>OU618538.1:0-5415877 GCA_914829495.1 Eilema sororculum | reverse complement strand
ATAGTCAAGAAAAATTTATCGTTGCTTCAATTTTATTGCCACTACACGACGCGAAAAGCTTCGTGGCGCTTACATTTTGAAACCCCTGTGCTGTGCTATATTCTGCATTTTGTCAGGGGCTTGAAATTCCTGTGAGTATTGAACTATCTATAGTTTCCTTAGCGTGTTCCCGCGTCTTCTCGCGGGCACTATATCTTGCGTGGCTTCAGCTACATTAAGTTAAAATTCTGCTGTGCTTACAGCGGCACAATCAAATTTTAACTTTATAACTAATCATAAGCTCTAGAGGTAATTCGATATAGATACTTACACTCATGTCAGTAATTCAATAAAACAGTGTTGTAACTGCCAAAAGTAGAATGTGAGTTTTCGACGCTTTCAAATTCTATACTTTTTTCTATTCTATACTTCTATTCTATTCTATATTATTATATAGAATAGTATAGAAGTATATATATATTCTTTTTCTATACTATTCTATAATTCTATTCTATACTTTTTCAGGCCGGTCATCTCTTCCAGATGTCCGGCCTGAAAAAGTATTATTAGAGGTTTGTATTTAAGAAATAAGGTCTGCTTTTGTTTTCGTGAGCGACTACTCTGCTCCCAAATCCGGTATGAAGCGTGCGCAATAAACTATTCCGTTGATCGGCAGCAGTTAGCATCGGAAAGATGTTGACTTACAAAGTACTCAAAATGATCTTAATTTCGTTTTTTTACCTCCTTTAGTTAACTGATTGTTCTGATATTTAGTACACGCCTTTAATTTGGACAATAATGCCATTTAAATCAATAAAACAGTTTGATTTGCTCTTAATACAGGAGTTTTAAGATCATTTTTGAGAATTTGTCGTCAAGATATTTATGACGCTGACTGTACCAGCTAACAGGTGATTTGTTAATTTAGATCCTAAAGATGTTAATTTCAGCCTAGGCACTATACACGTTTCATTAACCACAATTGGTCAAGTTACCTATACCTATTTATAAAATTATTAACATACAAAAATATTCCAATTCCTTACAATAAACCATCCCTTTGTTGCAAACACAACACAAGGTTTTTCTGAACCCATTTCCTGTCAGTAGAATGTAATTATTCAGTCAAACGGATTTAATTTGACAAGGGATTACACTGTCTCTTTCTAAAAGGCTTATTCTCATAATGTGTTCAATATGAGCATGCGTTAAAACACACAACATACATAATATGAGTATAATAATTATTGTGTACAACACCACACAATAAAGCCGTGCTCACCCATTACAGCCCCATGGCAGAGTATTTGTATTCGCAGTCTACACCGCAGTTAACGAGCTTGCCTTCCATAAATTTAGCAAATCCCGCTGAATCTTACAAAGCGCGGGGAATAAGCGCGTCCTCAGACAAGCGTCTCGTCACTCGACCGTGATTGTGACTACAATTTGATGAATTGCTTCACTTTTCACTCCTTTTCTTTACATAAAATTCTACAATTTAAATTCAAGCTTAGGTATTAACATATAAGGATCAAAACACGATGTATCTTATTCAAGTTTTATGCTATGATTTCTCGAGATATACTATAACCTGGCGGTTTTAAAGATGTCTTTCCTGCAACTGTGTCTACACTAATTAAATGCTGTGCGAATCTTCACTGGATCATAGACCTGGCTTCTTACTTGTACCTACTTTTGACGAGGTGAAAATGACGTTGTAAGAACTTTGCTGATTTACTTTAACCTTATTTTATTAGGTAACCTTTGTGATTTTAACGAACACCTGAAATATACAGTGAATTGTTGTGCGTACAGTTGTTATAAATGCCACTTATTCGTTCGGTGTAACATGTTTTGTAATACATTAGTTATTTGAAGTAATGTAATTGGACATAGAAGGACCCTTTTGTTACAGATTAGACAACTACTAATACTGACTACTATGTTTGATTGAAGTGGACTTATTTTATTCCTAAACCCTGTTAGGTACTACTATTTATTTTTGATTAAATACAATGCGGGTTCTAAGACAATTTTCCCGGGACGTCTAATATTATTATTGATATTTTCATGGACCACTGCTATTCTAGGCTTACCTACCGATATTTTCTGTTAATAAAGCTCAATCTTGTATGGCTTACCTAACTTTTACCCTATAATTTGTGTCCATGTTCCCACAGGAATGTTACAAATGTATATACTGTATGCTAGTCGTATTTTCTATTTCCGATTGTAATCTATATAAAACTTCCACCAAATTACTTTAGACATTCAAGGACAAGAAGCTCAGTTTCACGTTTATAATACATAGTTAGGTTTATCTATGTGTAGTGATGTTGAGAAGGACTTTAGGTCTAAAACGCAGACATCCTAGAAGCCATTTTGTCTAATATGGAAGAGGTTCTCCGGTGAGGGTAATTAATGCCTAGAACTGTACAAAATACAGTAATGTAGTGCCCTATGACTGCTAATAAGATCTGATACAAACTTTGGAGCTAATAGATGGGTTAATCAGAAATTATATGCGTCTACATTAACACTATCAATTTTGGAGCAGGAGCACATGCTGACTCGCCGACTAATTAGATCAGTAATAACAATGGGAATTCAGTAACTGCATTAATTTTCAAATTGCTCATGTCTCGCACGGGAAATGAATAGTATAGCTGTCAGTCTACTTGTTAAATAATTCCAGGATATGAGTTCGTAGTTATCATTTTAACGTTTCATATTTGAAATTTAATACTCGCATTTTGTGGATCAAGTAGGTTTTAATATTCAAAATACATCGGGAAAAAGAAGAACTCAAGTGGGACTTGAACCCACGACCTTTCCCTTACCGGGGGAATGCTTGAATTCTAACTGAGCTATTGAGTCACACCTGAATCACTTCAAACTTCCCTTCTCTTTATATTCGTCTTTAAGGACGATGGTGGAGCCATCTACCAACTTGCTTACGAACTATTGGAACCAATGAATGATTTTCTACGATTGTTAAAGATTAAATTGTTTTTATTTAATATGGTTAGATATATTACCAACTTGCTGTGGCTCGCGGCACCACCCGCCTGCATGTCAGTTATCGCGACTAAACATATTCTATGTTTTTTCTCAAGATCTAAAATACCCCTATACCAAATATTATCAAAGTCGGTTCTGTGGTTTAGGTATGAAAGACAGTCAGACAGAGTTCCTTTCGCATTTTTTACTTGCAATAATTTGAAATATAAATATTATGTCAATCAGGTATACTCACTCAATACTGATAATAAATAAATTCTGCAATATATAAAAGAAACTGCTGAGTGAGTTCAGAATTTGCGCTAACCTCACAGAAAACAAAACTCAAAAATAGCTTCCGATTAACATTTCTAAAACTCTTGAACGCTTCTTCCACTTATTTAACGTTAAAAGTAAAAATCGCTCTTAATGTCCGGAATGTCACTCGAGATCGCAGACCAAGATCTGTATTCAGAGGCACGACCGCTCAACGCTTGAGGTCCTTATTTACATCTGTATTGATGGTTCAGGAACCGAGTAGAATTGCATTTTCAGCATAGATTTAGCGAGAAAGTTTTAAAATATTGGCTCTAAAGTATTTCAAATATAGTTTTTTTATGAATTCATAGATTTTGTTATATTTTGGTATACTTCGAGTCGACTGTCGATTTAATTGATGTCAGTAAGATATCATGTCACAGGTCACTGATAGCAGTGGACTGCGTTAGGATAGTAGACCTACGAGTCAAATACAAATTAACTTGCATCTCTGATTGTTATAATTTCGCTAGGGACTAGGAAGTTTATGATGATCCAAAAAAACATGAAAGTATTTCTACTGTGAAGGAACGAGGTGTGATGGGAAGTGAGGATCCTCCGACCAGGCAAGGTGATCACGCCTGGCGGACCGCGTAGTGACTTAGTAGTTCGGTTAGCTGTCGCTAGATGACGCTGTGTACATGTGGTATCACCACACTACGATGAACACCATTCGAAAAAAGTCGTACCAACCCTTTAAAAAATACACGGTCATTTCTTTAAAAAAATATATTATTAGTAGCTTATTTTTCTTTGCTTATTAAATTCTTGGTAACAGTTCCTGAACTATTACCAAGAATTTCAAACAAACTCGTAACTAGAGTAATAACAATTAGGAAGGTATAAGAAGAGTATGAAGAAATTCTGCCTTATCCTTCGAAAAATTAAAGTTCAACGGTTATGTTATGAAGTTACAAAAACTCTTTACTTAGTTCATAGGTACAGTCGACAAAATAGATACGGCTGCATATGTACAGTCAACTACAAAGAGATGTATCCAATTTAATGTTCCAAAATTATGTACCCCTGCGAGTGCCACTATGAACTAACCAAAGATTGTGACAAACATGGTATCCACTGAACTTGACAATGACATGTATACGTGTAAAGCGCAATAATTATCTATCCCACTACATTTCCTGTGATATGTACACTTACATTCTTAATTAAATATCTACCCAAATACTGTGAAAGAAAATTGTATACGTTGAATGTTCCAAAGAGAGATCCGGTTCTTAGCATTCCATGGATTCACCGTGCGGTCGCCGGGTCCATGGCGTGGTACAGAGAGGAACACTGCGACGGCGCCTGGGACTTGCGACCCAGGTGTAGGTTTAGGGTGGCCACCTTGTGATGCATCAGCGCTCACCTCCACCGTCAGTCGTGTTCCCCCCTCTACCTATCCAAATTTGGTAAGATCCTATCAACGCCGTTTTAGATATTCGTTTGAGTAAAGAGCTTACTGAAGCTCTTGGCAATCCGAGGTCTTTAAATAAGTTATACAGGGATTTAGCTGGAATTCCCCTTGCTCCCACTTCCACGGCGTAGAGTTTAACCACATAGCCATTTTTGGTTAACTCGTTGGTCAAGTCAAAGTATTTGTTTATTTTTATAGCGTGGTCTTTAGGTATGTTAGTTTCCCACGGTACTGTGAGTTCTACTAGTACTGCACGCTTTTGCTGTTTTGAAAATAGGAATATATCGGGTCTGGATGACGAGGCACAAACATCCTCCGGTATTTTATAGTGTTTCTCATACGAATCTGCGAGTAATGTCCAATCAGCGGCTGCTATCAAAATTGAGTACGGCTTTTGATTTGTCTTTTTTGAGCAGCCTTCCTTTACAAACGCGACGTCATTTCTTTGGTTTGTGGTTAAACCCTTTTTCGCTCTAGCTACCGCCAAACTTACCGCCTCACGTACGATTTCTAATACCTTATCATGTCGGCGCGAGTAATGACCCCGGTCTAATAGCGTCCTACAACCCACCAGTAGGTGCCTAGCAGTACCAATTGCTTCACCACATGAGTTACATGTTTTATCTGTGGCTTTTCCCCATCTGACAAGATTGCTTTGGTCGGGGAGGGTCAACTGGAATGCATTGAGATAGAATTTAAGGAGAGCCGGTGACCAGTCGTATATTAAGGTACGCCATTTTAAGGCTATGGGAATACAAAATTCACCTAGTGTTAACCATTCGTTTTGTATTTCTAGGTTCATTGCGTGCACTTTGTAGGTATTATTTTCATCTACTTGAAGAAAAGATTTTGTTATGTCTTTGTCTGACTGCCTCCTAGTATTACCCAAACCTACCCTACCAGTCTGCGAGCCTATCATGAATTTTTTATGGAATTGGAGGCGCGACTCGAGCTCTTTAGTACTTTGGTCTTTTGGAAGAGCTTGCACGATTTCGTCTTTTGATTTCGCTAGGACGTGCATTTTGGTTACTCTTAGATGTTTATATAGTTCCGATGGTTTCTTGAACGTCATTCCAAAGTTATTTGAGGCTCTATATAATGTCGATGGGTCTGCCGACTGAGCTAGCCCCAGCCACGACTTCAATGTCTTCGTAACATTCGCATCTAGTTTTTTGAGAAGGCTCTGGCTTATATCATAAACAAGAAACGGCCAGTTAAGACGCGAGGTTAAATAGTTGTCGTAAATCCACGCTTTTTTGACATTACTTAGTGGCTGCTGGTCTACCTTTTGTATATCGATAATGAAGTTATTAATTACTTCTTCTAAAGCTGGAGTGCAACCTCTGTTATCTATTTGTCTTCCGAGAAATTTAAAAGGCACGGTTTCGGATATAGTCGAAACGTTTTCCCCGCCTATACTAAGCCCTGGATCATATGAGGTATATCTGGTACCCCGCCTACCCAGACATAGACAATAGCATTTGCTAGGTTTTGTTTTCATTCCTTCTGTCCATGTACAGAATTCATCCACTTTACATAATAAAAAGGATGTATGAATTTCTAAGTGCTAGCGACAACAAAAAAGTTTCTTTGAGAATGCTATTTAAAAATAAATTCATAATATTACACATTTAGAATAGAAAGCAAGTATGATAAATACGAACTTGTCCGAATGAAACCGATGGCAAAACATTATTCATACATAACATATTATGTATTGGATGACTGATAAAAGAAAAAAAAAGACTGTTATCATTTATTTTTATTAGTAAAGAACTTACACTTAAGATAACAAAAACCTGCAATAACTGTTTAATAATAATTATACTGCCCTTATTTTAATAATAAGTATCGCGAATATATATATATATATATATCGTCGAATATATAAGTCGTCTTAGTTACACTATTTATAAATCAAGAACTTTTGGCTTGTAGCTGAAAATTGGCGGAGAAGTAGCTCAGAACCAGGAGACGAATCAAACAGATCAAACAGATAAGTTAAAGTCTATAAATGTGCAATATAATGAATTTATTTTTAAATGGCATTCTCAAAGAAACTTTTTTCACATCCTTTTTATTATGGTTACATTTCTTTGGAACATTAAATGTATACATTTTCTTTCACAGTATTTGGATAGATTTACACGCATACATGTTATTGTCAAGTTCAGTGGATACCATGTTTGTCACAATCTTTGGTTAGTTCATAGTGGCACTCGCAGGGGTACATAATTTTGGAAGATTAAATTGGATACATATCTTTGTAGTTGACTGTACATGCAACTTTATATGAAAAAATGTAACCGTATCTCATATGTCGACTGTATTGTGGATTGTAGCGACATAGTTTTCAAGAATAAACCGGCTTGAGTGCGCAAATTTTACTAAGGTGTCATTACATTACATTTAATGTCATATTGAAGAACAGTATTTTTTATAGTTTGAGGGAGTTTTACCTCCCTGTCATTGTTCTCTTCTACCAGTTAGGCACCGTAGACTCGCGTTTTCACGCATACACACTTTTTGTTAATTTATTAACCGAGTAATCGCTTGGACTACACATAAGAGTACCACTGTAGTTTTGATTGTTTCACTTAAGTTACAGTACAGTAATGAAGTCTTAACTTCATTGCTCCAGATGGGCCATCTGCGTCCACAAGACAGTGTGTAGGTATGGGATGCAAAATGTAGTCTGCTATTTGGTTATTTTTACTGTTAAACGTTTGTTGTTGACGATATAAAATCATGATACTTACGGGAATTCAACCATATATGAAAAAGGAAGAAAGCAAATAGTTTAATCCTATGAAAAAAAAAAACATGCCAAATGTTAATTGAATTTAGTCACCTTTGGCCAGACCTGGTTCCTGAGGTGTAGGCCATGGATGCAAAAGGGATAACGCCACGACAGTGATGATGATTATAACCCGGCCTTTATCAGAATATCACAATCCAATAGATACTCATACCATTAGCGAACTAATTCGCATCTACATTATTTTAGGTTAGTTCTAGCTGTGTTGAATCTATAAAAGTAAACATAAACTCTTAATTGACATTATCGAACTCTGTGAACACTAGCAAACAACCTCAACCCCTTTTTAACAAAAGGATATACGAATCACAGGGAAAAGAGTCGCACAAATACAATCCCCACAACGTAATACACCTACAACAATAAATGACTATCCAACACCCTCGCGACTCGGTGCTCGCAGTCATTAAAATCTTCTGCAGGTACATAATACTCGTTCTCAAATATGTATTAATATCCTTTGTGTCCATAAAAAAAGGGTTCAACATTAACGAGTTTTGTCTCTCGACCGCATCGTACGGTACGGTACACCACCCAGGGGAGGTCATTAAAAACTTCGCTTAGGTATAATACGGCCGTGCAGACGTTCGGTAATGAGACAAAGTTATTCAAAGATTAAAAATGGTGATATTTTTATATTTAAATTGTATAAATCAATAGGTACGACGTAAAATATCAAAGTTTAGCCAAACCCGCAGTTAGACTGAAAATGCGAACCCTTTTTTTTCTGGTGCGGAAATCCCCACGAATACCTTCCCCGCCGGAGCTGGAAGGAGAGATTATGGCGGACTTGAACCGACTAAAAACGGCACGCCGACTGAAGGTCGTGGTGCTAGGCTGGAGGTGAGGCTATCTTCGACATGTCCCTCGTACCCCGGCTGACCCATGGTCATCCCTTCCGGTTCGGCCCTCCTCGGTCGAACCCTACAATGCGAGGTGAAAACTTTGGATGCGACTGGGATTAACGCTAGGGTGACGAAAAAGAAGAAGGACGGCATTGGAATCACCAACAATATGACATCAGATAGCATGTCACGGTACTGTAAGCTTCTTTTTTACTACACCTAGGGTAAGTAGCTGCTCTGAGCAGCGTGGTGTCTGTCCACTAACTGACCGATGCCCAGACACCAGAGCAATGTCTAGACAGTACTATGGACTTCTAATTGTACAGGGACTCTATATTTGGCCCAAGTCTACCCCACGTGCAAGTTCGTGCACCTGTTCAACAATGGCTGAGACTCTGTCGCCGCTCACACGGCTGTCCGCAACAATAAGCGCATTTCCTTCTTCCTACAGTCTCGGGTCCTATATGCGGAGCGTGAAAAAGTATCCGATGAGGCCGTCAAGCTGAGTGCCACCATTGTTCGTGTGTTCGTGTGTTCGTAATGGTGACCCTCTTTCCAAGACTATGCCTTTAACTTAATATCAGGTGAGGTGAAGTCAAATTGACGTGTCATTACATAAAAAAAGGATCTCATACTGTAAACTTCTGTCTCTAGTCTCTCTGACAAATGATCAGTGATTACATTTTTTGACTAATAAAACTGCAGGAAAATCTGTCAACAGACCCACCAACTAACTTCTTTCATCGAAGCGGCTCCACATTATAAAGATAGGTACCGTTAGCATAGCTAGTACCAAAATTCGAGTAACCTTTAAACACGAAATTTCAGAATAAATGATTCATTAAGACTTATAAAATGATTTCTTCCTCAAATATTTACAGAACCAGAATTAACATTACTTATATCAGAACGAGCCACGAAACAATACATTCTGCAACTTATACGTTAAGTATATGAATGTGCGACAATACATATTAAGTAGCATACAAAAGACAAGCGAAACAATAAGAAACTTTCCGAGAATTGCCTTCAAATGGGAACGGTGAAATTGTACTCAGAAATGGAATGCAAATATTGAAATCGGTAGCTATGCAGCGAAAGCTTTTTATGCGGTAGCACGGCTCTACCTAAAATACGTACCTGTTTTTAAAATATATGCGTGATAAGGGAAACGCTTAGCTGTGATTAATTTGGTAATGATGGTACTGATGTATTGTAATGTTAAAGATTACGTAATGTTGTTGTTAAAGAATTTATAAAATACTAGCTTTTGCCCGCGACATTATCCGCGTTAAGTTCGGAATAGAAAGGTATTAATACACACTGCTCCTGTTTCCACGACCCAGATAAAGTTCCTTAAAATGTCTGTGAGCCTAGTACTTCATGTAAATGTACCAGGGTCACAGAAATACTGATCCCGTGACCGCGACCCACAGGAACCTATACCCGGGATAAAATATAGGTCGAAGGGATAAAAAGTCATATGTCCGTCTCCTGGTTCTAAACTACATCCCCACCAATTTTCAGGCAAATCGTTACAGCCGTTCTTGAGTTATAAATAGTGTAACTAACACGACAATCTTTTATATGTATATAGAAGATGAATTCATCAAATCTTTACAAAAATAACCCCTCGCCTGTTAAGGAGGATAAAACTGAATCTATTTCGCTAGAAATAGTCCTCGAATTTGAGAATTTGATTCCTACCTACTTATCTAACTATACTTCTCTAATATACTTCATCTGTCAATAGTTCAATATGCATTACCTCATTATTTATTGATGAAAAAGTAATATTGAAGGCTATTTAAAAAGAGGATGAACCCGTCTATGAATTTCATTCCAATTCGCAGAGAGCTGGGCACTAAGTCGTTCCCGCTGTCTGCCGCCGTACCTGTGACCTCGATCCGTGCACTTCATTATCCGAGATATATTGCCACCATTATAATCTTGGATTTATTTTATTAAGCCCTGTTTAATACCTATTTTAATTAAAATTTATTTTGAAATATGTATAATCTGGACGTAAAGGCCGGTCAGCAGTATTCGCAATCGGTGTATAGTCAGCACCAGATCGATCTTGTACAGCAAAGTATGGACTCAATCTTGATATCCAGCTTGGCAACATCGATCTTGCTAACTGCACATGTCATTGTATGAAATCAACTTATGAAGGTATAGGATTATAGGATGGCGATCGTAGTAAGTGAAAAGATATTGTCCCTGACTACGTCAATGGGAAAGAGGCATGCCTTCACTTAAGTATGAATGTAATATTATGGATGAATATATGAACATAACTTCTACAGCATTGATGAATTCCTTGAACAAAGACTAAAATAATATTTGCGCGCTAGTACACCACTGGCTAAACATGTATGTTCAATATCGTAAACCTGTATCTTTTATCTATACCATGTTTAATGCAAATAAATTGAATTGAATTGATTGAAGACCACAAAATTTGTATCTAGTACTACAGAATACTTATGTGGACGTCAAAATAAGTTTTGTGAGCTAAAGAAATATACTATATTGGCTGGTTGCTTCGAATTCAGATAGATAGAATCAGCTTATAAATTTGATTTGTTGGGATTAGTAGACTTTGTGCCAACTAATAGATTGATGAATTCTATAAGACCAATTGCTATTACGTCTTTGTGTTTATATATTTCTCCAAGTTCATTATAATGATGATGATGAAGTTATGTAAATAGTAGATTTGCTATTGTATTAATCCCCTCGAGTACATCATGGCAGTAAATTAATTCAACTGTTTGATACAGTTGCATTATCTAACTAATTCGTGGTATTGTCAAGTATGTTAATTGGGGACACATTATGATTGTACAAAATTAACAATATCAGCTAGGAATGCCGAACAATAATTTCAAACCCACGCAAATTATTAAATTATGGTTAAAGTTCAAATTCATGTGTGATTCGTCAAACTCTGTATATGAGTTTGTCATATTATTAAATAATAAAACAACCAATACCATTTATATATCTTCGAAATACATCGAGAAAAAGAAGGGCTCAAGTGGGACTTGAACCCACGACCTTGCCCTTACAGGGGGAATGACCTTCCAACTGAGCTATTGAGTCACACCTGAATCACTTCAAATTTCCCTTCTCTTTTTATCCATCTTTAACGGCTACGGTGGAGCCATCTACCAACTTTCTTACGAACTGTTGGAACCAATAAATGATTTTTCAACCATTTTTAAAAATTGACTTTTGAGGACTCCGCCCAAATATTTGAATGAAATATTTAAATATATATATCTTATTAGGTAACAGATAGAACTATTTGATGTATAAAAGTATTTTGGGTTGTGTATATAAATATGTGCAAATGGTTTGAATGTGATTTTGAATACTAAGTATATAACATAACATAACATAACATAAACTCACGCCTGTATTCCCCGAAGGGGTAGGCAGAGGTGCTAGCACCCACATTTCGCCAGTTTATGTTTAGGTCCCAATGTAATAGGTGGCGAGCCTATTGCCATTAACCGGGCACTTATAAACCTGCGATAAATACACACATAACTTCGAAAAGCATCGAATGGTGTGTGCCATGGTAAACCTGGGATCGAACCCGAGACTTCGTCCCAGCAGTCCATTACCCATTCCACTAGGCTACCGCAGATCATTATAGTATAGTATATAGTATAGTATATTATACTTTGAAACCTATATTTCACGTCTGCTTGGGTACACCTACTATATTCTACTTGAGGACATGCTAGCTACGAGCTGATTGATACCACAGAAAAAAGACTATGCAAAGAATAAGCACAGCACAAGCCTTACCTGAATACTTTAAGCTTTTAAATTTAGTCATCATCATATTGATATTTATTTTCTTTTCTCAGTGCACGCCATGAAAACACGCTTTGTGAATCTTATTACCATGACATTGCAAACTTAAACGTGACATAAAAATTGCTTGGCCCCACGGCACGACTTGTACTGAAACAATCTTCTCCAAGCTTCCTAAAGCCAGCCGTCTACTACTGCACTGAAATTGTAGCAATACATGACAAGTAAAACAAACATGTGGAAAGAAACAGACACACGATAAGTAGATGCGAATCGCAACTGTAAATTCCCTCACACAATGGCACTAGGCATTGGATAATTGTTATAAAATATAAACTGTTTTATTATATAGAAATTCCCTCGGATACCCTATCCCCCTGGAGCCAATGGGGGTAGTTCTATCGGACCGAACCGACTAAAATGACACGCCTTTTTGGATCATCAATTGCCGAGGGCGAAATTGCCACTGGCATGACCCTCGCACCTCAGTGAAATATAATATACACCTAAAAGAAAAATATTTATTTTAACTAATAGAAGTTGCATGCGAGCATAGTAGGATAGTTTAACCTAGAAGCAAAATCTACTATCTTTGACTCTTGTAAAAAACATGTCCAATAATTTGGCAGTGTAGTAATTCCAATCCACCAATCAAGGGAGTGTCAGATAAAATTCAATAATATCTACCAAATGAACTTCATTGATATCATTCTGAATTCAAATACAATAAAATTGGCCACGTTACAACACTTGCAATAAAATGAAAGCGAAACGTTGTAAATTTCGAAAAGTACGTGCAAATGTAGCCTTTATTGTTGGAGCAATATAAAGATGAATATATAAAATCAGAATGCAAAGGTACATCTTAATATAAACAAACGCAGTATGCATATTTCATGTTTTATATTGGACTATTTCGTGAAGTTCTCGAATATTTTCATGTTGCTTCTAAAAGATGGTCGTTCACAAAATGTGAGTGTTATTTTGTGTCATGTATGAATTTTGTTGACTCAAGCTAACGGCAACAAATTTTTAGAATACTAGAAAAATAAGAATAATAATATCTGTCAGTATGATTTTGTTAAATGACTTGAATTTAAACATAATTATTTACTGGTAGATGTTACTGGTAGATAGCTGATGTTAAAAACAGTAAGTTATTTAAGCTAATTTTATTTTGGAAATAGCATTCGTGCATAAAATAATAAATGCGAGATGTAATTCGACGCAGACGAAATCGCGTGCAGTGCTTGTAAAGTAAAATAACGAACTGGCGAGAGGCCTTTTAGTTGGTACTAAAACTACTTTTATATCTACAGCGAAAGAGCATTAAGTAGACAGGTTGTCGGTACGTAAGCTTGTTCTAAAGTTACTTGATGACATTTCCAAAAGCAGTTTTGCACTTTCATTTTACATTTTACACTTTCAGTTTTCCAATACTCATTTTTGATAATATAAGTTTTAATAATATAATAATTATCATTATTTATCACCAGATTATCACCACTGCGGTAGCCTAGTGGTATGGGTAATGGACTGCTGAGACGAGGTCTCGGGTTCGATCCCAGATTTACCATGGCACACACCAATGACTTTTCGATGCTTTTCGAAGTTATGTGTGTATTTATCGCAGGTTTATAAGTGCCCGGTTAATAGCAATACATATAGGCTCGCCACCTATTACATTGGGACCTAAACATAAACAGGCGAAATGTGGGTGCTAGCACCTCGGGCTACCTTTTCGGGGAATACAGGCGTGAGTTTATGTTATGTTATCACCAAATTAAATGTCTACCGATCTTTTGGCGTAGCCTCGCGTAGACTCTCAGTGTAAAAACAAGAAAAAACCCAAAGCAGAGATTATGATTTCGAGATGTCTTCCTAAACTTTTTCTAGACCTGAATGACACATTTTTGTTACTAACCCTTGAATTTTATCAGAGAATATACTTCCCCATAATAAACCCTTCACTATACGTGGTCCCACACACAAATGGGCGGTTTTTTATTCAACGGTTAAGTCCGTGGGAGGTTAGGGTTAAGTACATTTTCTACTTATAACCGTTACATTACGTCTGTAATGACCAGACCACTGCCAGGTAGAATGGGACGAGCATGTTGCCATTCGGTTTTAACGACTGTTAAAGCTGTTTCTCGTGCACAAAGCACTATGTTGCACATTTTATAATAAAATAGTACTTACAAAACATAATAATAAAATGGATACAGTAGCGTTCTATCTTAGTACGGTACAGCTGTTCTGGTAATTCTCGGGAGGTAGCGCTTGACACGCGATCCTCCTCGGCCACAAGCAATGAACACTTAATAACTACTATGTTATTCAGAAGAAAAATTGTTGTTGTCACGAGTCTCGATCACGATTTTTTCGTTTTTTTTTTCCTAATTTATTTTTCATGGTTGTAGTGTAGCCTACTGCGGTAGCCTAGTAGACCTAAACATAAACTGGCGAAATGTGGGTGCTAGCACCTCTGCCTACCCCTTCGGGGAATACAGGCGTGAGTTTACGTTATGTATAAGTTATGTTATGTTTGTAGTGTGTAATAGACCAAACTAGAAATTTCTTTTATCCCCGTACCAAATTTAACAATTAATAATTAATTGATGAATATGGTAAATATGACATTATACTCTGTAACGCTCTGTGATGTAATATGACATTCGTACCGAGCATGTTGTCGTTATGCTGTGTGCTGAAATCTGTGTACGTGTATACCTACGCCTGACTGCATAGGACCCCACCAACAACTTTCAGGCCCAAGCCAATATTCAAAGATAACACTGGCCACTAAATACACTATGAAGTTGGTTCATGGCTAATGTAATTTCTTTAATACTGTCGAGCGCGCGAGCAATGACACATCACAAGCAAGGGTTATTCATATTCTCATTTACGTAAGGGTTATCCTCATGAAATAAATATAACCTTCTTTGTCAATAGCAATATTTTTATTCCTTATTTATTACGCATAAACTTGACAATAGGCCGTAAGTACTCGTCAGACTTACGCGGTAATACAATAATGAACAAATACAATCATATAAATATCCGGCAGCGATCAGTACAAACATATTCCAACAATTAATTTTTCGCTCCATTTAAAACGGTACCCCGAAAGCGTGAAATGATACGAGCTACAAATTCAGACCCGTGTCTGCGTAACCGGCACATGTCGGCCAGATTTATACATAGCGTCTAAAAGAAAATGTCTTTTGCGACGAACACTTTTATTGAAATTGGCCGTATTACCATAATAATATTAGAGGGATTGGCAGCTATCGGCGAAGTGTAAAATCTCAGTATACCACCCAATGTTCTCGCATCCGAATACCGTAATCTACATATATTTCTCTACCCATGCCATTATGGGGATTCAATTACCCAGTCTTTTATTTTTCGAGCTTCTTTATTCTTATTGGGGTGGGTATTGAATGGTAATGGATATCGTCAGCGTCTTCAGGGTTAAAACCCTCTCCCGAAATAGCATTAGGTCCATACAGAGATAAACTTTTTATTACACGTTTTTATTTAATTCGCTCTCTGTTTGTGCTCGGGTCGAATCCTAATCAATTTGTAGTATGCATTATAGAAACAAGGTTGATACGGACCAGTGGGTGTGTACTTTCAACAAAATCCAATCCTGATACTTTTTAAATCGACCTTAAAAATGTTTTTGCCTTCCTAATACAATGTTAGGTACTATTATTGTGTGGAGGTTTGAGAATATCCCCAAAATAAATCCATACTAATATTATAAATGCGAAAGTAACTCTCTCTGTCTGTCTGTCTGTATGTTACGCTTTCACTCCTTAACCACTGAACCGATATTGATGACATTTGGTATATGGGTAGATTAGCCATTGAGAATAACGATAACCGTCATCCACACGGGCGGAACCGCGGGCTAAAGCTAGTAGCAAATAAAACACACTATCTTAAGAAAGTAGTAGGTACAAAAGATTTTTTATGCAAAAACATATCTACAATAATCTACGAGTATATACTTACTTACTGTGAAAATAAAAGGTATTTTTTTTTCTATTCCTCATAGTTTCGTAGTTGGCCATCCACTCCTACATGTAGAATTCACTCGTGTATCACATCTTCAGTGCTAACGGATCCAATAACTGCTATTTCTGCGTGGTACGTGACAATTCTCCAAATATATTAGGTCTGTTTGATATGTGAAAAGTCCTCCTAAGTCAGTTACCCAACATTTTTCTTTTTCTCTTTTAATATTTTCATAACATTTCTTTTTATGGTTTTAAATATATTTCACTTAATCTTTAAATTATTGCCTTCCTTATGTGCTTATTCGCATTATTCGCAATATAAGTCATACAAAGTTAAACTCAGTCTCCGTGTTAATTCTTTTCTACCGCCCCTCAAGACTCCGCTACAATTTCGTATTGCTTTTGTTAGTTTGGGTCAGTAGATTATTTGTTGAATGCCACACCAATTACTTGATTTGCAATCTAACTTAGTTAACTACGTTCTTAAACTATCCAATTTTAGGCAGCTGGATTTCCTTTGTGAAGTGTAATTCGTTTCAGTAATTATAGTACTTCTAAAAAATATTGATTTGATGTCCATTTCATTCATTGTTCTTTCAGTTTAAATATAATATTTTCAATTCCAAATATAATTGTGATAAAAAATAAATCTTATTTTGAGATATAACGCATGACATACTTCTAACATAAATATACTCGCGACAGTGAGTAATACGATTACGCTGTCATATATCTGCCTAATGGAACGTATGTAGTGTCACGTCTTCAAAGAAAATCCAAGTACAATGCAAGAAACAATCTCTGTCACATTGTAAACGTATTTCACGTCAAGGGCCGACCGTTCGCGTCACTCGCCCTACAACCCCCCATTACTCATAACCAACCGAAAAGGATCCCGGAAGAGAAAAAGAATAAACACAACTTACAACTGAACAAATGGCAACACTTTACGTGTCTCACAACTTAAATGTCCTTGGAGAATGGTATAGTATGTAATGTAACCATCTGTCTAGTCTTAATGCGTTATTATATCTTCCCTTTCGGAAAAACTGAGACGTCCCGTACGTTACTTAGTATACGTGGACGTGATAGAACGCTTAGATTAATGTCCGCGGTACGTACTGGGCCGTCTAGAATGTTCTAGTGCTGCCCGGAGCTTTTGTTTTAGGAATTTTTCAATTTAAACCTAGAGAGAACACGTTACAAATGTGTTATTCGTTGTTGTTATATAAACTTTAAAAATCATTGTGCTTGTATTTGAAAACCATTTCTAATCAAATGTTTATAAGACGTGTTCTTATACATATATTTTGATCTGAAACTTAATCCTACTCTAGATTTCAGGTACGTTTCCAAAAAACTAAATTTTATAAGAAAAATTATGTGAATTAAAAACGAAGCTTTTTGAGATACCTTTTCAAAAAAATTTTACTTTACGAAAATTAAAAGTGCCTACCTACTATTTAATCCGTTTCTTTTCGTGTTTATGTTTTCAACGTGGACTGTTAATATTTCCAACATCAAATAAATAAATGATAATTTTATTGTAGCACACACACAGATTCTGTCTCCTGAACTAGGTTTCCTGAAGTTGTATCTCAGGAGACAGTTCCTTTCTACTTTACAGGTTTCACACTGGATTGCATAAAGGTAATATAAGTTCCAAAGGTAACATTTGCACGTTAAGATTAAGGGGAACGCAAAAGGGAAATAACAGTGCAACTAACACTCTTAAAAACCGGTGGAGTCTCGGGTATACGCTAGTAGTGGTAATGGTAAAAAATACTGCACGATTTCCGCGCCTAAACACCTATTTTGCGACAATCCTAATAACACACGTTCAACTATTATTGTAATGAAAGTTCCAGGTGAGTTTTACAGCTTGAAAACTATATTTAACGGGTTCCTGCTCTACCATTGGTGATCTAATTGCTGCCATTAGTGACCAACTTCGGACCGTATGTGTACCAACAAAATTAAGGGATTCTACCAACGGCTATAAAAACTAAAAGTGCTTTTCTATTATAGCCCTACTCTTGAGAACAATATAGCCTAAATTCAATTAACAAAAGTGTTATTAGAGAAAATAAGGCTTGAAAGTTTAAAAAGTAGTTTCTAGCTGATGATAGGACCTGTGAACTATAAGTAGTAGGTTCGAATAGTGCTGTAAAACAATCTAACTTCGTTTTTTTTTTAAATAGATTTATAGTGAACTGAAAATACCTTCTATTCTTCATCTTAGCGTTAATCCCAGTCGAATCAAAGCTTTCAGCTTGTAGTCTGGGGTCCGCTTTACCAGTCAAACTGAGGATTTGGCTAAACTTCTCCGAGGCACGACCAGACCAATGCAAATACCCATATTCTTGCATACAAATATTTGCAATGAGCTGGGATCGAAACCTCGCCTCCTGCGTAGCGGCCGCGTTCACTACGGCTACGCCACGAAGACTGTGAACTGAAAATACCTAACGCCTGTTAATTCGTTCATGATTCAAGATTCAATAATAATAATAATAAGCGTAAGCTTGCGCATCTTCTAAATAATATTCAAGTACATAGTATGTCTTAAGCCGTAATCTAGTCTAACTCACTTATCTATTTTATTTATAGTAAAATATTAAACACTTCTTTGCATCTATCAAAATACATATAAAAGTTGAAAATATAATCTCGTAACTGGTGTTATAATACAGTTAGGTATTACTTTTTTTTAATGACTGTCATCAGAAGCAATCACTTAATGCACATAATTAATCATAGCAAAATATTACGTGCACCGGTACGAAGATCTTGAAGCCATTGCGTCAAATTTTTAATGAAGGTGAGTTTCCATCAACGAGATTACTAAGAGTGCCGTGGTCAATACCTTGGCTAACGGATCCGAGAAAGCAACAAACGAAAAAACTGAGAATATCACCGAGGCGAACGTCAGACATCTTTTGTGTTTTTTACAATCCAACTGTACCGTCAGAATAATAAGACTTGATTGTTTCGACAGTGCAATACGGCTTGCTAGGAATGCAAAGTTAAGTTTGTCCGGAGGCTGTCCGGCTCTGTGACAAAGGAACAATGGCTGACCCGGATATTCGAAGAAAATAGCAAAGTTGGGTTTTTTGGGAGACACATTTGTTTTTATTTCATCGTTTTCAGGTTATTATATACATCTAAATCAAATTTCACAATATCACAGATAAACATAAAAAATCCAAATATCGAGAGTTAATTAGCATTATGCGAGTAATGACGAGAATAAAGGGATGTTCATTATTCAAGAATATAAAAATAACTAACACAGAATCATGGGGCATAAAAACTAATCCCAAGATACCTTTTAGTCTTACGGCGACACACCGATAAACAGCAAACACTAATAACGCTTACAGCACTAAAGTAAGATGTAACAATTCGCAGTAACGAGCTTGTCCCTAAAGAGCGTGACGTAATCACCACACAATACACTATCGCGTCCGCCCACGGTCTCGACACTATATTAGGTGATTCTTTAGACAAACGACGTAAGTTAGGAACGATGGCGATTAGGAAAATTAAATGAAATTTATAAAAATAATAACAAATTGATCGTAACATAATATAAAAATGGTTTTGAGTATATATATAATTAACAATATTTTAGATCAATAGTACACAACTCGAATTAATACACCCATATTTTATTTCAAAAGCAAATCCATGTTCATTCGCAACCGCGGCTGTAAGTGATTTCAGTAGCTGGACTAGAGGACCGTTTTATATAGAAAACTTCTTGATTGGGGACTCACAAGTCTTGAATCTTTTAGCGTTAGTGCGACGCAAAAATCTCGGGAGACTGGAACCCTTCGTGAGGAAAATAGGAAAGTTTTAAGACTCTAGAATCTTTTCTGTCATCATTTTGTATAGTCGATAAAACTACCTGAAAGGTGCGTTCCTTGCCAGGAAAATCTCTTGGGTTAGTAAATTGATTATTCGGTTGCAATTTATGTATTGAACATTTTTGTTGCATGGACCTACGATATTTAGAAATCCCTTGGGGAAAATTACAGCAAGAAATGTTCCTATTATGAATATGAAATCTAAGAAGTGCAATAAATAAATACTGTTCTCCATAATAGCCAAAAAAATATTAGTTGACTATAACTTAGACAGCACTTGTGACCTATAAGAGGCAATAATCAAATCCTTAAAGATAAGTCCGCAAACTTTTTCCGTATTAATTCCCAAGCGCCGTTTAGTACTCAACAATCTCCAAGGAAATTAACGATCAACGCTAAACTTGGCATATTTAAGGAGCCATCAGTGTTTCATTTACTTTCATATCCCTGAGGAGGAGGCAGTTTGTTTTACAGACATTCAGAAAATTAAAAGCTGAGCAGATGCTTGGGATCCGACACTTAAATAGCGGGCAAAACGAAATGAGAACTGCAAAGGACATTTTGCTAACAGCTGAAACGTCAAAATTCCTTGTTATCTCGTTGGATCGTGTTTAGAATGTCAAAAACTAGCTAGGTCAAGGGTCCCGTCCGCCGTACGTTTATGGAACCATTGTGTGTATTATTTGCAAGCTAAACAGGCTTTAGTTCAAGAGTTCGAGGAAATTCTTATGCGAAATTGTTGACGCTGTAATTAAAGGATTTCTAGGAATTGTTATGTTGTTTGAAACTGTAATGCGGATAATAGCATGTGACGAGGTTTCTTGGCAATAATAAGAATTGTTACGACTGAGAAATTGTATTATGAAATATAAATATTATTTTAGGTCATTGCTACGAATGAATTTCTTTAATAGGTTTACACCATCACAGGTCTTTTGAATATCTGTCGTTATTTTGATTGGATTGATATTTTACACTGGTCTTGTACTTGGACTGTCTATGAGACCCCACCAAAATTACTTGTGACTCGGTACAGCACTGGGTCAAGCTTTATTATAGAGGTGGAGGGAGGGGTGTCCGACGGCAGTCGCTCCAGTAAAAGGCAAGATGAAGAGGTGACGGTTACCACTTCAAGATGAAACCCTCCCCATCAAAACCATCATTACTTATTTGCAACGTAGTAACGTTGCGTAACGTTGCAAATAAGACCAGTTTTTATGTCTAGTAACATAAAAAGTTAGGTACGTTTTAGATATTATTTCAACTACGATACGAGTTCAAACCGAATACAAACAGTACTACAAAATCATCTACAGTTTTTACTTCCAACAGCGCTTTTTCCTTGTACAATTATTTCGCAGCACAGTCCGTATGTTATGTCGTTTAAGTAAAGTCAAATACTCGTCGTTAGGAAGGTCTGGAACTAAAATGTCACGTCCCGAACATTCTGAGTTCCCGCTCTCAAGTGTGTGCTATAATTTCGTCATAATGTTTTAATACGAAATCCCTCTACAAGCTGCGAGTGTGTGAACATCTTTATAGGCAGATTGTTCGAGCAATAACGAACTTTATGTGAACGGTGGATAGATTTGAATTAAATGTTTTTGCAAGTATTATTTAGGGAGGATTTAGTATCGTTGTGTGTCTATTCTGGTAATGGCAGTAGGATAGAAACGGCCTAATAGGTTTTGTTTTGTTTCAGTAGTCCGATCTTTGTCTGTTCTATATGTAGCCATTATACAAATAATACACACTATACATATCAATACCAAAATATACCCTATACCTAACGCAAGTAATTATTGCACTGAACGTGAATCAAATCTGTGATCAGTAAAGTAGAAGTCGAACTAAGTTTGCCAAAAGCAACAGTAAGTGTGTGCTTTAATCCAATTCAGTATGGAACATTTAGTGCACTAGGTCAACCCACACTTGACCAGTTTTAAAAATATAATAACGAAACATACAGTTAACCTTAGATAGTGATAGAAACGAAGGGAGAAAATTTTTAAAAGGGAAGCCGGCTGAATATAATCTTACCTCGATCAAGTTCTTCATGAACCATGCCCTGGTTGGGAAGCCCTCAGGAATGGAGATATAGGGACCTTTTTATAAGAACAACATCAAACCATAACGATATGAATGCACTTCTTCGAAAAGAATAACGTTACCCTCATTATAGATAAAACTTTTTAAAAAGATAGAATGTCTCCGAATTAACCTTCGGGAATGGATAACTGGGTTGAGCTAAGCAATAGGATAAAAGGGATTCGGCCGAAGGAAACGGATTAGTAACAAAGTCCTGTTAATCCGATATTATTCACGGAGATTACAAAGAGATATTTCACTTTGATAGCGAAAAAGATTCTCGACAAAGATCTCTTTAAAGTACAAAGACGTTACTGCGGTAGAAGGTAACTTTATACACTAAAATAATTGATTGATATCTCTTGACCGACTCTTGTGAAGTAAATGATTCTACGGGAATAGTGAGTGGTAAGAAGAAGGTCTTGTTTTGGTGGGTCGGTTTGAGCCTGGACACACAAATATATCCACGAAGATGCTCATGGCCAAGCCAAGATCACCCGCGATCTGACACTGGTTTCTCTGGCTGGGAAGAAGCAGTCGCTCCAACAAAGGCTGCACAAACCGAATCTAAAGGAAGAAAGGAGTAAGTGGACTATGAGGCCTCACACTAAAATGAGAATCTTCTTTCCACTAAATTGATAAGCGTCACAAAAACACACTTTGAAACCATCTTGGTAGTCCTAGATAGCAATAACGTATACTTTTTTTTGCGGTAATCCCGTCCATCAATTTGTCATAACTACCAGACAGGAATCGACTGACGCTGGCGGTTATGTCAAACTCGTACCGACTAAAGCCGGTCATCGACCGGTGTAAGAATGCTACAACATTTCCCTTGCACCCCGGCTCGCACTAATGTATTCCTACTTAGTGTTGTAAACTTAATGGTGAACGGTTCATGAGTTGGTGTTTTACGTAAATGGTTTTATGTGTCAAAAGATTATTATAAGTCATAAAAACTTACAGCATCAGAATAGTATTTCACTCGTTGTCGCGTGGAAGGGATAAGATAAAGGTTAATAGACATAGAAGAGACGGATTTTTCCGATACTGCTGCTAAAAGACGATATAAAGCGGTACCACAGGCGGTACTTCCCCAGGCCGAAGCTATATCTCGACTGAGATGACTCTGTAAACATAAAAAGTTATATTTAGTTAAAAAGTTTGTGACTGATTTGCAAATAAAGTTTATTGTGGAGCCTATAATAAGGTTACAATGTAATTTAAGTGTGAGGTAACAGTTGCAGCACGTTGTAGCTGTTACGTTTTGTAATCATGAAACATTGTAATTAATGGTAACTGCAAAACGTTTATAGTAAGATTTTATAGATTACTTCTAGTATTGTGTATTTGATATTTTATTAAGTAAGCCGATATTTTGGCATCGTAATACTTAGAAAATCTACTCTAGGGTTAATAAAAACTGCGGCGGCGCCCTGAGAAGTGCGCCTCCCCATTCCGGGGGCGAGTTGGGGACACCGTTGTCCCCCCTCCTGAGGAGGGCCAGACCGTAAGGGATGGCCCTGGGTTAGCCGGTGTGCGAGGAATATGTCGATGACAACCTCACCTCTGGCCTAGCACCAAGACCCACAAGTCAACTCAACAAGTCGGCGTGCTGTTTTAGTCGGTTCGAGTCCGACATAACCTCCCCTTCCGGCTCCGGCAGGGGGGGTATCCGAGGGGATTACCACACGAAAAAAAAAAGAAAAAATAAGGGTTAATAAAAAGTAGCTTATGTGTTATTCTTGACAAAAAAATCTATGCCTGTACCAAAAATTCTGTCAGATCCGTTCAACTCCTGAATAAATATCATGTTTCTATCGTTTAGCATTTAGCAAGAAGTGATTGAATAAAATCGAAACATCCTAACATATAAACATCCAGACATCTAAACATCTGACACAAACTTTCATATGTACAATGTTCATATAGAAGTAGCAAGTACGACAAAATTTATAATTCAAAGATACTTTCTTTGAACTTAATTTTTTTGTCATGTCAAATATGAGCGTACTTCATACTGTCGCAACCACAGATGTGAATTCAATTCAGTCACTCTATAACTAGAAACTCACTGACAACTTGATTTTCATTTAACTTGCGTTCCATTAAAGCGGAAGCCAACGCAAACGGTGCTCATAGTTATGGTTCACCACTTAATTACGTGGTCAATCAAAATTGTTTCAAACGAGCAGCAAACCTTTATTTGATATCAAAATGTTGACTTTGGACGCTTAGCAGCTGTAAGTTGGGAATTTAATTTTGCATGGAGATATATTAATTACTGACCGGAGTTATGACGTGTATTATTACAAAATGATGATTTTTCCAATGCAGGCAATAAGTACTTATGAAATAAATAAGTATTTGGATGTCTGGGCCACTTATTAAACATCGGCTTCCAGAAAAATTTTAAAGAACAATAAGAAAAATTATCTTAATATGAAAGTTATGGCGGACGTCTCCTCCATACCCTTCTAACCTAATCCACGCGTAGTGCGGTGTTCACGAACTTACTTCCGCAACATTCAATTAGCTGACTGTGTTTTATGATTAATGGCTTTATACACATTTTTAATTACTACAGGTTACAGTGCTGTAGTAACAAAAAAATATCTAAACCAGTCTGAAAGAACTAAACATATCCTTATTTCCTTATTTTTCCATCAGAGACGAGAAAGAGAATTTCATGTTGAGGATCAGCTTTAGTTCTATCAAACTTGTATATTTAGGCTTTGATAAGAACAGAAACTGCAGCATTATTTTGCGACATGAGTACTTTTGGTGCCTCGTTGATCCGGTAGTGTATGTTTACGCCTGTGTATGCGACGTGCCTGGATTATATTTCCGTATACAGCAAGACGTTTTTGAGTTCTCTATTAAGAAATTCTTAGCAGTAGCAGAATCTGGAAACGTGCCACCAAAGATTTGGCAACTGTAACGTGGAGCTAAAAACATTGCTGTGGATAGGGAAGTGTAAATACAATTTGAGATTGACCATCATTTACAAGATACAAATTAAGATTAGAATTCAAATTATCCACTGTCATGTTTTCTTCGTATCTTCCGCTCTGCTATTTCGTTTATCCTAAAGAAGGTGGTCCACTTATTTCTGGCCCTTTTTGCACCTCGCAAATTGTTTGAATTTCTTCCGTATGAAGCCAGGATATGTCGCTAGCTATTAATAGTAGAAATAGGAATGCAGAATCCTCGAACATGTTGGTCTATCGTCAGATAAACATGTTTAACTAATAGACAATCGTACTCCAAAATCTTTATTATTTTACTGTCTTCAGAATTCTTAAACTAAAACATTATTTTTGAAATCTGCGATCTAACTTAACATAAATAATGTGTACGGTATAAGTAATATTATTATATACATTTTATTTTCAACAAAGGACTACAAATTTTACATTGGAGGTCTTTACTTTGCTTCTTTTTCACACTTCGCTTAAAGAACTCGGGATTATAGGTGGAGGAAAACGTGTGTGGATAATGCATTTCAGTTCTTTATCGTGTGACAAATAATAGAATTGAACCGTTTGCCTCGAGTAGAAATTGTTTGCACCAAAGACAGGTAAGCGGAACTACTCGTGCACAGAGTAAACTGGCCCTGGCTTCCTACTATCACGTATTACGTGATAGTAGGAAGCCAGGGCCAGTTTACTCTGCTTCACGAGTAGTTCCGCTTCGTTCAAATTGCTGAACTGGTCTTGGCGAAAACTATGCGAATGGTAATTATTTCAATAATAATGCGGTAATTCAAATCGAGTCGACAAATGTCTGAACCCAAAAATGGGTTTTGAAATAACTATATGTACCTATACTTTTGGCAACCAAGGAGAGAACACAATCTTCATCAGTTTACTTTTGAAACTTGATGTATGAATTTCCACACAAGTTATTTACCCCTTTTTGTAATTTTACATAAAATACGCGGGAAAAGTTCCAAACTTTCCCGAAACAGTACCTGCATGTAGTTTTATCTCCGAGTCTCGAAGTGTTTCTAAGTTGTAGTCGAGATACCGCAGGCGTTACATAAATGTTACAGACACAAAGCTACATGGGGAAGTGTATTTTTAGGATGCTTTCTTTCGAACAGTTCTTTGCTAAATAATGTTCAAGAGATAACAACGAAAATCGAAGAAGTTCTGACTTGATTAAGTGTGAACTCGTCTCGTTTTTTTGTTACTATACATAGCAGGAACACAAAATGTTACGTTAGTATATATTCGGAGCCTCACAAAAAGACTTGGTGAAAATAAATCTTATTTGCAAACCAGTGCATTTGACTTATTGATAGATGAGGCTCTGTTGCAGGCTTTCCTTTCGGGGCTGCCAGACTTCCCGACCCCGAAAGGCATGCAAAAAATTACACATACCAAATCTAAAGAAAAAGAAGGAACACGGCTACAACTCTTTAAAACGAAGGGTAAGGCGGACATCTCCGCCATATCCTTATAACCTAATCTATGAGTAGCGTGGTCTAATCCATAAGCACACTTCCGTGGCAATTAATTATAGATTTTATAGATTTATACACAATTGGCTCCGAAATGAAAGATAAATGCACATCAAGCATAGGGCACATACAAAGAACAGTACATGGTAGTGAGTTGTACAAGGGGTTGTCTTATCGCGGTCTGCAACAGTCTTTGATGCAACAGGAAACCATATTAAGATAATGACGAACTTACAGAAAATTTTGGTTGTAATACCAAAACCAAGGCCTCATGCAAAGTTTTGTAAAATGAAAACTAATGGTTTTTACAAAAAACTTTTATGCTTGTAAATTATAAATTATTTAAGCATACTTTGTTTATTTGATGGCCTCGGTTGAGACTGAAAATAGTTGCGAGTCTCATGAATACGTGCATACATTAGTGCAACGTGCTACTTTATTTTCTAGTACCTAGTGTACTACAATTTATAATTCATTTGTAAGAATGATGTATTAATATAACACACTGTCGCGATACTGGGATGAAACAAGTGTCTTTCCAGCGTCATCGTCATTAGACACTTCTATAATCCTTTTGAAAGGTTCTTCAGAAATTTTAGGAGTATTTGAAGAAAAACCTAGAAAACGGGCTAGGAAGCAGAAAAGTACCAGCAAAATATTCAAAAACACCCTGCCAGTCAAGTTCGATCTGATACTGGCTGTATCTACCCGAACGCATTACATATTGTATGGCCCGTCACACATTATTTAACGATTCATGACTTTCTTCAATAAAAACATTGCTCGAGGTAATACCGAAGTACTTACTTCTAATAAAAAGTATACAGAAAATAAAACTATCCTGTTTCTGTACTCGAGTTTTATTAAAAATACTGGAGACTAAACAGTGTTATCTTGGCACAAGAATAAATTGCATTCTGAGTTGTCTACAATTTGTTGCTTTTATACTTGAAGTCAGTTTAGGAACAAGATTGGCAGTTATTAGTATTATTTCAATTCATATTTCACTTTGAGGTTATAGCTTAGTTTGAGTTAGGATGTTATAGATGCATAGAAGAATAATACTTAAATTCTACCTAAGTAGTTTTCGTTGTCAATGAAGTAATCGTTATCGAAGATGATCGCAATAATCACAAATGAATGAATGAAAAAATCTATAATGGCCTGATATAATTATAATAGTCCTTGAATACAGAATAAAAAGAAATTGCGCCAATGTAGGTTACATGAAAGGTATGATGTTAATTTCGAGGTAGTAAAAGTACTGTAAGCACCAAACACTTTTATACCTTTTGTAAAATATACTTAAACGTCATTTCCAATGTAAAATTCGTTGTTCTTGTTAGTATTCAACGTATTTTGTCTCTAACTGTACCTTCTTAATATTTGAAACAATACTTTGAATATATGAAAGCGTACATTTAAAAGGAATCATAACGTAAAATATGATCAGTTCGCTCCATGCTGTGTCGGCAAATTTTATTCCAACGTTCGCGCGTGCTTCGACCAACACAATTTGTTACCATTTTAAATATTCACGTGTAACGTGCCGTATGCTTAATACATTCCTCATCTACATAATGTAATATTTTTCGCGAAGCATCACCCAAATGTACAACAATACTCTTATTTTTTTCCCCCAAAAAAGTAATTTTGTTATGTTGAGTCGTTCCTAACGTCGGCTAACTCCCGCTTATTGCGAGTAACGTATAATATGTACTTATTTTAATTAGTGTGGTGTATTTACGTGTATGTTTGTTCAGGACTGGGATTCTTTAATTTTTATGATAACAACGACACGTAGGAATCGACGTTTCAAGCTCTGTGTAAACGAGTACGTGGCGTAGTGTGGTCTCGCGGTCGCCTCGTACATTGTGTTTAATTAAATAAACATACATGTTGAATAAACAAGCGATCTGTGAAACAGACTATTTCATCATAGCGCGTGTATATTGCGAAAATGCTTTCATCTTTGAACTGTTAAAGGCGGCTTACGGAGACGTCTTAAAGTACATATGCCTGTTTGGTTACGTTTGTTTATGTTGATTTATTTTGCATATCAAACGTGTATGATATACTCGTAATATAATAACATTTTACTCTGGAATATATTACACAGCGTTATAATACGAACTTTTCCTTCGTGGCGTAGCAGCAGTGAACGCGGTTGCTACGTAGAAGTCGCGGGTTCGATCCCCACTCAGTGCAAATATTTGTATGCATGAATATGGGTATTTGCATTGATCTAGAGCACGTTAAGCCATCAGTCCCGGTTTGCCATACGAACATCTATGGCAGTCTTTTCAGGTAATTGGAGCCTTCTAAAGTCTAGCAACTGGTTTAACTGCAATGCTTCGATATTTCGGAGGTCAGATGGCAGTCGCTTCCCGGAAAATATCAAAGTTCAGCCAAATCCGCAGGTAGATTGGAAAATCGGACCCAGACTCCAAGCTGGAAGCTTCGGATGCGAGTGAGATTAGCGCCAAGATGAAAAAGAAGAAGAATTACGGGAGAATTACGAGAAGAATACCAGGATTGGTGCCTGAATGATGGTAGGCTAAGGTTATTGTCATCTTTTCGTTGTTACAATGTAGTTGCACTACCTGCGCGGCTTTTCTACCTCGGAGTCCAGGGATCACTTACTCTTGGTACATTGAGGTGGCCATCTAGATGGCCATGGATCAGCCAGAGATCAGCCAGAACATTATTCTATCATAATATTTACCCACTATATTAAGAAAGATTGAAAAATAGACACAAAAATTCTTGAACCTCGAAAATATGTCTAGCAAAATACGTTTATCTTACAAGTACAGGATGAATAAAGACGTAAGTTTAAAATCAGCTATTGAAGCAAATACGACATTATTCTTTTATGAACGCATTGAATGCACCGCACCGTACGGCGGGCCATAGAATCCCAGACGTATCGCAGGTGCGCTCCAATCGTCAAAGTATCTTACGACGTGCGGCGGTCGTAACGTGAATAGGATCTATTACTTGCTATCTTTATTGCTCTCACATGAAGTCAATTCATAGTATGCCCAGTTTAAATGTCCGATAGTGGAGATTTAACTTGCGCACTACTATGTAATGGTCGAATAAGTTTTGATGAAGAATTTATGACAGGTTTCAAGCACGGCTGGCTTCATGGTGGATTGAGGGTGCTTGATTAGGGTGAAGGTATTCTTTCTCCGTGTGTTGACGGAAAAAGAATACAGGTATCTTCACCTCATCTAATCCGAAGGATGTCGTAAGAGTAACGGAAGAATAATAATATGCAGACGACGTCACTGCGAGACAAGGAACTCTCAGGGTGGAATCCTATCAATCCGTCTGGCCAGCGTGGAAACAGTAGGCCAAAGCTTCACAACATTGGAAAAAGCCTATATTATCCAGCAGTGGACTGCAATAGATTAATAATTGATTGAGGTGACAAACATTTTTTTTTTAAAGTTCAAGGAAGCAACTCCAACTGAGGCAAGCCTGCTCCAGAGTTGTCGTCAAGTCATCCATCAGTCAGCTTGTGCATCGATCTTGCAAGTTGCGAAAGTTGACTTTCGGACTGCCAATAAAGCCTCTATTAAGTGTTCTATTTTTTTTCATGTCATAGCAATGAGGCAAGATACTATTCACTTGAAAATCTATACAGACAAAGATTTGAAGTTTGTGAAAATTCCTTGCCATGTTCCATCCCCCCTGTCAATGACACCATACCGGCTCTCTCAGGCTGTACCAGTACTTCTGACTGGGTAACATCCTTGCCGTGCTCCACCCTGTCCATAACATCTCGGGAAGGGTCGACCCCTCTATCAGTTGACTCTGTGGGCAGTGATAATTTTACAAAACCAAGTATGTCCATGAATGATGTCCCTGTAACAACAGTAACGCAAGCTTTAAATTCAGGGAAAACATTTGTGTACTGTGATGAAATTGGTAAGGGTTTGGGTTGTCATTTAATTAATGAATTGGGTCACTCGGTCATAACTCATTCATTTCCTGGGGCCTCCTATTCTCAAATAATTAATAGAGCACTATGTAGTACACACTGTCCACAATCTACACTAGTGTTTCTTATTGGTAGAAGAGCTAATGCAAATATAAATAATTTCATACACTTTTACAATCAATTAACAAAGTTACAAATTAAACAGGTAATATTTTGTGCATTACCTTACAGTAAATCATTCACAGCTAGTGAAAACAACATTAGATATAATATAAATAGAAAATTACATACCTTGACTACATACAGTAGGACCATAGATTTATTTGACTGTAATTTTGTATTACAGAACAATTTTATTTTGACAATAGATAGTTTTTCACTATCAAAATATTTGCAACGACAGGTTGCGCTCCTATTAGGAAACTTTTTAAATAATACATTAGCCAAACTGGCTATTAACAAAACTCTTATTGAGTTGAACAATACTGACATTACTGACACAGTGGATAATGTTATCCAAAAAAAAAACTAAAACATTCGACAACAGATAATAAATCTAGCAAAGTTTCTCACACTATGTCCGACTTTAGCGGCCATAGCCATACGGCTTTTGAGACAGTTCAGTCTCCTATATGTAATGTAAATTCTAAAACTAGTAGATTAAACCTGGTGCATCAAAATGTGGAAGGATTGATAAATGGTAAAGAATTGGAATTGGAGTTGCACATGACCCTGAATAATATTGATATTTTCTGTGTAACTGAACATTGGTTGAAAGACCATCAGGTCATGTTCAACTTCAAAAATCACCAGGTGGCTAGCTCGTTCAGTAGAAAAAATTTGGATCGTGGAGGCTCCTTAATTATTATTAATAAGAATATAAAATTTAAAGAGCGTAAAGACTTAGTAAGCCTCTCTATTGAGCGAGTTATTGAGATAGCTAGTATTGAGTTTGAGCAGTTCATTGTATTAAGCGTATACAGTCCCCCGGCTGCGCCCTTTGCAAGATTTGAAGAAACGATGGAAGAAGCGCTTTTTAAATGCCGTTCCTCCAATAAGGCAATAATAGTTTGTGGAGATTTCAATGTAAATATTTTAGAAAACACTAAAGTGCCAGCAGAGAGAAAAAAAATGTTAAATCTGTTCAAGTCCTTTAATCTTATTAATATGTTTTCAGAAGCTACTCGAATAACTGCACATAGTGCCACTGGTATTGATAATATTTACACGAATATTAATCCAATCAACAAACGTCTTGTGGATGCTGTACACTCGGATCACCGTGGCCAATTAATAACCATTGAAAGAAATAATTGTAAAAATGTTAAAAAAGAAATTAAATTTGTACCGATTAACCAGTACCGTTTAGACGCTTTCAGGGCAAGTATTGTGAGTAAAATACCTGATTTGCCCTTGTACACTTGTGTAGAAGAATCTTACGCAGAACTAACCAACCTGATCGATACTGAGTTTGGGAGAATTTTTACCTCAAAAACATTATCGGTTGGCGGCCGCCCTGTATTCAGTGACTGGGCAACATCGGGGATTTATAGGAGCAGGAGGAGATTGTATGAGCTGTATTCTGAAAAGTCATACAATTTCAACCCTGCTTTTCAGAACTATGTTAAAAATTACTCAAAAGTATTTAAGCGAGCCTGTTCCTTTGCGAAATCAAACTTTATTAGGAAGAAAATAACCAATTCTGTTAATAAAATTAAGACTACTTGGAATATAATAAATTCCGAATGTGGGAAATCTTCATCAACTGTAAGAGATTTCCATTTAAAAATAGAAGATCGCCATGTCACGGAGGATTTGGAGGTTGCGACAGAGTTTGAACATTTCTTCGCAAATATAGCTTCCACTACAACCAAAACTCTTCAGTCGTCTTCCATTTCCGCTGAGGCATTGCTTGTAGAATCAACAAACAGGTGTCAGAACACGTTCGTATTCACGGTTGTTAATAGCAAGGACATCGTTAAAGCGTTTAAAACAATTGATGTTAAAAAGACCGCGGATCTATGGGGATTATCAGTCAAAACTGTGGCAAGTATAATTGATGTCATTGCTCCCCATCTAGCAACTGTGTTTAATGACTGTGTCAACAGTGGTACATTTCCTGATTTAATGAAATATAGCAAAGTCATACCTTTGTTCAAGGCCGGCAGCGCCACAGATCCTTCGAATTTCCGACCCGTTTCTGTGTTGCCAACCTTGAGTAAAGTATTTGAGAAACTAATTCTAGGACAGTTGCTGACCCATTTTGGTGAAAACAAATTGTTTCATGATAAACAGTTTGGGTTTACTAAGGGACGTTCGACTACTGATGCTGGTGTAGAACTGTTAAATTGTATTTACGAAGCCTGGGAGGATAAGCATGATGCTCTAGGTGTCTTCTGTGATCTATCCAAGGCCTTCGATTGCGTTCACCATGACACATTAATCAGGAAATTAGAACATTACGGAATAAGGAACAAGGCTCTCGAGCTTCTGACTTCATATTTGAACAATAGAATTCAGAGGGTCGATGTTAACGGTACATGTTCAGCAGGATCTGTGGTTTCGTTGGGCGTTCCGCAGGGTTCGATACTTGGACCATTTTTATTTCTAATTTACATAAATGACCTTCCCTACTATGTAAGGGACAATAATAGTATTATTTTATTTGCTGACGATACTTCGTTAATTTTCAAAATTAAAAGGCAACACGATAATTATGACGAAGTGAATGGTGCAATCAAAAGAGTGGTCCATTGGTTTAATATAAATAATCTTTGCCTTAATGAGAATAAAACTAAATGTATTAAATTTACTCTGCCTAATGTTGCACAGGTAGAAACCAATGTACAACTCAATGGACAATTGTTGAGCCTTGCGGAATCGACAGTGTTCTTAGGTTTGAGTATTGACGCTAAACTTCAGTGGGGTTCACATATAGAAAAAATAGCTAGTAGATTAAGCTCAGCTTCCTATGCTGTAAAAAAGATTAGGACTTTAACAGATGTGGATACGGCTAGAATAGTTTATTTCAGCTATTTTCATAGTATTATGAGCTACGGAATTCTCCTTTGGGGTAATTCCGCAGATTTAAACACGATATTTGTCTTGCAAAAGCGGGCTGTGCGAGCTATTTATAATTTGGGCCCAAGAGTCTCCCTCCGAGATAAGTTTAAAGAGATGAATATTCTAACCGTAGTGTCACAATACATTTTCGAAAACTTAATGTATGTCAGGAAAAATATTGCAAAATTTCCAAGACTTTGTGACAGGCACAATATAAATACTAGAAATAAAAGCAATCTTGTAGTTTGTCATAGCAGACTCCATAAAATAAGTAATTCTTTCCAGGGCAACTGTATTCGCTTTTTTAACAAGCTTCCTAATGAAATCAGAGATTTACCTGTTAATAAATTTAAAAATACAGTAAAGAGCAAACTGTGCCAGAAAGCCTATTATAAAATCCAAGAATATTTAAATGATAAACAAGCTTGGAAATGAGCTGTTCGCTCTGCTGTGCTACTCAAGCAAAACATTGTATCTAGACCATAAGTTTTAGGCTAAGTAAATGTTTTGTAAATAGACCAAAAAAAAAAAAAAAGCCCGCTGAGTTTCTTGCCGGAGTCTTCTCAGGTCTGGGCCGCGTTTCGAACCGGTGGTCCATTTACTAGTATTAGTTAGTATTTAATATTTACTTTATGTTGACGTTTTGTAAGTGCCGATTTAATGGTCTATGCAAAATAAATTATTTTTGATTTTGATTTTTTGATTTTACGAAACATAGCTACAAAACTCAGGTAATATTTCATTCATCATACTTAAAAAAAAATAAGAGTTTATATTTTAATACCCTAACATTTGTGTAGAATCCTATCCGTAGAATTCGCGCTAGCTTTAAAGATTACCTTCATTCGAATATTGCAATATTAATGCCATCTGGAATATTTCCTGAGATACCGGTATTCGTTATAAAAAGTAATACTGTGAACACTAAGGCGACGCTAGTAATCTACACTAATCCAGTCTGGAATTCAATGCAATGGAGATAAGATGGAAGCTTGGCTTGCAACTATTAAATAGATGAAGCTAAATCTTTCATTTTGTAAGAAAGAATTTCATTATGAAGCTATTTACATTAACTAGTGGTTGCAACGGTTGACCACTTGGACTTCAAAAGTGGAGAAAAACTGTTTTCCGATACTGAAGCTGGTCAATAGCTTCTAAAGAAAAAAGAAAATCGGTTGATAATAAGAACAGTAAATGGTACTAAATTGTTTTTCTGTATATTTATGTACAACCCATATCTAGACAAGTGGCATTATGTTTCTAGAATATTATAGATTGATGAATATATAGTATTGATACGTTGATGCCTGTCATAAACGTCAATATACATGGTTAGTTTTACATAGTTACATTTTTATTCTATTCTATTTTATTTTATCATTATATAATATAATATTATATTCGATTTGTGTTCACTCATTGGTCGATTTTAAACCATGATTAACAAGTCAATAAATATTCTAAGACACAAGACAGCTCTAACTATATCAAAACTAACCAGTAATTTATGAGACAGAATTGTATCATTTGAGTCGAACCACACAATTTCTAAATGTATCTACATGTACATACGGGTGTAAGGGGAACGCTTCCGAAGCTGAATACCCCTGGTAGTACTCCAGGTACACTACATGTTGGCATAAAAAATCGATTTGAAAAAAAAAATTGTAGCTTCAGCGTAAACTCAGGAACTACATTGATCCACGATCCATTTAGTACATACATGCATATACTCATGTTTGGAAATCCCCGAAGGGGTCGGCAGAGGTGTACTAGCACCCACGTTTCGCCAATAATGATTTTCGGTCCCACGACGTAATAGGGGGTGAGCCTATCGCCAACTAGCGGGTCTTGTGTCTTGGTCTGTATGTTTACTATCGGATGGAGAACAGCCCTATCCCTTAGTTACCTTTTACAACACCCACAGGAAGAGCTGGAGTGGTCCTATTCTATTCCACCGGGAACCAGCACAGCATATTTAGTAATCTCCATCATGAGTGAACTAGTGAACGCTAGTGGCTGTATATATTAGAAGGTTACAGGTCATGCACTATTCTTTTTATTAGCGTGTAATACTGTGTGCCATTTCATGACTGGCTGTTCTGAACGAGTAAAAATAAACTCCAAATTGAGTCTGATCTTTAATGTCGTCTGAGCAGACTAAGAGATTGCTGTTTGCTGTTAGGCCTCCCATTGTACATTAGATTGTGTTAATTTTAGTGTACATACAATAAAGAATATTTGTTATTATTATCGTTATGTTACCCGTCTCCCGTTACATTATTATTAAGTTTCAACCGTAACTGTCACCCACAGGACAGCTATACTTTATTATCTGACTAGCTGACCCGGCGAACTTCGTACCGCCAATTATTTTCCACCCGCGTGGCGCCCGATCCCGTTCACGCTGCACCCTCTTATACAATGATATAGTTATCTAAACAGCAACAGAAAAACTACACTGTCACTTCTGCGTAGGTATATGCCGATGCCAGCCGAATTTGTTGACATTAATGATCACTGCTCCGTTCCCTTGAGTAGTAGCGTGATGATATATAGCCTATATGTTAATCCAGGGTATAACCTATATACATACCAAATTTCAACCAAATCGGTCCAGCCGTTTATGCGTGAAAGAGTAACAAACATCCACACATCCACACATCCATTCTCACAAACTTTCACATTTATAATATTAGTAGGATAATAAACATTTTTGTTATACTCTACGGTTTAATTATTATTATTAGTTTTATTATTTTTAGTTACAGGAAACTTTGTTGCTTGACGAAAGAACACTGACGAAACAGATTTATGAGGTGGAGGCAACGGTAGGAGTAGACCTAGAAATACGTATGTCAATTAGATCGAAGGTATTTTAAAGAAAGGTCATGTCAAGAGTACCCGAAATTAGCGAACATTGTAATAAACATAATTACTATGTAAATAGCTTGTAGAAGAAATGCTATGATCGTATCAAGTGGAAACATGTGATTTCTGCCTACCCCACTAGGAAAGAGACTTGAATGTATGTATGTACGTTATTAATTTAGCCTTTCTTGCTGTGTACGTTAACGTCCTTAAGCTATACCTTAAGCTGTGTACACACCAAAGCCGGCGGCCTGCCGACACGGACCCGGCGGGCAAAGCCGCCGCCCTTATTTTAACAATTTTGCCGACCAACCGTTAAAATAAGGCCGCTGGCCTTACCTGTCGGGTTCGTACCGGCAGGCCGGCGGCTTTAGTGTGTAGACAGCTTTACTATTAACTGTATATTTAGCCCAGTACATTAACACCGTCTACAACGCTCGGCGTCCACCTGTCTGTTTGCTATTTAAGTAATCTAGTAAATTTACCGCCACCCTAAACCGGTTTCGAATAATAATATAGCTTTGCCTGGATATAGATCGAAAGTGTATTAAAGACATCTACTCCTTCGGGGAATTACAGGCATGAGTTTGTGTACGTACCTATGTATGTACTAAAGAGTTACTCTAGAAGAGAAATAGGTACTTAGAATGTTAAAAGCGATATTAAGTATCTGCAATGAAGCGAACAGTAGGGTATTTAGGTGTATAGATATTCTAATATTCTACAACATTCTACACAACGCTATCTAGTAACCTTAGTATAAGTAATCTAGTAACGCCATGGTAACCTTCACTAGCTTGTGTTATGGAATCTAGAATGCGGATAAATATACTTAGATACTTTTTTTTAAACACGTACATATTCTACATAGAAACACCCCAGACCAAGGCAAATAGCCATATTCATGTAGGTATATAAATATTTTCCCTGAGCGGGAATCGAACCCGTACCTCCTGCGAAGCAGTCGCGTTCACTACTGCCACGCCACGTAGGCTGGGACATAATTTAATCAAAGGATCTTTATCACCTTCATCCGGACCCAAACCCGGTCTCTTACTCTTTTTCTTAATTTGATATATTTTGTTTTTTTTTTTCAAGAGCGAGTTTAGTGTGAGGTAACTAAACTATTGTGGAATATTTGTGTAATATCATTGCCATTCTGAACTCTATATTAGTACAGACATTTTATTATGGTTTGCAGCTACAAATCGAATAGGTCTCGAGTTGAATAGTATTCAGTACTAAAGCTATGCGTCTTGTGGTTGCAAGTTGGCTGACTAAATTTAAATATCTACATATGAATGCTATCCAGGATCCAGGCTACGTGTGTCCCTTGCTTACTGTAATGAATATGCTTTTGATATAAGTAGAATAAACTATTACAAAATGCCGTGGAATGAGACGTGTTGAATGAGAATATATTTTTTTTTATATATTTGTCTCTCGTGTTCCCTACACATTTTTCACTAAGTTCTCTACTTCTGACTCTCTCGTCTCGCAGGTCTGCTGGAAGAGATTTCTATTAGAAATAAGCCGAGCCTCTGTACAACTGTTTCCACCTATGTATCTGTGTGTTTGTTCTTGTGTGTACGAAATAATTAATTTTATATGGTACATTCGACAAAGAAGATACGGTTTTACTTTTAAATTCAAGATGTAAAGGTGCAACCGCAATTCGGAACCTGGCCATAAATGGTTGGTTCGATCTATCAGTACCTTTCCGATCTACCAGTTCTTTCCTGCACTCGTTCAGTATAGCTACAGTCCACCTTTACCTCATGGCAGCAAAGTGTGCAAACTGAAACAACGACATCGTCATCCCATGTAGAAATAGGCGTAAGCTGATCAAGCGGTGTTCGAACTCTGTCGCAAGACAGTGGGCGCGCATCCACGAAAGGCACGTCCGCTACAGTAAGTATCAACGATTTCTATTGTGAATTATTTAGTGTTATTTATATTATTTACACAGCTTCTATCGTGTCACTTCGGTGTGGTCACAACGAGCATTTTCATACATTTGATATTCCTCACTCCACCGCTTTTTATGGCCACGAACTTTCACTCAGTAGCCATACTCGCGAGGAGACTAATTTAATAATCGTTACGTTTAACTTTTATACCTACCTACTACTATAAAATAATAATACCTAAAGGGAATTAACACAGGTCACAGGTTGACTCAGCCTGTGACCACGGCCGGTGTAACCTGGTCGAAACGTCGTCAGGCAAAATCAACAGTCAGCATCAGAAAAATGTTGATGAACAAAGTACTCAAAATAATCTTAATTTTGTTTTTTACCCCCTTCCAGTTGACCAATTGTTCTGATATTACGTACCCACCTTTAATTCAGATAATAATTAATGATTAAAACGAACTTACCTTAAGTGATGTTCTATCATAATTATACGAAGGCTTCGTCTGAAGAGATTAGTATACTTGTAGTAGCACGTACCGTGTAGCCATTCATACACTATAGTTGAGAAATGCAAAATAATAAATAAATATTTTAATATTAAGTTAAAAAATAAAAAACATTTTCCCAGATTTATAAATGTACAGCGATCCATACTATGGCAACACTGTGCGCGCCATTTTCATTTAGTTCAGAGTAAGTATTTTACTATTTTTTGTTTAGCAAAATTTTACTTGGGTTTGGGCAGGGGGGGAGCTAATCTCTTCAGACGAAGCCTTCGTATAATTATGATAGAACATCACTTAAGGTAAGTTCGTTTTAATCATTAATTATACTTTGCTTCGTCTTCGAGATTAGTATACTTGTAGATCTTTAGAGTTACCGAGAAAATTTCTAAATAAAAAATAACTTTCAAATTCATATTTTTGTATAATTGTAATAATTAGGATTGATGATGAAATAATAACAAAAAAGTAGGTACTATAAGTACCTACTTTAGTAGTTAATATAGTAATTGTTGATTTCATTATTAACCAAAACAATCTTTATATATATATATATTTTTTTTATACAGGACACATCAATTTGTCTTCACCTCATGTCTCATTTGACAACAATACTTATCACAAATAGATAAACAACAATCATGTTTTATGATTTTTCTCAGATCATTTTTGGTCAATCATTTGAATGTAATATTGACATTGCAAAATTATTTCTTTCCTCGACAACATGTAATAGATCTTTGATAGAATCTGGCAAAAATACACTGGATGAATCTGACCATCCAGGGGTTTTCCGTATAAGATTTAGACTCACACCATATTATGAGCAGTGGATGTTGAAGCATGCCTGGTTAAATGAGCAGAAGAATATATTAGTATCAATACCACTTTGATGCAATATTTCTTTTATCCAGCGACTATATATATATAATATTTCTTTTATTGCGAGCAAACTGGTTTATATGGACTTTTTATAACTGATTCTATAAGAACTCCTGATCAACTACTCAGAAGTTCTTATAGAATCAGTTCTATTTTTATTATCTAGTACCTAATGCATTTATTAGGCATATTTGGGGTTTTTGTTTTAAAAAAGGTAATTTTAATGTGGGTTACTTTGAGTGGGTTCGTGAGGTTTTAATTAATTCAGGAATCTTAATAATAATTCTATCATCCGGAATTACTTCAATATTTTGCACTTTAAGCAAAATTACTTAAAGTTTGCACTCGGTGTGCTGTAACAAGTGCCAATCACGTTACAACTTTTTTACGTAATTTAACCAAACAGATTTCATAATGTGGGTACCAGTCTTCCAAAAAAATTAAAACAGTCGCTGGATTCCAAGTTATATCATATTTTGGAATAGGTGGGCTAGAAACCCTTGAATGGTCTAGTTACCCCATCCTCAGTACCTATTTTAGTATTAACAATTAACGAAAGTGCCGACCTATATGTGTTTGACATACCACATTAGGCACCATCGTTAAAAAAAAAATCACTTGGAAAATTAACGCTTCATATTGGTGCAATATTATGTAATTTGCAAAAATTAAACCACTTTTTAAATGCAACACCATACTGCTTGACTGAATTATCCGAGAGGGAAGCACACAATAACTAAGGCACTTGTTGGGATGTTCCTCCCTGAAAGTGCCGTGCGGATAATTTTGCGGCTATCAAGGTGACTTCGTGTTGAAGTTACAGATAATAAGACATTTGTATTTATAGTAAGTAAAGATCTCGTAAGTTTTTTAAGATGGGAATCCATGGCTGGGTAGGCTAAAGAGGAACAACCACTATGCCTTCAGCATTTACCCATATGATTTTTCGAATCATCTATAAAATAACCGATATTGGCGGGAATGCATAAAAAATTAAATTAGTCCAGTTTAAAGTGAAAGAATTGATGGCTGTAGCACCGGGATCTCAATGAGAAGATACCTACATATTTCTCACATTTTTTATTTAATCTTGTAATGTGTTTTGTTTATATAGGAAATGGTAAGTAGTGTTAAGAAAACGAAGGAGTATTTGACAATCTCGTAAGTCTTTTGCAAACACCATCAAGCCTAAGTATGCCGCTAATATGTCTTAATAATTTATGTGTAAATTATTTTCATTTTCTCTCCATTTCCCGTAACCTCTATCGTTACCACATGCTGTTTTGCTGGCATCGGAAAAAAAATTCATACAATAGTTATCATCTCTTAATGAGTTAACAGAACTATTTATGTGGTTCTGGCACCACTTTAAATCGTCATTACGAGACTCGGGTATAGACATATATAACTGTCGTAATCGTCTCTTTACAATAACGCAAGATATTTACACCGTTCAATGTTCTTAGTATATAGCCAACCGTATTGTATGGGCAGGATGAGGCGATTAGGCCAGATAAGCGAGCGAATCGACGAATTGTGCATCGTTTTAATTTTAAGAAACTTTGTTACTTCTGTTTTAATTACAGTCCTTATGTCTTGAGTCAGACTATATGGTAATTTTTTGTGTCAACAATAAATCCTAGAAACTTACAAACATTACTTGCTATTAGGTCACTTTTGTCATAGTTTATAAGAAAAAACAAAGATTCTAGCATAATTGTTGTCTGTTGTATAATATTATGTTCTAAGTTTATATGAGTCAGCAATCATAGAAAATTCATCTAAATACATTGATATGTATCCTAAAGACCTGAGTAACGACTGGTTTCATTTGGCTAATAAAATCCTTTTTTGGAGTGGAATGAAAATGTATAGTGTACCCCTGTGTAACCCACGATAATATTAGATTATCGTTGGTAATTAAACGCCACCTATTATGAAACGAATATAACCTGCCAGCTGTGGCGGTCTTATAGCGTAGGTAGGTACCTCATTTAACGGCGGCGGGTCTGCGGGTGTGCGCGCGATCGCCCTGTTGGCGGCGGAGGACGCCCGTAGCCTGTGGGGCGGTGGTGCGGGGGCTTGGTATCGTCGTGACTGAGTCGTCGCAGGCATCGGTCTTCTCCCCACTCCCGCCTGCCTCGCTTGTGGAAACGGAGGTCTCACATTTAAAGACCCAGGTTGATTGACTCCAGGCTTAGGATGTGGGTCGTTTTCATTTCAGCTCCCGATTTATTAATGGCTTTCGCTGACTTTAGCGTCAGCTAACTTCTCACCAAATAAATGACTGCATCTCTGTTGTAAATAATTGGTCTCTTTTGTCTTTTTTAATTGTAGATGTCACAAAACTTCGGCGAGACAGACTCCTGATATTAAGTATCGCACAACAGTCTCGAGGCGTCAATAAGTGTGGTACTTGATTACGTCAGTGTCCTTGTTTTGGCCAGCAAATATCTTTGTCAAAGCCTGCCCGATGCAGGTTAAAGCTACTGCTTTTTGATTTTGCTCGGACTCAATAGCTATCCTTTTTTACTAGCGTTTCTGATAACGCAACTTTTATCTCCGGGTTCAGGGGCCCCAAATTTTTGGCAGTTTTCGGGTACGAAATATTTACCTAAAAGGTCATTCGTACAATTACAATGTGCTCCCATCGGACAGCCAGATCTGATTGTATTGGCGAGCTGTAGGACCTATTTTTTGTAGGATTTTAGCCTGGCAGTTCGCGTATGCTCTCGTCTAACGTAACGGAGCACGCTTCCGAAGTCGAAGGTAGATCCTGGGTCGAGTTTAAAGTTTTGTGGTTCAGTCCACAATTTGTGGAGTACAGTCTTGATTCAGGTGTGGATAATCCAACTGTATTATCCTCATGGATGTCGACACTAACGTCGATTAAGTCTACAGACTCCTCCATTTGATTGTATAAAATATTCAGAGAAGAAAAAAAAATTCCATATAGTTAGATACCTAAAAAATTTAGGACATATAATTATAGAATTGAAGGTAACAGGCCTAAAAACCTGTACTCATTCAATTATATGGGTTATATATTACCGTTATTACAGTGAGGTAAGCATCCTTATTAGATGAACTCAGCACTGATTTTTAAACACGTAGGTAGGAATAATAAAACAATACAAGGCGATAGTCCCATTAAACTATCCTCATGTATTTTGTTAAATATTCAAATATTCAGAAAAAAATGTAGGCAGATATATATAAAAATTAGGTCATATAATAATTGAATTGTAGGTAACAGGCCTAAAAAACCTGTACTCATTCAATTATAGTATATAGTAATAGATTATTGTTATTACAGTGAGGTAAGCATCCTTATTAGATGAACTCAGCACTTATTTTTAAACACGTAGGTAGGAATAATAAAACAATACAAGGCGATAGTCCTATTAAACTATCCTCATGTATTTTGTTAAATATTCAATATACTCAGAAAAAAAATGTAGGCAGATACCTACCTAAAAAAAATTAGGTCATATACCTAATAATTGAATTGTAGGTAACAGGCCTTAAAACCTGTACTCATTCAATTATAGTATATGGTAATAGATTACCGTTATTACAGTGAGTTAAGCATCCTTATTAGATGAACTCGGCACTGATTTTTAAACACGTAGGTAGGAATAATAAAACAATACAAGGCGATAGTCCCACTAAACTATCCTCATGTATTTTGTTAAATAATGAAGGTAGCACTCTCAATGGAAGTGCACTCAACATAATGTTTAATTATACAAAGTATCTTCCAGTAAATCATATTTAAAAGCTATAATACTGAAGTAATTACCTTTGTGTAACAACAAACGGTGTATCGGAACCGAGTGTAGACGAATTCGATAACCTTTTTTGACCTCGTTTTTTCAGCATTGTTTCCAATTTACGTAACTTCCTAAGTATGTAATCATCACACTCACTGTCCTTATGCTTACGTTTAGGCGTTTTTATAACGGATTAACACTGAATTTTAAAAGTGAGGTGTCGAACGGCCGAACACTAGAACGCGAATGAAAATGGCGCGCACAGTGTTGCCATAGTATGGATCGCTGTACATTTATAAATCTGGGAAAATGTTTTTTATTTTTTAACTTAATATTAAAATATTTATTTATTATTTTGCATTTCTCAACTATAGTGTATGAATGGCTACACGGTACGTGCTACTACAAGTATACTAATCTCGAAGACGAAGCAAAGTATAATTCCATATAAATCAGTATAACAGTTTGATTTGCTCTTATTACGAGAGTTGTATGATCATTTTGAAACATCGTCGAGATATTTTTAACGCTGACTGTACCTTTACCTTGATCGTGTTAATTTCCATTATTATTATTGTATACCATAGAACGCGAGAGTTTGAGAGTTACTTCTATGAAACTGATAGTGAAAGAGAATGAGCAGCAGTGGCAAAGTTCAAACATGGCTATATAACTTCACACTACTTGTACTTCAAAGAACACTCTAGTCCATCCATTGTAATCCGTATTCAAGTTCTAACTTATATGACAGCCGATGTGGGTGGTCGGTGCATTCGAACATTTTGAACTTTGAACTGAGGATCGAAGTATGTTATAACTAACGTACTGGAGATATAAGTCTTTAGTGCTTAGGTTGCAGCAACGAGATTACTGTTGCTATGGAAATCGATTTTACTCGCTAAGCAGTTTAGACTAGGTATATAGAAGTGAAGGGAGTAATAAGTAACAAGATATTATAATTTAATGAAATTTTAAATGTCAAAATACATGCGTAGTTTTAACAGTTCTAAGTATCCATAGGGACGGACGGACGGAAAGCGACTTTGCTTTAAACTTTGTAGGGATGGTAGTGATATTATAACAGAACTTAGAACTTAGAAGAACAGAAATTATTAGCATAATACAAACATAACATAACATGTTATGTTATGTTTGTATTATGCTAATAATTTCTTTTTTTGTAGTTACTGAATAATTTAACTCGTATTTAAATTGTATTATTGTCTAAACTATATTTTACAGTCTTTATAAGTGGACGTGAGGAGCTGGGTTCGATTCCATACATTGAAAAAAGTGTTTCTATTTTTATATAAGACACGTCAATATGACTTCACCTCGCCTAATGATCAGCTGATTCAGTACCTAGTAGCACAGAGCCAAAAACTTATATGATGTACTGACTGTAGGTAGCTTTTTTTTTTCGTGCGGAAATCCCCTCGGATACCCCCCCTGCCGGAGCCGGACGGCGAGGTTATGTCGGACTCGAACCGACTAAAACCGCACGCCGACTGTGGGTCTTGGTGCTAGGCCGGAGGTGAGGTTGTCAAAGACATATCCCTCGCACCCCGGCTGACCCAGGACCCCTTACGGTCTGGCCCTCCTCAGGAGGGGGGACAACGGTGTTCCCAACTCGCCCCCTGAATGGGGAGGCGCGCTATTCAGCGCGCCGCCGCCGTGGCCTGCTTCTGCTGGGGAGACAGGCGGCTCCACCCGTCACCCCCAGGCCCGCGCTCATGGGGGACGGAGGTCAGTCAGTGCCCTCCGACGCCCGAGTTGCCTGCGCGCGCGGGCGGCGCGATCCGTGAGTCTTTCTCGCTCGGACTGTAGGTGGCAACAGGCTTGATTTCAATTATATTGAAAAGAATAGTGGGTATAAGATAAAAAACATCTCTGCCTTCCCCTTGGAGAATGTTCAGACATAAGTAGCGGAAATATATAAATCCCATTTCCTTTTAGTTTTTTTTTTCATATATTATAAATAAATATTCCACAACATTCTACACCACGCTATCTAGACCCACGGTAAGCTGAACTAGCCTGTGTTATAGAATCTAGAATGCGGATAAACATGCTTAGATACTTTTCTTTTTGTAAATATATTCATATTATACATAGGAACACCCAGACCAATGCAAATAACCATATTCATGCATACAAATATTTGCACTGAGCGGGGATCGAACCCGCGCCTCCTGCGTAGCAGTCGCGTTCACTACCGCCACGCCACAGAGTCTGTCAATACAGTATTTATTTGCCACTAAATGAGTAGATAATATTACCAGTACATTAAATTCAATAATAATTGGTAAGTACATTATTCATCCAATGTGTTATATATGAACGATGTCGCTTGCAGTAATTTATACCTAGTATGAAAATTATTATTGGAGAGAATAACATTATTCCGTTCTTTACCTATATACAAAAAATTAAATTAAAAATTTTAAAAACCCCCGTCACAAAAAACACCTCCAAAAAGTTAAAAATAAATGGAGTTTGTCTTTTATAACTTTAACGGTTGCCATGTCGGGGGACCCTAACTGGTTAAGCACTCCGTTATATTATCGGATCAATTCAAGGTTTTAACTTTTTGGAGGTGTTTTTTGTGACGGGGGTTTTTTAAATTTTTAATTTAATTTTTATTTTATACTTTTTAAAGTGATCTACTAGTCAAGCTCTTTCATTTGATACCCATATTGAGGGAGTTATGAAGAAATATGTATTCCGACATGTTGTGGCGGCGGCCATTTTGGACCGATTTTTTTCAAACATAGCTAAGAACACTCCCGACTAATATACCTTTCAAACAAAAAAAACTAAATCCAAATCGGTTCATCCGTTTGGGTGCTACGATGCCACAGACAGATACACACACACACACATACACACACACACACACACAGACACGTCAAACTTATAACACCCCGTCGTTTTTGCGTCGGGGGTTAAAAAGAATCTTCTCGGGCGGGACTCGAACCCGCAGTCTTTTCCTTACAGGGGGAATGCCTTGACCAATTCGGCTACCGAGACACGCCCGATGTGATTCAAATTTCCCATCTTATACGTCTTTAAGGCGACGGTGGACTCATCTACCGATTTTCTTACGAACTATCGGAATCAAGGGAAAGACTGCGGGTTCGAGTCCCGCCCGAGATGATTCTTCTTTTTCTCTATGTATTCGATAAAATCATTTTATTAAAAGGGATGCTTATATAGTTTGTATACGTATTTGTAGTGTTTGTATCTATAGAATAGGTATTTTTTTATATATACACTATATATTTTATATATATACATTATATATTGTCTCACGTACACCAAATAGTAGGGTTAGCTGTCACTGAGGACCATTAGTCGAGTCGACCATTGACATCAGATGAGAGGACACACACACAAATCAGCGGTATTGAGTGCAGTAGTGAGCTAGTGCAGTTCTACGTATCTCACGTAGTTGGGTGGTTGCCGCAAGACGTGGCCTCACCAGCGAAGGCGGGTCTCTTGCATTTTATCTGCGATGACACGGACATGAAAGCTGGCGCGGATGCAAGAGTTCCTCACGCGATCTTTACGCATACATGATCATCTTATAGAAATGTCATTCTAGGGTCGCATTTGACGCCAGTCATTTCCTGCCACTTAGCCCATGCGGCGGCTATACGTGACTTGACGCCGTAGACAATGTAACCAGGACGTACAGTATTGAAGATCAATAATGGATAAAGGTAGATTTAAGGAACAGATCTAAGAGGTGAACCCAGTAATGGACGAACAAGGCATAAGTAAGCATGTGTTCATCAGATTGAGAAGCATTCTAAGAAAAAGTTAGGAGAAGTGTACTCATAACTGGCGAGCATGTATGAGAGCAATTATGAAAAATTAAGTTTAAAATTTAAAAACCCTTCAATTTCTATTTTACACTTTTTAAATTGTTCTACTAGTCAAGCCCTTTCATTTGACACCCATATTGAGGGACTTGTGAAAATTTTGCGTCGGGGGTTAAAAATAGAGATTGAAAAGATGTTGTCTCTGGGATGTCAATGGGAAGGAGACGTGATTGTATACGTATGTATTGTATAAGTATGTTTACCCGGTTTTTGATTGGTTTCTGATGCATGTCATCATCATTATATATTTTCTTTCGCTTCACCTACACACAACTGATGCCTATATGTGCCTACCTACCCTTCCAACAACTAGCTTGAATTACTTCAGTACATCTGTGAACGTGGTATTTGTAATGGTGACGAAAGATCGAAATCTCGTTACAACAAAATTTATAACAGCAAATATAATGATAGATATTATGTCATTATTTACATTAAAATCATTATTTTCAACTAGAGCAATATATTGTTATAAATTTTATCGAATAATCATTAAAGTCAATTGTAAACAACTCCATGGTAACAATAAATAACCGGGGCCTTAAATTTGTGCGGCTTAAGCGGTACATTTGGGGAGTTGTTAGCACCTGAGCCAATTATATGCCATTACAGTACTCCTTATTTGAATAGTTGATAACATTTTGCTTTATCGTTGGAACATTTCCAAGTACTATGAATGCTAATTACTCTTAATTTATGCAAATGTTTGGATTTTGCTTCTCTGTACCTGTAGTGTACTGTCTGGTGAGAAGTTCAATATTTAAATTGGAAAAGAATACTTTAAAAGAGACTCACCAGGGTCTCGTCCATTAATCAGCAAGTGTACTACTAGCGTGTAAGCTTGACTTTCGCCCCTAAGGCCTTGGTGAGGCCACCTATTTTCAAGATACTGTCTCTCTTAGGAAATATAATGGATTTTTGGATGCGACAGTCGCATCTAAAGCTCGTACTTTGTAGCTAGGGTTCAACTCTCGAAAACCTTGGTACCAGAATTCAGTGATGATTTCAGAGCATACTGATAGGTACTGAAAATATTGATTCCATAAAATAGCCCCCACTAAACTTCTACCTGAAAAAGGTAGCGGGGATAGATTTGATACGCAAGGTGGAGGACCGGGTGCCATGGTGCACATTGGGAGAAGCCTATGTTCAGCTTTTTTTTTTTTCGTGCGGGAATCCCCTCTGATACCCCCCCTGCCGGAGCCGGAAGGGGAGGTTATGTCGGACTCGAACCGACTAAAACCGCACGCCGACTGTGGGTCTTGGTGCTAGGCCAGAGGTGAGGTTGTCAGAGACATATCCCTCGCACCCCGGCTGACCCAGGGCCATCCCTTACGGTCTGGCCCTCCTCAGGAGGGGAGACAACGGTGTCCCCAACTCGCCCCCGGAATGGGGAGGCGCGCTATTCAGCGCGCCGCCGCCGTGGCCTGCTTCTGCTGGGGTGACAGGCAGCTCCACCCGTCACCCCCAGGCCCGCGCTCATGGGGGACGGAGGTCAGTCAGTGCCCTCCGACGCCCGAGGTACCTGCGCGCGCGGGCGGCGCGATCCGCGAGTCTTTCTCGCTCGCGCCGCCTCTCCCGCTCCGCCGTCTCCTTCACGACCATTACCTGCTCGCTGAAGGAGACGCCGGCCGCCCACGCGTCCGCGCAGCGGACCATTGCTGTGAGCAGGGTGGCGAGGGTGAGAACTCTCACTCCCAGGGCCGCCACTAGCTCCCGCCTCGGTCCGGCCCATGCCGGGCACTCGGTGAGCGTGTGCAGCCCCGTGTCCTCGCTCGCGTCGCAGTGATGGCACTCGGACGTTGGCTCCTTTTCGATCCGATACAGATACCTCCCGAAGCACCCAGCCTATGTTCAGCAGTGGAATGGTTAATTCATTGATTATTACATTATACAGGTACTATTTTCTTGAGACCTATATATTGCTTTACTGATAATCTAAATAGAAGAAACCATAAAATTTTAATTAGTTCAACTACAGTAATTAATTCAGTCCGCAACCCTCCAATTGCCTCACGCATTGACAACTTATATAAAACAAGTTACGCACAGTATAGTGAAAAGTGCCTCAATAGCGATTGGTTGACCCGCGTCACACGGAACCGAATAACACCATTGGCAAGTGACAAATAGAACACATCAACCCTTCATGGATAATGGATGCGGTGTAATTTATTTTTCCTTTAGAGATGTATTTTTGGGACTGCGGTGCAACCAGTCCACGAGGCTGAATACTTTTTCGATAGAGCATCTTCTAGCTTTGAGGGTCATATCCGGTAGATTAGGAGTTACTAGGTTTAGGTCAAACCCTCAACTGTACTATGTGTAACTGTACTGTACTGTAATCTTATTCAATTTAAACTTGTTGGATCAAAAGTCCATGTTTATCCAAAAGGTGCTTTAAGTATATTTCTGTTGATGGGTGCTTTTATTTGAAGGATTCGTCGAGGATAAAATGGCAAATAAGTTAGTCAATTTTGTTTGAAGCTTGTAAAAGTGAAGATTATGTTTTTTAAGTGCAGCGTCCACTACCCAAAGCCATACATAGGTATAACATTATACTTAGTTTAGTAAACCTATACTTAAAACTTGCAGAACCAATAACACTTGCCCATTGCTGGAGTCTTCTCTCCCAAAAAGCTAGTTAGCCCTAATCACCAACAACCTCCACCTATACCTAAATACAATTTCCTACACAATGGAACAAACCATATAACACTTCCGTAGATGGGCGGTCCCCATAGCACGGCTGTGCCAATATCTCTAATTAAGCTAAGCATAATATATTACTCCCTAGTCTTAGTTTATTCGATAATATCGAAACCAATAATGCCTAAAATTAATCGAAATTTCGAACCAAGTAGGTAGCAGTATCGACCTCGTTAAATCACCCAGTTGATTTCAAGTTTGCACTCAAAGAAATTAGTAGCAATTTGTAGCTGCCAGTGGCCGTAACTTCGAGAACTTTAGTACAAAATTTGTCAATGCATTAATTTGTTTTACGATGAAGTAATTGGTAGACTTTGGGATTATAGACTGAACGTTTCTCGAATTAATTTAGAATTATAATGGGTATTGGAACGGCAATGGTGTTTTTATTGATTTAAAAAAGGAAGCGATTCTTTATTCGACGTATTATAGGGTAGATTTTAATTAAGGCTTCGTTGCTAATGCACGTAACGTTTTCTAATGGCAAAAAAATCCTCTGAATTAGCCGAATTTAAGATAGAAAAATACATCAAAGTTTATATATTATTGTCTTTTAGAGTAGTAGTAAAGGATAAAGAGGTTTATTAGAAGCCACATTTCGTTAAATTGTCGGTCAAAAAAACCCCCGTCACAAAATAACCTCCAAAAAGTTGAAAATTTGCCTTTTAACTTTAACGGTTGCCATGTCGCCGAGTGAGTGAGTTGTTGCCATGCCGCCGAGGAAGATATCCATACTATAATATTATAAATGCAAAAATAACTCTGTCTGTCTGTCTGTACTTTCACGCCTAAACCACTGAACCGACTATGATGAAATTTGGTATAAGGGTAGATTAGTCCTTGAGAAAGGGCATAGGCTATGTTTGGTCGCGATAACCGACATCCCCCGGGCGGAGCCGCGGGCAAAAGCCAGTAGTTTTATTTTTACAGTTTTCATGTTAAATCTTTACTTTCTTCATAACTTAAGGTTGCGACATACGGAACGGGAAAATTTCCGGACGGAACGTGGGCGTGAACGTGAAACGGCGGGCACGTGGTTGAATGTGTTGTTAATGCAAACGAACCGTGACAGTGATTCGGATCTAATGTTATGAACTAATGTTGTAAACAAGCATTAATCTTAAAAATCGTCGACAACGAGATTTTTCTCGTCCCACACGTGCCACATCACTTCCTACTCCTAGGCGAGACCGCAGTAGTAGCCATAGGTCTGATGTGCTTCTTAGAGGGCTTACCCGGGGCTCCCAACCATAGGCTGTTGGGCGTTACCGTGGGGGTTTTTAGTCGGTAGGAGTCCAGCATAACATCCATGAAGGATTTTCCCTCACGGTAAAAAAAAAACAAAAAAATACGTACCACATTCCCGTGCTGTCCGTATCACCGTTAAGCCTTGACCAAACCAAGGCGTTCAGTTCGCGTCCGCGGTAGCGTTCGTTTTCATCAGTTGTTTTGTTCGCCAAGTTCGTACAATACATTTGCACTTCCGCATACATTTTGTATGAAACGATATTTCCAAAACTACCCGCCCCATCCCGTCCGTGCAAAAACCCATCACGTATGCAATAGGCTTAAATCTAAGGCGGGCAGTTACCTAGGCCACTTTTACCATAGCAGAACTCCACCAAAAATGGTTGCACCACTTTCATTGCTCAGAGTGTATCACATGATTTTTTATCTAACCAGCACTATCCTGGCTTTCCATTTACATGTCTAATACCTAGTAAGTGCTCAATTCGTTACTGCTATCAGTTCCCCTCATACAAAAATTCTAAACAAACCATTGAAAAATAAGCCGCTGTAAGCCCCCACTATCACATGTACGTTCTATAAATATCATGTCGGTAACTATTTATAAAGAGGGTAAGTGGGGTGCGTCATAAGAATAAACGAGGCACATTAGGGCCACACGTTGCTACCACACTGCGACCCATTTTATAAAAATGTAGCAAGCGCTTCTGCGTGTATGGGTAATACCGACGTTTTCAACTTGCGAATTGTTACGTGATTGTAATTAGGTGCAAGGCCTACCTTTTCTGAAAAGTAGGCCTTTAGAATATGATATACGATGTTCTTTATTGGCGACGAACCTTCTCATCACTTCACGTGTTGCAGTATCCTTTCCTGTCCTAGAAGTTTTCACTTAGAAAACAAAAGGAGGACAGAGGTGGTGGCGTTTATGGAAATTTAAAATCTCTGTGGGGTTCCGTATCAGAATATCTAAAATCATTTTAACTATTTTCAATACAACTACGGTCAAAAAAACTACTATTTAAAACACCTAATGATCGTTTCACATATTTTTGTAATAACTACTGGTCGAAACAAATAATGAACGATTCACCTACGGTTTATTCAACTATTATTACCTTTTAACCTCCGCGCCTTCGCGGGCTTAAATTACACTCTAGGGGTAGGGCAGACAAGACTACGTGAAGTCGGTTTTGCAACAATGTAAATTTCTGTCACATAATTTTAATTTTTCAATATCCGTGAAAACATTTGTTATGATATTTGCAGCACATTTGTATTTTTCACATTTCCAATAAATTTTGTCACTTCCTGGTCTATTCTTAACATATGTGAACCCATTTTGATACACTTTTACTCCTCCCCTTTGCGTTTTTAATAATTTCACAATGTTTTCAGCCATAATTACAATAATCACGTCCTAGCGAAATCAAAAGACGAAATCGTGCAAGCTCTTCCAAAAGACCAAAGTACTAAAGAGCTCGAGTCGCGCCTCCAATTCCATAAAAAATTCATGATAGGCTTGCAGACTGGTAGGGTAGGTTTGGGTAATACTAGGAGGCAGTCAGACAAAGACATAAAAAAATCTTTTCTTCAAGTAGATGAAAATAATACCTACAAAGTGCACGCAATGAACCTAGAAGTACAAAACGAATGGTTAACACTAGGTGAATTTTGTATTCCCATAGCCTTAAAATGGCGTACCTTAATATACGACTGGTCACCGGCTCTCCTTAAATTCTATCTCAATGCATTCCAGTTGACCCTCCCCGACCAAAGCAATCTTGTCAGATGGGGAAAAGCCACAGATAAAACATGTAACTCATGTGGTGAAGCAATTGGTACTGCTAGGCACCTACTGGTGGGTTGTAGGACGCTATTAGACCGGGGTCATTACTCGCGCCGACATGATAAGGTATTAGAAATCGTACGTGAGGCGGTAAGTTTGGCGGTAGCTAGAGCGAAAAAGGGTTTAACCACAAACCAAAGAAATGACGTCGCGTTTGTAAAGGAAGGCTGCTCAAAAAAGACAAATCAAAAGCCGTACTCAATTTTGATAGCAGCCGCTGACTGGACATTACTCGCAGATTCGTATGAGAAACACTATAAAATACCGGAGGATGTTTGTGCCTCGTCATCCAGACCCGATATATTCCTATTTTCAAAACAGCAAAAGCGTGCAGTACTAGTAGAACTCACAGTACCGTGGGAAACTAACATACCTAAAGACCACGCTATAAAAATAAACAAATACTTTGACCTGACCAACGAGTTAACCAAAAATGGCTATGTGGTTAAACTCTACGCCGTGGAAGTAGGAGCAAGGGGAATTCCAGCTAAATCCCTGTATAACTTATTTAAAGACCTCGGATTGCCAAGAGCTTCAGTAAGCTCTTTACTCAAACGAATATCTAAAACGGCGTTGATAGGATCTTACCAAATTTGGATAGGTAGAGGGGGGAACACGACCGACGGTGGAGGTGAGCGCTGATGCATCACAAGGTGGCCACCCTAAACCTACACCTGGGTCGCAAGTCCCAGGCGCCGTCACAGTGTTCCTCTCTGTACCACGCCATGGACCCGGCGACCGCACGGTGAATCCATGGAATGCTAAGAACCGGATCTCATCTCAACTTGTACTCAGCTTAACCATAGACTAAGTAATAGTAGATCCTACGTTTGACATAAAATGAAATTGTAACTACCCACCACTTTAGAATTAATCCTGCGCGTAGTATAAATAAAACGTAGGCGAATCGACCATTAGGTATTTCAAACATAGTCAACATGTACAATATCTTAAAAGAACATTATATTAAATGAATAATAAATTAATCGTCCGTTAGTTCAAATAATTTTAGTTTATTCAACATTATGTGTATTAACCAGTAGTCGAGTCGACCAATATGCGTTATGACAATATGTGAATCAACCGTAGTTGTCTTGAAAATAGTTAAAGTGACTTTAGATATTGTGATACGGAACCCTCTGTGGTCTATGTCAGCGTGATCAAAATGATCTTAAAACTCTCATATCAAGAGCAAATCAAACTGTTTTATTGGTTTATTATGGTAATATTGTCTGAACTAAAAGTGTGTACCAAATATCAGAACAATCGGTTAACCGGAAGGGGGTAAAAAGACTAAATTAAGATAATTTTGAGCATTTTGTTCATCAACATCTTTCTGATGCTGACTATACCACACTATAAATACCATACTATAAATATTTGTGATTTTAGGCATATCATCACTTAATAGGTATGTGGTATGGTGGATGCTTTCACAAAACAACATTATATGGATAATCTACAATAATTTATCAGCATAACACAAATACTAACAAATCTATGAAATCAACTTGATATTTTGATATTCCGAACTCACTGTACGTTTATTTGGATTCTATATTCAGAGAAGCATATAAGATACGAGTACATTTATTTCATAACTTTCGCCGCCTTCAAAAGTCTCATAAAATGAGTCTCAAGAAAATATTTATGGAAACTTCACTTACGTAAAGAGAAGTCACGAACAAGAGCTCGCTTATTCAATCATAGCTTTTACATTAGACGATGTGCTGAATTCAATTCAAAGTATTTTATTACCTAGTTATGAAAGTGAATGGTAATATCTTCAACGTATGGTTTTCTTAGGGCCTCTCTCTACGGGGTACGATAATATCCCAGGGCGAACGGTTACCGAATATATTTTTGTACATAAAAGTTATTTTTGCTCATAAACTTTGCGTCGACTATATTAAGGTATTTCGTGTTAGTAAGTATTATTGTGCGTAAGTATGTTTATACTTATCGACCTTTATCTTATTTTTTTTCAAAGGTGTCTTAGTGGTTGAGGAGTGGGCTTTAGGAGGTGAGGTCCTGAGTTTGAATCCTGTGCATTACATACTGACGTAGGCACGTGACACAGGCAATTTAACTTTGTTGGAGGGTTTAACAGGAGTACTGGTAATATTGGTTGTAAGATATATAAAAAAGATACGCCTGTGTATTATATTCCTAAAATGGTATAGTCAGCATCTTAAATATCTTGACGATGAAGTCTCAAAATGATCTTAAAACTCTCATATTAAGAGCAAATCAAACTGTTTTATCGATTTAAATGGTATAATTGTTCAAACTGTGTACCTAATATCAGAACAATCAGTGAACTGGAAGGGGATACAAAACGAAAATTAGATCATTTTGCTTACTTTGTTCGTTGACATCTTCCTGAGGCTGACTGTACCTAGACAAAATACCTAGTTTTAAAATGCTGCTCGTACCTGTAGCCAGGACCGATCTACTGACCAAAGCACCTCTTATACGTAGTATACGGGTCATAAATTAGGTCCACTAGCAAATCGATATCTTCTCATGCAATTTGAGTGAATTCGCAAGGATTCTCTTAAGTATAGTTAGCTTATAATTGTTTAATGTAGTACAGTATGCTAAAATATATTGAGTACTAAGTTATAATTTGCACTTATAAAATTATAACTGACTAATGACCTCAAAGATGATGAGGACATAGAGAGAGAGCGCAGGGCGTTGGCGGTGAGAAGCAATATGCTGGCTCGCAGGTTCACTCGATGCACAGTACCAGTTAAGATATCGCTTTTTAAGGCATATTGTCAATCTTTTTACTCGAGTGGCCTGTGGGTGAGTTACACGCAGCGATCCTACAACACCCTGCGTGTCCAGTACAACAATGCTTTCAGAATGTTGTTGGGGCTGCCGCGGCGCTGCAGTGCCTCCGGAATGTTTGCCGAAATGCAAACAGACGGGTTTAAGGCAATAATCCGCAAAAAAGCTGCTTCCCTGCTGCAGCGCTTGCGCAGCACGAACAACAGCATTCTGAAAGTCATTGCTCACAGGTTTGACTGCCCTATCCAAAAACATTGGGTAAGGGTTGTAAACGGCAATGTATGAATTTGTATTTCTTTAATACTAACAAGTGTTTTCGTTTAAGTTCCGAATTATATTTTTTTAAAACATCACTGTGAACCTTTGAGAATGCCTTAAGGCGAAACCGGTCAGGTCTAGAAATAAAGTCAGTGGAAAAGTACAAGTGTGTTATTCAATATAATTTTAAGCAAATTGTTACTAATATATTAACCCTATGGACTGAAACTATGGTCTGAAATAAATGATTATTTAATTTAATTTAAAAATTTTATTGGGTATAAGTTAAGTGGGCTTATTGGACGATTCGCACGAATTGAACTCGCCCGATACGTGCGAATCGACTCCTTTAAAAATATATTATTTTTCTGTAGGCGATTCGCACGAAGTTAATTTACTGTCGTGCGAATCGACTCCTCCAAAATTATGTATTGTTATAATAATTGTTAATTTTGGTTTGTTATGTTTTTCTATGATGTATATGTATAAAATATTCTATTATAATTTTATAAGTGTTGTTACACTATCGAATTAAAAGAATATCCTGTAATTTTAGTGTTAAGGAGAATATATGTTTAAAAACATAAGAAAATATTGGGACCAACATAAGTTTTTATTATTTTTGATAAGTGCTTACGGTTTTAGTGCACTAGTAGTTCAATTACCGGCTTCGTTTCAGGAATAAATGTATAAAATTTGATATCCTGTGTACAGCGCACTAGGTCTGGTTATAAATTATAAAGCTTTAATACAAGTATTAACTTTCATAATCATAACCTAACGCCATTACTTTGAAAGTGGCACCAGTAAATTAAAAATTGAGAACACTTGGTTCTCATCTTTTCATTTTTTGGTGCCACTTTACTGTCGTGGTATGGACATTTTATGAGACGTGAAAGAAATGTAAAAAAGATGGATGGAGTGCGTGAAAGAGGATATGGAAAATTGGGAGTGACAGAAGAAATGACATTTGACAAGAATGTATGGAAGAGAATAATATGTTGCACCTTTTTTTCGTGCGGGAATCCCCTCGGATACCTCCCCCGCCGGATGTCGGACTCGAACCGACTAAAACCGCACACCAACTGAGGGTCGTGGTGCTAGGCCGGAGCACGGTAGCCGGTGCACCCCGGCTGACCAGGGCCATCCTTCACGGTCTAGCTCTCCTCGGGAATCTGTTGCACCGACCACAAAATAATTGTGACAGGGGTAGGTAGATGATGATGATGACATAAAAGTCAGTTTATTTACTTTTTTGAATTATTATCACGATGACATGTTCTTCTCTAGTAACAGTAATAGTTCTATGTATGCTCAGCACATTCATTCGCAGCAAGATTATTAGTGAATTCTAGAAATGTTTTTTCGCGTCGTCATCTTTACTATTCCACAGCTATTGTTAGATATTGTTCCATTACATACAGAAGTATGAGAACATTAGGATGAGTAACAAAAATATTAGAACATTAACTATTGTCCGCGACTTCACCCGCTTAAACTTATAACCTGCTAGAACCAAGCGTTTTAGTGACTCATTCCTATGCCGCACCACTAAGACCTGGAACTCCCTGCCAGCTCACTTGTTTCCTTCTTCCTAAAGCCCCGGATCCTTTAAGCGGAGCGTGAAAAGGCACCTGATGAGGCCGTAAAGCTGAGTGCCACTACCACACACATGGTACATGTTTACGATGGTGGCACTCTTTCCGAGATTTTGCCTTTAGCTTGACATCAGGCGAGGTGACGTCAAAATGATGTGTCCTTTATAAAAAAATATTTATACCACTTAGGTGGCAGACAAGCACACGGCCCACCTGATGGAAAGTGGTTACCGCGGCCTATGGACGTATGCAACACCAGGGGCGTTACACTCGCGCTGCCTACCCTTCATCATTTTCATCCCATAACCTATGGTAACCTATTTCAGAAATAAACTAGCCTATGTGTTCATCTCTTTACTACATTTTAGTCCGATCCATCCAGTAGATTGAGAAGTAATTGAGTAACAGTTGCATCTTATTGTTTGCAAGATATACGTTTGTGTGTGTTATTATCACATATTAACGGGTTATGCAGTGTTTCACTGTAAGTCAGCATTCAGGCAGGTTATTGTATTGGTACATGGCTGTTATTTATTTTTGTGTTTGTTACTGGTGAACCACTATACATACAATACTATTCAAGAATTTATATTAATAACCACAATAAACACACTCACACACCTATCAAATAATATAATATGCAGTATAAAGCTTAAACATGTATAACAGGGGGGATAAACGTTTGAAGGTTGGTTTATTCAATGCAGGGTCACTCGGTACCGGCCACGATGAGTTTATCGTGGCAATGGGGAACCTTGCCGTAGATATTATGGCGATAAACGAAACTTGGATGAAAGAGGGAGAAGGGGGCGCATGGAGCCGCGCGCCAACAGTGCCCAGCTACAGGCTGCGACATAGGCCGCGCCCCACTTACATACGTAGGGAAGGCGGTGGACTTGGTTTTTATATACGGAATGGGATACATGCTCGCAGTGAACCACACCCGGCTGCTCACAATGTAGAACAGATGTGGCTGAGGCTTAGCAGAAACTCGCAGTCTATTATAGTTGGCACTGCGTACAGGCCACCCCACCTTAATGTCAACACACTCATAGATGCTTTGACTGACTCGATTTCCTCCTTTTCTAGAGCTGACAAAATTATCCTCCTAGGTGATTTCAATGTTGATCTCTTGGACAACACGAAATACGAATCGAAGCTACTCAACTCGTTCCTGGTTAGCACTAGCTTGGTAAATCTAGTGACTGAACCTACCCACTTCACTGATCATAGTGCGACGCTAATTGACCTGATCTGCACGGATGCCGGGGCACATAAGGTCTCGGTGCTATATAACCCTGACCTTGGGCGGCATGCCATCGTTTCTGCAGAGCTGGACTTTAGGGTGGAGAAGCCTAAGCCCCAGTGGGTTATATTTAGACCAATGCAAGACATACTTCTCGATCAATTTGAGCAGGACCTTGATGCAGTCTGCTGGCAGTCTATCATGGACTTGGACCACATTGACTGCATGGTTGAAAGTCTAAACCACCATATCATCACACTATTTGATCTGCATGCCCCTGTGAAGAGAACTTTAATAAAAAACAAGAGCCACCCCTGGATCACCCGCACAGTTCGGGATATGATGCAGATCAGAGACAGATATCACAAAAGGGCAAAGGCAACTGGCCAGGAGGCACACATTAAACTGTATCGCGACCTAAGAAGTACCGTGAGAGCTGCCATAGAGAACGAAAAACGCGCATACTTTAAATCATATATAAATAGCAACATTGCCAACCCAAAGAAACTATGGAGCCAGCTCAAATCTAGCATTCTACCTAGCAGTAAGGATAATTATGAGCTACCTGCCCAGTGTGGCACTCCAGATAATCTTAATAACCACTTCTTAGACATACCGGGCAGTGACGTGGTGAATATATCCGATCTCACGTTTTTTGAATACAACCGCTTCAGTCACAGTAGCTTTCAGCTAAGGCCAGTTGATGAGGATGATGTCTTGAAAGTCATTAGAGGCCTCAAATCTAATGCAATGGGTGCTGATGATATTTCCTTGGAAATGATAAGGATGACTCTTCCCCAGACTCTCATTGTTATAACACACATCATCAATACATCCATCATCACATCAACTTTTCCAGGTTCTTGGAGGACTGCAAAGGTGAGGCCTATACCCAAAGTACCAAACCCCTCTGGCCCTCAGGACCTCAGACCAATAAGTCTGCTGCCATGTCTATCGAAGATCTTGGAAAGAGTTGTTTGTAACCAACTCACAGTATACCTTGAGAACTCTAATATACTTCCGGTAATGCAGTCTGGTTTTAGAAAATGTCACAGCACGTCAACGGCCCTATTGGATGTGGTGGACAGTGTGCTGCAGGCACGAGACCAGGGTATGAGCACGGTGCTAACTCTCCTTGATTTTTCCCGTGCTTTCGATAGTATAAATGTCTCACTACTTCTGTCTAAGCTTGCTTTTTATGGATGCGACACGGGGGTGGTTCAGTGGTTTCATAGTTACCTCAGCAAGAGGTACCAATTTGTACAGGTGAAGGATAACAAGACGGGCTACACACCGTCGGGTCACTAGGGGTGTTCCACAGGGCTCAATCCTTGGCCCATTGCTCTTCATCCTATATAGTACTGATATCACCAGCTCAATCACTAACTGCAGGTTCCACCTCTATGCTGATGATCTCCAGCTGTATCTATCTTTTCCTCCGTCTGAGTGCCTGGAATCAGTAAGCAAAATCAATGAGGATTTAAGGAACATTGCAGACTGGTCACAGCGCAACTGTCTGGCTCTAAACCCGCTTAAGTCTAAAGCCATGATTATGGGTACAAGGCAACAAATTGAAAGTACATGTCAGCACAAACCAGATATTAGGATAGGTGGATGTATTATAGAACAGGTGAAAGAAGCGCGAAATCTCGGAGTGGTCTTTGATCAACAACTGCTATTTGAAACGCATATTCTACAAGCTGTCCGGAACTGTTTTTACAGACTGAAAGTGTTGTACAGAGTGCGCCCATACATTAGTGTAAGCATCAGAACATTATTATGTGAGTCACTCATACTATCGAAGCTCAACTATGCTGACACGGTGTATGGAAATTGCTTGCTAAGAAGAACAGAGCGAATCATTCAACGAGTACAGAATGCCTGTGCACGGTTTTGTTTCCATATACCACCACGCTCACATGTTACACCATTTCTGAATAATGGCAACATGATGAAAATGGTGGAGAGGAGACAGCTACATTTTGCCACCTTATTGTTTGGTGTGGTGATGAAGCACAGACCCACGTACCTATATGACCGGCTGTCTTGGTCGAGAGATTATAACAAGCATAACACAAGGGCAGCAGCCTACCTTATGTTAACACCGAACCATAGAACCGCAGCATACCGGGGCAGCTTCAAATTTGCCGCAAGCCGCATATGGAACGATCTGCCACCGCCAATCCGTGCGCTAAAAACCATTAACTCGTTTAGAAAAAAATATAGAAAGCATCTATTGAATAGACAACAAAATGGATAACTCACACTGAAGATGCACGCTTGAATCGGTGGTGATGATGATGGAACCTGGGCTGTCCGTTGTTTCCAAATGGGGCTGCGTCTATTGAGCTGCCGTGCTGTCTCGCTACCAGATAGGTCATCACATCTAACAACTTATTGCATGGCCGTGAGATGCATGGAACGCATAGGTAAGACAACTATACACATGAATCCACAAAACACACATTACACAAATGCTCATTAGTCATCGCAGTAACGGATGCAGAAGTAGCACTGATATTAATATTAACCAAAATCAATTCTATAATCAAATCTATGAGTATAATAAATGTAATAAAAGTAACGATTGTATGTAATGTAACGAATTATGATGGATGATGTAAGATGTAAATCCCGTGGTTATGACAGTTATGTAAATGTTAGTCATGTCAGTAGGGTCTTTGGTCTATGGTTAGTCTGTATGCGCGGGAGCACAGAAGAGCTAAATGCATTCCGAGTGCACCATAGACAAAACCATAAAGATTTTGTTCGTTTTTTCTTGAATTATCTGCATTTTTTGTTTTTTTTTTTGTTTTTATGTGTCTAAGTTTTTAATCTTTTGCAATTTTATTGTTTGCGTACGTGACGTCACCGGTCTGGCGCCATCAGAATACCAGCGCTGCCCATGCTTAACGGCATGTGCAGCAATTATGCTGAGATGGCGACCATATTTAGATACGCACAATGGGCATGTGTATTAGAATTTAAGGTTAGATTGTAAGCATTATATGTTCAATTGTGCGTATTGTAAATAAAACATTTTTCTTTTCTTTCTTTTCTTTTTCAAACAACTCCCCAAACTTTCTTTTATAATAGGAAATAAGATTTCAGTTAAGTTGGGACAAAATAACGTCAAATACGTATCTGGTGAAGCTTTCCCATACATGTTGTATGAAAATGTGCGTGCATGCCGTAGGTAGATTTTCTTAACCTAGTTCAAACCACACAGAGCCACGATAAGGGCCAGTAGTATATCATGGCATGGGTATTTACTGGCATTTACTCACTAACCAAGAGTATTGACTGTAATTGCTTAAGTTACGATGGAGTAGGGAAAAAGGTATGATACCTTCCGGCCGCGTTGGGAATTCAAGCACTCTGCCAACTAACATCCGCTAATTAGATACATTTATCTTTATACTTCCGTGTCTGTATTTTTGTTATTATTCGTGCAGTTTAACAAACAGTATTATCATTGTATAACTTTGAGTAGTTCGCCTTCGGACTTAATGGACCGCATCCAATCATCATCACTATATAGTATAAAAGAGTTCCGAGTCTGTGCATACCTATGTATGCTTTTATCTATAAAACTATGGTACGGATTTTTATGCGGTTCCTTTTAATAGATAGAGTAATTCAAGAGGAAGGTGCAGCGGAAACGGGATCCGGCGCAACGTCGGTGGAGAATAATTGGCGGTACGAAGTTCGCTGGGTCATCTAGTATATAATAAAATATTTACAATAATCAGCTAGATCCACAGTTAGACTGGGGAAAGTGAAACCCAGATGCTGAGATGAAAGCTTCAGTTGCGACTGTGATTAACGCTAGGTTGAATAATATTCATGGCTGAGTTTTATTCTTCTTGTAATACTAATAGCAATTTTAGTAACTTTGACAACTTAGTATACACTTTATTATAGACAACTACCCAAGTTCAGTAGGTAGCTATTATTGCGAAATAGGCCTCGTTCAATAAAGAATTTTGTTTATGTACCGACGACGTCGCATACAGTATCGTGACATGTAGGTACTAAACGCTTGACTCGTGTCCCACAAGTACCCTGTAAGGAAACCTCTCATACATTTTAAATAAGAATTACCCGGCCAAGTGAAGGAGACACCGAGAGGAAGTTATCCACTGGCGTCTAACCATTACTCCGAGAAATGCCAATTTAAACTTGTAACGAGGTTTGCCGCGAGTGGCTGCGGAACGAAATTAAAAACTCCACAGAGCCAACGCTCGAATAGCTTCGGTGACTGGATGGGCGCTTGTAACAGGCCTAACTTTCATCCTCACTTTGTTACGTACTTCCCTCACGGCAATTTTCAGCCTTTTCGACGGGAGATCACGATGCAAAAACTACACCACTTAGTTACTAGCTAGGAGCCAGCTATAACATTAACGTACGTAGCTACTCTTTACAGTACAACTTTCAACAGATTAAAAAGCATATCGATATTACATTTTTATTCCAATGGATTTAGTCAAACTCGATCATGTTAGAGCACCTACTAACTTTTGAACAAGAAGTACGTTAACAATATGACATCACTATAACATACAAGCTCAACTAAGTAGGTATTATATTTTAAGATGGATAAGCAAGGAGGACGGATGACCTTACGACCGGTCCAAAACTTACCCGAACTTCCAAGTGATTAATTTGTGTGAAGCTGGCAGATTCAAGGTAAGTATATTAACTGATAATATTAACATCTTAAAATGGAGCACCATTTACCTATATTTTATTTTTTAAATTTTAAAGTCGTCAGTGAACTTGTCCTTGCCACGTAAGTACCATCGCTTAAGTTCTAAAACTGTGGCTAGACAGATGTCAGTTTAAAAACAAAGTTGAAGACGAAGCTACAGCATGTTACAAAACAATCCAGATGGTAAGACAGCGTCGTACGTGATCTGAATGGTAGTCCCTCCGGTTTATACGCGAACTCCGCGTCCTCAATAGTTGTGTATAAAAGCGGTTATTGAATATTAAACTCACGAAATAGGATATTATGGGTGGTGGAGAAAGTTAAGAGTTTACTATTAAATTTTTCCTTTCATTTTTTATGTTGTGGAGTTTTCTCCGGTAATACACACCGGTTTAGTAGATAGCATTTTGTTTATGGTCGTCAACCCAATACAACTTAACTAAATAAGTATTTAAAATATCAGTATACTGAGTATTTTAATGGAATTTGATACATTTATTTTCTATATTTATTTATCTTGGTAATTTTAGTCTGGCTACAACTACCTAACATTAACGAATCGGATGGCAAAGACTGCAGAAAAGATTTTGCCCTCCATGAACATGGGCCTGAGAGTATCCGATGAGGCTAGTCGTCGCTGTAATAAAAGTAGGCCCAAAGTGGTAGTGGCTGTACCTGCACCTCCTATACTCAGGGTCACCATCGTTGGTGGTCAGAAAGGAAGAAAAACCATGTCTTGCATAGTTGTCTTGTCTCGTGTCGGCTAGTTTATTATTTTTATAAAATATTTTTAAGAAATGAATACATTATATATTATTTACTACGAGCATTCTCGTGAACTAAGATAAATTGGGCAAAGTTTGTATCCACTACTTCACGATGAGTCCTACACCTTAACCCTACGAAGCCGTAGCTCAATGCAATTTGAAGATAGCCATAAAAACTAACATAAAACACTCTTAGGTAGACGCTACATTAGTTTGCGCAGCTCAAAAGGGTCGTTCCGTCTGTCCGGCTTTCGCAGTGGCAAGATGGTTGCTGTACGTGTCCAGCATTCGTGCCCGGCTATCCGGTTCCAACTCTTAACGGTTTTAGATCAGCTTGTATTCTTTGCGAGTGTGACTTGGAACATAACTGTGCGAGGATGTTATGAATTTCTGCCGTAAGCAATTTTTCTTTTAACTCAATTTAACGGTTGATTGGTTTGTATTTTATTCGACTTGTGTCCAGCTATTTACGATATGCCTTTTCTGTATACTTATACTACGATACTCTTTATTGCGCACGAAATAAGAGATACAAACGAAGGATAATATATGACAGTTGGGGGCACAATGGGTGGTTTTATCGCGGTCTGCCAATTCTTAAAGACAACCTTTGTGTAGACTATATATTGTAAGACAATGGGTAGTTTGTGTTGCACATTAATTTACGGCTATTGCTAACGTATTGTTTCCAAAACAAAAACAGGATATAAAAATATTTTTCTGGTCACATGTAAGGGAAGATTAGTCTGTTGCTATCTAGCGAGCATTTTTCCTGATATCATGTAGCTATTGGATATTACCTAAGAAAATATAAGTCTTTGCCTGAGCTAAGAATCAATCAGAACCATCGTCAGCATTCGAGCAACAAATCTTGGTTGCTTTGGAACTTTGCAATAATTATTAACACTTGACTACCATATGATAAACCCGAAGAAAACCCCAAATCCAAGAGCAAAGTTTAGATGAGAGCTTTGTCAATCAATCAGCAAGTGCATGGGGTTGCAGGCAAGGTTTGCTTAGGCCCCGAAGATCTTGGTGGTGCGCCAAGCACACCTAATGAATATATTGATTTAAAACCCAAAACATTTATTTTATACAATCATAAGCTAACGAAATCGTAGGTAATCATTTTTGTAAACGTATGCCACAGAACATAAATACTGCAGACCGAGAAAGTACGTATAGTACGAAGTGGTTAGTGACATAGATGCCGGGCTTATGCAAACCGCCACACATAAGTGCCGCAGTAGATTCAGTTTTTAGCACGAATTACATTTTCCTCTTCCTTCCTCGACAAATAATACTGAATGTTTGTTCTGATGTGTCTCTTCCACTTTCAGTGACCTGTGAGAATGTATGTCGTATTAGTATTGCAAATACAACGTAAGACTCATACCTAGTAACTTAAATTAAAATGTAAAAGTTTGAGAGCATGTTTGGAGATTTGTTTCTCAATCACGTTTAAACGACTTAATTGTTCTGACTTAATTTGGTACAGGAATAGTTGATCTGGAATAACACATGAAGATGCTTTTTGTTCCTTAAATAGGTTTCCAAGGGTTGTGTGAAAGCGAGCAGAAGTCAAGTTGTGTATAAGAATTTCAAGCTCCATCAATAGTTCCCTATACCTACTACCGCTGCGTCAAACGATTCAAATGCCACAGTAACTCACCTTATAAGCCATTGTTACTTGCACGCCAAAATTACATCGGAATCTTTGTTAGTGAAATCTTCGCCAAAATTGTAGAACAATGTCGAGTCCAAATTATTATATAAATGGTGCCACGGAAACCGTTTTAAGCTGTTACACAACGTATTCCGTTCACGGACCGCGCGAAAAGCTGCAGTCAGCGATTAATTTGCCTTGGTAACGTTATGGGAATAATGTCACACTGCAAATTTTCACATTATCGAAACATTTTCGCGTACATTGCTCGGTTTATCGCGGCTCGTCATGCAAGGCACGGAACTAAAGTGGAAACTGAAAACAGGTAACGTCGGGGCCATGTAAATACCCGATCTTGATAACCTCGGGTGTTATTTAGTATGTAACGAAAATGTTTGTAATGAATGCCTTGGAATGCCGCTTAGTTTCAGTGGGCAACGGAATAGATGTCTAGGTTTAAGGGAACTCTAATGAGACAATGAATCCGCTCTATTTACGGTGACGTAGATTAAGAGGAATAAAAATGATAAATCTGGTTTTCAGGCGTATGTTTAGAGACCAACTCCTTTTTTATTTGTGGACGTAATTGAAAACTGTTTACACTGTTTTATTTGTTGGTTTCTTGTCTACATTTGGTACATTTTTAGTTATTCTCACTTTATAATTACTATATGAAAATCATTCCCAAAGCAAAAAGGTCCCTCAAAAGAAAACTGGCAACTACTTCTAAACGGAAAATAATTTTTACGTAATTTTTTAACTAAAAGAAAGACAAAGATCTGGAGTATAAATGGTACATTTTTCCGTTCAATACATTGACTTTTGAAGTCACAGGCCACGTTTTTGTTACGTTCTCGAGAGTTTGGCTTAGCGGGTGCCTATGCGGGGGCCGGGCGGCAGTGCCGTGATGGCTGTTGGACGGGGAGGTTGTGCTTCACGTTTTCGCAGCTTTGACAGCAACACAATTCAAGACTAATGCATAAGTGGACAGATAAGACACTTCTATGAGACGCCGAAAGTAAATTCGGTAAAAAAGCTAAAGCTTTAAACTCTCAAGAAATACATGAAAATGTTGTGTTGATTATTTTATTCACACACTTTATTTGTTATAAGCTGTTTCTCACGGCTTCAGCCACGTAGATTTTGGATGCCGTTCCGGATGGTGATCCTCACTCGTAGTGTAATGATATAAAACCTATGACACTGATAAATAGTGTGGGTTTCTATTGGTGAAATAATTCTTAGAATTGGTTCTGTAGATCCAGAGATTAACCTACATAACGTCACAAACTACGTCTGTATAATAATATATGTATATTAGAATACTATACATACCTATAGCTACATATATAAATATATGATATTATAAAACCATGATCACTACATATAATCTCTAGTATAAAATAATTCACTTCCCGCTGTCTGTCTGTCTCAATGTATGCTTAGATTTTTTAAAATTACACGACGGATTTTGAAGCGCTTTTCTATAATAGATAGTATCATTCAAGAAGTAGGTTTATATGTACAATACAATCTATATAATATAAAAATGAATCCCTATTTCCCAATAGGGATTCATTTTTGGCTGGACTGGCTGAGGCTGGACCAATTTCGCTTTTTTCTTTTTTGTTGTGTTTGTTATTGTCTTGTGAAGGTTTTTATGAAAGAAAAAGTAAAAATATGCGCGGAAAATAGAAACATTTAAGAGTACTTAACCATTATATGAAATATCTGACCCGAAAGACGTTGTTATGTCCTATTGGTGTCAGGATCTCCGTGGGCGTATGGAGTCCCTGTCGTAATGCTTTCTGTTCTCAAAATAATTAGGACAACTTAATACAGCCAATTGAGGTAAATTCTAATTTTTAGGGTGAAATGAAGTTTGCCGGGTCAGTTAGTGCATAATATAAGAGGTTTGAATGTGATGTCATATAGATAAACACATTTTTTGGGCTTACATAGCAAACGATGGCATTGTGAGAATGTCTAATTGATATATATATATATATATGATAGTGTGAATTGTTATGCCTATAGCATACTTATAGCTTTCATATTCACCTACCTCAATGTATCTATGCAATAAACACCCTAACCAATGGAAATATATATTCATGACTTAGATTATTAATAATCTAAGATTCATGTAATATGAATATAAGTGCTGAGTGGGCATCAAACCCACAATCTCTGAATGCTTTACCGCTACGCCATAGAATTTGAACCTTTTGAAATTGAATTTGTCTGTTTGTTCACAATGGACACAAACGCTACTTAGTACACGGATTTTGATATGGTATTTTTATTTAAAAGGTTTTGGTACAATGGTACCAGAGATAAAACCAAAGTCGCGATAACAGACATCCATACGAGCGGAGCCGCCGACCTTAGCTATAATAAAGAATCAAGAATCAATCAACATCGATGTCAAAAAAATACCAAATCAGTTAGGTACGTGAAGTTAGGCAGAATATGATGTGTCCACTCTGTACCCTTTTTATCGACATCTTTTACCATATTTTTATATTATAATCACTTTAGTGACATGAGTGCGGGGTGGTGCGGGGCTGCGATTATTACGTTCGTAGACTCCACCCATTCGCTCTAAGGAATCGTCTCTAGTAAGGACCTTAAGGTAGGAGACACATAGCTTATAGAATGTGCAGACCCACCTCTGATCTATTGTGCATTTCCTGTCCAGAAAATCTAAGAATAAAATATTATATTTGATTCGAATACATAGGGAAAAAGAATCTTCTCGGGCGGGACTCGAACCCGCAGTCTTTCCCTTACAGGGGGAATGCCTGACCAATTCGGCTACCGAGACACGCCCGATATGATTCAAATTTCCCATCTTATATGTCTATAAGTCCCGCCCTAGAAGATTCTTTTTCCCTATGTATTCGATTTGTATAGTTAGCATACTTAATGCTGTAAAAATTCCTTCAATTATATTTGATTTTTTTTTGTTTCATTATTTCAGTAATTCTATAACTTAAGTAAGTATACTTTTCAAAAAAACATGAAACTCATTCATCTATATTTAATTTTAAAGTAAGTTATACTGCGGGTATGTCGAAACTCTTGTGTTATATTTAAACCGCTATGAGCCCTTTTTTTCACCGACACTAAATATTTTTGGGTAACTATTGCGAACTGTAAAATGTTTTTTAATTCTTCAAATCATGTATGTCATACATAACATAACATATACTCACGCCTGTATTCCCCGAAGATCAGAGGGCAGAGGTGCTAGCACCCACATTTCGCCAGTTTATGTTTAGGTCCCAATGTAATAGGTGGTGAGCCTATTGCCATTAACCGGGCACTTATAAACCTGCGATAAATACACACATAACTTCGAGAAGCATCGGAAAGTCATTGGTGTGTGCCATGGTAAACCTGGGATCGAACCCGAGACCTCGTCTCAGCAGTCCATTACCCATACCACTAGGCTACCGCAGAAATCTATGTATGTCATCATGTCACTTAATGTTTAATGCAAGCAATAAATATTCATTCAAATAATATTAGTGAAGGTATTAGCTGTTTTATGTTTAACCTTTTATTATATAAATTATAAGCTTGTAAAAACATTATTATAATATTCTGGATACTGGTACAAGCACGACGCTGTAATATAATTAAGGCTAGATAGACAAGAATTTTATTATCCATAGCGTGAGCTGCCATTAAAGAAACAAATAAATTGTCTACTTTGTAAAATTAGTATGCTTTGTCTTTAATACTGGAGCTGTTCTCGAAACCTAAACAAGATGAGCAAAGAATACAAAGCATCAATTTATTTCTCTTTTAATTTCTTTATCAAGGAACACAAAAAGAAAATGCGGAACGGACGCGCAACAAAACATTTCAAGATGCATTCCGCATTTTACGGACGACGGAAAATATTAAAAAAGAGATTTAATGCAAAACAGGCGACAAACGGAGCGCTGGATGCAATCAACATCTCATTAGCGGAGTTCTTAATTCGCGTGTCTCCTGGGACCTCCTCTGATTTCTTCGATAAATCGTTTATTACAGTTCCCTTTTTTCTTCCCTCTTTGGCGTTCTTGTCTCGTGAATATCAGCGTTATACGATCGGTGATTATGTTAAAAAATTGAACGAATTTAGATTGGATTCGATCGAAAGTAAATTGGGGACTGGAGGAAAAAGTTTAATGAACTCACGCTTCACAAGTTTGGAAATTTCCGATTTTTATATTATCTTCTAACAATAGTGGCTAGAAATTATTAATTTGATATCAATTTTGAGTTGCTTACCATCCATTTAATTATCTATTTGAATATTTAGCTTTACTAAAATATTAAACCAGTCTTTAAACATTTAAGTTTTGGAAAACATCTACCTGTTTTGCCTTATGATAGAAACTTTGAACGAAACGAAAAATAAGAAAAATCTCATTGGAGGGATAAAGAATACATAGTAGACTGTACAAAATAAGATAAGTCAATTTAGTAATGGTATGAGATTTAGTGGAATAAATATAAAAAAAACGTAAAGTCGTAAATTTCAAGGGACAAAACAATTTCGTAAGTAAATTTATTTACTACGAACCCAATTAGTTCTATAAACGCATGTGTTATACATACTTAACATAATTATAGCACGCAATAACTGTATGTAATACATAAAATCAACAGCAACACGTTTCGAGTAGTAGTAGGAGTAAGCTCACAGCCAGTGCGGAGTTATTTAATGAGTTGACCCGTTAATTGGTGAACAGCTGGCTCCTACAGCCAATGTTTAAATTAACTGCCTTTTGTGTACGACTGTTCTGTTTTGATACTTCTAAAATCAAATTAACGATTTTGTGTAGGACTGTTCTGTTTTCATACTTCTAAAATCAACTTAACGATACACTGTGTTCTATTGAACAAAGTTGAATAAAGTTGTTTCGTAACACAGGAACGATTCCGTCGTCGAACTTAGACAGATGGTATTGTTTTTTCTGTGTTGCATAACGGGATTTGCCGTTCAACTTCGGGGCTACTTCATTAGGGAGGTACCGTCACCGTGCAAAGAACTTTAGATCTATTCTGTGACTTTAGTTAAAAAATCCAAAACTAGCTCTGCTTTAACTAAAATATTTTTATGTATGAGGTCATTGTAAATCCAAGGTACATTTTCAGTATGCCCCTATAAAATTGAAAGAAATTTACCTTCAACACCATTGTGAAATATGTATTTCTAAAGCCTTTCTGGTTTCAAAGGCCAGTACTTCATGGTATTCGTTCGGAGACAGGTCATGCTTGTTAGTGCAAACAGCCTCTAGCAATGAATCAACCTATCGGTATGCTACTTTTGTATTGAGCAAAGTTTTAGTTAAACGTCAATGAAAACCCGGCGTTTAAATGCGAATTTCTCATTGATCGGGTACGGTGTGCAGAAGTTGCAATCATCTACATTTGCCTGTGCAACAGTTAAATGTACAGAAAGTTTTTCTATTTCACTGCCAAAATGCTCGGTAATTGACTTCAGCTCTTTGTTTGCAAAGCAAACATTTAAACGTATCATTTCTACACTGAAAATGTGAAAACGTGTACGAAAATGTGGGGTTTAGCATTTTAGGGATTGATAAAATAGTGCCCAATTATTCCAAATTCAAAAGTGTTTGCTTCTCGTCAGTGATAATAGGCAAAAATACTTCTACTGTTAAACCAAATGTCATCAATATTAGCGATGATGAATCTGACGACAGTGAATGTTAATAGAAATGATTAACGATTGTGATAAAAAAAAGTTTGGAATAGAAAATGGGCCAATAATTTATATTTATAATTTATAAGTGGATATTTGAAACATATTCAATGCAACTCACAGTAACAATCCACAAGTGTTAGTAGTTATACACTACAGAAATACTCAAAGAAACTTTGATGGAAAATAGTAGATAGATCGTGAGCGGTCAGATGCAGGTTTAGTTTTTTGCAAAAAATACAGCCAGTGAAAGATGCTGCGGTGCTTTTAGCTAATCGGATTGCTCAGCGAGCGGACGATGAGGCATTAGAGAAAGAATCAAATCCCGCCCAGCCAATTAATCTTTTTACATAAATTAAGGAAGTGTGACGTTGTGGGGTGAATTAGCTGCAAACAAAGTTTCTATTTGTCCCAGATAATCTTTGAAGAAGCTGGACTGAATTTCCTGCAGATAGCTGATGTTATAAGGAGTAACGTAGGTTACTTTAATATTAGAAAAATATTAGGTGTGAAAGAATAAAACACAGATCTAAGTCTACGTAGGCCAAGTCACTGGTACAGCTAGTTATAAATATGATTTAATAACAGTATGTCTGAATGTTTTATTTTAAACTTTTGAGTTATGATAATTGACAGAGATAAAATAAAGAAATAAACTATTTACATACATATTTCGTGGCGGAATTCCTCCGCATCGTCACCGACCGATAACGTACCCAGAAGACTGGCTGCATTGCCACGTTGAATGGCACGTGTAGCGTCGATCAGAAGGCAGTAACAGTATTACAAATAATAATAATACCCACAAATCTACTTATGTAATTACATCACGAGCTACTCAACTTCGCACCCAACACTCTCCATAGTCTTATTGTCAAGCTAATTGGCTCTAAACAGTATAATCAATCGAAATTTCAGACGGGATCATGAATAATTCGTGAAACAACTGAGCTGACGGAAAACTTTTCATTCCTACAGTCCGCCTTTGTAATGAATATACACCCTTAAAGTATTTCACAAACTCTATTCAATGAACTTTAATTTTGATGAAGTATTATATACCGACCGCAATTTTGGGCCGAGATTGGTTTTTACTCTATTATAACACTCTAGTGTTACAAATTGCTAAGTTTATTGTTCGTTCGTATAGTAAGTAACGCGTACGTACCGACTGCCTCTCAAATTTAATTGAAGGGTCGTGAGCCGGGGGCTGTGAACATAATAATATTGAAAGAAAATTGTGGAAATTGAGTTTACTGGAAACTTTATACGGTTTTCTTGACCGAGGGTTAAAGTGACCCGTAATTTCGAACGTAAATGGAAACTGGTACTTATTTAAAATAATTAAGAATTATAGGGGTATTTATGAATGTATGGTTTTCTGGACGCTATTTCAGTGCCCATTAATACAATAAGTATTTTTCCAAGTTAAAATCTTCCTTACAGTGAGTCCTAGGAAAAGAAAATGACTGTAAGGCTCTTCAGTGGAAGGATGTGCTGGTACTAGCTGTGTGGAAGTGGGAGTGGTACACGTCTTGGGTTACTTGGCTTCTCCATATCTCTTTGATTGGGTATTTAGCAGACGGGTATCGGACCGACTCTATTTTAAAGTAATTTTTGTTTTGGTATAAACCTCTGTCCAGTTGCTTGTTTTAGAATGAGTTTACTTGGTTCATATCACTGCTATTTGAAGCAATAAAATGCTTATGCCCAATAAAATGTCAATAAAATTCACAGTAAAATCCTGTCTGTTAATAATCCCAAACACGAAAAACGTGAGTGGAATTAATCCATACGCTTTATTTACTTGACCCCGATTAATTAAGTTTTTTTCTTTTAGTTAAGAAGACAAATGTAGTTTGATAAAATAAAGTTATTTGATAAAAATTAAATTAAACCGTAACTGGTTAAGTACTCCTTTATCGTAAGGTTCCCCAACATGGCAACCGTTGAATTAAAATTTATTCATTTAATTTCAACATTTTGGTGTCTTTTGTGACGGGGGCTTTTTAAATTTTTAATTTAATTTAATTTTATACTTTTAGAATTGATCTACTAGTCAAGCTCTTTTATTTGATACCCATATTGAGGGAATTATAAAAAAATATGTATTCCAACATGTTGTGGCGGCGGCCATCTTGGACCGATTTTTTTCAAACATAGCTAAGAACACTCCCGACGAATATACCTTTCAAACAAAAAAAACTAAATCCAAATCGGTTCTACGATGTCACACACACATACACACACACACACACACACACACACACACACACACACACACACACACACACACACACACACACACACACATCAGACATAAATAGACTTAAAATAAATATACTTAAAGTAGTATATACAAAAGAAATGGTAGATCAAACGTTCCTCTCAACTTTAATTCATTATCACACAACGGAATGTACGATACACGAAAAAGGTCATCACTTAAAACGCTTGTAGAGGAAGTTAAAATTGACAATTGCTCAATAAAATCAACCTAATTGAACGAGCACGACCCTCTCACTTAATATTGCCATTAAGTACATGCATTCCGTACGATTTGTGAGGGTGCCTTATACCGCTTTAACACTGTCAAAGTCGACTTTGTTAAAGTACATTTTAGAATTTTAGCTAAAATTACATCACTTGGATTATTTTCACAATTCTTTAAGTTGGAAAGATGTTGGACAAAAACTTCGTGAGGCGAACGCGGAACAAATCATTTAAAATCTCAATTTTTTAAAGTCGTGTAAATATCTAAAGCTGCTAAAGGTCTAGAAACTCTTAAAATACGATCGGCAAACTAGACGGAATAATCTAAATAAAATATGTACCTAGTGTACCTACACGTACTACATGCAAACGAATATACTATTGCCTGGATTTTATGTTTGAAGCAATCCTGACCTACGTGAGCCAGTGATTCAAAGCATGAAGGCTACTGAACGATTAAGAATTGTCCGATTCATGTCTCATTCAACATTTTAGTTCTATTTTATAGTAAGTAAAATATATCTATATTTACATAAAATGTATTCCCAAATCTCTAAATTCTGTTGTTTTATGAACTTCGATGAAATTAACTGTCTTGTTTATATTTGTAAAATAAAATTGTTCTCAGCTTTGTAGCTGTTTACACAGAGCTTTTACTAAGCATAAGGCCCATTTGAAGATAAAGAGTTGAAACCAGTAATTTAATACACTAGCCTGTATACGGAAACATGGGCATACGTACAGTATAAACTTTTTTATTGACAAGCCAAATAAAATATCCCAAAAAAAATTGACAGATATAATATTGCTGTGCTGTTATTTTTATCATACTTGTGTGAACGTGCCGACCACCCACTTCAGCTTACATTTCTTCACATAATTTTGCGCATCTGTAACAGTTTTTACAAAATTCTCTGCGAATCTGTTTCAACAATTTATAAAAACTTTTTTAAGTTTAGAAAAAAATTTAAAAACCCTTTCAACACATGCCAGCCTTTAACAAATACATGTAATAAATTAAAATTATAGTTCGAAAATGTTCTTTAATTATACGTTGAAATGGATAAAACTTTACCAGCTCAACTGGTAGCATGCGAACTAAAGAGTATAATTGAGGAGAGAGTGTTGTTTAATTATTTCGTGACTGGGGTGAACAGTTTATTATAGACCACAGGGTTATGAACTATGAACCTGTCATTCTTTATTCATGCTATTGTTATCTTTGAAGTCACTTCGGGTTGAATTGTTTTGTACATATTGTCTTTATTAATAGACTAATATGATTGAACTAGCATGGAAATTAGAATATAATTCAACGATTTTAATTTCAAACTGCGGGTTTACTATAATAGCTTTAATAATACTATCGTATAAACACGGATAGACCGTAAATCAGACTCGCATCTGGTACGACCATGTTTGCATAAATAAGACTATGAATTTTGCAATAAATTCCTTGGTCGATATCAATTCTCAAATTACCTTGAATCTCTTCTTGTGCGATACCTTGGTTTCCTGAATCAATCACCTGATAGCGACTACATTTCAGAGACCGCAGGTGAAGGCTGTCTTTCATCAATCTTCTCGTGGAGTACAACACGATCATGATTTAATTCAGTATACTAACGCTTATCTATCCTCAGTGAGGTACAGTCACCATCAGTATTAGTTTAATACTACCAAGTTACTTATTAGCTTTACATAAAATAAGGAAAAAATTGATATTGTTAGATTTACCTTTTAAATTACAGAATTGAATTTTATACTTCCAATATATTTTATAAAATACATAATTTCACGTATTATTTTTTTATATTTTTTTTATTATTAACACCCACATTTTCTCCATCAATAATGATTTTCGAACCCCGGGAGTGAGCCTATTGCCGTCAAGCTAGCACTTTGACATAGGTTGTATTGTACGGGGTACAACTTCCGTATCAAATAAAAAAGAAATAAAAAAAATAATACTCGTATTCTTAGGTACAGGTAACATCGTATCAACGATATTCCTCTTATCTCTTACAAAGTAGGTACAGCTAACTAAGTTGTTTCGCAACATCGTGATGAGACCGTACCCAGTAACCTATTCTATGGCGTTTTGAGTACTTAATCGAGTGAAGTTAGTTCGAAACGTGCGCTCCCTTGCAAGCAAGCCCGATGCGGATAGCTCGGAAATTAACGCAATTTCACCGAATAGCTATTTTGTATCCCAGCGGTTGCAGATACGTGGTTGCCTGCAAATGAAAGCTATCGGCACAGTGCGCTGACTCTTCAAAGGCCAAAAGCTTATTTGCTTTCGGTACCGAATTGGTGTCGCATGAGAAATGAAAATGAAAAGTCTATCTCGTTAATTTGTACTCGATGATCAAAGGTAATATTGTGAAGATAGGTTGTAATCTTGGAGCCCGTAGTGTGCTTTCTTCTCCGATGGTTTACGTTGTTGATGCGAGTCCATACATCTGAAGTGTCAAGGCAGTAGACATTGTAGACAGCCTCTGTGGCGAAGCGGTAGTGAACGCGGCCGCTACGCAGGAGGCGGGGGTATGATCCCCGCTCAGTGCAAATATTTGTATGCATGAATATGAGTATTTGCACGTTAAGCCGTCGGTCCATCTATGCTAGTTGTTACGGGTAGTTGGAGCCCTCAATAGTCCAACAACTGGTCTAACTGCAATGCTTCGATATCGCCTTTGGGTTGCAAAGGTCAGATGGTCAGTCGCTTCAAGGAAAATATTGAAGTTTAGCCAAATCCGCAGTTAGTCTGGTAAAGCGTACCTCAGACTCCAAGCTGAAAAGCTTAAGATGTAACTGGGATTAACGCTAGGATGAAGAAGACATCTGAGGTGTCAAGGAGAAAAAAAATGCTTACATATATCACTGGAGATAGGGAAAATAGACAAGAAACGCCTTCAGTTCTTATATAGTTCTTACAAAATGTAGCACGATCATTATTAAACTGTACATCGGATAAAATTATGAGGTACAGAGAGTAAATATTTATTTTTAACTAGTTCAAGGTCTCAACGTATTGACGTCAGTACTATTCTGTGCTCTTGGTTCTACAAAAGTTGAACGACGAAGCAACGAGCGACTCAATAACTGTATGCGCATAATTTGGCACCTTTGGACCATACGCGGATTTTTTGCATAGTCGACAAGATAAACTCATTCAGTATGCGAAGTGTTTCATATTGAATAAAATTTACATGTGGCACCGTGTTAGGATCGTGCCAAAAGTATGTTCACACATTAAGTAAGGTGACATACGACCTCTGTTAGCGATTTGGATGCCGGCCAGGGAGCTTCACGTAAATTTTGTTTCCGGTGTTAAGCATCAGGGGGTTAAAAAGTTATATTTGAACCATATGACCGTCTTCACCGTGACATAAATTATTAAGTTACCGGTAAACTGAGGGTTAATACGTTTTACATATCCAGATGTACATTCAGCAACAAAAGTTGTTCAACACTTATATTTAAAATGGTTATAAATGTTGTTGCTCATTTTGCTGTTGCTCATGAATCAATGATTGTTTAAGTGATGTTCTTTTTCTACTTTATCGTAAATCGCAATTAATTTGTACTGCAATAGGACTTCGTGTGAAGTAATCGGAATTAGTTATGGTTGGTATTTATTAGAGATATAATTAAACTAGCTTTTGCCCGCGGCTCCACCCGCGTGGATTATCGGTATATCGGTTATCGCGACAAAACATAGCCTATGTCCTTTCTCAAGGCCTAATCTACCCCTATACCAAATTTCATCAAAATCGGGTCAGTGGTGTAAGGCGTGAAAGCGTAACATACAGACAGACAGAGAGACAGACAGACAGACAGACAGACAGACAGACAGACAGACAGAGTTACTTTCGCATTTATAATAATAGTATAGATATGGATTTAAAGGCGCATTTGCTTTAGATGGGTGTGCGTTGTTTTATAGACAAAAGTTTCATATAATTTCGTTTTACAGAAAATGTTTCGCATAATTTCGTTTCATAGAATAATCAATATACATAATACTTACTTTAAAGATATTTAAATCATTGACTTTTGTTTCACATAAATTTTAATGTTAGAATAATCATTTCATAGAATAACAAATCAAATATTCTTCTTTTTTATATTGGTTATTTCATATAAAACTTATTTGCGCAAAGATATTTTCTGGGTGGTTTAAAAAAAATAACCACGAAGGCTAAGGCGAGAGCTCCGCTTCGCTTCGCTCTCGCCTTAGCCTTCTAACCTAACCTATCCGAGTCGGGGTATTATCTAATTAAATTACTACAAGCAATCGGGAAAAAAAATGTATCTAAATTTTACTGTTTGAAATAGATGGTGGTTAGTGGTTGTTTTTAAGATTCCTTAAATAATAATTCTACAGTTTGATAAGTATGTTAAACAAAAATATGTGAAAAAAAATTCATTAAATTGTGTTTCTGTGAAAAGTGATTCATTGTGGTAAATTGTCTTTGAAACAATAATATTCGAAATAAAAATATAAGAACCAAATATTATATGAAACATTTTCTGTAAAATGAAATTCTATGAAATTTCTTTCTACGAAATAAGGCGCTCCCGCTTTAGATATTAATTTTGTACGCTACTTACTTATATTATAAATACATAATTTTAATGAAAATAGATGAATAGTCTTATAATACTTCAAAAATAGATTTACTAAAATATTCTACAAAACTACCTATATGATTTCGTGTCAGCCCAATGCAGTATTCATGAGAATTTCGTTCAGTGCCTGGCTTCAACTAGTTATAAAAATATTTTTGTATATTTAAACTAAAAACACAGGGTCGACTATATTCTTATAAACTGCGAGGTGAGATGAATAACATTATCGAACTAAAAACACACCTGTTTTTATTTTGATAATAAAACCGTTATTACATGTTAAAAAAATATATATTTTTAGTTTATCAAGTATTCATTGCTTTGACAAGAAAGTGTATTATAGCTATTCGAAAACATTGTGATCCTGAGACTATAATAAAAAAATAAAGTTTAAAACTAAAACCTGACTACTGAAAAATGACGTTCTAAAAAGTAACAAACAAGAAAATATCAAGGATAACCGTGGTCGTATGCCACTTTTCCCTAGAATATATTGTTTTGTTAGAGTAAGTGAGTGGAAGTAAGTAAGTAAGCTAATAAGTTATATATATTTGAAATGTGCTAATTAAGCCCTTTCATTTGATACCAAACACGGCATATTTATCTCAAATTACTTTTTTAACACAGTACCTTATGAGCGCTAGAGGGCGCCACATAAGATTGAGTGACACGTCATATAGCCTATAACCATCGGACGATCAAGCCGCTTGTAACGATACCTCATTTGACCAGTTCTAATAAGTAGTTAAGGAGCTATGAGGGAACAAATGAACATACATACATACATACATACATACATACATACATAGCCTGTCAAAATCATAACCCACCTTTTGGCTTCGCCGTAGTCGGGTAAAAATTAGTTTCAAACGCGACTTGCACAGGTGCTTGATGAAATAATTACTATTGGAATTTCACGATAAAAGTTTATTCTTATATCTTTTTACTATCTGCTAATCTTTTTAAAGGATTAATATTCTAACTAAAGGTGGTACAAGTAGTAAAAACACTCGTAAAAATGACTATTTTACTACTACTTAAGTGTCCGTTAACGCGGTCCTTTCCTAAGGTATAATCTACCCCTGTACCAAATTTTATCAAAGTCGGTTCGATGGTTTAGTCGTGAAAGCGTAACAGACATACAGACAGTATCGTTAAATTGAACTATATTTGACGATACTAAACAGATAGTTACTTCACATTAGATACATACCGAAATATAATAAAAAGGGTACAGAGGCTTTCATTTTAAAAGTAAAACGGGACGGGGACCGCGGTCTCGTATTCCCCTTTTAAAGTGATAATTATATAAATTGGGATATTCGATTCAATATTCAATATCCTCGGTACGGATGTTCCCTGTAAACTGAATAACACAAACTACATCGAGAGCATCATCAAAACAGCCTCGCGTAAACTCGGAGTCCTGAACTGAGTGAGACGTTATTTTGCGCCGGAGTAGCGGTGTCTTCTATACAAGACCCAAATCCGTTCCTGCGTGGAATACTCGCATCTCTGGGATGGCTGCGCAAAGTACTTACTAGATGCTCTCGACAGGTTGCAGCGACGTGCGGTCCGCATTATTGGGAATCCTGAGGTCACGAACACCCTCGAGCCTTTGTAGATGCGTAGAGATGTTGCGTCTTTGGCAGTTCTCTACCATGGTGAATGTACTAAAAAAAACTCCAGTCAAAACAATTACTTGATAATTTTCTGTTTTTCTAGTTGAACTCAAAATAGCTAAGAAATCTTGAAATATTTCACAAATTCTTACAAAAATCTGAAAAATAATTTTGTAAAAAGTGTAAGACGTGGTCACCCACCACTCCCTCTATTATTTTCACTTTAGAGATTTTTGTAAGTATATGATTGAAGAAAGCTTATACATAGGTATAAGACGTCATCAAAACCCATGGTTTACCTTTATGCAACAAAAAAGTGTCTCCAAATTTAAGTCATTTTGATCAACCTAAATTACAGGTAACTGTGACTTTTATCCATATCCATACTTAATATTATAAATGCGAAAGTAACTCTGTCTGTCTGTCTGTCTTTCTGTCTATCTGTCTGTATGTTACGCTTTCACGCCTAAACTACTGAACCGATTTTGATGAAATTTGGTATAGGGGTAGATTAGACCATGAGAAAGAACATATGCTATGTTTGGTCGCGATAACCGACATCCACGCGGGCGGAGCCGCGGGCAAAAGCTAGTGCTTTATAGAACAGCTTTGGAGGTACTTCCGCATTGGGGCGTCTCCCAATTTAAACAGGAAATTTTGTTGTATAATGTTCTACTTTCTACTAAATTATGCAATAGTGCACGTTTTAGTTTTATCAAGCTAGTTTTAATTATAGTTATATTACTAGTACAAATACATAATGCCAGTACAAAATAAATTCTTTGTTTCTTTTTTCCTATATTTTCGTTTAATTGAAAAGGCTCAACAATATTTTTATTTATTTATATTTATAGCTGTACAAAGAGATCATATAAACTCTTTAACTTTATCTAATTGAACATCTAAACATCTTCAAAAAGTTAATATACCTTCTAGAATATACCTTTTAGAACTAAGCGGTTCGGTGAATCATTCCTATGCCACAGCATTAAGACCTCCCTGCCAGCTCACATGTTTCCTTCTTCTTACCATCCCGGGTCCTTTATGCGGGGCGTGAAAGGCCGTAGAGGCCGTCAAGCTGAGTGCCTGTGATGAATGATGGTGACCCTCTTTCCAAGACTTTGCCTATAGCTTACCATCAGGTGAGGTGAAATCAAATTGACGTGTCTTTTTATGAAAAATAAATAAATAAATAATAAAAATATTATAGTAAGAAGGATAATATCAGTTTCAGAGCAGTAAGATCCACGACCAGCTACATTCTACCGAAATATCTTGAATACCATGACTCGCACTAAAGCCGAAATTTGTACAAAATAAAACTCATAGTTTTATGTGAACAAGACAGTGATGGCTTACAATCTCAGATAAAAGGAGTTACACAATAGTGATATCATAAAGTTTCCCGCTCTTCCCGCGAACATAAACGGACACTGGGAAATAAATCGAAAGGGCTATAAAATCTCAACGATCGGCCCGAAATATCGGTCGTAATAACAGTACTGTCGTTAAAACAGAAGAAGAAAAAAGCCAATGGCTGCGTTATCAAACCGAAAACTAATTCAAAGTTCTGTCATTGTTTGCCGTCGGGGAGCCGAGTGAAGGAATAAAAAGCATCTTGTCGCCAAACGATATCGAGTTTCTTGAAGCAATTAAGATAAAACTGACGACAAAAGCCGCTGGGTTGTTCACAGGGCTCGCCTTTGTTGGGATCGTGGTGGTAATTAACGAGCAAGTTCTAACCGTCGCTGCCCGCATGGCCGAACGCCGGAAAGATTCCACGTACGAACAGACGACTCATTTATAACTCGCCCTTTTAAATTTCGCCCTGTTTTAAGCATTCACAGAAATACCAAAGTGAATACAAATAAATAAAGGTTTGCAGTACAATTTGTTTTCAAGCTACTTTTAAAAAAAAGTTTACAAATGTATATTGCAATTCTCACCCCAATATTACAGGGTAAAGGATAGTATAACGTTTACGAAATCGAATTTGTGGGAGGGTTGTAATGGTTGAAACTTTTAATCTGAGATATCTCGTTAACCCTTTGATTATCAACCCTTTTACCGCTTTGAAAATTTTATATAGTTGTTCAACATAATATTTAGTAAATTCTAGTATCTAGTCTTGTAAATTGAACTCATAGCTAGAGATTTACTCAGACCACTTGAAAGTAATCAGGTACTTAGACGTATTTACAACGGACGGCATTTAAAGGTTATCGTGATGTTATAATTATTATCTGTTTTAGAACCGTAGTATAAATTTGTCCATATATTACTGGACTAATGATTTCACGTTGTGGTTAGCATAAGGCCATCCGCAGCGTCATCCATCGTGAGCACACGCATGTCGGTACTGTTTGGTGTAAATACAGCACGCCAGTCACGTGAACAGAGACAAGCATCCTATATTTTACTTTAGGCTATATCGTGAGTTATCTCTATACCCGATTTCAACTATTTCGGTTGCGTGACAAGGTAACAAATGCCCACATACCCAGTAGTACCATTGATTGGTACCATTGATTGGTACCATTAAAGGTACTACTGGGTTTTATATCCCACTAGTACCATTGTACAATATACTAGTATTGCAACCGGGCTCTCATACTTACATTATAGGCATATAATGTATTTATTGTAAGATAGGATAAGATAGGATGAAATGGGATTGACAGACAAACCAAGTAACTTTTGCATTTATAAGATTAACGTATAGATTAATTGCGAAAGATAACAATTAATTTATACTTTAACTGCGGTATACACGATTATTTTTAATTAACTGATGAAATTCAACAAGTAAGGACAGAAAAGAAGAATTACTTTATTCACAGCCTAATAAGAGTTCACAGTGGCGTAAGGAACATCAAAGGAAATTTAAGAAAACTTCAACAAAAGGAACTGGTCACGAGTTCAAATCCCATGATGAATGTAGACTTTTTGCGATTGGATTTTGAAGTATGGTAAACAATTGTTTCGAAAAATTTCAAAACATTTTTAGCATTGTACCTATGTATCCTTCCATTATTCTTGGAAACGAATTTTGGAACTTAATTTTTGAGCACTTCAAAACTTCGAATGGATTTGAAATTTTAAACTTATCAAGCCAGGATCGATGAAAACCTTTTTTTGATTACCATTTTGTACCGATTGCCTATTTATATTTCAACCTAGCGCTATCTGGGCCTAAAGTGAGCATATCCTAACTTACTTGTTATCTTATCCATCTATAATACGACAATAAAAATGTCATGGGACCGAAAATCATAATTGGCGAAACTTGGGTGCTAATACACCTCTGCCTATGGCATGAAAATCTTCCACCCTGTATATTCATAAATACAAAAATAATATTGATACGGGAATCGAACCCAAGACATCTGATAGCAGTTAAGCATTTTACACCTACGTCGTCATAGAGGTTGTCAAATCCACTCGTAAATTACCCAAAACCCAAACAAAACAAAATTACAGCTATGTGTGTCATTAACACTAACACACCTTCATATAACCCTCCGGGGATACACGGGAGGGGTTGAATATATTTATATATCAGCACTGGACATAATACTTAAAAGTGAAATAGCTTCAACATTCCAAAATACACAAAGTTGTTGGAGTGTTGTTCTTATAAATGACGTAATTATATTTCGGAGTCTGCAAGGTGCCCTCGGGAACCAGAATTGCACGGCCAGCTTGATGGGTGAGTAAATTTGCGCATTGTAAATGGACAACGATTTCTCGAGTCGAGACCATTCGAGACCTCGCATTATATGTTATAGACAGTATTAAATATTCTGAACGAAATCGCGCACATAACACTGACATACATTTTGACACTCGCTTTATTAAAATTGAAACATGTATTTTAAATGAAATTGGGTGTAAAGGACGCAGATACTAACGTAGTTACTAGGTTAGTAGTCAAACTGGGAGCCGTTATAGGTTTGCCATATAATTTTCTGTGTCGTTTCTCCAGTATTTCGTTTGGAAATTTTATTAGGTACTATATTTTCAGGAACGCTGTTTCTTGTAAAGTTTGGAAACGGGCGATGTCTTGTTATGTATTCGCTTATTCAATCATATAGGAGGTCTGAATTGGTATGTTGAGTATATAAAGTAGATAGTCATTTTGGTGTTGCGTTTCGTAAGTGTGTGAATGTGTGAGTTTGTGTGTGTCTATGCGCGCATGTGTGTACGTGACGTGCGTGGCGTGCAAGATATGTGTGCATGCGTGCGTGAGCGCGTGCGTGTCTCCATGCGTGGGAGCATGTATGTGCGTGCGTGTGTGTGTGCGCTGGCGTGCATGCGTACTACTAGCAAGTCACACATACACGTATAAAATTAAAATATAATAGTATTATAAAGAGGTTCAATTGACGTACCAATGCTTGCTAGTTGTAGCTTTATTTTAGGTTAGATGAATATAGTACTTTCGCAGCAAGTTAGGTCCAAATTATAAATGGAATTGCCGGAGCATCGATGTTACCTGCAATAACAGGCTTAAGTTTATTCAGTCATAATCTGAACAGACGTGATCAATCAGTCGCTTGGCACCCTTGTGAATAACACCGAGTCTGTGGAGAAAACTTTTACAAAAGATTTATTTCCGCGCGGCCGATAGCAGCGAATAAAGCAAAGATTGATTGATTTTAAATAAATATGAATAAACAACGATATGACGGCGACTACACTCCTTTTCAATCTTCTTAAAGCAATATCTATATTTTTCATTTTCTTTTAATTTTATTCCCTTATCTTTTCTTTTTATAAAGATGCTATTAATTAAGCTTTCATTAGCTTCATCTTTGTGTCAGATTAATTTTCTATCTTTAAAAATATCTAACTGGTTTCTTCGATGGATAAAAAGTGTTTTTTTTTTTAGGGAATAGGGAGGCAAATGAGGACACCCGTAACACCAGAGGAGTCACAAGTGCGTTGCCTTCTGAATACGCTCTAAGTTTTTTTTTTTTTATATATAGGACACGTCAATTTGACTTCACCTCGTCTGATGTTGAGCTAAAAGGTTTCCTTCCAAGGTCGTATTGGTTCGGAAATACCGCTGGCCACAGTTCATTCCACAGTTTGTGGTTGTGCGAGGCAGAAAGTTTTTCGAGAAACGCACAATTGTGGACCACCAACCGTCCAGAAGGTGAGTGTGGAACTGCTGTCGCGTGGAACGATGGCGGAAAGAGGCAGCGGGGTTCAATCCGAACAATTCAGTTTTCACAATATATCAGTATACATTGTCCACTCGATAGGGGTGCGAGGGCGAGGGATATGTCAAAGACAATCTCACCTCCGGCAACCATGGCCCTCAGACGGCGTGCGTTTTAATCCGTTCAAGTCCGATATAACCTCCCTATCGTCCGGTGGGAAGGCACGATAAAAAAAGTATACACTGTCCACCGAATAAGACTTATGCATGACAATATATTTGAACAACATATTGCCACATAGAGAAACCCTCCTAGTGAATATGACTGTCCTGTTTGGGATTCTGGGTTTATTTCAACGATAAACCATTCGCGTTTTATCTTCATGAATTGAAATTAATAACAATACTAAGCCAATCCTCAAAGCAGTTAAGACAAAAGTATGTTTATCAAAGGAAGCAGTTCCTTATAAACCATTAATATATGTATATAATATTCCACTGCTACGAAATGAAACCTCGCTGTAATTAGTAGACCGGAGTATCAAATTGAAATATAAATTAAAGTATTTCCAACGTAGGAGTGCCGAATCTGTATATTATTCTAAGTTTAAATTATTGACGTGCCATATTATTTGAGTCATAATCGATGTAAATCAAGGTTTACTAATATTTTGTACTGAAAACTTCTTTAGGCACGTGGAGTACTTTTACTTCTTCAGGCCGTTGCGCACTTTTTGGGTGAGCAAAAATCATGGCACTTGCATCACCAACACCTCCGTCACACTATATTGCACGACTATATTGTTGCGCACACTGTAAATTACCAAATATGCTTCTTGACAAGATATCAAGAAGCTTTGACAAGATGCAAGAAACATTTCCGACATGAATATAAGATACTAAAGCAGGATTTACTGAATGCGCAGCAAATGCTGAATTGGTGTGAGGCCCCCTTTTCAAAATTCTAAAAGGATTTCTTTCATTTTTGAAAGTATGACCGTAATATCCTCGAAAATCGATGCAACGTAGACCATGTCGTTATGGCCACGTATACATACCTAGCAAATGCAGCTATATTCGAAGTCCGTGCAACGAATGTAACAGTTGTTCAGAACGTAAGTTTTAGATTGTAAAACGACGCTCAGAGGCCACTCACATGTTTCTGTTTGAAGGACACAAAAGATGTGAAAAGAGGAGAATGGTTAAGAAGGGAATGTTTAACTAAGCAGTTAGACTAGTTTTCAGATGCCAATCCAAATTCACCTGCTAGCCAGTATACTTGTTGTTAAACGAATGAGATGTTGCCCCTCGGAGTGAGGGAATCGGCAACAGTTGCTGCCGAAAAGCCAAGACAAGCCAAATCATGAAAAAGAGTAAAGCAGAACACAGGCGCCAAATTACCAGGATGCAACCGGGATTATGATGATGATGAAAAAGAAGGCAGTGAAACATAGTATACCTACTACTAGATACTATTTATAAACATACCTATTCTGCTCGAAAAACATCGGAAAAAATGAAATGCTCAAGTGCGACTTGAATTCACGACCTTTGCTCTTCCAACTGAGCTTCCAACAGTTCGTAAGAATGTTGGTAGATGGCACCACCGTCGCCCTTAAAGACGGATATAAAGAGAAGGAAAATTTGAAATGATTCAGGTGTGGCTCAATAGCTCAATAGCAGTTGGAAGAGCATTGCCCCTGTAAGGGAAAGGTCGAGAGTTCAAGTCTCACGTGATCATTTAATTTTTTCCGATGTTTTTCGAACTTTAAAGTTAGCGTAATAAATGCTATAAAAAATTCATTAAAATACCTATTCTGGTAATAGTAACGTTCGGAAAATACGATACCCGCTTACTATGGCTTCTATACGTATCTGCTAACTTATTAATATAAAAATATAAGTCGCTAAATACCTAAATAGCTAGCACGTTACCCAAAGCTTATGATAAAAGCTTATGAATAGTTAATTTAAGTTAGCACTCATTCTACTTACTTAACCTAGCTCATTAGCACAATGAGGAAGGCCTAAGTACTCCCGCAGAGGGCGTTAATGATGCAGTTACAAGCCACTAAAGAATATAACTCATGCACTCTTCAAAGCGTCTGAAAAGTAATCTAAAGTTGCATCCATCTTTTATAAAAACATTTTAAAGTTCCGTGTAGAAATTAGTACAATGAATATTTTAAAACTGCTCGGTGCACCAAGTACCTAATGGTTTCATAATATTACTATAGTGTCTGGAGATACTTCAATTATATTAAAAAAATATACTTAGCTAGTGATGAACATAAATTTAATGTATCTTTGCAGTGGGTGATGGAACTAAAAAAGAAAAAAATTGTATTACTTACAAAACTCATACAGGGACTCGAGTATGCAAAATATGGGTAAGTGTTGTTTCCACCCCTTCCCGTTTCAACCCGAAAACTTGACCGGATTCTTGATACCGTAAATAATTATTAAGCTTGTGTGCGATGGTCCCTACCTATTCTTTTTTAACTTTTTCGACACTAGAAATTTGGTCTACGACAGCGACAATATATCAAGTTGAAGATTCACAAATATTAAACTTGCCAATTAAAAAAAAGACAATTAAATTTGCCTGCGCACAATAATTCTGGAATCGATTTAATCAAAACTTTCAGTAAATTTTAAAGATCATAAAAATAAAACATTTTCAATCAAGTTTCCAGTCTTTAGGCCCATTGATTATAACGGAATTATGAACTTTCAAAATATTGTGCCACCACAAAATAATAGTAAAATAGGTAAATGATAATAACTAAATAAGTAAAGATACAGCTTTTCCTAATTTATTCAAAATAAATTATATCTCCACAACACTCCTTTAACTAATGAAAGACTTCCCTAAATCGAATGATTAAAAAACATGTACACGTAATAACATACGTTATAGGCTAAACAGCCGCTTAAGTTAACAGAAAGGACTCCTAATTGCCCATTATCATTCCAAACCTTTTAACAATTTCTCATCCTTACATAAACATAAATACCCATACAAAGCAACACAAACAAAATTATATTATAATTTACTTCCATTCAAATTCCATTAAACCAAACACGTATCGTATAAAATATATTTATAAGTAGACACCTAATTACAAAAGTTTCCAGCTTACTCGCTTATAAAAGTATTGAAAAATGAGCGCTGATATTCGATCTTTGCTTAAGAACAAAGTAATTTTAACTCGAAGAGCGTTTGCCCGGGATTAAAAAATAAAAGATGCGAGACCAGCTTTAAACTATAGTTAAGATAAGCCAAGTTTCTGTTGTGGCTACTGAGAACTTACACAAAGTTATGTCGCACAATTTTTATTCACTTAAACAAATACCTAAGTGGGTCATTTTTTAAAAATTACACCACTATTTTACAATTTCATAAATGTGTGTAATCCTCTTAGCGTATTAGAAATTAAAAATCTATGTAATAATATTGATTTAACTGCATGAAAAAAATGAAGATGTAACTTCTATGAATAGATAAATAATTGCAAAAAACTGAGTAAAAATGGGGTACAATATGGGGTACAATCAAGAAGGGCATTAGAAGGTATCTTCAGGGTAGGCAGCACGTGTAACGCCCCTGGTGTTGCATACGTCCATCATCGTCCATAGGCCACTATAACACTTTCAATCAGGTGGCCGTGTGCTTGTCTGCCAACTAAGTGGTATAAATTTACAGTGGATCTGGGTGAAATGGCCCACAAAGAGGGCAGATCACCCGTCCAGTCGACGGCGTCCCCCGCTGGAAGTAAGTGGTATAAGAAAATTGCATCAAACAGTTTTTTATATATCATTTCAGCACATCTCTAATTTTGTCAAAACCTGTATATACTGGAGATTGATGGCACTTGGTGGAATCTGCTACACAAATTGAATAACACACTTGTACTTTTCCACTGATTTTATTTCTAGACCTGACCGGTTTCGCCTTACGGCATTCTCAAAGAAACCGGTCAGGTCTAGAAATAAAATCAGTGGAAAAGTACAAGTGTGTTATTCAATATTTGTCAAAACCATTTACAATCGTAGTTCGTTTACATTTTCACTTTCATTATACCCATGACCTGCATCTTACAATCGACTAATAGGTACGGTACATACGTCATATTACATGATGCATCAATCACTATCACTCGCAAGACTCACAAAACCGATTCGAAGGCGACGTGATTCCGTACGAGCCCCCTTACTCTCTGAATACGTATCTTTCATGTTCTTTGACGAAAAAGCCTTGCAAATGGTGTCTCTGTCGCTTGTTTAACGCGAAATCTATAAGTGAAACATGTACCCGACAACACAAAGATTTGTTTTACAAATGTAGGTACCATTTCTTTTGTTCTATTTCGTGAAGTCATGGTAGGATTCAAGTGAGTTGTTATATTATAAACTAAAAGTTACTGCAGCTTATAATATATAGATCGTACAGTCAGTATCATAAAGTTGTTGTTGAACAAAGTGCTCCAAATTTTCTTAATTACTGTGTCGTGTCCCCCCCCCCCCTCCTCTCCTGTTGACCTATTGTTGTGATATTTACATTTATTTACACGCCATAAGTTCGGAAAATAATACAATCTAAATCAATAAAACACTTTTATTTTGCTTTTAATATATTAATTTTTAAGATCATTTCGAGACTTGATAGGTTAAGAAATTTCAGACGCGGACTGTACCTACGAGTACCTACCTAAGTTCTCAGCGAGATTCTTCTGAGGACCATAAAAGAATATTATTCTCCAGTGCCACGACTTTGCACCTGTTACAAACGAACAAACGTATTTTAAAAATGTTACCTTCATGAGTATTATTTTTACTACTCCCAAGCTAGGTTTTGAACTATTTATCCTGGAAAAATACAGAAAGTACACTTTGGTCTAAATAATAATTATGTGCCTTACTTGGACTTTTAGTTACTACTTGACCTATAAAATAATGTCACACTATTATTGGTGACCCGGCCAACTTCGTACCGTCAATTATTTTTTACCCGCGTGCCGTTCGATTCCGTTCCCGCTGCACCCTCATATAGAATGATATAGTTATCTAAACAACACTGTCACTTCTGCTTATATGCCATGCCGATGCCGGCCGAATTCGTTGACATATATTATATAGGGAACGCAGCAGCGATCATTATTTATATTATATTATAATATAAATAATGATCACTGCTCCGTTCCCTTGAGTAATAGTGTCATGATATATAGCCTATGTGTTATTCTGATGTATGAGCTATATTACTGCAGTTTCATGAAAATCCATTCAGTAGTTATTACGTGAAAGAGTAACAAACATTCATCCATACATACATCAATCCATACTCACAAACTTTCGCGTTTATAATAAATATTAAGTAGGATTAACCATTATTGTATTTCGAAAATAAAGCTTAACATTTTTATGATTTAACTAGCTTTTGCCCGCGGCTCCGCCCGCGTGGATGTCGGTAATCGCGACCAAACATAGCCTATGTCCTTTCTCATGGTCTAATCTACCCCTATACCAAATTTCATCATTATCGGTTCAGTGGTATAGGCGTGAAAGCGTAACATACAGACAGACAGACAGACAGAGTTACTTTCGCATTTATAATATTAGTATGGATTTAATAAAACGTTAATATAGCCATTGGATTTGCTCAATCAATGAATTAGCCTATCGTAGTCCACTTTTGGGCATAGGTCTCTCTCAATGTTTGGTAGACTTGGCTTGCTTTCAATTGGATATACAATCAAGATTTTTTTACACCACTTAGGTGGCACACAAACACAGGGCCACCTGATAGAAAGTGGTTACTTTGACCTATAGACGTGTGCAACGCCATGGGAGTCACATTCGTGCTGCCGGCGGCAATAACAGAGTTTTTGTGCTATCAGGGTAGAAGATAGAACGGGACAAGCCTTTGGTCTTCCTACTGACAGCACAAAAACTCTCCAGTGAGCTCTGGCTACACTACTCACCGCCGGGAACACAACACGAGGTTTTCTGGCCATAAGGCCGCGGTATTCTGTAGGGCAGAGGTACTTCTCCAGTTGGACTACTCAGTTGTGACCTTCTCTGCTATCATACTATTATATGTAGCTACTATTATAATACAAGTTTAAATTTATACATAACAAAGAGCCTATTAAACAAACCGTATTAAAAAAATCTAAAGCCGAGTTACAATTTAATTTCCCGTGACACTTTAATAACGTGCGGGTTTACACTTAGAGAAAGACATTAAAATCACGATAATGGACAAAAGGCACGACGAAAAATATCAAGCCAGGGGAGTCAATCCGCGTTAAGTCTGCCTTTCACGTTGCGAGGTTGTTAGCGCAGAACAACGATAACGGAGAACAAAAACAAAGGCGGCACAACTCACACGCGCTCAAAGGTGACACACTGAATGAACGCCTTTTCGACCAGCTGCGTTTCATACGGAATAAGTATGTGCTTTCGTTTTAATTTCTTTGTCAAAATTCGCTTTAACAGTGACTTTAATACCTTGGATAGGTGGATGGAATTTGACGATTGACGTTTTCTTTGAATCTGTGAAATTTAAGCATTTAGTATGCTAACAATTCAAATCGACTAAGGAACGAAAATTAGAATCGGTTTACAGACGGGATTCGAACGCGCAATCTTACAGTATAGGATAATTGGGATGGATCGGTGGCTAAGTAGTAGAGCGCCCCTGTAAGAGAAAGATCGCAGGTTCGGATCCTGTCTGAATCGTTTTTTCATCTTATTCGCTTTTCTTAAAATGGCCATAAAGCCTATGGACTATTAACAAAGGCTTTCTGTGAAAACATTGTCGGAAGTTGAAAATTATTATCTAGTAGGTAGTGTCCGCGGCTCCATTCGCAAGGAATTTTGTTTCCGTCACCGTTAGCGCTCGTATTGTATAAAAAAATACATTTATTTGTTTATTTTTGCTGTCCAACCAAAAATCGTTAACGAAACTGCTCGTGGTGGATTATTGCTATTGACTAATGACTTATGAATAGAAATGGGTATGAAATAAGAATGTTTTGAGTTATGAATACGCATTTGGTATGATTTAATAATGGTATGAGTTGTTGTAGTACGAAGGGGGAACAACCCAGAGTTATTTTATATCGTCCGGTTATCATCCGGTAAACCGATCGTGTGTGGGCGCCTTTAGAGTTAAAATTACTTTCCCAACGACGTTAAGGTTAAGTAAACAGGTTCTTGAAGTAAACAATTGTCTGAGTTTAGCAACACAATCTTCTCTAGCAAGCGAATCCAAAATAAAACTAGAAAGGTACAGTCATAAGCACTAACAAGGCTTGTGTCTGAAGTAACCACTTGATTTCGGCGCTGGCGTCTTCCCTCCGCATTGCAGTTCCTAGTCTTTGTTTTGTGTTCAAAAATTTCGGGGCTATGTTTGAACGATGCAGCTGCCGAATACAAATTACTGTGGATATTTATAGGATTTTAGTGGTGGTTTATACATACAATCACGCCTTTATCCCCGGAGGATTAAGCAGATGTGAATTAACACCCTCATTTCACCAATCATTGGATTCAGTCCCACGTAATAGGGGGTGAGCCTATTGCCGCTCTCCGGGCACTATTGTTGACTCAAGCCGTGCATCCGAGGCTGAGTCTGGGCAGTATATATTTGTCTGATGTTAAACAGCCCTATCCCTTAGTCGCCTTGTACGACTGATGGGGTGGACCAAATTCTACTCTGCCAGGAACTTCAACTTTTTGACGATTGCAAAACACGCCCACGGCTTTTTTAAAGTACCTATGTCCTACATGCTGTGTGTGTGTGGTAGCTACACATGTTGTTGAAAAGAAATTGTTATTTTTTCTGCAGTAAACATAACTAGTTGTATAAGTTTAAACTAATTGTTTCAGTGACTATTAATTATTTATTTAGAATTTAACATTCGTAATTTTATTGCATAGTTAATCAATTAGGTATTTCATTAATTTATGTTACATTTATTAATATCGAATTAATAAGTTGATACATTAAAGTTCTGAATGTAAAAATCTTGAAATACGTCAAATTTCGCCGAAATTATCATATCATGTCAATAAAATAATATTTAAACGCGAAAACTAAATGCCAATATATAAACTATTTCGTAGAACTGTTAATTAACTGTACTGCTCTAATTTTGTAGCCTCTATTGAATAGGTCAAGTTGTATCTATGTGCACACTAAACAAATCAATTTACTTTGAACTGGCCTCCAGCGAAGACTAAAGTGATTCGGCTTCATTTGAGACATGTGATCGACGAAGTGGTTCACAATAAAGCACTTAAAATGCTAGCACAAGCTATTGAGCAACATGATAGCTAGAGGCAAACGGTGAGTCCACTGGCTCAAAAAACGATTCAGTGAAAGGTGCAGTTGTAGTATTTTAAGTTCCTTCTTCATATGTCAGCTAACCCACTTTCGTCACTAGGTGTACTTTTCTATATAATCTTAGGTATAAGTTACGGAGAAACTAGTCCGAGTCTTACGTTCGAGCATTACTACATAATCCAGGGAGTCTTGAAACTCGGATTTGATTGCCGCTCTTAGTTTACGCTTTTCATTTTATTTTATAGATAAAACAATGTAGATATGCACTTAGTTCTTTGGAACTGGTCAAAACCGATTAGGTTGAACTGCTTCTGGTGTGTTAAAATATATGAAAATAGTCTTACAAAATGCTGTTAAGATTGAGTTTCGGTCATCCCCTTAGTTGATGTTGGAAATATTTCATACTCAACCAAGACTATTTCATACTCAAGAAAAGTTCAATATTAAAAATATCATTTTTTTACCGTGGGGGAGAATCCTTCATGGATGTTATGCGAAACTCCTACCGACTAAAAACCCCCACGGTATCGCCGAGCTGCCTATGGTTGGGAGCCCCGCGTAAGCCCTCGGAAGGATGTCCCAGGGCTCCCATCAAACCTATGGCTAAAATGCGGCCTCGTCTAGGGGGTGGTTCGGGTGCTATCCTAATACAGACGATACTTTAGCAATACTGTGTGGTCAATTTTAGTTATATGAACTATTATAGTGCTTACAGAAATTTTAACTCCGTGGCGTGGTGGTAGTGAACGCGACTGCCACGCAGGAGGCGCGGGTTCGATTCCCGCTCAGTGCAAATATTTGTATACATGAATATGGCTATTTGCATTGGTCTGGGTGTTTCTATGTATAATATGTATGTATTTACAAAAAAAAAAATGTATTTAAGTATGTTTATCCGCATTCTAGATTCCATAACACAAGCTAGTTAAGCTATGCTTACCATGGGTCTAGATAGCGTTGTGTAGAATGTTAGGAAATATTATTATTAATATTAATTATTATTAACTCCCGGCCATATTTAGGTGGATAATCGTTCAATTCCGTATAACCTGAACATAGGCATTTCAAAATGGAGAGGCTTGCAGCTATATCCGACGAAGATATATCCACCAATAAACTATTCTTCCTCAAGTAATTTACAGATACAATAGTAATAAAAAGAAACGAGCACATTGTAGCCCTTCGGAAATTTATTCATATCGACGGATGGTTAATTTAATATACCCATTGTAACATAATACATATCATTCTTACAACTTTTTTACAGCTATAAGTTCATTGTTTATGACATGTAATAAAATTCTACAAAAAAAATATGTTTGACTCGAGTATTATATTTTACAAGTAAGTATACAATTTTGTATCACGCATCTAAAGTACGTTTATTAGCAGCTTCATCATATTCATATACAAAATAATTTTCCGAAACCTCGTGACTCGTATTCAATTAAATGCAACCATAAAAATTTCGTGCGAGTTCTAATTTGGCTATCATAATTGCAGTTTCCAGTACCTAGTTGGCTCTGGGGTGATTTTTCAGGCAGTTGGAAAGGCAATTAGGGAGATTTTATTTGCAAAAATATGGTAACTACATTATTACCCGCATTTGGGTGTTTATTATTTGAATAGTAACTTCCAAATTATTTTGAAAAGTGTTTATTTGTGTACCTACCTAAGTTCATTAGACAGTAACAAATGGTTAACCTGGCTGCATCCAAAGTTTTCATCCTGAAGATCAGGTTTGGTCCTCTTAGGATTTTTCCTCTCAAAAAGGTTATCGTCACTATTAAATTTAATTGTCGTAAAAAAAAATCATTATGACATATCTAAAACGTACTTACTGTACGTCTCTAAAACTACTTACTGTAGCCAGTTCTAAGAAACAATTAGGTCTATCTTGTTAGCGACAAAATTAGGTGTCAATTTCACAGTACGCAAACATGCAAACTATCCGAATAATTCGATTCGGCATCTAGCAAGCTATCTACGCTCGCAGGAATTGCCCAATAACGTCGCGCGGAACGGAATGATCATCAACATTTAATCCGTCTCAGGCTTCTGGCGACTTAACCGATTCAATCGTCGCTCAAGCATCAACCACGTCCATCGGACCGGTATGCAATTTCACACACCGATACCCCCTGATATTGCTAACTGTACGGTTCTAAGGGCAACGTGTATGACAAAAATTTCTGCCAGACGGACAGCATAATTCGAATGCGTACCGAATATCGTGTTTGGATGAGTATTGGAAGCATCTTTTGTTTCTAGGTACCAAAAATAGAATAAAGAGAAGTCCATACTTTTCTCTAATTTGTTATATTTCTTCGTAATATGAAACGAATTGAATGATGTTATCTATCAAGATAATTAGTAATAGCATGCAATATACATATTTCAGTAAGAACTCAATAGTAAATTAAATTTACATTTTACAATGGTTCCTATGATGATTATTTTTTTATTATTCCCAACGCTTTAGCTTTCTTTATGATCAATTTCCGTTACCATTGTTGTATATAATGGCACGTGCAAACGCAAATATTCAGAAATTAGTATAATTTTTAATGTTTCATAATAAACTGTCGACAATATCATACTTAATGTTAACACTCCTTAATAGGTCTAACGGGAGACAAAGATCCAAATAACAAAGGAATAACTTTTTATGCATTCTTTTCTTACATTTTCCCTAAAAACGTTACGCAAAACCTCAACTCACGTCCAGCACTCGCGGCTGCTACGCCACTGAGCGAAATAATATAAAAAAGTATTTCAAAAACGTGCACTATGCAGAGTTTTGTAAATGGTAACAGCAGTTCTAATTAAATTGTACACTAGAAACGTCTACATTCATACATTTCTAACATCACGCGAAACATTGTAGTCCGTCTCTGTTCCGTGTGGAACCGCAAAGTGCAAGGCGCGATTAAGCAGTTATGTGGAACTATAACAAGATTATTCGGTCGTTTCTTACTATTAACGTTATTCAGAAACAATGTTTTGTGAGAATGAAAGACTATTATTTTTGTTTTAAAATACTGTGATAACATTGAGTGTTATGTTTTCAGGGTTATTCAACATAACTCTACAAGTCTTTGCCATAATCTATACCTACAAAATCAATAGTGAAAGAGTCATACTGTAATGTTAAAATAACAGCTTTTAAACCAAATGTACGTGAGTGAATGCACGATAATGGTAACAAAAACGTCTTCTGTTTGTTTGACTGAGTTTTTACTACACTGATGATACTCATGTTATAGGGCGTGATTTACGCTACTTGTATTTTAAGGAAAATATCAAAGTTGGTTGTAAAGAAATTAAAGCCAAAATCTCCGCTTGACAAAGTCGCATGATCATTCAGTAACATAGTAATCAATTTCACTAAATTAACGAAGAACTACTAAGTAAATATAAGTAGATAACGAAATAGTTCTTCAAATTTTACTGAAGAATGTCATTTAGATTCTCATAATACTTCGCAACCCCAGTCATCAAAACAAGTAGTTCAATATAAATCTACACATCATTAATAAAATAATAACCAACTCCAAGAGTACATAACAACGTACTAATCAAGTAAGTACAAACGCAAATCAAAATACAGTCGCGGCGCCACCATAATTTAGTTCTCAGCTCAAAATCCCTTGTAGCAGTGGAACCGTGAAAATACGGGCAGGTGCATCTACAGAATTACGCGGCTTTAAACTTAATAGTTGTACAAATGTACGACATTATACATGTACATATATATGTCACTTGATGTAAGACCTTAGTGCGATGTGTCGACGTTCGCACCAAGCGGAATTTGGAATTACACCGCAATGGAAATGGGTAAGCGCCTTCGTTTTAATATGACTCTGTATAAGTTCTTGTTTATACAGTTGGCCTCGCTTCAATGGCGTTTCTACGCGTAAAAGCGTGTGATTAATCAAATAACGTATGGGCTGTCGAGTACGCTTCTGGCAACATACTATACCACTATTGAAATTTGCAGTTGGAAAATTTGGTTAGAGGAATTTAGTATTTGTTTTAAAAATTCCTGTGTAGCGGTATTTAAACGGATTTGAATTGGTTTTTGGTTGTGGAATTTTTGTGTAGTTTTCCAAAGCAAATAAACGATTTAAAGCATATAACCAATGTTTATTATCATAAGATATAATTAAATCCTTGTTATTTCTTTTTGATGTTAGCATAAATAAGAAGCGGTGGTATATAACGTGATACAGGGTAACTTGCGCAGATATTATGTCCAATGCGTACGTGTTACCTACTATGAGCCTGAACAAAAATTGTATTTTTAGTATTCCATTTTATTTCATAACAGGGTTACAAGCAACCGGGCTTACAACGAAAAAAAAAATGTTTTATTTATTTATTTATTACATGGAAAACTTACAGCTACAAAAACATGAATAGCGTTGGATAGTCAATAGAAAGCCAGTAACAAGTTTTCGATTATAGTCACTGCGTTGGTTAAACATTGTGAACAAAAACACGCATTGCACTAATCTTATAAGCCAAAGTTTAACAACAAATATGAATGGTACAACAGCTTATAAAATACAAACAAACATTATTATAAGTTAAGATACCATTCATTGTTCCCAAACAAAATAGTTGTAACTCTGACCCATGTTCAAACACAAGTAATACTGCATTCTGTAGGGTACATTTCAGTCAAAAGTGACAGGATAGTGAATATTTTCGAAGCCAAGTTTCGTGTAGTCGACCCGACCCGACGACGTATTGATATTACCTCGCCGCCGCACTGTCGGAATTCGCAATTGCACAAACGTGTAGTGGAAACGTACGGTAGAATGACAATTGTTCGAGACCATCCGAAGTGACAGTTCAAATACAATATACTACAGCAAATTTACCTATTCCAGGAACTATTTTAATATCTTCCGTACGGACAAAGCGTTGGAATATCTCGAGTAATGTTTGCAATAGTTCGGTACTGTTTTATAAATGTAATAGCGAACGTTAAGTTTATGTCTGACTTGGGTAGTACATTTCGGAAAGTCTCCTCTTTCCGAAATGTACTACCCAAGTCAGACATAAACTTAAAGTTCGCTATCGCGAGGTTTACGAAAAAAATCATTATCATCATTGTTTCGGTCACCTCCGAGGCCTGCACCTCGGAGTTCCATTACTATAATATTTTTATACTTTTACACGAGTATTTTGAGTCCCTTTCACGTTCCCTTTCCTGGGCACACGGCTTACCATTGCCCCGAGTATCGGGATCCTAGGCGTCAACATGTCAAGTGACGTCCAGTATCGCAGTCATTTAGAGGACAAGGTCAAGCTGGTATCAAAGAAACATGGAGTTCTTAACAGGGCGAAGCAGTACTTCACTGCGGGGCAGCGACTACTTTATAAGGCACAGGTTCGGCCCCACATGGAGTACTGCTGTCATCTTTTTGCCGGAGCGCCCGCACGCCAGCTTAACCCTTTCGACTCGGTGCAAAGACGTGTGTTGAGGTTCGTCGACAGTCCCATACTCGCGGGCGATGTGGAACCTCTCAGCCTCAGGAGGGATTTTGCCTCACTGTGTGTTTTCTACCGCCTATATAATGGTTTGTGCTCAGATGAATTATTTGACATGATGCCCACAGCTACATTCTATCATCGCACCGCTCGCCATAGACAGGGAATTCATCCCCACACATTGCATCCGAATACGGTGCGCACCGTGGGGTATGAAAGGAACTTCATCCCACGTACGCTCAAGCTGTGGAATGATTTCCCTGCCAAGGTTTTCCCCAGCGACTACAATATGGGGTTCTTCAAGAGGGGCATTAGAAGGTTTCTTCAGGAAAGGCAGCGCGAGTGTAATGCCTCTGGTGTTGCATACGTCCATAGGCCGCGGTAACCACTTTCCACCGGGTGGGCTGTGTGCTTGTCTGCCACCTTTATATATAAGTAGCTGAGCCGGCGCACTTCGTACCGCCAATTTTTTCCACCCGCGTGGCGTTTAATCCCGTTTCCACTGCACCCTTCACTATATTAAGCATGTATTATACATATAAACCTTCCTCTCGAATTACTCTATCTATTAAAAGTCATTAAAATTTGTAGCGTTGTTTTGAAGATATAAGCATACATAGGGACATAGGGACGCGGAAAGTGACTTTGCTTTATAATAAATAGTGATTTAAAATAAATGAATAAATATTATTGTGTAATCAAATAATGTAAACAAATATTAATAAAAGACTGTATTTATATTTCTAAAGATCCTTAAATTTACGTAAAAATAAACGCTGAAGTGGACATTCTCGGAAATAGCGTTACACTAGTAACTTTACATATGGTATGATGAGATGAGATTGCCAAGAATTTCATAGTAGTTTTTGGGTTGTAGATATTTTAGGACATTTCAAGAAACTATACAACTGTTGATAAATTGTTAGAAATTAATTATTCACTTTAATCTTTGTATTAGTTTCAGACTGTGTTAACAATCCCACAATTAGTAATGAATATTATATTCTGACTCAAACAATAGCAAATATTAATTTATACGTTACAATAAAATAAATGTGATGCTTATTACTACACAGTATGTACAGTTAAATGCTCACCGCAGAAAATCAAAGAGATCAACGCCGCAGGACTAAAAGTTACATTGTAAAGGACAAAATGAGTTCTTTGTGTACACAAAATAGCATGATTGCTATCTAACAACAACCTTGTTTCGTTTTTTGAGATCTGTCCGTGTGTAAAAAGATCAGAATGACAACAAATTAGACTTCTGAGACACGTAGATGATTATTTATACAATAACTAACTTTTGCCCGCAGCTCCGCCCGCGTGGATGTCGGTTGTCGCGACTAAACATAACCTATGTCCTTTCTCATGGTCTAATCTACTCCTATATCAAATTTCATCAAAATCGGTTCAGTAGTTTAGGCGTGAAAGCGTAACATACAGACAGACACAGACAGAGTTACTTTCGCATTTATAATATTATATAGTATCTTTAGTATGGATGTACATTCATAAATGTGTATAAAATATTATTAATTACTTACTTACCTTGCAGAATCCTTTCATTCTGGCATATCAAAATCGCTGCGAAGTTTTATTACAGGTATTGGCCAGTTGGGAATGGTACTGTACGGTACGGTGCCTAGATATGGAGTCCCAGTGAAGCTCTTGCTCTCCTCCGTTTAGGGACGTGCGCTCGGAACGATGCACACCTTAAGCCGTTTTAACTCATGGAGGACGGAGCCTGATTCTTCAGAACAAATCTATCTTCAGCGTCTCCAGGAGACTTCGTAGTCAAGTTTCATTAGAGGCCATAGATATACCTAGCAACTATAATTATATCCAATCCAATAAACTTATTATTATACAATTGTAATGGAAGAGGAAATTAAAAACAAGCTTCAAAATGGTACCAAAAGGAAATAAATCACTAATGTAGACTTTCATTTAAACAGTAAATTGGAGTTGATTTTCTGTTGTGTCGGAACATTTGTATCTGATCCGTATTGGGGAGTCGAACAATACCACGACTTCTCGCGTTACCCCCGCAATTTTACGAATATTGTTTCCTTTGTAACATTGACGGAGTGTGACAGACAAAAGGCGAATGATTCAGCCTATATATTGTACGAATAGCATCATCATTTTTGTTATAAACTTTTCTATTTTATCTTTATCTATATTGCCGAAATACCGATGAAATATCCTGAAAACAACATTAGTCACACAAATTACTGTGGTTATCTTCTTGATGGGAACTGTATACATACAAATAGACAGGTAAGTATAAATGATTCCGAGTGTGTACTAGGGTTACATAAATCTTTACAGATAGTGCCAACACAGCCAATCTGACGAGTCTTGCGTCGCACCCCTGTCGGTCGACCGCGCGGGTAATGAGCTTGTTTGTCTCGGTTAACGTTTCCTAGCACGTTCTACGCTCCTGGTACAACGCTCTTTGTGTCACTAGCTTCTTGTCTCTCCTCTCCCTGTTTAGAATAAAGATATTTATTGTCTAAGGTTAATACTAATGAGTTACTATTTACAATACGTAACAGTGATCCACAAATGTTATTTTAAATGTGTTGTTGTTTTTTGGGGCGATATGGTCGCGATGCGACGAAGCCCTTCAATAAATAAAAAATAAAAATGTGTTGTCTGTGTTATTTTCGTTTAAAAAGAAGAATAAGGGTGTTTTCATCGCATTATCTATCATAAATCTATTTAAATTAATCGAAAAAACTATAGAAGTAAACAAAATGATTAAACAATGAACCATTTAAGATTAAGTTTTCAGTTAAAACGCACTCACAAGAATTTCCTTCATAGAATAAAAGACAACAGAATAGAACAAAACGAAGTTTCTTTGTAAACAGCTGCTGACAAAAGAACTCCATTTTTATATTAATTTACCGTTTTTATTTATTCCATGTAGTAGCCTGCTAGGTATAAACACGTTTTGTAAAAGAATTAAAGTTTTCTTCCTTATTAAAAAAGCTTTGTTAATTGGATCATTATTACTATTTTTTATTTTTATTTTTATGCTTAGTGAAAATTTTCACATAATAACTAACCTAGCTCACTATGTAGATATAAACACCATGTCTCTCCATTATCCGATCCACTACCAAGAGGTATACACAAGGAGACGGGCCCTCTCTAGCCCCCGGTATGTCTTGGCCCGATAGGTTAAGAGCAAGTATCTCTTGAAATCAGCAGACAGATAAGGTCTTCAGTACTAGTAAACCTTTGAAAAAAGCCTAGTGGTACTTAATAATATTACGTGACAAGCTAGTACTTCCACGGTCGAATAGACTTGATTAGAAAAAAATTTATCTGGTACTCCATTTCTATAACAAGAGGATAGGAGGTTTTATAAAATGTAACCAAAACTCAATTAACTCTTTTCATGATGTGAAATTTTTGTTTTATTCTTATAATGGGAAAAAGGATTACGGGTTATTCTAAACCTTTCAACTGTCCAATTAGGTGAAGTTTATCCAGGTTTATCCTCCTAATGTACGGACGTCAACACAGAGTTTGTGCTCTTCGACAAAGGATATAAATTCTGAAATTTGAATTGACGACTGAAGTTCTGTGTCCGAAATCTCATAGTTGGAACACGTTCGGTCACTGGAAATTGAAGATATACGTAACACTTTAAATCCTACAACAGGATTAACTTTGGTTTTCTGTTAACGTTTGATGCATTCGTTAGTTGGGATTAAACTATACGGTCACTTTAACTATTAAAAGCATTCGTTAGTTGAGATTAAATAACACGTTTTATACATAGTAGATGTTATATTATGTAGACATTTTAACAATTGTTTTACTATCGTACTAAAATATTTATTTACTAAACACTGATAGATGTTATCTTACATTTAATATGAAAGTAATGGAGGGTAGGCGCACAAAAAAATGTTTCCCGCACACCGTGCAACCCTCGCAATCCAGTTAAGTCGTGACCACGGGTTACAGCACCCGTAGTCGCGACTTGACTGGCCTGCGATACGTCGAAACGTCGGCAAAAGTAAGTTTTTCCAAAATATAGCGCGTGTAGTCCCGAACATTATAAACTATGATTATGATTAATACATATTTTTTTATACTGACTAAAACATACTTATAGTTATATTGATATGACGCAGAAAATGACTTGTTTGCCCATTTGACATTTTAATGTCTGTTCGTTCAGGTTGTAACGTAAAGAATTCGTATTGGTTCGTTCTCTGTACCATTTCTGTAGAAGGTTGTAACTCTTCGGAGCTTGAGTTATATATATGAGTTCGATTTAAGAGTTAAGTGTTTTCTCGTGCTTTTACGGCTACAGTTTTACTAACCTCATTAGTTTCACGGACTACACTAATAAGAGAGCTGTCGATAGAAATTTTCATTTAATAGAAATACTTATTTACACCATAATCGAATATATTAGAGAAAAAATCAGGATGTATTTAAAAGGATTTTGCTAAATTGTGATTTGAGGGATGGGTATTGAAATAAGGTTACAAGTGTAATATTAATAACGAAGGGACATTAAAAAATATGAAGTTTTCTATAAATTGTGAATAACTTGATTACATTGATTTAATTCTGATCGGTAAGAACCAAGAACTATGGCTAATAATTAAATAATATAATCCAATCGTAATTTAGATTTCTTTTTCTAATTTTAACATTGAAATTTGGTTTAGTTTTGTGCTAGGAGTGCACTCACGTCCGTAGTGTAATGACAAGGGTCGAACGCGGGACCTCTCGATCGTAAGGCCGACTCCATAACCACTAAGTGATTCAGGTTAGATCAGGAAAGGTTAGTCGGAAATGTTTTCTTGATTAGCATAGTCAGAAAGTCAGTGGTAATTAAAGGTTAAAAAACTGTCAATAAAGTTTCTAAGGTGTGTAAAGACAATATAGGTTTTCTGCAAAGCAGTACAGTTGATATCGTGATTTTTTATTTTATTTTTTTATACCACTTAGGTGGCAGACAAACACACGGCCCACATGGTGGAAAGTGGTTACCGCGGCCTATGGACGAATGCAACACCAGGGGCGTTACACTCGCGCTGCCTACCCTGAAGATATTTATTTTTGACATAGCCCACTGGATCGATAGAATTGACATAACATATCTATTTCATTTTAATATAAGATTATTGCTCCAGAGGGAGAAAGGTACTAGACACTTATGTCATTTACAATCTACATTCTACATGGAACAATCCGCTAATCAACGTTTTGCTTATGCTAATGCAATTACATTAGTGTACTACATGTACCTATGTGTTGATTAATATCATCAACAGACATGCTTTTGGAAATCAAATGATCTATATTATAATGGAGCAAATTACTATACTGTATGTTACTTATGTAACTACAAAACTAGGGCCAGTAGACTATAACACATAAGTCAAAAAGGTCAACTTTTAAGGAACTACAAAACGCTAAATAAAAAAAAAAGATAGTAATCATTTATTAATTATTAGTAATTATTTGGAACAAACAAAAGCATTTCTAACGTGCATGCAAAAGTCGATAGCACAAACAGATGCAAACAGCTATTTAGGTGAATTATTATATTCAGAACACTCAACTTTTGCATCTTCCTGAATCTGTACTTCTGACTTATGTTTATAAGAACTGTAAATGAATGATACTAAAATCTGATAAAATGCTACTGAGGAAGTTAGTGCTAGTTTAGGTAAAAGTTAATGTAAATCGAAAGTGTACACTTGAACAGAATAGTTATTTTTACACATTGGTGTATGTGTCTCTTTTAGTTCGTACGCTTGATTTTCAGTAGCCTTGTGATGATGGTTTTGAGCAAGTAATTCAGCTTTCTCTTGGTTTTCTTGAGCTTGAGCTTTAAGAGCGACGACGAAGAAGAAGATAGAAGATAACGACTATGGAGGTAAAAATATCTGTAAGATGACGAACGACAAAGCCACATGACCAGATGACATCCCTGCCGAGTTGTACAAGTCTTTGGATGTAGGTGTACAAATCCAATGGCATTAGGCAATGCAGCAACTATCAGGCAGTCAAACTTATCTCGCACACGATTAAAGATGTGGGACAGAGTTCTCAACGAAAGAGTATCCATCCATCCATCATGGAAAACCAATGCGGATTCGTGCCCGGAAAATCTACCACCGAACCGAAGCAACACAGATAATCAGAATCTTGATGGAAACATACAAATCCAGAAGGAGTGATTAAGATGTTTATCGACCTTGAAGCGTTTCACTGAGCCCCGAGGCCACTGATTTGACAAGCATTGCGCGCCCTGAATCGCCCCAAGTGCTACATTGAACTTACCAGAGATATGTACACCGGAGTGACGACTGGAGTACGCTGCCCCATGATGCAAGTTAGAGATGTGTTTCAGGTATAGGTACAGTCGACAAAAAAGACACGCTGGCACCTTAAATACTCAACTCAAGGATTGGCACTCAGCCCATTGCTGTTTAACATAGTAATGAACTACCTGACAGACAACATAAAATGGCCTGTACCCTGGAAACCGATAGCTTTGCAAGCAAGGTTGAAAAGTGAAGATTGGCTCTGGAAACCACTGGCTTGAGGATAAGCAGAGGAAAAGACAGAACATCTGTGTTTCTCTGCTTATCCGCAACACTGTAATTTCTCAAACACCAATGTCAGCCGTCACACTACAAAACGCCACTCTAAATACCATTGACCACTTCAAGATGGAAACATATAAACGTAGACATCACGTAACACACTTACTTTAAGTCTGGCGAAAGTGGAGAGAACCTACAGGGGTATTCTGCGGTCCATAAATACGAATATAGGCAAGACCTATAAAACAGCAATACGGCCAGCAATTACCTATGGTGCAGTGTTGGCCAATCATAAAACTGCAGGTAAATAAGGTGGACGTCAGCGAAATGTGAATACTCAGATGGTGTGCGGGCGTCTCACTTTTAGACAAAGTCCGAATGTGTACATCCGATGCAGCTTGAAAGTTAGACCAATAATACAGGAGAAGCTTGTGGTACAGTCACGTCATACGTTGACCCGACGAACGCATGACCAAAAAGTGCTGCAACTGGAGTCGAGACCAAGAGGCTGTGGCAGACCCCGGTCTACATGGACGTCGACCATTGGTAAAGGGGGGAGAAAGTTGAGCCCAGGACGATCCAAAACAAATGTACGTATAAATAGAGCCGATTAGAAACGGGAAGAGGTGAGACGCAGAAGAGGCCCGATAGATAGTAACCGATAATGCCACCCACTTAACGTTCCTAATGACATAAGTCATGCTATCAGTAAGTAAAAAATGTAAGTACGTTTAAAGTCCGTTTGACATAAGTCAATTTATGTTCTTTATAACATCTCCACTTGTGGTAAGAGTGAGGAGGATAAAAAGGTGCACTTTAGAGTTCAAATTGAAGCGATTGGCTTTGACTTATGTGGTTTAATAGGTTGATGTATTAATTTAAATTAATATTTTTGGACAAATAAAACGAAAACGCATTTTTTTGACTTATGTGCTTTAGTCTGCCGGCCCTAGGGATCCCTCCTCTTGAAATAGAATTTTAAGGCTAAAATGTTTTGGCACAATGAATTTGGCATTTTTTTGGCGTAATAATACTACTGCATAATAATCCTTTGGCATAATGCAAATGTTAGCATAATTATCATTTATAATAAGTTTTGCCCTAAGAAGGAGTTGCAAAAATTTTAAAGGCTGTTTTCAAGACACAGGTAGGTAATATCAGACGAAGTTTGTATTTCATCTTAGCCTAATTATACTTCTCCTGGATTGAAGGCGGACGTTCTCTCAAACATAGATTATTGACTTTGAATAGCTGCCTAAACTTCCGGGAGGCTTTGGTGTATGCCTTAAGGAAGTATATATAGCTTTATAATCAAGTCTAAGTAATCAGTGGAACTTGCAGATGAACAGAGTTACCTGTAAATTACTTTCACTGAAAGCAGTCGTAGAATTATACCTCCAACGAAAAAGAGAGAGGAAATTTGTATTTCCATTTCCGTCGTGCAAAATGATAAGGTTTTCCAAATTCATAAATCATATATTATAAATAAACTGATAAAACAAACGCAAGTAGTTACATAATACAAAATTAAGTCTCCCGAAACTTATTTCCGATAAATCGGAAATATCATTACTTTTCCAATTGATAAAACTCCCGGTATAAAACTGGAGTTGTTTCTTTGAGCAGTTAAAAAAAGTTCTGTGCACGGCACGAGGAGTTATTTACCGGAGGGTAATACTTTATTCATTTCCAATTTTGTCAGCTTTCTACTGTATTGACGCGAAGAGTTCCAAAGTCGGAAGTTCATATCCGTGGCCTTTGAAGTTGCAAAATTTCTACGTATTCGTTATTAACTCATATCATACAAATATTAAAAAGAAATTCATATTTTCTTTCAAATTTATCCTGCACGTTTTATTCTATCATTGTAATTTTGCAAACATCTGCTTATAAAGTCAATTTTGTTTGTTAAGAAAAAATAATAATATTTTACAGTCTTACATTTATGTCAAAATTTATTTTATCAATGTGTTCTATTTCACCAAAATATAATTTAGGAAAATATATCTACTACTTAATATAAGAATTAATCGAGTTAGCTTTACATAGCATAAACATGAAAAATATCGAAGTCTGAATAGTGTGGTGTATACCCTTTTAAGCATCTTTTAAAACTCATTACCAGTTGCCAACATGAGATAAGAATGCAAAATGCTCTTTTGATGAAGGATATGATTAGTTTTAAGGTTATGACTTGATATACTTTTACAGGAACCTTAATAGTGCTATAAATCCACAACGAAACAACATAGGTGTACATACTTTTATTGGCATCCTGCGCACGGTTCACTAACAATTTGCATAAAAAAATAACCATAAAATATTTTGGCATATGGTAATTTAGACTAGTGATATTTTGCATATTTTTTTATCTGTAACAAATTTAGCATATTTGTCTTAACCATAAATAAAATTAGTATAATCATATTTAAGCATATGAGGTGGTAAAATAAAATAAAAAAACAGACTTTAAAATTTACGCAACTCCTTATGGCAAAACATATTATACTAAATGATAGTTATGCTAACATTTGCATTATGCAGTAATAATGAGCCAAAAAAAGTATGCCAAAAAAAGTATGCCAAATTCATTGTGCCAAACCATTTTAGCCTTAAAATTTTATGCCAAGAGGAGGGATCCCCCTGCACACGAGTCATTCTTGTCGTTACCGTGATATAGTGTGGTTTAGGTTTTCTGCTAGCGATTGCGATAGCGTTGTCATTGTGATTTTAAGCATTCAGAATTGTAGCGCATAGAATAGTAATCCTAAATTGAGTTTTAATAAAGCCCTAGAACTTCTAGGCGTACAATAACTAATATTAAAGTATCTCGAGAGCTAGGAGCAAGTCATTACATACTCTCCCAAGAAGAGTGTCAAATTTGAAAGTTTTATTTGATGGCAGTGCTACCCATATGACACAGCGCTCACACTAGCGTATTTCAATAACTAAACGACCAATATGGAGTTCGCGGGCTTTAATCAAACACCAAGGTTGTGAAAATGAACAATTCACCCAGAATATTGAGGACAGAAGTTGTCAGTTCTGTCAGCAATCAAACTTGGTTGGCTGATTAACATAGTTTTCACATCAAACTTGGTCCGATTAACTTCTGTAGGTATTCCACTATGGAACTTTGTTCAGAACTCAGCGTTCTCCTGGCGTTGTTCTTGGCCGCATTGAAGTGAACTTGCCTGGTTTCTAATTATACAGAGTTGTCTTTTCAGAAGCTTCTGTTGAGAATAGAAATATTTTTAAATAGAATTTATCAGCTGGTCTTATGTAAATAGACTTATAAAGATTTCTTTTGTGAGTGTACAGGGCCCTATGAACTCTATTGTTGCCCAACTCAACTTCTGCTAAACAACGAACGAGACTCTGGTTCAGACTGTCTTCTCAGGTTTCGGATATTAAACGGCAGTCGCTCTCGCAAAAGTCAACATAACAATTGATAAATTACATAATATTATGATGATCATGATGAAAAATTTTTTTTTTGTATTGATAAGTCCACCTCGGATACCTACTAACAGGTAAGCGGTTACCAGTATATAGAAATGGTTTGAATATCATGGGTTCACGCTCAGAAGAAATCATGCAGAAGAATCTTTGACGATCCTTACAGGAATACAACACTAAACAAGTAGTGATATTTAATTGCAATTTTCTGCAAGAATACTCCCCAGTCAGGTTACATAAATTCGAAGAGGGGAAATTCCATTATGCCTAAACTCTGCTCCCTGTTTTGAATTATAATCCCCGACCCATGATTGTCTGCAAGTTGATTTTAAGTTAACTGTATTGATCGTAAAACAGGATTAAATATTCTTTTCTAATTACATAATACTTAAAAGGCGAAGAATTATAAATAGGTATAAGAAGTATATAGATACAATTTTCAAAGTTTTACGGACCTGATTCGGTATACCTAATTAATTGTTAAAGGAAGAGCTTAAGGTAAGATTTACTATACTGAACAGTTAAGAGAAGACCATCAGGGGGAATAATAAATGTTCTATTACAGAATAAAACATGGGTTTGAAGTGTTTTTAGGGCCCCATGGAGATCTTCGAGATCCAAACTAACCTCACCAACCTGCTGATTGACGGCTCTCATGCAGGCCTTGGAGATGGTAGTTGCTCTCATAAAAACTACTTAATCCGAAAAAAAGAAGAAACATCCACTTACTCTCTGTAAGTGATGACAGACTCTGAGGTAAAAGCATTGAATGCAGTCGGGAACCATGCTGGGATGATGATCCGGTTCCCTTACGGTCTGGCCCTCCTCGGGAGGGGAGAGCCAGACCGTAAGGGAACCGGAGCCGGAGTGCAAGGGATATGTCGAAGACAACCTCACCTTCGGCCTAGCACCACGACCCACAGTCGGCGTGCGGTTTTAGTCAGTTCGAGCCCGATAGAACCTCCTCTTCTGGCTCCGGCGGGGGAGGTATCCGAGGGGATTTCTGCACCAAAAAAAAGGGATGATGATTATCGAGTCTAAGTATAAACAGCAGAGGATTGGGTATTATGTTCACTCTTTAAGTTAGTGGAATTACAATTATTTAAGTCCTCCCAGATAACTTATTGATTAGATGTCATTTTGCCTTGACAAATAAAATTGGTAAAACATCGTATACTTGTTATCCAGCGACCAACAGTTTTGTTTTCATTCAATAATGTCTAGATTTGACAAAGGCCCATTCCCATCACAATATTTTACAGGACCGGCAGCGTAATAATAACGTTTCCTATCGGTTATACCTACCCAAGTGGAGACGTGCTGGCACGTGTTATTATGACCTAAAATTGAATTTTCGCTGAGGTCGCCGTTTTCACAGCGGCACTGTACAAACGGTCTTGTGGTGTGTTTGAAATAAGCTGAAACGAGCCCCACTAAGCTCCTGTTTAAATACCATTGTAAGTCGTTATCGCCAGTGAATTAAGTAACTTTCATTTATTATAACTTTGTGTTGTTTGAGAGGAATTTTCTTAGTAAAGTGAGGGAAGACGCTGTCGGTGAATGATTGTTATAGCTGTTAATTATCACTGTTTTTGTAAGCAATTATAAATTTACTAGAACAAAAAGTTTACTGTGTTCAAAATTAATTTAAATGTGAAATAAAATATGAGCATAGGTACTTACTTGTATAATAATGATCAATCAATTGGCCTCTTTACCATCAGGCGAGGTAAAGTCAATATGACGTGTCCTTTATAAAAAAAATTAGCCCGTGGCAGTCCACTGCTGGATATAAGCTCTCACAAAGTGCACCATTTCGTCTCATCCTCCGCCTTCCATATCTAGTCTGTCTCAAACACCTTTTTCCGGTCGTCAGTCAATCTGGTTAGAGGTTGTCATACCTTCCGTATATCTCACGGTCTCCTCTCTAGAACTTGTTTGCTCCAAAATGGGCATCGGTCGTTAAACAGACGTGGCCAGGCCACTGCCACTTCAGCTTGCCTGTTGTATATATTAATATTATTCAAATGTACAATCTTATTGGATGAACTCACGCGCCAATGGAATAGAATCTTGTACAACATTTTGCTAGATCTATGCGTAGCTAGATATACAGGATACAGAAGTTTTGCTGTCTCGTTATGCTCAGGCCTTAGGCGTTTTGCATTAGACGCCACGCTCGTGAGACATTCATACATCTTCAAGGCATTTAAATACGAGTACTAGCTGTTGTTTGTGACTGTACTCTAGTGAAATGCTGTTCCAATCCCTGTGACTCGCGGCAAATTATTCCCGGGATAAAAACAGTATAGGAGCTATTAGAGGCTTTAAATCTCTTGTTAAGTTTTATCCAGGACCACATTGAACAACTAACATCCATCCATTCTCTCGTATTTATAATTTATTCAACATGTTACCCTACAAAGGCAGAATAAAAAATTCAGAAAAATTTAAATTCTAATTCCTAAACTCTAAATTCAAACAAAACTAAAAAGGTTTACCTGTTGAAGTTAAAAAAACAGCAAACATTAATTATGCATACTCATACACCGCAAAAGTAATTAAATTTCCATTTGGAAAAGTTCGATGTGGGAGTAATTATGTAGATGAGTTTTAACTTTACATTTGTAATGAGTAACAGGTATTCGGAGAAATCGAGCAGCATTAGACATTAAATCAATTTAGAGAAAACATACTTATGAAATGACTCCACGAGATTATTTTCTCGTATTTCAGTTTGTCTCGTTAAGGCAATCGTGTTTATGAAATGGTAATTTTGATGAATATAAATTACCAAGTTTGCTATTAGGAGTTTGTTAGAAGTTTAATAAGCTTTTTTTTCTTCAAAGGGGGAAAGTTTTTGTTTTCGTTATGTAGGTACAGCCAGCGTCAGAGAAAACAGACCCCCTCAATACTTAAAGAATATCGCCGCCTGCGCCGGCCGCGTCACATGACTCACGAATGACGTCACGTGATGCGATCGTCGCCGCGTCGCAGAGTAATCTTCTAATGTGTTAACGATGCACCATCTGACCTCACATATTTTTCTAATGTTGTGTTAAAAGGGTTACTTATCAGAAAATTCGATCAAAGAGGAAGATGTATATTGCTATACCGTTATAGTTTAGCATGTTGGTTCTTTCTTTGTGATTCACAGGCACAAATAACATTTCATTTTATAACCATTCTTTTATATCCGAAGATTATTCAGAGTGTAAAAAAATAATGTTGGCAACTTTAAATAAATATTGTAGTCATGTTTCTAGAATTATCTAATATTAAACATTTTATACTTCACTTAGGGTATTGTTTTGTCAATAAATTTAGGTCAGGTGAAATCAAAAAATAAGTAACCCTAATTTAACTCAGGTAGAAAAACTGTATACTCAACCTGGAAATGGCCTCCATGTAGTCCTAGAAATGTAATTCGAGAAATAAATTAATATTGTTTATGCAACAAGCTTATCTTTTCTTACAAACCTCATACCTACTATAAAATTTGATTCCTTAAATAATAATTAACAAAAATGGTTAAGAGAATAAAAAAATAATTACATATATGAATAAAAAAAGAACTTTGGGTCCAAGGATTTGAACCCCCGCTTACCGTATCCTCAAAGCGTCACGCGTCGGTCATAACCACTAGACCAACATGCTATATACGTAATGTTTCAAAAAACTTCAATGCTTTCATGTCATTATCAAGGGGGGTTCCTTTTCTCTGAAGCTTACTGTACAATTTTATCAATAATAATATACCTACACGGTTTTTGAAAACTTCGTCAGTGGTAAAAAAGTAGAGGCAGCGTATTATCTAAAGAGGAAGGGGTTGATATATTCTTCCGACACAAACGCAGAAAGACCAGTCAAGTGGATCTCACTTGGCGGATCATAATATAATGGCTGACATTGGGATGTTGTAAAATGTGAATAGTAAACACTCTCAATAATGCACCTACTAATTTGTCTCTGCACCACCTTGTGTCGACTGGTAGAGAATGCCTACGGCATTAAGTCCGCATGTGTACATGTGTGCGTAAAGTAAAATTAGGTACATGCCATACACATGTACGGCTATAGCTCTTATAGCCAGCGCCTCATGGTAATGGTCCTTTATGCGGGCGTGAAAAGGCATCTGATGAGGCCGTCAAGCTGAGTGCCACCACTGTCAACATGGTATATGGGTGAATTTCAACATCTATGAATTTTTAGCTAATTTTGGTGATTTTTTTTATTTCTAGGTATTTAGGTAATCTCTTTCAATATTTAGCTAGAAAGACATATTTTATGCCTATTATGTTTGAATAGTCTAATTAGGCCTGGGAATTACTTGTTTATTTTATACACCTGAATTTTCAATACACCGAAATTGGTGTCTAACACCAAAATTGCATATCAACTTATTTTTATTTTTTATTTATTATTACTTATACTATTTCTTTGTTTTTTTTCTAGAATTTGGCACTTAATTACATATAACCCTTAATTTTTACCCTTTTATCACCAACTTCATTTTTATATGGCTTTTTTTTTTTTTTTTTTTTTCGTGCGGAAATCCCCACGGATTCCCCCCCTGCCGGAGCCGGAAGGGGAGGTTATGTCGGACTCGAACCGACTAAAACCGCACGCCGACTGTGGGTCTTGGTGCTAGGCCGGAGGTGAGGTTGTCAAAGACATATCCCTCGCACCCCGGCTGACCCAGGGCCATCCCTTACGGTCTGGCCCTCCTCAGGAGGGGGGACAACGGTGTCCCCAACTCGCCCCCGGAATGGGGAGGCGCGCTATTCAGCGCGCCGCCGCCGTGGCCTGCTTCTGCTGGGGTGACAGGCGGCTCCACCCGTCACCCCCAGGCCCGCGCTCATGGGGGACGGAGGTCAGTCAGTGCCCTCCGACGCCCGAGTTGCCTGCGCGCGCGGGCGGCGCGATCCGCAAAATATAATTATATGGCAAAATCACTTTAGTTGTTAGTAGTATCAGTATAAAAGCAAAACATTTGATTGTTCTATCTATCCTTGCTTCTAGCAAGGATTATATTTTACTCTAATGGCGCCAATATCATCGACGAACTTATTCAAGATTGCTGGGAAAAGATTTAGGCAGTTATTCTCAAAGTGGGAGAGGTGGTACTCGGTATGCCTAAGGGTGGACGGAAGATATGCCATGGACACTTGGTAGTGGCAAGACAAGTTGGTAGTGAGATGTCTATTTCTGAACTTACAGGAGTCCTGCAAAGTTTCTCACGCGGTGAGCTGATGGGAATTGCGGTTCAAAAGGGTTCCAGAGGTTTACACCATCCGACACATGTACCACGATTCTGATTCCGTTGTTCGAACCGCTGTGGATAATATGAGAATCTTCCTTATCACTTTCTTTGTGATCTGTGATCTGTCCTTAGTCCATTCCGAATCAGCGTGGTATTTTGGTCGGATAGCATCAGACAATCACTCCATAACTGCCCATGTATGCTGTTAATATCGGTGGTGGACGCCGATAGATTGGTGCAACATGTGAGGATGTGGATGTAGGAGCTTGAGGACGGTAGAGGTCAGAAGCCTTCTGTGGAGAAGATTGAGTACCTTTTACACGATAGCAAAGTGCTAGCTGCTGGATCAACATAAGCAGGAGTTGCGTGTCACCTACATCTTCGACTTCATCGCTTTGTTGCGTGGAGTCACGTGCAAAAGATTGCATGAGGCACTCTTGCATCCACGGTAGCTTTCATGTAAGTGAGAAAGCAGAGGAAGAAAAGCCAAATGATGTTGACAGTGGAGAGGAGGGAAGAAGGGTGGGCAGGTTTTAACGGCGTAGGCTTAGTAGTATAGAGTGAGGCCGCCTTTCACGCCAGTAGAAGCAGGTGACGGAAAGAGCGCACGATGCTCCACCACACCGGCCTGTCCCTACTGCGGCATCAGCTGACTTCACCCAACTACTCGCCCGTCTTTTGTATGGGTAGTTCTTAAGCTAATGGTTAATCTGAGAGAAAATTAGGAAAGCTTCCGAACAACCCCAACAACCTCTTTCCCACCTAGGGAGAGCTTGGGTGTGGGCAGCAGGGGTGCTTTCTCCATTGCCCAGGGTATACTACGTAGAGGTCACCTGACCTAGTAGCCCGTCGGACTACGTAGGAGCTTAATCAAATAACTATGAAAACAAATTTTGGTGTAAATATACAATTTTGATGATTAGTAAAACCCCACCAAATTCACCAAAATTGCTCCACCAAAATTAGTTTCACGTCTAAAAAAATTATTTATAAAAATATTATTTAGAATATAGTGGTTACATTACCAAAATTTAATACACATACTGAACCTGTACACTATACTTAAATATTAAAACATACAATGAGAATAAACCGTTTTAAATAATCAACACAAAAATTACAATATTTTTGTCCGAGGCTTATGAAACGACCTACTTACGTGTTTGGCAGAAAAACTAAACGGGACTGGGGACAACTGGCACTGGTGCTCATTAACACCCAACTGAGCGTTTCCAATGATGATAGTGTCGTCCTTATAGGTACTTTCAATACGACTCCTTCGATGATTTTATAAATCCGACCAAAATTTTACATTTGCCGCGGACGCATCTTATAAATATATATAAATATATATATTTTTAAGATAAAGTATAGTACTAAATACTACGAATGACAGTATCGAAGATAGCTAAAATAATGCCGAATCGAATTATTATTAAGTATACTCAGTAAACTAATGAAGTTTTGATTAAACTGTGATCATTCCCAAGAAAACAGGTTGTGGACGCGCCACCAAGCTTAGAATTTAGGTGATAAGACATTTTTTACACACTCACAAAAATAGTTTCAATAATATAATTTATACGTGCATATAGAGAAAAACGATATCTTTCTCACAAAAAATAATCATTACTATATGTTAACTTTAAGGTATGATTTTCAGTCACGCCGCGAAAATTTTACGTTTGAGAAATTCACCCATATGTTTACGATGGTGACGCTCTTTCCGAGACTTTGCCTTTAGCTTAAAGAAGTCAAATTGACGTGTCCTTAATAAAAAAAAAAACCACTATCACCTCATTTCCCGTTAACATTTTATATCTGTACTTTTTCAGACATATTAAAATAATTGAAACTGTTTTCGTTTTTCTCAATTTGAGCGTGGGCACAAAACAGATCTAATAGTAGCGTGGGTGGGGTGGTAAACACAAATAAACAAAAAGTACAAGTGAAATATATTTAGAACACAAATATAGTAAATATATTTTAATCTTCTTCATACTGAAGGGTCCATTTTGTAACTTACTTAAAGTCAGATATAGATTAATGTTTCCTTTGATTTGCTTAGAAAAAGTATGCGTTAGATAATTCAGTACTGCTTATCTCAATGTTTTTATAAATCCTGTGTTCTTTGTCACAAGCTTGTTAGCTTATTTTGTACAAGTAACGAGATTCGTTAGACATAAGGATGTTGAAGTCGGATAATATGATCCAGTTTCGGTATTTATCTTTTGTCTTGTATAAAAATATAACTTTTTTAATCTCTTCTTGTCCTTGTTAACAAGATTGTCAAGATTTTTACAGATCAATTATTATAAAATACTTGTTCTGCGTTAATAGTACCTAACCATTAATCCATACTCCATACTAATCCATCCATACTAATATTATAAATGCGAAAGCAACTCTGTCTGTCTGTCTGTATGTTACGCTTTCACGCCTTAACCACTGAACCAATTCTGATGAAATTTGGTATAGGGGTAGATTAGACCATGAGAAGGGACATAGGCTATGTTTGGTCGCGATAGCCGACATCCACGCGGGCGGAGCCGCGGGCAAAATCTAGTTAGTACAATTCGAGAAATTTGAGATAACTTGCACTTCATACTATGTGAAAATTACCATCTTTGGTCACCCCGCGACCATGGTTGCTGAAAAGTAACTGAAACTTCGGACTAAATGTAAATAATACCAAATAATCCGCGATAATCCGTCAAAAAGTAGTTTTATTTCAATGAGTGATATTCGCGTAAACTTCTGACAGAGTATCATTTCATAACTGGCATATTAATATTCAAAATGAATACTTCCAGAGGTTCCAAAATATGGATTTCTTTGTCCTAAAAACAAGCAGTTGCAAGATGATGAATTAAAATGAAGTATCATGGTACTTAATTAATATTGTCACCGAGAGTTCTCAGATTAATGAGTTTACGACAATAGCCCCAGTGATAGGGGAGGGCTGACTTTTGTTATGTAGTTCAACATAAGCTAACCCTATTCAAATGCATGCTATTTAGTTGGTAATAAGAAAGTTGTGTATTGAACAATAGGGTTCTGAAACTTTCACTGTGACATTGTTTATCCTTGATATTTATATATAAGCCAGAAAACTGTTTTTGTGAAACGTGGCCCGTGGGTGAAGTTTAACAACTGTTCAAAATCAAACCTTGTATGAGTACAGTCACCAAAACAAGTGTGTATAAGTGAAAACTTTGGTACAATTTGCAATAAATTGTATTTTATATTTTTACGTAAAGTGTAGAAAGAATTGTGATACTTTGTGAAAATGACATACGTTTTACCGTTATTATAAAATGAAGAGAAATGTAAATTTCACGGATGAGAGAATCGATAATACTAACTTTTCCAAAGCGTGTTTGTATTGATCATTTTAACACAATGAACACATTCAATTTTAGTGAATTTTTTATAGCATTTATTATGCTAACTTTTAAGTTCGAAAAACATTGGAAAAAATTCAAGTGGTGCTCAATAGCTCAGTTGGCAGAGCAGTCCCCCTGTAAGGGAAAGGTCGTGAGTTCGAGTCTCACTTGAGCATTTCATTTTTTCCAATGTTTTTCGAACATTCAATTTTATTTATATTTTTTTTTTTTTTTTTTTTTTTTTTTTTTATACAGGACACGTCAATTTGACTTCACCTCGCCTGATGTTAAGCTAAAGGCAAAGTCTCGGAAAGAGGGTCACCATCGTAAACATTTACCATGTTAACAGTGGTGGCACTCAGCTTGACGGCCTCATTAGATGCCTTTTCACGCCCCGCTTAAAGGACCCAGGACTGTAGGAAGAGGGAAACACGTGAACTGGCAGGGAATTCCAGGCCTTAGTGGTGCGGCATAGGAATGAATCACTGAAACGCTTGGTTCTAGCAGGTATACTCTGCACCGTAAATGGATGACATCTTAGCCCTGCACGTGTCGTCCTGTGAAGGAAAGGGGAGGGTGGGACTAATTGGAAGAGCTCGTCAGAACATTCACCATGGTAGAGACGGTAGAAAACTGCCAAAGACGCAACATCTCTACGCATCTGCAAAGGCTCGAGGGTGTTCGTGACCTCAGGATCCCCAATAATGCGGACCGCACGTCGCTGCAACCTGTCGAGAGCATCTAATAAGTACTTTGCGGAGCCGTCCCAGAGATGTGAGCAGTATTCCACGCAGGAACGAATTTGGGTCTTGTATAAAAGACACCGCTGCTCCGGCGTGAAAAAACGTCTCACTCTGTTCAGGACTCCGAGTTTACGCGAGGCTGATTTGATGATACTCTCGATATAGTTTTTGTTATTCAGTTTGCAGCGAACATCCATACCGAGGATAGTGAGGTGATCCTGCAGTGGCAGTGGTGTGCTCTGAAGAGTGGGAAGGGGAAGGAAAGGAGATACCTTTGCTGTAAACGCACATGCCTGGGTCTTCTTGGCATTGAACTCGACCAGGTTCCTAGCGCCCCATTGAGAAATGTGGTCCAGGATCCGGTCCAGGTCAGTGACAAGAAGCTGCCTTTTTTCCGCGATATCAGACTGCTTGGCCGCAGGATGTGCGTAATAACTCCCGTGTAAGGTGCTGTCGTCTGCATAGCAGTGAATGTTTCCGTTACAGAGCATGTCATTGATATGCAGAAGAAAGAGAGTGGGAGATAAGACGGAACCCTGCGGCACGCCAGCATTTACCTGCAATAACTCCGAAGCTCGTCCATCACAAAGGACGCGAATACGGCGCCCCTGCAGGAAGCTTGCAACCCAGTTACACAGTCTAGGAGGCAGGCCGAAGGCTGGTAGCTTGGAAAGAAGCGATTTGTGCCATACCCTATCGAAAGCTTTGGCGATGTCAAGACTAATTGCCAATGACTCACCGTGCTTCTCCATAGCCTCACCCCAAAGGTGGGTCATGTACGCCAGAAGATCACCCGTTGACCGTTTCGGTCTGAAACCGTATTGCCGGTCACTAAGCAAGGAGTGATCCTCTAGGTGGCGCATGAGCTGTGTGTTAATTATGTGCTCGAACACCTTGCACAGCACTGAGGTGACGGCTATGGGTCGATAGTTGGCTGGGTCCGAGCGATCCCCCTTCTTGGGGATCGGCTGGACATTCGCCTCCTTCCAAGCCGAAGGCACTGTACCCGAACTGTAGGACAGTCGGTACAGTCGCGTTAGCATAGGAGCACCTCAACTTGTCTTCACCTCGCCTTGTAGTGGAGGAGACATACATAATAATATACACACCGATAAATGATAACAGTAACTCTATTCCCCGACACCACATGGAGACCCTGCCAGGCTTTATTTGGCCACCGTGTTTTATATAAGGATAGCGAACAAATTTGATCCGCGATGTACCAAAATGATGGTAAGCTTCAGAATATTATTAGTTTTTCTGTGTATTTATTTTTACCATTTCACCTCCATTTTCATCTTCTTATCCTTGAAATGTAGCAATTTTGTTGTTGTCTCTCTCTCTTCTGTTGATGGCAATTACTATCAATACATATCTATGTTTATCATCTATTGTACACTTAATTGATTAATTAGAAGGCAACTGTGAAGCGAAGCAGAAGTTCAACTGATCTAATCAAAGCGGTGACACGTGAAGATAGTAGCACGTTTGGAAGCGTACGCGATCACGCAAGCTAATTTTGATGATAGCAAATATCAATACGGTTTAATACGAAACAAAAGGCGTTATGTGCGTGAATGTACATTTTGACACTTAATGTTTTATTCCCCAATGTTTGTACATAATGTATATGGGATATGAGGTTCCATCAAGATTTATGGGATTCCAAAACGCACCTGCAAGCTAGTTTACTTGTTTAAGTGCAGGAATTCTTCTTGTGGTTGGTTGCCAGGGTACGAGGGATATGCCAGAGGCTACGTCATCCTCGACAACTAATGGCCCAAGATGTCCATGCGGTATTAATCGGTTTGAATCCGACATAATCAAACTTGCTGGCTTTGATTCCCGTGGGAATTTTCGCACGTAAAATACGGGACTTGGCGGTTAGGTGACAGTCATTCAATATGTGATTTCAAAAGTGAAAAAAAAATCTGTTATGAACATCTTTTCTTTAGATAGAAAATTGGGGCTCCATAGCAAAAAGCTTTTGTTTCTAATGAAATTGAAATCATGTGTTTTTAAAACATGGCGTTCCTCAATTTGGCCACTGATTATGCATTGTAATTGTTAGTAGGTACAATTCATCGCCATCTTCCAAGTTACAAAATACCCTACAATGTTTCATAATTAGGAATGGCATCGGCAAGTTAAATGCACCAGTAACGACTCTACGGGACATCGTCGTCGCGTCCATAGATGCACAATTTCAAAATTAATACGACAATGAACGAAGAGCCTTGCCCCAACCGGGCACCATTATGACCACAAAACTAATCAAGGCGAGTAAATTGAATTTAATATTGCAAGCAACAGCACCGTCGCCGCTCGCGCCCGCCGAGAGTCGCAGCGACATACCATGTAGATTATGATTTATGGTTCGCCTGAAATTGTACGACGGTTTTTATATTTAAACAACTTGATATTTTTGATTTATTTATCAATTATTTTTTGACATGTTTGCTTGTTTTATGTTTGGTTAAAAAAGGCTTTTGTTATTATTTGTTTTTTTTTTAAATACCACTTAGGTGGCAAGTAAGCACACGGTCCACCTAATAGAAATAGATGGAATTAAGAACATGTGCAATACCAGGGGCATCATAGTCTTACTCTACGAAACTTCTTATTCTTGAAGAACGTTTTATTGTAGAAGGTGGGAAAACTACAACAGGGATTTGCTATAAATAAATTATTATTAATTATATTAAATTTCGTAAAACTCCTAAATAGTATCTATTTGAGATAACTGTGTCTTATACTATTTTACTACATTCGTTTTGTTAATTAAAATGGCTTTTATGGAATTTACTATCCTTTTATTTTAATTAAGTTAATCCTTTTTTTTATTTTTGGGCAATAATACACGTGGGCTGGTGGGGCACCGCCAGCAAGCGTGGGTGGTTATATCTGACACGAACCGACTAAAACCACATGCCATCGTGGCTCTTCAGAACCAAGGTGTGAGATTGCATCAGATACCTATGCCGCACCCTTAAGACCTGGAACTCCATGCCAGCTCACGTATTTCCTTCTTCCTACAGTACCTGGTCCTTAAGCGGGGCAAAAGTCATCTGATGAGGCCGTCAAGCTGAGTGCCACCACATTGTTAACATGGTTACGATGGTGACCCTCTTTGCGAGACTTCGCCTTTAGCTTACCATCAGGCTATGTGAAGTCAAATTGACGAGTCCTTTATAAAAAAAATATCATTCGCATCCCGGCTGACTACAGTGGATCCTGGGGCATAAGAAAACACGGTAAATAAGTACTATACGCTACTGGTAGACTTGAAATCGACGTCAAAATTTTTTGATTTAAAATTACCGCACTAAAATTGAATCGACTCATTCATAAAGAAAATGAGAGCAAATGCAAAACAATAAGCTCTAAGTGCTCGGTTCCGTTCGCAGGCTCATTCATTCCGTATTCAGATAGTTTAATTGGGATGCTGTCTTGCATTTCGAATGCAAGCAACGTCTCACTTCAGTAAAACACGGCGTCGCTATTGGTGGAATGTAGACTTGATTAAGCCACGCTAAACTTTTGTTTATCATTTTGATCGAATTACAAGTGGTTCGTGTATTGTTCCCGCGTTGAGTCAAATTTATTATTGTTGTTTGGGCTTTTGATGTTTCATTTGGAGCTTAATTCGTTTATTTTTACGCGGTTTTTGAATTAATAATTGGCTTCGGATTTGTGTATTACGTATTAATTATAGTGATTCAACATTTTTGCTTCTTTCTTTTAAATGTTATCAACAGTGGCGAAGGGTGAAAATTTTCGAAAGTCGGTGATTTTTTCACCGTGATCCAGTTTTTCTCGCACCTTGCCTATATAAGTAATGATCTAACATTATCATTAAAAGCATGCCGGTCGGAATTGTGTTATAAGAAAGAAAGAAACGTATTTTATTCAAGAAACGCACAATGTACATAGGCTATAGGGACCAATATACAAGCTAGTAAATAAAATAGATATCTAAACCTACCTATTTTTACACATTTCAGTGACACAAAGAAAGAGGAGGATAAAACCATGAGAATAAGACGCTTTAAGTAGTTCTTTAAATAAGAAGATTAGTTATAAGGATTACAATACAGGCGCCATTTTTTACCAACTCAATTTATTGATTGTTTTTAGAGTGATGTCAATGAAAATCACCGTTTTATATTCTTCAGTGAGGTAGTGAGGTGTATTTTTTTTCTTTAATATTTCTTAAGGAGATTTGTGTTCTACGTTTTTTGTCATAATTATTGTGTATATATATACAAAAACAAGATGAAAGCCTATGACTCTTATCCTACCTGCATAAAAGTAGTGCAATTCGAAACGAAGATGATACATAGTTTATACTTGGATTATTATTATTACAAACTGTATATCATCGTCAATATCATTTTTTTTATATTAACACAAATAATTATTTTACAAATTTATTCAACGGTGACCTTTCAAACATTGACTTAATTAAAAAAATGAACTTTCACGGTGACTTTTTCGTGAATGTTACGCATAATTTAAATATCAATTCCACCCCCGGGTGAGAAATTAAACAATGAATAAAAATTCAATCTGTTGTAACATTGGCTCATTCCCCAATTCCACGTCGTATCAACTCTCGATTTATTAATCCTGTAAAAGTCAACATCGGTATATTAATGTGCATCGTTATGGTTGGATCAAACCGAGCGATATGATTCGTGAGTATATTCTGGGAGTTTGGGAATTGAAATTATTCAGCTTTATAAATTTAGGGTACAATGAAATAAATCTGCTCACGTATAATTACATAATTATTTACGGATATATAGTTTTTCATCGAGATAAACAATGCGTACTGCGTGAATTCTCTTTTTGATGGCAAAAGGGTGTCCTTTCGCAAGGCTTAAGCCAAGACTAAAGCTCTTGCAAATCTCTATTGAGTAGATTTTTTTTTTTTTTTTTTTTGTACAAATATTTATGTTATGTTAAAAATATCTGTATAATATATGTATAATAAAAATATATGTATAATATGTTAAGTACTTTTGCCAAAATAGTGATATACTCATCATCAACCTTCAGCTCTCAGCTTGGATTCTGCGGTCCACTTTTTAAGATCAATCGCGACGCGGCTGAACTTCGAGTATCATTTGATCTCCAAAATCTATTGGCATTACCGTAGTATTGCAGTTAGACAAGTTGCTGGAATTTTTAGAACTCCAACTCCCCCTAACGACTGTCATAAATGTTCGTATGAAAACCGGGACTTACGGCTAAACGAGATCTCCGAAACACGGCAAGTGATATACTGTAAAGTTCAAATTAATACTATAGTTCCAAAGTTTCTTCGTATAAGTCTTTATATACACGAACAAAGAAGCTACAGGGGCTACCAAATATAGGTATAAACCAACATATATTGTGCTAGCTGGCACGTAATTTGATCATTGCAAATGAGGTAAGCCACAAGACATCAGATATCTTGTCACACTGTCATGTCGCTATTGTACAGGTATGTCTGTAATATTAGTATAGGTAATATTACGATTGCCCGAGGGCTATGCCAGATGTCTCGGCAATTGATGACCCAATACGGTGTGTGATTTTAGTCGGTTCGAGTCCAACATCCGATAGGGGGTATCCGAGGTAATATTATCATTGAACCGTCGGCGTTTGGTGGTCATACTGGCATGTCATACTGATATGACCAGTGAGAATCACTTGTATTGGTGGTCCTACTTGTCATTGTAGCTTTCATACTAATATGACCTCTAAATATAATAGTTTTCTCTTCGTATGACAATCAAGAAACGCCGTAAACCGTGACGCGGATATTGTACGAATTGATAAAACGTTGACTTAAAACTGCAATGCAAATCAATTGTAAAGCGAGATGTTAGCAACATTTGTAGCATATTGAATAAAGGGTCAGTCTTACAATCAAGAAGTCACGGGTTTGAATCCTGATCACTAAACTACCGAAACGTGAACCAACTTCTAATATTAAGTAAGTATAAGTGCAGAATATACCTGCTAGAACCAAGCATTTCAGTAACTGAAAAGTAAACTAACCTGAATAAACTAACCTGAATAAATAAATAAATAATTCATTCCAATGCCACACCATTAAGAACTGGAACTCCCTGCCAGCTCACGTGTTTCCTTCTTCCTACAGTCCCGGGTCCTATAAGCGTGGCGTGAAAAGGCATCTGATGAGGCCGTCAAGCTGAGTGCCACCACTATTAACATGGGACATGTATACGATGGTGGCCTCTTTCCGAGACTTTGCCTTTAGATTACCATCAGGCGAGGTGAAGTCAAATTGACGTGTCCTTAAAAAAAATAACACAAGTAATTTAGCTTAGCTGGACGGATTAAAACTAGTAATTTCGGTTATTAAAATTCTATAAAGAAAGGATTTGGTTTAAAACAAAAAGTTAGCATATTAATCGCTTTAAAATTTAATACAGTCGCTACACCTGTGTGCGAACAAACAAACAAACTCAATTTTGCATTTTTAATATCAGTATAAAGCAATCTGGCGAGTGACTCTGCTGTTACCGGCTCCACAGACCCTCTTTATTCTCCCATTGCACGCTACAGTACCTTCGAAGAAAGAATGATGTTTGCAATTTATTATTGAAAAGGCCTTCGTATTTTGTTTCTTAGCGTTGAAATAATGTTTCATTATTTAACAGATTTTCTTTGATTAAATGTAGTAGTTATAATTACGGTAATATTCATGCTGTCGCGTTATTTGTTTTGACTAGTGTATAAGTAGTTGTACACGCGAACATGTACTCACGCGTGTAAGTCCACGAAATGGTAGGCAGAGGTATATGAACACCCACATTTCTGCAACTACGATCCTTTACGATGGGGGGCAAGTCTATTGCAATCATGCGGGCACTTAAGCGTAAGCTATATGTTTACTTTCAGATGAAGAACAGTCCTATCCCTTAGTCGCCTTCAACGACATCCACCAGGAGGCATGAGGTGGCCCTATTCTTCACTTCACCGGGTACCAACACAGTAGTTACTACACAACTACACAACGGTAGTACTTAAAAAATACTTACAATACTTTTTTTCACTGCATGGAAATATCAATCTACTTCATCGTAACAAATACCCTACTATTGACCGTCTTCGCACAGAACTGACACGATAGAATATTGTAGTAATATATCGCAGGGTTATTCTAAACTTCGCAAACTTTCGCGGAGCAAGTTCCGCTGACGTATCAATTTTATATTCGGTAGTGTGCAGCGAAGTTACAATTTATGTACTTTACTTACATCAATTTTAAAATACTACATTTTGTTTTCAAAGAATAACGCTTCCTAGCTCTTTCTACTAATACCTATTATAAATGTAGAAGTTTGTGAATATTTATGTGTGTGGATTTTCAGATGTGACATTTAACAGATTTAGACCAAAATTGGCTTATAGATTATTTAAATGTAGCTGAACTCTTGTGAGAAGAGTAGAAATTAGCGAATTCATTATCCTTCTTCTCTTGAACTATTTAGAAATTATTCATTACTAGCTGACCCGGCAAACTCCGCACCGCCAATTTTTCCCGCCCGCGTGGCGTCTGATTCTGTTCCCGATACACCCTCTACTATATTGAGCATGTATTATACATATAAACCTTCTTCTTGAATTACTCTATCTATAAGAAACCGCATCAAAATCTGTAGTGTAGTTTTGAAGATATAAGTATACATATGGAAAGCGATTTTGCTTTATACTATGTAGTGAAGTTTTAAGAACACAACAGAAACTATTGAATAACACATTTCCTATCAAAACATTTATTTAAAAAATCATTTTTTGGAAGGGAACTAACGATACTGAATATAAAATAAAGTCCACAGAATGAATAATGTATATTTTCAGAATACGTACAGTCGGCGCACCGGTAGGTAATATTATGCATTATAATATGACTATGTCACAAATGCATGTGTCATTGTATCCAACTTATATTTTGACATGATGAAAAAATCTGATGATGTGTGTAGAGATGTGCAAATTTTGACTACGTTCTCGTACGACCTCCACACCTTTGCTGAAAATTCTTCGTATGACCTCATTTTATGTACGTTTACGACCTCAAAAATTAAATCTACTAAAATGGGTTCTATTGACCTCATTATTAGTACGCGTTAGACCTTCATGATTGTCCTACGTGTATTTTGTAATAAAAAGGTATATAATTATAATCTTAAATTACAAATAAGATGAATAATAATTTATGTTATTACTGTAATGGGTTGCAAAGAATTTTCACCACTTATGAGTCGTATAGTATAAATAGCCGTTTATTTGACAAAGGCAGGCAATTAAATAATAATTGCCTTAAAGAAAAAATATGGAAATCCAATACATTATTTCGTTTGGCATAAATAGACTCATAAAAGTTGTGAGCTCCAGCAGATCCTAAGTTTTATCTAGAAGCAAAATGTTTCTTTTTTTCCCTAAAAACACCTCCTTGACACATTTACTTTAACATTTGAAAACAAATTTTAATTTGAAATCCTTGCAACATTGCTGTGACTTGTAGCAGTAATAAAGGAACATTATTTTATTCCCAGAGGGACGTTGCACTATTCCTGTTTAGTGCAGGCTTTTACATTAAAAAATAGGTGAACGTTATCTTTACAATTCTAGCATGGTAGTAATAATAAATAATCTCCGTTAGTATTTAAAAGTTATTAGGTTTTATACTATAGCAAAACATGTCTCCAATAATCATTTGAATTTGCAAAATTACCTTTCTCAATATTCCGTACTGCGAAAATTAGCATTACGTTGTCATATAATCGTATAAGGTATGTTGATTACATAAGCGGGTAAGTAACTTTTAATGAAACTCCAAGGTTAAACTCGAATAAACAGAATATAACGATTTTAATTATAGACTTCTCGCTTCAACATCACGTCCTCGCTTGTCTTTAAAGTCATTTATAAAAGACCAACACACAAGCACTCCGATTACGGAACAACAGCGTCAAAGTTCCTTAATTTGTGCTTGAGTGTACTTAAAATAAAGTCAAGTACCTACTGTGTGAATTTCGGAAAGAAATTTGTTCCATGTTAAACGATTCTAATCCTTATTAACTTGCGAATTGTGTCTAAAATTTAAATGAGTGTATAATCAGGTAGGCTGCCGAGGTGGGGGCCCATATTATGGGTACACAAAAGAGCTTTTGATGCCAGTTAATTAGTTGAACACTTCGTTTTGTAAGGTACTGTGATGTGCAAAATCTTTAGCTTTAGTGGTAAGCCAACCTAAACAAAAGTTCGTATATTTCTGACGAAACATACGGGAAGGGGTTAAGTATTTATAAAGTAGAATTTCGTTTGAAAATTAATGAAGTAAGACAGGAGAAATTTTGCTGGAAATATCTTCATCTTTTAGAAGAACGGTGCATAAAAACTTGGTGCTAATTGTACAGTGAATACAATTTTCAGAGAAGTTTATTATAATCCATGATTTTAGTGACTTGCACCTTTGTTATTTTTAAGCTATCGCGGTGTAAACTTATGGTTATTTATGCCTATTCGGAACTTCACGCGATTTTTTTTTTTAATTTTTAAAATTTTATCGCGTAAAGTTCCGAATAGGCTTAAGTAACCAATGCACCTTTGTGTACACCTGTTATAAAGAAGTAAATATATATTATACACAGTGTTGTTGTCGATGCATATTCATCTGCGGTTTACAACTTAAAAAAATAAATTCAAAATTTAAAAAACCCCCGTCACAAAAAACACTTCCAAAAAGTTTAAAATAAATGAATAAATGTTAATTCAACGGTTGCCATGTCGGGGAACCTTAACTGGTTAAGTACTCCTTTATATCGTTTTGTGTTTATACTTTTTAAATTGATCTACTAGTCAAGCTCTTTCATTTGATGCCCATATTGAGGGAATTGTAAAGAAATATGTATTCTAACATGTTGTGGCGGCGGCCATCTTGGACCGATTTTTTTCAAACATAGCTAAGAACACTCCCGACTAATATACCTTTCTAACAAAAAAAACTAAATCTAAATCGGTTCATCCGTTTGGGTGCTACGATGCCACAGACAGACACACACACACACACAGACACGTCAAACTTATAACAACCCGTCGTTTTTGCGTCGGGGGTTAAAAACAAATAATGTCTAATACATTTCTTTAATTCAAAACAAACATTATGAAGCACAAACTATAACTATATGTACGTACTCGAATTGAAATTACAATTGAAACAGTCAATAGTCCAATCAGTGGAATTCCACAATTGTAACGATAGAGAAACATCCCGATATTAACACCTACCTATAACACGTTAACCCTTCCGCACCGGCGCGGGCGGGGGTCGGGCAAGCCAAATTAGATTCTCAGAGTTATATACAACCTTATTGGCTCAGACTACCTTGGACCGGGTTGATTAATGTCTCTATAGTTTCCGTTATCTTTTATAGAATATACATTTTGAGTGATGATTATTTGAGTTCGTATATTTATTAGAGTAACAATGGTTATGTAACTATTCTAAAATTAAAATTAAGTTTTTTACGTCACATGTATTTGGGGATCAAATTAATGTGTTGAGGAAGTCATTCAGGAATGTGAATACATAGAACAGAAGGCAGTTGCTTTTATGAGAGTTGCCGCCTGACCTCTCAACTATGAGAGGTCAGCATACACTAAAGCCTCGTTCGTAAATCAGCAGGTACATCGGCAGAACGAGAGGCAGTTGAGGCCAGCTTGGCCCTGCAACTCTTGGTGTGGCCTCATAGACACACTTCTATATTGGGTGATTTTATAGTCGTATCGGGTAAAAAGAGTTTGGAGACAATTGCGATAGCAAAATCATCTGGAATTGTATGGGAATAATGTTCAGGTGAAAGGAAAAGTGTATGGGGGGGGGGGGGGTATAAGGGGGTTTTATTAAAAATCTTTCGTCAAATTAATTCTTTCAGATGATTTTGCTTTCGAAACTGCGCCCAAATTCTTTTTATCCGAAACGACTATAAAATCACGCGTTATACTAAAACATTTGATATTAAAATGCTTTGTGTTATGTCAGATTAGAAATATGATATCCAAAAGAGATCCGGTTCTTAGCATTCCATGGATTCACCGTGCGGTCGCCGGGTCCATGGCGTGATACAGAGAGGAACACTGTGACGGCGCCTGGGACTTGCGACCCAGGTGTAGGTTTAGAGTGGCCACCTTGTGATGCATCAGCGCTCACCTCCACCGTCAGTCGTGTTCCCCCCTCTACCTATCCAAATTTGGTAAGATCCTATCAACGCCGTTTTTAATATTCGTTTGAGTAAAGAACTTACTGAAGCTCTTGGCAATCCGAGGTCTTTAAATAAGTTATACAGGGATTTAGCTGGAATTCCCCTTGCTCCTACTTCTACGGCGTAGAGTTTAACCACATCGCCATTTTTGGTTAACTCGTTGGTCAAGTCAAAGTATTTGTTTATTTTTATAGCGTGGTCTTTAGGTATGTTAGTTTCCCACGGCACTGTGAGTTCTACTAGCTTTTGCTGTTTTGAAAATAGGAATATATCGGGTCTGGATGACGAGGCACAAATATCCTCCGGTATTTTATAGTGTTTCTCATACGAATCTGCGAGTAATGTCCAATCAGCGGCTGCTATCAAAATTGAGTACGGCTTTTGGTTTGTCTTTTTTGAGCAGCCTTCCTTTACAAACGCGACGTCATTTCTTTGGTTTGTGGTTAAACCCTTTTTCGCTCTAGCAACCGCCAAACTTACCGCCTCACGTACGATTTCTAATACCTTATCATGTCGGCGCGAGTAATGACCCCGGTCTAATAGCGTCCTACAACCCACCAGTAGGTGCCTAGCAGTACCAATTGCTTCACCACATGAGTAACATGTTTTGTCTGTGGCTTTTCCCCATCTGACAAGATTGCTTTGGTCGGGGAGAGTCAACTGGAATGCATTGAGATAGAATTTAAGGAGAGCCGGTGACCAGTCGTATATTAAGGTACGCCATTTTAAGGCTATGGGAATACAAAATTCACCTAGTGTTAACCATTCGTTTTGTATTTCTAGGTTCATTGCGTGCACTTTGTAGGTATTATTTTCATCTACTTGAAGAAAAGATTTTGTTATGTCTTGAGCAAAATTAAGGTAAGGACCATTTTATGATAGGAAAGGATCGAGCGTCAGATTTTTACTCTGCCGTGTTGGTCAGATTACGACAGTATGTTGGGTGAGTTTTTTTTTATCGTGCGATAAATTCCCACGGATACCACCCCCACGGAGCCGGTGGAGGTGGTTATGTCGGACTCGAACCGACTAAAACGCACGCCGTTTTGGGTCCTTGGTTGCCGGAGGTGAGATTGCCAAAAGCATATCTCTCGCACCCCGGCAGACCCAGGACCATTTCTTTCGAGATGGCCCGCTTCGGGTTGTGGGGACCGCCTACAGGGTCGCCGCAGGGTCCCCTTCTAGCCCCGGTTACGGGGAGGCGCACTTGGCGCCGCCGCCGCGGCCTGCTTCTGCTAGGGTGACAGGCGGCTCCACTGGTCACCCCCAGGCCAGCGCTCATGGAGGACGGAGGTCGTTCTGCGACCTCCGACGTTTTTTTGCTCGCAGAAGGAGGCGGCCGCACCCCAAGTGTTCGCGCACCGTACCATCGCTGTGAGCAATGTAGCGAGTGTGAGGACTCCCACCCCCAGAGCCGCCACTAGGACCCGCCTCGGCGTGTCCCACGCCGGGCACTCGGTCAGCGTGTGCAGCTCTGTGTCCTCGCTCGCATCACAGTGATGGCACTCGGACGTTGGCTCCTTCCGGATCCGACACAGGTAACTACCAAAACACCCGTGTCCGGTAATCACCTGCGTCAGCCGGTACGAGAGGCTGCCGTGTGGCCTCTCTAGCCACTCCTCCATGATGGGTCTTACCGCCGCTATTACGGCGTGCCCTGCGCTTGGTCGCCCAAGTCGTAGCTCCCATTCTGCTACCATGTCCCTGTGGAGCTGAGACCTCACGGCCCGAATTTCTTCGGGCTCGGGTTCCCGTACCTGCTCCCGCGCCTCCTTTCGGTACAAATATAGCATCGAAAGGGCCCTCGCATCCAGGTTCCACGGTAGGGATCCGGCAAGGAGACTCGCCGCCTCCAGGGATATCGTGCGGTACCCCCTGATGGCCCTGCTGGCCATTGCACGCTGCGGACCATGCAGCAGACGTGCATTATGGACCGTCAGGGTCTCCACCCATATTGGGCACCTATATAGGGCCATGGACCGCACGACTCCCGCGTAGAGTCTCCTACAGGAGTCATCCGGCCCCCTCATGTTGGGCAGCAGCCGCCCCAGAGCGGCAGCTCTGTCCTTCAATATGGGGGCCAGTCTTCGAAGATGCTCCCCGAAGTTCCACCTAAGATGGACCTCCCTCCCTAAGATGGACAGGCCGATGGAGATTGCCCCGGGTCAGCCAGCGTGCAAGGGATATGTCCTAGACAACCTCACATTCGGCCTAGCACGACGACCCACAGACGGCGTGCGTTTTAATTGGTTCGAGTTCGACATAACCTCCTTCCCCAGCTCCGGTGGAGGAGGTGGATAGGATGGAGGACTCTTGTATCCGAATTTAGCCTCTTTTTCGGATTATTGTACGTGAAATCAGTGTTCCATGGGGATATCCTGCACGTAAAAAAACGCCGGCTACCGATACACGGACAGGAGATGGCAGGAGATGATCGATTTATTGCTAAATTATCAATGAACTCTCAAATTAATTGGAAGGTGAAAAAAATTAGGTGTTACTTTAAATATTCTATATGTTACTTGATTTTGTCAGACATTACGGTGCAATAAATCTTGAATTGCACAAACGCTATGCAGTCATAACGTTTGTGTGAAATTCGTGATTTATTGCTGTGAATTGTGATTCATACTGAATCCAGTGATTCAGCATGAAGATGAGATAGATAGATAGATTGCCGATTGGAAAGTAGATAAGGCAACAAAAGCTCAGAGAAACAGCATATTTGATTTAAAAGAATATGTCACTTACATGCTACACTGATTTGGTACTCACATGGAAAACTCTAATGTTTCAGAGTTTTTTTTGATAAATAGCTTGTTAACATGATACATGTTTGCGATGGTGACCCTTTTTCCGAGACTTTGCCTTTGCTTAACATCAGGCGAGGTGAAGTCAAATTGAAATGTCCTACGTAAAAAAAAAAAACAATATTCCACAACATTCCACACAACACTATCTAGACCTATGGTGGTAAGCATAGCTTAACTAGCTTGTGTTATGGAATCTAGAATGCGGATAAACATTCTTAGATTTTTTTTGTAAATACATACATACTATACATAGTAATACCCAGATCAATGCAAAAAGCCATATTCATGCATACAAATATTTGCACTGAGCGAGAATCGAACCCGTGCCTCCTGCGTGGCAGTCGCGTGCAGAGATAGGATTTTTTTTCGGTCCAGGCGGGATTAAAACCCGCGATTCTCCTCTTACAGGGATCCTAATCGATTTGAATAATTACAAATGCTAAAACATGTATGAGTACGTATTTGGTCTACTTATATCTTTAGTACATATAATGTATATACATAGGTACATATCGCCCTCCCGAGGAGGGCTAAACCATAAGTGATGGCCCTGGGTCCGCCGGGGTGCGAGGGATATGTCGATGACAACCTCACCTCCGGCCTAGCACCACGACCCACAGTCGGCGTGCGGTTTTAGTCGGTTCGAGTCCGACATAACCTCCCCTTCCGGCTCCGGCAGGGGGGTATCCGAGGGGATTTCCGCACGGAAAAAAAAAAAAAAAAAAAAAAAAACATATCGCCCATATATGCTCGGTTTGGCCTAACAACTATAGACAGCCAGGACGTGCCCTCCGAAGCATGGGAGCTCTCAGATGAAATACTATCCTAATGGCAACCGCACCTAGGTACAATCAGCATCAGAAAGATGTTGACGAACAGAGTACTCAAAATGATCTCATCATCATCATCATCATCATCATATCAGCCACACATAGTCCACTGCTGAACATAGGCCTCTCCCATAGACCTCCAGAATGACCGATCTGAAGCAGCCCGCATCCAGCGCTTCCCCGCGACCTTGATGAGGTCGTCCTTCCACCTGGCCGTTGGGCGTCCCACACTACGTTTGCCCGTACGCGGTCGCCATTCCAGAACCTTTTTGCTCCATCGGCCATCTGTTCTGCGCGCTATGTGTCCCGCCCACTGCCACTTCAACGAGCTAATCCGCTGGGCTACGTCGGTTACTTTTGTTCTCCTACGGATATCATCATTTCTGTCGCGATCACGTAGGGAAATACCGAGCATAGTCCTCTCCATAGCTCGTTGAGCGACTCTGAGCTTTTGTAGGAGACCTATAGAATGATCTAAGTTTCATTTTTTGACCCTCTTCCAGTTGACCGATCGTTCTAATATTTGGTACACACCTTTGGTTCAGACAATAATACCATATAAATCAATAAAACAGTTTGATTCGCTCTTAATACTAGAGTTTTAAGATTATTTTTAAACTTCGTCGTCAAGCTATTCATGACGCTGAATGTACATAAACCCAATGACCAATTACCGGTAAGTGAGCGCCCTATTCACAAGAACTTCCTGTGCTTAAGATACATATAATCAATATATTGATTTAGATTGAAATGATCCTGTGAGATATCTGTTTTTTCTTTTTGGTGTACGGATCCCTAAAAAGTTAACGGACTTGAACCCACGACTTACTACATACACGGGGAACGCTCTGACCAACTGAGTTACATGGACCGCACGTCTTGGATTTTCAAAATTCTCCTACACAAACGTTTATGGGCGACGGTGGTTTCATTAAATCATAATAAATAAAATATTATAAATGCGAAAGTAACTCTGTCTGTCTATCCGTCTGTCTGTCTATCTGTACGTTACGCTTTCACGCCTAAACTACTGAACCGATTTTGATGAAATTTGGTATAGGGATTTATATGTGCCCGGTTAGTGGCAATAGGCTCGCCACCTATTACATTGGGACCTAAACATAAACTGGCGAAATGTGGGTTCTAGCACCTCTGCCTACCCCTTCGGGGAATATGGGCGTGAGTTTATGTTATGTTATGGTATAGGGATAGATTAGACCATTGAAGAAGGACATAGGCTATGTTTTGTCGCGATAACCGACATCCACGCGGGTGGAGCCGCGGGCAAAAGCTAGTATAATATATTAGCTGTCCATTTTTAAGTCAAATCCTAGAATGTTTGCAAAATGTACAACTTCGTAGTTTTATATTACTCCATTAGCAATGGCCAATGCTCAAAGAGCTGTTCTATTTTAAATTTCTCCCATTTTACGTTGAAAATATACTTTCGAACCCTCAATTTATAACCCTCTCGATAAAGCTCAGGGATTCGTTGCGGACGGAAGCGAGTGAATGTTTTTTTTATGCAACAAGGCAATGATATACGACAACAACGATTTCCATTCGATTAACTGGTTTATCTATAACTCTTATTTAGTCATCTATGCTAATATTATGAAGTAGAAACATTTTTTAAACACGCTTTTATTAGCTTCACTTGTTACTATGTATGTAAGAAAATCTTGGAATCTTAATTTGACCCACTTTCCGGTCTTCGATTAGGATGAAATTTTGCACACGCTCTGAGTTCTGATGACGATACATGACTAGCTAAGAAACGTCATTACAAATCCAATATGGCGGCCTCCCCAAGGTGGCGGACTGGCTGTTTGAAATCCACCCCCCTGATATGGGTATCAAATGAAAGGAATACGAATGTCAAGAATGCGAAAAAAGTGTTTTTTTAGTTTTTTTAACTATTATATATTTGTAGTGAATAAATTAAAAAAACTTATGGACCGATTTTAAAGATTCCTTGGCCGTTGGAATGGTACATTACCTCTGAGTAACATACGGTACTTGCTGTCCCGGTATTCTTACAGGATTATGACTTATTCAGATGAAACCGCGATGTGATGCTAGTTTAATGTAACGTGAATTTATTAACACTAACTTTTTTAAAACAAAGAATAACTTTGTATGAGACGATGAGAAGACAAACTTTTAATACTTTGATTTTATTACAGAAAGTAGTGAAAGTTTTAAAGCTGTTGGACTATGATAGCAACAATATTACATAAACTCTGTAAAAAATATATGGCTCATTAAAATTGTGATGTTTTCTTATTTATTTGGAAGGTTAAATTTTTTCTTATAATAGTTTTAATAAAATTCAAAATATTTTTACTTATTAACTTTTATTTTATTATGTAACATAAATAGAAAAGCTCTATTATATTTATATGATAGTAACTTAGTCGATACATGCACGACTTTACTCGAATAATGGTACACAATAACAATAAAGAAATCAGTTAAATTTTAATATCTGTTTTAGACAAAATAAAAAGTAGGTAATTATTATATATGTGCAGTTTATTCTCAAATTAATATATTATAAGGCTGTTAGGCTCTCAGAAAGTTCTATCAGCAAGGTATTCAATAAATGTAGCTGTCACTTGAAATATATTAAATGAAGGCAAATAAATGAATGTTCCGTATTTGCTCCCTCTTTAACTTTGTTTTTCGCACATAAATACATCACAGCGAGTCGTAACTTACCCTAGTCACACCCTAAAGGATTCTATAGTCGTTATTAAATGGAACAAATCGACGGAACGTTTCGGTATTTTTATTTAGTTTCCAAAATAAATTTCACCTTTTAGCGCACAATGTATTTCTTTCAATGTCTGTTTATTTGTGTACGTGCATTGTTTTAGTTATTTGATGATATATTTCCGTTTCATTCACAAGTTTTGGGGTCCCGTAGGTAACAATTTTGTTACTCCGAGTCAAATTATTTCAATATATTAATTTGAATTTGAGTCGTTTTGATCAAGGAATAATTAGATTTTTTTCAAGGAGACTGTAGAGATATGAATATAGACAGAGAATCTCGTTCAAAGAATTGGCATTGCGATTCAAGGTATGAATGTTGCCATCCTTCTGATATATTTTTTTACACCACTCAGGTGGCAGACAAGCACACGGCCATGGCATGGAAAGTAGTTAACGCGGTCTATGGACGTATGCAACACCAGGGGTGTTACACTGCGAGAGATATGCTTTTGGCAATCTCACCTCCGGCAACTAAGGACCCAAGACGGCGTGCGTTTTAGTCGGTTCGAGTCCGACATAACCACCTCCACCGGCTCCGTGGGAGTGGTATCCGTGGGGATTTATCGCACGATAAAAAAAAAGGGGGGCGTTACACTCGTGCTGAATACCTAGAAGAAAACTTCTGGGCATTAGAAGGTCCTTGAAGAACCCTAAAGAAACCAGTACATAAGTGATGTTATAACAGAATGTTATAAAAGCAACCCCAGACTTTGAGCAGAAGGCCTGGAATGCGACTGGGATTAAAGCAAAGAATAAGACTATAATGATGAAATATGATGAAGGTCTAATATAATCATGATTCTCCTAGCCGTTTCCCAACTTAGTTGGGGTCAGCTTTACAGTCTAAGGCTCGTATTCTAGAATGACACTTAGCCTGAATCACGATTTATCTGAGAATAATTTTATAGACAGATTGATAGCTTGACGTGTGGCTTATACAATCTGTCCTCAGTCACGTAAATCGAGATTCAAGCTGAGTGTCATTCTAGAATATGGGCCTAACTGTGATGCGGCTGAACGTCAATAGGGACTGATACTGAAGGGACTCCCATTTATACATACACATATACTCACGTTTGAAAATCCCCGAAGGGGTAGGCAAAGGTGTATTAGCACCCACGTTTTGCCAATAACGATTTTCGGTCCGACGACGTAATAGGGGGCGAGGCTATTGCGGTCTAGTGGGCCCTTTATTTTGGGCTGTATGTTTACTGTCGGATGGAGAACAGCTCTATCCCTAAGTCACTTTTTACGACACCCACAGGAAGAGCTGGGGTGGTCCTATTCTACTCATCCGGGAACCAACACGGAAATTCCCATTTGTTTAATCCATACTTAATATTATAAATGCGAAAGTAACTCTGTCTGTCTGTCTGTATGTTACGCTTTCACGCCAAAACCACTGAACCGATTTTGATGAAATTTGGTATACTGGTAGATTAGACTATGAGGAAGGACATAGGCTATGTTTGGTCGCGATAACCGACATCCACGCGGGCGGAGCCGCGGGCAAAAGCTAGTAATAATAATATATTCAAAGAATATCAGCCACATAATTATATGCCTTACTCTGTGGCGTGGCGCTAGTGAACGCGAATGCTACGCAGGAGGCGCGGGTTCGATCCCCACTCAGTGCAAATATTTGTATGCATGAATATGGCTATTCGGATTGGTCTGGGTGTGTCTATGTATAATATGTATGTATTTACAAAAAAAGTATCTGAGTATGTTTATCCGCATTCTAGTTTCCATAACACAAGCTAGTTAAGCTATGCTTACCATGAGCCTAGATAGCGTTGTGTAGAATGTTGTATGAAAATTTATATAAAAACATATGCTTGCTTTCATTTCAATACATACCTATATAATGAATTTTTACAGCATTAAGTATGCTAACTATACAAATTGAATACATAGAGAAAAATAATCTTCTTGGGCAGGACATTCAATTGTTTGGGCGGAGTTATCAAAAATCAATGTTTAAAATTATTGTAACATCATTCATTGATTCCGATAGTTCGTAAGAAAATCGGTAGATGACTCCACCGTCGCCTTAAAGACGTATAAGACGAGAAATTTGAATCACATCGGGCGTGTCTCGGTAGCCGAATTGGTCAAGGCATTCCCCCTGTAAGGGAAAGACTGCGGGTTCGAGTTCCGCCCGAGAAGATTCTTTTTCCCTATGTATTCGATACCTACATAATCCAAATAAATCCCATTATTTCCATTTCTTATCGAGTACATACTTTTAATTACGTCCAGTATATTTCTTTGTTTAAGGCTTGTTAATATATACCGGTCACATGAATTTAGTAATTACTGAGGCGTGGCCGGCGAGGCAGTTAAATGGCATAAAATTACTACGTTGGACGAAATACGGGCCTGTGCTGCGGGATTCCCTGGTGTACACAATAATCTGCCCTGTGTAATGTATATGTGGATGAAAATATAATAACTTGAAGCACTGGTAGCCTTTTTATAATCACTAGGCTTTGCTTGTGACTTCAACTGCGTGAACATAAATAATTATGTGCTTTTTGTGCAAATTTTCTTTGCACAAAATGCTTTTTGCAAAGTTACCTTGTAATGTTAGCTATCTGCAGTAGTAATGTCGTCAAAGTCGTTCCAACCGCTACGGAGATTACAAAGTGCTACTGAACTCAGTAGCTCTCGTAGCCATTCGTAGCACCGTAGCACTAGTTACGCCGATACTCGTAGCTGATATTATAACTAGGTTGTCATCCAGAATTAATTCTTGAGATTTCACCTTTAATATAATATGCGTTCATAATTCATGATAAACATCACTATGTGTTAAAAAAACATGAAAAAGTATTACAGACATGAATAAACTCGAATAAAATGAAATAATTCTATAATCATGCATTCACCATCATCGCTTGCAAATATTCATGACCCATTTACGCCCATGATATTCATTTTAACAAAGTACCATTTCACAGTTTATTAAATTTATCCATCACATTCAATTTATTTGAAATAAAAACAATAAGAACTTTTTTCAGAGCGATGACGCGTACCCTGACAAAAAAAAGCGCAAATGAAATTGGACTTGACACTAAAAGGTTTATTTTCTACTTTGACTTCTATGTTGGTATAAACTTCTTATTTCTCATTCAATCGATTGTTTTTATAAGCTTGTCTCTTTTTTTTTCTTTTTTTTTCGTGCGGAAATCCCCTCGGATACCCCCCTTCTTGGAGGTTATGTCGGACTCGAACCGACTATTAAAACCGCACGCCGACTGTGGGTCGTGGTGCTAGGCCGGAGGTGAGGTTGTCATCGACATATCCCTCGCACCCCGGCTGACCCAGGGCCATCCCTTACGGTCTAGCCCTCCTCGTGAGGGGGGACAACGGTGTCCCCGACTCGACCCCGGAATGGGGAGGCGCGCTTCTCAGCGCGCCGTCGCCGTGGCCTGCTTCCGCTGGGGTGACAGGCGGCTTCACCCGTCACCCCCAGGCCCGCGCTCATGGGGGACGGAGGTCAGTCAGTGCCCTCCGACGCCCGAGTTGCCTGCGCGCGCGGGCAGCGCGGTTCGCGAGTCTCGCTCGCTCGCGCTGCCTCTCCCGTTCCGCCGTCTCCTTCACGACCATTAAGCTTGTCTCAGTCTGCATGGATGTCAGTTATCACGATTTTTGATCATATGTTCGGTAGAATCGAAGATATTTTTACTTAAGTTTGATCTCAACCGATTGTGATCAAACTGAAGTAATTTTTTTATTTTGACCAAGAATTTTTTGAATGATATATTTTAGCATTTATAATGCTAACTATACAATTCGATTACAACAGGAAAAATGAATTGCCCAGGTGGGGCTTGAGCCCACGACCTTTCCCTTATAAATATAACGGTTCAGTAGTTGGAAGAGCATTCTCCATGTGAGGGTGGTTCAGTAGCTCAGTTGGAAGAGCATTCTCCTAGTAAGGGAAACGTCGTGGGTTCAAGCTCCACCAGGGTGATTAATTTTTCTTGTTGCAATCAAATTTTACCAAGACTTATAGTAAAAAAATGTATCAAAATTCGAAGGATCATCCTTAACTCTTGACATTTTTTTTTAATTTATTTGTTCCACATACTACCATTATAACAGGTTGCTACCCAATGCAATGGCAGTAGACTATTAAAATTAACATGATTAGAATACAATTTTGATCAATACAACAATAATAAATTAAACCACCAAATTAAAATTAAAAATTGACAAACTTTGCATAAAAACATTGCTTATTAACAAGTCACAATTAGGTACAATTACACTATCGATGTCAAGTTCCTCTTTAGGTATTTCATGTTATAGTCATAGTAATATACGGTCAAATTAATATACATAATTACAGTTAAATTAATACAATGCATTCCAAATAATTAAAATTAGAATAATCACTTAATAGTGTCAATAATTAATCGGTCATCAAGTCACAATTACTATTACAAAAATGTCAAATTCTTATTTAGGTATTTCATGTCAGTCATAATAATCTACGGTCAAATTAATAATGTTACAATATGATATCGCACTTGTGATACAATGTTTAAATACATTAGTACAGGTGCCAATGTTCCATTATGATATAATATGACCGTTCCAGTATAACATTTTCGTTAATTACCTAGCGAAATTTATTGTTTTTATTCTCATTTTAAGCACATGTATATAAAATATGTTTTTTGTCAATAAAATAAAATGAAATGATACTAAATTTTTGGTTACTAAACCGAACCACAGACTTAGCGGTGTTTAACATATCTTCCAAGAATATTCAATTTATGGATTCAAATATTCACTGATACGTCACAGTCAAATAACATTTACCAATTGCCGATTGGAGCGGTTACAAAGAAATAAATACATCTAGAAGGAAATAAATATCTTATCTAACTTTGTACTCTTCTTTGTGGGTAAACGTAGTGGTATTACGCATCACAAGCGATTACGAAAAAGGTTAGATCGATATAATTTCACTATATAGCATCATCCGTTAGTTTAAGTATGGCGACTTCAGTTTCTCCACGATCATGGTGCTTGTATCAGTGCCGAAACTTCGGAGACTAACAACAAGAAACAGTAAGTATCCCATTAACTCTAATGTTTTTTTAGTTTATGAGTGGATTCGACCAAACCTACATTTAAACACGACTAACTCTTCCGGAATTAATCCATCATCTCGAGTAAATCAAGTAGACGTTTTTCCAGGCAATCGAGAGTGAATGAGGAATGAATGTAAATAGTACCCGGCAATTATGCCTTGTCTTAAAAAGGCACGGTGTTAAGAGGGGGTATAAAGGAAAATTGCCGATCTTTGATTTGATTTTTATACCCGAAAGTGTGCCACAAATGAGCTTGTTTTTTTATAAAATAGAAATACGTTATATCTGAAAGGTACTCAATTTGGTGAAAACATAAAATATTAATATTTTGTCGATAAAATAAGATCACAAAGTTAGGCCTAATTTTTGATTATAATTAATTTATTTTCAAGATTATTCATATAACTGAGTCAATTTTTATGTACAAAGTATAAAATCATAAAATCTAGTGACTCAATTTTTCACTTTGTTAAAATTATCTGGAATTTACGAGTAATTAAAAAAAAACGAATTCGGCGCTTACGACGTTCTTATTCCGCGCATAACGGTCTCTTGCTATCGCACCTGACGCGAGGTGCCGGCCATCTGTTGTTTCATCAATTAGTCGGGCTCGCCCCGTTGAGACGATAGGACTGTTTTTCTGTTTTCCGTCGAAAAAGTTCGTCCAAATTATGGGAAATAAAAAAAATCAAAAGATAAACTCTAAAAGAGAATATAAAAAACTAAGAATTCAACTCATGGTTAATTGTCGAAAGTAATATTTCTTTATTTTCTTTAGTTTGTTACTAAGTACAATTTTTGTATCAACCGTCGCCAGGCAGCCCGGGTATAGTATATGAAAATCAAATAGATGTCTTAGACCACCTCGCGTTTGAAGTATGTAACTAATGTTATTTTTATAGCAGTAATATAATTATATTTTGCGAAAGTACTTATACATTGTATTATCAATTTTAATGCTTTTCAGAGCTCGTAATATAACATAAGCTGATGAATCCGATCCAGTCGCATCGCTTTTTTCTCTCATTCAGTAAACATTTAGGATTCTATTCACTAAATAGAATTAAAAAATATGCAACGTTGTATAATCTAGACACGCAGTAGCGTGTAAGCTAAGTTCATGCAAAGGAACTGGCTAGCCAGCGCCGAGTGTAATATAAACAAGTAGAATGGTATGGTTTGAGATTCACATGGTCATTCACATTAGTGATATACTCACCGTATGTAGTGTGATTACTCACCGGGATATTTACCATGTTGTTTTATTTATTTTGAGTAACTGTTACTATGTTACGTTAAAATGATGTGAATGAAGTTATTAGAACCATGAATATTTATTTCGCCTTTTTTTCAGATCAACTTCTAATGTAGAGAACATCCCGACTAGTACTGTTTATAAAAAAAATATTAGATAAGTGAGTTTCAAAATGTCACTACATAAAAAGCCATTTAATTTGATTTGGTTAAACATTCATTTATATAAATCAAGCAAATCAAATATAAAACAAGTAATAGAAAAATTCGACCACATGGAACACGGACGACCGCCGGTGGAAGGCAAGCTCAGAGTAAGAGCACTGGAATGCCAGATTTCACGACTCTGGCGTTGAAGCCCCATTCGAAAAATTTGTCCACATTGAATATTTTTAGTTTCATATTCTGTATGAACTAGTTAAAAGTAATACACTCAAGAAATAGATAGTTTTCAGAAAAATACGTAGTAAGTTTTTCATACTGTTTAGCCGTCATTCACAAATAGGCATAGGTTTCAGGTAGAATAATCAAAATCATGTAATAAAAATAAGTAAATACCGCACCTAGCTCATTTACTCATTAGTATTTGAGATGATCTTTCTTATTTATTCATTTAAACTCGAATTAATACAGTTTTTAACTGCGGTAAATCTGCGGTAGCCTAGTGGTATGGGTAATGGACTGCTGAGACGAGGTCTCGGGTTCGATCCCAGGTTTACCATGGCACACACCAATGACTTGTCGATGCTTTTCGAAGTTATGTGTGTATTTATCTCAGGTTCATAAGTGCCCGGTTAATGGCAATAGGCTCGCCACCTATTACATTGGGACCTAAACATAAACTGGCGAAATGTGGGTGCTAGCACCTCTGCCTACCCCTTCGGGGAATATAGGCGTGAGTTTATGTTATGTTATGTTTAACTATGAAATCATATTTCTAAAATCACATATGTCGAGCAAAATTACAAAATTTCGTAAACACACTCGTATTATCCACATTATTAACGTCACATTCATAGAATAACTTCAACTCTTTTTGTATTTCCAATTATAGATTAATGACATATTTTTTCAAATTAAAGGAGATTGCCCACTTTTCAATGGACCGCCGTTTCATAACAAATAATTTTGTATGACTGTGAAATTCGGATATGAAATTGGATTGATATCGTACTTTCATAGGAAATAAAAAATATTCTGTTATTTTGTGGGGTTTTCTCTCATTCTTCGTTTTGCTGTTCAAATTAGGGTTAAGTTTTGAAGCAAATGTCCATCAATCCGTCAAATCAATTTTGTCCAGAAAGTGCTAGTCGTTACATGGATGAACAGGGAATTAATTTAAATAAGATAGAAGTAATAGTTCCACACACTTATAAATAACCCTGATACCTATACACCAATGTTTATATTATAACTCTATTTAATGTATGGTCGCGCCACCGTTCATATAGTTACGATAAATCTTTGTCAACCTATAGCTTGCACTTGCGTGAAAGTCATGGACATAATTTGGACCCGGTAGGTGGCACTGCAATCGTGTTATAGGACTGTGCCGAGCAAAGTCGGGGTGTGTCAGCTAGTTACTTACCTACTAGGTTATACTAAATGTGTAGGTACATTTAGTATAACCTAGTAGGTAACTAGGTTTGTATAGGAAGTAGAAAATGAAATTGATAGAATATTTTAAGCAAGTTTTATTAATCTATGATCTCATCATCCTCATATTCATGAAATATGTTGAGCAAAAATGCAGCTGGCGGTTGAACGGATCCAAATCGAGCCCAACTTAGGCACCACAATAATATATAGTCATAATGTGGGCACAGCACAAGTCCTCAAAAAGGTTCTAAAACGTGCAGTAATCCCAAGACTCAACTATACACGTACTCAATACAATAATCAATAATAGGCTCAACACTCAACACGACACTCAATAATAACATCCACGCATCCATGTACTCCTATCTGTAAATCCCCGAAGGGGTAGGCAGAGGTGTATTAACACCCACGTTTCGCCAATTATGATATTGCTGCCCAGCGGCTCCTTTTTCTTGAGCTGTATGTTTTTGATCCAATCAATAATAACACTATCAATAAAAAGTGAAAACAAAACCGCACATTCATTACCTACTAAAAAGCCGTTTTGTTTGAAAGGAGCTCTACCATGACCATAGACATGACACGACAGTTTTCAACTTTTAACAGTTTATATTTCGTTCAAAGAGCTAGTTTTTATCATTTTTCACAAATTCACAAACGGCATGGTCTCGTATCTTACAACAAAATAGCTCTAAAAGCGTCCTCTACGAACCTACCCTTATTGTCATAATCGCATAGATATATTTTGATTTAAATAGCATACTTCATGATTCGAAACGCTAAAGACATTGTATTTTGTCAGTTAAAATAATTCCCATTTACTGATTTTCTTATATATAAAATCTTTGATAAACGTGCTAAAAAGTCCCTGATAAAATTATTTTTTATCGTCAGTATTTTACATGAGTAGGTAACTACTTCCATCTCAACAATATTATTCCTACTCCATTTGAAACTATCTATGCTATGTTATGTGCATTTGAGTAAGAAGACAATTATAATCGATTACACCACTAATTATACCAAAGTTTAAACCCCACATACGATTTTGTTTGAGTGAATTAAAAGATTGTTAAAAAAATATTTCATGATTTATCAAGTTACTTATGTAGCCATACACTTTTTATTTAGGTTTTTCAAAAACGAAACCAACATTGGCATTCTCCTTTCTACAGTGATCGTCTACTTTTATGAACTGAAAGTAATATCTTTAGGTGTCTTGAACCAATTTCAGTATGAAATATACATTTGTTTACCTTATTCTTATCTACCTATAACAAAATTGAAAGTATATTACATGTAAGCATTTTGTAATTATTATTGAAATAAATATTTCTATAACTTACTTTTTCGTATTATTTATGCACTACCTGTAAAATTATTCAGCAAATCGTCAGAGTTCTTAGGGAGATTTTATCCAAAACACAACAAATTATAATAATACAGTGAAAATTTATTAAAATTTATATCGTGATAAAAATGTCTTAATATAAATATTTGACGATTTCAAAAAATATGCATTCATTTTTTGACAACTATATTTTAAGCTGTTTATTAAAGCTAAGCTGCTTATGTTTATTTTACAAATCGCACTCATTTTATCTATCACCAAAAATAAATTTATATATTAATATATTAATTTATTTATTTATTAATATAACGATGTTCTTTGGCGAGTATCATTGAAATTAAAAAACACCCAAATTTTAATAGAGAGGATGGATGGAACGTACCACCAGCTTGGGACCCAGTCATCCACTTAATCAAACCCAGTAAGCGGCAAAATCCAGCAAGACTAACAACACAGTGAGCTCTGCGTAAATTTGCAGCAGCCGAAACGTCCGTATAAAAAGTAAATAATAACAAATATACGCGATAGAATCTATAATATTTCAATGCTTATGTTTATTTTACAAATCCCACTCATTTTATCTATCACCAAAAATAAAATTATTGTGTGTTCAAAGTATACCTTATATAGATAATAATCCAGCTCGTACTTTGCCAAATTTTATCTGATTATTTTGGGTATACTGTGCGCCTACGTACTAAACAAGGCGGTTAGCTGTCACACAAAATGCTGCGGGGCGCCAGACGTGTGGACAGACGAGAGCGGGACGTATGAAGTGTGCGGGTGAAATCTGACTTTTTTCTAGCTTTATGCGCGCTCTTAAGCGTAAGTCATTTCAACTCGCTTTTTTCATACTATAGCGTGTGAAAGAACTTGTCAAACATAGAGTTTAAAATATGATAGTATGAGACACCATTGAGAAATGGTGGTAACCTATTCCTGAAAAAGTTCACTATTCTTAGGTGATAGAATGTGAAATTGATTTACTCTCGAATATGTGACTGTATATACTAGGAATAAACTTTACCCGCGTTTGGTCGAACCGCCCTACGACACATATTTAAACAGACGCTTTGAAGCACGGATGAAACAGTATTTGGTATGAGTAGAATTTCTTTCAATAGGGTTAAGCTCAAACGAAGTGCCACTTGCACCTTCGGGCCTATCGCAGGACAAATGGGTTTTGTGGTACCTGTGCCCGAAACTTCTAATGTACTCTCTGGTATAACTCCTGTCCCGAGGAGGGCTAGACTAAAAGATGGCACTGGGTCAGCCGGGGTGTGAGGGATATGTCGTAGACAACCTCACCTCCGGCCTAGCACCACGACCTCAGTGGGCGTGCGGTTTCAGTCGGTTCGAGTCCGATATAACCCCCTTCCGGCTTCGGCGGCGGAGGTATCCGTGGGGATAAAAAAAGGTATAACTCCTGTATATAGATCAAGAACATGTTTGGCATATTTCTACATTAATTGAAGCAAAATGTAGACCTCGACAAGAAATAAATAAGGTAATAAATATATTACTATTGTAATATGGGATCAATTTAAGGAAATAGATACTATTAAACAAATACTAATCATTAGATTGAATCCTACCGTATTGTAGATAGTATCTCCATCGATTGAATAAATAACTAAGAGCTAAGCAATTTTAAATTAGCTGTAGATTTCTCGCAAGTTTGCTATGCACACGGTAGGAGTTCTATAATTAATTAATTGTTGGATAAGACAAAAAAATAGATATATAGTTTATTGTTCCAAATGAATGAATTTGAATTAGATTTTTTTTTCTGGGACCTGTGGAGGTATAAATTTCAAATTCATATTAAATAAAAACTCATATCTCATTTATTCATAAAACTATTACACGATATGTTGTAACATCTTCATATAACATTTTTGTAAATTGAACTCATTATTCTTTAATAGAGAGGATGGATGGAACGTACCACCAGCTTGGGACCCAGTCATCCACTTAATCAAACCCAGTTTTTTTTTTATCGTGCGATAAATCCCCACGGATACCACCCCCACGGAGCCGGTGGAGGTGGTTATGTCGGTCTCGAACCGACTAAAACGTACGCCGTTTTGGGTCCTTGGTTGCCGGAGGTGAGATTGCCAAAAGCATATCTCTCGCACCCTGGCAGACCCAGGACCATCTCTTTCGAGATGGCCCCCTTCGGGTTGTCTAGCCCCAGCTACGGGGAGGCGCACTTTGCGCCGCCACCGCGGCCTGCTTCCGCTAGGGTGACAGGCAGCTTATTCAAACTCAGTAAGCAGCAAAATCCAGCAAGACTTAACGACACAGTGAGCTCATTCTAAGTTTTTTTTTTTTTTGACAACTATGTGACAACTACCATCATGAGTCACTCCGCGATCATGGCCACTGAAAAGCAGCCGAAACGTCGGTTTAAAAGTAAACAATAACAAGTATACTGCGATAGGATTCGTAAAAGTGGTTTTATTTTAATGAGTGACATTCGCGTAAATTTTGGAAAATATCATATTAACCAATTTTAATACAACGATAAATTTATGAAATTAGGTGTTCAAAAATTCAAACTTCTAAGGCAACGCAATCATAAGATACATAGGTAGATGTACACGTTTATGAAGGATAAATGATTGAACACAGAATGAAGGCATAATATGCAATATTAAATATGGTTAATTACTGATCACGAAGCATCAAAAGCAAAATCCACTTTGCAGTACGCCCGTAATTCAATAATTACCATAATTTTACTCAACGTACATCCAACGACCTTTCGTCAATGAAACTAGCCATGCATTTAAATCAGGCGGGCCATATTCACTCCGCACGTACCACATTGAGGATAAAAGGGTTCCAAAATTTAATCTAGTTAACATTTTTACCGCGCGTGTGTTTTAAGAGAAATCTTTTTTATTGTTTTGCTTTTATTTAAGGTATACTGGATACTATACTGTACATAAAATATACAGTTTTAAAATTAAACTGTCTGAAAACATGAGTAAATTAATTATTGGTGTTACTATTTACGCAGAATGAGCTCATGTAGAAAACTTTCGATTTGAACACTTCCTTATTGAGTAATCTCATAATGAACCCCTTTTACCTACAAATTTCTGCATTAAACTGTCTATTTGAACTCATGTTCGGTTAACATAAAAACAAACAATATTTATTTAAATCGTAACTATAAAAACTAAATTATCTTCGTAATAAACAACTTCAAAAAAAACATTTCAACCACATCTCTCTAACTCGTGCTTTGTAACCACTATATAAGAAAAAATATCCTTAGTTTATGAACCTCACTCACATTATAAATGTCTGTATACGAAATATTATAAACGTGAAAGTTTGTAATTAAGGATGTATGGATAGATGTTTGATACTCTTTCACATCTAAACGGCTTGAGCTATTTTAATAAAATAGCTGACACCCTAGATTAATAACCCTTTTGGTTGCGATAACCGACATCCACGCGGTCGGAGCCGAGGCAAAAGCTAGTGCATCACAAAATAATGTACCTTTATCTGCAAACGTATATTAAATCCAATAAAAAATTCAAATCTTAACTCTATAAACTAAATATACCTATGTAATAAACCACTTGTATGAAAGATAAAATAACATTCATTTCATCGTGCACGTTCAGTGTAAACATTTTGCGAGCGCGTCTATGACAACAAAAAAATATTATAAAAACTTAAAAGAAGTTTAAAACACATGTTTATGAATCTTCCTTACTTTCTAAAGGTCTCCATAAATACATTTGAAGACACAGTCACCTGAAAACTTATGATATAAATAAAAAAAAAACATAACTATAAAACCTAAAAAATCCTACATAATAACTTGTACAACAGATAAAAAAATATTCATTTTCAAGCGCGTCTCGCTCAGTCTCGTTCTTTGTAACCATTTCGCGAGCGCGTCTATGCGGCTGTTTTGCAACGTTGCGTAATTTCGATGGTCTTTTTTCGGTCGTTTGTCTTCATGTTAAGCTTCGCTCGTCCCTTCTAAGCTCACACGGCTCAATTTTAAACCGTTCGTTGTAAAGCAATATTTAAAAATACTCTCATTTGTGCATTGCGAGTTTTAAATGTTTGTACTTTCTGTTTGTGTTTTCGGTTGTGGAGGTGTTGAAGCCTTTTGTTGTTTTGTGTACATTTAAAGTTTGGGTCAGTGTTATAGACTGAGTTAAATATGTTGAATAGTTTTTAGTGTTTGCTTATATATCAGCTAAATTCTGGCTTGTCCTGCTTTATTGTATAGCTAATAAATAAAATTAACGTGCTACTAAATATTGTATAGCTAATTATTTCGAAATGTGAAAGTGTCTTGCGAACAAGACATAGATAATTATAAACGAAAATACAAATCTGTTCCCATGGTATATGTAATTATATACATTTTTAATTGGTTTCCTTTATTTTTTTCTGTAATAAGTAATTTATTTATTTATTTTGTATATTTTTTTTTTTTTTTTTCTCTTTATTTATTATTAGGGACTTTTATACAGGCGTACATGTCAGTCCCATCGTATCTTTTACTCGTACTTAATTACTAGAAAATCTTAATAAAGCAAACTTAACTAGGCTATAGGTAGCTTCAGACTTTGGTGTAGACAATATTTGTTGAAATATACCAACATCGTATAAATTTAGGTTTAGCTCCATGAATAACTCCTCTCTAGCATCCTGATATCTGGCACATTCCGCCAATAAGTGAAGGATATCTTCCACGGTACCACAAACCTCACAGTTTGGTGAATTTAATTTTTTCATAAGAAATCCGAACTTATTGAGCGGCATGTGGCCAGATCTCAATCTGTGGACAGTTACAACTAGTTTTCTGCTCAACATTGTATTTAAAAACCAAGGTATATGAGGAGGTTCTGACACGATAGCTTTGTACCATATCCCTTTATTCTTCGATCTTTCATTGAAATATTCTTTCCATAACGCGTGACATCTGTTTCTGTACTTGGGAAATAACTCTAAATAGCTAGTTTCTATATTAACCTCTTTACCCTCAGTAATTCCAAGTTTCGCTAAACGGTCAGCCTCCTCATTTCCTTTTATGCCTACATGAGAGGGAACCCACTGCAATTTCAGGTCAAACCCGCGTTCCGTCAGACTGTGTATTTGTGCCAGTACAACATAAGCTATCGATGTGCCTCTGCAGCCAGAGGCACATCGAGCTATATGTTGCAGAGCGCTTTTACTGTCTACACAGATTACAGTCTTTCTTTTGCCAATACGTTGGGTATACACCAGTGCCTCTGAAATTGCAAGGAGCTCCAAAGTCATGATTGAAACAGAATTAGTAACTTTAAAACAACTATTTATAGCATTTTCTGGTTTTAAAGGATCATAGTAGGCAGCACCACAGCCATTAGCACTCCTAGACCCATCAGTAGAAATAGTATAGTAACCCTCATATTTCTCCCATATTTCATTCAATATTTCTATTTTTAATAAGTTGTGGTTGTAAGTTTTTTTAGGTTCTTTAATTGCTTCTAAATTATCTTTTATTATGCTTTGAATAGGAATCTTAGTTAACCAAATTTCTAACGTAAACATTTCGACGATTGGGGTTGATTTAATATTTTCTTCTCTAGTTTCTTCGAAAACACTAACAAGTAAGGGTAGCTTCTTGTTAGTCCAGTACCTGGTGTGTGTAAGAGCGCTAAGTTCTGATAGTAGCTTGGTTGTTACATTGTCAGATAAGGATTGAGTTTTTAAACAATATTTAATGGCTAACCATCGTCTTCTTAAGTGCAGCGGAATTACACAAAGCTCGCATTCCATCACGTGAATTGGGGTACTTCTTATAAAGCCCCCCACAACCCTCAAAGCCTGGTTTTGCACTTTAACCAGCTTGTGTATGTGTGTGTTCGCACTGTTGTCGAATAAAAAGCTTCCATAGTCTAACCTACTTCTAATCAGTGCAATATATAACCTACGTAGATGGACTTGGTGAACACCCCAGGAAGAACCAGAATATTTTGTATATAATACCAATTAATATCTATATAATAAATAAATGTATACACTCCGTTTCAAAGAGATACATCAGTAAAAAACGTCATCCATTTTGTTAACAATAGGTACTACGTTTTGGTAAATTGTGTATGGAAATAAACGAGAAATAAAACAGAATCGGTCAATCAGTCAGGGAGTCCCCAACAAATTGCGCGCATACATTTTTTGTTTGAACACAATTCACGTTTTACCATGTTTCAATAATAGAGATCGCAATTCACTATATTCACGTCTATTATGGACTAGCATTGACAAATAGATGGTTAATCAATCACAGTCTATCGATTGAGCAAATAGTAAAACTACGGAAATCCGTCTACTGAGCAAATAGGAATAACAAACACTTGCAAAAAATATTTTTTTATTTTATTTTTTTTATTATTATATACTTTATTGTACGCCAATTACATTATTAAAAGTATGGAAATTAGGAACACAAGAGCAGTACAAAGGGCGGCCTTATCGCTTTACGCAATTTCTGCCAGGCAACCTTTGGATGGAAATGTATGTTGGTAATGTAATATTGATAACGTTATAATCTTGTAGTAATTAGATTCAAAAATAAATAACAGACTACGGAACGAGTGGGTGCGTCAAAAATTCAAGGTGACGAGTAGGCAAATGGTATTAATTTTAGGGGATCAGTGGGTTTATGAGGCAGGCATGAGGCCCAAGCCGACTTCACCTGCAAATCAGTGTCAAAATACGATAGGCTTTCCACTCAGTGTTGGAAGGCTAGATGGTAGTAACTTCCCATTTAGGGTTTGTCAATTTTTAAAAAAAAGCAAATTCGAATTTGGATTGAACTCGAAATACGCTCAAAAAACCTGCTTTATAAATAACTCCTGTATAAAAAAAAAACTAACTTTGTTTCCACAACAAAGTTAGTATGTTAGTTATCGCGACCAAACATAGCTTATATCCTTTCTCATGGTCTAATCTAACCCTACACCAAATTTCATCAAAATCGGTTCAGTGGTTTAGGCGTGAAGACGTAACATACAGACAGACAGACAGAGTTAATTTCGCATTTATAATATTAGTATGGAGTAAGTATGGATGTTGATAAATAATCATTACATAGTATAAAGCAAAGTCGCATTCAGCGTCTGTCTGTCCTATGTATGTATCTTTAAAACTACGCCAAGGATTTTGATGCGGTTTTTTAAATACCTAGATAGAGTGAATCAAGAGAAAAGTTTGTATTTATAATAAATGCTTAATATAGTAGAGGGTGCAGTGGGAATAGGATCTGACGCCACGCGGTTGGAAAAAAAAATGGCGCTATGAAGTTCACCGGCTTAGCTATTTTATTATAATTATATCATACTGTAGCTCTAACTGGTTCTAGAAGGTATGTGGGCTCGATATCGTACAAATCCAATATAGTGTTGATGTTTAACTACCAATGGAGCCGCTAGGATAATCTCAGTAAATCTGTAGGGAAGCCATTAATCCAGTCAGATACGGGTTTGTAAGACTTCACGCAGTACGTATAATAGTAATTTAATTCTTTCTTTTATAATAATATGACTGTATCATTCTCTTATTTATATTATACACGTCGAGTGTGAAAATCCAAATTCAGCTTATGAAATATTATGAACACACTTAGCTACATTCAAGCCTCCAAGCATACCATGGTCCGTGCCAAATGATCATCTTTCTGCTAAACTAAGAAGGCCATTTCATTGGATTCGTATTAGGATAATATTATTAGGATTGTCACTACAGACGAACATGATTTTCTTTGACGTACGGTGATGAACATTGAATTGTATAAAAATGGTGAGATCATTGCGGCATTGGTTTGTAGGCACTGTAAGGGTTATGTATCTAAATTTATAAAATAAATAAAATGTATATAGGAATCAATTGAGATTTACTAGAAAGAAATTCATAAATTTATTCGTTTTAGCAGAATTACTCAATGTGGCCTTTTTAGATCCGCTACGGGCATTGGGTACATATGAACTCTGAAAATGTTCACGCCATTTTTGGGCAGTTGAGTGAAAAAGAGCGAGGTGTTGTCACTTTACATACAGCATCATTATCATCCTGGTATTAAGTTACTACTTTCGATCCCAAGTTCCTAACATTTTAAACTTGATCTAAGCAAAAAACATCTCATACGATATCTTAATTACTTAACTATAAGTGTATTATGACCAAGAAAATCATTTTTAACAGGTTTAAAAGTTATAGAGGGTGAGCGATCTCGTTACGGTATGAAAACAGTAGCAGTCCTTTTCCATCTAATATAATAATAGTGATGTAATAAATGGGGGATGGGCCGCAATGCGAACTGTTTTCTTAGGACGCCGGTGGAAATTACGCAGCTACCTTCCGAGGGATAATAGTTTCTCAAATGTATCTATATTTTACCGCTCGAGACATTTGTACTCTAATGTTATAAATTTATGTTATGGTGATAGAAACAATTATTGAGTGTGGGGTTTGTAATAGTGATAAATTGTTTGGGATGTCTAGTGACGGAGATCGTGTTATAGACTTATGTGTGAAAATGGCAAATAAATTTCGAGCAAGTTAATATTCAAGTTATGCATATTATTGTAAAATTAACAAAATACAGTATGTATACATTCGAGCATATTGAACCATTGAAATAAAACCACTTTTTACGGATTCTATCGCTATATATTTGTTATCATTTACTTTTTAAACCGACGTTTCAGCTGCTTTGCAGCAGCCATGATCGCGGTGCAGCCGAAACGTCGGTTTAAAAAGTAAATAATAACAAAAATATCGCGATAGAATCCGTAAAAAGTGGTTTTATTTCAATGAGTGACATTCGCGTAAACTTTGGAAAATATCACATATTGAACCAGTTATAAGCTTTTGTTTGTAACCAGTAAAATCATGGTAATTTTAAAACATACTTTCGAGGCTCAAGGTAACGAGGCTTGAAGGATGAGAATAACTATTATGCACCTGAGTATCCTACAACATTAAAGAAATACAAATGCTTAAAAAACTTTAGCTCAACTTACCACAGTAGCTGAAATTTAGAATTAACTTTAAGCTTGATATATTTTTATTAACCCCCTAAGTATAACTCGGTTGTGAAATTTTATGTTCACTATCGCCACCAAGTACCCAGTTTCGTCCATCGCACAAATTGACCCGTTTCTTATTTTATTCACTATTATGGAATACACTAGAAGATTTTTTATTTTTAGTGGTTAGTTGAATAGTCTGTTTATGTGTATAATAAAGATAAATTTGCTGTCACTCAACATTTTCTGAATATTTCAATAAACAATTACGGCTCGCCCAATTCGTCTGAAGGTTTTTACAAAAAAAATGTTCGCACTGGTCACGGGAACGGGAACAGAATTCCACGCGGCTGAAGCCCCGGGCATGTTTTAGCAGTAGCAAGTTAACTAGATTCCAATTAAGTATCATAATTTGAGACGGTGAGACGATTATGACGGAACCAAATCGATTAAAACCATGTCTATAATATTTCTTTTTTTCCTGTATATATCCTTTCCAACAAACTTTCCAAATAACATCTCATTATTGCCATGAGTAACGATATGCCCACAGGAAGAATGCACACCTACCCTAGGCAAACTAATATCCTTCTTTGCAGCAATTGTTTAAAGTAATATAAGTCCTTCTCCCTGCCGTGAATCGATTGCTCTACCTCGTCGGACCCTGTGGTCACTGGTAGTATTAAGATCAGTAGGTACTATGTCCATCTTCCTATATATTATTTATACTGTTGCTTGATGGCACTTGGTGGAATTCATTGTAACACATATTGAGAATACCTTGTACTTTTTCCACAATAATTATTCCCCACATTTTGGAGAAAAAATTGTTACTGGTATGTTAAATTTTATAACCTGTGAAAAATGAGAAATTTCGTAGTTTTTAGAACGTCCAAAACCTTTGCCAAATGTAAACCTTTGAGAATGCCGTAAGGCGAAACCTTTCAGGTTCAATACAATAAATACTGTGGAAAAAATAGAAGTATTCATAATATGTGTAAATGGGAGTATTTACACGTATAGAGAACACTATTTACTTTAACTTCACATATATCATCTTTGACACAATCTATTCATAGTGTTCATCGATCATCCTCTTTTCTCTAACATCTATGCTCATCACTTGTGAAGTCAGTCAATCGATAGATACTACTGAAATAATTCTGAGAATTCTTAGCTCACAACTAATGAAAGAAGTATTAAAGTGAGTGCCAAATCTTTTCACTTGTTTCAAATTACTATAAACTTGACCTCAATTCTGAGTATCCAAACTATTTCAAAGAAAACCAATTAATTTTACTTAACCTAGATACTATACTTTAGAAAACAGACAAGAATTACCCAAACAAAAGAAATAAGAGGCTATAAGTCTACAATATATTGCAGCAAACGTCCTCTCGCCTCGTGAGAAGTAGATATCCTTTGTCTTTTTAGATTGATAGCGTAAAAATGGGATTTATCCCTTAATTAATGAACGATTAGTACGTAAGACAGTTACTGTTAAGAACTCAGGGTAGGTTCGAACCACGAACGATTACGGCCGTCAATTTTCGTGACTTTTGTAATTTCGTTACTGCGTAAAAATGAGTTCTTTTCTTTTGCTTTTATTCCAATTGTTAAAAACTGCTAGCTGATCTCCATGCTGAATAAGGATTAAATGTCATAAAGTGGGATTAAAAATGATTGTGGAAGGGAGAAATCTGACACCCTTGAGTTTAGTTTATTCATTGTCGTCCGTATTGATTACTTGATTTTATTTTTTAAACACCAGGGAGAGTATTGAACCAATCATGGATTTTATAATGTTTAAAAAATAGATTGATGTTTTAGAATAGTGCTATAGAATTTTTAAGAACGTCATAATTACTTTTGTGGACAAAATGCACTTTTATAGTCATAATGATGTAACGTAACCTAGTGAAAGCTTATATTTGGGTAGTATCTGGAAGTATCTTGGATGGATATCAGAAGACATTGGGATCAGTGTGACCACGTGGAGATGGGTCTGTTATTGTTTTCTACCAGCATAGCAGAATCTCCCACGAATGAATGTTATTAGCATGCATTTCGGACCTAGCGGACACGCAGTACGGCTTCCGCCGGTGGCGTTCCACTGTGGATGCCATCATGCGCGTGAGGACTCTGGCGGAGGATGCGGTTGCCCGGGGCGAGGGGATGTTGGCGGTGTCCTTGGACATCTCCAACGCGTTCAACACCTTGCCCTGGAGTTGCATCAGGGAGGCGCTCGTGTACCACGATGTGCCTCTCTACCTCCTCCGCATAGTCGGGGCGTATCTGACGGAGAGGGCAGTCATCTACCCAAGTGCGACCGGCGTCGGTAGGCGTGAGATGTCGTGCGGTGTCCCATAGGGATCGGTCCTGGGGCCGCTCCTGTGGAACATCGGATACGACTGGGTGCTTCGCGGTGAGCTCACGTTCGGTGCCACCGTCACGTGCTACGCGGACCACACGCAAGTGACGGTGAGTGGCGCTACATACCGCGAGGCGACCCAGAGGGCCACGACCGCTGTTGCTCAAGTCGTGGATCGGATCCGGCGGCTGGATCTCGAGGTGGCTCTGCACAAATCCGAGGCCTTGTTCTTTCATGGTCCTCGGCGCAGGCCACCCCCGGGATCCAGCTTGACAGTAGGAGGTAATCCCATCGACATCAAGCCCCGGTTGAAATACCTGGGGCTCGTACTCGACGATCGGTGGGACTTCGGAGAGCACTTCCGAAGTCTGCGCCCCAAACTGTTGGTGTCAGCTAACGCGCTGATGCGGCTGCTGCCCAACTTGAGGGGCCCGGAGGACTCCTGCAGGAGACTCTACGCGGATGTCGTGCGGTCCATGGCCTTGTACGGGTGCCCCGTGTGGGCGGACGCCCTGCAGGCCAGGTTCGTGCAACTGCTGCATGCGCCGCAGCAGAGTAAGGCCTCCAGGGCCATTAGGGGGTACTGCACGATATCCTTCGAAGCGACGAGTCTCCTAGCCGGATCGCCACCGTGGATCCTGGAGGTGAGTTCCCTTGCGGCACTGTATCGGTTCCGTAAGGAGGGGCGTGAGCGGGGATACGATCCCGAGCCCGAAGACATTCGGGCCGAGAGATCCCGGCTCCACAGGATCATGGTGGCGGAGTGGGAGCGACGACTTGAGCAACCACGCGCAGGGCATGCCGTCATAGAGGCGGTAAGGCCCATCATGGGGGAATGGCTAGAGAGGCCAGACGGCAGCCTCTCGTATCGACTGACGCAGATTATCACCGGGCACGGGTGCTTCGGGCGGTACCTGTGCCAGATCGAAAAGGAACCAACATTAGCTTTGTTTCTATTACGATAGCACGCAATTATTGATCCGAGGTCCCGATTATCCAATAAATAAAAGTATGTAAGTATATACGGGTTTAACCCTCCAGATTAATACCCAAATAACTAAGTTTTGTTTCCAAGCTTAATAGCAAAGGTATTCAAACAATCATGAACAAATCGACTATTTCCCTTCCATATAGGTAATTTGTCACCAGAATAAATTCGTAGCATGTTAACATCATTAAATTAAGTGCACCTAAATAAATTAGCTGAAGCCGTGACCCTAGTCACAAACACAGCTGAATACAGTGACGGCAATATAAATTATAAATAACAGGCGTATTCATTAATTATAGCTCCAAGACCTTTGAAAAGTACTTTAGTCTCTAATTTATACGACCTGTAATAGCAATAAATGTGTAATATGCTAATGAATAACTACTTCTTGCTCGAATACCGTCTATTAAGGTTTGGTAGAAATCAATCATAGAATAGGTTTTCTATTTCTAATTTTGTCTGTTTAACATGATTTTGTTCCGAAGGCACAGTTAGCGGCAGAAATATCTTGACTAAAATGAATCAAAATAATCTTAAAACTAAGGTATTATAAGCAAATTAAACTGTTGTATCGTTTTAAATTATATAATGGTCCGAACTACAGGTGTGTACCAAATATCAGAACCATACGTCAACAGGAAGGGAAAAAAACCAACGAATTATGATTATTTTGAGCACTTTTTTTAACAAGATCGTTATCTATTATGTGTGTACATCGCAGTATGTTCACTGCAGAATATAACACCTCTACAAAGTGGTAAAAACATTCGTGACCCCAAATACTGATTAGGTTGAAAGGGCAGGTCTATACCACCATCATTAGGCTTGAAGGATTTTTTTTTTTACAGCATTAAGTATGCTAACTATACAAATCGAATACATAGGGAAAAAGAATCTTCTCGGGCGGGACTCGAACCCGCAGTCTTTCCCTTACAGGGGGAATGCCTGACCAATTCGGCTACCGAGACACGCCCGATATGATTCAAATGTCCAATTAAAGACCACGTCGCCTTAAAGACGTATAAGATGGGAAATTTGAATCATATCGGGCGTGTCTCGGTAGCCGAATTGGTCAGGCATTCCCCCTGTAAGGGAAAGACTGCGGGTTCGAGTCCCGCCCGAGAAGATTCTTTTTCCCTATGTATTCGATCATTAGGCTTCTTTTTTAACCCCCGACGCAAAAGAGGGGTGTTATAATTTTGACGTTTCTGTCTGTGGTATCATAGCTCCCAAACGGATGAAGCGATTTAAATTTAGTTTCTTTTTGTATTAAGGGTGACTTATGTGCAAGTGTTCTTAGACATTTTTGATGAAAATCTGTTGTGCTATTTAAAAGTTATGGGGGTTAAAATGGGGAGTGTTGGGACTTTTAATTTTAAATTTATCAAAGTAATTACACAGTTGTGAAGCTTAGCCAGTGATAGAAGGTGAAGAATATGCTGCGGGAAAAGTCGTTGCTAAGCCACTAAAACCAAAATTACATTTAGTTTTAAAAATTACAAATTAATTGCTTTAAAAATTACGGATGGTAGGAGGATAGAATAAATTATGAATAAGTTCATCCCTTTGTATTTTCAGAGATAAATTCTCAAGATAGTTACTATATAAAATAAACAGGTAACACAACCTCGAGTTTACTATTTTTCCATCGACATTAATAGCAATGTTTTGTATTTATAAATTACTTAATCGATAAATAACGTTAGTACGTTACTACTCATGTATATAAAGTAAATGCAACCCATAAATTATTGCAATGCTGCCAGTCTTCTGGGTGTAGTCACGCGACTGTGTAGTGTGGAGAAATTCCACGACACCTTTAAAGGTGTTATAAATCATACTAGGATGTAGGGCGTAATGGGGCAGTACTTCCATCGCATAGAAAATTGCAGTTGGACAATGTTGCTTGCTTTAATTTCGGTGGTGAGGGTGGTCGCTCAGTGTCTTAACTAAGAATGTTTCTGGCGGTAAAAAATATCAGACCAAAAAAATACAGGGATTATTTTTATAATCGGAAATAACATGTCATGCTACTTTTTATTCATGGAATACGTTCCTATGGGTTGCGGGAACGGGAGCAGAATTTCACACGGGAAAAGCCGCGGGAATCAGCTAATATACTGGGTGATTTTATATTTGTTTCGGATAAAAAGAGTTTGCGGAACAGTTTTGATAGCAAAATCATCTAGAAGTATTAGGCGAATAAAATTTTTTTTTTTGTGAATTTTTGGGAACAATGTTCAGGTGAATGGAAAAATGTATGGGGGTTTAAAAAAATAATTCTTTCGCCAAATAGAAAGAAGGAGAGAAAAACTAATCTGGGTTCCGTGCTCCAAAATGTAAACTTTGGAGGCAATTGAGAGTATAGTAAGATAATATCATAATAGTAAAGTTATACAAACGTCTCTGATATTTTTCTCATTCCTATACAAATAAATAATTATTAGTTCTTTCATCTTATCATTATCACCTTCGCGCTGCTTTGAGCTGTATCTGTGGCTTTCACCTGGTACCTGATGGTCTACTTACTTTTGATTTCTTTTTGGTGTTGAAAGTTCCAACAAGTGCCACCGATTAATAGTATAGCCAGGAAACCGGCAGCGGTGGTGCGCTGAAAAGCGTCCACATTCCGGGGGCGAGTTGGGGACACCGTTGTCCCCACTCCTGAGGAGGGCCAGACCGTAAGGGATGGCCCTGGGTCAACCGGGGTGCGAAAGATATGACGAAGACAACCTCACGTCCGGCCTAGCACTACGACCCTTTAGTCGGTGTGCGGCTTTAGTCGGTTCTAGTCTGACATAACCTCCAGCCCCGGCTCCGGCAGGGGAAGTATCCGTGGGGATTTCCAAACCAAAAATAAAATAAAAAAGTCACTTGGAACACTCGGTATCACGGAACACGAATCGGTAGATGATGCAACGTCACCTTAAAGACGTATAAGATGGGAAATTTGAATCACATCGGGCGTGTCTCGGTAGCCGAATTGGTCAGGCATTCCCCCTGTAAGGGAAAGACTGCGGGTTCGAGTCCCGCCCGAGAAGATTCTGTTTCCCTATGTATTTGATTTGTATAATTAGCATACTTAATGCTGTAAAAATTCATTCAAACATTCAATAAATAAATAAACCGTTAGTGTTTACCTTTAGGACTTCATTCTGTACACTAATTTCACTTAACCGACTGACACTCAAGTCTGTTGCGGTATGGAACTGCAACAGATCCAAGTGGAACAGGGTTACGGAGACGTTGCACAGTGTAATATCATTAGGTTCCTTGTATCCGGGTAAATATTCTGTAGCTAGGACAAGGACTACGAATAGGGTAAACTATGTTAGTAGCCTTCTTTGTATTGTATTAAGTAACTCTGAATTAACGTAGTTACAGAAAAAGTTAGAGAAAATATCGTAATTTAACACTACGCTCATTTGTTATTGATCTCAGTTATTGATAAGAAACTTGACCTGATACTGAATTCTAATTGACATTGAGTCAAATTAAAATATTTTACTGTTATTTAAAGCTAAAGCCAAGAATTTGCAGACTTTGCTTCCATGCAAATTAGAGATGCAAATATAATTTTTTGTAGGTTAAATTTATGCAGTTTTTCATAAGGGTAAATCTAAATGACCCATAAGTATGATTTAAAAATAAATGTAGTACAGTCAGCATCAGAAATATGTTGACGTACAAAGTACTCAAAATGATCTCATTTTAGTTTTTTTACCCCTTCCAGATTCCTTTTTGGATTTATTGTTCTGATATTTGGTACACACCTTTAGTTTGGACAATAACGCCATTTAAACCAAACAGTTTGATTTGCTCTTAATACGAGAGTTTTAAAATCATTTTGAAACTTCGTCGTCAAGATATTTATGACGGTGACTGTACCTATAATGTTATTATATTGTATGATATTATAAAATAGCCAATTTAAAACAAATAGCCAGTTGTTGCCAATCTTCTCATGTGATCAGCAATGCTAAAGTAGAAGGAAAATTGAAGTAGTCTGCCAAGGCACTAGTACAGTTCCTACTACCATGGAAATTTGCCAAAACATAGTACATTTTATGAACATATTATTAATATAGTACACCATATGTTTTAGAGTATTTTTTGACCTAATAACGTGGTTTGAATATCATAGTTCCAAATGTAAATGCATTACAAATGAATTCTCCTAATTAAACTACCTGTAGAAATATTTTTATTTTCTATGGTATTGCAATAAAATAATAATGAAGGTACACTAAATGAGAAAAAGAACCTGCTCTTTTTACCCGTGTACGATTGGCTTAATAACAAAATCAATTCGACATAATATGGTAAAATCAAAGCAAAATAAATAAACAAGTTTAAAAAACCGCACAGAATGAAAAAAGAATAACATTTAGAAATTGGATATCACCATATGGGCACTTCCTAATATTTAAACTTTCAGTTGAATTAAGAATCTGCTCCTTTTTTAAACAGGGTTAAAATCTTAATCTTACCTTTTAATGAAATCTCAGTAACGAAATTGTCAAGCCGTTAAGTTGCATTTGTTCACAACGAACTAACTTAATTATGATTTTTTTTCTTAAAACGAGTTTGCGTGTTCAACTGACCTAATGAAATGAATTATTTTAATGAAGGGCCTCTAAGCCCTTTATTTTTGTACAAAATATTATTCAAGGCTTTCCGAGTGATGTAATAATTGTGTGATACTGTCAAAGAGCAAAGTGTTTTGAAAACCGGTTGTTTACTAATTTGCTATATTTAATGTAAAATTATAGGGTAGTAATAAAGTGAAGTAGTATTTAGTTAGGTGCCATTCTATAAACCCCTAGTTCAGAGAAATAGAAACTTGAAATGACGTACATATTTTTTTTTTTGGTTTGCAAATTCAACATTTCGGGAAATCATAATTCAACATTCCAGCAATTCAACTTTTATGGAATTTAACTTTACGCGAATTCAACAATGATCCGAAAGGCTTATTTTGTATGTAATTCTATTGAATCGAGAGTAGAGATGTATGGATAATTTTATTGTTACTCTTGTTTTATGAAATTATCATGGATATTCAGAGTTAAGATGTGAATTATAATTAGCTAATTTTTTAAACTTCTTTCCAGTTCAAATTCTGGATGAAAGAGTTAGGCAAATTGTAATTAATGTATTTATACTATGGCTGGTTCTATTAAGATAGTTAAAAGTAAGTTTAGTTTTTTCTTGTAGCATTAAGTATGCTAAATATACAATTCGAATACATCAGAAAAAATAAATGTTCTCAGGCGGGATTCGAACCCGCGATCTTTCCCTTACAGGGTTAATGACTTGATCAACTAGGCTACCGATACACGCCTGATCTGATTCAAATTGCCCTTCTTTTTTATCCGTCTTTAATTAAGAAAGTTTAGCATTTTTAACTATAGTAATTATTTGGTCCTATGTATCTATTTCATATTTATTTTACAATAATATAGCAGTAGTTTATATTATGAATGAGAAGTATCGTTAACAATACCAATTTAAAAAAAATAACGTGTCCAGCAAGAACTAAAAATGGTAGAGGTACCAAGTTTATTTGTATACTGAATGTAAAATCATTAGCCGGTTTAGTTCATTAAGTCACGAACGGACGGTAGATACAATTGTATATGTACTGTGAAACGACTTGTTAGATTCAACAATCTCTAACTATGAAAATATACCTACTTGTTTTTATTAGTAGTTAAAAAAGTTAATTTGACTTTATCAAACTGTACCAAGGTCAAGGTCAGATTGTATCAACTGAGTCAGTGGTGAACACGAATGTGTTTTTTCGCTTACTATGTTACTTATATTGAGTAAAAGCTCATTAACGAATAAATCAATTGACCAAAAATTTTAAGTACTGTTTGGTTTTAGTCTAGTCAGAGAGGTAGGAGTACGAGTGTGGGTCAGAGAGGTAGGAGGTAGGAGTACGGGTGTGGGTCAGAGAGGTTGGGGTAGAAGTTGATTCAGTGGTATTATAATGCTTTATATATTGACATTCACAGTTAACAAAGCAATAAGCAGAGGCTTTCAGAAAATAATCTGGCAATTAAAAAAACACTGTGATTTGTTGTTTTTACTGATACTACGAATAATGCGTATCAAGTTTGACATTCAATGGTAGGTGTAGGTTGTATACAATGTTTGTTTTCTTGTAAATGCACATGCATTAAACATCATATATTATTAAAGCTTTACGTACATATAATATATAATCACGCCTTTATACCCGGAAGGTTGTGTAAAGGTGAATTAACACCCACATTTCACCAATAAATGTAGCGGGTCCCATGTAATAGCCGGTGAACCTATTGCCATAATATTCGAGGCACTATTGTTGACTCGAGCCTATATCTGAGGCTGAGTTTGGCCTGTATATATCTGTCTGATGTTAAATAGTCCTATCCCTTAGTCGCCTAGTAAGACACCGCATGGAAAGAGATGGGGTGACCCAAATTCTTCTCTGCCAGGAACCACGCGGTAAAATTTTTAATCTAATATAAAATCGAATACATAGGGAAAAAGAATCTTCTCGGGCGGGACTCGAACCCGCAGTCTTTCCCTTACAGGGGGAATGCCTGACCAATTCGGCTACCGAGACACGCCCGATATGATTCAAATTTCCCACCTTATACGTCTTTGAGGCGACGTAGCGTCATCTACCGATTTTCTCACGAACTATCGGAATCAATGAATGATGTTACAATCATTTTTAAACATTGATTTTTTGATAACTGCGCCCAAACAATTGAAGGAATTTTTATAGCATTAAGTATGCAAAATCATTACAAAATACATTTTTTGGTGTCATGGAGTTCCTCTTCCCTTTCCCCCCATTGATGACAACTAGAAGAATGGCTAAAAGTCTGACGACATTGCCACATTTAAAAATGGCAGTGTCAATTCACTGCACAAGGAATAAACCATCTTAAGGCCAGGTAGGCCGCATTTTGAGTTTTTTAAAAGCATTTGAATCATAGGAAAAAGCGTTTTAAATTTCGAAAAAAAGATATATATTAGTTAAGGATCCAGTCTAGTCAAATTCGCATTCAGTTACCAGATCTGATGAACTTCACTCGATAGAAAAAAATCCCAAAGTTACCCCTTTTCGTTATTTTTTTTTTAATATTATGACTAAATTACTTATGCTTTCTATAAAATTTTTGTACTAAACTAAAGCCACTACATATGTCTAGACATTTTCGCAGATTTTGACTATATTATGAAATAATTTTTAAAGTTATATTTAAATACCTACTAAATTCGCGAGTGCTCGCGCCGCTGAGGCCCGAAAAGTTGCGCCAGTCGCGCGCTGGCGCTTACCGAAGTAGGACCTGTGTCAGTTTTTGCGCGACAGTTTCGTGCACCAATCAAACGGTTTTACGTATTTATAATAAATTGTTGCAAGTCATTCAATATGGGCAATAAACAACGCACGCTAAAGAAGTCGTGCAAAGCCATAAACAAAATTTCTAACTCCGATTGGTAATTTAAAAAATTATCATACCTAAATATTACGCTCATAGCGCCATAGTATAAGAATATCAGTATTACTACTGAAGATGCTACTTACGATTTTCTATAATTCATATTTTATCTATATCAGTACAGGGGTACCTAGTACCCACAATATTCGTACATTGTATATAATTTGTGTGTGTGTAAATGGGTCTTTCGTCGATTCACACCACAAGCTGTTCACACCATGGTGTGAATCGCACAACGCCGCTTTTTGAAGTGGTCGATTCGAACCAGTGGTGTGAATCGCACCACGCCGTTTTTTGAAGTGGTCGTTTCGCACCACGGTAAGAAAATCCAATGCGATCTTTGGACTTATTATACAAAAGAGAACCATTTGGTATCATTCAGGAAACAGGTCTTTTATTGCTGAAATTGCAGTTATTTCGAAGTCCATTGAAAAGTGCGTAGGATCCCATTCGTTGATTTGACTTTTTATTAGCTGGAAGAAAATGTCGTACGTGTCCCGTTTTCTATGTAAATGTAACTACGTTGATGTATTCTTCGTTACTGCCTATATCCGCATGCAGAGTGTATAATTGGTGAAAACCTTTGGGACATATCTTAAATGTGCCGTCGACAAACAAATGTTTCGATGTTTTTAAATAGTGTCTCATTTCTTTTTTTCCAAAAATGATGATGCGCTTGTTTTTATATGCATAATCAGCAAAAATCAAATCTTCATATTTTTTCGGTATTTCGAAATCCTTAGCTTTATTAAAAATCAGTCTGTTAGCACCTAGTGCTTTGTTCCTTTGACGGTATAGTCGGTTCTTCACATTTTTAAATTGTGGTAATGAATTTAATAAATTTATTCCTTTATCGGCAAGAACTACCATCGACTCTTCAAAAACTTGCATTACTGGCTTATTGACGTTGTTTTCAACATTTTCAGTAAGCAAATGCATCTGCCTATCTATATATACCTCAGAACCGTCCTTGTTATTCCGTTTCCAGATGTAAATGTAGCCATCTCGACACAGCATACGGCGACCTCTCTTGGTTCTTTGGAACTCAGCACCATGTGAAGTTGACGGTTCTTCAGACATTTTAATATTGTAAAACCGATACCTATAAAATAAGAGAATGTATTGAAATTCAGGTTCTCAAGCTAAACATATTCAAACCTTGTCAAAACCAAAAAGTGCACTTTAATACGGGTAAGTAATTGAAGAAGATAGAAGAAGAAGAATAGAAGATAGAGAGAGATAGAAGAAATCACATTTTAGTCTAATAAGTCATTTACGCTTAGTTTGAGTTTAAATTTTTAACACTTAAATAAATCTACGGAGATCGATTATGTGTAGCTTAGGCACTTAATTTTTAAAAGATAATCATACGTCATTTAGACTCCAACACCTTTTTTATTGCGAAAACGGGAATACTAACTTCTATGTCACGACCATACGATATATCGACCGCTCGATACCTCCGCCCGGTAACTGATGACAGGACTCGCCGTAAAACACTGCACCAGATTTGCACGAATTAGAGAGAGACAGCAATATTTCGAAACACACTGTGTGATTTTGGTGTAGAGTTAGCTTTCTAGGATTAAATTCCAGTGTTTAAAACCCATTTATTTGTCTAAATTTAATTATAACTCTTTTATTAATAACTCATCTTCACAGATAATAGTAGTTGATGATACTGTCACATAATAAGGGGTCTTAAAATACGAGGGTGAATTAAAAAAACGATCATTATTTGTTGAATGTTTTTAAACCAAATTGTGTGTTTCATACACTCGTATTTTAAGATCCCTTATTATATGACAGTATCATAAACTTATACATATTTTTAAACACTGGAACTAATACTTAATAAAATTATTGATATATAACACAATGTGTTACATTAAACAATATTAAATAAACATAACATAACATTGAATAAATTAAACATGGACATGTTTAATTTATTCGATAAATGACGAGTATTTGTGAGAAAACTACTTAGCTATTTGTCAAAATTTTGCTATAACTCTCAACACATACATGAACCGCCATTTTGTTTTGCTCATTTTGATTGTAACAGTTTTACTAATTACATACGAAATGATTCAAGTTCATTCAAAGTGGTATTAATATTGGTATTAATTTATGAGATACTTAGATTTACTATCGGATATTATCGCTAAAATTGTAGTAGTATTAAGATTAATATTAATAATTCCAATATTCCATTAGAAACAGGCATTTATATCAATACCTTTTTATTATTTTAAGGTATTGTGTATTTTATACTTACTTGTGTAGGTATTTTGCTAGTTAAGGAACTGATAACATGGTAATTGTAAATGTACTTCATTAAATTGATAGTTATGTTTTTATTATTATACATGGTGAAAATAAATAATACCTAATTAATATAATTAGATATCACACATTACTAACTAAAGTAATTTGAGATTTTACTTACCAGATACAATGAACAAGCACAACACAACTTAGCACAGGGGCACCTTACTATACTATTATGAACTTAAGATAATTCAAGTAGATGCAAAATAACAATAAGCGTATACACACATCAAAAAAAGTTTGCGATCACTTTGAAAAACTGAAATCTTTTTTGTTACTGTAGATTATATTATGATTTTTTCTTCTTTTTAGATTCTTTATTTAAAAATAAAGAATTAGAACACAAAACAATGACACCGTTCAATTGTTTTTTCTTACAAAAAGGCTTTCAGTCCTAGCTTACGCTCATTCAGAAATCTGATTTAGTGAATTATAACCGATTCAAGATAATAGATATATATAAGATAAGAGGATTATCAGAGGTTTTACGAGCTAAAATAGTAACTTTGAGGGAAGAAGGATACACCACGAGAGTAATAGCACGCAGACTTGCTATATCCCTATCCTGTGTCGTGGCTACGTTGCAGAGGTACCACGGAAAGGAGAATTTAGCTGACCGACCCCGCAGCGGTCGCCCAACTGTTTTGACAGCTGCCCAAAAGCGCTATATTAGATTGCTGGTAGCCCGTGATCCCACAATCAACGCCACTAAAATAAAAGCAGAAGTCAGGGCCGCCTCTGGGCTTGAAGTTAGCACGCAGACCGTTCGCAATTGCTTGCACCAGGCTGGATTACGAGCACGGAGGTCATGGCGAGCTCCGCTCAATTCCCGGCAACGTCAACAACGAAGATTGCAGTGGGCTAGACTTCGGCAAAATGAAGAAGGTGAGGAAGAAAACATTTGGCAAAACTGTCTCTTCGTTGACGAATCCCGAATCTCCACTCATCCAGACAACCGACGTGTCCGTATCTGGAGAAGACCAGGCGACCGTGAAAGACAAAGAACTGCCACTGGAACAGTTCAGCAAGGCGGAAAATCGGTGTCTTATTGGGGTGGCATTATGATTGGAGCTAGAACGCCTTTGATCCCGTATCGGGGCTTCATGACAGCAGACATGTACAAAGCAGTTGCTATTGATGATATCGTCAAACCATTCCGAGTAAACCATGGGCACCAATTTGTACTGGTCGATGATAATGCGCCCGCACATCGAGCTCAACGAGTCAATGCTGCTCTTCAAGAATACGATATCACACGATTAGACTGGCCTGCCGGCTTGCCCGACTTAAACCCAATAGAGCACGCGTGGGATGCTCTTAAACGAGCTGTATGGAACCATGAGCCACATCCCCAGACAGTTCCAGAGCTCAGGGAAGCCGCTATTGAAGAATGGGATAAGTTACCCCAGGAAATGCTGGATAACATGATCCTCAGCATGCCCAGGAGGATCTCCGCATGTGTTCGAGCCAGAGGAGGAGTTATTTTATATTGAATTTACACCTTTTAATAATAAATTGTAGTTTAAGTTTAATTAAACAGTATTTTTCTTTCTATGAAATTTCTATCACAATTGCATTATGATTAATGGCTCATTTTTTTAAATAAATAATAAAAAATAGTTTTATATTTTAATTTCAAACAGGTTATTCCTATTTAAAGAAAGCATACAACATAGATTTTTCTTGATAAAGTTAAATTTAAAGAATTCTAGGAGCTTATGCCATTGATCGCAAACTTTTTTTGATGTGTGTACTTCCAGCCAGGAGCACCGCTCTTGATTGGTTTGTTTCTTATATTTTTTTATTTATACTTTTTACATAGATATTTAAAATACTTAGGTACTCTCACTTTGAAATTTATGAAATAGGTAAACTGTGTAATGATTATATTTTGATTTGTTGAAATGTATATTTTGTATGTATAGTATAGGTATTAGCATTGCCTATATTATTTTATATTTTAAATGGCAAGGTTTGATTCAATAACTATTTTCTACCAGTCAGTATCATAAAATGTTCTAGTTTTTTAAATGAATGATACCAAATGGTTCTCTTTAGTATAATAAGTCCAAAGATAGCATTGGATTTTCTTACCGTGGTGCGAAACGACCACTTCAAAAAATGGCGTGGTGCGATTCACACCATTGGTTCGAATCGACCACTTCAAAAAGCGGCGTTGTGCGATTCACACCATGGTGCGAACAGCTTGTGGTGTGAATCGACGAAAGACCCGTGTAAATAAATATAAATTTAGTTTTAGTTTAGGATAGAATAATTTTAATATTTAGGTAGGTTAGTTTAATTATTGGCCTTTTTTATCGTGCGCAAAATCCTCGTGGATACCACCCCCACGGAGCCAGTGGAGGCGGTTATGTCGGACTCAAACCGACTAAAACGCACGCCGTCTTGGGTCCTTGGTTGCCGGAGGTGAGATTGCCGAAAACATATCTCTCGCACCCCAGCAGACCCAGGAGAATTACTGGCCTTGGGTCAGCCGGGGTGCGAGGGATATTTCGATGACAATCTCACCTCAGGCCTAGCACCACGACCCACAGTCGGCGTGCCCACAGTCGGACTCGAACCGACTAAAAAGTCGGTTCGAGTCCGACATAACCTCCCCTTCCGGCTCCGGCAGGGGAGGTATTCGAGGGGATTTCCGCACGAAAAAAAGAAGGTACAGTGTAAATTTATATAAATACTTCATAAAAACTAGCACCACGACCCACAGTCGGCGTGCCCACAGTCGGACTCGAACCGACTAAAAAGTCTCGTCATTTCGTATTTATTTCTTACTTAATATAATCATATAACTAAATAAAGTATTTAATTTTCTAAGTCAAATCAAGTTTTCCTACTGCATATTTCTATACTGTGACGCTGGCGAGGTCATCGCCAAGTTCACCGTCACTGCGTTCGCGCTTAATATTTTACGAGCGGCCGGGATCGCTATAAATGCCTACTTTTGCAGGAAAACAGGGCCTTAACGATATTGTCATATCTAAACTCTACTCGTGAGTTTCAACACCAATAATCTTTAAAACCATATTAAAAAAGGGTCGAAAATTATCTCATTCGCTTTAGCGAGGGAGACTCGTTTAAAAAAATTAAGGTTAACAATATTGGGAAAGGGCGGGTCAGCGAAGGGGAATGAACGGTTCAGTCGACAGAAAATGTTAATGGGTATTCGACCATTGCCGGTGTAAAAACAACGGGATATCGTTTTTTGCTCTCCTAATCTGTTCCCGGTTAATAAAAAGAGAAAACAAAGTAATCCATTATCATTATTTACTGTTGGATTAGTTGCCTTAGATGGATAAGCGACGACAGATCGATCGTTCAGTCTTTTGTTCTGTCGATAATGATGCCGGGTTTAGGATTAATTTATGTTGTTATGCTTCGTTGAACACTGAGCGATGACTGTTCAGCAACATGGGAGATGACATTATGTTTGTGTAAAATAATAGCTTAATTTATTTACTTACACCTGTATTTTATTTAGAGATAGGCAGGGGCATATTACGCAAACATTTCACAAATTATGTTTTCTAAAAAGCGTAGGTATGTTGTGTATTTTAGGAACTCGTCTTTCAATTGCAGAATTTCGTTAGTCATTTTCATGAAAGGTCTAATTGTGGTGGTATAAGTTATCTTATATATTCTCTTACTTTATCTGAAGCCTGAAATTTGGAGTGCTACATGAATCCTTTCTCGTATCTATTTTATGGGAATTTGATTTATCTTGGTTTTACAGGAACGATTGCGGTTAGACCTCCCATCCTCATCTCCATCAGAATCTCGGTCGTCAATCAGTAGTAAGTACAATCGGCATGCAGGTGAATGAGCTTGGGACCCACTCATGCCCAGACTGACCTCCGTCCGGGCCTGGGGGTGACGGATGGAGCCGCCTGTCACCCCATCAGAAGCAGGCCACGGCGGTGGCGTGCGTAGGCACGCCTCCCCTTTCCGGGGGCGAGACACCGTTGTCCCCCCTCTCGTAAGGGATGGCCCTGGGTCAGCCGGGGTGCGAGGGATATGTCCAAAACAACCTCACCTCCGGCCTAGCAAAACGACCCTCAGTCGGCCTGCGGTTTTAGTCAGTTTGAGTCCAACATAAACTCCCCTCCCCCTCGGAAACCTGTTGGAAATTTACACGAATGTTACACATTTAAATAAAACTATTTTGATGGATTCAGCTGTGGCTCATTCAGTGTCATTTTATTATTTACACTAATTCTTCCTCGTGACTATTACCTACGGCTAAAACGCAACCATAACATCAGTGTATAATACCACCAATTCAATTAAATCACCATAATCATTTTAAAACTAGTTTTATTTCAACTGCCTCATATTTTAAACATCAAAACAATAGGTCGAGAGCTCTGAAGAATAAAATTGCAAAGAGTTGCGAACCGACGAGTGATTAATGCCGAACATTCAGGTTCTAGACCACCTAATTAATGGTTGTTGGTTACAATCAGCTATATAACACTCCTTACAGATAGGTATTCCCATTTGGAGTATTTGTTGGCACTAGAAGATATATTTTCCGGCTATTTATTTGCTTCGAAGTCAGTGAAGGTTAATAAGATATTACCTAAGTCTGTTTTTTTTATTGGCATAAGATCTCTGTGTTGCTTCAAAGTATGCGCGTTCGCGTAATTCCCGTTTAAGCGAATATTTATTTTAATTTTATTTTAAGGAATTAAAATGTCCATTTGCATTGATGCAGGTGTTTCAATGCCCTATAATATAAATGTACATTATGCTTATTTCCAAACCACCTAAGAATACCTTTTTCCAAAATAATTAATTTAATCTCCACGTTCAAGCACTTTAAATACTGAAAATATAAGAAATTATTTCGGATGATAGATAGAAATAAATCTTATTGATAAATATCTAACCACCAAACATTCCAAACATTTTATTTATAATGAAAAATGTATTTACTGATATTACTTTCTCTCAGAGTCTTTCACCTTTCCCTAAAACTATTTACATAAGTAGTTATTTGTAGATAGAGCAGGTTTTGTTTGCACGAACAACGTCATAATAATAATAATGAAAGAAACTACTTCATTGGTTAGTTTTTTAATCAAGAAAATAGAAAAATCAGTGTCACTGTCTTTGAGCTTCAACATTTTCCAACGAAAATATTAAAATTCACTTAAGAGTACCTATACAAAGTCTATCGTCATTGTTATAACTAAATACTTGGAAGTTTCGAGACTAAATTCCCTTATAATAAACTTCGTTCAAAATGATTAAATATTAAGTTACGTGAACTCCTAAAACTTTACTACATTAAACTTGATTGTGAACACAAGTACTTTATTATGCCTGTTGCTAAAATCTCTTTCAAATTTTGGTGAATAACGGAAGGCTATATGAAACATTGAAACCATTTCATAGCTAATTATTTAACAAAACAATTGTGTATTTCGAATTTCTAAAGTAAATAATAATAATGATGTTTGTTGAGAATATACAGGTTAATAGTAAAAATGAGTAGCTATAGATAATAAACTGTGTTTCTAATGATGAAATGAATGTTTTTTATGTTTTTATGTTATCAGCCGTTCGATGAATGGCGATGAGACTAAAAAAAAATTGAGGCCAATGGACAGTATAGTTCTACTCGTATGAAAACAAAAAATGGGCTTATTCCACTTTTCCCCGTTGACAATTCCCGTTGATGGGGATTTTTGAACTTTTTGTTCACTATTCCCCGTTGACGCAAAATTTTTGAATAATGGGGATTAGTGAACTTTTTAGTTCTAGAGAGGACTAAGTAGAGCCCGGTCGTCTAGGTGAAAGCCTCAAAGTCACCTTTGTCCATGAAATTACTCATATAAATAATAATTATTCATTTAAAGAATTCTGAACAAAATTTACGTTACCCATAAAACCATTATTTACAATAAACATTCGCACTAAACTATCGTAGAACAGGAACTCCCTAGATATTCACAAACAATTTCCTACAAAGCCATAAAACAAAATCTCGCCACATTAAAAGTTTATAGTACACAGATATATTTCACCAACGTTTCTCCAAACCATTATGAATCGCACTAAATTCTCCTACATACCCTTCCAAAAAATACACAGCAGTGCGATGTCTTACAAGACTGTACTTGTAAACATCTGGCACGTCTGAGAGTGCGGACAGGAACCGTGGCAATTACAGAGAGCGGGACATCTGCGTCAGTTGGCTTATATGCAATAAAGTAGTAAGGTAAGAGCATTGAAAACTGGACGCGGCATATGGCATGAAATTTTCTTAATACGTTATTTCAATTAGTGTAAGTCAGGACGGGTAAAATCATACCTGACTCCAAGGTGAAAGCGGATGTGAGTAGGAATAATCATTGGATGAATGACAAGTTCTTTCAATTAGTCCCACCCAAGCGAAGATAATAAGTACGGGGTTCTTCAAAAGGGGCACGTGCGGTCCGCATTATTGGGGATCCTGAGGTCACGAACACCCTCGAGCCTTTGCAGATGCGTAGAGATGTTGCGTCTTTGGCAGTTTTCTACCGTCTCTACCATGGTGAATGTTCTGACGAGCTCTTCCAATTAGTCCCACCCTCCCCTTTCCTTCACAGGACGACACGTGCAGGGCTAAGATGTCATCCATTTACGGTGCGGAGTATACCTGCTAGAACCAAGCGTTTCAGTGATTCATTCCTATGCCGCACCACTAAGACCTGGAATTCCCTGCCAGCTCACGTGTTTCCTTCTTCCTACAGTCCCGGGTCCTTTAAGCGGGGCGTGAAAAGGCATCTAATGAGGCCGTCAAGCTGAGTGCCACCACTGTTAACATGGTAAATGTTTACGGTGGTGACCCTCTTTCCGAGACTTTGCCTTTAGCTTAACATCAGGCGAGGTAAAGTCAAATTGACGTGTCCTGTATAAAAAAAAAAAAGAAGTTTCCTAAAGAGTCGGCAGCACGAGTGTGACACCACTGGTATTGTGGGTACACGTCCGTAGGCCAAGGTGACCTCTTCACATTGGGTGGGCCTAGGATATCTCTACCATCCGCGGTAAAAAAAAACCGTACTCTATACAGGACAACATGTGCAGGGCTCTGATGTTACTCTAATACGTTGCAAACAATTCCATCAAGAACCAAGCGTTTCGGCAACTCTTTTCTTTGCCACACCATAAATTCTTGTAACTCTTTACCAGCTCACGTGATTCCTTCTTCCTACAGTCCCGTTGTTTATATGGGGCTTGCATCTATACCCACTGAATATTAGCTATAGCTTGTAATAAGCGTTCCAAAATTTTTACGAACGCTCTACTCTTCCATTACATATCTACTTATGTGATCAGTACGTTATCAAAAATATTCGATATTCGATGCATTCAAAAATATTAAATTTGCAAATTATTAGAAAGTTACTAACTTAACCGAGATAGTTTTTTACCAGGCCTCTTTATTTTAATTTTCAAAGCAAGCTTGAACATTTGCCTTGAACCTGCAACAACTAGCTTTAATATACAAATTTCTGAATTCATTTGCATATCCAAGCCATTAGATTAAGTTAAAGGACTCTGTACTGCCAGTAGGAGTAATAAGAACACGACCCTGACTTCTCGAGCTATTGCATTTATATTCTAAAATCCTTCTGTAAGTATAAACACTGTGATCTTTCACCCTTCACTTTCAACTTATATCCTTAATTATTCTGTTTTAATCGCGAAGAGTATTACATGGTTTTAAAATACAATATTACGACGAAGTTTAGGTAGGTATATACTGCATGCGGAAGCAGTTGGTATAATATAGTGAAAACTGTTGGGAAGATATTGACTCATAAGAAAAAAAAATCACTACGTTCACCTTGACAGTTACGTTGTTCTAGCGAACACCCATATGGTATATCAACCCTCAGGGCACTGACTGACCTCCGTCCCCCATGAGCGCAGGCTTGGGGGTGACGGGTGGAGCCGCCTGTCACCCCAGCAGAAGCAGGCCACGGCAGCGGCGCGCTAAACAGCGCGCCTCCCCATTCCGGGGGCGAGTTGGGGACACCGTTGTCCCCCCTCCTGAGGAGGGCCAGACCGTAAGGGATGGCCCTGGGTAAGACGGGGTGCGAGGGATATGTCGATGACAACCTCACCTCCGGCCTAGCACCACGACCCACAGTCGGCGTGTGGTTTTAGTCGGTTCGAGTCCGACATAACCTCCCCTTCCGGCTCCGGAAGGGAGGGTATCCGAGGGGATTTCGGCACGAAAAAAAAAAGGTATATCAACCCTCTATACTCACGTCTGTAAATCCTCGAAGAAGTAGGCAGAGGTGTATATTACCTAACTTACCTTTTTCACCTTTATTCAAGTTCTAAAGGATACAGATGTAGTACTCGTACATTTGGTGGTACAGAACTTCCGATTATTTATTCACTTATTACCATGCCCCGTTCAGAATATTCGACTTAGATGAGTTTAACGTTTAAAATAACCATTATATTATATGGTTTTCATAATATATCACGCCTGAGCAATTCTCTTCTCCTGATGTAATCGAATTCACGTTACTTTTGGATAAAATAAAGTGTATTTCAATCAATCAACAGTCCCGTTTCCAATAATACAAATGGGTTACCTTTGGAAAGTATTTAATTCATACAGTAATTTGGAACAATAGATTAAACCCGTAAATAATCTAGCTGTGAGCTAGAATAAAATTACATCTATACTGTAACCAATGGAACGTTTGAAAGCCATTTATCAGCCCAGTAAAATTACGAGCCTTCGATACAAAATGGAAATAATATTTATTACTCTGCTGCAAAAAATCTGAAGTAAACTTGGATCTAATTAACATTTCATTGCAACTATGTTCATTGTGTGTAATTTAAGAAATAGCTATAGTTGATAGCATATATCTCGACTACAAGTCGTGAGAAAAACACAACTTTGATACGCGTGGAAATCACAGATTATATAAAACCATTGATATAATCACAGATTAGTGTATTTGAGCTCCTCTGTCGCCATAGCAACCAGTAATACAAAAGATTTCTAAAAATATAGGATATGACGTGACTAGGGTTTTATATATAACTAGCTGTCCCGGCGAACTTCGTACCGCCAATTTTTTCCCGCCCCGCGATCGGCGTCAAATCCCCTTCCCGCTGCACCATTTAGGGGGATGAAAAATAGATGTTGGCCGATTCTCAGACCTACTCAATATGCTCACAAAATTTCATCAAAATCGGTCAAGCCGTTTCGGAGGAGTATGGCAACGAAAACTGTGACACGAGAATTTTATATATTAGATTAACATTATGATAAGTTATTGTTATGATTCCGTGGTTCCCGGCAGAGTAGAATTTGGGCCACCCCATCTCTTACCATGCGGTGTCGTTCAAGGCAAGTTAGGGATATGGCTGTTTAACATCAGACAGATACATACCAGATTCAGCCTCAAATGCATGGCTCGAGTCAACAAGTGCCCGGAATACGTCAATAGGTTCACCCCCTATTACGTGGGACCGACTGCTATGATTGGTGAACTGTGTGTATTACGTCACCTTTGCCTAACCCTCCGGGGGATAAAAGCGTGATTGTATCTAAGTATGTATTGTTATCATATTATTATAACAATCGAGCATACTACCGCTAAGCCACAAAGGTCGTCTATATAATGTGAACGGATCATGATTCATAAGCCATAAATTTTACACCAAAAATTGGACATATTTTATTTCGCATTTTTACGCGATTACGCGTCATGTCGACACCGCATTATTATGTCTGGACACGTATTATCGTTTTAATATTCTACCGTTTACTACACCAATGTCGTTGTACTGATGTATATACATTGTTTTGTAGGAAAAAGTATTTGAAGAACAAAATGCGTAAAGAGATATAAAGTTACTGTTGGTTTCGGCTACCTATATCAAGACCTGAGTGACACAGCTACGAATGTGCTTGTCTGGCCGTCAAGAAAAAAGACATTAGAATTCCCTTGCGGAATTTTTCGAACCCCGACATGTTTGTTACTGAATAGTTTCAATTCAGTGGAACTGAACCCAATTAGGTATATTTCTCCCATTTCTCTACAATTGACATTGCACTTGTATACTTTTAGAAGAGTAAGAAATATAGCTGGGTCCAATGGTTAGACAGAAGCTTCAATTATGTCCTGTAAGTATTCCTTTATTTTACAGTCATACATCTCTATGATTAGATATTTAAAAAAAGAAGTCGTACCTTTTCTGAATTGCAAGTAAGAATGTGAAGCTACTCAAGCTAAGGTACTTACATATGAAATTGGCGTTTTGTATGGGAGGAACAAAAAGTCGAATATTTTTAAATATAATATATTTAATTAATCAAAGTATGAACCATTGTTTTCTATGCACTTTTGCCATCTCATAGGTAGTTCATTGATCCCTTTACTAAAAAAACCAGTCGGACGGGACAATAAAATCTGTGAAGGCGATTTGGGCTGCCCCATCAGAGTTGAATTTTTTCCCTTGCAAGAAGTTGTCCAAATTTCGAAAAAAATGGTAATCTCTTGCAGCAAAGTCCGGGGAGTACGGAGGATGTCTTAGACATTCCAATTGAAGCTCTTCTAATTTGGTAGCCGTCTATTGTGCGGTGTGTGGTCTAGCGTTGTCGTGAAGCAGCAGTGGCGTGGAGCGATTGACCAGCCTAGGTTAAACAACCTAGGCTGGTCGCAATTGCTGACAATAGACATCAGCCGTACCTAATAGTCTGGCCAGATTTGAGAAAACTGTAATGAACAATACCGGCACTAGTCCACCAAACGCTCACAAGTAACTTTTTTGGGGTTAATTTTCGCTTGGGGCAGGATTTGGCTGGCTGGCCAGGATCCAACCATTGCGCTGAGCGCTTCCGATTATCGTAAAGAATCCATTTTTCATCACAAGTAATGATTCGGTTTAAAATACCTTTTTTATTGTGCCGGTTCAGTAATGTAACGCTGCAGTCGACGCGCGATTGTCGGTTTGCTTCAGTCAATTCGTGAGGTACCCACCTTTCAAGCTTTTTAATCTTCCCAATTTGCTTCAAGTGAATTAAAACAGTTTTATCACTAACACCGCAGCCTGCAGCTAACTCGGACGTGGTTTGCGATGGATCCGCTTCCACAATAGCCTTCAATACTTCATTATCAACTTGGATCTCAGGCCGTCCATGGGGCTTGTTCTGCAGGTCGAAATTTCCAGAACGAAAACGTTGGAACCAAAAACGAACTGTGTTTTCTTTTGCAACATGACCGCCATAAACATCATTCACCCTTCGAGTCGTTTCCGCTCCTACTTCTTTTTTCTTTTCTTGTGTCTGTTGAATTGATTTGATTTCACAGCCCTAATATTAGTTTCTATATCACATACAAATTGATGGTATGGTCGGTAAATCTGAAGCCTGGTGGTTTAGCCCAATGACCACATGTAAATTGCTACGACCACTTTAGATCGATCTCGTATATAATCTGGTTGTGAATGAGCCTATTTACGGTATGCTATTGTACTGGTTCAAGTATTGGATTTGTAATCGGGAGATAATACCCAATACGCTACCGACGCCGACGTGAATACACTCATAACACAAGTAATTTAGATTATTGGGAGGGTTGACGAGAATATTAATAGACGTTTACGCTAGCAGTATGTAGTTTGAAAAAAAAAACGTTGGGTGGGTACTATGTTTGGTTGGATAAAAATGTATTAATATTTGTTAATAAATAACGCCAGATCGATTTGCACAGGTTTCTGTGAATTTGGAATAGAATATACATTTTTTTCCCAGAATTTATTTCATGTAGTTCACAGGCATGTGTTCAAAATGACTTAGTATTTTTGAAATAATTACCAAATTAACAGAGCTCCAGCAGAACGAAGCAGAACCAATTTTCACTAAATCAAATTTTAGTGAAAATTGGTTGCGTAAAATATTACTTTTTATTTATTTTTTTGCATGTGATCAACCATATGCATCCGTCAAGCTAAACGAAATAAAATTACATTACAACGGCTTACTAAAATTTACCAAGTACAGTTTTGTGTTTCACTGAATTATTTTCTCCGGTGAAACCTGACCTTACGAGTATAGCTCGAAACCTTGTTCTACTTTCTGTCGGCGAGAAAACGCATCCACACTTTTATTGTTCTGCCACATCTCTTAATTAATAAATAAAGGTGCGATGAAAAATTATATTAAACCGACGGACCACCGTTTCTTTATAAAAATGAAACTATATAATTTTGTTTATAACTTTATTAAAAAGTTTAAAACAAATTGTCGGTGTTTACGATAATGTGAGGTTAGTAAGTTAAAGTTAAAGGACGCCCCATGGGCATAACATGTAGCCATAACATAAAATGTAGCCGTAATCATGAGACATAATAAGTTACATAACATATTGGTATAAAGAGTTTTAAAGTTTCTCCTACGTTATTATGTCGGGCCGCAGTTGACCTCGCCGAAAATACACTGATAAAATCAATGATACATTAAATATAGCAGATTAATCTCATTCGTAGTTTTACATAAAATATGATGATGACAGAGATGGACATATTCGTAAACATAACCTATATGCATTGAGCGGGAATAAGATCCACGATCTCCTCCAAAAAAAAAACTCCGGGCAGAAGTAAAAACTATTTACGCCGATAGAAGTAAAATCTATGTAACTCGTGAATTGTATCGTCGTGAAGCCATGACGTGATGCGTTCTGTGACGGCCCTAATTCTAGATGACGATGATGCCAGTCCCATGATTTATGGCCACCCAAAAAGTGCTCAACGTCACTTAAGAAATATTCACTTCAAAAATATCATGTTTACTTACTAACTCAGTAATATTGTGAAAGTTGGCGGACCGAACCTCATGGATTGTACTAGAAGTTTGGAGTATAAGGTATCTTTTCTAACGTGACCTAAATGGGATTTCTTTAAATTCCCAACGGCATTAAAAGCTGAAAGTTTGAGATTTAAATTCAACGTAGGTACTTCTGAGGTCACTAGCGTGATTCTTCTTATTTCGTCTGTTCATTTTCAAAATGTAACAAAGTAGAGACAGAAGGAAAAGCCCGGTGAGTTTCTTATCGCGTGTGAACAGTTAAGAAATATGTTTGTCTGAAGCTTAGAGCCCGGAATTGTACTCGGCACACAACAAAATACATATACTGATACCTTTTTTTTTCGTGCGGCAATCCCCTCTGATACCTCCCCTACTTGAGCAGGAAGGGCAGGTTATGTCGGACTCGAACCGACTAAAACCGCACGCCGACTGTGGGTCGTGGTGCTAGGCCGGAGGTGAGATTGTCATTTACATATCCCTCGCACACATATACTGATACCCAAAAAACAATCAGTGAAATATCAATGACAGCCTCCGTGGCGTGGTGGTAGTGAACGCGACTGCCACGCAGGAGGCGCGGGTTGGATTCCCGCTCAGTGCTAATATTTGTATGCATGAATATGGCTATTTGCATTGGTCTGGGTGTTTCTATGTATAATATGTATGTATTTACAAAAAAAAAAAGTGTTTAAGTATGTTTATCCGCATTCTAGATTCCATAACACAAGCTAGTTAAGCTATGCTTACCATGGGTCTAGATAGCGCTGTGTAGAATGTTGAGAAATATTTATGAGAAAATAAATATAAAAGTTTTTACATCTTTTGAGGTATAATATATCGATAGGTAGGAGTTAGGACACGAATTTCCGTCCCAATTAAGTAGTCCGACTGGGAAGTACCCGCCCTACAGAATATCGCGGCCGTGATAACTTCGTGTTATGTTTCCGGCGGTGAGTAGGCTAGCCAGTAAACTTTATTATTATTATTAATGTTCTTTCAAATATTGTACATAAAAAATATGCTGTAGTCAAACATGTAGTCACTCCAAAACATTTTAACTACAACAACATCGACTTATTTAAACTTAAATAATCCTTAGCTTTAAAAGTAAATACATCACGTCGTATGTTCCAAACGATAAGAAATACGTTAAAGTAAGCTTCCACGTAACATAATACGCAGATAATTTCTAAGTCGAATAAACTTTGTAACTTTTAACTTCCAGTGAGTCCCTGTTCTCGAATTCACAAAGGTACTCTGTATCAAAGAACTAAGTTATGCCAATAAATAATCATCTTTACGTAAACTTAATAAAGTTGAATTCAGCTTGTGCGTTATATTATTGAGTATGGGTGAGCTCGAACAGAAGCGGAACTGGAGGTGGAAAGTTAAAAAAGCAACACAGCCGGTTCTTATGTGTTTGCCAGACAAACTGTTCATTGCAGGTAAACACTAGCAAAATAGTCGAGAGCAGAATAAATGCTGTTAGTATGGACGCTATAACAGGTATTTGAATATTTCATGAAACCTTTTTGGGTATACGAGCATGAATATATTTTGTGAAATGAGGAGAGTCAAGCTATACTTAAATCAAGGAGGGTTTTATCATTTGCAAACTGAGTTAGCTACCACTGGTATGTTTTACTTTGCTGGGATTGCACACTTTATTTGTATCGACGGACAACAGAAGTGTCGGCATCTTTCTTTTTTGGTCATTGTAAACTTTTGAGGATGCTGTTAGGTGAAACCGGTCAGGTTCAATAATAAATATCTACTGTGGAAAAAGTACAAGTGTGTTCTCATTACTGTTTCTTTCTTTTTCGTTTAATTGTGTTTCCGATATTTTGTAATCGTTACGTTTATAAGTGATTACGAACGTAATAGGTTTCTGAGAGCTATTAGGTTACCTCTCACTCACTCCTTTCTCACGCGTGTCACCACTACCACTGTTCTCGTTTTCGTTTCATACTCGACCACGTTTTCGAAACACAGCACACACAGTATCAATTCATTTCGTTTTGGTGGTCCGAATTCGAGACCTCCAAAACTAAACAAAATATTTGTATGGTCAGATGTGCCGCTTGGCTGTAAACCGCGTAAAACCCATAATTTTGAATAAAAGAAATTCCAAGCATCGGATTTATGAGGACTTTTTAGAGTTCATTCGTGTTGCTATTGGTAGATTGTTTAGAAACAATCCTACCAATTTTCAGCCGGGTGCAATGTATCGTAACCTCGAATGTTTAGGTTGATCCTATCTCTACTATAAATGCAGATCTGATGCAAGTATGTAAGTGGAGTAAGCAATATGGACTTGAAGTGAACCCTTCTAAAACCCAGGTTATTATTGTGGGCAGCTCCGGTATGATAAACCGAATAGACTGGTCACAATTGCCAGATGTAGTTTTTAATGGTGTACCCCTTAAAATAAGTAGCGAGGTAAAAAATCTTGGCATACGGATAGATAGGACACTATCCTGGGGCCCCCAAATACGAGAGCTCAGTCGCAAGATGTTTGCATCGGCGGGTTCCATGCGTAGACTTCGAAACTTTCTACCAACAGCCACTAAACTCGCACTTGCAGAATCGCTTCTTCTCCCTCTACTTGACTATGCTGATGTCAGCTATCTCGATCTCACTGAGGAGCAACTTGATAAGCTTGAGCGCCTACAAAATTTCTGTATTAGATTCATATTTGGTCTTCGTAAATATGATCACGTATCACAGTTTCGCAACTTGCTCAAGTGGCTCCCAATTCGACTTCGACGGAATGCTCATATTCTTTCCATGCTTTACAGTATTCTTTTCCATCCTTGTACTCCGATTTACTTAAAAGAACGCTTCGTGTTCCTAAATGACACACATTCAAATTCGCGGTCGTCATTAACATTGCAATTATCCACGCCCTCTCATTCTACAAAATTCTATGACAAGTCCTTCACTGTTCAGGCTGTACGGTTGTGGAATGCATTGCCTGTGAATATTAGACGTGCACAATCCTTGGCTATTTTCAAAAAAATGACAAAACAACATTATTTGAGTTCATTGTAACTTTATCATAAGGTCTTGCTTTGGTACTCGCTGTGTGTATATCTTCTATATATAATATGTGTAAGTATATCTAATCTTATCTGCATATGTACCTATTTATGTATATATTATAGAAATTTAATGTAAGTATGTGCTGAGGTTTATGTTAAATACTATACTTAGGTATGTAATTAATAATATGTTTATGTATGTAAATAGTATATTTATTTGTATGTATGTATGTATGTAGGGATGTGTGTGTATGTATATATGTGTGTATATAGTTTAAGTTTATGACTACAGTAATAACTACCCAAACGTTATTATTGTTTTGAGATTAAAAAATGTCCATCAAAAGGTTGCCTGTAAGAGATCGCTTGTAGCGATAAGGCCGCCATTTGTACATTTCTTATTATGTTGTCCGTAAATGTACTAAAATTTATAAGTGTACAATAAAGAATTTTCTTATCTTATCTTATCTTATCTTGACCGGGGTACTAGTGTGTCCAATGTTATATCTCGTCTTTTATGGCCTTGGCAAGACTTTGAAAGTGGCTCCACGTAAGTTTGCCAATTCAGAAACAGGTGAAAAGGTATCAATGTATTGTAAATTAAAATATTAAAATTTACTTATCTTTTTACAGATTCTTTTACGATTTCAAATACTCACGCATTACACGAAGCGAGTTTCAAGATTCCAATAAAATTACAAACCGTATACATAAATATACTAGTCCTTCGTGTCCCTACTGAATACGTCAATAATCCTGATAATTCAATCAGATACAAAAATTAACCGAACAAATAACTTTATTTCTCGTAATCCATGGCTTTAATAAACGATAAGAACTTTTCTTATTTATCATTTCAACCGAACCCAACGTATGTAAGTACATGTGACCCGACAGGCTTCTACACATTTTTATTTCTTTGCATATTATGTGAAATTACCTTTATTTACGAGTAGCAAATAAGGAAACTTTTTATCGCAACCCAAAGTCATGAATGAATTAAATTTATCGTATGTTGTGTCTCAAACATTTTTTGTCTTTTTTACTGCAATACTGTTCTTTTATTTGTATGTTCGATGCTACTTATCTCATGTTTAAGGATGTGTAGGGCCTTAGCTGATTTCGTCTTCAAGACGGTACACTTGGTGATTCGAGTAGTGGTCTTTGGCGTGGGGTTTCGTTTGAGGCTTTTAGATAAACAATTCTATTGATTTTGCTGTCATTTGACGGTAGGTTCACTCAGAACCGGTTTATGTTCAATATTTAACCTTTTGCCCGGAATGCTTTGCTATACCTCTTTTTGAATACTTTAGGAATGCATGTGCCTAAGAAGAATGCAATAAACAAAAATACGATTACGTAAAAACAAAACAAACACCTAAAAAAGTTTTCGTTCCATTTTTAAATTTTAGAAAAATACGAATCCAATCTTATCACATGAAAAATAATTTTCAGTGTACCTAGATCTCCACTACAATACGTACTAATTGGAAAATCCTTTTTAATAATTTGTTTAAATATTTATCTAAATATTCAGTTAAGTAAATATTGCCGTGCATTTGCATTGTAACAACTGTTCGTAGGGGGGTGTCATAACATTAACAAGCAACTCTTGAGAGAACTCATTTGTATGCAACATCTACACGTACAAACGGAACTTCATCTTGTACATTTCTGTACGGAGATACGCGTGAAATTAATTGTATAAGTAACCGTTTGTATTATACAAGGCTAATTCATAATGGCACAGTTGATTATTTTTTTAAGAATATTAGAACCGAAGTTACTAATATTCCCTCTAACCCCTCCAACTAAGCTAAATTGCTTGTGCCAGGAGTGGGTTCACGTCGGTAGTGTATGGCCAGGATTCGAACCCGGGACCTCTCGATCGTAAGGCCGACTCCTTAATCACTAAGCTACCGACGCTTTAAGAAAAATAAAACTTGTCGGACGGGACTCGAACCCGCGATCTTTGCGAATGCCTTGACCAACTCGGCTATCGAGACCCCGCCCAAGAAGTGTCATTTTTCCTATGTATTCGATTTGTATAGTTAGCATACTTAATGCTGTAAAAGTTATCCAAATTAGTCCAGATTGTATACAAAGCTTATACTTTGAAGCTTTTTCTCAATCTGCCTTACCTTCTCTTGTGAATACCGTGTATTTCAACAACTCTTAGTGGAAACCCTGAACCAGAGTCACAACAAGCATCAGGTATACCGGAAAGCTGGTGACGTTGACTGAGGCCATAAACTTGGTGGAGTTTCTAAAACAACACGTTCGATGCCAAATATAATCTGATGTTTGTAATGCTCCTATACTACCATTTCTGGGCAACGGAGGAGCCATATACCGATATTTTTATGAAATATCGGAAACAAAAAATTGTGTAATGTTGATTTCTTTGTATGAAATACTAATTTGCGTGAAGACGGTTCAATCCGACAGTAAATTAAAAAACAATAGGTTTGTTTAATAACTGTCCAGTTTTTAAAGGTAATGAAAACAAAACAGACGAAAGTCAGTCTTTAAAACAAAGCCAAATTTATAATATCATACAAATATTGCTTGGGTTCCGCAGCAGCAATGTAATCCAATTGCAACTCGCAGAGGGTCCCTAAATCCAATTTTCCGTATCGCGCCTCCTACGGTCGAGGGAAGAACATCCGCCTAAAATAACATATCATGTTGCTCCAACTCAACACTTTGTTAAGCGACTTGATAACTCTATCCTTCTTACGTAAACCTACGAACATGCTGCTTTATTTTAAATATAATGTGGAAAGACAGCGTGTACAGTACACAGTACTGATTACTTAAAATAAAGTAAGTAGTAAAACGAAATATTGGATACTCAACATAAATAAAAAACATGGTTAACATCCCGGTGAGCGTTAAACTATAGAAGTAGTAAACCAAGGTTCTATTAGTGTGATTGTGATACTTCCGAGACTTTGCCATTAGCTTATCATCAGGCGAGGTCAAATTGACGTGTCAAGGGCGTGTGTTACTAAATTTTTTATCCCGGGAATGCCTATTTCTGGGATAAAAATTATGCCTATGTGTTAATCCAGACAAGGATCTAACCCTGCACTTAAATTCAGCTAGATCCATTCAGCCGTTAGAGCGTGATTGAATTACGAACCTTCAATCATTTTCACAATCTGCCACATTTATAATATACTAGCTTTTGCCCGCGGCTCCGCCCGCGTGAATGTCGGTTCCCGGCAATTATTCGATTTTTTCTCAACGTACAAACCTTCCCTGGACTTCCACGAATAATTCAAGACCAAAATTAGCCAAATCAGTAAAGGCGTTGTTGAGTTATAACATTACAACGAAAAGTGGCATTGATTTTTATATATATAGATATAGGTATTTAAAAAAAGACATAGTTTTTTAACGTTCCTGTACAATGTACTGGACTATTATTGTAATTGTAGAACCACTGTGCTGTTCCCAGTCATAGTTTTTTATTTATGTAGGTACTTTAATGGTGTACATTAAAGTGTCTAAAAAATGTACAATGTGTACATGTACATACATACTTACAAAAACTTAGCTAGTAACAAATGTACCAAGCTATGTATAACAACATTTTCACGGAGTTCCATGTTGAACGTAGTTACAAATCGAAATCCCTTTAAGAGTAATGATTGAGAGGGAAAACTCATAACTTACTCTCAGTTACCCAATCCTGAGTATTGCAACAGGAAGGGATAAAACCCTTAACGGTTTCAATAAAACTGAATAAGGAATCAAACAGCCTCAATCGGTATGTAGCTTTGGTTTAAAAAAAATCGGCCTCAATACTCCATAATAATATTTTAACGATATTATTATTATAGGTTGCGATAATGACCTCTGCGGTGTAGTGACAGATTGTTCTTTTTGTCAGAAGTTGCACGTTTGATACCCGCTCGGTGCAAAAAATGTAGGTAGGTATATTTATAGTTGGGGTGTTTTATATGTAATACTAGCTTTTGCCCGCGGCTCCGCCCGCGTGACCACTGTTCCGTTCCCTTGAGCAGTAGCGTGATGATGTATAGCCTATGTGTTATTCTGATATATAAGCTATATTATTGTAAAGTTTCATGAAAATTCATTCAGTAGTTTTTACGTGAAAGAATAACAAACATTCAACCAGACATCCATCCATCCATACTCACAAAGTTTCGCGTTTATAATATTTGTAGGAAAATAATATGTATATATTTGTGACATAAAAATGTATCTAAGCATTCATCTATATTCTAGAACCCAAATTGAAAACTATGCTTAGTTTAGGTTAAAATAGTGTCATATAGTTCGTTCTAAAATATATTATTGTATCAGTTTTGACACTGACTAATTAGACAACGCTGCAGCGTTTACTTAAAAAAAAAAGAAACAGAAATAAAACGCAACAATGGAACAGGGAGTTTTATTGTAACACAACTATAAATACCGTCCGCTTGACCATTCTAAAAAAAGTATAAAAGCATGGCGAATTGAACTGCAGTAATAACTAGTGAATAGAAAAATGCTCTGAGCTCGAAGGAAACACGCGGTTCATGGCTACGACAGGCGTACCGTCTTTGCGGGAACTATGACATAAAAATAACTACTTATTTAAAGATAGAGTGTAAACTGTTCGTGAAGTAAGGGGTTCCTGGTTAGATAGAAACCAGGTAGCACATTATAAAGCTAAGCAATCGTAGCAAGATCAGTTTCAGGATGGGTGATCATTATAATCAGTAAGAGACCCCTTCGTATCTTGTGTCTGGTTTATTATATCACTTGGGTGACATTCAAGCACAAGGCCTATCGGACTTGTGTAGTTTTTTTAAAGACAATCCTTTAAATAACTAAATTTTTCACAGATTATAATATGTCTGAATACTGTGCTAAAATACACGAAATTCCACCGGGACTATGAACTGAAAGCCCCGGGAAGTATCAAATATTTACTTATTAGCACTGCGGCCGTTTATTAAGGCATGAAAAATTGCACTGCATAGCTCAGTTAACTTTTAGACTTCTTTAAGAATATTATAACCTAATCATCATTAAAGCCCCAGCTATCATGAATAGAAGTTACTTCATCTGTGTATGGATGAATAACGCAGAAACAAATTTATTTTAAGTATGATGAATTTATCTACAGCAGTTTCAGTTATAAAAATGTAATATCAATAAAATGTACGTTTCTCTTTAGTAAATTGCGAGACAGAAGTAAAGAAATAGCTGCAAGTACGAAGAAGATGCATTCTGCATTGCAACTTAAACGTAATATGAAAGTTAAGTGCTAAACTTTACTGTATTTTATACATTATTCGAATTGTGTACCACTTTAGATATTGCTTGTTATACACTTAACGTGGAAATGAAAGGCGGGACACCCCTTTTTCTTATTTTTAAAAGGACACGTCAATTTGACTTCACCCCGCCTGATAGTAAGCTAAAGGCAAAGTCTCGGAAAGAGGGTCACCATTATAAACATGTACTATGTTAACAATGGTGGCACTCAGCTTGACGGCCTCATTAGATGCCTTTTCACGCCCCGCTTATAAGAACCGGGACTGTAGGAAGAAGGAAACACGTAAGCTGGCAGGGAGTTCCAGGTCTTAATGGTGCGTCATATGAATGAATCACCGAACCGCTTGGTTCTTGATGGAATATTCTGCACCGTCTGCGGGTGACATCTAAACCCTGCACGTCTTGTCCTGTGAAGGAAAGAAGAGGGTGGGATTAAATTGGATGCGCTCATCGGAACATTCTCCTTGGCAGAGACGGTAAAATACTGCCAAGAAAGCAATATTTCTACGCATTGCATGACCTGGGGGTGGGAGTCCTCACACTCGCCACGTTGCTCACAGCGATGGTAAGATGCGCGAATGCTTGGGGTGCGGCTGCCTCCTTCTGCGAGCAAGTAATGCTCGAGAAGGAGGTGGCCGGTCGGGTCCGGACTAGACTCCGGGCCCGGGAAGCCCGCGCAGAGCGAAGGCGAACCGGACGTCGGAGGTCGCAGAACGACCTCCGTCCTCCATGAGCGCTGGCCTGGGGGTGACCGGTAGAACCGCCTGTCACCCTAGCAGAAGCAGGCCGCGGCGGCGGTGCAAAAAGCGCCTCCCCGTAACCGGGGCAAGATGGGGACACTGTGGTCCCCACAACCCGAAGGGGGCCATCTCGAAGGAGATGATCCTGGGTCTGCCGGGGTGCGAGAGATATGCTTTTGGCAATCTCACCTCCGGCAACCAAGGACCCAAGACGGCGTGCGTTTTAGTCGGTTCGAGTCCGACACAACCGCCTTCACCGGCTCCGTGGGGGTGGTATCCGTGGGGATTTTTCGCACGATAAAAAAAAAAAACGCATTGCATGACCTGATGGGTAAAACTGAGGATCGGGAGCAAGATGTTGACTTGAACTCTAAAGATCGTATAATAGAGTTGCATACTATTCAAACCAAAGATTGCATACATTACCTTATTTGTAAGAGAATCATCTTCTGAGAATACTTGTAACAATCTAACAATCTAATTTTAGTTTACATTAAAGGATTATGTCTATACATCCACTTTTAAACTTTTACGTTATATTGTGTGCAATTTATACTTTTACTAATTTATTAAATCTTCTTCTTCTTCTTCTTCTATCGTGGCGATATTATCTTCTCCTAGGGTGCTGCCACCTGTATGGCGTTCTCGGAGCATGGGTATGGGCATTTAGCACATGTCTAAAGATGGGCCATTGTCAGTGGATTAACTCCACATACACATCGCAGGTTTATTATATCTAACTATGTATATAAATTAATAAAACCTTTGTACTGTATGATGTTTCACTAGCTGTAGTTTAAAAATAGGAAACCATAAAAATATACACTCTATTAACTTTGGTGGTATTTTTATAACGAATAACTATTCAAATATAGTGAAATTTTCTGCTAAAATAGAAAAGCTGACGCAGCGGTTCAATTAATAAAGACTAACATTCGAGTTATTCTCGTTTTTTTATACACCTGTTCACAAATTGTATGTCCCCGTAGGCACGTAGGCAGAGGTATATTGGAAGAATATGCATATAAGACACGCACTTCTTTCTGTTGCACTACAGATTATCTAGCAGAGTACAGTCAGCGTCATAAATATCTTGACGAAGAAGTCTCAAAATGATTTTAAAACTCTCGTATTAGGAGGAAATCAAACCTGGGTCAGCCGGGGTGCGAGGGATATGTCTTTGACAACCTCACCTCCGGCCTAGCACCAAGGCCCACAGTCGGCGTGCGGTTTTAGTCGGTTCGAGTCCGACATAACCTCCCCTTCCGGCTCCGGCAGGGGGGTATCCGAGGGGATTTCCGCACGAAAAAAAAAAAAAGGGGAAATCAAACTGTTGATTGATTAAATGGTATTATTGTCCAAACTAAAGGTGTGTACCAAATATCAGATCAATCAACTGGAAGGACGTAAAAAAACGAAATTTAGATCATTTTCAGTACTTTGTACGTCAACATCTTTCTGATGCTGACTCTACACTGGTTTCGCACAACTCAGGCTGACACAGCTACGCGTTTAAATTTACAGATTATACGCATTCTTTTCCAGCACGCGTTTTTCCATCTTCCTACAGTCCCGGATCCTTCAGTCGGGGTATGAAAAGCATCTGATGAGGCTGTCAAGTTGAGGGCTGCGGTTGTATAATAAATAATAATAAATATTCCACAACATTCTACACGACGCTATCTAGACCCATGTTAAGCTTTTATAGCTTGTGTTATGAAATCTAGAATGCGGATAAACATACTTATATACTTTTTTTTGTACATAAACATAGAAACACCGAGACCAATACAAATAGCAATATTCATGCATACAAATATTTGCACTGAGCGGGGATCGAACCCGCGCCTCCTGCGTGGCAGTCGCGTGCACTACCGCCACGCCACAGAGGCTGTATTATCGTAGGTGCTGTTATGGTGACCAGTGATTGTGAATGGTGAGAGGGGACAGGAATTTGGAGAAGTAACGGAAACAAACATAATACAAATGCGAGGAAATAGTCATTCTGATGCATTCTACTCGTATTCGTGTTGCCAGCTCTTTTTAAAACACCTCCAAGACATTGAAACATAAATAACCACCTATATAGATTGGTAGACTAAAAGATCAACTAAATAATTATGAAAAAGTTCTGTTACCTCAAGCAATATAAATAAACCACTTCAGAATACATACTACAATGAAACCAATCACTGGATACCATTTTATCGTTCATAAATTCTCACAACTTCTACGAACGTCGAGCCATTAAAATCGGAAAACATATATATTTTAATCAGGAAATTGGTTTCGAATTATCTTCTATACGGACTCTTTTGAATTTAAAAATACATTCACGTTTACCTGTTAGCTAGCGAGCAATATAAAAATGAATTGATCTGTGCTCATAGGAGGAGTAAAACTACAGGGGGACTACATGCAATATTTTATGTTAAGAAGTCCTATGGTGAATTTTTTCTCACTACTCCCTTACACGAGTGGGTAGAGCTATCCGAAGGGACCATGCCCTCAAAAATGAAATCCCCAAAGAAAGAGTAAACGTGACCACCTTAAAAAGCTTAAGAGATGAACTGTCATTGCAGAAACGGAAAGTCGAGGAAGGACTTGGGAGTGAAATGAAGTGCGAAGCTCAAGACCAACAGGGATAGCAGCACACTGTATATACGCCTTCTGCCCTTTAGGAGCTTCCCTTCTTTTCAACAAGATTTTATCTTTTACTCGCAGTTATAAGTCTAACAACATGGCTCTTTTTAATAGTTGGAAAACACCACAGTTAACGTCAAAAGCTGTACATGTTTTACAAAGGAGATCTTATAAAAATAAACTGTACTGTAAAGTACACAGAACCCTTTAATGTATTTTTTTCTATTTTTAAAGTTATGTGGCATGAAAGGTTTGTAGTTAATATTGTACTTATTTTACTGAAATATTTGGTAAACCTTTTTATCTGGCTTTTTTGTTGAGCTTATTCTGATATTTTTTCTTTTTCATAACGTATCTCTCATTTGATATTCATTTGACGAGGATTACAAACATATTGACACCATAATAATATACCAACAAACACCATTTTGCTTTAACAAATTTTTCTGCAACGATCAAATAGTATAATGCAATTTGTAAATAAATAGATGATTTATGATCGTGCAGATTTCTGTATTCTTTACTATCACTACGAACATTTTTGAATATTGTTACGCTTTTTTTATTTTGTGAATAAAAATGAACCAGCGTTGCAAAATGTATTCCGCGGCTAACATGCTAACCGCTGTAACCACTGATACTTTACTGTTTCAATCGTTGAATATTTTATCCTTTTTCATTCCAATACGTGGGAATCGACAACCAAAAATGTTTTATAGCGCTTGTTTGACTTCTAGGCAAGTTGCTTTAAAAATGAAATTGTGTTGCACTTTAAGGGTTGGGTTAACTCCCTCAACTAATAAATGGTACCTGTATAAGTACTATCGCGTCTTGACAGTTATATTTAGGTGAAATCTCCTTTCCTACACAGGACGACACGATGCAGGACTAAGATGCCACCCATATACGGTGCAGAGTATACCTGCTAGAACCAAGCGTTTCAGAGACTCATTCCTATCCGCACCTTTAAGACCTGGAACTCCCTGCCAGCTCACGTGTTTCCTTCTTCCTACAGTCCCGGGTCCTTTAAGCGGGGCGTGAAAAGGCATCTAATGAGGCCGTCAAGCTGAGTGCCACCACTGTTAACATGGTACATGTTTCCGATGGTGACCCTCTTTCCGAGACTTTGCCTTTGTAAGTATGCAGAACCCTAACTAGGTACTTACATTTTACTAATAAGTTAAAGCGGTCATACATTTTTTGGTTGGTTTCAAGCTTAAAGTCAGACACAATCACGTTCAGTTCAGCGTCAAGCTGTATGGACACGATTCATGGCTCAACACAATCGGAATCAAATCTAAGAACACAATAACATTGTCGACCATGACTTTTATATTGATGACGCATTGACGAAAATCGTCACAAAAGATTATTTTATAGGTACGCGCAGAACACAATTCCTCTTGTTATTCAAAAATACGCGGTTGACTAATCCAGGCGCTCGTTTGATTCTGAAAGCGAAGTTTTATAGAATTTGCATGCCACGTAACATTGTTATCGTTGTGGGAACAACAGATTGGGCCTATGAAATCCTTGCTCCTTGTTATTTTCACGGCAGAGTAACCGGTTGGATTCCATTAATGTCTACTAACGACCGGACGCACTTTGGATTGGGGTTTAAAAGGGTTGAGTGGTTTTGTACAATCGTTCTGATAAAAGGGGATGGATGTTAAGCTTTTAGCGATTTAAAGATGTCCCATCGGGTGTATTAATACTGTACTAAATGTTTCAATCAAAATTGTATCGATATTTGAGTACATGAAAATATAATGAAAATTTAAATTTGAGGGTTAAAAACTATGAGTAGGTTGCTTGTCACTCTGGAATGTGGGTGTTAAAGGTGAAATGTAAATCATTGACAACCTGTGTGGTGGTGAAGTGTTCGACGGTTACGATAGAGGTTGGAGGTATGCCTACTCTGTGTTAATATTTGTATGCGTGAATGTGTGTGTCTATTTACTTTTAAATAAAGTTGTGAGTAAAGGTGCAACTGTATCTGTTTTGTCGACTGTACATAATATATTATAATCAATATTACAGTCCATACTTATCTGCGATATATTGTCTCAGCATGTATTTTATACTTACTTATTAATATTGATTTCTGAGGTGGGTTGCTAACTATTCAATGGTCACTGTCAATTTTTTCTTCTTACAGAAATGTTCGTTTCCAGTCTTAAGTAAAGTATCAAGTAATTTTTAATTTTGAACGTTTGGAACCCTAGTTTTAGACTAACACCATAAATTCACACTAGAACTTAATGACTATGGAAGCAGTACAATGGGCGGCCTTATCGTTAAAAGCTATTTCTAGGAAGCAACAGAGTTTATTAAATACTTTATGTATCTACTGTGCGGGTCTGGAATAGAGTACATTATGAAAAGAAAATATAGTTTCATAGGTTTCATTGAGCTATAGTAAGTTTTTTTTTATACAGGACACGTCAATTTGACTTCACCTCGCCTGATGTTAAGCTAAAGGCAAAGTCTCGGAGAAAAAAAGTATATACTTTTAGGTGTATGGATGCGTTCCCGATAGAATAGGGCCACATCATCGCATCATATGGGTGGGTATAAGGCTGTTCATAGATAATACAACTGATGAGAAAGTGCCCACATAACAACAATATACTCGCTCCTTGTTACGTAGAACCGATAATCATAGTTGATGAAGACTGCCAACACTTTTGGGGATTAATATGCGTGAATATAATATATGTGTATGTATGGAGCACCAATTTCGATTGTATGAAAGCTTGCATTTTGAAGCCTGAGGTCGAGAACGGTTGCTCTCTGGATCCGAAAGGAAAATCTGCGCCCTTGCCTTGTCCATCATTCAACAAGTGTATCGACTTGTAGGTAAGATTGTCTTGCATTGCAAAGTAGTAGGTCAAATCGTATGAGACAACAAAAAAAATAGACTTTAAAACCCATAGATACATGAATTTGATTTGATTTGATTTTGATTTGAAACATAATTGAGCTATTTGGGATTGCACTTTATTTCAAACAAGGATGACGGTTATCGCGACCAAATATAGCCTATGTCCTTTCTCAAGGTCTAATCTACCCTTATACCAAATTTCATCAAAATCGGTTCAGTGGTTTAAGCGTGAAAGCGTAACAAATAGACAGACAGTCAGACCGACAGATAGACAGACAGAGTTGCTTTCGCATTTATAATATTAGTACGGATTCATAATGTGGTTCCCTTGTCGGTTCCCGGTCCTGTCGTAGAAAACGACTAAACGATAGGGCTGTCCTCCATCCGATAGTAAGCATACAGCCCATGACGAAATGCCTGCTTGACGTCAATAGGTTCACACCTTACTACGTTGGACCGAAAATCATAGGTGTTAATACACCTCTGCCTACCCCTCCAGGGATTTACAAGCAAGATTATATGCATAAAATGTATTTGATAAAACTAGGTCGAAAGAATTATATCCGCATAAAGGGTGTAGGTAAGTGTATCTGTCTACAAAAACGACAATCTTTATTATCCCACATACGAATGGTAAATAATCACGTAGCTACCCGGAGGTAAGTGGTTGCCGATGCTTATAAACACTCCCAACACCAGAGGTGTCACTGCCACGTTAGCGACATTATCTGCCTCCCCGAGGAGCCTTGCGACCCTACTCACTGGAAAGAACACCACTTTATGTAAGAAATTCCACAAATAAAATAGTTCTGATTTAATTTCACAGAATTGTTTCACAAAACTAAAACCCTTATCTGTAGAAATTTTATCAAAACTTAATAGAAAATTTTGATTTCAATTAGCAGGCCTATCATGAAACATTCAATCAATATATCCTTTACATGAAAATCTTCTTTGTCGACTGTACATTCAAAGTTGCGGACTGAAGTTTCGAACAATTGTAAACAAAAAATGCATATAACCCGTAATCAGTTACGTACACGGCACGTGATACTTCGTTCAGCCTAAATCCTACCAAAAACGGAAGTAACTTCACAGCACGTAAAATACTTGGTCCTCTTTTCGTTCTGCAACCGGGCGTAAAGTTTAATGTTAGCCGACTAGGTCCTTCGATTTTACGTTTGTTTTGATTTCGCAAACCCGACGACCCGTTAGGATCCCCCGAGTAACATCTAAACAAAACTAAAAACAAACTTATGAATATTCGCTCCTGTAGTATTACTGTTATAAGCTTGGCGGGTGTCAATTGTGTTCGGGCATGCGCAGTGTGCCCGTTGGCGAAGGCTTGCGTGAGTTTGCCAGTAATTGGCCGCACGCCGTTCAGTCCGAACCGGCTCCTACCAGTTTCACTGTATGAGGTACAGTGAAACTGCGATTTGCGCGCGTGTTTCGAACTTATTAACTCAAAAGTGGAAAACGTTCTATTAAAAATGGTGTTAATAGTAAAACATTAGTTTAAGTGAGTGTGTAATTCGATTTCAATGTTTCCTCTCGGTTAGTTTAGTTTTAGAATATGAATTAAATAGTTGAATAGTTTTGAAACTTTAAACTAATTGTGTTTAGCGGTGTGTATGTAGTGTTAATGGATTTTGGAATATGTAGGTGAGTGTTGATTTTTATAATTTACACTAAAGTTTAAGGCTGCTTAAGTTTATTGGCTTTTTCACACCAATCAACTTATATGGAAGAAAAATATAAATACGTTAATTAAAATGTCATTATTAAGCATATAACTAAGAAACTATTATAAATAAATAATATTTGATACAAAAAAATGGTATCTACTGCTTATAATTTATTTATATTTGTGCTCGAAATTACCGGTGATTCAGTTCCTAGTCTTTAGTACTCGTATATTTTATTTTTTACGTTTTCTAAGAGCAGCTTAATGGCCTATACATGATATACATTTTTGACGTTGAATTTGACTTGGTTCCATAAGAAAAATATAATATCAAGATATTTTTGTAAATAACATTAATCGATACTGTAGTTTTAGTCCTCTATATGAATATATATTGAATGAGTCAGAGTCAAATAGATATCAATAATTTACCAGAAAATTACTTCTACTTAATTCACTTGTTTACGAATGTATATTATTTAGGGTATAATCAAGTACTATTATCTAATCTGTGGTATAATTAAAAACATTATCTATACAAATAATAGAGAAGTTTTTGGAAAAACAATAGATATTTAAATATCGAATATGGTTTTCGATTTGTGCTTAATTTGAAGCTTATTCATCATCACTACTTATAGACGTATTATCTTGATTGCATCCAAGGCCACGGTGCTCTTTGAGTTCAGGGTCCGCCTCGAACTTATTGTATTATTTGCGTACATCTACTGCGTAAACCAAAGCATGGGTCTTTCGAAAGATATGTCCATCGCGACGGTTGTAAACGACGCCTAGAGTGAATATCACTTTTTTTTTCATACCATTCGGGTGGCAGACAAGCACACGATCCACATGATTCCCCATTCCGGGGGCGAGTCGGGGACACCGTTGTCAATGTCCCCTCAATATCCGTGATGATTTCCGCACGAGAAAAAAAGGTCCACATGATTTGACCACCATGACCTATGGACGCATCCAACGCTAGAGGTTTCTCTCTCGTGTATGTCTTTAGCTAGATAAACCTTGAGACCTTTAAACCTTCTGGGGTATGCAGAAGGCAGAGGATCGGATACTATGATGCAGGCTCATCCAGATTATCTAATAGTTCACCGTTTTCTCAAGATAGTCCACTTACGCCGAATAAAAACGCACCTACATATTATTTCCTCTATTCCTACAGTCCCGGGTTCTTCAAGCGGGGCATGTCAAAACATCTATCAAGGCCGACAAGTTAGGGACCACAATTTTAAGGCCAATAGCATCAGAAATTGATGGAAAGCGTTAGTAGCTTAGTGGTTAAGGAGTCGACTTTACGATCGAGAGGCCCAAGGTACGATCCTGGCCATTACACTACCGACGTGAGCCCACTCCTAGAACAAGCAATTTACCTTTGTTGGATGGGTTAGCGGGAATTTAGTGATTTCAATTGCTAATATTATTTTGAAAACAAAAAAAATGGTGATCTGTATCTTCTGGACTGCACCCCAGATTTTCACCATATAGCGTACATGCAGTCAATTGACAGAAAAATTAAAAAAAAAAAAACATTTTTTTACAATCTTCGTAGGTACACAAATAAACTATTGTATATTATACTGTCACTTGCGTGAATATAACTAGGTACATCTTATTTTTTCAAAACCATAAAGTATCATTTCGACAAACAAACATTATATTGTGTAAATATGACCTAATTTGGTCGAGCCGTTCTTTAGTAATACGTCAGCAAACATACGCATCGACCATTTTATATATAGAATCGTTTATCCGTTTGTTTGCTGCAAGACAATACAATTTTATTTATTTGATATTTGCTATCCTTCAAATAATATATATTTCATCATCCACATAAAGACGTTAGTCCTGATTGCATCCGAGGCCACGGTGCCCTCGGAGCTCAGGGTCCGCCTTCCGGCTCTTCCTCCTCCACTTCGCACGATCTTGGGCGTCCAAAGTAGTGAGACCGTTTTCACGCATGTCACCCTCCACGACGCCAAGCCAGCACTTCTTGGGCCTACCCCTTCTACCTGGACCGGGTGGGGGCGCCATTGCCAGGCATTTGTTGCCCACGTAGCTGGGCGGTTTCCGCAAGACGTGGCCGCACCAGCGGAGGCGGCTCTCTTGCATTTTATCTGCGATGTCACGGACATGAAGGCTGCCGCGGATGCGTGAGTTCCTCACGCGATCTTTACGCGTGACTCCACACATCCACCGCAGCATTTTCATCTCCGTGACACGCAGCATCTGCTTGTGCCGCTCCAACAGCGGCCACGCCTCACAGCCGTGTAAGAGGACAGGTCTAATGATCGTTTTATAGACCTGCCCCTTCAGCCTGACTGGCATTTTGGAGTCGCAAGTGACGCCAGTCATTTCCCGCCACTTAGCCCACGCGGCGGCAATACGTGCCTTGACGTCGTAGTCGATGTCACCAGAAGCGTGAAGTACAGATCCCAGGTACTTAGCCTGATCCGTGCGCTCGACCAAGTCATCGCCTATGCGAACGGGTGTGGGATCTGTTGAGTTTAACGCCAAGTACTCTGTCTTCGCCACATTTAGCTTCAGACCGCCGTTCGGTTCTCAAGCGCCTCCTTCCACACTTTCACACGTCGCACCAATCTGTTCCTGTCTGCGTCCATCAGCGCAATGTCATCAGCATACATAAGCAACCATGGAGGCTGCTCATGTGAGTCTCTGATACTGTCCGACAAAACGTCTAACACTAGGCTGAACAGGTAGGGACTGAGTACGGATCCTTGGTGTACCCCGACGGTGATGGGGAAGGTTTTCGTGTCGCCAACAGCGGTCCGAACCACGGAACCGGAATCTTGGTACATGTCTCGGATGGTGTCGATGTAAGCCTCTGGGACACCTTTGGACCGCAGTGCCCACCAGATCATCGCGCGAGGCACACAGTCGAAGGCCTTCTGCATGTCTAGGAATAGACAGTACAGGGGCGTGTTTCTCGCCCTGTATCTCTCCGCGACGATCCTTAGGGCGAACGCCGGATCCATAGTCCCGTATCCGGGGCGGAACCCATACTGACACTCCGAGAGGGTACTCTCCTGTCGGATCCGGGAATCGATTATCCGCTCGTAAAGCTTCATGGTGTGGGACATTATCTTTATATCTCGGTAACTACCACACTCCTGCACCGATCCCGTGCCCTTGAAGACTGGCGTAATAACACTCAGCCTCCACTGGTTTGGGATTTTACCGGTGAGGAGGATACGGTTATAAAGATTTGCGAGGATGCCCACACCACGGGCACCCATTGCCTTCCAAGCCTCGATGGGGACTTCGTCGGGTCCGACAGCTTTCCGGTTCTTCATGCGACGAATGGCAGTCTGAACTTCAGCAGGCGTTATCGGTGGCACTAGTCCTAGATTTGGAGGGAGATCTGGTGGCTGCACCTCTTTATGCTGCTTATTCAGCAGATCGTGGAAGTATGAGCGCCATCTCTCCTTCACTGCGACTTCATCGTACAACAGGTTTCCTCCAGGGTCTTTGATGCAGCGGCACTTGGTTATAGCCTGCACCGCTTTGGCCCTGGAGCGCGCCAACTTGTAGATGAGCTTTTGCCCCTCAGACGATTCCAACTTGTTGTATAGCGGTTGCAAGTGGTCTCGTATATATATTTATAAACTACAAATTATCATGTCAATATAAAGCATGGGTGTAGTAAGGCGGGTTCTTGGGGTTCAAGCCACCTCACCTTTTGGAAAAAATATGGTATTTTTCTCATAAATAATATTGCTGATTTGTTTGCTTTATTTCCTTAAATATACTTTTCTCGTATTACTGAAACTTAGCTTGGCCCGGGTTTAAAGGTTGTATATTATATTTATCTTGGCCATGAAAAGCAATCAAAAACCATACAGGTGCTGTTACGGAACAATCTTAATTGGTTATACAAAAGTTTACGAACGACGCAATATGTTTATGTAGTTATTCTATATTTTCGATTGGAAAAAACGGGTACATAATAAAAAAAATACTCTCAGGTATTTTACGTAGCGCTGTCAACTCGTAAATCTAAACTCAGTACAACTGATAATTGTGGTTCTAGACTAGATCTAGGGGTTACCGTGTTGGTTCACGATGGACTAGGATAGGACCACCCCAGCTCTTCCTGTGTATGTCGTAAAAGGTGACTAAGGGATAGGGCTGTTCTTCATCCAGGAAAGGGCCCGCTAGACGACAATAGGTTCACACCTCCTATAACAGTCATAATTGGCGAAACGTGGGTGCTAATACATCTCTGCCTACCCCATAGGATGGGGTTCTAGAATGTGGATAAAAATATAATTGTTTTTGTAAATAAGTACTTACATATTTAAGACAGGCCTTGGTGTCAAAACAAACAGACCTATATCTATACCTGCATAAAAATATTCACACTAACCAGGAATCGAACCTACGCCCCCTGACGTATCTACTGATTATAGTTATGCCACGCCTCGAATTTTGGAGCACCAGTAAAACACCAACAAGTAGAGAAGTACATTATAAAAACTATACAATACATCAAAAGCGATATATCGAATCAAATCCTAACTGACATTTTTTATTACTCTACCTAATACCATAGTTATGACAGTTGGGAGCTTTACTCACTGGTTGCCCATAATTGTGTAACAGGAAGGTATTTTCAGGTAAATATGAAGTACCCAGATTATGCAACTACTTTGTCGCTTGACAAACGAGTGCGGTACCTACTCAATAGTTTATTTGCAGATATTAGCAATGAAATTAAAAGGGGCAAATTTGCCAAATTGTTCAAGACCATCCAATAAAACAAATGTAGATATGGACTGTCACATGTCCGCATGCAAAGTAGCAAATTCTGTTGTTCTGTTCATACAGTCTTAATATAATTATCTGCTAATAACGATGCATATACATATAAACTGGTCAGTCATAAGTTCTACGCTCGTAGGATCATGAGATTGGAGTGCTACGTTTTGTCGTAGCATTCGTAGATGTTATGCAGAGACTAACCTACGAGTGTGCTACGAGTTCATGTTCTACGGCATAATCCATACTTCCATACTAATATTATAAATGCGAAAGTAACTCTGTCTGTCTGTCTCTATGTTATGCTTCACGCTTAAAACACTGAACCGATTTTGATGAAATTTGGTATAAGGGTAGATTAGACCTTGAGAAAGAGCATAGGCTATGTTGAGTCGTAGTAAATAAACGGTAGGATGTTTTTTTTTTGTTTTTTTTTTTTCAATATTCCACACAACTCTATCCAGACCCATGGTAAGAGCTGCACACGCTGACCGAGTGCCCGGCGTGGGACACGCCGAGGCGGGTCCTAGTGGCGGCTCTAGGGGTGGGAGTCCTCACACTCGTCACATTGCTCACAGCGATGGTACGATGCGCAAACGCTTGGGGTGCGGCCGCCTCCTTCTGCGAGCAAGTAATGCTCGAGAAGGAGGCGGCCGGTCGGGTCCGGACCAGACTCCGGGCCCGGGAAGCCCGTGCAGAGCGAAGGCGAACCGGACGTCGGAGGTCGCAGAACGACCTCCGTCCTCCATGAGCGCTGGCCTGGGGGTGACCGGTGGAGCCGCCTGTCACCCTAGCAGAAGCAGGCCGCGGCGGCGGCGCAAAGTGCGCCTCCCCGTAACCGGGGCTAGATGGTGACATTTTGGTCCCCACAACCCGAAGGGGGCCATCTCGAAAGAGATGGTCCTGGGTCTGTCGGGGTGCGAGAGATATGCTTTTGGCAATCTCACCTCCGGCAACCAAGGACCCAAGATGGCGTGCGTTTTAGTCGGTTCGGGTCCGACATAATCACCTCCACCGGCTCTGTGGAGGTGGTATCCGTGGGGATTTATCGCACGATAAAAAAAAAAAAAAAAAAAAAAAGACCCATGGTAAGCTTAACTAGCTTGTGTTTTGGAATTTATAATGTGGATGAACATACTTAGATACTTTTTTTTACTTAGTATACATACATACATACATATTATACATAGAATATAGTAGAATACAAATAGCGCCATAGTCATGCATACAAATATTTGCACTGAGCGGGGATCGAACCTGCGCCTCCTGCGTGGCAGTCACTACCGCCACACCACAGAGGCTATCAAATTATAAATGACGTAACATGGTTCACCCATAATTGGGGTTATTATCGATCTAACCCCCTTCCCCTTTCCGATAAAGGCTTAAATGTTCTTCAAAGCCATAATCTCTAATTTTCACGTGGAATAGTAATTAACATCGGAATGCCTCGGCAATTACACTATTGTAATTACCAATAAAATTTTCATATCAATAACGAATCCAAGTTTATTACTCTATGAAGTTTTATAGTAGTTAACCTTCTTATACCTGTTTCTAACTGTTAAACTTTATTAAATATCTGTGTATTGGTCTGTTAGACCTTCGGTGTCCAGCTAACCTTATCTGAAGCTGTACACTTGCTGATTGTTGAACGAGGGGTTAAGAGTCCCTGGGTTTGGGAGTTATATGGCAGTAACTTCCACAAAATCTACATAAGTCAGTTGGAAAAGTATTCCCCTTATAGGGAGAGGTCGTGGGTTCAAGGCCCACTTGAGCCGGCGGCGCGCTGAAAGAAGCTCGCCTCCCCATTCCGGGGGCTAGTTGGGGACACCGTTGTCCCCCCTCCTGAGGAGGGCCAGACCGTAAGGGACGGCCCTGGGTCAGCCGGGGTGCGAGGGATATGTCGATGACAACCTCACCTCCGGCCTAGCATCACGATCCACAGTCGGCGTGCGGTTTTAGTCGGTTCGAGTCCGACATAACCTACCCTTCCGGCTGCGGTAGGGGAGGTATCCGAGGGGATTTCTGCATGGAATGGTTATTTTTCGAGATGTATTCGAGTACATAAGTCAGTTCTGAAGACGGAATAAGGGGACCCCAGGCTTCAAGTTAAAAGCTTCTGATGTAACTAGGAACAATGCCAAAAGATGAGGAGAGGGGTTACACTATCTTGTCTCTATTTAATGGTAGTTTTGGGTTAGAAGTAAGTATATTTAAATTAAATCACTTTCATAGCACTGATTCTCAGCTTTAGCTACCATGACGCACAAAACGCAAGTATTTCTCACTAAAAATTAAACAAGACAAACTGATATCTTCGTTCTAATCGACCAATGTGTTTTACAGGTTAATAAGACGGGAATGAGTTTTATTGAAATTCAATATAATCGGGAGTGGGAAGCAAACCAATTTGATTCTAATAAGACACGGTAACGGTGGATTGGTTGAAACTTGATTCGATTAATGGCCTACCAATTAAACTGCAAAGCTATTGAGTGAATAGACTGATCACTTAGTGCGGAGAAGTTAATCTGTGGTTTCCTTGTAAAGACGAGTCAATTTTGTACTTAACTCACTTGTTGAAAAAACTTTTTTGTAGAAATCGTTTTCTTTGTTGTTGAAGTTTCGTATACGTAATATAGAAGGGATTAGATTGTCATGAATGTCATTTAAACTAAACGCTGCGATATGTCGTATTGTAAACGATACATACGTTAATTTGTACTATATATACTGTATATATACTGTGTGTATTTATTTTATTGAACCTGACCGGTTTGACCTCACGACATTCTCAAATGTTTACATTTAAGGTAATGATTGTACTAATCATTATCATTAGCCTATTGCAGTCCACTGCTGGACATAGGCCTCTCTCAATGTGCGCCATATCTGCCGATTCTCCACTTTCCACATCCAGTCTGTGCCATCCACCTCAGTCCATCTGGCTAGGGAGCGTCCTACCTTCCGTTTACCTTCTCGCGGTCTCCACACTCTTTGCTCCTACGGCCATAAGTATTTCGGCAGATGTGACCAGCCCACTGCTATTTCAGCTTGCTTATTCTGCGAGTTATGTCTGTAACTGTAGTTCTTTGTAAATGTAATGGATAAAAAACTTTAATGGTGATCTTTCCTTTTTAGTTTCTTTTGGAATAGTCGAAAGAAGCACCTTAGCATGCGGCCTTATCATAAGTGGATGATGATCTTTACGCACAGAATGTCAATTTTTTTTTTAAACATTAACTGTTTTTTTTATACAGTCTGTGTCTTTTTTCCCGAACATGCATAACACGCTCAAACGCTCGTGTGATAAGTGAAAAGTATTTTGTAACACACACACATATTATTATAATTAACTGTTAATGGCATAGATTTGTTCATTAAAAGTTGAAATAATCTATCAGGTAAATAAGAAGTTGCATGAAAAAACTAATACTAATAAACATGGCCTCTTTTATATCGAAACTTTTTTTACAACAAAGCAACTCTAACTCCACCAGTAAAATGAAAAAAAAAAAACAATCCCATAATCCACGTGTGAATCATAGATGCAAAGTCACAGTTTGATAGCAGATGTTATTATGTGCCTAATTGCAGTGAAATTATGAGCAAGTACATTGAAAAATAAATTATACCCCATCGAACTATGACACGATAAAATGACTTTGTTTAATAGTCACTCTCATTTAACCTCCCAGCCTGAGTTATGATTAGTGGCAAATCACTAACATTTGCTTCGAATACTAGCCATTACACTACCAACGTGAACCAAATCCTAACACAACGATTTAGCTCAACTGCCCTTCAGTTGGTAGGAATTTTAGTAACCTCGGTATATTTTATAATTAAAAAAACTAACAGAGTTGTTTAGTTCTCCCACATGGGGCTCTTGACCTAACGACCTAACTTGAACGACGAGCTAATTTACAGGTGGGACTACCTTTTAAAATACCCTCCAAAGTACGGAAGCGCAAAAAATATTATGAATTACCACTAAGCGATTACCCATCAAAATGGCAATCACACCTAGGTCACTTAACCTACTGATCGTTTATAAAACAGTGAGCACACCTGACCACGAGCGTTTGGGCTATATAGCTGAATTTAGAGCTAAGTGGCAAAAAGTGCAGGACTTAACAGTCCGCTTTTAGCTAGATATTTCACTCACGCACGGTACATAAAGAGCTTTACTGTGTATCGCATTCAAACCTCATATCGCTGAAAATGCACGAGCTATTTGTACGAATAGAATCTATATATATATATATATATATATATATATATCCAATATTAATATTGAATATTAATAATGGATATGCTTTAGGACATGCTACATCCCCTCCGAGTAACACAAACTCGGACGGGTGCCCGGCTTATCCAGGTCCCAGGTGCCTCCAGCGGTCCCCAGGCTGATGCCATTGCGGCCAAGCTGAGGGAGACGCTGGATGCAGCCGACGTCCGGGTGTCCAGGCCCACCAAATGCGCAGAACTGCGCATATCGGACCTGGACGACTCCATCACGGCCGAGGAAATTCGGGCCACCGTGACGGAGGCCGGGGGCTGCCCCCTGGAGGCGGTAAAGGTCGGAGCAATCCGCTACGGCCGTCGCGGACAGGGGGCGGTAGTTGTCGGCTGCCCCATCGCAGCAGCCCAAAAGGCTGCCGATCGGCGGGTCCTCGCGGTGGACGGCGTTATTGGGGTGCGGGTCAAGCTCCTGCAGGCTCGGCCGGCTAGGTGCTTCAGGTGCCTGTCGGTCGGGCACGTGGGGGTGCAGTGCACGGCGGAGGTGACGGTCGGTGACCGCTGCTTCCGCTGTGGCCAACCCGGTCACAAGGCCGGTGGTTGCGAGGCTCCGCTGCACTGTTTCAGGTGTGCAGCGGGGGGCAAACCGGCCGACCATAGGGTTGGCAGCAAGGCCTGCACCAGAGGGGAGCCAAAGCCGCGAGGCGGGCGTTCCGCCAACTGTTCGCAGCGGGATGCGGAGATGGTTCCATAATGGATCCCCAGCTCCGCATCCTGCAGGCGAACGTGGGCCACGGTGTCGATGCTCAGGCACTTCTGCTCCAGAGCATGGCACAATGGTCCATACACGTCACCGCTGTCGCCGATCCATACACCCACCGCCCCCCCGGGCCTGCCTGGGTGGTCGACCTGGATGGATCGGCGGCACTGGTGCACAACACCGCTGCGGGTGCCCCTCCCTTTGTGGTGATCGCAAGGGAGCATGGCATCGTAGCGGCGCGTGTGGGGGAGATTGCGGTCGTGGCTGTCTACTTCACGCCAGCATTACACCGACGCATAGGGCAGTATCGGCGGTCGCTGGAGCGGCTGACCGACGTCGTCAATGCCTGTCACCCTCGCCCGGTTCTTGTGCTTGGGGACTTCAATGCCTGGTCTGAGGCTTGGGGGTCCCGGCATACGAACCCGCGAGGCAGGGCTCTGGAGAGCTGGGCCGCTACTCTCGGTCTGGTTCTCCAGAATCGCGGGGCCGAAGCCACGTTCTGGGCGGCGGAGCGCGAAGCGAGTTCGATCGTAGATCTCTCGTTCGCGAGCGCTTCGCTGTCGCAACGTGTGCGGGACTGGCGTGTCATCGTGGAGGTGGAGACACTAGCGGATCACCGATACGTTCGGTTTGATGTCTCCCCTCCCGAGAGTGATGCGCCGGTCACACTGGCCCCACGCGAGCCGCGCTGGGTGCTTAGGGGCCTGAACAGGGATGCTCTCTTGGAAGCCGCCTCCGTGCAGGCCTGGGCCATGGTGCCGGACAGGCCTGACGACATTGATGATGAGGCGGCGTGGTTCCGGGAGGCCATGACTGTTGTTTGCGATGCGGGTATGTCTAGGGCTCCAGCCTAAAGTCCGAGGCGCCGGGTCTACTGGTGGACTGCGGAGATCGCGAGGCTGCGTCAAGCCTGCGTGATCGCGCACCGCCGGTGGGCCAGGCTCCGTAGGAGGCGTAGCCGCCCCGCAGACACAGATCCCCTAGTGGCGGAGTTGCAAGAGGGATACAGGGAAGCCAGGAATGCCCTCCGAGCGGAGATCAAGCGGTCCAAGGCAGCTTCCTACAAGGAGCTGCTGGAGACATTGGAGCGGGACCCATGGGGGCGGCCTTACCGTTTGGTAAGAGGAAAGCTGCGCCCCCGGGCCCCTCCCCTGACCCAGGTTCTCGAGCCGGCTCTGCTTGGAGGAGTGGTGGAATCCCTGTTCCCGGCGTGGGCGGAACACGTTCCGCCGCAGATGACTCCGCCACCTCGGTCGCCTGATGCGCCCGGCGTGGTTATTGACGACGACGTGCCCGAGGTCACTTGGGTGGAACTAGAGCTGGCGGTGCGACGGCTTAGAGCCAAGAAGAACACCGCCCCGGGACCCGACGGCATTCCAGGCCGTGCGTGGGTCCTAGCTCTAGGAGAAGACGGTCTCGAACCCCGACTGCGAGGGTTCCTCAGCGCATGCTTGGAGCGGGGCCAGTTTACGAAGATGTGGAAGACGGGGAAACTGGTCCTCATCCGCAAGGACGGACGCCCGGCGGACGAGCCGTCCGGGTACCGGCCCATAGTGTTGCTCGACGAGGTGGGCAAGCTCTTCGAAAGAGTGATTGCCAAGCGCCTCGTCGAGCACCTCTCTAGAGTGGGGCCGGACCTAGCGGACACTCAGTACGGCTTCCGCCGGTGGCGTTCCACTGTGGATGCCATCATGCGCGTGAGGACTCTGGCGGAGGATGCGGTTGCCAGGGGCGAGGTGATGTTGGCGGTGTCCTTGGACATCTCCAACGCGTTCAACACCTTGCCCTGGAGTTGCATCAGGGAGGCGCTCGTGTACCACGATGTGCCTCTCTACCTCCGCCGCATAGTCGGGGCGTACCTGACGGAGAGGGGCGTCATCTACCCAAGTGCGACCGGCGTCGGTAGGCGTGAGATGTCGTGCGGTGTCCCACAGGAATTGGTCTTGGGGCCGCTCCTGTGGAACATCGGATACGACTGGGTGCTTCGCGGTGAGCTCGCGTTCGGTGCCACCGTCACGTGCTACGCGGACGACACGCTAGTGACGGTGAGTGGCGCTACACACCGCGAGGCGACCCAGAGGGCCACGACCACTGTTGCTCAAGTCGTGGATCGGATCCGGCGGCTGGGTATCGAGGTGGCTCTGCACAAATCCGAGGCCTTGTTCTTTCATGGTCCTCGGCGCAGGCCACCCCTGGGATCCAGCTTGACAGTAGGAGGTACTCCCATCGACATCAAGCCCCGGCTGAAATACCTGGGGCTCGTACTCGACGGTCGGTGGGACTTCGGAGAGCACTTCCGAAGTCTGCGCCCCAAACTGTTGGTGTCAGCTAACGCGCTGATGCGGCTGCTGCCCAACTTGAGGGGCCCAGAGGACTCCTGCAGGAGACTCTACGCGGGTGTCGTGCGGTCCATGGCCCTGTACGGGTGCCCCGTGTGGGCGGACGCCCTGCAGGCCAGGTTCGTGCAACTGCTGCATGCTCCGCAGCAGACGATGGCCTGCAGGGCCATTAGGGGGTACCGCACGATATTCTTTGAAGCGGCGAGTCTCCTAGCCGGATCGCCACCGTGGATCCTGGAAGCGAGATCCCTTGCGGCACTGTATCGGTTCCGTAAGGAGGCGCGGGAGCGGGGATTAGATCCCGAGCCCGAAGACATTCGGGCCGAGAGGTCCCGGCTCCACGGGATCATGGTGGCGGAGTGGGAGCGACGACTTGAGCAACGACGCGCAGGGCATGCCGTCATAGAGGCGGTAAGGCCCATCATGGGGGAATGGCTCGAGAGGCCACATGGCAGCCTCTCGTATCGACTGACGCAGATTATCACCGGGCACGGGTGCTTCGGGAGATATCTGTGTCGGATCGAAAAGGAGCCAACGTCCGAGTGCCATCACTGCGACGCGAGCGAGGACACGGGGCTGCACACGCTCACCGAGTGTCCGGCATGGGCCGGACCGAGGCGGGAGCTAGTGGCGGCCCTGGGAGTGAGAGTTCTCACCCTCGCCACCCTGCTCACAGCAATGGTCCGCTGCGCGGACGCGTGGGCGGCCGGCGTCTCCTTCAGCGAGCAGGTAATGGTCGTGAAGGAGACGGCGGAGCGGGAGAGGCGGCGCGAGCGAGAAAGACTCGCAGATCGCGCCGCCCGCACGCGCAGGCAACTCGGGCGTCGGAGGGCACTGACTGACCTCCGTCCCCCATGAGCGCGGGCCTGGGGGTGACGGGTGGAGCCGCCTGTCACCCCAGCAGAAGCAGGCCACGGCGGCGGCGCGCTCAATAGCGCGCCTCCCCATTCCGGGGGCGAGTTGGGGACACCGTTGTCCCCCCTCCTGAGGAGGGCCAGACCGTAAGGGATGGCCCTGGGTCAGCCGGGGTGCGAGGGATATGTCTATAACAACCTCCGGCCTAGCACCAAGACCCACAGTCGGCGTGCGGTTTTAGTCGGTTCAAGTCCGACATAACCTCCCCTTCCGGCTCCGGCAGGGGGGGTATCCGAGGGGATTTACGCACGAAAAAAAAAAAAAAAAAAAAAGGACATGCTACATAGAGTTTTAATTTTGAATTGTGATCCGAATTTTAATTTAGTGAAAAGCTTATTTTGTGTGGGTCCTTTTAGAGTGATGCTAACATACTTTTGTTCCTATTTTTTTTGCAAAACAGGATACCTAAAAACACCTAGAACCATTCTACAAGTATTTCCACTGAGTGGGATTCGGGACAGATTCGGTATCTGCGAGTCAGACTCAGCAGTAATCACACAGATCGTCTAATCATGATAGTTCATATTAATATTTTAAGAATTTCCTCCCTGGTCACAGAAGTCTAGTTATCAAGATGTTTTGTTCTTGCCACAATCCAGACTAATATTATAAATGCGAAAGTAACTCTTTCTGTCTGTCTGTATGTTACGCTTTCATGCCTAAAGTACTGAACCGATTTTGATGAAATTTGGTATAGGGGTAGAGTAGACCTTGAGGAAGGACATAGGCTACAGCCTATACCTAACTAGCCAAATACATTTGGTCGCGATAACCGACATCCACGCGGGCGGAGCCGCGGGCAAAAGCTAGTATTAAATAAGGAGCACAAAAAAAACTATTCCTCTAACGTACAGTACAATAAAATATGCAATATGAGAGTGGTTTGAGTTGAAAAAGTATATAGTGATGAGAATTGAAAAAGGTATATTGTGGCTGTGGGCACTCGGAACAAAGGAAAAATCATGAGAATAAGGAGAATTAAAATAACCAAGTCCTTCGGAGATAACCTCGTAGAATATACATAGTAAATGTTTTTAAAATACTGCTTGAATGGACCCCTGATCTTTCACCATCAGACCTTATTTGCAAGCTGTTGTACCTGTTGAGAGATGGACGAGGTTCTGGCTGTATTTGACGAAGTGTAAAGGGATAATTAGTCTATATTTGGTTTCTTCGCATGTTTAACGCATAAACGCGAACTCACATCGTGCATTGCGCACGGCATGCAACGCATTTTTATGCTTTGTATTAAAAAGTGAGATTAGTACGATGCGTGAACGCACTTGTTTGACTTTCTATACAAAGCTTAGCTTACTTAGCTCAAAAGATACGAATAAGTTGCTAGTACCAACAGTCGGGATGCGCGACGGATATACCAGAAGCAACCAAACCGATGGCCCGAGATGGCCGTGCGGTTTTTGTTGGTTCAAGTCCGACATGACCATCCCCGTCTTAGGGAGGTATCCGAGTGGATATCTGCACGTACAAAAAAAAGTAGCAAGACATAATCAAAGTATGTTTACAAGCATTTGGTGTATTTGACACATTAGCACAAAAAGTGTTTTTTAAATTGTAGATTGTGTGTGTGTGTGTGTGTAGATGTAGATTGTATGTATATTGTTCGCGCACTTGACAAACATTTGAACAAAGCTTTGCCGCATAACAAATAACACACTACGAAGCTTGCGAAAGCACAATACTAAAAATATTCCTTTATCCGCCCTCAGATTTCTAGATTTTTTTATAAATGCATTGAACTCATAATGTCTCTATTCTGTATATCGAGCAAAGCGTGCCTATTCTGGTGTCTATCCATTCGAAAATTCATCGCACTCTACTTTATTAATTATCTGCATGTACGGATTTCCACTTCTGAGGGAATCAATGGCAATCATACTGATTGATTACAGTCCTTGATTTATAGCTATAGTTTCAAATGAGGGAACATCTGCTGCTATATTACTAGCTGTTGCCCGCGGCTTTTTAATCCCATTCCCGTAGCCTATGAGAACCTGTTCACGGGACAAAAAGTACCTTATGTGTTATTCCGGGCTGAAACCAATTCCTGTACAGTTGCACTGTCGCTCCTAGCCACCTCAGCCGTACGGTCTGGTTTCTGGACGCTGCTGCCGAGGAAGCGGGTCAAATACGAGGCGTTGCAGACGAGGTATCTTTTCGTTCCCTTCGCAGTGGAGTTATTGGGCTGTTGGAGTGTGGAAGCCAAAAGATTTTTGGAGGAGATCGAGCATAGGATCCGGGAAAAGTCAGGCGACTCCCGTGCTAGATCGTACCTGGTGCAGAGGTTGGCCTTCACAATGCAATGAGGGAATGCTACCAGCGTGGCACGTTAGCGCCGGGTACCGGTCTAGACGCACATTGTTCGTAGGCACGAGCGCGGATGCGTGTTATATTTTATATTTTGACATGGTATATTTATTATTTCATTTGACGTTTTATATTTAATATGTTATTTATTATTACATGTCAAATTAATTTATGTATTTTAATATTGGTCGGATTCAGGAAAATAAATTATTTATATAGTGTGGAGGAACGAGGTGTGATGTTCCTCCAACAGTGGTGACCTCGACGTGATTTTTCCTTTCTGGCAAGCTTGGCAGTTCTTTGTGCATGTCCTGCAAGCCTTCCTAACGCCTGGCCATACAAACCCAGGTATTAGGAAGGATTGCAGGACATGGACAAAGAACTTCCTAACTTGCCAGAAAAAATCACGTCAGGGTCACCCAATAGCTATATTTCATATTGTATCTATGTAAATAAAATATACTGCTACTTTCGTATTTTTCTAATTAACTATAAACTAATTCTATCTAATTGGGAGAGACCTATGTCCAGCAGTGGACTACGGTGGGCCCATTAATTTGATTTTGACAATTGTATCTTTCACTATCAACATGCATAAAACTATACTTTGGTTCTAGATAGCGTGCGTTCCTAAAAATGTTCCTAACTGTGCTTAAAATTTTAAATTACGAACTCATGGTTGAGTTATTTCAAAACGACTAAAATGTCATCCGAATATAGTTCAAAGTTAGCGAAAAAGTGCTAAAAGTATCAAGTAATATTCGTTCGAGCACTAAAATACATCGAATAAGTCATAGATCTACGACCCAATAACGACGAAACGATATTAAACACCGATTTTAAAACGTTGACCGCAACGAAATACTGGGAAACTAGTGGGCAGCTACAGGTTGGGTATAAATAGCGTTGTTGTCACGCATTGCAGGATATGTGCGTCCCTTTACCGTGTCAAGCCATCCAGCTTTCCGGTCCGTGACACAACCGATGCGTTTCCGACGATGTCTTTTATCGTGGCTTGTCAGACATCCATCCAATAGTTAAAATGCTGGTTGCGCGATGGAGGTGGAGTATTTATTTTTTATTTATACATTGGTTTAAGTAACTTAAAGAGAATTTTTATTCATTTGTTTGGTATATTAATAGTATTAGAGTATAGGTATAATTATTATGCTTAGATCGTAGTGGAATAGTTTACAAGAGTAAAATAATGTTTTTACATTATAACAAAATCGTGAATATGTATAGTTAATGCTGGGTTCATACCAACCGAACAAAGTTGTACAGATGCAAGAGAGTGGGATTTGTGATGATGACGAATCCCTCTCACTTTTTCAGTCAGTTTCTTTCATTCATATTCAATTTTTAGGTGTGTACCCGGCATATAAAGGCATGAACAAAAGCATAAGCTATGCAAGCAAGGTGTGAATGCTTCTGGTGGTGTGTGGGTGTGTGTCTGTGTACTTGTATGTGTGTGTACATGTGTAAAAGAAAAATGAGTGCAAAGGCGATGCTTTTAAAGATGTCGGTGAAGTAATTTTGATTTTGAATCAATTTCTCAATAGTATAAACTTTACTTGATTTTCTTTTATGTAAATTGAAATTTCGAATAAATTATTGTAGCAGACCTCATTAAAAAGTTTCAAGAGCCAGACTTCAAACTAGCTTTCAATAATATTACTTGAAAGTAAAACAATGTTTGAAATAGTACTTACAAAATAAACTAGACAAATTAACGATTCTATTCGCAGGCATTTCAATTCGATTTTATAATATAATTATAGTGTAGTTAAGGTTCGTGTTCGTGGTATTTTATTATTTATACTAAATAGCTTTAGCCCGCGGCTTCGCCCGCGTGGATGTCGGTTATCGCGACCAAACATAGCCTATGTCCTTTCTCAAGCTCTAATCTACCCCTATGCAAAATTTCATCAAAATCGGTTGAGTGGTTTAGGCGTGAAAGCGTAACATACAGACAGACGGGTAGGGCCTGACCTGGCGGATGGCCAGTATGGCTTCCGCCGGAGGCGCTCCACCGTGGATGCCATCATGCGCGTGAGGACTCTGGCGAAGGACGCCGTCGCTCGGGGCGAGGTGGTGTTGGCGGTGTCACTGGACATCGCCAACGCATTTAACACCCTGCCCTGGAGCTGCATTAGGGAGGCGCTCGTGTATCACGAAGTGCCTCTCTACCTTCGCCGCATAGTCGGGGCGTATCTGTTGGAGAGAGCAGTCGTCTACCCAAGTGCGACCGGGCTCGGTCGGCGAGAGATGTCGTGCGGTGTTCCGCAGGGATCGGTCCTGGGACCGCTACTGTGGAACATCGGTTACGACTGGGTGCTTCGCGGTGAGCTCGTGGACGGTGCCGCCGTCACGTGTTATGCGGATGACACGCTGGTGACGGCGTGCGGGGCTACATACCGCGAAGCGACCCTGAAGGCCACGACCGCGGTTGCCCAAGTCGTGGAACGGATTCGGCGGCTGGGTCTCGAGGTGGCTCTGCATAAAACCGAGGCCATGTTCTTTCATGGGCCTCGGCGCGTGCCACCGGAGGATTCCAGCCTCATAGTGGGAGACATTTCCATCGGCGTCAAGGCCCAGATGAAATATCTGGGGCTCGTACTGGATGGCCGGTGGAACTTCGGGGAGCATCTCCGAAGACTGGCCCCCAAATTGAAGGACACAGCTGCCGCTTTGGGGCGGCTGCTGCCCAACATGAGGGGGCCGGATGACTCCTGCAGGAGACTCTACGCGGGAGTCGTGCGGTCCATGGCCCTATATGGGTGCCCAATATGGGCGGACACCCTGACGGTCCACAATGCGCGTCTGCTGCGTGGACCGCAGCGTGCAATGGCCAGCAGGGCCATTAGGGGGTACCGCACGATATCCTTCGAGGCGGCGAGTCTCCTTGCCGGATCCCTACCGTGGAACCTGGATGCGAGAGCCCTTTCGATGCTATATCGGTATCGTAAGGAGGCGCGGGAGCAGGGACGGGAACCCGAGCCCGAAGAAATTCGGGCCGTGAGGTCTCAGCTCCACAGGGACATGGTAGCGGAATGGGAGCTACGACTTGGGCGACCAAGCGCAGGGCACGCCGTAATAGCGGCGGTAAGACCCATCATGGAGGAGTGGCTTGAGAGGCCACACGGCAGCCTCTCGTACCGGCTGACGCAGGTGATTACCGGACACGGGTGTTTCGGGAGTTACCTGTGTCGGATCCGGAAGGAGCCAACGTCCGAGTGCCATCACTGTGATGCGAGCGAGGACACAGAGCTGCACACGCTGACCGAGTGCCCGGCGTGGGACACGCCGAGGCGGGTCCTAGTGGCGGCTCTAGGGGTGGGAGTCCTCACACTCGTCACATTGCTCACAGCGATGGTACGATGCGCAAACGCTTGGGGTGCGGCCGCCTCCTTCTGCGAGCAAGTAATGCTCGAGAAGGAGGCGGCCGGTCGGGTCCGGACCAGACTCCGGGCCCGGGAAGCCCGTGCAGAGCGAAGGCGAACCGGACGTCGGAGGTCGCAGGACGACCTCCGTCCTCCATGAGCGCTGGCCTGGGGGTGACCGGTGGAGCCGCCTGTCACCCTAGCAGAAGCAGGCCGCGGCGGCGGCGCAAAGTGCGCCTCCCCGTAACCGGGGCTAGATGGGGACATTTTGGTCCCCACAACCCGAAGGGGGCCATCTCGAAAGAGATGGTCCTGGGTCTGCCGGGGTGCGAGAGATATGCTTTTGGCAATCTCACCTCCGGCAACCAGGGACCCAAGACGGCGTGCGTTTTAGTCGGTTCGAGTCCGACATAACCGCCTCCACCGGCTCCGTGGAGGTGGTATCCGTGGGGATTTTTCGCACGATAAAAAAAAAAAAAAAAAAAAAACATACAGACAGACAGACAGGCAGACAGACAGAGTTACTTTCGCATTTATAATATTAGTATGGATTTAATTTCAATATGTAAACATTCTATGATATCATTATTCATTTTTATTTATATAATATAGTTTTTAATATAATATACTTCATTATACAAGAATGTGAAACACACAAATGTACAGTTACGAGCAAAATATTGTCACATTTCAGAAATACAATCTGGAGTATCCTTAAAACAGTAAGCAATTTCTAAAACAAATGTTGACAGAGTGTATGGTAGATATCGGCATATCGGCATACAACATTAAACCTATGTGTGCTCAATTGTACCTGTGAAACCTTAGCATACATCTCACATAAACAAACTTTATGCAATATGATTGGATTACAATAATTTAAACTTGCAAATATTAAGTTTCTTAGATGTTTTAAAAAATATTGATAAATATCTGTATACCGGGTGGAAGGGGAACGCTCCCGAAGCTGAAAACCCCTAGCCTAGTAGTACTCCAGGTATTTTTATTGGTATTGGCAGGGTAGGCTCCAGGCTTTGGCATAAAAATAAAGATATTTTTTTGCATTACTTACTCTCCAACGTAAGCTAAATGAAATAGTAATTTCGTCGTTTACAATGATGTTATTTTTATGAATTATCATTTCATTTAGCTTTACTTACACGATGGAGAGTAAATAATGCAAAATGAAAAATATTCGAAAAATATTTTTTTGTCGAGCAGTGGACTGCATAGGATTCATATTTTATCTAAATATTGTATGACGACGTAAGTTTGGCAGCAGAATATTTGATTGCTAGGTCAGTGGTCACAGGATCGTTAAGGGCTCAGTGAAAAAATATAACATAACATAACATAAACTCACGCCTGTATTCCCCGAAGGGGTAGGCAGAGGTGCTAGCACCCACATTTCGCCAGTTTATGTTTAGGTCCCAATGTAATAGGTGGCGAGCCTATAGCCATTAACCGGGCACTTATAAACCTGCGATAAATACACACATAACTTCGAAAAGCATCGAAAAGTCATTGGTGTGTGCCATGGTAAACCTGGGATCGAACCCGAGACCTCGTCTCAGCAGTCCATTACCTACCCATACCACTAGGCTTATCATAAGTAAATAAGAAATAATAACGAAGAGACGAAATTCTTACCTATGCCTGAATTCACCGTGTGGTTGCCGGGTCTATTACGAGGCGGGGACACGTACGTGCTCCTTTCTGACGAACATCAATACATAGTTTCACAATTCGCATTTCTCTCCATGCACAGCCAAATTTGACATAAACCTGCCAATTTAATTATGGATTTCTGCACAAGAAAGTTTTTCTTCGTTTTTGAAAACAAAGGAAAACAAATTTGTAAATAATATACGACTTCGAAAAACTTTAAAGTTAGCATAGTAAATGCTATAAAAAATTCATTCAAATATTTGGACGGAGTCTTCAAAATTCAATGTTTAAAAATGGTTGAAAAATCATTCATTGCTTCCAACAGTTCGTAAAAATGCTGGTAGATGGCTGCACCGTCGCCCTTAAAGACGGATATAAAGAGAAGGAAAATTTGAAGTGATTCAAGTGTGGCTCAATAGCTCAGTTGGAAGAGCATTCCCCCTGTAAGGAAAGGTCGTGAGTTCAAGTCTCACTTCAGCATTACATTTTTTCGTTCAACTTTAAAGTTGGCATAATAAATGCTATAAAAATTCATTCAAATATACGACTTTTACATCGAGTATCCGGACGCTTAAACACTTATAAATATGATTATTTCACCTATGCCCTTGGAGCCATTTGACGGGGTGCCCCGCCCTACATTTTGTAGGCTTTCGTGCGTGCTCTATAAAATGTATAAAATAAAGGTAGTAGTGAACTTGTGACACGCGAGCTGACCGCAGTAAACTTGCTATTGACGAAGACCTGCTGGGTGAGACGTGGCTTTTTTATTATTAACTAGCTATTACCCGCGGTTCCGCTTGCTTAGATGTCGATTATCACGACTAAACTTTACCTTTTTAAAGGTCTAATCCAGGTATGTATAAAATTTCATCAAGATAGGATCAGTAGTTTGGGCATGAAAACGTAAAAGACAGTGTCTATCTGTCTTTGACGAGCTACTTTGACGTTTATAATATTAGCATGGATATGGATAGTACGGATAGGCTCGAGTTTAACCAGTAACTTGGTGGAATACACCCACCTAGAAGTAACCTCTCGCTCTGGACTTGGCTTGACTTAGAACTCCTTAGTTTTTTATGATAGCTCGGGACTTCACGCGAATTTTTTTATCGCGTGAAGTCCTAAACTGTCATAAAAAACCATGAGTTTACACTGCGATAGTTTGAAAATAACATTAGAACTCCTTGATTGATGCTGATGCTACGATTAACCAGTTTTATCGATGCACACGTATGTTGATACACGTACACACATCAAAAAATGTTTGCGATCAATGGCATAAGCTCCTAGAATTCTTTTAATTTAACTTTATCAAGAAAATATCTATGTTGTATGCTTTCTTTAAATAGGAATACCCTGTTTGAAATTAAAATATAAAACTATTTTTTATTATTTATTTTAAAAAATTGAGCCATTAATCATAATGCAATTGTGATAGAAATTTAATAGAAAGAAAAAGACTGTTTAATTAAACTTAAACTACAATTTATTATTAAAAGGTGTAAATTCAATATAAAATAACTCCTCCCCTGGCTCGAACACATGCGGAGATCCTCCTGGGCATGCTGAGGATCATGTTATCCAGCATTTCCTGGGGTAACCTATCCCATTCTTCAATAGCGGCTTCCCTGAGCTCTGGAACTCTCTGGGGATGTGGCTCACGGTTCCATACAGCTCGTTTAAGAGCATCCCATGCGTGCTCTATTGGGTTTAAGTCGGGCGAGCCGGCAGGCTAGTCTAATCGTGTGATATCGTATTCTTGAAGAGCAGCATTGACTCGTTGAGCTCGATGTGCGGGCGCATTATCATCGACCAGTACAAATTGGTGCCCATGGTTTACTCGGAATGGTTTGACGATATCATCAATAGCAACTGCTTTGTAAATGTCTGCTGTCATGAAGCACCGATACGGGATCAAAGGCGTTCTAGCTCCAATCATAATGCCACCCCAAAAAGACACCGATTTTCCGCCTTGCTGAACTGTTCCAGTGGCAGTTCTTTGTCTTTCACGGTCGCCTGGTCTTCTCCAGACACGGACATGTCGGTTATCTGGATTAGTGGAGATTCGGGATTCGTCAACGAAGAGACAGTTTTGCCAAATGTTTTCTTCCTCACCTTCTTCATTTTGCCGAAGTCTAGCCAACTGCAATCTTCGTTGTTGAAGTTGCCGGGAATTTAGCGGAGCTCGCCATGACCTCCGTGCTCGTAATCCAGCCTGGTGCAAGCAATTGCGAACGGTCTGCGTGCTAATTTCAAGCCCAGAGGCGGCCCTGACTTCTGCTTTTATTTTAGTGGCGTTGATTGTGGGATCACGGGCTGCCAGCAATCTAATATAGCGCTTTTGGGCAGCTGTCAAAACAGTTGGGCGATCGCTGCGGGGTCGGTCAGCTAAATTCTCCTTTCCGTGGTACCTCTGCAACGTAGCCACGACACAGGATTGGGATATTCAAATTCAAATTCAAAAATAATTTATTTTGCATAGACCATTAAATCGGCACTTACAAAACGTCAACATACCTAAAGTAAATATTAAATACTAACTAATACTAGTAAATGGACCACCGGTTCGAAACGCGGCCCAGACCTGAGAAGACTCCGGCAAGAAACTCAGCGGGCATTTTTTTTTTGGTCTATTTACAAAACATTCACTTACTTAGCCTAAAATATATATATATAATATAGATATAGATTTATATCTATAGTCTGCGTGCTATTACTCTCGTGGTGTATCCTTCTTCCCTCAAAGTTATTATTTTAGCTCGTAAAACCTCTGATAATCCTCTTGGCATTTTTTCAATCACTACTTTCCGCGAAAAATATCTTGAATCGGTTATAATTCACTAAATCAGATTTCTGAATGAGCGTAAGTTAGGACTGAAAGCCTTTTTGTAAGAAAAAACAATTGAACGGTGTCATTGTTTTGTGTTCTAATTCTTTATTTTTAAATAATGAATCTAAAAAGAAGAAAATATCAAAATATAATGTACAGTAACAAAAAAGATTTCAGTTTTTCAAAGTGATCGCAAACTTTTTTTGATGTGTGTATGTGGATTTAATGAAATTTAGAAATAATTAGTGTGCTAAATTTCCCTATAGATTTAATCGGAAAAAGGGAACATCCACGGCGGGACTTGAACTCCTTGAATTTATTAAAATTTCGAATCTAAAACAATTATCAGATACTAGCTTTTATTACTAGCTCCGCCCGCGTGGATGTCGGCTCCCGGCAATTATTCGAATTTTTCTCACCTTTTTAACCTTCCCTAGAACTCCACGAACATTTCAAGACCAAGATAAGATAAATCCGTTCAGCCGTTCTCGAATTTTAGAGAGACTAACGAACTGCAATTGATTTTTATATATATAGATTACTATTAATTATTTGACTAATTTTGAAGTGAAACATCTTATTGTCACACAGTACTGAAACAGGCCCGTATAATAGTGACCACAATCTAAGAATACAATAATTTAATGATGTTAAGAAAGAGACTGTAAAATAGCATATAAAAATACAAATTTTCTTTAAATCTGGCTGGCACAGTAAGTTGGCTGTAGTCCAAACGTGTTGGTATACGTTAAGATAAAAGATAAATGGGGTTTAATAATAAACAAGTTGACCAATGTGTTAACTTTCATAGCGCGATTCATCATTCATTCGCAAGTAGTTTGGTTTGTCTTAACTAGATGGCGCTGAGTAAATAAAAGTATATGTAATGTAAAAACGTTATCTTAAATTTTACATTTACAAAATAACTAAAGCTAGTGTAATTAGCGACATAACACCTAGTCATCCACGTATGTTCTGTTTTAATATGCATGCATGCATTCACTTAATGTAATGCTATTTATAGTTAATTAAGTCTGCATACGGAAATTCTCCTGTGACGATAAGACAATTAGACAAATCGACTGGAGCTTAACGCTTATTACTCGGTCTCCCCATGACACCCCATGACACTAGGGTGATATATTACCTGATTTATAGTCCCTACGCTAGGAAGGTATTAATTCGAAATATTACTTCGTCGCATATAAACCGCGATATTAAAAAATTGTATGAACAAAAGTTATATCAAATTTTTAAAAACGAAATTGTAAATATTAATATAATAATTATGTAGAGGATCTTGGTTTTACTAAAAGAATAATTGATGCCCACGGTTCCGCCTGCGAGGATATCGGATATCGTTATACAACCAAAATGAAATCTACTCAACGAATTACGATCAAACTGTCATGACAGTTTTAAAATCTGTGAAGACCTTTCTTCTAGAAAAATAAATGTAAAGAAATTGGTTTAATAATTTTGGTCTCCCTTGCAAACATTATAATAAACAAAAAGACGAGAATTTCAAAATATTTTTGGTTCTGAAATCGTTAATCTAATATAACCCAAGTATTTCTTAATTATCTCCTATGTATAAATAATTAAAAAGAAATAGTACTGTTTTAACAATCAAACGTAAAAAAATGTGTAACTTACCTACGTAACCAATTTTACGTATACAGAGATCACCAATTAAAAATGTTGTAACTTGTTTCAATTGTTAATTGGCACACTGTTTGTCCCTGAATCTGAAACCTGAATATGAAAAATTTGCGTTCATTATACTACTTCATCGGGAAATTTCTCTGAAAGCAACATAAAAATATCAAACTGAATTTATTCAAAGATAAAAAATTAAAAAATCACAAAAAGCTCTACATGCTTCTTGTCTTTCAGTCAAATGTAATGAATGCAATTCTTAGAATAATTTGAAATCTTCGTTAGAAGTTATGCAGTCTTCACCTGAAACAATAAGGCAGTAAGTATTTCCATATAACATCTGTACTTAAAGCTTACCAGGAGAAACTTCGCCGGTATAACTTCATCACGGAGTTGTATTTAATCCTTTTTTAGCAACATGGATGCTTAATGATATTTTGTAAAGCTGCCGAAATTTGTCGTTAATATATGACTTTTTATTCGAGTAGAGCTAAAATTGAAATTATAAGGATTTTGACCTGGACGATGTAATGACAACTCCTCTTTCCCATGGTTTTGTTTATTTTGCGGTTTACGGGAGCGAATTCTGTTAACCTACGATTCCGAGAAGGAAGCCTCTGCCAGAGCTTCGTTTAGTAATTATCTCTAGATGTACTGACTTTCAGGTCAAGCCCCGTTCACACTATTAAAGTAGCCTTCCAGCCCAGCAAGCGAATCCAGTGCCAGAATGCTACTGGAATACGTGGACCATTACTGGAATGTTCAAATTCCATTAAGTTAATCCAATCCAGTGTATTGTTCAAGCGCGTTTAAAACACTGGAGTAATGTGAACACTACAGTCCAGTCCGGCACTGGACTGGATTAATTCGCTGGATTACAGTACTTGAATAGTGTGAACTGAACACTAGGTTGATGGAGCCACGAAGATCTTGGTGGTACTCCATATATCATTTTCTGTCCGTGGTATTTGGTGGTAGATGCTCTTAATGCGAAATAGTACCCAAAACTGGTATAAAAGTTGATGATACTGAGCTCTAACCGCTGTCTTTTGTCAGCAAGATTATTTCAAAGTACGTTACACTTTAGAATAATATCGTTTGCGAAAATTTCACCGACAACAAGACTAAGACGATGTTTTCCCGCAAGTTCATCAACTTAAAAGTTAAATTGAAATGTGCAACGAAAAGTTGTGTTTGTTCATTTAACTACAAATGTATATAGTCACGCTGGAAAGTTGATGAACACTAACTACAAGAAACATTTGCATTGACATAAGTGAATACTAATAGTGATGTACTATTTGTGTAAGCTTCAGAGGACAAACATAATATTTTCCAACTTTTTTTTTTACAAAAATCTGCCTTCTGTAAATTCAGTTTATAATATTTATGATAATTGATTTTTATGTAATTGATGTGTTATAAAAGCATGCTGTTTGCTTGAGGATGTTAGCATAGGCGCCGAGCATGTTTTGTTGGTACTAAAAATAATACCTGTGTTTAGTTCTTCCTGTGATTTGTTGTGTTGGGAAGTTTTAATTTTTTTTTATTTATTTATTAAACAAAATTTATTTTATTTATTAAACGAAATATACAAATAGCTTATACAGTATTTACAAAATAATACCACAAAAACTCATTAGAGTTTTACTGGGCATTATAGCCGTCATTGGTTACTTATATAAAAGTAGGTTAGTAACACAAGTCATCATATCGTTATTATAAACAATATAATAGGATAATACAATCAGTGATAATACTTATAATAGGGGGTAGACTACAATAAAGAACAAGTGCGCATCGACGGCTGCACGGATCCTACGCAACGCAATCTCGGTGACATACAGGCTGCTCCACAGAACACATGAAAAAGATTTACTCGTTAACTTTATTTTGTATGAAATGTTGTTTGAGTTTATTTTTAAAATTTTGTTCGGTTATTACGTTCTTTAAAGGTTTGGGTAATTTATTATCAGGCATGGTATGATGTATTTTAGTGTTCTTTTACCATATAAATTTGTGTATCTGGGCTGTAATAATTTTGCGTTATATACACTACGGGTTATTATATCGTGCTTATCGTAATATAATACGTATATATTTTATACGTATTATATTAAAACTTCTTTTCCCTTTAGATAGGCAGAAACAACAGCCCACCATTTCCTTCTGTACTCACACATTTACCGAGCCTCCTCAACTGTCATTAAACCTTTCATGTAAACCCGTCGATTTCGAATACTTTTGTGGTGCCATAGTACCCTCCCTCGGGTTTCACCTTCAGACATACTGCAGTTGTCGGCAACCTGCTCTGTCGAAACAGAAGCCAACCGAGTCCCATTTAAACAGCAGCTCTGTAGAATTTAATGCGTTAATGTAGGGTACATCGTACATCATATAAATGTTGGCAAAATGTTATTTTTCATTCGTAAATTACATTCACACACTCAACCGCGTTACTCGGCGTAGCTTGTTATTTATGTAGCGTGGAAGGAGCAACATTATTTTGTTCTAATAAACCGTTGGAAGAAGTCTGTTTCTTTGCTTGTAAATATAAATGTGGCTCTATTTTATGGTCGCGCGTTCTGTTAAATTTGTATCTACGAGATAATGTGTTTATTAAACAAAGAGTGTTGTAGCACAAGTGTAATATACTGAGGTACGGATACAGGATGTTGACTTTGAATGAAAATGTTCTTTTACTTCTTCTGTCGATTCAACGGCAATTCATTTATCAGATTTTGTTTGCTCAGTGTGCAGCCACTTAGAGAATATTATCAGCAACGGACATCATAAAAGTGTAGGTAGATGCGTAATTTTTAAGTCAATAATTTAGTAAAATCTAAGAAATTTTGTAAGCAAAATAAAGAGATCATGATCTATACATAATAATTGGTGTGAAATAATCAAACAAAATGTTGAAAGCTCGTATTCTGAGAAAGATTTTTTATTCAATGTCATATAATTGAATCGTTTATTTGTAAAACCCCATAAATCCGTTATAGTTTCATGATCTCAATATTCGTAGTAGCCGCCCTTATGGCACATGCCTCTCCTATGCTTTGAAGCACCCTTGAGAGGCTGACATTATTGAGGCTTGGGTTAACAAGTAGTTAAGGTATAGTAGGTTTTACTATCTGCAATGTTACTTCGATTTTTAAATTAATAGTGCTTTCAGATAGCTCTCAGTCAGAAACGTTTTTATAATCCACAAACGGCATATACGATATATTTTAAACTAGCTTTTGCCCGTGGCTCCGCCCGCGTGGATATCGGTTATCGCGACCAAACATAGCCTACGTCCTAGCTCAAGGTGAAATCTACCCATGTACCAAATTTCATCAAAATCGGTTCAGCGGTTTTGGCGTGATAGCGTAACATACATACCGACAGACAGACAGACAGAGAGACAGAGTTACTTTCGCATTTATAATATTATTATGGCAGTATGGATTCTTTTTTATACGAGCAGAATTATTTTTGGGTTTTGCGTTTAATGCAGCCAATCTAGTTTGAACATTTTTTGACACAAGATGGTTCAACAAAAGCACTGACAATTGCGTAATTTCGTAATTTATACATATCTACGTATAAACTGTCACTGAATTGATTAATACGTACGTAAAGAAAATAAATATGAAAAATAAATTTAAAAGGCACAAGGTAAGATGGAAACAGTCTGTGGTTATTTATATAGTTTCTAACGTTATACTGCGGAACTCGCCAAGTGAGTCAAAATGCACGTCAAGCAAGAGTTGTTTAACAATTTACAAAGCTAGAATGATAGAGTTGCCACTTACTACTGTACAGAAGAACGAGGAATGCAGCTGAGTTAATGGCAACATGAAAGTATCTGGCTGGAGCTCGAAGTATAAAACTGTATGATCAGTATAACTGTCAGTGAAGTTTTGAACTATAATAATTTAGGGTATACCTCAGGGTGTTTATCTTGGGCCCAAAATGTGCTTGATATACTCTACGTACTTGATATGCGCAATGTGCGCAATACGTGGTTTGTGCGTTGTTTGGGAATAGCACGGGGTGCTACGGATGTAGAAGAATGGTGGAGATATATCCATCAATCATATAAAAAAAAATCGCAAGCGTCAGAACCTCGTTTCTCTCGCGACTTAGGTCGAGATGTGTGCACCGAGGTATATGTATATTATTTGAGGGGCACAGCCCATGTATTTCATAATAATAAATCTTTTTCGTATAAACCACATTATTTTTATCATCAAAATAAAATACTTGACCAACCTAAATACACAAAAGTTTGGTAATAAATGTTGATTTCAACAAAAAAGTTCTTAAATTATATATATTTTATATGCAAAATATATTTAGACTTTGTTAATCAAAGAATCGTGATAATTAAAACTGCAATTCACCATGTCACAGATTTTATTTAAAACTAGCTTTTGCCCGCGGCTCCGCCCGCGTGGATGTCGTTTTCCGGCAATTATTCGAATTTTTCTCACCTTCAAACCTTCCCTAGACCTCCACGAACATTTCAAGACCAAGATAAGATAAATCCACTCAGCCGTTCTTTAGCGAGACTAACGAACAGCAATTGATTTTTATACATATATGTAGATAACTCTTGACCGCGGCTCCGCCCGCGTCGGATCCCGGACAAAAATTTTAATTTCTATTTTTTAATGATACAACATACAAAAATACATACAATCCTCAATTTTCACCCTTCTACGATCAACCCTTATTTTTTAATAGCCATTTTAGTAATTTAATCATTTTTTCTTTCCGGTAGAAAAATGATCAATCGTCATTTAATTATTATCTATTTTTCATCCCCATAAATGGTGCAGCGGGAACGGGATCTGACGCCACGAGGGTAGGAAAAAATTGGCGGTACGAAGTTCGCCGGGACAGCTAGTATCCTATAGACATACACGTATACCATATGTCAGGTATTTACACTAAAGTTTCTAGTCAGCGGGACGCGCCACCTGTCTATGTGTAATCTATTGGCAAGACGTGAATTGGGTGCAGAACCGTCACGGCCTCGCGGGCATCCTATCTTTTATACCTGATTATTAAAACATGATGCATCTTATCATGAATATGAATGTATGTTATTTTATTAGATTCCATCTCCTGTATACTTTGTGTATGAAATGTTCAGTTACTTCAAAAACTAAATTAGTTTTAAATTTTTACAGGATTCTAATATGATTTTAATCTCGGGAAATTAATTCTCGGGCGTAGATTCTGCAATTATTTTCGATGACTTTTGATGTTATTGAAAATGTCTGGCGATTTGTTGTGTATTCATAAAATTTTGTTCTTATTCCTTAAGTATAATCTTAATATATATAAATCTCGTGTCACAATGTTTGTCCTCAATGGACTCCTAAACCACTTAACCGATTATAATAAAATTCGCACACTATGTGCAGTTCGATCCAACTTGAGAGATAGGATAGCTTACATCTTAATTTAGCGATAAGTGAATATCCACGCGGGCGGAGCCGCGGGCAACAGCTAGTATATAATATATATTACTTAAGTATAAACACCACAAAGAAAAGCAATACAATACCAGAACAATATAACCAAGTTGTTACTATCATTCAGCGTTTTACAGCACGGTTAAAAGGAAAAACGTAAACAAATTGCACTATTTTCCTTAGTAGCCTATTGGGAGCCGAGCCCTGGTGCTTCCGGCTCATATTAAAACACTTATCGTACAATCTTAACTACCCTATACTCGAAACTATACCACTGGTGGAAAATGATATACTTAGATTAATCTGCGCTCAAAAAGCAACCGTTTCGCATCGCAAACAAAGCCTAATTTACGTTGAATCGACCTCAACACCGAAAGGCTCCATTACTACTCAATATTAATTTGATAAGAAAAATTATTTGCGTTTGAATGGAATTTTCAGCTGTATGTTTTGTACGGTTGGGAGTAATATCGAGTGAGGGTACGAAATGAAGTGTTCCCTAATCGGCCGATACAGTATTGTATTTAAGCGGTCGTTGTAAATACAGATAGGGTTTTCATAGGCATCCCTTTGTCGTTTTGGAACAATGAAAAACACTGTCCTCTTTTGGTTAAGCCAACTGGTAAATGCGGACCTTAATGACAGGTTGAAGCGACCCCAATATGAGGACACTTCATTATTCGATGGCTTTGTTTTTTGACAAAAGCTACGTGTACATAGATAAAAATTTGAATTTCGCCATGTTCTGACATTTGCTTTGATGATTGTTTGCGGGATTATAATTAAAAAGAAAAGGACTTTTTTTCACAGCTCCTTGGAGCGTCTAATTAACTCCTTATATTATACTACGTTTTACAGTTTATCGTAAATGAATGATGTTATTTTTATGGTGTTATGTCGTACGTTCAAAAATGTTACACAGAGTCTTATCATTTAAGGTCTCATATCTACATTAGAATAAAAAATGCATACTACGATTTCTCAATGAAAGTCTGTGAATTGTAATCAAATTTTTTTTTTCTATTGATATGTTGGAAAATTATACCTATAATTATGCGTACAACACATTCTCATATTACAGATTAATTATTTACAACATTACATTTCTTTCTTTAAAAAAATACTTAAAGCAATAGTCGTTCCAATAAGTAACATGTCCATTTGTTAAGATAGCTGAAGCCATTTATGGCTTAATTCTTTGGTGAACATGTTATCGTTAGAATTGTCAGACCGTTCATATCAAATCATGGTCTCCACCTCATATTTGTCAACGAACATGGAACGGTACACTGAGCTGATCGAATCAGTACTGCTACCAGGAATACAACATTTCACGGTTGTATTGACTTACCAGCTCTCCTAACATTGACTCGATCAGGCATGCGTCGAATGCTCTTAGAGGTAGAGTACATACTACCGTAAGTGGTTCCAAAAACTCGTTCCAGGAAATACCAAGAATGGTTACTTAATTCCATAAACAGAGTACCTAAAAAGAAATGTATAAACAATTTATTTTATGTATTTTTGGACTCTATACCTAAGGGTAAAAACGGAACCCGTATGAGGACCTCACTGTCCGTCAGTCAGTTTGTCACCAGGCTGTAATCTTGTAGTAAGCCGTGATAGCTAGACAGGTGATGTATTTCTGTTGCTGCTAAGACGGGTTATTCCCGTGCGCTCCAAATCTATTGTTCTCTAAAATTCATATTTTCATACATTGATTACCAGGAGCTCCACGGATGTTTTTATTAAAATAATAAACAAAGCCAAATTTACCAATTTCATTCCCTAGAGCTCCAAAATATTGTTTAGGTACTTTGACATATTATTCCCAGCAGCTCCAATACAAAAGTCAATTCTTCAATATAAAAATCGTTCCCACCAGCTCCAAAAAATTAAAAGTAACGTCGGCAAAACCCGAACGTAGTAAGAATATTATGAAGTAAATATTCAGGTTAATTAAGTGCACGGGGTTCCGGAGCCCCGTGCTCACATATAGCTGGTTTTCCTAAGATTTTTTTTCAAATATAATTTTCTAGCTTTATTTTTTTCATTTGAAATAATATTAAATACAGGTATTTTAAATAAGTATAAAATGAAAAGTTAATGCATGTATACTCCTTTTAATATGAAACCCCGCGACCTTTTGGGGAATTCTGCAAAAGCGGCCCAAAAATTATTCTTATAAATGTCAAAAAGATTGCGCAGGTATTCAACTAATTCATTGTCTACATAAAAGGAAAAAAAGGTTATACGTACGCATACGTACTGCACGAATGTATGTACTAACTGTGTCACGTATCAAAAAAGGTACGCGTATTTCTGTACAAAACACAAAAGGTAAACATTAAAGTTTTGGTTGACTGCCATCTCTGTCATTTTAACTGTTCTGTGGTTTCGTACAATGTTGCTGTACCTTTGTGGGGACAGTTGGTAATTTGAAATTTGCGTGTGGACTTGTAAAAGGAATGTTTTTTTTTAGTTTTTCATGCGAGAAAATGGGAATAGGCACTTATGGCAGGTGGTTTTAAAGCGAGTATCTGTTTTAACTTTTATTTATGTTTATACTGACTGGTGCCCGCGACTTCGTCTGCGCAGGATTAGTACTGTTGAGTAGTAGTGTGATGATATATAGCCTATGTGTTATTCTGAGTGAGTGTTTCATGAAAATCCATTTAGTAGTTTTTACATGAGAGAGTAATAGTCCATTCATACTCATAAACTTTCGCGTTTTTAATATTATTAGGATGTAAGTATAAAATTTAAGTTTAGCAAGGTGGTAACATATTTGTACATATAAAATGCTTTCTTACAATTAATCATGGCTCTTACAAAAAGCTATTAATATTACCATTTTCCTAGTACATCATAATAACATTAATAACAGAAAATCGTATGTTTCCATATAAATACATTAGCGTAATAACTTCTGTTGATAATAAATAATATATCGAAAGTCAAGTCCATTACCAATGGGCAAGCACTTTCTTATAGTTTAATGTAGTGATAATATATTCTGCGGTAAAAATCTACGGTAGCCTAGTGGTATGGGTAATGGACTGCTGAGACGAGGTCTCGGGTTCGATCCCAGGTTTACCATGGCACACACCAATGACTTTGTGATGCTTTTCGAAGTTATGTGTGTATTTATTGCAGGTTTATAAGTTACCGGTTAATGGCAATAGACTCGCCACCTATTACATTGGGACCATAAACATAAACTGGCGAAATGTGGGAGCTAGCACCTCTGCCTACCCCTTCGGGGAATACAGGCGTGAGTTTATGTTATGTTATGTTATGATAATATATTTAACTAATCTTATGAAATTATAAATAGTAAAGGAGTGGGAATAGTTACATCTTTTTCATATCATTTTCCATTTTATTAATTTTTATTCATCCACCACATTATAGGTTGCTATAATAGTGAATTATTAAAAATTAAATATTATGACGTCACAGCTGTTTCTTTCATACAAGTTTCCTTGTAACCATTTCGACGTTTAGCAACTAATTCGACTAGAAAGTTAAGTACCTACCCAATTCTGGTAAACCGTTCTATACATCTTCTATGTAGTGCCATTAAAATTCAGTTAGCAGGCCGGATCCGGATATTGTGTCAAACTTGTTTGTCACGGACACAGCCGCTTGAGTTCGTCACGTCACCGTGAAAGGAACTCGTGTCAAATTGGTTCTAATAGCTCCCTCACATCGGTGCGGCGGAACGAAATTTGTCCTTTGACATCTTTGATGAGGGGATGTTAGCCGTATTTATAATGCGGTACGATTCCGATGTTTCGGTTGTTCGAATGCAAATTGTGCAAATTTAGTAGTTTAAGTTGTTGTTGTTTGTTGCTGTTATGTTGATGGTGATGGATAATAATAGGTAAATAAATAAATAAAAATATTGTACATAATATGTTAATGTATTCGAAAAACATCGGAAAACATGAAATGCTCAAGTGAGACTTGAACTCACGACCTTTCCCTTACAAAGGGAATGCTCTTCCAACTGAGCTATTGAGCCACACCTGAATCATTTCAAATTTTCCTTCTCTTTATATCCGTCTTTAAGGGCGACGGTTTTTAACCCCCGACGCAAAAACGACGGGGTGTTATAAGTTTGACGTGTCTGTGTGTGTGTGTGTGTGTGTGTGTGTATGTGTGTGTGTGTGTCTGTCTGTGGCATCGTAGCGCCCAAACGGATGAACCGATTTGGATTTAGTTTTTTTTGTTTGAAAGGTATATTAGTCGGGAGTGTTCTTAGCTATGTTTGAAAAAAATTGGTCCAAGATGGCCGCCGCCACAACATGTCGGAATACATATTTCTTCATAACTCCCTCAATATGGGTATCAAATGAAAGAGCTTGACTAGTAGATCAATTTAAAAAGTATAAAATAAAAATTAAATTAAAAATTTAAAAAACCCCCGTCACAAAAAACACTTCCAAAAAGTTGAAAATAAATTAATAAATATATAATATATAAGTGTTTTTTGTGACGGGGGTTTTTTAAATTTTTAATTTAATTTTTATTTTATTCGAACCTAAAATTAGCATAATAAATGCTATAAAAATTTATTCAAATGTTAATGTATTATTTAGTAGTATATCTGTTTACGTATCATCATCAGTTTAGCATAGTTAGCGTTTGCAAATAGTGTACTAACCTACTTATATAAACTATATAAGTGAGTTGGTATATACTTCCCTACTCTTAGATAAAGGATGTGCTATTTTATTTTATCCTCCTGTGATGCATCAGTTTGGCTACAAGGAAATATTATTATTCGAGAAAACACTCTAAAAGAGTCTTTCACCTGGGAACCTCGGATCCACTTACTCCTTTTTCCCCTTTAGATTTAGTTGTATTGTTCTTACGGGAGCAACTGCTGTCTGACCTTCCAACCTCGCGAAGAAAGACTGCACCAGAATCTCGTCCTTCAATCAGCCTGACCTGACTTGCACTTGACAGATTTGCAGGTAAGATTGGATTGGCTCCGAAGGACAGGTCTTACACTCAAGCACCCCTGAGAGATATCCATACTAATATTATAAATGCAAAAGTAACTCTCTGTCGGTCTGTCTGTCTGTATGTTAGGCTCTCAGGCCTAAACCTCTCAACCGAGTTTGATGAAATTTGGTAAAGGGGGTATTAGACCATGAGAAAGGACATAGGCTATATTTGGTCGCGATCACCGACATCCACGCGGGCGGAGCCGCGGGTAAAAGCTAGTTTCTAAATAAAAGTCAATTTTACTGAATATTATATCACACATACCCATCACAAACTCACAAAAATATCTATTTTGTGTGTCCACTAGCCAGCTATCGAAAATAATCGGAACCAAATATTTACTTACCGTAGTATTTGTTACAAAGGGACACATCTAAGCTACACTCGTCTTTCCTTTGATACCTTACACATGTTACACTGTGTTTGATTTCATCCCTTTCATAGTGTTCCAATGCTAGAAGGCTTCTACATGTGTACAAATATTTGAGCCAAGTGGAAATCGAATGTCTGATTCGCGACTTTATAATTCGAATCCCGATAGCATTTCAGTTATAATATGACAATAAAAGTAGGTATTTAACATAAATTACTATGAAAAATGAAATACCGGTTTTTTAAATACTTAAATAAAATTAAGTACCCGTCTGTACTAATGACCAATGAGGAGTTCCTTCGATTTGGTGGCTTTTAGTATTTGTGCAAAAAACTACACATCAAATACAATCCTACTTTTGGCTTCACTCCCTAATAATAATATGGACCAACAGGAAGAGGATTCAAATTCACCTTGTAAGATTGGACCGTTATGAACAAACGAACATACAAATATTCCAAGTTATAGCTATATTCCAACTGCTATGAACAGAATTCCAGAACCCCTGTATTACTAGTAGACACGAGAACTGTACACGGAGTTATCAAAGTGGAAGTCATCCAAGTACATAAACAATTTGAACCAAAAGGAAGAGCGTCTTGCTTGCTTTAACTACATACACATTGTTAAGACAGAGTCACTCAGAGTTTGAATTACATCGTTTGAGCCAAATTAGCAAACGAGTAAGATCTGATGTTGTGACGTGTTGGTAACATCTTGACTTGTTACGACCCGACCCTTAAGTCGTGCACGTCTTTGCTTCTTCAACCGTATAATTAAAAAAAAAATATTATACTCAGGTGTGCCAACATAATGAGAAAAAAACTGTTTTGTTTAAAAGTTTAAAGTATTTCCTTCACAAAAAATGCTCAATGCGTTTAAAAAGCTGTTACTTCCACAAAAAAATGATCAAAGCGCTAAAAAGGTGTACCATGTGAATTGACACAATCTGCCAAATAGGTACTATTGGCTGTATTATGACGTCAGAATACGATTACGCGAGTTCCATGATTTGTTCACTCAAAAAAAATAACTTTAAAATAATCTGCATTCTGTTTGGGATCGGATCAAATTAAGACTAAAAACTCACCAAAGATCTGCACCACGGTTTCATCAAATGCCAAATGATTTAAGTTAAGTTTAACTTGAACGTAATTAATTTCACTTTTAAAATCCTACCAAAGTTGAGCATACACTAAGGTTAACAATAAGTGTACACGAATGTCTGTTACACGTCGTATATAGGAACAAGGTCCATCGCCGGTCGTCATGCACACAGGGAATTACCGGACCTGACATAATTGACTAGATTCCACAACACGGTGTAGGTATTTGCGGCGTAACATCGAAGTCATACCAGGACAATGCATAGCATCATGTCACATAGGACATGACATGAAAGGTGAACATAGCCACAATGATCAGCTTTTAACGCAAACGGGTTAAATTGAATAGCTTTGGCCATTATACTGTATAGAGATAGTATTTCTAACAAAATTCATCGCAAAAAACGGCCCGAAATACACGTTGTGTAAATAAATTAATGTTAATATTGTCTTTAACTATCAATCTGTGCGTGTTATGGGATGTATAGTATTAAATATATCAAACTTGTGTCAAAGTAGTAGCTGTGGCCATTTCTGTGTCTATAGGGTGTAGCTGCTAGCTTTGCTCAAGACTTCGTCCGCTGCGACTAAGATCTAAGTTACTTTTTTAAGATAAAAATAGTCAAAATTACGCCTTATAACATAAGTTTTTTACAGTAAAATGGTTAAGGGCGGACAAAAATGTTGAAATTAAATTCATTTTCATATGTAGCCTGAGTGTTACCTTTTGAAGAATATCAATTTTCATGTTATCTAATACAAAAAAATGGCTGGGACTGACTGGATGCGAAAGGCAGAGGGTCGAGAATAATGACGGACATTGGGACAGGCCTATGTCCAGCAGTGGACTGCAATAGCTTAATTTATAATTGACGCTACAATCCATACTAATATCATAAATGTGAAAATAACTCTGTCTGTCTGTCTGTCTGTCTACAACTACTATATCTGGTATACTAGCTTTTGCCCGTGGAAGTCGGTTTCGCGATCAAAAATATCCTATGTTCTTTCTTAAGGTCTAATCTACCCATATACAAAATTTCATCTAAATCGGTTCAATACAGACAGACAGACAGAGTTACTTTCGCATTTATAATATTAGTATGGATAAGTTAAATAATTCTTCACACCATCTCGTTAAATTTAAAATAATGATTATGATCAATTTAAACTAAATACGAAATGTTTGGTATCCTTTTACAATTAGAGCTCCCTTTAATTCAAACGACGTTCGACTTTGCTACATACGGCACAAACAGATGCAGGCAACCGAGTTTGGTCCTAAAACATTCTACACACGTACGATTTGCAGTTTGCGTGCTGAGAAACCAGAAAACTTAACCCATACCCCACTTCATTAATCTTTCATGACGACTAGCGGATACGGGTGAATGATTTAGGCCGTTAATACTATTAGGGTTTATTTTATAATTTACCGAGCGATTGATTTTAGCGTAAGGCCTTAAGATTTAATGTTAGGTACATAAATATAGATAGGAACGTTTATTTAGTCAAAGGATATTGGTGAGCGGCTTATACTTTCACAATTTAACCCGGCGAAGGCGCTACCGGGTAAAAAATACCACAGATACCTAAAATTACTCATAACTTTTTTGCTAATCACTAAAAAGCCTTTTTTTCTCAATAGTTTCTTAATAAATATCGCGGAGTACACACATTGCACTTTTACTTGCATCCCGAATTTGGATGTTATAGACATATAAAGTGAGAATGGATAAAACTGGGATTCAACGAAAATTGTAGATTTTTATTTCAATTAGTCAATTATATAAGAATTTACTATGTTATAACTAACCTCAATTTAAGAGTAGGTACACATTATAATGTTTATAGATATTTTTGATTTTTATTATAAAAAAAGAAAAATGTTTTAAGTTCATAATGTTTAAATAATAAACTGTATTCATACAAATCAATTTCTTATTTTAATTCATACACCAATAGATTCCCCTATTTTACAATAATGGCATTCATTTAGTGTGGTCATTTTTACCCCGTAGCGACAGTTTGTGTTATAAATAGGGGAGCGTGTCCACCCGTGTGGATGCCAGTTATCGCGACCAAACATAGTCTGTCTTTTCACATTGTTTAACTAACTCCATATCAAATTTCATCAAAACTGGTTCAGTGGTTTAGGCGTGAAAGCGTGACAGTCGTGACAGACAGACGCTGTATGTGTATCATTACTGAGAATTTATCAATACACCATTGGGGTGAATTTTAATCATTATGCTGAATATTATATCTATTATGAATAATGTTTCAACTTTTAGTTCAGATAATATTTCAACTAAAAATAATCACATTCAAAGTCACATTCAATAAAGATATTCAAGAAAAAGTAATTTATTAACCAATACTTTCATTTTGTAAAATATCATGCATTTTAATACTAATGTAATCAATTTAGTGTCACCTTTGATATTTTGAGGTGCATTAAACAAATTAGTATTTAGCGTTTCACTCGGCGTTTCAAAAAAATAAGTTTTATCTCGCATAAACCTTTATTAGATTAACTTCAAAAGCATAACCTAATCTAAATATTATACAAATTTTATAAAACCATTTACGATACCGTATTCACAGTATCTATCCGAAATACTTACTACAAGTATTACTCGATTAAAGTTATTAGATTAGCGTAAAGCATTTTTTATTATATTTTTTATTTACCAAATCCATTTACAGATAAGTATCTAAACTTCACAAAAATAAACTTCTAACGACACGTGTTGTTGCCAAGTTTACCAAAACGTCGAGGAAATACGAGAACGTTGAATAAGAAAGCTTCGAGGACTGCCCATTACGTCCAAAGGTCACGCACAAGGGGCCGAATTGGGCCACAGGTCGGGCCCGCAAATTCTATAACTAACCACGGAAATGGGCGAAGGGAAACCAACGAATAACTAGCGGCACTTGAACAAGTTTATCAAGAAAGTTGCCACTCGTAAAATAAAAAGGACTTTTGACTTGACCCCACCCCCCGACCAGGTTATAAAGGATGTGGCAGCTGAGGCGGCTTGTAACTGAAATGTCTTTACGTGACAAAATTAACATATTACGTTGAAATACGGGATTTCTTTTATTAAAAAAATTATGTCTGTCATACTGAGTTTGTAGAATATTAGGTCAGAGTTAATTTTGAGGTTATTTGTTTGATAAAAGGTTGATAAAACTGTTTCATTTTCTACATTTTTTTTATATTTCATCCTTGAAATATAAAAAGAAAGGTATGACTGATCATAATGATGAATTTATCATTGTCATTCACATCATACTATTTGTGAGGATGGAAGATGTTGTGGTATTTTATTACTCTTTCACGCAAATATAGCTGAATGGATCTTTATGAATTTCGATACAGACGTATAATTTTCTTCTTCTTCTTCTGTCGAATCGAAGGCGCCTCAACTCTCAGATTCTGTGTTGCCAGTGTGCCACCACCTGGATTGCATTTTTGGAGGCGGTCATAAGTTCCTCCGCTGTACAAGTGGATGGGCATGCAGCACATGTCAGCTGGTGGGACATGGTCTGTGGAGTAACTCCACACTCACACCGCAGGTCCGCGCCGTCCGAGAAACCCCATCTTGACCGATTCTCCTTGCTTCGACCGATCTGTGTCCGAGTCTATTTAGGGACTTCCACCTGATCCAGGAGAGGTCGGGCCCAGGTGGAAGGACAGTGGAACAAATGGGGTTGGTGGCGAGCTCCGCGCTCTCCATAGGTCTTTCTATAAGAACGAGATCAGTAGGTACTTTACGTGGGTGCAGCCATGAGTTACAGTATTAACAGTAGATATAATAGAGGACGGGCTAATTACCTCCTTTCCGAACATAAAAGAAATTCCCATCCTTTTTCCATTCTCATATTGTCCCTCCCATCTTTGTCTCTTAATATTACTATGCAGGGAACATCCTCTGGTACCGTGAGCGTACATATGACTAAACGCTCACCATTAGATGAGTCGTGGGCTTGTTAGTAATAAAAAACTTCAATTTGCTCGAAACGAGTAATCTACAATGTTAAGCCTACAATGTTGGCAATTGTGGTTGTAACAAAATTTACTCCGCAACGACTTAGCGCTTGGTAATTCCGAACTTAAACGCATAATCCCAGCTACCTAAATAAATTTAGCGATACTATTTTAATTAAGAGTCATAATTATAAGATAAGTTTCCATCCTCTTTGCGAATCATTTGATATCAAGATGTTTTTACATCGAGTACAGACTCCATAGAGTACCTCTCTATCTTAATATAAGTTATTTTATTCACGCTCTGCTGCGCTCTCCCTAGAAAAATTGTAGTATTAGGGAGAACGACCTCAAATGTTACATACTGATTGATAGACAGGATTGCAGGTGGGAAACCTGCAATCCTTGGGGTTGCGATGGTAGCAGAATGGATAAAGACCTTTGCGCTATGTATGTCTAATACGCAGTTCACCTAGCTCGCGTTATGACTAGTCAAAAGGTTATGTAGGCATAACGCTAGTTAGGCCTACTGCGATATAGGTTAGAACAGAGGAAGACAAAAAGAGGACGCGGCCTCTTCACTAAAGGTCTGGAGTTCGAATCTGGCCAGACCAGAACAGTACCAATGTGAATTTCTCTTTGGTACTGGTCGGCACATTAACGGTGTAGAAAAACATCGTGAGGATACCCACATGTCCAGTCCAATAACCCGCATAAGGCGAGCGTGTGTGGATTAATGTCTAAACCCTCTTAGCTCTAAACTCTAAACCTTCTTAGAGGAGAGGAGGCCCGTGCTCAACAGTGGGACATAAAGAGGTTGCTGTCTCCTCTCGGGGTTGCATATCAGACGTTGAACCCGTTAAAACTATTGTGGAAAATGGAAGATGGAGAATAGACCTTGCTCTTCAAAATACAATCTTTGAATGCAACCAGGTTCACGCACGATTAAAAAAGAAAATGGATGTCTCGTTGAACACACATTGAAATTGAATGACTAATTACAGGATTTTGGACGTAAACAATTATAACAACTCTGATTGAAGTGAAATTGTTAGTGTATATAATAATACCTTACCTTCATAGTCTCTTCACTTCAATCAAATTTAGCTACAGCTATAATCGTTTCCATACAAAATCCTATAATTACTAATTCAAATTCAATGGTTTCAGTCTTGCTGAGAAACCTCAAGCCGATTATAACAGCCTATTCCAATGCCGTATATTCACTATTATAATGTAAAGTATCTGAACACTACGTCTGAAACACTTATGTTAATAAAGTGATGTCACTCCATCGAAAACCCGGTCGAATCGTGTGAGTGACATATAGTAATGACGTCTCACGTCAAGAACTCACTCCAGCCGAGGCGGGTTCGAGTACCACTCGAGTTTACACGTCGTTCGTGCACTCGTCTTGTAGAAATTTAATCCGAGTAGGGACAAGAGGAAAGTAATCGTATATTATATCGTGTTTTTGTGACTTGATGTCCTCAGGTTTTGCGACTCACCTTCAGAGTAAATTGTGATAAAACGTAGTGTTGACAATTTTTGTGAGCTTATTTTTTTGCTGAAGTGAATTGCGTGATATACGAGAGGATTTTTTATTAACTGTATATTGAATTTGTTGTGGCAAAAGTGACAAAATATTTAGTTTAATATTAAGTCGTAAATTGGGACCAGAGTGATTTGATCGCTTAAAGTGCAATACTTGCAGTTTATATAACTGCAAGCTTTTTTTATAAAAAATGTTAAGTACAGTGGGCTGCATAAGTACGTGGATGACTTGAAATAAAAATGACGTCACTGGCCATCTATTAACTATATCTATTAACTGTTACTAAATGGATTTCTTCGTCTCTTTTTCTTCTAACTACATAATATATGTTTTAGGTGCTTTTTACTTTTGTTGATAGAGGTAACGTCATCTATATTTAATTCTGCTAAATTAGACATACATACTTAGATGCTTAATATAATAAAATATTAAGCTGACCACGGACTTCTGTAGTTCAGTGTATATCATGTTGTTTTGATAAGTTAAATTTTAAATAAACGACCTGGATAATTGTGGGCAATAATTAATTCATTTGGTCTGAACTGTTGTAATTTTCAATAGTGAACGGCGGATACCGTTTTCCGACCGCAATATTTTAAATTAAAGTTGGTATGCGGGCAAAAACCGTTAGTGTCCATCGTTCTGTGGATTTTAAACAATCCATTTTTTTATAACACACAGACACAGGTACCTTCTACTACTAAATTGCAACTAACTCATTACAGATGCTATGAATGTCATTAATAAAAAAACTTGTTGTGGCGTTTGTTTGTCGCTGCGTTCTTATAAACAAGCCTTTTCACTAGCTTATACGCGTATTACTTATATTATTGCAAAACATTAAGATAACCGAACGTCATCCAAATAGCTTTGATACGTCTTACGAAAATCATCTCACATCTCATAAAAGCTAAATTGATCCATTTGCTATACAAATACCAGCAGCGAACCATTTTCTTCCACATATAGATAATCTGTATTCGTTCAACTAGAAATGTACCACGATAAACTTGGAGTCGTATTTGTTTTGGTATTGAGATAGCTATTGTCTTAAACTCGATCGAAGCAAATGTTGCGGTTTTGTATTGTATTTCGTCACTTAATAGGTAATTGAACTAAAAAGGTAATAGAATAGGCACCTATTATTTTTTATTAACTTTTGCCCGTGGCTCCACCCGCATGGATGTCGGCTATCGCGACCAAGCATAGCCTATGTCTTTTCTCATGGTCTAATCCACCCCATACCAAATTTCATCAAAATCAGTTCAGTGGTTTAGGCGTGATAGCATAACATACAGACAGACAGACAGGCAGACAGACAGACAGGCAGACAGGCAGACAGACAGACAGGCAGACAGACAGACAGAGTTGCTTTCGCATTTATAAGATAAGTATGGCTAAAGATATAGAAAATTAGTGTTGTATTTCGGTGGGGTAGAAGAGGACCTTTCCATATTTTCCTGTGGATGTAGTAGAAGGTGATTAAGAGTAAGGGCTGTTCTCCATCTGACAGTAAACATACAGTTCATGACTAAGTGCCTATTGACGGCAAAAGGGGACCTCCGTGGGACAGTAAATCATATTAGGCAAAATGTGGGTGTCAATATACCTCTGCCTACCCATTCGAAGATTTACAGGCGTAAATATAATGTATGTATTAGTAACTGAAATTATTAATATACACTCGGACCTCTCTAGCTCAGCTTAATGACTTGTGTTAGGAGTAGATTCACGTCGTCGGTAGTTTACTGATTAGGATTCGAACCCGGGACTTGACCGTAAGAACAACTCCTTTTCTACTAAGCTATCGATGCTTCTACTTATATTATAAATGTGAGTTTCTGTAGAAGTTTCTGATGTTTGAATGAGTCACCTCAATAGCGGTGGCACGCGATATTTGAAATAACGCATGAATAAGTTGAAATATTAAATTTATTAATCTTTTAGGCTTCTAAAAGTCTGCTTTCGTAATATTTACATTGAAAATAATAGTGCCACGTTCTAATGATCACTACACACTATTGGTTTCGGTAATTCTGTTAGCTATGATAGATCGATTCGAGTATGATACAATTTTACCATTTTCGAGATATGGGTCGCGCATATACCGCGATGGAACGTGCTCCTGATATCGATAAATATTATATACAGTATAATTGTACTGTGTATAATATTCTTAAGTCATTTTCGGTATAAGCTGAAACTGAACAGATCTTAGCTGTGGTTTTGTTGGCCCTTAAAATGAACTCTGTGGTTTTCCAAGTGACTATGGGGTTCTTCAATATAGGCATTAGAAGGACCCTACGAGGTCCATAGACGTTAACCATTTTCCATCAGATGGGTCGTGTGCTTGTCTGCAATATAAGTAGTATATAAAAATAGTTTGGAACCTGAAAAATTACATAGGCTTCTTTTAAGCCACAGCGGGCTGAAATAACCGAGTTTAAACTGCCCGTTAATCGGCAAAAGTTAAGAAAAATATTGTAGTTTTGAACTTATCACTTCAGTTTTCGGTCAATATTTTCAATAACTTAATATAATAAAATAAATAATAATATAATATTTATGTAGGTAAAAATAGTCTAAGGTACCTTTAATTTTCTACGTTCATTGAGTAGCATTTTACATACTATGCTTGTAACCGCTGAACGTGTCAGACGGACTACTCACCGGCTGACCCAGCAGAGAGATGCACGAGCTCTATGGGATCCCAGGGCGCCTTTTGACAGAGCAGAAAAGTGTGCGTGCGTGTGGGAGACCAGGGAGACTTCAGAGAAAACCACTATTACCTCTGTTGTACATACATATATTACTGAGAGATAAAATTATACAAAAGAGGATTACAGACAATAGAGTTACATATAGAAATACAAAAATGAGTATGTCTTCACCAGCTGCACCACGGTGACCTGCTTGCAGTAGGTAGCCAGAGTGTTATGGCTAGTAGTTGTAGTACACCTCGGTCAACCCACCGTTGACACAGTTATTTCTTGCAGGGTGAAGTGATATAGATATATAGGAAAGTTACATAAATTTAATAGAGAAAAAGGGAATACGTGACCCCGGTTGTCGGCCTGCTCGGCGTCTGCGCACGTCTCTTGCCGCACTCTCGACCAGCCAAGGTGCTTCACGTCGAGGTTACAGGCTTGCGCCGACAGCGGTTGGGAACTCGACCACAGAACACGCTGAGAAGGGGTTTGAGGACCAAGGTGTCCTCTAATCCCGTACTAGGAACCCAAAAACTGGGCAACAAAGAATTTAGTTAAGTATAAAGTATTTTCCAAGACACAGCAATACAAACGATCGAAGCACAGTGGCACTCCCACGATCAGCCGAGTGACAGAGAGACGGCACCGAAAGAAGAAGGAGAAGGATCAGAAGGCTGTTCCTCCTCACTGTACTTCAAAATATCCTTAATGTGATAAACTCCCAGATCCTTACCATCCAAATCCGACAGTTCATATACTAAAGGCGAGCGTTTGGCGGTTACAATGCATTTCATAAATTTAGGCGCCAGCTTCGCAGTAAAGTTCTTGGCCTTGTTAGACAAATAGAAGGTTCTTTTGTACACAATCTGTCCCACTTTCAGTTCCACATGCCTTTTTCTGAGGTTGTAGTATTTTTCGTTACGCCGGTGAGCAACATCTAAGTGTTTTCTCACCTGGTCGTAGATACGATGTAATTCCTTCAACCTCTCACCAAAGGACACTGGACTATCAATGGAGACAGTGTTAGGATGGCAAGGAATCTCTTCCTGCCTATAAAGAACTCCTTCCCCAATGAATTCCCTACCGTGAACAAGAAAATACGGACTGAAGTGAGTGGCTTCGCTCACAGCAGTGTTTAGAGCACACTGGAGTTCTACGAGGTTCTCGTCCCATTTCTTGTGGTGCGACTTCACGTAGCAAGAAATTCCCTGAACCACGTTGCGAATAGCTCGTTCTGCCTGGTTGGTCTGCGCGTGGTATCTGGGGTTATAATAAATGTTAGGCACATTGTACTTAAGTAGTAAGTCCTTAAATTGTTTACTCACAAATTGTGGGCCATTATCCATATAAATGGTTTTGCATACCCCGTGGACTAGGAAAACATTCTTTTCTATGAATCTCGCGACTGCAACGCCTGTAGCCATCCGTATAGGACTCAACATGACAAATTTGCTAAAGTAGTCCGAGACCACAATCAAGTGAACATTTCCCTTGCTGGAAGTAGGAAATGGACCCAGTAAGTCAACAGAGATGGCCTCAAACGGTCTAGACACCCGCTTTGGATTACCCATGAGGCCAGGGCGAGATGTGTTCACAGGTTTGTACTGCTTACATGTCTCGCATTTGCCTACATATTCCTTAACGCTCTCGTACATCTTAGGCCAATAATAGTTGAGAGCGAGGCGTTTATGGGTTTTCCATACGCCACCATGGGCACTGAGTATGTCGTCATGGTACTTGGTGAGCAGGGGCAACCTGTCCTCCAACGGTACCACCAGCTTCCAATCAAAATCAGAGGTCAGAGAGTATTTATTTTTTGATAATCTGAAAAGACGGTTATCACGTATAACAAAGTTGGGAAAATGCCTAGGGTTCTTTTTCACACTGTTCAGAGTGTGGAGATACCAAGAGTCCTTAGTAACGCTGGTGTCGATTGTGTCAATCTGAATTCGTGAAAGAGCATCAGGTACCACATGGTCCTTACCCTTTCGATGTTCTATATCGAAGTCAAACTGACTCAACCTCATGCTCCAGCGCGCAAGGCGGCCTGTCGGATTCTTCAGTTTGTGGAACCACAGGAGTGAGGCGTGGTCAGTAACCACAGTGCATTTCTGTCCTTCCACGTACTGCCTGAACTGTTCCAAAGCAAAGATCACAGCCAGGAGTTCTCGCTCAGTGGTACTGTAGTTGACTTCGTTCTTGTTGAGTGAACGACTACAATATGCGACAGGGTGCTCCACTCCCTCATGTGTCTGCGTCAGTACAGCAGCCACAGAGAAGGATGACGCGTCGCTGAGAATCCTAAAAGGTAGTGAGTAATCAGGCATTTTCAAAATAGGAGTGGTGACCAAAGCGGCTTTCAGCAGATTGAAAGACTCTTCAGCTTCACGCGACCACTCAAAATTTATATTCTTAGAAGTTAATTTACATAAGGGTTTACTAATCTTAGAAAAATTATTCACGAAACGCCGATACCACCCAGCCATACCCAGGAATCTTTTCACCTCCTTAGCGTTGGAAGGTGTAGGATAGTTGAGAATGACATCAACTTTACCTGGGTCTGTCCGCAGGCCATGCTTGTCGACAAAATACCCGAGGTACTTCAATTCGCTACGACAGAACTGCGATTTTCGCATGTTGATCGTGAGACCCGCATCCTTAAGGCGCTGATAGACTCTATTTAAGAGGTCCACATGCTCCTCAAAGGTGCTGGCCACAACGATTATGTCGTCTTGAAAGGAGAACACTCGGTTATCGAACTCTGGGCCAAATAGACGGTCCATGAGGCGTTGCATCGAGGCGGAAGCACCTACAAGTCCGAAGCACATCACGTTGTAGTGAAAAAGGCCTCGCCTGGGGACAGTGAAGGCGGTCTTCTCGGCGGATTGGGGCGAATCAAACGGAATCTGCCAATACGCCGCACTTAAATCAATAGAAGACAAATATTTTGCATTATTGAGATGGTCTAAAATTTGGTTGATGTAAGGTAACGGATACGCATCGCTTTTAGAAACAGAATTGAGCTTCCGAGAATCAAGGCACAATCTCAGGTCTCCGTTCGCTTTCTCCACCATCACCACTGGTGAGTTCCATGCGGACTGAGACGGGGTCACTACTCCCATCTCCAGCATCCGATCTAGTTCCTCTTCCAGGGCTTTCTGCTTCAGGGGAGAGAGCGGGTAATACCGTTGCTTGATTGGCTTACTATCGCCCGTATCTATAGTATGATGCGCCAGAGATGTTCGACCTAGACCCACCTTGTCCGTGTTGATGGTATCAAATTTCTCAATAATGCTGTTAATTACCCGCTTCTGATCAGCGGTTAAATTGTTGTAATCCTCTAGACCACTGTTAAGAGACAGAGATTCTACCGGATTACAGTCACTAAAGTTGGAGAGATTGATATTCTGAGAGATCAATCTATCCCCTAATTGAAATTGTTGCCAGAAGTCTACTCCAAATATCATAGCAGTAGTGATTTCTGGAACAACATAGAACTTAATAACTCTGACAGCAGAATTATATTCAATAGGCAGAGAGATACAGCCCAGACATGGCAAATGAGAGCCATCTGCTGTAGTTAAACTAAAGTTAGGGCTGATGCTTCCAAGCTCAAACCCTAATTCCAAGAAAGTGTGGTGCGCTCCCTTACCCAGTACTGAGCAAGCTGCACCCGAATCAAGTAAACCTAGAACATTTAAGTTCAGGATCCTAACAACTAAATACGGTCTTATGTCATTATCCCGTTTGGTAAACAGGACCCTATCAGAGAATGCATCAGACAGAGAAGCTCGCTCCGAACCGAATGGTGATCTTTTAATAAGGCCCTGACTTACTCGTTTTTTGGCTTGGCATTACACTTCGGACACTCAGGCGATTTGACTCCCTTCTGTCCACACCGGAAGCACACCAATTCCCTTGACTGTGTACAGCCATATGCAGTGTGGCCGACTTCACCACAGCGGAAGCATCCTCGTTCGTTTGAGGTCGTAGGACCGGCCACGGCAGAGACCTGCTGGGAAGTTTTATGAACAGTTTTATTCTTAAAATGGTGTAAGTCCGAGGTGATCCCAAACTTATCTAACGCTGGTTCCTGGAATGCCTCTGCCCTAGCACGCGCAAGTTCTAGGCGCTTCCCCAATCGCTTCAGGTCGATTATCGAGTTTACCTCGTGAAGAGCCAATTCCTTCATATAATCGGGCCTAATATTATGCATCAGAATGTCCAGTTGTTCCTCACTGGGCATTTTGCACGTTAATCTCGAGAACATGGCCTGCATCGTAGAGATGTAGATGCCTAATGTTTCAGATCGGGCCTGTGTACGCTGCCTAATTTCATTTCTGAGACGGTAATCGTAGTCGGGAAGGTCGAAAGTCTCCCTCAGCTCATCCAACAAGCCCTCATACGAGGTAAAGTTATTCTTGTTGGTGCGGAACCAAGATAAAGCCGGACCGTCCAATAGGTCAGAGAAAGCTGAGAGGATTTTATCCTTGGTGACTTCCCGAGCACACCTAAGCTCTTCCAGTCTCTCAATGAATACACGTACACACGCAGAGCCATCAAATTTTATATTAAAAGAGTTTAAATTTACGGGTCTATCCCTTATTACTAAATTACCACTAATTGTGTCAGAACTAGGCGCGTCACGTCGCCTCGAACGGTCCCCTCCCACCACAGGCGAGGTGTAACCTACGCGGTCACGATGAATAGGTTCAGTCTCTCTATCCGAACCCTCAGAGTCAGAGTCAGTATCTGATTCAGCCACAGACAGAATTTTAACCAAGCGGCCACGGATATCTAAAAGATCTGGACAGTCTATACCACACCTAGCTAACCTAGTGAGAAGGTAGTTCGCCCTCACTGCAACCTTAGTCCGACAATTACTATTTGAAACGACTTCACCTGAAGAGAGTGTCCCTTCCAGCTCGAGAACTTTAGGCTCACAGACAGCCAACTCAGAGGCGGCAACAGCAGGTACCGTGGCGATGGCCTTAATGCTGCCACGCCGGACAAGCCGCAATGCAGTGCGCAGCTCACTCCGCAGGCCAACAACCGTCGCATCCGGATCCGCTGTAACCCCCATGGCAGAGAGTTCATTAAAAAGTTCATCTTTCTTAAGGTAGTTAATACACTTCTGTAATTGGGCCATAGTGGTCCAAGATTCAGTTTTTATCAAAACAATTAACAGTAATGGAGATTCAACTCACAACAGGTTTATAAATTATAAATGTAGGTTAAATGAAGTTTCCACAGAGACAAAATCAACTAATATTAACAGATAATACAATAAATATGCTTCCTCTAGGTCACAATTTGTGCGGTAGCTACAAAAATCTAATAATTTAGAATAGAGAAACTATATTAACTAAATTTAAGAATAGCTTTGTCCAAGAAATATGACACCAGGTATACTTTCTTTAGATTAATAAATTAGGAGGTAGTTACAAAAAGTTTACTGCTATTTTATATTATGTTACTTGATTTTGGGTAGATATTATAGAATCACCCAGATAAATATCTTCAGAATACTGGCTCAGCAACCCAATGAAGTGAATACCAGATGTTCAAATTATAGTTGAAGTTATAGAAATTTTCTTTATATAAATTACAAGTGATGTAGGTATTCAGCAAAATGTTAAAAAGTTAACTACAAATCTACTCAAGTCTATACAGTACAAAGCAGCTATGTATTTTTACTAACTACTTAATAATACACAGGTATAAACCCAAAACCATGAATGCTAGACACAGAAATTTCTAGACTAAAAGTTTGACACAGTACAATTACTATGTGAACAGACCACAATAAATATATATGTTTGTACAACACAGAAGCAACTAAATAGGAGGAAAAAAAAAGAAAAGAAAAAAAAAAAAGAAAAAAAACTAGTTTGCCAAAAATATGTTTCCAAACTTACCGAAAGATGTGCAGTTTTTAAAATTGGAATTTGGAATTTTGGGGTCTCAATGGTTTTTTCTTGCCACTGGGGTGATGGTACGATTGGCTGAAAAAACACAAAGAGGGTAAGTATTACATGCGTAACTGCAGCCGCACAACCAATTAGCGTCTTGGGTAGTGTCAGACGGAGGGTAGTGTTTCCTCCAAAGCGAACTCTCCAGACACCCACACACAGCGCACCCACAGAGAAGAGAGTTAGCCCCACGTTGGGCGCCAATTTGTAACCGCTGAACGTGTCAGACGGACTACTCACCGGCTGACCCAGCAGAGAGATGCACGAGCTCTATGGGATCCCAGGGCGCCTTTTGACAGAGCAGAAAAGTGTGCGTGCGTGTGGGAGACCAGGGAGACTTCAGAGAAAACCACTATTACCTCTGTTGTACATACATATATTACTGAGAGATAAAATTATACAAAAGAGGATTACAGACAATAGAGTTACATATAGAAATACAAAAATGAGTATGTCTTCACCAGCTGCACCACGGTGACCTGCTTGCAGTAGGTAGCCAGAGTGTTATGGCTAGTAGTTGTAGTACACCTCGGTCAACCCACCGTTGACACAGTTATTTCTTGCAGGGTGAAGTGATATAGATATATAGGAAAGTTACATAAATTTAATAGAGAAAAAGGGAATACGTGACCCCGGTTGTCGGCCTGCTCGGCGTCTGCGCACGTCTCTTGCCGCACTCTCGACCAGCCAAGGTGCTTCACGTCGAGGTTACAGGCTTGCGCCGACAGCGGTTGGGAACTCGACCACAGAACACGCTGAGAAGGGGTTTGAGGACCAAGGTGTCCTCTAATCCCGTACTAGGAACCCAAAAACTGGGCAACAAAGAATTTAGTTAAGTATAAAGTATTTTCCAAGACACAGCAATACAAACGTTCCAGTCACAATTCAGAGAGTAAAAAGGATTTATATTTAGCCGGGGCCGCAGTTTTATACCCCTATCATTGGAAGGTTCTCGAACACACTTTTTTTTTAAGTTAAATTAGTGCGAACGATGATCAAAAACACCAAATCACGGTCGAAATCCTAACAACTTTAATATCACCCAGCTAAGTAGGAATCAAACAAAGTACAGCAACCTTTTGACTTGGTTGGATCATACTCACATTCTTTCCTTGAATACAACGGTTCTGAGCACGCAGAATTTGAACCTGTTTAATTTAACTGAGGAAATTTAATTTTAACCTAAATGAGATAGCCTATAATTAAACAATTAATTTTCCCATTTAGGTGCTATGAGTATTTCTAATTTCATATAATTAAAACATAAAAGAAATCGAACGCCATCTAGTGCTTAGCTAGTACAAAAGTTCCTACACCGAGGCACCGACTAACTGATGTGAGTACCACTGAGACTGCCATAGGTGGCGCTAGTAGTAATCAAATTACAGTAGATAAAATCTAATGTTACATGCTTACGAAAGAATAAGTGAACCCCCGAGTTTTTACCATAATAATAATATGCCGTCTGTTAACCTCTTACATTTAGAATGCTTATTCGAACTTATGAAAGAATAAAAACAGAACGATACTTTACTTTCAGATTAAGAGCGCGCATAAAGCTAGGAAAAAGTCAGATTTCACCCGCACCCTTCACACGTCCCGCTCTCGTCTGTCCACACGTCTGTCGTCTCGCAGTATTTTGTGTGGCAGCTAACCGCTGTGTTTAGTACGCAGGCGCACAGTATACCCAAAATAATCAGATAAAATTTGGCAAAGTACGAGCTGGATCATTATCTATATAAGGTATACTTTGAACACACAATAATTTTATTTTTGGTGATAGATAAAATGAGTGGGATTTGTAAAATTAACATAAGCATTGAAATAAAACCACTTTTTAGGGATTTTATCGCGTATATTTGTTATTATTTACTTTTTAAACCGACATTTCGACTGCTGCAAATTTACGCAGAATGAGCTCACTGCGTTGTTAAGTCTTGCTGGATTTTGCTGCTTACTGGGTTTGATTAATTGATGACTGGGTCCCAAGCTGGTGGTACGTTCCATACATCCTCTCTATTAAAATTTGGGTGTTTTTTAATTTCAATAGCCTCGCGGATCATTCTAGGAATATATCGATGTTATGATGATGTTGAAGAACATCGATATATTAATAAATTAATATATTAATAGGTATATAAATTTACTTTTGGTGATAGATAAAATGAGTGCGATTTGTAAAATAAACATAACCAGCTTAGCTTCAATAAACAGCTTAAAATATAGTGGTCAAAAAATGAATGCATATTTTTTGAAATCGTCAAATATTTATATTAAAACATTTTTATCACGATATACATTTTAATTAATTTTCACTGTATTATTATAATTTGTTGTGTTTTAGATAAAATCTCCCTAAGAACTCTGACGATTCGCTGAATAATTTTACAGGTAGTGCATAAATAATACGAAAAAGTAAGTTATAGAAATATTTATGTCAAATAATAATTACAAAATGCTTACATGTAATATACTTTCAATTTTGTTATAGTCTAAGAATAAGGTAAACAAATGTATATTATTTCATACTGAAATTGGTCCAAGACGCCTAAAGATATTACTTTCAGTTCATAAAAGTAGACGATCACTGTAGAAAATTAATTTGAAAAAATATCTTTTTAATCTATAATTGGAAATACAAAAAGAGTTGAAGCTATTCTATGAATATGACGTCAATAATGTGGATATTACGAGACCGTTTACGAAAATTTGTCATTTTGCTCGACATATTATGTGATTTTAGAAATGTGTTTTCATAGTTAAAAACTGTATTAATTCGAGTTTAAATGAATAAATAAGAAAGATCATCTCAAATACTAATGAGTAAATGAGCTAGGTACGGTATTTACTTATTTTTATTACATGATTTTGATTATTCTACCTGAAACCTACGCCTATTTGTGAATTTTTGTGGAAAAGGTTTAGGAAATGACCTATTAATTATTGTTTTGACGGCTAAACAGTATGAAAAACTTACTACGTATTTTCCTGAAAACTATCTATTTCTTGAGTGTATTGCTTTTATCGAGTTCATACAGAATATGAAACTAAAAATATTCATTGTAGACAAATTTTTCGAAAAATTCAAACCACAATGGGACTTTAACGCCAGAGTCGTGAACCCTGGCGTTCCAGTGCTCTTACTCTGAGCTAGCCTTCCACGGGCGGTCGTCCGTGTTCCATGTGGTCGAATTTTTGTATTACTTGTTTTATATTTGATTTGCTTGATTTATATAAATGAATGTTTAACCAAAGCAAAGGAAATGGCTTATTATGTAGTGAGATTTTGAAACTCACTTATCTAATAATATATTTTTTTATAAACAGTACTAGTCGGGATGTTATCTACATTAGAAGTTGATCTGAAAAAAAGGCAAAATAAATAGTCATGGTTCTAATGAGATCCGGTTCTTAGCATTCCATGGATTCACCGTGCGTTCGCCGGGTCCATGGCGTGGTACAGAGAGGAACACTGTGACGGCGCCTGGGACTTGCGACCCAGGTGTAGGTTTAGGGTGGCCACCTTGTGATGCATCAGCGCTCACCTCCACCATCAGTCGTGTTCCCCCCTCTACCTATCCAAATTTGGTAAGATCCTATCAACGCCGTTTTAGATATTCGTTTGAGTAAAGAGCTTACTGAAGCTCTTGGCAATCCGAGGTCTTTAAATAAGTTATACAGAGATTTTTATTTTTTATTTGTTTATTTTTATAGCGTGGTCTTTAGGTATGTTAGTTTCCCACGGTACTGTGAGTTCTACTAGTACTGCACGCTTTTGCTGTTTTGAAAACCCCCGTCACAAAAAACACCAAAAAGTTGAAAATAAATGAATGAATTTTAATTCAACGGTTGCCATGTCGGGGGACCGTAACTGGTTAAGTACTCCTTTATATCTTAAGGTCCCCCGACATGGCAACCGTTGAATTAAAATTTATTCATTTATTTTCAACTTTTTGGTGTTTTTTGTGACGGGGGTTTTTTAAATTTTAAATTTAATTTTTATTTTATACTTTTTAAATTGATCTACTAATCAAGCTCTTTCATTTGATACCCATATTGAGGGAATTTTAAAGAAATTTGTATTCCAACATGTTGTGGCGGCGGCCATCTTGGACCGATTTTTTTCAAACATAGCTAAGAACACTCCCGACTAATATACCTTTCAAACAAAAAAAACTAAATCCAAATCGGTTCATCCGTTTGGGTGCTACGATGCCACAGACAGACACACACACACACACAGACACGTCAAACTTATAACACCCCGTCGTTTTTGCGTCGGGGGTTAAAAATAGGAATATATCGGGTCTGGATGACGAGGCACAAACATCCTCCGGTATTTTAAAGTGTTTCTCATACGAATCTGCGAGTAATGTCCAATCAGCGGCTGCTATCAAAATTGAGTACGGCTTTTGATTTGTCTTTTTTGAGCAGCCTTCCTTTACAAACGCGACGTCATTTCTTTGGTTTGTGGTTAAACCCTTTTTCGCTCTAGCTACCGCCAAACTTACCGCCTCACGTACGATTTCTAATACCTTATCATGTCGGCGCGAGTAATGACCCCGGTCTAATAGCGTCCTACAACCCACCAGTAGGTGCCTAGCAGTACCAATTGCTTCACCACATGAGTTACATGTTTTATCTGTGACTTTTCCCCATCTGACAAGATTGTTTTGGTCGGGGAGGGTCAACTGGAATGCATTGAGATAGAATTTAAGGAGAGCCGGTGACCAGTCGTATATTAAGGTACGCCATTTTAAAGCTATGGGAATACAAAATTCACCTAGTGTTAACCATTCGTTTTGTATTTCTAGGTTCATTGCGTGCACTTTGTAGGTATTATTTTCATCTACTTGTCTTTGTCTGACTGCCTCCTAGTATTACCCAAACCTACCCTACCAGTCTGCGAGCCTATCATGAATTTTTTATGGAATTGGAGGCGCGACTCGAGCTCTTTAGTACTTTGGTCTTTTGGAAGAGCTTGCACGATTTCGTCTTTTGATTTCGCTAGGACGTGCATTTTGGTTACTCTTAGATGTTTATAGAGTTCCGATGGTTTCTTGAACGTCATTCCAAAGTTATTTGAGGCTCTATATAATGTCGATGGGTCTGCCGACTGAGCTAGCCCCAGCCACGACTTCAATGTCTTCGTAACATTCGCATCTAGTTTTTTGAGGAGGCTCTGGCTTATATCATAAACACATCATTTTAACGTAACATAGTAACAGTTACTCAAAATAAATAAAACAACATGGTAAATATTCCGGTGAGTAATCACACTACATACGGTGAGTACATCACTAATGTGAGTGACCATGTGAATCTCAAACCATACCATTCTACCTACTTGTATAAATTACACTCGGCGCTGGCTAGCCAGTTCCTTTGCTTGAACTTAGCTTACACGCTACTGCGTGTCTAGATTATACAACGTTGCATATTTTTTAATTTTATTTAGTGAATAGAATCTTAAATGTTTACTGAATGTGAGAAAAAACAATTACAATAAGCTTACAAGTTACAGTTTTTACTAAGTTTTTAAGATCGGATTCATCAGCTTATGTTATATTACGAGCTTAAGCAACTCTGAAAAGCATTAAAATTGATAATACAATGTATAAGTACTTTCGCAAAATATAATTATATTACTGCTAGGTATAAAAAATAACATTAGTTACATACTTCAAACGCAAGGTGGTCTAAGACATCTATTTGATTTTCATATACTACACCCGGGCTGCCAGTCAACGGTTGATACAAAAATTGTACTTATTAAAAAACTAAAGAAAATAAAGAAATATTACTTTCGACAATTAGCCATGAGTTGAATTCTTAGTTTTTTATGTTCTTTTTTAGAGTTTATCTTTTGATTTTTTTTATTTCCCATAATTTCCGCGAACTTTTTCGACGGAAAACCGAAAAACAGTCCTCTCGTCTCAACGGGGCGACCCCGACTAATTGATGAAACAACAGATGGCCGGCACCTCGCGTCAGGTGCGATAGCAAGAGACCGTTATGCGCGGAATAAGAACGTCGTAAGCGCTGAATTCGTTTTTTTTTAATTACTCGTAAATTCCAGATAATTTTAACAAAGTGAAAAATTGAGTCACTAGATTTTATAATTTTATACTTTGTACATAAAAAATGACTCAGTTATATGAATAATCTTGAAAATAAATCAATTTTAATCAAAAATTAGGTCTAACTTTGTGATCTTATTTAATCGACAAAATATTATTATTTTATGTTTTCACCAAATTGAGTACCTTTCAAATATAACGTATTTTCTATTTAAAAAAAAACAAGCTCATTTGTGGCACACTTTCGGGTATAAAAATCAAATCAAAGATCGGCAATTTTCCTTTATACCCCCTCTTAATAGCAATTTTTCGCGCTAAAGGGGGCAGCAGCTACTGCATTATATTTTGCAAATTATCTTGAAAACTGACGGAAAACGGAACATTAATAATCCACGGAGGATTTCGTAGGGTATAATATTTCGTTGAAGCGTTGTCAGACTGGATGATTAGGCGGCACCTCTGAAATTCCCAAGGCCGTTTGTACGTCTTAATATTATCATAAAATATGCTAAATCCATTTAAGCGCAGTTTTTCTTTCCAGCCTACTGGCCCGAAAATATTGTTATGGATGCTGTCGGCCATGAGAATTTTAATAATGGCCCGCTACTTTGGCCCTACGTTGCTACGTATTATACCTAATAAACTTTCGCAACGTCGGCGTTTTGTGATCATTTAAAAAACCTTTCTGAGGTTAACAAGTTGTTTTATAAATATGTAAGTAGTTGATTTACGAGTGTTGTTTTTGTATTAAAATGCGGGTTCTTTTATCGTCGGTATGTATGTTATGTATATTTATTATTTTGTGAAATGTACAAGATGTCAAACAGTGCTGAAGTTATGAAGAACATTATTTATCCAAAGGTAGCTAAATATTTAGGTATTATGGTATATTATTGTTCGTCTTCTTTTAATTAAAATGGCTTCTACTGTAAAAAGTATCGCCAAAATTTACCCAGTATCCAGGAAAATATAATAAATATAAAATTCTATGGTAGAGACGCCATAGAATTTAGAAATCTCGATTATTTAGCCAAAGACGGGAGTTTTTGCCAATAGGCTGCTATTTCTGCTGCTGCTTTCTAGATGCTATGGCATGTTTTCCTGATCACGAATAAACATTCATGATCAAAAATAGAAACCAAATACAGGAATACAATAAATTGTAGTGAACATAGAATCTTCGAGTGGGACGTTGCACTAGTATTCTCAACAGAGCGTCAAGGATAATAGGGTATTTGATTAAGTCGTCGATTCTTCCTAATATTGCTTAATATGATAGATTGTTCTGAAAAATCATGCCTTGCAAAATAAAATATTGCATATCTAAACTGAAACTATGACTTTTCATTAGTTGAAATTCCCAAAAAAAGTCAAAATATAAACAATCAAATTCAGTTCAAATATATAACTTTTTAGATTCCTCATTAAATTTTAAATAACTTTTATTACGAACTATATACGTGTAAATGCAACGTAGACTGAGTTAAATGCGATATTCTCTTGCACTCCATACATTTGCACTACGCGCTACAGAAGGGTGACGTCACAATTTCGTGCGATTTTGTATGGAGCGTTTTCGGGCGGCGCGACTAATTGAATTTTTCAAAATCAAATATCTTGAAAACTATTTGTCCTACGAAAATTTGACTTCTACAGTTCATTATATATAAAAAAGTGGTCATTTTTAGAAAGTAAAAAAAAAAATTAGTCAAATAGCCTATTTGATGTTAAGAATCCTGACAATTCTTCTTCTTTTCGTGTCAACGATATGGCTACACTAGTTGAGAATAAAATTCTGCCATCGTAATCGCGCTGTCAGTGGCTCTATTCTATAGGCAAAAATGCCTCTGTGCCGTGGCGGTAGTGAATGCGACTGCCACGCATGAGGCGTGGGTTCGATCTCCGCTCAGCGCAAATATTTGTATGCATGTGTCCTGACAATTATACCTGCACAACAATCTAAACGGGAATTAACGCGATCATGGTATAGGTATATACATGGCTTTGAATTGCCTTATCTACTCTAAAAACATCGTAACTAACACGTTTTTTTTAATAATTATAAGTATTTCCCCAAACAACCGGTACTGTTTTGGGGTCAGGACTTCACTGAGCCCTGCCTATCGTAACGTGTTACGGTTCTCGTTAATAAGTATACGCGTATACAGGAGTTTAACGCAATTCCCTAGATTACTATCGATCATTGCTGATAGTATCTTTAGGTAGTCGATACGATATAGCTTCAATGGTAGGTTCCAATTTATTTACTGGTAGGTGCCTCATGTTTTAACCAACCAATTAGGTTATAATGCTGTACCTATTTAGTCTTTGATGTGATAGGTATGTTTGAATTTAGTGAATATTATTATGGTACTCTAGATGGTGACGGAATGTTTTCCATCTATGTGTGAGGATTCAATCATAACCAAGTCCAATAATAATAACCAGAATTAACGCGATCATGGTTTAGGTACCTACGTACCTTTGATTTGCCTGACGTTTCGACCAGGTTACACCAGTCGTGACTCAGAGTCAGCCTGTGAACACGGCCGGTGTAATCTAAGATGGAACGCACAGTTTAAAAGTTAGTATAACCAAGTCCACCTGTGTACATCTGTGTATGCAGATAAAATATTATGAATAAATAATTATATCTTGTCTCCAGCTTCAGTAAAGTGGTCATCAGTTCGAGACCTCCTTCAGGGTCTTGTCATTGGTATTTGTCAAGGTTTTATAAGAATCAAATGTAGAGTGAACCTATTATCAAAAGTAGGTCAGAGATCAAGTATACCTATATATTCTCTTACAAAATTTACTAAAAGTAATCAAGCCCTATAAATAGAACTAGCTTATTGTTATGAGTTCTATAAACATTTGAAATTTAAGTTATTTCAAGTTCCGAAGTATAAAGTGATATCAAAGTGATTTTAACCGGCTGTTGTAGATTAACCTCTCGTATTCAAAACGATTTGAAGATAAATATTTACGCCGAAAATTCAATAAAGAAAATATTTTGTTTAACCAAATGATACAAATTTTATATGGAATGAAAAAGTTTTTACATACATAACATTCATAAACTCACGCCTGTATTCCCCGAAGGGGTAAGCAGAGGTGCTAGCACCCACATTTCGCCAGTTAATGTTTAAGTCCCAATGTAATAGGTGGCGAGCCTATTGCCATTAACCGGGCACTTATAAACCTGCGATAAATACACACATAACTTCGAAAAGCATCGAAAAGTCATTGGTGTGTGCCATGGTAAACCTGGGATCGAACCCGAGACCTCGTCTCAGCAGTCCATTACCCATACCACTAGGCTTTTATTGCTATTTTATCAAAGTATTTCTTTACTTGGGTGCTCATATACTGCCCTTTTTAGTAAATAATAAAATTATTATTATTCAAAAATGAAATCTTATTTCCCCGACGAATCGACTGGTTTCCTAAAATTCGTCCCCTGGAATAAAACGTTGTAGATTCATCCCCTATATTGTTGTTCATTGGTCCCTGGTATGAGAATTTTTACTCCTATGCATAACAATTCTCAAGTACACCTACACATAGCGTATGTCATCATAGGCATATATGCCTATCACTACATACGCTATGCTATAGCCTATAGACACGCTTTTTATCCCTATTAGGATGAGTATGCTCATGTTGTATAGTTCAATTAAAAACTCGAATTCAAATATTTTATTCATCTTAGATAAGAAGTAATTTTCATGAAAGATAGATAGCATAACAGGCAATAATGCAAATAATAGTAAAATAATACACACAACAACATTACAAATTCGAAGAATTAAAAAATAATTAAAAAAAAGAAACATTGTAGTTATAATAATATAATTTAGAAAGAAAATATTAATATAATATGATACCAAAACCAACCAAAAACTAAATACACTTACAATTGAACGTTATTTACTGCTTGTAGGGTACAAAAAGATTGTATATAACAATATTATACCACAGAAATATTATTGGGATAGAAGGGCCATGTGAGCGGGAAGCACGTGCCAACTTTTAAGACAATTCCTGTCCTATGAGACACAAACTTTCGAACGCTTACTCAGTACTTTTATGACTAGCTTGTTATAACACCAGTGAAAATTATATCTATATCACATTTTGGTGCTATTTCCAAATCTAGAATAAAAATGGAGGAGTAACTTTGAAAAATTAAGGCATTTCTTATCTCTTTTGATTATTGTTTACAGTAAGAAAGTTGACACGCATGACATGCAGGCAAACACGGGCCTTTCTTGATCTATACGTTGGTAGGTATAAAGAGCAGTCTGACTTTCAACGCTTCACATGTCAAGCACTTGCTCAGACATGCTAAGGATATGTTTATGAATTCATAACTTGGATAAAACACACAACTTTCATACTATAACAAAAACTAGATTTATTTTGCAATTGCGTAAATTATGCATGCAATGTTTACCCATAACTCGTTCAAAAAGGTTGTTTTGTGAAGTTTTTCTTGTATCTGATGATGAACAAAAAATAAGAAATATATTTTACAAAAGTTATTTACATTTACACATCGATGGCTGCGGGGAATAAAGCCACAATCGACAAATCTCAATTTTTCAGGAAAAAAGATTTAGTGAAAATCTTGAGTAATTTCTAAACTACAAGGTGCATCAAAACGTTTTCTATGTCAAACGATGCGTTATTTTTTTCTGGAGTCACATAAATGTACGTAAAAATGAAAGATGCACAGGAAATAATTAAAAAATGAAAAAAGCAGAATGCTGTTTTATACATTGAAAGTTTTTGACATATGAGTCCATTATCGTTTTATTTCGGTAAAAAGTGCAAAAACAATCAAACAGCAATAGTATATTGCGCCGTTGTTCGTTGACCTTAAGCATGTGTAGCACTACAGTAATAGCATTTTGCATTGTTATTACGTTATTTTAATGTTCGATTTGAAAAAGTATTCCTTATTGCTGTGCTGGAACATTGTACGAATATGGTTGTATTATAATGAATAGAGACTATTTAGATTATTACGTACATATCTCAAAATAATTGGACCTTATTTATTGTAGAAAGTCTTACTAATATTATTTATTGAGTAACTTAATAATATAATTATGTGCAAATAATCACCGCAATCAACAAGAAAATTACTAAGTATTACATTTGTTATATACTAAGAAGAAAATGTAATTAATAGGTACACAATGTTATTTTGACTAGTAGTGCTATAAACAGTTTGAACTCCATTCAGGGTTGAATCTGTATTTTGTAAACAAATTCGACCCTGAGTGGAGTTCAAACTGTTGCCACCTCTGAAGTTTTGTTTTTCCCACCGAATCTTGGGTCCAATTTTGGCCCTCGAGAAGTAATTTTATGTCTAAAAAGTTAGATTGTTCCATCTCGATGACATTGTATTTCTAGTCACTAACTTTGCCATTCATATGGGCAGCTATATACGTCAGTTAAACAGCCCGCGGGCATGGTTAAAGATCCAAGAGCCAAGTTTACCCGACATTATACCGAAGACATCCCGGACATTACAGCAGAGCTTCTTCTACGCCGGTTCTAAAGGTCCTTCAGGGGCTTTTTAATTCCGTCCTACACGAAGGCATAACGCCGGAAGCGTGGAACGGGGGCGTGGTGGTCCTTTTCTTCAAGAAAGGCGATAATACTTAGTTGAAGAATTATAGACCCATCACGCTCCTGAGTCACATTTACAAGCTGTTCTCAAGGGTTATTACGAACCATCTCGCCGACAGGCTCGATGACTTCCGACCTCCCGAACAAGCCGGATTCCGGAAAGGCAATAGACCACATCCATACGCTGCGACAGGTTATACAGAAGACTATAGACTATAACCGGCCTCTCTGCTTAGGATTCGTGGACTATGAGAAAACCTTCGATTCGATCGAAATATGGGCCGACTCGGCTGGGCAGCGTTCGGGAAACTAGGAGATGTCTTCTCGTCCGATATACCTCAGTGCCTAAAGACGAAAGTCTTTAACCAATGTGTGTTACCAATGATGACTTACGGATCTGGAACGTGGTCCCTAACTATAGGTCTCCTACAAAAGCTCAAAGTTTATCAACGAGCTATGGAAAAGGCTATGCTCGGTTTTTTCCTACTTGATCGCGTCAGAAATGATGATATCCTTAGGAGAACAAAAGTAACCGATGCACGTAGCCCAGCGGATTAGCTCGTTGAAGTGGCAGTGGGCGGGACACATAGCGCGCAGAACAGATGGCCGATGGAGCAAAAAGATCTGGAATGGCGACCGCGTACGGGCAAGCGTAGTGTAGGACACCCAACGGCCAGGTGGAAGGACGACCTAATCAAGGTCGCCGGGAAACGCTGGATGGCTGCTTTAGATTGGTCATTCTGGAAGTCTATGGGAGAGGCCTGTTCAGCAGTGGACTGATGGCTGTGGCTGATATGATGATGATGATAAAAATAAAAGGTATTGACCTATCGACATAGGTACTTACATAATTAAAATATCTGAATTTTTCTTTTATCTAAAAGTTTGTTTTTGTTTGAAATAAAATACTAAGTTTTCTGGTAGTATACGATTAAATAGGTTACATTTTACAGCATTATTTATTGAATATTTAGTCGACACACTTTTATTTCCTGGAAGAATACAAGTATTTACTATTAATAGTGACAGTTTAAATTATTTTGTATAGCAATGTTTATTGTGAATCGGAAATCAAAGTTTTTTCGGGAAACAAAGCTATAATGGCCGCTGCTTGTGCAAAGTTATTTTTTTTTTATTATTATTTTACATTGCACGATTATCCCGGCAAAATATTCAGTGATTATATTCGAGGAATAACGGGGTTTTACCCAATGCACCTTTGCTAACTTGGCCAGTTTTCAAGATAAAATTCTGAAAAAAATTCACAAGGTGTAATAGGGTTCGTAGATTACGAAAATGGCTTAATCGGAAAAGTGCTGCTATGGCTATTGCAGCAATATTCCCCGCAGCCATCGACATGAAAAAAATATGTTTAGTCTATTGTCATTTACTAGACATCCTTCTAAACCCTGTACAGCTACTAGTGATAATCAACATTGTTGGTTGAGACACAATTCAGACCAGTCGGACTTTTTAGGGTTCCAACAATCCGTAACTGCCATAGATGTTCGTATGGCAACCTTGTAATCGAATTGTGATCGAACCTGCGCCTCTAGCGTAGCAGTCGCGTTCACTACCGCCACGCCGCAGAGGCTGTCAATTAATAACATTGTTACTTACTAATACCTGCGCTAATACTCCAAATTATTATCAGAAACTGGCTCACAAAACAGAACATAAACATTATTAAATACGTTGTGTATGTTTTCAGAATGCAAATTTTTACCCTCCAAATCCAAATATTGAGCGGCAAAGTTTAACCAGCAACCACGCTGAACTCATCAATTTCTCTTACTTTTTTATTATACCCGTGTCGAGGTGCGGATGTTTCAAGGCATTTCTTCGCCTACAGTTACTTATTCTTTTATTAATAAAAGTTTATGCCGCCCCTGGTTACGTTCCCACCCTTCGTGATCTTTATTTGGCAGCGAGATTATGATGGAATCTAATACTGCTTCAACTTACGGTCGTAACTTTGGTTTCTCGATAGTTTGCCCATAATCGATTGTATCGATACGAGTTATAACGGTATCGTTGTAATTAATAGCTCTGTTGAGACTTTAGCTATGTATCATTTATTTACTTCTGTTGGTACGGTGTGGATACGTTTAATTTGAATGATAAAATGTTTTCACTTCTTTTATTCTTTTTACCCACGGCGGAACGTAGACGGTATATGCGTTTGGGGTGAGAGGATGTTTGTGTGTTTGTTTGTGCAAATCCATGTTGCCATTTTCTCCGAAACTACCAATTCAATTTTGAAGCTGTTTTCAGTTAAGGGTTCGGCTTTAATTGGAGCATGTTTTTAGATAGGTGTTACAATGACAACTCAACAGGGGGCGCTACAGCAAGTATTTTTAATACAAATCACCGGACTTGTAGTTTTGGAGAACATTGGAATGTTCTCCAAAACTACAAGTCCGGTTTTGATGCAGTTTTCAATTATTGGTTTAGGTTTGATTGGTGCAAGTTCTTAAATAGGTGTTACGGTAACACCCCACTAGGGGGCGCTGCAGTAAACATTTTTAGGACAAAGTCGGGGGTTTTTTAAAACTTGATATTACTGTCCGATTTTGAATTTCGTAATACAGCGGGATTTAGTTTTAATATTCCAAATGTCAAATAAGATATTTTCGTAACACAATTTTCAAAACTATGCAACAATTTTCAGCCCAATGGTTGCTGTTGAAGACTTTGTATATTATATGTCCTTACTATATGATGCAGGATTGTTAGGTCCGTAGAACTTCAGCTGGACTGAGCAACTGGGCGCTGCTGATATTCAACCCATTCATAATAATGTATCACCAGTCATTAACAACCTTAGAAGTTCACTATTAAGAGGTGTACGTATTTCCAATAAACCTATATAAGAATAAAAAAACAGAAAACGGCTGATTGAAAATTCATTATTCTGAAACACCATACAATATCAGGTTTTTCTTTTCAGGGTTTCTCGTTAAACTTTTACCAATGACGTGATAAAAAACCAGTAATTATATTCTTAATAGGGAAATATAGGGCCAGTCATCGTGCATAATTTATCACAGGTCAAGGTTGTACTACAAAACGGAACCCCTTCGATGCTAAGATAAAACGATTAAGTACACGAAGTGTGTTTTGGTTGGAATGGCTTTTTAGTTCTGTTCATGCTACTTAGTTGCCGGAATACAAAGTTTCTTCACGTGTGTGTATTTATTTATTCATGTAAAATTGCTTGTCCTTACTGGCTGATCCATCAATGCAGAGCCTAAACAGCTGGACCTTCAAATTTGTAATTTTGGCACGTGATACATTTTATGGTGTAAACATCTATCAACAAAAGATTTTTGGAAATTTCACTACTCGTGGGGTTAAATAGATGATGGAGGGTGTTATGGAAAGATTGTATAGGATTCTTTTAGGACTTTTTCCCCGGGCAAAATCGGGCTCTTTAACCTCCTGCCTACCAGCGATACTTTTTGTTTAGTATGCTGCTTAAAGTTTAGTATTGTATTCCTTACACGTTTACATATATTGGAAAAATAGCGAAAAAAATCTCACGTCCCGGAAAATGGTTTTTCACTATGTCCTTTATAAAGGACAAAGGACGATATGACTACGTCCTTTATGAAGGACATATAATTTTTTTTGAACATAAAGGACCATGCGTCACTTTGGGCCCACTTTTCAAATTTGTCCAACAGTGATGGGACTAATTCCATAATAAAGCTCTTCGGGTGTACTTGATATTATTATATGACAGTTAAATTGAAATCGAGCGCGATACCTATAAATAAAATAAATATTTTATTTTAAATAAAATAAATATTTTATTTTTACATTAATGTCATAGTTACGCTTTGAACGGAACCTTTTCATTGTTATTTCTTTACCTGTCGCGGCGTGAGCGCACATCTTCTCTCTCCCTCCCTCTCAAACCCTTAACACTATAGGACAATGAAACTCACTGCTATAGGATGGATGACGCGAGCGTCAGTCGTTGCTCGCAAGTTGTTCACTACGCATTACAGTTACTCTTCGCTTGATTTACGATTTACTGACCCCGGCTCGTTAATTGACTCTGATATTCTATCTAATATTGTTACCCTGGCTAGCTTATGGACATTGATTTTATTTTGGTGAATAGTGAATTATTAACAATGGCAGAAAGCCGCTGTGTTATGTGTTTGCGATCGCGTATTATGCGAATAAGAAGACATGTTTTAGCTGACGACCTGCCAGCGAGTCAACCACAGCTTGCTGAATATGTTCAACAGAATGCATTGATCGAGGTACGTTTATAATATAATTGTTTGTTCGTTTATAATTATTTAGGTTTGTTTATAATTGCGACGATCATGTTTGTTACGTCTCCTTCGCGAAACTACTGCACTGATTATGACCGAACTTTACTTTTAAGCTATAAAATACAGTGTGAGTTTTCGATCACCTATATACTATAGATGCACGATCCACAATCGGTCATTAAAATAATAATAATAAGATGTATTATGTATCTATTTATATAAAAATCAAATGCTGTTCGTTAGTTATCACTGTCCATTTCTTGATGGCAGAGCATTAAATTGAACATTTTCTTATTATGGTACCAACGCTGGTTGGTATGATTGTGCCATCAAAACAATTATCGACAGTGAGAAAACATAAGCCTATAAAATGAGCGATGGTGTAAGCGAATTAAGTGGGCTTTTATTGTTTTTATATTTATTTACAAAAGTGCCCTGTCATATTGCGTTTTTTTTTACTTTAACCTAAACTAAGTAAGATAATGTTTTTTTATATTTTCTTTGCAGGTTGTTTTCAATAATACTCAAAACGTCTGTCACCGCTGCTGGCAAAGAATCAACGCTGTACAAAATCAACTACCCGCGGATAACATTCAAGATAATCCCGTTCAAGATGAAAGACCTGCGGAAATCATCCAAGATATCATTCAAGATCCAAGGCCTGCGGAAAATATCCAAGATGCGGTGCAGAATCTTCAAGAACACATTTATGTACCTGAATATGTTAGAGCTCCGAATTCTGCAAGGCGTTGTATATTTAATGATTGCCACAACGTTGAACGTAATAGAATCCCAGAGACTATTAAAGTAAACATGCTTTGTTTACAGCGATTATACATCCCAGTAAATGCCAGAGTTTGCAATGATCATCTCGAAAGCAATGTATGGCTATCATTACGTGATCATTGTAATGTTTCGCATGAGTTCAATGTTGCGTTTTTCACAGACATGTCCAATATACTGATATCTGCTGTTAACCGAAGATCGCGACTTGATTTCGAAGTTAGGGAATTAATAAATCCCAATGAACTGTTTTTTTATACTGGACTTAACATCGACCAATTTAATACTATCTTATAAGAAACTCCTAGTCTGACGCAGGTGGTGAATCGTTCGCGTACCATAATCGGTGTTTATTTGTCAAAACTCAGGACAGGAGAGTCTAATGAGAGACTGGCTACTCTATTTAATATGTCACGCAGAACCCTAGAAAGAAAGTTGGCATTAGCTAGAGAACATTTAATGACCGATTTTGTAACCCGTCATTTAGGTATGGATAACATATCCAGACAAAACATTCTTGAAAGAAACTTGTTTTTACCAAAAATGATTTATGGTAATGAAGAAAACACAAAGACCATAACAATATGTGATGGAACTTATATTTATATAGAAAAAAGTACTAACTTTCTTTTTCAGCGTTTGACCTATAGCCATCACAAGTTTCAAAATCTACTGAAACCGTTCTTAATTGTATGCAGTGACGGTTATATCATTGACGTTCTTGGTCCTTACGCTGCAACAACAAGTGATGCGAAGATTATGACAAGCTTGTGTACCGCCGAAGATAGTGCATTCCCTTGGATGTTTCATGAAAACGATGTATTCATTTTAGATAGGGGCTTCAGAGACAGTGTAGGAGATCTCCAGGCATTAGGGTATGAACCACATATTCCTCCAACAAAGGATAGACACGAAAATCAATTAACGACGGAACAAGCTAATAAATCAAGATTAGTGACAATATGTCGTTGGGTGGTGGAAGCTGTTAACGGCAAGTTAAAAAATCGGTTTAGGCTCTTACGCCAAGATTATTTTAATAGAGCGCTGCCACCTATGTTCGTCGATTTTAAAATTGCTGCTTCTCTTATAAATGCCTTTTATAGAGTAGCCGTTGACCACAGGCTTTGTCGTGACATATGGAATATTATAAATGAGAAAATCAACTCGCCTAACCTTTTATTTGACTATGTCACTATGAAAAACCTGAACCGACAGAGAGTGGTGTTTATAAGGATGGAAGCCAATCACCCTCATTTAGAAGATTTTCCGCAATTATCGGAAGATGATATTATTATGATTTCGTTGGGCACATATCAACTAAAACTTGCCAAATCATACGCTAGTGAGAATTTACGAGACGGTGGTGTGTACACAATTGAAATATATCGTGAAAACGAATTAAATGACTTGGAGCAATGCAACATTTTACAAAATAACGCATGGCTTCTAAGAGGACGTGTCCAGTCCCGACACGTCAGATCAAGGACACATTATACCTACATCCTAATTGACCGTGACCAAGTAGGAAGAGACGCTATTGTACAATATTATTGTACATGTCTCACAGGCAGACGCACTATTGGAAGTTGCGCTCATGTCATCTCAATAATCTGGTATTTGGGACTAGGTAGACACGGAGACGGTTTTCATCGACCAGCTATTCATTTAGATGACATTATTCTAGATATATTTTAAGATCTGCTTACTAAGTAACAAAACTGTATGTCGAAATAATATTAAAAAATATTTTCAATAAAAGTATATTTTTTTTACATTTAATGCCCCTAAAAACCATTTTCGCCCTAGATTTGTACTTAACTGTAATATGATAAAATTAAGTATACCCCATAAGCTTTCATATGGCATAAGTTTCATCACTGTTGGACAAAGTTGAAAAGTGGGCCCAGCGTTGATACAAAAGTGCCCATGGTCCTTTATATAAGCATAGGATATATAATTAAAAACATTAAAAATTCTTTCATTTTATGATTATTTATTATTAAATACAAAAAAAATAAATAGAAACTCAAAATTGTTCATACATAAGTGCCAAAATTAAATATTTATCTTCAAAAATAATCAAAAAGTTCATATAATCAACGTTAATTCCTAATTTAACTTGAATTTATCGTAAATAATCATCAAAAGGTAGGAATCACGTCTTTATACTAAAACTACTTATGTAAATTGGAATAAAAATGCCAGGTCAAATAGTTACATAATATCCAATTCATTTCACAAAAATCCTGTTCTTATTCATCAAACCTACTTGTCCTACAACGCTATTACTTTTGACCATTTTCGGGTAAGTGTAAGGCTACATTTGTATGGCATTCCTTGCAGGGTATCGATTTTATTAAAACCTTGCGCTTCGTGATGTTTTGCTTCAAGCATACTCTTCTCCTCCGAAACTACAGTGAGTTTCTTCTTCTTTGTCTATTCCAAATTTTGTGGCCATATCCAATTTATACTCTCTTAGCTGCACAATTTTTTTTTTACTCTAAGTACTTTTTTGTTTATTAACATATCTGCATTGTAGCCAAGCAGTAACTACAGTTAGGTTCAAACAGTGTGAGCTAATTGGCCCACTGCACTAATATTCTGGTTAAATACTTTGATCACATCAGGCTTTCATACTTTTCCATGCTGCTTGGTCATGACCATGGCTCATTCTTGACGTGGTTTTACCGTAGTGACAAGTAGACATCATGAAAACAGGCTTGTGGCAATAAGAGCAGAGACGTCTTCGTGTGAGCTGCAGAACTTACGAATCTCGTGGTAACTTAATTTTGAGTAAATTCAAGTGTCTCTGAGTGGACGTCGCAGTAATCCTTGAATAAGTGTAATTTAATTGTTCACCTGTTACACCTATCCATACTAATATTATAAATGCGAAAGTAACTCTGCCTGTCTTTCTGTCTATCTGTCTGTATGTTAGGCTTTCACGCCTAAACTACTAAACCAATGTGGCATAGGGATAGATTAGACCTTAATAAAGGATATAGGCTATGTTTGGTTGCGATAACTGACATCCACTCGGGTGGAGCCACGGGCAAAAGCTAGTTTGTTATATTTTAAACCTGAAAAATACATGATAAATTCATAATATCTTTCAATGTGCTACACAAAGTACAGTAGAAGTACAAGTATCAAAACTTTAACTACCTACATTTGTTCTTTATATAGGACATTGAAAAGTGCTTCAAGGTTACTTGAACATTATTTATTTGTACATGGGAATAACATTGTATATCCACGTCACGGAGTATAAACTAATTACTAATTATTCAAAATCTAGATTTTTTAAGAGTTTAACAAAATGGCAATTAATTGACCTACCTATGTGTGAGCACACCACTGCACAGTCGCCCTCTGACATCATTTTGAAAAAAAACTGTCTGTTGTGAAGTATCCTTGAATTTAGTTTTATATACCTAAATGTCTAATAGACATTACTGTTAAATCAAATTAGTCATTTCATTCAATAATATGGCGCCAGATTTTTTTCATTCTTATGTACTATGAGTAGTACAGATGTAGGTACGAGGTTAATCTCATAATGCTTGTTTTGTTCTATAGGATACACTCAGCTCCATAATTATCTTGACGACGAAATGTCAAAATTATCTTAAAACTCTCGTACAAATAAAACTGTTTTAATGATTTAAATGGTATTATTATCCAAACTAAAGGTGTGTATCAAATATTAGAACAATCAGTCAACTGTACCCCTTTTTTTGTTTTTTTTGTTTTTTTTTCGTGCGGAAATCCCCACGGATACCCCCCCTGCCGGAGCCGGAAGGGGAGGTTATGTCGGACTCGAACCGACTAAAACCGCACGCCGACTGTGGGTCTTGGTGCTAGGCCGGAGGTGAGGTTGTCAAAGACATATCCTTCGCACCCCGGCTGACCCAGGGCCATCCCTTACGGTCTGGCCCTCCTTACTTCGTAAAGACTATGAGACTACAGAAGCACTGGTGGAATTCATAAGATAAAAGATATACATGCAACCACACACACACACATACACACACACACACACACACACACACACACACACACACACACGCACACACGCGCGCGCACGCGCACGCACCCACACACACATACACGCAAACGCTTAAATTTAATTTTTTGTCATTTTTAATTTTCATTTTTCATTTTTCTTTTCTTCATTTTTCATTTTTCACTACATAATATGCAATTATACATAAAAATACACATTTGCAAGATATTTGAAATTTTTAAATTGTAATTGTAGCACACCATAAACCAGAAACTGGCTCTTAAGATACAGGTTAAACCTAGTTTAAGAGGCAGTATTTCACTTTTTGTGGTAATACAATAATGGCAACATTTCACTGTGATTAAAAAATTGTACCTAATTGTATCTTATGTATCAATAAAAATATTCTATTCTATTCTATTCAGGAGGGGGACAACGGTGTCCCCAACTCGCCCCCGGAATGGGGAGGCGCGCTATTCAGCGCGCCGCCGCCGTGGCCTGCTTCTGCTGGGGTGACAGGCGGCTCCACCCGTCACCCCCAGGCCCGCGCTCATGGGGGACGGAGGTCAGTCAGTGCCCTCCGACGCCCGAGTTGCCTGCGCGCGCGGGCGGCGCGATCCGCGAGTCTTTCTCGCTCGCGCCGCCTCTCCCGCTCCGCCGTCTCCTTCACGACCATTACCTGCTCGCTGAAGGAGACGCCGGCCGCCCACGCGTCCGCGCAGCGGACCATTGCTGTGAGCAGGGTGGCGAGGGTGAGAACTCTCACTCCCAGGGCCGCCACTAGCTCCCGCCTCGGTCCGGCCCATGCCGGACACTCGGTGAGCGTGTGCAGCCCCGTGTCCTCGCTCGCGTCGCAGTGATGGCACTCGGACGTTGGCTCCTTTTCGATCCGACACAGATATCTCCCGAAGCACCCGTGCCCGGTGATAATCTGCGTCAGTCGATACGAGAGGCTGCCATGTGGCCTCTCGAGCCATTCCCCCATGATGGGCCTTACCGCCTCTATGACGGCATGCCCTGCGCGTCGTTGCTCAAGTCGTCGCTCCCACTCCTCCACCATGATCCCGTGGAGCCGGGACCTCTCGGCCCGAATGTCTTCGGGCTCGGGATCGAATCCCCGCTCCCGCGCCTCCTTACGGAACCGATACAGTGCCGCAAGGGATCTCGCTTCCAGGATCCACGGTGGTGATCCGGCTAGGAGACTCGCCGCTTCAAAGGATATCGTGCGGTACCCCCTAATGGCCCTGCAGGCCATCGTCTGCTGCGGAGCATGCAGCAGTTGCACGAACCTGGCCTGCAGGGCGTCCGCCCACACGGGGCACCCGTACAGGGCCATGGACCGCACGACACCCGCGTAGAGTCTCCTGCAGGAGTCCTCTGGGCCCCTCAAGTTGGGCAGCAGCCGCATCAGCGCGTTAGCTGACACCAACAGTTTGGGGCGCAGACTTCGGAAGTGCTCTCCGAAGTCCCACCGACCGTCCAGTACGAGCCCCAGGTATTTCAGCCGGGGCTTGATGTCGATGGGAGTACCTCCTACTGTCAAGCTGGATCCAAGGGGTGGCCTGCGCCGAGGACCATGAAAGAACAAGGCCTCGGATTTGTGCAGAGCCACCTCGAGACCCAGCCGCCGGATCCGATCCACGACTTGAGCAACAGCGGTCGTGGCCCTCTGGGTCGCCTCGCGGTGTGTAGCGCCACTCACCGTCACTAGCGTGTCGTCCGCGTAGCACGTGACGGTGGCACCGAACGCGAGCTCACCGCGAAGCATCCAGTCGTATCCGATGTTCCACAGGAGCGGCCCCAGGACCGATCCCTGTGGGACACCGCACGACATCTCACGCCTACCGACGCCGGTCGCACTTGGGTAGATGACGGCCCTCTCCGTCAGGTACGCCCCGACTATGCGGCGGAGGTAGAGAGGCACATCGTGGTACACGAGCGCCTCCCTGATGCAACTCCAGGGCAAGGTGTTGAACGCGTTGGAGATGTCCAAGGACACCGCCAACATCACCTCACCCCGGGCAACCGCATCCTCCGCCAGAGTCCTCACGCGCATGATGGCATCCACAGTGGAACGCCACCGGCGGAAGCCGTACTGCGAGTCCGCTAGGTCCGGCCCCACTCTAGAGAGGTGCTCGACGAGGCGCTTGGCAATCACTCTTTCGAAGAGCTTGCCCACCTCGTCGAGCAACACTATGGGCCGGTACCCGGACGGCTCGTCCGCCGGGCGTCCGTCCTTGCGGATGAGGACCAGCTTCCCCGTCTTCCACATCTTCGGAAACTGGCCCCGCTCCAAGCATGCGCTGAGGAACCCTCGCTGAGGAAGGCGCCTCGTCTTCCTGGACCGTCTTTCGCACGGCCTGGAATGCCGTCGGGTCCCGGGGCGGTGTTCTTCTTGGCTCTAAGCCGTCGCACCGCCAGCTCTAGTTCTACCCAAGTGACCTCGGGCACGTCGTCGTCAATAACCACGCCGGGCGCATCAGGCGACCGAGGTGGCGGAGTCATCTGCGGCGGAACGTGTTCCGCCCGCGCCGGGAACAGGAATGCCACCACTCCTCCAAGCAGAGCCGGCTCGAGAACCTGGGTCAGGGGAGGGGCCCGGGGGCGCAGCTTTACTCTTACCAGGCGGTAAGGCCGCCCCCATGGGTCCCGCTCCAGTGTCTCCAGCAGCTCCCTATAGGAAGCTGCCTTGGACCGCTTGATTTCTGCTCGGAGGGCATTCCTGGCTTCCCTGTATCCCTCTTGCAACTCCGCCACTAGGGGATCTGTGTCTGCGGGGTGGCTACGCCTCCTACGGAGCCTGGCCCACCGGCGGTGCGCGATCACGCAGGCTTGACGCAGCCTCGCGATCTCCGCAGTCCACCAGTAGACCCGGCGCCTCGGACTATAGGCTAGAGCCCTAGACATACCCGCATCGCAGACAACAGTCATGGCCTCCCGGAACCACGCCGCCTCGTCATCGATGTCGTCAGGCCTGTCCGGCACCATGGCCCAGGCCTGCACGGAGGCGGCTTCCAGGAGGGCATCCCTATTCAGTCCCCTAAGCACCCAGCGCGGCTCGCGTGGGGCCGGTGTGACCGGCGCATCACTCTCGGGAGGGGAGACATCAAACCGAACGTATCGGTGATCCGACAGTGTCTCCACCTCCACGACAACACGCCAGTCCCGCACACGTTGCGACAGCGAAGCGCTCGCGAATGAGAGATCAATGATCGAACTCGCCCCGCGCTCCGCCACCCAGAACGTGGCTTCGGCCCCGCCATTCTGGAGAACCAGACCGAGAGTAGCGGCCCAGCTCTCCAGAGCCCTACCTCGCGGGTTCGTGTGCCGGGACCCCCAAGCCTCAGACCAGGCATTGAAGTCCCCAAGCACAAGAACCGGGCGAGGGTGACAGGCATTGACGACGTCGGTCAGCCGCTCCAGCGACTGCCGATACTGCCCTATGCGTCGGTGTGATGCCGGCGTGAAGTAGACGGCCACGACCGCAATCTCCCCCACACGCGCCGCTACGATGCCATGCTCCCTTGCGATCACCACAAAGGGAGGGGCACCCGCAGCGGCGTTACGCACCAGTGCCACCGATCCATCCAGGTCGACTACCCAGGCAGGCCCGGGGGGCCGGTGGGTGTACGGATCGGCGACAGCGGCGACGTGTATGGACCACTGTGCCATGCTCTGGAGCAGAAGAGCCTGAGCATCGACACCGTGGCCCACGTTCGCCTGCAGGATGCGGAGTTGGGGATCCATTATGGAACCATCTCCGCATCCCGCTGCGAACTATCGGCGGAACGCCCGCCTCGTGGCTTCGGCTCCCCTCCGGTGCAGGCCTTGCTGCCAACCCGATGGTCGGCCGGTTTGCTCCCCGCTGCACACCTAAAACAGTGCAATGGAGCCTCGCAACCACCGGCCCTGTGACCGGGCTGGCCACAGCGGAAGCAGCGGTCGCCGACCGTCACCTCCGCCGTGCACTGCACCCCCACGTGTCCGACCGACAGGCACCTAAAGCACCTAGCCGGTCGAGCCTGCAGGAGCTGTGCCCGCACCCCAACAACGCCGTCCACCACGAGGACCCGCCGATCAGCAGCCTTTTGAGCTGCCGCGATGGGGCAGCCGACAACTGCCGCCCCCTGTCCGCGACGGCCGTAGCGTATTGCTCCGACCTTAACCGCCTCCAGGGGGCAGCCCCCGGCCTCCGCCACGGTGGCCCGAATTTCTTCGGCCGTGATGGAGTCGTCCAGGCCCGAAATACGCAGTTCTACGCACTTGATGGGCCTGGACACCGGGACGTCGGCTGCGTCCAGCGTCTCCCTTGGCTGAGGCGCTATGGCATCAGCCTGGGGACCGCTGGAGGCGCCAGGGACCTGGATGAGGCGGGCCCCCGTCCGAGTCTCCGTGACTCGGAGGGGCTTCGCCAGCTTAAGAGACCTCATATCTATGAGGCCTCTGGCCCGCCTCACCACGTCGGGGTATTGCACGCCCCTCTCCGCGGCCTCCGGCGTCATCGTCAAGACGACAGCCGTGGTGCGGGGGACGCGCAGCCTTCCCGGCGCTCCCTTCGCGGCAGCCTCGGCCTTCTTGGCCTTTTTGGCTGCTTTTCGCTTGGCGTTCCGCTTCCTCCTCGACTCTCCGACTACCTCCCAGCCCCCTGCCGGTGCGGAGCTTGTGGAGGCGGTCGGGGCCGGAGCCGACTTGGAGGCTGGAGCCAGGGCTTGGGCTGAGGCTGGGGCAGAGGACGTCTTCCCCTTGCCCTTCCCCTTTCCCTTGCCCTTGGCAGCGGCCGGAGCAAATGGCACAGCGGATGGGCTGCTGGCCGACTCCTGTGGGGTCCCCGTCGCTACCGGGCGGCCCCTTTTGAGTGCTCCGGCATACCCACTCCCAGTCGGGGTCGCCAGGGGCGGACGGCGGATGGAGTCCATCACGGCTTCCAAGCAGCGCCGTGTGTGCTCCTCGTGGGCCGCCTGCCGCGCTTCCTGCGCAGCCTGAGCCGCCTCCATCCGCTTTTCCATGGCGGCCAAAGTCGCCATGCAGGCCGCCAACGGGTCCGCGGGCCGGGCCGGTACCAGCACCGGTGACTGTGGCCGGACAGGCGCCGGCGGTGGCGACTTCGGCTGCACCGGTGCCTCCAGCCGCAGCGGCGACCTCGACCGCACCGGTGACCGCGCCGGCGAAGCCGGCCGGGCCGACGGTTTCGGCGCTGCCGGCTGCGCGACCGGCTTCCGCCGCGCCGACCGCGTGACGCGCCCCTCCGGCAGCCCGGCAACGACCTTCTGGAGATCGGCAAAGTCGGCCGCCATTTTGCCCATCTCCTTCCTGTATTCGGCCGCCTGCCGCTCCGAGGCCTCGATGAGCTCGACCTGCCGTCTGCCTAGCTGAGCCCGCTCGTTCCGCGAGTCAGCCAGCTCCGCTCTGAGCAGGCCGAACTCCTCAACAAGGCGCGTCGTCGCCCGTCGCAGCCGGACTTCCTCCGGCCCCATAGACCCAGCACGGGTCCCTATTACGTCCTCCAGGGCCTGCAGTACCTCCCTAGACGTAGGGTCGGTACGCGGCATGGGCGTGGGCGCCGCCGAGGTGGAGGGACTCGGCGACGCCACAGCATCTCTCAGGTCCGGGACCCGAGAGGAGGGCGTTTGGGGGATGGGCCTCTTGCCACCTCGCGTCTTCCCCCGGCCGACCATCGCAACCTTGGGCGGAGGGGAATCCTCGCTGCCCTGGTTGTCCTCGTTGGAGGACGAGTCGGTCACAGTGACGGCTGCGTCTGACTCAGTCCTTCGTGGAGGAGGAGCAGCCTTCTTGCCGCCGTTCCTCCTCCGTGCAGATTTTCGGGTCTGCAGACCCACCGGGCTGTTCGCCCTGCTCTTCTCGGTGGCGGTGTCGAAGTTTTCCGACACCGCCGCAGTTGGTGACGCGACCTCCGCGTCGTGGCGCTGCGCGACCTCCGCGCAGTCTGTTTCACTAGGTAGGGGGGGGGTTTTTATGGTTAGCAGATTTCATAAATGTTCCCACAAGCATGAGACGAAAGGTTACACTTCCCGGGTGACGCTCTTTCCGAGAAGCGGGGTACATACTGTGGAGGTCCCCTGGTGTCCACAGGTTTTAAACGACTTCGCTGTCGGGTTTTTAAGACTTTTCCTTGTCGCGGGCCGGCCAATTAAGGCAAGCCCCGCGGCCTCCAGGATACCGGCGTACCGAGTGTGGCTAGCACTCAGATCGTTGTCGATATCTAGGAGGTTACGCGACGCGGGGGAGCAGCCAACTCTCCCAACACCGACGGTGGCACGAGTGCCTGTCAGCCCCTGCGCGAGCAGTGGTCCGACCCGTCCCTGGATCTCGCGGAACCCTTGCCTCTCCCCTGTCCCCTCTGAGAGCAGAGGGATACTGGGAGCGACTAGCGGGAACCGGATCCCTTCCCGCGGGCCTTGCAGGCCCGCCATACCACGACCCCCTCTGGGTCAGCTAGCCCTCAAAAGGGCTGTTTTAATGGAAGGAATCCTACGGATCCCTTCCCGCGAGCCTTGCAGGCCCGCCATCCCACGACCTCCTCGTGCAATGAGGTCGGCCGTTGGGTTATTCGTCAACGGCCAACAGAACTCCTTAGGTGGGAGTCTGTTAGCCGTTGTCCAGGATGCACCAGCCCCTCCGCTTCCGCTCCCCAGAACCGCAGTCCAAAGGGGGAAGAAACGGAAAGGCCAACGTGGAGGTTACCCAACCCGCACCCCAGTCAACTGTACCCCTAGCATGACCAACTATTGTAATCGTATAGTAAGCGTATAGAGAGAACGGAGCATTGTGATTGGCCGCCTGCCTACTGTGAGCCTGTGTGTACGTCAAGACGATCAATCACAATGCTCCATTTTCTCAATACACTTCCTATACGATTACGATAGTTGTTCATGCTAGGGGATTGGAAGGGACTGTACGTCAACATCTTTCTGATGCTGACTGTACAAATGAGATCTTTGGTGCTCAAACTAACCTTTCCTTTGAGCCAGTTCACCTGATGATGGTTGAACTCAAACGGCTTAAGCTTCCCTCAACGGGTTGGGGTATCAGGCGGACTTGATTGGGGTCTTCAACCTTCGTCAGTGCCTCGTCAGTCGATCATAATGTAATCCAGCTATGGTAAGGTTGATTTGAATCCCGAATGTTCTTTTGGGGCCCCTTTCTCACCTACAAATAGCAGTACCTATCAGGATAATTTAAAGTGTTTGAAACTTCACACCTCCAATTTCCGTATCCTGTCGTCTATCTGATACTTTATAAATTATGTTCGGGTGTAATTAATTTTAATTTAAATAAGTTTTATTGTAGGTTATTTATAAAATCACGTTTTTATATCCACAAGGTAGGCAGAGGTGTAGTAGCCTACATTCACCGACAAATAGGTTAGTGTCATCTATTTTCAGATCTCTAAATTATTCGTGATTTGCTGTGTATATATTTTTTTATGGGATAGGAAGGCAAACGAGCAGACGAATCGCCTGATGGTAAGCGATCACCGCCACCCATGGACACCCGCAACAACAGAGGAGTCACAAGTGCGTTGCCTTCCTTTTAAAAGAGACTACGCTCTTTTCTTGAAGGTTTGAAGGTCGTATTGGTTCGGAAATACCGCTGGTGCCAGTTCATTCCACAGTTTAGTTGTGCGAGGCAGAAAAATTCTCGAGAAACGCACAGGTGTGGACTTTTGATGATACATGAGTTAAGAACTTCAATAAATGGCGGTTTGTCTCTGCCTACCCCAGAGTAAAAAAATACGTGGCAATAATAGCATATTATAAAAGTTTTTAGTACCTTCTTCATTTGAAATTCCAGGATACCATAAGCACCAATAGTTAGGATGCCACAAGGCAGTATTTGTTTCCTATTTGCTCAATGTTCTGTTCAATTCGGTCGTGTAGTGATGTAACTGGTCTATTTGTAGCGAATGCCGCATAAACAGGGTTCTCTGCATTGAGCTAATACTTGTGTAATCCTCTCATAGTGGTTGCGGTCCTAACTTTTTGTGTCCCTGTATCCTCGTAGTTTTGTAAATATTGCTATTCAGTAGTTTCTTCTATAGGGGATGTTAAATAAATAAAACCGGTTAGATATAAGGAAATAACGGTTGTTTTCCTCATTTGAGAATAACTCGAAGTTTGTGAATGTAGGTTAGTTGGAGAATGTACAGTAAACATTAATTTCAATTTACAGAATAACCAAACACTACAACCTGTACCTCGCTCAAAGAATTGCTATAGCTATTCAGGGGGCACGGTACAGGTAGAGGTCGATGGGGAGGAATTCTACGATGCCTAAAAATTTCTCTTGTTTTTTTACTCATTTTTGTATATATTGTACATTTAGGATTTTAATTAACATAATACTGTAATTAAATAAATAACACTCTACATTATAAAAATGTAAATGTTTCTGATCTCTGACTTAGTAATGATATTAAGTAATAATAAACAGAATATGCTGTGGTTTGTGCAATTTGTGAGATTTTATTACTAAGTAAATTATTACTAAGTAAAAGATATCATTCGTCAAGTCACAAAGTTTCCGCCTAGTCAGACGATAAAAGACTGCGTCATACTGGCAAATTCATCAGCTTAACTAGAACTTTAAAAAGTTTGAGAGGACCTTGACGCTCAGGCCTTTTCAATTTTGATTTCAATAGACAATTTTTGTAGTATACTTGCGCGTATATTGGTAGGTGCTGATATAAATATATAATTAAACGCCAACAACTACCAATTATGTACTCCAACCAACATACATATTTCCATTCGAAGGTTGCCTGGCAGAAATTGCGTAAAGCGATAAGGCCGCCCTTTGTACTGCTCTTGCGTTCCTAATTTCCATACTATTAATATTGTAACTGGCGTACAATAAAGTATGTAATAGGTAGATAAATAAAAAATAAAAAATAATATTATGTGCACCTTGCTTCATCATAAGCTATATATAATATAATATAATATAATATTATATATACCTACAAACATTGACCTGGTCAGACAGGATTCATCAAAGGATCAGAAACTCATCTGGAAATATACAAACACATAAAATCTACAAATACATATTTTTACTCAAATCTTTTCTCATATAATGTCCAATATGTATATGCCACGAAAGCTGCTAACTCACGAACTGTTTTCCACTTTTGCTACAAACCAAATATAATAATGAAAAGATAGCAAGTTTAAAAATATAAATATATACTTTGGTATATATTATCGTAAACAGCTGCACAGCCATGCTGATTTCAAAAGGAAGCAAAATTCTTTGATGTTTATCTTTTAACATAAGTTATGAAGGGAAAAGGGTTGCTGTGCTTCTCATGGAAAATAAAGCCCGATATCGTCAACTTGTGTTTATAAGACCGTTAGTATACAATCTTTACTGGCATTATTTTGAAGGTTCCAAATCCTTTTTTGTCCATCCCTGTATAATTTTCAAATACATAAAATTTTATTTTAATGTTAGTACACACAACACACGCATATTCACGCCTGAAAATCGCCAAAGGAGTAGGCAGAAGAGTATAAACACCCACGTTTTTACAACTACATATACTTTTTTTTATAAAGGACACGTCAATTTGGCTTCACCTGTTAAGCTAAAGGCAAAGTCTTGAAAAGAGGGTCACTATCGTAAACATGTACCATGTTAATAGTGGTGGCACTTAGCTTGACGGCCTCATCAGATGCCTTTTCACGTCCCGCTTAAAGGACCCGGGACTGTAGGAAGAAGGAAACAAGTGAGCTGGCATATATAATTTTCAATCCCTTGTAATAGGGGGTGAGAATATTGTCGTCAAGCCGATACTTAGTCATAGACTGTTTATTTACTGTCGGATGAAGAACAGCTCTTATTAGTATCGGTCTATAAATGTACAAAAATTTAAGTGGCAGACGTGTTTGGACCATAATTTTGGGGCAATGTTACATCAGCGTAGAGCAAAATAGCAACTCGATTCAAGAGATAAATCGATTTGAATAGTTAGCATACCAATTGCTTAAAAATTTCGTGAAAAGAGCATTTGTACATGCAACGATATGCAAAATAAACTCGTACTTATAATTAAAATATTGTTTCTTTAATCAATTGGCTTAACTTTTAAGATTGCATATGCGGCCTGCGCAAGATAATCCGTGACGTCCAAGGCAATCGATTGCAAAGGTTCTTCATAAAAGTGAATAAATTATACTTCAAAGGAAATTTAATGCACTCAGGTGAATAAGGTGATTAAGGTTTTTTAAAAGTAATTGTATTGCACTTAGGTGCATAAAGTTTACTAAAAGAATATTTAATGCACCTAGGTGAAATAGCTCAGGTGAATTAAATAAACGAAGCCTCTCCAGAGACATAAACTTTAAAGCCTGTGTCCTGGATGGTATAAAATATGAACTGCCTCGTCAGCCCCCAAGATGCAGTGACACATATTTTAAGTTGTCTAAACTATATATATATATCTTTAATCTAGTGGAGTTTTGAAAAAAAAAGTATAATGTTACTAGCTGTTGCCCGCGGCTTGGCACGTGTGGATGGCAGTTATCGCAACCAAACATAGCCTATATCCTTTCTTAAGGCCTAATCTACCCCTATTTAAAATTTCATCAAAATCGGTTCAATGGTTAGGCGTGAAAGCTAACAGACAGACCGGTAGCCAGACAAACAGATAGACAGACAGACAAACAGAGTATTTTTGCATTGGTCTGGATGTTTCTATGTATAATATGTATGTATTTACAAAGAAAAGTATCTAAGTATATTTATCCGCATTCTAGATTCCATAACACAAGCTATTTAAGCTTACCATGGGTCTAGAAAGCCTGTGTAGAATGTTGTGGAATATTAATTATTATTATTTATTTCGCATTTATAAAATATTTGTATGGACCGAAATGAAAACATTTACAACATAATATGAAAACTACATCTCGATCGTTCATGTAATAAATAAAATTACATATACGTATATTATGTGGGTTAGCTCATCTCTATGGTTCTCTACCGTCTATTTAGAAATAGGTCAATGTTTGATTTAAAGGTAAAAATATTGTGTGTGCATTTTTTTGGAATGTTAACTATACATTCATCCCAACCATAGCTAAGTCGCAATACGTGGAACTGTTATGGATTCTGTGCTACGAGTTCGTTTATTTCGAATTCTACGTAAATCCGTTGATACCGGCTATTAAAATGGTTTTAAGTATACAAAATGTGCATAAGAATATTAATTAAGTATGCGTATTATGTTACAGAACATGTTATTACTATTTGATTTATGCAACTATTTTACTTTATCTACATTTTCATACGTCATACGTGATACATGTTTGACGCCATAGAGGAATGAAGTGCACATTGTACTCTACAAGGTAAATGTGATGATTTTAATTTGAGATAGGTAATTAATAAGTTCAAATTTTCCTTCTCTTTATATCCGTCTTTAAGGATGACGGTGGAGCCATCTACCAACATTCTTACGAACTGTTGGAAACAATGAATGATTTTTCAACCATTTTTAAACATTGAATTTTGATGACTCCGCCCAAATATTTAATAAGTTAATAAGTTTTAAAAAATAATCAATAAGTTTTAAACATTTTAAAAAGTTACGTTATCCGTACGTAATATATATAAGGTTATGAAACTTCAGCGACAAATTTGTAATTTTATAAACATTTTCCCACGGCCTGATCTTAGAAATTCTTAAAAAACTTTTTACTTTATTACAATTTAAACTTCCGAAACATCCAGCTCTCCCTAATTTCCCACAATTCAGCGCTGCTATTGAATAAAAAAATTATTTCCCTCAATTTTTTCCTACTAACAGTCGTATTTACATTATCACAAAATAAGGACGAAAACACGGCAGGGGAACTCGGGACATCATTTCAGGCTTTATATTTATTATATCCGCTCCCCCTGAACACTAATAAACCACTTTTTCAACGACCTGTATACCAGCGGATTTTATAGAGCTGTCTTTCTTTGTAAAAATATTATACTTGTATTTATTTATTTTGTTTTAGTGTGGTGCTAAATTTTTATATTTTCTTTTTAGTACACTTTTTTATTTTGTGCGATCAGTAAAAGTTACTATGAGATATTGAAGATAGTATGGACTCATTTATTTATGAATCTATTTATTGATATACATTAGAGAATTACTACGTTACTATTTTATCTCTCCAATTATATATTTGCTTGTGTAGCATTTCACTAAGGTTTACACACACAAGTCACATAACACAAGTCATTACTGTTTTGGCGATAAGGTAAGGTACGTAGGTACGTAATTTCAGTACAGGTTTCAGAAGAAATTATTAATGAAATAAAATTGGCGGGCTTATACAGTTTAAGGTATCAAACCACCAACTAGAATAGGTACAAACAATCACCAAGTACAACAACGTATATCGATAATTCGATATTACGTTGTTGTACTTGGTGATTGTTACACAAGCATAGTATTCACTATGTATAGTACATTATATACTTAATTATAATATTTTTTTTTTTTACTTTTTTCAACCGTTACTATTGAAAATATAACTAACTTGCGACTATCAACACTAACCGAAACGTTCAATATCAGAGAACACATTTTCAAACAGAAATTTTAATCAGCTATTAAGTATTCAATTTAACTTTCCGTTTTTAATAACGATCATTTTAATTAAATAGATTCCAAAACAAAGTACTCAGGGACATAGGTAATGCACCCTGGTATATTCGGAACTGCGATCTACATCAAGACCTAAACATGGATGTTGTAGACCGAGTAATACAAAAATATGCAGAAGCCCACGAAAACAGACTTCATCATCATGTGAATGTCGAGGCTATCCAGCTTCTTGACATCACTAATATAGTAAGAAGACTGAAAAGGACGAAACCGTTCGAGTTAGTGTAGTGTTTTAACGACCAATAAACTTATGTAGTGATTAGTGCTGCTTATAAAGAACACATGAACAAAGTGTCTTCGCCTTAATAAAAACTAAGTAAGTGTTAATGGACGCATTCTTAGGTTATTGTTTACGTAGTAATTTAGGTGAAATTTGTTTACTAATTGGCCAACTAGGCTAGATCGTAATATTATAAATAAAGTATAAACTACTTTATTAGAAAAAAAAAAAACGGTCATTTTAATGATAACGGGTTGATGAACACTGATGTTTTACAATTTAGACCAAACAAACAAAACCTTTTCTTTTATGAAGATTTTTTATCAAGTTTACAAGAAATAGACGAACAAAATCACACGATATGCCCGACGTCAGATCCATTACCAACATAGGTGATTCTCTGAGGAAAAGAGTAGATACTCATCAGACCACCGACGCGACGGTGGGCCTTTTGGAAGGAAATTCATTGCACTTCAAGTTCTTGAGAGGTTTTGGACATGAAAAGATAAAGAATTAACCTCATTAACAGTTATTAATGGAATAATATCAAAGCACCATTGGGAGATTCAGATCCTTGATCCAATAAAGTGCTAACTTGATAGTGTAGAAGATGACATGAGTATCAATGCTATCAATACAAGGGATGCTGTATAGTAGGCAAGGGGAGAAGAAAAAGTACACAAGCGTACCCTGTACTCCGAGAGACAAATCGACGAGATCAATGTAAATAATTACTGTAATCTATTCAAATCGAATTTATGCTTGATGCTGTAAAATTCATTCAATCTATCGTCGTTGTCAAACCAAAATCTGCTATGTGCACTCTCTTCACTTAGCAAATTTTATTTGACAATATTTCTAGCTGCTCTACATAGCATATTTGAATAAGTTGTCATAGTGCGTCGTATAGTACTTATAAGCACATAGCCTTTCATGCAATAGATTGGTTGATTTACCAGTCGCAATTGTCAAAATCCAATCGCAATTTACAACATGTTAAAATTATAAAACAATAAAAAGTTATCTATCTATCTATCTAATAATAAAATGACACAAAATAAATTTCCATAGAACTGTATACTAAAAATAAAGAATATAATCTTCCAATTTCTTAAGACTGAAATAAACTAAAAAAAAAAATCTAGGTCTTGAACAAATTTCCGTTCAACTTTCAGCTCTAGTTTTCGTAAGTGATTGCTCGATATTTACACATTTTAAATAAATGCTATAAGCATGAAACTGTTACAGTGATTTGCTTTTAAGCATTTCCGTGCAACTGATTGTACATGTCATGTCATGACACCGTATCGGCACGAATAGGTAAATAGTTACATGCAATTGTAATAGTATGTTCGATATGCTTTTTTACGGTGTACGGGTGGAAGGATATATAATATAATTTATTATTTCAACCGTATTGACCATTTTTGTATTATTGAGACTATTTTTTGTACTGTTGATTGATGGCACTTGGTGGAATCCATTGTTACACATATCGAGAACACACCTGTACTTTTTCCACCGTATTTATTATATTGAACCAGACTGATTTTGCCTTACGGCATTGTCAAAGGTTTCCTGATGCTTTCTCAAAATTTGTATTACTGAGACTACTTATTACTAAGGTAGTAGTAACATATATCTCATAAACGCATCTACATAGAGATAAATGAACCGTGAACCTGAAAAATGTAAATGATATGAACTGAATGGGGAAAGTGGAGGATCGAGGGCATTGTCCCTCATTGGGATAGGGCTTATCCAGCAGTGGACTGCGATTGGCTAATTGAAATCATATTATCGGTAGATACTTAGTAAATTGAAGAAAAACCAAAACCAAATCTTGATTCTGATTTGTAATATGACAAGATGTTTGTATATTGCAAATTACTCGTATTTAAATTTCTGCTAATCCGATATTAAAAAGAACTACTCCGAAATCAAGCAATTTAAGACAGAGTAAAGTTTTCATAAGAACGCTTTAAGACTTTGTCAATCGGAATACTTCTGTAACTGACCTGCCCTGCCTGAATTACTCACTTACCTGTGGTCAACTGGTACCTAAGTAAGCAATTCAGGAAAGGCAAGCACACATAAAATTCTCATACCAATTTATGGCATTTAATTGAAGGTATGGAAGTAGTAAGGTTAAAAGAAACGTTGATTTTATAACAGTTATTATTGCTTGAACCATATATCTTAGACCAGAACGTGTAATTCGCGTATAGAGCACATATTGAGTAAATTTGCGTGCCAGGGCTTTTTTTATATCGCGATTTAGGTCAAAGATATACCTACTTCTATACTATACATTTGGGCACCTAAAAAGGGGTCGAGTTTTCAACTTTTATGCTAGGGGTCGAGTTTTAGGGGACCAATGGGTGCTGACCCATCAAGAGTGGCACAGTTCTTATTCTTTTTAGAAGATTTTCATACAATTTACGTCAATATCAACATCTTATCAAATAGACCGGTTGCATCTGAGATTTTCACCTTGCAGCCCGGGGCCCGCTTTTTGCAGATCTATTCAGCGTGGGTGTTTGTGTGTAACAAACAACTACACATCTTCACAAAGTTTGACATTCAGTAGAGGACATTTTTCATTTCCTATCCTTTTCATTTCAAAGTTATTGGCTAGTAAAGTTTTTTCATACTATAATCCGAACATTACGTGTATCCGAACAAGGTGTAAAACTTTGGTAATCGGATTATCATGGCCCCACTGAACAAGTATTGTGTGGGCCAAGTTACGAGTGATCATTTAAAAAGAAAGAGTTTTAATGTGCCCAGCAATCATTAAATAAAGGATTTATACAAAAATAATAGATCTCGATGCAAGACGGATAAAATAGAAGTGAAATTTGAATCACATAGCCGAGTTGGTCAAGGCATTCTCCCTGTGAGGGAAAGATCGCATAGTATTTTTTATGGTAACATTGCAACCATAACATACTTTTGATGATATGTTTCATGCCATGAAGATAAAGCACAAGTCTATTGCCAGCTATCTCACCTCGTCACCTATCTCATTATCTTAATTCGTGTTATTAACGTTAAACGAGTACTCGGAAAAGGCTTAGACTATTTTCAAGTTTACTTTTCAAGTTTATGATAAAAAGCGATTTTATGCAGAAAAAAACACTGAAGGAACGCTCCCATATATTTATTCCACGAATGTGAGTCCAATGTATTTATGGAAATTATTATTTTGCTAGACTAACGAACAAACAATGAAACATTCGTTTATTTTTGCTATGCCCTGGTTAACTAAAATTCCACGTATTGAATTGCGTACAATAAATGAAAAACTTTTGCACTGGTGGTAACGTAGTAGTACACAAGTATCCAGGAATTTAAATGGTACCGTGACTTATGAACACTACTAGTACTTGTAGCTATCCACGGTAAAAAAACACTTGTATCCATATTTTCGATCACATAAAAGAGTTACAATATGCATAATTTGCTACTGTTTTTTTTTTCATTACTTCCTATTTTTTAAACGAAACTACTATTATTCCCGCTAACCCTTCGAGCTAAACTAAATTGCATAAGTTTGGAGTGGATTTACGTCAGGTGGCAGTCGCTTCACTGAAAATATCGAAGTTTAGCCAAATCCACAGTTAGACTGGTAAAGCGGGCCCTCTCCTTTTCAACTTGGAGTCTCCAAGTTGAAAAGCTTCAGTGGCTACTGGGATTAACGTTGGGATAAAGATGAAGGAGTGGAAGCATAATAAAAGTGGCCATAATTCGAACCTGAGACCTCTCGATACAGGGCCTATTGCTTGACCACTACCACCAAAAGACTCAATCAAGTCTTCTCTGCCCTATTGAGACTGCGAAACTGTTACTAGCGTATTACTATCTACTTGGCACTCTTCATTACTCGAGTTTTTCATCAAGAAAGTTACATTAAAACAGTATTAAGTTCGTTCTTGTCAAAAATGCAGTGAATCTTAAATTGTCCGTCGGCCTGGCCCCGCCCCCTAACCAATCAAATCTTTTCAAATTACAAGGTCAAGTTCATAGTGTCCAGTTGAAGACATTACTTCGAATGCTACGGTTGTGTCCTGTTATTTGTGTTCACTGATTTAAATTCTTAATTTGAATTCACTGCATTCTTAACTTGAACGAACTATAAAGTGTTTAAACCATTTAAAAATCAATCGAAACATTGTACACACGGGCTTAATTTCAAACGTTCAACCAAATCAAAAGTACCGTTAAGAAAATAACCCCGTTGAATATTCAGAAGCTAAACAACAGCATATCGCATGGCTTGTTTTCATTACCATGATTGGACTGACCCCATTACACCATCATAGCCCAGTAATACTTCACACAGCTATTAGAGCTAAAATTGTTTTAAATTAACTTTAAGTTTTGTTTGTTGTGCCGCTATTTGATAGACCCGATTACAAGCAATGGCTTTATAAATAGTATAGTGAATTTTTAAAACAGTAAACAAGCCTATTTGATCATATAGATGCGATTTGCTACGTGGAAAAGGTATCTACTGTGTGTAATTGGTTCCAGTCCGATATACCCACATTAATGTGAGCTCCGGTAAGGTGAAATGCTTCCATGTTTGATCATGACTTAATATATTATGCCGTTGTTCATTTCTTCTATTACACATCATAAGTCATAACTCAGCATCTTAAGTAAAACCACAACGATCAACATTTACAACAGTAAAAACTGTTATTACCAAAACACTATTTCCAATCTCTCTAACCTAAGAGCTACGCTCTTGTCAGTGGAGTAATCGCCACTCTTCTCTCTGCTCCGTCAATCCGAAACCTCCTGATACGATGTGAGTTGTATCTTTTCCTTTATCTATACCATAAATGTTCCTCTTGGCCTACCTCTTCCTCTCTTTCCTTCTACCTTTCCCTCTAGTATTTCCACTAAGAAATATAAATTACATTACTCAAAAACTAGTACTTTCAATATGAAAAGGATCTTTTACTTTTGACGCTAACGATACTTCCAACACAACAAAACAAGTCTCAATATTAATTACATTACACCGCAGTCCAATATCTTGCTGGCCATTCCATTAACATTATTTAAACTGACCGCCGATATCGAACTACCATAAACCAACATTTTGATTCGCGTGGAACAGATTCAGAAATTACGTTCACTGACTGAAACTAATTTCTAATAAATCAACCGGTTTTCCTTTCCTATAGATTTTCACGTTGCCGCTTGGCGTGATTTAGTGTTGACCTACAGCGCCATCTATCGTGTACCAATAAAGGCAGTAGTTGAGTTTTTAATTTATTTCTTTTCGCCCCGCACGGAATATCTGAGTGAATTATTGAATAGGTAGTTTTGATATATCTTTGTCGAATTTTAATATATGAGTTTGAGTATAATTTTTATCTGTTTTCTTTTGCTGTTTTAGTTTTGTTTGATTTTTTAAAACTATGTGATGATAGAAATAATATTTTATTGCCAACAAAGCATGCTGTAATTGTATAGTTTTGAGATATGTGAAAGTTGGTTACTATGCACATGGACGTCAGGAAAATATGCTCGTTCTACGGCAAAGACTTATGAAAGTCTTTCTCATATTTTGAATGTATTCGTTTAATCGAATATTCTTTAAATATAAAATATACTTATAACAGCAGAAACATAGACTGCTTTACGGATTAAATTCCCCATTAAGTGTAAGTTATTTATGCAAGGAGGATATCATTATTTCAATTAACCTAAGTGGTTATATGTTACTAAACATAGAACCATATAGACCATATAGCTTGTATATACCTAGTATATGGCACAACTTAACTGAAAATGATCACCTGTATCTATATAGATCCCTGTCTTAAAAATGAATAAATAATTATAGTAAACTAAACATAGTTTTGGCCCAAAAGTCACTATGTAATACATACTCTAGAATATTTGAATGAATTTTTTTTTATAGCATTTATTATGCTAACTGTTAAGTTCGAAAAACATTGGAAAAAATGAAATGCTCAAGTGAGACTCGAACTCACGACCTTTCGCTTACAGGGCGACTGCTCTGCCAACTGAGCTATTGAGCACCACTTGAATCATTCCAAATTTTCTTAATAATCCTTCTCTTTATATCCGTCTATAAGGGCGACGGTGCAGCCGTCTACCAACATTCTTACGAACTGTTGGAAACAATGAATGATTTTTCAACCATTTTTAAACATTGAACTTTGATGACTGCGCCCAAATATTTGAATGAATTTTTTATAGCATTTATTATGCTAACTGTTAAGTTCGAAAAATCGATACTCTAGAATATTTTATTTACTGACTAGTTGAAGCCTGTGACTGTCTATTATTCTATTTACCAAGTGACTACGTGTGTTGACGGAGAAAGAATACAAGTATCACCACCTTAACATCTCATTCGAGAAGTGTCGTAAGAGGCGACCAATGAAAAAATAAATAGAAGATATCACTGCGAAAGAAGGATGGCTCGAAATAAAACCCTGTATCAACCCGTCTGGCCAGCGTGGAAATAGTAGGCTCATGTCTCCCAACATTGGGAGAGGCCTATGTTCAGCAATGGACTGTGATAGGCTAGTCAATTTAAAAATATAATATTAAGTACCTAGTGAAAAGTAACCTATGTGTTAATCCAGGCTTACCAGACTATAAATCTATTTTTGCACCAAATTTTAGCCAGATCCGTAAAGCCACTGTGATTGAATGAGAAACATGCAAATATTCAAACATGTTCACAAACTTTCACATATTAGTATAATAGGATTTCTTTTTTAACCGTGGGGGAAAATCCTATGGATGTTAAGCCGGACTCCTACCGACTAAAAACCCCCACGGTAACGCCCAGAAGCCTATGGTTGGGAGCCCCGGGTAAGCCCTCGGAAGGATGTCCCAGGACTCCCATCAGACCTACGGCTACAATTGCGGCGTCGCCTAGGGTATTAGTATAATAGGATAGGATAGGATCAATCAATAATTTAGCCTATTATATTCCACTGTTGGACATAGGCCTGACCTCTGTCTGGTTCTGACCTCTCACAATGTGCACCATTTTTGCCAATCCATAGGGTAGGATAATGTTTTTGAATGATTTTCTTATAGCATATAATATGCTAACTTTCAAATGTTTATAGCATATAATATGCTAACTTTCAAATGTTTATAGCATATAATATGCTAACTTTCAAATTCGAATACATCGGGAAAAATTAAATGCTCAAATGGGACTTGAACCCAGACCTTTCCCTTACAGGGGGAACGCTCTTCCAACTGAGCAATTGAGCCACACCTGAATCACTTCGAATTTCCCTTTCTTTATATCCGTCTTTAAGAGCGACGGTGGTGCCATCTACCAACTTTCTTACGAAACAGTTGGACGAGCATTCACCTGTAAGGGAAAGGACATGTGTTCAAGTCCCACTTGAGCATTTCATTTTTTCCCGATATATTAGAAGGATAATATATTTCAAATAATTAATTAGCTGGTTGAACACTGACAGTTCAAACGCAATCTATATTCGACACTAGAACCACTGTGATAACGGATAACAATTCGACTCGGAGCACTTAGACTGAGATAGGGTAGAAGGCTTGGCTTTCATGGTTACTTTTTTATTACCAGCTATAAATGTGGAACTCCATCGAGTTAGTTTACCCAATCTCAATCACAACGGGGACTTAAATAGAACTAGGAATAAAGCTCTTCTATCTAATTCCTATTGTTATATCAAACTACATTACTTGATAATTATGATTTTATAGCATTACAAGTAAGTATGCTAACTATACAAATCGAATACATAGGTTAAAAATTACCGTCGCCATAAAGACGGATAAAAATAGAAGGGAAATTTGAATCACATCGGGCGTGTCTCGGTAACCGAGTTGGTCAAGACATTCCCCCTGTAACAGAAAGATCGCGGGTTCGAGTCCCGCCCAATAAGTTTCATATCTAATATATTATAAAATTCTCGTGTCACAGTTTTGGTTGCCATACTCCGAAACGGCGAAAATCGGCCAACATCTATTTTTCATCCCCCTAAATGTTAGGGGTAGTCCACCCTTAAATTTATTTATTTTATTTTTTAGACAAAATTTTTAATTTCTATTTTTTTATGATACAACATACAAAAATACATACAATTCTCAATTTTCACCCTTGTACGATCAACCCTTATTTTTTAATAGCCATTTTAGTAATCTAATCATTTTTTCTTTCCGGAAGAAAAATGATCAATCGTAATTTAATTATTATCTATTTTTCATCCCCCTAAATGGTGCAGCGGGAACGGGATCTGACGCCACGAGGGTAGGAAAAAATTGGCGGTACGAAGTTCGCCGGGACAGCTAGTATCTATATATATAAAAGAAAGTCGTGTTAGTTAGACTATTCATAACTCAAGAACGGCTGCACCGATTTGGCTAAAAATTGGGTGGGGATGTAGCTTAGAACAAGGAGGCGGACATAGGATACTTTTCATCCCGTTCTGCCTTTACTTTATCCCGGGTATAGGTTCCTGTGGGTCGCGGTCACGGGATCAGTATTTCTGTGACCCTGGTACATTTTTGCATAAAGTATTAGGCTCACAGACACTTTAAGGAACTTTATCTAAGTTGCGAGAACAGGAGCAGTGTGTCCTATACCTTTCTATTCCGAACTTACGCGGACGAAGTCGCGGGCATAAGCTAGTTTCCCTATATATTCGATTGATGATAATGTTGTTGATATCCTATAACTTAAAATGTTAGGAATTTTGTATTGTAAACCAGCATTTAGCCGTGGCTTCACTCGTAATATTAAACGATTGAAAAGTTATTTCCTAATGTATCGGATGTTTGTAAAATTGTATTAAGATTGCTGCGATTACACGCTCATGTCAAAAATCTAATAATTCAGTGTATTCACTGTGCTTTTTACTTACCCGGCAAAGCAAAAAGGAGCCACCACGGCTCCTTTTTGCTAACAAAACAATACATTCTAGGGAAAAGTGGTTTACAATCACGGCTATCCTGGACTTTTCTTGATTACTTTTTGAATTGTCTTGTTTACTTTTTGTTTGGATGTAATACTGAGATTCATTTATACAATCATGTATACATACATTTAATCACGCTTCTAAAATGAAGAAAAAAATTGAAGGAAAACTTTATGTAACATAACATAACATAACATAAACTCATGCCTGTATTCCCCGAAGGGGTAGGCAGAGGTGCTAGCACCCACATTTCGCCAGTTTATGTTTAGGTCCCAATGTAATAGGTGGCGAGCCTATTGCCATCAACCGGGCACTTATAAACCTGCGATAAATACACACATAACTTCGAAAAGCATCGAAAAGTCATTGGTGTGTGCCATGGTAAACCTGGGATCGAACCCGAGACCTCGTCTCAGCAGTCCGTTACCCATACCACTAGGCTACCGCAGACTATAAGAAATTATTTTTAATTTCGTCCTATTGGGCCGAACCCCTTTACGACGAAACACTGAACTTGTCATATCCCCGTGGGTTAGACAGAGGCATATTATCTATTCTGTGACAGAGGTATATTCTTTTTTTTTTCAAACATTTTTACAACGCGTTGATGAATTCTAGCCTACAGTCATCATCATTTTAATCAGTAAAACAACGTTAATTAACCTTGAATATTTATCAAGCTATCAAAATGGCACTAAAGGTTAATAAGCTCAGTATAAATTTCATGATTCAATTTATATTGTAATATTCTAATCATAGCAGCCAGATTAGCAATTAATTTGAGTGGTTGGCCTGTGGTAATTAGCTCACGCGAATCCATATTTGACACGTAGTGTAGATTTAGTTTACCGAACGATTATCTAAAATTGGATAGATAATCAAGGAGAAACGGAGTGTTGGTCTCAACAACTATGGCAGTCGTTAGGGGTAGTTGAAACCTTCAAAGGTCCGACAAGTCTAACTATAGAACTTCGATGTCACCAGTTAGTTGTAGAGGTCAGATGGCAGCAGCTTCACGGAAAATATTGAAGTTCAGCCGCATCACAGTTAGACTGGAAAGCCGATCCCAACTGCATTCGCAAAAGGCTCAGAGAATGATAGCGTTGGCAAAAACGTGAGCAACTTTTTGTATAAAACAAACAAAAAGTTGCTCACGTTTTGCGCTGGCTCTATGAAATTTAATACAGAAAAGTTGGTCGCAAGAATTTAATAGGTACTGTTGGTTAGGAACAGTCGCCAATCATTCGATTTCACCTAATTCTGCTTTTTGACAGCCTCTATGGCGTGGCGGTAGTGAACACGATTGCTACGCAGGAGGCGCGGGTTCGATCCCCGCTCAATGCAAATATTTGTTTGCATGAATATGGCTATTTGCATTGGTCTGGGTGTTTCTATGTGAAATACGTATATATTAAAAAAAGTATCTAAGTATATTTATCCGCATTCTAGATTCCATAACACAAGCTAGTTAAGCTTACCATGGGTCTAGAGAGCGTTGTGTAGAATGTTGTGGAATATTTATTTATTTAATATTTATTTACATAGCTGTGGTGAACTTGTAAACGTACAAAGTTTTAGTTGCGAAATAATTAGTTATCATGATTTATAACTACGAACCTGTGACTCTTTAATTAATTAATTTCTTGTGACCTGTTTCAATATATTTCATTAACTAAAACAGCTTCTACAGCTCACCTCTCAGCAATTCATTTAATCAGAAAGCACAAGAGTTGAATGAAAACTTACACAGTTCGGATCATAGATTTAAATTATATTTGGAGTGCTTCTAAAGCTAGGAAGTCGAATTTCCTGAATAATATAAGAACATCTCTTAACAAATTTTCGTTGAAACTAAGCTTAACACGTTTAATCTCGCCAATCTAAATATAAAAGCGGCAACAGTTTCTCTGGAGGATTTGTTAGAAAATCAAAGCAATTTACGCTCGTCAAGCGGAGACGTTGCGGCTGACACGCCCATTTGTCTCGAGGAGTCGAGACTGCGCAACCGAACGTTCGACGGTATTTTGCCAAATGAGAAAGCTTCGAGACAGGATAACACCAGTTTAAGTGGAGGTTACCTAATGGCTGCGAAATATGTCGCAGCTTTTAGAATAAATCGATGAATTGCTTGAGTGTTTCAGCTAAGTAACTTTTGGGGTATAGGAATTAATGGATTATGTGAGATTTAATACTCCTGCTTTGAATTCACATATGCTTTTTCATGAAGGCTTTTAGTTAATTAAAAGCTATATGCTAAAATGTATATAGGTAAGTTACGAATAATTATTTTCCTTGATGTATTTCTCGAAGATTTATACCTAGAAAGATAAAATATTCTTCATTTATACAATTTATTTGTGTGTGTAAATAAATAAAATAAAATAAAAAATAAAATAAAAATTTTCAAACATAGACAACTTCACTTAACAATATCACTGGATTGAAAGGTGAGTACAATGGACGGTTTAATTGCTAAGAGTCAAGTCTTCCAGACAACCTTTGGATGGAACATCAGGTGATTAACTGTTAACTGATCGAAAAAATAATAATTTATCAAGTAGTAAGAGCTTAAATAAAAAATACGAATAAATTGCAATCAGAAATAAATAAAGAGATCGATTTTGATTGCAAAAAGTAAATGTCCAAGGCAGAATTTGAACCGGCGATCATTCGCTTACAGTGGAAATGCTCTAACCAACTGAGCAACATGAACATGCGTAGACATTCAAAATTGACTTCTTGAGGCGATGGCATTTACTTTTTCCAAATTTATATCGATAGGAACTGTTAGCATACTAATTATTTTCAAATTTCATAAAAAAGATATTCACTTAGTTAAAATTTACGGGACAGTCAAAAACTCTTAAAAAGTCTTTATTTTACTAAATTCAGCTAAAATCTGGGCACGTCTGTTTTTCACGGGTGGCGCATTTCACATAAGATGATATATCAAAAAATGTCATGGAGCAAACGGGCACTTTAGTCGCAGTTTTTATCTTTATTGTTCCAACAAGTGACTTTAAAAATCACTATATTAATTCAATGAAGAAATTCAAACTGTTCTTTAATAAATAGGATGGAAGAATTTCGTGCTCCCTGGAGGAGAAGTAATCTAAAGACTGAAGAAAGAGAATTTTACTCAAAGGAAACAATCCATTATTTTCAAAAAGAAAACTGCATTCAAAGATTTGCTAGACTCGAACATACATGATAAATTAAATTAAAGGAAATGCCTGAAATCTAAACTTACAAATTTAATTTGACCAAATAAAGCATTTTAGTTCAAAGATCCATCTGATATTGTATTAACAATAAAATTCCAAATTTAAATTACTTGTCCCTCTTTCGTTTCGTATTCTTTACGTCCAGTATTTTGAATATTTCTCCTCCAGGGGACATGAAAATCTTCCACACTGTATATGTTAATCGATATGAACACGCAGAAGGAACTATAATATTTGACTTGATTACGAAATTCACAAACATATTCATATTTACATAATCCAAATGTTAGTAAATCTTACACGTGAATTTGACTTAATTTATCTAATTGATTCCCGGGAAGATCAAGATATTCGATGAAGCTTACATCAAATATCTACGGTAAAGAAATGCAAGTGAAGAGGAGGTGAGTCGGAACCCACGTTAATAGTATAGTTCTTTATCGATATTGCGGTAGCCTAGTGGTATGGGTAATGGATTGCTGAGACGAGGTCTCGGGTTCGATCCCAGGTTTACCATGGCATACACCAATGACTTTTCGATGCTTTTGGAAGTTATGTGTGTATTTATCGCAGGTTTATAATTGCCTGGTTAATGGTAATAGGCTCGCCACCTATTACATTGGGAATTAAACATAAACTGGCGAAATGTGGGTGCAAGCACCTCTGCCTACCCCTTCGGGGAATACAGGCGTGAGTTTATGTTATGATATGTTGATCGATATTGATCATTTTGCGTTTGTTAACCGAGATTGATCTGATACTGACTATTCTTATATATAGATCTATTTATATCTTCCGTTATTACCGTTAATAATATGAGCTACCTAATGAGCGGTTACATGACTCAGATAATTATTATGAGATCATTAAGGGACTCGTACTTTTTTGTTAAGGTGCCAACATACACTAATGACGTTAAGTAGGTATATTTTTATAATTACTGATAGTATCTAGTAGTAGGAGTTAGATTTTAATGATAGGTGTGTTTGGCTAGAAAATCGTATCGTGATAATGATTCTTGTTTGAAATCGAGAACTTCTATGAAAATGTACACACGTAAATAAAAAAGTCGTTTTTTTAATTGGTATTTTTTTTCTATTTACGTCCAAATTTAATTGGGGTATTTTAACAAAATACTGCTATTGAACGAAATATTTTTTATACGTTAATGTATAGTTTTATTAAAACTAACAATCTGTTCTTGAAACGTCGGCCCCTAAATACAGTAATATCATATTATTGTACCCAACGTACGTATTATACAAATTTTCAAGGACTGAAGTTTAATATGTAATTATATAGCTACTTTGGTCGACATTAGATCAATGTAAAAATGTGATACCGCATGAGCGTTGTAGTTTACGTAGCGTGGCGTACTATGAACAAAAGTATAGACTGACTATTATCGTAATCACTTCTATCACAAAATAATAAAAATAAATAAAATAAATATTCCACAACATTCTACACAACGCTATCTAGACCCATGGTAAGCTTTTATAGCTTGTGTTATGGAATCTAAAATGCGGATAAACATACATATATACTTTTTTTGTAAATATATACATATTAACACCCAGACCAATGCAAATAGCCATATAGATGCATACAAATATTTGCACTGAGCGGGAATCGAACCCGCGCCTCCTGCGTGGCAGTCGCGTGCACTACCGCCACGCCACAGAGGCTTCAATATGTACATACCATACATATACTCACGCCAACACCCATATTTCACCAATTATGATTTTCGGTTCCACTCCCACGTAATAGGGGGCGAGCCTATTGCCGTTAAGCGGGCACTTAGTCTTAGGCTATATGTTTACTGTCGGATAAAGAACGGCCCTATCCCTTAGTCACCTTCTACGATACCCACAGGAAGAGATGCTCTGCTCTATTCCACTAAGTTCAACTATAAGTTCAACCAGTTGAACTAATAGCACCAAAAAATTCCAATTATTTCAACTTCGTTCTTTTTCTGTAAAAGTTTAACTTTTTGGACAAAATTGATCCTATTAGTTCAACTTTTTATTTATTTTTCAATTACAAAGGACGCTATACAAGCAAGTTACTATTAGTTCAACTGTCTATTTATTTATCAATTACAAAGTAGAAAAAAAAAGTTGAACCATTAGTAACTTGCTTGTACAACTTTCTTTGTAATTGAAAAATTAATAGAAAGTTGAACTAATAGGATCAATTTTATTTCGCCCAGAAAGTTCAACTTTTACGGAAAAAGAACAAAGTTGAGATAATTGGAATTTTGTGGTGCTATCAGTTCAACTGGTTGAACTTATAGTTGAACTTAGTGGAATAGAGCGAAGGAAGAGATGGGGTGGCTATTCTACTCCACCGGCAACCAAAAAATATGGGGTGTGTTTAAAGAAGCAATAGCGTCATTCTTACAAAAAGTAAACGTATCAGTCTATGTCAAGAGCCGCATGCAACGCTGCAAACTAAAAAGCAGTCTCAATAAAGTAATATTAACTACCAGCCATTGTACCACGCTGAGAGCAATGTCTCCGTAGCTTTGTAAGAAATAGACAGTGAAAGTACGACCCCCTATATTGGAATTATTATTTATTACACTATCTAAACGCAAACTCGTATATATAGTACTAGCCAAGCAATCACACGATTTGGCAAGTATTAGGAATAAGCGAGAAGATAGGAGGAACGTTTTGCTTCATGTGGTTTTACATTCTTTTTTATTGTTCAAAATATAACAAAGTATAGAATAAAACATTTTGAACCGCCCGCTTAAACCTCGAGGGTTTTTATGCGAGCGGGAGTTCGCCTATTGACATTAGCAAGTATGTGAATACATAATATAAGTACCTAAAGTACATACATACATACAATCACGCCTTTATCCCCGAAGAGTTAGACGGATGTGAATTAACACCCTCATTTCACCAATCATTGAATTCCGTCCCACGTTACAGGGGGTGAGCCTATTGCCGCATTCCGGGCGCTATTTTTGGCTCAAGCTGTGCATCCGAGACTGAGATTGGGCTATCTTTCTAATGTTAAACAGCCTTATCCCTTAGTCGCTTTGCAAGAGACCGCATGGAAAGAGATGAGGTGCACCAAATTCTATTCTGCCGGGAACCACGTGGCTTATATGAACTACATTCTGGCTCCATTATGAAATCACTCTCATACTTAGAACTTTTGAATTTCAAGAATTAATTGCATTATTTATATAATATCAAGTGAAACTAATGAGATACCTAACCCTGCAAAATATTATTTCTATACATTTCTCACAGTAGGTCCTCTACCAAAAACTGCACAGTGTTCAGCAAATATTATATTATTTACAGCGATCGTTTGTTTTTGCATCTTTATCATCATAAGCCGGAGGAGATTCTGCAAAATATCGCGGAAGCTACGAGCGTGTCGTGTTTGTTTTGGACGGCAGCGGTGGGCAAAAACTTTGCCAAAACAAAGTTATAAAGGCTTTTTGATCATAACCCAAAATGCTGACTTCATGTTTGCACCGTGTGACTAAAAGTAGCAAGTTGATAATTCGAATGAATTTTTTGGTTTCTTTTATAATGACATATTCTAAAACTTTTACTGCTTTGCATTTTGCAATAAATGTAATATAATTATGAACATTTTATGAACGGTGATATAAATTAAACAGACACATACTGTCTGCAACAGATTGAATTATTGCCTTACGAAATAGTTATCAATACACTGAGTTCTAAGAATAACAGTGCCTTGATCATTATTGACGTTATAATTAATGTCTTCGGACGGCGTGGAATGGAATATAATTGTGTCGAACTAGTTTAAAACTAGATTATTATCCTTAATTGTCACACTGTTACTCATTGCACTTACATATTAACAATTTAACCCCAAGTTGATCAATTTAATACTTTAGTTCAGGTTATATTAAATCCGTTAATAAGAGTAAGTAAGTATGTCAATCAGATCGAGAACCTTTTATGGAAAGCTCAGGGGTCAATGCGTGTATGTAATATAAAAACAATCATGAAAGCAATGGAATCGAAAGGAAATATACTTGGATCGTAACCAGTGGAATAACGTTCTTTGTGCCCACCCTACCTATATTTCTATACCGTTATTTTATTGTCTCATATCAAAGGGCATCAACAATAAAAATAACAGACCATATTCTCATTCAACAAAAATGTTAGTAAAACTAATACCGTAACTAAATTCACCAACAAAAATTAACAATGCAGACAATGCTTCTATTGAAACTTTTCTTATGTTATTTAGGTAATGGAAAGGCACTTTGTTCTTGTGTTCTTCAAGGGTAGCACTCAGTGCACTGAGTAAAACTTGCCTCACTAAATCAAACTCAAGGAGCTTGGATCTTTTTGTGTAAGCTGTCAAAGAGGCTGTGATAGTCACGAACTTCGTATGATGAAAGTCTTCGTTTAAATTGAGAACACCTTTTTATAACTAATTTAATTTTAAAGAATTTTATCGCAAATAACTTTGAATTCTCCGTGATCATTACAACTGAAATGTGTCCGAAACGTCGGTATTAATGTAAATAAAATTTAATATCAGCAAATAAATAAACCACAAAACACACGCTAAAAAGTCTCTGCGGAGTCTTCTGAGGACAGGCCAGACTGTAAACCGACAGTCAGTGTAGTGGAGATGGTCTGGGTGTTTCTATGTATAATAAGTTTGTATTTACAAAGAAAAAACGTATCTAAGTATGTTTATCCGCATTCTAGATTCCATTACACAAGCTAGTTAAGGTCACCAGGTTAAGGTACTTGATAACGTTGTGGAATATTTATTCATTTAATGATTTTTAAGTTTTGACATACATCAGGTATATACGGAGAGAAGCAAAAATGCTGGGTTATTGCCCCAACTTATCCTGAAATGAGAACAACGTGAGTACAATCAGCATCAGAAAGAGGTTGACGAACAGTGTGCCAAAATGATCTTAATTTAGTTTTTTAACCCACTCCTAATTGACCGATTGTTCTGATATTTTGGTACACACCTTTTAGTGCAGACAATAATACCATATAAATCAATAAAACTGTTTGATTTGCTCTTAATACGAGAGTTTTAAGATCATTTTGAGACTTCGTTGTCAAGATATGTATGACGCTGACTGTACATGTAGATATTATAATTACAAAGCTTTCTTAAATCTAAAACTAATTGCGGATATTCGATATCAGTTATTTTTGGCATCCCTATTCCGTTATAAATAATGCAGTAGGCTTGTTACAACACGAACAAAATAGTTATAAATAATTCAAGATCACATCATGTAAGATCACTTAGCGTTTAGTTTCAACTATAGGGTCTTCGGAAACATTGTTTATTAATTTACTTTCGTTCACGGATCAGTTAATTCATTTTCGAAGTAAATAAACGTGTTCAGCTGCAGGCGCAGTGGAGTAGGTAGTTTTATTTCTGCAGTTACTAAAAATAAAAATTCTGTTTTGAGAGTGTTTAACTGTGGATGATTCTGATATAGGACAGAGTGCATGAGTTAACGGTTGTTTATGTAATACATACATATAATCAAGCCTTTATCCCTGGAGGCTTAGGCAGAGGTGAATTTATACTCACATTTCACCAATCATTATATTCGGTTCCACGTAATAGGGGTTGAGTCTATTGCCGTATTCCGGGCAATATTATTTACTCGAGCATGCATCTGAGGCTGAGTCTGGGCTGCATATATATGTCTGATGCTAAACAGCCCTATCCCTTAATCACCTTGTACTTGTTTTTCTTCTATGCTTGGAACCACTCGGCTATTTATGTAATATAATACGAAAATGAACGTTTTTTTTTGGCTGCTCATATTTTAAGTGCTACTCATTGGTATTCATTCCTACATAACGTCTAACTCCTACACTTGTGTTAGTGTTATTAGGTACTATGCTAATTCTAAAATTTATCAGACCTAGTAGATAGCATCGTAGTTGAAGTATTTTACAAAAAATCAGAAGGGACATTTTCCAAGATTAGGTTTGAAGATAAAGTTATTTTTGGGTGAAAATATTATCAAATATGATTTATTATATAGCATATTATGTTGTCTGTCAGTTACCTACTGATTATAAGTGTCAAAGCCATAAATATCAGCTGCAGAAATAACTTCGTACTTAGATATTATGAAGTTTTAAAACACTGAAAGTAAAAGTTATGAAAGACAACTTTTTGCTGAAATTTATATAACCTAAGAAAAAAAGTTTATAAAACATTACAAAGTTAAGCATTTGACTGAACTTGGCACACGCAAATGAATAAAGAAACTTGGTTTTATGAGCCAAGTCACGTGTCATCTAGGTTTTATCATCTATAACATAAAAAATTAAACGCTGAATGTGTTGCTAAGCGCAAATCTCGAGAACAGCTGAACCGATTTTTTAGTTTTTTTTTGCAGTATGAGGATCGTCCTTATGCAGAGATTTTTAAAAAAAATTGTGGGGTTCAAAATATGGCACGGGCAAAGCCGGGCGTGGGTGGGCAGACTTGTAATTTATATAGATTTAATAATACCAGTTATTACCACAGGCTTTCTATTCGTGTGGAGCCCCCGCCGGAGCCGGAAAGGGAGGTTATGTCGGACTCGAACCGACTATATAAACATCATAATGTTTATATCAATAGCTTTTGCCCGCGACTTCGTCCACGTTAAGTACGGAATAGAAAGATATAGGACACACTACTCCTGTTTCCGTGACTCAGATAAAGTTCGTTGAAATTTCTGTGAGCCTGGTACTTACAACAGATATTCTGATCACGTGACTGAGACCCACAGGAAGGTTCCTGTCTCTGTTCTCCTGGGTATAGGTATACCCAGGAAAAAATAAAGGTTGAACGCGATGAAAAGTATCCTATGTCCGTCTCCTGGTTTTAAGCTACATCCCCAATTTTCAGCCAAATCGGTACAGCCATTCTTGAGTTATAAATAGTGTAACTAACACGACTGTCTTTTATGTAATTACATAGATTTTGGGGTATAAATTATATGTATCTAATATTCCCTTACATGTCTATTATTGACTTAGAAATATTAATGCTGGAATTGAAGATGAACTTGATGGATATGCGAAGTACTTATATTAGATATATTCGGAGTAGTTGAAGACGTATGTATTTCTATAATAATAAAAATAAAAACTTTATTTCACAAAAAACTGTTACATCATTTAGCACAAACTGGTTTGCCATTATTTTAATGGTTACAAAGGTTAGAATACTCTGAAATTCCAGACTAGGACTAGACCTGTTGGAATTCAGTGGATTGCTGGGACTTTTGTGTTTACATTTCAATGGTATTTAACATTTAAAGTGACAATAATATTATATGATTCAGAAATGCGAAGATGACAATTTTCTAATAATTATAATATAGAGTAGTAGTTGGAGAATATGTCTGGAAATAAGTTTAAAATCTGATGGAAATCAGAATTCGCCACAAGATAATGACAAATAATAATTCATTTTAAATTAAAAGGCGTCTAGATATTTTTTTTCGTGACAGTGAATTGATGAAATTCGTGAAAGCACTGGCTAATACTGGCGCCCAACGTGAATCGATTATCCACAGATATAAGTTGTTCACTGAGTAAGTGGTCACTTCAGACGCTGGTATCGTAAAACTAATATACACCCCTGAACGTATAAAATTGAAATAATTGGAGAGCCCTTCTGCTTGATATAATAATATGCCGTCAAGCAGAAGAGTAACAAAAGAATATATAAAAGAGTCTGGTGGAGAGTGGACATTGAGAGAGACCAATAGTACTGATGATAGAGATAGTCGTTAATTCAAATCTTATCCAGTGTAATCATGTTCTATCCTCCGTGTCCAGTGTGAATCTGATGTGGACCTACACCAAAATTTTACCAATTTAGCTAAACTGCGTGGGTTTAACGAAAATATTCGTTATTCGGTTACAAGTATTCTTACAAAAAAAAAACGCATATCATCAGTTTGACAGTTGGGTAGGTATTCAATTACCGATGTTACTACTACTTATTAGTTAGATTGGTAGTAACACGGGCAATAAAGGTTTTCCTATAGTTAAAATAAATTATCTAACCAAGCTTGAGAATGGTAAAAGAGCAGTCAAATTTGTTGCGTCGATTCTTATTTTATTATTTTTATTCATTTTTAATAATCCACCCAACCCATAATAGTAAACGATTTATATATATTTAAGAACGTCACAAAAAATCATGCAAGTTAACCCTATAATAATTTACCGTCTTGACGTATAGTGAAAATAATTTTAGTTGGAGACACCTTAATACTATTTTTGAAGCGTTTTAAATCGAACAATGACATTTATACATTTTATGTGCGTTAGATGTAATTGGCATAGCACTCTTTTTGAAGCGTTCCAAATCGAGCAATGACATTTATACATACATTCCAAGTGCGTTAGATGTAATTGGCACAACACTCATTTTGAAGCGTTCAAAATCGAGCAATGACATTGATATTCCAAGTGCGTTGGATTTAATTGGCATAACACTCTTCTTTGCATCATAAATACAACAAAAAGCGGCATTAAAAATGGATAAAGTTAACTTGTTGCATTATCCCTGGTAATCTTATTAAAGTAAGACGAGGAAGAAAAATGTAGCAACAGTAAATCAGTGTTTCAAGTTTCATGTGACGGTTTTCAAGCTGTTTCATTATTCTAAGATATTTTCATAGATTCACAATCTTTAGCCTTCCACACCACAACACTCTCTTCGCTTACGAGTACTTATGCAGACGTTGTTAAATTAATTCCATATACCTAGGAGTTCAATCTTCCCAATTGATTTGTTTCAAATCAAATTAATCTGCAGCTTTCTTTCTTCTTGTCCCAAACCTTAGTACTATTATCTGTTCTGTGACCTTGGCCCCATATCTATCTGGTGTCGAATCCTCATGTATATCTGCAACAGAAGGTTTTATTCTGGCGCAGATGCTGGTCCTAACTTTAACACAACCTAGTCTTAGTTTTTTGATCTGCTCTTTTATTTCCGTGTTGATACTGGACCACTATGTATGCGGTGGGAGCTCTTCCTCTTCCGATGCGTATTTGGAATCTATACTAATATTATAAAATAGTGTGAAAGTAACTCTATCTGACTGTCTGTCTGTCTGTATGTTATGCTTTCACGCCTAATCCGCTGAACCGATTTTGATGAAATTTGGGATAGGGGTAGATTAGACCATGAGGTCACAATAACTGACATCTACGCAAGCGGAGCCTTGGACAAAAGCTAGTATTTCAATATTTTCAGGGTTTCAAAAACCACATAAACGAAAGCTAAAAATGTTATGACACTAATTAATGTTCCTAAGTTAAACACGTTAAAAATAACAAATGATCAGCTTGTAGTAAAAAATACGCTTCATAAATTGGTAGCATGACTGTTTTTCAATACAGCCAGGTATACTTTGAGCACCAAACTACCTTTCTCTCGATCATAACACTAACTAAATTAGGAGATTGCTACTATCGCAATGTTGATAGATGCTATGTACATAAGAACATGGCTCAAGCTTTCAGCGCTCGCAAACAAATGAGCCTGTCAACCGCAGGTGCGTCTATACCGTACGACCACGGCGTGCGTTCGCGTAACGAATTTTCGCCTAATTCCTTAGGTGCGCGTCACACTGACAGATTTAAATCGGTTTCGGTGACGGCAAAATAAATAGAATCCACTCCACTATTTGTTGGGATATTATTTGGAAGCAGAATAAATTTATTGGAATTGGTTTATAAGTACAACCTCCTTATGCATCGTTATATACTTTTGTATACTTACTAGATTTCGCCCGCGAATTAATTCGCATTAAGTTTGGAATAGAAAGGTTTTAGGACACACTGCTCCCACGACCCAGATTTCTGTGAGCCTGGTACCTCATGCAAATATATGTTAACATTTATGGTCACAGAAATACTGATCCCGTGACCGCGACCCACAGCAACCTATACGGTTTACGGTTCTACTCATCCGATTGCAATCAAACAAAGGTAAGATTTTAAGGCTTATGAAGACCTTTCTAATAAAAAAACCGCATCAAAATCCGTTCAGTAGTTTTTGCGTCCATCGCGAACTAACATTTTCATTTTACAATTATATAAAGTATAGATCATAATTTGTTGCTAAATTGTTACCAGTATTATGTAAATTATAAATAATTGTCAAGTGGTTGTCGAATAACGCACTGATTATTGAGTGCGCTATAATAAATTGACGTACATATCGCCCTACCAAAAGCATAAGTAGTGAACTTACTCCTGAGTAAATTTCATAAAGATTATTATATGTTAAATGAAGGTCAAAAAAAGTGTACAAGAAAAGTATTTAAAAGTGAAATTATATTTGCATTGATTTTGCGCCCACACGAGCGGAATATACGCTGTGCGTATACAGACACTACATAAATCTCATGTATCTTGCGGTACGCCAGACAAGATAACATATAAAATAAAACATTAAACATACATATATTCACGCTTGTAACTCCTTGAAGGGGTAGACAGAGTTATATCAACACCCATATATCACCAGTTAGTCAGTAAAAAATAAAATTAAAACAACTACCTAATTATTTTTGTGTACCTAATTTGTGCGGAAATGGGTTCATTATATAACTGTAAATAAGGTAGATGTTGTGATTTGTGCCAGCCCTAATGACATGACGCAGTGTAGGTACTTAGTTCAAAAAATTGCTCGAGTTGACCTACTTTTTTACTGTACCGTACCCGTGCAGTACAAAGCTAATTATCAATTATAACCTTGTTACATACTCGTACAGTCCTATTTCTACTGCTTTTGGTTTTCATTGTAGCAGATTTTTTTAATCAGAATTAAATTGAAATTCAGAAAAGTCGTTACGTGGCTCGGTGAGAATACCAGCCCCGCTAGGCATTTTTTTAATAGAATAGAATTTAATGATTAAATATGAAACTGACATATGTTGGGAATTATAAACGTCAAATTTGGAAAATGAAGTGTCAATCCCCCTTGACAGCATAATCAATGTATGTGTTTTGTCATGTAATTCTATTAAATACTACTAACTGTTGTGTCACTGGTCCTAGGGGGCAGTTCTTCAATATGGATTAGGTTAACACAGTAGTGATAATGACAAATGTTACTAGGTATGCAGAATTACTTGAAAGTTTGTTACAGTATAGCTATCAAAAATATCAAGTAGTTATGATTTTACAGGCATTCAAAGTTCTGAAAAATATCGAGTCTCGGACCGACTCGCGCTTGATGCGTGTGACGTCATGTTATGTAGCAAAGTCGCTTTAGTTGGCGTTTCATAAACGGTCTTTTGAGAACAAAAAGAGTTATTGAAATCAGACTAGTAGTTCCTGAGATTTCTGGTGAAACGGAAAGCAGCACCAACTAAAGCGACTGGGCTACATAACATGACGACACACGCATCTAGCGCAAACCAATCGCCGAGCGCCCACTTTGAGGGTCCTTATCTTGAAAACTAGTTGACATATCGAATACATAGGGAAAAAGAATCTTCTCGGGCGGGACTCGAACCCGCAGTCTTTCCCTTACAGGGGGAATGCCGACCAATTCGGCTACCGAGACACGCCCGATATGATTCAAATTTCCCATCTTATACGTCTCAAAGGCTTGTTGACATAATCAAACATATTTATTATTTTCAACACAAAATATAATGAGCTAGAATTTTAATAAGTTTGTGTCACCATTTATGTTCACATATTTACCATTTAAACAAGTTAGTGGGTCCCCATACCAAAGCAAAATTCAGTAAGCACACAGCAAATTGCCCTATATTTTCGCAGAAAATGCTGCTAGACATCTCTTACAACTTAGAGGCAACTTAGAGGGTAATTCAACCCTCTAAGTTACCTACAGAAATGCAAATTATTTTAGAATTATGAAGTGACGTTAAAACAGACTACGTACGACGCCGATCGAGTGACTTCCGATGACATTTGAAAAATCCACCTCAGCGCTCGGAGTTACGTCAGTTGTCAAAAGTCATTCTGAAATCAATTTTCAGAGCGACATGGCACTCTTTAAAAAAATTACGATTTAAAAAATCAATTTCGCCCTTCAAAATGGATATAAAGGGATGGGAAATTTGAAGTGATTTAGGTATGGCTCAATAGCTCAGTTGGGAGAGCATTCCCCCTGTAATGGAAAAGTCATAGGTTCAAGTCCCACATGAGCATATCATTTCTCCCGATGTATTTTAAAGTTAGCATAATAAATTCATTCAAATCAATTTATACTTAACCACCCCGCCGATTTTTCCTACGTGTGATCAATTTTTTTCCAACAATTATATTTAAATTCTTAATTTATAAGACTTACTTTCAGATTAGATATTAAGTTTCCACGCTTTGTCACGAATTACGTATGGTAGGTTACGTTTAAATGTTGACACTGATGGTTAAAAACAGGGGTTTCAGCTTTGCCTGAACTTTTTCATATAAAAGATAAGAAGTCTAATAAATTTACAAAATGCTTAAAAAATCACTAATTGTGAATGCATTTTGTAAACTTAAACGTAACCTAATAATTTCCACCCGTTATTCGTGACAAAGAGTGAAAACTATAGTACTCTGAAAGAAACAGTCTTCTAGATTAAGAACTTTAATAAAACTGTCCAAAAAATTTATGAAATTATTGTTACCTAATTCGACAACAATAGCTTCGTTGTCATACAATAATTTATTTTTGTCAAGTCGAGGCAAATCTAATCGTCTGTATGCCTACACCCTACGATCTAAGTTAATTTGACAGTGTTTCGTCGGCAGCAATGCCTTCATATTTGTGCGCCCTTAATTAATTACTTCAATAGTAACATTTATTTCGCGCCGCCTTACTATAGACGTCTGGTGCGCGTTCACAAATTAATCCGTGGCCTGAATAATTTCAGCAAATCAGTGAGTTCATTTTGTAATATTTCATTTTACGCTTGGTTTATTATTTCAGAATTTTTTAATGTCTTTAGCCAATGTTATTAATACTCGATTATAATTATAGGATTTAAGATTTGCTGCTAATTCCAGCTTTCATTTAGACTATTACTTTTCTATACATATAATTATAATTATGCTTTTTTTTATAAAAGGTACCTTCAGTAGTTAAGAGTGAAACCATAACGTTTATATTACCAACTCTCTATTAAGCTGAAACAGACACTCTGTGCTGTCCGAGTCAACTTTAAACAAGGCCAGAAGGCTTTGTTCTTTGGTCACTTCGGGCAACAGTTCCCAACAGTGAGGTTTGGAGTGTCTTCAACATTATAAAGAGTTGTAAAATTTATACTGGTATAGGGTACGATGGGGCTAACGTATCTGTATGGATAAAAGCCCCTCAAAAATAAAATAAAAAATAATAAACAAACTGTTCTTCTAATAAGATAAGGACGATTTTAGGTAAAATTCCTCAAATTTGAAGCATAAATATGGAAAGAAAAATGTATGTATACCTAATGTTAAACAAATATTAGCCGTAGAAGAAAAATAAAGTTTAAATATCAAACCCATGAAAGTTATTCAAGTTTCTTCCCCATTGTTTGGTCGGCGCTGTTCCAACGTTAACGTTATTGTTCCTAAATAACATTAAACTTAGCAACAACTAAGTGGTATCACGGCGCCCGCATCGAGCTTTACAACTCTATAGGGAACGAAGTAATTTCCATCAAAAATAAAAAAGAAAAAACTTGAAAAAATTCCAATTACGCCACCCTCCATTGAATTTAATGAAATCTCCACAATTGTGTCTCAACATTGCACAGGTGTATTTTTGTTTAATAAACCTAAGACGAAAAAAGGTCACCCTGTTATCAAGGGTCGTGGACAAAGGACGGTGACTCGTTCCACTTGTCTTAAGATAAAAAGAGAAAGTGGATTAAACGCATAGATAGCTGCCACCCATAAAGAGATTCTACTCAATGATAATACTGAGAGGCGGGCGAGTACTGTGTTTGCTATCTAAAAAGGTTTCATTCCAATGTATTTTTATGCAGGTGCCTATTAAGATAAATTTTATGTTAGCCCATCTTATTTTTTAGGCTCTAAACTGTAGATTTGAAGAATATTGTGTCAAGAGCAAGAATTAAAATAATAAAGGAGGGTCTTAGAACAATATGCAAAGTTAAAAGGTGAGGATACACCAGATTTCTTTTATAGAAGCAAAAATGAAAAAGATTACGTGAATTTATTATTCAGGTTAATTAAAAGGTCATGCATGTACAATTTTTATCTATAATCAAAGCACAATTACTTTGTAGTTATGTTTATCTATTTATTAACTACAGTATATTTTATATATTGAATGAATTTTTACAGTATTAAGTATGCTAACTATACAAATCGAATACATAGGGAAAAAGAAGAATCATCTCGGGCGGGACCCGAACCCGCAGTCTTTCAGTTAATTGATGCTCGATAACTGTTCCTAGAATGAAAAAAAAAATTCTACATAATATTAGCACAGTCTAACGAACACTTTCATAATATAACACTATGTTACAATGAATAAGCATACTTAGAAATATATACTGCTCCAATATCGCCCCCGGTTTGACCCGTGTTTTCTCACAAATCGCGTGTGAGAATAAGGCTATTCTTGTTTTTCTAGTTTTCTAGTAAACTATACATGTAAATATTTAAAAAAAATGTTTATAATACTTGTACTGAATGGAAACCAAACCGCACTATCAGATTTCTTAGATAGTCATAGTTTTTTCATTATATACTTTTAGGGTATACAATAAAGTGTATAATAAATAAAAAAAATAATAATTACATTTTGAACAGTTAAACCTAACAGAACAATTCGAAATAATAAACTGTATTTTTCAAACGTTTATATTACATTGTACGTAACGCTACACTGTGAAAGACTTTTCGACGCAAATCATGAACTCAAAATAAACATAAAAAGAAAAATAACGAAGCTGATCCCTTTGACTATTCTATCAAAACATAAAAAGACGATCTCTGATTTAGATAAAAGATAAATTGAAGCAGCTGTTTTTATTCCAAATTTGCGATCAGTTTCGTTACATAACTTCGTTACCATGAAAAATGAGAGGTTTCTAACGTAGATACTGAGACAAATGAAACAAATCTCGTACCTATCTGTAAAAACAACACAAAAATATATTTATAAGACATAAGATTACGTTCGTAAGACGAATCAATCACAAAACAAACCAAAGAAAATGAATTACTTTAAATTCACGTCGATATTAAAGCTTTATTTCCATTGTTAGTAAATTTCAGGCTCCAATATTTTTGCAGAGTGCGCATTAAATTTCGTATTCTCTCTCGGGGATCCGAAGCAATTATTCGCGTTCAAAATGCAGTTACTTTCCTTGCATTGAACTTGCGATGCATTTCTGCATTTCCGCTCTTCAATAATGCAGACAAAAGATTTGCTTGATGTCATTTTAAATTTTGTGCTATCTACTGTTTTTGTTTACTCGTACGTCGAATTAAAATGAGTTTATTTAGTAGAAGATAACATTATCAATACAATGCGCATTGAACATAGTGTAGTATTAGAATTAGTGTATACATATAGTGTACTAGAATTACTGTGTCTAAGAACCTACAATGTATGTTATCCACGACACAGGTTGTTTATTTGTGGGGTTCAGTGAACCATGTCAGTATGTGCTTAAACTATGTTTCTGTATGCATATTATAACACTATTTTTTATTTCAATTCGCGCTTGTTTCTGATAAGTCTCAGTTTTGTAACAGTATACTACGCTAGTACTATTATCTGTTCTGTAATTACTATATTGTGATTTCGTGTCCAATTGCCAAACTGCTTTGTGTCTACATGTTTCAAAAATTAATGAATTATATAAAACCATATTCTCATTAGATTTGCAAATGAGAATAAACGCATTAAAATACTGTAAAACTCATAAAACCTCCCAAGCAAAATTGCTGGGAGGTTAATTGCGCTGAAAATATCAGTCGTTATATAATTTGAGAGGTCGCTTCTCACGTAAGAAATCATAACATTCAACAAAACGCTATTATCTTGCTTACAAAGTCCTCATCCTCTTTACATTATGTAACTATAACACCGCAATTTCTTGCTTGGTACGTGACATGAGCTTTTGCGGACAATCATATGAATACTCTTGCTAGAAGGTGCGACCTTACTAGGTAATATTTAGGTATTCTTTTGGTGACGTCATGCTTGAGTTTTTTTTACAAACTTCACAATTTTCTGGACAACGAATACTTTTAGAAGGTTCTTGCCGAATGAAAAATCTACCCAAAAATGCACGATTATATGTTATTTAAATTATGAATACGCAGATAAAGCTTTGTCCATTTAATGCTAGTCAGAAAATTTCTATTTTATGACTAGCATTAAATGGACATCATATCACATCATATCATCACATAAGGATAATACAAGCGCAATTAATCTAATCCTGATCTTAAAAGCTATTTTTTACATGAAAAAGGAAGAAACATATTATGTTGATCGTAACGAAGCAGAGAGTTAGTCGCTACTGGCCTTCCAAACAATTCCGGATTATGCCGGTAACAGCATGCCTCTCACGTTCTTACGTGGGAGGCATACAGAGTGCTCCGAGTGAGCCTATGTCAGAATTAGCACAAGCATTCTCTACACTATAGTGATACGGACCCAGTACTGACCTCTGAAATATTGTATCAATTTTTTTACTTTTTTTTATAGGTACGAGTACATAGCCGTAACAATGGTTCATATTGGTTAGTTATAGTCTTATCCTAAGTTAGTAAATTAATATTATCGCATTTATTATTAAAACATTAAATTATTCTTCTAATGAGTAGTTTATATCAAAATATGATAATGTGTAATTTTACCGTTATGAAGTCACAATTGTCTTTCAAATCTATATCAGTTTGCTGTATCTGTAGCATGCTGTATGCGATGGGCTACGAATTCGTACCCAAGTTTAAATTAATGTTAGATTTGAGATTGACATGGTTATTCACATTAATAGTGTAATATCGGTTACTCAAAACAAATGAAAAACATGATAAATATCTCGTTTTGAATGTTAGCGACCAAAGCTTATACTTTACATAACCATTTCATTGCATTTTACACTTAAGCATAAATAAGTACAGTGCATTATTAAATAGCAACTCATATCTCTTATGAATAGTACCAGAGCACTAAGGTGATGTTAAAAATTCAAGAAAAAGCGGCGTTTCCCAACTGCGGCCCCCAAGGGTACACTTAACGCGACGCCAGCGGGCTGTGATGAAAATACTTAATGAACTAAAGGAAACAACGGCCAATGACGTTTGAATAATTGGCTTGTGTGCTGAACCATGACGCGAAACTTTACATCATTTCATGAATGAACGATATATGTTAACATAACGCTGATTACAAATTAACGACAGCTCAGACTAAAATAATTAATGAAAGCATAGAAGTAGTATCATTTCGCTCACACTTACTGCGTGCACAATGAGAGCGAATGAAATGGTACTACTTTAGTATGATTTTACGCGGCTTCATAGGCGTTATGCCTATGTCATTCTTATAATCTGAGTACGCCAGTTTACCGTCTATCAATGTGTTAAAGAAGTGGGCTATTAGAACATGATAGAACTGGGTCATTTCACTTATTATAGTACACATAGCACTTATCGTAGTTTACTGTAGGAGGCGTGAATATCCAATGTGAGAGGCTATTAAGCTTTGTTTAACAGGTGATTTGAATATTTCTTTAATGGGGGTAATTATGTGAAATACAATGTTTGTGTAGGTAGAGAAAATCCTTATTCTTTTTCATCATAATCACCAACAACAAGGATTTTGATCGAAGTTTGGTCTAGGAAAAACGCTTTTTGTCTAAGAGTCAGTTTTAACTAATATTCAATTTTAAGCATTACTTATTTTATAATTTTACCAATGAAATTTAGCAAAACTATGTATTTCTAATTCAGAAAGCCGCGTTCTATCTAAATACTGGTTTTAACTGTAATAATACAACGATGCTTAATTTCAAAATTAAACTTAAAATTCTTGGTAAATAAAAATTAACCGAAAGATTACCCGCGTAACATTAAAGTCATGATGCAAAGTTATTACCGTACGTGAGTGAGATGCGTTGAAAGTGGTACAAGCTTTATGGTAACTCCCTGTCGCAAAACTTGAGCGAACGTGTACATAATGTTTCCTACTCGCGAATATTTAGAGAAGACAACACCGAGGAAATAACTTAAAAAGAATAATCACTCATTATTGCTTTAGTCCCAGTCGCATCTAAAACTGTCACCTTGGGTGCCCGGAGACCGTTATTTTCTAGTCTAATTGCGACGTGCTGAACTTCGATATTTTCCGTGAAGTGATTGTCATCTGACCCTCCCCAACTCATTGGTGATATCGAACTATTGTAGGTAGATCAGTTGTTGGACTTTTTAGGATTCAGTTTGTTGATTTAATTAGACCCGTATTCCAAAATGATGCTCAGTCAGTCCTGAATCTCGATTTATCTGAGGACAGATTGTAAAGACAGACAAAACTGCGTACTATTCTAGAATACAGGTATTAGATTGTGACTTGTGTATAGAACTAACTTACTCAATTAATTATACCTGATTAGAATTTTGTTATACTCTCATCTCATACTCATAAACTCACGCCTGAATTCCCCGAAGGGGTAGGCAGAGGTGTTAGCCCCCACATTTTGCCAGTTTATGTTTAGGTCCCAATGTAATAGTTAACGAGCCTATTGTCATTAACCAGGCACTTATAAACCTGCAATAAATACACACATAACTTCGAAAAGCATCGAAAAGTCATTGGTGTGTGCCATGGTAAACCTGGGATCGAACCCGAGACCTCGTCTCAGCAGTCCATTACCCATATCACTAGCCTACCGCAAAATAACATGAGGGTGAAACCGTGTGTAACATTCTGTACAAAATATTTATGAAAAAGTTTCCTGAATGACTGCACTGCCTGTGTCAGTATATTTAAAGTTGGTACGCTTGTGCCGATAAAATTACAGCCCTATACGGTACAGATATCGTAATTTATGAAGACACTTGGTATTGGTGAAACCACTAACACGAAGATTCAAACTCATGATCTTTATGTGCATTTTATCAAGCTTTCTATATCTCTAGATGTTATTGCAGAATCGTTAAATCTTCAATATCGTTACTTATTCTTAAACTTTTCCGATCAAGTTTAAAAATAAAATTCGCTAAAGAATTTCTCCAGTAGAAGTTTGAACCAGTTTGAAGAATCGGACGCATCACTTGACTCGTTGTTGTGCAAGAAGTGTCATTTGACAATAACTTTTAACAATAAGCTACAGTTGGTCACCCAAATGTCGTGGCTTTAATGAAAACTGCTGCGATCTCTAGGAGATTAGGTCACTGATGTAGTAGCTGTCAGGCTGATTTGTTTTGGTTAATTTTAGAACACACATACATATACTCAAGCCTGTGAAGCCCCGAAGGCAGAGGTGTATCAACACCCATATTTCATCAACTTTGATTTTCGGTCGGTCGGATTAGAAGTTTCGGGTAATTTTGGACGACAAGACAGCTAAACATCATACAAATCATTTGCAGAAATGTTGAATATAAAATACAGATTTATAAAAGATCGCCACGGTGCGCTGAGAAGTGCTCCTCCCCATTCTGGGGACGAGTTGAGGACACCGTTGTCCCGGAAAGGATCAGACCGTAAGGGATGGCCCTGGGTCAGCCGGAGTGCGAGGGATATATCGAAGACAACCTTCCGGGCTAGCACTACGACCCTCAGTCGGCGTATGGTTCTAGTTGGATTGAGTCCGACAAAACCTCCCCTTACGGCTCCGGCGGGGGAAATATCCGTGGGCATTGCCGCACGAAAAAAATCTCTCTGGAGTCTCAGGTTTGTTTGGTTGAGACGATTTTTACAAGATTTTTACTAACAGACAGCTGATATTATTAGCCTTAACTTAAACTACTTCAATTTTACGATAACAATTAAGGTTCCGCTCAAAGAGACATAAGCCCTATTAAATAGTGGACAAAATATTCTTCTACGCGGATGAACTCGTAGTGTAGCAGCTATATCAAATATTACTGATAATTCAATCACAAAATTGAAGTATTAATTCAAAATACACAACATATCTACAATATACAGAGTAATGATATCAAATTATTGTTTACGAGAGCCATTATCTACGACTACTAAATTGAAATGTATAACATTACCTAATGAGTTTACAATCACTCTTATACGACTGTTATCGATTCAATAATAACATGTTATGTCCTTCAATAAAAGGGGTAGGTAATGAAATTATAACTGACCCAATTACACAACAAGTTATGTCATATTCCTTTTACTTAAGGTATTATTTCCTAAGTTTAGTTTACATAGCGAATATTGCACTGACTCCCAAAATACAAGCCTCGGCTTAGTTTGGGAACCAGCGTAGTACTTAAGCGTGAAAATCAATCTATGCCTTAGTTTTAAGACCACTAAATGTACATCCGGATTTCTTGTGTCAATAAACAATTTTTTTTTAAATCTAGATGAAATAAACTATGTTGTCGCGTCTTATTTAAATTTCACCACTAAAGTAACAATGAATTTTCTTCATCGAGGTATTAAATTAAATTAATTAAATTAAAATCCATTTAATCTCAGACCTTTCGATCCATAGTGTTAGTAACAATTTAACTTAAGAACTAATGTTAGTAATAAATTCAATTTACAAAACACTCCACTATCCACACCGATGACACTACACTCGAGTGGACACCTCATATAGTAGAACTTTTTAAGTAATAATTTTATATTGCATAACAACTAATAGCATAAACCTCTTTTCGCAGAATATCGTTTGGCATAAACTCATTTTGCATACTCAATGTAACCATAATTTTGTAAGTCAGAATCATCTGTACGCAAAATTTTTGTATCCATAATAATCACAATGTTTAACCATCACATCGCAGAAAATTCAAAACCAGATTCATCTTTTGGTATATATTTCTTATCCATGACTATTTAAAAGTAGAACCATCATTTCGCATAATGTTTATTTGGTTTTTATATCCTTGCCTATGAGAGCATGCTCGTTTCTGGCACAGTCACAGTTCTAACCTAACCTAACCTATCCGAGTCGGGGTACTCTGTGTCGGGGTGTTAACAACTATCTATTCTGGCGCTTCGCCGGCCGCTACCGCGGCACGCTCGCTACGCTCACTCGGCTCGCGCTGTTGGGTTCACAGTTCTAACCTAACCTAACCTATCCGAGTTGGGGTACTCTGTGTCAGGGTGTAAACAACTATCTATTCTGGCACTTCGCCGGCCGCTGCCGCGGCACGCTCGCTTCGCTCGCTAGGCTGGCGCTGTTGGGGTCACAGTTCTAACCTAACCTAACCTATCCGAGTCGGGGTACTCTGTGTCGGGGAGTAAACAGCTATCTATTCTGGTCACAGTTCTAACCTAACCTAACCTACCCATTTTTAAAGAAGAAAGTAACCCAATCTATATTATTCTAATTGAAATTCTATGCTCTTTATAGTATGCCTAGTCAAATTATGCCAAATAATCTGTACTCTAAATGAACGTTATGCTAAATGAAGCTATATACAAAATTTTAACTATGCCAAAGGTAATTTATGCCAAATAAAATTCTACTATCTTAAATGTATGCCATTCAAAATTCGGTCATAAGCACATTATGCCTAAAAATATTTATGTCAAATATTTTTAATGCCTAATAAATGATCGATTAAAGAAGTTTCTGCGAAGTGAGTTATCCCAAATAGGTTTCGGAATATCAAGTTTCTACCAAATAGACGGCACCCGTATACCTGCTAATATTATAAATGTGAAAGTTTATAACTTTGTTTGGTTGTTTGTTATTTAATCATACTATAATACCTGAATAGAACTAAAAAAATACCTTACCTCACACTCTAATACCTGAGTATTGCGAACCGATAAAAAATAGTTCAATAATAATCTTCTTTCTGCCGTAAGTTTCCAAGATATTTTCGTGAAATTACCCAACCTGTAGATAGAGGTCCTTATGCCTTGGTCACACGCACCGTGTGGAGTAGCGTCAGTAAAATGTGACTCGACTAAAACAGTGATGTGGCGAGTAGCGGTTCACACATATTTTAAAATTAGCACAGACAGGTCAGTTCTGTCACGACTACATTACTGACACAATGGATCGTAAAAAAAATATTAAGGTGACAACAGCCGTGTAGCGATTGGCAAAACAGTGTCGTTCAGACCTGCCGAGTGAGTGAGCGAGACATTGTGGGAAAACGGGAGGGTGAACACTCCATTCACTCGCCCGAGTCCCCCGTTCTACTTGGGTCCGAGCTACTGTCTCGCTGTTTTACTCGGCGGAATACTATTCACACGTACCGAGCACTTGACCGAGAGCACTGACTCGCAACTCCACTCGGTGCGTGTGATCAAGGCATTAGAAATCAGTACATGGGCAGCAATTTAGAAAGATAGATGGTTATTGTCAGAGTTTCGTCAGGAAATATGAAGATTGATGTTTAACTACGTAGCTTATTTATTGATTCGAAGACCAAAGATGCTTTGCCGTAAATTTCATGTACACTAGGTATCACGAAAGTGAGTGTATATCGTCACTGGAAAGCCAATAATACTAAAGCGCCATTTTAGTCAAAATGAGTTATATATATCGTTGGATAGGATTTTTTTTTCTGCGTCGAATGGTCTGGGTTTCGAGTTGATCAGGGCACTTTTTTGGCGCTTAAGCACTTCAAAATAAGGAGATGTTTCATCATTTTGAATTTGTGACAAAAACTTACGTAGTACAAGTTTTGATGGATTTTTAGTCGTTGTCGCTTCAGTATTTTTATTCACTGACACCAGCCAATTCAACCTTGTTCAGCAACTTAAAATACTGATGTTGAATCATTGATGTCGCTTTAGTATTTATTGCCGGCCATAACTACTAGTTGATTATTAGTTAAGTAAATTTGCTTTACGTAGAAACTGATGCGCATGGCGCTTTAGTATATTTTGTCTACGTACTGTTTTGATAGGAAACGGTTTTAGTGATTATGCCTCACATATCAAAATATTTGAGTGTCTGTTTAGAATGTTTTCCATTCAATAAAATTGAATAAATATTTTATTAAGCATGAACTATTTTAGTCGACGACATATGAATGGTTCGTTTAGCATTTAGTTGGGGGAAAAACGTACAAATTTAATTTCGTTAAGTCTTTTAAAATCATATTTCGTTTTAATTACAATGCGATAAGTACTTATAATTCATATTTTGCGCGCGAGTCGCTGGTGGTTTAGTCGACCTTGTAGTCAGCTTCGTGCTGCGTTAAGTTTATTTTTTATTTATTTATTTAAATAAAGTGAGTGACGCGTTCATACAGGTCCCGCAGCAGAGTGAATCTTTCAGATTATAATGCTTAATGATTATAATTTAGGGATGCGGTGATGTAGCCATATACCTATGAGCCACCATTTCCTACAATATTGTTAGTGCATCGCCCTCTCCCTGTACTGTCAAGACATCTGAGCACTTGTTTATAGAAATTAAGTTAGTCCACGCTACGGTTCTACTCAGGGTATTCTATAGTCCAAATATGCATATTGATTATTTCAATAACTTTGTGAGTCTACTCCACTACTCTCCTTATGATCACGTAGTCCTAATGGGTGACTTTAATACCTGCTTATCGAAGGATGACAGCCGGTCTCGACAACTAATGGGCATTCTATCCTCCTACAACTTAAATGCTTTGCCACTACCTGCCACTCACCATCCCCCTGACCACCCTTCCACCTTACCTGATCTCCTTATAGTATCCTCCTCTGACTCCGTAGATACACATGGCCAATTACCTGCCCCTTTTTCATATTACGACCTAATATACATCTCTTATTGGATAAGACCTCCTAACGTAAGGCAAAGTACCGGATAGGATAGGATAGGGGACTCTTTTTGTCCGCACTTAGCCTCTCTCTGGGGCCATTGTGCGTAGAGAGTGCTGGCTAGAGCAGCCAGCCTAGCTCCGCCTAGAAACGCAGAAGCTTACTGGGGGCTACACAGGCTTCGCGGAGCGACCTCATTGTGCCGAGGATTTGGGATCGTTGGGCGGCCACTGCCTCGCATTCCAGTATTACGTGGGCGGCCGTTTCCTCGGCGCTGAAACAACCCCTGCAGAGGGGGCTATCCGTGACACCGATGGTATGTAGGTGCTTGTTGAGGGGACAGTGGCCCGTTATTGTATATAATAATTGTCCTTAGACTTGTTCTGTCTAGTCTTAGGAGACGTTTCGTTAGCCGTTTATTTATCGACGGCACAGCCTGTTTTGATTGCCTGCAGTCGATGGTTTATACCCATCTTTGGTTATGTAGTTCCGCAGAGCTCTGGCATATCCAGGTACAGATCTGTGAAAAAGGCATCGGCAGTAGTGTAGTGGGCCAGCAGTGGTCATATAGGAGCCCCTCCTCGCGAGTTCGTCCGCAGCATCGTTGCCGTAGGACACACTGTGCCCTTTTATCCACGCTAGCGTTACTACATTATGGGTGGATAGCTGGTTCAAAGCAGTTTGGCATTCTGCTATTAGTGTGCTGTTGGTTATTTGGTGGTCTAGCGCTTTTAGAACGGCTGTGCTGTCGGTTAGGAGTTTTATGTTAAAACCCTTAACCTGCTTTTCGCTTATTGCCGTCGCTGCTGTTGTTATGGCGACACACTCGCATTGGAAGATCGAGCTGTGTTCGCCTGTGGAAGGTGGATATTTAAGCCAAGGTCCAAGGAGTGTACGCCGGCTCCTGAGCCATTCTTGTTTTGGAGCCGTCGGTGTAAACGCGTACCTCTTTAGTACCGGAGTAGTACTTTACCTCGGCTTGCGTTATTATCTGGTATTTTTTGTTGAAAAAGTGTTTTTTGAAGGTTTTATCACAATAGCTGCTCCCCTATTAGTGTTTTGTACTCCATCGCCCGCCCAAGAATTGTGGTGTGGGGACTATTGTGGTTAAGGCACAGTACCTACCGTTGTCTTCGCAATTTTAGGGGTATTGACCTAGAGGCGTTACGTCGTGACGCCAGTGGCACTGACTGGACGCCCATTTTGAATTCGACAGACGTCAATGAAATGGTGGACATTTTCGGGTCGAGGGTTATAGAATTATTTGACCAACACGCCCCCCTAAGACGGGTCAAGATCAGGGACAACCCGGCGATTAAAACCCTAATGGCTCGCAGGGACAAAGCAAAAAGGCGCTACAGAGGCAGTCCATCGGAACACAACTTGCTAGCATTCAAGACCCTACGCAACTGCTGCAGCCGTATATGTAGAGACGCAAAGCGACGCCATTTCTATAACTCTCTCAACAACTGAAACTCCTCAAACACATGAAGATTTCTCAGGTCTGTTGGCATTAGCAAATCACCTGTTTATGACTCCAGGGATATAGACTTGTGTACCCTAAATGACCACTTCTCTCTACCACCCGTCTCACTGGACGCAGTTACCAAGCAGAAAACTTTGCATGCGCTTTCTAGTGTTCCAACTCCACAGACTCCACCTTTTCATTTAATGCCTGTATCAGAGGCGGAAACTCTAAAATCGCTGCTGTCTATTTCCTCGTCCGCGACTGGCTCTGATCATATCTGCTATAGTATGATTCTTCCACTTCTCTCTACCGTACTTTCTATTATAACTCACATTTTCAATTATTCCCTATTCTCTCGTACCTTTCCTGACTCCCGGAAACCAGCTTTTATTATTCCATTACCCAAATCTCCTAAGCCTTCCACAGTTACCGATTTTCGGCCAATTTCCATACTTCCGTTTCTCTCAAAAGTTCTCGAGCATATCGTGCACCAACAACTGTCTATATTTTTATTTATCTTCCTCTAACCTCCTCAACACTTTCCAATCTGGATTCCGTAAAGGCCACAGTACAGCTACGGCTTTCGTTAAAGTGACTGATGATATTCGATGGGCCCTGGAGAGGAAAGAACTAACTTTACTAATATTGCTGGATTTTAGTAGTGCTTTTAATTCGATCGATTTTGACATTTTGCTTGGCGTATTGAAGAGTATTAATGTTTTCTCTAATGCTATCTCCTGGTTTGATTCGTATCCGCGGTTTATTCGGTCGCAGCGTGTTCAGTTGGACCAGGAATCTTCCAACTGGTGTAGACTTGTTGCGGGTGTACCACAGGGTGGTCTCTCTCCTCTCTTGTTCTTCATCTTCATCAACTCTGTCACCGGACTGATTTCATCTAGCTACTATCTTTATGCCGATGACTTGCAGGTATACAATCATTTTGCGGTGACCGATGCCTCCTCTGCAGTATCTGCCATGAACCGCGAGCTGGATTGCATTAGTGTCTGGGCTAAATAATTTGGACTACGTATCAATCCAACCAAATCTAAAGCAATGATTATTGGTAGCACTCACATGCGCAGGCAGCTCGATTTCTCCGCACTTGCTCCTGTCACGCTGAATGGAACTCGGATACCCTATTCGGATACCGCCAAGAATCTGGGAGTACTCTTTGATGCTAACTTGCCCTGGAGTCCTCATATCAATGAGGTTAGCAGAAAAGTACACTATAGCTTCCACTTCCTAAAGTGTCTCCAGAGCTTTCTACTTTTAAGAACCACAATTTCCCTTGCCCAAACTCTTATCCAACCCATTATAGACTACGCAGATGCCTGTTTTCTAGATATCACTGAGGAACTCTTAAACAAGTTGGAGAGATTGCAAAACTTGTGCATTCGGTTCATACTCAACCTGAGAAAGTACGACCATGTCTCGCAGTTTCGCAGAGAACTCAAGTGGCTCCCTATCGGCCAGCGTAGGAACACTCGTATTCCCTGTTATCTTTTCAACATTCTGTACAACCCTGCTGCGCCGTCTTACCTGAGGGAGCAGTTCTCATTTATACGTACTCCTGATGACCCGTGCAGATCCAGCCTTCGCTTTCGCTTTTAATTATATTATTGCCATGGGTAATTACCAGAACACTAATTCCTATTCCCTTGCTTATTTCTTTTTTGGCAGAAATGCATAATAATACCGTATTGGTTTTGTTAGAACACAATTTACCAGTACGTTACGATATAAAAATCGATCACACCTATGATAATTACTTTATTATTTGGAATTGGATTTTAATAAGCATATTTATTTAATTATTACCGTTTTATTTAATTCTCTATAATATTTTTTAGTTATGTTGGTACTAAAAATCTATATAACTTATAATAATTGTGAAATTATTAAGGTTCAATTGATTTTTAATAAAAATAATCGTTAATCAAACAAATACTGTACAATAATATTTAAATAAAAAGATGCTAGAAGTATTATTTTGTTGGCAACTATTGCAATTATTAGGATTTACTAACTGTTGATTATGTCTGTTAAGAAAAATAAATTGAAATTAGAATGAATAATCTTTTAATAAGTATTTTTGACGTAACAATGATCCCAATAAATAATTCCATACATCGTTTTACCGTACGGTCCTTTGACATACTGTGGTGTTTAAGTATTCTTATCCTGAGACTGTGTCCAACTGGTAAGCGCGTTAGTACTTTTTCTTGACATACTTTTGAAAGGATGAGCGTTTTCAGTAATATTTGATCACAATACCTTATAATAATTATTAAGATAAGTACTTTTGCATTACCAAGTGTACAGAGCATTTGTACTTAAGCGACAGCTATCTCCCGTATCACGCAAAATATGCAAAATATATCGATTCCAGTATATAGGGAACAGTGTCACAATATATTTTTGCCTTTACTGTTTGTCAATTACTAAATTAGAAAAAAAGTTATGCCTAGTTTTGTAAAAAAAAAACTTTAAATCGCTCTCCTGTGAAATGGCCTTTTGGCGTTTTAGTATTATTGGCTTTCCAGTGACGATATGAATGTACATTTAACTTTTATCTCACAGTAAATAATTTAGACATTGATTTTTCAGGCAGATGGGCGGTTATTATATTTTCACTTGGTTTCGTATATTGAAACTATATTTGATATTTATAAAAAAATGTATTTGTATTAAAAAATTACATCTGTACGAAAAAAAATACAAGTGGCTATTCTTTTTTTTTTTCCTAGTACTAATCGCCCCTTGTGCTTCCAATTTTTAAAAAAACATTTATGTTCACTTTGCCCCAGTGATTCATTTTGGCAGTAAAATACTTGAAAAAATCATGGTGTACACACGAGTGCACAGTGAATTTGGCCGTGTGTTTGAATAAATAAATATTTTCTTTCTTCTTTTAAAGTGAAAGTAAAAATGCAACAGTTAACTTGTTTATGTACTGTCTTAGCACTACAAAATTATCACTACACATAAATAATTTATTTAATGTCCTCATTAATTATTTACTTAGATGAATTATTAATGAAAGACACCAGGAACCAACCGACCCGGCAGAACTTAGAACCGTAATTAAAGGGTCGAATTCAGTGCCTCTAATTTAAGGTATCTGCCTAAGGCATTATTATCTATAACGTTCAAAGCGGTTATCATTTGAAACACACGGAATATGGAAGTTTGTAATATAAAGGATTATTTATTATGTTATAGCTTTACAATGACAAGGCATTAAACACCAAGAGTTTTTTTTAAGTGAACAAATTTACCTATATCTCTATAGTTAAATGTACATGAGAGCCTGACTTTAGTACACGAGATGTACAGTCATCACCATCACGATGATCTTTGAATGAAATTTAAAACTAACTAACTAACTTTCTAACTAACGAAAAAAAGGGTAAAGGATAAAAAGAGAAGGGAAATTTGAATTGATTCAGATGTAACTCAATAGCTCAGTTGGAAGAGCATTCCCCCTGTAAGGGAAAGGTCGTGGGTTCAAACCCCACCTGAGCAATTCATTTTTCCAGATGAAATCGAAATGTAAAATTTCATGACTGTAACTACATATGCTGCCGCAGTACCAGTAGGGACTAGAAAGTCCCATCAACGTTAGTAGAATAGAATAATAAATTTTAAGAGGCTGACATAATCACTACATAGTTTATAAAAAATAAAGTTTAAAACTAAAACCCGACTACCGAAAAGTAACAAACAAGAAAATATCAATTCCCTAGAATATATTGTTTTGTTAGAGTAAGTGGCATACGACCACGGCTATCCTTGATATTTTCTTGTTTGTTACTTTTCGGTAGTCGGGTTTTAGTTTTAAACTTTATTTTTTATTTATATTATTTTGGGCCAAGGTAAACCTAATAATTTGTAGATATTTGTAATGTGCTTATTAAGCCCTTTCATTTGATACCAAACACGGCATATTGATCTCAAATTTATTTTTTAACACAGTACCTAATGAGCGCTAGAGGGCGCCACACAAGATTGAGTGACACGTCATATAGCCTATAACCATCGGACGATAAAGCCGCTTGTAACGGTACCTCATTTGTCCAGTTCTAATAAGTAGTTGAGGAGCTATGAGGGAACAAATGAACATACATACATACATACATACATACATAGCCTGTCAAAATCATAACCCTCCTTTTGGCTTCGCCGTAGTCGGGTAAAAACAAAGTCGCTGTCGCTGTCTGTCCGTCCTTATGTAGGCTTAAATCTTTAGAAATAAGCAACGGATTTTGAAGCAGGTTTTTTTCAATAGATAGAGGGGGCAGGTTTCTATGTATAAGACAGTACATGCTTAATATAGTAGTTCTATATATAGCTATTTTAGTATTACGCATTGTAATCCCGTGTCATTACTTATTTCACAACACAATTAGATTTACTAACTGCTGGTCGTGGCATGAAAGTTTAATCCTATAGGAACTTTGTCTTACAAAAATGCCTATGTGTTATTCTATAATATAATCTATCCCTATACCAAATTTCAGCCATTTAGCCATTAGAACGTAGTGGAAGCTATTATTTTCACTTCATAGTGTATTATTTATAAGATATCAGTCAATGAATGTGAATGTGGGCACCCGATTCTCCACCTTGTACATGGATGTACAAGGTGAAGAATCGGCCTGGACCCTATTCCATTCACCTTGTTCAGGTCTTCCGTCCTCCTTGCTTGGGACTGTCTCACCATCCCTTTACAGATTCGCGGTTTCCACTTTGGTTGGACATAAGTACATATTTTAAAATACCACTTAGGCATAACTAACTTGTGTTATGGAATCTAAAATGCGGATACAACATACATACGGAACAAAATTATACCTTCTTTTTGTAAATAAATACATATCGGTTTAAAGATATTTATTTCTCATAAAAAACAATACAGTTCACTTAAAATGAGATAAGATACAGATTGTTATTATTATACTTGACAATAATAAACAAGAACATTGCCGCCTCAGGCCCTTACATTATTGCTGACATTATACAATTATAATTCAATTCAATTTAATTTATAATAAATGGTTGGTAGTACATATTAATACTGATAAGTAGGTAGGTAATATTATTATATGATACAGATTGTTATTATTATAAATACCAATTAATTGATGTCATTCTGTAATTCAATTCAATGTAATTTAATTTAGTTTAATTTATAACATTGAAGTTAGAATAAGTTATTTATAATATGGTAGGTAGTACATATTAATAGTAACATGTAGGTAGGTAATGTTATTAGTAATACAAGTTTACACTACACTTCTCGCATATGTTCTTTTAATTTCCTTTTGAATATGTCAATACCTACTGTCCGTTTGCTTGATGTCATTAGGCAATTTATTGTACAGCGTTGCTCCCTAGAACAGTATCGTCTTTTTTCCGTAATTAGTGCGTGGATGACTTAGTTGGAGTTTGCCTTTATTTCGAAGATTGTAGGGTGTTATTTTTTTCGGCAAAACTATGTTGGTCTGGACTGAATTGGTTGTAATTTTTTTTACTAAAATACATGTACAGTACTCGTAAATTTGTCTAACATTTAGTAATTCTGTTTCCTTAAATACTTGAGTTGTTGGTGTTAAATAATGATAGTGATATAAAGCCTTAATAATTTTATTTTGAGTTCTCTGCAATGGATTTAGATATGTTAGTGCGGCCGATCCCCATATTTCAATCATATACTCTAGCTCTGATTTTACAAGGGAGTTATAGATAATTGTACTTATTTTTTTTGGTATGCAGTTTGATATTTTACGTAAAGCACCCAATAAAGACGTCAGTTTCCCCTTTACGTGGTCAATATGTGCACTCCATGATAGTTTGTCGTCTATCCGTAATCCAAGGTATTTTTCTTGATGAGATTGCTGTATTTCGACATTATCTATGTTAAGAGGGGTAAATTCAGGTATTTTTTTATTTTTTATACATATTATACATAGAAAGACCCAGACCAATGCAAATAACCACATTCATGCATACAAATATTTGGACTGAACAAGGATCGAACCCGTGCATCCTACGTTCACTACCGCCACGCCACAGAGGCTGTTCTTGAAGCTATCTCATAAATGAGTTATAGTATCATCTGCTTCAGTCTGACCTGTAAACTTTCAATTAAATTTAATATGAATATGTCTTCAGTGCGAAACCTTTCATATAGCATTCATTTTAAATTTGATATTTTGGGTAACAATATTAAAATTGAAACATATCGACATTTTCGACAAATAAAAAGGCTAAATAATAACAGACAGATCGTCGCTGTCTATTTAATAAAATAAAATGAAGATAATTTTACTGAAAACGTATTTTACTTTGTTGCAGATATGTGTTGGTGTAAATGAAAATATCTGTTGAAATGTAGAAGAGTTTTGGAAGTGTCGGGATATTTTGGACGGTGCGTCGGAAAATGTAAAAATGGAGTGCTTCCTCGGCGCTAGCCCGACTCACATACTGTCCCTATGGACCTTGCTGCTCGGATGCTTCAATATTGCAGGTTAGTAAATGTATTACTACTTCCTTATAGCAGTGCTTACAGCGTTGGCTGCAAGCTCAAAATATAATATAACTTAAAATATTCATAATTCCAAATCGCTGTGAAATATGGGTTTTGAAATGGACATCAATTTTATAAATTACCCAATATTTGAATGAAATTTTTATAGCATTTACTATGCTAACTTTTAAATTCGAAGTAAATTGGGAAAAATGATTCAGATGTGGCTCAATAGCTCAGTTAGAAAAGCTTTCCCCTGTAAGGGAAAGGTCGTTCAAGTCCCACTTGAGCGCTTGTTTTTCCCGATGTATTTCGAATTACCCAACAGCTGAGAACATTATTCCACATACCTTTGAGATTATTATGAGAACTTTTAGGTGCAGGCCGAGTGACAAGGAGGTTCTTATACAGTCGTAACGTGAGAAGACGGTGGATTTTACAATTGGTTAACAGAGAACTGGCGTAACGCTTGACCAACTTAAATGTGCATCGTTACGAAACGGTTTGTCACTCAGAATACGGTGCCAGAAATAATAGCACAAAGTTATTGTTCACTAAGGAATTATGTGATAATAAATTTTTAATAAGCTCATAAACTTCGAAAAGTCAGATATGCGTAACTGGATATCAAACTTGAACCGTCCGTTGGCGTGGCAAGATCCCACGGGTATTACTGCTCATTTACATGGTTATTGTCTGCTTAGGACTAACACTTGGTGTGACTTGATTTAATTTTGATTATATGATAAACTACTGGGGAGTAGACAGTGACGTCACCATGATTAACTATGCGTTCTCTGAAGTGTTCTCCCCTGATCTCAAGATATTCTATAAAAAGCCTCACGAAGTTTTTAACAGGATTCATCGTATTCCTATCCAAATGATAGCCCACAGACGAGCCATATTATTCTTTACCTCGTTATTATTATAAGAAAATGTACTAACAATCTCTTAACAAAGGTTCTTTTGGATACTACTACACAACAAAGAAAATCATTATCCATTAGTTTTTCTTTTATTTCTAATAACATGATATTTTCGTTGACCACTCATCATAACCGACTCCAATACTATGTTCGTCTGAATCTATATTTTGGCTCTATCTTTTATATTTCCGTTTTGTGTATTATTTTCTGTGTGTCTATAAATAATAAACAAACAAAATAAATTATATTATTTCGGCCAAAATGTTGATACAAAAAAAAAGTATTTACGTCACAAAAAAGTGCTCAATGCACCTAAAAGGTTTCGTCCAATTGTCAAATAGGTACTACTAGCCATAAAGAATTAAAAAAAGAACTAAATAATAATTATGAATTGTATTTGTTGTGTGTGTGGGTCGTTGACAATGACTCGAGTTCCATGAGAAAGAAGTTTTATAAATAAAATAAATAAAATTATTGATATATTTTACTAGGCGTAATGGAGAATCACACTATATGTCGTATTAGTTGAAAAGCATCACATAGCTGACTTGCTTCTGATTTTATTTTTTCCTCGCTCTGTCGCCTGCCTTTAACGATATGACAACACGTCAGTAGGCTTCAAATGCTTGTTTATTTCTCCCTCGTTTATATCTGGCTTCGTATTTTATTATTAGGCTTTATTTGACGGTAATAAGTCTGTTTCGTAGGAGCGTAGTATCTGGATTTTATCGCATATTATGTGAGATTCTCATTAGGCCCAAGTTAAGAGCTCGTGCTAAAGTTTGAAGGAAATTAAGCAGTAAGACATTTAAATATTTTTAAAGAATGGTTTATCGTGATTAAATCTAAGTAAATTCTTATTTAAAGAGTAGGTTCAGTGTTTGGGGTCAACCGAAGATATCGGTTGGTACTTGATGGATAATGTGACATAACATAACATAAACTCACGCCTGTATTCCCTGAAGGGGTGGGCAGAGGTGCTAGCACCCAAATTTCGCCAGTTTATGTTTAGGTCCCAATGTAATAGGTGGCGAGCCTATTGCCATTAACCGGGCACTTATAAACCTGCGATAAATACACACATAACTTCGAAAAGCATCGAGAAGTCATTGGTGTGTGCCATGGTAAACCTGGGATCGAACCCGAGACCTCGTCTCAGCGGTCCATTACCCATACCACTAGGCTACCGCAGATGGGCGGCTGGGTCTCGAGGTGGCTCTGCACAAATCCGAGGCCTTGTTCTTTCATGGTCCTCGGCGCAGGCCACCCCCGGGATCCAGCTTGACAGTAGGAGGTACTCCCATCGACATCAAGCCCCGGTTGAAATACCTGGGGCTCGTACTCGACGGTCGGTGGGACTTCGGAGAGCACTTCCGAAGTCTGCGCCCCAAACTGTTGGTGTCAGCTAACGCGCTGATGCGGCTGCTGCCCAACTTGAGGGGCCCAGAGGACTCCTGCAGGAGACTCTACGCGGGTGTCGTGCGGTCCATGGCCCTGTACGGGTGCCCCGTGTGGGCGGACGCCCTGCAGGCCAGGTTCGTGCAACTGCTGCATGCACCGCAGCAGACGATGGCCTGCAGGGCCATTAGGGGGTACCGCACGATATCCTTTGAAGCGGCGAGTCTCCTAGCCGGATCGCCACCGTGGATCCTGGAAGCGAGATCCCTTGCGGCACTGTATCGGTTCCGTAAGGAGGCGCGGGAGCGGGGATACGATCCCGAGCCCGAAGACATTCGGGCCGAGAGGTCCCGGCTCCACGGGATCATGGTGGCGGAGTGGGAGCGACGACTTGAGCAACGACGCGCAGGGCATGCCGTCATAGAGGCGGTAAGGCCCATCATGGGGGAATGGCTCGAGAGGCCACATGGCAGCCTCTCGTATCGACTGACGCAGATTATCACCGGGCACGGGTGCTTCGGGAGATATCTGTGTCGGATCGAAAAGGAGCCAACGTCCGAGTGCCATCACTGCGACGCGAGCGAGGACACGGGGCTGCACACGCTCACCGAGTGTCCGGCTTGGGCCGGACCGAGGCGGGAGCTAGTGTCGGCCCTGGGAGTGAGAGTTCTCACCCTCGCCACCCTGCTCACAGCAATGGTCCGCTGCGCGGACGCGTGGGCGGCCGGCGTCTCCTTCAGCGAGCAGGTAATGGTCGTGAAGGAGACGGCGGAGCGGGAGAGGCGGCGCGAGCGAGAAAGACTCGCGGATCGCGCCGCCCGCGCGCGCAGGCAACTCGGGCGTCGGAGGGCACTGACTGACCTCCGTCCCCCATGAGCGCGGGCCTGGGGGTGACGGGTGGAGCCGCCTGTCACCCCAGCAGAAGCAGGCCACGGCGGCGGCGCGCTGAATAGTGCGCCTCCCCATTCCGGGGACGAGTTGGGGACACCGTTGTCCCCCCTCCTGAGGAGGGCCAGACCGTAAGGGATGGCCCTGGGTCAGCCGGGGTGCGAGGGATATGTCTTTGACAACCTCACCTCCGGCCTAGCACCAAGACCCACAGTCGGCGTGCGGTTTTAGTCGGTTCGAGTCCGACATAACCTCCCCTTCCGGCTCCGGCAGGGGGGGTATCCGAGGGGATTTCCGCACGAAAAAAAAAAAAAAAAAAAAAAAAAAGGCTACCGCAGATGGATAATGTAGATAGATGAATATCATTTGAGTAATTACGGAATTACTCAAATGATTTGTTTATGAAAAAGTCTTCTTCTTCCTCATCCTAGCGTTAATAATCCCAGTCGCATCCGAAGCTTTTCAACTTGGAGAAGTTTGTTTATGAAATAGTAAATCCAAATTTGAACTCTAATACTAAAAAAAACAGGTCACGAATTTGAATTCAATATTCAATGTCCATAATTTTAGTACAATTATTTAGTATTCATTAATCCTCCAGTATAGTTTATAGTACATCCCCGATGGTATAGGTAGAGAAAGGCAGGGGTTTGTTTACCCAAGTTTCAATAACAGTGGAATAGGGGCGAGCCTTTTGCCATTTCCGTGCCACTACTGAAAATTTCCTAACTGAAAAATCCAATAACAACTCACGATCGCACGCGAACATAAGCGCAAATTGAGAGCACGAAATCATAGTGGCTTAGCTAAATAAAAATCTAAAATATTCTGTTACTAATATAGAGCTTTAAAAACTATCACATCAGAGATTGTAGGTTCGAATCTCGTAGTGCAAATACTTCATCATCATCATCTTCTTGGTTCACTACCAACCCCTTTTGTTCCGCTTTCAGAGCAACTCCCGCCTGGATATGATCTGCCCTGGAACAGATGGAAGTCTTTAAACAGACTCCGGACTCGGGTTGGCCGAAGCAAGGAATGCCGGGCCAGATGGGGGTTCTCGGAGGGGGCGGACCTGCGATATGAATGTGGAGTTACTCCACAGACAATGGCCCACCTGTTGACATGTGCTAAATGCCCATACACATGTACACCGCAGGACCTTATGTGCGCCTCCGAGAACGCCATACAGGTGGCAGCACACTGGGAGAAGATAATTTGAGGGCCGAGGCGCCATCGCCACGATAGAAGAAGAAGAGAAGATCTTCTTCCCAGCGTCAATTTTAGTTGCATACAAAGCTTTGGTAGAACCATGAGTGTGACTCCCCTGGTGTTGCACACATCCATAGTGTTGAATACGTCCATAGGCCGCGGTAACCACTTTTCATTAGGTGGGCCGCGAACTTAGGCATAAAAAATAAAAAATTGGCCACGGTAACCTGTTTCATTAGGTGGGCCGTGTGCTTGTCTGCCACCTAAGTGATATAAAACAAAAACTTGTATTTTGAAGCATATTCTAATGGGACCGCTCCCCCTCTTTTCATATCTGGTTAATCAAAATTTTAAGGTAACATTCGTTAATCAAAAAGTGTCTCCAAAAATTTAAAGATAAACCAAGAACTCTAACAGGTAAAGCACTCAGTCATGTTATCGGAACAATCCAAAGTCCCCTGACATGACAACTAGGTAGTTATCAAAGTTAAACAACACAATTTATTTTCAACTTTTTGAAGGCATTGTTTGTGACGGGGGTTTTTTAAATTTTTAATTTAATTTTTATTTTATTTGATCTATTGACCAAGCCCTTTGATTTGATACCCTTGTTGGGGGAGTTGTATTAAAAAATAATAAGCCATTTTGTGCTGGCAGCGATCTTGAATTTGAAATTTATTATACTGTATTCTACTAGTCCTTTTATTTGATATCCATATTGAGGGAGTTGTGAAAAATACGTTATCCGCCATTTTGTGGCAGTGGTTATCTTGGACGGATTTTCATCCAACATAGCTAAGAATACTCCCGATTAATATACCTTTCAAACAAAAAACTAGATCGAAATCGGTTCACCAGTTTGGGTGCTATCACAACACAGAAAGATATACACACACACCCACACACACACACAGAGAGAGAGAGAGAGAGAGAGAGAGAGAGAGAGAGAGAGAGAGAGAGAGAGAGAGAGAGAGAGAGAGAGAGAGTCAAGTTAAACTTATAACACCCTGCGTTTTGCGCATTTTGCGTTGGGGTTAAAAAGAAAACTGTCTCTTATAAAATTGCCAATAACACGAGTAAAACCACGTGCTCGTTAGTTCCACAAAACATATTTTCTTACTCACAGCTCACGTGTGAACTGATGTCTACTACATTCACGTATGCCTACTACAAAACCTTTTAAATCTACCGAACACCGTTCCCAACGTGTAGTTTTACCCATTTCATTAATTGGAAACCGAGGGTAGCCGAATGCCAAAGTAACTGCCTTAAACGTGTTTATTATTATGCCGCCGTGCGCCGTACCGAGCACTTTTTGACATAATCCACTAACGCATTACGTAAGGAATTATTTAGTGGACTTGTTTAGTACCTATTTAAAGAAATAACTAATGGAGCTTGGACGGATCATGTTTAAGCAGGTACCAAGATAGTTAGCACTTTGGAAAGCTAGGCAATTCTAGCCAGGTCAGTCTTGGGATGGGTAACCTCTTCGTACTTCGGAGAGCCCATAAAACCATTTTTCCCGGTTGCCATACTTATAATATTCGTCACGGGTAATTGGAAACCTGAAAAGTGCAACAACTACGTGATCTAGCTACAGTACTTCGATATTACTAATTGGTTGTGGAGCTCAGATTGCAGTCAGAAATTAATGACATTCAATTTATGGTTAAATACTGAAAGTAAGCCTTAACTAATATTGTATAACGGTTTATTCTCCTTCTGAAAGCAATGTACTCACTTTCAGTTATCCTAGTATTACTGCCTATTGAGAGCTACAGGTTTCAAAGTAAGTACATTCAAGTACACACCTTTTCACATGACATTGTATCCATTGTCGAGTGTTGGTACATAAGCCTGACAAGAACGTATTTCATTCAATACGTCCTACTACTAGTAGTTTTGCCCGTCAGAGTTACAAAAGTTAAATAATAATGTATTTGTATTTTGTTGGTATTTACGGGCACTTAGTTAATATATTTTATAGTTATTTGTACAGTTGCCACAGTTACTTTTGTTTGGGGAACCCGGGAGGGTATGACGTTTTGTACACTGTCATCAATCATGTACATCATCGCGGCATTATTACTTTACCTTGCGATCAATATATTTACACAGTCGTCCCTCCGTCATAGACTTTGTCTTAAGTTAGACGAATTTCAAATTTATAAGCATTAGGTTCGCTATGTCTCGCGTTTTAAACCAAACATCAAAGAACAGACTGGTATGAGGAAATCCCTTTAAACAGTATAATATGTTCTCCTGTTAGACGGTGCATATTCTCACTTATTACGCGCATATTACGTTATAGTTGGTACGACAAAATTTGCTTGTAATAAACTAATAAATCAGCGTATTTGTTGCAAATATGATTTTCAGTAACTTGTTTCTGGGTTTAATTTAATTGAAGCATAAAATGGCACAATGATCTTGATTAACCATGATATATTTAATTGGGGTTACGGCGTTCATAGTATTTTAACTCGCTTTTATTAGCTTCACTTGTAACTATGTATGTAAGAAAATCTTGGAATCTTAATTTGACCCACTTCCCGGTCTTCGATTAAGATGAAATTTTCACACGCTCTGAGTTCTGATGACAATACATGACCAGCTAAGAAATATCATTACAAATCCAATATGGTGGCCTCCTCAAGATGGCGGATTGGCTGTTTGAAATCCACCACCAAAATATGGGTATCAAATGAAAGGGTTTGCTGTCAGGAATACGGAAAAATAGTCACTTGACTTAAATCTAATATGGCGGACGTCCAAGATGGCGGACAGGTGCTAAAAGCGTGTTTTTTTTTTTAACTATTACTCATGCCTTTTTAGGCTGCCTGTTAGTTCGGGTATGTAGCATTGACTATAGTGTATAATGCTGATTGTAGTTTTCTGACAGCTTACCTACCTGTTTGCTGTCACAAGGAATATAAAATATTTTCATGATATTTATCTCGTCTCAGGCTTTGCTTTACTTTTTTACAAAATTCTGCTACAAAACCAGTCTATTGTAACTACCCAAATAGTCAAATACCACGGTGAAAGTTGAAGCTAACAAGGTAGCGGACAATTTCTATGTCTCTACTGATCTATATCATGTTACTCAGAGGAGGTCACCGTCATTTCATAGAGATTTATGGCATCTATTATTCCATTATAATAACTCACTGGCGATGTTAATAACGTTAGCGACCTTGTAGCCAGTCTGCGACCTAACTTCACAGAATGTGTTGTGTTTAGTAATGTGAAAGGTCACACGTGTAGAGGTCAAAGTGCTATGTTACAGAGGATTAATTCCCATTTATTGTTCTGAATAAATATTATATTAAAAAGCTAAGGATTAATGTTTCATACTAATGAGTATGCTTACCGAATGGTGATTTGTTTATCAGATTGTTTAATGAACGTGGCAGTTAGGCCAATTACTGTTACGCCAATTGTTTATATTTTCTATTACGTCGTGGAACTGAAAATCATAATTGGCTAAACGTGGGTGCTAATACACCTCTGCCTACAGACGTGTGTATTTGGATAGATAGATGGCATCGTAAAGTTAAATAAATCCGTACACTGCCTCTGAAATCAGACATTTTCACTGTTTCTGAATGTTGTGGAATTTATACTACACTGTTATTGTTGATACCATATTTTAAAACACGCCACCTCACCGAAGGATGTTTAACAAACAAAATGAGTCGATAAAATATGTATCAAATTAAAAAAACGCGATTATAAATGAGACAGCCCTGAATCCTTAGTACCGAGTTTAAATGTATGGCTACTCGGTACAGTCTTCTACCATTCCTCTCACCCCGTATGCATTGCTCGGCCTAAATGGCTTCGTTGACATACAATAACGTTTTATAAAAGAATTAGGTCATTTTTGAGATGTAGCCTTTTTGGGAAGTGGACATTATGAGATGTGGTCAATTTAAGAAAAGTCATAATGAGATGTGGTCAATTTGGGAAGGGGACCGGAGCGGGAGTAACCCAAAACTAGTGCGACAGACAAGGAGAAGTTATTTTGTCAAGTTACCTAAGAAAGTTTTATCTAGTCCAACACCCTATTATTTACTACCTACATTACATTTCATACCAACAAAACCTTTTTATATGTTAGGTATCCCAAGTAATTAGAACAAGGGTTTTACTTTAGTCTTTATTTATTTGGAGCTGTTAATGCTTAGTCACTGTTATACCGACGCGTAATGTTCACAGATAAGTAATGTAATTGCCACTGGGTGTTTCTGAGCAGATTAAATGATTTACATTATGTACAATAAGTTTTTTTACTGCGCTTACAGCTCCTACTATTAGTTTGTCATGGTTTGGTTTCGAACCCAAAGTAAGTGTTTCTTAAATGGCTTGTATTATAGAATCTAGAATGCAGTTAAACATATTTAGATTTATTTTTTGTAAATACATACATACACCCTGATTCATGCAAATATACAACATATTTATATATAACACTGAGTGGGTATCGAACCTACAGTCCCGGGTCCTTTAAGCGGGGCGTGAAAAGGCATCTAATGAGGCCATCAAGCTGAGTGCCACCACTGTTAACATGGTACATGTTTCCGATGGTGACCCTCTTTCCGAGACTTCGCCTTTAGCTTAACATCAGGCGAGGTGAAATCAAATTGACGTATCCTATATAAAAAAAAAACCTAACATTTTTTTTTAACTCATGTATAAATTGCAAGAAAATTGTCGTCAATCTTATGTCCATTAATTCAGAGGGGGAGTTTAAGCAAGTTGGAGCGACGTATAAAGTGGAATAACTTTTCAGACATGTGTCTTTAGCGGAATGAAGGGCTTGATGCTTTGAATATGTTTAAAAGTTATCACAAGTCATAATTATATGCGTGTACCTGTTTAGCTTTTCAAAGAGCCAACGACTTGTTCTTATATCTTTACTCAAAGAAGATACATATTATTTGAAAATTTATTATTTGAATATTGTATGGCATCGAAATTGGGGAACCGAATCTGCGATGTCATGCACAACAGTGGCACTCGCTACCTTTTTAAGGAGGTCGGGATTTCACTTGATTTTACGAACAACTTCTTGACAAAATCTTGATCCTAAAAATTTACAAAATAAAAAGAATAAAACTGTTTACATGAAAAGAAACGACAGAATTTGGTATCTCAAAGAAAGTTGTAGAAAGTTAAGTAAAAAGATTAGCTTAAAATTTTGTATTCGTCCAAACTCGACCCGAGTTTGCCAACTTGAAGGTAACTGAAAAATTATCATTTCATTACTTCGATGGCAAACATAATATACTTCATCCGCGTGTAACTAAATATCTATGTCTCAAATACGTATTTTAAGAATTTTTTACGAGAAATTGGAAACTTTTCGTGTCACATTTTTGTTTCAATAAATTAAGTGTCATATTTATTTAGTAAATACAGAGAAATTGTATTAAGTATCGTCCTACTTAATATTTTTAAGTGTGATATTTTATGAAAATGAATAAATATTGCCTGAGCAGAAACTAGATTAACTCCCTGCCAGCTCACGTGTTTCCTTCCTCCTACAGTTCCGGGTCCTTTAAGCGGGGCGTGGAAAGGCATCTAATGAGGCCGTCAAGCTGAGTGCCACCACTGTTAACATGGTACATGTTTCCGATGGTCTTTCCGAGACTTTGCCTTTGCTTAACATCAGGCGAGGTGAAGTCAAATTGACGTGTCCTATATAAAAAAAAAATTACAGAGAAATAAATTTTATAAAAGTCTGGAATAGCGGCACAATTACTAATACTAATTCAATTAAACTAGTAGATTTAAAGACGCCGTCCTGCCCAAAAATGCACACAGTGAAGGCTGTAGCTCCACCTACTGGATCTGTTTGTATTTTCAAACCATCCAGGAACTCAATGAAATACCAATACTTAGATTGTTTTGGTAGATACAGTCTCTTTGTTGGATTTCTTTTATTTCTAACGCAATATCATCCATCTAAAATCCTAGCTTTGCCCCAACTACTTGGGGTCTACGCAATATATATTTCCATACCATCCTATAAAACGTCATCTTATACAATCCATCCATCTTTAAAGGGTCTTTATCTGCTCTTAACACTTTTCACGTTTACGGTTAGAGCTCTCTTTACAATATTGCTTTCATCTTGTCTTATCGTACCTACGTCTTTGGTACTTATTTGTAGTTGGTACTAATTTCAGTGTAGATACAAAAGAGAAAAATAGTTTTAACCTTTAGCTAGTGACGTGGTTTCACTGTTACGTAATCCCTGACGTGGGGGCCAGAGAATTTTTCTGAATTTACAGGGTTAACTGGCATTGATGATTAATAACTGTATTGAGTATGCATATACTTAGGAAATAAACTGATTTACACATGTTATTATTCTCAAATAAATTCTTTTATATATATATATATATATATATATGTATACATGTGAACATCTGTTTCTTTCCTTTACTTATTCTTCTTGAACTTCTGGACAGTCAGGCATATCAGATCAAAACTCGCATCAATTTCACGTGGTTGTCTTTTGTTCACACATTTTTACTCAAATGGCCTATCGTTGACCGTTTACTGATCAGAAAAACACTAAATATGACAAAAAGTACATTTCCAAAAACTTGCTGACGTGGGGCCTCAGAGGCCAGAGCCAACAGCTATAATAATAATAATAATAATTGTCTTTATTGTACACCAAGGATATAGCATAATAACAAGTAATAACAATTTGGCAGGTAAATACAATTGGCGGCCTTATCGCTCTGCGGCAATCTCTTCCAGGCAACCATAGGATGGAAAGAAAAAAATAGAGACAATGATTTCAGGGTAGTTTGGTGTACATAGATAATAAATAATCAAGTGATAACAAATAAAATAAATAAACACAATAGCTACCTAAGTATAGGTAGATATACATAAATATATCAAACATACATACATACTATTACGAGTAAGATTATGGCATAACATTAATATACACATAAATATAGATACTAACATTTTCCCATATTATAATCAAGGAAATTAATTAATTATTTATTCCACTTCGGTCAGAGAGACTAGGTAGTGTTCTCTGACTTGTCTTTTAAATATAGGCAAGGACTGAGCTCGCCTGATAGTTGCTGGGAGAGCATTCCACAACCGAACCGCTTGAACTGAAAAAGATTTGTCGGCAAAATTGGTGGAATGACTCGGCATTTTCAATCTCAGATTCTCTGATGATCTCAAAACCTTCGAGTGTGTGTTGTGCAGGAACTCAAAACGTTGTTTGAGGTATGAGGGAGTTAAGGGATTAAATAAAATGTTGTACAATAAGGAAAGAATATGAGTATTCCGGCGAAGGCGTATAGGTAACCACTTGAGTTTTTTTCGAAATTCCGAAACATGATCATATTTGCGTAGTACAAATATGAATCTTATACAAAGATTTTGGAGTCTCTCAAGCTTGTTAAGTTGGTCTTCAGTGAGATCGAGATAGCTGGCATCAGCATAGTCAAGGATAGGGAAAAGAAGGCTTTGTGCAAGCGCAGTCTTAGTGGCAGTGGGTAGAAAATTTTGGAGCCTGCGCAGGGACCCCGCAGCGGCAAAAGTTTTGCGCTTTAATTCCTGGACCTGTGGACCCCAAGATAAGTGATTGTCCATAAGTATCCCCAGGTTTTTAACCTGGTGACTATAAGGAACATTTACTCCATTACAAGTCACGTGTGGAAGAAGTGACCAATCTACTTTCTCCATCATCCTAGAGCTACCAACAACAATGACCTGTGTCTTGCGTGGATTAACCTCAAGTCCGTGCGAAGCACTCCAGTTACATATTGATGCAAGGTCACTGTTAATGGTGTTGACAGCATCCTTCAATTGATCCGCTGGAGCCCGAGAATATATCTGAAGATCATCTGCATATAGGTTGTAGACGACGGACCCCGCGATGAACCTAGATAATAAATATTGTTCCTGAGAGTAATGCATTCAAACAAACAGACTCTTCGATTACTATAAAATATATAAAATATTACCTACCTTTGTACCTACCTGCTTATTTTGTTAGTGTATCAATAAATAAATGATGTATGTGTTACCTGCTCGCACACTACGTCACACGATGCACTGACATGCGCCGGCGTCGGTGGCGCCGCAGTCGCCTACACCAGTAGCTCGCGGTCACACGTCGTTAGTGTATGCGCTCAGGTGATACCTACTTACCTTCCAAGTCTTGTGTAATTTATTTCAAACGAACCTTAAAACATTCTACGCAATACCTGAATCCCGTACAAAGTGGTCTTCGAACCGGATTTCACGTAGAATAAATAAAGTTCGCCAATGTTTGACTCCCCGCCGCAGACAAGCCGCCACGTTGCCGAAGAGCCAAGCGCGGTTCGCACACGGCGTGCATACCAAAAGGACATGGAAAGGCGCAACCGTGGCATCATAGGCCGTGACATCAAGTCGGAAATATTCAAAAATGAACTTACTGAAAAAGATGGTCTCGCCAAACGACCGGGAACGGACATAGCTGGTGCGACAGAAAATCGTGACAAGGTTTCTACAGAGAAATCAGGTCGATCGTCAGCGTCTATCGAGGCCCGCAAGAAGCAGCTGGAGTATGAAGCTGCCAAAGAAAAAGCTGAAATTAAGAAACAGATGATTGAAGCTGAAAATAAGAAACAGATGATCGAAGCTGAAAATAAGAAGCAGATGATCGAAATTCAGAATCAGTTAATCGAGAAAAAGCTCACCGCTGACTTGGCTGTCCTCGAAGCTCAATCCCGTAGCAGTAGAAGCAACAACAGCCATCGGCACAGTGAAGTAGGTTCCGTGGAAAGGGTGCAACAATGGCTCGAGCGTAGCCACGTCGCTGATACCCACAACCATCCAGACGAAGTCGTGAATAGTGGCAAGGAACTAAAAAACCTAGTGACTGCGATATACCAGGCCAATACGCAAAATAAGCAGCTGATGTCTCGAATCGCAACATCAAAAGACCTACCTTACTACAGCGGCGACTCGTTGGAATGGTTCGCGTATAAACAGGCCTATGAAGAGTCAACCAACCTTTGTAAATATAGTGACGCTGAAAATATGTGGAGATTACGCAGATCACTCCGTGGAGAAGCTAAAGAAACTGTATCATCACTTCTCATCGGGAATACGGCTCCGCATACCGTCATGGAAGCGCTGGAACTCCGGTATGGCAGACCTGAAACCATAGTGAACAAAATAACATATCAGTTAAGGAAAATATCACCACTATCACAAAATTATCATCACGATATTGTCCCTTTTTCTATTAAAATAAAAAACTTTGTGGCAGCAGTGAAAGCTGTGAAAAAAACGGATTATCTAAGAGGCCCGGAATTAGTATCCACGGTACTATCGAAATTACCGAGTGCGCTAATTAATAAATGGGCTGACTATTATAATGAAAATTGTTACACGGATAGTGCTAAGCTGGAAATACTCTCGGAATTTCTGTACAGTGAGGCGAACAAAATATCCAACGCCGGATTGACACATTTATACAGTCAATCTGAAGCGAAGAAGAAACCCGAAGAATGTAAAAAACACGCTGTCTTACTCAACGACAAAGACGAGTCTTCAAGCAAGTGCAAGTTTTGTCATGTAACTGACCATAAACTCACTGGATGCGCTCGATTCAAGCGCGCGATGACAAAGGATCGGTGGCGATTTGTACGGGCCAACAAGCTATGTCACAAGTGTCTGGTATCATCCCACAGCCGCGACACTTGCCCGGCGCCCGCATGTGGTATCGAAGACTGCACGTTACCTCATCACAATCTTTTACACTGGAAGCGCCGTAGAACAGCTGACGAAACTGCTGCGAATAACAACAACAGTGACTCACCTGCCAATTACAGTGTTGTCCCTACGGACAGCTCTGATCATACAGTAGCCAACGTGTGCGATGGGTCCCAGGCCAGCATTCTGTTGAAGGTGGTGCCTATACAAATCAAGGGTCCTCGCGGAGTGCTTACTACCTACGCGCTGCTAGACGACGGCGCGACGATATCCCTAATATCAGCTGACGTTGCCGATCGCGTCGGGCTCAGTGGACAAAAACAATCATTGTGTGTTCGTGGTGCATGGGACTCGGAACTAGTATGTGAAAGTGAGACGATTACCTGTGAAATAATAAATACAAACAATAATAAACAATTCGAACTCAGTGCTAGAAAAATAAAAGAACTAAACTTACCTGTGCAAAAATTATCGAACATTAACTTAGAACAATATTATCATTTAAAAAATATAAGTGAAATGCTACCGTGTTCAAATATCAAACCAAAAATATTAATTGGTCAAGACAATTACCATCTTATCGCACCAATCAAGATCGTGATGAGAAGTAAGAAGACACCTTGCGCTACGCTGACCCCCCTGGGGTGGTGTGTGCATGGAATTTGTCCTAAACAAGTAAGCTCAAGATTGACAGATTGCGCGCTGATAACATATCATTCTCAAGGACATTCAGACGGTGGTCGCCTAGATGGCCACGCCTCCCATCGCGTCTACGCTGGCTCTTCCCCACCGGCGGACACGCGCACAGGCGCAAACGGTCATATACCTACGACTGACCCGCTACAAATACAAACATATTGTTTATGCGCATTGGAATGTCATTCAACGACGAGCGACGCGATACACACGGACCGCAAGGATGTCGAGCGTTTACATGAACTTGTACGAAAATCGTTTACGTTCGAAAGTATTGGCATCAGTAACAAACAGCGACAGAATGAAGAAGACGTCAGAGCTGTTCATATAGTAGACAGTAGTGCTATATTGCGTCAAGGAAGATGGGAAGTTGGTCTCCCGTGGAGGCATCGAAGTACGCAGATGGCGGATTCTTATTGTAATGCATACCGACGTCTCAAAACAATAGAAAGAAAGATGTCTTTAGATGAAGGGTATGCCATGAGATATAAAGAAAGAGTAAGGCACTTGTTCGCCAACAACTACGCCCGAAAAGTAAGCACAAAAGAAGAAAGGGAAAAGCCCGAAAGACTGTGGTACCTACCCCATTTTGGAGTCGACAACCCGAATAAAAAGAAGCTACGCCTAGTGTTCGACGCTGCCGCTTCCACAGCTGATAATTCCCTAAATGATTATTTGTTACCAGGGCCCAACTTGTTGGAGTCACTTCTCGGCACTATGTTCCGTTTTAGAGAAAGAAGTATAGGACTAACCGGTGACATAAAAGATATGTTTTTACGAATCAAGATAAGAGCCGACGATCAACACGCACTACGTTTTCTCTGGCGAAATGACGTGAAAGAACAAATTGAGAAATACGTGATGACGTCATTGATATTTGGTGCTAATTGTGCCCCTTTTATCGCACAACACATAAAAAATAAAAATGCATTAAGATACGAGACAGAGATGCCGGAGGCGGTACAAGCTATCCTAAAAAACCACTTCATGGATGACTACATTGATTGCTTTGATGACCTCGATAACGCATTAAAAACAATGAAAGAAGTGTCCTTCATTCATCAGCAGGGAGGATTCGAAATGCGTAACTGGACTTCGAACGATTCGAGAGTTTGTCATGACATACCAAAAGAAGCCTTAAGTGCAGCGGCTGTAAGGTTCAAAGTTGAACAAAACGATCCGAGCGAACGCATACTAGGACTTCTCTGGTATCCGAGTACCGATAGCTTTGGGTTTAACCTATCACTACATAAAATTTCCTCAGATATACTGACATGCGAAAAACGCCCTACTAAACGAGAATTATTACGTATAGTCATGTCAATATTCGATATCTATGGCCTGCTTGCACCGTTTACTATTAAAGCGAAAATACTTATACAACAATGTTGGAAAACTAACTTGGCTTGGGATGAAGAAATAGAACCCGCTCAATTTGAAGTATTTCGGCAATGGATAACGCAACTCCACGAGTTAAAAAATATCCGGATACCAAGATGGTACTTTCGCACAATCAACCAACATACAAATAATACACAAATGCATGCAAGTGAGACATTAGAACTACATTTGTTTTGTGATGCATCGCCGAATGCTTACGCTGCAGTAGCATACTATCGCACTCACGTTAATGCGAGCGTGTGCGTGTCATTCATCGCTAGTAAAAGTCGAGTGGCACCTATAAAACCGGTTACGATACCGCGGATGGAACTACAGGCAGCTGTGCTTGCATGCCGCCTCGCTGATACTATACAAAAGGAGCATAGATTGAAGACCACCACAAGGTATTTTTGGTGCGACTCAACGACTGTTCTGCACTGGATAAAAAACAAAGCACGAACATATAATATTTTCGTCTCTAATCGTCTGGGAGAGATAGACGATTTATCGAGTGCAGACGAATGGAACTATGTCCCGACAAACCATAATATAGCGGACATAGCAACGAAGAATATCTCATATAACTTAGAGAATGAGTGCGAGTGGTTCCGAGGGCCCAATTTCTTGTACGAGAAGACTGAAAACTGGCCTTCATCGTTACCTGAAACAGAGGAAAATGTAAATATTAATGAAGAAATAATAGAAAATATACATAATATTTATGAAAACAAAGATAAAGACTTACCTGTTCCGAATATAGAAAGATTTTCGTCGTGGCTGCGATTGTTGAGATGTACCGCAACTGTTCTATTGTTCATTGAAAAATGCAGAAAAAATTACAAATCGGAATTAAACGCAGACACATTACAACGAGCGGAAACATTATTATTACGTCATTCTCAAGGACAGTCCTTTGGTACGGAACTATATTTATTGAAAAATAAGAAACCTATTCCAGCCAATAGTCGATTGCGCACATTGACGCCCTACCTAGACGAGTTTGGGTTGCTGAGGGTTGGTGGACGAGTAGGGGTTGCTTCTGACGTCACGTCACAAATGAAAAACCCTATAATATTAGATGGAAGACACCCTATCGCAAGACTAATAACCAAATCTTACCACAAGAACTGTGCCCATGGTTACAATGAAACTGTGGTGAACGAATTAAGACAGAAGTACTGGCTGCTTAACTTAAGACCCACGGTACGTTCTGTTGCTTCTAAATGTTTAATTTGCCGCATCAGGAAGGCTATGCCTGTCACACCACGTATGGCTGATCTGCCGGAGGCTAGACTGGCGCTTAAGTCGCGTCCGTTCACGCACTGTGGGGTGGACTTGTTCGGACCCATGGAAGTCACTGTGGGCCGCCGAAGAGAGCGACGTTACGGCGTTTTATTCACCTGCATGACAGTCCGCGCAGTACACATAGAATTAGTCTCGTCACTAACTACGGACTCGTTCATAATGGCTTTGAGACGCATGGCGGCGAGACGAGGGTGGCCACAAAACATGTACTCCGACAACGGTACTAATTTGCGAGGTGCTGAAGCCGAATTAAGATTGTCTTACCAAGCACTTAGTCAGGCAAAAATGAAAGAAGAGATGACTAATCGTGGCGTATCCTGGTCGTTTAATTCACCGATTAGCCCGCATAAGGGTGGAGCTTGGGAGCGTCTTATCAGAAGCATAAAGACTACACTGAAGGTTGTGCTGAAAGAAAGAGCACCTCGAGAAGAAACCTTAGCCACGTTGTTGACTGAAATTGAAAATATAGTTAACAGCAGACCGTTAACGCATGTCTCAGTTGATCCTGGAAGTATGGAAACCCTAACGCCTAATCATTTTTTACTCGGTACAAGTTCCAACCTACCCGTGCCCGGCGTATTCAATGATGAAGACCTGTACCTACGAAAGATGTGGAGAATCGCACAGCGGCTGGCTGACATGTTTTGGCAACGTTGGGTTAAAGAAGTATTGCCTACTCTAATACCGAGACAAAAATGGTATAAAGAAAATGACAACCTCAAACCCGGTAACGTGGTAATATTGATAGATCCTAACTTACCACGAAACACATGGCCTAAGGGCATTATAGATCGCGTGTACCCAGGGAGAGATGGTCGCGTGCGGACGGTGGATGTACGAACAAAGACCGGAATTATTCTCACCAGACCAGTACATCGCTTGGCCCTACTTCCAGTAGCAGATTAGTGTCACCGAAGTGACACTGGGGGGAGCTTGTAGACGACGGACCCCGCGATGAACCTAGATAATAAATATTGTTCCTGAGAGTAATGCATTCAAACAAACAGACTCTTCGATTACTATAAAATATATAAAATATTACCTACCTTTGTACCTACCTGCTTATTTTGTTAGTGTATCAATAAATAAATGATGTATGTGTTACCTGCTCGCACACTACGTCACACGATGCACTGACATGCGCCGGCGTCGGTGGCGCCGCAGTCGCCTACACCAGTAGCTCGCGGTCACACGTCGTTAGTGTATGCGCTCAGGTGATACCTACTTACCTTCCAAGTCTTGTGTAGTTTATTTCAAACGAACCTTAAAACATTCTACGCATTACCTCAATCCCGTACATAGGTGGTAGGAAGAAGATAGGTCGTTGGTGATTGTGTTTATAAAAACTGAGAAGAGTAAGGGAGATAGAACGCCGCCCTGTGGTACACCAACAGTAGTTGTACACCATGAGGAAGAAGTATCCTTGATACAAACACGCTGTCGGCGACCAAACAGGTAACTACGAAACCAGTCAACTACCGTTGGAGATATGTTAAGAGAGCTCAATATGCCAAGTAGAACGTCGAAATCAACGGTATTAAAGGCATTACTGAAGTCTAACAGCGTTAACACTGTCAGCTCACCTTCCTCCATAGCCGTTCTGATGTCTTCCGTAATATGAACCAGTGTAGTAGTAGTACTGTGACCAGAACGAAATCCCGACTGTAGAGGGTTCAATAGTGAGTTTTTAGAAAGGAAAATAGTAAGTTGGGTGTGAACAAGACGTTCGAGTACCTTAGAGAGGAAGGGCAAGATAGAAATGGGACGATACTCTGAGAAAGAGGAAGGATTTTTCTTTTTCGGAATAGGGATAATTTGAGCATCCTTCCAAGCCACAGGAAATACGTTAATAGTCACAGAGAAATTCAAAATATGGCAGATGACAGGAAGAATTTGGTCGATGATAGGGTGGATCATATTACGGCTGACACAATCACTTCCCACCGCGTTAGACGTAATTGACATTATGCTCTTCTTGACATCACAAGCAGAGAATTGACTAAAGAAGAATGGAGAGCAGTTGGGAGTCGAGACAGATGAAAGATGCTGTAATATATTTTGTTTTGTCAGTCTATCAAACTTTGACGAAGATGAGAAATATTGATTAATTGATTCTAAATTTACATTGTTAGGGACTGTGTCTTCACGAGATTTGCCAACTCCCAATGTCCTTAGAAATTTCCAGACTTTTGCTGGATCTCCGTTTTCCACAGAGTTATGGATATGTCGGCGTTGAGCATTCCTACACACCCTATTGCAGTGATTTCTAATGGCTATATATTTATCCCGATTTATATCCGTAGGACACCTCTTATACTTCGACTTGGCTGTCGCTTTTTTTGATATGAGGGATTTGATTTCAGTCGTTAGCCAAGGCGACGGGAGGTGTTTCACCCTTATCCTACGAACTGGAGCATGTATATCAAACAACTGTAATAAATTAGACGTGAAAAGCCTTACTTTCTCATCAATATTTTCGGAATTGTAAAGAGGACCCCAATCGATGCTATCGGCATCCCTGCGCAGGTTGTCTAGGTTCATATCTCTAAAATTGCGCTGAAGAAGAATTTTAGGTTTGAGTTTAGGTGGACGAAGTTGATAGGATAGGAATAGTAAGTCATGGTAGGAAAACTGATCAGCAGCATACGTACCATGCCTAGCTACACGATTAAGAGAGGAAACTATGATAAGATCGAGAAGAGAAGGAGTAAGGTGAGGAGCATGATGAGTTGTTCCAGTAGGAAGAATAGTTAGATTACAGGATTGAACAATAGACTGAAGAGTGGAGGAACGAGAGTCGTTTTTAATTAGGCAGGTGTTGAAATCACCCATGACTATACTTTGACCGTACGCAGGCACAAAGGTATCTAAGAGGAGTTCGAATGAAGAAAAGTAGTTTATGTTAGACGAAGGACAGTAAAAGACGCCAAGTAGAAGTTTAGAGTGTAGGAGTTCAACTTCCAGAAAGATATGTTCGCCAGCCTGCGGTGGTTGTGGTGACATGCTCAGAATGGTATATTCGATTTGCGTGCGTAGATATATTGCAACGCCACCCGCCCGACCCTCGGCACGATCGTTTCTGATGAGGTTGAATCCTGGTAGAGTATATAGTGGGGTGGGTAAACATGGCTTTAGCCATGATTCGGAAACAAGAATAGCATGTATGTGCGCACAGTCAAAGCTTGCCAGCATATCGGGGAAATGAGCCGGAATACTTTGTGCATTAATATGTACAACATTGAAGTTATTGGGAACATCAGTGAATTGAGCAGTGAGTAACTCTGCAAGTGGAGGTTCTCCCTGGTCACTTGCATTGCTGCCAGCAGAGAAATATTCATCACTATCACTAGCAGCACTGCTGTAGTCCGAAGATGGCATTTACAGATACCAAAACTTTATCAGCCTTAAGGGGACTAAACTTAAAGCTACTGGAAGCAGCGTATATATGTCACCACCTGGGTTGGGCAGTAACATATGATTTTTACCTTCGTCTCCATTTAAAGGTTAAAATGAACTATTAGAAGCTCCAATATGTATTTGTGTGTGTATTTTAGCAAACTATAAAATTTATGCAGTGTTAAGAACTTCTCAACATTTTATCAGATTTTGAAAGTTTTTGAAGAGGTCTGTTACTCAATTATGCTCGGATCTGGCTGAAATTAGATACTAGGCAGGAAGGAAGCGTATAGCCTGCAACACTTAGGCTACTTTTTAACCCTGGAATATTAAATTCTTATCGGTTGCGCAAACGGGATGAGTACTCCACGCGGGCTGAGCCATGGGCATAAGCTGTTATAATTACCAATTTATTGCTGTATATAATATTTTATCTCGCTAATGATTTAGGGGGCCCATTGAGGCCAAACTCATCTTACCTGCCAGCCATTTCACCAGCTCAGTGACGAGTGACGAGTGTCAGTCAAAAAACTTTAAATTGTATTATATTCTGTGTACTCTATGACAGAAAGTACGAGTATGCTACTGTTTTCAGGCCATTATGGAATTGATATTTTCTTAAGTTTATGCGAATGTCACTCATTGAAATGAAGCCACTTTTTACGGATTCTATCGAGATAAATTTGTTATTATTTACTTTTAAACCGACGTGCTTTCCATCAGCCATGATCGCAGTGTGACTATAATTCAACATTATGGAATTCTTTCGGACAGCAAAACTTATGCTATTGGAAAAATTATAGGCCACAGTAGACCTTCGGTGAATCTTTTTAATATCGGAATGGAATTTTTCAATTGAGTTTATGTTTACCAAAAAAGAATTTGGGAGGTATTTGGTTAAACGAACCTACTACGGAGATTATTAAATACGCAAAAATGTAAGATATTTTAAATTGTCTTTTTTAAATAAATTACACAGTCATAAAAGTATATTAAACAGTAGTATTTAAACATATATTGTATAAAATAGAAAAGCAAAATAAATTGTGGTAGATTCAGTTAAAGACTAACAAATAAAGAATCGTTTACTTACTTACAAAATCTTAACAACCGTTCATGATTAGCGTTATTATCGGGTAAAGAACATAACATCATAACATAAACTCATAAACTCACGCCTGTATTCCCCGAAGGGGTAGGCAGAGGTGCTAGCACCCACATTTCGCCAGTTTATGTTTAGGTCCCAATGTAATAGGTGGCGGGCCTATTGCCATTAACCGGGCACTTATAAACCTGCGATAAATACATACATAACTTCGAAAAGCATCGAAAAGTCATTGGTGTGTGCCATGGTAAACCTGGGATCGAACCCGAGACCTCATCTCAGCAGTCCATTACCCATACCACTAGGCTACAGACAGGTAAAGAACATACAAAATATAAATAAATATATTTATTCAATATATATATAAATATATATAAATACCGATCGAATTGATAACCTCCTCCTTATTTAATTCGGATAAAAATGAGAAATTTTAGAATAATTTGTAGTAAACTTTAATTTCTCCTCGCTCAAATGTTTGCGGTAAATGTCTTTCAAGTTTACAGTAAAGCCCAATTTGTTCTCATTAAGTTGATTGAATCAACTCATTTTTGCAACGAATGCTTAAAACAGGTGCTTGTATTCTGCAGCTAAGTGAGTAAGTGAATAGTATGTTTTTGTAGAAATAAATCTTCGCAACTCATCAACTTAATTAACTCTTGAATCTTCAGTTAAGCGCATTTATTTTTTAACCTGATGTTTTTCGTTACACTGCCTAAATGGATTACAATTTATATATACAGTTTTTCTCCTTTTGAGTGAATAGTATTTGAGTAAATGTAGCCAGTTTTGTTAAGATTATTTGGTTTTATTTAGCCAGTGTGGCAGTGGTCTATCGATGAAAAGAAGGCCTTTGATGGACGAAATTAATAAATCAATGAAATTCTAAATGTGAGAACCTTACATTTTATTAGTTCTATTTATAAACAGTTAGGTTAAGTTTTAAGGCCTGAGTTTCTTTTTGTAATGAAACTTAACTGATATTCCAGAATTCCATACTTAATAAACTATAAAAAAAAAATAACTTTTGTGGTAAGCAGTTTTCTTCACAATATTTTATCATTGACCGTTACAGCAAGCAATAATTTATTTATAACACGTCGGATGTTGCTCGCCTCGCAAAAACCACATTGTGTCTTTTTTGTTATATCTTATATAGTAGTACTCTGAACTAAATGATTACAATAATAAATACACAGTGTGTTTTGGAATTTAGAGTCCGTAGAAAGAAATTAACGTTAACATATCATGTTATACGTGTTAGTTCTGGGTATGTCAGTTTATAGTAGGTATGTATGTAGATCCTATGCTAATTGTGAACAGTGCATTAGTAAAAAGTACCTAACCACGCTCATCATCCCAAAACAATTACTCAGAACTCAAGAAAAGGCTCAAGGACAAAGTCTCTCCCAAAGCTTATAAATTCAATACCGCTTGGGATCTTCGATAATTCTTAAGCTCCTTCTTTGTACCGAATATCTGAGTTTTTGAGGGTTACTTAAGAAGCCAATGTAACTGTCAATGTCTATTCATATATTATATTTTTATCTTTGGTAAACCGAGTAATATACTTGAAATCAGCCTGGTTGGTACGGATAATCCTTCAGCCGATTTACCGCTATGAAATATAAAAACGGGATAAGTGTGCGCGCTCGGAGGGTAACATACATACATACAATTTTTTATAACATATACCTGCGTATGTATGCTCGGTAGTTGACAGTACCTACTTACATATTCCGAAGTAATTAACATTTGAATGAAATTTTTATAGCATTTATGATGCTAACTTTTAAATTCGAAATACATCGGGAAAAAGAAGCGCGCAAGTGGGACTTGAACCCACGACCTTTCCCTTACAAGGGGAATGCAGCTGAACTATTGAGCCACACCTGAATCATTAAAACTTGTTTTTATGTTATTGATCGTTACTTAACGTACGTTTCATATTTAGCATTTCTTAGGCATCTTTTTGATTAATGTAGCCAGTCCTAAGTCGGGTAAAGAAGGGATTGTGGACTAAGTGTAAAAACCTAGTTACTTTCTACACGCAACAAACCACGCGAGCAATTAATAATCTGTCGAAGAAAGTAGGTACTAGTAGGTAGGTATTGTTCGGTAGCGCAAGCCGGCAAGCACGCGCGAACGAGCGTGCGTCATCGACAATCAGTCGGTCGGTCAGTTTATGAATGAAACATAGACTCAATAATATCGCGTTATAACAATAAAAACTTAAAAAGTCATTATTAAGTAATGTATTCAGTTTTTATTTAAAGTCGTAGAACAAAAGTTATTCTTATGATGCCAGCTACCTACCCCTGGGAGGATGCTAGTTAATTACAAATAACCCTGTATATCAGCTACAAACATATATAAATTGGAAAGGTAAGTCAAATGGTCGCACCTATTTAAGTTTGCAGTAAAAAGTAAAGCTTTAGATGTAGCAGTTTTCTCTGTTGTGCAGCTCTAGATGTGCAGGCTGAAATGACGATTGTTTGTCCAAGTGCAAATATAAGTTTGTAATAGCAAAAGAAAAATATTTTAGCGATATAAGTGAACTTATGTATGATTTGAGATTGACATGGTCATTAACATGGTCAATATCCCGGTGAGAGATATACTATGAACATATATAATGTTTATGGCTGATTTCACGATAGAAATATGAATTTAGGATAATGCCTTGGAATAGCTTTTGGTATACTTTTGGTACTACATTTCAAGTTAATTCATCTAATAGCTTCTAAAAATAAGTTCACTCCCAACTTCTATTTTTAGGATTTGAGATACGAAACCCTAAAAATACACTTTAATCAAATTAATGGTTCCTAAAACGGCTTAAGAGCCTATTGTGTAGCAATTGTAATTGATGTCTTAGTATAAGTTTTCAGTTGTATTTGTACTGATACTAAATTTAAGATCCTTTTTGTTATGACTGAATTTTTTATAGCATTTTTAATGCTAAATTAAAGTTCGAAAAACATCGGAAAAAATGAGACGCTCAAGTGTGACTTGAACTCACGACCTTTCCCTTACAGGGGGAATGCTCTTCCAACTGAACTATTGAGCCTTACGTGATTCATTTCAAATTTTCCTTCTCTTTGTATCCGTCTTTAAGGGCGATGGTGGTGCCATCTACCAACATTCTTACGAACTGTTGGAAACAATGAATGATTTTTCAACCATTTTTAAACATTGAATTTTGATGACTCCGCCCGAATATTTTGACTGGTTTTTTATAGCATTTTTAATGCTAACTTTAAATTTCGAATTCAATGTTTAACAATGGTTGCAAAATATGCGTATGTATGACAGCCTCTGGGGCGTGGCGGTAGTGCACGCGACTGCCACACAGGAGGCGCGGGTTCGATTCCCACTCAGTGCCTAAAGTTGTATGCATGAATATGGCTATTTGCATTGGTCTGGTTTCTATGTATAATATGTATGTATTTACAAAAAAAAAAGTATCTAAGTATGTTTATCTGGAATTCTAGATTCCATAACACAAGCTAATTAAGCTTACCATGGGTCTAGATAGCGTTGTGTAAAATGTTGTGGAAATTTATTTAAAATCTTTTTTTTTTGTAGTTGGAAGAGCATTCCCCCTGTAAGGGAAAGTTCGTGAATTCAAGTCTCACTTGAGCGTCTCATTTTTTCCGATGTTTTTCGAACTTTAAGATCCTCTTCTTAATACCTAATAGGAGTACAATACAATAATGATATCCTTGAATTTTTTATACAGAGAAAATAACAAAAATACCTACTTAGTTATTGCAGTAATATAAAGTACATTCCTCTTTCTTCATAGAGTAGCGTTTCAACGCAGTTTCTACACATTACCATTTATTCATTATTTCAACTACACAAAACTTTAAAACAGTTAGTTCCCGTCCACATTTTATAAAAGCCTCACTCTAGCGCTGGCTGAGAAAACTGCTAGAATTTTGATTAGGCAACGCGCCAAGAGCATACTTGTAAATATTATCAGCATAAAATTATACTTCCCTCTGTTTCCGCATAGTCAAGAAACACTTATGATTAATATTCAGAAACGCTTTCAACTTTCGCTCAAAGCATGAAAACGATACTATAATAACTGCAAATGTGAATAGTGAAAGTTTGTAAAGATGTTTGAATGTTTGTTACTCAATCACGCACAAACGGCTATGTGAGTCGGGTTAAAATTTAATACAGGGGCACAGATTACCTAATAGTTACAGGGGTAGAGCATACTATTATAGTTATCTCCTCCTCACATTAATTGTACCTACTAAGACACAATATTTTTACGAATCATAAAAATGGTTGAAAAATTATTCATCGTTCCAACAGTTCGTAAGAAAGTAGGTAGATCGCTCCACAGTCGCCCTTAAAGACGGTTATAAAGAGAAGGGAAATTTGAAGCGATTCAGGTATGACTCAATAGCTCAGTTGGAAGAGCATTCCCCCTGTAAGGGAAAGGTAGTGGGTTCAAGTCCCACTTGGTCAATTAATTTTTTCCTATATATTCGAATCATTTAATCTGAACAATATTGACCACTAACAATACAATAACTGCAACTAATGGACCCTCGGCAAGAAGGTGTCTGAGCCTTAATGATCCTTAATAACTATGCAAGTAGAATAATTACGTGTACTACTTCACGTAACAACTATCAAATCTCTGTAACGCAGAAGCTAAATTTACTACGATGAATAATATCCCTTCAAATTACATGTACTCTATTTTTTTCCATCAATTTACTTATTTCAGTCTATAATTAGAAGCAAAGACTAGTAATTGGCTCTCTGGTGATTCATTTAATGTTATTTAGCTCCAAGCTCTAAGTATATTAAATAAAGAAACATTTTTATGAAGGTATGTTGTAATTTAAAGCTTTCAGATCTACTCCTCTCATTACCTTTGTTGAAAAAAATTAGGTTTTATTTTCTAGGTATTTGATATAGTAGTCTTAGGCGCATATTCTAGAATGACTCCCAGCCTGAATCGCGTTTTATCTGAAGACAGATTGTACAGACAGAGGTTGATAGCTTGACACATTGTCTATACAATCTGTCCTCAGATAAATTGAGATTCAGGTGAGTGTCATTTTCGAATACGGGCCTTAGATATTTGTTATTTTTGTCAATGTTCTATAAAAGAAACTAGATTTGTTATTTGTAATTGGGTATTTAGCTACTATTTGTACCTTGAATACAAAAAAAATATGGACACTGATTTTTAAAGGACAAAAATGTTCAATGCTCTTTATTATGTTTTCGCGTATTTATTTTTGATGAAATACTAATAAATACTTATTTAAGAAATTATATATCAAATCAACTCAACACTGTTAATAATCACTTAAACTGCAAATAGCCAACGGTTTTATGAATTTGTATACCGAGTAACTAAACCTATCTTTATACTTTTATTGAGTTAGTTATTTCAAAGTTAAAAACAAGTCTGCCACGTTATCGCTTCAAAACTTTAAAACTTTATGTTTTCTCATGAGTAAGGCAGAAAAATATGCAGAGAATTTGCAGTGAGAATCTGAGCAAAATAAAGTTAACGTCTAGAAAGTTGGATAGTATACTGCATGTATAAGATCATTTACTTTTTAGGGTAGAAGTTATAGTTCGTGATATCCTCTATTACAATACGTACGTACACAATTATTGATGCTTTTCGTCTGCAAGGGCTGAGAAATTAATAAGGTCACGTCACTATCATTATCTTCAAGTAATTAAATTGTTTTTAGAACTGTCTATCGTCAGTATATACAAATATGGCTTTTTTTATTTTTGACACGCATTATTTAGCTTCGTTATATACTAATCTGAAAGAAACAGTAGAAGGAATTCTTAGAAATCTATTTCCAAGATTACTCTCCTCCTAAGTGCTGTATCGATTTGAAACTTTAAAAGTATGTAACATTGGCAAAAATGAAATGCTCAAGTGGGACTGTAACCCAATTCAAACTCATAATACAATTATTTTATTTCACTATTAATTTTAAAGTAATTTAACTAAGATTTCGTTTTATTACTGTTTGTGTTGACTTTCAAATAACTTATTATGATATTTTTGAAGACTATAAAGTGCCAAATGAAAGATCAAAATAATTAACAAACTTATAATTGAATTTTAAGGAGTTTGTTGTTTACCATCGTCAATTTTGTATTGCCGTAGAAAATATGAGAACATTATTATAGAAGAAAGTTAAAATCAATATTATTGGTTATACATTATTCGCCCCGTTTGTTTGTCCTACATTTTTGGAATTTCCTTCGGATTTATTCGCTTCGGGTTCAATTTAGTTACTACCTTTTTGTTTAAGCGGATGTCCCCTCGGATACCTACGCCACGCCGGAGCCGGAAGGAGAGGTTGTGTCGGACTCGAACCGACTAAAACCGCATGCCGTCTGGAGGCAACGTTGTCTTCGATATATCATTCACCCCGGTCTGGCCCTCCTCGGGGGGCAACGGTGTCCCCGACTCGCCCCCGGGAATTAAACGCGATCATGATAATAGGTACACATACCTTTGATTTTCCTGACGTTTCAACCAAATTACTTCGGCCGTGATTACAGACTGACTGACCATGATCGTGTCATGACGTAAATTACTTGACGTTCACACACAGTCACAAAGCTAGTACTCCATTATAAAAAACCTACATAAAAATGGAACAGCAAAAAATCGGGGTACCCAAAAATCGGCTGTTGATGTTCGAGAGTTTATTCAGACCGCATAACCTCATAAAGTGTTCAGTACACCAGCGAATAAGTAAAAACCTTAATACATAAACATTACTAGGTCTATCCGCATTGCAGTAAATACGTTACGTACCGTGCTCGTCAATTACGGCACTTACATCGTGTCAACCCCGCTTTAGTTTATAACAAACGGTCTATGATAAAACATTTTAAAACCTTATCAAAAGTATGGCACGAAATCTATGAGGTCTGTCGATTGGTTGATTCAGTTTAAACGTTCAGATATTTTTGTTGTGTCAATTGGCCTGACGTCAGTATTGTGGATATGTTCCTATATATCTGGTTTGTTAAAGAGGTGCGCAATCCCTATCCGGAATCCACTGCCTAAGTGAGTTTTTCTCTTTTAATTCCGTTAGATGTACTTACCTAATCCGGGCTTACATGCGTATCTGATTCGGCAGGATATTAATCTGGTCAAACAGTTCAAACTGATCAAAATGTCAGGTGGAAGCATTTTATGGTTAGTTATTTAAAAGTTGCTATGTTTTTTTTATTCAAACAATAAGTACAAACTTTATGTTTTGATTAAAAAAAACATTATAAGTGAATCTCACTACTCAGTATTGGTTAGAAGTGTGATTTTTGAAATAAAAACATAGTGCTATGATTGTTTATTACTAGTGGTCGCGGTGCGGAAATTTGGATGCAATAAAATTGGGGCCCAATTCTCGGAATAAAAATGATATTGTATACGTGTCCGTATAAGTGTCCTCAATATGTATAACAATGAATTCCATCAAGTGCCATCAATCAAAAGTATAAATAATTATTCCAGACTTTAATTCATCCCTGAGTTCAGCTAGGTTCGTTCAGCCCTTAAAGCGTGAATGAATAACAAAAATCCAAACATTTTCAAAAAATTTCACGTTTACAATATTAGTAGGAATACGGATGCTCTCGGAATTCAGTTATACGTTTATTATATAATACATTCTGTCGCAAACATAAATCACAAACTAATAGCACACGTCCTGATAACTTGCTCTCGAATTAATTCATATACCAATTTGAAATCATATGTGGAACTCGGTTCAACTTCGTCCTATCATGTAGCGAAACTGTCGACTCAGAGGAGCGACCTGTATTATTCGACAAACCATTAAGCGCTATCTCTTTTGTACAGTGCAAATATAAGCTAGATGGGTGTATTTGAAATGAATGTAAGAATACCTATTACCTACGGCTCGCGTCTTCATATTATGTGGTTCCCTGAATTGTTAGATGACATATTTTCGAGATAAAGTTGTTTTTCCACATGGTGGGTTCTGATAGAATTTGTGTTATTGGTTGAAAACAGTTTCAGGGCCAGGTAGGAAGCAAAATATAAATTGCTTCTAGCTTCGGTCTTCGGAGTGGTCATTATTGTGATGATACAATCTTATTTCAGGGTTGTATTATTAATTTAACGACTATTTGTTTTATGTCTTATTTCGTATGTAATACTTTTATTTTCAAATATTGGAGCATTGATATTACATGGTACAACAGAGGACTGCTTGTTTGATATAGTTTAGGTTGGAAGGACTTTCCTGTGATTGCAATCACAGTTTAGTGAAATTTTATAGCAAATATTATGAAATAAGAGGAGAAAAAATTAAAAAATGACTTACGGTAGATGACTCTCACCATGGGTCGCCCCAAGATGGTTGCATAGAAGAATTTTGAATGCTCAAGAAGTGACTCAGTAGCTCAGTGGTCATAGCATTCCTCCGGTAAGGGATTGTTCGCGGGTTCAAGTCTCATTTGGGCATTTATCTAATCCCAATCTAATTGAAATCACAGTATTTATTACTAACGGGATTGTCGACGCTAATGAGTTAGGTACTCATGACCAAATCTTTTTTTACTGTTTCCGTAAATGTTTATTGACTAGTTAAATTGCGATAAGTGAATCAGTATCTCCAAACAAGAAGCTTAGAAAATCGTTACACTGAGTAGTCTCTATCAATAAGTCTTTACCAAGTTTAACGAGTTTCGTATTTTTTTCTAACCGTTCGGAGCTTTTACCTGAAAGTCATGAGCACTAAAGTATATCCAATATTTCAAAATCAGATAAGGTATTTATACCTTTTTCTTATAAAGGACACGTCAATTTGACTTCACTTCGCCTGATGTTAAGCTAAAGGCAAAGTTTCGGAAAGAGGGTCACCATCGTAAACATGTACCATGTTAACAGTGATGGCACTCAACTTGACGGCTTCATCACATGACTTTTCACGCCCGCTTAAAGGACCCGGGATTTCAGGAAGAAGAAAACACATCAGCTGGCAGGGAGTTCCAGGTCTGAGTGGTGTGGCATAGGAATGAGTCACTGAAACGCTGGGTTCTAGTAGGTATACTCTGCACCGTATACGGTATCTTAGCAGGGCTACGTGTCTTCCTGTGAAGGAATGGAAAGGGTGGGACTATATAAAGTGATGAAAATTATTAATTAGGCACTTCTTAATCACGTAGTAGCCGCCGGCATCATCCTACGATACTATGAATCTCATTTTCAGTGTGATAAAGTTAACAAAAAAACAAGTGAACACAAACGAATAAGTCTGATGGCACACTCAATTGGGTCATATTGTAGAATTTGTAGATTAGCTTTTCCCGTTCCGGCTACTCCAGGGATAAAGTTGCCAATTTGTTATTGCAGACTATCTATCCCTTTACTAAATTTTAGACCTCATATACTACAGTACTACTGCATCATTGTTTTCAATACTTGAGCAGTACAGCCCCCCTACACGAGTGGCAAGCCGTTGGCTGGCGTATCGTAGAATAGAATGTCGAATGTATAGGATTTTGTTTATGACATTCGTTGACATTCTATTCCACGATACGCTGGCCAGCCAATTGCTCCTAGAGAAGCAATACAGTAACAGTCAAAATCATCATAAAATAGAAAAATAAAAATCTATAACCAAAAAATACCTGAAAAATTACAACATGTTATTATGATATTGAGGGTTTCCTAAAAGATAGTTTATGATGTTTGTATGTAGATAATATAATTTGAATTATAATTTTTTTATATGATCGTAGATAATTTACATAATATTTCGATTTTGATATTGTTTCTTGACATTAAATAATGTGGATGATTTTGTTTTAAATAATATGTGATAATTTAACATGCATATAACTGCTGAGCCTGCCCAAGAGCACCATGTAATATGACAACTGCAAAAACCATATTCGCAAATAAAGATTATTCTTATTCTTATTCAAAGAAATCTCCGAAAGTACAAATCCTAACCTACCATTCCAAACGTCCCATAGACTATATCTACAAGACCCTACTGAGCACATGCGAATCACGTAACAAGATAATATTTCCGACTACCCACAAACCCTCGATAATGACGTCACCAGGTGATTCCACTACTTTATACACACAAAAAGCTTCCTCGATTTTCAATTTACATTTTTCGATTATCTGATCTTCATTCTGTATTCCGAGCATGTATTTTTTGTTTTAGCCTGTAGCCATGGTTTTGGAATCGTAGTGAGAGATAATAGGGAAACGGTTTATGTAATATATTATATACAATGTAATATTATCGCATGTATTTTATTATGTATAGTGATATTAGATTTTTTTGAAGCGACTACAAATTACACCCGATTCTTCTAGAAGGGCATTAGAAGGTTCTTAGAGAATCGCCCCTGGGTATTGCATACGTCAACAGGCCACGGTCCCCACTACCCATCAGGTGGGCAGTGGGTTGTCTGACACCTAACTTTTTTTTTCTCGCCTGATGGAAAGCTAAAGGCAAAGGCTCGGAAAGAGGGTCACCATCGCAAACATGTACCATGTTAACAGTGGTAGCACTCAGCTTGACGGCCTCATCAGATGCCTTTTCACGCCTCGCTTAAAGGACCCGGGACTGTAGGAAGAAGGAAACACGTGAGCTGGCAGGGAGTTCCAGGTCTTAATGGTGCGGCATAAGAATGAGTCACAGAAACGCGTTAATATAGTGACGATTTAGAAAATAGCAGATTTTGGCTTGGATGTTAAACTCATTGCATAGTTAAGCAATTTCATTTCGGTCATTCTTAGAATGGGTATCAATTCCTAACACATTGAGACTCCTTTATATACAGGTCGATTTTGGTAACCTTAAGAAAAGTTCGTAAAGCAACTTCCTGATTAAAATTCATTGAATGCGAAAGCGAAAAGTTAGTATTGAGTTAATTGTCTTTGTGGAAATTACCTAATTTATACGATAACGGTAATGATAATTGTCAATTGACAAGAAGTTATATTGATATATCCATATCGTAATTACGTTAACTGCAAGGACGTAATAACAGTAGGTATTTATGTTTTATAATGTATACCAGTACCTTTGAATTTCATGACGTTTCGATCAGGTTGGCCATGGTCACGTAAGACACGTAAGAACATGTGATCTAGAATGCAGAAAGCTACAATTATTATTACGTATGTGGGTTCTAGAATATGTGCATATAAACATATTATTATGTTTAAATACACAATTATAGCAACTGAACTATGCGTAGTTTTAGGTATATATGAAGTTGTGTAAAATATATCTTATAATACCTACATTGTTACCAGTGACCTAGATTATTGATGGCACATTTTTATTATATTACTATTATTCTTCTTCTGAAGGCCTATGTCTATTGGAAGGGGCACATGGCCAGCAATGCACTGCGTTTTGGCTAATTGATTGATTGATTGACAGCAAATTACTAGAGAGAAAAATGAAATGAAGAAAAGCCATACTTACACAAATGTAATAAAATACTTTGAGATTCGTTTGTTTGTTTATAAAAAGAACTATCCAAGTAATGTGTTACTGTAGATCTATTGCAGAATACAGCTCAAGTTATGCTGACAAATTTTATGAACGTTGCGAAGCTCCCGCGTGGTATTTATTTTGATTAATTCAAAGTGTTTTTATGATGCTAATAAAATATACGAGTTCCTCGTAACTAGCACAGTTGACTCTCGCGGAAATCCTTGCTGGTGTAGTTATTCCAGTTATGTGTATAATAATATGATTGTATTTGTGAAATTGTTGTTTGTATCTAATGTATTATGACTGGTATGCGTTTCACGAACTTACAAACTGGAAAACTATTTTAATAAGCATTCAGTAGAACTTCTTTTTTCTTCTTTCATTGAATTCAATAAAGCAACAAGTTAAGTGTAAGTTAAGTGTACGTACCTATAGAATTTACGCTTCATCATCTCGGTGTTCATTTCAGTAGCATCCAACACTTATCCGAGTCTATATTTTGCCACCTATTACTACTTCCCAAGGGGCCATCTTCGAATCATAGATGGCCTAGGGATAGCCAGAGTGTAAAGGGACTGTCTTATTGGGCCACCAAGAGGCTGTGCATTCGAGTCCGACATAACTTTCACCCTACACATTTTTCTAGCGTCAGAGCATTCTGTTGGTCAGCTGGCACCTACACCAACTTGTAAGTAATGTTGAGTTGAGTCCCGAAGATCTATATAGAACCTGAATTATTTTTTATTCATATATCAACACTAACATGTCTTCAATATAAAAAGTCAAAATCTTACACCTTTCTTGAGCTACCGACAGTCTATTGGTATGAGTATAATCTGTCTGACTATGTTATTTGAAGTGTTTTTGCACAAATTCTCGTATATATGTCTACGGCTGAAACTTTCAAGGTTTGTTTACACATCTACATAATAATTTAATTACAAGAAAAGGATTACTCCAAAATAAATACAAATTATACTAACAACATTTCCATGAAACTAAACAGACCACCATCATGAACAGGCCAGAACATTAAAAATGTAATGCAATTGATCATTTTCATGGTTATAAAAGTAATGTGCTCAACCTAACACGCAATGTAAATGGAATTGGAATAAAAATAATAATAAAATGGTTTATACCCTCAGGGTCACGTAAATGATCATTTTTTAATGGATAATACTAAATTAATATACGTACTTACACCTAATCCATACTTCCATACTTTATATTATAAATGCGAAAGTAACTCTGTCTGTCTGTCTGTCTATCTGTGTCTGTATGTTACGCTTTCACGCCTTTACCACTGAACCGATTTTGATGAAATTTGGTATAGGGATAGGTTAGACCTTGAGAAAGGACATAGGCTATGTTTGGTCGCGATAACCGACATCCACGCGGGCGGGCCGCGGGCAAAAGCTAGTAGGATATAAAAGGATGAGGATTTTCATTAAACATGTCATTTTCGTCTTTGTCATTTATCTTATCTAAGACCTGTGACTCCCACAACCAATTATTATCCTATAGTTAAAACAAATTATCTAACTGAGCTTATTGAATTAATAATGGTAAAAGAGCAGTAAAAATTGCATCGGTTCTTATTTTATAGTTTTTATTTATTTTTAATCATCCACCCAACCTATAAAAGTAACTGATTTGACTGTTAAATTTTATGACGTCACTAAATCTTTTTCCATACATGTTACCTTATAACTTATCGTTTTGACGTTTAGTAAAAAGTAATTTGACTAGTCAGTAGAATAGTCAATTGGTGATATCAAAGTTCTGTAGTTAGACTAGTCTAGACTTTCTGTGTATGTGTTCTCAGCAATTTTAAATTTGATTTAGAGACAATATTCGAATATTAGACCTAGCTCATTACTGAATAATTTGAACTATTTAATGTTTCATTCCATATTATGTCGTTGTATGTAGGTACATAAACTTTAAATACACAAAAGAAAATTAGTGTATCTATAATATTATGTGTTATGTACTCGGTGGAATGTAAATTTATTAACACATTGGTTTATGATAAGAATATAAACTACTATTTTTAATAATGTCATTGTGAACGTCATAGTACCAGCTATTTTGCTAGTATCCGTGCACTTTTGATTTTTAGTTGTAATATATCATTACTCACCAATTGGCTGACATAGAAACAAGCTATTTTAATGCCCTATCCATTTTCACAATGTCATACAGTATTCTATTCATACCAAATGCTGGCAGTGTTCAAATTATTCATAATCCTAAATTGAGCTGGATTATGTAGTAGATAACAGTGGCTTACACATACCACACGGTTTTACTGTCATTTGATGTACGCAGTAGAACAATTTTATGCTAAGTTTTTTTTCTGTATCGGCTGGACTACATGGATAGATAATCACATCATATTTGTTATACCAAAGGAATTGAATATTATGGCAAACCGTAAAGGGAGCCCTTATTGGCAGCACTCACTAGGATAACTTTTAGAAAGAAAAGTATTTTATTCAAGACACGCACGATGTATACATAGGCTGCAGGTAGGTCTTATTCTATATAGTCAATACATTCATGCACATCGTGCGAACCCATATCTGGTCACCATCTCAGCATGAATGCAGCGCACACACCATTGAGACAAGCATCCTGCAACCTAGCATTTCAAGACAACCATCCGATGTGGAAACGGGGGGCTTTTGGGACCGAAACCGCGGTCCCGGATTAATCTAACAACAACATTAGAACTGTCATCAAGAATGCAATCTGTCCTCTATCAACGAATGTCATAAACGTCAAATCCTATACATTTGTAATTATATTCTACAATACGCCAGTCAGCGAATTGCCATTTGTCTAAAGTGACCGATCTATTTATAAATAGAAATTTAGGACAGAGTATGGGTCTGGAATACGGGCTTTATTTTTTTTCTTTGTTTTGTGCGTAATAATAATCGGGTATTCTACTGAGTAGTCAAATCAGTTACTTTTTACTAAACGTCAAAACGATAAGTTATAAGGTAATTTGTATAAAAAAATATTTACTGACGTCGTAAAATATAATAGTCAAATCAGTTACTATTAGAGGTTGGGTGGATGCTTAAAATAAATAAAAAACTATAAAACAAGAACCAACGCAATTTTTACCGCTCTTTTACCATTCTTAATTTAATAAACTCTGTTGGATAATTTATTTTAACTATAGGATAAAAGATTCATATGAAATATGAAAATACCTAGGTTACGAACAGCTAGTATCTCTCTAATACATTGTTTGTAGTTAAACCTTTTATAAAGAGTGGATGCTAAAGCCTATGTTAATTAAACGTCTTTGTTTGCTACAAACTGCATTTAACTTTAATTGATGGTCAGTGTTGTTGTGGTCGATGAGTTTCTCCCTTAGGAGAGTGGAAAATGGCGGGTTAAATAATTAATTGATCGATCTATGTAAGTTTATGCACAAGAGGTCAGTAATTTAACGAGAATCACCTCAAGAACCCTTGGTAGATTATATTTATATGCATATCTGTGCAACAAGTAACTTCCTTTCACACTTTATCAGAGGTATATACCTACAGACGTATCCCTTCAGGTATATCTTTCCTTCCTTGTCATATATTTTTTAAAGCTTCATCTTTCTTCGACTTCTGCTCTTTAAATCATCTTTCCTCAACGAACATTCATATTCGACAGCCTTCGGGGGCGTGACGGTAGTGAACGCGACTGCTCAGTACAAATATTTATATGCATGAATATGGCTATTTGCATTGGTCTGGGTGTTTCTATGTATAATATGTATGTATTTACAAAAAAAAAGCAATCTCCGGTAGCCTAGTGGTATGGGTAATGGACTGTTGAGACGAGGTCTCGGGTTCGATCCCAGGTTTACTATGGCACACACCAATGACATTTCGATGCTTTTCGAAGTTATGTGTGTATTTATCGCAGGTTTATAAGTGCCCGGTTAATGACAATAGGTTCGCCTATTACATTGGGACCTAAACATAAACTGACGAAATGTGGGTGCTAGCACCTCTTCCTACCCCTTCGGGGATTACAGGCGTGAGTTTATGTTATGTTATGTTACCAAAAATAAGGATCTAAGTATATTTATCCGCATTCTAGATTTCATAACACTAGCTAGCTTACCATGGGTCTAGTAGCGGTGTGTAGAATTATGTGGAATATTTCTTTATTTATTAATTTATTATTTATATTAGAAACCTACTACAGTACAGTCATGTCTCCTTATAAGTACTCTATATGTATGAATGCCATAACCAACGCTCGCTTCTCAAATCATCTTTCACTGACAGTTCTGTTATTTTCATAATCTGTTCATTCTTATTATAACTATTTCCCCTACATGCAATCGTCTTATATCCACGAAACATCTCATATTAACTTTTTTTACAATTTTTATTTGCATAAACACTGGCCAAACTGGTTAGGTACTAAAAAAGGCACGTTTGCATGAAAAATTTCATGATAGTAGAGGAAGTATTAAGAATAGAAGGAAGGAAGATAGGGGCAAGCGTGTGTATGTATTTATATTATGGGTATGCACATAGTAGGTAATATATTTATTGGGTGAAAATATGCTTACCGAAGTAGCCAATCCCGACCATGACCTAAATATTGAAAGTAATACGCGTAGGTACTTACACAAGTGTATTCAATTTATTAAGTTGACTGCAAACGTACGACGTCGAGTTACGTTATGCGAAACAAAATTAAATGCGAATACATTATGTATGGATACGTCGTGAGGTGTCGGATACGAGAACATACTGTCTATGTTGTTCAGAGAGGAAGTGGAAGAGGGATTAATCAAGATATTGTAACGCGGAGGTGATACAAAGGCTTGATATTTTGAATGAGTACTTTATGGTCTCTTTTCAATTGTAAGGATTTTGAAATTGTATAACCGTGACGTTGTACCATGAAACTAAAAAAGGTACTGAAATTAATTCATACTAATATTATAAATGCAGAAGTAACTCTGTCTGTCATGTTACGCTCTCAAGCCTAAACCACTAAACCAATTTTGATGAAATTTGACATAGGGGTAGATTGGACCACGAGAGAGGCTATAGGCTATATTTGGTCGCGATAACCGACATCCACGCGGGCGGAGCCGCGGGCACAAGCTAGTAAGATATAATTTGAGAAAAGACAGAAAAACAATAAGTATCTAAGGAGCTTTATTGTGCGCAAAAGCTACGTCTAAACGTGTTATTGCGATTAACATAAAACTTATGCTGTATTTCAGCGCTAGTTCAATTTTTTTTAATGCAATTATTAATTTCATGTTAGGTCTAGAAATAATACAATTTTTAACTAAACACAACGAATTGTATTATTTATGGATTAAATAGCGCTATGAAACATGTCGTAGAAAATGTATATTATAATATACTATGTTTTGCCCGCGGCTCCGCCTGCGTGGATGTCGGTTATCGCGACCAAACAAGGACTTTCTCAAGGTTTAATCTACCCTCATACCAAATTTCATCAAAATCGGTTCAGTGGTTTAGGCGTGAAAGCGTAACATACAGACAGACAGAGTTACTTTTTCATTTATAATATTAGTATAGATTTCATAAGTAAAATGTGTGTATATGCTTCTTTGTACCTTATACTTGTAAGAAAACGTTATGGTTCATTGATACGATTATACCTTTCCTTTTCTATTTTTTTATGATTCATTGGGGGTTTATTCCATCTAAAAGGTTATGAACCTTTTAGTTATGAATCTGTCCTTTCTCCCTAAATCTCATCTCTATTGTGTATTCCGTGTAAGTAATTTTCAATTGTTTAACAATAAAATATTATTTTGGAGAACGAAACTTTGAAAAACTGGTACTTATTTTAACTTCTTCTATAACATAGAAAATGGAAATTCTATCTCTGTCACAAGTGGAAGCCTTTAGTGGGCTATTTAAGGAGTAAATAATGAACCCATCTTTGGTAGTATTTTTTTAAAACTCCCACGTTCTATGATAAACAATAATAATAACGGGAATTAACGCAATCTTGGTATAGGTATCTACTATCTACGTACCTTTGATTTCAGCCTGTGTTTAGGATTAGACTCCGAATTTAAATAAAATAAAACTGCAGCAATTGGAACTGTACGTGTATAATCCTTTATTCAGCTCAGATCGAAGGCAAGTGAAAAAACGGTTACAAAATTAAAATTAATTATCTACCGACGATGCGGAAGTGCCGCACTAAAAATAATTGCACCCAGTGCATCGCAAGGTTGCTATAAATAAACATTCAGGCACTTGTCCTGAACAGCCTGTGACCGCGGCCGGAGTAACCTGGTCCAAACGTCAGGCAAATCAAAGGTACGTATGTACCTATACCATAATCGCGTTAATTCCCGTTATTTTCATTGCATACAATGTGAGAGTTGTTTTTTAATTTTAGTGTACTACCTTTTTCTACGAAGTTTATTGGAAAAGACTCACCCATCCAGGATTTGAATTTCATTTCTGAGCCAACACTCAACTGATCTCCTGAACCCACCCTGTTAACTTTCTCGATTTAAATCTGTAAGTTAATTTCCATTCGATTCGATTCTTTTTCGTCTCGTCGATAGCTCCGATTAGTCGATTAGTCTTCATTTATTGGTACTTTCTGATTGCATCTGATTTATGACTGTCGAAACTGATTCTGTCGCTGATAATTAGAGTTAGCGATGGTAAGTTTACAGTAACTTTAGTTTAGAGAACTTGTAATAATATTTCGTCGAATGAAATGAAGTTGAAATTATTATATTTTGAAATATAGTTCTTGAAATAAGTTATTTTTTCCAAATGTATAACTGTTAGATATTTTTTAAATATTAACGAAACTAATCAACTCAAGTATGGTACTAAAATCAATGAGATAATTACGATGAAGTAAAGAGTCTCATTTGAATCAATTTTTTTGAAATATATTTCAGATCACGATGATATTAATTTTATCAATATACGTAATTAGGTGAACGCGGCCTTGCGATAATCACTGAGTTGACTTGGGCTTCAAAACATTAAGTAGGGCCCTGCACATACCATTACCTTATTTAGATATTTTTTATATGTTAGTGCTGATATATATCTGTACAAAGGCACTAATATGAGTTCTGGAAGATAAACACGTCATACTATCTGTTTTCTATGCAATACAAAACCTTTTCCCAATATTATAACCATTTAAAAAGAATACATCAGATTTCTTCCCACACATATCCATTAAAAATAATATTTTTGCTCACATCACAGTACCATTAGATGGATCAGAAAAGTCACGTTTAGCGGACGGGTAAGGTCTCTTTTCGAATTATATTATCCCTATACTTACTCGTGCCCAGTCGGCTATTTTTAGTGATTTGGTTTCAACCTGTGAATCTGGGGTTCCTTTTATAACAATAACATAATGTACCAGACGACTATCTTTTCATAGTGGCAACAATCAAATATACGACGGATAGTACAACATATAAACATTCAAATATATACTGACGCGTGCAAATCCCCGAAGGGGTAGGCAGAATGGTTTTAACACCCACATTACGCCAACTATGGTTTTTGGTCCCACATAAGAGAGTGCGAGCCTATTGACGTCAAGTGGGCACTCAGTCATGGGTTGATTTTTACTGTCGGATGGAGAACAGTCTTATCTTATATCTATCTTAGTCACCTTCTACTCTACCGGGAACTAACACGGATAGTACAGTCCCAATTAATTCCCTGCGGATTGGGAAGTTAGACTATAGTCGTAAGTCGCTACGTGTACTACGTAACCAAAATAAGCCGAACACAAAATGGAAAAAATGGACAAAATGGAAGGTTAGACTCTGATGCAGCCGCGATTATCGCAAAGACCGGTTTGCACAATTTCAAACGAAGTCATCAGCCTCTTATTAAGTGGGGAATTGAAAGTTGCTACTGAAATGTGACCGAAACGTCGGAATAAAAGTAAATAAAAACAAATATACCGCGAAAGAATCTGTTGAAGAGTGGTTTCATATCAATGGGGTATTGAACTTAATATGGCCAAATGTGGGTGTTAAAATACACTTTATCAACTCTTTAGGGGGTATACAGATGTAATAATAACAAAATACTACACATAATACATAAACAGTTTTAACATTTTTACCTTTACCCATAAATAAATTAGCATCAGTTGGCAAAAGAAGTAACTACACACAGTAAATCTAATATTAAAGTAATTTACTGTGTAAAATGTATACTACGTTGTATAACATGTACAGTAAGGTATACGCGTACGATCGTTTGTCGCGAACGATTAATTAATTTATGTCTGCGTCAGTACTGCGTAAAATGGTAGTTACGAATTTTGGGAATTAGAAATTAGAGCGTTGACTTGCAACTTTGCTGTAGTAATGTATTAAAATGATTACACATTTTTGAAGTCACACTTGATTGACAATGAAATATTTGGGTAATTTATGTTTACAGTGTATGGAATGTTATTAACATTACACACGTGAAATTGTGAACATTGTAATGAATGTGTTGAGGTTTGTATCGAGTAATTGCAGTGCACTTGTGACGAGTTCTTGAAATGCTCCTGATCCCTTAATTAAAGCATAAAATCAAGGGTTGATTCGATATAAATTTTGTTTAAATGATAGAATAAACCATTGAATGTACGTTCAATATTTATTATTTATGTTATGATTGTGAAATTCATTGTAAAATATCAAAAAAAAAATGTTATATTTTACGCTTTGGAACAGCGAAGAAAAGAAATAAAGGACAAAGGAAAATGGTTTCTAACTGATGTTTATTCTTCGTGACTCAAGCAGAGATTGTGTCTCAAATGGTTTTACAAGATTTATTAAAAACTAAACAATGCTACGGTCCTAACTCAGTTTTATAGAAGATAAAAGAGTCGGACTCGCATTTTTTTTAGGCCGAACTAAACAAAATCGTACATCGTCAAGGGCATCAAATGGCTGGGGTCCGAGGTGGTCCAATAACTAAGGCTATTCCTTCTTATCCCGGCGGACCCAAGGCATGTTCTCTCTTCAATGTGACCTCTTCGGGTATGGGAATAACAGTGTCCACATCTTGCCTTTACTTGCTTCTGCTAGGATGACAGGTGGCTTCACTTGCCACGCTCAGACCTACACATCTCCCTTCGCTCCTGCATCGACATCTCCTTGAATTGATACGTTATACTTAGGTAACTTCAGGTATTACTGCAGAGTACATAACTTATGTTCCTAATGTTCCCACTGGCTTTTATCGCTTCTGTAGACGGTTTAGCAATCGAATTAGTGATCACGATAGAACGTTACAGTTTCGCAAAGTGATTATGACCCTACCTACCATTGTGGTGGCGGGCGCCCGTACTAGTCAGTGGAAGCTCATTAGCTCCTAGCTCCTGTAGTAGACATGTATTAAGCTACTGCACGTATAACAGCGTGGTTGTAAATGTACTATGTCATGGCCTCGTGACGTAACGTGTGAATCGCACGCAATCAACATTAGAACTTGACTCTGCCGCTTAATTGGCACTTACCTCAGCTCTTATGATGTTTCGTTATACGCTTACTTTTCTAGTGGTTTTTGGTGAGGTTAGGTTATTAGTACAAGAGGTGGGGTTCTAGTACTGTTATGTTTTTGTAATGTGTTGCCTAGCAACATTTTTTTTATATGCTTAATATAAAAGGTAAGATGACCACTTGAAAAAGGTGACTGTAACATACTGAATGAGGAAGGTAGTAATTAAGCAGTACAGGAGAAGCCTATGACCGGCTAGGGACTGATATTGATTGATTGGTTATATAATAGGATATATTTTAATGCGAGTTACAGTTTTTGACAGGGGTTACAGAAGTGGAAAATGAACCTGTTACTAAAAAGCCACTATCAAATTACCAGGCTAGTACAGCTAGTACATACATACATACATACTTAAAATCACGCCTGTTTCCCATAGGGGTAGGCAGAGATCACGGATCTCCATTTGCTACGATTATGACATACTACTCTCGCTTCATTCACTCTCATTACATTCTTCATGCATGCTCGTTGGTTTAGGGTACACCTGACCTGCCCCTTTTCTAAAACTTCCCCGATTTGGTCCAGGTATGTGCGCCTAGGTCTTGTTCTACCGATGGTACTCTCCACACTCGCCTCATACACTTGTTTCGTTAGTCTTCTTTCATTCATTCTGTCAACATACAAACAGCTAGTGATATAAATAAATACTATAATACAATTCCCTTTGCTGGTTTCAATCTCATATTTACGTATTATACGGCGTGTGATGCTCTCAGTCGCAATATATTATGTATATCACTGCACCTGTGAAAGTTCACCAAAATAAATAGGTTACATTTTTTCACGGAGTACATGCGGGGGATGTTTCTGAAACAAGCTGGTGATATTGTGGGTAGAGTGTCGTTGAGATGTGGTTCTATTGTAGTGCCATAACCTTTCTTGTATGGTTATTTTAACTTCAGATATATATGTGTTATTTTATTTCTATTACATAATATTATAAAGAGGAATAATTTGTATTTTTGTATGTAAAGAAAAAACTTAAAAACCACTGGACCGATTTCAAAAATTATTTCGCCATTAGAAAGCGGGATTACCAGGTACCAACATAAGCTATATAATTATTATCATCAAGCTACTATCGGCGATGAATGGGATCAGAATTCCATGTAGGTGGAGTCGTGAGCAATAGCTAGTCTTTTATAAAAACAAATCTGTCTTATTCCGTTACAAAAGTAAATCGAACATATCACAGCAGACAGTGGAGATTATTAATTATTGTTTCTGATAAAAATCGATTTAGTTTGTATTCATTATTTTTCCTTTTCTATTTCTAAATAGTTTTTTATGGTCCGCAAATCACTCTACGGGGTTTTACTTTTGCTAGATGACGTTCTTACAGAAAATTGTAGGTACAGTCGGGAAAGGTATGGTTACTCCTTACGGATGCACCTTTAACTATAAGTATATAGGAAAAAGTGCGACCGAAATTTCTTTGTCGACTGTACCTACGGTCAAACAACTGTCGCTGGCTGCCGTGGCATAAACAACGCCCAGAAGTATAGTCTATAAAACAAGCTGAATGGTGCTGACTGATAGTGGGTACTGAAAGGAATTTTTATATCGTACTTAGATGTTGACGAACCAACAGATTTCTTTAATAAACTTTATTCGCCACTGAGGCAACTGATGCTGTTGCTATTGTTGCTCTAAATTGACATAGCAACAGTGGTTTGTAGGCCTTAATATTTGATATCGCCGGGCGTACCAATCTCATTATGCTATAAAAATGTAAATATACTTTTATAATGTATAGACTTTTACATTTTATGATTTAACCACCCACTTGCACGCTGTATTGTGTTCTGGGATTTTGTTTGTATTTTAATGAGAAAAATGTTAATGTTGCTCCAATTGAAATAATTTATTCATTTGTTTAATCCCTTAGATTAGGATTTTTAATTGTTTGGATGACTTATCTTTGATAGTATTACAAAAGAGGTTTTATTTTGACTGAATGTAATGTTATGATTGAAAGTAAACATGTAGAGCAAGAGTCAGTGTTTGTGTACTTAGGCAATTCGTTGACAATGGATAGAAGACAAGGTTGCCTGTAAGAGATGGCTTGTAGCGATAAGGCCGCCATTTGTACATTTCTTATTATTTTGTCCGTACATGTACTAAAATTTATAAGTGTACAATAAAGATTTTTCTTATTTTATCTTATCTTAGATATTGCAGAAAAGGCACGACTAGCTAGTACTCGAAAGGGACAAGTTAAAGCATTTGTAAGCAGTTTCTTGCATTAAAGGTTTAGTGACAGTACAGGTATCTTATGAAGTGTGTGTAAGGACAGCAGCTGATGCCAAGGTTTAGTCTCGGTCTTTCTTAGAAGAAAAAATAATTACATATTCTAAAACTTTTTACTTAACGTAATCTAGACCGGACCAATGCAAATAAACATGATGCATGCAAACGTAGCAATGGTACTCACTATAGCTACACTACAAGGGATGGCCTTGTGTCCGCCGAGGTGCGAGGTATATGTCCTACAACGTCACTTTCGGCTTTGCACTATGACTCACAGACAGCGTGGGTTTTAGTCGGTTCGAGTCTGACATATCCTAGGCGATAAGCCCCCCTCACCGCCATGGGCGGTGAGGGGGGCTTATCGCGGTGATTTTCCGCAGGTGAAAAAATGTATAGTAATCAGGCTAAGCAAAGTAAGTAACCAAGTATAATGATTTATTTAATACTAAGCAATTTTCGCATCTAATAAAATTGTTCCAACTGTACCCAAATAATGGGTAAAACCCAAAAAAATATACCATGACTGACAGTTAGTATGACAATTTTTTGACAGTAAAATGTTCTTTTCTCGTCGCTCAGTGACAGAATTTAGTATTTATGTCGGTGTTAACCGCGTATTTACATGTGTAATAGCCCAGCGCCTATATTTCGTCCAGCCTGTAATTTGGCCATTCCTAGTTAAAGGTTTATACGCTGTAATTAATCAGAGCGGGTGTGATGTTTGTGTGTTTGTGGCAAAAACTGGACTATTCTAAAACTGCAAATGTGTTGTTAATGCATCAGAGAATTAGGACATGCAATCGTGTTTGAAATAATCTATATCCAATGAATTGATGATAACTATATCGGAGTTGACAAGGGAATTAGAGTTTATATTCGAAAATAATAATAATATATTTCCTCTGACGTTTCAGTAGGCAAGTTACATAAGTAACCTTCTCTTTGATCAATGTATAGATTGATATGAGAATAAAAGGAAAGTATGGAACGTTGGAGCTACTTATCATTCTGTGCAGATCCGGAATCAAGTGAGGAAAATATTAACGTTTTATTTGACGACAGAACTAGTACTGCCGTCTTATTGTAAAAAGGCATAACTAACAAAAACAAAAATGTAAGATAATCGAGTTTGAAATTTTTCAAGGTTTTTTTAGCAGAAAAAATCCTTTGTGTATTATTGGGAGAAACAAGTTTTTAATTAAGGTACACAATCGAAATACCTATCCAACCATGTATAGTAATATATTTATTTATTTATTTTTTATACAGAGAATCCCAATTTTTCCTTTCATCTTAACAAAATAATTACAAATAAAATATCTTTTTATCGTTTTAAAGGCACAACCAACCAGATAAGTCTTTTCTTTTTAAAAACAATTCAGTATTAAAATGAAAGGACACATAATTTATGTAATTATGTCTTTATAACGTAATCATAAGGGTTCATTGCGAGTTTAAAAGAGTATAAATTTTACATAAAATTGTTACTTTTAAAATGATTGACTTTTTCACTTACTTTTTAATAATAAACATTGAACAAATAACAAAAAATTGGTAATCAAAACTCTTTATTTCAAATAAAATGATAAATTTGACGTTACACTTTTTAAACCAACGTATTATCTCTGATTTTGGAACAAAATCTAATTCTATGGGGCCGGACTCACGCACGAAGTGTTTCAGTTCAATGATCTAGCTATAACGGTTCATGAAATAATAGCAAAACCTGGTGAAAGACAGATAGCAAATGTTAGTAATATAGTCCCATTTTTACCCACAGCACCTTAATAATTCAAAGCAAACAACAATTTAAAAATAAACTAATTAAAATGCTGCACAACTCCATTGTCAACAATTGTTCATTTCTTTGAGTTATAAATTTTTAATATCATAAAACTTTTCGTCTATTGCGTTCAAATAGATTTAGAAACACAACTGCAGATATCCGGCACAAAAACTAGAGACTTTAGTGACTGTTAAGTACTATTTACTTATAATATACGTCGTAAGCGCGCGCGGGTAGGCACCTAACATACGCGTGCGTAGAGGGTAGGTTGAAAATATTACTAAATTTTCCAAAAATTGGATGACATATTTTAAAATATTAACATTTTTTGTCAAGTTATTATTTTCAGCCTACCCTCTGTTCGTACTACTGTTATATGTTTACAACTCGTGCGAGTTAACATGGCACCTGGCTCGGGGCTTTGCGCGGGAGAGCGGGAGGCGTGTACGCTGACGCTACTAGCCTCGCACGGCGAGAGCGGGGTCGCGCGCGGGGAAGCGGGAGGAGGGTGTCTTCGAGGCAGGTGCCATGTTAACTCGCACGAGCTATACCTATTTGAGTTATCAGAATGAATTTGAAAAGTTATGATTATCTAAGCAAAAACATCTGATTACATAACCATAACTTAATTTAAGATTTTACAATGTAAGAAACAACATTGCTTACCAATAAATCAGCTTGCGTTTACCTTGAATTGAAAACATTGGCGCAATGATGAGCGCAAGGACACCCCCACATTCCTTACCTACCTTACTAGCGTCTTAAAGAAAAGGCACAACTGGTCACTTGTGACTTCTCTTTATAACACTTTCAAGTCATAAGTACGTATTTATGTTGTTTCTTCTTAATCGGTGTCAAATAAGTCTTTTCAATTTATTCAATAACAATTTAGCTGTTAGATGTGCTTTTCGGGCTTAATGTATTTCCGTAGATTCTAGAGATAAAATTACACAAAAAATTGGGTAGATGCGCCTTTTGCTCCTGATTCCGAATATGTATATAACTGAACTTTGAAAAAAATGTTAGTTAAGTCTTTTCTCCGTAATACGGCAGAGTAGGAGTTATGCCTTTTTACTTAGTTACAGAGAATAGTAGTATTAAATAAGGCGGACCGAGCTCCGGGAGCACCTTGGCCTCATCATCTTTATTAAGTCGTATTAGCCGCGAATGCATTCAGGATAATACGACTTAATGAAGATGATGATGATTTTCTAATTTATAATTCTTCACCGTAACCTTTGAAAATCCAAGATCAACACTAAGGTGAGTTAGATATTCAACTGAAAAAGACATCTTTGTCATCTTTGACATCTTTGACAAGGGTTCAGTTAATTATGATTATTGATTTTTATAGCAATCCGTTTGCAGTTTAGGTCCTTCAAAAATGTTATTGATGTTTAAATAGGTATTGCCCACAACTTATACCGCGTCTCTGCTCAGGTACGTATTTGGTTGCAGTAACCAATTGTACCCAAACATAGCCTATATCTTTTCCCTCTGCACCAAATTTTATCAAAACCGATTGTAAACGAGAGGTGCGGGGTTCCTTTGAAGTAAGTAGCGAAACAACAGACTTGTATACTTCAAACTATATTCACTTAAGTGCAACAAGGGATTTACAAAAGGCTATACTACTAATATCTACTAGAGTGCAATGGTTACACAATTACCACATGCGCGCCGTTAAAACTGCCTATGCGTGGCAATTGCGTAACCTGCTCGGTGGAGATGCTGCACAAGACTGCCGAGGAGCGGATCTCAGGCCATCACCAAAATAGCCCCCCTCGCACCGCGCGCTTACCCCGCTTTAATTATGGTGCACTGGCGTCGGCCACATCTGTCAATACAATAAGCGCTGGAATTGGCCACATCTGCTAATACAATAGAGACCCGTCCCTCGGTAACAAACAATGGGATCTTACTTACCTAGTAACTAAAGTTAAACTAACTATAACAAATACACGAAACTAGGTACATACATATTACTTAAATACTGAGTAGTCGTGCGTCGTTAACACCACCCCCCAGTTGGAGGCTTCCACCGATAACTGAATGGTAAGAAGCACGGCTACTCAAGCAGTAGGACGACACAGAGTCCCTGTAAATGTTCTTATGTCTACCTTATATACTATGCACATTACATATCTTATGTCCACCACATTACTCTAGGATACAGTCTCAAATGTACGACACTTCCACTTTACTTTCGGACGCACTCTCAATTTCTCTTTGAGCCTAGCTTCTCGGCAGTACGTACGACGCCTAGGGTCGCGGATGCGATGGCACGTGATCGCGGGCAAGCGTCGGAGCTGTGGGCACCACGTGTGGTGAGACAGGAACGCCATCCGGCGTGAGGTTGCAAATGTTGCATTGTCCAGCCAGTGCGCACTTGCTTTAATGTCTTGGATGCGCTGTAATATCTTCAATGGTCTAGACGACGTTTGGGGTGACGGATACGACGGCGTGGGTTCAATCGCTCGTGTTGGGGTAGATAACCCCACGTGCAGCGAATCATCGATGTTAAGCGCGAGGCACTTAGGCACGCGGGCGTCATCTAATGCCACGTGCACTAAATCGGCATCGCCATGTGCGTGGCGCTCGGGGGAGTACGGCTCGACGGGTACGTCGACAAGCCAGCGCGGCACATGCGCTGTGATCTTATTGCTTGCGACGCTTCTTGGTGAGCTATGTCGCTGGTCTCCCAGCGCTGGGCGTTTGGTAGCGCGAGTGTCGGTGGATGCATCATCCAAACGGCGCACCACGTGTACTGCACAATCATCAATTGTGACGCTCGCTGACACACCACGTGGTTCTTCTTTCCGGACACGGTGCTCGGGCGTACCATGGCCGGCGAGCGCGTCGTCCAGACAGCGCACCCTGTGCACTGTACCAACTTCAATGACGACGCTCGTTAAAACACCACGTGGTTCTTCTTCCCGCACTCGACGATCGGGCGTACGAGGGCCGGCGGGCGCGTCGTCCAGACAGCGCACCCTGTGCACTGTACCAACTTCAATGACGACGCTCGTTAAAACACCACGTGGTTCTTCTTCCCGCACTCGACGATCGGGCGTACGAGGGCCGGCGGGCGCGTCGTCCAGACAGCGCACCCTGTGCACTGTACCAACATCAATGCCGACGCTCGATGACACACCACGTGGTTTTTCTTCCCACACTCGACGATCGGGCGTACGATGGCCGGCGGGTGCGTCGTCCAGACAGCGCACCCTGTGCACTGTACCATCATCAATGACGACGCTCGCTGACACGCCACGTGGGTCTTCTTCCCGGACTCGACGATCGGGCGTACGAGGGCCGGCGGGCGCGTCGTCCAGACAGCGCACCCTGTGCACTGTACCGTCATTAATGACGACGCTCGCTGACATACCACGTGGTTCTTCTTGGCGGACTCGGCGATCGGGCGTACGAGGGCCGGCGGGCGCGTCGTCCAGACAGCGCACCCTGTGCACTGTACCATCATCAATGACGACGCTCGCTGACACACCACGTGGTTCTTCTTGGCGGACTCGGCGATCGGGCGTACGAGGGCCGGCGGGCGCGTCGTCCAGACAGCGCACCCTGTGCACTGTACCATCATCAATGACGACGCTCGCCGGCACACTATCTCGTCTCTCTTCCAGCGCTGCTATTTCCGCCATGTCGAGTGCGAGCTTCTTCTTTATCAGGCCTTTTTCTATCTCTGCAAATATCAGCTCCGCTTCATACTCAGCACGCATTCGTAGCACTTCGCGGCGTGCCTGGCTGAGCCTTCTCGATGCACTGCTGGCGCCACACGGTGCGCGAACTGTACGCACCCAAGCCGGTGACATCTCCGATGGCGGTAATTCACCGTGGTCACTGAGACCACCTACCACGGAGTCCTTAGCTGGCTGCAGATACATCGTTGACTGAAGATCCGGAGGTGACGATCTTGTTACTGAGCCTGTTACAGTCTTCACTCACTCTTGTTGCACTCCCTTTCTATCGTTTCCCACTTTGACTCATGGCTACGTACTTCAATCCGGCTCGAAGGACCAGTTTTGTAAACGAGAGGTGCGGGGTTCCTTTGAAGTAAGTAGCGAAACAACAGACTTGTATACTTCAAACTATATTCACTTAAGTGCAACAAGGGATTTACAAAAGGCTATACTACTAATATCTACTAGAGTGCAATGGTTACACAATTACCACATGCGCGCCGTTAAAACTGCCTATGCGTGGCAATTGCGTAACCTGCTCGGTGGAGATGCTGCACAAGACTGCCGAGGAGCGGATCTCAGGCCATCACCAAAATAGCCCCCCTCGCACCGCGCGCTTACCCCGCTTTAATTATGGTGCGCTGGCGTCGGCCACATCTGTCAATACAATAAGCGCTGGAATTGGCCACATCTGCTAATACAATAGAGACCCGTCCCTCGGTAACAAACAATGGGATCTTACTTACCTAGTAACTAAAGTTAAACTAACTATAACAAATACACGAAACTAGGTACATACATATTACTTAAATACTGAGTAGTCGTGCGTCGTTAACACCGATCCTGTGGTTTAGACGAGCAAGCGTGAAACACAGATAGAGTTACTGTCAAATTCTTTATTCTTATCCCTTATAGTATTAAATATGAAATTGGTTAAATTTATTATCTAATTAGGACGTTATTCGACTATAGTAAGGCTATATTATTCTAATAACGTTCTCTCCACCAAAAAGCCTATAACAGAAGGAGTATAATGTAAATTATCATTATCAAGTTCACTGAGAATAAATTTTAAATACTTTCTGCGTTTATTATCTTGGAACATTTTTAATTCATTAAAACGTTTCTCAAGAATTTATGTCCAGGAGCAACCTTGTGGTTTATTAATGTTCGTTGGAACTTTTTATGATGAAATCTATTTTAATAATTGCCTTTTATAAGTACATAATACGGTTAATAGGTAAATATGGATTACTAGAAATGAATCCATACTAATATATTATGAATGCGATAGTAACTATGTCTCTCTGTCTGTATGTTACGCTTTCACGCCTAAACCACGGAACCGATTTTGATGAAATTTGGTATAGGGGAAGATTAGACTATGAGAAAGGATATATAGAATACCTAAAACAGATGAGCAAATTACCCCCTCTACACGTCGGCGGACGCCTCCACCGATGACGTCCTCAGATACATCTGTCTAGGTGTAGTGCCAGCATTAGATTCACCATATAAATACATTATACAGTCGCGCCTCTTTCCTAATGGGTTAAGCAGAGACAATGCTTCTATTTGCTTCGATCCTGGCATAAAAATATACAACTGGGCTAGGCTACAAACAATACAGGTGCTCGGATTATGATGTATACTATTGTGAAGCTTTAGGTATAAAATCTTAAATTCTAAAACAACATAAATAGGTTATTTTTAATTTTAATAATATTCAAAAGTTTGAATTTATACAATATAAATAATAACATAACATAACATAAACTAACGCCTGTATTCCCCGAAGGGGTAGGCAGAGGTGCTAGTGGGTGCTAGCACCTTTGCCTACCCCTTCGGGGTTCGCCAGTTTATGTTTAGGTCCCAATGTAATAGGTGGTGAGCCTATTGCCATTAACCGGGTACTTATAAAGCTGCGATAAATACACACACATAACTTCGAAAAGCATCAAAAAGTCATTGGTGTGTGCCATGGTAAACCTGGGATCGAACCCGAGACCTCGTCTCAGCAGTCCATTACCCATACCACTAGACTTTATAAATAACAAAAAATAATAATATTCAAAACAAAAGGTAAAATTAGTATACCATTATTTTATTAATAACTTTTCGATATTATACCATGTTCGCGTTAATTCCCGATTACATTATAGTTACTATCATTGTTACTATTTTCAGTAATAATGTTCAATATTCGCTCAAACACAAAATTTTTATCTATTCTTAGTTTAGCTTCGCAGATCTTTTATACAGCTCAAACTTCATCTGTAGATCTATAATAAGTATTTATTCGTTCCAAAGTATTATGATTTTATCAACTAATCCGAGTCCATCCGGCCGAGTTAATCTCTAATATGTAAATTAAAATTTGAATTGTTAATTACTGCTTTTATAGTATAGTTTTAATCTAGTTTCATACCCTTGTTATGTAAAGTTCGTTGACCTTCAATCGTGTATGATTAATCTGGAGATAATAGTTGATATTTAGGGTTTTAATGTCTAGGGATTGATTACAAACATACAGGTTTTGCAAGACTCGAGGTTTAACAATTGGTTTTAACAGTCAGAGAGTCAAATTATATTAATAAAGAGATAAAATACTATCAGCCCAAATGGTTTTAGCCCGTAACAAATCTTCCATCTACCTCCTATCTATACTATTATATCATTGCAAATTGGAAATGTTATTTCGCTATGGACGCAAAACTACTGAACGGATTTTGATGTGGTTTTTTTATTAGAAAGGTCTAGATCAGACTTAAAATCTTACGTTTGTTTGATTGCAATAAAAAAACGTAAGATATAGGTTGCTGCGGGTTGCGGTCACGGGATCAGTATTTTTGTGACCGTGGTACATAGGCATGAAGTACCAGGCTCACAGAAATTTTAAGGAACTTTATCTGGATCGCGGGAACAGGAGCAGTGTGTCCTAAACCTTTCTATTTCGAACTTAACACGGACGAAGTCGCGGGTTAAAGCTAGTTATATATAAAATGTGTGAACTATACTTACCTACATAGGATGTATGACGTTCCACTGCGAGATCTAAGCTGACCTTACTTGTACTGGCCTGCTGCTGATTGACTTCCTCTCGGGCTTGCCTCTTTCTACTTTGCTAGGTTTGATAGCAGTCACTTGTACGAAGCCAGAATAAACCAAATAATGAAATAAAATAAATAAATATTTCACAACATTCTACACAACGCTATACCCATGGTAAGCTTAACTAGTTTGACTAAATATACTTACGAGTAGATTCTTTTTTTTGTAAATAGACACATACTTAGAAACACCCAGACCAATGCAAATAGACATATTCATGCATACACATATTTGCACTCAGCGGGGATCAAACCCGCACCTCCTGCGTAGGAGTCACGTTGAGGCTTCCAGCGACGGTTAGGCTGTTAGAGGCTGTTTAATATCTGAATAATGAAATTGTACATACATGTAAATGTTTTGTTTCATGTCTACACGAAAAAACATATCAATCCAGAAGTGTGTCGTGTAGACAAAGAGAAATAGGTACTCAAAACAAATATTTTATTTTATGCTTACATGAACGAAACACTTAACAGCTGACTGTGAGTGTATAAAATCTAATCATCTAGGTCACAAAGTAGTCATTTATAAAATGACTTTTAGATTTATTGCTAAGTGCGCAATATTAAAAGGCATGTTGTGATCTGAGAAAAAATGAAATTACATTTACTTAGTAAGATTATAGTCGTGACTTCGTGAGTCTTTTTAATCTAATACGAGTATATAAAATTCTCGTGTCACAGTTTTTGTTGCCATACTCCTCCGAAACGGCTTGACCGATTTTGATGAAATTTTGTGAGCATATTGAGTAGGTCTGAGAATCGGCCAACATCTATTTTTCATCCCCCGAAATTTTAGGGGTAGTCCACCCCTAAATTTTTATTTTTTATTTTTTAGACAACATTTTTGATTTCTATTTTTTTATGATACAACATACAAAAATACATACAATCCTCAATTTTCACCCTTCTACGATCAACCCTTATTTTTTAATAGCCATTTTAGTAATTTAATCATTTTTTCTTTCCGGTAGAAAAATGATCAATCGTCATTTAATTATTATCTATTTTTCATCCCCCTAAATGGTGCAGCGGGAACGGGATCTGACGCCACGAGGGTAGGAAAAAATTGGCGGTACGAAGTTCGCCGGGACAGCTAGTTTCATTTATATAATTCAGCGCTCAAGTATAAAGAGTGTTATTGCACACAAAGCATTCATTTTGTCTGCGCTGTTTTTTTACTAATAACTTTAATTTTATGCAGTCCATTATTGCATTTTTGATTAGATAAGAATAATATTAGCAGTGGGTATAAAGTGATACCTTACAGAAATTAATGGATCTACACTGAAATTTCAATTCTATTTCAATTTCATTCGTATTTGATTGTAATTTATCAAAATATAAACACAGTCCCCTGGTCTTCAAAATCCATAAAGTCACACTACATACCTCTTTCAGATTCCATTTAAAATACGACATTATTAAAAAAAGTACTCTTACTGTATCAAATCTCGATATCTTAGAGCTTATCTAACAAAGCTCAGTGGAACACAGCTATAAATTTGGTCGTGAATCCAAAGAATATCACGCACCTTTTCACCGTCCGAAGTAGCTCTTTCTCATGCAAAATACATATACGAACGCACGCAACGCCACACAGCTCCGATTTATTTTCAAAAGGAACAATGAGAAACAATGAAAAGTGTGGAACGTGCGAACACCAGCGGCCTATCGCGTGACCTCTATGTAATAACGCCTTGATCACACGTACTGAGTAAACAGGCGGGACAGTGAAATGTTACTCGAGACTGTGATGTAAATGTTATTCGAGTATGTGAAGTAAGCGAGTAGCTCGTCACACGTGTTTTGAAATTAGCACAATTCAGTTCTATACCCAAACACAACTGTTTTACCATTTCGTTCGGTCGAGTGCTCGGCCCAGCACCCATCGTTATGTTCATCACTCTGCCGAGAGCACTGTCTCGCTCGGTTACTCAGCACGTGTGATCCTGATCAAGGTATAAAGGCGGCCTAGTGCGACTCTGATATTTATTGTTGTATGTCATTTATTTTCTTTAACAGTTTCGTTTCAACTTACTTTTGGATAAATTATATTCTATGTTATACAACATACGGTTCACAATCGCTGAATGATAAAATAGTCTGCATACGAATAGAACTATTGAACTATAGAGGTTATTCTATCACTCATTATACCCTGTGATAATGCATAATTTTACTAACATTATGCAAGCCTTGTTTATTGTCGAAGTAGGTACTGTTTACAACCGAAATTACTAATATTCCCTCTAACCCCTCAAACTAAGCGAAATTGCTTGAGCTAGGATTAGGTTCACGTTACAGTGTTGTAATAAATAATAAGTATATAGTAGTGTAATGGCCAAGATTCGAACCTGGACCTGGGACCTCTCGATCGTAAGGCCGACTCCTTAACCACTAAGCTACCGACGCTTGCTTTCTTTCTTTTTCTGTTTACTTTAGCTTACTATTAATGAGTACAATGTATATTTCTATAAATATATTATAGGAAATCTAACACAGAAACTGCGAGTAACACAATAACATGTGTTTAGACTTACATTGATTGCGGTCAACAATGCGTGTGTGTCATAGTGACACTAATGTCCATAGATGCTCCTAACTACTAACCACTGTGTTTGACCATGTACTTATTTGTGAGTTAATCTATATTAAACTAACCGGTGTGCAACAGAATATAGTGTCGAAAATTGCATTTTTTTTATAAAGGACACGTCAATTTGACTTCACCTCGCCTGAAGTTAGGCTAAAGGCACAGTCTCGGAAAGAGGGTCACCATCGTAAATATGTACTATGTTAACAGTGGTGGCTCTCAGCCTCATTAGATGCCTTTTCACGCCCCGCTTAAAGCACTCGGGACTGTAGGAAGAAGGAAACCCGTGAGCTGGCAGGAAGTTCCAGGTCTTATTATAAATTGATGAAGATTAGTAATGGTAAAATCTAAATACATAAATTAAACGCTAGTAAATTCCTGAACGGGTATAAAGAGGTGTTTTAACGTCCTAAGTGTGTTAACGGTGATTTTCGGTTCTATGTAATGGGGGTGGCCTATTGCCATCAGATGGACATTTTGCCACGGGTTGTTTGTTATAGATTTTTATAACAATTTTTTATAATAACGTATATACATATTAATACTCACGCCTTTGTCCCTCTGGGGTAAGCAGATTTTATTAATTTTAATTTTATATTTCCTTTATTATAGAATATTGTTTCAAACCATTTATCTCATGTAAATATTGCTGAAGTAGCATCAACTAATTTATTCAAAGATTTATTGAAAGGTATATAATATAGTAGCTACTACTAACGTTGGAGAGACTAGTAGATCGACACCTAAGGGATGGAACACTAAAACACAACCCACTACATCCTCAGCAACATGCATACAGGAAAGGTAGATCAACAGAGTCCGCACTACACATGGTAGTGCACAAGATAGAATCGGCTATCACAAATAAAGCCTCAACACTAGCTACTTTCATAGATATAGAAGGGGCTTTCGACAAAACGGTACACAGCAGCATTAACGAAGCCTTACGGAAGCGTAAGGTAGAACCAGCCATAAGGGACTGGATCACTCAGCTGATAAGCAAAAGAGCAGTCCAGATAGTGATGAGTAACACCACCACAAGAGCAAAGGTAGTCAGAGGATGCCCCCAGGGAGGCGTCCTATCACCACTCTTATGGAACATAGTAGTAGACAGTCTTCTAAAGAGACTAAATGAGAGAAGATACACCACCATCGGGTATGCGGATGATCTTGCAATACTAATGAGCGGAACGGCTGAGAACGTGCTATGCAAAGTTATGCGCTCAGCCCTTCAGATTGTGGAAGAATGGTGCGAAGAACACCGATTATCAGTAAACCCGAAAAAAACAGAACTTATCCTTTTCACCAACAAAAGAAAGTTACCAGAACTACAACTACCAAAACTATTTAATACCAAGCTAGCCCTAACAACTCAAGTTAAATATCTGGGCATCATACTTGACAATAAGTTGAATTGGACTAGCCACATAAATGCTAAAATGAAAAAGGCCTGCATAACTTTTTGGCAATGCAGAAGACTCGTTGGTAAGAACTGGGGTCTTAACACAAAGATAACACTTTGGCTGTATACGGCAATTATCAGGCCTTCTCTAACCTATGGATCAGTTGTATGGTGGCCCAGAACAGAACTGATCACTGTGAAAGAAAAGCTCCAGAGTCTACAACGCCTAGCGAGTACAGCAGCCACTGGATGCATGAGAACCACTCCATCAGCCGCACTAGAGCACCTCCTAAACCTGAGACCGCTGCATCTAATCATACAGGAGGAGGCCAAGGCAGCAGCCTTAAGACTGAAAAGTAATGGGCTCTGGAAAGAGAATACTGGAACAAAGCATTCAAAAATTCTACAGGGAATCCTAAAGAAGATACCACTTCTTGAGGCGCCCGTAGACAGAATACCATGTCACCACGTCTTCGAAAGGAATTATCATATCCAACTCACTGAAGAAAAAAGAGACAGCTCTGGCGTCAAAGAAGTTAGGATATACACAGACGGCTCTAAAACCACATATGGTACCGGAGCAGGCGTCTTCTCGAATGACCTAAACATCAAAATAACAACCACCCTGGACAAACTAAGTACAATATTCCAAGCTGAATGTATTGGCATAACGAGAGCGGCGGAGACGATTGCCGCCAGAGACGTCAGAGATCTAGATATAAAGATCATATCAGACAGTGCATCCGTACTCCAAGCTCTGAAAAGCAACACCATAACCTCTGTCCTCATATTGGAATGTCACAATACACTCCAATCCATTGCAAACACAAACAAGGTCACGCTGCAATGGATCAAGGGACACAGCAACTCCCTCGGCAACGACGCAGCCGATGAATTGGCCAAGAGAGGATCAGGGGCAACAGTATATGGACCGGAACCAATACTACCTATACCTCAAGCACAGGTCAAAACTTGGCTGCGGAAAAATACGGAAGAAACCCATCAAAAAGATTGGACAAACATTGAAGGATGCAGGCAAACAAAGAATGCAGTTCCGGTAGCATCAAAAACGTTTAGCCGAAACCTCATTAGATTAAAAAGGGACCAGATCCGTAAAGTCATAGGCATCTTGACCGGTCACTGTCCCCTAAACAAGCATCTATTTACAATAGGTGTGACGGACAGCCCCCTGTGCAGAGGCTGCATGGGGGCAGAAGAAACGCCACATCATGTGCTTACAGAGTGCATGAGCGTGGCCGAACAACGGGCGAAATTCCTCCAGTCACCAGCGTCTCTCCGGGAAGCATGTGGAAACCTGAAAAGGCTGCTGGCTTTTTGGGAAGATCTGGGTTGGTTGGAGTGAGAGGTAAGATGGTACGCACAATGGCCCAATCAAGAGGCTAAGTGCGGAACAGCCCAGGTAAACTAACTAACTAACTAACTACTAGTAGCTACTAGGATGTAAAAATAAACTTCACAGACGAAATTGTAAAAAAATATTGAGAACGGACTCACGCAGATAAAACATTACGTAGAAATGACGCGGATCAAGCCTTCCGAGCCTTCGAGATATGCGTTATCATTGTTCTTACATCAGAATAAGACGCACAACTTTTTTAATATTTCTTCTTTAACTTTAATACGTAACGACTGTACTATGAATGATTTATTTATGTGGATAAGTATATCAAATCCTTTTATTATCTCATTATTTTGTTTGATAACTAACTGTTGCCCACGGATCATCCTGTATGAAACAACCATCTCTGTCCTGCTACTCAAAATAACCTGCCCAGGATACATATATCCTACTAATATCTTATGCGGACGCGGCCACAAAAAAACTCGCGAAGTACGCGGCCTTTGAGCCCCAATATGTCGTGGTACCGGGCGCGGTCGAGACCATGGGCAGTTGGGGCATAGAAGCGAAAAAACTAGTGGCTGACATAGGTCAGCGATTAAGAGAAAAGACTGATAACTCCCGCTCCGGATCGTACCTAGTGCTAAGGCTAGCTATAGCGATCCAGCGTGGAAATGCGGCCAGTGTTCTGGGCTCCTTTGCACCAAACACGACCCGGGGCGGACTATTTACGTGACAAAAGCTTGACTGGCTAATTGACTACTATTATTATAATTTTGTATAATGTAATAATTGAATTAAAGAATATCTTATTTATCCTACTAATATTATAGATTATTTTGAAAGTTTGTGATGTTTGTACATAAATCACGCTCTATCGGCTGAAAAGATCTGGCATTCCATTATCTGGGATAACACAAAACACTACTTTTTATCCCGGGTATAGTTTCCCATAGGTTGCGGGAACATGATCCACATTGCACGTAAGTGAGGCCGTGGGCAACAAGCTAGTAACCTATAAGGATTGATTCTATTGAAGGTTTCGGTTTTTCATTTCGGAATTCCGTATCATGTTCTAAAGTAATACTGCAGAGGAATGGTGAATGTTCTGATGAGCTCTTTCAATTAGTTCCACTCTCTCCCTTCCTTCATAGGACGACACGTGCAGGGCTAAGATGCCATCCGTATACGGTGCAGAGTATACCTGTTTCAGTGACTCATTCCTATACCACACCACTAAGAACTCCCTGCCAGCTCACGTGTTTCCTTCCTACAGTTCCGGGTCATTTAAGTGAGGCGTGAAAAAGCATCTGATGAGGCAAAGTGCCACCACTGTTAACATGGTACATGTTTACAATGGTGACTCTCTTGCCGAGATTTTGCCTTTAACTTAATATCAGGCGAGGTGAAGTCAAATTGACGTGTCCTTTATAAAAAAAGAGGATGTAGCAAGATGTTTCTCGTTGAGGGTCAAATGTAGGTGTGAGGTCTGTACGTAGTAATGAGAGCATGAACAATAATTCCTTCGTAATAATACCACGTACCTCACAAAAACAACTTAATAAATATATTTTTTGTACAATTTTAGACGTATTACGCATTTTCGCAGCTCTGTTTTTCGTCCTTACTAAACGTTCGCCATTTAAATAAATCCCCAGATCGTAAGAAATAATTAATTTGTAATTCCCTCAATTTCTTATTGCTACTGAGGTACTTAAGGCCAAACTTATTATCTTTATTCCTTTTTTCACCTCACGAATATCGTTCTCTTTATTTGGGAAACTCCCGGCCCTTGAAGCTTACTTACGAGGGTCCAACTTACGCAAAGAGACAGTTAAACCGGGGAACTACATTATTCAAGATAGTCGGTATGTTTATTTATTTATAAAATATGAGTATTATCTGTTGATTGTGTAGTAGAAAACTAAAAGATATAAAAACATATTTTCGTCTCCTTTCAAATACCTGAAACATTTTTTTATGTTAGGTACTGATTTGAAGTTAAGGTTGGTATGGGCCCTAAAAAAATAGGTTATTTTTTTTCTTTTGTGAACTTTTAAATTTAGAACTTGGTTGCCCACACCAGCTACTTCTCATTCTTTAATCAATAAATCAATCCATCAGCCTACAGCAGTCCACTGCTGGACGTAGGCCTTTGCCAATGTTGGGAGAGGCCTATTGAATCAAAGTGATAGATTATGTAGACTTCTACATACTGACTGTGCGTAGCAATGCCTACGAGCAAATCTAGCAGTATTGCTACAGTACATCTACGAGTATTGCTACAGTCTGCTACGCTCTCGTAGCTTTTTTTTTAAAGAATATTAGAACCGAAATTTTTATTATTAAATACTGTTAACGTAAGAGGCATTAATATTATAGGATTTTTTTTACCTACCTACCTAATGTAAAATCCATACTAATATTATAAATGCGAAAGTAACTCTGTCTGTCTGTCTGTCTGTATGTTACGCTTTCACGCCTAAACCACTGAACCGATTTTGATGAAATTTGGTATAGGGGTAGATTAAACCATGAGAAAGGACATAGGCTATGTTGGGTTGCGATAACTGATATCCACGCGGGCAGAGCCGCGGGCAAAAACTAGTAATCCATACTAATATTATAAAATTAAAAAAATTAAGACATATTTGGTGGAGCAAGTATAAACAACTCCGCTCTCTGGAATGGTGTCTCTTTGACTTCGAAGTGCTTTAGTAATATGATAAAATATTGTATTACGCGACAGGTTCATTGAATATTTATGTATTAAAGTACATTAAACATTCCACTATCTTCTTTATCCTCTTCCCAACAACTTTTATATATTAATAAAAATCATAGTCGACGAAATGTGGATGTTAATACACCTTTGCCTACCCCTTCGGGAATTTACAGTCGCGAGTTTCATGTATGTGTATTTTTTTAGATAGTTTGGATGAAGTAATGAATGTTTGTTAGTCAATTACAGCTGAATGTCTTTGGATAAAATTTGGCACAGTTTTTTATAGTGTGGCATAGTACGTAGCTTATTATACCTACATACTGTGGGATTATTTTTAGTTTATAGTTTGACGTCATATAAGTGCTACATTTGCTGTTTGTTTTACGGATAAACGTGTCCTAAATACTAAACCAACTAGCAAACACAACTAAATACGTATATCAATGGGATTAAGTATGTTATGAGCACAAAATACCTTTTTTATTTCATGTTTGGCTAGTATGATGGCGTATAATATACCGAACTGAATTGAAATGTAAGGCACGATAAATATTATTACCTTGAGATGTAACAAACTTGAGTGTTTTGGGGCTCCACCAATAGTTTCGTGCTCCAGACCAACCTCATCTGCAAGCTGATACACCTGCTGATTGACAAACGAAGCTTTGACTCAGGCTTTCTACTCGGCACTGGGAGATGGGAGATCAGATGGTGCCCTGGGTCAGCCAGGGTGCGAGGAATATGTCGAAGACAACCTCACCTCCGACCTAGCACCACGACCCTCAGTTTTTGCGGTTTTAGTCGGTTCGAGTCCGACATAACCTCCCATTCCGGCTCTGGCGGGGGAGGTATCCGAGGGGATTTCCGCACGAAAAAATATAAGGGCGATCAGATGGCAGTCGCTCTCATAAAAATCGTATAAGTTAAACGAGAATGAAGAGAAGGAGATAGTGGACTTCAGGCCTTGAAAGACAAACCTTGGCTGCAAACAGGAGAATGTATTTATGAGTGATAAGTTTATTCATAGAATAACTTTTTTTAACTAGGACACGTCAATTTGAGTTCACCTCGCCTGATGTTAAGCTAAAGGCAAAGTCTCGGAGAAAGGGGCACCATCGCAAACAGGCAATATCATCCTCATATTGACTATTTATTCTAGGAATCCATACTAATATTATAAATGCGAAAGTAACTCTGTCTGTCTGTCTGTCTGTCTGTTTGTCTGTATATTACGCTTTCACGCTTAAACCACTGAACCGATTTTGATCAAATTTGGTATAGGGATAGGTTGGACCTTTAGAAAGGATATAGGCTATGTTTGGTCGCGATAACCGACATCCACGCGGGCAGAGCCGCGGGCAAAAGCTAGTAAGCTATATAGGCGTTTTGGTCGAACCGGCCCTTAGAAATGGAAAGATAGAACCTATACTCAGGATATTTTTGTCAATTTTAATGCTTATATTGATAGAGTACTTCAAAAGTTGAAAACATTATAATTTCACTCAGCACCATCTATAAAAAATCATAAAAATGTCGAAGCTAGCTACTAACAAATTATAATTTAAATATTCAGTAACAGTCGTCATAAAATATACGAACTAGCTTTTATACGTTGAAATCAGAATTTTATTGCAGAAGTCTGTTTGATAGGTGTTTTGAATTTTAACTAGTTTTCTGTAAGTACTATTTCCAATTACTCGAAAAACATTTATTAAAACTAAAAATAAAAATAAAAGTAATAACTTTAGTAAAACTGTGCGGAATGATTGTTATATGCTTGCTTTAGCCTGTAAGTAATAGTTTTGTGTTATCGATTTCGGACTTTTTTACCTATGATTGTTGTTTCATAGTAAATATATGATGTCATAATGGCGTAGGTAGGTAATGAATTAATTGGGATGTTATATTTATTTTTATATTTTATATGTCATTTAATAATATTAAATTAATTTAATAATATGAAATAATATTATATTATAAATAATATTTAATATTAAATAATATTAAACAATATTATTAAATAATATTAATTATTTAACATATTAATTTAATAATATTGGATTGAATTGAACTGGAGTGTAAGTTTTAATTTTGAATTTTTTGATATTTAATTTTTAATAATTAAACTATGTAATAAGAATGTGGGATGTTAAATGCCTGAAATAAATATTATTCATTTATTATTATGTTTTTTTTAATATGAACAGCGTTTCCACATTCATATAAATCCTTGGCGTCTAAGGCTTTCACCTCAGAGCATGGGGTTCAATTAGTCCTGCTCTTCCTTACAATTTGGCTTGAACGGCTTTATAGTAGCGACTACACTGTGTCCTCTCAATTCTGAGAGGGAAGCCTACACCAGGGCTTCGTTCACCAATCAGAAGGTAAACTGGCTTGCAGGTAAAAGGTCTTTCTCTGCACCACCTTTGGTTGACTAGTAGAGAATGCCTATGGCATTAAGGCCGCCTATGTACTTGTGCTTGAAGTTTTATAAATAAAAAAAAATCTAATATAATAAATTGGGAAGGAATTCTACGATGTCTAAAGTTGCAGTCTCTTCCACCCCTGTTTTTTTTCTTATTTTTGTATATATTGTACATTTAGTTAGAATATATTGTAGTTAGCATAATACTGTAATTAAATAAAAAATAAAGAAAATAGCTAGATTTTATAAACTCAAATTTCCTTATCCCACATTAACATATGCAAAAATTTCCTCTTTGAGGACTATAATGTTAAAATGCAATACTTCAACTAAAGTATATACGTAGAAGTATAGTAGAAGTAAAGTACATACATAGTACATACATGATGTTATAGGTATGCAATCATAATAGTACTGGCGGTTCAAGATAATATTGACATTCAATCACCTATGACCACTGCCAAAATAAACCTTAGTGGTTCTCGTGTGTATGTTAACAATGTTCTATTATATTATCTTCATATTGATTCGGTTAATAATTGATGTATCTTAGCGAATGACCTCTGAATGCATGCTTAATTAGTATAATTGCGTTTTGTGTTAAGAACTATAGTTGAACTACATATGATCACTAAATGTTTGATAACCAATAAATTACTATTTCATGTTCTCCATCCGACAGTTAACATACATATGTCTAAGAGCCCGCCTGTCGGCAATAGAGTCACCCCCTTATACGTGGGGCCGAAAATCATGTTGATGCCTTCTATTTCAGGGATTTACGGGATTGAGTATTTATGTATGTATGTAAATTAGTATTTCACAGAGATTGCTTGAGAAATAACACTACTATTTGTCATACTAATATTATTGTCGTCTATTTATTTTACTGACGGAAATAATATGTAACTTAATTCACTTCAATTAAAACTCAAAGACCTGTGAACGGCAGAGAAATGAAGGCACTGCCACTTCCAGAGATTAACTGTAAAAAAAATAGATTGCTATCCTTAGAAACATAATCTATAATACACAAGTTTTCTAGAAGCAAATAATTTCAATCTTTAGAATAAGATAAAATCGTATTGAATTATATCTTCAAATTATTAAAAGGAATCTCCTCACGAACTGAAGTGGGGTTTGACCCAAACCTTCATTATATTATTCTTGAAATATTATAGAATCAATAGTTTGGGGGCTTTCAAGTGTAAGACAATAAGCGATAGCAATTTTCACAATAGGTAAGGTCGCTTTATTCATTAATAGTCGAAAAATGTCATTCTAATGGACGTATTGACTTTAGTCTCAAGATGTGAGTAACGCACTTTCAATTTATTTGACTTTAATTACTCTCTAGAAAAATGGCAATGAGTTTTAAAATAGAATAGAATAGATCGTTACATGGGATTGACATACGTTGACGACTGTAACATACGTTAAAATACTAGCCAATTCCATTAATTCATCATTTTACTCTACAATACGCCTTCCAATGAATTGCCATCTGTTTAGGGAGGCAGGAATAACGACTGTATTTAATCTTAAAAACATTAACATGTATGAAATATACATTAATATCAAAACATTTTAGCTGTAAGGGCGCTTTCACATAAAAAAACCCTTTAGTCGCACCATGGAAACAGCAGGACTTTGTATCCATAATCGATCTTATAGATCATAATGGAAATTAATCAGGGTATAGCTGCAGCACGACCACCACGGAGCTGTCGCGAGAAAGGACCAGTCAGGACCCAGATTTTGCTAATTACCTACCACTGCTAAATTGCAAAAAATGCGATTTAATTTTAAACTTTACTGCTATGCCGTTAAGGTCAAACATTACATAGCATCTTTTAGAGTAAATGAAAAAAAATTGTAAATGTAAATGTGAAAATGTAATAAAAATTATTTTTCATTTCATTTTGGCTTCAAGCTTTTAAAAATCTATTTCTATCAGATTTCTATTTCTAGTACTATAAAATATGAATAATTAGACTATAAAAGAGTTAATTTTCCTAATTCTATGTTATTCTAAAAGCTATTGTAACTCGACACGATAATTAAAAAACTGAAACCGTTAAAGTTAATTATTATAGATAATATAAAATTAATTTAATTTCGGCCCACTTCCGAAATAAGCCACCTAATATTACCGTTACACAATCAACTTCCCAATACTGCCGTACCTTGCGTCATTTACGGAAACACGTATACACGCCGCAAAAGTACACAGATCCCTTTTAATTAAATCGTATAAGCGACACGTCACGTTCTGTACCAGTATTGAATTAATCGTATACCACTATACTAAAGAGGGGTACTTCCTATTCACCTAATGAAGATCGATATCCGTTCTCAATGAGTACCTGTTACAGGATTGTTTAATTTATTTGGGGACCAGGAAATTAGCATCAAAATCGATTCATCCCAACGTTATAATTGGGCCTTTTGTTTATATCGGTGGTTGTTGGGAAGCTGGCCTGAATAAAGAGGCGGCGTGCCTTAAGGCAGCAATAACCACGTGAACCGAGATTAGAGATAATGCGATTGATATTACAGGGACGTGGTGTGTTTAGTTGCGCACTAATACTGTGTAATTTTCTTTATAATCTTTTGTAGGATATATAATGTACAAGTTAGTGAATGTGTTTTAATATTATTGTTATAATATTTAGATCATCAATGATTTATTTACCATTAATTTATGTTATAATCAAATTTGTGATGTTTAGAGAGATAAAATAAAGTAAAGAAATAAATAAATTAGATTATTAAGTTTTTTTTTTTATATGGGACACGTCAATTTGACTTCACTCGCCTGATGTTAAGCTAAAGGCAAAGTCTCGGAAAGAGGGTCACCATCGGAAACATGATTGTACCATGTTAACAGTGGTGGCACTCAGCTTGACGGCCTCGTTAGATGCCTTCTCACGCCCCGCTTAAAGGACCCGGGATTGTAGGAAGAAGGAAACACGTGAGCTGGCAGGAGTTCCAGGTCTTAATGGTGCGGCATAGGAATGAGTCGCTGAAACGCTTGGTTCTAGCTGGTATACTCTGCACCGTATATGGATGGCATCTTAGCCCTGCACGTGTCGTCCTGTGTAGGAAAGGAGAGGGTGGGACTAATTGGAAGAGCTCGTCAGAACATTCACCATGGTAGAGACGGTAGAATACATGGAAAAAACGGAACCCTTATAGCAACACTTCGTTGTCCGTTTTCTGTCTGTCCGTCTGTCTGTCAAGACGACCATTTTTGCAGGTATCCATGCAGGTATCATGTTGAAATTCATATCTAATATTTGGGTTTACGAAAACCTTGACACGTTTAGAAGATACATACATTTATGTAGCAGTTTTTTGCAAATGCAAGGATATTAAAACTGGGTGCATCCGTAAATTCAGTTTTGTACGGAACCTTCCGTGCGTGAGCCCGACTCGTACTTGGCCAGTTTTGTAAAACATTGTTATTGTTTTTTTATTTTTTTATTTTTTATTTTTTTTTATTTCGTTTGTTACGCCCAAAAACATGTAAAGAAAATTTGAAGCAATAGTATGCTAGTACTATTATCTATTATGAGGCAATACCTAGTATGCTAACTATTTGAAACTAATTTAATTTAAAAAAAAATAACCCGACTGGTACTGAAAAGATTAAAATATGTTTCATAACAGACGGTACCCATTAATTTTCATCTAGTTCAAGATTTGCAAATGTTACCGCCTGCTATCAAACTTATTTCGATCTTTTCAGTATCAGTCGGGTTATTTAAAAAAATTAAACATTAGTGTAGATTTTTTAGACAAATTTAGACTCTAATAAATAATACCTTATCAAAAAAAACATAGGATTCAAGTAGATATATATTTAAAGTAGTCGTCGTTTATTGAATACTAGCTTTTGCCCGCGGCTCCGACCGCGTGGATGTCAGTTATCGCGACCAAACATAACCTATGTCCTTTCTCATAGTCTAATCTACCCCTATACCAAATTTCATCAAAATAGGTTCAGTGGTTTAGGCGTGAAAGCGTTACATACAGACAGACAGACAGACAGACAGACAGACAGAGTTACTTCCGCATTTATAATATTAGTATGACTTAACTAGTGTTAAAGTTTGTAAATGAACATTATAGGCACGACTTTTAAATTTTCGTGCATTAATATTCAGCATCTGGTTCATGAATGAAGTCCCAAGAGAATAGAGTACTTTTCTCTGTTCTTAGTTACGAGGTTGAGCACTATTCTTTAATATTTTAATATTAATAGCAAACTTTTGCAGGAATACAGTTCTGAGGAATATATCTTACTATTATATAACTATAGACCCACTCTGAGATTAATTAATAGAAAACGGTCACAAAAAATTTCACGGGTTCTCTTAATGAGTGTTCTTTTTTCAAACGCTAGCTCTTTAGAAGAAAACCCTGACCTTATCATTTGTCGAATGTTGCTTTTGAATAATGGATTTAATGGTTGACACAGCAAAGCTTGGCTTTATGATTGACAGCTAAGATTGTGAAATTGATTGGAGTTTTGCGACAGTAAGCGTGTTTTCCTCCTGAACTTCGAAAAATTGATGAGGTGTCTCAGCAGTCATTAATCAAATTATTTACTCAACAAAGCTCGTTCATAATACAGAAAAAAAAATTAAAAGTCAACTCTTGTAACGAGCGATAAGAAAGCTACCATAGCATGAATTTAGAACGAAACACTTTCTTTTCTAGATATATATTATGTTGCTAACAAATTGTCACCGAGCTTAAGCTGCGGTCTCACACGACTATAAATTTAAGTCGTAGCTTCCTTAGATATATTGGGATTAGTGACGTGGTGTTATCAGCTGAAGCAGCTTTTACAAAGCTCGGGACATACTCAATAAATTTGCTACTTTATTATCTGAATAATAAAGTCTGCATTCCTGTGTACCACGGTTTGATATTCCTTCTGTTCTTTAAACGGTATATGGGTGAATATAATAGAATTATTTCTTAGTAGTCGAATATTTGGGGGAATGTTAATTCGAGCGTCCGTTTCTAAAGTTACCTCGAAATTGGATAAGACTGCTTATTTTGCGATTATTCTTACTTTCTCTTTAGCTAGATCAGCGAATATTATAAAAGAGTAGTAATCAGAAATTAAGTCGCCGTTTGTGTTTCAAATAAGTTTAAATCTTAAGCCATTTTCACCCTATGGTCTATTTACTCTGAGAATAATTAATTTATACATAAAAACTCGCGCGCATATTTCCTATTTTGATTTATCTTATAGAAAATCTAGATTTAACCCATTGACAGATAATATAATCGGTAGAGTAGTTACACCAATGCAATGCAATATGGCAAGAGTAATTAAAAATCTGTAGTGCTCATCGGTCGGATTTGTGGTTAAACTAACCTGATAAATTGGTTATTTTTAATACATTTTTGTGTAAAAAAACATATAATATCTCCGTCAAAAACTCAAACCGCACAAACCTTCAATTTTATACCGCATGTATTGTTAAAATAAAACATTTATATTTTTTATTGCAACCCCAACTCTCACACGTATACAATTGTTGTCAAGAAATACTGTGCTCTTACTTACTGGATAGAGATCTCATTGTATCGCGTAGATTGCCCCCACAGTTTATCTGATACGTGCACGATGCTCAACGTAGGATGGGGAACAACGGAACAACAAATTGTCGGTGAAATGAGAGAATCATCACGTTTATTCTGTACGTGAGGCACGCGAGCTCTAACTGTGCATTGTCACGGATATGCGTACATCCATGTTTTAATTTTTTTATCACGTATTTTTTTTTCGAGGTAATGTTGTAAATTTATATCAGGCATATTTTATTTCGAACAATATTGTACTGTGTTTATTGTTATAGGTGTATAAAAAAATTTTAGGTACTTACAAAATCGAGCACTCAATCGAATGTTTGATGATAAAATATGGAGGTTAAAGTAAACCTATATAATTATGTAGGGAATATTTTATTTTTTGCCTTTTTTAAATGTCGAGTAAAAGTATTCGTTTATAATTGCCAGCGGTACCTATCAAGCCGCATTGTGACTGCAAAGGTAGAATAGCCTTTTAAGAAGCCTTTTGCTGCCAACTGAATACCACTTTTCTGATTCCAAAATACCTTAAGAATATATATTCCACAACATTCTACACAACGCTATCTAGACCCATGGTAAGCTTTATATTTTACATTCTTACGGAAAAACTCCAAACACAAAAATCCAATAACACTTTTTGCTCGATCACGTAATCAAACCCCGGATCTCGCGCATATAGTCCCAATAGGTATTATTTCTGTACAAAATCCACCCAAACACGAAACACGTCTTACAAAAAGCTACTGTATCCTCGCGCATGAACAGCCTTGACACCACCTAAGTAAAAATCGTTCTATTCATATCAGAAAACTATTTGGCCTTTAGCACAGGAAACTATATTAAAACACATAAAAAGTCCAGTCAAATACCCTATCGTGTTGTTGGCCATTATATTGCCAGTGTTATTGACCTACTTTGTTGACCCTTTCGGCGAAACACAGTTGGAGAAAACATAATGATTTTAATTATATTTCAAAGCCAGGCTAAGTATAGGGTTCATAACGTGGACGTGGAACAAAAACATAATATGACTTTATTATTTAAAGTGACTAGCTTTTGCCCGCGGCTCCGCCCATGTGGGTGTCATTTATTGGGACCAAACATAGCCTATGTCCTTTCTCAAGGTCTAATCTACACCTACACCAAATGTCATCGAAATCAGTTTAGTGGTTTAGGCGTAAAACCGTAAAAGACAGACTGACACGGACAGCCTACTTGAATCCTATAGGCTTCTATAGAATCTTTACATTAGAGAAAAAATAAAGAAGCAAATGTTCAGACCTCTAAAAATTGGTAATGAGAACTCAAGACTAAAATCTAGACTTGATGATGTTACGTATTAAACGATAATGAAATTGACCTCATGTCGAGAAGAAAGCTAAAAATGTTTGATACTAACTGTGGAGTAGAAAAGATCGACCCCAGCTCTTCTTGTGGGTGTCATAAAAGGCGACTAAAGGATAGGGCTGTTCTCCATCCGACAGTAAACATAATTATAGCCAAAGACAAAGGGCCCGCTATACTGCAATAAGCTCGCCCCCTATTACGTCGAGGGATCGGAAATCATGATTGGCGAAACGTGGATGCTAATACATCTCTACCTACCCCTTCGGCGATTTACAGACGTGAGTATATGTATGTATTCATATATGTCATATTAACTCATTTATTGTGGTGTTTTGACTTGCAATAATAAAAGATTATCTCCAAAACGGTAAGCAGAATAAGCATGTCCCACAGTTCGATTTTTTTTTACATGTTCATGTTCAGTATGTTCACCCATTGTTGTTTACCGAGCACGTTTTCAAAATCCATGCTACTATTGAAGTTTCGTAACAGAAAATCCAATAACATATGAAAATAGCATCTAGAAACGTAAGCACATACGCAAATATAAGCGCAGCATTTGCTTCGAGACCATGCAATCACTGTGACAAGGGAATTGTTAGAATATTCCTACTTTAAACTAGTGACAACATAATTCTATGGTAGAAATTTTGTGTTGCAATATTCAAAATATCACTAGAACGTAGTAGTGAGATATTATCCTGTTATAAGATTATACCTACTCTTACACGGAAAATAAATGAAATTTGGCAGAGGTACATTTTATATTTAGTTATTATGTGCCTCTTGTCTTTTTACCCGATTACGGTGAAGCCAAAAGGAGGGTTATGATTTTGAGAGGCTATGTATGTAATGTATGTATGTATGTATGTATGTATGTATGTTCATTTGTTCCCTCATAGCTCCTCAACTACTTATTTTAGAACTGGACAAATGAGGTATCGTTACAAGCGGCTTGATCATCCGATGGTTATAGGCTATATGACGTGTCACTCAATCTAGTGTGGCGCCCTCTAGCGGATATGGAAGGATAGCCGTGGTCGTATGCCACTTACTCTAACGAAACAATATATTCTAGAGAAATGTGGCAAACGACCACGGCTATCCTTTGATATATTCTTGTTTGTTACTTTTTTACGGCGTGAATTTTTGCTAATCGGGTTTTAATTTTAATATAGTTTATACCTAAGTTAAGAATTAATTAGATCAGGTGAAATACCCGCTAGAAGAGATAATTAGAACGAACTAAATGCGACACAGAAACAGTTGTTTGACTTCGAAGCCTATCTTCAACAGTAAACTGCAAAATTCTGATTGATTGATTTCAAATGTAAATCAAAGTCAATATCGGTAACTAATATTATAATTTGAATCTAAAGTTATTGGATTAAACTGATTATAAATTTACTTAACTTAGCGATATTTGCACGCGTATAATTAATATGCGAGCTTTCCTCAAACTCGCAACTATCAAAGTATGTTTGTCTGTTAGTTTATTAGTTATAATAAATATAGAACGTCGAACAGCCGTCGCGCTACTTATGTGTCTGAATGTTGTTGCTATTTACTTAAACGATGGCTTAAGTATAAAGCAAAGCCCCAATATTTTGAAAGTCGGTCTTGAAGATAAACATAGTAAAGTATAGTTAATATAATGCCTTAACTATACTATACTATGTTTGTATTCAAGACCGATTACAAAATATTGGGCCTTTTCTACTTATGCAAAGAACATCACACTTAACTAGAATTATAACATTTGGCATAGAGTTGTATAGTGTAGCTATCTTGATAACGAGTTTCCGGGATTGAAAGCCTAGTTAATAGAGCATGATTGAAAAACAAACATATTCATGAACTTATACCTCCTCTCCTACCCTACTAATATTATGAATGTGAACGTTTGTAAAGATAACGCACAAGAATAACACAATTTTGGCTACTCTTTTATGGATCCAAATTCCACGCTGGTGGAGCCGCGAGCATCTGTTTATAATATTAGTAGGATTCCCAAAACATTATGATATCCACACAGTGCTCTCAATTCCAAATTTAAATTTGATCTGTGAAGAACAAATCTACTCATAAAATGAGTAAATGTACCTAAAGAAAAGGACATAGTTTCTTCCTCTATATTGATTCATTCTCTGCTACCTCTGCCTTCCACAGGTAGCAATATGGAAGTTACTGCTTTAGTGCCACTCGCCACTGCAGAATTCAAGCACAGTACCTACACTAATGCAATGTACGCCCACTTTAAAATACGAGACATAAACTTTCAGCACAATTCTCTGCGAAGCTCTAGCACCGCTTACTTGAATATTTTGGACCAACCTGATATAAGCGCTTAAACCGTCACGTTAACATGCCACTACGGCGTGTATTCTCTTCTCTGTCATGAATATTTATACCACCGCATCAATGTACTGTTACACTTAACGCAAAAGCGACCCTTATTTTTAATTGCTCCAAACGCTTATCTTTATACATTGACATTCCACTTTTGTACACGTCATATCTACACGGATATGAATACGGAGAAAGAATATTAAATATATACTTCAAGGTAAATCTGACGTCACAAGGGAACAAAGGTGTGTTCTGTATAAAAATTACACATTCAAAGTGGGCTGAAAATTTTATGATTTGTTATGGCTTACATTTATTTCCGCGAGAATTGTCTGCAAGATCTGACGTTTTTTGTAAAGTGAAGAAACATCATGACTTACATTTTAAATTTGTGCTTGGATAAGAATGTAATGAAGATCCCGTAAAACAACAATGACTTAAGGAAAAGTCGCACCGATTCTTCCCCGTTCATAATTATCTTATTAATTAGAAATTATGTAAATAAGGAGTTTATAATGAGGATGTAGTTTATTTTTGTAATGAGAAAGTTGAAAAAGGTATTTTGTGGTGGTTTGGGAAAGGCGGAATATAAATACTGAAGTGTTCGTTCATTTGTCCCTTTGTTTCCGAAAAAGACTAGATGAATTGACAAGTTTTAGTTTATTGACAGTAAACTTGGCTATTTTTTGCAACAGATTTTTGTCATTGTTCTTTAACCATCACCCTCCTCCTCAGAGAGTTTTTCCAGTTGCTTCTAAAGTTAAAACACTTTGAAACCCGGGGTTTGATTTTATTGTTTCTGATTGGATTATAAGTTTTACCGGGAGTGAATGTCAGCTAAACTCCCAATACTTTTTTGTAAATTATAGGATACAGACTAATTAGCCCTAAAATTTATCATCAATTAATCTGATTGATTCCGTTAGAGTCAAAAATATTCAATCCACGTGTGATTGCCATTTGCTGGTCTATTTACCGATGAATGATAAGTGATTCAAGACCATATAACATAAGTTTACTGATGAGAGATTACTACATTTTGATATGCAATCTCTGGCGAAGCGTAGAGATTACTTAGATGTGACTTTCCTTTTCAAAATCTTGAGGGGACTAATAGACTGCCCACAGTTACTGAATAAATTTAAGCTGACTGTACCTTCAAGAAACCCAAGAAAAGAGATTGCTCCTCTTACGGCCCCATTCAGAAGGACAGAGTTTGGCAGAAACTCGGTCGTTCCCCGATTATGTAGGTTACTAAATGGGTTTAGTACTTCGGTGGATGTGCACCATGACTCTCAGTTCACATTTAAAAAAAATGATCAAACTCGGTTTAACTTAAGACACTCTTCTTGCTTATCATTGTATCTAATGAATTTAATCAGCTTTTAATTACATAATATACCTAATATAATTTAAATTTAAAATCAATCTGCCTTAATACATCTTGTCTTGGTTTTAATTTAGTATAAAAAAATTAATTTAAACTTGAAATGCATGCTTTCTATTTTTTTTTTTTTTGTAATTTTGATTTTATATATATATTTTTTTTTTCATTGACATGATGAAATACTAATTAATTGACATGTGTAAAATTGACATTGCGACTTATTGACTCATTGTAACCAATTAATTGACGCATATCCTTAGCGTTTTATTCTCTTGGTGCTTGTAGGATTGTTGAATTATCGTTATATTATGTCATGCCGATTTCAATTTTCTACTTGACCAACAAATCGAGCATGCTGTGGCTGCCTTAAAAGGTTGAACAACCATAATGTATTCTGGATGTATAAGTGAAAATTTTATTGTATTGTTGCACTTAACCAATGGCTGTCCAAAATAAATAAATAAATAAAAAAAATAAAAAGTTCCAACACCCATAGATCATTTTAAAAGCTTTCTCTGTAGCAGTTCTATATCGATCAAGGTTTCAAATTGATTGCATGGATGTTCCTGCTAGACCGTAACCACCACCTCTAAATACATCCCAAGCTAGCTATATAGATAATAGTTTATACCATTCTCGCAACAATTGTTTTTCAGTTCATTGTTAATAATAAATATTTTCTACTTTTCACTTATAAGGCTGCCTAAGGAAAAGTTTACAATTGAATTATTAAAGCTAAATGAGAGCAGTGTATTGAAACTTGGTTGGTTGTTGTGTAGAACGTCATTAGGTTAAATTTTGTCTAATATGTTCCATACACATGTTAATTGAGTTCAAGTCCCCCATTTCGATGTGTTTTCATACGTCATCATAAATCATATTACAAATTTAATCCGAGTTACTTGTGTAAACTTAATTTGCAAAATTACTGAGTGTGTACTGTTCACTAATGTTATAGAACGTGGTTATTAGGGGTGGCGTAGTGGCTTAGGTTTTGGATATGCTTTTCAAGGTCTGAGGTTCGAAATATATAACCGCCAGATTTGTCACAAACCCACTTTAAAAAAATAAGTGAAGAAACTTAAAAAAATGTAAACATAGGAATTTATTCATTGAATTAAGTACAACATAAAAATAATACTAAAAGAAATTTAAAATAAAAACTATAACTAAGTACTAAAATAAACTATCAAAAATAAAGAAATAAATAACATTTTTACATACATAACGCGTCGTGGTATTCCTCTGCGTCGTCACCGATAGGTGTCGTTCCCAGAAAGCTGGCTGCACCTCTATGGCTCAACCTCTATGCAGGGTAATAACCAGCCATCTGGCCACGCGAAGCGTCTATTAGATAAAAAATCTGAGGTATTTTACCCTATATATAGGTACACAAAGTAGTATATATTCAAACAATGGTTTTATATTTTATCAATAAATTAAGATACAACAGTACAACTGACAGCATTCGGGATTTAATATACCAGTAAGTTACCCTAAAAGTAGCCAACACACTCCAAAAGTTTATAAGTAGCACAGGTTTCCGAGTAAAACGAATGGAACATTAAATGTAAACCTTGAGTCTAAATCCACCGCTTCAAGTAAATCCGTAATCGATTCCGAACCAATCTTAGTAAGCCTTAGCTACCTGAAATGTAATGGAGTTAAATCTGTTTGTTTTATCAGATGACGCTAACGATATCGAGATGGACAGGATTACATCGTACAGGACTATTAAAACAGAAATCGACGGTACTGCAATTGAAAATAGGCTAGATAGGATGACTGGACAAAAAACCACAAGCGATTCCCATCCCTAAGGAGTACAGAAAAGTTAATAGATTTCATTAATTAACCCGTTCAGTGGACCGAGTGATTGCAGTACTGTCCCAAGATAAAAAGTGACAATTCGCTGGCGCTCGGATTTCGGGCATACCTTGCTTTATCGTATGTGAAGTCAACTAAGTTGCTTAGAGTTCAAATTCGTTCGGAAAAAGTGAGGGGAACTTAATTAAAAAGAATGCTGTGACTTGGATTTTTGTTACGATTTTCCCATAAAGCGCTTGTGCGTAAAGATAGAGAGCTTTGTATGTGATTGGTTCACAACAGATGGTCATTATATAAGTTAATAGTCAAAACTAACTGAAATGCCAATGATTATGTAATTATTTCGGCAAATCTCCTTTATACCATAGTTGAAAAAATCATATTAGCAGAATTTTCACTGCAGTGAACTGTGAAAATGAGTGTACAATACAAAACACCTATCATTTGCGTTTATCTACTGATATGCGAATGTCGCTTATCCTCACCTCTCAATCAGATGAACCTTCAATCCATCTTTAACCTTCCTTATTGGATGAATTTTTGAGCAATAAGTATACTAACTATACAAATCGAATACATATTCGATTCGTGCGGAGTTATCAAAAATCAATGTTTAAAAATAATTGTAAAATCATTCATTGTTTTCGATAGTTCGTAAGAATATCGGTGGATGACTCTACTGTCGCCTTAAAGACGGATAAAAATAGAAGAAAAATTTGAATCACATCGGGCGTGTCTCGGTAACCTCGGTGGTCAAGACATTCCCCCTGTAAGGAAAAAATCGCGGGTTCGAGTCCCACCCGAGAAGATTGATTTTTCCCTATGTATTCGATTTAATATTCGTTTAACACTGTTGACGTATGCAACTGCCTCTATATTATATCGGTGCACAAATTTTTCTACTCTCCCAGTTCAAGATGCATTGAACGGCTTAAAATATACGCGGCCCCAACGGAAGTTAAATGTTCGAGTGAATTTTTCTCTTTTGTACACTGGTTTAGCATGGTGACGGAATCGTCTGCGTTAAATATTGCCTTTTATCTTCTCAGAAAGAGAATTCACTTTACTTTGAAATTTAGAAAGTATGAATGGTACATTGTGTGAATCTCATGAAAATCTTGATGTCTATGAACAATAATAAAAGCGAATGAATGAATTGTTAACTAAGGTTACGCTTACTTTTCGTATTTGTCATCTAAAAAAAATGTTAATGTACAGTCAACAAAGGATACGCGGTTGCATTTTTCATATAAAATTTTAAGTAAAGGTGCAACCGCATCTTCTTTGTTGATTGTTGCAAACAGAAAATTTACAAAAATAGTTTTCTATTAAAAATCTGTAATACAATGTACTAACACCTGTTTACTGCAGTAAAGAACTGAGTCCCGGTTAGGTTAGGTTAGGTTAAAAACTTTATTAAAATGAAAATGTCAGGTAATGAGACGTTTAATCTGAACGGTGACAATAGTAAAAGAGATATTTAATAAAATTACAGTTGTCAATTTCACTACATAAGTCTTGATGAGGTTTGCCGATGACGAAGTGAAGACATCCTCACAGATTGCTCCTCCAGTTATTTCATGTGTTAACAATACCTAGTAACCCAAGTTTTTATAAAATATATGTAATGTACAGACACAATTACTTTACAATCCATACTTAATATTTTAATGCGAAAGTAACTCTGTCTGTCTGTCCGTCTGTATGTCTGTCTGTCTATATGTTACGCTTTCACGCCAAAACCACTAAACCGATTTTTATGAAATTTGGTATAGGGGTAGATTAGACCATGAGACCATGTGTGTATTTATAGCAGGTTTATAAGTGCCCAGTTAATGGCAATAGGCTCGCCACCTATTACATAGGGACCTAAACATAAACTGGCCTTCGGGGAATACAGGCGTGAGTTTATGTTATGTTATGTTATGAAATGTGTTTCTTGAATGAGAAGTCCGAGACATGGACAGGACACATCGCCAATTGCTTTCGGGTTAACTGCACGACTGTACAAGTTTGCCTTCACGTACCCTCAAAGGACAACCATTTCCTGTCCGTTGCTTCTCACTTCTAGATGTTACTAACTGTAACAAGAACGTATTCATACAATCTATGTATTTTCTAGACATCTAGCATCGAGTAGAATTATATTGCAAGGCTAAGACGGCTGTGTACACGAATTACACCAATAATATACTGACTAAGACCGTAATGACATTGTAGTCCCGAGAATCACAGTGATTAGTCCACCTCATTGCTATATTAGCTCTGTAGCTTAGACCATACTTAGACAGAGCCTTTGTATCAAAATGCATCTAAAAAAATATGACGTGATAAAATGCATTTTGTGTGACTAAGCTAATGTGTGAGTGATCACTTTTTACCGGATTCTATCGCGATTTATTTGCTATTATTTACTTTTAGCCCTTTGGTGTTCGGCTACTTTTTAGCAGCTTTGGTTCCAGGGCGACTAAAAGTTTGGGACGGACCTTAACTTCAAAAAATGTTTTATTTCAATGAGTGATATTCACGTTAACTTCAAAAAGAACCATAAACTCAATATTGTTCTATAAACTGTCAATGTATGCACATATGTATGTACTTAAGAATTTATACCGAATTAGTACCGCATTGAGATGAGACTTGCTGCGTCTTGGTATAGTTTGTATATATCTCAAGCTCTGTGAATTAAACCATTGTAGGTAACTGTTCTCAAAGCGTTTAGCACCTTACATTGTTACTGACAGCGGACAGCTTCAAAAGCCTCTTAGATAATTTAAATTCGATTGTAATTTATCAAGGTACACTTCACTGGCAAAACATTTGCGTTATCAAGTAATGATGTTAAAACCATCTGGAGGAGGATTCAAAAGGTACAATAATGTGTTTGAAGTAGCTATTAAGTTGTTGAAGCAAATTAGTTTGGCTTGGGTATTAAAGCGTTCGACTACTACCTACATCAGAAATCTACTAGACTACTTGAAGAACAAATCTTTCCTGAGACTTTTCCTTCAGCTTATCATCAGGCGTGGTGAATTCAAATTGACCATCTATAAACCTAAATACGGTTAAGTGGTCCAATCAACCGGACTATGGGTAAAAAAAATATCCATAATATTTTCTATAGTCCGGTTGACCGGACAACTTAACCGTACTAGGCGCAAATTGACGTGCCCTGAAAAAAAAAAGCTGCTGATTCGATTACCGGCACAGTGCAAATGTTTGTATGAATGATTATTATGTAAATGATATATTACTGCATCTCTTTTCTATCTCTAATATATAGCCTTAAATTAATCGCCAAGAAGTCAGAATCATAATCTTATCACTTACCTATGCCCGGAGTGGATCTTCCGGAAAATTCACAATGGAACTTCTGCCAGGTGTTGCATAATAGGTGTACCTGTGTTGTATTGCCTGTTCTCGGGATATATTACCGCAGGCTGAGTCCTCTAATCTTCTAAAATTCTCAAATCACACAGTCTCTTTTACCCAGTCTAAAACGCCTGTTCCTAGGCACATTTAGACATTACGTGTTCTTGGCAAATTTCCCTCTATAATTTAAGCTCCGTCACGTTTCTTGTGCTATATATTTGTAAGTAGAAGTCTAGCGAAATCGTCACGTGATTTCACAAGATTCTTAGAATCTAATTTGTACAAATTGGTTATTCTACTGACTAGTCAAATAAGTTACTTTTTACTAAACATCAAAACGTTAAGTTGTAAGGTAACTAAAAAAAGATTTAGTGACTTCATAAAATTGAATAGTCAAATCAGTTACTAGTATAGGTTGGGTGGATGATTAAAAATAAATAAAAACTATAAAATAAGAACGGACGCAATTTTTACGGCTCTTTTACCATTCTTTATTTAATAAGCTCGGTTAGATAAAAAATTTTAACTATAAGATACCACCCAATTGAAGCCTGGTATTGTGATCAAATCATATAAACTGTAACTTTTATAGTAAACAAATAATTCTAATACATTAAATTTTGCAATCATGTAAATATACACACTTGATGATAACCGGCAACTAGGGTAAGAAGAAATTAATATTTGATATCAATAAAACAAACCCCTTTTGCTTAGTATGTCGTTGATGTATTATTTTTGGAACTTCTGTGAATATTTTTACTTTAAGTTTTTTATAACATACTCTTACTTGTTTGACAAAGGGGTAACCAGAGGTGTGTAAAACGCACAATAAAATAAAACCATAACTTAGTTTTTCTCCATCTCTAATTAGGTATGTAATTCAATTAACAGAATTTATATTCCTTTAAATTCGAAACACATCGGGAAAAAAGAAGCGCTCAAGTGGGACTTGAACCCACGACCTTTCCCTTACAGGGTGAATGCTCTTCCAACTGAGCTATTGAGTCACACCTGAATCACTTCAAATTTCCCTTCTCTTTATATCAGTCTTTAAGGACGACGACGGTGGAGCCATCTACCCACTTTCTTACGAACTGTTGGAACCATTGAATGATTTTTCAGCCATTTTTAAACATTGATTTTTGATGATTTCACCCAAACCTTTGAATGAAAATTTTATAGCATTTATTATGCTAACTTTTAAATTCGAAATGCATCGGGAAATAAAAACAAATTACATATCTTTAATTGAAACTCTTCATAAGTACTATATAACCGCCCACATAAATCCAAAACAAACTTGTTCGCAACAGAATACAAAAATACTAATTGTAGTTCAACATATTAAACAACAGTGAAATGGGATTTATCGTCAGTTCATACATGTGAAACTCACCATGACACGACTCACGAACGAGGCCGGCACTCCAGGGAGCTTTGTACTCAATGAATTCACATCGTTTAAATAGAACTCGTTTTAGCTGACGTCGTTTGTTTAAAGAAACCTATTCAGTTTTTATGTTAACCTAACAATATTCACAAATTCAGTATTGTAAGTGTTATGTAAGAGTATTGTTGGTCAAGGGCAGGTAAAAAGTACTGGAAACCGGCAGACTTATTTGAAAGTATTAATGACAGAAGAGGAAGCTTGTGAAGTATTTAAGGATGAAGTTAAATGGCGGCCTGTTGTCTTTGCCTACCCTGAAGGAAAATGTATGTATGTAAAATTAAAATGTAATAAACTGGGGAGGAAATCCTGGTGTCCTGAAATACAGACCACAAGTCTACAGTAAAAAGTGGACTCGCATTCTGGTTCGGCGAAGTTCTTTAAAAGCCTGCAGCTACCACGTCGTAGTAGTAATAATAATTATAATTAAAAATTAAAGTAAATAAGTAAATATTAAATATATTAAGAAAAAGACCCGACACAAAACAATAAGCTAAGATTAACCTATGGGACCTCACTCGACTGTTTTTTGCAGGCGTTCGCTTATTCTTCCCAACATTCACCCCCTACAACTTTTAAACAACTCAACCAACTTACATCAAATATGAATTAGCACATCCGTGCATATATGTCCCTACATAACACAAAAAAAAAACTAAATTAAAATCGTTTTATCCGTTCGAGAGCTTTAATGGCACAGACTGATAAACCTACTACCGAGAGACTTTAAATTAAAAGAAATTTAAAACACAGTATTATTTTGTTCCATGTGTTTAACTTTTGACAGTCTAGATTGAGGATTTTTTTGGAGAGCATTCTGTGCATTTAAACGTTTAAATCGATATTATTCGGTGTGTTTAAATCGATATTATTCATGTGTTGTATAAGGGCCCAGTTGAAAACCAGCGCCAGCTCCTCGTGGTCTGGCAGATGCTGAACTGGGTTCCTATTGCTGCAGCCGTAAGACGCTTACATTGAGACAATGACAGCAATATTTTTTTCTTTCTTTCTTTCTTTCCTTCTTTCTAGTTCTTCGTTCTCTGAGCGATGCTTGTCCCGACGATGAGTTTCCGACACGTTTCACTTCGTCTTATTAGTACTGTTTTGGCGCAGTCGGACTGTCGGAGGCACCGGTCTCCTGCAATATACATTGTCATTTTAACGTGTGTAGAAATTAAAATAGGTACTGAAATGTATCAATGTTGCTTATGCTGTATATAGTGGTATGAAATATTTTTTTTTTTTTTAACTTTATGCACATAAATTTGTATAAAGGCGAACTTAATGCCAAAGGCATTATCTAACAGTCAACCTTAGGGTGATGCAGAGATACATTGAGGTAGGTGCAGACAGAAGATTAACTATTTACTATAATGTAATAATACATACAATAAACATACACACTATAATACACAAGAAATGCATACATATACAATTACATATATACCTATTCCTATACTTATACTTTATATAAATATATATAATACATACCTATATAATATACTACTACTTAAACCATATTTTTTATCAAAATGATGAAATAAAACCTTGCAGTTATTACCCACTATTGCCATTAGGGATTACTGTAGAGCTGACGTACTTTATACTTGAAAGTAGCACGGTTGTTAGCCATCCTGATTTCGAGAGGAAGCGCATTCCAGAGTAGAATAGCTTGCACGAGGAAAGAAGAATGAACTAGGCTAGAACTATGAGTAGGACAGTGGAGAAGACGGTTATCAGCTGATCGTAGATTTTTTTTATGATGAGAACCGAGAAGCTGTACCTGAGATGATAAATAAGTGGGGGCATTTGGGGAGCTTAAAATAGTATGTATCATCGTCACCGCCCGCAAGCTGCGTCGCTGTCGTATAGGTAACCATCCTAACTCTGTACGATAGACTGAGACGTGATCATATTTCCTAAGGTTGAAGACGAATCGAATGCAATTGTTGAGAAGGCGGTCGAGTTTGTTGAGCAGATCTGCATTCAGGTCGAGGTAGCATACATCACCATAGTCCAAGACTGGGAAGATTAGGGTCTGCATAAGCATTTATGTATTGTTGGTCGATGACATTGGGCGATAGCGTGGCGGTAGTGAACGCGACTGCCACGCATAAGTTGCGGGTTCGATCCCAGCTCAGTGCACTTTTTTTTATGGCTATTTGCATTGGTCTGGGTACTTCTATGTATAATATGTATATATTTACAAAAAAAGTATCTAAGTATGTTCATCCACATTCTAGGTTCCATAACACAAGCTAGTTAAGCTTACCATGGGTCTAGATAGCGTTGTGTAGAATGTTGTAGAATATTGTTATTATTATATTATCTATGCTTCAACAGTCTCATACTTTTTATTGCCTTATTTTTGTTTTACGGTAACGACTTGATAATCGTTTTTTGAGGGGTTAGATGATTCTAACCCCTCAAAAGAAAATCTTAGGGCCGAAACACATAAGCGCGTTGCGGCGCCACGCCGCTAAAATTGGCGGTGCTCACTGTCGATTAGTGCGGTGCGGCGCTGCAACGCACGACGTGAATTCCAGCGTTATGACGTCATACTTATTGACAATGATGCAGTTTGTTTCTAACACTCGTACAAACACCACGTGTCAACCCAGAAGCAGTTTAAAAATTAAAATGTCTGAGGTCATTTTAATAAAAAATAACTATTTTATTGTGTTGATTATTTACACTATCATTATAGGTATATGAAAAAAAATGTTTTTTTATTTGTTTTCCACCAGCCACCATACATGGGATAATTTGCGAATGGGACGTTTTTTTTACGTGGGACATTTTGCGAATGGGACGTTATGCGACTAAACCAGGTAGACGTCGATCTGTTTATATCTTCGATTCAGGAACACCTTTTTTTGTGGGATACTAATCGTATTTTTAAGATAGAGTAATGTCTTCATAATAACAAATAAGCAATAAGTTTATTACGATTCATGGCAGAGAGACGTTTGTCCACATTAAAAAATCACGAGGAAATGGTGAACCTACGATAACGCTCTGATTCGCGACGCCGCAACACGGCAACGCAACTGCCGATTTTGGCGTTGCGGTGCCGCAAAAATTGGCAGTTTGCGTTATGTGTTCCGGCCCTTACGCCAGGAAAGCTACCATAAACAGCAAGCGTACCGACTGACAGATGACGTTGATTTGGACCTCCAAGAGTCCCGTACATAGGCGTACGTCCCTGACCTGACCCCATAAATTATATTATTCCAATTAAAATATATTCAGGATACCAAAATTGTTATAGCTATTAATGAACTTAGGACGCTTTATACAATTATATCCTTTAATCAGCTTACAAAAGGTTCATTAGATTTTATCCCAGTTGCCCAAACAGGTATATATAAACCAAATTTACAAAATTAATACTGATTGAATCCATACCAACCAATATACGCATATCAAAGGCTGAAATTCCTTTTTCACTCCAATTCAAATGCTTAATTGGTTCACCGTAGCAGTTATATGTATAAACCATGTTCCATTTTACAAGGCGCAAATATATCACCAGTTTATCGAGGAGAACAGACATTTATAGACGGAAACTCCATTAATACTATTAATAGGTTGTTGGATTTTATGTACGTACTATGTAGCTCTTTCGTATTTTCCTTTAGACTAGGTAATTCTTCTAGTGGAAACTACGCGATGTTTTGACGTCACCTCTACGGCTAATGTAATTAGTCTTCACAACTATGTATATTGTAGTCTTTTTAGTACCTTAATATCACGAAATTAAGGTCTCATTTCACAAACAGCCAACTTCTTAGGTTGTTAAGGCGTATATAACTTTTGATTGTGATGTTCCAAAAGAATGTCAAAAGTCCTAAATATCTAAATTCTAATATTATTGTTACTGCGGTCTATTGTATCCTTGGGTCTCAATACCAGGGAAAATGAATAATAGGCGAAATAGAAGAGGCAAAGCTGGAAGGTGGAGTTCGCTCTGAGGTGATATTCTCGGGGACTGTGTAACAGGGACTCGGTAAGAATAATTCAAACGATTTTAGGAACTCAAGAGGTTACATTATTTATGTATTATAAACAAAGAATCTAGAAAAAAAATTAGTTACAATCGCTGGTTTACAGACGTTCATTTTTACACTCGAAAACCGAAAAGGTTACGTCCCAGCACGTGACCTTTTTGGTGGTTTCAAAAGAAATTCCTCGCTAACGCTGAAACTGTGAAATGACTGTCTGTCATGCAACTACGGTATAAGGTTCTTCAAAAATTATGTTATATGGTTTTATAGGGCTACAATACACGCGTGCCATTTGATACTGCTAATATCTATAGGCTATCAGATAACTGGTATAAATGAACCTATTGGTCTAGGTTATTATTATACTTGTAGTATCTAATAAGAAGCCAACGATTTGACTTATAAAATCAGAAATGGTAAATTGCGATCATCTTCTATTTCACCGGTCTAATCTTCATCCATGTTATTATGGACGTCACGGGACCCGTGAACAAATGCTCCAATATCATGAGTGATGGGTTACGCGTGTCTTTTCATACTTCCACCTCAAAGTAAATTCCCTTTACGAGTCAATTTATGGTTATGATCACATTAATATTTAACAAGCAAATAACTTGAGTGTCTCGTCAGCTAAGAAAAAATCCTTTGATATATTGCATCGTTAGTCGCACCATCTCCTCGGGAACTCAGGATTGTTAATCGGGCAATTTGTCACGATCGCGCTTGGTATTCACTGAGAACGAACAATTCGAATTTCGCGAACGATTTCTAAAGGGGATCGAGTCGAAATGTAACTGGCTGATCATGATTCTCGTTTGTTATATTAAAATATTTTCATATTTTCACATTGTTTGAATAACGAGTGAGTTTTATCGACCTTAGGCAATACTTTCAGTATGTTCTTGTGTATTTTTTTACTCAATACTTATCAAGCTTCTTCAGCTTATTTGGAAAGATGTTTTGTTTAAAAAATGTGATACTTCTCAGCAGAGGCCTCTTGAGTTTGGGCACAGTTATGGCAACACTGATTGACAATCGTCGTTAAAATTTGAGCGAAAGTTTGAAAGCTAGTATTTTTTTTTATACTGGTCACGCCAATTTGACTTCACCTCGCCTGATGTTAAGCTAAAGGCAAAGTCTCGGAAAGTGGGTCACCATCGTGAACATTTACCATGTTAACAGTGGTGGCACTCAGCTTGACGGCCTCATTAGATGCCTTTTCACGCCCCGTTTAAAGGACCCGGGACTGTAGGAAGAAGGAAACACATGAGCTGGCAGGGAGTTCCAGGTCTTAGTGGTGCAGCATAGGAATGAGTCACTGAAACGTTTGGTTCTAGCAGGTATACTCTGCACCGTAAACGGATGGCATCTTAGCCCTGCACGTGTCGTCCTGTGAAGATTTGAGAATATTATTTCCAGCTCTCGAGAATGTCAATAAATCAATCGATCAATAAGCCTATCGCAGTCCATACCTGGAGATATGCCTCTCCTAATGTTAGAAGGCCTTAGCCTACTGTTTCCACTCTGGCCAGGCGGGTTGGTACAGGGTTTTATTTCGAGTTTTCCTTCTCTCGCAGTGATATCGTCTGCGTAGTTTTCCGTTAGTCGCCTCGTACGACGCCTTGGATGAGTTGGCGTGGTAAACTTGTATTACTGAGACTCATTAGACTGTTGACAAATTAGGTTGTTAAATTGTAGTCACGATTTTATTATGTCTGAGATATACTTTCCTTCGTTAACATAATATAGATAAATACGCAAAAACAAATGAACTTATTATTGTTTCAAGGATTTTATCTATTTTCTGCATCTACAAAAACACGAAGGCAATGTCCTCAAATATGATGCAATATGTAACTCAAAATTTTCTATTAAGCAGTTTTATCAACGTTCCAGATCACAATACTCCATTTCTTTTTTCGACAGCAAAATAATAGAGTTATTAAGTGGAGCGACTGAAACCTGCGCTGCCTCAGTACTGTGCCAAGTTTCGACCGGAGCTTCTAACTATACAGCATTAATATTCTTCCTATGTCCACTGGCTTTAGTTATGTCTTAGTTTCATTAAGGTTTATAATACTGATATTTTTAAATTAAATCTATACATTTAAAGCATAACAGCATGTAAAAATTACGTGGCACTTCAACGTGGTGGTAATAATATGAGGGTATCAAAACATCTCTTCCTACACCTTTGGAGATATACGAGCGTTGTTATATTCCGTGAAAATATTACGAGACAAGCCGCATAGCTGAGTGCTCTTAACAATATTCTCGGATCGTGGAGTGTGCGCTAGCTTCGCAAGGTGCACTATCACCTAACGCTTCTCGAGCTAAGAGGAATGTCGTCCTCACTAGTGGTGGTGACGTCACGAGCAGTTCTAATATTAAAATCATTGTTAACTCTGCTACGAGATAATAGACTTATAAAAAAAAACTTTATTATACGTTTTTATTTACCTACACTTATTTAACCTCATTTACCACAGACCATAGATAAATACCATTACAAATAGATATATAATAGACCATAGGAAAGTAATCCTGATCCCAACTAGTTTTTTTTTATATCGCTAAGAGCCCCAACACAAATGTAATATTATTATTACCTGTGATTATTACGTTATTATCCGTAACTGTATTTAAATAAGTAAATCCACACAATCCTCAGTAAATTCAAATCTTTGTTAACAGGTCTTCACCCGGATCAAAGTGTCAAAGCGGAGTCTCTAGACATGGTGAAGGTCTCAGCGGTGGCGGGCGGTGACGCGACACTCCCTTGTGACACTCGCTCTACGCAGGCTTCCGACACTTTATTACTCGTCGTGTGGTACAAAAACGATGTGCCATTGTACAGGTTAGTATATTTGTTTAACTGTTTTATTACAGATGGCCCTGGATTCGGTCGGTTGCGAGAGATATATCTCAGAAAATCCCACTTCTGGCAACCTACCCACAGATAGTGTGTGTTTTAGTCGATTAAAGTATCATAACCACCCCACCGGCTCGGGAAGGGTTCCACATAGGGATTTTGTGCAAGATAAAAAGGTGTCAATCATGTGAGACTGGAAAAGTAAACGCCAGTACCGAAATGTGTACGCAGCTATTTGAGCCTGATATTAACCAGAATAAAATGATTCACTTTTTCTCACTTTCCTTCAATGGAACTAACTACATTGACGGTTAAAGGGTGTTCGAATTATGAAATGAGTGTGTCTTTTTTTGAAAAACAGCGGTATATACGGCATAAAGTCAGTAAACACCCTTTGTGTACTTAAAAATATGGTAGCGACTATCAACAAGCTGCTTGATTGCCACCATAGTGTTACATAAATAGTGCCTTATTTCTGTTAATGGTTGATTCACCTAAACCTAATAAAACTAATGGTGGTCTAGACAGTATACATTGTAATTTTATGGTCAAACGATTGTATCTCGCTCCCGTGGGTCAGAATGTCCCGTGTAAACAGTGATAGACAGACATCTGCTGATGAACATATGAACTGAAGCTTATTTGTATAAAAATGCTGACCATACTGAGGTAGACAACGGCCAAAATTTTATGTAAATCAGTTTTCCATTGAACTGTGCCCCTAGCACGAAAAACTATCGTAATTGTAACGTAAACGCATCGACGGATCGGAGATCGATTGGCCCCATGCCTACCGTGAACGTGTGTGTGTATGTGAAGCCTGCCAATCACAATTCTCCGTTCTTGCGATATGTTTAGGTTACAATTACGATAGTTTTTCAAGCTCGGGGTACTAATCATTGACTTATTGGAGTATTTTCCCAATGAACCTAACCGTTCTATAAGCAGACGTTTTTAAGATGAGTACATGTATTTTAATTATTTCATATCTTTGCAAAGAAAACAATAATTCAGCAGCTTATTAGCAAAGACAAAAACTAAATTCAATACCTTAAACTCACTTCAAAGATATTATTATATTTTCTTTTTTTAAAGAATATTAGACCCAAGGTTACTAAAATTCCCTGTAACCATTATGCATTACGATTAGTGGATGACTAAAAATATCTACTGATCGAACTGTTAGGACCAAAATATTCCAATCACGTATTAATATTAGCTAGACGATCTTGTTCGAACAAAAATATTCCAATTAGTGATAGTGACCCAGACGATCCATTTCAACATAAATGTTCCGAATTGTTATATTGCCTAGTTGAACATTTTAGGTCTCCAAAGGTTTTATTAGAGATGGAACTACTAAGGATATTACATTATTATCAGGCTCAGACGTAGTATTACGTAAGTACATGATATACAGAAATACATAAAGACCCAGTTTGTCTTCATACATGAGATTGTTATCAATATAGGAGCGGTATCATTATTTCTCCAGTTTGGGGAAGGATTTTAGGTTTATTGAAACTATGATAAATTATGTATGAGATAAATTGTATGCTCTGGTACTCATGAATACAATTCTAGGGCCATTAAATGAACTAATTGGGCAAACATAATTAGAACCCAGACATGACATAAATTATGTATTTTTTTTCATAGGTACGTATCGTTAAGAAGAATATCCTTTTTGCATACACAATGTTTTCATCATAGCTGTTTTTTAACCCCCGACGCAAAAACGACGTGTGTGTGTGTGTGTGTGTGTGTGTGTGTGTGTGTGTGTGTCTGTCTGTGGCATCGTAGCACCCAAACGGATGAGCCGATTTGGATTTAGTTTTTTTTGTTTGAAAGGTGTATTAGTCGGGAGTGTTCTTAGCTATGTTTGAAAAAAATCGGTGAAAGATGGCCGCCGTCACAACATGTTGGAATACATATTTCTTTATAATTCCCTCAATATGGGTATCAAATGAAAGAGCTTGACGAGTAGATCGATTTAAAAAGTATAAAATAAAAATTAAATTAAAAATTTAAAAAACCCCCGTCACAAAAAAACACCAATAAGTTGAAAATAAATGAATAAATATTAATTCAACGGTTGCCATGTCGGGGGACCTTACGATATAAAGGAGTACTTAACCAGTTACGGTCCCCCGATATGGCAACCGTTGAATTAATATTTATTCATTTATTTTCAACTTATTGGTGTTTTTTTGTGACGGGGGTTTTTTAAATTTTTAATTTAATTTTTGGGTATTAATGTACTTATGTATTTTCATGATGCACCCTGACTAACGCAAGTTTGACGCAGATTTGTTCTTTATTAACAGTTCAGAGCAATTCCCCAAAAAAAAAAACGGGTTTATCCGCAAAAAATTTAATGGTAATTAAATGCCCTGCCCGGTAGGTTGATGTTATGGTCATAATAATGTATGAATACAACTTAACCAGGTACTTCTCACAGACCTTTGATACTTAATGGCTAAAACACTTACTTTAGCATAAAAATAAATGCAGATTTATTTTTGTAACAACGGCATTTAATTGAAAAATTTAAAAAACTAAACAAAAATTCTATGCTACAGTAATAAATCGTTCGTTGCTGTGCCTCTGTTTTATAAAACGTCCGCTTAAACTGTTATACACAAAATGCAATTTTGACTGACAGTAAACAAGGACTATATTTGTCAAGCAATTCAAATTCGGACTGCTGTAATCCAAATAACTATAACGATCTTAAAGTTCAGTTGGTTCTTATTAAAACCTCAGCACAACGTTTGTTTTCCAAGTTTTTGTTGGAAAAATGTAAATTGGCTTCAGTATTGGAGCACGTACCGTGCCGTTGCCGTTTATTTTTCTTTTTTCCTCTTGTAATAAGGCTAGGTCGCGTGTGGCGCCGGAACAACGACCTACGGAGCTTGACGCTATTACCTCCACTACGTGTTCATTGTCTGTTGAGTGACAGTCGGTAAAGTGTACCTGATGCAAGAGAGAAGTCAACATGAGTCATATAATTCATTTATTATGTATATTTTTGAAGGAAAACCTTTTTCTGCGCTTTGGGCAGTTTGCTACAAATATGTAATATGGAACGCACGTCATCGTCACATACGTCACAGTGACATCACGATGATATAATTAGCGGGTTACTTAGACTCCAAAAAAAAGGAAACACAAAAGTAAAACACTCCTTTTTATTTAAATATTTTTAGGCTTAGACAATTTACAAAGTTTAGGCGAAAAAAAGTTTCAGTTCTATTAATATTATCTATGTATGTATTTACTTGTTGTGAAGTAAATAACTTACTTTTTACCCAAGTTACTAGTTCCCCAAAAACAGCCCCGCATATATTTTCTTTCATTTGACTATTGAAGAATCATGTTATAATGTTTAGGTACTGTGTATAAATCAGTATCTTATGGTTTCTCCCAGTTGCTCTAGACTAGGGTAACTTTCTGAATGTTATCCAGCTCTCTTCATAGAATTTTTCTTAACTCAGATGTTACAAAAAGAAATTACAATTGCAATAACAATTAGAAGATAACAAAATGTAATTAAAACCCATGACATATTTATACAATGAAATACAACTAGTTAATTCGGCTAATACAAAAACTTTTTCCGAACTAGATAAATGAATATCTGTGCTTCAGACAGCTGCTTTTCTTATAGCTATCATCCCTAGTATAGCTTCAAGAAACAAATATGTACATATATTTAACACGAGCTCACGTCAGGTAATATAAAAAATAACAGAAAGACACGTGAAACAAGAAATATGTAAAGGATTAAAACTGCACATAAATACACACACTTACCGAAGGTAGACAGTATAAGAGCGTTGTTGACCCACCGCCTCATTCTCAAGGACCTTAAATGATTCTATTCTCCAGTAAGATTGTGGTACTCTTGGCGTAGGTTTCTTTTTTAAATCTGATACTTATCGTAATTAATTAATCTACACTCGTAGTCAAATTATCATAAAACATACATATATACATACATACATAAAATCACGCCTGTTTCCCATTATCATAAAAATACCAATAAATATGCCGTAAACCCACTTCTGCCTACCCCTTCGGGGAATACAGGCGTGAGTTTATGTTATGTTATGTTATGTTAGTTACTAGAGTTTGTATAAAGGTTTTATTTTAATGATTGATGTACGCGTAAACTTCTAAGAATGTCATGTATACATATTTTCTGGATATTATAAGAGAACACTGTATTTAAAACTTGACACTAACAATATTTATACGTGTAATCTGTATACATTGACACACTATAAGTTCACAATACATTTAACATTCCAACAAAATTAAATCCTACCGTAATCCAGGGACTACCAACATAGTTGAGAGAGCCCGTATTTAATAACAACATCAGATAAAATTTGTCAGGGCTGGCAAATCCTGTTTAATCTCATTCCATTTTGACAGCGCCTAACGCTCGCGTTCAAACTAATTTTGGGTTCACATTCATACAGGTACAACCATGCATAGCAGATTTCTGTTTGAAGGGTTTATAAAATATACATGCATTCCAGATTGCGATTCAGTCATGAATCTTGGTTCATAGAGCAGTATGACAGAATTGGTACCGTTGAATGTCGAACAAAGGTCATGGGTGATTCATACGTTTTATGATTTTGTACGTAACAATATTGCTGTGTAATTTTTAAACTATCGCGGTGTTTACTCATAGTTTTTATAGAATAGTCGGGACTTCCCGCGATAAAACTTTGGAAAACTTACTTTTGCTGACGTTTCAGGTGCGTTACAGCATCCGTGGTCACAACTTGACTGACCAGTCGTGACCACGGGTGCTGTAGCTGACTCGAAATATTATAAAAAAATATGAACATTTTTCTTGACTTTTTATTTAATTTAGAGGGTTTTATACTTACAAAATAACCAATTTCTTATTAATATGAGCTTTGTTTAAAATGAAAGTTATTGGTATTTTACAATCTATCTTCTTTGCTAAATACCTTCAAACATTTACTAACAGCCTAAGCTGTAAATATAAAGCATAGCCATATTGAATTTTTCATTACAGAAGTTTGTATAATACCAAAGACAACTTAAGCAATCCAATGATTTACGTTAACAGAAGAGACAATTTTGTTCGTTTGTTTACACAACAAACTGAATAAATAACGATGGGGTTTATTCCTGTACATTCTCAACTGTCACAAATAAAACAAATCGTTCATTTGCGAGAAGAGTGACACAACTGAAAAACAAAGATTTTGAACGAGAGTGATTTGAAATTACAGACATTTTACCGTGAATAATGATGCATCTCCGATTTCGCGAGACTTGTTAGAAACAGAATTATTATTTTATAATTATGTTTCAAAAAATAAAAAAGGGATTCGAAGGTATTAAACAATTTTACTATTGATTATTATGAGTGAAAAAACTACGTTCAAGTTTTGTGTGAAAAGTTTTTGATGGTTGTTGATCATAATCGGTACATTTTTTTTCTCACGGTGCTATAAATTTAAACCAATTTCGATGGAGTAGCAAATATACTTCATCGACACAAAATAAAATAATTATAATATCAGGTTTAAACCAAAGTTATGCTCGGGTGGCACGCAGTTTAATCATAGTTTTATAATTTTCTGAAAAGTTACAAATCAAATGAAATAGTTTTAGTATTCAATTTGTTGTTAATAAAATAAATTAATATTATTGTGAAGACATCATCATCATTACAGGCGAATATATAGGAATATATTCATAAGCTTCGGTAGCTCTAGAGTAAGAATCCTAACCATAACCATAACGTACAACCCTTTCCTAAGCAATTTAGTGTAGAGGGAGGGGGGGGTTCAGGAAAGTCTAAACATTGATGATTGGATAAAATACTGATATCTATTCATGATAATATGTGGTAACATTGTATCAAAACATAATGGAATTTAACCAATAAATGAGGCAGCAATGAGAGCGGTAGTGGTCTAAATGCTTATCATTATGACATAACATGACGTCATTATTACCTTTATATCGTAGCAATTAGGTTTGCGAGATAATTCAGTTTAGAACGAAAACATTTTCATGGAAAATGTATTTTGAAATAATTTTGTCCATGTTTCATTGTGATTTAGGTTAATTAGTGAATGCTTCTTCTATATTGCTTTATTGTGATATTCCTATACATATTGAATAGTGTTGTACAATTTATCTGAAAATATTTTTGTTGTTTTGGTACCTACATAAATTTCAGAATAAACAACGGAGATTGACGAACAAGTCATGTCAGCGCCATTTTGTATACCGAATTGATTTTGTTATATCAGAATTTTTTAACGAGAATTTTCATATGAATTTGAACGGATGGATTTATATCAATACAGAACTGATAGCAAAAAAAATGACATCCAATGTCAATAATTGTCTCCGGGCGATTTGTTTTCATGACATGGTATTCCGAAAACTCGAATGGGCAATGTCATAAATTTTAGTGGTTGTACTATGAATCATCGTTTGCAGTGTTTACTTATCTACGATATCGAGGCAAAAATGTGCTTTGTTTTTTTGAACATGGTCAATTTTCTGTTAGGCTTGTTTGCTTTCGATGTGATCAACATTGCGGAAATTTAAACCAAGTTTTATTTTTTTAGCAGTGTTAATGAATGTTGATGATTTTAAAGGTTAACACTAAGTACAAAACTCTTTGCATAGGTTGATTGGCCAATGTCTATTTTATTTATTTATGTGCGTTAGAACGCTTTGATGTTGATAAAATGTGGGTGCTAATACAACTCTGCCTACCCCTTTGGGGATTTACAGACGTGAATATATGTATACGTTATTTTAATATCAAAACAGTAATATGAACATTAACCTTAATAATGGCGTGGCGGTAGTGCACGCGACTGCCACGCAGGAGGCGCGGGTTCGATTCCCGCTCAGTGCAAATATTTTGTATGCATGAATATGGCTATTTGCATTGGTCTGGGTGTTTCTATGTATAATATGTATGTATTTACAAAAAAAAAGTATATAAGTATGTTTATCCGCATTCTCGATTCCATAACGTAGAATGTTGTGGAATATTTATTTATTTATTTAATATACAGTACATTTTTATTTTTGAAGATTGATCTACAGTGCAACTATCTAAGGAAAATTCTCTTTCTGATATACTTTTCACATCTCTATGACAGATTATGACGTATTTATATATTTTCGACTGCTTCGGGTACAAGTTCGCTGTTGATTGATGACGAATACTTGGCATCGATTCTATCATCTTAATAGAAATTGCATTTTATCAATAACTGAAATCGAATGAACTAATTCTGTCACTAGAACAATTTGTATTTACTTCTGTAAATATAGCGAAGTATTTTTGTTGAAAATTAAAATATTTTCCTTTTTTTTCTGCTCATTTAGGTGACAAAGTCGTACTTTGGAATATCAAGATCCACAGTGTTTTCATTTAAATTTATCTTCAGAATTTCCAGTACAGTCTGTGAGAAAAGAATCTGGTAATAATAATTCAGTTTCTCTTTTCAATCGCTGGTAATTAGGTATTCGTATTCAAACATCCTGTATTCTACTAGTAACGCGTGGCCTACATTCCTGCTGAGTTGCTACTCTCAGACCAATTATATTACACTTTTATTTATTTATTTACAATATCTAACCACCATTACAGGTTGCCCCAATGCAGCTGTTAGTAACTCTTATAACCAATAATTGGATAGGTACTATTGTAGCTTATTATTATAACTAATTATATATAATGATGTCCTTGTGAACTCACTCAGAGAACCATAATACTCTACACAAAATTTTACACAACGCTATCTAGACCCATGATATGACAAGCTAGCTAAGCTAGGCTAGCTTAGCTAGCTTGTGATATGGAATCTAGAATGGGGATAAACATACTTATATATACTTTTTTTTTAAACATACTTAATATTAAACATAGAAACTCTTGGTCCAGGCTCATGGACCAATGCACCCATAAGTATTCATGTTTACAAATATTTGCACTGAGCGGGGATCGAACCTGCGCCTCCTGCGTAGCGGTCGCCTGCACTACTGCTACGCCACATAGGCCACCCGTAAACATATTGACTATTTTGACTATCAATATTGAGGGCGCGAAGGGCCCGAGTGAACGGGGCCTCGGCATGCAGGTTAGCGCGGAAGCGGCACCAACAGCAGCGGCGGCCAGCGCACACACATAAATGGAATATTTCACTATTTACAACTAAGAATTTTCACTAAAATGCATTTTATGAGGTACTAGCTTTTGCCCGCGGGTATATCGGTTATCACGACCAAACATAGCCTATGTCCTTTCTCATGGTCTAATCTACCCCTATACCAAAGTTCATCAAAATCGGTTCAGTGGTTTAGGCGTGAAAATGTAACATACAGACAGACAGACAGAGTTACTTTCGCATTTATAATATTAGTATGGATATGGATTAATAGGGTTATAATAAAGTACTTACAACAAGGTAACACCTCCATGATAAAAATTTAAACCAAGGCTTTCGATTATCGAATTAAAAAGAACGTATTCGGACTGAGTTTTACACAATACTGAAAACACGGCCGACAACAAGCGACATGCCTGTCCAAAAGTGTTTACTGCACGGAAAAAACAAAACTCAAACTTTAAAACTCTTTTAGAGTTCTCACTGATAAATATTTTTTAATATACAAACAAATTGAAGCTTTAGGAACATCTGACATATGAAATAGATGCATAATGACTTTGAATTTTGTACTTTTGTCGTCATAAATATAGCATTTTGTCTGTGTGTGTGGCAATTGTGCCACAAAGCATCCAGTACAGCTGGATTATGCAGCTTATGTGTGTTAAAAGTGGGTTCATGATTACACAGAAAGGTATTCAATCCTACAATTTCATGTTCGTAAATTCACCTAGGCACCTTAGCAATAGTAATATTTCACCGCTGCATTGGAACAATATATTGAAAGCATCCATTTCGTGTTTTAAAAGCTTTTGCCTACAGCTCTGTCCATTTTAGTTGGTGCATTATGTACTATTTCAGCCTACAAATCAATGTACCAAATTTCAATTAATCTCTCAGTTATTTTGGCGTAGTTGTGTTGTTACTTATATCAATATTAATTCAACCATTAATTTGTACTCTCGCATTAATAATTATTGTAAGCAATAAGATTTTTTGTATACTTGCACAAGAATTACACCTATGAAACTATGAACTCTTTTAGAGTTCTCACTATGAACTCTAAAATGGTGGTGGTATTTTAAATAATTTTGAATAACACTATACAAATTCGTTTCTTTTGATATTTCTTACTCATAAACGCAGAATATAAAAATTGGCACCGAACTTTGCCTCGCAAAAACTGCATAATTATGCAATTTATAAAAATGATATATCCCGTATACTTTGATCCAACTCCACTTTGATTTATGTTGAGAACTGTATTATAAAGAATAGCTTAACTGCCTTAAACAGTGGCGGCTTATGAAATATTAATGAGATAAAACGCTTTCATTTCGAACCACGTTGAAAACACATTAAATTTTTGAGACTTCGGAGCTTATGATCGGGATTACTGGGAATTAAAATTCTTATAAACCTTGTCTTTTTCTTGTTTTTTAGTACTTAGTTGGAAAACTTCGTCACGACTGAGTGTCACTTATGCGTTAGAGTTAGTTCCTTAAAGTAAATTATTATATCAATAAAAATTAAAGGTATTTTCATTATCCTTTGTTAATCTGAACTCTGAATGCCTTGTGGCTCATTTATAATTATTATGACTGCACTGTTTTATAAGTTTCAAAAACCTGAAGACTCAAACACGTCCTTTTCCCGTTTATATTATTGTGTACAGGGTGGAAGATTTCCACTTACTTACTTGAAATATTGGAGATAGAGAATTTATTTATTTCATTTAATAGGACAGCCATTGGATAATACATACAAAAATTTTGTTAATAGATGCAACACATTATTCTCTGCATGATGTTTAACCTTTTAAGGCAGCCACAGCATTCACAATATTATTACTGATCGTATTTGAAGTTTCGATACAGTGGGTTTAAAAAAGTTAAACCGACCAGTATATCACATAATTGTAACATCAGTATAGTATATATAAATAAGTATTAAAATTATTAAATAAGTATTAAATTATTATTCAATTAAATTTAAACCGAAATCAAATCTAAATTAAATTCAAATCAACGATCAAATCATAATCAAACTATTATCTTAGTTTGATTATGATTTATATAGAATATTTTTTTTTGCATTGTTTCTGACATTGGTTAAACATTGGCATAAGTTTGTCTAATTAAATTAATTGTCATCTCTCATTAGAATAAATATCAGTTAATTCATATTATGTCAATAAATGATATATACATCAAAATTAACACAGTATTACAAAAACAAAACATATATTTTTATATAAATCATGTCAAAATCAAATTAAAATCAGATGAAAACAAAATTAAGTTATAGTTAGAAACACAGATTGAATAATAAATTAATATTAAGTTTTGAATAAAAATAAGAACTATGTAATTAAATTAAAATTAAATTGCGACTTAAAATTAAATGATGAATCAAAATTAAATTATAAATTAAAATTAAATTATGATTACATAATAAATTATAAATCTAAACTAAATAATAAATGAAAAAAATTTAAATAAATTGAAGATTTTGCACAGAAACATTATGTCCAAGTAGTCTCTCCTCTTCTCAAGAGATTGTATACCGAATATAGATGCTGGCGGGAAAAATTCCGAATCATTCCCTTCGAATACTTCGGAAGTATTCCGAAATATTCCGAAACTTTGGGAATATTTCAACTGTAAAAAATAACCGCGGTAGCCTAGTGGTATGGGTAACGGACTGCTGAGACGAGGTCTCGGGTTCGATCCTAGGTTTACCATGGCACACACCAATGACTTTTCGATGCTTTTCGAAGTTATGTGTGTATTTATCGCAGGTTTATAAGTGCCCGGTTAATGGCAATAGGCTCGCCACCTATTACATTGGGACCTAAACATAAACTGGTGAAATGTGGGTGCTAGCACCTCTGCCTACCCCTTCGGGGAATACAGGCGTGAGTTTATGTTATGTTATGTTAAAAAATAAACGAGGAAAATCGACCTTCCAATCTATTTAACGCTTGGAAGTTAATCTTCTTTAGGAGTAGCTTATGGTTGTGACTGCAAGCAAGCAGACAAACATATTTATTTCAACATTTATTTAAGTGACTACTAATACTGTTCTGAAAACTGCATCAAAATCGATTCAGCCAAACGCGAGATGATCGTGGACAAACTGGGACAAACATAGGTAGGTACATACATAAGGTTCAAACCTATGACCTCCTTTTTTAAAGTCGATTAATAATACCAAATCTGCTCTTGAGTGTAATAAATACTTTTCTGACAACCGAATCAAAACAGGTTCAGCCATACGCGAGATAATCACGGACAAACATTAGACAAACATGCATACATTACATAGATACGGTTCCAACTCATAACCTCCTTTTTTGAAGTCGGTTAACGTAGAAAAACAGGCCTAAGTATAGTAAATACCTTCCTGAAATACGCATGAAAATCAGTTCAGCCAAACACTAGATAATCGCAGGCATATACACATACGTACGTTTCAAACTTATAACCTCCTTTTTTGAAGTCGGTTAACATACCAAAACCTGCTCCTAAGTATAGCAAATACTTTTCTGAAAACCGCATCAAAACATGTTCGCTTGCAAGGTTTGCCTTTACTTGTTTTTATTGACTGGGCTAATATTATACGCGTTAAGTATTAATTACCTACCTATGCGTTCGCGAATACATACCAGCTACATACAAACTAACCTAAAAATAGGTAACCCTTTTTCAAAAAACAAATCCAATAAGACCTGGTTTTTTATTCCACAACTGACACTAATATAAAGATAGCATTTGATTTCGAAATAAGTAGGTACCTACCTAAAAACAGAAGAATAAAAATCCTGTTAATCTATAAAATTATATCAGAATATACTTAATCAATCCCATTTATAATAAAATAAACATTTATATTTTACCTAGGTATGTTCAACTGAACAATAATTAACTCGCCCACCACACCACAAACAAACACGTTTATTCCCATTGAATTATTCTGGCGAAATATTCGGCGGAAACATTCAGCGGAAACATTCGATTGCGGGGGTACGAATCTTTCTCGCGGGGCGAGGGAAAACTTCTCCAGGGAGCATCTCCCCTATTACCGCACCCCGCAAAGCCATCGCCTGCACGCACTCGCGTGGTAGTCGGGCGCGTGCGGCGCCATCGGCGGACGCACAGAGGGGCAGCGGCGGCGGCGATCGACGATCGATGACAAATACGATATTTCAGCAAAAAAATTTTTTTTTTTAAAGAATATTAGAATTAAATTCATTTTGAATAATTCTGAGTTAAAGAAACTTTCTCAGAAATTTTCCGGAATTATTCGGAATTTTTCAGAAGTTTTGCAACTATAATACCGAAGTGTTTTAGCCTCTCGTTATACGAGCCCAAAGCATGGTTTAATTCAACACTATTGCACAAATGCCATAAGAACCGCTTCTGCACCCTCTCCAGTCTCAACGAGTGTACAGCATAATGCGGCCTCCATATTTGACTACAATATTCTAAAATACTGCGTACTAAATTGTTGTACAACAAAATCTTTGTGGATGGCCTTCGAAATGCCCTTCCATTACGGATCACAAAACCCAGCATTCTCGAAGCCCTCGTAATAGTTTGTTCTATATGTGGCACAAAAGTCAGTTTGCTGTCAAGGACCACACCCAAGTCCCTCACGGTCTTGACCTCCTCTACATCACTTTGCTTCAGAATTTCACTCAAAGATATTTTTAAAAAGAAACAAAACTGCATTCAAAGATTTTCGAAAACTCACTTGACACACCCGGTAACCGAGCCGACTGGGGGGCATGAAAATCTTCCATTCTGTATATCATGGAATTTAAAAGTTGAAGAAACCTGCAAATCATCATCAAATTCATTTCAGAGCGTTAAATAAATAAAGCATAAAGCACTCTTCACCATTGTCTAGACAGTTGTCATCGATTGAATCTTCGGACCATTCAAAACAAATTACGGGCACCAATTCGCATTAGTCTCCGATAATAAGCGAGTGCTTCAAGTAACTCTCCGAGAATACAATAACTCACAGTTAGATTGGCTTACCAGCTCGCCCGACTTAAAGCCAATCGAATTTATAAGCGAACTGTTTGACATGCTCTGCCTGTGATTGTAAAGTAATAAATCGGATGAACCTCAGATTGAACATCTCTGATGGGTCCCCTGGCATTAAAATCTCTACCTTTATTTTTTCTCCTGCCTATACATCAATTTTTTTTTGCCCTTTAAGATGGATAACTCTGTTTAAGATTTCTTTGTCGTATTTCCGATAAGTCAAGGGAGATATTCCTGATTTTTTTTATTAATATAAAATCCAATACTGTTCGAAATTTACGTGAATATCACCTAATAAAATAAAAACCGTTTATACGGGTCATTTACAGTTCGGATTATGAGACAATTACCATGCATAGTCACCCCGCGATCATAGCTGCTGAAGTAGCTGAAACGTCAGGCTAAGTGTAAATAAGAAAATTATACCAAATTAATCGCGGTAGAATCCGTCAAAATTGGTCTTTCTTAAATGTCAAATTTGACCGTCTCCACTCATGAAACTCTACCCACGAGTTAAAAGAATCCATACTAATATTATAAATGCGAAAGCAACTCTGTCTGTCTGTCTGTATGTTACGCTTTCACGGCCAAACCACTGAACCGATTTTGATGAGTGAAAATCGCGATAACCGACATCCACGCGGGCCGAGTCGCAGGAAAAGCTAGTACATTATATCGTTTTTTACGACTAGAAAAAGTCCTTTTCGTTTTCTACCCTGACACATATTTTTTTATTTAAATGAATTTGAACTATGATTAGGATTTTTCCATATTGAATTAACCCTTTTGTTAACAGCTATGACGGTCGCATCCCTGGGCCAACAGCGCACTGGGCGGACGACGTACTCGGCGGGCGCGCTAGGTGGCACGCCGCGTCGCCGTCCTCGCTCCGGATACGTGACGTGTTGCCTACCGACCGGGCCATGTACCGGTGTAGGGTTGACTTCAAGATCTCACCAACGAGGAACCATAAGATATTGTTAGAAGTTATAGGTAAGATGTAATATAAGAAAAAAAAATCGTAGATTCATAAATATACATGTAGTAGTAACACCGTTAATAAATATTTACTTCGAGTTAAATGTACTCGCGATTCATTATCATATTAGGAAGGTACTTGAGGTCACCCTTAAATTTTGAATGGTTTTTAGGTTTGCGCGGTCTATTAGACGAATGTTTATGAATTTAGGGCTAATAAAGTCAGGAATATATTTTTTGCACATGCGAATTTCAAAAAACTTGACATGAACTACTGATTGAAGTATAAACTCAGAATAAATGTCTATAACTCATAGAAATAATTAAACTATGTGATAATGTAGAGAAATTTAATGAAAAGATCTTCGAATGTAATTTTAGTTGTACGTCTCAAAGTAATGTAAAGTAAAGCAATGCATGATAAAGTATTCAGATTTTATTCTATGCATAACAATGTGTGTTGTACACTTGCCAACAAAAGTACAATTTCATAAATTGTAACCTGCAATAAGGAACATTTTACACAAATTGAGAACACTTGTACTTTTTCCACTGTACAACACTGTACAACACTGTACAACAGTACAAGTGTTCTCAATATGTGTAACAGTGAATTCCACCAAGTGCCATCAATCAACAGTATAAATAATAGGAACATTTTACATGATCGTTAAAGTATTCGCAAAAACAAAACACTAATAAACAATTATACGCTAAAACTTTTAGTGTACTAGATACTAACCGATATTAGTAACCAAAACATTATCAAGATAATTAGCTTTTTACTAATCTAGCTCATAACAATGAACCTGACATCATCAGTAATAATATTGGATATTAGAATACATTAACATGGGATAATAACAGGGTATTATGTGTATTATACTGTGTTTATGATTGTTATTCAAAGATAAAAGATAATGTAGATAAATATTTATATCGAAATGGTTAGTGTGGATTACAACAATCAATTTTGATAGCAATGTAAATCAGAAATTACATTACGTAGTTGACTAAAACCTACTTATACTATAAATGTGATAGTTTGTTAATCATTTATAAGGAGAACAGGTGTAGAAGAATAGAATGAGTATTGGTGACTAGATATGATAATAAAATATTTTTTTCACCAGCGCACAGTCAACATCAGATCGATCTGGACAAATAAGAACTCAAAACGATGTTAGTGCCTTGGTTTTAACCCGTTACTGCATGTTCAGGATATTTTTAACAATATTATTACAAACTAGTCTCAAAAGCACTGAGTAAGCGTTCGAAAGTTCCTGTCTCATAGGACAGGAATTGTCTAAAAACGCGTTTCCCATTCACATGGCCATGGCCTCACGGTTCTATTCGAATGATATTTCTGTGGTTCGGATAATTATTCAATTTAAATCAATAATTTAGAAGCAGTTGACCGACTCGGACACCATGGCCTGTCGTGCTGCAGGAGCGCTGGGCGAATGCCACGGCACGCCAGCCTAAACGACATAATCCGCCGTGCTCTTGTCACCGCCGGTGTGCCAGCCGTGCTTGAACCTAACGGTTTGGCGCGCGACGATGGCAAGAGACCGGATGGTATGTCGTTAATGCCATGGAAAATGGGTAGGGCCCTGGTGTGGGACGCAACGTGCGTCGACACCATTGCCCCTACCCACATACCTGGCACGGCTGGCTGTGCCGGTGCCGCAGCTGCTTCCGCAGAGGCTCTCAAACGGCGTAAATACTCCAAACTCATTGGAGACTATGAATTTGTGCCGTTTGGAGTCGAAACGTTGGGGCCTTGGGGCCCGAGCGCTCGCAATCTCTTCAGAGAGATTGCGAAGCGTATGGTCGACGCTTCTCGTGACCAGAGGGCTGGCCTCTTTTTAGGTCAGAGAATAAGCATTGCCATACAACGTGGCAATGCTGCCAGTCTTCTGGGAACGTTGCCACAAGAGGCATGCGATGCGGAGCAATTCTACGACGCGTTTTAATTTTAGTCTTAGTTTTAGTTTTTAATTGGTTTCTTTTATTTTATTTGTAATTAGTAGTTTTTTATTCTAAATTAAATATATTTTTAATGTAAATCAATAAAACAGTATGATTCGCAATTAATACCTCGGTTATTAAGATCATTTTGAGAATTTATAGTCAAGATCTTTCTGATGCTGACTGTACTAATTGGACATGATTTAGTAATAACGATGGTAAAAATGTGTCACCAAAAAAATCCATCGGTTTGAGCCTCACATGCAATGACACGAAAAATCACGCACGCGACTTACAAAGTTGTCAATACGACTGTTTTGTTTTCCCAAGATGCCCGTCACGACATCCTTGTTTTTACTTATCCGTGATCTTTGGATTAATGTTCATGAATAATGTTAGTAACTTTTGCCTGTTCACTGTCTATTAGGTGTTTCAGAATATTTTCTGGTTGCACGTTATAAGAGACAAGACTTTATTAATTGTTGACAGACTTCACCATGCCACTGAAAAATTTCTGGCGTTAAATTCCAATGATACCATGAACGGGTTAACTTATATATGGGACCTCGGGATGGAATCCTAGATCTTTGTATAGCAATCACATTTAAAGTAACATTTTATTTGATAAAGACATACGATATGGAGATAAATAATACTATACCAACTTAACAATCATAAAAACTTTGAACTCTCGTCCTAAGATATTTGGTGCATTGAGGATTATGTTACATATTTTAGGCTTGTTGTTGTAAAGGTTAATACAAGTTTGTGGGGACGTAACCCCTGCTCAAAGTGGAGGCCACATTTGGTAGCAAATTTAATTGTCTAAAATTGTTTGTCAATTCATATCGAAAATAGACAAGAAATTGCAACCTTATTTAATGTCATCTTCATTTTTTTATTGTATATATTAGAGAGAGAATCTATTATTACTTTCCAGCACTCAGTCAAAAGTTCCTGAGTCAATACGGAGAGTTAGTTAAAATATAAAAAGGCTGCGCACAGTAACTTTTTATAATATTTATATACCTAATATCGTATCGCATAAACATGAAAAATCTCCGTCATGTTTAGAACGATCACGGACGTCACGTCGCATAACAGAGATTTGTAAAGGCTCTAAGGGTCCTGTAATCGTTTTGGGCCCATGTTGTAGTCAATCAATTTAACTATGTTTAACGGTACTTGGCCTTAAGTATAGTCGTACTGGTTAATGTATGCGACTGGGTTTTACCGTTCACCTTAGATTTATAATAACAATATGTTCTTTGTATCGATACGAATGCTAAAACTCGATCTTACTATAAAAAATATTGTTAACAATCACTTTTTTGCAATATATTTAATGTGTTTTTTTTAAATGACGAGGAAAATGCATTTTGAAATTTACAAATTTATTCATGAATATTTTTAAACTACTAATTAAAAATAAAATAAAAGAAACCAAATAAAAACTAAGACTAAAATTAAAACGCGTCGTAGAATTCCTCCTCCTTCCTCATCGCATGCCTCTTGTGGCAACGTTCCCAGAAGACTGGCAGCATTGCCACGTTGTATGGCAATGCTTATTCTCTGACCTAAAAAGAGGCCAGTCCTCTGGTCACGAGAAGCGTCGACCATACGCTTCGCAATCTCTCTGAAGAGATTACGTGCGCTCGGGCCCCAAGGCCCCAACGTTTCGACTCCAAACGGCACAAATTCATAGTCTCCAATGAGCTTGGAGTATTTGCGCCGTTTGAGAGCCTCTGCGGAAGCAGCGGCGGCACCGGCACAGCCAGCCGTGCCAGGTATGTGGGTAACAGCAATGGTGTCGACGCATGTTGCGTCCCACACCAGGGCCCTACCCATTTTCCATGGCATTAACGACATTCCATCCGGTCTCTTGCCATCGTCGCGCGCCAAACCGTTAGGTTCAAGCACGGCTGGCAAACCGGCGCGACGATGACAAGAGCACGGCGGATTATGTCGTTGAGGCTGGCGTGCCGTGGCATTCGCCCAGCGCTCCTGCAGCACGACAGGCCATGGTGTCCGAGTCGGTCAACTGCTTCTCCACAACGGCATCGATGTAGAACACACGGCGCGCCTAATCGGAGGCACGTGGCGATGCGGAAAGTAGTGTCGTCTAACATAGTCCCTATGTTAGATGACGGAAGAGCTTGCAACCAAAGACCCGATTCCCACACTCCAACCGCCAATAAACGGGCACGCTCAGCAGCATTAGAGCAAGTATTTAATAGATTCTGTCTAAGCTGCAAAGTGGCCCGTCCCACTGACGCTGTGAGAAAAGGTTCCCTTGGAGATCCGTGTTTGGACATGCAATTTTCCAAGCATTCACTGCATCAGTCTTGCACAATACTTCCGAATTAACTAGTGTAGGTGCAAGAATTTTCCTAGTTAATTCTTCCGTACTGTAGACCGAAGACAGGAACGCTGGTAAGCTGACATCTGAAATTTTGCGAATACCGAGCCCACCTAAGCGAATCGGCAGAGACGCTTGTAGTGAAGCTCGGTCATTCAAAGCCACATTTAAAATTTTACTGAGTGTAATATCTATAATTTTGTTCATTTTTTCCAAAATTTTTATTTTTTTCCAAAATGGTGTTGATCTGAGCTAAAAGTGGGGTATAAATACAGAATCTCTGTCAAACCAGTAAATTGAACCTGCCTCCAATATTAGGTCAGCTATAACAGTCAGTGTGACAGTCGTTTAAGTCCCAGTGGGCATTCGTCGCCATTTCTGACCTGTCCATTTCGTAGAGAGCAAAGATAGCTTAGTTCTCGAGAACGTGTGACACCGTGACACGTTAGTCGGGGGACAGGCAGGATTCGCTAATACTAGTGGTTCTTGAGTCATTTTTGTAAAATATATTTTTTTAATTTTATAAAGAGGATTTTGAGATTCTATCATGATAATCTGTGTCAACATATAGTATACTCATTCCGGTTCAGCGTGGGATTTTGACCTCTAACAGCAATATTTCTACTTAAAATGAATTTTGTTTACCCTTTCGAAAAAATACCTACTTATTCAGAAAATAAGAATGTTGCCAAGTGTTAATGCTATAAAAAAAAAACATTCAAATACTGTAGTTACTTTACACGAATAGCACTCACTGTAATAAATTCAGTTCTAATGGATTCTATCGCGATTTAGTTGGTGTTATTTTACTATTTACACTCAGCCCGACATTACAGCTACTTTTGAGCAGCCATGGTCGCGGGGTCACTCCTTGGGACTATAAATCATTAGATTTTGCATAAAGCGATCATAGAATCCATTGGAAATGACTTTATTTCAATATTTACAATCTTTCACATATGAAAATATTGTTAGTTACATCACTATAATTCTTGGATGAAACCCATAATAATAGAAAATCATTTAAATAAAAAATATTTCCGTTTATTATCATGATATAAATTCATAAATGTTCAATATTAATTTTATAAGCCGCAACGTCATTCAAAAATGGTTTCGAACAATTTCCTGTGAGTATTGAAGTTAATAATTTTGGTATTAATTATTTTGTATTCTGGATAAACATAAAGTAATTGTTTTTCCAACCTTCATATTCAGTAGCATGGGCTTCAGTAAACACTCAACCGATTACGATTAGACAAACGTAAGATTTCAAGTCTGCCCAAGAGCTCTCAAACGGAAACAACATCAAAATTGTTTCTGTAATTTTGGCTTCATCGCCGGCAAACAGATAAGAATATTAAAAAAATGGTGTTGACTACATATCACTTATTCCATGTATTTTTTTAAGAAACCTATCTTTATATATACAGATGCGACCACTGTACAATTATAGGTTCAATAGTATATAATGAAGTTGAAGACTGCCAAATTCCAAATTCACATGCGATTATTCTCTTTAAATTTATTTCTCAGCCACAGAACGTTTATGTAGCTATATTTTATTGCTGTTCAAGTCACCTGGTCTCGTGTCTGTTATGAATTTATGTATGGTGGTCGGAACGCAGCCAAATAGTAGTGGTTTATTGGGAAACATCTTGCAGTTGCCAGAATTATGAAACTATTTTAGGAGTTGAGAACTCCTGGATAATGTATATTAGTATGGATATATTGAAATAGTTATGCCCAAGATAAATTCGTTGACGTCGACGTTGTGATTCTTTAAGAAAATTGAAGTTTGCTGTTCTATATGTGATATAGCGTCAAAACAGTTGCATCTGACCTTGACATAAATAAAAATGCAGTCGGAGTTGGAGTTTTTGTAGTGTTTGGCTGAGGATTTGCAGAAGGCGGTGGATCGGGCGAAATGCCATACATCCAACAGTGGACTGCAATAGCTAATTGATTGGGTGTGATTGTTTTTAATATGACAGAGTTGGGACACTGATATTTTGCGAAGGCGTGTGTTACAGTTTAATAACAAAAATCACAGGGCAAAATTGATGAGAATTATATGGTGTGATAAACCAACCATTTGACTATTTTTAGAAACAAGCTAGAACAACACAAATTGAGGATGCCAATCGCAACCTATCGTAGAATTATCTATAACGACAGATGAAAAGACATTAAACGAATTTGTTCCATTTGTATATAAAGTCTCTAGTGTATACAAAAGTTATTTCCTGAAGAGGCAATGAAATCTTAAGGACTACTAAGAATTAATATAGCGACCGTCGTGTATAAAATGTTTGACATTTAGTAAATTAATTTTGTTACTGGGAAATTTCCAGAAATGAATAGAAGTTTGTAAACAAACAGAATTAGATTATCCCGAAAAGATTCTTGAAATTTTGACGCAATTAGACGTTAACTTCTCTTTTGAAGTTAAATCGCAAAAATTGAACGTTCATGAACCTGTCAGTTTTTTTTTAAAGGAATATGAGCAACCTGGACCTGTCTGGGTAGCTAATCTAATCCCTAATTACTCGTCCGAAGGTGAGGTAGGTGTTGTCTACCTAAAATAATGATAAACTAGCTGATCCAGCGAACTTCGTACCTCCAATTATTTTGGAGGCGTCTGATCCCGTTCCCGCTGCACCCTCTAATGGGATCCCATTTTTTCTCATAATGGTTTTTGTCCTAATTTAAATTGTCATAATATGTTAGGCATAATTTTCTTTGTCATAATAATAGTGTGCCATAATTGGTTTTTATCATACTGTGTTATTAAGCATAAATATTGTATATACTAATGTTTTTATTCATAACTTTGATATGCATAAAGTTGTAAAGCATATTGTTTATTTGTCTAACAGTTATTTTAACACCCCGACTCAGTGCAATCCGACTCGGATAGATTAGGTTAGAAGACTCAGACGGGAGCGAAGCGAAGCGGAGCTCTCGCCTTAGTCTTCGTGGGTTTTTTTTAAAACCACCCAGAAGTAAATGGAATTTGTTGACATTAATGATCACAGCTCCATTTCTTTGAGTGGTAGCGTGATGATATATAGCCTATGCGTTATTCTGATGTATAAACTATATATTGTAAAGTTTCATGAAAATCCATTCAGTAGTTTTTACGTGAAAGACTAACAAACATCTATGCATTCATACATCCATCCATACAAACTTTCGCGTTTATAATAGTAGTAGGACTAATGTAAACAATGATGGGGAATTTTACGCATTTTTTTTTAATTTATTTTAAGTTGTTTTCTATCTACGTCGCTCTAAAGACGCAATTACATGTTGGTACTTAGCTCGTATTCTATTGTACGTGGAATTCAGACAAACGACTACGTCTAAATGAATGGAGTCGAGTAAGTACACCCATATTCGGACAATTTCGTCCCAGTTACTGGACGTGAGTAAAACAGTGTAATTAATCCCTCGATTGTCCGAATTCGGGTAACGTCTTTCGTGCAATCGAATACGGGATAACAACTAAGTGTAATTGCTCTATAAAACATTTATATAGACAAGAATTGATCAGAATATTCTCCTCACAAATGCAGCCCTAGAGTGTCCAACAACTGGTCTAATTGCAATGCTTCGATATCGCTCTTGGGTTGTGAAGGTCACATGGCAGTCGTTTCAAGGAAAATATCGAAGATTAGCCATACCCACAGTTAGACTGGAAAAAGCGAACGCCAGACTCCGTGAAAGCTTTAGGTGCGACTGGGATTAACGCTGGGATTAAGAAATGAAGTGGTCATTCAAGTCCCATCTTGAATATTGGATGTAAACATAACATAACATAAACTCACGCCTGTATTCCCCGAAGGGGTAGGCAGAGGTGCTAGCACCCACATTTCGCCAGTTTATGTTTAGGTCCCAATGTAATAGGTGGCGAGCAAAACATCGAAATGAGCGAAACATCCAATGAATATTGGATGTTTCCTAGTTAAATTCGGTTAATATATCCAACACAAAAAAAGACAATGTCTTTGGCCGTCTACGGTTACATATTGCGTTCTGGCGTAAAGCCAAACTCAATTTTATGTGCCTATAACTCCTTAAACTTTTATTATCGTGTCAAATTATGTGTACAATAACTACTTTGTAAATAATATACTTTTAGGGTTTTATGGTAAGTGGGTACTTACTTACACATGCATATGGTGGAAGTCAGAATATTTTATGTAAATGGCCGGTAATGAATCGCAGGGCAACCCTACGCGTCGCCCGATTAAGGGGTCAGTGAAAGTGGTGCGATCATCTCAACCGAAAAATTTCGTGTTTAGTACATATTAGCTTTTTTGTGTTCCATTTTTTAATCTCCGACGAAAATAGTTACGGGGTTTTAGATGTCTGTCTGTCTATCTGTTGCATCATAGCTCCCGAACGGATGAAGCGATTCAAATTTAGTTTTTTTCGTATTAAAAGTGACTTATGTGCGAGTGTTCTTAGACACGTTTGATGAAAATCGGTTGAGCTGTTTTAAAGTTATGGGGGTTAAAGTGGGGATGAGGAGTGTCGGGAGTTTTTTAAAATTTTCAATTTAATATTATTTTATAGTAATGTTACAAATAAACAAGTGACAACCAAATTAAATAAAGCTGCAGGAAAAGGAGAATAGGAAACGGGAAAGGAATTAAAGCACTATAAGAAGCTGTTCCAAATAGGGCATACTGATGAATAAGTTTTTTTTCTTCAAAGAATATTAAAACCGAAGTTACTAATATTCCCTCTAACTCCTCCAACTAAGCTAAATTGCTTGTGCTAGGGTTCACGTCGGTAGTGTAACATACAGACAGACAGACAGAGTTATTTTCGCATTTATCCATACTTATAATATTATAAATGCGAAAGTAACTGTCTGTCTGTCTGTCTGTCTGTCTGTCTGTCTGTATGTTACGCTTTCACGCCTAAACCACTGAACCGATTTTCATGAAATTTGGTATAGGGGTAGATTAGACCATGAGAAAGCACATAGGCTATCTTTGGTCGCGATAACCTACATCCACGCGGGCGGAGCCGCGGGCAAAAGCTAGTAATATTATAAGTATAGATTTCGACATTTAGGGGTCAAATCTAACTGTTAGGCAACTCCATGGTGCGACCTCAATCAATGACCTCATACGTCCAAGTCAGATTAAACTGTATTAATCATAAACTAACACAAGCATTAGGCAAATTTGTAGTCGTTAGGAATGCTAAGTAGTACCGTAGTACTGTTTTATTTGATATGGGTATAACATTTTATAGCTTAGTTACCAAATTTACAGTCCAAATCTGGTCGCGCAAATCCGACGGAAACTCATTTATATGTTGGACATTCTGGGCAGTTTATAAAAAAGCTAATTACATTTTTAGTTGTTGGAACTAGTTAAACTCACACCAGAAGCCAGCAATAATTTTAAGTACAAATAGTTGTGACTACAGTACAGTACAGTACAATATATATAGGACACGTCAATTTGACTTTACCTCACCTGATGCGAAGCTAAAGGCAAAGTCTCGGAATTTTATTATAAACATGTACCATATTAACAATGATGGCGCTCAGCTTGACGGCCTCATCAGATGCCTTTGCACGCCCCACTTAAAGGACCCGGGACAGTAGAAATAGGGAAACACGTGAGCTGATAGGGAGTTCCAGGTCTTAATGGTGCGGCATAGGAATGATTCACCGAACTGCTTGGTTCTTGTAGGAATATTCTGTACCCACACACACACTGTGACTCAAAATAGATTAGTGAAATTCAAAATGCCAACAATACATCGTGATCTTTTTTATTCAGCACTTAAGTGGCAAACTATCACATGACCACCCGATGGAAAGTGGTTACTGTGGGCTATTCTTCTACTCTCTTACTAATACTATACCATAATTTTCTAAAAATAGCTTTCATTGGTTGATGTCTTAATTATCCACTTAATGAGAATGGATGTTGCTGAGTACATAACTCGAGAAAGGCTAGATCGGTCTAGCCTATAATCTCGTAACCTAATCCCAAAATTATCAAATTCCAAAATCTACTTATGGAGTTGTGAAAATATTTTTAATACTATTTTAGGAAGCCGATAAGATAAACATAAGGGTTTCATCGCGAACATCTTTTGTAATATAAATGGATCCGATTCCAACGCCATAATAGCGAGTTTCCGCGAAATTCTAATCTAAGAAATCACAAATGATAAAAAGATTGTTTTTGGCCGAAGTAATTTATGTTTGGGATCTCTTTTGAGGGTTTTATTTCTACAATATTCGGTTCAAGGGCAAATTTGTATAAAGGATAACTTAATTACCGATGGAATTCAGTATCCGTGGCCTAGTATATCAACGTAAAATGTGCTTGATCTCTTGCATGATTAACGTTTTTTTTTCACCTCACCTGATGTTAAGCAAAGGCAAAGTCTCGGAAAGAGAGTCACCATCGCAAACATGTACCATGTTAATAGTGGTGGCACTCAGCTTGACGGCCTCATTAGATGCCTTTTCACGCCCCGCTTAAGAGGGGGTATAAAGGAAAATTGCCGATCTTTGATTTGATTTTTATACCCGAAAGTGTGCCTCAAATGAGCTTGATTTATTTAAATAGAAAATACGTTATATCTGAGAGGTACTCAATTTGGTGAAAACATAAAATAATAATATTTTGTCGATAAAATAAGATCACAAAGTTAGGCCTAATTTTTGATTATAATTAATATATTGTCAAGATTATTCATATAACTGAGTCAATTTTTATGTATAAAGTATAAAATTATAAAACCTAGTGACTCAATTTTTCACTTTGTTAAAATTATTTGGAATTTACGAGTAATTAAAAAAAAACTAATTCAGCGCTTACGACGTTCTCATTCCGCGCATAACGGTCTCTTGCTATCGCACCTGACCCGAGGTGCCGGCCATCTGTTGTTTCACCAATTAGTCGGGGTCGCCCCGTTGAGACAAGAGGACTGTTTTTCTGTTTTCCGTCGAAAAAGTTCGTAGAAATTATGGGAAATAAAAAAAATCAAAAGATAAACTCTTAAAGAGAATCTAAAAGACTAAGAATTCCACTCTTGGCTAATTGTCGAAAGTAATATTTCTTTATTTTCTTTACTTAGTTACTAAGTACAGTTTTTGTATCAACCGTTGCCAGGGAGCCCGGGTATAGTATATGAAAATCAAATAGATGTCTTAGACCACATCACGTTTGAAGTATGTAACTAATGTTATTTTTTTATAGCAGTAATATAATTATATTTTGCGAAAGTACTTATACATTGTATTATCAATTTTAATGCTTTTCAGAGTTGCTTCAGCTCGTAATAATAATAATAAAGATTTATTTCAGGCAAGCCCATATTTTTGTTAGTTACATTGCTCTTATGATCTAGTGTTAGTAAAAAATAAAAATAAAATAATCAAAAATCTTAAAATCTGCACTTGTAATATAACATAAGCTGATGAATCCGATCCAGTCGCATCGCTTAGTAAAAACTGTAACTTGTAAGCTTATTGCAATTTTTTTTCTCACATTCAGTAAACATTTAAGATTCTATTCACTAAATAGAATTAAGAAATATGCAACGTTGTAAAATCTAGACACGCAGTAGCGTGTAAGCTAAGTTCAAGCAAAGGAACTGGTTAGCCAGCTCCGAGTGTAATAAAAACAAGTAGAGTGGTTTGAGATTCACATGGTCATTCACATTAGTTATGTACATCCCGACTAGTACTGTTTATAAAAAAATATATTAGATAAGTGAGTTTCAAAATCTCACTACATAATAAGCCATTTCCTTTGCTTTGGTTAAACATTCATTTATATAAATCAAGCAAATCAAATATAAAACAAGTAATAGAAAAATTCGACCACATGGAACACGGACGACCGCCCGTGGAAGGCTAGCTCAGAGTAAGACCACTGGAACGCCAGGGTTCACGGCTCTGGCGTTGAAGTCCCATTGTGGTTTGAATTTTTCGAAAAATTTGTCCAAATTGAATATTTTTAGTTTCATATTCTGTATGAACTAGTTAAAAATAATACACTCAAGTAATAGATAGTTTTGAGGAAAATACGTAGTAACTTTTTCATACTGTTTAGCCGTCAAAACAATAAGTAATAGGTCATTTCCTAAACCTTTTCCACAAAAATTCACAAATAGGCGTAGGTTTCAGGTAGAATAATCAAAATCATGTAATAAAATAGTAGTAGGATTCCGGAAAAATAAGTCCATTGATATGGCAGTCTATAGCTTTTTATCCACAGTATTGAGTAACTTAAATTACTCAATACTGTGGATAAAACACAGTATTGAGTACTTAAAATCATGTAATAAAATAGTAGTAGGATTCCGGAAAAATAAGTCCATTGATATGGCAGTAGACTGCCATATCAATGGACTTATATTTATATAAGCTTTTATATAGCTTTTTATCCACAGTATTGAGTAAGGGGTAGATAAGGGAAACCAGGTTCGTGCGTTGTTTATGGATTTAACAAAGGCCTTTGATTGTGTTGACCATAAAGTGTTATTAAAAAAGTTGTACGCCTATGGAATCAGAGGGAATGTTTATGATTTAATAAAATCATATCTGAGCAACAGGACCCAAGTAACTCAAATCACAAAGATATGCAACACTTCAAAGAAAATAATTGAATACAGGTCAACGTGTCGAAATGTCACACTTGGTGTTCCCCAAGGTAGTGTGCTAGGTCCGCTATTGTTTATAATATATATAAATGACCTACCTAAAGTGACTCAAAATGATACTGTGTTATTTGCCGATGATAGTACAATTGTTTTTGCTGGTCAAAATAAAGTGCAGTTAGAGCAAGAAGTAAATATGACATTAAATAATACAATAAATTGGTTGACATCAAATAATTTAAATATTAATATTGACAAAACAAATTTTATGACATTTAGAAATAGAGTGAATAAATTATCAGATATTGACATTAACTATTGTAATCAAAAAATAAAAGAGGTAGAAACATCAAAGTTTTTGGGTCTCAACATTGACAACAACCTACGTTGGAAAAACCATGTAGAGATATTGTGTAAGAAAGTTAGTTCGTTTTCATATGCACTTTACATGCTCAGAAAATCTACTAGTCAATCAGCCGTTCTCACTGCATATCATGGTTATGTTGCACCTTTCTTGAGGTATGGTATCATGTTTTGGGGCAATTCTTCTGACAGCGAATCGGCATTTGTGGCACAGAAGAGGTGTATTACGTCTATATGTCATTTAAAACCAACAGACAGCTGTAAACCCTACTTCTCACAATTAAAGGTATTGACACTACCATGTATATACATTCTAGAAGTGCTACTATTTGTTCGCAAAAATTTGCATCTGTTTAAAACATTAATGAATGGAAGTTTTTTATGTATGGCTCCACGAATTTATAATAAATTACCTAAACGAATACTGGAAATTGTAGAAATAAGTGATTATAAAAGAGAAGTTAAGAATATTTTAATAAGTAAATGTTATTACACTGTAAATGATTATTTGAATGACAAAACACTAGATGTGAAGTAAGTAATTAGTGGGTGTATATATCATAACTTTGACATTTTTTTAGATATATTTAATTGTAATTGACTATGTACTTGACTAATTTAACGTTTTATGTTGCATGAAGGTGATTATTATGTTTACCATGAAAATACTGACATCTAAAATTTGGACATGGAATATTTTTATCTTTTATATTTAATGCATTCTCTATTACTGGTTGATGATGGTTAAATTCTAATTATTATGGTCATAATTTGTGACATTGTTGCATGCCAATCTGGCTGAAATATGGTGGAACCTAAATGTATTACCTGTAACCTGTTTGTACCCATATATCGCAATAAAAATATTTGAATTTGAATTTGAATTTAAAAATAAGTAAATACCGTACCTAGCTCATTTTCTCATTAGTATTTGAGATGATCTTTCTTATTTATGTTTATTTTACAAATCCCACTAATTTTATCTATCACCAAAAATAAATTTATTGTGTGTTCAAAGTATACCTTATATAGATAATGATCCAGCTCGTACTTTGCCAAATTTTATCTGATTATTTTGGGTATACTGTGCGCCTGCGTACTAAACACAGCGGTTAGCTGCCACACAAAATACTGCGGGGCGACAGACGTGTGGACAGACGAGAGCGGGACGTATGAAGTGTGCGGGTGAAATCTGACTTTTTTCTAGCTTTATGCGCGCTCTTAAATGACCCGGCACTGTAGGAAGAAGGAAACACGTGAGCTGGCAGGGAGTTCCATTAGATGTGTGTTGATGAAAGTTAAAGATTAATATAGCTTAGTGGTCGAGAAGTCGACCATATGATCGAGAGGTCTTGGGTTTGAATCTTGGTCGTTACACTACCAACGTGAATCCACTCCTAACACAAGAAATTTAGCTTAGCTGGAGGGGTTAGGAACAATAATTATTTACTTGTCCAGTTTTCAGAAAAAAAAATAATTTTCAGAATTTGAACGATTTTTTTTGAAGCGCTATGTATGCTAACTATACAAATCGAATACATCAGGAAAAAATAATCTCTCGGGCGGGACTCGAACTCGTTATAATATTATGTCCCTTACAGGGGGAATGCCTTAACCAACTAGGCCACCGAGACACACTGGATGTGATTCCGAGCCCAAGGGAAAGATCGCGGGTTCGAGTCCCGCCAGACAGATTCATTTTTCCTGATGTATTCAATTTTCAGAATTTTCAAGAATAATGTAACTACTTAGAAACTATTATTTGCTTTAGCCAGGCGGTGAATTATTTCAACGGTCTAGTAGGTTCACTGTGATTGCATGTAAGCGGTGACACATTCGTACCACGTATATGAAATATTATTATCCATACTAATATTATAAATGCGAAAGTAACTCTGTCTGTCTGTCTGTATGTTACTATTTCACGCCTAAACCACAGAACCGATTTTGATGAAATTTGGTATAGGGATAGGTTAGACCTTGAGAAGGGACATAGGCTATGTTTGGTCGCGATAACCAACATCCACGCGGGCGGAGCCGCGGGCAAAGGCTAGTAGTTTTATAAAAACGCGAAATAAAGCAGGCATAAGGGTATTTTGAGACACACTAGTTATGTTCAATATTTCCAGTTGGTTGGATGACATTATGATGATTCTCTCAATTTAAGTTTAAATTTGAATATACAATCCTACTAATGTTATAAACGCGGGAGTTTGTGAGTATGGATGGATGTATGTATGCATGGATGTTTGTTACTCTTTCATGTAAAAACTACTGAATGGATTTTCATGAAACTTTACAATAATATAGCATATACATCAAAATAACACAGGCTATATATCGTCACACTACTACTCAAGGGAACGGAGACTGCTCCATTCCCTTGAGTTACTAGTAGAGTATTAATGATCACTGGATCATTAATGTTAACAAAACTACATTTCCAAATCTTGTAATACCTAGTAGAGCTGAGGCTGAAAGTTTTACCTTAACAACTGGTTTTATAAAAGCCCAATTTTAACGAAAGAGCGTTTCTTTTTAAAAAAACAGTACAAGTACCAGCTTATTATTAAAATTATTTTCATCCCTTCTCGTAGAGCGCCACCTATGCTCGGGCCCTTCCCGTGAGTAGCGGCAAAAGCCGTGAAACCAATTACTGCACCACGATGGCAAACCAAAGACCAATTAGTCCGCTAAACAAGCCGGCTCTGTGTGTAATCTCGGTAAACATCGAAGGGTTCTCTTAAAATAAATCAGAGATTCTCTCTGATCTTTGCCGCGAAACTAAATGTGACATTCTTTGCGTCCAAGAAACCCACCGAGATTTGCCACAGAGACGCCCTCAAATAGCTGGACTCACGCTTATCGCCGAGATCCAACATCCGAAGCACGGTAACGCAGTGTTTGCTGCTCCCGGCGTAAGCATCGTGTCCACCTCGAGCTCGTCCCATAACGGCATTGAAGTCGTTACCATCGAAACTGGGAACTGCACTGTAACTTCTGTGTATAAGCCTCCTGGGACACTGTTCCAATTCGACCCTCCAGAAAATTTTGACAACCAGCCAGTGAAAGTTGTGATCGGAGATTTTAACAGCCGGGGTTCCAACTGGGGCTACAGAGACACGGACTCGAGTGGACATGCGGTGGAGGAGTGGGCTGAAACAAATGATTTGAGTCTGATTCATAATCCCAAGCAACCGGCCTCCTTTAACAGCGGCCGATGGAAAAAAGGGTACAATCCAGACCTAATCTTTGTCACTTCTTCTATCAGCTCACAATGTGTCAAAAGTGTGTGTCCACCCATACCCCGTACCCAACACAGGCCCATCATGTGTATGGTACAGCCTATTGTCCGACCCATCAATGTCCCATTCAGACGCCGGTTCAACTTTACCAAAGGAAACTGGGAGCTGTTCGCACAGTCCATCGATGATGCCCTTGTTAGCGTCTTGCCTAATCCGGAAAACTACAACCGCTTCGTGGAAATCGTATCAACCGTTTCGCGACGTTGTATACCTAGGGGGTGCAGGACGTCTTACATCCCGGGGCTGTCGAGGGATTCTGCAGAACTACTAAGGCAATACGAGTCACTATATAACTCGGACCCTTTTTCAGAAGAGACCACCTTAATAGGCGAAGAGCTATTGGCAAATATTGGTGAAAAGCGAAGGGAGAGTTGGGTCAATACAGTTACTAGTGTCAATATGACGCACAATAGTAAAAAGGCCTGGACTACTATCCGCAAACTCACAAGCGAACCCCCTCAACCCGCATCGCCCAGTCAAGTTACTGCCAATCAGATTGCTCACCAGCTTCTACTTAGTGGCAAATTACCGAGCCGCCTCGGCAGGGTCCCCAAACTGAAAGGCATAATAAACACCTGTAACGAAATCAGCAAATCCTTTAACTTGACTGATATCATTACCGCAATAAAACATCTTAAATGCGGTAAGGCCTCTGGAGTCGATGACATCTCGGTGGAGCAATTAAAACACCTCGGTCCTGTTGCGGTGTCCTGGTTGCTACAAATGCTTAACCACTGCCTAGAGCACGCCTCTGTCCCCCGGCTCTGGCGAAAGGCAAAGGTCATTGCGATTCCCAAGCCGGGCAAACCGGCAGACGACCCGAAAAACTTTCGGCCAATATCATTGTTGTGCCATACGTACAAGTTGTTCGAAAGGATGCTGCTTGCCCGGCTAACCTGCTTGATTGACCCAAACCTGATTCCTGAGCAAGCCGGTTTCAGACCTGTGAAATCTTGCAGCAACCAGACTCTCAAATTAACGCAGCATATCGAGGACGGTTTCGAGGCAGGGATGGTTACAGGTGCTGTGTTCGTCGATTTATCTGCAGCTTATGATACCGTCAACCTGAGACGATTGCTGTGGAAGGTGGAGTCCATTACCAATGACAGTAAATTTGTCAACGTACTTCGCGAACTCCTGCACAATCGCCGGTTCCAGGTCCATTACCTGTCCGACAAAAGTCGTTGGAGAACACAAAAAAATGGTCTGCCTCAAGGCAGCGTCTTGGCACCCATCTTATTTAACGTGTATACCAACGACCAACCGTCATCTCCCCACACCTCCCGCTTCCTATATGCAGACGATCTCGCTCTGACCTCCCAAGCTTCCAGCTTTGAACAGGTCGAACTCGATTTATCGAATGCCCTGCAAAGCCTGGGTGAGTACTATGACGCAAATTCTTTAAGGCCGAACCCGAGCAAAACTCAAACGTGCGTATTCCACCTACGCAACAAAGAAGCGGGCCGCAAGCTTACCATCCAATGGCGTGGGGTGCCCATTGAGCATAACGACTTCCCGAAGTATTTGGGCGTCTTTATGGATAGGTCACTAACTTTTAGGAAAAACTGCGAGAGCATTAAGCAGAAGGTGCATTCTAGGAACGGTCTCTTGCGTCGACTGGTTGCTTCAAAGTGGGGAGCTTCGCCTAATGTTCTGCGGACCACTGGCCTGGCGATCTCCTTCTCTGCAGGCGATTACGCAGGCCCAGTATGGAGCCGCTCAGCCCATGCAAAGTTGGTGGATACAGCATTAAATGAAACTTGCCGGATCATTACTGGTTGCCTAAAACCGACCCCGGTACAAATGCTGTATCCGCTAGCTGGAATAGCGCCTCCAGAGGTTTGCAGGACAGTGGCAGGCTCTTCCGAAAAGACCAAATTGCTAGACGACACTCGGCACCCACTATTCGATTACCATCCTGTGCCACAAAGGCTGAAAAGCCGCAACAGCTTTATGAAGTGTGTCTCCCCTCTTAAAGTCAACGACCGGTCAAAGGAGAGATGCCGGCTGTGGCGGGAGACTGTCGATCTTCCTAGCCCTTTCGTCCCACTGTCTGAGAGCCCGCCACCTGGACATGAGTTACCATGGCCCACCTGGAAGTCTTTAAATAGACTCCGGACGCAGGTCGGCCGAAGTAAGGAGAACTTGTTCAGGTGGGGATTCTCAGATGGCTCTAACCTGGAGTGCAAGTGTGGTGCTGCCCCCCAAACGATGAAACACTTGACTTCATGCCCTGCGTGCCCCAACAACTGCACGCAGGAAGATCTAATGAATGCTACTGACAATGCGATTTTAGTAGCAAAATTTTGGGCCGATACCATCTAGGTTTGCTAACGACACGATAAGAAGAAGATTCCAAAATTCCCAGAACCTCATATAATCAGTTTAGTTTACCCAGTACTGTAGGACCTTCAAAGCGAATCTGTATAAAACTTTTGCCGTTGAAATTAACTCCATAATATGTGCACTATGAAATACAATTAAAAGGTGGTCAGAATACGATGGCTCAACTACGAAAATACCACAATACACAATAAACAAGTTTTTAAAACCAGGGAAGGTTAATAAATAAAGTTAAATTGCAACGATTTTTATTTTGACAAAAATTAGGCATAGGTTTAGAAATTATTAACATACGTATTATTTAGATACCTATACATTATATAAATTTTCTTATGATTAATTACTGATATCTAATCATAATCATAATCATTTATTTGCAGAACATAGGTTAGTTACAAATCTTATAAAAATGTTAGAATGTCCTTTACATTCTACCACATTGTGTGATGTACAAATATTTTAATTTAATACTACGTCTATTCATGTATTTCATGGGTCGAATTCATCTATAAACGTTACCACAAAACGAACGAACGACTACTAAGCAAAAATACAAACATTTTAAACGGCATTAAAAACTTACCATTTAGTCACAGGTACGGAAGTGCATAAAACATTCTGTTGTCTTAACGGAAACGGTGACTACGGGGTAAATATTGGCTATCGTATCGGTATTGTTAGTCTTTGTTTGCTGGTTATGCTTGTTCTCACATTCATGTGATTGCAATGAAAGTTCTGCAATGCTGTAAGTGCACATAAGTTTGTTTAACAAAGACACACTGAACATTATAGACAATTTGACGTAATTTTTTATGATAGAATTTATTTGACGTTTTTAACTTTTGCTACATTTTTTACCCGCCTGTCAAGAAGGGTTATGTTTTTCGTGGGTATCTTGTATGTATGTTTGTAATATTCCTTATTACCTCATTATCATCTGAACAACTACACGGATTTTAATGATTGATGTCTCAAATTATAGGTATTCATTGCCCAAGTGTTCTTAGGTACATAAAATCCATAGTAATCCATAGTAATATTATAAATGCGAAAGTAACTCTGTCTGTCTGTCTGTCTGTCTGTATGTTACGCTTTTACGCCTAAACCAATGAACCGATTTTACTGAAATTTGGTATAGGGATAGGTTAGACCTTGAGAAAGGACATAGGCTATGTTTGGTTGCGATAACCGACTTCCACGCGGGCGGAGCCGCGGGCAAAAGCTAGTGTGAATATAAATGCTAAATGGTGAGACTCAAACTTATCGAGTAGGATGTCAAAATGATGGAAATTGAAAGGCGACTACAAAATTTGTTTTTTTTATAGACATTTATTCTGAGCATAGGAACTTGTTTTATGAATATAAAATATATAATATAAGCGATAACAAAAAACTTTTAAGGAAAATAAAACAGTTATCATCATCATCACTTTGACCATGTTCGAGTATTCGATTGGGCCTTCGATTGCATGTAAATTATCACCAAACGAAAGAAACAGTTAATGAGAATATTTAAACAATTTTTTGAAAGAAATTTATATAACAGTAATACCTACTTCTATTCTCATGAGTATTAACCCTCTTATATTGTTTACAGAATTACCAGAGAAACCGAAGATCTTCGACGAATACGATAAAGAAATCGTCGGTATTGCAGGCCCGTACATTGAAGACAGTAGCATAAAACTCACCTGTGTTGTAAGTGGAGGTAAATTTGATAAAATAGTGTTTTATATCAATTACTTTAAGTACAGTAAGTATTATTTATTAGACACTTAAATTATTGAATGAAATTAATTAATGGTAAAATTTGAACGAATTTTTTAAAGCATTAACTAGTGGGACTTAAAAGTGAGCTCCAGTGGGTACTTTTGTGAGAGGGTAGAATCTTGGAGGTCAAGTGGGTACGTAGCCACTATGTTAAGTGTACAAATCGAAAACATCAGGAAAAAATAAACACTAGGGCGTATTATATCCATTCATATACTCAAACCTGTAAACCCCCGCACAGTAAGTACACTCACCGTCGAAAATAGTTAAACAAACTATTAAGAAACGTAAGCTGTTTCTAAAATAAAATGTATTTATCTATTTGTCCTCAACTTAGTGTCCAGGGACTTCTTTTTCAGCGTAACTGAAATACGGCTGATCTTCGGTATTTTCAGAGAAGTAATTTACAATTGACCTCCATAATTCATTGGTGATATTGAACTTCGTTCATTGACAGACCAGTTCTTGAATGTTTTTGAACAAGGCTTCAATTACCCTGACTACTACATATAGATGTTGTGGAACTGACGGCTTAACATGTTCTACACGTTAGGGCAAAATAACATTTAATATAATGTAGCAAAGGTTGGTCATCACTATCCAACGTGGCAATGCCGCCAGTGTGATGGGCACATTTGGCCCGGGTATGGTGAAGAGCGGGTTAATAGATTAGACATTATTTTATGACTATGATGTAATTTTGACTGTACAACTGTTTAAATTAATCAATATACCTATATTGATTAATTTAAAATAAATACAAAGTATAATTTAAAAAAAACCAAAAGGTATAAGAAAACTTCCAAATAAAAGTGGTGACCTGTGCTCCGTTCGTATCTGTCTAAAGTTTGCAGTGAAACGTTTACTGAGTCAGCTAACTCAATAAAGTAAGGTAACTTAAAGGGTAAAGTAGACCAAAAACAAATTTCAAATACGGTTAACTGGTCGAAAACAGGTTGAATCAAATAAAATATTCTTCTTATTTTAGGTTACAATGCTTGTAAATTCAAATTTACAGTCTATTAACCAGATTGAACAAAGGAAAAATACCATTTCAAAAATAAAATTCTTGTGTCTCTAAATTGATGTACAAGTAATCTTATTTGATTGGATTAAAATATTAAATTGAAAAATTAATTCAATGCCGCTAGTATAAGTGTTTGTGACTTATTTATGAGAATTGTAGTAGAGGTAGAGGTGATTCGATTACATCAGGAAAAATTAATTACTCAGGTGGGACATGAACCCACGACCTTTCTCTCACAGGGGGAATGCTCTTCCAACTGAGCTTCTCTGAGCCACACCTGAATCAATCAAATCCGCCCAAATATTTGAATGAATTTTATAGCATTTATTTATTTATGATATACTTTGTTGTACGCCAATTACAATATTAATAGTATGGAAATTAGGAACACAAGAGCAGTACAAAGTGCGGCCTTATCGCTCTACGCAATTTCTGCCAGGCAACCTTTGGATGGAAAACATAACTGGTAGTTGTAATCAGAAATCAATGGTTAAAATGATTGAATAAGCATTAAGCGATTAAAACAGTTCGTAAGAGTGTTGGTAGATGACTCAACCGTCGCCTTAAAGGCGTATATATAGAGAAGGAAAATTTTAATTGACTCAGGTGTGGCTCAGTAGCTCAGTTGGAAGAGAATTCCCACTGTAAGGGAAAGGTTGTAGGTTCAAGTCCCACCTGAGTAATTATTTTTTCCTGATTTAATCGAATTTTAGAGTTAGCATAATACATGCTATAACATTTCATTCAAGTAATAGGTCGCCACCGATACCTCTCCGGTTCGAATCCTGACCATCACACTGCCGAAGTGCCACTCCTAACATAAGCAATTTAGCTTAACTGGAGATGTTAGAGGATTAATAACACTTTCTGTTACTGATTCTATATTCTATATAAAAGTAAGGAAAAATATCAAGTTCATATGAGAATCTAATACACCAATCAAACTTATAAAACCACTATATAAACTCCCACCAATCAATGTCTTGATAGGCAAAGTAAATATTATTTCCTTTTTACTTTTCCAGCGATAATTGAAAACGCGTGCAGGAAACATAATTACGTAGGTTGAAAGCATAACCACGAAAAGCTTATTAGGTTTATTGATCGCAAGAATGCATAACCCGATGTTCATAAAATACTTAGGGTGTATGGCATGTTATAATGTGAGTAAATTTGAATAAAGTTCAAAGAGATTTAGGCCCGTGTAGTCCTGTATCTCGATTTATAACTTGATTTGACAGATTGTCATTAACAATCCGTCGTATCTTTCAATGAAAATACAGGTTCGGGACTAAGTATCGTCCTTGAATATGGACCTTAGTATCTAAACGTTATTGCTTTAGTTACATGAGGTTAGGACATAAGGCTACACAGCGAATTCTATACCCAATGTATGCATAACTTAACTAACTTGTAATTGAGTTCTAGCATGCGCGTATGTACATCTATTGGTCTAAAATCATTCGAATTGTTGATAACTTAGTGGTGAAGAAGTCAGTCTTACGATCGAGTGGTCCCGGATTATAATCCTGGTCATTACACTATATAAATAAACCCACTGCTAACACAAGCAATTTAGCTTTCAGCTGGAGGTGATAACGGGGATATTAGTAACTACGGTTCACTTACCGCCGTTCCCAATAACATACTGACAGTTAAAGATAGATCGCATGTACGGATAAAGTGCTCGGCTGTTTAAATTCAAAACATAGTAACTCCTATTTCACACCAATTTCGGAAAATAAAATTATACCGCGATGCGCTTTCACGCAAAAAAATCAGTTACCATGTTTTGAATTTAAACAGCCGATACGTCAAATTTGACTGTTGCGATCTATCTTTAACTGTAAGTATATTATTGGGAGCGGCCGTTATTAGTAATTACAGTCAGCGTCAGAAATATCTTGACGACAAAGTCTCGAAATGATCTTAAAATTCTCGTACTAAGAGCAAATGAAACTGTTTTATTGATTTAAATGGTATTATTGTCCAAACTAAAGATGTGTACCAAATATCAGAACAATCAGTCAACTGGATAAAAAACGAATTTGAGATTATTTCGAGCTCTTTTTTCGTCAATATCTTTCTGATGATGACTGTACCCACTCTTTAAAAAAAACCATTGCCGATAAAATATTTTCAACAATAGCGCAATTGTATGCAGACTTCAATTCCCATAATATTCGTCGTGTTGATATCTTTCTTAATGTCAAAGGTCGCGGCTTTAACGTAATTCAATTTTGAAAGTAAGTACAGGAATAAAATCTTTAACCGATAAATCCTCTCAATCGTCTCATTTTATAATTGATTCAAATTCAATTAGAAATTGAGACAAGATCAAACAAGTGAGGCTACTAATCAGCAGTTTAAATTTGCTTGCTTTAACACTTCATTAGACATTACTGAGGTTTTCGGGCATTAATCTAATTCACTGAATCATTTAAAAGCAATGTTTTTTTCTACCTAACCGCGGTAGCCTAGTGGTTAGGGTAATGGACTGCTGAGACGAGGTCTCGGGTTCGATCCCAGGTTTACCATGGCACACACCAATGACTTTTCGATGCTTTTCGAAGTTATGTGTGTATTTATCGCAGGTTTATAAGTGCCCGGTTAATGGCAATAGGCTCGCCACCTATTACAGTGGGACCTAAACATAAACTGGCGAAACGTGGGTGCTAGCACCTCTGCCTACCCCTTCAGGGAATACGGGCGTGAGTTTATGTTATGTTATGTATGTTATGTTTTTTTTTCTAGAAAATAAATTTCTTAGTCCGGCACTGAAAAGTACCTATGTCACGTAAACTCACAATAAGTTATTAATACTTTGAACTAGTAACACAGAAACGGTACTGTAATTACGGTGAAGTAAATTATTATTTTGCAACTATACACTGTGTTTGATAGCTTTATATGGATAAGAATTTTTATTGTATTTATTTTAATATATGTAGTTCAGTTTATCTCGGTGCTACGCAGAGAAAGTAGATTTTTTTTATCTAGCGGTAAACCCTTCGGATAACCATCGCCGTTCGGCGGGGTGGAACCGACTAAAACCAAACGCCATCTTGGGTCTTGAGATTCCAAGGTAATTCCCATAGAGCATTTCCCTCGCACTCAGCGCGATTACCGGTTTTGACATTAGCCCTCGAATGAGGGAATCACCGTGTCTCTCATCTTGCCCTCGGGAATGGGGTAGGTGGCTTAACGTCATCGTTCTGGTTTGCTTCTGCTTTTTTACATTTCACATCCGTTCATTACCTAACTAAGTCTCCGCTACTAAAAAGTTTGCTGGAAGAGAACTCATCTATATGAGTTCTACTCGAAATGAGCTTTATAGCTAAGCTCGCCTTTGTACATGATCTTGAAATGATCTTTTTTGTAATACCTATGTACTATTTGTGTGCAATAAGTAATTAAGAATAAGAAAATAGCCTTTCTTTTTTTATGTAATGAGCTTTCCTATTTTGTCTTCTCACATAAGCCCATCGGTTGCAGGTGCCCATCTGAATATTTTTCAAACAATACTAATATGATACTTGTATATCTATATATATAAAAATCAATGCCACTTTTCGTTATAATGTTATAACTCAACAACACCTTTACCGATTTGGTAATTTGCTAATTTTGGTCTTGAATTATTCGTAGAAATCCAGGGAAGGTTTGTACGTAGAGAAAAATTCGAATAATTGCCAGGAACCGACATCCATGCGGGCGGAGCCGCGGGCAAAAGCTAGTCCTTTATAAAAATAGATTTCTATCAACTGATCCATTCACAGTTTAACACTAAGTACTTACTTATTTTAATACAATAAACATAAAATGACTCTCTTTCGTGATTTATAAAAAGAAAATCAAGTTACGTCCGGAAATGTTCGCATTGTTTATTTTAATATCGGTGTATATAGTATAGGAGCTAGCAACGTTTTGAAAGTGAGAATTTTAGGTCAGCTGATTTTGTGATATGCTCTTGTTCTTGCTCTTTCGGTTAGAGTCTGGGCTATCTGGCTGGCGGGAGCGGTTGCGTTCATTACTGCGCATCCTACCTGTCCAGGTGATAATCCTGGATTTTCAAAACATTTTAAGAGGCGTAATTTTAATTTTTTTGTTTTTAAATAAGACTACCTGACATACTTTTTTTATTGCCAGACATTTCTGACATTGCTAATTATGTGCCATACACGATTCTTTTAATTTTTTTTATAAAAATTTAAAAGTATTTTATAATGTCTGTAATTTTAACATAATGTTATTTAAGATAAGAAAAGCTTAAAATTAATTTGCCAGACATTAATTTGATTGTTAAACCTTGAATTAAAATAAAAAAGGCATGAAAAGTATTGCAGTATGATGCTAGTAGTTCGAAAGAGACAGTTGCAGAATAAGCTGAGAATAAGACAGAGAACCATTGCAAATATACCATTGATATTATCTGACCTCCTCCTCGTAACCTGTAGCCTAGCCCTGAATTCCTCAGTAAGGTACTGAGAGGATTCAGTGCTAAGCAGAACCAAAGGGGACTCAAACTGACACCTTGGAAAATGCCTCGCTCAATATTTATTGGTTCGCCGTTACTGCACACCCCTCGACATCCTGGATAGCTAAGAACTGTTCTCCATTGCCTCATACATGACGCCAAGAAGATGCACAGAGTTGTATCTACTTTATACAACTCTAGCACCCTCAGGAGCCATGTATGGGGCACAGAGTCGAACGCTTTCTTATAGTCTATCCAGCATGTCGATAGATTCTTACGGCTACGGCGAACTTGTTGACTAATGGCCATATCAATGAGGTGGGTAACACCAGTGGTCATAAAAATTGGCAACGACCCTGACTCGATAGCAGCCTATTATTATTATTATTTTGTTTCTCCGTTCCGTGACTCTCGGGACTATGGAGTCCCGGTCCTTTGGAAGGCGTGCGTCGGGCGTAGAGTAAACGTAGAGGCCCTTATAAGAGAGTTTAATATGCTAGGGATAGTCACACATGGCGGATACCACCCCCGAGCGCAGAATATGATACACCCGAGAAAACCAAATAATAATAATAATAGGCTGCTATCGAGTCAGGGACGTTGCCAATTTTTATGACCACTGGTGTTAACCACCTGCTCCATAAGACAGGAAGTACCTCGAACCCCAGTAACTATAGACCGATCACGTGTTTACCATCGGTCTATAAACTTCTTACATATATTCTGAGAGATAAAATAACAAAGCACATCTCTACAAACACTGTTATGAGTGCCTCTCAGAATGGACGTAGGAGTGGGGCCCGTGGTACTAAGGAGCTCCTCCTCATTGATATGGCCATTAGTCAACAAGTTCGCCGTAGCCGTAAGAATCTATCGACATGCTTGATAGACTATAAGAAAGCGTTCGACTCTGTGCCCCATACATGGCTCCTGAGGGTGCTAGAGTTGTATAAAGTAGATACAACTCTGTGCATCTTCTTCGTGTCATGTATGAGGCAATGGAGAACAGTTCTTAGCTATCCAGGATGTCGAGGGGTGTGCAGTAACGGCGAACCAATAAATATCGAGCGAGGCATTTTCCAAGGTGTCAGTTTGAGTCCCCTTTGGTTCTGCTTAGCACTGAATCCTCTCAGTACCTTACTGAGGAATTCAGGGCTAGGTTACAGGTTACGAGGAGGAGGTCAGATAATGTCAATGGTATATTTGCAATGGTTCTCTGTCTTATCCTCAGCTTATTCTGCAATTGTCTCTTTCGAACTACTAGCATCATACTGCAATACTTTTCAGGCCTTTTTTATTTTAATTCAAGGTTTAACAATCGAATTAATGTCTGGCAAATTAATTTTAAGCTTTTCTTATCTTAAATAACATAATGTTAAAATTACAGACATTATAAAATACTTTTAAATTTTTATAAAAAAAATTAAAAGAATCGCGTATTGCACATAATTAGCAATGTCAGAAATGTCTGGCAATAAAAAAAGTATGTCAGGTAGTCTTATTTAAAAACAAAAAAATTAAAATTACGCCTCTTAAAATGTTTTGAAAATCCAGGATTATCACCTGGACAGGTAGGATGCGCAGTAATGAACGCAACCGCTCCCGCCAGCCAGATAGCCCAGACTCTAACCGAAAGAGCAAGAACAAGAGCATATCACAAAATCAGCTGACCTGAAATTCTTTCTCGAAAACGTTGCTAGCTCCCGTACCAATATAATACTCAGCTTACCTACACTAAGATAATGCAACAACTCTACCACATGTATTCATAAAAATAAAAATAAATGATTTATACAAAAACACACGAACATAATGTAGGTACGTACCTAACTAGTCTACTAGGTAGTAAATTATGCAAACTTAATAATATAATCAGGATTCAGGCGTTGTCACTAAATTGAAGCGTCGTCGGTAGCTTAGTGGTTAAGGAGTCGGCCTTACGATCGAGAGGTCCCGGGTACGATCCTGGCCATTACACTACCGACGTGAAGCCACTCCTAGCACAAGCAATTTGGCTTAGTTGGAGGGGTTAGAGGGAATATTACTAACTTCGGTTCTAATATTCTTTAAAAAAAAAAAAAAAAAAAATTACATATTATTTATATCTACCGGACCGGGTCCCGACTTTATCCGGAAACACATTCGAAAAATAAATCTTATAATCCGATCGGAGCGACATCTAACCTAATTTTTGGTTAAGAAAGCGGGTTATATGTTGTGTCATAAGTTAAGTTCAATTGATGTAAAACTGAACTAGAAACCAAGTTACGGTACTGTCGCAAAAAAATACTCACAGCTAACGCAAGGCTGCGAGGGACATGACGGTGGGATAGCGATATATGAGAGGCAACCTCACCCTAGGCGTTTAAAAAAAAGCTAGTGTAATTCTTGTCATAATATTCTGACACTTTGATTGTTTTTCAGGAAAACCAATGCCTCGTCTTCGTTGGTGGCGAGATGACAAAGTCATAGCGAATCTCGCACCAGTTGACGATGGATCTCGACTTAGCCTCCTCGAGCTAAAAATACCAAAGTTGACTAGAGAATTCTTCGAAGCTGTATATACTTGTTCCGCTGAAAACACGGGGCTGGTACCACATCTGAGGGTCAGCGTGCAAATTCAAATCTATCGTAAGTATCAAAACGCTTGCTTGATTTATAGTTTTGTAATTTTAATACAGTCAGCATTAGATTAATCTTGATGACCAAAGTACTCTAGATGATCTTAATTGGGGGTCCTCCAAAGAAAGGTAAACAAAGCGACCATTACTGAGTTAAGTTGCGATAACTAGCGATTATTTTCTCTGTCCTTGTCGCACATATCACACGTACGCGACAATGGTCGAACGACAGCTGTCGTTGCATGTTTCATAGTACAGGAAAGCTGTCAGCACAGCGGCGGTTCCAAACTGTCAGATCCGCCATCATATGAGCAATTTCATTCCTGTCTGGAATGAGCTTGAAGTGATAATAGTTTGGAACCGCTGAAACTTTGTTTACCTTTTTTCTCTCGTTTCGTTGGCTTTACTTTAGTTAGTTCCGACATTAATACAGTTTAAATTAATAAAACTGTTTGATTTGCTCTTAATACTTCGGTATTAAGATCATTGTAAGATTTTGTAGTAAAGATGCTGACGCTGATTGTACACAGTCATAGTCTCAGTCTCTCACTACCAAATATTGCTGTGTTGGCAAATTTATCACCGCTGCTTTTAAATAATTTACACGAATTATGACAAAACCACGTTCTAAGGTCTCGATTCGATCACGAATGTTAAAAGTAATCGAAAGATGCCATCCGTATACGATGCAGAATATACTTGCTAGAACCAAGCGTTTCAGTGACTCATACCTATGCCGCACCATTAAGACCTGGAACTCCCTGCCAGCTCACGTGTTTCCTTCTTCCTACAGTCCCGGTTCCTTTTACGGGCGTGAAAAGGCATCTGATGAGGCCGTTAGGCTGAGTGCCACCACTGTTAACACGGTAGGTACATGGGCGTGAAAAGGCATCTGATGAGGCCGTTAGGCTGAGTGCCACCACTGTTAACACGGTAGGTACATGTTTACAATGGTGACCCTCTTTCCGAGACTTTGCCTTTAGCTTGCCATCAGGCGAGGTGAAGTCGGGTTAACGTATCCTTTATAAAAAAAGAAAAAAAGGAGAAACAATCCTACTAATAATTATAAATGTGTATGTTGTTATTCTAATAAAAATAAATGTAATAAAAAAATTGTCGTAGAATATGTAAAAAATGTTTATTGAAGGGAGTTTACGCGAAAATACATTGAAGTATTTTCGCATAACCCCTCGACATTAGTCAACATCATTAGTAAATGGAATCAAACTTGATATACCGTATCGCATTACAAATTGTTAAATTTATCAGTGAAATTGTAATGTGCATTCTGAACGCACAATTACAAATAATATTTAGTTCTAACATGAATAAAGTAATATAGTCATGAATATTTCACTGTTTATATACCCAGAGCTTTAATATAATACTCCTTAATTTAGCCCCGTACACAAGGGACTGCGTTTATGCTGTCCATTACCTAATATTCAGTCATTTGTCTAACTAAACGCGTTTGGACTTTATGAACGTTGACAGCGTACTACGTCATATTATACGTGCCTGTTATGATGTATGAGATGCGCTGGGTAAATCATTGGTTTATTTAGCTGTTTCGAGTTATTGTTGGGTGTAGTTTTCTTGAGATAACTAACTAAAGGTATAGTTTTAGTTTTAGTGAATCCATACTAATATTATAAATGCGAAAGTAACTCTGTCTGTTACGCTTTCACGCCTAGACCACTGAACCGATTTTGATGAAATTTGGTATAGGGGTAGGTTAGACCATGTGAAAGGACATAGGCTATGCTTGGTCGCGATAACCGACATCCACGCGGGCGGAGCCGTGTGCAAAAACTAGTATCTGATATGTCGATGACAACCTCACCTCCGGCCTAGCACCACGACCCACAGTCGGCGTGCGGTTTTAGCCGGTTTGAGTCCGACATAACCTCCCCTTCCGGCTCCGGCAGGGGGGGTATCCGAGGGGATATCCGCACGAAAAAAAAAAGATATCTGATAATGACTTATTGTTTTTTTTTTAATCTAAGTTTTAGTTAACTGTGTAGAAGCAACCAGTACTTAACTGCCTGTTGTATTCTACAGACTCATTGTAGAATTATTTCTTTGATTGCTTCAATTCCCATTTGTGCTAGGAATCTGTATCTCCCAAAGTATGGTAACTAAGGCTTCCACTCGGCTGCAAACAGACCACAGCAACTAGTTTGCATGGCAAATAGAAAAATACACATAATAAATATTTTTTGAAGAAATACACCACAGCTATAAAAGCCACAACCATACCTCATTTAATGAAATCCGTGTTGCTATTTCCTCCTTTACTGTTGTCACCCAATCCGCCCGGAGCAATAGCGGTCACGAAAACCAACGTCGAATACAGCCGAGTAGTTGGAAACTTTCATAACATCCGCATTACACGACGACAAAAGTTCATTTTCTGTTATTGCAAAACTCAATCCACGTAAATCCGCGCGATTAACCTATATCAAGCGCTCTGGTCTGTCGGATTATCTCAGAATATGACGGTTAGCTGGTAGACAGGATTCTTTTGTCGCTGCGCCGCCCTTAGGGGCCATTAGTTTTTATTTGTGTCGCATTGTCCTGTCGTGACGCCATTGCCACGTCGGCGAACAGGAAATTATTCTCCATTATAATAACCCATGATGTCATTCGTTCAGTAATGCACGTTAAGCTCACCTTTTTCCAACAAAGCTTTTAGTGAACGCTCTTATTTTGTTTTCAACACTTTTTTCAACTATCCGTGCCATTAGCGGACACCATTAACGTTTTAGTTTCCTATTGTTCGGATTGCTTCAATTAAATTTATATATACGATTTAAGGATCCACTTTGTATACAAAGCTAAGATATTTTATGTATTTTACTTGTACTCTGCATAATTTCTTAGTATACAGTTTTGGCGTTTTAACTGACCAGATTATTTTTAACCCCGGACGCAATCAGAGGGGAGTTATAAGTTATAAGTCTGTCTGTCTGTCTGTAGCATCATAGCTTCCGAACGGATGAAGCGATTTCAATTTAGTTTTATTTTTATATATTAAAGGTAACTTATGCGAAAGTTTTCTTAGACATGTTTGATGAAAATCGGTTGAGCCGTTTAATAGTTATGGGGTTTAAAAAAAGAGGGGGATGCGGAGTGTCCGTGTGTATATGTATTTTATGGTATAATAAAACGATATTTTAGTGTCATTTGATACATTGACAATCCTACTAATATTATAATAATGTGAAAGTTTAGGAAAATGTTGGGATGTCTGTTATTCAATCAGCTTAACAGATCTAGCTGAAATTTGCTACAGGGAATTAGAAAAAACATATGCTACGTTTATCCTGGGGATATGGTTCCATGGGTAGTTAGAAGGAGATCAAATTGTACGTGATGGAGCGGGCATCTAGCTTTTACAAAATATTTCCAAACTTTCTTTTTATCGCATACTCTGTACATACCTCGTCCAACATAACGAGACGAGATTTAATGGAATGCGCACGTTTACTGCCCCCAGAGAAAAGCAGTGACTATAATTATTTTGATTAAATTAAACATGGTCGCAGCATTAACATAATTTATACAGAAGCCTGTATGCATATCGTATATAATATTGAATAACATTTATTTAATTGTTTAATTTTGTACTAGTGTTAATAAAATTCATGTTAGAACTAAAAGTAGTGTTTATGTATGATGAGATGTGTGATAATAATTTGCTTATAAACCATTTGACATAAAATAAACTGACAAAATGGATCATCGTAATGTTTGCCTAGCACACGCTGTTAGCCTATATTTTTTGTGCAGGCTTTTAGAAGGCGAATGTTTAAGTAAGTGGTTCATGTAGCTTACTATAATCCGCTTTGATGGATTATCGGCATACTAGTACATATTCGTACACATCTGAGATATTTCGGACTCGAACATGTTATTTTTATAGGGAATCGAAATAACAGTGTATAAAAATAGTGCTGTTTTAATGTTAGCTTAACAGTTAGATAAATGATTCAGGTTGACAGCCTCCGTGGCCTAGTGGTAGTGAACGCTGCCACTAGGCGCGGGCTTGATCCCCGCTCAGTGCAAATATTTGTATATGAATATGGGTATTTGCACTGGTCTGGTCATGCCTCGAGAGAGCACGTTAATCTGTCGGTCCCAGTTGCCATACGAACATCTATGGCAGTCGCACAACTGGTTTAGCTGCAATGCTGCGATATCGCGTTTGGGTTGTGGAGATCCGATGGCATTCGCCTCACAGGAAATATCCTAAGTCCTAATATCCTAATAAGTTTAGCCAAATCTGCAGTTAGACTGGTAAAAGCGGATCCCAGACTCTAAGCTGAAAGCTTCGGTTGCGACTGGGATTAAAGCTAAGATGAAGAAGAAAAGAAATGATTCAGTCTGTAAACTCAATGTTGTGCCCAGTTGCATACGAGGTGTATACGTGCCCAGGTGTATACGAATCTGGGGCTGGTGACCTCCTTCTCCTCCATGCCTCTTCATCCCAAGAGGCAAGCCTGCGCCAAAGCTAAGTCTGTTAATCGACAGGTTTACCGTACGGGTTTGCAGGCGAAGATGACGTAGTCATAATCGGCCCTATACACCAGATATTGTTCTGTACAGTTAAAGATAGGTTATATTTGCCTTTCAAGATTTGATTAATTTTTTTGTATAGTATCAAGTAACGCTACGAACAAGTAAATGCTTTATATCAATAAGAAAATTGTATACTTAAACAAATAGTATAATAATAATAAATTATTTCATTGTTTCGTTAATATTAGTGGCATACTGCGCTCAATTTTATAAAATGGTCTTGTCGAATGATTGCACTCCCTTTACGGACGGCTGGATGCTGCTCGGCAGTTATTCTGAGCGAGGGGCTGTGTGAGAACGCAGCCAAAGAAGACAAATTACGCTTCCATTGACGGCAATATGCCAAGTTAACTCAGATTGATTACTTCCCGCTCGTAGCACCCCGACAAATCTTTACATTACTTACGCCATCAAATGACATCGATCCAATAAAATATTTCCTAACAGCTAAGTAGCAAACGCAGCCTATAAGGTATCTACTGTCCAACGTTGTCTTGGTTTTAGGAAGTAAGGTCGTATCTATATTAGTCCTTAATCTTGATTTGTCCGAAGATAGGGGAGGGGACAGATAATGGTCGTATACAACCTCTGTGGCGTGGCGGTAGTGAATGCGACTGCTACGCAGGAGACGCGGGTTCGATTTTCGATTCGGGTGCACTGATCTGGGTGTTTTTATGTGTAATATATATGAATTTACAAAAAAAAAGTATCTTAGTAGGTTTATCCGCATTCTAAATTCCATAACACAAGCTAGTTAAGCTATGCTTACCATGGGTCTAGATAGCGTTTTATGTAGAATGTTGTGAAAAATGTTATCCGGTCGATTAAGATAGGTAAAACTTAAACAGTTTAGGCAGGAACCGCATACTAAATAAATTGTTCATCTGTACTTTACAATTTCATTCAATTACAGTATCTGTACAATCTGTACTCAGATAAATTGAGATTTAGAACTGAGTACCATTCTAAATATGCTCATAAAAGATTATCACATGTGTAGAACAGTTTAGAAATTCTTAGATACTTACCCGAAATTTACTTTAACTGATTTGAGTAATGATTTACCTGGAGGCGAGGCGAGGTTGTTTTAAAAGCATTTTCATGTCGGCATTCTACATCATTTATCATTTAATAAAGTTAGTGCCTTGTGAACAATGATGTCTTATTTTAAACTAGATAATAGTGTTTATTTTGGCATTTAAGGAGAATTAAAGATGACACCTACTTGTTGTGACTACGGCTAAATTAATATCCTTACAGTGGAGAAGTCAAAGTTCACAATGGAATTTACGTATACGAATTTATGTTTTATGTAGTCATCTCAAATAATATTAACGGGAATGAACGCGATCATGGTATGGTTACATAATATAAAACCTTTGATTTGCCTTACGTTTCATCCTATGAAGTAATTTAAAGATCAACAGCGTCTGGTGACCTGTATCTTTAGGACTGCTCCTCAGCTTTTACCATTTAACAGGGTTTAGTTAATAGATGGGAAGATTAAAAAATCTAACCCGTTGTCCTACGTAAGCGACAAACGCGACAGTGCGCGCAAGTGATGCCCCGCGTGACATTACGTTCCATACTTCAAGTGACGTTTTAACGTGACACTACGTAGGACACACTAAGGAACACCGACAATTTTGATAATTACGCAAGGCGTCAAAAGCCGTCGCGTTAGCGCATTTGACGCTCACGTAGGACAATGCCTTATTTTTAATGATTAATTCTGAGTTTCAATCATGATATTCTTTCGTTAGATGAAAGAATATCATGTGGAGCATGTACTTCAAAATATACTTGTGTGGTTCCATACACCAGTAGCTATGAATATAACGTACTATTCAAATATCTAAGAATGACAAACGAGTAACCCTCATCATCATTACGGCACTATTTGGACCGCCAAATTATGTTATGTGACAGCTGGGAGACCATTTTCTGTCCATAAATAGACTGGAAATTTTGTTTAACACGACAGACTATTGGCATTTTAGATAAATGTTCTGGTACGCACACATGTTAAAAATTAACACGCAAATGTTTCTGAGTTGGGTATCTTTTGTTGTGTGTACTTATAGTACAGTAATTGTCAGAAGGATCTTTACTTCAAAGTCTCAAAATGATCTTACAACCAAGTGATGGAGGGAAAATCAATGCAACAGGATAATTTTGAGTATTTTTTTTTTGTCTCAAAATCGATCTGATTCTGACTGTACATTGACACGAAAATGTCATCATCTTTCACTGAGCCTTTTCCCAAATCAGTTGGGGTAAGCTTTCCACTCAAAGTGTATTGCGACTGAACTTCTATGAAATTTTCCTTGAACACAAATATTCCTAGTTAGATTTTCATTACCAAAATGGTACTATTAAACAAATTTAAAGTGTTATAGAATCACTAAAAATATTATGGTATCGTATAGGATAGCCTCTTTAAAATTAAAACATATAAATCATTGCATCCTGAATACCATATAAATATATACCTTCTTTTATAATCTAAGAGTCGCATCACTTGTCAAAGGTGGGAACCCTCCGCTGGTATCAACCGATCCGAAAGTAATATGGATTGAAATGGCTGTGTACATCATCGACTTAATAAAAATGGTTGTTGCTAAGCTCATAACTCGAAAACGGTTCAATTGATTCGGTTATTTTTCATATTTTCCAAGAGTTCCGGAAAAAAAATAAAAACGAGAATGGAACAGAATAAAATTCTACTCAAGCATCAAGAAGGTTTGGATAATATCTCACCATATTCAGGATTCAATGCCTAGTAGAAGGCGTAGATTAAATGTTTTTAATAATAACGATTATCCTTGATATGAGATTGACATGGTCATTCACATTAAAATAACTAACTCTGCGGTCGTACACCGTGATCATGGCGCTTGAAACAGCGCCAAAATATAGGTTACACAAAACAAGTAAACAACATGGTAAATATCTCGGAAAGTGTTACATTATTAACGATTATCCTTGTTACAGTGCGACCGCTGTCTGTAGAGATTCTAGCAAGAGAACAACCGCTGTCTGTGGGTCAGACCGCGGAGCTGGCATGCAAAGCGGTGGGTGCAAGACCTCCAGCTATCATCACGTGGTGGCTTGATGAGCAACAAATGTCTGCTTCTGCTATACAAAAGGTAAATTAATTTGATTCCATGTATTTTACCATGAAAATATAATAAGTTTTTTTTAATAAGTATTAAGATAATGTATTTTCGTCTTATTTAGAGATAAAAGTGATCTTTGAGAAATAGTTTTGATCACTATATATTTTATTATGACGTATTAATAGACCTATATAATATCTTTGTTGAAGCTTTATGGGTCTAGGTACCTATTTGGGACGCGGGCATGGGGGTGACGGGTGGAGCCGCCTGTCACCCCAGCAAAAGCAGGCCACGGCGGTGGCGCGCTGAAAGGAGCGCACCTCCCCATTCCGGGGGCTAATCGGGGACACCGTTGTCCCCCCTTCTGAGGAGGGCCAGACCGCAAGGGATGGCCCTGGGTCAGCCGGGGTGCGAAGGATATGTCGATGACAACCTCACCTCCGGCCTAGCACCATGACCCACAGTCAGCGTGCGGTTTTAGTCGGTTCGAGTCCTACATAACCTCCAGTTCCGGCTCCGACAGGGGGGGTATCCGAGGTGATTTCAGCACGGAAAAAAGGTACCTATTTGGGAAAAGCAATGGCCTATAGTATAAAACGAGTATATGCAAAAAAATGTGTCTTAAGACTGATATGAATTAGATGATGTTATATAATTTTAAGTAAATACCCATTGTACTTCTTCCTCAGAATTCTGACGATAAGAACGAAACCATATCATTACTACGATGGACCCCCCGAATGGATCAAGACGGGCGGGTCCTGACGTGTCGAGCTGCTCATAGTAAGCTCGAGCACACAACTTTAGAAACTAGTATCAAGCTCAATCTACATTGTAAGTTGATTTATTTTTTTACTTTTTCATTTTGTCTACGAGGATAATTGCTTCTTTATCCATAAACTGCTTTAAGGTACTAAATCTAAATTATATTTCTTTAAAAACAGAAAGGACACGTTTAAATCATTCCCATAATAAATTATAGTGTACTATTAATATTATTATGACTATTAAAATAATAATATATCACAATACCTAAGTACACAGTATTTAATAGTAAAAATTGATTTTGTGTTAGCACATAAGATTTCTCTTTTTTATTTGATTGATTGATTTCTCTTTTTTGGATTTGACAGTTATTAGAGAAAAGTTAGTTACGTTTATTAGCTTTTCGTTAGACTGTTTGAAATGATATCTTCTCTATATATCATAGTTTATTTTGTATTATAATATAATATAACAACAAAATATAGGTATTACTGATGTATTACTTATTTCAGATGTTCCAATAGTAAAGTTACAATTAGGCTCAACGCTTAATCCCAACGATATTGAAGAAGGGGACGATGTCTACTTCGAATGTATTGTGAGATCAAACCCGCCCGCTTACAAAGTGGTTTGGGAACATAATGTAAGTATTAAGACAAGTTGAAATGCTGTCATTTAAAGCCTCAATTTGGCTCTTTTTTACTGCTGTAATGTTGAATTGTACTATATTGCTGTATTGTAATATAAACTCGAAGGAAGTACTTCAGATCTTTCATAGAAAATTTATTATCAAACTTCTTTTTTTCCTAGAAGATTTGGCATTTATCCGTAACAATGTTAACTACAGTCTATAGTTTACTTTTATTAATTTGATGATAAAGAGAGAGAGAAGATAGAGAGAAGGGAGATAATTTATTTTTATTAACTAATAAATAAATAAATATTCCACAACATTCCACACAACGCTATCTAGACTCATGGTAAGCTTTTATAGCTTGTGTTATGGAATCTAGAATGCGGATAAACATACTTATATACCTTTTTTTTTTGGAGGGGGTCCTGGACTCCTTGTTCCCATCAAGAGTGGAGGAACACATTCCTCCGCGCATGGCTCCGTCTCAGGCGCCCAACGCGGAAGGCAGCGAGAACGACGTGCCCGTAGTCACAGAGGGTGAGCTAGGGGCGGCTCTACTGCGGCTTAAATCCCGCAGAAACACCGCCCCTGGACCCGACGGCATTCCGGGCCGAGCATTGGTCCTGGCTCTCGAAGAACTTGGTCCTCGACTTATAGGGCTCTTTAGCGCATGCCTCGAAAAAGGCCAGTTCCCCAAGGTCTGGAAGACAGGGAAACTGGTCTTAATCCGAAAGGCGGGGCGGCCGGCAAATTCCCCATCAGGGTACCGGCCGATCGTGTTGCTCGACGAGGTGTGCAAGCTCTTTGAGCGCATTATTGCACAACGCCTCGTCAAGCATCTCATACGCGTGGGGCCTGATCTGTCGGATAGCCAGTTTGGCTTCCGTCAGGGGCGCTCCACCGTAGACGCGATCATGCGCATTAGAGGCCTGACGGAGGAAGCAGTCTCACAGGGTGAGGTGGTGGTGGCGGTGTCTCTTGACATCGCCAACGCCTTCAACACCCTGCCCTGGAGTTGCATTAGGGAGGCGCTTATCTACCATGGAGTGCCTCCCTACCTCCGTCGAATTGTCGGGGCCTATCTCTCTGAGAGGGCCATTACTTACCCGAGTTGGCTAGGGCCGGGTCGGCGGGATGTGTCGTGCGGTGTTCCACAGGGATCGGTATTAGGGCCACTCCTGTGGAACATCGGCTACGATTGGGTGCTGCGTGGTCCGTTGCTCAGAGGGGTCACCGTAACGTGTTACGCCGATGACACCCTCGTTACGGCGCGGGGAGCAACGCACCAAGATGCAGCACTAAAGGCCACGGCAGGGGTTGCTCAAGTCGTGGGTCGGATACGGCGGCTGGGTCTCGAGGTGGTGCTTCCACGGACCTCGGATGGGGCCACCTGCGGGATCCACAGAGGGCGATGGCCGTCAGGGTGATAAGGGGATACCGCACGATCTCTGGTGAGGCGGCATGCCTCCTAGCCGGGACCCCTCCATGGGACCTGGAAGCGAGAGCCCTTGCGTCTCTATTTATATGGCGCAAGGAGGCGCTGGAGCGGGGCCAATGGCCTGCGTCTCGAGAAATCGAGGCCCAGCGGTCCCAGCTCTACCAGGAAACCGTGGAGACATGGAAGCCTGTGACGATAAATTGTTATTAAATTCCTCAGTAAGATTAGTTAGTAGTGGCAGAAATAAGTTTAAAAAAATATGTTAAACTAAATAAATTTATTAGAAAGTCACAGAAACAGATCAGATATCTCAAAATGGGCATTAACAAATGTCGTAGAGCCTGTAGCTCTAATATAGAATTGAGAAAGTTAGTAGAGGTAGGTAAAACACAGACAGACCAATATGAGTCTGATCTATATGAACTCCAGTTAGAAATCTCACGTTTGAATGACTCCTTAAATTCTGTTACATTAAAATATCAAACATCACAAAAGGAGATAGGTGAGTACATTGAGGCATTAAATAGTCTAGTGGACTCATGTCATAGCAATGAGGCAAGATACTATTCACTTGAAAATCTATACAGACAAAGATTTGAAGATTGTGAAAATTCCTTGCCATGTTCCATCCCCCCTGTCAATGACACCATACCGGCTCTCTCAGGCTGTACCAGTACTTCTGACTGGGTAACATCCTTGCCGTGCTCCACCCTGTCCATAACATCTCGGGAAGGGTCGACCCCTCTATCAGTTGACTCTGTGGGCAGTGATAATTTTACAAAACCAAGTATGTCCATGAATGATGTCCCTGTAACAACAGTAACGCAAGCTTTAAATTCAGGGAAAACATTTGTGTACTGTGATGAAATTGGTAAGGGTTTGGGTTGTCATTTAATTAATGAATTGGGTCACTCGGTCATAACTCATTCATTTCCTGGGGCCTCCTATTCTCAAATAATTAATAGAGCACTATGTAGTACACACTGTCCACAATCTACACTAGTGTTTCTTATTGGTAGAAGAGCTAATGCAAATATAAATAATTTCATACAATTTTTCAATCAATTAACAAAGTTACAAATTAAACAGGTAATATTTTGTGCATTACCTTACAGCAAATCATTCACAGCTAGTGAAAACAACATTAGATATAATATAAATAGAAAATTACATACCTTGACTACATACAGTAGGACCATAGATTTATTTGACTGTAATTTTGTATTACAGAACAATTTTATTTTGACAATAGATAGTTTTTCACTATCAAAATATTTGCAACGACAGGTTGCGCTCCTATTAGGAAACTTTTTAAATAATACATTAGCCAAACTGGCTATTAACAAAACTCTTATTGTATTGTATTGTATTGTTCAATACTGACATTACTGACACAGTGGATAATGTTATCCAAAAAAAAAACTAAAACATTCGACAACAGATAATAAATCTAGCAAAGTTTCTCACACTATGTCCGACTTTAGCGGCCATAGCCATACGGCTTTTGAGACAGTTCAGTCTCCTATATGTAATTTAAATTCTAAAACTAGTAGATTAAACCTGGTGCATCAAAATGTGGAAGGATTGATAAATGGTAAAGAATTGGAATTGGAGTTGCACATGACCTTGAATAATATTGATATTTTCTGTGTAACTGAACATTGGTTGAAAGACCATCAGGTCATGTTCAACTTCAAAAATCACCAGGTGGCTAGCTCGTTCAGTAGAAAAAATTTGGATCGTGGAGGCTCCCTAATTATTATTAATAAGAATATAAAATTTAAAGAGCGTAAAGACTTAGTAAGCCTCTCTATTGAGCGAGTTATTGAGATAGCTAGTATTGAGTTTGAGCAGTTCATTGTATTAAGCGTATACAGTCCCCCGGCTGCGCCCTTTGCAAGATTTGAAGAAACGATGGAAGAAGCGCTTTTTAAATGCCGTTCCTCCAATAAGGCAATAATAGTTTGTGGAGATTTCAATGTAAATATTTTAGAAAACACTAAAGTGCCAGCAGAGAGAAAAAAAATGTTAAATCTGTTCAAGTCCTTTAATCTTATTAATATGTTTTCAGAAGCTACTCGAATAACTGCACATAGTGCCACTGGTATTGATAATATTTACACGAATATTAATCCAATCAACAAATGTCTTGTGGATGCTGTACACTCGGATCACCGTGGCCAATTAATAACCATTGAAAGAAATAATTGTAAAAATGTTAAAAAAGAAATTAAATTTGTACCGATTAACCAGTACCGTTTAGACGCTTTCAGGGCAAGTATTGTGAGTAAAATACCTGATTTGCCCTTGTACACTTGTGTAGAAGAATCTTACGCAGAACTAACCAACCTGATCGATACTGAGTTTGGGAGAATTTTTACCTCAAAAACATTATCGGTTGGCGGCCGCCCTGTATTCAGTGACTGGGCAACATCGGGGATTTATAGGAGCAGGAGGAGATTGTATGAGCTGTATTCTGAAAAGTCATACAATTTCAACCCTGCTTTTCAGAACTATGTTAAAAATTACTCAAAAGTATTTAAGCGAGCCTGTTCCTTTGCGAAATCAAACTTCATTAGGAAGAAAATAACCAATTCTGTTAATAAAATTAAGACTACTTGGAATATAATAAATTCCGAATGTGGGAAATCTTCATCAACTGTAAGAGATTTCCATTTAAAAAAAGAAGATCGCCATGTCACGGAGGATTTGGAGGTTGCGACAGAGTTTGAACATTTCTTCGCAAATATAGCTTCCACTACAACCAAAACTCTTCAGTCGTCTTCCATTTCCGCTGAGGCATTGCTTGTAGAATCAACAAACAGGTGTCAGAACACGTTCGTATTCACGGTTGTTAATAGCAAGGACATCGTTAAAGCGTTTAAAACAATTGATGTTAAAAAGACCGCGGATCTATGGGGATTATCAGTCAAAACTGTGGCAAGTATAATTGATGTCATTGCTCCCCATCTAGCAACTGTGTTTAATGACTGTGTCAACAGTGGTACATTTCCTGATTTAATGAAATATAGCAAAGTCATACCTTTGTTCAAGGCCGGCAGCGCCACAGATCCTTCGAATTTCCGACCCGTTTGTGTGTTGCCAACCTTGAGTAAAGTATTTGAGAAACTAATTCTAGGACAGTTGCTGACCCATTTTGGTGAAAACAAATTGTTTCATGATAAACAGTTTGGGTTTACTAAGGGACGTTCGACTACTGATGCTGGTGTAGAACTGTTAAATTGTATTTACGAAGCCTGGGAGGATAAGCATGATGCTCTAGGTGTCTTCTGTGATCTATCCAAGGCCTTCGATTGCGTTCACCATGACACATTAATCAGGAAATTAGAACATTACGGAATAAGGAACAAGGCTCTCGAGCTTCTGACTTCATATTTGAACAATAGAATTCAGAGGGTCGATGTTAACGGTACATGTTCAGCAGGATCTGTGGTTTCGTTGGGCGTTCCGCAGGGTTCGATACTTGGACCATTTTTATTTCTAATTTACATAAATGACCTTCCCTACTATGTAAGGGACAATAATAGTATTATTTTATTTGCTGACGATACTTCGTTAATTTTCAAAATTAAAAGGCAACACGATAATTATGACGAAGTGAATGGTGCAATCAAAAGAGTGGTCCATTGGTTTAATATAAATAATCTTTGCCTTAATGAGAATAAAACTAAATGTATTAAATTTACTCTGCCTAATGTTGCACAGGTAGAAACCAATGTACAACTCAATGGACAATTGTTGAGCCTTGCGGAATCGACAGTGTTCTTAGGTTTGAGTATTGACGCTAAACTTCAGTGGGGTTCACATATAGAAAAAATAGCTAGTAGATTAAGCTCAGCTTCCTATGCTGTAAAAAAGATTAGGACTTTAACAGATGTGGATACGGCTAGAATAGTTTATTTCAGCTATTTTCATAGTATTATGAGCTACGGAATTCTCCTTTGGGGTAATTCCGCAGATTTAAACACGATATTTGTCTTGCAAAAGCGGGCTGTGCGAGCTATTTATAATTTGGGCCCAAGAGTCTCCCTCCGAGATAAGTTTAAAGAGATGAATATTCTAACCGTAGTGTCACAATACATTTTCGAAAACTTAATGTATGTCAGGAAAAATATTGCAAAATTTCCAAGACTTTGTGACAGGCACAATATAAATACTAGAAATAAAAGCAATCTTGTAGTTTGTCATAGCAGACTCCATAAAATAAGTAATTCTTTCCAGGGCAACTGTATTCGCTTTTTTAACAAGCTTCCTAATGAAATCAGAGATTTACCTGTTAATAAATTTAAAAATACAGTAAAGAGCAAACTGTGCCAGAAAGCCTATTATAAAATCCAAGAATATTTAAATGATAAACAAGCTTGGAAATGAGCTGTTCGCTCTGCTGTGCTACTCAAGCAAAACATTGTATCTAGACCATAAGTTTTAGGCTAAGTAAATGTTTTGTAAATAGACCAAAAAAAAAAAAAGCCCGCTGAGTTTCTTGCCGGAGTCTTCTCAGGTCTGGGCCGCGTTTCGAACCGGTGGTCCATTTACTAGTATTAGTTAGTATTTAATATTTACTTTATGTTGACGTTTTGTAAGTGCCGATTTAATGGTCTATGCAAATTAATTTATTTTTGATTTTTTGATTTTGATTTTGATGCGACTTGAGCAACCAAAGGGGGGATTCGCCACAATTGCGGCCGTCAGACCGGTCATGGACGAGTGGCTGGAGAGGAGACACGGTGCTCTCTCCTACCGGTTGTCACAGATACTTACTGGGCATGGTAGCTTCGGTAGGTATCTGTGGCGAAGACACCGGGAAACCACGGCCGAGTGTCAGCACTGCGAGGACCGCAGCGATGACACAGCGCTCCACACGCTGGTGGAGTGCACGGCGTGGGCGCAACAGCGCCAGGTCCTCGTGGTGGGTCTGGGCGTGGGCACCCTCTCGCTCGAGACCATGGTGCGAGCCATGGTCTCCCCCCGCCCCCCCCCCTAAGAAGCGGGATAACACCCGAAAACCCCCCCATAGACGCGGGATAGCACCCGAACCACCCCCGAGACGAGGCCGCAATTGTGGCCGTAGGTCTGATGGGAGTCCTGGGACATCCTTCCGAGGGCTTACCCGGGGCTCCCATCCATAGGCTTCTGGGCGTTACCGTGGGGGTTTTTAGTCGGTAGGAGTCCGGCATAACATCCATGAAGGATTTTCCCCCACGGTTAAAAAAAAAAAAAAAAAAAATATTCATGCATACAAATATTTGCACTGAGCGGGAATCGAACCCGCGCCTCCTGCGTGGCAGTCGCGTGCACTACCGCCACGCCACGGAGGCTGTAATTGTAATTAAAACTATTCTGAAATACGGGATTGAAAAGTTCAATGAAAGCCAGTTGAGTAGCAAAAAAGTCTATTTATATTTGAACGTATTATATGACGTTCAAATATGAATCGTTTTTTGCTAGTCAACTGACTTTCATTGAACTTTGTATTCAAAATTCTACAACATACACTGCAACGACACAATGTGGTTAAAATATAATGATTTTTCATTGATTTTACAGCTAATGTCCTCAACGAAGGTCGAATTTATTTGATCGTGAGCTTCGATTTGATCGATCAAATTGTGTCACCTGTAATGTGATTGTTGGAATGTTATATTGGGAGAACTACTCTATATATTGAATCTTATCCTTATTGATTTTCTCGAATCTTTCCTTATCCATTTCAAAGTCAAGTGCTTTTTATTGAATTGAATTATTTTTTAAGTACTTTGTGCTAACAATTGATCTTGGTTAGTTGTCATGAAATTTACGAACAATATAGAGTAGGTATGTTATGACTTATGTGTCAGATTATGCCTTAGTTGCATCCAAAAGTCTGGACTCTCTTGAACGGAATTGTATATACAATAATAATAAAGGGAATTAACGCGATCATGGTATAGGTACATACGTACCTTTGATTTGCCTGACGTTTCGACCTGGTTATACTGGCTGTGGTCACAGGCGGACATTTGTATACTTAGAATTTATTCCACGTTACGGTACAGATTTTGACAATGCCAATAGATCAAGTGTGTTAACTAGTGCATGATTTCAGAGTCAAGTGATGACACATAATCAGCGAGCTGGAGTCATAGCAGGATCAGCTCACTTAGCTTTACAAGGCGTTCATAGAAGTCAAGCAGGAAAGTACGCATGTACTGCGTCCAATGTAGAAGGTGATGGAAAATCAGCACCGGTCAATCTTCAAGTTATTTGTGAGTATATCCTTTCATTAATGATTTTATGTATTACTAACTTGACTGAAGGTCTTTTTGTTTGTAAACCAATACTGTAAAAATGATATGTAAAGAACAGAACCGAAACAAGATGATTTTTAGCTGGACTCTCAGCTTGGATTGGACATCTTGTATGCATATTAATGCAACCCGATTCTGTTTAATTACGATCCTTCTTTGTTGTCCACTGTACCCGTCACGTACTATAATTCTTTTTTCTATCCTCCTTCATATGAAGCGTAATTACATTGCAAAAAAAAACAATCTTAATCGACGATGAGTATTAATTTAATATTTTACTAGGTAATATCAAACAGATACCTCAATGAATGCATTTGAATGCTTCTTATATACCGGGTGTAAGTAGAACGCTCCCGAAGCAGAAAACCCCTAGTAGTACTCCAGGTACATAACACATAGGCCTAAAAAAACGATTTGGGGAAAAAACGCCTGGACCAGTGGATTATTCACTCTCCATGCAATATAAAATCCATGCAATGCAAAATTAAAAAAAAAAGTTTTTTTTCGACTTCGGGAGCTTTTCCCTTACATTCGGTATTAATATGACTTTTGTAAACAAAAACCTCAGTTTCAATAACTCTTATGAGTAGGTACCTATATAGAACAAGAAAAAAGATAATACTATGGCAAAGTAATAATAATTCATATTTCTTGTGATAGATATAAAAAATAATGTAACAATACCAATGTGTAATCTTCATTATTTGTGTAATATTTTATAAGCAATAGGTATAAGGCATTTAGCGCATTTACTTATTTCATTACACATTACCTTCAACACTATTTATTGCTCCTACAATTGAAATCAATCTACAAGCTATAACACATGCATGCTTTATCGTTATTTTATGTTAACCATCACGAATGGAGTCCAACCGTCAAAATTTGCATACGAATGTGTAATATATCAATTCATACACACCATGTTCACAGCTTCACACACCATCGACACAGCAAATTGAATTTACACTTGGGATGTTACATATTACTTGCAACTTCATTGAATAACATCGCATTGGTTTGAATTTCGATGCGAATACCGAAGCTAGTAATTATAGCTTCATAATTACAATACACATTCTGGCTGTGGTATTCATTTCGTGTTCATTATAACGTGGAATAGACACCAATGTAAATAAATATTCCACAACATTGTACACAACGCTATCTAGACCCATGGTAAGCTTTATTAGCTTGTGTTATGGAATCTAGAATGCGGATAAACATACTTAGATACTTTTTTTTGTAAATACATACATAATATACATAGAAACACCCAGACCAATTCAAATAGCCATATTTATTTATAAAACTTCATGCACAAGTACATAGGCGGACTTCATGCCATAGGCATTTTCTACCAACCGTCACGTGTTACGCGGACGACACGCTAGTGACGGTTAGTGGTGCTACTTACCGCGAGGCGACCCAGAGGGCCACGACCGCTGTTGCTCAAGTCGTGGATCGGATCCGGCGGCTGGGTCTCGAGGTGGCTCTGCACAAATCCAAGGCCTTGTTCATTCATGGCCCTCAGCGCGGGCAACCCCCGAGATCCAGCCTGACAGTAGGAGGTACTCCCATCGACATCAAGCCCCGGTTGAAATACCTGGGCCCGTACTCGACGGTCGGTGGGACTTCGGAGAGCACTTCCGAAGTCTGCGCCCCAAACTGTTGGTGACAGCTAACGCGCTGGCGCGGTTGCTGCCCAACCTGAGGGGCCCGGAGGACTCCTGCAGGAGACTCTACGCGGGTGTCATGCGGTCCATAGCCCTATACGGGTGCCCCGTGTGGGCGGACACTCTGCAGGCCAGGTTCGTACCCCTGCTGCATGCGCCGCAGCAGAGGATGGCCTCCAGGGCCATTAGGGGGTACCGCACGATATCCTTTGAAGCGGCGAGTCTCCTAGCCGGATCGCCACCGTGGATCCTGGAAGCGAGATCCCTTGCGGCACTGTATCGGTTCCGTAAGGAGGCGCGGGAGCGGGGATACGATCCCGAGCCCGAACACATTCGGGCCGAGAGATCCCGGCTTCACGGGATCATGGTGGCGGAGTGGGAGCGACGACTTGAGCAACGACGTGCAGAGCATGCCGTCATAGTGGCGGTAAGGCCCATCATGGGGGAATGGCTCGAGAGGTCACATGGCAGCCTCTCGTATCGACTGACGCAGATTATCACCGGGCACGGGTGCTTCGGGAGATATCTGTGTCGGATCGAAAAGGAGCCAACGTCCGAGTGCCATCACTGCGACGCGAGCGAGGACACAGGGCTGCACACGCTCACCGAGTGTCCGGCATGAGCCGGACCGAGGCGGGAGGTAGTGGCGGCCCTGGGAGTGAGAGTTCTCACCCTCGCCACACTACTCACAGCAATGGTCCGCTGCGGTTTTAGTCGGTTCGAGTCCGGCATAACCTCCCCTTCCGGCTCCGGCGGGGGGGGGGGGGGGAGCGGGGGGTATCCGAGGGGATTTCCGCACGAAAATAAAAAAAAAGGCATTTTCTACCAGTCAACCTAATTGATGCATACAAATATTTGCACTGAGCGGGGATCGAACCCGCGCCTTCTGCGACGCTGGACGCAGCTGACGTCCGGGTGTCCAGGCCCAACAAGTGCGCAGAAGTGCGCATATCGGGTCTGGACGACTCCATCACGGCCGAGGAGCTTAAGCTCGCCGTGGTGGAGGCCGGAGGCTGTCCTCAGGACACAGTAAAGGTCGGAGCTATACGCTTCGGCCGGCGTGGACTGGGGGCAGCAGTTGTCGGCTGCCCCATCGTGGCAGCCCAAAAGGTTGCCGATGGGCGGAGCCTCCTCATCGGGGGCTTCCAGAAGGTGCAGGTGCGGCTCCTGCAGGCCCGACCGGCACGGTGCTTCCGGTGCCTGTCGGTGGGCCACGTAGGGGTGCAGTGCACGGCGGAAGTAACGGTCGGTGACCGTTGCTTCCGCTGTGGCCAACCCGGTCATAAGGCCGGTAGTTGCGAGGCTCCGTTGCACTGCTTCAGGTGTGCAGCGGAGGGCAAGCCGGCCGACCATAGGGTTGGTGCCAAGGCCTGCACCGCGGGGAGGCCGAAGCCGGGAGGCAGGCGCTCCGTCTCTGGTTCGCGGCAGGGCGCGGAGATGGGGGTTCCATAATGGATCCTCAGCTCCGCGTCCTGCAGGCAAATGCAAACCACTGTGTCGATGCTCAGGCACTTCTGCTCCAGAGCACCGCACAGTGGGGCATTAATGTCGCCGCTGTCGCCGAGCCGTACATTCACCGGTTTCTCGGGCCTGCCTGGGAAACCGACCTGGACGGATCGGTGGCACTGGTGCACAACGCCGCTGCCGGCAGTCCCCCCCTTGTTGTCGTGACAAGGGGGAATGGCTGCGTAGCGGCACTCGTGGGGGGAATAGCGGTCGTGGCAGTCTACTTCTCGCCGAGCCGAGTCATAGATGAGTACCAGCAGTGGCTGGATCATCTGACCGTCGTCGTCAATACCTGTTACCCTCACCCGGTTCTGGTGCTCGGGGACTTTAACGCCTGGTCTATGAACTGGGGTTCCCGGCGCACGAATCCGAGGGGCAGGGCAGTGGAGAGCTGGGCTGATAGTCTCAGCCTAGTTCTCCTGAATCGCGGGGCCGTCGCCACGTGCGTGAAGAGCTGGGGCGACTCAATTGTGGACCTTTCGTTCGCGAGCGCCCCGCTCTCAGGCCGTGTGCAGGGCTGGCGTGTCCTTGAGGAGGTGGGGACAGCGTCGGATCACCGATACATTCGGTTCGACGTCTCCCCTCCTGCGGGCGCCGCGCCGTTTACACCGGCCCCACGCGAGCCACGTTGGGTGCTTAAGCGAATGGATCGGGAGGTCCTCCTGGAGGCCGCCATCGTACAGGCCTGGGCCTCTGCGCCGGACAGGCCTGTCGACATAGACGATGAGGCGGCATGGTTCCGGGAGGCCATGACGCGTGTCTGCGACGCGGCTATGCCTAGGGCTCCGCCCTATAATCCGAGGCGTCAGGTCTACTGGTGGTCGGCGGACATTGCGAGGCTCCGACAGGCCTCCGTGATCGCTTTCCGCCGGTGGACCAGACTCCGAAGGAGGCGTAGCCGCCCCGCAGATACGGAGCCCCGAGAGGCGGAGCTTCATGCGGGGTACAGGGAGGTCAGAAAGGCCCTCCGAGTGGCCATAAGGCAAGCAAAGGCAGCAGCTCATAAAGAGCTGCTGGAGACGCTGGAGCGGGACCCATGGGGGCGGCCTTACCTAATGGTAAGGGGCAAGCTGCGCCCCCGGGCCCCGCCATTGACCCGGTGTCTCCAGCCGGAGCTGCTCGGAGGAGTCGTTGGCTCCCTGTTCCCAGCGCGGGCGGTGGAACATATTCCACCGCAGATGACTCCGCCACCTAGGTCGCCTATGGTGCCCAACGTGGATGACGACGACGTGCCCGAGGTCACTTGGGTAGAGCTAGAGCTGGCGGTGTTAAGGCTTAAGGCCAAGAACACCGCCCCGGGACCAGACGGCATTCCAGGCCGAGCGTGGGTCCTAGCTCTAGGCGAAGAAGACGCTCTCGAGCCCCGACTGAGAGGGTTTCTCAGCGCATGTTTGGAGCGAGGCCAGTTTCCGAAGATGTGGAAGACGGGGAAACTGGTCCTCATCCGAAAGCCGGGGCGCCCGGCGGACTCACCGTCCGCCTACAGGCCCATAGTGTTGCTCGACGAGGTGTGCAAGCTCTTTGAAAGAGTCATTGCAAAGCGCCTCGTCGAGCACCTATCCAGGGTGGGGCCTGACCTGACGGATGGCCAGTATGGCTTCCGCCGGAGGCGCTCCACCGTGGATGCCATCATGCGCGTGAGGACTCTGGCGAAGGACGCCGTCACTCGGGGCGAGGTGGTGTTGGCGGTGTCACTGGACATCGCCAACGCCTTTAACACCCTGCCCTGGAGCTGCATTAGGGAGGCGCTCGTGTATCACGAAGTGCCTCTCTACCTTCGCCGCATAGTCGGGGCGTATCTGTCGGAGAGAGCAGTCGTCTACCCAAGTGCGACCGGGCTCGGTCGGCGAGAGATGTCGTGCGGTGTTCCGCAGGGATCGGTCCTGGGACCGCTACTGTGGAACATCGGTTACGACTGGGTGCTTCGCGGTGAGCTCGCGGACGGTGCCGCCGTCACGTGTTATGCGGACGACACGCTGGTGACGGCGTGCGGGTCTACATACCGCGAAGCGACCCTGAAGGCCACGACCGCGGTTGCCCAAGTCGTGGAGCGGATCCGGCGGCTGGGTCTCGAGGTGGCTCTGCATAAAACCGAGGCCATGTTCTTTCATGGGCCTCGGCGCGTCCCACCAGAGGATTCCAGCCTCATAGTGGGAGACATTTCCATCGCCATCAAGCCCCAGATGAAATATCTGGGACTCGTTCTCGACGGCCGGTGGAACTTCGGGGAGCATCTCCGAAGACTGGCCCCTAAATTGAAGGACACAGCTGCCGCCTTGGGGCGGCTGCTGCCCAACATGAGGGGGCCGGATGACTCCTGCAGGAGACTCTACGCGGGAGTCGTGCGGTCTATGGCCCTATATGGGTGCCCAATATGGGCGGACACCCTGACGGTCCACAATGCGCGTCTGCTGCGTGGGCCGCAGCGTGCAATGGCCAGCAGGGCCATTAGGGGGTACCGCACGATATCCTTCGAGGCGGTGAGTCTCCTTGCCGGATCCCTACCGTGGAACCTGGATGCGAGAGCCCTTTCGATGCTATATCGGTATCGAAAGGAGGCGCGGGAGCAGGGACGGGAACCCGAGCCTGATGAAATTCGGGCCGTGAGGTCTCAGCTCCACAGGGACATGGTAGCGGAATGGGAGCTACGACTTGGGCGACCAAGCGCAGGGCACGCCGTAATAGCGGCGGTAAGACCCATCATGGAGGAGTGGCTAGAGAGGCCACACGGCAGCCTCTCGTACCGGCTGACGCAGGTGATCACCGGACACGGGTGTTTCGGGAGTTACCTGTGTCGGATCCGGAAGGAGCCAACGTCCGAGTGCCATCACTGTGATGCGAGCGAGGACACAGAGCTGCACACGCTGACCGAGTGCCCGGCGTGGGACACGCCGAGGCGGGTCCTAGTGGCGGCTCTGGGGGTGGGAGTCCTCACACTCGCCACGTTGCTCACAGCGATGGTACGATGCGCGAACGCTTGGGGTGCGGCCGCCTCCTTCTGCGAGCAAGTAATGCTCGAGAAGGAGGCGGCCGGTCGGGTCCGGACCAGACTCCGGGCCCGGGAAGCCCGCGCAGAGCGAAGACGAACCGGACGTCGGAGGTCGCAGAACGACCTCCGTCCTCCATGAGCGCTGGCCTGGGGGTGACCGGTGGAGCCGCCTGTCACCCTAGCAGAAGCAGGCCGCGGCGGCGGCGCAAAATGCGCCTCCCCGTAACCGGGGCTAGATGGGGACACTGTGGTCCCCACAACCCGAAGGGGGCCATCTCGATAGAGATGGTCCTGGGTCTGCCGGGGTGCGAGAGATATGCTTTTGGCAATCTCACCTCCGGCAACCAAGGACCCAAGACGGCGTGCGTTTTAGTCGGTTCGAGTCCGACATAACCGCCTCCACCGGCTCCGTGGGGGTGGTATCCGTGGGGATTTTTCGCACGATAAAAAAAAAAAAAAAAAAAACCCGCGCCTTCTGCTTGGCAGTCGCGTTCACTATTGCCATGCCACAGAGGCGGTCAATATTATAAATTTATTCCACTTTATTCATCGCATATTCCTGCGCTTTTTTAAGAAAACTAAAAATATATAACTACCTATAGTTTAGGTTCCAAAGAGAACCTCCGCACAATACCTACCATATCGAGGAGTTATCGTTATTGTTACAGTTTATTTCAATTTTATTGACGTACTAGCTTTTGCCCACGGCTCCGCCCGCATGGATGTCGGTTCCCGGCAATTATTCACTTTTTTCTCGCCTTAAAAACTATCTTTGAACTTCAACGAACATTTAAAAAAATATTTGGCCAAATTGGTCCAGGCGTTGTTGAGTTATGCGCTTACCAACACATTTAGCGATTCATTTTATATTATAGACTAGCTGTTGCCCGCGGGTCCGCCCGCGTGGATGTCGCTTATTGCGTAGTGCTGTAAATTTTAGCGCTGAGAGTCGAGTGTAGAGCGCTGAGTAGACACTCTACTCGCCTCTCTATTCGTCTCTCTACTCACCTTTCTATTCGTATCTCTACTTACCTCTCTATTCAACTCTCTACTTGACTCCGTGTTTCCACTCTGTACTCGACTCTATACTTGGTCCTCTAATCATCTCTGTGTTCCCCTCTCTTCTCGACATTTTACTCAACTCTGTGCTGGACTCCCTACTTGACAGTCTACTCGCCTCTCTACTTAACACTCAAGGAATAACGCAAGACGTCTTATTAGTTATTGGTGCCAGGCCCACGTAGGTATTGAAGCCAACGTAGAGGTTCTCCAACCTCACATCTCAAATGCGATGTCGAGTAACCTCTACGTTGGCTTCCCCGGTTCTTTCCCCTTTGAACCTCGATCCTGAAGAATAGGAGCGAGAGGCTGGTGCACCATGCACAACGGTTAATAGACTCGAGAGATCCTGTCTGACAGCCCAAGCAGCCCTGGTATTAATCACTCGTAGATCCTTCACATGTCCCTCTAATTGCAGAGAGTGTGTTGGCGGGACATAGGTACTGCTGGGTGTATGAGTTCTTCGCCTTTGGCTTCGTTCAGAAGTAGGAACTACGATCTGATATAGACCAACATTCGGCCAAGTGGCAAGCCTAACCCAGGACAGGAACGGTGGCTCCTAAGGAAGAAAACCTCCATAAAAAATAGCCAGGGGCGGACGAACACAATCTAGTGTTAACCCAGTCCTTCCCGGCCGTAATCCTGAACGGATAGGAACGGTGGATATAGGTAGCGCTACCCGACGCGGAGGTTGAGTCCGCAGCCATGACGACAACGAAGAAGAAATTAAACGTCACCGGGGCGGGAGAGGTAAGGCGGTCCTACCCCTCGGTTAGTTAGAAAAATATGGTATAATAAATGATTACACGTATCAGCATTTTTCTAAATTTCACTACTGAGGGGGCAAAATAGGTGAATAACCGTTATATTTACAGTCGCAATTTGCAAAGCGGATTTTTATCATCTTTATTTTGTTGGAAAGGGAATAATCCAGGGAGTCGAAATCAGATTCGAATGATGGGATTCTATGGACATCCACAAAATGTTTCTGTTGCTTTTACATAATTTAATGTGAATTTTTGATTCTGAAAATCATATTGTTAAACTGATGATATATGTATAAACCTAGTCAAATGATGAACGATGAATCTGTTATAAACTTATACTAAAAGGAATAAAAAATGAAAATAAAAAAAAACCTACTTCAAGAAAAAAGAGAGATCCTAAATAGAGAAAGATGCGTACTACGGGTAATAGATGAGAAAAATAACGAAATTTACAGATTTACTGATCTGTTAGAAGTAGCTGGTAGGTGGTAGGTGGAAATATATACCATAGTATGGCTCTACTGGGGAATATACTCCCTATCAGAGCCACTTAAAACACGTAGTTGAGTAAGACTAATAAAAGTCATTGTGTTCTTATGAAAGCCGTTGTACGAAGCAACGGCTTTCATAACAACACAACATATATTGATTAATATGTTTGTGCTGTAAAATATAATTACTGGGCTGTATTTTATAAAATTTTGTTATACTGAAATTGTAATAGATAGCGCCTGGGCATTTGTTTTTTTTTGAAAACCATTAGACATTATACAAATGATTGCTAACATAACTAAGTAGGCGCGTAGCCAGGCACGTTTTCCTGTAATTTTTAAGTTTTCCCTCGATTTCTCCAGGTTGTCAGCATCAGATCCGGACTTCTGGGATATAGGACCACTCTGTCATACGCAAGAATAATAAAATTCTTTAGTATGTATGCATATGGGTATTTGTATTGGTCCAGTCGTGCCTCGGAGAGCACGATAAGCCGTCCGTTCCGGTTGCCATACAAACATCTATGGCAGTCGTTACGGGTAGTTGGAGCCCTAAAAAGTCTAACAACTGGTCTAGCTGCAATGCTTCGATATCGCCTTTGGGTTGTGTAGGTCAGATGGCAGTCGCTTCACAGTAAATATCGAAGATTAGCCAAATCCGCAGTTAGACTGGTAAAAGCGGACCCCAGGCTTCAAGTTAGAAACGTTAGGATGAAGAAGAGAATTGATTTATAAAATCTCCCATGTCTAGGCAGCATTTGGTCCAAATCCTTTCTTTTAATATCCTTTCATCAAGAGTTCTTCAAAAATGGCAATCTATATTAAAGGTAGCCCATGTACGTTCCCAAGCTCTTATCCAACTCTGTAACGAATTTCGTCAAGATCTGTTCAGTTCATTTGTTTAGGCGTGAAAGGCAACAGACAGACAGGCAGAGTTCCTTTCGTGTGACGCCCGCGGTGTTGAATACGTTCATAGGCCACGGTAACCATTTTTTTATCGGTTAGGTTTCAGTCGTATTAACAAAATTACAGACTAACATTTTTAATATTAGCCAGGATGTTCAATGAAGTATGTAAGTCAAAAGATTTACGAATCGAAATATACAGAAACAGTACTACACCGACATCAAGTTACGTAATTTGATAATTTGCCAGACAAAAACCGCCTTTACCGTAGGGCTATTATACTTCAGCTGTGAACGAAACCATACTTTGTTTAAAACCACGTTATCGCCATCTAGTTGTTACTTTGTAACTAAATTATAGAATTTAAAAATTTAATTACATGATTAAATACGTATTTTTTTACATGATTGTGCATTAAAAAATTAGTATATTTATTTACATAGTTGTTTAGAAGTAAAATTCATCCTTAAGAATAATCTCAAGCAAAAAGCGACATCTATAATCTTAGCAAAGTTAAAATTATTATACATTATTGCTCACATCTCTGGTTCTACTCAACCGATTGCAATCAAACAAATGTAAGATTTTAAGTCTGAGCAAGCCCTTTCTAACAAAGAAAACCGCATCGAAATCCGTTCAGTGGTTTTTGCGTCCATCGTGAACAAACAGACAAACAGACAAACAGACAGGAAATGAAAAAAAAATATTTTCGTGTTCAGTATCGTTCATATAACATAATGCAAGTATTTTTTTTTAATATCTTCAATGTACAGACACGACCACTTTACAATTATATAATAGTATAGATTAATAGAATTTTAAATATTTCGTCATCGATAAATTGCACAATAAACATTGTTATATTACTTATAATAGAATAGAAGTTTCACCAGTATGTTATGTATTGGATACCTACGTATCATACTCTTATTATATCTTTTAGGTTATTTTTAATATTGTCACATAGTACACTCTAATTTATTTGGTACTAATTATTCAATAATTATTATTAAAAAAAATTACACCCGGAACAGAGTAGCTCTTCATGTGGCTGTAGGTATTGTCTGCTAGTTGTCTATTAAACACAATTTATTTCATTAGACACTTATATTAGTTATCCATATTTATTGCTCTCGAGTATTGTACCTATGTGAATATGTTCAATTTGCCAAAAAATTATGTCAGCGCACCTTAGGACCGTGTGATTTATATAATATAATATTATCTATACCTATATAAAGTAATACTAGCTGCACCCTGTGGTTTTACTCATGTTTTATGTTTCGGTATAAAATGTACATAAAAACCTTCCCCATGAAAAAACACTTACTTGTGCCCGGCCACCCGTTGTTGGAGTTTATCAATCTCGCACAAACCAACATTCATTTTTTTATGAATACTGCTTAGATAATTAATATTAATAATAGGAGGAATATTCTGATAATAATAGTTTACATAACATACATAACATAAACTCACGCCTGTATTCCCCGAAGGGGTAGGCAGAGGTGCTAGCACCCACATTTCGCCAGTTTATGTTTAGGTCCCAATGTAATAGGTGGCGAGCCTATTGCCATTAACCGGGCTCTTATAAACCTGCGATAAATATACACATAACTTCGAAAAGCATCGAAACGTCATTGGTGTGTGCCATGGTAAACCTGGGATCGAACCCGAGACCTCGTCTCAGCAGTCCATTACCCATACCACTAGGCTACCGCAGATTTTTCCCCGCAGATAATAGTTTTATCCAGTAAATAATGTTCACATCCCAAGTGTAGTGTATGATTTGAGATTTACATGGTCATTTACTTCAATAGTAAAACACTCACCGTGAGTTACTATGTTTTTTATTTTGTTCAAGTATCAGATGTTAAATAATATTCCCACAAAAAACATGGTAAATATCCCGGCGAGTATTTTATTATTGATGCCAAAGTGTCGCTTTAAATAAAATTCGGCACTTCATTTTTAAATAAGCCTCTTCGGCCCGCGGCTCCACCCGCGTGAATTTCTTATCTCCGGTTCTAATCAACCGGTTGCAATCAAACAACGTAAGATTTTAATTCTAAACAAGACCCTTCTAACAAAATGAAAAAACAGTTTAAAAAAGTTGTTTAGGTACACTAATTGACATGAACAAATGTACCTACATTTGTTCATGTCAATTAGTGTAATAACTTTATTTTAGCACTCGCTAGCACCTCTGCCTACCCCTTCGGGGAATACAGGCGTGAGTTTATGTTATGTTTATGGTTATGACATGAACAAAAATATATCCTAAATGCATAGATATACCCTCTCCGTTCCGTCTATATTGTCGGGCGAAAGTCAGTTAATTTCAAAATATATTGTTTCATATTAAACAGTACGGTTTAAATATGTAAATAATATTGTTTTTATAAAATAATTAACACAGTAAACATTAACCAACAAAATGGCTGTGTAAATTTTTACGACCTCGCCACTAAAAGTTATTAAGATATTTATTTCGCATTGGTCAATTATTTTAATAATTATCTGAGGAAATATTATCTCATTAAAATAATATGAAAATACAAATACGATATAAAAGAAACAACATACACTATACACAGTCAATAATTGCTTATCTCCTCAATTACCGAAAAGTCTTTTTGTCAAATGTATTACCGTTGGCTGAATATAATTTTTTCAACATTTTAGACTTTTAGCTTATATCACTGTATTATTAATTGATCTATGTTGATATAGCTTTGAATGCCACTTAACTAGTGCAATCGTGAATTAAGGATTAAAATACCGCACTTTTAACATGAACGAAAGTGTAGTTTGTTATCATACTGCGTTAACACAATGTAATACATACAACAAAATGGTACGCTGGAAAAAAATCGAAATTTAAAATCGATGCTTATTCATGACTGTCAATATTTGAAACATAAATGGAATGGGTCATCCTGTGATGTATTGCCCTGTGTTGCCAATAAGCTTCGTTCATTGATTGCTAAAGTACTTTATTCGCACATTTATTGCTGTGAATTATAACAAAAATTAAATATGATTTATGGAATGCCAAACATTTATTGATGATTTATTTGTGTTGTTTGGATTCTTTTTTTTTACTCTACCGATGTGTGGTGTGAAGTCATTTAAACGAATTCATATAATTTATCAGCAGTTTACTTTGTCGTAAACTCAACAAGTTAAGTGAAGAAAAGTTTCCAAAATAAAATAAAGGTTTACAAAAGCTGAAGTTGCAGACGGCATAAACTTCCCTATAAATAACACATAATAATAATAATATATACTATATGTTGAAAATATAATCACAGATGCTAAAAAAATAAAGAAAATTATTACATTTAATGAATACTTAATTGCGACTCAAGGTCAAAAACAAATCATCTCCACATACCTTTAACGAAAATGCTAATGAAGTAAATATTATTACAAAAAATATATTACATTCACCGTAACATAGCGGAAAGGCATGAAAGGAAACTCCTGCTATAATAGTTCGTCCATTCAATATGTCATGAATAGGAAACCTGCCCTCAATATGGGAATATTATGTTACATTGCAAATAAAAGAATAAATACCCATAGACGAGAGTTTTCCTATTTCAGTAAAATGAATAAGTTGGCATAAAACTTATTTCTGTATATTGCAGATGAATAATTTGACCTTTTGATAATTGTAAAGAGTCTAGTAACAGTTCAGCAAGTTTTTGATATGTTGATAGCAGTTAATTGATCTCACATCACATCTTTTTTTTTTCCGTGCGGAAATCCCCTCGGATACCCCCTGCCAGAGCCGGAAGGGGAGGTTATGTCGGACTCGAACCGACTAAAACCGCACGCCGGCTTTGGGTCGTGGTGCTAGGCCGGAGGTGAGGTTGTCATCGACATATCCCTCGCACCCCGGCTGACCCAGGGCCATCCCTTACGGTCTAGCCCTCCTCGGGAGGGGGGACAACGGTGTCCCCGACTCGCCCCCAGAATGGGGAGGCGCGCTTCTCAGCGCATCGTCGCCGTGGCCTGCTTCTGCTGGGGTGACAGGCGGCTTCACCCGTCACTCCCAGGCCCGCGCTGATGGGAGACGGAGGTCAGTCAGTGCCCTCCGACGCCCGAGTTGCCTGCGCGCGCGGGCAGCGCGGTTCGCGAGTCTCGCTCGCTCGCGCTGCCTCTCCCGTTCCGCCGTCTCCTTCACGACCATTACCTGCTCGCTGAAGGAGACGCCGGCCGCCCACTCGTCCGCACAGCGGACCATTGCTGCGAGCAGGGAGGCGAGGGTAAGAACTCTCACTCCCAGGGCCGCCACTAGCTCCCGCCTCGGTCCGGCCCGTGCCGGGCACTCGGTGAGCGTGTGCAGCTCTGTGTCCTTGCTCGCGTCGCAATGATGGCACTCGGACGTTGGCTCCTTTTCGATCCGAAGCAGATACTAGCCATTCCCCCATGATGGGCCTTACCGCCTCTATGACGGCATGCCCTGCGCGTGGTTGCTCAAGTCGTCGCTCCCACTCCACCACCGTGATCCTGTGGAGCCGGGATCTCTCGGCCCGAATGGCTTTGGGCTCGGGATCGTATCCCCGTTCCCGCGTCTCCTTACGGAACCGATAGAGTGCCGCAAGGGATCTCGCTTCCAGGATCCACGGCGGCGATCCGGCTAGGAGACTCGCCGCTTCAAAGGATATCGTGCGGTATCCCCTAATTGCCCTGGAGGCCATCCTCTGCTGCGGCGCACGCAACAGGGGCATGAATCTGGTCTCCAGGGTGTCCGCCCACACGGGACACCCGTATAGGGCCATGGACCGCACGACACCCGCGTAGAGTCTCCTGCAGGAGTCCTCCGGGCCCCTCAAGTTGGGCAGCAGCCACACCAGCGCGTTAGCTGTCACCAACAGTTTGGAGTGCAGACTTCGGAAGTGCTCTCCGAAGTCCCACCGACCGTCGAGTACGAGCCCCAGGTATTTCAACCGGGGCTTGATGTCGATGGGAGTACCTCCTACTGTCAGGCTGGATCCCGGGGGTGGCCTGCGCCGAGGGCCATGAAAGAACAAGGCCTCGAATTTGTGCAGAGCCACCTCGAGACCCAGCTGCCGGATCCGATCCACGACTTGCCTCGCGGTGTGTAGCGCCACTCACCGTCACTAGCGTGTCGTCCGCGTAGCACGTGACGGTGGCACCGAACGCGAGCTCACCGCGAAGCACTCAGTCGTATCCGATGTTCCACAGGAGCGGCCCCAGAATCTCACATCACATCAGCAGGAGGGTGAAGTTCTCTCATCGCTGTTTACGATTCTCTATCATTACATGCATTAAAAACGTTTATATAGCCCGTGAAATATAAGAACTGTTAGTGACATGTATTCTATTTATTTAAAAATCAAATATGATTATTATTGACAACTTAAAATTTGAACCTACAAAACGTAGGAGCACGTTTATTTATATTGTCTAAATTTAAAACTACAAATATAGTCGGGTGTTTATGCATTCTCACAAGCTCATAACTATCTGATCTCAGGCCTTGCGATAAATGTCTACATCAAGCCGCTAATGTTTTCGTAGTTTCGACTTTTCGTATTCGACGCCATTTATTTTCTCTGCATTTCATTTTGAAATTATTACTACAATTACTAAACTGCCATCAACCTCATATAGTTATTTAAACTATTATGGTCACTCATAGACAGTGTAGCTATAATTACTTCTGTAAATTTGCTTATCAATCGCAAAGTGACAATATTACGGCAATGAAAAATTCAATTATTGACAACATCACCCTGATGCCGTGAAGCGGTGGCTTGTAGAACGTGACAGTTTAAAATTATCGACAGCATTTTAAACGGGTTACTGAATGTTAATTGTTTAGTTCCTAGAACTGTGGCCAATATCAGGTGATGTTTAATGAAATCACAGTTTCACAAAGAGTGAAAGCACCTATTTATTTTTTCATTTGCATAGCGTTGCACTGGAGCAACTTATATGTACTTGTTGACCTATTTCTAGATTTTTATTTTAAGGTAAATCACAATTCATTAAAATTGATTCTAAAGAAATCCATTTATGCGATTTCCAGAGAGTCTAGTGTATTCCAGGCAGACAAGTACACGGCCCACCTGATGGAAAATGGTTACCATGGCCTATGGACGTATGCAGCAACAGGGGCGTTACACTCGTGCTGCCGACCCCGAAACATAATGATTATTAAAATTTTATAAGCTCCCTTTATCTACCTATATAATATAGCTACCTAAATTACCGTTACCGATACACTAACTTTTAAACTTTCGCGTTCCATGATTTAATAACGGGAATTAACGCGATCATGGTATAGGTACATACGTACCTTTGATTTGCCTGACGTTACCGATACAGTTTTAAAACTAAAATGTTCTTTTATAATCATCCTGATATTGGCTGGTTTATAATAATAGAAAATGGACCATCTTTAATATACATTTTAATTTCCTGCATAATATTGTTTATATTTTTGCAGATAAACCCGTATGTAAAGCCACCACATCAGTAATAGTTGGTGCGGCCATAAACGAACCTACCAAAGTTGTGTGCGAAGTGGACGCCTTCCCGGCGCCGAAGAACTTTCAATGGACGCTCAATAATTCCATGGGAACTTTGGAAATTGAAGCCGTGAGTACTGAAAAGTTTATTATTGCCGTTTATATGCAATTGTGAATTCAATAGTTGAAGTTATTAGTACATTATTCATGCTTTCTTCGAACTTCAATGGTTTCAGGTGTCTTTGACTTATGATGATTCTAAAATTAACTTGATTGACTTGACCATGGCGTTTGCTCCCTTTTATACTTGGTGTATCATTCATTCATTTTTTTGCGGGTTTCAATACATTATTTCATCTGTATTACCAGTATATAAAAACCAAATAATGGTTAAGTCTACTAGCTTAGGCTTTAGCGTAATAGTTGGTCTTGAAATCTAGGAATGGCGAATTAAAACTGCTACTCATCCCATAGTATACGACACGTGCAAATGTTAAAAAGGGTACTTGTTAGTAAAACATAGCCAATTTGATATGAAAAAATAGTTTTGTAGTAGCATCTTAACCATAGTAACTCGTTACTTTTGTTACTAATTAAGTTGTTTTAACACATTGGTTGAAATCATTCATAGGATGTCTATGTAATGTTCTATAATTGATTAAAGTTAATATTGATTAAGTAATAATCTTTTGTAACATTATTGCTGTACAGATTATATTAATACAAACAGGTATGCCTTTCACTAAAGTAAACATAACTGAGGAACATGATATAATTATTAATGAAGCATGAGACGATGTATTATTGTACTAACATATTGTTGGTATTCTAAGTATATAAATCAATCAATGTATATAATACAAATTGACTATTGTTCAAAGTTATCACCGCTCAGATTAACCTGTACAGGAAATTTCTAAATAGAAGCTGCCTACTTAAGTTTATTTCAATACGATTATGTAGGTGTCTATTTACTATTCGATATTAGCCTAATAGAATGTTGCTTATACTTAGATCTAACAATTATGAATACATTCATAATAGTATGATGGTAGGGATATGAGATAGAGATAGGAGATTGATAATGTAATTTATTCATGTTATTCACATTATTGACACGTAAAATTAAATAATAAATATGGCGTGCAGAGCACAAGTAATTGCACACACATCAAATTAAATAATAAATATGGCGTGCAGAGCACAAGTAATTGCACACACATCAAATTAAATAATAAATATGGTGTGCAGAGCACAAGTAATTGCTCACAAATAAATTTTATCTACGAAGATGTTAATAGTCTTTCGATCAAATAAAGCAACAACTGGGAGTAATCCAAGTATTCACTGTATTTAAATAACCCGTTCTCCTTCTATTAAAACTGTAGTAATCGCTTACGCCTACTGGATCTGTCAAAGAAGTCGTTTATTTGACAGGTCTTTTGTAAGTCAGATTGATATGAAGGGCAGAGATTTTTGAAAAAAGCCGGTGAAAAGTAATTAACATTGATTCTGATAAAATGCTGCAACACTTTTAAAATGAAAACAACAATGTCAGCTCTGAATTGTGTTTCCGTAATTAACAAACATGATTGATTTTTAACCGACTTGTAAAAAAGGAGGAGGTTCTATATTTGAATGTTGTTTTTTTTTTTCATTTTTGTAGGCGCATAACTCCGTAAACGGATTTGAAAACTCATTTCTTTGTCGAAACTAGATTCATTCGAAATGGTCCCATTTTAATTTTCTTAAAGATCTGATGAAGGGTTTCAAAGGAAACACCAGTGAACTCTCCAATAAATCCCAGGAAATCAACAGCGATTACTGAAATCTAATATTATTGCAAAGTTTATGCTACGGTTCAATTCCAATGCTTCACAATCGTGGTAATTAAACACGGCTTTTTGATAGAACTTCCACTGAGAGTTACTGTCACTAATCATTGTATTTAATGAGTATGTTACTGATGATAAATATTTCTGCATTCCAACATAACCATACTTCATGTTCGTAATACCAAAAGATTTTGTGAAATAAACCTATCCGATTTTTTTTTCAACATTGTCAATATACGTACCCATGTCGATCTGTTTATGGATATGCGAACAGACTTCGTCATGAATAATCCTTTGTTTTATGGCAGTATTTACTTTCAAGTTTTTAAAACCACACGTTTTGAAAACCATATTGCTAAAATCTTCTGTGATGTTATTTTAGTAATATCAAAATTGGAACCTTAACAATCTGTTTTTGAGACTAAATGTGCCTCGATAACGATTTACAAGCACGTAATATCATAAGTTACGAACATTTTCATTTTATCGTTTATCTATTTAAAGACATTCCAAAACTATTTCTTTGTGAAATTCAAAGATTTATACGAAATTCTAAACTGGAATTTGAAATTCAGGAGTTCGATGTTCTGAATACTTACTATTCAAAACATTCTCTTGAATCAAGCTGCTTTGTTTGTTTTGATCAAAGTGAATTCTGTTTCAATGTTAATAATTTATGTATTTCAACAGGAAAAGTTTAAGATAGATACACTGGGGCGATCAATTCTCTCCTATACTCCAGCCACGGAAAGAGATTATGGTTCTCTTGCCTGCAGAGCCACAAATCTTGTAGGACAACAAATAGAGCCGTGTCGGTATTCGTTGCTTCCAGCAGTTAAACCAGATCAATTGAACAACTGCACTTCTATCAATCTAACTGATGACTCCGCAGAAATCAGATGTGTAGCTGGTAAGTATTGAAGATAGGAAATAAGTATTATAATCCTAAAATTAACACGCTGTTTTCGATATGAACGAGTGCTAAGCTAGGGCAGTACATGGCATGGCGCAAACTTTTCTGTTATCGAGGATGCCTGGATCTTCAACTCTTTTCTCTTCCTTTTCGTATTATTATCTTAAAACATAAGACTATAAAGTACCTACCTCTAAAGTCACCAACTTTAACAAAAAGAATAATTGTTTTTTATAGGCAAATTTTAGGAAAATTAAAAAACCAAATGTCAAACTATTGTTATGACTTCTTAGAAACTACGTCTCTAGTTAACTAGCAGTTAACTAGAGACGTAGTTTCTAAGAAGTCAGTTCCCTCCTCAAGTATGTCCAGGATTGGAATCAGATATAATTTGCAGGATCCATTTTGGACAGCAAAAATAAAAGTCAAAATGAAAAAACCAGCTTGGTCGGAAATTTTACCGAAAGTATTCGATTGACGCAAATTCAGTTACGACTCGTCTTACTTGCGAACGAAAACAAGAAAATATAAATTGAATATTTTATGCGATTTCCCAGTTTCATTACGGTATATAAAGATTTTTTTTAAGGTTATGATGGAGGTCTACAGACGTCGTACTTTGTAGAAGTTTGGGAGGCAAAACATCTTATAGCAAATGTTTCTACACCTTTACCGGCGTGGATACTTCGAGGACTTGGTTCAGGAAAGACATTAAAGTTACTTTTTTATGCTTACAATGCAAGGGGGAGATCAGAAGCCACCACAATGAGAATAAATACTTTGTCGCGACTGGCCTTGCACACAGGTATGTCGTATCCTAGAATTAGTAAGTTTGAGTATAGAATTTTAAGATATCCTTTTTACTTTTCTTAACAACCGGGCAAAGATCAAATTGGAATTTAGAAAGCGGTTAAAAGCGGACACGTATTTTCAATTTAAATATGTAAATGGACCTCTTCTGTTTTTTATGAGTATTGTGGGCTACGAACCGAATAATCGCAGTTCGACATAGTAGCCGATATTTAAGTATTTTGTGTTTAATACTGTATTTTAAATTGGATTGTGATCTAACCTGAGTTTTAGTAGAATTATATTTATTTCATTTGGAGCGAAAAGTTTAGAGTAATAGTTCAATAAATTGTCTTCTGTTACAATATTACAATTCAAATGAAGGAAAATTTTGAAATTTCTTGCCCATTTTTCAAATGTATCGTTAAGTTTAAAGTTCTGATTTGATTGTTCAGTTTTGAATTACTCAAATATTTTAAAATTATAGCAGATTTAAAATTATGATCAACAGGTCGACCAATTTTGTTAGTTCATTTTTACGAAGCAATCGTAATTGTACAGAGGGCTTGTAATTATAGGTTTATATTTTTTGTTATAGAAGCAAATTCTGGTAAATCCACTGGCGTTGATGCAAGCTGGGCATTGGGAATAATTGTTGGCATTGCTGGAACGCTCGTAGCAATAGTGGTCATCGCTTTATTGGCCAGAAGAAGACAACATCCTCCGATGCAATACGAAGGTAATTTTCATTGTACGATTGTTATGAATATTATTATATTATTATGAAGCTGCATAGTAATAATAAGGTATGGCAATGAAAGTGGTATATATTCTCTATAGTTTATACCTAATAGTTCGGGACTTCAAGCGATATATTTTGGAAAAAACTTACTTTTGCCAACGTTTCGGGTGCGTTACAGCACCCGTGGTCACGACTTGACTGTTACACGACTTAAAAATTACGGTATCTCTCTATGTTTGAAATTAATACCCAGAGTGCTTACATACATAGTTATTATAATCACACTTTTATCCCCGGAGGGTTAGGCAGAGGTGAATTAACCCCCACATTTCACCAATAATTGTATTCGGTCCCACGTAATAGGGGGTGAGCCTTTTGCCATAATCCGAGCACTATTGAGTAGATTTGACTTGACTTAAGCATATATCTGAGGCTAAGTCTGGGCTATATCTGTCTGATGTTAAACAGCCCTATCCCGTAGTCGCCTTGTACGATTTCGCATGGTAAGAGTTGAGGTGGACCAAATTCTAGTTAATGCCGGGAACCACGCGGCCTAGAGTGCTTACGATAGGAAAAGAACGTAAAAAATATAAATATCAAACAATAAATGTAATTAATAATTTCATAACCTCTTCATCATCTCTATCATTGCGTTAAACCCGTCCGTTTTTTTAATCATATTCATATTTATTACAATAATGTGGTTAGGTACCTAAATTGACAAAAGACATTAGGATCTATGAATCATTTTATACATGGATAATAATAGCAAGTCCAAGTTTGGCAGATGCCAAGAATTTACTAAATAACAGCATTCAAGTGAACCGTAGCGTGAGCTATGTCTATAACTTGGAATATAAACGACATAAGTTGGAATTTTACTGCGAAATTGTCGCCAAATAGTGCCAAAGCAATTTTACTTGAGTAAATTTCACTTTATGGTATATAATTTAATATATAATGCTTTTGACTCATAAATATTTTAAATCAAATCTCAATAACCTTAATTATAGTAGGACAGCACTGTCAAAATTATAACTTTGTTCATAGATCACCCGATATTTTATGCTTAGTGACCTTGAACTTATATAATAGTGACGTGCCTAATGCCTTTTATTATCGATGTCCCGGATAGGTAATTATTTTGAGGGTAATATAAAAGCAATAATAGAGGTTCGTACCTTCGACCACAAATAAATCGAAATTGCTTCAGTGGGTAGCTTTACTGGCGAATGGCGGTAGAATCTGTCGCGTGACTGGAATTTTTGAACGCCTCGGACGGCCCAGTGTGAGCTTCACTGCATTTGAAATGTGATTTATGTCTTTTTGCATTTCCAACGAAATTGCAGATGTTCCATCTGCCAGTGGACGTTGATATGTTATTAGGTTTCGTGTAGGTCCTATTAAATACGACTTTCACTTATTTAGCATCATCACTTTTCTTATTGTTTTACAAGATACAATGTTTTCAACAATTATATACCATGCTATTATCTTTTAGTAAAACATTTACGATCCAATACACAAAATGTACTTGTTTTTCCTGGAAGTGTAATTTTCTCTGAATTTAATGACAAATTTTGAAATCGTTTGCCGTACTTAAGAAACGATACTATTGAGATGATTAACATTTCTCATTACGTTCTTGACAGTAGAAATGTTTAGCAACAAAATATTTCTCAGTGATACCTTAGACGCAACGACACGACCCTTAAAACTTTGACAGACTAATTATTTAAAATATTATTTTCCCAGAAAAATTATATCCCATTTTTGCTCTAACAACCTTACCCGATAACAATAGATATTATAGTCTTTTGGAAGTGTAAAGTTTACGGTTCATTTCTGCACAGTGATGATGCATTGCACCAGATTCAACGAGATCAACGAGAGGCCCCATCTGAAAACCAGCGCTGTGCATACTCAACGCAAGGGCGTGCGCAGCATTAAATGCTGAGATGGGGCCCTATTTGGGTTCGCACAGTGAATATAATATAAATAGAGTATTTGTACATTATATATAAGTAATTGTAATAATATTATTTGTAATATGCACACTGTGAGGACCGAAAATATTTTTTTTTTCTCTCTTTCTTTCTTTATTTTCTAGATAGAGAAGAGATTTCCCTATTATGATTACATTAAAAAAATAGAAAACCTTGGAATATTCTTTGTACTGTTTATACAGCTGCCTTAGAATGGTAGCGGTGACTGAATCAACAGAACGGAACCAAGTATTATGTGAACAAACATCGGTAACAGCTCTGTAAACATCACATTGCAGTGAAGGATGCCAACATGACTTGTGCTATGGTTTACTTGATGACATCATTTCATATTGCAATAAAGCTCTTGTACGTATTCATAGTCATAGTCATAGTCATTTATTTTTCAATATAGAACAATATAATTGTTTCTTATTGACGTCAATTTAATTCTACTTAATCTAAGTTTACCACCGCTTCCAAGGCGCTGGTGGAGAAGAAACGGCGCAACAAACTCCACTGCGGCATTTTTTGGACGTCAATTTACATATTTATTTTCTTAAGAGTCCGTACCACTCCAGCTCGAATTCAAATTTTACCCCCGCGCGCCTCAACAACGCACTCGCGCCGGTACTACTCACGCGCAGATGCAGCTATCTCACTCCCGCGATGACCCCGGGCTGGCTGACGCGAGGCTCGGCCGCCAAGTTCACGCGTGTATCAATCGATAGGGTAAAGTAGCTAGTAATTAGACATCAAGAAAGTTATGGCAATAAACAAACTTTTGAGAAAAGTGTGCATATTGTAATGATAATTTACATAAAACTGATAATATATTTATACTTATCCTATTAATATTATAAATGCGAAAGTTTGTGAGTATGTATCGCTGTATGTATGGATGTTTGTTACTCTTTCACGCAAAAACTACTAAATGGATCTGGCTGAAATTTTATACAGGGGTAGATTAGAACCTGGAATAACACATAGGTTGATTTTTATTCCGGGTTAAGGTTCCCATGGGTTGCGGGAACGGGAACAAAACTTCACGCGGGCGAAGCTACGGGCAGCAGCTAGTATAATATAATAATAGCAGCCCTTTCAATGTCTCACTGCTGGGCACTGCTCTCTCACCTGAAGGTACCTTGGTGGCCAATAGTCCACCAAGGAGGGGGGGCCTTTATGGTCGGTTTCGAGTTCTCCGCACGCGCTCTGCTAAGCAGAGCGTACCTAGCGGAGAACTTTAAGGGCGACGAGTACTTTGCCACTGAGCGATCAGTGGTGAAATACACGGTCCCATGGGGACCATCGATCGGCCGAGCTGTACCGCCGTCTGGCAACAGAGGGGCATGGTAGCTCTTAGGAGTTGCGAGGAAGAAAACCTCTATAAAAAATCACCCCGAACCCCACGCCTGGCAATGGGATGCATCACTGGGGGGAACTCAGTGCCTAGGGCGTCACTCACTCACTCCCACCTTTCCTATCCTCACATACAACCTCTCTACTTCCACCTCAATGTCGGTGGACATTAACCGTAAAACAAAATATGGTTATGAAAACGATAACGGATAAATCTACCCATGAGGGTACCCGGACTCCGTCTGGGGAATCCCTAGCTGTGACTGGTGATCGAATGGACACCCATTCGGTGACTAGCCATGGCGACACCCGCCCAGGTTCATCGTGGGTCTGAATCATCGAACAGCGAGGAGGACCTTCCTAGTAAGGCTACGCTAGACGGCTAGGCGCGGGTAGAGGACGAAAGCCGACCTCTACAGAGCGAAAGAGAGAGTAGCAGAGCCGCCAGCGATTGTGTCCCCGCTACCAAGGGAGGTCACGGAGGTGCTGGCAGTGCAGAACATCCTGGCGGCTCTTTCCCGCATTTCTGGCGCCGTAAAAGGCCAGAAAAATATTACGGGAAAGAAGAGGGTCATGGCGGACGCGATAAAAGGTGCCGCCAAAGCGCTGGAGGAGCTCCTGGAAAGGAGCGTCTCCAGTGAGGAGGAGAAACTCCGGGCTCGGGTTGCGAGCCTGGAGACGGAGATTGCTGACTCCCACAAGCAGCAACGGCTGATGCGGGAGGAGATCGGTCAGCTGACGCAGCTGGTCCAGGGGGCCGGGGAGGCTCGGGGTGTGAAAACCCCCGCTCTCCGTGCTCCATCTAAGGTGACACCAACGGTGGTCCAGCTGCTGGAGGTCATCGAGCGACGCCTCGGCGTCCTCGAGGACCGGGCATACCGCCCACCGCTGGCGGCACCCGTCGTCGCGTCTTGAGCGACGACGGCTGCACCCAGTGGTGCTCCTGGTCCCAAGCCAAGGCCTCCGCCCCTAAGAAGACGGCACCTAGGGGAGGTGGTGGAGAACGACGTGCCCGTAGTTACGGAGGGTGAGGAACATCGGCTACGATTGGGTGCTGCGTGGTACGTTGCTCAGAGGGGTCAGCGTAACGTGTTCCGCCGATGACACCCTCGTTTTTTTTTATCGTGCGATAAATCCCCACGGAGCCGGTGGAGGTGGTTATGTCGAACTCGAACTAAAACGCACGCCGTCCCAAGTCCTTGGTTGCCGGAGGTGAGATTGCCAAAAGCATATCTCTCGCACCCCGGCAGACCCAGGAGGACCATCCCTTTCGAGATGGCCCCCTTCGGGTTGGGGGAACCACAGTGTCCCCATCTAGCCCCGGTTACGGGGAGGCGCACCTTGCGCTGCCGCCGCGGCCTGCTTCTGCTAGGGTGACAGGCGGCTCCACCGGTCACCCTCAGGCCAGCGCTCATAGAGGACGGAGGTCGTTCTGCGACCTCCGACGTCCGGTTCGCATGACAACATCATTACGGCGCGGGGAGCAGCGCACCGAGACGCAGCACTAAAGGCCACGGCAGGGGTTGCTCAAGTCGTGGGTCAGACACGGCGGCTGGGTCTCGAGGTCGCTCTTCACAAGTCCGAGGCTCGGTGCTTCCACGGACCTCGGATGGAGCCACCTGCGGGATCCAGCCTACAGATAGGGGGTGTCAGCATCGGCATCGAGCCCTCGATGAAGTATCTGGGGCTCGATGGCCGGTGGAACTTCGGACATCACTTCCGAAGTTTGGTCCCAAAACTGAGGGGGGCATCAGCCGCACTCGCGCGGCTGATGCCCAGCATCAGGAGACCCAACGCTCCCTGCAGGAGCCTGTACCTGGGGATCGTGCGAAGTATGGCCCGATACGGGGCCCCCGTATGGGCAGAGAATCTGACGGCCAGTAATGTGGCTAGATTGCTGAGCCCACAGAGGGCGATGACCCTTCAATAGAAATAGATGAATGGAAATTCATAATTACGTACTGTCTATAATAAATAAAGGAATAAATATGGTAGTAGTACCTAACTACTGCTATATTTATATTATGATCATTCGGGTTGGTAGGTACTCATGTATTTACAGAAATATTCCGTTTATTCCGAAACTGACACGAAAACTTGACCCGGTCGCGGGTTAGGTAGAAACTTTAAAAATTTGTTCCGAACGTAACCCTCTTCCTAACCTGACCCGACGGTCTCGTTCCTATCATAACCCGATCTGGCACTTCGCCGTCCGCTGCTGCGGCACGCTCGCTACGCTCGCTTGGCTCATGCGTTGGGGTCACAGTTCTAACCTAACCTACAGAAGTTGGAGTTACCACACTTCGACTTTCGGCTCTGAGTCGCCCAACCGCGTCGTCCGTCGCGTCGTCGCAGTGAGCGACCTGTAGTAGGCAGGACCTGCCTGAAAGACTTGGGCTGCTACTGCAAGATTATTTTTGTCGATACATAGGCAGGTATGCCTATTTCAATCCAAATTTTTGAAATAGGTAGGTTTTTACTGACCTATTTATTACTTTCTACTAATATAGTACCTATTGCAAATTGTTATGTACAGTATAAGTTACTTAGGTAGGTAGATTAGATACTTACTATAATAATAAATAAATAAATATTCCACAACATTCTACACAGCGCTATCTAGACCCATGGTAAGCTTAATTAGTTTGTGTTATGGAATCTAGAATGCGGATAAACATACTTAGATACTTTTTTGTATGTACATAAATAATAAACATAGAAACACTCAGACCAATGCAAATAGCCATATTCATGCATACAAATATTTGCACTGAGCGGGGATCGAAACGCGCCTCCTGCGTAGCAGTCGCGTTCACTAACGCCATTTTTTTTTTATCGTGCGAAAAATCCCCACGGATACCACAATCACGGAATCATCATCAATACATACATATTATACATAGAAACACCCAGATCAATGCAAATAGCCATATTCATGCATACAAATATTTGCACTGAGCGGGAATCGAACCCGCGCCTCTTGCGTGGCAGTCGCGTGCACTACCACCACGCCACAGAGGCTGTCTACATAATACGTCATTCATATGTTTTAATGTTTTTTTACGCCAACATATACTTTTCCTCTTTCAGTTTACTTTATTACCTATTTCGCCTGTCAAAAGATAGGTACTTGAATACTTTCGTATCGTCTATCGTAATCGTCTGCGCAGAGCGCGTGCGACACAAGTTCCCCGTATGATAGCCGAAGCAACACTGAGGAGGAGGCCGGGCGGCAGGGCGGTTCTAAGTTTAATGGTATCGCTTGAGTAAAAATATAGATATTTGCTAGTTACGCAGAAACCAATGTATATTTGTAAAATTTGAAACACATAATGTCTCTTAACCACTAAACTGCAATTATTGTGTAAGTTTAGTGATCCTATTTTGCGTAATTAATCCATAATATCGTTTTATTTGTACGGTTTAGAGGTAACTTTGCAATGGTTTTCTATCAAGAAAATTTTACGTAATCGTGTTTTTGCCACACATAAACATTAGTATATATCCTCAACTTTACCACAAATGAATTAAAAAGTCCATGCTTTAGAACTTTTGATATTATACACGTTTATGCTATGTCATTATTGAGGTAGTACGGACTCTTAAAGCTAAATGTCAACATTGTATATAAAACTCTTTATAATTAAGAATTAAAACAAAGTTACATAATGTAACAAATAAGTCACGTAACTAATAATAAACGTAGTAAACATCACATTACAGTGAAGGATGCCAACATGACTTGTGCTATGGTTTACTTGATGACATCATTTCATATTGCAATAAAGCTCTGTACGTATTCATTGGAATGTTGTCGGAATAAATGAATTTATTGTAAAGGGGTCCAAGAGAAAGTGCGAAATTATCTAGAGAGACCACACAGAATAATACCTTATCAGAATCTAAACTAAATTTTGAGAATAATAATAAATAAATATTCATTTATTTCAGGCATTGGGTCAGCACCCATTGGTCCCCTAAAACTCGACCATCCCATATTCTTATTGGATAGTTTAATTATTAAATTATTAAAAAATTACACTCCAATTCTATAAATTCAATTTACTAATAACAATAAGTCTCTAATAATAAAACAATGATATAACATATCAAAAATCATTACACCATAAAAAAAATTATTACGAGTCGCATTCGAAGAATAAACCATATCAAATAAATAAAAAATAACAATCATAGGCAAAATCCACAAAAGTATTAAATTAACCGACTATCTTTGTTTGTACCTTGGAAACAACATACATACCTATAGTCACACCTAGTGCCCGGTAGGGTCACCAGAGACCACCTGTTATCACTTGCTACCATTTACGAAAAACAGGATACTTATACTGATGCTTTGATATTACTGATGTTTACCAAAATACAATTTTTTTTGTTATCACAACAAAACATTTAAACAATTTTTAACGACACAGTTATTGGCCTCTATGATATCCATGCACCCGTCAGGAGAGTAAAGCTTCAACATAGACCAGCACCTTGGTTATCAGACGAGGTACGATCTGCCATGAAAGGGAGAGACCGGGCCTTTCGTAAGTTCAAAAGGAATCGTTCGGAAACCAACTGGGACTCATATAAAACTGCCAACAATCGGTGTAATCAGGTGGTACGCAACTCTAAACGCCGACATATTCTTGATAACATTTCATCCTTGACATCTGTCGAGGTATGGAGGTTTCTTGGGACACTGGGCATTGGTAAATCAAGACAGCTGGAGCTACCGAAGACAATTGAGTTGGATGCCATTAATCACCATTTCTCTACCTCTCACATATTTGATGGCCCAACCAAGCGTCAAACGGTTGACTCAATAGCCGGACTGCCCAGTCCCAACCACGCACTTTTTCAATTCACTCCAGTCACATCGGAGGAAATCAGAAAGAAGATTTTCGCAATTAAATCAAAAGCAGTCGGCTGCGATAACATCAGTCGCCGTATGATCACAACTATTATAGACCAACTCCTTCCCGCTATTTCACACATTATCAACTTTTCGCTTGATTCTGGTCAATTCCCAGACCTGTGGCGTAAAGCCTATGTACGCCCTCTTCCTAAAATCTCCAATCCCTCACTTCCTAATCATTTTCGTCCTATTTCCATCCTCCCTTTCCTATCCAAGGTGCTGGAAGCTTGTGTTCATCGTCAGCTGTCCAACTATGTGCAATCTAACGGGATACTGAGACCATTGCAATCCGGATTCAGATCGGGACACAGCACCACAACCGCACTCCTTAAAGTAACGGGGGATATCAGGGACGGAATGGAGAAGGGTCTTGTCACAGTGTTAGTGTTAGTGGATTTCTCCAATGCATTTAATTGCGTCAATCATGATATCCTTTTAGAAATACTATCCCATCTTGGGATCTCCGCCGATGAGCTGGAGTGGTTCTCTTCATATCTTCGTGGACGTCAGCAGTCGGTTTGCGCGGGCGAGATTTCGTCTGGTTGGTGCGATCTCGCTTCTGGCGTTCCACAAGGCGGTATTCTTTCTCCTCTTTTATTTCCATATTCATAAATCTTATCACTTCTGAACTTCAGGGTGCGTATCACTTGTATGCCGACGACCTGCAGGTGTACAGCCAAGCTCGTGCGGAGAATCTTTCAGAGGCTGTTGACAGGGTTAACGCCGACTTGCGATCTATAGGCAGTTGGTGTGCCAGGTTTGGCCTTTTTGTCAATCCGGATAAATGCCAGGGTATCTTAATTGGCAGTAACCATATGATAAATAAGGTAGACCAAGAAACTCTGCCAACAATAGACTTCAACGGGCGAATTATTCCTGTTACGTCTACTGTTAAAAACCTGGGATTGAGTATCGACTCCACCCTGAACTGGCAATCACAAGTTGCAAAAGTCTGTCAGAGGGTGACAGGGATGTTACGTAGTCTGTATCGCCTTAAAAACTTTCTACCTGTTAAAACTAAGGCGATGCTTATGCAGACCCTAATCTTCCCAGTTTTGGACTATGGTGATGTATGCTACCTCGACCTGAATGCAGATCTGCTCAACAAACTCGACCGCCTTCTCAACAATTGCATTCGATTCACCTTCAACCTTAGGAAATACGATCACGTCTCAGTTTATCGTACAGAGTTAGGATGGTTGCCTGTACGTCAGCGACGCAGCTTGCGGGCGGTGACGATGATACATACTATTTTAAGCTCCCCTAATGTCCCCACTTATTTATCATCTCAAGTACAGCTTCTTGGTTCTAATCATAACAAAAATCTACGATCAGCCGATAACCGTCTTCTCCACTGCCCTACTCATAGTTCTAGCCTAGTTCATTCTTCTTTCCTCGTGCAAGCTATTCGACTCTGGAATGCGCTTCCTCTCGAAATCAGGATGGCTAACAACCGTGCTACTTTCAAATACAAAGTACGTCAGCTCTACAGTAATCCCTAGTGGCAATAGTGGGTAAAATAGTGGGTACAATGTTATATTTCATCATTATGTTATATAAATATGGTGTAAGTAGTAGTATATTATATAGGTATGTATTATATATATTTATTTATAGTATAAGTATAGGAATAGGTATATATGTAATTGTATATGTATGGATTTATTATGTATTTATAGTGTGTATGTTTATTGTATGTATTATTACATTATAGTAAATAGTTAATCTTCTGTCTGCACCTACCTCAAAGTATCTCTGCATCACCCTAAGGTTGACTGTCAGATAATGCCTTTGGCATTAAGTCCGCCTTTGTACAAATTTATGTGCATAAAGTTTAAAAATAAAAATAAAAATAAAAAACATTACAAACTAAGATAATTTATATAGCAACAATGAAACCACGTAGATTTATACTTGTGTAAATACAACAACAGATGCTAACATGGTCACATATTAAGATATTACATAAATACATACATACAATCACGCCTTCATCCTCGGAGGGTTAGGCAGAGGTGAAATAACACCCTCCATTCACCAATCATTGGATTCGGTCCCACGTAATACAAATACAAAGAAATATATAATAATAACAGGGAATATAATTACACAAATATATTAGAATAACATTCAAACAAAGAGGAGTAAATTTTTATCTAAATACCTACATATACATATATATAATTTGTAGGTACAAAGGTATAACAAAAATATATAATTATATAAATAATAAAAAAAAACAAGTTGGATATCCAAGTATAACTTGCAAGTAGAACTGTTCAAACAGTTACTTATTACTTCATTTATAATTTACTAGTACTCGCGACTTTGTTCGAGTAGAAATTTTATTCTACGAAAAGTTATATGACTGCTGAAGTGAGACAATGGAGCAAATTATACTTTAGAGAATTTCACACCGTTCACGCTATAGACGGCTTCAAACTTTATACCTGTTTTGAAATTATAAGAAAAGTCAGCACTAACAGTCGTCGGAAATCTAAATGCGCAACACATTAGGAATTCTTTCTAGTAAAAAAATAAAGCACTAGAGGTTGGCTAATGCGAGAAATTATTTTCAGTGACATTCTCAGAAATACTTTTTTGGAATAAACTAAGTTGAGTCAGGAGAGTTCTTCAGATCATTGCAAAAAATGTCTTTTTCTTCTGTCTTTCTTTAATTTAAAGTTTAGTTGCCGACATTATCTTGACCCCAATCACTAGGCAAAATGTACTCTAAATGCAAAATAATACGTTTTTTGGGTGTCATTTGAGTATAGCACGGGTGCTATAATGTGTCAGAGCTTCGATTCTAGTACCTTAAAAAAACTACTAGTATCCTTAAAAAAAAATTACTATTTTTTTTACTTTCGAAAAATGACCACTTGCTTGTAATATAATGAACTGTAAAAGTAAAATTTTCGTACGACAAATAGTTTTCAAGATATTTGATTTTGAAAAATTCTATTTGTCGCGTCGCGCCGCCCGAAAACGCTCCATACAAAATCGTACGAAACTGTGATGTCACGCTTCCGCGTAGTGCAAATGTATGGAGTGCAAGAGAATATCGCATTTATCTCGGTCTACGTTGCGTTTACACGTATATAGTTCATAATAAAAGTTATTTAAAATTGGATGAGGAATCTAAAAAGTTATATATTTGAATTAAATTTGATTGTTAATATTTTGACTTTTTTTGGGAATTTCAACTAATGAAAAATCATAAAGTCAGTTTAGTTATGCAATATTTTATTTTGCAAGGCATATTTTTTCAGAACGAGCTACCATATTAAGCAGTATTGGAAAGAATCGACGACTTAGTCAAATACCCTATTATACCCAATATTCATTTCTAGATTGATATCTACTCAATTTGAAAAAGTCATGAACTTTGCCGCACCAACCGAACCAATCTAGTAGGTACGCCAATTTTTGAAGCACTTTTTCTTAGTAACCACGATTTAGGTATACTTTATTTCCTTTACGACTTGGTACAACAATCTTTCACTATTGTAACTTGCGAGCATGAAAAGTTACGTTCCAAAAAACTTTGTAAGCAACAAACGTTTTCACAGAAATAATAGCCTTTTAGAAATATGACGCAATAAAAACATTTACCTATATCGAGAAAAACATTCGTTGTGCCAGGCCAGTGCCAGGTGAATTTAGAACCTGAGTTGTAAATGTCGTGTCAGACAATCGTATCGTTACTTCGACACTGATCAGCGATATCGATTTAACTTGTTACTATTTGTTTCGATATAATTAAGGAAGAGAAATCTAATATCAGTATACCAATAACAGCCCGTGTTCCGTAGATACAGTCGAAAACAAAAATGTTCAATCAATTTATGAACTGTCTTATTTCTATAAAAAAGTTTTGAATGATTTACTGCCTTATTAGCTTTCGATCTTTTGGTTAATAACATTTAAAAAAATTTAACATTTTAGTAGATACCAAATATTTGAAGTACAATCATCCTCATAAGTTGTTGAGTATCTTAAGTTTTCTTATTCCATTCTATTTTCGTTCTACCAAAGGGTAATTATACATTAGATATTCTATTGAAATAAGTTTGTGACTCACACAATTACACTCTATTAATAGTTAGAGAACTCTAACTACCAATGGACATGCTCTTTATTTCAGGGTAGACCATAATATTATTTTCTTACCAATTATATTGTTAAGGAAAGTCGTACAAATTCTTTTCCCAGAGGGCAATAGGGCGATCACATCGCCCTATTCCCTCTGGCAAAGCTCTTTGGGAACCTGTAGCATAATTATTTTATTCTATTACGATATAGTTTCAGCTGGGCACAAGGAGGTTTCAATGCATTATTTATCATCGGTGCATCACCTATGTGGCATTCAGCTGTTGATTTTAACGCTTAATTTTTATGTAAATTTATGAAAATTATATTACATATTTAGTGAGAATAGATGAGGCGGTGTTTGCATATAGTTTGGCCTTTTAACACTTGTGTGATACTATAAAAAAATACACACACTCTCATTTTAAGAACCCATATTAAGGCAACAGTATCATAAACTATTTTAATGTTTTCATTATATTATGTGCAAAATAAATAATAATAATAATTAATGCCTGTGGAAGGTTTAGAGGTAAAGGTTATATAAGTATGCCAAATAATGAAAGACGAATACCATTTAAATTTTCATTCAGAAATGCCTATAAGCAACCTAATTTAGTTAAATGAATTTTTTATAGCATTTATTATGCTAACTTTAAAGTTTGAAAAACATCGGAACAACTGAAATCCTGAAGTGAGACTTGAACTCACGACCTTTCCCTTACAGGGGGAATGCTCTTCCAACTGAGTTATTGAGCCACACCTGAATCATTTCAAATTTTCCTTCTCTTTATATCCGTCTTTAAGGGCGACGATGGGGCCATCTACCAACATTCTTACGAACTGTTGGAAACAATGAATGATTTTTCAACCATTTTTAAACATTGAATTTTGATAACTCCGCCCAAATATTTGAATGAATTTTTTATAGCATTTATTATCCTAACTTTAAAGTTGGAAGAGCGTTCCCCCTGTAAGGGAATGGTCGTGAGTTCAAGTCTCACATTAGCATTTCATTTTTCCGATGTTTTGCGAACCTAATTTAGCCTTATAATTTTTAGTAAGGTTTTTTATTTAGGTTCCAAGTGAAGAATTTTAGCTATCCAAACACAGTATGGAATTTCAAGAAAGACATTGCCTTATTACGATTCAAAACGAACCAACTATATCGCATAAAATCATTCATATAATAGTTCCTACATGAAAAATCTACCTTAACACCAATGAACTAACAATTTCTAAACTTTACCGTACTTTTCCACCATTCTAAAATACACTGTTTACCTCCAGAACTACTTTATACTGATTCATAATATATTTACTTTATTTTTAGCTCCTATGCAGACGGTGAAGGCATACAAAGGCGCGCTACAAAGCGCCAACCATTCTCCGGTTCAGCCCGACGATAAAAACCCTGATGTGGTGCCTCTCGGTAAAGGTAATATAGGTACCTATAGATTTTTGTGTTTATCGAACTTCATTCCATTGAATTTTGTTTGGTCAATTGCATTTTGTTTGTGTTTTGTTTTGAAGCCATCAAATTGAATGAACTGAAATTGGACATTCTGTATGACAAATACTGAATTTGAGTTTATTCGCTGTTGCGGTTATTTCACTGGAAATATGTGAAAGTGGTATTTTATGGTATTAAAACGCCTCAGTATATACTGATGTTCTCAACTTGAAGAGAAAAATGTTAACTGATGCATTATATTGCATTTTTTCTCGCTATGATAAACAGCAAGGTTGCCTTAAAGCTAAAGCTCAAACGGCCTTAACATTGTTAACTTGGATGCAAAGTCAAACGGTTTCTTGCTGGGTTGTGATATAAAAATATTACGCCTTAACCTTCTAACCTAATCTATCTATTTTTCTGGAATTCACACTTGTCACTAATATCTAGGACGGAAAAGTATTATTAGTTTATTAATACAAGTATTAACTTGTAGCTAATGCTTAGAAATGTTTATTTTGTGTAGATTTCAATAGCGCACGGGACTTAGAACGCCCACCTGAGCCGCCTCCTTACGGGTCAGTGGTATCTCCGCCAGTTGGGTCTTCAAGGAGTTCTCACAGTCTCCATCACCACGATGTGAGGCCTATTACACCTCACACACCAAATACACCTGCGTCTGATGCACATGTGAGTATCATAATAATAATACACATCATCGTGTTAATACTCGAAAATAATGTTGTTAGCTGCCACTAGATGATGGATACTAATATAGTATAATAAATATAAGAATATATAGCATTTACTTAAGAGTTCCTATATGAACGCACCAACTAGCTTTTTTTCTTTTACTAAGTGTGCTTTCAGACTTAAAACAATTTAAAGTATAATAATTTTAGGTTATATCCCCAACAATGAAAAATGAAGCCACCGGAGTAAAATAAATGTTCAAAAATAGAACAAGTAATGCAATTTATCTAAGTTTTCAATTCGAGAAGAGTATAGTAATGTAGTGCATTTCTTCAAATAAATAAATGTACTTCAAAATACAGTATACTTACTATTTCTTCTACTTCTAACAAATTCATTCTGGATTATTAAGACTTAGCTTTCAGACATTTATTATGACGAAAATACGTATTATTATTATTGTATATTTAATTCAACATTCCAAGAACGTTCAATGTAAACAATTAAACATAGATAATTTATCACACTGTTATTTATAATTACTTGTGCTAGTATAGTGTATTATTATTATTTTAATAATTTTCCAATTATGTTAATTAATTATTTTTTCCAAACAGAGCATCGGAACACTAGCAGATGACCGTCGGAGTGTGACAAGTGGCACTTTTTCGCGGAGGAGAGAAGTTGTCACAACAAGAACGCCTCTACTAGCGAACGCAAGAGAAAGTTGCGTCTAGGCTGATTAATGATAGTACTCTCTGCATCAAAGAAAACGAGCTGAATATTTATTTTCTAGAATATTTTTTTACTATCTAGGATTAGGTCTGTGATACGGTTTAGGTATGTTTTAGGTATGAGATGATGTTTACTTTGAAAGAAACTGAATGATGGTGAAAGTAATGTTTTCTTTTCTTATTTTGATCTCAGACCATCTAAGGCTTTCCACAGCTCAATCTAAGGGATTTCTGAGTTCGAAATTGATTTTTTATGCAAGTATCAACTACAAAGTTAAATATTAGATATTATTACGATAAGCATCAAAGTAATATTTTGTAATTAATTAGCTAGGGGCATTAAAAAAACTTCGAAAATTGTTTCCGAACAAATTGACACGTTGTTTTCCTTTTTTAATTTCTTACATTCCCACTCTAACGTCATCGTCAGTATAAAAGGTGTTAAAGTGCAGTGAAAAAGCTTTTAAATTCAGTAACTTAGTTTGGCTATTGAAAAAAAAAGCTGAAATAGATTTCAACAGCATTCTTTAATCAATGAAACTGTTCAGTCATAATTTTGTAGTGTTGTAAATTCCAAATGACTGTAACTTTTGTGTTGACGTAAAAAAAGTACCTACATGATTTTGGAATAACTTAGTTGATATTTCGTTAACGTCAGTTAAAAAGTAAATAATAACAAATATATCGCGATAGAATCCATAAAAAGTGGTTTTATTTCAATTAACATAGTTGGTTTTAAAATGCTTAGAACGCTCAAATTTTTATCAAAATTAAATAAAATTAATATTTTTTCAAACTTGTATTCGCTCTAAAAGTACTTCTTACTATCAGACACAATTCTAGCTGATTGTGTCTAATAGTAAACTATCTACTTTTAGATAGAGATAAATGCTATACGAGGTATGCTTTACCTTACAGGATGAAATATAAGAATGGTCATGTTGCATTCTGGTACCCTCATAAAAGGACTTTCAGTGTCTCGGTTCTTATTACATTCACAAATCACGTGCACAAGAATTCATACTCCGCTAAAACGACAGCATACGGTAATATAACTAGGATTAACCCTAGGTTGTAATCATAAGTTTTAAACTGAACTTTATAGCATAGAGCATATTATTATCTTCAAAATATGATTACAAGAAAGCCCGTTGTACATGTAGCTATAATTATGTATTAATGATGTTATGTTACAAGCTAAATGCGATCAACCAAAAATTTGAATATGTATTACTATTAATAATTATAATTATAGTCACGTGTGTGATGGGCTTAAAGCTAGTAAGAACTAAAAAAATCAAAATGCACTTCTTTTATTTTGATGTGGTTATAAAAAATATTATAAAATATGTATTATATACTTCGAAGTAAATTATACAAGACTGTTTATAGTTCGTATTCTTTGATGCAGAGGCGTTAAATGTAATTATGTAGAATATTTGGTTTTTAGTTAATATTCACTTTCAAAAAGAGATCGTCTAAGTATAATATAATAATATGTAAAATAAATGGTATGTTCTTACAACTGGCACTGTTCTATAATTAAATTATATGTATAAAATGATCTGATGGTATACACTGTGAATTATTAAAATATATGAGAAGTAATTAAAGGTCTTTCTGTAAATTATATTTCAAATGAAATGTGTTGTTAAAAAATAAATTACGCTAGCTTGACTGTACTAAGGACTTTTTGTATATCCGTGCTTTGATACCTAACTGATACAAATAAAATGTTTGAACTATAAACAAAAATAGTATGAAATGCGATCATAAAATAAAAATAGTTGAACTTAGATCTTCCATTAGCAAAATGATACCTCTATTAAAGGACTTTCAAAATCATGTCTACCATTTACTGTTTTACAGAGAAACGAAAATTATACCCATTAGAGTCAATGATTAGCTCTTTAGCACTTTCCCAACTGCATCAGGTTCCAAGCAAATTCGACCTCTTATTTATTAAATAACTATTTGCGGAGTTAAATTTTATTAATTGAACTCATTATGCTAATTCATATTTTCAATTAGTTAGCTGCCCTTCAGTAAACAGTTTTAGTAATATATTGCGAGGGTTTAGCTCTCTCATAACGAGAATCATCATCTTCACAAAATCATTCTAAATTACAAAATAAATTATTTTAATAATTTAAGACAGAAATGATCATTAAAAATTTTTGACGCATTTTTTCTTAATAATATACTTTTACCTAGTATGCACATCATCGTGATTTAAATATGAACAAACAAGAACCAACAATTTTTTGAATAAACTTATAATTTTGAATAATAAGTATAATTATTATAATGTAAAATGATTATTAATCATTTTATTCTTTTTGATTAATTATTAGTTTTTTACTTTAGATTTTTGCATTTGCTTTGACTTTTGTCATCTTAATTTTTCAAATTTAGGTTTCATAAAACATAATAAGTATATTTTGTTTTTTTTTTTAAAGTTAGAAAAATTATATTTACAACGAAATATAATATTATGTTCAGCAAATAGCTTAATAATGAAATATGAACAAACTATACGATTTATATTTAAAACAGATACTAATAGATAAATTTGTTTGTAGCAATAAAATAGAACGAGAAATTGGAGATTGGGCAATAAAGTTAATATCTATATGCAATAGAAGTATACATTTATATTATTATGATATAGAAATATTTATATGAATATTAAGTTTTGTAATAATAACTTAATGGACTATTAAGTTTTGTTCTCAGCGTGATTCCTCATATTTACGTAAATAGTAGCTTTTATTATAACAATACACGAAAAGGCATTCCTTTAATTGTATTATTTTTTAAATATGAGTTTGTCTAGCAAGGTGGAATTTCTCCATAACTATCACTTGTCGGTACAATTCTGTCAGAATGTTCCGCCAACATCATTGACTATTAACTAAAACTAAACTATAACTTTCAGGCTTATTTATGGTAAATATTATGGACAATTTATGGTCACAATGTGTGATATCTAGTGACGTTTATTTTCATTTTATGAAGATTAAATGCACTTTCTTAAGATGTTACATTCCGTGAAAGATCTTCCTCATGTTTAATAAATATTCACAGAAGTTTAAATAACTCTGCAAACACCGCTCTATATCACAAAATAAAATAATATCAATAAATTAAATGAAGGGTTTTCGTATTATCCTGTAATCAAAATATGTATTTACTTTCGTATTAATTAAAATATTTGTGTTTATTAACTTCAGAGCTATAATTTAATTTTATTAAAGTATTTTTTAATTCTTTTGCGTACTAGAACTTCCTGGTAGGTACAAATACATGCTATTAGCTTCAAGTTAAAGGATTTATTCAAAAAGTAGGTAGGATGAGGTCAAATTATTTCAGCCTCCTTATTACGGTACCGATGCCTTATCAATTACGATGGTTCTAAATATTTATCGATTATAAAAATCTCATATACCTACTCTTAATAATTATTTATGTTATACATGTTTAATTTTCAACAATAATAAATTAATGTATAAACTCGAGTACACACTTTGAAATAATTAGTAAATAAGTTATTAACTAAAATATTTATTAATAATATTAAATAAAAATGAATTCACTGTGATGCTATGAAATTTATAATTCTCTAAATTATGAATTACATTCATAATTTAAATGTAAGTGTAAATAATTATAAACATGTTGTCAGCTCTAGGGTTGAAAATAAAACCCTTCTTAACTACTTTAGATTTTTGTGTATTGTATATAGTATCTATTATATTATATGTGAAAAATATATGGATAATAAAAAAATATTAAATGTTACTTAACTTTGCTAGTTTCTTTGCAATACTATTATATTATATTTTATTGATTTCAACAACTGTAAACATTGATAAAATTGGATATCCATACAGTCAGTTACAGCACCGAAACTAAATTTAGGTAATTTTTATAATTAAATCGAAATCTAAAATGATAATACTCCCAAGCTCCTAAGCATTTAAAACTCATCTATTAAATCAATTTTTAGTCATTCCAATGCAAAAAGTGATTCAGTACAAAATGCTAAAATAGTTTAAAAATCACGATTTTAAATAAATGGTGATGTAAAACTCAAAAAACAACAACTAAAAAGCTTCTTTGACATTGTGTATTTTGTGCTTAATAGAGTGAAATGTTTATCCATACATAATAAAATAATGGTTTCAATTATTCCCGAAGTAATTCTCACAACAAGGACAACGTACTTTCTGTTACTGACTGTAAGTACATTCAATTAATAACATTCAAAACGGTATAAAATTAACGACTAGATTGTTAACAAGGTATTACTTGTACCATAAGTACTTTATTTTACAACTGTCATCGACTTTTACAAGTCATTACGTTAACTATTAAAATTATTTGAATACCTAGAAAAAATATTTATAATGATTTATTGATTTCTGCCCATCTTGAACTTAAATTGAAATTGAAGGGATAGGGCCCTTACCAATAAAAATATATATAGTATTATAAGTGTTATTATTAATTTTCTGATGAAAGATTTAAAAAAACAATTCCTAACAATGTTTAACATATCCATGACTTCGACGCAGATGTAAAATATTGTACTACTAACACATTTTATGCTGTATCATAAAATTGTATTAAGTATTATGGTTATTTTATATGAATGTTTACACTTATTTTGTTGGTACTAAAATTATGATTTTGGTGATTTTTCAAAGACTTCTTGACATATCGTAATTATTAAGATATGTGTAATACTTCTTGGAATAAATTTGCTTTTCGGCAAATCATAATCGCCTTTGTTTTTATCTAAAGTACCCATATGCAAGCAAGTAAGGTGAGTTGATCGACCGAATGGCACGCAGTCAAATCTATATGGACCGTTCTGGTGAGTACACTAATATTTTTATTAGCAATAGTAGATACCACATTAAAATCTTGGTCACGGCGCGTCGGTAAAAGCGTCGGTAGCTTAATGATTAAGGAGTCGGCCTTAGGATCGAGAGGTCCCGGGTTCGAATCCTGGCCATTACACTACCGACGTGAACCCACTCCTAGCACAAGCAATTTAGCTTAGTTGGAGGGGTTAGAGGGAATATTAGTAATTTCGGTTCTAATATTCTTAAAAAAAAATAGCACCTAAATAAAAAGATAGTTTTTCAAATGGACCACAAGGATCATTACAAGTTTGAAACAAAAATTCCATAGATACTTACGAATTATCTTATCTCTATTTTATATAAATAGGAATTGTTATCGCTTGCAAGAGATGTTTTTGATGATTTTAAACGTCGTTTAAATTTTGAATAATCGTTTGTAAAACTCATAATAGCATTTAAGGACAATGGGTTCTCGAGAAAATGTTCAACCCTTACAACAGAAAATGTGATGGCAGTGAAAAATTTGACTGAGGAAGATAAAATTATCTTTAATTTCATTCTTCTGCATGGTGAATGCTTTTGTTATTTTTAGATACTCCGAATGAACATATTTGTGATTCTTTTGGTTTTGTATTTGACTCGAACTCGCTTTCTTCAATCATACATTTATTATCTTGTGCAGGATCGTAGCAAGTGGAAAACTGAAGTCTCTGCCTATCCCACTGTGAATAAACCGTGACCGTATGTATGTATCTTGTGGAAATACCTATATCATTTAAATTAAAGTGTATTACCTAATGTTCACCATGACCAAAGAAATGAGGAAACTGCGTCCTTGAAAATTCAAATATATATTTTTAAAGTAGATCTTACAAGCATTTGGCATACAAAAAGCAAGATCTAAAAGAAATCAGCATTATTTTATAAAACTTTTAGTTTCTAAAATAGTTTCACTATCCCTATACTTAAATAAAAATAAAGCCATGCCATGTTAAAGTTGAAATTACAAACCAAAAGGTTTTAGTGGTGATAAAACAAAGGACAATAAAAAAATAATATCTTCAGAATTTGCTTCTGCTTTAACAAGTGCTATTTGCAAACAAAAATATAATTCTAAAATAGGACGTTTCGTTATATATTATTTACTTTAATATATTTATCATTTACATTTTAAATACTAATTTAATCAGTCTCGCTATGAGAAAACTCAGAACTGAACAGAAAGCTTAACAAAGAACAGACTGACTTGCTTTACTGGCGTTTCTATTTATTGCATTATGCTGTAATACACCTTTCAATTTACTTGATGTACTATGCTGAAAAATGAGACTCGAATAGATATGCGGTAAAATATTCCGTATATTTGGTTGAAGGTTAAAAAATTAAACGTTTTATAATAATCAGCATATAAGTCATAACTTACTGTCACGATTCATCCCTTGAGTAGGTATTTCATTTTAATTAGATTAGTATTATTTATGAAACCAGTAGAGTTACGTAAGAGTACATGCAACATGCAACTTTTGAATGTTTTATACTCGAATTCAATACAGGGTTTTATATTGTGCTGTCAAGATACCGTTAAATATATCGTCATATAAAAATGCTTATGGCGTGATTTACTCGCGTGATTATCAGGGACGTCACTCGGTTTTTATTTTTGAAAACACGCACCTTGTATGTTTAGAGCGAGCATTTCCTCATACTCTCTGAAATATATTACGCTGTAGTTTTATATCTCTGACTTGCTGCAACTATTATACTTAGTTTGGGTCTAGATAACGCTATATCCCAGAATATTTATGTTTTTATACAGAAAAGGCGACTATAGTCATGAGAGAGCTGAGTTTGGCGAGCATGATCGCAGAACAAAATCGCGCCAATACGTACAATTTATCTCCGTGGGATGGACGAGTGACGGAGGCATTTTAGATTCCCTAACATAAGCGAGTTAAGTTATGCTAACTTTGACCAAATATAGCGCTGCTTAGAATGTTTTAGATAAAATGTATAAGTTCGTATAATCACAGTGGTCGAGTAAAAAGAAAGAGAATTAAAAGCATCATAATATTCTCTAATTCATTTTATTAAGTCACCAATTCCAGTGTTGTAATCTCTGAAAACTGAAACAAAACAAATAAAAGACATAATCTTTGAAACAATGAGAGTATTATATCTTTAAGAGTAGGATATTTTTACTTGTCTGGTTACACAAAGAAAGGGTCGTTGATGACATTGTTTTGGCACAATTATGGCTAGTTTAACATTATTATTATACATGCTAGTTTTGAAAATTGGAATAATTTGACATGTTATGTATAAGAATCGGAATCAGAGGTAAGACTGTAATATTAAATATTTAGTTAAGTGTGGGCCTTAATAATTAACAACCTCTGTGGCGTGGTGGTAGTGAACATGGCTAACACACAGGAGGCACGGGTTCGATCCCCGCTCAGTGCAAATACCTAGTTGTATGCATGAATTTGGCTATTTGCATTAGTCTGGGTGTTCCTATATATGTTTTTACAAAAAAAAGTATCTAAGTATGTTTATCCGCATTCTACATTCCATAAGATAAGCTAGTTAAGCTATGCTTACCATGGGTCTAGATATCGTTATGTAGAATGTTGTGGAATATTTATTTATTAAAAAAATATGTGCTAAGCAATGTCTGCATTTATAATATTTATTAATATCTTATGCACATTTATTATCTTCAAGATGGTGTGAGAGCTAGTTTAAAAAGTCTTGGATATAAGTTGTGCTATGCAGCAATGCTTGACAGACATTATCTTGTTTGAAATAAAAAATAATCTGAAAGATACATAGATACATTTTCTTAAAGCACAATATACTATAGTAAACGCTATTTGCAGAAGTCATATTACAAGTTAGATATACATAGGGCTTTATTATTGTTATTGATTCATTGAACATATTTCTTTGAACTAATTTATTAGTGATACGTATTATTGCTCATTAAGCTGTGTATTTTTTAAGTAAAATGTCTTTATTTATTCTGTTGTTGCTGAGTTCATTGTCTGTGACCAATTAAATTTATTCAGTTGTGTGGAATTTGTAAAATACAGGTCAAACTAATAAAATAGATAGTTCGCACTATAAAACTACTATCACACGCTATAAATTATACCTATTTGTTTTGTTTTTATTTTCAACTTTTTTATTACGATTATTTTTTTCATCAAATCAAAATTATCAGCTTGAATAAAAATTAAATTGTAAAAAGTCACAATTCTAATCATAAAGTTTAAGACACAAAATATTACATTTAAAATGTAACATTTTTACCAAAAAAAAAATCCACAATCATGTAACAAAGTTTAATTTTATAATTTATAGCAATCATAAAAGACATCAACTACATAGTTTAACCCCCTAATGCTGGGCTATTTGTAATTTCAATTGTATACAGTAAGATGATCCAAAGGACACTCATTCAGTGTGAAAACTACCCTCAATTAACTTTTGATGGCTTGCCAAGTAATGGTAACGCTCGATCGCTGAATTGACTGGGCGTGTGTATCAATTACCTTAATGGATCTCACGGGCGTACGGCGGTATGAGATTGGAAATCTAAATTGAGATCAGTTCTCAGATACCTCCCAATTATAATGTTTTTTTTATTGTTTTTGTTTTTGGAAAGTTTTCGAATACAACAATTATATTTTTGCGATTTCCAAGAGAGGCGTTTGGAAGTTTGGAAGGATTTTTTTGTTGTTCGATTATTAACGTTTTTGTGTTGAACTGGAAATTATAATGATATCTCATTTGAGGTTCACATTCATTGATCTATTTTATTAGAACAATAGTGCTTTTGTAAATTATATAGCTTGTATTATAAATTCACTACATTTAACCAATAAATGTTTATGTTTCAAAGCTTATATTTTTGACTCTCTACAATACAATGCCGAATTTTTTGAGGGAAATCTGAAGAGGCTGTCAAACTAAAGACCATCGTTTTAGCGTTATTCATCGATAACATTCTTGGAACCTCAATTTTCAGCATACCATCAAGCGAGATGTAAACTGATGTTAACGTGCCCTATATAAAAAATGCTAACGAAACCTCTAATATATACATTTTAGTTACAAAATAACAGTATTATTAACTGTCAGTAACTTGTTACCATATTTTTTAAGTCAGCGATTAGAAGCACGCACTTAGGCAATGTTGAATTACTTTCAGAGTTCAACGTTTACGTGCGGCGTTAAATTGAGGGGAAAAGCACATCAATTACATATGCACACAGGTCCATAGGTTGAGCACGCAACGCTGCTACCACCCCGACCGTTAGTTGCTAGACCGTTAGCTAATTCGAGCAAAACTGGCTGAAGCGAGATATAACTGGCCGGTGCCAATTCGAACCGGTTATTACAAGATCGAACCGGCCAACACCAAACTAGTACGGATACGAATACCCCGGGCGTTTTTGCGCTCCAATGAGTACCGTTTAAGGAAAGCGCCTGATTGCTTTCGAATTTTGAATTGGATCGTTTCAATCGCTTAGATAAAGAGAGAGGTATTAGTTCAATTTCGTCTATTGGTTTTATTTTAAATTTGTGTTGTTTTAGACGTGGGTGGTTATTCTTTTTTGTCATTTGCATTTTTTTTATGAAAAGAAATTATCGTTTTCAAAGGCCATTATCACGCGCCAGATGTTATCAAATTCATGAAGTAGAAGAGCCACCTACGCTTTATTGCTCCATAGGATATTATGATCTATAATCACAGTGATAATAGTACATTATGGTAAAAGTGTGTAACGTTGATGATTACCGCTGCGGCGCGCGGCGTCATTGAGACCCAGGCCGAAAAAATCTTGAATTCGGTGGTCTTTACTTTTTGATTCTTTTGTATCTTTCCGAATAGTCGAAGGAAGCATCTTAGCATGCGGCCTTGTCATAAGTGGATGACGAGCTTTACGTACAGAATAACAAAATATTTTTTTAAAACTTCAGCATGTTTTTTATATAGCCTATGGACGCACGTAACACGCTCAAACGCTTGTCTGATAAGCCTCCGCTCGTTTTTACCTGACTAGCGAAGGAAGGAGGGTAATGTTAGTAAAAATTTAATTAGCTGCTCATAATGCCATAGTTTTATTTATTACACATAAAACACCAAAGATAAATTACTCAGTGGGACTTGAATCCACGACCTTTCCTTTACAGGGGAAATGCTCTTCAAACTGAGCTACTGAGCCACACAGACTCCACTGTTGAATTAAAGATATATAGAGAAGGGAAATTTGAATTAATTCAGGTGTGGCTTAGTAGCTCAGTTGGAAGAACAATCCCCCTGTAAGGGATGTCGGGAAAGGCCCCACCTGAGTAATTCATTTTTCCTGATGTTATCGAATTTTATAGGTACTTAACATAATAAATACTATACAATTTCATTGAAATGTTGTAATAAATACGAAGTTGCATGAAAAAACAAATACACATGGACTTTTTTGTATCGAAACTTTTTTTTGACAAAGCAAATCAAACTCATTTAATAAAATATAAAAAAAACTATTCTTCTACGCTTAAAATATTTTTCCACTATCATCTAAGCTTCCACGCGTGAATCATGGATGAAAAGGCAAGGTTTGATAACAGGGTGTCATTGTGTGCCTAATTGCAATGAAATTAGAGCCAATTCCTATGCCAATCCTCACAGGAATAAGTATAAAATATCTAATTATTTTTTTCGTAGAATGTAACGAGTGTTTATAACGATAGAAACCTATTTCTGTCTTTTATAGAAAATGGCGTGCGTATTGTGTATTATGTAATGTATGTAACTGTTTCTAAAAGCTAAAAATGAAATTAAGGACATAAGTTACGTAATATGACTCAAATTTCGATACAGAACAAGTTATCGGTGAATCATTTAGACTTAGTCCAAACAAAATCCAAAATTATTATTGCAATGAAAATTTGCACGATCATTTAAAACTGTACCTATTGTTTTTATTCATTATTTTGTAACAATATCGATAATATCTAAGTATACAATATAATTCCGTTTACATCCGTTGAATTCCGTTGAGCGCTTTCAATAACATGGACATCACACTGCAGTATACAGATCCAATGAATTCCTCTTCGTCCCTGCTGTCAATTCAGGCTTTTTCACTTACCTTATTGTTGCTACAAACAAAGGCTTTTGCTTCTCTTGTTTTTGTTTTGTGAGGTATTGTGACAGTGCCTTATCGACAGCCTATGTGAAAGACTTATTGTGGATCTTTCATAATTATTTTGTAGCAATCTTTGCCTTATAGTTTTTGTGACAGTCAGAATAATAGTTAGGGACTCATTAATGGTAAATGAACGAATGTATTTTACGTGGTTATTAGAGATAGTGGAAATATACCTAGTAAATAATAACTGATAGATTTGATTCCAATGAAAAGTGTATGATTTATATTATACTAGCTGACCCGGTGAACTTGTTAACGCAAATTTTCCCGCCTGCGTGGCGTCAAATCCCGTTCCCGCTCCACCCTCTACTATATTTAGACTGTATTATACATATATAAAACTTCCTCTTGATTCAATCTATGTATTAAAAAAACCGCATCAAAATCCTAAATCCGTAGTTTTAAAGATCTAAGCATACATAGGAACGGACACACGCGAAAAACGACTTTGCTTTATATTATGAAGTGATAATGATGATGATGATAGTTATTAAATTTCATTAAAATCATCATCATGACAATAGATGACAACTGAAACTAGTAAGTATGTTATAACAATAACAACGAAACAAAAAGTAGCAGTACTATTTTATTCCTATAATAGTCACATAATTTAACCAATGTTGACGTCAACAAAGAGAAATCAGTCGGTACACAACAGTGTAAATATAATACTATCTACATGTCCGTACATATATACAGAGTAGACAACCCAAAAAGGCTGTTTGCACAGGGCACCGTGGCTAAAGCGTCCGATTGCGTCCAATCACTGGGACAGTCACCCTGATTGAAGCGTACGCTTTCATCATGTTTATTCTATTTATTTTTAGCTACAGTTCCTGGCTGGATATTGTGGCTTTAACTTTAACTACTTTTAGAGTGTGGTTGCAAACTGGCATATTTTTCATGGGATTTTCTCGTTTGTGTAGGCGCCTTTGACATGTGCTTATACGCCCTAACGCAGGATTTATAGATACGTGTATCTGCTAACAGCTAATAAAATTGGTATTGCAGGTACAGTCGACAAAGGAAATACAGTTGTTCCTCTACATACGTAGTTTCAATAAGTTTGATGGATATTTGTGGACTGCATCAACCTTATTGAAACATATCTGCATATAAAGATGCATGGTGCAGGCCCCCTCGTAAAATACTATAATTACAGCATGGTATTGTATTAGATACGTGACTTATATTAACATTGTGTAACTTGGGTTTAATTTTTTATTATAAAGTGTTATAAATACTTAATGTTTATTTGAATGACTTTTTTATAGCATTTATTATGCTAACTTTTTGTTACTTAATGTTTATCCAGACGTGAAATGTACATTTGTCCACATTAGGCCTTAAGAAAATAACTATTGTAAATTGACGTCTAAAAATGCCACAGTGGAGTTTGTTACACCGTTTCTTTTTGACAAGCGCCTTGGAAGCGGTGGTATATGTAGATTAAGTAGAATCATAATTGACAATAATAATAATAAATAAATATTCCACAACATTCTACACAACGCTAACGCAACCCATGGTAAGCTAGAAGCTAGAATGCGGATAAACATACTTTTTTTGTAAATACATACATATTATACATAGAAACACCTAGACCAATGCAAATAGCCATATTCATGCATACCAATATTTGCACAGAGCGGGAATCGAACCCGCGCCTCCTGCGTGGCGTCACGTCACGCCACAGAGGCTGATAAGAAACAATTTAATTGTTCAAGATTGAGAATAAATGACTTTGACTTTAACCTTGACATGATGTAAATGAATCATCATCTCAGTGTTGATCATGATTGCATCTCGGAGCCACGGGTTCACATTTGATTAATTTACTCAATGATTTATTACTTCATTAAATTGATACTGTGAGAACGACTGTAGTTTGACTTAACAACCCCTAAAAGGACGTATGACTTAGGAGTCCTGGAATTCATGAATTGCAGTCCATGAATTGTTAAACAAAGGGTGGGATGCCTTCAACGTCCTGTCATATTTAATTTTTGGTTAGTACGTTATACCTTGAATTCAAGGTCGCTCAGCGTGCTATGGAAAGAGCTATGCTCGGTATATCTCTGAGGGATAGAAGTAATTCGGCAAACGTTATCGGCATAGCTCAATGAATTAGCAAGCTTTAGTGGCAGTGTGCTGGCCATATCTGCCGTAGGACCGATAACCGTTGGGGTAAACGAGTCCTTGAGTGGAGACCGCGAACCGGCAAACGTAGTGTGGGGCGCCCTGCGACTAGATGGAGCGACGATATACGCAGAGTGGCTGGTGGCGAGTGGAGGAGGACAGCCGAAGACCGGGCTAAGTGGCGTGTCATGGGAGAGGCCTATGTCCAGCAGTGGACTGCCGCGGGCTGATGATGATTCACTGAAGACTATTCATGCACATAACTATGTTTACTAGCGAGAATATCCTCACAGAAAATAAAGGCGCTGGTGATATTCAAAAAGCTTTAAATAACGATAAAGGAGGCAGGTAGGAAGTATTTGAGCATAGAAGTGAAAACCGGAGAGAGAAATATGTTACATAACATACATAACATAAACTCACGCCTGTATTCCCCGAAGAGGTAGGCAGAGGTGCTAGCACCCACATTTCGCCAGTTTATGTTTAGGTCCCAATGTAATAGGTGGCGAGCCTATTGCCATCAACCGGGCACTTATAAACCTGCGATAAATACACACATAACTTCGAAAAGCATCGAAAAGTCATTGGTGTGTGCCATGGTAAACCTGGGATCGAACCCGAGACCTCGTCTCAGCAGTCCATTACCCATACCACTAGGCTACCGCAATATGTTTGCATGTAAATAATACTTAATCAAACTCAGCTAAGTGCAAAGTCAAGTAATGGTTTACAATTTGTTTATTTGAAAACAAAATTTCAATGTTGCAAACTGAGCAAATTGCCAGATCAAATAACAGCAGCAATTACTGGAAATCAATTGCTATCAGTAAATATTTATAGAAGAGCATGGCATTGTTATTATATTGACAAGAAATTGTTGTGTACACTTTGGAGAAGTAAGAGCACAGAGTGATATGATGGTAAGTTCTATTAAGTAAGATAAGAAATTAAGGTAAGTAATGTTATTATGCGGTTTTATTACTGTAAAAAATATTGATGTAACCGAGAATATAGTTTACTAGCTTTTGCCCGCGGCTCCACCCGCGTGGATATCGGTTATCGCGTCCAAACATAGCCTATGTCCTTTCTCAAGGCTTAACCTATCCTTATACCAAATGTCATCAAATTGGTTCAGTGGTTTAGGTGTGAAAACGTAACATACAAACAGACAGACAGAGTTACTTTCGCATTTATAATATTAGTATGGATTTTCTTGTACAAGGTTGAAGAAACATAAATTCGTGGAAAAGCGCGACTAAGGCAAAAGAAATAGTTGAACACACGTAGTTAAAGTAGTTAGCAGAGACCTCTATCGATAAACTTTACAGCATAAAAGTGTTGTAACTTGTATAACAAGTCAATAGGCAATTATTGAGTCTAGAAAAGCATCAAACGTTGGCTGAACTTACTGAATGTAAAATAGCGGAGTTTTACTGGCACAAAATGATGGTATTTATCGTGCAGTTTCAGTGTTATATTTAATTGCAATAAACCAGCACACTATTGCCGTCACCTATGTATGCTTTACTAGCTTCTACCCACAGCTCCACCCGCGTGGATGTCGCTTATCGCGATCAAACATAACCTATGTGTTAATCCAAGGTGTCAACTAATTCCATACCCAATTTTATTAAAATCGCCCCAAGTCGAAATTGACGTGAAAGAGTAAGAAACATCCATCCATATTTACAAACTTTATAATATTAGTAAGGTATATTTAGAAAAGGGGTTTTCTTAAATATATAAAAATATAGCTTTAGCATACGAAATGATGTTATAATTAAAGTCAAATTATGATGACCTTAGTTTGTAACAAACTATTTCATATTAAGAGCGCGCATAAAGCTAGAAAAAAGTCAGATTTCACCCGCACACTTCATACGTCCCGCTCTCGTCTGTCCACACGTCTGTCGCTCCGCAGTATTTTGTGTGGCAGCTAACCGCCATGTTTAGTACGCAGGCGCACAGTATACCCAAAATAATCAGATTAAATTTGGCAAAGTACGAGCTGGATCATTATCTATATAAGGTATACTTTGAACACACAATAATTTTATTTTTGGTGATAGATAAAATGAGTGGGATTTGTAAAATAAACATAAGCATTGAAATAAAACCACTTTTTACGGATTCCATCGCGTTTATTTGTTATTATTTACTTTGTAAACCGACGTTTCGGCTTCTGCAAATTTACGCAAAATGAGCTCACTGTGTTGTTAAGTCTTGCAGGATTTTGCTGCTTACTGGGTATGATTAAGTGGATGACTGGGTCCCAAGCTGGTGGTACGTTCCATCCATCCTCTCTATTAAAATTTGGGTGTTTTTTAATTTCAATAGCCTCTTGGATCATTCTAGGAATATATCGATGTTCTTTGGCGAGTATCTTCAGATACTCGCCAAAGAACATCGATATATTAATAAATTAAATATATTTTTTAAATAAATATTCCACAACATTCTACACCACGCTATCTAGATCCATGGTAAGCTTTTATAGCTTGTGTTATGGAATCTAGAATGCGGATAAACATACTTACATACTTTTTTTTGTATATATATACATATTATTTATTTTACATAGAAACACCCAGACCAATGCAAATAGCCATATTCATGCATACAAATATTTGCACTGAGCGGGCATCGAACCCGCGCCTCCTGCGTGGCAGTCGCATGCACTACCGCCACGCCACAGAGGCTGTCAATTAATAAATTAATATATAAATGTATTTTTGGTGATAGATAAAATGAGTGCGATTTGTAGAATAAACATTAGCAGCTTAGCTTTAATAAACAGCTTAAAATATAGTGGTCAAAATATGAATGCATATCTTTTGAAGTCGTCAAATATTTATATTAACACATTTATATCACGAAATAAATTTTAATGAATTTTCACTGTATTATTATAATTTGTTGTGTTTTAGATAAAATCTTCCTAAGAACTCTGACGATTCGCTGAATAATCATAAATAATACGAAAAAGTAAGTTAAAGAAATATTTATTTCAATAATAATTACAAAATGCTTACATGTAATATACTTTCAATTTTGTTATAGGTAGATAAGAATAAGGTAAATTAATGTTTACTTCATACTGAAATTGGTTCAAGACGCCTAAAGATATTACTTTCAGTTCATAAAAGTAGACGATCACTGTAGAAAATTAATTTGAAAAAATATCTTTTTAATCTATAATTGGAAATACAAAAAGAGTTGAAGCTATTCTATGAATATGACGTCAATAATGTGGATATTACGAGGCCGTTTACGAAATTTTGTCATTTTGCTCGACATTGTGATTTTAGAAATGTGATTTCATAGTTAAAAACTGTATTAATTAGAGGTTAAATGAATAAATAAGAAAGATCATCTCAAATAGTAATGAGTAAATGAGCTAGGTACGGTATTTACTTATTTTTATTACATGATTTTGATTATTCTACCCAGAACACACGCCTATTTGTGAGTTTTTCGTGGAAAAGGTTATGGAAATGACCTATTACTTATTGTTTTGACGGCTAAACAGTATTACTTTTAACTAGTTCATACAGAGTATGAAACTAAAAATATTCAATGTGGACGAATTTTTCGAAAAAATCAAACCACAATGGGACTTCAACGCCAGAGTCGTGAACCCTGGCGTTCCAGTGCTCTTACTCTGAGCTAGCCTTCCAGGGGGGTCGTCCGTGTTCCGTGTGGTTGAATTTTTCTATTACTTGTTTTATATTTGATTTGCTTGATTTATATAAATGAATGTTTAACCAAAGCAAAGGAAATGGCTTATTATGTAGTGAGATTTTGAAACTCACTTATCTAATATATTTTTTTATAAACAGTACTAGTCGGGATGTTCTCTACATTAGAAGTTGATCTGAAAAAAGACAAAATAAATAGTCATGGTTCTAATAACTTCATTCACATAATTTTAACGTAACATAGTTACAGTTACTCAAAATAAATAAAACAACATGGTAAATATCCCGGTGAGTAATCACACTACATATGGTGAGTACATCGCTAATGTGAATGACCATGTGAATCTCAAACCATACCATTCTACTCTTTTATATTACACTCGGCGCTGGCTAGCCAGTTCCTTTGCTTGAACTTAGTTTACACGCTACTGCGTGTCTAGATTATACAACGTTGCATATTTTTTATTATTATATTTAGTGAATAGAATCTTAAATGTTTACTGAATGTGAGAAAAAAAATTGCAATAAGCTTACAAGTTACAGTTTTTATTAAGCGATGCGACTGGATCGGATTCATCAGCTTATGTTATGTTACGAGCTGAAGCAACTCTGAAAAGCATTAAAATTTATAATACAATGTATAAGTACTTTCGCAAAAATATAATTTATATTACTGCTATAAAAAATAACATTAGTTACATACTTCAAATAAACACGCGAGGTGGTCTAAGACATCTATTTGATTTTCGTATACTATACCCGGGCTACCTGGCAACGGTTGATACTTTGTAACCAAGTAAAGAAAATAAAGAAATATTACTTTCGACAAATAACCAAGAGTTGAATTCTTAGTCTTTTTGATTCTCTTTTAGAGTTTATCTTTTGATTTTTTTTATTTCCCATAATTTCGACGAACTTTTTCGACGGAAAACAGAAAAACAGTCCTCTTGTCTCAACGGGGCGACCCCGACTAATTGATGAAACAACAGATGGCCGGCACCTCGGGTCAGGTGCGATAGCAAGAGACCGTTATGCGCGAAATAAGAACGTCGTAAGCGCCGAATTCGTTTTTTTTTAATTACTCGTAAATTGCAGATAGTTTTAACAAAGTGAAAAATTGAGTCACTAGGTTTTATAATTTTATACTTTGTACATAAAAATTGACTCAGTTATATGAATAATCTTGGAAATAAATTAATTTTAATCAAAAATTAGGCCCAACTTTGTGATCTTATTTTATCGACAAAATATTATTATTTTATGTTTTCACCAAATTGAGTACCTTTCAGATATAAGGTGTTTTCTATTTAAAAAAACAAGCTCATTTGTGGCACACTTTCGGGTATAAAAATCCAATCAAAGATCGGCAATTTTCCTTTATACCCCCTCTTAACAATGAAGGGATAAAGTAACTAAAGTATTCAACATTATAAGCTATAAAAAAACATGTAGCTCAATCTTTATCCTTTAAAATAATTAATTTATTCTGAATCACTATCCAAATAACAAAAATACGAGGAAATACGAAGCTCCAATTGAACAAATTCATATTTACATTTATTAAAACGACGTTGTTTCTTGTTGTTTTAACAATCCGTTAAAAATACTGTGGCATTTCTTTTATTTAAAAATAATTTGCATACTTTCCGAAATTTAGATGAGTGAGATCAAAGCCTTTTTAGAATTGATACAAATGTTCAAAAGATTCGCAAACTGACAGAATATTACAGATATCTAAAATGAAAACTAAATTGATGCCTTAAAATATTCGTTTAGTTAGACTTTAAAGAGATTCCTTTAAATTATGTCGATGATGTCGGGTTCGATTCCCGCGCAGTGCAAATATTTGTATGCATTAATATGGCTATTTGCATTAGTCTGGGTGTTTCTATGTATAGTATGAATGTACTTACAAAAAAAAACTGAGTATGTTTATCCGCATTCTAGATTCCATAACACAAGCTAGTTAAGCAATGCTTACCATGGGTCTCGCGTTGTGTGGAATGTTGTGGAATATTGTGGAATTATTGTGGAATATTTATTGTGGAATATTTTATCAACGAGTCTTTTTAATGTATTCAAAAATCATCTAACCTCTCGAATACATAGGGAAAAAGAAGAATCATCTCGGGCGGGACTCGAACCCGCAGTCTTCCTTACAGGCAGGCATTCCCCGTGTAAGGGAAAGACTGCGGGTTCGAGTCCCGCCCGAGATAATTCTTCTTTTTCCCTATGTATTCGATTTGTATAGTTAGCATACTTAATGCTGTAAAAATTCATTCAATCATCTAACTTAATTTGCAAAACAACAGATAACACGTATGAAAGAAACTAACAGCAGTAATCGGCACATCGCGGTTCTTTTCAAGACCCAAAACAAATTGCACTCAAGATAAGCCAAATCTTTCGTGTGTCAATCAATATTTAGTGCGCTTTTAACACAATACATGTGCAATTATGTGCATGAACATTTTTATCCCCAGTCTACCTTTTTTATTCTATCCGTTTTATAGTAAAATCTCAAATCTGTACTTTGCATAAACATTTGTTTCTAAAGTATGTCTAAACATTTCCAAACAACATCTCTCTGGTGATTTGTCGACGTACCATGACAAAACCATTAATTGCAGAGGCAAAATTATGCACAACATAAGTCATTTCAAATAATTCACACAATTGCGACTCTCGGGACCCCAGAGGAACCCTTACTTAGATTCACTGAGGGTATTATTGCCCCGGCTGTTATAAGGGGTGAGCCCATCTACATTTATGGGGTAACGGTTTCAGTCCCTAGCTATTCGTTACAATGTATTTTTTAACAAAAAAAAAACATTGAGTTATTCACAGGATGTATGTTGTAATAAAACTATACAGTGAATAATTTCATTTAAGTAATTATTTTTATCGTGATTATCTACTATAGACATAACAAAATCTTTTCTTCAAGTAGATGAAAATAATACCTACAAAGTGCACGCAATGAACCTAGAAGTACAAAACGAATGGTTAACACTAGGTGAATTTTGTATTCCCATAGCCTTAAAATGGCGTACCTTAATATACGACTGGTCACCGGCTCTCCTTAAATTCTATCTCAATGCATTCCAGTTGACCCTCCCCGACCAAAGCAATCTTGTCAGATGGGGAAAAGCCACAGATAAAACATGTAACTCATGTGGTGAAGCAATTGGTACTGCTAGGCACCTACTGGTGGGTTGTAGGACGCTATTAGACCGGGGTCATTACTCGCGCCGACATGATAAGGTATTAGAAATCGTACGTGAGGCGGTAAGTTTGGCGGTAGCTAGAGCGAAAAAGGGTTTAACCACAAACCAAAGAAATGACGTCGCGTTTGTAAAGGAAGGCTGCTCAAAAAAGACAAATCAAAAGCCGTACTCAATTTTGATAGCAGCCGCTGACTGGACATTACTCGCAGATTCGTATGAGAAACACTATAAAATACCGGAGGATGTTTGTGCCTCGTCATCCAGACCCGATATATTCCTATTTTCAAAACAGCAAAAGCGTGCAGTACTAGTAGAACTCACAGTACCGTGGGAAACTAACATACCTAAAGACCACGCTATAAAAATAAACAAATACTTTGACCTGACCAACGAGTTAACCAAAAATGGCTATGTGGTTAAACTCTACGCCGTGGAAGTAGGAGCAAGGGGAATTCCAGCTAAATCCCTGTATAACTTATTTAAAGACCTCGGATTGCCAAGAGCTTCAGTAAGCTCTTTACTCAAACGAATATCTAAAACGGCGTTGATAGGATCTTACCAAATTTGGATAGGTAGAGGGGGGAACACGACCGACGGTGGAGGTGAGCGCTGATGCATCACAAGGTGGCCACCCTAAACCTACACCTGGGTCGCAAGTCCCAGGCGCCGTCACAGTGTTCCTCTCTGTACCACGCCATGGACCCGGCGACCGCACGGTGAATCCATGGAATGCTAAGAACCGGATCTCTCTTTTAGTAATATCAAAGCAATAAATAAAATAATAAAAGAATCCATAGGTACTAATATTGTAAATGCGAAAGTAACTGTCTATCTGTCTGTATGTTACGCTTTCACACCTAAACCACTAAACCGATCTGGATTAAATTTGGTACAGGGGTAGATTAGACCATGAGAAAGGCCATAGGCTATGTTTGGTTGCGATAACCGACATCCACGCGGGCGGAGCCGCGGGAAATAGCTAGTTAATAATAAAACAAAATAAAAAATGTGTATATTGTGTATTTCACGCAACCCTACCAACGTGAAAAACTTATCTGTACGTTGATTTTTTTGCCTTTCAAAATCACTTCATAGTAATTGATTTACAAAAAACAAACGTAGAAGATTTATACATTCTAAACGCCGTATAATATAAATTTTAAATTCCTTACCTATATATGAAAATACTTCTGATCCCACCAATGCATTAAGGTCACAGGTCCGTCATTGTTATTTCAGCTCAAGACACACTGAGATTATACAAAAGCGTAACAAGAAAACAGTTAAAATTTCAAGGCTGCAAACATAATTAAGGTAATTTTCACCCCCAATACCAGTTAAGGGTTAATATCGTCAGAGCCATAACACTAACCACAGAAACAGTACCCGTATATAACTTAACGCACGCGTTCGTGTTAATTGTAGCGAATACCCGTAACAATGACAACAGTGAGTACTAAGCCCCAACGACGTATTGGTGCAGTTAGAGCCGATGTAGATCAACAGCGGGCGTACGCGGGATTTGTTGAATTTATTCACTCGACCCGTTGCCTCTTTGTTGGTAAGCGATGAGAAGGTTAGTACTGGAAGTGTCTTGTTGTAAGGAAGCAGATAATTGTGATAACATTAAGCTTGCGCTTAGGAGATCTGGTTCTGCTTTTCAACAACTCCGTTATTTAGAAATTTATTGGAGCAACTGCCGTGTGCCTACCTTTTTTTCGTGCGGAAATCCCCTCCGATTACCCCTCCCCCCACCCCACTGAATCCGGAGGGGGAGGTAATGTCAGACTCGAACCAACTAAAACCGCACGCCGTCTATGGCGGCTGGTCTTGCTAGGCCGAAGGTGAGGTAGTTTTCGACATACCCCTCGCACCCCGGCTGACCGAAGGACATCCCTAACGCTGTAGCCCTCGGGAGGGGAGACAACGGTGCCCCCAACCCGCCCCCGATTTAAGAAGGCGCGCCTACGTGTACCACCGCCGGGGCCTGTTTCTGCTGGGCCCTGAAAGTCTTAATTGGCCATACAATCTTTATTTTGCTAAACAGAAAAATCTTTTCAGACTCTTCGTCAAAAACATATATTTCTGGTAGGTGATACAATTTTATAGCAAGAGGTTAAAAACTTCCCCGCCTCGGAGTTGAATTTTAACCTTAGCAAAATACGTACCTTTGCTATCAGCAAAGTTTAAGTTACGAAAGTCCAACAGCCGCCACCTCGCAGCAGAGCAAAAGTTCAAAAGAAAAAAGAGCAAAATAAAGCTAAATAATTAGTTTAAATATACCAAAGAATCTCTTGAATTGGACGATTTTCTACTCCTGATACAAGTAGATGGTTAAAACTTTATGCACATGTTACCATTTACCTATTGTCAAATGGTCAATATGATCGTTTGCTACTTTGATATTATTATATTGCCTATACTATGAATATAAGGTATGATTCCAAATCCAACCGCATACGACAACTACCAACGCATGCAGCACATACATTACTTGTTAGACTTCGATATGGACAAAGTACACCATTGAGAAGCCGCAATGAGTTACGCGTGCCTATCTGTTGCATGCGTCGGCAGTTGTCATATGTGGTCGGCTTCAGAATCATACCTTTAGACACTCAGAATCTATAACACAGTCTAGTCATGCTACCAATTTTCAAACTAAGTATAGCTTTACGACCTTTCCACATTCGCTTACCCGACTCAAAATGCCGTCGTATCTAGTTTCCATGACTCCTCAGTTCAGTTCCCTTGACGCCCATTCGCTGCTCCACGTACCCATTTCGATTACACTGACGTCATGGCCTCACAACAAAAAGATAAGTTTTAGCTCCTAATGTAAGGGTTACGAGGCACAGGAGACTTTGGACCCGGGATAAACATGTGAACATAACTTATTGACGACTAATAAAGTAAGGGTTTTAGATGTTATCTAGCCTGGACACGAGATCTAATAGATGTCGTGATAGCGCGTATCCTTCTGTTTCCAACCGAAAAAGATTCTAGCGTTACCTAAATATTTTTTTCGCACTTAACCGGTAAGTATAAAATATTAGGCATTCAACCAGCAGCTTAGATAATACATTAAGGCAGAATCACGCTTTGTGTCATTTATTGTTGTGTCACATACTATACGGCGAATTGTGGAGACCTCGTGTGTTTATATTTGCAGGCATAAAGAATAACTTAAATAGTTCCACCTTTATAAGATTGCAGTATTTTAGAAACCATCATACTGTCTTATTTCAATAATCATGCGTTATGAGTTAAAATATTTTACACTTTAACAAACTGAAAGTCTCACTGGATCATTTCATGTTTTCCGATGTTTTTCGAACTTAAAAGTTAGCATAATAAATGCTATAAAAAATTAATACAAACTGAAAGAAGCTCAAATAAAAGCATCAATTTTTCACGACCATTCAACTATTCTAAAACAAAAAAAAAAGCATTTGAGTCTACAAATAAATCTTTACAAAGATAATGTCTTGAAGCCCTTATCTTAGGAATGTAAAAACGATCTGTACTTGAAACGTATTTTCTTTCAAAGAAACAGCTGTTCACATCATTTTACAAAAACTATTTGAATTGAAAATTTTTGTTGCAAGAAATGTTAGTAAAAAGACAATTTTTAAAGTTTAATTTACTAAAAACGTTGTAGTTTTCAAAAATATAAATCTTTCTTTCAAATTTTTATCCTGGCATCGTCCTCACAGTATAAAATCACACTTTAAAAACAGAACGATCACGTACTGCACAGTTTGAAATAAATTTCCTCCTGTGTACTCCCAAAACGTTGAATAAATTGGTTGAATGAAATGGTTATCCTAAGGCGTGAATTGTACAGAAAAGGCGAGCTTAAGGCGAGCTGACGATATGATGCACCGTTGTGCTGGTTGATTTTGTTGTGACAACATCATATTATCTTTGGTACGCTTCTAGGCATGCTAGCCTTTCTCGCATGTTGCCTCAGTCTCGCTTACTGACGACGCGGAAAAGGTGTGTCTTTTCTGTGTATTTTTTGTTAATTTGCAATGAAAATTATTAGAAACGCAAGCATTCATTCATCGCGTTAAGCATGCCTTAAATCTTGTGTTACCTGCATTATTCAGGGCTTAGGTAGGCAACGCGTAATTGCTATGCTTTACAGGTACTAAACGGCATCGGCAGTGACAATTAACCGTTATGTAAGCTATGAGCTAGTCTTATCATCTTACTGATATAAAAATAAAGAAAAAAACAATATTTAGCAATCAAAAATATTGTCACTAGCTTTCAAACATCACAATGTTTTAATAAAAAATATAAACAATACACATGCCGGTGACGGAAGTCGCTAATAGCTTTCATACAAACAGCTGAACATTAACGAGTTCTGAACATTGCTGAACAAGTAATGGACGCAATGCATTCCGTAAATCACTATTGTAGTCAGTGTGAGTAACATGAGTTTAAGCAAGTTAACTACTGTAGTAAAATCAAAGAATTACCGTTTATACAATAATGATAACGGGAATTATCGCGATCATGGTATAGGTACATACATACCTTTGATTTTCCTGACGTTTCAACCAGGTTACACCGGCCGTGGTCACAGGCTGACTGACTCAGTGGTGCAGGCCCGACGTCATCAAGTCTGCGAGGTACAAAAAAGTTAAATATAGTTTAAACGAAACTCAGTGCAAATATTTATATTGCATTGGTTTGTTTCTATATATAATAATATTAATGTGTATATTTACAAAAAGAATTCTAAGTATCTCAATCCCCATTCTAGATTTCATAACACAAGCTAGTTGAGCTATGTATAATTTGGGCCTTGATAGCGTTGTGTAGAATGTGTAGGGAATATATATTCATAAAATTATGGCACTTACGACATAGATAGTAAAAAATACTAAGTTTCGTAAGGGGACCCCGCAACCGGGCAAGTCTCCGGTAAAAAAATCTGTGTTTTTTTGGTTCTATTTACAAACTCTTCATTTAATATCATTTTATTTTTGGATAAATAGCAATCATTATTGAATATTGAAAGTCTACAGATACCAACGAGAGTAGTAAAAGCCATGGTAGGGTTACAGATAGTAATCAGCGTTCCTGGGAAGTTGTTCAACCCGAAACTGCAGCGGTACAAGCAAAAACCGTAGACCGTTCGGGTGATTAATTTTAATTGCCAAACTTGGAGGTAGAGAGTTATGATATTAGTAACAACTGATATCATTTCTGTTGCTAGTTTGCTTATGATGTTTAAGATAATAAATATTTATGTACATTACATTTATTAATATACTAATAAAATTAGTGCAAAATTTACTTTTAAGTGAACCTTGACTGCCATAGTTATCATATTCGGCAATGATTCTGAATCTGGGAATGATGAGAATATCGTGCTCGTCGAGGCATGAAAAGAAACGGACCAATACAAATAGACATAATACAAGTATATCATGCCTACAGATATTTCACTTTTATTATTATGTTAACTTTTTTTTTATCCTTCATGGATGTTATGCTGGACTCCTACCGACTAAAAACCCCCACGGTAGCAGCCTATGGTTGGGAGCACCGGGTAAGCCCTCGGAAGGATATCCCAGGGCTCCCAACAGACCCACGCACGGCTATAATGCACGCCTCGTCTATGGGGTGGTTAGGGTGCTATCCCGCGTCTATGGGGGGTCTTCGGGTATTATCCCGCTTCTTAGGAGGGGACGTGCGTGAGTGCGTCACGTCACGCTGCTGTCATGGGCCTGCTTCTGTAAGGACGTTGAGCAGCCAACTTACCGTCCTCAGGCCCCCGGTCATGGAGGCCGATGGCCTTCAGCGAAGACGAAGACACGTCGACAGCTGTTAACTACATAATAATGTTAAACAAAGACACGTAGGTAAGAATTTGTCTACAGCACGTTTAAGCACAAAAATATACAATTATTTTAACACCAAATTGTGAAAATAAATGGGACATAAATAAATACCGTAGCAATTATTTTTAATTAATTAAATTTTATTAATTTAGTTTGTTGAGTTGCATTGAATCTGGCTTCGTATTGGGTACGTCCCAACAAACACATCAATGAATCACTACACAAAGCCACAACAAATTAAAATTGCTTTACATATTTCCATAGCGGTATTAAAATTTAATGAAAGAATGACATTAATTGCTTTTTTGTACTGTATCACAGAGCTAAGTAGGATCACTTGTAAACTTTTAATTTTTATTAGAATTTCATCCATAGACTGATATCTGATGAGGTAAACTTATTTACTAATTTCTTATTAGTAAAAATTCAGCACCCGAAAAATGTAAGCATAATGCTTGTCAGTCATTCTCAGTTTTCAGTAAAGTTTTTCATGAACACTGAATATTCTCTACAACTTTCTTTTACATAGTATTTTTTCATATTTTTTTAACTTGCCCTAAATTAGATTACTATACTAACTTTATTCGTTATTTATACTTTTTAGAAATCAACATTTACAATTATAAATAAAAATAAAAATGTTTATTTAATATCACAATATTCGTACAAATTATTTTAGTAGGAATTTCCATATAAGCTAAAATGTTTATGTTTGGAAATTGCGCTCATTCAGTGTACCCAATCTTTCCTAGGTTTAGTTTTACAAGGCATGGGTTTATTTTTATTACTATATAATAATGAGTTGAGCTAAACCTATACAAAAAAAATATATGGTATTGTACGGCGTTGGTGGTTATGTATGTAAGGTGAGATTCACTGAGACTCATAGAATGATAATGTTAGAAAGTGAGAAGGTTAGCAAAGTCCCAATGATTCATTGTCTGTATTATGACTTCTAATTCATCGTAAGATTGGACCTAAGCCACTCTACTACAGCATCTTTACAATCTTACTCTTCGCTTCTTTGCTAATCATATTATACAATCAGGTAAATTTGTCTCACGCGTTGCGGACCTGTGAAAGTTGACTTGACCATGACTGTTGAGGCCACAAAAGATTTTCCTTCTGGCAGTTTGCCTTTCTAAGTTGAAGCTCAATGACCTGTGTTTTTCAAGATTAATTGATATATAGTTTCCTGACAGACAGAAGGGATGTGCTTGAATAAAGGTTTTCTGTTGGGAACCTAAAGTGTTTAAAAACACCTTGAGCAGTGACCAATTTTTTTTTATGGAATAGGGAGGCAAACGGGCAGACGGATTGCCTAATGGTAAGCGTTCACCGCCGCCTATTGACACCCGTAACACCAGAAGAGTCACAAGTGCGTTGCCTTCTTTTAAAAGTGAGTACGCTCTTTTCCTGGAGGTTTGAAGGTCGTATTGGTTCGGAAATACCGCTGGTGACAGTTCATTGCACAGTTTTATCGTACAAGGCAGAAAGTTTCTCGAGCAACGCTCTGTGCTCTTTCTAGTCCCTGAAACTTGGTTTTAGTGAACTAAAGCATAATCACAATATAAATACAGCAATATCAATGTCACATTCCATAAAAACATAAATAAATGTACAAAATGTGAAAAATGAAAAAAAAAACATGCTATTTTTAGGAAATTTAAATTAGCAAACTCGGAAAAGTGCTATTGGATTTTTAGAGCATAAAAATAATTATACTCTCAAAAGCTTTTAGTTGCAAAATATATCAAAGTTCGCCGACCACGTCACTACGGCGAAATAGCGGCTTCTGTTTCACCTTTTTATTTTAAAGCCCCAGATTCTGTCCTGATTTATAAATGCAATGAATCAGGCTGAAATATCAGGCCAATTATCTCGTTGGATTTAACAGCCTTTTATTTACGGTTGTTTTGGTGGTATAAAATGAGGAATTCAGCTTCTTATTGTAATATATTTTCAATCGATGTTATACAGGAAATGTTGTATAAAATATGTATGTGTATTTACAAAAAAAAAAGTATCTAAGTATGTTTATCCGCATTCTAGATTCCATAACACAAGCTAGTTAAGCTATGCTTACCATGGGTCTAGACAGCGTTGTGTAGAAAGTTGTAAAAAAAAAAACAAAAAAATATCATTTCAAGAAACCTGATTACACTAATGATTTTTTCAAAATAAATGCATCAAATATTTCTTTCAATTCCTAAATTAATTTTCTACATTTCAATGTTTTTAGATAATATATGTTATTTTGGTACACATGGATATAAATTGTAAATGAATTAACGCATAACCCTATAAGTCACACATTAATTCGATATCGAGTGTTAATTACTAAATGATTAACACTTTAATGGTAGTTAAAAGAGCCCGCTATTAGAGCAGAATATTACCAACCTATTCATATAATGTCATAAAAGCTGCATCGATACTTTGTACTATAAGGTAATAGGTTAAAGTCCGTTAAAGAACGATTCACGTGGAAAATCAAAACCTGTAGTGAACATGATGAACTGAAGACCGTGACGCTGCACGCATTGCGGTTGACGTGGCTATTTGTTCCCACAACACCGGCGTTTATAGCTCACGACACGACCACGAGACGATATAATTTAACTACTCCAATAATTTATTATTATAAATTTATTGACGTAAAATGTTGCATACTTGTGTGAATATAATTGAAAGAAATGTTAATTTACATGACTAATAAAATATAAATTAGAATGGTTACTTATGAATCAATTTGGATTAGATTCAAAGCATTATTCGACAATCGATTGGAATAGTTAGCATAACAATTTGCTTTTTAATAAATAGTTCCTTTACCTATCCCAAAACACAACAATATGATTTTCTTTCGCACAATTTAATAAACTAGGTATATAATAATCGTTATAGAAAAATAATCAAATTGTGAGAGCTCAGCAGGCTCTCGATTGCAATTAGTAATTTTTTAAGTCAGCCTGTGACCACGGCCGGTGTAATCTGGTCGAAACGTCAGGCAAATCAAAGGCATGGCAAATTATAGATACATACATATATGTACCTATAACATGATTCCGTAATTCCCGTTAATATTATTGTATGGTAATGGTTTGTTTTTTTACAACCATATACATAAAGACGTACAAAGTTTTCTAAAAGTACGGTAATCATATTTAGTGAAAAAAATAATATAATTTTCATTCTAATTACAAAATACAAAACGAATCAAAAAGTAAAATTTTGACAAATTGATTTTATCTTTAAAATTTAGATACTATTTACTATTTTGTAGTTTTTACAGTGCTTACTATGCGTCTCGAATTCAATTTCTAATAAATTCCGTTAGTTATAAATGCCCTCACCGCTCACTTGCTCGGTTCAAAGGATCTTGTGTTACGGCTCCGCTGAATATCATCATTTTTCCTTGTTACATACAAGGTGGGGTATTCTCTTGTAAAGTTGCCGGGATTTCCCCTGATGGTGACAGATCATTCTTAGTATTACTAAGGAGCATAAAGTTATTCATACTGTTACCTCTGCAAAGTATTATACCAATGTTTCTCTAGAGGAGTCTCTTATACTTGGTTGAATTAAGTAGTTTATCATCTGAGTTTTATAAGCTTTTCAATGTGATTGTGATGTTGTTATACAATATATGCTTTACGTACGTTTTTATGGCACTGGCAAAACTCAAAGACTTGTGAAAGAGAATTAGAATTCTGTATACTGTTTTGTTATAAAGGGCACGTCAATTTGACTTCACTTCGCCTGATAGTAAGCTATAGGAAAAGTTTCGAAAAGAGGGCCACTATCGCAAACATGTACCTACCATATTATCAGTGGTGGCACTCAGATCGACGGCCTCATCTCAGCCTTTTGACGCCCCGCTTAAAGGACCCAGGACTGTAGGAAGAAGGAAACACATGAGCTGGCTGGTATATCTACATTTATTGCATTTGTTTTATTAACTAGTAGTAACCTGCGGTTGTGCACGGAGGTTTATATTATAATCAAACATAGCCTATGTCTTTCCTCAAGGGCTAATCTATATCAGCACAAAATTTCCACAAAATGGCTTCTGACACACAGAGTTACTATATTACTATTAATTTCCATCAAAAATAAATATTTTGGACTTCGGTCACTATCCAAAATTCTTGATGCTTCGCGATTACTGTAGTATAGCTACATTGTACAGTTGACAAATAAGATACGGTTGCACCTTTATATACTTACTTAAAAATGCAATCGTATCTTTTTGTCGGCTGTACCATAAGGTCGTAGCCAGTTCTATTTATTATTTCTTTTAAGCTTCCCTCGTTAACTCCGCTAATCTAAGTTTACTCCACAGAGACTTATAGTACAAAGTAATGACATTCGTCTTCTTCTGGGTGCAATCTTGGTTTATTAACTTTAAGATACACTTATATAACTTATTAGTACCTATACTCCGTTTGTTTAGGTACTTAAAAAAGGTAAACAAATCGTAAAAAGGGTTCTTTTACAGGGGCATTTTTCGTTCCGAAATAAAAAGAAACCAAAATAAAATAATTTAAGGATTTAAAATCCATTTTTTCTCTTATATTTTTCTATATTTAACTACTTTGTTTAATATTAAGTGGTAATTATTATTTTCTAAGCTGAAGAACAATACTAATTATATTATTTAAAATGATTTTAAAAACTATTGCACTAAAACAGTTTTTTCCAGATCGCGCCATACGTGCGTGACTGTCAAAGTCTACTGGTTTGTATATTGTTTGCGAAAAGCATGTACTGAAAGAAGTGGAGAAGATATCTGCCCTAGATAAGATTATTGACGAAACCTATGATCGTGATAGTACTTTAAACTAAAATTTGATTGAATTTGAAATAACTTTGATTGTTATTATAATTTTGTGAATGTGTCCATGTTTAAAATTATAAATTTTAAAATTATATAATAAGGTAAAATGTAGTTTCTATGTTGCGCATAATCATGCACAAAAATACTATTGTCATTGAAGGTAAATAAAATAAATAAATAAATATTCCACAACATTCTACACAACGCTATCTAGACCCATGGTAAGCTTTTATGGCTTGTGTTATAGAATCTAGAATGCGGATAAACATACTTATATACTTTTTTTTTGTAAATACATACATATTATACATAGAAATAAATAATATAGGTTGCTAATCTCTGAAGTTCGCCATTTTTCTTGTTTACCTTCTTTAAAATCAATTTAGTAGTAGAATATATTTCTATACGAAGGAACTAGACAGAGAGTGTAGAGGAGTTAATTCAATATTATACAATTATAAAAGTAAGATCACAAGCCTTGAGTTAATATGCCCCTTGAGGTAATAAAAGTTCGTAAAATATTCTCAGTACTTGCCAATTATTTTTTCACAGAACCAATATTTTGTTGACTAGTACTCGTAGATCTAAAAGGTCATTCGAAATTCTCAGTACATATATTTTATTAAACCAATATTCGTCAAAAACATTTTCAACACTAAAATAACTCGAAAATTTAAATTTAAATATTCTCCTTCCCTCGAATGCTAAGCACCAAAATAGGCAATAACAATTTGGGTTGCTTTCTCAGATGCCAATTCTCCGGCAAAACGGCGAGTGTTTCTTTAATTTGAATTTTGATAGAGTTCTAATGAAGCGAAGTAACGAACTTACTAAGTTTAGCACGGCGAAAATGAATGTTGTTATACTGAAATCTATTTGTTCAGCTCTTGCCCTTGACAAATATGAATATTCTAAAGTTAATCGGGGGCGCAGCGTCAATTAAGCCGCTAACTTAGTTTGTCGTTTAGCTTTGTTATCTTAGTTCTTCAGACGGTACGGACTTATTTATTTAGAAAAGTATAATCCGGCCGTTCGGATGGCTTTTTGTTATAATAATTACAACGATTTAGCATGTTTACGTTCGAAGTTGTATTTACTTTGTGTTAAAATGAAGCAGGTTTGTGAGATAATATAAATACAGACGTATAGCTCTGTAATCATAATCATTACACGGTAAAAGAGGGAGGTATATTAACGCTCTCATTTGTGCTAGTGCTAAAGTATCTCTTAATGACTAGACTTTCTCCTTATGGCATTATGTCGAAAATAAATAATTTTTGAAATTCTGTCATAGCTTTGTTATCTTAGTTCTTCAGACGGTACGAACTTACTTATTTAGAAACATATGACATTATGTCGAAAAAAGATAATTTTTGATATTATGTCATAGGGATAAAGTCTGTTGCTGTTAAATAGATGGGTACTTTAAGAAGTTATAAATAATAAATAAATAAATATTTCCCAACATTTTACACAACGCTATCTAGACCCATGGTAAGCATTGTTTAACTAGCTTGTGTTATGGAATCTAGGATGCGAATAAACATACTTAAATATTTTTTTTTTGTAAATACATACATACTACACATAGAAACAACTATTATACATACAAATATTTGCACTAAGCGGGAATTGAAGCCGCGCCTCCTGCGTGGCAGTCGCGTTCACTACCACCACGCCACGGAGGCAACGAATCAAAAAGTAAAATTTTGACAAATTGATTTTATCTTTAAAATTTAGATACTATTTACTATTTTGTAGTTTTTACAGTGCTTACTATGCGTCTCGAATTCAATTTCTAATAAATTCCGTTAGTTATAAATGCCCTCACCGCTCACTTGCTCGGTTCAAAGGATCTTGTGTTACGGCTCCGCTGAATATCATCATTTTTCCTTGTTACATACAAGGTGGGGTATTCTCTTGTAAAGTTGCCGGGATTTCCCCTGATGGTGACAGATCATTCTTAGTATTACTAAGGAGCATAAAGTTATTCATACTGTTACCTCTGCAAAGTATTATACCAATGTTTCTCTAGAGGAGTCTCTTATACTTGGTTGAATTAAGTAGTTTATCATCTGAGTTTTATAAGCTTTTCAATGTGATTGTGATGTTGTTATACAATATATGCTTTACGTACGTTTTTATGGCACTGGCAAAACTCAAAGACTTGTGAAAGAGAATTAGAATTCTGTATACTGTTTTGTTATAAAGGGCACGTCAATTTGACTTCACTTCGCCTGATAGTAAGCTATAGGAAAAGTTTCGAAAAGAGGGCCACTATCGCAAACATGTACCTACCATATTATCAGTGGTGGCACTCAGATCGACGGCCTCATCTCAGCCTTTTGACGCCCCGCTTAAAGGACCCAGGACTGTAGGAAGAAGGAAACACATGAGCTGGCTGGTATATCTACATTTATTGCATTTGTTTTATTAACTAGTAGTAACCTGAGGTTGTGCACGGAGGTTTATATTATAATCAAACATAGCCTATGTCTTTCCTCAAGGGCTAATCTATATCAGCACAAAATTTCCACAAAATGGCTTCTGACACACAGAGTTACTATATTACTATTAATTTCCATCAAAAATAAATATTTTGGACTTCGGTCACTATCCAAAATTCTTGATGCTTCGCGATTACTGTAGTATAGCTACATTGTACAGTTGACAAATAAGATACGGTTGCACCTTTATATACTTACTTAAAAATGCAATCGTATCTTTTTGTCGGCTGTACCATAAGGTCGTAGCCAGTTCTATTTATTATTTCTTTTAAGCTTCCCTCGTTAACTCCGCTAATCTAAGTTTACTCCACAGAGACTTATAGTACAAAGTAATGACATTCGTCTTCTTCTGGGTGCAATCTTGGTTTATTAACTTTAAGATACACTTATATAACTTATTAGTACCTATACTCCGTTTGTTTAGGTACTTAAAAAAGGTAAACAAATCGTAAAAAGGGTTCTTTTACAGGGGCATTTTTCGTTCCGAAATAAAAAGAAACCAAAATAAAATAATTTAAGGATTTAAAATCCATTTTTTCTCTTATATTTTTCTATATTTAACTACTTTGTTTAATATTAAGTGGTAATTATTATTTTCTAAGCTGAAGAACAATACTAATTATATTATTTAAAATGATTTTAAAAACTATTGCACTAAAACAGTTTTTTCCAGATCGCGCCATACGTGCGTGACTGTCAAAGTCTACTGGTTTGTATATTGTTTGCGAAAAGCATGTACTGAAAGAAGTGGAGAAGATATCTGCCCTAGATAAGATTATTGACGAAACCTATGATCGTGATAGTACTTTAAACTAAAATTTGATTGAATTTGAAATAACTTTGATTGTTATTATAATTTTGTGAATGTGTCCATGTTTAAAATTATAAATTTTAAAATTATATAATAAGGTAAAATGTAGTTTCTATGTTGCGCATAATCATGCACAAAAATACTATTGTCATTGAAGGTAAATAAAATAAATAAATAAATATTCCACAACATTCTACACAACGCTATCTAGACCCATGGTAAGCTTTTATGGCTTGTGTTATAGAATCTAGAATGCGGATAAACATACTTATATACTTTTTTTTTGTAAATACATACATATTATACATAGAAATAAATAATATAGGTTGCTAATCTCTGAAGTTCGCCATTTTTCTTGTTTACCTTCTTTAAAATCAATTTAGTAGTAGAATATATTTCTATACGAAGGAACTAGACAGAGAGTGTAGAGGAGTTAATTCAATATTATACAATTATAAAAGTAAGATCACAAGCCTTGAGTTAATATGCCCCTTGAGGTAATAAAAGTTCGTAAAATATTCTCAGTACTTGCCAATTATTTTTTCACAGAACCAATATTTTGTTGACTAGTACTCGTAGATCTAAAAGGTCATTCGAAATTCTCAGTACATATATTTTATTAAACCAATATTCGTCAAAAACATTTTCAACACTAAAATAACTCGAAAATTTAAATTTAAATATTCTCCTTCCCTCGAATGCTAAGCACCAAAATAGGCAATAACAATTTGGGTTGCTTTCTCAGATGCCAATTCTCCGGCAAAACGGCGAGTGTTTCTTTAATTTGAATTTTGATAGAGTTCTAATGAAGCGAAGTAACGAACTTACTAAGTTTAGCACGGCGAAAATGAATGTTGTTATACTGAAATCTATTTGTTCAGCTCTTGCCCTTGACAAATATGAATATTCTAAAGTTAATCGGGGGCGCAATTAAGCCAAATAAATAAATAAGTCAATTAAGCCGCTAACTTAGTTTGTCGTTTAGCTTTGTTATCTTAGTTCTTCAGACGGTACGGACTTATTTATTTAGAAAAGTATAATCCGGCCGTTCGGATGGCTTTTTGTTATAATAATTACAACGATTTAGCATGTTTACGTTCGAAGTTGTATTTACTTTGTGTTAAAATGAAGCAGGTTTGTGAGATAATATAAATACAGACGTATAGCTCTGTAATCATAATCATTACACGGTAAAAGAGGGAGGTATATTAACGCTCTCATTTGTGCTAGTGCTAAAGTATCTCTTAATGACTAGACTTTCTCCTTATGGCATTATGTCGAAAATAAATAATTTTTGAAATTCTGTCATAGCTTTGTTATCTTAGTTCTTCAGACGGTACGAACTTACTTATTTAGAAACATATGACATTATGTCGAAAAAAGATAATTTTTGATATTATGTCATAGGGATAAAGTCTGTTGCTGTTAAATAGATGGGTACTTTAAGAAGTTATAAATAATAAATAAATAAATATTTCCCAACATTTTACACAACGCTATCTAGACCCATGGTAAGCATTGTTTAACTAGCTTGTGTTATGGAATCTAGGATGCGAATAAACATACTTAAATATTTTTTTTTTGTAAATACATACATACTACACATAGAAACAACTATTATACATACAAATATTTGCACTAAGCGGGAATTGAAGCCGCGCCTCCTGCGTGGCAGTCGCGTTCACTACCACCACGCCACGGAGGCTGTCAAAGAAGGATAAAGTCGGATAAAAAAGAAAGTAAGAAAGAAGAAAGAAAAATATTTTATTTAAGTTTGTTGTGTATTTGTAAATTGTTTTGGAATATTTATTAAAAAAAACATTCTAGATATTGCAAACCCAAATAGGGCCCCATCTCAGCATTGAATGCTGCGCACACCCTTGCGTTGAGTATGCACAGCGCTGGTTTAAAGATGGGGCGACATAATAAAATGTATGAGTTAGCCTAACCAACGTTGAACAGTTTCATCCATTAGTCCTGATAAACATTACGTACAGTTTCTAGGTCCCTGCAACAAAACATTATCTTTCATAATATGGTGTCACTTAGACGGTGCCAATTTCCCGCACGTTCGAGTCGATAAAGTCGTATGCGATAATCACTAGCAATAATCGCCCTGTCAAAGTGTTTACACGCTCAATTCTCGCATACGATTATATCATAAGAGTTTCGCAAGTGATATTTCAAATTATGCCTTATGTCATTGCTTTAAAATTCTTTTTAGAACGTATCGATATTCAATTGCGAGGCGATTCTCGCCAGGCGAGGACGAGCGAGCGACTATTGCTTCTTCGAGTGTTTAGACGATGCATCTCTTTTTTTCTCCTTTCGAGAATCGTATATTTGAGGCGATAAACTCTCTTCGTCTAAACGAGCCTTACAATAGAACTAACTTTCCCCGCGGCTCCGCCCGTGTGGATGTCGGATATCGCAAACAAGCATGTCCTTTCTCAAGGTCTAATTCACCCCTATACCAAATTTCGGTTCAGTGGTTTAGGCGTGAAAGCGTATCATACAGACAGTTACTTTCGCATTTATAATATTAGTGGATTTTGTAATATAAGATTTTCAAATTATCTTTGAACAGTTCCAACTCCGCGCACTCCTACATTCATTGACACCTTGTCTTTGTCCATATTAAGAGCCGAGATCGTTCGTTTTTGGATTGAATTTAGCTCATCTGTAAATAGAGAATATAGCTAATCACATAGTCTAAGGTTGTAGTTACTGCCGCTTATTACTGCGTGTTTATTTTTTTATTTTTTTGAAAAAAGAATATTAGCACCGAAGTTACTAATATTCCCTCCAACTAAGCTAACTTGTGCTAAGAGTGGGTTCACGTCTGTAGTGTTATGGCCAGGATTCGAACCCGGGACCTCTCGATCGTAAGGCCCACTCCTTAACCACTAAGCTACCGACGCTCTCGCCAGGCTTCTCTCTATCGGTTGCTTATCGAATAAGAAGTCAGCATAGCGATCCAGATGTCCTGAGTTTTACCCATGCGAATCCACTTCTGTAAGAAGCTATTTTTTTTTTATAAGTAGGACACGTCAAAATGACTTTACCTCGCCTGATGATAAGTTGAAGACAAAGTCTCAGGAAAGAGGGTCATAATTACAGACACCAACAATGTTACAGTGGTGACTCTAATATTTTTATAATTACAACTAATAATATTGAATAACACACTTGTACTTGTCCACTGAGTTTAATTTGGTGGGTGAAAAACCATCAAACCTTTGAGAATGCCGTAAGGCGAAACCGGTCTGGTTCAGATATGAAATTAAACTCAGTGGAAAAGTACAAGTGTGTATGTGTAGTAGATTCCACCAAGTGCCATCAATCTTGAGTATAAACAGTACAACTATTAATTTGATTTAGGACTGTTGGTTCCATTGGAAAGTTCCATTGATGGGTCCAACAGGACTTTCGAGTTTTCATGGCTCCATTGGTGAGTCCAACAGGATTTACGAATTCTGATAGTCCCATTTAGATCATGGAGTCAATAATCGAAATTTTAACAGGTTTACATCCGGTCTCGTGGTTCCATTGTCAAAACTTACAACTTTTACTTAAAAGGTGTTAAATTAAACTTTATTCTAACAAGCGTTATGGAGTAACACATTAACAATCATGAAATAAGTAAATATTACAAAACAAAACAGTAATTAACTACTACATATTAAATAGTTATTTGTTATACAAGAGTGCAAAGTTGCTTTTTAACTGCGTGCTCATATTTGATGACCGAGCAAGCGAAGGATTCTAAAGTTGAATTCTTCGATTCAGATATTAGAATCCTGAGCGTAAGCGAGGGAATCAACAGAGCACAAGGTGAAAAATCTTTGCGTTCGAGTGCAACACGTAACTTTTCATCGCCCCTAAGCGAGGAAATAACTAAATTAAAAAAAATACAATCTCACCACGTCCATGCATTCACAATATGACGTGACAATCAAAATGTCCAACATACACAAATATCGACTAAGAAGTACCTAAATGGGACCAAATAAATGTTGGATTGGGACCAAATTAAAATGAGACCACTTTAAAAGCGATAGTAAATTTAACAATTAACTTCAGTTACTGCCTAGTACATTTTTTTTAAAGCAAGCCACCATTAATTCAATATAAACCTATGTACGGAACCTTAGCGTTGTGCTACCAATCCTTATCTAAAGGTGTTTCCTATGAAATAACATGCGCCGTTGCTTTAGGTATCCGCCATTAAGGTAATTGCCACTTGAATATTCAAGATGTCGGATTAGACGGGATACCGTGATCGTCTGAACGGCTCATTTGTATGCGAATCGAAAATTTTGTATGAGGAACATCAGGCGTCGCGTTGTATGGAGTTTTACATAAATACGGTGGTTGTAAGGATTTAGAGTTTAATACGGGTTTAGTGTTAATTTCAGCATCTACAACAATGTAACTTAAATGCTCTCACTCATTCATAAAATATATCGTGCATTACTAATTCTCGGCATAAATTAATGGAGAAATATATTATTACTAGCTTTTGCCCGCGGCTCCGCCCGCGTGGATGTCGGTTATCGCGATCAAACATAGCCTATGTCCTTTCTCAAGGTCTAATCTATCCCTATACCAAATTTCATCAAAATCGGTTCAGTGGTTTAGGTGTGAAAGCGTAACATACAGACAGACAGACAGACAGACAGACAGAGTTACTTTCGCATTTTTTTTTTTTATACAGGACACGTCAATTTGACTTCACCTCGCCTGATGTTAAGCTAAAGGCAAAGTCTCGGAAAGAGGGTCACCATCGTAAACATTTACCATGTTAACAGTGGTGGCACTCAGCTTGACGGCCTCATTAGATGCCTTTTCACGCCCCGCTTAAAGGACCCAGGACTGTAGGAAGAAGGAAACACGTGAACTGGCAGGGAATTCCAGGCCTTAGTGGTGCGGCATAGGAATGAATCACTGAAACGCTTGGTTCTAGCAGATATACTCTGCACCGTAAATGGATGACATCTTAGCCCTGCACGTGTCGTCCTGTGAAGGAAAGGGGAGGGTGGGACTAATTAGAAGAGCTCGTCAGAACATTCACCATGGTAGAGACGGTAGAAAACTGCCAAAGACGCAACATCTCTACGCATCTGCAAAGGCTCGAGGGTGTTCGTGACCTCAGGATCCCCAATAATGCGGACCGCACGTCGCTGCAACCTGTCGAGAGCATCTAATAAGTACTTTGCGGAGCCGTCCCAGAGATGTGAGCAGTATTCCACGCAGGAACGAATTTGGGTCTTATATAGAAGACACCGCTGCTCCGGCGTGAAAAAACGTCTCACTCTGTTTAGGACTCCGTGTTTACGCGAGGCTGATTTGATGATACTCTCGATATAGTTTTTGTTATTCAGTTTGCAGCGAACATCCATACCGAGGATAGTGAGGTGATCCTGCAGTGGCAGTGGTGTGCTCTGAAGAGTGGGAAGGGGAAGGAAAGGAGATACATTTGCTGTAAACGCACATGCCTGGGTCTTCTTGGCATTGAACTCGACCAGGTTCCTAGCGCCCCATTGAGAAATGTGGTCCAGGATCCGGTCCAGGTCAGTGACAAGAAGCTGCCTTTTTTCCGCGATATCAGACTGCTTGGCCGCAGGATGTGCGTAATAACTCCCGTGTAAGGTGCTGTCGTCTGCATAGCAGTGAATGTTTCCGTTACAGAGCATGTCATTGATATGCAGAAGAAAGAGAGTGGGAGATAAGACGGAACCCTGCGGCACGCCAGCATTTACCTGCAAGAACTCCGAAGCTCGTCCATCACAAAGGACGCGAATACGGCGCCCCTGCAGGAAGCTTGCAACCCAGTTACACAGTCTAGGAGGCAGGCCGAAGGCTGGTAGCTTGGAAAGAAGCGATTTGTGCCATACCCTATCGAAAGCTTTGGCGATGTCGAGACTAATTGCCAGTGACTCACCGTGCTTCTCCATAGCCTCACCCCAAAGGTGGGTCATGTACGCCAGAAGATCACCCGTTGACCGTTTCGGTCTGAAACCGTATTGCCGGTCACTAAGCAAGGAGTGATCCTCTAGGTGGCGCATGAGCTGTGATTATGTGCTCGAACACCTTGCACAGCACTGAGGTGACGGCTATGGGTCGATAGTTGGCTGGGATATTAGTATGGATGAACTATTGCCTACAGCTTTGCTTATTTGTAACTAGCTTTTGCCCGCGACTTCGTTCACGTTAAGTTCGGTATAGATAGTTATAGTACACACTGCTCCTGTTCCCGCGACTCAGATAAAGGTCCTTAAAGTTTCTGTGAGCCTGGTACTTAATGCAAATGTACCAGAGTCACAGAAATACTGATCCCGTGACCGCAACACACAGGAACCTATAAATGAGATAAAATAAATGTCGAACGGGATAAAAAGTACCCTATGTCCGTCTCCTGGTTCTAAGCTACATCAGCATCAATTTTCAGTCAAATTAAAGCCGTCAATTTACAGCCGTTCCTGAGTTATAAATAGTGTAACTAACACGACTTTTTTTATGTATAAAGATACTGATGCCGTTATCTCTGTGGCAAATTTCTTCCAAAACTACTCAGTTGTTTAGGCGTCATTGAGTAACAAACATTCACGTAACCATGCATTTTTATGAACTTTCACATCGACAGTAAAATTTGGATTATATATGTAAATACTGCAGTCCTGAAATCATTTTGCGGTTTCAACTAAAATACTCCTACTACAATTTGGATCATTGCCATAATAGAGACATCAATGATGATAAAATTTAATCGAGCTAATTCACTAATTAAGCAATTGATTGTAATGTATTGCGTTATATCCAATGAACGTCTATTTTGGTTTAAATAAATGACACCGCTTTCTGTTCGGTCGATCGATTGCAGTTCCATTGTGCGGTAATGGTGCTATTCGTATTAATAAAGTTCGAACATTTGTTTTATTTTAATTCTAAATAATACAGTTATTCTAAATTCTAATGGGTATGGGAGGAAAAGTCTTTTAAAGGAATTTTTCAAATTTCAAACTGATAGTATGAAGGAGAGTTAGACAGTATTCCTATTATTGCTCCATAAAATTTATTTGGAAATATATATATATATATACTTTGGAAAGATTGGAAATATGCGTATTAATTATTCAACCACAGCAAAATTCGGTACACTTTAAAATAACTCTTTAGAAGAAGAGTTTCATCTCCTGCACCCGTTGATCTCCTCAAAAATATTTAAGGTGCCCGTTGATCACCTGATATAACAAACTGCACAGCTGTTTGACATGTAAATGTAATCATAAATTATATTCTTTGACGTTCAATCATAGTTGATTTCGATGAGCTTTTCCAATTAGTCACACCCTCTCCTTTCCTACACAGGGCAACGCGTGCAGGGTTTAGATGTTACCCGCATACTGTGCAGAATATTCTTTCAAGAACCAAGCGGTTCGGTGACTCATTGCTTTGCCGCACCATTAAGATCTGGAACTCCCTGCCAGCTCAGGTGTTTCCTTCTTCGTACAGTCCTGGGTCCTTTAAATGGGGCGTGAAAAGGCATCTGATGAGGCCGTCCAGCTGAGTGCCACCACTGTTAACATGGTACATGTTTATAATGGTGGGCCTCTTTGCGAGACTTTGTCTTTAGATTTGAGATTGACATGGTCATGGCCATACCCTATCGAAAGCTTTGGCGATGTCGAGACTAATTGCCAGTGACTCACCGTGCTTCTCCATAGCCTCACCCCAAAGGTGGGTCATGTACGCCAGAAGATCACCCGTTGACCGTTTCGGTCTGAAACCGTATTGCCGGTCACTAAGCAAGGAGTGATCCTCTAGGTGGCGCATGAGCTGTGATTATGTGCTCGAACACCTTGCACAGCACTGAGGTGACGGCTATGGGTCGATAGTTGGCTGGGATATTAGTATGGATGAACTATTGCCTACAGCTTTGCTTATTTGTAACTAGCTTTTGCCCGCGACTTCGTTCACGTTAAGTTCGGTATAGATAGTTATAGTACACACTGCTCCTGTTCCCGCGACTCAGATAAAGGTCCTTAAAGTTTCTGTGAGCCTGGTACTTAATGCAAATGTACCAGAGTCACAGAAATACTGATCCCGTGACCGCAACACACAGGAACCTATAAATGAGATAAAATAAATGTCGAACGGGATAAAAAGTACCCTATGTCCGTCTCCTGGTTCTAAGCTACATCAGCATCAATTTTCAGTCAAATTAAAGCCGTCAATTTACAGCCGTTCCTGAGTTATAAATAGTGTAACTAACACGACTTTTTTTATGTATAAAGATACTGATGCCGTTATCTCTGTGGCAAATTTCTTCCAAAACTACTCAGTTGTTTAGGCGTCATTGAGTAACAAACATTCACGTAACCATGCATTTTTATGAACTTTCACATCGACAGTAAAATTTGGATTATATATGTAAATACTGCAGTCCTGAAATCATTTTGCGGTTTCAACTAAAATACTCCTACTACAATTTGGATCATTGCCATAATAGAGACATCAATGATGATAAAATTTAATCGAGCTAATTCACTAATTAAGCAATTGATTGTAATGTATTGCGTTATATCCAATGAACGTCTATTTTGGTTTAAATAAATGACACCGCTTTCTGTTCGGTCGATCGATTGCAGTTCCATTGTGCGGTAATGGTGCTATTCGTATTAATAAAGTTCGAACATTTGTTTTATTTTAATTCTAAATAATACAGTTATTCTAAATTCTAATGGGTATGGGAGGAAAAGTCTTTTAAAGGAATTTTTCAAATTTCAAACTGATAGTATGAAGGAGAGTTAGACAGTATTCCTATTATTGCTCCATAAAATTTATTTGGAAATATATATATATATATACTTTGGAAAGATTGGAAATATGCGTATTAATTATTCAACCACAGCAAAATTCGGTACACTTTAAAATAACTCTTTAGAAGAAGAGTTTCATCTCCTGCACCCGTTGATCTCCTCAAAAATATTTAAGGTGCCCGTTGATCACCTGATATAACAAACTGCACAGCTGTTTGACATGTAAATGTAATCATAAATTATATTCTTTGACGTTCAATCATAGTTGATTTCGATGAGCTTTTCCAATTAGTCACACCCTCTCCTTTCCTACACAGGGCAACGCGTGCAGGGTTTAGATGTTACCCGCATACTGTGCAGAATATTCTTTCAAGAACCAAGCGGTTCGGTGACTCATTGCTTTGCCGCACCATTAAGATCTGGAACTCCCTGCCAGCTCAGGTGTTTCCTTCTTCGTACAGTCCTGGGTCCTTTAAACGGGGCGTGAAAAGGCATCTGATGAGGCCGTCCAGCTGAGTGCCACCACTGTTAACATGGTACATGTTTATAATGGTGGGCCTCTTTGCGAGACTTTGTCTTTAGATTTGAGATTGACATGGTCATTAACATTAATAGTGTAACACTCACCGGTCTATTAACCATGTTTGTTATTTTCTTTTGGTAACCGATATTTCGACGGTGTGTCAGTACACCGTGATCATGGCGCTTGAAACAGCGCCAAAATATCAGTTACCAAAAAAAATAACAAACTTGGTAAATATCCCGGTGAGTGTTACACTATTAATTTGTCTTTAGCTTAGTATCAGGCGAGGTGAAGTCAAATTGTTAACATTGTTAACTTTGCCTTTAGCTTACCTTCAGTAAGTCGAATTGACGTGTACTATATTTAAAAAACCAGGCTAAGTGACGTGTCATGGGAGAGGCCTATGTCCAGCAGTGGACTGCCGTGGGCTGATGATGATGATGATGATGATGATATATAAAAAAAAGTTTATCAACCATCAATATCCAACAACGTTCACAGTTTGATTAACCTACAATTCAATTACTCAATTATGGTGTTCAAATAACTTTGCATCTAATCAAAATACTGTTGGCGTGATGTGAACAAAGCTAACTATTTCTGTAACAGTTAAACAAAGTTTGGAGTTGCTATAAAGTATGAACTAATTTGTCAAAGTTCCTAGTGGCGGTCGAAACCACTCGTTAGAGTTTCGTTAAGGATTGTGTATTCAACCCTCAAGATATTTGGGACTATTAATTACGATATTATAATTGGTACAGAAAGTTTTTAAGTACCTATTCCTTTTTTTTCCGTGCGTAAATCCCCTCGGATACCTCCCCTGCTGGAGCCGGAAGAGGAGGCTATGTCGGACTCGAACATACTAAAACCGCACGCCCTCTGTGGGTCGTGGTGCTAGGCCGGAGGTGAAGTTGTCTTCGACATATCCCTCGCACCCCGGCTGATCCCTTACTGGCCCGCCTCGGGAGGGGGACAACGGTGTCCCCGACTCGCCCCCGGAATGGGGAGGCGCGCTTTTCAGCAGTACCTATTCCTATAGGTAATGAAGTCAATTACCATACCTAGGTATTCACGCCCAATCCTTTCGCATACTGTATATTATTTTAACTGTTCAAAATTATAAACCATTCATGTAGTCTGATTCTGTCAGAAATAAATCTGATAATCTAAATATTATTCACAAAAAAACCTTTATTTTATCCATATCCATATCTACACTAATATTATAAATGCGAAAGTAACTCTGTCTGTCTGTCTGTCTGTCTGTCTTTCTGTCTGTCTGTCTGTATGTTACGCTTTCACGGCTAAACCACTGAACCGATTTTGATGAAATTCGGTATAGGGGTAGATTAGACCATGAAAAAGGATATAGGCTATGTTTGGTCGCGATAACCAACATCCATGCGGGCGGAGCTGCGGGCAAAAGCTAGTCTAAAATAAAAACTAAAAAATCATTCAGGTCTAATAAATTTACCTTACCGCGAGCAACAACCACTAAGTCCATGATAGTGCGAAGCGGCATATTCCACAAACTTGCGCAATTGAAACTCCAATATTATAATCTCGGTTGCAACGGTGTTGTTTTTGCCGCAGTCCCCCCATTAAATGGTTGTATCTTTGGCGAACACTCGCACTCCGCCACTCGTTTATTACGTGCTTGCTACTTAAATTGATTAACAGGCGGGTACAGGGGAGTTTAATAAACAAATTACTTTAATTAGTGGAAAACCTTATTGAATGATTTGCTGTTTTCATGGGAGGTAGAGTACGGTGGTTCGATCCATATACCCATGATATTTACGCCTGTAGTAAACCCTCGAAGGGCAGAAGTGTATTTTAACATTCATATTTGTCAACCATGATTTTTGGTCCCATTGCTATGAAGTGGGTACTTCGTTGTGAGATGTATGTATGAGTAATGTGTATTATTATTGCATAGGTTGGTTCGATCAGAAACCTACCTATGTGATATGTTGTAATATACTGTTATCCTTGAATATATTCTAAGATCCTTTACGTAATATTTAGAGATGAATTACATGGCTTTTCCAGATCCAAACTAGTAGTTATTTTAGTTTTAGTTCGTTTAATCTATTTGATTATATTAATAGCTATTGCGTCTTCACCTACATGGTTTACAGATCCTATTCCTGCAACCTCCAGAAACTTACTATAGGGATACAAAATTTATTGTATACTATAATATCTATCTGTTTGCTCAACTTTCATCCAGATCCATTGAAATTCAATTAATTTACTATTTCAATCAAGTTCATCTATCCAATTTTCTTACATTTAATAGCAGTACATTTACACGAGTGAAATATTCAAGTCCCATTAACTAATTACCTTAGTATGTCTAGTGCCTGTATGGTAGAAAGTTATATATCTTATTTGATAAAAATTCAATGCGAACACTTCAAGTCCGTTCACTTTTATTATTTCAAATTGAAAGAAGCGCACAATAAAACCTTCATGAAACTTAGTTGTTTAAAATGCAAAATATTTCCTTGTAAGCAGACAGAAATATCTCGAGCCGTCGAGATTCTAGATGAAGGATTGTGAAATCTATGGATAAATGGATTTATGAGAAGCTGTACTGCGTGAGAACTTTTAAAAAGATAATATTATCATAATAAAAGTTGTCGGATGGTTCGAATAACTTAGAGTAACTATTATAAAGTTCTAAACAAGTCATGATTTAACATGAAGATATAAATAATAATCATCATCATCATCATCATCAGCCCGCGGCAGTCCACTGCTGGACATAGGCCTCTCCCATGACACGCCACTTAGCCCGGTCTTCGGCTGTCCTCCTCCACTCTCCACCAGCCACTCTGCGTATATCGTCGCTCCATCTAGTCGCAGGGCGCCCCACACTACGTTTGCCGGTTCGCGGTCTCCACTCAAGGACTCGTTTCCCCCAACGGTTATCGGTCCTACGGCAGATATGGCCAGCCCACTGCCACTTCAGCTTGCTAATTCGTTGAGCTATGTCGATAACTTTAGTTCTCTGCCGAATTACTTCGTTCCGGATTCGATCCCTCAGAGATATACCGAGCATAGCTCTTTCCATAGCACGCTGAGCGACCTTGAATTGGTGAACCAACCGTACCGTAAGTGTCCACGTCTCGGCTCCGTATGTCATAACAGGTAGAACGCACTGGTTATAGACTTTTGTTTTAAGACATTGTGGGATGGGCGACGAGAATACCTGACGAAGCTTTCCAAATGCAGCCCAGCCCAACTGTATTCTTCTTTTTGCCTCACCCTCAAAGTTGTTTCTCCCTAGTTGGAGCATCTGCCCTAGGTATACATACTCCGAAACAATCTCGAGGGGAGTTCCGTTCACAGCAATCGGCTGCCGGTCAACGTGCTCGTTGAACATGACTTTGGTTTTATCCAGGTTCATCCGGAGGCCGATGCGTTGAGAAGAACAAGTTAGGTCATCTAACATTTGTTGTAGGTCCTGCAGCGTCTCTGCCATTATAACAATGTCGTCGGCAAATCGTAGATGAGAGATGTACTCGCCATTGATGTTGATGCCCCGATCTTTCCAGTCTAAGGTCCTGAACACATCCTCCAAGGCGCTAGTGAACAGTTTCGGAGATATGACGTCTCCCTGTCTCACTCCTCGGCGCAGGTGGATATGTTCCGTTTGTCCATTCTGTACTTGAACGGCCATCGTAGCTGCGTCGTATAGACATCTCATCACCTCGATATACCGCCAATCGACTTGGCATCGCTGCAGGGACTCCAGAACAGACCAGGTCTCGACAGTGTCGAAGGCTTTCTCATAGTCCACGAAAGCTAGACACAAGGGCAGATTATACTCTTCTGTCTTCTGTATTATCTGCCGTACTGTGTGGATGTGGTCTATGGTGCCATATCCACTTCGAAACCCGGCCTGCTCTGGAGGTTGAGCCTCGTCAAGTCTTCGTGCAAGACGGTTCGTGATGACCCTTGAGAACAGCTTATAGACATGGCTCAAAAGCGATATGGGTCGATAGTTCTTCAATAGGGTTTTATCTCCTTTTTTGAAGAACAAGACGACTACACTTCTGTTCCATGCCCGCGGAGTTCTTCCAGAGAATAGGACCGAGTTAAATAGTTTCTGGAGCTCCTTAAGTACCGGAAGTCCTCCTGCTTTAAGGAGCTCGCTCGTGATTCCATCCTCTCCTGGAGCCTTTCCATTTTTAAGCTGCCTAAGGGCCAACTCGACCTCGCCTAGGCTGATGTCCGGCAGGTCTTCTGTGAGGTGGCGTGTCAGAGTGGCTCTAGGGTCTCCGTCATCGGATTTTGGTATAAATAATAATACTTGGGTTAAATTATATGACCAGTTCTGAACAAAAAAATAAATATTTTACTTGGTTTTTTCTTCGTGGTGGGCCAAATATCTACTAATGTATTTTGAAGCAGCTTTTTGGTAGAAAGAATTTGGTTAGTTATAAGACTGCTCTGTGTTCAATCACAACTGGTTGACTAGAACCGGAGATATGACCAAAAGCCTTGATAACCGCGCGCCGCTGCGCCGCCGGAGCATATATTTGTATTTTATACCGATATTTCGACTATTATGTTTAAGTTATACATAATATAAGTTGAGTCTATTCGAACTGCTAATGAGAGTTTTTAACAGAAAAATACTTTTGACTCGGAAGATATTCAAACGACAAATAAGTTTGAAAATAACCTACTTGCGTCAATGGACTACTCAAATAAGATATTGTAACTTTTACGGTAACGTAACTATGTTTGTAAGTAGATGCTGAACAAAAAGACTGCCGAGTTTTTGAAGACTTCAAACGGAAAAATAGGAAGTTATCAGCATGGCTGATAACTTCCTCTTTTTGTATGACATCATTTATGTATTCAAGGTACTCTTTAGCCTCGGATTTCTGCACTACCCGGTGGCGGCGACTATATCGACTCGCTCGCCATCTTAGGTTTTCAGGGGTGTAAAATTACTTCGCACCCCAGCTGACCCAGAGCTATCTCCGTTTTCGAGTTGACCCCATCGGACATGGAACCAAGGTGTCTCTATCTTGCACTCGGAAAGGAGGGACGCTTACAGTGCTGCCGTACTGTGCTGCTTCTATTCAGCTCACCGAGGATGCAGGTCATTGAATGACCTTCGACGTCCCAACAGCCTCTGCTGCATACCGCGCCTGTCACGGGCACTTTTTTATTATTAACATGAAAAATATAATTATTCCAACGAATAAGATACACGAAATAACATAATACAATTTCATTCGGAACCGCGACACACTTGATTCCGACAACCATTGCGAGTAATTTCACACTGCTATAATAAAGCTGATTGTGCGCACTTTATATGATAAATGTAATGCTCTGGAAACGGCTTTATGTAGACTCACGTAATTATCATGTCATTGTGTATTCTATAGAGATGTGTATAGATAGTATATAGGTACACTGAGGTATTTTTGAAGTGGAATTATTTATTCTCTGCAGATAACGTGTAAACAATGCCTGAAAAGATTGAACCAGGGAACTCAGGTTTTGATTTGAAGAGAGAGAGATAGAGAAACTACTTCTAACATTGGATGTATTTTCTCCATTTCTTTATTATATTTCTAGATTTTTGTACTTTTTTAATCGCACGCTAGACTAACAGTTCGGTTTGGACAAACTATTCATGTTGTAAATTAATGTTTTCGTTCAAAACATTTTTGAACATTACAAGTTTGACCAACTCTTAAATCAAAAATATATCTAATTGTACACCATATTAAAGTAAGGTCAGATCAAGAATACCCTCAACTGGTACATAGATTATAGATGAAGTTTATGAGCATTATTTTAAGATTGCGCTTCAAATTATTAGAGCATTGCTAAAGCGTTCTTATTAAATATTAAAATTTAATCAATCTACTGTTAAGTTTTTGTGAGGTCAACATTATGAGTAGGTACCCAAGTCAACGTTTGAGTAGCTATCATTTACATTTAGACTGTATTAATAATGAACCAAGCAATTTTCTAAGAGCCAGCTTCTTGTAATTTTAGTTTACCTAGTTAAAATTTTCTTCCTTGTTAATTTCGTGAAGTTTGCGTTTACAATTGCGGTTATGAGAAGTGGGATTCAATTCCTTGCAAAACACAAATATACATACATACATAAACTCACGCCTGTACTCCCCGAAGGGTTAGGCAGAGGTGCTAGCACCCACATTTCGCCAGTTTTATGTTTAGGTCCCAATGGTGGCGAGCCTATTGCCATTAACCGGGCACTTATAAACCTGCGATAAATACACATAACTTCGAAAAGCATCGAAAAGTCATTGGTGTGTGCCATGGTAAACCTGGGATCGAACCCGAGACCTCGTCTCAGCAGTCCATTACCCATACCACTAGGCTTGCAGTAAAATCACTCCATATTACCGATTGTAAAAATATAAAATTTGGTATCTAAATATAAAAATACACCTATCCATATATATCTATCAAACATCTCAAAGAGTTATACAGGCAAAATTTCTATGTAAAAGATTGCTAAAAAGTACGCCATGGGACCCGAGCCGATCTGCAAACCGATAAACATACTGATTCACGAATGTGGCTCAGGCGCCGCGCTGGATATCAACTCGGGGTAGCGTAGACAGACGGCTGCCACTTTCATTAGAGGATAGTGGGCCCCGGGTTCCAAACTGCAAGCCGTATAGAATCGGAATCAAAGCTTGGATAAATAGTTAAAATTATAAGCATTAATAACAGTGACGTCTACAAGGAAAATTTTGCGATTTCATTGCCCTGATTCCCCATTATGTAAACGGTTAATCGATCGTTTAATATCATATTGAGGATATATCCATAACCCAAATATATGTAAAGAGGTACTTATATCTCCAAGCATTGGGTACTGCGAATAAAAACATACCCTCCATCTTACTATAAACACACAAATAGAAGCTGTAACGGGCTGCGAGTCAGATTTATATCGGCGTTACATAGAGCCTGAAGGAAAATTGGGCAGAAAAAAGGGTCGCGAAAAATATTTCAATATGCCATTCACATTTTTTACGATCGTCATGTGTGCCGCCTTACGATTGTGCAGAACCGCAATATCGCCCTATACTTTCATTTCTGTTCGCTTTTTGTTAGTTTATAGCCGGTTTGAACAGTTAAACAAATTATGAGGGTTATATCTCAAGTTATAACGCAGTAATCGATAGGATTATAAGTGATGATTCATGTATTTTGGCGCAGGCAGAGACGTGAATGCGATGTACGGGTCGAGAATATTTCTTGCACTACGTGACCGAAAAATTACATACGTGCGTACAGTAGGCGTCACAGAACAGACGTTATTCGTGTATGGGTGGACACTGTCGACAGCCTCACAATACGGATAATGAACATTTTATTATTTGGAAGATCAGTATCAATCTTATAAGGGGTACTTACTTGTCTCGCACATTCTTCTTTCTTCGTTTGCGTTGTCTGCCGTCTTAGTATAGGCTGAGGCCTGCGTTGCATTGCGTTAATCAGGGTCATTCTTAGAAATTGAAAGGAATTTCTCTCATTACTATAATTTTATTTGATTACTACAAATTTCTAAGAATGACGACGCAACGCAACGCAGCGTAACGCACAAGGTGGGGCCTCACTAGTGGCGCTAGTACTATTATCTATTCTGTGCTAGTGGGATCGTATGTAGGTATATAATTCTAAAGCTAGGTTCACACGATCTAATTTTCTCAGGTTACGTTTTAGGAATTTAGCCACTATATATCTTTCATGTATAAATTTCACCTGCATTAGGTTTTAAGATCCGACAAAATAAGTGTTAGTTATTACATTTTGATTAAAGCGTATCCTTTTAAAATCAGATCCAGTATGTATTGTCTAGACATGAAGGTAGGGTAAGCTGTGTTATTTGAAACGTAATGAAGAGTTTGATCCTTTTGGTTGTAGCCAATCTGGTGGTTGATGCTTATGTCAATAACAGCGAGCTCCTAATGCCACGGTTCCGGCTTTTATATTAATTTTGTGCCCCAAATATGATGAAATTTTCAATATTATGAAACGTTATTTTCATTTTCGGAATATCTGTAAGAAGCTTATAAAGTATCTGTAAATGATATGAAATGAGTCTTTCGGATCTTTGACTTTACTTGGTTGACCGACTTCCCAAAAAGGTTGAGGTTCTAATGTCGTAGGATTTTTCAAATCTACATAATTTTTTTGATTACTAAGATGACTGTTCGGACTTGGAAACTTTCTTTTTATTTGAAATTATATACGTTTCTTGGGTTTTCTAGGTTTTATAAGTTTATTATAGGTAGGCTTTTCCAGGTGATTCCACTATCATCAAGCCAAAGTTAAATGATGAAATACTGAAGAAATAGATTCGTTTTAGATATTTTTCATAGATCAAAGATGCCTGAAGCTGAATGATAAACATTCTATTCCAATCCAAAACCAAATATTTAATACCAGTTCATTGATTTGAACTATAAAGCAATGATAATCAAATATGTCCGCTGAAATATCAACACTGAATATACTGCATCGGGTATTTCATTTTGTAATATATGAATTGGCTCCAATGTAGGTATTGGTTATTATACGACTCTTTGACTCATAGCATCCAATTACTCTGTGCATTTTCGAATATATTATGAATTTTCATGTGGTGATACATGCCACTATGGTGATACATCTTTTGTGATTGCTGAAAATAGTTACTGATATATGCCACTGAAACGGAAAAAAATACTTCCTTTTTATACTCCTGTCAATAGTAGTGGCACAGAATGAATGAAATATTCCAGTTTATGCCACTGGATGTGCCAGTAATGGCCCAGAACGGACAAAGGCTTCCTTTTAATCTCTCGCGTTCCTAACGGCAATTAACGCGATCATGGTATAGGTACATACATACCTTTGATTTGCCTGACGTTCCGACCAGGTTACACCTGCCGTGGTCAGGCTGACTGGGTCTGTAGTGCCGTATGTGACGGTACATGACGAAAACAAAATATCGAGAATGTGCGGGTAGATGAAGAACCTACTACCTCACGGACTAGAAGACGGCGGGCGTGCACTACAGATCCTGTGACCACGGCCGGTGTAACCTGGTCGAAACGTCAGGTAAATCAAAGGAGTGTACGTATGTATCTATACCATGATCGCGTTAATTCTCGTTATTATTATTCTATAAAGACTTCCTTCTTGTGTCACTTTCATAATCAGTGGCACAGAACGGAAGAAATATCCCAATTTAAAATAACAATAAATTCTCTATTTAAATTTCGGTTACGTTGATAATAAATCTATTATTCGGTTTCGTATATAAAGAATAAAAACACCCTTTCATCCTGATAAAACCACAGTCCTCATCTGTAATTGTGTCATCAAAACTTGGCAAATTACGGTACGAACGATTGCCACATCTCATCTGACTTTTTCCTTTGTATATGGTGCGCAAGGATTTTTATCACTAGAATTTTATGCTAATAAAGTGGCACATTTTACAGGTTTGTATACGAACAAAATGATCGGTTGAAAAATACGAATGCCTGTGATAAAAATAAATTATTGATTCATAAGAGAATTAAGTGTTAAAAGTCTGCCTACTAACCGAAATTACCACATAGTATTTCCGCTAACCCCTCGAGCGAAGGTAAATTGCTTGTGTTAGGAGTAGGTTATCGCTGGTAGCGTAATGGCCAAGATTCGAACTCATAACCTCTCATAAGCACATTTATATAATAAACTGTAAGTCTAAGTGATTATAATCGAATCTTTATTTAAATTCACATGCTTGAAATTTTCGTAAGCCTTTTAAATTTACTTTGGACGTCCATATATCTATTGACATCAATTACCGATCCTTCTCTTGCATTGCTCCATGTAATTCAATTATAGAATGTAAATCATGCCATCCATGCACCATTGGAATTTAATGTTGTCACGACTAGTGGTTTCAATTTGATAGCATCGGAAGTATCAACCTCTTAGTAAATTTGTGTACGTATAAATCTATTTCTCAATGAAATATTGTATCTTACTTCCAACTAAGGTGTATGTAAAGGCCTATACTTGTTTCCTTAACCCAATATATTTACTAGTGCTCGTCTGCTGGTAAAAATTTAGAAAAAAAAGAGGGTAAAGAAAAGAGTGAGAGAAAAATAATTAGCACACAACGAAGAAAAGACGATAGTGACTATACTGCTTACTAGTAGGCACTGCTTGCAGTACTCGAGGTTTCATACACACTAAGTAGCCTTTATATGGCGAGGGAGATTAGAAAGGTTCATGAGGGAATAAGTGTTACTGTGTTTTCCTATATAAATCTCAATACCAACAATGAGTTAATTTTTTTTTTTTTTTTTTTTTTTTATACAGGACTCGTCAATTTGACTTCACCTCGCCTGATGTTAAGCTAAAGGCAAAGTCTCGGAAAGAGGGTCACCATCGTAAACATTTACCATGTTAACAGTGGTGGCACTCAGCTTGACGGCCTCATTAGATGCCTTTTCACGCCCCGCTTAAAGGACCCAGGACTGTAGGAAGAAGGAAACACGTGAACTGGCAGGGAATTCCAGGCCTTAGTGGTGCGGCATAGGAATGAATCACTGAAACGCTTGGTTCTAGCAGGTATACTCTGCAAATGCCCGAGAACAGCTCGTAGTCTCCAGACATGGGATAGAAATTTGTTGAAGAACCATTGATAACTATGCAGACAGTAAAATAGATTGTGAGTGTTAAGTACCAGTTGAATCTATTTATTATTTACATGGTAGTATTCCAAAGGCCTGGAATATACTTCTGAATCAAATAAACATAAAAAGTGATCATTAAATTCCGTCATTAATGTTTTCGATTTATAAGAGGGGAAGCGTTAACGATGTACCTCATTAAATTGAACAGGTTTGTTTCCTCTTTGTGTTAGAAATATGGTGGAAATTATGTACACACAAAAATATTTAAGCTGTCTTAATTAAGTATATTAAGGTTGGTCTGAAGATGAATTACAAAGATTTCGAACTGCTACTTATTTTTTATATGATCATTGGCCACAACATCTTAAAAGATGATTGTTTTGCAGTGCTTGCACAATCACGGTCGCCCGCATTGGCGCAGGTGACTGTATAGGCCAATTTGAGCGCGACATTTCTTGCCGCATCTATGGCAGGTGTGACACGAGTCCGCAGGTGGTGGTAGATGGCGGAGGAGTCTTCTTTGCCTCAGCGTCTCGCACAAATCACCATCGTGCCGAGTCATGCCAGCCTTTATGTTCTGACGCCACTCCTGTCTCACTTCGGCGCACTCCTCCCAACCATCTACCTTCATGTCAAAACTACGCATATCCCGTTTGCAGACGTCCTTAAATCTCAGCATTGGACGCCCTACAGGTCTCTTAGCGTCCGCAATCTCACTCAGCATTATCTGGCGTGGCAATCTCTCAGGACTCATACGGTAAACGTGACCTAGCCAACGAAATCGCCGCTGCTTCAGCAAGGCAGTAATACTGAAGCAGCGTGTTTTTCTGAGGACTTCCTCGTTTGTCACTCTGTCCTTCCAAGTGACGCCAAGTATGATTCTCAAGCAGCGCATGTGGAATGCGTTCAATTTACGTTCTTGTTTTGCGTACGTAGTCCACGTTTCTGAAGCGTACAGCAACGTACTCAGGACGCAGGTTTGATATACAAGAACCTTGGTGTTATTGGAAAGCTTGTTGTTTCTCCAAACGCGCGCAAAAAGTTTACCAAATGTTGTTGATGCTTTGCCAATTCGAGCGCCAATTTCCCCGTCAGTCACTAGTGAAGATGTAACAGTGGATCCGAGATAACAAAAGGGATCCACGACCTCAAGCACGGAACCATTTAATGCGATTTCAGGAGGCTGGTCTACGCCCTGCACCATGACGACAGTTTTTCTGGCATTAATGCTCATAGAGAAGAGCTGACAGGCGCGTTCCAGTCTCGACACCAATTCTTGGAGATCAGCCTCCGAGTTTGCAAGGTTTTTTATATATACTTACATATATATGTATATATATTTTTTTTTTTTCAAGAATATTAGAACCGAAGTTACTAATATTCCCTCTAACCCCTCCAACTAAGCTAAATTGCTTGTAATAGGAGTGGGTTCACGTCGGTATGTATGATTTGATGGTCAAAAATGGACAAGCTTTCGAGAGGTACAATATGTTCAAATGGTTACTATTGATCATTACCATTACTGTAAATAAACACAAGATTTACAAAGAACTGTGACCCTTAATCTGTGCAATTAAGTTCCAACCACATAGGTGCATTATTACGATAGTGGTATTTATACTCGTACATTAATACGCGTGGTTACGACCACACACTTCTACGAAAATAACAGGTAGGCAGTTGTTTGAAGGAATAGGGACACATTATCGCAATAACAAGTGTGGTATTATTGACTTATAATAACGTTCCTGTGTGGTTTAGGTTTTATATTATGAAATACTAGCTTATGCCCGCGGCTCCGCCCATGTGGATGTCGGTTCACGGCAATTATTCGAATTTTTCTCGCTGTAAAAACCTTCCCTGGACTTCCACGAATAATTCAAGACCAAAATTAGCCAAATCGGTAAAGGCGTTGTTGAGTTATTACAACGAAAAGTGGCATTGATTTTTATAATTATATATTCATGACCAACTAAAATCATAACGCAGACACAAGAAATTCAGCCGTGAAGTGCCGTGTTATTATAATCTTACCTGTCACTTCAAATTGATCAACCATTCCAGATCGATTACTATTTCCGTGTAGATGTCATACCACTAAGAGCGTTTCTAATAATAGACCTACCACAACTGCTGCACCGCACCTTGGGCATGTGCGCAGCGTCTCGCTGCCATATCGATCAACCGGATTTGGTCAGTTCGCCGTGAACGCTTACGGCGGCAGTATGGCTCGCTTTTGACTCATGCTTTTTCTTTCTCTTTTACCTCATCCCCGGCCAAGGGTGCGGTGTCATAACTAGCACGGCTGTTATAATTAGCAGTATTATTAAAGGGCTTAGAAGAATTATTTACACTAATACACCTTTGTGGCTGTTTTCATATTCTACACTAGCTGTTGCCCGCGACTTCGTCTGCGTTAAGTTCGGAATAGCTCAAACACAATACATGGTGGAAGATTTTCATCATAACTGGAACGGAAACTCGAAATACTGGAAATAGTGAATTTTACCCAAAGGAAACATTCCTTTATTTTAAAAAAGAAACAGAACATTTCGTCAGCAAAATTCAACATTTTGCTTACGAAATCATTATAAAGTATGTGGATGAACATTGCTAAATGTGGACATATGAATGTTCATCAGTTTTAATGGTTTAAATATTCTTTCCTCCTCCCAAATTCTAAAAACATGCTGCCACCACTTACGAACTGAACAAATTAAAATACATCAAGTATCACACAAAATAGTTGCAAGAAAACCCGGAGCCTTGCACGCCCTGAGCAGTGAGCAGTGGTTCTCTTCTTTGCCGAGCCAATGGTGGGTAGTTCCATTTTTATGATAAATTCCATCGACCACAGTCACATCGTTGTTCGTTGCCTTACACACAGGCAGAGAAGAGGGGACGCAGTGAGCAAGAGAGAAAATACAGCAACTGGGATGGGGTCATGTAGCCTCATTTTGCTATATATTCCTTGTATTGGTAAGCTTGTGTCCAGCAGATTATATAGATACTTCCAAATTGACAGTGGAGTAGATGTCCACGCGACGGAATTTTTTGGTCTGATAAAATTTACCGGAACTGAGTGTTTCTCGCCTACATTCGGTCCCTTTTATATAATAGGAGTAGCGGTATCTTTTATATACCTAATACATAGGTTGGCTTCTCCAGGCATACTGTTATCATTTCTGGGAAAGATTTACGTATTTACTATTAGATACCTACTTATTAGACGGAATCGGTAAGATCGCAGCGGCACAGAATAGATAATAGTGCAGCGGCGTGCGTTGGTAGTTATCAGGTCACTAACATTGTATAATGTCTGCAGTTGCATAGATACGTTGTCTCCCTGGCTGTATTTTACCATTTCTACCGCACCACGGCGAGTGAAAGAGCCTATTAGAAGTCTTTCAACTAATTTCTCCTTCCTCCGGCATTCACATACGGTAGAAATAATGCCATCTCGAACCAAGTGGTTTGGAACTTCATGTCTTTATCAGTCAGTTAAGAACTGTATTGCTCTGCCCACACATGGGTTTTCTCCTTTTTAAGATCCGGAGTTTTTTTTATATAGGACACGTCAATTTAACTTCACCTTGCCTGATGGTAAGCTAAAGGCAAAGACTCGAAAATAAGGTCACCATTATAAACATGTACCATCTTAACAATGGTGACACTCTGCTTGATGGCATCATCAGAAGCCTTTTCACGCCCGCTTAAAGGACCCGGGACTGTAGGAAGAAAACACGTGAGCTGGCAGAGATTTTCAGGTCTTATTGGTTTAGCATAGGAATGAGTCACCAAGCCTCTTGGTTCTTGATGGAATATTCTGATCCGTATGCGGGTGACATCTGAGCCCTGCACATGTTGTCCTGTGTAGGAAAGGAGAGGGTGGAACTAATTAGAAGAGCTCATCAGAACATTCACCATGGTAGCGACGGTAATACGATAGGGACAACTATCTCCCAGAATATGTAATGTGCTTCAGAGAAGGTGCAACGATTTACTTATTTACCAAGGCCGGTATGCTGTGGTACCTAACCCCAGAATACTGCCCAATGCTCCATCTCCTCTGGTAAATTTTAATCGGTTTGATTCCAATATTGCACTTGCCCCGATGTGGTGGAATCGGTATCAATGGGGGATACCAGTTTCAGTTTCATGACTTCTCAGGCTGGTGGGACCACCTTTTCACAATCCGAAATGAAGAATTTAGTAAAGATCAAAGAATATTACATAATAAGTTCTACTATTACTGTCACACAGCCTAGTTTTATGTACTACCTACAATCTGTAGGTAGTCAATAGGCATAGAATTTATATTTTACTTTAAATAAAACTATAAATACAATAAAATACAACAAATACGCAATAAAATAAAAAAGTTAAACAAAAGTAAATAAAAAACCAAAAAAAAAGGAAAACTACATATGATGGATTCGAACGCGACTCAGCTAAGTTGTAAGTCCACCGCAGACATATTGAGCCACAGTTACCATGGAATCATAATGTGAAATAGACGTTTACATAAATATGTCATAAAAACATTCTGCCCCATTCCTTATTAATAGCGTGATGATATTAATTATGAAAGACTTAGGAGTCTTTTTACCGAACCAGCTGCTCACTAATCTGTCGGATTCGATAGAACATCGTTCGAGAACAATGTGAATTTTGTCGAGGCTCTTGCTGTGCCGAAGATTCTGCAGTATCCTGACTTGACTTGGCTGAGATGTAGTAACTCTTGCATCTCGAAGTTCTTCAGATTCCTATGACCGAAATAATATCTTCTTGTAAGCATTGTTGCTTCTTTATTGGTGCAATCTATTCACACAATCACAAATTGTTGTTAGCCGTGATTTGCTATTATTGACATAACTTTTTTATTTATGAACCGATTTCAATAAAACAAACACTAAATGTTAAGTGAAGCCTACCACAATCTATTAGTGAAATCCGCAACCAAATCCGTTCAGCCGATTCTGAGATTAGCGTGCACAAACTCACAGACAAACAGAGAAACAGATAAACAGAGAAACAGATAAACAGATAAACAGATAAACAGACAAACAGACAAAAATTCCAAAAAACGTTGTTTTGGCTTCTATTACGTTAATAAAGTCCCCCTATAACAGTTTTTCTCATTTCCTTTCCATGTACAGACATCGATGGTTTACAGATTTATTATATGTATAGATAATCTCAGGCGAAAGTTAAATTCAAAATGAGATTGTTTAAAAAGTTAATGGGGTAATTTCGGCAAGGCAATCTCATAAAATTATTTAAATGTTCCGTAATAAAAAAGGTCATACGACTGCCTATAAAGGCCTCTTAATTGCGTATAGAAGTGCTGCACACCAGAAGGTTTCTTTTCACGCAGAAACAATAATTCGCTAACGAAAAATTTAAATACACAATTCGTTATTCGATCACGAGGTATTGCAATGTTATATTTTTACATTTACATATTACTGTCAACGTAGCTCATATTCTTCCCCTACCTCTTTTCCAATAGCGTCCTAAGTTTGCATTATGGAGCCTGAGGTTAGTTGGTATGTCGGCTTTACTAGGAGCGACTGTTGTCTTCAATCTCGAGTAGCGTAGGTGCACCGACTCGCAGATGAGGTTGGCTTGAGCTCTGGAGGTGTTGGTAGGTCCCAATACTTCAATTGATATAAAATAAATGTATATAAAGGAAAGCAAGAAATAATAAATATAAATTCGGTAATTCCATAGCATGAACTCTAAAGCGAACATTTGTAGACAAGTATGTGGACTCACAGATATTCTCTAGCAGACAACGAAAAGTGGTGCGAAAAAATACTCAGTAGGTGTACTATAGAAAGTACGGCTAGATTTTGCCCGCGGCTCCGCCCGCGTGGATGTCGGTTCCTGGCAATTATTCAAATTTTTCTCTACGTACAAACCTTCCCTGGACTTCCACGAATAATTCAAAATTAGCTAAATCGGTAAAGGCGTTGTTGAGTTATAATATTACAACGAAAAGTGGCATTGATTTTTATATATATAGATTACATATATAAATAAAGACCTAACATATCTATTATGAAATAAACAATATTACAACACAACTATATCACTAAATTAACCACTAAAATATCATAAAAGTTGGTCACCGTCCTCTTTAAAACAAACAAGTCGAGTTATCAAAGTAGCTACCAGCGGCGCTATACCATAACTTTACAACATTTCGGTGTGTTATTTCCCTCTGTGGGCTCTTTTAATTACTGCCTGCCCCTACATGTATCATAAATTCTAATGGAGTCAGACCTACCCGGTCGCACGGCCCTCCATACTCGCGGCACAAATTGCATTTTAGAATTTAAACGTACACAACCTACATTATACTTCTGATCGAAAATTTAAATTTTGATACACATACGCTTCAATATTTTGAATTTTGTTAACGACATAACATTTCATGTAACCTAAGCTCGTTGGCATTGTAATGATTGTGTAGAATTGTGTTTGGGATTATAATAAGTGTGTTTATTGAAGCAAAGTTAATTTTAACAAATTCCTCCACAAGTCATATTGAGATTTGCATGACACGCTTAATGACAGAAGAAGTTTAGTAGCTCATGAAGTATGTGAAGACAAAGTAAATACATGTAAATCATTTTTCAAGATTGCATGGAACTAAAACATACCCAAAATTGTATTTATAAGTATATTTTCGTTTAGACCACCTTATTTTTCTTCAAATAGCGGATCAAATATATACAGAAAAGATTTTCAAAATCCTTATCGTTTTTCAATACTATATAACGATACTTCACACGTTCACGTGCACTGAATACATTTTGCGTTCTTGAGTTACATAGCTATGTTAAGTCACCCTACTGCAAGAAATATAAATCTTATAATAAACCATTTTTTTTATGTTTGACTACGAAACCCTAAATACCAACGCAATATAGGGTTTCAATTGTAATTTATATGAAACCTTCTTACTGTGACAGCAAATAAAAAAGTTTTTTCATAGTGTAGTTTTTATACAGAATTATTAAAGTATAAAGCTACATTAATGTCACAATATCAAAAATTTATAATTCATGATAGGTTATTAATTAGAAATAGTATTCCGAAGACATCCAAAAATATTTGAATGATAATTACTTATATATTTGGTAGCGCTACTTCTTAGAATTATAAATTAATATCTAAGAAGCTCGAAAGTCGATTCTTGTAACCATAATGAAAGAAAAATGAATGAAAATAAAATGAATGGAAATAAAATTTGATAACATAATTAATTTTGGCAACCTCGGACAGGAAAATTGAATAATCTATCTACTTGACAATATGTCGATGGGTCCAATCCGGGGGCGAGTCGGGGACACCGTTGTCCCCCCTCCCGAGGAGGGCCAAACCGTAAGGGATGGCCCTGGGTCAGCCGGGGTGCGAGGGATATGTCGATGACAACCTCACCTCCGGCTTAGCACCACGACCCACAGTCGGCGTGCGGTTTAGTCGGTTCGAGTCTGACATAACCTCCCCTTCCGGCTCCGGCAGGGGGGTATCCGAGGGGATTTCCGCACGAAAAAAAAGGGGTCTAATTTATAAGGGCTAAAGTGCAAAATGACAACTTTTCAGAAGAGGCTTCCAAAATTTCAATTTGCTATAATTTTTTACGAAGATTACGAAAAATTGATTGTTTGATAAATTATGTTTATCGAGCACGCACGTGCGGTTATGACTACTATTTTTCGTCATTTATATGACAGTGGTTCATATATACCTGTTACCAGGGTTAATTTTTACTGCACATTGGCCTTTTTACCTTATTTTTTTAATCAAATTCTTTTTTTTTAAACAGTAAAAGATACCTGTATATTATAAGTCTATTTCCTTTTTACTTATGTGAATTGTTATTTTTTTTCTTACGAGAATACCAAAAGCATTGAATACTGGTACCTCCATAATATTGTAGTAATAAGGCTAATTAAAATTTTATTGCAATAAATAAATAAAATTATTGTGTGTTTTCTCAATGTATTAAGTGAACATTGAGAAAACACACAATAATTTTATTTATTTATTGCAATAAAATTTTGAAACTTATAAGGGTCAAGCTGGATGATTGGCCCCAAATTAAAAAACAAAACTTCCTGCATAATAAGACTCAAAGTACTCTTTGGCCCTTATACATTTAAATTCATGTCACATGGGCCCTTATACTTCAATAAAAAATCGTATTCCCATGCAGAAATGTTACTTTTTTATAAGTCACATAATTAATTACATCGAAAAGATCCGTTTATTATATCAATCGATAGTAGTACCACTATCAATTCAAGCCATAAAAATAAAGAGTGCTTCCACATTGTACCCACAATACTGTACCCACAAGCTAAAATAATAATAATAATAATAATATGCGTGGCTATTTTAATGGGGCCCATGCAATGAGTTGGCGAGTCACCACCTGCCTTTTTAACAATTTTGAGACTTATTGTCATGGCAGGCGTCCGTTAGTCTCCCCCCATAGCCCATTCACCAGTCCATCCAATACTCAACCCCATAGCCCATAATCTAGTTTCCATTATTCCAATAGTCTCTGCACCTGGCGGGGACCATCCCCGGGCGTATCATATTGTGCGCTCGGGGGTGGTATCCGCCATGTGTGTGTCTATCCCTAGCAGATTAAACTCTCTTAAAAGGGCCTCTACGTCTTGGCTTCGGCCCGACGCACGCCTTCCAAAGGCCCGGGACTCCATAGTCCCGAGAGTCACGGATCAGAGAAACATAATAATAATAATAAATATTCCACAACATTCCACACAACGCTTTCTAGACCCATGGTAAGCATAGCTTAACTAGCTTGTGTTATGGAATCTAGAATGCGGATAAACATACTTAGATACTTTTTTTTTTTTGTAAATACATACATACTATACATAGAAACACCCAGACCAATGCAAATAGCCATATTCGTGCATACAAATATTTGCACTGAGCGGGAATCGAACCCGCGCCTACTGCGTAGCAGTCGCGTGCACTACCACCACGCCACGGAGGCTGTCAAATAATAATAATTATTCCTTATTCTACCCCCTGCCAAAGCTGTAATTTTATTCTGGACAGTCGCTATGTAAACCATTGCTGTGCCATGGCAGGGGGGATGGTGCAGGAATGGCCTTTGTAAATTTTTAAATTTTTTGTTTTGTTTTTTATTTTACTAAAATAGACTAAGTAATACTAACAAATATTGAGCCTTTGTTGCTTGTAAATAAAGAAATTCATTCATTCATTCATTCATTATCTGGTTTTAGTCGGTTCGATAACCGGGTGTGGCAAGCGAGCTTTCGAAAATCTTTGAATACAGTTTTGTTCCTTTATGTTCCACCTTATATGTAATTATATCTTTATTTCACGAATAATAAAATAAATGTAACATAAATAAAATAGTATGTTGGTGCATTGTAGGGTTAATCCCGGTCGTATCCAAAGCTCTCACCGCGGAGTCCGGAATCCCCTTTCTGGCTTTTGATCTTCCACATCGCACTTTAATCCATACTAATATTATAAATGCGAAAGTAACTCTGTCTGTCTGTCTGTCTGTCTGTATGTTACGCTTTCACGCCGAAACTACTGAACCGATTTTGATGAAATTTGGTATAGGGGTAGATGAGACCTTGAGAAAGGACATAGGCTATGTTTGGTCGCGATAACCGACATCCATGCGGGCGGAGCCGCGGGCAAAAGCTAGTAATTTATAATTTCATATCATAGAAAGCTATTACCTATTATTATATAATAATATAATTTTCACCACCTATTCATCTACTAAATTCGATTCATACCAGCCAAATATTCTTACCCATTTCAACATACTTCGACACAGAAAATTCTAGTCTTCATACGATGATATAAATCTAGCTATCACAGGCTATTGTACCATAACGGCTTTCCGTCTAATACACCTATCTGTCTATGTTTACGGTTCCCACAGCGCTTTCAGTACTTCAGACCCATGCCATGATTTCGGTATGTAAGCTCTATCTATCCCTTAATGCTTACCTACACCAGGATTTCCAAAGAAAAGAAAAATGTCTGTTGTATTTCGGTGACCCTACAATGTTCTATACGAGTCGATTTTTATTACAAACGTGAGACTAATAAAGTAAGGCCGTAACATTCCTGCCAAAGTTGCATCGAAATAATTCAATGGATTTTGATAAAGTCGTAAACGGAACGTGTTACAGTGTCATCAACCCTGCGACTGCAAAGTAAGCATGCTTTCGACTCAAATACTTTTGAGTTTGTGCTGACTTTGTACCATAAAAGCGCGCGTGTTTAAAATTTACTACTTTGGAAATTTTAAAATAGAATACAATGTTCTCACATTTTTTTACACAAATATTATGGTACATGCTTATAATACCTGACCTCCAAGCCAACCTAACCTGCAATCCAGTTTTATTTTAAGCATCTAGAATGCTTAAAATAAAATTGCTTGCAGGATTCTACGAGATTAATGCTTAAAATAAAACTTAGTGATAAAAATCACACACATCACTAACACATATGTACTGGGAAAAAATGAGGAACACAAGAGATGTTTCCTGATTTGTGATGGAACTTGACTTCTAATGATGTGCTGTCGCGTCTGTCGTTAGAACATTGTTGGAGCGTGTCGGGAATTCCGATTACTTTGACAAAAGATGTGGAAACCTGGTCGTGACGTCATTACGTCACACGCTAAAAAGAATGTGTCGAAAAAATCTTCAGTAATTACTTGTGACATATGTAACTAGGTTCAGTTTGCAGGATTCACTATGATGGACATGTATTATTCTGAATGACTGACCTGGGGCTTCTCCACCACCTAGACCTAAACCTACTTGTAGGTAATACAAGAACACAGTCGTGAAAAATAAATACAAAACGATGCAAAGAGAGATTCCGATTTCTTCACGGAAAATCTTTTAAAGTTCTTATATTCTTTTTACTTAGGTATTCCAAGAAATTTTGTACGAAAACATGTCAATTTCCATTCTTGTATCACAAAATACAGAATTGACTGCTAACAACTGCTAAGAATAAGTTTGTACAATCCTTGAGCTCAAAACTGGCAATTTGCTTGCCAGTTTTGAGCTCAAGGATTGTACACGTTTTTCGTACACATAGAAGTCTTATTATAATAAAATTTCTATGTGTATAATACATTGAGAGTTCTACGGTCGTGCAATATTTATTTTGTCAATAACTACATTGTAAATTTTTATCAAATCTATCAAGCTGGAAGTTGTGATAGTCAGTGTCTATGAATGGGCGAAATTCCTCCAGTCACCAGCGTCGCTCCGAGAAGCATGTGGAAACCTGAAAAGGCTGCTGGCTTTTCGGGAGGATCTTGGTTGGTTGGAATGAGAGGTAAGACGGTACGCACAATGGCCCAATCAAGAGGCTAAGTGCGGAACAGCCCAGGTAAACTAAACTAAACTAAATATCAGTGTCACTAATAGAACCTACTTTGACTCGGACCAAATTTCAAAACAAACTAAAAAAAACTATAACTACAAGCACTATTTAAAAAAAACATATTACACACATCATAGTAGACACATTTTTAAGTTTAAACTCGTGATGGTTCAAAATTAACATTATTCGAAGTTAATTTATTGAAGCTAACGATGAAATGGGTAAAATAACCGGTGTAATCCCTCTCAATGTTAACCCGTCAATGCGCAGTGAACAGAAAAAGGATAACAAACTAAATTTCCTCAGCGTTAGTAAAGAGTTAACTAGCCAGAAGGGTCTGGTAACTTTAAATCCCTCAAAGAGTGGAACACGAATAGTAAATAAAGTTCACCATCTCGTCAAACTTGCATTTTTCTACAAAGAGAAACTATTTTTAAGTACATGACAGTTAGTGACCACCGCTTGCGTCGAGTATTGTAGATCCTAATACTTACAGGGCAATTATTTGTTAAGGTAAATCTTTTTCGTGGAGATGTATTTTTTTTTATCTAGGACACGTCAATTTGACTTCACCTCGCCTGATGTTAAGCTAAAGGCAAAGTCTCTGAGAGAGGGTAACCATCGCAAACATGTACCATGTTAACAGTGGTGGCACTCAGCTTGACGGCCTCATTAGATGCCCTTTCACGCCCCGCTTAAAGGACCCGGGACTGTAGGAAGAAGGATAATTATATCTTTGTTATTTATATACGGTTGGGAAGACGTTGATACTCAAGATAATTTTGTAGTGAGGAACCTGTTCTTTAAACAAAAATCTCCATTATTATACAATCATATTATGGGGACATTACATACCTTACATACGTACAGTAAGCCTGTGAGCACAGCCGGTCCTGGTCGAAACTTCGGGCAAATCAACGGTATGTAATGTACCTATAATATCATCGCGTTAATTTCCGTTATCTCACTATTGCATAATATCATGGAACGCGAGAGTTTGTTAAGTTACAAAGAACTTAAATTAAGTTAATTAAGCCCAAAACCATAACTATCTGGTAAATATATTACGACATTCATACGCGCTCTTGAAGAATAAAAAATTCTGTAAGTACAATTTAAAAGTATGTAAATAACGAGATCGTATTTAAAATATGTCATCATTCTTCTTGTAAAAGTAAACTAAATCAAATATTTGAATTAGGAAAAATCACCGCTTTGTTCGGTCAAACGATTCCCGAGTCGTATTCTTGCTGGGAAAGTCCGAATGGTCTCGAGGGGTTTGGGCGTTCGTATTCGTCGCAACTGCAACTGCCACAGAACAAATTCAATTTTGTTCGTTGTCGTATTTGCCCAGTCCATTTTGGTATTGCTAGATAGTCAGACCGATAGAAGAGAGTAGATTTATTCTGTGACACAAAAATATCCCACGAAGGTTTTAAATAACGGGCTTAACTTGAAAGGATATAGTATAAGATAAATTTCTTTCTGCTTTCTTTAATTATTGGTTGTTTGACATTCGGTGTCATTTATCTTTTGTATAATAATTAGGTAACTTTAGCAAAACCACGAGGATAATATAGGCAAGATGGGTGGATGGTAAGATTGGGGATGGATTCTCGGTTTTGTGTTTATGAATTCGAAATTTATTTTTTACTTATTTATTTACACATCATGCACTACCATTACCTACAGACGACTCCAAAGCAATAGCGTAAACGGGCTACATATACAAATTTACTGGCAAAAGTCAAAGCTCTGTTGTATTTTTTTAGTTTTGTCCATCAATTGATGATTGAATAACAGTGGAACAATCCCGAAAAACTGTTTAGTTCCGGTATTGAAACACTATATTTTTTTCACTTTAACGCGAGGGAAAACATCAGGTGCCCAAAGTATCCCAAGATCAATTATTACTAGAAACTGCTAACATTTATTACAAAATTCATAGTCAAAAATTCCCTTCTATTTTAACGTAAATACCGTCTGAATACAATTCTGCGTCCACACTTTGTGTTCGTAGTAAAAAATAAAGTCAACATCTGCAAATAAGGAAATTATGAAACCGCAGCAAAACGCCAGCATTCAAGCCTTTGTTCGTTCAACACCTTTTATTCAGCGTTCTGAGATTTAAAATCGGAAGTGCATATCCTTTTTTGTTTTGTGAACATTTTTAATTGCGTTTGTGCATTAAAGGGTTAGTGACGTAACAGCTTACGACAAACGGCATCACCGTTTGTAGTTCGTTTGGAATTAAAAATGGCGTCAAGGGTCTCGATGAGAACAAACATACTAGAAACACACTCGTGACTTTATTTGCTGGTTGTTTATTATGAAAGTTAACGACTTCATTCTACATAGTAATAATAACCCATAAGTTATTATCGTTAAAGTAATTAATTATGTTCATCCAAAGGTTACCTGGCAGAGATTGCTTGTCGCCAAAATTGTATGTTGTCCGTACATGTTCTGCAATTCTTTGGTGTACAATAAAGATTTATCTTATCTTATCTTATCCTTCTAACCATATTATGACAGTTTACGGCTTCATGTAAAATTGGTGCGGGTCTCATTGCTTTTCAATTGGTCTTGAGTCTTAATCTTAAGACTCTGTGATACTTTCTTCATCTGGTGCCAGGTTATTTAGTTGCAAAGTTTTTTATATATGTCTGTTGTCCCTGTACGCAGAAAAGATAACAGTCATAATATTTGTACTGTGACTTAATTACTGACTTATTATTTACTTTTTTACACTCCGTACACTGTATAATTTGAGATTGTCAAGGACATTCATATTAATACTGTTTACACTCACACTTTCTTTTACTTTCACTTTGATTAAAGATACTCCAAACAAATAAAAACATGGTGAATATCCCGGTTAACTGTTCACATTGTTTGTCCGTACTATCAATATAATCGATGTTGTTTGACAACTGAACTCATGCAACTGAAGAGTTGCAGTAGTCCAATTAACCGGACTACTGCTATATAAAAGTAGCACTAGTTCGATGCCGTTTAACAACCGGACTACTGCAACTGAGTAGTCGCAGTAGTCTGGTCAACTGGACTAGCAACCGGACTACTGAGACTAAAGGGTTTTATTCACGAACCGGAAACTGATCGTGATCCATCATGCACATTAACTACAGTTGCAATCTCGCAACCAAAGCATCAAAACCATTTCAACACTCGCAGTACTATTTATAATCAATGAAAAAGCACCAAAACAGACGCATGGAGTTAACATAATGGTGCAACTTTAATTGCTTAGTGGACCAACATAACTTAATCTCTATCGCATAAGCTCTCTCATTGCAGTGCGCGGCGCAAACACAGCAATGTGGATTAAAGGCTCCCAGGCTTAGATAAACACACTCATGATCGGATTTCAATCGAAGTAACATTAACTGTGTACATTACTATTGGAAAATTCTACACTTAGTTTAGCTCTAATGAAGCTATTGATTGCTTAGGAACTTGGTATTGCGACGTGATGACTTTTTCAGCTTTGCTTTTCAGTTTTTCTCTTTTGTATTGGCCGCTCATTGACTACTATAATCGACACATTATTTACTTAAAAATTTGAAGTTACTATCAGAAAATCTTGTATTGAAAGTTTGCTCTTTGGGTCTGGCAACTGTAACAATGTATTAGCATTCTATTTTCTTTTAGATATGAAATATATTTCAATACATTACAATATGACGATTCTATACGGGATTTATCTAGCAAACAATTTGCCTTCAGTTAGAGGTTTGAATCAGCTACATAAGTATTGAAATTCATGATCATACTCTGATAATTGTAATCAAATTCAAGCCAAAGTTTCCATACAATATTGTGTATCAATACCAAGAGCCGATTAGTACGTGTGACTACCCAAACTATTCAGGTCAAGGCTCAGATCGTACCGAAGACTGCGTAGCTTTGTGATGGATAAAAATTATATGTCATTAACGCTTCACCCCTCAAGGCCTGTTCACACTTGTTGCACATGAACGTTATCTCTTTCCTTTCGAATCAACGAACATTTTATCTGTTAACAGAATTAAGAAAAAAAGTATACTAAAACAATACTCTGGGCTCTAAGTCATGAATGCAGGCCTGTAGATGAGATAAGATCCCCAAAAACGCAAACACGGCGGGGTCACCAACCATGTCGGCGGCTATTCAGGTAAACCTAGTTCCTGTAATATGAAGAAGACAGACCTAAGAAGCTCTATATGGTTTTAAATATTCATCTCCGGCTTTCGCACGTAAAATAGTACTTAATTAATAAAAAGTACAGTTTATTTATTTTTTTATTTTATTTATTTATCACACGTAACAGATTACAACCAATAAGAAATATAATAATACTACGAAGCAATAGGATTAGAGTCCAGGTTGCATTCCACAAGAACGCGTGTACAAATGAATTAAGATGAAGGAGTTTCTAACAATAACACTTAAAAAGCTAGTTTCGTAATAGGCGTAATGCAGGAAGATAGAAGATCTAAACATAAAAAAGGAACCGATAATGTCTTAAATACGGAACACTGGACATTGCAAGACGAGGTTGTTGAAGAAACAGGAACGTGCCCAAAGTTTAATTGAATTAAGAATGATCTCAGTAGCGCGAAGTGAGATTGTCACAGCTAGAGGAGCATTTCCGTAGTTACGTTGCATCACGAAAGTCCGAGTAGTGCGAAGCAAAACTAACGTAATTGCGACAAAATTCAGCACAGTGAAAAGTGAAATTACCAGGGTTTCGTCATGTAGAAACTTTGAATTTACGAGTTATACAATACCTAAGTTGATAACAACAAGCGAACACTGGAATAGTCTCAGATACGGGTGGATGCATGGCCACTTATAAGTTAAGGAGGATAAAATATATTAGGAGGAACAAATTTGTAAGCGAGAACCTGTCAATTTATGCTGGAACTGAAAGCAAGAGCTAAATTATACTCATACTCATGCACACGCCCGTAAATCCCGGAAGGGGTAGGCAGAGATGTATTAACACCCCCAGTTTCTAGGGGCCAGTTGAAAACCAGCGCTGGGTACGTCGTGCCCAGCTTTATGCTGAACTGGTCCCTTTCTTGGTGCAACACAGATGTGCCCAATAGTTTAAATAAATAATATAATTATTATTTATCACTGTTTAGTCTTAAGTTATGTTTGTGTTGCATTGAAAATAAAATGTTTTTTCTTTCTTCTTTTCTTTCTACTTCTTTCTATGCTTTTCGGTTCCACGTAATAAGGGGTGAGCCTATTGCCGTCAAGGACGCACTTAGTCGTGGGCTATTTGTTTACTGTGGGATCAAAAATAGCCATATACCTTAGTTGCCTTCTACAATACCCACGGGAAGAGATGGGTTGGCTCTATTCTACTCCACCGGGCATGAATAGTGTATGTATACATATTTTAAATGTCAAACGATTTATCAAAAATGATATGTATTAAGTTTAGCATCCAATTGAAACCCTCGAATGAAACAGGTTGTTAAGTCAATTTGAAGCTAATCATATAAATCATCCATGCGATGATTTTTTAGTTGATAATAATATATGTACAGTCGGGGACAGAAAATGTGTGCCACTTTAAGGATCACAATTGCAGGTACACTTTAGGTCACAAGTTCTACCTAAACGTTCAAACAAACAATTTTGATAATTGTCATTTTAAAAAGTTAAGAAATTTGTTCCATTATTAAAAAGAGATTATTAATTTCTTTTGATGCTTGACTTTGCATAATGACGTTTGAAAGGTATTAAGTAACTTGAAAAAAGTGTAATATAGAATGCGAAAACTGGTAAACATTTTCTGACCGCCACAGCTGTACAAGAAGTGCTTTTCTCTGGACCTAAATTAAATTCATTATCTCATTTACAGACTAATATGGGTTACCAAGTTGCACATATAATACTAAACTTAGTAAACTACCAGTGAATGAAATCCCTATGTCAAAATATTAAACCGCACCCATAGCGTGGCGATAGTACTTAATATTCAAAAAATATTTCCGCATTCATGATTGTACAGGCATTTATGAAAGTTTATGAAGCCACCGCCATGAGGGTGCAAATAAACTTTATATAAAACGCCTGCGGTGTCATGTATATTAAACACTTATGAGTTTTAATAACTTCTTAATGAGCGAAGACGATATGATTTATGTGTAAGGGGCTTGCCATTTTAATAACATGGTGGTAATATTTTGTTATTTATTTTGTAGTGGCAATATTTCTTGTGTGTTCCCTTTTAAGTGTATTATAAGTAGTGAAATGGTGAAGTCTATAAAAGAAACTTATATTCCACGATATTGGGCCGAGTAATAGCTTAGCGTTTTCAAGTTTTCTCTTTGAGGTGTGACCACGTAACTGCTTAATCGACTTCTTCATAAAATATCTTACCCAGTTTAGTATCTGGAGTAATAGTTACTATTAGTTAATCAGGAATACTTGTGTAATAATGAAGTAGTGTCGGTATGATAGGTCGGATTTTATAAGCACACCCCGCGCCACTTAATACCCTTGAAAATATCAAGATTTTCACTATTTTGTGAACCGGGGAGGCCACTGTTAAGTCTTGATCTCAACGAGTGGGGACTCCTTCAGAGTTCTGGTGGTTCCTGGCTAGACTTGACCATTGAATACTCGTATATATGTGAAGAACGAATCCTTCGTCTCACTTCTCTTAACCTTACAGCAAACAAGTTGAAACTAACTTTTTAGGCCCTTTCGTCCATAAATACGTACCATAAAGAAATACAATTTTCTCCATGGAAGGGATGTCTAAAAACATAAAAGAAATCTGAGTGTAGTTAGTATTATACCAACAGCCATCATATTCACACGTCAATCTAACGTAGCATCAAGTATTAGTTAATTATGTGTCACTTGTCGGTCTAGCAGTTAACTCAAATTGGACACGCAGTAGACAGTGCCAATGTAATCCCGTCACTCTGATTATCAGTGACGTTGATCTACATTATTTAGTTAATAGTCAGGTCTTGGTTAGATGATAGTCAATTTGATTACATGATTATTAGCTTAATAAACTTTTCTTTTCTAAATTCCTGGCGGTTGCCCGCGTGAATGTAGGTTAGCCCTGTCAAACAAAGCCTGTGTGGCAAAATATATCAGGTCATCATCAACCCTTCGGTTCTTGAACCCATTCTCAATAAAAGAACGAAAGAAAAGTTAGATAAGAAAAGGTACAGGCTTTTCCTAGTCTATCTCTGTGCCAAATTTCATCAAGATCGGTTAAGGAGTATAGGCATGACAGACAAACAAGCAGATATTTATTTTAATTACTCTTGACATTTCTGACACTAATTGTACAATTTTGACGTTCATATGTGCTCTTCATGTGCCTAAACTGAATAAATGAAATTGATTGATTGATTCTTTGATTTGCTTTCGCATTTTAAGTTTTTAGTACGGTATATGGCCATATAGGTACATAATTATGCATAATGAGCAATAGCTCGCTAAGAACCTCTTTTGGTCTAAGTATCTTTTTAATTATTTATGTAAACAGAACTGGTATGTATAATCAAAAATGTACTCGTAAATAGCAAAACACATTCCAAATTACAGAACACATTAGCACTAAAACCTTTCAAATGCTAAACAAAACATGGAATAAATTAACCTCATCCTTTGAGGATTACGAAAATCCTAAAACATCAATCACTTATTGATGAGCTTTAGTGTAATAGAATTTTGTAAAGTTGTTGACGTTTAACAACTTTTGATGCTGACTGTACGTTGTATTGTAATTGTTTTATATATCACGTAAAATGACAAAATTTCACTACATAGATTTAAAACGATGATTTATTCATAACTTATGGCAGATAAGCACACGGTTCACCTGATGGGAAGTGTTTACCGTAGCCTATGGACGTGATCAACACCAATAGCGTTCACATCCATACTAATATTATAAATGCGAGAGTAACTCTGTCTGTCTGTCTGTGTCTTTTGTTTTCACGCCTAAACCACTGAACCGATTTTGATGAAATTTTGTTTAAGGGTAGATTACACCTTGAGAAAGGACATAGGCCCCGAGGAGGGCTAGACCGTAAGGGATGGCCCTGGGTCAGCCGGGGTGCAAGGGATACGTCGATGACGACATCACCCGGAGCCTAGCACTACGACCCACAGTCGGCGTGCGGTTTCAGTCGGTTCGAGTCCGACATAACATCCCCTTCCGGCTCCGGCAGGGGGGTAGGCTAGCCGGGGGGTATCTGAGGGGATTTCCGCACGAAAAAAAGTAGGATATAGGCTATGTTTGGTCGCGATAACCGACATCTACGCGGGCGAAGCCGCGGGCCAAAGCTAGTTCATTATACTGCGTGCTGCCAACTCTGTTTACTTCAACAAAATTTTGAGAACAATGTCACAGTTCCACGTCCATTTTCTCATGTATTAGGTACTTGCTTTATGTTCCGATGGCAGACATTTTGTATCAGTGTAGTTAGATACGAAGCATTTAGTAGAGAATGTTGATAGTATCCAAATTAATTTTGTGCGTTAAATATGAGGTTCTGCCAAATGTTGGAAGTTGGTTAACTAAATTCATTAACTGTTGGACTACGGTGTATCTAAGTAAAACATGATGTTACGAAGCTAATATTGCTGTATTTGACTTCGGAGTTCAGTTCAGTACAGAAACTGGGAAAGTCAAAGTCAAATTTAAAAATTATGCATTTAGAGATCATTACAATATCATAAACAAAACGTCAAAAAAATATTTTTCTTGATGATTTTTATTTTAATAATTTTATTATTTTTGACATTGACAAATAAACCAACGGTTTTAAACGATTGAGATGGTAAAAAATAAAGTCAACTGAAAGAATGTATGTATACGTCAAATAACACGAGGAGTATGGAGGTTGGACACACCAGTATTTTTAACCGACTTCAAAAAAGGAGGAGGTTCTCAATTCGTCTGTATGCATAATATTTTTTTTATGTATGTTCACCGATATTTCCGCCAACTATAGACGGATTTCAAGTTTTTTTTCTTTGTTGGATAGGGTTTACTTCTAAGTTAGTCCCATTTTCACCAGGTCGGGATCTGATGTTGGGATCCAGGAGAAATCGAGGGCAACCTCCGAAAGTTTTATTTTCGTATGGTGCTTTTGTTACGTAATCATGTCTTACTCAGGTATATGCTTCAGGGTGTCAACTTTTGATGCTGCTGTGCTGATAATGAAGCTACTGAATTCCTTAACGGTTAGGAGTTGGGGGACAGTACTGCAATTGGTCGATGATAACTATTTAGTAGTATGTAGGGCTAACGTGTTGCTTGTGAGGTATGCTTGTATCAACATCTGATGCTGATGTGCTGATAGTGAAGCTACAGAACTCCTTAACAGTTGCGTATGGTGCTTTTGTTACGTAATAATGTCTTACTCAAGTATATTTATTGTTGCAACAAAGTTGACACCGATCTAGCAGATCGAAAATCTCTAAATTCTCTGTCTAAATTCCGTTATTTAATTATTTTTTTCTATTTGGTTTTGAAGTCGGTTCAATTTTTTTTAAATTATTTATTCGTCTAATGGCGCAATCCGACTAGGGAAGTATCTCTGCCCTACAGAATACCGCGGCCATAATAACCTCGTGTTGTATTGGCGGTGAGTAGGGTGGCCAGAGATCACTGGAAAGTTTTTGTGCTGTCACAGGAAAAGCCAAAGCCTTGTCCTGTTTGTTTTCTGCATTGACTGCATAGAAACTCTCTGTTCTTCAGGGGCGGCAGCACGAGTGTGCACGTCTACAGGCCACGGTAACCACTTTCCATCAGGTGGGCCGTGTGCTTGTTTACCTCCTAAGTGGTATAAAAAAATCGCTCTGCGGGCGACCCCATCAAGATCTGGCATGCCAAAGTTAAGCATCAGCGGCGTATACTGTACAGACTTGCATAGATCTTAACGGCACCCCAAAATACCAAAAAGCCAGTATTTAGTTATTTTTAGTCATAATATTTCAGAGTTTGGTCAACTAGACCAGACAAATAAATTTACTGACCACATTAATTATAATGCAACAAACAAAAATGACCGAACTTTAATTCGCTAATAACGTTAAACAATATATCATTGTAATTATGTAAATTTTGGTCAATTACTCAATGTGAAATATCGCTGCAAGGGTTGCAAAATTCATAAACACCGACGTGAATTTCATTGTGTTTTGTATCTCATATTTTAATACTGGTTGTGCGGTAATGTTAATTGTGTGCTTGATTATATTATAACTAATATTATACACACGATAGATTGCTATTCAATGAGAGAGAAAGCCTCCGAGGAGGATGCTTCGGATGCAACTGGCATTAACGCTAGGTTGGAGGAGAAGATTTCTGGCGATACGACGATCGATACGATCAGCCCACATTTCGCCAGCTGTGTTCTCGATTCCTATGAAATGAACTGGGAAACTTTCACTACTGCTACTACTTATTTTATTGACGAAAACCTTGTAAAACAGTGTCTTATCCGGGAATCATACTTGAAATTGGGTGGTATTTAAACGCAAATCAAACAAAATACTTTTTTTATGAAATAATAATCCAAATTTCCATCAAAATTACTGATTGCGCAGCAGAATACTAAACTCAAAGTATATAGTATAGAAAACACACTACAATTTATTTTCGTAACGTACGGCTGTTTATCTTAATGCATAGCAGTTTTATTAATGCACTGCTAATGCTGCTAATGAACGACAAAATGATCCAAATTCACATCAAAAGTACTGATTGAGCACCAACAAACTACTTACTTGCTTATAAAAAAAAACATACCCACAAAGACAAGTCTTCTAACCTAACCTATCCATTTCGGGGTGGGTGGTGATCATTCTGAACTTAATTACTTTTTATTATATACATGCTACTCGGATAGATATTTTATTTTGACAATGCTGCTAATTCTGTTGTTACATCTCTAAACTTAAAATTCTCTAAAATTTTCTAATTGCATCTGTTTCTTTCACTATCAGATAGAAAAGGACAGATGATTTATTTTAGTGAACACCTGTCAAATTATGTCGGCGCCTTGACGGTACCCTTAAATTTTAGTCGACATCTACGAACATGCGACTTAACTTACTACGCACCAACAAGGCGCTGTCTTAATTTGACAGGTCTTAACTTGAATAAAATCATCTGTCCTCTTTTATCTGATCATGAAAGAAAGAGATGCAATTAGATTTTTTTAGAGAAATTTAAGTTTAGAGATGTAACAACAGAATTGGGAGCAATGAGTATCTTCTACATGCGCACTAGGTAATTTGCTGTGCAGTTAGTAGTTTTGAGAAACATTTATAATTTTTGTACTTAAATAAATTTATTTGTATCGCATTATGAGGATAAAAGTAATGTCATGCTGATGTATATTTTATTTTTTTCTGCAGTAATAGTTTTGTTAAACATTCAGTTTATTTGTAGTAAAGTAATTTTATTGATTTAAAAAAGCATATAAATTATGAAAATATATTGATATGTGATTATTTATTTGATGTGCAATTAATAATGTTCCCTTGAAATTTACTGCATCCGTTATTTTCTGCTAAAAGTAAAGAATATTAAATTTTGAGTGCTTAATAAAAACACAATATTTTCATTACATACCTACCTTTTTATTTTTTATGACTAACGACATAATATATATAGGTGTAATGATTATATCTAAATGTACAATATATACAAAAATAAGAAAAAAAAAACAGGAGTGGAAGAGCACTACAGGTGTTTGTGTGTGTAAAATATAAATTTTCTGGCAATCCTTTGTTCGACGTCACAATTCCAATAACTCCAACAAAATTAATTCGGTCCAATTATTGTTAAGATAACAGGAACTGAGCCTACACCTACTGTTTTGTAACAACTTCTATAAGATAATAAACTTTATAATAATAAGTTCTAAACATTAAGATTAACAATTTCTGATTAACGGTTGACCTGTAATTTTTGGCGTTATAAATCGATATTTTTTTATTAGTGGAATAAACCTAGTTTTAAGATTTTTCGTCTTCCAGATGTTCAATTGAACTGGTTTTTTATTTTGAAATAGAAAAATATATCGTATAAGTCATATCTCAACTCATTACAATTTGGCCTAGAGATCCCCGTCTCCTTTATGTGATAGATACTTACTCATTTAGAACGAAATGCATTACAACTTTTTATAATCTGATAAATATTATTCTTCTTCTTCATCATCTTTGCGTTAATCCCAGTCGCGTACGAAGCATTCAGCTTGGAGTCTTGGGTCCGTTTTACCAGTCTAACTGCGGATTGGTTTAACTTCGATATTTTTCTGTGAAGCAATTGCCATCTGACCTCCACAACCCGGTCCCGAGGAGGGCCAGACCGTAAAGGATGGCCCTAGGTTAGCCGGGGTGCGAGGAATATGTCAAAGACAACCTCACCTCCGGCCTAGTACTATGATCCACATTCGGATCGAGTCCGACATAACCTCCTCTTGCGGCGGCGGCGGGGGAGGTCCGAGGGGATTTCCGCACGAAAAAAAAAACCAAAGGCGAAATCGAAGCATTGCAGCTAAACCAAATCTGACAAATTTTCCTAACATACTGAAGTAGTCATAAAACCAATAAAAAGCCTCAAAAAAAAAAAAAAAAAACACTTTCGAAAGCACACAGAAGTCTGCACTCGCATACATGACGTCACTATCAAGGATTATTAAATCGCAAGCGGAGACAGCAAAGCGGAGCGTCGCTCCCAGCAAATACAGAACGCTTAATTTCTACGGATTTGCTGAGAAACGAACACCGGAATAATGTGTGAAGTGCAGTTCGCTCTTACCACGTATTCGTTATTTCAAAATGCAGCCCATTTCGCTCTAATGTTATTTTAGTCTTTATAAAGCAGAAAATGAGATCATTTATTTCAATTTTTTTCTTTGTATCTTTTTCAATGGTTCTCGTATGTGTGCGGATTTATTTTCGTTTGTGAACTGTGTGACTTTTGTTGCTTGCTAAACTAGATTTATATTATTTTATACAGACACATATTTGTTTCCACAATTGGTAGGCAGAAATTATTTTATTATTCTTCTCAACTATACCTAGTGACACTTGTTTGTCTGTGCTACATTCATGTAGCCTTGTACTCTTTAAGACTCCCGGGATATGTTCAATCCTACCTTAGACACTGCTAAAGATTCAGGCATATTATAAACTTTTTAAATATACAACTTGAAATTCGTAAACAATTTTACTGGGCCACTGGGAGTTTATAGCAATTTTATTAAAACATTAATTAATAATGATTTCTCCGGTTTGTGAATTTTATATCACCCTATTAGTACAGAAGCCTTTAGTTCGGCCCATTGTTCTGCAACGGCAACCGTTGTATGAGTTCACTCGTCCGTACATTTTGAGGCTTTTGACTTGTTCTTTATTAGTGCGACACACTTTTATTCCTGTAAATTTCTGATAAAATTGCCCAATATTATAAACATTTTAAGCAAATTAAATTTTATCTTTGAACATACATATTCATGCAAAAATATAGTTAAATGCATGAATATTTATGCTCGAGGCATATAAGATAAGTGCTGTTATTTTAGTGTATTTCTTAAAAATATGTTAAAAGAAATATGTACACTTAGACAGCTTTTTATTTCGGCACCTATCCGTCCATATTCCTTCTAGACCTATCGTAATATACCTGGAACTTTCGCCATTTTTCATCCTACTAACAAACATAGTAGTGTTTTATCTAACCAGAAAATTAAACATGTAATTTTATAATTGCACATAGGTGATGTCATTTCGCTGTACTTGTTTTGAAACAGGGTATCCGCGCATAAGGTAACTACAGCTATTGGGTAATTGTTATATCGAGGAATCTAAAAAAGAAAACATAAAAATATATGCGAAAAGATTTAACTAACAATTATTATTTGTTCTCCTGAGATGTAACCAACATAACTCAAAGACGAAAGGATCCTGAAACACTTAACTTTTTTCATGAATGATCCGAGAGGAAATTACGTTGCTCATTTTAGTGGCGCCTTGACGGTCACCATTGCTACTGAAGACTTCTTCATTTCCTGCTGTCCTGGTATTGAGATCATTCTTTTGTAAAATATTATATTACCTATGCTTTTATGAACAGATTTGAATTATATTTCTAAGAAAAAAAGGGTAGATGGAAAACAAATTGGCTTTAATTGTTTGGTTTTATATTTTGGAAGTAATTAAATATTTGAGGCGGATTAAAAGTAAAAGGGTTCGTATGTTATAATCAAAATTGTTTTTCTTCTTAGTAATATAATAAATAAATATTTCACAACATTCTACACAATGCTATCTAGACCCATGGTAAGCTTAACTAGCTCGCGTTATGGTATCTAACTTACTTACAATACTTACATACTTATTTACTTTTTTTTTGTAAATACATTCATTATTATACATAGACACCCAGACTAATGACTAGCCATATTTATGCATACAAATATTTGGACTGAGTGTGGATCGAACCCGCGCCTCCTGCGTAACAGTCGCGTTCACTCCCACCACGCCACAGAGGTTGTCGAGTTGACGGCATATCACGTTATATTTGGTTTCTCTTGGTAGCACTCATGAGTTCCTTTAGTGTACGTAGATACAGTTATTGGTGAAATAACACACGTCAGTAGGTGGGCATTAGTCTGCAGTGTAGCTCCGCATTTACACCGTGGGTCCACCACGTCTGAGAAACCCCACATATACCGGTTTTCATTGCATTGGCCGACCACCAAAATTATTTATTTCGGTTTACAAATTCTTCTTTTAGGAGATCATTTTTTGAGATCTTCAGTCTAATAGAGAACCAGGATACATCACTTTAATAATACTGAAAATAACACCCGTAATGTTAGTATCAGGAGCGACGACTGACAACCCAACACTGAATGAGAAGCTTGCACCAGAGCTTCGTTCGTTACACAGAAGGTGCATTGGGTAGCAGGTGAGGTACTTAGATCTTGGCAGGGTCATCTATTTATTATAAACTAGAGACTTGCCTCAGCTTCGCACAGCTGCAAAATCATTTCCGTGGATTTTGTACGGAATCCTAAACTTGTAAAAAATCCAATAAAGCTTATGTTACTCACGAAAAATAAAGCTTTCTAATGCTTAAAGGTGTTTTAAAATCTGCCTAGTGGTTTCTGAGCCTATTCATTACAAACAAAGTTACAAACCTTTCCTCTTAATTTTTTTTTCTAAATCGGCCACAAACAAACTTATAACTCTTTCCTCATTTTATTATTAGTATAGATTGTACTTGTTGACTTCAGTCACATTTAAACAATGAAAATTAATGTACAAATCCTTACATAATATGGCAGACAGGAACGTGATATCTATAAGGAAATTAGAATGCACAAATAATAATGATATACGCTAAGAAATCACGTCCTCTGCCATAACACAAAATATGCAAGTCAGTGAGAAGATACTACGTGACCACAAGCATCGCTCCCACTCCACCAATTGTGAATAAATCATAGTATATAAGCACATGTAAATAATAAATAAAAATCAGTCCTAACGAGTAAACATCTTTTACTTACACCGCAATATAGGGTGACCCCGACGTGATCTTCGAATATTCCCAAGTGCTGATGTAATTGCAGGCCGACTGCAGCCCTGAAAAGATTTTCAGCAGCAAATCTAGGGAACAATCGAGGCAGCCGACGTGATCCTGACGGGATAGCAGTGCTGACGAGGCCTGATACTCTGATCAACCCGACGTGATCTTATTTGAGCAATGGACCTAGTTTTTGCCTGCCGGACTCGAGCCATCACCGTGGAGCTAGGCACTGGGTAACTCACCCACCAGCCCACCGACAACCGCCGAACCACGAGCACATCTCAGTTGGCCTCCCACAAGCGGGTCTCACCAACTGAGATCTCAAGAAGTAACTAGCTCATGACAGCGACATGGCCCTATGGAATTAGCCAGAAGAACCAAAAAATTACGTGGTATCAACGAAACTAATTGCGGAACGGCTGCCACAGTCTGGACCGACTCACCGCGACACACTGCGCGATAAAAGCAATCACCGTCCCGACAATCATCGCCTCACTAAAACTCTCCAAAGATCGACATACGATTGAGAGACTGGTTACAAAAAAGGCAAATCGAACACTTTATACTTCAATAAGAAGAATAAGAAAAGTAGAAGAATATATGCTAACAAAAATACGGATCGTAGCCATTGATGCACGCATTCGTCAAGAAGCTATCAGTGGACGAGTCCCCTCGAAGAAGGAACATAATTGCAATAATCTCACATTATCTAAACTATGGAAACAAAAACAGACGATGACGCAACGCAACAACCTACATAATACCAAGTTAGCAAAAATGCAGACGGAACTATGTGCAACTTAGCGCAATCGCAGAAAATGTCGACACAGCACACGCCGTAATAGCAATCGTCATCAAGGTTAAAGACAAGAGCAAGTTACAATCGATATAGTTGGTCGGAAACTTATTGAGGGGTAGCAGAGCTGACAACGCCTGCAACCTGACCACATCGACACAAAACTCGATTCGCGGAAATCTCACCTCGACTCACTGAGGACTCACCCCGACGCACTGAACGTCAACGAAGCACCGCACACGCCCCGCATCCTAGGGACCAGCGGTTAGTCCCGAAATTACGGTGACTACTGAAGAAAAGTTCTCCGCAACTAGCGGCATCCAGTTCCGGCGAAATGGAACTGCACAAGACTGGCACTGGCGCGCTCCAAAGAGAGTTAAGACTGCCGAATCTTCGAAAACCCATCGAAATCAAAGTGACCAGCCAGCACATACGGCCACAACAGGGATACCACTAACTGCAGCGACCGCGCAGCCTGGATCCTACGGCCACAGCAGCGTGTCGGCACAGATAGCAACTGCACACACGGTTAACGAAAGAAGAGGACATCTCTCCCGTCAAGAAGCAGTTAGCAAAAAAGCCATACGCAGCAATATTTATAGTCGATATTATAAGAAGTACGCACATTCAACATAGACTTTATTAAAGGGGGGAGTTCTATGGCAGACAGGAACGTGATATCTATAAGGAAATTAGAATGCACAAATAATAATGATATACGCTAAGAAATCACGTCCTCTGCCATAACACAAAATATGCAAGTCAGCGAGAAGATACTATGTGACCACAAGCATCGCTCCCACTCCACCAATTGTGAATAAATCATAGTATATAAGCACATGTAAATAATAAATAAAAATCAGTCCTAACGAGTAAACATCTTTTACTTACTCCGCAATACATAATACATATACCCACTTGTCTCTCAATTTAAACGTGGCTCCCGGCACTCCCAAACTTCTACCTTAGTTCCTTCTAATATTGATGAATGCTAATTAATTCTGTCACAATATTGTATTATGTATACACATTCAGGCGGAGAGTATGACTGTTTATCAGGTTGAGCTAATAGCGCATAATGTTGTATTAAGATGTCTACATATGAACACAGCAGAGCAATATCAATATTGCTGCTTGAAAGGCCAATCCTAAACACAAATTTAATGAACATAGCTAGGAACTCATTATATTAAGTTATAGATACAGTCAGCAACAAATTGACCGAATCGAACAAAGTACTCAAAATGTTCATAATGCCTTCGTTTTCCCTTCTTATTCACTGATTGTTATATTAAATGGTACATACTCATATCTTTTTCGGACTATAATACAATTTAAATTAAATACAGTTAATTTAAATTGTATTATCAAAAAAAATACAGTTGAATGAAATTTTTATAGCCTTTATTATGCTAACTTTTAACTACGAAATACATCAGGAAAAAGAAGCGCTCAAGTGGGACTTTACTGTAACCTTTTTGGGTGGAAAGGTAACCTCACCGGCTCACCCAGCGGCAAGACTCACGAAATTCCTATCCCAGGGCGCCTTTTACAAACAGAGGTGTGTGCAGTTGTGGGAACACCATCAATGAAACTCCACAACCAATCTGAATACATATATTTTTTGATGATTTATCACAGTTAATTTTAATGTTAATTTTATAAAATCTCACAAGCAAAAACAAGTCAACAAAAGTTCTACAGAAGAAATCCACGGCTTGTACGGCTCTTCTGAGCTCACTCACAACGTTCACTAGATTTGCTCTTCAGCAATATTGAGAGCCTAAAAATACTAAGAAATATTGCACATGACCTGGTCTCCAGTCTGAGGCAGTGCAGGGTCGGCTGCGTGGTGAACCGCACGGTATTCACGCAGGCTGCACCAAAGCCCACAGTGCCACTCCACCGCCTAAGCCTATGGTGGTATTCTCCACACAGGATTCACAAAAGCTCTCAGCGACTCAAGGTAAATCTTGGCGGTACGATTGGACCCTGTATTACAATATGAAACACTAAATTCACTACCAGACCTAACAGCATAGATTTCCTACCGGAGTTGAAGGATTTTTCTTACCAGAATTACTGGGCGAACTTCACAACGATATGCTCAGAGTTTCGTATAATAATTTAATAACACAGAGCGACAGTCTTCCAATAACACACAATCAAACTGCCAATAACATCCTTTGTCAGCTGAAACACCTGTATTTATAATTTCTATTATGGAATATTCCAGCAAACCCCCACACGTAAATCCTCTTTATAATCTAGCAATTCGTATTAGTCGACACTGGAATGGAAGGTGCTAGAAAAAATTCCATTAGACCACACTCGCCTATGATCTTTGTTTCTATAGAATGAACATTTTTGACAGGAAATCATTCAAGACGTACCAGAAAAATCTCTGTAGTCGATAAACAGATTAAACTCCGCAATTTAGTGTCGGAAGAATAAAAAAATTCGATTCCACTTCCCGTTCGAAATGGATAGGTGTCGCTACTTGTTCCTAAAACGGAATTAATTCCGTTACAATATAAATGGCACAATATCTGGGCGGAGTCATCAAAAATCAACGTTTAAAAATGGCTGAAAAATCATTCATTGATTCCACCAGTTCGTAAGAAAATTAGTAGATGGCTCCACCGTCGCCCTTAAAGACGGATATAAAGAGAAGGGAAATTTGAAGTGATTTAGGTGTAGCTCAATAGCTCAGTTGGAAGAGCATTCCAACTGTTCAAGTCCCACTGGAGCGCTTCTTTATCCCGATGAATTTCGAATTAATAATACAGTTTTATTTGCTCTTAATACCTTTTGAGACTTTGTAGTCAAAATAGGTCTGATGCTGACTGAGCAATATATTTATTAAATTAGGTTTGAAGATCATGGTTGATGGCATTGTTAGAACAAGATGAGCCTTCTTATATGATATTCCGTGGAGTATCTAGCTTCACTGGCTCTATCTGCCTATCAGCATCATTCATTCTCAAAGATACGGCTAAGCGTAAATATCAAATATCACTACACAATCTTTAGTAGGTACCTAAAATTGAAAAGCATTGGTAAACCTACCTCTTTTCTTCTTTACATGCTTTCCTATAAATATAATTATATAATTGTTTAATCTATAATAATTGTTTAACGTATAGTGAATATAACGCACAGTATAAGTCAAATTCCTAAAGTCAAAATAGTTGATAATTTGATGATGTAAAATAGATGATACAACCGAAAAAATATGTGGTTTTTTTCATAAGTATAAACTATTTGAAGTAAGGTAATTGAGTTTCCGTCGAAAGAAATCGAAGCAGCATGAAATTATAGGTAGGTTTTAGCTATTGAGTTAAGGAGAGCCTCTTGCTTCCCCATACAATGGCACTCGACGCGAGGAGTTCCAACCAAGAAAATGGAATCGTTCTATATTTTTTGTTCGAATTGTTGTCATGAGATTAGGATATAATGTCTTGAATAAAACATGGAATTAAAGGCTTTTGTGTATTAGTCTTGTAGGAAATTGTGGACTACGATCGAGGTTTTGTTTTCCACTGTTAGAGTACGTATCACACTTATTCGAGTACCTACAAGAAATGTTGAAGCAAGTTATGATAATCCATACCAATAATATAAATGTGAAAGTTACTCTGTCTGTCTGTCTGTAGGTTACGCATTCACGCCTTAACCACTTAATTCATTTTAATGAAATTTGGTATAGGGGTAGATTAGACCATGAGAAATGACATAGGCTATGTTTGGTCCCGATAACCGACATCCACGTGGGCGTAGCCGCGGGAAAAAGGTAGTATTTTATAATCGAATAGTACCTGTTACTTACTATCAATAATATCTAGGTACAACATATTATAAGTACTTCGATACCTCCCACGTAAGTTGTTGTATCCCACAAAATGTCATTTAGCGTTTTTATTAAAAAAGAGCTTTATTTTGCTGTAATTTACGTATTCAAAGTGAAAAAATTACAAAAATGTTGTTTTATCAAGCATTTTACAGACGTAAATCGTTGTAACTTTTGTACGAGAACGGACTAAAACGTTGTATAGTTTTTGGCAATAGTTTACGCGGGATGCAGGGCAGGGAGGATCACGCGCTCGCGAGTTGTATCGGCTACATACAACAGAACACGCTGGACATTGAGGCGAACGCACGCATGTCGAAATATCACTGGTAAGATACTTTATTATATTATTTCTTATACATTATTGAGTATAATATCTTATTTTTGCCGACTACAACCTAAAATGTTTTAAAGATTACTTACAACTGTATACGCTGTTAAGTTTACATTCAAAAATGTTGTATGTAATACATAAAACATTTTACGTAGTTCAACGTGTATTACAAAATGTTGTATGTCGTACTTACAATATTTTACGTTGTTGGGCGTGCATTATAAAATGTTGTATATAAAACATACAATATTTTACGTTGGAATAAAAACTAAAATAAATGTGGCATGTGGTAAAAATAACATTTTACTTCAGAAGTCGTTATTCAAAACTCAGCTTTCGAGTACCGGGACTTCCTATATTTTTGTACCTATTACTTTTTTCTTGCTTTATCTCAATGCTTAACATAAAGCATTTTTAATGTTGTTATATACTATGTGAAAGCCTAGCCTAGCGAGTACAGCAGCCACTGGATGCATGAGAACCACTCCATCAGCCGCACTAGAGCACCTCCTAAACCTGAGACCGCTGCATCTAATCATACAGGAGGAGGCCAAGGCAGCAGCCTTAAGACTGAAAAGTAATGGGCTCTGGAAAGAGAATACTGGAACAAAGCATTCAAAAATTCTACAGGGAATCCTAAAGAAGATACCACTTCTTGAGGCGCCCGTAGACAGAATACCATGTCACCACGTCTTCGAAAGGAATTATCATATCCAACTTACTGAAGAAAAAAGAGACAGCTCTGGCGTCAAAGAAGTTAGGATATACACAGACGACTGTGATAATGATTTTTGCCCATATTATATACAAAAGGAAAATATATCGGCGTTTGACATTTCACCTCAATCCTAACCAGTGCTTTCTAGCTGCTCAACGTGTACAACAGTGAACAATAGTCCACTATCAAATATTTCAAATAGTCCAAGCACGTCAACCGCCAACCGCCGTCGTCAATTAAGGAAAGATAAAGGTAATGTAAGAAAAAGACATTTTAATGAATGGATCGATACCAAGAGAAAGTTCTTGCGTAATTTATGAAAAGAATATGTGTCAAGAAAAGGTTCAATGCAACCAAGTAGAAAGATGGGCCCGCCATGTTCCTGCCGGAAAAAATGTTCCGATAAATTAAGCGAAGAAAGATTTATGACAGTTTTTGGAATTTAGGCAATCGAGAAAAGCAGTGGATGTATGTGGCTTACATAGTAAAGAAGCAAAATAAACGTAGAGTGTATACTGATAGTATTTCAAGACGTAAGTATACATTACAATATTAGTTACCAGTGGGATATAATGAAGATGGCATTAAAACATTTTATAAGCACGTTGTCCGTCAGTAATTAGGTTATTAATAAGTCTTTAGAAAAGATGGACAAGACAACGGGAGTATTAGTTCCAGATCAAGGAGGAAAACACTCAAACCATCCAGTACAGCTAACTGGTACTCTTAAAAACAGTGTGTGTGACCGTATCAAGAGTTTACAGCCAGTTGAGTCTCATTATACGAGACAAAGGTCAAACAAATTGTATTTAGATGGAGACTTAAATTTTCATAAGTTATTTGAAATGTAAAGCTGAAACCGAACGCCAATATCGAGATATTGCAAAGGAAAACTTTAAGCTCAGTTTTTATATCCCTAAGAAAGATCAGTGCGATCAATGCCACATTTTTTAAAATATCCATAGTCCAACTGAACAACAGATTGCAGATCATGAAAACCATGTCTCAAATAAGAAGTTATCCCGACAACTCATGAAGCCTGACAAAACTGAAAGCTTAACTTCCCAAGGTAAAATTGTTAGCGCTACATATGATTTTCAAAAGATTCTTAATGCACCGCATGGCCAATTAATATTTTGTATTATAAGCGAAAGTTATCAGTTTTTAATTTAACGTTATTTGATTTGGCAAACAAAGAAGGCCATTGAGCCTCACTGTTGGATTTTTACGATTTTATTGTAATTTTATTATTTTTAAAGAAGAATTTGTTATGTTACTCTAATATCATAGTAAGTTATTATCATTATATTTCTTAAAATAATATTGCATACCTACCTACCTATTATTACCTAATAGTTGAATACATTACGTACTTGTTTTAGAAGTTAACATATTAAAACGTAGTTTTTGTGCAATAGTTCTAATAAAACCTTTATCCAGTATTAACTATGTTGTTTCCTTTAAAAAAAAAGATAATTTGGCTTTGACAATATTACTTTTTATTTCCTGAGTAATAATGCTTACTCAAAATTGTGTTCAATGTATATTGTTAAAATCACATACAATTGGACTAAAATAAAAAAATCCTGTGTATATTGTTGTAACTATCATATACAACAACGAACGTAATGTAAACTCCGCAGTATAATATTGTAAGTATGAGATACAACAACTGAAGAAATCTAGACTGCGCAGTATAATGTTGTAAGTATGAAATACCACAGCTGGCACAGTCTGTATTCCGCAGTAAAGTGTTTTAAGCCCCAAATCTCAAAAAGTTCATAATATTTTCTTAATTATCTTTCAACATAGTCAAGAATACCATACAATACATTCATATACCAAGTTTTACAAAGCTACATAAATAAATGCAGTTTTTAGGCCAATTTGAATCTTTAACTCGCTCTCCTGTAAAATTGCAGTTTTAGAGATACAACAACTTACGTAGGAGGTATCGACTTATTCTGTCATTTAGCATAAGTTTTATTGGGTATTTCCGTCCGAACATTCAGCAATTGTTTCGTGAAATATCTCCCAAGGAAGCAAAAAAAATGTTGTACTGCAGTAAAAAATCATCGAATCCTTTGTCATTTATTCGCTATTTATACTTTCTAAAAGTTCGTTTTTATTGATTAAAGTATGGCCCATTATTACTAAAATACTTTTCCTTTTTTTTATTTAATCAAAACTCTTTGACAGTCTTGCTATAACTCTTTTGCACTAGGCTTGCTCACCTTTACATCAGAGTTGAACTATGCTGACAACAAAGACAAAATATGCGAATGATCGTTGTGAAAGTGAGCGTCCAGGAAGAAGTGGGCTAGAGCAAATCTCTTTTTTGGAATATTGTTCACCATTGTTTGTTTTAACTTTATTCCTTTAGAAACTATTTTATTAGGTTTTATCTAATTTAAATTATTTTAGCGCATCATACTTTGCAGTAAAGCGTGGTGATAATATATTATTGTGTTAGCAAATATAGCAAAATTTTACAATGTGCATTGGCAAAATGAAATAAAATATAAAAATATCATAACACTAATTTTCACATTGTTTGAATTGTAATTTGGGTATGACGACGTTTTGTTAATCCGTTAGTTTAACATGACAGAAAGTTTTAAATTACTAACCCAAAACTGATTTTACGAAACTTAATTAGCAAACTATATAAAAGGACTTGATCTCTACAAAATCCACAATGTCGAAAATTTCACAATGAACTAAAATAGGGCACACTGGACAAACATCGTAAAATGGGACGGCGAAAAACTTATTTGGGGAAGCAAGTTTATTGGTTGTATCATGACATAGCTGATCCCTCATAAAAATATGTATCGGTATTGTAAGAAAAATATTACTTGAAACTTATGTTCACGACCTTTGGACAGGGTACACGCGAATATGAACATTCAATTCGCACGTTTTATGGGTACGAAAGGAGCAATATGGCGTGCTGACTCAGGGATATTGAAATACAAGACATTGTGTAAAATACAGGTGTGTTCGAGGGTGTCATAATTTTGTTTGCTGGTCGGTTTTGGCGTCAGGAAGTCTAAAGGGTCGGCTTGAGTGTTCGGTGGTATGTAAGTTCAAATAATTTGGGGTCACGGCGTAAGGCCTCAGTGATAAACATAGCCTGTCTTATGTTGGCTTTATATGGTACGGATTAAAATAAATTTTACGGGAATTTTCGCGTTATAAGTACGTAGTCAGCATCAGAAAAATGTTGACGAAAAAAGTACTCAAAAAGTACTTAACTTCGTTTTTCGACAGATTGTTCTGATATTTATACACACCCTTAGTGTAGACAATAATACCATTTAAATCAATAAAACAGTTTGATTTGCTCTTAATACGAGAGTTTTAAGATCATTTTGAGATTTCGTCGTCAAGATATTTATGACGCTGACTGGACTATCTACCGTACAATCGCCTTCAAATGTGATTTTTTCCTATTTGCCATATCAGGATTTGTTGTTTCGTATTCGTTGACAGTTTCGTTCATTTATATCCTGTGATGAAACAACTCGTTAATAATTGTAAATTGATTGTGCTAACTGAGATTTAAAGCTCCAAAGGTAAAATGTCCCTTCAGGCTATAAACATAGTTATGTCCACCATAACAAGGTGTAAAATATAGTTACTAATTTGATACATACATACATACATATATACAATCACGCCTTTATCCCGGGAGGGTTAGGCAGAGGTGACCTAACACCTACATTTCACCTACCATTGTATTTGGTCTCACGTAATAGTAGGTGAGCCTATTGCCGTATTCCATGCACTATTGTTTACTCGAGCTATGCATCTGAGGCTGAGTCTGGGCCCGCCCTATCCCTTAGTCGCCTTGTACTACACCGCATGGGTGGAGATGGATTTGATATAAGTTTAACATTCATTTATTTATTTATACTTATATATCTCAAAACATGCATACATAGACAGTAAGCTTTCTTCAGACTGTTTATATTGGAGATTGATGGCGCTTGGTGGAATCTGCTACACATATTGAATAACATACTTGTACTTTTCCACTGAGTTTATTTTAGACCTGACCGGTTTCGCCTTACGGCATTCTCAAAGGTTTACATTGATGTTCTAAGAATTGTAATTCCGAAACACTACAATATTTGCATTTTTTCATGTGTGGGTAGTTTTAAAATTCGGTATGTCACTGGTATAAGAATGCCATAAGGCGAAACCGGTCAGGTCTAAAATAAACTCAGTGGAAAAGTACAAGTGTGTTATTCAATATAAGTAAGCTTTCCTATAAATAATGCGTATATATCGCACCGTCTATTGCAATGATTTTTTTTTGCAACACAATATCTATACAGTATATAATCAAAGCAAATTCCATTTTTAAATCATAACTCGAGAAAAATCCTGGTAATACGAACTATTCAAATAAAATATAAGTTAAATCACATTTCATATAGTTCACGAACTCTCGCCTCTGGTTATAACGTGGGAGTTTTTGAATTGGTATACAAGCACCTTGTTTTGTCCCTAGGGCGTGCTAAACACGACAGCGGTGTTCTGTGAATATATAGGCAGCGAGCGCTGGCCACGAAAACGATTATGAGTAAGTAATGCAAGTTAGGTGATTCAAATTATGTATGTTACTTTCGGGGCGTAGTTACTTTTGGTTAATAATATTAATATTACTTATACAGTGTAGAAAGTATTGTTTTTATTTACTCTGTGGCTGGGCGGTATAGTGTCCAATTGCTTCATTGAAGGTCGTGAATTAGAGTTCCACTCAGTGTAAAATTTACATTAATGTATATATAAATAATAATGTATAATATATATTATGTTTCTGGGATCTGTGGTAGCCTAGTGGTATGGGTAATGGACTGCTGATACGAGGTCTCGGGTTCGATCCCAGGTTTACCATGGCACACACCGATGACTTTTCGATGCGTTTCGAAGTTATGTGTGTATTTATCGCAGGTTTATAAGTGCCCGGTTAATGACAATAGGCTCGCCACCTATTACATTGGGACCATAAACTGGCAAAATCTACCGAGGCGGGAGCTAGTGGCGGCCCTAGGAGTGAGAGTTCTCACCCTCGCCACCCTGCTCACAGCAATGGTCCGCTGCGCGGACGCGTGGGCGGCCGGCGTCTCCTTCAGCGAGCAGGTAATGGTCGTGAAGGAGACGGCGGAGCGGGAGAGGCGGCGCGAGCGAGAAAGACTCGCGGATCGCGCCGCCCGCGCGCGCAGGCAACTCGGGCGTCGGAGGGCACTGACTGACCTCCGTCCCCCATGAGCGTGGGCCTGGGGGTGACGGGTGGAGCCGCCTGTCACCCCAGCAGAAGCAGGCCACGGTGGCGGCGCGCTGAACAGCGCGCCTCCCCATTCCGGGGGCCAGTTGGGGACACCGTTGTCCCCCCTCCTGAGGAGGGCCAGACCGTAAGGGATGGCCCTGGGTCAGCCGGGGTGCGAGGGATATGTCTTTGACAACCTCACCTCCGGCCTAGCACCAAGACCGGATCGAGTCCGACATAACCTCCCCTTCCGGCTCCGGCAGGGCGGGTATCCGAGGGGATTTCCGCACGAAAAAAAAAAAAAAAAAAAAAGGGTGCTAGCAACTCTGCCTACCCCTTCGGGGAATACAGGCGTGAGTTTAAGTATGATATTATGTTATGTATATATTACTAGCTTTTGCCCGCGGCTCTGCCCGCGTGGATGTCGGTTATCGCGACCAAACATAGCCTTTGTCCTTTCTCAAGGTCTAATCTAAATTTCATCAAAATCGGTTCAGTGGTTTAGGCGTGAAAGAGTAACATACAGAAAGACAGACAGTCAGACAGAGTTACTTTCGCATTTATAATATTACTATGGATGTCTGTGAAAAAGATGAATCTAGTGAAACATTATACTGATATCTACTCAGCTTCAAACAAAAACAGTGACTTAATTGCATTAATAGTTCATATTAAACAAATATGATTAGTTATACGTAGGTCAGTAATTATTTTAATTTATTCTCATGTAATGTATTTTTAAAGCTTATGTAGGTATTTTTATATGAGGTATTCTCAAGATAGGCTGGAAAACAAACACGCCGTCTATGTCGTGATAAGCTGTTACCGGTGACAATAAACTCCCACTCGAGCCTTCGCGACAACACAAACATTTCATTATGTACTACTTAGCTGATCTTCCGTAGGGTGGCGCCACTCCCTCGGTTGAAGGACTTATGATTTCATAAAAAGTCTTTTGTGCGTCAGTAAACTTAATTATGACGACATTTGTATTCTGAATGAAATTTTTATAGCATTTATTATGTTAACTTTTTAAATTCGAAATACATCGGGAAAAATGAAGCGCTCAAGTGGGACTTGAACGACCACCTTTCCCTTACAGGGGGAATGCTTTTCCAACTGAGCCACACCTGAAACACTTCAAATTTCCCTTCTCTTTATATCTATTTATTTATTTATTTACTAAATAAGTACAACCACATTATATGTATTACACAATTCACTCAAAATTCAGTTTTTGGGAAGGTCTCCGATACATACAACAGTTACGGTGTACATAGCATTCACAAAATTATTAGAACAGTTAGATAAACAATTCAATTAAGTAATATACAGTAGCAAAATTAAAACAATGATCACAATAAAACAATAACAAACATGAAACTATTTATGTACTACAGCTAGACAATATTTTTGACTTTAAAACAGTTAAACGGATGTGAAAGATATCTAGATCATCGCTTTTGCTGATCCTAGCGTTGTAGTTGCAGCAAATTCGAGTTAAAGGCGATTGCTTGCCAAGATTTGTTCTGCATAATGGCGTGTAGAAAAGTTTGACTATTGGTTGTCTGGGATAGTTATGAGGAACGGTTAATGATATCCTGCTGAGCAGCTCGTTACTTTTAAACTGACCATTAACTAATCTATGCAGAAAGCAGACGTCCAGCATCTGTCGGCGATCGTGTAAACTATTCATCTGAAACTGAGCAAGACGACGGTCATAGGAGCTCCTGTGTGAGAAGCCCGTGGCCCGGAAAGCAAGGTGCCTAGTGAAAGCCCTTTGAATGCTTTCTATGCGTTGTGAGTGGACGTCATAGAAAGGGCTCCACACAACCGAGGCAAACTCGAGTCGGCTGCGTACCAGGGCGTTGTAGAGAGTTACCTTGGTTTGATACTGAGTAAAGTCCTTAGTGTTTCTTTTAATAAACCCGAGCAACGAAGCCGCCCTTTTAATAATTGCATCGATATGCGGGCGAAATTTTAGCTGACTATCAAGCACCACACCAAGGTCACGGATTTCGTGGACCTCTGTTAATTGTACGCCATCTATCTCATAACTAGTAGCTAGTGGTTTTGTTTTCCTGCAATATTTTATAAAGAAACACTTCTTCACATTAAGAGTCATACGGTTGCTACTACACCATGACAAGATACCGTCCAGATCTTTTTGAATTAAGGCAGCATCCCTGTTATCAGTTACGGTATTGTAAATTTTCAAATCATCTGCATATAGGGTATATTTTGAATGCTTGATGTGGTCCGTAATATCGTTAACGAATATAAGAAAGAGAATCGGGCCTAAATGAGATCCTTGTGGGACACCAGATTTGGCTAGGTAAGGATCTGATGCATATCCACATACCTTGACGGTCTGCGGTCTGCTTTTGAGATATGATTCGAACCACTTTATTAGGATGCCACCTACCCCAAAATTACTTAGCTTTTGCAGAAGTATCTCATGGTTTACTTTATCGAACGCACTACTAAAATCAGTATAAATAGCATCCACCTGCAGACCCCTATCCACCCGCTGACACAGGTCCGACACAAACAGAACAAGATTTGATTCGATTGAACGGCCTCCTCGAAAACCGTGCTGACGATCAGTAAGATAAGGCTCAGCCAAAGTTGACAATAGAGGGCACAAAAGAGCCTCAAACAGCTTCGAAAAACACGATAGGATTGAAATTGGTCGGTAATTCTGTATATCAGCTTCGCTACCCTTCTTGAAAATTGGTAGGATACGTGCTTTTTTCCAGATATCGGGGAAATTACCTTCAATAAGTGAGCGATTGTATATAAGAGATAGAGGCAAAGATAAGACTGATCCACATCGTTTCACGAATAATGGTGGTATACAGTCAGGGCCGGCTCCTTTAGTGCCATCCAGTTTCTTGATGACCCGGAGAACATCGTGTTCAGTGAGATGTATTTTGCCTAAGAATGTACTACTCAAATTTATATTATTAGCTATAGTACCATTATGAGCCGGTGTTCCGGAGTTATACACAGACGAAAAGTGAGCAGCGAACAAATTGACAATATCTATACCAGTCTCCGCTGTAGAGTTATTAAGATGCATTTTGGCTGGCATAGCCGGATGACCGCCTCTTTTATTTTTAACAAAATTCCAAAATGCTTTTGGGTCACTTTTTATGTTAGACTCTATTGTATGCTTGTAATTTTTATAACATTTATCATACAGTTTGTGACATCGAGAACGGAGAAGTTTGAACTCAATTTCATCACGAGGGCTTTGGAATTTGCGCAGCTTATTGTGAGCCTTTTTTTTTTCAGACAAGAGTTTTATTAGAGCGGGGCTGAACCATTTAGGGTACTTAGATTTGAGCAACTTACGTTTTGGCACATATATACTGATTATATTATGTAAAATATCGTAGAATTTGCAAACCATCCCGTCAACATTCTTCAATCCACATAACTCACTCTGCCAGTCGATGGCTTTTAGTACAGATATAATGGTATCGTATTCTGCTTTGTAAAAATTATAGTCAGCATGTACTATAGGTTTTAAATATTTAACGTCAAGATAAGAAACAGAAACTAACAGGGGGGGGTGATTAGAGTAACACTTACTCAGAGTGTCAGAGGCTTTAGTCACTTCAATGTGTTGGAGATTTGTTATGATTAGATCCAAATACCGATTATCACTATTACTAACTGGGTTAAATTGATGCAGCTGGTTTGTGGTCATAAAATCAATCAACAAGTTACCCACAGAATTATTATAGTTAGATGGTGCAAGATAATTCAGATTATCTTTGACACTCCATTTTATGAAGGGCAAGTTAAAGTCCCCTACGAGTATAAAATCGTCAGTATGGGGCAGTGCCAAGTCAATGCTAGATGTTAAAAGTGACAAAGAATGCGACTTAACCGGGGGAGGTAAATAAGCCACACAAATGGTAACCCTCCTGATGGAATGCTTAATATTCAAATGCAATGAGACCCATAAGCTTTCTACATCTGTTTCAAAGTTAGTAATCCTAAATGAGGGAATTTCACGGGAGACTGCAATCATCAACCCTCCACCGTCCAATTTTGTACTCTGTGAGCACACACGGTCTCGCCGGTAAACAATATACCTATTATCAATAAGTTCATTATTAGAAATATTAGAATTCAACCATGTTTCCGTAAAAGCGATGACTTTGTAATTAGCATTTAATGTGTTTTTTAATAAATCATTTGTTTTTGTTCTTAGGCCTTGAACGTTTTGATAATATATATCAAGCATTTTAAACACAGTACAGTCCATGTATATGACATTGCAAAGAGAAAAATAAATAAATATAAAACAAGAATTAACGCATTAGATTTAAGCTCTCCGTGGTTTTTACCAACAACGCCTGACTTTCTTCATCTTTACGCACGTAGACACGACCATATCGCGACCAGACGAATCTGTAGTTGAGCTCCTTAGCTTTTACCCTTGCCGCGGCATGTAGTCTCTTTGCAGTCGGTGTTAGGTGCTCTGCCACAAATACTGGAACTCGGGATCCACCTATTCCAAGATGTTGTGATGACAATTTGTCGTCACCATGAGCTTTATTGAACTTGGAAACTGCAGCTAAGATTGTGTCTCGAAGACGCGGAGTGCGTAGTTTAGCAACAATAGCGCGAGGTCTATCGCTATTTGGTGACAGCTTAGCTACCCTAGTCACACATTGGATATCATCACATGTCAGAGGGCTTTCAATAACCTTCGACAATTGCATGATCGTGTTCGTCAATATTTCCGACCTATGTTCAGGTACTCCATTGATTTCAATATTACACTCTCTCATGTGTAGCTCAATGATATTAATTCGCGCTGAAAGGTCGTGTACTGACGATTTTAGCTGTTGATTTTCAGCAGTAAGTTCAGTAATAATGTTAGTCTTTTCGTCAAATGCTTTTTTCATCGACTCGAACTGTGTATTGAAAAAAGTCATAGACTCACGGAAGGCGGTCATTTCATCTCTTATATTTTTTAACTGATTAGTGACTAGGGTGTTAATAGTTGACGTCAATGCAGTAGACAGTTCCTCCTTGATAATTTCACGAAGTCTATCCTCCGACAACCGTTCGCCCTCTTTGGTGTTAATCGACTCTTGTGTTGAAGCACTGGTAGGTGACTTTTGGGTATCCGTCAGGGCAGGCGCTCCAGTAATTGAGCTACGTAACGGTGTATTGGCATTTCCAGACTTAGGCTGCTTACAACAACACTCCGGGCACCGCCAGTTACTCCTGAGTTGTGTATCCATTGCCATAAAACTCTTTGAGTCTATGCCAGCACAGTCTAAATCATACTTCAGTTTGCACAATAAGCAAGATAGGAATTCATTCCTCTTCACAAAAGGGCTTCGACAACCCGCACAAACATTTTTTGTAGGTGCCATCGTAACGGAGGTAGGTGTGATTAAAGATATTCAAAGTAAACAGTGTAAATATTATTAGAAAAATGTTCGCGTTCAAAAGGGCTCAAGCGCCGTACGCAGCACGGCGCTTACGCGTGTAGCCACTAAACACTTCACCGGTGCACTTATTTGCAATCGTATGTTTTATGTTTTACGAAAGTAATCTTAAGACTTAGATTTTCTTGTGATTATTAATGCACTACCACGAAGACCGCACATAAACAAACCCGTAGGTATAAACTTTAAACTGTAATTATTGTTTTGACTGTAGATTTAAGAATATATAACAATTATTCTGCTAACGGTTCAACTACATTATATCCGTCTTTAAGGGAAAGGTCGTGGGTTCAAATCCCACTTTCAGGCTTCATTTTTCCCGGTGTATTTCGAATTTGTATTTTCATTCTTTATAAATCCATTTCAAATTCTAAGATATTTTTTGTAAATACTGTAAAATTTAAACATAGTTATTGATTGCTGGACATAAACAATAACCTATACCTAATAGGCATACATACTGTTGAGACAAATTATGTTTATTATGTTCTACTAATTTTCCAGTTAACATTGTTATAGCCAATTAACTGTTGCCCGCGGCTCCGCCCGCGTGGATGTCGGTTAGGGCCAATCGGTTTAAAAACTACAAAGTTTCATACAAACTTTCGTCCCCTATTTTATCCTTGGGGGTAGAATTAATCAAAATCCTTTCTTAGCGGATACCTACGTCATAACATCTACCTGCATACCAAAAAATGACAGCCCGGTCCATCCTGTGGTCTGGGCTGTGCGTTGATAGATCACTATGTCAGTCAGTCATTCACCTTTGTGTTATATATATTTATTTAGATTCTCGTTTTTTTAGACTATAATTTCGTTATTAATTATTATACAGTGAGTTATGATATGGCAGAGATAAAATTCTCATAATCAAAAAATCTAAATTCAGTCTAATCTCAATACCCTAATGTCAAAAACAATATTCTAGTAAGACATTTTTAAGATAAAACATTGACATCTTGATGAGAAAGAAAATATTCTTCGACGTATGATGAACAAAATACAATGGAACTAAAAATGTAATTAATATTGATTATGATTGTTATGTTCACTGTTATGCCTTGATCACACGCATCGAGTGGAATGGAGAGACAGTGAGTCCCATGTTCGCGCAAAATACTCGACGCAATATTCACGCGCAGCTAGCATGGGCCAGGTCAGTGAACTCGACCCATGGTCGCCGGCACTCCACTCGGTACGTGTGATCAAGGCATTAGTGACTTGCCTGGCGTAGCGGTAGTGAGCTACATTCGTAACATCTACGTAGCACATACGTAATGTCTACGTAGCCTCTACATGGCATCTACGTAGCATCCACGTAGCATCTACATAACAATACATCTACGCAGCATCTACGTAACTACCTATCTAGCATCTACGTAATATCTTCGTAGCATCTAAGAACCACACCTACGTGGCTTCTACCAAACGTCTACGTAACGTCTACGATCTGAAAGTTAACAAATATAATATGTCGTGAGATCAATGTGGAGTCAGTTGAAGAGTCTTAGGGAAATGAATACAGAAAGAACTACACTATTATAGTTTAAAATTATATAATATCATATGAAATTTCTAATGCATAAAATCAAAACGCAAAACTTATCAGTCGTAACTAAAATATGAACCTGAGCATTCAATTCGCACGTCAAGTTATTTCGTACGGATGAACTGACAGAATATTCTACCAAAAGCTAACACTCATCTCGGAAACGAGAGTTGTAAATAATTCCAACAGTTCGGATTCGGTTCATTCTCTAAACGGTTGGATTTTACGGGAGTGTAATACGTTTTTGATCGCCACTATCGCGTTCATGGCGTTGTAGTCAATAAATATTTTTGTATGTATGTTGCACGTACTGTTTGTGCACCCGTAACTGTCTGTGTAACAGTTACGGGTGTCTGGATAATCTGGGTATATGTTAACGTAAGAGTGCGAAACCAGTTAATGTGCACATTTACTAGGTAATCTGCGGATTACCTGATACGATCAGTTAGTATGTCGATTTTTTTTTAAAAAGCTCGTTTTCGTACTTTACCTAATTTAACGGATGGTACATCGTTAAAGTGCGGAAGACGGTGAATGAAATATTTTTTTCACTTATGCACACGGTTAACGAAGAGAAACAACGTCCACGGAACCCCGATTCACGAGGCTCCTACTTTTAAGTGCATTATCACAAGGAAACCCACGAAGGAAACCCCCTTCTAACCTAATCTATTGGAGATGGTGTGCACGGTGCCCACGAGTTCGCTTCGCTTGCTTTCGCGCGTATGCTTATTAATTTATGACTAAAAATTTGATTTAAAATGCTTCATTTAAAAAAAAAAATGTTTATGCACTTTAGCGTATGCCTGGATGTTAATCTGCAGATTAGCTAGTTGATTCTAAATGGAAAATATAATGTAATCAAAGAGCTGTATAATATTATTATCTCTTGAAATCCCACGAATATAAGCTTCTGTAGTTTATTTGTTTTAAGTAATTCATAGAATTCCGAAATCACAAGTCTCACAGTTTCTCAAAGTTACTAAGAAATCTAATCAATTTATTACATTATTTCACTTACAATACACAATGTTAAACTTGTTAGAATAGCACAACAACAATAGCAGAACAAATAAGAATAATTATATCATCATAGTTAGACCATTGAATTATTTTATTAGCAATCACTTTACAAACGTATAATTTAGTCAATTAAATAGTATTGAATTTCAAAAGGTTTTGAAGTAAGAAAACAGCTGTTACCTTCGGTTATTTTCGCCTATATAATTCCGGGTACAAAAAGCAACCTTTGTAATATTTCACACTTTATTTGTACCTGAGTCTTTTGAACACGATTCAGAAACAAACAAAGAAGATATTAGTGAGATAAAAAAATATTAAATATAGAAAGGGAGTCTTTTTAAGTTCAAATTAAGTTTACTTTTTTTATAAAAGGACACGTCAAAAGGCTAAAGGCAAAGTCTCGTTATCATTAACATGTACCATGTTAACAGTGGTAGCACTCAGCTTGACGGCCTCATCAGTTGCCTTTTCACGCCCCGCTTAAAGGACCCGGGACTGTAGGAAGAAGGAAACACGTGAGCTGGCACTACTTATAATTAACTTTTATTATCACTATAAAGCACCATACGCTTTCTCATTACATAATAATTACTGTATTAGGCTTGTTTGAATAGCAGGTTATAAATTTAAAAGCGCTGAAATGAAGCACGCCACAACATTTTTATGATAATAAATAAAGTTATTTGTTTACTACAAGTTTTTATTCCACTTGTTTGTTTGTTTGTTTACTTAGGTCAAACGATGCAAACTAAATTAGACTTGCTCCATTTTTAAACTTATTTTATTTATGTTTTGAATGAAGAAGATATTCTAGACTTATCAGCTCCAAATAAAAGAACTCTTCAACAGTTTACAGCACTGATACGAAGTATACACTAATTATAACGTGAATTAATGCAATCATGGTATAGGTACATACCTTTGATTTGCCTGAAATTTTGACCAGGTTACACCGGCCGTGGTCACAGGCTGACTGGCGCAGTAGTGCACGCCCGCCGTCTTCGAGTTCGTGAGGTAGTAGGTTCTTCATCTACCCGCACATTCTCGATATTTTGTTTTCGCCATGTACCGTCACATACCACACTCACAGTGTCCCTATTCTGTACGCTAACTGTCCGTTGTCTATCCGACTGCGCAGAAAAGCAAGGCTGCATGTTTTTTATCACTGGAGTCCATGTTGCAGATAACTTAAATCCATCTTCCCGATTGACATTTTTATGCTTCTTGATTTCAATCGCTCCACGTACAGCTCTTGAGTAGAAGCGACGTGAACGCGAGAGTTTAAAAGTTAGTACAGATTATACAAAGTTATACATCATGGGAAGTTGGTACAATGACCTTATGGACGTGTATCATACTACTGCTAACCCTGTAAGAACCTTCAAATGCCCTAAGAACCTCATATTGTAGTCGCTTCAGAAAACCATGACAGGGTAATCATTGAGTTACAGAAATATCTATACTGTTTATACTGGAGATTGATGGCACTTGGTGGTATCTACAACACATTGAATAATACACTTGTATTTTTCCACTGAGGTTAATTTTATTTCTGAACCTGATTGTTTCTGAGTGTTTGGGAATTGGGATATCTAAACCATCAATGTAAATCTTTGAGAATGCCGGAAGGCGAAACCAGGAAAAAATATTTATCGCTTTATTTTACACTAGCTTTTGCCCGCGGCTCCACCCGCGTTGATGTCGGTTGTCGCGACTAAACATAGCCTATGTCCTTTCTCATGGTCTTATCTACCCCTATACCAAATTTCATCGAAATCGGTTCAGTGGTTTAGGCGTGAATGCGTAACATACAGACAGTCAGACAGACAGAGTTCCTTTCGCATTTATAATATTAAGTATGGATTACTGCTAGATACTGCTGCATTTATACTGTGTTTACCTGAACAGTAAATCGCATCAATAAAATTTTAGTTTTACAATACGAGTATCTATTGCGGGTATTCACCCGTACATACTCAGTATATTTTCGTATCGAACTATTTTCGTGAGGCGGCACGGCACGGCAGCGCGTCCGACGGAGCAGCCGGTAAATATTTGAGCAATCCACGTTTTACAATTTACACCCATCTAGAGTATCCGAACGCTGTTTATGTTCTATCAAATGCTGTGGAATCTTTTAATTAGAAATGTTTTACGGTTTATAGATGAAAATTGTATTTTCAAAATGTTCTTATCTCGAATATATAGGGGAACCTACCATTAATGTTATTCCTTATTATTATACACAGTTGTCTTAAGAGAATTTTGTACTTTTTATAGTAATAAATGAATTATGAATTAAATGAATCTTCTTGGGCGGGATCGAACCCGCGCTCTTTCTCTTACACGAATATGCGATGCGGAGGTTTTCATGAATAAAACGACTTTCTTGATATTAAACTTCTAAAGTTTTATTCTACACCGAGATTGAGACGTGTGCAATGATGAAGGACTTTTTGAATATCACCGATGACAGATAGTAGTACAAAAAAACTTAAAGCTAATGAAGTACAATGTCGCGTGGATTTGCTCACGCTAATTGCGTAGGCGCTGAAACATGCCCCCGGACGTTGGAAGCAACAGACGCGCTTTCAACCACACGAAGAATCAACGGGCAGCGGGCAAATCCTATTGAAGGCTCTTCTTAATACTCCAGCGGACGTTTGTACATCTGCCACACGTGCAATGCCATCTGACCCTGGATGAACAGCGATGACTCTGCCCAATCTCCACTTGAGAGGAGGAAGATGGTCCTCCTTTATGACAACTAAAGTGCCCAGCTTCAACGTGTCTTTGTTTGTGTGCCACTTACTCCTTTGTTGGAGCTCCGTCACGTACTCCTTGCACCAGCGCTCCCAAAAATGCTGGCGGAGCTGCTCGATTCTCTCATACCGAGACAAGGAAGTAGCAGAATGGTCCTGCAAGTCTCGCTGTGGCAGTGACGTCAGCGGCCGTCCAACAAGAAAATGACCCGGAGTCAATGGCGTAAAATCTGCTGAATCGGAGGACAGCGGTGTCAATGGGCGTGAGTTCAGGATCGCCTCAATTTGGACTAACGTGGTGTTAAGCTCTTCGAATGCAAGATGACTATTACCCAACACTCGTTTCAGGTGGTACTTTGTCGACTTAACACCCGCTTCCCAGAGTCCGCCGAAATGAGGAGCATATGCAGGTATAAAATGAAAGTTAATCCCTTCATTGGCCAATTGGTCGCTTAAGGAATTGCAATTGGTTTTGAGAAATTTTGAAAGTTCGTTGCACGCACCAACGAATGAGGTACCGTTGTCGGAGTAAAGATCATTGGGCTTTCCTCGTCGTGAAATAAACCTGTATAAGGCTAGCAAATATTTACTGCTGGTTAAGTCACTCACCAGCTCCAAGTGTATGGCTTTAGTGGTGAAACATATAAAAATTGCGATATATACTTTTACCAGCCTGCATCCACGACCCTGCCTATTAGCAGCGATGATGGGACCAGCGTAGTCCACACCAGTACTGGTAAAGGGATAACCGCCTGGAAGGAGCCGCTGTTTTTTTTTTTTTTTTTTTTTTTTTTTATTTTTTTTTTTTTTTTATTAATTCAATTATAAATGTAGCAATGATATCTACTGTACTGCAATATACATAATATGAGTACGTATAATTGATTAGATGTGATAATTCATCTAAATAAGTGATGACACAGACTAAGCTATTCACACCTTAAAATATTTTATAGTTATATGCTAAACAATTTAAATAAAATAGGTATTACTAACCTTTTCGTACTTAAATCTAAATACTACTTAAATACCTGAACGAGGTTGGGTGTTTTAAGTCCTTATTTGTTAATTTTAACCTTAACACACGTTGCCGGTATATGTGTACCTCTCAGCGATCAGCGAATCCATTTAATTATTAAATTCTTCATTTAATATTTTCAATCCGGCTTCGTGGGACCAATATGTTGGGTGCGATGAATCATCGCACCCATTGATGGGTCATGAATAAAACGACTTTCTTGATATTAAACTTCTAAAGTTTTATTCTACACCGAGATTGAGACGTGTGCAATGATGAAGGACTTTTTGAATATCACCGATGACAGATAGTAGTACAAAAAAACTTAAAGCTAATGAAGTACAATGTCGCGTGGATTTGCTCACGCTAATTGCGTAGGCGCTGAAACAGGGCGTGTGTTTCGGTTGCCTAGTTGGTCAAGGCATTCCACCTGTAAGGTAAAGATCACATGTTCGAGACCCGCCCGAGAAGATTCATTTTTCCCATTGTATTCGATTAGTATAGTTAGCATACTTCCATACTAATATAATATTATAAATGCGAAAGTAACTCTGTCTGTCTGTCTGTCCGTATGTTACGCTTTTACGCCTAAACCACTGAACCGATTTTGATAAAATTTGGCATAGGGATAGATTTGACCATGAGAAAGGACATAGGCTATGTTTGGTCGCGATAACCGACATCCACGCGGGCGAAGCCGCGGGCTAAACCTAGTAATGCTATAAAATTCATTCAAATGTACTTATGTCATTATACACGAATAAAGACAAATGGTTTCAAGATGCTATTAAATAAAAACTAATAGAAAATGTATGCGAAGGATTGAGTTTAGAAATTTAAAAAAATACTATGTCCTGCAATAATCATCATTTTTGCTTTAGTGCCTGTCTAAACGAAGTCTCAGAGTCCGGGTCCGTTTTCCGGCTTGGTCTTGAATATAATGGATATTCACAGTGGCGAAACTACATAGTTTCACGCATGTCATCCTCTGTGGTAACCAGCGATGTTGATTGATTAATTTGATTAGTAAAAATAAGCATCTAAAAATGATTGAAATGAAAGTTGAAAAACTATTGTCTTAAAAGATTTTACAATAACTTGTTACTAAAGATTCATCTAAAATGACAGTAACAAAACGGTATCTGCTATGGAAAATAATACGATAGCTATAAATTTCAGTAAGCAACAAGATATAGGAATAACAAATGTTCGCACTACGAAAATTTCGCCACAGATCAGCCAATTTAGGCGTAAGCTAAAATTAATGGTGAAGGAATTATTTTACTGGCTTGTCACGTATTGGACCGCTAAGTGGTTTTCTGTTTAACACAACAGCCGTATTATCTCTTCATGATTCGATTTTACTTAGCAAAGTTTACACTACAAAAATATTTTCCTATTTAAACTTCGTAAATCTACCCTATGCTTTTAAAAATTACATAAATAGTGGTTATTCACATATAAAATACTAGCTTTTGCCCGCGGCTCCGCCCGCGTGGATGTCGGTTATCGCGACAAAACATAGCCTATGTCCTTTCTCTCTCTCTCTCTCTCTCTCTAATCTACCCCTATACCAAGTTTCATCAAAATCGCTTCAGAAGCAATCAGTTATTTGTGTGTGAATTATCTTTCTATTTGGTAATGAACCGACTTAAAAAAAGGAGGAGGTTCCCAATTCGATCTGTTTTTCTTCTTCTACCTTATAACTATGATGTTAAAAATAATGATTTAACAGTAGGATCGTAAATTAAATGCTTAGGCTATGAAATATTGAGATTGTTAATGAATCATAATTATGTCTATTAAACAAATGTTGCATGACAAAAAGTTAAATTCTATGACACAGGGGACCCAGACCGTCAACTACGTACGATGGTCTGGGTCCCTGTCTCGTCCATACGGTTTGGAGTGTGGTGTAAGACAGGGGGGGGGCTAACTTCACCAACGCTCTTCAACCTGTATGTCAACGAACTTAATGGTGGGCTCAGCGGCACCAGAGCCGGCTGTTACGTGGATGGTGTTTGCGTGAATAATATCAGTTACGCGGATGACATGGTGCTGCTGAGTGCATCAATATGTGGCCTCCGTAAATTGATCGCTCAATGTCAAGAGTATGCTGAGTCTCACGGCCTGACTTATAACTGCAAGAAGTCGGTAGTGATGGTGTTCCAGGGAGAGAATAAGAATCATACTTTCATGCCGGTTTCACTGTACGGTATGCCACTGAGTCGGGTGTATAGTTTTAAATATCTTGGACATATGTTAACCCCCCAGCTCAGTGATAACATGGACATTGAGCGAGAACGGAGGGCGTTGTCGGTGAGGGCGAACATGCTGATTCGCAGGTTTGCACGTTGTTCGCTTCCCGTAAAACTCACGCTTTTTAGGGCGTATTGCACGACATTCTACACGTGCAGCCTGTGATCCAGATATACTCTAACGTCGTACAACGCCCTTCGAGTACAATACAATAATGCGCTTAGGATGCTGATAGGGCTGTCCCGCTTCTGTAGTGCATCGGGGATGTTCGCCGATGCTCGTGTGGATTGTTTTTATACCACGATGAGAAAGAGGTGTGCATCTCTGGTGCACAGGGTGCGGGCCAGCGCTAACAGCATCCTAAGTATGATAGCAGATAGGCTAGATTGCAAGTACGTGAATCACTGTAGTGCTATCTCCCACGGGACGAGGCGGTGCGGCGGTGATACATAGTTATCATACATATTTATCTTATTATTGAAGGAATATTTAATTTCAATTTCGCACTAAATTTCAAATCTCTCAATATATTTAATTTGTTTTGACATATCTGATCATTTTAATCAATCAATTTAATTTAATAATTTTATATTTATTATGAATGACTTAATTACTTAGTGAAAATGAACTTAAAGGAGATGGAAAATGGTGGGCCCAAATGTAATAAGTTGAGATATGATCTAAAAAATTAGTCATATTTTTCTATCTTAGAATATGAAAAATCACCTCAATTCTCAATCTGGAAGCTGAGAAATATGAGAAAATAGTTTTCGTGAGATTATCAATTGAGTAATCGATTATACACTAAAATATTTGCTGTAAATAATTAACTCAAAGTAATTAAATGCACTATATATACTTACATACATTATAGTGCATATAATTACAGTAATATTATTAAATCAAATATCAATTAATTACTGAAAAACCAATATAAATGATTATCGATTTCATATCGATTCAAATCTCTCTTATATTTGTAGTCTATGTCACTGACATGGCAGCTGACTAACATTGACACTAGACAGTTGCTGATTGTTTTTGTTTGCTCATCGTTTCGTGTTTTCCGATGCGTTTTTAGTGCTTTCCCGATTATTCGTCATATTTTACGACAACTGCTTTGTATTTTACGGATACTGACCCTGCCTACCTTGAACGACCCTTGCTTTCACCTTGGACACCGAAGATCGCTCACACGTTTGACTTGGCATTGTTATTTTGCATTTTACCGCCAGCTTGTGGATTGGATATTATTGAAACTATGGATCGCTGTGTGAATTGTGGTATATCCACTAGTTACTGCAATACACTGGGCCGACGGCCCTTACACGATGAAACAATTCTGTCAGTGATTCGGCAATGGCTTGCACCTCAGTCTGTAAGTAAATACCTGTAACCTCATCTAACCAGCTACCATCCTGGCAGGTTTAAAATGTAAAATGTGTTTAATAGAAGGTGAATAAAACACTATATTCAATGATTTTTTTTTTATTTTAGACATCCTTTCCCTATCTTCTTACTGGTGGAGCGCTTATGTACTTTCTTAATTATTTCCCACATAATTTAATTGTGTTTCAATTTTGTAATTTAAGAAACCGCTTTTATGAACGAATAATGTTTGAATATTGGCGCTCATTTGTTGACCACTTAGTGTGAAGAAGGCCAATGGATGGCGCTGTGAACGGATCTTTTCGAACTATATTTTGAGAACGAAGTTCTATGAGCGGGACTCTCAAGCTTCACGGCTGACGTTCAACCCGTTCATTTTTAATCAGTCAGTAACTCGCAGCAGCACCGAAAGGTGTCTATGACTCCGCTAACGCACCAAACGGAAGTTTGAGTAATTCAACTCCTCGTTTCTTTTTCTGTGTAATTCTATAAGTTCCTTTGGCCACATTTTCAAGTCAGTATAAGTGAAGTGTATCGGAAGAAAACGACAAATTCAAGAAAATAACCGGCCGGTCGAAATATACCTATCCACCAGCACGTGCCAGGAACCACGCCTGTCTACAGCTGAATCCTCACGAGGTGGAACTCAGGTCAGTGCCGGTTCTCTTGCGTTTTCATTCATAGAAGCGGTCACATGTGTATTTTCTTTTCATTACAACCTAACTGCTGGTCATAGGAGCTTATACGCTCTGTGTGCAAACACACCATTGGCAGGACTATTTACACGTCCCACCATAATTTATGGTCCTTACGAGTCGGATAGGCCAGTATTCACGTAATTATTGGTGAATAATATTTCTTTCCTATTCATTTAATTAAAAGATTCACGTAATTTTGGTGAATTCTTTCCGCCATCTTAGTTTCATTACTTTCATTCGCTAACAGATTTACGTAAATTATTTGGTAAATTCTGCATTTAAAACGCTAAATCTACGTAATAATTGGTAGATATTTATAATAGTTGGTGATTTACGTATTAATTGGTAAATAATCATCATTCTATTCGCATACGCGTAACTTTGTAGGTAAGTACCTATCTAGTTACGTAGTTAGTTACATTCCCGCTCCGCTGTGCTACTTGCGCTATTATATAATAAGCCGTAGTACAATTTTCAATAAAAAAGTAGGTATATCTAAACTGTTTGTGTTGAATTACTATTATATTATAGTAGGTACCTTACAGATAATCTTCTTGTTATATTTCAATAGGTAGGTCTTACCTATCGTTAATTTGCAAACATGTCGTCAGATCTCGAATCGAAGCTTATTCTGTTGAATCAAAAGAAGGAATTATTGTTTGCACGCATTAATCGTTGGTATAAATCGTCGAAATCAGTTGTGTGTTTTGATATAACGACGCGAGCCAATGAAGATTTTTTGGCCGAGACCGAGACCATCGATGACGTTCGCGATAAATTCGAGTCGATTGTGGATCAAATAAATAGCTTAAATTTATCATTAGAACCCCCTGTGGAGCCCGACTATTCTTGCCTTGACTCATTCGATGAATTGTATTCGAGAATAAAACGCATTAGAAATAAATTATCTACGCCCAAGGTCAAGGAGATCGCCTCACACGGGTCGAATAATTCAAACGCGTCTGTAGTGAAATTGGAAATGCTTGTTATTCCGAGTTTTGACGGACGCCCTGAAAACTGGAATACATTTTATCAGTCCTTTAAGGCCAATATTCATTCAAACACACAATTGTCTGATTCGCAACGTGTGCAATACCTATTCTCAAAACTAACCAATGACGCATTAAAGTTCACTGCCGGTATTGTTCCGTCAAGTGAGACCTACAGTATAGTTTGGGACGCCTTGGTCGAGAAATACCAAGATAAACGCTCATTAGGTTCATATTATCTTAATAATATATTAGACTTAAAGAATTGTTCACCTAGTGTGAACTCACTTGATTCATTTATAGGTATATATTCCTCCTCTATCGCCGCGCTTAAAGAGTTAGGTATAAATGATTTAACGGACTTCATGTTTCTACAATGTGCCTTGAGGAAAATGGACACGCTAACCATCCAAGCCTTCGAACTTTCTGTTCGAGGTGTCGATATACCTACGACGCAACAGCTGATCGACTTTGTACAAGATTATGCTAAGATGATTGAACGGTCAAACCCGCGGTCTTCGTCATATGCGAAGTCGTCCACTGCTGGGACGCCACAGTCTAATGATAGGCGTGTACAGCGTAATTCTAAGTCGTTTGTTGTCAGTGTGCCGATTAATAATAAGTCGAATGCGCCCGCCGCAGTTGACGCGTCATGTTGTTTATGTGGCGGCCGCGACCACCGACACCTGTATAACTGCGCTCAGTTTAAAAATATGCAAAATGCAAAGGCTAGATATGAGTTTATTAAATCTAAGCGTGGTTGCGTGAATTGTCTAAGCACATTACATAATCTCCCGCAATGTAAAAGTACGTCAGTTTGTTTCTGTCAGAAAAAAACATCATAAATTATTGCATTTTTATAATAATGTTAATAATTCGCACTCGCATGCGACGACTGTTGCCGCATCCCCGCCGCCCCAGTGCGACCTTGTTAGTCCCACTCCTGAATCACCGCTCGCTTCAAGCACTGTGCATTCGTATGCCTCTAGCCATAAGGGTGATATTCTCTTGGCAACCACTCAGGTGTATGCTCGCCCTAAAGGTAGCACTGGAAATAAATCTGTAGTCAGATGTCTAATTGATAATGGCTCACAGAATAACTTAATAACATTGTCCTGTTGTCGTTTATTAAATTTACCAATAATACCAATGAGTAATTCTGTTGTCAAAGGTGTTGGCTCCACTTCGCACACGATAATAGGCTATGTGTATTTGGACATTGAATCTCGTATTTATGCAGATCATAAGTATACTATACATGCGTTAGTTATGAATAGCCTTACGGATCAATTGCCCTCGCAATTAATTAAGTGTGATCGCGAGTTAAATCTTCGCGATTTACCGCTTGCTGACTTAAGCTGGAACATTCCAGGAAACATTGATATAGTATTAGGTGCACAGCTCTTCCCGTATATTTACTTAGGAAATAGAGTCGAGTGTGCTCCCAGTGCCCCTTGTGTACTATCAACCGCGTTTGGGTATGTACTTATGGGTGATTACCCACGTAAAGTTGTTGTGCCTACAACCGCATCCTTTTCTGCGCTAGCACTAAATGATTTAGTGCAAAATTTTTGGGAACTTGAGGAAGTTCCTGTGAAGAGCCTATTGTCTCCAGAAGAAACCGAGTGCGAGAATATTTTCACATCTACTGTGACTCGCGATGACGTAGGTCGTTATTCTGTTGCGCTGCCGTTCTGCAAGGATCCCTCTGAACTAGGGAACTCGCGCGGCGTCGCTCAACGCCGGTTTTTGTCGCTCGAGCGTAAACTTCGTCAATCACCAACCGTACGTCAAAATTACAATAAGTTTATTCAGGATTATTTAGATAACGGTTATCTTAGTCTCGTTGATGACTCTAAGTTGTCTATGGATGGTTATTACATACCACATCACGCAGTAGTTCGACATGACAAACCGATATCACGTATTGTGTTAGACGCGAGCGCTAATACCCACACTGGTCTTTCGCTCAATGATATTTTACATATTGGTCCCAATATACAGGCAGACCTGTTTTTATTATTATTAAATTTTAGGCTATTTCCTATCGCAAGGAACGCTGACATAAAACAACATTATTTACGTATTGGCGTACCTGTTGACCATCGTAAATACCTGCGCATCTTATTCAGGTTCAAGGAACTTTGGCTTAGTAAGAGTGATTGGGATGTCCCTGCTCCAGAGCATATACGCTCACGCTTTTCCGCTCTCGTTCAAGAATTAAAATTGCTTGACACATTAAAAATTCCGCGATATACAGATGTCGAAGTTGATTGCGAATTACGTCTTGTCGCATTTTGTGATGCCAGCCTGAATGGCATGGGATGTGTTATTTATGCACATTGTACCTACCCATCTAGCATTCAAACTCGCATTTTGTGTGAAAAATCAAAGGTCACTCCGACAAAGATTACTACGCTTGCTCGATTAGAGTTATGTGATATTTTGCTTATGTCAAAGTTAACAAGAACTGTACGTGATTCTTATGCATTACGCATTCCCGTTACTGACATTTACGCCTTTTCTGATTCCACGATTGCCTTATCATGGGTTCACTCGTCACCACATCGGTGGTCGATTTTTGTTAGCAACCGGGTCGCTCAGTGTCAAGAAAACTTGAACGCTAAACATTTTTATCACGTCGCCGGAGACATTAATCCGAGTGATTGTCTATCACGCGGTATGCTCCCCTCGCAACTTTTGGCTTATGATTTGTGGTGGAACTGTCCAGCATGGATCCGCGGCCCCCCTGATGAATGGCCTATTAAGTCATTCTCTCCCGCCAACTGTTCTGACTTACCTGAGCATGAGGCAAATGTGTTGAGTGTGACAACAAAACACACAGAGTCGCCATTGTTATGTACATTAGCACAACGTGTTTCTTCTTGGCAGAAACTACTACGCATCATTACATACGTTTTAAAATTCGCACGATTTAAATTTAAGATCGAACCTCATTCTGTATCAGGATTACATCCTGTTCCTCTCCCTAAACGCGATCACGTTGTTGATCTAATAATTCAGCATTTTCACTTTGTCAATTGTCATACTGGACCTGGACTCCTCATGTCTATCATAATATATAAAACGCGTACTGGTACTTACAAACTCGCTGTAAGCAAGTTGTATCCTATCCCAACGCAATAACTTACAACGCTAAATAGAATCTTAAACTTTAATTTTAACTCAAACTTTAAACATACTTTAGATAGAATATTGTTAGTCTAAGTTGTTATTTTAGCTATGTGTATTATTATGTTATACAAATTCACTATGGGCTCTAATCAGCCAGTGTTCGCTTGTTTGTTTCGTAACGTCTTGCGACGTTCCAAAGCCGGGTGCATGGTGGAGCGCTTATGTACTTTCTTAATTATTTCCCACATAATTTAATTGTGTTTCAATTTTGTAATTTAAGAAACCGCTTTTATGAACGAATAATGTTTGAATATTGGCGCTCATTTGTTGACCACTTAGTGTGAAGAAGGCCAATGGATGGCGCTGTGAACGGATCTTTTCGAACTATATTTTGAGAACGAAGTTCTATGAGCGGGACTCTCAAGCTTCACGGCTGACGTTCAACCCGTTCATTTTTAATCAGTCAGTAACTCGCAGCAGCACCGAAAGGTGTCTATGACTCCGCTAACGCACCAAACGGAAGTTTGAGTAATTCAACTCCTCGTTTCTTTTTCTGTGTAATTCTATAAGTTCCTTTGGCCACATTCTCAAGTCAGTATAAGTGAAGTGTATCGGAAGAAAACGACAAATTCAAGAAAATAACCGGCCGGTCGAAATATACCTATCCACCAGCACGTGCCAGGAACCACGCCTGTCTACAGCTGAATCCTCACGAGGTGGAACTCAGGTCAGTGCCGGTTCTCTTGCGTTTTCATTCATAGAAGCGGTCACATGTGTATTTTCTTTTCATTACAACCTAACTGCTGGTCATAGGAGCTTATACGCTCTGTGTGCAAACACACCATTGGCAGGACTATTTACACGTCCCACCACTTACCTGTTACCTACCTATCGCTTGAAGTCGTTGACGTTCATTCATATGATTTTTCAAACATTTTCTAGTAAATATAATAACTATTAATGCAAAATAACACATTTTGCACTTCAGGAATCAGCTGTTAGATAAAGATTGTAACATAACCTCACTTTTACATAATCTCTTATATCTCTGTTCTCAGATTGACAAAATCCGCAGAATTTCCAGTGAAAGGTTGATAATATATAAGCTATTAATTGACACCACTTTCATCTTCTTACAACTAGGCCCAAGATTGTATGTAATCATTTCAGTCTCCTTTGACTTCATGAAATTTGTTTTCTTTAATTGATGTGTGCCTATTTGTTAAATTATTGATCTCAATTTAAAAACTTATGTAATGAAATGAGTCTCTGTTACTTGAAATAAATTTATTTTGATTTGATTTTGATTAAATCCAAGCCTGCACGTAACATTTGTGTGCGCAAGTTTTCATAGTAAAACTTTATGAAAATACCAGCTGACCCGGCGAACTTCGTACCGCCATTTTTTTCCTGCCCTCGTGGCGTCAGATCCCGTTCCCACTGCACCTTAACATTAAGGAGGATGAAACAAAGATGTTGTTCGATTCTCAGACCTACATATATGCACACAAAATTTCATAAGAATTGGTCAAGCCAAGCCGTTTCGGGGGAGTTTAACTACAAACAACGCGACACGAGAATCATGTATATTAGGTTCGTTAAAGTGAGTTACTTTAACAAACCTATCGTAAATTATTAAACTGTCCTCTATAGATAAAGGCTATAAATTTTCAATTAACAAAATCCACATCGAAATAACCTTTAGCACAACGACTACTAATAATGCTATTAAAAGGGATAGTGATTTACGTTAGGTGTCAACGATTAGCATCGAAGTAGCTACCCAGACCGCTTTGCGCATTTCAATTACCGTGCCTTGGGGCATGCCACTGAATTATGCATGGACACTTTGATTGAAACGTTCGATCCGTGTTAGTCTTAATTCTGTGATGTTTACTCTTGTAAAGGTTTCAGGAATTCATTTAAAATGCTAATATTTTATAGAAACTTAGGGTGAATATGTAATTGTTCTAACGTTGGACGCTGTTTTTTTATTTACATACATAATACTCAAGCCTGTAAAACCACAAAAGCAGACGTGAGCAGACAAAACGTCCCCACCAGTAGGAAAACTGGACACACATTTTCTACACATTCCATTTTGCCCCACCAGTGATAACGCTTGACGGTGGGGCAAAGTGGAAGTACCCGTGTTAATACCCATAATTCACTATGCCTTTCAGTCCCACATAATTAGATGCGAGTTTTTTTAACGGGAAGAATATACGAATAAATTCAAGGAGTGTGTATTTTTGAATCAATTTTTAATATCATTTATTATGCATAACCTTTAAGTTCGAAAAACATCGGAAAAAATGAAATGCTCAAGTGAGACTTGAATTCACGACCTTTCCCTTACAGAGGGAATGCTCTTCCAACTGATAAGCATAATAAATGCAATAAAAAGTTCATTCAAAAATTTATGCGGAGTCATCAAAATTCAATGTTTAAAAATGGTTGAAAATCATTCATTGTTTGCAACAGTTCGTAAGAATGTTGGTAGATGTCTCCACCGTCGCCCTTAAATACGGATATAAAGAGAAGGTAAATTTGAAGGAGTGTGTATTATCCTAGATCTGCGGTAGCCTAGTGGTATGGGTAATGGACTGCTGAGACGAGGTCTCGGGTTCGATCCCAGGTTTAACTTGGCACACACCAATGACTTATCGATGCTTTTCGAATTTATGTGTGTATTTATCGCAGGTTTATAAGTGCCCGGTTAATGGCAATAGGCTCGCCACCTATTACATTGGGACCTAAACATAAACTGGCGAAATGTGGGTGCTAGCACCTCTGCCTACCCCTTCGGGGAATACAGGCGTGAGTTTATGTTATGTCATGTTATGTTATGTTATGTGTATTATCAAATTGGTGACAGTTTTAAACTAGCTTTTACTTACAGCTCCACCTGCGTTTATCGATCCCGTGACTCACAGGAAGCTTTTTGCGAAGTAGACTAAAATCTATCTATGTGCCAAATTTCGTTCATATTCATCGATAACACATCGCCACCCCTTCGTAACTCGGAGGACACGTTAAGTTATTTTGTGAATCGATTGTCATACGAACATTTATAGCATTTATTACGTGTAGTTGAAGCCCAAAAAGCCTTGTCTTACTACTACTGTGTCGCTTCAAGCAAAATATCAAGTTCCTACCGTTTCGTAGTTCGATAATTATCCTCTTCCCAAAAAGATTTGGTCACTCTACTCACTCTTGATATGTCTCTGAAAGGGTAGGTGTTATTACACCAGCCTATTGGCATCTAGTGGGTACGTATAGGAACGATCACAACCTTTTTGTAACGATGTATAAACTGTGGTAGGTTTATTCGTAGTTTATTACCTATAGAATTGCCAAGTTAGTAAAAATGACAACTAAAATATCATTACACTCATCACGATAGGGGAGAGAATCGTTTGAATTTTGAAGTTCATTATAATGTATTATATTACTAGCTGAGGCACGTGACTTCACCAGTGTTTTTTTTACGTGCGTAAAATCGCTACGGATACCACCAAACCCCCCTGCCCCCCCCCCCCCCCCCCCTTGAGCCGGTGAAGGTGGTTATGTCGAACTCGAACCACCCCGGCAGACATGGTTTCACTCGTATGGAAGTCTGTTTCCGTTCCCGTGACCCAAGGAAATGTTTTTTAGGTAAGGTAAGCTTTGTTCTGGGTAAAAATTATTAAAACTAAATATTATTGTCACATTCATATACTCATATGTGTTCACGATGCACTCTTTCAGCCGCTGCTGTATGTGGTTAGCTACCTACCTAATAAGTTTACTAAAAACCGAAAAACGTATACTCAAAACAACACACGCCAAATATCCCGTTATCTCTGTACTACCGTTAATAAGTACTTAAGTACTATACAATTTCGAATTCATGTGCTCCTCATGTTTTGCGAACATGTAACCTTATCATGTTCGCACAAAACCAAACCAATGCAAATGAGTTCTACGTTATTGTGGGGTTAATTACCGTGGTACTACTTAAACGGCCCAGGTCAAGCTCCAATTACGTTCTAAGGATGTTTGCAAATAAACATGACTGGTTTATAGGGAGCCTTATTCACTGATAGGGAGGTTAGCAAGGTGACTTGATAGTGATTTTGATTTATTTATTTACTAACTCTTTCCTGGGTAAGTATCTAGTAATACATAAATACTTTTACGCAGTTTCATTTTATTACTAGCTTTTTCCCGCGGCTCCGCCCACGTGGATGTTGGTTATCGCGACTAAACATAGCCTATGTCCTTTCTCAAGGTCTAATCTACCCCTCTTCCAAATTTTATCAAAATCGGTTCAGTGGTTTAGGCGTGAAAGCGTAACATACAGACAGACAGACAGAGTTACTTTCACATTTATAATATTAGTATGGATTAGGAACACATTTTAGTAAAACACATAACATCGCTGTGGTGGCAGATGCTCTCGATAGGTTGCAGCGACGTGCGGTCCGCATTATTGGGAATCCTGCATTCACGAATACCTTCGATCCTTTGCAGATGCGAAGGGATCCCGTCTCTACCATGATGAATGTTCTGATCAGCTCTTCCAATTAGTCCCATACTGTCCTTTCTTTCACAGGACAACACGTGCAGCGCTTAGATGTCACCCGCATACGGTGCAGAATTATTCCATCACTCCTACACCCACCAAGTCCTGAAAATCCCTGTCAGCTCACGTGTTTCCTTCAACCTACAGTCCCGGGTCCTATAAGCGGTGCCTGAAAAGGCATCTGATGAAATAAGGCCGTCAAGCTGAGTACCACCATTGTTAATATGAAACTTGTATATAATGGTAACTCTCTTTCCGAGACCCACCCTTTAACTTACCATCAAGCGAGGTGAAGTCAAATTGACGGGTTAAAAAAATACAACATTATTTATTTTTCTCTGCCTAAACATACCATTTTGGAAAGCTAGTTTTCATAGATTCCATTAGGTTAGGTTAGGTTAGTTTATAAAAGTTGTGGACAAGAAATAAAAAAGGCATGCTAGAGACACATTTTCATGTTCTATTTTATATTTTTCCCATTATTCAATACAATCCGATCTAAATTAACTACAAAAATTGCTCGGATTTTTAATAAAACACTAGAGTAAATTTCAACACCAAAAAGTTGTGTACAGCGCCATCTCTCAACAAAGCCCTGAACTCACAAGCCTTGTTCTCTCAGTACGGGCTTACGTGTATAATATGCTAAGTAGTTAGACAGTTGTACAGATAGAGGTATCGCCATGTTCCGTTTTGAAAGGAACAGATGGTAGAATATGGTGACTATTCAAGCAAGATAACTTTCAATTCAACATTCATAATACTGAGGCTTAATAGGTTGGTACCTCTGTTTTTATTTTTCTAACTAACGATTATCATATTTACAAATTTTAATATGTCCAAAGGTAATAGAAATAGTGTAAATAGAAAAATACTGTTAATTTCAAAAATATACTCATCCATACTTCCATACTAATATTATAAATTCGAAAGTAACTGTCTGTTTGTCTGTATGTTACGCTTTCACGCCTAAACTACTGAACCGATTTTGATAAAATTTGCTATAGCGATAGATTAGACCATGAGAAAGAATATAGGCTATGTTTGGTCGCGATAAACGTCATCCACGCGGGCAAAAGCAAAAAAAAGAAAAACAAAGAAAAACCATTATGCACTTAATTACTTAATAGTATTTGTAAATAACTTAGACTAACTAGAGTCATTTATTACCTAGTCTTACATTTACCTTCCTAACTAAGTTAAAACTAAGTAACCGTGTTGGAAGTGGCTGCACGTTGTTTAATCCCTCGATTGCAGTCTATTGACCATTACGCAATTGCAGCATAAAATTAAATATTGTACACAATTCTATAGATTAAAAGTAAGTTAATTGTAATAATTACCTGTGTTTTCTTAATTAAAATAGGTTCATCTCCGTCAAATAATAAAAATGAATCACTGAAAATGTATAAACACGGATTACTTACTTTTGAATGACTGCACTAAATTGAATATTCTTTATTTTGTGTACATTACTGGCAGAACGAGGATCGTATAAAAATATCACAAGGTCAGTATTCGATATTAAAAGGAGCCAACGGGAAAAAGTTTGTAATAAAATAGTGTAAAAAATAAATTTAAATTCATATAAATTAACCAAGAGGGTACAAACTGGTTAGACAAATAGATATTTATAGTAAAAGCAACAATTCGTTAAAAAAATCAAATTGAGCTTAATTGGTTTTCTTCGTCTCAGTCGGACACTCTTGTCAGAGTGGTCGTAGTCGCGCTGACGAGGTGCATGATGGGGTGTTCGTTAGGTCGATATCATTTTCGAGGGTAGCTCTTCTGGCGACGTGCTTCCATTTCCGACGGTTAGAGGCGTCGCGAGTGCACTGGGCCATTGTGGAATCGGTAGCATTTTTGATGGCGTCTATCCAGCGGGTTGGTGATCGACAGCGTGCTCTCTAGCCTTCCACCTGGCCCTGAACTACCAGTCTCTCTATCGAGTTCTCATTTCTAGAGACGTGACCAAAGAACTTCAGTATTGTTGCACAGTTGACGATAGTCTGTCTTTTACATGAAGCTTTTGAGGATTGGTACATTGGTGCGAAATTGGTTTTAGTTAGCATTAAAACAGCATGCATTTGACATTAACCCTAGAACCGTACCCATCTTGGACATACACTAACGGTACCATGGGGTATGGTAACCCCAATAATAATAAAAAAAAATTGGAAGATTAATAAACTTTTAATATAAAATCAACTTACATAAGGGTTAACACAATAATTTTAGACTTAATACTCATAATCATATTAGAATAATAAGGAACTACAAACAATTCTGGCATATTTCGTTTTGATGTTCAACATAAGTATATGTTTGTACACCATTGCTTCTATTGTAAAATCACGTAAAATAATATGATGACGTAATAGTAACTCAAATCAACCTGTTTCTCTGTGTGACCAAATTCACCAGGTTCTTTAATCTCATCACTCGCAAGCAAGATTATCGTGGGAAGTAGCCCGTCTTATATTGCATTTGCACGGAAATCTATGTTGACACGCTCACTGTGCAAGTCCTGGTCTCGGTAATCCTATCCAGTATATTTCCCTGAACGACATTATAAGGAGTTGTTTTTTATGTCTTTCGTATTTCTAACAAAGAATATATTTGCAAGTGTATGGCTTGCAGTAGATGTTGACTTGGTTATTTGTGTACCGTATACAGGTTGGACGATTTTGACCTTACCTGGAGAAAAAGTACTCTAAATACTGGAGATTTTATTTTATTTTGAAAAAAGGACCAATTTTTTTTGCAAAACTCGCTTGCTTCACTCGGTAATCGAACCGACTGCAAAAACAAAGAAAAACATCCTTTATTTTTATATGTGGTCCGCCAATTGACTGCACCCCGTTAGATGGTAAAAAAACTGAAGTGTAGTCCAAAAGATCCAGTACATCAATCGATAGTGTCAATTATAAGGATCAAATCTCTCTAACAAATATGATAAATTAAATGAGACGAAGTCCACTTCCACCCTGTATATTATAACATACGTAAATCAATCGAACTATCACAAAGGTCATTAACCTCTCTATGTTCATACTCCCCCTTTATTGAAGATTCATGACTTTTCAATGAATTTAGGTAGCGATTATCGATTAAGAATAACTCTTCAGGGGTTGTGTGTGACTTCATCATGCTGTGGTGTGTATATTGGTAAACTTCATGTTTCCCTTATAACTTGGCATACATACTGTGGTGATGTAAAATTGCCTGTCAAGTTTGCTGTGAATTTGTTGTACGAAACTTGGCAGTTAATTAGTTACTGAATTTCTACTTATTGCGCTTAGAATTTTGCTGGGACTTGGGAAAGTCTCGGTGTTGCAACGCAATGGCTATAATTCCTGTTGATTTTAATTAATTAATTTGATTTCGAAAAACATTGGAAAAAATGAAATGCTCAAGTGAGACTCGAACTCACGACCTTTCCCTTACAGGGGGACTGCTCTTCCAACTGAGCTATTGAGCCACACCTGAATCATTCCAAATTTTCCTTCTCTATATATACGTCTATAAGGGCGACAGTGCAGACAAACTGTGAATTTTTTATAGCATTTATTATGCTAACTTTTAAGTTTTAAGTTCGAAAAAAATTCAGTCAAATATTTGGGCGCAGCCAGTCATCAAAATTCAATGTTTAAAAATGGTTGAAAGATCATTCATTGTTTCCAACAGTTCGTAAGAATGTTGGTAGATGGCTGCACCGTCGCCCTTGTAGACGGATATAAAGAGAAGGAAAATTTGGAATGGTTCAGGTGTGGCTCAATAGCTCAGTTGGAAGAGCAGTCCCCCTGTAAGGGAAAGGTCGTGAGTTCGAGTCTCACTTGAGCATTTCATTTTTTCCAATGTTTTTCGAACTTAAAAGCATAATAAATGCTATAAAAAATTCATTCATATATTTGGGCGCAGTCATCAAAATTCAATGTTTAAAAATGGTTGAAAAATCATTCATTGTTTCCAACAGTTCGTAAGAATGTTGGTAGATGGTTGCACCGTCGCCCTTATAGACGGATATAAAGAGAAGGAAAATTTGGAATGATTCAGGTGTGGCTCAATAGCTCAGTTGAAAGAGCAGTCCCCCTGTAAGGGAAAGGTCGTGAGTTCGAGTCTCACTTGAGCATTTCATTTTTTCCAATGTTTTTCGAACTTAAAAGCATAATAAATGCTATAAAAATTCGTTCCAATAATTAATTTGAGTCAATGTGTGTTCTAAATTAATATCGTAATCCATTACATACATACAGAGGGGCTAGTCTATTACCGTCAAGCAGGCACTTTGTGATGTGCTATATGTTGACTGTCGCATGAAGTACAGCCCTATGTATAGGTAGCCTTCTATATCACCCACAGGAAGAAATGGGGTGGCCCTATTCCTCTCCATCAGGAACTTACACGATATTCCATCACACTGATTTCAAATTATATGTATTATATATTGTTATACCTTACGATATGAATTGTAACACGCATATCTTCATAATAATACCTTACAATCGCAAGTGGGTTGACGGTGTAATATTGTGGTACGCAATAAAGGCCCACGGCGAAGTTTGTCACGAAATTACCCGAAGTACTTGTAGCAATATTGCGAGTTAACAACTATGGTAACAGCTGTTCACAAGCTACATATTACTTCGGCAGATACAAATATTTATTCGCTCTCTATGAATAGATAAGCGACGGAATAAGATTGCGTAATCACGCGTTTGGAATGTTCTAGAATTGTTGTTTTGGTTTGAGTAAATTGGCTGTTACATTTGAATGGAATAGAATCAAATATTGGTCGTGTACATTAGTAAGTTACTTGACATTTACGAGATTGCTTGCTTGTTATAAGTATCTGAATTTATTAAGAGAATATAGCAATTTATGTAATTCTTTTCAGTGAGGGAAAAGGGAAGAAACTATAGAAAACAATAAGAATAGCAAGAAAGTCTTCTGGCAATCTCACTAAGCATGCCTATGCTTGGCGTTGAAATTAAAATGAGAAAATTTGCGCAAGTTGAATTAGCATTTTCAGCAAGCATGCCTCAGCCAACTACAATCTAACTGTTTTGCCAGTCCGTATGAAGTTCCTCTAACCCATGGGAACAAATTTTAAAGATAGAAAACTACATTTATCATTCCAGTCTTTCATCTATCCTTGAATCTTTCAGCCATTAACCACAACAAATATCTAAGCATCTTAACAGAATTTTCACATTTTAAATTTACGAGTAGTTGGATTTATTCATACACTAGCTGACCCGGCGAATTTCATCCCGCAAATTATTTTCCATCCGCGTGGCGTCCGATCCCGTTCCCGCTGTACCCTCTTATATAATGATATAGTTATCTAAACAGTAACAGAAATAACCACACTGTCACTTCTGCGTATATGCCGATGCCGGCCGAATCTGTTCACATTAATGATCACTGCTCCGTTCTCTTTAGTGGTAGCGTGTTGTTATTGTTATTAATTAATAATATTAATAATAAATAGTAATAATAATAAATATTCTACAACATTCTACATAACGCTATCTAGACCCATGGTAAGCTTTTATAGCTTGTGTTATGGAATCTAGAATGCGAATAAAAATACTTATATACTTTTTTTTTGTAAATACATACATATTATACATAGAAACACCCAGACCAATGCAAATAGCCATATTCATGCATTCAAATATTTGCACTGAGCGGGAATGTATGTAGGTATGTATTATTCTGATGTATAAGTTATTGTAAAGTTTCATCAAAATCCATTCTTTTTTTTTTTATATAGGACACGTCAATTTGACTTCACCTCGCCTGATGTTAAGCTCAAGGCAAAGTCTCGGAAAGAGGGTCACCATCGTAAACATTGACCATGGTAACAAACATCCATCCATACATACATCGATCCATACTCACAAACTTTCAAGATTAGTAGGATATGAATATTTTTATTGATTGATGAATATTTTGCACTGATTAAAAAATATGTAACCCGCTATATCTGATGTAGCAGTTGAATAGTCCATGCCACAGAGATCATAATGTAACTATAACATAGAGTACATGCATAATGTATGAGTACAACCTGTTCTGTACTGCAGTGAACGTTTGACTACTGCAAATATTTGTAGGCATGAATTTATGTATATTTGTATTGGTCTCAGGGTTTTATCGTCACAGCTAAAGCCTGTTCACGGTTCAGTGCAGACTTTGACTTCATACACTTTTGTCTGCACTGTTAAATCCTTTCGCAAAAGCGGTATACCCGTTTACATTTCAATACACTCCAAATTTTTCAGTTTTGTTCTCGAAGTGCACGGTTGGTGAATCAGCAAGCTCTTTATTACATGGGACTGCTAATGTCACCCAAGAAATGTATATTATGATATGTAATAGAGTACTGCTAGACCTATTTTTCTCCTTTTTTTCGTGTGGAAATCCCCTGAATCCGGAAATATACCTCCTCCACCGGAGCCGGAAGGGAAGGTTATGTTGGATTCGAACCGACTAACACCGCACGCCGACTGAGGGTCGTGGTGCTAGGCCAGAGGTGAGGTTGTCTTCGACATATTCCTCACAACCCGGCTAATCCAGAGCCATCCCTATCGGTCTGGGCCTCCTCGGAATACTGTTAGACCAAGATCTTTGAGGCCATAGTCAATTGTACAACAAAACAAGTAAAGGTAAAATAAAAAATAGCTATAAAATCGTTCAATTTAAAACATACTGTACCTATCCAGTTTATTGTCACAAAATTCCAAAACTAGTCAGTAGATTAACTTGACATTTTGACAGGCTGTTACATTTTTGCCCAAAACTTTTCATACATAGTTTGCATCTCGCAGTTCTCTCGGGAATGGCCAATATTCCCTCCAAACCGGAACGGGTCAGCTAGGAAGTTATACTTAAGTGTTTAAATAAATAATCTTGTTCGAGCAAACTGCAAACTTATGGGGAATGTTGGGTTTTTCAGCTAAACATTGGGTTCATCAGTCTTGTGCAATTTACAGTAAAACAAACATCAAATGCCGTAACGTCTGTATGGGCAGTAAACCCATGCTTGTCGGTAATAAAGTCATGTTTTCTCCAGCACAAATGGACAGACTCGACCGGAAAAGTACCACCCTTTTCTTTTTATTGACTGAAAGTAGTAGTTCGTTGCATTTACTCACTCTTTCAACCTTTCTCTCAACTAAGTGGGGTCTTCCAGTTTGTCGTTGCATTTATTAAGATTTGTAAAAACTATTGACCCTTTCATCGTTTTTTTATCAGTCTTGTATTGTTTTGGCTGTTGACTGTTATCATTTATAGGGGGATAATACATGAAAATGATCTCTGATATAGTAAAATCTTACAGGCTCAGGCAATCACTATAATCGTTAGGTGTACCTACATATTAATTTATTAGTATTCTTCCAGACTGCAAAATCTATCTGTACCGCCATCATAACACCACCAACTTTTGAAGTAAAACGTCATGTTTTAGATACAAATAAGAATAGCACGGTAATACTACCATAGTTATTCTATGACTGTAATGTGTAACTATGTGTTTACAAAATAATTATTGTGAAAGAAATAAACACAAGATTCTGCATAGCTGAAAGTAACAATATTATTTGTATTTTTTACAGTTATGAACATTTTTTATTAGTATATACTATATAAGTGCATGTCACTACAAAGCAGCGATGTGGAGGTAAGTCAACCTACTGCGTCGTTATTAAATCGAGTGCGATGCCCTCACTGTTACCAAGCCCGTTTTTTTAACGGCGAGAGAGGCTTGAGAATACATGTCGGGAAAGTACACAAACCCCGACATGTGTTTTCAAACCCTTCTTTGCCTACCGGTACTGCTACCGTCTTCGACCACAGTCAAATTGAAATTCCCTTTTGGCAAAAATTTACTCAATTTAAAAATTCCGTTCCGATTTTAAAGAGGATTCCTCGTGGTGCAAGACCTACCGTTGCGAAAAGCTTATCCCAATGTATGGGTCTTGTAGTTCGAGAAAACTCTAAAACGACTTGGGAGCAGTTACTCACCTTCCCGTACAAAATTTTACATGTCAGGACAGAAAATCGATCAGCTAGAAATTCACTAACGTCACAAATTAAAATTAATTGCAACGATTCTCTGGGTCATTCATCAACTCGCGGGTAATAAACTTGCGGGAAACCGCGGGTTGGCATTTTTGAATTTTATTTTATTTTGCTGTCGTCAACTCGCGTGAATATAAAAGTACAGTCAGAAAAATGGATCGAAACCAAAAATTTAATATAAAACTAATATACACCCGCATTGGTTAAAGTTAAAGTTACTGTTTACTTTTTTATATTAATTTATCTTACATTTCGATATAGACGTGCAAAATGAGGTGAGAGGGAGACGGCCAGTGATGCATAAAACATGCTATTTGTTATGGTTATGACAACGATGTCATATGAATGAAACGTCGTAGGAATATCGTCATTTTCTTGTGGTGATTAAATTTGATACCGATATAGCATCGAAAGGGCTCTCGCATCCAGGTTCCACGGTGGGGATCCGGCAAGGAGACTCGCCGCCTCGAAAGATATCGTGCGGTACCCCCTGATGGCCCTGCTGGCCATTGCACGCTGCGGCCCACGCAGCAGACGCGCATTGTAGACTGTCAGGGTCTCCCCGCCCATATCGGGCACCCATATAGGGCCATGGACCGCACGACTCTCGCATAGTCTCCTGCAGGAGTCATCCGGCCCCCTCATGTTGGGCAGCAGCCACCCCAAAGCGGCAGCTGTGTTCTTCAAATTGGGGGCCAGTCATCGGAAATGCTTCCCGAAGTTCCACCGGCCGTCGAACACGAGCCCCAGGTATTTCATCTAGGGCTTGATGCCGATGGAAAGGTCTCCCACTATGAGGCTGGAATCCTCCGGTGGCATGCTCCGAAGCCCATGAAAGAACATGGCCTCGGTTTTATGCAGAGCCACCTCGAGACCCAGCCGCCGGATCCGCTCCACGACTTGGGCAACCGCGGTCGTGGCCTTCAGGGTCACTTCGCGGTATGTAGCCCCACACGCCGTCACCAGCGTGTCGTCCGCATAACACGTGACGGCGGCACCGTCCGCGAGCTCACCGCGAAGCACCCAGGCGTAACCGATGTTCCACAGTAGCGGCCCCAGGACCGATCCCTGCAGAACATCGCACGACATCTCTCGCCGACCGAGCCCGGCCGAAGCGCAGGGCCCACCTTATCAGGTCACTATCGAACATGTTTATAATTATTTTACATTTTGCTTAGTTATAATACCTATATAAATAAATAAAATTGAAGTGTCTGTTTATAACGTTAAAATAATAGCTTTTTAACTGGAAGTGTAAAACTGACAGACGGATAGACAGAGTTACTTTCGGATTTATAATACCTATAAATCACTACGGATACAAGATACTATAAAAATAGCTTTTTTGGAAATTTTGTCAATCATTCGGTCTGATATTCTATTTGTTTACTAAGTAAAGTGACTTAGTCGATTTTGAGAGGATTTTTATTGTTATTAGTTGAAAGGTAATTCACGTAACAAAAATCTGTTCAAAATCTAATCCCGATCTAATCTCCCAAATGTCTACAATGGTATTCTCGTTACACACTTTTCAAGATCGAACGTTGACTGTAATGTTATTATATTGAACTAACATTTGAAAATGTGCAAATTGATCAAAAAATGGTACCTACTCTGCTAAACTTTGTAACTGATCTATTAATTATTCTAATCGATTACATAATAATTAAAGATGGATTTCAAAGATGATTCGAATCTGCGCGGGGGTGTGAGCTTCCATTCTGTACGCTAGTACTATTACCTATTCTGTGATATTACTTTGATCCTTTTTCGTAGTATGTCCATACCACGACAGTCACTCGCTCTTCTTTTTTCATTCCTTGATACCACTTACCAACTTCTTCTATTATACTATATTCTATAGCATAGCCTAAAATATCTTACATTTTAAATAGGTACGAAACTATATTAAATTTATTATAAAGTTTTCGTAACTGACTGTACACAAATACGTCAATTTTGACAATCGCGCGAGTTGACGACAGGAAAATAATCAAAAATTGAAAGTTGCCAACTCGCGGTTTCCCGCAAGTTTATTGCCCGCGAGTTGATGACTCGACAATTTAGACCCAAAATTTTCAATTTTTCGCAAAAGTAATGTCTACAATTTAGTGGAATCTAAATTAAGGGATGGTGACATTAGTGGTGCATCGAGACTACTGTTTAGTAACGACGTAGTGGTGCCTTGCTCTCCGGAAACTCTTGCTGGTCTGTGGAGTAAGCATCCGGCGCCTGCAGATGGCCTTTCTTTTCCTGAGACGCCTGACGCCAACCCTGATTGCCTGTGCGTAACAGCCAAGGATGTGTTGGCAGCCGTAACCTCCTTTCGAAGTGGCTCTGCCGGGCGGCCTCGACGCATTGACCCCACAACATTTGAAAGATCTACTGGGGCCGAGTGCTGGGGAGGCTGGCGAGGCACTTCTGAAGGAGCTTACGGCGCTTATGAATATGATGCTCTCCGGCAGTGTGGACGATGCCATCATAGACATTCTGTATGGAGCTAATTTGTGTGCACTACGCAAGGGAGATGGTGGCATTCGTCCCATTGCCGTGGGATGCACGTATCGCCGTATGGCAGCCAAACTTTGCTTCCGATATTATAAAAATGACCTGGCCATGAATTTCCAGCCCCTCCAACTTGGTTTTGGCTCCAAGGGGGGCTGTGAGGCTGCCATACATGCGTTGTCAACCTACCTTGACTCCGGGAAAAGTGAGGTAATTCTCAAGGTTGACGTGAAGAATGCTTTTAATTCGGTGAACAGGGATACCTTGTTGACCCAAGCTAAATTAGAAACCCCCAAAATTTATAATTTCCTTTGGCAATGCTACAGGTACCCCTCTAAATTATTATATAAGGACAATCTTTTAGAATCTGCTGTTGGCTGTCAACAAGGAGACCCTCTTGGACCGGTAATTTTCAGTCTGGCAATTCAACCAATTATTCGGCGGTTAAAATCAAAATTTAATGTATGGTATCTAGATGACGGGACTTCAGGGGGAGACGTGGAGACAGTTCTACAAGATTTGGCCCTCATTAAAAATGAATAGGTTTAGAACGAAACGATAACAATTGTGAGGTTTTTTTAATTAACGTTTCGGACAAAATTTCTACTATTTCTAAATTCAATTCATTAACTCCCAACATTAAAATTATAGAAAAAGACTCTCTACGCCTCCTCGGGTCCCCAATCCTAGAAGATGCCTATACCTCTTTTATAGAGGAAAAAAATCAAAATTATAGTGACATTTCGGACCGCTTACTTAAAATTAATATGCATTCGGCTTTCACTATTCTTCGGTATTGCCTTTTTGTACCTAAATTCACCCATGCCCTCCGATCCACACCATTTTGGAAACATTTAAGAATTTTAGAAAAAATGGACAAAATTATAGAAGATACCCTCAGAAAAATTTTAAACGTGACTTTGGATGACCAAGCTTCACTACAAGCGTCTCTACCGATCCGCTTGGGTGGACTCGGTATTCGTAAAATTTCAGACGTCAGCCTGCCTGCGTTCCTGTCCTCAGTCCACAGTACGGAAGAATTAACTAGGAAAATTCTTGCACCTACACTAGTTAATTCTGAAGTATTGTGTAAGGCTGATGCAGTAAATGCTTGGAAAATTGCATGTCCAAACACCGATCTCCCAAAGAACCTTTTCTCACGGCGTCAGTGGGACGGGCCGCTCTGCAGCTTAGTAAGACAAAATTTACTAAATACATGTTCTAATGTTGTTGGAGTGTGGGAATCGGGTCTTTGGTTACAAGCTCTTCCGACACTACCTTCCGCATTGCATCATGCTTACGGTTGGGTGCGCCATGTGTTTCTCCGCATCGATGCCGTTGTGGAGAGGCTGTTGACCGACTCGGACAATATGGCCTGTCGTGCTGCAGGAGTGCGGGGCGATTTCCACGGCATGCCAGCCTTAATGACATAATCCGCCGAGCTCTTGTCACCGCCGGTGTGCCAGCTGTGCTAGAACCTAACGGTTTGGCGCAAGACGATGGCAAGAGACCGGACGGCATGTCAGTAATGCCTTGGAAGATGGGTAGGGCTCTGGTGTGGGACGCAACATGCGTCGACACCATTGCCCCTACCCATATACCTGGCATGGCTGGCTGTGCTGGTGCTGCCGCAGCTTCTGCGGAGGCTCTCAAGCGGCACAAATACTCTAATCTTATCGGAGATTACGAATTTGTGCCGTTTGGAGTCGAAACGTTGGGGTCATGGGTCCGAGCGCCCGCAATCTCTTCAGGGAGATTGCGAAGCGTATGGTCGACGCTTCCCGTGACCAGATAGCTGGCCTCTTCTTAGGTCAGAGATTAAGCATCGCCATACAACGTGGCAATGCTGCCAGCCTTCTGGGAATGCTACCGCAAGAGGCATGCGATGCGGAGGAATTTCATGACGCATTTTAATAATATTTTAGTACATTTTGTAAATATGTAGTTTAGTTTTACTTTATTTAGTTTTAGTTTTATTTTAATAATATATATATTTAATTAACCTGTAAATAAAAAATAGAATACATGTATTTTTTGTTAAATGTTCAAGACATTTAAAGTAACTAGTGACGGCAATATAAGAACCCTCAGAACTTTATCGTCTTTTAATCTTGGTAAACCTACAAGTTTCCTAGCACTCGTATTAGTCTGTGGAACTCGGTGTTTGCGAACATAATTATGGCTTCAGCTAGTTGTGATTGGACAAACTCTGCGTGAAATTGGTACACGGCACTTAGGAAGTGTGACTCCGATAACTGTGGCCTTTTATTATTATTAACCAGAAAAAATATCTATAGTAATAAATGTATGTCATTAGATTTTTTTTTTTATATGATAATAGATAGTTTAGTAAGGCAATAATATCCTGGTGTGTACCATCTGGGAAGGGAAGGCCACGTGATAACACCTCACCCTGAGAAGGGCCATATGGCTATCCGCCGAATATGGCCCCCAACGCATGCTCGCAGCCAAGGTGGATCAGTTTTTTAGAAGATCCCCGTTCCCCGCAGATACAAGTTAGTTATAGTCGATATTATTTCAAGCTCTTCTTCTTCTTCATCTACTTCTTCTTCGTGTCAATGGCTCATCAAATCTATTAAATTGTGTCGGCAATTGTGTTAATGCTGTGGCCAATGCTGTGGCTGTAGCCAGGTATTGACCTGGCTACAGCCACAGCATTGTCTGTTGCCCTACACAGGTCCGTGATGGTACATGGTACAGGGTGCAATGGGCAAGAGAGCAAGTGCGGCATGAACTTGGATGGGGCCCCGTAGTCACAGGGTGCTTGTGACTGTTCTATATAGCCCCATTTTGCCAAATTTGACTTACAGCGGCCTACTTGGGTCTGTAGGCGATTTAATGATTTCCATGTTGGCCACGTGAGATGGTATCCAGGCGGCAGGTTTTCTTTAGGTCTAATGAAACATGCCGGAGCTGGATGTTTTTTCTCTCTTGCTCGTTGGGGAGGGCCATTTGCAGATTACCGGTGGCTTTTTAAACGGGGATTACGTAGTTGTGGAGTAGGTGTCGGGGATCTGTTTCTTGTTTTTGTTTCTGCACTGTGCAAGCTACATCTTACCGGACATGAGAGTTCACTTGCGCGGAGAGCATTTTAACAACCCAGCGTACCGTAAGCTCTGATGAGGTGCAGGTAGGTTAGACTTTTGCAATGAAATAAAACGCTATCTTGTAACTTCCATAACACTAAATTTGTCATTAATATTGATATATTTCCTGTGGACATCATTGAGTCATCTTTTTATAATAAAAATTGTTTATAAACCTAATAGCAGGATCTACGACTAAGGACTGGTTCAAAGGGAGTTCTGTCCACGCTATAATACGACAAAAGCGAGTTTACATGACTCACGCTCCTGAAGAGGGCCAGACCGTAAGGGATCGCCCTGAATCACCTCCGGCCTAGCACTACAACCCACAGACGGCGTGTTGTTTTGCTCGGTTCAAGTTCGATTTAACCTCCGGGGGAGGTATACGTGGGGATTTCCGCACGAAAAGACAAAGACATGACTTACGCTTAACACCGTGCCTTTTTAACACAACGCATAATTGCTGGGTACATTTTACATTCATTCCTCATTCACTTTAGATTAGCTTTACGGTAGATTGTATGTAAGAGCGTGTATTGATTAACTGGAGAATAAAATCTTAGAATAGATTGATTCCGGAATAATTGATCTTGTATAAATTTAGGTTTGGTCGAATCCACCCTTAATAACATATAAAATACTTATCTAACGTCAAATGGATTTCTTTTAAGATTCGAGAGCAGGTTAAATTACCGTAAGAAGTTGTCCCAGGGGACAATCTGGTTTTTCCGAGAACAGATGCTTTTAACGTTTTAAGGATAAGGATTTTTGCTCTCAACGATAAAATACATGCTATGTTATCCTATTAGGTAATTTTAATATAGACTCTCGAACTTATAAGAAAGAGACGTGAACAACCATACACACAGTCGTCTTCGTCAGATGGGAGAGCCTTAAAACAACAGATTAAGAAGCTGATGCGACGTGACCTCCGAGGCTCCAATACTCACATCATTCAGGAGATGATCGAGCGAAACAGGGGGTCAAAAGTGTTAGCTCAGCAGTTGGGGAGGCCCCATCTGATGAAATTCAAAACTGCGGATGGCAAAAGATTGCCTCAAAGCTCGACATTCTTGAAGAGATCACGGATGACTAAACCGACGGGACACAGCGATTAGGACCACAGAGTCCCACTTCCGCGCCATTACACCGAGGAGATACCTGATGTCGAGCAGTGCGAGGTGGAGACGGCTCTCAGGCAACTGAAGAACAACAGGTGGCCTGATGATAACGGAATTTCTACTGGACTCTTGAAAGCAGGCGGGGTTCCTATTCTGAAAGAGTTCGCGAGCCTCTTTAATTCCGTCATCCATCTTACGCCTAGGCCAAGGAGCGGGAGTGCAGTGGTACTATTCTTCAAAAAGATGATAAGATCTTGCTTAAGAAATACAGGCCCATCTCACTCCTGAGCCATGTCAACAAACTGTTCTCGAGAGTCGTCAGCGTTCCATGATATACAATAATAATAACGGGAACTAACGCGATCATGTTATAGGTACATACGTATACCTTTGATTCAGAGTTCTCTATTGAAAACATAAGTGCACTTTTAAATATTTTTAAAATTTGTTATCTCCTCAGTTTTTGGAATCACTCTATTCCCCTACTTTCGTTACATATGGCGTCTACCGATTAAATATAGGAACTAAACCAATTCAAGCTTTTATCTATTCCTACTTTATGATGTTCATGCTAAAAAGTTGTTGATTAGGCATTCAAGTGTTTTATATTTTTCACCATTATTATAAGATAATAATAATTCAAATCGATTACATCAGGAAAAGTGAATCTTCTCGGACGGGACTCGAACCCGCGATCTTTCCCTTACAGGTAGAATACCTTAACCAGTTAGGTTTAGGTTAAGGCATGCTCCCTCTCTCTCTTCAGCTGTTGTGTTACGAGTATAATAATACCCACAAATACGAGTAAAAAAAATATACCTACATGATTCTAATCATTGTGAAAAACAATTTAGATTTTACAATTTTCTCAGTAAGCGCATCCGAAAATTAAAAATAATCACCAAAAAAGTAAACACGAGTTTCGTGATAAAGAACAGCTTTAACAAGATAATATTCAGTAGGCGTGCTTAGAAAAATATTAAGAATAAAAATACAAAATGTAATGTAATAAAGTAGGAAGGTAGTACATTTTATGTCTACGGAATTTAGAATATATAAAAAAGATATAAGCAAACAATAAGTTGTTTCGTTGGATCTCAGGAATCTCCTGAGATCATCGCCGTCAGGAGCTCATCACTCGCACTTCAAATTACTATTGTCCTCAATGAAAAGAAAATGTTTGAGTGTAGGGTCACCATGATTTGCTCCTTATGAAACTTATGAAATTACTATAAGGAAACTACATAATAATGATTGTGGAAAATAAAAAACGTCTCAATAAATTAAGAGTAAAGTCAAGTACAAAAAGAAACTACGGCAGTTCGGAAATGCCAACAGAAGTGAAACCTTGGACAAAAGAGAATGTCGAAAAAAAGAGGATGTCGGTTACAGTAACGGCTCAAAAAAAATCTACGACAAGACGCGTTATCTAAAGGAGTTTTCATTTAAAAATAATAGTACCCATGATTTCATTTTTTAATGGAATAGGGAGGCAAATGAGTAGACGGATCGCCTGATGGTTAGCATTGATATTAGTATGGGTACATAAGAAACATAATAAAGTTTTACTTCACCTGTTCCCATATGACAGGTTTATAATGCATAAAGGGAAACGTGATACAAAGTTCGCTTAAATTTTGTTTTTCATCATTAATAATTCCTTCTTCCATTGTTTAAAAAATGGACTATGCAGAAATGCTTTAAAGTACTGAATACGGTATTTGCTTCCCTTGTTACGCGCAAATTAAAATTGACGTTTGTGTTTGGAGAAGTCAATTTTAGAAACGCAGCAAGCGGAACACCCGCCCAGTTGTAGTTTTGAATAACATATTTTTTACTATTAGGTGAATCCTGTACTTACTAATAGCAGTACAAATACCTGTTAAGTAAAAGAGGATTATCCCTAATCCTACAAATTCATGGCGGCATAAGTTATTCAGCAGATACAGGTGGCGAACTCCATTGTAAGGTAAAAGCTTTTGTCTCAGTACAAAGGGTTAGCTATAAAATAAAGTCTAAAAATCAGCTCAGTTTAATTATTACAGACCCTTCTGCGCGCCATTGTTTGACGTTATTTGAATGTATATCGCGCTTGACGCGGACTTTTATAAATTAAATCGTTTAGATTTTTTATCTAAATATTTATGAAGCTATTTTGTACTCGTATATAAGGTCAGTGACCTCGGATCACATAGATAATGGACGTGACTTTCACTACGTACAGTGACTAATGAGAGTTGTTTGTTTGCTCTGATATATGTAACAATGCTTACAAATGATTAATTATTAAACAATCTACATGGAAAAAATGAGATTTTTATAATTTAAAGTAACTAAAAACTATTCTCCCTTTTCTATCGCAATTATTCTTCTGAAATCTCATAATCCATCTTTTATTTATTAATCAAATGTACTGTTCTACTGTATTGACCTGAAATGTTTGACAAACAGGTATATTTAACTTCCGAGACTATTCTGCTATTTGAGCGTACGCCTACATTTTATATGCATTGCATTAAAAATGTTAAATTATATTTTGCTAAAAAAAAAAATCGAACATTTACCTCAACACGTTCACAATGAATTAGATATGATTTTTGATTCATACTCAACACATATTATAGCTATTATAAATCCTGAACAACTTCTTAGTACAATGCTAAAAATACAGTCGTGCATAAAGACAGAAATGTTCAATAGTTGAACTCATTGACTTTTTGCTCTACTACTCATTTAAACTTTTGCCGTTTCAATAAATAAATATTCAACACAGTGAACTTAATTCTGTTCCGTGACTACGCAGCAGTGAAACGTAACTTGATCCGACACTAGATTGGGATTTTAATAGACCGCAAAAATTTACCTCAACCTAAGCTTCGTCCAATTCAACAATATCCGTACACTCTGAGATAGTTTAACCAAACTTAATGGTGTTAAATAATATTATTCTACCAAACATTATAAATGTGAAAGTTTATGAAGATCTTTGGATGTTTAGATATTTGGATTTTTGTTACTCAGTCACACACATCATTCATAGTAGTCGATATTTTAGTATTTATAAATACTGAATTTTGTGCTTGTGTGTCATTACCATATACGTAGTCAAAACACTAGAGTATGAATTTTATCAAAACTAAGCTAATTATATAGACTAATAAAAACCGGCCAAGGGTGAGTCGGACTCGCCCATGAAGGGTTCCGTAGCAGCAAGTAACATAATATAAAAGTTTTTTTTATTATTTATGAGTTAATTGAATGAAAGACGAAAATTGCGGCTTATGATGTATTAAAAAAAACTACATAATAGATCTCGTTCAAACCAATTTTCGTTGTTAGTTTTCATTACAATGTACATATATTTTTTTTAGATTTATCATTCTCTTATTTTAGAAGTTAGAGGGGGGGGGGGGGGGGGGAGAGGGGCGACACATTTTTCCACTTTGGAAGTGTCTCGCGCAAACCATTCAGTTAAGAAAAAAATTATGTAACAAACCTCAATAGCATTTTTGAAGACCTATTTATAGATATCCCACACGTATGAATTTGATGAAAAAAATTTTTTTTACTTTCAGTTCGAAGTATGGGGACCCCCCAAATTTATTGCTTCTGTTCTATTTTTGTGTGAAATTTTTAATGCGGTTCACAGAATACATCCCCGTCGTACCGTATGCACCATTGACCTGCACCATTGATGGTGCAAACGAAACCAAATAGTCTCATCTGCACCATTGATGGTGCAGGTCAATGGTGCATACGGTACAACGGGTCTACTTACCAAGTTTCAACAGAATAGGCCTTATAGTTTCGGAGAAAAGTGACTGTGACATACGGACGGACAGACAGACAGACAGACAGACAGACAGACATAACGAATCTGTAAGGGTTTGTTTTTGCCATTTGGCTACGGAACCCTAAAAATGTAGATACCAACTTGAGATCAAGTCAGTGAAACTAATGATAAAATATTTATAAAACCAGGTACATGGTAGTGTTAAGAATGAAAACTCAACCAAAGACTAATTTGGCAAGTATTGCTTGACCTTGCAATGTGCTAGACTACTCAGTAACCACTTTGCTACGCGCTTCTCCTACCTTATCCTTCCTAATCAATTATTCAGCCTATCACAGTCCACTGCTGGACATAAACCTCCCCCAATGTTGGGTAAAAACAAACATCAGTTTATATATGAGACGATATTTATTAATAGTTACACCATGGTTAAACCGTTTCATTACCAAGTCAAAACATGATAATCTAGCTTGCATGTACATAAATATCAAAACAGTATAAATATATTTGTCGTGTATAATCAATTATATGCCGTGTCAATCACATAAAGAATCCTCTTTTTCCTTGACATGTTTAGAAATGATCGATCTACCCACAGTTGACATTGGATGAGAGGAGTTTGCAATTATGGTTTTATTTTGGCGAAGAATCCACTATGCCCTAAAATTTGTACCCTCGTATAGTCTTAACTTTATTGCACTCGACTACAAAACTTTGTAATATCGAGCACGTAAATATAAGCTACTACGAAAACAGGATACAATTTTTCGCGAATGTAAATCTTTGGAACATAAGACGATAGATGTTATTTCTTGTTTTTGTTTTTTTCGTGCGAAAATCCCCCCGTATCCGGTTATGTCGGACTCGAACTGACTATAACCACATGTCGACTGAGGGTCGTGGACCGTGGTGCTAGGCCGGAGGTGAGGTTGTCTTCGACATATCCCTCGGACCCCAGCTGACCCAGCGCCATCCCTTATAGTCTGGCCCTCCTCGGGAGACGAAAGGAGCGTCCGACATCAAAATGAAAGACCAATGAAACTTACACTTACAATCGTTCACTCACAATATTATCTGAATTAATTCCAAAGTACCAAACCCGACTACGGAACGATCGCAAGGATCCACTCAGCGCGAGTACGTGGCACTTGATCCATCCGCACTCAAATCTGTTATATGACGTTGTGAAATAGATTGACAGAATTCTCAGAGAATAATTATTTTGCATACATTATTATATTTGCTTACTTTGAAGCACTCGCAGTGTGCTGTGCTGTTCGGTAAACGATCAGCGGGTTAAACTACCTAGGTACAGTTGTTGATTCGCCTATAACTGTCAAGTTGGAACCAAGTTTTAACGAGCTCTACTTGACAGTTATGGGCGAGTCACTAGTAAGTGCCTGGTCTCTAGGCACAACTCAGGCTGTCAGGCCAGAAGGCAATCACTCTCATTAGAGCCAAAAAAACCAAGCCACATTCTATTTAAGTCCTCAGATGTGACCTGGACTAACGCAAGGATGATGATGGTTATCATATTAGGTGCATAGAGGTAACTTTATTATAATCATAAAATTTGTTGCAATCACAAAGGTACGTGTATTGATGATGAAGCGATTAACAATACTTTTCGTAGGCCTTCGTGTGTCTGTCCGTAATTTTCATTAAAACTGGGTTTATCCCATCGGGTGGGTGTAATAAATCTGATTTTAGTATAAATAACAAATGAAATTTATCACACCTTTATTAACTTGATCGTTTTCACCTGAAGTATTTGTATTTCATTACTTGTTTTGATTATAACTTCTGTCAAAAATTTGCCAGTGTTACTACAAGATGAAAGCAGTGACCCGTGAAAATGCTAAGAGTGATACTGCCTGAATCCCAGAGAAAGTTATACCTGTCTTAAATTTACGGCATAGCAGTAGATCGTAAAATAGTTTGAGAATACTAAGTATAAACTCGTAAAATCCCAGAGAAAGTGAATTGCTGCGTAGGTAATGCTGGTATATAAGTACAAACAACATCAGATTGATCTTGACAAACAAAGTGCTCAAAATGATCTTAATTCCTTGGTATTCCCCCCTTCCTATTGCGTGATTGTTCAGAACTTTGGTATACACCTTTTACAGAACACACTTTTGGTACACAACTTTTAGCTCCGACAATCTTCTTCTTCTTATTGGGGTGCCATCTTCTTAATGAAGGTCGGCGACCATTAGGGTAATTTGGATCTTTGACACAGCAGTCCTGAGGAGAGAACGGGTGCTCTTATTGTACCACTGGCGCAAGTTCTTCTTCGCTCCGACAATACAGACACACACAAACACACACACACACACACACACACACACGCACAGACACGTCAAACTTATAACACCCCGTCGTTTCTGCGTCGGGGATTAAAAACAGTTTGATTTGCTCTTAATAACTTAGTTTTAGGATCATTTTGAGACTTTGTTGTCAGTATATTTCTGACGTTGACAGTACTCACTTTACACAATAGATCGTAACCAGTTCTTAATACAAATAAATAGAACTTAACATTCTGCTTATTTATCTGTCATATAACTAACACCTAATATAACCCACAGCACCAGAACATAGTGTGTTTAATGGGCATTACTAATAATTTGATTAAACAGAATTATAGGAACGGAATATTCCGGTATGTGATTTTCTATAATATCATATTCATGAGTAGTTCAATTTAGGATATGCTAGATCTAAGTGCATAGTACTATAATTATAATGCCGTACTACTGTGTAAAATATACAATCTTAATCCTATTAAAATAAATAAAAGTTTATGGAGTTGTTTAGATGTTTCTTGCTCAATTACGCTCAAGTCGATCTAAAAATCTGTCTGGAATAATATTAAAAAGCTACGTTTTACCGTAGAATAAGTTCCTATGTAAACGAGATCAGGAACCAGTAGCAATAAAATAATTAGGTTGCTTCTAGGGAATCGTGTTTCCCATTCACCATATTGTCACTATGTAGGTCCTGAGACATTGTTCAAACGCTGGCCTATTTATTGATAGACCTACTTATGTTAAACCACTTTTTATCACTAAAAAAAAGTAACATGAAGTAAATTTGAAGAATACACTCGTAACTTAAACAAATTGTTTAGGCTGTCGAAAAATATATCAACAAACAGAAATCAAATGTTGACGTATACCCAGGAGGACACCCGTCACCCAGCCTTTTTGTCTAGCTAAATATAGAGCCTTCATCAATGTGGATCTTTTTCTTTTGCCACTCACTGTTGTTCGAGAAAAATTTAAATAATCGCTTCGCAAAAAGCTTTGAAGATTACTGAGGATCTTCTTTAAGCGCCTTTTATTCTGTTTGTTCTATTAGATATAGTCTGCACCAGTGTTTTTCAAAATGGAGGTTGCGACTCACCATGGGTCACAGGTATATCTATTCACTAGCTTTTGCCTGCGGCTCCGCCCGCGTGGATGTCGGTTATCGCAACCAAACCTAGCTTTATGTCCTTTCTCATGGTCTAATCTACCCCTATACCAAATTTCATCAAAATCGGTTTGGTGGTTTAGGCGTGAAAGCGTAACATACAGACAGACAGACAGATAGACAGACAGACAGACAGACAGAGTTAGTTTCGCATTTATAATATTAGTATGGATTTTACAATATAATCATTATAAAACAGCTGCTACTAGCTTCACTATTGCATTTTTAGTTTAAAGTTACATTTAAGTATAGACATGGGGCCCAAGTACCCGTTTTCTTTACAAAGATCTAGCAAAGCGGCTGATCGACGCTACACGTGGTTGGTTATTACCTTGCACAGAGGTTAAGCATTGCCATTCAACGTGGCAATGCAGCCAGCCTTCTGAGTACGTTACCGGTCGGTGACGATGCGGAGGAATTCTACGACACATTATGTATGTCAATATTTTATTAATATCTTTATTTTTTTTAGTTAATTTTGTCTCTATCACCTTGTATGAACTATGAAAAATAAATATGAAAGTAATGTCGTCCTTTTGAACTATGAAAAATAAATAAAAAAATTATGTCGTAAGCTGATAATAAAAAAAGTATAGATAAACTTACTTTTAATAATATTTTGTGAATATTGAAATGCACTTTTGATTTAGTATATACCCAAGAGAGGTTAAAATCTTGTAACACACAAGACGGGGAGCAAACAAGAAACTTAACCAAGTAAAGTTTGAGAAACGCTGTTATACACTATAATAAAATCTAGAGATGAAACTGTCTGTCACCATTAAAAAATCCATGAAAGTACAAGATAATGATGTCTAGAGGTGAACTTTGTATGCCTTCATTAGATTTTTTCCATGAAAATTAATCAAAGTTATTAAATCTAAGGGAAGGTTCATATCTGACGGAACATGCGTCGCGTATTATCGGTTGCGTAACGCCAGAACAGACAAATCTATAGAAAAACACTTGACCGTTCACACTCAACCGATGCTACGTTAGTGCGTCGAGCGTACAGCGTCTATAATACGCGACGCATGTTCCGTTAGATATGAACCTTCCCTTATGCTATTGAACTTGGAATGACATAATTAATACATTGATATTTAATTTGATTTATTGATACGAGTGAAATAAATCCCGATCCAAGATAAACTGCGCGAAAACCGCCTGCGTTGGTACGGGCACGTCATGAGACGAGATGATGACCACATGACCAAGAAAGTGTTTACCATGGGGGAGGAGAAAAGAGGCCGAGGACGACCAACATCGACTTGGCTACAAACTTTAAAGAGGGATATGACTATTACTAATATAGAGGAAGAGACAACCCGCAACCGCACGGTGTGGTGCAGAGGTACTAGGAGAGCTGACCCCAACTAAAATGGGACAACAGCTAAGAGAAAAGAAAGAATGAAGTAATTTTTGTATTGGGCACTTATGACTTCATACGTGGTGGCAATACCAGGAACTTGTGCAACTGACAAAAAGTTATTGTAGAGTGAATACAATATTATCCATACATACATACATACATATACTCACGTTAGAGGCACTCAGGCAGAGTTGTATTAGCACACACGTATCGCCTCTTGTGATTTTCGGTCCCAATGACGTTATAGGGGGCGCGCTTATTGCCGTCTACTGGGCTGTCTTGGGCTGTATGTTTACTGTCAGGTGGAGAACAGCCCTATCCCTTAGTCACCTTATACGACACCCATAGTAAGAGCTGGGGTGGTCATATTCTACTCCACCTGAAACAAAATAATTATGATTTTATAAAAATAACCGTATATACAGGCTACGTCGTGATTCTGGATTTATTTTCTTCCTGCATGATAAAATATGTATCACAGAAGTTCAACAAGTCAGCTATATATTTTTATATGAATAGAGATCGTGGGAATTGCTTTTTGAAGTTGCTGAATAAATAATTCGCTTGATAACTTCCCAGAGTTTTATACAATCTTTTCGGTTAGAGAGTAATTGGTTTTGTTTAACCGATTTTGCAATTTCGAAGGAGATCATAATAAAAGTTGTTCTATTGTTTAAACAGCAGCATATTTTTAATCTAGACTTGATTGGATGCATTACTCCTATAATTTTTATCTCTTTTTTTTCGTGTGGGAATCGGGATACTGAACCGACTTAAACCGCACGCCGACTGAAGGTCGTTGCCACGGTACAAGGGCGGAGGTGAGGTTGTCTTGAATTGAATTGAATTTTATAAAAGGTGTAGGTATGTGCCAAATAATAATTTTGCTATTATTTTGACTTTCGCGTTCCTTGATATACAATAATATTAACAAAAATTAACTACATAGCTTTGAATTGCCTGACGTTGTGTTCATAAAATAAATGTTCCACAGTCCTTCTCCTGAAGATGTCCAGAGTATTACTACCACGAATGGTGTGAGGTAGTGAGTTCCAAAGACGTACAGCTTGTATCGTGAAGGATCTATCATAGCAGCTGAAACTATGCGCAGGTGTGCGAAGCAGAAGAGAGGAAGAAAGACGTTGTCCCAGGGCACAATATACTCAAAGCGTTCACGCAAATAAGTTGGAGCATTAGGATTATTTTTATTTTTTTATTGTTTATTTTATTTATTTGTACGACACTTATCCACCACCTGTACTATAAAGAACAGTTAGGATATGAAGGCTTTGGCGCTGCCGAATAGGAGCAATTACGGAGGGAATAGAATTACCCTCCCTAATCGAGTTCATGATTTTTTTAAATTTTTGTTTCACCATGTTTCGTGATATACCACGCTCACAGTGTCCTTATTCTCTCAGCAAACTAACCCTCTATTCAACTTAACCTTTTCACCAACATTTATTTTACGAGCCATAAACCCAAAAACCCTTTTACAAATAAACGATAATAACATAATTGCTCATATTATCAGGAACAGGTAACTAATACGATTAATTATATCACCCGTTATTGAGTATACTATAAACACATGTCCGGCATTAAAACGTTCGATTGTTCCGAAGTAATAAGACTGGACACTTATTCTACTTGACCAACCGTAACTACTCAAACTCGTATTGACCAAAGAGATCCGGTTCTTAGCATTCCATGGATTCACCGTGCGGTCGCCGGGTCCATGGCGTGGTACAGAGAGGAACACTGTGACGGCGCCTGGGACTTGCGACCCAGGTGTAGGTTTAGGGTGGCCACCTTGTGATGCATCAGCGCTCACCTCCACCGTCGGTCGTGTTCCCCCCTCTACCTATCCAAATTTGGTAAGATCCTATCAACGCCGTTTTAGATATTCGTTTGAGTAAAGAGCTTACTGAAGCTCTTGGCAATCCGAGGTCTTTAAATAAGTTATACAGGGATTTAGCTGGAATTCCCCTTGCTCCTACTTCCACGGCGTAGAGTTTAACCACATAGCCATTTTTGGTTAACTCGTTGGTCAGGTCAAAGTATTTGTTTATTTTTATAGCGTGGTCTTTAGGTATGTTAGTTTCCCACGGTACTGTGAGTTCTACTAGTACTGCACGCTTTTGCTGTTTTGAAAATAGGAATATATCGGGTCTGGATGACGAGGCACAAACATCCTCCGGTATTTTATAGTGTTTCTCATACGAATCTGCGAGTAATGTCCAGTCAGCGGCTGCTATCAAAATTGAGTACGGCTTTTGATTTGTCTTTTTTGAGCAGCCTTCCTTTACAAACGCGACGTCATTTCTTTGGTTTGTGGTTAAACCCTTTTTCGCTCTAGCTACCGCCAAACTTACCGCCTCACGTACGATTTCTAATACCTTATCATGTCGGCGCGAGTAATGACCCCGGTCTAATAGCGTCCTACAACCCACCAGTAGGTGCCTAGCAGTACCAATTGCTTCACCACATGAGTTACATGTTTTATCTGTGGCTTTTCCCCATCTGACAAGATTGCTTTGGTCGGGGAGGGTCAACTGGAATGCATTGAGATATAATTTAAGGAGAGCCGGTGACCAGTCGTATATTAAGGTACGCCATTTTAAGGCTATGGGAATACAAAATTCACCTAGTGTTAACCATTCGTTTTGTACTTCTAGGTTCATTGCGTGCACTTTGTAGGTATTATTTTCATCTACTTGAAGCAAAGATTTTGTTATGTCTTTGTCTGACTGCCTCCTAGTATTACCCAAACCTACCCTACCAGTCTGCGAGCCTATCATGATTTTTTTATGGAATTGGAGGCGCGACTCGAGCTCTTTAGTACTTTGGTCTTTTGGAAGAGCTTGCACGATTTCGTCTTTTGATTTCGCTAGGACGTGCATTTTGGTTACTCTTAGATGTTTATATAGTTCCGATGGTTTCTTGAACGTCATTCCAAAGTTATTTGAGGCTCTATATAATGTCGATGGGTCTGCCGACTGAGCTAGCCCCAGCCACGACTTCAATGTCTTCGTAACATTCGCATCTAGTTTTTTGAGAAGGCTCTGGCTTATATCATAAACAAGAAACGGCCAGTTAAGACGCGAGGTTAAATAGTTGTCGTAAATCCACGCTTTTTTAACATTACTTAGTGGCTGCTGATCTACCTTTTGTATATCGATAATGAAGTTATTAATTACTTCTTCTAAAGCTGGAGTGCAACCTCTGTTATCTATTTTTCTTCCGAGAAATTTAAAAGGCACGGTTTCGGATATAGTCGAAACGTTTTCCCCGCCTATACTAAGCCCTGGATCATATGAGGTATATCTGGTACCCCCGCCTACCCAGACATAGACAGTAGCATTTGCTAGGTTTTGTTTTCATTCCATCTGTCCATGTACAGAATTCATCCACTTTACGCAACAGGTCTTGGCACTGCTTTGGGCTGCGAGTAAGTATTGCGAGATCATCTGCAAATGCGAGGATGGATTCCGTGTATTTACCGTTTAGTTTAAACCGATAGCCCCACTTTCTCTCATGTGTGGTAATACTATCTATTAAAATATTTATTACTATATTGAAAACTATAGGTGACAGACAGCAACCCTGGAACAGACCTACATTATAATTTAAAGGTTGCGTGTGGCCATCCTTGGTGTTTATAACAAATTTTAATTTATCGTAATAAGAGGCTATTATTTCCCGGATGATCGACGGAAAGTTATACCATTTTAATGCAAACAACATAAGCTGGTGGTGTACTGAGCCAAAAGCGTTTTCTAAATCTATCCAACAAACTGTTATTTGCCTTTCATTTAATCTGGCATCTTTGAGGCTTTCCGCCAGTAGTGAATTGTGTTCCAGGCATCCAGAAATTCCGGGTAGGAACCCTTACTGGTGATTTGGCCTGAAATAGTTGTTATTGATCATGAAATTAGTCATTTTGAATTGAAGCCATGAGAAGAAGATTTTTGAGATTGTATTAGTTAATGCTATCGGTCTAGCGTCTTTAGGACTAGTTACTATTTCTTTCTTTGGAATGAGCACAAAATTAGCCCTGCCGAAGGCTGCTGGAATTTCTTTACTCGACCAGATCCTATTGAATATGCTTAGAAGATGTTTACGTACCGATGGGCATTTTTTATAAATAATGTACGGTATGCCATCAGGCCCTGGGGCGGTTTTTGTTGGTTTTTTCTTGATTTGATGTTCAATTTCTTCTAAGCTAGGTGGATTACAGTTAAATGTGAAATGAGGGTTTGATGGTTTTTGCGCTTTAGGTTCACCGTATGGTTTTTCGTGTTTAGGCACCTCATAATTATTTTTGTAGTAGCTATAGATCTGGTCGTTATTTAGTAGCAGCCTATCTTGCTTTTTGTCACTGAAAATTTTCCTTGAGTATTTGAAAGGGTCCTTATCAAATTCGACTTCATGTTTTGCTCTATTGAGGTTATTATTTTCATTTATTATTTGGGCTGAGATTCCTTGGATTAATTTTTGTTAATTTTAAGTTGGTTTAGTTTAACGTAAATTTAGCTTATGTAGAATTATTATTGAGCTCAATAAGAAATAAACCATCAAAACAATCTAAAAATTATAATTATGACTATGCTAGTTCTATGTTAACCAACGAGTCTTTGGGCTTCGCCTGTGGCATAAGTAAAGGTTATCACCATTACTTAAAAGGTGATACCGGGTTAAGAAGACGTAACCCGGTATCACCTTTTTGCCCACTCTGGGGGCGAGTCGGGGGCACCGTTGTTCACCCTCCCGAGGATGGCCAGACCGTAAGGGATGGCCCTGGGTCAGCCGGGGTGCGAGGGATATGTCAATGACAATCTCACCTCCGGCCTAGCACCACGACCCACAGTCGGCGTGCGGTTTTAGTCGGTTCGAGTATGACATAACCTCCCCTTCCGGCTCCGGCAGGGGAGGTATCCGAAGGGATTTCCGCACGGATAAAAAAAGGTATCACCCTTTTAAGCCGTACCTCTAGTCTCAGTAGTCCGGTTGCTAGTCCGGTTGACTGTACTGAATTTTCAAATAACGTATGGGAATCTGCCATATTTGTTGATATTTCTGATTACTGTTCCACTCCTATAAGTAGGTAGTAGCGTGATGACTATAGCCTATAAACTTCTTCCATAAATAGAGTATTTTTTCAATTCGAATCAGTAGTTAATAAGATTAGCTATCAAACAAACAATTTATTATGGAATAGGGAGGCAAACGAGCAGACGGATCTCCTGATGGTAAGCGATCACCACCGCCACCCACCCACACACCCACACCCACAACACCAGAGGAGTCACAAGTGCGTTGACTTCCTTTGAAAAGGGAGTACGCTACAGTGCTAACTATACTAATGCTACAGTGGAGTTTGTTGCGCCGTTTCTTCTCCACTGGTGCCTAGGGAGCGGTCGTAAACTTAGTTTTAAGCAGAATTTGACGTCAAAAAGCTGTAGTAGTGCTACACAATTTTGAATAAATACTTAGAATCAATGAATCTATGCTCTATTCTTGAAGGTTTGAAGGTCATATTGGTTCAGAAATATCGCTGGTGACAGTTCATTCTACGGTTTATTTGTGAACAATGAAACAAACTCTTCAGCTTTATAATGTTACTATAGATTGAAACTGTCTACTTACGTTACGACTGCGTTTGAAACTCAGTGTCATGTGGAATAATACCACAGATTGCCTCAATAATGCGTCTATTAACTAACAATGTGAATTACGAGTGTCGGAAGCACATTCATTTAATCTCCGAATTAATTAGCCGCCGGTCAACAGATTATAAATATTATATTGTCATGTATATTACTCATAAATGGAGGAGAATGGGGTGACTTTCGAGTATAGTTTATCAGTGAATTTGAGTGAGTCAGTGATGACCTCAGTGGCGTAGCGGTAGAGCGTTTGAATACTACGTCGTCGGAGGTTACGAGTTTGATTCCCGCTAAGCGCAAATATTTTGTATGTATATCTATTGGTATTGGTCGTTTAACTGGATTATAGACCTATTGCGTCCGGAATATAGATCAACGACCAATGCTAAGCTAATTTAGGTATGTTTAGCTTATTTTGGGTTCAAATAAAATAAAATAAAAATATCCTAGAATAATTATGTAATTATTGTGAACTTATGAAGAGTTCTTCATGGGGACCCTTATGAATACTGATCACGCTTCAAAACACCGTGCTACTAGAAAATTATTAAATACAGCCAGTTAGTCCACACTAAGACAATGAAGATGAGTATATCTTCGCAAACTTAAACGGAATCTTATGGCACAGACCAATGAGACCGTAATTGTATGTAACAGTAACTATGGCAGTCATAATTATAATAATTCTATTACCAGTGCTAAGCTTCTTGAAACCGCATTTCCTTGTGCTACGCTCTCGTAGAACTGCGTAGCATCGTAGCGCATGTGATATTATTACGTCCACGTAGCGCAGACACCCATTGCATCGTAGCGTCGTCGTAGCATATTCACTACAACAGCTGTTACAATATCACAGCATTGCTCAGAAGTATTACAAATATATTCTGTCCAATATTTTCCTTCTTGAGAGCGATTTGAAAAATTAACGGGTAAGTATATTTTTTTTACAAATATTTTAAAAGGTAAAAAATAAAAATAAAGCAGTATCCGGAACCAGGAAATAACATATAGAAATAAAGAGGAGTACAGACTGACGCAAAGATGATGAACTTAATTAAACTAACTTATTTTATTCCCTATTGATTCACACTAAGTTTTGCCATCCACATCACTATACCGATCATCACTCCTCAATATAAAATACGTCATATTTTCTCTAAAGCCCACTAGACATTTAGATTAAACAGCGACTTAACGTTTGATTAATCGACGATAGAAACGCTTAGAATTGATCGACGACTCGCCCAGTCAATGGTAGCGAGATAAATAGGCTGGCATGGCGAGCATTGAATACCTAACAAATGGTTATATCGTTTGAGCGTCCCTCTGATGCGGGACAAACGTTTTGTGCCGACCTGCATCACGATCACAATGCCCTTAGATATGGACCTTTCTATTTTGTATAATGCTATTTTTTATTGATGGGCCGACAGGCTTCCTTTTGAATGAAATATGATGTATTTTTAAATTTTAAATAGGTACGGAGTTTTGTAGTTAAGTTTGGTATTCTGCTATTATTATAGATGTGAGAGTTTGTGAAGATATATTATGGAAGCTATTTCTAAATTGTTGTCAAACAGCCCAATGGATCTGGTTGAAATTTGATACGGAGATTGATTCCAGAGTGTAAAAACACACGAGATTTTTTTATCTCGGGAACAGGTTTCTATGGATTACGCTAATGGGATAAAAATAATACACGGGCGGAGCAGCGGCAACAACTACTATGTTTTTAATTAGGAATATTAGTAGTTCAAGGTTTTTAACTGTATGAATCATGTACATGTATGCAGTTATACCTTTTTTTTCATGCGGAAATCCCCACGGGTACCTCCCCCGCTGGAGCCGGAAGTGGAGGTTATGTCGGACTCGAACCGACTAAACCGCACGCTGACTGTGGGTCGTGGTGCTAGACCGGAGGTGAGGTTGTCTTCGACATATCCCTCGCACCCCGGCTGACCCAGGGCCATTCCTTTCGGTCTATTACTAATTTGCAATGCAATGCAATTGCAAGTTAGTGCACATATTGACTAGTAGGTGAGTCTCTGGTATGAAAAAGCCTGAATTAAAGCTTCACCTATCAATCAGAAGGTTGTCACTCCCTATAGCTTATAGTATGATGAATTGATGACCTATACTTTACCATACACAGATGAGCTGGCTAACAGAAACTGTATCTAATTACAAGTTTTAGAATTTAAGAATTAGTACAATCTTGGAAATGAGCTGTTCGCTCAGCTATGTGTTTCCTTCTTCCTACAGTCCCGGGTCCTTTAAGCGGGGCGTGAAAAGGCATCTAATGAGGCCGTCAAGCTGAGTGCCACCACTGTTAACATGGTAAATGTTTACGATGGTGACCCTCTTTCCGAGACTTTGCCTTTAGCTTAACATCAGGCGAGGTGAAGTCAAATTGACGTGTCCTATATAAAAAAAAAAAAAAAAAAAAAGCTATGCTACTCAAGCAAAGCACTGTATCGAGACCATAAGTATTATTCTAAGTAAATGTTTGTAAATAGACCAAAAAAAAAATGCCCGCTGAGTTTCTTGCCGGAGTCTTCTCAGGTCAGGGCCGCGTTTCGAACCAGTGGTCCATTTGCTGCAAATTTATTTTATATTGAGGTTTTGTAAGTGCCGATTTAATAGTCTATGCAGAATAAATGATTTTTGATTTTGACTTTGATCATATGCTTTTTCTTCAGTATGCTTTATTTTGCACGGTTTTTCCTTCTTCTTCTCTGATAATATCACATGTGACATGTCTAAAACTCCAATGAGAATGCTGTATTTACCATCATTTTTAACCCCCGACGCAAAGAGAGGGGGTGTTATAAGTTTGACGTGTGTTATGTGGTGCAAACAAAACTAGTCTTTTCAAAACTGTATTTATTTATAACTAGGAAATAGTACAATTACAACTAGACTTAAATTGATTATAATTAGATTTAGTAATTAGAAGATGTAGATACAGCGAATGTAGGAAATAGAATGTATCGGGAGAGCCGGGATTTGGATATTTATGGGACCCGAATCAGAGTGGGGATGTATACATGTTTGTGTTAGTGGGGTACAAGTTAAAGGTCTATGCAAAGTGAACAAAAAGGAGTATCAAGATAAGGTACGTTAAGTTTTAACACTTATGGATAAGGAACGACTAAGATAAAGAACCGATAAATTATGTCAAGTTATTATGATTATGGTTGAGTAACAATTGAGATAAAGAACTAATAAAGTATGCTAAGTTATGCTCAGAGTTAAGTGAGAAATAAGACAAAGTGTGTTAAGATAATTTATGCTTATAGATACGAGTATGTAACAGTTAAGATAATAAACTATAGATATGCAACAATGAAGTATATTTAGGTATGCATATATAACAATGAAGTATATTTAGGTATGTATATATAACAATGAAGTATATTTAGGTATGCATATATAACACCTCCCCCCTTAGAACAAAGATTGGGCCGTGTTGCCCGATTTTTGAGTGCTGGTAGTTGGGCGGGCGATGTCGATGTCCTCTTCTTCTTCATCTTCAGTGACACAGGATGTAGTCGTGTGAGTATTCAACGGCACCATAGGTATTTGAATATGTTGACGTCGTTGCGATCGGTCAAAGCAATTATTGAATATTTGGATACATCCGTCGCTGTGATGTGCGGCCGGTGTTTTTCGGTAATAGTTTTTAAAAGGATTTATGTTGCAGCATCTTAGGCAAATGAGGGTCAGCATTACCAATCCAGTTATGAAGGATATTGTGGAAAAACTGGAAATCTTCTTTTCTGTATGGTTCTTGTTATCTTGTAGCCTTTCATGGTGGATCTTGATTTCTTCTTTTATTGTTCTCAATGAATCTAATGGGATATCATTGATTTTGATGGGTTTGAGGTTTGGTGCGTTTGCGATTTCTATGCGATTTTCGAGGCATGAGGTTGTCAGGTCTACCGTTACTATTGGGTGACTTATGTTAACGGTCATGCCCTCCTCTGCGTACAGTGTCGCTAGGGCGGTATAGAGTCTACAGCCTTGCTCCAACGAAATTATTCCAGTGCCAGACATCTCGCCATGGGTGATTTTGTTCTGGCAGTCTAGAGAGTATGGGGTATTACTGTTTAATATGAAGATCCACTTGTTTGATTGTAATTTCTGGAAGGTGTTTATATTGGCTGAAAATGTAGTAATTTCACAGTTTTTTGGAACATTCTTTAAAGTCGTCGTCAGCACTGAGGTCTCGCACGTCGGCCTTGAGTTGACGTTGTACACGATGAATTTGCAGACTGCAATGTTGGGTGCAAACGTCTTGCAGCTGTCCAGAGAGTTTGTCGCAATGTATTGTTGTCTGTTGGAACTAGTGGCAAGATATGTTTGCTCCGGAAGGATGGTAGAATATAGGGTAGACTCGGGATGGGGTATTGGGATCGAATATAAATGATATAGTGTGAAAATGTCGGGTCTGACTAAAGGAAATTCTAGTACATAGATAAGCTTCTTCATATAGATATATGAGGTAATAGATGCGCATTCTAAAATTTTATGAATATTGTTCAAAGTTATTGGAGCCACGAGGTCTCTATTAGACCTTGCTGAACGAGTGGAGAGTAACTCCTCATATAAGCGAGTATAGGAGATTATAGAAGGATGAATTACATCAGCTTTTATAAAGACTGTGCTGCTGATTAAGTCATCGATATCTCTTTCTAAAGAGGTTACGGCTTCGAGAATTTGGATTTCTAATGTTGAGATTTCTTCAATTATTGTGAGGTTGAACAAAATTCTGTTAGTGGAATTGAAGTAGTTATAAATTTTTACGATGTTCTCGTTTATCTGATGCTCGTCGTATGATATTTTTAAGATGGTCTCGTTAAAATTTGTAATAGTTGACGAAATGATTTGGATTTGTTGTTTTAAAATTTGGTTTATTGAAATTTGTTTATTTTCGAGAAGTTCAATGTATTCATCGTAACGTTGCGCATCTTTTGCATCGGGTGTACCGATGAGCCATTTTAAAATAGAACCAAGCCCATTGAAAAGTTCTCGTTTGGTTCTTAAATTGCTTGTGTACAGAGTGAGTTCATCAAGCCTGTCATCTATTTTGTCTAAGTTGACTTTAATGTATGAGTTAGTTGTTATGACACTAGGAAAATTAGAATAAAGAGATACGAGTGTTTGGAAATTATAAACGAGTCGTTTAAGGGAATCTCGGGCAATAAGTAGAGGTCTTAAGTCGCGATAAATAACTAATTTCCATGCATCGTCCGATATTAGAATGTCACTTTCATTTTCAAAATATAATCCTGAATTGGAAGGAATTGGACTAATAATAGTTGTGTTACCATGGACAGGTGTCATGTACATCATGTACCTGGAATAACGAATTTTATTGATTAATTTTGGTTTGTAAGATTTATAGAGATTTTTAAAGTAGATGTAGGCTTTGTATACGATTATATAAAACATGGTAATATCGTGATAGACCAATGAAACTGAGTAATGAAATTGACACAGGGTTTGTTTATGAAGTTTTTCAAGTAATTGTTCGATATAGTAATACTATTGATTTAGGGTATTAATTTAATTGATATAAGGTATTAATTAATTGGTATTAATATTATAGGATGTGACATAGATTTGGTCATCCGGAAAAGGGATTAAAACTAGAGTTTATTCTAAGATAAAAAGAGACTTATTTTAAACTAACCTAAATTAGAATTTAAGAGGGAGATTCGTGTACCGGTCGTAGGCGATTGGCATGCACTAATTGGTTTTTCCCCGATCTTTGAATGATATAATTCTCATTAAATCCTATTCTAACTATGCTATAGGGTCCTTCCCATTTACTGTCTAAGTTGTTGGGATTAGGCACTTTGAGCATTACTTTATCACTTACATTAAATCTGGCCACGTTCCTAATGTTATTATCATAACGTTCTTTAGCTTTCTCCTTCATGACGTCTAAATTGCGGCGAGCTATGTCACGTGAGACTTTCAGTTTTTCATTTAAGTCTCGTAGGTAATCGTGCGTAGTGTAATCGCTTTGTTCCTTAAGGGAATATAATGATCGAGGTTTATAACCGAAGAGTAACTCGTGAGGTGTAAATCCTGTAGATTGGTTGACGGATGTATTATGACACATCACGGCAAATGGTATGATTTGATCCCAATTAGAATGGTTTCGTTTATGATACATCCTAATATGGTCACGAAGGGTTGCATGAAAACGTTCTAAAGACCCGTTTGTTTGAGGATGATAGGCAGTACTAACAGTATGATTAGAACCTAGAATTTTCATTAATTGTTTCATGACATTATTTACGAATTCGGTGCCTTAGTCGGAGTGAAATCTTTTTGGTACACCGTAATGTTGGCAGTAGGTGAGGAGACATTTGGCTATCGTATTAGCCTGTTTATCCAGAATAGGGTATGCTTGTACGAATCTAGTGAGATCATCTTGTGCAGTTAGGATATATTTGTTTGATTCAGTGGTAACGTCAGAGTATGAAACTAAATCAATTGTTACGCGTTCAAAGGGTTCTGTGGAAGAGGATGTTATGACCATTGGTGCTTTGTACGTTTTTCGCTGGATTTTGTTGCGTTGGCAGATTTGACACTTGTCTATGTAGTCTTTGATTACATCACTCATGCCTTTCCAAAAATATTCATTTCTGATTTTGCGAGTGGTTTCTACAATACCGCGATGGCCTGATAATGGATCATCGTGGTATGTTTTTAGAATTTGGGGAATTTCGTCTGGATGCGGTGTCTTAACTCTATTTTCACAAATTATTATTTTGCAGTTAAATGTGTCAGCTAGGTAGGCTGTGATGTGAAGTTGTTCGTTACCATTAAGTTTGCAAGTGTTGTCGTTTTTAAGGTCTGGAATGTAGAGTGTTTCGAGAATATTATTTTGTAAACAACTTAGCATGGCTTTAAAATAGCTTTCGGAATCCCAGGGATCGAAGTGAGTAGGTCTTGAGTACCCGAATATAATCTTTTGGTTTTTGGTAGAGATAAGTATATCAGTATCGTAAAGTGCATGTTGTTTATCAAGATACGGGCCTACTTGGGGACATTTGACGATTGCTTCGTTGTAAAGATCGTTCTTATCAGTGGGTTCGCACGAGATAGGGATGAAAATGTTTTTATGACGATCGTCTAAGAGGCAATCAGGAGAGATTTGTAAGTTTGGAGTGTCGAAGCTATATTGGGAATTTTCTGAGAAGTGTTGGTAATTAAGTTGTAGATAGTTATCGGGTAAATGAGAGTTTGAGTTAGTGGATTCGTTATCGCCCGTGAGATTAACAATATTCGTGTTACAGATTGGAGTTCGCGAGAGTGCATCGGCATTAGTGTTATTTTTACCAGCTTTGTAGATGATTTCGTATTCGAATTCCTCGAGTTTTAAACGCCATCGGACTAAGCGACTACCTGGATCTTTTATAGAGAATAACCATGTGAGGGGTTTGTGGTCTGTAACTATTTTGAACTTTCTTCCGAATAAGTAAGGTCGGAAGTGTTTTACAGCCCAGACTATGGCGAGTAATTCGCGTTCTATAGTTGAATAGTTTGATTCGGCTTTATTTAATGTTCTAGATGCGTAGGCGATGGGTAGATCTTTACCTATTTCTCCTTGAGATAAAACAGCACCTATAGCATGTATTGAGGCGTCGGTTGTTAGAATGAATTCTCTAGTGAAATCGGGGTATTGTAGAATAGGAGGATTAGTAAGCAGGTGTTTGCATTCGTCAAACGCTTTTTGTTGGGATTGGCCCCATATAAAGGGAACATCCTTTTTAAGTAAACTAGTAAGAGGTTTAGTGAGTCTACTAAAATTTGATATGAAGCGACGATAGTAACCGGTTAAACCAAGGAATGATTTTATGTCTTTGCATGATTTAGGGATTGGAAATTATTTTACAGCTTTTACTTTGTCGGGATTTGGTTTGACGCCTTCGTTTGATATTATATGACCTAAGTAAGCTACTTCGCGCCTAAGGAATTCGCATTTGTCGGGTTGGACTTTAAGATTATACTGTCGGAGTCGTGAGAAAACTTCACAAAGTTTCTGATGGTGTTCTTGAAGACTGGAAGCGAAAATGACTATGTCATCTAGGTATACGAAACATCTTTCGCCTTGAAGTCCACACAGAATAGAATCCATGGCACGTTGAAATGTACTGGGGCCTGACTTGAGCCCGAAACTCATCCTTTTATACTCCCAGTGCCCATATTTTGTGCTGAAAGCAGTTTTAGGTATATCCTTAGGGTCAACTTCGATTTGATGAAATCCAGATGCAAGATCGAGTGTTGTGAAATATTGTGAATGACCTAATTTATCTAGGATATCGGTGATATTCGGAAGAGGATAGCTGTCGCCTATAGTGATTTCGTTCAGTTTACGATAGTCGACCACCAGACGCCATTTGCGTTGGCCTGAGGCGTCAAGCTTTTTTGGTACAACCCAGATTGGGCTATTCCATGGGGAAGAGCTTGGTCTAATTATATCTTGATCTAGCATTTTCTGAACCTGAGTATTGACTTCGTTTTCATGAACTTGTGGTAATCGATATGTCTTTGTATGAATAGGAATATCGGTTGTGGTATTTATTTTATGTTTTGTATGACTGCTAAACGTTAACGCGTCACCTTCGAGGAAAAATATATCGGAATATTCGGATATGATTTTATCTAATGATATTGACTCTTCCTGGTTCAAATGTTCTCGCCTTATTGAAGAAAGGACTCTGTTTTGCCTATCAGTTAAGGATATGCTGTTAAGATTATTTAGCAAATGCTCGTTGGTGTTATCTACATGTTCATTAGGATCAAAGGGGCTAAGATCAAAGCTTGGAATATTGATGATTTCGTCTGATTTATTTGTGTTCATACAAGTAATTAAAAATGAATTATTTTCGACGTTTACTAATGCGTGGGGGACAACAATACCATCGGCTAGTGATTGTTTTTCAACTAATGCTGTTCCAGAAATAATATTATTGGCATGGCATCGTATTACTGTTTCAGAGCGACTACTAAGTATTTGTTCGTTTAGATTTTGATCTTGTTTAGGACTTTCGTTAAGAAAATGTAGATTGTAGGTTTTGTTACGTAGTCTCATTGTTTTTGACTGAACATAAAGTTGACAATTAAATTTGGACATAAAGTCGTTACCTAATATGCCATCTGCTTTAATGTTTAGGTCAGCAACGTGGAATTCGTACTTGGGCATATCGTCTAAGGATACTTCGGTAGTACCTGAAGTCAAAGTGGATGATTGCGTACTTGATATTCCTACAATGGACACGATTTTAGATTTGTTCAGAGGAGAAGATCCTATCTTGTCCCTTTTTATAACGGAAATTCCTGCACCAGTATCAATTAACAGAGTCACAGGGTTTCCATCAATGTGGAAAATGCAATGTAAAAGATTTTCAGATGGAACATCGTTCAAAGATGAGATTGTAAATGATTCTATTTTGGATTTAATATGTTTAGGGTTCGATTTGGAGTATGATGATGATTCTATTTCGGTTTTGGATTTAATAGGTTTAGGTTTCGATTTGGGGTACTTAATGCTTGATTTAGTAGATTTAGAAATTGATTTATTCTTCGACTTGGTAGACTTAGATTTTGATATAGTAGATTTATTAGAGTTTGAATTATAAGACTTAGTAACATTTGATGGGGCAGAACCAAGAGTTTGGGGCTGGCTACCCTGTTCGTATGATTCGCTTACCATCGATTCAGTGGAGATAGAAAGGGTTTGTACAGATGCGTCTTTAAACTGTTTCTTATGATCAATTAGATTTGATTTAGGCGTTCTGTAAGCGTTATTACATGTATGGGGTGATTGGTTTACAGTTGAAGGTTGCTGAGGTCTTCGGTCAACGTTTGTGAAGGCGAGCAATTAAGGTTGCGATCTCCAACGGGCTGCTCATTTCGTTGGTCGCCTTGGAGTTTAAATTATTTATGTGTGTACCTGCTGGAGGTGCTGGAAGAGCTAATTGAGGAATTCTCGAATTGTTATACGCCCGTTTTCGGCATTCCGTTATCAAATGACCCGGGTTTTTACAATAATTACATATTTTAGAAGTGTTATTAGGTAGAATTTGACGAGGTTGGTTAGGTTGAGAGCTAGATGGGCGAAATTGATTTGGTTGTTGTAAACGATTATTTGTATTAAACGTATTACTCCGCGGTTGAGCGATTCTTATAGGATTCTTATAGGGATTTGTATTGAAAGGCTGTGGGGCTGTAAGTCTAAACATGGACTGCCGCGCTTTATTCATAGCACGTATCTTTTCCTCCTGGGAAGCGAATCGCCCAGCCTCGTTTAAGGTGGCGAATCCCTTCGTTCGGAGCATTGCTCCTATGTCGGAACTGAGTCCGTTTACAAAAACGTTCAACGCCGTTTCTTCGGTCGTTGCGATACGACCTGCTAAAGTGTTGTCTGAGATGTCCGCATTTAATTTTTCTATAATTTTGCTTCGACACAAGTCGACACGATGGAGATATTCGATGATTCCTTCGTTTGGCTTTTGGAATAACGATTGCAACTCTAAGTTAAGATGAGAAATTGTTTTTGTGTTGGAAAACCTATCAATAAGAAACCTCCGTAGGTTTTCCCACGAAGAATATTGTTTACAATGAACATCAGATGCACCAGAACCCGTTATGTTATTTAATGCGAATATAAGGAGCACTGATTTTTGATCCGCGGTGGCTAATTGAAAGGCTGAATCACAGGATCGGACAAATCTATATATTTGGCCATTATTGTCTGTGTCGAATGATGGTACAAGTTTTAAAAGGGTCGCGATATCTAGAGTCATGTTAAACTTGGAATAATACGAAGTTGCGAAAAACGAGGATAGATTAGTGTAAAGTTGGGATGTCTCGTTTTTTATTTCTTTTTGCATTTAGGAAGGCCGAAAAAATAGATATAAAATAGATATATAAGATATAAAATAGATATATAAACAGGAAATTACACAGGAAATCAGAGCAGACAAGTTGTGCCACTTACCACACAAACAGCAAAAACTGGACTCGCATTCTGGTTCGGCGAAGTTCTTTAAAAGCCTGCAGCTACCACGTCGTAGTTCTTCGTTCTCGACGATGAGTTTTCGACACGTTTCACTTCGTCTTTATTAGCACTGTTATTGCGATATCCTACCGACTGCGCCAATTTGTTATGTGGTGCAAACAAAACTAGTCTTTTCAAAACTGTATTTATTTATAACTAGGAAATAGTACAATTACAACTAGACTTAAATTGATTATAATTAGATTTAGTAATTAGAAGATGTAGATACAGCGAATGTAGGAAATAGAATGTATCGGGAGAGCCGGGATTTGGATATTTATGGGACCCGAATCAGAGTGGGGATGTATACATGTTTGTGTTAGTGGGGTACAAGTTAAAGGTCTATGCAAAGTGAACAAAAAGGAGTATCAAGATAAGGTACGTTAAGTTTTAACACTTATGGATAAGGAACGACTAAGATAAAGAACCGATAAATTATGTCAAGTTATTATGATTATGGTTGAGTAACAATTGAGATAAAGAACTAATAAAGTATGCTAAGTTATGCTCAGAGTTAAGTGAGAAATAAGACAAAGTGTGTTAAGATAATTTATGCTTATAGATACGAGTATGTAACAGTTAAGATAATAAACTATAGATATGCAACAATGAAGTATATTTAGGTATGCATATATAACAATGAAGTATATTTAGGTATGTATATATAACAATGAAGTATATTTAGGTATGCATATATAACACGTGGCTTTTTTTTTTTCTTTGCGGAAATCCCCTCGGATACCCCCCTGCCAGAGCCGGAAGGGGAGGTTATGTCGGACTCGAACCGACTAAAACAGCACGCCGAATGTGTCATCGACATATCCCTCGCACCCCGGCAGACCCCGTCGCCGTGGCCTGCTTCTGCTGGGGTGACAGGCGGCTTCACGAGAGAGGGTGTTGTAAGTTTGACGTGGCTGTCTATTTGTCCGTGGCATCTTAGCTTTCGAAAGGATGAAGCAATTTCAATTTAGTTTTTTTTTTGTATTAGAGGTGAGTTATGTGTGAGTGTTTTTAGACATGTTTGATGAAAATCGGTTGAGCTGTTTAAAAGTTATGGGAGTTAAAGTGGGGATGGGATGTGTCAGTTTTAAATCTTTAGTTTATGTTATAGAACAAGTTAAATAATTTTGTCAATGTTTCTACCTATAGTTGGTACAGTCACCGCCAAAATTTTGCTGAAAACTACCAATAAGAATTTACAAATGATTTTTACGTTGAAATAAATAATTATAATTTATTACACAACGATTTTTATATTTATAATCCTTTCGACTTGATTATTTAAGATAGGGTTTAGAGCTAAGGTGATCGCTAACGTGGAAGCGAGAGCCCTTGCGTCTCTATTTATATGGCGCAAGGAGGCGCTGGAGCGGGGCCAATGGCCTGCGTCTCGAGAAATCGAGGCCCAGCGGTCCCAGCTCTACCAGGAAACCGTGGAGACATGGAAGGTGCGACTTGAGCAACCAAAGGGGGGATTCGCCACAATCGCGGCCGTCAGACCGGTCATGGACGAGTGGCTGGAGAGGAGACACGGTGCTCTCTCCTACCGGTTGTCACGGATACTTACCGGGCATTGTAGCTCCGGTAGGTATCTGTGGCGAAGACACCGGGAAACCACGGCCGAGTGTCAGCACTGCGAGGACCGCAGCGATGACACAGCGCTCCACTAGCTGGTGGAGTGCACGGCGTGGGCGCAACAGCGCCAGGTCCTCGTGGCGGGTCTGGGCGTGGGCACTCTCTCGCTCGAGACCATGGGACCATATCCAGCGGGAGCAAGTGGGACTGCGCCGCCTCTTTCTGTGAGCAGGTCATGCTCGTGAAAGAGGCGGCGGGGCGAGAGCGGGAGAAAACTCTCCCACCCGAGTTCCGCAAAGACCATCGGCCTCCATGACCGGGGGCCTGAGGACGGTGAGTTGGCTGCTCATCGTCTCTACAGAAGCAGGCCCATGACGGCAGCGTGACGTGAGGGATTCACGCACGCCCCCCCCCCCCCCCCCCCCCCCCCAAGAAGCGGGATAACACCCGAAAAGCCCCCCATAGACGCGGGATAGCACCCCAACCACCCCCAAGGCGAGGCCGCAATTGTAGCCGTGGGTCTGATGGGAGTCCTGGGACATCCCTACGAGGGCTTACCCGGGGCTCCCATTCATAGGCTTCTGGGCGTTACCGTGGGAGTTTTTAGTCGGTAGGAGTCCGGCATAACATCCATGAAGGATTTTCCACAACGGTTAAAAAAAAAAAGATGATCGCTAACGTTGAAGGTGTAAACTACTTCTGAGGGTGACTGAGTACTGTCCTGGTTGACCCAGAATATTCATGTCGGGAAAATCATATCTCTGGGACTTTTAATTACCTATTTATTTCTGTAAATACTCTTTTTGTCGTCTCAAAAATACCCTTATTTAAACTAGAAAGCAGGCCTTAGTCGTTGGACTTGCTACAACTGAAAGGTGGCGGGTTCGAACCGCTGGTTTTAAATATACTAATATCATAACATACTCCTAGCAAAATAAATATTCCACAATATTCCACAAAATTCAACACAACGCTATCTAGACCCATGGGAAGCTTAACTTGTGTTATGGAATCTAGAATGCGAATAAACCTACTGCGATACTTTTTTTGTAAATACAAACATAATATACATAGAAACACACCAAAACCACACACAACACCAATGCAAATAGTCATATTCATGCGTATACAAATATTTGCACAGAGCGGGGATCGAACCCGCGCCTCCTGCGTAGCGGCCGCCTTCACTACCACCACGCCACAGATGCAGAGGGAAACTTAGAAATGATTCGATTTAGTAGTACTCCTAAATAGTCCTACACCACTGAAATGAAAGTTTCCCATTCTTACTATCGGTGGTACTCAGTACTGATACTTATGTGAATAAAGGAATATTTCTGTTCCTAGACCAATAATGAATAGGGTAAAAAAATAATAAATCATGTATTTCATATTTTATTGAGTCACATGTATTAAAAACTGCTTTTCGCATATGATTCCACATGATACCATCGGATAACCGAAAACTTAACATATTTCGTGATACTGTACATTTAAATTCATTATTGTATTTCTTTAAATGAGCAAATTTTATTACATAAATACAACCAGTCCGTAAAGTTGTAACATTTTATGTACAGTCAACGACATACGTTGTTAAACAATAAAATATTTACAGACCTTTTTATTAAACTTGTTAAACAACATGTATGAATAATTTGTGAATAAATAATTTTATGATATTCAGTTAACACAGATAATACTTTTAATGTTCCGTTCGTTATTGATGGGAAGTTTAGGGGTCATATTTAAAAAAAATGTTAAACTATTTTAGTCGTTTACTGTACCAATGAATTTGTCTTAGATATAATTGAATTATTCTGTTTTCGTCATTACTTATTACTATTATTATTACAGAGTGCAGACCAAATAATTATATTCAATAATAAACTGAATGGAAGAAGTCTGTGAATTTAAAGTGTTTAACTATCTACATTAATAATAACGTATACGTAAATATTACAAAAAACATACTTAGACTCTTACAATTTTAACATTTGATTTTTCTATTTTATCGGTTGTTTTATCAAAAATGTCAGAGGAATATTAACATTTTATAAGTTAATTTTCCAAAAAAATAATAAAAGGACTGGTCAATTTACTGTTTATAACCAACAAAATGTATGGGCAAAACGAATTTTAAAAATAATGTATAATTTCATGATTTTCGAACCGAGTATTAGTGCATTGCGAAAGAAATTCCATGAAGTGAATTTCGAAATGTTTTTATGTTTTATATTTACAATGATAAGTTTCTTATCTATATTATTCTAGAATAGCTTAGAGCCTTTCGTCATTTCTCTTACATAGTAGGTATCTAACTATTCATTAGAACGATTTAATTTATCAATTTCCTAATATTTTACTTAATAATTGTTCATCAGTCATTGTCTTAATTTTTAACTGCTAGAACTCTTTACTATACAAAATTAAACGAAATTCGAAGAGCTTTAAAATATTTTTAAGTTATTAAAAATTAAATGTTTTAGGAGATGTCTGTTTGTTTATCTAATTCATCATTATTTTTAGAAGAAAAATATACAAAATGATACAAAAATGTCTTAGAGATAAGTTATACACAGCTCTCTTGATGTGCTGCTAACAATGGCGTCCTGGTGGTGACTATTTCTCGATGTGATCTCATCACTCCGTTTATCATGTTTCGGCCGGAGTCATTCTGAAAATAGATTGTGAGTTTATAATTTTATTACATATATATGAATATGCCTTTTTCCCCGGATGGTTAGGCAGAGGTCCCACATAATAGGGGGTGAGCCTATTGCCGTATTCCTGGCACTATTATTGACTTGAGCCATGCATATGAGGCTGAGTCTGCGCTGTATATATCTGTCTGATGATAAACAGCCCTATCCCTTAGTTGTACGACACCGCATGGGAAGAGATGGGGTGGCCCAAATTCTACTCTGCCGCGAACCACGTGGTTTTATTGTTTATTTATTGTCTCTTGCAGGCATTAAAACAGGATCAAAGTAAAATTTGGAATGTTTTATATAGGTATATAAATTAATTATTAGTACTAATTTAAATATATTAACGATTAAAGGACTAGTAAAGGAAACAATCTCACAGTAATATTTACTAATAATTTGAGTCATTCATCAACTCGCGGGCAATAAACTTGCGAGAAACAGCGAGTTGGCAACTTTCAATTTTTGATTATTTTCCTGTCGTCAACTCGCGCGATTGTCAAAATTGACGTATTTGTGTGCAGTCAGTTAATCTTTCAGCTATAGTTGCCATATGTCTAGTCATAGTTTTGTGTAGAGATTTCTGTACTCGCAATACTCATTCAATAAAGGTAAAAATATATTTTAGTTCTTTCGACGTTAGTACACTTGTTATTTTCAGTTCAATTGGTCATACACTTTAAAAAAAACGACCTTCGATAAGCAAATAGTTCTCCACGTATTTTTTCCATGAGTTTTCCAACAAAACGTCATCTTTTCCATCAGTACGCGGAAGTAAATAAGAGCAAAGATATCTTATGTACAAGTTTACGGCCAATAAATAAGGGAGGCGGCTCGTTCACATGAAGTAACACCGATTTTGAGAACATTTGTCCCTTTTTAAGATAATTTCATTTTTGTTTACTGTGATGCGTGGGCACTTTGCTTAGTTGAGGACAAAAACGTATTATTATATAGATACGACATGCAGGAACATCGCGGCTTTTAAAAATGTTGCAAACACTAAGTGAAGAATACCAATAATTATATTTTTATTACGAATTTAATATCAATGATGTAACATTTTTGCGTAACGTACTGTCACGTCCCTGATTGATGCGTGAATCAGGTCTGATTTTTATGGCCATTTAAGGTCTATATTCCCGAATGACACTCACTCTGAATTATTTATTTATTGAGAAAATTTTTAGCTGAGGAAAGATTGTATAGAAAATAGTCAAATGTGTCTTTCTGTCTATACAAACTGTTCTCAGCTATATCAAGATTCAGACTGAGTGTCATTCTAGAATACGGGCCTTAAAGTGCAGACAACGCATCTATAGTTATTATTATAATATAATTAGTTGTGGAGGGGTGTTAAGAGGTTTGTTACGAAGCGTTAGTTTGCCAACCTGCATATCTGTGTAGTGAGCGTGCGAAGAGATGGGCGTCACCGGAGTTTGTGTGCGTTGCAAACTGTGCGCGCTGCTAGAATTCTTTGGTGCTGCAATCGCTGAATACAACGGAGGGTCTGGAGGAGCTTCTGATACTCCTAATGGAGAGAAAACTAAATGTTAATTCATGCAGTTATGCTGTTGAATGTACATTTTTAAGTGTTAGATTAGTGTAGACAATGTGTGAGTCAATAAAAAGTGATTCTTTGATTTATTTTTTGATAATTTTCTCGAAGTTTCCATGTAAAAGATTCAGTATGTACCTACTTCTAAATTTTACTTGTCTGAGGGTAAATCTTTAAGGCCTCAAGTTCAGCTTAGTCTATTCGTGCTTTGTTTTCGTGTTATGTGTCTACCTGGCACATGCTGAACTGGTCACCCATTTGGTGCATTGGTGTGTCACTATTTCAAATTTTGTTATTGTTTTGCTGTGTAACTTCGTGCGTTGTTGTTACTAATTGATTGTGTGACCACTTTGCACTAAATAAATGTTTATATCTTTCTTCTTTCTTAATTTAAACTTAACACTTTGAATGTTACAAAGCACGAACTTTGATTTTGGAAACACCTTCACCTGTCAATAAAGCTAATAGCATTCGAATTTTTTATATATTTAATATTTATTAAAAATAATAAACTGTAATGTAAATACGGAGTCACTATTGAATAATGAATAATGAAACATAAAAATAATGTTTTTATGATGTTTATCATTCTAATCATAAAGACATATTTTTCTGATTGCACCCAAAGTCTACATCTCGGAGGCTACGGTCCGCCTTATGTCTTTTCCTCCTCCACTTCGCACGTGGTCGTAATCTACTATTATTACCAACTATAAAAGAGAGTGTATGTCGTAGAGTAATTAGCTCATAACATTTAAGCTATTAAGGCTAAGTTAGACGAGCTCACATGAACATTACTTATGTGTGAACCACATCACTAATGCTTAGTTTAAAAGGGCAACATAATTATTGTCAGATACTATTTTCTGACATGCAGATGTCATGTTTGAATACAATTTTATCTTTAGTTTATTATTTGTACCAGGTATTGGTACAAAAATAGTTTGAAAGTAGGTTAAAGTGCAGTAAAAGTAAGTTAAGCTTCAAACTATCTACTACTTCCTTCTTTAAATTTTGATTGTTAGCCATATTATTATAATATATAGTCTTTGTACATTTTAAAAAGTAAACCAAACCCCAGTACAACTTGCGTGTGTAATAACATAAAAAAGAAACGGAAGGATTATTAGATTTACTCGAATATTACATTCAAAATATTTCACCAAACGAGTGTTCCCCATTTAAATAGGGATTAGCCCCTACTTCACGCGTGAGCGAGACATTGACATAATTAAGCTGTAGGTGTTTGCTGTGAAGTTCAAACGGATTTTATATACAACGCTGACACGCAAGCAAAACTTAATCATTACTAATAATTTTTGTTACTATTCATAATATTTGATATTACTCACAGATTTTAATTTTGATTGGTTTTATGTCTATTATTTCACTTTTAATTTGGTTATATTTTATAATCAATACTATTATATATTTTTTAATCAATGAAACAGATTTGTCTGAAAAATACTAACATAAAATATTAAGTTCACAATAAGTAGATACCTACATGAACTAGGTCAAAAACGGTTCAAGTGACGGTGCATCATAATGTAAGTATTTATCATAGAATCCATAGTTCCATACTAATATTATAAATGCGAAAGTAACTGTTTGTCTGTCTGTCTGTCTGTATGTTACGCTTTCACGCCTCAACCACTGAACCGATTTTGATGAAATTTGGTATAGGGGTAGATTGGATCATGAGAAAGGACATAGGCTATGTTTGGTCGCGATAACCGACATCAACGCGGGCGGAGCCGCGGGTGAAAGCTAGTTTGTTATAAATTTATGATAAGTGGTAGATACAATTACAATTATTATAAACTGTGCATTAATACTTTATTTTCCTAGTAAAAAGTAATTAAGTTCTTTATCAGTATGCTTTTAATAACAGGAATAGAAAATGGTTCATAATATCATTTTCACACCTACAAACGTAGTATTTAATATAATTTGAAATAAACAGAAATAATTATATTAGGACTGATGTGAAAATATGTGAGATTGATTTATGTATCAGTGGTGGGTCCCTACAACACGATCTCTGCCGGCTTGCTTTGCAAAGGGATGCCGTAGGTAGCGATTTTTACATTAAATTTACACTTCAATTTTTTTTTTTAATTTCCATTGGCTTGCCTTCTGAAACTTTTCACCCTTCACCACTGTAATGTATGTATGATGGATCTAAATGGCACAATAATGGACTATGAATGGAACTGCTAAGTTGCTGTTAAAATGAGAGGTATTCACGCCTCCCCCCCCCCCCCTAAGAAGCGGAATGACACCCGAAAACTCCCCATAGACGCGGGATAGCACCCAAACCACCCCCTAGGCGAGATCGTAACTGTAGCCGTAGGTCTGATGGGAGTCCTGGGACATCCTACGGCTTACCCGGGACTCCCAACCATAGACTGTTGGGCGCTACCGTGAGGGTTTTTAATCGTTAGGGGTCCGGCATAACACCCTGAAGGATATTCCTCCACGGTAAAAAAAAAGTTGCTGTTAAAATAATGATAATTGTCGTAATAGTTTTTAAATTTCACTTTATTAACTACTTTCATTTTAATTTAACATGGTGTCCGCTGAAGCAACTAAAAAATGAACATACATTACATGTAATCAAAATTCAATTACCATAGTAGGTATGTAATCATTGATAGTAATCTTAATTATTAACTGACGTATTGCGTATGACGTCATACCTTTTAAACGGAATTGAAAAATAATTTAGTTCAGTTCAATTTGCTGTTGCGTAGTATTTGTTGATTTTAATCTATTGGACATACCTAGGTACATATAAAATATGTAGCTGACTCAGCAAAGTTCGTTTCGGTATGCATATTGGGTAGGTCTGAAAGTCCATGTTTTTATGATAATATCATAAAAACATGGACTACCCTTAACATTTAGGGGGATGAAAAATAGATGTTGTCCGATTTTCAGACCTACCCAATATGCACACAAAATTTCATGAAATCAAGCCGTTTCGGAGGAGTTTAACTACGAACACCGCGACATAAAAATTTCAAATATTAGATTTTGGTTTTGATGGTAGCCTAGGTATACAATAGGTTCTTCAAGAGGGGCATTAGAAGGTTTCTTCAGGGTAGGCAGCGCGAGTGTAACGCCCCTTGTGTTGCATACGTCCATAGGCCACGGTAACCACTTTCCATCAGGTGCGCCGTGTGCTTATCTGCCACCTAAGTGGTATAAAAAAAATAGGTAGTACTAATTGGTAGTAAATGTCGTGTAGTTTTCCAATCACGAGAGCAAAACATACGTAAGTACGTACCTTAGTGCCTAGTTCGTCTATTTCAATATTATCATTTCATTTCTTTTCAAGAAGGTACTATTTACAAATTGTATCAGCAAGCAATAAACTGCAACGAGCAACGGACGTGCCACGGAGAATATCATTTACTTCTCCATGGGACGTACCCACTAAAGCATTTAATAGAATGTGTATAACAGTTTAATTCAGCAGAATTAAAAATATAATATTAATCATTTACATTGGAATCTGTGGTAGCCTAGTATGGGTAATGGACTGCTGAGACGAGGTCTCGGGTTCGATCCCAGGTTTACCATGGCACACACCAATGACTTTTCGATGCTTTTCGAAGTTATGTGTGTATTTATCGCAGGTTTATAAGTGCCCGGTTAATGGCAATAGGCTCGCCACCTATTACATTGGGACCTAAACATAAACTGGCGAAATGTGGGTGCTAGCACCTCTGCCTACCCCTTCGGGGAATACAGGCGTGAGTTTATGTTATGTTTATGTCAAGTCTGAGCTTATAATATTATGATCATGTTTATAAAGAGTGTCAGTAACTGAAATTACTGGAATGTTCGTTTAACCCTCTAGCTAAATTAATTTCTTGTGTTAGGAGTGGGTTCACGTTGTTAATAGTAAAAATGACCAGGTTTTGAACTGGGACCCCTCGATTTAAAAGCTGACTTCATAACAACTAAGCTACCGACACTCATCACGACATTGTTGAACATTCAACGGATTCGATTATTCGTTATTGTTTTTTTTTCCGGAATTTTTTTAGCACCTGTACCGTGTTTACCAACATGCTTAGTTGAGGGCAATAACCTTCTTATTAATATGAATGAAACAGTGTAAAATTATAACTGAAATAATCTAAAGGAGCAACACATATTTTAACCTGCCTCTCCGAGATTTTCATACACGTTACTGTACTGGCCATCACAGTGACATTATAATAGAAGCACCCACTTTATGCGGAAAAAGGGAAAAGGGTAGTGGCCGAGATTTTATTGTAAAGAGCCGCGGGCAAACTAGCCCGTTACAAACATGAGATATCGATTATAAAAAGTAACGTTGCCCTAAATATTGTATAGTGTCTACTAGGCGGACATTGGTATTAATACTACTGGTAGAAAATGATCTCTCGACTCTTTCCAAATATGTTGATCCCTGCGAAAATGACGTAAATTACATGGGCATCAAAAATCAAACTTAATATCATTTCTGTAAGTGCCAAATTTCATTTGATACCAAAGTATATAATCATCTTCTTCATTCTAGGGTTGTGCTAGTTGCTTCCCTGGCGCGAGTAGGCTTGATTAAGTAACATTTATTTCCACCTAAACTTACATATTATTAGTACAAGATCATAGTAGTACAGAAATTCAGTCCCTTCTAAAAATATTTGAAATAATTTGACAGATCTTCATTACAAGCCTTGCGAATTAAAATTAAAACTTAAGATGAATTTCAAAATTTACAGCCAAAGTGAATTAGTCATTTGAATTTTTTAATCAAATGGGGTTGTTTTAATAATTCGAATTTTGTTGCCTACGAATTTCGTATCATTAATATGATAATAATAAATAAAATCAAATTTTACTTTACTTTAATTAAAACTTCTAGATGTCAGCTCAGGTATTTAATTATCGTGCATTATAATTTATTAATTTTCTAATCAACTGTCTTCTTAAATGTTAACTTTAGGAATATTAAATTATTTCACCCTTTCCATCTAATATAGAGAGAGTGTAGCATACTTAATTATTTACCAATTAACGTCTATTGATTTTCATTAAAATTGTTTAAACTCACTTAGAGAAGTTTGCTAATAAGGATAAAATGTATAGACGATCTTCATACAGACAATATGATTGTTGTTATGTAAAAGGAGAAAACCAAAAGTGTAATGAAAAAAATAATTCTCGATGGTGACGGCCTCAACAGTTAGTTCTTCACGATTAGGGAATCATAAGAAGATTTGATAATCCATACTGTCCATACTAATATTATAAATGCGAAAGTAACTCTGTCTGTCTGTCTGTCTATATGTTAAACCACTGAACCGATTTTGAAGAAATTTGGTATAGGGATAGATTAAAACTTGAGAAAGGACATAGGCTATGTTTGGTCGCGATAACCGACATCCACGCGGGCGGAGCCGCGGGCAAAAGCTATTAATGTTTAAGGTAAGCGTAAAAGCCACGGTAACCATTTTCCATAGGGTGGGCCGTGAGCTCGATTGATTTTTTATGCCACTTGGTTGGCATAAAAAAATCTTCCAGACATAATTCATGAATTTAAATGCAAGAAATGCTATCTAAAAATAAAAATAGATGAACAATACGCAAACTTCTGAACTCAGCTAATACTTTCAGTAAAAAACGGTAGAAGGAATGGATAGTTTGTTCAGCTAATAAGCAAAGTTGTAAAGTGCTTCGTTCAGTTCAGTTTTAAGTTTTGCCTAGCGTTAAGTTAATCCTAGCTGATCCCTAATAGCTAATCTAGCAGTTTATACTTGAACTTAGAAAGTCATTAAAACATAAGTTAACGACTTGATAATTTAACATTAAAGTATAGTAAAACTGTTACTTGTAGTTTGGATTAAGATATAGTACGACCTTCTAAAAGTAATTAGTGGTGAAGGGTAAACATTTTTAAAATGCAAACCGGTGGAAATTTTCGCTATAAATGTAAGACCTATATCCTCGGCTTCCTTTCACAGAGCAAGCCACCAGGAGTCGGATCAATACTGTTCTAAATATTTCTAAAAAGTTTTTTTTTAACATTCAAATGACCCAACGTTGACTTGGCCTCAAAGGTCTTAGTGGGAACTCAAACATCTTCTACCACACCTAAAGTTTGTTCAGAAGTCATCGTCATCCTTGCTAGTCATTCGGACTCCTAAGAGTTCAGGTTCTTTCTGCTTAAAATTTAATTTGGAGTGACTATCGTTCATATCCGAGCTGTAGGTAGGAACTAACCTCTGACAGAGCTTTTCAGGTCAACCATATAAGCCTACGTCTCGATCTAAGGACTGTTCATATCTGGGATCCTTTTTTTTTTCGTGCGGAAATCCTCACGGATACCTCCCGCGCTGGAGCCGGAAGGAAAGGTTATGTCGGACTCCGACTCCTCCGAACAAACTAAAACCGCACATCGACTCAGGGTCGTTGTGCTAGGCCAGAGGTGAGGTTGTTTTCGACATATCCCTCCCCCCTTACGGTTTGACCCTTCTCGGATAGCTGGGATCAATTTTCAACGTTCAAAGCACGGAAATACTCAGATGAAACGCCACTAAGCTGTCACCCATACAATTTTAGTTCATGAGTACTCACAGTAATTAAATATGGTCTTTGTACTCTAGAAAAAGCAAATAACGTGACATATAATACCTATTTCACTCTTTGATCATAGTCAGCTTTGATCGTAATGAGAGAAAATATGAAATAGATTGGATGCCGTGATTTGCAATATAGAAGTTATATGCAGAATCATCTCAGAGATATTAATAATAATTAGTATTAATATTACTTTATATATTTATGGCTGTCATATAAATTATTGTACAGAATCGTTAAGTTACGTATTTTATTTTCTTTCTAACACGATTTTATTACCTCCACTTGTCACTAATGGGGGTGGTATTTATGGAACCTACCAAAGAATTTCTGGATTTGAGTCAACCGTACTAGCTAGCCGGTATACTTACTTCATAGATTCCAAGTCCCCAGAGTCCTATCGCAAAACATAAAATGACTTTCCTCAAAGACTGCAAAAATATGCAGAAATTGTGGGTAATTCTTCGATTCAATAAATATTCTTTCCATAGAAAAAACGAGTTTGAATTTTTCAATATAAAGGAACAATTTTACTCTTTATTGCGTAAAGAAACTTTATGATTTGCTTTCTGCAGCAGTCAGCGTACTGTAAAAATCTTTTTAAAAGATCTGTATTTGAAGTCTGTGAAAGTTCGTCAATATGTGGCGTCTACATTGAATATACGCGAACATGCTACTTAATTGGTACTTATAGCAATTGCTACAAAAATTATAACGAGAAAAATACTCCTACAGAATGAAGAACATATATGCATATCATTCATGTAAATATATTTGTTTTATGGTTATAATAATGTCAAAAATGTATGTTTTGAATCGAACAGTAATCGTAAACCATATAATGGCTAAGATTGATAATAACAAACTCTATGTAATATCTACGATATACTATTAGTTAGATTCGGTCAGAACCTACAAATTGTGGAAATTCAAACCACGTTTACTTTGTCATTATGTTACAGAGATCATAAAAATATAACTGATATCGTTTTTTAAGAATCTAATCATGAAAAGTAGATACACATGCTCGTTCTCTTTGTTGGGACCTTTCTTGCGTATTAGGCCCGCAAGAAATACTCTAAGGGGGGGGGGGGGGGTGGTGTAACGTTATTAATTCCGTTTCGAAACAAGTAGCGACACCTATCCGATTTTGTAGGGAAGTGAAATTGATTTTCTTGGTCCTTCCGACACTAGATGGCGGTTTAATATATTTATCGAGTAATAATCTAATATATAATCTGTGCATAGACCTTTCTAGGACATCTGTTATGACTTCCTGTCAAGGATTCATTCTATGGGAACAAAAATCATACGCGAGTGTGATCTAATAGAATTTTCTAGCACCTTCCATTCCAGTGTCGTCTAATGCAAATTGCTAGATTGTAAAGAGGATTTCCGTTTGTGTGTTTGCTAGAATATTCGGTAATAGTTAATATAAATACGGGTGCTTCGGCTGTCACCGAAAACCTTTGAAGAAACTTTTGACGCGTGTGCATGTTGGAAGACTGTCGCTCTGTGACAGTAATTTGTTATACGAAACTCTGAGCAAATCGTTGTGAAGTTCGCCCAGTAATTCTGGTAAGAAATATCATTCAATTCCTATAGGTAAAATCTGTGCTGTTAGGTCTGGTAGTGAATTTAGCGTTTCGTATTGTAATACAGGGTCCAATTGTACCGCCAAGACCTACCTTGAGTCGCTGAGAGCTGTTGCGAACCCTGTGTGGAGATTTCCACCTTTGGCGTAACCTTGGCGTGGCGATATTGGCTTTGGTGCACCCGGTGTGAGCAGCCTGCGGTTCACCACGCGGCCCGACCCTGCACTGCCTCAGGCGGGAGACCAGGTCATGTGCAATATTCTTTAATATTTAAGACTCGTATTTGCCAAAGCTAGTGATCGTTGAGAGTGAGCTCAGAAGAGCTGTACATGCTGTGTACTTCTAGTTGGAACTGTTGTTGACTTCTTTTTTTGCTTGTGTGATTATATGAACTAACTGTGATATCTCTGTATAATTTATTGTGTATATATCTTGGCCAAATATATGTATGGACTTAGGTGTTGGTGTTTCATTGAAGGCGTTCCCACAACTGCACACACCTCTGTTTAGGAAAGGCGCCCTGGGATAAGAGTTTCGGGAGTCTCCCCGCTGGGTGAGCCGGTGAGGTGACCTTTCCACCCAAAAAGGTTACATTCCGATTACGATTCCCGCTCAGTGCAAATATTTGTATGCATGAATATGGCTATTTGCATTGGTCTGGGTGTTTCTATGTATAATATGTATGTATTTACAAAAAAAAAATGTATTTAAGTATGTTTATCCGCATTCTAGATACCATAACACAAGCTAGTTAAGCTATGCTTACCATGGGTCTAGATAGCGTTGTGTAGAATGTAGGGAAATATTTAAAAAAAAAAAAAAAAAAAATTAAAAAACATCCTATTACCTTGTTGCCTATAACGTAATTAATTTAAAATCAATTACCTACTGTTAAAGAGGCTTATGATTCCGTTTCCCTGAAATTAAACTTTTTTCGTTCATTAAGCGTAATGCTTTGGAGCAGTTTAATAAGCAGATATTATGAAGAATTTATGAATAAAAATATTTTTATTATAAAATATTATAGAAAATGAAGTAGACTATACATTGTAAGAGTTGCCACACTTCAAAAACCTTCGGGAGTTTGCAGAAAATCCTGGATATTTATCCCAATTAAGCGATAACATTAAGGTGATTTATGAAACTTATGGCATATGATTTAAGGGAAAAAATGAATTGATAAAATATCCAATGTAGTTGGGTTTACCAGTCAAACTAATTGCGTTCAAGTTCAATTTAATTAACTAGGTTCTCAAGTTTAGTCAGTCAATAAAAACGTGATAATGCATTTTAATCGGACTTATTTGTAGTTATTATTAGTAATGAAATCCAACATAAATGAGAAACTCCAAAGGGTTTCAAATCCAGTCGTAAAACCCAAGGCCACGACCTTGTATTAGCAATTAACTTTTTACCTTGAATTGCGTGTGAGTACCCACATACTGTGCAATAGATATGTGCTGTGTTGACATCCCAGCTCGCCAGATGCAAATGTTAATACTATTTTTAAGTAATATCACTGTATCTCATTTTAAGCGAACTACTATTGTTCTTATGAGAAATAAAGTTCTTTAAACCGAATTCACCAATTAAATTTCAAACAGAAATATTTACTTAGTGTCGTGAGATCTGCGATTCGCAGTCTTTCTATTCTGTGTCCATATTATGTGCAAATTTACAAAGTGAAATTGCTCTTACGCTAATCAAGTAGGTAGGTAAACAGAAGTAATTATACATTTGATTTTTTTTTATGAAATATCAATAGACGATGTCAATAAAAAAAAATGCTTAAAGAGTGGTTTGATCGATTTGGCCGATTTCTTTTTTATTAGGGATGTCAGTACCCAAATGGTAAAAACGGAAAACTATCACTGAGGCACCACTGTCTGTTTGTCTGTACGTTGTGTTAGTAGTCACTAGATAAAACACATAACGAAGTTATTTTTCAAACTTTGTGAAATAGTACTATTTATACAAGGCGAAACAAGTCCAAACTAGTTGTTAAAATGACATGAAAATTTTCTGACGTCATTCAAACTAGTCAACTTCAAACAGTGCCACCTGGCTGAACACAGCCCTTCACGTACAATTTTATTTTAATAAAATACTCACATTAAAATAACAAAGATTCAAAAAATATGTATTATACTCATATAAATTTCACATGCTTTGCTGGGTTTTTATTGAGCAAGGTAGTTGTTATGTAAATGTCCTTTCAGAACCGTTAGTTATGGCACTTTACGCAGAAGGCCAAGCATTTACATTTTGAATATGGACACCTTTTTAATGAAAATATCTTTGATATATTCTTTTTTACCTTTTTGTGATTTTTATTATGAATATATTATCATTTTAAATGTTTCGAGTCCGGAGGGTACAAAAGTAAACCAATTGTTGCGGCAACGCTATCCGTAATGGTCGTCCGTCTGTTAAAAGCTTCTAAAGTGTGTTGGGACTTTGCACTTCGCATAAAAAGTGCTCAGAAAACGAAAATTGTAACATAACGATGACGAATAGGACCTATTTACACTTTTAAACACTTATTTTCCTTATGGTACGCATATGCTGTTCACATTTTAATGGACTATGGTAGGGTTTATAAAACGTTCTTTCATATCATGTATGTGAATTTAAAAACAGAATATTATGCATGTATGCAGCTGAATAGTTTGAGTTAGTCTAAAATAAAAACAAAATCTAACCTTTTTTTTTTGTAGTGTATGAAGTTTAGAACTTAAGTTAAGTATATAGAGATCGAATGCTGAAATTTACTTAAGTTGTGTATAAAGAATGCTGAAATTTGCTGTAGGTATTGGTACGTGTACAATGATATGAAAATAGAACTGTGATGCTTCTGATAAAGACAAAATCTAATCTTTTTTGTGTAGGATGTAAAGTATGGTAGGTACTTAACGTAAAGTTATATTTGTCTTTATCAGAAGCATTACAGTTATGACAATAGAACTATGATGCTTCTGATCTAGCCTGGTAATGTTATTTTTAAACTATCACGGTGCAAACTCATGGTTTTTTATGACGATTTTATGACAAATCGTGACCACGGGTGCAATATGGCACCCGAAACGTCCGTCGCCAAAAGTAAGTCAATTTTTTTTATCGAGTGATGTCCCAAATTCTCATAAAAATCTAGCCTGGTAATGTTTGAAATTTGTGAGGCAATTTTAAAGATAAATGATTAAGTTGTAAAAATTAAGTACATTAGTATATGTAGGTGTACAAACCAACCTTTGCTTAATGGAATGAGATCCGGGTTCTTGTCATCAGCACCTTGTGGAGAGCTTCTTTTCTGTACTACTACCATCTGATTCTTCAATGTTGGAAGTGTTACTGCAATAAATATTGATTTTATTACATAGATGGTACCTTTGTTGTTTAGTTTGGGAAGTTGACACTATAATGAGCGTTTTCCATTAACTTCTCAAGAACAGAAATACCAAAAAAATCGAGCTTGCTAATTCTAGCATTGCTTTTTTGAATAATATTTCCAAAAAAATGTATACACTTATGTTCATCCGCATTCTAGAATCCATAACATAAGTTAAATGAGCTTTGATTACTTTTGATCCAAAATAGAAAATAGTACTAGCTTGTATTCTGAATAGTGATGTGGGAATTCTAGAATATTTATGCAAATTCATAAAAAAATTGAAACTATTTTTTTTTTAATATTAGAACCGAAGTTACTAATATTTCCTCTAACCCCTCCAACTAAGCTAAATTGCTTGTGCTTAGAGTGGGTTAACGTCGGTAGTGTAACAGGATTCGAATCCGAGACCTCTCGATCGTAACGCCGACTCCTTAACCATCAAGCTACCGACGCTTTTAAAAATACCTTATTACACCTAAACATTACGTAATTATATAACAGTATTTAGGTTAATTCGAGTCTTAACGACTATCTTGCTTATTATTCAGTAGAGTACGTCGCTTGAGATGATGATGTTAATAGCAATTCCAACAACTTAAACAGTACTTTGTTTTTATGCTAGTTTAAGTCCTTGAAGGCATTGACTTGAGATTAAAGACCGAATCATAAAATAAAGCGTTTTAATACGAAGGTTTGTAGTATTATGGGTATGAATTTACTAGTATCCATCTAGTCACCATCTAGTCTCCCATTTTTAAAAATAAATTTAATTTTAAATTGATTAATTTAAACGGCATTGTCTAGAAATAAATTCTAAATTGTTCAAAACGCACATTGGTAAAGATCAAAATAATCTTATTTTGATCTTTACAGCTGTGTATCTTTTTTTTAGATAAATATTCACAACACTATCTAGACCCATGGTAAGCTTAACTAGCTTGTGTTAAGGAATCTAGAATGCGGATGAACATCCTTAGATTTTTTTTGTATATACATACATATAAAAACATCCAGACCCAATGAAAATAGCCATATTCATGCATACAAATATTTGCACTGAGAGGGGATTGAACCCTCGCTCTACTCCTGTCCTCTCCTGACCTCGTCAAACGTGTGAGTTTGATCCCGTTTGTGCAAGTGGGCCGTACAAATGGTGCAAAACAATGTTTGTAGATATAGGTATGTGAATATACAATATCACACAACGTAAATATATGAAAATCCAACATTACCATACAACACCTACATTGTTCACATGAATATATTCACGGGAATCAGTCATAATCTTTTAAGTAGAAATATATTATTAAGTTACTTACCTTCATAGTCCCTGGATCTACTCCGTACCTTTGTAGCGATAAGGGCGAGGCATAATATAAGGGCGATCGTCAACGCCGCACCCAGAAACACTCCAAGTGCCCAGTTAACTTCCCATGCTTCTTGTGGTTCTACAAATGATAATATAAATTACGTAAGTAAAGAATAAAACACACTTTATTGTATACCAATTTACTATATCGCCTATATTTATGTATTACGCAACCATCATATTTCACAAAATAATTGCATTAGTCAAATAGGTATAAGGGTATAAGGTTTTGTACACAACTTACAAACGCGTTTTAGTACGAAATAGCGCCATCTAGTGAGCAGTGTTATTACCACATATTGTCATAAACACTATGACTTTACGATCGCACGCAAACGTATGCTATAGTTAATTTCTTTTTCTGCTTCGTATCAAAGCTAATTGGTGGGATTCAACGAATTTCTTCAACGTCTAATTGCATAACGGCAACGTGTGGAACTCACGGATTACTGAGAATGACGTCATTTACTGTACTGCCTTCATTGCATGGATGCATTGCAGGAATACTAATTAGAATTTTTATACGCTACGGGTGAATTGGCAATGAGATGCATGTAGGGTGCTATTCTGACTTATTCTGTTGATTTTAAAAGTTTATGCTTTTAGCAACCACCTCACTAAGGCCTGCGATGAATAGTATATGTCAGTTCAAACCGCCTATAACCTTGCGTTATTACGTCATGAGAGGAAATTCCCGTGAACCCGGGTATATTTTTTTTGGGATGTGGAATGAAGCCAAGCAAGGCATAATTTTCTAGATAAGTTTTGAGAACCGTAATTTACGAGCGACTGAAGTAATGTTGCACCGTCAGAGAAGCGCGCTTATTTCAAATGTACCATGAGAATAAAAAAAGATAGTCACATTTTTGTGTACGAAAAGTGGAAACAGATGAAAAGGGGGAACGGGGTAGAACCGCAATTCAGTCTTTTTTTTCTCATGTCAGTTGAATCATTTAGTGTTGTCGTGTAGCACAAAATATATTTTTATTTGAAACTAAATGTAGCTTAAATTACACCATTCGAAAAAGGCAACTAACAAAATTACACTGACCTCACTTCTAACTTGTGAACGATTCATTTTACGCTAGTAAATTGTTTTATTGAAATAGAAAAATAAACGAGAAAGTTATTGCGAAACATCTATCTTGTTTTCACTTTATTGCAAAACTTTAAAATCAGATAGTAATTTGCATGAATTTACTACTCCAATAGAAGTAGGTTCGATAGATTACTTGTATTTGGTTGTCCATTTTAATTTTTTATTCATTTTTTATTCGTTGAATATGGCAGTGGTTACAGATAGTTGGAGCCCTAAAAAGTTAAAAAATTGGTCAAACCGAAATACTTGGTGATATCGAAACCAGTGGCTTATGAAGGTCAGATAGCAGTGGGTTTACGGAAAATATCAAAGTTATATAGCATCTCAGGCACACCCAGAACTCCAAGGTGAAGCCTCGGAATCGACCGGAATTAACGCAAGGATGAGGATGAAAGAGCCGAACTTACTTACCACCTTCTTGCCTGCCTACTACATACAGAATTACAACCACCTTCTTCCCTACCTACTTAGGTAGGGAAGAAGGTGGTTGTAATTCTTTAATTAATAACTATTAATATACTAACCTGATCGAGGCAGTAATCTAAAAGCAGTTTCAACTTTTAGTATAATATGTTCCGATCTTCCCCTAGCGTTGGCTGCGTATACTATCATCTTCAGTTGCCTATTAGCCCCCAATCTTCTGAGATTCCATAATGCGGCACCATTACTTGCATTTACTACTAATCCTTCGGCAGCCCAAACTTCAACGACGTAGACACATTGGAGTCCGCCTTCGTAACCTTGAAACAAGGGATTATGATAAACTAGCTGTTGCACACGGCTCCACCCGCGTGGAAGTCTGATCCACTTAATCGGTGAGTATCGTGATGAAATATAGCCTATGATGGTACACAATAACGTAGCTTTCTAATGGTGATTTTTTTTTTAAAATGGGTTCAGTAGTTTTAGAGATCATTCGTTACTAACTTTTGCCCACGGCTCCACCAGCGTAGATGTCGGTTATCGCGACTAAACATAGCCTATGTCCTTTCTCTAGGTCTAATCTTTCCTTATTCCAAATTTCATTACAATTGGTTCAGTGGTTTAGGCGTGGGGGTGCGGGTTGGGTAACCTCCACGTTGGCCTTTCCGTTTCTTCCCCCTCTGGACTGCGGTCCTGGGGAGCGGAAGCGGAGGGGCTGGTGCATCCTGGACAACGGCTAACAGACTCCCACCTTGGGAGTTCTGTTGGCCGTTGACGAATAACCCAACGGCCGACCTCATTGTACGAGGAGGTCGTGGGATGGCGGGCCTGCAAGGCCCGCGGGAAGGGATCCGTAGGATCCCTTCTATTCAAACAGCCCTTTTGAGGGCTAGCTGACCCAGAGGGGGTCGTGGGATGGCGGGCCTGCAAGGCCCGCGGGAAGGGATCCGTAGGATTCCTTCCATTCAAACAGCCCTTTTCAGGGCTAGCTGACCCAGAGGGGGTCGTGGTATGGCGGGCCTGCAAGGCCCGCGGGAAGGGATCCGTAGGATTCCTTCCATTCAAACAGCCCTTTTGAGGGCTAGTCGACCCAGAGGGGGTCGTGGTGTGGCGGGGCTTCAAGGCCCGCGGAGAGAGATCCGGTTCCCGCTAGTCGCTCCCAGTATCCCTCTGCTCTCAGAGGGGACAGGGGAGAGGCAAGGGTTCCGTGAGATCCAGGGACGGGTTGGCCCACTGCTCGCGCAGGGGCTGACAGGCACTCGTGCCACCGTCGGTGTTGGGAGAGTTGGCTGCTCCCCCGCGTCGCGTAACCTCCTAGATATCGACAACGATCTGAGTGCTAGCCACACTCAGTATGCCGGTAACCTGGAGGCCGCGGGGCTTGCCTTAATTGGCCGGCCCGCGACAAGGAAAAGTCTTAAAAACCCGACAGCGAAGTCGATTAAAACCTGTGGACACCAGGGGACCTCCACAGTATGTACCCCGCTTCTCGGAAAGAGCGTCACCCGGGAAGTGTAACCTTTCGTCTCATGCTCGTGGGAACATTTATGAATTCTTTAAATCACATAAAACCCCCCCCTTTACCAAGCGAAATAGACTGCGCGGAGGTCGCGCAGCGCCACGACGCGGAGGTCGCGTCACCAACTGCGGCAGTGTCGGAAAACTTCGACACCGCCACCGAGAAGAGCAGGGCGAACAGCCCGGTGGGTCTGCAGACCCGAAAATCTGCACGGAGGAGGAACGGCGGCAAGAAGGCTGCTCCTCCTCCACGGAGGACTGAGTCGGACGCAGCCGTCACCTTGACCGACTCGTCCTCCAACGAGGAGCCCAACAACGGCAGCGAGGACTCCCCCCCGCCCAAGGTTGCCATGGTCGGTCGGGGGAAGACGCGGGGTGGCAAGAGGGCCATCCCCCAAACGCCCTCCTCTCGGGTCCCGGCCCTGAGAGATGCCGTAGCGCCGCCGAGTCCCTCCACCTCGGCGGCGCCCACGCCCATGCCTCGTACCGACCCTACTTCTAGGGAGGTACTGCAGGCCCTGGAGGAAGTGATAGGGACCCGTGCGGGGTCTATGGGGCCGGAGGAAGTCCGGCTGCGACGGGCGACGACGCGCCTTGTCGAGGAGTTCGGCCTGCTGAGATCGGAGCTGGCTGCGTCGCGCGATGAGCGGGCTCAGCTAGGGAGAAGGCAGGTCGAGCTCATCGAGAGCTCAGAGCGGCAGGCGGCAGAGTACCGCAAAGAGATGGCCAAGATGGCGGCCGAGTTTGCGGACCTGCAGAAGGTCGTCGCCGGGCTGCCGGAGGGGCGCGTCACGCGGTCGGCGCGGCGGAAGCCGGTCGCGCAGCCGGCAGCGCCGAAGCCGTCGGCTCGGCCGTCTTCACCGGTGCGGTCGGTGTCGCCGGTGCGGTCGGTGTCGCCGGTGCGGTCGAGATCGCCGCTGCGGCTGGAGGCACTGGTGCAGCCGGAATTGCCACCGTCACCGCCTGTCCGACCGCAGCCGCCGGTGCCGATACCGGTGCAGCCTGCGGACCCACTGGCGGCAGTCGTGGCGGCTCTGGCCGCCATGGAAAGGCGGCTGGAGGCGGCGCAGGCGGCGCAGGAGGCGCGGCAGGCGGCGCACGAGGAGCGGACAAAGCGCGGATTGGAGTCCATCATGGACTCTATCCGCCGTCCGCCCCTGGCGTCGCCTACAGGGTATGCCGGAGCAGTGAAAAGGGGTCGCCCAGCAGCGACGGGGACCCCGCAGGAATCGGCCAGCAGCCCATCCGCTGTGCCATCTGCTCCGGCCGCTGCCGCGCAGGGCGCCCAGTCCAAGGGCAAGGGAAAGGGGAAGGGCAAGGGGAAGACGTCCTCTGCCCCAGCCCCAGCCCTGGCCCCAGTTTCGATTCCGGCCCCGACTGCCTCTACAAGCGCCTCACCGGCAGGAGGTTGGGAGGTAGTCGGTGAAACCCGGAAGAGGCGGAACGCCAAGAGGAGGGCAGCCAAAAAGGCCAAGAAGGCTGAGGCTGCTGCAAAGGGAGCACCGGGGAGGCTGCGCGTCCCCCGCACAACGGCCGTCGTTTTAACGATGACGCCGGAGGCGGCGGAGAGGGGACTGCAGTATCCCGACCTGGTGAAGCGGGCCAGAGGCCTCATAGATATAAGGCCCCTCAACCTGGCTAGGCCCCTCCGAGTGACACAAACTCGGACGGGTGCCCGGCTTATCCAGGTCCCAGGTGCCTCCAGCGGTCCCCAGGCTGATGCCATTGCGGCCAAGTTGAGGGAGACGCTGGATGCAGCCGACGTCCGGGTGTCCAGGCCCACCAAATGCGCAGAACTGCGCATTTCGGACCTGGACGACTCCATCACGGCCGAAGAAATTCGGGCCACCGTGGCGGAGGCCGGGGGCTGCCCCCTGGAGGCGGTAAAGGTCGGAGCGATCCGCTACGGCCGTCGCGGACAGGGGGCGGTAGTTGTCGGCTGCCCCATCGCAGCAGCCCAAAAGGCTGCCGATCGGCGGGTCCTCGCGGTGGACGGCGTTATTGGGGTGCGGGTCCAGCTCCTGCAGGCTCGGCCGGCTAGGTGCTTCAGGTGCCTGTCGGTCGGGCACGTGGGGGTGCAGTGCACGGCGGAGGTGACGGTCGGTGACCGCTGCTTCCGCTGTGGCCAACCCGGTCACAGGGCCGGTGGTTGTGAGGCTCCGCTGCACTGTTTCAGGTGTGCAGCGGGGGGCAAACCGGCCGACCATAGGGTTGGCAGCAAGGCCTGCACCGGAGGGGAGCCGAAGCCGCGAGGCGGGCGTTCCGCCAACTGTTCGCAGCGGGATGCGGAGATGGTTCCATAATGGATCCCCAGCTCCGCATCCTGCAGGCGAACGTGGGCCACGGTGTCGATGCTCAGGCACTTCTGCTCCAGAGCATGGCACAGTGGTCCATACACGTCGCCGCTGTCGCCGATCCGTACACCCACCGCCCCCCCGGGCCTGCCTGGGTGGTCGACCTGGATGGATCGGCGGCACTGGTGCGTAACGCCGCTGCGGGTGCCCCTCCCTTTGTGGTGATCGCAAGGGAGCACGGCATCGTAGCGGCGCGTGTGGGGGAGATTGCGGTCGTGGCCGTCTACTTCACGCCGGCATCACACCGACGCATAGGGCAGTATCGGCGGTCGCTGGAGCGGCTGACCGACGTCGTCAATGCCTGTCACCCTCGCCCGGTTCTTGTGCTTGGGGACTTCAATGCCTGGTCTGAGGCTTGGGGGTCCCGGCACACGAACCCGCGAGGCAGGGCTCTGGAGAGCTGGGCCGCTACTCTCGGTCTGGTTCTCCAGAATCGCGGGGCCGAAGCCACGTTCTGGGCGGCGGAGCGCGAAGCGAGTTCGATCGTAGATCTCTCGTTCGCGAGCGCTTCGCTGTCGCAACGTGTGCGGGACTGGCGTGTCGTCGTGGAGGTGGAGACACTTGCGGATCACCGATACGTTCGGTTTGATGTCTCCCCTCCCGAGAGTGATGCGCCGGCCACGCCGGCCCCACGCGAGCCGCGCTGGGTGCTTAGGGGACTGAATAGGGATGCTCTCCTGGAAGCCGCCTCCGTGCAGGCCTGGGCCATGGTGCCGGACAGGCCTGACGACATTGATGACGAGGCGGCGTGGTTCCGGGAGGCCATGACTGTTGTTTGCGATGCGGGTATGCCTAGGGCTCCAGCCTATAGTCCGAGGCGCCGGGTCTACTGGTGGACTGCGGAGATCGCGAGGCTGCGTCAAGCCTGCGTGATCGCGCACCGCCGGTGGGCCAGGCTCCGTAGGAGGCGTAGCCGCCCCGCAGACACAGATCCCCTAGTGGCGGAGTTGCAAGAGGGATACAGGGAAGCCAGGAATGCCCTCCGAGCAGAAATCAAGCGGTCCAAGGCAGCTTCCTACAGGGAGCTGCTGGAGACACTGGAGCGGGACCCATGGGGGCGGCCTTACCGCTTGGTAAGAGGAAAGCTGCGCCCCCGGGCCCCTCCCCTGACCCAGGTTCTCGAGCCGGCTCTGCTTGGAGGAGTGGTGGAATCCCTGTTCCCGGCGCGGGCGGAACACGTTCCGCCGCAGATGACTCCGCCACCTCGGTCGCCTGATGCGCCCGGCGTGGTTATTGACGACGACGTGCCCGAGGTCACTTGGGTAGAACTAGAGCTGGCGGTGCGACGGCTTAGAGCCAAGAAGAACACCGCCCCGGGACCCGACGGCATTCCAGGCCGTGCGTGGGTCCTAGCTCTAGGAGAAGACGGTCTCGAACCCCGACTGCGAGGGTTCCTCAGCGCATGCTTGGAGCGGGGCCAGTTTCCGAAGATGTGGAAGACGGGGAAACTGGTCCTCATCCGCAAGGACGGACGCCCGGCGGACGAGCCGTCCGGGTACCGGCCCATAGTGTTGCTCGACGAGGTGGGCAAGCTCTTCGAAAGAGTGATTGCCAAGCGCCTCGTCGAGCACCTCTCTAGAGTGGGGCCGGACCTAGCGGACACGCAGTACGGCTTCCGCCGGTGGCGTTCCACTGTGGATGCCATCATGCGCGTGAGGACTCTGGCGGAGGATGCGGTTGCCCGGGGTGAGGTGATGTTGGCGGTGTCCTTGGACATCTCCAACGCGTTCAACACCTTGCCCTGGAGTTGCATCAGGGAGGCGCTCGTGTACCACGATGTGCCTCTCTACCTCCGCCGCATAGTCGGGGCGTACCTGACGGAGAGGGCCGTCATCTACCCAAGTGCGACCGGCGTCGGTAGGCGTGAGATGTCGTGCGGTGTCCCACAGGGATCGGTCCTGGGGCCGCTCCTGTGGAACATCGGATACGACTGGGTGCTTCGCGGTGAGCTTGCGTTCGGTGCCACCGTCACGTGCTACGCGGACGACACGCTAGTGACGGTGAGTGGCGCTACACACCGCGAGGCGACCCAGAGGGCCACGACCGCTGTTGCTCAAGTCGTGGATCGGATCCGGCGGCTGGGTCTCGAGGTGGCTCTGCACAAATCCGAGGCCTTGTTCTTTCATGGTCCTCGGCGCAGGCCACCCCCGGGATCCAGCTTGACAGTAGGAGGTACTCCCATCGACATCAAGCCCCGGCTGAAATATCTGGGGCTCGTACTTGACGGTCGGTGGGACTTCGGAGAGCACTTCCGAAGTCTGCGCCCCAAACTGTTGGTGTCAGCTAACGCGCTGATGCGGCTGCTGCCCAACTTGAGGGGCCCAGAGGACTCCTGCAGGAGACTCTACGCGGGTGTCGTGCGGTCCATGGCCCTGTACGGGTGCCCCGTGTGGGCGGACGCCCTGCAGGCCAGGTTCGTGCAACTGCTGCATGCTCCGCAGCAGACGATGGCCTGCAGGGCCATTAGGGGGTACCGCACGATATCCTTTGAAGCGGCGAGTCTCCTAGCCGGATCGCCACCGTGGATCCTGGAAGCGAGATCCCTTGCGGCACTGTATCGGTTCCGTAAGGAGGCGCGGGAGCGGGGATACGATCCCGAGCCCGAAGACATTCGGGCCGAGAGGTCCCGGCTCCACGGGATCATGGTGGCGGAGTGGGAGCGACGACTTGAGCAACGACGCGCAGGGCATGCCGTCATAGAGGCGGTAAGGCCCATCATGGGGGAATGGCTCGAGAGGCCACATGGCAGCCTCTCGTATCGACTGACGCAGATTATCACCGGGCACGGGTGCTTCGGGAGATATCTGTGTCGGATCGAAAAGGAGCCAACGTCCGAGTGCCATCACTGCGACGCGAGCGAGGACACGGGGCTGCACACGCTCACCGAGTGCCCGGCATGGGCCGAACCGAGGCGGGAGCTAGTGGCGGCCCTGGGAGTGAGAGTTCTCACCCTCGCCACCCTGCTCACAGCAATGGTCCGCTGCGCGGACGCGTGGGCGGCCGGCGTCTCCTTCAGCGAGCAGGTAATGGTCGTGAAGGAGACGGCGGAGCGGGAGAGGCGGCGCGAGCGAGAAAGACTCGCGGATCGCGCCGCCCGCGCGCGCAGGCAACTCGGGCGTCGGAGGGCACTGACTGACCTCCGTCCCCCATGAGCGCGGGCCTGGGGGTGACGGGTGGAGCCGCCTGTCACCCCAGCAGAAGCAGGCCACGGCGGCGGCGCGCTGAACAGCGCGCCTCCCCATTCCGGGGGCGAGTTGGGGACACCGTTGTCCCCCCTCCTGAGGAGGGCCAGACCGTAAGGGATGGCCCTGGGTCAGCCGGGGTGCGAGGGATATGTCTTTGACAACCTCACCTCCGGCCTAGCACCAAGACCCACAGTCGGCGTGCGGTTTTAGTCGGTTCGAGTCCGACATAACCTCCCCTTCCGGCTCCGGCAGGGGGGGTATCCGTGGGGATTTCCGCACGAAAAAAAAAAAAAAAAAAAAAAAAAAAAAAAGTGGTTTAGGCGTGAAAGTGTAACTTATAGACAGACAAACAAGTCAGTCTTTATAATATTATGATATAGATACTTATTAGCAACTGAAATTACCTAAGTAGTATTATTCCTCTTATAAGCTCCTCTAAAGAAGGTAATTGCTTTTATTAGGAGAGAATCGGTAGTATAAATGTCAGGATTCGAGCCCAGGACCTCATGATTTTAAGACCAACTCCTTAAGCGCTAAGCTACCGATGATTTTAGTTGCAACTTTTTTATATTATCAAGATAGGTTTAAACAGTACACACAGGTAGGTAGGAAAATAGGTTGTAGTTTACTTTAGGTCTTATACTTGAAAAAATAGTTGCACTTGTCTTCAAAAGATCATAAAAAATTACGTCATCAAAATAATCACATTCAAATATGTACGTCACAGGAATACAAAAGACACCTCATAGGTAACTTTACTTAACAGGCTCAAGCGTAGCTTTTCGACCAGTCCCTAACACAAAGGCTATATATATCCATATTGCTTACGTCAGAAAGAAATTAGCATAATTTCTATTCTGAACAAATTAAATTTGGTGGTATTCTCTGTGTTATACGTTGCGTGGGCCTCTATAATCATGATAACGATTTCACTTTTATTAAAACAAAGGCTTGATATAACGAAACAACAACGATCAAAATCACGTGCTTTTGAAAACTCATCGTACTTTTAAATATTTTATTAGCTGTTTCCATAACTATTAATTATGTTTGTAAACAAATTTTGAAATTCGAACTTTAACCTACTTCTAACAGTCGCAGCTATTTTAAATTAATATATAACTCAAAGGTGACTGACTGACTGACATAGTGATCTATCAACGCACAGCCCAAACCACTGGACGGATCGGGCTGACATTTGGCATGCAGGTAGATGTTATGACGTAGGCATCCGCTAAGAAAGGATTTTGATTAATTTTATCCCCAAAGGGATAAAAAAGGGGATGAAATTTTGCATGAAACTGTCAATTGTAAACCGATCGGGCTGAAACTTTGTATGCATAAAGCTACTATGACGTAGGTATCCCCTAAGAAATGATTTTAAGATGCAGGCTTTGTGCTCAATAGCGATAACCGATATCCACGCGGGCGGAGCCGGGGGCAAGAGCTAGTATACATATAAAACATTACTTGTCCCGACAGACTGACTTAGTTTTTAAACGCGCTCTGTGGCTATACATTTTTCATTTGACAGTAGATGGTTTGTATGACGTAAGCATATACTGAGAAATGATTTTTAGAAGATTTGCTTATAAGGGTGTTAAATAATAGAGGAAAGTTTGTTCTACATAAACATTATAGGACATTTTGGAAGTCCTAGCTAGACGTCGTGGAGGGTGATATGCGTGCAAATGGTCTCTCTACCATGAATCTCCAAGATCGTGCGAAGTGGAGTAGGATGAGCCGGAAGGCGAACCTTGAGCTCCGAGGGCATCTTGGCCTTGGAAGCAATCATAGTAACGTCTAAATGATGATGATGATGATGATTATAGGACATTTTTACGATTTTAATCCCGGGTGAAACTTGAATATAGGCTAGTTATAAATAATAATAAAAAGTTTCAAAAAAGAGTATAAACTTCACAAGTTTACGATCCTTTCCCGGTAGGTAGGTTGGTATGACGAATGAACTAATAGAAAATAACGTCCCAGTGGTTCTTCCAACCGATCTGGTAACCGGACTGCGGGGAATAGACCCAATTTACATAGTACACAACCCTTGGTGACTTATAACTTTAACGTTTTACCTTAGCCTAGCATTTTTTGTTTTCTCGGTTTCGTCAATTGGATTTAAAATTAAGTTGTCATTTTTTACTATTACCTAGTACTCATGTAAGTTTAGAATATTATAGCTTCTAGGTATAGTTTTTGTTTACCACTAATAGTATAACGTGCATCCTTTTTTTGTGCGTAAGTCCTTTCGGATACCTCCGCCGGAGGTGAGGTTGTCATTGACCCTCGCACCCCGGCTGACCAAGGGAGTATAACTTACATCCAGAAAGTAAGCACTGCTGCTGAGAGATATGAAAGGAAGTGAGCTTTGAAATGGTCGTACAGACGGTCTAAGTAGATATTGCCGTGTAAAATGTTCTGAATACCATTATTTATGATAGGAAGTCAAGATGATTAACAAATTAGAATTCGTTAACCTACTTTTCTCGTCGACTTTACATTAACACGAGCAAAAGCTACTACAAAATAAACAGTAGACCTAACTCACGTCATCGTATTATCTTCTAAATTATGTATTCTGTACTCTAAACTCGCGTTCCACTAAGTAATATTCTCAGTGATGCCAAATATGTCTTTACTTAAGCAGGCGACTTAGGTTCAGCGCGCGACGAACATGCCGAGATAAGTACTGTCTCAGCACTTTAGTATACAACTCGTCTGGCAGGCAAAAATTTGGCGTGAATTGGAGTATATTTTGGAGCACCAAAATGTTGAGTTAGATTTATCTTTTTGTTTCTTTAGCTACAGTATAAATGAAGTTTATTTTCTAGCTGTACTCGTAACGATATTCACCTAAATTCCAATCTGGTTTTTATTTTTTTACGCAGTACTTTTTCTAAGAGAAAACAGTAGATCGTGTAAAATCGTACATAGGCAAACGCTGGACTCCGAAGTATCAATCTCTTCAGATTACCCGGAACAACAGACACAAATTGACAGACAGAGATCAAATCGATCATACGTCGTGGAATGGAAGTTTTCACGTTAATTTGATAAAAAATACATGTTTATAAATGTGACCCTCTTGCCGAGATCTTTTTCCTGTTCCTCTGCTTTTCTTTCAATTTTTTCTCTAGTTTTTATTAGTTCATTACAATACGAGATAGTGCACACGAATAAAATGTTGGCAGGTACATTTTTCACTGGCTCTCAATGAGCACCAATCAGCTTAACTGAACCTAAACAGATTTTTTGAGACTAATTTATTGATTTACCAAAAGCACTAAAAGATTACCTTTTATTATGTAAAAAGTATAATATTTATTAGCGCTCAGAAGTGTAATTAGACTTCCCTACAACTTTAATTACAATATAGTATAGGCCCGTATTCCAGAATGATACTCAGTCATGAATCTTGATTAATAACTAGTTCTGAAGACAGAGAGATATTACAATCGTCAATCCAGGCGACTCGAGTCTTATTCCTGAACAACATGCAGTTGTGAATCGGCCCTCACAATGACTTTACAACTGTTACCAGTCATTATCTAAGATCTATTCTAGATTAGATTCACTTGAATAGTGTTTTATAATAAGACCAATGAGTAATGATTTTCATTTCAAGAAATGACTGGGTTAACTTTGGTTATATCTATGCTTGAGCATCTTTTAGTGACGTTAATATTTATTTTATCTTACTCGTGTAAATCCGTAGTGAAGACAAATATTTCTAATAAATTCGACAGAGGTGAAAGTCCTGTTGAGGCTACCCGGTAGTCGTCCCACAAATCCCTCATTTCCCTTGCCTAATAAGAACATGGAATATAAGATCCATGTTAAAAAAATATAAGGAAAAGGAACAAAGGAAATGTTTGGAACAAAAATAGATATTTGAGTAGCTTGTGAAGTAAAGTGGACGGTAGGGTAGGCAGCTACTTATGAATATAAAGTTGTAGTTTTAAGAGACAAATCAAAACCGAGAAAGACATTTTGATCGACAAAAAGATCAACGCAAAGGATTTAATAATTGATGTAATCTATCCTTTTATTTAATAGCATTACTTAATCATTAGGTAACACTTCTAAATAGAGGGAAAACGTCTCATCTCTTATCATTATACCAAAAGGTTACACAATCGAGAGACATCACAGATCGTGTAATACTATACACCAACCTATAATGAAATGATGGTAAAATATTTTACAGTGATTTCACTCTATAAAATTCCGTTATTTTCCATGAAAACCATGGGTATAACAATCATGTAACATGTTGATTAGCGTCGGTAGCTTAGTGGTTAAGGTGTCGGCCTTACGATCGAGAGGTCTCGGGTTCGATCCTGGCCATTACACTACCGACGTGAACCCACTCCTAGCACAAGCAATTTAGCTTAATTGGAGGGGTTGGAGGGAATATTAGTAACTGCGGTTCTAATATTCTTTTTATTAGAAAAAAAAAAAGAATTACTTAACAGAAAGAAGTTTTATCACTGAGATTGAAATGATTAAATGTTTGTAAATCAAGAATTTTATGTAGATTCAAGTTCTGAACGATTTTTTCAAATACAAATTGAGATATTTCAGGGATAGAAACAGAAGTACTTCTCAGAGATTACCTATCTTAATTTCATTATTTTAGCGTTAGTCCCAATCCCATCCGAAGATTTGACCTCAGAGTCTTGGGTCCACTTGACCAGTCTAACTGCGTATTTGGCTGTTAGACTGGTCAAGCCACCTATCTTATAAAAACGTAAATTTGTTTATTGAAATTCGGTTGTAGAGTAATTAGTTCTCGTGCTCTGTTCAGTTTTCTTTTCCGTACTAAAAATATAACAAATATGTATTCTTACTACAAACCTGGCATACATAGCAGATCCAGTGAATCATCTGTGAGGTTATACACCGTACAATTAGTAGGAGGGTCTGGTCTAGTAGCCGGCAGCAGGGTATAAACGCACGGTGAAACTTGCTGGCCGGCCAGATTCATAGCCCTGCATGATAAGCTGCCATAGTCTACTTCAGACACGGGCGTGTAGGTTAGAACTGATTTGCCTTCTTTTGCTTCTATTGTAAACCGGTCCTGTGGAATGGTAATCTCAATTAATATTAGTTAGTCAGATTAGATCTATTCTATGTACTTATTGTCAAGACGCGCTCTCGTGTGCAACTCTTATTGAATGCATTGTAAGAGTATATTATTTAATATCCATGAATGTAGTGATATCCGTTATGTCACAAGAATCAATCTTTGAAAGAGAGAAAAAATGTATGTGGTGCTGCAGTGGCCAGGCCCTATAAGTTGATACCTGCCGTCTTTCCAATTTTTTTTATTTTTTTATTTATGAAACAAAATATACAAATATCTTATAAAGTATTTACAAAATAATACCACAAAAACTCATTAGAGTTTTACTGGGCATTATAGCCGTCAGTGGTTACTTAAATAAATGTAGGTTCGTAACACAAGTCATCACAATGGTTATTTTATACAATATAATAGGATAATACAATAAGTGATAATAGAGGGTAGTCTACAATAATGAGCAAGCGCGCATCGGCGGCTGCACCGATCCTACGCAACGCAATCTCGGTGACATACAGGCTGCTCCTCAAAACACACGAAAAAAGATTTACTCGTTAACTTTATTATGTAAAAAATGTTGTTTGAGTTTATTTCTTACAATTTTGTTCGGTTATTACGTTCTTTAAGGATTTGGGTAATTTGTTTATCAGGCATTGGCCGCATGATGTATGACAAACTAGATCGAGGTGAGCTTTTGTTCATTGACTTCCCTTTTGAAAATTACGACTCTTCACCATCGCAGAATAGATAATAGTACTAGCGTGTCAACACTACGGGAATGTCTATTAGTTTTTGCATGTTGATGCATTTTAATCTTAAAATAAACAGATATGATACAAAAAATAGTATACCTTACGAAATATTTATTGTATAAGCAGATGAAATATTATATAACTTCAGCGTGTCGCGTTTGCACTAATTTCTCAAGAGACCTTATCCAATGGGAGCCGCTGAGTTTAAATTTTCGCGAGGCAATTGTATAAGTAAACATAATTTACCATTTTTATTGCAAAACTGACACCGCCAAGTGGATAAGAGCGGTAGAAACCGGTAGATAATATATAATTTAAGGTGTGAGAGTTCTTTGTTCGTTGGTCTACATAAATATTTACAAAAAATACATGAACTGATCATATTATATTGAAATAAAATTAATTGAATAGTCAATCATTTTTGTAATTAATTGTGTCTGTATTTATGGACGTAATTTTTAATAGTTCTATTATATTTGAGTATAAAAAGATACACAGGTTTTTTTAGAATCGTTAAATTGGGTTGAATTAAAAAGTAATTTATGTTACTATTTTTACTTCTTTTACTATTTTTACTATTTTTCTACGATTCTACTTTTACTATTTTTAGTATTTCCCAATTTGAGTAATGTCTTAGTATCAATAAAACATGTCAGATTAAAAAAACTAATTTATTTCCTGTCGTAAAAAAAATCATAACTTCTAAATAAAAATGCATTTTTCTGACTTCAAACTGAACGAAACTGCTGTGCTTTGCCGTTGCCTAGTAGGTACTCCAGTTACTTTAGAGTTTTTAGTATATTTTAATCGATTAATTCAAATGTAATTATTCAAACTTGTCAGATATAATATTAGCTCCAAAGTATCAAAGAATAACAAAACATAGTTTAATATAGACGTATCAAATAAATAACTAAAAATTAATTAAAGGTATTTATCTTCTCAAGTCTATTCAAGGAAGTATATCACTTTTTTAGACATTAATAGGTCCTTTTAGGTTTATTTATCAGTTTAAAGTTTATTACAAGACAATTAATATATACAACTGGCTATAAAATATACGCAAAACTATCCTAACTAATATACATTACTAACTGTACAATACATACAAATTATATACTATCATACCGTTAGGAATATTAATAAGGAAGTAGTAATTAAAGTACTTACTGGATCCACCTTGATGGAACCTGCCGAATTGTTAAGTGTCCACTCAAAGGTCTCTGGAGGTGGGTACGCTTCAACTTCACATAGCACCGTAGTAGGCTCTTGTAACGCAGCTCCGATGATCTTAATATCTTTACTTTTACATAGCGGTTTGTCTGTGTACAAAGAAAACATATATTTAACAACATTCTATGGAAAAAAATAATAAGGATGTTTATGATAAAATTGGGTTACGGCGAGATTGCCAGAACACCATTACTATGTAATACTGTCAAAATCAGAATTTTACACGAATATCGCTACTTCTAATGGTTTCACTAGCGAACTATGTTACTACATATTTACATAAGAATAATTTTTAAATTTCGAAGAATCTCAATTCTGAGTTAAGCTCGCCTTTGTACATTAAAATGTTCTGAGTATGCTTGTTATTGTATCATTTTTCATATGTACAATAAAGAATTAAGAATTAAGTTTAAAAGAACGAGATTTAATTAATTTTGCAGGTAATATTAAGTAAAGTTTCAACATAATAATTTAAATGACAAAGTAAACCCCCATACTGAAGACACTTGAATATTTTGAATAATGTATTATGCTAAACACATCGCACACCATTTCAATAATCTTTATTGACAAGGCTTTTTGTTTATCAGCCGTATTCCGCCTTCGCATTGTTATTTAAACGCCACGTCAAAATTATATTATGAATTTTGTTTTAGGCCTCTACTTATGGCGTTTATTTCTCTTTCAATTCATATATTTACGTGCCAATTTATATTAATAATGAACTCACAGACATCAGTCTGTTATTCGTCGAAGAATATGACAGTAAAAATTCTTAGCTACGTCTCATCTTCAGTAATTACATGCTAATAATATAAATATGATGTTCTGTCTGTTTGCTTCCATAATATTTACATGATATTGGGAGGAAGTGCCACCTAAGCTCGCGGCCTGAATTGTGGTGAGTGATCAACTACTGATAGAATTTTTAATGTCACCCATAATGGCCTCTGTCTTAACCTGAAAACTATTGGCAGGCGGGATAAACTTTTAACGTGCTTTCCGGAAGAAAACAGTCGATGCTTTGCTAAAAAGCTTTGGTTAGCTAGTTTGTTTAGTTTTGCATATATTTTATATCCAGAAGAAGCTTTGTACTATAAGATTTTTTTTTCATTTACTATCCAAATGTCAAACTAATAATGACGATGTAACCTTCCCAGGTACCTTAATAATAAAACTTCGACTGATGTTGGTCATAACGATAAAAGGTTTTACTTTCCTTCCCAAGGGTAACAAAAATAAAAGCAATAAGAATAAAGTAAACAAGTCCCCAGAATCGTTGAAAAGAGACATCAAATGAGAGTTCCAGTATGCCGTTTGTGTCGAACGATGGTACGGTCGTATCGCAAGACAACATAAAGTACGTGTAATAGAGGTTCGAGGGATAAAAAGTTAACCATTATGATTACATATTCAAAGTTACTTTTAGTCGAATAGAAATTCCCACAGTTCATAATCATCATGCTCCGGATCTTTTAACAACTTAGTTGCGATCGGCTCGATCTTACTGTGATGCGGCTAAACTAAACGGCGCTATTTTCCGCGAAGCCACTGCTATAATGACATCAATAACCAATTGTCGATATCACTGTTTTATAGTTAACCTAGTTGGACTTCTGAGGAATCCAACTAACTTCTGTCATAGGTATTCGTATGGTAACCAGTACTGACAACTGACAACGGCGACGCATTCAACGTACTCTCTGAGGCACGGAAACACCCAGACCGAGATAGAGACTATAACCCACTGAACTATATTTCAGCAAGATCCGTTTAACCATTTGAGCGTGATCGAGTAACAAACATCTTCCTAAACTTCGTCATTTTCCTAAACTTGCAGATTTATAATATTAATAGGATGTAAGCAGCTAGATACTTGGCGAATCATATATCCTGGCACCGATTTGCTAACTAACTTGTTTACACAAAGACAGTGCGACGAGTAGTTTTGGAGTACAGTTAGGTGTAATTTAATTAACAGTTTACAAGTACTACCGAGCACACCAGTTGGCAAACTGAAGGGAAGCCATTTGGCTCAAGCACTTATCTATATTGTCCACCATTAGTGTGGTTCAGAGCATTTTTGGGCCCTCACCTACATCTTTGTGAGCCAAGGCAACTATGAACCGGTACACCTGTTCTTCAATAAATGAGCTCTAAATTCCTCTTGAGGTTGGTCACCAAAAGAAGAAAAAGCAAACGGACCCCGGGTTCCGAGATGGAAATCTTAAACCGAGAATTACGTTAAGATGATGTTTGCAATGATTAGCATTCAGCATTTCTTTTTATATATAAGACACAGCAATAGTCTACAGACTCAGGGTCTTAGATCAATCAATCAAGTAGCCTATCGATGTCCACTGCTAGACATAGGCCTCTCGCAGTGTTGAGAGGCTATAGCCTACTGTTTCAACGGTGGCCCGGTTGGTACAGGGTTTTATTTCGAGTTTACCTTCTCACGCAGTGATATCGTCTACGTATTTTGCTATTTGCCGCTTCTTATGGCACCCTTCGTATGAGATGGGGTGTTGATACTTGTATTCTTTCTCCGTCACCACACGGATGTTAGATAACATAAACCTTTCGTATTTCGTTAGTACTTAGATACCGGTTTGTACGACATGACGGTCTCAACGACATAATTTGTCATGCTCTTGTCGCCGCAGGTGTATCTACCAGCTGTACTCGAAAAATGGCTCGGGCTCGTAAGAAATGTTTTAAAATTAATTCATATACTTAATATGGTAATAGTCATCAAAAAACGTTTTGAAAATTTCCAATATATTTTTTTATCAATCATTTCAAATAATTCTGAAGTATTACGGTAGACTGTGGTTGTCTCAAATCTTGACCTTTTCAAATTTAAATTTATGACAATTATAGGATACTACTGCCCACAGTTTTGAATACCTACTTTTTCATTCTTGCTGGTCAGTTTTTAAGCAAAGTTTCTAACAATATGTCACAAAGCAAAAAGTGAGCTAATTTCCAAAAATCATTCATTATTATAATCATCTGGTTGCAACCTATTCCCGGTTGTATCTAGTGCCTTTGCCTCAGAGTCCGGAGTCCACTTATTTTTTTCTTCTTTAGGTTGGACTTCTGTAACTTATATAAGAACGACTACTGCCTGACTTTCTAAGCTCGAGAAGAAGTTGATGTTAGTTCGGGCTCGGAAGATTTTAATGGGGCATCAAAATCACAAAACTTTCCAAGTTCCGCTATGTATTTAATTATAACCGAACCAATTCAGTTACCGCATTTTTATAGCTATTACAAAAGTCAAGTAGTATAAGCTACACGTAATAGGCATGCTCCAATTTCACTGTTAGAACAAACACCTACAATATTGTAGTTTAGTAATCAAACCCATAATTATTCTAAACCAATTTCCAGGCCTTCACGGCACTACCTACTGAAATTGGACCGTATAATAGGATTTACACGATGAGAATCTATAAACAAAGTAAATGAAACGAAAATAAGTCTAGATAACCATGCCTGCAGGTATTTTTATTTTACTTGAGCATGTGCAACTAACTCTCTAGTTGTTTTTATATGGCACTCTAAGCAGTATAACGTAATAAAATACACTTAACCCAGTTTCTCCCTACACCCTTAGCTCAATATTTACTGTGTAAATGTTAAGGGAGACAACTAGCTTCACACGAAACTTGTTCGGTGGATTTGCGCAGAAGGTACAAAAAATAGTGCTGTATAATAATAATGTACATTTCATTCTACTTTGGTACCGCACCGGACACCTGAATAGAAGTAATTATCTATAGATATCCTTGAAACACCATCCAACCAACAAAACTGCCCTTGGTTTGGCAGATTAAACTATTTTTGAGTACCTTACTACCATCTGTCGTCTCATCTATCGCGTCCTTCAATCAGCAGATGCATCTGTTATTCAATGAGGTGGACTAGGAACCGAAAGCCTTAATAAATCCCTACACACCCACACCATGCATTCCTGATCTAACATGTTAAAAATGTTCTAAACAATGGTGTTCTACTTACAGACAACTTGCATATGCAAATGCGGTGACTTGCCGTCACCCTCGACATTTGACGCCGTGCACGTATACCAGCCTGCTTGGTGCCGGGCTACCTTACGAAGCAGCAAGTTTGTATTCCCCGTCATTACAACGCCGTTGGCTGGATTGTGTTGTAGCAGAATGCCCTGTGGAGAATTTATAAGGTCTTATTTACACAAACCTTGAATTTAAATAGATAGTGTCCGTAAACGCAAAGATATGTTTCAAACGAGACAAGACTTTCCTGTACGGTCGAGTAATTTGCTTTCGTGTTTATTGTTTTGAACGTGAGTGTTAGTTAAAAATTAAACGGAATAAGAACAGAATGTGGATGTAAGGATCTTTTGTGTAATCGAAAAATATTTGGCCTTATACCTTTTTACACATCTGGGAATAGCTGTCGGTAAAGTTAACGGGTATGAATGTTATGAAATGAACGGTCATTTTGATCCCACAACCATACAGTTTTTAGAAATATGAATATTTTGCTGTGTTGGTTCCCGGTGGAGTAGAATAGGACCACCTAAGCTCTTCCTATAGGCGACTAAGGGATAGGGTTGTTCTCCATCTGACAGTAATCATACAGCCCAAGAGAAAGTGCCTGCTAGATGGCAATACGCTCACCCCCTCTTACGTGGGATAAGGTATCATAGTTGGCGAAATGTGGGTGTTAGAACAGCTCTGTCTACCCCTCTGGGGCTTTATAAGCATAAGTATATATAATATATCTATGTATGAAAGTTTGGGAAGATATAACTGAAATAGATGGTGCAGGGATAAATTATTGTATCGAATAACATTAATTGCCCATAGGAATTAGGATAGCCGTGGAATAAGTTCCGTTAATACTCTAGAAATGTTTAATCTATTTTGATATTTTCATGAAACCACAATGTCTATAAAATAAGATGAATGTATGTTATAATAAAACATACGCTTCATGTGCCTTAGGATATCTGAAATTGGTATGAAAAGAAAATTAGCAAACTCAATTTCGGAAACTTCTGCACAATATGTTTCGGGAAACCCCAATTTCTGTCACCGACAGTTAATCTTGCAACTTTTTCATTTAATATAATAGCTTGAATATCATCAGTTTTGTTATAATCTTTCTATATTATAAAACTCTAATACAATACAAGTTCAAATTGTCATTTAACTTGAACATTTAACAAAAATATCATGGGATTACCAAAATCGAATAATGATTTTGCAATTTTGGGCCAACTTTATATTTGAAAACAAAATAATAGTACTCTGCATGTCAAATTCAAAGGCAGCTTACACAAAACAGACATCAAACTTATCAAATTTCCACAAATAAATAATTAATTTGAATTGATCATTCTGTTTCAATTGCTTTAATTCAGATAGGCCACATCATTAAGAACAATCTCTTTATTATCGTGCCGTTAATCCGGGATGGTGTCATGTAGGATACGGGTTGTAATAATGATTATGTTCAAGCCTACCGATTGTTGTACGTTTGATGAATATTTAAAGAGATTATAATTCTTGATTTGCGTTATTAAAGCTTCGATAACCCTAGCAGAAGGACGTTTTTGCAATTTAGGATTTAATTTACGTTTTGCTGATATAAATCGGTCTATCACAAATTTCAAAACCATGCCAGCATAATAGAAAGTCATTTGCATATGCCCGTGGGATTCAATATTATTTTTTACACTCATCGATCTCAAAACCATTTCAGTAACGTAAATTATTGTAGAATTATTTTACAATCACTCGTTTGAAGTAGTATACAATATCTAAAAAAAATATGGGGCAAATGATCTTCAAATCTCACCAAATTCAGCACGGTTACTCCGATCACGTACAGGAAATTTAAAAAGAGAATATAAAGATTTACAACTTACATTATGCTCCCAAACAACTTTGTAAGCAGGCGGATTGGCTACAACTTTACAACCAAAGTAGACGTTATCACCCTCTTCAATGTCGTTCGGGTTCATATTGGCTCCGAGGAATATTGTTGATTCAGGCATATCTATGTACAAACACAATTTATTTTCATATCTATACAAATCATCAGTTCTTTTTGAATTATCTTAATATTTATAGCTTTCTGAACACAATGAATAAGGTGAAAGTGATGGCATTTACTGTGCAATGGTGATGTAAATTTCAAGTGCTATTTTTATACTTCATCCTATTCTTCTTCTTTAAACTTCCTTATATTATTGATACTATCTCAAGTGCGAATATCACTCATAAAAAACACTTAGCAAATTCTATCCCGATTTACTTGGTATTATTTACATGGAGTAGCCAAAACTTCGGGCTACGTTATAGCTACTCCTGTTCTAAAATCTCCTCGCGACCATGGCTGCTAAAAAATAGTCAAAACGTCGGGCTAAATGTAAATTATATCAAATAAATCGCGACAAAATCACTTAACAAGTGGTTTTATTTCAATGCTATTTATTTACTATAAAATGGTTGAGAGAACCAAAAGACACCATTTCATCGCTTAAGTTTCATAAAAACTAATACACTTTTGTTTCGGAAGAGTGATTTCAGAAAGGTTTAAGGTTTTACTGTTGAAGCAATGAATTTTAAAAGTATGGTTCAAAGAAAAATATGATGACGAAATATTTTTTACATTTACGATTGTTTAAATAATAATATTTTATGGTAATGCCTGAATTGATAAACACACGAGTAAACTACGTGTGCACTAAATAGTGTATTTTTTTGGCCTTGCAATATCTAACTGTCAATTGTTTAACAACTTATGTTGCAACTACACAACCGTTACCGTCTACCGTGCTGTTAACTCAATGCGTATGGTAGTTCCGGCCTAGCACCCACAGTCGGTGTGCGGTTTTAGTCATTTCGAGTCTGACATAACCCCCCTTCCGGTGGTGAAGGTATCCGTGGGATTTCCGCAAGAAAAAAATAAATAAAAGGTAGTAAAAATACCTTATTACTATACCTGTCGGACAAATTGTGACAATTTCAATGTGACATCTCTTTGAATTAAAAACTTGTCTAGCTCTTTTGTGAAGTAAGTAATTTTTTCATACCACTGAGGTAGCAGACAAGCATACTGATGGGAAGTGATTACCACAGATGGAAAATGATTACCGTGGCTTGGCGTGGACCATAAGGTCGTATGCAGCCCTAAGGGCGTTACACTCGCGCTGTCGACTCTGAAGAAACCTTCCAATGCACTTCTTGAAGAACCCTAAATAGTTTCAAGTAGTTAAAATAGTTTCAGAAGTTTACATTATTTGTTTAAGATGTCCCATCAAGTTATTTCCAATATCATTAAAGACTGTTGTGCTGCTGTTATACTGTTTTGAAAGACTTAATCAAGTTACCTTCGTCTCAAGACGAGTGGCTACAAAAGGAAGCTGATTTTAGAGTCAGATTTCCCCGTTGCTTGAGAGCCCTCAATGACAAAAATGTGGTTGTGACATCACTAATTCAGAGTGGTTCGGAAACATTTTAATTACAAACATTAATTTCTCTATTATAGCCACCATTTTGTGTTCCCCATCCAAGTTTAGGTAATACACGTTTTTTTCGTGGGTATGTCATCTCTTTACAATTTGATATTCACTACAATTTGCCCCGATGTGTTAAAAATATAGGCGGTAAATCGTGGCTACACCTAGGTGTTGTTGAAATTACGGCGGTGACGAATGGCATATTCACTGTACTGTGGCCGCAGCATCAAAGTATTCAATCAGATGCATTACCTCAATAAATGTTCAATGTGAAATTAATTTTGTAATACTATATGAAACAATGTCTCTTCTTCCCGGATCCCAGTCGCATCCGAAGTTTTCAGCTTGGAGTCTGGGTTTCGCTTTACCAGACTATCTGCGGTAACTGCTAAACTTCGGTATTTTCTGTGAAGCGATTGCCATCTGACCTCCACAACAAGGCCATATCGAACCATTGCAGCTAGACCATTTGTTGGACTTTTAAGGGCCCCAACTACCAGTAACGATTGCCATAGATGTTCGTATGGCAACCGGGACTGACGGCTTAAAGTACTCTCCGAGGCACGACCAGACCAATGCCAATACCCATATTCATGCATACAAATATTTGCATTGAGCGGGGATCGAACCCGCACCTCCTACGTAGGGTCGCGTCCACTACCGCTATGCCACGGAGGCTGCCAGCGGCCTATATGGAACTATATGGAACAATGTACTAGGTGGGTATTTGAGAGTTCACATTACGTTCATCAAAACAATGGCAATATCTATTACAGACAAACACCAACTCTATCAAAGACTACTATTACAGTAATTAAATATTTAACAGACAGACAATATAAATTATTAGAAAATTACAAACGTTTATCTTTGATAGTTCCAAGTATTTCAAAATATTTTCTTAATTATTTAACGGTGTTATAATAAATATTAATTTCCATTCATTTTCGAGTCCAATTAACGTAAGAATTCTTAAGTTAATTTAACTTTACTTCTTGAGCAAAATATCAAATTTTGAATAACGGGCGAGATAATAAAGTATTCAATTTCACATTGATATAATTTTACAATGTTGGACTAATTAAGAAGTATTTACTCGTAACGTGGTAGGTATATGTGAGTTATATACTTTTGTTAATTCAAGATGAAATTATGATTTATTCTTGGGGTCACAAAAAATAGAAATGTTAATGAGAGCTTACATTTTTCAAATAGAGATTGTTTGAACACTTCACTGTATAAACTTGATACAGTCTGATTTCCTGATTGGTAGTCCTTTTACCTCTGCTCACATTGTGGATAGGCATGCGAGACAATATTTACACAGCAGAGCTTTTCATACAGATCGTTAAAAGATTATCGTTTGGTCAGAACTGCGTCTATGATAGGTACTGGTGGTATTTATATTAAAAAATAAATAAAATGAAAAAAAAAGGCAGAATTATTACATTTTCATCATCACTTATAAGACAATTAAAAAAAAACTCTTGACATTACCCCCTTTATAAAATTCTTTAAAGTCACACAAACAGGTCAGCAAATACTGACTCTCTTCTGTCACTCTACGATCGATGTTAGTCTTAGACTATTTCTAGCTTTAAGTTGAACACGCAGTACTCGTTAGATTCTTAGTAATCTAGTAGTAATTACTTGGCATCGTGAAGTTTAGGAATTCCTACTGCGGTTGCGACATAAATTCTTAGTAAACCAGTTAAAACAGAACATGAAGTGTAGGTCAGAAAAAACTACAACCTACTACCTCTACTGTGTTAGTACATCGTTATGACTGTGTGAAACATGGTGCAAACAAACAAATGGAGGTGAAAGTGAGAAATCAACTGTACACATTAATGATTGCGCGTTTTATTTTTGAATATTATAAAATTACATATTTGAATGATTTTGTATAGCATTTATTATGCTAAGTTGAAAATTCGAATACATTGGGAAAAATGAAATGCTCAAGTAGGATATGAACACACGAACTTTCCCTTACAAGGAGAATGTTCTATCAACTGAGCTATTGAGCCACAGCTGAATAACTTCAAATTTCCATTCTCCATTATATCCGTCCTTATGTCCAGCAGTTCGTGAGAAAGTTGGTATATGGTTCCACCGTCGCCCTTAAAGACGGAAATAAAGAGAAGGGAAATTTGAAGTGATTCAGGTGTGGCTCAATAGCTCAGTTGGAAGAGCAAGAGCATTCCCCTTATGAAAAAGGTCGTGGACTCAAGTCCTATTTGAGCATTTTATTTTGCCCGATGCATTGGAAAGTACATTTGGCACTCCTTCAAGCTGTGATGTCTTAAGTATATTGTTAAACCAAATATAGATTTAAATAAAATAACTAAAAATTTTTAAAATCAGAGCTTGCAGACGGCCATTTTTTCTGCAGAAATCAAGCTAATCTATTCTATAGGTAAATGGGAGAAAATTAAAGTTTAGCAAAGATTATAGAAATAAAATAATTTTTAACGGATTCTATTATTTAGTACGGAGTTATTATTTACTTTTAATCCGACGTTTCGGCCTCTTTTCAGCAGTCTTGGTCGCAGGTGTGTGGTGGTTTTGTTTCAATGGGTGAAATTCACATAAAATTTAGAAAATATGATGGTGATTATACTTACAATATACATTCAATTTCAATTGACTTTCAATACTAGAATGATTGAAATTGGGATGTTCTGCTCTACACGTGAGAACTTGTTCATTATGGTCTTTCATCGGCATCCATTGCAGCAATGATTCGGTTTCATTCGTATCATCTGCCGCCTGTAAAATAATACTTTTAATAATGATGATGGCGTGTATTCATTATTCATTGACCCCTTATAGTATTGAGCAAGAATTCTACCAAATAGAAGCATAGAATGTAATTATGAATTAATGAAAATTATATCACATTCTACACAGCGCTATCTACGCTCAAAGTACCAAAACTTAGCTAAAATAACTTGTATAATAGATTCAAGAATGCGGATAAATTTTCTGAGATACATTTTAGTTTGTAAATAGATACATATTACACATAGAAACATATAGATCAATGTTAAAATACAAATATTTGCGCTTATCGTAAATTGAACCCGTGCCCTATGGCTTAGACACCGTTGCACCATTTGGTAGCTCGTGTCACATAAAGATCCAAAATGTAAACACGATGATGAATTGAATGACATAATTTTTTTAAACATTGACATTTAATATGCTAACTATACAAATCGAAAACACCAGGTAAAGAGAATCGCACGAGTGGGACTTGAACCTGAAATCTTTCCCTTACAGAGGCAATGCCTTAACCAACTAGGCCACCGAGCCACGCCCGCAGTGATTCAAATTTCCCTTCTATATTTATCCGTCTGTAAGGCGATGGTGGAGTCACTTCGAATTATCTTACGAATTATTCGAACTTATGAATGATTTTACAATCATTTTAAGCCGTGGGGTTGAGTCCTGCCCGAGTGATTCTCTTTCCTGATCTATTCGAATTTTAACCCCCGACGCAAAACGGGGGAAAAAAAACGGGATGTTATAAGTTTAACGTATCTGTGTGTGTGTGTGTGTGGCATATCGGAGAACCTTGGATCGTTCCGTTAACATGACGGAATGCTTTAGGGTCCCCCGATATGACAACGCTTGAAGCAAAATATTGCTAGGTACCTATGAAAGTTAAAGGGCTAATCAACACAATTTATTTTCAACGTTTTGGTGGCATTTTTTGTGACGGAGGTTTTTAAAATTTTTAATTTTTTTTCCTATATATTTAGATCGCATCGGGGCTATGATAGATGCTATCACTTTTTGCATACTAAAGAACAATATCAACAACTTTACCGATTCTTTAGTAGTGGCTTCCAACTTCTTGCCTCCCAGCCACCACGTTATAGTAGCGGGTGGTCTCGCACCTGTCGTTTTACACCACAGCTCCGACTGTCTCCCCACCGACAGCGGCTGCTCTCGCGATATTATCTCCACTGTTAATGGTTTCACTGAAACGAATACTACATGTCAGTAATTAACATTTAACACGACGACTATGAATTATTCTGGAAATGAAATAAATTTCATTTAATTATAGTTACAAATAAAAGTACCGTTATTATTGTAAATGGTTTATAATTTTAAATAACTGCACAAGTAAATTAAAAGAACATTGAATTGAAAAAACCTGAAAGAAATTAATATTGGAGTTACTATAAAATACAACCTTGTGCGGCCACCTTGTGCGGCAACCACTCTAAAGCGATTAGAAACATAAACAGAGGACACTATCAAACCCTTTTTTATTAACTATTGATGTCAGCTATACCTAATAATATTCTTAACCATTTCAAAACAATGTATACATATATTCAGTCGCGTGCACGCATCCTTCCGGGTCGGGCGTGTTACCTACCGTTTAAGCGTGTTACCCGTCCGCGAAAAAATGTCGGGTACAGTGAAGTGTTCTAGCTGTAATATTGTGATAGATGAGCTCTTAGCTTTTCTAAAGGCCAAATTATCAAGGGCTGATGAAGAAACTTTGGTCAGAATATGTGCATCAACGTTTACCAGTGACGACATTCAAAAATCACATACGTTACTTTTCGAGTCAGTACCTACCGAACTGCGTAAGATTGCGCGTAAGGGGAAAGGAAAAGAAGATCGTATGCTGTATGATATTCTTCACTTTTTGAAAGTGACGGAGCCAGATTTGCTGCCTATTTTCGTTGCTCGAGATTTGGAAAGGCTACCGCCGATTACCCTCGATCACTTAGATGTGTCAAAATTATTAAAGGACCTAGCGATTGTACAGGCGGATATAATGAAAATAAAATCATCATACGTTACCGTTGAGCAACTTGAATCGGTTAAAAATGAGTGTTTTCATTCCAAAAACGTCTCGCCGCCATTTTCAGCTGTTAAAATAAATATGAAAAGAGGGGCGTATCGTGATAGTGGGCCATTGGGCTTGTCATTGTTTGAAGAATCTTTACAGATAAAAATGAGGCTGATACCGATTCCAATCTGCAGTACCGATCAATACGTAATAAACAACTTGAGGGTATAAGACAAGAAACGGGCCTAGCGCAGCGAGTAAGCGATATCGAGGTGCGCGATGACTCACATCGCCATGTACCTGCCGAACCGCCGCCGCCGCCGTTCGATCAGCTGTGCGGAGTGTCATTTTGTAACGTACCCAGTACTAGCGAACTACCGGCGCATGATCAGCTGACCCAGGATGCATCGGGGGTCTCAGGAAATAACCGTTCGTATGCGCAAGTAGCGATGAGCGACGATAGGGGTTGGACTATGGTTCGGAAGAGAGGGAAGAAGTTGAAAAATCGCATCGAAGGTAAAACGGGAACAGTCTTAGTGGAGCCCGAGGAAATGTTCAGAGCGGCGGAACGAAGAGTACCGGTTTTTATAACAAACGTTCATCAAAATACAAACGAGTCGGATATTGTGAGATATATTTTTAAGAAAACTCAGGAAACAGTGAGATTGGAAAAAATCCCTATTAAGCGTCAATGTGATCACTGCGCGTATAAATTTCTTGTACCCCAAACCAAACTATCTCTGTTTCTTGACGACAACATATGGCCACAGGGCATAATCTTCCGACGCTTTGTTAATTTTAAAGGAAATCATAAAAATGAAACGTCTAACAAACAAGACGAATCGGCTCGAATGCAATTATAATATGGGTACACACAAATTAGTTACATTCAATTGTAAAAATATTAAACGCTCCATAGAACATGTACGTGAACTATGTAAGATGTCCGATATCATTGGATTACAGGAGACGTGGTTATATGCTGAAGACATACCTTTGCTAAACACAATAAGTGATGATTTCAGTTACGTTGGTCTGTCCGCGATGGACACTTCGGCGGGCGTGTTACGAGGACGGCCCTATGGGGGCGTGACCTTGTTGTGGAGGCATAGTGTTTTTCAAAGTGTGACCGTTGTCGAGTGCAATAATCCCCGTTTATGTGCGATTAAGGTGGTTTCGAATGAAAGGTCGTTCCTAGTGACGTGCGTGTATATGCCCACGGACGAAAAAGATGGATCAAACTTGGCGGAGTTTACGGATTTACTAAGTTCGGTGAGTGCTATTGTAGATAGCTGTAGCGTAGACTGTGTTTACATGCTAGGAGATTACAATACCCATCCGTATGAACAATTTTATTACGAACTGTTGAACTTTTGCGCCGACCAGGAATGGTCTTGTGTTGATTTTGACCGGTTAGGTATATCTACGGAAACCTACACATTTATAAGTGAAATAAACGGAAAAAGAAGATGGCTCGATCATTGTTTAGTCACAAAATCAGCTGTGAAATCTGTTCAAAATGTGTACGTTATGTATGACGTTTTATGGTCCGATCATTACCCTCTTGTAATAGAATGTAATTTAAATATTGTTGTACCAACGAAAATTTACAGCAACTCTCACTGTTCTGATAGGGTTGAATGGGGAGAAAGAACACCTGCTCAGATCGACATATACAAAAAGAATTGTCACGAAATTTTGAAAAATATTGACTTTCCTTTCGAACTGCGTAACTGTTGTGATAAAATGTGTAATCATATTGATCATAAGTTTGTAATAGATAGGTTATATAATGACATAGTACAGGCATTAAAGAAGTCTTCTGTGACGGGTGGTGAGAACAGTAGGCCTAGAAAAAGGATTGTGGCGGGCTGGAACAAACATGTTGCTGGGGCTCACAGGTTGGCCAGGCTGAAATTCCAGATATGGAACTTACAGGGTAAGCCTGCAACTGGTGTCGCATTTCGGGAAATGTGGGAAGCTAGAAAAATTTTCAAATCGAGATTAAGGTGGTGCCAAGACCATGAAACTCAAATAAAAATGGATATTCTAGCCTCACATCACGCAAATAATGACTTCCGCTCGTTTTGGAAACACACAAACAGGTTGCATTGTCGGCCAGGGCAGCCTGTGAGTGTTGGGGGGGTGAGTGAGCCAGCGGGAATCGCCAATTTGTTTGTTGATCACTTTACCGTTAGGTCACCGCTCGGGTCGTCACAATCTTCGCTGAATGTTCAGCCCGGTGTGGAAAGGAGGATTTCATTTTCAGTTAAAGACATAACCAGCGTAATAAAATCTATGTCTAGAGGTAAATCTCCAGGCCACGACGGGCTCAGTATTGAGCATCTGAGGTTTGCTGGTCCGCACCTACCGCGGGTACTGTTTTTATTGTTTAACAGCTGTCTGAGTCACGGTTATATGCCGTCTGATATGATGCGTACGATAGTCGTGCCAATAGTCAAAAGCAAGACGGGTGATGTTGCAGACCAGAACAACTATAGACCTATTTCGTTGGCCACTGTTATATCCAAGGTGTTTGACAGCGTGCTTAATACACAGTTAAATAACTTCATTAAAGTACATGACAATCAGCTCGGGTTTAAACCGTAGTTGTCAACAGAAAGTGCCATACTGTGTCTTAAGCACGTTGTCTCTTACTATACGGAGCGCAAAACGCCAGTCTTCGCATGTTTCCTGGACCTGTCGAAGGCATTTGACCTGGTCTCCTACGATATTTTATGGGAAAAACTTGAAAAGTTTAGTGTACCGGTAGAACTCGTAAACATTTTTAAGTATTGGTACGGGAACCAGGTCAATAGCGTGAGATGGGGAGGGACGCTATCCGAACCATACGGATTGGAGTGCGGGGTGAGGCAGGGGGGGTTATCTTCGCCCACGCTCTTCAATCTGTATGTGAACGATCTGATAGAGGAGCTCAGTGGTGCTACTGTCGGTTGCTGCATAGACGGGGTCTGCGTCAATAACATCAGCTACGCGGATGACATGGCGCTGCTGAGTGCTTCTGTCTGTGGCTTGAGGTCTTTGGTGGCCAAATGCGAATTGTACGCTCTCTCACATGGCTTGGCCTATAATGTTAAAAAAAGTCAAGTTATGGTCTTTGGGGCCAGGAGTCAACGATATGCTCAAATACCACCGATTATACTCAATAATCAACCTCTGCAAAGAGTATATAATTTTAAATATCTCGGTCATATGTTGACTGCTGACCTCAAGGACGATCAGGACATTGAGAGGGAACGGAGGGCGCTGTCAGTTAGGGCAAATATGCTGGCTCGCAGGTTTGCACGCTGTTCACGAGAGGTTAAAATCACACTTTTTAGAGCTTTCTGTACCTCGTTCTATACGTGCTGCTTGTGGGCCAGGTATACTCAAAAAGCTTACCGCGCCCTTCGAGTGCAGTACAACAACGCTTTCAGGGTGCTGTTGGGGCTACCCCGCTTCTGCAGCGCATAAGGGATGTTCGCGGAGGCCCGGGTTGATTGCTTTTACGCAACGATGAGGAAGAGATGCGCGTCCATGGTGCGTAGGGTGCGGGCTAGCGACAACAGCATCCTGAACATGATCGCGCGAAGGCTGGACTGCCTCCACATAAAACATTGCTGTGCCATAGCGGGGGGGTTGGTACAGCAATGGCCCTTACAATAATATCTCAAATATACTAACTTAGATATAAGTGATACTAACAAATATGAACCACTGTTGTTTTAAAAAATAAATTATTCATTCATTCATTCATTCATATTATATCCTCTATTGATAGTATTGTAATTCAATCAATAAGCCTATTGCAGTCCACTGCTGAACTACGCCTTTCCCAATGTTGGGAGGCTTTAGCCCACTATTTCCAGGCTGGCCAGACGGGTTGGTACAGGGTTTTATTACGAGTTTTCCTTCTCTCACAGTGATATCGTCTGCGTATTTTTCCGTTAGTCACCTCTTAGATGATGACACTTATAATTAAATTTTTTACCCGTTATTACAGAAAAGAGTATTAAGTTTAAAATGAATAAAAAGTAAACAATATTACACAGCTTCCATTGTTAAGAAACAAAACTTCTATTGGTCAATTCTTATTTCTAAATGTTTGATACCGAAACTGTAAAATAACGCCAATATAGAACTGAAGCGGTCCGTGGACTAAGCCAATATATTTGATTGCCATGATTACAGAACCCTAGTAAAGACATCGTTGTCGAAGCGAAACAATTACGACGAAGTGGTGTCAATAAACTAGATATAATAAAACGAATGATATTGGCTATTGGCTATCGACCTCAATAGGCCAAGTTTATGTAACATACATCTGCTTTTATGGATAGTTCCTTATATTGAACATCTTTATCACATACTAGCAGCCCGGCCTGGGAAAAAACCTATAATCGGGTTGTAACGTCATTTAAGATTCCACTCAAACAAATACAAAATTACATCTTGTGGAAAGATGGAGCAGGCACTAAAAGCTACTAAATCCTACTACCATTAAATAGGTACTGTTTTGAACTCGAATACCACTGATACATAACTCTATTCGTTCCATTTTCGATTGGATTTTTTGTGTGTAAGAGCTATAGTGGGAATGCTACGAGTAACCTATTCCGATCTAGTCCGATTTTTTTAATACCACGTGGTATTAGTTTATCTTGCCAGTCGGCGTGCGGTTTTAGTCGGTTCGAGCCCGACATAACCTCCCCTTCCGGCTCCGGCAGGGGGGCTTATCCGAGGGAATTTCCGCACGAAAAAAAAAAGGTTATCCTGCCTCTGAGGCTCTTGGTAGGAGAGCATAAAATTTAAAAATTAAGGGTTTTCTTAGCTATTTCAAATTTTAGGGCATTTTGTATCTTAATTCTTAATTAATTATGCAGGTAATTTGATTAAACTAACTTAATTGAAATTAGATAATTTCTTAGAATACCTAAACATTTTGCTGCCTGAAATTTCAATAAAAACTTTTATGAAGTAATTTTAAGAAGCATTTGATAATAAGAAAATGCTATCAATCAAACACAAATTCTGTATAAGTAAGATTCTAAATTAAAGATACTTCTGAATGAATGAAATTAATTTTTCGAATTCATCCCAAATTTTTCTTCTCATATTTCCCCTAAAAACTCTAACTGTACAAGTTGAATATTTTTTTAACACAATGCCGAATATATTATTATAGTGCGTCCCCTAATTTATATAACGATGGAATTTTTGAAAGAATTTCATACGTGCATCCTAGTACACTGAAAGTCCTAGTACTTTGAAAAACTATTGTAAAGGCAAATATAATGGCTACAAGAAATTAAGCAGAATGGGACGAAGAAAATAGCAAAAATCCTGTACAATAAAGGTTAATGCACTAAAATATTAAACGGATTGAATAAAAGCGAGGCATTTGTATTCACAAATGAGTTCGTGTTGTTATAATTTTGATAAAATCTTTCACGACAACGTAACTTAAGCTACTAATCAAAAGTTTACCTGTACCTCTACTTTTATAATGTACCTTTTCAGTTGGCGTTTTGATTATGAATATTATGGTACAGTTTATATATTTTTATTGGTTTTATATTTCACTTGAATCAGGTTGCAGTTCACCTGACATCTGTTTTCAAATAATAAATGAAATTATGAAGAAAAGTTATGTTAAATAAATTAACAGAATTCAATTTTATATCTATAAATTACTTACAAACAGAAGTCGACATTTAATTCGAATGAACAGATATTTAATTTTATATCAACATCAAGAAAAAAAAGAAACGAAAAGGATAGAAATCTACTTTATTTTTCTTTCTTCCTTTTTTATTGAATTTAAGTGAAAAGGTATGATTGCTATTTTTTTTATTAGTAAAAGAACAACTGAATACATTCACGTACATTTATATATCACTTAGAAATTCCTTAAATTCCTTTATTTCATCTTAGTTTCACATATCACATTCTATTTACGTATTATAATAATGTAAATGCTATTCATTAATTTCATTTTGACACCTCCCTAGCTACTCGTATTCCTTCAACAACGATATAAATAGCTGCGACATAATTAACATGGAATCAGAATTGATTAATGGATTTAGAACATCAAATTATATGTCATCATGAAAGACGCATTTCCGAATATCTGTTACTGAAACGTAAAATATAATATTCAACAATTATCAGTTTTTGCCTGAGGTATTTTGAATTATATTTTTCTTATACCTGTGTTATTTCAATGAAGTTTTTAAAGAATGGCAATAGTTGACTGATTATTGTATGTCATGATATCTGATATTGTGACTACACTACCTTACCGTCAACCGGGCTGTTTAAGAGCATATGGCAGTAAAAGTTCTTAGAGTATAGATCATAATATAATGCTGAAATACCTTATTACTGTACCTATTTGATAAATTGTGACAATTCACATGACACCTCTATGAATTGAAAACTACTTTAGGCACTTTTTTGTGAAGTATAAAATCTTTATTGTCAATTAACATTAATTATATATAAATCATGTCACCTTAATACTAAACAAATACTACACAGTATTAGTCGAATAACCCGCCCCTGATCGCTCCCGGTGCAAAGGTGCCCATCACACTAGCAGCATTTCCACGCTGGATTGCAACGGCCATCCTCTGCACCAGGAACGACCCGGAACGGGAGTCACCAGTAGCCTCTATGAGCCTCTGCCCAATCGCCTTTACAAGGCTTTTCGCGTCTCTGCCCCAGCTCCCCAGGGTCTCCACCGCTATTGGCACGAAGTAGTATTGCGGCTCCAACTCAGCGTACTTGAGTCTCTTCTTCGAGCTGGCGTCATCCGCGGCGGCCGACGGAGAGTGGATGGTGCGACTAAGGTGGCTGGCGGCTACAGTGCTGACACAAGTTGCGTCCCACAGCAGGCACTTACCGTTCTTCCAGGGCACCAAAGTCAGCCCGTCCGGTCTCTTACCGTCCGACCTACTCAGACCCGGAGGCTCAAGCACGCAGGGTACGTTCGCCGATATAAGGGCTCTGCGGACGATATCGTTCAGAGCGTGGTGTCGCGGAAACCTTCCAGTGCACCGCCGACAACTCAAAGCGTGATGGCCATCCGCTTCCACCATGGAACCGCAGGTGCATATGTGGGGTTCACACACCTTACAGCCCAGGCGTAAAGCCACTGCCACCCGCAGAGAGTCGCCGTCAAGCAGGGTACCCAGATGAGGAGAAGGTAGCGCCTGCAACCACGCTCCCGATTCCGGCTGTGACACAGCCCGCAGTCGAGCCTTATCGACCCCCGCAGCCCCGTCTAATAGTTGGGCTTGGAGACGCCTCACCCCTACCTCATCCCACGCTCGCTGAAGATGCCCCAGTTCCGGTATCGATGCACCCCCGTTGAGGGCCGACCAGGCCGATACAGCGTCGGACACAAAAGGCACGCTCGCCCCGTCACCATTAGGGTTTAATAAAGTAGTGACGAGGCTAGCCACCCCCTGCGCGGACGCCAGAAAAGCCGGGAGGCCCACATCACGCACGCAACGCACCCCCAGACCGCCACTCCGGATTGGCAGGGTCGCCTGACTCCACTGAGTCCCATCTAGGTTGACGTTGAGGACCGACTCCATAACCGATTTTAGGGCATCGTCAAAGGAGGAGACTTCCTCAGGGCAAAGCCAAATTGGGGTGGTCCGCAATAAGTACGCGATTTTTGGGAGAGCGAAGCACATGCGGAGCAAGACAATTGCAACGTGCGCGGAAAGACCCTTTAGACGTTCGTGAGCGGCCAGAAGAAGATGCTTTCGAACGGAGATGGCTTTAGGAACAGCAGAGAGAAAAATTGGTGAGCCCAACAGGTAGAAGTCCGAAGGAGAAAGCTCCTTGAGGCCAGGTAGGATGGTACTTAGACGAGAAAAGCATGTAATTTGCATAAAAAACACACCACCCACCTTATGGAAAGTTAAGTGAAGAAATTACCCTGGCCTTTGGACGTATGCAGCACTAGGGGTACTTCACTCGCGCTGTCGACCCTGAAGAAATCTTCTAAAACACTTCTCGAAGAACCCCATAGTATAGTGGCTTAGGAAAACCACAGCATTAACTTCCTGCCAATGGCAAGCGGTGCGATGATAAACTCAATTTTTAGACAGACTGATTTTCTGCGTTCTCTATTATAGCCACCATTTTGTGTTCCCCATCCCAGTTTACGTATTAGGTTTTTTTTCGTGGGCATGCCATGCCATCTCTTGATAATTTGATATTCACTACAATTTACCCCGATACACCTAGGTGTTGTAAATTAACAATAAATTAAAATTAAGGTGTGTAAATTACGGCGGTAATGATTGGCATATTCACGGTACTGTGGCCGCAGCATTACGGTATAAATAATATATGACTCTTATTATTCCTTGATAAACTGTTATCAAAGGCTTACTCTATACAAAAGAAAAAAATACTTGAAGCTTTGTCATTCCTCTTTGAAGTTGAAAAGTTTCCTTAGAGCTTTGAGAATACGCTTTGTCATTACTCATTGTAGTGTATTGTAATCGTGTTTTTGTCTGTAACCAACATTATATTATATTTATATCTGCTTGTTATCTTATTATACTCATATTTAATATACCTAATTAGTTAAAAAGAAAACATTTTAGATACCACTTCGAAAATAAAAAAATAGCAGAATTTTTGGATAACTATTTCATAGGACTATCTATTGTGAATAGAATAAATATTCTCTACCAATGCTTTTTCGAATACACGCAACTGTTCGTCTAACTAGTTCAGTTTATTCTGATCTCTGGGAATACCTGCTACCTGTTCAGTTCATGCATATAAACTAGAGACACGATCTAGGTTAGCAAAACCGGATTTAATCGAAACGATTTTAATGTTTTTGGAATTGATTGGACGCAGGAATTTATAAACACACGTGTATAAATAATAGCTCGAGTCTAACAGACTCTTCGCAAAGTTACCCATGAAAACAAACTAAAACTTTGAAAACATAATATAGCTACCTAAGGATGGTAATAATTTACCAGTTTTATGCAAAAGTTTTCTCCTCACACCGCTACTATTTACATAAATTTCGTACAATACATTATGTACCGTGTTGGTTCCCAGTGGAGTAGAAATAGGGCCACCCATCTCTTTCTGTGAGTATCGTAGAAGGCGACTAAGGGATAGGGCTATTCTTCCTCCGACAGTGAACCTACATCCCATGACTAGGTTACGTGGGACCGAAAATCATAGTTGGTGAAATGTTGGTCTTACACCTCTGCCTACCCCTTCAGGGATTAACAGGCGTGAGTATATGTTTGTATGTTACTTATGTAGAAAAACAGCTAATGTCGAGGTAAGCAACGTAAAAGAATAATTCGTTATTTTTGTTCAAATATATTAGTGTCATTCGCCTAAATACATTCATATAAACAGGGTGCCGTCTATTTGGTAGAAACTTGATACTCCGAAACCTATTTGGGATAACTCACTTCGCAGAAACTTCTTTAATCGATCATTTATTAGGCATTAAAAATATTTGACATAAATATTTTTAGGCATAATGTGCTTATGACCGAATTTAGAATGGCATACATTTAAGATAGTAGAATTTTACTTGGCATAATTACCTTTAGCATAGTTAAAATTTTGTATAACTTCATTTAGCATAACGTTCATTTAGAGTACAGATTATTTGGCATAATTTGACTAGGCATACTATAAAGAGCATAGAATTTCAATTAGAATAATATAGATTGGGTTACTTTCTTCTTTAAAAATGGGTAGGTTAGGTTAGGTTAGAACTGTGATCATTGATGACTGTGACTGTGGCCAGAATAGATAGTTGTTTACACCCCGACATAGAGTACCCGGACTCGGATAGGTTAGGTTAGGTTAGAACTGTGACCCCAACAGCGCGAGCCGAGCGAGCGAAGCGAGCGTGCCGCGGCAGCGGCCGGCGAAGCGCCAGAATAATATAGTTGTTTACACCCCGACACAGAGTACCCCGACTCGGATAGGTTAGGTTATGCGAAATGATGGTTCTACTTTTAAATAGTTATGGATAAGAAATATATACCAAAAGATGAATCAGGTTTTGAATTTTCTGCGATGTGATGGTTATACATTGTGATTATTATGGATACAAAAATTATGCGTACAGATGATTCAGACTTACAAAATTATGGGTTTCAATGTATGCAAAATGAGTTTATGCCAAACGATATTCTGCGAAAAGAGGTTTATGCTATTAGTTGTTATGCAATATAAAATTATTACTTAAAAAGTTCTACTATATGAGGTGTACCCATAAAATCACGCCTGTTTCCCATAGGGGTAGGCAGAGATCACAGATCTCCATTTGCTACGATCCTGACATACTACTCTCGCTTCATTCACTCTCATTACATTCTTCTTGCATGCTCGTCGGTTTAGGGTACTCCTGACCTGCCCCTTTTCTAACACTTCCCCGATTTGATCCAGGTATGTGCGCCTAGGTCTTTCCCTTCCGACGGTACCATCCACACTCATCTCATACACCTGTTTCGTTAGTCTTCTTTAATTTATTCTCTCAACATGTCCTAAATAAGCAATACAAAGTCACATCCACACAGAATAATGCAAGAGTTATGTCACATCACACTTTATTTTTTGCCAAATTTTGTACGAATATCGCTGTACATTGAAAAGCTATTGCGAGGGCAAATAGAATTGGTAACGCGACAAGTAAACCAATGAAATATAATCTGACATCTGATCTACGGGTGGTAACAGAGAGAGTAATGGAAAAAGAGGCGTTATGTTTTTATTGGTGAATATTGAGTCAATTTTAGTCAAACCAGCTTTTTACCAGACTGCAGAAGAAAGGAGGGTTATTAATGTTTTTGATATGAAATAGCCAATTCTCATAATAGAAATCTTTTTAAAATAAAGTCTGGACCTAATCTCAATCTGCAAAATGTCTAAAACGATTAAAATAGGAAAAATGTCATCGGTTCAGACGAGATTTCAACCCGCGATCTTGATCTTTCCTTTACAGGGAGAATGCTCATTGAGCCACCAAACCAAGACTGAATCCATCCAAATTTTTCTATATATTCGTCTTTGGGGCAACGTTTTTTGGTAATTTTGCCTGTCTTAATCGACTTGTATATCGAATAGTTAGCATGCTAAATGCTTCAAAATTTCAGTCAAAAACGGTGCTCTCGTAACTCAATTTTCAATTTTGTTTTTGACATTTGCGATATTGAGATTAGACCAAGGCTGGATTTTGAACAGATTTTGATTACGAGAATTGACCCTTGTGTCAATATTACTTACACATACTCTCATTCAATAATTGCTTTTCAGACCCAAGATCAAAGCAATGACTTACAAACATTCTAACCGTGATGCTCAAGAAGTTCTCAAGAAAGTATAACTGTCTTTGCAAGAATTTCATCACATTTAAAGTTGTAAATTAGAGTTGGGAAGTTGGAAATATAATAAATCCACGGCCTCTTCAGCAAAGTGGCCATGACAGAGCAAAAAAAACAAATAACCTACAAGAGCCAGAAGTCACTCAAGTATTATGGGATTTAAGGGGTCTTACAAAATAATAACTTGTGATAGAAAAACCTAATCCCATTCACCGTAGTTACACACAAAATGTATATACGGTACACAAATTATGTCTAACTATGATGAATTTAGGTCACCCCCACCTTGAATCTAGTCAGTTATTTAGTATTGTCCCTACTACATTCAGATATATTTTAAGAAGCTCATGAGCACCTCTGAAAATGAAAAAAGATGGCAGCACACTGGTGAAATCAATTTTGACGAACGATATGCCATCGGTACAAAAGAAGAATAGCAAAAAAAAATTGAAGTGTTTATCCTAAACAATAAATTAAATTGTAATATGATCAGAAATAGGAAAAATACTTACAGAATAAGTCGACCTTAATTGTAGTATTCTGCGCTGGAGCCAACATAGTGTTCTCAGCCGTGCAAGTGTACATTGCTAACAAATGGGCTCTTGTAGCATTTCTAATTACTAAAGCTAAAGATCTCGTTGGTGCCATAATTTCACTGGCACTTAAAGTAGTCAAAACAGTTTTTCCTTGCAGCCATTGTATTCTAGGAGTGGGATAACCTTGAACAAAACAAAATTGCTTTTAATAATATTCTCATATTATTAACATACCTTAAGTTTAGTTAATCGTTAAAAGGTTTTTACTTTAGAGCCCGAGGTCATTAGGGTGAATCGAAAAATTGATATCCACAAAGAGCACCTGCCAAAAGTTGTGATAGGTACTCTTCGTGGACAAAGAAGCTAGATGCTTTTTTTGCTCTAAGGAGAATACACCGGTATATTGACTGTATTACCCTGAGAGGAGACCCTGGTTCCATTATTTAGTAGGTACACCGAACAGCAGATGAAGTTGGCTTGGGCGTCAAAGGAATTGGTAGGACCCCATACACCCTCTGTGTGTTATATTGAGTACTTAATGCAATACGTTACCACCGTTACGAAAACATTGCAAATACATTTAAGATATAATGATCTAAAATGTATTTTATCAAAATACAAAATAATTTGCAATGACAATTTTGATATAAACACAAGTGACGGACTGATTTTTTGTATACAATTGTAGATCCTTAAAATATCTTAAAAAATTTTGATTGACATCAAAGACTTCAGGGAAGATAAAACATCTAACAGAAGAAAAATAAACGATACATTTCAATCAAATTCGATTGAGTGGTTGCGATTTTGCTAAGATGATTGTTTTGTTCTCGTTTGCACTCCTTCATCATCGTATTCAATTCTCTGCGAGACTACTGTAATAAAAAGGAACACATCCAGGACGCTCAGGTACATATCTTCATAGTAATTCTTTTTGCATTTCTTTTATACCTATGCAGATATTTTATTTGCATTTTTTTCATTTGTAAATGATTTTTTTGGCCTTAATTTCAAGTGCTTGGAATTTCTTTGTTAATTTTCAAAACAAGACGTTATTCCGAAATAAGTTGATTTTCGAATTGCTATTATATACTTCTCAAGTAATTGAGTTGAAAAATCGCTCAGAGGATGATTGTGAATGTATTGTATTAACTACCGTAGTTTACGTACTCATAATTTACAATCAAGCAAGTTGTCTTTTAAATTCTCTTCTGTACCTATATAAATAGGACATGTTACTTACCACCTGTGACGGAGCAAATAAGTTTGAATTCGCCTCCTTCGTGATACGGGCCAGCAGTGCCTGAGATTTCTTTCCCGTACTCATCAAAAACGACAGGTTTGCTCGGAAGTTCTGTAACAGGAAAAAGTTATATAATAATGTTTCGGCCTGATTAGTTCCTTAGAGAGAGAAATCTGTTTTGGGTGGAAAGTAAATGGCTATACAAAATAATAACTCTTTTTTATGTAACATTGGTAGGTATATTATTAAGTAGAAATCCTTTTTCAATGTAATTCTAATTTTAGATAGTAGTTTTTGTATTGTTTGCCCTGGAGATTGATGGCATATGGTGGAATTTACTACACATATTGAATAATACACTTGTACTTTTCCACAGAGTTTTATTTTATTTCTGAACCTGAGCGGTTTCGCCTTACTGCATTATCGAAGGTTTACATTGATGGTTTGTATATTCCATTTCCCAAACACTACATACGTAACTCCACCGGTAAAGTTCAGAAATAAAATTAAACTCTGTGGAAAAGTACAAATTTATTATTCAATAAGTGTCTGTAATAGTTAGAGTTTAAAATGGCTAGATAACAAAATATAGGTGTCGGCATATCGTTCCGCCTCAGTTGATAACCTATATAAGTATAGCTCAATTCATAATATCTTGGACCTAAACTACGAGATCTAAAAGGCCCTGTCGCGCACAGATTGTTTTGCAATAAATTTTACTTGGTGCATTTGTGCTCGTCTACCGCAGTAGCACCGTAATATCTTCAAAATACATCCAAGAAACGTGCACTGCACGTATAGAGCACATTTTGGGTCCAAGATATATGAATAATGCTATATGAGTCGATAAATCTGCGGTAGCCTAGTGGTATGGGTAATGGACTGCTGAGACGAGGTCGCGGGTTCGGTCCCAGGTTTACCATGGCACACACCAATGACTTTTCGATGCTTTTCGAAGTTATGTATGTATTTATCGCAGGTTTATAAGTGCCCAGTTAATGGCAAGAGGCTCGCCACCTATTACATTGGGACCTAAACATAAACTGGCGAAATTTGGGTGCTAGCACCTCTGCCTACCCCTTCGGGGAATACAGGCGTGCGTTTATGTTATGTGTGTATATGTTATGAGTCGATAAATATAAAAATGTATTTATTTCCTTTCTTACGCTGCCTTTTTCCATTTCCAAGTATTTTCCTCTTTCCTAGTAATTTAAGAGTCTTAGGAGAGAATATAACTCTATGCAGAATGAACCTTGAATAATTATAATATAAAATATGTTGGGACACGTTCACGGCTGCATTTTCTGCTCTCTAGTGTGTTTAGACATGACAATAATAAATTAATTATAATTATTTGAATAACTAATAGCTACAGTATAGCCAGCGTCACTCGACTTTGCCGTGGAATTTCGAATTAAATTTTGACATAACAGAAGATATTTGAACTTGTTCAAACAGTTACTTATACAAAAATCGAACCTTTTTTTTCGACTAAGTAACAAAATTTTTATCTTTGTTTAAGACAAATTATAGAACTAGGGCGTTGGGGTCAAAACGTATTAACTTAAAAACTGGCATTGCAATTTTCTTTATGTTACTAGCGACAGCGACCCTTGTACATTGTCTGGCGAGTTGCTATTAACTACTATTGTAGATACGCTCTTTAAATAGCAGCAATGCAAGCGATATCACTGATTGTAGATAAGCAAAGAACCGGAGCGCCGAGCGCGCTTGGGTTCAAAGCTCTTACGTTGTATTATATCTAACTCGTACCTATTAAGGTCAGTTGAATACAAGGTCCGTACCCTGTGCTGGAACTTTTAATCATTTTTGTAACGTGATTCGAAGTATGATAATTTTTCAGCAGTTATTTTACTTCTCTTATCATCATCAAAATGATTAGCATAAAAAGTGTTTGTTCTAATTGCAACCAACGCTTGTACTTCGGAGCTAAGAATTCCTACTTTTTTTTCTTTTGTTTTAGCGTCCTTAGCTTGTATGAAACGACAGTCTTCTGACCTCTTAATTCTGAGAGAAAAACCTACATCAAGGTTTCGTCCGTTAGGTATAGTATAAGAAAGAATTTCAACCCCTTTCCACTCTAAAACTTCGTCTCTGTCAGTCTTTTCTATTCTTTACCTCTTCTCCCTCTAATTGGTAACTCACGAGTTCTACTGCTGATATGAGGCCATTGATCGTGTTCTTATTTGCTATTTTATAAGTAAAAATCTTTAGATGATAACAAAAACAAAAAGCATTACCCAAAACAATTTGGTCAGAACAAATTTCTATTACATACTAAAAGAACAGTGCTTTCCCAACGTTCATGCTGAAAATTTATTCACAATCAAAATGAAATCAGTACGCGGTGAATGGCAAAAGGCGCCGAACGGGCCGAAATATTCTCAAATTGCGGATAAACAAACTAGAAGAGCGTTCGAGTGTGGTTGAGGAAATGAAAATATTTTGCTTGAGTCGAAACAAAAGGTTTTGCGATAGGAATATTGGGACCGTACCCTGCAATGATGCGAAGCTTTCATATCCGTACGGTATCGCTTACTAAAACGAGCATCTGCCACGCGTTCATTGTTTTGTATGTTACGTTTAAGTGCGGACCGAGTGAAATGAAAATTTTGCCAACGTTGCACGTAGGGATAGCTGTTATCTGATGACAATGGTGACAATTATTTATTTTACTAACAAAACTTGCTAAGCAAATTTGACAAAACTAAAAAGTATCCTAATCTTAGGTCCATATCTTAGAAAAACACTCAGTCCTAAATCTCGATATATTATTTAATTGAATAAACTTTCTCAAAAATGACAGATCAAGATTAAATTTTGACCATCTCGTTATTTGGAGGATGAACCTACTAATATCAATTTTGATTTTTGACTGTGTTCAGAAGTGACTGTCAGCTATTAGAGGCCCTATTAAGGGTGAAAAAAAAAACATATTCTTGAACAGTATATAATTATATAGCTTTTGTCATACATTCTGAAATAGCGTGTGACATTTTATGCTATAGTAGATATATTATGAGACACGTACGAACAAACATCACTACGTGTCTCGTGGGAAAAGTTATTTATTTTTATACATACGTAGAATATTATCTTACGCTCTTTTATATTTGATCCGTCAAATCTGCTATATGGTAAAAAGCTGAGATGCAGTCCAGAAGAAATGGGCCAGCATTCCTTTTTTTTATAAAGAACACTTCAATTTGACTTCACCTCGCCTGATGTTACGCTAAAGGCAAAGTCTCGGAAAGAGTTTTTTTTTTATGGTGCGAAACATCCCCACGGAGGCGGTTATGTCGGACTCGAACCGACCACAACGCGCGCCGTTTTGGGTCCTTGGTTGCCGGCGGTGAGATTGCCGAAAGCATATCTCTCGCACCCGGCTCGGAAAGAGGGTCACCATCGTAAAGATGTACCATGTTAACAGTGGTGGCACTCAGCTTGACGGCCTCATCAGATGCCTTTTCACGCCCCGCCTAAAGGACCCGGGACTGCAGGAAGAAGGAAGCACGTGAGCTGGCAGGGAGATCCAGGTCTTAGTGGTGCGGCATAAGAATTTCAGATACAATTGAACTTAAAATGATGATCGCTAATTTCATGGCCTTGATAGATGATTTTCCCACCCCGCTTAAAGAACCTAAGACTGTAAGAAGAGTCTACTATGTATCTCTATTTACCTTTTTAAATGGTTGTTCAATTGTTTTTCCAAAATATAAATGACGTTTTACTTTGGTTTATATAAATTCACACAGATAAGTGAAACGATACATATTCAACTCAAATACACAATATTATACAGTACGAGTATTGATTCTGTGACCTCCGTTGGAGTACTCGAACTTTCTACCGCCACATCACGTAACTCTAGTATTTTTATCCAGATAAATGTTCAATTTGTGTTTAGTTATCTTCTTAGGTACAGTGGTCTGTAGAAGGCCATGGATACTTTAAGATATTTTTGAAGTATAGGTATATGTCGTTACCTCTGGGAACAAACCTAAAAAGAACGTATTTCACACAGAGAAAGAGAAGGAAAGAAAGAAATGTATTTATTTATTGTTCTTCTTTATCTGCTCATCCCTATCACAGGTTGCTCTGGAACCTAGCTAGGAGAACACTACCTCACCCAACTTTATGTTTTACTATCTTGAATAAACCTTATAAATGTAATGTAATGTTAATAAATGGGTGGTTACCAGTTTCCTAAAATTTTAAGCTGTCAACACACCTAAGCCGGCGGCCCGCCACGTGCCGGCACGAACCCGGCGGGTAAGGCCGGCGGCTTTATTATAACGATTTTACTGATTAAACCGTTAAAATTAGGCCGCTGGCCTTGCCCGCCGGGTTCGTGCCGGTGGGCCGCCGGCTTTGGTATGTAGACAGCCTTAGTTTCACATTGTACAAGGACTTTTGCAGCTCACTGTACCGAACTAAAATCATATCGTAATTACCGTAGCATCAATAAACAGGAAATTTATATTCACAGTAAGGTGTATTATTCTATATTGGTCGCACATGATGAAGCAATTACCCCAATATGACATCGTAGGTGTAATGTAATTGGCTCCTTGATTGTACTTCCATATAATCAAGATTTATATAATTATTTGAGTATAATAGTAGTATCTCCAAGTGTTTGATCTCTAATTAAAATAATAATATAGGTACGTGAGCGTTATTCATAGGTAATAGAGAAATGTTTTATATTATATACTCCGTCTTCGTGGGTGTTGCATGGTTATATGATTTATAATTATGATTTATCATTATAATTATGCCCATGCTACATTATAATGAAATAAATAAAATACATATACCAGTTGTACCAGCAACATCATTCGGGTGGACTGGTTTGTTCTTCAATTTTGTTGCACTGAACACTTGTTTTTAAATAAAATAAGGCTAACATGTTACATAGAAATATGCAAATCAATACTAATATACATGTCATGTTACAAAAAAGTATAATGTATACACTATTTGCTAGGTTTGTTCCTACGAAATGGGATGAATAAAACCGGTCAAGTGTGAGTCGAACTTGCCTTTCTTTCACGTGTCTCTCGGCTATCACAATAGGAAGCCAGTCCAGCAACATTTAACTGAACCCTAACGGGAGCAAATGTTCTTCTAATCTTCTTCTTCTTCTTACTGCGTGTTTGGATGAACTTCGACATTTCCCGTGAAGTGACTGCCATCTGTCCACCACCCATTGGCAATATCAAAGTATTGCAGTTAGGCCAGTTGTTAGATATTTAAGGCTCCAACTACCCATAACAACGGTCATAGATATTCGTATGGCAACCGGGACCGACGGCTTAACGTGCTCTCCGAGGCATGGAAATACAAGTGAGCCAATATAAAAACCAAAAAGTAGAAAAAGGGATTCAATAACTAAACAAATTACACGTGGCTCACGAGCCGCGGATGTAAACATATTTCTTTATTCTTGCCAATAAAAAAGTTTCGTACCAAACAAAGAACTTTCAGCCTTTCTTCACCGAACTTTCGTGTTGATTTTAATGTGGATAACCCGAAACGGGTAGGTTTATCTTTCATCTGATATCTTCGACGCCCATTATATGTGCGCCGAATTTACTTAAGTATAATACGTGAAGATTTCCCTTAATGGATTCTATTAACCGAACAAAGAATTGTAATCTTGGATAATTAATTAAAGATTTCTTTGCTGCCACTATTAAATGTAATATCTTTTTTTTTACGCTTGTGTAGTCTCAAATGGAGGTAGGTAGAAGGGGACGACTAAAGAAGTGCTGACTTAATACCGTAAGGGAGGACATGCATGTGAATTGCCACACTGCCATGGATGCCGAAGGCCATGTAAAGAGGGGTGTGGAGTCGTTCCTTGAATCCGAGGTGAAAGTCATGGATTAAAACAGGACTCAACACTGAGACGATAATAACGTACCCCAACATTGAAAGTGGGTTCACTCTAGACTGTAGTGTATATAATATCATACTTGTGATAAACAGATCGTGGGTGGAACGAACCAAAGTAGATATGGCTCCATATTGTCTGACTATTTGACCTATATTATGTCATATAATAAATTCAATACACAAGTCATCTTTTTTATAAAAGCTACACACATAATTTGGTCCAATAGACAAGTAAAATATTTCTTTATATTGGTATCAAGAGAGACTTGCTAAGAAATATTTAGTACCAGCATATAGTTCAGAAACATGCCCAGTAGACGATAATAGATGTTCCGTGAAAAATGATAGTGAATTATAGGCATAATACACACCGCTGTCAAACATTGATGTATACACAGGCATGAGTAGATGACATGACGGATGTCTGGAAGCAGATGAACATTGAATTGGTTCCATTTCATTCGCAAATACATAATAGTATACTCTATCATGTTGTCAACTGACAAATAACATCCTTAATCTAAGGTAAGGAAAAACGTATGAATGTCGGAAGTTTGATAGGGCTGTATAAAAACGTATAAATTAACGCTACAGGAAAAAACGAAGGCTAACCTCTCAGGTACGCAATTAAGCACGTCGTTATTATCTACGCTGGAGATCTCTTTAATTATTGTTACGTTCTTTTATCGCTTCTTTAGCTCAGGGTGAATTCGAAATTATTTCACTAAAACCTTGAGTGAAATTTCACTGTTGAAATTTTCTTCTCAAATAATAAAAAGCCTAACAAGAGAAATGTTTTTTTTTATTCTTTTATAAACCAAGGTTGCGAGAAAGTATTATATATAAAGAAACACCATTTATTTAGGACGAGCACAAACAATAACAATTAGTAAAAAGTAATAGGTATTTACTACAAATGGCTGTACGAACCTGAATAAGTAGATCGCCTTCCTAGCATAAGAGATCGGGCCTAGAGATTTATGCCACTTCAGATTGACCAGGGTGTAAAACCTTATACTCTTTTTTTCGTGCGGAAATCCCCTCGGATACCTTCCCCGCCGGAGCCGGAAAGGGAGGTTATGTCGGAATCGAACCGACTAAAGCCGCACGTCGACTGTGGGTCGTGGTGCTAGACTGGAGGTGAGGTTGTCTTCGACATATCCCTCGCACAAACCTTATACCCTGGCCTCTAACAGGGGTCAAAGAGCCAGGACCATCTGCGCCAAATGACCTCCTCAGATGTGGAAACCAGGATGTCTACGTGTCATGCCCCTAAAAATACATGTTTGGCACCTAAACTAAGGGTCGTTTGAAATATAGCCGGTATAATATTCCTCAATATTCAATTTCGTTTAATATATTTTAATAAGCGTCATTTACCTATCTGATTCTATTACGTTGCCGTTACAAAATCAAAAGGCAAACGAATCTTCAAAATGTAATTAAATTATATCAAGCTGTAATTGATTTCGTGTAATACACTGAAAGTATTTCATTATCTCGCTCCGTAATTTCATTGAACTCAAGTTAAGGGAACTCAACTCGAAGAAAATCTTTTGTTGTTGAAAGCATGATAAACGATCTACATTCAGCTTTGGGCTATACTTTTTTTATAAGAGTGTAAAATATTTTATGAAAAGGAAAATTATCGATTAATGGCACCTCGCCAACTGCCGCCGAGTTGAGAGCTGTGAGTCCGATTCACACACGGCATATGTAATTACATCTGTGATTCATAAATACCTTCTTCATGTCAGGTTATATCCATGTGTCATTCTTGAGGCATTTGAAAATTTTGAGGGTTACTTTTTAAACTCGAAAATATACCTATAGCTTCTGGAGAATGAAAACATTCTCTCTTCACTCCTTATAACGTAGAACATAATGAGTCATCTCCTAATTTATCTGACTTTGGTGTGAGTTTTCCTCCCGTGATTGAAGGTTAGCTGTCAGTCATTCCCGCGAAGGTCAAAATTAGTTAGAACAGGAAAAATACCAGCTTCCAAAGAGTTAAATTTGGATGCAACCAGGGAATAACGCTAAGATGATGATGAACGGCGGCGAGTTCGGGGATACCGTTGTCCCCTCCCGAGTAGGACCAGACCGTAAGGGATGGCCTTGGGTCAGCCGGGGCACGAGGGATATGTAGAAGACAATCTCACCTCCGGCCTAGCACTATGCTCCTCCGTCGGTGTGCGGTTTTAGTCGGTTCGAGTCCGACATAACCTCCCCACCTGGCTCCGGCGAGGGAGGTACCCGTGGGTCCCATACCGATACGCCCCCAGTCAAAACGTGCCAACTGTGAAATGTTTGATATTCCGTTACGCCCCCAGTTGAGATGTCCTAGTAGTAAGCTGAACATAATCTTTACTCTCGGTGTTGGTGCAGTAACATCCAAAATTAAATTAAGGAAAGGAGAAGTGGGGAATTGGACCGTGGGCCCCAAGCAGGTTTTGAATGCAACCGGGATTAGCACTCGGATGAAGAATAGAGCTTTATTATTGAATTGCAAAAGTCGAAAATACGAATTGATTAATTGACTTGGCAAGGCGGACAGAACTTTATAACTGGATTATTGAACAAAAAAGCTTAAGTTCAAAATTCGAGCATGAATTTTATTGTTCGCTCTTCACTAAGAGAAACATTAATCCGCTATTCATAAAACAAATTGTAGCTCTTAGCAAATATCGTAAAAACGTAAGGCCCTCGTAACATAAGCAGGTAATCTCTTTTACCGTCGCCTGCCCGTCTCGATACACCTCTGAGATACGCTAAGTCCTCATAAAATTTTAATTTCTACTGACCCGCATTTTTACTGTCAGTGTTCGAGTACGTCGGTAAATCATCCTAGGGCGTGTTTGGACTTTCCTTAAACTTTCCGTGTTGATTTGCCCAGGATAAGGGAGGGTCAAGTTTACGATCGTACTAGTTTTTATCGAGATTGCCCCACGGTACGACTCATAGCTTTTGTTGGGCGCCATTTTAAGGTGAATTATTTTATTATAACACAGAAAGGGGGAAGGAGAACAGATACGAATGCGAGATTATGTGAGAATTTAAGAGTTTCGTTCATCTGAGCGACGATCTCATTGAGATAAAAGAGATAGTTTCGTTGTAACGTTTTAATCTATTATATATCTTGATGGACCTTTTCGGAGATTAAATGCGTAGACGATACTTTATGCTAATTTAGATTACTTAATTCTGAACATAGTCGTGATTAATAATGGCTTTCGCTAACAGATTGCATTTTGTGCCCCTTTGTTATTCAGTTTGCGAAGGTTTATTGGTTCATTTATTGAGATCTCTTACGACATAACTTACCATATACTGCCAGATTTTTCTACACTTAGAATGCAAATTCGTCTTTACTAGATGTTTATAACATAAGGGCACCAACTTAATAGAATCTTTGTAGAAATATCAAAAATACCGTGGCAGTTTAGAGTATTTACTAACTAGCTTTTACTCGTGACTTTGTCCGTTAAGTTCGAAATAGAAAGGTATGTTCCCGCGACCCATATAAAGTTCCTTAAAGTTTCTATCAGCCTGGTACTTCATGGAAACATACCAGGGTCACAGAAATACTGATCCCGTGACCGCGACCCCCCGGAAAATATACCCGGGATAAAAAATGTCGAGCAGAAAGTATCCTATATCCGTCTCCTATTTCTAAGCTACATCCTCGCCAATTTTCAGTCATTCTTGAGTTATAAATAGTACTAGTGCAGTGTAGTAGTAGTGTACGACTTTCTTTTATATATTTAGATATACTAGCTGACCCGGCGAACTTCACCTTCACTTCGGCGATCCCGTTCCCGCTTTATCCTCTACTCTTAGGCACGTATTAAACATATAAACTTTCTTCTTGAATTATTCTACCTATTAAAAGAAACCGCATCGAAATCTGTAGCGTAGTTTTGAATATATAAGCATACATAGGGACGGACAGACGCGGAGAGCGACTTTACAAAATAGACACAATAACACTCATGAGATGTACATAATATGAACACATAAGTTTCATGTTACTCACTTGTATTTACCCTTCGTTTTGTTTTCTGTTTGAAGTAATCGCACAAGCAAACAATAAACTCGAAATATTCCAACCACAAAGTACATAGGTACGACAACAAGTAGCAAACTTAAGGCCTAATTAATAACAGTTAAGACTAATGAGTACATACGACATACGACAGGTACAAGGCGTCGCTTTGATAAAAATATTAGATCAACGTATTTGTCTCGAACAAGCAAATCGGTGTAAGGTGATAATAATGAAGCATATACACAACGGATTTTAAAATATGGAAGACTGTTTTTATTTTAAAGATTTATTAGATATCAGTATACTGATTTAAGCCATTTATACTATGCCTCAAAATATATGTAGCAAGTTCAACCAAGTGAGAACCATCAATCAACAATACCTCGTCGTATAAATAGATATCAGGTGTACACCTACATCTATACCGGTTTACTACGCTTTGATCCGTACACCGCTCATAATTTTTTACCATTTAGTTATTAGTGATGTATGATCTATCTTAAATGCTCAGTATAACTGATTGATAAAAGTCTATGAATTTTCCCTTTCGTAGACTTAATTCACCTGTATAATTCACCCAAGTGCATTAAGTCCACCAAATAGCGTACCTTATTCACCCAGGTGCATTAACATAACCAAATAGTATGCCTTATTGACCCATGGCTAAAATATTGTTTCACAGTGTAGACACTGAAAAATTATTTTTCACAGTGTCTACACTGGAAACTAAGTTTGATTATGTTGAAACACTGGACTTGAATAAAGATTTTAAAGTTAGAAGTTTAAATCTAAACTTTATACTTCGTGTTAGACTAAAACAAATTCCGTTTGTGGATTTTTAATTAAACTTCTTGGGCTAGGTTTAAGTTTCTATGTACCGTAGGGCAACTTAAATAGTTACTTAGGGCCACTCCACACAACTTTTATTTTAGTCTTCATTTGCTAGCGATTTCATCTCATCGGGAAAGTTTCATATTAGTTTAATCTTGGCAGAGACGGCCATCTTCGAAACTCAGCTTAAGAGGTCATACATGTGGCCGAAAGTTTCGCTTGAGTCTAATATGAATTATTTCATAGGTAGGTAATGTATGTACCTAGTATGTAATGACTTTTTCTTTTTATAGTCGATGAACAAGTACATTACACATCTGTTGGAAGTGGTCACTGTAATTTATAAACAGTATAATCAATTAATCACTTGCTGCACTGGAATGCGTGATAATTGACCTTTCGAGGGTAAGAAAGAAGAAAAGTTAGGTAGGCTGATGAAACTATGAAAAGTCTAACGAATTTTGGACTATGTTAAATTGTTAGGTATGGTATTGAGACAGTAGCAGTACCCTGATACGAACGTAGGCAAAACATAGAAGTGGGATCTTTTATCATTACAATACGGTTGACAGCATTCATTTACCGTCTTCCTGTCGGTATGTACCGGGTATAACATCACAGTACACGTAACTAAAACTTTTAACAAAGAGAAACATTGTCAAGGTCGAATTTCGTGCTCATTAATTATAACAACAATAAAATATATGTTACAAAATTATATCAAATGAAATTTATTTGAAATAATTCTTTAGCCCGCAAGCTACTTATAATTGAATTAAATTAACAGAGTACGCGAACCAGCTACAAGTTATAACGACAATAAGGTTAGATTACTAAGGCCGTAACTTGTTACCTAGCTCCTTCCAACCTGTTACTTATGCCGTTATTGTTACTCATTTGAATTTATTAGAGAACTGTATTTAAATAATTTGCATGACCTTATTATTTTCATACCACCTTATTATGGTTCATAGCACACTTTTGTTCTAGTCATTCTTAGAAACGGTTAAGGTTATTATCACAGTTTAAATCTATATTCTAGAACTATCTATAAATAATCTGGTTTGATTTGAAATTGGAAAATCTGTCTGTCAAATCTTACAATCTTTCTATTAGTGCAGGCGCCACAGGTAGTTGAGTATGAAAAATCCGAGTGACGGCACTATGACCGAATTCTTATACCAGAGACCCTAAATAATGACAAAACATCCAAAGCAATCTTGCCGCCAGTTGAGATGGTCCCTTCTCTTGTTTTTTTATAAAGGGCACTTCTACTTGACTTCACTTCGTCTGATGTTAGGCTAAAGGCAAAGTCTCAGAAAGAGGGTCACCATCATAAACATGTACCATGTTTACAGTGGTTGCACTCAGCTTGACTGCCTCATCAGATGATTTTCACGCCCCGTTTAAAGGACCCGGGACTATAGGAAGAAGGAAACACGTGAGCTGGCAGGGAGTTCCAGGTCTTAGTGGTGCGGCATAGGAATAAGTCACTGAAACGCTTGGTTCTAGCAGTTCTGTTATACTCTGCACCGTATACGGATGGCATCTTAGCCCTGCACTTGTCGTCGGGTGAAGGAATGGAGAGGGTGGGACTAATTGGAAGAGCTCTTCAGAACATTCACCATGGTAGAGACGGTAGAATACTGCCAAAGGCAAAGCAAAGGCTCGAAGGTGTGCGTGACCTCAGGATTCCCAATAATGCGGACCACACGTCGCTGCAACCTGTTGAGAGCATCTAGTAAGGACTTTGCGGAGCCATCCTAGAGATGTGAGCAGTATTCCACGCAGGAACGAATTTCGGTCTTGTAAAGAAGACACCGCTGCTGAAAAAACGTCTCACTCTGTTCAGGACTCCGAGTTTACGCGAGGCTAATTTGATGATGCTCTCTATTTAGTTTTTGTTATTCAGTTTGCAGCGAACATCCATACCGAGGATATTGCTTGATATTGATCCTGCAGTGGCAGTGGTGTACTCTGAAGAGTGGGAAGGGGAAGGAAAGGATATACCTTTGCTGTAAACGCATATGCCTGCGTCTTCTTGGCATTGAACTCGACCAGCTTTTTTGCGCTCCATTGAGAAATGTGGTCCAGGATCCGGTCCAGCTCAATGACAAGAAGCTGCGTTTTTTCCGCGATATCAGACTGCTTGGCCGCAGGATGTGCGTAATAACTCCCGTGTAAAGCAATGAATGATTTGACTTATCCTACGAAAATGTCTACCGTATAATCCCCTAACACTGAGAAGAAGGCAATCAAGATCTCAGTAGGCTTCCTTATGTCTATCATAATCTTTCTAAACTCAGTTCAGCTAATTATAATGTTCCAACAGAAATTATTCACCCTGAGAACTCAAGAGAGAGAGAGAGAGTACAAGACTTTAAGTTTTAACTAGGTTTACTATAGAAGCAGTCACTGTGTTACCATTTTAAATATTCAGACGTCTAGACGGAGTAAAATACTTATAATAAATTGAAGTACATATTCGAATACGTTCTCATATAATACACTGACTGGTTAAGCTATTAAAAGCGTAGTAATAAAATCTCCCGGCTTTAGTTATTCGAAATATAATAAGGCTGCGCGTGGCAACTATTGTGAGATACAATTAAAAGCGAGCTTTTGCGAAAACTGTGCGGTATCGAAAGTCATTATATAAGTTTTTAAAGCCCAACTTATGGTTTTGTTTTGTATAAATTATATGAATATTTTTTTATAGCAACGGATATACGGAATAAAGAGAAGGAAATGATTCAGGTGTGGCTCAATAGTTCAGTTGGAAGAGCATTCCCCTTGTAAGGGAAAGGTCGTGAGTTCAAGTCTCACTTGAGCATTCCATTTTTTCCGATGTTTTTCGAACTTAAAAGTTAGCATAATATTGCTTTAAAAAAAATCATTCAAGCATTTATTATGCTAACTTTAAAGTTCGAAAAACATCGGAAAAAATGAGATGCTCAAGTGAGATCGTTAAAGACGGATATAAAGAGAAGGAAACATTTGAAGTGATTCAGGTATGGCTCAATAGTTCAGTTGGAACTGCATTACCACTGTAAGGGAAAGGTCGTGTCAAGGTCGCTTAAGTCTCACTTGAGCGAATTTTTCCGATGTTTTTCGAATAAATGATATGAGTATTTAACACATTTTACCACAAAGGAGGCAAGAAGTCATTTTAAAAAACTAATTTTATATAGCTATATTGATTAAAAAACGAATACATATACAAGGAAAATTTTGCTTTCTTCTGGCGAAGCTCGGTAGCTCTGTGGTCAGAGCATTCCCCCTGTAAGGGAAAGGACACGGGTTCATGTCACCTCTGAGAGACTCACTTTTTCCTGATGTGGAGTGGTAAGAAATTATCTAAATAACATATAGGTGGCAAATAATCGCTTGGCCCACCCGCATTGCATGTAAAATACTAGTATTTCTATGTGTGCACACATAGAAATCTCCAGGGACATCCCTGGGGACAACACACTTGTGCTGTCAACCTACCGTGTAGAAATCTTCTAATGAAGAGCTTCCATTTGGTAGTCGCTTGCCCATTTGCGTCCAAAGTTTGCGCCTCGGGATCCGAGGTCTGATTATTGCCAGTCAGCTTTGCTGAGAGGAGAAAATGTTCTTGTCCTTTTGGGTTGTCGAAGTGAAAAGATAACTGTCCTAATATAAAACTTACCAACAACATCCAAAGCAATCTTGTAGTTTCTTGTAGGCGATACGTGGAAGTCGACTCGACATCTGTATATCGCACGGTCTCTTGCTTGCACGTCGTAGATGTGAAGGCCAGCAGTGGGCACGTTTTGCCAGTGCGCACGACCTGTATACGGCTCCTCGACCCAGTGAGCTGATGGTCCCGGTACTCTAGTATCGTAACTGCAAAAGAAAATAAGAATATTTTTAATGACGCTTGAAAATGAAGGGCTGCTTTTTGGACTTCGTTTCGGAGATAATGATGATGAGGTGGGTACGCTAGACTCAAAGAGGATGAGCCTAATTTATCTAACTAAAGACCAAATGGGTCCGAAAAGCCCATTCCATTCAACCGAAATAATACCACAGCCTACACCTTTCAGGCAAAATATTTATGAATAAATATATCAGTAAGCTTTTTCAATTGTAATTACAGACAAATTTTATAAGTCGTAAAATGGATTGTTAACCTTCACTCAAACGATTTTATTTATAGGCTAAAATATAACGTCCAATAATTGGCTATAAACGTTTAATGACGTACACGTACACGTTAAATTGATTACACCTGAAAGTGAAATCAACACCATATAAATCGCAAAAGTACCTATTCTGTTTTATCGTCCTACGCTAAAAACAACTTACTGTATTCTCGAGTTTCTTTAGAAATTAGGATTCTTTTAAAAATGTTTTTACCAAGTCTTCACTTATAAGTAAAGATCTGGATACAAAAATACTAGCTTTGGATGTTTAATATTTTGGACAGAGTGCTATTTCTTTTCTAAATTAAAAGATGCCTAAGTTACGCCTCAGCGAATAAAAGTAATGGTCAAGATCGGTACAACCGTTTTTGAGTTCTGTAAGAACAAATGTTTTATGTTGTACGTTACAAGTATACGTACAAAAATAGTAAGTATACATAGAAAAATATTGTTTTAATATTATAAACCGACATTTTAATATTCTGTTTATTTGTAAAGCTTATCAAGATTTCATATTTTCATCATTTCAATTAGTTGTATAAGTTAAAGAGAAATAAGTTTTCATATTAAAAAAATCATACATTGAACAATCTTAATTTCATAAGTCGACGTTCCACTGCCTTTATTATTCAATTAACATTCAATATTCAAATGTAATTCAGTTTCAAATAGAGGCCGCTCGTTACTGCTTTGTAACGGGGACTAAAGCTAACTGGAGCTAAATCGCACTATAGTTTAGGGAGCGTGTCCGTATTGACCGAGTACCGGCCTAGATGATTTATATTGGATAGTATCAATACATCGCATAGGTTCAGGTTAAAGCAAATAAACTATGTGAAACCAGATTCGAGATCGGAGTTGGAATATTGAATCGCATATGAATTATTCCGTGACATGAGAAGGAAAGAATGAAGAAACATATCAGTAATAAAAAGAAAAAAATAAAAAAAAAACATACATACACTCATGCTTGTAAATCCCCGAAGGCGTAGGCAGAGGTGAAATTAACACTCACACTTCGAAGTAAAGTGAAAAAAGATGAAGTAAAAAGAAGAGCGACAAGAAAAATAATATTTTAATAAAGGAGATATCTAGAAGCAATTTATAGCGAGAAAAGAAAAAATAAACCAAAGATCAACGTAGTGAAAAAATCGTCTTATGGTTAGTTCAAAACGGAAGGCTTAACAAGGAAGGAAGGCTGTAGCTAGAAGGTAGCATCCAAAATGTTGTTCTATAATTGTGTTTCTGCAGTGAGAGGGGTATCTAAATCTCAAAAAGGAAATGGTGTAGCATCAGCACCGGCACTAAGTTTCCTGTTATATACGCTGCCAGTAATGTTAGATACTAATGTATTTTCGCCAGGACTATCTACCGGTATGATGAGTTATATCATAAAATATTCCTTTCTTTTTTGTTAAATTTTAATTAAATATTTTTTTTCGTTAATAAATCATAATTTAATTTCATTCAAAATTCAAAAAAAGTTCACTCTGCATAGACCATTAAATCGGCACTTACAAAACGTCAACATATAGTAAATATTTAATACTAGTTTAGCCGGTTCGAAACGCGGCCCAGACCGAGAAGACTCCGGCAAGAAACTCAGCGGGCATTTTTTCTTTTTGGTCTATTTACAAAAGATTTACTTAGCCTAATCACATAATTCAATCGTGTTATAGTGCATCTGATCTGTTTTTGGTGAACAATAAAGAGTTATTTGTTTATTTAAAACTATCAACTAGGAGACTATAAAATGAGGTAGAAACAGAAATATCTTTAAAATCTTTGCTGGCAGCATCAACAATTTGTCAACATTTTCAGATACCGAACTGCTGCTCTCAACCAGAACTTATAAGACTTCATTTTGATAGTAGGAATTTACAAACATAAGTGTAAACCTATGCCACAGAAACAACGATACACGATAAAGAAAAAAAACGTTATATATTAACACAAGCAACCCTTGACTTTAAGGCGCTCTATCATAATAAAAATGAATACATGCAAGGTTGTTGACGCACTCGGCGATCTTATCAAGTCTATTTTGTTTACAAAGACAAGCCGTGCGAAACGTGAGGTGACGTGAGGTGTTTTTATATTTAGAAATAATGGAAACATCACGTCATAGTAAAACTTTGCGTACAATATAAGGTAAATCAATATAAAATAAATAATTAAAAAAATAGCTGAAGATTCTGAAGTAGCAAAATTTGAAACTTCTTCGGAGGGCGAGGGAGAGAAATACACAGAATTCTTGTTTTTTTTTAATGTAATGAATGTAATTACTATGAAAATAATTATGTTGGAACTCAAAATAACCAACATAATATAATATATTACTTTTTTTTTTGAAGAATATTAGAACCGAAGTTACTAATATTCCCTCTAACTCCTCCAACTAAGCTAAATTGCTTGTGCTAGGAGTGGGTTCACGTCGGTAGTGTAATGGCCAAGATTCGAACCCGGGACCTCTCGATCGTAAGGCCGACTCCTTAACCACCAAGCTACCGACGTTATTAAATATTTAATTCATGTCAAAATTGGTTGATAATATCTGCAACATCCGCATCGTCAGTTAACGCTTCTATTTTATATTTATTTTATATTATATTAATTAAATTTCAAATTGACTTTAACATGAATTTAACGGTATAGAAATTAAGATTAGATTTTTACTGTGTGACATTGCTTTCATTTCTCTATTTTGAAATTTCACAATAAAAATATAATTAATTACAATCAGACTTAATACCAATTTTTACTAATATATTTTTAAGTCACACTGTTACTAACATAATATGGATTTATTATTTGTCCGAAATAAATGCTTTTTATTATTATTAAATTTGATCGGTAAAAAGATAAAGACAACTTCTTCATAAAAGAGAACTGTTGCTATAATATTCCAAGTTTTACGTCGCCACGAATTGAATTTGTTTATTTCTACAGTTCAATCTATACTTGCACTATTTTATAGATCTAGTTAAAATAATAGATGAAAATTCTTATAACCTTTATAATCCAATTTAGTAACTAGGTTAGCTTTAGTTTACGTCCGTTTTGTTATTTCAATTTTATTGTTTTCGTAGCTCATACTTATAACAACCTCGTAACTCAAGCAGTGTACCTATATTTTAACTCTATGGACTCCTTAGCGTATGCAAAGATCTGCAGTTATTTTGAATTTTTCGTTACAAAAAACTTCGGGAATTATTAAACTAATTTAAATAATTTGGAAATATAAAAGGTATGCACTTAAATGCTCACTGCATTGCGTAGAACGAGTCATCACTCAGTCTTCTTTTTTATGTTGCACTATATTGACACCGGGGGTGCTGAAGCTTTCAAGTAGATTACAATTTGCATTAAACGATTATTGTGTGTACTTAGACCCTTTACTTTATTAAAGCAATCGGGTTGAAAGCCACTTCATGCCTAAATTCATCTCTCGCGGGTTTCTTTTTTCTGGCCAGAATAGCTTATGTGCTAATTTTATTATTAAGTTCAAGCCATCGTCATTTAAAATTTCAATGAAATTCCATTGAACCCTAATATTCTCGTGAATCCTTCGAAATGTAATTAATTTCGTAATCGCAATTTATGATTATTTTTATGTTTGTACTATTCTCAGTATAACCAATTACAGATTCTTTAATTTAAGATTAATTTTCAAATTACTTAGATTACTTTACTTATGTATGGTTTCACGTTCATTATTAGGACGGGCTCGAAACTCACGAGGCCACCATCATACATCCAACGGCTCAGCTATTTGGCTATCTTTATAGGTAATAAAAGTAAATTATCATTAAAATTGGTTCAGAATCGACAAAGGCCATGAGCAACGTACATAAACAAGAACTGGCCTCATTTCATATTATAAAGGTATTTGTAAGCAGACATGGCGATAAATTTTATTGTAAGTATAAAGTGACTGACGGTGACGAAGTACCAGCGCGTTTATCTGTCAATATCATCGGTTGTAAGGGAAAGGCAGGAAGAATATATGAAGAGTGTGAAAAGGCACGGAAGGACAATACTAATAAAGTCTACTATAATATTAATTACGCACATTCGTACTATAAATTTTGATTTCAGTTGTTGGATTTTTGCATATTAAGTTAAATAGGGGTTCAAATTATATAGATTGTTGTGACTATATCAGCTAATTCTGGCTTTACTTTCAATACAATTTTAATTACCCGATTGTGCCAACGAGGGTAATTTTGTCTAGATTTTAATGTACCGTTACATCTTCTAAGAGCAACCCAAAATGGGAACACAATTCCATTAAATACTGCTTAAAATATAGTCCTACTCCAAGAGTAGACAGGTGTAGTCGGACAAAGATAAAACAGAAGTTATTTACGTTCAACACGAGGTGCCTTATAAACATTCGATATAATTACACAAATGAATTTTCCCTACCCCGCTACCAAGCCAGCCCACCGCAAGCATATTTCGGTGAACTTTACAGGAATATTATAATTAATTGCTTCGTATATTACACTAAAACACGTACCATGTTTCGTATTTCAGAGTTCAGGTGACATTGCGTAGCCCTGGAGCTCATAACTTTATAATAAAATTTACGCCAGTTCTCGTCTCTTCAGAGGGAATCCAAGACTCTGGGACGGCAATTATGCAAAGTCCTTCGTACAACTTCCAGCTTTTGTGACTTACTGTCACGGTTTGCGAATTTACTAAAGGCAAAATTAATGCAGCCTTTATTCGATTAGTCAGCGCATTTAATTAAATCAACAAGGATAAATATCTAGGGCAATTGGGACTGTACATCGTCAGTATATTAATGTTTACACTTGGATTTAGAATCTACGTTGCTTGGGCATTAGGAGTGGATTATACAAGTAGATAGCACTAGGTTAGTTTATAATACATTTATTAGTTTGTAGTACAAAAACTTAGTACATAATTTTAAAATGAAGTAGGTTTAGGGTGAAATTAACGATTTTTGTTTCATTTAAATAAGAATTTTTAATATATTAATAATATATACATTATGTGTCAATAAATTAATCAAATAACCCGCCCCTGACCGTTCCCGGCGCAAAAGTGCCCATCACACTCGCCGCGTTGCCACGTTGGATTGCAATGGCCAGCCTTTGCACCAGGAACGCTCCGGAACGGGAGTCATCAGTTGTTTCTATAAGCCTGTTTCCTATTTCTTTTACAAGGCTTTTGGCCTCCTTGCTCCAGCATCCCAAGGTCTCCACTGCTATCGGAACAAAGTGGTACAGTGGCTGTAATTCGGCATATTTAATTGCTTTTTTTAAGCTGGCGTCTTCCGCCGCGGCGCGCGGCGGACGGAGAGTGAACGGTGCGACTGAGGTGGCTGGCAGCTACCGTATCAACGCAAGTTGCATCCCAAATTAAGCACTTAACGATTTGTAAAATAATTATATTCGCTTGTTGGAGTAGAAAAGCACATTCCTCCATTTTCATTATAAATTATAAAATCCGCCTTAACCATGTATATAATGCATTCTAACTTCACATAATGTTATTCGTCAAATGAATATTTATAACCTTATTTTGCAGTTCTAATTCATATACTTTTATAGCATTTGATGTAATCAGATCCTGTATTTCATAAATAAAATACAACATATCAAACACTGTCCAAATTACTCCTGCAATGTAGACTGATCGTGTAACACCTAATTTGTCAAAAGCGAATGAAGGGTTGCAGGGTAAATGAGGAAGTTCCACTCTAATGTCCCCTTTTAGAATGTCTTTCCATTCCATTTGATTAACGACAGTATCGAAATAGAATATGGTTTTATCTTAATGTATCTTACAAGGATAAGTTTTATAGAAATGTGTGTTTTGTTTAACATTATGTTTGAGCTTATGTTTATACGAAACTATAAAATAGAAATACGTATATTAATTAAATAGTTGTTTCATTTTTTAATTTTGTTGCCTGTCTACTACACCAGTAAGAATCTTTCAAACTACAAACAGGAGGATCTACTGCATATTGAAGTCTAAAGAGACTTCTGCAATATGTAAATATTATCCTCTTTAACTTGCCAGGTGACTGCATTCTAACCTATTCTAACAAAGAGGTACATTCTATTGAAATTCAGTTGAATGCAACTTTACGTTGCAATTGAAGGATTCTTGAAGTTTTGAACTTTCTGGCAATAACGCGTAAATAATTAAATTGTTGAAATTCCGTGAGTTTGGCCATCTATAGTCTGGACGCAATAAATATTATTTAACTTTGTTCTGAATTTCATAAATGCCAATGGGAATGCAAATGCTTTCTGTTGGGCAGAGTTCCAGTAACGAACTATAAATTTAAAACGAAATTTATGTATCTGAAGATATTACTAGTAAGGCACACAACCATTTACTTACTGTGTACATTTTTTATGCATCAATATACTTTTATCTCGCCTGATAGTAGTTTAAGGAGAAGTCATAAGAATCTACATGATCATTTTAATTGCCAATAATGGCCTTGACTGTACTGACTGTTTAACAATCGGAGCCATTGAGATCTCCTCAAATATGTTCATTGGCAAAAATCCGAGTCCTCAAGACGCAACAAAGAATATGGTTGCCATCAGTTTAAGCCTGCTACTAAATGTTTAACGTATTTTGCCTAACGTTCGTTAGATTTAGGTAATTTGTGCCCACAATAGGTTTTAAAGGGGTGTGTCATACCCAGCAGTTACCTAAAACACTTACTTTGACCCGCTTACATAAATTAATGTTGCCTAACTCTCGATACAACCTAAGGAAAATTTGACTCTGTAACTTATGGTCGGTAATAGGTTAAAGAGAAAAGAAAAATGTCTCAGATTCGTGAACTACAAGTATTCTATTATTTACAGTACAATCTTTGATAGATCTGCAGTTTCCTCTCAATTGGGTATTTTCATGTAGGTATAATAAATTATTTAACTGAGTCTATTAAATTAAGAATGGAAAGCAGTAGAGGGTGCGTCTGTTCTTAATTAGTTGTTTTTATTTACTTTTAAATCATCCACCCAATAGTAGTACATGACTTGACTATTAAATATTATAACGCCACAATAAAATATTTTACACAAGTTTCTTCATAAGTTTCCGTTTTGACGGTCAGTAAAAAACAACTAATTTGACTGGTTCTTCAATTACCTATATAATTTCAAAATTTACCACTTTTACAATGTCATATTCACTTCGAATTCCATATCACTTAGTCCTCGTTATCTCTGAATCACTTTAGACATTTGTATCACCCGCAATAAGTAATTTCCTGTTAGTAATGATGAGAATTGAGTGAATTTTATTACCTTAGTGGGTGGCCAGAACAGTCACGGTCTTGAATAATATATTAATAGCTGAGATATTCTGAGTAGCAGTTTTAGATGTTTTAAAGTTTAAAATCTTTAAAAGAGCTTTTCTTTGTAGAGATTTAGTTCACTAAACCTATATTAAACAACGAAGCAGAAACTGTAATGTTTAATGCGATCGCTGCAAGTTAAATATTGGAAGCTCTTAAGCCTGCCATTATTTGCAAGGGTTTGCCACAATGTTAAATATGAACCAAACTTCCGTACTGCGTTAATTTCACTAACTAAAGTACTAACCACATCCTCAAACAAGTTATGCAAATAAACTATACAAGCTACCTATTGGTTGTATGGACAGATCAAGAATTTGAGTTGTGTTATTCTTATTCCTTCAATATATAGGTTGTATCCTATTTGGAGTTTTACAACTTAGATAGATAGATAGGTGAAAATCGTTCAAGCTATAAGAATAACCATAGTGAATTTTTAAAAAGCCTTTACTTATAACTTAAGTTAACAATTTATGTTTTTTTTATTCAACATACAAGTAAAGCAATCAAGCAATCAATCAAGCGATCAATAAAATAAAAACGAGTTAAGGACTAATAAAACTGATGAATAGCTACGATAGTGATTATTTTAATTTCAATCTATTAAACATAAATAATGAGTTTTAATGCACTGCTTCCATTTATGATGGGGCAGTAGTATTGAGATTCACTAATAAAGTTTTATGAAATTTCAACTCTTGAACTGGCACTTTGCGGTTATCGCTTATACGATTTGTGGTATTAAAATATCATTATTAATTATCTTCAGAAACTCTTGGTCCTGAGCTCTGCCGCGATATGGATTAGAAAGCAATATTTTATCTGGACTTGGCACATGGCAAGCAAGTCTAATTATTTATTCCGAAACATTAATTTCCTCAGATGTTTATTTATTATATTTCACTACTAGCTAATGCTGATGCTTTGTCAACGTAGAAATCAGTGACTTTTGGTCATATCTTTGGTTCTAGTCATCCAATTGCGAACAAGCTTACGGTGAATTTTATTATTTGATAAATCGGCTTGACCTTTTTAATCATAAAACAGCATTAAAATTCGTTCAGTGGGTATCGCGCCGACTCAAAAAAATTCAATCAATCAAATAAAAAGATAATCAGTTAGGAATCTAACATAACCTAAGCTGTTTTTACATCTCTAATGTGCATAACATGACTTATTTACGAAGCATAGTTACGTAGTTAAAAATAAAATATTTTGCGAACTTTTTAAACATGGGTAGATATAAATCTACCGATATACAGACACTATACCTCTTGGACAACGGTGTGATAAATGAGGGCTTTGTGTGAAGCGATCAATCTTTGTATTTTCGTCATGCCCAGTTACTTGATAACATTGTTAACATATTGATTAGCAGTGTGTTATACGGTACAGAAAATAACAAGCTGCTCTATAATTTTGCTAGATATAATTTTAGATTTATTTGGAGTTAAGAACATAACATTCTGGTAAAAACATTTTACATCAATCTGGTTTTCTTTATTTTTCGCTAACAATCCCGAACGACGATACGATCCGATACGACCAAGTTTCTTTCGTAGAGGTGTATAAACTGAAACCAAAAAGATGCGACATACAATACTCACACCCATAAATTTCGAAAGAGGTAACCAAAAAGAGTGGAGCACATGAACGTGCGTATGTTATGGGAACAATGAGACAATCCTATGTATCTCAAGTTCTTAGACTTACTAAACTATATTCTTTTGGTAACTTTTGAATAGTTTGTTCTGTTTTGCCACGTCAATGATGTAATTTCTAAAAACTCTTTGTTAGTTATATATAATATACTAGTTTTTGCCCGCGGCTCCACCCGCGTGGATGTTGGTTCCCGGCAAATAATCGAATTATTCTCGCCGTAAAAACCATCATTGAACTTTAACGAACATTTTAAAAAAAGTTGTTGAGTTATGCGCTTACCAACACATTTAGCGCTTCATTTTTATATCATAGATTACCTATGTAAAAAGCGACGAAAGAAATTTTAATTTATTAGCTCCATCGGTCTAGACCTTGCGGTGAGCCAGTAAATTATTAGAATTATTGATTGTGAAGTGATCCATGAATACATCGTTTATCCCAAATCATGTATTCAATTATAAGCAATAACGCTAAATTTCATCAAACTGCCAAACACACAAACTAAGTCTACTAATTCAAGTTCACTTTTCCCCAGTCAAACCTTAACCAGTCTGTCGAAGGCAGACAAGGCTGAATAAACACTAATAATGAAAGGGAATTAAATTTAGCGGACTGTTTGTTTGTTTCGTTACCCGACGTTCGCCAAATTAGAGGCGTCCGTTTTAGGTTTGGTTTCACAATTAGGAATTCTCAATAGATAATTCTGATTTGAAATCAACCAGTCAGTTCCACTGTGAAGAATACAACAGAAATAAAACTATTTTTGACGGATTCTATACACCACATTAGCCGTTCAAAATAGTATTTTACTATATATTAACACTATAAACTAGTGGCTCTTAATCCTCCACCAAAATACAGGTCTAAAAATGTCTGGATGATTCGATTACATCAGGAAAAATGATTTTTTCAGGCGGAGCTTGAACCCGCGACCTTTCCCTTACAAGGGGAATGTAGTTAGCATACTGTATCGGACGGCCTCGCGCGGGTGTCAGAAACTGTCTCGCGACAGAGTTGAACACCACTGGTCGGCTTAAGTCCGTGTCTACATGGGTGATAAGCGATTGACCGTTGTAGCAGTTTGCACACTTCCCTGCCCTGAGGTAAAGGTGGACTGTAAGCTATAGTGAACGAGTGCAGGAAAGTGGTTTCCGTGCGTCTCTACTGATAGCTTGAATCAGCCAGTTACGGCCCGATTCCGATTTATTTCCTGAAAATGCCAATAAAATAAAACAATAATATTCCGAGGAATAGTTATGTTCGGGATTATCGGCCCATTCAGGGTGTAGCGTCTGAGACAAAGTCTCGAAGACTACTACTGGCGACTCGGCTAAGAATTCGCAATTTGTTTACAGATCGCGCCAGCTTAAGTACTCCGAAACTTTACCTTAACGAGGGCCGCTAATTCCGAGAACGTTTTTATTCATTTTGCACAACTGTTTTTACTATTGTTCACAACATTTTTCTTATACTAAATTTATATCTATTTACAATTGTTCATGTATCTATTGTTTAGGGTTGTGGAAAGTGGTTACCCATCCCATGGTAAGGTCATCTGGACTGTATATATATTTAATAATTCACAATATCGATATTAATCTAAAAATGTTAGGGAATGGGGTCTATGTTACTACTTTAAAGCTAAATTATACAAAACTGTTTATGTACTGTTTACAAAACTATGTTTAGGCATTATCTACATATTATTGCACATTCTTTACACATTATTTTGAGACGATCTCTTAACATTTATTAGGTATTTTTAGTACAGATTTACTCTCGCTATAAAACTACATCTTAACTAAGTTTACATGCTGCCAACATTACAAAACTAATTTTACTATACAATAAGGTGGGGTGATCGGCTCATGGCTCGACCAATAGGAAGACGGAATTTTACAGTTCTTATGTATCTAAGGGTCCGATTGCACTATGATCACTTGTTCACTTTAGTTTTCACTGATTACTTTGATTTTTTACACACACACACGAATCACTTTTTTAAACAGTTTTGTCTGTCGCGAACATCTCTCCCGCCGTGCAGCGGAGTGAGGCGCGGCCGCTTGTGACGCTGCATCCTCCGGTGAGCGACACTACTTGGGTAGTGGCACTATTTTCTTCGTGGGGCGTTTGAGTACGCCCCCGGCTGTGCGCACCTCAACGGTCCGGATTTGACCGTCGGCACCTGGGTAGACTGCGGTGACTCGGCCCCTTGGCCAAGTGTTGCGAGGCAGCTGTCCGTCAGCGATCAGGACGGGATCGCCGACCGCGATGAGTGGCCCCGACCCACGGGGCTCCCGCCGGTGTTGCAGCTCGGGAAGGTACTCGCGTACCCAACGGCGCCAGAACATATCAGCGAGCGCCTGAGCGCGTCGCCAATGTTTTTTGTGGTCGATGTCGGTTGAGTCAAACTCACCGAGTGATGGCAGTCGGGAGGAACCACCGAGTAGGATGTGGTTCGGAGTGATGGCCTCGGCGTCCTCGGGGTTCACGGAGACGTGTGTGAGGGGGCGACTGTTTACGGTGTGCTCCACCTCACACAACAAAGTACAGAGCACCTCTTCGGTTGGGTGGCGCTCATGTAAGACCGTAGTTAGGGCGGTCTTTACGCAGCGGACGAGGCGCTCCCATACACCCCCCATAAAGGGAGCAGAAGGGGTTATGAAGCGCCACACGATGCCTCGACGTGCAGCTTCGCGAGACATGGCCTCGCGCATCTCGCGGTTGGCACCGTGCATGTTGGTGCCGTTGTCTGAGTAGATCTCGGTGGGGCAGCCTCGGCGAGCAGCGAACTTCCGCAAAGCTAGGATTGCGGAGTCTGCGTTCAGGCTGGCGGCGAGCTCCAGGTGAACTGCCCGGGAAGTTAGGCAGGTGAATAGCGCCACATAGCGCTTCTGGTGCTGTCGCCCGACGGTCACGCTGAGTGGCCCGAAGTAATCGAGCCCGGTGTATGTGAATGGCCTGCGGTGGTGCGCAAGGCGAGTCTTCGGATGGTCGCCGGTGGCTGGCTTTGGCGGCTGTGCTTTTCGTATTCTACAACTTAGACATTTATTAATTACCGACTTTGTAGTCGGTCGGAGTCTCAGCACCCAGTAGTGCTGCCGGATCTCGTTGATGGTAATTTCTGTGCCACCGTGGTGTAGTCGGCGGTGTGTCCAGTCTATATATAACTTGGTTATTTTGTGTTCGCCGTCAAGTATCGGCGGTCTCTTGACTGCATCGGACACCCCTTCTGTGGCTGCTATGCGGCTGCTTAGGACGATTACTTCGTCTTGAAGCTCGACACGGAGTTCTCGGAGTCTGCTGTCTGATGGCATGTCTATATTATTTTTTAATTGTTGCACCTCTAGTGCGAACGAGTCGAATTGTATACATTTTATTAATAATTTTTCGGCGTCTCGGAGGTACTCGGCGGTGAGTATTCTAAATTTACGGTTACTATTGCTGGGTACAGCGGCCTGTGATACCGCTGGCCCTTTATTTAACTTCACCTGCTGAGTGTTGCGCCAGTCGGGATCCTTTTGTGGATTTTTTGTTGTCCTCTTGTAGGCCACCTGTTCTGTTCTTAACAGATCTATAAACTGTAGCACCCGAGCAGTGGTGCGTAGAAGTCTTTCCCATTTGGAAAATCTATTTACATCGGGTATGGCTGAACTTACTTTGATTGTTATGGAGGTGACTCGTTCCTCTCCCGTAGCCTCAGTTGGTGTAGGCTGCTCCATCGGCCATTCTGTCATTTCTTTGTGAAGGAAGGCCGGACCGCTGTACCACTCGTGCTGCGAATTAAAATTAGTGGGAACGTCGCGAGTGGCAGCGTCTGCTATGTTAGACTTTGACGGGAGCCATCTCCAGTCTGTAGTTTTACTGTTTTCCTCGATGTCGGCTATGCGGTGTGCAACAAAAGGTTTATATGTTCTTGAGCCTTTCTTTATCCATGTAAGGACTGTCTTGCTATCTGTCCAATAGGTTATCGTATCTGGTTTCACGTTGTGGCTCTCAACAACGGCTGTAGCTAGTCGGGTTCCCATCACCGCGGCCTGTAATTCTAATCTTGGTATAGATGTAATCTTTAATGGTGTCACTCTTGCCTTTGCCACGACGAGGCTGACACTCACCTGGCCTTCGTGGGTTACAGTCCTCCAGTACAAAGCCGCGGCGTAGGCTGACTCGCTGGCGTCGGTGAAGACATGAAGTTGTAGTGACTGAGGGTCGGTGTATCCCAGATAACATCTAGGTATTCGGACGTCTTTTAGGGCCTTTAAATGTACTATCCAGGTCCGCCACTGGACCAAGAGTCTGTCATCTAGCGTCTGGTCCCAGTCTGTTCCTAGACGCCATGCTTCCTGTAGGATCTGTTTGGCTCGTATTGTTATTGGTGATGCAAGTCCTAATGGATCGTATAATGACATTATTATTTTTAAGGCTTCTCTTTTGGTGGGTGAGGTCTTATCTATCAAGTTCTCAGGTAGTCTGGCTAAATTCAAATTAAAACTAAGTTCGTCTGTAGACGGGTTCCACATTAGACCAAGGATTTTCTCTTCTTGCTCGTTTGAGTTTATGTTGACTATATCTGTGTGGCCTGGACTATCTTGTATCTGTTGGATGACAGTCGCGGAGTTTGAGACCCATTTTGTTAGTTCTAGTTTGGCTTTTCTATGTACGTCACGTACCTGTTTCGATATACGGACTGCTTCTGCCTCGGTTGGGAAACTGTGTAAATAGTCGTCCATATAGTGGCTGTCGACGATGGCTGCTACTGCTTCGGGAAACTGGGATGCGTACTGTCTCGCGTTCCAGTTTTTAACGAAGATTGCTGTACATGGTGAACTGGCTGCGCCGAATATTATAGATTTCATGCGGTACTCGGTCGGCGCGCCCTCCCGCCGGTCACCTCTCCAGAGGTATCTTAAGGCGTCCCGGTCTTCTGGACGTACCTGTACCTGCATAAACATCTCGGCGATGTCGGCGGTGACGGCGATTCGGTGACGGCGAAAGCGCATCATAACTCCTGGTAAGGACTGTAGTAGGTCTGGACCGGTGAGTAAAAAGTCGTTCAGGGACATCCCCCCTGACTTGGCGGCAGCATCATGTACAATACGCACCTTGTTGGGTTTGCTGGGGTTATGTACATCAAAATGAGGTAAGTACCAGGTCCTTCCTGGTGTGGTTTGTTTCGGAGCTTCTTCTGCATAGCCTTTGCTTAAAAGGGACTCCATCTGTGTTGCATACGCTGTTTTTAGGGCTGGTGTACGGTCTAGCTTTTTTTCTATACTCGTGAGCCTTCTTATGGCGTTCTGATAGCTATCAGGCATCACACTATCCTGTTTTCTCCATAGGAGAGCTGTTTGTATACGACCGTCTGTTAGTCGCGTCGTGTGTTGTTCTAATATGTTTTCTGCTTGTTTCTCAGGATCGGAATTCGGTCGGCGTGGGTTTAACAGAAGCGAATCAAGTGAAAAATATTGTTTCAGTTGATTGTCTATGCTGTCATCAGCGGCTGAGAGGCGATTAATAAAATGTACTGTTTGGCCTAGGATTCTACCATAACATCCGTGTAAGACCCATCCTAGTGCTGTAAGTGAGGCGACTGGCTGTTGGCGGCTTCCCCGTTTGACGTAACTTGATATAAGAAGATGCCAGTTGTCTTGGCCTATGAGTACCTTAGGGGTTCCCGCTGTGTATATGAGTTGGTCTTTGATGTCCTGTAAATGTTCGCAGCCCTCTAGGTCGGACTCGGTGATGGTCTGGGATGACAGGTCTAACTTCGGTACAGTTTTCACGGATAATGGGATGCTAGTTCCGTCGGGGTTTCCTATGTATACTTCAACTCTTCGCGAGTTCGGAAAATCGATGGCTGTGTCCCCTATGGTCTTGACTTTAAATGGGTCTGTTTTACCTCGGGCTCCCAGCTTGGCAGCGATGTCTTCGTCTATAAGTGAGATAGTTGATCCGTCATCTAGGAGAGCGTAGGTCAACAAATCTCCCGCCGGTCCTGAAAGTCTGACAGGCGCTATTTTCAGGTAAGCTTGTCTAGGTGATCTATAATTTGAACTGGCGACTGTCTCCTCATGCGTGTCTGGTTTTGTCTCTGTTGGTCTGCTTTTTTTCGTATAATGGAGTAATCTATTATGAGATGCAGTACAGTTATCAATTCCACATTTTCTAAGCTGGCATTTGTGATCCTGTTGACGTGTTCTTAAGCAACGGAAACAAAGTTTATGTTTTTTAGCGAGCTCCCACCTCTTGTCAGAGTTTCCTTTTCTGAATGTTTCACAGTTCGATGCGTAGTGTCCCTCAGAGTCGCATATACGGCATTTAGATGTAATATTCTCCCCAGTGTGCCTCTCAGTGGCATTGAATGCTCTCTGAGGGACACGCCGGGTCGTCTGGTAATCTCTGATGGTTTCAGCTGGAGCAAAGGCACTACAGAAACGGGCATATTCCGTAACGTACTCGCTAAAAGATGCTAAGTCAGGTGTGGAGTTATATTTCTCTGTATAGATTCGATACCATTGTACACGCAATGAGTTCGGTAGTTTTTCTGTTAGTATGCGTAATAATTCAGCATTCATTAAATAATGGCTCTTTTTCAACGCCTGAAGTGTGACGACGCTACTCCTAATGCGACTGGCAAACGTACAAATATCTTTAGGTGCTTCGGTGCATCGCGGTAATGCTCTCAGTTTGTCAGTTTCTGATTGGGCTATTGAGTCGGGTCGTCCGAATTGGAGTTCTAGTTCTCTTATAATATGATCTGGTTGTGCGTTGGCTATCAGTTCTGAGCTAACGATTTCTAAAGCTCTGCCTTTAAGACTTCGTCTGAGCCTAGCTGTATTTTCTATGTCATTAAAATAATTCTTAGTGGTGTCATATATTGCTTTAAATGATAACCACTCGGTATGTGACCCGCTGAATATGGGTAATGTCATTATGACCTTCGATGCCGATGGATACGAAAATGAAGACTCCATCGGTTTTCTATCAGCAAGTGCGGCTATAGCGGAAGTTAATTCAGATATAAACGGTTTTAACATATCGTTACTATTAGCTTGATCTATATAATGTTCTGTTACGCCCCCAGCCCGGGGCGCCGGAGCAGTCTGTGTATAAGGTTTCTCTATGTTTTCTATTGTACCCCCAACCCGGGGTACCAGAGGAGTCTCTTGTTGAGTCTCTTGATAAGCTGATGTATCCCCAACCCGGGATACCAGATGAGTCTCCTTTCGGAGCTTATTTAAATCTATATTTTCTATTGTACCCCCAACCCGGGGTACCAGAGGAGTCTCCTTTTGGAGCTTATTTAAATCTAGTTTCGGATCTGTGCCCCCAACCCGGGGCACCATAGGAGCTTCCAATTGAGGCTCTATTCCGTGGGTCTCCTTCTGGAGGTGTCCACTTACTATACGTGGTTCATTGCCGAGTCGTATCGAGGGCGAACCTTCTTGTAACCACGAACGAACGTATTCTGTTCTAGAATGGGCATCATCATCATAGTCAGTGTCATCGGCCGATTCTTCAGCCCTACGTAAGGTAACTTCAGCTAACTGTAATTTAATTCTGAGCATATCCTCCTGTGCCTTCAACGCTCGTTTGCGCGCCATCGATTTATTATGCAAAGAGGATCTAGATCTTATAGTAACGCCTGGTTCACGGCTCACTGGCTCAGTTGTACGTACCCCTTCTATCTGTTCAACAGGGCGTAACGTATTGTCTGATCTATTCTCTCCCAGAGACCACGGCTGTTTACTTAAATCTGTTTGCGTCTTAGCGCTGGAGGGCCGTGGTGTACTGGTTGAGGGTTGAGCCATGGACGATGGCGCGCTTACCTCTGATCCAACTGGTACTGATGGAGAGCGTGGAGGCTGCTCGTGGCGCAGGATCGGGTCTCGTGTCTGCTCTGCTGCTTTGCCTTGAGATCTGGTGGTCGGCATGTTGATCACTGACACTGTTTCACTTACGTAGGTTTACACAAAGTCGACAGTACGCACAAAAAATTATTACTGTTTATTTTACTATTTACTGTTTATATATTCACTATAAGTACTGTCTAAATGCGAACGACTGTTATTAATTCACGCACGACTATTAACTGACGCACGAACGACACTGAGTTTATACTGAACTGTTTGTTTATTTTACTGGCTTTTTAAAACGTAACGTGCACTGAGTTTATTTTTACTGTTATATACTTTACTATTCAATCACGCACACGTAACTGTTAACTGTACTAACTGACTGATACTGAACGAGTATAAAATCGCGCACACGTAACTGGCACTATTTACTGGCTTATATAATATGGTTATAAACACATATCAAACTTTTACTGACGTAACTTATACTGAACGGACTTTTAACGTATTTGACTCTATTTAAAATTATAAAACACTGACTCTAATACTGTTTAGCAACACTGACTCTAACTATTCCTATTAGATTAATTCTAATTGGAATATAAAAATGCTGAAATAAATGGGTTAGACACACGGAAATCAACAATAGCTATGTGCGATTTATCCGACCGGAAGCTGACCTTACGGAACAGCAACGCTTTCTGCCGGCTCGCAATGGACACAACGGTCTGGATGGACTAGACTTAGAATATGCGATACGTCCGACCGGAAGCTGCCTATACAGACAGCGACCCTATGTGCCGGCTCGCAATTCAATCGTCAGATCGCAGGAACCAGATATCCGGCTCGAAGGACCAGAAATGTATCGGACGGCCTCGCGCGGGTGTCAGAAACTGTCTCGCGACAGAGTTGAACACCACTGGTCGGCTTAAGTCCGTGTCTACATGGGTGATAAGCGATTGACCGTTGTAGCAGTTTGCACACTTCCCTGCCCTGAGGTAAAGGTGGACTGTAAGCTATAGTGAACGAGTGCAGGAAAGTGGTTTCCGTGCGTCTCTACTGATAGCTTGAATCAGCCAGTTACGGCCCGATTCCGATTTATTTCCTGAAAATGCCAATAAAATAAAACAATAATATTCCGAGGAATAGTTATGTTCGGGATTATCGGCCCATTCAGGGTGTAGCGTCTGAGACAAAGTCTCGAAGACTACTACTGGCGACTCGGCTAAGAATTCGCAATTTGTTTACAGATCGCGCCAGCTTAAGTACTCCGAAACTTTACCTTAACGAGGGCCGCTAATTCCGAGAACGTTTTTATTCATTTTGCACAACTGTTTTTACTATTGTTCACAACATTTTTCTTATACTAAATTTATATCTATTTACAATTGTTCATGTATCTATTGTTTAGGGTTGTGGAAAGTGGTTACCCATCCCATGGTAAGGTCATCTGGACTGTATATATATTTAATAATTCACAATATCGATATTAATCTAAAAATGTTAGGGAATGGGGTCTATGTTACTACTTTAAAGCTAAATTATACAAAACTGTTTATGTACTGTTTACAAAACTATGTTTAGGCATTATCTACATATTATTGCACATTCTTTACACATTATTTTGAGACGATCTCTTAACATTTATTAGGTATTTTTAGTACAGATTTACTCTCGCTATAAAACTACATCTTAACTAAGTTTACATGCTGCCAACATTACAAAACTAATTTTACTATACAATAAGGTGGGGTGATCGGCTCATGGCTCGACCAATAGGAAGACGGAATTTTACAGTTCTTATGTATCTAAGGGTCCGATTGCACTATGATCACTTGTTCACTTTAGTTTTCACTGATTACTTTGATTTTTTACACACACACACGAATCACTTTTTTAAACAGTTTTGTCTGTCGCGAACACATACTAAATGCGAAATACATCGGGAAAAAGAAGCACTCAAGTGGGACTTGAACCCACGACCTTTCCCTTACCAGGGGAATGCTCTTCCAACTGAAATATTAAGCCACACCTGAATCACTTCAAATTTTTCTTCTCTTTAAATCCGTCTTCATTTCATACAACGTTTCATACAAATACTAAATGCTTCAAAATGTCTAGATGAATTAAAATTAACATATTATTTTGTGATGACATAATTTTTAGCTGAAACAACACCCTTAATTAACTAATATTATCACACGTCTATCCCTTTGCATAACTAATTATAGTGTGACAAGTACTAAGCATCCTAGATTGTGACGTGAATGAATATGCCAGCTAAGGAAATAACAAACATGATTCTATTTTCACAAGGTATTGAGCTACTTCGGGTCTAGGAACCGGTGAGGTAGAAAATGCCTTTTAGTGAAAAGGAAATGCGATAGACCGTACGGTTATCACCTTCATAAATTACGACAGCGTATCCCATTTATAGTCATTTGAAAGATGATCTGATCTTAAAAGATGTGTGAGGTTTTTTTTTCGATCTAAATCGATGTATGAATTTTGTTCATCTATTTAGGGCAATCGTAGATATTTCAGACGAGTTTTTGTTTTTTTTGCAAGTGTAGGAATTGGAAAATTTGAATCATAAAATAGAATAAGAAAATTGTTACTAACCTAAAAATGAGTCTGTGTTACTTAAATAAACAATTTAATTATTGATTTAATGTGTAAGTATTAACCCAGAATGCTACTGACGGTATTAAATAAAATAAAAAGTAAATAAGTAAAATCTCAACTTAGCATCTTCGTATACCATCCACTTCCTCTTTAAATTCATTATATTCAAAGAATTCGAGAGAATTTTCTAAATGTAAATAGGAATGGATATCACATAAATAAAAATGTAAATTTCAAAGACTACTCAAAAAAAACCTTGTGATAGAAAATACATGAAAGTGTGGTAGTACCCATCGCCATAAATTACTAACGCCCGAGGCAATCTGTCTGTGGGATGAAAACGTATATATCGAGTTCGTATACTGACCAGATGATGCAACGCCTATCAATTTTATTATACCGAACAAGATACTGATACCTTTCAGTTTGCCCCATATTATATCCATACTTCACTTTTGTCTTATGTCCTCGAAGGTTGGAAACAGAGGGGACTCTGTTCTCAACATACTTGTGACACTTCAAGATTCTGCCAAGTGAAATATGTCTGTGAAATGACTTCAAAATCTGAAGTTTATTTTGGAATTTCCATGTAGTGGATAAGTTCGGAAATTGTCCAAGTTTGTATGTGTACGGCGCTCAATTTCGAATGCTCGGTGGTGCGGTGTTGTCACAATATTTGTTGGTTGTACCGCAATGCGCCGCGCGTCACACGGAAATTTTTCGAGGCTTTATGTAAAATTTAGATATGCCGCGCATGTGCAAAGTGGGTCAAAGGCGAGTGGAACATTTTTCGGAAGCGGATTGTGGGAACTGCCACATTGTTATACAAAAGTTGACTTCAGTTTGTTTGTCATGATGAATGTTAGAAACCTTTTTGCGTTTTTTTACATATTTACCTCTAGATACACATTTCATGAGGTTTGTTCCTTCACATCACAGAACATTCATGATTCAAATTGTGTCCCCTAACAAAATTCGTTCACTCAAAATGGTATTCTTAAAATATGTTTATGTCACCTGTTTGATTGTTTGAATATTTTTACTGTATTGTTTGATAGTAGAACAATAAATGACAGTAAATGAATAACAATAAATGAAGCGAATAAAAATGTAAATGTTCCGTTTTTCTTTTAATTTACAATAACTTTCATAAATTCTATATATAAAGCAATAACTTTCATAAATTCTATATATAAAGCTGGAGCAAAGATGCAATATAATGAAATAGTAAGTTACACAAATTCAGCAATTCCTCGTAACTTGGTAATTAATTATTAGGTATTTATTTATTTACTGATAGTCAGCCAATTTTTTGTCATGTAAAAATAACGTGTTGACTTTCTTCAGGTTTTTGATGGATTGGACCGATTAGATTGTTTTGTTCTTTTTTTTTAATCGAGTATGAACAATCCCTTTGATATTGCTTTGATTGAACGATTGATGATTAAAAGTTCTTCAAAATTGTATTTACTAGTTTACTTAGTAATATTTTATTGAAAAAATATCTCAGGATAATATTTTGCTTTTGGCTGCCACCTAAGTGGTTTAAATAAAAAGATAATATTTATGAAAACTATGACTTCTTACTAGCATACAATATATACAAATGTTAATATTTCTATAGCATATTAATCTGGATTAATATAAAAGAAAATAGTATGAGCGACCCGAAAACTAATTCCAAGATTGCCATCAACCTTGGCTGATTAGAACAGAAACATGATTACTGCGCACCTCCGTAAAATATGTGTTGATGACGTGTTTCTATATCCCCTTTTGTTTTCATCAATATAAAGTGGACTGCGAACCGCAGAAAGTAACGCGATCGTAAAAACTAAGTACCATGACGATAGAATCACAATGTACAGCTGTTCTGGTCTTAATATTATTTACTTGCTTATTTTGTAGGATTTTAACAGGTGGTTTAGTCTAGTAGTGTGTGTAAGAGATTTCATATTGATTGTCTGAAAAAGTATGTAGGTTATAGATAGCTAATATTTTATCATGAATACATAATAAAAGTATTGGTATTTTCATGACTCCTGAAGGGGAAGTACTCGAAATACTGATAGAGAATTTCACTCAAAGGAAATATTCACTTATTTTTTAAAAGAAACAAAACAGTAATCAAATGTTTTTAACAACTCGCTTGACACACCCATGCATTGGCGTTCGGGGCACTTGTTCAACGTGTGGACAGTGAGCATTTGCCTTGCCGACGCTGGCGTTGGCCTACGCTCGGCCAATTATGTGTACGAGCCTTAAAAATATCATAACAACTACCTACATAATTATTGTTCAGCACATAACGATATAATTAACTTATTAACATTTCAATAATGAACATAAATATGAGCTACTTGAATTATTTTCGTGCTAAAAAAATGGCTGAGAGTAAGCTTCCTAAGTATTTAGTGAAGAAATAAGTAAAAGTTTTGAACACCACTGTACCTTGTAACGAATCGGGTGAAAACGCAACCAAATTTATTATTTAATTTTTCGGGTGAAACCGCAACTGGGTGATAATGCCACTAACCCATCGAACGGGGGTATGGAACGGGGGTTTGACTAAAATTCGAAAAAAATATATCCTCAAAAATATATTCTTATTAAATATTTTTTCTGTCTTCAATTGATAATCATAAGGATCAAATCTCTCTAAAAACATGGTAACTGAGATGAAAGACAATCCCTGAAATCTAAACTTATAAATTCAATCTGACAAAATAAAACACTTTAGTTCAAAGGTCCATCGTATGTTAGGATATACTTCAGCTTCCCATAAGAACGATTATGATGAGGAATGAAATCTTACATTTAAAAAATATGTAAAAAATATATATTTTAATGGCAGTGGCAAAGATATCAATATCAATTGCCTTTGCCAACCTGAGTGCAAAAGTGTATTTTATATGCTTTATAATGATTTACAAAATAATCTTGGTATCACACAATGTCAGTGATAAATAGTCTTTATACCTCAACGTCAACACTTACGTATCCCTTCATTTTTGTCCTCAAGGTTGCCGGTTACAAATTACTTCTGGTGATATTAGCCGCTACGATAAAGCGGGGCATTCATGTTTTGTTATACACAAAAAATATTTCTATACATTGAACTAGCAAAACAATCCCCCTGATGAAGGCGTTACGTACACCTATAAGGAACAAGGACAGACATCCGTCACCTACCCTTTGTTATGAGATAAACAACTACAAAGCGTCGTCGTCCAGTCGACGGCATCAACTTAATCAGGATGGCATATTATGCTCAAGTAAAATAGTCATTTACCGTTGGCAAAGGAGATAAAGTACCTTTGCATGTAACTTTATACGAATAGGTGTGTATTTTTCTTTGCGGACCGTACTGTGCACATACTGTACTGTTTTGAGTAATAGAGCTTTAATTTTCTTTACATCTGTGTGCCGTATCGATTGCAAAAATCAATCAATCAATAAATAATCTATTAAGTTTGTAAGCCATTGCTGGATATATGTGTCTTCCCAATGCGCGTAAATCTTAACATAGGTGGCATTTTTCTATAGCTACATGTTATTTCCATTAATGTGTTCCCTCTTTTTGATAACATTTTTATATATGAGTAAAAAGTAAACGCTTGATATATATATATAGCTAGCGTATACCTATATGTAGCTATTATATTACTGGATTTTTCTCAATGTAAGCGCTTTAGTTTGTCGAATGAAAGTTGTCTAGCGCTATCGTTTGTCGATCAAAAGTTTCGTCACACCATCGTTTGTCGAAAAAACAATCAGTCTCACTAACGTACGTCGAACTGATGTGCTATCGGACCACTAATAGTCGACATATCGTATTGTGGTCCTAAACTCAGTCTTGTATTTTGTTCGTTGCAACTATGATACAGAGTCCTACAAGTTAGATCACGTTCTTGTTTTATAATAGTCCCGTAAATAAATTGGACCATTTCATGTTGTCTACTGAATATTAGGGTGAAATAATAAAAATCTGAATATAAAAAACTTGTGATTAATAATATTTGAATTTGAAGTTGAATCTGAAAATTGAATAAATATAAATAAATTTCGCATATATAAAATATAATCGAAAATAGTTCATGATTTTCACTGTGTATATTGTAGATAATATAACATTTTATACTTCTAAATGGATATCCCGTATAAATTAAATCAAGTTATTTCAGAGTTTTAAGAGTTTCTGGCGTCTGCTGTTATTTTAAAGTCTAAGTTAAGACTTAAGTTTCTAAGAAAAACAACCCGATTCTTGCTTTATAGTAAAGATTCCGCAACACGATTCTGCAAAGTTACTTGTGATTTCAGTCTTATCTCTGTCCCGTGAGCATTTGGATAAATCCCCAACTTATCCCTTTCAAAGGGCCTAAATAGTGTGAGGACGTTTCTTTGATACCAAATTCCTAAAACTAATACAGCTCGTGAGATTTAGTTCGTTTATAAATATTTTTATACAAGAAGCCTTGAGTAAGTTACACGGTATGACATTATCGTGACAAGTAGACAAATTGAAGTCCAAAAAGCTTCTTATGAAATTTTGAATAGAATAGATAACAGCTTAGCATGGTTATTCAGTTATGGTAGAACGGTGAATTTAGACTGCGGATGGGCCCCCAGGTAAATTATGAACTAGCACATTGGGAGAGGCCTATATTCAGCAGTGGACTGGGTAGGCTAATTGATCTTTGGACCAACTGATTCCACCCTCTCCCTTCCTATTCAGAAGGCCGTTCCTACCAAGGCCGTCAAGTTAGGGACCACCATTTTACGGGTACAGTCAATTGACGGACCAAATAAAAAAAAATTATTGATTGAACTAGCACATATGTAGGCTTTGTACCGAGGATAAATTGTATAGGTCTTATTTGATTCAAAAGCTACAAGTAGTGCCTACACTACATACTATTACTGTAATATTATCTGTGTGTAAAAAATTAAAGAATCGTCTTTAGGTCTTTAACACCGTGGTAATCTAACGCTCCATTCTTTCTTAATAATAAAATTAAGTAAGAAACATGCAACAGAAGTTTTGTTGCCAACAGAATTAAACTATTTGCGGAACTATGAAGTATAAAACTTAGACATTAGCTGCAGGATATAATAGCTTCAGCTCCACCTCATAAAGACATAAAATGTACCCAAACTCAGAATGTGACTTGTAAATTACAGGAATAGTTGCTGCGGGTTCAAACACATAATACTAAACGCGGTGGATTGGATGAAGAGAGGAAAATATTACTATATCCAGGGTTCCAGAGTTTGCTTGCTCCTCCTCTTCTTTTTGAAGTATTTTATCCAACTCCTAACCTTGTGAGGAAATTGGTATGGGCCCGTAGGTTTTAGTGGGGCCCAATTCATCCCGGTGCGATCAAAACCATTATTAGCAGTGGTCCAGTTTCTATTCTGGTTGATCGGTTGACAAAAAGTATCTAACTATTGCTATTTTACTGTAACAGTAGTTCGGTGGGTAGTTGCGTTATAAAGTAATAAGTAATTTAAGTTTGTTTGTCATATCCTACATTATAAGCTATCTGAAGTTAAGACCCAGATAGCTATATATACTTATAAGACAATAAGCTATTAAAATCAGTAGGTATTAAAAAGCGTTGGACAAAAACATTTAGAATATAGCTCACAAACATGAGCGAAAAGTTAAATCATTCTTCGTAGTGTAATAGCGAACAAAGCTATCAAATTCAAGGACTTTTATTCACTATCATCTGGGATTCGGTCAGTGCCCGATAAATGATAATAGGTTTGTCCATTGTCGTTTCGAGAGCCAATACAGTGGCTGCTAACTGCAAATTGGCCGATCCATCAGGGATTCTACGGATAATTGCAATGCAACTCTGACAAATTTTACACTTGGTTATCTACCATACTAGTGGTGCCTCATGTTTTAGTCTGCGTTGTTTTCTTTTTACTTTTATCTTATTAGACGGCAAACATATTGCCAGCAATCTGACACATTTTATGAAATACTAGCTTTTGCCCGCGGCTCCGCCCGCGTGGATGTCGGTTATTGCGATTAAACATAGCCTATGTCCTTTCTCATGGTCGAATCTACCCCTATACACATTTCATCAAAATTGGTTCATAACATGCGTGAAAGCGTAACAAACAGACAGCCAGGCAGAGTTACTTTCGCATTTACAATATTAAGTATGGATTCGACATAGGGGTGTTTCACCAGGATCTTCAGACCCCAAGTTCAACAGCAATCACGTGTTGATTAAAGATCAAGGCACCGACGCGGCTTTTTTTGGCGTTGGGTGTATGTTTGAAAATTAAATCCAAGATGAAGACTCTGGTGGTTGAAACAATGACGCATTAGAATTTATCTATGGGTCTAAGAATTAAACATCATTTAGAGGGGGAGAGTTTATCGCCTCGATACGATTCTCGAAAGGAGAAAAAAAAGTCACATAGGCTAAACACCCGCAAAAGCATAGTCGCTCGTTTATCCTCGCCTAGTGAGAATCGCCTAGCAGTTGAATCAATGTTCAATTGCGAGGCGATTCTCCGTCCGTGTCCGTCTAAACAGAATTTTAAAGCAATTAAATAAGGCATAAAGTGAAATGTCACTTGCGAACCTCGTATGATATAATCGTATGCGAAAATTGAGCGTGTAAACATTTTGATAGGGCGATGATGGCTAGTAATTAATGCATACGACTTTATCGATACGAACGTGCGAGAAACTTACACCGTCTAAATGACGCCGTATGATATGATAGACAGACGGACCCATACACACACTCAACTAACATTCCGTCGCTTCACCTTTTTTTAACTGATCTATCACGATATAATTTTGTATTACATATTTTACTGTGTACAATTTTCCTGACGAAAAGCTACTAAAACGCGCAAATAAAATAAAACTACAGAGACATAATTAGAATTTTTCACTATCCAATCGTGCGTTCCGTGACTAAAGACTAAAGTCGGAACTTCCATTCTGTTGGTGACTTACTAAATTTATCTCTAAAATTGCTCCAACTTTAGTTGACTTCCAATGCACTGGATAATTGTACTTCGAGTCCAGTTCAACTCAGTAATGGTTTTTGTAATTAGGCAAATTAATTCCCAAGAAGCGATTATTTTAGAATATTTTATTTTCACCGTTTATTTCTTTAATAAAAGATAATGGCCGCAATAGTTAATTATGCCAGTGAATATCAGAAGCAGGTAGTGTACGGTAAAAATATGTAGGTAATCGTTTTACTGGGTAGGTGTAGTAAAATTACTTTTTTCCATATTTTATAGCTTACATTTTTAATTTTCCACTGAACCACTAATCCAAAAATTATTTAACATCAGCACAGTATGATAATTATCATTACTATGCAATCAGGATGTGTTTCACAATTGGGTATGTATTTGAATGATGACTTGTGGTGGTTAAAAATCATAGTGAAAAAAAACGTTCCTCCCCCGTATTGAGTCTCTAAATTTTTCTAATAAGAGGTATTTAAAAATGTGAAAAAATTATATCCTGTCATCTTTGAGTAATGTAAGTTAGCATATTATCTCGATATCCCCATCGGATTAACACTTATGTGTGTGAAACTGTTGGCCCATGCCATCTAAATATAATTATTTACTTTATTAAAACTTTAAACTTATAAAATAATATTTATTTTACTGTTCCCATTTAAATGGGTCAAAGGGCCCTTAAAAACGGGTTAAGAAGACTTGGTTAGCATAACTAATGGAACTGACCTAGATCTATTACCGTCAACATAGTTATTAAAAAGGAATTCCAATTAATTATTTATTTTGTATTCAGAAACCTTTGGTATGTTTATTCGTACACAACAGAAAGGCTTGAAATTTTTACCAGTAACAAAATAATTACGGAAAAAAGGAACAAAATATTTATACAGGCATTTCTGTTATTTATTCATACGAATAGGTAGTACTCATATTATGAATAAATAATAATGGTGGCAAACCCATTATCAAACAACCCACAGTAAAGTAATTGATATTTATGATGTAAATTATAAATATATTATGGAAACTTCACGTACTTAGTTATTATGTCGGTATACTTATTTGAAAAAAGAGAAATCAGGTAATTCTTACACATTGTTGGTATATCAAATTGTGGCTAAGTTGATTTAATGGCAATTATATAATATCAATCAATGACAGCCTCCGTGGCGTAGAGGTAGTGAATGCGGCCACTACGCAGGAGGCGGCTCTGGTTCGATCCCCGCTCAGTGCAAATATTAGTAAGTATGAATATGGGTATTTGCATTGGTCTGGTAGTGCCTCGGAGAACACGTTATCTATGGCAGTCGTTACGGGTAGTTGGAGCCCTCAAAAGTCCAACAACTGGTCTAGCTGCAATGCTTCGATATAGCTTTTGGGTTGTGGAGGTCGCTTCACAGAAAATATCGAAGTTTAGGCAAATCCGGAGTTAGACTGGTAAAGCGGACCCCAGACTACAAGCTGAAAGTTCCAAATGCGACTGGGATTAACAATAAGATGAATAAGAAGATTTAATATCAATCAATCAATAGTTTCTATTAATCTAATAGGAATCTATCTGGTGATCTTTGTACCTTCAAGCTTCAGTATTTGACTTTGCTATAAGCACAAAATAAATAATAGTTCTACATACTATAAGTATTAATTCCACAGAAAATACAACTCCAATATAATTACGCTTAAGCTGAAATTCTCAAAACCTAAAAAAGTAGTATGCAATTTTCACCAACATAAAACTGCCCGGCATGCAATATCATTTAATCTTAATTACGTCCTTATAACCTAACAAGACCGAAACATGCAATTCCTCGTATACACCCGCTAATTTTGGGAAATGCTAAGTGAATTTTATAGGACTGCCGTTATTCAAACGCAATCTTCCTTTATGCTTACAGTAGCTCACGCTATGCTTAATTCCATAGGAACGAATACTTGAATGTTAATTCGTCTGCTGTGAATTGTTTTGATTGCCGGCCCTCGAACATAAGGCAGTTATGTAGGAAAATACGTAACAAAGAGGCATCAAGCGAAGAAAATAAGACGTGAAGTGCAGGGAGGATTATTTCATAAAATGTACCGTGTACTAACTAATCCATACTAACATTATAAATGCGAAAGTAACTCTGTCTGTCTGTCTGTCTGTCTGTCTGTCTGTCTGTATGTTACGCTTTCACGCCTTAACCACTGAACCGATTTTGATGAAATTTGGTATAAGGGTAGATTAGACATTGAGAAAGGACATAGGCTATGTTAACCGACATCCACGCGGGCGGAGCCGCGGGCAAAATCTAGTTAACTATAAAGTGACAAATTACGTCAGTCATTTGCTATTGCAGCTATAATTCTGAAAGAATATAGTAACTGTGTTTCTATTGTTGTTAAAATTGACAGCATCGTTACTGTGCAGATAAAAAAGTTGTATATGATAAAGTATAAAAATACTCAAGTAGCTAAAAAAACTAGTGACAAGAATAAGACCGTAAAACTAGAAGACACTTAAAATAATAATCCTATTTAAATATACATAATACAATTATTTTAAACACAGTCGCAAATAAATAATGAGGCCCTAACTATAAATTATAAGTAATGAAAATTTGTACTTCAAGAGTTTGAGGTAACAAAATACTCTGCGTCTTAAATAAGGGGTGTTGCAGTGACTCGTTGCGAACGACCTATGTAGTATTTTGTCCCAAGTTATTATAGACGGTACATTGAAATGATCTTTAATAATGAAGGTATGATTCTGAAGCCGACAGCATACGACTACTGCTGACGCATACTGTACATAGGTAACATACAACATTACGTGTTAAACCTCGATACGGATAAAAGTGACCATTGAGAAGCTGCAATGAATTACGCGTATCTGCTGCGTGCATCTGCATTTGAGGTATGCGATCAGCTTAGGAAACATACCTAAACTTATTAACTTAATTACATGGGTACATTTTATTTTGTTACCCGACAAGTAGGTAGGCAATAATTGATTCCCCATCTAAATTTTTAACTGAATTTAATGGTATCTAAAGCGAAGTGTTGTAAAGCAGAAAGTTAACCGTAGTATCTTTTGTTAACCGGTTAATTGAAGTTATAATTTCTATAGTCTTTTGCCAAAGAGTGGGATAGCTAATCACTTTCAACCTTATTATTAAATCACCCGCTATGCGTACATTCTCTCTCTATGATTATAATCAAATGCCTATTAAATACTATAGTAGGGAGCACTGATGCAATTAATTCAGGGATCTGAAATCATTCACATTAAAACATTAGCCCGACATACCGATATTAACTACGAAAGCAGATTAACAGAGAGTTACTAATGATGACGAATGATTGTATTGTATATTTGTATGGCTTATGTTCAGTCCTAATGTTTGTGCGATCCGATTCCGGGTACGATTTCCGGTGCAAGTAAAATTTTGAGATTTTTTAATAACTCTTATTTAATAATATATACATAGTCTTTTATACAGATTATGCTCGTATTGCGGAAAATTAACTTGATAGTAATCAATGGTTAAAATGGAACAAATATCTTTTACACTACCTACATAAAATAGAAAATTGCACAAAAATTGCTTACTTAACTGTATACATAGGGTGGCCTTATAGTAAAAAGCATTATTTAACTGACCAACTTTCAATAGACGCGAGTATTTTTTTAAAGAATATTAGAACCGAAGTTACTAATATTGCCTCTAAAATAAATATAATGCCTCTAAAATAAAATAAAAAATAAAGATAAAATTGAACTTATTATCAAAAAAAAACTATATTCTATTACGTATAATTTTTTTACTGTTACCTTGTAACCTTGATAATTTTTTCAGTGTTACCCTGTGTACTGAGACTACATTTTTATCTCTCTACTCCATTCTTTTTCCATACTAAACCATCAAAATCGATCTATCTTTCATCCAAATCTAGACTAGGTATCCTATTTCCTACAGTATAATTTTACCGAGCTCATGCTTTCAATAATATCCACTTCGTACGAGCATTCATGTTTTATTCCCATGTATTACACGCTAACGGACTTAAGACCCTTATGAAAATGGCATTAGCCCCGAAATAGAGGGGTGACTGGCGTTGACCCCACTCTGTGCACCATCGATGTACGCCCACTCATAGCACAATCGTTCAGTTTAGTTATGAGGTTGCCCCGACAGTATATTCGAGGTGTATCGGTAGAGTCAAGAGGAAAAGTCTTGAAGCTACTGCTTGTCTGTGAAGGTGTTTAGAAGATTAATGCATGGGCGGACTAGACTAGGCAAGTAATGAATCGGTATCGATGCAAGTAATTTGCCTAGCTTTTCATTCAGGTAGCTAGTTGAACGACGCTGTTTAGTAAAGTTAGGCTGTTGATTTTTTTTCACAACATTCGACACAACGCTCTCTAGGCCAATGGTAAGTATAGCTTAGCTAGCTTGTGTTATGGAATCTAGAATGCGGATAAACATAGTTACTTAAGTAGTCTTTTTTTGTAAATAAGAACGCCCAAAACAATGCAAATACCCATAATAATGCATATAAATATTTGCACAAAGCGGGGATCGAAGCCGCGCCTCCTGCGTAGCGGCCGCGTTCACTACCGCCACGCCACAGAGGCAATCATTGAACGGCTATGCTAATTATGCTAGTTTGCTGCGATATATTCCACTTCAAAAATAAATAATTAATAAAACAAGCCAAGGTGAGCTGGATAATGGAATCGATTCGTGATGATGGTATCTAAGTACAGTCCAATAAAGGGAACCCTTTATGCACGAGTCCAAATCACACTTAGTCGGTTTTGAATTCCGCATGGTTAACAAAAATCTCACTTAGAACCATTTTTGAACATCGTATGGACTCGTAGCCTATTATTATATGGTTACGGCCCATATAAATGATTTAGGTACGAATAAAATTTTCATAATCATTATTTAAGTGCCAACCGTAACTTCTATTATATTTGACTGTAGGTATATAAATCTCTTTCAAAATTAGTATTTGTTACATGAACCACACAATCACAATCGTTAAAGGGTGCAATATTTCAAATGTTAAATATAAATGAATAAGATTTATGGATCTAATAAAATGCGGCTAGAATAAAATCTCAATATATTATGAATTCATGTTTTCGTTCTAGTTAAGGATTACATTTACCTTTCTTGGTAAAAAGTTTGTCCTTTAAAGGTGCATGGTATTGTAAAAATAGATTTTAGGCAGCTAGAAGCTAGAGAAGGTGTTCATTGTATTTGAAATAATTTAAGAATTTTATTTCTTTTTTTTTTTTTTCAAACAATATAATTTAACTGACGTGTAACATAAACCACACAAATATAAACTTCCATTCTGCATTTAATATCCTTTGATTTCTTTGATAAAATTGATATAACCATAAGTTTCTCTAAATATCTTTACTAACCACAAGAGAGGTATCCAAATTCCTTTTTCACAGTAAAATGTTTTATTGGACTATCTGTTTTCCCAGATGTTTTAAGAATCAAGCGTCCGACACGCTCGTTGAAAATGTTCTCTGAAATTTTACCAGCGCCTCAAGAGTTATGTACCGAAGAAGTAATCCTTTCATTCTTAGTTTCTTTTGTTTTACTTTTATACTGTACAGTGAAGTGAGTGTTCTTCATTTCAAGAATTTGGTGTTCCTGAGCTGTGCTGTTTAGTAAAAATATGAAATGTAACTGTTTTTTTTCATTACGAAGAAGTAGTTCAATGTAGAAGGCATAGTACTTTGTTAAATTAAGAAAGTACCACCTTTTCATTAAATATTAACATTATTTTGCAATGTTATATTTCAAACGGCTGTTAGAATGCTTGTTTTCTTCTTGAACTGTACTCTTTTATCTCCTTATGTATCTACAAACCCTTTAACCTTTACCTTAGTTTTGCGAACATCAGGTGGCTTTGGTACAAAATATCCGAAAACCTAACTACACCGGAGAGTCATTATAAACTTGAAATTAATAATTTTACCATTTACTTTTTTATTAATGATGTTTCATGTACGTGGCAATGTTTAAACGTCTGTATATCATTAATCAAAGTTTTGTTATAATAGCGACATTCCGGTGTTTGGCCTCGAAAATTATATTAGAATGATTAAAGACTACCATGCTGTTTATGATAAAATAGCTACAAGAATCTGATAGGGTCAATATTGATTCGTAACGTCATTTTATGACGTCTTTTAGCAACTTTGTTGGGATTTTTGTGAAAAGGGTCTTACTTCTACCGGGTAAATGACGATGGGACATATAAAATACAAGGAACAATGATTTATTATTAAGTATTCAATTTGTAAGACAGAAATAGATTTGTTAATAGACATTAGGTCCTACATACTTTTTGTTTAGTAAATAATTAGCAAGAATTAGAGAAACTTAAAATGAAATATAGAAATTTGCACCCGGTATTTCACTGCCATTAATATACCTAATGAAGACAGACCGTATTCCTGGAAAGCTTCGGTTGATTAGATTAATATACTAATCTCAGTAGTACCTACACACTGTGATCATAATTGTAACACAATATGTAGTCAGGGTACAACAATTTGAAGAGATTTATTAATAAGGATATCAAAAATAAATCTCACAATCTAAAGAGTGATCCTAAAACTGATCTTTACTAATATGGCTTATCCTGGCATATGCTAACCTAAAACGCTTTTTATTTGAATGAAAGAAATTAATCTTGTTACAGCACGTATCATCGTCGGTATTAACATTGCGATCAGAAGAGTGAAGAAGTACCCTCACACTTTATACCTACATTATAAGACCGAAATTCCGTAAATTTGCATAATTCATTACCGAAAATGTTTACTTTGATGTCATTAATATAAATTATGTTTGAAGTGGACTGACCATAACGTTGATTTTATAAGCAGGAAAATGAAATTCAATATTAGCTTCATTTAAACGATTATAATTATTATACAGATAGACTGTAAATTTGTTGACACTTAGGAACTCACTTTAAGGCCCGTATTCTAGAATGACACTCAGCCTGAAACGCAATTTATCTGAGGATAAAATTGTATAGGCAATATGTCAAACTATCAATCTGTCTTATAGAGGTATATCTTTTAGTTTATCCATATAACTTTGAACTTATAAGGATATATCATTTAAGTGATTTTGAAGTAGATAAGAATATAAAAATGCAAGAAACATAACGAATAAGAATAAGATAAAGAAAAAGTAGCATAAAACAGGAAAATAAGGTTTTTGGAGTCATGAAAGTTATTATAATAAATGAAATCATAATTTTTGGAAGAGTCAACGGTACATGTCACTACATCCTTTATGAGAAGAAATAAAAACAAACACAGAAATAAACCCAGTCCCCATTATTTCTATTAAATAAAGCTTGATATCCAGAGCGACAGCCACTAATGTAGTTCATATTTATACCTCTGCATTCCCATATAGAAGATATCAATATTATTATTTAATTTCCTTCCCTACAGATAAATTCCGGCCCCACAATTTGTGACGTGTTGCCATCTATTCAAAGTTGAAAGTCGCTTTTCAGCTTATCAAAAGTCCATTTAAGGGAATTTGGTCATTCCTATATTGGTAGCCTTGTAGTATGGGTAATGGACTGCTGAGATTAGGTCTCGGGTTCGATCCCAGGTTTACCATTGCACACACCAATGACTTTTCGATGCTTTTCGAAGTTATGTGTGTATTTATCGCAGGTTTATTAGTGCCCGGTTAATGGAAAGATATTATGCTATATTAGATTAAGCATGTCATTTGTGACTTCATTCGTATTGCACATACTATGTGCTACTGTAGAATTCATTCGGTAGCGATAAATCTTTTTATTGCTATCACTTGAGAAGTTAATGAGTATAGTTTGCACAATATAGAGAAATTGGTACTGAATAAACTCCCTGTAGCAATCAGATCACTGGATTTATTCCCTGAGGTCAGCTGCATGTATTGGAAAATAGTTGGAACTCCATCATACAAATTTTAAACTACTTCTAACTTGCGTGCAGAACGCGGTCACCACGTTTTTGCCTAATGTCACGAGGTCAATGACTTTTACGACCGAAAAATCATATTCCAGACACGCGCTAGAAATTCGTGTCCTAGCCTATTAGGTATTGTTCCCACGCCCTCGGAAAGTTAGGAAGCTAGCCCTAATTACGCTTCCCATTACAAATATTACAAGTTTGGACATCACAGTCACCTGGAAGGCTTTACTTCACCTGTCTGTCGACTGGGTCACGTTGTAATTTTACATCCTGTGGTGATATGTCGTTTTGTAACATTTTTTGTACTGTAACAATAGGTTTATTAAAGTGTACTTAATAGCCGTTTAGACATGTTTTTTTTTGTTTTGCTCATTTTCTCTTTTTTGGTGCGATTAATGTTAGACAACGAACCGTTAGACGAATAACTAAAGAAAAATATCGTGAGACAGGCACAGAAGAAAATAAACTTCACACAACCAAAAAGAGAAAACGAGTAAAACCAGTCGTGTCAAAGCGGCCATCATAACGTATCGCAACTATAATATTGCTAAAATCTCACAAATTATTTCACACAAATTTAAAAAATAAAAATTATAATTTTTCAATACAGAATACGTCTGGACGTAAATATCAGCTAGTAGGTCATCGTTGTTGCGAATAATATGAAAATAATTTCCAGTATTGTTGCATTCAAGCGATAGTTGCGGGGAATTTCTTCTTATTCTTATATACTGAGCGTATAATATAGTGATATGACTGCTATCTTGTTTACTTTATTTTTCAGGGCTTCTGGTACATGACACAATAGTAAGTGGTGAAACATTCCTGAAGTTCTTGATTATCCTACACCGGCCTACTTCCTGAAAGATAAGTGTGTTATGAAATCTCGGCACTCAAATAACATTCACAAGGAAGTCATAACAGAGATTATAACGTGGTTTTAAAAACAATATTCGAAACCTTGTAGAGAAAATTTATTTAAACTCTAGTGACCTTATACTCGTTAGTATTGCTTTTAATATCTTCAATTCATATAAATAGGTTTATATGAATTGAAGGTAAGTACTACTTAATGTGAAATCACGACCACGCAATACTTAGTTTGCTACAATCCATTCATAATTATTATAAAGCCCTTTATGAACGTTAATACGTATAACATTTAGGTCTGTAAAGACTTTTGCTCCTGTGGGTTTCTAAAGATTTCTTTTGAGCAACTTCTGTTAGAAGTGGCTCAACAAGAAATCTGCTTCTGTTACACTATGATGTTTTATTTTTAATCTTAATCTGCAGGCTAATTTATGATTTTAAGACTACCACCGATCGTAAACGTAAACCCTTGCGTGTCACATATCAGTAACGAAATTCTAGTAAATCAATTAGTGTACTTCGAGACATTGTCGCGTTAGTTTGCATTTTAAGATTTATATACCTTTCGGTACCATCGCGGTTGGGTAGGGTTATGGTCTTAAACGTTAAAATTAATTAGGACATTTACATTTAACAACATTTTTTACAACCTTTTCATAAAACATTTGTACATTCATTACCCTCAACTTTCTTTAGTTACTTAGTTGTACGTAATTATTGTAAGTGAACTTAAAATCGATCTTTAGACAATCTGTTTTATTCCTCGTTTTACTTGTTGGTAGTATAACGCAGGTAGTTACTACCGATATATTGGATATTCTATAAGAAGACTATTGCTTCCAAAATAAACCTAGAATTGAAACTTTAAACTCAAAGATAACATTTTGAAATTCCAAGATAACATTTATTTCATGGAGTAACTGTAACATGCTACTAAAGAGTGGTGGCAGATGGTCCTAAATTATTTCAAAAAGTTACCCCTCAGGGAATAAAACGTTTACGCAGACTAAGCTGCGGTATTAAATATTAATATTTACTCATAAAATAGGTACTAGCTTTTACGCCAAGTTCCCCCTCCGTGTCGAGTTCAGTTTATCCCATCTTTGAGGTACTTTTTGCGTTTGCGTTAGTGGTATTTAATCTGAGTGTCTTCACCCCTCAAGGCCTCGCAAAACTTCTTGCGATATTTACAGGAATACTTATAAAACTTTTGCTTTTTTTAGTTTACAATATACGAAATGGATACTTCAAAACATTTTCAAATAAACAATTATGTTAGCGGGAATTAACGCGATCATGGTATAGATAGGTAGAGAGTCAGCGTGTTTTATTGATTTACATTGTATTGTTGTCCGAACTAGTGTTTAAGGAGTCGGCCTTACGATCGAGAGGTCCCCGGTTCGAATCCCGGCCATTACACTACCGACGTGAACTCACTCCTAACACAAGCAATTTAGCTGGTGGGGTTAGAGGGAATATTAGTAATTTCAGTTCTCATGTAACATAACATAAACTCACGCCTTTATTCCCCGAAGGGGTAGGCAGAGGTGCTAGCCCCACATTTCGCAAGTTTATGTTTAGGTCCCAATGTAATAGGTGGCGAGCCTATTACTATTAACTGGGCACTTGTAAACCTGCGGTAAATACACACATAACTTCTAAAAGCATCGAAAAGTCATTGGTGTGTGCCATGGTAAACCTGGGATCGAACCCGAGATCTCGTCTCAGCAGTCCATTACCCATACCACTAGGCTATGTTCTTTTATGAAAAAAGAAAAAAAAACGCAATTAAATTTTACGTAAAGAGTTATGTGTGTACGCAAAGGCCTCCGCCTTGCGTACATACATACTACTTATATATAAACGCTTTCTGCCTCACCTAGATGCCAAAGGACATTAAGTCCAGTAAATTATAGTTATGTGGGTTTTATCGTTTGTCTTTTGTTCTTTTCTAGCGCTTTTTTCTTCCATTTTCTTATTTCCTCCGTCAGCTTTTCACTAAACATTTTTTCTTTATCGAATCTCACTAAGGAAGAATCTATAGCACCTAGGTGAAAACAGCGGCGAGTAAATAATATTGTATACGTTTTTATACCACTTAGGTAGTAGATAAGCACACGGTCCGTCTAATAGATACGGTTACCGTTGCATTTGGACGTGTGCAACTCCAGGGGAGTCGCACTCGTGCTGCTAACCCTGTAAGAACGTATTGGACGTATAAAACAAAGTAATATAATCCCTAATATGAAACAAATTCTTTACAAAAGATCCAACTTATTGACTGATCTTTCAGAATGTGAGCAAACAAAATATTTTATTAGACAGTCTGTGTCCCGAATTCCATCGAAACAAAACCAAGTGCCGTTTCATTTCCTTTCTTCAGCATCTATGTAAAGTTAACAGTCGCGAGCAGAAGTTACATCATTGATGCGCGAATTTATGGTAACTTTCTTTCCCTACCGATATCAGTTTTGAGAAGTTAAAACTTTCCGTTTGGAAACCTTGCCGTTCGTAGTTTTGTTATATTACTCGCTGTTACAACGGTGCTTGTCTCAAGTATTATTCCGTTCTTAACTTTCTCACATTGCCGTAGTAATTAAGTCACGGTTACATATGAGTTTGAATAACCTGTTATACCTATGTGTACATATAAAATCAACTGTGCGTTGAGGTTTCACTCGTACTTGGATAATTTTAAGCGACCCTCCAGCCATGTACTTTTAACATTTTTTTTCTTACTGAAATAAAGGTTATATTGAGATATTAAACTGCCTTTCAACAAATTAACAAATACAAAACTGTTATTACACAATTTCTAGCTGTATTGGTAGTTGTAGAGTTTAGCGCTTCCACGCAAACAAACAAACTTTTTAGGTTTTTAAATAGAACTCAGGTCTAAAGTAAGCTGTAAGCCAGGATATCATAGTGACATAAAATATGAGAGTAATGTCACAAAGAAGACAAAGTTTGATAGTGAATGGTCATTATAAAGAAAAGAAAGAAATATATAGAACATAACTCTATATAAAAGTATAGGGTATTCTTTCCCGTGGTCTTTTGCCGGGAATTCGTCTAAACTATAAAGGGAAATCCCCGAAATTTAACACCTACTCGCAATTAGCTTCTGGCCTCATATTTACTTATGTTTGTATATGGTTGGTTAAACTAGTAATGAAATGAAGCTCCACGGTAAATCTACGAGTATTACCTATCTAGAAAAAAGAAATAGTTAAGGTAAAGGTTTTTGAATTTGTTCGGAGATAGCAGACAAGTTCTTGAACAAGATTTTGCCTACCCAACACATAAATTTTACTGGCAACTCTGAGGAACAGATTTTCTTTTGCTCGGAATACAGCTCATTCTGCGAAAAATAAAACCTAAGATAGGTATTTTTGTCGTTCCTAAATTAGTTCTAAGACGATGCTTACTCAGTGGAACTCTTTTTAAGTACATCAAACAAGAAGGTTAACAAATATGCTGGTCAGGATGAATGTGCAAATGTATGTACTAAGCCTCACTGAAAAAATCACTTCTCTCTGTAACAGGTATTTAGTATACTACTTAGGTGGCAGACAATCACACGTGAAGGTAAGTAGTTACCGCAGCCTGTGGACATGTGCAACAACGGGCGTCACACTCTTGCTGCCGACCTGTATCTACATCATACCTTTTATGGGGTGGTAACACATACGTTAATAAATAATTTTAAGTTTTTATACTTAATTCGCCAAATTGACAGCACTTTGCCTAAAATAAGCTGGGGTGCAGTCCAAAGAACACTAGCCGCCATTAAAGATCCTTATGTCCTTATTATGGCGGTCCCCTGACCTTGACGGCCTTTAAAACCAATGAGAATGACCTGAACTGAATGAAATACATCGGGAAAAAGAAGCGCTCAAGTAAGACTTGCACTCACGACCTTTCCCTTACAGGGGAATGCTCTTCCAACTGAGCTATTGTGCCATATCTGAATCACTTCAAATTTCCCTTCTCTTTATATCCGTCTTTAAGGGCGATTCGATATTTCGAACTTAAAAAGTTAGCATAATATGTAAATGTTATGAAAATGTCATTCAAACTGGATGAAATTAAATAATGTTATATGAAATCAATTGTAATCGCCCATATAAAAATGTTCCAAAACGTTTTATTTCATCGTTTCCATTTATTTGAAAAAGAGGAGCAGAAAAGGCAGGCTATTAAGAAATCTCGACAAGATGAAATGACACTTTTTACCTCAGCATGATGGCAGTGTCTAAAGTTAGGACAAGGTACGTAAAATGCCTTTCATTGTGAGGTTGTAACGGAACTTAGGAGTGCTGAAAAAATCTCTCGGGAGAGAAATGGTTAAAATATATTTTTGAGGGCAAATGATTTTAAGTCCCAAATGATTAGTATAATTATGCTGAAATGTCTTTTTAGTAAAAGTAGTTAATTATTTAAATCTATATTATTTATGTTCTACGTCCAGTTCCACAGACCATACCGAAAACGTCCAGGAGTATGTCCCTCGGCCTTAAAATTTCGATTTTTTCGATTCGGCCTAGAATCAATCACACCTAGACATTATCATCATCTATGCGTTTTTCCTGGTGGCTGTTAGCATTTAATTTTTATTTCATTTGGCAACAAGTAGAAAATAAAATGTTATCAATCAAGTATAGGAGCCAAAATCCATTTCCTTTCACGCCTAAACCACTGTACCGATTTTGATGACATGTGGAATAATGATTTTTGAATATTGTTAATGGAATAATCAATTAACAATATTCAAAAATCTGTTTCATGTACAGTCAGCATTGATGAAAGTCCAAAATTATCTTAATTCCTTGGTTTTTCTCACTTCCTCTTGACGAATTGCTCTTATATTTGATACACACCTTCAGATCGGATATAATAAATAATAAAAAAATCTATAAAGCAGTTTGGTCTAGTTTTGAAACTTTGTAGTCATGCTACTTCTGACGCTGACTGTACCTATCTATTTTACTTGTATACGTAATTTTAAAATTTAAAGATTAGGTAACAGCTTTACGATATACTGACAGCCCCCCACGGATTTACCTGGGGTTTATTTTCTCGGAATAAAAACCCGATGTGTTAATCCAGGGTATAAGCCATCTCAATTCCGAATTTCTCTCAAATCCCGTGAATTGTTGCAGCGTGAAAAATAAACAGTTTAATATATTTTTACATTTTGTATTGTATAATGCCACCAATGACTTTTCGATGCTTTTCGAAGTTATGTGTGTATTTGACGCGCGGATTGTTTTGTAATAAGTAATATATACCTAATGAATTCGAATTTATATCTGCGGTAGCCTAGTGGTATGGGTAATGGACTGCTGAGACGAGGTCTCGGGTTCGATCCCAGGTTTACCATGGCACACACCAATGACTTTTCGATGCTTTTCGAAGTTATGTGTGTATTTATCGCAGGTTTATAAGTGCCCGGTTAATGGCAATAGGCTCGCCACCTAATACATTGGGACCTAAACATAAACTGGCGAAATGTGGGTGCTAGCACCTCTGCCTATCCCTTCGGGAAATACAGGCTTGAGTTTATTTTATGTTATGTGATGTATTGTATAATTTCACCTGTGTTTTCGAGTGTCACCTTCAACAAATTTAGAAGCGTACCCTAGTATTTCGAATAGCTTAAATTCAGTGCTGTGAATGAGTGACATTCAATTTACATGTAGGGTACCTGTGGATGGTTTGAGCGACAATCTGGAAACAATTACATAGTTTGTAATTTAAATCGCAAACTTAACATCATCTTACTTAAATTATGAATGTGGAAGTTTGTGAAAATGGTTGGATGTTTGTTATCACGCTCGAACAGCTGAACAAATAGCTGAAATTTATTATGTATATTAGTAGATTATAGTATAGAATACTGGAATAATATAGTCCCGGGTCCTTTAAGCGGGACGTGAAAAGGCATCTAACGAGGCCGTCAAGCTGAGTGCCACCACTGTTAACATAGTAATGTTTCCGAAGGTGACCCTCTTTCTGAGACTTTGCCTTAACATCAGGCGAGGTGAAGTCAAATTGACGTGTCTTACATAAAAATAAAAATAAATACTAGCTTTTGCCCGCGGTTCCGCTCGCATGGATGTCAGTTATCGCGACCGAACATAGCCTATGTCCTTTCTCGTGGTCTAATACCTATAATATACCAAATTCCCTATACCACATGTCATCAAAATCGGTACAGTGGTTTAGGCGTGAAAGCGTATACAGATAGACAGACAAACAGGCAGAGTTACTTTCGCATTTATAATATTAGTATGGCTGTTATGTGTGTTGTACTGTACCGTTTTTCTTTCGAATAAGTGTTGGAACGGGTTCTGAATTCTAGCTCACCTAACTATAAAGAACGTCAATCTAAATATTAAATTACAAATTCACACGTAAAATAAGAGAACTATCAAACTTTTCATATAAACAAAGACACCTAATATACATAGTTTTATACTACGAAGAGCAAAGGAATGAAAACTTTTTTAATAAACTCTCTTTAACGTGCACTGAAGAACTTTAACAAACATTTAGAATTAACGGACCGGAGTACAAGAATACTTTGACTGAAATAACTTTGAATGATGTTTTAGAAATGCAATTTGCAGTCCATCGAATACTAAAAAGAGTAAGTTTAGACGTGAATTACATAGAAAAAGCGAGCTAAAGACGAGAGCTATTGCAGTGAAAAATCTCGACGATAGTTATGAACTTAACTTGCTTTGATTATGCCTTACGCTTTATGGTTCTTGCCTTTTATTTATAATTCGAGCTTTAACAAATAAAGTTAGTCATTTTTAGGAGAGTAAGTCTGTTATTGCAATTCTAAGAAAATATTTAAGGTATAAAAGACATCATCACAAGATAATTTTACAAGTTTTGTGAGATTATCATTTAGATTGATTCAATAAATATAACGTTTATCATATTCATGAAGTAATTATGATCGTAAAAGCACCATTATCAAAATGTCGATTATTTTAACTCAAAGAGTATTGTGCTCTATTGTAATTTTTTTTTTGTGTGGTTTCAACATTTTTCGCATGTTTTTGGATGCGCGTACACCATTGGTCTATAGGCGAAACCCACATCGCGCAAAAAATTGTACAATGTGGGTTTCTGTTTTGCTTTCGATTTTGAAGAGCTGTCTGTCATAGCGCATCTTCTATTAGTACATATACTGCACATCCTAGAAATAAGATAATTTATGACCATTCGGGACTTCACGCAATTAAAATTCTTGACTTACTTTTGCCAACGTTTCGGGTGCCGAAATTTTTTATATAATAACCATGAGCTTACACCGCGATAGCTTCAAAATAACACAAGTTCATTTATTTCTCGAAGATAAGTAAATTCAGTATTTATTCAATTCTATCTATATCACACTCTGTGATAGGGTGATTAGTATGTATAATATTCATTAAATGTTGATTGTTCACCACATACTATTCGACCATAATGGCTCGGCCTATAAAACCACAAAACGATCGTGATGATATTGAGTTCAACTAATTTATCAATTGTAAACTTCACTTTACATTCTGTAACAGAATTGTAATTCAATGTTATACTTACTTTAATATTCAGACCTGTAACCCAAAGGGGTAGGCAGAGATGTATTAAGAAGACCCGTATTCCGCCTACTATTTTTGATCCCATGTAATGAGGGTGAGCCTATTGCTGTCAAACGGGATCTTTGTCATGGATATAGCCTATAACAAAGGTAGGCCTTTTTAATACCACTTAGGTGGTAGGCAAAAACACGGCCTATCTGATGAAAACTGGTTGCCGTGGCCAATGGATGTATGCAAACACCAGGGGTGTCACACTGCTTGAGCGTTCCATAGCTTGAGCGTACATCGGATCAAGTTGATTTCATACCGCACAGTGCGCAATTTATCACTACTGCTACAAAATTGAAATGGTAGTCATACCACTGCTGATGATCGTTGATGATCAATATTAAAATTTCAATTTTTTAACGATAGTGATAAGACTCATTCTTTTTCGATGAATAAAATTATTTTCCTTGCCGATGCCAAACCCTTAAGTCTCTGCAAGAAGTTCATACCGATTTTCGATTCTAGGAAATTCTTTGTATTTGAAAATTTTGATAAATTATAAGAATCTGTTCAACCGTTTGAAGGTGTCATTTCAAATTCCAATTTGTCTAAGAAAGTGGATCACCATAATATATTATGGCCTGCCTGTAAACGTTTAATAACAGCGGACGCGTGCTTATTCATTAATGTCACATGTGTTAGAGGTCTTAAAAATAGTTTAGTTTTTTATGCCTTATTCTGGAGAGCGTAAGTACTGACATAAATTTGTGTTCCACAAAATCTTTTAATTAACGTTTTATGATCCTTTCTTGGTCCCGTAGGATGAGTTTACGCTTAAAACTTATGATCTTGACTCTTTGGGTTTGAAACTTGAGTTATTTATGGATTTAACTTAATGCCATTCACAACACTTACCGTAAGTAGTTTCAGCATGATCATAATGATATCTTTCGTTTCTCTTTGATTTCATCGGTAGAATAGAAAATGAAGAGATATCAATGTCACCATGCTCATGTTGCAGGTACGGTGAATTATAATATTACAGATCTCACCCTTACATTAAATTTGTTTATCAAAAATGAATTAGAATTTGAAAAAAAAAATGAAGTCAATTAGTTTTTTCACTTTTGCTCAACTGTGCTATTGCTATATTTTGTAACCATGTGTAAATAAAAATATTAATCAATCTATTAGCCTTTCGCAGTTCACTGCTGGACATAATCCTCTCCTAATATTGCTACATGGTTTTTTTTTCGAGTTTTCCTTTTCCTGCAATGCTATCACCTGCGTGGTTTTCCGTCAGTCACCTCTTATGACATCTTTTTGATGCGATGCAACGGTGATATTTATGTCTTTCTCCGTAACTACACCGTAACTACAATATTCTTTCTAGAATCAAGCGATTCAGTGAGTTATTCTTACCTGGAACTCCCTGCCAGCTCACGTGTTTCCTTTTTCCTACAGACCCGGGTACATTAAGCGGGGCGTGAAAAGGCATCTGATGAGGCCGTCAAGCTGAGTGCCACCACTGTTAACACGGTACACGTTTACGATGGTGTCCCTCTTACCGGGACTTTGCCGTTAGCTTACCATCAGGCGGGGTTAAGTCAAATTGAGGTGTCCTTTATAAAAAAAATGAAATATTTTCAGTTAATTGCAAAACTGTACACTAACCTGTACACGGGATTGTCATCTCTATACCACACAACTAATAGCAGACTGTCGTTGTGCATTGGTGGTCGAGTGTCACAAGGCAAATTTGCCTCGCCGCCGACGATGGCCGGTACTCGTGTCACTGTGGCTGCTACTGGCGAATTGACTACTCCCCCTGTGAAAGAAGAATAGACCAGATTAATACCACTTCGATAAGTTTCAGCTTCCTGGGGTAATTCAAGGTACTTGCAATCAGCAAAAATACACAAAATGTTGACTTACTATGATTTATTGAAATGTGATTTTGACAAAAATGGGCAAATATGGCGTAAAAATGGGCAAATAATCAAGAATCAATAAAACATATTAATAAGTGGTAGAAAATCAAGCAGTAGCTGCCATTTTCTGAGCACTTTACCACAAGAGCCTTGAGATGCGGAGAAATTCCATGATACATTAAATGTTTATTGTTTTTTTAATTATTAGTTTTTCTTTTGTAATATGATACTTATTAAAACTTCGTTATGGTACATTTTTAACCATCTATATTTACTTTAGCAATGTTTTTGAGTGACGTTGTTTTTGAAAGGCTTATTGTAAATATATTATTAATGTTACATATTTACAGAAATAATAGATAAAGAAATATTGACACAGGATATAAAATATATCAAATAAAATGACCACAGTTTACATTTTCAAGTGGCACTTGGGAACGTTGGCATTTATTGCTTCTATAGTTACTTTTATTGCCGGTCGTAATGCAATAACTAGACTCAGAGCATACAACAGGGATACAGAAACTCATATATTTCTTTCAGTAGCTATCAATTATGATGTTTATTATCATTTCAATTAGCAGGTACTTCAATTGTTAAAAGTAATATCGAGGTTTACAGTCAACGTCCATAAACATCTTGATGAGGAAGTCTGAAAAAGAACTTAAAACTCTCGTATTAAGAGCAAATCAAATTAAACTGTTTGATTGATTTATATGGTGTTATTGTCCGAACTAAAGATGTGTACCAAATATTAGAACAATATAGTAACAGATACGTTCAACTTGAAGGGGGTAAAAACGTAACTAAAACATTTTAAGTACTTTGTTCGTCAACATCCTTCTGAGGCTTATTGGACGATTCGCAAGAATTGAACTCGCACGAAACGTGCGAATCGACTCCTTTAAAATTATATTATTTTTCTGTAGGCGATTCGCACGAAGTTAATTTATTGGCGTGCGAGTCGACACCTCCAAAATCGTGGCTGAATAAAAAAAAACAATAATTTACCTATAGAATTATTTCATTATACGTATTATAATCAGGCATAACAATATATAGTCATTTTTATGTACTTCATAATATCTCATAAAAAATAAGAACGCCTTTAATGGTACCATTACATTTGATATAAGACGAAGGCAAACATTTAATGACCGATATAACATATCGTCTGCGAGTATTTCAATGATTTAGTACCGATTTATGGCAATAGATAATGATTTAATACATACATACCTACCTAAAATCTGCGAATGTTTTTCAATATTTTTCGACAATTATGCACATTGGAATTAAAATAGGGAAATTTTAAGAGTATAAGAAATGGGTGAAGGATTTCGCTTATATTTGAGGCTTCAAGATGGTAAGGAATACTTTGAGCAAGTCAGGTATGCTTACCTTGAGTACCTTATTACTATAATTACTTGTATAGAATCCAATTATACTTTTCTGAAGTGATAAATCCTTATCATTCCCAATATTTTTATTCATTACAATATCGACGCAGAATACTGAGGCCAGGAAAAGCAAATATTCGTCCATTCATTCAAATTTTTACACTTTATAATTGTATTGAGATTAGGAACCAACTCCATAAAACCCACCAAAATTTTTAGATAACAATCGAAAAGTCTAAAAAAATATCGCATCGTCCGAAAAAATAACAAAAGTTAACAAAGGTAGTACAAAAATATTTTTACTATATTTATGAAACTACCTCCTTTCAAACAAAGTTCATAACTAATGTAGGGTTGACGTTTCAATAGAACAAAATCGTAGGTTTTGATGGGCTATTACCGTACATAAACTGGGGTAGAAAAATCCCAGCAAAGAAAGAAGCAACTTTGTTGTAACAATAATGCGGTTGATGGCATTACCGTTGGCATGTTTCGTAAAAACATTCCAGTCTAAGTATCATTTTGATGCGAACCCCAATGAAACTCTGTGTTTATCTCCTTAAAGCCTTATATGAAACAGTGTTACATTGTAAGCGCACAAAATCCCTTGACGTGAATATGTTGTCAAGTTATAGGCTTAAGCGGATGCATGGAACGAAAAATAAATTATACGAGGCGAACGGGCTTATTAATTTCATCCTTAGAATAGCTGATATATTTTTGTGAAATAAATGTTCTCTTCATTTATTTAAATGGATTGCACTGTATATGTAAACTATTCTGACAGACTGCTATATAGTATTATAAACAATCAACCCGACGCGTAATAGAAATCAATATAGCTGAAAACTATAGAATTTAGGTCAAACCTGAAAGAAAACTTTTAAATGACCTACTTTCTAAGTTCATTTAGACCACTACCGACAAGGTTCAAAAACAAGAAAATGACATTTGGCAAGTACATGCGGTGAGGCGGGCTAAACCGGACAATGTTGTGGCTAACACGCACACCTGCTTAACTAAAAACCTTTTTGGTATTCAGCCCGGTACAGTATAAAGAAGAGACTGGCAGAACGGTCAGGTAACAAAAAACTGTTGGACCCTCGGTGATATAACCTGTATTATATAATAACAAGCGTTCGTGACAATGTTGGGACTTTTTTGATATAATAGGCTATGCGGGTATTGTGATGGACATAGTATTACCGAATTTTCAAAGGCTTTTGATGTTCAGGTTAGAAAAACTTTTAGTCACTATTACAGTCAACTAATATTGGAAATGTGGAAGTTTGATATGATGTTTGGATATTTTTTTTTATAATTACAATCTTAGGGTCAATCCCAACGATAAGAGAAGCGGCCAGCAGCGTCTTTTTGAAACGAAATATTACAAACCATTTTGAATCTTATTTTCGATAGAAAAAAAGATCATAATTATTTGAAAGCGGTGGAGCCTTCTCGCAATCATTTTTAGTACAAAACTCAGGCTGCTGCCAGCCGCTGCCATGTCTTTCAGTGAGGATTGACCCTTATGGCTCTAGCTGAAATCAGGAATTAATTATTGTAATCGGAAGAACACATAGACTACGTTTTATCTCGGGAATAAGTTTCTATGAATTGGAGGGAGGCCATGTCCCGTGGAACAGCTTGTTTACCATACCGTATACCTTATTAACTCTAAACCAGCGATTGCTAAATCGCAGAAAGAAAAATTCAAAATTATAGCACCTGAAAATTAGTAGGTAAAAGGATTATAATATCTAATATAAAAACTTTAGAAAGTTAGTAAATCCGCTTTCCCTTCCTCAGATGCCGTAAATTCAACTTCCTGAGCCCACCTCTTGCATATTAAACACCTGTTTGTATGAAAAGAGTTTGTATTAAATGTATTTTTTCTTGATAGTATGAAGGCTGATGTGTAGACGACTTAGCTGTGATTTAGTGGCAATTAGTATCATTCTTACAAAGACTTGAATTAACAGTCCTAGATATATTACTGACTCTATCTACTAACTTAAAGAAATTATGGTGATTTCTAGTCTGGAATTGAAAAATAAAATAAAAACGCTAGAAAAAAAAGAGTCATTCAAATTCTGTCTGAATGAGTCAGTGGCGAAGGTTCTCTGAAATCCAATTCCTACCAGCTTCCAAAAAAAAAACAACTTACCTGAATCTATGTGGTTTGGCATAGTGCATGACAAATTACATACATCGTGGTAAGTTGCAAGCCACAGGCAAAAAACTAAAATACCCGAGTGATCCCTTCCTAATAGGCTTAGATAAGACCGTACTAAGTTTTCCTTCAGAGCAAAGGTTAAGGTAACTCCAAATTCCTCCTACAGATACAACCACCCCATAAAATTACTTAACGATCTTTTTATGGCACCCTTAATGAGTGCGATAATTTTATGAAAATCACCCACTAACTTGGCAGTGAAACGCTCAGATGTCTTTATTAAGCTAATAATTATTTTATCCTTTTCACCTACCTGTGCAGAGGTAGCGAGTGCGATTGTTGCGCTAGTAATCTAGTCTTCAAATCTCAAAACGGAACAAATATTTTTGTATTTTCTACCGGACAATTATCAATGATATCTAAAAACCAGGAAATGTGCTGGATAAATAGCAAAAAGTGTTCGCTTCTTATCTCTAGAGGCAGCGCTAATATTCTATTCGAATATACTATTCGCAACCACTGTGACGTAGCGGTAGAGCATTCGACTGCTTCGTTAGAGGTCGTGGATTTAGCTCCCGCTTAGTGAAAGAAATTACATTAGTTTATTCACATTCTAGAACCAAATCTCCAGCTATGCTTAGCTTGGGTTCAAATGGCACTATATACTTACTCGTAGTAATCTCAGACTAAAAGAACCATCTCGCTCGCACTCTTTGTGTGCATGCACGGTTTCGAGCGAAATAGTACTACTTTAGTATTACTTTATGCGACTTCTCTCGCTAATTCTATGCGTTCCGTCTATGTCATTATTTTAGTGAGATGATAATGCACTACAATGTTCCTGTAAAACTCTTCCAAAGCAAATAGCAATCATAGGTACGATGGTAAATCAGTATTCGTTGACGTTGTATTGTCCAGACAATGTACAGAGGAGCCTGTCGGCATTTATCGACGACTGTAGCTGTCTGCCTTTGAGAAATGTTCTGCAAGCCAAGCTTGAAGACACGCAAGGTACGTTGTGGCTGTAAACGCTAGATAGATACCATTTGTATGCAGCACCAACGTGTAAACATATACTATGTTGTTCGTTTACCAATTCTGTTCAAAATACTATACAAGGTGATTTTATAGTCGTTTCTAAATAGCAAATATAGCAAAATCATCTGGGAGTGTTAATTTAGCGAGAGTAAAAACATTTTTTTTTGATAATGTATGGGATTAAGGTTCAAGTGAAAGGAAAAATATATGGGGGTTTTGCTATCAAAACTATGCCCAAATCCTTTTTTTTTCCGAAACGACTATTAAATCAACTTTATAGTATAGTGTGGTTTACGTAATAATGAATCGAATGCCATGCACTCAAAAAATTCTATGAAATATAAAAACTACAAGTCAGTTGAGGTCGAATTTATTCATAGATACTGTTTTTTTTTTCTTAACAAGAATATTAGAACTGAAGTTACTAATATTCCCTCTAACCCCTCCAACTAAGTTTAAAAGCTTGTGCTAGGAGTGGGTTCACGCCGGTAGTGTAATGGCCAGGATCTAACCCGGGACCTCTCGATCGTAAGGCCGACTCCTTAACCACTAAGCTACCGACGTTATTTAGATACATGAGAAGATAGTAAACTAAAGATAATACTGGTTCATTATCAGGGTGATAAGTCAAAGATTTCAGATATAATTGATTTTTTTTGTGTACAGAATTAAAAATGTGCATAATATATATGCGTGTATCACCTGTGTCAACTAATATCTACTATGTGACTATGTATAACATTTATTGTTCCAAGTAGTCTAATGGCCTGGCCACGACCTTGCCGCTATGAGCGGCAGCTAAGCGCGGGGCGGCAAGCGGTTATATCAAAAGTATGAAAATGTTTGAAGCACGCCACGAGTCGCCGCTTATAGCGAAAACGCGCGCGGTTTTATCCGAGCGAATCGCTACAGCGGCGCGCGGTGCGGCGAGCGGCAGGAACAAAGGTACAAGTGAATGAGTGCCGCGCCACGAAACAGAGCGGTGCGGACAGTGGTTTAGGAGTGACGTATTCAGCGGCGTAGACAAAACAAAATAATTTAGACGATTTTGTGGCGGTAATGGATACCGAGGCATTTATTACGGAAATTTTTAATCGACCCCGTATGATTTTTTCTGCATTGGTGACTACCCTTTTGTAACGGATATGCTATTTTAAATACACTTCTATGTGCTGCAGAATATAATCAAAAGTTTCCACACTCATTCTTGTGTACTCATAAAACTTATGATATAGATAATTTCTGTAATCTTCGTATAGGTCTCGACATTCGCCATTTAAATACCGATCTTTATTCAGTTCGTGCACCCTACTCTCTTATTAAGAATATCTTCTTTTAAAAATGTACTGATCCCTAAACAGAGGAAGGATAATTGTGATAACGCTATGATTATGAGAACGATTGACGACCTAAATACGTCCACCGCGGCCGCTGCAACTAACCGCTGCTGAGGGTACGTGGCGTGCAAAACGCACCGCTCACCGACGCCGCCCCGCTCGCCGCGCCGCGCGCCGCTAAGGCCGAAGTCGTGGCCAGGCCGTAAGGTTTTCTAAATTGTGAAATAAAATTAGAATAAAACGTGTTCATCATGAATCAGATGAATGCTCTGATAGGGCGCTAACATAAATTACAAGTAAATAGAGCCCCTGTATTACTATTGTCATCTATGTATCTCTATTTTTTCTTGTGTGTACAGTCAGCATCAGAAAGATTTTGATGAACAGAGTGTTCAAAATGATCTAAATCTAGTTAATTGAAAGTTTATTCTGATATTTGGTACACACCTTTAGTTCAGACATCTTTAGGCAGCCTCCGTGGCGTGGTGGTAGTGAACGCGACTGCCACGCAGGAGGCGCGGGTTCGATTCCCGCTCAGTGCAAATATTTGTATGCATGAATATGGCTATTTGCATTGGTCTGGGTGTTTCTATGTATAGTATGTATGTATTTACAAAAAAAAAAAAAAATATCTAAGTATGTTTATCCGCTTTCTAGATTCCATAACACAAGCTAGTTTAGCTATGCTTACCATGGGTCTAGATAGCGTTGTGTGGAATGTTGTGGAATATTTATTTATTTATTTATTTATATATAAATCTCGTGTCACAATGTTTGTCCTCAATGGACTCCTAAACCACTTAACCGATTATAATAAAATTCGCACACCATGTGCAGTTCGATCCAACTTGAGAGATAGGATAGTTTAAATCTTAATTTAGCGATAAGTGACATCCACGCGGGCGGAGCCGCGGGCAACAACTAGTAATACCATATAAATCATTAAAACAGTTTGCTTTCCTCTTCATTCGAGAGGTTTAAGATCATTTTGAGACTTCGTCGTCAAGATATTTATGTCGCTGACCGTACCTAAAATAATAGTCGTGAAAACATCTCTGTTTCCATCTGCCAATTCGGAATTATTCTCGAGGGTTTAATCAGTTACATCTTCTGTGTTAACAAGTGATGTCAGACAATTTGTTGTGTGCATCGGTCTCGCTCAGTTCAAAGCATAATATTGCACCAAACGCGGTACCACGCTACAACAACATCGTTAACAGTTTAATTTTCGCGCTTAAATGAATATCTACAGACGTATTGTTCTATAATTGTGTATTTCATGTATGCTTTAATTGGTACAAAATGAAATTTATTTCTATTATTACATACATACATACATACTGTTATTATTCGTAGTTCTTAAGCATTCTAGAAGATGAATGGTTTCATGCTTACTAAGATTTGGGAAAGTAATCCATTAACTTTGAATTGCGGAGTGTTTAATCCAAATTCTATTATTGTTTTTTTTTAATAAAAACTAAAGTTCTCGGAATAAAGGACAGAAATCTCTATTCTGATATATCGCCTAATGCAATAATATTGATTTGAACCAGAACATGTATTTTGTATGAACTATACTTCCAAAAGTCGTAATGTAGTGTAAAAAATTTTCTAGACGTTGTTAAGAGAAGTACTGCAAAAAAGATCTTCATTTTCTTTATAAACCACAACACCAGCAGTTTATAAAAGCCCTTTTCTAAAACAAAGAGGTAACGATCATGACTTCTAACGAGGCCATGGTTTTATTAAAATTTATACTTGTACAACATCTGAGTTACATGCCAGTTTGGAGTCTAATATTGTCTGTCATTTCTAATTACTTCGGTGATAATTACAACGAATTCTGTCTAGCGTGTTGTATTTATAATTATTATCTAAATATGTCTACGAAGCGTGATCGTTCCTAATTGAATCGTGGGGGTGGTACAGTCAGCATCATAAAGATGTTTATGAACAAAGTGCCCAAAATGATCTTCATACTTTAGTTTTCCCCTCTTCCTGTTGACGGATTGTTCTGATCGCACCGCACAGCTCGCCATAGGCAGGGAATTTATCCCCACACATTGCATCCGAAAACGGTGAGCACCGTGCGGTATGAAAGGAACTTCGTCTCACGCACGCTTATGCTGTGGAATGAACTCCCTGCCGTGGTTTTCCCAAGCGACTACATTATGGGGTTCTTCAAGAAGGGCATGAGAAGGTTTCTTCAGGGTAGGCAACGAGTGTATCGCCCCTGGTATTGTAAACGCCCATAGGCAGTGGTAACCACTTTCCATCATTTGTGCCGTGTACTTGTCTGCCACCAAAGTAGTATAAAAAAAAATAGTACACACCTTTAGTTTGGACAACAATACAATTTAAATTAATTAAAAAGTTTTTTTTTTTATATAGGATACGTCAATTTGACTTCACCTCGCCTGATGTTAAGCTAAAGGCAAAGTCTGGGAAAGAGGGTCACCATCGGAAACATGTACCATGTTAACAGTGGTGGCACTCAGCTTGACGGCCTCGTTAGATGCCTTTTCACGCCCCGCTTAAAGGACCCGGGACTGTAGGAAGAAGGAAACACGTGAGCTGGCAGGGAGTTCCAGGTCTTAATGGTGCGGCATAGGAATGAGTCGCTGAAACGCTTGGTTCTTGCTGGTATACTCTGCACCGTATATGGATGGCATCTTAGCCCTGCACGTGTCGTCCTGTGTAGGAAAGGGGAGGGTGGGGCTAATTGGAAGAGCTCGTCAGAACATTCACCATGGTAGAGACGGTAGAAAACTGTCAAAGACGCAACATCTCTAGGCATCTGCAAAGGCTCGAAGGTGTTCGTGACCTCAGGATTCCCAATAATACGGACCGCACGTCGCTGCAACCTGTCGAGAGCATCTAGTAAGTGCTATGCGGAGCCGTCCCAGAGATGTGAGCAGTATTCCACGCAGGAACGAATTTGGGTCTTGTCTAAAAGACACCGCTGCACCGGCGTGAAAAAACGTCTTACTCTGTTCAGGACTCCGAGTTTACGCGAGGCTGATTTGATGATACTCTCGATTTACTCTTTATACTTTATATATTTATATGTATAGTTTTAAGATCATTTTGAGACCTTGTATGTCAAGCTATTTTTGACGCTGACTGTACTATAAAACGCTGGAAGCAAAAGTGCGCATTGTGGTGGTGGTAAGGGAGATGTAAAGTACAAACACTCTCCTCGCGTTCCCAGTTCACCCTTCAACATTCAATTACCTTCTTTTTGCTTTATTCGGCGAATAAAGTGTTTTCATGACTAGTTTTGTTACATTACTCTGTCAGGAACCTATTCATTGGTTTTGCTTTCAGAAACGAACAGTTGTGTGTATTAATTTACCTTATATATGACTAGCTGTTGCTCGCGGCTCCGCTCGCGTCAAATTCTGGCCCCGTTCTTTGCTGATAGTAGCGTGATAATATATTAGCCTAGGTTGGCACTTGAAAATGATGATTAGCTTTCTAAAGGCAATAGAAATTTTGAGATATATAGAAGAATACTTAAAATCGAATGTACATCTTAATAAATTTAGTAAATAAGTATATTTTTATTTATTCTATTACATACAGATAACAGATTAAATAGTACTAAAATAAAATTTTCGCATACATTTTTTGAACCTGATATCTGATAACATTTGCATACAGCTTTCAAATGTTAAACAGCTTTGCTAAGGCCCGTATTCTATAACGACGCTTGGTTCTGAATCTCGATTCACAATTTAGCTGAGGACAGTTAGTATACGATCGCCGATCACCTGAATCGCGTCATTCCTGAACAACACTTAATTGTGAATCGACCCTCAAACTGACATAATAACTGTCACCAGCTGAATGACGTCTAGACGTCAGACTTGAATAGAGATTATTGTCATTTATGTTATCATGGATATTTTTGATGAAATTTATTACTATCAGGCAGTTTTTCTATATAATTGAAATAGGTTAATTCCAAGGCGACAGTTACGCGATGCGCAAGACCCGTACGCAATAGATGGAAATCAGTTCAAAATAAAATATCGGTTTTCAATCAAAATTGTGAAAAATAATTATAATATTGCTCCTGGTTAGGAGTGAGCCAGTTGAGCCTGACCAACGGGGATTCTCGTTATCCCCAGAGTTAGAAATTTTTGTGTGTCTAGGATTTAGGATTCTACGCCACAGGATCGTATCAAGTAAGTAAGCAGTGAGCACTGGACATAGTTTTATGTTATTTACTGCACTATGCAGGTTATGCAGGAAGGTTCTACAGTAATTTGCCGCCTAAGTGACAAGCCCCTTTGTCTGATTATTGATAGTTCACCACAGATATGCAATGAGTCTGGCAGACAAGGCAAGGTAGAGTAAACAGTCCAGGGTAACGGTAGAGGGCAAAAGAAACCGACGCCAGACAACATCAGATTCTACCTCTAGTCGTAGCGGATATCTACTCCACTACACTCCACACAAATCCATACTTCCATACTAATATTATAAATGCGAAAGTAACTCTGTCTGTCTGTATCGCTTTCACGCTTAAACTACTGAACCGATTTTGATGAAATTTGGTAGAGGTAGATTATTATACCTTCAGAAAGGCTATGTTTTGTCGCGATAACCGACATCCACGCGGATGCAGCCGCGGGCAATAGCTAGTAAATAAATAAAAACGATGCGCACCTGACAACTTCCACAATGTATCTGGACAGGCAGTCCTGGCGCGGTGATATAAGGTAGAAAGGTTCAACTTGATATAAACTGGACTTCTTCTGAATATTGTGTATGGCTGACTTCGGGGGTTCACACTATCTACGAGTACTACAAGAATCAATATTGAAAAAAATAGCTGTGAGACATCATCATCCATATCCATTCTAATATTATATATGCGAAAGTAACTCTGTCTGTCTGTATGTTACGCTTTCACGCCTAAACCACTGAACCGATTTTGATGAAATTTGGTATAAGGGTAGATTAGGACATGAGAAAGGACATAGGCTATGTTTGGTCACGATAACCGACATCCACGCGGGCGGAGCCGTGGGGCAAAAGTTAGTAGTTTGAAATTTTTGCTCTAACTAGTTAACTCTATATTTTATCTTCACAGTTACTCTGTAGAAAATTACTGCACGTGTGCCAGCCAGCAGTGCCGAGGACTGTGGCTAAACTGTCATACAAACTAGCGACACAAAATAGAAGATATTTAAAATATCCCACGAATATGTCTGCACATAGTCATCAACAAAACCGGCGAGTGTAGAAGGGAAAGATTTATACCAGGATCGTGAACTGTAGTCTCTGCCTACCCCGTTGGGAAAAAGGCGTGACTGTATGTATGTATCGCCATCAATTTTGTAGAATTGGCTAAAGGAGAGGTCTTCCTGGCTTGCAACGTGTAGATTTGTATATGGTACTATAGACTCCGCCTATATAAAATTGTTGTCACCATCAGGGGTTCAACACCATGAGGCTTACAGAAAGAGAAAACCTTATCCATACTTCCAACCCTACTTCATACTAATATTATAAATGCGAAAATAACTCTGTCTGCATGTCTGTCTGTCTGTATGTATGTTAGCTTTCAAGCCTAAACCACTGAGCCGATTTTGATGAAATTTGGTATAGGGGTAGTTCGATAACCGTCATCTACGTGGGTGGAGCCATCGTCTACGTAAAATGAAGCACATTATATTATCTGAACAAGACAGAGCACTTTTGGTATTAGAAAAATAAGATTTCCTATTATTTCCCATCCCCTAGATTTTCAATACATTGAATTAACAGACAAAAATGTTGTTCAATAGATTGAACAACATTTTTGTCTGTTAAGATTAGCAAATAGTAATTAGAAATAAAATATAAATTTATTAGAAGTACAAATTAGTTTTATTCATTCTTATTTTCTATAATTTCCAATTTTCTTATAGTTTTATTATGTTCATATTGTGTCTGCATCTCTTTTATCTCCTTTACCCTCAGCCTACGGTGGTGTTCGAAATTCTCTTTCTCATCCTCTAAATTATGTTCTGAGACGGTTGCGTTGTAGTAGTGTAGTTCAACCAACTAAATTTTTCTGCATCTGTTTGCTTTGTGGGTGTTTCTAGCTCCAGCTTTCCAGTTTTTATAAACCTGTTACAGACTTCTGAGAGTCCTGGTACAGCCACTCGTACTTGAACTAAACATTTTCACTACCTGAAGCCAAGCTCGTGTTTTTCGTGAAGCTTGGCTCCATCGGTTTTTGTAAACAATATACGTTTGTGAATTTGTTTGCTAGGTACTTATTATATACTAAATAGCAGTAAATTTTCAGCTGCCATGAAATTAGACGCTTGTAATCACCAAAGCACCGATTTCAATAAATACCAACTTTTATATCAACAATCAGACATGTCAGTTATCAGTCAACATGACACCGAGGAAAATGCAGTATAAATAAAACGTCCTCAACTTTTATCCAATTGTTAGCACATAAATAGCATACTTAATGGTCGGGTTATAATAAACACCCATAGATATTTTCATGTTCCCAGATAATAAAACATCAGGTTACGTGTGAGTTTGGTAGCCTTTTTATGTGGTGGTGCAAGAGACAGGAATAAGACAAGTTATAACATCTTAAATATCTGACCCAGAGTTTACAACATTTATTTATTTAACACGAGCATTTTAAAAGATGTTAACCCTTGGTGAAGGGGCCGGATAGATTGCAATGACTATGAAACATACTCGATCATCCTTTATTTTAATTATGAGACGGCTACATCCATGAAAACACGGTTCCTCTACTACCGTGTTCAGCACCTCTAGTTAAGTGGCAATTACGTTTGTATTAGATTCTTCAATGTATGGGATTGACAGGTATCGTCACTTCAATCCCATACATTCATCATTGTATTGCACAGTACGCAGGCCAACAAATTGCCACTTGTCTAGGGGAGCAGGTTATTCGATATAGAAGTGTGCGATACCAGGGGACCCATAAAGTTAATATATAACTGGGGGCACCAGACTCGTGCATTCGTGCTGCTGACCCTGTAAAATCTTATATATTATTGTAGGTACATCATATTGTAGATGTTTGGAAAAAAGAATGGATAAAAAATCTTCTTTCGTATCAATTTTTTCGTAGATAGTTATCAAACAAGATAAATTCTTTGTACGTAGCTGTCTATCAAATATCTTTAAAACTGTGGATGAACCTGTAGGTACGTAGGTAGGTTTTACCCCCTAAGAACCTGCTCCCGGATGCATTGCAACCGTTGCACGCCAGACAAGCCAGCCCTGCTAATATACGCGTAAGTAAAGCCAACAATTTCGTGAACTAAAGTGTAGGTCACCTCTCTATTCAATTTTGTCATATTGTCTTTGATTTGCAATGAACATGAATAAAACCTTCCATAGTAGAACCTATTTTCGCCATTTATTTCACGCAATGGTTGTTTCCTATTTCACAATAAAAGTCGAAACAAACAAGGCAGACTCCGTCTTGATTGGACAAATAAGTTTAGACGTTCCGTTTTATATATTATATCATTTTACCACTTATTTGCCGTAAAATGCATTCAGTAAATTCTATTATTTTAAAACACAAGTTATAAGTCAAGTTTTGGGGGCTTCTCCCTAAAACTTTTCTTATCAAGTAGTTTCTGCCTAAATGATTCAAAATATTCCTCATTATTGATTATTTTCCAATTTCTATATTTTTTAAATTATGCGTAAACCGGAACAAAATTGCCCATTAAATAAAGAATGTAAACGAGAACGGCTGATTTAAAATGTTGATTCTATTATCTATGATTGAGACTCGATTCAGGCGAATTGTGTTTTAGTGCAGATTGTGAACTGCGTAAATAAAGATTCCCACTCAAGTAATGACTAGGCGATCTATGTTTAAATCCAGTTTGAGTGTCATTCTAGAATACGGGCCTGAGTACACATTATGCAAACATACAAACTGCATACACATATTGAGATATTACTCAATCACGATCAATCAGTCTAACTATCAGGTTCATTATAAACAATAAATAAATCAGGCGAGGTGAAGTCTTATCAACCTGTCCTTTTATATAAAAGAACAAATATCGCTATAGAATCTGTTAAATGTTAGGAGTAATAAATAAAATAATACCAAACAAATTGCAATGGAAAAGCGGTTTTATTTCAATGAGTAATATTCGCGCAAACTTCCAACGGTATCATGTAAACTGTTGAAATTGAAAAGTGTTATGCCATTAGCTCTAATCAAGCGTATAACTATCCACATTGCAACACTTAATTAGAGCTTAAACGAATGTTCTCCTTATTAAAGTTCCTTACAGTCTGACAGCATAATGTAGAACTTTGTCTATCTGCACAAGCAAACTGGGTGTGAACACTGTTCCTCAAACTAATATAGAGAGTAGAATTTAATTCACTGTTTGATGTTTCATTCGTATCTAGCAGAAAATGAGCGTAAATTTTGAACACAATCACGTTTCTTGTTTCGGGTAATTATTGTATCTTTATACGGGAATAATATAGTTAGAGGGATATTAAAATGTAGCTTATTAATAATTTTTAAACTATCGCGTTCCATGATATACAATAATGTTAACGGGAATTACCGCGATCATGGCATAGGTACATAATACCTTTGATTTGCCTGACGTTTCCACAAGGATAAACCGGCCGTATCACGTGATACGTATGACAAATCAAAGGTATGTATGTAACTATACCATGATCACGTTAATTCCCGTTAACTAATTCTAGGTAATTTCGGTTGCTTGTTGCTTTAAAAAAATATATATCTAGAGTACTTATGTTTATGTATGCGTTTGGCCAGCGTGGAAAAAGTGGGCTAATTCAGTAGAATTCCACCATACGCAAGTCATCTTCACCGAACTTTATTTCTTTTCACGAACTGTACGTGAAGCGATTGAAATCAAGAGGCATAAAATGGCGAAAACTAAAAATATCGAGAATATGCGGGTAGATGAAGAACCTGCTACCTCACGGACTCGAAGACGGCAGGCGTGCACTACTGAGCCAGTCAGCCTGTGACCACGGCCGGTGTAACCTGGTCGAAACGTCAGGCAAATCAAAGGTACGTAGGTATGTACCTATACCATGATTGCGTTAATTCCCGTTAGTGTTATTGTATATCATGAAACGCGAGAGTTTGAAAGTTAGTTTAATTAAATTTACTCTCGGGTTTAAAAGAGAGATTTGAAATTAATATTATCCTAAAAATACTTAGGCTTTTTAGAGTCCTAATGAGAATTTCTGAGGTATATCTCATTTAACTACTATCATACGTAAACTCGGAGTACTGCGTATAATCTCCTTAATATAACAGCCGTTATGCTAACAGAATGGCTATAATTGAACATTGCCCGTACATTCCGACCGACCTGTGATGTTACAATGGGGATAATAATTGCCAGCGTAATAAATTATTGTCAATATTATAATGTTGGGTCAGGTAATTGCGGTATATCACCAGTAATTTATCAGTAAGGACTCGCCAGTGAATGTGTCATTAACAATTTTGATTATGGATGGAAAGGTTATAATATAAAGTACCAACCCCATACGAATATTTTTAACGCGACAGTAATTTTGCCGTGTTAGCTCCGGTGGAGTGGAATAGGACCACCCCAGCTCTTCTTGTGGGTGTCGTAAAAGGTGACTAAGGGATAGGTCTGTTCTTGGGAACGAAAAACATAATTGGCGAAACTCGGGTGCCTTTCTTTTTTTTTCTTTTTTTTTTGTGCGGGAATCCCCTCGGATACCCCCCCTGCCGGAGCCGGAAGGGTAGGTTATGTCGGACTCGAACCGACTAAAACCGCACGCCGAATGTGGGTCGTGGTGCTAGGCCGGAGGTGAGGTTGTCAACGACATATCCCTCGCACTCCGGCTGACCCAGGGCCATCCCTTACAGTCTGGCCCTCCTCAGGCGAAACTCGGGTGCCAATTAATACACCTATGCCTACCCCTTTGGGGATATACAGCCGTGGTTATATGTATATATGCAATTTTGTCGGTCTACCAGTTAAGCTTTCACTTCTAAGCCACTGAACCGATTTTTATGTAATTTCATACAGAGATAGATTAGATATTGAGATGATTTCGAAGGCTATGTTTGGTTGCGATAACAGTCCAGCTGGTAGTAACACGGGTGGTGCTCCGGGCAACAGCTAGTAATTTATATCGATAAAAACGTAGAAACCATAATTATCATATCAGAAATACAATAATATAAATAATAATTTTACAATTATTAACGTGAGTGAATTGAACAGGAATAAAGTGCAATAATAATACCTATTATTAAATCAACACATAAAGAGCTTGAAAAATATAATATAACAATTTATAGGCGACCCTATGAAACGTTTGTGAAATCTTAGATAATTGCATACTATTTTTATCCTAATATTTAGTCATAGCATTACGTTTAAACCTTCCATACAATAACCTTTAGAATGTAAACAGTTACGTTTATTTGTAAGGAGCACGCAACTGGCTTTCAAGAATGAGGGTTTGAAAATTTCTAAGAAACGACTGCATTTTTTAATTGTATCCTACAAATTAGTTATACACCTAAATAGATTTTGTGATGGTATATTCTAGTTGCAGTTCTTTAAATAATCGCATTTTAGGAGAAGTAACAAGTATGTTAAGTAGCTGAAATGAATGATTTATGCTTGTGTAACTTAAAGGTAGTAAATTTAACAGTTAATCAAATGGTCCATAGACTACGTTTATAAATTATAAACAGTTTTCTAAGTGCTTGTGTTAAAGTGTGTATTCATAATGCACCATAATATACTCTAAAGGTTTTCTTTTTTTTTTTTTGAATGAATTTTTTTATAGCATTTATTATGCTAACTTTTAAGTTCGAAAAACATTGGAAAAAATGAAATGCTCAAGTGAGCCTCGAACTCACGACCTTTCCCTTATAGGGGGACTGCTCTTCCAACTGAGCTATTGAGCGACACTTGAATCATTCCAAATTTTCCTTCTCTTTATATCCGTCTATGAGGGCGACGGTGCATCCAACTACCAACATTCTTACGAACTGTTGGAAACAATGAATGATCTTTCAACCATTTTTAAACATTGATTATGCTAACTTTTTAGTTCGAAAAACACCGGAAAAAATGAAATGCGACTCGAACTCACGACCTTTCCCTTACAGGGGGACTGCTGATATAAAGGGAAGGAAAATTTGGAATGGTTCAAGTGTCGCTCAATAGCTCAGTTGGAAGAGCAGTCCCCCTGTAAGGGAAAGGTCGTGAGTTCGAGTCTCACTTGAGCATTTCATTTTTTCCAATGTTTTTCGAACTAAAGGTTTTCATCAATAACTATTTGCAAATTCAATTCAGATCAAACAAACTTCAAAGAAAATCATAATATGTACCTTTAATAAAGAAGAGATCAAAATACATTTAAAATTATGTTTTGTTAGCTACTAAAGAATGTTACTAATCAGATGATTAATATTGTGATTAAAGATACCAGATACGCGATAGTCCAATGGTATAATTGTTGAATCCTGTATTTATTAACCTCTTATTAACTTTTTTTTTCGTGCGGAATACCCTCGGATACCTCCCCTGCCGGAGCCGGAAGTGGAGGTCATGTGGGACTCGAACCGACTAAAACCGCACGCCGACTGTTGGTCGTGGTGCTAGGCCGGAGGTGAGGTTGTCATCGACATATCCCTCGCACCCCTCAAACTCAAGCAATTTAGCTTAACTGGAGAGGTTACAGGGCATACAGACTACTTTCAACCAGAAATATATTTCTGTGGGATTTGAATAACATCTAAACGGGAGAAGCCGTTGGCTGTACCTAGTATGAAATATAGTGAGTAGTATGAAATTCATGAATTATTCGTATTTTGTATAGTTATTATTGAAAATTATTTTTGGAATCTAAGAAAAGCTTTATTACACGATTGAAAAAAAAAACATCATAATGTTCATAAAATTTAAGATTATTACCGTCATAAAACAAGTTATAAGCGAAAAAATAGCATTACGAGTTTACCCTACAGTCCTACATCGCATGCCGTACAGAAATTAATGAGTATTACTTTATACATAGTCAAAACACACCCCGAAGACCATTTAGAAGTATTATTGATGATATTAGGCGGGGCTAAGGCAAATTTTACCCATAATAAAGAATGAACTTTTTAATGGAATACGACAATGTCGGGAGTTTACGTTAGAATACTTTGTTAAGAGAAGAATTGAGATTTTAGTTTCTTATAGTGTCGGTACTCTATTTGTCTATATGTTATTTAATTTGTCCATAAATATGTTATTGGGATAAGGGTGTCTTACTTAATCCTACAAGATTTTTGGGCCGAAACCAACCTCACCTTCAAGCCGGTTCTTCTGAATGACAAATTAATATCTGACACAAGCTTACTTTTTGAATTAGGGTGGTCTAATGACAGATGATCCTATTTAGAAAAAAATAATAGAGCAGCAGATTTCAGGTCGATACTAGCAAGGTTTGAATGCAACTCGTAAGATCTATACAAAAAGGATTATTTAATTAAAAAGAACAAATACGTTTATATACGTTTAGTACCATCAAACACAAAAACCTCATTCATCATCAGTTTTGACGCAGTAGGCTAAAAATTTAAAAGATATAACCTGGTAAGTAACATATTATGTCTATAACATAAAAGCAAATTACCTACCTAGCCAAAGCCACGAAATAACCCCAACTAAGGGTACTTGGAGAGAATGTTGCAGAATAGTTTTGAATACACAATGCGCGCCCAGTGTATGAACGCAAGGCTACAGAATCAATAATAGAGCGACGTATTTCACAGCCACGTAATAATGTGCAATCTCACAACAATGCTAGATCAAATGGTTTAAATTCCTAAGTTCAGCTCGAACGACTTAGGCTAAGAACTCATGGAGCTGTTTTTACCCGCGTCCGCCGCGCTTGCGGGCGGTTGTCAGATTTTCTGAGCCACGATCCGCGGCCCGCGGCGATTTTGCCACGAGAAAATCGGAGAATCGCTCGTTATCGCGGCGGACGCGGGTAAAAACCGCTCCGTGAGTTTTTAGCCTTAGAATGTGGCTATGTGCCGGGGCTTTATTTGCTCTTATCACTTTTGGTATGTGTTGGTCTGTGGGTGGGAATACCTAGTATCGATTGCTACTAGAATTGAATACCGACTACAAGTAGTAGTACATTGAAGTATGTACGATTGGTGTTTTGTATTGCGACCCTTAATCTTCGTTCCTACAAAGAGGCTCATGGTTTAGTGGACATTTGTTGATATTTTTGAGGATAGGTGGTTATTCATAACCCATTGAAATACCTCCGTGCCTCAGAGAGCACGAGCCCTTCTTACAGTTAATCGCGATGATTGCATTTGATGATGACAAAGCTGTAAGTAAAATTTTCCAATTTCATTTCATTACGAACGTATGACAGAACATTATGTTTATCTTGTGAGCATGGTAGGTACTCAGGTTGAGGTCTCAGGCGATGGGATATAGTTTTGTACGTGCTTAAATTACGTACTCATGAGTCCAATTGTCTGTCAAAGTTCTAGCAAGTGTGTGCTCTTTGATAGTCAGAGAACGGACTCTTGAGTAACATTGAAGTTGGCACCTACAATCAATGATCGTAATATATCATCTTACTAATATTATAAACGCGAAAGTTTGTAAGTATGGATGGACGGGTGGATGTTTGTTGCTCTTTCACGTCTAAACGGTTGGAGAGATTTTTATTAAATTTGGTATGGAGTTAGCTGATACCCTGGCCAGCAAGCCACAGCTGCGGTAGTGATCGTCAGATCCATCTGCGACGATAAGGTCACGTGGGACCGCCGCGCTGGAGCCCCGCAGCGCCGGAGCTATGACAGAAGCTATGCTTGCTGCATGATTGCTTGCATGCTGCATACAGCATGCATGGCTTCTGTAACAGTTCCCGCGCTGCGGGGCTCCAGCTCGCAGATGGATCTGACGATCACTACCGCAGCCATTTATTATTATTTATTTTATTAACACATAGGCTATGTTTGGTCGCGATAACCGACATCCACACGGGTGGAGCCGCGGGCAAAAGCTAGTACTCTATAATTGTAATTTTTATGAATGATTATTTTACATTTGATTTGATAAACAGTGATCAGCCCCCTTAAACAAAGTGGTTAATGAATAAATATTAACACGTATTTTGACGTTTATGACAGTCGAAATGTCAATCTTTTCTATTCTACAAATGTATTGCCACTTGTTTAGAGGGGCAGGACGGAATTGAACCTGAACTATATGCAATATTTTTACTTGAACTATATGCAATATTTTTATTTGTTAATCATTTACACGAGTGAGTGCAAATATAAACATTTGTAGTAGAATTTCAATTTACTTTTCGAATGAAACGGACTGATTGGAAATACTGGAACATTATTCGACACGTATATAAAATTTCCAACTCCATCAATGATTTAGTACGAATGCATGCACGAATAACAAATTTATTTCGGACTCGTATGCATATCAGTTAATACAATGATGCGGTTTTGAACTATTTAATTAATTCAATACTAATTAAACAACAGTACATAGTTTTGTATTTATTATCCCGACAGTGAGATAATTAAAAGGAGCGGATAACCTGATAGTTTTATTATTAATTTAGTAAGCTAATTTATTCTCGAATCGTCGCCCTTATAGACGGATATAAAGAGAAGGAAAATTTGGAATGATTCAAGTGGTGCTCAATAGCTCAGTTGGCAGAGTAATCCCCCTGTAAGGGAAGGGTCGTGAGTTCGAGTCTCACTTGAGCATTTCATTTTTTCCAATGTTTTTCGAACTTAAAAGTTAGCATAATAAATGCTATCAAAAATTCATTCAAATATTTGGGCGCAGTCATCAAAATTCAATGTTTAAAAATGGTTGAAAAATCATTCATTGTTTCCAACAGTTCGTAAGAATGTTGGTAGATGGCTGCACCGTCGCCCTTATAGACGGATATAAAGAGAAGGAAAATTTGGAATGATTCAAGTGGTGCTCAATAGCTCAGTTGGCAGAGCAATCCCCCTGTAAGGGAAAGGTCGTGAGTTCGAGTCTCATTTGAGCATTTCATTTTTTCCAATTTTTTTTGAACTTAAAAGTTAGCATAATAAATGCTATAAAAAAATCATTCAAACTAATTTATTCTATCAATACCTTTATCAATTTGGCGGTAGCTAGAGCGAAAAAGGGTTTAACCACAAACCAAAGAAATGACGTCGAGTTTGTAAAGGAAGGCTGCTCAAAAAAGACAAACCAAAAGCCGTACTCAATTTTGATAGCAGCCGCTGATTGGACATTACTCGCAGATTCGTATGAGAAACACTATAAAATACCGGAGGATGTTTGTGCCTCGTCATCCAGACCCGATATATTCCTATTTTCAAAACAGCAAAAGCGTGTACTAGTAGAACTCACAGTACCATGGGAAACTAACATACCTAAAGACCACGCTATAAAAAATAAACAAATACTTTGACTTGACCAACGAGTTAACCAAAAATGGCTATGTGGTTAAACTCTACGCCGTAGAAGTAGGAGCAAGGGGAATTCCAGCTAAATCCCTATATAACTTATTTAAAAACCTCGGATTGCCAAGAGCTTCAGTAAGCTCTTTAATCAAACGAATATCTAAAACGGCGTTGATAGGATCTTACCAAATTTGGATAGGTAGAGGGGTGAACACTTGTGACGGTGGAGGTGAGCGCTGATGCATCACAAGGTGGCCACCCTAAACCTGCACCTGGGTCGCAAGTCCCAGGCGCCGTCACAGTGTTCCTCTCTGTACCACGCCATGGACCCGGCGACCGCACGGTGACTCCATGGAATGCTAAGAACCGGATCTCTTAGTGTTAATCCCAGTCGCATCCGAAGCTTTCAACTTGGAGTCTGGGGTCTGCTTTACCAGTCTAACTACAGATTTGCCTAAACTTTGATATTTTCTGCGAAGTGATTGGCATCTGATCTCCGCAACCCAGAGCCAATATCGAAGCATTGTAGCTAGAGAAGTTGTTGGACCTTGGCGGGCACCAACTACACGTAACAACTGCCATAGATGTTCGTGTGGCAACTGAGACCAACAGCTTAACGTGCTCTCCGAGGCACGACCAGATCAATGCAAATACCGATATTCATGCATAGAAATATTTGCATTGAGTGGGGATCGAACTCCGCACCTGCATAGCGGTCGTATTCCCTCCCGCTACGCCAACGAGGCAATCTATTAATATCTGTTACCTATATTATAAATGCAGTAGTTTACAAAGATGTTTAGATGCTTCTTATTCACGCTTTATGGCTGAAATCTACGACCATACAGCCCTAGGGCCTTACAGCCTAGGACCATACAGCCCTACCCCTAGGGCTAGATAGTCGCTGGCTGAAATTTAATACAGGTATATATTACAGTCTGTCATGACACATAGGCTTTTATCCGGGGAATAGGTTTTCCAAAAGTTGCTAGAACGGCATCCAAAATCATCATCGGTGGACCAGCGGACAACAGCTAGTATAAAATATACCGATAAAGGTTTTATAGTATCTTCGTGGTGGCTGTGGAAGATAAAGTAAGAAAGACCATTAACTGTAATTTCCTGTTCTATTAGCAAACGGATATGTACACGGCAATCCCTTAACCCGGACTTTCACTGCGAAAGGATAATTACGGACTCCAACTAGCTAGAATAGGTTTTACAGTTGTTTTTTTTTTTTTTAAAGTTTTTTTTTTTTTTTTCCATTTCCCATTTTCCAGTTTCCAATTGCCATTTCCATTTTTTCCATTTTCCAATGTTTTTCGAAAAAGTTTTTTTTTTTTAAAAGCAATAATATGGTAGAATAAGATGAGAAAATTATTAATTATAAAACGGCTGAGGTTGTCAAAGTGTAGTGGTTTCCATCATATTAATATCAACAATAACATGAAAATGATTATAGCCTAGTATTAGCATCGATTTAATTACTTATTATTGTTTCTTACGGAGAAAGAATACATGTATTATCACCCCATCTCATTCAAAGGATGTCGTAAGAAGCGACGGGCAGAAAAAATACGCAGACGATATCACTGCAAGCGAAGGAAATCTTAAAATGAAACCCTATACCATCTTGTTTGGCCAGTGTGAAAACAGTAGGTCAAAGCCTCCCAACATTGGGAGAGGCCTATATTTTTAACAGTGGACTGGACTGCGTTAGCCTAATTGATTAACGTAACAGTATCAGTCTAAATAGCTGCAAATCCATTTCTACATAGCTATACCATAGGCCTCTCCCAATGTGTGGAGGCTTTGAGCTACTGTTTTCAATTGTTTTGGTTGTTTAGCTTTCTGTTACACGAAAAAAGTTTATTCTTCTGCCGATGTGTTAAAAAGCATCAGTTTATTTCAAAATTGAGCAGGAGCACGCTACAAACTTTTTTGAACAGTGCTAGTAGCCAAAATAACTATTTTTTTGTATTTCGAACTATTATACCTATCCGTTAACTTAATAAATACTTTATACTGATAACTGTGTCCCAGCAATAGTTATCAGATGTTTTAGTCGGTTGGTTCTCTACTTCTTCATCGATAGAAGCGAGATAATGTAATATTCGATTGCCAGTAGAACGGATGCTGTTTGCTTTAAGGGAACGAGTTTCGTTTGGAATATTTTTATTCAGTCGACTATTTCCGCTAGACTTTTCCTTGATGGAAGTGCTTCTATGCAGTCTAACGTTGCGAATTAAAGGTAATGGGTACAATTGCCATTTTTCCTCACAGTAGAAGCGAATTTTGACATATACACAGCATTCTGCTTGTAAACTTTCTATGTACGTTTTGTACGGGAGGTATTAGGAGAGTAAATCAAACAATGAAGTCATGATAGAGACTAACTATTTATTGGAAGAATACATGATTAAATACTCTATAAAATGAGGTTACACGTGTCACATATATATACTACACCACATCTTCCCTCTCTTAGAAAAAAAATTAAATACTAGTGTAGTACATTTTTTTTTATATGTAAGTTTACATATAAGTAAAATATAGTAGTATACATGTACATAATGTATAGATGTATACATTTTACACTTTCTTCTTAAGAGTGATACAATTTAGTCCGATTCTTATGAACTATGTCAAGCTTTTCATTCTTTAAAATCTCTACGTTTGGGGATATGTCCCTAACAACTTTGTAAGGACCTGAATACAAATCGCCAAGTTTATTACCTACTTCGTTTTTTAACAATACTAAGTCATTAACTTTATATTTAACAGGATTGATATACTTATCATATTTAGATTTTCTTACAGATTTACTCTTAAGTAAATTGTCTCTTGCCTCTCTTTGTGAAAGTTGTATGCAATATTTTAACTGACTTGGATAACTTTCGTAGTTGTAAATAGGCTCTACAATGTTTTTATTACTTAAATTACTTGGAAGTATACACTTTTTCCCAAACACTAATTCAAAAGGAGTAAACTGTGTTTCTGAATGTACTGACGTATTATATGCGAAACACCAAAAGGGAAGCCATTGGCTCCATGTCTCTGGGTGTTTGTCAGTATGTATTCTTAGGAAAGAATTTAAGTGTTTATGTGAAACCTCTAATGCACCTATACTTTGATGGTGATATGCAGTTGAATTTAATTGTTTAATTTGTAGTAACTTACAAACTTCTTGAAATGTATTTGACATAAATTCATTACCTTTATCAGTAGCTATTTCCTTTGGAACTCCATATCTAAGAATGAAATTATGAACTAAAGTTTTTGCTACTTCATCACTTTTCTTGGAAACTAAGGGATAAGCTTCCACGTATTTGCTAAGTTCACATTGTAAAGTAAGTATGTAAGAATAATTATCGTTATCAGTTTCTAAGGGACCTACAAGATCTAGGAATATTTTTTCAAATGCCGAGTTGGCAGTACTAGTTATAACCATTGGTTCTTTAGTTGGAGTAGAATATTTGTGTCGTTGACATTTATCACAGCGTTTCACAAATTCATTTACATCCTTATCAATACCAGGCCAATAATAATATTTCCTGATATTGTTCGACATTCTTCTAATACCAGCATGGCCACTACTGGGTAGAAGATGAAAGTCGTTTAAAATAACTCGTCTGTCATCTTTATCTTCTATTCGTTCTACATCTTTAACAATACATATTCGTGGTCCGGACCTATTTTTTGTTCTATTCACTTCTTCTAATAACATTCTGATAAAAACTTCATTATCTTTATTGTTAACTATACAAATTTCTTCAACATTAATATTTTTACACAAATCATCTAGTTCTCTCACGAATTCACTTCGTGTAATCCGCGATCGAGATTCTACATATTTGATGTAAATAGTTCTTTTACTCTCTACGTAACATAATATTTCACTTTCTTTAGTTATAGATCCTTCGTATTTCATTGTATTATACCTATTAAGGTCTATAAATAATAACTCTACAGATTCTTTCGGTTTGATATGTGTGCCTACGATTTTTGGTTTATCAGACCAATCCTCGGTGGGGACCATATGAACCGGAGCCTTTTGTAAGGCGTATTGTGCACGTGTCATAACGTTTACTACACACGCATTCATTTCTTTTAACTCATTTATCGATATTCGAGATAAAGCGTCTGCTGCAGAATTATTACAGCCTTTTACGTACTCTACATCGAAATTATATTCTTCTAAAGCTAATCTGAATTTTATTAATCTACTTGACGGATCTTTCATATTAAATAAATATATCAAGGGCTTGTGGTCAGTACGGATTTTAAAATATCTCCCATATAAATATGGACGAAAATGTTTTACCGCCCACACTATCGCCAGTAGCTCTTTTTCTATGATAGGATAGTTTTTTTTCTGCTTTATTCAAATTTCGACTAGCAAAAGCTATAGGACGTCTATCTTTGTTCGTTAGAATTGCGCCTAAGGCATAATTAGATGCATCAGTTTCTAATATAAAATCATTTCGTTCCGAAAAATCTGGATATTGCAAAATAGGAGGAGAAATATTTTTTTCTTTCAGCATATCAAACGAATTTTGACATGTCTTATCCCAAATGAAAGGAACATGTTTTCGACAAAGAGCATTTAATGGATATGCTATTTCTGCAAAATTTCTTATGAATTTTCTGTAATAGTTTACGAAAGCTACGAATCTCTTAACCTCGTCACAATTTTCTGGACGTGGATAATTTTTTACAGCTCTAATTTTTTCAGGGTCGGGTTGAATACCTTCACTCGATATTACATGCCCTAGATACAAGATTTCTTTTCTTAAGAAATCGCATTTTGAAGGATTTAATTTCAAGTTAACTTTTCGTAATCTTTCAAAAATATCCTGTAAATTTTTGTTATGCATATTTAAATTATTTCCCATGCAAATTAGATCATCTAAATATATTAAGCATTTGTCGTAATTTAAGCCAGCTAAAGCTATATTCATCATACGAGAGAATGAACTGGGACTTGTTTTTAATCCCATTGGCATCCGTGTCATTTGGAACTGACCTGAACAAAACGCTGTCATTTTTCGACTATTTTCATCCAAGTTGACATTATAATAACCTTGGTGGAGATCTAAATGACTAAAGTAGAGACTACCTGATACGGATTCCAAAATTTCAGTAATATCCGGTAATGGGTATTTATCATCAACTATACAATTATTTAACTTACGGTAATCAATAACTAACCTCCATTTTTTATTACCTGTAGCGTCTACTTTTTTCGGTACTAATAAGACAGGACTGGACCAGTCACTTGTACTAGGCTCTATAATACCTTCAATTAACATTTTTTCTATTTGTTGCTTAACTTCAGATTTTTGAGAATGAGGTAATCTGTAAGGTTTTGAAAAAATTGGGGTAGTACCCGGTTTTAATGTTATTGAATGTGTATAAATGTTCGTAGTACTTAATTTATCTCCTTGTAAATAAAAAATGTCGGAATATTTAGCACATAGATTTGCAATCGAAGTCTGTTCTTCGTCATTCATATGTGAAAATTGTATTTGAGAAAATAATTGATTAACTCGGCTAGCATTATTCTCGGTTTTGTCGAACGCGCAAATATTATAGTCACTCAATTTGTGAATAGCAATATCAAATTTAGACAATGTCAATCTATTTTCAGTGGTATTCAATATTCTGACCGGTATTACACCTTTTACAGGAGTAGCGACCGAACTAGCTAAAAAAACACCGTCCTGTATTTCACTTGAACAAATTACGCAGTCTTCTTGAAACCCCGTTTGAATATAGTGAATAGACTCGCACCTTGCGGATATATCTAAAAAATTATCACATTTATGTGAAATAGGTAAATTAACTATTCTATGATGATCGCGCAATGTCAAAATATTTTTATCGAAATTTAAGACTGATCTGTATCTCCTTAAAAAATCTCTACCAATAATACCGTTTGTCATAATTGGCAATGAATTAAAAACATAAAACTTATGACTAATAATTAGATCATCGGCGCTCAATTGTAAATATACGTATCCTATTGCACGAACTTTGCCTCCTAAACCGTTAATGATAAGATTTTCGTTCTGTATGGGAAGATTTTGTTCTAATACATATTTATACCTAATTGCGCATAAAGTAGCACCCGAGTCAATTAGAAAAGAAAATGGTTTATCGTTTACTGAAAAATTTGTAAAACAGTCACTGTCACAAGATAAAATCGTATGCTCGTCTTTAGGCACGAAAAAACTCGTGTGTTATGTTCGAAGACGTCGGTTCAGAACCTTGAGGTGAACTAGCAGATCGCGTTTCATTAATAACGTGAACATTGTGGTTATGCCGAATCCCTTGGTTTCCTCTACTATTTCCTCTATTCTTACCTCTGAACTGCTGACCTCGAGTAGGAGCACCCCGGAATGTAGTCTGTTGATGCGCTCCTCGCTGCTGATGTCCTCGAAAACTGGTACGGCCTGGTACTCTATATGAGTGAGATCTGTTGCTAAATCCGCCTCGGTATCCTCTACCATTATTAAATTTAGAATTATAGTACGTATTTTTAGACATACCCATTATCTCCCCAGAAGCTGACGTGGTGGAGACCTCTTCATCCTGGGCTGCTTGGACCGCGTCCTTCAGGGAACTAAAATTCCTGGCAGCAATAATTGTACTAATCCTACGATTTCGCAAGCCGTCAGCGAATTTTTTAATAACAATATTTTCATTTAATGGCTTCAACACTTTATAATTTTCTGAATTTCCGTTCGCTTGTGATATCGTAAGATCAACCAATAATTCCGATAATTCTTTGCCAAACTCAGAAATAGACAAGTTATTTTGTTTAGTTTTTTCCAATTTTGTTGAAATCGCAGTAGCCGATTTAAAGGGCAAAAATTCTTTTTTCATATCCGTAATTAAATCTTTCACACTTGAATAATTTGAATTTAATCTTAATTTTGCAGCTTGAGACAATCTACTTTTAAGTACAAAATTAATTAATTTCTTTTTACAGTCATCCTTGTCCAATAAAGACTCATAGTATTCAATATTATCAATTAATTGTTTTGTGTTGACCTCTGTATCGTTCATACAGGGCAATAGGTGCAACGCCGTTTTTAAATCGAAAGTACTCATTGTAACAATAGTATCAGAACTAGATTGCTCACTTTGGCATAAATTTAAAATTTCTCTATACAACTCTAAAAATGTTATACAAAATTTCTGCACTATTGGATCCTCATCACTTTCTTTACGAAATTCCAAATTATACTCATTTGACCAGCATAAATATCGTTCATATATTACGCTACACTCTTTTAATTTATTACAATATTTCCTTGCCTTCTTTTAGGGCCTATTTTTATCAAATACGTTCTAATTTCCTTTAATTCACTATATAAATTTTTTAAAGCATTTGCCATAACTTACCATCAGGCGGAGCTGATAATATACAAAATGAATAAATACCTGTGGTTCATCTCAAGGATAAACACATTATTTTATAACACTATCATCTGATTACAGTCCACTATATAGTTCATCTAAGCACGGAGTAAGTATCGTATTACATAAGTAAGCAAGCCGTAAACGCATACCGCACTATATTGACACGTTACGCACTGTTATTATGGGATCGCGCACTTTTCACCATACAACTCATGGATACAGTTTCTGTGAACCTTGGGCCTCACGCTCGCGATTTGTATTATTGGGACTTGTCGCTGTACGCCGGAAACTACTAAACACTCTTCTATTTATCTCCCGCGATATCATTCGAATATGACATCTTTTATACAAACTATATGCAAAATATAGCGAACCGCACAGAATAATTACGAGGATTATCAGTAGAAGCAAGCTAGACATGGACATGTGATGCTTTATGTCCTCTGCTGTGGCCTCGTTTGTGCCTCCTGCTGCATTTTGGGTGATCACCACTTGATCTTTGGTTGATTTTGCGCCCATGATAAAAGTTGGAGAAAATAGTTCGTAACAACCGAATATACAACAATCACACGTAACGGGTTTCTTTGTTCTAGTCCCATAATTGCACTTTGTATCACTACACTCAGATTCATTTGCTAGAAAATTCCATCCCCTATATGGAGAGCGCGTCGGATTGCTGAGATGCGCGAATGTTAGGCAGGGTCGCCATGTACGGGAGGTATTAGGAGAGTAAATCAAACAATGAAGTCATGATAGAGACTAACTATTTATTGGAAGAATACATGATTAAATACTCTATAAAATGAGGTTACACGTGTCACATATATATACTACACCACAGTTTGTTGGAATGCTTTGCTCAGGTAAAATGTATTAAATCAATGCTTTTTTTATCATCTGACACGCTTACTGTAAAAAGTGTGTGGTGCTTGCAACAATCACTAATACATATTACCATTTTTAGTTAAGTTCTTTATATATTTATTAATTAACTTTACCCGGCCTGATGCTAAATCCAAAGAAAAGAGTTTTCGCGACTCGTTCAAAAAATCTGGGATGGTCACATGTGTGAGGGTAAAGCGATCTAAATACAGGATTCGGCAGCTTGAGCGTTCGGCAGGTACAGGAATTTTGGAACCACTAAATATTAAATGGTACCTATCAACTGCAAATGTCGCTTACGCTAATCCTAAAATTACAAAATGTACGCCGAATACATGATATCAGTATAAATATCGATCATTAGAAAAAATATAAAATATGCCACTATTAATTATGACATTAAATTTTATGCGGACAAATAGGGTACCATTACGACATACTACAGGGTATAAAACGTTTAACGAGCCCAATGGTTGTATAATATCGGACATTTAAATATTATAGCCTTTGCCTTGTATACGGGCCAATAAAACCTCAAATCACAATCGTTTTAGAAGCTTAACGCAGAAATATAATAATTTATTAATATTACTTTATAGCTGGTCTGGTTTAAAAGAGTTTTAGTTACAAGGTATTATCCGCGAGTATTGATGCCTCTTCCGCAACCCGAAACTTTTAGAAGGATGAATTCGAATACGTGAAATATTTAAATCCAGTCAAACAAGTAGTTAGACTTGAATAGGACCCCGGACACCGAGCTGAAAGCTTCGGATGCGACCAAGATTAACGCAAGCATGAGAAAAGCAGCCTATACATTATTACAGACTAAACTATTTCTGAACTGTCCGTCTGCAAGTCATCTACTGGGGTCCTCAAGCGCGCAAATTACGGAACAGTACCTCTAGCACGAAAAACTATCATTATCGTGACGTAAACGTATCAAGATAATAAAGCATTGTGATTGGCAGGTTTCATACACATACACACACACATACATACATACACACACACACATAGTAGGCAGGCGCCCAATCACAATGCTCCGTTCTTTCGATAAGTTTACCGTTACGATGACGTTTTTCGTGCATATCCGTTCAGTCACTTAAGTGAAATAGAGGCGCTTGAGTAACCTGCATAGTTGAAATTGTCATGCAAACGGCTTCATCTCGAATATTATAAAATATACAGAAATTTCAGTAGAAAGTCATAATTTTGAAAAGCGGAAACTTCAAAACTATAGCAATTAGATAAATTAACAAAATTTTCGTGAAATTCCGGACTTATCTATCTTGTTAGACAAGACTTCGTACGATATGCAACTTATGCACTATTAACTATGTAAGCGGCTACTTGGCTCTAATTGACTCATTAGCTAGTTACCTAATGAGTTTCCTCTGGCATGGTTTGCTTATCTGACCTCAGCAATTTACTAGTTATGCTAAACTTGCTTATTTATTACAAAGTTTTCGTAACTGACTGTACACAAATACGTAAATTTTGACAATCGCGCGAGTTGACGACAGGAAAATAATCAAAAATTGAAAGTTGCCAACTCGCGGTTTCCCGCAAGTTTATTGCCCGCGAGTTGATGAATGACTCAAAATAACTAACATTGTGTTATGTTATAAGATACCTTAAAATATATTTTGAAGAAAGCTTTTATACTGATACTGCTAGATTTTATACTGACACTAGCTAATGCTCGCGGCTTTGCCCGAATGTATGTCGTTTATGGTGACTTTTGGTTATATATCCGATTTTGCTCAATCAATTGCGATAAAAAAAAGTAAAGTAGCCAATACAACTCACCGAAATAACTTACTTAAGTAAAGTTCTCACCAAGTCCTTCAATCAAATACTAAAAAGAGTAAGAAATAAATTCATTTGAATATACGAATTTATTTTATTCAAGTTCAAAAGTGAAATAAACGAATTAGATCTACCATGAAACATAAATTCGAAGTTGCAAACGAAAGTTTCCGTTAATTGACACCATGAGACACATTTATCCCATAATTGGGCCCGAAGGGGGTAAATAACACTCCGTTCGGCCTCAACCCTGTACGTAAACGATACGTCTTTTCATCCGCGTTTCGTGTAGTTCCGAGGTTTTGTATACATTTCATAGTAGCTCCCCCAGACCCATTACGGTTGTTCTTTATTCAAAACCTGTGAAATTATTACCACATCTATTATAGGAGGCTACTAAGGCTTTCGTGATGCATGATTATAGTAATCGACTTGTAACTATGGTTGGGGCAATTTTGTTGGACCCTCAAGGAACAAGAAAATTATGTATGAGCGTTTTAATTCCCGTGACGTGCCATAGCCTGTGATGACGAAATAATTGTATTGACTGCTGAAAGTTAAAAGCTTTTAAGCGACGACACGCATTCATTCGGAAATATTCATAGTCGACATAATAGTAACTAATGCAATACAGTGATTTTCGTGTCAATCGTCAATGTCGCTTAGAGCTGTATGGCTTTCAAATGTCGAATATCAAGCTTTTTTTTTTTTAGTTGCTTTGTATTTTATGTGAAATTGTGAGGATATAAAAAATCGTTGTTTACCTTATACTCACATAAAGATATGTATTGATAGATCATTAAGTGAAAAATACTTGATTATGAAATGAACAATAATAAAAACACCTTAGCGTATTCATCCACACTAAATTTATCCTAGGACATTTTTTTAATCATATTTAAATATGAATTTATCATTTTAATTTTCCTAGAGACGTTTTGGTTTTAAACTACTAAATACAAATAAAAATAAAAGAAAACGAATTAAAAACTACGACTATGACTAAAATTAAAACGCGTCGTAGAATTCCTCCGCATTGCATGCCTCTTGTGGCAGCGTTCCCAGAAGGCTGGCAGCGTTCCCAGAAGGCTGGCAGCATTGCCACGTTGTATGGCAATGCTTATTCTCTGACCTAATAAAACAAATGATTAGAAAATAAAAAACCCTACTGCCACAGAAAAGACCAAAATAAGTTTGATAGCAGGCGGTACCCATTAATTTTCTTTCGGTTTATGATTGGCAAGTGGGTACCGCCTGCTATCATACTTATTTTGGTCTTTTCAGTGACAGTCGGGTTTTTAATTTTTTAATCATTTGTTTTATTTTATACTTTTTAGTTATGATATGACATGTATATCTTTTTGTAATTTCCTTCATATCGTTTATACTTGAAATAAAAACTTAAATCAATAAGTAAGAAAATTAGCGAGAATGATTGTTTTGTTAAACAACTTTAAATCGTTATATATCCTAAACTATTATTTAAAATGAAAAATGATAAAAGGAACCTAAAGATGATTTTAAAATACCTACCTATTCAACAATGACACCCCACTTGACATAGTTCATCGACTTTTTCTTTTTTTATTTTGACAATATGGCGTCTGGTTGTCGCTGTGGTGAATTTTGATTACTGTAATGTCTTTAGTGACACTCGCAAGGTTAAGACGAATTGATTGATGTAAAAGTTATCAAAATCGACCTACGCATTGGTCTCTAGAATGCCACATAGAAACAAATATACATACATACATACATACATACATAGACTGATAAACACATTACTCTCCTTTGCGTCGCGCAGTCGGGTTATGATAAACACATTACTCTCCTTTGCGTCGCGCAGTCGGGTAAAAAGAGGCCAGCCCTCTGGTCACGAGAAAGGTCGAGAATAGAATCACTATTTCTACAGTTAACCGAAAACAAGAACCGGTTCAAAATCATTCTACACTTCAACCTACTCAAAACACTACACAGTCCTAGTGATAATGTATAATATGTTAATTAACCTCATCGAGCACATAGCCAGCTCTCCGCAAACGTACTTCAACCACATATAACAAAGCTAAAAGCCCCAAACTTCGTGCGGCTATAGCTCGTTAGCGCGTAGGGGCACTACAGTAGTACCACTACTGTCGAAATCTATAGTCAAATACCATCAAATACCAGTGCAAATTCCTAGTACCGATACAGCTGTTGTTATACAGGAGTATGTAGAGAACGTGTGTGAAGTCAGTCTGAGGGTGAATTTTGACCAGGCGGAAAATGCTCGAGAACTTTAGTTACTTAAATGTCATTCTTAATCCAATTAGTTAAAGCTGAAAATAGTATGCAGCGGTATGATTGACTGTCGTACGTTGTTGAATACTACTTTAAGGTTTATCGCATTGGAATGAGGTTGATATATAATGGCCGCTTCAGAACTGCTCGTGCATTTATCCATCTAATTTCAACTGTCCTTGAAGAATCCATACTAATATTATAAATGCGAAAGTAACTCTGTCTGTCTGTCTACTGAACCGATTTTGATGAAATTTGGTATAAGGGTAGATTAGACCATTAGAAAAGACATAGGCTATGTTTGGTCGCGATAACCGACATCCATGCGGGCGGAGCCGCAGGCAAAAGCTAGTTACATATAAACGTCTTTTGAAAATAATTTTGAGTAGGTAAGTAGGACAGAAATCTAGTTTCAGAGATATGGCAATACTTAGTTAAACTAACTTTTAAACTCTCGCGTTCCATGATATACATACATTAATTCCCGTTATAATTAAAATACTTAGTTATATGAATACTTGATAAAATTCAAAGATTCTCACCAAAGATAATTATTTAAACAGGTCCATTGCGAATAATTACTTTGGAAGTAATCGTTGTGTGCTTACGAGGCACAATTATTAGGGTTAGGTAAAGTAGAATCATTTTGGTTTGGTAAAATACAAAGGTATTGAAAACCTTGAGTATAATCGCATTCACAACGTGTTTTCCTGTAAGCTCGGCTTCGAATAGGTAACCCAGTAGGTTAGCACATTGCAAGGTAAAGTAAGGTAAAACTACCAGCTAGTTTTAGGATGGGTAATCCTTAACAATTTGAGACATCTTCGTGTCTCCAAGAGCACGTTAAACTTTGAATGCCAGTTATCAAACGACTGCCCCTAGTGTTTCTATGGTATCTGGAAACGACGGTATAACATGTTCTTCGTGACACGGAGCGGTCTCAGTGTATTAAGCATAGACATCTATCTTAATACTGACCTAGCTACCATTGTTTAACCTAGCAATGTGTAAATATTCCCGATTAATACTCAGCAAAGTCCCCTATTTTGTTTTAACAGGTCAGTAATACCTCTAAATTATTAAATTTCAGTAGCATTGTATACTTTTATAAGCTTAATAAAGTCCAAAGTAGGACAGTTTAAGGGTTCAGGTCAACTGCTCCTGTAAAATAGTTTGAGCTTCGACATATTAAGTAATAAAAAGTAACATGATCATAGCTAAGCCCTGCCCGTACATGCAGTAATTTCGCTACATAAACATACCAGTCGTAAAAAGTTATGAGGATACGGTAAAGGTTGTAAAGATACGAAAATGTGTACAGGTTCTTTAAAGAATTAAGATGTAATAATGCTTTAGAAGTAAATTTGAAGGGCCATTCCAATTTGTCTATAATCATCAAATAATTAAACCACTCAAAACTAATAATCAATTTATCTCTAAATCCTACTAATATTATAGCCGTGAAAGGTTATAAGTATGGATGGATACTCTTTTACGTAAAAACTACTGAATGGATTTCAAAGAAATCTGGTAAAGATTTAGCTGACGGCCTGGATTATCGCAATTGAAATGTGGTGAATTCACGAAATAATAAAATATTTACTAAAATACGATTTAAGGGCGCTAAAATCACTAACAAGATTGTTCTCAAGACAACGGGAACTAAAGTGAGTTAGCTAAAGAAGAACAGTGACCTTTAATGTCTCAAAGTATATTCCTATGTTATTGGATTTTAATGAAATTTGTTATGGAGTTATTTTTGGTTGCGTTAACCGACATACGCGCTGTCGTAGCCGCTGGTGAAAGCTAGTAGAACTAAAAATAAAAGTATAAATTAAAAAAATTAAAATAAAACACCTTAAAATAAATAAATAAAATAAATTATGACTAAAACATGTCCATTCTTTTTTTACAAATTAACAGTTTATGCGAAACTTGATACACGTATTGATTTACTCTTATTATTTTTTGAACAGTATTCTAAGTGAGACGATATCGGTAAAGTTAAAAAATGAAATAGTGTGTATATATATTATTATTCAGTCACACTTACACGACCGAACGGATCTGGATGTAACATATATTACAATTATAGTTTTTCATTTTATTTTAACATGAAACTTTGTCGTAGAAACACGATATAAAAGAGTAATTCAAATGTAATTACAAATTTATATTTGCAGTCATATCACCAACATAATTATGACAAAGTATTTTTTTCCACTGCAACTATAAGTTTGTCCTCCAACTCAAAGTAAATTTTCGTGGAGTTACGCCAATTAATATCGGTGCTTGCCTTACGTATAATTTATGACGTTCGATACGTTAATTATTTTGGTGAATGTAGGCAGTTACTTAACTGCTTACAGTGTTATAGGTGCTTATTGTATTCACATTAATTATACACCCTGCATGGCATGGAGGTCGACCGTTTGAATCCTATATGAGGGAGGCTACTACGGAACATACATACGAAAATTCGGGCCCATACGAAAAATTTTAAATTTGGGAACAGTTACTTCTGTTCAAGCCAAGTCCATTGTTCACGTGTCTTTCTGATATTCGATTGCAAGATAAATACGCTTCATGGTAAATATTGTCCGAAACTTCGGATTTATACGTCATATACTATCAGACTCTCCAACCTTGAAAGACAGGCCTGTACCAAAGCGATTTCTGTCAAGCAATCTTGCAGCTTTTGGTATTTGGTGCGATTACTTGCAGAACTCGCAACGTCTGGAGGAAAGCCAATACCAGGATCATGCCTAGCAGATGGGCTTATAAATTTATTCCCCGAAAATCTTTCGTGCAAAGTATAATTTACTGTCGTAAAATAATTGTGCGTCTTTTTTTTTTTCAAAATTGCTTGAAATCATAAAGTCAAACAACTTATAAGAGTCCAAATGTTTGATGGTACATTACGCTGAAATAGTTGAAGGAATTCCTAATAACTGATTATTGATATAGAAAAACGTCGACCTCTTCAATAAACACATGATTATGGTTTGACCTTAACGTATGCCACAGTGTACAAATCGAGGTCACTAATAATCGTTTCTCTGAAATAATGATTACATCGAATACGACGATGACGTTTATTCTTTGGTCTTATTATTTTCTTTTATAATTCATATTTTGTGACGAGTAGTCAAGTATTAGTTGCTAGTAGTGTTTCGGTATAGTCAGCGTCAGAAATATCTTGAAATGATCTTAAACCTTAGGTATTAATAGCGACCAAACTGTTTTATTGATCTAAATTATATTATTTTTCGCACTAAAGGTGTGTACCAAATATCAGAAATATCCGTCTATAGGAAGGGGGTAAAATCAAGGAATTAAAATAATTTTGACCACTTGATACTAACTGTTTATGCGATTTATTTTTTCTAAATAAAAAAACACTTATGCGTTATTCTTGATTCTACCTACACTTAATTTATTTTCAGTGTAGAACTAGTACATTTGTATGTACAAATGCAATTAAAAACTTATGCTTTCATTATTGAAATACTTGAAAATAACAAGAAACATTTATTATACATTCACTTACTTAACAAAACTCGACAGACGATGCACCATCAATACGGTAGAAGCCATAATATTATTTTATTATTAAAAGATGTAAAACTTTGGAGTATGTTGAAAGGAAAAGGTAAAAATGAGATACCGTTGTTACGAAAGGGTTTCAGAGTTAAAAATAATAAATCGAAAGTAAGAGTCAAGTTTTCAGAACTTCTTCTTACAGGTTGTTCGAGAAAAGGTATAGTATTTTTATATTGATCTGTGTTACACATTAAAAAACTAGTGCTTGCCAGTGAATAGGAGAGGAGAAGTAAGTGCCCGGTTAAAGAACGTGATGGATACTGTATGGTGTATTTCTGTTCATACCATGTGGAATAGAATGATTAGGCTTGTATGCACGATTAATTTTTGTCAAACCATTCATTGTGATACTTCTAAGGACGAAGTTACTTATTAGTTCTTATGAGCAAACGAGATAAAGGTGAATACGTGAGTATATCAAAGGTAAAAAGTGTAAAATAAAACCAAAGTGGTGATTAATTATACACCTCAATTTAAACTTAAAATAAGCATAAGAATATAGGTGAAAAGTAAAGTGCTTGTTACTTACATTATTGTACAGTCAATTATGTTCACAGAAATAAAACTGGCAACAAAGGCTAACGAAAGTAGGTTATAATACAGAGGCCAAGTAGATTGATTTTTATACCATCAAATTATAACAATTCATGTATTATTCATAGATGCTATCTATTCGGCCTTTTTGTTTGACAAAGAATACATGTCAGACATGCCAACCGCGTAAATGTTTCGTGCGTAGGTGCATAGATAATAATGTAAAAGTCATGTTTTATTGACGTATCTGCGGTCGAAGTAGACTTTTTACGGTAAGGGCAAATTGTAGTGTAAGTGGGCGTTAAGCGTTGGCATTTGAAGTTATCTGGGGGCGTGACAAGTTTGGGTTATTTTTTAACAAATCTTTATTATTTTTTACAAGAATTACAAGAAAGAAATTCGGTTAGACTTCTAAGTATTATGAAAAATAAACGAACAATGGCTATTTTACTCTTTTGTACGGGTCGCTGCGTAGTGCGTGGGTTTGGGAAAAAATTACTTTGAGTTTTTAGAAATTTTAACCGAACTGGGTTTCAAGACTTCGATTTCATTAGACTTCATTCTAGCTGTTTAACATTTTTATATCTTACAGGTTAGCAGTTAAATTAATTTAACTTTTGCTTCATTTCAAGAAGTGCTTCAAGATGAATTACGTGCTGCGTGTAAATGGTCTAACTATCGTGGATACCCAAGATCTGCTAAATTAAAAACAGTGATGACTTTGAAAATAAAGCATATCTATCTATTATATCGCAGATGTAAAGGTATTCACTTCAAATCAAATAAAAACAACAATTTACCTAAACCAGACAGGTTAACCAGAAAATTTCTTACTGTTGGCATTTAATGGGACACTTGTTATATTTATCTTGAAGTAGCTTTTGCTCGCGTGGATGGTTATCGCGATAAAACATAGCTGTCTTTTCTCAAGGACTAAATCCTATACCAAATTTAATCAAAATCTGTTCAGTGGTTTAGGTGTGAAAGCGTAACAGACAGTTACTTTCGTATTTATAATAATTATTAGTATGAATTACCATCGCCTGTACAATTTCAGAAAAGTTAGTCATAGTACCGAGAATAGCATAATATATGACCCACGTATGAAGAAGAAAACATAATTCTGTACTCCGTGAGCACACCTATGAATGTAAAACTCAAGGAAATGCTTAAAAAGCGTAAAAGTTTCAAGCATTATTAGTGTATATAAAGCCACAGAGGCATCCATTATGACACCGATCCTCTCTAATTTCACAGTTCATATAACGTGACATTATTCCGCTCGTTACTCCAAAATGTTGACTAAGAGACGTTCCATGTTTTTGCAGGCTACTAATTACATTGTGCCATGAACTGTTATTTTTAGAATATACAGTGATGTCAACAGAGAGTCAGTTAACTGATTTGGAAATTCACTGTTTCGCACTGGCAGTACGGCTACGGCACTGTCGCGCAAATATATTGAAAAATATGTTTAGGTTGTGTCCGACAAAAATTGTATCCATTTCAATATTTATAAATGTGTAGTTCTTTTTTCGTAATCAAGTATTTCATGATCCCAAAAAGAAGTATAGCCTCATAATGCCCCTTGGGTAGCAAAAATGCAATTCTCCTTTTTTGGGGAAAGGTGGTGATGTTTTCATTTATAGTAAAGTTACAGGAGTGACCGACGTTTTGAACTTAATTTTACTTTCTCGAATATTCTTGCTTCTTTACTTTTCAGAGATTTCAGAGACGCATTTCAGAAAGAGCAAAGAAGTAGAAACAGTGAAGGGACAGTTAGATTCGTCGTTATCTTAATTTTTTTCAAATGGGTATAATATCTGTGCGCATAGACATAATTTTGTAATAAAACGCTTAAAGTACCATTTTTCTCTACTATCTTTACTTGAAAAAAATATATTTTTATTATCAATAAGGCTTCTTAACAAAGTGTCCGTTGGCCCCACACTAGGCAAGCCTGTCTTGTAGGTACCTCTTACGATTACACAAGTTACATTTGCTTGGTCGACAATATTACTCTTATAAAAAAAAAAATTACATACATGCGTGTGTGTGTATGTGAGCGTGTGTATCTGTGTGCACTTTTGTGTGTGCGTGGGTGTGTGTGTATGCGTGCGCGTGTTTGTGTTCGTTTTAATATATACACATATATATATATATATATATATATATATATATATATATATATATATATATATATATATATATATATATTATATATAATATTAAAGAATACGTTTTAATGCAAGTCATAATAAGTTAATTTAGCAAAAGTATTTCAGTGGCTTCATTATGTCATTGTGGTAAGCCATTTTGTTACCTCTTTTTTTGCTTGTCTCACCGAGCATTTTTTGATGTTGCAGTGTCTTGCAACTTGATTGTAGATGTGATGGTCGATATACGGGGCAAAGCGTCTAGCAAATGTTGTAATAGTTTTCGGCAAGTACCTATACGACTTGTACTGCTACTCACTTACACAAACAATTCTTTAATTCATGTGAAAAATTGAAGATAATTGCCATAAGTCTGTTAAAAATCATTGCTGTATAAAAACTTCATCTACTATTCAAGTTTAAGTATAAATATCAAAAGGTTGAAGTTAGATTCCCATTAAAGTTATTGGCATAACTGAAATTATTGCGGCATAAACGTTCTTGGTAATTCAGGTAATATAAAATTCATTACTCCTGCAATATGTCTAATAGCTCTATTACATTGGGGCTGTGAGCTCAATAATGAGCTTTAGCAAATGAACAGTCACTTTAAGCATAACGTAGCTTTTGAAGACTGCTTTTATCTTAAAGTAATATTTGCAATTCCATTATTACAGTATTTAAGAGGGTATTACTGTCAACGCACTCTAGACAAAGCACATCTAACTAATATTTTGTTAAAAAAATTTGTTCAATTTGAGACAATTTTATAGAATACAGTCAACATCTGCCAATATTCATAATACCTTCAGACAAACCAACTTAAATATGAATTTAAAACAATACTTGGTATCGGTTCGCTATTAGAACAGTGTGGTAGTCTTTTTTGTAAAAATATTCAATATATAGTTTTAAGCGTATAAAACTTTTAAAATAGAACTAAGATTCACTTAATTAACGCATAGATTCTTTTTTATAGATTCATAGATCCTGTTATTTAATATACAACAACAAACACACAGATACATAGGTGGAAACAGTTGTACAGTTTTTTTTTTGAAAGTATATTAGAACCGTAGTTACTAATATTCCCTCTAACCCCTCCAACTAAGCTAAATTGCTTGTGTTAGGAGTGGGTTCACGTCGGTAGTGTATAGGCCAGGATCGAACCCGGGACCTCTCGATCGTAAGGCCGACTCCTTAACCACTAAGCTACCGACGCTTCCGATTACTATTACTATGTTTTTTTTGCCCTATTTTCTATTAAACCCCACTAAAACTATAAACGCGAAAGATTGTAAGAATTAATGGATGGGCGTTTGTTACTCTTTTACTTCTAAACGGCTTGATAGATTATAATAAAATTTGGTATGGAGTTAGTCTTCTTCTTCTTCTTCTTCGTGTCAGTGGCAACAATTTAAATACTTAGATCCTGGATTAAAACTAAGGCTATGTTTGGTTACGATAACCAACAACCATGCGAATGGAGCTGCGGGCAAAAGCTAGTAATTTTATAATACAAACAATAGCAAGCGTAGCAACTACAAAATTCGCCGAAAAAAAAAACAGTTTACTTCGAACGATCTGCTCCGTTCATTACACAGGATTGGTTTCATTTCCTCCAGATGTATCTAATTACGTAGTGCCATTTTCACATCGAACCCGTCTGACCTTCGCATCCCAAGAGATAGAATCAACGTAATTACTTAAAATCATAGGTAACCGATACTTGGCTAATATAAAATGTAAATGAAACGACGTAAGTGCACTACAAGTTAAAACCAAGTAAGTCGTAATTGAGTTCAAACTGTAATTCAACAGCTCTGAAGAAGTAACAAATTTCAAAGTTTCGGTTCCCGTTTCGCGGTAGATTAGGCTTTAGGCGAGCAATAAATCACAAGGAAAAGAAGGTGCAAATATAAAGTAAACTGGGCCGTTTTAACAAAATCTTCATTATCTGATGAAATGAATGCATAAATATATTATAATATTTATTCTACATTTGTTCGTTGTAAGAACATAGAGTTAAGAATGTGGGAACCTCGATTTTGTTAGCGAGTCCTGTACAAAATGGAGTTATGTGCTTCACCAAAGTTATTCCTTTGAAAAGTCCACTTCCACCACTAAAACATACTGGAACTCTGGTTGCTTCCTTCTGACTAACCGCTTAAAGTATGTCAGTGATCTCCCTTTGTGAATCTCTGGGATTGTATTTTTCCTAGATTCCGTTTTAACTTTATTGAACTATCTTGTCTGTTCTGCAGCAATTGCTAGCGTTTATACAGTGATATTATTTATTGCTTAACAAAATATCTCGTAGGTACTTCAGATCAGCTAAAGCATCAATTTTTTTAAATAATGTACCGGCAGATGTATTGGCACCATCTCCACGCCGCCGCCGTATGTGAGGAAATTTTTCAACTTGAGCAACTTTTGTAATGTAAACTTCTTTTTTTATGTATATTATTAATAAATAATAAATAAACCCAACATATCATAGCAAATAGATATATTCCTACAAATTTTTCCGAGTGGCAATACGGAAGTTGGTGCCCTTGAGGTTAACAGACGAAAACTCAACAGTCGCACCTACAGGGGATTTCCGAACGAAAAAAAAAAAAAAGGGCGAAGCTATATTCAATTGATCACAAATATTTTGTTATATAAATCATTTTACCTATCTATAATGTAAACGTAATGTAATGTAACGCATAGAGGCCGAAGGGAATATTAGAGAATCTGAAATTCAATGTACGACCGACCGTAAGTAATCAATATCGAAAAAAATTGCTACTACCATTAGGGTTAACACCCCGATTCAAAGCATTCCGATTCGGATAAGGTAGCTATTATTCGGATAGATTTTATATAATGTTGGGACAGGAACGTTAAAGGATATTTATCTTTATAATATATTATAATATATATGTTCACGCCTGTCAATTGCCAAAAGGCAGAGGTAATACACCTATTTTATTTAATTTTATAACTACTACATTAATTACCCATTTTATGTTTAAAACTACTTAATGAAAGGAAATCTAAACGGAATGATTCTTTGTAAAATTGTGTGTTGTGTGTGTAAAATATGAATTTTATAATAGCAGAATTTCTTTCTTATGAATTAGCAAAAATACATCATTAGGCGTTTTTTTTTTCATAAATCTGCGGTAGCCTAATGTTATGAGTAATGGACTGCTGAGACGAGGGCTCGGGTTCGATCCCAGGTCTAACAAGGCACACACCAATGACTATTCGATGCTTTTCGAAGTTATGTGTGAATTTATCGCAGGTTTATACGTGCCCGGTTAATGGCAATAGGCTCGCCACCTACATTGGGACCTAAACATAAACTGGCAAAATGTGGGTGCTAGCACGTCTGCCTACCCCTTCGGGGAATACAGGCGTGAGTTTATGATAAGTTATGTTATGTTATTTATTTATTTATTTGTTAAAGGTACGCTTACAGATTATTGCCATATGTTGTATGTTACATAACTGTTCACTCGTATTCAGGCGCCAAGCCTTCTGATTAGGCTTTTCTTTGGAATGTGAGGAGTTAGACGACGATCGAAAAGATAATTTACAAAATTTATAAAAATTAACTAGGCCTTCATGCAAGAACAATGTATACCCCGATAACCACCAAAAATCCAAATCGATTGTTTTACGTAACTCCATTACTAAGCCACTGTTATTCAAAACGCGTGCCTGAAGCAGTAGTTACTGAAACTAAACTTGATTGAAGATTTACAGGCCAGATGGTCCTTCTCCAACATAGCCAACAAATGTTGGAAGTTTTTACGAACCGCGAAGTCCTCAAACATTTGCGCGGGTTTACTTGAATCTACGAGTTCACCATCTTAAGATTTCAGTAAACAGTAGGGAATGTTACTCCGTTTGGATTCGAGACGGAACTTGAAAAGTGAGTGCGGAATAAGCACATTTTGCTATGTATGGAATGTAACATTTTCTTTCTGAAATGTAATTTTTTTGCTTGTGCATTTTTTGGGTGATCAAAAATCATGGAACTCGCTACATCGTCAATTAACGATACAATTCACAAATTACTAAGTTTCCACTTGTATCATTTCCTAAAGACATGATGCCCACAGCTACATTCTATTATCGCACCGCTCGCCATAGGCAAGGAATTCATCCCCACACGTTGCATCCTCATACGGTGCGTACCGTGCGGTATGAAAGGAACTTCATCCCACGTACGCTCAAGCTGTGGAATGAACTCCCTGCCGTGGTTTTCCCAAGCGACTACAATATGGGGCTCTTCAAGAGGGGTATTAGAAGGTTTCTTCAGGGTAGGCAGCGCGAGTGTAACGCCCCTGGTATTGCATACGTCCATAGGCCGCGGTAACCACTTTCCATCAGGTGGTCCGTGTGCTTGTCTGCCACCTAAGGGGCATAAAAAAAAAAGACTGCCACATTTATGTTTTTTAATCTTACCACTATACAAGGTCATTATACAAGTTCCATTAAGACCTGGAACGCCCTGCCAGCTCACGTGTTTCCTTCTTCCTACAGTCCCGGGTCCTTTAAGCAAGGCGTGAAAAGGCATCTAACGAGGCCGTCAAGCCGAGTGCCACCACTGTTAACATGGTAAAAAATTATAGTCGTTTCAGAAAAAAAAGAACTTGGGCACAGAGTCGATAACAAAATCATCTGGAAGTATTAATTTAGTGAAATAAAAAAAAAATTGCAGTCCCCATACATTTTTCCTTTCACCTGAACATTAATACCAGGCATTTAAAAAAAAAAATTTTTTTTTCGCCAATGTAATACTTCTTTTTTCCGAAACAAATAAAATCACCTTGTATAAATACGGAAAGTTTACATTTATAGATTATGAATGTTTGTTACTCAAACACGTCAAAACAGCTGATGGATACGAAAGGCATTGGGTGCCTTTCGTATCCATCAGCTGTGTCAGTGTCAGATTTGGTACCGTTATATTTATCCTAGATTATAACTCTGCAACTTCTCGTCCTAAATTCCAAAATACTTCGGACCAAAATGAAATAAATATTCCATAAGACGCTTTCTTATATTAGAGAGATTCATAATAAATAAGCTCACGAGACAATCACGTCGACTTCACTGGACCCATTAATCAGACGACGAGCTTCCGCCCGCCCGTCACCACCATCAAATCTGAGTAATTATTCGCACAGATTTCCTTCCTCATAACCCCAAAGAACCCCCGTAACTCCCCATCGTAGAGCTGGCTTATGGTTGACCTTAACCAAAGTATCTTGTGTCACGTGACTTTAAAATCTTGGAGAAATTTAAACCTTCAATTTTTTCATACTTCCTTTTGAACATGTGTAAAAGGAATTTTATATATATTATAGTTGTTATTTTTAAGCTATCACGGTGTAAACTCATGGTTATTTATAACTATTCGGGAAATCACGCGACATTTTTTTTTACTTTTGCCGACGTTTCGGGTGCGATGCAGCACCGTGTGGCCAGGATTTGACTGGACGGCGAGGGTTACGTGGTGCGCGCGGAACATTTTTTGTGCGTCTACCGTCTTTATAATCATGAAGTTACGCTAGTCAGAAACAGGGATAGGCAGTGTATTACATGAAATTTCGTCATCCATGATTTTCAGTCCCAGGTAATAGGGGGCGAGCCTATTGCTATCATCTCTGTCTCTTGCCATCAATAGAATCTCAGTCTAACTATACCTGATAGAACCAAAATATAGATTAGATTAAATGCTATACGGTGTATTGTTGAATCCCAGACCGAGTATACGAATTTGGCAGCCATGCAAAGTTAGCGTTGGCAAAAAGCTGTCCGGCAACTTTTTTTGCGCTCCATTTATCAAACAGACCGACCGATACAATGACAAAAGTTTTGTCAATTGAGTACTTTTTGTTTGTATATAAACTCCAATACTGTTCTGAACTAGACTTGCTCCTTTAAACAGTGAAATTCACAAATAAAACAGGTAAATTCGAGAATAGCTCGAACCATATTATGTAACTTGAACCGAAATCGTGAGATATAAGAGGGCCTGGCGCGCACGGATTGTTTTTATATACTATACTAATATTATAAATGAGAAAGTAATTATGTCTGTCTGACTGTCTGTCCGTTTGTTTAACTCCTAAACTACAGAACCGATTTTCATGAATTTTGGTATAGGGGTGAATTAGACCTAAGGAAAGGACATGGGCTATATTTGGTTGCGATAACCAACATCCACGCGGGCGAAAACAAGTAATTTATACTTTTTTTTATCGTGTGAAAAATTCTCCAAAGCCTTTAAAAACATTGCTCTGTGCAGAACAAGAGTTGTTCGATCCATTTTTCGATTCAGTGACTTTCAATCAGACTTTTTATAACACAATATCGATAGCAAAATAAGACAAAATAAAACGCTACATAATTTACAGATAGTGTTATTTGCTTCGGGATATTCCTACAGTCCCGGGTTCTATAAGCGGGGCGTGAAAAGGCATCTGATGAGGCCGTCAAGTTGAGTACCACCTCTGTTAACATGGTACATGTTTACGATGGTGACCCTCTTTCCGAGGCTTTGCCTTTAGCTTAACACCAGTCGATATCAAGTCAAATTGAGGTGTCCTTTATAAAAAAAAAACTATTATTATAAAGACATCTCTGGATATTCTTTTACGAATAAAAAACTATGTACAATAATTTTCAGTATCATAGGCTACGTTTCAGTATCATTACGCTATCATGAATGGTCAGCAGTGGTAATGGGATCAGTTGATGTGGGCGGAGCCGCGGGCGAACGCTAGCGTAGGTACAACTTTTCAACAATTAATACTTTGTTGCCATAACAAACAGAAAATAAACAAATCACAAACATATTTACAAACAAGCAGAAATACACTTACTTCTTCTAAAAAGTTTACGAATACAATGTTATATAACAAGCAGTTAAGGCCGGGTTATATAATTAGCATTACCGTATTTGAACAGTATTCTAAAGATGCGGGTTGAGCCTAGCAATGCTAAATTATGTGATTATGCTGAAAAGGTATGTAAAATAGGGTAAATTATTCCAAGTCCTTTTATATAAGAAGTTCATTATCTTATTAAGGATCCTTAGTGATCCGTACTGATGCATATCTATGATAGATTGTTATGATGTATATTATAACACAATGTAGCCTGTAGCTTTCAATGTGTGTTCTAGAACATAGAGATACAAGACGTTCGTATTTAACGTCCAGTCCAGTGTGAGTAAACATATTCATTTGCACTGAGCAGGATTCAGCGATCTCTGACATTGTTCCAAGTCTCTTACTCTACCGTTACGTCACAAAGATCTTCAGCATAGATTGTTATATTGCTAGATGTAGACTAGACGTTAAATTAAGACCATTATATGTACCTACATTCATGTGAATATATGACTATGAACTATGTAGATGTTACATAATAATAATTCCTTAGTTTGCAAAAATATTGTACAAAAAAGCTCCTCTTTTGCGAGCATATATTTCCTAATATATTTAAATTCAAAGTATTATGTAAAAACCTTTAAAACTTAAGTAGCCATTATTACAGAATTACCGCTCTTAGCACCCAGCTACAAAATATATTACTTCATTAAATTAATGTGCATTTTGAAGGTGAGGCTCATTGCTTTAGTAACTATAGGGATATTGAAGGATTTTTTTTTTTATAGCATTAAGTATCGCAAAGCAATCGGTAGATGACGCTACGTCGCGCGTCGCCTCAAAGACGTATAAGGTGGGAAATTTGAATCATATCGGGCGTGTCTCGGTAGCCGAATTGGTCAGGCTTTCCCCCTGTAAGGGAAAGACTGCGGGTTCGAGTCCCGCCCGAGAAGATTCTTTTTCCCTATGTATTCGATTTGTATAGGGATATACCAATAGTGAGCCCAAACTGTGTAGGCTAAGCCAAGCAAGAACTTATTCTCTAGTTAAGTTTCCAATAACAGTAGGGAAACTGTACCTTTATCGCACTAAGATACGCACTAAAAAAGCTAAATTTGATAAAATGTTTGTCTGAAAAAGTTTAAATTAGTTCAAACAGGTCAGCTATAGCGTGTGACCTAGTTAACCCCAGGTAATCACAACACGATAGGTATTAGTAAATATAGTAGTCCATGTTTACACCATAGTATATAGTGCATGTAGAATACATTTATCAATTATACAACTACACCGGTGTTGTATACGGTTTTTCCTCAGTGCAAATATTTGTTTAAATGAATACGTAGGTACGAGTATATTTGCATGGTTCTGGGTGTTTCTTTTTTCCATAGAAAATAGTATTCATATTTAGAACTTATATGGCTTGCTTAGTTTAGGGAATTAATCACGATTCACTCGTTCTTTTAATAGCGTGATAAAACGTTTAGCAAAACGAATTATTTGGATAAAGCTGGAAAATACGTCATTGTTTACTATTATGCTGCAATTCGTATGGTTTGATAGCGGAAGCTTTCTATTACTTTAGCTGTATACTCTTCTCACCCCTTCCCCAGGGACAGTGCCTACGTATTGTATCCTGTTACTATCAGGCTGGTCCACACCCATACGCGAGTATAATATAGGTACTCATTTTATATACAAATACACATGCAACGGAACAGTAAGGCAGAAAAGTATAATATCATATTTTCTACATATTGCCTGTCATAAATAAGGATAAACAATGTTTTATTCAAAGCGCGTGATCAAAGGCAGTTGTTGTATTTTGGGAACATATAAATTAAGTCTTCGAAATTAATCCAAACTCATTAATTACTACATACAAGCATGTCTTTCCAATCGAAAAGTTTTTCGAAGGAATTAATTTTCTGAAATCAAAATTGGTCGTGGTTCACAATTTTAAGCTCTCTACAACAACAAATAATTTATAATATATTACAGCTTTTACACCGAACATGTAAAATACTTTTCAAAGAATACAAAAGCTCAATTTTGTGTTGAAATTCTTTTGTGTTTTCTGTACATTATCATTTTGTACACTAGGAATGAAGTCAAATGAGTATAATTTATTAAAATGTGAGTTCAAATTTTTGGTTTCATACAAAAGTCCTGTTTGATTCACACTGGGCAACGCAAAATAAGCTATCTAAACCATCTATTGAAATGACCAAAATTGGTCTCAACAAATAAATGGTAGCGAAGGAGCGTGAACATATATTATCACAAAAATAAAACGACTAAAATGCAAAAAAGTTCTACCTTGGTGTAAACGAAGGCTAAGATTATATCTTAAAACTGCATAATTACCCCTAAATAATAGTACAAAAATAATAACGGGAATTAACGCGATCATGGTATAGGTACATACGTACCTTTGATTTGCTTTGAAATCTCTGCCGTATTATATAGTATAAATAAGTTGGCAGTATTTTTGTCGCCGCAGTATCCTTGCATGAAAGGGTTAGTTGCTCAGGTCGAGCTATTTTTCATTCTGCTACAGAGCAATTGCTCGACCGGAGAATCAAATCGAAGGCCTCACGATCACACGCTTACTTAAGCTTAAGCTTATGGCAAGCAGCCAAATAAATATTACGTAGGCAGTACCTATACAAAAATATATTAACTTTTCTCTGTAAATATAATATAGGAAGCCTAAGGGTCAGGTCGACCAAACGCGAGTAATGTTTATTCCTAGAATAAGCATCCAATATGTGGGTGATATTACCTGTTTATTCTAGGATTATACTGTAATCGCGTTTAATCGAATGTACCATAAATTGGATTAGCGTATTCTTGGAATTAATTAAGAAGAAGTTTTTCTATTTATAAGAGATTGTAAAGCTGTTTCCTTTCCAAGAATCTTGACGCAATTAAAATCAGTGAATAAATTATACTTTGTTATATTTTGAAAAAAAAAAAAGTAACGGTAAACTACCAACAAAAATAATACGTAGAAGTATATAAAATTTGAAATCTGTCTCTCTCTCAATGTTTTATGTTATCCCTATTTTGTTCAACATTAAAACATAATAACACATTGCTTTTCGTCAAATAGTAAGTTGAAAACTTTAGCACCAATAATTTGAGTTCAACTCGTTATAGATATATGTACCTTGTTTAACCAATGAAACTTAGCCTTTCTTGGTAATCAGGTTCAGTCGTTTAGACAAACTATCTAATGTTAAACAGTAGAAAATAGCAACTAATGAAGACAATTTAATTGACTATCAACGCTAAGAGAAACTTAATGAAACCAACGGTGTCATAAAATGAGCTTCATGAAGAGAAATTGAAAATGAATATCAACTTAAATATGCATAAGCTTTTTTGCTCTTTACGGAAACATTTAAACCAGAACATTATTTAATTGCAAAAGTAATTGCAGTTCACGTAATAACAAAACAATTTGAAATAACATTGCGTTACATTCTGTTTTATTTGGAACGTTTTCATAATTTGAAATGGCCCTGCCATTGAACCCGCGTCTGTTTTTATTAAACGACGTATTCTAAAATTAAACCCAAAACCCAAAGTCACAGATGCACGTAATTGTTTTAATTTCACACGTTTTATCAAAAATCGCAACCAAATGAAGACTTTTAACAGCGAATAATAAAAACATGGGAACTAAGATTATGGTGTGCGTGAAGCCCCACAAAGTTTTTAACTTTAGAATGACTTGTAATATGAAGCAAAGACATGACGATATTAAGCCTATAGAACTATTGTTAATGTTGAATTATTTATTTATGAGTAACTTTGGGAATAATCCCAAGTTGAATTCTAAGACATAATTGAATTTCTAGAAAGTTTAACGGCTCGAGTTTGTGGTCCGCTAGTGGAGGACTTAACGGGTGTATTCAGTGTCTCCGTTCCAGTGGTTAGTTGTTTCGAAATTCGGACAGAATTTCATATTGTAGCAATAAATTCTTTAGTTTATGACATTAATATCAATTTAGACTGTCTCTCTAATATCAAATTACTGTTATGTTCTAAGCCATTTTGTAGTTTTACAGTGAAAATAACCGCTATAGTTAATGATTATGGCTGTCACATTAGAAAATATAGCTGTGTCATTTATATTTTAACATTTAATTCAGCTCCAAACCGACCTTTTGAAACCATTATGGCAATTTGTAATGAAAATATATTAGCGACTAACTAAGAGTGTACACCCAGAACAGATAATAGTACTAGCGTAGTATACTACTATACATAGCGTATTATATTTGAATAGCAAACAGACTTCTGTTTGCTATTCAAATGTACAATTTTGTATGTATTTACAAAAGAAAATGTATCTGAGTGTGTATATTTGTATGACCCATGACACAAATTTGTCTTAATCTATGCTTATTTTGGGACTAGCATTGTGTAGAATATTCTAGAATATTTATGTTACTTATTGAGCCATAATTGAAAAATTAGCAGAACAGATTTGTCAAATAAATAGGGAAAAAGAATCTTCTCGGGCGGGACTCGAACCGCAGTCTTTCCCTTACAGGGGGAATGCCTGACCAATTCGGCTACCGAGACACGCCCGATATGATTCAAATTTCCCATCTTATACGTTTTAAAGGCGACGTGGCGCGGTTCGAGTCCCGCCCGAGAAGATTATTTTCCCTATTTATTTGATTTGTATAGTTAGCATACTTAATGCTGTAAAAATTTCATTCAAAAGAACAGATTTGGTTGTAATTTTGAACTCAGAGAGAGTACGATCAGAAGAACCAAAATTTTTACATCGAGAATCGGTTCATGTAAGTCACAAGGATAGAATTAGTATCTCACGCGAATGGAGACATAATATACAGTTTACAGGTTTAGTTTTTGCTTATTTTTAGGTATAATATGTACTACTATAAATGTCTAAAATATAAAGTTTGGAGAGATGTCAACCACGCTAGACCAGTTGAACTGATCGGGTTTTAATTTTGTGCAGAAATATATTTATTACCTGGATACATAGGTAACTTTTTGTCCTGAAAATAGATCCTAGATGGCTTGCTCCAAAGTACTCCATATATAGACCGTATTACGGATAACAGCTTGTACCTATTTTAAAGTTTCTCTCGAATCCTATTTTTAATTTTCCACGAGAATATCACTGTGCATAAAGTTAGCTTCATTTACTTTCATTACAATATTCAGTACCCTTCATTAAAGAACATTTATGCTGATCTATTTCTACTCGTTTATTATGGAACTTATCGTTAATAAAGTTAATTGTATCTTTATTAATTCATTCTTTATTAAAATTCTAATATACCAGACTTCGTTTGCCAGATTATAGTCACAAGGTTATTTTATACCTATTGCCTTGGGAAACTGGCTATAAATGTAAATAGTATATAATTTTTTTTTTTAAATAAAAGAATATTAGAACCGAAGTTACTAATATTCCCTCTAACCCCTCCAACTAAGCTAAAATGCTTGTGCTAGGAGTGGGTTCACGCCGGTAGTGTAATGGCCAGGATCGAACCCGGGACCTCTCGATCGTAAGGCCCACTCCTTAACCACTAAGCTACCGACGCTTATTTAAAATATTTTATTTAAAATGACATTGTAAAGCAGTACTTTGTGAGTTACGTACCGAATTTTACATGACATAGGCAAGTTATTAAAAAATAAATAAATCAATGGCTCATCGTAGTACTGGACCATAGGCCTCTCCCAATGTTGGGAGAGAGGCTTTGGCCTCTCCCAATGTTGGGAGAGAGACTTTGGCCTACTGTTTCCACGCTGGCTAGACGTGTTGGTACAGGGTTTTATTTCAAATTTTCCTTCTCTCCTAGTGATATCGTCTGCGTATTTTTCCGTCAGTCGCCTCGTAGGACACCCTTCGGATGAAAAGGCGTGGTGATACTTGTGTTCTTTCTCCGTCACCAAAGTGAGTCTTATCCCTAAAACTAACTCATTTAGGCACAGCTTGCACGATTAATTAAATAAGATCTAATAAAAGCAAATAAAATGTGATCGTATTTATAATTGTAACGAGTGAAGGCTATGTCTTAAAAAAATATACTTCCACACATTAAGCTATTATTACTAACGTAGCACTAATAGCATATGCTTGTTCCATTTATATTATATTCATCGCAAATCCGTGTTAATAATAAAGAAGGCCACCAAAAGTTCCTCTGTATTAAGGAGAAAAGTAATGACTTGGATATAGAATTTATGAAAATTGCGAAAAGTAAAGGGGATAACACGCCACCCTGCGGTGTTGTTGTTGTGTATTATTGTGTTCATTTTGTATTATACATGAATAATAATATAGAATATGGTTACTCTATGGATATCATTCGTAAATTGGCAACATTCAGGATGGAATTTGAACTTGTTAAATTATAGCCAAAGAAAAGACTTCCCTATATTATAATTGAACAGAAATCTTTTCTTTCGTTCTTGTCATTATTATTATTTCTTTGAAATTACACTAATATACTAGAAGTATATACCCAGTACCTCAAGAACTTAATTTGAAATTACAATTAAACATGAAATATAGATTAAGCAGCCATTATACATAAATTTAGCACTGAAGATATTAAAGAAATAAATCAGACTGGTTTCAGTGTTGCCAGCCGTCCATTGTTTCACCCTGCAACCGATTTATCTGGCCAGTTGAACCAGAAATTATTGTCTAGATACCCGAAAAAAGGACACCTTCGTATGGATTTTAAAGGTTTATTTTTTAATCGATATCGATTGTTTAAATTTTATTTACTCTACCCGTACCATGACATGATTTCTCGTAAATATAGAAATATCTTACTTCAATAGTACCTCTAAAAGTGGGCGCAAAGGCAGATAAACATAGGTCAGAGTCGAAAGGTAAATATATTAACGTGTAAGTAATTATAGGCGTATCTGCATAATATTATTAAAGGCATCCATAAAAGTGAAAACCTATGAAGATGTCGATGGCCGCATTTACAACCGGACATCTGCATTTTTGCAAAAATCTTTTTTATAGGTACATAATGGAATTCAGAATTTTCTCTTCTGTCTAGGCATGTATTTTTTAAGAAATGTCGAAAATTTTGTCGGTTTTTGCAGCGTATATAAAGACAACTACACACTGCCATCGATGTTCATTTGTTTGTTAATCACACTCAAATTAGCTAAACGAATCTCAAAGAATATTGGGTCAGCGATAAATTAAAATCTGGAATAATACGTTACTAATCTAGGAACTTTGGGAATATGTTGCAGAAATAATAACAGAATTGCACGCGGGTAGATCCCGAGCGTAAGCTAGTGGCGTAATAAAACTAATAATTTACTGTACATTCGACTTCGAAAACAAACATTTCAGCCTCTGTCTGCAAACATAGCTGAGAGAGGGTTTTTACCAGATAGCGAGGCGGTTGATAGAGATATACAGCCTCGCTAAGATTAAGATAAACGTGGTAACGCCTCAGTTATAAATCTTTCAGTGGGTAGATAAAGGGCTGGTCACGTGGACTGCGTGCTTCTGATTATTTTCGATGTCAGTTTCACATTTCCTTGTTTTAATGAACTTTATATTTTGTTGTTGAATTAAAGGAAGCGTTCTCATTTCCTAGTCGTGTCGAAAGTTTGCGCTTTGGTGTTCGAGGTTTGCTTATTGTTTATGATTGGTATGTCGATTTTATAGAAGCGACTACCGATTGGGGAGAGTGATCGGCAGTGAAGAAAAGTCTCGTCCAGTGCTTAGCAGGTATACTAACAGGCAGATGAGATTGCTTGCTTGATCCCTAAAAATGTTAGTAAGGCTCTATTCACTCAATTTATCTATCTTAGTAAAAATTTGTAGGTATCATGATTTCAAACATGGAACTTCAAGGAACATGTTTTGTGGACTATCTGTGTAGAATTTAAAGTGAATATAACCAGTATTTTATTGAACAGGTTAGTGTAATATCTAGATGACGATCTCATTTAATTCATGAATTCTAATTTATACAATAAAGTTGAATGGATGAGAATAAACACAAGAAAGTGTCCAAAGTTGTTGCAAAAGACATTAACCTCGCTGACGCAGTCGGGTAAAAAAGATATTGAGTTAAAGCAAAAACAAGAGGTGAGGTCTCCGTTACATTGTCATAACTGCACAAAATGCTACTGAAAAGCAATTCAGAGGCTTACCCGGTCGAGCAAAGCCATCGGAGTAGGGAAAATCTAAAATGTAATCTCTAGAAATATACATTGTCGCCGACTTAAACATGATTGTCAGGTTCATTATGCAAATAGGAGGGTTAGAGATAATCGTCAAACAAATGTTAGAAGCATGACTGGTTTTTTTCAGCGATAATGCTGTCATTTGTACATTTTAATTGGTGTACTATAAAGTTATAATCTATCATGGAATACGAATACTTGAAACTCACAATGAAAATTACCATTTTATAAAAAAAAAATATTCTAATAATGAAAGCGGTACCACACATCAATCGTAGAAAGCAAACCCTTTCACAGAAAACAATCAATCACTCAAAAACACAATGTATGTGAAAGAAAATATGGCGCCTATTTCCCAGAATTCAAATAAAGAATACAAACCCACAATCTCTTCAAAATGTATTATTCAAAAACAGAATCTGAATGTTGTCAGACAATTTTTGAATGTTTATTTTTTTTCAGTAGTTTTTATCTGTAGAACTCGGCACTTGTTCGGCGCGACCCATGCTCACGGCATCTGACGTGGGCTCAAGATTTATATTCCATAATTTCTGCTAGACAATACGTTCGGTATATTTTTCTTAACGTTTTGGAAGCTTTTACAAAGCAATAATATATTGGATCCGAAAATAATGCTATTTTTGTTATTCTGAACGGAATATTCTCAGCCATTATTATGTTCTACGAAAAAAGTAATACTAGTAATATTACATTACTCATGTCTTCTGAAGTTATATAATTTCTGGGTGTATTGTAGTTATAAGTAGACATAGAAACACTATTAGTGGCAATAGATGAATATGTATTGAAATCAAATAGGTTTGAGCAGTAAGAATTGGTCTTTGATTCTGAATTGATTTGTGCGATAACCATAATTGAACTGTCTGGTGTGTTGGTAGCGTATACTAATCCCATTCAGTTGAAATATTTGAATAGGGAGAATTGAAAGAGTACTATATAAGTAAACATCAATTTTTTTTATACCGCTCAGGTGGCAGACAAGCACATGGCCCAACTGATAGAAAGTGGTTACCATGGCCTATGGACGTATACAACAGGGAGTCACATTAGTACTGCTGATCCTACAAGAACAGAGAAGAAGGAAAGAACAAGACCTTCTCTCATTTTTTTTGTGAACACACAAGTCCAGATACGGATATCACTCAAAATTAATTTACCCTGAAATTTGTGCCCTTAATTATTTGAACAAGAAAAGGAAATGATCATGAATGAGCAATCTGCGTGTATTTGAATACAATACAGTCGTTTTCACATGCCGTATTTCTTCGTTTCCACGCGTCTTAATTTACCTACAAGAAATTCATTTACCGCGAACAGTAAAGCAGAAAATTGCAAAGGTATGGACGTTTATCAATGTTTTGCTTCGTCTGAACAAGAAAATATAAAATTGCTACCTGAGTTAGAAAATACATCTATAATTTCTATATAAATTCCTTCGCAGGACAACACGTGCAGGGCTAAGATGCCATCCGTATACGGTGCAGAATATACCTGCTAGAACCAAGCGTTTCAGTGACTCATTCCTATGCCGCACCATTAGGACCTGGAACTCTCTGTCAGCTCACGTGTTTCCTTCTTCCTACAGTCACATGTCCTTTAAGCGGGGCGTGAAAAGGCATCTGATGAGGCCGTCAAGCTGAGTGCCACCACTGTTAACATGGTACATGTTTACGATGGTGAACCTCGTTCTCAGACTTTGCCTTTGGCGAGGTTAAGGCAAATTGACGTGTACTTTATTTAAAAAAAAAGTATTGAATTGTTTTTACCTACTCATTGTCTAGATTCGGGGGAAAAGGGTATGCGAATCATACAATGTTCTGTTTCAGATTATCAGAATAATCCTTATCCTGTCCTTTATTCAAACTGGTGAAATATAGGGATAGGGTGGGATAAGGAAGCTTCCTTTGAAGTGGTGGGAGGGATTAGACGTCGACCCTACTGAGCTCAGGCTCCTACTATAAGCCTAATCGATAACAAACTGAGATTTATACTACTTGGAACTAGGACAAAAAAAAACATTTCAAATAACACAAATTTCAACTATTTGAAAGTATTAGGTATCCAGTTTATTTTAGAATGTAAATATTCAGTGAAGTGAGGTCATAATGCTGTTTCCATGTTTTAAAAGTTAGATCTGTTACGAGTCGTATAAAATGTTCAAAAAATTAAGTTTAAAAACTCTAACCCGACTACTGAAAAATATGAAACAAGGAGATATTCTCATCTGATTTTTTTATGAATATGAACTATTTCAGATTTAGATTAAATAAAAAAATATTCATAGCAATGTTCAAAGGTTAGCCCTGTTAATATGCCACGTTTTTTTAGAGTAAGTGGCATACGACCACGACTGCAAAAAAATTATTTTTTTAAGCGGGAAATGCTGTTAAAATATTCATAAAGAATGGCGAATCAACTTAATATTTATAGCACTGGTAAAATGTTATAACCGTACACGTCACGTCCTAACTAAAACAAAGCTCGAAATAGTGTGCTATTTGATTTGTGTCTTTTTTTCGTGCGGAAATTCCTCGGATACCTCCCCCGTCGGGGCCAGAAGGGGAGGTTATGTCGGACTCGAACCGACTAAAAACGCCGACTGTCCCCGACTCGCCCCCGGAATGGAGAGGCCTGCTTCTTCGCCGCCGCCGTGGCCTGCTTCTGCTGGGGTGATAGGCAGCTCCACCCGTCACCCCCAGTTCCTCGCTCGATTTGATTTGTGTCAACATTATTGTACTAGAAATACAACCGAGATCCAAATCCACACAGAGAAACTCACCTGCACAGTGCAGCTATTTAGTAAAACGTTGAGACTAGATAGACACTGAACTCACATGAATCACATGGATTCACATCGAAAGCCGCAGTTATTGAAGAGATGGATTTGCGTGCGGGGTCGTTAAAATGTCTTTTGTCACACTGCGAAGCGCCAGAAATTGACCGTGCGCGTTCACCAAATCCCACAGATTTTCACATTCACACCGATTTGCCGTCTCATAGACATTTCACTCCAATATTTGAGCATTGGCGAATTCCAAAAGTTTATGCTAGTTTCTGTGAAATTTTAATGTGTATGGTACACGAGCCTGTGTCCGTGTAAAGATGGATTTAGGCATCAGTTATTAGGTTCTGTTCAAGTTATCTAATCTGTAAAATAAGTAAAAAAATTACCCCATAAAATAATAATGTATAATAGTATAATGACGAAATATACATTGCAATACACAGGGGCTATTGCTGCTTATTAACCGACTTAATAAAAGGTGGAGGTTCTCAATTTAACCGCTATATTTTTTTTTTCATTTTTAATTGTTTTCGTATATAACATTAGATCTTTAGTTTATTGTTAGAGATTGTGAGTAGGTATTTCAAAATAGAGGATATTTTGAATAAGTTTAGAATACATAGCTGTGTGCCTCTTGACCAGATCGGAGTGTTTTTTACAAACTGTTTAGAACATTTATAAGTTTACGTACCACTGGCTTTTTGTATTTTTATACTTCTAAAATTCAGAGAGTTTCAGGCTAGCACAACAAAATGAAAGAGGTTAAAAAAACTTAAGCCGTATCCTTGCTATGGATAACCTTACCTCCGATTCAAGTAACAACTTATATTCTTACAATTACAAAATATAATGCCCAAAAGTTTTACTACGAAAACGTACAACACATTTTTGTTGTGTTTTACAAAAGTTCGAAAAATTGTTTTCATAATTAGTAAAAGTTTTTTCACTCAATGTTGTTGTTAGGGGGAAAACGGGTTATGAAAATGTTCAAGGATTCAAATTTATTCCACTCAACAATAATAGGATAGACGGGTTAGATTAGAAAGGAAAAAAAACAAGTGTCAATCCCAGTTGCATCTGAAGCTTCCACCTCAGAGTCTGGGGTCTGCTTTTTCCAGTCTAACTGCGGGTTTGACTTAAATACGATGTTTTCCGATCTGGCGATTGATATCGCCAATGGTTTGCGATATTAAAGTATTGCAGTTAGACCAGTTTTTGGACTTTTTGGGGTTCCGACTACCCGTAACGACTGCCATAGATGTTCGTATAGCAACCAAGACCAACGACGTAACGTGCTTTCTAAGGCACTACCAGATCAACGCAGATTTGTGAGAAGGGTAAGAATTTCATTTTGTCTTCTTTCCTGATTACGATTCTTCTTTATTTATCATTATTTCTTGAAACTTCTGTTATTACAATCCTTATTTACGATTTCAAGACTTTAATTGTTTTCCTGTATTCACCCGGATGGAATAATATTCCCATTCCCGAGACATTTAAGTAAAAAGTGAGTAAAAAGCTAACCTGGATTACGTATTTAATTAGTTCGATTCTGACCTTGTTAAATTACAAACAGCTTCGATAAGGTGGAACACATTGGGAGTTCCCATAAGTACCTACAGAAAAAATGGTACATTTTGAGACTTCGTCGTCAAGATATTTTTTGACGCTGACTGTACATACCTGCCTACACAGTGTTTGCTTTTAAGAACAAAAGTGCTCAAGGCATGAAGCCTGTATACAAAATATAACCGTTTGATCATCTAAGTTATAAGTATTCAAGTACGTAAGTAAGCAGCTTTTATGACATAAATTGCCATAATGAACTTGACGCCTGGTATAAACAAGTTGATATTGCTATTTAAGCTTATAACATTATGCCATTAGCACAGAATAGATAAGCCATTAGGGCTACATAAGAAGATCAAAGAATTACTAAAACGTTCTATTCTGAGATTATGAGGTTGACAGTTCAAAGGTAACATAGTATACTATCAATGTGAATCCACTCCTAAAATAAACATATTTGCAGGGTTCATATGAATAATGGAGATTCTGATGTGTGACCCCATGTGACCCACATTACTAATCCCACCTTTATTAAACATTAGCTTTTGCTCGCGGCGCAGCCCGCGTGGTTGTCGGTTATCGCGACCTAACATAGCCATGTCCTTTCTCAAGGTCTATTCTACCCCTATACCAAATTTCATCAAAATCAGTTCAGTCGTTTAGGCGTGAAAGCGTTACATACAGACAGACAGACAGTTATTTAGTTAGTTATTTTTGAATTTTTTTTTATATAGGACACGTCAATTTGACTACACCTCGCCTGATGTTAAGCAAAGGCAAAGTCTTGGAAAGAGGGTCATCATCGGAAACATGTACCATGTTAACAGTGGTGGCACTCAGCTTGACGGCCTCATTAGATGCCTTTTCACGCCTGCTTAAAGGACCCGGGACTGTAGGAAGAAGGAAACACGTGAGCTGGCAGGGAGTTCCAGGTCTTAATGGTACGGCATAGGAATGAGTCACTGAAACGCTTGGTTCTACCTGGTTATAACATTAGTATGGATATGGATAACGTGAATATGTTCATTTAAGATACAGGTACTTACAATGCTTATCCATGAAAGGATATACTAGTGTATTAACATCTACATCTTGTGGTGTTCGGTATAATTAAGGTGCGAAACATTGGTGTCAATCAAACAGTATTCTCGAATGCTGGAAGTTTACTGTCCGATAAAAATCAGCTTTATCTTTTATCGCCTTGTTTAAAAAAAAAAATAAAGAAAAAATTATTGCATTAGTAGCCATACTTTATTTCGACACAAAATTCCATTTCTGGGAACACAATCTTTCACCTTGATTCTCAAAGCTCTGAGGTCACCAATAGTGTCTGTTGTATAAAACCTACTTCATTTTAACTTCTACGTAAGTAGGTACTAAATTGGCTGTAAAAATTACCCGTTATTGTACGGTACCTATCCAAGAGATGAAGTGATCATCTGCACATTTATATATATATAAGCCTTTCCTATAGTGTAGGAGCAACCTACTACCATTTCAATTTCCTAGAGACCACCATAGGTAACATCTTGTAAATAAATAATTGAAGCTTCGATATCATAGTGGTTGACAAATCGGTCTTGCGATCTAAAGGTCCCGAATTTGAATCCTGGCCATTACACTACCGGCGTGAATCCACTCCTAAAATAAGCAGTTTAGTTTAGCTGGAGGGTAAGCGGGAATATTAATAATTTCGCTTACTAAATTAGTTGTAAAATACTGTTTAAAAAATCAATAAATGATGATTTCATTTTGTCACATCGAAAATATCAGATGGTTTGTGCTCAGATGAATTATTTGACATGATGCCTACAGCTACATTCTATCATCGCACCGCTCGCCATAGACAGGGAATTCATCCCCACACATTGCATCCGAATACGGTGCGCACCGTGCGGTATGAAAGGAACTTCATCCCACGTACGCTCAAGCTGTGGAATGAACTCCCTGCCATGGTTTTCCCAAGCGACTACAATATGGGGTTCTTCAAGAGGGGCATTAGAAGGTTTCTTCGGGGTAGGCAGCGCGAGTGTAACGCCCCTGGTGTTGCATACGTCCATAGGCCGCGGTAACTACTTTCCATCAGGTGGGCCGTGTGCTTGTCTGCCACCTAAGTGGTATAAAAAAAAAATGATTCTAACAATATTTCATAATATCTAAATAGGTTTAAATATTTTAAGGTTTTGGAAAAGGGGCAGGTCAGAAATACCCTAAACCGACGAGCATGCCTGAAAAATGTAATGAGAGTGAATGAAGCGAGAGGATCGTAGCAAATCCGTGATCTCTGCCTACCCCTATGGGAAACAGGCGTAATTTTATGTATGTATGTATGAATTTTAAAGTTATACTCCTTAGAATAACGAAAATTACATACATAAAACTCTGAAAACATTAAACTCCGTTTTTAGGTAGTAGAGTAAAATGATAAATCTTACCAAATCAATGAACACCCAAATAAAGCTTAACGGGACAGAATAATTGGCTTTTTATTGGATTTTAACCCTGTAATGCTGCTTAAGCCGGGTTGATTGCCCACATCTAAATGTGACTGTTCAATTATAGAAAATTACATCCGCTACGTGTTGCGAAAAGTTTGACAACTGACATGGGAACTAGTGCGCTGTTTTAAACTGGTATAAACTATTGATTATTCCTGGGGTAAGACACAGTTGGGATGGTGTTAATTTCATTTAGAAAGCACTAACATTTACCCAGAGCACAGTTCACGTGGAATTTTGATTCTATTTTTCAACCCATATGAACCTATTTCAGCAATGCAAAGTAACCTATGTGTTATTCTGAACTATCATCTGTATTTTTACTAAATTTCAACAAGATTCGTTCAGCCGTTTAAGCGTGACTGAGCAACAAACTTTGTATGCTGTATTAGTTACTTTAGTGTTGACTTTACTATTCACAAAACTTCTTTGAATTATATATTCGGTAACTTTACTTTAACTGGAACCAGAATAAGATTTATATTACTTAAATACATGAACGGTAGCCTAATTTGCACTATCGTGTGTTCCAGATTATGTAATCTAAACGCAAATCGATACAAAGTTAGGTGTTGTGAGAGTCGTTAGTGTTGTTCCACTATAGTGTTACACAAGCTAGTTACACGAAACTAAACACTTAATTCTGCCGTTGTTTCCTTTTGACGAACTAAATGAACCTATACACAGTATACACTGTGTTCCCATTTTCGTTTATTTATTCCGGATTTGGTACTCTCATTATTGGCATTACAAACCAATGAAATTGAAATTCAGATACTGTGTTCGATATACATGTTAGGTATAAACGTCGTGCTGCGATGCGATGTCTTACATAAACAGCAATCTATTTCAAAAGCTAGTATTCACAAGTAAATGTGTTAAAGTATCAGCTTAATGCCACAAATCTACTTCAGTGCTGCTCGTTAGCTAACGACATCTTGACTTATAAAAGATATAAATAAAGCTACTAACTCTACCGCTGGCTGCTGCTGCAACTTGCAATACGTAAATGGTTCAGACAGTAGTAATTTAGCAGATAAATGATAAGTCCCTGAATAGAATAAATGCTGGCTGGCAGGCTGCAGAAATACGTAGAAATAAAAAAGGGTGTGAAACAAAAATTGTATGGAGTAACGCCACAATCTATCTACTAAGTAGAACACTTGTATGTATTAACTGTAAATAAATGCATTCCTTTCTCTTCTTGTAACGGTGCACAAAACTAAAATACAATTATTGACAGCCTCTGTGGCGTGGCGGTACCTAGTGCACGCGACTGCCATGCAGGAGGCGCGGGTTCAATCCCCACTTATCACAAATATTTTGTATGCATTAATATGGCTATTTGCATTGGTCTGGGTGTTTCTATGTATAATATGTATGTATTGACGAAAAAAGTATCTAAGTATATTTATCCGCATTCTAGATTCCATAACACAAGCTAATTAAGCTTACCATGGGTCTAGCATAGCGTTGTGTAGAATAAAAAAATTTAATAGTTTTTAACAGAGGTAAAGTCTATATTTCGGTCTGTTAATTATATCCATGGATAACTGCGGAATACTGCACTCCATTTTAGGTTATTAGTTTAAAAATATTGAACACACCGAAACTTTCGCATTTATAATCTTAGTATGAATATTATATTGTAAGTTATTCATATAATTATCTTTAAAAACCAGCGAAAAGGGCCAGGGGAACAATACTACGATGAAAATTCCTTAGAACTGTTGAAGATGTAGAACAATGATAATGTAAATTTAATAAAATATCGGTAACTCATTTCACTTTCAATAGTCTTAAAAACTAAGGATTCTTTCGAACAAGAACTGTTTTATTTAAAACAATAACTAAAGTTCTTACAAAGTAAAAGCGGTTTCTGAATACAGTAGTATAACACAAACAGAATAATATTCAAGAACCTTTACTTAATAATAACAAAGCACTAAAATAATCTATTTTCTTGCTGCTGACTTATGCCTGGGTATGTATGTACATACAAACAGAATAATTGTAAACGAACACTCGCTCGCGTGAGATTCGTTGATATTCAGCGTTAGGTAATGGTACCGTGGGAGTTTTTTAGTCGGTAGGAGTCCGGCATAACATCCGTGAAGGATTTTCCCCTACGGTAAAAAAAAAAGATAATGGCAACCAATTCAACATGCTCGCTTTTGTCATGACATTCACAATTGTAAAAAAAACATTTAGTAAGGCACTTTGTACTTTTCCACTATATTTACCTACATAACATAACATAAACTCACGCCTGTATCCCCGAAGGGCAGAGGTGCTAGCACCCACATTTCGCCTACCTACCTACCTACCTACCTCTATACTACCTACAACTATATAGTTTTTTCTGTGTCACTAAACATTCTACTGGAATATTATTATTGTTTTATGTGATGTACAGTACACAGCTCATAATTAAATGCAAACGAGTGGGATTTGTTGACTATTCGAACGAAAAATCCCACTAGCTTTCGCCGTGACTTCCATACAAATTCAGACGCGTATGTTCGCCGACCCTCGGTCGTTCCCGTTCTTGCGCTTGGTGTATACCCGGCATTACTCAACATATTGTTTAGTTAACCTTCCCGCATGAACTTGGATGAATGAAACATTTGAATTCAAAATGAACTTTGAAACTTCAATCATAAAGTACAAAGTGGATTGGTATTACATTCAGATAATTTAAATTAGGGGTTATATTTTATGCTATTGCACAAATTGTTGAGGTCGTTAAGCTCAGAAGTTATTATTGAACACTGGTATGGTACTTTTGATTTTAATGGCGGTTATTTTTATTATTCATTTAGTTATATTTATCATTTTTAAATATGTTATTTATGGTGAGTGCATGTGCTGTGCAAAAGGTGTCAGAAAAAATACTTAAGTTTATTGGATTTTGGTAGCTTCAAGGAGTCAAGCATCCAGTTGACAACAATTGGCTACTTCTCCCTCTAGCTAGATTAAATTGGGTAGTTCAAAAACACCCCTTTAATACTTTGTTCATTCCCATATTTTATTAAATACCTTTTTTTTAAGGACACGTCAATTTGACTTCAGCTCGCCTGATGTTAAGCTAAAGGCAAAGTCTCGGAAAGAGGGCCACCATCGCAAACATGTACCATATTAACAGTGGTGGCACTCAGCTTGACGGCCTCATCAGATGCCTTTTCGCACCCCGCTTAATGGACCCGGGACAGTAGGAAAAAGGAAACACGTGAGCTGGCAGGGAGTTCCAGGACTTAATGGTGCGGCATAGGAATGATTCACCTCCTTCACTTCCTCCCTCGAATTAAAACCTTCAAACCTCTGACAAAACTAAAGGTAAGTTCCTCTCAGTAAGTTATAAGAAAATATGTAGATTCTTTCATTCAGCTGAAAATATCTTCGTTTCTTTGTAAAGAGACTAAACTAGTACAATACACAAACAGCAGAATAACTCAAAATAAGTTCACAATTCGATCGAAACGTTTTTTGCGAATCTCGCTTCGCCAAGTTTCTGTGGCCGATATTTCAAAGCGTAACAAAAGGATTTGGAACAAAAAGAACCACGATCCAAGTATAGCCGTGGGCAAAGGCTGGCACTATTATAAATCTGTTCAGGCTCTACGAGACACTGTAAAATATTTTATGAAAGTTATTTAAGACAGATTTATTGTTTACTGTACAATTTAGTTTAAAAGCTTTCACATACAGTGGCAAAGAACTCTGTAATATGTATTTATCAGTCTGAAATCTAAGTAAAGAGTTATTGCCTCTAAAATTCACTAAACATAGTCATTCTTCATTTGACATTACGTCATTCGAATGAATTTGTTGCATTTCACTGTCAAATCTTTGACATATTTTATCATTGAGATTGCATAGGTCAATTAATTAATAAGTCATATAAAAATCTGTATTCATGTAGGTATAATTATTACATTTGCATGAAATTTTTGTTGCATTTTTTATGCTAACTTTTTGAATTCGAAATACATGGCATGGCGAAAATACATCGTTTTTTTTCTCGATGTATTTCGAATAATTATTACACTTTGGATACATTCCTATTACTTTATTTTCAGTTAATACAATAGTTCTATTATTACTTAATAGAATGATATTTTACTTAGAACTTTTACAGTTTATTCGCAGGAATCCAACTGAAACAGTACTGATAAAATCGGCGATCTCTTTTCCTTTGTGTATAATATTCTGAAGACCCTGAACACGACCGTGGTCAATAATAATAGCGATATCACATTACATCGCACATTCCTGCCACGCAATGGTCTCACGCCATCTACTCTAACACGAAATAGTTTTTAAAACAAAGGAACTGTTACTTGAAATGTTACATGTTTCATGTAATTTTTGATATGGATATTATATTTTTTTTCTTAATATATAATTTATTTCGGCCATAATTGCTTATACCTGGTGTAAGGGGGGCTTTCGGCTTCGGGAGCGTTCCCCTTACACCCGGAGTCCCTGTAACCCGATTCTTGCCGGCTTCCTATTGGGGCGCATGATATATGATAAGCCGTGGTATTGATCGTGATATTTCCACCGGCCTCCCTCTTGAAAATTTTCACCCTTCATAAAATATACATATTCATGCATATAAATCTTTGCACTCAGCGGGGATAGAACCCGCGCCTCCTGCGTAGTGGCCACGATCACTACCGCTACGCCACAGAGGCTGACAATAGAAAAGATGAGACCGAATAACAAGTTCTATACTGACTTGTGAACGATTAGTTATTTACAATTATATCCTCTTTTACTGAATTTAACTACATACCAATTTTGACACATAAGTAGGTTCCCTAGTTTTTAATTTAAATTTAATTGCTTAAAGCAAAATAATAATTAATATCCAAGTTTCGTTATTGTAAACATCAGATGAAATTTATTAGTATTAGTTATTAGAATTTTTATAAAATATTTTAGTGATCTCAATAGAAAACAAACTTTTTCCTAGTATGAACTTGTTTCAAAGCAGCTTTTTCTTTTCACTTTTCAAAGTTGAGAAACTAAAAGAAATGTAGGTAGAAACTAACAAATAACATGTTTCAAGTATGTTTCGCAAGTTACCCGCTAAGTTCAGTCAAAAGCAGAAGTTTTGATAAGTCTCACTTTTGTATCTTCCTAATACTGACAATTTAAGTCTTGAAAATTGTCAGTGATAAAGCGTATACTTTTATACAATTGGACTAAATTATGTGCCCCATATTCGGTTGCACACCTCCGTCCATAAGGGTGTAGACTTTTCACAAGGAAGTCGTTTTGAGTGTTTTTGGTTGTAGGTATATTATTGTCAGGTCGTTTACCTAACGAGATCCCTGAATCCAAGTTTGTTCTGTTTCCGTTTTTCAAAATTCAAATTCTATTTATTTCAGACCATATAGTCCATAGTGATTGTTAGTAATACATGTCTTAGCGCTATGTTTGCACAACCCTGTAGGTCATTGGCAGGGTCAGGTTTGTGATGGGTAACCGTTGTTAACATTGCGATGTTCAGCAATTATGTTACCATTATGATAAAAGAATTGAAGGATAAAATATATTTTTATATTTTAAGTGTAGGTATGTAATCTTATTTCACACTCTTCTTCCTATAAAGTTTCACCACTATAACTTCTATATTAACGATGTTAGTAAAAATTAATTCAATTGTGTTTAAAATAATACATTTATTGGTATTAAATATTTCTTTCTCTTTATAAATATATTATGTACCACCAGTATTATGTACCTCCAGTACATAATATATTTCTGTTCGGTATGACAGATACATTAATTGTTCAGAAATAATAATTTACACTAATCAAGTGAAACCATTCACAGAAATGAACAATGTTATAACTATGCCATAAAAATATATAGTTGAGTTAAAACATTATGGTGAAAGATAGTTAATTCCACATGACTGGCAAATGCGCAATACTGTAAAAGCATGCTGAAAAAGTGCTTCAAACGAAATTCAGTTTGAAAACTGAAATGAATAAATGCAACTGACTGCAGATGAAACCATACAGACTAAATCCTTCATACAGGGATTATATTGTATGATGTTTTTTAATAATATTTGGTAAAGGCGCATTATAGACGAGACTCATTATAAATTAATATTGACAAAAGTCAACAGCGTTATTTTGCATCTATCAATTTAGATTGGAAAAAGTAAATGCTCAGATAGGACTTGAACTCGCAACCAGTTCCTTGCAGGGAGAAGCTATTGGGCATTCGAAACTAGGGGCGATCGTGAAAAAAGCGTTGGTTACATTTTCGTATAGCCCTTGACTCAAACTAATCGATCTTGCAAAAATCTGTAGTTTCTTCTGTAAAAACCAATGTACTTAAAGCAAATAATGGAGTTGGTGGAGAGTGGACCTTTGCGGATTGCAGACCTTTGATTTGTACTTGGGTATATTATTGGGGGCTACCATGAAATTCCGAAACTTCGGGTGCATAAGAATCACGAACGTAATACTTAAGATTTTGACAAAATAGGTGTCACATGTCACATCATTCAGCTCTCATAAGGTATGGTTTAAGTTAAACCGGAATGTCACATATTATTTTCAGGTTTCATTTCAGAATATGTTCCATAAAACCGATTCTGCGACCTTCTAATTTTCTCTAGTTTTGCCTTTATTGAATAGTACAAGTATTACAATATTTAGTGGCTAGGTCTGTCGCAGTTGATCTTTGTGTAGGTAGTATGACAACTTATGGTTATTCAGTTTCAAACGCATGCTATTTATTATATAACATTGCATGTTCCCACCGTTCAGACCCTGGTACGCCGTTCCCCTTGTCACCGAGTCTAGTTATTACGTTATGACGTACTCACCTCTATGGGAAACTTATTTATCATTAGGATACAGTATATTAGTACAGTCAACGTTGTTTTATTGCTCACAATAAAACGATAAAAATGCGGCAAACGATTTATATTTATTTCTTGCGCAGTAATGTTCACAAATTGTATAAAGCATTGAACGCGACGACAATTTTATTGCATTATTTGAAGGAAATTCCACCGCGAGTTATGCTTTAAATTTTATATATAAGACAACGTCTGATGATACATTATATACAGTACCTACTTAATTTTATTTTCGTTTTACTTCAAACATGTTAAGAACCTTTCATGTTACATTGTATTACATATAGTAAATATGTATGTATAGCTATCATCACACATCCTACCAATATACGAGTATTACAAACCAATGGTTGCTGGTAGAAATCACTTCAAGCGGTAAGGCTGTCCATTGTAAGTACCGACATTTACAGTGCTGTACCGTGCCTTAGGTATATCTATGCGGTGAAACGTGAGAAGTATAATAGTGGTAACTAATCGACCTACAGATTTGGTCAGTCTGACGCCAACGCTCACGACAATATGTCGCTCATTCTCGACTCATGCTATTTCCTTCTCTTTCTTTACCTCGTCCCCCGCCACACAGTGATCACGGTCATATTATACCTTCTGTAGCCTATAAGATTTTAATTATGTAATTGTTAACTTGGTGTATAATGGAGTGAATAATAAAATAATACAAAGGGTCTTGATCTCTTGCGCTAATAAGAGCTACACAATGAATGATAAAAGTTCATCAAGTATGTGAATCTTAATCGCTAAAGTTATTTTACAGCTGATATATTACCTCTTTTCTTTGCCGCATCGCGAAGACTTGGAATTATTTATGAACACACGTGTTTCCGTCCCACAATCCAAGCTTGTTTAAGGAGGTGAGAAAATGTATCCACCATTTTGGCACTTACGAGTATAGCGGTGTGAACGATCACTTGGTTAAGATACTTAAGCACGGATGTCATTTAGATGGGTGACGAATTGATGAAATAAGCATTTAATTTGAACGATTCCTTCGGAGTGCACGGTAAAGAATGGTTCCGAATTTTAACGGCCTTTAGGTTAAGACAGTCACTAGGCAGTCGCTCCCAATTTAGCCAAATAACCAAGCCACATTGTATTTAATCACTATACAATGCATCCGTGGCTTAACGGAGTCTGCTTTTTTGATATTTTCCGTGAATTTACTGCCATCTGATCTTCATAATCCATCGGCGATGTCGAAGTATTGCTGTTAGATTAGTTGACAGATTTTTAGGACTCCAAGTGCTCGTAACAATGGCCATAATTATTCGTATGACAAGTTATACTCGTACATTTTCACCTTCATGTTTCACAGTTTCGAATGTTAACTTTAATTATATCGGTCCTGAATGTGGTTTAAACTTCAGTCAACATAATTATTGTAAAACTATTCCTTAACTAGAAATGCACAGTGCACGATATGGGTAATAACGTTATAACAATTCTGAACTAGATCATAGATAACTTCAATCATTTTAGTTCCTACTAATATTATAAATGTGAACGATTTTGAAGATTTTTGGCGGTTTGTTGCTTAATCATGCTCAACGGCGAACGGATCTAGCTGAAACTTAGAATAGGTAAAGGTCTGGATTAACATAATATTATAACCGATTTTATATCTCAGGGTCCCCATGATTTGCGGGAATGCGATCACAATTCAATGCGACAGCTCGTTTAGAATAAAGAAGCAAAGTAATGTATCAGCGATTCACGAGTTGACACCTACAATGGAGTATGAACTTTTACAACTTCAAAGGTGTCACATGCACATTCTCACCTTGTTATTCAAATAGAAGGCATTTTTGAGTAGTCTCACAAACCATACTAATTCTATTAAAAAGAGATTAAGTGGGCAAATAGTAGGTACTATCCCAGTCGAGTCATATATGGAAAACTTAAAAACGTGGTTCAGTTTTTTACAAATTAAATCATTTTTCAATGTTTTCTTTAAACCATAGCGAATTTAAATCAAATATACGAGTAAGGACTGAAATAATAAGATTAGGACCCTTGAGTACGGGACTCTAATGAGAGAACTTGATTGCCCTTTGTAAATATGTAAATGCTGTTTTGAGGTCTTTGTTATCATTTCGTGATTTATTATTAAAAGGATGAAAGAGTCCATCAGTCATCTCAACAATCCTTAATTTTAGTTATTCAATTATTTTGTTTAGTCTACAGATTTTCGTGTTAATGGCAGACTAAGTAAATATAGGGTTAGGTTTTTGTGAAAGTACTACTCCTTTATTAATGTTGTGCTAAAGAGGTACATAACAATTTATTCCTTAGTTTGAAATCTTCCAAACAGTTTTTTTATTTTAATGCGTTAAGCAAAAATTTTGAACCCGTTATAAGATTTTTTTCTATTATATAAGTCCACAGTTGCAGCTCCGCCAGCGTGGATGTCAGTTATCATGACCATACTCTATGTGCTTGCCTAAATTCATGTCTAATACTGAACTAAGTTTTATAACAATCAGTTCTGCGGTTTAGGCACCAAAGCATAATAAATAGAGAGACACTATTATTTTCGTATTTTTAATATAAGTATGGATGTACAGAAAGCTATTTTTATTTATAACCTACTGCAGTTCACTACAAGACATATGCCTATGTTAAATGAAATTAACATAAACATAATAAAACTATAGATTACAAGCTAAAAAGACTGTAATTAAAACACTTTTATTCTTTTTATTTCTATCTCTTTCGTTTTATTGGGCATTAAGGGTCGTACATCGACTTCGGCCCTTATCTGTCTCCTGAAGATTTATTTGGGACCCACCCCCTTGAATTTTACAGGCTTTTTGTAAGATGGGAAAATTACTGTTGAGAGGGATATTTTAAATGTTAATCTTAGCTGTCTTGTGTTCGATATAATTTGGTCCATTCTAAATGTCTTTTACAAATGCCTTCTTTAATTAAGATTATATATTGCGCAATTTGTTTTCTGTAAAACCTTTTGTTCAGAACACAATTGTATTTAATTTCATTGATTTATATCTATAATATAAAATTAATCGCTAAATATGTTGGTAAGCGCATAACTCAACAACGCCTGAACCAATTTGGCCAATTCTTTTTTTTTTAATATTCGTTGAAGTTCAAGGATGTTTTTTATAGCGAGAAAAATTCGAATAATTGCTGGAAACCGACATCCACGCGGGCGGAGCCGTGGGCAAGAGCTAGTTTAACATAAAAATAAATATCGTACTGGCAAAATAAGACACACCTTTAAATTAATTGGTTCAAATTTCTGTAAATTGACACTGGAACTATAGCCGTAAACTTCATAACTATTACTGCCCCATAAAGGTTATATTTTATGCATTCCCATAATACTTTATGGTCGCTGGGAAGCGTTGAATGCGGGCTGCTTTACATCAGTCATTCTGGAAGTCTACGGGAGCGGTCTATGTTCAGCAGTGGACCATGTGTGGCTGATACGATGATTATGATGATTATGGGTTTCATATCATTCCTCACCACCTCATGGAAGTTGAAGAATGAGTATGTTCCCTTTTGATCATTTTTTCTGCAGGAAAAGGACAAAAAAATAATAACGAAAATGATCTCATTAGCTAGTGAAGTTACGGTAAAAGCTGGTACAAAACTAAATTAGGTCGCCAAATATATTTTCCGTTGCTCGTCGGCAAGTCCTGTGATGCGTACGTGTGTGTACTGTGGTACAAACTCCATTACGATTCAGAACATGTAATGTCCTTTCTTCGGTCACGAAAAACAGGAAAATCTCGAGATATTACCACACTTAATAAGCACTTTTTATGATTTGGTGAATTAAAGAACAGCTGTGTCGGGTAAGTTCTTAATAGTTGGTAAAAGATTTTTGTTGAGACCTTTTCCGGAATAAGAAATAAGTTTTTATTTAGAAGACGTAGTTTGGTGGTAGTTAAATTTTGTAGATACTTTTTTGCTTCCTTAAGTCGCTTATTTTTTTTGTGAATTTATGTTTGTTACTCGATATTCTGTAGATAGTAGTAGAAAATGGTAGTATAGGAGAATTACGAATGCTCAAGGCGCGGCTCAGTAGCTCAGTGGTTTTTTTTTTATACCAGGACACGTCAATTTGACTTCATCTCGCCTGAGAAGAGAGTCAGAGCAATTCTCTGTAATATTTTGGTCTTGGTTTCAAGTCCCGTCTTCGGACTCGAAGTCGGATTATTCCAATTTAAATCTCCTTATATAAGTTAAAAGCTACACCATTACCACATACACCAAACACAACACCATTTTTTATCCCTGAAATAGTTCCCTATGGGTTGCAAATACTGGATCTGAATTCCACAAAGGTGGACTCATTGTCAACAGTTAGTGGTTAATGCTGATAAGGATAAACAGCACACATTTATTTCATAGGTGTGTCAATACTTATTATATGTGTGACGAAGAAAGATAAGAAGACGAAAGATAAGTTACATTATATTGTTATTTATTGTGTACACGTGTATGTACGGTGTTAACATTCCTTAAGGCAATAATATGTTTTACCTCTTTCTTACACGTGTTCTAGATTCGTATACTCTATATGTCCTTGAAGTGTTTTGGCCTATTAGTTTTGACACTACATTTGGACATAATATTTTTTTAATAGGGAGGCGAAAGAGCAGACGGGTCGTCTGATGGTAAGCGATTACCGCCGCCCAATTACACCCGCAACACCATAGGAGTCACAAGTGCATTGCCTTCCTTTTAAAAGAGAGTACGCTCTTTTCTTGGAGGTTTGAAGCTCATATTGGTTCGGAAATATTGGTGCAATTAATTCCACAGACAATTGTCGACCGCCAGCTGTCCAGATGGTGAGTTTGGAACTGCTGTCGCGTGGAACGATGGTGGAAAGAGGAACAAGTCCTCGGAGCACTCCCCATAGTATAGGCGATAGAAGATGCAGAGTGAAGCCACATATATCTACGCAGCATATTTACCGAAGGAAGAATATAATATACTATATACGTGCAATATACATACAGTACTACGATATGGTGTTCTTCGGGGATTAGAAATGTCTTACAGGTTTGACAGCAAGAGTGTGGCGTTCCTCGCATTATATACGTCTATAGGCCACGTAACCATTTCCCTTCGGGTGGCTGTTAATCTAGTGGCACAAAAATAGGTATAACATAAAAGGTGGCCTGTAATCGTCAGCAAGCACTTTTTTGGGCAGTACGTAACTGTAACAGTCAGAGAACAGCCGGCGTCCGTGACTTTGTGTATGAAATTAGTTACAAAATTAATTGTAGGATCGTTACGTAAGTTGAAATGGAAAATCAATCACAACTTTCAATACAGTGGTTAAAATCAATTAAATATTTCAGAAGGTTATTAAACTATCCGAGTTACAAAGAAATACTTTAACAGTATAACTTTGTATAACTAACTATTGCGTGGATTTTTGATCTCGCTACCGCAATCTATGCGAACGTACCTATAGCCGACTGAAGAGACTAAAAGTCACCCATTATGTTATTCCGGATAAAATTTGAATTTGAATGGCGACAGATCAATTGCACACTTTTGTTACTAACATAGCTTATGTGTATTGTATTACTAACAGTTATAAGGATCATGTTCCGAAATAAAGTTTCATTCATTCAAATCATTGATAATCTATTCCTGTAACAAATTTCAGTTATATGTTTAGTCTTTAGAACATGATTGAATAACAAACATTTAAACAATTTCACAAGCTTTAACATTCATAATGTTAGTAGGATAGTAAGAAATAGGATAAGGTTAGTGTAATTAAGTGTACAATTACCTGAAATCACTGTGTTCTGCGTTGCCGAAGGAGTAGTCACGGCGAGCAGCCAGAACGCGACCAGAGTCCTCACACATTCCACACTGTACATTTTGTTATATTTTCTAGCTAAAATAACACTAATCTAAATCTAAATTAAGAGCATAGAAACTCGTTGAATTGACTAATATATTATTTTTATCTTTATGTAGAACGTTCGGCGCCGACCAAACCTGAAACAAAGTAAAAGGTTTTAAATTTTCAATAAGTTTGCCGTAACAGGTAGAGGTATATGTAGATAGCAAGTCTCGTTGAACATTGACGCTGGTTCGGGTACGGGAAGCTTTCTTTGTTACATTTTTTTGACTTCCAAACCACAAGCTATTGTTGTCGCAACAAAGTCCGTCTGTCCACCCGTTCTTCAGAGACTTTTGAAAGAAAAATGTTTTTGCTGTAAAACGTGGGTGTCTATAATAGCAATAATCGTAATTAGGAAGTTTTAGAGAATACGGCTACATGAAATAATCATTTTTATATTTAACTGTTTTAACACATAAGTAACACTTCATTATTCTTTTCCATAAAAATATTTTGAATAAAAAGAAATAAGGAAGAGTTATCTAAACTCATATAATTTTATTATGGCCCAAAATATAAGCTGACTGTAGCTGGCAGTTTTAAGGGTTTGATGCCCTAAGTATTACGTCTAGCTTAAAACAAACAAATTTTTAGGGAACAAAACACATGAAATTGTATACAAAATTTAATAATCATTGCTAGGTTTTAAAGAATATGGTTACATGAAAGATAATTATATATTTCTGTTCCCATGTAATCGGAATTTTGTGTACTTAAACATATTCTTAGTAGTAACACGAAGTCAATAAACGTACCCGGTAGCCGGCAATATAGGCTTGACCTTAATTACATGAGATCAAAAAGTACAGTTAGCAAAATGTACCTTTTCCTTTCCTGTTTGTGTACCTACGAGTATGTTATGTAAGTATTCCTTGCGGACGTTCTATATTAAGAGACACTGGTGTTAAATTCTAGTTATTCTAAGTTTGTGGTACTAACAATTATTGTATGGATTTTAATCTGAAATAAATGATAATAATAATAATAAAACTAAACACCGAATAATTTGGACTAGGACTAATTATGTTATGTATACTCTAATTATGTAGCGCTATTTAATTTTTTGTTGGAAATAAAATTAATATATAAAAGGTAAGATAGATAGATAGGTATATATATAATGCATGCAGAAGGCGGAGAATCTGGCAAATTTGTGGACTGAGCAGTGGATTGTAATAGTCCAATTGCGACTTTAGTCCTTTTACATAGTTATTCAGAAACAGTCATAAAAGGCATAATTATGTTTTGAATTGTAAAGACTAGGTACTCTATATTTTAGTTCCAAAAAGTGCCAAAAGAATGTTGGTAGATGGCTCTACCGTCACCCCTTAAAGACGGATTTAAAGAGAAGGGAAATTTGATGTGATTCAGGTGTAGCTCAATAGCTCAGTTGGCAGAGCATTCCCCTGTAAGGCAAAGGCCGTGGGTTCAAGTCCCACTTGAGCATTTCATTTTCCCGATGTTTTTCGAACTTTAATATTAGCATAATAAATGCTAAAAAAAATCATTCAAAAAGAAAGTACCATTTCAGTTTTTGAAATATTATGTTATGACGTCACTATTCTGTTGGATGGGCAGACACATGGCCTTCTTTATTGAGCTTAGCAGGATTACGCATGAATAATCGTCACCAATAGCAGAACATAATTATATTTTGTACGTATCTCCTGTAATAAATGATAACGTTATTATTCCAACCGTAGCTGCCTTCTTGGTTGGCCCTCTTAATAAGAAAATACTGATTTGACTGAAACGGCATGTACCGTCTCACGAGTAAAAGTAAATGCCTTATGGTATTATAAAGGATATTTGAACCGGGTCAGTAAATGCAGGTACCATAACTGTTGTAGTTACAGCAACATGTTCTGAGAAGACCTCCCCTAACTTCACAGATTTTAGAAAAATCATACAGTCAGTAAGAAAAAGGCTAACAGTCCAATTTCTTTTTTGGTGCCAGTCGTCCTACTTCGTATGGGGGTCAAACGACTCTATGAGAACATTTTAGCTTTGAGAACTAGGAAAGACAGAAATCGGCAAAAACGTTTCCCATACACTTCAGCAAGAAAATCAAAAAAAAAATTTCTACAATGCTTATATTATACTTCTAGTGGGTAGGATTGGCTGAAAATTAAATACTAATAGTTTTAACCTACAATTTTATAGTGTGATGAATATGCAGGATGTTAATTGTATCATAAATTGGTGATATAATTTAGTTACCAAGTAAACCTTTAAACATGCGTTTTTAGCGCCAGATTCTTTATTCACTGGTGTTATTTTTAACCCCCGACGCAAAAACGACGGGGTGTTATAAGTTTGACGTGTCTGTGTGTGTGTGTGTGTGTGTGTGTGTGTGTGTGTGTGTGTGTGTGTGTGTGTGTATGTGTGTGTGTGTGTGTCTGTCTGTGGCATCGTAGCGCCCAAACGGATGAACCGATTTGGATTTAGTTTTTTTTTTATTTGAAAGGTATATTAGTCGGGAGTGTTCTTAGCTATGTTTGAAAAACATCGGTCCAAAATGGCCGCCGCCACAACATGTCCGAATACATATTTCTTCATAATTCCCTCAATATGGGTATCAAATGAAAGAGCTTGACTAGTAGATTAATTTAAAAATTATAAAATAAAAATTAAATTAAAAATTTAAAAAACCCCCGTCACAATAAACACTTCCAAAAAGTTGAAAATAAATTAATAAATTTTGATTCAACGGTTGCCATGTCGGGGGACCTTGAATTGTTCCAATAATATAACGGAAAGCTTAATCAGTTAGGGTCCCCCGACATGGCAACCGTTGAATCAAAATTTATTAATTTATTTTCAACTTTTTGGAAGTGTTTTTTTTGTGACGGGGGTTTTTTAAATTTTTTATCACCCTTACTGCCCGTTTTACTGACTTGACTGTACACTTCGAATACGACGTTACGTGTTTTGTAAACATAATTATTGTGTAACTGTATTATAGAACACGAAAGTTAAAAGTTGTATACTCTACCGCTGTTCTGTACAGTCGCTAACATCACTTCCTAATTTCTAGGGTTGGTTCGTGGTATTAAGCAAACATTTGGCTACCATGTACAAATGTGCTCGCTGCTGAATACGGAAAAGTAAACGTTCCGTCGGGCGTCACTCGCTACTGTATTGACTTAACCATTATTTAATAAGGTTCATCTATAATTCTATTATGGTACCGAGTTAACGTGTCTAACCATATTTTTTTCAAGCAGCTACATTATATACTATTTAGAAATAATTATAACGTTTTAGAAATGATAGAATCTGGAATGATGAAGATTTTGATGACATCATAATTTTCTGAGTCTCATTTGTAAGCTGGTGCACCCCTTGGATCAAACGGTAATCCCTTCCAGAAAATCTAAACCAAGAAAGAGGTTAAGATAGTGAAGCCCCGGCTCCAAAGTTTAGTTTAAGGTTTGAATGCTACCGGAACTAACAAAGGCCGATGATTTTGCGCTTTGGCGCCTTTTGTTTCTGTTCCACAGACTTGCATTATTGAATTTAAATATTAATATTATCTTAGGGTCGGTTTTTAACCCCCGACGCAAAAACGACGGGGTTTTATATGTGGGACGGTGACGGTGTTTTGTGTGTGTGTGTGTGTGTGAGTGTGTGTGTGAGTGTGTGTGTGTGTGTGTGGTGTGTGTGTGTGTGTGTGTGTGAGTGTGTGTGTGTGTGTTTGTCTGTGGCATCGTAGCACCCAAACGGATGAACCGATTTGGATGTAGTTTTTTTGTTTGAAAGGTATATTAGTCGGGAGTGTTCTTAGCTATGTTTGAAAAATATCGGTCCAAGATGGCCGCCACCACAACATGTCGGAATACATATTTCTTCCTAACTCCGTCAATATGGGTGTCAAATGAAAGAGCTTGACTAGTAGATCACATTAAAAATTAATAATAAAAATTAATATTTTTTTTTGATTCGTAGTCTGCCCATTTGTTATGTTGACCATTTGTCAAGCATTAACCAATTATTGAAGCAAGATTCCGTTTTTTCAACACATTTTTACTAATTGTAATTGTGACAAATGGTTAACTATGTTGCCATTGTAATGAACACAGCTAACCCCTTGATGGTGCTGAGGTTAACTATTATGACCAACAGTTACATATTTAACTACAGGTTAACCTAACTATGGATCAAAAAACCAATTTATCAGAAATTTAACCATTTGTTACTTTATTTACTAATTACTAATTGTATACTTAACTACGGATCAGAAAACCGGGCCCTTAAACTATAATCACATACATCCATACTAATATTATAAATGTGAAAGTAACTCTGTCTGTCTGTCTGTATGTTACGCTTTCACGCCTGAACCACTGAACCGATTTTGATGAAATTTGGTATAGGGATAGATTAGACTATGAGAAAGGACATAGGCTATGTTTTGTCGCGATAACCGACATTCACGTGGGCGGAGGCGCGGGCAAAAGCTAGTATTACTATAAAGTACGAATTTTATTTAGGTAAAGATTCTTAATATTATCCCCACAATTTCGCAAATTCTAGAACAAAAACTCAAACAATCTGGTGTAGATATCGATCATATAAATCTAAGGTATCCATTTTATTACAAAACTTGGATCTAGGATCATAAGTCTGGCTCCTAAGCTAGCTCTAAATTACATTGTAGACGAATCGGAATCCCTTTGATAGCTCTCGCGTGATTCCCTAACATTACATATCGGTATAAAACTTGATCGAGAACTGGGCGAAGTTTGAAGACTACACTGAAACGATTTGGCGATAGATGGGACTGAATAAATCGTATTACCTGCATATTTTGTCTAAAACTAGTGGCTATAGACCTGGTTTCGCCCGAGAAGAGAACAGAATAAATTCATGAAAGAATCCCGTACAATTTTTCCGTACAAAAATCCTTTCTTAGTCTTCCACTGTAAAAGGCAACATCTGCCAAAACTTATGAGTTCCAACGTTTTACGCTTTGTGTTGATGATTAGTCAGTAGGGATAAGTAATATTTATTTATGTACGTACACATTTTGTACCAAAATGCTTTAGGTATACTTGAAGGTCATACTTCAAGTGGAAATTCAAATTTTCTTGACATTGAGCACATAAGGTTTGAATATATTTTTCTGACTTAGAATTGTAGATTGGATAGACAGTGACTTCTACGCTTCCACGCTTGAACCAGCAGATGTTTTTATTATACATCTAACTATTACGAAATGCCTGAAAACGTCTGTGGGTGTTCAGGGTGTTCTACAGGGTGTGTAAATACACCATACACCTCTCAATTAATAAGTTGACAGAGATATTTTTTACGGGAATATTAACCACTTAAGTAAAACGTAATATTATCAGATCTAAAACAAGGAAAATGTTCAGTCCTACCTCTGTTATTCAAATAGCATCACGGAGACTCAGTATACTTAAACACTGTCTTGTTAAATGGTATTTCTTACTCAGTATTTAACTTCTTTTACTTAACAATGAATTAGTATAATAATGAGGCGTACGGCCGACTTGATGGTAAGCTAACCTTAAGTTATGGGAGCATACAACACCCGGGAGAACTCTTCCGCGAATCCAATCTCGTATAAGCCTAATAAGGAATAGAAAAAAATAGCTGCACTGACTCCGAGTTAAGATTTCTTCCTATTATTTTAGTTGAGATTTTTGTTTTGACTTAAATTTAAGCTAGAATTAGAGGGTGCCTTTTTAGGGCGATTTTCATAGAAATAAAAAGGGCACTTTATTAATTTTAAGTAATCAGCTTTGCCACAGCGATTTCCCAGCTGCGTCCAAATAATATAATAACTAATCATTATTCAAGTATCAAGACTATTATTATATTATAATTGTTGAACATAGTCAGTTTAGCAATCTTAGCTACCACGTTATATACAGGCAAACATCTTGAACTAAAGTCCGCTCTTTGAAAGTTCACGTTATGTGCACTGGCGAGCAAAAATAGGGACCAATCAAAAATCGAGTGGTCGAGCATGCATTTCCATAATTAAATAAGTTCGTACTGTAGAACCCGAAGACCATTAAATTGCTTTTGATTAGTATGTTGGCCTATAAAAAGCGACGAGCGAAAAAGCCTCCGCCAGAGCCTTTTTCATTGCTTACCAAGTGTACTGACACTCAGGCCAGGTTGGCTTGTGCCTCAATGATGAAGATAATACTACACCCTGCACCTACTTTATTATATTTAACTAAAGTAATTTGAGTATAACTCTAAAGTCGAATTTTTAATTAAACGGAGTAAATTGACAGCAGGTAATATCACTTTATGAAATAATGATACCATTTTTTTATGGAATAGGAAAACGAGCAGACCGCCTGATGGTAGGTGATCACCGCCGCCCATGGACACCTGCAACACCAGAGGAGTAACAAGTGTGTTGCCTTCCTTGTAGGTTTGAAGGTCGTATTAGTTCAGAAATATCGCAAGTGACAGTTCATTCCACAGTTTAGTTGTGCGAGGCAGAAAGTTTCTCAAGAGACGCACAGTTGTGGACCGCCATCCGTCCAGATGGTGAGTGTGGAGCTGCTCTCACGTGGAACCATATACCTATTAAATGTATTAGTGATGCATTCAGTTCTCTTTTACTCATGGCGATGGCGCAGTGACGCCACCCTCAAATTGTCATAACTTTCTTGACGGATTAAAGAATGATTTTATTAGGATTGTCATAATCATTCTCTTTGTCATAACATTATTTACCCGACTGCTGAAGGAAGGAGGGTAATGTTTTTGGAGACTATGCCTATTTATTTGGCATGGCCTACAGCCTAAACGGCTTGACGGATTTGGACACATGAGGGGTCATTTGATTCGTCGTGATTGTATGAGTGACACCAGGTACGTTAAAATTTCTAGAAAATCAATATGGTGGATTTTTGGCGCCAATACGTGTGTTGTCAAAAATATTTTTGACTCAAACTTATCGAGTAGGGTACTTATCAAAATTAAGGAAATTAGAAGGAGATTACAAGAAGATATACATATCATATCATAACTGAAAAGTATAAAATAAAACAAACGATTAAAAAATAAAAAAACCGACTGCCACTGAAAAGATCGAAATATGTTTATAAGCAGGCGGTACCGATTCATTTTCTTTCGGTTTATGATTGGCAAATGGGTACCGCCTGCTATCAAACTTATTTCGATCTTTTCAGTGGCATTCGGGTTTTTTTTATTTTTTAATCATTTGTTTTATTTTACATCATTAAAAACTGACAACCCAGTAAATATTAGCGGACACCGTGTAATTAAAAGTTCGACTGTAGACTTCACCTCGCATGATGGTAAGCTAAAAGCAAAGACTCGGAAAGAGGGTCACCAACGTGAACATGTACCATGTTAACAGTGGTGGCACTCAGCTTGAAGGCCTCATCAGATGCCTTTTCACGCCTTGCTTAAAGGACCCGGGACTGTATGAAGAAGGAAACACGTGAGCTGGCAGCGAGTTGCAGGTCTTAATTTATTTATTTATTTATTGATTTACCAACATTTGTTTACACTGTTACAAGTTACATATAAGTTACACTAGTTTAGATTTAAGTTGAGTGTGACAAATAATTATAGGTAAATACTGCATGCTATATAAAACTAGGTACTAAAAATAATGTTTTTTTTTGTACATTTTTTCACAAAAATATGTAGATAACACTGTGTTTATAATAATGACAATAAGGTTCAATGAGTGAAACAGTTAACCAACTTTATTCTTATAATGTTCTAATAATGTGGATCGAAACTTGAATAGCGAGTCTGCATGGATATCCACAATATCACTACATTCGTTTGCTGACCTAGAAATCCTTGGGATCGGTGAGTTAGCCCCATAAGCTGTTCTACGTAGTGGTGGATAGAAGGGAGTGATGCGATTACGAGGGTATCTGGCAGGTACTCAAAAATTAATCCTACTTAGCAATTGTGGGCAGCTAAGGTGGTTATGTAGGATCTTATACATAAAAATGTTATCATGAAAATCCCTACGATCTGATGATGAAATCATTCCAGAATGTTTGAGTCTTGAGTGGTAACTAGTCCTTTTATTATTTACGTTACGGTATGATAAATGCCATAAGAATATTTTTTGAATACGTTCTAAACGCATCGAGTGTACGGCAAAGTGTGGTCTCCAGACCACGCTGCAATATTCCAACGTACTGCGGACCAAACTGTTATATAACAGCATTTTAGGCCTACTACTACGGAAAATTTTTGTGTTGCGTATCACAAAGCCTAGCATTTTAGATGCCCTTTTTATGATACTTTCCGCATGAGGAATAAATGTTAACTTCCTGTCCATGATTACGCCAAGGTCCTTTATTTGACCAGTTTCTTGAATCTTCTCACTGCCTATATAGTAATCGCAGCCTAGTAGGTAAACCTTTCGAGAGAATTTAATATGAAAACACTTTTTAGTGTTACGTTGCATTTCGTTTTGATCACACCATTCATGTAATCTATTTAAATCATCCTGGAGAAGAGACGCGTCTTCTAGGGATTCAACTATTCTGCCAAATTTCAAGTCATCAGCGTACATGAAATTCTCAGAGGAATGAAAACATGTTGGTAGATTGTTCACGAAGAGATTAAACAATATTGGGCCAATATGGGAACCCTGGGGTACGCCGAATGTTACAGCCCGGGTACCAGATTCGAAACCGTTAATGACCACAGAAAAAGTACGTTCGTGAAGATATGACTGCAGCCACTTTAACAAGGTGCCAGTAATGCCATACATAGACAATTTCTGAAGGAGAATCTTATGGGAGACACGGTCAAATGCCTTACTAAAATCTGTATATATTACATGAAATTGTTTGCCAGAATCCATAGCTTCGGTCAGAGTCTCTGTGAACGCAGCTAAATTTGTGCTAGTAGATCTAGAAATTACAAACCCATGTTGACTGTGGCTAACGTATACATTAAAATGTTTATTTATGAATGGACACACTTGAGATTCGAAAACTTTGGCGAAAGTTGACAGTATCGAGATAGGCCGGTAGTTACTGACAAGATCGTCATTGTCTGATTTATGAATGGGAACTATTTTGGCTTTTTTCCATTCTGCTGGAAATATTCCAGTAGCTAAGGATTGGTTGAATATAATCAGCAGGGGGGTCACAAGATATTTAGCACAGGATACGATAAAAACGGGTGGTATGCCGTTCGGACCAGCCCCCTTACTACAGTCCAATCTCTTCAATTCTGACAATAAATGGTCATGTTGTATAGCTGGAGGCGTTAGATTTAGACTCAGGTTATGCATATTTCTCAAGTAGTCAGATGGGTTACCTACATTATTGTTATTGTTGTTAGTATATACCGATGAGAAATACGTAGCGAACATTTCACAAATATGGTTGCCATCCGAGGTGCGGCATAGGAATGAGTCACGGAAACGCTTGGTTGGTACTGTTACGGCCCTTCCCAATAACGAATCTACTGTCAGTTTCAGGATACTAAAGATAGAAAACGTCATCAATCTTGGATTTTAGTGTCCTACTATTTCTACCATTGATCTGTAATCTTACTGCCTATTGATTTTAGGGCCTATCCCATGAACCAGATAGAGATTTGTAATTATAATATTAGGAAAGCAGTCACAGATACTTCAAACTTGACCGTTTATCTGAAGTTGCGATCTATAGTTACCTGTAAGTTATGTTGTTGGGAACGGCAATTAGAGGCACTTAAGTATAGCATGACTGAGAGGCTATAATTTTGTTAAGTATATGATTTATATTAGCTCGTATAATTTTATCTCAGTTTGTTTATTTCAGAATTTTTTCAAACTACTTAATGTCATTTTTTGTTAATTTTATACAAAATAATAACTGCAATACAATTTTGAGATTTAGTAATCGACAAGATTATGTAGCTTCGAGGTTTGAATTAACAAGTAAATCAATAATTAAATTACTTACATAAATAAATAAAAGTAGTTAACGTTCATAAAAACATGCTCTGTCGTCAAAATCTCGCACATGAACTAAAATTGAGTATTTTTTAAATAACTTTGCTAGTAATGTATTGCCAACTGCCAACCAATCTAACAAAGCTTAATGCTCTTAGAATAACAAGATTCAAATTGGTAAAATGTTCAAGTATCCGATTTTAATTCTCAACCTGCCGAACGCGAATAAATTTTTTATACCTACCAACCATCGTCTCTGAATAAACAGGGAATATTTACTTTACTTTCATTTGAGTACTTTCACTCACGAGTCCCTTGACAGGTTTGGGCTTTTAAACATATTTTATTTGTGTTTTCACTGATAATAAATATGACTTGAGTTGAGGTGCAAAGAATGCTAAAACTCATTTTTGTTGGTACAACTTATAAAGTTTTTGGCAACATTATTACTCCTCGATTACATCAGGAAAAAAATATTACTATTAAAAATACATAACATAAACTCACGCCTGTATTCCCCGAAGGGGTAGGCAGAGGTGCTGGCACCCATATTTCGCCATTTTATGTTTAGGTCCCAATGTAATAGGTGGCGAGCCTATTGCCATTAACCGGGCACTTATAAACCTGCGACAAATACACACATAACTTCGAAAAGCATCGAAAAGTCATTGGTGTGTGCCATGGTAAACCTGGGATCGAACCCGAGACCTCGTCTCAGTAGTCCATTACCCATACCACTAGGCTACTAGACTATTAAAAATAAATAATTGAAACCCTATCTGAAAAGACCGAAACAGGCATCATTTTCATCCGGTTTATGATTTGTAAATTTATTATTTCTTGGCAGTCGGGTAAAAATTGTGAAACTATATGAATCAAAATTAAAAAAAATCTCTCTTTAATTAATTTATGGATTGTTAATAATAAAATGAGACAAAACATCACATCAAATAAATCCCGATAGTAGAATCCGTTTGCAACAATTTTGTTTCAATGTGTACCATTCGCATAACCTTCTCTCTGTGCTCTGCCTACTCCATAGGTAAAAAGGCGTCCCTAAATGTATAACAACTACTCATATTCGATATCTCACCATTAGGTGACCCACTAACCAAGAGGGGAGTGCCCTTTTATCATTCGGTCTACAAAAGTTTTCCCACTTCAGACATTTCCGTAGTCACTGTTAACACATTTTTTTTGCTAGCCTTTATTGAAATTATATAGACACACTTTTATGGATTCCTTTAGAAATATTGTCAACAGGATTTATGGCGAAAAACTGTAGAATGAATTTATGATAAAAAATCGAGAAATATCTTTCTATGTTAAAAAGCTCTTCTGTAGTTTTCTTTGTAGCACTCTTTCTGCAAATATAAAGATAATAAATGTTTCTTTGTAGTTTTGTCTTATTTTTTAATTCATTTACACTTTATGCACGATGAACATGGTTGGACTTAATGACGTATGTTATATGCATTCCTATGAAATACATGCGATTCCAATAAAGGAAGATAACTAGAGAGAAGAGATTCATGTATGGAAAGTAGTTGTGTACATGATAATAAAGATTTATAGCATTAAAAAGAGGAACTGTAGACTATAGTGCATGTCAGGTGGTACGTTGAATAAATCCGTCAAAAAAGTTTTAAAAGTGACTTCGGAGTGGTCATTACATCTCTCATAATTATAAACATACATACAGGTATTTAACCTCTAAATTGATAGTTAAGCCTTCCGAAATTGCTTAAATATTTCACTAAAGTGCTTCTATTTCTAGATTGGAAGAAGCGAGCTCGTAGACATCGCGCGCCCCCGACACGGATAGATTAGGTTATAGTTCACTAGATCTTGTTTCACTTGTATGCTCCCGGGACTTAACAATATCAATTACTTGAGTCTGTACAGATATTAAAAGTATTTTTAAATGGTTCTTGGTTAGACTTCAAATCTGTCGCAAGTTTGATGGTAATTGCTTCAGTGAAACCAGAGTTAAGGTGAAAAGTCATGATAATCTACATTCACGCCGATAACACCTGAAGTATCAGCTAGTTTTTGATAATTTTGTGACTGATGGAGGATCAGAAAATATATAAGTAGGTATGGTATGGTATCACGGGCTGTTGTCCGCAACTGTACCATTGTTTTCCCAAGCGACTACAATATGGGGCTCTTCATGAGGGGCATTAGAAGGTTTCTTCAGGGTAGACAGCGCGAGTGTAACGCCCCTGGTGTTGCATACGTCCATAGGCCGCGGTAACTACTTTCCATCAGGTGGGCCGTGTGCTTGTCTGCCACCTGAGTGGTATAAAAAAAAAACTCCACGAAAGGCGCGGTTTTTGCGTGAGGGTGGGATATATAAGTAGGTACATTGTCATAATTATTATTTAGTCAAATAAAGTAATAACACATAATTCCAACTAAATTAATGTCTGAGATAGTCCTTAACCCTCATAAAGTTATTTAATATAGTTAATGTGGTAAAGTTCCAAGTTGAATATTGACTCACGAAACTTGTAAGTCCCCCTTCAGCGTTATTCGTAGGCTACTCATTCCAACATAAATAAGTAATTGTCGAAATGTCAATAACATCTTCTGACTTGGCAGATGTTTCTTGACTTTCACGAAATTCAACCGCTTATAATACAACCATTAATGCACACATTATTCAGTAAACGACCACAGGGTTAAGTTACTTAAGTTGCCAGTTGGATGGGTGATAGCTTAGTGGTGTTTATGCTTATACCACGTGCTTCGGAGGATATGTGAAACATTGGTCCTGATTGTCAATAGTATTTATGTCAAAACACAGGCCTATACGGGCGATCTGAACCAATATTCAGGCTAAGAACCTAGATGGTACCGCTTCCAAAGTAGACAAAAAAGCAAAAGCCAAATCGTATTGGTAAGCGGACACTGAATTTCTAGTTGAAGGCCTCGAATGCAATTGAGAGTACTGCAATTTATTCTGTGCCGCAAAGTTGATGATTACAAGTCAAAGAATGTATCTATACATATAAAATTACTTGTCTCGACTGACTGACTGACTGATTCATCAACGCAGAGCCAGAACCGCTGGACCTACAAACTTGAAATTTTGACAGTAGATGCATTTTATAATGTAAGAATCCATTAAGAAAGGATTTTTGGAAATTCTGCTACTAAATGGGTAAAATAAGGGATGGAAGTTTACATGAAAGGCCGTCATTTTCAGACCTTGATGCCTTAAATTTCATAAACCTGTGTCTTTTAAGATATAAATGTACACGTGTATCAGCGTTTTTCAAAATGTAACTACTAAGAGGGTAAAATAGGTGATAAACGTTTGTATGGAAAGTTCGTCATTTAGGTCACTATCAAAATATAGAATACGAAATTATTCCGGGCGAAGCCGGGACGGGTCAGCTAGTATAATACATTATTAAAGTAACTAATAAAATTGTTATTGTTTTATACAGGTTAATTAATCCCTGAGTTTATTGTGGAACACTGTGTTCCCATTTCTCACTACACAGTACTTATTAGAGCTTGCTTACTAACACTAACAGTGCTTTCGAGATTGCAGTTCGCATTATTGAGTGTCCTGAGGTCACTGTCTCCCTTGAGCTTTCACAGTTGTATGGAGCGTTGCCTTTGTATCACCTACTAGCTACCATGGCGAGTGTTTTGATGAGCTCTTTTGATAAAATCGTCCTTTCTTTTCCTACTTACAGAACATTGTTAGCCCATAATGATGTCCTTCATTTTTTAACGTTCTCCAACAGCTTATCATCCAGTGGGGTGATAGACGTGACAAAAAAGTAGTAATAAATTCTAAATGAATATGAAATAAATAGTAATGTCTATTTGCATTGAAAAACTATAGATATGTATGTTGTTCACACTCTAAAATCTCAACAAAAAAATGATGAATGGTCACCATTTCTTCCACCAATCAGAGACGCGACAGTGCGCTACCCAAAAAACGTCTTTAATATATTAATAAGTACCAATAATGTTATTCTTTAAATCAATGACAATAAAATTCTTATAAGGCAATAACATTTATAGCTATATTATAAGAAGCTATATTTTTATATATGTAGTGTTTGCGCCATTTTTGAAAGCGGCCATGTTCCTGCATGACGTATCTGCAGTTTGAATGAATTTTTATAGCATTTATTATGCTAACTGTTAAGTTAGCTTACAGGACTTTCACTTACAGGGCGACTGCTGAGCAGTCGCCCTGTAAGCGAAAGGTCGTGAGTTCGAGTCTCACTTGAGCATTTCATTTTTTCCAATGTTTTTCGTATCTGCAGTTTATAAAACATCATTGGCCTGGTATTTCCATGCCTCGGAGTGCTTGCTATACTATAGCATTCTTTACAGCTAGTCGGAGCCTTAAAAAGTTCAACAACTGGTAAACTGCAATACTTTGATATCGCCAATGGGTTGTCGAAGTCAGATTGCAATCACATTACGTAAAATATTGAAGTTCAGACGCGATACATTTGGACTAAAAAACGCAAACGCGTTGAATGATGAATAACAAATATCAAACAGAAATGATATACTTACTTACTTACATTTTAAACTACTACTATTATCTGTACTAATCGAATACATAGGGAAAAAGAATCTTCTCGGGCGGGACTCGAACCCGCAGTCTTTCCCTTACAGGGGAATGCCTGACCAATTCGGCTACCGAGACACGCCCGATACGATTCAAATTTCCCATCTTATACGTCTTTAAGGCGACGTGGCGTCATCTACCGATTTTCTTACGAACTATCGGAATCAATGAATGATGTTACAATCATTTTTAAATATTGATTTTTGATAACTGCGCCCAAACAATTGAAGGAATTTTTACCGCTGTAAATGCTGTAAAAAAAATCCTTCTATTATATGTACTATCTATAAATCCTCAAAGGGCTAGGCAAAGGTGCCTTGAATTAGTTGGTCCCACTATATATTAGAGGGCGAGCCTATTGCCGTCTATTGGGTTCTTTGTCTTGTTGTTTTTGAATGTATGTTTACAGAGAGCTCAGAAGAACAGCTCTATCCCTTATGACCGGTTCGACCACACGCGAGTAAAGTTTATTCCTAGAATATTTGGGTGAAATTGCCTGTTTATTCTAGGAATAAACTTTATTCGCGTTTGGTCGAATGTATCAATTCATTATTCGCTTTTTACGACAAGTACAGGAATAGCTGGGGTGGTCCTATTCTACTTCACCGGGAATCAACACGGTAGGTAATCTAACGTAGTATTCACTATATGAATTTAACATTGTCGATATTTTACGTGAATGAAGACGATGAAGTCAGTGCAGGTACATAATAAAATAATATTAATGAAATCTCGATATGAATGTTAAAATAAAACAAATTTTTGAATTCTTCGTTAACATTTGCTTTAACATTCGCCAAAAAATTTTTTACATATAAAATTTATAATCAATACATGTAAGGCAATCTTAGTATATTAGAAGATTTTTCAACCTCAACTTAAAGTTTGTATAGAAAATAAGTTCACCGTAGAAACTACACTAAACTGGGGAAACCACCAACCTCTCAATCAGAAGTCAGTCTTCACAATACCGACTTTTACAGCCTTACAATTCAATTTAACTTTAACGATACCTACATCTCAACTTGCAATCGCGAAGCCTTCAAATAACTAACATATTTATAGCTTAAACCATATTATATTGGACCTAAATCGCGAAATATACAAGGACCTGACATGCGGATTGTTCTGTAATAATATATCCATACTAATATTAAATGCGAAAGTAACTCTGTCTGTCTGTCTGTATGTTACGCTTTCACGCCTCAACCACAGAACCGATTTCGATGAAATTTGGTATAGAGGTAGATTAGACCTTGAGAAAGGACATAGGCTATATTTGGACGCGATAACCGACTTCCACGCGGGCAGAGCCGCGGGCAAAAGCTAGTATATTATACTTAGTGAATTTGAGTTCATCCACCGCAGTAACACCCCGTGACATCTTCAAAATACATCCAAGAAACGTATTTTAGGTCCAAGATATATAAATCGAGCTACGAGTATCACACCGTATGTAACATGAATTTCTTTTTGAACCAACTAGTATGATTTTTTTATGGCGTTGTGCGATGCTATTCCCAGCACGTATGAGCTGGCTGGTAGGCAAGCACTTCATTTAATATAAACGTTAATACTGCAATACGGTGTGTGAGAGCGTCCAAGGTCTTAGCTAGTTCAGTTTGCTTTTCCTCGTTTTCCTATAAAGCTCTTTTTTCTCTGTGCGTGAGTGTTATGTTTGATGTTGTGAATGTTCGTTTTTCAAATTTACTGCCGATCATTACATGGATGTGTGCCTGTTTTTAAATATCTAGTGTAATACTCTTTTAGATTTATCATTGTTTAAAAATTAATAATGATTTGAACGAAAATGATACATTTAAATTATCAACGAAACTTACCGTCGTGTATTAATATCGTTGTATCCATGAAACGTCATAAACACCCAATAGAATATTTATGACGTTTCATCGCTGCAACAATCAATGTTGCAGTGGATAATTATGATCATCAAAATGTAAACAAAAATGATAATCTTGTGAGATACAACCAAGAATCTAATCTGTTTATGTTTATATTGACGTTGTAATTAATATTATGAAGTAGGCATGATTAAGGTATTTTATCCACAGTTATAATTCATACACACGTTTTTATCTCAAAGTCTGTTGGTGATGAGATATTTGAGATAATTAGTAATTTCCGTAACGGAACTCAATATTAATATGACTAAAATAGTGTAGGCACAGAATAAATAGTACTGTCACAGCCTATACGATATTTTTATTATGAGGTATTCAGACCTTATTAATTGATAAATTCCTCTGTAAATATCTGAACTATAAAGACAACATTCTAAATTTCTATGTAGTAATTAAAATTACACAAATCAATCACCTTTACCTCGCTCAAAGAATTGCTATCGCTATTCAGCGGGGTTACGCCGCCAGCCTTTTGGGCACGGTACCGGTGGGGAGGCATTGTACGATGCCTAAAGTTACAGTCTCTTCCACCCCTGTTTTTTTTCTTATTTTTGTATATATTGTACATTTAGATATAATAGTGTAATTATTAGTGAGATGATTCAATAAAAGTGTTTTTAGGCTATCAAAAAAAAAAAAGAGTTTACACAAAAGTTGATTGCTGAAACCTTACTTAGTTCCTCCTAAAACCAGTAAGTCAAGGCACACTAATCTTTCGTACTTCTTACTTTTTGTAAAAAAATCAACTTTTATAACTATTATGACGCTAGCTTAGCCTTCACAATTTCTTGCAGTAAAATTAATAACTATTAATTTCTTTTTCACTTTATTCTTAATCACTTTATTCTTTGCGTTACTTTATTACTGTAATTGCTGATAAAATCGGACGACATTATAATAATTATACGTCGTTAAATAGTATACTGTTATTAAGTTGATTGGTAAAAAAATCGTTAATAAATAAAAACTTCCGTAAAAAAACTAACGTTTATGACTGTAATTTAAATATGGTAGCACTATTGTACTGGATGCGGAAGGCGGAGGATCGCGCAGAAATATGTCCAGCAGTGAACTGCAATAAGTGATTGATTGACTATAAAAAAATAAGGACTCTCCGGGAATCTCGACAGAGTCGGAGGGCACAGACTGACCTCCGTCCCCCATGAGCACGGGCCTGGGGGTGACGGGTGAAGCCACCTTTCATCGGCGGCATTGCAAGGCGGCGGCGGCGGCGCGCTAAGAAGCGTACGTCCCCATTCCGTGGTCGAGTCGGGGACACCGTGGTCCGTCCCGAGGGGAGGTCAGCCGGGGTGCGAGGGATATGTACCGCACCTTCGGCCTAGCACTACCACCCTCAGTCAACCTGCGGTTTTAGTCGATTTGAATCCGACATAACCTCCCCTGCCGGCTCCGGCGGGAGAGGTATACGAGGGGATTTCTGCACAAAAAAAGGAGTCTCGACAGAAGTGAAACCTTGGCCAATACGTGCAGATACTTGGATGATGATACATTCCTTCCACTTTTGGGCGTGGGGTTATACACGTCCATTATCCCGGCCCCTGGGAGAGTAGAGTCACCTTCTCTACTCTTCACTTGGGCAAGTCCTGTCTGGCGCGTCCACGTCGCGGGGGTGCGCATCTTACACTTCAGTAGGCCGGAGTGTGTAGGTGGCGAAGTTCAGCAGGGACCCAGTACTGCGGGGTATAATGCAGAACCCGTGCCCAGGGTTACGGGTGAAGACCTCAACGGTGGTGAATGCGGAGACAATAGCTGTCGGTACGGACTAACCAGCGGAGGAGGCAAGCCACAGAGGCGTAGAATCTGGATCCTGATGGAGGGCAGCGGTAACCATCAGTACCGAAGTGAAGCGAAAGAACCATATGTCCTGAACCGGTTCACTTTCGGATTAATATAGCCACTGAGGTTATAGTACCGCGATGTAGAAAGTAACGGGAACCTACTACATTATTTATCCCATGAGAGTTACAATGATGAGTATGCGTAAAGACAGAGTAAGACCGCCTGACAACCCGCGTAGCGACCGGTGCCCTGAGTTTTCCGGGGCTAAGGGTGTGAAGTGGGATACCGGCCATCAGGATGCAGGCAACCAGGCATCTTATGGAAATAATGCTACTGGAAGAAGAAGGAATAATGTTAATTTAAGAAACGATCTTCGCATAGGTACATGGAACGTTCGAGGGCTTCTTAAAGATGGAAAGCTTCATATTCTGGAACAAGAACTTGAGCGATGCAAGCTCACTATCGCGGGAATCAGCGAAACACATTGGAAAGATAGCGGCCACTTTGACTTAGAGAACCACACTATCTATTTCTCCGGCAACGATAGGAGTAGTTTTACAGGTGTGGCTATTGCGGTCCCTAAATTGTGGAAAAACTCGGTGCTTGGATACCACCCTATTAATGATAGAATTATTTCCATTAAACTTAGCGCATCACCGACCCCACTCAACATTATCCAAGTCTATGCTCCTACAAGTTCCGCCAAGGATGAAGAAATAGAAGATTTCTATTGCCAACTTGAGTCTACTATAGCTGAGATTCCTAAAAGAGAGCTACTTCTCATCATTGGGGACTTTAACGCTAAGGTAGGAAACACCACAATGGATAAGGGCATAAGACATATAGTTGGGAACTATGGCCTTGGCGTTCGTAACTTAAGGGGTGAGCGACTCATAGAGTTTGCTGCCGACAACAACATGGCCATAACAAACACGATGTTCAAACACCATCCTAGACGCCTATATACCTGGATCACCCCTGATGGCAAGCACCGCAATCAGATAGATTACATATTGGTGAGAACCAGATGGAGAAGCTCAGTAGCCAATACACATACCTTACCTGGTGCCGATTGTCATTCCGACCATCAACTGCTCATTGGAAACCTGCGCTTGAAATTGCAAAGAGCAAGAACAATTAAAACGGCTAGAAGACTGGAGGTGAAGGATCCAAAGAGACTGGCCACCTCATTACAGAACAGACATGCCGCATGGAGAGCAGGTATCGGAAACAACGACTCTAACTTCTTGTGGACCTCGGCAAAAACATATATTGCGGAGGCGATTGCAGAATCACAACCGAAAACTGCCTTACCAAAACGACAGCATTGGATGACGGAAGACACATGGCGTTTAGTTGAAGAACGCCGACAACTTAAAGCCAGTGGTGCTAGCATTACGAAGCTAAATGCCAAGTCAGCTATCATACAAGCTGCTTGCCGACGTGACCGCAATAATCATCTGGGTAGGATATGTGTTGAACTGGAACTGCACTCCGATAAGTATCAAACCAAAGATCTGCATGATAAGGTACGATACATAACACGCCAATTTAAACCTAAGGCGTGGGCTATTGAGGACTCCGCTGGGACAACGGTTACGGAGATAAAGGATATCGTGAATGTGTGGAAGGAATATTGCCAGTCACTATTTTCCAACAATTTGACACCAAGTTTCACATGTTCTCCCCACCACATACGTGACCGTGAATCCGACATCATGCGGGCTGAAGTACGAGCAGCAATTAAACATCTCAAATGCAATAAAGCCATAGGTTGTGATGGAATCCCAATCGAGGCCTTCAAGGCGATGGGAGAATCTGGAGTTGATGTCTTATATACCATCTGCGATAAAATATGGAACACTGGAATATGGCCTGATGACTGGTCGAGATCCATTTTTATCCCACTGCACAAAAAAGGATCCACCAAGAAATGCAACAACTATCGACTCATATCCTTGATATCTCATGCAAGTAAGGTGATGCTCCACATAATTAATACAAGGCTGTTGGCCTTCCTCTCAGGGCAGATTGCACCCGAGCAAGCCGGATTTGTTAGGGGAAGAGGCACTCGCGAGCAAATTCTTATATTGCGCCAGATTATCGAAAAAGCCAGAGAATTCAATACAACCGTTTACATCTGCTTTGTGGACTTTCGCAAGGCATTTGACACAGTCATGTGGACACACCTCTGGAAGATACTTGCGGAAATGGGTGTACCGCCCCATTTAATAGTACTGCTGAGGAGGCTGTATGAAGACGGTACTGCCGCGGTGCGAGTGGATGATACCCTTTCAAGCGAATTCAAGACTGAGACTGGAGTGCGACAGGGATGCATCTTATCGCCATTGCTCTTCAACATCTACACAGAGTACATTATGCGCATTGTCTTGGAGGATTGGGACAAAGGAATATCTGTTGGGGGACGCATGATAAATAACCTCAGATACGCTGATGATACTACACTTCTCGCACAAACTAGAGAAGACATGGAAAATTTTCTAACTCGTCTAGAAAGTACCAGTCTTCAATTCGGACTTGCTCTCAACCGAGACAAGACGAAGATGATGATAGTAGACCGGGCCGAACAAATTGGAACCAACGTACACAATATAGCCAACTGTGAAGTGGTACAGAACTACATATATTTACCTCGGTTCTACTATATCAAGTGCTGGAGGCTGTGGGGACGAGATCGGACGACGGTGTGCCATCACCAGGTCTGCAGTGGAACGACTGGGAAAGATTTGGGGGGACAGGAGGATTACCAAGAAGACTAAAGTCAGATTGATGAAATGCCTTGTGTTTCCAATCTTTCTCTATGGAGCTGAAACTTGGTCTCTGAGACTGCAGGATCGCCGTAAAATCGATGCATTGGAGATGTGGTGCTGGAGGCGCCTTCTAAAGATCCCGTGGACGGCATTTCGCACTAATGTATCAATCCTCAAAGAGCTTCACGTTAAAGACAGACTATCGTCTACTGTGCAACTAAGAATACTGAAGTTCTTTGGTCACGTCTCAAGAAATGAGAACTCGATGGAGAGACTGGTAGTTCAGGGCCAGGTGGAAGGCAAAAGAGCACGTGGTCGATCACCAACCCGCTGGATAGACGCCATCAAAAAGGGTACTGAATCCACCATGACCCAGTGCACTCGCGACGCCTCTAACCGTCAGTAATGGAAGCACATCGCCAGAAGAGCTACCCTCGGAAAAGACATCGATCCAACGAACACCCCACCATGTATCTCGTCAGCGCAACCACGACCACTCTGACAAGAGTGTCCGACTGAGAAGAAGAAGACATTCCTGGATGACTTACGTAACCCGTATGTACTCCTAGGTTCTCCATCACAAAAACCAGGTACCCGTACGACCCAACTTTTTAGACCTATTATTATTTTATTTCACTCATCAAAACTTGCGCATTTATAAAAATAGTAATAAGATATTGAGATGGCCGATGTAGCTTTCACCAGTAATGACTGTGAAAACATTATGGAAAAAGTTCACCGAGAATTTCTAAAAGAACCCGCTGCGGGTAAAATATTCTCTGATAAAAATCTAGTACTGATATCAAGTAGTGGTTCCGTAGAAGCTAATGGAAGCTTCGAAGTATAAATTATGGCATTTTTATACATCAAAATGTTACGGTAGTATTAGAATATACTTTCACATAGGCCGCCCTTTTTTAAATATAGATGAATACAATTAGTCAACATTATCATTCGAGACTATTGGTGATGGAGTAAGGGTATAAGTATCACCATCCCATCTCATCCAAAGGGTGTCGATAGGAGGCGACTAACGGAAAAATATGTAGACGATATCACTGTGAGAGGACGAAAACTCGAAATAAAACCAACCCGTCTGTCCAGCGTGTAAACAGTAGGCCAAACCCAACATTGGGAGAGGCATATGTCCAGCAGTGGACTGCGATAGGCTAAGTGATTGATAGATTCGAGACCAATCCCAGTTGCATCTGAAGCTTTTTTTTTTATCATGCGCAAAATCCCCACGGATACCGCCGGAGCCGGTGGAGGCGATTATGTCGGACTCGAACCGACTAAAACGCACACCGTCTTGGGTCCTTGGTTGCCGGAGGTGAGATTGCCGAAAGCATATCTCTCGCACCCCGGCATACCCAGGACCATCTCTTTCGAGATAGTCCCCTTCGGGTTGTGGGGACCTCGGTGTCCCCAACTAGCCCCGGGAACGGGAACGCGCACTTTGCGCCGCCGCCGCGGCCTGCTTCTGCTAGGGTGACAGGCGGCTCCACCGGTCACCCCCAGGCCGTTGCTTCAGTTGCATCTGAAGCTTGCACTTTGGGGCCAGGGGATCTGTTTTGTACCTGGTTGTCTTTCATTCTTTCTTTCAATTATTTTTGACTGCCTCCGTGGCTCAGTGGGCGTAGTATGCGCCGGCTGTGTACGAGGTTATGGGTTCGACCCCACACAGGACAAAAATTTGTGTGATCCACGGATAGTTGTTCTGAGTCTGGGTGTACTTTATGTCCCTTAGTTGTATGTTTGTAAAGTCCCCCGCGATACAGGGCTTGTTTCCTAGTGAAGGATGTCTTTTTAAGAAGAAAAATATATATATCTTGGCTTTCTCTAACCTCTTGGGAAAAATCTACACAAGATAATTTTCCGTCAAAAGTAGGTGTATTTTTAAACCGGTCTTATTGTCTATACAATTTTATATTGAAGCAAAATGCTTAATACGCATAATAATCATCATAAATCTTGCTAAATAAATATAATGCAAAAGTTTGAATGGATGTTTGTTACTTAATCACACCAGAACACGGATCAGGTGTATAAAGATATGAAAGGAAATTCAACTTTTTTTAACTGAACGTCTGTTCATTATTAAATCTCCGTATTCATTCCTTCATTCTACAGAGACGGCAGTCTGTATGAAGGTAAGTCAACAACCACCGTACCATATACAATAGTAGGTATAGGTATATGTATAGGTATATCTATCTAGTGTTAAACAGCTGCCTTTTGAGACGCCGCATGGGAAAAGATGGGGTGGCCCAAATTCTACTATGCCGGGAATCGGTTCTTATTTCTAATCTAACCTACCCTGGGTTAAGTTTTATTCTTTTCTGGGTTATGATAATTCTCTTCTGGCGTCACTTTGTGCAATTTCAATTTCAAATTGTTCACGGACTTCTGCAGCCTACTGTACATGGATAATGGGTATCCTTATTTAAAAAACAAAATTTTATATTCCGAAAAAGTGCCTAAATTTCATTGCGTACAATTTCTCTTTCGGAAGTTATATGTCAGGAAGAGGAAATTAGCTACTTTGCTCGTACTTCGTGCGTGTCATGCAGACATTTTGTGACGTCATTTACGTAGTGAGATATGTACTAAGTATAGAAATATGAGATCATATACAAGCAGTTACTAAAAATTACTTGAAGCAGCTACTAAAAAAATTAGCAAGGCTGCTACACACAGTGCCAGCGGCACTACTGCCGGGCAAGCCACCGGTCAGGCTTATAAAGCCGTCGGTTTTGACGCATAAAAAAGTCACCGGACCCGCTCGGCATAAAACCGGCGGCGCAGCAGCCGGCACTGTGTGTAGTAGCCTTCATATTTAAATAGTTTTGACCGCCATGGTAACCAGTAACCTAAGAAAAAATGGTCATCTTGTTTCGTAATCAAACAAACGAAGTCAGACCTAAATATTATTTAAATTTGTGACTTGCTTACGATACAAGCTTAAAATTTCTTCTTAGGTAACTGCATGGTTACAAAACACGGTTCCCATGGCACTCGAAAAAATTAAATTTACCTGACTAAGGTTTTGTGCGACTATTGTCGTAACGCAATGTTAGATAAAAAAATGTATTTTCATCTGGTTCTGACTCCCGACGTTAAAGAAGTAAGTGCGGTAAAAATTGAAAAAAAAATGATCCCTAGAAACATTTCATCAACAAAAATAGGTCTGTAGAAATAATTTCTAACCGAAAGAAAACAAAACATTACAAGAATAAAGTAAAAAAAGTAATCCAAATTCGTCGTTAATGTTATTTTAATGTTGAATGCTTCTCATAGCTCTACAAAAAATGTATTCAGCTTAATGTCAAGCGGAAACATCTGTTTGAGGCTGATTTTCATCTTTCAATTCGTAAGTACACATGAGTTCTGAAAATTTACATACGGAATATAATAATAAAAAATGGTGTTGCGGCTTTATGATATAATAAAAATAATGTTGTGTGCGCGCCTTTATTTTTATGTACCCACGGCTGTATACTGTATATTCTAAAGATATAGGTGGAGGAGTTTATTATTTCAGAAACAGTTTTTGGCTTTACATAGTATTGTACTCCTTGCAGAACAATCTAATTCTTAAGCTTCTTGGCGGATGCATCTAATTTTTCGCCATTGTTTCATCGTTTTTTTAACTGTAGACTAAAAGAGTTATTTACACACAACACAATACTAATACAACATTGAACAAATAAAAAAGTGGTACCTATTATACAAATTATAGCAAAATATTACTAAAATGCGTCATGATATTTCTCCACATCGCCTGCCTTTTCCGGTAGCGTTTCCAGAAGGCTGGCAGCATTGCCATAAGCCCCTACTAAAAGCGTCGACCATACGCTGCGAAATCTCCCTGAAGAGATTGCGGGTACTCGGACCCTATGACCCCAACGTTTCGACTCATCATGAATGTCTTAGTCAGGGTCGTATGCAAAGCTTTTACCCCAGAGTCCAGGGTCAGCTTTTTCCGGATTTTTGCTTCGTGGCTAACCTTTTATATTTCCCGTAAAGTGCTATCTAACCTCAACAACCCATTGACAATATTGAAGTATTTCAATTAGACCAATTGCTTTACTTTTTAGTGTTCCAACCATATTACCATAGAAGTTCGTATGACAATCGGGACCGACAGCTTTACGTGCTCTAATGAAACATTGAAATAAATATCGATATCAAATAATTTTGCATCCCTACCATGTACGTACTCGCTCTCGAGTGTGAAGTAGAATATTGAGAGGAAGCAATACGTAGGTGCTCGAATCACGTGCATACGCTCGCGTAATAGCGATATGAATATTTAAAGGTTTTTGGAGCCTATGTTCCGAATGTTAATACGATTTTACAATTTATCTACGTTGATTACGCTGTGCCGCTCAGGGATTATATTCGTAACAGCTGAACCTTCCAGTATCGCATTCCAGTTAATATTTTTGTGATGATACAGATACATATTTGTCTGTTTACCAGTCTGTCGAATAAAGATTGGCTGTTTAAAAATTCTTAGTAGCCACTCATGTTAGACTTTGTTAATAATAATACATATTCTACATTGTTTTTTTTTTTCACATAAATGTGCAGGTATTAAGACTTTCTTTTAAATAAGAAGCTAACTTGTGCAGTCAATACTTTTATTAAAATAATAATGTTATGTTTTGATTGACTCTAACAGAAAGTAGACATAAATAAAACAAAAACTAAACTAAAATACAACTTGAGTATAGCTTTGAGTGTTAACTATTCTATTAAATCTAGAGTCTATTAAATCGTATACGCTATAGGTATACGATTTTGGAGTCGAGTAGATCGTATACCTATAGGTATTCAAGATGAAAAACCAAATTTACGAATATGTTATTCCTAAATAAATCCTTTCATTACATGATTGCTTATATTAAACCTTATACTATAAAGAACTTACAAAAGAAAATAACTGTTCAAGAAGAACTGTGATATATGAGTATAAAGTCTCTTCTGAATTCACAATTTCTCATATTACAAACTTAGAAAGTTCGACTTAACGACGACTTAACTATCTTTATAACACAGTAATATTCAGGTAAAACGCCAGGATTGTATGAATTCGATTTATATAAATAAATAACAACCCCTACCCGTACCGCAGCTAAGCCAAAAGATAACCGACAATTGACTAGCGACATGCCAAGACTATATGACCCTCACCATAGAATGTGGGTTAACGACAAAATGATTTTACTTATCGGTTCTACAACAATAATCGAATATTTTGGTGGAATAGGCAATTAGATCGACATCTCCTATTCCACAGCCGGATTACGTTGTATGAAATTTGAATAATTTTGCATTGTGATCTGACATTTTGATGAAATAAACAGCAGTAGCGTATGTACGCATTACGCTCTGAATTTGATTTTGTAGACCTATTTTCGATTCTGTGATTGTGATATGTAACGTATTGTCATTTTATATTGCGGTTTTTCGATAGGATAATATTTCAAAACTGTAAAAAATAGAAATGTATTTTGTGTGCTATTTTGCGTTGATTCTCAATAAACAAGTTTTGTTCTTCTACTTTAAATGGGTCAAAATGATCCCTATTACAGTCAAAGCTAATTATTTGGAGCCTGTAGTCCGTTCTTTCATAATGTATAGAAAGAAAATGTATATGAATGTAAATGAAATGTGTTTGTATAGAAAATGTATAGAAAGGAAGATTCCTTTCTATACATTTTTTTCTAAATATCTTTAACTAATCTAAATCAATTCCGTTCTAAAATTTGATGAATTTTGTCTTTTACTGGCGACTGGTGACTCAAACTGTAAGAAAGGTTTTCGTAGGCATTTCGATTGGGATTAATATTTCTCACGAGCAAAATCGCGGGCAACTTTCAGCCATTGAATGTTAAGGGATTGGCAATTACCTGTTAGTTTTGTTTGGCGAATGGAAAAGTAATATTCGCCTGTACTCTAGTAAGTGTACTTTCATTTAGGGAATGGGGCTACTGTCTGTTTACTTACACAACATGGTGGCAGCAAAATCAATTAATAATATGAGTAGCGCTTTGTAGATTGAAATTAATTGTCCGATGTGACCATCGTTGATTGTGATTACTTAGAGTGCCAGTTCCGGCAGCCTTATCAGTTAAACAGGTAGGTATTATAATTTTTGGATATCTATTCCCTATAATTTTAGGGTTAGGTGTAGCGATGCCCAATATTTCTATGACCCGGAATGAGAGTCTATTGTTGTTCACAGTACTTTTTTGACAATATACCTATTTAAGTAACTGTATTATATTTATCAGTCTTGATATTCTAACATAGTTCGGCCAAGCTTCCTGCCAGCCTACCAGCTTGTTACTGCTTATGTCAAAACAGGATAAAACACATACGCAAGTTAATAAATTACATAACATAACATAACATAAACTCACGCCTGTATTCCCCGAAGGGGTAGGCAGAGGTGCTAGCACCCACATTTCGCCAGTTTATGTTTTAGGTAATATAATAGGTGGCGAGCCTATTGCCATTAACCGGGCACTTATAAACCTGCGATAAATACACACATAACTTCGAAAAGCATCGAAATGTCATTGGTGTGTGCCATGGTAAACCTGGGATCAAACCCGAGACCTCGTTTCAGCAGTCCATTCATTACCCATACCACTAGGCTACCGCAGTTAATAAATTAATAAATTATATTAATATAATTAATAAATTAATATTAACTAAATACAAATACAAAAACTAAATACAAATCTTTATTTTGAAATAGGTACGGATACTGTTTTCGTCCTGACAAACTAGATTAATGAAGTTTTTGTGTCGATAATACGGCACCATTTAGGTATAAGAATGTTAAATGCATTCATTATATGCAAATTGTTGCACGATAACGACTGCTAAAAAATTAACAACTTTACATAAAAATGTTGCGAAATATTCTAGCAAAACGCTATAACTAAATGGTGACGTCATCAAGTTATTAAAGCCTCATACTTTGTAATTACTTGGCCTGTAACTTAGAGTTAGAAACTACAATAATAAAAGGCAATGGAGAAAATTATACTCATTTTCTTTCGTCACCCGAGTCTATTCTAATCGATGAATTTTATGTAGAATAGAACCATTAATTACTTTAATAGGTACTAAGTGCTGGTTGTACCATTTTATTTTCATATCATTTTCAATTGTGACGTCAGATTAACCATCGAATCACTAAAGGGCAAATAGAAATGTACTGAAGTACGTTCGCGTATTGTACGCACGTGGAGTAGGCGCGCATTTAATTTTGAGTCCTATGCTAGTAGTGGAATTTTGTTAGGGCGTATTTTGAAAATAACATTTTTCGTGGTGACTAACGATACAAAATTCGCCATGGGTACTACCAGGACTAACGTTGTGATGGCGATAATGATGAAACCGACTTAGTTTAGACACCTTTCAAACACATAACCCCTTTCTTTTTTACTATTATAGTGTAAAAATCTCTGCTATTTTCACGTTTTTTTTTTTTGTAAAGGACACGTCAATTTGACTTCACCTCGCTTGTTAAGCTGTAGGCAAAGTCTCGGAAAGAGGGTCACCATCGTAAAAATGTACCATGTTAACAGTGGTGGCACTCAGCTTGACGGCCTCATCAGATGCCTTTTCACGCCCCGCTTAAAGGACCCGGGACTGTATTCTTCTCTGATATAGTCATAGATCTATACACATTATTATAAGTACTTGCATTGATTACACATCAGAATTAATTACCGTAGGAAACTATACCATACGTCACACACGGGTGACTCTCAACTGATACCTTTGCTATAAAGGTGCATTGCACGTCATATAATAAATGACTACTGTCATGTCGGCGCAGGTTTACGTTCACATATAAATTTTATGATAACAGAGTTACATAACTTCGTTATATTTAATGATTATGTCTTCCATCAATAATGATGAGGTTAATAAACTGACTAAAGACTAACTACTAAGTACTATTGCGAACTAAACTCCTCTTTTTTCGAGTGAAAGACCCCAGAAGTTCCCCCACTTCAAAGAGGCTGATGATGAGGTGGCAATATCGGAATCGATCCGACTAAAGCACACGGTATTCCTTCACATGAATGGTTCTGATAGTTCGTAAGAACATAGGTGGATGACTCCACCATCGCCATAAAGACTGATAAAAATAGAAGGGTTTGTATCACATCGGGCGTGTCTTGGTAGCCTAATAATTGGTCAAGGTATTTTCCCTGTAAGGGAAAGATCGCGGGTTCGACTCCCGCCCGAGAAGAATCTTTTTTCCTGATGTATTTGATTTGTATAGTTAGCATACTTAATGCTGTAAACATTTTCAGCAATCTTTATTCTAATTGGATTGTCCACAATCAAATAAATTACACACCCACCAAATAAAACTCGTCACTGTTCCTGTCACATCCTTTTACCAAAAACAATAAAGATACAACCTTCTAATAAAAACAGATTGAATAGTTAAATCGTTCGGACCCTCCGCACTAAGTTCTGTGCGTGACACGTCATTTTCTCAGATTCTATCCGTAAACTTCCAAGTACCTACTGACGGGATTTGCGAAACCCACATTTAGTTTGTATGACTCTTCAACGTTCCCTTTTCAAATAGAAACAAAGCGATGACGTCAAGGTTTCGCTTGGCGGTTTAGTTTAGAATTTCAATATGGAATTGTAGTTGGATAATTACCTATTAGATTAATATCGACAATCACGTACAGAACACTATAAATGATTATGACGAGACGAATACCTACTGTTTTATTATTGATTTATTTTGACTCTTACTGGAACCCCTTGTTCATAAAGAAAAGAAAGCTTCACGTTTGAATATACCAGGTGTAAGGGGAACGCTTCCGTAGTCGAAAGCCCCCAGTAGTACTCCAGGTACTTAGCACATTGGCATAAAAATAAAATCGATTTGGCCAAAAAAAAAAATTATTCGATTTTTTTTTTATTTTGAATTATTTGCTCTCCATCGTGTTAGTAAAGCTAAATGAATCGGTAATTTCATAAAAAGAACATCACTCCAAAGAAAAAACAACTCGCGCCAAGCGTGTGCTTTTTTGTAGTGGTGTTTTTTTTTTCGAAAGCTTCGGGAGCGTTCCCCTTACACCCAGTATATCTACATCAAGTATCATGGAATGTAGTACGAGTGAAAAGTATATTATAGAAATTGATTACCATAGTAATCAATATACCTAAAGGTACATTATATTTGCAAAATACATACGTTCATTTTGTCGAAGGACGAATGATACGAGAAGGAAATTGAAAAGATACAGAGTGCGGGCAATTCTGTGAATATGGAGCTACATTTCTTTATGAATGGTTAGTCGATACCGAGGCAAGCGCGTTTGGCGGTTCAAAATAGCAGATTCTGATACATAACAGTATAATACTAGTCCCTAGGACTTAGGTTAATGCAACATAAGTTAAGTTAGGGACTAACACACCTTTATGATAGTGAATCAATTCGCCTATTACAGTCCACTGTTGGACACAAGCCTCTCCCAATGTTGGTAGGCGTAGGATTATTGTTTCCACGTTGGCCAAACGAAGTACTGGATTTTATTTTGAGTAGTGATATCGTCTGTGTGTTTTTCCGTTAGATGCTTACGACAGCCTACGGATGAGATGGGATGGTGATACCTATATCCTTTCTCTGTCCCCACACGGATGTTATGGAAGTGATCGAGAGATAAGTAGGTACAGCAAAAAATATGGTACAAAAATCAACGTAATTGAGGTAAGATATATAATAAACAGAAGAACTTGGGTCGGCCAAAGCAAGGAAAGCTGGGCCAGATGGGGGTTCGCGGAGGGGGTGGACCTGCGATGTGAATGTTATTCCACAGATAATGGCCTACCTGTTAACGTGTGCTAAATGCCCATACACATACTCCTCCGAGAACGCCATAGAGATAGCAGCACACTGGGAGAAGATAATTTGAGGGTTGAGGCGCCATCACCACGATAGAAGAACAAGAAGAAGAAGAGGAACAATTTGTAGAAAAAGATTTAGTTGAGCTTATTGGATACATTATATTGGATATATTACATTCTCCTATACATATTACATACTACTTGGAGCGACTTTTCCGATATAAATCTATCACTGCCATTGTTTTACAAGAGCGTATCTTCAATTGTATTTAACCGTCTTCAAACAAAGGAAACGGATTTCAAATCATACACTATCAAATATACAAACAAAACTTTATTCAAGGAAGACAACTAAATAATACATTTTTCCAATACGGCTCAACCAACAAATACTTCGTAACATCATTATATTATATCGCTACAATCTCGTTTAGTCGGCATAGTAGCGGTTTGTAATCCCCACTAGCAGCCAATTCGTCACGTTTTCGCATGAAACTGTTCAAACTTATTACGAAAAAATCGAGGAAAAGACGATACATGGCCACAATCACACAGTGTTCGTTAGTATGCCAGGAAGTGACTATTAGACTATGAAAACCGGTTTCAAACTGTGGGCAAATCGACTCATCATCGTCAATTTCGGTTGCTTTCCAAGCTTACACTAAGGAAGTTTGGTTTATTTGAGGCTTATACGGAAATGGTACTAACCTCTATAGGAAAACTAGCGGTAGTGTCTCGGTTGTCGATCAGTAAGTACTACTTGCGAGTAGGGTTAGTTTTGGTTCGATCTTGTTAGAACTCCAACACACTTGAAGAACTATTGACTAGGCGGAGGCTATTTTTGAAATAGCGAACTTTATATTTTTAAATATAACTTTATATTTCAGATCCTTTTTGTGCCGTTGCTTATTACAACCTTGAAGTAGGCTAGGGTAGACTCAGGGTAGACATAAAATGACGAAACATACAGACATTCCTATAGAGAAAACTATGGGTCTACTATCTACTAGACGAAGTTTTAACTGACAACATAATAATTCGTAGTTTTGCAACTCTAAAAGCAGTTTCACGATTCCAAAACTTATTTGAGCACCAGAGGACTTAAGTCGTATAAAATTTACATGCTACTTTAATATTTAACTGGCGTAATTCCTGGAAAAGTACGCACAATAAACATTATTACATTACTACATACTAAAATTGTTATATCGTTGCAGTTTCTAAGGAACACTTAGAGAAGTCATTAAAAGCGAAGAAATAATCTTTAGTTCTCTTTTATATTTTCTAGTTATCATTTCTCTAACTTAAACCTATTGAGAGAGCTTGACCCCACATCGTACTCAACCTAAGGTTAGTTGGCCGCTGCAATAAAATAGAACTACCCTCTGAAGTGTACTTTGGAAATGTAAGTTGAACCAATGCAGTCGCTATAAGTATACTGCACCTACATTGGTTGAGATAACTGGGGCCTTACCATCGTCTCTTAAAAGTAATTTTCAATGTTACGTTACTTTTATAGTGTGAATCGGACTCGGACCGTTGTCATCCGTTGATAATGGTGTACTGTATTTTGTAAGACACGTGTAAAATCTAACTAAGTCCTTACCAAGGAAAAATGTGAAGGGTGAAAATTTTAGTAAAAATACACAGTTTTTTCAACATTTTGTAAGGAAATATGCGGGTTATGGGGCTAATCGTCCGAGCTAAGACTGATCCTCGGACGAGTTGCCTCATTCGTAAAATTATGGGGCTTTTCGTCTGAACAAGAAGTTGTCCTCGGACGAGTAGCCTAATTTTCGAAAAGAACGGTTTTGAAGATATTAGTTGATTCGTCGGGGCTAAGACTGGTCCTTGGATAAGCAGCCTAATCTCCCATGTATTATGTAAATGCCCTGCGTATTTTTTATAAAGGCATTTATGCCTGTATGCCTATAAGTAGGTACTACAGTGAGTGATATTGTTTGACCATAATAACACTAGTATCCTGAGTCTAATAAATAATAGGTATCGCTGACGGTTAACGATACGGTAATCACAAAATAAGATCTAAAAAAATGCCGCTAGAGATGGTGGTAAGGCCCCTATTATGTTTTACAAAGTGACGTCATATACATAAAAATACATGGTGTTGTTTAAGATACAATACAGAGCAACAATCTGATATGATTAATGCTATAGTTATGTTAACAAGCCTCTGCTATTAGGCCTCTTCATCATTGACAGAATGGTATAATTCTGTTTCAGAAAATTAATTTCGTAGTACATCCTACATACCTACATAAAATCACGCCATTATCCCCGGAGGGTTAGGCAGTTGCGAATTAAAACCCACATTTCACCAATCATTGTATTCGGTCCCACGCAATATAAGGTGCCTATTCTCGTATCCCTGGCACTATTGTTGACTCGAGCCATGTATCTGAGGCTGAGTCTGGGCTGTATATATCTGTCTGATGTTAAACAGCCCTATCCCTCAGTGGCCTTGTACGACACCGAAGTTTCGTAGTACGGTGGTTAAAATTACTTATACCATAATAAAATCTATATATATAAAAAACGTGTTATATTGGTTATTTAAAATGCTATACCAAGATGTTCAAATATTGGAAGAAGGACAGCACTCCTACTTTTTCCATGACTAACTGTATCTTTGTTTTACCGGGGGCGATTGCCATCCAACCCTCAAACTCCAGAAGTGTAACTTGCAGCAGAGCCTCACCTGTCCATTAGCAGGTATATAGACTTGTAGGTGATAGTAGTGTCAGACATACACATCAATTTAAAACAATAAAATATCTATATCTAGTTGGTATTATTAATAAGTATCGATTCATTTTCACTGATATCCAAAAACCACTGATTTTATTCCGAAGAATAAAAGATCCGCCTCAAATTTTCAGCATTGCAATACAGCCAATCCAGACAATACGTATTATTTGAAAGGAGTTGAAAGCAACATCAAAATTTTATTGAAAAACCTAGACCACGTCCAAATTAAAAAAGTTCAGACTAGTTTCAAACGACTACCGACTGAGTTAATAAAATATAGAATTTCGACAAACGTTCCTCTTTCAAAGTTCAATCACAAGCTCTGTGACCGTTCAACTGAAAGTAAATATTGCATAGAAATTAACGTAAAATTCTTTTTAACCGACTTCCAAAAGGAACAAGTTTCTCAATTCGTCAGAATCTTTTTTTACCCGACTGCGCGACGCAAAGGAGGGTAATGTGTTTATCAGTCTATGTATGTATGTATGTATGTATGTATGTTTGTTTCTATGTGGCGTTCTAGAGACCAAATGCATGGGCCGATTTTGATAATTCATACGTCAATCGATTCGTCTTAACCTTGCGAGTGTCACTAAAGACATGACAGTAATCAATATCCACCACAGCGACAACCAGACGCCATATTGTCAACATGAAAAAAATAAAAGTCGATGAACTATGTCAAGTGGGGTGTCGTTGAATAGGTATTTTAAAATCATCTTTAGGTTCCTTTTATCATTTTTCATTTTAAATAATAGTTTAGGATATATAACGATTTAAAGTTGTTTAACAAAACAATCATTCTCGCTAATTTTCTTACTTATTGATTTAATTTTTTATTTCAAGTATAAACGATATGTAAATTACAAAAAGATATACATGTATTATCATAACTAAAAAGTATAAAATAAAAGAAATGATTAAAAAATAAAAAACCCGACTGCCACTGAAAAGACCAAAATAAGTTTGACAGCAGGCGGTACCCATTTGCCAATCATAAACCGAAAGAAAATTAATGGGTACCGCCTGCTATCAAACTTATTTTGGTCTTTTCAGTGGCAGTCGGGTTTTTTATTTTTTAATCATTTTTTATGTATGTTCTCCGATAATTCCGTCGTTTATGAACCGATTTTATAAATTCTTTTTGCATTGAGTTCTGTGCAACTCACAGAACGTTCCATATTAAGTTCATTTAAACTTGGAAGTGTTTGGGTTTATGATCATCCTGTGACGAGGTATTTAAATTCCAATGGTAACTATTGCCTAGTCTTGAACTACGGATGCAGATAACAGAAATACGACTAACATGTCAGAAATTCTCTCTCTAATTTAGTTAATTTTTCTTCTTAATAAAAACAATTTTAGTAAAAAATAAATTTAGCTTGAAAATTAAATAAACATTCTATTTACTTTTGGATTCGGTTTTACTTTTATTACAATTATTTATAAACATCATTGCAGACCTAAGCGTCGTTGCATAATAGTCTGCATTGCACTGTATCGCAACTGAATCCCAATAAGTTCTTTCGATTTCAAAACTGATATAAAAATATTGACAAAAGACCGTTCATATTGTGATACCGCGTCAAGGCTAAACTTTTTTATTTTCGTTGCTTTTGTTATTTTTAAATCTGCATCTGATGAATTAAAACATTTGTATTATTTTTTAAATGATGAGGCTTTTCATTTAGCAGTAATACTGTTATTATCCGACTGCTTGACGCAATTTTTTTTTCACAAAATGAAATTCTGTAGGTATAGATGATACAGACCAAACGCCTGGGCCGATTATTATGTTTTTCAGGTCAGGAAGTGTCACTAAAAATAACATAACATAAACTCATGCCTGTATTCCCCGAAGGGGCAGGCAGAGGTGCTAGCACCCACATTTCGCAAGTTTATGTTTAAGTCCCAATGTAATAGGTGGTGAGCCTATTGCCATTAACCGGGCACTTATAAACCTGCGATAAATACACACATAACTTCGAAAAGCATCACCAAAGACTTGACGTTAGTGAAAATTCAATATGGTGACTACCGGACGCCATATTGCCAAGATGAAAAAAATGAAAGTCAACAAACTATGTTATGTGAGGTATATTTTTGGTTTTCACATTTTTTTTTTAATTCAACTGAACGTTTAGGATCTATATCGATTTAAAGTTGCAACTTAACTCAACTAACAACCATTCTCACATATAGGTTTTTAGGCAGTAGAAATTTATTTAATTGTGATACAGTACTGATGCTGATAGGCAATCCAGTATGATAAATAGTTAGCTAGGTACACATAAATAAAAAGTATGAAATAAAAATATTAATTCGGGTCTTTGTTTTTAATAATTTACTATTGTTAATTTTTTTTCGTTATTTCATGGAAGAAAATCTTACAATTACTTAAGTAGAATAATCATGATTTTTACTAATAACAATGATTGAACATTCAATCAACCCCGGGTAACGACGAAAATAAGATAAAAAGATAAGATAACAACGACAAAATACATTTTTTCAATTTGATCAGATTTTTTTTTAAGAATATGTATGGCATCGAAGCTTGGGTAGACAGCAGCTGTTCCCGTGAATGCCAACATAAACCAATGCATAGGAAAAAGTGAAGCATAACATCGAATCTCAGAGACCGAAATATAAGCTAGAAATGCAACTAAAGCTGTCATGTCATATGACAATGCTGATGACTCGTAGTTGAAAGCACGAATTATAATATAAATCAAAATCATTATATCAGTTTTATGACAAAATACAGATCCTAAGGTTAGTAAAAACTGCTACGTGTACGGTGCCTTATATGACGTCACGCGCGAATATAGGCGAGCAAACCGCGAACGTTATCTTTATGCAACCATCTCATTTTTATCAGCAAACAGACAAAGTGCCCGCGCAAGCGATGAAGCCCATGATTATGTAGAATGCAAATGTTCACGTTTTTCATTAGTTGGAAATGGAATGGAAATTATTTATTTTATACTAGCCAGATACTAGCTACTAGCTAGGTATTAGCTAGATGCTAGTTAGATACTAACTAGATGCTAGCTAGATACTAGCTAAATAACTAGATACATATAAAAAGAGCTGTTGCCCGTGATTACGACCGTGTGGATATCGATTATCTCCACCAAACATAGCCTATGTCCCTTTTCAAGCTCTACTCCATCTCCATCGAAATTCCTTTCAAATCGGTTCAGTGGTTTAGGTGTGAAAGCGTAACAGGCAGACAGATAGAGTAAAGTATTAAGAGACCTACATGAGCACACACATTCTTGCTTCAAAAGTGGTAAACTTCCAATATAAACTCTAATAAGTGACTACAAAACAACAATCAAGATTTAAAAAAATAACATGCTATTTTTATATCGGTTAATATCGGCTTGCTCTGCAAATGGAAGCCGTGGTTGAGATTTTTACACTCCTTTAAACTCCTTTTTTTCCGTGTTAAATCACAACGCCGGAACCGGGAGGGAAGGTTATATCGGACTCGAAGTAACCAAAACCGCACGCCGACTGAAGGTCGCGGAGCTAGGCCGAAGGCGAGGTTGTCTTCGACATATCCCTCGCACCCCGGCTGACCCAGGGCAATACTTTTATACTCCAATATTTCCACTAGCTTGCTTTTTGATAATTTTCACTCTTAGCTACTAGTAGCCACATATTTAGTACACTAAATACTTACTAAAACACATAGGTACTTCATACAGATTTTAAACAGCATGCAACACAACTATCTTAAATATAATATATATATATATATATATATAAAATGAAGTCACGTTTCAAACACTAGTAATAAGTTATTTCATACAGGTAACATTATCCAATAAAATTAGCACTCTACGGCACGACAGCTACTTAGCGAACTTTCTAGACTTCCTAACGTATAAGCTTTATACTAGCATAAACACGGGTGCCAACATTGCGAATATTAGTTTTCCACGACACTATTTCTTCGACAGGAAAGGATAAAAAATATTCTTTTGATGGAAATTGTTATGAGCTACGGAGGCATCGATTGCTTTATATGTACTTATAGCATTCAAACCGATGATTTTCGTTACTTTACAAGGAAATTAATTTGTAAATATTTTTATAGATCAATTTGACGGTTTTTAAAATGGAAAAGATCTTTGAGAAGAGGAAAATGATCATCAAAATGACTTATGATATCTTAACCTTGTTCCAAAGCTTTTCCGGAGTGGATTTAATCCTTTTTCTCCTTGAATCTTGGCTTACTAATACTATGTAGTTATTATGGAATTTTATGTCACTGATTATGAGAGTGGTTTTCCAACCCCGAGTGGAATGCGTGCACCAAAACCTCGTTTGTAGATAAGGTTAGCTTGACCCCACAGGCCTTGGTGTTAGCCCTTATAATTACGTAAGCACATCAAGTATTATAATACCCAGGTTCAGTTTTAATAAGGCAGAAGCGCTTAATAGGGGTGTACTAATAACAGGGTTACATGATGATATACAAAAAACCAGTTATGTTTTTGTCGTTAAATAAACCTGATGCCATCTATCAACACATTTTAGTTCATGGATATTACTGAACATTAGCTGACAGGAAATCTGATAACACTGGCCTACGTTGGAAATGGGAATTTTATAATCATGGTGTGGTCGTAATTGGAGTCACTGGTTTGTAAGAATACCTGGTGTTAATATTATAGTATTGGTTTCAGGGAAAACACGTAAAATATACTGGCGGGATAGGTAAAGTACCAAGATGGTTTGTGACAATACTTAGATACAGTAAGACTTCAGGGTTAAAGTTAGACTATATGTAAGGATCTAGGTAAGAAATTAAAGAAAGAGCACATCATATATTATGAACGTCAAGATTTTACATTATCTCAAGAAATAATCATAAGAACATTAAATAAAGTTAATAATTCATTTCAAAATTATTCTTTCGCTGGTTCGGATTAGTAAGAATAAAATTTCCGATTCAACATTTTACACAGTTCACCCGAAACTATCATAAAATTATTAATTTATTTGTCGTAATTAACTCGAACTCACAATTAGCCATTTATACTTTTATAAAATTCTCTTGTTACTTATAAAAACAGAATAAAAATACCTCATAAATTCTGCCTAAAATAACCTTCATGTTAATTACATAGCCGGGTAAAACTCAATCATTTTTCCTCTTCAATATAAATATACAGCACCTGACTGAGTTTTTCTCTTGAAAACACAAAATATATATAAATAATTTTCCCTCGATAAAACATTGATCAGATAGTATCAAATACTTGTATGTATACTACTAGAAACAAGACTAGTTGTAAAGGAGCGCTATGTATATACAAATAAGTATCAAAATTCTTTAACTCTTTTATTTAGTCTTTTAAATCTCACACCCCATCCCCATTACCGCATCACTCCCAAATCATCACTATAGATACGTGTGCAGTATGGTGCAGTACCAGGAATGTCACACACGCGGTGCTGATCCCGTAGGTACAAAAATACACAGGAGTCCTTTGATAGAATCGAAGAGATGATTATGATTAATTAGTTTTCAGTCATAATAATTGTATGCACGTATGTGCACACTAGCTGCGTTATTCAATTGAAGCGCTGTGAATAAATGATAAATGCTGCATTAATGCAAATATACTGGTCATATTTGATCATTTGATTTAAATGTTGAGAGCTGTTCATGAGAATGCGTTTGATAATATTTGTAAATGTACTATCAAGCTAGGTTTTAAGTATGAATATAATTACAAAGGTAGATCCTTTGTAAATATTCTCAGTAATATAAATATTTATAGGTCTTCTACCAATCTCGAACAGAACTAAATCTGGCCTTTGCCAGTGACTTCTAGATTTGCATTAGACTAGCATTTTGCATAGAGTGATTCATTACCTCTGCCGCATTACTGGCAAAGCTGTTTTCGGCTTGAATCATTAAAAATGCGACGGGCTGACCTATTATTTACTGTGGGCGGTCTGTTCTTATAGTGATGGAGACATCTTAATGAGATACCTTGAGAAAAACACTTGCAACTTGCACTTGCTCTTTGGAGCACTGTGAAAATGTTAAAATTATCAACTTTGGGAGATTTTAAATGATTGGTGAAATGTGGGTGTTAATTCACCTCTACCTAACCCGTCCAGGATAAAAGCGTGATTATATGATTATATTATGTATTGGAGATTTTCTTGAAGTTGTGTAGCGTATCATTCGTCACCGTCAGCCGCCCGTTATTCGCGGAAGTTTTAAATCGCAGTAGCCTGTCCCCTACCGTAGCCAATTACATGGAGTCAAAAAGCAGAGCTCGATCATTTTGTTTTATATTTTAGGGTAAACATATATTTAAAGAGAAATCAGTTGCCAGGTGCTATAGTCATATTGATTATATCGTTCATTACAATGAGTTGTCGGAAATCATAATATTATTAATGTTTCTGTGGCTGTGAGCAATATACCACCCGATAATATTTTAGGAAAAATTCTACCACTGATGAATATAGTTATTGATATTGCAAAATATGGATATTTCGCAATATTAGTTTAATGAGTAGTACATACAATATGATGAAGGATTATTTGTGAAACCATTCGCATTCGGAGAAATTTGGATCATAGAATCGAAAATATCGACAGTTGCTGAATATTACATAATTAATTTAAGTGGCCTTTAATTCCAGTAAGGTGCAAAAAGTATATAGTTCTCCGAATATCGCTAATAGCTCTAAGGAATAGTGAAAATATAAAATTACATTGGTAATGTTGTTATACTATGATTTTCTGCTATGGTTGTGTCCTTGATGTATTTTTGAACCTCCCTATATAAATTTTAAACCACTTTTAACCAGAACTTTTAAACCAGATTTTTCCCACTCTCCTCCCTTCCATCCACCCGATTCCCTGCCCCACGAAGAAACCCTGCGTAAGAGCCATGTCCGTCAATGAGCAGGTGAATCCTTAATGGATCTTGCCTCATACGCCCTCACTATTAAAAAAAAAACTCAAGTCATTTGAAGAGATTTCGTACAAGATTAGTCGGATAGAACAGTTGATTACAATCTTAGGTGTAATGTATGCGGGCCGATGATACACAGCCCCGCATATGAAGTTACTGAACTACGCAAAGGCTTATTTACACTAAGCCTCTTCTAAAGCCTTCAAGTCCAACAGATACTTTACACAAATGCCTTTAATTCATCACATTTGTTACGTAAACTGCTCGTGTCATAAGTTTAGTAATGATACTTGTTTGTTTAGGTTTATCATTGATCTAAGTCAATTCGAAGTCTATTCATTATGTATATAAATCACCTGAGTGTTCATAAAATCTTCACTTAAGTTTAGTTCTAGAATATAATCTGTACATAAAACAGGTTTCAAATCAAGATTTATGACTAACTATCGTTCTGAAATACTTGCCTTATTTATGAATTATATGCATTTAGATTATTCAAAGACGTCTGAACAAATTTGGTAAATAATGCAGCGTGATTGTTACTAGGTATATTATAATTTTGTATTGGTCGTTGAAATTATTTTTACATGTTTTACTATCTCTAGATATTTACCATGATAACTGGAGTTAACTAAGTCATTAATTAGTCCCTACGTAGTGGCAGCTGTCCTGAAAAGGTCACAAGGTCACTTTGACTAATACTTTTTTAACTAAGTTAAATACATCACTGATTATCTTAACTTATGACATTATTTATAAATTACCTGATACATTTCAATTAATAATTTTAATATACTTCGTGAAAATGAAGGAAAAATGCGCAAGTAAATGAGGCTTTTACCAACGTCATTAATTAAACTGTCGAGTTGGTACCGTCAGCGACAAAAGTGAATGACCATTTACCTGAACTACTATACATACAAATCTGTGAGTACATTTGAAAGTGAAGCCATAGTGTGAAGCTCTCAAAGATTTTTAAGGCTTTGACTTGCGGTAAAGGTTTAAGTTTCAAAATCGGTTGAAAGAGGAATACAATTATATTTTCGTAAATGTTTTTAAGGAAAAAGTCGAATAAAAGATACCTCTTTAAAAAATTACAGTTGAGATCATTTCCCTGTTGAGTTTTTATTCACACACATTATATTCACGTCTGTAAATTCCCGAAGGAGTAACAGAGGAGTATTTACACCCACGTTTACACTTTATAGGGGGAGAGCCTGTAGCCGTCAAGTGGGCACTTTGTCATGAGCGCTATATTTTATTTTCGTAATAAGAACACTCCTATTCACTCAACGTTTAGTCCTACGCAGAGATGAGATGACCCTATTCTACTCAACCGGGAAGATTATTCAATTTTCTGGGAAAATTTCTTATTCCCAAAAATTCGACATGACTGGACTTGCATCTTTCATCAGCTAGGTACATAATTAACCTTCATCTTCATCCTAGCGTTACTAAAAACCAGTCGCATCTGAAGCTTTTTCAACTAGGAGTCGGGGGTCTACTTTACCAGTCTAACTGCGGATTTGGCTAAACTTCGATATTTTCACTAAGCGATTGCTATTGACTTCCTCAACCCAAAGGCGATATCGAAGCATTGCAGTTAGACCAGTTGTTAGACTATTTAGAGTATTTTTTATTTCGTGCGCGGATACCTCCCCACCGGAACCGGAAGGGGAGGTTATGTCGAACTCGACTAAAACCGCACGGTGACTGAGGGCCGTGGTGCTAGACCAAAGGTGAGGTTGTCTTCGACATATCCCTCGCATCCTGGCTGACCCCGGGCCATCCCTTACTCGACTCGGCCCCGGAATGGGGAGGCGCGCTTGCCAGCGCATCGCCGCCTAGGCCTGCTTCTGCTGGGGTGAGGCGGCTCCACCCGTCACCCCCAGGGCCACGCTCATGGGGGACGGAGGTCAGTCTGTGACTATTTAGGACTTCAACTACGCGTATAGACTACCATAGATGTTCGTATGGCAACTGGGAACCGGGACCGACGGCTTAACGTGGTCTCCGAAGCACGACCAGACCAATGCAAATACCTATATTCATGTATACAAAATATATTTACATTGGCGTAGCGGCCACGTTTGCTACTGCTACGCCACAGAGGCTGTCTAACTGGGTACATAATATACCTAGTTAATTTTAGATTTAAGTCCAGTTACGTATAAAAAATTACTCAAAAAGAAATGGTGGTCGAAAAAACCTAGTATTTCAAGGTACATTAAACATAGAACAGTTTGTCATCTGGCGCCGCGTGCACGACATAATTGCCTAAACTTCCGACGTGACTCAGGACTTTCGCTTTTTGTTTCAGTGTTCATATTTACCTGCTTACATTAATTATACGGAATCAGTTATTTAAATACAGCTCTTAACAGATCTTTTCCGACAAGTTGTGGGTGGTTTATTAATTTAACTAAAGCTATATCAGATAACTCAATATTTGAACGAACATCCTTGAACTTGTATTAGGTTTTTGTATTACATTACACAGTTTGCGCCTTGTAAGGATATTCTTACAAACATTTACTCACATAAGCATTTTGTAATAGGTGTCCCAAAATCCAAATATATTATCAAACAAAGAAAGACCTAGGCATATGGATTTGCCTTTTAATTTTATTGAAGTTATGGTGGTTTTTAAGTTGCCAAATATAGTACGATATTTACATACAAAAATGAAAATTAACATTCCTGTATTAAAATAAACATGCAATGAGCATAAATCTTGAGCTCTTAAATGAGAGCCAAGCGTCCTGGCACCGCATATTAAAGGACTAGCTGTTACCCGCGACTTCGTCCGCGTTTGGTTCGGAATAGCTCAAACTCATTATTAAACATGGTGGAAGATTTTCATCCCAACTGGAACGGAAGTACTGGAGATAGTGAATTTTACGCAAAGGAAACATTTGTTTATTTAAAAAAAGAAAAAAACTGTATTCAAATCATTTCGAAAACTCGCTTGACATCATCCACCTTGTATTTTTAAATTAAATATTATGAAGACAGTCTTTTGAGTGACTGACTTATAAATACAGGGCTCAACTACTGAAAACTACGAAAATTGACAGACTTCTTCTATGGGCATGGCAAATATTGCGGAAGGATTTTGAAAAATTCAACATTTTGCTGACGAAATCATTATCAAGTATGTGATGAACATTGTTATATGTGGACTTGGTAATGTTCACCATTTTTAATGGTTTGAATATTCTTCCTTCCTCCCAAATTCTTAAAACATGCTGCCACCACTTACGAACTGAACAAATTAAAATAAGTACATCAAGTATCACACAAAATAGTTTCAAGAAAACCCGGTGCCTTGCACGCCCTGAGCAGTGAGCAGTCGTTCTCTTTTTTGCCGAGCCAATGATGGGTAGTTCCATTTTTATGATAAATTCCATCGACCACAGTCACATCGTTGTTCATTGCTTTACACACAGGCAGAGAAGAGGGGCGCAGTGGGCAAGAGAGCAAATACAGCATTGACTGGGATGGTGTCATATAGCCTCATTTTGCTATATATTACTTGTATTGGTAAGCTTGTTTCCAGCAGATGATGTAGATACTTCCAAATTGATACTGGAGTTGATGTCCACGTGGCGGATTTTTTGGTCTGATGAAATAAAATTTACCGGAACTGTGTGTTTCTCTGCCCACATTCAGTCTCTTTTATATAATAGGAGCAGCGGTATCTTTTATATACCTAACACATAGGTTGGCTTCTCCTGGCGTACTGTTATCATTTCTGGGATAGATTTACGTATTTACTATTAGATACCTACTTATTAGACGGAATAGATAATATCGCAGCGGCGTGCGTTGGTAGTCATCAGGTCACTAACATTGTATAATGTCTGCAGTTGCATAAAGACACTGTCCCTCAGGCTGTATTTTACCATTTCTACCGCACCACGGCGAGTGAAAGAGCCTATTAAGAGCCTTTCAACTAATCTCTCCTTCCTTCCGTCAGACACATACGGTAGACATAATGCCACCTCGAACCAAGCTGTTCGGAACTTCATTTCTTTATCTTGCGGTTAAGAAATGTATTGCTCTGCCCACACATGTGTTTTCTTCTTTTTAAGATCCGGAGTTTCTTTTATATAGGACACGTCAATTTAACTTCACCTCGACTGATGTTAAGCTACAGGCAAAGACTCGGAAATAGGGTCACCATTATAAACGTGTACCATCTTAACAATGGTGGCACTCATCTTTATGGGATCATCAGAAGCCTTTTCACGCCCCCCTTTAAGGACCCGGGACTGTAGGAAGAAGTAAACCGTGAGCTGGCAGGGATTTCAGGTCTTAATGGGGCGACATAAGAATGGCAAACAGCTTGGTTCTTGATGGAATATTCTGATCCGTATGTGGATGACATCTGAGCCTTGCATGCGTTGTCCTGTGTAGGAAAGGAGAGGGTGGAACTAATTGCAATAGCTCATCAGAACATTCACCATGGTAGAGACGGTAATACGATAGGGACAACTATCTCCCAGAATACTTAATGTGCTTCATAGAAGATGCAACGATTTACTTCCTCCATGAGCGCGGCTTTGATGGTGATAGCTTATGCTACCCATCACCCTAGCCGAAGCAATCCCTGCTCTTCACATTTTGACCGCCTATTTATGATAGGTAACCAAGGCAGGTATACTGGAATACCTAACCCCAGAATACCCCCAATGCCCCATTCCTCTGTTAAATTTTAATCGGTTTGATTCCAATATTGCGCTTGCCCCGATGTGGTGGCATCGGTATCGATGGGGGATACCAGTTTCAGTTTTATGACTTCTCAGGCGGGTGGGGACCACATTTTCATTCTCCGAATTGAAGAATTTTGTATAGACCTAAGAATATTAGGTATATAATAAGTTCTACTATTACTGTCACACAGCCTAATTTTATGTATTACCTATAGAATACTAAGCATAGAATTTATATTTTACTTCAAATAAAACTAAACTAAACTAAAATACAACAAATACACAATAAAATAAAAAATTTAAACAAAAGTAAATAAAAACCATAAAAAAGAAAAATTACATTTTAGATGGATTCGAACGCGACTCAGCTAGGTTTAAGTCCACCGCAGACGTATTGAACCACAGTTACCATGAAATCATAGTGTGAAATAGACGTTTACATATTATGTCATAAAAACATTCTGCCCCATTCCTTATTATAATAGCGTGATGAATAATAATTATGAAAGCCAGGAGTATTTTTACCGAAGCAGCTGCTTACTAATTTGTTGGATTCGAGAGAAAATCGTTCGAGAACAATATGAGTTCTATCGAGACACCTGGTGTGCCAAAGATTCTGCAGTAACCTGACTTGGCTGAGATGTAGAACTCTGGCCTCTCGAAGTTCTTCAGATTCCTTTGACCGAAATAATATCTTCTTGTAAGCATTGTTACTTCTATAATGGTTCGATCTATTCACACAATCACAAATTGTTAGCCGTGATATGCTATTATTGACATAACTTTTTTATTTATGAACCGATTTCAATAAAACAAACACTAAATGTTAAGTGAAGCCTGCCACAATATATTAGTGAAAACCGCAACCAAATCCGTTCAGCCGATTCTGAGATTAGCGTGCACAAACTCACAGACAAACAGAGAAACAGATAAACAGATAAACAGACAAACAGACAAAAATTCCAAAAAACGTTGATTTGGCTTCTATTACGTTTATAAAGTCCCCCTATAACAATTTTTTTCATTTCCTTTCCATGTACAGACATTGATCGTTTACAGATTTATTATAGGTATAGATATAGATTTCGAATTTATTGCATAATCTTGGTAAAACGTAAACATTGACCAAGAAGCATTGACATTAATATAATCCCATTGAGCTAGAACTTAAACATGCATGATTTAAAGCTATATAAAACTACGAGAAGCGAAAACTCTCTATTTACAAAAGAAATTTGGCATAATTTATCTCAAAAAAAAATGGAACCAAGATTATTCATAGCTTCATATTTATATTAATGACCCCTGTGAAAAGCCCTATTTTGTAAATATAACTCCTCCTAGAACAGAGTACAGGATACAATGAACTCGTTATCGATTTTTTAATATCGTAATAGTCTCAATTAGTTATTAGAATCCTGACTGCTTCGAGACTTGAATATCATTGAAATTTCCAACGACGACGTTTAATTGAAGTGAAACCAATACTTTATTTAAAAAATAAGTTTCTTTGTTGTCTTCAAATGACTTATTTCAATTGTTTTTTCGTAATTCGGCCTTCACTTATCAGTAACATAGGTTTCAGCTATTTAATACAGTAGATGTACTGTTATAAAACTGCAGTACATTGTGCCAGAGGAGTAGAAGTAAAAACCAGCTGTATTTTTGGTTGTACGTAAAATGGACCGAGTTCATTGCTATCTACTGAACAGATACCCTTCTTCCATTCTTCTACTGAAAATCTTAAAAAAAAATTGGTATTAATCCTTTACTTGAATGATATATAGAAAGCAGTCTATTACCATTCGGTAACCACATAAACATATCCTCTAACTTAGGTCTGCCATAGCCAAATAATACTTTGTTAAATATAAAATATTCAATCTAAAAAAGACAAATATTTATATTTAGATATACAAAATCACGTATATATATTGATTCTTTGGTATTTGATATTATTATTTCAGGTAACAAAGGATATTTGAAATTCAGCTTACCCCAGTCTTTAATGGTAATTTTAAATCTTTATGAAGTGGGAAGATCATTTCGATAAAGTTGAAGTCAACAGGCACTTGATTAAGATTAACGGATTACGGCCCAAGTCTTCCTAAGATCTGAGACTGACAGAGTTACGGATTATTATTAATGTACCCAGTAACCGGCTATCTGACAGGGCTGGTGTACCCAGCGCTTTGTTCAACTCGTTAAGAGCCAGTTTAATTTAAATTAAGAACTGGTTGTGACGTCAGCGTGGCGTCACAACCAAAGTAATTAGACTAGACTTGAATAACATAACACCACAGTAATTACTTACAACTTTGTTCATTTACCTCTAAAAGTATTTTACAAGAGTAGGATATTAATTTTCTATGCTAGATTTTTTTGTTTTGAAAAAGGACTTAGCCTGGGTTGCACCATCTTACTTTAACTTTAACAGAGTGCAACTAAGCCTTAATAAAAAGTATGTCATCCATAGATTTCAATAATCCATTAATGCTATATTGTGCTCACCCGTTTGACGGTCTCGATAGATACGCGTAATGAACCTCATATTATAATATATGAGGTATAGTATTCCCGTCCACCCACAATACCATTTTAGGTATACAATAGTTAGGAAATAATTTCAAGTTATGATGATGCGGCAAAGAATATGGGTTCCAAATAGAGCTTTTTTTTTTTTAAATCCTTATTCATTTTGGGGTTTTGATCCAGTAAGGATATGCCAACCCCATCGTACCTTAATTCCTAGTGGACAGTCTTACATTATTTTTTACAGTCTAGGTAGTACATTTATTATAGGGAATCATTGCTGAACTATTGTAATCAGGTGACATAGTTTTTGGGCGGCTTCGGAGCTTGGATAACTCATAATACTTTGTATTAGACCCACATCCAGAGTATTTGCTTTTAATTCGTGGAGCAGAGCCACACGCTCTCTTTTATTCCGGTCACAATCCATCAGCAAATAGAGCTGCCTGCATGTTTTCCCTATATGGTGCAAGTAATTAATTTCATGTTGTTCTTACGATAGAAGGATCTCGAGTGCGAGTCCAGTCATTACACTACCGATGAAATGAACTGATTCCTAACACAAGCAATTTATTTTCGAAAAACATTGGAAAAAATGAAATGCTCAAGTGAGACTCGAACTCACGACCTTTCGCTTACAGGGCGACTGCTCTGCCAACTGAGCTATTGAGCACCACTTGAATCATTCCAAATTTTCCTTCTCTTTATATCCGTCTATAAGGGCGACGGTGCAGCCATCTACCAACATTCTTACGAACTGTTGGAAACAATGAATGATTTTTCAACCATTTTTAAACATTGAATTTTGATGACTGCGCCCAAATATTTGAATGAATTTTTTATAGCATTTATTATGCTAACTGTCAAGTTCGAAAAACATTGGAAAAAATGAAATGCTCAAGTGAGACTCGAACTCACGACCTTTCGCTTACAGGGCGACTGCTCTGCCAACTGCAATTTATTATTTATTCATTCAAACAAGCAATTTATCTTGATTGGCGGGGTTAGGTTGAATACTAGCGATTTCTGTTACTATCTTTGATATTACTTAAACACTTAGGTACTGATGTTATTAGTACAGATTTGGCACAGAGAAAGACTTCTTCTTCATCCTATCGTTACTCCCAGTTACATCCAAAGCTTTCACCTTGGCGTCTGGGATCTGTTTTTTTCGAGAGAAAGAAAGGACAGATGTTATAACACATATAGGTTTGGGTTTAAAGAATTTATTCTCAAAAAGACATGCAAAGACACTTACATGAGAACATAACGCAAAAAATAAATACTTAAACGTACAGTAAGCGGTAACTGACAATTGAGAGATGGTACTCATTTATGTTTATCCTTCATAATACATAGGTATGTTTTCCTTCATAATATCCTGGAAATATGTAGCTATTGGTCGCAAGAATGAGACTAGTATTCCAGCCACTGGCAACAAGAATAGTATTTCATAATCCATATCTATATCATATACTAATATTATAAATGCGAAAGTAACTCTGTCTGTCTGTCTGTCTGTATGTATGTTACGCTTTCGCGCCTAAACCACTGAACTGGTTTTGATGAAAGTTCGTATAGAGGTACATTAGACCATGAGAAAGGACATGGGCTATGTTTGGTCGCGATAACCGACATCCACGCGGGCGGAGCCGTGGACAAAACCTAGTACGTTATATAATCCGTTCATGACCGAGTGTTAATGGTATGTAGTTTACATGCATCCGTGATTCATGTAATCTTGATTACAGTTAGGAACAATAATAGCCAGTGACAACTGTTCAAGGTCGCATGCATGTTATTGTGTCATATCAGTTATTTTACCGAGTCACGAACGTCGGAATATTTTCAAGTATTACGTTATTTTGTATCGTGTTTTTTGGCTGTTAGATTATTATAATTTATAATGTTATCTAATAAAAGTATTATGTTAATATTATAAAGTAAAAGTTTGTAAAAGGATGGATGTCGTCATAATTTTCTTAGTGTTTTCCCCGGGGCTTTCAGCCCCACAGTCGGCGTGCGGTTTTAGTCGGTTCGAGTCCGACATAACCTCCCCTTCCGGCTCCGGCAGGGGGGGTATCCGAGGGGATTTCCGCACGAAAAAAAAAGGGTCCGTTCACTCCTACTCCTACTTTTAGTTTAGCTTATATAGCATGTACCTACATAAATGAGAAGGAAAACTCAAAATAAAACCGTGTACCAACTCAGTCTAGCCAGCGTGGAAACAGTAAGCCAAAGTCTCACAACATTGGGCAGTCTGGCCAGCGTGGAAACAGTAAGCCAAAGTCTCACAACATTGGGATAGGACTATGTCTAGCAGTGATTGATTTGGCAAGTAAGATATTTACGGAAGCGACAGCCGTCTATCCCCTCAACCTGAGAGGAAAGATTATGCCTGTACTATTATTTTGCGAGTAAGGAATCTTATGCAAAACTAAACAACACTTGCACTAAAATAATCTGACAACATATCCCAAGAATACAGCTCGACACAGAAATCAAACTCATAATCATACGCAACATAAATACAGTAATATGTGGGACAAATTATGAAAGTTTCAAACAGGCATGAAACGGAGAGAGCGCAATGCCTAAGGCATCGAACCCGACCGAATACCCTATTGACCTATTATTTGGAGGAATTAACGAGAATACTAGTGATTTATGACCTATATTACCGGTGATTTGTGATCTATATTACCGATGATTGTTGATCTATATTAGACACTAGTAGTAATCTAATCTGATATTGAATACCTTCTGTTATAATGTAAACATTAAGAGTTTGTTCAACAATCATGCATTGACGATTGAACTGATGTCAATGAAATTTAGCATAGGTATAGATAGATTATCTTCTTCTTCATCCCAGCGCCAATAGTATTGCATCCATTTTTATTTTATTTTATATGAAGCCTTTCAACTGACTATACTCCGCTGGATGGTAAGCAGGAATTAGAAAAGTAGCAGGTGAAAAGAAAGTACAGTAAAAGTACTTTAATTTCCATTAAAAAACAACTAGATATTTCAAGTCAAAAGGTTGGTTTCACTATTAGGACTGTTACACAAAAACAAACTACGGTACGACCATTAATGAAACCCGAGAAGCAGATAATTAATCCAAATATTGGAACTCCGTACTCCGTACCCATTCCTGCAAAATGCTATCGGTCTTTGATAATAGTGAGATGAGAACGCAATAAATCTCAATTTATACGTTAGAACCCATATGACTAGAATACCAAATACTGCTCCACCAATCTTAATATTCTAATATCTGCAAAGGGAATACTCGGTTTGTACATATAGTTGGGGTTTTTTCCTTGAGTTTGTCGTGTTACAAAAATGGCTCCAGGGTGCTATGTTCGGATAAAATTTCGTTTTTCTATTACGAAAATGAAATTCTCTTTATACCGTTTGTATTATAGTGAGTCCAGTAGATTGTTCCGTGTTCTTTTTAATAATAAAAACGCGGCTAACATTCGATATAGGTAGTTTAGCAGGCAGTTATTTAAAAAAAAAAGTTCTACTACGAAAATTACCTAAAGCTTAAAAACGGATACTAAAATTATGTTTTGATATTCTCTAGGTAAAGTTTTGTAATAAAAAAATTGTCTTTCCATTTGTTTATTTACTATTGTGGAGGAATAAAAATATTTTGGCGTTTTATGATAATTATTGAAATAAAGGCAGGTCAAAAGCAATTTAAACCAGTGGGTTTGCATAGCACAGGTAGAGTAAGCTCGTGAAGTGTGTATTATGGATAGAAGTAGATGTTCTTTGTGTCTATGCTGGAGGGTATAAATTAAAAATTTAAAAAACACTTCCAAAAAGTTGAAAATAAATGGAGTTTGCCTTTTAACTTTAACGGTTGCCATGTCGGGGGACCCTTATTGGCTAAGCACTCCGTTATATTATCGGAACAATTCAAGGTCCCCCGACATGGCAACCGTTAAAGTTAAAAGGCAAACTCCATTTATTTTCAACTTTTTGGAAGTGTTTTTTTGTGACGGGGGTTTTTTAAATTTTTAATTTAATTTTTATTTTATACTTTTTAAAGTGACCTACTAGTCAAGCTCTTTCATTTGATACCCATATTGAGGGAGTTATGAAGAAATTCGTATTCCGATATGTTGTGGCGGCGGCCATCTTGGACCGATTTTTTCCAAACATAGCTAAGAACACTCCCGACTAATATACCTTTAAAAAAAAAAACTACATCCAAATCGGTTCATCCGTTTGGGTGCTACGAAGCCACAGACAGACACACACACACACACACACACACACACACACACACACACACACACACACACACACACACACACACACAACAGACACGTTAAACTTATAACACCCCGTCGTTTTTGCGTCGGGGGTTAAAAAGGCGTTAGTATGTACGATTATTATGTATATATATTATTATTACGTATATATATATATATATATATATATATTGTGTATATAGGTACATTATATATTACACATATACTCGTATTAGGTATGTAGTAGTTAAAAATTGAAGGTATCTTCTACTTTATCCTGGCGTTAATCCCAGTCGCAACTGAAGCTTTTCAATTTTGAGTCTGGGGTCCGCTACACCAGCCTAAGGGAACGTTCATATCTGACGGAACTTACGTCGCGTATTATCGGTCGACGCACTAACGTAACCGATGTTACGTTAGTGCGTCGAGTGTGAACGGTCAAGTGTTTTTCTATACATTTGTCTGTTCTGGCGTTACGCGACCGATAATACGTGACGCAAGTTCCGTCAGATATGAACGTTCCCTTACTGCGGATTTTGTTAAACTTCGATATTTTTTGTGAAGCAACTGCTATCTGACCTCCACAACCCAATGGCAATATCGAAGCATCTAGTATAATGGACAGAAAAGAGTAACTGAGAGTAAATAAGAGTAGATGCAAAAACGCAAGGACCGGATGCGGCCTAAATTGAGGAGATGTATTTATCATCTAGCCATGGACTGAGAAGCTGATTTACTGAATGATATCATTGCTATTATTCAGTAGAATGTGTTTTTAATTACTTAGGTGGCAGACAAGCACACCTGATGGAAAGTGGTTGCCGCGGCCTTTGCCTTCAGCTTACCATCAAAGTTAGGTCATTACCTAGACTGATGCCTAGCCTAACAGCATGCTCTATACATAAAAAAATAGGTTTCCGAGACTTTGCCTTTAGCTTAACATCAGGCGAGGTGAAGTCAAATTGACGTGTCCTGTATAAAAAATAAAAATAAAAAAAAAATCATAAAGAAAATAATTTATCTAAACAAAATAATAATAATCTAAGCATGTATGTCACACGTCTGCTCAGGCGGCAACCACAGATAAGAAACAAAATAAATAACTTGGTCGAATCACCACGAACCATTTTCAGAGTTCGGTTATTGTTCGATCAAAGAGTTCGCCGCCTGAGTAGCTGCTGGTCCACTCACTGGTGTGTTTGTTATTTCCTTTTGTAATATGTGCATGTGTTCATTCGCAATAAAAACCAATTTTCTTTTTTCTTTCTTTCATGTATAAATAAATATATTAAACCTATCATACTAGGTTTCGCAAATCATAAACAATCTTGTACAGAATCTTCAGATCCATTTATCTTATTCGTAGTAGATATTATTCTGCGAAAGCTATATTTTAGACGAGAAATAAATCTAGGGCAGCTCGGATTGTAGCCTCCTTTTGAAGTCATTAACTTACGCCAAACCATCTCTGAATTTATAACAATGTAATTAAATCTAGCATTTTATTACTTTATATTAGTGTTAGGTGCCTCTGTGTCGTGGCGGTAGTGCAGGAGGCGTGAATTTGAACCCCGCTGAGTGCAAATATTTGTATCCATGAATTTGTATTTGCATTGGTCTGATCGTGCCTCGGAGAGCACGTTAAGCCGTCGGTGCCAGTTGCCATACGAACATCTATGGCAGTAATTTCGGGTTGTTGGAACCATAAAAAGTTCAATAACTAGTCTAGCTTGAATGAATTTTTTATAGCATTTATTATGCTAACTGTTAAGTTCGAAAAACATTGGAAAAAATGAAATGCTCAAGTGAGACTCGAACTCACGACCTTTCGCTGTCGCCCTGTAAGCGAAAGGTCGTGAGTTCGAGTCTCACTTGAGCATTTCATTTTTTCCAATGTTTTTCGAACTAGTCTAGCTGCAATGGTTTTGCGCCTGTGGGTTGTGGAGGTCCTATGGCAGTAGCTTCATGGAAGTCCAATCAAATCCTCAGTTAGACTGGTAAAGCGCACCCCGGACTCTAAGTTGAAAGTTGAAAGGAAAGAAAGAAAGAAATGTGACTGGAATTAACGTTAGAATGAAGAGTGATTAGTGATTAACGCTTCTTCAGGGCCCGAGCCAGTACACCTACTGATTAATTGACGAGGTACTGGTGCTGGCTTTCTTCTTGGTTGGGGGATTAGACGGTGGTCGCCACCAATACTATATGTATAAGACAGACTTCAAGAGACGAAGTAACCGGACCTTGAACTAGAATAAAAGACTTGACTTGAATGAGTAAAGCTATTATGTTTTAATCAATTAGCTTTTCGCAGTCCACTGCTGGACATTGGCCTCTTCTAAAGTCGAGAGGCTCTGGCCTATTGATTCCACGTTGGCCAGACGGGTTGGTACAGGGTTTTACTTCGAGTTTTCCTTCTCTCGCTGTGATAACATCAGCTTGTTTTTCCGATAGTCGCCTCTTACGACACCCTTCGAATGAGATGGAGTGATGAAACCACACGGGTAATAGAAGGTTCGGTTAGTATATAATAGACTTGATATGATTTATTAATTACAAGCGTCACAACACAAGTGCGATGTAGGTCTTTCATTTTACTGCTTTATACAACTTTTGGATTGCATTTTGTTGCTTGTAGCACAAGTACCTATTGTTATATCAGCCGATTGAAAAAGAGTGACGGTGAGTTTTTATTGGCAAAATCTTTCCTCATAGGCTTGTAAATCCGACTATAAAAGGAAAATGTACAAGCATTAATCTCGACGTTCAGAAGCATCTCTTTGTGACCTAAATGAATAAAGAATCGTATTTAAAACATGGCCGTGAAATTGAAGTATGCGTACTGTGAAAATGAAATTGAGGTTCAGAAATAAAATTAGGTAATAACCTACAAATATTAGAAAAATGAAAGTTTATTAAATGTTCTTAAATCTTGCTTAAACGGCTGAATGAATCTGGCTGATATTCCGGTGGAAGCACTCATCAATTTATCTTATTGAGATATATAATTATTCAGATTTAAATAATGTGTGTATTTATCGCAGGTTTATAAGTGCCCGGTTAATGGCAATAGGTTCGCCACCTATTACATTGGGACCTAAACATAAACTGGCGAATCTACTCCTTCGGGGAATACAGGCGTGAGGTTATGTTATGTTTAAATAATAATTTACTAGTTGAAGCCCGCGATTCTTTTGATCAGAATTCTGGTTCCACTCAACCATTCGCGATTAAGCAAACGTAAAATTTTAAGTCTAAGGCATCCCGCATACTAAGTTCTGAATCTCGATTTATCGATTGACCGATTGACTGACTTGAGAGATTGTCTATAAAATCTGTCCTCAGATAAATTGTGATTCAGGCTTAGTATCATTCTATAATACGGGCCTAAGACCTATAGTCTGACTAAGTGGTTTTTGTATCCATAATAGAACAAAATATTATCCATATTAATTATAAATGCGAAAGTAACTCTGTCTGTCTGTCTGTCTTTCTGTCTGTCTGTCTGTATGTTACGCTTTCACGCCTAAACCACTCAATCGATTTTGATGAAATTTGGTATAGGGGTAGATCAGACCATGAGAAAGGACATAGGCTGTGTTTGGTCGCGATAACCGACATTCACGCGGGCGGAGCCGCGGGCAAAAGCTAGTTTATTTATATATTTTCTATGCACAGACACAACCATTTCACAATTTTATGATAAAATAAATTAACGATTGTGCACAGCTTCCGCCGCGTGAAATACTGATCCCGTAGTAAGATTAAATTATGTCAATCACGATCCATTTAATCTATTGAAATTTCAAGCAGTGCTAAGCTATGCACCTACACACCTATAACATAATCGCATCTTTAAATATATAAATCAATGACTGTTCGTTAGTCTCGCTTAAACTCGAGAACAGCTGAACGGATTTATCTTATCTTAAAAGGTGATAAAAATTCGAATAATTTCCGGGAAAACCCTAACAACAGCTCTTTTGTCACGGAATAAGTATTTATGTGAGCCTGGTACTTTTGCATGGAATACTAGGCGCACATAAATGTCAAGGAACGTATGCAGGACATTTCTTTTCCGGAAATAGGTTCCTATTAATTGCGAGAATGGAATCAAGTTCCACACGGGCGAAACCGGGGGCGTCAGTTAGTACAATAATAAATTCGTGAACACGAGAATATGGGATCGACGGAAAATTCAATGCTACAATTGTAATTGTATTTATTTTTATTTTTATTATTATATTTATTATTCCAATTGTAATAATAAAAAATATCTACACATGGGTGCTTTGTTGTTTGAGATAAAGTTAACAAGTGTGTTCTCCTGTAAATCAACAATATAAATAGGTACATTACCTTAAAGATTCGGGCGCCTTGGAGAAGCACATGCCTAAGATAGTCAATCAAGTAGGTTGAAGACTTTTAATCTGCCGGAGGTAAGCTAAATAAAACCACCGCACTGAGGTTTAAGGTTTTATTCTCTAGCGCTCCAGTGTGCTAGGGGCCCTAATGACAGTTGCTCTCGGAAAAGCCGATATTAAAAGAAATTGATTTTTAGATATTTTAAATTAAAACCAACATTTCTCGAGATTACAGTGTTCAACCATACAAACAAACTGGTGTGAAATATTATTTTATTCAAATTTAATTATGTATGCAAGTAATAAATATTTGCATACATACATAATAATCAAAACGAAACCGATTTTATGACGTACATACATATAGGTACTCACGCCTTTAAGTCCCCAAAGGGGTAGGCACAAGTGTATTAACACCCACATTTTGCCGACTAAGATTTTCAGTCCCACGTAATAAAGATTTTATGAATGAGTGAAGAATGCTATAACTACATGTGTACTCACAGCATGTGTAGAGATGTAAGGGGTCAGATCGAATCGGATCGGCCCATCCCTTTACGGGTGAATATTTTGTGTAATTTACGAGTAATATTGCAAGTAGGAACTATCGGCCCCTACATTGCAATACTCATGTTATCCATACTTTAGTGTGGGATCACCCTCTCAGCACTAATTAAGAGATAATTTTCTTTAATAAGAGTTTTGCCCGACGCGGATATCAAACTCAAGTCTTCACGTAAATTACTTAAACATATGCACGTAAATATAAGCGCAATATATTAGACCTTATTTTAATTTTCTGTAATTTTTTAAAATATTTCTAACTTTTTACCAAGTAAGTTCGACTGTTTAACCTGTCATAACTTTAAACCAAATAATAAAAATGAAATAATTAAATACAACAAACATAACCCTTCCTTGGTAATCGGGTAAAATATGTTTTTATTTGAGCGCGTTAGAAATTATTAAAATACGCAAAAACTTGTGCATGACAAAATCATGAATTGAATTACCTGTAAAATTATTTCGGTTCACATAACTTAATAACTAACTTATAATATAACTATCAGATTATTGATATCGTATTCATATCAAAACAGTTCAACAACATAAACAATAAAATATAAACTTTACGCAATAAGTAATAGAACATAACTTACGGTAAAGCGGAATAAATAATCTTCTATTACCATCGGACACATTGTTCACAAACACAACTATAAACACAACTGCGAAAAGAAAAAACTCTTTAAATATCATAATAGTTTACTATACACACGCGAAGCTATTCCAAAATTCCTTCTAAATACTCGCTCATCACTAAATCATCATCACAAAAACTTTTTAATTCATCATCATTTAGATCCGTCATCGACTACATTTAATTTCGATAGTAGGTTAATGAAACATCGTCTGTTAGTAGGCTTGGAGGATATTCGTGTGCACTCTACGAATGCCGCGTCCACACTACGTAAGGGCGTAACTAAACGAATCCTCACTGCGCTTGCGTGAAACAGAGTGACTCTTCTCCCTGACGGACTTATTCACGAGTTAATTATTATATCAACTTTTCTCGGTCTCCCTATATTAACTGTCACCTTTAATAAAATATTTTGGCTTAGTGTCTTTTCCCTCCAATGGTCGGAGTTTGACACTCGCAATTTCGCAATGAAATTGGTACTGACACTGCGAAGGAAATTTAAGACAATTAGAGGACTAATAAATTAATATACCGCGTCCGCTGACTTGACGCCGTATTGCGGACTTTTACGCTAATTAAAGTTTCGAAGTTAATTTACGAATATTGCTGATCTGTAGTTGGTGAAAGGGAAGCCAGAAAAGTCAACAATATTGGTATGGATAAAGTTAGCGTTTTCCTGTAGATGGTAAAATATTATTTTGTACGAATACGGATCTTAAGTCGAGAGTATGTATTTCATACAGTATGTGGGAGTGCTGAAAGAATTTTGATACTTTTTTTATTATTGATATTTCTTTGAATATTTTTGTACTATTTTTATATTTAAACTAGTTCCTGATGCCTTGGATGTTTTCTAATATTCTCCTTGTAACCATAACGTTCGCTGAAAAGCAACAAAAAGGTTGGAAGGTAGTACAGATATAAAATAACTCGAAATCGTGATAGAGGATCCGTTAAATTACCCTTTCTTCTTTTTGTTCACCTGCTGCGTCAGACTTTACAGGTTCAATTTCTGCTTAGTGCAAATATTTGTTTGCAGTACTAGGTACCTACGTCTGCTTGCAATAGTTCTGAAATTTGTATAAATTCTACTTATCTGCATCATAGAGATTACATTACATTATAAACTATGTACCTATAATTTAGATCTAGATGCAGAAGGCACATTTTTCTAAGAATATTATTAGGTACTATCTATTCGGTTATTATATTATGGAAATATATGGGCTTAGGATTCCAGATGACAACATTTCTATTCATAATGCTAATATAGCTTACAATCACAGAGCCTGTTTCATCATGTTGAATCACTTCAGGGACTGTGAACACTTAATGATAACCTTGAGATTCCTCGAAACTGACAATTACTAAGTATATTCTATTTCCATTCACATTTCAATAAACCTTAATAGTATAAATCCGTTCTCTAAAGACTAGCGCTCAGTTTTGTGAATCGAATTTATGCCTATTTATATAATGCCCAGAATTGCGACCTATTTTGTGATATTTTAAGACCACAGGTTTGAATGGCCTCATTTTTAATTCACACGGGTTAATTCCCACTACTCATGAATTTGTTCTGGCGTTATTCTACTCGCTCAACTATTTCGTAATATCACTTTTATAATATTCTTGCAAATAATATGTGCAAGAATAAGCTTTATTATATGTTAGCTATATTATAGCTGTGGAAAATATGACAAACATACATGTGGACTTCTGATAACATTAGCACGTAAGCAATTCTACACAATATTGAGAACACTTGTACTTCTTCCACAGTATTTATTATATTGAACCTGACCGGTTTCACCTCACGGCATTCTCAAAGTTTCAGTATAATAAATACTTTGGAAAAGTATAAGTGTTCTCAATATGTGTAACAATGAATTCCAGCAAGTGCCATCAATCAACAATATAAATAGTGAATAGAATTGCTTACTATTTTTAATGCCCTTTTCACGTGCATCGTATATGTCTGTAGCCAACGCCCGAGTATCACCACTACTAGAAACGCCTACTGACGGAGTTCTCAAGTATCACTTTGCAGACCCTGCTTCTGGGTATGGTCGGCAGCGAGAGTGCGTAATAGACCGCCGCTTTCTTTTGGAAGGCAGTGATGCGTACAAAGGAGTGGCAGAAAAAGAACAGGAACGCTATTGTACTCTTCCGGGCCGGCACACCGGGAAATGGAGATCGCAGCTCAAGCTCAGTCCTCCAACCGTAATAAAGTAAGTGCAGTGAGCATCAGAAGAATTTTGACGACTAAAGTAGGCAATCAAAATTTTATATTGGTTATTAGAGTACTCAAAATAATGTAAGTATCCAGAGTGTTTAAACTATCTTAGCAATCGATCTTCCAGAAATATGTAAGTTAGTAGAGTATTTACATTCATTACACACATACATGCCAATCGATAGTATATAGACAAATATAGTTTTTGTATCCCTTTCTTACTTATTTAGGTTTCCTTTTCACATAATGGTGGGATGATAAGAGTGGGTGTATGAGTAAAAGAAGAATATTAAATGACAATGTCTTTTGTATTTTTATAGTTGTCAGTTGTTTAAGCCATAAACTATCAACTTGCATTGGAGAAAAACGTACTTTTCCGGGAACAAAAGCTCTTGCTCATACGATTATTATCTTATTTCAAACCGATCATTTAAAAATGACATAGGAGTAACATTTGACCGGCAGTATTCATAACAAAAGTAACGTTTTTAAATTAATCTATTAATAATTTATTAGCCATGCGGGTGTGTTCCGTCAAAGGACGCGAGTGTCCCAGGAGGGACCGATGACTTCTTTGTTGTTATAATTCATATTTATTTCACAACGGAATGTTACTTGCATTTTTTCACTCCATAAATATATTTTTATCATGCTTCTGAGACTAACGCCGTGAGTTTTTTTGACAGCCTCCGTGGCGTGGCGGTAGTGCACGCGACTGCTACGCAGGAGGCGCGGGTTCGATTCCCGCTCAGTGCAAATATTTGTATGCATGAATATGGCTATTTGCATTGGTCTGGGTGTTTCTATGTATAGTATGTATGTATTTACAAAAAAAAAAAAGTATCTAAGTATATTTATCCGCATTCTAGATTCCATAACACAAGCTAGTTAAGCTAAGCTTACCGTGGGTCTAGATAGCGTTGAGTGGAATGTTGTGGAATATTTATTTATTTTTATTGATATGCATATTATGTTATTGGAACGCGTAACTTACTGAATGCTATTACTTATTCTGTAGCGTTACGCAGCGATACGGTTCGAGAAATATTATTATGCTGTGTTACATTCAAGGAGACGAGTTATGTATAACATAGAAATATTATTTAAGCCATACTAATATCATAAATGCGGAAGTAACTCTGTCAGTCTGTTACGCTTTCAAACCTAAACCACTGAACCGATTAGACCTTGATAAAGGACATAGGCTATGTTTGTTCACGATAACCGATATCCAGGTGGGTGGAGCCGCTGGCAATGGCTAGTATTTAATATTAGAATTTATTATTTTTATATCAACCAGTAAAGGAGAATGTTCTCTTTCGGTGGAAAACACTAAAATGTATTAGTCAGAACCTGTTAATAAAAGGACAGGACTATAGATTGGTGGCTCTAGCGAGGATTTATGTTAAAAAATTTATTATAGCTCATTATATTCTGTGTTGAAAATAAGAAACATGTGAAATAATTATTTTGATTTCGACTCTTGAATATTAATGTAATGTTATGTAAATTTATTTTTATTGTTTTGAATAGACCGTTTATCGAGGAAGGTTTTATGCTGTATTTTTCATTTTAACGTTTTTGAAAAACAAATAAATGTTTGAAATCAGACCAATAGTTCCTGAGATCTCTGGTGAAAAGGAATGCAGCGCCAACTAAAGTGACTGGGCTACATAACATGACGTCACCTACCTGTACCTTTTTTTGGATAAATCAGTATATAAGCCTGTTATTTAGTTTGTAAGACATAGCTTTATTAACTCATTGAGTCGTAATAATAATAATAAAAACTTTATTGACCTTAAAATTAAACTTTAATAAATATACTACAAAAAGATTGTGGTAGCTCCCTTCACTCCCACAATAATGGTCACCCCGACGTGATCTTGACGGAGTAGCAGTACTGACGAGGCCTGCTACCCTGATCAACCCGACGTGATCATACTGAGCAACGGACCTGGTTTTTGATCATCGTGGAGCTACTACACTCGGGTTCGACAGACCTAACCTCACCTATCCTAAGAACGATACAGCTTATGTTGCATAACCTTGCAAAGTGTTAACCCATTCGGTTGCCACCAACGAACATGAGGGTTAGTGGCATAAGGGGTTATTACTATTGACCAATATAAATATTGATATTTAATAAAACTAATCCATTAGGTAATGGTCGAAACACACAAGCACTGTATGACGTGTCCAAATTCTAATAACTCTAGACGGGGCTATTATCTATTCTGAGGGAAACAGTATTAATTGAATTAAAACCCGGCTACACCGTCTGTATCACCATGTAATGAAATTATCATTTAATATTCATTTCATAAAGGTACACGCCGGTACATTACTGAGATGTACCTATTGAATATTTGTTAACATTGTACCTAATATTGTTGGGCTGGTATATTATTAAAGTATCCGACATGTACTCGGTTTAGTTGCCATTCGTTTTTAACCCCCGACGCAAAAACGACGGGGTGTTATAAGTTAAACGTGTCTGTGTGTGTGTGTGTGTGTGTGTGTGTGTGTGTGTGTGTGTGTGTGTGTGTGTGTGTGTGTGTGTGTGTGTGTGTGTGTGTATGTGTGTGTGTGTGTGTGTGTGTGTGTGTGTGTGTGTGTGTGTGTGTGTGTGTGTGTGTGTGTGTGTGTGTGTGTGTGTGTCTGTGGCATCGTAGCACCCAAACGGATGAACCGATTTGGATGTAGTTTTTTTTGTTTGAAAGGTATATTAGTAGAGAGTGTTCTTAGCCCTGTTTGAAAAAAATCGGTCCAAGATGGCCGCCGCCACAACATGTTGGAATACGTATTTCTTTATAATTCCCTCAATATGGGTATCAAATTTAATAAAAGAACTTGACTAGTAGATCAATTTAAAAAGTATAAAATAAAAATTAAATTAAAAATTTAAAAAATCCCCGTCACAAAAAACTCCTCCAAAAAGTTGAAAATAAATGAATCAATTTTAATTCAACGGTTGCCATGTCGGGGGACCTTAACTGGTTAAGTACTCCTTTGTATCGTAAGGTCCCCCGACATGGCAACCGTTGAATTAAAATTGATTCATTTATTTTCAACTTTTTGGAGGAGTTTTTTGTGACGGGGATTTTTTAAATTTTTAATTTAATTTTTTATATTAAGGTAATACTTATGAGGTTTATTATGTAAATATGTATTTTAGAGATTATTTAGGGCCAAATAGTTAATAATTAAGTATGTTTATGAATATGGGAAAAAGTATCAATATTTTACAAATATTCCACACAAGTGGCCATTGTAGGTAGCCTCTTCGCTTGAGAAAAATAGTTCCGCCGGCTATGTTTGATGGTACAGTTTTTCCTATCACTGATCAAGGCAGAAACCTCGGCTTATATATAATTCAGTATCGGCTGAACTATTTATATAATCAATATCGGCTTAGATATGTAGTTCAGGCTTATGTATCAGTCCAGGAGGTGAGCCATAGAACGTTAGCGAAAATGGGATCGCTACGCAAGTTGCAATCCTCCTTCCTAATGCAACCAAAATTATGCTTGCAAAACACATTGTTACTCCCCATTCTTGATTATGCGGACTTCAATTAAGATACCTGACGGATTTAACCGAAAGCCAACTAGATAAACTTGAGCGCCTCCAAAATGTCTGTATAAGATTTATATTTGGGTTACGCAAGTATGATCATGTTTCACAGTTTCGAACAGAGCTTAAGTGGCTACCCATACAACTTCGCCGGAATGCTCACATCCTTTCCTTAATGTACTACCTACATATTATTTAAACCTACTACTCCGTCCTATCTTAAGGGACGTTTTGAGTTCCAACATGAAACTCATACGAAATATCTAAGGTCATCGGAAATCTTAAGATTAGGATGCCGTCGCATAGAACAGCATTTCACGATAATTTCTTCACAGTGACGGCGATCCGCCTATGAATTAAGCTACCATTATAAAAAAGCTGAGAATCTAAATAAGTTTAAGATCATGGTAAAGGAACATTATTTTTCATTTTGATAAATGCTCTCTTATATAACATAACATAACAAACTCACGCCTGTATTCCCCGAAGGGGTAGGCAGAGGTGCTAGCACCCACATTTCGCCAGTTTATGTTTAGGTCCCAATGTAATAGGTGGCGAGCCTATTGCCATTAACCGGGCACTTATAAACCTGCGATAAATACACACATAACTTCGAAAAGCATCGAAAAGTCATTGGTGTGTGCTCTCTTATATAATATTTGCTATATCTAGATATGTGTTAGATATTATATGCTTTATTATGTATATATATCTAATATATAAAATTCTCGTGTCACAGTTTTCGTTGCCATACTCCTCCGAAACGGCTTGACCGATTTTGATGAAATTTTTTGTGCTTATCCGGTAACTATGAGAATCGGCCAACATCTATTTTTCATCCCCCTAAATGGTGCAGCGGGAACGGGATCTGACGCGGATCGCGGGGCGGGAAAAAATTGGCGGTACGAAGTTCGCCGGGACAAAAAAATCATTAAATTGTGTTTCTGTGAAAAGTGATTCATTGTGGTACAATGAATCACTTTTCACAGAAACACAATTTAATGATTTTTTTTTTCACATATTTTTGTTTAACATACTTATCAAACTGTAGAATTATTATTTAAGGAATCTTAAAAACAACCACTAACCACCATCTATTTCAAACAGTAAAATTTAGATACATTTTTTTTCCCGATTGATTGTAGTAATTTAATTAGATAATACCCCGACTCGGATAGGTTAGCCTTCGTGGTTATTTTTTTTAAACCACCCAGAAAATATCTTTGCGCAAATAAGTTTTATATGAAATAACCAATATGAAAAGAAGAATATTTGATTTGTTATTCTATGAAATGATTATTCTAACATTAAAATTTATGTGAAACAAAAGTCAATGATTTAAAAATCTTTAAAGATAGTATTATGTATATTGGTTATTCTATGAAACGAAATTATGCGAAACATTTTCTGTAAAACGAAATTATATGAAACTTTTGTCTATAAAACAACGCACACCCGCGCGCGCGCATATGTGAGTGTGTGTGTGTGTGTGTACGTGTCTGTGTGTGTGCAAAATAAAACTGGGTATTAATATACCTGTGTACTATATATTATGCAAGTACTATTATATTTAAATTAGCAAGGTATGCCAAAAGCTACCACTTAATCCTAACTATAATTACCATCCAAAGGTTGCCTGGCAGAAATCGCAGCGATAAGGTTCATTGTACTATTTCCTAAGCATAGTTAAATAATAAAAATAACTACACAGCGCTATCTAGACCCATGGTAAGCTTAACTAGCTTGGTTTATGTAATCTAGAATGCGGATAAACATACTTCGATACTTTTTTTGTAAATACGTACATAATATGAATAGAAACACCCGGACCGTATAGCCACATTCAGCATATAAATATTTGCACTGAGTGCACCAGTGGATCGAACCCGCACTTCCTGCGTAGCAGTCGCGTTAATTACCGCCACGTTACAGAGGCTGTCTACACCGGGTCAGCTAGTTCATTACAAATTAAAAAGAAAATACTCATTTTCCACTGAAATTAACAATATTATTCTTCGAAAAACATTGGAAAAAATGAAATGCTCAAGTGAGACTCGAACTCACGACCTTTCGCTTACAGGGCGACTGCTCTGCCAACTGAGCTATTGAGCACCACCTGAATCATTCCAAATTTTCCTTCTCTTTATATCCGTCTAATGGATGGGAAGGAATGATTCAGGTGGTACGACCCCTACTCTCCTATACAAATGGCAATTCGTTAATAAAATATATTATGATAAAACTTGACTGGCTTCTTGACTTTATGTAGCAACTTAACTAACTTAAATAACTAGGAAAATTCGGCAAAAAAAAAAAACAAAAAAAAGGAACAAGAAAAAGGGATTGACATTATATTTACAACTGTCAAAAACTGTTAATAGATGGCAGTGCCAGTAAAAATCTAAAAAAGCCTTCAAGCAGGAGACTGGCATGGTAGCATTTACATCTATAGTCCTAGCTCTCATTCTTGAGAATCCCTTTACCTTTATCTATTCCCTGATCCACCAGAACATGACATAGCATTTATCACAGAGTTAATTCTAGCCAATAGTCGACTAGTCATCTACTGTCAAGAGAATCCATCCATCCAATCAAGATTGGTTGATATCTTTAATCGAAACACGATTGTAAACATAAACTGTAGTGTTCATGACTCACTGACATCATGAGTAATGGTTATTTTGTCGCGCAAGTGCTTCAATGATTTTGAATTGAGTTGTGATAAGTGTGTAGGTTGTACTGTAAGTGGTTCATTGATCATTGTTTATTTATTGCTGATTTATTGATTAACTGATACATGTGTAGATGGTAGATGTTGTTTGATACGAGCTGTGTTGTTATTTGACTTCAAAATTGAGTAGATCTCTATATCGATCCCTCTGGGGATCGAAAGGAATTGCTATTCCACTTTGATTCCCCAGGGGATCGAAAAGGACTTAACTATTCCACTTGGATCCCCTTACCGTCATTTTGGGGATCGTATCAAACAATACTAAAATTATCACTGGGACGTGGATTCCCTTTTAGTAAAATGATTATGAAGAGGTCATTTAAGTGTTATACAAAACTAATAGAACGCTCATTGACTATTGGATCGATATTTAAAATAATTTGAAATAATGTATGTACATTTAGAATTTTTTGTTGGAACTAATCCGATTTGAACTGAAACGATTTTGAACTTCGAAATTCAGTGAGACAGACATATTTTGGTTACTTGAAATCGTCTACTTATAGACGAGAGACTTAGGTATAAGAATAGAATAACTTATAATTGGATTTATTAATAATTAAACTACCCTAAAGTACAAAATTTAAGGAGTAAACTCTAAGTATTACATAAGCATCTGAATATTCCTTTGAAAATCTAACCCAATGAAAAGTTGAGTTCCCCACTTATCAAACGGTCAAAGTCGCCCTAATAGCTCTAAGGGAATAAAGTTACACTAATTTACATACATTACCTTCTATCCTTAAGAAAGTTAGCAAAAGATATATTCCGCTTGTCGCCGAGTTGAATCGCTACTGAAATTGTAATATTACGAATTGTCTAATTACTGAGCTGACAAAAGTTTTCAAAGAGAATTAAAATGTTAGTGTCCCGTAATGAAGTTCAAATTCTGGCTTTACGTTTTGAATAGTAAAATGTTTAATTCAATTTTGACTATGTCACAAAATTTTTGTAAAGGATACTTTAATTTCAACGAACACTAATAAAATTTATTTGACTTCCTTACGTTTAAAACAAAATAAATTAGAATAAGAGTATCCCTATTTTTAGAATTTCGTACTTAAAAGGTATAAACGGAACCCTATTACTGAGACTCCGCTGTTCGTCTGTCCGTCTGTCTGTCACCATGCTGTATTAATTTGTAAATTTAACTATACACGAATAACGTAGTTAAGAATTAATATATTGGAGATGATCCTTGACGAGTTACAAGGAATACTCCCTAAATCAACATCAAGAACCAAGGTCCTAGTCTCTGTTGTACTCATAGACCTTCTCTCTTACACCACGCTATGTGCAAGACCACTGCATCAGTTATTTGCCTACACTGTGAATCTATGAGACGCTTATGGAATGCTTTCTTAAAAACCATACGGAATATTTATATAGATGATATTGCATTTTTTACAGCGGCACTAAGCGCAAATTTACAGCTTGATATGAGAAAAGTTACTTAACACAACTTTTAGCAGCCGAGCGAGCACACTCGCCAGCTGGTTCTAAGTGGAAATCAGTCAATAGTCAAAGGCTGTACTCTAGGAGCTTTCTAATGACATAGGCAGCATGTTGCTACCGTTCAGTTTAAAAACAGTTAACTATTTTTTCTAAACTGGTTAAAACTATTTATATGTTATATGATAAGACACGACAGATTTTTTAAAAATATCATAGAAGGGAAGGTAGAAGGAAGGAGAGGAAGAGGTAGGAGAGATATATATATATATATACTTACGCCTCTAAAATCCCGAAAGTGTAGGCAGAGGTGTATTAACAGCCACGTGTTGCCAACTACCAAAGTCAACGTCGCCGTTTATTACACTCACAGGATGAATTGAGGTGTGATTTTTATATTAATGAATTTGGAGTATTCATTTTAATTATATTTTAATTCAATAAAAATAACTATGAGCAAAAAGGACATTCCACAAGTAATTCAAGGCCATATAATTATTGCGGTTTGATAGAAATAAACTTAAATTTATTCATTAATTTGTTAAGTTCTGAAATACAAAAGTGTAAGTTTCTGAACAAAACAGAACTGAACAGAATAAAACTGAATTGAGAATTCGTTTGAATGAACTTTGCAGTCTAATTGAATAAGTTATGTTTCAAGCATAGTCTGGTATTAACTGTGAGGTTGATACCAGGAATGTTAGGAAAATTATTATCAAAAATATTTATATTTTAAACAATTTCAGAAGTATGAAATAAAAAATAATAATGAAATAAATATTCAACAATATTCTACACAAGGCTGTCTAATCCCATGGTAAGCATAACTTAACTAGCTTGTGTTATGGAATCTAGAATGCAGATAAAAATACTTAGGTAGATACTTTTTTTTTTGTAAACGTAATTATATTTAATTTTAGCAATAGTTTCTAATAATAATCTTTTATTAATCAAATAATGTTGTAAATTATATATTGTAAATACATAGATAAATATTATACATAGAAACACCCGGACCAATGAAATAGCCTTATTCCTGCATACAAATATTTGCACTGAGCGGGGATCGAACCCGCGCCTCATGCGTAGCACTCGCGCTCACTACCGCCACGCCACAGAGGCAACATAATATTATTTACCTTATACAGCTGTTATGTGACCACACTACACCTCAGTCTATGTTTTATGAGTAGACTTACGAAGAAAAAAAATCTAAGTAAAATATGTTGTGAGCTCCGAATTAAATCGTAGAAATCTTTTATGTTATCCAAATTTCTGTGAAGTAAGTGCAAAAGTTTGTGCGTGATTGTTACGCAATCATACTTAAAATGTTGGACCTATTTGCATCAATCAGAAAATTTATGAAAAATCGCATTATGGGGTTGAAGCTGCAGATTTTTTTTTTTTTTTTTTTTTATTTATTTATTTATTTATTATTTATTACACAAGGCAAAACATCATAGGTACAATAGTAGAATTCAGAATACAATGTTAGGTGCATTCACAAATGCTATTGAGAACATCTGCAGCCGAACTAGGTGGGAACCTGTATCTCGGCTTTAGATAGATAGATGGGGATTGCAGCAATATATTTATGTGGTACACGAGGACTAATACAAATACTATTGAAATGTTAATTGCAAGTGGCATAATACTTCACATGTCAATATTTCACTATAAGTTTAAACTTAACCTAAATGTGTGTGTGTGTGTGTGTGTGTGTGTGTGTGTGTGTGTGTGTGTGTGTGTGTGTATGTGTGTGTGTTTGTGTGTGTGTGTTCAACTTGGTATATTTAGAAGGTCTTCAGTCTGTTCGTAAGTTAAACTTTGGAGGTACATATTTATCTGTTTTTTACACTGGGTGGAGTTTAAGGGATATAGGTTTAAGATTTTATTAATTTTGTTATAAATATATGGGCCCATGAATATGAAAAATCTCCAGATGAATGACGTTTTTGGGCTGTATGTGGGACAGACTGCATGTTTTCTACGTCTAGCAGGCAAGCTCTGATCGTATATCAGTTTGCTATGTTGTTTCATGACTATGCTACGAAGGAAAAGCTGACGGACTGTTAGCACCTGGCATGACTGATAAAGAAGGGTAGTGGGGAAAAGGAAAGGTTTAAAGCTGTATACTTTCAGAATAGCTCTTTGGGCTACTTCAAGACCCTTTAGAGCACCCCTCAAAGCTCCTCCCCAAGACGAAATACAGTATGTGATTATACACTGACATAGGGATAGATATATGTTCCTTAGCAGAGTGGCATCTGCAGCATGTCTTAGGTTTTTAAATATAAATATGAGCTTACGAACCCGAGCAGATGTAATATTAATATGCTCCTTAAAATTAAGGGAGTTATCAATAGTGATACCTAAATACTTAATGTGATTTACACGCTCAAGTATCCCACACCCGCAACCCCCAATCGCAACACAGTCATGTGGAATCAGTTTAAAAGAGTCTATACTTCTTGGGGGTTGACGTAAGCTGAAAGTGATATATTTAGTTTTATCGACGTTGAGTGTAAGATAGTTATTGCGTAGCCATGTCTTCACTAGATCAAGCCCATCCTGAGCCCTACTAAATGTCTCCTCCCAGGTGTCGGCAGTGAAAAGGAGAGCAGTGTCATCTGCGTAAGAGATTATTTCGCCATTAGGTATGTGGAGACAAGTGAGATCGTTGATGTAAACGAGAAACAGGGTAGGGCCCAAGATGCTTCCCTGAGGAACGCCATAGGTCACTGGAAGGGCAGCGCTGTTGTAGTTTCCTACACGCACACTTTGGAATCGACTAGAGAGGTAACTTTCAAATAGGTCGAGCTGTTTACCCCTAACTCCAAGTTTCTCCAGTTTCAATAGAAGGCTGCGCACCGGAATCGTGTCAAACGCCTTTGCGAGATCCAGAAAGATTGAAAGGCACTTCTTACCACTATCTAAACCTTGTCCAATAACATTGGTTAATTTGAGTACTGCCTCATCTGTGGACTTTCCAGTACGGAAACCGTATTGATTGTTTGAGAGCAGTCCGTTTTTTTCGAGAAATTTAACCAGCCTAGTATTGATAATCTTTTCCAATATTTTGGAGAAAGCCGGCAAAATAGAGATAGGCCTATAGTTGCCTATATGATTTTCGTCTCCAGCCTTGTATATGGGCCGCACCTCAGATTTCTTTAAAGAATCAGGGAATATGCTTGTTTCAAGGCAAGTTTGAAAAATATAGGCGAGGGGAGGTGTCAAAAATGTTTTGTTATGTTTTATTAACTTGTTTGATATTTTATCCCAGCCCGGAGCAGAGTCCATTTTAAGGCTATCAATGAGGCGGTTAATTTCATCCTCCGTGACATCCTCCATGAAAAGGGAGTTTAAGTGCGTATAATTGGCTGGAGTATAATTTGAATTGTTAAGAGTAGGGTTTGTATTGTTTTGAGATAATATACTTTGCTCCACCAAGTTTTTACCAACATTTATAAAGTAGCTATTGACTTCGTTAAGGGATTCTTCAGGTGTTTGTTTTAGTTTTAATAATGGTTCAGGTTGCTTATGGTCCTTAGAAGTGTAGGTTATTGTTTTAATAGTCTTCCAAAGCTTTTTTGGGTTATCTTTCACGGATTCTATTTGATATTTCTCATAACTGGTCTTAGTTTTCTTTAATATTTTAGAACAGAAGTTTCTGTATCGCGTGTAGGTAGTCTTCAAGATTTCATTATCAGGTGAGAGTTTACTTTTCATGTGGAGAACATCTCTGTTCTTTATGCACCGGAGGATACCTGGAGTAATCCAGGGTTTGATAGTTCTTTGTCGTCTGGGTACAGTAACCAAAGTGGAATTATTCGTTAATGCTGTTTGAATATTTTCGACCAAGTAATTTAAGCAAAAATTAGGGTCTTGAGACTGATAAATTGGGTTAAGATTGATATTTGATATATCCCTGTTTAACAAGTCAATGTTGACTTTATTAAGTATTTTCGGAGAGATATGAGGTTGCTTGTACTTCATGCATACTAAAACCGGATAGTGGTCTGTTATTGTAGCCCGTGGGATAAGAGTAGTGGTAGGATACTTTGTCTTGAGTAAAACGTGGTCAAGACAAGTCCCACTCGATTCCCTTGTAATCTCAGTATGGGCAGGTAGTAGTCCATGCGATGCAGTCATTGAGAGATACCGTTCACCATCAAGTTTAAGTTTGTTAGGGTTTATTCTAATATTTATGTCTCCTATGATTATAATGTTTTTAAAAGCACGAAGATTAGAGAGAGTTTCATTTAAAAACTCTAGAAAGGGATCTACATTTGTATAGGACGGAGATCGGTACACAGCCACAATTGCAGTTTCTGTATTTTGCTTTAAAATTAAGGTGTTACTTTCTACAGAATTTGGCTCCTGCACCGAAAATGTGTGATGGTCTCTTATGTAGACCACAACTCCATCATTCTGTTTTGTATTTTTCCTAGTGAAATACGAGAGGTAGCCATCCAGAACGGGAATAACAGTCGTTTCACTCAGCCTGCATTCAGTTAGCACAAGTATGTCGCATTCTATTTTTAACCTGGTCATCATGGCTTCGAAGCCTACCATGTTGCAATTTATGCTGCAGATATTCTGAGTTAGTATCACGAGGCGTTTGGATGTACTGAGTGGTAGAAGACTACTACACCTTTCAACGTCACAAGTAAGTGAGGTGGACACTCTCACATTGTCTATATCTGTGTTTATGTTGCTTATATTATTGAATGTTGCATTGGTAGATAGTTGCGTCTATGATTACTGCTCTTACAGTACAACAATTTGTCAGGTTTTATTGGTTTGTTTGAGACGGATATGTAATGATATACCGAGTTACTGAGTTTATGATTGATCTGGGTGTATTTGTTAATAGTGATGTATGTTTGTTTTGTGGGACTAGTCCAGTAGTGTGTAGGTATATTGAGGTATGAGTGGTTAGTGCGAGTGTCATTGTGTATGTAAAAAGTTAGGGGAAGGGATAAAGTTCTGTATTTGGAAATTATGTAGTTATGTGATTGTGTTATTTTATGTAATATAATTATGAGATACATCATTCGTTTTAAACATCTTACTTTGTAAATAGCATGCATTGAATAATATTTTTTAAACATTAACATCAGTGATTCCTTAGATATAAATAGTCATAGGGTGGTTTTCAGTTTGATAAGATCATGTTCGGTAGCAATACGGATTTGCGGATCACCTGTATTTTTACGCAGGTATATTGTTCCGTTTGTTGTCCAGCAGAAAGAAAATTTGTGTTCCTTTTGAAAGCTTCGAGCTTGAGAATATAATTTTTGAGTCCTGTGTGTGAGGGTTTCTGATATAAATACAGGGCGATTTGGGCATTTTAGGGTTAGGTGAGTGGTATTCAATTTATCACCTTTGTTCTTAATTGAATTGAAGTGTTTGACACCCTTCAGCACTCTTTCCTTTAACATCACTGAGCAAAAATCCACAATAATAGGCTTCGAATCATCCTTTGAATTTATTCTGTATACGTCCTTTATAGCTCCGGAGTCAATCGTGACGTTTATAGACTTCCCCATATTCATCACCATATCGCATAGCTCCTGTTTGGTTTCTCCGGTAGATTTTGGTATGTTTCTCATTTCTATACCGGATAGGCGTGATTTTTTTCTCTAATACTTCAATCTTGTCCTCTAACTGTCTAATGGTGGTTTTATCTGCTTTTTGAGCAGCTTCCAGCGATACAATGCGGTTTAGAAACTCATCGTGTTTGTCAGACATTAATTGAACGCTCACTTTTAAGTCATGGTTTTGTGCTATCAAATCAGACATTCTGGACATAAGTTCGTCAAACCGCAGTTCTTGTTCTTTGGAAAACATCAAAAATGCACTCATTGTTATGGTCGACCCTTCCTCCCCATTCTCAATTTTTCGTTTCTTATTGGAAGTGAGATTAGGTACTGAGCCGCAGAGTTGTCGTGTAGTCTCAGAATTGAGAGAAGGCGGATTAGTTCCCCTATGTGTGACTTCTTCGGTTAGTGTGGCTAGCGGTGTAGTGGGAGGAGAGCGATTGACAGACATTCTTTAGCAGGACAGAAGTAAAATTTGCAATATCTTGAATACTTATCCGAGTTTATAATGTTGAATTAAATCATTCGATAAAAGTAAATAATCAATTAAATAATCAGAACAGACAATAACAGTCATACAATAAATTAGTTCTTCCTTATTGGCATAAAAAAGTGTCCAAAAAGAGAAATTTGAAGCTGGAATCGAACACGAATGCCGTCGCTCACTGATGCAGAATTATGCCTCGAAACCGAAATTAGTTCTTCGTTATTGGTTTGAGAAATGTCCAAAAAGAAACTTTCGAAGCTGGAATCGATCGTGGTGCACGTCGCGAATAGGTGTAGAATTATGCCTCGAGACCGAATCGCCAGACACTAAACTTCTTCAAATTATTAGACACAATTGTGCATATTCAAAATATTGAGGACTTTATTTTATTATATTATAGAATTGATAGGTACATATAGCAGAGTAAAGTAAGCGGAGTGATTTGCACTTTTATTAGACACAGATTTTGTATTTGTATCCACCGTCAGAAATTATATAAATCTTCACTTTGTTTTAATTTAACACTGCTTCTTTTGCGATCTATTTATATAAAGGATTAAAGTATTCTTCAGACCGTACAATGGCTTTCTCCACAATTTGTCTGGAATTATTACGCTGAACGTTGTAATAGGTGTGCACTGTTTACTATGTTTATATTTCTTTTCCACTTTATATATTCACTCACTAACGCTATATGATATCTATCCGATAGTATTCAATAGGTTGGCGACACAAATTCACTTAGAAATAAAAGTTAACTATTTTTAAAGTTCAAAAAAGTGCGGAGCCGATGTTATCATGACAGCTAGCGCCATCTAGATTATAATGTATATATGGTTTGAGATTGACATGGTCATTAACATTAATATTTACCATGTTTATTACTTTTATTGAGGGACCGATATTTCGGCGCTGTTTCAGTGCACCGTGATCATGACGCTTGAAACAGCGCCGAAATATCAGTTCCTCAATGAATATAATAAACATAGTAAATATCCCGGTGAGTGTTATACTATTATGATTATAATGTAGGAAGCAATAATTCACATAATATGGCATTAACGCCATCAATTTTATAATGTATCGTATCTGACTTTACGTTCTTGAACTCGAGCAAGGCCGCCTGTAACCGCAAGACTGTATTAGACTGTCGGTAATCCATTTCTACAGCATGCGGTTTTGTTTGTTTGAGACACTTTCATAAATCTCTTGAAAGTAAAACAGCTGAATTACCTAGACCTCTGACTGATGTTAAAGGTTAAAGGAAAGTAATCGATAATCATTTCATTTTAAATCTACTATGGTACTAGTTGTAGTCAGCGGCTCCCGCTAAGCCCTCATGGATGTCGATTATCGCGACCAAACATAGATTAGGTCCTTTCTCAAGGTCTAATCTACCCCTATACCAAATTTGACCAAAATTGGTTCACTGGTTTAGGCGTGAAAGCGTAATAGACAGACAGCGTTACTGTAGCATTTATAAAATATTAGTATGGATGTAACACTTCTTTAATCACTACATAGTATAAAATAAAGTCGCTGTCGGTGTCTTTCCGTCCGTATGTACGCTGATATCTTTAAAAATACAAAACACATTTTGAAGCGGTTTTTTTAATAGGCAGAGTGATCCAAGAGGAAGGTTTATATGTATAATACAGGCTTAATATTGTAGAGGGTGCAGCGAGAATGGGATCAGACGCCACGTGGGCGGAATAAAATTGGCGGTACGAAGTTCGCCGAGACAGCTAGTAGTATTTAAAAAACAGTGCAAAATATGTTACGTTCTAGAAAAAGTTTCCAAAAGTACAGACATCAACAAAGAGAGTAACTTTATTTCATACAACGTTATAATGATAATACAAGCAATGAATTCTAAAACGAGGTTGTCTTCTCCTCATTTGTTCCCTTCCTATCAACCGGTAGACACAACAAAGTACGTACAAACATTCTCATCCTGCAATTGAAAAGTTTTAAAATAAACCGTCGCAAAGGTTTTACTTTAATTGCTTTAGGGGAATGTAATTTATGTTTTTACTTTCATTGATCGATGTGACAGCACTTTGTAATCTCTTTATGGATTTTCTTTACTTTTCGACAGGACCTCGGTGAACTTGATGAATTTAATTTAAAGAGCCTTTCAGATTTTGTATTCAGAATTGTTTATTGGGTATCACGCCGTAAGTAAAACAACATCAAATCATGGCTTAATGATTATTAACTTTACATCTTTTGCACTTGTTTGTTGAAATCAATTCATATCGAAACGTCGGGATATATTGACAAATTATATTTGAAATTATTTAATATTTACTCTCGCACATGGCAAGTCAAATAAGCAAATAAAATGTCAGAACACCCTTTGAAGACTGTTTAAGAAAATAAATTTCGTAAATAAATATTCGACTAAAATGAAGGTGATTGGATTTTATTTTATTTTTAAATTGAAGAAAACATTTTTCTAGTAAACTGTGGTAATTCAATGTAGCTACGAAATTACTTATTGATTTTTAACAGTTTCATTTAAATTCCACTTACATAAATAATTACTAAAAGAATCAACAAACAAATTACAATACACGAAAATAAAAAATGCTATTAATGAAATAGAATATTTTACCTGCCAAAGTTCCCATATACATGACTTATAAGCTTCCTTGCCAATATAAATAACATTACGGAAGTAGGCCTATATCATATATTATGTAATTTCATCGACAAAATCGTTCAGACAATTTTCTTACCTCTCACAAACTGAGTTAGGTCCACATCCAATTCACAAAAAACTACACTCACATTAATTTTAGATATACGGACGACACTAAGACAAGACCCGAATATGTATACTGATGACACATAGCCAGTAAGAATGAGCTTAATGATACCCTCCCGTTCGACCAATTAGATGTAATTGTATTGACCTAAGCTAACCCGGGTGCTCTAATTCGGTCGTATGATGTATGCTTTACCTCTGGATAATGTACGGAGATTAAAAGCTTACTAATTTGTAGTTTTAATAGCCGCACCAGAAATTATGTTTCATGTTTCTCACTCAAATTCGGTACTTAGACATATTTTATACATCAATCAAAATGAAATACCATTTTGTAATTAACTTATGATCTGATTCCAAGCAAAGTCTTAAAGGTCAGTTAAAGACAGTTTAAAAATACATAAATACTTGCACGTTTGTTTAACCTTTATATGCTCTTAAAAGATACGTTGTATTATCAGCAAGGGGAGCCAAATCTGTTGATATCAAAGTGTCTCATTGTTTCTTTTTTCACTAACCACTTTTCTTCTTGTATGTACCACCAATCAATATGAAACTAAAGGTTGATATGAGTTTGATTATACAGTTTCACGCTGTGGTCCGAATCGACCCATACTAAAAGATGCCTGATGATGAGATGAATCCCACTATTGTAACCGCCGATGTGCTAATAACCTCATTGAAAAATAGTACTTTGGTGGCCGGTACCACGTTCCAAAGAACTCGTGGTGCAAAACAACCCAACCCAGTATCAATTCTTCTTCATCCTACCATTAATCCCAGTTGCATCGGAATCAGGGGCCGCTTTTTTTAGTGTAATTGCATATTTGACTGAAGTTCGATATTTTCCGTGCAGCAACTCCCCATCTCACGGAAAATACCCAAACCCATGCAAATAGACATATTCGTGCAGCAGTCTTCTTTTACTCGTCTACGTCAAACGATCTTGGGTCAAAAGTTTCCAAATACTGCAGCATACTTTACAACCTACATCGCTTTAAGTCTCTGAAGTTTCAACTGAAACTTTAAAATCGTTTAGCAACGCTGGAAACAACCGGCTATGTTGACGAGAAAACAGAAATAATGGTTGTAATACTACAGGTAATAGTCCGAAAGTTGTATTGAAACAAAATATGGTTAGCTATGAAACTATTCCCGGGTTCTTCAAGCGGGGCGTGAAACGGCATCTATCAAGGCCGTCAAGTCAGGGACCACCATTTTACGTCCAATGGCACCGGGAATGGTGGTCTGTATCTTCTGGACTGCACTTCAGCTTTGTTGCCATCTAGCGGGGTGCAGTCAATTGACGGAACAAATACAAAAAAAAAAACATGCCCAACTGTTACTTTCAGAATGTTGAAAATGACACAGTACAACGGCAACTGCTATACTTTTCAACGTAAAAACTTAGTTTAAGGATAAATCTTATCTTCTTTTAAATACTAGGAATGAACTTGATTATGTTAAGTTACAGATACAACATTGTACTTAGAAATGTGTTAAAGTTGTAGAGGGAAAAGCAGTTATCCAGATTAGCTGATTTAAGCCAAGTACAAGGCAAGTAAACTATGGACTAATAATGCTAGGGATAAAATCATAAGACTGAAATTTTCGTCATTGAATATTGTTTCTTTTAAGAGCTTATGAAGAATTTTTTTTCATATATTTGGATGTGCGGATCATATTATATAATACTAGCTTTTGTCCGCGGCTCCGCCCGCGTGGATGTCGGTTATCGCGACCAAACATAGCCCATGTCCTTTCTCATGGTCTAATCTACCGCTATACCAAATTTCATCAAAATCGGTTCAGTGGTTGAGGCGTGAAAGCTTAACATACAGACAGACAGACAGACAGACAGACAGACAGACAGAGTTACTTTCGCATTTATAATATTAGTATGGATATAGTATGGGTATTAAAAACCAAAGTAACTTCACTGCGTATTTTATATTTTCAAAAGTTATTTAATTAGACTAGTCTTAGCGCCGTATTCTAGAATGACACTCAGCCTGAATCACGATTTATCTGAGGACAGATTGTACAGGCTGTGCCTACAGGCCATATGTCAAACTATCAATCTGTCATCAGATAAATCGTGATTCAGGCTGAGTGTCATTCTAGAATACGGGCCATAGTTAAGTAAAGACTAGTAGTAGTGAATTAGACTCCTCTACCCTATTTGAGAACTATTATAACCACGTTATAATCGAACGAGCTCCATGTTAACGATATTCAAGGATCCATTCGTACCGTAACCGAGTTAGACTAACTAAGCTTTGTTACAAGAACAAAGTTCTAAGTGTATTCCATTTTGAAAATTCATATTCTTTTGGCGTTTTAAAATTGAAAGTACTTCGTAACTGAAAGTTTTGTGAAGGAGACGGAAACGCTTTATGAAATTTTATGTTGAGAAAAAAACACTATAAAATGGTAATTGGTAAGACTAGGAGTAAATAGAATTTGAGGATGTAAAATGTGGTAAATGACGTCTGAAACAAAACTATAACTTTGAGTTATACATAGTTTTTATTGAGCTTAAAAGGGTGCAACGGGGGGTCAAAATATGTCTGCTCTGCTCTGTAAGCTGGGGAGGGAGTTTCAACTGAACAGAAAGTGCAGCGTGAACAAGTATCGTGGAAAGTTGAAGTACTTATTTATTCAATATAACAAGTTCCACGAAATGCTATCGATCGAAAGTAAAAGTAGTTATTAGAAACACTACTAAATTGATGAAGATTTCCTGATGAAATAGAATTGTGAAGTTAGCATAATAAATGCTATAAAATTTTCATTCAAATATTTTGGTGGGGTAATAAAAAATCAATGATTAAAAATGATTGAAAAATCTGCGGTAGCCTAGTGGTATGGGTAATGGACTGCTGAGACGAGGTCTCGGGTTCGATCCCAGGTTTACCATGGCACACACCAATTACTTTTCGATGGTTTTCGAAGTTATGTGTGTATTTATCGCAGGTTTTTAAGTGCCCGGTTAGTGGCAATAGGCTCGCCACCTATTACATTGGGACCTAAAACATAAACTGGCGAAATGTGGGTGCTGGCACCTCTGCCTACCCCTTCGGGGAATACAGGCGTGAGTTTATGTATGTATGTTTATGAAAAATCATTCATTGGTACCAACAGTTCGTAAAAGGGTTGGTAGATGACTCCACCGTCATCTTAAAGACGTTTATTTAGAGAAGGAAAATTTGAATTGATTCAGGCGTGGCTCTGAAGCTCAGTTGGAAGAGCATTCCCCCCTGTAAAGGAAAGGTCATGGGTTCAAGACCCACCTAAGCAATTCATTTTTCCTGATGTAATCGAATAAATAAAGGTGTTGAACGATCTGTGTCGTAATCGTAACAGAGAAATAATAGGTACTCATCTGAAGGGTGTCGTAAGAGGTGACTAAAGGAAAATACGGAGATGATATCACTACAAGAGAAGTAAAATTCGAAATAATACACTGTACCAACCCGTCTGGCCAGCGTAGAAACAGTAGGTACGGCAAAACCTAGAGAGAGATCCGGTTCTCAGCTTTCCATGGATTCACCGTGCGGTCGCCGGGTCCATGGCGTGGAACAGAGAGGAACACTGTGACGGCGCCTGGGACTTGCGACCCAGGTGTAGGTTTAGGGTGTCCACCTTGTGATGCATCAGCGCTCACCTCCACCGTCAGTCGTGTTCCCCCCTCTACCTATCCAAATTTGGTAAGATACCAATATAAAATATACCAATATAAATTATGTAAATTCAATACTGTCCAATCAGAAATTATTATGAATGAACTTATAACCAACAAAAGATTGTTTATCTTCAATGAGTAGAAAACTATTGTTACTAGAAAACTTTCTACCAGCTTCCATCTGTTCCATAAATTTCATTCCACTTGTTTTTATTTTTATCAAGTTCTATTGAATTTGTGGCAAAGAAATTCAACAACTGTTATTTCTCATTTAAAAGTGTATTTATTACTAGCTATGCTGGCGACCTTTTCGCATGGTCTCCAATTTTTTTCTTTTTTTTAGGGCGGATCATTTATTGAAATAGGTATTACGCCTTATAACACGCGCTATCATTATTCTCTAAGCCTTTTTTCAACTCAGTTGGCTTTCCAGTTCTGTAGTTAGAGTAGTCGAAATTTAGAGGGCTCTAATGACCCGTTATTAAGCTACCTACAGGAAAAATCCGATCAAAAATAGCCCAGTCATTTTGGAGACTATCCGGTACAAATAAATAAAGATGGACAGATAGTATTTTTTCTGTTAAGAGCATCGTACATACACTCATAGGAAATTATTAAAATTCTGCAAATTTCACGTTACGAACTAACACTTTTGATTTATTTATTTTATTTATAATACATATATGTATAGCTATAAGCTTTTGTGTAAAAGCACCATTATACACAGAATTAGAATCACAGAATACAATAATATTAATGATTACAGACCTGTCAAATCCTAACCTCAAAAGGCACAAATAAAAGAATAATTGTACGTTTCTAGGTTTCTTGAACACGTTTCCAATTTATCATCTATCGTTAAATGTAGTGAAGCGATTAAACTGCTGTTTTCTCAAGGTTATGTTAGTCATAGTTATTTGAAAAAAAAAAAGCTGTTATACTACTTCTTCATACAACTTCATACAAGTTCTAATATCGGTTGCATCTGAAGGTTGTACTTAGGAGACCCAAATGTCTACTCGGACTATATCACTGCAAGAGGAAGAAAACTTGAAAAAAAAAACATTATAACAACCCGTCTGACCAGCGTGGAAACAGCAGGCCAAGCCCTCTGAACATTGGGAGAGCCGTATGTCTAGCAGAGGACTGCGATAGACTAAATGCTTGATTGATTGAAGCTTCAAACGGTTTGTAAGAAAGTATCCACCCTTGCGTCGTTCTGCCTCTTTTCCATTAGTTATCATAAGGCCCACAACGCACTTTTCAACGCACACACAAGGCTCTACTTTTGGTAGAAAAAGAACCATTGTGGGAGCCGCATGCGAGTGTCAGCATGTTGTGTTCTCAACGTGCTTGTGGGTATTTTTTTATTAGAATACTACCTTTTACCCGCGTGGAAGCCCGCAGTGCCAGTAGTACTACTAAGAAGAACAACTAGTAGTACAAATGACACACCTTTGTATCTCTAGTACTACCAGTAGTACAAATGACACACCTTTGTATCAGTAGTACTACCAGTTATACTAGAAACCTTACACGGCATGCATTGGTTGTACAAATGCACATTTATTTGGGTGATTCTTCAAATTCGGGTCCTTGAGTTGGCAATTTTTATTTATGATTTTTTTTGCAAAAAACCATAAGGTGTTAAACTTTGGTTAAATAAAAAGTTATTTTTGTACCTAATTCATATTTCGTAAAACTTACAGCAATTTGAATTTTTGAGGACCACGGGAAAATAATGCGACAGAGGAATCAATTTTCAGTTAAACCAAACCAAGGGAATCAGATGTTTACCTTCATAATTTCAACTACGAGCAAAGTGATGGAGCACGTGCTTCCACCGCAGCCTTTGAATCGTAACTGGCGCTCGCTAAATAAAGTAGTTTCGGAGTTTCTCAATAAGAATTTGCAAAATTTCACATGTGGAAAATTAAGAATTTGGAAATAATCGCTGACACCAACTTTCTAACTAGAGATGATAAGTGTGTACCATAAGAGATATAAGTTTGTACCATGTGTACTACTAGTTGCACTTAAGAATTAAAAAGTCGGGTGAATTTACATGTATTTTTTATAGTAGTACTAGATATACAAAAGTGTGTCATTTGTACTACTAGTTGAACTTCTTAGTAGTACTACTGGCACTGCGGGCGTGGATGTCGGTTATCGCGACCAAACATGGCCTATGTCCTTTTTCAAGGTCTAATCTACCCCTATACAAAATTTCATCAAAATCGGATCTGTGGTTTAGGCGTGAAAGCGTAACATACAGGTAGACAGATAGACAGACAGACAGACAGAGTTACTTTCGCATTTATAATATTAAGTATGAATATCTAACTCACCCTTTCTATACCTACTATATTTGCTACAGTGCTCTCTATAATAAAACATTCCTACTAGAACATAGCTATTCACTTGGGACTTAACTGCATCCCAATTGTTATCGAAACGCAAACTCCGGTGAGGAATTCCGTTCCATTAACGGTAAACAAGATGGAGATGGAAGGTGCTGTTATACTAAGGATTCCAACAATATGCTAATGTCTGATACATCAAGTTTTACAACTAGATATGTATAGAATTTTTGGCCTTGGAATTTTAGATAGGTAATTAAGGTTTATTTGCTGTGGGGTTTTTAGATAACACAACTCAAATAATGAGATTTTATATTCCAGGAAGAACCAGTCGATCTATCATAGAACGGTTACGTGAATCGAGAGTACAGAATTTTTAAACGAACTCGTGACCCTCATGATGAAAATAATAAAAATACTTAATTATGGAAGACAAAAATATTTTATGCCCAAGCTGCTAGCTTATTTGCTGAAATTGCATGGTCTTCTACATGATATAATAGGTGATTATGCGCTCAGTGACTCGTGAGAAATATGTAAATTACTAGGAAATTAATTTCCTTTCTTTTCACAACGCTATAGGGAGTAAGGGCATAAATCGTCAGCAATTGGAATATACGTCACAGTCTGCTACTTTAACGCCGTCTGGGAATTCTCACTATGTACAGAATGTTTTGTTTGACTATGATGTTTGCTAAGCTTTCTACACCGGAGACCGGCTTTTACGTGGAATAATACTCTGTAGTCTTACATAAGGACCCTAAGTACTGCCAATACTAATGTTTAATGCCTATTCGGCTGTTCGAAGTTACTTGAATTGTGTAATGTTTCTATATTAGAATTTATGGCAAAGATATTTGTTTTTAGGCTGTGTGTATGGGGTTCCACCATGTAAGCTGGTATACCTTCTGTCCTTTCCCAGTGCTTTGGGGAATCAGGCCGTAAACCAATTATTGCAAAGAAAGACTAGGAGAGCGACCTCTGGCACTAAAGTCTTAGGATGCAACCGGATTTAGAGCTTGTATGAAAAAAAGAGCTGAAACCTCTCAAAATATTAATCATAATTAGATATGTACTTTGGCTTATCGAGAACAAGAGTTTATCATCAGCTTATATTTCATACCTCAGTCACTACCTTTTACTCGGGAAAATACTCCATCTTTATTAAATGCAGTTACGAATACCTTGAAATAGTTTCGTATTGTTATAACTATAGAATCTATTGCCAGTGTTGTGAGTTTTGATATTGTTCTTAAGGGTGTTGATATAAGGTTGATATTTACTTGAAGTGTTTGAAATTTACCTTGTCGAGGTACGTTTAAATAAAGCATGGATGAATTCAGTGGACCGGTCAGTCCCGAGAGAGGGCGCAGAAGTTGCCTAACTAATTTGCATACATCGCCCGGGATTTTGAGACCATTCCGACGCTATATTATTTTTTTAAAGATAACTTTGTTGTTGGGAACGCAGTTTGATTTCTCTTTGCTGTTTTCTCTCTAAATATTGTGTTAGCTATTTTGATACGGAGATATAATATAACCGTTCAACCCGTTTTGCCAAAGTTTTTATAGGAATGGGGTTCCGTGCCTTTCGATGTAATTTATACAATGTATTAATATTGTTGTTATTGTATCGTGGGTTTTTCTAATAATACTAGCTGTCACTTGCGACGTCCCTCTGTTAAAATATTGATCCTGATTTGCAGTCTTTCAGTCAGTAATTAAGTGTAATTAATTACTGACTAAAAGACTTAGAAAAAAGACAGTGGATTTCAGCTATGAAAAACAAAAATAATTGCGGTTAAATTCAATAGATATGGTATGCGCGAAAGCGTGCTGATAATGTTACCATCTAGATGATATACCTACTTCTTCTGTAAAAATGATTTTTACAACTTTGCACAGGATAATAATTGCCTAACCTCTAACATTGACTAAGTTGTGCTAAGTTGATAAAAAATACTAAATAATTCAGTAAGTATATCAACTGATGCGCCTACTGAAGTACGCTTAACACATTGAACTAGGCTTGCTTTGATCTTGGGGTGCTTTTTGTGCGTGTCTATCACTGAGGATCAAAGAACGCACATACACATCGTAATGAACATGTTTTAACAACGCTGTTGCTTCGTTGATCCTGTTACACTCCTCTAGGGTAGTACATTTTTCCTTATATCACACCAACCTAATTCCTACTTACTTCCTAATCCACTGAAGCTAAGTCATATTCCTATAGATTGCTAGAACCCGATCAAAGAAAGAAAAGATCAAAACTTTATATGAAGGCAAAGACACTTCATAATTTTTATGCATGACTTATGTACATTGTACATAGTTTGTTACTCAAAAGTATGTGGAGCTTAATAGGAAAGAAGTATAGAAATTCCTATTTTTCTTCACTTTCCCTCACAATTATAATTTGATTATGCAAACATTAATTAGTAACGGTAATGTTTTACCAATTAGTCTATGTTTGTCCCAAATATCATACATTACATTTCCTAATTAATTTTGTAATTATTGAAATACCTTTCGCGCTACAGTCGAAAAAATAACTCGGTTGCTACATTTCCGCTAATTTTATCACTACCGCTCTTTGAACGTAGGTATGTGTAAGGTCGTCAATGCGTCTGATTTTAGTCAACCAACTTGCAGTCCACTGCAGGACATAGGCCTCTCCCAATGTTGGAAGGCTTTGACCTACTCTTACCACGCTGGCCAGATGGATTGCCATAGGGTTTTATTTAGAGTTTTCCTCTTTTCTTCTCCTTACGCAGACGATATCACTTATCGTCTGTGTGTTTTTCTGTTCGTCGGATGAGATAGATTGGTGATACTTATAATCTTTCTCCGTCACCGGTTAATGATCTTAGTGTTTATCTATATGTATTCATATCCACAAGTAATGGATGCTATAAAATAGACGGGGTTGTAACATTTATTCTATGTGAAATGGGGCATTCATCGCCTGTGTTGAAAATAAAATTAAGTTAATTTGTAATGTTGTCGTAATGCCCTTTTTACCCGACTGCGCGACGCAAAGGAGGGTAATGTGTTTATCAGTCTATGTATGTATGTATGTATGTATGTATGTTTGTTTCTATGTGGCGTTCTAGAGACCAAATGCATGGGCCGATTTTGATAATTCATACGTCAATCGATTCGTCTTAACCTTGCGAGTGTCACTAAAGACATGACAGTAATAAAAATCCACCACAGCGACAACCAGACGCCATATTGTTAACATGAAAAAAATAAAAGTCGATGAACTATGTCAAGTGGGGTGTCGTTGAATAGATATTTTAAAATCATCTTTAGGTTTCTTTTATCATTTTTCATTTTAAATAATATTTTAGGATATATAACGATTTAAAGTTGTTTAACAAAACAATCATTCTCGCTAATTTTCTTACTTATTGATTTAAGTTTTTATTTCAAGTATAAACGATATGTAAATTACAAAAAGATTTACATGTATTATCCAAACTAAAAAGTATAAAATAAAACAAATGATTAAAAAATAAAAAACCCGACTGCCACTGAAAAGACCAAAATAAGTTTGATAGCAGGCGGTACCCATTTGCCAATCATAAACCGAAAGAAAATTAATGGGTACCGCCTGCTATCAAACTTATTTTGGTCTTTTCAGTGGCAGTCGGGTTTTTTATTTTTTAATCATTTGTTTTTTCTGTTTTAAAGCTTAAACATAATTATAAACTTCTCCTTCATGTAGAAATGTTTGGTTAGGATCTAAAATTACGTTAGGTTGTACGTTGTTATTACATCAGCTGGGAACAACTGGCAGGAAAAAGAAAATTAGGTATGCTGGGTAAAATGTTTTTTTATTGGGTCTAATTCCCCCTACTCCAACTCCTGTGACTACTGGAACTCCACCTAAGCTTGATCTAACTTGACCGCTAGACAATCTAATTTACCACCTCCTGACTTGCTCCTATGGATGGCAACAGGCGAGAGACATCTCTGTCGTCACAGTGTTAAACATTGGTGAATTTTTGACTGAATTTTTAATAGCATTTTTAATGCTAACTTTAAAGTTCGAAAAACATCGGAAAAATGAATGGTGAATTTGTTTGTTGTTGAAGTACTCTTCTCGCAAATAATAACTAATAAAATAATAACTATTCTGCACAGCATTTCTGTAATAAAGAAGTATAGGTGAAGAAAATTACTTAGACATCTAAATTGACTTAATATCTCAGAAAATCTCTACTTACACCATAGTTAGTTTTTTTGTCGTCAAAAATTATGATTATTATAAAGTATAAGTTACATTTTAAAAACATACTGTTATAGTATTTACTATCAAAATATTCAAGAGGAATCTGATTTTTCAAGAATATAAGACTACCTTAAAATAAATTTATAGCCTGCAGAGAATTTATCAAATATCATCTCAGATCTTCTAGATTCCGAATTTACCTTGTTGTTTATATTTGTTACAGTTTGAGCAATGTTTCATTTAGAGTTACAAACTTGCGTCTCAATTGAAAATTGTTTACGAATATACCTGTCCAACGTTAATAATAAATTGGACTTTCGTTATAAATAATTTGGCATGCGCTAACCGGATTTCACACAGCGTAGATTTATGCGGTAGAGTAGTTCATCATTATTAATGGGATTTTTGTTAGTAGAAATTAAGATATGACCGAAATTTTTATAGCATTTATTATTGCTAACTTTTAAATTCGAAATCTAAATATTATAACTCAAAGGTGACTGACTGCCTGACATAGCGATCTATCAACGCACAGCCCAAACCACTGGACGGATCGGGCTGAAATTTAGCATGCAGGTAGATGTTATGACGTAGGCATCCGCTAAGAAAGGATTTTTGGAAATTCTGCATCTAAAGGGGGTAAAATAAGGGATTGAAGTTTGTATGAAAGTCCGTCATTTTCAGAGCTAGATGCATTAAATTTCATAAACCTGTGTCTTTTAAGAAATAAACGAACACGTGTAACAGTCTTTTTCAAATTTTTACTACTAAAAGGGTAAAATAGGTGATAAACTTTTGTATGGAAAGTTCGTCATTTGAAAAGTTAGAATCATGAAACTTCGTACACCTACGTCTTTTGAGAAATGTTTTATCGCGATAACCGACATCCACGCGGGCGAAATCGCGAGCAAAAGCTAGTACAATATGATACAATATATTTTTGCAATCTGTTCTAATTGTTCGAAGACTACTGGAAAACCTAAAATTCGCGAACCTTATAGTAACCTTTTGTATAGCAAATTTACAGCGAAGATACTAATTATAAATTAAGTTTTCCCGATTTACGATCTTCCAAGATTTATTTTTCGATCCCTAGGGAACAGTTTCGTTTCTAGACAAAATGTGTTCTATGTTATTATTTGCACCCTTGATAACGTGTATGCATAATTTCATTTAATTTACTGCGTAAAGGCGTAATAAACAAAATAACAAACTAACTTTCACATGTGTTATATTAGTTAGGATATTACTTCGCCTATCAAAGTATACAAAAGGAAAGATAATAAAACAGTTTTATACCGTAGGCGTACAAGCTCTAGGTAAATAATATGAATGAAAGTACGTACTAACATTATTATATTTGTACTCAGAATAGCGAGAAGTCAGATATTATTATTTTAATAGGTGCCCATGACTATTATAGTAGCTCTTTATAGAGCTTTGGAGGCTATACTAGGTAGTAACTAGTAACTGCTGAAAATATATCTCGAGGTTACATTTTGAAGAAAAGCCAAACATATACTGTGGATGTGCACTCTGCAGTCGTATTTGAGTGAGCCAACAAGTCAGGCTTTTAGGCTTATATGAAGGCAGGTCTATATCTTATCTAATACTATAAATCTAAAGAGTTTGTTTGTTTACTGTTTATCTTATTTGAAAGAATATATTTTAAAGGAGATAAAAATACAAATTTCCAATACATTATTTGAAAAGTATGCGGGTATGAAAGCAAAAGGTATGTATATAAGTGCAACAGTATATGAGTGAAACGGTATATTAGGGCAACGGTATATAAGTGCAACGGTATATACTAAGTGCAACGTAATATAATGTGACGGTATAGAAATGCAACGGTATATAAGTGCAATGGAGGTACGAAGTATATCATATCTAGAGACGGGAAAAACCAGCTAGTTTTATAACAAAGTAATTAAATATTCATACTGTATATTCCTACTCTGTATTCTTGTTACTTGATTAACAAAATAATTACGTAGTACCTCACCGCAATGTATGTACTGTAGTGTCTCACTTCACTCGTAAGATCAATCTATAAATCAACCTGTCTGTGGTTGAACCCAGTTTACAAGACGCATTCAATACATTAACCAGATAAATTAACTTGAAAATCAAGTTACATTTTACATCATTTGTGGCGGTAGGTAGTGCACGCGACTGCCACGCAGGAGGCGCGGGTTCGATTCCTGCTTAGTGCAAATATTTGTATGCATGAATATGGCTATTTGTATTGGTCTGGGTGTTTCCATGTATAATATGTATGTATTTACAAAAAAAAAGTATATAAGTAATATTTATCCGCATTCTAGATTCCATAACAAAGGCTATAAAAGCTTACCATACTAGATAGCGTTGTGTAGAATGTTGTGGAATATTTATTTATTTATTGAGTATGGTTGGATGTGATCCCTCCATGATATTCAGGGTGTATTTCCATTCAGTGACACCTAAAAGAGTAACACTATTACTGGTTGGGAAAAAAATCCCATCTTGTCATAGGTGTTCCGGGATCCAATACTTTTCTCCCTTTTTTACCCACCCCTGTGGAGGACCAACTAAAACACTTGACGAAGTGTATATCCCTCGCACCTTGGCAGACCCAGGCCATCCCTATCGGTTTGGCCCTTTTCGGGAAGGGGGACCACCGAGTCGTCAACTCGTCCCCGGAGGAGGGGAGGCCCGCGCTCATGGGGGACGGAGGTCAATACACTGGTTGGAAAAAAAAAAACCACTGTGTCTCGACGGTACCCCTGCTAATTACCGGAGTAGGCTCTGACGTAGGTCTCTCTTGCAGGGTTCGAAGTTCAAACGGTTTCTCTCGAAATCTTAACTTAAGATCCTTAGGGCGAATTTACTATAACTCGGAAAAAATCCATCCATCCATATAATCACGTCTGTAAATCCCCGAAGGGTTAGGCAGAGGTTGTACTAGCACCCATATTTCGCCAATTATGATATTAGGTTAGTCTATTCAGTATTCACCCTACAATATAAATCGTTGTAGATTTCATTACTTAAACACTATACACCTTGTCAACCAAAGATTGCACTTTTATTTAATATAAAACTAAAATTAAAGCCCCATTTTTAAAATTGAACTAAAACATGAAAATTTTTCAGGATCATCAAAACATTAAGTGTTCAAGTCTCACTTGAACATTTCATTTTTCCCCATGTATTTAAATTTGTCAGGAGTTATCATGTAATATAAAGGACTTACCAGATTAAAACGTTATTCTTATTAAACTCGGTTTCGTTTCTGTATCAACAATACCAGCTGATCTAGATGAGCAAGTAAGACAAAGTGGAGCGCAACATAAAATATTCATACATATTGTTATCAAGACTATCTCACAGATTCATTATACGCATTCCCTAAATTTGTCGGAATTTACTTTCACAGTCGGCCACACAGCGTGTAACCCTATCAGAAAATGTTCGTAGGACTTTCGACTGTGTGTTAGCTGGTTAACGCCTAAAGTCGTGTGTATATTTTTGAGTGATGTTACAACTCCATTCAGTAGTTGTTTAGCGTAATCCACAATGAAATAGCGCTATGTGGCTACGTGTAGCGGAAATTGAATTTATTAAAGCAAGTGGCGGATCTAGGTTCTGTAAGCCTACACAATAAGCCTGAAGTGCGTTTTACTGTTGAGCTAATAATCATTCATATGTACCCACTGGGAGTTCAAAGCTGGATGAAAAGATGGTAGTTAAAACAACGCCAACGAACAAGAAAGCCTTGGTATACAATACAGAGGAAATACCATTTTAAATGGACTGGGGCGAGTTTACTACTATTTTTTATTGTGATTTATTTTCACTGAGGCGAGTTTACTACAACCCTTGTATAGTAGATATAATAGTTAAAGTGAACAAAACACTTTTGGTCCCATGTGTGTGATTGTGTGTGTGAAGGACTCTAGTTATTACAGTCTGATAGACACAACCTAACATCGTGCTGCTTCTGAAAAGTTTGTTGGAGAGAGTACTGGTTGTAAATTAAATTTATTTATTTATTTATTTTAAACTTTATGCACATAAATTTGTACAAAGGTGGACTTAATTTTGGCATTAAGTACGCCTTTGTACAAATTTATTTTTTATTATTATTAGCATTATCTAACAGTCAACCTTAGGGTGATGCAGAGGTACATAGAGGTAGGTGCAGACAGAAGATGAACTATTTACTATAATGTAATAACACATACAATAAACATACACACTATAATACACAAGAAATGCATACATATACAATTACATATATACCTATTCCTATACTTATACTTTATATAAATATTGTATAATTCATACCTTTATAATAAACTACTACTTACACCATATTTATCATAATGATGAAATATAACCTTGTAGTTTTACCCACTATTGCCATTAGGGATTACTGTAGAGCTAATCCAGAGTTGGAAAAAAGAACGAATTAAAAGCACAGGAGCATGACTGGTGACTTATTCAAGGGCCATCACCAGAAACTTAATCCAAGCTTGACTCGGTATAGACCCCAAGTCTTAACTATGACGACACCCCGCCATAGTTCATGTGAAAAAATAAATACATTGACACCTAGATTAAACAGAACAGGAACTTAACTAACATATTTAAACTTAAAAATAAAAAAGTTATTTAAATATTTCATCCTTTAAAAATCTACACATTGAGTATCAATTCTGTGCGAGTTTCTGCTTTAATGAATTAATTATCTTAGAACACTCCACTTTATACCCAATTATTTACTATCACGAAATTGACATCATCTAAATGTGAATGAAACATTTACATTTAAATTACACGTCTAAGTTTCAGTTGCTTCTCTGGTTGTAGTCGTGAGAACAATGCCTTAAGATGTGTCTACGTGTTTCCAACTAAGTAACATGATATGTGATCCAGCTCGCAGCTTCATTCAACATTCAAAGCCAATGTTCCAAGCAACGGATATTTTCGAAACACCGTGTCCAAGTAAAATGTAGTCGGGTTAGTAAATCTGAGAGACGTTGACTTTTATACTTCGAACCTTTTAACATTACCACAGTGGAAAAAAGGGGAGCGTTCTTTCGACTGTGATGTTACTATCTTGGTGGTTAGTTGAAATAATTGGAATTTTTTGGTGTAATTAGTTCAATTGGTTGAACTTATAGTTGAACTTAGTGGAATAAGTCGTTAATTTGGCAAGCTGTAGACCGCTACCAGTTTAATAATGTTCACAGTTAATATAATTATAAAGTTGATTTTTAGAAAGCTTTATACTATCGAATTAAAGATAAATATTTTATTAAAAGTTCATATTATAATGTAAACTGTGATTAACTTTACTTTTATCATACTATGATAATACAAATTGCTGTAGCCTTCCTAAAACAAATAAATGGAAATAAAAAATAGGTGTAAAAAGTATTTTTCTTCTACCGTTTCTAGTTACGAAACCTACAGTTTCGTAAGCGGCCAAAGGCTATTGACGTACCTTATAATTATCTTTATCTTTACTTTTTTATCATTATTTTATTATCATTATCTTAATAATTATTATATCTGTGGCGTGGCGGTAGTGCACGCGGGTTCGATTTCCGTTCAGTGCAAATATTTGTATGCATGAATATGGCTATTTGCATTTGTCTGGGTGTTTCTATGTATAATATGTATGTATTTACAAAAAAAAAGTATATAAGTATGTTTATCCGCATTCTAGATTCCATAACACAAGCTATAAAAGCTTACCATGGGTCTTGATGGCGTTGTGTAGAATGTTGTGGAATATTGTGGAATATACTTGCAAAAAAGTTATTATTGAATAATACGTAAAAATTACAAATAAAAAATCTAATGACAATTCAATAACTCACCAAATCTCACAAAACCTTAATGACGTCTTGCTATTACGTCATTGCATTATAACAAATCTTAACTTTACTTTTTGCAACTCGTAGGTTAAACTTATTCTACCAGGACTCTTATTAGGCTTGGTTAAGCGCATTCGTATTATCTGACATATTTAATTCGGTTTATGATACGCTAGTTCGATCTTTTACGTTCACCAATTATTGAAATCAATGGTTCACTCAAGTCACGGCTGCGTATGAAAGACATTGTCAAGTAGAATAATACGCCAAGAGAAAATGAATGTGAAGATATTTAACTTAAGCATCGAGAGTAGTTTCTAAGTTGCAAAGTGAGCAACTTTTGACATCGGTACGAATTGTTCGTATTCTAACATTCGTTAACCTAAGTCTTAGTAGTTTTAACCTACTTCAAGTATTGATAGTTTTATTAAAAAAGTAATAGGTATTTTATATTTAAATGTCTTGAAATAATATGGCCATGTACGCTAGTACTTTATCTATTCTGTGGCAATGTATAAAAATCGGCCAAAACAGCAATAAAGAATATTTTAATCTAGTCGTAAAACAAAAGACAGAATTAAATTTGAAATACAATTTAAGCTGCACACTAACATTAGGTAGATACAATTTAAAAATAATATAAAAATATTTCAAGAGTTAATACTTAAAAGAGAGAGTTAAAATACAAGTAAATATCTATTAACTCTTAAGTGCTCATTTTAAAATTGTTTTATTAAATTTTAAACGTAAACAATGTGAGCTAATCCACGAAACTAATAAAATTGCATTAACAAGAAAAAAGTAAGTAAGTAAATTTTTATAAAGCCTTCAAAATAATAGATTGAGTTTCATTAACTATTTTTTGAAAGAAGAGAATGATAAACTCTTGTATTAAGTTTAAAGCCTATTGTAGCCATTGAAAGCTTTTATTCCAAAATTATTCTAGAACAAAAACTTTTGAAACTAAACCAATGCGAGCTAATGTACAGTTTAATTAAAATTACGTAAATAAAAAAAAATTGCTCCCGTACAGTCATTAATATTGCTCCCGTAATTGCAGTACAAGCTTTGGATTTGAGAGATAAGAAGTAGCCGTCATGTTATTCCAGACCATAGTCTACCCTTGAACCAGGTTACAGCGATATCCAACCGTTGAACCAATTCAGCCGTTTGAACCTGACTGGCTCGGTAGCTTAGTGGCATTTCCCTTAAGGGATTGGTCACGAATTCAAGTCCAGCTTGAGCAACTCTCTTATTCCATTTTTAATCTATTGGAATAGATTGATTTGTGTGCCTACCTTCGTGGAAGAAAAATAAATGTAACTTTAAAATATTACTATTACTACATATTACTATAGCTTTATAATTTCACTAGCTGTTGCCCGCGGCTCCACCCGCGTGGATATCGGTTATCGCGGCCAAATATTTATTTTTTTATTTATAAATTTCATCAAAATCGGTTTAGTGGTTTAGCCGTGAAAGCGTTATAGACAGATAGACAGAGTTACTTTCGCATTTATAATAATTAGTATGGAACAAAACGGTTTCTGCACTATCATAATTTAAATAAAAAAACCTAAACGTCATCGGAATTAAAAACGGGTCATGTCTGGACAAGTATGTCTTCGCGGCAATTCCACAAATGGTCCGGTTAAAGCCATTTGACACTTCAATTGGTGTTAACTCGCTGAGACATAGGTCGAGCAATAAAGGCCCACGATAAGATAATCTTACGTAATTAATAGCACCTTGCGACTGTAAAGCTCTACAATTTAAAAGTGATAAAATGATTAGAAGGAAAGCGGATTTCGTTCGAAAGTAACTCGATGAAATTTACGGCAGTTGGGACTGTTATTTCTATTAGAAGAAAGAAATTCCAAATATACAATTTAAATAACTGTTGTAGGTGCAAGGGGCCTTCGGGACAAACCATACTCATCTACATGCCAGTACGCCTGCTTATTGGCAGACGAGTCTCTGTTGTTAGCATTCTGTTCGACGCTGGGCGGTCAGATGGCAGTTGCTTCAATAAAAGTCGTAGAAGTCAAACTAAAAGGAGTAGAATAGTGAATGAACTTTGTGTTTTAAGACAAATAGGCGGATGCAACTAGTAAAAATCTATGATAAAAACGATGAAGTCCCTGAAGAAAAGCCTTCTAAGGTTTGCCTAATACCTACGTGTAAAGTGGGTAAAATGGTAAGTAGGGTTTCCCAAATTACAAAATATATTTTGCTTATTGAACACCTGCATATTTCCTACTTTCTCAAAAAGCTCAAAATTACCTAACATGCATTACTCAAAATATAAATTTCAGTAAATAAATACCAAGCACTTCATACAAAGCACTTCTTCTCCCACCCCTCGAGCCTGTTTAACAAACGTATTTTATTAATGACCCCTTATTGTTTTCTTCGAATGATTTATTAGCTTTTGATCGTTGGATGAGAAACGAGAACCACTTACTACAAACCATAGTTCAGTATAGCGTGTATCATAAGTCAACACAATTATTGTATTTGTCCTTTTGGATGGGATAGCACGTAAGTATTGCGATGAGTAGGCACAATCATTACTTGTATTTAAATTGATATAAATCTAAAATTCCTACTTGTTGTTTATATTTGTTCCATGATTAATATACGTATTTTAAAGTAATTAAAAATAATCTAAAATAGTTACACGGATAAAACTAGGGGTGTAGGAGGGGGTAAAAAGTTTAGGTGTCTAATAATTCCTCTCTATCTATTTCGAATAGTATAATATAACACGGAACATTTAATAGTATAATAATAAATATTATAGTTTTTTCGCATCAGTTAATAATGAAGGACGTGTCGAATCAACCTTACCTGCTAGTCGGAGTCTACAATAGACGAGGCATAATTTATCAAAGTCCACACTAATATTCAGTTCTATATGTGAACATAATCAAGTCGAAACGTAACTGAACCATTTTATTGAAGGACGTATTTGCTATGCATTACTGCACGCATTTGATATGCATTAATGCATAACACCTGCCACATATGAACTGTATTATGTAAGATTTGCATTTTCAATTAGCTGTTTACATATATAAAACTAATTTTGTTAAAATAAAACAATGTGAATTATAAGTCTATTGAAATTCACACGCTATGGTATTATTGTTAAAGATAAGTATTGTGCAGGAAAAAGAAGGAAATATTGCACATAAGTTATTGGACTTCATTGAATAAATTACAAAAAAAATGGGCATTTTATGTTATTCGTTTTGTTTCGAGTCAGCTTTTTTTTTATAAAATTTTGTAGAAACAGTTAATATTTACTACCTATTGTAAAAAAAATGTATTCTGTAGAAAATTATTAAAATAAATACAAGCCGGTACGAATTATATCTAATATAGAAAAATATATTTTACTATTTTAAATTTCTCGGAAGACAAATAGATAACAGAGGTTGCACTCCAGCTTTAGAAGAAGTAATTAATAACTTCATTATCGATATACAAAAGGTAGACCAGCAGCCACTAAGTAATGTCAAAAAAGCGTGGATTTACGACAACTATTTAACCTCGCGTCTTAACTGGCCGTTTCTTGTTTATGATATAAGCCAGAGCCTTCTCAAAAAACTAGATGCGAATGTTACGAAGACATTGAAGTCGTGGCTGGGGCTAGCTCAGTCGGCAGACCCATCGACATTATATAGAGCCTCAAATAACTTTGGAATGATGTTCAAGAAACCATCGGAACTATATAAACATCTAAGAGTAACCAAAATGCACGTCCTAGCGAAATCAAAAGACGAAATCGTGCAAGCTCTTCCAAAAGACCAAAGTACTAAAGAGCTCGAGTCGCGCCTCCAATTCCATAAAAAATTCATGATAGGCTCGCAGACTGGTAGGGTAGGTTTGGGTAATACTAGGAGGCAGTCAGACAAAGACATAACAAAATCTTTTCTTCAAGTAGATGAAAATAATACCTACAAAGTGCACGCAATGAACCTAGAAATACAAAACGAATGGTTAACACTAGGTGAATTTTGTATTCCCATAGCCTTAAAATGGCGTACCTTAATATACGACTGGTCACCGGCTCTCCTTAAATTCTATCTCAATGCATTCCAGTTGACCCTCCCCGACCAAAGCAATCTTGTCAGATGGGGAAAAGCCACAGATAAAACATGTAACTCATGTGGTGAAGCAATTGGTACTGCTAGGCACCTACTGGTGGGTTGTAGGACGCTATTAGACCGGGGTCATTACTCGCGCCGACATGATAAGGTATTAGAAATCGTACGTGAGGCGGTAAGTTTGGCGGTAGCTAGAGCGAAAAAGGGTTTAACCACAAACCAAAGAAATGACGTCGCGTTTGTAAAGGAAGGCTGCTCAAAAAAGACAAATCAAAAGCCGTACTCAATTTTGATAGCAGCCGCTGATTGGACATTACTCGCAGATTCGTATGAGAAACACTATAAAATACCGGAGGATGTTTGTGCCTCGTCATCCAGACCCGATATATTCCTATTTTCAAAACAGCAAAAGCGTGCAGTACTAGTAGAACTCACAGTACCGTGGGAAACTAACATACCTAAAGACCACGCTATAAAAATAAACAAATACTTTGACTTGACCAACGAGTTAACCAAAAATGGCTATGTGGTTAAACTCTACGCCGTGGAAGTGGGAGCAAGGGGAATTCCAGCTAAATCCCTGTATAACTTATTTAAAGACCTCGGATTGCCAAGAGCTTCAGTAAGCTCTTTACTCAAACGAATATCTAAAACGGCGTTGATAGGATCTTACCAAATTTGGATAGGTAGAGGGGGGAACACGACTGACGGTGGAGGTGAGCGCTGATGCATCACAAGGTGGCCACCCTAAACCTACACCTGGGTCGCAAGTCCCAGGCGCCGTCGCAGTGTTCCTCTCTGTACCACGCCATGGACCCGGCGACCGCACGGTGAATCCATGGAATGAAAAGAAAGAAAGAAAGAAAGAAAATTGGTTTTTATTGCGGATTAAAACACATGCACATATCTAAATATAAAGAAATCCAAACAATAAATAGGAACAAAAACAAAGAAAACAAACGCTCAAACAAGTGAGTGAAACCGCAGGTCACGCAGCTACTCAAGCGGCGAATGCATATTAAACAATTTCCGAACCGAACTCTGAGAACGGTTCGTTGTGATGCGGAAAAGATTTTTTTTTTCTTATCTATGGTCGCCGCCTGGGCAGTTACACGCGGTGATACACGTGTGACATTAATGACATTGTCTTGTCTGTCAACGTGTCATGTTTTACGTGGCACAAAGCCAAAAGTCGCAATAAAGTATATTGCAGAAAGAAAGGCATACATAACATAACACAACTCACTTGCCACGTGTAACATTGAGCTAATTTTAGGATTTCAAGCTACAAAACATGTACGCTACCTCCGCAATAGGGCTAGACACTCAGTATATACTGAGGTGGGTATCAACCACCACAGAACTGGTTTTCAGTGTAAACCCTTATGTGCCGCCTGACGTCGCCTGGCAATATCGCCACATTGATGATTTGCAGTAACAACGATAAAAGGTAAGGAATTTCTCAAATATAACAACTGTAATAGACTTAAATTCTTAGCATTTGCAATAGCACTACACATGGCACTACCATGCACCTTGACATTCATGTATGGGTATATAAAAATAAATAAATAGGCAGGTAGGTAAACCTTAGGCAGGTAAATTATATGCTAAGAACCGGATCTCTCTTATACTAAAACCTGATTGTACTGAACAGCTGTTTTCATACCGTAGTATAAGAGGTCATACTAAGCGTATTGACACCATAAAAGTTTAGTATAATTTGTGCACTTTACTGAATGCGAAATCGTCGCTACCTGCTGTGTGTATTTGTTTCACGATTTTAAACTTAATTTAATCAGAAACAGTAATGTAATATTAATGAAAAAGCCAAAGTAATGTAATGAATAAACAGTAAAACCCTAGATTTTTATGGATGTAACTGACCCTTAACGAGACTCCTAATACATTTTGTATTTTTAATTTTCATTTATTTCTTCATAATATATGCGTTTAGTAGGTACCAGTAAACTAAAAGGGTTTAACTAACACTTAACTTGTTTTCTTCCAATAGCGTAATGTCCTACTCGTATATCGAACCCGGGACTCGGGTCTAAAATTAGGCACACTAACGCTATTGAAATAAACATTCCAATTGGATTCCAATACGTACCATATTTCCTCCTGTTATTTTTGTGTTGCTTGTCTAATCTGGGTTCACTTTTATGTCTTCATAAGCTGATATCAGTTTTCCACAAATGCGAACGGTGTGATTTCAGTCAGTGATGGGCACACGAACATTTTTATGGTTGTAACATTATTTGGAATTTGAAACTTTTTGAAAGTAATACAGTGGATAATGTTGTACAATATAAAAAAAAATAGTGCAGTCCTTAGAAGTAACCGCTGCTTGCAACCACACAAGCACCGGAATACCAATTCTGATCTCGTTCCCGTAGAAACCTATGCCAGTGATAAAAAGTAGGCTGATTCCAGACTATAATCCTAATCATAATCTTATCTGGTTATCCATTCTGGAGAGATTAGTACCAAAAACCCATTCGTAAATCCACTTAGCAATTAAAATTGTAAAATTTTCCACGTAGTAAAACTTACTATACGTGAATATTTATATCTACATCAACCCAGTGTTAAATCTCGGTTGTATCCAAAGTTCGTTATTCTCGTAAATATTATTACGCGAAGAAATAATATTATGAGAATTATAAAATAATTAATATCAAAAGAGACACGTTCGTCAGTGAGTAAACTCCGAGTTTCAAGTGATTTTGCCCATACTCGCGCATGTTACGTAATCCAATTGAGATTTACGAATTTAAACCCCCGTGAAAGTGAATGTTAATAAATTAATGAATGTAAAGTCGTTTGACAAACTGTGGGTTGACAAATTTAAGACAGGAAATTCAAGTTAATTGTTATCAAATTCATGGAACTAAACAAGAAATAAAAGAAAAGGTGATTAGTGCACAAATAACGTCCGATTCGCAAAACGTCCGGAAAAAAGATCCGATTTAACATAGAACATTCTGACATTCATATGCATTACTACAGTAAGACACGGATTTTTTTGCATTCGAGAACAAGAAAAATAGTTTGCTACAATTTGATTACAATAATAGGGCGTTAGACATCAGAAAGATGTTGACGCACAAAGTACTCACAATGATCTTCAATTTTCTTTTTTACCCTCTCTCAGTTGACTGATTATTCTGATAATTAATACACGCCTTTAGTTTGGACAATAATACCATTTAAATCAATAAAACAGTTTGATTAGCTCTTAATGCGAGAGTTTTAAGATCATTTTGAGACTTCGTCGTCAAGATATTTATGACGCTGATTGTACCTATTTAAACTATCATAGTCACTGTTTAAGTCAACAGTCAAAGTAAGAGTCAACATCATAGTGACCATGTTGTAATGTAAAAAATACTCGGAGATATTACGTTTCAAAAGTCACGAACAGCTGTCGTGTAAATTATACCGATTCAAGAATATGACGCATAGATCAACGACTGCTTGCAGACAACCTTGCTTATTAAAACTTTTTTATGGGTTACTGTAATTAACCCTATGTTACAGTAAAAAGTTAAATTAATTTACTGTTATTAATTTAGCATTATTGTAGACGTAAGGGGTAATTTCGTTTTCAACCGGTAATTTTTCTACCGGTGAATGTTTTTTCCGCTTTTAATCTGTTTTTATTCCTGATTCTATCAGATTTTTTTTAATATGAATATAATTATTTAATAATTTAATATTATTTTAACAGTACCTACTTACCTAAACAGGAAATTTGCTACCTATACATTTTGAGGTTCATATACTGTGTTCCATTAAAGTTCAATTGAATCTTCGCAATTGAGTAGTTGTTATGTCAAGCGTATATTTCACGTTCCAAACATCCATATGATTCAATCACATGCAGTCATGCTGGTGCCTCTAAATATCAAATTTTCAGGTAGGTACGCTAAATGTTGGGTTACCATCATTTGTTAGGAAACGAAGGAATTACTCCATGCAAGTTGCATGATCGTTTGATTTTATTGAATACTAACTGTTGCCTGCGGCTACACTCGTGTGAAATTTTGATCCCGGTCAAATCCCGGAAAATAAGATATGACCGATTCTCAGACCTACCAAATATGTACGAAAAAATTCTTAAGGATCGGTCAAACCGTTTCTGAGGAATTTGCAGACAAACACTGTGAAGCGAGAATTTCATATTATTAGATTAGTCTTCACCTGACATGGTTTGACACTTATTTCGTTTTAATAAAACCCTCCCCGTACAAAGCTTCAACGTACCTACTCGTATCCATACTTTGCAATATTAATACCTGTTTTTTTTATATTTCGCATATCATGTAGGTATATGCGCGAAATATTAGGTAACTACCTCATTTGCAAATTATGAAATTTCTGTTATTTTACAGTATATTTATAATAATAATAATAATTAAGAGTAAAAACAACTTTACATCTCAGCCGCATGTATTTTTATATTTCACTAGTTTATAACTTGACTTAAGTCGCAACTACCCGCATTTATACCTCTACGACATGCTCACACCTATAGGTACCTACTACCCAAAACAAATACGTACCGATATGCACTCCCTATTCAACTATTGTTCGCTCATTGTTAACGTATTATTAGTCTCGTAGTTATCAGCGATTGAATTCTGTCGGTATTATGTAACAAAGGTATAATTTTGGCTGAAATATTTAGTTCAATGTATTTAATGAACAAATAGACATTCGTAGCTGGGCAGAAATCAGTTACGAAAGTGGACATTCAAATACGTCATAATACTAAAAGAGCAAAGTAATGAAAACATTATCATCATCCTCCTAACGATTTCGTGGTTACGTCTAAATCATCTATCTATATCTATACTATCTATACTAATGTTATAAAGAGGAACGATTTATATTTTTGTATGTAACGAATAAACTCAAAACTGTACTTACACTGTGCGTGCCGTGAGCAACAGCTAGTCCAATATAATATCATTGATAGATATGTTGACTTTTACGAAAGCGAATACCATTTGACCTAAGAGAACATCTTGTGCCAATGCCTCATGCGTTGCTTAACAGGTACACTAACTAGAGAGTAAGGTTTTTTTTTCATAGTATTATTATCAAAAATTGCTGTTACCCCCATAGTCCCTCCAGCCAGTTAAATTGCTTCAGTTAGAGGTAGGTTCACCTGTGGTTTCAAACTGGGGTCCTCTCAATCGTAAGACCGACTTTTAAACCCACTAAGCTACCGATGCATGGACCAGGTTAACGAAAAGGAAGAAAAACATAACAGGTATTATTATTTTATCTCTTTGCTGAGAGGGTTACAAGTTATAAAATGTACTAATATTGACATCGACTGCTGGTAGCGTATTTATGTAATTGCATAACAATGCGTACAATTCGAATCGTTCAGGTAATAAATAAGTATGCATTAAGTACGCATCAGGTGTACTGTAACTTTTGTATTGATTTAGGGTTGATCCTTGTGTAACAACGCAAACTTTGTTTCTTTTTTCATTTATATTCTTAATGAAAAAACTTGATGCTTTAAGCAATCATCATCTTCATGGAGACGTACCTAATTCCTAATTGCATCCGAGGCTGAGGTGACCTCGAAGCACAGAATCCGCCTTCCGGCCTCTGATGTTTTAAAAATCTTCGAGTAAAATGGTATTTTTATGTATATAAGATGAAATGTATCTGCGGAAGCCTAGTGGTAGGGTAATGCACTACTGAGACGTGGTCTCGGGTTCGATCCCAGGTTTACCACGGCACACACCAGTGACTTTTCGATGCTTTTCGAAGTTATGTGTATTTATCGCAGGTTTATAAGTGCCCGGTTAATGGCAATAGCACAGTCTAACGATTCATACTACATACAGTCGGTCAACGAAGCCGTCTAGACAGAGCAATCGTGCGGGGGGAGAGGGGTGGTGGGGGACGGGGTATTACTCGGTACGCCCATACATTTTACTCGGTACTAAGGATTCAGGGCTGTCTCATTTTTGTAATCACACTAATCACGTGATTTTTTTTCAAGGCTCGTTTTGTTTGTTAAAATTGTTTTTTTTTTGTTTTCTATATTTAGCTATCCAAGATGGCGGACACGAAATTTTCACAAAAATCGATATGGGTATCGTTTTCAGGGTTTTTGGGGTCGCTGATTGCGAATATAACATCCATTTCGCGATCCAAGATGGCGGACTCGAAATTTTTACCAAAATCGATATGGGTATCGTTTTCAGGGTTTTTGGGGTCGCTGATTGCGAATATAACATCCATTTGGTGATCCAAGATGGCGGACTCGAAATTTTCACTAAAATCGATATAGGTATCGTTTTCAGGGTTTTTGGGGTCGCTGATTGCGAATATAACATACATTTCGCGATCCAAGATGGCGGACTCGAAACTTTTACCAAAATCGATATGGGTATCCATTTCAGGGTTTTTGGGGTCGCTGATTGCGAATATAACATCCATTTGGTGATCCAAGATGGCGGACTCGAAATTTTGACTAAAATCGATATGGGTATCGTTTCAGGGTTTTTGGGGTCACTGATTGCAAATATAACATCCATTTGGTGATCCAAGATGGCAGACTCGAAATTTTTACTAAAATCGATACGGGTATCGTTTTCAAGGTTTTCGGGGTTGCTGATTACGAATATGTTATTCATGTAGCAATCCCAGATGACTGGATGGATGATATATTCGTAATTAGCAACTCTGAAAACTGGGCGAAATGTGGGTGCTACCACCTCTGCCTACCCCTTCGGGGAACACAGGCGTGAGTTTATGTTATGTTATGTTATGAAAACCTCCAAAACGATGCTCATGTTGACTTTGTGGGAAATTTCAAGTCCGCCATCTTGGATCGCTAAATGGATTTTATTATACGTAATTAGTCACCCCGAAAACCTCGATTTGTTTTTTTTTTAATTTCAAGTCCGCCATCTTTGATCGTCGGTAACATGGTCGTCAAGCCCGATAGCAGACAATTGCCGGCAGGCAATCATACGATGGGAAACTGTCGACTCCCAACTGATCGTGTGTAGCCGCAAAACTGACAGCAGGGCATGGCCACCAGGCCAAAATCGCTTTCGTGTGTGGGCACTGTCGACTTAAGACTGCAGGCCGCCCGATACGATTTGAAACTGCAGGCGAACTGATCGTGGATAGGCTCCTTAAGAATATATCATCAATTTAGCGATCCCGGCGATTAGCGAAATTCGAATTCGTATCCGAATCCAACCCCGAACCCGAACCCGAATCAATATCCAAATTCAAGTCGGAATCGGAATAGAAATTCGAAATCGAAAACCAAATCGAATTTGAAACCGAAATCGAAATCGAAATCGAAACTAAAATCCAAAAACTCAGTCTTAAAATATTACGTTTGCTCGATCATAATTGGTTGAGTAGAACCGGAGATATAACAGGAAAACCAAAAGTCGCAATAGCCGACATCCATGCGAGCGGAGCCGCGGGCGTCACCTAGTAATATAAATTAGCGTGAGTTGATGTGCCTTGACAGAACAAAGAGAACGAATAGGAGTTATATATAGAATATTACAGAAAAATTATATATAAAAACTGAAGTGACAACCCTGACAAAACTTCAAAAGGCGGCATTTCCGCAAACATCAAACGCGATGAACTACTGTAAGATCTCTCGTTATACTGTGGCAATAGGCTCGCCACCTACTACATTGGGACCTAAACATAAACTGGCGAAATGTGGGTGCTAGCACCTCTGCCTACCCCTTCGAGGAATACAGGCGTGAGTTTATGTTATGTTATGTATGTAGATGAAACGGTGATATATTGCAAAATGAAAAATATAACTGTTCTAATGCATTACATAAACAATTAAGAAAAGATATCCACACGAGTGGTGTAAGGAGCACATAAATATTATATGAGAGTGCTTCTTGTGCCACCTTAGTCCGTTATCTTAAAACTCTAGTTGGGGAGTGCTTCAAAAATTAATTAATATTATAGGTCTCCTACTGAGGGACCAATGGGCACCTAAAAAGTGGTCGAATTTACAACTTTTATGCTAGGGGTCGAGTTTTAGGGGACCGATGGGTGCTGACCCGTTGGGGCGTATGGTTTTAGTTTTACGGGTGTTATCATAATGTACCTAAGTAATACTATTTCATAAATAAATAAAAAATCAGCCCAAATGCAACATAACTGACCATGTACTGAAAATTAAATTAAATTCAAATTTCACAACATAATTATTTGTACGCTACATTACAAATAATATTTATGCTGCACTAACACCAATAGCGTGGTGTCGTGTTAACATATTGTACATTTTATTGTTATTCAGTGCAAATAAAATCATGGAACAGTTGAACACAGCGTGTTATCATTTACTCGTGGAAACGGTACTCACAATCAATACAGTCAATTACTATTGTATCAAGCGATTAAATATAAAAGTTTTCGAATTGTACTATTTTTTAATGATGAACTAGCGTTCCACGTATTTTTTTAATTCAAATAACTTTTCATCGTGGTTTATAAAAGTGCTGATTTTAACACTAAACTGTATATTAATGTTTTTATGTCATAGAATAAAAAATAAATAAAAAAACATAGAACACATAGGGAAGAAGAATCTTCTCGGGCGGGACCCGAACCCGCAGTCTTTCCCTTAAAGGGGGAATGCCTTGACCAATTTGTATAGTTAGCATACTTAATGCTGTAAAAATACATTAAAAAAAAACATATATGTACGGTGGTCAGACAAAAAAAAGTACATTAACTGTGAAATTTTCCGCTTTCTAGCTATCACGGTTCGCGAAACACAGCCTGGTGACAGATACACGGACAACAAAGTCTCAGTAATAAGGTTCCGTTCTTAATCTTTAGATGCAGAACTCTAAAAACAGGCAGGTAAAGATTCTGACATAACATAACATAACATAAAATCACGCCTGTACTCCCCGAAGGGGTAGGCAGCGGTGCTAGCACCGACATTTTGCCAGTTTATGTTTAGCACCCAATGTAATAGGTGGCGAGCCTATTGCCATTAACCGGGCACTTATAAACCTGCGATAACAGATTCTGAATCTTGTGTAATTGGCCAAATAGGCATACAAACACATATTTTACATTTGTAATTACGGGTTACTCTACTTTGACCAACTGAACTGAAGAACTAGTTGTTCCGATCGGAACTCAATGCGTGGTTTTGTTCCTATCAAACCAAGTACTCAGGTAAACCATAAAAAGGTAATAATAATAGGGATTCATAATAACATTCCTAACGGTACAACTATAATACAATGTAATGATATTACGAGTATATTTACAATTTACCTATTAAACTATGAGATTTAACAATGTATATCAATGTAACAACTATATCCGTTGTCATGTATACATTACTTTGAAAAAATTAAACGGAGTCCATTATTATTAAAAAGGGTGCGACAACCCTAAGTTCTAATATATTTTCACGTTAGCAGGTAAAACGGATAGGGGACGAAACGAAGTAGGGTTTTGTGTTCCGAATCTTTGTCACATTGTAGTAGAGAGAAGGGTGTTTCATACGTGGCAGTATATTTTAATTTAGTTGCATTGATATTAACGCAGCTTTTACTTTGGTCAAAATTAGGTTAATGTGTTTTAGAGTTTATAATGTGATCGCTTACATAATATTGTGTGTTCGCGCCTGGTAGTGTTATTTTTATTAACCAATGTTGTTTACAATTATTTTTTACCCAACTGCCGAAGGAGGGTAATGTTTGTCGAGACTATGTATGTATGTATGTATGTATGTATGTGAGTATGTCCATTTATTTGGCACGGCCTACAGCCTGAACGGCTAGACGGATTTGGACATGTGAGGTGTCTTTAGATTCTTCGTGACTGTGTGAGTGACACTAGGTACATTAAAATTTCTATGAAATCAAAATGGTGGATTTTGGCGCCAAAACGTATGTTGTCAAAAATATTTTTGACTCAAACTTATCATTTATGGTGTTCTTATCAAGTAGTGTATCAAAATGAAGCAAATTATAAGGAGGTTACAAAAGATATCCATGTCATATATCATAACTAAAATTATAAAATAAAACAAATGATTAAAAAATAATAAAACCCGACTGCCACTGAAAAGATCGAAATAATTTTAATAGCAGGCGATACCCATTAATTTTCTTTCGGTTTATGATTAGCAAATGGGTACCGCCTGCTATGAAACTTATTTCGATCTTTTCAGTTTCAGTCAGGTTTTATTATTTTTTAATCATTGTCATTTTGAGCGATTCCTGATGTTGGGAATGATAAATCCATACTAATATTATAAATGCGAAAGTAACTCTGTCTGTCTGTCTGTCTGTCTGTATGTTACGCTTTCACGCCTAAAACACTGAACCGATTTTGATGAAATTTGGTATAGGGGTAGATTAGACCATGAGAAAGGACATAGGCTATGTTTGGTCGCGATAACCGACTTCCACGCGTGCGGAGCCGCGGGCAAAAGCTAGTAATAAATATGTTGTAAACTCATCTGTCTAAATACTGTTGTAAAATTGTAAATTAATCGTGCATGTACTTATCATTGGAAATACTTAACAGAAACTTCGTGTAGGTTAAATTAACGATTCTGAGTAGAAAAATGCCACTGCCCCCTTTTCAAGGTTGCCGATTCATCTAGCCATGTAACACTACAAGTGGTCACTCTTAACACATAATGTATCGCGATAGAACTCTTAATCTTAATTGAAATCTTGCAGCCTTCGCTACGAAGAAAAACCTATACAAAGTTTTGGAAGGTTAACTTATTACGTCACGTCCCTACTTAAAATGGGCCATTACTCCAAGTGAGAAGTCTTTAAAATTTAATTTTCAAAATGTTTACTGTGAAATAATTTTATTACCGCAGACGGCAGCTTTAGGTGATTAAAATGACAAATGTTTTACAAAGGCGGCCTGCTTTTCTCCAAGTAACAATTTTTGAATGAATAACTCCTGTAACGCTTCGTTCGCACGATAAAATTCTTTATGCTCCCTCAACAATAGACAGGCTATTTGATAAGGCTGCTCTTTTACTTAATCTATGAAATAAGATTGCTGCAGATAAACTTATCGATAACGTTATTCTTCAAGATTGGCAGCTAGTTTGCAAGTTTCTAAGAAAAATATACTCGCAAATGCCTGATGAAGCACATGAGTTAGCAGTAGTTAGTCTAGTAGAAAACTTTAGAGTTCTGCAGGGGAAATAGGTCTAGTCAAGCGTATATTATTTTTAAGAGGACTTTTTGACATTAAATTAAGAATTATATAAATCATATTATATGTTATGAGACGTATTCTTCATAATGCGCAACATCATTTTAATATCAACCCAATGTATCAAATACACAAGCGAGTGCATTTATTTTGCAGAAATTAATATGTATATGAGCACACTAATATCCCATTTGTCGCCATTGTACCAATATAATAAGCAGTATTTAGCGATTATTGGACACGTAAATTCTATGAAAGTTCACTGCTATGACCATAAATCTCCTATTATTGTTCTGGTCAATTAGTTCTACGTATCGTTGGATTTACATAGCATAGTTATTGTGAAATACACTTGTTATACATTTCTTTCTTCGTGGGTACTTGCCGTTATCACCTTGTAGAGCGCACGATGGAGCGATTATGTCAAAATCGGAGTTGAGAGCGATATCCCACTCATTACCTTGAGAAACAATATGTCATAAGAACCATGTTCCCATCGTGGTTGTTGGCACCAACGCTGCCAATCCCCTGCCACCATATTTCTTAGTTTAATAACGCATACTTCAAATCACTTCTCTGCAGCTAAACGTGGGCTACTCTCGGTTCTCTCACATTAAGAGCGCGCATAAAGCTAGAAAAAAGTCAGATTTCACCCGCACACTTCATACGTCCCGCTCTCGTCTGTCCACACGTCTGTCGCCCCGCAGTATTTTGTGTGGCAGCTAACCGCTGTGTTTAGTACGCAGGCGCACAGTATACCCAAAATAATCAGATAAAATTTGGCAAAGTACGAGTTGGATCATTATCTATATAAGGTATACTTTGAACACACAATAATTTTATTTTTGGTGATAGATAAAATTAGTGGGATTTGTAAAATAAACATAAGCATTGAAATAAAACCACTTTTTACGGATTCTATCGCGTATATTTGTTATTATTTACTTTTTAAACCGACGTTTCGGCTGCTGCAAATTTACGCAGAATGAGCTCACTGTGTTGTTAAGTCTTGCTGGATTTTGCTGCTTACTGGGTTTGATTAAGTGGATGACTGGGTCCCAAGCTGGTGGTACGTTCCATCCATCCTCTCTAATAAAATTTGGGTGTTTTTTAATTTCAATAGCCTCGTGGATCATTCTAGGAATATATCGATGTTCTTTGGCGAGTATCTTCAGATACTCGCCAAAGAACATCGATATATTAATAAACATCTTTGTATCTTTGTATACCCGTATATCGCAATAAAATATATCTGAATTGGAATTTGAATTAATATTAATATATAAATTTATTTTGGTGATAGATAAAATGAGTGCGATTTGTAAAATAAACATAAGCAGCTTAGCTTTAATAAACAGCTTAAAATATAGTGGTCAAAAAATGCATATTTTTTGAAATCGTCAAATATTTATACTAAGACAGTTTTATCACGATATAAATTTTAATAAATTTTCACTGTATTATTATAATTTGTTGTGTTTTAGATAAAATCACCCTAAGAACTATGACGATTCGCTGAATAATTTTACAGGTAGTGCATAAATAATACGAAAAAGTAAGTTATAGAAATATTTATTTCAATAATAATTAAAAAATGCTTACATGCATAAGAAGATAAGAATAAGGTAAATAAATGTATATTTCATACTGAAATTGGTTCAAGACGCCTAAAGATATTACTTTCAGTTCATAAAAGTAGACGATCACGGTAGAAATTTAATTTGAAAAAATATCTGTTTAATCTATAATTTGAAATACAAAAAGAGTTGAAGCTATTCTATGCATATGACGTCAATAATGTGGATATTACGAGGCCGTTTTCGAAATATTGTCATTTTGCTCGACACATGTGATTTTAGAAATGTGATTTCATAGTTAAAAACTGTATTACTTCGAGTTTAAATTAATAAATAAGAAAGATCATCTCAAATACTAATGAGAAAATGAGCTAGGTACGGTATTTACTTATTTTTATTACATGATTTTGATTATTCTACCTGAAACCTACGCCTATTTGTGAATTTTTGTGGAAAAGGTTTAGGAAATGACGTATTACTTATTGTTTTGACGGCTAAACAGTATGAAAAACTTACTACGTATTTTCCTCAAAACTATCTATTACTTGAGTGTATTACTTTTAACTAGTTCATACAGAATATGAAACTAAAAATACTCAATTTGGACAAATTTTTCGAAAAATTCAAACCACAATGGGACTTCAACGCCAGAGTCACGGCTCTGGCGTTGAAGTCCCTGGCGTTCCAGTGCTCTTACTCTGAGCTAGCCTTCCACGGGCGGTCGTCCGTGTTCCATGTGGTCGAATTTTTCTATTACTTGTTTTATATTTGATTTGCTTGATTTATATAAATGAATGTTTAACCAAAGCAAAGGAAATGGCTTATTATGTAGTGAGGTTTTGAAACTCACTTATCTAATATATTTTTTTATAAACAGTACTAGTCGGGATGTACATAACTAATGTGAATGACCATGTGAATCTCAAACCACTCTACTTGTTTTTATTACACTCGGCGCTGGCTAGCCAGTTCCTTTGCTTGAACTTAGCTTACACGCTACTGCGTGTCTAGATTTTACAACGTTGCATATTTTTTAATTCTATTTAGTGAATAGAATCTTAAATGTTTACTGAATGTGAGAAAAAAAATTGCAATAAGCTTACAAGTTACAGTTTTACTAAGCGATGCGACTGGATCGGATTCATCAGCTTATGTTATATTACAAGTGCAGATTTTAAGATTTTTGATTATTTTATTTTTATTTTTTACTAACACTAGATCATAAGAGCAATGTAACTAACAAAAATATGGGCTTGCCTGAAATAAATCTTTATTATTATTATTACGAGCTGAAGCAACTCTGAAAAGCATTAAAATTGATAATACAATGTATAAGTACTTTCGCAAAATATAATTATATTACTGCTATAAAAAATAACATTAGTTACATACTTCAAACGTGATGTGGTCTAAGACATCTATTTGATTTTCATATACTATACCCGGGCTCCCTGGCAACGGTTGATACAAAAACTGTACTTAGTAACTAAGTAAAGAAAATAAAGAAATATTACCTACTTTCGACAATTAGCCAAGAGTGGAATTCTTAGTCTTTTAGATTCTCTTTATAGCGGACGGCCTCGCGCGGGTGTCAGAAACTGTCTCGCGACAGAGTTGAACACCACTGGTCGGCTTAAGTCCGTGTCTATATGGGTGATAAGCGATTGACCGTTGGTATCAGTTTGCACACTTCCCTGCCCTGAGGTAAAGGTGGACTGTAAGCTATAGTGAACGAGTGCAGGAAAGTGGTTTCCGTGCGTCTCTACTGATAGCTTGAATCAGCCAGTTACGGCCCGATTCCGATTTGTTTCCTGAAAATGCCAATAAAATAAAACAATAATATTCCAAGGAATAGTTATGTTCGGAATTATCGGCCCATTCAGGGTGTAGCGTCTGAGACAAAGTCTCGAAGACCACTACTGGCGACTCGGCTAAGAATTCGCAATTTGTTTACAGATCGCGCCAGCTTAAGTACTCCGAAACTTTACCTTAACGAGGGCCGCTAATTCCGAGAACGTTTTTATTCATTTTGCACAACTGTTTTTGCTATTGTTCACAACATTTTTCTTATACTAAATTTATATCTATTTACAATTGTTTATGTATCTATTGTTTAGGGTTGTGGAAAGCGGTTACCCATCCCATGGTAAGGTCATCTGGACTGTATATATATTTAATAATTCACAATATCGATTTTAATCTAAAAATGTTAGGGAATGGGGTCTATGTTACTACTTTAAAGCTAAATTATACAAAACTGTTTATGTACTGTTTACAAAACTATGTTTAGGCATTATCTACATATTATTGCACATTCTTTACACATTATTTTGAGACGATCTCGTAACATTTATTAGGTATTTTTAATACAGATTTACTCTCGCTATAAAACTACATCTTAACTAAGTTTACATGTTGCCAACATCACAAAACTAATTTTACTATACAATAAGGTGGGGTGATCGGCTCATGGCTCGACCAATAGGAAGACGGAATTTTACAGTTCTTATGTATCTAAGGGTCCGATTGCACTATGATCACTTGTTCACTTTAGTTTTCACTGATTACTTTGATTTTTTTTACACACACACACGAATCACTTTTTTAAACTGTTTGTCTGTCGCGAACATCTCTCCCGCCGTGCAGCGGAGTGAGGCGCGGCCGCTTGTGACGCTGCATCCTCCGGTGAGCGACACTACTTGGGTAGTGGCACTATTTTCTTCGTGGGGCGTTTGAGTACGCCCCCGGCTGTGCGCACCTCAACGGTCCGGATTTGACCGTCGGCACCTGGGTAGACTGCGGTGACTCGGCCCCTTGGCCAAGTGTTGCGAGGCAGCTGTACGTCAGCGATCAGGACGGGATCGCCGACCGCGATGAGTGGCCCCGACCCACGGGGCTCCCGCCGGTGTTGCAGCTCGGGAAGGTACTCGCGTACCCAACGGCGCCAGAACATATCAGCGAGCGCCTGAGCGCGTCGCCAATGTTTTTTGTGGTCGATGTCGGTTGAGTCAAACTCACCGAGTGATGGCAGTCGGGAGGAACCACCGAGTAGGATGTGGTTCGGAGTGATGGCCTCGGCGTCCTCGGGGTTCACGGAGACGTGTGTGAGGGGGCGACTGTTTACGGTGTGCTCCACCTCACACAACAAAGTACAGAGCACCTCTTCGGTTGGGTGGCGCTCATGTAAGACCGTAGTTAGGGCGGTCTTTACGCAGCGGACGAGGCGCTCCCATACACCCCCCATAAAGGGAGCAGAAGGGGTTATGAAGCGCCACACGATGCCTCGACGTGCAGCTTCGCGAGACATGGCCTCGCGCATCTCGCGGTCGGCACCGTGCATGTTGGTGCCGTTGTCCGAGTAGATCTCGGTGGGGCAGCCTCGGCGCGCAGCGAACCTCCGCAAAGCTAGGATTGCGGAGTCTGCGCTCAGGCTGGCGGCGAGCTCCAGGTGAACTGCCCGGGAAGTTAGGCAGGTGAATAGCGCCACATAGCGCTTCTGGTGCTGTCGCCCGACGGTCACGCTGAGTGGCCCGAAGTAATCGAGCCCGGTGTATGTGAATGGCCTGCGGTGGTGCGCAAGGCGAGTCTTCGGATGGTCGCCGGTGGCTGGCTTTGGCGGCTGTGCTTTTCGTATTCTACAACTTAGACATTTATTAATTACCGACTTTGTAGTCGGTCGGAGTCTCAGCACCCAGTAGTGCTGCCGGATCTCGTTGATGGTAATTTCTGTGCCACCGTGGTGTAGTCGGCGGTGTGTCCAGTCTATATATAGCTTGGTTATTTTGTGTTCGTCGTCAAGTATCGGCGGTCTCTTGACTGCATCGGACACCCCTTCTGTGGCTGCTATGCGGCTGCTCAGGACGATTACTTCGTCTTGGAGCTCGACACGGAGTTCTCGGAGTCTGCTATCTGATGGCATGTCTGAATTATTTTTTAATCGTTGCGCCTCTAGTGCGAACGAGTCGAATTGTATACATTTTATTAATAATTTTTCGGCGTCTCGGAGGTACTCGGCGGTGAGTATTCTAAATTTACGGTTACTATTGCTGGGTACAGCGGCCTGTGATACCGCTGGCCCTTTATTCAACTTCACCTGCTGAGTGTTGCGCCAGTCGGGATCCTTTTGTGGATTTTTTGTTGTCCTCTTGTAGGCCACCTGTTCTGTTCTTAACAGATCTATAAACTGTAGCACCCGAGCAGTGGTGCGTAGAAGTCTTTCCCATTTGGAAAATCTATTTACATCGGGTATGGCTGAACTTACTTTGACTGTTATGGAGGTGACTCGTTCCTCTCCCGTAGCCTCAGTTGGTGTAGGCTGCTCCATCGGCCATTCTGTCATTTCTTTGTGAAGGAAGGCCGGACCGCTGTACCACTCGTGCTGCGAATTAAAATTAGTGGGAACGTCGCGAGTGGCAGCGTCTGCTATGTTAGACTTTGACGGGAGCCATCTCCAGTCTGTAGTTTTACTGTTTTCCTCGATGTCGGCTATGCGGTGTGCAACAAAAGGTTTATATGTTCTTGAGCCTTTCTTTATCCATGTAAGGACTGTCTTGCTATCTGTCCAATAGGTTATCGTATCTGGTTTCACGTTGTGGCTCTCAACAACGGCTGTAGCTAGTCGGGTTCCCATCACCGCGGCCTGTAATTCTAATCTTGGTATAGATGTAATCTTTAATGGTGTCACTCTTGCCTTTGCCACGACGAGGCTGACACTCACCTGGCCTTCGTGGGTTACAGTCCTCCAGTACAAAGCCGCGGCGTAGGCTGACTCGCTGGCGTCGGTGAAGACATGAAGTTGTAGTGACTGAGGGTCGGTGTATCCCAGATAACATCTAGGTATTCGGACGTCTTTTAGGGCCTTTAAATGTACTATCCAGGTCCGCCACTGGACCAAGAGTCTGTCATCTAGCGTCTGGTCCCAGTCTGTTCCTAGACGCCATGCTTCCTGTAGGATCTGTTTGGCTCGTATTGTTATTGGTGATGCAAGTCCTAATGGATCGTATAACGACATTATTATTTTTAAGGCTTCTCTTTTGGTGGGTGAGGTCTTATCTATCAAGTTTTCAGGTAGTCTGGCTAAATTCAAATTAAAACTGAGTTCGTCTGTAGACGGGTTCCACATTAGACCAAGGATTTTCTCTTCTTGCTCTTTTGAGTTTATGTTGACTATATCTGTGTGGCCTGGACTATCTTGTATCTGTTGGATGACAGTCGCGGAGTTTGAGACCCATTTTGTTAGTTCTAGTTTGGCTTTTCTATGTACGTCACGTACCTGTTTGGATATACGGACTGCTTCTGCCTCGGTTGGGAAACTGTGTAAATAGTCGTCCATATAGTGGCTGTCGACGATGGCTGCTACTGCTTCGGGAAACTGGGATGCGTACTGTCTCGCGTTCCAGTTTTTAACGAAGATTGCTGTACATGGTGAACTGGCTGCGCCGAATATTATAGATTTCATGCGGTACTCGGTCGGCGCGCCCTCCCGCCGGTCACCTCTCCAGAGGTATCTTAAGGCGTCCCGGTCTTCTGGACGTACCTGTACCTGCATAAACATCTCGGCGATGTCGGCGGTGACGGCGATTCGGTGACGGCGAAAGCGCATCATAACTCCTGGTAAGGACTGTAGTAGGTCTGGACCGGTGAGTAAAAAGTCGTTCAGGGACATCCCCCCTGACTTGGCGGCAGCATCATGTACAATACGCACCTTGTTGGGTTTGCTGGGGTTATGTACATCAAAATGAGGTAAGTACCAGGTCCTTCCTGGTGTGGTTTGTTTCGGAGCTTCTTCTGCATAGCCTTTGCTTAAAAGGGACTCCATCTGTGTTGCATACGCTGTTTTTAGGGCTGGTGTACGGTCTAGCTTTTTTTCTATACTCGTGAGCCTTCTTATGGCGTTCTGATAGCTATCAGGCATCACGCTATCCTGTTTTCTCCATAGGAGAGCTGTTTGTATACGACCGTCTGTTAGTCGCGTCGTGTGTTGTTCTAATATGTTTTCTGCTTGTTTCTCAGGATCGGAATTCGGTCGGCGTGGGTTTAACAGAAGCGAATCAAGTGAAAAATATTGTTTCAGTTGATTGTCTATGCTGTCATCAGCGGCTGAGAGGCGATTAATAAAATGTACTGTTTGGCCTAGGATTCTACCATAACATCCGTGTAAGACCCATCCTAGTGCTGTAAGTGAGGCGACTGGCTGTTGGCGGCTTCCCCGTTTGACGTAACTTGATATAAGAAGATGCCAGTTGTCTTGGCCTATGAGTACCTTAGGGGTTCCCGCTGTGTATATAAGTTGGTCTTTGATGTCCTGTAAATGTTCGCAGCCCTCTAGGTCGGACTCGGTGATGGTCTGGGATGACAGGTCTAACTTCGGTACAGTTTTCACGGATAATGGGATGCTAGTTCCGTCGGGGTTTCCTATGTATACTTCAACTCTTCGCGAGTTCGGAAAGTCGATGGCTGTGTCCCCTATGGTCTTGACTTTAAATGGGTCTGTTTTACCTCGGGCTCCCAGCTTGGCAGCGATGTCTTCGTCTATAAGTGAGATAGTTGATCCGTCATCTAGGAGAGCGTAGGTCAACAAATCTCCCGCCGGTCCTGAAAGTCTGACAGGCGCTATTTTCAGGTAAGCTTGTCTAGGTGATCTATAATTTGAACTGGCGACTGTCTCCTCATGCGTGTCTGGTTTTGTCTCTGTTGGTCTGCTTTTTTTCGTATAATGGAGTAATCTATTATGAGATGCAGTACAGTTATCAATTCCACATTTTCTAAGCTGGCATTTGTGATCCTGTTGACGTGTTCTTAAGCAACGGAAACAAAGTTTATGTTTTTTAGCGAGCTCCCACCTCTTGTCAGAGTTTCCTTTTCTGAATGTTTCACAGTTCGATGCGTAGTGTCCCTCAGAGTCGCATATACGGCATTTAGATGTAATATTCTCCCCAGTGTGCCTCTCAGTGGCATTGAATGCTCTCTGAGGGACACGCCGGGTCGTCTGGTAATCTCTGATGGTTTCAGCTGGAGCAAAGGCACTACAGAAACGGGCATATTCCGTAACGTACTCGCTAAAAGATGCTAAGTCAGGTGTGGAGTTATATTTCTCTGTATAGACTCGGTACCATTGTACACGCAATGAGTTCGGTAGTTTTTCTGTTAGTATGCGTAATAATTCAGCATTCATTAAATAATGGCTCTTTTTCAACGCCTGAAGTGTGACGACGCTACTCCTAATGCGACTGGCAAACGTACAAATATCTTTAGGTGCTTCGGTGCATCGCGGTAATGCTCTCAGTTTGTCAGTTTCTGATTGGGCTATTGAGTCGGGTCGTCCGAATTGGAGTTCTAGTTCTCTTATAATATGATCTGGTTGTGCGTTGGCTATCAGTTCTGAGCTAACGATTTCTAAAGCTCTGCCTTTAAGACTTCGTCTGAGTCTAGCTGTGTTTTCTATATCATTAAAAAAATTCTTAGTGGTGTCATATATTGCTTTAAATGATAACCACTCGGTATGTGACCCGCTGAATATGGGTAATGTCATTATGACCTTCGATGCCGATGGATACGAAAATGAAGACTCCATCGGTTTTCTATCAGCAAGTGCGGCTATAGCGGAAGTTAATTCAGATATAAACGGTTTTAACATATCGTTACTATTAGCTTGATCTATATAATGTTCTGTTACGCCCCCAGCCCGGGGCGCCGGAGCAGTCTGTGTATAAGGTTTCTCTATGTTTTCTATTGTACCCCCAACCCGGGGTACCAGAGGAGTCTCTTGTTGAGTCTCTTGATAAGCTGATGTATCCCCAACCCGGGATACCAGATGAGTCTCCTTTTGGAGCTTATTTAAATCTATATTTTCTATTGTACCCCCAACCCGGGGTACCAGAGGAGTCTCCTTTTGGAGCTTATTTAAATCTAGTTTCGGATCTGTGCCCCCAACCCGGGGCACCATAGGAGCTTCCAACTGAGGCTCTATTCCGTGGGTCTCCTTCTGGAGGTGTCCACTTACTATACGTGGTTCATTGCCGAGTCGTATCGAGGGCGAACCTTCTTGTAACCACGAACGAACGTATTCTGTTCTAGAATGGGCATCATCATCATAGTCAGTGTCATCGGCCGATTCTTCAGCCCTACGTAAGGTAACTTCAGCTAACTGTAATTTAATTCTGAGCATATCCTCCTGTGCCTTCAACGCTCGTTTGCGCGCCATCGATTTATTATGCAAAGAGGATCTAGATCTTATAGTAACGCCTGGTTCACGGCTCACTGGCTCAGTTGTACGTACCCCTTCTATCTGTTCAACAGGGCGTAACGTATTGTCTGATCTATTCTCTCCCAGAGACCACGGCTGTTTACTTAAATCTGTTTGCGTCTTAGCGCTGGAGGGCCGTGGTGTACTGGTTGAGGGTTGAGCCATGGACGATGGCGCGCTTACCTCTGATCCAACTGGTACTGATGGAGAGCGTGGAGGCTGCTCGTGGCGCAGGATCGGGTCTCGTGTCTGCTCTGCTGCTTTGCCTTGAGATCTGGTGGTCGGCATGTTGATCACTGACACTGTTTCACTTACGTAGGTTTACACAAAGTCGACAGTACGCACAAAAAATTATTACTGTTTATTTTACTATTTACTGTTTATATATTCACTATAAGTACTGTCTAAATGCGAACGACTGTTATTAATTCACGCACGACTATTAACTGACGCACGAACGACACTGAGTTTATACTGAACTGTTTGTTTATTTTACTGGCTTTTAAAACGTAACGTGCACTGAGTTTATTTTTACTGTTATATACTTTACTATTCAATCACGCACACGTAACTGTTAACTGTACTAACTGACTGATACTGAACGAGTATAAAATCGCGCACACGTAACTGGCACTATTTACTGGCTTATATAATATGGTTATAAACACATATCAAACTTTCACTGACGTAACTTATACTGAACGTAATTTTGACTCTATTTAAAATTATAAAACACTGACTCTAATACTGTTTAGCAACACTGACTCTAAGTATTCCTATTAGATTAATTCTAATTGGAATATAAAAATGCTGAAATAAATGGGTTAGACACACGGAAATCAACAATAGCTATGTGCGATTTATCCGACCGGAAGCTGACCTTACGGAACAGCAACGCTTTCTGCCGGCTCGCAATGGACACAACGGTCTGGATGGACTAGACTTAGAATATGCGATACGTCCGACCGGAAGCTGCCTATACAGACAGCGACCCTATGTGCCGGCTCACAATTCAATCGTCAGATCGCAGGAACCAGATATCCGGCTCGCAAGGACCAGAAATATATCCGGCTCGAATGGACCAGAAATATAGCGGACGGCCTCGCGCGGGTGTCAGAAACTGTCTCGCGACAGAGTTGAACACCACTGGTCGGCTTAAGTCCGTGTCTATATGGGTGATAAGCGATTGACCGTTGGTATCAGTTTGCACACTTCCCTGCCCTGAGGTAAAGGTGGACTGTAAGCTATAGTGAACGAGTGCAGGAAAGTGGTTTCCGTGCGTCTCTACTGATAGCTTGAATCAGCCAGTTACGGCCCGATTCCGATTTGTTTCCTGAAAATGCCAATAAAATAAAACAATAATATTCCAAGGAATAGTTATGTTCGGAATTATCGGCCCATTCAGGGTGTAGCGTCTGAGACAAAGTCTCGAAGACCACTACTGGCGACTCGGCTAAGAATTCGCAATTTGTTTACAGATCGCGCCAGCTTAAGTACTCCGAAACTTTACCTTAACGAGGGCCGCTAATTCCGAGAACGTTTTTATTCATTTTGCACAACTGTTTTTGCTATTGTTCACAACATTTTTCTTATACTAAATTTATATCTATTTACAATTGTTTATGTATCTATTGTTTAGGGTTGTGGAAAGCGGTTACCCATCCCATGGTAAGGTCATCTGGACTGTATATATATTTAATAATTCACAATATCGATTTTAATCTAAAAATGTTAGGGAATGGGGTCTATGTTACTACTTTAAAGCTAAATTATACAAAACTGTTTATGTACTGTTTACAAAACTATGTTTAGGCATTATCTACATATTATTGCACATTCTTTACACATTATTTTGAGACGATCTCGTAACATTTATTAGGTATTTTTAATACAGATTTACTCTCGCTATAAAACTACATCTTAACTAAGTTTACATGTTGCCAACATCACAAAACTAATTTTACTATACAATAAGGTGGGGTGATCGGCTCATGGCTCGACCAATAGGAAGACGGAATTTTACAGTTCTTATGTATCTAAGGGTCCGATTGCACTATGATCACTTGTTCACTTTAGTTTTCACTGATTACTTTGATTTTTTTTACACACACACACGAATCACTTTTTTAAACTGTTTGTCTGTCGCGAACACTCTTTAAGAGTTTATCTTTTGATTTTTTTTATTTCCCATAATTTCGACGAACTTTTTCGACGGAAAACAGAAAAACAGTCCTCTTGTCTCAACGGGGCGACCCCGACTAATTGGTGAAACAACAGATGGCCGGCACCTCGGGTCAGGTGCGATAGCAAGAGACCGTTATGCGCGGAATAAGAACGTCGTAAGCGCCGAATTAGTTTTTTTTTAATTACTCGTAAATTCCAGATAATTTTAACATTTGAAAAATTGAGTCACTAGGTTTTATAATTTTATACTTTGTACATAAAAATTGACTCAGTTATATGAATAATCTTGACAATAAATTAATTATAATCAAAAATTAGGCCTAACTTTGTGATCTTATTTTATCGACAAAATATCATTATTTTATGTTTTCACCAAATTGAGTACCTCTCAGATATAACGTATTTTCTATTTAAAAAAAACAAGCTCATTTGAGGCACACTTTCGGGTATAAAAATCAAATCAAAGATCGGCAATTTTCCTTTATACCCCCTCTTAAAGGGTGCCAGTGTGAGATGTAAAGATTTCCTAGTGGTGTAAATATTTTAAAAAGTGTGGTATGATGGTAATTGGTCAATTTTGATAGTACTTACCCGGCGAACTTCGTACCGCCAATTTTCTTCGCCCGCGTGGCGTCCGATCCCGTTCCCGCTGCACCCTCTACGATATTAATCATGTTTTATATTTTATACATATTAAACCTTCTTCTTGAATTAATCTATCTATATATATATATATATATATATATATATATATATATATATATATATATATATATATATATATATAGTACTTCTTTATTTAGTATTAAGATGACATGATTTATATATAATTAATGTTAATTGACAGTAAAGTAAAAAATAGTAGCTTAAAAAAAATGAAATTATTAATATAATAAATAAATAAATATTCCACAACATTCCACACAACGCTTTCTAGACCCATGGTAAGCATAGCTTAACTAGCTTGTGTTATGGAATCTAGAATGCGGATAAACATACTTAGATACTTTTTTTTTTGTAAATACATACATACTATACATAGAAACACCCAGACCAATGCAAATAGCCATATTCATGCATACAAATATTTGCACTGAGCGGGAATCGAACCCGCGCCTCCTGCGTAGCAGTCGCGTGCACTACCACCGCGCCAAATGTTATCCCAATAAAATATTGTGCTTGGAAAAAAAAACTATCTATTAAAAGAACCGCATCAAAATCTGTACCGTAGTTCTTAAGATATAAGCATACAAAGGGACGGACAGACGCGGAAAGCGACTTTGCTTTATACTATGTAATGATGATGAAGTGATGATTCACCTCTATAACTTTAATTTGTATAGTGACAATATATGTATAAAAGAGCTAATTCATATACTTACCTATTGAAAGTATCTGCGATAGCCTAGTGGTATGGGTAATGGACTGCTGAGACCAGGTCTCGGGTTCGATCCCAGGTTTATCATGGCACACACCAATGACTTTTCGATGCTTTTCGAAGTTATGTGTGTATTTATCGCAGGTTTATAAGCGCCCGGTTAATGTCAATAGGTTCGCCACCTATTACATTGGGACCTAAACATAAACTGGCGAAATGTGGGTGCTAGCAACTCTGCCTACCCCTTCGGGGAATATAGGAGTGAGTTTATGATGATGATGATGTGATGACCTATTGAAAAAATTCAGAAGCAAATCAGCCACGCAACCAGATTTAACATTTTGTTATCTCGCTTAGATTGCCTGCCTCCCTAAAGTAAGAGCTCTCGATGAGATCTTGAAAGTTTTTAACAGTGAAAGCTTTATGAGCTTATGAGTCTTAGTAAACTTAATTTACATGAAATATTCTGTTAGGAAGCAAGGTTTTAGCCTAAAGAAATAACCTCTGGAAAATTTAATTATATTAATATTATGTCTACAGGGCAGTTAATACTTTTTTATATATTACTAGATGTCGGTTATCGTGACCAACCATAGCCTATGTCCTTTCTCAAGGTCTAATCTACCCCTGTACCAAATTTCATCGAAATCGGTTCAGTGGTTAAGGCGTGAAAGCGTAACATACAGACAGACAGAGTTACTTTCGCATTTATATTATTAGTATGAATATGGATTTTTACACTATTTAAAAGTGTCGAAAGGACAGAAATGTTATGAAATAAATGCATGTTCTTTTTTTTTTCTTGATTGATGATCTAAAACTCTCGTATTAAGACCAAATCAAACTGCTTTATTGATTAATATGGTATTATTGACCGAACTAAACGTGTGTACTAAATATCAGAACAATCGGTCAATTGAGAGGGGCTAAACAAACTAAATTAAGATCATTTTGAGCACATTCACATTTCGTCAACATCTTTCTGATGCTGACTGTACACTAACTGCACCTTTTCCAAATGGTTTATAAGTTTGTAATAAAATTGTAATTACCAGTTGAAATAAAACCACTTTTTACGTACGTAATCCGTAAAAATAAAGTTTAAAACTAAAACCCGACTACCGAAAAATCACACTCTAAAAGTAACAAACAAGAAAATAGCCGTGGTCGTATGCCACTTTTCCCTAGATTATATTGTTTTGTCAGAGTAAGTGGCATACGACCACGGCTATTTTCTTGTTTGTTACTTTTAGAGCGTGATTTTTCGGTAGTCGGGTTTTAGTTTTAAACTTAATTTTTACAGTGCGAGTTTTATTGATTGGTGCAATGTGGATGTTAATTCACCTCTGCTTAACCTTCCGGGAATAAAGGCGTGATTATATGTTTTGTATGTAACATAAAATAGTACGCTTAAAACAGAAAATGCTTATAATTTCTACCGTAAGATACAATTATTTCAATTTCATTTCAATTATAAAAACAGTATCAGCATTGTGTAAATTCGCTTTTAACCCGTAAACTATGTACAGCTCTTAACATTTCCCATATAATAAAGAGCGCGCGAGAACTTGCCCCAAACACAATTGCGGACATTCTACTCCGTGACAACACTGGAAAATCATGTCCTACGTTATTCCATTTTCAAAACCGGAATGTATGAGAAAATGCAATTTGTTATACTTATAAGTAACAAGTGTACGTTGTTGCTTTGATATAATAATTATGGTGTAACAAAGTTTAGTAAAACTCCTAATGAGAGTGTGTTGTTTCTGCAAAACATTTCTTTTGCGAAATGTTGTGTGTAAGATGTGCATAACAACAAGATTTTGTTTGAGATTTTGGGGTGATTATTACATCAGTAAGGAAAATTAACGTACTTTTACTTTGGGGTATCTTTAACATATTGTCAAAGTGACATTGTGGAGAGATATCGATGGGCAAGGCCTGGCACCACCAATGAGCTAAAATGTAACCTTGACTGGCATAAAACATAATAACAGCCTGAGAGTGGTCGTTATTATAAACGGATTAAATAAAGCAATACATTTGTACCTGGCACACGTTTCGATCAACAAGGTGGAATAACACCAATAGTGCGGGGCAAGCAGAGAGGGATGGCCACATTCCACTTTGCGAGCAAACTGCCTCAACCCACAGTGACTTCAATGTTGAAGCTCCGTGTAGTTTTAGTCACTTCATCCTGCTAACGATTAGAGTACCATAGATAGATGCATTTTATGTGGTTTGTATAGTTTCAGATGCTTTGCATTATTCGCACTAAATACTTACAGAATCCGCCTTTACAGTTCAATATAATATACCTCATGTTTGAGTTGAATATCCAATAAATCTTATTTAAGTACTAATAGGTATCTAAATTATATGCCAAATTATTATGCGATAAACATTAACACGTTCTGCCATAATAAAACCATTATAAAATATATAACTCTAAGAGGAAGAAACGTGTCCGCAAAATTCAATTGGCATAAATTTTACAGCCGTCTCAAATTTGGAGGGATGATAAAAGATCCTCTTGCAATTATTTTTAAGGAGCCTTCTGCCGTAATTACGCCATTCTGCTCCTGTTTTCCACTGAATATCCTTTTGGTTTTCTTAATCTTTTTCAGTCCGTTTTTATCTTACCTACTAAGCTGCCTAATTTATTTTCTTACGGACAAAGATCACGCAGTTATATAATTTGTATTTACTATTTAAGAATGAGGAAAGTGTAGGTATTCTAGACAAGCAAATAGGTATGTTTGAGTTACGATTTTTTTTTATTAGTAACCAATATATTAAAGTCCCAGTAATCTCTATATCTAAGCTAAAGAGACTTGTGTTTGGAATGGGTTAAACTCGATAGTGTAATGATCAGAAATCAAATCCGGGACCTCACGATTTTTAGTTTGACTACTAAACCACTAAGCTCAGTAAAGCTTGGTAAAGAGAGTAAATTATATGGCTAAAAAATTCTGTTATACAATGAAAAAGTACCTAAAATTTTGTACAAGTTCGTATTGTGTGTATAAAACATCCGAGAATCAGGTGTGGTTCAACAGCTCTGTTGGAAGAGCATTCCCCCTGTGAGGGAAAGGTCGTGAGTTCAAGTCTTACTTGAGCATTTCATTTTTTCCGATGTAATTCGACCTTAAAAGTTAGCATAATTAATACAATTAAAAATTTTCAATTAATTAATACAATTAAAATTCGAACATGCGAGAATAATTTAATTATCTATTTTTAAACGATTATGCATAGTCTTATACCTTGTTGTACTGAATGAAGGATTCCTTCTTTGAATAATACGTATACATACGTATAGTATATACAACCTAATCTTGACTGGTTTCTTGCGCAGGCCTTGTAATAATATTTCGCTTGCACGATGTATTTATAAGCTTTACGTTCTCGGTGAGGTAAACACAACTTGTTTTCATAACTTTATTGAGAAATACATAGACTGTTGCTCGGATTTCGACGAATCTGTATTATTGTGTACATTTATATTTTAGTTTCCTTGCTGTGAAACTGCGAAAATACTTTACGTATCTAGTGACTTACTTACGAATTTGGTTCATTCATTCAACCATGTACAACCTGTTTCTTTTCAGTTGTAGGATAAAATATGGGATAAATAACCTTACTTGCTTGTTGATGCACATTCGTGATCTTTATCTTATGCAAGGGGACTAAGGGACCATATTTTGAACTCAAGACAATGTCATCTGCAGGCCTGTTCATTTAAAGCATGCCCCAGAATATAGGCTGTCAATCAGTAAATTGACAGACAATATTCTGGGGCATATTTTCCTCTCAGAGTTGGGAGGTTTCAACGGGGTCGCTTCTAAAAAGTGTAAAAAGGCTGAAATTGAAATTTTTTGAATGTTACCTTTAACAAAAGACTGTTTTTGATTACGATCTACATTTTTAACTTTTGTTTGAACATTTTGGGATATCATGCAAACCTACCACACAAAAATCAGCCACTAGATATTACTCTTCATCCGTAGGTACCTCTTGCAAACGACGCAGAACGAGAGTATAATGATAATTAATTATATTCTGAGCTGCGAAGCTACAGCACCCCCTAAAATAGCTTCATAAGACAAAACTAAACAACGTGCCGCGTACTACGCAATGAAGATAAATTAATTTACCGTCAGCCCTTATTTACATAACGCTATCACTGTGTTAGATCGCGGAATACCTACGAACGCACTATGAGCACGAGTAGTGGGGATTATATTGTAAGTCCGTTCATTGTGAGCTGTGTGATAACAGTGCTTAGGTCAACCGATGATGCTGGTGGATTGTTCCTTATTTATTCCCATAGAACTCATACCGTTTCGTTTCCTAAGTCATCCCCGAATTTAATTTCGCATTTTTAACCGACGTTAAAAAGTGGGAAGTTCTTATTTGTTATGATAAATTGAATTTATGTATATGCGGGCATAACTCCGTCATGTCTATTCGGTCGGCTTCTGAATATTATTTTTGTTTGTAAAAATTTGATGGTGGAGTTCGGAAACTGACCGACGGTTTCGCTTTCGTATCCCCTAGGGGAGACATCAGGATTTTTTCAGTTATAAAAGTAAGTTCTGATGTCTCACTAGCCTAGGGGAGACAACAGGACTAAAGAAATCTTGATGGCTCCCCTAGGAAGGCCAACCGGGGAGACACGAGGTCGAAAAAACAGACAGCGACAGTCTTCAATAAATGCCAGCAAATTAACTGCGTTTGCTTACGGGAAGCGGCAGGATATTGTTTTTTTTTTAGTTCTTTAAAAGAGAAAAGGAAACGACTTAGTTTGAGCTTAGCTCAGCTTTAGACTTTGCATTATAAAAAAATATAAGACATGCTTTGGAATCTAATTTTAAATAGGTATTACAAATACACATTACGAGTATGTAGATCTATGTAACTTTGAAACTTCAAACTACGAATGTTGCGTCTCATTTCGTGAATAATAAATAATGGTAACTTACAACTTGTAAAATACCTTTGAAATGGCAGCCAAGCAATATACACTTAGCAAAGAAAGTCAGAAATTTATTGAATCTAATTCCATTTAGAATATTAAACTTGGGGAAAACAACAGTTATAAACCTCAATGCCTATTGAAGTAATTCATTTATTGCCACAGGTAGATGTTTCAGAACTTATTAGCCCGCTATGTGCCTATATTAAATTCAATAAATTATGAACTTGGGATTTGGATGCGTAGTTAATTTTTTAATTCTATTTTTCTTGACCACAATCAATGACCAAAATAATTGTCAGTGAGAAATCATTTGATGAGGCCGTCAAGTTGAACTGAACAAGTTTACTTTTAGTGTCCTGGGCCTCGATTCTACTAAAACGAAACCACAGTCGTGCCACAATGACTGCAAAAAAACGGCAATAAATCATAAACTTTCAAGCGATGTGGTTAAAGTTCAAATTTAAATGACTTTTCGCAGATTGAATGAAAAAGTGTAATTAAACTATTTTCATTTCATTTTGGATTTTAGAGGTATAAAAATAAAGTCAAAAATTTAGTGTCCTTTTTTGCACTGACTGTGGCACCACAGTGGTTTGGCTTTAGTAGAATCGAGGACGCATTTAGCCATGCTAATCTTACAAAAGTGAAAAGTAACTGTCTGTCTTTCTGTTCACGCTAAAAGTAATGAGCCGAATTTTGATGACATTGGTACAAAGATAAATTAGACTATGGGAAAGGACACGCGGGTGGAGCACCCGCGTGTCCTTTCCCATAGTCTAATTTGGGGCACTTGTTACTAGTATAACCGTTACCCCTACAGCTAAGATAAATTACTTCTGTTAGGTGTTAGCTTCACTTCCGTAGAGTATTTACCAGAACTCAAACCCAGGAAGGACTTCTTGATCCGAGTGTTGACACCTTAACTCTAAGCTATTGATGACGACCTAAATTTGTCATTTGTGTGTGTTTTTGAGCCACTTTCACCATTGACTGTTCATTGAACTGGACTTTTGATGTCCCTTCAACACTGAATTTTGTAACCACAATCGCGCTGGCAATTATAATAGCTATTATAATTACGATACTCATAAATTTTGAAAGACTAAAGCAAATAATAAAACCAGTTCAACATATTCTCAAATATTACACAATATACAGTATCCACATAGCGACCCGTGTGCAAATATTAAAATAATTTGAACGGTTAATAGAGAAATTTTATTATACAATAAGAACAGTCAAACAGAAGTATTATAATAATATGTTTCTTGCTTTGTTCAGTTAATGAGATCTGATTCTTTATAGCAATTTGAATATATGAATTTGTAATGATGTTGAAATTGTCCAAAAGGAATGGTAATTTTTGGAGATAACATCTTAGGATTAATATTACAGTAAATTGTTTGTAAAAATAAATATCTGTCAACCACCAGGTCAATTATTCAATCAATTAGCGTATTGTAGTCCACTGCTCCCCCTCCACCAATGTTCGCAGGGTTTGGGCTGATACAGGGTTTAATTTCAAGGTTCCCTTCTCTAACAGTGATATCATCTGCGTATTCTTCCATTAGTCACCCCTTACCACACCCTTCGGTTGAGATACGGTGGTGATACTTGTATCCTTCCTCCGTCAGGACGCGGATCTTAGCTTACCGGCAGGTACCCACTAGTTGTCGATGATGGTCGAGGATAGAAATACCATTAGCTATTCTTCCAATTACACCAAAGCTTGTATTAAAAATGGATTCACGATAATATTCCAGATGAGATTCGAACCCACAACGTGAAAGTCTACAACCTTAACCTACAACACCTCTACCAGAAATCTCGGAGAGCCCGTTAAGCTGTCGGTCCCGGTTGTCATACGAACATTTATGGCAGTCGTTATGGGTAGTTGGAGCTGTAAAAGTCCAATAACTAGTCTAATGACAATACTTTGATATTACCAATGGGTTTTAGAGGTCAGATCGCTGTCGTTTCAGGGAAAATATAGTTTTACATCAGTTATACCTATCTTCTATGTGAATCATGTTTTAAATCCATCGTTTACTCATGTGTCTATAGCAATGCCTGAAAACAAAGATCTTCGATCAGTGCGTCCTGCCTGTTATCACTTACGGTCAGATCCATATTAGGGACTAAACTTTAGTCTAATATATATGGCTTGAAATAAGATTGCCTGTTGCGGATAGCAACACTTTTTTATTTAGTTTTTAAATTTAAATCTTAGCTTTTTTATTTTTGTGCAAGCAACACAAAACTATCTCTTGCCTATATGCCTCAAAATTGTACGGACGTGTCTTCCAACAAATCTTATCTGTACCCTTCTTAAATATTATATTTACAGTAAACCAGCTCCTGTTCTTGGATTTACAACGCCCAGAACAGCTATCGAAGCAACATTGCCTGTTAAGGCCTGAAAAAGCCGACTGGGACAGACTGGATGCGGAAGTCAGAGGATCAGTAGAAATGGCACACATTGGGAGAGGCCTGCGTCCAGCAGTGGACTGCAATAGACTAATCGCTTGATTGATCATTGATCGAATCACGTTACAACTGCGTTTGTTGCTCATTGTCAAGCAGAGTTATATTCTGGACGATTGCGAATCGCTGCATCGTTGTGTTAACTTGAGTTAGGCATCAAAATTCTGAGTACAGATTCAAGTTGGCACAAAACTTCAAGTTGGCACTAAAAAGCTAACTGTATAAACATTACTGTGGGCCAAATGCTACTCATATATTTGGTTAGGTTTAAATTATTCCAGTTTGTCTAATAATTACGTTGTATGACCAAGCTCTGAACTTTGTTGTAATAAAGTTAGTTTTGCTAGTTTAGCAGCGTACCAGCCGGTTAGTTTACTTATTTATTTCCATGATTAATATAAATCTTAGCTGTATTTCACAAAAGTTTCCTTGGCTAATGTAAACATCACGATGTTATTCTGTACCAGTTTATAAAACCAATGTTTTATTCAACCTTTTTATAATTTTGTACGTACCTATCCTAAGGGTGAGAAATAAAAATTAAAAATATCCCATCCCTACTTTAACTCCCATAACTTTTGAACGGCTCAACTCGCACATAAGTCACCTTTAATACAAAAACAAACTAAATTGAAATCGATTCATCTGTTCGGGAGCTATGATGCCACAGACAGACAGACACGTCAAACTTATAACACCACTCTCATTACGTCAGGGGTTAAAAACGGAACCCTATTACTAAGACCCCACCGTCCCACAGTGTTTCGACTAGAACAAGCTAGCTAGACAATATTATTTATTGGGGTATATTGCATCTTTTGCCTTTGTTATGATGTATTAATACGGTTTCAGCACAGAAAACTCTAAAGCCCGTCCATTGTGTTTTTGTATTTTAGACAGATGGAAGTAGTAAATGCATAAAAATTTAAAACATCGATTAAGTTGAAAACTTCGTTTAAAAACAATGACAAATGAAAATATAGGTATCAATGATTTAATGTGGAATTATTACTTATTATCTATCAATATATCTTAGTAAAGAGTTGATATTTGTCGAGAATATATTCGTATATTAGTAGAAAATTCATAATCTGAAAAACAGACATAATGACAAAGTTACACTCAAGTGCGCAGGCTACAATGACTTAAATTCACTAGTTTACAGATATGGCTATAATATATACAATTTCTAGCCCGGGTACAAGAGGGTACAAGTATTTTCTAGTCCAAAGAATTCAGACAATCGTCGTTACCTAACATTATTTTTTAAACTGTAGGTATTTTAAATAGGTGCGGCTGAAGTATATCAATTTTCTTGTTACAATTAAAAAATACGAGTATATACCCTTAACTTCCAGATTCATCACTAACACTTCAAAAAACTTGAACTCACTGTCATAAGTGGTTACTTTGATAAGCGTAAAAACGATTGTAACATCAACATCATTCATTGATTCCGATAGTTCGTAAGAAAATCGGTAGATGACGCCACGTCGCCTTAAAGACGTATAAGATGGGAAATTTGAATCATATCGGGCGTGTCTCAGTAGCCGAATTGGTCAGGCATTCCCCCTGTAAGGGAAAGACTGCGGGTTCGAGTCCCGCCCGAGAAGATTCTTTTTCCCTATGTATTTGATTTGTATAGTTAGCATACTTAATGCTGTAAAATATCCATTGAAATAAAACCACTTTTTACGGATTCTATCGCGATATATTTGTTATGATTACTTTTAAACCCGACGTTTCGGCTGCTTTGCAGCAGCCATTTTCGCGGTGTGACTCACGATGGTAGTTGTCACATAGTTTGAAGTATAAGTTATCTCAAAATACCCGAATCATGATGAATTATTGGTGTTCATATTTACGCAGAATGAGCTCACTGTGTTGTTAAGTCTTGCTGGATTTTGCTGCTTACTGGGTTTGATTAAGTGGATGACTGGGTCCCAAGCTGGTGGTACGGTCCATCCATCCTCTCTATTAAAATTTGGGTGTTTTTTAATTTCAATAGCCTCGCGGATCATTCTAGGAATATATCGGTGTTCTTTGGCGAGTATCTGTGGTTTATCAAACCTTAGGTAATGGTTGGTGCCTTTTTGCGCGTGTTCACATACAGCTGACTTTGTTGAGCGTTGGTGTTTTGTGCGTCCGTTTGTTTGTATGTCTGTTTTTTGAAAAAAAGAAAGAAAAAACATTTAATTATTTTTCTGTTTGTCTATCACCAGGCTGTATCACGTTAACCGTGACAGCTAGACTAGTGAAATATTTATTAACGTATTGAAGAGAAATTGCCATATATGACCTTCACAATATTTAATATCGAAGTTCTGTAATTAGACCAGGTATCGGAATCTTTAGACTTTAGGGCTTTAATTACCCGTAACGACTGCTACAGATATTTGTATGTCAACAGGGACCGACGGCTTAACGTACTCAGAGCTCAGAAATTATAACTTTTAACAAATACAGTATTTTACACAACCCATGTTTGATAAAAATCTAAATACAACGATGAGTCAACTGCACCGCGGTTCAGCGTGATATGTGTGTATAAATAACCCCGGAAGCAACTTGAATCCTTAATGATCCCTCCACGCTAACTTTAATGGACACTTCGTTACATTCAACCAGCACGCGATACTGCAAATTGCTGAAACCCTTAGAAAACGATTTTAATTTCCTATTGACGACAAACAACCATTGTGGAAGCAACAAGTTATTGAGACCGCAATTCATAAATTCTGTTGAAATTATCGGCAAGTTAATTGGTGAAAAGTTTTGTACGAGGTGCAAAGAAATTCGTAATTTATTTGATCAAAAGAGTTTGATAAAGATTCATTGAAGACGTACCTAATTAGATGATGTCTTTATTTATGTATTACACAGTAATATAATAATAATTTTATTATTTGCTACAATTTTTGAACGCTTGAAATTTTTTAAATGCAATTTAGGTATAATGAAACCAACAAAAATAATAGCTTCAATTGGTTTCAGAAGTTAACCAGAAGTTTTGAATAATAATAAAAGTAAAGGGTTTGGTATCAATAACATTACTTAATGAATTACATTACGAGCATATTATGGGTTAGTTTACCCAACCAAACGTCCCCACTGGTGGGGCAAAAGGAGTAAATTTCTTCAGGGTAGGCAGCAAGAGTATAACGCCCCGGTGTTGCATACGTCCATATTAAATTAAAAAAAAATCAAAAAGTCTTTATTTCTTTAACTCGTACAAATTTAAACTTATCCGTGACGAGGGTATCCTTTTAAGTATACAATATACTTGTGTTAGGGTACCTCCTCCTCCATAACAGTGTTACATAAACTTATATAATACCTTACTGTAGATACACAATAAATAGCTAAATAGCCATAGGCCGCGATGACCACTTTCCTTAAGGTGGGCCGTGTGCTTGTCTGCTACCTAAGTGGTATAAAAAAAAAACGGAAAAAATATTCGTGGGTAAGGAACGGTAACACTCGGAATAAAGGGGTGCAATGGGCCTCAAAGTCCGCCTAGAGCAAACCTAGGGAGGAAGGCTCCAGTTAAATAGAAGGTGCAGTGGAAACAGAATAAGAAATCCACGCTGGCGGAAACGTAAGCAACAGCTAGTACATTTCTAACCACGTTAAATAGAATATCCGACATCGATAAACTTCGATCAATCAAAATCAGTCTAAAGATTTACCATCTAGCCTTTCATCATACTGTAGGACAGCAAAGTATCTCGAGCAGTAGTTTTAACTAGCTTTTGCCCGTGGCTCCACCCGCGTGGATGTCGGTTATCGCGACCAAACATAACCCATGTCCTTTCTCAAGGTCTAATTTACCCTTATACCAAATTTCATCAAATCGGTTCAGTGGTTTAGGCGTGAAAGCGTAACATACAGGCAGACAGACAAAGTTACTTTCGCATTTATAATATTAGTATGGATTGATTTTGCACGCGGGTTAAAATGGGTTACTTATCTCCAAGACATGCTATATCATTATGTTATAAATCGTGCACCTTAGAAGAGAATCTATCGTGCTTCTTAATGTACGGAACCTTATTAGGTACTAAGACTCCACAGTCCATCTGTTTGTCAGCTAGAAACCATGATAGTTAGACACAGTGGAAATATGCGATGTAGGGTTTAAAAAAAAACACAAAACAATAAAATAACTTTTTTGTAAAACGTTTTTATGTATATTTTATCGCTCTCCACACTTTGAACTAGTTCCGTGTAAACGTATCGAACAACGTGTAATCGTCGAAGCAAATTACCGACATTTTGTTTTGCATTCTTCCAATTGCATACAATTGTACATTTGCAACAGAAGCTTCAAAGTACTGTTACTTTTTTCTAATTCATTAGCACATTTGGACGACAAAGATTAACGATGGCTGTAGAATGCAGAGGTAGCAATTAAACAATTCCAATTTATCTGGCTCGAATGCCAGCAGCTGGCTGAGGTAGCAAAGCAGCTAATTGTTCAACTTTTCTAATTAAATTTTACTTACAGGAACTGATCTTTAGGTGAATCTTTGATCTTGTTTGAGAGTGTTTTAAAAATCTTTATAACTACATCCATACTAATATTATAAATGCGAAAGTAACTTTATCTGCCTGTCTGTCTATCCGTATGTTACGCTTTCACGCCTAAACCACTGAACCGATTTTGATAAAATTTGGTATAAGGGTAGATTAGAACCTGAGAAAGGACATAGGCTATGTCTGGTCGGGATAACCGACAGCCACGCGGGCAGAGCCGCGGGTAAAAGCTAGTATTATAAATGCGAAAGTAACTAGGGCTGTCTGTCTGTATGTTACGCTTTCACGCCTAAACCACTGAACCGATTTTGACGAAATTTAGTATAGGGGTAGATTAGACCATGAGAAAGGTCATAGGCTATGTTCGGTCGCGATAACTGACGTCCACGTGGGCGGAGCCGTGGGAAAAAGCTAGTCAATGTATAAACAATGAAACATTTTATGTAACCAACCTTGTAAATCCACCAAAAATGCTGTCATTTTTAAATATAGCACAATTCATAGTCCTCAATATTTATTTTGCACAAAACAATGTATACTCATAAATATTATTTGAACAGCTTCCTTGGGTGTAGTTATGGGGTGCTACCCAATCGATGCCCAAGCTAACCCCACTTGAAAGCCCGTACATCTACTGATCGATTACCAAAATTTGGTCTCGACGGTTCCGTAAGACAAGACGAATCAATCCTAATGGAAAGGAGAGCAGACCCTGAAACTGAAAGTTATGGATGAAACCGGGAATGGCGTCCAGATCCTTCTTTGTCTTCCTCATCGGATTTTAACTAAACAATAGTTATATTCATTATGTTTTTATCACGAAACCGATCTGAGTTATAATCTGGTTTTAACGAAGACGCTCAACTTGGGCGTCAATTATGAAATGCTTAATAGACACTCGAGAACAATAGTAGGAAGCCATCCACTGAGATGGATGGGAGTAAACATTAATTAAATTAAGGGAGTTTTGTTGCTGTATTAATGAAGGACGACAATATTAGAAAATTATTAATAATATCCGCTATATTTTAGGTTATCGCAATAAATATGTATGAACTAAATATTTATATTCACTAAGGTGAGAAGGATTGCGATCCATACGCCCTTTTCATGCATTTTCAGGTAAAAAATAAAGTTATTACCACCTAGGGGTGGCTGTTACTGATACTACCTAGATGGAACCAGTCAATAGTGTTAGTCAATTAGGAGCAAATACAAAAAAAAAACCATCTCTAAGGCTAGCTAGTTCATTGTATGTTGGTACTGTACTTGACTTTGATGACAATTTTATCAGCGTTAATCAAATAGAAGTTAGGTATCCTACGTATCCTTTTTAACACAATATGCCTTGATCGCCTGCCACCGAAAGAAACATATTATTAATTCCATACAATGAAATTAATTCCTTTGTACTAAACACCATGCATTTTCCCCGACGATATACGATCAAGCCAACAAAGAGAAACGTTCCAGCGATATTAATTTAAAGCTATACATCAAAACAATATGTTTAAGCTGGCCTGCTTTGACTTTTGGACATATCCATTATTGTACATTATTTGAATTCGGAATATGCCTGAAGCGTTGTTTTTTTCATGTTAACGTAATATATCTGTGTTCTATTCAACTTGAATTTGTTTTTATGATTTGAACATTAAGTTAATTTTTTAACCGTTTTTTTTTACTTTATACATATTGAATTGAAAGCCTCTGGAGTCTGTGCCAAGGGCATGTAGCATGCATGCAACGCAAGGCCAAGAGACGAATTAATTGAATTTTAAAGTCTCTGGTTATATTTTTTGTAGTTTATAGTTTCTGGTCTGTGGAGTTATGGGAAGGGGTTGTCACGTGCTTTGCCCCGTATGCTTTGCGAATGAATAAATTTTACCGAGTAGCCAGCATGTCAATGAAAACCAACACAGTTGGAGTCAGTTTTTTAGACCACGAAGCGGCTAAGCTCCGATTTTTTCCGGGAATATCCAACTATAGCTCACTGACAATATCAAAATTCTAATTAGATGAGTTGTTACAGCTCCAATTACCCGTGACGACTGTCATAGATGTTTGTATGGCAAACGAGATCGACAGCTTAACGTGTTCTTCGAAGCATGCTCCATGCTCGATAACTCTCAGTACCTATGTCAAGATTGATCACCCACCCTAAAATTAACCTGGCTAGTATTAATCGGTTGCTTAGTGGTTAAGGAATCGGCTTTACGATCGAAAGTCTCTGGATCGAATCCTAGATATTGCACTACCGGCGTGAACCCACTCCTAACAAAAGCAATTTAGCTTAGCTGGATGAGTTTGAGGGAATATAAGTAATTTTGGTTCTAAAAAAAAGAAAAAGAGAAAAGAAACACTTTGCAATGTGTTAACCTATTTTGTAACAGCACGAGCCCCACCTTATGATAGTAGTAAAGTGAATAACTTAAAATGTGTAAGATGATATTTTTCACTAGTTGCACTACATACTTATGAATTCCTTGCACTCTTCTTTTATGGCTGGCGGAAAGTGGAAGCGATCCATAAACATACGGCACCATTTCAAATGCACAGTAATAATATCAGGAAATGGAATGTCAGAGTAGTCCGTATCATATTCGTACATAACGTTCCTGTAACATGGTTTCTGATTTACTAGTTGTGTCACGCAGATTCACTCGCGTTGAGTTTATGATTTATGACTGCTTTAATGGGTCGTCGTAGTGTTTGTTTAGTCAGGATACTCAGTACTAATTATGCTGAAGAGGTTTGTTTGTTTAACGTGTTAATCTCTGGAACTAGCGATACGATTTGAATAAGTTCATAGGTAGAGTTAGAGGGTTTTATAGCTCGATGGTAGAGGTTCGTGGGTACAGAATGGAAACACTCGCCTTTTCGAGGAGCCCCCGATTTCAAATGCTTCTCTGGCCTTTATTCAATAACTCGTTAATTTGGTCAGTGTATCTTTTGTGAGATCGACCCTGGCTGGTCAGCCTATACCTTATATACTTGATGTATCATTCACTCTGCACTCATTCGTTCATTGTTACAAGCTCTTTCAGGTCCCACCATTTTCTAATCAGCTGTACTCCTCTTCCTTAAACTGTTACAAACGCAGTATTTATGTATTTCTCGTTAAGCCGTGTCAAATCCTGCAAACATTAAGTCGATATCAACTTAGAGGGTAGTACTTTCCAGGTCCCTAGCTCATTCAAAGAAAAATTATAGCACGGAAGTCATTTTGGTAAATTTGTTTTTGTATACTAAAAGGTTTAAAATGTCACTCGAGAGACGTTGAAAATGAGATAAAACATTAAAGTAAGAACAAAAATATGGTCTAATCTAAATGCACTCACGTAAAGTATATTGTCTTGTTATACTGCTACAGAGTTTACAGTCGAGTCCTCCATTACCGTAAATTCTAATTCATATATTCCCTGATGACAACTACATTAGAGTTACTTTAGTAAACGAATATGTTTATATGGAGAAATAACGTCTAAGGGACGCCGAAATTTGCTTATATTAATCTTAAAATGTTAATTATTTAGATTTACGAAGGGCTTAGCCAGATTTAGATTAGATTCCACCAGATGTTACTCAACTTTTTTTTATCTTAGGAAATAATTACATAGCCCAGGTATTCGCAAGCGATTAAGCCTATAAATTAATATTCATTTATTCCATGGTTACAATCTAGTGAACACAGTACAATATAATTCAATGACATTAAAATAAAGTTTGATGTAACCTGGTACCCAGCTTAAGATTACACTTGTGTTTAGGGTACCAGGGTTCCGGAAACCTATATATGTGAATAGTATGAACACTTGGGCCATTAAAAGCTAGTACTTATATAGGAAGAGGAAGGTAGTTCATAAGAAAAAAGGAAGGGATGTCTTTAGGATATCAGGCACTCTCTCAGCCCCGTTCGTTTTCGGTGTTATCGAACTCAGATCTACTAATACCGCACACCCGCGCCGTCTTGAGTCTCAAATTACCGATGTGTAAGGTTACCTAATAAGACGTTTCCCTCGTACCCTGGTTGGCTATCTACAGTTTCAAGATGATCCCCTCGGTTCTGGGAATCCTCATCGAAGTTGCTAGTAAGAGGAAAAAGTGAAAAGCTTCTGTGTTGCCCTTTTCATTGCCGGGGTTGGTGTTTACCTTAGGTGCTGTGTGGGAAAGAGGCACCGTGTCTGTTGAATGTAGTCGCTCAGAATGCGTGGACCAAGCATCCCGTGATCTAAGCTACTTTAAAAAAAATCGAACAATAAAGTACTAAACTTTCTGTTTATACTGGAGATTGATGGCACTTGGTGGAATCTGCTACACATATTGAATAACACACTTGTAGGCGAAATCGGTCAGGTTCAGAATTAAAATAAACTCAGTGGAAAAGTAAGTGTGTTATTCAATATGTACTCAAATTTCAATTGCAATATAAACATTACGGTATTTCAAGTTTCAATCGTAATATTTGACGTGTAGCTTCAACAAATAAAAATATTTACAATCTTCCACTGTTCGGTTACCTGCAACTATTCTTGGTCAAATGTCTCCGTTCTTCGTTCTTTCAAAGTTTCCCAGTACACGTCTTGCCAAATTGGTTCAATTTGGTATTGCATGCCACTTTAGGATTCCTATTGATATTTCAAATGTATTCTTGTCAATACAAAAGTGCTAGAAATATTTCAAAATTTGTCTTTACTTTTTCTCGTATAGAAAAATAACAGCAGTGAAAAGGTTGGAGATGAATTTAATATTCAGTCAAGTGAAGTGATCATGCAAAATGTTTCTTTCAAGCAATCATTTTCATTTCAATGTGGGTGTTATATCACCTCTGCCTAACCCTCCGGGGATAAAGGCGTGATTGTATGCATTTTAGTACTAGTGGCAACGTGCTAATGCGTAATAATGAATTTAAGGTCACGAATGTATAGGCCACGTCTAACGTTTTCAGTCATTTTTGTAAATGTTTGTTGCCATAGTAACAATAATTAATTCTCAAATATCTTGACAGTAGAATCCAATGCTTCCTTCTGAACATTATTATACTTAAGTACCTACTCCAGAAGATCGTAAAATAGAGTCATAAAAAACTAATAAATCATTTTCTCTTGCATAACAATTCAAGGCCTTTGCTTCGTTCGCTGAGTCGTGAACTTTGTATGGAAGAGGTTTTCATCGGTTTTCGTCAAAGGAATACTTTGCTTGTAAAATGCAACTGTTACATTTCTCAGAACTACAGTCTTTTTGGTTAAATTTTCGTACTGCTTGATTATTTAGTGGTCCGCTTACATATATTCATTCATAATTCTATTTCACTTGTTATATCTATGCATCAATCCATATGACCTCATCTTAGCAACATTAGACAGTTTAGTGAAATGACGGACCAAACAAAAAATGGGATTCAAAATTTAAAAACAAATATTACCTTATATTATTAATATACCCTTAGAGTTACACAATTATATAGGTATAGTCAGGTTCATATTGCCTCCTTACCTTAAGGTCTACCTAATCCTTTGACAACGTAATTCTAATGTACATCTATCCACACGCCATCCAGTGTTAAATTTCAAAAAAATAAAACAGTGTCGAGGTACTTCTAGAAGCCACTGTATATTATTTTTTATATACATTTACTTAAATTTAAACGTATACAAATGAATACAAATTTTGTAAACAGAAGTGGCATAGAGTACTTATAAGTGCTATCATGTTAATCGCAAACGAATTCTGACCTCAAAAGGAAAATGAATAATTTCATGCATCCTTATTCATTGAATATATTCGGATAGTAAACGAGAAAATTAAGCACAATCGAATAATAAACAACATAAATTAATTACAGTGTAACAGAGTGGTAACAAAGTAAATAACCACTTTGTTACTCTGTACCATTGTAATTAGCTTTCCTACAATTTGCTATAATGGTTTCACTCTATTAAATTAATCGTTTATAGGATATATATTAGTCACTGTCATTGAACACGTTATGTATTTTATTTAAAAAAAAGTGTCAGTGGTCATTAATACTCGAAAATATTAACAATTTTCATTAAATTTTGGCCGTGGTCGAAGCCAGTCAGCCTGTGACCACGGCCGGTGTAACCTGGTCGAAACGTCATTCAAATCAAAGTTATGTAATGTATACCTACCTATAATATGATCACGTTGATTTGATAACTTTCATAATGCTGGCTGAATGCTATTCTCTTTTTAGCTGGGTTGTCGTAGAAGATGAAAATAAGTGTGTAATGAAGTCGTAGAAGATAAATTGGTCAAAATGATGAAAGCTTACAAAATGGAAAAGACACCAGTGGAAGCGATTGAAAAATATCTCGGATATGACTGACACTAAGCTAATGATGAAAAAACTCGTGACAAAGATAAGACTAAAATCATGTAGGAAAACGTAATTATTAACATCATCGATATACCTTTTCACCATTGTAAATTCATCGATATTTCTGGTATACGCATTAGATGTCTAAATTTTCCGGCATAAGTTTTAATTAAGTACCTATATCGATGGTTGAAAGGCAAAAGCGTCTAAACGACGACGACCCTTGTCGCTAAGACCCTTGCCCTGTTCTAAAGTGTTTATGATGTCATTTGGGACCTTTCCTGTTTTCAAAGTAAATGTCGCTCAAGACGTTTTGTCTATTATCCGTCGATGTATCAAAAACTACTGAAACAACTTTGTGGCGAAAGTAACTCTGTCTGTCTGTCTGTCTATCTGTATGTTAGCTTTCACGACTGGGCTGGAATGAAACACAAACGAAAAACGTATTTGACATTATACCTAGGTACCATGAGGTTACTTTGAGATTCCGTTACCCCGAACGAAATGTTATATGTCGTTTCTGTGTCCGTTCGGGATAAACGCCTTTCATGGTACGGATGTCTGGAAGTTCGGTACACAACGACCGATGTACGTGATATAGTCTGCTGAGCCGTTGCTTGCTGCCTTGTGAATCTTCACTGTAAATTTTGAAGCAATAATCTTGATAATAAAAAGTGTTACTTTTAGATTTGAATAGAACGAATATTATTGTATAGTCAATCTAAGATCACTCTAACTGCAAAATAGTTTCAAATCTGTGATTGACATCCATTTTAGTAAACTACCTGTTCTAGGAACAGGTCTAATGCCACAGATATCCATATACTAATATAATAAATGCGAAAGTTACTCTCTGTCTGTCTGTATGTTACGCTTTCACGCCTAAACCACTGAACCGATTTTGATGAAATTTGGTATAAGGGTAGATTAGACCTTGTGAAAGGACATAGGCTATGTTTGGTTGCGATAACCGACATCCATGCGGGCGGAGCCACGAGCAAATGCTAGTTATTTTATACAATTCGGTCCGAATGCGTTAAGATTCCGGTAGCTTTCAGCTAAAACAAAAACAGATATTTTTGGAACCAATTTCATCTGGTAATCCTATCTAATAAGTCCTGCTCTTGATGATTGAAACTCAAAGACAAAAAATTTGCAAATTGAGGGATATATTTAGATTGATTCCGTGATGAAAAAAGTTATTCCTATAATGTGTCATTTCTGTCAGCTACTTTTTAATTAACTTTTATGAAATGTTTTATGAGTTATGTGAACCGAAATATACGTCAGTGAAATGAGGTTTATTAATTTAATACAAAGTACAAAAATAGGTCAACTACAGGCAGTGCATTTTTAATTTGCGTCATGTGTGTTTTCCCGCGGGGTAAATATTGACTTTTTTACTTCCTTCCTTCGTCAACCAACATGTACTGTCCTGTTATTGAAACTCAGTAAGTGGGTCGATTAATCCATACTAACATCCATACTAATATTATAAATGCGAAAGTAACAATGTCTGTCTGTCTGTCTGTCTGTCTGTATGTTACACTTTCACGCCTCAACCAGCACTGAACCGATTTTGATGAAATTTGGTATAGGGGTAGATTAGACCTTGAGAAAGGACATAGGCTATATTTGGTCGCGATAACCGACATCCACGCGGGCGAAGCCGTGGGCAAAAGCTAGTGTAAAATAAAACACCGTTACAAAATAGTTTGTGAGTCCAACGCCATAATCATGGCGTCGTGTGGCTTCATACACAGTACCAAGCGTTTTGAAGTAAATTATTTGAAGAAATAATACTGACTGGATTTTTTTTTAGTTTTATTCATGATAGAATCACCGACTATTCTCTTTGCTTCACAAAACTAACCACTTTTTTTGTATGGTTTGTTAATTTTACCGTAGCATGGTAATTAAGGATTAAGATCACGCAATATTTCCGAAAATAAAATACATAATTATCTATATGATAGCAAAAAACATTTTTTATTGATCAAAGCGGGTATGAATTGGCGTCACACACAGTTCCCGCTTCACATTTGGCACCCTGGATTTAATAATCATCTCAAACAATTTTGATGCCTTCTAAATATAATTTACTCTATTTTTCTGATCCACGCCAAGTATTTCAGTTTTGCATAAACGTGTACAATAAAATAACGCCTTTTTAATTTACTATAAACTACAGCCTGCTTAATATCGCTCCAAAATAAAGAGTGCTCATAAGCGGACACATAATTTACCGTCACGTAATACTATGACCCTCGGGACATATAACTGGAACTCATTTTGTCGCCTTTTCGCAACACAGGTGTGTTCATGTCATGACCTAAAAACAATTACGTGCCCGAACTTAAAAGATACATGTCATGTTGACGGAAAGGATTATGTGGGATTATGTCCATCATAATATAGGTAATAAAGAATTATGATGAGTTACTTTATTTAAAAAAGACATGTGAACTGGTGACACAGGTCGTTAATTTGATACGGGACATACATTCATTCAGTTCAAGTTTATTTGGATTATAATGAATGTAAAAATGTATTAAAAGTGAGTGATGAAAAAAAAAACTACTACCATCTCTAGCAGTATTATTTTAATTTTACTATGTTACTTTCATAATGTGAATCGTACCTTCAGCGCTAGGAGTCTCAGGATACTGTCACTATATGGTCCAACTGGGGCAAACAGTACACACCTATTGATATAATTATTTGTTTATTCAATTATACAAATATCGACAGACGATAACGGTCCAAGTTCAATTCACACTATGAAAATATAGTTTGATTGATAAGACTCCTCTATACACCTGAAGTGTTAGATAGAGGTACACCGCCGGGGTGCGAGAGATATGCTTTCGGTAATCTCAACTCCGGCAACCAAGGACCCAAGATGGCGTGCGTTTAGTCGGTTCGAGTCCGACATAACCGCCTCCACCGGCTCCGTGGGGGTGGTATCCGTGGGGATTTTGCGCAAGATAAAAAAAAATAGCGGTACACCCATAAATTGCCAGAATGATATTGTGAATCTAAGTATAAATGTAAGTAAAATCAAGAATTAAATGTTGATGTTCCTAATCCTTAACCTCAAATAAATGAACTGATATTTTTAAACTGGAATTTAAAAAATATATACCTACCTTTGTATATATATTTTCCAGAAAATTATATTATATAACCTTCAATCAGATATCCTGCAACGTATTTTATATTACCAGTTCAGCAAGTATAAAATATTTATATGTATCAAATTGCTGCAATCGAATTCACCACCCAAGGTTGGATGAATATAGCATTGGACTTGTTTTACTGTGGGCAACACAATTTTACAATTTGGTTAAAGTTTTAGTCTTTTTGGAGTCGCAAATAACTTGCAATAAAATGGAGTTGTCAGAATTAAAGTGTTTTAAATCCTAGGAGCTGAATCATATTTTACTGACTATAAAACCCAATTATAGGTCAAATTAACCTACACAAATTAATGTAACTGTAATTCTGCTTATTTCGTTATATTTACAAATGTTTTGCTGCGGTCATTGTAATATATTTACCCTCTACCCCTATATACAAGTATGGTGGCGAAAATGTTGCCCACATATGGTTACAATTATTATGTGTGGATAGTACATTTGATTGGAATTGTGTGTGGATGGTACTGTGTTTTATGTAAGATATTGTCATTCCTGTAATTGTAATATGCATCGCTTCTACATACCTGCATCTGCACGGGCACTGTTTTACACTCGGCATCGATGACGGTTCGGCGTCCGTGTGTCACTGCCCAATCGGGGTCCAGTTGAAAACCAGCGCCAGGTTTCTACCTGGCACATGCTGAACTGGACACCCATTTGGTGTATTGGTGTGTCAAAACTTTGAATGTTTTTAGTATTGTTTGTTTTGTTGTATAACTTATGGCATAATTTATTGATATTGTTATTACTACGAGTAATTGTTTGTGTGACCACCTTGCACTGAATAAATGTTTCTTTCTTTCTTTCTTTCTTTCTTTCTTTCTTTACTTTAACTAAATAATTTTAATAATTGTTAAATAAAGTAAAAGAAAATAATATTCATATTAATTAATTATACCTTAGTAATAGCAACTATAAGTAAGCATAGAAATTATTTGGTACAAAATCGGTTTAATTCTAATAAATAAAAAATAAAACAAATAGGTAATCTGTTTTATTACCTAAATATAATATTTTCTATCTAATCTCATATTGTAATGCCTACTCTCATACTGTAATTAAATATGATATTTTAATGACAGTCATTTGGCATCCGCCAATTTCATATATAAGGACTTAATATTTGCACTGAGCGGGTATCGAACCCGCGCCTAGCGGCCACGTTCACTATCGCTACGCCACGGAGGCTGTCGTAAGCCCGCTGCATACATGACGGGTTTTTGTGCAGACGGGACGGGTGAGAAGTTTAGGAAATATCGTTTCATACACAATGTATGTGGAAGTGCATATGTCACGGTGACACGGACGGGACGGGAACGTGTGAGGCGGGTAAATCTCGTTGCTCGTCGAGATTTACGATGATGTTTAAGATTACTTCTTGAAATGAAATATTCATCTTTCCTTGTTCACAACGTAAAATCCTAATCACTGTCACGGTTCGTATGGATTAACACCACATTCAACCACGTGCCCGCCACTTCCACGTTCCGTCCAGGGTTTTTCCCCGTTATGTATGGTGCGAACTTTAGTTGCCAACCATTTAAGGCCACGATAATGTGGTTCTTTTTCAACCAGCGTATTGCTATACCAGGTTAATCCGGTATGAAATTCAGGTAAAAACACAGCCACGAATGCAAACAATTTTATAATCTCCGTTAAATAAAAAGCAACATTTTCGATGTGGGTCACAATCCTTAAATCCTTGGCTCAGCAATTTCTCTTATCGGTTAAGCAGGCTTACCTTCGGGCAATACTGATTGCCCGAAGCTAAAATTGCCATCCTAAAGAAAAGCTTGTTTCTTTTTAAAATACTGTAACACCGCACTACTCGTAGTAAATGGCTCACTATGTGACTTTACAATGGTAACACATTTTTCTGGGTTGCTCCTCCAGAAAGTTAGACTGGTTGCGAGCGCCTAGTTTATTTGCTGTATTCTGCGACACTTATTTACGTTACTTAGGAGTAAGTACGCGAATATTGCTGTAATATTGTGTGAGAAGTTTCTTCGTATTTTGTTATTGCTATGTGGTAGGAAAGGTTTTAGTAAAATGACAGAGATGACAATTTTATTTGCGCGAAAACATTTTAGGACGAGAAAATAATTACAAAGATGTAATTATTGAAGCACACTGTGTTCACCTAGCCATGGTTTTCAGCGAAACAGTGTGTTATGTGGTGAGCAGCGCGTTTGAGAACACAATTTTTTTATATTGTCTTTCACCTCTTCAGCTAAGCTAAATCGCTTGTGTTAGGAGTGGGTTCACATCAGTAGTGTAATAGCCAGGATTTAGATTCAGAACATCTGGATCATAAGTTCGCCTACTGCCATTAGAAAATAATCCACCAAAACACTAACTGGTGTAGCGCTTCTGGTGTTGTATACGTCTATAGACCTTGGTAATCACTTCCCATCAGGTGGGCCATGTGTTTGTCTGACACCTAAGTGATATAAGAAATGCGCAAGCTAGTGTTGCACTGAATTGTCAAGTCACCAAAACATTTAAGTCATAAGTGGAGTTGGCATTCTGTTGTCAATGACTGACATATTTACTGAGGTGTGAAGTAATTATAGATTCAGTCAATCTGGGTTGTTTCCAATCCAATGGCGGTAGTCAAATAAAACTTGTTTTCTTAGGGTTTCCTCAGATAATAGGACCATATTTTTTTTGGTATATTTATTGTTCCAGGGAATGCGTTTCCTGCTATCTTACTTCTATTGTTAAGGAATATACTGGTATCCATTTGTCAAAGGGTAGGCAGAGGTGTATTAACACCCACATTATGCCAAATATGATTATCGATCCCACGTAATAGGGGCAAGTGGGCACTTAGTCATCGGTAGTATGTTTACTGTCAGATGGAGAACAACCCTTTCCCATCTACCAGAAGTAATAAGATTATAATAATTTATTCATTTAACTTTGAAAATTACTAATACTAGAACAAAAACACTCTCAAAATATTAATAACCTCATATCAGCCAGTAAAAATAACAGCCAATGCCTATAATAATATTTTATTTCGCAAGCTATACGGCCCTATCAGTCAAATTCTCTAACTAGGATGTTCGCTCGAGTAGACGCATTAGGGTTTGGTCGCGTTCTTGGCACGTATCGTACGACACCCCTACGTGACGAAGAGCTCCCTAGCGAATAGCTGTCGGAAATAAAAACCCTTTTTCCTTCAGAAAATCTCGTATGGCCTGCATATGAAGACATTTCTAATAATGTTTGAAAAGGGATCCCTTTGAGTAGGTATGTCTGTGGTTTTCCTTAATTGACTGTTTGCTGCGGAATTTATCTTATCTTTGATATTTCACATGAGATTTTTGTTACAATACGTGTCAGGTTTTTATTAACCTTCATTTATTTTATTATGTTAACCCAATTTTATAACTAAAATTGGGTTAACATTCTCCTCCATTTCCTCGTATTCTATATTTAAAACTGGACTAATTGGCTATGTTAAAATTTGATCTAGTCATAGTTAATTAGTTTGTATTCACACATAATACACTAGTGCCAAATATGCACTGCCTAAATTTAACTGACTCGCTTCGGAAATAAACATGTTTTGTTTAGGAAGCACACGTTTTGATGAGTAAGAATTAGTTTTAACTGATATTAAATTTTAAGCATTAATTTCAGCAAAGGTATTTAATGAAATTAATTCTAACTAGGTAAATGCGTTTTAACAAAAAAGATTGCTTTAACAGTCACTCAATTAACTTAAATTACGTAAATTTTAGTCCACATAATTTAAAGACGTAATTACTGAAGCGCACTGTATTCACTTAGCCATGGTTTTAAACGAGACAATGTGTAATGTGGTGAGCAGCGCATTTAACAACACAAAACAGTTTAATTTTTTAAGAAATTAGTAACCGAATTTATTAATATTCTCCCTAACCTCTTCAGCTAAGCTAAATCACTGGTGTTAGGAGTAGGCTCACGTCAGTAGTGATGATACGATGAGGACATGACATGATCACCGTTCGATGTTTCTACTTCCATAATTCTTTCCATACACTAGTTGCAAGTACTCTTGACCTAACATTGTTAAGATGTTCTCGACCTGATTGACATTCGTATGCTTAGGTCGACCCTTGCCCATTCACCCTCGCCTCATAAATCTGTTTCGTCAATCTTATTTCGCCCATTCTCTACATATCCGAACCATCGGCACAAATCCCAATAAAAAAGATAAAACACGTAACGTTCAAACTAAGATACTCATGTTTTATTATTATACTAGCGATTACCCACGACTCCGCCTGCATATATTTCGGATTCAGTTACTGTAAGCCATGGGAGCCTATTTCAGGGGTAAAAAGCCTTACTTTTTTCAGACAATACAGGGTGGAAGATTTTCATGACCCTGGACGAGAAGTACTCGAAATACTCAGGAGAAAAAGAATTTCACTGAAAGGAAACATTACTTTATTTTTAAAAGGAAAAAAGAACTGCGTTCAAAGATTTTCGAAAACACGCTTGACCCGGTAATCGAACCGAATAAACTCGAAAAAATTTAGATTTAAGGGATTTCCTTTCATTTCATTTACTAAATTTTTAGACAGATTTGATCGGTATAATTGCCACTATCGATTGAAGTCATAAAAATACAAGATGTGATTTTTTAGGTATAAAAAAAAAAAAAAAAAAAAAAAAAATCCTGTATAATCAATTCCTATACCAAATTTTACTTAGATCTGTTCATCGTTTAACCGTCCATGAGTAACAAATATCCAAAAATTCAAGCATCTATACAAACTTTCAACTTTATAGTATTATAGTTTGGTAGCGTTCGTTTGATGTAATCTATAATTGGTGGATTATAGCTCCTTCGCTGCCATAGCAACCCGTGCTATCCTCAAATGACATCCATAAAACGCGTACTGTGTATATATAGTACCTACATGTTGTGACGTAGCTAGGGTCAAGATTATATACCAGAAACTACAGTAGGATACTGCTGTCTAGTGAACAAGGAAGAAAGGTTTGACAGTAGAAGAAACTCGTGAAGTATGTTTCGCTAGAAGCAATCCACGCCGGCACAGCGGTGTCTTCTATACGAGACCCATATTCGTTCCTGCGTGGAATACTGCTCACATCTCTGGGACGGCTCCGCAATGTACTTACTAAAAGCTCTCGACAGGTTGCAGCGACGTGCGCTCCACATTATTAGGAATCCTGAGGTCACGAACACCCTCGAGCCTTTGCAGATGCGTAGAGATGTTGCGTCTTTGGCAGTATTCTACCGTCTCTACCATGGTAAATGTTCTGACGACCTCTTCCAATATTAGCCCCGCCCTCTCCTTTCTTCACAGGATGACACGTGCAGGGCTGAGATGCCATACATATACGGTGCAGAGTATACCTACTAGAACCAAGCGTTTCAGTGACTCATTCCTACGCCGCACCACTAAGACTCCCTGTCAGGCTGTTCTCCCTGCCTTCACCAGCGAGAAATAGACGTGAGCATAATGTATATGTATGTAAATAAGGCCACACATATTATTCAGTGCCGCTACACTTAAAGTCTCTGCGCGTATATAATTCCAAAGATTCTCTTAGAAGCACTCACATAGCGTAACTAACGTGCACGTCACTTGCAACTCATTTTGCATTTCCCTGCCTCAGTTGCAATATGTACATACCTTGACGTTTTAGTCAACTGGATGTGACATAATTTAAATTTAATTTTAGAGGAATTAACTTTTTCCTGCAAATTGAGGACCTTGAAGGCACTATTATCCCGTACTAGGGCCTTCTTAATCCGCGATTTGAAGAGTGTAGCTCAATAGCTACGACCATAGTGTCTTAAGTTTAAGCGTTTAAGCGGGGCGTGAAAAGGCTTCTTATGAGGCCGTCAAGCTGAGTGCCACCACTGTTAACATGGTACATGTTTTCGATGGTGACCCTCTTTCCGAAACTTTGCCTTTAGCTTACCATTAGGCGAGGTGAAGTCAAATTGACGTGTCATTTATAAAAAAAAATCTACAAACTACATACCTTTGTCGATTGTCGTATGCTTCGGGAGTAGTGCCGCGGGCTTGGAAGGAGGCGAACATACAGCCGGTCCCCAAAAAGGGGGATCACTCGGACCCGGCGAACTACCGACCCATAGCTGTCACCTCAATCCTCTGTAAAGTGTTTGAGCATATCATTAACGCACAGCTCATGCGTTACCTAGAAGATCACTCCCTAATTAATGACCGACAGTACGGGTTCAGACCGAAACGGTCAACGGGTGATCTTTTGGCTTACGTCACACACCTCTGGGGTGAGGCTATGGACAGGCATGGCGAATCATTGGCTATCAGTCTTGATATCGCCAAAGCCTTTGATAGAGTCTGGCACAGTTCGCTACTTTCCAAGCTTTCGGCCTATGGTCTGCCTGTTTGACTATGCGACTGGGTTGCCAGCTTCCTGCATGAGCGTAGTATCCGAGTTCTCTGTGACGGCCGGGCCTCAGAGTTCATGCAGGTTAATGCTGGCGTGCCCCAGGGATCCGTTTTATCGCCCACTCTCTTTCTTCTGCATATAAATGATATGCTAGCAGTAGGGAGTATCCATTGCTATGCAGATGATAGCACTCTACATGGGTGATACTTCGGGCACCCCGCGGCCAAGCGGGCTGACACTGACGCAAATAGACAGCGGCTTGTCGTTGAGCTCGATCGGGTCCTGACTTGCATCTCCCAATGGGGATCAGAGAATCTGGTCGAGTTCAATGCCAAAAAAACACAAGCGTGCGCGTCCACAGCCAAGACTTCCCCCTTCCTTCCTCTCCCTACTCTCCAGAATACACCGCTGGCTCTACAGGATCACATTGACATGCTCGGAATGGATGTTCGCTGCAACCTGAACAACAAGAATTACATCGAGAGCGTCATCAAAACAAAGTCGCAAAAACTCGGGATCTTGAACAGGGCGAAGCGGTTTTTCACGCCGGAGCAGCGGTGTCTTCTGTACAAGACACAGATTCGCTCTTGTGTGGAATACTGTTCTCATCTCTGGGATGGGTTCCCGCAATACCTGTTAGACGCTTTTGACAGAATGCAGCGACGTGCAGTTCGTATCATAGGTGATCCTGAGGTTACCAACACCTTGGAACCTCTGCAGTTGCGTAGAGACGTTGCCTCTCTGGCCGTTTTCTACCGCCTCTACCACGGCGAGTGTTCTGAGGAGTTATTTCAACTGATCCCACCCTCTCCCTTCCTATCCAGAACAACACGTGCTGGTCTGCGGTGCCATCCACACACGGTGGAATCCATACCATCTCGCACTAAACGGTTTGGGGGCTCTTTCCTCTGCCGCACGATAAAGAGCTGGAATGCTCTGCCCGCATACGTGTTTCCCTCCTCTTACAGTCCCGGGTTCTTCAAGCGGGGCGTGAAAAGGCATCTATCAAGGCCGTCAAGTTAGGGACCACCATTTTACGTCCAATGGCACCGGGAATGGTGATCTGTATCTTCTGGACTGCACTTCAGCTTTGTTGCCATCTAGCGGGGTGCAGTCAATTGACGGACCAAATATTCAAAAAAAAAACCATAGTGAGAATGTGCTAGGACACCAAGGTAGCGTAGCACATCACCGAGGTGCTCGTAGCACTCTGTAGCTACATCACCAAGATGGTCGTAGCACTCTATCGGTACATCACCGTAGCGGCCGTAGCACTCCAGCTACATCACCAAAGTGGTCGTAGCATTATTTGCTACGCCACCCAGGTGGTCGTAGCTAATTTCGGCTTAATAATATCATGCATGCATATATTTGTATGCATGAATGTGAATATTTGGATAGTATTGGGTGTTTCTAGTTACAAACAAAATGTATCGAAGTTTAATTTATGCGCTTTCCAGTATCCATAAAACGAGCTAGTTAATATAAACTTACTTTAGGTCCAAGTTATGTTAAGTAAAGTGTCTTATAATATTGTTTTATTTGTAAAAAGATTATACTTGATCGATAAAGATAATACCAAAATAATATCTCACATTTATAACACTTGGCAAAATGAAAGATGCACTTAATCTAACGATTTCTATTACATTGGCATAATGATCGATATGGCGGAAATAAACCATCCATTCATTAAGTTCGCGTTAGTTTGATCTCAGTAATAAATCCAACTGAAGAGACTCTGAGAGTCGCCATTGCAATCTATACAAGTTAATAAAATTGACGTGTCCGTTTGTAATTAAAGTTCCAGTTTTTAGTGCGTCAAGGTCGGCAGCAGGTGTGACGTTCCTTGACGTTGCATACATTCCAAGCCAAGGCATCACCGTCCATCAGGTGGGTCATGTGCTCGTAAGGTATAAAAACTCCCAAAAAAAAATAGTAACACAATTTTTTTAATTTTGGCTCGTCTGTATGCCATTTGGACTGTTTTTAATTTCCAAAATGTTAAGCCAATTTTTACTGTTTTTTTAGACACATGGATAGCTGATGTTATAAGATTTAACTTATTAACAAAAAACAGTGCGAAATCCACGCAGACGAATTCGCGGGAACAGCCAATACGGCATAATAACTATAATACTCATTGAAACTAATCCTCTAAATGTATTACCCTCATGTACTAATATTAATTTCTTTACTATTTTAGTTGTATGATTGATCGTATTGGCGCCACACTTCCGATGTCATCGATCACCCGTAATATATCTATATCGACTGATAAAGGACAAACTGTATTGCGTATTTTCGATAGGACTGTCTATTGAAAGAAATACATTCACAGACTTATATGTGCTTATAGTTTCTTTATGAAGAGTGGCTAAACAAGATGCTTTTTCGCGGTAACATAAATTCGAAAATGTGTGTATCGATTTAGCGTATTTTCGCGGTAACGTCCATCGCAGTGCTAAACATTCGACGATTCGTGTATTGCTATGGTGTACTTTCGCACTAACGTGAGTCATATTTCAGAACCTTTGAAGTACCGTTCTTCGCGATTTTGAACTTCAAAATTCAGTGGGACAGTCGTATAATTTGAATACTTTAGTAATTCCAGTTGTTAGATATCATTCTATTAAGATCCTTTTCATATTGTAACATTATTCAAAGTGACATACATTAGGGAAGGTTCATATCTGACGGAACATGCGTCGCGTATTATCGGTCGCGTAACGCCAGAACAGACAAATGTATAGAAAAACACTTGTTTTTTTATACATTTGTCTGTTCTGGCGTTACGCGACCGATAATACGCGACGCTAGTTCCGTCAGATATGAACCTTCCCATATACTTGGAATGACAGCCGCGGAGCAAGAGATACATAACCAATTGCGATCCAACATACCATACCACAGATTTTAAATCTGACCTACCTATTAAAAAACTGAATCAAAATCCGAGTCCAACAGAGAAAAAACTTGCTATTTTTTATTGCAAAAAGCTGAGTAGAACCGAATATAAACCAAAAGTGAACCCGCGGGCATAACCTAGTATAAAATAAAAACAAAACAATGCACACACAAGTCCGTACGCCAACAATCCGTTTCTATTAATTCCCACGCCGTACCCCTATCCATTAGTTCCACATCTAGGTGGCACAGAAACGCCGGCACATCCCGTTTCTAACTCTTTTCGAATGCGGCTCGCTGCAGAAACGTTCTGAATGTGACGTTTGAACAGAACACTCGAATGGCAATTAAAAGCGCGCTTTGCTATACACACATGACGTTTTCAAATGGACTTTGTGCCGGCGTAAATTAAATCGGATTGAAAACATAGTGATGACGTAATTACTGTGTGATACGATGTACTAAAGGTGCCTTTTGTGGGTGTTTTAGTGTTTATTCCTTTGAAATTTGGCGTAAGAAATTATTGTTGAAGTATTCAAAGTGTGCTGTTTGTAAAAATTATACTTTGGAAATTTGAAAGAAGAGTGACAGCAAATGCATCTATTGTATACGTGGTTTTAGATTTGTTATCTGATAAATGGGATTTTTGAGAATAGTTCTGTTAAAAATCTCAGCAAAGAATTATACAAACAAATTATGCGAAGCGTAACATACATATTGTTATATAATCACATTTTACATGTTATGTAAAAATCTTTGGAAGCTGAATACGTCCCAAATAATTTCATACAGTGATGATTGTTAGATATTATTTACTACAGCAGCCAGTCTCTAATTTACAGGTTTTACCTCAACAATTGAGAAGTTTCTTTTGCTTGTTTAAGTAGAAACTGAAAAGCTATAAATAGTTTGAGAATTAACACGCAAATTAACCTAAATAACTGTAAAAACCTTTGATCTGAAAAGTTAAAAAATCTTAATTCGCAAAGGTTCCTTACGTTTGTTAATAGAAAATAAAACGGGCCAAGATTAATTGACGTGAAATTAAAACAGTCAGAATTTAATCTAAAAGCCGTGTTTAACGCCGAGAAAATCTCGTCTCTTCAACAAATTAGTTGAATTTACTTCTTAACTAACAAAAGTTGAATCTCATAAAATGTTTTCGCATAACGTGAAATAATTTGTTTTTAAACAACAAAGCTTTCCCCGTACCAACTTTCAAATTTTGTAACTGATGGGCTCAATTTAATAAGTTAACCATTTAGGGTCTTTAAAAATATAGAATTAAACTTGAAGTTGTAAACTGCTGATTAATTAGGTATATAATAATTATATGGAAATATTAATAAATATTTCGCAACATTCACAACAACGCTATCTAGACCCATTGTAAGCTTAGTAAAATTAGCTAGTATTATGGAATCTAGAATGCGGATAAACATACTTAGATTATTGTTTGCTGTAAATTCATACATACTAGACACAACATATATTATACCCAATGCCATATTTATGCATACAAATATTTGCACTAAGCGGGGATCGAACCCGCGCCTCCTGCGTGACAGTCGCGTTCACCACCGCCTCGCCACAGAGGCTGCCATATGCTATAATAGTATTTAGGTCTAATACGAAGCACAGGTTATTACTGTTCAATATTTGGACTGTATCACATACAATGTGTGGTACGATTATTTTATTATTAACTAGCTGTCCCGGCGAACTTCGTACCGCCAATTTTTTCCCGCCCCGCGATACGCGTCAGATCCCATTCCCGCTGCACCATTTAGGGGTATGAAAAATAGATGTTGGCCGATTCTCAGATACCGGATAAGCACAAAAAATTTCATCAAAATCGGTCAAGCCGTTTCGGAGGAGTATGGCAACGAAAACTGTGACACGAGAATTTTATATATTAGACTAGCTGTCCCGGCGAACTTCGTACCGCCAATTTTTTCCTACCCTCGTGGCGTCAGATCCCGTTCCCGCTGCACCATTTAGGGGGATGAAAAATATATAATAATTAAATGACGATTGATCATTTTTCTACCGGAAAGAATAATGATTAAATTACTAAAATGGCTATTAAAAAATAAGGGTTGATCGTAGAAGGGTGAAAATTGAGGATTGTATGTATTTTTGTATGTTGTATAATAAAAAAAATAGAAATTAAAAATTTTGTCTAAAAAATAAAAAATAAAAATTTAGGGGTGGACTACCCCTAACATTTAGGGGGATGAAAAATAGATGTTGGCCGATTCTCAGACCTACTCAATATGCTCACAAAATTTCATCAAAATCGGTCAAGCCGTTTCGGAGGAGTATGGCAACAAAAACTGTGACACGAGAATTTTATATATTAGATTTAACGTTGGCAAAGCAGCGCCACAAATTAATATTTTTTTATGATAAACGATAACGATATATTTTTTGCAATATTTGATTACTGTGTTATAAAAATTAAATATGTATCCTTTCAATTTTTAAAGTTGTTATGATATTCAGTAGTAACTTCATGCAAAAAAAATGGGGAGCCCCTTGTTTCGCAGATAGAAATTTCATAGAATTTCGTTTCCCAGAAAATGTTACATAATAATATTTGGTCCTTGTATTTTTATTTCGAATATTATTGCTTCAAAGACAATTTAACTAGAATGAAACATATTTCACAGAAACATAATGAATTTTTAATCAAATTTTTTGTTCAACTATCTTATTTAACTGAAGAATTCTTTTTTAAAGAATATTAAACCATCGCCACCATTTATTTCGATTGCTTGTAACATTTACAATACTTTTTTTCGATTTTTTGTAGTCATTTATTAGTTAATACCCTAACTCAGAGTACCCTGACTCGGATAGGTTAGGTTAGAAATGGATTTTTTAACCTCCCAGAAATAGAAGCCCCGTGGAACGGGGCTCCGTCGAATTATATTACCTTAGCTCAAATAAGTTTTATATCTTTTGGGTGGTATGTAAAAAAATAAAATAAATATAAATATTCCACAACATTCTACACAACGCTATCTAGACCCATGGTAAGCTTTTATAGCTTGTGTTATGGAATCTAGAATGCGGATAAACATACTTATATACTTTTTTTTTTGTAAATACATACATATTATACATAGAAACACCCAGACCAATGCAAATAGCCATATTCATGCATACAAATATTTGCACTGAGCGGGAATCGAACCGCGTGCGTGGGTCGCGTGCACTACCGCCACGCCACAGAGGCTGTCAAACGATTTTATATTTTTATGTTTTATATTTTGATAAAATGTTATTCTTGGTAATAAGTTTAATATTAAATAAACAATATTATAATGATAAGGAATATTTGATTTGTTATTCTATGATATATTTATAATCATTAAACTTTTTGTAAAAGAAAAATCAATGATTTAAAAATCTTCAAATTCAGTTTTCTATGTATTGATAACATATTCTATGAAACCAAAATATGAGAATATTTCTATTTGAAACGAAATTCTATAAAGCTATTAGCTATAAAACAACGTACAGCCACAAAAATGATATTCTGGGAAAATTATTGAATAATATACATCGCAATCAAGTGAATCGAGGAATTGGTAATAAAATGTTTTGCACGTGTAAAATAGGTAAACACCATCCTAAAATAATATAATATTTACATAATCAAAACCCACTAAAAAAATCTTATTCCTGGTCCGAACATGGTCTCAACGAAACACGAATAAAACAACAACAGAATTTAAATACAGCTATTTACATGCTCTCGACATATTTGCCCTGAAAGATGGCATAAAATGATACGTACGAAAGAGCAAGGGTTCCGTATCGGTTGATTTCCATAAGCGGTGTTTACAACAACGTAACTTAGGATCAAGGAGTTGAAATCTCTGCCGGGATACCATATCTTAAAGGTCCCGACGTGATCAGATTTACATAATAGGGAACCACTCGGACCACTTTCTTCTATGTAAATGTTGAGTTTTTCGTTCTACGTCCCGAACGGTATTAAGTGTAAAGGCTGTGGAATGATTGATACGAAACGGATGTGTTCCCAGATGATTTATGCGTCTTTTAGGACATGTATAAATGTTTTGAGGATTTGGGAATCTGATTGTAGCTGCCTACTGACTTGGTTGCCATAAAATCCTGTTACTTCGATGTCAAACTCGTTGAGTAATGATCATCATTTTCGTTCGTTGACCTATGTACAGTCAGCATCAGATTTATCTTGACTAGGAAAGTACTCAAAATGATCTTAGTATCTACTAGTGATGTTGATATCCGATAACATCAGGAAGAATAAATTACTCAGATGGGCTTGAACCCACGACCTTTTCCTTACAGGGGGAATGCTCTTTCAACTGCCTGACACCAACTGAACACATCGGAGCTGTAAAAAATCAACAGGCGAGCAATTTCGCGATTGCAGAACACCAGCTAGAGACAGGCACTAACCACTGGATTGAATTCCACCAGACACAAGTCATCTTCTACGAACGTCACTATTATTCAAGAGAAGTATGTGAAGTGATTGAAATCAAGAAGCACAAAAATTTCAATCGGGAAGATGGATTTAAATTATTAGCAACATGGCATCCAGTGTTACAAGGTATGCAACCTCGGTTATCTCTGCAGTCGGATAAACACCGAACAGTTTGCTTACAGAATAAAGACACTGTGAGTGTGGTATGAGACGGTACATGGCGAAAACAAAATATCGAGAATGTGCGGGTAGATGAAGAACCTACTACCTAATGGACTCGAAGACAGCTGGCGTGCACCACTGAGCCAGTCAGTCTGTGACCACGGTCGGTGTAACCTGGTCGAAGCGTCAGGCAAATTAAAAAGGTACGTACCGTATACCATGATCGCGTTAATTCCTGTTATTATTATAATAACTCAGTCAACAGGCCAGGGGGAATACCAATATATTATTAAGATTTGAGTACTTTCCTTGTCCAGATCGATCTTTTCACTTTCTCTCTCTATATTAGAAATCAAAAGGCACTCGAAACTACCCGTAACTGTCTTAATTTTACTTCACTAGACACTTCACAGTCAAACTGCTCTAAATTTTGAACAGGAAATTCTACTATGCCCGACTTCTTAAGGTCCTTACTAGAGACGATGCCTTAGAGCGAATGGGTGGAGTCTACGAACGTAATAATCGCAGCCCCGCACCACCCCGCACTCATGTCACTAAAGTGATTATAATATAAAAATATGGGAAAAGATGTCGATAAAAAGGGTACAGAGTGGACACATCATATTCTGCCTAACTTCACGTACCTAACTGATTTGGTATTTTTTGACATCGATGTTGATTGATTCTTGATTCTTTATTATAGCTAAGGTCGGCGGCTCCGCTCGTATGGATGTCTGTTATCGCGACTTTGGTTTTATCTCTGGTACCATTCTACCAAAACCTTTTAAATTAAAATACCATATCAAAATCCGTGTACTAAGTAGCATTTGTGTCCATTGTGAACAAACAGACAAATTCAATTTTAAAAGGTTCAAATTCTAAGGCGTAGCGGTAGAGCATTCAGAGATTGTGGGTTTGATGCCCACTCAGCACTTATATTCATATTACATGAATCTTAGATTATTAATAATCTAAGTCATGAATATATATTTCCATTGGTTAGGGTGTTTATTGCATAGATACATTGAGGTAGGTGAATATGAAAGCTATAAGTATGCTATAGGCATAACAATTCACACACATTACACATTCTCACAATGCCATCGTTTGCTAAGTAAGCCCAAAAATATGTTTATCTAAATGACATCACATTCAAACCTCTTATAGTATGCACTAACTGACCCGGCAAACTTCATTTCACCTTAAAAATTAGAATTTACCTCAATTGGCTGTATTAAGTTGTCCTAATTATTTTGAGAACAGAAAGCATTACGACAGGGACTCCATACGCCCACGGAGATCCTGACACCAATAGGACATAACAACGTCTTTCGGGTCAGATATTTCATATAATGGTTAAGTATTCTTAAATGTTTCTATTTTCCGCGCATATTTTTTACTTTTTCTTTCATAAAAACCTTCACAAGACAATAACAAATCCAACAAAAAAGAAAAAAGCGAAATTGGTCCAGCCTCAGCCAGTCCAGCCAAAAATGAATCCGTATTGGGAAATAGGGATTCATTTTTATATTATATAGATTGTATTGTACATATAAACCTACTTCTTGAATGATACTATCTATTATAGAAAAGCGCTTCAAAATCCGTCGCGTAATTTTAAAAATCTAAGCATACATAGAGACAGACAGACAGCGGGAAGTGAATTATTTTATACTAGAGATTATATGTAGTGATCATGGTTTTATAATATTATATATTTAAATATGTAGCTATAGGTATGTATAGTATTCTAATATACATATATTATTATACAGACGTAGTTTGTGACGTTATATAGGTTAATCTCTGGATCTACAGAACCAATTCTAAGAATTATTTCACCAATAGAAACCCACACTATTTATCAGTGTCATAGGTTTTATATCCAAAGACGCGAAGATCAGCACGCTGTCAAGAAAGCTCTCAACATACCCAACCAGCCCAGAGGGAGGGGAAGACCACTCGCTACTTGGTGGAATAATATTAAGAAGGAGATGGACCAGGATAGCCTTAGTACCCAGACAACCCAGAACAGGATTCTTTGGCGCAGATGTACAGGGAGACCCGACCCCAGATAAACTGGGAACATGGGTTGGACAAAGAAGAAGAAGATAGGTTTTATATCATTACACTACGAGTGAGGATCACCATCCGGAACGGCATCCAAAATCTACGTGGCTGGAGCCGTGAGCAACAGCTGATAACAAATAAAGTGTGTGAATAAAATAATCAACACAACATTTTCACGTATTTCTTGAGAGTTTAAAGCTTTAGCTTTTTTACCGAATTTACTTTCGGCGTCTCATAGAAGTGTCTTATCTGTCCACTTATGCATTAGTCTTGAATTGTGTTGCTGTCAAAGCTGCGAAAACGTGAAGCACAACCTCCCCGTCCAACAGCCATCACGGCACTGCCGCCCGGCCCCCGCATAGGCACCCGCTAAGCCAAACTCTCGAGAACGTAACAAAACCGTGGCCTGTGACTTCAAAAGTCAATGTATTGAACGGAAAAATGTACCACTTATACTCCAGATCTTTGTCTTTCTTTTAGTTAAAAAATCACGTAAAAATTCTTTTTCGTTTAGAAGTAGTTGCCAGTTTTCTTTTGAGGGACCTTTTTGCTTTGGGAATGATTTTCATATAGTAATTATAAAGTGAGAATAACTAAAAATGTACCAAATGTAGACAAGAAACCAACAAATAAAACAGTGTAAACAGTTTTCAAATACGTCCACAAATAAAAAAGGAGTTGGTCTCTAAACATACTCCTGAAACCCAGATTTATCATTTTTATTCCTCTTAAGATCAATAGCCGTAAGTCAAAGTGGAAATAGAAATCGTTCAGTTGTTTCCACTGAATAATATAAAGCCTCTGAATCGATGTCTGTTTGTATAAACAAGCAGATTGCAGTATAAATAAAACTGGAACTTAGACAAAAAGCTGCATTGCTTTTGGTGAAAGTAGAAAGAAAAGCTACAGCTACATACACACATCAAAAAAAGTTTGTGATCACTTGGAAAAACTGAAATCTTTTTTGTTACTGTAGATTATAGTATTATTTTTTCTTCTTTTTAGATTCTTTATTTAAAAATAAAGAATTTGAACACAAAACAATGACACCGTTCAATTGTTTTTTCTTACAAAAAGGCTTTCAGTCCTAGCTTACGCTCATTCAGAAATCTGATTTAGTGAATTATAACCGATTCAAGATATTTTTCACGGAAAGTAGTGATTGAAAAAATGCCAAGAGGATTTCAGAGGTTTTACGAGCTAAAATAGTAACTTTGAGGGAAGAAGGATACACCACGAGAGTAATAGCACGCAGACTTGCTATATCCCAATCCTGTGTCGTGGCTACGTTGCAGAGGTACCACGGAATGGAGAATTTAGCTGACCGACCCCGCAGCGGTCGCCCAACTGTTTTGACAGCTGCCCAAAAGCGCTATATTAGATTGCTGGCAGCCCGTGATCCCACAATCAACGCCACTAAAATAAAAGCAGAAGTCAGGGCCGCCTCTGGGCTTGAAGTTAGCACGCAGACCGTTCGCAATTGCTTGCACCAGGCTGGATTACGAGCACGGAGGTCATGGCGAGCTCCGCTCAATTCCCGGCAACGTCAACAACGAAGATTGCAGTGGGCTAGACTTCGGCAAAATGAAGAAGGTGAGGAAGAAAACATTTGGCAAAACTGTCTCTTCGTTGACGAATCCCGAATCTGCACTCATCCAGATAACCGACGTGTCCGTGTCTGGAGAAGACCAGGCGACCGTGAAAGACAAAGAACTGCCACTGGAACAGTTCAGCAAGGCGGAAAATCGGTGTCTTTTTGGGGTGGCATTATGATTGGAGCTAGAACGCCTTTGATCCCGTATCGGGGCTTCATGACAGCAGACATGTACAAAGCAGTTGCTATTGATGATATCGTCAAACCATTCCGAGTAAACCATGGGCACCAATTTGTACTGGTCGATGATAATGCGCCCGCACATCGAGCTCAACAAGTCAATGCTGCTCTTCAAGAATACGATATCACACGATTAGACTGGCCTGCCGGCTCGCCCGACTTAAACCCAATAGAGCACGCGTGGGATGCTCTTAAACGAGCTGTATGGAACCGTGAGCCACATCCCCAGACAGTTCCAGAGCTCAGGGAAGCCGCTATTGAAGAATGGGATAGGTTACCCCAGGAAATGCTGGATAACATGATCCTCAGCATGCCCAGGAAGATCTCCGCATGTGTTCGAGCCAGGGGAGGAGTTATTTTATATTGAATTTACACCTTTTAACAATAAATTGTAGTTTAAGTTTAATTAAACAGTCTTTTTCTTTCTATGAAATTTCTATCACAATTGCATTATGATTAATGGCTCAATTTTTTTAAATAAATAATAAAAAATAGTTTTATATTTAATTTCAAACAGGGTATTCCTATTTAAAGAAAGCATACAACATAGATTTTTTCTTGATAAAGTTAAATTTAAAGAATTCTAGGAGCTTATGCCATTTTTGATGTGTGTAGCTAATGTATTGGAGCATAGTGCATTGCAGAACACCAGGGTTATTTTTCAGAGGGTGACGCCTGTCACCCTAGCAGAAGTAGGCCGTGGCGGCGGCGCAAAGTGCGTCTCCCCGTACCAGGGGCTAAATGGGGACACTACGGTCCCCACAACCCGAAGGGGGCCATCTCGAAAGAGATGGTCCTGGGGCTGCCGGGGTGCGAGAGATATGTTTTCTGTAATCTCACCTCCAGCAACCAAAGACACATAGGCGGCGTGAGTTTTAGTCAGTTCGAGTCCGACATAACCACCTCCACCGGCTCCAGGGGGGGTGGTATCCGTGGGAACTTTTCGCACCAGTCAAATAATAATACCATTGAATTGACTGAATGTATACTCGTTCCAGTAATTACGTTCGTGATTTAATAAATTTAAATTGCACCACCATCGTCAACTCGGATGGACACTGACGTATCCGGGCCAGCTGTGCCACCTAAACCCGTCGACATGGAGCAGGACGTCCCATTGTCACCACTCCTCGAATCGGAGGAGGAGTGCTTTCCAGGGGGGGGAGGAGGGAGTGAACTTGGTGAACTCCCGTCCTCCCCCTTGCGGGATTGACATCGTCCAGGTAAACCTCCAGCACAGTCAGGCTGCGACGGCTTCCTTGCGCAGAGTGCTGGAGAAAAACCCGCAGACCATTGCCATGATCCAGGAGCCGTGGATCAATGGCAACAGGGTCTGTGGTCTGAATAACGCCGGAGGCAAATTGCTGCTGGACACTTCCGTAAGTAGACCGAGAGCATGCATGTACCTCCCCAAACACTCACCAACACTGTTAATTAACCAATTCTGCTCAAGGGACCTGACAGCCGTCAAGTTCAGCAGAAGTGACCAGCACCAACCGGACATCGTCCTCGCTTCCGTTTACCTGCCGGGCGACGAAGACCTACCCCTACCGGAGCTCAGCGCACTGGCTGAGTACTGCGAAAGGGAGGGTCTGGACATCATCGTCGCAGCTGACACGAACGCACATCATACTCTGTGGGGTAACAAAGATAACAACGACAGAGGTAAGGATATGCTTAACTTTATTTTCACTAACAATTTTAATCTGCTAAACCGAGGCTCAGAACCAACGTTCGTCACGAGACTCCATAAAACTATAATAGATCTCACCCTGGTGTCAACCAGGATATCGGATTTAATTACCGGTTGGCATGTGTCCAAAGAGGCCTCATGCTCGGACCATAGATGGATCCGCTTCCATCTAAACATTAACTTACAAAAACCCAAACCATGTAGGCTGCCGCGCAAGACAGACAGACAAAAATTTGTAAGCCTAGTCAATGCAAGTATGAACAACCTACATATGCCATTAGAAAACCTCAAAGTAACAGACCTAGACTTCTATACCGACATTATCACCTCGATACTTATCTCCAGTTACGAACAGTCATGCCCCCTCACCACACCAAGGCTGGGAAAGGGACAACACTGGTGGTGTTCATCCCTCGAGAGACTTCGACGAAAGTTGAGAAAACTCTTCAACAGGGCTATGAACACCAGAGAACCGACGGACTGGGATGAGTACCAAATCACAAAAAAACAATATAAAAAAGAAATCCGGCAGAGACGCACAGAGACCTGGAGACGTTTCTGTACGAACATCGAAAACAGCAACCAGGCCTCCAAGGTCAAAGCCTGCCTCTCTAAGGAGCAGGACCATTCCATTGGCTGCCTCAAAAAACCAGACAACACTTTCACAACAAATGATGCTGAAACAAGCGAAATTTTACTTGCCACCCATTTCCCTGGTTGCAAACTGGCAACCGAACAAGTATGGGTAGATACAAACGAACGACCAACTAGCCCCGAAGACTGGGAGGTTGCTCGAGAAACCATAGACAAAGAAAAACTGCTATGGGCAATTAACACTTTCTTACCTTTCAAGGCAGCGGGCCTGGACGGCATTTTTCCAGGACTCCTAAAATGGAGCGGACCTATTATAGCGGACCAACTAGTCAAACTACTGCAAGGTTGTCTCGCACATCGCTACATACCCCTGAAATGGAGGGAAGTTAAAATAATATTCATCCCCAAACCAGGTAGAAGTGACTACACACAGGCCAAATCCTTTAGACCTATCAGCCTTACCTCGTTCTTACTAAAGACTTTGGAACGTCTAGGCGATAGCGTGATAAGAAGCCGTGTACTAGCACTGAAACCTCTACACCCCAATCAACACGCCTATAGCGAGGGCAAGTCAACAGAATCAGCACTCCACCACGTGGTCTCCCGTATCGGTGGTGCTCTAAAGTCAAAACAACCCACCCTAGGAGCCTTTATTGATATTGAGGGTGCTTTCGACAAAACAAACTTCAACAGCATAAACAAGGCACTGCTCGAACACGACGTGCCTTTAACAATCATTGAATGGATAGACAACATGCTCAGACAAAGGGCTGTGCAACTCACAGTCAACACCACAACGCGAGGCATCGTAAGTAGAGGATGCCCACAAGGAGGAGTACTCTCCCCTCTATTATGGAACCTGGTGGTCAATGAGCTTATAACAGATCTAAACGCAAACAACCTCTTCACTGTAGGGTATGCGGACGATATCACGATCTTAATATCGGGGTTGTTCGAAAGTGCCATATGCGATAGAATGAGACAGGCTTTCAAGATAATTGAAGCCTGGTGCGCGAAGCATGAACTATCGGTCAACCCCCAGAAAACCGAACTAGTAATGTTCACAAACCGAAGAGCACCGGGTCCTTACAAACTCCCGAGACTCTTTGCAACCGAACTAACACTTAAGGAAGAAGTAAAATACCTAGGTGTAATTCTCGATAGCAAGCTGCTCTGGAATAAACATCTTGACCATAAACTGAATAAGTGTACAATCGCTTTCTACCAATGCAAAAGAATGATGGGAAGCAAATGGGGACTTTCGCCAAAAATAACCCTGTGGCTGTACACAGCGGTGATAAGGCCCATGCTAGCTTACGGGGCTCTGGTATGGTGGACACGCACAGAATTGTCCACTGTGATCGCCAAACTAAAGTCCTTCCAAAGGCTGGCTTGCTCATCAATCTGTGGATGCATGAAAACCACTCCAACTGCAGCAATGGAGGTAACTCTGAACTTAACGCCACTTGACATATACATCCAACAAGAGGCCACCATCACCGCCGTTAGATTGTGGCACCTGGGGCTCTGGGGTAACAACCACACTAGTACCCACACCACAATTCTTAGGCGAGCCCTGGAGTACAACCCACTAATAGCTGCTCCATGCGACAAAACTTTCAAACAACACTTCTTCAACAAAAAATACCATATAAGAACAAAAGCCGAGGAAAATGATTACGCCGGAATTAGAGAGATACGCGTTTACACCGACGGCTCCAAAACAAAAAATGGCTCAGGAGCTGGCGTACACTCTCTAGACCTTGGCTTAAGCATCCACCTACCACTAGGCGAACACAGCTCGATTTTTCAATGCGAGTGTGTCGCCATAACAACGGCTGTGACGGCAATAAGTGAAATGAAGGTAAAGGGCTTTAATATAAGGCTCCTAACCGACAGCACAGCCGTCTTAAAAGCGCTTGACCACCAAATAACTAACAGCAAATTAATAGCAGAATGCCAAACTGCTCTAAACAAGATATCCACCCATAATGTAGTAACGCTACAGTGGATAAAAGGGCACAGTGGGTCCTACGGCAATGATGCTGCGGACGAACTCGCGAGGAGGGGTTCCGATACAACCACTGCTGGCCCGCTACCACTATTGCCAATACCTTTCTCACAGATCCGTACTTGGATACGCGAGAGATCTGTGAAACTACATAATGATAGATGGGTACAAACCATTGACTGCAGGCAATCAAAAATGGCCATGCCGTCGATAAACAAACGACTAACGAAACGTCTCTTAAGATTAGACCGAACTAGTCTAAGAACAATTATAGGGACAATAACGGGTCACTGTCCCCTCAACAAGCATTTATACACCATCGGTGTCACGGACAGTCCTCTCTGCAGGGGGTGTTTCGGCGCCGAGGAAACGGCCGCCCACGTAATACTGGACTGCGAGGCAGTGGCCAACCAACGATCCCAAATCCTCGGCACAGTGAGGTCGCTCCGCGAAGCCTGCGAAGCCCCCAGTAAGCTTCTGCGCTTCTGGGCGGAGCTAGGCTGGCTGATCTAGCCAGTGCTCTTCACGTACAATGGCCCAAGAAGAGAGGCTATGTGCGGAAAAAAAGAGTCCCCTATCCTATCCATCCTATCCTAAATTTAAATTGCATTACACATAGTTGTTCAAGCTGTCAATAAATTTGGTTTTAGTTTTAACACCGCAACTAGATGGTGTTGCTCGAAATAAATTCGAGATATCGTTTGTCTCACAAGAACTGTATATAATGCATTGGCATTTTCTTCATTTTGTACAAATTCCATCAATTGTATCGTTCGGTGACCAGTGAACTATTATTATTCATTTATCCGTGGGATTTTTGGGACTTGTCCAATAGAAAAATCACTAAAATCGCAATATTATTATAGTTATTTGAAAATATTTGTGAAGTATTTAAGTGTAAGGAAAGAAACTACAGTTGAGTGACTGTATGTTGTCTCTCTACCTACCTCAGAGGAAGAAAGCATGAGTATATCCTATTTATGTCTGTTTTTATAGTAGAAATGCGCTGAATATTCTGCTTAATATTTATACTCGGTATGATTCCCTTAATAGTCAGTTAATTTTGTGGAACAATCACGGAGTATTTTTATTGTATTACTAGCTGACCCAGCGAACGTCGTACCACCAATTTTTTCCGCCCGCGTGGCGTCCGATTCCGTTCCCGCTTCACCCTCTACTATATTAAGCATGTATTATACATATAAACATTCTTCTTGAATTACTCTATCAATTAAAAGAAACCGCATCAAAATCTGTAGCGTAGTTTTGAAGATATAAGCATACATAGGGACATGGAAAGCGACTTTGCTTTATACTATGTAGTGATGTAGTAAAAGTATTACAATTTTGCGTAAATAAAATAAATAATGCTACATTACACAGGCATAATCGAAATTGCAAAAACATTTCAAAATATTTTTCATAAATTTATACCACACTGAAATAAAATTACAATAGCGCGATAACAATAAAATAGTTCAACCGAACGAAGCCTTCCATTAAAATGATTCCAGTAAATCATTAACTGAAGTTCTTCGAACAATAAATTTAATAGACACTATAAAATAACAGTGAAACACGATCGTATTTCGTAATTATGATGAATTAGGTCTGAAAAGCACCACCCACCCCCCTCCCTCCCCCTGCACCGATAACGTCAAGTAATTAATCAACTTCATTAAACTTCCATTTGCTTTCAAGTGTCGGTTACATTTTATCTCGAGTACTAAATATTATAAGCCTACTGTGTTTCTGACTTTCTACTTCACTACTTTAAAATAATGAACAAAAGAATACTAAATATTTTTTTTTTTTTAATAAATTTAGAATTATTAATTTTCTACAAAGTAGCTAACTTAGCGGTTCAGGAGTCAGACTTACGATTGGGAGGCATCTTGTTCGAATCCTGGCTATTACATTACTGACCTGAACTCAATAACCTACTAATATTATAAACGCGAAAGTTTGTATGTATGGATGGATGGATGTTTGTTACTCTTTCACGTCTAAACAGCTAGAGCGATTTTAATAAAATTTGGCATGGAGTTAGCTGACATCCTAGATTAGTTAGACTAGAAATATTGCGTCTTTGGCAGTATTCTACCGTCTCTACCATGGTGAATTTTCTGACGAGCTCTTCCAATTAGTCCCACCCTCTCCTTTCCTTCACAGGACAACACGTGCAGTCCGTCAAGCTGAGTGCCACTACTGTTAATATGGTACATGTTTGCGATGGTGACCCTTTCTCCGAGACTTTGCCTGCGAGGCGAGGTGAAGTCAAATTGACGTGACCTGGGTGAAAAAAAAAATTACGCATAGGCTTTGTTTGGTCGCGATAACTGACGTCCACGCGGGCTGCGAGCAAAAACTAAGCTAACATAGAAAGCTAGCTTATCTGAAGGGGTTACAAAGTGCCGAGAGTAACGTAAAACCACAAGGACACTGCAGGAATACTTTGACGTAGAACGCAGCTGAAAGGCTTTGTATTTTGTTTAGACAATAAGTATCTACGACCCTCGGAGTTCTTAGAGGCATTTCTTTAGGTATCCAGTATACCTGTAGCAATTCTACAGTTTTTATTTTCGTAATTACAATGTACAATTATGTGAAGGTGTTTTAAAAAGATTAGAAGTTTTTTTTTTATAGACCTTAGTTATATGTATATTTAAAGGGGGGCCAGACCGTCAGGGATGGCCTTGGATCAGCCGGGGTATATGGAATATGTCTAAGACAATCTCACCTTCAGCACATAGCACGATAACCCATAGAGGACGTGTGGTTTTAGTCGGTTCAAGTCCGACATAACCTCCGCCTCCGGCTCCGGCAGGGGAGGTATCCAAGGGGGTTACCGCACGAAAAAAAAGTATATTTTTAAATTACTTAGGTGCCAAAGAGGCATTGAATCTTAATTGTATACATAATATATATACTACTGTTGTAAGTTTCCTTCGTAGGCAAAATTGAGAAAAGTAAGTAAAAAAGGATGTGCAGACCTATGAGATTTTCTGGAAGCATATTTTAGTCTACAAGTAATATAATTACATATACAGTTTTTATGGACAATACGATAGATTTGTACCTAAGATATTATACATGATTATTGAATAAAACAGTCAAGGCACTTTGAAGATTAAACCCTTTCTAAGAATTAGGCTACAAAAGTATTAGTGGTACCTATATTAGATCAAAGAAGCGATTTTTTTAACTTTACAAAGAGATAAACTACAAAAGCTACTTTAATGAATCTTGTTGTGTTTGTTAAATTTGCTTTTAACATTTTATCCCGAGATAATAATTTGATTCTGAAGATATTTGAACTATACCAATATTAGGCTATTTGTGTGGGTGGAAAAGAAATGGTAGTTTTTTATTGAAAAAAAAAATTGGATTCATCTATAGCTTTGCTGGAATTTACTGGAAACTTTGAAACTATGAGGTGTAATTGAATCAAAACACTACAAAGACGAGGCGATTGACACTTACCTACTACTTTCATAATATAAATCTGCAACTCAGATATATTTTATCAATTCCTATTCTGTGATCCTATCAAAGTTGAAACTATAAGGGTTAGAAAATTGGACACAATACTTCGAGAAAAAGGTTCATCGTTCGGTTTCTTGTGTTTACTTGAACGGACTAAGAATACAAAAAGGATCAAACATCTTTGATTCTAACTCACTAGTGCAATGTTTAATATTCATTGATAAACATTGAATTTATGTGAATGAAGAGTACCTATGAAAAACAAAATTACTAGTAAATTATTGTAAGATCTACGTTTTTTTTTTATACAAGACACGTCAATTTGACTTCACCTCGCCAATGTCCCACGTCACCACGTCAATGTACACTTAGTAGGCAATAAATGATTTGATTTGATTTGAACACGGTAACTCTCGAACACGTCGCCTCAAATTTTCTAAATTTTTCTCTGTCAGCTAATGTTACTGCCTTGATGGTCCCTTATGGGGCAGAGGGCGTCCACACTTCCACAGTGCACCAAAATCTCTGTCGGTCTTGAGCTTCGCGTTTTATTTCGCTCTATTTATTTCCGATGCTATCCACCTCTGCAATGATACGCCGCCGCCGTCTCCAAGTCGTACCTAGTACGGTTTTATAAAATGTAATAAACAAGCAAAATTCAGACTCAAAAATTGTCACCAAATAATTTAAAAGGTGAGTTTTTATAAGTTCAGACTGGTTGTGACACGTCAGTACAACAATATCACGCTTAGTCCGCGGATTTTATACGAGACAAAATTTATGCCACGTCACAGAATAAACTCTTGCATATTCATAATATTCATATCATGCTGTTGTACTTGCTGCGTAGGCGGGAATTATAACAACATGTGAGTATGCATAGCTATTTATTTATGAAGTCGTTGGAAGTTTGACAAGATTTAACTTGGTGGAAAGGGAATTAGCAGGTCTTGGAATTTTTGGTGGAGTCCAAAAAAAACACGTTTTGATAAATTAAATTCGCAAAACGAAAGTAGCTACTCAATTTTAAATTTATACATCATTTGAAGCATTTCGTCAGATTCTAGATAGAACATGGAATAAGTCGATCATTATCTTTTGCTAGTACTAAGTACCTATCTGATATTCATTGAATACAATACATTAATTTATTTGTATACTAGGCATTTATGTAAAATCTCAATAAAATAAGTGATTTTATTTGCTGACTATACAATTTTATGATTTGACGAATGCTTGAATTTAATATCTAATTCTTAGTAGGTACACAATTTGTATCGCAAAATAAATCTCAATGGAAGACGTTAAATATTATTTCCCTTCAAGGATGTATAGATCCATCAATATCTCACCTGCTAGTCAGTGCCCCTGCTATACAACAGACGAGGCATAAACACAGGCTTTTCTCTCGCAGTTGGCTTCAAACGGCATTCACTCCCAGAAAAAGTGAGATACTAATGAAACTATAAGTGAACCAAACGTTTTAAATATTTTTTCTTCTGTAGAGTCGACGGCATGTTATGTCATAGTTTATTTGCCCAGTGTGCAGCCCGTGATAGCGTTCTTTTAAGCACTCATAAGTTCCTCCGGTGTGCACGTGTCGGCAAGTAGCATGTTTGCATGTCATAATCAATGCTTTAAATTATTCAACTGGAACATCGCTTTAAGAATCATGAAATATTGTTTCATTTCAATAACAATACATAGTTATATTACTGTCTTAATTTGGCATTTTCAGAGCTGCCACGAGATCTGCGAAGCAAAGCCTAACTAAAACTTGAGCTGTATTGTTTTGCCGCAATGCCTCACGAACGTCTTCTTTGGTATCTTACTATGTTTTCATGTGGCTTTCATTCAAGTGATAAAAAATATTGAATAGTAACCGAATGTTAATAATATAATTGTTCTATATATACGCCCAAGAAAACTACGTTATTTATTTATTATAAAATAGTATTCGACATTCTGCTCAGGGCGATCTAGATCACAACGAAATGTAAACATAGTTTAAATACTCGCAGTTTATGTTATTGGTTCGTGATTGTCAAACGTACGTTTACATACATACACAATTCATACATTATTATACAAAGAGACTCCCAGACTTATGAAAATAAACATAGGTTTTCATGCATACAAATATTTGCACTGAACGAAAATGGAAATTGAGCCCGCCGTTTGGGGTTATTAATATTATTGAAACGTTATTGACGAAAAATATTTTATCAGAGACAATGGCAGCCACAAAGATCATCCACTAAATGAAAACAAATAAAAATACGAATCAAAATTGATGACAATAATTAGTGCAAATGTCAAAATCGAAATGGACATCGCGGCTGTTTTAATCAAAACTTGAACAATGCAAAAAGAGAGCTTGGTCCGATTCTGATACTTCTCAGCAAGTAGGCCGTGTGGTACACATACTGCCATTTAAAAGTGATCAGTAGTATAGGGTTATATGTTTTCATGAATATTATTTTTAACTGTAACGGTTATTTTTTAATCATAACAACCAGCTCTTTGATATTATTAACTCTTGAAAATTCATTTTCAACGAAAATGTTGACTGTCTGAGTATTTAACAAATTCTATTTTGTCATATTTTATATACCTAAAACTTAATTAATAATTGAAATTCAGAATTTATTGCCATAGTGGTCTTTGTCTTAAATTAATGAAATATACTAACTAATAATAGACTATAAGTAATTTTTCATACCTACTTTATGAAAAATTTAAAATTAAAGAAATATACTAACCTAAATATACTAACCCACTTTATGAAAAATGTAATAGTTGCAATAATGTTTTATAACAATTTCGCAATCAGATGATTGCCGATCATTAATATTTCTACGACTTTGTAAAAGTATATAGATAAATAAGATAGATAATATTTCGATAAGCATTCGCATTTAAAAAATCAGTGTATAGAAAAATGTAATAATATTAATCCACTGTAAGTAAAACAGTAATATTGCAGGTTGCTAAAATTCTTATTCTAAATCCAGAAAAGACATAAAAGTCTACTTAAAAAAGCAATAATAGTGCACGATATATTTTGACCTAAAGTGTACCCAGCTTTGTTCATTGCAGCGAAAGCATTATGAAAGACGTACAATACAAAGCTGTGCTGAACAAAAACAAAAGAAACACGATTCCCATTATGAGCCTGTATAATAAAATAATTGACATAATTTTGATATCTTACAGTAATTGCAACATTTTGCAGTATTACGTATAGCTTATAGGTTAAAGGTTTTTGATTGCAAACATTTGCAAGGTGAACCGACCAAAATCATGAGACTTAGACCACTAGCCCTGACGTGATGGGCTAATTTACAGATTTATTCAGAGCCAGCAACTAACGTCTTAATCTAATATTTTGGAATTAAGGAACTAAAGTAAAGACGTTTGCGTAAAACTGGCTGTAAAAATCTCAAATGACATATGTAAAAAATGTAAGAAACCTTTTTTCAAGGGCACAGCGTGATGAGTTAAATAACCAAGTCATTGGATACAACATCTGGGATCATAACATACGTTATATTACGTTTTGTCCGAATAAGAGCCAATGGGAGTCTAGATAACGACTTTATACTGTCTTTGTTAATAACACTGTAACCGAAATATTTGTGTATTATTTATGAGTAGTTCTGTAATATTTGTTATATCCATGTCAGAGAGCTTTTTCTTGTGAGAAATTTTCGCGAAAATTGTCAGTTAAGAAACAAATTATGGATTAATTTCTTTGTTAACTGACATTACTTAAAAGAAAAACTTGTGATGTTTCAACTTTTGACGGAAAATTGGCGAACGGAATTCAATTTGTATAAGAACATCAAGATTTTTCCTATTACTTTTTATTAAGATGATATATTTAAGGATAAAAGCTAATGTATTTCACGTGACAGTAATACCTTGTAATGAAATAAGTAATCAATTTCAATTACTTACTTGATTTATGCGAAAAAAATCTTTCAGTTTTCATCGAATACTCGCATCTGATCATTCTCGAAGAGGTACCCAGAACTGTTTTATATACCACACGTCGTCAACTATGATTTTCATTACCACGTAATAGAGATGAGCCAATTGCCGTCAAGCGACCATTAGTTCTGGGCTGTATATACTATCGGATAGGGAACAGCCCTATCCATTAGTCGCCATTTATGAAACCTACAGGAAGACATGGAGTGACCTCATTCTATTCCACTGGGCACCAACACGTGATTATTTGACATTTTCTAATGGGGATTATTATTACGGATTATTAAGATTAGAGCAACGCTATTGTATAAAAATTAATTCAAATTATCGAATAACACCGCTAGTAGGTACCTACCAGTAGATATGTTGTTGAAAATTCCGATACTTAAGTCAGCATCACACCAGTGTTGTTTATTTAAAAACTTTTGATTACGGTACCGGCAGTTATGAAAACGAACCAAACCGATATTTTGTCATCTAGCGTACCGAGGGTACCCGTAATAAAATATTGCACACCCCTTTTTATTGGAAATCACAACTTTGCACATCAACGTGTGTTGTTGTGAAAAAAATGCAACCAATTATGATTTGAGATTGACATGGTCATTAACATTAGTAGCGTAACACTCACCGGGATATTTAGCATGTTTTTTATTTTGATTGAGGAACCGGTATTTCGTCGCTGTTTTTACAAGCGCCATGATCACGGTGCACGGTGTATATCCCGGTGACTGTTATACTACTAAAATGCAACCAATTAAAAAAATAACATATCCATTTTGGAATAGTTTTTAGTCGTGAACATTTTTGTTAACGTGTGCTAAATGCCCATGCACATGTCAACTCCTCCAATAACGCCATAGAGGTGGCGGCACACTAGGAGAAGATAATTTGAGGGCCGAGGCACCATTGTCACGATAGAAGAAGAAGTCGTGCTTTCAAAACAAGATCAAGTCACTGGCATAACTAGGATATCATGTTCCTATCATAAAACATTCCAATTAATTAACAATGGATATTGAATATTGTGTGATATCAATATGTTTAATAATAAGTTCCAACAAATGCCTTCAATCAATAGTATAAAGCCCACAGATACTCGGGCATTTAATTTTGGCTCCTTTTAGAGTGAAGATAATACTATACCTTCATTCTTAACTAAAGATCTACAAATTGTACATCTACAGAATGAAAGATATAACTGCACGTTTTCTGTGGACATTTTTCAAAAGCTTATTGTCTTACCAACCAAGTTTATTAGGCTTAGGGCGTGTCGTCCCATTTGTTGAGGTCTCCGGACTACAGGAGCGACGCCGACCAATATTTAAAATGTCTTAGCATCCGGCTGGTAAGCTGGGGAAGGATAAATGCTTAGTTTTGTTGGTTTTGTACCAAATTAATGAACTTTATTTATTTAAACAATTAAGAGATGTGGGTACAATATTATACCTACCTAAATTTATTTGTGTTTATTAGTGGTGTGTTGTATTAGTCCAAATTTGGGATTAAAATTTAAATAAAATAGTTGTAGGCAAGATAGTTTTATCTAACAAAGATTATTACACAACACCACAACAGATTAAAGTGAGATGTAACATAATATTACGATGATTATAGATCAATAATTTATGTATTTAGAACTTTTTAAGGAAGAGAAAGGATAGCTATTTTTTTCTTGTTATTTTATGAATTACTAACTTTTGCCCGCAGCTCCGCCCACGTAAATGTCGGTATTCGCGCCCAAAGATTGCCTACCTATGTCCTTTCTCAAGGTCTAACCTATTCTTAAACCAAATTTCATCAAAATCGGTTCAGTGATTTAGACGTTAAAGCTTAATATACAGACAGACAGACAGAGTAACTTTCGCATTTATAATATTAAGTATAGAAATATGGATTTTAGAGCGGTATAAAACGCAATGTTTTAATTTTGTTTGTAGCTGTATATTAATACCATAATTTACAGAAAGACTTCAAAATTCCGTACAGAAAATACATTGTGAATCCTCTTTGTTTTAGCAATCTTAACCATGTTTTCTATAATCAAAAATAGAACATAAAATGTATTTCCCAAACATCCACTTACACGCTACGCGCATTACATAGTTGTACGCACTTCAGTTTGTGTTTAATGGATGGAAAATGGATATCGCAAGTGCCGCCAGCCCCATCACGCGACCTCAAATGTATCGTTAAGCCTTCATAACTTTAGTATGTGAACGACCTGTATACACAACATTCACCATTCAAACACTTAGCTACGCTACCAGCTCACGTGAGAAATTCCCTATTTAAATTAATATTGCTAACTTAATACGCCAGAGTAAAATTACTTAAGCGGTGTTTTCTTACAGATTTTGTTCAAAGCGCCCAGTTAAAGTGAGAATTTTTAATTTTAATCCCATTCATATTCAGCATAGAACAATTTTGTTAGGATCGAGTATTCCGCAATGCTATTAAGGTGATAAATGTACATGGGTGTGGTAACCCTTATCTTCCTTTGTTAAGGTACTATACACAAGGTTAAACCCGTCCTTTAAAAGGAATTTTATGAAATTTTAAATTTTCTCTGTAATATTTGTTTCTGAATGCAAATGAAGGATGTTGAACGTACTTTTCGCTCTGAGTGAGCGCTTGATAATTAGAGCCGCAGATTTTCTTTCAAAAATTATACACATTTTCATATTTTTTTCTTTTTAGGGTTTCCCGGTTTAATTATGAAGCCTTTGAACTACACCATGGCCATCTGTTCCATTATAATAAGCTGTTATAATATCAACAAGTTATACTCCCTTTTATTGTAGTGATAAATAAACCCACACATCAATCAATTTCTCTGGTAGTGGGAGTCCTCACACTCGCCACGTTGCTCACAGCGATGGTACGATGCGCGAACGCTTGGGGTGCGGCCGCCTCCTTCTGCGAACAAGTAATGCTCGAGAAGGAGGCGGCCGGTCGGGTCCGGACTAGACTCCGGGCCCGGGAAGCCCGCGCAGAGCGAAGGCGAACCGGACGTAGGAGGTCTCAGAATGACCTCCGTCCTCCATGAGCGCTGGCCTGGGGGTGACCGGTGGAGCCACCTGTCACCCTAGCAGAAGCAGGCCGCGGCGGCGGCGGCGCAAAAATGCCCCTCCCCGTAACCGGGGCTACATGGGGACACTGTGGTCCCCACAACCCGAAGGGGGCCATCTTGAAAGAGATGGCCCTGGGTCTGCCGGAGTGCGAGAGATATGCTTTTGGCAATCTCACCTCCGGCAACCAAGGACCCAAGACGGCGTGCGTTTTAGTCGAGTCCGACATAGCCGCCTCCACCGGCTCCGTGGGGGTGGTATACGTGGGGATTTATCGCACGATAAAAAAAAACACATCAATCAATTTAATTTTCGAACACAGAATTGAAAAAGTAAAAATATTCGTTACACAAACAGTTTAACGGGGCTTTATTTTATTCATAGCAACTTCTTTATAAATATTGCTTTTAACTTAGTTTCATAAAATCTAGATATTCAGTACAAAAATATTGTTCAACCAAGTTATTTTAGTTTTCCAGAAAAGTTTAAACTTGAATTCATAAATATTCCCCTCAACATAGATTTTGTTTTTAGCTCCAAGTACAACGGAACCCAACACTGTCTGTTATCTGCTAAATACTTAGTCTTCCTCGCTTATTTATATTTTCTGCCGGAAGATTAAAAAAATCACGTTGTTTTCATTACAATCTTTGTTTAGGATTTTCCTTAATTGTTATAAACTCATAAAGCAATTTATTAGTAGTAGCTTTATTTTTAAAACAAAAATGATTTCTTTGGTCCTTCAGTTTTTCAAACAGGAAAATGTTTCCTCCTTCTTCGTATAAAACTAATTTTGACGGATTATGTTGAGATTATGTTGTTATTTATGTGTGTACATAATTTCTATCGTTTTAGTCGGCTTTCAACCAATATGTGCTCATAGGGATAAGGTGAGATATGGTAGGTACTGAATTAACTGGTTACATTGTAATTATTCTAGTTTCTTATATGTACTCTATCTCAATTTTAAGATCGTAGCTCTATACCATCTTCCAACCATCTTCTCTCAAGCGCTATCAGAATTAGTATTACCTCCTAGATATCGACCACATTGCCTCTGAAACTTTACATACAATAATAAAAAAAGATATTAAAATTTTACTGATGTTAGAAAATTATTCATCACCGATTTACTAATGTAAAGTTTGTCTTTAAATTTGATAGTATTCAGTAACTTTTAAGGATTGCTGTATGGATAAAATAAATTTAATTCACAGTATAGACCATAAACTGACGCTTCATATTAGACGCTATAAACTTCTAATACAAATGGTTGATCACACATGTGGCTATAATGTAGGTATAAAATAAGCACGCAAGCCTCATCTCATTATCAAGATGCATCACCATATGCCAATATTAGTCAGACAATATGTGAAAATGAAATCCCGCATATTATATCGTAAGGGATCCAATAACGGCCTACCGGAAACATCTGGGGAAAAGAAATTTATCATATACAATATTCCGCATCGTGGCATGGCTCGTTTTATTTTATGGGATATTTACTTATACGCATACATTTCGGAACATTCACTGGCTTACTTTTCTTATTATGTGTAAACTGGATCAAGTTCTGTGCTAAATAGACTCTAACTATATATATTAAGAAGACTAATTTTGCTTGAAACTAATGTTTAAAATTTCAATTAAGCCAGTGTGTGTTCAAATTCATTGATTTAAACTTGGTCCTGGATCTATATTTATACTTCACTTAGAAAATGTGTCTATTTTATGAAATCTACTATATAAAAATAAGTCGGGTTTTCCTTCCTGACGCTATAACTCCAGAACGCACGAACTGGTTTGGCTAATTTTGGTCTTGAATTATTTGTGGAAGAACCGACATCCACGCGAGCGAAGCCGCGGGCAAAAGCTAGTTAGAGTATACAAATCAATTTTAAAGGATTTTTTTTATCTGTCCGGGCGAGATTTTCCTTTAAAATTTCATTCAAACATTTAAATATCCTTGAAAAACTATAATTGAAAAACCTGGACTTGTAAAATGTGTAAATGTGTAGGTATAACACTAAAGGTCATCACCGTCAAATATCATAATTAATGTATCTGACCTACCGGTTCTATTATTTCATTTTCCTCATTTTCATTAAAACATATTTTAATATAAAATGTTTCATCAATCTGCAAGGTGCCCAAAAATGGCTCACAATTTATTTCCTATTACTGGCCCCTACCGTTCAAAATTTAATGCCACATTCAATTTCTTTCCTTTACTTTGAATTTTACTTTTATACCATAACTAGCTTTTGCCCGCGGCACCGCCCGCGTGGATGTCGGTTATCGCGACCATGTGCTTTCTCATGGTATAATCTACCTCTATATCAAATTTCATAATGATTGGTTCAGTGGTTTAGGCGTGAAAGCGTAATATACAGACAGGCAGACAGACAGACAGAGCTATTTTCGCATTTATAATATTAGTATGGACACACTACGTTACCTTACAATCCAGTGTACATAGATCTAAAGTATTATACTGGAGAATAAGGAACTTAAGCCTAATAGAACAGAATAGTTAGTACGAAAAACATTGGAAAAAATGAAATGCTCAAGTGAGACTCGAACTCACGACCTTTCCCTTACAGGGGGATTGCTCTGCCAACTGAGCTATTGAGCACCACTTGAATCATTCCAAATTTTCCTTCTCTTTATATCCGTCTATAAGGGTGACGGTGCAGCCATCTACCAACATTCTGGGGTGCTGGTTGGGTAACCTCCACGTTGGCCTTCCCGTTTCTTCCCCCTTTGGACCGCGGTCCTGGGGAGCGGAAGCGGGAGGGCTGGTGCACCCTGGACAACGGCTAACAGACTCCCATTTTGGGAGTTCTGTTGGCCGTTGACGAATAACCCATCGGCGGACCTCACTGGGGTGAGGTCGTGGGATGACGGGTCTGCGAGGCCCGTGGTCGTCGGCGTCTCTCCCGGTATCCCTCTGTTTTCAGAGGGGACAGGGGAGAGACGCTTAGACAATCGAGGTGGGAGTGGCCCTGTTAGGGGCAGCTCGTGGGCCCTCCACATGTCCCTCTGTTTGCAGAGGGCGTAGTGGAGGGCGCGCTCTAGGGCGGACGGGTTCTCCACCTTTGGCTTCGTCCAGAGGTGGGGAACAAGGTCTGGTGCAGACCACCGTGCGGCCAAGCCGTAAGCTTGACCTAGGTCAGGAACGGTGGCCCCTAGTGGGCTGCGAGGAAGACAACCTCTATAAAAAATTACCCCCAGGGGCGGACGGACTCGGTCTGGTGCAGACCCCGTTCGGCCCGGCCGTAATCCTGAACTGACAGGACCGGTGGATCTTCGGATCCGCGAGGAGTTAACCTCTTTAAAAAATCCCCAATCCCAAGCTCTGACGCCTGGCGATGGGATGAGTGGCTGGAGGGAGTCCAGTCCCAAGGGCGTCAACGTCGGAGGACGTTAACCTCAAAATTAATGATGGCACAAAACGATACCAAAATATCTACCCAGGAGGGTCCCAGCCTAGCTGGGGAGTCCCTTCCGTTGCTAGTCGGCAACGGCAGTCCCCACTCGTATTCTGGGGGGGACAACCATCATTTGAGCCCGGCGCCGAGCTCTAGATCCGGCCCCAACTTAAAAAGTAGCGCGAAGGGCGCTACCCCTGGACGATTCGTCGTCCTCATTGGCGGCGGCGGTGACGTCAGAGGAGTCTGGCGTCACGACCGAGGTAGAGAGGCAGGCGCTGCCTGGGCTGCAGACGAGGTCTGCAGCCAAAAAGCGCAAGGGGAAGGGAAAGGGGAACAAACGGGTTCCCCTGCCGCTGGTGGACGAGCGGGATGAGGACTTCATCCCTCCCGGGCTCGGGTCGGCCGCCAGCGGCAGTAGTGGCAGTAGCAGCGGAGAGGAGGAGCGGACAGCCAAAGTCCAGGCCACCGGCCGCGAAAGGGCGAGGAGGAGCGGTAGGAAGGCCGCCCCCGCCCGGGACTCCTCCCCGTGGGTTGGTCCATCCAGCACGGAGAGAGATGTGGCGCTGGACTCGCCCATCTATAGGAGGACCATGATCCTCGCCCACCACCTTAAACGGATGGTGGCAAGGCAGGCGGAGTCTACGACTCCCGAGCAGGCAGAAATGCTCGGGATCGCCGAGCAAATAGCAGCCGCCGGTGAGGGTCTGGCTGACCAGATGGCCGAACAGGCGAGGAGGGAGGCCGAGGCCCACCAAAAAAAAAAAAAAAAAAAAAAAAACCTCGATATCGCCCGCCGTCCTCCTCTCGCGACGCAGGCCGGGTACGCCGCCGCAGTGAGCGGGGACCCTGCCTCTACGGCGGCGGCGGCGGCCCCATCGGTGCCGGCTCCCCGCCCCCCTCCAGGTCCTCCGAGTCCCGCTTAGTGTGCCCAGAGCGCTCAAGTCAAGGGGAAGGGCAAGGGCAAGGGGAAGAAGTCCCCAGCCCTGGCCTCAGCCCCGCCCCCGGCCCGGGCTTCAGTCCCGGCCCGAGCCCTGGCTCCGGCAAAATCCTCCAGCCCCCCGTCAGGGGGCTGGGAGGTAGCCGGAGCCAATAAAAAGAGACAGAACGCCGCCAAAAAGGCAGCCAAATTGGCCAGAAGGGCCAAGGCTGCCGCGATGGCAACAGCGCCGAGGAGGCTCCGCGTCCCTCGATCGACGGCCGTCGTCATAACGTTGACGGCGGAGGCGTCGGAGAGGGGTGTGGAGTACGCCCAGGTTGTGAGGCAGGCAAGGGCCTGCCTCGACCTGGGAGCCCTCGAGATCCCGGATCTGGTGTGCAAGCCCACGCGCACCGGAGCTCGGATCTTCGAGGTCCCCGGCGCTACCAGCGGCCCTAAAGCCGACGCCCTTGCGGCTAAGTTTAGGGAAACGCTGGACGCAGCTGACGTCCGGGTGTCCAGGCCCACCAAGTGCGCAGAGGTGCGCATATCGGGTCTGGACGACTCCATCACGGCCGAGGAGCTTAGGCTCGCCGTGGTGGAGACCGGAGGCTGTCCTCAGGACACAGTGAGGGTCGGAGCAATACGCTTCGGCCGTCGTGGACTGGGGGCAGCAGTTGTCGGCTGCCCCATCGCGGCAGCCCAAAAGGTCGCCGATGGGCGGAGCCTCCTCATCGGGGGCTTCCAAAAGGTGCAGGTACGGCTCCTGCAGGCCCGACCGTCACGGTGCTTCCGATGCCTATCGGTGGGCCACGTGGGGGTGCAGTGCACGGCGGAAGTAGCGGTCGGTGACCGTTGCTTCCGCTGTGGCCAGCCCGGTCATAAGGCCGGTAATTGCGAAGCTCCGCTGCACTGTTTTAGGTGTGCAGCGGAGGGCAAGCCGGCCGACCATCGGGTTGGTGCCAAGGCCTGCACCGCGGGGAGGCCGAAGCCGGGAGGCAGGCGCTCCGTCTCTGATTCGCGGCAGGGCGCGGAGATGGGGGTTCCATAATGGATCCTCAGCTCCGCGTCCTGCAGGCGAATGCGAACCACTGGGTCGATGCTCAGGCACTTCTGCTCCAGAGCATGGCACAGTGGGGCATTAATGTCGCCGCTGTCGCCGAGCCGTACATTCACCGGTTTCTCGGGCCTGCCTGGGAAACCGACCTGAACGGGTCGGTGGCACTGGTGCACAACGCCGCTGCCGGCAGCCCCCCCCCCCCCTTGTTCTCGTAAGAAGGGGGAATGGCTGCGTAGCAGCACTTGTGGGGGGAATAGCGGTCGTGGCAGTCTACTTCTCGCCGAATCGAGTCATAGATGAGTACCAGCAGTGGCTGGATCATCTGGCCGTCGTTGTCAATACCTGTTACCCTCACCCGGTTCTGGTGCTCGGGGACTTTAACGCCTGGTCTTTGAACTGGGGTTCCCGGCGCACGAACCCGAGGGGCAGGGCAGTGGAGAGCTGGGCTGATAGTCTCAGCCTAGTTCTCCTGAATCGCGGGGCCGTCGCCACGTGCGTGAAGAGCTGGGGCGACTCAATTGTGGACCTTTCGTTCGCGAGCACCCCGCTCTCAGGCCGTGTGCAGGGCTGGCGTGTCCTTGAGGAGGTGGGGACAGCGTCGGATCACCGATACATTCGGTTCGACGTCTCCCCTCCTGCGGGCGCCGCGCCGGTTACACCGGCTCCACGCGAGCCACGTTGGGTGCTTAAGCGAATGGATCGGGAGGTCCTCCTGGAGGCCGCCATCGTACAGGCCTGGGCCTCTGCGCCGGACAGGCCTGTCGACATAGACGATGAGGCGGCGTGGTTCCGGGAGGCCATGACGCGTGTCTGCGACGCGGCTATGCCTAGGGCTCCGCCCTATAATCCGAGGCGTCAGGTCTACTGGTGGTCAGCGGACATCGCGAGGGTGCGACAGGCCTCCGTGATCGTTTTCCGCCGGTGGACCAGATTCCGAAGGAGGCGTAGCCGCCCCGCAGATACGGAGCCCCGAGAGGCCCTCCGAGTAGCGATAAAGCAGTCGAAGGCTGCAGCTCACAAGGAGCTGCTGGAGACGCTGGAGCGGGACCCATGGGGGCGGCCTTACCTTATGGTAAGGGGCAAGCTGCGCCCCCGGGCCCCGCCGTTAACCCGGTGTCTCCAGCCGGAGCTGCTCGGAGGAGTCGTTGGCTCCCTGTTCCCAGCGCGGGCGTTGGAACATATTCCACCGCAGATGACTCCGCCACCTAGGTCGCCTATGGCACCCAACGTGGAAGACGACGACGTGCCCGAGGTCACTTGGGTGGAGCTAGAGCTGGCGGTGTTAAGGCTCAAGGCCAAGAACACCGCCCCGGGACCCGACGGCATTCCAGGCCGAGCGTGGGTCCTAGCTCTAGGAGAAGAAGACGCTCTCGAGCCCCGGCTGAGAGGGTTTCTCAGCGCATGTTTGGAGCGAGGCCAGTTTCCGAAGATGTGGAAGACGGGGAAACTGGTCCTCATCCGAAAGGCGGGGCACCCGGCGGACTCACCGTCCGCCTACAGGCCCATAGTGTTGCTCGACGAGGTGTGCAAGCTCTTTGAAAGAGTCATTGCAAAGCGCCTCGTCGAGCACCTATCCAGGGTAGGGCCTGACCTGGCGGATGGCCAGTATGGCTTCCGCCGGAGGCGCTCCACCGTGGATGCCATCATGCGCGTGAGGACTCTGGCGAGGGACGCCGTCGCTCGGGGCGAGGTGGTGTTGGCGGTGTCACTGGACATCGCCAACGCATTTAACACCCTGCCCTGGAGCTGCATTAGGGAGGCGCTCGTGTATCACGAAGTGCCTCTCTACCTTCGCCGCATAGTCGGGGCGTATCTGTCGGAGAGAGCAGTCGTCTACCCAAGTGCGACCGGGCTCGGTCGGCGAGAGATGTCGTGCGGTGTTCCGCAGGGATCGGTCCTGGGACCGCTACTGTGGAACATCGGTTACGACTGGGTGCTTCGCGGTGAGCTCGTGGGCGGTGCCGCCGTCACGTGTTATGCGGACGACACGCTGGTGACGGCGTGCGGGGCTACATACCGCGAAGCGACCCTGAAGGCCACGACCGCGGTTGCCCAAGTCGTGGAGCGGATCCGGCGGCTGGGTCTCGAGGTGTCTCTGCATAAAACCGAGGCCATGTTCTTTCATGGGCTTCGGCGCGTGCCACCGGAGGATTCCAGCCTCATAGTGGGAGACATTTCCATCGGCGTCAAGGCCCAGATGAAATATCTGGGGCTCGTACTCGATGGCCGGTGGAACTTCGGCGAGCATCTCCGAAGACTGGCCCCCAAATTGAAGGACACAGCTGCCGCTTTGGGGCGGCTGCTGCTCAACATGAGGGGGCCGGATGACTCCTGCAGGAGACTCTACGCGGGAGTCGTGCGGTCCATGGCCCTATATGGGTGCCCAATATGGGCGGACACCCTGACGGTCCACAATGCGCGTCTGCTGCGTGGACCGCAGCGTGCAATGGCCAGCAGGGCCATTAGGGGGTACCACACGATATCCTTCGAGGCGGCGAGTCTCCTTGCCGGATCCCTACCGTGGAACCTGGATGCGAGAGCCCTTTCGATGCTATATCGGTATCGTAAGGAGGCGCAGGAGTAGGGACGGGAACCCGAGCCCGAAGAAATTCGGGCCGTGAGGTCTCAGCTCCACAGGGACATGGTAGCGGAATGGGAGCTACGACTTGGGCGACCAAGCGCAGGGCACGTCGTAATAGCGGCGGTAAGACCCATCATGGAGGAGTGGTTAGAGAGGCCACACGGCAGCCTCTCGTACCGGCTGACGCAGGTGATTACCGGACACGGGTGTTTCGGGAGTTACCTGTGTCGGATCTGGAAGGAGCCAACGTCCGAGTGCCATCACTGTGATGCGAGCGAGGACACAGAGCTGCACACGCTGACCGAGTGCCCGGCGTGGGACACGCCGAGGCGGGTCCTAGTGGCGGCTCTAGGGGTGGAAGTCCTCACACTCGTCACATTGCTCACAGCGATGGTACGATGCGCAAACGCTTGGGGTGCGGCCGCCTCCTTCTGCGAGCAAGTAATGCTCGAGAAGGAGGCGGCCGGTCGGGTCCGGACCAGACTCCGGGCCCGGGAAGCCCGTGCAGAGCGAAGGCGAACCGGACGTCGGAGGTCGCAGAACGACCTCCGTCCTCCATGAGCGCTGGCCTGGGGGTGACCGGTGGAGCCGCCTGTCACCCTAGCAGAAGCAGGCCGCGGCGGCGGCGCAAACTGCGCCTCCCCGTAACCGGGGCTAGATGGGGACATTTTGGTCCCCACAACCCGAAGGGGGCCATCTCCAAAGAGATGGTCCTGGGTCTGCCGGGGTGCGAGAGATATGCTTTTGGCAATCTCACCTCCGGCAGCCAAAGACCCAAGACGGCGTGCGTTTTAGTCGGTTCGAGTCCGACATAACCGCCTCCACCGGCTCCGTGGGGGTGGTATCCGTGGGGATTTTCCGCACGATAAAAAAAAAAAAAAATCTACCAACATTCTTACGAACTGCTGGAAACAATGAATGATTTGGTGCTCAATAGCTCAGTTGGCAGAGCAATCCCCCTGTAAGGGAAAGGTCATGAGTTCGAGTCTCACTTGAGCATTTCATGTTTTCCAATGTTTTTCGAACTTAAAAGTTAGCATAATAAATGCTATAAAAAAATCATTCAAAAAAAAAAAAGAATAGTTAGTAAGTTAATTTTCAGTACAGATGAATTTCATTGGTCTTATTAGTATGTTTATTATCCGACTGCGGCAGAGTCAAAGGAGGGTTATTTTATTTGTTGTTATGTTTATTATTATAATATGTATTTATTCAGTAGTAGTTTTATATCCCTAATTCAGTGTATTTAATCTTCATACTATTTATACTGTTAATTGATGGCATTTGGTGGAATTCATTGTTAGACATATTGAGAACACATTTATTTTGTTAAATGTAAACCTTTGAGAATACCGTAAGGCGAAACCGGTCAGGTTCAATACAATAAATACTGTGGAAAAAATACAAAGTGTTTTCAATATGTGTATTAAATCTTCATCTGCTACTTACATCATTCTATTATTCAGAGGTTGATAGTTAAAGATTGCTTTTAGCGCTCATATTAATCTGTATATTGTCTTTTATCAATCCTGAAGCTTATTCCAATTACAATCTTCATTAGTGAATTATTTCAGCCCAGACTTATATTGTCTCTGAATTATGTACAGCTCATTACTTATCTTACAATTTCTGTTACGCACAAATGTATTAAGAAATAGCACACTTTTATTGATAAATATTTTCAAGCGGTTTCTTTGATAAATAAACTAGAAATTGACGTGAGAACTGAAATAACGTGGTCTAGATAAGTCACGGAGCTAAAATAGATCGTAGACGCTTGGGAGTCGGTCGAGAAATATTTTGTTATAATTGTTATAGATACATTCTTAATGACAACATTCCTCCGGATCTCTGTTGTCTGTTGACTGACTCTGTTGCAATGTAGTGTACAAATGGAAGGAATTTAATCTTCATAAAGTAAAACCCGCATATTTAAGCTTTGTATTCATATTAATAAACGTTTTTTTTTAAAATGCTTTTTAGTAGCGTTTACAATTGTACTTTTCCAGTGGACACCCTGTGCAATCATTTACATATCAATTTACGTATCTTCCATTTTGTAATTGACCCACAGATAATAAAATCAGTGTTTAGGAGGATAATACTCGCGCTCTAAATAAATTGAAGATCTGATTCTTTGAGCCTTACGAATCGTGACCAGATAATTGTTGAAGGAAAAGGGCTCCTTTTCTTATATATTTTTCACTTTAGTTGCTCAAGGTAAAGCAACTTTTTACCACTAAGTCCAAACTTTTATATCAATAGAAGTAGTGGATACGGAATTTCCATGAAAATTGCTTTCGCATCATTCCTTCCTATACACAATAATATCGATATCAGCTATCCTGATCTCACTGACGAACAACTTGACAAACTAAAGCGACTCAATTTTTTTAGATACAATTTAGATATGGTTTAAGTATATATTTTGTCATTACAAAGGTTGTATTTTTTGTATTTATTTTCGTCCCTAAATTTAGGGATTTTCGATACAATTTTCCAAGAATGATGTTGTATTTTGTTTAGTACCTGTCTCTTTAAACCTGTTCGTCATGTTAAAGATCGATTTAAGTTCCTAAGTGATATCTATGCCACAAGACCTGAGATCCTCACTTTTCAAATACCAGAGTGAATAATAAACAAAAAAAAGTTTGAAACATGTATAACCTTCTTCCAAAACAGTACTAACAATCCATCCATCCATATATTCACGTCTGTAAATCCCCGAACGGGTAGGACGTAATAGGGAGCGACCCTATTGCCATCTAGCGGGCCGTTTGTCTTGAGCTGTATATTTACTGTCGGATGAAGAGCCCCATCCCTTAGTCGCCTTTTTTGACCCTGACAGGAAGATTTGGAGTGGTCCTATTCTACTCCAGCGGGAATCAACAAGTCATTAGAACAAAAAAGTAGTGAGATCAAAATCAGTAAAATTAGACATAAACATCAAAATGATAAATGTAAGGCATGTCTTATCAACGCTTTTAAATACCTTTACATAAAAATGTATACTTTTACGTAATAATACACCTAACGTTTTCATATCATTCAAGACTTTACATCAAAAAGGGACGATATTAGAAAAAATCACAAAAAAAAATCAACGATCTATATAACAAATGTGTTTAAAACTCATTTAATATAGTAAGGTGCATAGTATTTATCCCTGTCAGCTTAGATTGAACGTTTTTAATTAGCCCCTACAAGATCTGAGGCACACATCCACTACTATCGAATGTGTGCCTGTAATCCCTTAAAAGGCTGTTAAAAAGATTAATAGAAGGGTCGATGAGGTCATTGGTTCGTATTTAGTGCTCTCAAGGGTTGCATATACAAGGCTCCTTTGTCTGTGTATCCTAGAGTTAACAGTTACGCGCGATTAGATATTGTGTACGGCACCTAATGGTTATCAGTGATGAAGGTTAAGCCCCTTCTGGGTTTGGATTAACATAAACTTCGATGCTCAGAAATCACCAATTTTATACACAGTTTCACAGGGTTAATCTTTATTAACGTATTTTGAAAGTAGTCCAATCATTATTTTGTAGGTTAAAATTTTGAACCCAAACTCAGGCATTTAGTTTTTTATGCCCAGGCCTCCACAAATATTTCTTTATAATTTTTTTATGCAAACTTACTAAACACTAAATAATGTAGTGTTACTTTGTAATATAGAAAATACATTTAAATGTACATGAATGTAACAAAATAAACCTGTTATTTATAATTTTTGCAGCGTTTCAAAATACTTACATTTCTCTAACTGTATTGTTCTTTGATGAACTGTCATTTGACATCAATGACTCGTCGTTGTGTTTTCCAGCAATAGAATTTAACACTTTAGACAACTGAATAAGAGTCAAATTTGTTATTAGTATGAAACTGGTAAAGGCACACACATTGTACACTTTCAATCTGAAGACTGTATAGAAATCACTATTTTTCTTACACAAACATGCAACAAATACAATATTCGGCACTTTTGATACCTGATACACTTGAAATTCGTTAAGAATAATATAAAAAAGCAAACATTTAAGCAAAATGAACTTAACACGCTACTAGCCAACACATGTTCTTGAGTCCCACTAATTGTTTAAATTGGTTGATCAAAGACGTAACACAGAGCATAGATGCGACGGGGAACAGTAAAATTGATTCGTAAAATGTATTCAGTTAGTTAGTATTTTAATGATCAACGATATGATGGTGAGGATAGATAAGGTGTAGATGAAAAGATATGTTTGCTGTTATGAACAGCATAAAATTTTCAAATCATTTGTGTGATTTCAACCGCAATTACTCTGTTTCAAGTCATTCTCAAACTAGGTATGTTAATATTTTGGGGAAAATTTGGCAATCCGCCCATAATTTCGACTAACATCATGCCCACAGCTCTGTGCTAATATCCTTATAGAAAAACTGTAAGCTGTATGTCAGTCTGTCAATGCCAGATTTCCATCAAAGTGACACTAATTGGTACAAGTAGATAACCCTCCCCAACACGATTTAAGTGGGAGTCCCCAGGCCCTACATTTATTTATGTATAGTCTCTTTTATTTGGGTAGTATTGGGTTCTGATGGTAAGAGGATAAGAAGGCAAAATTCAAATTAATTCATTTGAAAAGAGAAGACCGTAAAATTTTTGAAAATGCTAACAGTAGGTCTGCAAACTTATAGAATTTTCAAAATAATTAAGTTTTTTTTTCTTTTCAATGTATAAACTTCTTATGTATAATTTCTTTTCGAGCCCACTTTAACCCGAAATTCAAATGTTATTGTTTGGGAGGAAGAAGTCTTTCAAATATTTCAGAGTCTTAGAACTGAATCCAGGGGTCAAACATTTACAGAAGAATCAACTACCTAATCCGTGGAATGGCTTAAATTGGAACTATGGTTGTCGCTATTAAAGTGTTGTATTTCACATCAAAGTCAATTTACCACGATTTGACAACATTGAAGGGACGCGCAGTGGAACTATGCATCAGTTTACAGATCTGTTGGTAAGACTATAAATTATGTGTCTAGTTAGTTCAAAATATTATCATCATACTAGACTGAACTCTAGCAAGTTACTGATACACGGAATGTATAGCTATTCAGCTATTTGATTCATGCAGCGAGGTCGTTGCCCATTTCACTCTTGCATTTCAAAGCAGCAGAGAATATTTTATTTGATATCGTGTTGAGTATACTGGCACTTTAATAAATTGTTGAAGACAATATAGCCTTAGAAATGAGAAAAATAATAGTAAAAACATAATAATGGTGTAAGGCTAGCAATATCACTTTCGTGTATTGAATTTCGGTATTTTATGCCCGGGTATAGCAACGATTTTTGATTCAACAAATTACAAGGTCCGAAAAAGTTCCTCATTGAGGTGGATAATCTCGCTATATATTGACAAAATTTGATTGAAAAATACACCTCCATCCTCCAGGGACATGAAGTTGATATTGTAAATAATCATTTATCCATATTTATCGCACTTTAGAGCGTGGAGTCCGATCTCATGCTTTTTCTCTTGATTTATATTATCTTGGTTGAACTAGGATAGAACTAAGATATCTTGCAGCCTAAATAAACACATAAAATTTATACATGTATACATACCTACTATCAATAAAGAAAAAGTCCATAAACTATGCAGTCAAACGAGTGCGACACGTGAAGGTTGCCAACAGAAAACCCATTTCCAACTGTCATCACTTTTTCCGCTTTACGACGATACAACGGGTCCTTTCACAAAAGTGCCTATAATAGCAGAATCCAAAAGAGCTTAAAGTAATTACTTTTACGTGTATCTCTCAAAGTACTTTTCCCTTTACAAGTTTTAGGTACGCATATTACACACTTCAATCAGCATTTGAGGTTCATGTTCAATGGGAAAAGACGTAATCGCTTCAATGGTTTTTTTATACATGGGCATATTTTTGCAGCGACAAAATTATGAACATTCCTATTCATCATCATCATGGCGATTTTCCAGTTGCATGGAAAGTTTTCACTTTAGAGACCAAGGTTCGCTTATTTCGCGGCGGCATCGCAAAGTGCGCCTCCCCATACCCGGGGCGAGATGGGGACACTATGGTCTCCACAACCCGAAGGGGGCCATCTTGAAAGAGATGGTTCTGGGTGTGCCGGGGTGCGAGAGATAATTATGTTCCCGTGCCAGAATTAACCTCACATCCGACAACAAATGACCTAAAGTGAAAAACGATTTCAGTCGGTTCGCATTTAAAGTAAAGATCCGCTTGTTGTATTTGATTGGCTTTTTGTCTGAGCTCCCAGCCTAGAAAGAAAAGCCTGCACAAAAGCCTCATATGTTGTTTAGCAGATTCACCAACATGTTGATGATCATAATAACATCTGCATATGAAGATAAAAGTAAAAGATTACTTTTCACTATAATTTCCTATTGCCTGAGTGCAAACTCGGTTAAAACCATATCATACATTCTGGAAGAACTAATGTGGCATTATTGACATTTGGATATAGGAATTTCAGAGTGAAGCTCCATCGGAGATACAACAATAGAACAATGCAACTGCACAACGTCAATCAGACAAAGCAACAATTCGATTGAAATGACGCACTTATAGGAATCTGGATTTATTTACAGAATACAACAAACGTTAGCAAACTGAGTTTCAGTGATAGTGAACCACTTAAACTAATTTGCTGCAAAAATTGATTACGTATTAAACTTCTGCAATTTCCATTGGACACGTAAGTCATATTTCAGAATACAGGTATTAAAAACTTATCCTTTTACTTCATAGAGGAATTAATGGGAACAATCTCGTTCAAAGTCCAAGAGGATTATAACTTCGTGGATGTCATAAATGGAAATACTTTTTCAGATCTCGTTTTGCGCATTGATAAAAAATCAAGTTGACTTATATTTTTTACTCTTATTTGGTGAAAAACTTGAGTATTCGACTACTTGCTTGTGCACTGGTGATGTATTATTAATTTTGTTCATGTTTTCTTGCAGTAACCATATCTATCCTGAAGGAATAAGACTGATTTCATGAAAACAGATGACAATAAAGAAATAATCATATTTTTAAAATACTCCTTACTATAAGCAGACGTCTCAAAATGCAGCAAAGTAGTCAATTTATAAAGTCTTTTAAAACAGACCAAGTTTTGATTCTCCCTAGGCAAGAGTAGCTATCTGAAATCCACTACGCAAGTATTACACCTGGTAATAGATCTGATATCTAAGATACCTACTGTGCTACTCAAATCTTCATAATCCTCTTCATTCTGCCATGCGTGCGGTAGTACTCAGGAATTTCGACACAAAAAAGGTAAAAGAAAGTCGCTAAGACCCTTTTTTTTGCAATTTCATAGTCAGGCCGAAGAATACTGACCTCTAAACAAATATACGAGTTTTTTTCTCAATGTGTATTGACGTGGAAATGGGACAAAAGACCTTTGGCTCAATTCAAAGGATAATCAAATAGTTTTTTTTTGGTTGGAAAACATTTGCGTTTCGTACTTTAGGGGAGCAAGTTTATTTATGTTCAAAATAGCTTTCGGCGAGCACCCTCCTTTGGCAGATCATTTTGGGGTTAATGAAATGAACCAGGAATAAAAAAAATATTACGTCTATAACATCACAGTTGATTACCAATTTCCAAGTATTCATGTACGGGAACGTAAGTGCAATACATCCATACGTGATTGTACATTTGCTTAATCTAAGCTTGTGTTATTTTGTAAAGGTCAATACCTTGCTAGCTGGATTAGAATCATTTCTTCCTATTTTGGGAATCGGAAGATTGAGTTTCAATTTGAATTGACATTCAAGATTAGTTTTAGATAAAGGAACTTTAGAAGGTTACCTGTATGTTATTACTTTTAGCAATAATGCCGTTTGTATTTTGATTGGTTTACGCTAAAAAATATTTCTATGGTATTTTATTCAACTAGACGAGTGGGTGTTTCAAATATCTGAGGAGATGAGTGGGTGGCTATAACGACTCTTTGAGTTCGTCACAATATAAATTTAAAATTACACGAAATGCGCCCACAGTTTGCTTGTTTATAAAATAAATATTATATTATCTATATATATAAACATCAATTGCTGTTCGTTAGTCTCGCTAAAACTCGAGAACGGCTGAACTGATTTAACTTATCTTGGTCTTGAAATGTTCGTGGAGGTCTAGGGAAGGTTTAAAAGGTGTGAAAAATTGGAATGATTACCGGGAACCGACATCCACGCGGGCGGAGCCGCGGGCAAAAGCTAGCCTTTGCCCGCGGCTTCGCCCGCGTGTATGTCGGTTCCCGGCAATTATTCTATTATTTCTCACCTTAAGAACCATCCTTGAACTTCAACGAACATTAAAAAAAAAATTGGTCAAGTTGGTCCAGGCTTTGCTCAGTTATGTGCTTACCAACACATTTAGCGATTCATTTTTATATTAAAAAATTAATATACCAATAAAGTTCGGTAAAAATATCTGGTATTACAACTTTGCTATATACAATGTAATGTTATATAATATAGTTTCAAGTAGATGGGTTACATCCCAAATTCTGTTGTAAGAACCACTTTTGTAACTAGTTAGCATATCCAAATTGAATCGTTAGCTTTGTTGTTAGTTCTAGTAGTATGCAAACTAACCACAGTAACTCGCAATTACATGTTCTTATCGTATTAATTACGTTCTATAAAATTGTTATTTGTATATAATTGCGGTTTCATTTGCGCTCAAATTGGATTTTTATCTTTTGTAATGTTTACTTAACCATGGACCAACGTCCTTATTAGGAACTAACAACACCCAGTGGTTTACACAGAAGCACAATAATATGGTACATTGATTATAGCATTCTATTCTTATCACTTTGAACGCCGCGCGCCGTGTGAAAAACAGAGACTTTCCATTCAGGCCATAGGGCTCACCGGTGAGCCTTTGAAGTAAAGTCCAACGAAAACGTTTCCTACCAGCCACAGATTGCAGTTATCAAACAAAACGTCCATAGGAATGGGCCGCGAGTAGTGCGTATCCGGACGATGTGATTTTCAAATCCTGTAAGAACTTGTAAGATTTTTGGAGGTTATTGTAAGATGCAAGGGGTCTCAGGCCTGTTGTACACACACGTTTTTTTGCCGTCAACATTTATAGTTATAGATAGTCGTAATACGAATTGTTCCCTTTATGTCGAGTCCCGATATGTCGAGTCTGGGAGTCTATTGTTCTCCAAAGTATTACTCTGCTATCTATTAGTGAACGATTTTTATAAAATTAGCCCCGTACCTAGGTTTTTTTGTTGTCTGCTTTGTTCGTGCCTTTGATGCTCCGTGCAGATCAAGCCTTCGATTTATCCTTAAATTCCCTTCCCACAAAACTGATTTCTACTCTTACTCCTTCACCGTGCAAGCGGTCAGACTGTGGAACTCGCTACCGTCTGACATCAGAGCCAGCAACACGCTGTCCTAATAAATATCTTCATTAACAAGCCATCAATACTATTCAAACTTATTATTTATACAATAAACAGCATTAGGTATATACATATTATTTATTTTCTTTATCGTTAAAAGAGAAATGCAGACTTAGCCTACAATAAATATACCGATCCTGATCTAATTTAATAGTTTATTCACACGCCCTAATTAGAATACTAGTTTCACCAACATACCTTTTTTATCCACACTGCAATATCTAAACACATTTCCCCTGCGTTTCTAATGTAATTCAACCACAAATATGCATGAACAGATGCATACACAGTGCAACAACGGACGGTAACTACAAATTGTTTGGCCCAGTATTACCATCTTTATTAGTACGAGATTCTGTGTAATTTGTCCGGAAGCTCTCATATTTCCCTGTACGGCTTTATTTAGGCACCAGCTATTAGCATAATGCTGCATTACAGTCCCGCAGTACAGGGCTGGACGTCGGTGAATATAGTAAAGTGTGAAATTATTTACATTTTATATAACAACTATTCATTTATGCTGTTCATTTGTGTTACTATCTGGTTCGACTACTAATTCAAGTCGAGGCCATTCGCCATATTCCCGGTTTGTACTATTTGCACTATTGTTTCCATGAATATATCTATTTATTATTACTTGTGAATGAGTATGTATCTTTCTTCCTAATCCTACTAATATTATAAACGCGAAAGTTTGTAAGTATGGATGGATGTTTGTTACTCTTTCACGTAAAAACTACTGAATGGATTTTCATGAACTTGAAATGAAATAGTAAATAAATGAGAAAGTTTGTGAAGATGTTGGCTATCTGCACTCAAATAGCAGAACCGATCTGGCAGAATTGCTTCCTTTGGTGCTGGGATAGACTTTAGTTTAGATAAGAACAACACGTAGGTACTTTTTATTTCTTCTTTGCTTCTGGGAGCAAATGCCATTTGACCTCCCAATACTAAGAGGATATCTTGACAGACCAGAAATTTGTTCACTATTCTGCAAGTACACTGCCTGAAGCTGAAAATGGCCAGCATGATATACTATATAATCTTTCGATGAAATTGATATCGTAGATTTTTGAAAGGAAATTCACCAAATACTTAAAAAATTAAGGCAGTGAATGAATATAGGTACATAGGTACAATATGATTAAATCTAGTAGTACCTATATTTTAGTGCTTAAATAGAACAAAATTCACTGAAACTCTTATACAATCTGATGAAAATAGAAACACGAACTTTTGCCCGCGACCGCGCTCTACGATACAAGTTTAAATCCTTGCTTTCAACCTTAGACTGAACTTTGAAAATACTTGTGTTGAACTCTTGGAGTTAACGGTATTTGCTATAAGTCGATTTATTTTAGGCATATATAGTGAATAATAAAAAAGGCCTTGAAAGACAGACTGACAGATGGACAACGGAGTGTTCCTATAAGAGTTGTTTTTTTTCCTTTGGGGTACGGAACCCTATAAGAAGTCAAAAAGAAAAAATACGACTGATTCCACAACTACAAGAAGAAAGCCAGAGCTACGACCACTAATTAGCATAGCCAGTATTTTGACTTGGCAGGTGAGATTGACTTGAATCTCGACGATCTTGGTTTAGCCCACAAAGCTACTCTTCGCACGTTAATCCAATAAATTTTCTATAGAAAATAAACTAACACTTGCTAAAAAGAAAGAAAGTCAATCATAAGTGAGCAAACATTCATTTTAGGCAGTACTAAGGAGCTTAAGGAAAGAAACCATGAAGCCAATTTCCTTCAGTTACTGGAATTACTTAGGCGTAGGTATTTATTTGGCTGCTAACACATTGAGAATGAAGGGCAACCTTGGTAGATGTTCTCAGAAAAGATATGCCTAAATAAACAAAAAGAGACATAGGACTGAGAACTTTAATAACTAGTCCAAGATAAACTCCCAGGGCAACCTCCAAACTTCTACATTATTGCGTCCCAAAACCTCCAAAGTATTAGATTCCTTAGATAAAACTGAAAAGGTTTCTAATGATAAAAATCTTACATCACTTGCAATACAAACTTTTGGTAAAGTATTACAAATTAGTACACTCAGTTTTTCGTCTTTCGAATTGGTGCTCTGCCAGTAAGTGTGTAGTTTAAGTTTATCCGATAAGGATGTATGTAACTCATAAGGTAACTTTTATCCCCGCAATAAGTTACTGTAGATCGCAGGAACTAAAATAGATCAATATTTCAAGCGGGCGGTACCGCGGACAACAGCTAATGTTTTACAGTTGTGATTACAGCACACACAAACTGAATAAAGATATTTTTTATTTTTTATCTATTTTTATTTTACTGAAAACATCTATCTTTACAGGTTGTGCCCAATACGGTAGTGTTAATCTACCTACTTATGTCTGTAAATCCACTCAGCGAGCAACAGAATAGGTCTTAATTTGCAATAATATCCAGTAATGGACTTCCTGTTTCAATTTCAAGTGAAGATTTGGAAATGGCAGAGATTAACGTTTTGCAGTTGTTTTCAACCGCACTTGTGAAATCCATCATTATAATTTAATCGACTATATAATAGGCTATGTTTATGAAAATTAATTATGAAAGAATAGGATCCCCGAAGGGTATGAAATATGACACCTTTAATATCCCTCGCTAGGCCCTTGACTTAAATATATCCACCCCACTTGACCTCGGCAGTAATAAAAATAAACTCACACATAGCACACCATCACAGCCCCCTTGATATTGTACAGAAGACTCGAGTCCTTCAAAGGAGGATGGGCAAAATGTATGGACTTTGGTCTACCTACTCAATACCAACGCCACCTATGCTAAATAATAGAGTATATTTTGGCGAACCAATAACACATAATGAAGCAGTTCTAGGGGCTGGCATTTTTTTTTAAAAGAGAATACAAATAGATAAAAATAAAACACCAGTGATTAATCAATAATATTATATTTATAGTATTACATGATGCTTGTATCTAAAATTACATCATTTATGTGTGCGGCAGGCAGTATCAAAGCTTCCTGATGGCGTGCCCAGCATAAATACCACAAGATTGCTATTACATGGGCACATGTCCCAATTGTACGACGTCCAGTCAAACACGTACAATAATAGTAGCTAAAGGCACCTCTTCCTTGATTCTCTGGGTTTATTAACACATATGTGTAGTGTTTCTTGGCCCTGGAATGACGTGATTGTATTCGCCCTCGTAGTAAAAAACTACTTTCCCCCACATCGATGTTATATCTATTGATATCATCGAGTTCAGTGTCTCTGTACAATTCGATAATATACATTCCATCGTTTAAATGTTCGGCACAGTAAGAACTGGCTATTTTAATATGGTAAGTGCCTAGGGCGATTAGAATGAGGTGTTCCTCTTCTAATCGAGGAATATCTTCAAAACCAGGCATATTTGCTGCCATGCTGGTAAATATAACCCGTCGCATATTTAAGTTTTTTTGAATGACATATTCGGCCAGATAATTTTCTAAATTCATTCGTTCATTAATAATTGCAACTATTGCGTCGGCATAAGCATTGTCACGGATTGGCAGGTGAAAAGCATTGATCAATGCTGCAGCAATCCGAAAATGCTCGAACATATGAGGGACGGACGTATTAAAATTAGCGTTAAGCGCTTCATTTCTACTTAAATGATTTACTCCCAAGTGACATGGCACGAAGTCTGCCAGTAAGCACTCTCTCGCCGTCACTAAATGGCGTTCGAATGTTCGACGCGATATTTTTAAAAGTGATGCTAGGCGTATGTTAGGTTCGCCTGTTCGAAGTTTCATTAGATATCCACCTAGAACCACATTTGGCGCGTTCGACCGCTGTCGTAGTGATGGAGTTTGTTCGAGTACCAAATTGAATTCGGCGACCGTAAGTCCTGTCCAGTGTCGAAACTCATTTTCGTCTACTCTTTGCAAATTAAAATCAAAAATAGTCGATGGATTCTCTAAAGCTGTTCTATAAATTGAAATGATGTCCAATATATGGTCTTGATTAAAATCATGAGAAACATTTCCGTTGAGCAACTGGTCCCAATCGTGCACCATTATGTGTTCATTACAAACACGAGCACTTGTTGGTATGTAGAAATTGTAATATGATAACATGTAAGCTTTTATGCTATTAGGTATTCGAAGCCGTGACTCGTTTAAACAACCATTAAATATGCAATGGCGGGCCGTATTAGATGCTCTAGCGAGATTTCGTTGGATATCTGGCATAGCTGGTAGAACTGGCATATCAACATCTTCGTTGGCAGCTCCTGTAGCTGGCTGTGCCCGTTCGGCAGTGTCAATTGTATCTGGTGGAACTGACACATCAATATCTTCGTTGGGAGCTCCTGTAGCGGGCTGTGCCCGTTCGGCAGTGTCAATTGTATCTGGTGGAACTGGCACATCAATATCTTCGTTGGGAGCTTCTGTAGCCAGCTGTGCCCGTTCGGCAGTGTTAATTCGTTGCCAACATCGATGGCACGTGAATACAACTTCACCTTCATCGAAGGATACCTACAGATAGGAAAGAAAGACAGAAAATGTTTATTAATGTTGTGTTATTTTTACTTTTGGCCTCCTGGTCATAGCATCATTTCTCAATATGACATTTTATTATTACAACCTTTAAACTTATATTATGCACGTGGGATTGAGCCTAGTTTAACATGTATTGTGTAATTTGGTCTTCTCCATTCTATATAATTACTAACGGTTGGGTATGACATAATCTTACTTAGGAACTCTTTTTATTTTCAGTCCAGTAAATCTATAAGTTTAGGTATTTAAACTATCATGGTCAGTAACTCGAACAAGCTGGATTCCTAACGATGCTTAAAGGAAACTCAAAACAATACCATTGTAAATATCGCGATATCTCTAATAATAATGACATAAGTCGCTTCGGACCTCGAAGCGACCAAATTCACAAGAGGTATTAGATCACAATCAAAAGGATTAATTATAAGGTACTTAGGTACCTAGTGCTATAGAATTAACAAACAGAACTTACCTCGCGTGAAGAATGTCTTCGTATATATACTTCAACAAAAGGTCTGGATTGTATTAGGGTATACGTTATTAAATGACGTTGCCGCTGACGCAAAACAGAGCGCTCACAAACAACACATAGAAGTCTATTTCCTTCCATTATAAAAAAAATATGGGAGTCCAATTAACAAGCACAGGTCAAAATAATAGCAATATTCAACAGTCCGATAAACAAGCAAAGGTCGTAGATAATTCGTAACAAGAACAAGGAATCGCACAGTACAATACACAACGACAAGCGAAGGTAAACTGCGAGGTGCTGTGATAAGGACAGTGCGAGCGGGCGAGGCGGGGTGCGGGAGTTGCGGGGGCAGGCTGCAAACATGTACCTGCGCTTGCGTCGCGTCGTCGGGAATTCAAAAAAACCTCACGCCCGATCGTCTCCCCCACAAGCTGCGAGGTGCTGTGATAAGGACAGTGCGAGCGGGCGAGGCGGGGTGCGGGAGTTGCGGGGGCAGGCTGCAAACATGTACCTGCGCTTGCGTCGCGTCGTCGGGAATTCAAAACAACCTCACGCCCGATCGTCTCCCCCACAAAAGTATAGAACATTCGATGTAAATTCTGTTCCAATTAAGAAAAAAAAATAAAGTCTGCTCTAATTAAGAGAGAAACCCCATGAGCTACACATTTGCGGCCATACCAAAAAATGAAGTACATAAAATATCCTTTAAATTGACATATAGCTTGTCGGTATTGAGTAGGTAGACCACTTTGCCCATCCTCCTTTCTCTTGAGTCTTTAGGATACATGAACTTTCGTAGATTGTATTTGTCACATACCTACATATACATACTCATGCCTTCATATGATTAGGGTGCGCTATTTGTGCGAGCCTATTGCCATCAAGTGGGCACTTATAGTCATGGGCTGTATGTTTACTGTCGGATGAAGAACAGTCCTATCCCTTAGTCACCTTCTACGACACCCATAGGAAGAAATGGGGTGGCCCTATTCTACCAATCGGGAACCAACATGGCGACATAAATAAACAGGTATTTTTTTAATAAATACCTACAGATACACACGCTCACATACACGCATGTATGTAAAATGTTCTAGATAATTTTATAAGAGTAATATTGTCGACCAAGCAAATGTAACTTGTGTAATCGCAAGAGGTACCCACAGGACAGGCTTGCCTAGTGTGGGGCCAACGGACACTTTGATAAGAAACTGTACTCTTATTGACAATAAAATATTTTATAACTTGCTATGGGGTCGTGGCAAATATTTGGATAGAACATATTGAAGAAGTGGTAGCTCAGAACGCGCACACCCAGATCAGGCTATGGAAAAGGTATGTAGATTACATATTCTGTATATTTAAAGGCAACAGAGAGCAGGTGGTCCGCTTTACTGAGTATCTCAACTCATTACATGTGAAGACACAGTTTACGTATGAGATTGAGAACAACAGAATATTGTCCTTCCTAGACATCAAGTTAATGGTAAGAACCGACGGCTCCTTGGCCCATACTGTGTACCGAAAACCCACTCACACAGATAGATACTTGCACGCCTTCTCGCATCATCACCCACTTCATTTGAACTCAGTAAGCTCGACTCTTGTCAAGCGAGCTAATGATTTGTGTGACCCTGAGCACCTACAGCAGGAGTTAGACCACGTTCAGGAGGTGCTTAAAATTAATGGATATGTTACGGGTTCTAGAAAGCCGCGACGTGCACCGAGGATGACGCTGCCGGGTGTTGACACTGTTGACCGCCAACCGGCGTTCATGCCGTATGTGAAAGGGATAACGGATAAGATCGGATCTTGTTTACGGAAGCTTTCCATCAAGACCATATTTAAACCGTCCGCCAAAGTAGCGAAGTAGCTGCGGTAGTTCCTACATAGGCCAAACCAAGCGTACCATTGCGGAGAGAGTCAAAGAACATATCGCAGCTGTGAAAAACCGTCAGTTCAACAAATCGGCAGTTGCAGAACACCTCGAATCGGGCACCAATCACTGGATTGAACTTCATCAACCCAAAGTCCTCTCCACTGATCGCCACTACTATCCACGGATTGTGCGTGAAGCTATTGAAATTAAAAAATATAAAAATTTCAATAGGGAAGATGGATTCAAATTATCCGGGACCTAGAATCCAGTGATCAAAATAGTGAAACTGAAAACACAGTGCCGATGCCGTCTAAAACTGACATAGTGAGTGTGGTGTGTCGCTAGCCTTACACTCAATATGAAAGTAATGGAGGGTAGGCGCACAAAAAATGTTTCGTCACATCGCGCGACTCTCGCAGGCCAGTCAAGTCGTGACCACGGGTGCTGCAACGCACCCGAAACGTCGGTAAAAGTAAGTTTATCAAAAATATATATCGCGTGAAGTCCCGAAAATTATAAACTATGAGTAAACGCCGCGATAGTTTAAAAGTTACAATAAAATATTTTTCATTTTAATTCATTTTTATTTTTAACCCCCGACGCAAAAACGACGGGGTGTTATAAGTTTGACGTGTCTGTGTGTGTGTGTGTGTGTATGTGTGTGTGTGTGTGTGTGTGTCTGTCTGTCTGTGGCATCGTAGCGCCCAAACGGATGAACCGATTTGGATTTAGTTTTTTTTGTTTGAAAAGTATATTAGTCGGGAGTGTTCTTAGCTATGTTTGAAAAAAATCAGTCCAAGATGGCCGCCGCCACAACATGTCGGAATACATATTTCTTCATAACTCCCTCAATATGGGTATCAAATGAAAGAGCTTGACCAGTAGATCAATTTAAAAAGTATAAAATAAAAATTAAATTAAAAATTTAAAAAACCCCCGTCACAAAAAACACTTCCAAAAAGTTGAAAATAAATTAATAAATTTTGATTCAACGGTTGCCATGTCGGGGGACCTTGAATTGTTCCAATAATATAAAGGAAAGCTTAACCAGTTAGGGTCCCCCGACATGGCAACCGTTGAATCAAAATTTATTAATTTATTTTCAACTTTTTGGAAGTGTTTTTTGTGACGGGGGTTTTTAAATTTTTAATTATTTTCATTATTGCATTATTAACTTTTTAGAAATTTGCTAATACTTTTCGCTATAGCCTCGTAACACATCTTCCCTAGTAGGATAGAAGCAAGGACTAGCTTTAGCCAGATCAAAGAAAATGCTTTGTACTTTGTGATTTTAGTGAGCAAGCTGGTTTCACAGTATGTATGTCACGGATTGCGCTACATGTAGATATGCCATTACAAAATCCGATGAGGATATAGAATAGTAGGATTTTTATTGAGATACATACATACATATAATCACGCCTTTATCTCTAGAGAGTTAGGCAAAGGTGACTTAACGCCCACATTTCACCAATCATTGTAATCGGTTCCACATAATCGGGGGTGAGCCTATTGCCGTATACCGGGCACTATTATTGACTCAGGCCGTGCATCTGAGGCTAAGTTTGAGCTGTAAATAATCGTGTGATGTTAGATTGAAATAACTAGTTAATCTGGAGTCCATAATGTAAGTTCGTTACTGTTTCCTTGCTTTTTATAGAATAGGGTATTTTTATCACCTAAAGAAATTAGGTGCGGCGTTTGCAACGGGTAGCGGCTTAAATCAATTACTAAAATATACGTCTGTAAAATCATGATAAATTTTAATAATAGTTTAATATAAATCATGTAATCAAATAACTTACTCTTTCGTGTATCGCACCTTATGTAACCTGATTAATCAATTCTTCTGTTGCGCTATTAAATATTAATATTATTTATTCATTATTTAGTAGAGGCCTATGTCCAGCAGTGGACTGCAATAGGCTAATTAATTAATTTATTGATTAATCTATCGCACTGCTCTACATACTTCATATCTATCTTCATATCATACTCATTTTGGAGCGAAAGATTTTGGTCACAGTTTCTTAAGCAAAATCTTCTGGACGTATTAATTTGGCGAAACTTGTGGCCAAATATATTTCATTCCGAAACGACTATAAATTTAGAGTGTATACTTTTTTTTCCGTTTGGAAATCCCCTCGGATACCCCCCCTGCTGGAGCCAGAAGAGGAGGTTATGTCGGACTCGAACCGACTAAAATCGCACGCCGACTGTGGGTCTTGGTGCTAGGCCGGAGGTGAGGTTGTCATCGGCATATCCTTACGGTCTGGCCCTCCTCAGGAGGGGGGACAACGGTGTCCCCAACTCGCCCCCGGAATGGGGAGGCGCGCTATTGAGCGCGCCGCCGCCGTGGCTTAGAGTGTATACTAACCACCACTATTTTACTATTTAACTATTTCGACTATACAAAATTAAAAATGTTGCATAATGCCGTCCATTAATCCAATATTTTCCACTAACAAATAAATTCATCTTCAACAAATTAATATAGACTTAGCCACACATATCGCAGAAGGTCAAATCAAGGCAAACTACACTCGTTAACGTCGTAGCGGATAAAACTTCCATACGAACAAGTAACTTATGATATCGGGATATGAATTAATCCCATAAGAGTCGATATTGCTAAAGTTAGAAGCGGGTAAATATCCCGGCTATTGGTTTTTCATGGAGCTTAATAATATATGTAGGCGGAGTTATATTGTTTAAAGTTTGTTTGTTATAATACAATGAACGTTTTAAGGTTTTAGAATACATGGTTTTGTTATAATTTGTTAATATATGGTTGTACTTACCTACATAAAGCAAAGAAGATAGGTATTCAACTTTATCGGTGTCGGAACTAATGAAGAATGTAATAATGTACAGGTTTTTTTTTACCGTGAGGGAGAATCCTTCTTGGATGTTATGCCGGACTCCTACCGACTAAAAACCCTTACGTTAACGCCCAACAGCCTATGGTTGGGAGCCCCGGGTTAGCCCTCGGAAGGATGTCCCAGGACTCCCATCAGACCTGCGGCTGCAATTGCGGCCTAGCCTAGGGGTTCGGGTGTCATCCCGCGCCTATGTGAGGTTTTCGGGTGTCATCCCGCTTCTTAGATCGTAGGGGAAAATATATTTGCTATCTTTACGTGTTTTGTTCGTTAAGTTAACTCATGATTTCTCATCAATACGAATCTAGTCGGGGTTTCCTTAAATATGTACTTGTGGGCAAGCCTGATTAGTTTCGGACCCGACAGGGGTCTTTATCCATCAGTGGAGCTTCCTATAGGGGTCGGTAATATGATACTCAGTTCATTTATAACAGATGATTGCCATTCTTTATAACTAATTAATTTAAAGAGTGTTTTAGTGGGTTATCGTCATAGTGTTTAGTAGCTATCGAAACAATGTTCAAAGTTTAGGCTAGTACTATTTTCTATTCTGTGGTTTAGGTATGCTTCAGAAGCTCAAAACGTTCTGCAATTTTCACCTTAGTAACAAGAGACCGCTGAAATCATGTTCATTCATTCACTTATATTAATACACAAACAAATCTGAGTTTCAAAATTGAAATCCATGCTTCCTTCTAAAGCGGCGTACTGTCCATACAAGTTTTTATCCATTGATAAACTAAAGTAAGGTTAACAATCAAAAGGAAATGATAAATTCAATGCAAAAGTGCATCTTTTAATTCTAAAGAATAAAATCAGAAATTGTATTGTATGATAATTAAAAAAAAAAAACTGTTCAATAATCCAATTGCTATAAACAATCAGCACAAACTATGGCACCAAGAAATTTTAAAATTTACAAGTTTAATGAACACACGGCAAAAGAATTAAGTAAACACCTTTTCATATAAAGTTGTATAATACTGCCGACTATTCGAAGAACCTCCACCTCTGAATGCAGAAACATTACAGTCAGAGTCAGGACCTAACCTAACGATATCGCTTTCTTATTACCATATCGATAAGTTTGAACACCGAGGCTAAATGTCGACCAAAAATCCCGGGAATTTCCCGTTTCAGAGAGCACATCTAACGTTTCATAGCTCTATTTAGCCTGCGGGCCTAATTACCATAATGCAACATTGCGACGCGCGACGATTTTGATTACATTGCCGCCTGACGACGTGAATGCTAATAGACTGTGCATACAAGAGGAAAATGCTATTCGGAAATTTCTATGACTATGTGTAATGTAATATACAATTTTCTTACTGTCGTTTGTGGTTGGGAAGTGGTTAAACGGAATGTTATTTTACTGATATATTTTTCGAGTAGAGGCGAAGTATGGATATATGGATGAATGTTTGTTGTTTTTTTTATAACACTTCACAAGTCAAGTCAAGTCATGACCACGGGTGCGTCATAGTTAGAAGCCATTAGCCTTCGTGGTTATTTTTTTTATAACCACCAAGTGTTTAGATAAAATTTCATACATTACCGGGTGCTCACTCGGTATTGTATAGAATGCCTAGGCAAAGTCTAAAATAAATTATATTTCATACATTGCCTGCGCGTTCTAGACATTCTACACATTGCCTAGGCATTGTATAGAATACCTGATTATACAGGTTATGTTCTTATTAATACACTTAATGTAAGAAATTATTGCAGAGTTTACTTAAATCTAACTAAAATACTACTCTCCATTTCTGTGATAATTACTGCAAAAACTAAGTTTTAATGTAATTGAGAAAGCTTTGTTACATTAATTTTACCTAGTGCAGTATTCAGGTGTGAAAACGAGAGTGTGAATGAGGTCAAAAGTTACCGGTAACACTACGTCCACAATAAAGTGGGGTCCTCCACTGTTGTGGCCACGGCCATAGAGAAATTAATACGGCACACGTTTATACTTTTAATCAAAATTATAGACTTTTACATACGGTAACCCCACAACCTGAAGGGGGCCATCTCGAAAGACATGGTCCTGGGTCTGCCGGGGTGCGCGAGATATGCTTTCGGCAACCTCACCTCCGGCAACCAAAGACCCAAGACGGTGTGTGTTTTAGTTGGTTCGAGTCGGACATAACCACCTCCACTGGCTCCGTGGGGATTTTTCGCACGATAAAAAAAGCTAACGGTGAGGTACTATGTATGTCGGAATCTTGTAGTACCAAGTAGGGTATTCAAGATGTAGTTTTTACTTACATTAGTATGAATTCGGAAAGTTCATCATGGTGTTTGGGGTCAATGACAACCTTGTTAGTAAGCCGATACACCTACTAACGTTTTGACACTCAAAACTATGTTTCTTCATCGTGCCGTGACCTGGATTGCGTTCTCGAAGGTGCCCATAAGTTGTACGCATGTAGCACGCATTACAGATGGGTCAAAATCTTTGGAGTAACTTTTCATTCGCATAGCATGTCCACATCCCTTGAGAAACCTCACATATAAACTTACTGGTTTTGTACATCATCATAAAGTCATCATGTTCACCAATCAAGTGATAAAATTCTGCTGTTCATTCAATTCTGGTAAATATACGGGTACAAATCCGGGCGCATTAGTCAATTGTGAACTTCCAGTGACTGTACATCTTTGTGCCACCTTTCCGTGTGTCGCAGCATGTAATTAAATAGTATGAGCGGACAACTCGTCGCACTAGTTTCCACAGTGTGTACTGCTAGCAAATATAAGGCATTGTTGGGTAAATATTGTCAGCAGCTCGTAAAAACGGTTTATTAAAAATAAAGGTAGCCTTACATACTAATGCTACGGAACCAACGCGTCACAGCCACTAGAAAATATTCTTACAAGGTACTGGAAAATGGTTTATTGTAGAATAATTTCAGAACATTGAGTTTGTATTACTTCACAACATTTTAACTTTTCGTAATAAAAAAAAATAACTGCTATGACAGAATTTGGTCCGGCAGTTGGGTCTCGGGGTGGCTCTGCACAAATCCGATGCCATGTTCTTTCATGGACCTTGGCGCAGGCCACCCACAGAATCCAATCTAGCAGTGGGAGACACTCCTATCGGCATCAAACCCCAGATGAAATATCTAGGGCTCGTACTTGAGGGTCGATGGGACTTTGAAACACATTTTCGAAGTTTGCACCCCGAAATTTGGGGATAGCTTACGCTCTGGCGCGGCTGCTGCCCAACCTCAGGGGCCCGGAGGACTCCTGAAGAAGATTATACACGGGTATCGTGCGGTCCATAGTCCTGTATGGGTGGACTCCCTCAAGGAAAGGCACATGTATCTGTTGCGTACTCCGCTGCACAAGATGGCCTACAAGGTCATCAGAGGGTACCGCTTGATGCAGCGAGTCTCCTTGCCGAAACGCCACCGTGGATCCCCGAAGTCCCAGTTCCACAGGGCGTTATTCCGCACGTAAACAAAAAATAAGTTAATAAAAGGTATGTAACGTACCTTTAATATGATTGCGTTAGTTCCGTTATCACTTTTGTATATCATGGAACGCGAGAGTTTAATTTAAGTTTAATTTATTCAAGTGCCAATCCTGTCATAGCAATTGTATTTTTCGTCCTATAACGCTTGTGGACGAGGATTTCTGCTACACATATGGTATGTTCAGAAACACTTAGTAAGGTATTCCCTCTAGAATGAGACAAATACCTAATGTCTTCAAGTCCCATCTTGGATTTATAAGTACCGCATAATCATCACACAACATAATACAGATTGGTAATACATGAGACCCATCCGGTGTAGAAAGCACCCCATAACCCACAGTACCTTAAAAATATATAAAAACACGTTTAATAAATTTCATCAAAGTTCAAAATTATATTACTAAAGATTTTTTTAGCTCAAAACTAAACAAGTTTCGCATAGTTTTGGTGAGAGGGTATCATATCTCGCGAGTCATGCAGCTTACCGTAGCTATATTGAGACTATAACTTGCTATATTAAACGATAAATCGTCTCTAACACGACGGAGCGTTGGAAGTTTCTAACACACGTTCGCGTTAATAAATGATGGTATATCAATATCGAGGCATTTCGACAGTATTTTTAAAATTAATAGAATACATTTTATATACCCAGAGGAGTATAGAAATAGTTCTGGAGTGAAAATAAATATGACTTTCGGGTATTTCAAGGCCAGGGCAACCTCAAACCGGTATACCTGCCGTTTGATGGGCTAGGTTCTTTCTGGTGCAGGCTGTCCTCTGAGGGATGGGGGTCAGAAGGCTGACGTTCCCGTAAAAGCCATATGCCAAATAAATAGAAAGAAAACTAAGCGTTCGCCGAACTCCGAGATGAATTCCTCAGAAAATAAAATAATGATGATGACATGTTTTTTTTTATACAGGACACGTCAATTTGACTTTACCTCGCCTGATGTTAAGCTAAAGGCAAAGTCTCGGAAAGAGGGTCACCATCGTAAACATGTACCATGTTAACAGTGGTGGCACTCAGCTTGACGGCTTTAGTAGTCACTTCACTAAAAGAGCAAGCATATTCCATGTTTTACAGCATCAAGCTTTGATCAGTAAAATCCTTGATAGCAGTGAGTTAATACCAAATATCTCCAAATTTAGTGAAGCTGGAACAAAAGCGATTTACTCAGATTTACCAGTCTTTAAATGCTTTGATCAGAGTGATAACCCTGGATCGAGATAAAATTTTATTCTAGCTAAATACTCGTAACTTACCATGGCTTCAATATTAATGGCTAGGATCGGCTAGTTAATAAAATAATATCCAGTTTACAGCTCAACGATTCTAGGAAAAATTTATGGTTGTACAATCTAACGAAAAGTAGATAGTAAATATTTTATATTTATAGATAGTAATAGTAAATCTGGCGCGGTTTTAGTGAACGCGACTGCTATGCAGGAGGCACGGGTTCGATCCCCGATCAGTGCAAATATTTGTAGCAGGAATATGGCTATTTGCATTGGTCTCGGTGTTTCTATGTATAATAATGTATGTATTTACAAAAAAAAAAGTATCTAAGTATGTTCATCCACATTCTTGATTCCACAACACAAGCTAAAGTAAGGCCACCGAAGCGAGAGAAAAAAGGTAATCAAAGTTTCAGCGGTTCCAAACATTTTTATTTGAAAATTATTACGTATCACTTAAAGCGCATTCCAGACAGGAATGAAATTGCTCATAAGATGGCGGATCTGACAGTTTAGAAGCGCTGTTCTGACAGCTTTCCTGTACAATGAAACATGTAACGACAGTTGGTTGCTCGGCCATTGTCGCGTACGTGTGGCATGTGCGACAAGGACAGAAATAATTGCCAGTATTCGCAACGTGACTCAGTAATGGTCGCTTTTTTTACCTTTTTTCTCTCGTCTCGTTGGCTTTCCTCTAGTTAAGCTTACCATGGGTCTAGATAGCGTTGTGTAGAATTTTGTGGAATATTTATTTATTAACTTTCTTATTCAATAGTAAAACAGTTATGATTGAATATTAAGAAATTTATAAAACACTTTAGCTATTGCCCGTGGCTCTGCTAGCGTTATAAATTATGCAAACAACAGATTTTGTATTATCAAAATTTGTATTATTGCAAACTGTGTATAATCTATCTCTGTGCAAGTTCCATCCAGATCCGTTCACCCGTTCTGACGTGCTTAAGTAGTAAACATTCATCCATCGTACGAATATCTTAATTAAAAAAACTAAAGCTTGTTTTGAATTTTCAGTAAGATAATATTAATCTGGCTATAATTTAGAGTGGTTTAATTTAAACTAAAATGTTTGCTCCTTTCAATGCACGTTGTTTAATCATTCATTCCAATTACTTATTTACATTTATAGCTGAATGAAGCAGAATACTCGTTTGTTTAGAGGTGACAACTGAAAAGTCAAAGGTCCCTGTGGTTTTGGTTTATCTATGTACAGTCAGTGTCAGAAATATCTTGAATTAAAAAAATAATATAAAAAAGACTAAAAAGTTTCGAAATGATCTTAAAACTAAGGTATTACGAGCAAATCATACTGTTTAATTGATTTCAATTGTATTTTTGTACGGAGTAAAGGTTTATACCTAACAAATATCAGACCAATCATACTCTCTGCCTACTCAATGTCGTCGGTAACTTAGGGTTAGAATTCGGACATTACACTACCGACGTGAACCCACTCCTAACATAAGCAATTTAGCTTAGCTGGAGGGTTTAGAAGGAATTTCGGTTCTAATTTTCTTTAAAAAAAATGACGAGAGTTTTCCAAAGTGATCATAATGACTTGATATTCCACCGTCCTTGTTGACTGATTGTACTGATATTTGACCTTTATTTCGGATAATAATATAATTTAAACCAATAAAATAGTTTAACTTGCTCATAATAACTTGGTATTAAGCTCATTTTGAGACTTTGGTAGTCAATATTGATGCGATGCTGACTGTACCTAGTAGTATACCTAAAGGTTCAAATATATATGATAAAGACTTAGTTGTTGATGAATTTCTAATAAGTTCAGTCCAGTTATTAACATTTTGAACTCTAAGGTGACATTGAAAATTTGCAATACTCAGTTTTGGAGTTTTTTCTCTTACTTATTTCGATTTGTTGCTTTATACATTACAGTTTGTGTGGTACGACCGCGGGTTATCTGAACCGGGAAAGATTAGGGTTATGATTGATCTATACTAAGTAATTTAATATCATAATGTTTGCCAAACTTTCAAGCCTAGGTCTTCCCCGTCGTCTTTTATTTCTGCAAGAAATACCTACGACGCAAGCAACATTTCTGGTGTTGAACAGTATATAGACCACAGCAACCGATTCTTATCAAAGTTCATAACCATATTTATTTCATTGTCATGTTAAAAGTAACTGCAAAATTTCCCTTACGTGAAAATTAACTTTCAACTCAATAACCGTAATGCGTTACGTTGGTTGTACTTAACGCAATCAAAAATATTCTGCCTGAAGAAAATTATCTGTGCAGTCAATGCTCAAAACATTGAAACCTCTTTACGCCTCATTTACATTGAGTTTAATGATCGTTAAGGCGCATGCAAGAGCCTCTGAATGTGGGGAAACGATTAATGAAAACGTTACCTCGTTTTACCAAAGCAATACAAAACCATTTCGGCTTTCTCACTACACGGGATGTTAACTTCGCGCGATAGCATCAATTTCTCAGTGAGAATAATTATCTTAAGAACAAAGATCTTACTCCAATACCTTAGGGCGAAAAATTTCAACCTTATCTAGAGGAAAAGTATTCTAAATACTGAACATAGAGTTTTCACTCGGAAAAAATATTCCTTAATTTAAAAAATAAACAAAACTGTATTCACACATTTTCGAAAACTCGCTTGCCATATCCGGTAATCAAATTGACTAATATTCCTATGATAGTATTTTCTAAAAGACTTACTTGCTTGAAGTTCCAGAACTCTTTTTCTACTTACCTACTATATTAGCTTAACCGCAAAAAAACTTGAAAATAGAGTTTAACCAACTTTTACTATCTAATACATTATATAAAATTATACATTAATTTGATACTCTCTAGACCTCAAGGTATTCTAGAACAATACTCGGTTTGTATGATTTGAGATTGACATGGTCATTTACATTGATAGTAAAACACTCGAGTGTCTGGCATCCAGTCATCCGTATGTTCACAAAACCTGAATAAACTACATGTCCAAAACCCATGCGAGTTGACTCTGTGAATGTTGCGTGTCGCGAACGCATTCGAGTGCAATGTGAGAACGCGGACAATGGTAGGGACGACGCGCGTCATAAACGAGTGCGGAAGAGGGTAGACCGATACAGTCTTCCTAATATCAACTAACTCGGCGGTCATCAGTGCATCCGTGATCATGGCGCTTGAAACAGCGCCGAAATATCGGATCCTCAAAAAGTTTAAGAATCATGGTATATATTCCGGCGAGTGTTTAGTATCGAATACTCGGTTTACAGTAAAACGAGAGTGCCTTTTATTTTGTTGAATGGTTTTTAACCTTCTGCTATCTACTTTTCTAGTGATGCAAGAGCTATATGAAATGTTATCCACGGCTAATACGAAATGCACAACGAAAATTTCGGGCACACACGAAACACAAATGAATGACGTAGCATTTAAGTACTATGAAGTAACTACTGGTTTAGGCCAAACGAAGTGTTCTATCACATTTTCAAACCACGATAGTAAGATAAATACGTTTGAAGTACTACTTGCTCAAAACTGCGGTTCGCTATTTCGTGCTTCATGAAACAAAAACTAAAACAAAAGCGATCATAATAGAAAATAGTTCGAAATTCTTTGATAGAAACAGGCCTTATGATGTGTAAACAAACTTAACTACTTCACTAGATACCAGCACGAGTTTACCGCGTAAACACCGTTGAAGTGTGTTCCCAGTATGTAAACTATTTGTCTAATTAGTGAAGAAGGTTTGGTTAGGTTAGATGGAATGAGATGAATCTTGTATCAGTTGTGAAGTTCAACATCAGGTAGGTAGCACAAACATTTAGTAGAATGGTTCATTACTGAGATCTAAGCAAATGGTCTATTAATATGTAATAACCATAATGACTCTTTGACGTTTACTTGGCTAATCCGATCACATCAACCTACACTATGTCGATAGATTGAGCTAAAATTTTAATAACAATAATACCTGTACGTAATTATAACTTATGTCTATTTTGTATTAAGAGTAAAAGTAAAAATATTGTGATGGAACTACTTACGTTACTGTCAACATTAATTGTGATTTTTCAGTCATCTCCATCTTCTGACTGAACATACGAGAAACGAGAAGCCGTTGCTTGAAAACAGAAGAAGATAAAAAATTAAGTACCAGTAAGCTGTATTGCAGAAGTTATAGGGCCAGAGACTTGGCTTATCTTGCTATCCCATTTCTACCCATTTTATTTAATCTCTTTTCTTTCAGAATAAAGCTTTTCTATTGTGAAAAATAATGTCAAAATAATACTTCATTTCATGGGAATCAAAATCAAATGAAATATCAAAAAATAATTCGTGTCAACAAAGAAGGTAAAAAAGATAATGGCGCTTATATGCACATGCAATAAGAGGAGTCTTCTTATTAGCTCAAAATTCAATTTAATGTTGATGAAAAATTAATTCTTCGAGATGGAAAGCTAGTTTTGTTGTTGTAGATAACTTTCGTTTTAGCGAATATTCGATTAGTTGTTAGGTTTAATTTGATATCTTAGAGGTTAAACTGTTATAAATGTTAATAAAGATAAATAGAATCCCCGTTGTATTACGTGTACTTCTTGTTCCAATAGGTAGATAGTATTCCATGCTTGTTCTAAAAAAGTGCGCTTATGCTTGTCCCCAGTGCAAAAGTACTCATCACACTGACTGCATGGCATCTTTGGCTGGCAATGGTCAGCTTTTGCACCAAGTACGATTCAGCGCGGACGTCAATTGACTTCTCCTTGTAACCCCTAAAAATTATTTTACCAATCTGCTATCTAGAACTGTGGTATATATCAAATATTGAATCATGTATAAGGATGATGAATATGAAAACATTAACACATTTACACAAAATTGCTGAATTCACTTTACTTGATTAGTCAACAAAACATTCGTCATCGCTTCACTTATTATTTTAAAATCAATATTAGGCTGAATTTAGTGTAGAGTTTGAGTTCATTTGATGGTATCAATGGTTAATGAAAGTTTTGTAGATCTCGCGCATATAGCTATTGATATGACATACGTTGCTTTAAGTTTAATTTCCATAAGGCCGATAAAGTTAATGTATGTGTCGGTAAATAATTGGTAAGTCAATTAGTTTCAAAAATGTTTTTGGGCCTGTGAGGCCCCACGTCATCACATACGTAACTTTTTGAAAATTTACTTTTTATCATAATCAGCCTTTTTGTTATGAGTGTACGGTACGATATAGCTAAAAATGTAACCTAGTACTTCGTCCGAAAGGATACGGTCAACAGATACCAACAAAAGGCCACATATGAGCATAAATGTGTGAAGAAAAGATTACCACGTGGAATTGATGCGTGTACTAGGATCTGATATGCCTGACCATCCAGAAGTTCAAGAAGAAGAAGTAAAACAAAGAAGCAGATGTTCACACATGTTTACTGAAGCTTGGAGTAAAATTTACACATTATTTTTTTATACATAATATTAATGTAGTAAACATGATATTATTTGTCTTCAAAGCGCTAAGAAAGATTGTCCAGGTGGTGCGTAAATTATAAAAAATAAAAAAACACCTCCAAAAATTGAAAATAAATTGTGTTTGCCTTTTAACTTTTGATATACCTAGTAATATTTTGATTCAACGGTTGCCATGTCGCTAACTGGTTAAGCACTCCGTTATATTATCGGGACGATTCAAGGTATAAGGGAGTTATAAATTATTTTGTATTTTATTTAACTTAAAGTATGACATAAATTTCATTTATAATTTCATTTAATTTCATTTTATATTCTTTTTATCGTAATTGTATTATGATGCAAATGAATTGAATACTAACACTAGTTCTAAGTTATATTGTTACTAACCAGATATGAATCGTGTGATTTGAAGTAAATAAATAAATTTAAATTTAAATTTAAACCTGTAAATTCAGAAAAAGACGTGCTTCAACGTATGTACCTCTCCAGCTCCCAGGTTAGTGAATACGTAACACTCAAACCACGTCACTAGCTAAAGGTTAAGTCTCTACAGCAAAACTTGCAACTCGGTTAGTTTAAGAAGGACAGTGAGTCCTTGATATCATTGACATTACTTTTAGTCATGAATCGTCATGGATAAATAAATGCGTAGATAAACGAAATAATTATAATTACACACATAGTTCGTGATATCTTGCCACCTATCCCAATCCTTAGGTGATGCGTGGTGCTTTTGGAAACATGTTGTAATCAACTGGACTCCGGCATTACAAAGTAAGATATCAATAAAAAAGTTTCCAAAATATATGTTCTTTTTCATTTAGTTCATCAGTGCGAAAGAAGGAAAGGACAACCCCTAACTCTCATACAATCTTGGGCCCGCATGTACAGGGTTGAAAATTAGGCAATATTTAGACCATCTAAGGACATTTTGTTTGCCTAATTTTCACGACGATTCACAATGGCCAAGTTTGTTAAATCGAGCATTTTTCATAGGTTTTTAGGTTATGTTGTAATACATAATGTGGTCAAACAGCGTCTTATGTTGTGTTGTGTGTGATAGCTACACAAGTTATTCGCGTATCGCTTTTATTTGTAAGTAGGTTAGCAGGTTTTATTAGTATAGAAAAGGGCTTATTTATTAGTATAATATTTTTAGTCATTAATGTGGAATGGTCAACTATATATGCTAAATAATAAAACTGATATGTCAAAGAAAAGACATGCTTTAGCTACTTTCTTGTTGCACGATATTAAACCTTATAGTTTTATGATATGCAACTGACATTTACTCTAAAGGTGGTAAAGCAATCCTTCCCTACCCTCACTTCAGACGGCAACATCTGAGTGACATCCTTTTGCTACGGTTACCACTTTCCACAAGGCTGTATACATACTTGTTTGCTGTAGTAATATAGAATTCATTATATAAGTAGGTAATAAAATAAAACAACATTATTTTAAAGATTACTATATTTTAAAAAAGTTTTTTAATCTCTATCCCGGGTATCTTCCTATTTGGCTTTAGAAATGCTTTCACTAGGACTTTCCTCCCCTTTTTAAGCATCATCATAGTTTATTAAAATATTGTCAAGAAACTGTGCAGGAGGTGTTATATTGTCTTGGAACCGTGCCCAACCGAGATACCATATTACACTCATTATGTGGGCACAGCACCCGACTGTTCTCTTACCTACAATACAATTACAGCAATGCTGTAATATAGCATTCCTACCGCTCAAAGAACTGTCAACTAATATATATACGTAATAAGTTCTACTACTTATATTCCTGGACTTTATTTTTCCTCTTAATAACCAAGTCGTTTGAGATATTGACAGTTCTTGTAGGAGGTCTCTATCCACCTCTCTGCACACTTCAATGACATACAGAATACACACTTGTCTGTGCCCCACTGGTGATTGTGCTGGTCTGTTCTCATCCAAACATGCACATTGAGCTTGAATCCAGCAAGATTCGCAAATGATTGCATTCACCTTAAACAGAGATCATGTTATAAGCACTGAATATTCCATTAGTCATATAGGCTAGTTCTTCATGAACGTTACACATATCAGTCAAAATAAATTGTCATATACAAAAGTTGACATAATTTTCTACGGGATTAGGTAGACTCGTAGTAATTTCTATTCTATAGCAGCTATCACACAGCTTGTTAACGTTAATTATAATAACAATTTCAAAAGAGCGAGAATAACGAATAGGTACCTACTTACTATTTGTGGTGCGACCCATTCACGTATACAAGCTAGTATCACTGCATCGTTCAATAAATGTCTGCCTATAATATTGCACCGATCGGTAGCGATTCCACAATTCACACAGAGACTCATTGTGATAGCTTTCAGCCGATGTGGTAAAGTCTAGTCCAGTTTTAAAGCCAAGGTCAACAAGTGTAGCAAATAACGGTGTCCGGTAATCAAGCAAGGGTCAATTAGTTCGAAAATCATATACAATTCACAGAGTAAAAGCAGCAAAACACAATGATCTCAGGGCCGGGAGCCGAAGGAAAGCGAATGCGACATTTTCAATGACAGGAATGAAAATCAGTGAAAATGACATATGATGTTACAGATTATTATGAATTCTAAATGATCGATTATTTACATAGACTTTGAATACACTACGATTATTTACAATCGATATTTTGACTTCCATTATGAAGGAGACAGGTGTCTTTCTGATTAGTGAACTGAATAACGAAAATAAAGATGCTACATAGATATTTTGAAATCATTTAATAAAGCCACGAATTTCAAATTCATAGTTATTAGTTATCGATTCGATTTCATAATCGAATCGATAAAGCAAGTATAATCATAGCGCATTTACGAAGATCGGATTAAGTATTACATTCAACGTTTACGAAGCTTGTTGATTAATGAAAATCACATTTTTAAACTTTTGTCGCACTTGGCCATTGCTGATTGTAATGAAGTCTTAACAAAATTATAAACACAAAATAGACGAATTTTTTGAGGTAGGTTTGATGTCTGTGCACTCGGGCCCAAAATGGGGTATCTCCTTTATATGATATTCTCAAGACTGACAGAGTAACAATACCTTACATTGAATTTAAAAATATACGATGCAATTTACGAGGATATGTTTCAGGATAGTTTAACTAGTTTCTAACACTACAGGGACCTTTGTCATCTGAGCACCAGTCGCGCTAGGTACAGGCGTTGTAGAACGTGCTTAGGGTATTTATTGAGGTTGAACGAATTGTTGTCATGCATTCCGTACTTACTGTATTGCATTTTGTATTCAGAACACTATTATGTGGCGTGCACTTTGGAGATCTAGGTAGGTGCTATCCGTTGTTTCAGTTTCAAACTATATGTAACTCCAATTATGTTTTAATTATTCATTTGGATGTCTTTTTGCTTTATATATCAAGAAGTTTTCTTCAGCAATATGGTCACTTCTTTCGTGTGCCAAACCCTCTTAAAAAAACGGCCAAGTGCGAGTCGAACTCGCCTATGAAGGGTTCCGTAGCAGCAAGTAACATACTCGTAATATAAAAGTTCTTGTAATTCATTCAATTCTTTTTTGAGTTAATTGAATGAATGGCGAATATTGCGTTTTATGAGGTTTTACAAAAAAAATCTTACTAGATCTCGTTCAAACCAATTTTCGTTGGAAGTTTGCATAGCAATTTACGTCATATATTTTTTTTTAGATTTACCATCAAAATACCCGAATCATGGTGAATTAATTTAAAATAAATATTGGTGTTCCTATTTACGCAGAATTGGCTTACTGTGTCGTTAAGTCTTAAGTGTAACTTATACATCAAATTATGTGATAACTACCATCATGAGTCACACCGCGCCGGGTCCATGGCGTGGTACAGAGAGGAACACTGTGACGGCGCCTGGGACTTGCGACCCAGGTGTAGGTTTAGGGTGGCCACCTTGCGATACATTAGCACTCACCTCCACCGTCAGTCGTGTTCCCCCCTCTACCTATCCAAATTTGGTGAGATCCTATCAATTCCATTTTAAATATTCGTTTGAGTAAAGAGCTTACTGAAGCTCTTGGCAATCCGAGGTCTTTAAATAAGTTATACAGGGATTTAGCTGGAAGTCCCCTTGCTCCTACTTCTACGGCGTAGAGTTTAACCACATAGCCATTTTTGGTTAACTCGTTGGTCAAGTCAAAGTATTTGTTTATTTTTATAGCGTGGTCTTTAGGTATGTTAGTTTCCCACGGTGCTGTGAGTTCTACTAGTACTGCACGCTTTTACTGTTTTGAAAATAGAAATATATTGGGTCTGGATGACGAGGCGCAAACATCTTCCGGTATTTAATAGTGTTTCTCATACGAATCTGCGAGTAATGTCCAATCAGCGGCTGCTATCAAAATTGAGTACGGCTTTTGATTTGTCTTTTTTGAGTAGCCTTCCTTTACAAACGCGACGTCATTTCTTTGGTTTGTGGTTAAACCCTTTTTCGCTCTAGCTACCACCAAACTTACCGCCTCACGTATGATTTACCTCTCTTTCTCGGCGGGTGAGTTCGCGTGTGCAGCATGGCACCGCTCTGCGCATGCAAAGGAGGTTGATACTGATCTAAACGACACATGCCGCATTGTAACGGGCTGCCTTAAACCTACTCCCCTAAATAGACTATATCCACTCGCTGGTATCGCTCCACCAAGCGTACGACGGCACGTTGCTTGCGAGGTTGAGAAGAGAAAACAGGAGACAGATGAACGGCACCCACTCTTCCAACATGCCATGCCTAACTCCCGCCCCCTACACCTGCACGATTGCCGACCTGAATGAAGCTACGGAAGATGCGGTCAAAGTCACCGAGTTTTGGGCTGGGCGTATCTAAATATTTAAATTGTTGCCACTGACACGAAGAAGAAGAAGAAGAAGTCGGCGCGAGTAATGACCCCGGTCTAATAGCGTCCTACAACCCACCAGTAGGTGCCTAGCAGTACCAATTGCTTCACCACATGAGTTACATGTTTTATCTGTGGCTTTTCCCCATCTGACAAGATTGCTTTGGTCGGGGAGGGTCAACTGGAATGCATTGAGATAGAATTTAAGGAGAGCCGGTGACCAGTCGTATATTAAGGTACGCCATAGATAGTATCGCGATAGAATCCGTAAAAACTGATTTTATTTCAATGAATTAACTCAAAATGTTCTGATACATTTTATGGTGTCATAAAGGTACTACACGAAAAATGCATTTTAAGGTCTACATGTAAAGGTATGTTATGTTACATACATTTTCATGTAATACCTTTTATTTCGTGACTTTGAACTCCCCAAATATCACACTCATACGAGTAATAGTCATTTCTTAATATGTCTTGTTTAGTAAATATAAATTTCAACTTGACAAAGTTACCAATGTAAAAAAAGAGAAGCCAATGTTGTAAGCCTCTTAAAATTTTACTGTTGCGATGGTCACCAGTCAGTTCAATGAAATTAAATGTCGGTTAACCAAATTAATTATTCGGAATCATTTAAACGTAAGTAAGTTTCGAATATAGCGGTCGTAAGATTTACATATATTTGTGAAAATTGTAGCTTTATGAGAATTTTATGTGTATTTAATTTTAATGTACTTACTTTAAAAAAATATTAACGTAAACTTTATTTATAATGCTTCAAAAATCACAAAAAATATATATAAGCATGTACTTATTTAACGGCAGCTCAACTAAACACATAATAATAAACAAAAAATAAGAAATCCCGATAATATAGTTTTGTTTTTATAAAGGACACGTCAATTTGACTTCATCTCGCCTGATGTTAAGCTAAAGGCAAAGTCTCGGAAAGAGGCTCACCATCGTAAACATGTACCATGTTAACAGCGGTGGCACTCAGCTTGACGGCCTCATCGGATGCCTTTTCAAGCCCCGCATTAATGACCCGGGACTGTAGGAAGAAGGAAACTCGTGAGCTGGCAGGAAGTTAGTCAAAATAATTAGTTGTCCAGTTAATTTAATGATGACAACGTTAAAAATGAACACATCTATATTATGATATAGCACAACGTAGTCATTACTGCCTACACCCAAAGTATAGTGGTCGAGCAATCAATAAATGGAATGAACTCGCTACACAATTTGATAATCACTTTTAAACCTATCAAATGACTAATGGCTTGCGTGTCGGTGTGTGCTCCGAAGATTATTTTAATTTTAGTTGGATCAGGTATATGTTTGGGTAACAGTGTTGTACTTTGTTTGATTACAATATAGGTAGGTATATATAGTTACGCGTGGTTTCCATTAGGTCGGCAAAGATAACATCTATTGAAATGAAATAATTTATTTGCCAGAATGCAGGTAAACAAGGTATAGTTTTTTTGTTACAATGGCCCATTTATATCCTACCATATAGTTTGTAAATAAATAAATAATAAATATTCCACAACATTCTACACAACGCTATCTAGATAGCGATGGGTCTAGACCCAATGGTAAGTTTTTATAGCTTTATTATGGAATCTAGAATGCGGATAAATATACTTGTATACTTTTTTTTTGTACGTACATACATATTATACATAGAGACACCCAGACCAATGCAAATAGCATACAAATATTTGCACTGAGCGGGGATCGAACCCGCGCCTCCTGCGTGGCAGTCGCATGCACTACCGCTACGCCACAGAGGCTGTCACTTCAGTGTTTTCTTTTTTCCTTCTCTTCTTTCTTCTCCTACTTTCAATTGAATTCTAATTGTAGCCATATCTCTACAGGTAGTCTATTTATTTCAAGTTGCAACATCTTACAAGCAGTTCGATGAATCATTCCTATGCCCACCATTAAGACCTGGAACTCCTTGCCAGCTCACATGTTTCCATCTTCCTACAGTCCCGGGTTCTTTAAGTGGGGTGCGAAAAGGCATCTGATGAGGCCGTCAAGCTGAGTGCCACCATTGTTTACATGGTACATGTTTGTAATGGCGACCCTCTTTCCGAGACTTTGCCGTTAGCTTACCATCAGGCGGGGTTAAGTCAAATTGACGCGTCCTTTATAAAAAAAGTAAATGCTGAATAATCTATTTGTATGAGCAAACAAAAATACTAAGGACAGTTTTAAATGTTCATTACCCATAAATTTTGCCCCACCAATCCCAAACCACCGTCCTTAAAGGTGGAGCCAATTATCCTCTATTTAGTACAAGGTTACCCTATGTCGTGCGGTGTCCCACAGGGATCGGTCCTGGGGCCGCTCCTGTGGAACATCGGATACGACTGGGTGCTTCGCGGTGAACTCGCGTTCGGTGCCACCGTCACGTGCTACGCGGACGATACGCTAGTGACGGTGAGTGGCGCTACACACCGCGAGGCGACCCAGAGGGCCACGACCGCTGTTGCTCAAGTCGTGGATCGGATCCGGCGGCTGGGTCTCGAGGTGGCTCTGCACAAATCCGAGGCCTTGTTCTTTCATGGTCCTCGGCGCAGGCAACCCCCGGGATCCAGCTTGACAGTAGGAGGTACTCCCATCGACATCAAGCCCCGGTTGAAATACCTGGGGCTCGTACTGGTCGGTCGGTGGGACTTCGGAGAGCACTTCCGAAGTCTGCGCCCCAAACTGTTGGTGTCAGCTAACGCGCTGATGCGGCTGCTGCCCAACTTGAGGGGCCCAGAGGACTCCTGCAGGAGACTCTACGCGGGTGTCGTGCGGTCCATGGCCCTGTACGGGTGCCCCGTGTGGGCGGACGCCCTGCAGGCCAGGTTCGTGCAACTGCTGCATGCTCCGCAGCAGACGATGGCCTGCAGGGCCATTAGGGGGTACCGCACGATATCCTTTGAAGCGGCGAGTCTCCTAGCCGGATCGCCACCGTGGATCCTGGAAGCGAGATCCCTTGCGGCACTGTATCGGTTCCGTAAGGAGGCGCGGGAGCGGGGATTCGATCCCGAGCCCGAAGACATTCGTGCCGAGAGATCCCGGCTCCACGGGATCATGGTGGCGGAGTGGGAGCGACGACTTGAGCAACGACGCGCAGGGCATGCCGTCATAGAGGCGGTAAGGCCCATCATGGGGGAATGGCTCGAGAGGCCACATGGCAGCCTCTCGTATCGACTGACGCAGATTATCACCGGGCACGGGTGCTTCGGTAGGTATCTGTGTCGGATCGAAAAGGAGCCAACGTCCGAGTGCCATCACTGCGACGCGAGCGAGGACACGGGGCTGCACACGCTCACCGAGTGTCCGGCATGGGCCGGACCGAGGCGGGAGCTAGTGGCGGCCCTGGGAGTGAGAGTTCTCACCCTCGCCACCCTGCTCACAGCAATGGTCCGCTGCGCGGACGCGTGGGCGGCCGGCGTCTCCTTCAGCGAGCAGGTAATGGTCGTGAAGGAGACGGCGGAGCGGGAGAGGCGGCGCGAGCGAGAAAGACTCGCGGATCGCGCCGCCCGCGCGCGCAGGCAACTCGGGCGTCGGAGGGCACTGACTGACCTCCGTCCCCCATGAGCGCGGGCCTGGGGGTGACGGGTGGAGCCGCCTGTCACCCCAGCAGAAGCAGGCCACGGCGGCTGGCGCTAAATAGCGCGCCTCCCCATTCCGGGGGCGAGTTGGGGACACCGTTGTCCCCCCTCCTGAGGAGGGCCAGACCGTAAGGGATGGCCCTGGGTCAGCCGGGGTGCGAGGGATATGTCTATAACAACCTCACCTCCGGCCTAGCACCAAGACCCACAGTCGGCGTGCGGTTTTAGTCGGTTCGAGTCCGACATAACCTCCCTTTCCGGCTCCGGCAGGGGGGGTATCCGAGGGGATTTCCGCACGAAAAAAAAAAAAAAAAAAAGTACAAGGTTACCCTAACAGATACATACATATATCTTGTACCCTTATTGGACCCATTTTGAAGTTTACACTGCATTTGTGCAAATAAAAAATTATTAACCAATAAATTATTTATTATTTCTGTTCCTGACTGTACCTACTGGCAAAAACGATTTAGGTAGAGACGTTAACGGGTTGAATCGCAACGGGTGGAAACGGGAACGGGTGGAAACGCCACTCACCCGGCCCTGGGTTGAAGTGCCACTGTTTTTTTTTTCATATTTTTCTGTTTTCCTTCTCTCTCCTCCTTAAAGTTCTAGGTAATCGTTAACAGGAAATTCGTTAAACTACTTTTGAAGGCAACTGTACATATCCAAATGGACATTTTTGACAACACAAAAATCAATGACATATGGATATAAGATCAAAGTGAATAGTATACGCTTTCAATACTTGCATTTGGTTGATTTACATTCCACTGTGTGTTAAATGCAGCCTGAAATTGACCCACTTAGTAGCATTATCATAGTGAATTATCCGTTAATTAGCCCATGTATTAGTACACTATGATCAATACCATGTTTGGTGTTACAGTATTTTTAGCTATATCTACTGATTATACAACTAAACTTTTCATCCATTGAAAAATATTTTCTTTTTGTAGCAATAAATCTTTCTTGCTTTCTTTCTTTCTTTCAAATAATATTTCTTATATTATACTAGCTGACCCGGCAAACTTCGTTCCGCCAATTTTTTTCTACCCTCGTGACGTCAGATCCCGATCCCTGCACGAGGGTGCCATAGTAGAGTTACTATAATAAGCGTAAACATACATGAAAACCTTCCTCTTGAATTACTTTGTCTATTAAAAAATCCGCGTCGAAATCTGTAGCGTAGTTTTAAAGATATAAGCACACATAGGGAAGGACAGACGCGGAAAGTGACTTTGCTTTAGGTATAATATGTAGTGATAGCATACTTTTGTATAGATACTCATGCCTTTCCACCGCTATCTACTCTTTCTGTTCTGACACACTGCATGAGCTCCGTTGCACTGCATCAGGTGTGCAGCGGAGGGCAAGCCGGCCGACCACAGGGTTGGTGCCAAGGCCTGCACCGCGGGGAGGCCGAAGCCTGGAGGCAGGCGCTCCGTCTCTGGTTCGCGGCAGGGCGTGGAGATGGGCGTTCCATAATGGATCCTCGTGTGCAGAGCTGGCGTGTCCTTGAGGAGGTGGAGACAGCGTCGGATCATTGATACATTCGGTTCGACGTCTCTCCCCCCGCGGGCACCGCGCCGGTTACACCGGCTCCACGCGAGCCACGTTGGGTGCTTAAGCGACTGGATCGGGAGGTCCTCCTAGAGGCCGTCATCGTACAGGCCTGGGCCTCTGCGCCGGACAGGCCTGTCGACATAGACGATGAGGCGGCGTGGTTCCGGGAGGCCATGACACGTGTCTGCGACGCGGCTATGCCTAGGGCTCAGCCCTATAATCCGAGGCGTCAGGTCTACTGGTGGCCAGCGGACATCGCGAGGTTGCGACAGGCCTCCGTGATCGCTTTCCGCCGGTGGACCAGATTCCGAAGGAGGCGTAGCCGCCCCGCAGATACTGAACCCCGAGAGGCGGAGCTTCATGCGGGGTACAGGGAGGCCAGAAAGGCCCTCCGAGTGGCGATAAGGCAGTTGAAGGCTGCAGCTCATAAGGAGCTGCTGGAGACGCTGGAGCGGGACCCATGGGGGCGGCCTTACCTTAAGGTAAGGGGCAAGCTGCGCCCCCGGGCCCCACCGTTAACCCGGTGTCTCCAGCTGGAGCTGCTCGGAGGAGTCGTTGGCTCCCTGTTCCCAGCGCGGGCGGTGGAACATATTCCTCTGCAGATGACTCCGCCACCTAGGTCGCCTATGGCACCCGACGTGGATGACGACGACGTGCCCGAGGTCACTTGGGTAGAGCTATAGCTGGCGGTGCTAAGGCTTAAGGCCAAGAACACCGCCCCGGGACCCGACGGCATTCCAGGCCGAGCTTGGGTCCTAGCTCTAGGCGAAGAAGACGCTCTCGAGCCCCGACTGAGAGGATTTCTCAGCGCATGTTTGGAGCGAGGCCAGTTTCCGAAGATGTGGAAGACGGAGAAACTGGTCCTCATCCGAAAGGCGGGACGCCCGGTGGACTCACCGTCCGCCTACAGGCCGATAGTGTTGCTCGACGAGGTGTGCAAGCTCTTTGAAAGAGTGATTGCAAAGCGCCTCGTCGAGCACCTATCAAGAGTGGGGCCAGACCTGGCGGATGGCCAGTATGGCTTCCGCCGGAGGCGCTCCACCGTGGATGCCATCATGCGCGTGGGGACTCTGGTGAAGGACGCCGTCGCTCGGGGCGAGGTGGTACTGGCGGTGTCACTGGACATCGCCAACGCGTTTAACACCCTGCCCTGGAGCTGCATTAGGGAGGCACTCGTGTATCACGAGGTGCCTCTCTACCTTCGCCGCATAGTCGGGGCGTATCTGTCGCAGAGAGCAGTCGTCTACCCAAGTGCGACCGGGCCCGGTCGGCGAGAGATGTCGTGCGGTGTTCCGCAGGGATCGGTCCTGGGACCGCTACTGTGGAACATCGGTTACGACTGGGTGCTTCGCGGTGAGCTCGCGGACGATGCCGCCGTCACGTGTTATGCGGACGACACGCTGGTGATGGCGTGCAGGGCTACATAGCGCGAAGCGACCCTGAAGGCCACGACCGCGGTTGCCCAAGTCGTGGAGCGGATTCGGCGGCTGGGTCTCGAGGTGGCTCTGCATAAAACCGAGGCCATGTTCTTTCATGGGCCTCGGCGCGTGCCACCGGAGGATTCCAGCCTCATAGTGGGAGACATTTCTATCGGCGTCAAGGCCCAGATGAAATATCTGGGGCTCGTGCTAGACGGCCGGTGGAACTTCGGGGAGCATCTCCGAAGACTGGCCCCCAAATTGAAGGACACAGCTGCCGCTTTGGGGCGGCTGCTGCCCCAATATGAGGGGGCCGCATGACTCCTGCAGGAGATTCTACGCGGGAGTCGTGCGGTCCATGGCCCTATATGGGTGCCCAATATGGGCGGACACCCTGACGGTCCACAATGCGCGTCTGCTGCGTGGACCGCAGCGTGCAATGGCCAGCAGGGCCATTAGGGGGTACAATACGCTATCCTTCGAGGCGGCGAGTCTCCTTGCCGGATCCCTACCGTGGAACCTGGATGCGAGAGCCCTTTCGATGCTATATCGGTATCGTAAGGAGGCGCGGGAGCAGGGACGGGAATCCGAGCCCGAAGAAATTCGGGCCGTGAGGTCTCAGCTCCACAGGGACATGGTAGCGGAATGGGAGCTACGACTTGGGTGACCAAGCGCTGGGCACGCCGTAATAGCGGCGGTAAGACCCATCATGGAGGAATGGCTAGAGAGGCCACACGGCAGCCTCTCGTACCAGCTGACGCAGGTGATTACCGGACACGGGTGTTTCGGGAGTTACCTGTGTCGGATCCGGAAGGAGCCAACGTCCGAGTGCCACCACTGTGATGCGAGCGAGGACACAGAGCTGCACACGCTGACCGAGTGCCCGGCGTGGGACACGCCGAGGCGGGTCCTAGTGGCGGCTCTAGGGGTGGGAGTCCTCACACTCGTCACATTGCTCACAGCGATGGTACGATGCGCAAACGCTTGGGGTGCGGCCGCCTCCTTCTGCGAGCAAGTAATGCACGAGAAGGAGGCGGCCGGTCGGGTCCGGACCAGACTCCGGGCCCGGGAAGCCCGTGCAGAGCGAAGGCGAACCGGACGTCGGAGATCGCAGAACGACCTCCGTCCTCCATGAGCGCTGGCCTGGGGGTGACCGGTGGAGCCGCCTGTCACCCTAGCAGAAGCAGGCCGCGGCGGCGGCGCAAAGTGCGCCTCCCCGTAACCGGGGCTAGATGGGGACATTTTGGTCCCCACAACCCGAAGGGGGCCATCTCGAAAGAGATGGTCCTGGGTCTGTCGGGGTACGAGAGATATGCTTTTGGCAAATTTCACCTCCGGCAACCAAGGACCCAAGATGGCGTGCGTTTTAGTCGGTTCGAGTCCGACATAACCACCTCCACCGGCTTTGTGGGGGTGGTATCCGTGGGGATTTATCGCACGATAAAAAAAAAACCCTTCGGGGATTTAGTTATCAGGCGTGAAGTAGGTGTAGGTTAGGTATGTTCATCAGTGTAAATTCTGTATGGTCAACCGCAACTTATGTACCTAATTATACACACTTTTCATACTTGATGTGTCTTTCAATTCATATTCATTCGTTCTACGTGGCCAAACCACCTTAGCATACCCTTTTCAATTTTCATTAAAACGTTCACTTTCAATTTATTCGTGCATTATATGTTCATCCTTAGCATGACATCACATAACAGCATCACTTCTTGTTAAAATTATTTAATGCACAGCAATAGATATTTTAGCACGCACTGCTGATAATAAATCGGAATGACATAATATATAAAACAAGTTAAGTCAACGTTTTATGTATGATAAATCAATATGAGTTCACTTTAGTCTTTTTCTTTCTCTGTCTTAAATAGTTTTCTTGTGTGTTTTGTTTACTGATTCTCAATAAATGACTATTCTTTCTTTCTTTCTTCGGCTGATGGCAGGCGGAAGGCTAAATCTCAGGGAAGAAGGTCACCATTACAGATACCAATAATGATACCATAGTAGCAATATAACCAATAAGGCTGGTTTTATCGTTACGCGTTTCGGCAGCGCCGTTGGAGCGCGCGCGTTCAGAGATATATGGGAGTAGAAGTTGCGTTTTTGTGTCGCGCGCTTGGGCAGCGCCGTTTAATAAACGCGCGATGTTCGACAGCACTGTCCAAACGCGCGCTGCTCATTCGCTTCTACGGCCAGTGTGCGTTTTAGTGTGACGCTGTTGAGACGCGCCGTAGGTATAATTGTGTAAGAAATGAATTACATCGATACGGGACGAGTAATCGAGGAAGTTCGATCCAGAAGGTGTTTATGGGACCCGGCCGATGAATTATACAAAAATAAAGATGCAAAAATTAAAGCCTGGGAAGAAATTGGAAAGGAATTGGAACTACTCTTTTTGCCGTTGCCTTCTTTTCCATAAAAAGTAAATAGCCAGTACTCGACTCGCATTAACCTTCATAATATTGTACACGACTGTCTCGCCGCAGCGGAACGCGTGCTACTAATCTCGTTTTATAGTGCACCGCTGTTCAAACGCGTGCTGTTAACAGCGCGCTGCTCAACAGCGCGCCTAGCGGCGTGACGATAAAACCAGCCTAACTGCTAAATTTAAACACATTGCTTTTGTAAAGCCTTACGTAGTCACAACTCTGTAAAGATATATAACACAGCCCTATTGTATAGAGCACTTCACTCGTGTATTGTATTCATACTCATAACATAACACTTAAACTAATGTCTGTTCTATTTCCCGCAACCGAATGAAATAATTTGTCACGATAAAACCGCACTAACCGAACTAACACCTTACTCCATAACGCGATGACACAATTAACAGCCTAACAGACCACAATCCCTTTAAAGGTCTGCGCACACTTGCTATAACTGCCCTTAATTTCATCCGATGATATTGTTTTTTTTTTGTTTGAAATCACATCTATACCTTTATTCAGTAACTGACTTTGATAATGCTGGCTGAAATGCAAAATTTCTGATACATCAACGTTATTTTTGTTTTACATAGAATGCATATTTATATATTTTTCCGATTTAGTATCCAGGTCTTCAGGCGTTTCTATCCGCATCTAGTCTTTCCTAAAGGGTAAGTTCTTCTAGAAAGTTGGATAGGTATATGAATGAAAATATGTTTTGTACTCATATTCATACTAGTACTCAGTACCTAAAACAAGAAAAAGGCCTTCAATAATACAATAAATTATCTAAAAGTAATTATATTACAGTTTTCAAAAAAAAAAGTTTAAAATAAAACTAAAAAGCTTACAACTGTAAACCATTCAAAATAACTCGTTCAAAAATATATCGTGCAGAAAGAATTCAATGAATGAGAGCACTGAAAATAAAACATTTTCTAACCCAAAAGTATCACTGAAATGTTTATAAAATAGAAGCTTTCAGTTTGTTACAGCCCGCCTAATCTATGCCATGAATAGAAACAGTTACTTTATCGGAAAGTGAGGATGATCATTTAAGAATATCACACCAAATACTTAATTGTTGCAGGCTAAGCTACATCTAGTGGCGAATCTATACCTTAGTGGAGGATGGGACAGGTGGAGACTTATTAAAAGTAAAGGTTACTACTCTGTGCCGTGAGTAAATACCTATCCAATTATATAAGTCAGTGCCCCGAGCATGGAAAATATTTGAATTCGTAACGTAAATGTATCAAGAACGGAGCATTGCGATTGGTAGGCTTCATACACACACATGTTCACAGTAGGCAGGTGGCCAATCACTATGCTCCGTTCACTCGATACGATCACGTTACATACGAATTTGAATATTTTTCCGGTGACACTGTTAATGAACTTTTATGACTCTAACACTATATAAATATGTTTGAGGGCTACTTTCTTTTCTGTACGATGTTAAGATTTTACTTATAGATAAGATACCAAATCACGGACGTTCATGATTTGGTTTCTATCAGTAAAATAAAGGTACCTTTTATTTAAGGCGCATAATTTAAAAGGGTTAAAATTCAAACGGAACTGTAAACAAACAAGTTTTGCACATGAAGTTGTTTTAAAAAAAAGTTTAGATATATTAAATGAAATAACCGCAACAGTGGTACATAAAAATTCCAAAGTCATTACTATATCAGCTCTGAGCACAGTCCTGGCCATCAATAATTCAGTGGGTGCTCTCAATCCGTATCTCGCGTTGCCCGCTAACGAGATTATCTGGACATTGTAGCTACATGTTTTTACACGAAGGATTTATGTCTATTTGGTATTTGTTAAGATTTTTTTATTGAATTATCTTTCAGTCGATTTTATGATGGGGTAAGAATAAGAGATTGTAATATTTATGTTCAGGAATTCAGGTTCAACAACGAGTCTAAAAGTCAAGTTGAAAACAATTATTAGAGGCTAATAAATTAGAAGTAAGCTTAAATAAAATTAATAAAAAAAGTGATATTAAAACTCTCTATGTAAGAGTTTCAAAAAAACAAAAGAAATATGGAACTATTTAAGAGTATTTATTAGAGTTAAAAATAAATAACCAAAAAGAAACATTCAACAACGACAGCATAAACCTTTAAAAAGTCACTAAACCTAACGAAAGGGAATAGTACAATAAGAACTAGAAGAAAAGGTTGGAATGTGGTATATTGCATTGACAGTCGCTGATGTTACTATTCCCATGTATTTCGGGTTAGGCGACATGACGCCCTCCTAATATCTTGCCCGCAGACGAGTTGTACCCTCTTGCAAGATGTTAATACCACATTCGCCCAGATATCCATACTAATATTATAAATGCGAAAGTAACTCTGTCTGTCTGTCTGTATGTTACGCTTTCACGCCTAAACCACTGAACCGATTTTGATGAAATTTGGTATAGGGGTAGATTAGACCTTGAGAAAGGACATAGGCTATGTTTTGTCGCGATAACCGACATCCACGCGGGCGGAGCCGCGGGCAAAAGCTAGTAATTTTATAAGTGGGCCAGTTCTTCCTCTGAATATCCACTAGGAGCCAAATGGACCAATGATTTAGTTACACTGATAATCGACCGTTCCAATACATTTGTATTGGAACGATTAAATTTATTTAAATTTTAATTTTAAATTTAAATTACCTACAAATTATTGTGAAGGATCATGATTACAATTTTATATCAGTATACTAGTATCCCATAGTACATAATCATACGCTCGGTTTATTAGATGATGTTATAATGTATGTGGTAGAATATTATTGATAGACTGGAAAAAATCTTACTGACTGTACCTGGAACAAAAACCTATTTAATTTTTAGAACACATGTTTTTTAGGGTTCCGTAACCAAATGGCAAAAGCGGAACCGTTATAGATTCGTCTTGTCTGTCTGTCTGTCTGTCCGTACGTATGTCACAGCCACTTTTCTCCGGAACTATACCTTCACACCATCACTGCGGTTCACTCAAACGCCTATGATACCCAAAAAAAATGTAGATTGTCGTATTGTATTGATTGTAATTTTGTCATTAATTTGAATTGTAGATTTGTATACCATGTATAAGGTAAATTATTTTCATTAGGTTTGCTGTTTATTTGTTATCCTGCTTGTGGTAACAATTTTGATGTTGATTTGGATGTTTATTTTCTCTTGCTCTGAATGTTTTTTTTTCTTTTCCAAATATTTTTTTCCCATACCGAAAGCACCTGCATTCATTTTAAGATTATATTTAGTTAGAAATAATATAAGAGCTAGCGTGACCGTCATATTTTAGGTTAGCAACATTATTTTGTTTTGGCATAGTGGTATTCTTTCGTTTATTTCATTTTTGCACTCATTTGTGGTACCACTAGGTGAATTATGAAGGTGCACTTACAAGCAAGCACTGATAATGACGTCTTGTATAATAATTACAAACTACATAGCACCATCGTAACCTGAATTTTATTTATACGATTTTTTTTTACATAATAACAACAAACCTGTCAAAGATAAGGAACAAATATGAATTGCGACAGCAAATGAAATATAATTTTATTTTAAAGATCTTTACAGTTAAATTTTAAATATTTAGTGTAACATGAATCACATAAAAGGAAAGAAGGATTTTATTAGTGTGGGTTGTTCTGGAAAAGACGAGTACAGAGAAAATATATTGCGTTGCATTTTTCAATTTGTACTTCCTTGAAATATTTTCACTGGAAACTGTTAAGTGTGTAAACCATATTTCCTATAAATATATATTGCCCGTTCATTTCATTGAAAAGCCGAGGATGGACTAAATTGTGTTTCATGCGTCAAAATATGCTAGTGTCAAGTGAGTTCATACCGAATACTATTAGTTCTAGTGGGTTGGTCTGGTCGGTACAACTCAATTGTGGTTATTCGCGTGAGTTGGGTTTAAACGTGTTTAGCAGGTGACAATGGGGATTTGATGCATAGTGATGGGCTGCATATACAGACCGACTTGAAAACGGACTGGTTGATACAATAATTATATAGTATTCTCGTTTGAAGGTTGACTTTCGTTCGGTTGATTGAAGAATGAAAATGACGGTAATTTACAAGTGTCGTATTTATGTATTACTTATGTACCAATAGACATTTTGCTTTGCAGCCGACCCGATCTAAATCCTATTTTTCCTACATCCATAGGCCACGGTAACGACTGTCCATTAGGTGGGCCGTGTGAGGTCTACTACCTCAATCAATCAGCCTATCACACCTATCACACAGCCTCTGTGGCGTGGTGGTAGTGCACGCGACTGCCACGCAGGAGGCGCGGGTTCGATTCCCGCTCAGTGCAAATATTTGTATGCATCAATATGGCTATTTGCATTGGTCTGGGTGTTTCTATGTATAATATTTATGTATTTACAAAAAAAAAGTATATAAGTATGTTTATCCGCCTTCTAGATTCCATAACACAAGCTATAAAAGCTTACCATGGGTCTAGATAGCGTAGTGTAGAATGTTGTGGAATATTCATTTATTTATTTATTTATCACAGTCTGCTGCTGTACATAGACATCTTCCAATGTCTAGAGACTTTGGTCTACTGTTTCCACTGTAGCCAGACGGGTTGGTACGGAGTTTTATTTCGAGTTTTCTTCTCTTGCTGCGATATCTTCTGCGTATTTTCCCAATAGTTGCCTCTCACGACACACTGGGTGAAGATACTTGTATTCTTTCTCCATCACCACACGGATTAGTATACATATTTTACAGTGCTACAATCAACAAGTTTCAACAGTTAGAACATACCCAAACAACATGTAAAGTAACATTATTATTTTCACAAACCTCTTCCAAAAACACTCAAAAACCTCTCAAAGAAAAAGAGAGTATGTAATATCATTGTTGAAACAAGAGTCAGTTTAAAAAGAAATAACCACACGTAACATCAACAAAAATGAATATTTAAAGAATCATTTTTGTTAGCACTACGTGACCATAACTCCTTTTTTATGCGCCTATGGAAATTCTACACAATAATGCTACTTTGTCGAGAGCATTGCGGAATGAAACAAATAAAAACGACAGAGAATACGGAATCCTTGGGGGATTCCAAGCCCATCAGCCAGTTGAAAAGCCAGTCAGCCCGTGACCACGGCTAATGTAACCAAGGCGTAATGTTGGACACATTCAAAGGTTTGTGAATACATCCGTACGTGAACTGTGATGTCATTCATTCGTGTGTAATATAATAAATTTTGAAATGTGAATTTAAACAGCTGAACAACTAAACGTTGGTTTTGTGGCCGTTGAAAACATTTGGTCACGTTACTGCATTTGACTATATACACGAAAGTATGTAGCTACCATTGTAGCAAAAAAAAATGGGAGAGCTTAAACTTTCCGGCCCATATTATTATTCATTTCGTATTTTGATTTACCATTTATGTAATTTTATTGGTACTCTATTTTTATTCCTACGATTTTATGTCATAATTTAACATTGCATAATGTTACTTGTCCTAACATTATTTACGCATAATACTCATTTGCCATAACTTTTTAATCATAATTTTCTTAATCCATTTTACTATAAGCATACTATCCCAAAGCATAAGTTTACTTAAGCATAACGACGTGTAACCATAATTATTTTGAGCATACAATGGCGTCTCCTAACTAAGCTCGACGGAGCCCCGCTTTGCGGGGCTCCCACTTCTGGGTGGTTTAAAAAAAAAACACAAAGACTAAGTTAGTCTTCTAACCTAACCTATCCGAGTCGGATTGCACTATTAGACAAATAAACAATATGCTTTACAACTTTATGCATATCAAAGTTATGAATAAAAACATTAGGATATACTATATTTATGCTTAATAACACAGTATGCTAAAAACCAATTATGGCACATTATTATTATGATAAAGAAAATCATGCCTAACTTATTATGACAATTTAAATTAGGACAAAAACCATTATGAGAAAAAATGGGATCCGGCTTAATAAAATAACACAGTATGCTAAAAACCAATTATGGCACACTATTATTATGAAAAAGAAAATTATGCCTAACTTATTATGACAATTTAAATTAGGACAAAAACCATTATGAGAAAAAATGGGATCCCAATTTTATTAGGTAATAAAGTTGTAACCTCTTTCACCTGTTATATTTTGAACCTGTAAACCAGTAAGTGTAAATATAATTTCAGACATTCACAAGTGCTAATTCATAAGGTTTAAAATAAAAAATGAAATTTAAAGAACGTGCTGTATAAGTTATTCCAAATATAGACCGTAATTGCATTGCAAAAAACACTTCGCCTGTTTCCGTTGTACTGTTAACTGTGTTGAGTTTTCAATGACTTTATGATGATGTTATTCGCCCTTTTATCTCCCCTGTGAGTGCGTTTTAAAGGGATTTTAATTTTATTTGTGACAAGTGTATACTAACCATTCTCTTTATACTGGTTTGAATGGCTATCCAGGTTAATGGTATAGTTTACACGCTGTGTAACATTTCTTTTCAAGGATTCCCAAGAGAGTTTAGTTTTTAAATAAATAAAAATGATTGTATTCGAGTCTGTGTAGCCTTTTTCATTTTATTTAGCAGAAGCAGATTTGCAATGGGTTGGCAATTGTTGATTACTCTGATAAATGCAATAAAACAGTCAAAATTAAAATATAAAACTCAAAGTTTATAACATATCGACAAAGTTTGATATATTATTGAATTATTTTTAACGGGCCTCTTGTGTACACTGAGTACAGTTTACAATACAGCGAGTAAATAAACCTTAATTATTTCAAGTCAGGCGGAATATTGCTGGAGCTGTTTTAAGTCGTAATTAAATCAACCTTCTTATAACATTAGTACATAGTGTTAGCGTGATTGATTACTAAAAAAACATCCAAACATCTCATACTTTTACATTATAGGATTAGTAGAGTAATATTTGAAGGGTTCTCTTAAAATATTACGCTTCAATTTTCAATAGCTCCATTTTCGGTTTATACTGTATTCTACCGATTCTCCATGCATGAGCCCGCGTATAAATCAGGCGCGATAGTACGAGATCCTGGGCAGCGGTTGAATTATTGATGCCAATATGTCGAACAGGAATTGTGATGCACCTTTCATATTAATGTCATTCGTATTTTATTGGTGGCAACTAAGCTTCAGTACATACATATGGTTATTTTCCCCGGAGTTAGGTAGAGACAAGTAGTAGGTAGCCTGCCACTGGCTGTGATCATTACATACTTCACGAAATTGCTACTGTCATTAAACTTTTAAAATCAGCCCGCCGTTTAGAGTGATTCTAACTTGTCCTTTTTTAATATTTTATTATACTATAGGGGTTATGCGTGTTCGCTGGTTTCCTTAAATATTATAATTTTGATTTTATATTAAGTTGAGTTCTGAATCTTATAACCATAGTTCTGTTAGGCATGTCATATGCCGAACTACCTGACAGATAATAATGGTTCATCAAGAATACCTACATAACTATCCATTCAACGGTTGAAAGGTACTGTATTGCTTTTAAGTTACCATTTGTACACATCTGTTGTTTTACCTTGTTTTACAATGCACTTATTCTTACAATAAAGGATTTGCATATTTTAAATTTCAATAGTATATTTTGAGTTATAGTACAATGTTAATGATTTGAGATTTACATGACTCGCCGGGATATTTACCAAGATTTTTATATGACACTCGAATAAATTAAAAAATTAGATATCCCAGCGAGTGTTTTACTATGAAAATATTATATTTACAGAGTATACCTGCTAGAACCAAGCGTTTCAGTGACTCATTCCTAGCCAACTCCCTGCCAGCTCACATGTTTCCTTCTTCCTACAGTCCCGAGTCCTTTAAGCGGGATGTGAAAGAGGCCGTCAAGCTGAGTGCCACCACTGTTAACGTGGTACATGTTTACGATGGTGACCCTCTTTCCGAGACTTGCCTTTAGCTTGAGGTGAAGTAAAATTGACGTGTCCTGTATAAAAAAAATTGACTAATATTTTTAAATTGAATAATATACTTGGATTAAAAGTAGGTAGGTTCGATTTAGGCGCATTAGGGCTAATTCTCATTACGGCAACCGACTCGATAACGGACTAGTTGTCATTTTAGCTACGCTTCATTTGAGCTACTTCACACTTGGGCTACATCTTATTAGGGCTACTTCTCATTAGGGCTACTTCTCATTAGGGCTACTTCTCATTAAGGCTACTTCTCATTTGGGCTACTTCTCATTTGGGCTACTTCTCATTAGGGCTATTTCTCAACATTTGAGAATGCCTACTGGGAATGCCTAGGCGTTATTACTTAGCATTTAAATAACTTTAAATTTCAAGTCATAAAATATTAAGCACTTTAATTCAAACCCTTTTCTATATCTACCTACATAATACACACAAACATTTACAGTAGGTATTCGAAAAAGGAACATAGATAGTGTTCTATTTATTTAAACCAAACAAAAAACCGCTGAATACGACGAAGCGACTCAACGGCTCTGTTGCAAAAGAAAATAGAATGAGGACTGCGATACACGGGTTACAATAACAATCATGGGAACAGATAGATTGAATGTAACGGGAGAACGGTCCAACGTTTGAACCCATACAAAGGTCAAACTCACCTTTTGGGAAACTGAATGAAACGTTGAGATATTTGTTTTAAAACTGAAAAATTTTTTGCAAAATTGAATGGTGGTGTTCATTTTAGTTTTCGTTTACCATGTATGCTAGCTAATTTAGACTATGTAATAAAGATAACTTTATGTAAAAGTGTGCTAAAAGTTATGTCGAATTTCACTATTTTTGTTGACGAATTTCACTTGTCAATGAAAGTATAGATAGCCAGATAGATGGATGTGGAGTAAGACACTTTGTACTTTTCCACTTAATTTTATTTTTCATCTGAACGGTTTCGCCTCACGGTTTCCTCTAAGGTATGATGTAAAGCTTTACAGGTTTCAAATTCACCAACAATTAAGTGGAAAAGTACAAAGTGTTTTACTCATTAAGTGTAGCAGATTCCACCAAGTGATCAATCAACAGTATAAACAGGATAGATGGATGATTGCTTCAGATTGATTTGGTGGCTTAACAGCGACTGAACAGCCAAAGCACATAGATTTGATTATGTTCTTGGTACAGGATCTTAAAAGGTAAAATTCTGATAGACAGAAATAATACGAAACTTGTTCAAAGATCAACTTCATAACGTTAAACACTATTTTTAGACTTTTGCTAATAACATTATCTTCATATCATAATACTTTTACTATAACATAAAAAGGCCTTCCTATATACATATCCTCGCATCTGTAAATCCTTGAAGGAGCAGGCAGAGGGTAACACCATAGGCAGAGATTCTCCTCTGCCTATGGTTTTATCCTCTGCCTCTGCAATATTCTTATTGACACCCACATTTCGCCAACTATGTGTCCAAACTTCCATACTAATATTATAAATGCGAAAGTAACTCTGTCTGTCTGTCTTTGTCTGTATGTTACGCTTTCACGCCCAAACCACTGAACCGATTTTGATAAAATTTTGTATAGGGATAGATCAGACTTTGAGAAAGGACATAGGCTATGTTTTGTCGTGATGACCAACATCCACGCGGGCGGAGCCACGGGCAAAAGCTAGTTTGCTATATATTTTCGGTGCCAAGTTATAGTGGGGGAGCCTATTTGTCATGGGCTGTATGTTTAAAACAGCCCTATCCCTTAGTTGCCTTTTAAAAAACCCACAGAAAGAGATGGGATGGCCCTATTCTTCTCCTCCGGGAACCAATACAGCAATTTTTTGTAAAGGCCTATATTACGCATTAAACCTTTTCGCTTCGGCTTGCTTTATAACTATAATTGCTAATAAAATTAAACATTGATCAATATAGGCTGTGACGTAAACACAGTGCTGATCCACACCTTAACACCTAATTAAATTTTATACAGTTGTGACACTCATAGTAATTTGTCTGCGTCTGGGTGTGCCGTGTGTTTGACTTAATGCTGATTCTAGCATCAAAAAGCAACCACCCTTTATGGATGAACTAATTTGATGTGAAAAATATTCAGTTACTGATAATATCAACTAGGGAGTAAGATAAAGGTAAAGTACTTATAATTATTATAATTTACATTATACCTTTGAGGATGCCGTGAGGCGAAACCGGTAAGGTGAAAAATAAAATTAAGTGGAAAAGTACAAAGTGTCTTACTCAATATGGGTAGCCGATACCACCAAGTGCCATCAATAAACAGTATAAACAGTCTGATAATATCACAGTTCTACTGTGTTTCGTTAGACAGTTATAATTTTATATTATGGTACGAAGTTACAAATATATAAGTTTATAATAATACGACTTATGTCAGTTACATGCTGGAAGACAGGACGACTGTCGAGGCAGAGCATAATGTGATACTAACATTACAGAATACTTGGAATCTGCATCAGCATTGCCATTATACAACTATAACAATGTTTCAGCTGCTATATTCAGGATGATAATATACTAATTTACGGAATAAGCATGAAGCTAATAATAACATGGTAGTAATAAACATACATCTCACTATCTAGTTACCAAAAGCTTGTAATTTGTGTGAAAAATATAAAGCTCTGAAATATCTAGAACGGATATTACACTTCTTGCAGTTAAGGTGTTTTATTCTTTTTTAACCCTTTAATAGATTTGGTATGGCAATTCATACACGGAATACATACTAAAAACCAAAATTATCTAAGATTATTCCCGTTAACTCTACTAAAAAAACTGATAAAGAAAAGATAAGATGATTAAAAGTCAATCAATTCAATCTTCCTTGATTGCACGAAATTAAGAATGGAAACAATTTGTAACCAATCAACAGCAAGTTAAGAGGTAATTTAGCAAAACTTTCACCTAATCGATCTTGAGAGTATCAAGTGAAGGTTATTAATTAATTATTTTGGAATCCGCTCCAATTTCAGCGTAATAGGTCGATGTCTTGTAATAAATTTGGTGCGGAATTAATCCTACTTTATGTTTGATGTAGGTGAGGTTAATAATTTAAAAAAAATGTATTCGGTTTTCAATTAGTGCGTTTTATGGATAGACTGTGTGAAAAATGACCTGGGTAGGAAGGAAGTGCATATGGAGATGAGTGAAAAAAGCACACATGTTGCGACGACCCCAAATAAACTTTGTATAAGGGCAGGAGTAAGATCATGATGAATTTTGTAAAGTAAATAAATATGGTTGGCATGGATCTAGTCAGCCGTGTTCGGGGCACTACCCGGCCAAAGTCATTGCAATCCCGAAACCAGGCAAACCCACTGACCATCCCAGGAACTTCAGGCCAATCTCCCTTTTGTGTCACACACTGAAACTTCTCGAAAGGATGCTTCTCAATCGCCTAAATAGTTCCGTAGACCCCAGGCTGATTCCAAAGCAGGCCGGCTTCCGGCCAGGAAAATCCCACTGTAGCCAGATCCTCAACCTGACTCAACATATTGAGGATGGTTTTGAGACACCCAAAGTGATGCAGTCTTTGTTGACTTATCCGCAGCTTACGACACGGTCAACATAAAACGCCTGCTCTGGAAGACTGAAAGTATCACAGGAGACTACAAACTCGCAGAAGTACTAGGTGAACTCCTGCGGAATCGCCGCTTCCAGGTACACCTGTGTTCCGATAAGAGTTGCTGGAGAACGCAGAAAAATGGCATACCTCAGGGCAGTGTCCTGGCACCCCTACTGTTCAACATCTATACCAACGACCAACCCAGGAGCCCACGCACGAACCGCTTCCTTTATGCCGATGATTTGGCCCTCACGTCACAGGGATCTTTTGAGGCGGTGGAGGCAAACTTGAACGGCGCACTCGAAGAGCTAAGCTCCTAATACGAGAGCAACGCCCTGAAGCCTAACCCCTCAAAAACACAGTCGTGCGCATTCCATCTCAGCAACGGGTAGGCAAAACGGAAGCTGAACATACACTGGCGTGGCGTCAGCATTGACCACTGCATGTACCCCAAATACCTGAAAGTAATCCTGGACAGGTCCCTTACGTTTAAGCAAAACTGCGAAAACGTCAAGCAGAAGGTCTCAGCATGCAATAACCTTCTTAGGAAGCTGACGACCACAAACTGGGGGCAACACCGCGGGTACTGCGAACAACGGGCTTGGCACTGTGTTATTCTGCGGGGGAATACGCTTGCTCCGTATGGTGCCGATCCAGCCATGCTGGGCTAGTGGATGTAGCTACTAATGAAACCTGCCGGATAATAACTGGCTGCCTCAAGCCGACCCCGGTAGGGCTGCTATATCCACTGGCTGGCATCGCACCCCCCAATATCCGAAGATGCGTGGCGTCGTCCGTGGAGACGAGGCAAGCTGGAGTCGGACCGGCGACACCCACTTAGCGGTCACCCTCAAGTGCCACTAAGGCTGAAAAGCCGCAGGAGTTTCTGGGCATGCGTTGGCCCAATTGTCGGTGACCCCTCTCAAGCCAGAACCGAACACTGGAGAGCACAGGGTCCACTACCAACCCCTTTCGTCCCGCTTTCAGACGAACTCCCGCCTTTTTTTTTATCGTGCGATAATTCCCCACGGATACCACCTCCACAGAGCCGGTGAAGGTGATTATGTCGGACTCAAACCGACTAAAACGCACGCCATCTTGGGTCCTTGGTTGCCGGAGGTGAGATTGCCAAAAGCATATCTCTCGCACCCCGACAGACCCAGGACCATCTCTTTCGAGATGGCCCCCTTCGGGTTGTGGGGACCAAAATGTCCCCATCTAGCCCCGGTTACGGGGAGGCGCACTTTGCCCCGCCGCCGCGGCCTGCTTCTGCTAGGGTGACAGGCGGCTCCACCGGTCACCCCCAGGCCAGCGCTCATGGAGGACGGAGGTCGTTCTGCGACCTCCGACGTCCGGTTCGCCTTCGCTCTGCACGGGCTTCCCGGGCCCGGAGTCTGGTCCGGACCCGACCGGCCGCCTCCTTCTCGAGCATTACTTGCTCGCAGAAGGAGGCGGCCGCACCCCAAGCGTTTGCGCATCGTACTGTTATATCCATACTATGACAGCGATAGTGCTGTCCTGCAGTACTTCTTGCTGAAGTAGCATATATCAGTCGCTGGCTCTATCCAGCGACGCAGGGACTCGGCAGTCTGTTTCGAACCTCCTTCCCGTGCGGTTGCCTAAAGATCGATCCCGTGTTTTCTCTTAAAAGTAAAAGTGTATGAATTAAGTGTCTCGTCTTTTTTTTTTTAAAAGCGAATCTCGAAACCCCGTATAACATTTTGGTGGCAGCGGTGGGATCGGAAATCCCCAGTGCCGGCAACCGCTAACAGACTCGCACCGCATCCGTTCAAGACCCAATTTTAGTGTGAAAAGTGAAAATCATCACACGGTCAAACCTGTAATATAAGTTCTCTGTGTCCGCGTGTGTTTTAACAAACATACTAACCAGCTGTACGCACACCCTGTGTAATCTGTGTATTCTGTGTATCCTGAGTATCCTGTGTATCCTGAGTGTACCAGCGTGTGTCTCACTTACTACTACGTCTCGCATACCAATCGTCTGGCGTCCTGATCGTATCCCGAGTGAACCCTACAAATAGACGACAACGAGTATAATCTACGAACATTTCGCATACTATTCTATCCAACGAATATCCACAAGACATCCAGAACTACGTGATATTGTTTCGTCGCTTCCCAGCGCAGCGCGCACCGCATCTTATCAATCGGAATGCTCCTGGCCGTCGCATTCGTTTCCGCCGCCTACGCACTGCAGTGAATCTTTGGTCATTGTTTAGTCTAGAAATATCACTGGTTCTCAAACTTTCATTATTGTATAATACTTTTACACCACTGTTTTGTATTTTAAACCTTACTCTCGATATCTATTATGCCAGATCTGCCTAAAGAAGAGGCCAGTAAATTGCAACCTAATAATCCCGAAACCGCTACTGTTAGTGATCGGGAAACGGTGAAGTCACCCGTTCCTCCTCGCTCTACCCGGAAAGTTCAACCCATTACTATGGCCGACGTTGATTTAACGACATTATTTAAATTCATCAAAGCCTACGATGGCAAACGAGAAACCTTAAATTCCTTTTTAGTTAACTGCGATAACGCATTCCAACTCGCATCTGATATTCAGAAGCCAATTTTATTTAAATATATACTCAGCCAACTAAATGGAAGAGCTGAAGTCGCTTGCTCGATAAAAGAATTCTCATCTTGGGATCAACTAAAGGAGTTTTTGAAAACCCAATTCAGTGAATGAAAACATTATTCACATCTCTTAACAGACCTTCAAGAAAGCAAACAAGGTCCGCAAGAAAACGTTAGTCAGTATGCCTTACGTGTAGAAACTTACCTCTCGCAACTCCTTACCGAAATCTCATTATCTAACACTAAAGTTAAAGAACTAGCTGGTCGTACCGCCGCTATGGAGGACCTTGCTCTCCATCATTTCCTAATGGGGTTACAACCCCGAATCTCGAACATCGTAAGATGTAGATCGCCTAAAAACTTGAACGAAGCTATCAACTTAGCTGTTTCCGAAGAACGCATACAGCAAACGCTCTACAAACGTCCACAAGTGGACCCAAAAACCTTTAAACCCAAACCTGTCACGCAAAAACCTGACGCAACTTCGAATTGGTCGCAGAAACCAAACACCGCTTCTCAAAGTTCTTCCACTGTTGTCTGTCGCTACTGTAAAACGCCCGGACACGATATATCTGTCTGTAAGAAGCGAGAGTACAACAACAACCGACTTAGAGTCCAACAACAACCGGCAACCAACCCAACCTCAACAAGACCATTTAACCGGGTGAACCTCGTAGAGGAGCCGGTCGAACCCGTTGAATCGGATTCCACTGAACCGATACCCGATAATTTAAACTAATCAAAGTCTCGACTCGGTGTCGCACGAGACCAGTCCCCAAAGCCGATGCCCTTTCCAATTCCAACTCTAATTCCAGGGACCACACGGGTAACCAGCCCCAAAGAAGCGCCCTTTCCAATTCAAATTCCAGGGACCACACGGGTAACCAGCCCCAAAGAAGCGCCCTTTCCAATTCAAATTCCAGGGACCACACGGGTATCCAGCCCCAAAGAAGCGCCCTTTCCAATTCTAATTCCAGGGACCACACGGGTAGCCAGCCCCAAGGAAGCGCCCTAGCCAACTCTGATTCCAGGGACCACACGGGTAACCAGCCCCAAAGAAGCGTCCTTTCCATTTCTAATTCCAGGGACCACAAGGGTAACCAGCCCCAAAGAAGCGCCCACTCCACTTCAAACTTCGAATTCAAATCCAATTCAAATTCCAATTCAACTTCCAATTTCATTCCTAATTCCACTTTCAATTACAATTCTAATTATATTTCCAATTCCAATTCTAATCCCAGTTCCAATTCCAATTCCAATTTCAATGCCAATTCCAATTCCCATTCCAATTCCAATTCCAATTCTATTTCCATATCCACTTCCACGTCCACCTCTAAATCCAATCTTTCTGTTTCCACTAGAGCCAAGTCAGTTTACGAAATTAACCTCGACACAACAAAAAGACTGTTACCCCACGTGTTATTGCATTCTCAAGTTTCAGGCACTCCTCTATCCCTATTAGTGGACTCAGGCTCTGCCATATGCCTTCTGAAAGAATCCAGCATCCTAAAAGCCCCGAACCTTATAAAAGAATCGATCAAGCTAAAAGGGATAGACCCCGGTGACGAACCAACACTAACGGAGGGCCATTTCCAACTCAAGCTTAACTTAGGCCAAAATCAATTCGCTACGCACAAATTTCACGTCGTCAAAAATATTAGCTTATCTTACGATGGAATAATAGGTACAGACTTCTTAACTCAATTCCGTTGCAAAATCGACTATACCCACGACATTCTGAAAATACGAAACCTAGAAATCAAGCTAAATTTCGCCGAACCTTTCTACATTATTCCACCTCGAACAGAATCCGTTATTGAATGCTCAATCCAGAAGACTAGCCTCAAGGAAGGGGTCATCACAGACCAACGTCTTTCGGATAACCTACTGATATCCAATTGCATCGTAAAAGTTAAAGATAACAATCGCGTTAACCTCACTGTCGCTAACACATCCGAATTCCCAGTAACTGTCAAATCCAATTTGAATTTGACTGTGGCTCCTTTATACTCTAACGCTTACCAATTAGTCAATGACTCCAAAACCACACTCTCGCGAACTAGCGAGGTGATAGAAATGTTAAGATTAGATCATTTAAATCAGGAAGAATCCGACATTCTCTTAGACCTTTGTTGCCAATACTCAGATATCTTCCATTTGCCCAACGATCAACTGACATATACTCCTGCCATTAACCATCAAATCAAAACCACAACTGACACTCCTATCCATACTAAATCCTACAGGTTCCCCGAATGTCACAAAAAGGAAGTTGAGACGCAAATCAGTAAAATGCTCGAACAAAACATCATAGAACCTTCTCTTTCACCCTGGAGCTCACCAATATGGATAGTCCCTAAGAAGGTAGACTCAGAAGGGAAACGCAAATGGAGAATCGTAATCGATTACCGCAAATTAAACGACATTACTATAGGAGAAACCTATCCTATCCCTCAAATATCAGAAATCCTCGATCAATTGGGGAAAAGTAAATATTTTTCAACATTAGATCTCACTTCTGGGTTCCACCAAATCCTGATATCAACTGAGGATGCCCCTAAGACTGCATTCTCCGTTCCCCAAGGTCATTTTCAGTTCAATAGAATGCCCTTTGGGCTTAAAAATGCACCAAGCACGTTCCAAAAATTAATGAACAACTGCCTCTCTGGTCTCCAGGGGACACGATGTTTCGTCTACCTAGATGACATCGTCATATATTCCCCGGACCTAACCTCCCAAATAAATAATCTGAAGGCTGTCTTCGAAAGACTCCGTCAATTTAACCTAAAACTACAACCGGAAAAGTGTGAGTTCCTCCGTAAAGAAGTCGCTTACCTAGGACACATCATTAGTGAAAACGGAGTCAAACCCAATCCCGATAAAACCAAAGCCGTAACCAATTTCCCTACTCCAGGATCGCCTAAAGACGTTAAATCGTTCTTGGGCCTTGTCTCTTATTACAGAAGATTCATCTCCGACTTTGCTAAATTAGCTAAGCCTCTCACATCCTTATTGAAGAAAGATACTCCCTTCGAGTGGCAGAATGAGCAACAACTTGCTTTCGAATCCCTTAAAACTAAGCTTGTAACTGCCCCAATCCTAGCCTACCCAGACTTTACCCAACCATTCCTCTTAACCTGCGATGCCTCTAACTACGCTATATCAGCGATACTATCCCAAGGCCCTGTCGGGCAAGACCGTCCAATCGCGTATGCCTCAAGAACGCTAAATAAAGCGGAATGCAATTACAGTGTCACCGAAAAGGAATGCCTGGCCATAATTTTCGGCACAAAAACGTTTAGACCTTACCTTTATGGGTATCGCTTCAAAATCCTTACCGACCATAAACCGCTACAATGGTTATTCAACTGCAAGGATCCCGGATCCCGACTCATTCGTTGGCGCTTAAAACTGGAGGAGTTCGAGTACGACATACAATATAAAAAGGGTAAGATCAATGCCAATGCCGACGCTCTGTCCAGATTCCCTGTTAATCCGGTCCAACCCGAATCTACAGAACCTACTCTAGAGCTAGACAGCGATCTAGAGGACCTGATGCTTTCTCCACCCTCTTTTAACTTAGACGACCTACCTCTGACCCATTCAGATCCAGAAAACATCGATATCGATGTAGAGGATCTTATGCCGTTACCTGAATTAAACTCGTCACCCAATGTTCCAAACACGCAAAGAGATGATGACATAGACGAGTTACTCCAAACCCTCGATACTCAACTTGAACAACCACAACCATTTGATATCCAACCTGAACCTGGACCCTCGACAAGCTCACGTTCAAATCCGACCAACGACGATTATAGTTCATTCCTGAAATCAGTAACAAATAAGACACAACCCTTTAACACTTCTATAGAAGAACATAATGCGAGCCTAATGAAAAGCCCATTAAAAGTCATTTTAGTACCTACCTCCATTGACTTAGACGAATCCAATCCTTATATTCAAGACATTCTGAGTGACCCTGAAATGAATACCCAAGCACTCGACTCCGAAAAAGAACTTTTCTCCTTCCAGAAGATACAACGAAATAACAAAGTAATTTATCTACTGTTCACCAAAGTGCACCACTTCGACGAAGCATCAGTAGGTTAATATTGAGAGTTCTAACTCACTTCGTTCGTTGAACTCTCAATATTACAAATGATCCAGAACTCTCAATGCGTTATTGCGATTGAGAGTTTTAACTCACTTCGTTCGTTGAACTCTCAATATTACAAATGATCCAGAACTCTCAATGCGTTATTGCGATTGAGAGTTTTAACTCACTTCGTTCGTTGAACTCTCAATATTACAAATGATCCAGAACTCTCAATGCGTTATTGCGATTGAGAGTTTTAACTCACTTCGTTCGTCGAACTCTCAATATTACTAATGATCCCAATGCGTTATTGCGATTCAGAGTTTTAACTCACTTTGTTCAGTATCGTTAATATAATATAACCCAAGCTATTTAAAAAAATATTTTCAATGTACAGACACAGTATACTATAGCCCATAAAGCGTTGAACGGAAAGCATTTAGCGTTGAACGTAAACCCATAAAGCGTTGAACGGAAAGCATTTAGCGTTGAACGACTTCGTTCGTGAGTGAGTGAATACCCAATAACACAATAAATTATTATAAAAGTTCGTTGTTTCATGGAACTCTTTTATTATTTAAACTTTATTCAATTATCAAAGTTATCAAAGCATTTTCAAGAAAGTTAAAGCCAAGGTTATCATGACGATGAAAAGTGGAGATCGAGTGCTGATAATAGTAGTGGAAAAGCGATTATGTGGACTCCATATTGTAAAAATTATAAATCAGGAAAATTTTAGCGCTATATTAATACCCAGTCATAAAAAAAAAAATAGATTCCCTAGAATCTGTTATGAAGGACTAACGTTATGGGCTCGAATAATTAGAATCGATAATAATTTAATAGATTTATCAGAAGACATTTAAGTAATCACTATGATATTATAAAAGTTAATGTATCTTACGATTATATCATTATTAAACTAGCCGATGACCGATATCAACTCATAACAAGATACATCATGAAATTTGTAAAACAGCCATGTTCATTACAATTAGATGAAATCTGTGCAAACTCTGTAAGAACGATTTCTCGTCATGGAAATCTTTTACCGAATACAATTCGCTGTATAATTTCAGGACCTTCTAATTGTGGTAAAACGAATTTAATGATAGGTCTCCTTTTGCATCAAAATGGATTAAGGTTTCGAAATGTGTACTTGTACTCCAAAACTCTTTATCAACCGAAGTATATATTTTTGCAAAATGTGTTTGAAAAAGTACCTCAAGTGTATTTTAGGAAATATCATGATAATGATGAAGTTCTCAGCCCCCAAGAAGCTAAAACAAATTCTATTATAATATTTGATGACGTTTCTTGCGAAAACCAGAATAATATTCGAGATTACTTTGCAATGGGCAGGCATAAAGATATTGATAGTTTTTATCTGAATCAAACCTACAGCAAGATCCCTAAGCAATTAATACGAGACAATGCTAATTTTATAATTCTGTTCAAGCAAGATATTATCAATTTGCGTCATGTCTATGATGAACATGTTAATACAGATATGAGTTGGCTTCAATTTCAAGATATGTGTACAAATGTATGGAATAAACCTTTCAATTATATAGTTATAAATAAAGACTGTGAAAAAAATGAGGGACGTTATAGATTGAAATTTGACACATTTATAATCTTAGATTAATATACAACATAAATACAAACACTTCCTTAAATAAATTCATTAAACCTTTTAACGCGACTTAAGAAAGTTCTAACATGAATAAAGAACAAGAACTGAAAAAACAAATAATTAAATCAGCTGAATCGGTGAGAAAGAAAATTAAAATGATGCGAGACAATGAATCTACTAATAATATGTTCATGGAATCTGTTTTAAAACCTATAATCGAACCTTTAAATATAATTACAAATAAAAATTCCAAATTAAACGAAAATTATGAAACTCCAAAACAGATTAAACAAATAAAAAAACGAAAATATGATGATATATCTATAGACACCGTCAACAAACTAAAACTAAGTCCTAATGATTCACACGCTGTTTTAAATAATGATTACCCGGAAGAAAATGATAGTAATGTTAGTAGTGAATCTAGTAAAAATGATATACCTGATAATATAAGCACAATATCTTTTGAAACACCGGTTAATGAAAGTCCTCATACTTCGTGGTCAGCACCCATAGTCTCCAAAGAAAATATACCTTTTGGTGTAAGAAGTGAAAGAGGAAATCTTTTTATGGGGTCTTCTGAGATAACTATTTCTAAAGACAGTATCATTGTAGCTGGACGTCTATATAGCAAAACAGTGGGTTTAATGGAATTACTGATGAAGAAAACACCTGATACAACACTAGTAACTGAAGGCGATACAATAAATTATAAAACTATGTTGATAGATACAAACGCTCATAGGCGAGATTTTGATCCTTCTAAACCTATCAAAAGTAATAAAGGTTTAAAATATACTCAAATAATAAAACCACTCTTTAATAAAAATGATGAAAGTTCAAGGATTGAAAATTTAAATGTTCATGGAGCAGGTATGCCTTTTCTAGTAAAAAAGCTAAAAAAAAATACTGATTATATATACTGGGATGATCCGAATGAACTAGTTGAACGGTTAAAGATATTATGGGCATCACGAGACGCAGGTAATACTGGAGTAAATAACGAAATTATTTCAATTATTGAAGAGTTACGAGAGAGTGGTATTATTAACAACCGTGAAGCAGCCAGCGTTCTATAGGAGATAATAATAAATAATGTTTCACTCATGTAAATTTACTAGTCCTATTTCATACTTACTACAGAACGGTTCCTTTAGAAATGAATATTGATAAATTCGGTCATCACATTCACAAACGTTTGCGTAGAACCGAAATATACTTTGATCCACATGAAGCATTGGTGAAATCAGAAAACGGAGACTTTGATTTGCACTTAGTTAGATTAAGAGGTGTGAAATTCCCTACATCACCAGATGATGTTGTTAATAAAGAGTACGTTGATAAATTATTAGATTCTAACCACAACATTGTAAAAAAAGTACTATTGAAGTCAGAAAATGGTGATTTTAATTTAAACTCAGCAAGATTGAAGGGTATTAATTTACCCTACAGACGCAGATGATGCAGTGAATAAAGAATACGTTGATACTCTGACGAGTGAATTCAGTAAAAATATTTTATCTACCATAAAGGAATATTTAGATCAATATTATACAAAAACAGAAGTTAATAATATAATTTCGTTAAAACTTGTGGAGAAACAATGAGTAAACAACAGGTTGTTGATGAACTTCATAGAGCAGCAAGAAGAAATTTTTCACGTCGACGTGTAATATTAAAAGATGTAGATGATTTATGGCAAGCGGATTTGATTGATATGCAAAGTCATGCAAAAGATAATAATAGTTTTAAATACATTTTTGTTATTATAGACACTTTCTCAAAGTATGTTTGGACAATACCAGTTAAAACCAAATGTAAATCTGAAATAACGAAGGCTTTTCACAGTTTACTAGTAAAATCAGGTCGATCTCCTAGGAATTTGCAAACTGATTTAGGTAAAGAATTTTATAACAACGAATTCCATAAATTAATGAGTTCGTCGCAAATAAATCATTACTCTACACATTCGGTTAAAAAAGCGTCTATTGTAGAAAGAGTGATTAGAACTCTCAAAAGCAAACTGTACAAATATTTTAGTTTTATCGGTAATTATAAATGGTTTGGTCAACCTTTGTATAATATAGTTCATGATTACAATAATACTGTACATCGAATCACAAAATACAAACCGAAAGACGTTAGTTCCAAAAATAAAATAAACGTTTTAATTAACATTACAGAGTCTTATAAAAAGCAACCTCTAGTAAAAAAACATAAATTTAATACAGGTGATCACGTTCGAATTAGCAAATATAAAGGCCAGTTTCAAAAAGGATACACTCCTAATTGGTCAACTGAAATATTCAAAGTTGTTAAAATAAATGAGACCAATCCGATTACTTATGAAATAGAAGATCAACGAAAGCAACCAATTTTGGGTTCCTTTTATGAACAAGAACTGCAGAAAACAAAACATTCGGATATATACTTAATTGAGAAAGTATTAAAGAGAAAAGGTAATAAACTATTAGTTAAATGGTTAGGTTTTAGTGAAAATGAAAATAGTTGGATAAACAAAAATGAGGTTGTGTGATTACAGTATATATGTTTTGTATTTTCATAATATCACTCATTATACAGAAAGAAATGCATGGAGGAGGACTAGTAAATAGTATAATAAATAATTTGCCTTTTGAAGCACATTTACCTGGTTACAACTATTGTGGTCCAGGAACGAAACTACGTGAACGATTATTACGAGGTGACAAAGGAGTAAATGCTCTAGATGAAGCCTGTAAACATCACGATATAGCGTATTCAAATTATTCTGATTTAAATAAACGTCACAAAGCAGATCAACGTTTGCTTACTATGGCGAAGCGTCGTTTGAAATCTAAAACGGCGAGTTAGGGTGAAAAAATGGCCTCTTGGTTAGTTAGTAAAGTAATGAAAGCTAAACTAAAGTCAGGAGCTGGTATTAAAACGTTTAAAACACTTGTTTCTAAAATTCGATCAAAAATAAAAAAGACTAAGTCCAAAAATAATAAATCGACAATAAAACAAGCGTATTTAGCTGCAAAGAATTTGTTTTCTTGCAATGGTAAAATTCAGATTCCTCGGGTTATTCCTCTACCAAAAACTGGAGGTATTTTGCCGTTAATTCCTATATTCGCGGGGTTGTCCGCCTTAGGGGCGCTAGCTGGAGGTGCAGCAGGTATTGCAAAGACGGTTAATGAGTATAAGACAGCTCAACAAGGATTACGTGAATCTGAACGACACAACAAAACCATTGAATCTATTGCATTAGGTAGAGGTTTATATGTTAAACCGTATAAAAAGGGTAATGGTTTATTTATATTACCGTCAAAAAACTAGCTTTAAACCTACCTAATCGTGCTTTAACCAACATTGATATACTGAACAATGCGAGGAATATTCCATATTTTCGAGGAGTTTTTATGAGAGATGAACTACCGAGATACGCGAAACGCATTGAATGCGGTATTATTAATTTAGATAATTCTATTAATGATGGTACACATTGGGTAGCATATATAAAAGTAAATAATTATTGTGAATATTTCGATAGTTTTGGGGATTTGAAACCCCCTTTAGAATTAATACGTTATCTAAAGACGAGAGATATTTTTTATAATTATAATAGATATCAACAATTTAATTCAATAAACTGTGGTCATTTATGTTTAGAATACTTGAATTGTTTCTGGAATAAATACTATATATGATATTGCATTGTTTAAGTTGTATCATTTGCACAATGTCTTTTACCTTGTCTATAACTGGTAATACATCTATGTTATCCACGTATTATTCTCCTGCGCTACAACTTGAAGGAGAATATGAGTGTGCACTTATTTATTTCTCTACCTTTAATTCTATTCCAAATATTGATAATCGGAATAATAAGTTTTATTATGGGCAAAATGAAATTATTGAATTACCCGAGGGTGCTTATGAACTTCAAGATATAAATGATTATATAAAAAGTAACATTAAAGATGTATCATTTAAATTGGATTGCAACAATAATACGTTGAAAACATCTGTCTTTTGCACAAAAGATATTCATTTTGAAAATAGTAATTCGCTGGGGGGATTATTAGGGTTTGGTGAACAGATTTTGGAAGCCAATATAAAACACGTTCTCAACTTCCAGTAAACATTTTAGCAACAACCGTGGTCAGAATCGAATGTGACATAGTCACAGGATCGTTTATCAACGGCAAACCTTGCCATATTATTCACGAATTTGCTCCAAATGTACCACCTGGTTATCGGATCGTAGAAGTTCCGAAGAACATAATTTACTTTCCTATCAATCAAAATGCTCTCAATAGTGTTCACATTCGTTTATTGGATATAAACAATAATTTAGTAAATTTACGAGGTGAGGAAGTACAGCTGTATTTACATCTTAGAAAAAAATGATACTCTTCGATAAAATAAATAAATATGTAACTCCCCAAACTAAAATTGGTAGTTTATATCGAGCTGTCTCCAAGAGAACATTTAAAAACAAACGAAAATTATCTCTAGAAAATAAAAAAATTCTACAATTTATTGGATTACTAAAATGAGCATTTTAGATATATTATCATTACCTACGAACGACAACACTATAGATGGAGTTGAATTTCATTCATATAAACCATACGTAACTACCTTTAATAGGAATGATGAGATTCGTATACCGATTAATCAACAAGATTTATACGTACTCCCATCAGCGAGTACCTTTTATTTAGAAGGAACTGTGATTGTAAAGAAAGGGGACGGAAGCAGAGCCACATCCGTTCATTTTACAAATAACTTCTTACTTTACTTCTTTCAAGATATGCGATATGAACTGAATGGAATAGAAATCGATAAAGTTAAAAATGCTGGGATCACTACAACAATGAAATCATTATTAAGTATGAATGAAAGTGATGCGAAAATATCTAAGGCTTGGGGTTGGGATATCGATGGTGTTAAAAATGTAGATGAAGGACATTTTTCAGCCTCTATTCCTCTCAATACTATTTTTGGATTTGCTGAAGACTATAAAAAGGTTATAATAAACTGCAAACACGAATTAATCTTGTTACGAAGTAATACTAATCTCAACTCTTTAAAACTAAGTACAGGCGAAATTGTAGAAGATATAATAATTAAACAAATTATATGGCGTGTACCGCATGTAAAAGTTTCTGATAAAGCAAAGCTTCATTTCCTTAAAGTTTTAGATAAAGATAGATCTTTACAATTAGCGTTTAGAAATTGGGATCTATATGAATATCCTCTGTTACCTAAAACTACAAAACACACGTGGTCTGTTAAAACTTCATCCCAAATTGAAAAGCCTAGATATGTAATTATAGGTTTACAAACAAATAGAAAAAATAATTCAAGTGCAGACATGTCTCGCTTTGATCACTGCAATTTACGCGAGGTCAAAGTTTATCTCAATTCTACATATTATCCTTATGAAAATTTAAACGCAAACTTTTCTAATAACAATATAGCTATAATATATGAGCAATACGTTAAATTTCAACAGTCTTACTATGGAAGTCGAGCAGAACCGTTAATGTCTCCAAAAGAATTTAAGGATATCGCTCCCCTATTTGTTATTGATTGCTGTAGACAGGTAGATAACTTAAAAACAGGTCCTGTTGTTGATGTACGTGTTGAAATTGAAAGTGAGCAAGAAATACTTGATCAGACTTCAGGATACTGCCTTATTCTCAACGACTGTATCGTGGAATATAAACCACTAAGTAATATTGTTAAGAAAATATCATGAATACAAATATCATTATTGTTGATTTACAAGGATTTAAAGCTCAAAATAACAATTTTATCATTAAGGAGTTGGCTTTAGCTACAGAGTATTATACTCAAACTTTTCTAATTAAACCACCATATTCATTTAATTATTTATCACAAGAAGAAAAAAAGCAAACGAGATGGTTAGAACGTAATCGAGGGTTATATTGGAGTGAAGGCTACATAGACCATAGAGAATTTAAACGTATCATTATACCTTATTTAGAAAATAAAACTATAATTGTGAAAGGTTTAGAAAAAATGAAATGGGTTAAGGAATTATGTTCAAATAGTACCCCAGTTAATATAGAAGATAAGGGATCCTGTAATTTACAGTCCTTGATTAAAATGTATAGCAAAAATAAGAATTTTAACTGTATCAATCACAAGAAGCATTGTGCTTTAGCAAATGTTATTTGTATAAAAAAATGGTATGTGGATAATCATGTAAATTTTTCTGATATATATTTTAATAAAACAAAGTTTAAATCTTACATTGATTTTTATTTTTCAATAACACCTCTAATATACATTATCACATAATACTTGGTATGACATATTTTTACACAATAATAGACTACATTTAGTAAATAATTTTAAAATATATTTATCAAATATTAATTTCAATACAAATGTCATACAAATATTTACAAACTTACACTACACCTATATTATACATTTATAATCTAGTTAGGAAGATTTCAAAACAAGAACTATTATTAATAAATATTAGGGAAAGAATAGCCGCATAATTTTTTTGATATATTATGTATTAATTTTTCGGTTTGATCTGAAATTTCGTCAACCGGATCTTTTACAATGTATTGTGCCTTTATTATCTCCTCGTTATAATCTTCACTCTCACTTGATCCCCTCAGCTCCTTAATCACAATTTTGATCAAACGCCGTCCTTTAGTCGGTTCACTGTTTATGACGTATGAAGGTTGAGCATGACTATGTTTCTTTAAGATTTTACTCACTATTTTTGATTTTGAATTACGCGTAGATTTTTTTCTTCCGACATCCGTTTTAGGTTTTCGACATGCATTTTGAGCTGCGATCCATAATCGTTCATTTTCTTCCTCAAATGCATATGGATCTTGCGCATTTGGAAGCGATTCTGGTGAATACAATCCACTTTGCACATCGTTTCTTTCTTCAGTTTCTTCCGTGGTTTCTACCGCGAATAAATTTACGTTTGGGATCTGAAACAATAAATAGATTTTCATTAGTACATGTTACATTTTATCTAACACAATATTGTATAAGTTTATCAAATAAATATCTTACCATGTTGTATGTCGATGTGTAAACTAATTGATAAATTTAAAGTAGCACGTATTATGTACTAGTGAACCACTTCGTGAGTGATAAATGCAGAATGAAGTAATGAATTTAGTAAATTAATAACGCTATTATATAGCAACTGTGTCTGAAATTTGATACTATTTCATCAGTTATGCACACCATGGTTCATATTGCTTTAAACAACAAAATACGTTAAACAAGTAGGAACATGAAAATCGCATCTTGTTGAAACACGCATTTTGAATAGCTAAACAAAAAAATCTAAGAAAGGTTCCTAATGTAACTGTTATAGAACAGGTTAGGACATGAAAATGATGACAAGCCTGATTCAGTTTCAGTTTTCATTTTAATAATATGTGTGTCGCAAATTTTCAAATCCTATCATGTTGAAACACGTATTTATATTAGCTAAGCATCATGAATAGCTAAGCAAAAAATTTCTATGAAGGGTTATCGTCTCTACTGCATCGGTTATAGAACAGGTTGAGACATGAAAATTTTAACTAGTCTGATTTCAGTTTCAGTTTACCCTTTACTTATGTGTCTCGCAAAGCTTCTCAATTATGGTAATAGTTTAGGATGTTAATTCAAACGAAACGAAATTATGATTACATATGTATTTATTTGTAAAATAAGAGAAAAGACAAAATTTTTAAAAGATAAAAACTTAAACATAGATACAGCGCAATATCGTACTTATCCTATTTATATCAATGCAAATATATTAACAAGATAATAGAAAACTTAAACATGCACAACCATCATAAATTTCAATTAAACACTATCAACCTAAAATTGAGCAATTGCCCCAAGAAAGAGTGTGAATGTTGTCCTTTAATATATAACGCTTATCGTCATTGGATGATAATACAACTTTGTTGACACTATGTGTTACTAACTCGTGTTTCAAAGATTTAAATAATAAATTTTGTTTACGAGTTATTTCATTATTGGTTAGCGTTTCTTTATAATCTGATTTTTGTAAGTCTCTCACAACGCATTTCTTAACACCTTTAGCTTTTTTCACAGTACATTGCTCAGATTGTATACAATATAATTTGGGACGTAGGCCAATGAATTCCCTTATTATTTTACCTCCCATTTCGTCTTTGAATAGACCTGGCACCTTTTTATTCAAAATTGGCAAACTATAGGGATTACTTGTACTATAATTACTAGTATCAAAATAACTTAGAAAGTAGTTTTTGATATCATTGTAAAAGTCGATAGTTTCAATTTTATAAATAAAGCTGTCTGTATCCGTATAGCATAATTTGATAAGTTCTCTGTAATGTGGACGCATAATAGAGTAGTGAAAATCGTACATATGTTTTTTTGATAGTTCTAACACAGAGAAACCTATATATATGGGTTTATCCAAAACAATTTTTTCGAGTTTCATTTGAATAGCAACTAAGTTCTCAGAAAATATAGAGGCACTATGAAAGTTAGGTCTAGCAATCAAGGTATCGGCACTTAATCTCTTTTTCGTTTTATTATCACTATCGCTCCACTGATTCAATAAGTGAACTTTTACTCGATTTTCACTATTTTCTAGCGTTTTACCAAATATACTGTTATTAAGCAATTTAAAAAAATCTTGCTCAAATTCGGTCTTTGCTTTTTGTCTAAGCTCGGTATTAAGGTCTATATATTTTTTTAAGAAAGCCTTCTGTTTAAAAGTTATAACGCGATGCACTTTGTTTAGTATTAAACCATGCTTAATACAATTTTTCAAATGTACATAATGTATTATGTATTTATATTTATCATATAAAGTTGTGACAAGTTTAGATGTCTTGCCTCCAGGAGGCACACCTTTCTCGGGACAAAATGGTAAGTCATTATGAAGATGGTGTAAATATTTAGGATAAAGTAAATCTACTTCTAATATGAACCCATAATCTGCATCATCTTTTATATTCGTGATGTCCAGATTTTCTATCTCATTTTTATCAAGAAACCTAAAGTTTGATAAAGGTAAAGGTTGACACATGGCATATCCATATAAATTGTTGCAATCTAAGTATACAATAAATATATCATCTTGTTGAGGGTCATAACCTTCCATATATTTGTTATTACTTTTTACATAACGATGAGAACTCATACAAAGACCTCCTCTTATACCCTCTTGTATTAGTCTTATTATCGCTAAATCATCAATAAGTTCTAACGTAATTCCCGTTTTGAGGAGCATCGCGTCCCATGATAAGCTAGGAGCGGTAACGTAAAAAGCGGGATCAAGTTGATAATATCGCTTAGAAGTATTTCTAAAGTTTTCAAAAACGTCCGTCAACAAAAGTACGTCAGTTTTAAGGTAAAGATCTGTATAGTCACCTAGATTTTTTATTTTAAATTCAGACCACACTAATTTAGCATGCTGGTAATCTGCTAATGAAATTTTCTGATTATTTAATGAATTATAAAAATAACACTCTTCAGGCAGGACCGTCTCCTTATAGCGGTTTATGTTGTTCATATAATCATAAGGATATACACCTTTTCGCGTAAGTAATTTGAATTGCTTTGGGCATGGGAAATTGTTTTTTAAATGGAGAAACTGATGTGGTTTCATACTTTTTACTAATTTGTCTAAACTAGTAGATAGAAATTTAAAGGAGTCCACAAACCGGAGCTGTACGCATTCATTTCTAGACACTTGTATAAACTTTGTAAAAGAAATATATAACTCTTTATTTTTAGCTATGATTTTGAGTGAACCGCGAGCTTCTCCTAATTTTTTAATAAAAAGATGGCAATCATAACCTGAAAGGTTATGGAAGAAAATTGGTATAAATTTTGGTAGCTTATACATTAAATTACAATAGTTATGTGCGGCTCCCCGATATCGGCCAGTTAAATGACAGTGATCTCTAACTCTGTCTGTGATTAGTAAATTTTGACAAATATGACAACGAGTGCTTTCATTAAACTTAACAGAATCTTCGTTGTTGAATATAAGTGGTACACTATTCGACAGATGGTTGTTAATCAATTGAACATCGCGGTAAATATTATCAATAAATTTATCTACACAATCCATCCCACGGTATGATACTAAACGATTTCTACTTTTATCAAACGAACAAACTATATAATAAGCGAATGCTATAGGAATATGTACCTGACAAACTGAGGTACTCGCAAGAGAGGGATTCTGGTTGCACCCCTGCACTGGAACCAACATGGCTTCAAAATCTGCGTAAATTACATAAGGCACATCTTGTTTCCTTTCATAGTTTTTAAACTCTATCACTGAACCTTTTTGCGGGAGCTGAGTCAATACACCAGCACAGACATGGGAATCAATTTCCATGCTTGATCTAAAAAATAGCAAACACTCATCACAAAAAAATAATTTCCCATTATGATTTGTTATTTGTTTTCTTACCAAACGAGATAAATCTTTGATAAGACAATAATGCGAGTATCTGCCTTTTTCTAGTAATAGTAAATTAACCGTTTTTTTGTTATCGATAGTGTACTGTGATTTATATAAAGGTCCTGTAATCTGTTTATCATTTTCTAAACCATATACATTAATTCTTAATTTTGGGTTGTTTTTTTCAAACATTTGTATATCGGCAAAAGATACTGGAAATGACATGCCTTCAATGTTGAACAGATTTAAAAAATTAGGATAAGACGACACTCTTTGAATGTTTCTAATTGCAGGATAAAGAGCTGCCGTGACCGACCACAGGAAACAATACATATCATTGTTACGAATATTTACACATGCCTTTTTATGTTTTATATTCGGAGGTAAATCAATAAATCTTGAACCACGAAGCGGTTGATATCTATTTATATTTACCTCCATGTAACAGTTATTGAGAAAAGTCCAACCAGAATCCCGCCCCTCAAATTCATCTACCTTTTTTAGTAACTGGTTAGTAACATCTGTAAAAATCTTTGTAAAATCATAGTTCATACATATAATTATATTTTTGGTGCCAAATGACTTAACTTCTGGTATGTTGTGTTTAAGCAGTACGAACTTAGAATATATTTCAAAGTTAACCTTTAGGCAAGTGTGAGCTGCAAGAGACTGATCTATTAAAGATTTGACCCTACCATGAAGGTTTTTTAAGAAAACAGAGTATGTAATGTATGTGTCAAGAGTATGTAATCTATATGTGGCTAATCGATTTTTAAAAGCAGAGTTCACTTTCTCTATGCCTCGATCTAAAACAATTACATTAACTGACTGTCGGTGTATTTTACTCCTTAAGTGTCCTATCCATTTCTTACCATTTACGCTTACATCACAGCTATGACAGTATGGCATATTAATATGTAAAACACACAGATTAGGATAGAATTTTTAATTGAAATTTATGATGGTCAGTAAATATGGACACATGGACAATAAAAATATTTATTTGTATTATATATTATTTGTATTTATTGTATAGTAATATAGTTACTTACAATATAGTTACATTATAATAAGCTTAACCTAATTAATTTTAATTTTATTAGAATAAAAGGTGACTTCCGAGTCGTCGAACAACTTACTGGCTTGTCTTACGAACTTTTGTAGATGAGCCCAGTGAGGGGAGTCCTCATCAGTCCGCAGCTTTAGCCACAACAGGGTTTTCTTCCAGAGGTCGTCGCCACCTTTTTGAACGTCGGCCGAGTCGTACACTTTCAACTCGACGTGGAAGGAACCCTCAGTGTGCACCGTCCGCCTCGTTTGACCGTTAGCCACCCGATTGTACAGCACCGATGTGGCTGGAGCTTTGCCGGTATTGACGGTGGGAGTTTCACCGCAAAGATTGAAGATGTCGTAGCCCTGTTGCGTAGTCTTTTTCTTAGAAGTTCTGAAACAGAGAGTCCCCTGTTAATACCTTAAGTACTTACACAAAAATTAAATAGCTAAGTACTGTAAGTAATTAAACTATACTAAATAACGATTTTAACTTAATGATCCTAAACCAAGTAGCTACACCAAATAATGTAACTATTTAAATGACCCTAAATGACACATATATATTGTAAATAATATGAATTAAGTGATGTTGTAAAGTTAATAAAAATAATTATATATTTTTTTTATTATATATTTTCGTCAATTAAATTACGTGAAGACAGAATAAATGACAGTCATGCTCATGATCAACACACAAAGTTTGATTCTAATGTATTTCGAACCCAGGTTCAGGTATCGCAGTTACGGTCACTCACTACCAAACCAATTAGCCTGTAAAATAGATAAATCACTCATAATAATATAACATAAACAAAAATAACAAAACTAACATTATTTAGTATGTGACCTGGTTGCTCTATACGTACCTACTTGAATTTAGCTATTACGTAAAATAATTGACTATATTTTAATTGGTACCATAACCACACTTTGCAGCAGCTGGTTATAAGAATATTACCAATGGATTAAGATTGGAAAATATCAGTAAGGGACAGGTCGCGGGTTCAAGTCCCGTCTTGAGCATTCACTTTTTCCAATCTTAATCGATTTGAATAGTTAGCATACTAAATGCTTAAAAAATTTCACTAATGTAATGAAGTACCTAATAATTACCTTGGACATTCGCTTGAGTCGTTCGAGGTGCTTTTGGCAGGTGACTTGCGTTTGACGGGACGCTTTCTCGACGGCACGACCTCGCTCCTCTCTACGCTGCCACAATCGAACTCTAGATCCGATCTGTAAACATATTAAATAATATTATGAGTCTACGAATAGTTATTACATGCAAGTACTCGGAAAACTATTTTTAACGGCTTCTATGTCAGATTATTTGGTGTTACTTTATTATTTACACTGAACCCTACGTTTCGGTTGCTTTTCAGCAGTCATGGTCACGGGAATCCGTTAAAATAGTTTCATTTAAATGTGTTATTTTCGCGTAAACTGTCAAGAGTTTTACTTCAATTAATTTAATGAAATCTATGCATGTTACGAATAAACTATACATTTAACAGACTAAACCATTATGAGCATCACACTTAGGTACTTTTTATTCGTAATGGGAATCGGACCCTGATCTGTGTATCCGTACTCACAGTTACTTTTATCTAAGTGAGAATCAAACCCTGATCTGTTTCATCATCAGTATCTTACCAATAAACCAAGGAACCAATTAAAATAAATAAATCGCACATATAACATAAACAAAAAGGAACACTAATATTATTTAGAGTGTGTAGTACACTTATTAATGAACGGCCTCTAGACACTTGAATTTACTAACGAAATATACCTAACTAAAATTTAATACAACAGCACCTTTCAGTCGCAAGTTTTAAAAATATCTTAAATAAGTAATAAGTTTACCTTGAACGTTCGCTTCTGGCACTTTTGACAGCTGATGGCGACTTGCGCTTTTGGACCACCTTTGCCACTTGCTTCGCCTTCGACTTAGCGCCTCCGATCGACGCCGCGCTGTTGTCGCTATCGTACTCTGAATCCAACCTGAAAACATAATATAATAAATAAAATAGTTAATAATTGCAACTAGTAACTCAGAAAACTAAGTGTGTTCTGTCTGTCAATTGCACTAATTCGGTAGTCACTCAAACTAATAAAATTTGACAAGACATTTCTTACACATTTCTTTAAGAAACCTTGACACAAATTTAAAACAATAAAATAAGACATAGATTATGTGATAACTTTGAAACTTACATTTTTATAGCTAGGTATAGTGACGATTGAACTCACAAAAAATCTGTAGCCAGGTGCTTGGTCTTCAAGGTGATTGGTCTTCAAGGTGGATGATCTTCAAGGTGGAAGGTCTTCAAGGGTGTAACGAAGTTAGAATGAAGCACTGACTGAACGATTCCGGATTTTATAAGAAATTTTTGATAATTTAGCAAAATACGTTAGGGTTGACACCATCATATCGCAAAGGAAAAAATTATCACGTCACGTTACATAATATGAAAATAATAATTATCGAGTAATGTAAATTCTTCATGAAAGTAATAATAATAATATTACTGAAATTAATATTAATTAAACTTTACATCATACAACTAATATAGTTTTTCAAAAAGTCTTTCTGACAAGAAAAAAAATTATAATTAATTCTAATTATAGTATGTAAATGGCGTAAACAAAAAGTATAGTTTAAATAATATAATATAATTTTATTTATTTTTAGCTATAAAATGTGATCGGACAAAACTAAATTATCTAGATTTGAATAATTTCTAGTAATAATTTGAGCATAATGTTCATTGAGTAGGTAATTTCACTTAATTATTTGATACCAGTGTAGGTACCTATTAAACATTCATAAAATATTTTATTATATCGATATAATAAGATTTTGTAATAATAGTAATTTATAGATACTACATTAGTTACTAATAGTGGCAGCCCTAATGTAATACGTGTAAGCATTTTCAACCAACGTAACTTCAAAGAATAATATAGAGTAGAATTACATACTCCACGTGTAAAAAATAAATAACCTTGATTTAGTAGTAGTAGTAGTACAAATCTTTCCTCTGTATAATATTAGTGAGAGATGAGAGATTATTCTTATTAATTATAATTATCACGAAAAGATCAATAATTTCCTACTTCCTACTAATATTATAAAAATGTGAAAGTTTGTGAAGATGTTTAGACGTTTATTATTCAATCACGCTATAACGGTTAAAATTTGATACCGGGATAGATTATAGTCTGGCTGGAATAACAATAAACTAAATTACTATGATGATGATGATTGATTGCTTCTAACGCGCCGATACTGTAATCCAATGATAATCATATTAAATATCATTGCTGTAAGCCATTTATTTCTTACTTTGCCTAGACATTAAACTCAGATAGAACTTGTTATTTATTTTAAAATTCAAGAAGATTTTAGGTAAACGAGTAAGGCTTATAATGTAGTGTTCTATACTACATACAAATTCTTGATATTGTACAATGCTTGAGTATTGTATAGAATATCTAACATATTATATCCTAATGCATTTTAGGACTCCTATCAACAGCTTCGGACCAACCTAACCTGCTAATCGGTGCATCTGCTAAACAACGAGTTAGGATTTGGCACAGGCTTTCGTCTCAAGGGCAACAGTCGCTCTTGTAAAAGCCAACTAAGCATACTTAGGGCTCCAAAGTGCAAACTTTAGATGCAAACTCTCGGTTCGCCGCGCGCCGCCTGGCGAGGGATACGATTATACCATATAAATAATTTATTTACTTTAAAATATGTGGGCACCTAACATAAAAATATATTTCATATAAAGATTATTCGTAAACAAAATATTAAATAGTGAAGTCGTCGGTAAAAGTAGTTAAGTAATTTCATTTATGGAATATTATTGGCAGTCAACAACAAGTACATTTAGGTATAACAAATGCACCTGCGTATCATATTGCACTATGCAATCGAGCATTGCACGTAACAAAGTAAAAAGACTCGCCGGGTGTTATGTGCCGACAAAGGCTTGGATACTCACCAACCAGCTAAATCGTGGAATCGTTCATACGTACTATTTACCCGACTGCGTTAAACGAAGTGAGTTAAAACTCTCAATCGCAATAACGCATTGAGAGTTCTGGATCATTTGTAATATTGAGAGTTCAACGAACGAAGTGAGTTAAAACTCTCAATCGCAATAACGCATTGAGAGATTCGTTCGTTGAACTCTCAATATTAACCTACTAGCATCATATCCCGAAATCTTTGTCACACTAAGGACGGCTAAAAACCAATTGCTTCTCGAGAATATCAACGAAATAGGCATATCCGATCTAAAGAATCCTTTTGAAAAACACTCCTTTGTTAGAATTTACAACATTCTTTCATACCTCTTTCACGACACTAACATTAAAATTAACATCTATCATAACAACATTCTATACCCAACTCCATCCGAAATCAAGAAAATACTTACCGATAATCACGACCTTCCTATCGCAGGTCACCTAGGTTCCAATCGAATGTATAATAGAATTAAAGAATTATATTATTGGAAGGGAATGCGTGGTGATATAGAATCTTATGTAAAACAATGCAAACCTTGTCAAGAGAACAAAGCCCTTAGGAAAATAAATCGCGCACCAATGCAAATCACTAGCACATCAACGGAACCCTTCCAAAGGATATCCATTGATATCGTAGGTCCTCTTCCTGAGGCAGGGCCTGCAAAACTTAAATATATTCTAACCATACAGGACGACCTCACTAAATTCTCTTCTGCATATCCTATCCGCAGTACAACTGCGGAAGAAACGTCCGAGTGCCTACTACATTACATATCCATTTTCGGAATCCCTAAAACGATTCTCACAGACCAAGGCACCAATTTCACAGCAGACCTCTTTAAAAAGACCTGTGAGTTCCTGAAAATAAAAAACCTGTGGTCTTCTCCATACCACCCGCAAACTCAAGGAGCCTTAGAGAGGAGTCATTCGACTCTCAAGGAATACCTCAAATCCTATATTAATGAAGAGCAGACGAACTGGCCCCGATACGTTTATACAGCCATGCTCGTCTATAATACAACCACACATTCTACTACTCACTATACACCATACGAATTAACGTTTGGAATCAAACCATTCATTCCAAACTCTGTGTATAATGAACCTCCCAGTGTAACATATCCCGATTATGTCCGAATGCTGCAAAATAGACTAAGATACTCGAAAGAGAAAGCTCTCGAGTACATAAGAAACTCAAAAGAATCCTCTAAAAGGTACTACGATGCTCGTACCCGTCCTACTAGCTACAAAGCAGGCGACTATGTCTACGTTAAAAACCACTTAAGACTACGAAAGGCGCTCTCTCCTGTCTGGAAAGGGCCCTACAAGATCCTTAAAATAAACGGTAATAATACACTTACCTTGCTTATCAATCGGCGTCACGTCACGTATCACTTCGATCAAGTGAAACCCGCTGACGTCAGTGCAGGGCTGTAAAAGAATAATATACGATTGTTGAGTGTAATAAGGTTGATTTTTCTTTGATACAGAAATTGAAGTAAAGAGACGTGTTGTAGCTTCAATGGATTTATTAACACTGTTTAGGTAAACTAACGATCTGAGGACATGCATAGTTATAAGAATCTATAGATATGTATCTAATCATCCGAACATACCGCCCACCAAAGAACGGCTAGTTCTTTAAAAACATCATGCAAATTCACAAAATAACATTCAACTATACAAATTACTCGCAAAAATAGATACAAAATTGTGTAATAGTCAAAACTATAACAAATTGTAAATCACACGAATAGATAGTTAATGATTATTAAGCATTACACATGCATTTGAAACTTGGAACTCAGACTACTACCTATTTTAATTAAACCTTAATATCTACAGGCAAAAGACATAATTTAGTAACAGATCGCTTAACTATAGTACTACCGCTCTTGACACTGTAGACTCTGGTAACTGCATCAGGGCCAGGGTGTTTGTCTACGATGCGGCCAAGAGGCCATTTCCCTGGTGGCGCATTATCACTCTTTATGAGCGCTATCTGTCCAATCTCATATTCTTTAGTTTTCTTCAACCACTTCGGTCGTTGTTGAAGTCTAGATAAGTACTCATCCTGCCAGCGCCTCCAAAAATCGTTCAATATCTTTTGAGTATGACGCCATCTTGCTAAATTGCTTACTGGAACGTTTTGCAAACTGGGTGAAGGTAGAGTAATAGGCGCTTCTCCGATTAAAAAGTGACCCGGAGTTAGTACATCTAGGTTCTCCGTATCTGAACAATCTATCGGACATAAAGGACGGGAATTCAAACACGCTTCAATCTGGCATAAAAGGGTACTGAATTCTTCAAAGGTCATGTGTCCGTTTAAAACTCGTTTCAGATGATACTTGGTGGATTTTATGCCGGCCTCCCACAGGCCTCCAAAATTCGGACTATACGCTGGTATAAAATGCCACTGTGTGCCGTCCTTAGCCAGAGTTTCTATGATGTCACCTTCGAATTCTAGTCTGGCTGCCCTCCAGGCTTCTTGAAGATCTTTATTGGCTCCAATGAAATTCCGACCTTGGTCACTCCACATGTGACCGCATCTTCCTCGACGTGCAACGAACCGCCGAAAGGCTCCAATAAAGGCTTCTGATGTTAAATCTCCAACCAGTTCCAGATGTACGGCCTTTGTTGACATACATATAAATAAGGCGATATAACCTTTAATAGTTTTAGCACCTCTTCCTCTAGACATGAGAATACTGTACGGGCCAGCGAAATCGACACCACAATGTAAAAAAGGACGAGCAGGTGTTACTCTTTCCTTAGGTAAGTCTCCCATCAACTGGGTTCTGACACTTGCACGCTGCTTAGCACAGATTAGACATTTGTGTAATTCAGTTTTTACTAGTAGCTTACATTTTAATATCCAATATTTAGATCGAATGTAATTAATCATTAATTGTACACCTCCATGTAATGTTGCGATATGTGCATCGGCTACAATTAATTTCGTCAAGTATCCTTTATCACATAGAATTATAGGGTGTTTTCTATCATCGCTTAAACAGGAATGTTGAATTCTTCCGCCCACCCTGAGTATATAATTTTGATCTAAATATGGGTTGAGAGACTTCAGTCGACTTATATTCTTAACCCTTCCTTTAGTTCTTAAGTCTTCTAAGTCCTCTTGAAAACACTCTCTTTGTGCTATCTGTATACATTTATGTAATGAAAGTTGTAGCTCTTCTGTTGTCAAATTAATTTGTGTTCTTTCTTTTTTCAGGTTTAAGTATTGTCTGCAGTATGTCACAGCTCCCATCAACTCAATCAGCGTGTCACAGACCTTAAAGCGGGTGGACCACGGTTTCTCTTCTATAATTTGATTCGTTACGACGTTCACACTTATATTCCGTTTTATTTCCAAATCTGTTGTTGTATTTATATTTTTATATTCGATTTCTTCTCGTTTCAGCCATTCTGGCCCTTCCCACCATAATTGACACTTCTCTAACTCTGGTAGCAGCATACCTCGGGATACAACGTCAGCAGGGTTATTCCTTGAATCCACGTGAAACCAATTACTGCCGATATTGTCGATAATTGTAATGACTCTGTTCCTCACAAAGGTCTGCCATCTAGTAGGATCTCCTTGCAACCAAGATAGAACTATTGTGGAATCTGTCCACGAGTATATGTGACTTGTAGGAATTCGCATTGCTTTGCTTATCTGTTTCAATAATTTTGCAAGAAGTACAGCACCACACAGTTCAAGTCGTGGCAGTGACATCGGTTTTACAGGTGCCACTCTTGATTTTGCAGCAATTATGGACGTTTTGTATCGACGATCATCTCCCAGTACTCTCAGGTAAGCAACTGCTCCATATGCTTTGTTGGAAGCGTCACAATAACCATGCACAGTAACGTTTTCAATGTCTTTGCTTGAACATTGCAGCCATCTTGGTATTTCTATATCTTTCAAATGTGTAAAGCTTTGTCGTATACTAATCCACTCTCTTTCTGTTTCAGGATCTACTTTGTCATCCCAAGCACTATGATTTAACCACAACTTCTGAATCAACATCTTTGCAGGTACAATGGCAGGAGCCAGCCATCCCAGTGGGTCAAATAGGCGATGTACGTCAGCCAATATCTTTCTCTTAGTGATTGCTTCCGTTTTCAGTGTATAATCTAAATGGTAATGTATAGTATCCTTTCCCATGTTCCAGAATAAACCAAGTGTTCGAACTGTACCATGCAACTTCATATCTATTTCAACTTGTTTACTACGTTGTGATGAATCGAATTGTTTCAGAAATTCTACGCTGTTTGACGACCACTTCTGCAGTGTGAAACCTCCCTTTTGCAAAATATCGCTGACATTTTTGGCTAACTCTATAGCTTTCTCCACCGTATCGTCACCAGAAAGCATATCATCCATGAAAAATCTTCTTTAATTATTGCAACTGCAGATGGGTAATCTGAGCCTTCGTCATCTGCTAACTGGTGGAGAGTCTTAACGGCTAGATACGGTGCAGGAGCAGTACCAAAGGTGACTCTTAATAGGCGGTAGTCTTTAATTGGTTCATTGACATCATGTCGCCAGAGTATACGCTGATAATCTGTATCCACCCTTGTTACTAATATCATCCGATACATCTTTTCGATGTCTGCTCCGAAACAAATAGGCTTCATTCTCCATCTCATTACTAAATATCTCATATCTTCCTGCAATTGGGGTCCTATAAGTAATTCTTCATTCAGAGATATATTGTTACAACCTTTGGACGATGCGTTGAACACCACTCTCACTTTCGTGGTTTCACTACTCTCTTTAAGGACTGGATGATGAGGTAAGTATACTGCTGGATTTTCTATTTCATGTGGTGGAACTTCTTCCATGTGATTTAGATCAATATACTCCTTCATTACTCTCGTGTATTCTGTCCTTAAGTTTTGGTCATTTTCTAATCGTCGTTCAAGTTGCATGTATCTTCGGAGTGCTATATCTCTTGTATATCCTTCAGGTGATTTAGGATTTTCAGCTTTAAATGGTAATTTTACCATGTATCTTCCTTCAGAATTTCTTGTATATGTTTCTTTATATATTTTCTCGCATAGTTCTTCATCCTTTGTTAGTTTATTCTTACTGTCTTCTTCTACTTCCCAAAAGGATTTCAACATATCTTCTATATTCATATGATGATGCATAACAGTAATGTATTCTGTGGAGGTGCCTTCTTCCACCTTTCCAAAAAGAATCCATCCTAGGCTTGTATTTTGAGCAGTTGGGGAACCTAGGGGACCTTTAACCAGACCATCTCTTAATATTGTATCATATACCTTGACACCTAACAAAAGGTCTACTCGCCCTGGTGTATTGTAACTTGGATCGGCCAGGGTGAGCCCTTGCAAATGTGGCCAGGCTTCTATATTGTAGGTGAAATGTCTTGGAGGCAAGTTGGAGGTTATCTTGGTGGGTATTACATATGCCTTCATGAATATGTTGAAATCTTCATCACATCTTGAAAAAAGATCAAACTCAATAACGTGATTTATCTGTGTTTGTATCCCTCCAACTGCTGTAACCGTCCCCTTGCTTGACTTTCGTTTCACTTTCAACTTCTGTGCTGCTCTGTCACTAATGAAACTTTCATGAGATCCTTGATCAATTAAGGCGCGCAATACTGTAATCATTCCATAACTATCTCTTACATAAACCAATGCAGTTGCCAGCAAGGCTGTGGACTTCTTTGCTGCAAAATGTGAGGATATTGCGACGTCTGAAACCTCATCTTTCTTCTCCTTCTCTTTACCTTCGACATGGCTGTCTTGAGTTTGTGAATTGTCTAATTGCTTGGTACTTCTAGATTCATGTAGCAGTGAGTGGTGACGTCGTTTACATACGCGGCAATGAACAGGTACTCGACACTTCCAGGTGGTGTGCCCGGGTATCAGACAATTGTAGCACAGTCGATTATTTCGTACAAACTCACTTCTCTCTGTAGGTTGAAGCTTTATAAAATCTTTACAATGGCAAAGTTTGTGATCTTCCTTGCACATCATACACGTCTTCACAGGTGTGGTCGCAGAAACATGACAGAGCTTCTCCTTTGTAGCCTTTTCCCTTGTAACGGCTGTAGAACTAGTAGGTGTAGTCGACTCCAACGTACGAAACTTGCACTCCAAAAATATAACGAATTCATTCCAGGTAGGCAGTTTATCAGACTCCTGAGTGTATGAATGCTCCTCCCAATCCTTATGGGTCTCAGGATCTAACTTTTGAACTACCAAAAATATAATGATAGGGTCCCAAGTCTCGATAGATATGTCCAGATTTTGTAGACTATGTAAACATTCTGTGGTAGTGTCTAGTAAGGATTTTATCTGGCTTGCAGTCGGTGTCTTAATAGTTTTCTGTTCAGTAAGTCGTTTGAAAAGGGTTTTTACAATCACTCGCTTATTCCCAAAGCGGTGCTTCAATATGTTCCATGCTTGCTCGTAATTATTTTCAGTAATTTTCACGTTTTTTAACAAAGTTTCAGCTTCACCAGTGATACTTGATTTCAAATATTGTAATTTCTGTACCATACTCAATGACTTATTCGTATGGACTAGTGATATAAACAAATCATGATAAGTAGGCCAATCTTCATATTTACCATTAAACACGGGAAGATGAATTTTAGGTAGTATAACTTCAGTCGGGATAGTACTCGCGGTCTCTTTAGTTCTTAATGCCAATGCAGATAACATATCCCTTAAATCACCGAGTAAACAAATGTACAAATCTTCAATCACGTAATAATCATCGTTTACAAAATATGGAATGTTCGTACGTTGTTCTTTCTGTGTACACTTCACAAGTTCTTGATGCGTACTTTTAAAGGACTGCCAGTATTCTTCTATGCATTGCAACCTAGTTTCAATGTAACCCTTAGTTAATCTTGCTTTAGGGCATTTTTTCAAGTTAACTTGCGTTTTTTGCACTTTCCCAGCAATTTCTTCCAGAACATCCAGTAACTGAGTGCTTGTGGTACTCATTTTCGTAAAAAGTAACCTTTAAACTGTATATTTTGACCCAAAAATCACGTAGTTCATCTGGTAATATCGTAGTCGTTAAGTTGTGATTTTATAAAACTTTACAATATCGGCTATTATGCACCTGGTTCTTATCGCGCAGGAATGCAGTTCTTTTGTCTTCGAGCGGCCGACGTATTTTTTGCAACAATTTACTAATCCGGTTCGTTTGGACCATATGTTGAGTGTAATAAGGTTGATTTTTCTTTGATACAGAAATTGAAGTAAAGAGACGTGTTGAAGCTTCAATGGATTTATTAACACTGTTTAGGTAAACTAACGATCTGAGGACATGCATAGTTATAAGAATCTATAGATATGTATCTAATCATCCGAACAACGATAATATACAATTAGTATACAAGTAATATAGAAACAATAGTTGTAAGAATTAGGGTAGGAAGCTACTTAGATTAATATAAAATACTTATGTTAACAGTAGTTATTACATTACAGTCTAGTTCGAGGTCAATCCCCGCAAGACTTCGTCCAGCCGATCACCACCAGTCCTGGCCTCTATTTTGACTACCTAGGTAAACTTAAAATTAATAATGTACAATTAAATATATTGATACCGGTGGATATTTCACACTTTGGACCACACATACAGAACATTGAGGTTGCTTTAAACACCACAAGGTACTTATGTGAACAAACGCGTATCATACAAATTAATGCAGAATGTTATAATGTACTACAACCATTGACAGCTCGCTTTGAGGATATGAACAAAGAATTTGAATCCATTTCTCACCTTGTAGATAGTCGAGCCAAACGTGGCGCTTGGATTGGAGGTATAGGAACGGTTTTAAAACAAATCTTTGGAACCTTAGATGAGAATGACGCGATTAAATATGATGAAGTTCTTAATTCGTTACAAAATAACGAAGAACGGTTGACCTCACTGATGAAAGAAAATATTCTGATCACAAGCTCGGTAATAACATGTTTTAATAACACATTGTTTAAAATTATGAATAACGAAGCTAAATTAAATGAAGCTATTGACAACCTCTCTCTTGCTATAAAAAACATTTCTGAAATTACTAATGGACTTCAAGTACGGGCTAACGTCAATGAAATATTGAACGCTCTAGAGACTTCTATACTTACTTTATCCTTTCAATTAGAGGACATAGTTAATGCCATCCTATTTAGCGGTCAAAATTTACTGCACCCCTCAATCATGACACCAGTACAACTCCACAGAGAGCTTGTCAATAACTACAGGCACCTATCGAGCGACCTCGAGCTTCCTGTAACGCTAGATATTAATTCTGTACACTTTATTTTAAGTATTTCTAAGTTATCGTGTTATTACATAAGTCACAAATTAATGTTTGTTCTTCGAGTGCCACTGGTTAACACCAAAGAATATGTATTGTTTCACAGTATTGCTCTCCCAACACCACATAACGTGAAGAAGTCAGACTCATTTAGCTTAATTATTCCAAATTCCAAATATATAGCAATGACCAAAGACAAATCCCAGTATTGCGTTTTAAATGATCTAGAACAGTGCAAGGCTATAGGAACCGGAAATTATATTTGTGATATTGAGAATGTGTACTCTACCGACGCAAAACTTACCTGTGAAAGTGAATTACTGGCAAAAGTGATCAGACAAAAACCGCCACAATGTGAAACGAAAACTCTGTTCGGGAAACTGGACATCTGGAAACCATTAATGAATAACCAGTGGATCTATATACAATCAGACTCTATCAAAATTTCTATCGACTGCTTAAACTCTAATCTGTACGAGACTACTATACTTGGTTCTGGGATATTGCACATCCCGAACGGTTGTATTGGATATTGTAAAAGCACTACATTAATACCAAAATATAATGTTTTAAATGTAACTTCACCCATTAATCACATGCCAGACTTTAATTTGATCAATGACTCTTGTTGTAATACTGTAAAACTTAACGATATTGATGTGCCCCTTATACACTTAAATGGGATAGACTTAGATGATCTTAATGAAGTAAATAAAATCAAATTACAATCGCTTTTTAATGACATTAAAAATACGCGAATCCCACATATTGTTGAATACGGGACACATTACTCGATTGCAATAATGATTATAGTTATTCTTGTATTTGTATTTGTAAGCTACTTAATTTTTAAGAAGTTTTGTAAATCTGGCGGCAACCGACCTTTCCAATTTAAACTTAACCTTAATAAATCACCACCCCAACATACTCCAGAAGTAATAACAATGACTGACATACAAGACCCTGAGGAAACCACAGTTACACCCGTTGCTCCACTCAGGATTAGAATCTAACAGAGACTTTGTCCAAATTCAACCCCAAAGTCTCTTCTTAAAGGGGGAGGTGTTATATCCATACTATGACAGCGATAGTGCTGTCCTGCAGTACTTCTTGCTGAAGTAGCATATATCAGTCGCTGGCTCTATCCAGCGACGCAGGGACTCGGCAGTCTGTTTCGAACCTCCTTCCCGTGCGGTTGCCTAAAGATCGATCCCGTGTTTTCTCTTAAAAGTAAAAGTGTATGAATTAAGTGTCTCGTCTTTTTTTTTTAAAAAGCGAATCTCGAAACCCCGTATAACAGTACCATCGCTGTGAGCAATGTGACGAGTGTGAGGACTCCCACCCCTAGAGCCGCCACTAGGACCCGCCTCGGCGTGTCCCACGCCGGGCACTCGGTCAGCGTATGCAGCTCTGTGTCCTCGCTCGCATCACAGTGATGGCACTCGGAAGTTGGCTCCTTCCGGATCCGACACAGGTAACTCCCGAAACACCCGTGTCCGGTAATCACCTGCGTCAGCCGGTACGAGAGGCTGCCGTGTGGCCTCTCTAGCCATTCCTCCATGATGGGTCTTACCGCCGCTATTACGGCGTGCCCTGCGCTTGGTCGCCCAAGTCCTAGCTCCCATTCCGCTACCATGTCCCTGTGGAGCTGAGACCTCACGGCCCGAATTTCTTCGGGCTCGGGTTCCTGTCCCTGCTCCCGCGCCTCCTTACGATACCGATATAGCATTGAAAGGGCTCTCGCATCCAGGTTCCACGGTAGGGATCCGGCAAGGAGACTCGCCGCCTCGAAGGATATCGTGCGGTACCCCCTAATGGCCCTGCTGGCCATTGCACGCTGCGGTCCACGCAGCAGACGCGCATTGTGGACCGTCAGGGTGTCCGCCCATATTGGGCACCCATATAGGGCCATGGACCGCACGACTCCCGCATAGAGTCTCCTGCAGGAGTCATCTGGCCCCCTCATGTTGGGCAGCAGCCGCCCCAAAGCGGCAGCTGTGTCCTTCAATTTGGGGGCCAGTCTTCGGAGATGCTCCCCGAAGTTCCACCGGCCGTCAAGCACGAGCCCCAGATATTTCATCTGGGCCTTGATGCCGATAGAAATGTCTCCCACTATGAGGCTGGAATCCTCCGGTGGCACGCGCCGAGGCCCATGAAAGAACATGGCCTCTGTTTTATGCAGAGCCACCTCGAGACCCAGCCGCCGAATCCGCTCCACGACTTGGGCAACCGCGGTCGTGGCCTTCAGGGTCGCTTCGCGGTATGTAGCCCCGCACGCCGTCACTAGCGTGTCGTCCGCATAACAAGTGACGGCGGCACCGTCCGCGAACTCACCGCGAAGCACCCAGTCGTAACCGATGTTCCACAGTAGCGGTCCCAGGACCGATCCCTGCGGAACACCGCACGACATCTCTCGCCGACCGAGCCCGGTCGCACTTGGGTAGACGACTGCTCTCTCCGACAGATACGCCCCGACTATGCGGCGAAGGAAGGGAGGCACCTCGTGATACACGAGCGCCTCCCTAATGCAGCTCCAGGGCAGGGTGTTAAACGCGTTGGCGATGTCCAGTGACACCGCCAGCACCACCTCGCCCCGAGCGACGGCGTCCTTCACCAGAGTCCCCATGCGCATGATGGCATCCACGGTGGAGCGCCTCCGGTGGAAGCCATACTGGCCATCCGCCAGGTCAGGCCCCACTCTGGATAGGTGCTCGACGAGGCGCTTTGCAATCACTCTTTCAAAGAGCTTGCACACCTCGTCGAGCAACACTATCGGCCTGTAGGCGGACGGTGAGTCCGCCGGGCGTCCCGCCTTTCGGATGAGGACCAGTTTCCCCGTCTTCCACAACTTCGGAAACTGGCCTCGTTCCAAACATGCGCTGAGAAACCCTCTCAGTCGGGGCTCGAGAGCGTCTTCTTCGCCTAGAGCTAGGACCCACGCTCGGCCTGGAATGCCGTCGGGTCCCGGGGCGGTGTTCTTGGCCTTAAGCCTTAGCACCGCCAGCTCTAGCTCTACCCAAGTGACCTCGGGTACGTCGCCGTCATCCACGTTGGGTGCCATAGGCGACCTAGGTGGCGGAGTCATCTGCGGTGGAATATGTTCCACCGCCCGCGCTGGGAACAGGGAGCCAACGACTCCTCCGAGCAGCTCCGGCTGGAGACACCGGGTTAACGGTGGGGCCCGAGGGCGCAGCTTGCCCCTTACCATAAGGTAAGGCCGCCCCCATGGGTCCCGCTCCAGCGACTCCAGCAGCTCCTTATGAGCTGCAGCCTTCGACTGCCTTATCGCCACTCGGAGGGCCTTTCTGGCCTCCCTGTACCCCGCATGAAGCTCCGCCTCTCGGGGCTCCGTATCTGCGGGGCGGCTACGCCTCCTTCGGAGAGGAACTCCCGCCTGGACATGATCTGCCCTGGAACAGATGGAAGTCTTTAAACAGACTCCGGACTCGGGTTGGCCGAAGCAAGGAATGCCGGGCCAGATGAGGGTTCTCGGAGGGGGGGACCTGCGATGTGAATGTGGAGTTACTCCACAGACAATGGCCCATCTGTTGACATTGTGCTAAATGCCCAAACACGTGTACACCGCAGGACCTTATGTGCGCCTCCGAGAACGTCATACAGGTGGCAGCACACTGGGAGAAGATAATATGAGGGCCGAGGCGCCATCGCCACGATAGAAGAAGTAGAAGAAGAAGATTATTTAGATTTAGAAATAATATCAGTAATATCACACTAGGGTTAAGATATCTTTGTGAAAGAGCGTGTTATTAGGTAATAGGTTAGAAGACTAATACGGAAGTGGAGCTCCCGCATTAGCCTTCATGGTGGTTTCTTTTAATACCACCATTATTGTTTATTGATATCATTTCATACATTGCCTGTTGCGCACTCGGCATTCTATACATTGCCTAGGCATTGTTTACAATACCATATTATAAACATTGCCGGTAACACATACATTTCCAAAGTCCATCTCACTCTTGAGAACGATCATTTTCACGAGTGAGATGACTTTCACGTAGCCATATAACCTGATTCATCAACGCCCAGCACAAATTCATGGATCTAAAGACTTGAAATTTTAACACAGATCTTCTAATTACGATATTCCGAAACTAATGAAATAAAATTCGTGTAAGAGTTCAACTGGATCAGTTCATATATTTACATGTGATGCGCACATAGGTATCGATTCTGATAAATGAACCAAACATGTGCTTTTCAGAATTTTCGTAGAATACAAACACTATTCATTGGAATATAATATATTCAGTGTACAGTTTTTCTTTTTTCATAAAAGTTGTATTTATGTATAGAGATACCTAAAAATAAATAAAAAGCAAAAGTAGACAATTTTAAAATAACACTAGGCAATAATATATTTATCAAATAACGTTTGTACACGTGATATGAAGGCGGGCTAGTGACGTCATTAACATTCCCTCACGATAGACACGATCAGCGTTGCAGTGAGTCACTTTATGAAAAAACCACAATTATTTACTCAATTTCATTCATGTACTTAATTCAGAAGTGAATTTAAGCTAAAAAGGCAGCCAAAATAGAAAGGCAGCCAAAAAGAAAGGCAGCCAAAAAGGCCAGAAAGGCTGAGGCTGCTGCGAAGGGAGCGCCGGGAAGGTTGCGCATCCCCCGCACAACGGCCGTCGTCCTGACGTTGACGCCGGAGGCTGCGGAGAGGGGTGTGCAATACCCGGATCTGGTGAGGCGGGCCAGAGGCCTCATAGATATGAGGTCTCTTAAACTGGCGAAGCCCCTCCGAGTCACGGAGACCCGGACGGGTGCCCGCCTCATACAGGTCCCTGGCGCTTCCAGCGCTCCCCAGGCTGATGCCATAGCGGCTCAGCTAAGGGAGACGCTGGACGCAGCCGACGTCCGGGTGTCCAGGCCCACAAAGTGCGCAGAACTGCGTATTTCGGGCCTGGACGACTCCATCACGGCCGAAGAGATTCGGGCCACCGTGGCGGAGGCCGGGGGCTGCCCCCTGGAGGCGGTTAAGGTCGGAGCGATTCGCTACGGCCGTCGCGGACAGGGGGCGGCAGTTGTCGGCTGCCCCATCGCAGCGGCTCAAAAGGCTGCTGATCGGCGGGTCCTCGTGGTGGACGGCGTTGTTGGGGTGCGGGCTCAGCTCCTGCAGGCTCGACCGGCCAGGTGCTTTAGGTGCCTGGCGGTCGGGCACGTGGGGGTGCAGTGCACGGCGGAGGTGACGGTCGGTGACCGGTGCTTCCGCTGTGGCCAACCCGGTCATAGGGCCGGTGGTTGCGAGGCTCCGCTGCACTGTTTCAGGTGTGCAGCGGGGGGCAAACCGGCCGACCATCGGGTTGGTAGTAAGGCCTGCACCGGAGGGGAGCCGAAGCCACGAGGCGGGCGTTCCGCAAACTGTTCGCAGCGGGATGCGGAGATGGTTCCATAATGGATCCCCAGCTCCGCATCCTACAGGCGAACGTGGGACACGGTGTCGATGCTCAGGCACTTCTGCTCCAGAGCATGGCACAGTGGTCCATACACGTCGCCGCTGTCGCCGATCCGTACACCCACCGCCCCCCCGGGCCTGCCTGGGTGGTCGACCTGGATGGATCGGCGGCACTGGTGCGTAACGCCGCTGCGGGTGCCCCTCCCTTTGTGGTGATCGCAAGGGAGCATGGCATCGTAGCGGCGCGTGTGGGGGAGATTGCGGTCGTGGCCGTCTACTTCACGCCGGCATCACACCGACGCATAGGGCAGTATCGGCAGTCGCTGGAGCGGCTGACCGACGTCGTCAATGCCTGTCACCCTCGCCCGGTTCTTGTGCTTGGGGACTTCAATGCCTGGTCTGAGGCTTGGGGGTCCCGGCACACGAACCCGCGAGGTAGGGCTCTGGAGAGCTGGGCCGCTACTCTCGGTCTGGTTCTCCAGAATCGCGGGGCCGAAGCCACGTTCTGGGTGGCGGAGCGCGGGGCGAGTTCGATCGTCGATCTCTCATTCGCGAGCGCTCCGCTGTCGCAACGTGTGCGGGACTGGCGTGTTGTCGTGGAGGTGGAGACACTGTCGGATCACCGATACGTTCGGTTTGATGTCTCCCCTCCCGAGAGTGATGCGCTGGTCACACCGGCCCCACGCGAGCCGCGCTGGGTGCTTAGGGGACTGAATAGGGATGCTCTCCTGGAAGCCGCCTCCGTGCAGGCCTGGGCCATGGTGCCGGACAGGCCTGATGACATCGATGATGAGGCGGCGTGGTTCCGGGAGGCCATGACTGTTGTCTGCGATGCGGGTATGTCTAGGGCTCCAGCCTATAGTCCGAGGCGCCGGGTCTACTGGTGGACTGCGGAGATCGCGAGGCTGCGTCAAGCCTGCGTGATCGCGCACCGCCGGTGGGCCAGGCTCCGTAGGAGGCGTAGCCGCCCCGCAGACACAGATCCCCTAGTGGCGGAGTTGCAAGAGGGATACAGGGAAGCCAGGAATGCCCTCCGAGCGGAGATCAAGCGGTCCAAGGCAGCTTCCTATAGGGAGCTGCTGGAGACACTGGAGCGGGACCCATGGGGGCGGCCTTACCGCTTGGTAAGAGGAAAGCTGCGCCCCCGGGCTCCTCCCCTGACCCAGGTTCTCGAGCCGGCTCTGCTTGGAGGAGTGGTGGCATCCCTGTTCCCGGCGCGGGCGGAACACGTTCCGCCGCAGATGACTCCGCCACCTCGGTCGCCTGATGCGCCCGGCGTGGTTATTGACGACGACGTGCCCGAGGTCACTTGGGTAGAACTAGAGCTGGCGGTGCGACGGCTTAGAGCCAAGAAGAACACCGCCCCGGGACCCGACGGCATTCCAGGCCGTGCGTGGGTCCTAGCTCTAGGAGAAGACGGTCTCGAACCCCGACTGCGAGGGTTCCTCAGCGCATGCTTGGAGCGGGGCCAGTTTCCGAAGATGTGGAAGACGGGGAAACTGGTCCTCATCCGCAAGGACGGACGCCCGGCGGACGAGCCGTCCGGGTACCGGCCCATAGTGTTGCTCGACGAGGTGGGCAAGCTCTTCGAAAGAGTGATTGCCAAGCGCCTCGTCGAGCACCTCTCTAGAGTAGGGCCGGACCTAGCGGACACGCAATACGGCTTCCGCCGGTGGTGTTCCACTGTGGATGCCATCATGCGCGTGAGGACTCTGGCGGAGGATGCGGTTGCCCGGGGCGAGGTGATGTTGGCGGTGTCTTTGGACATCTCCAACGCGTTTAACACCTTGCCCTGGAGTTGCATCAGGGAGGCGCTCGTGTACCACGATGTGCCTCTCTACCTCCGCCGCATAGTCGGGGCGTACCTGACGGAGAGGGCCGTCATCTACCCAAGTGCGACCGGCGTCGGTAGGCGTGAGATGTCGTGCGGTGTCCCACAGGGATCGGTCCTGGGGCCGCTCCTGTGGAACATCGGATACGACTGGGTGCTTCGCGGTGAGCTCGCGTTCGGGGCCACCGTCACGTGCTACGCGGACGACACGCTAGTGACGGTGAGTGGCGCTACACACCGCGAGGCGACCCAGAGGGCCACGACCGCTGTTGCTCAAGTCGTGGATCGGATCCGGCGGCTGGGTCTCGAGGTGGCTCTGCACAAATCCGAGGCCTTGTTCTTTCATGGTCCTCGGCGCAGGCCACCCCCGGGATCCAGCTTGACAGTAGGAGGTACTCCCATCGACATCAAGCCCCGGTTGAAATACCTGGGGCTCGTACTCGACGGTCGGTGGGACTTCGGAGAGCACTTCCGAAGTCTGCGCCCCAAACTGTTGGTGTCAGCTAACGCGCTGATGCGGCTGCTGCCCAACTTGAGGGGCCCAGAGGACTCCTGCAGGAGACTCTACGCGGGTGTCGTGCGGTCCATGGCCCTGTACGGGTGCCCCGTGTGGGCGGACGCCCTGCAGGCCAGGTTCGTGCAACTGCTGCATGCACCGCAGCAGACGATGGCCTGCAGGGCCATTAGGGGGTACCGCACGATATCCTTTGAAGCGGCGAGTCTCCTAGCCGGATCGCCACCGTGGATCCTGGAAGCGAGATCCCTTGCGGCACTGTATCGGTTCCGTAAGGAGGCGCGGGAGCGGGGATACGATCCCGAGCCCGAAGACATTCGGGCCGAGAGGTCCCGGCTCCACGGGATCATGGTGGCGGAGTGGGAGCGACGACTTGAGCAACGACGCGCAGGGCATGCCGTCATAGAGGCGGTAAGGCCCATCATGGGGGAATGGCTCGAGAGGCCACATGGCAGCCTCTCGTATCGACTGACGCAGATTATCACCGGGCACGGGTGCTTCGGGAGGTATCTGTGTCGGATCGAAAAGGAGCCAACGTCCGAGTGCCATCACTGCGACGCGAGCGAGGACACGGGGCTGCACACGCTCACCGAGTGCCCGGCATGGGCCGAACCGAGGCGGGAGCTAGTGGCGGCCCTGGGAGTGAGAGTTCTCACCCTCGCCACCCTGCTCACAGCAATGGTCCGCTGCGCGGACGCGTGGGCGGCCGGCGTCTCCTTCAGCGAGCAGGTAATGGTCGTGAAGGAGACGGCGGAGCGGGAGAGGCGGCGCGAGCGAGAAAGACTCGCGGATCGCGCCGCCCGCGCGCGCAGGCAACTCGGGCGTCGGAGGGCACTGACTGACCTCCGTCCCCCATGAGCGCGGGCCTGGGGGTGACGGGTGGAGCCGCCTGTCACCCCAGCAGAAGCAGGCCACGGTGGCGGCGCGCTGAGCAGCGCGCCTCCCCATACCGGGGGCGAGTTGGGGACACCGTTGTCCCCCCTCCTGAGGAGGGCCAGACCGTAAGGGATGGCCCTGGGTCAGCCGGGGTGCGAGGGATATGTCTTTGACAACCTCACCTCCGGCCTAGCACCAAGACCCACAGTCGGCGTGCGGTTTTAGTCGGTTCGAGTCCGACATAACCTCCCCTTCCGGCTCCGGCAGGGGGGGTATCCGTGGGGATTTCAGCACGAAAAAAAAAAAAAAAAAAAAAAATGGTATCCGTGGGGATTTATCGCACGATAAAAAAAAAAAAAAAAAGAAAAAGCCAGGGTGCCCTGGGTCAGCCGGGGTTCGAGGGATATGTCGAAGACAACCTCACCTCCGGCCTTGCACCACTACCCTCAGTCGACGTTCGGTTTTAGTCGGTTCGAGTCCGACATAAAATCTCCCGGCTCCGGTTGGGGAGGTATCGAGGGGAGTTCAGCACGAAAAAAAAAACCACCTGAATGGAACAAAAAAAGTTGAATTTTAAGCTTAAATTCACTTCTGAATTAAGTACATGAATGAAATTGAGTAAATAATTGTGGTTTTTTCATAAAGTGACTCACTGCAACGCTGATCGTGTCTATCGTGAGGGAATGTTAATGACGTCACTAGCCCGCCTTCATATCACGTGTACAAACGTTATTTGATAAATATATTATTGCCTAGTGTTATTTTAAAATTGTCTACTTTTGCTTTTTATTTATTTTTAGGTATCTCTATACATAAATACAACTTTTATGAAAAAAGAAAAACTGTACACTGAATATATTATATTCCAATGAATAGTGTTTGTATTCTACGAAAATTCTGAAAAGCACATGTTTGGTTCATTTATCAGAATCGATACCTATGTGCGCATCACATGTAAATATATGAACTGATCCAGTTGAACTCTTACACGAATTTTATTTCATTAGTTTCGGAATATCGTAATTAGAAGATCTGTGTTAAAATTTCAAGTCTTTAGATCCATGAATTTGTGCTGGGCGTTGATGAATCAGGTTATATGGCTACGTGAAAGTCATCTCACTCGTGAAAATGATCGTTCTCAAGAGTGAGATGGACTTTGGAAATGTATGTGTTACCGGCAATGTTTATAATATGGTATTGTAAACAATGCCTAGGCAATGTATAGAATGCCGAGTGCGCAACAGGCAATGTATGAAATGATATCAATAAACAATAATGGTGGTATTAAAAGAAACCACCATGAAGGCTAATGCGGGAGCTCCACTTCCGTATTAGTCTTCTAACCTATTACCTAATAACACGCTCTTTCACAAAGATATCTTAACCCTAGTGTGATATTACTGATATTATTTCTAAATCTAAATAATCTTCTTCTTCTACTTCTTCTATCGTGGCGATGGCGCCTCGGCCCTCATATTATCTTCTCCCAGTGTGCTGCCACCTGTATGACGTTCTCGGAGGCGCACATAAGGTCCTGCGGTGTACACGTGTTTGGGCATTTAGCACAATGTCAACAGATGGGCCATTGTCTGTGGAGTAACTCCACATTCACATCGCAGGTCCCCCCCTCCGAGAACCCTCATCTGGCCCGGCATTCCTTGCTTCGGCCAACCCGAGTCCGGAGTCTGTTTAAAGACTTCCATCTGTTCCAGGGCAGATCATGTCCAGGCGGGAGTTCCTCTCCGAAGGAGGCGTAGCCGCCCCGCAGATACGGAGCCCCGAGAGGCGGAGCTTCATGCGGGGTACAGGGAGGCCAGAAAGGCCCTCCGAGTGGCGATAAGGCAGTCGTAGGCTGCAGCTCATAAGGAGCTGCTGGAGTCGCTGGAGCGGGACCCATGGGGGCGGCCTTACCTTATGGTAAGGGGCAAGCTGCGCCCTCGGGCCCCACCGTTAACCCGGTGTCTCCAGCCGGAGCTGCTCGGAGGAGTCGTTGGCTCCCTGTTCCCAGCGCGGGCGGTGGAACATATTCCACCGCAGATGACTCCGCCACCTTGGTCGCCTATGGCACCCAACGTGGATGACGGCGACGTACCCGAGGTCACTTGGGTAGAGCTAGAGCTGGCGGTGCTAAGGCTTAAGGCCAAGAACACCGCCCCGGGACCCGACGGCATTCCAGGCCGAGCGTGGGTCCTAGCTCTAGGCGAAGAAGACGCTCTCGAGCCCCGACTGAGAGGGTTTCTCAGCGCATGTTTGGAACGAGGCCAGTTTCCGAAGTTGTGGAAGACGGGGAAACTGGTCCTCATCCGAAAGGCGGGACGCCCGGCGGACTCACCGTCCGCCTACAGGCCGATAGTGTTGCTCGACGAGGTGTGCAAGCTCTTTGAAAGAGTGATTGCAAAGCGCCTCGTCGAGCACCTATCCAGAGTGGGGCCTGACCTGGCGGATGGCCAGTATGGCTTCCACCGGAGGCGCTCCACCGTGGATGCCATCATGCGCATGGGGACTCTGGTGAAGGACGCCGTCGCTCGGGGCGAGGTGGTGCTGGCGGTGTCACTGGACATCGCCAACGCGTTTAACACCCTGCCCTGGAGCTGCATTAGGGAGGCGCTCGTGTATCACGAGGTGCCTCCCTTCCTTCGCCGCATAGTCGGGGCGTATCTGTCGGAGAGAGCAGTCGTCTACCCAAGTGCGACCGGGCTCGGTCGGCGAGAGATGTCGTGCGGTGTTCCGCAGGGATCGGTCCTGGGACCGCTACTGTGGAACATCGGTTACGACTGGGTGCTTCGCGGTGAGTTCGCGGACGGTGCCGCCGTCACTTGTTATGCGGACGACACGCTAGTGACGGCGTGCGGGGCTACATACCGCGAAGCGACCCTGAAGGCCACGACCGCGGTTGCCCAAGTCGTGGAGCGGATTCGGCGGCTGGGTCTCGAGGTGGCTCTGCATAAAACAGAGGCCATGTTCTTTCATGGGCCTCGGCGCGTGCCACCGGAGGATTCCAGCCTCATAGTGGGAGACATTTCTATCGGCATCAAGGCCCAGATGAAATATCTGGGGCTCGTGCTTGACGGCCGGTGGAACTTCGGGGAGCATCTCCGAAGACTGGCCCCCAAATTGAAGGACACAGCTGCCGCTTTGGGGCGGCTGCTGCCCAACATGAGGGGGCCAGATGACTCCTGCAGGAGACTCTATGCGGGAGTCGTGCGGTCCATGGCCCTATATGGGTGCCCAATATGGGCGGACACCCTGACGGTCCACAATGCGCGTCTGCTGCGTGGACCGCAGCGTGCAATGGCCAGCAGGGCCATTAGGGGGTACCGCACGATATCCTTCGAGGCGGCGAGTCTCCTTGCCGGATCCCTACCGTGGAACCTGGATGCGAGAGCCCTTTCAATGCTATATCGGTATCGTAAGGAGGCGCGGGAGCAGGGACAGGAACCCGAGCCCGAAGAAATTCGGGCCGTGAGGTCTCAGCTCCACAGGGACATGGTAGCGGAATGGGAGCTAGGACTTGGGCGACCAAGCGCAGGGCACGCCGTAATAGCGGCGGTAAGACCCATCATGGAGGAATGGCTAGAGAGGCCACACGGCAGCCTCTCGTACCGGCTGACGCAGGTGATTACCGGACACGGGTGTTTCGGGAGTTACCTGTGTCGGATCCGGAAGGAGCCAACTTCCGAGTGCCATCACTGTGATGCGAGCGAGGACACAGAGCTGCATACGCTGACCGAGTGCCCGGCGTGGGACACGCCGAGGCGGGTCCTAGTGGCGGCTCTAGGGGTGGGAGTCCTCACACTCGTCACATTGCTCACAGCGATGGTACTGTTATACGGGGTTTCGAGATTCGCTTTTTAAAAAAAAAAGACGAGACACTTAATTCATACACTTTTACTTTTAAGAGAAAACACGGGATCGATCTTTAGGCAACCGCACGGGAAGGAGGTTCGAAACAGACTGCCGAGTCCCTGCGTCGCTGGATAGAGCCAGCGACTGATATATGCTACTTCAGCAAGAAGTACTGCAGGACAGCACTATCGCTGTCATAGTATGGATATAACACCTCCCCCTTTAAGAAGAGACTTTGGGGTTGAATTTGGACAAAGTCTCTGTTAGATTCTAATCCTGAGTGGAGCAACGGGTGTAACTGTGGTTTCCTCAGGGTCTTGTATGTCAGTCATTGTTATTACTTCTGGAGTATGTTGGGGTGGTGATTTATTAAGGTTAAGTTTGGCTGTACGTATGAATGTGCTTTGTCTTTGTTTTTTTTTAAATATCTGTGATAAATCTAGTTCAAAATTGTAATAACAGCCTCAATTCGTGTTGGAACACAATCATAAAATACACTAGCTCAGCGGAATACACACTATCCGTACTGACTTTTTGCTAACAAAATTTCGTAAAAGCCCGAGTGCACACACTGGTTTTTTGACTCGTTTTATTGTATGATGCGGGTAGCAAGGAAATTTTATTGTTAAATATTTTGGTTTCTTTATAGAATTTTACTATAAATAACTTTTTAGAGAAACCAGATTCAAAATAAAAATTTTGAATTCAATATCCACAAACTATTGAACATATTATTTTACTCGTATGTAAGTTATTGTTAGGTCAACCAGGATGCCCTCGGTAAGACCCATCATGGAGGAATGGCTAGAGAGGCCACACGGCAGCCTCTCGTACCGGCTGACGCAGGTGATTACCGGACACGGGTGTTTCGGGAGTTACCTGTGTCAGATCCGGAAAGAGCCAACGTCCGAGTGCCATCACTGTGATGCGAGCGAGGACACAGAGCTGCACACGCTGACCGAGTGCCCGGCGTAGGACACGGCGAGGCGGGACCTAGTGGCGGCTATAGGGGTGGGAGTCCTCACACTCGTCACATTGCTCACAGCGATGGTACGATGCGCAAACGCTTGGGGTGCGGCCGCCTCCTTCTGCGAGCAAGTAATGCTCGAGAAGGAGGCGGCCGGTCGGGTCCGGACCAGACTCCGGGCCCGGGAAGCCCGTGCAGAGCGAAGGCGAACCGGACGTCGGAGGTCGCAGAACGACCTCCGTCCTCCATGAGCGCTGGCCTGGGGGTGACCGGTGGAACCGCCTGTCACCCTAGCAGATGCAGGCCGCGGCGGCGACGCAAAGTGCGCCTCCCCGTAACCGGGGCTGGATGGGGACATTTTGGTCCCCACAACCCGAAGGGGGCCATCTCGAAAGAGATGGTCCTGGGTCTGTCGGGGTGCGAGAGATATGCTTTTGGCAATCTCACCTCCGGCAACCAAGGACCCAAGATGGCGTACTTTTTAGTCGGTTCGAGTCCGACTTAATCACCTCCACCGGCTCTGTGGAGGTGGTATCCGTTTCCGGATCTGACACAGGTAACTCCCGAAACACCCGTGTCCGGTAATCACCTGCGTCAGCCGGTACGAGAGGCTGCCGTGTGGCCTCTCTAGCCATTCCTCCATGATGGGTCTTACCGAGGGCATCCTGGTTGACCTAACAATAACTTACATACGAGTAAAATAATATGTTCAATAGTTTGTGGATATTGAATTCAAAATTTTTATTTTGAATCTGGTTTCTCTAAAAAGTTATTTATAGTAAAATTCTATAAAGAAACCAAAATATTTAACAATAAAATTTCCTTGCTACCCGCATCATACAATAAAACGAGTCAAAAAACCAGTGTGTGCACTCGGGCTTTTACGAAATTTTGTTAGCAAAAAGTCAGTACGGATAGTGTGTATTCCGCTGAGCTAGTGTATTTTATGATTGTGTTCCAACACGAATTGAGGCTGTTATTACAATTTTGAACTAGATTTATCACAGATATTTAAAAAAAAACAAAGACAAAGCACATTCATACGTACAGCCATGCTTCTTTTTAATGCGGTAGGCTTTATGGCTATCTATATGTCTCCACTGCCTACGATTCTGACATACATCTTTCCCTTTTTCTTTTTTCATTATTTCTTTTCTTCCATGCTCATCAGTTGCGTATATTCTTCTTCATTCAGAAACTATATTTTATAAAAATAAATGAGAAAAAAACTAATATCGACAATACAGGGTTAGGTACTTTTTATTTAGCAAAATATAAAAATAAAAACAAAAGCAAAATATAAACACAAGGATAACAAAGTAACAAGCTTCTAAATTATTACCTTATTGTAACGTTGGAAGTACAAAAATCTTTTCTGTAATATCCTGTAATCCCATAAGATTACCCTTCATCGCTGTAGTCCATTCGTCTCAATGGACCCGTTAATCTCTTTCTGTGAATATTGTAGACAAAAAATCAGAGTCCATTAGATGGAAGAGGCTTCTAAAAAGAAACATTACTCAATAATGCAGGTTGTCTGTATACTTGACCTAAATATACCTTGCTAGTTCTTGGTCGCGGCGTTGCCCGCTGTTGGATATTGCGAGGAAACATAACCTTTGTCCTTTCTCAATGTTTACACTACTTGGCATCAAATTTCATCAGGTATTCTTAAAAAAATACGAACTTTCATACTAATGTTCATCCTCTATTTGAATCCCTTTATTATATTTTTACACAATAATGTAGCCTAAAGCCCAAGCTCTAGTAAGTTCATCTCTATTGCAAGCGAAAACAAATGTGTAAGAAACAGAGTTACTTTCGCATTTATAATATAAGTATCTGTGGATTAAAATAATAACGATGCTATGGCTAATGACTGCTATGAGCAATCAAGAGTGGCAATGCAGTACATCATTACCTACCAGTTTCATAATACATCTGTCGTTACATGTACGAAAAATTTCCATTTTCTCATGTATTCTTGTTCCAGGGAAAGCTTACGTAAATATAAAAGTAACTAATAGTGAATCGTGATATAATTCCGAAAAATTAGTTTAACTTTAATGTGCGTGTCAAATTGATAGACACGCCATTCCAAAATTACAACATCAAATTCACAGCCTGAATGCTTTGATACAAAAGATAACACGCAATTTACTATGCAGCGCACAAACAGCCATATACGTGTAGCAGTTCCTCCAATTAAATTTGCTTTTAGTGTACCAGTTTCACGATTATTTCATGGAATCCATTTAAATTCATAGAAAATGTAGTTTAATTTTACAGTACAGAATTTAAACGTCACACAGAATTTTCCGTTAAATTTTAGACTCACCCAACTATAGACAATAATTAGACGGAGTCCGTTGACATTTACTAGATTGTCAGTTTTTGATGAAATAAAAATAATGTTGGTTCTCTGCGGGAAGTAACTACAAACTCGAGTCAACCGGACACCGTCTGGTCCACTTTGTCTCCTTCGTTAATAGCTCTACTACGGTACATTGGCGGAATTGATGCCCAAAGCACAGAGCCATTCAACAAGAATTGATTTGAATTGAATGTTGGTTCAAGCTAGAGACCTCTATAAACGATCAAACCAATTCTCCACCTTGAGGTTGGCAGAATCATCGGTATCCATATAACCGAAGCAAAAAAAAATGTTGGTGAAATACATCGGGGAAAAGAAGTGCTTAAGTGAGACTTGAGCCCACGACCTTTCCCTTACAGGGGAAATGTTCTTCCAACTGAGGCAAAAGCTCAGTTGGAAGAGCATTTCCCCCATAAGAAAAACAAAAGGAAAAAAAAATCGACTATAAAATACCTAGATCCTTTTTAATATAAGTGCCTTCAGTTCCCTTTTTTTTTTCCTTGTTTTAATTTAGATAGTAGTTGCTCCATTCTTAGCAACAGAGCAGCGACTTCCATTAATAGTGTAACAATCACCGGGATATTTACCATGGAGTTTACTTGTTTTGAGTAGGTAACCGATATTTCGCCGTTGTTTCCAGTACCATGATCACGGTGTACTGACGATCGCCGAGCTAGTTGTTATTAGGCAGACTGTATCTATCTACCCTCTTCCACACTCGTTTATTACGCTAGTCGCTCCTACACTATCAATGTAAATGACCATGTCAATCTCAAAGCTACTTCCATAACACTTCCATAATATACAAAATCTACAAACCTTGTCATGCCACGTTCCACAATTTACTGTACAAATTTGCAATAACAACGTTATTTACACCATACCTGTCAAACAACTGACGTGGATGTATAATATGGATATATATCAAAGACCTTTAAAGGGATTGTGGTTTGTTAGGCAGTTAATTGCATCATGGCGTTTTGGAACAAGGGATGAAATTTGTTTTAAGCGGGTTGATCGTGAGAAATTGTGTTATTTAATGGCACCTATTATAATAAAAATGTACATACGATCACATTTTTTTACGTAGGGCTATGAAAAAGTTCATTAGGTAGGTAGTGCAAAAAGACATGTTTTTACTAGAGGCTAATTAAGGGTGTTTGTCGGTTAGCCAAGCCCACTTTACCTGTTAGTCGGTGCACCTGCTGAATACGGCTTTCCTTATAAGGTTGGGAGGTCGGACGTCAGTTTTTTAGAGTCTACAGATAACATATATACGGTTGTACTTTTTCATATAAAATTGTATGTAAATGCGCAACCTTTTCTCCTTTGTCGATCTGTACCTCCGTTCAACTGTTAGAGCATGATGGAAAACGAACATCCAAACTAAGTTGGGAAATCACGGTCTTTCCCGTTGGTCAGATCGATGGTTAGATTAGTCTGTCCAGTAGGAACTTTTTGTCCCATTGTCCAGAAGTAGTTTATAGGTTAAGGAGTAGGCTCCATTTTGAGGTGCAGATTCGAATCCTGTCCATTTCACTCCCAATTTGTTTAGCTGCAGGAGTTCGGGGAATACTAGTCGCTTCGGTCACAAAAATTCTAAGTAAAAGAAATAAATCACAAACTTTCACACATTAGTAAGATAAGTACTAAGGTTAAAACCTATATAGTACGTTTTTAATTACCTGCCTACTTACAATAATTACCAAATATATATACCAAAAATAAACTGATACAAAAAAAAAGATTTTAGACAATCTCCATAGCAAAATCGGCGATTTTGCTTTTTTTCTTTTTTTTGGCAAAAAAAAACGTCGCCCCCAAACGTCTATAAAATCACCCGATATGTACCCATCATGTCAGTCAAACATTTTTTATAAGCCAACAGCTGACTAAACAAAAAATATCAGGGTGGCATTTTGTGTACTACATTATTTTCATGAACCTAAGAAATTATGTCGGGGCTTAAATCCCTTGCGACGAAGGGCCATGCGGTTGTCGTAATATGTTGGATTTAGTTGCGATCTTCGAGATTTTGGTGACAGTGCTCGAATCACCTTCGATTGGAGTGTTGGGTCGAATACTCACCTCACATCCGATTAAAACACCTCTGACGTCACCTCATGGTTTTTGTTTATGAAGAAAAGATGCAATGATATAAAACTTATGTAGGTTGTATAACTGTGTACTTATAAAGGGATATCATTTTAGCACTAATTTAGTTATTCATCCAAGGCAGGCTTGACTAATCGGCATGGGTCCCAGAGAACCATGCCTGTTAGCCAAGCCCACCGTACCTGTTAGTCGGTGCACCTGCTGAATACGGCTTTCCTTATAAGGTTGGGAGGTCGGACGTCAGTTGATATACTGATACACTAGTTGCGGCACGTTATGATGGCTGTTTTGACATGACTGGTTTTGTTCGTTTTCTCTTTTTAGCTTGTGAAGTTTATTTTCCTCTGTGCCCAGTCTCACTATATTTTTCTTTGATTATTTGTCTAACAGTTCGTTGTCTAATACTAACAACACAGCAAAAAAGAGAAAACGAGCAAAACCAGTTGTTTCAAAACGGCTTTCATAACGTGCCGCAACTATAATCCTAAAATAAGTCCACTTGGACAAATTAGGTATACAATTATGTTGTTCAAGTGAATACGTCACGAGATAATGAAATTGCTTATATCCAAAAGTAATACGTTCCCGCTAGATATTTTGACTTGTGTTAGGACAAAGTTCACAATAAGATCTACAAGTTTTCACCACAAAACTTACATAATATAATAACCTATTCGTATAAAATTATTGTCACTTAACAACAAATGAAATCAATAAGCAGCCAACAAAAACCGATATGACATAAATAAAACCATCATTACGGAACAACAATACAACCAAGCGGACACTTTGGCAGCCCCATTCTTCACTCATAACACAAATGAGTTTAATTAATCGAGGGATAATCCGGGTCTCCATTAAAATAAATTTTACGTAATTCTTTAAAACAGGTCGACCTTAAAACACGAAATACTATAATATAACGGAGGTGAGGTGTGGTGAAATGATGTGAATTGTTTAATTACTGTGCCCCAAGCGGTTCGCGTTCGTATATGGCTTCAGTAGTTTCAGTAGATCCAAGAGTTTTCGGGCCGAGTGCTTTTGCATGTTGCACGTGAGTAGGTTTTAACAAAATGGATGTCGCCGTGTTGGTCGTAAATCTTAAAATGGCGGGTCCCTGGACGCCGCAGTCTGTGAACTGGGGTTGTTAAAAAGGTTGCTGCGAAGTGATAAAATATTACCTATTATAGATCATTGGATGATTTTTGTAGATAATATTTTGAATTAATAGTGACTTGTTCAATATTTCAAAGAAAAAACATAACTTTATTTAACTGTTTATTTTGTGTTGGAGTAGCTAAGAAAATTATTTTGAACTAGCTTTTGCCCGCGGCTTCGCCCACGTGGATATCGGTTATAGCGACAAAACATTTTCAAAAGACGCAGGTGTACGAAGTTTCATGTTTCTAGCTTTGAAAATGACGAACTTTTCACACAATCATTTATCACCTATTTTACCATCTTAGTAGGTGAATTTTGAAAAACGCTGATACATGTTCATTTATTTCTTAAAAGACACAGGTTTACGAAATTTAGTGTATCTAGCTCTGAAAATGACGGACTTTCATACAAACTTCCATCCCTTATTTTATCCCTTAAGTAGCAGAATTTCCACTTTCCAGAAATTCTTTCTTAGTGAAGCATCCACATATATATATTATATCATAAAATGCATTTACTGTCAAGATTTCAAGTTTGTAGGTCCAGCGGTTTAGGCTTCGCGCTGATAATACAGTCAGTCAGTCAGTCGGGGTCGGGGTAATTTTATATGTATAGATTGATAAGATGTTAACCAAAGGCCATTTACGGATTCTTAATTAGATGAATAACCAAAGATTTTTTTAAATATTTGAGGCAAAATAACATATTATATTTGGATACTATCTACGTCGTACAAAATAAGTAAGTATCCTATACAGATGACGAAAAACTTAGTTTTCAGGATAAAAGATGGGTTAAGTAGGTAAGCCAGTTAAAATCATCTACTCTCGTATCTAATCCGTGTGATATTTTTAATTCCACTTTTTTAATTTTGATTATTAGCAACCCAGATTATTATCATTTTCCCTAACCCCCACAGTGTAGATTCACAGCACATGTGAATCTACACTGTGGATCGTAGTGGAGAGAGCCAAGCTAAATTGCTTGTGCTAGGAATGAGTTCATGTGGGTTACGAGAATTTTTATGCTATGTACAATAATTTATAATTCTCTTATACGTAAACTCTCACAAGCATAAATACAGAACGAGTTCATATTATATATGTCCAAATAAAATCGGGAACCGTAAAATTGTGTTTTAAATTTCTCCCAAACGAATGCCACGCATGAGTTGGCTCGAATCTGTTGGTGCACTAAACGATATATCATACAGTTTTGACAAACAGCACTGTGTTTTTGTCCTATGGATACGGTTCGTTAAACTCCACAGTTTGAATTGTGCATGAAATTGGTAAACTTGGCCGATATGCTAGTGTTGGCTTAGCATATTTTATGAAGTTACAAGAGATAGCTTGTTTGGTGCGGTTGTATTCGATCCGAAGTTTAAACGTTTGTTTTTATATAACCCTGATGTAATACATTTATCAAATTCTAGGGATAGATACAATATAGGCTGGCTACAGATAATCTTTTTATAATAAACGATGGACAAAGAAAGCATGTTCTTTTTAGAGGTATTCTTATCAAACTGATCGCAACAAAATCTTTTCATAATATTCTATTCAAATTTCATGGAATTAATCTAAAAAGACTTGAGCAATGTAATTACAAAGATGGTTCACGGAAACGAATAATTTTAAATGCCAATTAAATTCTATAGAGAAATCAAAAAAAAATATCATAGCCATTTATAAAATAAATCACAATATTTTTTCAAAAACATTTTTCCAACAAATTCGTATAATTTCACCCTCCCTCCCACAAACATCGACTGATACGTGCCAAGCGCCGAGTCGGAGCATTTCAGTCTATCCAGCTTATTGGCTGAGTTTAACAGTTTACGGTTATTGCATTAACTTTGAGGCACATACGTGATCACAGTCATAAATTGTTTATCAATGTATCTATTAGCGTTAGTAGACTGCTATTAAGTTACTGTTTAGATTCTAAAATGTTTGCAACTTCACTATCATAACTACATAATATAAAACAAAGTTATAGCCGCTGTCTGTCCGTCCCTATGTAGGCTTAAATCTTTAAAACTACGCAAAGGATATTGAAGCGGTTTTTTTTACAGATAGAAAAGAGGAAGGCTTATATTATATTATGTATAAACACGTTTAATATAGTAGAAGGTGAAGCGGGAACGGAATCAGAGGCCACATGGGCAGAAAAAAATTTGAAGTATGAAGTTCGCCGGGTCAGCTAGTCATTTATAAAATGTAGAATAGTGGAACCTATCCGTAATATAAGGTGACTATACGTAATTATATATTAACGTCAAACTGAAAAAATCTGTTGTATACCCATCAGAATTTGTAAATCAAATAAGTAGGTTGAAAAAAGAAAAATACTGCTGCTTTACTACGACAATATTCGCCATTTAAATGAATAAAAATAAAGAGCTAGGTATTTCTACTATACAAGAAAAATATTAAAATGTTCCAAATCGAAAAGTTATTTATTCTTCGAAAACATCTGAAAAAATTCTCTTCCAACTGAACTAAGTATTGAACCACACCTGAATCACTTCAAATTTCCCTTCTCCTTATATCCGTCTATAATGGCGGGTTTCTAATTTTAAAGTTAGCATAATAATTGATATAAAAATTCATTCAAATTGTTTATACTTATTGCGAAAAAAAATTATGAACTGGGAAACTGTATAATAATAATTTAGCATTTCGGTGTATGTCTGGTTAAAGAAATAACGATTATTTACTGCAGCAACTATTTTATGAGGCAGCAGTAACTACCTATTTCCTACTTTCTGGCGACCAGTCACGACTTTTACGACGTGGTATTATTATTATTTTGTGGCTTACAGAAGCTTTAGAGTTCATAAATAAGATAAAATAGGAGCAGGAGTAAAACGGTAAAATATGAATTTATGGAGTAGGTAGTAGCCTATCTGAGGTGAGCGTAGTTTGGAGAAAGACAGACAATATCTTATCCGGTAAACCATTGTAATTTCTGATAGATAATTATGATATTTGTCCTCGCTATTTATTATTCATGGAGAGACGTGTACGCCTAACATCACATCTTCTATAATATAAAAATGAATCGCAAAATGTGTTGGTAAGCGCATAACTCACCAACGGCTGGACCGATTTCACTAATTCTTTTTTTGTTGTGTTTGTTATTATCGGGAGAAGGTTCTTACGAAAAAAAATAATAAAACAGTTGTACAGAAAATTTCAGAAAGTAACTTTTCTTTTTCTCATACAAACTTTTTCTATTATGTGAGAGAAGTTTATGTTTACGTTACGGGATTATTTAGTAGTAGTAGGTAGTAGTAGGAATGGGAATGGGAATGGGAATGGGAATAGGAATAGGAATGGGAATAGTAATGGGAATGGGAACGGGAACAGGAATGGGAACGGAATTGCACGCGGGTGGAAAATATGGCGGTACGAAGTTCGCCGAGACAGCTAGTCTATAATATAAAAATTAATCGCGTGTTGGTAAGCGCATAACTCAACAACGCCTGGACCAATTTGGCCAATTCTTTTTTTAAATGTTCGTCGAAGTTCAAGGATGGTTTTAACGGCGACAAAAAATTGAATAATTGCCGGGAACCGACATCTATGCGGGCGGAGCCGCGGGCAAAAGCTAGTCGTAAATAAGTACGTAGCTTCAGTAAGAAGTATTTTTTTTATTTTTTTTTTATTTGAGAAACTTACAGCTAGTGTATATAAAGCCTTAAATAAGAAATAGCTGAAGGCCAAAAAGGTATTTTCTAACTAATCAAACCAGATAGACATTTTAAGTGCGATGGATATGATTATTACCATTTAATAAGTATAAATAGTTTAAAATAAAATAAAAAACAAATATTAAAATCCTAGAAGCTTTTAAATTAAACTATAGACATAAACTAATTATATCTTTGCTCAAAAATAGTTATATACTCTCAACAATTGACGTAATTGAAAAGAATTTCAGAAATCACCAAATCCAAACTAGAAATTCTCCAAACCGGGTTCGACAGGCGCCTATAGCGCCCAACACAGAACGTGTAAACGGACGGATTGTTAGAGAGATGACCACTCTAATTCAGATCTGTCCGAGTTCGGATTCAATTCGATTTCAGTCAAAAATAGAATGCTCTCTGAGTGAAATTTAAAAATCGGTGACTATTATAGCTAAACCAGTCTATCCATCTATGATGTGGTAATAAATCGTAGGTGAAGAATAAAAGTTAGTGTAAAATACTCGTAGCAAAGTTAATGTAAAATATTCACATACATACTTCAAAAATGGTATTCTGACGAATGTTCCCTTAAGGCTAGTAACAATACCACAATTAGATAGCCATATCCATACTAATATCATAAATGCGAAAGTAACTCTGTCTGTCTGTCTGTATGTTACACTTTCATGCCTAAACCACTGAACCGATTTTGAGGAAATTTGGTACAGGGGTAGATTAGACCATGAGAAAGGACATAGGCTATGTTTGGTCGCGATAACCGACATCCACGCGAGCGGAGCCGCGGCCAAAAGCTAATATCCAGCCTTTTGGTCACATGTAGTGTCGATCAGTCCCTTGACCAACTCTTTGTAGGCTAAATCGGCACTTGGATCCCAAGATCAAGTAAAATGTATATTGGATCTGTTGTAATTTTTTAATCATTCCATATAAATTAAAAATTTAAAAAACCCCCGTCACAAAAATCACTCCAAAAAAGTCTAAAATAAATGGAGTTTGTCTTTTAACTTTAACTGTTGCCATGTCGGGGGACCCTAATTCGTTAATTATCGGAACAATACAAGGTCCCCCGACATGGCACCAGTTAAAGTTAAAAGACAAACTCCATTTATTTTAGACTTTTTTGGAGTGATTTTTGTGACGGGGGTTTTTAAATTTTTAATTTAATTTTTATTTTATACTTTTTAAAGTGATCTACTAGTCAAGCTCTTTCATTTGATACCCATATTGAGGGACTTATGAAGAAATTCGTATTCCGATATGTTGTGGCGGCGGCCATCTTGGACCGATTTTTTACAAACATAGCTAAGAACACTCCCGACTAATATACCTTTCAAACAAAAAAAACTACATCCAAATCGGTTCATCCGTTTGGGTGCTACGATGCCACAGACAGACACACACACACACACACACACACACACACACACACACACACACACACACACACACAGACACGTTAAACTTATAACACCCCGTCGTTTTTGCGTCGGGGGTTAAAAATATGGTCTTTTTTTTCTTATACCACTTAGGTGGCAGACAAACACGCAGCCCGCCTGATGGAAAGTGGTAACCATGGACGTATACAAAACCAGGGAGTCACTTTCGTGCTGCCAACCCTGTAAGAGCAGAGAGAGATCTCTGTCCCACCAGGGTAGAATGTCTTCTATACTGACGGCACAGAAACTTTAAAGTGTGCTCTGGCTACCCTACTGACCGCCGCCGGTCAAAAAATACTTGGGGCTAAGTTAAATCCTTCAGCCCGTTTTAGATCGATATTGCCTGGAATGGAATTACCAACACAAGGTTTGAATGAATTTTTTATAGCATTTACCTATTATGCTAACTTTTAAGTTCGAAAAACATCGGAAAAAATGAAATGCTCAAGTGAGACTTGAACTCACGGCCTTTCCCTTACAGGGGGAAATGCTCTTCCAACTGAGCTATTGAGCCACAACAGAATCATTTAAAATTTTCCTTAAGGGTGATGGTGGTGCCATCTAACAACATTCTTACGAACTGTTGGAAACCATGAATGATTTTTCTACCATTTTTAAGAAAAGGGAGAAGAAAAGTGAAGATGCAACTTGAGAATCTTCTTTTAAATAAATATCAGAGTATGAATACTAATTTGATTTGGACGTCTGCCAAGTGGTGAATAAGGTTAATTCTAATGCAAAACATCAAGTTGAGAAAAACAATGTAACGGTACTTAATTATGTTAATCCTGCAAAACACTATCTCGTTGTTGTAATGCAAATTAAATTTCACTACACTACACGAGAAGTTTGTAGTTCGCAATAAATTCTGTTTTTTTTGCACAAAAGAAGTCTTTTGGTCATTTCCTAGACTACTCTGTGGCATGTCTTTTCAGTCTAAACATCTTGTGAATCCGATGAATATTTATTACATTTTAGTTTTATTCTTAATTATATTTCTGACTAGCTTTTTGCCACTGCAGGATCACCTCACTATCCTCGGTATGGATGTTCGCTGCAAACTGAATAACAAAAACTATATCGAGAGTATCATCAAATCAGCCTCGCGTAAACTCGGAGTCCTGAACAGAGTGAGACGTTTTTTCACGTCAGAGCAGCGGTGTCTTCTATACAAGACCCAAATTCGTTCCTGCGTGGAATACTGCTCATATCTCTGGGACGGCTCCGCAAAGTACTTACTAGATGCTCTCGACAGGTTGCAGTGACGTGCGGTCCGCATTATTGGGAATCCTGACGTCACAAACACCCTCGAGCCTTTGCAAATGCGTAGAGATGTTGCGTCTTTGGCAGTTTTCTACCGTCTCTACCATGGTGAATGTTCTGACGAGCTCTTCCAATTAGTCCCACCCTCCCCTTTCCTTCACAGGACGACACGTGCAGGGCTAAGATGCCATCCATTTACCGTGCAGAGTATACCTGCTAGAACCAAGCGTTTCAGTAACTCATTCCTATGCCGTACCACTAAGACCTGGAACTCCCTACCAGCTCACGTGTTTCCTTCTTCCTACAGTCCCGGGTCCTATAAGCGGGGCGTGAAAAGGCATCTAATGAGGCCGTCAAGCTGAGTGCCACCACTGTTAACATGGTAAATGTTTATGATGGTGACCCTCTTTCAGAGACTTTGCCTTTAGCTTAACATCAGGCGAGGTGAAGTCAAATTGACGTGTCCTGTATTAAAAATAAAAGATAGACAGACAGATAGGGTTACTTTTGCATTTAAAATATTAGTATGGATAGTTTAACATTGGTCATCACTTTCAACGTTTACTCTATCTTTTTCGACAAGCTGCTACAAAAAGAAATTGTTCATAGATATTTATGTGAACCGTGAAAGCTGTGTTGTGCTTTTAATAAAAAAAAAAAACAATATTCTATTTGACTAATAACTAGCAAACTACTCATTTCAAAAATTTCAATTAACCTTACAGCAAGATGTTACCCGTGACCTGAATTATTCACTTGCAGTCCACCAGTAAATATTATATGCCCTGTCAGATTCAAATAAAACCGCTTAAAATATTTTACAACCGGGTAGTTGACTCGAGCGTAAGATTTCACTTTGCCTCTACAATATAATTACCCTGTCTCCCAGGGAACAGATAATTAATAGCACAAATAAATCTTATAACTTTTGTTGAGTTTCCTTACTTACCATATTTATTATTTTAGCGCAAAAGATTTTTGTTTCTCGAGCCAGATTTTCGGTTAAATCGGACATAAAATGGAAGTTGAGAAAAGTTGCTGGTGGTAGTGAACTACATAAAAATGTGATATTTTAGAAGTTGGAGCAAAGTTTTGTTTACTAGGTTTTATTATAATATAATTATGTGCTGCATAGTGTAAGATTTTGGATAAGAAAATACCAACACATTTTGGTATTTTTCATTGAGAAAATAGATGATATTTAGAAGTATTTATTACAAGATTCGTTGAGCACATTGCCAGTAAAATATATATAGTATTGGTATAGAGTACGGTATATATATTCGGTTCAAGTTAAAGGAAAGTTCATTGACAACCATTGTAGAAAATATTGTACTTTTTTAATATTGTTGTTTAGCTGTTGTATTGTTTAGTTACCCAATACTTTTTATAACAGATGTTTATATCAAGTTGTCTCGATATCTCTCACTCACTAAAAATAAGGCAATTCCTCGTGGATTGAGGGTGTGTGAAGCATTAGGAATTAGAGCAATAAAACAGCACGTTACTGCAATCCGTCAGAAGCTTGTAAGTAGGCACAATGCAGAGCCATCTCAGAAATGAGAACAGTACTCCACAGGGAACAAACCTATATTTTATAAAAAGGCATCTCAGCTCAGGTGTGAAAAAAATACTTCTTTTAAATCACGGCGTACAGAAAATTGTATGGCAATCAATTCGAATTCACAGACCAAGTAACATCAAGAACTGAATGTAATATAATCATAAAATAGTCAAAGAACAAAATCGAATAATCTATATTATTACACAAATAAAATATATAGGTACAGAATACACAAATAATGCATGTCTATAAATGGCAGCTAAAAGCGACTTCTTTCAGGTAATTTTAGCATAGATGAAGAGATGGTGGTGAATGAGATGACGGTAATTCGTTTTTTTTAGGAAGAAAAGTATAGTCATTTGTATGTCTTAGTATTTATGAAACGTTAATATAAAAGAGTATGCGAGGGAGGGATGCGGGTGAAACTTAAACTCGGGATCAAGTAGTAAAGTCTTTCTCAGAGGTACTTAAGTCGAGACCTCAACAGAATCTGTAATGGGTTCGTGACGAAACTCACAATATTCTCAATATCATGCCCAAACACCGGGTTTAGGTAACAACTTATTTTTATAGTTGTTTTAATGGTTTGTAACAAATAAACACGAATGATTTTCATAGCGATTTGATGTTGTTTTGTGTAAATAACAATACCTTTGAGGAGAAAATTTCAGACTCAGTTTATACCTACACAGACCTACATATTTTTATATCTTTTGAGGACTATGAAAGCAATCATAACTTTTCCAAACCTAACAGACTGAAATTGTTTGATTATTGAGTTATTTTATTATAGTTTCCTCAGTCAACAACAAATTCAAACGAGTTATTCAAACTCGAATGTGGTTGAAATTACAGGTTTTTTTTAAGAAAACTTCTTCATTCTGCTGCGGTAGCCTAGTGGTATGGGTAATGGACTGCTGAGACGAGGTCTCGGGTTCGATCCCAGGTTTACCATGGCACACACCAATGACTTTTCGATGCTTTTCGAAGTTATGTGTGTATTTATCGCAGGTTTATAAGTGCCCGGTTGATGGCAATAGGCTCGCCATCTATTACATTGGGACCTAAACATAAACTGGCGAAATGTGGGTGCTAGCACCTCTGCCTACCCCTTCGGGGAATACAGGCGTGAGTTTATGTTATGTTATGTTATGTCTTCATCCTAACGTTATTCTCCTTCGCATACAAAACTTTCACCTTGGAGTCTAGAGTCCGCTTTATTCAGTGTAACTGTGAATTTGGCTGAGCTTGATATTTTCTATGAAGCAACTGCCATCTGACTTTCACAACCCGTTGACGATATCGAAGTATTGCAGTTAGACCAAGTTTTGGACTTTTTAGGGCTCCGGTAACGAATGCCATAGATGCTCTCCGATCTCAATGTCTTTAAAAATGGTCTCCTTCCTAAGACTGATTTAGGTAGTGTTGCTTAACCTTGCATGAAAAAATTCTTATTTTTTTATGTATGTATGTAGACATTTCAAGGGTGGCTGCCGTCTAATCTCCCAATCCTAAGAGGAAATCCAGCCGCCAGAGCCTTCATTCAGAGGGCAATTTAAACAAAAAATAGCGGCGCAAATATATATTCCATCTCCACGACCATCTTGTTACTGTATCCATTAGAAATCACTAAAGATATATACGTAGTACTCACGTTGGTATAAATTCCCGGCAGACCCGATTAGTGTCGCATCACCTTACACTAACGCGATAGGTCACCTTGCAGCTTGATACGCCCCAATTGGATCCGAATCTATTCTGGGGTTTCCTGAGATAAACAAGAATACACAGAGCTAGCTTTAGTAATTATGAACATTACTTATAACACAGATAATCCATATCCATACTTCCATACTAATTTTATAAATGTGAAAGTAACTCTGTCTGACAGACAGACAGACGTCTGTATGTTACGCTTTCACGCCCAAACCACTGAACGGATTTTGATGAAATTTGCTATAGTGGTAGATTAGACCATGAGAAAGAACATATGCTATGTTTGGTCGCGATAGCCGACATCCACGCGGGAGAAGCCGCAGGCAAAAGCTAGTATAATATAGTTCTCTAACAATGTTTATTGCGGTGTTTTTGGGATTCTGTAGTCGGGCCCTGAGGCAAACTCACCTACAAAGCCGATACACTTGCTGATTGACGTACGAAGCCTTGGCACAAACTTTCTTCTTGGGATTTGCAGTCACTCCCACAAAAGTCTAACCAAGAGTAGAAGAAGGAGTTAACGGGCCACAGGCTTTGAACTGTAAACAGGAAAAACACTAAAATGATGATGAAGACGACTGAAAATTCAATTTGTATCCAAATATTTGGCCCCCAATTTTGCTAGCTAAATTTACCATCATACAAAATGAAACGTCTACAAATAATTTTCATCCTGCAAATGTATGATAAATACTTACAAGGATAGTTGGAGAATTTGGGATTCAAATTAAATACCTCTGCCAATATATCATACCCTTTGGGAGGGATTTGCGATTTCATTTCGGCGGCTTATTGACTGCGTCGAGTTATTAAATAGGGTTAGTCGGCCTTAATCCGTCTCTGAACTACTCCGTAGAGCATTTGTAAATAGAGTAGGCACATAATCTTTTCCTCTTGTTGTACTTTCCTCGAAAGCCATTTAATATTCCTTGTCAACCTTTTTCTAAAGACCTATCGGGGACATACAAAAGAAAATGATCTTAAGTGCACTTTACTTTCTGATAAAGTACGTATTGATAAAGTGTGGTTTCAAAGACTCAGTAATGAATGTTGAATAAGTTCTTTTGTGGTCATTTAGGCATGTGAAATGAATGAAATAGCTCAGATCGGTCACGAATTAAAACAAGATAGTGCATAGATCGAATCGGTGATGTTTTGACAACGATAAATATTCACCGAATAAAACTGAAAACAAAAATAAACAAAATAAAAACATTTTAATCTATCTTTTTATCTAAAACAAATTATATTTTTTCCCATTTTGATGGAATTGAACCGGTAATTGACTTCATTAGACCCAACTGTAAATCCATCTAAACATAAATAAAATAAAAAAAATAAAAATGTTTATTTCCAGTTTCTAGAATAGTACACAAATCATTTTAGTTATTGAGGTCAACTTTTAAGCAAACATATGCTTGTGATAGATGACCCCGCTCCTCTGAGGAACCGTCACTTAGGTAGGTACTTGATGAGAATATCCGAATGAGTACAAGTATTAAAAGTACGGATTGATGCAAAATAAATTTTACTGAATTCAAATTGAACGTGGCTCTTCTGAGATAGCAGCTATATCCTACTGCCACGCTATACAGATCATTATAAAACCTAAATAAAGTCCAGAAATTGATCGTAATTTTACTTGAAAGGTACTTTACAAAATAATTTTCTCGTCATTCATATTTACTTACCTTCAGCAATTTTTTATTTCAACGGTTATCATCATAAAAGAAAGCGAAAATTTAATATGCATTAATTTTAACGAGATCCGACTTGAGGTAGAACATTTCACTTCGTCGAACATTATAAAATGTAAAGCGGATGTTCACATGTACGAGGTAAGTCTATAAGGCTCTCGCCATTCTTTTCGCCGTAAAAGTGGCCTGAATATCGGAAAAATTCACATTCAAATTATATATAGAAAGAGCCAGTCATTGGGAGGCAATATGAACCCGGTGAAGCACTCAGTCAGATTGGAGGCATTCTCAAGGCTTTCGTGTAGCTATCGGAAGCTTTCAAGATTTCCGACGTTCTCCGTCTGAGCAATATCGCCTACTCCATCGAGATCTAGGCGAACGTCTGCTTTCATTCTGATGTTAATATATTAGTGTTGTGTAGAAAACAATAAGAGTCTTGATATATCTAGTTCTACGAGTTTCGAAGAGTCAATTGTATTTGGAATTGCATCGAGTTTTTGTTTTTTTGGTTTGTAAACAGATTATATTATGAGTAGGTATCAGTGCCAAGTTATTCAATTGTGTATCGATGTTAGCATAATGGTACCTAAGGAGTTTTGAGGGACGATCTCTCTATCTCGATGAGTACAGCTAAATAGAAAAATACGAAGAAAGTGTCCACTTACTGTACATTAATTTATTACATCGTTAATGTACGTTTGAAAATGTCTTTAAATTTTGGGTGCCTATTAATCCATTTTAGCTTACTGAAAATCACAAATTATATACCGCATATTAACATAACCTTTCATAACCAAGTACCTACAAATTGATAATAATTGTCCATATACATATCGATTAATAAACCCACATAAAATTATATTTAAATGGCTTTAATTAAAACTGGATAATTATACAAATTGATTCCCACAGCGGCCGACCGAGCTACTTCGTTGACGGGTTATGGCGGCTTAAATAATTGAAATAGAAAAAACAAATCATGTCTGTGCTCCAATCAGACGTAAATTTGTCGCATCACCAATAAAAAGGTCTACTTTATTATTCACTTAAAACTTTTAACGAGAAAACTTGATGTTTAAGTTTCGAACTTTTTATTAGGCTTTACTTTACTGAATCAAAAAATATAAAATGTTAACTTTCGGTTTATGAGACTCGTCAGCGTCACTACAAATCATTTCAATAAAGTTTTGTATAAATAATTATTAGGATAATTTATTCTAAACTTTATCTTATACTAATAGATTTGACAAAGAGATAAATTTTATTGTCGTCCTTAGAAATACTTCAACAACATCTCAACAAATATTCATATTTTTTTATTATGAAGATCTCTCGAGATGTTATGTTGAAGTTTCAGTAGTTGAATGACCTTTTCATTTCAATATCGTTGAACCCATTTTGGTTCATTGGATAGTGATTTTAATATCAAATTCTTTTATATATAATGATAATCTTTCCATCGCTTAAACAATAATTATTATTATCATAAAGTACAATTTAACGCTTAATAATTCCACCGTTCTGCATTTTATTTTCAGGCAAATAACTGATATATTATCATTCAACTCAAATTGATCACGATATATGATTTTATAATTTGAATTTAAAATTACTGTTATATAATATTTAGTTCCGTTATAACAAAATAAAATTAGTAGTCTACTGTTATATGTCCAGATAATTATAATAAACTATTTTAACATCGTACAATAAAATTTAATAATTCAAACACGATTTCATAAAATAGAAAATTGAATCTTATTGTCTAAGTGTTAAAGTTTGAATTTGTTAATAGTTTTGGTAAGTTGGATATCAATTTGTGATGGTACTTTTATTGGGTCACGTTGGGTACAGGGGGTCGTTATAGGTTGGTCGACATGGAATGGGCGTGCACTCCTGAAGTTATACTGCAAGTAATGTTACTGATATAAGTAGATTTAAATTACCTTAAGGAAGATTTATTGTGGAACGTACAGGTGGATTCGAAGTCTGAATCTTTAATGAGGAATTTTTATGTGTATTTGTTTCACTACTAAGTAAAATACCAAGCAATTATATTTTTAAACTATCGCGGTGTTAACTCATAGCTTTTTATACTATTTCGGTACTTACCGCGATAAGATTTTTGGAACACTTTTGTCGATATTTCGGGTGCATTGCGGCACCCGTGGTCCCTACTTGACTGGCCGATGAGCGTCGATAGGTGTACCCGAAACATTTTCTGTGCGCCTACCCTCCATTCTTGTCACATAATGTAAGGCTGGTGACACACAACACTCACTACGTCAGTTTTAGACAGCACTGTGTTCTTGGGGTTTAGTGTATTTATCACCGAATTCCACGTCTTGGATAGTTTGAATCCATCTTCTCTTCTCTATTAATTTTTTTTAGAGAATAATGTCAATTTAATGCAAGCGTAACTGAGGATTGTACTCATCCCTATTTGAAACAGGCATATGACCGCACAAGTAACGTTTCATTCAAGTCGAAAGTTAGAATGAGAATGTCGTTGTTCTACTTAATCAATCTATCAGATTCCGAATGGTTCAACTCAGCTCCTTTCTTTTATTTGAATGCTTCATATTTTTTCCACCTAACGTAGCCCCTTACATATGTTCAAATCAATCCCCAAAGACTCGCCATTATGATAAAACATGCAACATTGAACAAATTGTATGATAAGCCAACGCCCATACAAAAATGATTGATTATGTAACGTTGTGTAACACAATAACTGACGCGCGTAATTAAATGTAGATACTGATTAAAAATGTCACGCGAACTAAACATTTTTGTGTATTTGTTTTCAAGTATAAATGTATTTCTATCTTATTACATTTACTAGTAGAAATTTCGACACAGTTTTGCCGAACTTGTTAATTCATAATAATTACCTATGGCTAAGAATATTATAACAGACGTTGACGCCCTTATGGCGTAGCGTAGCCGTCGAAAGCTATAGAGCATTCAACTGCTACGCAGAGGATGCGGTTTTGATTCCCTCTTAGTGCAAATATTTCTAGGTATGAATCTATATATATAAAAGAAAGTCGTGTTAGTTACTCCACTTATAACTCAAGAACGGCTGAACCGATTTAGCTGAAAATTGGCAGGGAGGTAGTTTAGAGCCAAGAGAAGGACATAGGATACTTTTTATCTCGTTCAACCGTTATTTTATCCCGGGTAAAGTTCCTGCGGGTCGGGGTCACGGAATCAGTATTTCTGTTAACCTGGTACAATTTGCATGATGTACAGCCAGCGTCAGAGAAAACAGACCCCCTCAATACTTAAAGAATATCGCCGCCTGCGCCGGCCGCGTCACATGACTCACGAAAGACGTCACGTGATGCGATCGTCGCAGAGCTGCGAACGAGCGAGCAGCTTCATCTACCTTTTATTTGCATGTTCATATATGTAATTTTCTGATATTTTTCGTCATTCGGCTCAATTTTAAACCATGATACAATAAACTCACAAAAAGATGCCACTGCCGCTTGAGGATACGAACCCGCATCCCCAGCGCCAGCCGATCACTTAGACCGTTATACCACTAGGCTATCGGTTCACTTAATAATAATGACGAAAATATGAATAACATTACTCCTTTTATCGAACAAAGTTGATTACGGTGTAATTTTCTAGACCTTAAGGTTTAAATTTCAACTTCCACCATATGTAACATTAATAATTACTCAATTGACTAAGAGATAAGGTTGAAATTTGTATAGATTTCTTTTTTAGTTCAATAGATTACGCTTGATACAGCTTATTGCACTACCGTCATGTTTTACTTCAAAAATTTATCTGCTATATGAGCTGTGGCTATAGTATTATAATATCTGTTACAGCGCGCTAAAGTTGCAATTAGAATACTTCTTTGCCTTATTTCCTAAACTGTGATTGAAGGTAACTTTATAATTCGTAGTAATTTGCATTGTTGTATTAATCCTCCTCGTAATATTATTCAATTTATTAAGTTTTTGATCAGTTTTTTGACTAAATTGAAAGTATGGTTCGATTAACAACATTTATAAAATTGTTGTTCTCTGGGAGCAAGAACAAAGCATAAAGAAAATAGCACGAGATATGGGCAAAACGGTAAGAGTTACGATAAAAATACCTATATTATATACCTATTTATATTGCTTGATTAAGCCATATAAATAGGTATATAATATCATGTATATATTATATTATATTATTTATATATTATTATATTATCATGTGATATTTTCATTTACAAGTTAGTTTTTTGGAGTTTATTTTATTTATTATCATTTTCATTACAGAGAAATACACTGCGTAGATGGATGCGAAGGTATCAAGCGACGAGTTATATAAATGTGAACGCCAAGGACCTCGCCCAGTTGCTTATACTCATGAATCAGAGCGACACCGTGATATTGTGGAAGCTCACTCAGTGGCACCCTTCAAAACTACGCGCTGAGACTAAGTGCTGAGACTTTTGGAGTATCGCTGAGCACTGTTCGACGACATCTACACGCTGCGAACATCCATAATTATAAGCCAGCCAGAAAGATTCAACTTACTGACGATCATCGCACCAACCGAGTAAATTTTGCCACTCGTTATTTAAATTCCGACTGGGAAAACGAAATTGTTATATTTACCGACGAAAAATGCTGCGCTTAACATTAGGTAAGTTAATGATTATATTCTGTAACAAATAAATATGTATAAATAAACCTAAAACTTGTTTATTCTAAATTATTATTCTCTACCCCGAAAAAAATATATATATAAATATATACACATATATATATATATATATATAAATATATATATATATATACAATATATATTTTTTTATATTTATCGACTTTAATTTTAATACATTTATGTATGTATATTATAATATATGTATTATATATAATATATATATAATATTAATATATGTATGTATGTATGTATATATATATATATGTATATTATATATATTTTTTAATTATTATTGCTGCTGACATTGTTTTACATATTGCAACAGATTTGAAAATGTTTATTATTTTAGGTCTTCAATGGGCCCAGGCGAGCTAGAGGAAATAGGTGGCCGCATGAACAGTGAGCGATACCTTGATGTGTTGAAAGACGTAATGCTGCCTTCAGTGCGGGTCGCATATCCAGAAGGACAAATTTACCTGGTTCAGGATAACTCTTCAGTGCATCGGTCCCGAATTGTGCAAGACTGGCTAAATGCACAAGAAGATATAACGGTGTTTGAGTGGCCGGCTAAAAGCCCGGATCTTAATCCTATAGAAAACTTGTGAGGTCAGATGGTTTTAAACTGGGACTCAAGTGAAATAAAGTAAAAAAAAATGGATGAAGAGGTAAACAGAACTTGGGAATTAATGCGAAATAGTGCCGCATGTTTTAATATGGTTTCGGGGATGAAAAGTCGTCTTCGATAAGTGATACAGTGAGGGCCATCCTCTCCGTTATTAATGCAGTTTATCGATTCTTAACCAGGACAAATCTTTGTGTGATGAACACGATTAGGTATTTGTTATGTGTCTGGGTGTAATTTATCTAAAAAGTATCTAAAATAAGTATTATATCAGTTGTCTAGTATCCTTATCAGTTATCACATTAAGGTGCTATTTTGGGCTAGATGACGCTGTGTATAAAGTGTCCTAACATTCATAATAATAATAGTATGTTATTAATATTCCATTACTCTTGTTTACAAGAGTAATGGAATATTAATAACATATTTTTTTATATTCGAAGATTATTCAGAGTGTAAAAAATTTATGTTGGCAACTTTGTTCCTAGAATTATCTAATATTAAACATTTTATACTTCACTTAGGGTATTGTGTTTTGTCAATAAATTTAGGTCAGGTGAAATCTAAAAATAAGTAACCCTAATTTAACTCAGATAGAAAAACTGTATACTCAACCAGGAAATGACCTCCATGTAGTCTTATAAATGTAATTCGAGAAATAAATTAATATTGTTTATGCAACAAGCCTATTTTTTCTTACAAACCTCATACCTACTATAAAATTTGATTCCTTAAATAATAATTAACAAAAAGTGCTTAAGAGACTAAAAAAATAATTACATATATGAATACAAAAAGAACTTCACGTCCGAGGATTTGAACCCCCGCTTACCGTATACTCAAAGCGTCGGTCGGTCATAACCACTAGACCAACATGCCATATACGTAATGAATCAAAAAACTTCAATGCTTTCATGTCATTATCAAGGGGGGTTCGTTTTCTCTGAAGCTTACTGTACCAGGCGTACAGAAATTTTAAGGAACTTTAAATGGGTCGCGGGAATAGGACCAGTGTATCCTATACATTTCTATTCCGAACTTAACGCGGAAGAAGTCGCGGGCAAAAGCTAGTTATGTATATTTGCATTGGTCTGAGTGTGTCTGTCTATAATATTATATTAGTATCTATGTATAAAGTAAACTGTGTATGATTGATAATTTAAAAAGAAAATATTTGGTGAGGTAGCTATTTGAGCCCTGTCTTTTCTATATTGTATTACAACTGCTACGTTTTTTCATTAGAACTGTTACACCCACTTTGTAAGAATAAAAAATATTTAAGATTTATGGTCGCGCCGACATCTTAAATTACAGCGATTATTACTTTGTTGCCTAAACCAACTTGGAAAGAAAATATCTCTAGCTTGTTAATTATTCCCTTATCTTTATGAGGGATTCAAAATTCTGTAAAGCAGCTTCTTTTTTCATATTTTTTCACACTTCAAAAGACTACCTTATTTTCTGCTTATTCACAGTTAATTTGACATCAGCTAGAAAGCTTTCGTTCGACATGTTTTAGTATATAGGTACCGTGTTTAATAACTATAGAATTTTAAATTCTTTTTACTTTGCAATACATTTCATTACCTATTCAGGTTGATAACTATAAAGCTTTTTGCATAAATTAAATACCTATGCATGCTTATTTGGTTTTGTATTTTAACAACATTTTTCAGTAGGTCTCATCGTTTTATTTTTCAGCTTTCAAACTTTTTTTTTTTTCGTGCGGAAATCCCCTCGGATACTCCCCCTTCCGAGGCCGGAAGGGGAGATTATGTCGGACTCGAACCGACTAAAACCGCACGCCGACTGTGGGTCTTGGTGCTAGGCCGGAGGTGAGGTTGTCATCGACATATCCCTCGCACCCCGGCTGACCCAGGGCCATCCCTTACGGTCTGGCCCTCCTCAGGAGGGGGACTACGGTGTCCCCAACTCGCCACCGGAATGGGGAGGCGCGCTTTTTAGCGCGCCGCCGCCATGGCCTGCTTCTGCTGGGGTGACAGGCGGCTCCACCCGTCACCCTCAGGCCCGCGCTTCAGCTTTCAAAGTATGTGTTGCCCTTTTCTAAACATTCAACAAAATACTATTCATACTGTTGATCGATGACACTTATAGGAACTTGCGACATATATTAAAAAGATACTTGTACTTTTCCACAATATAAATATATCTATAAATAAAACATTGTGGAAAAGTGTCTATTCAATATTTATTCTCTAAAAATAATTTATTTTATAATCTCAAATGGTATAGTAGTTATGTTAACGCTCCTTAAGATTTTTAATCCATCGTTTACAAAATTTTGACAGGTAAAATGTAAAGAGGCAATAATCTCTTAAGTGGAAGACCGACCCGCTTTACATCCATTTGCAACAATAATCTCGGCATGACGCTTTTTTGTTGAAGTTAACGATTTTTAATGGAGTTTCTTCTCCAAAATGCAAATGAACTTCCTTGTAAACTTAGTTATGAAAGAAAACAAAATGACTGAAGCACGTGTTGGAGAATCTGTTACAGCATATTTTTGTAACCACGGATATTATTTTTCTCTTTGGCTGATTTGTTTTTGCTGTCTTAAGTAGTTGCAAAAATGTTGCTAATATTATCTAACGTAATGAATGTAATGAAGTAGTTTTTTTTTATTTACTCGTGTATTTTATAGTTAAAATTACAATCATGCAATCAATTTATTTCATAATATAGGACACAAAAATTAAACCTGAAAATCTATAACGTCATTAACAGCGGTACTAAAATCCAATAATCAAAGTTCTTAGATAAGCTCGAGAATCTCGCGACGGCCTAAAACGGGGCATTACTTTAATTTTAAACGTCTAATCTCATTCAAATAACGTATTATTACGTCATTCAGTATTCGCGTGTAAAGAGACGATAAGCCAGAATCAACATTTCCTTCGCATTTTAGATGCAAAACTGAGTACAATTACAAAAGTTGTGCCTATATTGTAGTCAAGTTCGTTTTAGGTGCTATTTCGACGTGTGGAACACCGAAAGTAAAGAATTTAGTACCTAACTACTTCTTTTTAAAAGAAATTGTAATGAACAATGATTATATGCTATTCACTTTATGTAGGTAAAGGAGCCACTTTTGATATTTTTAGAATCTTAATTAAATCTTGGCTTGATAATATACTTACCAATTTACAATCTTTTTCATTGAATACGAATTCCCATTTGATTTTCAATTACTGTCACGAAAGTACTTAATAAGTTTGTTTCCGAGAGTTGGGCCGAAATCCCTCGCATCTTCCCTGTACTCGTTTTTTCTTTCAATCAATTGCTTGAGGCTTTATTATTTTGTTCAGAAGCCATTTTTCAGCCGCTTGGTACAAACGCAACCTTCTCCGAAATATCGTCAACAAATTTATTTAAGCTTACCCGGGATATTTTGTTTGTACGACATAAATAGGTAGGTTTTATTAGCTCTCAGGATATTTGACTGTGTTTAGTATCATTCAAGATCTCATTTTGGTGGATTGAATTGTAAATTTTTGGTTTTATAATAATTATAATGTCTTGGTTTGTTAATGGTAACACGGTGTTATAAGATACTTCGAATTTCAATTGTAAGTCTTGTAACATAATCGTTTGATTGTTCTCTTCACGAGACTTCCATTTTCGGCTTCAATTAAGTTTGAGGTTATTTAATTGACTTAACAGCCAGTTATAGGTGTCACTTAAAATGTTAATTGAATTCCTGGAAATCTTGTCTACCTCTTCTCTTAATTGTTACAGAAGATGTTGCTTATAGATCACATTTCTAGGAATATTTAAACTTATTTTAATTGATTTCCATTTCCTCGTCACTTTCTTTCGTCCGTTAATCTTGGCCATTGTACTACCGATGCGAACCTACTCCTAGCACAAAAAAAGAGTGTTTCCACATTCTACCCACAAAACTGTACCCACAAGCTAAAATAATAATAATTATTCCTTATTCTACCTCCTGCAAAATTTCATTCCACATTCTACCCTAACGTATTGTAGATAGGCAATTGTTTATGATGTTCATCAGTACGCACCGTTAGCAAACAAAGTAATACTTTGATACATGTTCAAAATATGTAAACAGAGGCAGAGGGAGGATAGGCAGAAATGGCGCACATTGGGAGAGACCTATGTCCAGCAGTGGACTGCAATAGGCTAATTCATTGATTGACATAAAACCTATGTTATATCAGGGGTAAATTTGAAGATATATACCAAACATAACTATTAATATTACTGTGGATTACCCATTAGGGTTCCTAACAATATATTAATAAAGGTAGCACCTGGGTGTAAGATGGGCGGTCACCTCATATTGTCTAAAGCCGCTAAGTATTTGCAAACTTCAGCGGTCTGAAGTCTTTACACAGGGGCGCCAGAGCCTGTGTGACGATTCATGGCCCCTATATCAACTGGTGCATGTCTCTAAATAGTGTCCGGCAAGGATGTTGGCTTGGCTGTTCATTTAAATAATCATTGCTACGCAAGAGGCGCGAGGCAATATTTTTATGCATGATTTTTTTGCATTAGTCTGGTCGTGCCTCGAAGAGCACGTAAAGCCGTTGGTCCCGGTTGCCATACGCACTTCTATGTTGCCATACGAATACCAGGGCCTCGAGGTAAGGGAAAGGTCGTGAGTTCGAGTCTCACTTGAGCATTTCATTTTTTCCAATGTTTTTCGAACTTAAAAGTTAGCATAATAAATGCTATAAAAAATTCATTCAAATATTTGGGCGCAGTCATCAAAATTCAATGTTTAAAAATGGTTGAAAAATCATTAATTGTTTCCAACAGTTCGTAAGAATGTTGGTAGATGGCTGCACCGTCGCCCTTATAGACGGATATAAAGAGAAGGAAAATTTGGAATGATTCAAGTGTGGCTCAACAGCTCAGTTGGAAGAGCAGTCCCCCTGTAAGGGAAAGGTCGTGAGTTCGAGTCTCACTTGAGCATTTCATTTTTTCCAATGTTTTTCGAACTTAAAAGTTAGCATAATAAATGCTATAAAAAATTCATTCTAATGTTTTTAAAGTTCAAAATTAAACGACTTTTTGCAAAGTGAATGGAAAAGGGTACTGAAACTTTTCTCATTTCATTTGGGACTTTATATGTATAGAAATAAAGTCTAAAATTTAATGTAATTTTTTTCGCTGACAATGGCACCACGATGGTAGCTTTAGTAGAATTGAGGGCCAGTTGTTGCGAGTATATGGAGTCCTAAAAATTCAACAACTAGTATAACTGCAATGCTTCGATAACGCCAATGTTGTGGTGTTCAACTTCGAGGAGCATCTCCGGAGACTGGCCCCCAAATTGAGGGACAGCTGGCGCTTTGACGCGACTGCTGTCCAACATGAGGGGTCCAGATGACTCCTGCAGGAGACTCCACGCTGGAGTCGTGCGGTCCATGGCCCTAAATGGGTGCCCAATATGGGCGGAGACCCTTTTTTTTCCGTGCGGAATTCCCCTCGGATACCCCCCTGCCGGAGCCGGAAGGGGAGGTTATGTCGGACTCGAACCGACTAAAACCGCACGCCGACTGTGGGTCGTGGTGCTAGGCCGTAGGTGAGGTTGTCATCGACATATCCCTCGCACCCCGGCTGACCCAGGGCCATCCCTTACGGTCTGGCCCTCCTCAGGAGGGGGACTACGGTGTCCCCGACTCGCCCCCGGAATCCCCATTCAGGCGCGCTTTTTTCAGCGCGCTGCCGGGGCGGAGACCCTAACTGCCACCAATGCACGACTGCTGCGTGCTCTGCAGCGTGCAATGGTCAGCAGGGCCATTAGGGGGTACCGCACGATATCGTTTGGGGCGGCGAGTCTCCTTGCTGGAACCCTACCCTAGCGGCGGTAAGACCCATTATGGGGGACTGGCTAGAGAGGCCACACGGTAGCCTTTCGTACCGGCTGATGCAGGTGATTACGGTTTCGGGAAGTACCTGCGTCAGATTCAAAAGGAGCCAACGTCCGAGTGCCATCACTGTGATGCGAGCGAGGACACGGAGCTGCACACGCTGACCGTGTGCCCAGCGTGGGACTCGCCGAGGCAGGTCCTAGTGGCGGCTCTGGGGGTGGGAGTCTTCACGCTCGCCACTTTGCTCACAGCAGCGCGAACGCTTGGAGTGCGGATGCCTCCTTTTGCGAGCAAGTAATGCTCGAGAAGGAGGCGGCCGGTCGGGTCCGTCCTCCATGAGCGCTGGCCTGGGGTGATCGATGGAGCCGCATGTCACCCTAGCACAAACAGGCCGCGACGGCGGCGCAAAGTGCGCCTCCCCGTACCCGGGCCTAGATGTGGACACTACGGACCCCACAACCCGAAGGGGGCTATCTCGAAAGATATTGTCCTGGGTTTGCCGAGGTGCGAGAGATATGTTTTCTGCAATCTCACCTCTGCCAACCAAAGACCCAAAGACGGCGTGCGTTTTAGTCTGTTCGAGTCCGACATAACTCCTAACCTCCACCGGCTCCGGAGGGGGGGTGGTATCCATGGGGATTTTTCGCACGTGAAAAAAAAGGCACGATTCGTCTGGGCCTGGGGCTACGGCATAGGGACCGTGGAGTCAGGACCCAGGGTCCCCTGACCAGGAAGTGCTGCTGTGCGCCATGGCATTGTTGAAACTCTCATGCCAGTTCCATCCGAGTCTGGCCGTCATTGTACAGGCCCGGGCTCTGCACCGGGGTATCAACCTAAACGGTGTGTACTTCCCGCATTTTCGATTCGCCGACGACATCGTCATAGTTGCTAATTATGCTTGAAGTTTCTTTAAAGGATAGAATTCGTAACGAGGTCACCCGACATAGCTAGTAGAATGAACAAGCTGAAGTGGCTGGCCACATCTGTTGCAGGAGCGATAGCCGTTGGAGCAAACGAGTTTTAAAAGCTGAACACCCCTTAGACAAATGTGGCTGGGACAGACTGGATTCGAAAGGCGAGGGATCTTGAGCAATGGTGTACATTGGGAGAGACTGGCATTGGTCCAGCAGACTAATTGGTTGATTGATTGATCCGATACATCGTTATGCCTTGATTTTGATATTGGATGTGTGTTGTTATGAGAAATTAAAACATATTAAACCTCTTTTTAATCACTATTTTCCAGTATAATATAGTTCACGTCACGTGTAGCCGTCGTGTAGCCATTAAATATTTCATGGTAAAAAATATTTTTTGTTTACATGTGTCATTCAAATGTCACCCTCTCATTGATCCTGCCACAATCAGTGTTCTTTTACAATGTGATTTTGTATAGGTAATTAGTTTTTGGTGAGTTTTATATTATAAGGACAACATAGCCACACGATTTTTAAGTATAAACTGAGTTATCATACCTTAGCAATAAATACAAGAGTGACAGCATTTTACTCTAAGCTGGTTATATCCAAAAATAGTAAGTACCTATCGTTATTTATTATTTTATCTATGAAAACGACACAACAAGTTTAAGGTCTAGTGTAATGATCATAATAAGTAATAAAATCCAATATTTATTCATACGGGTAGGTGTACTACTATTACAGTGAGCAGGAGCTAGTCGGTCCCAGTTCCTCGCGTCGTTACCGGCAAAATATTCTAGATGCACAGTACGCGTTATTTGAATATCTTTTAAGGATACGGGAAGGCGCGCAAAGCCTTATACTTCTAGGGTAATAGGCGACTCCACGTATCACCCCCAAGCCAATGCTCATTAGGGAAGGAGGTCATTCTGCGACCTGCGATGCTCGAGTTTCCTCAAGTCGCAGGCAGCGGATTCCACTAGCCTTCAAGGTTGTGTACTGAAATTTGTTTAGCTCATACGGTGTAACAGTAACAGTTATATGAATCAGTGTGCTAAATACTTAAATAAATAAAATAAATATTGAGGAACAGTTTATAAATAGTGCATTAAGTATACTCTTTTATTTTTTCATTTTCTAAAACAATATACAAGGAACTCCACTGTAGGCATATATTTATATACTCCTATATTATATATAATTTCAATCTTTTTTCAGATTACCGAAGAGGATGCTGTTTTGAGTAATATGCTAGAGCCGCTGTGCAGGATGCTATACATAGCCCAGATTATAGCTGTGATCCAAACAGATGTTTGCCTGTTATATGGTTGTTCTACTGCAAATAGTCAATGATGCCCTATTCTAAGAGAAAATTCTACTGAAATTATACTGTCAATCATTAAAATTTTTATAAATAGAGTAGTTCCACAACAAGTCCGTTGATTTTTGTATTTGCAGTGTTATAAGGATTATTTTGAATTAGGGGATAAGAGCATCGTTAAAAATTACCTATCCATTTATATAACAAAATATATAATAAAATATATAAAGAAGATAAATAAATATATTGAAACAAGCAACGTTGTCTTTTGCTGGTATCCTAGTCTTGCCCGACTAAGGTTAGGGTCGGCTTCCAGTCTAACTGCATCGCGGCTGAACTTTTACATTTCCCAGGAAGCGACTACTATCTAACCTACACAACCAACCATTTGGCGATATCGAAGATCTGCAATTAGACCAGTGTTGTTGGGCATTGTTTCAGGCTCACTAAACAATCACTGCAACAGATATTCGTATTACAACCGGGGCACAGAATAAATTAGGAACCGGGACCGATGGCTTAAAATGCTCTCCAAATAATGACCTACCTAATAATTATATTATTGCACTTAGTGCATAAGTAGATCCATCGCTAGTTATTGGACCGCACCCCGTTTGCAGTGCCGATTGTGCCTCCCCTATTTACCTATAACCTATGCTGACTTTGTCCAAAAACCTGTAAGTTGTCTCGTAAGGGTGGCATAAAGGAAAAAGATAATGGATGGAATATCGGGAGTCCCACCAAGATCTTCGGGCCAAAATCAACCCCATTTGCCCTGTGTGCAGTGCACACATATAGGTGACGGCTGCAGTTTCTACTCACTAACTTTTAAACTCTTGCGCTCCAAGATATACAATAGTGATAACGGGAATTGACCTCCGTCCGCCATGGGCGCTGGTTTAGTGAGGTCACTGTTACCCTAGCAGAAGCAAGTCGGAGTGGCAACGTGATGACGCCTCCCTCCTCTCCCGACACGGGGCCTCCGGGTTTCGAGGTGCTCGCCTCAGGTGTAGAAAGCACGGTGTATCCGTCTTGCTCCCGTAAAGGGGCGCACAACAACGGGTGCCGCAAACCCGCGCAGAGCGAAGGCGAACCGGACGTCGGAGGTCGCAGAACGACCTCCGTCCTCCATGAGCGCTGGCCTGGGGATGACCGGTGGAGCCGCCTGTCACCCTAGCAGAAGCAGGCCGCGGCGGCGGCGCAAAGTGCGCCTCCCCGTACCCGGGGCTAGATGGGGACACTGTGGTCCCCACAACCCGAAGGGGGCCATCTCGAAGAGATGGTCCTGGGTCTGCCGGGGTGCGAGAGATATGCTTTGGCAATCTCACCTCCGGCAGCCAAAGACCCAAGACAGCGTGCGTTTTAGTCGGTTCGAGTCCGACATAACCAACTCCACCGGCTCCGTGGGGGTGGTATCCGTGGGGATTTATCGCACGATAAAAAAAAACCGTGCCACCGCCTAGGCTGCTACTGTTAGGCTGATGGTGTTACCCCTGGACACAGTAAGTGCAATAATATAATTGGACTCCACATGTTACCCCTGGATTCACGCTCATGGAGGTAGAACGATGTTAAGCAACCCTCGATACCATTCTAGGTTGCCACCGCACCTCATGAACTATGCGAATCTCAAGTATCTCCCGGACCCGCTCCTCGCACTCCTTATCGAGCATTACTTGCTCTTAGAAGGAGGCGGCAGCAGCCCATGTTCGCACTCTACACCCTCGCTATAAGCAAGGTACTTAGCGAGAGGATACTCACTTAAAGGGCAACGTGTAAGGTCCATCACGGCATCTCTTGATGGACTCCAACAAATGTACTCTGTGCCAGGGTCCCGGCTAGTGTGTGCAGCCCTGAGTCCTCGCTCTCATCACTGTGATGACACTCAGATATTGACTGTTTCCTGACCCGAAATAGGTAGTCCCAATATCTTCTTCATCTTAGCGTTAATCCCAGTCACATCGGAAGCTTTCAACTTGGAGTCCGCTTTATTAGTCTAACTGCTTGGCTAAACTTAGATATTTTCTGTGAAGCGATTGGCATCTGACCTCCACAACCCGAAGGCGATATCGAAGCATTGCAGCTAGACCAGTTGTTGGACTTTTACTACCCGTAACGACTGCTATAGGTGTTTGTATGGTAACCAGGACCGACGGCTTAATGTGCTCTCAGAGCCATGACCAGGCCAATGCAAGTACCCATATTTATATATACAAATATTAGCATTGAGCGGGGATCGAACCCGCGCCTCCTACGTAGCGGCTGCGTTCACTGCCACAGAGGCTGTCAAATAGGTAGTCCTAGTATAAAATGCAGTATACTGCGCCCAGAGCTTGATAATGAATCAATTGCGTCCTCATTACAATAAGTTCAGTATTTTTTATATATATACTAGCTTTTGCCCGCGACTTCGCCCGCGTGAATAGAATAGAATAGAATAGAATACTCTTTATTGCACACCAAACATAGAACATATACAAGTGAAGTTCGGAATAGAAAGGTATAGGACACACTGCTCCTCTTACCGCGACCCAGATAAAGTTTCTGTGAGCCTGGTACTTCAAGCAAATGTACCAGGGTCGCAGAAATACATCCCCTGACCGCGACTCACAGAAACCTATAGGTACCCGGTATAAAATAAAGGTCGAATGGTATGAAAATTATCCTATGTCCGTCTCCTGGTTCTAAGCTTCATTCCATTCAGCAATCGGTACAGCCGTTCTTGAGTTATAAATAGTGTAACTAAAACGACTTTCTTTTATAAGTATATATAGGATATATATATATAGGACACGTCAACTTTATTTGACTTCACCTAGCCTGATGGTAAGCTAGAGGCAAATTCTCGGAGGGTCACCATTATAAACATGTACCATGTTATCAATGGTGGCACTCGGCTTGACGGCCACATCAGATGCCTTTTCACGCCCCGCTTTTCTTAGGATTTTACGATTCTTAGGAGCTACAGTGGAACATTATGTAACTACATACCTACATAGAATTAACCACATTACATTGCCGCGCGTATAGCTGTATGCCATAATCTGCTAAAACGTATCGGTCTAGCGTTATGATTTTGATTTGATGATTCACCTCTGCCCCACCCTCCTGGGGATAAAGGCGTGATTATATGTATGACTATTTTTAAACTAAAGTTTCATGTAGGGGATGGAAGGAGTCCTGTACAGCATATTTTATACCACATACAGTGCACATCTATCAGCATGCGAGTGGAGTTGCGGGCAATAGCTAATATTTTTATATGTTGAAGTTTTCTATTAGCTGAAGTTATTTTCTTTCTGTACCTATATAGTTATAAGTTGATGGTAAATGACAGAGGGTTGAGATCGAAATATGTTTTGGGTAGAATAAGGAAAAAATAATGAAATTTATTTTCGTGGGTAGAATGTGGAAGGACCTGTGGCTAGAGATCGGAAAAAAATGCTTGTGTTTTGTTTTTGGTCGAGTTTTGTGGGTAGAGAACGGAAGACGCCCAAAAAAAATTAGCTTAGTTGGAGGGGTTAGAGGGAAAATTAGTAATTTCGGTTGCTAATATTCTTTCATAAATAAAATATAATACCTAATAAATTCTAGATTAGTGAGAAACTATTTTCGGAGTAATTAGCCTTTTTTATTATACCAATTAGGGGGCAGGCAAGTAGACGGCCCATCTGATGGAAAGGGAGGAGGGAGTCACACTCGTGCTGCCGACCCTTTAAGAACATTCTAATTCCCTTCATAAAGAACCCCATTGTCCTTATTGCTTCTTCCGCAATGACTTCTATGCATATGTACTAAAAAACTAGATCTACGCAATAAAAATATTGGTATCGCCAAATCCCATCAACTGAGCAATTCTGTCTGAAACTTTTTATAGGTACAGATATTACAAAAAAGTGCGTTATAGTGGGGCGCACTATAAGTTTCCGGAATGAATATGAAAAAATACTATTAAAGGTACAAAATTAATTTATTGTTTTTCAAAATAATCTCCTTTGGCGTCTATGCGCTTTTTCATTCGATCAAACCAGTTTTGAAAACTTTTGTGCCACTCCTCTGTGGTGACCTCTGAAACGTGTTTTTCATACTCCTCGACAGCCTCTTCTGGTGATGAAAATCGTTGGCCGCGTAATTGGTTCTTAATTTTTGGGAACAGATAAAAGTCACAAGGTGCCAGGTCGGGACTGTATGCAGGATGACTCATGTGTTCTACATTTTTCGCCTTCAAAAAGTCGTTTGTGTAGTATGAACTAGCATTGTCGTGGTGCAGGATGATACGGCGTTTACGGTTATTTTTACGGAGTTCGTCAATAACTTCCGGCAAACAAATGGTCGTGTACCAGTCACTATTCACGGTACGACGATTTTCTAAAGCAACAGTAGCCACGTGTCCAGTTTTATTAAAAAAAGCTCGATTGCTGCTTTGTTTTGGGATCGTAGCAATAAATCCATGTTTTGAATCTGGTAAGCATGGCACTGCACCAAGTGACGCGGTCCGTTTTTTGATCCTCGGTCAAGTTATGTGGGATCCACCGCGAGCACAGCTTTCTCACACCCAAATGTTTGTGTAGGATTGATTGTATTTGACTCATGCCTATTACTAAGGATGCGCGAATTTCATGGTAGGTCACATGCCTGTCTGTTTCAATCATACGGCGCACAGCATCGATGTTTTTGTTGGTCACAGCGGTGGACGGCCGACCATCGCGAGATTCGTCACTGAGATTGATACGACCACGCTTGAATTCTGCAAACCAGCTATAAACAGTCGTCTTGCATGGTGCTTCATCGCCAAAAGCTGTTTCAAGCCGAGCGATGCTCTGTTGAGCCGTCAAATTACACTTAAAATCGTAGAAAATCATACTACGAAAATTTTCCCGAGTTAAATCCATGTTGATGCAGGCACACAATTTTTTAAATGGCGCCACAAGGTAATAACAAAAGACAGTCAGATGAAACAAACTGTATTCTACAGACAAAGAGTTCTATTTTCAAATGTTGTAATAAATTTTTAAATATTGTTTATGTAAGTGGCCAGTTCCGGAAACTTTTAGTGTAACCTATGTATTCAAGCTGATAGGTGTCAAAATTCATTGCATAATCAATAACAAAAATCTGACTTCTTTGTCCCGTCAGTCCCAATCGCTCACACACATAAACGTACTGTTTTTTTTTTTTCAGTGAGCTTATCCAATAAGTATGTAGTTTAGGTATGATTTAAGCTGTTACAAAAATAAAAGGTCTTGTCAGCACAATAATTAAGACCTACCACCAAAATGTAATTTCAAGCGACGTCGATTGGTCCCGCTTCTTCTTTTAAACTGGCAAACATGGTCTGATATGTAACTATGTAAGTAAATCATCCATAACTCCGAATGGTAAGGAAGACAAACAGTTTCGGATCTCCGTGTGCTATTATTATAAATCTTGCTCAGATGATAGTGACCAGAATCATCCGATAAAGGTACACATTTGGCGTCGTGCGCATTGTTCTCGATAAAGAAGGGCTTAAGCCTTGAGTTTTTCTGCTAACTTTGCCATACCTTGGCCAGAATTATTTCCTTACATCGTCTTATCTCTTTAAGTGTCCAGTTAGTGTTTTAGGTGTACCTTAGTGCCTATTTATTAGATAAATAATTTTCAATCCGAGTTTAAATTTATTTTCTGGGTTTGATCAATAAACTGGATAGTGTTGAACTTTCCCTTACCCTCCCTTTAAGGGAAAGTTCAACACTATCCCCAACAATGCTGTTTAGTGTCATCGCAGATAATAAATCTGTCATTGTAACAAAGTGGTATGCGCCATTATCAATAGCAATAGTTTAGTTGTTGATCATGGCGCATAAGAAAAAAGACAACTTTAAATATCATCACAAGCGAATTAGGCTGTCAGAAACATTAGTTACTTACTAGCCTACCTTAAATGTGGGTTTGAAAGATTACTATCACAGTATTGTACAATGCAAATGTGATATTACTAAGATCTATAACATGACTTATCATAGTAATAGGTTTAGTTTTCCATTTTTTGTGCTTGTATGTATATTTAGAAATACGCTATTGATATTTGTGATTAAGTTTGTCTGAAGGATATAGAATTCTACCTACAACGCCAACCACGAATACTGTGATTGATTGATGATTGATTCTAGTTTGTCAGAGTCTGACACAACCATCTCATCACTAGCTCCGATAACATGAAGCCCGAAGGGGATTCCCCAGTGATTATAAATTCATCACTGCTGTTTTCTATCGTACCTCTTATTAGTCTCAATGACAGGATTCTGTAAAATATCTACTAAATTATAGCTATAGTAAGTCCCTTAACATCGAATAGGCTTAGTAACAGTAGACTACTCTTGGGAATTAAATTTAGTTAAATGTAAGAAGATCTGTATTACTTTGATAGGATGTTTATAGCAAGTACAGCCTATTTGAAGTATTCAGTCCGGAAATTTCAATAGCATTTTAATCTTTTTCATTGAGACCTGGACAGAAAATTGGAGAGATGAGAAAAAAAGTAATTCTTAACTGAACTAAGTACTACTCTGTCAAGAAAGTACCGGGAAAAAATCAATAATTCACAAAAAAATTGATATTCATCCAAATTTATTTTATCACCTTCAAAGTATGCTCCTTCAGAAATGATACACTTACGCCAACGAATAATCCAATCATCAAAACATTTTTGAAACGCTGTTTCCGGAATTGAGTTCAGTTCTCGCCGCGAATTCTCCTTTCTGTCTTCTACTGATTGAAAACGGGTGCCACGAAGTGGTAATTTGAGTGTAGGAAAAAGAAAGAAGTCGGCTAGAGCCATATCTGGTGAATATGGTGGTTGCTCGATGGTATTTGTTGAGTGTTTGGACAAAAATTCGTTCACAATGATGGCCTTGTGTGAAGGCGCATTATCGTGCTGCAAAATCCAAGAATTTTCTTTCCACAAATCTGGCCTTTTTCGTCGAATTTGTTCTCTTAAACGTCGCATAACGCTCAAATAATATTCTTTATTTACCGTATGATCTTCCGGCAAAAATTCCGAGTGCACAACACCGCGATAGTCAAAGAAAACAGTCAACATGACTTTGACTTTTGATCGACTTTGACGTGGTTTTTTCGGTTTTGGTTCAGTTGGAAGGCGCCATTCCGAAGCTTGTTGACTAGTATGCATGTCAAACTCGTAAGCCCACGTCTCGTTACCAGTAACAACGCGTTTCATGAATGTTGGGTCGGTATTGTCCCGTTCTAGCATGTCCTCAGAGATTCTCATACGATTTAGTTTTTGAAGAAAATTCAGGTCTTTCGGGACTAGCCGGGCAGCAACACGTTTGATACCCAAATTATTAGTTAAAATGGTACGGATTGACTCGTGAGATACAGAAAGTTCGGCGACCATCTCTCTCAAACTTGAATGAGGATTTTCAGTCACTATTTCCTTCACTTTTGCGATGTTAACTTCAGTTGCAGACGTTGATGGCCTACCAGAATGAGGCAAATCTTCCATCACATCTCGACCGCTTTTGAACGCTTTGTACCACTCATAAGCACGTGTTTTTGATAAAGTCGATTCACCGTAAGCCTTCTGTAACATTTTCAGTGTCTCCGAACATGAAATTTCATTGGCGATGCAAAATTTAAGACAAACTCTTTGTTCGATGGTTTTGTCCATTATGAAATTCGCAATACACACTAGATATTATAAAACTGTCTCTTATGATACAGGATCCCCTTGCTAATACTTGTTTCTAAAAAAAAACCAGCACTGTTTTTAACATAAATGACAGATGCAACTCAAACTCCGCGCCAAAATGAAAAGCAGTTGTGCCAATCAAACAACAACAAAAAAAAAAACAAAAATTTGAATTTGCAACCATAAACAAAACATTCATTCCCGATACTTTGTTGACTGAATGTATGTAAGCCACGGGTAAATGGGCAGGCCAACCGGGGTAAATCTCGCACAGAGGGCAGGCCAGAAGTATTTTAAACCAGTAGGCTTGCAGAACAGAAGAGAAAGAGCTCGTGAAGTATATACGAATAGAAGGCTGTTGTTTAAACTTAGCATGGAAGGAAATAGACGGTCGCATATTATGTATGCAAGTACCAGTGTCTAATCTATCTCTGTACCAAATTTAATCAAAATCGGGTCTATAGTTCAGGTGTAAAAATGTAACCAACAAACAGATTGATTCTCTTTCGCAATTATAAACCTAAATAAATACACACATCATTTCGAAAAGCATCGAAGAGTCATTGGTGTGTGCCATGGTAAACCTGGGATCGAACCTTGTTTCAGCAGTCTATTACCCATACCACTAGGCTACCGCAGATTTATTTTTTATCTTATTCATAAGTAGTAAGAATTACGGTAAAACGTATTTATTCATATAAAATATAACATTGAATAAGAAAATACCCTTATTCCATCGAGCATCGACGTTATCAACAAAGTTTCCGCCATTCCTCAGAACAATTTGTACTAGAAAATAATCAATCAGTTTTGCAGTGAGTGCATTTGACCGTTACAGTGGCGAGGCATTGATGGATGTTGCAATACGCTGTGCATTCGAATATGAAAACTTTTGAGATGCACCTGAGTGTTTGTTTATTAATGAAATTTGATATAACTTATGTTTCTATAGGTACTTGCACTAGGATAAGACAATTAAGTTTAGAAAAAAAAAATTGAGACCCAAAATGGGAAATGTCAACGTTTAGTTGCCACAATTTTTTTTTATATTTCGCAATTTATGCGAAATTATCAAAAGCTTATTGTTTGGGATTGTAATTGCGTTACAAAAATGGGAAGCGGTTACTATGGCCTCGCACTCTTGTTGTCGACCCTACAGGAACTTCCTGAGGAGGTTCTTAAAGAACCCCATATTGCGAAACAAACGCATGTTTTTTCTTTTTTTTCTTTTTGAAGTCGCTAGGAAATATCTGTGAGCATCAAGATGGCGGGACCAAGCACCAAATTTAAAATTTAGCACATTGAAGTGTTTGTACTACATATGTACTATTTGTACCCCAAACAAGACATTTGTACCTTTAAAGGTAAAGAAAGTATGTTAAGACGTCCCTGATCCCGCCACTTTGATATCAAAGTGGCGGGTTCTTTTGGAAGCGCTACTCAGAGGCAGGTAATTCACACCCCAAGACTATACGTACTACTATACGTACTACCACACCCCGGTAAACCGCGTCGGCTCGCGGGCTAAACCTGGTTGAGGGGGCTTGTCATCTCGGTGGCAAGTTTATTGCGGATCCCTCCCGCATAGCGCAAAAAGACTGATTCGGCGAGGAAGGCAACCCACCGTAGATATGCAAAAGGGCTTGGCGGACTCGGCGATTCAGCAAGGCAAGGTGGATGGCCTAGGGCGGCGGTAGAGGGCGTACAGTTACCGTCGGCCAGACACATCATCCGACCTCTTCTCCAGTCGTAACGGTCGCCCGTTCCACTGGGTTCAGGAGGGGGAAGACGAGTGTGTGCGCCTGTGTCTGCGCGAACGCTTGCGCACCTCAAAATATCCTGCGCACTTGACCGCTTCCGTATCTTGGACTCCGAATACGTTGAAGTCCCATGGTGATAGGATGAGGTAGAGAGGTCTAGCTTGATGCAAGCTAGTCTTTGTCTGATTCCTGCACATGGGCGGTCCTGGGGGTGTGAGTACACGCCGTGGTCGCTTCCGCACGGCAAATTAGGAACGACAGTGCGGATTCGGCAGCACCCGGGATGACAGAGCAGCCCTATTTAGGGAGGCACTGCTCTCCTTGCTCAGCTGGGGAGGGGGCTAGAAAAGGTGCCCTAAAAAAATGCTCGTTCCTACTCGGAAGGTGATAGTAACCGCGGCTGTCACTGCATCATATTAAAACGTGGTCGAAGGAACAAAAAGCATACCATGAAAACACCTATCATGACATTCGGTGCGTGGAACGTGAGAACGCTTATTGATCGCGATGGCAACGCCTGCCCTGAACGCAAAACTGCCATAGTAGCTCGGGAACTTCATCGCTATAACGTGGATGTGGCTGCTCTTAGCGAAACTCATCTTGCCGATGAAGGAGAGCTGGTTGAAGAAGGCGGTGGCTATACTTTCTTTTGGAAAGGTATCGCAGCCTCCGAACCGCGACGTTCAGGCGTAGGGTTTGCCATCAAGAATCACATAGCTAAGCGACTTGAGGAGCACCCTGTGCATACTTCAGACCGCGTTACCACACTGCGCCTTCACCTGGACAAAGACAATTACCTTAATGTCATCAGTGTCTATGCCCCTACGCTAGACAAGGCTGATGACATCAAGGATAAATTCTACGAGGAACTATCTCGACGCCTTGACAGCATAAACGTCAGAGAGCAGGTTATATTGCTAGGCGATTTCAATGCCAGAGTTGGACGCGACTATGAGGCTTGGCCTGGAGTCCTGGGTAGACACGGAGTCGGCAACATGAACAGCAATGGTCAGTTGCTACTCAGTCTCTGTGCTCAATATGAGCTTGCAATATCAAACACTATGTTCAGACTTGCCGCTAAGCACAAGACAACGTGGATGCACCCTCGATCCAAACACTGGCATTTGATTGATTATGGCAGAGAGATACTGGTCAAGTCCAAGTCACTCGCGTCATGCGTGGTGCTCACTGTTGGACTGATCACCAACTTGTTGTCACAAAGCTACGGCTCCGCCTCCGTCGACCTCGTAGATCGACATTTACAAAGCCTGCGTCTCTCAACGTGGATAGGGTTAAGAATCTCGAGGTGAGGGAGAAATACGCTGAAGCTGTGACTGAAAAACTGTTGCCAGCTAATGAGACAGGTGATGTTGGGGTGGTCTGGGGAACTTTCTCTTCTCATCTTATGGAAGCAGCCTCAGCTACTTTAGGTATAAAAAGCCGTCGTAGTGAGGACTGGTTTGATGAGAATGACGGGATTCTTAGGACAGCACTCAACAAACATCGAGACCTCTTGCGACAGCATAGTAGGCAAGGAAGAAGCGTTGCGGTAGTGAAAGTGAGTGACCTTGAATTGCGAAAGCTGTCTCGTCAAGTCAAAGACAAATGGTGGCAAGACAAAGCTCTCCACATGCAGTGGCTGGCTGATACTAACCGGATCGGGGAGTTTTACTCCGAGGTACGTAGGCTGACTGGTACATCCTACCGGGCGAAGGTGCCGTTGAAGTCGTTAGACGGCATGCACCTTTTGACAAACAAGGAGGATGTACTAAATCGTTGGGCCCAACACTTTGACAGCTTGCTCAACGTAGATCGATCAGCTGATTTACAAAGTGTGAGTCTAATACCTCAACTCCCTCTTTCCATTGAGCTGGATGAGCCCCTGTCATGTGATGAGGTTGTCTCTGCCATCAGGCAGCAACAGAACAAGCGAGCGGTTGGTATTGACTAAGGTCAATACCAACCGCTCGCTTGTTCTGTTGCTATAAGTACATATAAGCGGTATAAGTACCGGGAGAGCTATTAAAATACGGCGGCGGGGAGTTGTACATGCTGGTTTGGAAACTATTTGCGCGTATGTGGGAGGAAGAGCGAGTCCCGGATGACTTTAAAGTTTCTCGCATTTGTACCCTCTACAAAAACAAGGGTGACCGTTCCGATTGCAACTCTTACCGTGGTATTTCGCTTTTGTCAGCCCCTGGAAAGGCCTTTGCCAGAGTCCTTTAAAGGCTCTGTCTGAAAAGATACTGCCAGAAACTCAGTTTGGCTTCCGACCTGAACGAGGCACCTGTGAAGCAATCTTTTCTGTGCGTCAACTGCAAGAAAAAAGCATAGAACAGGGACGTCCGCTATATCTCTGCTTTGTTGACCTGGAGAAGGCATTCGACAGTGTGCCTCGTGAAGCCCTCTGGATCGTGCTAGGGAAGCTAGGATGCACGGAGAAGTTTGTGAGACTTCTTAGACTCCTGCATGACGACATGCAATGTTGCATCGGTGTCGATGGCGAACAGTCAAATTTCTTCCCCGTTACCTGTGGGGTGAAACAAGGGTGTGTTCTAGCGCCCACACTGTTTGCCATGTACTTTGCAGTAGTAGTCAGGGATGTTTTACAAACTCTTTCTGAGGGAGTCCGCATCCGCTTCCGCACAGATGGCAATCTTTTCAATTTGGCCAGACTTAAGGCGCGCACTAAAGTCTCCCATACAATGATCACAGAAATCATGTATGCCGACGACTTATGCTTTGTGGCAGAATCCCCTGATGGCCTGCAACAGCTTATGTCCAATTTTCACCAAGCTTGCTGCAAGTTCGGCCTAAAAATCAGTGTCAAGAAGACGGAGGTGATGTCCCTGGACACACATGGTCACGAGACACTGTCTATACAGCTAGGTCAGGACAAGCTGAAGCAGGTTGACAAGTTTCGCTATCTGGGGAGCACTATAACATCCAAGTGTGACCTTGATGATGAGATCAGCAGCAGAATCTGTGCCGCAGCTGCGGCATTTGGGAAGCTGCGTTCCAAGGTCTTCTATTCACATGCCCTTAAGCTGGCCACCAAAATATCAGTTTACATGGCAATTGTGCTGCCAAACCTCTTATATTCCTCCGAGACGTGGTGTGTGTATCGGCACCACATACGCACTCTGGATCGTTTCCATCTCAAGTGCCTACGCTCCATCATGAAGATCCGATGGTCCGACCGAGTGCGTAACACCGAAGTTTTACGGCGAGCAAACGTCAGTGGCATTGAGGCCTACTTAATGCGTCGGCAGCTTCGGTGGTGCGGTCACGTATCACGTATGGCGGAGGAGAGAGTAGCGAAACGCATCTTCTACTCTGAACTAGAGGAGGGCAAGCGGAAACATGGCGGCCAACTCCTCAGGTTTAAGGATGTTCAGAAGCGTCATATGAAAAGATGCAACATTGAGCCGTCTCAATGGGAAGGTTTGGCAGCACAACGTCCAGAATGGCGCAGGGTGGTGCATAGACGAGTAAGCGATTTCGAGGAACAGCGAAAGGCAGACCTCGACGCTAAACGCGATGAGCTGAAAGTTCGCCCACCCGCTGCCATTCAGTACCATTATGTGGGTGGTGTTCTCACGTGCCCTCAGTGCACACGAGTGTTCACCGCGAAGATTGGCTATGTTAGCCATCTTCGAGCGTGTCAGATTTGGGGGGGTAAAATTTGGTGTAAACATATTTATAAGCCTATAACTTACTATATATACCCATAAACAGGATGCCATTTGTAATTATGTATTTGAACCAAGGAAATTAAACAATAAATACAATTCTGTTTTATCACTCCTTTTATTCTGTTATACTATGTCAGTTCCAAAAGCTGTTGTAGACAGGAAAGAACTGACAAGAAAACCTGTCCGCCTTCTAACCACAACATAATTATTATTTTACTTCATGTTACACCAGGCTCGTAGCCAAATATTACAATAGAAGACAACCCTGGTTTCAGACCAGTTACAACAGTATAATAGCTAAAACTATAACACAGATACTTATCACATAGGAACCACATTGGAGTCGAACCACTTTTCATAATTATTAGTATGACAATACTTGCACAGTCAATAATACGCTACATTGATATTGTATCATCTGGTTTATCAGTTAAAGAGACTAATAGCCGAGACTATGATACATAGGTAGTACATAAAACTTAGATACCACACTGGTATCGAATCAGCCCTTATAATCATTGGAATAGCCATTAGCCATACTTTTACAGCCATTATTATTATGATAATTTATTATCCCCAAGGATTATCACAAATACATCAAGTAATACTTTGATTCGGTTACTTTACAAGTATATTTTAGTTACACAATATTTGGAACACCCAAAGAGGGTATTTAATTATAATTGCTAATTCAATTACTTATTAAATACCAATCCACTATTATATTATTCACTATAACAGCAGTTATTACTACATTCACTGTTATAACACTGTAAGTACATATTATTATAACATTATAAATATAACAGAGGTATATCGTACCTCACACTTCGACGGCTCGGGATCGACTGTCCCCACGACAACTGACATCGTCTTTTTATAACATTTGAGACGTCGCATTGCATCGAATGATTTTCACCTACCCACTTATAAAAATATTGTATAAAGTAGTTTCTTATTTACAAATTCTTTAAAATATTCTTTATAGTAATATAAATACACTATAATACATCAAGCTACACCTCACCTGATCGCTGGCCACTCCATATTTTAACATGATTCTAACACGGCCATACTGACAATTACTTCGCTCTCGAAGTATTTACAATTAATTTTATTGTTTATTGCAAATTGCGATCACATAGTACATAGTTAAACTTAGTCGTTATAATTATATTTCTTTTACATCACTTTTTGCAAAACAGAATTTATACATTAAAGAAAAAACACTTTCTTAGTATCAAAATTACCCCAAAAAGAATGGTCAACACCAAAAAAATATTGATATTCAACAACATTTTGGTACTTTGTCTCAAACTTAAGATTTAAACATTATTTAGTCTTCGATCTTTATGAAATCTTAGCATAGTAGAAGGGCAAAAAACATTTTATAAAATGTGTGTAAAATATATATATATATTATCATCTGTTATTATTCAGTTATCTAAGAACATTAATTACCTCCGAATCCAACGGAATAATGTGAACTTTTATAAAATGTCTTTTGTTATTGTTCGGTTATCCAAGAATATTGATTACCTCCGAATCCAACGGATAATCTGAACTTTTATAAAATGTCTTTTGTTATTGTTCGGTTATCCAAGAATATTGATTACCTCCGAATCCAACGGATAATCTGAACTTTTATAAAATGTCTTGTTATTGTTCAGTTATCTACGAATATTGATTACCTCCGAATCTAACGGAATAATCTAAACTTTATCATTTCAAACACCATCTATAAATTTACCATTACATTAATTCTGCATCACGTCATTTGATCATAACAGTCTTATTTTACCCGAGATGCAAGTCTCGTATTTTACCCGAGATGTAAGACTCGTATTCTCCACGAGGTATTACAGTCTCGTATTTTAACCTTAGTCTTAGTCTTAGTCTTTAGTCTCATCCTTACTTTTTCTTTTTACTTACAACCACCACTAATGCCAAAAGCCAATAACACCATATATATAGTAACACAAATAGCAATGTTTTTAATCTATCACGGCCATTCTGAACTGCTCTTTGATCTCAAAGTGTTAGTAAATCCATAAAAATAAAATAATACCTATTGTACTCCTTTGTGGTACATACTTAGTGTAAACGCTATTGTCTTTTTTTTATTATTCGAATTTAGTTCGTTTCAACTATACTTGACTTTACTTTGACTGAAATTTACTTTATTATTGTATTTATTGTAGCTTATTTTGAATAAACTTTACTATTGCATCGACTGTACTCCGCGTTTCGAACTGGTCGGTGGTCCATTTGCTAAACTAGTATTTAATATTTATTTTTATATTGACGTGTTGCAAGTTCCGATTTAATAGTCCATGCAGAATATTTTTTTTTTTTATTTGAATTTAATATTGAATCGAATGTACTTTTACTTTCATATTGAGTTGACTGTACTTTTACTTTAATATTGGACCGACTGTACTTTTACTTCATTGGCTTTAAAAGACTTTTGACTTTATTGGCTTTAGGTAACTTGAAAATGTGTCCAACTAATAAAAAAAATGGGTCGTATTTTAAAGTCCTGGTAACCATCACACATTAATGATTATCAGTATCAATTAATCCAAATGGATTAAGAGGCTCTTTCAATCTTTCTATCTCGGTGTATGTGTAAACATACCTTTTAGTAATTCTCATAATAAGTAAATCTACTTTACATCTCATAATAAGTAAATGTACTTTACACAGTAATCATAATAAGCAACTGTTCGGCCAACCTGATACATCTTAATAACAGGTTACTTATCAGGTACCGAAAATAACTATATTATTATAAAATACAAAATATTAACACCACTAATTCTGATCACTAAACTTTTAGAATAGGTACGGAATATTAACACCACTTATTCTGATAAAACCATTTCAGTTCACCCCAAGGATTAACCTTGCTATAGGTATTAGTCAAGCCACATATTTTATTTAAGAAAATAAACCGTTTGATCATTACTTTCTTTTTTTTTTATTAAATAGGGTAGCTTTAAATATGAAATCCAGTATTATATCAATGATACCAGCCAGAAAATTTAAAATTATTCGTTAGTGATCAGCCCGAGTGGTTTGCAATAAGAACTATCACGAAGTTCACTATCCAACTTGAATCTTATTAATCACAAAAGCTACAATACCGTTTTTGTGCACTTTTTTGTTGGTGGTTTAGAAATACACCGCTTCGCAGTACCTCTGCAAACTGATGCTGGATTTCACTGCCTTGCAGATAGCTGAGCCGTCAGTCATTGCTCCAGTGGGTAGCAAATATTACAGAAGGCTTTTGGCAAGCCTCCCAGATGCAGATACAATCTGAAACTTGTACAATGTGTATTAGAATACGGTTTTTGCGTATCCCACTTCTGATGTTAGATTTGGGGGGGTAAAATTTGGTGTAAACATATTTATAAGCCTATAACTTACTATATATACCCATAAACAGGATGCCATTTGTAATTATGTATTTGAACCAAGGAAATTAAACAATAAATACAATTCTGTTTTATCACTCCTTTTATTCTGTTATACTATGTCAGTTCCAAAAGCTGTTGTAGACAGGAAAGAACTGACAAGAAAACCTGTCCGCCTTCTAACCACAACATAATTATTATTTTACTTCATGTTACACCAGGCTCGTAGCCAAATATTACAATAGAAGACAACCCTGGTTTCAGACCAGTTACAACAGTATAATAGCTAAAACTATAACACAGATACTTATCACATAGGAACCACATTGGAGTCGAACCACTTTTCATAATTATTAGTATGACAATACTTGCACAGTCAATAATACGCTACATTGATATTGTATCATCTGGTTTATCAGTTAAAGAGACTAATAGCCGAGACTATGATACATAGGTAGTACATAAAACTTAGATACCACACTGGTATCGAATCAGCCCTTATAATCATTGGAATAGCCATTAGCCATACTTTTACAGCCATTATTATTATGATAATTTATTATCCCCAAGGATTATCACAAATACATCAAGTAATACTTTGATTCGGTTACTTTACAAGTATATTTTAGTTACACAATATTTGGAACACCCAAAGAGGGTATTTAATTATAATTGCTAATTCAATTACTTATTAAATACCAATCCACTATTATATTATTCACTATAACAGCAGTTATTACTACATTCACTGTTATAACACTGTAAGTACATATTATTATAACATTATAAATATAACAGAGGTATATCGTACCTCACACTTCGACGGCTCGGGATCGACTGTCCCCACGACAACTGACATCGTCTTTTTATAACATTTGAGACGTCGCATTGCATCGAATGATTTTCACCTACCCACTTATAAAAATATTGTATAAAGTAGTTTCTTATTTACAAATTCTTTAAAATATTCTTTATAGTAATATAAATACACTATAATACATCAAGCTACACCTCACCTGATCGCTGGCCACTCCATATTTTAACATGATTCTAACAAGCGCATCAGCGCCGAGCCGACTAGGAGTCGAAGTGGTCGCCATGGCCGAGATCGGTCGGAGAGAGAGAGACTACTATACTACTATAAATTCAGTATATACCTGTACTGTATATACTGAATTTTCAATACAATTGGAAGTGCCAAATTAAAATTATCTAATTATAGCATTGGTCCCGCCAAATTGATGATTCATGCTATCGCTGAATTCATGTGAGAATCGTTACAGATCGTGTAAAATGAAATGTGAAAACTTAGTACGTCCTAAGATTGAATTTGTGTAATTTTTATATTCATAACATAAGTACATTGACTTTACTTTGATACCAAAGTGGCGTGACCAGGGACGTCTTAACATACTTCCTTTACCTTTAAACGTGTAATGTCTTATTTGGGGTACAAATAGTACATAAATATGTAGTACAAACACTTCAATGTGATAAATTTTAAATTTGGGGCTTGATCCCGCCATCTTGATGCTCACAAATATCTTTGCAGAGAGTTCATTCTACTGGTAAGCTCACCTCCAGCAAATGACGACTCACAACGGCGAGTAGTTTCTGTTGGTTTTCGTCCGACATAACCACCCCATCGGCTCTAGCAACCAAGGGAATTTCCCCACTATAAAAAAGGAGTTCATTCCACAGCTTGCAACTCTATTAATATCACATTTCCATAGTGCGACAGACAACAGAGATAAGTTTTAATAAAACGTAATGACGGAAACGTGGTGAGGGCTCAAACGGAGCAGATTGAATTTTCCCGTTGTTTTACACGACAGAATGACTGATGTCGCACATTATCTACGTATTACGCAGCTTTAATATACCTTTATTGCTTTCATGTTAGCATGAATGACGTTTGACGTAAAATATGGCCGTGGTTAAAAATAAGGAGCGAAAATTTTACTTACGCTGTTGAAAATGGGAACCTCGTTTTGGTTTTCTCAAAATTTGTTAACGTTTTAAGGGTTTTGTGATTGATAATGATTTATTGTTTCAATATCCACATTTACGAACTTAAAAACTAAGTAAACTCATTCAGTAAGTATATTGGAAGAATTTTTTTTTGTAAGTTCAGACTTATAAAAAATAATAATAAAAAAGTGGATACAACTTAATGCGTTTTACTTGACAACATGTAATGCAACTGTGAGCTTGATTGGGAGAACTATACCTTATAAAGAATATAATAAATATACATCACAAATAAAGGACTTAAAAAGAAAAATTCAATCCATTTTTTGAACCTTCGTGGAAAAAGTCTTAGGTATTACAGTATTTATAATATAATTCAGATTTCGTGCTTCTAGAAGCACATCAAAACACGCAATTTCAATCACCTTTATGCCCCTTTATTTAATTCCTGGCGCAAAATATTCAATTTTATCTGACGTGTACTCCGTATAAACTGTCTACCTGCCAAATTTCAGTTTCACAGGTCAAGTTATGCGAGATTATATGATTAGTCCGTGAATCAATAAGTGATACACCTCTCGCCATATATCTTAGTTACCTTGTCTTTATACTTTGTTTACTTCAGTTATAATACGCTGCAATGTAGTCACAATATTATTTTGTACCCATTGCGGTGGAGACTATGGGTAGCTGGAGGATGGAGACAAAGTGGTTAATCGCAGAAATTGGCCGCCGTATCCACGAGCAGTACGGTGACTCCCGCTCCAGCTCGTTTCTGGGGCAAAGGATGGCCATCGCGATTCAGCGTGGCAATGCTGCCAGCGTCATGGACACCTTTGCGCCGGGAACGATACGGGGCGGGTTATTTGACGTGACATAATTACGATTAACATGTTTTTTTTTTTAATATTCATATTTTACAATATATTTGTATTTTAGGACATAAATATTGAAATGAATAAAGGTAATGGACTCGTTAAATAGTTATTTAATAATATAAACTTAATTTTTATCGTAATAATATTGTAATAGCAAACTTTATCTAATATTAGCAGTTTAATTTAATGTACGTCTAAATTGTGAATTGTTAAACTCGGTAGAAAAAATAAATTTTACTTTCTACTTTCTTCAGAAGTCATTTACGATGAGATTTGGAGGCAATAAAATTAATTCACTAAGAGCCCTCTTTGATTCACAACTTTTCATACAGTCAAAATTATTTTTTCGAGGGCCCTCGAAGAGGAAATTGCAGGAGTACTTTTTGTTGGCTCAAAAGAAACAATATCAATGTTTCCAAATTTAAATATTATATTAGGAGTATCTTGGAAATTTGATCATATTAATAGTGTAATAAATTTAACGAACATTTTTGTCTTATCGAAAAATTACTTCCAGTACATATGAGCCAGTATTTTATCTCTTATCACTTTAAAATACAAAACAAATTAACTATATTTAAGAATTAAACGAACTTACCTCGTGAAGTTCGATTCTAATTATATGAGTACCACGAACGAAGATGATTACCTGTTTACATGCAGCAGTACGTGGTATGGTACCGTCCTTGTCACACTTGTTTAAATCTACTAAAAGAAAAAAATCCTGTTGCCGTCTCGCTCACTCACTCCCCGCCCGATCGCACCATCCGCTTGCGCAGACCGCCATTAATTTTAGAGTCAGCAAAATAGTTTTTTTTTTTTTGGGGTGTTATGACACCGGGTTGGGAGGGAGTAGGTAATCATCTTCGTTCGTGGTACTCATATAATTAGAATCGAACTTCACGAGGTAAGTTCGTTTAATTCTTAATTATATTTCGTACCCCTTCCGAAGATGATTACCTGTTTACATGCAGATGTTTAAAGTTGCAAAACAACAAAAAAAATGTTTGGGTAGATGAGACAAGTAAAAATAAATTACAGAATTGACTAAATCAATATTATATATTTATTAATTATCTCATTTTCAACGAGGAAAAATACAAAGATAATCATAAGTATAACTTAATTAGGTAATATTATTACGTATGATTGAACAACGAATTGGCAAATCACTGCCGTTAGCGGGCGAATTTACATCCCGGTTATAATTTTTAGGAAAAACATTCGAAGTATCATTCCAACCTGCTGCCCTACGAACCACCTTGTAGACTGACTCCAGAACGTCGCGCAGCTGACGTAGCAGCGTGACGTGTGCTGTGAGCACCGAATATGTTCGTATCTATACCACCTTTATGCAAGACAGCCTTTACCCGATGTGCAAGAGTTTGTGATCTCCCACCTTATTGTGTGGTTTTTTGAAGCTGATATACATAATGTGCTGTGTCTGATGTTCATAGTTTTATTTATATCAGATTGCAGAGCTAGCGCGGGACAAATATTAGCGTTTTCTCTAATGTATGGCAGTCTATTAAGTGGTTGGTAAGCCCCAGACCGGGATGTTTTTATTAAATCAATGATTATTTTTATTATACTGTCTCTTTCTATAGTGACATTATTAGTTTTAATCAGACTCAAAGTTTACATCCATTGGTTTTAGGGATAAATAACGTAAACTAATATTATTATAAGGATAAAAATCACCTAAATAATTAAGTAAAATTATTGGGTCCCATGTTATGTCATACCTTGGTGTGGGTGGCTTTAGTTTATAAACACCTTTCAAGAGTCTTGAAATCATAACATTCGGCACCGGATTCGTATCTTTCTGTTAAAAAACTTCATCACTTGCGAAATGTTGGCTTCGGAATAATTATAATTATTAACTTGACAAAAGTTCCACCATGTACTTGGAGACGAATTATATTGATTTAATGTATTTTCTGCGAATGATGCCATTAGTAAGTCTAATGACAATAAAGTAAAATTAATATCTACAGGATAACTTCGCTGCCACCAGGGAAAGGTCTGTATGAAGAGGATGAGCTTCCCTGAAAGGAGAGTAGAGTAATGACCTGTCTGGCTGAAATATGACCTCATGGGAAACAATCATTTTTGGTAATTTGGATACCAAGCCGGGGATGGCCAGTACGGTATGACGACAATGCCCTCAGCCTTGTCAGCTTTAATCTTTTGAAGGACTTTCGCCACTAAACAAAATGGGGGAAATGCATAAAAATATACACATTGCCAGTTAAAGGTGAAAGAGTCAGTAATCTCAGGTTGAGGGTCAAGTTTCCAAGAAGCATGCCTCTCACATTTATAATACTGTACACTTGCAAAGAGATCGAATTCCGGAGTACCGAGTTACTTTACTATTTGCTCAAATGCTTATAGATTAGTAATAACATTCATCAAGTTCCCATTCAGTATCAATTTTTAACTCACGAGGTGCACGATCAGCTTCGATATTATCGGCTGATTTAATATATGATGCAAAGATATATTATATTAACCTACGTTCTTCACACCACTGCCATATTTCACATGACAAATCATTGAGATGTACGAATCTCACACCACCCATTCGGTTGATGTACGATTTAGCTTAACTATTATCAACTCTGAGAACTATGTTACAGTCATACATATAGTTCGCAAATGTTCTCAGTGCATAAAAAGCCGCCTTTAGTTCTAAATAATTGATATGCCTTTGTATGTGAGATGAATTCCAGTTGCCCCCAGCTGTCTTACTATCACAGGCAGCGCCCCACCCAGTTCTGTATGCGGCACTATATATGACTATATCATATTTATCATTTTGAATCTGCTTAAAGCCGATACAGTGATGACCACAAGTGGTGGATATCAGGCATTGGAGAAAATGCCTGACATCCACCACCCGCGGTCATCGTGTAAGTTACAATTAATGTTTTTTTTTTATTATAGTTTTGAATTATGCAAAGCTAAGTATTTTTCTCTTTCAAATAATTTTGTAACAAGCCACTCAAAAGATACACCTGGGCATGCTGATGTGAACAGACCAAGAATTTCAGCTAATTGTCTGATTGTACATTTATTTATTTGGAGAAACATTGTTGTTTTCTCTTATAAGCATTGTTACTTATCATAAGGTCGACATAAAGTCATATTTGTAGTATCAAATATAAATCCTAAAAATTTGCATGACTGAGTGGGAGACATCTGACTTATATTTAAGTTTATAATAAATCCTAATGATTTCAAGAGCTTAACAGTAGCAGCAATATTTTCAACACATTGATTATATGATGATCCGATACAACAGAAGTCATCTAAATAATTAACAGATAAATGACCATCCAAGCGAAGTTTATACAGCACAGGTTTTTAAAAGCTTATTATACACAAATGAAGCTGTACAAAGGGAAGGACGTGGAATTCGAAGAGCTATAAATTCCACTGAAATCTTAATTTTTTACGATCTTCTACATCAATATTTATTAAAAAATATGCATCCTGAATGTCTAATGTAGCCATGTAGTCATTGTATTGTTTACCATTATTTAAGAAGGGATCCAAGTCAGAACTTGGAAACTATCGCCCCATTTCTATTTTGCCAGTTCTGAGTAAGGTGTTTGAGAGAGTGATGCTCAATCAGATGCAACTGTACTTCAAGACCAACAATCTTTTCCACAGCCAACAATATGGCTTTACTGGCGGGAAATCTACCACCGATGCGGGAGTGGCCCTAGTTAGCCTAATTTACGACGCCTGGGAGGGATCGCAGGATGCCATTGGAGTATTCTGTGATCTTTCCAAAGCATTTGATTGTGTTGACCATCAAACACTCTTACTCAAGCTACGTCGATATGGTTTTGATAGGAAATCAATAGCACTATTAGAGTCGTACTTAACGGATAGGCTTCAGACTGTTACTGTTAATAATGTAAAGTCAAATGGGTCAAATGTCAAAATAGGTGTACCCCAAGGATCAATCCTAGGACCCTTTCTGTTCCTGGTATATGTCAATGACTTGCCTTATATGGTCGAGGCACAAGCTGGCATAGTACTGTTTGCAGATGATACATCGTTAATATTCAAAGCAAATAGGTATAGTACAGATGCAAATAATGTTAATAATATTCTGAATGCCATGTCAAATTGGTTTTCTGCAAACAACCTATTGTTGAATGCAGAAAAGACCAAATGTATGAAGTTTACACTACCCAATGTGAGGCAAATAGACGTTGATGTTGTGCTGGGGGGGAAGGGGTTCGAATTCGTAAACACCACTACCTTTCTAGGAATTACAATAGATTCTAAATTACAATGGGGTGACCATATCACTATTCTGGCCAATAAACTTAGCTCTGCTGCTTATGCTGTGAGACGGATTAGGCAGTTAACTGATGTAGCTACTGCTAGGCTCGTATACTTTAGTTACTTCCATAGCTTGATGTCCTATGGAATACTACTTTGGGGAAATGCAGCAGATTTAGAAACTATATTTATATTGCAAAAGAGGGCAGTTCGTGCCATTTATTGCTTAGGCAAGAGAGACTCCCTCAGGGAAAGATTTAAGGATATTGACATTTTAACTGTAGCTTCCCAATATGTATTTGAAAACATAATGTATGTCAGGAAAAATATATCTCATTACACAAAAGTAAGTGACATTACAGATAGAAATCTGCGTAACAAACATAGACTTTTACTTCCATGTTATCGGCTTAGCAGGGTTAGTGATTCTTTTAAGGGGGATGGTATACGTTTTTATAACAAACTGCCAGAATCGATCCTTGGTATGCCTGACGATAAATTCAAAACCTTTGTAAAAACCACCTTATCCAAAAAGGCATACTATAGGATAGATGATTACTTGAAAGATAAAAATGTCTGGCTTGAGCATGGTGCAGGCCCCTCGTAAATTGCTATAATTACAGCATGGTACTGTATTAGTTACGTGACTTATTTGTTACATTATGTAACTTTGTTTTAATTCTTAATTATAAAGAGTTTTATATACTTGTTGACATTTAGATTTAAGAAAATAAATATGTAAATTGACGTCCAAAAAATGCCGCAGTGGAGTTTGTTGCGCCGTTTCTTCTCCACCAGCGCCTTGGAAGCGGTGGTAAACTTAGATTAAGTAGAATTAAAATTGACGTCAATAAGAAACAATTTTATTGTTCTATATTGAAAAATAAATGACTATGACTATGACTAATAAGTTTTAAAACTGTGCGGTAATCCAAAATGTTGGACATCTATAAACTTGTTTAAGCCCTTTAGATTTTATATAAATCTATTGTCACCGTTATGTTTTGGAAGGTAAATACTGATGAAATATATTGGCCTTCGCATGGACTACATGGTGAGATAAATTTAGATTGTAACAAATCAAAGACACAGTAGTCAATAGCTTTGACTTCTGTATGAAGTACGGTATGAACGACGGGGTGTTATAAGTTTGACGTGTCTGTGTGTGTGTGTGTGTGTGTGTGTGTGTGTGTGTGTGTGTGTGTGTGTGTGTGTGTGTGTGTGTGTGTGTGTGTGTGTGTGTGTGTGTGTGTGTGTGTGTGTGTGTGTGTGTGTGTGTGTGTGTGTGTGTGTGTGTGTGTGTGTGTGTGTGTGTGTGTGTGTGTGTGTGTGTGTGTGTGTGTGTGTGTGTGTGTGTGTGTGTGTGTGTGAACCGGATGAACCGATTTCGATGTAGTTTTTTTTGTTTGAAAGGTATATTAGTCGGGAGTGTTCTTAGCTATGTTTGAAAAAAAACGGTACAAGATGGCCGCCGCCACAACATGTCGGAATACATATTTCTTCATAACTCCCTCTATATGGGTATCAAATGAAAGAGCTTGACTAGTAGATCACTTTAAGAAGTATAAAATAAAATTCAATTAAAAATTTAAAAAACCCCCGTCACAAAAAACACCTCCAAAAAGTTGAAAATAAATGGAGTTTTCCTTTTAACTTTAATGGTTGCCATGTCGGGGGACCTTGAATTGTTCCGATAATGTAAACTAAAGTAAATGCATCATGGCCCTATCAGCTCCGCGTAAACCGCGTATGAGCGTTACTGTGTATTCTATATGAATACGATGTACTAAATACCTAGCCACTGGATCCATAGCTCCATGTAAATCGCGTTGAGCATTAACCGTTATTTACATACAATAGCTCCGCGTATATCGCGTGTTACGTGCTCTGCCTACACCAATTCTGCAAGCCCGCAAGTTGCCTCGTGCCACACAGTTGCGCAAGATTGAACCTTGGTATTGCAGACTCAGCGCCTCGTGTCGTCGCCGATCACGCCACATAAAAGTGCTGACCCTTAAAAACTGTTTTACCTAATTACTAATAATTTTAAGTCACTTTTGGTACTAGCATCGTCCAAGTTTAGACATAAGATATTTTAATTGTAAAAACCTTCTATCTAATTAAATTCATTTTTATAAATTGGTTTTTTTTAAGTCCTCCGGCTGTCACCTTCGTAATTGGCGCTGTCGGTAGGATATTCGAGGCAGTGCGCGCCGCGGTATAGGTTTCCAAAAATCGTTAACCTGCTGACTCCGATAGTCGCTGGCGGTATCTCTATACCTCATCGAATATCTGAACTTAGAAGACGCAGTCGAGGGCGGTATCCAGCTATCGATACACAAGAAGAACCAATGTATATGTAAGTGCTTGAAACTTTTCTAAAAGTGTTGCTTCCTTGTCTTTTCCTTACCTGTTTAAACTAATATATCAAGATTTTTCACCCACGAGAATCTAGTGCAAAATCTGTCTCCTCTAGACAGATACGTAGACGTAAAGAATTAGATAGTAATAGGTTCTTAGACTCAGATAGCTTAGATTTAAATATATTATTTCGTGTCGAATCAAATAACCTCGATATGGAATTCAACCCAGATATTATATACAAAGCCTTGCGTGCAGTACCCGAGTTTGATGGCAATCCGAATGTTCTAACGCGATTCATTAGGATATGCGACCAGGTCGTATTACAGTACGTGAAAGACGAACCTGGTTATGAACTAAGTAACTTATGTGCGATTAATGGTATCTTAAATAAAGTTACGGGCTCGGCAGCCCGCACTATAAATGCATATGGTATACCGGAAAATTGGATTGGAATTCGGAATGCATTAATTAATAATTTCTCGGACCAACGAGACGAGACAGCCCTTTATAATGACATGTCCCTATTGACCCAAGGAAGTAGCAACCCGCAAGAATATTATGACAAATGCCAGACCCTTTTCAGTACCATTATGACTTATGTCTCTTTGCATGAGCATATACCTACTACAATTGAAGCCAAACGCGATCTTTATCGAAAATTAACATTACAATCCTATGTTAGAGGTCTTAAGGAACCTTTAGGGTCCCGCATAAGATGTATGAGACCCGAAACCATCGAAAAGGCTCTAGAATTTGTCCAACAGGAAATGAATGTATTATATTTACAACAACGCAACGAGAGCGTCCCCGAGCGACGTAACGCTACTACGTCTGCAGCCCATAAAGTGCCGTCGATGGCCCATCCATCTGCACCCAGACCTTTTAGCTTCCCTAGCGCAGGACCCAGCTGGCATAAGCCCATGCCTATGCCACCACAGCAGCAGCAGCAGCCGTGGAGACCAGGTTTCCAGCATATGCAGGTACCTAATCGTCCCCCCAATATGTTCAATCGCACCCAGCAAATGTTTCGCGCTCCCCCACCGAATTACAACCCCCAGAGCAACGTATTTAAATTACCGAACAGAAATCCCCAAGCTACCGATACCCGTTTATTCACAGACAAGAAGTTAGAGACCAGATTACCAAAATGTTAGACCAAGGTATTATAAGGCCCTCTGAGTCGGCTTGGAGCTCGCCTATTTGGGTAGTCCCTAAAAAAGGAGACGCATCTGGACAGAAAAAGTGGCGAATAGTAGTTGACTTTCGCAAGCTAAACGAAAAGACAATAGACGACAAGTACCCAATACCGAACATAACTGACATCCTTGACAAACTTGGTAATTGCCAATATTTCACGACGCTAGACTTAGCCTCAGGATTCTATCAATGCGAAATGCACCCCGACGACATCCCTAAGACCGCCTTTAACGTGGAGCAGGGCCATTTCGAATATATGCGAATGCCAATGGGATTAAAGAATTCACCCTCTACGTTCCAAAGGGTAATGGATAACGTCCTTAAAGGGTTACAGAACGAAATTTGTTTAGTGTACTTAGATGACGTCATCATATTTAGTACGTCATTACAAGAACACCTGATAAACTTAGAGAAGGTTTTCAAAAGATTACAGGACTCCAATTTTAAAATACAAATGGACAAGTCCGAATTTCTCAAACTAGAGACAGCATTTTTAGGTCACATAATTAGCAGTGATGGTGTTAAGCCTAACCCAGACAAAATCTCAGACATTGAAAATTACCCTTTACCAAAAACTACTAAACAGATTAAACAATTTCTCGGACTGCTAGGTTACTACAGAAAATTCATACCTGACTTTGCTCGCATTACCAAACCCATGACTAAGTGCTTGAAAAAATCTAACAAAATTACACTTGACGCTGACTATATTGACTGTTTCAACAAATGCAAGACGCTCTTAATGAACGACCCTATCTTACAATACCCGGACTTTAGTAAAGAATTTATTTTAACGACCGACGCATCGAACGTAGCCCTTGGAGCAGTGTTGTCCCAAGGAAATATAGGATCCGATAAACCTATTTGTTATGCTTCTAGAACACTAAATGATAGCGAGACTAACTATAGTACGATAGAGAAAGAACTTTTAGCCATAGTATGGGCAACCAAATATTTTAGACCATACCTATTTGGGCGTAAGTTTAAAATTTATACAGACCATAAGCCCTTACAGTGGATTATGAATCTAAAAGAACCCAACTCTCGACTGACTAGATGGCGACTTAAACTAAGTGAATACGACTACTCTATAATCTACAAAAAAGGCAAATATAATACAAATGCAGACGCCTTATCCCGAGTAGAACTTAATAACGAGGAGACTGAATCATTGATAGCTAACCCATCTGAAAGACCGCACCTACATTCAGACTCTTCAACTGCTACAGCACATACTAGCACCGAAAACCCTATTCTAGAAGTACCCATAACAGACGAACCTTTAAATAAATTTCATCGACAGATTTGTATAACTATTGTAGGCGACATTAAGCGTAGAACCGTAGCCACTAAGCCTTTCGATACACATACTAGGACCTTCATTCAGGTTTCTGAATCAAATTTAGAGCAAGACGTAGTAAATGCCGTCAAAGAGTACGTCAATCCTAAAGTTAAAACTGCACTAAAGATAACTCCTCCTCTAGGCATGTATTCAGTCATTCCTATCATTCAAAGCGCCTTTAAAAACTCAGCCATGAATTTAGTCTTAGCCAAATCCGAATTAGAAGACGTTAAGGGATATTTGCGTCAGCAAGAAATTATAAAACACTATCATGAGGGTAAGACTAATCACAGAGGAATAAACGAATGTTACCTCGCCCTTTCTAGAAAATACTATTGGCCAAAAATGAGAGATGACATCACTAAATATATTAATGAATGTGCAATCTGTGGCCAATCGAAATACGATAGAAACCCAATTAGACCACAGTTTAATATCGTTCCCCCAGCCTCAAAACCATTTGAGATAGTACATATGGACCTTTTTACTGCTCAAAATGAAAAGTACTTGACTATTGTAGATGTATTTTCAAAGTATGGACAAGCATACTATGTAAAAGACGGAACTGCAACCAGTATTCTGCAAGCAGTCTTGAAATATTGTACACACCATGGTCTCCCTCTAACAATAGTAACAGATAATGGTACAGAATTCACCAATCAATTATTCTCAGAATTTATTAGATTACACAAAATTAACCATCATAAGACTCTAGCCCACTCCCCTAACGACAACGGTATTGTAGAACGATTTCACTCTACACTGTTAGAGCATTTGCGCATCCTACATCTACGTCAAAAAGATGACCCTATAGTCAACCTCATGCCGTATGCCATACTAGCTTATAACAGTTCTGTTCATAGCTTTACAAAATGTAGACCCCACGATATTATAAGAGGACATTTCGACCCTAGAGACCCAGTTGACGTTGACCTATCAGAACATCTCATGCAACAGTATATTTTAACTCACAAAGACCAGATGAAGACAGTTTACGACCTAATAAATGACTTTACTCAGACTAACCGTACTAAGATCATGCAAAACCGAAATAAAGACAGAGAGACTGAGGTAGAGTATCAACCGGACCAACAAGTGTTCATTAGTAACCCGGTAGCAAGTAGACAAAAACTAGCGCCTCGTTACACTCACGACACTGTCCTAGCCGACCTTCCAATCCATATTTACACATCAAAAAAGAAAGGCCCCGTAGCTAAATCCCGACTTAAGCGTATCCCTGACAGTTCTAAATTGTTACAGGATACTACTCGCCATGATATTCAACCCGACAATGTAGCACGAGATAAGACTTGAGAGTTTAGACAAAGGACCTGGGATTTTACCCTTTAAACTTGGACAAGCCAGACTCATTACACACTACCATTCCTTTTTACAGTACATTGAATTGACAGACGTAGAAAATAGACTAGCTTCAGTAGAGTCACAAATTAATTACTTTAAAAATAAATTAGACACTAATACGACGCCATTATTTGAATTTAAAATTAATCACCTATCCACTAAATTAATAACGATTAATTCACAGCTTAGGACATTGGAACCAAGTCGTTCCAAAAGAGGTATTATTGATGGACTAGGATCCATAATTAAAAGCATAACCGGTAATTTAGATCATACGGATGCCCAATTGTATAATGAAGCGATTTTATTCCTACAGAATAATGATAGGAAAATAATCTTTGAGTTGAATGAACACATTAGCCTTAATAAGGACTGGATGACTCAACATGCTAACATACTTAAAACCATTGTCAAAAATCAAGAGAAAATTAATACGACTCTAGAATCACTCTTAGACGAAAATTTATCCTATCAAACCGATTTTGTGCGATACACCAGGATGTCGCAACTTTTATCTATAATTAGTGACAATGTAGATGATTTGCTCTTAGAAATAATTAGAATAGAGAATACCCTAGGTTTTATACGTGCATCGAGCACTCATCATAGTTCGTTAGATATAAGTACGTTAGGTAAAATGATTAACAGGCTAAAACTAATTTATAGCTCGGAACAGATATTAGATCTAGACTTGAGGGAGTACTACCTTACAATAAAACCCGGTTATTATTACACAGGAAAAAGAATAGTTATTATATTCAAAATACCCATAATTTCTCCCACTAAGTTTGATTTATACAGATTAGCTATAGTTCCCAACAAACTAGGACATACTCTTATCCCTCCTTATCCCTTCCTAGCAACTAATGGTAAAGCTTTCAAGTACATAGAGGCAGAATGCCCGAAGTTAAGCCAATGTCATCTCTGCGAGGAAGATATGAATTATCCAATGGGAGAACACCTGGACTGTATCCAGGGGATCATCTCTAACCAACCCTCAAATAAATCATGCGCTCCAGTCAAGATCACTCTAACTCAAGAAACCATGGAACAACTAGATGACCGACGATATACACTCATATTCCCGCATCCTACTAGAACAGAGTTGCAATGTGAGAGACAGGAATACACTCTACTCCATGGAAGCTACCTAGCAACTATACCTCAAAACTGCCTGCTACGCACTAAGGAATTCACCATTACCAACGTTAACGACCGCATCAAGGGCCAGCCACTGAAAATCACCGAGATACCGAAAGAGCCAAATACCACCGAGAAAACTATCCCACATCTGAAATTGAAATCAGTCAATATAAAAAACCTACGTGAGATTGAAGATAAAATACTAACACAGCATCCAATACAGATCCCAAGTCAGACTAAGATTGACTATTCGCTGTTCCACACAACCATACCAGTATACACTATCACGTTATGTGCAACTGTATTCGCCATGACCATTGCTGTAAGAAGACGATATATTACATGCAAGCTGTTTAAGAATCGGAAATCGAGAGAGAACCAGCCCGATAAACGACATGCAGAAGATGAGGAGACGTCAAATAACCAAGAGCAACCACCAGCATCATTTTCGCTGAAAGTTCTCAAATAGCTGCTGGTCTAAGGGGGGAGGTGTTACGTGCTCTGCCTACACCAATTCTGCAAGCCCGCAAGTTGCCTCGTGCCACACAGTTGCGCAAGATTGAACCTTGGTATTGCAGACTCAGCGCCTCGTGTCGTCGCCGATCACGCCACATAAAAGTGCTGACCCTTAAAAACTGTTTTACCTAATTACTAATAATTTTAAGTCACTTTTGGTACTAGCATCGTCCAAGTTTAGACATAAGATATTTTAATTGTAAAAACCTTCTATCTAATTAAATTCATTTTTATAAATTGGTTTTTTTTAAGTCCTCCGGCTGTCACCTTCGTAATTCGCGTATGACCTATACGGGACCTATATGGATATTTGGCAACTGCACAATGTGCAACGCCTTACCTTACTATGTAATGGACAATAAACCAGATTCTACTGGCCGTCTATATGAAGGAAATACTATTTATCTATCATACATGGATTATTGCTTTATTTCATACATGATACATCCTTTCAGGCAAAATTCACAAAGATGACTTATGCAGAACTTGTCAAGACAATATACCTATAGATGAATATCAGGAATTAAATCAAGATATTTTAACAATACTTGGCAAGGATTCATCCAAAGAGATAGTATTCGGTGATAATCCACATAAGAATATCGCTTTCAGGTGGCAACACATTCTATCGAATGGTTTCCAAAAGGACGAAGGGGTACCTACCCAGACTGTTAGAGCCCCGAAGCTCAACTTAGAAATAAAAGCAGCTTTATCGGAATCAAGCTACATATAAAAAAATATATTTTATGCTTATGGATAATCTAAACAGAATCAACTAGCTAGCTGTTTGTCAGCTTCGGGCAAAGCCCTAAATCCATATCCATACTAATATTATAAATGCGAAAGTAACTCTGTCTGTCTGTCTGTCTGTCTGTCTGTCTGTCTGTCTGTCTGTCTGTATGTTACGCTTTCACGCCTAAACCACTGAACCGATTTTGATGAAATGTGGTATAGGGATAGGTTAGACCTTGAGAAAGGACATAGGATATGTTTGGTCGCGATAACCGACATCCACGCGGGCGGAGCCGCGGGCAAAAGCTAGTATATTATTACTTAATAAGCAACAAGATAATCCACAAGAAATGATTAAATTATTGAGTGACACAGTTCGTCTTTTATGTGATTACCACTACAAATAATCCCAATCATGCGCTGTGATCAATGTTATCAATAAGGAAACCAAGGATATTATAAAGAGTACCAAAGTAGATGAATTTTATTTGCTTCTGATCTTGCTGAATACTTGAAATCATCCAAGGCGATTTTGAAGTCTGGACAGGAACTTAAACAGGCCGTTTGACCAACGCATAAGCCAGTCACCTGTCTGTAGTTCGTCGAGGGACTTTAAACGTGAGGGGGGAGCTGCCGCCGCCATCAGCCGCCCAGACGCAAACCAACCCCATTCCAAGGAGGAGGCCGGCGGCTCTGGTCTGCAGCCGGTACAACTACAACCCGAGGAACGTGCAGCATCATCGGGGGAGGAGGACTTAAACTTCAATCCAGAGGTAACTATCCCTATTCTTGGTCAATTACAATATTTTTATCAACAATGGTCAGACATTACAAATGATCCTATGTTTTCATTATTGGTTAAAGGATATAAAATTTAAAAAACCCCCGTCACAAAAAACACCTCCAAAAAGTTGAAAATAAATGGAGTTTTCCTTTTAACTTTAACGGTTGCCATGTCGGGGGACCTTGAATTGTTCCGATAATGTAACGGAGTGCTTAACCATTTAGGGTCCCCCGACATGGCAACCGTTAAAGTTAAAAGGAAAACTCCATTTATTTTCAACTTTTTGGAGGTGTTTTTTGTGACGGGGGTTTTTTAAATTTTATATCCTTTAACCAATAATGAAAACATAGGATCATTTGTAATGTCTGACCATTGTTGATAAAAATATTGTAATTGACCAAGAATAGAGATAGGTACCTCTGGATTGAAGTTTAAGTCCTCCTCCCCCGATGATGCTGCACGTTCCTCGGGTTGTAGTTGTACCGGCTGCAGACCAGAGCCGCCGGCCTCCTCCTTGGAATGGGGTTGGTTTGCGTCTGGGCGGCTGATGGCGGCGGCAGCTCCCCCCTCACGTTTAAAGTCCCTCGACGAACTACAGACAGGTGACTGGCTTATGCGTTGGTCAAACGGCCTGTTTAAGTTCCTGTCCAGACTTCAAAATCGCCTTGGATGATTTCAAGTATTCAGCAAGATCAGAACCAAATAAAATTCATCTACTTTGGTACTCTTTATAATATCCTTGGTTTCCTTATTGATAACATTGATCACAGCGCATGATTGGGATTATTTGTAGTGGTAATCACATAAAAGACGAACTGTGTCACTCAATAATTTAATCATTTCTTGTGGATTATCTTGTTGCTTATTAAGTAATAATATATTTAGGGCTTTGCCCGAAGCTGACAAACAGCTAGCTAGTTGATTCTGTTTAGATTATCCATAAGCATAAAATATATTTTTTTATATGTAGCTTGATTCCGATAAAGCTGCTTTTATTTCTAAGTTGAGCTTCGGGGCTCTAACAGTCTGGGTAGGTACCCCTTCGTCCTTTTGGAAACCATTCGATAGAATGTGTTGCCACCTGAAAGCGATATTCTTATGTGGATTATCACCGAATACTATCTCTTTGGATGAATCCTTGCCAAGTATTGTTAAAATATCTTGATTTAATTCCTGATATTCATCTATAGGTATATTGTCTTGACAAGTTCTGCATAAGTCATCTTTGTGAATTTTGCCTGAAAGGATGTATCATGTATGAAATAAAGCAATAATCCATGTATGATAGATAAATAGTATTTCCTTCATATAGACGGCCAGTAGAATCTGGTTTATTGTCCATTACATAGTAAGGTAAGGCGTTGCACATTGTGCAGTTGCCAAATATCCATATAGGTCCCGTATAGGTCATACGCGATATACGCGGAGCTATTGTATGTAAATAACGGTTAATGCTCAACGCGATTTACATGGAGCTATGGATCCAGTGGCTAGGTATTTAGTACATCGTATTCATATAGAATACACAGTAACGCTCATACGCGGTTTACGCGGAGCTGATAGGGCCATGATGCATTTACTTGCAAAGCGATAAATTGCCATAAAAATAGGTAGGTACTCAACCTGATTTACAGGGAGGAAGAGAAAATAGCAGGTTAAACACAATGCACGTGGAGTGAAGTTATTATTTCGAAGTAGGTACTAACCAAGGCCACCCAAAGCGCGGTATACAAAGCATTCAGAAAGAAATTGCGTAGGGTAGGTATAGGTAGGCGCTGAAATAAGCAAAAAATAAATACGCAACGGCCGCATGGCCACGCCCGCGCCCGCGCATAGTAACAGCATGGCTGCCTGGCCTGCATGCCTACCTAGTGTACAAAATGTTCTTATTAATACTTTCACTAACTTACCACGGGCAACTTCTTCCTCGTTATCATATTGCACCGGGGTGCATCGGTCTTCACTTTGTGAATCACTTTCCGAACTAGACGAGATGCGGTGTCGACGCATACGCGACTTCCTTTTTAAATGTTTTTCCAGTTTTCGTATTTTCCTCTTGTTGTCATCATAATTATCGTGTCGTGACCTTTTTTTTTCCTGCCATCGTGTATCACTAAAATATTATTTTCTTACGCTACGAAGTTGTGACTCGGACGACACAAAACACGTAATGGCGGTCTGCGCAAGCGGATGGGTGCGATCGGGCGGGGAGTGAGTGAGCGAGACGGCAACAGGATTTTTTTCTTTTAGTAGATTTAAACAAGTGTGACAAGGACGGCACCATACTACGTACTGCTGCATGTAAACAGGTAATCATCTTCGGAAGGGGTACGAAATATAATTATTCAACGTACACATTTGACAATTAATTTACTTTTTGGCTAGAATATTTAGAATATAAACAACTAATTATGCCCAACCCATCTATACAATCACGCCCTTATCCCCGGAGGGATAGGCAGGGGTGAATTAACACCCACATTTCACCAATCATTGTACTCTGTCCCATGCAATAGGGAGTGAGTCTATTGCCGTATTCCGGGCTCCGGGCATTATTCCTTGGATATAATATTTATACTGGAGCAGAGCCAAAAATTACTGATACAATAAAAAAAAAATACACTGCCCTTAAAATAAACGGCAGTGCTCTGCTAACTACAAGTACAGTCTGACTCAAGAATCTAAAATCAAACATTGACGGATGCAAAAGTTCACTGAACATCGCCACTTTACTCAATTTGTAGTTGTAGTCTTGAGAAATTGTAGTCTACCCACGAGTATAACGTAACTGGAGCCGGCTGATGCGACTGATAACAAGAAGTTTCAAAGTAGCATAAATATTTTGAAGAAAGAAAGAGAATTGGTTTTTACTGCGGATAAAAACACATGCATCCATACTTCCATACTAATATTATAAATGCGAAAGTAAAAAGTCTGTCTGTCTGTCTGTCTGTATGTCTGTCTGTCTGTATGTTACGCTTTCACGCCTAAGCCACTGAACCGATTTTGATGAAATTTGGTATAGGGGTAGAAGGCCATGATAAAGGACATATGCTATGTTTGGTCGCGATAACCGACATCCACGCGGGCGGAGTCGCGGGCAAAAGCTAGTAAATAATATAACAGAGAAATCAAAATAATAACAAAGAAACAAACGCTCAACAAGTAAGTGGACCCGTAGCTCACGCAGCCACTCAGGTGGTGATATTTTTATACATACTTACATATACCCACGCCTTTAAATACTCGAAGGGGTAGGCAGAGGTGTATTAATGAGTACATTTCGCCAACTATGATTTTCGGTCCCACGTAATAGAGGGTGAGCCTATTGCCGTCAAGCGGGTACTTAGGCATGGGCTGTATATTTACTGGTGGATGGTGAAACTTTTATCCATACTAAGTAACTCTGTCTGTTTGTATTTTACGCTTTCACGCCTAAACTACTATACCGATTTTAATGAAATCCATACTAATATTATAAATGCGAAAGTAACTCTGTCTGTCTGTCTGTCTGTCTGTCTGTCTGTATGTTACGCTTTCACGCCTCAACCTCTGAACCGGTTTTGATGAAATTTGGTATAGCGGTAGATTAGACCTTGAGAAAGGACATAGGCTATATTTAGTCGCGATAACCGACATCCACACGGGCGGAGCCACGGGCAAAAGCTAGTTTAGTATAAAGATATATTAGACCTTAACAAAGGACATAGGCTATGTTTGGTCACGATAAGCACCACGCGGGCGAAGCCACGGGTGCAAACTAGTGGCATGTATAAATAAAATTGAAGTGTGTTTGTAACTTTCAAATAAAAACAAAATATGAATAAATATTTAGACTGAAGTCCCGTCTTGAATGTTGATTTTTTCAATATAAATTTATAAAGTCAATATTTGCAAATAAATCACTACACTTATCCTTTCTATAAGAGAACAGACATGTTGAATATCTTCATCATTCCACGCCCTGACTATGGTCACTGCTATACCAGTTTTAATATTTAAGGATTTATAGTCCCACAGGCGACATTCATTTTACCATCTTTTTACACTTGAGGCCAAATAAAATGATCCTGTGGAAATGTATTCTGAAAATAACTTTTTAATGACTCTTTATTGGCAAGTGGCAATTGTACTTTAAAAAGAACTCGTAAATTTCGTTGTTAAAAATAGCTGATAAAATTTTGTGTATAATTTGAATATGAAATAGACTCATAGAAAACTGGTGACTCCTGTTCTGGAGCGTTTCTGGTGCAAAGGCTAGCCATCGCAATCCATCGTGGAAACGTGGCTAGTGTGATGGGAACTTTTGCACCGGGAGTGGTCAGGGGCGGGTTATTTGACTAATTTAGTGACCAAAATGTAGAATGACTTAATGTATACTATTATGTAACATTAATATGAAAAATATTTAGGAAAATACAGAGTGTAGTACAAAAAACTGAATTTATGTAGAGTGATGTATTTACATTATATATTTGCGTGATTTGATTAAATTGTGATCAAAGAATAAATTTAACAATTGGATAAGTTACTTTTTTTAAAACTAACAATCATAATTCTCATAACGTTTTCCCGGTTGCATTAAATATGCACTTTAGAACATGGAATTCATTTATTGTTTTGATTTATTGAGTACTAGCTTTTGCCCGCGGCTCCGCCCGCGTGGATGTCGGTTATCGCGACCAAACATAGCCTATGTCCTTTCTCAAGGTCTAACCTATCCCTATACCAAATTTCATCAAAATCGGTTCAGTGGTTTGAGCGTGAAAGCGTAACATACAGACAGACAGTCAGACAGACAGACAGACAGACAGAGTTACTTTCGCATTTATAATATTAGTATGGATATCGGTTTTTTCGGGAGTAACTGCCGTTTAACTTCCCAAACACGAAATGAGAGCTTCCTCTGTTGTTTATAGCAAGTGTGGTTATTTTTACCAAAGCATATGCATTTTAGGTATGTACTTGCGGCTTGTCTGAACTTGGTTTTAATTAAATAACGACGATTAAAGCGGAGGCGTAACTGTTTTTCCTAGAAACTTTTAATTCGGTATAGCGTTGTTAAAATAACGTACACATTAAAACCTCGTTAATTATGTTTTATCTACTTAACAGAGTAGAAGATGAAAGGCTAAATGTGAATGAACTAAAATACTGCTATTGTTAGAATAATAAAAAGTACTTTATGCCAAGTACTTAATTTCGGTATTACTTCATTAAAATAAGGTAAGGATTTAAATCTCGTTACTAAAACTTTGTCTATTTTACAAATTAAAAATTATGTTTGATACTGTTGGTAATAGAAAAATAATATAAATTTTACAGTAGCGGTTAAAGTCGTAGTTGGTTTTTTATACAATAAAAACCAGTGTAAAAAAGTGTGAGAAAAAAAATAAATATCGAAAGACCAAACAGCCAATTACTTATTACTTATTTTACGTAAATTTAATATTTATTATTACCCGATTTCTGTTGCCTTTGATAGTTAGATGGATAGTAGTAGTATATTTATTCATGAACAATTTTTACATTGTGTTTGAATTTTTTTACAATAGGTATATAGCAATAATAACAAAGGGAACATCAGTAACAGTAGTATTACATGCAAATTACTATAAACTTTACAAAGCACCAATTATATTAATTTGAAATGACTGAGTAGTCAATGTCAAACCAATGAAAGTCAGCAATTATGTCATGATACTTAGTGAAATTAAAACCAATTTGATAAATTAATAGATACATGTCAAATATATTTAAACATGTCAGCAAAAAGTCAAATGAAATAAAACAAAAAATAACTAGAGACCCTACAATAAATTGTGATGATATTACAAATTAATAATAATGAATTTCCAAAAACCAACTTAGTAGATACATGTTAAGTCAAATCTAATAATAGAGCATCAAAATGTCAAAACAATAATAAAGCTAATAACAATTTAATAACAATTTAATTACAAGTCGTCAACTGAATAGTAGCACCCCCTCAATAGATACGCTTTTAATTCTTTTTCGAACTCTTTCTTATAAATTAGACCCTTCAAATCCAAGGGCAACCTGTTGAATACTTTTATAGAGTTGTAAATTGTGCTATGCTTGACGATATTAAGGTGAGGGAGAACTATTGTCTGGAAATCCTTCCTGCGCGTGCTCTCCCTGACCCTCCTTTCATCTTCCGATTCGTAATCATGAATGTGCTTTGCAAAATTGGTCATGAGTACCAAAATATACAGACTAGGAACTGTTAATATACTAAGCCCTTGAAAGTACTCTCTGCACGACTCATCTTGTCTTATACAGACTATTGTACGTATAGCTCTCTTCTGAAGAATGAAAGCCCGCTCTATATTGTAGTCATAGCTTCCTCCCCAGCAGAGTATACTATATCTAAGCTTAGATTCAACTAATGCATAATAGACCATTTTTAAATGATCCAGACTAACAACATTGCGCAGACTTCTCAAAACATAGCAAGCCGAACTTATAGATTTTTCTAGTTTGGTAAGCTCTGCTTTCCAATTTAGGAACTCATCAACATATACTCCAAGAAACTTCACCACAGTCACCGAACTAACTTTTACACCTTGTAAAATGCAATCTAAAGAACTTTTGTTTTGAGCTGTTGATTTAAATAGAACAACTTGAGTTTTTTTAGGGTTCAAGCTAAGACTGTTCGCCGAGAACCAATTATAGAATATGTTTAGAGCCCCATTGACTGTTGATCTGAGCACATCCAGGTCGTCAGCAGATATGACTGCATTTGTGTCATCAGCGAACACAACCAGTTTCACTTCGCCAGATGCTGTCTGAGTCACATAATTAATGAGATCATTTAAAAACGTTATGAATAGAATAGGACCTAGTATAGAGCCTTGGGGAACCCCTGTTTTGATTTGTACCATTTTAGACCTATATGGCTTTTCCCACTTGTCGTTCCCCTGAAAGTCTTGATCATGAGTGTTCATAGCTTTTATTTCTACGAACATCTTCCTATTCTCTAGATAGGATTTAAAAATATTTTTAGCCTTTCCTCTTATTCCGTAATGTTCCAACTTTTTTAATAACAATTCGTGGTTTATGGTATCAAAAGCGGCACTAAGGTCCAGGAAAAGACCTGCAACTTTTTTCTTGTCATTCAATCGACAAGCGATATCATTTATCAGGGTACCTATGGCGTCTTGAGTACCAACATATTTTTTATAACCGTACTGCCTCTGGTTCAATACATTATTTGTATTCAGATGTCGAACGAGTCTTGTTTTCATTAATTTTTCTAAAACTTTAGATAATGTTGGCAGAAGTGAGATAGGCCTATACATGGCCGGATCTTTTTTAGAGCCTTTTTTGTGTATGGGAATAACCTTCGCGATTTTATATTGTTCGGGAAATATACCCTCGTCAAAACACTTATTGAAAAAATTACAGAGATATCCTAGGGTAATTCCAGACCAAGCGGCAACTTGTGTGGTAATTTACTATCAACTTTATTCCATTTAGACAAGATTGAAAATAGTATGCAGCATCAAATGTTATTAAAAACTGCTCCGGTGTTAATTCGACTGAATTGCACTGAGCCTACGGTTGTTCTGATGTATATTATGTTACCAATCAAAAAAGACCTCAATGTAGTGTATATTATGAAGGAGCATTATTTTGGCCACAACTATACAAAGTATATGAAGTAGTTACCTGCGATGCTACCCAAGTAGCGTTCCTCAGAGGGTAATACAAAATTTCGGGGAGTATATTAAATGCGACCTCTAAGTGACCTTCAGCATTGTATGAAAAGATTCCCGGTCGTAAGTTATCCTTTATTTACTCTCATGTCGTTTGCATTTTTTCTCGTATGTATGTTACCTTTCAAAAGATCGCTTTTGGTGATTCGTTTGATTTCATATTTGGCAATACTTGAAATATTTTTCTATACCTAATATTATAGAAAAGAAAGACTTGTACTTTTTAAAAATTACTTTGAAAACCTGATCGATTTCATTTAATTGTCAATATATCCGGTAGATTCCCATACATTATTTGAAAGGGTTGAAGGAGTGCAACGGGGGTTCAAAATATGTCTACTCTGCTCTGTAAGTTGCGTAGGGACGGTTAGCTGAATAGAAGGTGCAGTACGTGGAAAAGTACAACAGTGCATTTAATATAGCAAAGTCTCCAAACACTAAGCCTTTTAACATTGAGCTATGTCCAGCCGTGGGATGCGATAGGCTAGTTGATTTATTGAAAATGCACTAAGTGCCATCGACCAAACGTATATTATTGTAGCTAATAAAGGTTAAATTAACACAGAAACTACGCTTTATGTTTTGTACAAATTACGACTACAGCCTGTGACCACGGCCGGTGTAACCTGGTCGTAACGTCAGGCAAATCAAAAATACGTATGTACCTATACCTTTATTGTAGGTATATCATGGAATGCGAGAATTTAAAAGTTAGTTTACTCTTCTTAGGTTAGAAGAGAATACGATAAAATTCATAGGGTGATAGAAAAGTTTTTTTACGATAATGTAATATTTATAAAATAATTATATTCCGAAGAAACAAACAAAAGGAGAATCGATTCAGACCGAGGTGTGAGGACACGCGAAATAGACGTTGATTGACAAGGGTCTACAGAAGTGTTGAGACATGTTACATTAATTGAACATGTTCGGATAATGAATAAAGAATGTGGGACCGCTATTTGGGATGGTCCATCTATAAGGGATTTATGCGATCAGTGTTCAAGTTGCATTATTTCAGATCTAGGAAATGTGTTCAGTTTCCCAGGCTCGATACTCAGTCCTTATACGATTTTTAACTATATGTAACCCTTTGGACAAGAGGCGATTCAATTGCTGGTGTTTTGAAGAAGTCGACGACTCTCTTATGGGTGCTACACGGTGCAAGTAGCTGGAGCAAGTAAAGGTGCAAGTTTCATGCTCGAGTAGGTACAGTACATGGTACAAATAACTGGAGCAATTAAAAATATGGGTTACTGTCGCACTCGCAAGTAACACGCGCAAGTTACTTGCAATCAAGAGCTACCAGTGTCTGCTAATAAGCGCGGGTTTTATTAGTTGAATCGTACAAAATATCTCGCCGAACGAAAATTCGTATTAAATCATTAGTCAAAATGTAACTTTATCAGAATAACTACATTTATTGGAAGATAAATCAATGCAATTTCGATTATTACGAAGCAAGAACAAGCTCCAGAAACTTGCGCGGGAAACCCGCGCAACGCAAAGAAAGCGCGTGGATTAGTTGCGCGGGTGGCTCGTTTTGGTGCATGCTCGAGTCGCTAGAACCTCACATGTTTTTAATGTACTTTTCATGATGCATATAACTTGCACATGTTCCTCAACACGCGCAAGCTACTTGCACCTTGTAGAAACACCCTAAACGACAATTCCAATGCATTCGTCATTCTATTCCACCACACGCCGGCCAACGAATTGCCACTTGTCTACAGGGGCTGAGGAGAGGATTAATTGTATTCTAGATGACACTTCTAATTTGATTGTGAGAGTTGATTCACAACTGAGCATTGTTCTGGAATACGGACCTGAATGTATTGCAAACTTGTTACGGGCTTTTGCTGCCTCTTTAAATCAGTCGAATATCTTGGTTTAGTTAATCGATTATTACTAAATATAGTAATGTAAGCTTGGGTTAATTTGTGATAGCTGTGCAACGGCTTGTGATTTGATATTTTTATCATTATATGCATCCAGTATATAATTTAAATGATTTATTTTTGGATTTGTGTTGTTATTTTGTACTGTTTTGTTACTAATATAGCTTTTAAGTCAATACTAAGTCATAATCAATTTTATGGATCAATGATCTGCAACAAAGTTGTTATTTTTGGCAAACATTTACTCCTTCCTTTCTTTATCTGATTTATTCCGAATTTACTCCTTGCCCAGAAATGCATTTCATATTTTTTCCCATTCATGACTTAAATTTTTTGTACAATTGAATTAAAAATCCAAATAAATCTGCATTATGTCATGAAGTTGACACACATCAACACTCAAAAAACCAAACAGAAAAAATGATATACAAATAAAACATTGACGTTTTTTCAATGCTCCGCTAACCCCAAAGTAAAGGCTAGAAAAACCGTTCTTTTATTCAAATGTGAGCGATACACCTGTGCGGGATTTAGATTACAAGCAAACAATCCGTTTGTATCGGCCTATAGAACATTTGGCTCGATTCGTGATCCTTACTAGGTCGTTTTAGGGGTTGCAATGTTTACGAGTGTAAAAAATGTTGCAGACATGAGTAAGTGTGAGTTTATTGGAAGTTTTCCTGGATTCAAATTGTTTCATTATAAATGTAGAAGTAGTGGGTGATTGTTTTTGGGTCTTTTCGAGTTTGGATGGGATTATGGGATCCGTGCCTGTTTTATCTACAAACAATTGGCAGAGAGGCTAATAGACGATACACGTGACCATAAAGGGGACCAGGAAATAAAGATTAATAATTAGGGTTTATGCATTTGACTGAATACTACAAAATATCATTATGAAAATGGCGCTCACTGATGATGACAAATTATTTATATTATCGAACTTAACCGGTTTCGTCTTACGGCATTCTCAAAGGTTTAATTGATGGTTTGATTATTCTATTTCATACACAATACGATATTTAACATTTTTCATGTATGGGTAGTTTTAAAATTCAGTATATCAGTAAAAAAAATCCCCAAAATGTGGAAAATAATTATAAGTTTCACCTAAAAAAATATATTAATAAAATAATGAAATTGCATTTGAATTGCAATATCAATAAATAATTATAAATATCGGATGAAAATTATTCATACATATTTACTCATGATGATGAGATGTTACAACACAAAATTTTATATTTGAACATCAGAATTTTATACTTGAAATAAAATTCCTCAAGTACTAAACGGCTTTTAAAATCCAAAAACCGAGTAACAGATTTCACTGCCAACAGTCCCAGAGGGTTATTTTTCTTTTGCTTCTTTTGCAGGAGTTTGCCTTTCTCGTCTTCTAAGGAAAAAAAAGTTGCTTTCAGCCAATATATTTTTTGTCTTGAAAATTCGTAAACTATAAATTAACCCTATTTAATAATTTGAAGTATATTACATTCGTTTCTTTAAATTGTTCTGCAAAAATACTGACGCAAAGGAATGAACATAAGTACGTAGGTATTTATTTCCTGGTTTATCATCTGTGTAGTTATCAGTGTCTTTCATTCTCGTATATTGACTACCTATATACATTAAGAAAAAAAATCTTAATGAAAGGCTTTAAAGTATATTCTACAGTTATCGAATAATAATAAAATTTAACTTTGTTCAAACATTTTTCACTTTATATTTTCATAAACAGAAAAAGTTCAAATATATTTCTGGAATGTAACATCGTGCACAAAAGTTTATGTTGCATACATTGTACAGTTACCACTCACCGGACACATCCACTTATTTCTTACCGTAAATAAAGCAGATTGTCTGCTTTTTATAGCGGAACTAATAAAGAAATAAACACTCGCTTGTGGTGTACAGTCGCATGCAAAGTTGGTTAATTTTAATATTGATTTAACTCTTTTTTTTTTTTTTTGTTTTTTTTTTTTTTTTATACTATATATTAAAGTTATTGTGTATATTAAAGTTATCTATATTTATTATTAGGAATGGATTACTGTAAGTTACGTGTAGTATTAATTTAAGTAGTAGTCTCATCTATTACCGGTTAATCGAGTGAAATGAACTATGATATTTTCCGAGAAACGGGGTAGTTGGTTCACGGAAAATATCAAAGATCATTTCACATGATGTTCTCAACTCATTAACGATATCGAAGTATTGCAATTAGATCATTTATCGGACTGTTCAGAGCTCCAAACTCCAACTACCCGTAACAACTACCATAAATGAATGAATTTTACAGCATTAAGTATGCTAACTATACAAATAGAATCAGAAATCAATGTTTAAAAATGATTGTAACATCATGCATTGGTTTCGATAGTTCGTAAGAAGATCGGTAGATGACTACACCATCGCCGTAAGAACGGATAAATAGAAGGGAAATTTGAATCACATCGGGTGTGTCTTGGTAGCCGAATTTGTCAAGGCGAAAGCCTGTAAGGGAAAGACCGCGGGTTCGAGTCCCGCCCGAGAAGATTTATTTTTTCCTATGTATTCGAACTGCCATAAATGTTCGTATGACAACTGGGACTATCATGGTTATATGTATAAATTGAAATGTGCGCTCGTATTCTAAGTGATATCTTCATAATGTCAAATAGTTTTATGATGGATGGTATGTAAGTTGTAAGGATGACAGCTTTAACTACTATTTTATGAGACGTATACGTTGACATTATATTATTATTATTACATTTCCAGCGTTTATGTACTTGAGTTTATATTAATACAATAGAAGAAGATATTATACTAATTTATGGGATTGACATTTTATTACGTTTTTGACAGTCGTGACATAATGTTAACCAAACATAGATTACTACCATAGATTCTATACTATGAACCTATCGCCACTTATCTAGGGGAGCAGTATAGATAAACTAACTTGCGTATCAAGGGAACAAGTAATAGAATTTAAGTGTTTGTAATATTAAATTAACGGCTTTCAATACATACATACATAAAATCACGCCTATTTCCCATAGGGGTATGCAGAGATCACGGATCTCCATTTGCTACGGTCCTGACATACTACTCTCGTGTCATTCACCCTCATTACATTCTTCATGCCCCTTTTCTAAAACTTCCCCGATTTGGTCCAGGTATGTGCGTTTTCAATGACTGTACGTATATCAGTATTTTTTGTCTTTAATATTGGCTGTTTGGTTAATTTCGATAAGTATAATGGCAGGTAACTTTAGTAAGGTATGAAACAAACTCCTTTTATCAGAACAAGAATAAATAATAAGAAGAATAAATAAAGAACCAAAAGAATCAAGTTAACAGAAATGTTAAACAATGTAATGTACAATGGGCAGCCTTATTGCAAACAACAATCTCTTTTAGGCAACCTTTGGATGGACAGGACTGCATAGGAACCACACGTGAGTTTCAGATGGAAGATTCAGATTTAATTCCACGCAGATGTATTCGTGGGTACGGCTTTTAGACAAACAATTTTGTTTGTCGACATTGAAAATGGATCCGTTCAACTTCTAGCGTTTAATATCTGAATCAAACAATTACATATTCATCTAATACAGACTATAAAGGTAAATATACATGAAACATTAATTTTAGATGTTAAGGTAAAGGTTAAAGTGCAATTGAATCACAATTTAGTTTCGATTTGTTCGAATCAAGTTGGGGTTCTAACTTAATTACAACTATTGTGCTAAAAGTATCGAGTGAGTCTACGTTTAGTGGATCTATCACGGAGATTTTTTTTATTAACATTAAGTACCTACATTCATGTAGCAAATCATAGAACTTACGCTTTTTCCAGCACAAATGGAATAATTCTAATGGAAACAGTTTCTTTCTCGGTCATGTCTTCAAATCCATACCAATATTATAAATGCGAAAGTAACTGTCTGTCTGTCTGTCTGTCTGTATGTTACGCTTTCACGCCTAAACCACTGAACTGATTTTGATGAAATTTGGTATAGGGATAGATTAGACCATGATAAAGGACATAGGCTATGTTTGGTCGCGATAACCGACATCCACGCGGGCGGAGCCGCGGGCAAAAGCTAGTATTATATAACAAAAAATATTGATAAGACAAACGGATCATCATCTAAAATCTTACTCACATGTAAAACAATTTTAATTAAGAACCGTCAAGCAAAACAGCGTACAGAAAAAAATATGTTCACTAAATTTACGAAATAAGATTTTTTTTAATTTCATCTCGTGAAACCGTTTATAAATTCAAGAGAATAAAGTGGGAAATGTAACGTTATTTCCTTCAGCGGGTCGGACACAAGTCCGCACCGACGGAAATGAGATCCCTCCACCCTTTTATCAGGGCCTAATCGCGATAGGACATGACCGGCTACTTGGAATAAGATTTCCTACTGGGCCGCAAAATGTTGCTACTGTTAACTCAGAGTTTAAGTGCTTTTTCAGTTGGTTTTTGTGTGGATATTTTGGAATTAATTCAAAATGGGTTTATTACCCATTTTGTATTTTGTATTAAAAATAAAAAATAGTTAATAGTATATATAGTAAAAATAAAATATACCAAAAAAAATATAAAAATATTAAATATTTTTTTTTTTATAATATTTTTACTTTTTTTTTCGTGCGGAAATCCCCTTGGAAACTCCCCCTGCCGGAGCCGGAAGGGGAGGTTATGTCGGCCTTGAACCGACTAAAACCGCACGCCGACTGTGGGTCTTGGTGCTAGGCCGGAGGTGAGGTTGTCGTCGACATATTCCTCGCACCCCGGCTGACCCAGGGTCGTCCCTTACGGTCCGGCCCTCCTCGGGAGGGGGGACAACGGTGTTCCCGACTCGCCCCCGGAATGGGGAGGCGTGCTTTTCAGCGCGCAGCCGCCCTGATCTTCTCGCTTATGCTGGGGGGATAGGCGGCTCCACCCGTCACCCCCCGGCCCGCGTTCATGGGGGACGGAGGTCAGTCAGTGCCCTCCGGCGCCCGAGTTGCCTGTCCGCGCGGGCGGCGCGTTCCTCGAGTTTCTCTCGCTCGCGCCGCCTCTCCCGCTCCGCCGTCTCCTTCACGACCATTACCTGCTCACTGAAGGAGACGCCGCGCCGGCCGCCCACCCGTCCGCACAGCGGACCATTGCTGTGAGCAGGGTGGCGAGGGTGAGAACTCTCACTCCAGGGCCGCCACTAGCTCCCGCCTTGGTTCAGCCCATGCTGGACACTCGGTGAGCGTGTGCAGCCCTGTATCCTCGCTCGCGTCGCAATGATGGCACTCAGACGTTGCCTCACCTACTAATCTCTAAGGCTGTCAGCAATGCTTTCATGAGATACAACCTGGTGACAGACGAACAGACAGATGGACAGTGGAGTCTTAGTAATAAGGCCGACTTGTTACTAAGACTCCACTGTCCATCTGTCTGTCTTCCTGTTCCCAGGTTCAGGGCCCATCGTATCGGTACGTTATCTAATAAAGACTTTTGGTGGCGATAACCGATATCCACGCAGGCGCAGCTGCGGGCGAAAGGCTAGTATTATAGTAAATATATTGCGTATTAAAAATTATAATGAACGCTTCGACCCTTGAGCTGGTAGCTCGAGCGTTTAAGTTGCGAGTCTTAACGCTCGCAAACGTTCAACGCTTGAGCGTTTAACGCTCAAGTCGTTAACGCTCAAAAGCGTCGACTCAATGCTCAACGCTCGACTCTCAGCGCTTAATATTTACAACACTAACTATAATATTCTACATAGTAAATAAACAATGATAAAACCAACTGGCACGTATTTTCAAAGATGTAGTAGAGGAGTTGATCGGGTCGAGTTGATCAAGGAAAACATAAATAGATCAAAGTAGTGTTTTTGAAAAAAAAAAGCAAGTCGAAAGCATCCAAATAAGGATTGAATATAGGATAACAGGACCAGTTCATTGTATGGAGATGTCGTCTCTGTCCTATAGGAAGAAAGCCGTTACGAGGTATGGTAGGTATAGCTTGTGCGAGTTAACATGGCACCTGCCTCGAAGACGCCCTCCTCCCGCTTCCCCGCGCGCGACCCCGCTCTCGCCGTGAGAGGCTAGTAGCGTCAGCATACACGCCTCCCGCTCCCCCGCGCAAAGCCCCGAGCCAGGTGCCATGTTAATTCGCACGAGTAGTATGAGCAAATAACTTAATTCATTCAGGTAAGGATTAGCTTCAAACTTAGTTCAAGAAGTTATAATTCAATGTATTGTGGTTAAACTTCTTCCTCATCTTTGCATTAATCCCATTCGCATCCGAAACTTTCAGCTTGGAGTTTGGGGTCCCCTTTACCAGTCTAATTTCAGATTTGGCTAAACTCCGATATTTTTCGTAAAACGACTGCCATATTATGACCTTTACAACCCAAAGGCGATATCAAAGCATCGCACTTCCTTACATGTTCCTACGGTCAACCGGGACCCACACGGCTTAAGATGCTCCCCGAGGCACGACCAGACCAATGCAAATACCCATATTCATGCATACAAATATTTGCATTGAGCGGGGATCGAACCCGCGCCTCCTGCGTAACAGCCGCGTTCACTACCACTACGCCACGGACGCTGTCAGTATTGTGTTCTAACTATCTATTTAAAATTTAAAGCATTTTATGTCGTTGTTAGCTCCGTCGAAAATGTAGCAGCTTTAAATTTCCTATTTTACTTCGCTGTCATGGACCGTGGCGTAATGGATAAATAATAAATGAGCTAATCTTAATCGGACTGATAGTTCCGGAGATTAACACTTTTAAATAAAATATATATCTATAAACTTTACAGATGAATTATATTAGAAAAGGTCTAAGTATATGAAATACGAAATGGTACCTACTGATTAAAGGTAAGTAGATGAGTAACCCCTGCTATCTGTCAGTATTTTTTTAACAACATCATTTATTTATTTATTTATTTTAAACTTTATGCACATAAATTTGTACAAAGGCGGATTTAATGCCAAAGGCATTATCTAACAGTCAACCTTAGGGTGATGCAGAGATACTTTGATGAATACTTACATGAAATCATTTCAAATATGATAGGTAACACATCATCGTGCCTAGTGTTATCTTCAGACAAAATGGCTATTGAACAGGTACCGAAGGATGCGAGAGCTGTTTGAACAACTATGACACAAGAATATTAATTAACATTACGATTTCGCACTAGTTGGGCTTATTTCACATGCTTTTTATGTAGTTAAATATATCTTTCGATCCAGTTTTTCAACTTAGATAAAGTCAGATATTGACGAATAGCATGCAAATTGTAAAATTTTTCTAAAGTACCTAAGAGTTTTCACAGGTTCTGAAATTTTAAAAAATTTGAGGTCATGGAAATCGTGTTTTAGCATAAGTGGCTATAGATACTTATGACTTTATGAGTTATTTAGTTGTTTGTTTAGTTATGACATAATATATACACCTAATGTTTTTCAATTCAGAAATGAATGAATAAAATGAAATAAATTTTATACAATCTCTGTCTGTCTCTTTGTATATGAACATATTGTTTGGATGATTTTTATATTGTTGTTAGCTTTGTTGTTATAAAATTAAGATTTTCAATACAATGTAACATTTTCGAGAAATAAATGAGTATGAATATGAATATGCATTTTATTTATGTACATTAAAATCTGTAGTTTAAAGTCTGCCAAACTGTAAAACAGTTTGTTGGCAGAATGTAGCTCCCTGTTTTTATCCTTATTCCATCCAATCATATCCAATTTCATAACTTCAGTTTAAACATACCCACAGTTTTTTTCCCAGTGGGGTAGGCAGAAGCTACAGTTTTCGAAAATGTTCATGAAAATTGTTTCCGTAATCTATAAACATGTATTTGAAAAAGTTACGGAACATTTTCTGATACGGCTTCAAGTACCAATTAGTAATACTTATCAAAGTCTGCAGACAACGTTCTGGGAACTTGTGTGCGATGAATTTATGAAATAAGATATGGAAATACATTTACTGACTTCATATGTGAATTCGAGGAAACTTTAATACTATTTACTCATAATATTCTACTTATACGATATACGTAGGTATATGATAATCGTATACAAATACCGTTACACCTACTTTATAAACGAACTAGCTTTTGCCCGCGGCTCCACCCGCGTGGATGTCAGTTATCGCGACCAAACATAGCCTATGTCCTTTCTCAAGTTCTAATCTACCCCTTTACCAAATTTCACTAAAATCGGTTTAGGCGTGGAAGCGTAACATACAGACAGACAGACAGAGTTACTTTCCCATTTATAATATTAGTATGGATATGGATGATATAAAAACGACAAAAAAGTTTGACATTTTTAACCATTGTATCAGTTTTTTGTTCAAATTCTATAACTTCTTTCATTTGATATTAAAATGACAAACACCTGTATAGAAGTCGGGTTATTTATGGCATATTATTATGACCCGTTTAACTAGAAAATTTGAGAGCTATTGACGGAGGAATCTCTAGTGTAGGCTTTCTTTGGATTTGAAACCCAGAGTCACTACCATAAAAGCCGTATAATACAAATCAAAAGAAGTAGGAAGGAGTATACTCCCTGGGCTCCGAGGTGGCAGCTCCAGATGCAACGGGAACAACTCTAAGATTCTGATGACATATATGACTGTCATGAAAAGAATGATTAAAAATAAAAAAAAACCCGACTACCAATGAAAAGATCGAAATAAATTTGATAGCAGGCGGTACCCATTTGCCAATCATAAACCGAAAGAAAATTAATGTATAGATATATTAAAAATTAGTGTAAGATATATTATACATGCCTTCATTTTGATACCCTACTCGATAAGTTTGAGTCAAATATATTTTTGACAACATGTTTTAGCGCCAAAAATCCACCATTTTGATTTTCTAGAAATATTACTGTATCTGTTGCACTCACACAATCCGTCAAGCCGTTCATGCTGTAAGGTCTTGCCAAATAAATGGACCTACATACTACATAGTCTCGAAAAACATTACCCTTATTCCTTCGGCAGTCGGGTAAATATTCCCCTATTTGTAAAATTGATAGGTCGACTTATATTCGTATTTAGTAGTGCTATTTTAGGTAATAGGACGGTAGGATCGTAAAACTCGGCATTTGGCCAGTAAGCCGATTACACGCTGTAATCTGGCTTAACTGTGACACACGAACTGTACCCATATCTTCACTTTGCCCTTCATTCTCACAATACTGATATCATGTTAGGAAGAAGCTTCTTATGTAATTTTCATACCGTCGGCAGTATTGTTGAGGACTATTTGAATGAAATTTAGTATGCTAAGAATTCAAATTGAGTAAAAAAGGACATTTTTTGATCGGATAAAACGGGATTCGAACCCACGAACCTTCTGTAATAGGGAGAATGCTTTGACCACTAAGCTACTGGATCTCTCCCGGACTAATCCAAATCTTTTTCCGTATATATATACACGTCTTTAGGGCGCCGGTGGAGCCATCTACCAACATTCTCCTCCTCCTGTATTTACTTTTAAAATTCATTTAATTAGTGATTTCATTACAGTTGAATATTGTGAGCTGTTTATTTTATTTACAAGTTTTATGGTCGTTTACTATTTACATCACATAATCATAGTTGGTAGATATCCGTAAGAATGTTGGTAGATAGCTCCACCGTCGCCCTTAAAGACGGATATAAAGAGAAGGAAAATTTGAAATGATTCAGGTGTGGCTCAATAACTCCGTTGGAAGGGCATTCCCCTTGTAAGGGAAAGGTCGTGAGTTCAAGTCTCACTCGAGCATTTCATATTTTTCCGATGTTTTTCGAAATCAAATAACAACAAATAGTCACGAATGAATTCGTTAAATTAATAAATTTCATTTTAAAAAAAGTAATTAAAAAGCTATTATTTATCTCATCCTATTGTCAATATTCAAGTTGTAATTTTCTATGATGAAGTCAGTAATCTTCTTTAGGTTCAATTAAATAAGACGACATTAAGTGACACTGGTGAATTAATACATACACTGTTTCACTTTATGAGTAGGTACAAAATAATATTATGAACATAATACTTTATCTGACTCAGATCAAAACTAACGATCTTCCGGCCGGAAGTTTGTTCGCTAACAGTTCAAATTAGTTGAGCACACACCCGGAACATTGAGAAGAATGCAGCTTTTAGATAAAGATATAGAGTAGTTAAAACCAACGCAATGTTTTTTTTTATTCTATCTAATTTAATGATGAAATGTTTGAAGCAGCGCTAGCCTAGGGATTAAGACGTGTGACTTCCGATTGAGAAGTCGTGGGTTGAAACGCCGATCATGACATCGACGTATAGCCACTCCTAATAAAAGCAAGCTGAAAAAGTTAATTATTAGCTTGGATAAAGAAGAGATATGGAGAGAGCCAGGTATGAAATATAGATTTTTATCTTGTAAGTATTGATTCATTGGGCATGTTTGTAGATCAGTCAACGAATAGTGCAGATTGTGTAGAAAGGTGGTTCGGTGTAGTGGAATGGATGGATAACACAATACTGCCAGGTAAGCGTTCTCAGTACTAATCTATTGTCATTTAAATATCACAAACGATAGAGGTCAAGAAACAATGTCAATATACAGATATCATAAATTAATCCATAAACACGTCAAATTACAAAATACGAAAAACGCAAACGGGTTCGTGATTAAAAGGGTGCGCCTAGACCTGAACCCGGCGCAAAAGTGCCCATCACGCTGGCTGCGTTTCCTCTCTAGATTGCGATGGCCAACCTCTGCACCAGGTACGATCCAGCACGATAGTCACCTGACTTCTCTCCGATCCTACGCCCGATGTCCTTCACAAATTTTTTTGGCGGTGGAGACGCTGGGCTGATGGGGTGTGGACACCCCAACAGCCCAGCGTCTCCACCGCAAAGGGAACGAATAAATAACGGGTCTGCAACGCCTCGTACTTGATCCCGTCAGCCGCAGCCTTGGCAGCCGCGGCCGGAAACCGGACCGTACGGCCGAGGTGACTCGGAGCGACAGTGCTAACGCACGTGGCGTCCTACAACAGGCACTTGCCGCTCTTCCAGGGTAGGTACTAGATTCATGCCATCGGGTCTCTTACCGTCGGATCTGCTGAGGCCGGGCGGCTCAATAAAAGTAATAATTTATTTAAAATAGAGCGAAAAAAATTGTGTTTACACACCCCCTCAATTAATAGGTCATATAAAAAGGTACATAATATTTTCACCTGAACAAAAAAAGAACTCCAATTTTTTTCAAACTAGATAAATACCCACAAAGAATATTATAATCACAAAAGTGATATCTGAACTCATTGTCAACTTTTTATTAAATTTAATAACTTTGAAGTAGCTTACAGTTATCGGAAAGATGAAATTAAAAAAATTCCGACTAAAAAACGAAAGCGGGGGCGAGAGCATCTCACAGGTGCGTTACCCATTTATATTCTTTCTGAAGCTGAAATTGGGTATTATAATGTCTCGTTTCACAGTATGACAGACAATTTGCACTTCATAAGCGTTAAATTGGTCATTAGGCCTCCCCGTCGTCAAATAAGCGTAGCAATAAAGTGTGAAATATTTATTATAACGTCTTCGCTCGCGAGTGTAGAAATGGGATGTGTTCAGTAAATTTTATATTATCCACGGTTATATTGCGTGTGAGTTATGTGTTGTCAGCTGAATATCATTATCTGACGTCTACGTGTTGGAATGAGGAGTTTGCAACGGAGATTTACGTGAAATAGTCTGAGTGAATTAATTAATGCATATTCATATAGAATTGTGTTTGATTTTCATATTCACCAAATACCTAGTCAGCTTTTTCAATACAACTCATTTATATTTATTAAATATGTGAAGTATAAAGTTTCCCACAATCATCTTTTGTGTGATGTAATGGTTTATACCGGGTGTAAGGGGAACGCTCCCGAAGCCGAAAACCCCTAATAGTACTACAGGTACATAACACATTGGCATAAAAATAAAATCGATTTGAACAAAAACAAATATCCGTTTTTTTATTTTGAATTATCCTTTAGTCGCATTATGTCCAATTCGCAAAATGTCCAGCGAGCTCAAATTATCCAATTCTCACAACGTCCAATTCGCAAATTGTCCAATTCTCACAACGTCCAATTCGCAAATTGTCCAATTCTCACAACGTCCAATTCTCACAATGTCCAATTCTCACAACGTCCAGTTCATAAAATAGGAGTCGTCTTTGATTACGGCAGGCCATTTTGACAACCTTTTGCGAGGCGTGATTCAGCTCGAAGTAAAAATGCCTTTATAATTTATGATCAACACTTATTTAACAAATAATATGTAAAATATGTATCATATCTATCATAATTTGGTAATAATTATGATCAAAACATAATTATAAGTATTTTTATAAACTAGAATCAACATAGGTATTTTAATCCTAGTAAATTCCCTCAAATAAGACAAATACATGTCCGCGTTTTGTTATTGCCAGCTATTGCAAATGATTTAAATCAAAGCAAATCTTTGATTAAAATTAATTACTTTCATCCATCGTGTTAGTAAAGCTAAATGAAACGGTAATTTCATAAAAAACACCATTACAAAAAAGCACGCGCTAGGCGTTTGGTAATTTTTTTTGTAGTGATGTTGTGAAACTCATGTTGTGAAGCTTATTCTTATTCTCTCATTCTTACATAGGTATTCAAAAATACTAAAGTTAAAAGCTATGTTTATTCATTCTCCAATAAAATATAGGTAACCAAAAACAATTAAAATTGAAACTCTGGACAAAATTCCTCATACCTCAGCACCATGCAATTAAAACAGTATATGCAACGCAAACATCACTCACTGAATATCTACATACATCGGGCAAAGTACATATAGGTATATAACAGGACACAATCGAATCAGTTAACGAGACGCGACACGATATATCCGCAAAGCATACATCCCACTCATTGGTACAACGGATCGAATAAACAGTGTTGACATTGGGAATCGGATGCGCATGGGATTGGAAGGCTCTTTAAATAGGAACCCAATATTCTACGTTGGGAAATTCATTTAAAATATGATTTTCCGCTACAAAACGATATGTTACTACATAGTCAAATTTGTAAAATTATAGGCTGTGAAAACACAATATTTAACCCTATCCAAAGTATTTTCTTATGACAGATCGCAGACGTACAAAAGTTTATAAATCAAAATATTGTTTAGAGTTTCCGATATATCGGTGTTTTTCCTCTGTAATCATGGTGCTTGCAACAGCAACAAAATATAGGAAACTTCAAATAATACGTGGTGTGTATTATTTGAAGAACTTGAATCTGGAAACATAGTTATTATTAGCTTCTTAGTACCTAAGTAACCTGAGGCTGGTTTTATCGTTACGCGTTTCGGCAGCGCCGTTGGAGCGCGCGCGTTCAGAGATATATGGGAGTAGAAGTTGCGTTTTAGTGTCGCGCACTTGGGCAGCGCCGTTTAATAAACGCGCGATGTTCGACAGCGCTGTCCAAACGCGCGCTGCTCATTCGCTTCTACGGCCAGTGTGCGTTTTAGTGTGACGCTGTTGAGACGCGCCGTAGGTATAATTTTGTAAGAAATGAATTACATCGATACGGGACGAGTAATCGAGGAAGTTCGATCCAGAAGGTGTTTATGGGACCCGGCCGATGAATTATACAAAAATAAGGATGCAAAAAATAAAGCCTGGGAAGAAATTGGAATTACCTACTCTTTTTCGCCGATGCCTTCTTTTCCATAAAAAGTAAATAGCCAGTACTCGACTCGCATTAACATTCATAATATTGTACACGACTGTCTCACAGCAGCGGAACGCGTGCACCTCATCTCGTTTTATAGTGCACCGCTGTTCAAACGCGTGCTGGTAACAGCGCGCTGCTCAACAGCGCGCCTAGCGGCGTGACGATAAAACCAGCCTGAAACATTATAGCAGACAATTATAAATTATATTAATAAACAAAATTATAAAGCAAACTTATAAAAGTTGATCAAAGTAAGGATCTGTGTCAAACTTAAGCCTCCAACAAAATAATGTCTAAATTTAATAAAACATCATCAAAAACATCAAAACTTCATAGTAAATATTTATATCTCAGTACGTAGTAAAGATTTACTGCGAGAATAAATTATAAAATGAAAAACAAAAAGCTTTAGCGTGAAACAAAATCAAAGCCAGACTTTGTTATTCAATCTCTTCGCTTTCAACTAAAAAAAGAGCCTTAAGATGTTTCGAAAAGCGCTTTTCATGAGCTAAGAAACGTTTCATATCAAGTCGAAATGGAGTGTGCATTGCATTGCGTCGTTGTTCAAACAAGACAAGACGCACTCATACAAATTGTACACTCCATTTGACTCGACCTTTCTTGCATCGTTCACATAATCGTAGGCAATCTCAGTTTCTCGTACGAACGCATCTTGGTTCTAACGATTTCTGCAAGCATTCTACATGAGATGGGAACAGCTTGATTTCAAATGCAGTATTCAGCCCCTAGGTCTGCATTTTCTGTACTAACTGTATTTTAAGTTCAACTGAATTTCATGTGGAACTATTTACATTTGTGTTGTAACAAAGTGTAGTTTGGGGATATATTTGTAATAATTAATTAATTAGGTTAGAGGTGTGCCTAGAAGAGGGACATAACTATACAGCTAGATATTGTTCGGTAAATATTTATGCTATGTGTGTAACTATTTTACGGATGGTAATTACGTAGTAATTATAGTAAAACTAAAATTAACATATACTTCCGCGTATCTTGATGTATAATCATAAAATAGATGTGCTCATGTTGGAACATCGGTCTACTTACAAAATAGGGACATACTCAATGTATGTGATATTATATCAGAACAGTCGGCCAGTTACCCCGTGAATACGACCAGTGATATCTCTTCGAAACGTTCTAATAATCAGTTCAAATGTTCGTTTTAATTCCCGGTAATTTACAAGAATGTATATTTAAATGGTTATGATTATGAAGTCTTTTAACTTATCAGCCTGTTTACTTTTTTAATATATTTTTAACTTTATAGCAGCGTTATATCTAGGTTCTGTGAATTTTAAAATGTTTCCATACAAATTACAATAACACTGTAAAGGGATCTCAAGTCAATCACAGCGTTGGTCATGGGCACCTAAGCGTAACGAAATAAAAGTGATTTTTTTATTTTTATTTTGTAACAATGTAAAGCAATGAACTAAAAACATGAATTCTATCAGTAAATTATCCATATCCATACTAATATTATAAATGCGAAAGTAACTCTGTCTGTCTGTCTGTCTGTATGTTACGCTTTCACGCCTAAACCACTGAACCGATTTTGATGAAATTGGGTATAGGGGTAGATTAGACCATGAGAAAGGACATAGGCTATGTTTGGTCGCGATAACCGACATCCACGCGGGCGGAGCCGCGGGCAAAAGCTAGTAAGCAATAAATCCAATTTAGCTATACAATGGGCTCCCCCTTTATTATGTGGGACCGAATATCATAGTTGGCGTAACGTGGGTGTTAATATACCTCTGCCTATACCTTTGGGTATTTACAGGCGTGAGTATATTATTTTGTATGGTGTTTAATTACAAATATTCGTAAAAATGTATTAAGTTTTACAATTATTTTTGTATTTAAAAAATAATATTAGAACCGAAGTTACTAATTAAATATTCCCTCTAACTCCTCCTCCTAAATTGCTTGTGCTAGGAGTGGATTCACGTCGGTAGTATAATGGCCAGGATTCGAACTCGGGACCTCTCGATCGTAAGGCCGACTCCTTAACCACTAAGCTATCCAAATATCGAAACATCGAAACGTTTTCGCAAACTTTCACGTTCACAATTTTAAGTAGGGTAGGATTATAATATATTATAGCTACTCTAGAAGAATATTGAAACCGTTACTAGAGCATAAAGGGATTTTCTGTTCGAGTTTTTAAACCTCAGACGGATTAAATATCTTCATCTTACAGAAGACCGCAGTTAATCGGTATTTGCATAGCATTGTATTTACGTGAGCCGGGTTGCCTAAGCTCCTTAGAAGGAATAGATCGGCAACGCACGAATGATATCCCTTGTAAAAATAAATTGATGCAGACAGTCGACTTTGACTATATTTGTTTTAGTTTTGGTTTTTCCAAGTGACTAAAATGTGGAGTTCTTCAGGAAGGGCATTAGAATGTTTTTACAGGGTCTATCAGCACGAAGGTGACTCTTTTGTAAGGCGCAGTTGCAAATTTCCTTAATATGCCACGGGAATTACTTCCCACATGTGCTTGTCTGCCTCCTTAGTGGTATAAATAAATTATCTTTTCTCTTTACTGTTCTAGGGTTGGCATTCATATTGGTTTTACAATATTATCAGAGTGTATTGGACCTAAATTTTCAGGACCAAAATCTCACCTGCAAACCTTTACACCTGCGGAATTACGAAAAAAACTCCCGTGTAGATGTCCAGTTCTATATATATCTGCGCGACTGCGACTGTCAACTCCGAACTATATATATTCACATAATCACGCTTTTATCCCCGGAGGGTTAGTCAGAGGTGAATTAACACCCACATTTCATCCATAGTTGTAGTCGGTCCCATGTAATACCCGGAGCCTATTGCCATAATATTCCGGCCACAGTTGTTGACTCGAGCCTTTATCTGAGGCTGAGTCTGGGCTGTATATATCTGTCTGATGTTAAACAGCCCTATCCTTTAATCGCCTTGTACGGCACCGCATTGGAAGAGATGGGGTGGCCTAAATTCTTATCTGCCGGGAACCACGCGGCCATAAAAACCAAATAAAAAAATGAGGAATAGTAGAGATAAGTCTAGGCTTCCATGTGCAAGCTTGAAATGCAGCTGGGGTTGAAGTTCAGATGCCGAACATTCGGAAGACCAAGTAGAAAGGATCAAGGCTACCTTAGATAAAAATAAAGAAAGGAAATATTTTTATTAAGCAGACACATAAAATAATGATAATGATAGTTCTTATTTTCTACAGCAAAGCATTTAAAATATCTCTCGATTACAAAGACAACGTCACAGTGATTCCACATGCTCAAATGTAATGATATAAGCATTATATATGCAAATAGACGAGTATGCACGTGACGTTACTCCGTGGAACTATATGTTAGCAGTAGTTTGTATTAGAATAATGCGGTCATAAAACCGCATTAAACTTGCAGCGACAACTCGTTGTAACTGTCCAATTTGGACAACATATTTCACTGAAAGTCATAAAGTCACGTCTGTTTTCCCTGGTGGTAGGCAGAGACAGCATCCTTCGACTGGCTACGGTCCTAGCCTACCAAACGTATTTTCCACTCTAGTGATTTTTTGTCAAAAATGCACATGGATAATATTCTAGACCTGGCATTTCGATAAAATGGCTTCGATCTGATTGACATCCTACGTCGTATTTGACTGAATTTTTTATAGCATTTTTAATGCTAACTTTAAACTTCGAAAAACATCGGAAAAAATGAAACGCTCAATAGCTCAGTTGGAAGAGCATTCCCCCTGTAAGGGAAAGGTCGTGAGTTCAAGTCTCACTTGAGCGTTTCATTTTTTCCGATGTTTTTCGATCCTACGTCGTAATTTACTGGGTTACCCACTCAGCCTTGTTTCGTAAATATTTTGTTTAACGTCTTTAATTTGAATCATTTAAGCATCTTCTTCAGACGGCAGACAAACACACGGCCCACCTGATGGCAAGTGGTAACCGTGGCCTAAGGACGTTTGCAACACCAGGGAAGTCACACTCGTGCTGCCGACCCTGTAAGAACAGAAATCATATAGATGACCGAAGTAGGTTGGCTGGGTGCTGGTATTGACCAAATATCCCGGGTTCTTTAAGCGGGGCGTGAAAATGAGCCTGATGAGGTCGTGTGTAAGAACAGAAATCACATCTTGCTCACTACATCTTCACTCGTACCTCAACATAACCGCAGGCAGCTGTAATATAACGTCATAAACTAAAATATAAATATATGATGTTTTATCAACATTAAAACATACATTACATATCATTAAACATTTGATTTATAACGTGAAACGATAACAAACGCTTTTAATAGCACCAAGTACCGTATACAGAGTACGAATGCGAATGCTCTTTTCGAAATGAAAAGAAAACACTACGATGTTTCCCAGCATAAATTCCTGGCACTCGGCAAAATTGAAAAGTCCACTCAGTAGAAGCTTCCGTTTAGGTAGAAGGCACAATCTCAAATTGTTTACGCTCTCATGCCCCTTAAGACAAGAATGGCGGCTCTTAGGCGGCTAAGGAAATGAATATTAGAGTGTTTACATGTTTGTGTGTTCACTTCGTAAAATATGAATGGGAACAGGAGTGCTAAGCGATGGATAATAGGTGTTACTGTTTGTCGCTGAGTTCTGTTATGCGAATTGTTAAATTGTTCTCACTTGTCGTTTGAGAGCAAAAACTTTTTAACAAATTTGAAGTGAACTGTTCATGTAAAACGATGTTTAGTATGTTAATAATTTAACACACATGTTTGGAGATTTAAGGCTATGATGGGTAGATTACCTTATATTATACATGTAGAAGTGTAATTTAATTTTGCTTTGTGCCTTTCGGAGTAGCGGGAGCGAGAAATAATAGATACACGTGCTATTAATGATGGGTTTATTTCATGACTGACTTAAATCTAAACAGCATATAGATTTATATATTGTCTACACACTACAGCTTTACTAACGTCAGAAGCAGGCACATCTCTCTGATGATTCTGATGAGCTAATACGTTAGAAGTTGCTGTGATCTATAAACGCTTGCAATTATGAACTGTCACTCGTACTTTGTTACCAAAAACTGTCACCACAGAGAGAGCAGAGAAGAAAAGATGAAACAGTAAAGGGAGGGAAACAATATCTTTAGTCATCTACAAGAGTACAATCTGTGATACAATGAATACGCAAAGAGTGACTAAAACTAGATGAAAATAAACCTATACATACAATAATAATAACGGGAATTAACGTGATCATGGTACAGGCACATACATACTTTGATCTGCCTGACGTCTGTGACCACGGCCGGTGTAACCTGGTCGAAACGTCAGGCAAACTAAAGGTACGTATGTACCTATACCATGATCGCGTTATTATTCTTGTATATCATGGGACGCGAGAGCTTAAAAGAAATAAGACCTTTTACCGAGATTGTATACGCTTCTGAAAAGTCATGGTTACTGTTCGTTGATGACCGAAGTCGGTTGGATGGATATTGGTATAGGCCAAATATCTCCAATTCTTTAAGCGGGGCATGCGGTTGATAATCTCAGGGCCACCATTGTAACACTATTGGTGTCTATAATGGTGAACCTCTAAACTGACAGCTAGCTTTAACAGCTTTCTAAGTTTACCCAGGTTAGGTCAAGTCTTGTTATTGACCTGAAATGTGCTTATGCTCACGCCTGCACATCTCGTATGGCAGGCAGCGGTATATTTATACCCATATTTTATTAACTATATTTTAGATCTCACGCATTAACGCGACGTGAATCTACAGCCTCATATATTCACTATATTCCTTTCCATATGCCATAATGCCGTAGAAAAATAATTCACAGGAAAGCCCTATAACATTATATTTGATTGTGAAATCGAACCGAAGACTCATTTGAACAATAGTTTATCCATTTTTTAATCGACTTCAAAAAGATAAAATATTATATTTTTGTTTGTTACGTAATTACACCGCCAATAATTATGAACGGATTTTTATGATTCTTTTCTAGTTACAGTTTTGTTGGAAAGGGAATTTCAAGTCTTTAAAAAGCACGATAACGTAGGAGAAGCCGCGAGCATAGGCTACTAATACAATGGCCTAAATATTTGCAATGTTGGATACGCAATTTATGTGACAACTGTGACATTACTTCCAATGTCTAGAATAAATCATGTTAGCGTTACACGGAATGTCCATATTCTGAACATTTGTGACTGAATAACTTAACGTAACATGCATGTTTATGTCATGTCTGCCGTCTGCCAGTCTTTGTTTGGTATTTCTGTTACTTAACTTGGAGACAATTCCGTTTTTTTTATATACAGCCTGTCAATAAAAAAAACTTGAAATCTTCACATACAACTTTATATGAAAAAGCTCTTCTTTGTGAACTGAACTTATATGAAATTTGATATAAGTCTCGTCGTATCAGGAAGTCAAAGGATTAGCGGAGGAGAGATAAGAATGGTGATTACTCCACCGAAAACAGAGAGAGATATTTTATAGGAGACATCAATTAATTTTGCTTCATATTATATTTGTTGTTTTGAACACTCAAATATGCTTTACGCAAATTGAGCATCCTCAAAATATCTACATGTTATGCTTGTACGGAGTCTCGCATGACATCAAACGCCAAATGTGTTGGCGCGCGGAACGTCGAATTCCAATCTTTTTTCCTTTACACTCAATAAAATCAAAGAGTCTTCTCATGTCGCTTTTCAACATATCCGAAACGATTGCAAACTTCCTTTGGATCCCCTACTATTAGTTCTTACTTGAATATTTTTTCGCAATGAGGAGAAAGTAAATAGGTGCTACAGATAACATTAGATCAATCTAGACCAACAAAGTAATCCCATGGTAACAAACAAATAATGACCTCCGACAGAATAAAAATGGAACGCTCTACCAACTAGTTAAACAAGTTAAGTTTTCGTTTTGATCAACGATAAAGTATGCATAAATAAATGTCATTGACAGTTTTGAGGAGTATTCTACTGGAGTTAAAAATAAATAAGCAAAAACAAGATGTTTTCTCGTGAGTGTCCAAGAAACTTGGATATTTTTTAATTTTTAATTGTATTTTTATCTCCGTTTCAAATTCAGGTCATAATTATACATTTTACAGAGATGAGGACAGTAAGTTTAGATATTTTGTTTATTAGCCTAATATTAACTGTTTTCGAAAGGCCCTACGTGAGAGCAAATCGTAGTGGATATATTTAATGCGATCTTGTTGTCGTTGATATTGAAAGAGATTTAACCATTTCTTTGCGTATAAGAAGTTTTTCAGCCCTTTATCTGATGATGCAAATATACAGTATTATCGTGTCCACATTTTTAGATAGTCTCAACAAATAGAGAAAAAACAATTTAACAGAACTTTTCTATGGATTAGTGTCATGTTTTCTGGAATTTCTAATTGCACTTTAGTTTGTTGTTTGACAATACTTTACGGACAATTTTGACATACAATGTGTCAATGTACTCTGTCAATCTGTTAGCGTCACTTTTGCGCGGGAGCACTTCAGTTACTGACACAGAGTATATTGTACAGTCGACAAAGGAGATAAGGTTCCACTTTTTCATATAAAGTTGTATGTCAAGGTGGAACCATATCTCCTTTGTTGATCGTACATAGAAAGCATAGAGAAGTTAGTACATTCTTTGCACGTCTGTGGCGTTACATAGGGTGCCATCTGAAAACCAGCGCTGCGCAACTTTTGGTTGTGCAACTTTATGCTGTGATGACGACCTATTTGGCACTCACGTAATTTTTAGTTTTAAGTTGCCTAATTAATCATTAGTCTAATTTTAAGTATGTGAGTGACCGCCAAATAAATTTCCTTCTTTCTTTCTTTCTTTCTTTCTTTCTTTCTTTTCTCTATTGGACTATAACTTTTTTCCTTGCTTGGTAGCCGAGGGGAGTGGTATGTCGGACTCGGACGTGTTAAGTTACCCAATAAGGAATTTCCATGGCACCCCGGCTGACCCTAGGTCCATTATGGGACAGGGTTGCCATAGAACCTTGGAACTACGATCTTCACAGCTCTATCACACACAAATGATACTTTCGAGGCATTTTCTCTTGATTTTAATCTGTTTACCGTCACAATTAGAACGTAATTTGATGTATTATTATATTTTTCGATGGATAACTTAATTTCTTTTTTAATTAACGTGAAATTTTGACAGGTAATAAAGTACAGTTTAAAAATTGTTATTTTAAATTGAGTTACTTGTATTTCTTCATAGAAGTTTGAAAACTAAATATCATTGATCATTTCAAAACTTTCAGATTTAAAATCCTTAACTAATGGTAGTCTAGGACTTTGATAAATTTATTTTGCTTATACTAACGTTCATTTAAAAGAAAGATGATCTTAAATATTTCTAGTAAAATTTTCTAGCAGCTAAGATAGCAGTAGTTAAGATTCTGACTTGCTTGGGAGTAGGTTTTTGTATATATTTTGATATTATGTCTAAGGCAGATATATCATTATCTTATCTTAAGCACACACAAGAAAAACATTCTATCTAAAATAAAATCGCACCAACAAAGTACAAAATCTTTTGATCATGATAATAATACTAGCTTTTGCCCGCGGCTCCGGATGTCGGTTATCGTGACCAAACATAGCCTATGTCCTTTCTCGAGGTCTAATCTAACCCTATACCAAATTTCATCAAAATCGGTGCAGTGGTTGAGGCGTGAAAGCGTAACATACAGACAGACAGACGGACAGACAGTCAGACAGAGTTACTTTCGCATTTATAATATTAAGTATGGATTTATAATGTAATAATATTTATATCTTTCAAAATTCTCATGCAAGATAATGCTCTACCATATGAGAAATTATGGTAGTCTATGGGTACCTACGCAGGGTAAACAAGTAATCTGTTGTAAAAAAGTAATCTTTTTTAAAAAAATGCCGTGTCGGTTCCCGGTGAAGTAGAATATGGCCACCCCATCTCTTCCTATGGGGGTCGTAGAAGGCCCCCCACCCGACAGTAAACATACGGCCCATGACTAAGTGCCCTCTTGACAGCAATAGGCTTGCCACTTATTAAGTGGGGCCAAAAATCATAATTGGTAAAATGTGGGTGTTAAACATACCTCAGCCTACCCCTCTGAGAATTTACAGGCATGAGTATATGTACGTTAAAATATTTTATTAATTTAAAGGAAATTTTGAAAAATTTATAGAACTGTAAAAGAAAGAAAAAACATCTGCGGTAGCCTAGTGGTATGGGTAATGGACTGCTGAGACGAGGTCTCGGGTTCGATCCCAGTTTTACCATGGCACACACCAATGACTTTTCGATGTTATGTATGTATTTATCGCAGGTTTATAAGTGCCCGGTTAATGGCAATAGGCTCGCCACCTATTACATTGGGACCTAAACATAAACTAGCGAAATATAGGTGCTAGCACCTCTGCCTACCCCTTCAGGGAATACAGGCGTGAGTTTATGTTTTGTTATGTAAAAGACATTAAGCTTGAAACCCTTTTGACTTCATCAATTTACGTTACAAAGCCGTGAAACAAGTAGCAAGATATTTATTTGTTGGTATAGTACAAGTTTTCGAGCTAATTTACGACCTAAAACCAACAGCCTAGATCGTAAATACGCTAGGAAAGTTACGGATTTTGAGATTAAACTGTAATCTCTGCTGTGAATTGTTAACTCTTACCACTATGTTGTTTGTATTAGTATCGTATATTATATTATACTGATACATACCCTATTCAAGGCCTATTTGATACTAAATTATGCTTTGAATTCCAGAAATAAACGGTATATATTCAAATAATTCGATCCTCCTTAATACAGGTCCTTTAAGCGGGGCGTGAAAAGGCATCTAATGAGGCCGTCAAGCTGAGTGCTACCAGTGTTAACATGGTACATGTTTCCGATGGTGACCCTCTTTTTGAGACTTTGCTTTTGCTTAACATCAGGCGAGGTGAAGTCAAATTGACGTGTCCTATATAAAAAAAAAACAGTCAATATAACATCAATTTTAATGGACAAAGTGCTCAATTTTTTTATACCACTTAGGTGGCAGAACACAGCCCACCTGATGGAAAGTGATTACCGTGGTCTATGGACGTATAAACCAGGGGCGTTACACTCGCGCTGATCTTAATTCCTTGTTTTCCTCCCGTTTCTGTTGATGGATTGTTCTGATACTTGGTACCTATCTGTATTTCGAACAATATTACAATTTAAACCAATGAAACAGTTGGATTTGCTCTTAATTCCTTGGTTCTACGATCACTTTGAGAATACGTTGTTAAGATTTTATTTCTAGCGCTGACTGCACATTGAATTGAACGTACGGTAGCTACTAGCACGTTGTATTCGGATTAATAGTGATTATATAGATTCTCTAATTGCATTCACCGCGATAAACATACATTATTCAAGCTTGAATATTACATAATCATATTGCCAGATCTGTACATGAGCATCTAAATGAACTAGATAGTTAATCGGCGTATATCGCCAAATTACCTACCTTGTAGCTAGAGTTATATTATTAATTAGTGATATTCGTACGTTTGATATTAACTTGCAAACATCGCTAGGAATATAATAAATAAATAAATAAATATTCCACAACATTCTATACAACGCTATGATAAGCTTTTATAGCTTTTGTTATGGAATCTAGAATGCGGATAAACATACTTATAAATACATACATATTATACATAAAAACACCCAGACCAATGAAAACAGCCACATTCATGCATGCAAATATTTGCACTGTGCGGGGATCGAACTCGCGCCTCATGCGTGGCAGTCGCGTGCACTACCGCCATGCCACAGAGGCTGTCGTATTTAAAATCGTATATAAATGATCATTTTATAGATAATTTCAGTCCGATTTGAGATTGACATGGTCATTAACATTAGTAATATAACACTCATCGGGATGTACTTTATTTTCATTGAGGAATCGTTTTTTTGGACTTCCAGCATTTTTCTGTTTGACCATACGATTTTTGCAAAACCTGTGAATGTAGTTCAAACTATCTCAAAAAGTTAGAGAAGGTCTCCTAAGAACATTTGTAACTACAACGGTTGGGATACCCTGCCGTTACTGTCTCTAAGTATGATATCAGGTTCTCAGCATTCCATGGATTCACTGTGCGGTCGCCGGGTCCATGGCGTGATACAGAGACGAACACTGTGACGGCGCCTGGGACTTGCGACGGTGTAGGTTTAAGGTGGCCACCTTGTGATGCATCAGCGCTCACCTCTTCCCCTCTCTACCTATTCATAATATGTATGAATGTATTATGAATAAAAGATCACAAATATAATTAGCGTGTTTCAAGTAAGGAAACAATGCTAAACAGTACGAAGTACGTTGAACATGATATTTTGTTTATTAAACACAATGTGAATGTAGCAAGAACAAACAACATTAAAGAAATACACACTCGGGAAGCGATTGTAACTTATATTGAGTAAAGGTATTCAGATTTACTTTAGAATAATGTTAACTCAGTCGTTTTATTACATAAATAATTTATTGTTTATTTTAAACAAAGAGTTGTCGTTTCTATCCTGTCCTAATTGTTTTTCAAATAAAAAATATAAAAGAGATTCTATAAAACGATTGTAGTGCTATTAACTTCAAAAATTCTACTCAAACATGTTATACATTTCACCAACCATGGATTAAAACATATTATTTTTTGTGCGTGTTTTGTTTTACAACCAGTTTTGGATGAAAAGTTTCTTCTTTTTTCATCATCTCAACATGAAAATTCTGAAAATTCCACTAGTGTAACTCTTACCACAACAATAAACATTTCGGTAAATATTTTACTCGGCTACTTCTAACACTGGAACAAACAGACAGACAGAGGCAGGACAGACAAATAGTATTGTAACTGTCTGTCTATCTATAAGTGCACATTATTATGCAGTCTTTAAAAAGCTGTTAATTTAATATTACAAACAGATGCTTCAATTGTATTTACTTTTATAGATACTAACTGTGCAAAATTAGAGAGGAATCAGAACAGGAAGTAGGAAGCAGCAATATAGCGATGGTAAAGTCATAGGATAAGCTTGAGCAATTGATTCCCAACGGACACTTAGCTACGGTATTAAATATTGTAAGACTGTGCAATCGCCGGTTTCAATAAATGCCCTTTAAACCTCTTAGGTATACTCAAAGCTATTATTATTATTTAGTACGACAATAACTTAAAAAAACAGTTGTCTGTAAAGTCGGTTCACTGACGATAGTTGAACGTGACAACGTTATAAGAAAATACCAATGGAATCGTTTCATTTTTCAAAAGAAAATTTTAATTTTATTTGTTTGATAGATATTTTGTATGGATATAGAGAAAGGGGTAAATGGAAATCACAATGGAATTGATCAAGTTACATTTATTTGTACGCATAAATACATTTTATTTTTTCACAATGATGGAACGCCTCAGAGCGAGGTAACGCCGCATGACGTCATGTTTTTTCGTGCGTGCAGCCGGCTCCATCGAATTATATGACGTTGTCACGTCAATAAATGTAATAATAATAGTGAAAATGCAAATGTATTTATCAATATAATTGTATATATTACATCTATCTATTAGAATATTCATTAACCTACAATAAATGTTAGAGTCAATGTCTCCGGCATTAAGAAGTAACGTCATTCAGTTTATCCGATCATCCTCTTTAAGCTTTTGATTCATTTTGAAGGAGATATCATTGGTACCTACAGCTTCTTAATCTTACTGTCCTTCTACAGCTTTGTGGTAAAAATACAAATTAGAGCAATCGCTTCAAGCCTATTTTGTGATAACGTGGATGGAAAATTAAAGTTTTTAAGGAATGGTCTTGTGGCTAGGAATGTAAATTATTGTGTAGTCGATACATGATTCTATGAATATAAAAAATATAGGATGTATTTACTATTTCATCAGCATACAAGTACGGTTTTTGGAATTGTAATGTATCCATACTAATAATATAACTCTGTCTGTCTGTCTCTCTGTATGTTACGCTTTCACGCCTAAACCACTGAATCGATTTTGATGAAATTTGGTATAGGGGTAGATTAGACCTTAAGAAAGGACATAGTCTATGTTTGGTCGCGATAACCGACATCCACACGGGCAGAGCCGCGGGCAAAAGCTAGTATGGATTTACATTGATAATGCGAATGAATATAACGGTAAAATCCATGTCAAGTAAGCAAGTTATGGTAATAAAATTAAAACATTATTGAAATTCAAGGGAACACAACATTGTTTTTTGTACAAGTACAGTTTTTGGAATGGGCTATTTGACTAAGTCGTCGATTCTTCCCAATACTGCTTAATACGATAGCTTGTTCTTAAAAAATATGCCTTGCAAAATAAAATATTGCATATCTAAACTGAAACTATGATTTTTCATTACTTGAAATTCCCAAATGTCTCTTAGCGAATGTATAAGCGTAAACAAAAACCGGTTTACATTCAAAAGACTTGCGCACCTACCTACTCAGCACTGACTATTTAATGTCATTGGTGAAACTTTTATATGTTTTATTGATATGTATGTACCTAGTTATTATTGTTTTATATAAATTGTATGCAAGCATTGTAATTGATGATAATATATGTACACTCACACCCAAGATAAACCGATACGGGTTTTATGGGTGTTATCATAATGTACCTACTATGTAATGCTATTTGATAAATAAATAAAAAAAAAAAAAAAAAAAAAAACGCAACGTAGACCGAGATAAATGCAATATTCTCTTGCAATCCATACATTTGCACTACGCGCTACCGAAACGTGACGTCACAATTTCGTGGGCTTTTGTATGGAGCGTTTTCGGGCGGTGCAACAAATTGAATTTTTCAAAATCAAATATCTTGAAAACTATTTGTCGTACGAAAATTTTACTTTTACAGTTCATTATATTATCAGAAAGTGGTCATTTTTCAGAAGTAAAAAAAAAAATTGTCAAACAGCCTATTGTAATGAATATCTAAATAATTACTCTTCAAAGAAATGTGGTCCTAGTCAAAGGAATGTTAAAGCTCGACGAAAATTCTAAGGAATCAATTAACAAAGCAGATTATGACAATAAGACAACTAAACGGCATTACCACAGAATATATAATAGTACTGAATTACTGAACATTATAACAATATAAAATTACTAAATTAGCTCGCATAATAAGCTTAAAATTTAAGTTACACAGTTGAAAGAACAAGAAATTGTCTTCAAAATTTCATCACTCTTTATCAAAGGGAGATATTAATTAAATCTACCTGCTTAAGTTATCAGAAATGTTACGGAAACCTTGTTACGCTTAGTGGAACCTACCTTTATGAGGACGAAGCATTTATGTACCTTCTAAATGTAGCCCTATTCTTTTCTCTGTTTTAAATATTCATTACTTGCAACGTTCCTACTTAATTTAAAGGACATTGTAATCTGGAATTCGGAGTGAGGCTTTAAATACCTTTTTAACTTACCTTTGTTTTATTTCTTACCATTTATTTTTGGCTAATGGATTGCTTTGACCTTTCCTGATTATTCAATGTGCTTTTACATATTTTATGAGTAAGATAATATCTTACTCAAACACATACAGGAACTCATATTATGAGTTCGTGTATAGAGTAAATATAATGGTAGATGTGTTGATATAGATATTATTATTATGACAAAGGACTCCTCATTTAAGGTATTTGGACTTATAGACATGGAAAAATAAAATTAGAGCACTGAAATTCATGAACTTCAGCGTTAAAAGTGTGGTTTCCAATGCATAAAACTTCAATAAATAATATGGTCAATTTGGTATGAAACCGTAATATTATTGGAAGTTTCCGCGAACATTACACATATTTTACTTATACTGTTCCAGACTAAATGATTCGCGATAGAATTAGGTAAAAATAGTTTTATTTCTATATCAAGTATCTACCATGATCAAGAAAAATATGCCATGTATTTTTTTAAACAGACACAAAATGAAGCTAATAGAAGAAAATATAAGCGTAATGCGTCTTATAAAAGATTACCCTCGCCTTATTTATTTAGGACAACAGCTTTTCGCATTTCTATACAGTCAACCTGTCGGTCTATTAAGTCTTACGTCTCCGACTCTTTGTTACCTTCTTTTATTTCAGAAAAAAAAGTGTATCTCTTGAGTTTATTCAAGATTTTTTCTTAAGAAAATTCGTGTTAATTACTTCCAAGGTATTTACTAACTGTTGAGTTAACTGTATTGTATTATCAAACTTTTTGATAGGAAGGTACCAAGTAGTCCCTAGTAGTAGAACATATTTTTTTCAAAGTTCATGAAAGAACTTGGTAAAATTATAAAGTAATCACCCAATAAAAATACGAACACAGAAAAACGAGCTTGTTTTAATTGATTTATGAATGTATTTATTACTTTTGCGTGTAGAATGAGAATTCGTGCCACACAAGACGGATATAATATCTCCATCGAACGATTCAAATGACTTAGAAGGTTGTTCTGCATAATAATACTGTTTAAAACGACCACATTATTGTGGTTATAAATTTCATATTTACTCATTATTTTCATTTCCCATTATAGTGGTATGGGTAATGGACTGCTTAGACGAGGTTTAGGGTTCGATCCCAGGTTTACCATGGCACACACCAATGACTTTTCTCGCAGGTTTATTTATCGCAGGTTTGTAAAATGCACGGTGGGGGTGCAAGATGCTCGCCACCTTGGGACCTAAACATAAACTGGCGAAATGTGGGTGCTAGCACCTCTGCCTACCCCTTCGGGGAATACAGGCGTGAGTTTATGTTATGTTTCATTTCCGAAAACCAAGAGGAAAAATAACAAAATTATCATAATTTTTGCTTGAAAGCATTTTTAACTTACATAGTGTTTTAAGGGAGTATCATACACTTACATTATGAATGTAAGAGTTCAATAAAAACCACGCGTTCAAAAATTCTCCAACTCCAAAGTTTAAAATCTAGCTCGACAAGTTTAAACCCACTTATGAATAGTGAACACTCGAGTGAATTTTCACAAATCCACTGCGTCGCTAGAAACTTAAACTATGTTTGAACAGGTTTCAATTTGGCCACCGAGAAATGCAAGTGGGTTGGATTCAATCTATCTCGAATCAACTCAATGACATTCTGTGTGAAATGAATTTATGTCCATAGAATTCGCAATCTACTGAAGGGGTACTATCCGATTTAGATCTCTTAAGGATGAGCGTTTAGAATATTTCGGGTTTAAACTTTAGAAATCATATTAGAATAGTATTGTCTCGATTCAAAATGATTACAATCTATCGAGAGCGTATACGGATTGTACAAGAAATCTAAGGGTGGTCAGAGAATGTAGGGAATGAGTGAGGAATCTAAAAAGAAACACGTAAGCGTTAGGGTAGGCAAAGCTTTAATGAACTGAATTTCACTTCAAACTTAAATATACTGCGGCGCGATCTCACTAGCGTGATGCAGAAATAATAGGCGTAACCAAACAACGCCATCTAGTGACAAGTAATGTAATTAAACAAAATATGCTTAGTTTCTAAAGTTAAGCATGGCTTTAACAGAGCACCTTAATACTATGTGGAGTCAACGAAAAGTTAAGAACAATAATCCACATAGGAACAACCCTGTGTTATACAAAATATACTACTACCTCAAGGTGGCGCTTCTATTTAGTAATCCTAGTTTACGTGGTACCATTTTAATGAGACCCTTCCGATGTAGGCTATTTATTTGTTAAGTTTACATGGAAACTCCATACCGAGTAAGTTGATATTGTTTTATCATGGTATTGTATTTTGAAGAGTGTGCGAGGACGAAAATAAAATACCTTAGTTGTAAACTGCGCTACTATAGGTATTGTATTTTCATGTTTTCAAAGTACTTATTTTAAAAACTCGGACATTTGATTTAAAATATAGGATTTTTTAACTAGTTTCAGTAATAAAAATGCTAGTGTCCTGGATTTCTCTAAGCTATGACATTAGGTATGTCAAATTTTGTTCAAATTAATTCAGTGGTGTAGATATGATAGATAAATAGAATAACTTTTGCATTGAAATATTAATATACATTACCGTCCACTAGATTCAGCGAAATTGGGTGAACCGACAGATAGACACGAGAATCATCTAGTAAGCTGAGGTCTTCACGTTTCATCGAATAAAAATCCATAAAAATCTAAGAACATACCTATTACTTCATTAAGCCTAATATATTTATGTGTGTCTTCTGAACGATTGGGTCTCAGTAACATGATAAATTAATAACATGACGTCATTCATGGCATCAGAATAGGAAATTTACAATTCCATAACTTACAGGGGCAATCATTTTCCCAGTGAACATTTTACATTTATTTCATTTCCTAATTACCCACTTCCCTTCTCCCCCAATTCCCCTGCGGTAGCCTAGTGGTATTTTTTTTTATTTTATTTTTTTATATAGGTAGGGTAATAGGTATGGGTAATGAACTGCTAAGACGAGGTTTCGGGTTCGATCCCAGGTTTACCATGGCACACATCAATGACTTGTCGATGCTTTTCGAAGTTATGTGTGTATTTATCGCAGGTTTATAAGTGCCCAGTTAATGTCAATAGGCTCGCCACCTATTACATTGGGACCTAAACATAAACTGGCGAAATGTGGGTGCCAGCACCTCTGCCTACCCCTTCGGGGAATACAGGCGTGAGTTTATGTTATGTTATGTAACTCCCCATAACAATATATGCGGATTCTTATTCTTAAAGGGCCACAGCTTCTTTTATGTATGTATGGATTACTAGTTCGATATGTTGATTATGTAGGCCAGGCTTACACTTCGTGTAACATAACCTAAAAAATAACTTGACTTTTCTACAAGAGCTTATAAGAGTACAATGATATTTTCTCAAAATTTTAAACCTTTAAAGCGCATAATGTAAACAAAGTAACATTACCACATACATTTTCTATATTATTTTCTGGAGTAAAGGGTAGGTACATACTACTTTTAACTAGTTTTCTTCACGGATTACCTCCTATTCTACGACTCCCAAGGTACTCCGCCGGATATGTAACTGTATATTGTATGTTTTACTATTCGCGGTATAAGTGGAATCTTGCATCTGAATTGTATAGTAGTCTTTTCGTCCCGATGGACTGAAATATTTCATAGAAGTATACTAGTTTATATGACAATACATGTTTATTTTCCTCATTGTTAATCAATTGGATTCAGAAAAATCTGATTTAGAATCATTTTTATACTCCCGTGACATTATGTATGTGTCAAATTATGAAAGGGTAGAACCTACTTTTTTTTCTCAGCAAATCCTTAATTTTAAAATAATTAGCAACATGGTGGCTTCTTTTGAGACCACGTCCTCTTTAAAAAAATAAAGATTTCAATATTTTCAAATTAAAAAAAATATAATTTTAATATAAGAACAGAGCATTTAAATGTGTATAGTCTGATTTTACTGATGGAAATATATCATCATAATATCGTCAATCATAAATTTAATAGAAAATTTATTTATTTATTTTAAACTAATAATTAGGTACAAATAAACATAAAAGAAAACCAATTAAAAACTAAAACTAATACTAAAATTAAAACGCGTCGTAGAATTCCTCCGCATCGCATGCCTCTTGTGGCAGCGTTCCCAGAAGGCTGGCTGCATTGCCACGTTGTACGACAATGCTTATTCTCTGACCTAAAAAGCCCTCTGGTCACGAGAAGCGTCGACCATACGCTTCGCAATCTCCCTGAAGAAATTGCGAGCGCTCGGGCCCCATGGCCCCAACGTTTTGACTCCAAACGGCACAAATTCGTAGTCTTCGATAAGATTGGAGTATTTGCGCCGTTTGAGGGCCTCTGCAGAAGCAGCAGCGGCACCGGTACAGCCAGCCGTGCCAGGTATATGGGTAGGAGCAATGGTGTCGACGCATGTTGCGTCCCACACCAGAGCCCTACCCATTTTCCATGGCATTAACGACATACCATCTGGTCTTTTGCCATCGTCGCGCGCCAAAACGTTAGGTTCAAGCACGGCTGGCACACCGGTGGTGACAAGAGCACGGCGGATAATGTCGTTGAGGCTGGCGTGTCGTGACATTCGCCCAGCGCTCCTGCAGCACGACAGGCCATGGTGTCCGAGTCGATCAACTGCTTCTCCACAACGCCATCAATGCAGAGAAACACACGGCGCGCCTAATCGGAGGCACGTAGCGAAGCAGAAAGTAGTGTCGTCTGACATAGGCCCTATTTTTTTTTTTAATTTAGACAAAGAAACTTCCGAAACATGTTGAACTAATATCATGTCAAAGTAAAGGAGGGTTCTGTTCCAAAAATACTTAGATAACTGTAACAAAATCAGAATATTCACCAGTGCCCATAATTATTTCAAATCTCTGCCGCTCAACTTTCATATTTTATTTTTAGAACCCGCACAAAATACTAAAAATCTGAACTTTTCAGTGATAAAGTTTTGCCTGGCTAATTAGTTTTGAATATAAATATCATGTAGTTCGTAGTTACTTATTCATCTGGTTAGTGACCCAAAATAGGTCTTGACTGACCACAAGAGAACGATGTTCCTGGTATTGTTGGTCAAACTTGATTTTAGTGGAATTTAGACCGTTAGTCGGGTTCTCAGGAATACCTTCCTGGGACTACGATCGTAATTCAAAATTAGTTTAGTTTAAGAGTTTACATATTGCGATTGTAGAAATTCATATGAACTGTCAATCCTTTTGTACTATTATTTTCTCCTTTGATTTTATTTGGTTTCATAGATGGAAATAAAGTAGAATTTTAACGGAATCTATCGCGATTCATTTGGTATTACTTATACTGAGCTGAGCTGAACAGTCAGCCAAGTCATTTTTGAGATTTTTTCTTCTGCTTATAATCAGACAAGATGAATTCGTTTTAAAAATGATTCACATATTATTTAGAAAGTAGTATTAAGAAAGAATTTAGAAAAGTATAATGTGGACAAGGAGAACATTCATCATCATCCACTTAACGACGTCAATCCTGATTGAATCCGAGGCCACGATGCCCTCGGAGCTCAGGGTCCGCCTTCCAGCTGTTTCTCCTCTACTTCATACGATCTTGGGCATCTAAGGTAATTAGATCGTTTGCACGCATTTCACCCTCCACGTCGCTAAGCCAGCACTTCTTAGGCTACCCCGTCTACCTGGACTCGGTGGGGGCGCCATCGCCAGGCATTTTGTTACTACAAAAAGAACATTAACTACATTTATTTACAGAAAAAGTAAGAAAACAAAACCACCAAATATACTGTAGGACGGTTCGTATGGTAATATATTTCTTTTACAAGAAAAACGACACAAAATAGCATACAAGATTTTTTTATGACATTCCATATAACAGATAAGTAAAATATCTTCCCTCTCCTACATACAGCCCAGTCCCATAGTCTACCTCTTCATAATTACAGTACATTTGATAACAATAGGTACTTATTCATGTCTTAGATCATTAGCTAGCAGTAGCAATGTCTACTCGTACCCTCTTTAGTCTTTTATCTGCTACTGCATCATAAAAAGTGGCCACAATCACCATAAAACCGAACATTTATGATTAATTCAACCTGCTGTTAATATGTTTATTCTGTCTGTCTAGTGGTGTTGGTTAAACGCACGTCTATGTATTTAGTATTACAACTTATTTCTGCTTATTCGCGAAGGCATAAGCATTGTCGTGTTCGTTCCTGGTGAAGTACAATAGGGCTAGCCCATTTCTTCTTGTGGGTATCGTAGAAGGTGACTAAGGGCTGTTCTCCATCCGACAGTAATATATAGACCACTAGCTTTTGCCCGCGGCTCCGCCCGCGTGGATGTCGGTTATCGCGACCAAACATAGCCTCTATCCTTTCTCATTGTCTAGTCTATCCCTATACCAAATTTCATCAAAATCGGTTCAGTGGTTTAGGCGTGAAAGCGTAACATACAGACAGACAGAGTTACTTTCGCATTTATAATATTAGTATGGATAGCTAAATGCCCGCTTGACGGCAAATTAGTCTGGCTCCCTATTACGTGGGATCGAAACTTATAATTGATGAAATATGGGTGTTAATACCTCTACCTACCCCCTCGAGAATTTACAGACGTGAGCATACTTATATCTGTATGCATAAGACAAAATTGGACAGAAATTGTTATGAACAGCATTTGATTAAGTTGATGTAATGGGGTTTAGCCTTAGGAGGAGATCCTGGGTCAGAAGGGGTGCGAGGGATATGTCGATGACAACCTCACCTCGGCCTAGCACCACGACCCACAGTCGGCGTGCGCTTTTAATCGGTTCGAGGTCGAGTCGGTCCTCTCCTTCCGGCTCCGGCGGGGGGGGGGGGGGGGGGGGGGGGTATCCGAGGGGAGTTCCACACGGAAAAAAAAGCCTTAGGAGGAGAATGTATGTCAAATCGAAAGCCAAATAATCGAAATGTATCTCGTTGTAATATTAATCATGAGATTTTTCTCAAACGAATGAGTTAAAACTAAGAAGAATCTCTTCATTAAAGTATCAAATGTTTCCACAGCAATAATATCAGTGTAAGAAAAATCCGTAAGGAGAAGTGAAAAATATAAATAAATGCATCACTCTCCCTGGGTATTTTTTTTACTTCAAAAGACGTCTATGTTCCAAAACTGTCAAAGCAACAGTCCTTTGAGATATGAGTAAGCCCCAAGCTCTAAAATCACAAGATATTTTAAGTAAAACCTGTCGAGCTCATGAATCTAGGTTGCAGTTCGGAAAACATCTTACAGAAATGAAGTCACAACGCTCTGTTAGTACGTTTGTAGTAACTCTTTTAATATTATATTAGGTGCAAGATTTTATTAGTTACTGGGGCTTTTTGGCATACATAATTAGAGAAGGTCCATTTATTGTTTTTTGTTAGTTTGTCAACTTTTTTGGGAGCTACTCCCATCAGATATACCAACCCTAAAAAGGCAACGTTGTCAATCTTTCAATATTATATTAGGTGCAAGATTTTATTTACTGAGGCTTTTTGGCATACATAATTAGAGAAGGTCCACTTATTGTTTTCTGTTAGGTTGTCGGCTTTTTCGGGAGCATCTTACATCAGACCTACCAAGCCTAAAAGAGCGATGTTGTAACTCTTTTAATATTATATTAAGTGCAAGATTTTTGGCATACATCATTACAGAAGGTTTACTTATTGTTTTTCGTTAGTTTGTCGGCTTTTTCAGTAGCATCTTACATCAGACCTGCACAGACTTGAATATGAGGTCGGCTTGGTCCTCAAGGATGTTACTAGCGAGGCCCTACAACTGTATTATTGTCATTTAGCGCAAGTATTATTCTACTGAATAATAAAAGTACAGTCAACGTCAGAAATATCTTGACCACAAAGTCTCAAAATTATCTTAAAATGATTTTAATTGTATTTTATTGTCTGAACTAAAAGGTGGGTACCAAATATCCGAACAATTAGTCAACAAGAAGAGGGGAGAAACCAAAGAATTCAGTTCATTTTAAGCGCTAAGTTCATCAAGAACGATCTGATACTAACTCTAACATAATATTATATGAAATTTTATCACCATTATGAATTTACAAATACACATATCGCCCAAATGATACTATTATTCTGCACCGGTGAAAAAAACATGATTCAGCTTACACGACCCGGAAGCAAGTAGCAAGCAACAGTACAAAAAAGGTTACAAGGATATTCATAAATTGACCGTCGTCGAAATGATCCGCTTTACTTCATCAAAGATATTGAGAATTTTTCAATTGGATATCCGTGCCGAACAAGTAGGGTCAAAGGAGTCCGAATTGCCCGAATAGTCTATTGTTAAGATATCTTCACACTACTGTAGTACTTTTTAATGAATAACTTTTAATACATCGTAATTATGGCTCATTATGTCCAACCTGATCTGTGAATAATAATGTGATCTGTAGTATCCTACTACAGATCACATTATTATGGATTCAAAATGAAAATCTCAAAGGTTCATAAAAACATTGCTGAGTTCATAAATTAATTCATAAATTCATATCACCAGGATAATATTCTCTATCTCCAAAGGTTAATGATATGTTCAGAATCTTATGTCCAATTACTCGTTCGATCTGTGTATGTTACTGTGAGAGTATATTATTTCTTGTTAGTGGGCTTATGCTGATGAAAGTATGATACAAAAAACTTTTTACTTTTAAATCTTCTTTTGTAGCGTAGTGCAGTTTAATCTTGAAAATTATAATCTGAATGATCTTGAATCTAGATATTCACACGTGGAAGGAAGCATACTCAACTTAAAATTAAAAGATAAAATTAGGTTAGAGACAATAAGAAGATAAACCTTGCTTATAGTTATAAATTATCAAATCAAACAACTGAAATGGAAATGGGCAGGACACTTAACGAGAATCAAGACAGAAAAATGGACTAATAAAGTGACAGAATGGTGCTCTAGATATCAAAAGAGAAGAAAAGGAAGGCAGCACCGAAGATGGGAAGACGATATCAAGAAGGTAGCAGGATCATGTTGGATGAGCATAACAAGGAATGCCTATATCTCTGTGAAGAACATTTGGGGAGGCCTGTGCCAAAGAGCAAGACAATCATGAAACCGGTGTGTAATAGAAATAATAACATTAAATTACGTTGCTTTCATAAAAAACCAGGATTAATATTAATAGTTCCTACACAAGTAGTTATAAGATTAAATGTAACATATATAAGATTGTTAATAAAGGCTTTATCTATATATCTAATCATTATTAGAAAAGAATATATCATTATTTATTTATTATTAAAAGAAATCAAGACTATCTGGCAGGCACTTTATACTCCTTTACATGCACGGTCAGACGTGGATTTTTGTTTGTGTTCGATATTCCTACTTGTTTGTAGACTACATTTTGTGTATCTTATTTCTCTACCTTATTACCTACTAGACTTTGCCCGCGGCTCCGCCCGCGTGGATGTCGGTTATCGCGACCAAATGTAGCCTATGTCCTTTCTCATGGTCTAATCTACCCCTATACCAAATTTCATCAAAATCGGTTCAGTGGTTCAGACGTGAAAGCGTAACATACAGACAGACAGACAGAGTTACTTTCGCATTTATAATATTACTATGGATTTTCGATATTAACATTAACTTGTCGTTGTATAGAAAGGAAATACATTTTAAATGAAACAATATGGAAAAGGTGAAGACACATACTCTTCGTAAAATGTTTCAGTTAATAGAAAAGTAATAAACCGTCAAATGTTTTAATAACTCTATTAGTATTATAGTCCTACTAATATTATCTTACTAATATTATAAATGTGAAATGGATAGATGTTGCAATAATTGAATCTTCTTCATCCTAGCGTTAATCCCAGTGGCATTTGAAGCTTTCAGCTCGGAGTCTGGGGTCCACATTACCAGTCTAAGGCCCGTATTCTAGAATGACACTCAGCATGAATCTCAATTTATCTGAGAACAGATTGTACAAGCCATGATGTCAAACTATCAATCTATCTATACAATCTGTCATCAGTTAAATTGTGATTAAGGCTGTGACTAAACTTCTTCGCGATAATTGGATATTTGTTATTTAATCACGTTAACGGTTGAATGGATCTAAAGTAAAGCCAACGAGACGAGAGAAAAAAGGTAAACAAAGCGATCATTACTGAGTTACGTTGCGATAACTAGCGATTATATTCTCTGTCTTTGTCGCACATATCACACGTACGCAACAATGGCCGAGTGACAGCTGTCGTTGCGTGTTTCGTAGTACAGGAAAGTAGGCTGTCAGCACAGCGGTTCAAAATTGTCAGATTCGCCTTCTTTTGAGCAATTTCATTCCTGTCTGGCACGCGCTTGAAGTGATACGGAATCGCTGAAACATTGTTTACCTTTTTTCCCTCGCTTCGTTGACTTTACTTTACTACGACTATATTTTGAGATAACACGTAGATTTTTTTGTCCCAGGAATAGATGCCAAAGAGTTGGGGAAACAGACTCACAATTCCACGCGGGCAAAGGGCAACAAGCAACAAGACAAAGGCAGCAAGAGCAACAGCAATAACATTTCAATACTAAATAAAAGCTCCCCAAAAAAGAGCATCATATTTTTGTCACACTCTTATATATTCGTATCATATTTCAAGTTAGAACAAATCAGCTATTAAATAACTATTCAGATCGCGCGCAAGTCGTATATCATAAAGCAATATTCGCAATAGAAAATATGGAGCCCATTCTTATTCTCTAAAGATTAAAATTACATATATTATGTGTATGTTGTTATAAGGTGCTGGGGCTGAAGTTATGTGTTCTAATCATACACTGATAGGTTATATACGATCAGTTTTCAAAATTTCCATATAAGACAAAATTTCCAACATGGCCTCGATTGTGCTAAAGCCAAACGACAGTGGTGCCACCGCCACTGCAAAAGCGGCTTTAAATAATAGACTTTAAAGTTATGTAATTAAAGTTTAAAGTTAAATAAATTTTTGCAGAGTAATTGAAAAAATGAAATGAAATTGTTTTCATTTCATTTTGAACTTTAGGCTAATAGAAATTAAGGTTAAAATTTAATGTCATTTTTGCAGGGACTGCAGTACCATAGTGATTTAAGTTTAGTAGATTTGAGGGCTAGCTGTACAGCAAGGTATTGTACAAATTTTTTTAGTAATAAGGAACTACCAGAAAAGCGACTGATTTCATGTTATATAGTATATGTAAGAAAATGGTATCATTTTCATATCCTAATTATTTTAATTTGCCGCGATTAGTTACGTCTATAAACCAATCGGCGTCATGACAGTTCATGACGGCCATCTTAAATTAAGATCATAAATCCGAGTAAACCAAGTTCCATGTATTTTGTCTATAAACTGATTTATTAAATATTTGTTGAAATATGTAAAGGAATTTGGTTTAAGGACACTATTAACTTGAATGTCGTTTCTTTGTTATACAGGTGAGTTGAATTAATTGTATTTTAGTTCACAATGGGTAAGGATAGCTACTTAACTGTTTGAAAAATTGTCAAATTAAAATAAACTTTGTTTTACAGAGCAACACGTGAAGTTTTATTGAAAGTGTAGATATTATGCTACGATCCATATTATATATAAATGTATATAAGTACATTTCAACATTTCTAAATCTTAACATCCAAACATTTTCATCATCTAAATGACGAGAGTCAGTCATCAACCCTCAATCTGATGAAGTACATTCCTCGAGGAAACCATTGCAGTACAATTGTTACAACTTGGTTATTAATACATTCCTGTTGGTAAGCGCTTTCACTAGAGTTCCGATTCAGTCCAGTTCAGTAAAGCGTGAGTAACTACTTAAATGATGAATGATGATCATGAATGCAATATCAAATAGGATCAAATCTCCTAATAATATGCAACTTTTAAATAAATAAATTAAACTTTATTTCAGATCATTGATCCATAAAGTTAGTAGTACACGACACTTAGAAGCTATATTACAAAATGAAAAATAAAATAAATCAATTCATATACCGGCTGCGCCTACCTGAAGCATTGGACTCATGCATATGTATATGAACCCAATGCGCCATGACAGCGCAACACGGCTTTTCGCTGATGACCTTCATTTGGATAACAATATTCTTAGTAACCAAGCGATATTTGAGAACGGTAAAAAGAGTAAAAATAGTTTTATTTCGAGGATTAGGACATTAACGGTTGTGTGATAATAATAATTTAACGGAGGATCGGCAGAAATGGCGCACATTGGGAGAGGCCTATGTCCAGCAGTGGACAGCAATACGCTAATCGATGGATTGATTGATAATAATTTATCTGGCGTTGAAGAGCACATCATCTATACATCATTTAAATTTGTTACCCCTGATGTAGTTCACATAATCTATTATATAAAAATAAGTCGGGTTTTCCTTCCTGACGCTATAACTCCAGAACGCACGAACCGATTTGGCTAATTTTGGTCTTGAATTATTTGTGGAAGTCCAGGGAAGGTTTGTACCTACGTTGAGAAAAATTCGAATAATTTCCGGGAACTGACATCGACGCGAGCGGAGCCGCGGGCATAAGCTAGTTATGTATAAAATTAACTTCCTAGACCCGTTAATTACCACCATTCCCTCAATCCACAACATCAAATGATCAAGTATTTAAAACGTCTCCCCTATTGCCCAACGGAAACGTATTTATACTTTATTGCTAAACGAACGTTTTCTGAAAACGTCGGAGGCGATTTAAATTCAGAGCGAAAAAAATCCTTTTCATTTTGGCTTTGATATAACGTGGCACTGCCTTTTGCAGGCATCCTTTGAGCCACGTTAGATCTAGGGTGCATCGACAACACCTTTGTAGTTAAAAAAAGTCTTTCCGTAAATTCGTTTTGTTACTTTGTATTCCGTTTTACAGTTAAAATGTTCAATTTAGTTGAACTTTGTTCGTAGTTCAATTTAGCTTGGAAAAACAAAACATAAATATGGGAGTAATGGTTATGATATGATACGATTTATCCAACTCTTATTTATCTAAATGCCATGGTTTTTCCAAGCGACTACAATAAGGGGTTCTTCAAGAAGGGCATTGGAAGGTTTCTTCAGGGTAGGTAGCACGTGGAATGCCCCTGGTGTTGCATAGATCCGTAGGCCACGGTAACCACTATAAGGTGGGCCGTGTGCTCGTCTGCCATCTAAGCGGTATAAAAAAAAATTGTATACGTATTAGGTACACGATTCAAAACTGTACTTTGGTTCGAATACATCGGAGAAAAACGCAATAGCCCATAAAGACGGATATAAAGAGAAGGGAAATTTGAAGTGTGGCTCTATAGCTCAGTTGGAAGAGCATTCCCCATGTAAGGGAAAGGTCATGGGTTCAAGTCCCACTAGAGCATTTAATTTTTCCCGATGTATTCGAATTTTAAAGTTAACATAATAAGTGCTATAAACATTCATTCAAATGTAATTTGGTTCTATTATCTTGTATCATTCATTCATTCATTTTTATGTTCGGGTATTCACGGGTTCGGGTCCTGCTCAGTGTAAATATTTGTTTAAGTAAATGTTTTTTTTTTGTATTTCATTTAGGTTGGATCCTAGTTGCATCCGGGGCTTTCATTTCAAAGTCTTTACTCACTCCTGCTCTTTCAATGATTTGAGATACTGAGAAAATGCTGTGGCAGAGTTTCTTTCGCCGCTTCTTCTGTACCGGCGCTTAGTAAGCGGTGGTAAACTTGTAAATTTAGATTAAATATAATTGATTTCAATATGATATTAGCAGTGACTTCTAAATTGAGAAATAAAGAACATAAAACTCATTTTATAGAAGTGGCTACCATCTATCCTCCCAACCCAGAGATGATAACCTGCACCAGAATCAGATCCATCAACCAGAATATAAAGATATCGGTTTTGAAATTTTAAGCTTCGCTACAAAGTGGTGTAGATCCATACAGTCAACTTTATCATAAAATCTATCAAAACAAATTAAAAACACAAAACTGTTTTACATTAAAACTAACTTTACACAACAATTATTTTCGACTATATTGTTTTAATTAAATTTTCACTCTTTTGACAGCAGAGTCCTTCACACCGGTCATGGCCTTACTAAATAGATTACACGGGTTAACTACATTATATAGTTCGCTTGGAATTAGAGAGCTTTTAATTTTGTTCGTTTGCTACCGTTATTTGCTAGAGCAACCGAAATATTTGCGAAAGGCAAGTTTTTGCTCTGATATTAATACAATTGGATGGTTCGTGTTCCCTTTTGTATCAAAGCTGTATTTCTCAAATGGAAATTTGTTCAACTAATTGTTTTTTGATTAATTCGTTAATTGATCCTTTATATGTTCGTGATTTAAGACTTCAATATTGGTTATCTGAAATAAGGATGAAAGAAGACATACTCTTTGACAAAATTAGTTATAGATTATTTAGAAGGGATAAAATTATAAAAAAGGTAATATTGGCTGTAAAAATTAATCTTGAAAGATTTTGTATTCAAAAACGAAAATACAATGTTAATGTTTATTTTAAAGTTGCTAGTAATCCAGGCTTTATGTCTCAATTTATATTAACTGAACATTGATATAACGTTATACCTACTATATTGCTATGTTTTATATACGAAACTACTTCTGAAACTACTAGATCTGAATATTACTCTCCAACTTTTCATTTATCTTTAGAAGAATTTAACATAAAATAGACATTCAATTCATATATGGGTACGGTAAAGATCAACTTCAAAGGAAATTCAAACCAAGAATGCAGTACAGTTCATTCAACGTCTGCGCATATTTTCAATGAGTTTCACCAGTGAAATCTTATAATTGGCTTCTCTCACACAAACTTTTGGGAAACATTCACACACTGTTATAGCAAAAAAAGAGTATGATCGCTCCATCGAATATTTCGAGCGGCATGGTAGTCGACGTTTTCTCTCATGTATTAAGCGCGAGACTTACTTTGGGCGCACATTCAATTACTCGTACGTTGAGTGTCAAAGAGCTTTCAGTGTCGTATGTCGTTTAATCCCCTGCAGTAAACGGTTCAGTCGCGCTAGCTTTTAAAATTTCTTATACCTAATGCATATTTCCGGCATTAAAAATGTAAAGAACTGGCATTAAAAATTTTCACGCCAACTTTACATTAGTTTGTTAAAAAAGTTTTTGTGACAAGAGTGCTGATAAATATTTTAGTAAACCTGGTGACTCCAGGCTCTAGATGCAAAAATAGGACAATATTAAAATTGTTTTGTGTAAGGATACTTTTAAGGGAATTTGGACAAAGGCAGACAGACTTTTTTTACTATGTATTTCACTGAAAATTGCAGCACAATAGGTGGCTATACCGCTTAGCGGAAATTATATTTTAAAATGCACTATATCAAGAGATTTTGACAAAATCCGGATGAAATTGTACAAGATGTAAAAAAAATATTAAATATTGCTCGAAATATCGCAAATACAAAATGTCAAGATGAGTATGCTATGTGAAAAGGTCTTACTTAAGTAAGAAAAATCCTAAAGGGTGATTAATTAATTTTATGTATTTCATTATAAAATTAAATTGTCAGTAGAGTCTTTTTTTCATTACTACATTACTTTCGATGACTGGCCACATTTTAGCAAAAATTTTTTAAACTTTAACTCAACCAACTTTATATTTTCCTACCTCACCAACTACCCACCTACCAAGACCGGTCCCCCACGTTAAATTACAGACCACTTGTGGATTCGGTTTATTCATAGGGTCGCATAGCAAGCCGTAACATGGGTCAGCGGCGAGACAGTTGACGTGACCACGCGAGGAATAACAGGTCTACTTGAGCCGGGACTTTTAATATCGCAGGTAGTGACAACACCCTCTTTTAATACAGTTGTAATTTGACAGGAAGGTTTACGTGAAATGAATAGGTTATTATGTATGCTGTTATGCTTGGGTTTGGTAAATTTTTTTATAACATATTTGCTCGTAAAGTGGTTGTAATTACACCAATTTCAATATCGTAATGTATCTCATTACGTACTTGTGCGATAATGTAATGTAAAAGGCACGTGTTTTTTTTTAATAAAGTTTTAAGATACTCCGTCTAAAAATGAACGATACTTTTAAAAATCTTAGCAAAGAGGTTTAATGTCAAGAAAGTGGTCAATATTTTATGAATAAAATTAACTTTGGGAAATAAAATATAACAAATAAACATTTAATTCTTTAATTTAATTGATTTTGACAATAAATTACAACCATTTATCTGAAACAAAAACACAAAAATATTAATTTACTTTATTAGTAATACTGGCTGTTTTTGTACCTTTGCCTAAAAAAACGTTGATGCGCGCGCATCGCTTATTTGTGGACAAGTAAAATTAATTCCGCGCGCTTTTTCTTTTCGCTGTATTGTTTTTATTTGAAAATGTCGTCAAGTAGTGATGAATTTATTAATTTCCTCGTAAATATATTATAAAACGTCGTATGACATACGTGCGCTTTGAAAATTACAGCCTTATATCATAATGTACTATAACGTCACGATGTGTTGTGGAACAAAACATAAAGAGGCTTGAGAATGATGCAGGTCCCTCCCAAATTGTTGTAATTGTGGCTTATTGTCGCTTATAATACGTTCTAACACCACGTATGTGAAAAAAATAACTACATTCGCCCTTGATTAAACTCACTATATGGGCACAGAATAGCTAATAATAATATATTTTATAAATATATATATATAAGTGAACGCATTGCGTTAATTTTTATGTTAATATCAATCAATTAATTAGCTAACTGCAGTTCATGCCTGGACGTAGGCCTTTCCCAATATGCGCCATTTTACCCGATCCTCCGACTTCCGCATCCAGTATGTCTTACGTACCTTTTTCAGGTCGTCAGTACATCTGGCTGAGTGTCCCTTCCGTTTGCCTTCTCGCGGTCTCCACTCTAGGACTCGTCTACTCTGACGGCCATCGGTCCTTTATGTTTTATGTAAATAGGTAAGATTTCTGTATGATTATACACATTTTGTTTTAAGGAATTATTTATTGGACCTAATTTGACGTCATGTAAGAATATTGATCATTACAAGGAACCTTTATAGCTGGCTAACCTGCTCAACTCACTGATATTTCGTACTGATTCGTCTTTGAAATTCAGTCTTTGTTACTACGATTTTTTTTAAAGGCATATTATATTGCATGCATTGTATTTTTTAATTATTAAATGTGTTGTTGTTGTTGTTGATGTTGTCTATGGATGTATATATTACTACTACTTACCAAATAAGTATTATTTTAATGAGGTATCTAACATTTATTTTCTCTCAAAAATATATGAACGAAATTATTTCAATTACCAATGACCATTTTATAGACTTTTTGCCTGAATTAATGTAGTCCTAATATATTCGCCCCCTAATTAACTAAATATACCCACGCCTCTATGGTGCTTTGAGGTTTCGACACTCAAACTCGCCCCTAATTATGGATAGGTTAAAAGTACAGTCAGAAAGCTATTAAATGTAATGGGTTAATCCTGTGGATTGCGTTAATTTGGACACATAAGAGTATATTTAGCTTATTCCGTACCTCATAATGGTATAAATTTTCAAGTGGTATACGGCGCATATCATCATCATCTTCATAGCAGTTTCCTTGTTGCGCCTAAAGTTAGCACTTTTATGTTCGGGTTCCGTTCATTGTTTTTATTGGTTATTGTAATTTGGAATTGGTTATCAATAATCTGTTTTTTGAGAGCAACGGCCGTCTGAACACCGAACCCAATAGGTATCTAATTTTCCAATGTCATCGTTTTCGATCTAAACTTATAATATAAAAAAAAACCTACCAATATTATAAACGCGAAAGTTTGTGAGTATGGATGGATGTATGTATGAATGGATGTTTGTTACTCTTTCACGTAAACACTACTGAATGGATTTTCATGAAACTTTACAATAAAATAGCTTACTTATACATCAAATAACATTTAGACTATACTCAAGGGAACGGAGCAGTGATCATTAATGTCAACAAATTCGGCTGGCATCGGCATATACGCAGAAGTGACAGTTAGTTCTGTTGCTTTTTAGATGGGTGCAGCGAGAACGGGATCGAACGCTACGCGGGTGGAAAATAATTGGAGGTACGAAGTTCGCCGAGGCAGCAAAATATGAAATATGAATAACATGTAAAGTAAAGTAAATCCATACTAATATTATAAATGCGAAAGTAACTCTGTCTGTCTGTCTGTCTGTCTGTATGTATGTTACTTTCACGCCTAAACCACTGAACCGATTTTGATGAAATTTGGTGTAGGGGTACATTAGACCATGAGGAAGGACATAGGCTATGTTTGGTCGCGATAACCGACATCCACGCGGGCGGAGCCGCGGGCAAAAGCTAGTAATTTCATAAATCCATCTTTACATGACCGTGATGGTTGAACATGCCTACATAAAAAATATACATCTATATAGGTATATATATCAATTACATTATCCGTGAAAATTTCATCCAGCTATCACGGTTCCTGAGATACCGTAGTATATCCTTTGGACACAGAACCCTAAAAACAGCTACTAAGTATCTACCATCACATGAGAGCAAAAAGGATACACATCAGCATGTAGGTATCTTTATAAAGTAAAAGAAGTATATGAATGGCTCCATTTCCTCCAGCTGACTTTTACGGCTTCTGCGAGGATTTATATCGTTTGGAGTACTTAACTGTGCATTTTATCTTGTATTTCAGATCAGCTAAATAATCAAAGGGAAATGTGTGTAGCTCGCCTACATGAAACGTGAAAAACAACCGGCTGTTTTCTTTACTTTCGGAGATTTTCAACTATATAAATGTTAATAGCAATATTCATTGTACAGAAATTACAAGTCAATTTTATTTTCCAAAACAATAAAGCTTAAAAGTTTTTTTTCGATTTCTATTTCGATTTGTAAAATTTCAAGTTATGAAATTTTAATGTTATGTTATGTTATGTTTATATTTACATTGTGATATTTCATAGTCATAGTCACGGGGAGACTAAGATAATAATAAATATTCCACATCATTCTACTCAACGCTATCTAGACCCACGGTAAGCTTAACTAACTTGTGTTAAGGAATCTAGAGTGCGGATAAACATACTTAGATACTTTTTTTTGTGAATACATACATAAAATATTGTTACGGGAGACGGGTAACGGGATTGGAAGTAAACAACTTCGTATGTGAGACCGCTTTATTTTCACCCCTACAGCCAAACCTTGAACGCGACACTTCACGACGCGACTGTACCACACGTTGCACTACTGCACTTCAGTCTTACACTCACAGCGCGACTGTTCTGCATGGTCACTGCACTTTCACGACACTCACAGCGTGACTGCACAATTACTGCACTTTACTTGTACTTTTCACTATTTTCTCACTTTTCCTCCTTCTTCTTCTGTTCACTTTGAACTCCCAAACTTAACTGTCCTTTCACGGCTCTGACAGCTCCTTTTATACCCTGAATTTCGATCGTCTTCTCGATATTCATTTTATTATTTCTCCAGAATTTTCTATGATCTCCCAGAAGAGCTAAACTATATTTTCGATCTTCATTTCGTTTCTCATTTTCATTCTTCCAGAATGTTCTGCTAATAACTAGAAGATTTTAAATATAGAATCTTCTGTTACTTTTACCAAATAAAGATTTAAATAAATTAGAAAATCACAAAAACCACATATCGTGACACCGGGATTCGATCCGTCGTCCTTCGTTTTGGCAGGCGTTGTCTAAACCGCTCAGTAACAGCTGCTATTGACAATACGTTCGAATTTATCGTTCTGATGCTGTGACATGTTACGTCATATTTGTAACACTGCCCCCTCCTAAGACATGCTCGTCCCGAGCATCGTTAGAGCCATAATATCGGGCGAGTCTATCGATGTGAACGACTTTAGCGGAACTTCTCGGCGATTTTTGAATTCTGTAAGTAACGTCATTAATTTTTGTTATCACTTTATAAGGTCCTTCCCAACTTGGCTGCAGTTTCGGAGATAATCCTTGCTTCCGTACTGGGTTATGAAGCCACACTAGCGATCCTTCCTGAAAACATCTTAAATTTGAACTTCTGTCATATCGTGTTTTCATTCGTTCGCTGGCCTGTAAATTGGCTTCTCTCATGTATCTGTGAACTTTACCCATTCTTTTCCTCAATACATCCGCATAATCTGTTATACAGCTAGGTGAGTCAGGAGGGCATCCGGTGAGGAGTTCCGCCGGTAGTCAAAGCTCTCTGCCAAAATTTGCATGGGCCGGTGTTATGCAAGTGCTTTCATGAACCGCTGTACGATACGATAACAGAAATAGCGGAAGATATTCGTCCCAGTTTCTTTGATGTGAATCGACTATCTTCGCCAAGTGCTGCTCCAAAGTTCTATTGAAACGTTCCACCATGCCATCTGACTGTGGCCGATAAGGTGTCGTTCGCGTCTTGTGTATTTTCAAAATCTTACAAACTTCCTGAAACACTTGCGATTCAAAGTTTCGTCCTTGATCACTGTGAATTTCAAGAGGTAGTCTGAATCGGCAAAAGACTTCATTCACTAGTTTAGTTGCCACTGTTATTGCTTCTTGATTTGGCACCGCGAACACCTCTGGCCACTTAGTAAAATAGTCCATCACCACCAATATGTAACGGTTGCCGTTCGTTGATACAGGAAAGGGTCCGGCCATGTCTAAAGCTATCCGTTCCCAAGGAGCACCGACATTGTACAACTTCATACTAGCTCGACTTCGCGTCTGTGGTCCTTTAACAGATGAACATGGTTCACATTTCCTGCACCATTCTTGGACATCTTCCTTGCAATGCAACCAGTAAAAATGCTCACGTATTTTCAATAGAGTTTTTCTAGCTCCAAGATGTCCGCCGGAAACCCCATCATGAAAAGCTCTTAGTATTTCTGGAACTTTTGCCTTCGGTACAATTACTTGCAAGTGTGTACCATCTCTTGACGCACTCTCCCATTTACGACATAGTAGGCCATCTTGAAGTATCAAGCTATTCCATAACGCCCAGTAACTCTTAGTAGAGGAACTCAATCCAGCAACTTCATTCCAACTTGGACGAGGAGAAGAATTTGTTAACCATTCTAGTATTGGCTTCAAGTCGTCATCTTCTTCTTGCGATTTTCGCATGACGTCATTACTCCACCTCTCATTGAATGAATCCATTCTTATAACACGTATATAGGTCTGTTCCTTTCCCTCTTGTCTTTCGCAATGTTTACAATCATTGTCACAAGGTCGGCGTGACAACGCATCGGCGTTTCTATGGGAACCACCGCTTCGATGTTCAATTACGAAGTCGAATTCTTGCAATTGTTCGATCCATCGTGCGACTTGTCCTTCGGGGTTTTTGAACTGCAAAAGCCACTTTAATGCCGAATGGTCCGTTCTGACTAGAAACTTCCGTCCTAATAGATATTTCTTGAAATGCTGTAACGTTTTCACTACAGCCAGGAGCTCTCTTCGTGTAACACAATAATTTCGTTCAGGTTTTGATAGCGTTTTACTGAAGTACGCTATGACAACCTCCTGATCTCCTTTTCTTTGTGACAATGTTCCACCTATGCCTGTATTACTGGCATCTGTGTCAACAACAAACTGGTTTCTTCCATCAGGATATCCCAAAATAGGGGTTTCGCAAAGCCTCTTCTTGAGATCTTCAAAGGCAGTTTCACAATCTGCATCCCATACAAAAGTTCGCTTCTCCTCTGTAAATCTATGTAGTGGCTTTGCGATGTCTGCAAAATTCTTAACGAAACGCCGATAATAAGAGCAGAGGCCCATAAAGGCTTGCACCTGAGTCTTATCCTGTGGCACCGGCCAGCCTTTTACGGCGGATACTTTCGCGGGATCTGTTTCTACTCCGCCTTCAATGCCCCAAATAATTGACTTGTCTTTTGAAGAAGTTGCATTTCTTTAGATTCAATTTGAAGTTTGCTCCCCTAATTTTACTCAGCACACTTTCTAACTTCTTAAGGTGATCTTCGAAATCTCGTCCCACAATAATGACGACATCGAGGTATACCAGGCAAGCTTCTCCTATTAATCCTGCAAGAACTCGCTCCATCAATCTCTCGAACGTCGCTGGCGCGTTGCAAAGGCCGAAGGGCATTACCTTGAAATGCCAGAGTCCTTTACCGGTAGAAAATGCAGTCTTTTCTTTATCTTTAAGATCCATCTCCACCTGCCAGTATCCACTTTTAGGGTCCAGCGTAGTAAACCATTTCATTCCACTCAAAGTATCTAGTGTGTCATCTATTCTTGGTAAAGAATAACTGTCCTTCTTCGTAACGTCATTCAATCGGCGGTAATCGATGCAAAACCTAGTTGTACCATCCTTCTTCTTGACTAAGACAACTGGAGAACACCAAGGACTAGAAAAAGGTTCTATCACTCCATTTCCTTCCATCTCTTTAATCATATTCCCAACTTCTTCTTCCTTAGCGAATGGAATTCGTCGAGGTCGTTGGCGGATTGGCAGTGCATCGCCGGTGTTAATTTGATGTTTCACTAATCCAGTCTTCCCGATGTCCCGTTCTCCTTTAGAGAAAATGTCAGCAAAACGCCTCAACAAATTTTTAGCTTTCACTAACTGCATTGCTCCCAAATCTTCTTTACAGTCGAGAAAAACTTCAGTCAGATCTATTTTCCCTGATGAGATATTCGTCTTTTCTTGGCAACTCCTTAACCACTCCATTTCTTCAGCGACTCCAATCAGAGTGCCCCTTTTTAAGGTCTGTACGTCGCCACTCAAATTAAGCACTGGAACTAGCATGTTTTTAGACACACTGATTACCGTTCTAGCTGGTAACCACGAATTATCATCTTCTGTCTTTTCAACAACCAAATAACGCCGGCTATCGTTACTTGAATTTTTATTCATTGTTATTGGTACAAGTGTCTGAGTTCTAGGTGGAAGTCTGGTATCTTGAAGGCAGTAGACTTTACCACCACCACCTCCTTTCATAGGCACCTCAGTAACTCCACATTTGATGACTCCATTTACAATATCAATTTTGCACTCATGATATTTCATAAAGTCCAACCCAATTATACAGTCATCCACTATATCAGCTATTACAACTTTCTGCCAAAAGAGTTTGTCACCCATCTTAATTGCCACCACTCGCTCTCCTCTCACGGGTATGCGCTGGCCGGTAGCTGTAGTCAAATGTACAGTTTCTCCCTGGATCTGACTCTTCCCACAGTTCTTCATTATCTGTGATCCAACTACCGTACGCGATGCCCCAGTGTCTAAAGTTAACTGGCATGCAGTTCCATTTATCCTTCCAGCGACGGTTAGACTATTCCCATCTGTGCTTTGGTAAATCTTAACTTTAGGGGCTTCTTGTCCACCGGCCAGCGCCCACCCCCTAAGCCTGGCCGGAACTAGTTTTCCGCCGTCTCCGACGCTTGCGTCGACTCCGGTTCTTACTGTCATACGGTTCGGGCACGTATTTCTTAAGTGACCTCTTTCCCCGCATTGATAACAACGGGGAGCGAAGTTCCTTCGACCACCCTCTTGTTCAGGCGTCGTCACTCTTCTCACACGCAAACCTCCATATTCACCACGGACAGCCCCCACTTCTAGCGCATGCGCCACGGCTTCCTTAACTTCCGGATGATGGGCTAATCGTACTGCAGCTCTCACTTCCTTATCGCGGATACCATCGACGAAAGTTTGTAGCAGCATCCGGTCGATGAAAGTCGTGGGAGAGGACTGGTATGCCTTCCTCACAAGCTTTTCAACTTCCAAGGCCCACTGTTGCAGCGTCTCGGTAGGCTTCTGCACCCTGTCTCGGAGTTGGGCTCGGAATACGTGTTCAAGATGCGCATCGCCGTACCTCGATTCTAGAGCCTCAACAAGCTCCTTGTATGAAGCGTCACTTTCTATAGCCTCCAATACCGTTGCAGCCTTATCTCTCAACGCTAAGGTAAGGCCGGTCCTTGCTTGTTCTTCGCTCCAGCCGTTTAGTTGTACTACGGCTTGAAACTGTCTCTTGTATGCAGTCCAAGAAGATGTTCCATCATAAGGAGGCACCTTGAAGCTTCCTCCCGAAGAGACTACGGAAACTGGTGTTGGTGTACCGGAAGCCTTGATCTTCCGTAGGTCACCCTCGACAGATGTGATGCGCGCTTGATGGTCAGCCAGCATGCTTTCATGGCTCTCTACTGTTTTTTGAACCTCTTCTACCTTTTTGATAGTCTCCGTGACAGCAGAGAGGACTCGGTCTCCCATTGCTTGTAATTGTTCCTCTTGACGGCGCGCTTGCTCCTCCTGAAAGCGTGACTGTTTCTCATGACGACGCGCTTGCTCCTCTTGCAGAGCGCGTAGCTGCTCCTCCTGACGGCGCGCTTGTTCCTCCTGACGGCGCGCTTGCTCTTCGTTGATAGCACGCAGTTGTTGGAAGAGCGCACCTATATCCGTCAGCGAGAGCGGCGGTGCACTTACCGGTTCCTGAGTGGCTAACGCACGGGCAGGAGCTGCAGAGGTACCTTCGCCAGCCTCCTCTCGACCTCTCGCGACGTCAGCGTGTGATTCCGCTGGGTTAGCATCTCCTTGTTCCCGCGCCGCTGATCTGGAGCGCGTGTTGGGGCGCTCTCGGTCGTCTCTCGGCGTGAACGGCATCGTTTCTTCCAATCCCACTCCTGACACCAATGTTATGGGAGACGGGTAACGGGATTGGAAGTAAACAACTTCGTATGTGAGACCGCTTTATTTTCACCCCAACAGCCAAACCTTGAACGCGACACTTCACGACGCGACTGTACCACACGTTGCACTACTGCACTTCAGTCTTACACTCACAGCGCGACTGTTCTGCACGGTCACTGCACTTTCACGACACTCACAGCGTGACTGCACAATTACTGCACTTTACTTGTACTTTTCACTATTTTCTCACTTTTCCTCCTTCTTCTTCTGTTCACTTTGAACTCCCAAACTTAACTGTCCTTTCACGGCTCTGACAGCTCCTTTGATACCCTGAATTTCGATCGTCTTTTCGATATTCATTTTATTATTTCTCCAGAATTTTCTATGATCTCCCAGAAGAGCTAAACTATATTTTCGATCTTCATTTCGTTTCTCATTTTCATTCTTCCAGAATGTTCTGCTAATAACTAGAAGATTTTAAATATAGAATCTTCTGTTACTTTTACCAAATAAAGATTTAAATAAATTAGAAAATCACAAAAACCACATATCGTGACACCGGGATTCGATCCGTCGTCCTTCGTTTTGGCAGGCATTGTCTAAACCGCTCAGTCACAGCTGCTATTGACAATACGTTCGAATTTATCGTTCTGATGCTGTGACATGTTACGTCATATTTGTAACAATATTATACATAGTAACACCTAGACAAATGCAAATAGCCATATTCTTGCATACAAATATTTGCACTGAGCGGGGATCGAACCTGCGCCTCCGCTCACTACCGCCACGCCACAGAGGCTGTCATCTTATGTCTTGAGGTGCAAAGTTTTCGGTAAGTACCAGAACTTAAACGATTAAACAAAGTTTGGGTAATTTAAGATAACTTTACACTAACCCTAGTAATACTAGCATATAACTTACTAGCTTTTGTCCGCGGCTCCGCCCGCGTGGATGTCGGTTATCGTGACCAAACATAGCCTATGTCCTTTCACATGGTCTAATTTACCCCTATACCAAATTTCATCAAAATCAGTTCAGTGGTTTAGGCGTGAAAGCGTAACATACAGACAGACAGACAGAGTTACTTTCGCATTTATAATATTAGTATTATCATATTATAATAAAATACTTCATTTATATTCAACAAATTCTAGTCTAAAAAATTACTTATTATTAAGACTACCAAATAAAACATGTTTTTAAATATTCACATTTAATTTATATTTTTAGATCGATACATTCACTGGTTCCTAAAAATCTTGACGAACAAAAGGACAAACAGATCGACAGACAGGTAATAACCCTTTAAAGGTTTGGTATTTTTCTCCGAACTACGTACCCTTAAAAACTGACGAAAATAATATCAAATTATTTTTTCAACCATGATGAAGATTTTTGAACACATTGTGTTCAAAAATCTTCATTGAATACTGTCTCAAGTATTATATGAAACGTAACATCTACGAGTTACTTGTAATAAAACTCTTAACAAGCCTCACCACTAGACCGAGCCTTAAAGTTATGTAAACAAACCTTTAGTTGGAAGTTTTTTTGTAAATAAAGTAGTGAGTGTACCCAACCGTGTTTTCGCTTCGTTACCGTCATTCGCGTCACGTTTGTCTCACAAATGCCCTGCTCTCGTTCTTCTGAATATTTGCCTTTTTACTCACTATAAATGCTATAATAAATTGTATTTTCGCGTACAGTTTTGTAAAGCGGAATTATTTTTGTAGAAACTTCGCGTACCACAACACAGGACTTCGCAAGAGTGAATGAAATTTTATTTTCGTGGTTTTTTAAAATATGTTTGTGAATGTTGTTGAATTTAAAGGTGTCTGTTGTGTTTTACCGATATGATGTTGCAGTAGTGACTTTGTTTTTCAAGTTACAGTATGTCTATAGTACGTAGACAGGAGATTTATTACAAATTCGCCATGAATTCATCACCTTTCTTTTGGTAACCTTCGTGACCTCCGTGGTGGTAGAGCGTTTGACTACTAGATCCGCTGCTGGGTTGTGCGTTCTTTGGCGTTCAATTCAAATATTTTTATGTGTGTTTAAATGATCGTTTTTAAAAGCACATTACAGAAGAAAAATGTTGCTTTTTTTCCTAGCACCTTATTAGCACACTGATAAATAGTTTGTATTTTTTCAGAGTATCTAAAAACATAAAACCATTTTCATATTTGTTTTTATACAGGTGAGTTCTTTGTGTTGGTTGAAGTTTCTAACAATAACAAAATATTCGCTACATCGTTATTGCAACAGGGTTAATTAATAGTAAACAAGTTATGATAGTTTCGTAGCCATCGGCAGCATACACTGTTGGTGTACATTGCGATGTTTCTATGTTTATTGACTTGTGATTTAACACGGTCCAATCACTTGCTCGAAATCATATGAAAGATAATGTCATAGCTACTATTATCCGGCACCACAGTAAAGGAAGGCAGCACAAAGCTGATAAAAATAAAGATATTCAAATCGTCTTTGGTATTTCCTAATCAAGTACTATAATCAACCCTACCAATGCGTATGTTCGATGACACTGTTGCGCAGTCCTCGACTTCCGGGCTGCGGATGTACGGTATTCCAGGAATGAGATCTTACCTTCATTTTATTTCAAACTATAATAAATATAATATACCTAATATAATATTATATATACCAAATTTCGGCCAGATCCCCTCATCATATCTGATCAATAGTGTCAGAGGTGTTTTTAGACCCCTGTAACATCGGTACTATATGTACCCAAGTCCACGGACCGGTGCACTTTACAGCATTATTATGATTATGATCACATTTACCTATATACTGCAAAAGCAAAATAATGAAAAGGGATTTGGTGTTCAATTTCAACCCCTGGTACTAGGTGAGGGTTACTTTATATTTTAGATGGCCTTCTTTACAGTAGGTGCTTGATGAGTACCTCTTGGAGCATTACAATATTTTAAATACGATTAAATCATTATTTCTTTTAACATTCAAAGGCATAAGTTTAGTAATACTACTGAACCATTACAAAAAGCTTTTCACCGATGGTTTTCTTACAGTTAACTCTAATGATAAACATAAAAGCTTGTAAAGCCTATAAATTATATTAAAGAAGCATGTTAACCGCAATTTATACCCGTGAATATATTTAGTACATCGAAATATCTCGGGTGGGGTAATGCGAAAACTTTCCCCATAGTACTGCCATAACGAACAAATGCTATAGGTTATCAGGGAAGTTTACTAATTTAATGTAAACAACTATGTATGTAAAGGCTGACGTATCTTTAGGGTAATTGTTTTAACAATATGGCGAACCACATATTCAAGGAAATTATACTTGTATGTGGTACTACTATTAATGTTATTGTGTTTATCAATTTATTTATTCAACAAGTTGCATGTTTATGTATCATATTACCGATGAGATTATTCAGGTATCTTAAACAATGCCCAATATTGAATAAAGTAAAGTAAAGTGTAAAATAAATAATATTTTTTTAAAGGATACGTCAATTTGACTTCATCTCGCCTGATGGTAAGTTAAAGGCAAAGTCTTGGAAAGAAATTTTTGTCATTGTAAACATGTACCGTGTTAACAATGGTGGCACTCAGCTTGACAGCCTCATCAGATGCCTTTTCACGCCCCGCTTAAAGGAACTGGGGCTGTAGGAAGAAGACAACACATGAGCAGGCAGGGAGTGGTGCGGCATAAGAATGAGTCACTGAAACGCTTGGTTTCATACGTTAATACGTTTTACTGAAATGCCCCAGAAAGTATATCCCAGAGTTAGCGACGAGACATATAGTTCGGATCCAAAATCTCTACCTCTCCTATAGAGAGGGACACACGGAAACGAGAATGGTGATGACACGGAAACACGCTGCGACAGAATTTCAAAATGCTTTTAAAATTCTTTGAATTTTCTCGTTTGAGTTACTCATTTTTTGTACTTACTGCAAAGATAGTCACCAATGATGACGCCTGATGGTAAAAAATAATGCATTCCGTCACAATACATATGTTAAATTCTGTCTTCATATCAAACATCCTTTGGGTACATCCATCCTTTGGGTACACGTAGACCATGGCTCCACGAGTCAGGTCTATGTGTGCCTTTACCGTTCCCATACAGGAGATGCAGAGATAACTCGACTATTCGAATACCTGAGTCAGGCGGCAGATGATGCGCAGGAGCGGTTTCCGAACGCCGAATTGGTGTTTTTGGGGGATTTTAACGCCCACCACAAGATCTGGTTGGGCTCCGCCATAACAAACCATGCGGGAAGAGCCACTCACGCATTTGTCCTGGCGCATGACTTGACTCAATTGGTGCACAAGGTCACGAGGATACCAAGAGAGTCCGGCCTAGAGCCCTCTCTGCTTGACCTTCTGTTGACGAGTCACCCGGACCAGTACAGTGTCTCGGTGATTGTTGCTTTAGGTAACTCCGACCACTGTCTGGTCCGCTCCATCGTGCCCATTGTAGCGCCCCCACGACCCGTGCAGGGGAAGAGGCGGCTATGGCACTACTCGTCAGCGGACTGGGATGGATTGCGCGACTATTATGCGTCCATCCCGTGGGTTGAACGCTGCTTTGAGGGTAAGAACCCATCTGAGAGCGCTACTGCCGTCGCCGGTGAGATCGGTCTAGGTATGGAATATCCCATACACCGATGTCACCGGAGTCCGCGGAGCGCGTCCGTGGTTCGGGCGCGAGTGCGCGGAGGCTGTTGAACATAAACAGTCTGCGTACCGCGCCTGGGTGCGGGCGCGCGCCACACGCGATCCCAACGTGGGTCACTTCAAGGCGGCGTACAACAGAGCCACAAAGGTCTGCAAGAGGGCATGCGTCAGGGCGGATGCCCAGCGCATAGCGCGGCTGGGCCAAGAGCTAGTGGCGCATCCCACGGGTAGCCGTGGCTACTGGCAACTGGCCAAAGCCGTGCAAGCCAACTTCTGCCAGCCCTCGCTGCCCCCGCGGAGCAATCCCGATGGATCTCTGGCCCATGAGCCGCAAGAGAAAGCAAATTTGCTGGTCAATCTCTTCGCGGCCAACTCCCGAGTCGATGATTGTGGTATGCAACCACGAACAATGCCCACTGGTGACCACGCAATGCCTGATATACGTATCAGGCAACGCGATGTCCGTGCAGTACTGCAATCACTCGATGTCCGGAAAGCCAGTGGTCCTGATGGTATTCCAGCGGTTGTACTTAAAAAATGTGCAGCGGAGTTATCTCCTATGCTAACGCGGCTGTACCGACTGTCCTACAGTTCGGGTACAGTGCCTTCGGCTTGGAAGGAGGCGAATGTCCAGCCGATCCCCAAGAAGGGGGATCGCTCGGACCCAGCCAACTATCGACCCATAGCCGTCACCTCAGTGCTGTGTAAGGTGTTCGAGCACATAATTAACACACAGCTCATGCGCCACCTAGAGGATCACTCCCTGCTTAGTGACCGGCAATACGGTTTCAGACCGAAACGGTCAACGGGTGATCTTCTGGCGTACATGACCCACCTTTGGGGTGAGGCTATGGAGAAGCACGGTGAGTCACTGGCAATTAGTCTTGACATCGCCAAAGCTTTCGATAGGGTATGGCACAAATCGCTTCTTTCCAAGCTACCAGCCTTCGGCCTGCCTCCTAGACTGTGTAACTGGGTTGCAAGCTTCCTGCAGGGGCGCCGTATTCGCGTCCTTTGTGATGGACGAGCTTCGGAGTTCTTGCAGGTAAATGCTGGCGTGCCGCAGGGTTCCGTTTTATCTCCCACTCTCTTTCTTCTGCATATCAATGACATGCTCTTTAACGGAAACATTCACTGCTATGCAGACGACAGCACCTTACATGGGAGTTATCACGCACATCCTGCGGCCAAGCAGTCTGATATCGCGGAAAAAAGGCAACTTCTTGTCACAGAGCTGGACCGGATCCTGGACCACATTTCTCAATGGGGCGCTAGGAACCTGGTCGAGTTCAATGCCAAGAAGACCCAGGCATGTGCGTTTACAGCTAAGGTATCTCCTTTCCTTCCCCTTCCCACTCTTCAGAGCACACCACTGCCACTGCAGGATCACCTCACTATCCTCGGTATGGATGTTCGCTGCAAACTGAATAACAAAAACTATATCGAGAGTATCATCAAATCAGCCTCGCGTAAACTCGGAGTCCTGAACAGAGTGAGACGTTTTTTCACGCCGGAGCAGCGGTGTCTTCTATACAAGACCCAAATTCGTTCCTGCGTGGAATACTGCTCACATCTCTGGGACGGCTCCGCAAAGTACTTATTAGATGCTCTCGACAGGTTGCAGCGACGTGCGGTCCGCATTATTGGGGATCCTGAGGTCACGAACACCCTCGAGCCTATGCAGATGCGTAGAGATGTTGCGTCTTTGGCAGTTTTCTACCGTCTCTACCATGGTGAATGTTCCAACTAGTCCCACCCTCCCCTTTCCTTCACAGGACGACACGTGCAGGGCTAAGATGTCATCCATTTACGGTGCAGAGTATACCTGCTAGAACCAAGCGTTTCAGTGATTCATTCCTATGCCGCACCACTAAGACCTGGAATTCCCTGCCAGCTCACGTGTTTCCTTCTTCCTACAGTCCCGGGTCCTTTAAGCGGGGCGTGAAAAGGCATCTAATGAGGCCGTCAAGCTGAGTGCCACCACTGTTAACATGGTAAATGTTTACGATGGTGACCCTCTTTCCGAGACTTTGCCTTTAGCTTAACATCAGGCGAGGTGAAGTCAAATTGACGTGTCCTATATAAAAAAAAAAAAAAAAAAAAACAAGATTTCCACCTTCAGGCACAGCACGGTTAACATGGTATGCGACATAACAACAGAAGATAGTCAACCTTTCTTAAGGATTTATCAAGGGCAATATTGTATCGCCCTTTGACATTTTATTATAATATTTATTGCCTTGTCACAACTGTCTATCTATTCGATTGAAATATAAAATTTACAACTGACTTTTGTTATAATAAAAGTACAAGAATATTTGGAAATTCTACGACCAGCATTCTTTATCGAAAACGTGGCTAACATATTTCACTATTGGAACTTTTATTCAACAGCAACTGTCTTAGCTGATACAATTTACACATGTTTGAACAAGTCGAGGACACTAAGAATTTCATATGAAACGTGCTCATGCCACTTAGCACAATATTAAATTTCTGCTGGAATTATTTTCACTTTTGGTTCTATTTGGTTTCCTAAGTTAAATTTATGGAGGCAATTCCAAAACTAATGCTTGTTATAATCATCTCTTCCTTTGAGCAAAAAAGTGTTATTGTTTAGAAAAAGTTACGACTACTGGCATTCCTATCGTACAAGAGTATCTTATCACAAACCGCATCCGATTTTCAAAATCTGGTTTTTGTTGTTACAGAATTGTAATGTCAATATATGGGTTTTTTCCCACTTGTTCTACTGAACCGTTCTACGATAGAACAAATGGGACTTTTTTTCTCACTAGTTCTACAATATTAGATGTAACAAAAGAGTAAAACTAGTGGGAGCCTTTATTCCCACTTATTCTACCAGTTCCATCGAGTAGAACTAATGTGAGATAGTCCGACCAGCCATGACTTACGGAGCCGAATGCTGGCCACTCAAAAAGCTACAGGAAAAGAAATTACACTGTGCAGAGACGAAGCTGCTCAGGTGGGCAGGGGGTGTAACTAGGCTGGACCATGTCAGAAATACACACATAAGAGGCACCTTCAAAGTGAGACCACCCGAACACATGACCAGGAAGGTGCTTGACATTGAGACCAAACCCCGAGGACGAGGAAGACCTTAGGACCGAACTGCCTGGAGGAACATGATACGGAGGGCCGACCCCAAATAAAATGGGAAAGGGCCAAGCAAAAGAAGAAGATTATCATGGAGACGTATTGCTCTGATTGTATCCCGCTCTCCTCCTACCATTCGCGCGATCTTGTGTGTCTATCTATACTGTTACTGGTAGCGAGACTATTGACACGCGTGTCACCTTCCGTGGAGTCAAGCCATGATTTCTTCGATCTCTTAGCGGGGCTCAGCGGGAGCACCATTGCCAGGCATTTCTTATCCACATATGTATATATGTACACAAGAATCGAACGTTTAATCGAATCGAATGAATGACAATGAAGATATTAATAATACTCAATTTTCCACATATTATTCTAGAATGCAACAAGGAACCAAGTATAAAACTTTTATTTAAACAGCACAAGATACTCTAGAGAGCTCCCTCAGAGACCATGAAACGTTATAAGTTGAAAGCATCCTAGTGTTTTAGTGTATACAACTTTTATAGTAGCGACTAGGAAGCAACGGATGAGATGCTTTCTACCTGGCGCATTATACTAGTGGACATGAATAGTTTGGGTCTGAAGTTTTATATTTATTTTTAGATTGCTGATTTCTAGTACTTAATTTGTACACATTAATGAAAATTCACTTGTACTTGTCCATGTTATGGCCCGCTATATACAAGGACCTGACTAGTTTCGCCTTACGGCAATTTAAAAGGTTCCACCATTCCATAAGAAACCATCAATGTAAACCTTTGGGAATGCCGTAAGGCGAAATCGGTGAGATTCCTAAATAGGTAACGTGGACAAGTACCATTGAATTATCAATTATGTGTAATATTAATTTTCACTAAGTTGTCATCAATCAGCAGTACGAGTATACCTAAATAGTCTTAATTTGTGTATTTGTATGTCTTATATATTATTAATCATTCTTTTTTCATGGTTTTATTGTTGATTATCACTGTATCCTGTGTCTGTGTATACTGTGCGTTTGTTTCTTTCTTTTATTCATTCTTCTGTTGTTGTGTTCTCTCTTATGTTTCATGCTTTGTGTGAAATTATCTAAGTCTACTTACTTAAGTTAAACAAGTTTGACAGCAGGCGGGACCCATTTGCATATCATGAACTGAATGAAAATGAATGGTTACCGCTTGCTATCAAACTTATTTTGATCTTTTCAGTATCAGTCGGGTTTTTTATTTTGAATAATATTTTTTATTTTTATTTTTAAAGGCTTCATAGAAAGCGTCTAGGTTCTCCAAAACCCAGAATATTTTCATATAGATTCAGTTAGGTAGACACAGTACATTAAAGTAATCTACTTAACTTACCGAAACATATACCCAAAATAGAGAAGATATTCCAGCTTTTGACCTTTATTAAAAAGTAAAACCCAAACTGAAAACAAATTTCACGTCTTAGAGAAATTTACCTAGGTGCGCAAAGTCTCTCAAGGTACTCCTAAACTTAAATAGAGAAACTATCAAAGAAAGCTCAGAGACCTCGTTTCAAATTAATTAACTTCGAAACTGCTCTCCTTGAAGGAAAGAAAACCTGTTTGTATCCCCTAAATTTTGTTTCAAATTAAAACTAAAAACCTATAATGAAGAAATCTCTTTAAAATTTATTATTAATTATAAATTATATCATATTAATAAAAATTCCAAGAATATAATTGATTGAAAAATAACCTTACACTCCTTGAAGGTTCTTCTGATGTTAACATTTTTGGCTTCCTAATCAACCTCACGTGCTAGTTATTGCTTCTGCTTAACGACGGATGAAAGTCAACAAATCATTAAAAATGTAAGTGGCGAGGTCTGCCAAAGTGCATAATTTGAACACAAGTATGACTCTAATTGGACTATAAAAAGGCAACGCCAACTTAACATAACATAAACTCACGCCTGTATTCCCCGAAGGGGTAGGTAGAGGTGCTAGCACCCACATTTCGCCAGTTTATATTTAGGTCCCAATGTAATAGGTGGCGAGCCTATTGCCATTAACCAGGAACTCATAAACCTGCGATAAATACACACATAACTTCTAAAAGCATGGAAAGGCCTTAGTGTGTGCCATGGTAAAAAAAAAAAAAAGCTAGTAGGTGGGTAGTTGAAATAGCAACACAGAAATTTTGTAGCTCCCAGTTTTTAATCAATTAAAATTTATACAGAGCATTATTTAATAATTAAATGCTTAAATTAACTAGCTAAAATATCTACCTGCCGGTTCTATCAATTTCCTTTCTGATTTCCTTCACTTCACTTCACTTCACTTAACTTCTTTTACTGCACTACAATGTCAACTTCTGCGGAGCCTACACTGAGGTCTACATTGGTGGACATGCAAGCTGACTTCCACCGGAGAATGGCGGCATTTGAAGAGGAACTGCAAAAATCTCCCAAGGCACCAGCAAGCATCTCAACTCTAACAGCTGAGTTCTCAAGTTTCCGAGCCGATGTGTCCAGATCACTGTGGTTGCTCCAGCAACAGATAGAGGCTCTGATCCAGACAGTAGATGCTATGGAAACGCAGAGGCGTCGCAAAATCCTGCTGATCCATGGTGTCAAAGAAGAACCAGAAGAAAACACCGCTGATGTCATTACAGATATAGTAAAGCAGAAAATGGGGTTCACAAACTTTACCAGGGGCGACATACGACGATGCCACAGAATGGGCCGACCTTCCTCCTCTAAGAAGCCAAGACCCATCATAGTCAAGCTGCAGGATGTTGATACTAGGGACAAGCTGTGGTTTACCAAGACGAAGCTGAAGGGCTCTAGTATCACAATCTCCGAGTTCCTAACGAAGGCAAGGCATGACATCTTCATGAGAGCTCGTGAAAAATTTGGCATCTCTAAATGTTGGTCTAGGGAGGGCAACGTGTACGTGCTCGTGGCTGGTGGTCCGCAACGAGTAACTTCCCTGAATCAGCTAGACCGGATCTGTGTCCAGCCTGAGAAACCGGCAGCTGTTGTCAAGATTGCTACAGAGCCGAAAGCGCGGCGAGCCGCCACCTCCAGGAAGTAATTCCATCTGTCCATAATGCACGCTGGGTCCAGGTAAACATAGCCGATTTTATAAGTAATTGCTCTTGTAGATGTTTGTTGAACTTCATACTATTACCCACTATTTTTCAATACTGTACTGCTCAGTTTACTAATTATTTTTACTCTATTTTCTCAATGTAACTACATATCGCAAAATGTTAAATCAAAATCCTAACACGATGTAAACAAATAACTGACATTACTGACAATACGGACAAATACTGACAGGTGACATTACACTGGCATAACAGATGCTTAACAGTAACACTTCCATGGAACGCGTGGCGCGTTCCATTCCAACGTATAACTTTTAAATTCGCTAAATTATATATTATGATCAATCAGAGAAACAGAGCATACAGAGAAACTCTCACCAACAAATTCCAGCCCCTGCAACTCGGCTTCGGCTCCAAAGGGGGCTGTGAGGCTGCTGTACATGCCCTTTCCACGTTCCTTGGCTGCAGTGGAGGGGAGGTTATCCTCAAAGTTGACTTGAGGAATGCCTTTAACTCGGTTAATAGGGACACTTTGTTGACACAGGCCAAATTGGAAACCCCCAAAATTTTTAAGTTTCTTTGGCAATGCTATAGGCACCCTTCAAAATTGCTTTATAAGGACAATATTTTAAATTCAGCTGTAGGATGTCAACAAGGTGATCCCCTCGGACCAGTCATTTTCAGCCTGGCTATTCACCCCATAATTCAGCGACTAAATTCTAAATTCAACATTTGGTATTTGGATGACGGCACTCTTGGCGGTGACGTGGAGACTGTATTAAAAGATTTGGCTTTCCTAAAAGAAGAGTTTAGTTCAATCGGCCTAGAACTAAATCCCTCCAAATGTGAAATTTTCTTTAGTGATCAAATTGACAATCTTTCGGTACTTCCAAAATTCAATGCTTTGGCTCCAAATTTAAAAGTTTTACAAAAAAGTTCTCTCCGCCTCCTTGGGTCGCCAATCTTAGAAGATGCTTACGAGTCTTTTGTTGAAGAGAAAATACAAAATTTTTGTGAAGTTTCGGACCGACTATTCCAAATTAATATTCATTCAGCCTTCACCATTATTCGGTTTTGTCTTTTCGTACCAAAATTTACACATGCTCTGCGTTCAACTCAACTTTTTAAATGTTTGTCACTTTTAGGTCGTGTGGATAGGGTGTTGCAAGACACCCTATGCAAAATTTTAAATATAAATTTGAACGACCGAGTGTGGCTTCAGGCGTCCCTTCCAGTTCGCCTAGGCGGCCTCGGCGTTCGCAAAATTGCAGATGTAAGTATGCCAGCATTTCTGTCCTCGGTCTATGGCACTGAAGAATTAGTCAGGAAAATTCTATCTCCTTCACTGGTTAGTTCGGATGTGCCAGGTAAGGCCGAAGCATTAAATGCCTGGAAAATGACTTGTCCAAATGTCGCCATGCCCGCCAACCCATCTTCTCAAAGGCAATGGGATGAGCCGCTCTGTTTTGGTGTTAAAAAACTTTTAATAAATACAGCTACCAGTGCTGCGGAGCGTGCTCGCCTTTTGGCTGTGGGAGAGTGGGAATCTGGTGTTTGGCTCCCGGCACTTCCTTCGCCCAACATTGGTACAATGTTGGACGACACAACATTCCGCATCGCGACTTGTTTACGTTTGGGTGCACCGTGCGTTTCTCCGCATCGATGTCTATGTGGAGAAGCAGTCGATTGCCTTGGACATCACGGATTATCTTGCAGCAGGAGCGCAGGCCGCATGTCTCGTCATGCCAATATTAACGACATTATCCGTCGGGCTCTCGTCACCGCCGGCGTGCCAGCTATACTTGAACCTGTTGGCTTGGCGCGCAACGATGGCAAGAGGCCGGACGGTATGTCGTTGATGCCTTGGAAGATGGGCAGGCCTTTGGTGTGGGACGCAACGTGTGTCGACACTCTGGCGCCTTCCCATCTTCCAAGTACGATGGACTGTGCATGCGCTGCTGCTGCATCAGCGGAGACTCTCAAACGGCGCAAATATACCAATTTAACTGATAATTATATATTTGAGCCGTTTGGAGTCGAAACGTTGGGTCCGTGGGGTCCAAGTGCGCGCGCGCTATTCAAAGAGATGGCGAAGCGTCTAATTGACTCTTCCCGTGACCATAGGGCTGGCCTTTACCTCGCTCAAAGAATTGCTATCGCTATTCAGCGGGGTAATGCCGCCAGCCTTTTGGGCACGGTTCCGGTAGAGGTCGATGGGGAGGAATTCTACGATGCCTAAAGTTGCAGTCTCTTTCACCCCTGTTTTTCTTTTTCTTATTTTTGTATATATTGTAGATTTAGATATAATATACTGTACCTAATTAATTTTAAAGTAATAAAAATACTATCTGGGTGTAAAACATCAAAAACAGGCACTTACTTATAATAATTATGATCAATCTGTCCTATTATCGTAACTTCTCTTTTTATCTCTCTCTTATATATTAATAAATCTGTACATAGGCAATGTCTGAATGCCTGGACCCATAGACTTCTGCGTATCTTTGAGTTCGGATTATTGTTATGAGGTTGATATTATATGCATCTTGTAAAACCGACAGATGGATGTAGAAGCATATATTATAGTTTTTTACACATTTTTTTTTTAGTTATTCATACTATTTATTTTTATATAATATCCAATATTTATTTAATATTATTACTATTTACTCATATAAATTTATACCATAGTATACCTATTTATATTGTATTTAATATTTAATTATTTACTCTATCTTCCGAACAATTAACTTTGTTACTGTAATATTTTAGGTATTATAAATCATAACGCATATTATAGGAGTTGTATCTGTAAATGCCATCTTCAGAGCGATGAATATTTCTCTGCTGACAGCAATGCTAGTGGCCAGAGAGAACCTCCACTTGCCGAGTTACTCGCGGCTCAATTCTCTGATGTTCCCAATAACTTCAATGTTGTACATATTAATGCACAAAGTATTCCGGCTCATTTCCCCGATATGCTGGCTAGCTTTGACTGTGCGCACATACATGCTATTCTTGTTTCGGAATCATGGCTTAAGCCATGTTTACCCACCCCACCATATACTCTACCAGGATTCAACTTCATCAGAAACGATCGTGTGGAAGGTCGAGCGGGTGGCGTTGCAATCTATCTACGCACGCAAATTACATATACAATTTTGAGCATGTCACCACAACCACCGCAGGCTGGCGAACATATCTTTCTGGAAGTTGAACTCCTACACTCTAAACTTCTACTTGGCGTCTTTTACTGTCCTTCTTCTAACATAAACTACTTTTCTTCATTTGAACTCCTCTTAGATACCTTTGTGCCTGCGTACGGTCAAAGTATAGTCATGGGTGATTTCAACACCTGCCTAATTAAAAACGACTCTCGTTCCTCCACTCTTCAGTCTATTGTTCAATCCTGCAATCTAACTATTCTTCCTTCCGGAACAACTCATCATGCTCCTCACTTTACTCCTTCTCTTCTCGATCTGATCATAGTTTCACCTCTTATTCGTGTAGCAAAGCATGGTAAGTATACTGCTGATCAGTTTTCCTACCATGACTTACTATTCTTATCTTATCAACTTCGTCCACCTAAATTCAAACCTAAAATTCTTCTGCAGCGTAATTTTAGAGATATGGACCTTGACAACTTGCGCAGGGATGCCGAAGTCATCGATCGGGGTCCACTTTACAATTCCGGATGTGTTGATGAGAAGGTAAGACTTTTTACGTCTGATATAATACAATTATTTGATAGACATGCTCCAGTTCGTAGGATAAGGGTGAAACACCTCCCGTCGCCTTGGCTAACGACTGAAATCAAATCCCTCATATCAAAAAAAGCGACAGCCAAGTCGAAATATAAGAGGTGTCCTACGGATATAAATCGGGATAAATATATAGCCATTAGAAATCACTGCAATAGAGTGTGTAGGAATGCTCAACGCCGATATATCCATAATTCTGTGGAAGACGGAGATCCAGCAAAAGTCTGGAAATTTCTAAGGACATTGGGAGTTGGCAAATCTCGCGAAGAGTCGGTCCCTAACAATGTAAATTTAGATTCTTTAAATCAATATTTCTCATCTTCGTCAAAATTTGATAGAATGACAAAACAAAATACATTACAGCATCTTTCATCTGTCTCGACTCCCAACTGCTCCCCATTCTTCTTTAGTCAATTCACTGCTTGTGATGTCAAGAAGAGCATAATATCAATAACGTCTAACGCGGTGGGAACTGACTGTGTCAGCCGTAATATGATCCACCCTATCATCGACGAAATTCTTCCTGTCATCTGCCATATCTTGAATTTCTCTGTGACCGTTAACATATTTCCTATGGCTTGGAAGGATGCTCAAATAATTCCTATTCCTAAAAAGAAAAATCCTTCCTCTTTCTCAGAGTATCGTCCCATCTCTATCTTGCCCTTCCTCTCTAAGGTACTCGAACGACTTGTTCACACCCAACTTACTATTTTCCTCTCTAAAAATTCGCTATTGAATCCTCTACAGTCGGGATTTCGCTCCGGTCACAGTACTACTACAACTCTGGTTCATATTACGGAAGACATCAGATCGGCTATGGAGGAAGGTGAGCTGACAGTGTTAACGCTGTTAGACTTCAGTAATGCCTTCAATACCGTTGATTTCGACGTTCTACTTGGCATATTGAGCTCTCTTAACATATCTCCAACTGTGGTTGACTGGTTTCGTAGTTACCTGTTTGGTCGCCGACAGCGTGTTTGCATCAAGGACACTTCTTCTTCTTGGTGTACAGCGACAGTTGGTGTACCACAGGGCGGCGTTCTGTCTCCCATAATCTTCTCAGTTTTTATAAACTCAATCACCAACGACCTATCTTCTTCCTACCACCTCTATGCAGATGATCTTCAGATATATTCTCGGGCTCCAGCGAATCAATTAAAGGAGGCTGTCAATACTATAAACGCTGACCTTGCATCAATATGCAACTGGAGTGCTTCGTACGGACTTGAAATTAATCCACGTAAGACACAGGTCATCGTTGTTGGTAGTTCTAGGATGATAGAGAAAGTAGATTGGTCACTCCTTCCACACGTGACTTGTAATGGAGTGAATGTACCTTATAGTGACCAGGTTAAAAACCTGGGGATAATCATGGACAAACACTTATCGTGGGGTCCACATGTCCAGGAATTGAGGCGTAAAACTTTTGCTGCGGCGGGGTCCCTGCGCAGGCTCCAAAATTTCCTACCCACTGCCACTAAGACTGCGCTTGCACAAACCCTTCTTTTCCCTATCCTTGACTATGCTGATGCCAGCTATCTTGATCTCACTGAAGACCAACTTAACAAGCTTGAGAGACTCCAAAATCTTTGTATAAGATTCATATTTGGACTGCGCAAATATGATCATGTTTCTGAATTTCGAAAAAAACTCAAGTGGTTACCTATACGCCTTCGCCGGAATGCTCATATTCTTTCCTTGTTGTACAATATTTTATTTAATCCCGTAACTCCCTCATACCTCAAACAACGTTTTGAGTTCTTGCACAACACGCACTCGAGGGTTTTGAGATCATCGGAGAATCTGAGATTGAAAATGCCGAGTCATTCCACCAACTTTGCTGACAAATCCTTTTCAGTTCAAGCGGCTCGGTTGTGGAATGCTCTGCCCGTAACTATTAGGCGCGCTCAGTCCTTGCCTATATTTAAAAGACAAGTCAAAGAACACTTCCTAGTCTCTCTGACAGAAGTGGAATAAATAACTTTCCTAAATTATATTATGGTAAAATGTAAGTATTTATGTGTATATTAGTGTTATGATATCTATGATATTAATAGTATGTAGGTTTGATGTATTTATGTACTTCTACCTATACTTAGGTAGCTATTGTGTCTATCTGTTCTATATATATCTGTTATCTCTTGGTTATTTATTATTATATTCTATGTACACCAAACTGCCCGAAATATTTTTTTCCAATTTTTTCTCTCCATCCCATGGTTGCCTGGAAGAGATTGCCGCAGAGCAATAAGGCCGCCAATTGTATGTACCTACCGAATTGATATTATGTACCTATTGTAATGTTATATCCTTGGTGTACAATAAAGACAATTATTATTATTATTCTCTTTATTCATTTATAAATCCTATAAATTATATTTTTAAATACATATTTAAAAAAAAATCCATTTAAAAATATAAAAAATAGTACCCCACCGGCATCGGGTACAGGGACCAAGCTACCGGTGGTTAGGGCTCCAGAGAAAGGAACTTCCTCACGATGCGCGCCGTATCAAGGAGTACTGCCTTCTGCATCTGGCCCTTGACCCAACCATCCAACCCGAGCCTCTTCAGATGTTGGTCGAGGCTCTTTGCTATCAGTCCGTTGACTGATACGACTATCGGTACAATGATTGCTGAGTCAACATTCCACATGTCGACAACCTCGTGGGCCAAGTCCAAGTATTTAACTTGTTTATCTTTCTCAGCTTTCACGAAATTCTCGTCATGAGGAATGGTGACATCAACAATCAATGCTCGGCGTTCGGATCGGTCTATCACCACAATGTCAGGCTTGTTAGCTACAACAGTCCTATCAGTGATGATAGATCGATCCCAGTACAATGTGATATGGCTATTTTGTAGAACTGGCTCAGGAACATACTTATAGTACGGCACCTCAACTTCCACAAGGTTGTATTTCAGAGCAAGTCGCTGATGGATTATCCTGGCTACTTGATTATGTCTGTGCAAGTACTCGCCGTTAGCAAGACGAGAACAACCGGAAGTAATATGCCTGAGGGATTCACCAGGTTGGTGACACGCTCGACAAATGTCAATTGTGCCATCCCTCATGATATACTTCCGGTAGTTATTCGTCTTAATAACTTCGTCTGCAATTGCACAGACAAAACCTTCAGTTTCCCCAAAAAGGTCACTGAAACGTAGCCAGGACACAGACGCCAGTAGATCTACTTCGGGCCTGTGTAGGGCCCGATAGAACCTGCCATGTAGCTCCTTACTCTGCCATACCTCCCTGCGGCTGTCAGTGCTAACTATTGTAGGCCTGCGCCAGTTCTCTTTAGCCAAACCGAGCGGGGTGAGTCCGGTATCTACGTTGACTACATCACGATGCATGTCCACGTTCGACTTAAGAAAGTAGTCTCTGAGATTGCACACCTCGCGATTATGAAGGGTCTTAGCATTCAAAAAACCTCGACCTCCACATTTCCGCGGGATGTACAATCTCATGACTGACGACCGTGGGTGGTGCATTCGGAATGCAGTCAACTGAGTCCGGACTTTCCTATCGATGGTATCGAGTTCAGTCTGAGTCCACCTGAGTATGCCAAAAGAGTACATCAAGAGGGGCATGACCCAACTGTTACAGGCACGCACCTTGTTACCACCTGACAAAAGACTGTTGAGTACATTTTTCAGGCGGCCAAAGAAACGTTCCTGTAACATTTGTTTCATGTCGACCTCATTGATGCATAACGCCTGTGACATACCCAAGTATTTATAGGTCTCAGTTACGAGGAGTGATCTTAGGTTAGTGGAATCAGAGAGTTGTATACCCTCCGACTCCACCACCCGCCCTCGCTTTACATGAATTACTGCACATTTGTCCACACCAAACGCCATTTTAATAGAGTTACTGAATGTTTCAGTTACCTTCAGTAAAGCTATTAATTGAGGATTGGTGTGGGCGAATAGCTTTAAGTCATCCATGTAAAAGAGGTGGGATACCATCTGACCCTCTCTTCGTAGCCTATAACCTAACCCTGAATTCACCAGTAAAGTACTAAGTGGATTCAGGGCTAAGCAGAACCAAAGGGGACTCAGACTATCCCCCTGAAAAATACCCCGCTCTATTGTTATCGGCACGCCGCCACCCAAAGCCTGACGACACCCTGGATAGAAAAGAACCGTCCTCCATTGCCCCATACACGACCTTAAGAAGGTACATAGAGTTGTATTCACTTTATACAACTCCAGCACCCTCAAAAGCCATGTATGTGGCACGGAGTCAAACGCTTTCTTGTAATCTATCCAGCATGCTGTCAGATCCTTACGATTGCGGCGAGCTTGTTGGCTAATAGCCATATCAATCAGGAGGAGCTCCTTAGTACCCCGGGCCCCATTCCTACATCCATTCTGAGAGGCACACATAATAGAATTATTGTTTATATGATTGTTAATCTTAGCTCTCAGGATGGATGTAAGAAGTTTATAGACCGTTGGTAGACATGTAATCGGTCTATAATTATTTGGCTCCAGAGTACTACCAGTTTTATGGAGCAGGTGAGTAACTCCTGTCGTCATAAAAGCTGGTAGCGTCCCAGATTCTATAGCGGATTGAAATTGTGAGGCCAAAACAACATGCGAACTCCGTAGCCACTTAAGCCAGAAATTGTGCAATCCATCCGGTCCCGGAGATTTCCAGTTAGACAACGAACGGACTGCACAATCTACATCAGTGGCATCAATGTAGATTTCTTCCATTTCTGGAATGGTTTCGCATGCTCTTTCGACCTCACGCATCCAATCACCTTCAGTGTGACTAACGGGCATCGACCAAATGCTGCGCCAGAACGCATTTGTGGCTTCAGCATTCGGTCGCCGCACGTCGTCCACACTTTCATCTGTTCGCTCCCAGCTTCTATATACCCACCTTTGGTCTCTTTGGAACATATGGTTGACGGTATATCGATCAACTCGTCTTTTATATCTCCGAATACGGTTTGCCCATGCATAGACTTTCTGCTTCAGGAAGTCAATACGCTCTGTGACCCGAGACGTATAATCTTGGGGACTAATATCAGTTCCCGCAAACGCTCGGGTCACATAGCGCATCACTCTTGGGCGAGTGTTGCCCGACCTGAAGCAGATTAGTTTACCGATGAGCACCCTTGCCTCGGCCACACGTCGTTCAATTCTGCATTGCCATGCTGGTATGGCAGACTTAGGTCGTATGGCAGGATCTTTAATGGGAAATTTAGCACCTGCCATACGACATGCCGCCACAGCAGTACAATACAGAATTGAGTGGGTGTCACCGAGGTTTTCACTATTTTCTAGATATCTAGGTAATAATGAATCAAGGGCACTCACCAACGCTATATTACGCCTATGTATGGGCAACCGCGGGAGACGTGGCCTGACATGTACGGGCACTGATCGATATTCCCGCAACGCACATTCCAAAGCCTCCTTGATCTCTTCATTGTACTGAATACTTACAGGAATAGGTGTGTCATCCGGCGCAACACAAGTATCATTATTTATTACTGCTGTAGAAGCAGGAGCAGGAGCCGGGGCGGGGGTGACACAGATATTTCGCAAGCATTCTTGCCGTAGAGTCTCAAGTACGGTTTCATTCAACATGCGATTGCGTTGAATGACCCGCACTTGGTCCGATAATCGTTGTGCTGATGTGTTGATGGAAGGTTCAAGCGCCTGAAACAAAGGAAGCATTCGAGTACGGTACGCACTGAGGTTAGTTCCCCCCTCTGTAGCCGCAAAATATGCCCGCATGACGTTTTCGTTGATAGAATTAGTCCATCGCATGCGGTGCACATTACCACCGGCAGCGGGGGCCCTATTCGAAGCCGGAGGGCGTCGGGGTCCCAAGCAGGTCGGTGGCCGGCCTCTCCCCGGCCGACGTACAGGTGTTGGCGACGTCGGCGGAGAGAAAAACTCGTCGCTCGAAGAGGAGCTCGACGCCGCTGGTTCCATTGCTGGAGGTTGCGCGGCGGAGCTTAGCGACGAGTCCGGAGATGTTGTTTGTGCATTCCTGTTTCTAGCTTGTGCTCTAGTCAGCATTTGCTCCACATTTTATTTAATTTGTAAAAAATTTCCGGTGACAGCTGTCATTATGGGTTGGCATTCTTCCTTTAGTATTTATTGTATGTACATAATCTATTTTACTTATTTAATTACACTCAAAATCAGAATCTTCGGGCTTGGGGTTTTCCTTTTGGTAGATGGTGAGCGGACAATTACTTTAAAAATAGCTAAAAATTAAATTTACATAAAATAAAATTGGAGCAAAAATATATACGACTTTAGCGATTTAGGGTTGCCAGTTATTATTATTATTATTATTATAAACCTTTTTTTGTTTTTTTTTTCGGAGCCGGAAGGGGAGGTTATGTCGGACTCGAACCGATTAAAACCGCACGCCGACTGTGGGTCTTGGTGCTAGGCCGGAGGTGAGGTTGTCATCGACATATCCCTCACACACCGGCTGACCCAGGGTCATCCCTTACGGTCTGGGTGCCATGGTAAACCTGGGATCGAACCCGAGACCTCGTCTCAGCAGTCCATTACCCATACCACTAGGCTACCGCAGCTCTTAGCAGCAACACCAAGATCTTATGTAATCACTTTTATTCAACCACAGTACTTGTTGCTGTGGTAATCTTCTTTGCTGCAACGTGATAAAAACACCCTACTGCTCTACGATAAAGCCAGGCTTTCACCTTTGTATAACAACAACAGCTCTCTTTCATGTTCAAGTTTGAGCCCTTGTGACATTATCACTTCCTTTTGCGTCGCCTTGCCGGTGAAAATAATCTATCTTCAAAAATTTAACACACTCCGGTATGATGACTTAAGTAGGTCACAGGTCGCAGTGAGTTAAATTTTACCCCACTTGAGTTAGCGCACCCTTACCCCCTTACCCCACGGTGCACCTGACACGGTTTAACCAAGGGCGGTGTAGCAAAAGGGGATTGTATTTCTCAAGTAGCTGGATTCGTGGACGTGTGTGTTGCTGCCAACACACAAATATCCAAATACTATAAATAGTGAAATGTAATAAATTGATAACAATGAAGTAATAATAAATGTAACAATATTTGTTTGTTGAATACATAGAAAAAAATAAATCTGTCCGGGCGGGACTCGAACTCGCAGTCTTTCCCTCACAGGGGGAATGCCTTGTATCCGTCCTTAGGGCGATGGTGGAGTCATCTACCGACCTTCTTACGAACTATCGGAGCCAATGAATAATGTTACAATCATTTTTAAACATTGATTTTTGATAACGTATAAATAGAAGGGAAATTTGAATCACATCGGGCGTGTCTCGGTAGCCGAATTGGTCAAGGCATTCCCCCTGTAAGGGAAAGACTGCGGGTTCGAGTCCCGCCCGAGAAGATTTATTTTTCCCTATGTATTCAATTTGTATAGTTAGCATACTTTAATGCTGTAAAATACATTCAAGTATTTTTTTGTTGTTGTTTGGCACCAAAAAAGTAACGTCTAAATAACTATTTTAAATAAATACACTTTCGCAATGACTACTATTGAGTGTTACTCATAAACATCATACACAAGCACAGAATCGATTGACACTAGTCAAACACATATTTAACCCTTCATATAACAACACAGCAGCCTGTAAAGATTAAACAACTTCTTTCCAAACAAACCCATAGACACACTTGGAAAAATGTAACCTACGAAATAACCATGCGTACACGCTCCACTGGACATTTTGACTCGATCATCAGATCATGCGAATCTTCTCTCACACTCGACGTCACTACGCACAGAGCTTGTTTATCACGATTATCCAGAACATTACTTGTGAGGAACTCGCTGTTCGTAAAACGGAACGAGGTGATAACTCTTTCCTTAACGCAATGTCTTACGGTTGTTCTAAGAAGCTAGTGTGACATTTTTATGGTGGTAATTTTCATCGGCTTTTGGAAGACTGCGTTTTTGAATTTATTAGTGTTAAGTTATGAGTAGGGAAGGTCGAAAGGTTAGAAAAATATAGGTAAAATAAAAGTTTGAGCGTCTAAACTAGTCCGAATTGTGCAAGGAGGTCTTACATTACATATTTATGGAGAGGGTCAAAACTTGGGGTCGTAGGTACATTAAAGATTTCAAAATATAGATGCAGATGGCTTTAGGAGCAGAGATAGAATCAGCTATTTATAGCGTGGTACCAAAATAAAAACCTGCTAATATCAAAATTAAGATTGTACGACTCGCGGCACACATTTGCCTATCCCTTTTAAAATACAGCGGTCTGAGTATACTCGTAATGTAATATAACTGAGTGCACATAGATGAAAAAGAAGGAATTTCTGTTTGGAGCGGTAAGCTACATACGAATAGAAAAAAATTCTAACGTGATTTCATGATGTCGACACGTCATGAAAGCCATTACGAAATTCGCAAAAAATTTGAGTATAACCAACATTCATGGGGTACATAAAAATGTTCTATAAGAAGACGGAGCACCTATAACAAAAATGCAATCTAAAAATGTTCACCTTTTACCCAGGGGGTTTGGTCAGTCATTAGTAAAATTAATGTGCTATCGTAGTTTTTTTTATATACAATCCAGCCTTATCATCATCGTCTTAGCATTGCTCCCAACTTCGTCCCAAGCTTTCACCATGGTACCCGGGATCTCCTTACCCCTTCGTTGATTTCTGACCTTAGGGCGACGTGAGAGCTATCTATCGTAAGCCTAAAGATATATTTATGGAAACGACGAATGAAATTAGTCATTTTTGTCTGGACAACACAAATAAGCATACTTTTGAAAGATATCTACATAGAATTTATAGAAGCATCCAAACTAATGCAAACCGATGTATCCATGAATTTTATTATAATACTAGCAGCCCGTCCCTGCTTCGCACGGGGTAGACAATTATTTATAGTTTCGGCAGCGCATTCGACGAAAGACATTTTAAGACTCATTTTTCTACACCTTCGGTTACATTGTTCAAATTTTACCAAGGATCCCTAATTTTTTTCAAAATGAAATGTAGCCGATGTCAAATTGGAAGAATGTAGCATTCTATTGGTGAAAGAATTTTTTAAATCGGCCCAGTACTTTTTGAGCCTATTCATTACAAACATACAAACATACAAAAATAGGTACAAATCTTTCCTCTTTATAATATTAGTGTAGATTTCCACTGATCTGATCTGACATCGAGGTCACAACCCCTGACTTTGTAGTTGAACACTCGAACCATACCGAGAACATCAGTTGAATAATAATAATAGTTTAGAGTTCTTATTCTGATGGAGGGAAATGCCTCTAGAGGTCCTTTCGTAGTGAAAGATCAGTACCGTATTAGTAAATGACATCTCTGATGATGTAAGCTGATATAGAATGTTGAATTTTGTATCAATTAATCCCTTCCAAAGCCTTCGACTGTGTGGGCTGCTCACTGATTCTTTCTTTCCATGGTTTTGTATATTCAAGAGAGCCTCTTCAATCAGAAGCTATACTGGCTAGCAGTTCTAGTTCTAGCTAGTAAACGCCTAATATACTCACTTTAATTCATTAATGCTGTAACAGAATATAAACTAGAATATTCATAATTATTATCTACAAATTATAGGCTATAGATAATTTAACTGTAACTGATATACAAACGACCAAGAAGATAAGTATGCCTCTTGACATATGTATATATTATTAGCTTTTATATTAGCGGCCACGCCCGCGTGGATGTCGGTTATCGCGACCAAACATAGCCTGTCCTTTCTCTAGGTCTAATCTACCCCTATATCAAATTTCATCAGAATCGATTCAGTGGTTTACCCGTGAAAGCGAAACATACAGACAGAGAGACAGACAGACAGAGTTACTTTCGCGTTTATAATATTAGTATTGATGTTATCTGTCTGCTTATTTCTATGTTTGTATGTAAAAAAATATCGTGTTATTTTTTGTAGTAAAATCACCTTCACTTCGACTACGAGTGTAATATTAATGCAACCAATCTCATATTTTATTTTAACAACCCCCGATCCAACCCAGGCCTATTAATAAAAATAAGTATTTATATCTTTTTTACTGTACTTCGATCAATCAAAAATTCAAAAGAAACCCGAGTGAAGTGCTGAAGAAATCAAATTTCCGCCAACGACGTCACTGCGGATTTGCGGGCACGAATGTTATTGGTCAACCGAATATTCATAAGATGGTTACAAGGAAAGTCATTTTTCGAAAAATACAAAGCCATATTTTTATCCAACGATGTATTGCCAATAGTGGACGTATAGCTCCCAATATATTTAAAAGTATTGCAGATTGTATGACAGCGTGTAAGTTTATTGTTCTTTGTATTGGTTGTATTGCGACAGCTTGGAAATTGATGACTGAATTTATTGGAATAAATTGAAACTGTTTTTAACTCCCGACGCAAAAACGACGGGGTGTTATAAGTTTGACGTGTCTGTGTGTGTGTCTGTGGCATCGTAGCACCCAAACGGGTGAATCGATTTCGATTTCATTTTTTTTTTGTTTGAAAGATGTATTAGTCTGGAGTGTTCTTAGCTATGTCAGATGAAAAACCGTCCAAGATAACCACAACCACAAAATGGCGAATGACATATTTTTTACAACTCAATCAAATGGGTATCAAATCAAAGGTCCTAGGCCTTTGATCAGAAGATCAATTTAAAAACTAAAAAATAACGGGGGTTTTTTAAAATTAGTTTTTGGTTTTCATGAGACTAATTTTTAATTGGCTGTTTGGGTCCTCACCTTGAGTTTCGGAGCCAAGCCAAGCTAACCTGCAAGTCGCTACACCCACTGATGGTCTGATAAAGGTTACATCACACATATCAACTCGGAAAAGGAACATCAACGTATTGCTTTTCGCCTGGCCGTCATCAGACGTCAACGGTAGGTTTGTATTTGACGATTTTAGCCATTTGGTTGCCTGACTTTAACCCTGACTTTAATATTTATCAGAGCTGTTAAAATACCGATCAGGTATAAAAGAGGTTGCACCATTTGACAACAGTTAATATGACGTCAATACTTGACGCTAACCGTAACGGCCATGGTCGGCCGGTTACTGTGATTGTTAACGTTAAGTTTGTTAAAATCTGTCAAAAAGAAGGTGTCTATGTTATAAGTATAAAACAAAGGAGTATGATTTGATAACTCAACTACTAGACATAAGAACTGACAGCAAATGACAGCTAACGTACAATATTACCACAATAAAAAATACCCATAAGGAATTTAACGTAAATAATGTCTCATTTGACTTGCAACCCTGATAACTTTAACCGAACTACAAAATACAGTGGTGCAACACATTTAGCTGAAACCATTAGAGTCATTATTACTGTAAATGTTAAATTTGACGTACTTCAGCTAGTATAGTATGATGCAACTAAGCCTTAGTAATTTTCTGTAGAAGGAACGAACAGCCAAAGTGAAGTGGTTGCTCCTTGCATATAAATGAGATTTTGTCAAAATGCGCTTGCCAAGAGACATTAACAAAAACATGTGGTGGAATGACCCAAAGGAGGAATCATTTGACCAAGTAAGGTTATTACTCTAGGCGGGTAGGGGTTCAACTTTCGATGCTGGCATATTATAAGAACATTTAACTCGTAATGTGTGAGTTAAGTTTGACACCGCTAAATAGTGGTAAAAAATACTTTAATTATTACCGCGTTGTTTCATTTGAAGCAGAAAAAAATCTACTAAGCTTTTAACTGTAATAATACATTTTAACAATGGCACTAGTCGCTAAACTGCGCTCACTAAATTACAGTTTTATCAAAAAATAATGAAATGAATTCCTTTTCTATACTTAAGTAGTATGAGTACCTACATTATATTGTTTTTGGTGTACAATAAAGAATATTGTATTGTATTATATTACGAAATCACTTTAGCCACCATTGTAAACAAGGTACATGTGTACGATGGTGACCCTCTTTCCGAGACTTTGCCTTTAGCTTACCATCAGGCGAGGTGAAGTCAAAGTGACGTGTCCTTTAATAAGAAAAAAGTAAAAGTGTATTCGTAATATATGAGAACTACAAAAAAGTGTAATATATTTTATTAAACGTTCTCAGGCAATAATAGTGTCAGCACTTCAATCATACTTAGCAGGTCTAGTGAACAATATAATACTTAATTGACAGTGTACCAATCATTTTATTTCAATATTATTGTCTCAAGTACTGTACCCTGTATTGTATTCTAGTTATATTATAGGTACACTAGCCTCTGCCCGTGGTTTAGGCGTGAAAGCGTAACATACAGACAGACAGACAGACAGACAGACAGACAGACAGACAGACAGACAGACAGACAGACAGACAGACAGACAGACAGACAGACAGACAGACAGACAGACAGACAGACAGACAGATAGAGTTACTATCGCATTTATAATATTAGTGACCCGAAGATGTTGGTAGGTGTTCCAAAACACTATATGTATGCATACATTTTAAACTATTACTACCCTTGGTCGGAAACAGTCAACATACAAGTCTGAATTTCAACCCGCCACCAGTCCCTTACAGAGGTAATACTTTGCCCAACTGTGCACCCTGGACCCTTCTTGGATATTCGAAGTTTGGGTCTTTGGGTGACGCTCTATAAAACGATCAATAGAAAAAAATAACAAACTAATAACTCCTAAATTTTATAATATTTCACCTAGTATCATTTGAAGGGTACGGGCAAAAACCATGGAATGTCTCAATTTTTTATTTTTCAATTGAAAGCAAATCTTTGTCTATAGTAGTTTAGGTTCCGATCACTAACTTAAAAAAAGAAATAGATGGCGCCAAAAAAGTGTTTTTGTTTGTAGCCGAAGCTAAATAACCAGAAATGTACATGACATACCAGTAAAGAAGAAGGATTGTTCAAAGTGCCACGTGGTTCCCGGCAGAGAAGAATTTGGGCCACCCCATCTCTTCCCATACGGTATCATAGAAGGCGACTAAGGGATAGGGCTGTTTAACATCAGACAGATATATACAGTCCACACTCAGACTCAGATATAGGTTCGAGTCAACAATAGTGCCCGGAACATTCAATCGGCAATCGGCTCACCCCCCATTACATGGGACCGACTACAATTATTGGTGAAATGTGGGTATTAATTCACCTCTGCCTAACCCTCCGGGGATAAACGCGTGATTATATGAATATATGTATGTATGACATCTATTCATTAGGACATTCTTTTTTCATTGCCTATACCCTTCATTTATTGTAAATTCATCATCACTATTACATCAAATCCACGTATAACAAGTAACTGTTTAAATTCAAGTGGGTATTAGCCTCCTCAAGAAATAATCCTACTTTAGTTTCCATTCGACAGTGAATCGGTATTATCTGTTACTTAGTAAGTAAGTAGCGTATCGAGTTCAAGATACTTTGTTTGTAAGGGACCGTACTTAAAGCAAGGAGTTTCAAAATAAACCTAAATTTATATGTTAGACAACTATTGTTCTCGTCGACAATGGGTTTCAATTTCGTGAATATTTTAGGTTAACTAAGGTCTTCTATATGACGCTAAAAAAATACATTTTGGTCAAAGACAAAGTAAGAATATTTTCATTTATCAACATACTAAATTACAGTATTATAACTACAAAAATATGCTAACTAAGTATACAATATATACAAAAATGAGAAAAAAACAACAGGGGTGGAAGAGACTGTAACTTTAGGCTTCGTAGAATTCCTCCCCAAAACAAAGTTAAAAAAATAATTTGTTCTTTGTATGACTGAAATTTAACAGCATTTTTAATGCTAACTTTAAAGTTCAAAAAACATCGGAAAAAATGAAACGCTCAAGTGAGACTTGAACTCACGACCTTTCCCTTACAGGGGGAATGCTCTTCCAATTGAGCCACACTTGATTCATTTCAAATTTCCCTTCTCTTTATATCCGTCTTTAAGATAATTTTCTTCTTTCTTTCTCTCTCTCTTCTCAATCTTTAAAATAAAATTATTCTTTGTAGATAATGTTGGCGCTTATGTAATAATCTCGAAAAATGAAAGTCATAAAATTACTAATGTGTATATTTTTACTTCGTTACTACTTTATTTTCTCTACAAGTGAGAGATAAATACCATAAGAAGACTACACAGCTTAAATCGGCAAGAAATTCAGCGGAATTTGTTTTAAATAAAATTATACTTTATTAACCTAAAAATTATAACTTATTCATTTATCGTAACTAAAATGTTTGAATTGAATAGAGATTCTAGTATAACAATAAGCTCATTTAGAATCTGTTTTGTCTCTTTTTCAGAATATTTTATCAGTTTTATTTTCTATTATTTATTTATATCTATTATCGATTTCTAATTCATCAGGGACTTGTTGTCGGCCGTCTATATTAATAACTTATCTTGTGTAAATGAAATGTATTTGTTATTATATTTCATCAGAATCTAATACTTGAGCTTATATTATTTCCATCAGTAGACACAGGCAATCAAAAAAATTGAGGTTAGAATCGAATCAGACATAATGCGATATGCTCAAACTTGATCGTACCCATACTGTACAATATTTCCAATAAAACACTAAGCGAAATACGATAAAAAGGGAAACGTGGTTCTCCCTTACTATGTAAAGAGCTCAAACCGCACAGTGATCTATCATTTTTATGAGCTCCCCATAAAAGCTCTAAGCTGGAAAGCCGAGTGTATGTAACAGCCTATATAAAACCATTCTAGCAGGAAATTTACTAAAGTTTACGCAGTAATATCCACTATGTTTCGTAATGTACTGCCAGATGGAAGTATTGCGTGTGTCAAACAGCTGTTTGATGAGTATCATTTATAATTTATATGGCTGACTGAAATATGGTACGGATGGTGCGATGAGCATTATCATAATATAATATCTCAATTATCAATCAAATTCAAATTTATTTATATCTTGAAACATAGGTTACAAAATAGGTGTTATAAATAATAATAGATCAAGCTATGTTCCGCCAAAGGCATACAAAATATTGAATTAATAATTTATAACATTAATAAAATTAAGATAATTAAGTCATTCATTACATAATTAAATAGCAAAAAAAAATAGAAATGTCAGAATAAACATGTCAAATTAAAAATGTCAAAATATTGGGCATGTCGTGTCAAACATATCTTGAGTCAGCTTAAGCATAATTTAATAAAATTGATCACTTAGGTTTCGATTCAAATCCAAAATTAGTCTATTACAGTCCACTACTGGATATAGGCCTATTCTGAAGTGCCAACATGTACCATTCCTCCCTATCCTACACCTTTTGCATTCAGTCTATTCTAGCCACTTTTTTCAGGACGTCAATCCACCTGGCAAGTGTCCCACCTACCACTTTCTCCAGCGCGCGGCCATTGGTACTTCGATAGATGTGTTCAGCCCTCTGCCATTTCAGCTTGCATATAAGTAGAACATAAAAATGAATATTTATTGCTTTTCTTCTTTATCTTTATATCACACAGATTATTTTTATCAGGCTTGACTTATTGGTAATACAACTAGAATTATTCTTGTAGTTCATCATGGTAATTTGTTACTTTGTGAACTACATGATTTAAGTACCTATACACTTAATTATCAAATTCAGACTATACACATAAGTTTGAAATTGAAGACTACTTATACGTTATTTGCGACAGAATAAACTTAAATGAAGTTACGAATATGAGAGTATTTTTGTGCCAAATATTATTATCACTATTTTCCCTAGTGCCACATGCAAGTTCCCAACAAGAGCAACAATATGAGTCCACTCAGTGAACACGTTTGGTTCACTTGACCGACTTTTTTCATACACTGCTTTGGCTCGTCCCTTGGAAACTTCACCCTAACCCTTCAGGGGAGGGAAAACTGTAACATAAGATCGCAACGATACATAAAAAGAATATAATTTAACATAAAGATTTATAATGTTATTATGTTGATACCAGAGTTGAGTGCTTTTCTTTACAAGAATTTTGACGGTAAAATATTTTGTGACATTATCACATTATTAAGTATTTTTCTTTTTTATTGTAATTTTAACATTGGTTTGCGAAGATATAAATAGAACTTATTACTCCGTTACTCTACGTATTCCCCCGATTAAGTAAAGTATCCAAATGAAAGTATATTTTTCAGCCTAGAATTTTTTTTCGTCGTGCGAAAAATCCCCACGGAAGCCACCCCCTCGGAGCCGGTGGAGGTGATTATGTCGGACTCGATCCGACTAAAACGCACGCCGTCTTGGGTCTTTGGTTGCTGGAGGTGAGATATATCTCTCGCACCCCGGCAGACCAGTACTATCTCTTTCGAGATGGCCCCCTTCAGGTTGTGGGGACCATAGTGTCGCCATCTAGCCCCGGGTACGGGGAGGCGCACTTTGCGCCGCCGCCGCAGCCTGCTTCTGCTAAGGTGACAGGCGCCTCCACCGATCACCCCCAGGCCAGCGCTCATAGAGGACGGAGGTCGTTTTTATCATAAAAAATATCTTACTCATATACATAAAAAACAATAACGATAGCAGTGTACAATTGCTGTAGTATCTCCATAACCATAATAAATACATATTCGCAAACCCAACCAATAAAATTAACATGTCTCCAATAAAGCCCAACTTAACCAATAAACCCAACCACTAATTCTGAAACTCAATAATGTACTTCTTAATAAAATTCCGAAGAACATTCGAACTACATAAAACTGAGAAATTCGACTGTATTGGACTTTAGGAGTGATTTAATGGGTCGTTATTGCGAAGATATTCGTGGAGAATCGGACCCTACTAGTATAGTAATAATGGGGATATTGTGGTATCTTGCGGTAACTGTTGTAGACTAAAATGGCGTTTGGCACCCTATTACGAAAACGCTGTGTCTGCACATTCAAGTTATTTATGAAAAAATGTTACGGTTAGGGGCATATTGTATCGGGCGAATATGGTAATACTAGTTTTTGATTTCTACTTTTTGTGTGAATACATATTTGGACACACTCTATCAAAAATCTATTTTTAAAAATAGTTGAAAAATCATTCATTGAGTTCTTCTTTTTCACGATGTATTTCTATTTTTAAATATTTTGGCGTCTTCCGTTCTCTACCCACAAAACTCGACCAAAAACAAAACACAAGCATTTTTTTCCGATCTCTAGCCACAGGTCCTTCCACATTCTACCCACGAAAATAAATTTCATTATTTTTTCCTTATTCTACCCAAAACATATTTCGATTTCAACCCTCTGTCATTTACCATCAACTTATAACTATATAGGTACAGACAGAAAATAACTTCGGCTAATAGAAAACTTCAACATATAAAATATTAGCTATTGCCCGCAGCTCCACTCGCATGCTGATAGATGTGCACTGTATGTGGTATAAAATATGCTGTGCAGGACTCCTTCCATCCCCTACATGAAACTTTAGTTTAAAAATAGTCATACATATAATCACGCCTTTATCCCCAGGAGGGTTGGGCAGAGGTGAATCATCAAATCAAAATCATAACGGTAGACCGATACGTTTTAGCAGATTATGGCATACAGCTATACGCGCGGCATAGTAATGTGGTTAATTCTATGTAGGTATGTAGTTACATAATGTTCCACTGTAGCTCCTAAGAATCGTAAAATCCTAAGAAAAGCGGGGCGTGAAAAGGCATCTGATGTGGCCGTCAAGCCGAGTGCCACCATTGATAACATGGTACATGTTTATAATGGTGACCCTCCGAGAATTTGCCTCTAGCTTACCATCAGGCTAGGTGAAGTCAAATAAAGTTGACGTGTCCTGTATATATATATCCTATATATACCTATAAAAGAAAGTCGTTTTAGTTACACTATTTATAACTCAAGAACGGCTGTACCGATTGCTGAATGGAATGAAGCTTAGAACCAGGAGACGGACATAGGATAATTTTCATACCATTCGACCTTTATTTTATACCGGGTACCTATAGGTTTCTGTGGGTCGCGGTCAGGGGATGTATTTCTGCGACCCTGGTACATTTGCTTGAAGTACCAGGCTCACAGAAACTTTATCTGTACTATACCTTTCTATTCCGAACTTCACGCGGGCGAAGTCGCGGGCAAAAGCTAGTATATATATAAAAAATACTGAACTTATTGTAATGAGGACGCAATTGATTCATTATCAAGCTCTGGGCGCAGTATACTGCATTTTATACTAGGACTACCTATTTGACAGCCTCTGTGGCGATGGTGTAGCGGTAGTGAACGCAGCCGCTACGTAGGAGGCGCGGGTTCGATCCCCGCTCAATGCTAATATTTGTATGCATAAATATGGGTATTTGCATTGGCCTGGTCATGGCTCTGAGAGCACATTAAGCCGTCGGTTCTGGTTACCATACAAACACCTATAGCAGTCGTTACGGGTAGTAAAAGTACAACAACTGGTCTAGCTGCAATGCTTCGATATCGCCTTCGGGTTGTGGTGGTCAGATGGCAATCGCTTCACAGAAAATATCTAAGTTTAGCCAAATCTGCAGTTAGACTAGTAGAGCGGACCCCAGACTCCAAGTTGAAAGCTTCCGATGTGACTGGGATTAACGCTAAGATGAAGAAGATATTGGGACTACCTATTTCGGGTCAGGAAATAGTCAATATCTGAGTGTCATCACAGTGATGAGAGCGAGGACTCAGGGCTGCACACACTAGCCGGGAACCTGGCACAGAGTACATTTGTTGGAGTCCATCAAGAGACGCCGTGATGGACCTTACACGTTGCCCTTTAAGTGAGTATCCTCTCGCTAAGTACCTTGTTTATAGCGAGGGTGTAGAGTGCGAACATGGGCTGCTGCCGCCTCCTTCTACGAGCAAGTAATGCTCGATAAGGAGTGCGAGGAGCGGGTCCGGGAGAGACTTGAGATTCGCATAGTTCGTGAGGTGCGGTGGCAACCTAGAATGGTATCGAAGGTTGCTTAACAACCTTCTACCTCCATGAGCGTGAATCCAGGGGTAACACGTGGAGTCCAATTATATTATTGCACTTACTGTGTCCAGGGGTAACACCATCAGCCTAACAGTAGTTTTTTATCGTGCGATAAATCCCCACGGAGCCGGTGGAGGTGGTTATGTCGGACTCGAACCGACTAAAACGCACGCCGTCTTAGGTCCTTGGTTGCCGGAGGTGAGATTGCCAAAAGCATATCTCTCGCACCCCGGCAGACCCAGGACCATCTCTTTCGAGATGGCCCCCTTCGGGTTGTGGGGACCACAGTGTCCCCATCTAGCTCCGGTTACGGGGAGGCGCACTTTGTGCCGCCGCCGCGGCCTGCTTCTGCTAGGGTGACAGGCAGCTCCACCGGTCACACCCAGGCCAGCGCTCATGGAGGACGGAGGTCGCAGAACGACCTCCGACGTCCGGTTCGCCTTCGCTCTGCGCGGGTTTCCGGCACCCGTTGTTGTGCGCCCCTTTCCGGGAGCAAGACGGAGACACCGTGCTTTCTACACCTGAGGGGAGCACCTCGAAACCCGGAGGCCCCGTGTCGGGGGAGGAGGGAGGCGTCATCACGTTGCCACTCCGACTTGCTTCTGCTAGGGTAACAGTGACCGCCATGGGCGCTGGTTTACAGCGCCCATGGCGGACGGAGGTTAATTCCCGTTATCACTATTGTATATCTTGGAGCGCAAGAGTTTAAAAGTCACCTATATGTGTGCACTGCGCACAGGGCAAATGGGGTTGATTTTGGCCTGAAGATCTTGGTGGGACTCCCGATATTCCATCCATTATCTTTTTCCTTTATGCCACCCTTACGAGACAACTTACAGGTTTTTGGACAAAGTCAGCATAGGTTATAGGTAAATAGGGGAGGCACAATCGGCACTGCAAACGGGGTGCGGTTCAAAACTAGCGATGGATCTACTTATGCACTAAGTGCAATAATATAATTATTAGGTAGGTCATTATTTGGAGAGCACTTTAAGCCATCGGTCCCGGTTCCTAATTTATTCTGTGCCCCGGTTGTAATACGAATATCTGTTGCAGTGATTGTTTAGTGAGCCCGAAACAATGCCGAACAACACTGGTCTAATTGCAGAACTTCGATATCGCCAAGGGGTTGGTTGTGTAGGTTAGATAGTAGTAGCTTCCTGGGAAATGTAAAAGTTCAGCCGCGATTCAGTTAGACTGGAAGCCGACCCTAACCTTAGTCGGGAAAAGACTAGCATACCAGCAAAGACAACGTTACTTGTTTCAATATATTTATTATCTTCTTTATATATTTTGTTATATAAATGGATAGATAATTTTAAACGATGCTCTTATCCCCGAATTCAAAATAATCGTTATAACACTGCAAATATAAAAATCAACGGACTTGTTGTGGAACTACTCTATTTATAAAATTTTTAATGATTGACAGTATAATTTCAGTAGAATTTTCTCTTAGAATAGGGCATCATTGACTATTTGCATTAGAACAACCATATAGCAGGCAAACATCTGTTTGGATCACAGCTACAATCTGGTCTATGTATAGCATCCTTCACAGCGGCTCTTACTCAAAACATATTACTCAAAACAGCATCCTCTTCGGTAATCTGAAAAAAGATTGAAATTATATATAATATAGGAGTATATAAATATATGCCTACAGTGGAGTTCCTTGTATATTGTTTTAGAAAATGAAAAAATAAAAGAGTATACTTAATGCACTGTTTATAAACTGTTCCTCAATATTTATTTTATTTATTTAAGTATTTAGCACACTGATTCATATAACTGTTACTGTTACACCGTATGAGCTAAACAAGTTTCTGTACACAACCTAGAAGGCTAGCGGAATCCACTGCCTGCGACTTGAGGAAACTCGAGCATCGGAGGTCGCAGAATGACCTCCTTCCTTCATGAGCACGGGCTTGGGGGTGATATGTGGAGTCGCCTATTACCTTAAGTTTAAGTAGCAGGCTTTGCGCGCCTTTCCGTATCCTTAAAAGATATTAAAAAAACGCGTACTGTGCATCTAGAATATTTTGCCGGTAACGACGCGAGGAACTGGGACCGACTAGCTCCTGCTCACTGTAATAGTAGTACACCTACCCGTATGAATTTAAATATTGGATTTTATTACTTATTATGATCATTACACTAGACCTTAAACTTGTTGTGTCGTTTTCATAGATAAAATAATAACGATAGGTACTTACTGTTTTTGGATATAACCAGCTTAGAGTAAAATGCTGTCACTCTTGTATTTATTGCCAAGGTATGATAACTCAGTTTATACTTAAAAATCGTGTGGCTATGTTGTCCTTATAATATAAAACTCACCAAAAACTAATTACCTACAAAATCACCTTGTAAAAGAACACTGATCGTGGCAGGATCAATCAGAGGGTGACATTTGAATGACACATGTAAACAAAAAATATTTTTTACAATGAAAGATTTAATGGCTACACGAAGGCTACACGTGACGTGAACTATATTATACTGGAAAATAGTGATAAAAAGAGGTTTAATATGTTTTAATTTCTCTAACACACATACCAAACTACAAAATTTAAGATCCAATATCAAAATCAAGGCATAACGATGTATTGAATCAATCAATCAATCAATTAGTCTGCTGGACCAATGCCAGTCTCTCTCAATGTACACCATTGCTCAAGATCCCTCGCCTTTCGAATCCAGTCTGTCCCAGCCATATTTGTCTAAGGGGTGTACAGCTTTTAAAACTCGTTTGCTCCAACGGCTATCGCTCCTGCAACAGATGTGGCCAGCCACTTCAGCTTGTTTATTCTACTAGCTATGTCGGGTGACCTCGTTACGAATTCTATCCTTTAAAGAAACTCCAAGCATAGTTAGCAACTATGACGATGTCATCGGCGAATCGAAAATGCGGGAAGTACACACCGTTTATATGTTGATACCCCGGTGTAGAGCCCGGGCCTGCACAATGACGACCAACAGGAGGACCTTCCGATCTAGTCGCATAAGCACCCAGTGAGACTCGGGTGGAACTGGCATGAGAGTTTCAACAATGCCATGTCGCACAGTAGCACTTCCTGGTCAGGGGACCCTGGGTCCTGACTCCACGGTCCCTATGCCGTAGCCCCAGGCCGAGACGAATCGTGCCTTTTTTTTAACGTGCGAAAAATCCCCATGGATACCACCCCCAGAGCCGCCACTAGGACCCGCCTCGGCGTGTCCCACGCTGGGCACACGGTCAGCGTGTGCAGCTCCGTGTCCTCGCTCGCATCATAGTGATGGCACTTGGACGTTGGCTCCTTTTGAATCTGACGCAGGTACTTCCCGAAACCGTAATCACCGGCGTCAGCCGGTACGAAAGGCTACCGTCTAGCAGTCCCCCATAATGGGTCTTACCGCCGCTAGGGTTCCAGCAAGGAGACTCGCCGCCTCAAACGATATCGTGCGGTACCCCCTAATGGCCCTGCTGCGGAGCACGCAGCAGTGGTGCATTGGTGGCAGTTAGGGTCTCCGCCCTGGCAGTGCGCTGAAAGAAGCGCGCCCATTCCGGGGGCCAGTCGGGGACACCGTTGTCCCCTCTCCTGATGAGGGCCAGACCGTAAGGGATGGCCCTGGGTCAGCCGGGGTGTAAGGGATATGTCGATGACAACCTCATCTCCGGCCTAGCACCACGACCCACAGTCGGCGTGCAGTTTTAGTCGGTTTGAGTCCGACATAACCTCCCCTTCCGGCTCCGGCAGGGGGGGTATCCGAGGGGAATTCCGCACGGAAAAAAAGGGTCTCCACCCATATTGGGCACCCATTTAGGGCCATGGACCGCACGACTCCAGCGTAGAGTCTCCTGCAGGAGTCATCTGGACCCCTCATGTTGGACAGCAGTCGCGCCAAAGCGCCAGCTGTGTCCCTCAATTTGGGGGCTAGTCTCCGGAGATGCTCCTCGAAGTTGAACACCACAACATTGGCGTTATCGAAGCATTGCAGTTACACTAGTTGTTGAATTTTTAGGACTCCATATACTCGCAACAACTGGCCCTCGATTCTACTAAAGCTAAACCATCGTGGTGCCATTGTCAGTGAAAAAAGTACATTCAATTTTAGACTTTATTTCTATACTCATTAAGTCCAAAATGAAATGAGAAAAGTTTCATTACACTTTTCCATTCACTTTGCAAAAAGTCGTTTAATTTTGAACTTTAAAACCATTAGTTTAAAGTCTATTATTTAATGCCGCATTCTGCAATCGCTGCGGCACGACTATAGTTTGGCTTTAGTAGAATCGAGGCCCTGGTAATCTTATGGCAACATAGAAGTGCGTATGGCAACCGGGACCAATGGCTTTATATGCTCTTCGAGGCACGACCAGACTAATGCAAATACCCATATTCATGCATAAAAATATTGCCTCGCGGGATCAAACCCGCGCCTCCTGCGTAGCAATGATTATTTAAATGAACAGCCAAGCCAACATCCTTGCCGGACACTTTTTAGAGACATGCACCAGTTGATATAGGGGCCATTAATCGTCACACAGGCTCTGGCGCCCCTGTGCAGACCGCTGAAGTCTTCAAATAGCGGCTTTAGACAATATGAGGTGACCGCCCATCTTACACCCAGGTGATGCCTTTATTAATATATTGTTAGGAACCCATTACCACAGTAATATTAATAGTTATGTTTGGTATATATCTTCATATTTACCCCTGATATAACATAGGTTTTATGTCAATCAATGAATTAGCCTATTGCAGTCCACTGCTGGACATAGGCCTCTCCCAATGTGCGCCATTTCTGCCTATCCTCCCTCTGCCTCTGTTTAAATATTTTGAACAAGTATCAAAGTATTACTTTGTTTGCTGACGGTGCGTACTGACGAACATCATTAACAATTGCCTATCTACAATACGTCAGGGTAGAATGTGGAATGAAATTTTGCAGGAGGTAGAATAAGGAATAATTATTATTATTTTAGCTTGTGGGTACAGTTTTGTGGGTACAATGTGGAAACACTCAATATTATTATGTTAATATTATGTTTATTATGTTATTATTATGCCGTAGAAGTCAACTAAGGGATAGGACTGTTCTCCATCCGACAGTAAACATACAGTACATGAATAAGTGTCCGCTTGATGTCAATAGGCTCTTCCATTATAAAGTAGGACTGAAGATCATCAGAGAATCATCGTAATGTGGGTGTTAATTAATACACCTCTGCCTACCCCTGCGGGGAGTATATGGATGATTAATGAGAGATCCGGTTCTCAACATTCCATGGATTCACCGTGCGGTCGCCGGGTACATGGCGTGTTACAGAGAGGAACACTGTCGGCGCCTGGAACTTGCGACCCAGGTGTAGGTTTAAGGTAATGCTAACTTTAAAGTTTTTCTCTTCTTTTTTTTTTTTATCGTGCGAAAAATCCCCACGGATACCACCCCCACGGAGCCGGTGAAGGCGGTTATGTCGGACTCGAACCGACTAAAACGCACGCCGTCTTGGGTCCTTGGTTGCCGGAGGTGAGATTGCCAAAAGCATATCTCTCGCACCCCGGCAGACCCAGGACCATCTCCTTCGAGATGGCCCCCTTCGGGTTGTGGGGACCACAGGACCACTAGGACCCGCCTCGGCGAGTCCCACGCCGGGCACTCGGTCAGCGTGTGCAGCTCTGTGTCCTCGCTCGCATCACAGTGATGGCACTCGGACGTTGGCTCCTTCCGGATCCGACACAGGTAACTCCCGAAGCACCCGTGTCCGGTAATCACCTGCGTCAGCCGGTACGAGAGGCTGCCGTGTGGCCTCTCTAGCCACTCCTCCATGATGGGTCTTACCGTCGTAAGAATGTTGGTAGATGGCACCACCGTCGCCCTTAAAGACGGATACAAAGAGAAGGAAAATTTGAAATGAATCAGGTGTGGCTCAATAGCTCAGTTGGAAGAGCATTCCCCCTGTAAGGGAAAGGTCGTGAGTTCAAGTCTCACTTGAGCGTTTCATTTTTTCCGATGTTTTTCGAACATTAAGAGAAAGTGCCAAACCAACAAACGAAATGTTCAACTTTATTACTATGATTAGATATAAGTCATGTTTCTACAGTTAAAATAATAAAATTAATAAAAGAACAAGATACAGAAAATAAAGTGTATACGTAACATACATAACTAAAACACCAAAAAGTTGAAAATAAATGAATAAATTTTAATTCAACGGTTGCCATGTCGGGGGACCGTAACTGGTTAAGTACTCCTTTATATCGTAAGGTCCCCCGACATGGCAACCGTTGAATTAATATTTATTCATTTATTTTCAACTTTTTGGTGTTTTCTGTGACGAGGGTTTTTTTAATTTTTAATTTAATTTTTATTTTATACTTTTTAAATTGATCTACTAGTCAAGCTCTTTCATTTGATACCCATATTGAGGGAATTATAAAGAAATTTGTATTCCAACATGTTGTGGCGGCGGCCATCTTGGACCGATTTTTTTCAAACATAGCTAAGAACACTCCCGACTAATATACCTTTCAAACAAAAAAACTAAATCCAAATCGGTTCATCCGTTTGGGTGCTACGATGCCACAGACAGACACACACACATACACACACACACACACACACACACACACACACACACACACAGACACGTCAAACTTATAACACTCCGTCGTTTTTGTGTTGGGGGTTAAAAAGGGCGTTTGTCCATTAGCTTAAACGTTATAGTTTCCCCATGTCCATCTGTGCTGAGTCCGTATTCCGTTTATCTGTTTATCAAACCCGTTTTTCCTGCAAATGGCCAATTCTCAGAGCAGGAATTCGGTACAGTCGTATACATTCAGTATTCCTACAATGTTATGAAATAAAATCTCAAAAATATTCTTCGAGTACCCTCTCGTGTATGTAAAGTAGCAGTGATTTCTTTTTTATTCAGACTCTTTTATGTAAGGTATCATTAAGTTGGTCTATAAAAAGGTGAGCAAGCCTAAACGGTAGGTATCATCATGTACCTACGCAGCTTATGTTTAGTTCTAAAATGGCACGTATGGACAGGAGGATTTCAAATGGTATTAAAGGTATTAAAACTATCATGGTCACTTTCATTATTATTAGTTAAATTGAGATATTTAACATATTGTATTGTTTCGAGTTTCTAATATGTCAGTGCTGTTGCAAGCGCCATGATCACGCAAGTTACTCCGTGATCATGGCGATTGCAACAGCGCCGAAATATCGGAAACTCGAAACAATACAACATGCTAAATATCTCGATATAACTCTGTTCTTGCTTAACCTTGCAAAGTCCTCATTGCTCCTTCCAGTGCAAGACAGATATTACAAAATATTCTTAGCGTGAGGAAACCGTCGGAGGTCGATTGTCTGTCAGTGCAAATATTTTATATGTATTCATTGATCTGGGTTTTTCTATGTCTTATTTGTATTACGAAACAAAAAAGCTATGGCAGGTTTATATTGAGTCTATTAAGCGCTGGATCTAATAATCTATACAAATAAATAAAATTGGAGTGTCTGTTTGTAATATTAAAATAACCGCTTTCTACTACATGCATATGAATGTATATACGGTACACATACCAAAATATATATTTTTAAATTTTTTGTCTGTCTGTCTGTCTGTCTGTCTGTCTGTCTGTCTGTCTGTTTGTTTTGGCTAATCTCTGGAACGGCTGGACCGATTTGGACGGGACTTTCACTGGCAGATAGCTTATGTAACAAGGAGTAACTTAGGCTAAAAAAAAATGCCAAAAACAAAAAAAAATAAACTGATTTTTTTTATTAAGTCCATTCCACGCGGACGAAGTCGCGGGCACAGCTAGTCTATACAAATAAATTAAAATTGGAGTGTCTGTTTGTAATATTAAAATAACCGCTTTCTACTACATGCATATGAATGTATATACGGTACACATACCAAAATATATATTTTTAAATTTTTTGTCTGTCTGTCTGTCTGTCTGTCTGTCTGTTTGTTTTGGCTAATCTCTGGAACGGCTGGACCGATTTGGACGGGACTTTCACTGGCAGATAGCTTATGTAACAAGGAGTAACTTAGGCTAAAAAAAAATGCCAAAAACAAAAAAAAATAAACTGATTTTTTTTATTAAGTCCATTCCACGCGGACGAAGTCGCGGGCACAGCTAGTATACTATATGTTGCATTCCAGCAAACAGATATCCTCCACCTTTTGAAAGTCAGTTAAATCACGTTGTGATTTTTCTAAGTAATTGACTCTACATAATTGTATTATGGCTGTCTCGGAGTTTATATTTAAAGTATTCCTCTAAATTTGTTAATGTGTTTGACAGTTATTGAAATTTTTATAACTTTTATAAATTTGGATAAGAAGTTGTTAAGAAAACATTGGGGATCATTAAGTAATTTTATAACAAGATTTCGTCTACTTTGGGTCGTCAAAAAAGTTCTACAATAATTGTCAATGTTATTACACATAATTTTGAAGTAATATGATAAAAAATGGTTTCACTTTTACTTATTTTACTATCAGGTTACTTACTTTTTATGCAGGTAATTATGACGGTCACTCAAATTGATAAAATTTTGAAGCAATGAGTGCGGTACTACTTTCCTTTAATTCCCTTTTTCTAGGGGATACTCCAAAAAAAAACTACCTGAAAACATCGTTTTAAGCCAAAAAGAGTAGTCCAGAAATTTCTTTTTATTCATGAAAAAATCCAGTAGCAATGAACAAAATATTTTTGGATAGTGCATACAACTAATATTATAATCCATACTAATATTATAAATGCGAAAGTAACTCTGTCTGTCTCTCTGTATGTTACGCTTTCACGACTAAACCACTGAACCGATTTTGATGAAATTTGGTATAGGGGTAGATTAGACCATGAGAAAGGACATAGGCTATGTTTGGCCGCGAAAACTGACATCCACGCGGGTGGAGCCGCGGGCAAAAGCTAGTATATAATAAACTGGATTTTAACGATCCTGCATTTTGGTATATTTTTGGCTGAATACAAACAAAACTTTTGCTGCTTGTGTCCAACACAAAATAATAAGTTTGACAAATTTTCACCGATGCGTCACCCGTGACAACGGTGACATATAGATGACAGTTCTGTTTATACTTTTGTGGACTGGACTGTTTTGTTTGATTTTCTGTTTACTTTGAGTATGCTATGAGGGTGAGATTTCTACAAATATGTATAGAGAGAAATTAATAGATTACGTCATATTCCTACGCAAAGCGTTTCCTAAAATTGACTTATCTATGAATAAAGTACAATAATTAGCACATGAAGATATCGTTCACATGTAGTGTTTTAAAACTATTAAGACTTCAACTGCAAGTGGTATAGCAGAAATTCAGTTATTAATAATATTTTTAAGTTTCTTTTTCTAAGTGAATGACGTTACAAGCATTCGTACGAGCTTGTGGAATATTTCATGTTCTGTGTTCACAGTTCTGAACAGTGATTTAAATAACTTCAAAATTAAGTAAAAATTATTGTATTATATTATAGTCTTTTACTTTCTGCATGACAACTAACGAAGAAATATTTCTAAAGTGTTTCAACCTCGAAGTTTCTTCTACATAAACAAAATCTTCTATCCGCCATTAAAGTTAAATTTCCTAGCTAATTCTCTCAAACTTTTTATGATAACCATTAATTCTAAACGGACCACTAATTACAAACTCCGATGTGTTCATTACCACAATTACTACTCCCAACTTCTGCATTCCCAAAAATTAGCTCCATAAGAGGGAATTAAGCCATGTCGTATTATCACATAGCGCTGTGCCAACCCATTCACGCTATTAAAGAGTCTATTACATCGTCCGCGAAATAATTAGCCTGTTGTGTTTTCTTTTCATTACTTAGGTGTTAGAATTTATGTTCCTTTTCTATCATCGGTAAGTTGTTGGGATCATCCCCGTTCAATAGGCTTGTGGTGCGTTAGGAATAGTGGTTATTTGACAGCCCCTGTAGCGTGGTGGTAGTGAACGCGACTGCTACGCAGGAGGCGCAGGTTCGATCCCCGCTCAGTATAAGTATTTTTATCCATAAATATGTATTGTCTATATCCATTAGTCTGGGTGATTGTATGTATATATGGATGTATTTATTTACAAAAAAAATATCTAAGTATGTTTTCCTTTACAAGCGAGTTAAGCTTACTATATATCTAGATAGCGTTGTGTAGAATGTTGTGGAATATTTATATGTACAAGCCAGTACTCGTTCAGTAGTTTGGAATAATATGCGCATCCGCATTTCTTATACTGAACCTACTTAGCCGTGACAAACATTGTTATAATCAGTTGCCTGTAAGAGATTGCCACTGTGCGATAAGGCCGCCTGTTGTCTATACCTGCAATGAACCTACTAATCACACATGTTTTTTATCCTTGGTGTACATAATAAAGAGATACTTTACTTTACTTTTTCTCAAATTTTCGCACTATTATAATGTGATCGCGTAGGTTTTATGGTGCAATTTAAAATTTGCAACTACGTCAGCGTATCATTTAACCTCTGCATCAAACGGTATGAGCAGACAAATGCTGGTATACATGTGTACCTAATTAAATATTGGAAAGACTTTACTGTTTTGTAAGAAAGCAAGATTCAGGATACGTCAAAGAAGAGAAGATTTCAAGATTTTATATGGTTAGCATTAAAGATAGAAGCCTGTAACTGGTACTAAAAGTTTGTATAGGAATAGTGGTTAAATATAAATTAACTAGCTAACTCGGCAAACATCGTACCATCATTTTTTTTCTGCCTGCGTGGTGTCCAATTGTGTTCCCGCTGCACTCTCTACTGTATTAAGCATGTATGATACATATAAACTTTCTTCTTAAATTACTCTATCTATTAAAAGAACTACATTAAAATCTGTAGCGTATTTTTGAAGATATAAGATATAGGGACGCACAGACGCGGATAGCGACTTGGTTTTATACTATGAAGTGATAACTACCCGCGTCTACACCTCAAAGAATTCTGTTCCCGTTGCTGCAATCCATTCCTCAGATAAAACTTTCCTGGAATCAAATTTCAGGTCGCTCCAATCAGCGGTTCGAGCGTGATTAAAGTTACAACGTCCAAACTTCTTCACACATTTTCACATCCATACTTGATATTATACTTGCGAAAGTAACTCTGGCTGTCTGTCTGTCTGTATGTATGTTACGCTTTCACGCCTAAACCGCTGCACCGATTTTGTAAAATTTGTTATAGGGGTAGATTAGACCATGAGAAAGGACATAGGCTATGTTTGGTCGCGATAACCGACATCCACTTGGGTGGAGCCGCGGCCAAAATCTAATTATTTATAATAGCAGGATTTCTAAATATCATTCACTATTTACACTTGCGATTAAGTGACATTAAAAGTGCCTCATTAATTTCACAAATCATAATAGGGTGACTACAACAACTTTTATATTAGAGTTAGTACTGTTTTAAAGATCATAATAAATGTACCATTTTTCCTAACATCACGATCTCCAAGTTTCGTTACGAGTAAAGAATACCCATAATTGTATCGTTGATATTTTCTCGCTTATACAAAAGCTGTAGACCATCTGAATGTTCCTAAGTAAGACTGTTTTATCGTTTGTTTACGACTCAGAGCGTTATATGTGGCAGTTTACCAAAATTTGAGCCTCGTTTATGCTTACTTTACATTTTGTCGGAAAACTTGGCAGAACATGGTACGTCTTAAACTTAAAATTGCGGCGTGAATTTTGTTATTCGTTGTTCATACTTTATGTTTTTCGTCTCCCTACCGAACTCGGTGGAACAGGAAGAACATTAGGGAGGAAAAGGAAAAAATGTCGGTCATTTTGGTTACGCACCCAAATGTTCTAAACGGGAAGGGTTCTGGTTATGGAAACTAAATGATTACGAGCCACCGTTACAGTCACAGAAGGATTTTTTACTGCTTGTTCGTCGTGTATCATGAATTTTAATATACCAAACCACATTTAAATTTGAAGTCTGCAGTACTTAAAAGTAAAGATTATGGATTGAAATAAATAATATTGAATGTTAACTTTACAGTTTATGTAAAACAGCAAAACTTTTTTATTTGTATTTAAATTTTCTGGCAAGCTTCACAAAACATTAATAAGCGAATAGTTTTCATAATTGTGTCGTAAAATATGCATTGTATAAATAAAAGCATATATGTAAATTGAATAAAATAATATGCCCAAACAAACTCAAAATAGGTTAAAAACGAGACCCAACTGATACAAAAACCAATGAAAAGCCAAACAATAGATGGCTCATCGTAAATATATCATAAAGTTATAGTAGGTACATCTAAAATGGGGATATTTTATTCATAGTTTTCAAATGACATCATAATGGCGAAACATTTGCAAGTATATTGTAGTCTCGGCGGTTGGAATAAATAAAACCTAGCAATATAACACAAACAAAACTTTATGAGTATCGTGTAAGTGTTGTCCTTGAAAAAAAGTATTATTTTTAGATTATTCAGACGATTTTAAGTCATTTCTACATACATGGGTAGTTCATAAAATCCCCGAAGGGGTAGACGGAGGTGTATTAGCACCCACATTTCGCCCATTAAGATTTTCGGTCCCACGACGCAATAGGGGGCGAGCATATTGCCCTCTAGCAGGCCCTTTGTCTTGGACTGTATGTTTCTGTCGGATGAAGAACAGCCCTATACCTTAAACACCCACAGAAAGAGCTGGGGTGGTCCTATTCAACTCCACCGGGAGCCAATACGGCAGGGCAAAGCCGTTTCTGATCCCAACAATAAAGTTTTTCAACGTTAAACCACTTAGGCCTGTATTCTAGAATGACACTCAGCCTGAATCGCGATTTATCTGAAGGCAGATTGTATAGACATATTGCCTATACAATCTGTCCTCAGATAAATCGCGATTCAGGCTAAGTGTAATTCAAGAATACGGGCCTTAGTGAACGGTAGATATCTTAGTTAAGTTCGATCATTGTTTTTGATTGATATCTTTCGGGAGTGACTGCCGTCTGACTTTCCCACCACGAGAAGTAAACCTACACTGTAACCTAACTGTAGGTATACCGCCTTGCAGGTAATGTTGACTTGGCATCAAAGAACTTGGTAGAAACCCTTGGTGGAAAATCGGTAGATGACGCCACGTCGCCTTAAAGACGTTTATGATGGGAAATTTGAATCATATCGGGCATGTCTCGGTAGCCGAATTGGTCAGGCATTCCCCCTGGTTCGAGTCCCACCCGAGAAGATTCTTTTTCCCTATGTATTCGATTGGTACCATCCACCCAATTTGATACCAACAGCTTAGAATATTAAAATACGAATATTATACGTTTCTGACTATATAAAGACTAATATTATACAACTATACCTTATCTACCCTCACATTAAGCTCAAAAGGTAGTTAGTAGGCTGTTTGCGAAAATAAACTCTCATAAAATTTAATTTTATAAGTTTTCCCACAAAGTTTAATGTTTCCCGTTAGTCAAAGTATGATAAAATACCCCAAGTTGCCCCGTTTCTTGGTTAAAAATAGTGGTATCTCAATGTAACTCTCTGTAACTTAAGTGGCCTGAGGGTAAGTTCTGAAAACATGCACTGCAACAACTTTAATCTTTTAGTTTTTAACTGATTTAAAAAAGGGAGTAACTCTGATTTTTTTTTTGCCTTTACTCACTGCAATTAAACTTCGGGCCTTCGTTATTGTTATGTTTTTGCCTTCTTCTTCTATCGGGGCCATGGCGCTTCGACCCTCTTATTATGTTCTTCCAGTGCGCTGCTACCTGTATGGCGTTCTCGGAGGCGCACGTAGTTCCTCCCTGCCCATACACGCGTGTGTATGGGCATTTAGCACACGTTAACAGGTGGGCCATTGTCTGTGAAGTAACTCCACATTCACATCGATCCTGAACTGAATAGCACTTGAAATACGGATAACGATTGACCGACCCCAGGATCAAATCCTGGCTACCGCTCGTAACATAAGCAATTGAACGTAATTGAAATGATTTAGAAAGAGTACTAGAGAAGAAGCGTTAATTACGGATACATTCTTTTTAAAAGTTTTTCTACAGTCCTTTTTCCTACAGTCCCGGGTCCTTTAAGCGGGCGTGAAAAGGCATCTAATGAGGCCGTCAAGCTGAGTACCACCACTGTTAACATGGTACATGTTTACGATGGTGACCCTCTTTCCGAGACTTTGCATTAACATCAGGCGAGGTGAAGTCAAATTGACGTGTCCTATATATAAAAAAAAAACATAAGCAGATTTTTTTTAGGGAGTGCAATATAGTTAAAGGTAACAATGTACCCATAACCCAATTATATTAAAGTTCTGAGAACGTTAAAATTAAAAAAAGGGACTTTAATGAAATGAAAATAGCGACTCAGGTTTGCCTTTTAAAAAGCAAATAGACTGGACTATTAATAAAATGAATAGATATTGGGTTGAAATGGGTTTATCATGTAAAAATTTCATTTGCCTGTCGTACCCATCGCCGAATGTGTTAAAAGTTACGAAAAAAAGAAAAGTACTGATGAAATTGCGCACCATGTTTTGATTTGAATTTTAAAAATTTTCGTTTCAAATTTTCATCTTTACAAAAATAATTTAAGACATCAAAAATGTATTGTTTATTTAAGTCTTCCTTTACTTGGCCTCAAAGTAAAATATATAAGTATTTTTATTTTATTTAGATTGCATAATAAACAATAAAAGCATGTTGTTTGCATTATATACATGCATTTACTGGTGGTAGAAATTTGATGGCACAAATTTGTCACTAATTTCGACCGGGTTGGTACCACCGTGCACAAGTGCGAAAAACCCTCCATAGTAATCCAATTTCGGTTGGATTGCGTTCAGGGATCAGCAAGTGCATAGCCGGGCCGAGGTGATGGTAGTCGCAGCACTAGTGGGACCGGTGGGTTTTGGCGTAGTCTAGTGGGGTGTGACGCGGGGCGCCGCGCCGAATAGGGAGACCTGTAGAAACGGTGGTGCCGCTGGCCGCCCGCGGCATAGTACAGGGGCCCAACTGGGACTAATCACCCTGGAAGGCTGCCCCACCAGGTCGCGCATAATCCCGATATGGCTCGTCGTGCCGGTTGGCGACCGGATGGGAGCCCGGCGACCATATTCGGGGGGGTACGGGGGCCCTTCCGTTCGGCGCGTCGGCTCTCGTCATGCCGTCACAATCATAGACAAAACTAATGTCCCATGTATTGTCACACGGTGCTGCGGCGACAATCACCTCTTTTTCACGCCTTCCCATCCATTCCTTTCCATTTACCATGACAGCGCACCAAAAAGATAGAGTCAGAACAGCGGCTAAGGAGTCTCCCACAACACGACTATTTGAGGTGGAGTCCACGAACATCTGTGGGCTCCATACAAACCTCAACGCCGTCCACCATCACCTGGAGACGGCGAAACCAGCAATGCTGTTTCTGACGGAGACACAAATACGCCGCCCTGACGACACGACCTACCTGCTTTACCCCGGCTATGTTATCGAGGAAAATTTCCGAGCAAAAGCCGGGGTTTGCGTGTTTGTTAGGGCGGATATTTGCTGTCGCCGTTTGCGCTGTCTAGAGGACCCATCCTTCTCCATCCTGTGGGTACACGTAGACCATGGCTCCGCGAGTCAGATCTATGTGTGCCTTTACCGCTCCCATACGGGAGATGCAGAGGTAACTCGACTCTTTGAATACCTGAGTCAGGCGGCAGATGATGCGCAGGAGCGGTTTCCGAACGCCGAATTGGTGTTTTTGGGGGACTTTAACGCCCACCACAAGATCTGGTTGGGTTCCGCCATAACAAACCATGCGGGAAGAGCCACTCACGCATTTGCCCTGGCGCATGACTTGACTCAATTGGTGCACAAGGTCACGAGGATACCAAGAGAGTCCGGCCTAGAGCCCTCTCTGCTAGACCTTCTGTTGACGAGTCGCCCGGACCAGTACAGTGTCTCGGTGAGTGCTGCTTTAGGTAACTCCGACCACTGTCTGGTCCGCTCCACCGTGCCCATTGTAGCGCCCCCACGACCCGTGCAGGGGAAGAGGCGTCTATGGCACTACTCGTCAGCGGATTGCGCGACTATTATGCGTCCATCCCGTGGGTTGAACGCTGCTTTGAGGGTAAGAACCCATCTGAGAGCGCTACTGCCGTCGCCGGTGAGATCGGTCTAGGTATGGAATACTATATCCCATACACCGATGTCACCGGAGTCCGCGGAGCGCGTCCGTGGTTCGGGCGCGAGTGCGCGGAGGCTGTTGAGCATAAACAGTTTGCGTACCGCGCCTGGGTGCGGGCGCGCGCCACGCGCGATCCCAACGTGGGTCACTTCAAGGCGGCGTACAACAGTGCCACAAAGGTCTGCAAGAGGGCATGCGTCAGAGCGGATGCCCAGCGCATAGCACGGCTGGGCCAAGAGCTAGTGGCGCATCCCACGGGTAGCCGTGGCTACTGGCAACTGGCCAAAGCCGTGCAAGCCAACTTCTGCCAGCCCTCGCTGCCCCCGCTGAGCAATCCCGATGGATCTCTGGCCCATGAGCCGCAAGAGAAAGCAAATTTGCTGGTCAATCTCTTCGCGGCCAACTCCCGAGTCGATGATTGTGGTATGCAACCACGGACAATGCCCACTGGTGACCACGCAATGCCTGATATACGTATCAGGCAACGCGATGTCCGTGCAGTACTGCAATCACTCGATGTCCGGAAAGCCAGTGGTCCTGATGGTATTCCAGCGGTCGTACTTAAAAAATGTGCAGCGGAGTTATCTCCTATGCTAACGCGACTGTACCGACTGTCCTACAGTTCGGGTACAGTGCCTTCGGCTTGGAAGGAGGCGAATGTCCAGCCGATCCCCAAGAAGGGGGATCGCTCGGACCCAGCCAACTATCGACCCATAGCCGTCACCTCAGTGCTGTGCAAGGTGTTCGAGCACATAATTAACACACAGCTCATGCGCCACCTAGAGGATCACTCCTTGCTTAGTGACCGGCAATACGGTTTCAGACCGAAACGGTCAACGGGTGATCTTCTGGCGTACATGACCCACCTTTGGGGTGAGGCTATGGAGAAGCACGGTGAGTCATTGGCAATTAGTCTTGACATCGCCAAAGCTTTCGATAGGGTATGGCACAAATCGCTTCTTTCCAAGCTACCAGCCTTCGGCCTGCCTCCTAGACTGTGTAACTGGGTTGCAAGCTTCCTGCAGGGGCGCCGTATTCGCGTCCTTTGTGATGGACGAGCTTCGGAGTTCTTGCAGGTAAATGCTGGCGTGCCGCAGGGTTCCGTCTTATCTCCCACTCTCTTTCTTCTGCATATCAATGACATGCTCTGTAACGGAAACATTCACTGCTATGCAGACGACAGCACCTTACACGGGAGTTATTACGCACATCCTGCGGCCAAGCAGTCTGATATCGCGGAAAAAAGGCAGCTTCTTGTCACTGACCTGGACCGGATCCTGGACCACATTTCTCAATGGGGCGCTAGGAACCTGGTCGAGTTCAATGCCAAGAAGACCCAGGCATGTGCGTTTACAGCAAAGGTATCTCCTTTCCTTCCCCTTCCCACTCTTCAGAGCACACCACTGCCATTGCAGGATCACCTCACTATCCTCGGTATGGATGTTCGCTGCAAACTGAATAACAAAAACTATATCGAGAGTATCATCAAATCAGCCTCGCGTAAACTCGGAGTCCTGAACAGAGTGAGACGTTTTTTCACGCCGGAGCAGCGGTGTCTTCTATATAAGACCCAAATTCGTTCCTGCGTGGAATACTGCTCACATCTCTGGGACGGCTCCGCAAAGTACTTATTAGATGCTCTCGACAGGTTGCAGCGACGTGCGGTCCGCATTATTGGGGATCCTGAGGTCACGAACACCCTCGAGCCTTTGCAGATGCGTAGAGATGTTGCGTCTTTGGCAGTTTTCTACCGTCTCTACCATGGTGAATGTTCTGACGAGCTCTTCCAATTAGTCCCACCCTCCCCTTTCCTTCACAGGACGACACGTGCAGGGCTAAGATGTCATCCATTTATGGTGCAGAGTATACCTGCTAGAACCAAGCGTTTCAGTGATTCATTCCTATGCCGCACCACTAAGGCCTGGAATTCCCTGCCAGCTCACGTGTTTCCCTCTTCCTACAGTCCTGGGTCCTTTAAGCGGGGCGTGAAAAGGCATCTAATGAGGCCGTCAAGCTGAGTGCCACCACTGTTAACATGGTAAATGTTTACGATGGTGACCCTCTTTCCGAGACTTTGCCTTTAGCTTAACATCAGGCGAGGTGAAGTCAAATTGACGTGTCCTGTATATAAAAAAAAAAAAAAAAAAAAAAAAAAAAAAAAGTTGTATTCATTGCATGATTCAAGGAAAGAATTGTAAAGAATGAAAGATAGGAAAAGATAAGGCTTTCAACATTCTTACAAACCGTACAAACTGCAGCTCACGTCAACATTAATCGAGAGGGTTTTACTTCCTTAATCGAGTTGGCCCATTAATTACTGCGAAAGTAATTTTCCGGCATGATTTCTGGACATTTGTAATCTAGATACTATTGTAATGAACCCTATCCACACTGGCATCAGTTGTGTATTTGAATACTCGTAAGATACAGATACATTTCGATTTTTCAACATAAATATAACTTTTTTATGACCATTTAGAGCAATTAGTACGCAAATAATCGATTTGATTTACGTTGTAAAAAGTGAAAAGGCATGGCTCGGTAGCTCAGTGCATGCATTCCCCAATACCCACGTAAAGGATTGGTCTTTAGTTCAAGTCCCGCCTGAGTATTCACCATGGAATTGATCAGAATAAAATTTTGGTAAACAAATACATATAATAATAGCATATTTGGGATAAGTTTATCCCGGAAATAGAGATTTTTAGTTCACACGGGCGTAGCTGTTAGCAACGGCTAGTATATACCTGCTTATTTAATATCTATTTTTATCCACTTCAATGACAGATAAGCACACCGCCCACTCAATGAAAAGTCTTTACCGTGGCCTATAAACGTGTGCAACACCAGAGGCGGTCTTACTTGTACTTATCTATTTTAGACTAGGTTTTATTCTGCATCATGCATCAGAAAGTAGTTTTCAACGGTGGTGCCTAAGCGGATTTAATATCAGGTCTTAGTTAAGCACTCAGGCACCTTTGTTATAGCTCTCTGACCTGACCAAACGATATTGAATATTGAAGCACGTAAGCTTGTAAACCTCAAAATAGACTTCTAGTGCCAAATAGGTTTATATTAAGTAATTACTTACCAAATAGGTTTTTTACCAATACCAAATTTCACACCTATAGCCCGCGTTCACAGAAAATGCAATGTTGAAAATAGCGCAGTATTTTATATATTTTTTTTTCTCTGAATATGGAAAATGGATATTAACAAATTAATTTACTTCCGTTGGTGACTGTACAACATTTGCTATAAAATGAAAACATTTTTCATCGCCATTATACGTAACAGCTGTGTATCTGTCTGTGTATATCATAAAACGTTAAAAATAATGGTGGTTGCGGTGCGGACATATCCCTTTTTACAGCTATGGGTTTGATGTTAAAATAAAACCTCTGTGGTAGCCTAGTGGTATGGGCAATGGACTGCTGAGACGAGGTCTCGGGTTCGATCCCAGGTTTACCATGGCACACACCAATGACTTTTCGATGCTTTTCGAAGTTATGTGTGTATTTATCGCAGGTTTTTATGTGCCCGATTAATGGCAATAGGCTCGCCACCTATTACATTGGGACCTAAAACATAAACTGGCGAAAAGTGGGTGCTAGCACCTCTGCCTACCCCTTCGGGTCTATGTTTTATGTTATTGAAGCTATGAGGTTTTAGTCGAACTCCCTCTCACATAATCACGATATCGTGTCCTCAGAGAGGTGATACTCGCTAGTTTACAAATATATTATTTACGGTTCCAATTAACAGTAATCGCTTTGAGCTCAGCTTTGTTGTTGCATACTTAATTTATTTCTCATCTTTGACACTTAAGAAAAGGTCATAAATACTTGAAACTTGTGGGCTTGCCTGAAACTTGTGACGACAGTAGAGAAACCTAGTACAGTAAAGAAATCTAGTAACAGAACCAGTAGTTCTGTGAAACCTAGTGAACACTCTTTTTCTGGTAGGTACCCTTAATGCAATCTGGTATCCTTAAAAGATACTCACATACGAACAAAAGCAAATTTAGCCACCTTATCAAAATTAAGTCTCTCGCTCGCTTTGTCAACTATCATAAGTATTATACTAAGAAAAATACAAAACAAGTCTGTAAATTCCACCATGTTTTTGAGAAAAGCACTAGTTTATTGAACAGAACATTTTGTCGCCGTACATGGCATTCACAGCATGATATATGATGGCAAGCTAAACTGCGCGGAAGTTTCATATTTGTATGGGAAGTCATAATTTTACATGACCACAGCACAGAATAAATATGGCCGTCCTCTAGGAATATTTTTTTCATTTCAATTTGTCGGTGTAACTACATTATGTTAGAGGATAAATAATACCATACCGTATGTACGTTAGTCGGTATAGCTGTTAAATAAAGAAGAAGGTTCTGGTGCTAGCCATCCTCTAGGAGTAGAGAGGTCAGATGGCAGTCGTGCCTGGAAAAATTGACTTATCAGTCAACGGCCTCTGTGGCGTAGTGGTAGATCATGCAATTGCTGCTACGCGGGATCTAGATTTGATTCCCGCTACCTAAATATTTACTTGCATGAATATGTTATTTGCATTAATCTGGGTCTTTTTATGTATAATATGTGTTTATTTAAATAAAATATCTACGAGTTAGTATGTTTATCCGCAATTTAGATATCATAATTTCGTTAAGCTATACTTTCTATAAATAAATTTGAATTTGAATTTCTTTGGGTCTAGATAGCGTTGTGTAGACTTTAGTACACATGCATTAAAAAACAAAAAAAAACACCAGTTAATGCCTTCCATATCTACAACAACAACAAGATAGCACTACTTTATTATTCCTTTTTGCAGCTTCACTTGCTAGTGCGAGGGATATGTCGAAGACAACCTCACTTGGAGGTGAGGTTGTCCAACCTAGCACCACAACCCTCAGTCGGCGTGCAATTTTAGTCGATTTGAGTCCAACATAACCTACTCTACCGACTCCGGCGGGGGAGGTATCTGAGGGGATCTCCGCAAGAAAAAAATCCTAAGCTAGTTCTATACGGCCCGTCTAAAATCAGAAAATAGTTTGAAGTATCACAACACCTCTGTGGCATGGCGGTAGTGCGCGCGACTGCCACACAGGAGGCGCGGGTTCGATTCCCGCTCAGTGCAAATATTTGTATGCATGAATATGGCTATTTGCATTGGTCTGGGTGTTTCTATGTATAATATGTATGTATTTACAAAAAAAAAAGTATTTAAGTATATGTATCCGCATTCTAGATTCCATAACACAAGCTATAAAAGCTTACCATGGGTCTAGATAGCGTTGTGTAGAATGTTGTGGATAAATTATTATAATCTTAAATAATGTCCTTTTAAGAGCACAACAATGACAACAGTATTTAATCAGAACAGAACACAACATTGCCAAAATAAATTAGCTACAAAATATGTCAGGGACTATCTTCGGAGCTTACCAACTGTGTTTGGCCACCCAACATCCCAAGTCGACCAACAACAGCATCCTGGAAGCTTTCCAACCACAAATCGCGGAATTTATTTGCCTTCAACCGTTGCTAGTGCATCTACGTGGGTGGTATACAAAATGCATTGGGGGATAGAGATAGAGCTACTGGACCTGCCTAACCATACAAGTGGCAATTCGATGGCCAACACACGTATTTTGACGTTTATGCCATACGTTGATGTCGGTGTTGTGTACGTACAGTCAGCATCAGAAACCGTTTAGTTTGGGCAATAATGCCATTTAAATCCATAAAACAGTTTGATTTGCTCCTAAAACGAGAGTTTATGATCATTATGAGACTTGGTCGTCAAGATATTTCTGATGCTGACTGTACCTATTGGCGTCAATGTATTGTATTATGTACGATATTCGAAATTATATCTCACTATTAACCTATCTACTATCTGTTCAGTCTACGATACTAACAAAATGAATGACTATATTTTCTTGTATAGTGTTTTGTTCCTTTCATTTTGTAGTAGCTATTTTGTATATTACCTATTATACCGGCGAAATATAAAATAAAAAGCAATTATTTTGCGACTTATTATATCTTTAAATAACATTTTACCGAAATAAATGACTTACCTTCAAAGACCACTTCAAGGGGCAAAATTCCAAGAACACTTCCAGTATGTTTGTATCTGTGCCAACAGACTTGTACACTCGAGGCCGTATTTTACTCGCACTCAGTTCGGTTATGGCATTGCAACTCAAGCATTTGGTGATAAATAAAGCCACAATATGTTCGAATTTTATGTGCCAATCAGTTACTGTCTTAACATGTTTCTCCACTGCATAGTTCTTTTTTTGGATTTGAAGACATTATTTTTAAGAATTTTTACTTTACTTAAGGGTCATCTCAAAGCGAAGAGAGATGCCATGAACCTCAAATTTCGGCACTTGAACTGACTGCTGGGAAGGTCGTCGAGCCTAACTGTCGAAAATAAGCTTCTGGTGTATAAAGTAGCCATTAAACCGATCTGGACATATAGTATTCAACTGTGGGGAACTGCATGCCATTCAAATATTGAAATTCTTCAACGGTCTCAGAATTCGATATTGAAAATTATTCTCACGGCACCATAGTTCATCACCAATGCCGAGGTTCATGAATACTCAAATCTGCCCACTGTAAGATATAAATTACGCCTCAAAAACCATCCAAATGAGCTCGCCCAGAAACTACTAAAGAATGACATACCTACACGTTTAAAACGGGCACATATCCTGGAGCTGGACTAGAAAATACTCCAGCTAAATTGTTCAAAATGGAGTTACTGTTCTGACTCCTCTCTCGCTTGAGTTATGGTCTCGGTGGAGGCCATGCTCCCACGTCTTCTACCATTCACACATCCGATTATATACTGATGGCGGAAAAACAGACAAAAAAAAAAGAATATTTACTAGTAACCCCTTCAAGAAAGCTAAATAAATCAAATAAATCAGGAAAAGTGAACCGCTCGGGCGGGACTCGAACCCGCGATCTTTCCCTTACAGGGTGAATGCCTTAAACATAGTTGTTTAAGCCACTGAGCCATGCCCGAAATGATTCAAATTTCCCACCAATTTTTATCAAAAAATCAAAGAATCAATCAATTTCATTTATTAAATTTAGGCACATAAAGAGCACATATGAACGTCAGAATTGTACAATTTCAGTCATATTAAAAATAAATAAAATAAATCATTGGAAAATGATTCTTTCGCTGGTTCGGTAGGTTGGTTCTACTGAGAAGATACCAGCAAGAAACTTAGTGAACTCGATTATCCTTCTTTTTTTAATATGGTTTTATTTATAACAAATTTATACACTGCGAGCAAGAGATGAGATTAGGATGTCCATGGATCTTTATCATTTAAATATTCATCTAATTTCTAATAACCTTTTTTTATTAAGCAATTTTTAACTTCAATTTTAAATTTAATTAGTCCATCTTTAAGGCGACGGTGGAGCCATCTACCGACGTTCTTACGAAATATCGGAACCAATGAATGATAATTTGTATAGTAAGCATACTTAACGCTTTAATAAAGTAATTCAAATAAGCTAAATAACTCACTCAATATGATATTGTCGCAAGTTTATACGAAAAGTTATAACACCTTGGTCATGGCTGAAAAGCAACTGAAAGACGGGATCACTATAAATAACAAAATGACACCAAATAAACCGCTATAGTAGATCACATCATCATTTCAATGATACCACTAATTTTGTGTAAATTTCCTTCAATATCAGTCATTTATAGTCTACATAAGTGTCATTCATAAATTCTGAAGTTTACAATCTAATTTCTGATACCAGTTTAACAATTTCGAAGCCGTTAAAATGTATAAGTGACAAATCTAATATATAGACGTCATAAAATATCACTATCAACTTCAAACTTCATTACAACATACCTGCGTAATAATAAAATAATTGTACAAACCGCAACGAGCAATACACTGGGGTGTACCAAGGCGATCACTTACCAATTCATCATTGACAGAATGTATCAATTAAGTACAAATATTTCCAGCGCTATTAATTGATTATACTTCTTCTTTGTCTTAACGTTACTCCCAGTCACCTGTCACATACAAAACTTTCAGCTTGTAAACTGGGGTCAGCTTTACCAATTTAACTGTGGATTTGGCTGAACTGTGATATTTTCTGTGAAGCGACTGCCATTTGCCCTTCAGAACCCAGAGACGAAGCATTTAGACCAGATGGTGGAATTTTGAGGGCTCCAACTACCCGTAATGACTGCCATAGATGTTCATATAGCAACTGGGACCGACGGCTTAACGTGCAGACCAATACAAATACCCATATTCATGCATACAAATATTTGCACTGAGCGGGGATCGAACCCGCATCTCCCGCGCAGCAGCCGTGTTCACTACCGCTACGCCCCGGAATGCTGTGAATATAAATTATTATTTGCTCTTTCATTTTAATTTTAAGTGATAGGTAAATTGAACCATAAAATTAACTTCTTAAAACTTTAAACTAGCCTTACCCGTAACTCCTGTAGAGATCTGATCCTGTTTTCGTATCCTGTATTGAATCTATTCTAGGAACAACAGTGGTATATCTCTTATTCTCAACTATAATCTAAACCTGTGTCCAATTTTAGTCAAATATTTGCAGCTATTTGATCGTAACCCACATTCAAACAAACTCACATACTTTCACATTTACAATATTAGTAAGATAGGAAATTAAACACCCTTACAAAATAAAACCTTTGTAACCGAAACCTTCATCGTGTAACATAAAACTGCTCGTATTATTTTATACATCGCCATATTTTTTTTAGCGACATCGTTCCCAATTTCACAAAGAAAAAGGTAGACATTTTAATTACTTCGTACTTTATGGAACCCTCTCTTTAAACCTATATACCCAATGATCTTATGTTTTCATCCAGAATAATTATCACCTAAATTACCCTTCAGAGTAGTCATTACCATCTATAGTATTATAAAATTGTAAGTTTTTTGTGTCTGTTTATTGGAGAGAAAAATGCTTGGGTTATGTTGAATTAACGATTCTAAATCATAAATATTTTATAGAATTCTTGTCTATTTGTTTGCATTGGTACATCCATTTGTAGAACTACTGAATGGATTTCGATGTGACTTTATTATTATTATTTTAAATTTGCCATATGTTATATTACAATGTTTGAGATGAGACCAATTATCGCGATTACCGATATTCATGCAGATGGAGCCGCGGCCATCAGCTAGATCTTTAATGAAGGTCCTCTGTAGACGAATATTTTAATACAGCACATGGCCCCGGACTTTTGTGGTCCAAAAAAACAGCGTACGGTACGAAACAACTGTTTAATTTACCTCGGAAATGTTTATTATCTTTAGGGAAATTTAACAGAATCGTGACTCGACTGACGAATATTGTACTTTCATCAACGTTTGAAGGGAGGGACACCGAGGCCTTTCATTGTACGTAATCATTAAACAAAAGTTGGTTGTTTTTGTAGATGTAGATTTTTATGTTTTGCTTTGACAAAAGGTTTTTTGCAACTGGAAAGACAACTGATGAGTTGAAAAATTGAATCTCTCAAATATTTTGAATAAAGAAGTTTGTAATAAAGAAAATATGCTATCAATTATTTTTACTGACAATATTTTCAAATTTCAAGCTAAATTGGTTTATTTATAAGAAAAAACTTCCCAATTTTCATCTTGTACATAAGTAATAATATGTATATTATGTATAATAATTTTCAATACCATAGGCTTTTTAACCAACATAATTGAAGTTAAAAACCAAACAAGTGGTCAATTCTGTTTACCTGATGCAGTTTTTATTAAATTCGACGATGATACTATTGGCACTAGATTGGAAGGTAGTGACAGCTTAGTTGCAATTGCAACAAAAGGCTATGGGGATGTGGAAAGAAGAATCCGTTAATCTTGAGCTGGGCTGTAACGGTTCATAAGCTTCAGGGCACCACATTAAATAAAGCGGTAATTGACTTAGAAAACATTTTTTTGCTAAAGGTCAAGTGTATGTTGCTTTAAGTGGACAAGGCAAGTGGAGCCACTTGTCACCCCAGCAGAAGCAGGCCACGGCAGCAGCGCGCGTGGTCACGCCTCCTCATTCCGTGGGCGAGCACCCTGCCGGGGAGTGCCAGACCGTAAGGGATGGCCCTGGGCCAGCCAGGGTGCAAGGGATATATCAAAGACAACCTCACCTCCGGCTTAGCACTACGACCCTCAGTCGCCGTATGGTTTTAGTTGGTTCGAGTCCGACATAAACCGTTCCCTTCCGGCTCCAGCGGGGGAATCCGAGGGGATTTCCGCACGATAAAAAAGACCACCTCAGGGTATACCTTTTATAAACATACTTATTATTATTATTAATTGAGGAATTGTCTCGGTTTTACTCTGAAATTTCGTAATTAGCTCAGGAGTGGCACCAACCCTTACGAGTATCACGTTAGCCCTACATACTACTACCTAGTTTCCATTGATCAATTACAGTACTGTCCCCTAACTCCTAACCGTTAAGGAGTTCTATAGCTTCACTATCAACACAGCAGCATCAGAAGTTGATTCAAGCATATCTCACAAGCAACACGTTAGTCCTATTTAGTAGTATACTAAATATTTATCATCCACCAATGGCAGTACTGTCTCCCAACTCCTAACCGTTAAGGAGTTCAGTAGCTTCATCATCAGCACAGCAGCATCAGATGTTGACACCCTGAAGCATATACCCGAGTAAGACATTATTAAGTAAAAAAAGCACCATACGCAAACGTTAAGGAGTTCTGTAGCTTCACTATCAACACAGCAGCATCAGAAGTTGATTCAAGCATAACTCACCAGCAACACGTTAGCCCTACATACTAGGTACTAAATATTTATCATCCACCAATGGCAGTACTGTCTCCCAACTACTAACCGTTAAGGAGTTCAGTAGCTTCGTCATCAGTACAGCAGCATCAGATGTTGACACCCTGAAGTATATACCTGAGTTAATTGAGACATGATTACGTAACAAAAGTACCATACGACCATACAATTTTCGATTGTTGCCCTCGATTTCTCCTGGATCCCATCATCAGATCCTGACCTGGTGAAAATGGGACCACCTCAGAAGTGAACCCTATCCAACAAAAAAATAAAACTTGAAATCCGTCCATAATTGGCGGAGATATCGGTGAACATAGATAAAAAAAAAATATTATGTATACAGACGAATTGAGAACCTCCTCCTTTTTCGAAGTCGGTTAAAAATAGCACAGCTTTGACTGATTGTCATCTATACTCTTATATAATTAAAAAGTACTGAACGGATCTTTATGTGGTTTTTATATTAGAAAGGTCTTAATCGGACTTAAACTATTGCGTTTGTTTGATTGCAATCAAACAAACGTAAGATATAGGTTGCTGTGGATTGCGGTCACTGGATCAGTATTTCTGTGATGGTACATTGGCATGAAGTACCAGACTCACAGAAATTTTAAGGAACTTTATCTGGGTCGCAGGAACAAGAGCAACTTAACGCGGACGAAGTCGCGGGCAAAAGCTAGTACAAAAATAATAAATTGTCAAAGAGAATGTCTAAATAGTACTTACAATCTACCAACAACAAATATTTACAATTGTAATATTTTTATCTCACATTTTGTGTACGATCAGTAATATTGTACAGTCAGCATCAGAAAGATTTTGTTAAACAAAGTGTTCAAAATGGTCTTAATTCCTTTACTCCTTCCTGTTTTTTTTTATATTGGACACGTCAATTTGACTTCACCTCGCCTGATGTTAAACTACAGGCAAAGTCTCGGAAAGAGGGTCACCATCGTAAACATTTACCATGTTAACAGTGGTGGCACTCAGCTTGACGGCCTCATCAGATTTTTTTTTTTTTCGTGCGAAAAATCCCCACGCATACCACCCCCACAGAGCCGGTGGAGGCGATTATGACGGACTCGAACCGACTAAAACGCACGCCGTCTTGGGTCCTTGGCTGCCGGAGGTGAGATTGCCAAAAGCATATCTCTCGCACCCCGGCAGACCCAGGACCATCTCTTTCGAGATGGCCCCCTTCGGGTTGTGGGGACCAAAAGTCCCTAGCCCCGGTTACGGGGAGGCGCACTTTGCGCCGCCGCCGCGGCCTGCTTCTGCTAGGGTGACAGGCGGCTCCACCGGTCACCCCCAGGCCAGCGCTCATGGAGGACGGAGGTCGTTCTGCGACCTCCGACGTCCGGTTCGCCTTCGCTCTGCACGGGCTTCCCGGGCCCGGAGTCTGGTCCGGACCCGACTGGCCGCCTCCTTCTCGAGCATTACTTGCTCGCAGAAGGAGGCGGCCGCACCCCAAGCGTTTGCGCATCGTACCATCGCTGTGAGCAATGTGACGAGTGTGAGGACTCCCACCCCTAGAGCTGCCACTAGGACCCGCCTCGGCGTGCCCCACGCCGGGCACTCGGTCAGCGTGTGCAGCTCTGTGTCCTCGCTCGCATCACAGTGATGGTACTCAGACGTTGGCTCCTTCCGGATCCGACACAGGTAACTCCCGAAACACCCGTGTCCGGTAATCACCTGCGTCAGCCGGTACGAGAGGCTGCCGTGTGGCCTCTCTAGCCACTCCTCCATGATGGGTCTTACCGCCACTTTTACGGCGTGCCCTGCGCTTGGTCGCCCAAGTCGTAGCTCCCATTCCGCTACCATGTCCATGTGGAGCTGAGACCTCACGGCCCGAATTTCTTCGGGCTCGGGTTCCCGTCCCTGCTCCCGCGCCTCCTTACGATACCGATATAGCATCGAAAGGGCTCTCGCATCCAGGTTCCACGGTAGGGATCCGGCAAGGAGACTCGCCGCCTTGAAGGATATCGTGCGGTACCCCCTAATGAACCCTGCTGGCCATTGTACGCTGCGGTCCACGCAGCAGATGCGCATTGTGGACCGTCAGGGTGGCCGCCCATATTGGGCACCCATATAGGGCCATGGACCGCACGACTCCCGCGTAGAGTCTCCTGCAGGAGTCATCCGGCCCCCTCATGTTGGGCAGCAGCCGCCCCAAAGCGGCAGCTGTGTCCTTCAATTTGGGGGCCAGTCTTCGGAGATGCTCCCCGAAGTTCCACCGGCCATCGAGTACGAGCCCCAGATATTTCATCTGGGCCTTGACGCCGATGGAAATGTCTCCCACTATGAGGCTGGAATCCTCCGGTGGCATGCGCCGAGGCCCATGAAAGAACATGGCCTCGGTTTTATGCAGAGCCACCTCGAGACCCAGCCGCCGAATCCGTTCCACGACTTGGGCAACCGCGGTCGTGGCCTTCAGGGTCGCTTCGCGGTATGTAGCCCCGCACGCCGTCACCAGCGTGTCATCCGCATAGCACGTGACGGCGGCACCGTCCACGAGCTCACCGCGAAGCACCCAGTCGTAACCGATGTTCCACAGTAGCGGTCCCAGGACCGATCCCTGCGGAACACCGCACGACATCTCTCGCCGGCCGAGCCCGGTCGCACTTGGGTAGACGACTGACGGCCTCATCAGATGCCTTTTCACGCCCCGCTTAAAGGACCCGGAACTGTAGGAAGAAGGAAACACGTGAGTTGGCAGGGAGTTCCAGGTCTCAGTGGCATAGGAATGAGTCACTCAAACGCTCGGTTCTAGCAATTATACTCTGCACCGTAAATGGATGGCATCTTAGCCCTGCACGTGTTGTCCTGTGAAGGAAAAGGGAGGGTGGGACTAATTGGAACAGCTCGTCAGAACATTCACCATGGTAGAGACGGTGTTGACTGATTGTTCTGATATTTTGGTACACACCTTTAGTTTGGACTGCTCTTTTTTTTGTTTGATTTGCTCTCAAAACCTTAGTTTTAAGATCATTTTGAGACTTTGTAGGTATATTCTTAACGCTTACCTCTATTGAGTTTAATTTAGACTAGAGCTTTAAAAGAAAATATTAACCCATAGAAATAAACTGCCGGCAGGAGAAACACTGCAAGATATTATATAAATCACTTAGGTTGTTTTACATATCCTCGCTATATATCTGAGTAAACATTACCTAAACGCGTTTGAGCCGAAAAAGTATTCGCCAAAGGTTTTTGACGCGGCGTTGACGAAGCTAAGTGTGCAGTGCTTGTGTTAGCGGATATGAATAGAGCAAAGCCCTTTAGAATACCGCTCGTACAAAAGCATTGTATTGTATGGTTGATGTTAGTGAAATGGTAAGTTTAAAATATTCAATGTTTCATTTGCATTAATTTATAGGATACAAAATAGTAATCGACTACATCACGAAAATGAATCTTCTCGGGCGGGACTCAAACCCACGATCTTTCCCTTACAGGGGGAATGCTTGCAATAGATAGCATACTTAATGCTATAAAATTCATTCAAATACAAAATAGTTACTATAGAGGTATAGAGGTCTTAGGTGTCACAAATAACAATATTGACATTTTTATAGTAACGAAAGAAAAGGACATTCACAATAATTAACTTCAGAATAATAAATGAAAAAAATTGTGTCTGTCACACAGTTCACACTAGCACAGACACCGTCGTTTACTCTATCTTGTTCCATTTTTTTTTTTAATAAATTGTTCAAATCCATACTAATATTATAAATGCGAAAGTAACTCTGTCTGTCTGTCTGTCTGTCTGTCTGTCTGTCTGTATGTTACGCTTTCACGCCTCAACCACTGAACCGATTTTGATGAAACTTGGTATAGGGGTAGATTAGACCATGAGAAAGGACATAGGCTATGTTTGGTCGCGATAACCGACATCCACGCGGGCGGAGCCGCGGGCAATAGCTAGTTATAAATATACTAACTAATTATTGTAAAAAAAAATATAGTCATCAAAGTATATACCTAATATTATACATTCAAACAATGCCGAAGTCAGAGAACGAGGTAAACAGATTTTGTTTTCATTTTTCCTCTTTTCTTAGTTAAATCTAAGTTACTTAAAATATAAAATAGAATGAAAGCTCGTGCCACAGTTGTTTTTAGACCCAGTGAGTATACCACTGCTATTAAAAGTAAGCCCAGCCTAGTTGGTAGCATGAAGTCTCCGCTCGCACTAGTACCTCACACAAATAGACGATCTTATTCAGTGTTGTCGATGTATGACATGTGAATTATTCATAGAATATTTTATCTTCCCAGTGTGCGAAGTGAGACCGTGTATGTTTTAGGACGTTGATACCCGGATCACGGTATTTTCTGTCTCAATGAAGTAAGAAATTTCGATATGGCGTTTGTTCTAGCGTAACATGTAAAAAACTGAGTATATTGTTCTTGGTCGTAGTTTAAGCTGGTGATCAAATTGTAAAGTGTTACCAGCAAGTTCTGTGTTGTTTTTTTTGGATTATGTTCGATAGTGGATGTCACATGGTTGAAACAGAGAGATATAGTGACACACACTGCAACCAACCATGAAAGTAACTTCATGCCACGCACGCTCAAGCTGTGGAATAAACTGTGGTTTGCCAAGCGACTACAATATAGGTTTCTTCAAGAAGGGCTGTCGGTGTCGGGTGTCGTAAAAGTCAACTAAGGGATAGGGCTGTTCTCCTTCCGACAGTAAATATACAGCCCAAGACATGGGCCCGCTTGAATGCAATAGGTTCGCCCCCTATTACGTCGTGGGGCCGAAAATCATTGGTGAAACGTGGGTGCTAATAAACCTCTGCCTACCCCTTCTGGGTATGTATGTTTCTTTTTTGGCTACGTCCAAATCAAGACACTCCGGCTACCAACAAACACGTAGTCATGAACAGCATGAATTTAATCATTCATTGATGCGTATACACTTTATGTAGAAATTTATCTTTTAAATCTTATCCTATTATTCTAAAGTTAGTGAAAATGTTTGGATGTGTATTTTTTATGTGAGGAAAAATCCTCATGGATGCTATGCCGGGAATCCTTCCGACTAAAAACCCCGCACATACCGCCCAACAGCCTACGGTTGGGAACCCCGGGTAACCCGTCGGAAGGATGTACCACGACTGCCATTAGACCATGGAGAAGGAAATGATAGCATAGATGTAGCAAGGCAATCGAGTCGCGTGCCATCCAAACGTCAAATGGACTTATTCGGTAGGAACGTTATACCTATGAAGTCCTTCGACTTTTGACACCCCGCGCGTCTATCTTCCCACCCGCATTCGGCGCGCGTTTTTATTAGGAGAAATATCAATGGGGCATCTCCGTTACTTAATCATATTCTGTCCTCCGTGCATTAGACCTACGGCCACCACTGCGACCTCAACTAGGTGTTGGTTCGGGTTTGTTATTTTTTTGTTATTTGTTGTTTGTTATTTCATAAAGTTCTAACGGCTGAACAGGCCTGGCTAAAATTTGGAACACTGGTACAGGTATAAATTATAAGCTGAAATAACACATACTACTTTTTATCCCAGATAAGTTCCCATGAGTAAAGGGAACGGGATTGAAATAGCTAGCATAATACATTTTCCTGTGTATATTAACTAAATAATGGATTCTACTTATGGAGTTAAGCCTCTTAAAGCGTTGAATATTCTATACATAGAGCATCAAGTTCTCTCTTGTTGTTAAAGCTGAGGATTCGACTTCTCTAGATACAATTTCTATCTATATTTTGAGGCAAATTTGTATATGTCTATCAAGTTCAAAACATTAGAGTAACGAATACATAGGAGAAAAAGAATCTTCTCGGGCGGGACTCGAACCAGTAGTCTTTCCCTTACAGGGGGAATGTCTTGACCAATTCGGCTACCGAGACACGCCCGATGTGATTCAAATTTCCCATCTTATACATCTTTAAGGCGACGGTGGAGTCATCTACCGATTTTTTTACGAACTATCGGAATCAATGAATTATGTTACAATCAAATTTAAACATTGATTTTTGACAACTCCGCCCAAACAATTGAATGAATTTTTACAGCATTAAGTATGCTAACTATACCAATGGAATACATAGGGAAAAAGAATCTTCTCGGGCGGGACTCGAACCAGTAGTCTTTCCCTTACAGGGGAAATGTCTTGACCAATTGGTAAACATAACTAAAAACACTCCTGACTAATATACCTTTAATACAAAAAAACTAAATCGAAATCGGTTCATCCGTTTGGGCGCTACGATGCCACAGACAGACACACACACACACACACACACACACACACACACACACACACACACACACACACACACACACACAGACACGTCAAACTTATAACACCCCGTCGTTTTTGCGTCGGGGGTTAAAAAAAAAATTTTTCTTACAAATACATTAAAATAAAAATCTAAATGTTTTTTAGGGTTCCGTATCTCAAGACATAAAAACTGAAGCCTTATAGGATCACTTTGTTTGTCCGTCTGTCTGTACGTCTGTCGTCACTTTTTTTCTAACTAATAAACCGAAGTTTGCTAAAAGAAAACTAAATCCGACAATATCAAGATAATTATTTATTTATTTCGCTAAACTATCAAACTATCGTTTTTCTAAAGTGGGATGGAACAAAAACTTCTTTAGAAAATTAGCAAAGAAGTAAAAAAAAAGTTGAAATTTTTAATAGTATCAAACAATCACTTTTAAACACCTATATATTAAATACTTCTAGTATTACGCTAGCCATTAATTAAACAAAACCTTTAAAGCAAAATTCCCATTATTCTTATTATACTCGTTACACCTAAGTTTTTAATGCTCGATATACTTAGTGGTGTTCAATTAATAGACAATTTTTGATACAAAATGTGTTACTTTATTATGAGTTCAATTAAGCATAGCACACACTGAAGACGTACAGCTTAACTCGCTTTACGAACGTATATAGTTACATGAACCTGGAAGCCTTCCAAATACATTATGACCTGATATTTCAATGAAAACTGCCCACCTTTTAGGTACACACTTGTAGCTTTTGTTATTTAAATCATAATTTTAATCATAAAAATAACAGAAGCAATAATTTTTATTGATGACTGCCAGAAAAAAGAAGAATAATTTACAGAATACATAGTGTACTTATATGATTATAATAACAGGTTATGGGCCCAAGCCAACCTTATCTGCTAGCTGGTTCATAGTTGGCTGGCATGGGCTCCAAAGATCCCGTTTATGAGGTGACGTCACCCCTTTATGTGATTGATGGCTTATAAGGGCCATGGCAGTGTTAAAATCGTAGTGGCAGAAGTTTCAAAAACAGCAACTGGAAAGACAACAATTTACATTTCATTACTTAAATTTAACCAAAATCAAATTTTGTTAGTAAGAAAAACACTGAGTCATTCAATTGTTTCCGGAAACCAGCCAAATGTCGAAGTGAGCACAAATAATAAACGTCCTAGAAATCGTATTGATTGTTTGTGACACGGGATAGAGAAGCTCTTAAAGTTGTCCAAGTTACAAGCTTATATCTGCATGATATATTCTTTTTTTAATTGCGAGAAAATTTTTAACCCGCTACGCAAAAACGACGGGGTGTTATAAGTTTGACGTGTCTGTATGTGTGTGTGTGTGTGTGTGTCTGTCTGTGGCATCGTAGCACCCAAGCGGATGAACCGATTTGGATTTAGTTTTTTTTGTTTGAAAGGTATATTAGTCGGGAGTGTCGTATCTATGTTTGAAAAAAAATCAGTCCAAGATGGCCGCCGCCACAACATGTTGGAATACAAATTTCTTTATAATTCCCTCAATATGGGTATCAAATGATAGAGCTTGACTAGTAGATCAATTTAAAAAGTATAAAATAAAACTTAAATTAAAAATTAAAAAAAAACCCCCGTCACAAAAAACACTGAAAATAAATGAATAAATTTTAATTCAACGGTTGCCATGTCGGGGGACCGTAACTGGTTAAGTACTCCTTTATATCGTAAGGTCCCCCGACATGGCAACCGTTGAATTAAAATTTATTCATTTATTTTCAGTGTTTTTTGTGACGGGGGTTTTTTTATTCACGTTGAAATCACAGCCATTGACAGTCTCTGTGCCGTGGCGGTAGTGGACGTGACTGCTACCCAGGAGGCGCGGTTTCGATCCCGCTCAGTGCAATGCATGAATATTATCAGTAGTTATATTATAATATTCATATGACTGTACTGAAATTACGATTGAGCTGAGACTATAATCTCAAACTAAACCAGATTAAGGCTTCAGAAAGAGGAACCTTCTCGCAACATATAAAGTGTCGAGGAGTACCGCCTTTAGCATCAAGATCTTGCCCCAACTAGCTAACACTTGTCTTGAATGTTAGAAAGATGTTGTAGAAAGATGAAGATATTGTAAAAAGACTGTTCCGCGTATCACATGCGCTGTACAAATGTTAAGTTCCGCAACAACGTCCGACAGCGGCGAAGTTGACATCACGCGCAGCAAATATGTCGGGACAACACACAAACTTCACTAACTTTGTTCGGATTTCTTGTCACACTGTAGCAACTTTTTAATTGGCTTCTGTTATATCGTATATTGGCTTAGTTTTTGGCAGAATTACAATCCAAATACGTAGGCTTTTAGCGATAATTGATTGTTTTAGATGGCATTTATGTTAAGTTAGGGATTACGATTAAATGTGTAGAATATCGCTAATGCATTATATTGTGGTATATAATAAAGTGTCTATTTATGTTACTAAAATAGTTAGTAAAGAAAGAAAAAGTAAACATTTTGGTTGTTATCGGTAATTGTTTACTATACAATCACTTACCAGTACGTAAGTTGGTGTAGTCCACTTAGAGAACCATAACTGCACGTGAGACTGTCAATAGTGAAAGATTAAAAAAACATCTTACTATGTTCAAAATGTGAAGAAAGCTTTGGATGTTTGTCACTCAATTACTCAAAAGGAAATGAATGGATCTGGCTGAAAAAATAGATTACTGGCTGGCATATCACACAGATAATGTTTTCTCTGAAGTAGATGAGAATGGAGAAAGAGAATGCATTTTCTCACAACCCATTCTCACGGGTTGGGAGAAAATGCAGGCGGTACCGCGGGGTTTAACACATAGTGCACCGAAAGCTATTTAAGAATTTACAATTCGTAAACCTTTTCTGAAGCCATTTTTTTCATTGATATTATGATACTCAAAACATAACATTCTGAACACATTTTAATATTTTGCATTCATCATTGTTCGCATCTAAAAAGCAAAACGTTGTACAGCTGAAATTGCATTTTGTAAAAATTCAGCGTAGTTGCAATCAGATTTTGCTAGCTGAAGTTATATGAGTATTTTTTGGCAGCGCCCGCCAAGTCCTAAACAAAAAGTTTTCAAGGACTTTTCTCACTAGACGAGCGTTGTGATTCCGGTTTCGATATTAAATTAGTTGGGCACTTATATTATTGGTTCTCACTTCTTCCCCAAAGGGACCCTAATACTTTGATCGTGGCCAAGGTGGTTTGCGGCCTTTTATCAAATAACTTTTCGGCGTGTAAATTACGTTGTTTATTGAATTTAATTATGAAGTCAATAAAGATCGTTTATAATGGAAAACGGTGGGGAAAAAAATACTTAATGTTTTGCTGTGTTGTGTTGCTGTGTGTGTGTTTGTGCGCGATGCTGTGTTTGTTTTGATTTGGAAATTCACGTAGTATCAATGAGGCACTATTTGTACACCATTTTTTAAGATGTAAATTGTGAGCTAAATTTTAATACATGTTGCAGTCACCTGAAACATTATATTGCATTTTTTAAACAAGTGGCAACCATAGTCAGGACCAGACTGAAAGCATCTGGCTCGAATTAGAAAAATCTGTTTAATTAAAGTATGACAATATCATTTAAAATGTCAAGTATCAGTGAAAAACCATCTTTACGCGACTGTGGTACCACAGACAATGTTGTTCAAATACCGCCGTTCCGCAACGCCTGCTTCGTTAGAGGCCACGTCCCAAATCACGGTGCATCCGCGAAATAAACTTCTACGAATAAGCTTGTATTATTTTTGTAACATTTTCCTTATGTATATTTTTGGTTCCCTTTGTAACCGTCATTTGGCTACTGAGAGTTAGAGGCAAGTTGTTGTAACTTCTGTTTCCATTACTGCAAGATTTGCCTGGTCCAAAGCCCGCTTATTGGACACAAGCCTTCTCCTCAGTCATTCTCATAAAAGCCGTATAAGCCAAAGAAGGAAAAGGAGTACGTGGATCCCCTTTCCCCTTGGATCCCCCTCGCGTAGGTAGTGTGATTATCGCAAACAAGTAGTTGACCCTGGAATCCAAGTTTCGCATATCCCGGAACGCATGCATTGCAACCGGGATCTCTTTCTTTTTTTACGAGCGGTAATCCCTCGGATACCTCTCCTGTCGAAGCCGGAGGGGGAGTATATTTTGGATTGGAACCCACTAAAACCGCACGCCGTCTGTGGGTCGTCATGTTAGGCTGAAGGTAAGGTTGTCTTCGACATATCCCTCGCACCGCGGCTGACCCAGGGCCATCCCTAATCATCTGGCCTTCCTCAGGAGGGGGGACAACGGTGTCCCCAACTCGCCCCCGATATGAGGAGGCGCGCGCCCGTGCGCCGCCGCTGTGGAATAGCAACCGGGACTTTTCTTCTAAACAATGTGATAAAACGCTGATTTATGCATAACTCTCCCATCAATATGAAGATAACACTAACTCATAATTTTGCATTCGTACTCATGTAGTGAACTTTTTCGGCATTGGCTCTGATTTTCGGTTGGGTTTTAAGCATATCCCCTAAATAAATTTTACTGAGCTATGAATTCCTTTCCCCAGACTGACTTATGAAGATTTATACGATATACTCTGTGTTTATTGAAGCATATTTTTAGTACGTGACTCTTTTTAGCTTCATGTTAAATAATGGTTACCCTTGTATTCGCATAAAACAAAATAAGCGACGTATACATCTGGGTTATAGTGGTCTGGCATATTACAAATCCCGATTTCAACAGTGCGCTATGAGAAGAAGCGATTTATTTGTTTAAATACTTGGAAGTATGTTTCGTTACCTAATAAATTATTCACTATATTAGCCGCGTGGTCCCCGGCAGAGAAGAATTTTGGCCACCCTATCTGTTCCTATGTGGTTTCGTACAAGGCGATTAAGGGATAGGGCTGTTTAAAATAAAATAAAATAAGATAAAATATTCCACAACATTCTACACAACGCTATCTAGATCCATGGTAAGCATAGCTAACTAGCTTGTGTTATGGAATCTAAAATGCGGATAAAAACATAGATACTTTTTTTTTTTGTAAATACATACATATTATACATAGAAACACCCAGACCAATGCAAATAGCCATATTCATGCATACAAATATTTGCACTGAGCGGGAATCGAACCCGCGCCTCCTGCGTAGCAGTCGCGTCCACTACCACCACGCCACGGAGGCTGTCATCAGACAGATCTATACAGCCCAAACTCAGCCTCAGATATTAGCTCGAGTCAGCCATGGTGCTTGGAATGTTATGGCAATAGTCTCCCCCCCCCCCTATTACATGGGACTGACTACAATTTATTGGTGAAATGTGGGTGTTAATTCAAATCTGCATAGCCCGGGAATATGGCGTGATTATATTGTATGTTTGTATGTATATTACGTCATATTAAGTTCTGCTGATTTTGTAAGACAAACAGCGAAAGCCTAGCGTCTAAGGTATCAGAATTGCGATCACGAGCATTTAACTGAGCTGCAGGGATTACCGAGAGTATCTCCTGAGTGAACGACACAAACCAACCAAGTTTATAGGATGGCCAAGACCTCATAGAACATATTATTCTGATAAAAATCGATGTCTTGTGAAAAAGGTAGTACAAAAGCATTGAGAACCAGTGGGCTTGCATAAAAAGTTAAATAACAGTGTAGAAGAAGCTCGTGAAATGTGTAAGGACAGAAGCAGATGGTGAGCTGATATAACTGACCATTGAAAAAAATTGAGAAGAGAAAGGAGGTGGGGTGTGCAAAAGCAACTACGTAGTATTGACACTTGGATGAAAAAAAAAAAGATTCTAGACCATACACAACCTACAAATAATAACGTTTTTTATACGGGACATAAATTCTACATTTCTTAGGGGCCTGAGTCTATACAGATACAAACAAGGACTCTAATATATCCATCAAAACGAAATTTAGGTATTCTAATACCGTTAGAGAACGTGATAATCGCGTCAACGTGCTTCTCTTTACCGTCACGTAGAATATAGACGGCATGTTAGCGTGAACGATGCTAATGGTCGCGATACCTGATGTATCGTTTATCTGAGTAGAGTTATGTTCGTAAATGATTCTCGTGTGAGTCGACCCTAAAATATTTTTGAAAGACGACGATTAAAAATAAATATTCTAAGATTCAGAGCGGTGAAGGCTGAACTAGGTATAAGCTTGTAATGTGGGTTCTTGAATGAGGATACAATTTTGGAGAATACAATACAAATGGAACCAATGCAAATAATATAATCATTCATACACTTATTTAACTGCTATGTAGTTGACAGAAGATACTAAGAAACTAAAGAGCTTTTCGGTATGGGGTCAGATAACCTCACTAACACCTTAGAATAGGGTGAAAGTGCCTGATTTACATCAATAAGTCGCTTGTTTTATTAGACGTTTTCATCATCTAAATAGACTATTAGAGAAAAATCAAAGAACTGATTCTTGGTGAAATTTAATATTATGTATTAGGTATGTATATGTACACCTCTGCCTGCTCCTTTCATACATAAAGGCAAGAATTTAATTTAAAAAATAATAAGTAAGCTAGTTTAATATTCCAGTCCTCAATTTATTTCAGAACCTCATTTCAATACAGAAAAGTGTAAAGTTCGAAAAATAAAATCGCAACACAAAAATTCTTTAATCAACTGTAAGGAATACATTCCCTGCTCGAGTGAACCCAATAATGATTACGTAAAGACGTTCCATATTAAAGAGCTCACGGTCACCGCAAAGGAACGGGAGTGAGCTAAAAACATCATACTGTACAAGGAAAATTATAGGAACGAAACACCCGAACTGTGTATAGAGGCTGCGGAGCGCAAAATTGATTGAATTTTAAACTTTTCCTACCAACACGTTCAGTTGGGCAACGAAATAAGCTGATTGTTACTGTTCGCACAGTTTTATAGCGGTATTTGGATTTTAATAGTTAGAATCTGTGAAAGTAATTTTTGAACTGCTATTTATAGGACTTTTGAATATATTCCTTTTGTTAATTGTGATTCCTACGCTTACTAGTATTCTAAAAAAGCCTTCTGCACACGCGTATGCTCACATTCCGGTCCTACTGAACCAATTTCTTCAGTAAAAGTATCTATGTATAATATATATGTTAACAAAAAAAGTATAAGTATTTTTATCCGCATTCTAGATTCCATAATACAACACAACACATAGTTAAGCTTACCATGGTATAGATAGCGTTGTGTAGAATGTTGTGGAATATTGAAAAAAAAAATAACGTCAAGAAAACGTAAGTTTTGAAGTCTGACCATGGGGATCATCAAACAACGTGTGAGCGTATCTTTCAGTCGATAAACGGCCGTTCCCAATACCATACTGACAGTTAAAGATAGATCGCATCTACGGATAAAGTGCTCGGCTGCTTAAATTCAAAATATAGTAACTCCTATTTCTCAACAATTTCGGAAAATAAAATTATACCGCGATGCGCTTTCCCGCAAAAAATCAGTTACCATGTTTTCAATTTAAGCAGCCGATACGTCAAATTTGACTGCTGTGATCTATCTTCAACTGTAAGTATGTTATTGGTAACGGCCGATATACATACGCTCACGCCTATTTTCCTCCGGGGTAGTCAGACACAACAGCCTACCATTTAACCCTATCCTTAAATAATTCACGAGCCTTCTCTTACTCTTTCAGTGGTCGATATATAATTCATATATCGACTACTGAAATAGAAATAGCTTAAGTATAATGCGTCTGAGTTGCTATTCCGTTTTACTTCCGTCGACGTTATTTAGACAAGCTAATCTAAAATCTGTAACATACCGCTTATCTATTTTAAAAATATGCGAAATAATTAATTAAATAATCCGCTTTTACAACCTTACAAGCCACACACTTAGACCTGTTGTTTTGTGTACATCAACAGTCAAGCTAATTATCTAACTTTTCCTCTGAAAGTCTATAGCTACCTGTGGCATTTTGTAGTTGTATTTTTGTTACACGTTGTTAAGTCTAAGTTGCCAATGAACAAGATAAAATAATTCAATGAGTAAGCAGTGGATAATATTAATTTTTAATAATTACGATTTAGGGTATTGAAGTGGGAGTGCCGCGAGTCATCCAGATTGCATTCACTCATCGTGACGTGTCCTATATACATTATCATATATATACTTTCTCTTGTTTCGGCTTATCGTGGTTTTTGCGGAAGCAACTGCCGTTTGACCCTTTAACCTTGTGCTATTCCTCTATACGCCCACCTATACGATTGGAACAAAAAGTTTTTTTATATCACTCAAGTGGCATACAAGCACACGGCACTCCTGATGGAAAGTGTTACCGCTATCGAGACCTATGGACGTGTGCTACGGGAGACACATTTGTGCTGCCGACCCTCCAAGAACTGAGATTTTCTATGCCGTCAGTGCAGAAGACGAAGCGGGTCTTAGTCCTGGCCTTTCCTCCTTGGTTCCTTTTCAAACTCCTCTTACACTCTTCCCTTCCTACTATAATAACACGTTATTTAATAGAAATGTGAACCCCTCTAAGACTCAGGCTATTATTGTGGGCAGCTCCGGGATGATGAATCGTATAGATTGGTCGCAACTACCAGATGTTGTATTTAACGGTGTTGCAATTCAATTAAGTGGTGAGGTAAAAAAATTAGGTATATGGATAGACAGGACACTATCCTGGGGTCCTCAAATACGAGAAGTCAGCCGCAAATTGTTTGCGTCTGCGGGTTCCATGCGTAGACTGCGAAACTTTCTACCAACAGCCACTAAAATTGCACTTGCAGAATCACTTCTTCTTCCACAACTTGACTATGCTGATGCCAGCTATCTTGATCTCACCGAGGAGCAACTTGATAAGCTTGAGCGCCTTCAAAATTTCTGTATTAGATTTATATTTGGTCTTCGCAAATATGATCACGTATCACAATTCCGCAACCTGCTCAAGTGGCTCCCAATTCGACTTCGACGGAATGCTCATATTCTTTCCATACTTTACAGTATTCTCTTCAATCCCCGTACTCCTATTTACTTAAAAGAACGTTTTGTGTTCCTCAATGACACACATTCGAGATCCTTGAGGTCGTCAGTAACATTACAATTGTCCACGCCCTCTCATTCCACAACATTTTATGACAAGTCGTTTACTGTCCAGGCTGTAAGGTTGTGGAATGCCTGTGTCCATCAGACGTGCAAAATCCCTGGCCATTTACAAAAAAATGGTAAAAGAACACCATCTGGGTTGTTAGATACCTTATCATGTGATTTTGAGTGGGTATGTGCTCGCTGTATATATAATTAGATATTTATCTTGTTTAATGAATATATATTATGCGTGTATCTAATATGATAGACATTCAATGTATGTACTTAGGTTTATTTGGTGGAGTATTTAATAATGTATATTGTGTATGTATGTATGTATGTATGTATATGTGTGTGTGTGTGTGTGTGTGTGTGTGTGTGTGTGTGTGTGTGTGTGTGTCTATAATGTATATATATATATATATATATATATATATATATATATATGACGGATCGCCGAGCGCCTCTGATACAACCTCTTGGTGTGTATCCGCCATCTTGAGCGTTTATTCAAAATAATACCACGATAACACTGTACAACGTCTATTAAAAGTAACAAATTGGAATGCAGTGCAAAATATGAGGTGATTACTGTAATGTAATGAGATTAGGGGAGCCAATAGGTTTGCATGTGCTCACAAGCCGTCGTCCGTCAACCGAATGCCAAAAATGACATTTTCTACTCGACCGTCTCTATGACACATGCAACTCTATTCGGTGTTACCCGCTCCACTTTGATAAATAAATCGACTAACCAGAAAATAATTTGTTTCAATAAAGTAATTATCATAGACAATATAACACAAACTAAATCGATTAAATTAACAAACTTCACTAGCAACACTGCCAAAATCAACACGCGCCGTTACGGCCGTCCTGCTTCTTCACACGTCCTCGTGTGTATCTTCGATAATTTCTGAAAGAAAACAGACACCACACTGTCATTCCGGTTCACTCGGCCATACTGACCAAATATGGCACGTGGTTATACTAAGTGATCATTAAAGTTTAGCGCCATATGCTTGACTAAAACTCGTACTACGTCATAATAGACAAACTGTGTTCCTTACACAGGCCACATTTGCCATAAAGGTTACTTTTATTACAGCGGCTACGCTCGTCACTCCTTACATTGCCACACTTGCTATTATCACACAGGGCATTGCTACACAGGTCATTGCTACACAGGTCATTGCTACACAGGTCATTGCTACACAGGCCGGCGCCACACAGGCTGTTGCCACACAGGCTGGTGCCACACAGGCTGGTGCCACACAGGCTGGTGCCACACAGGCTATTGCCACACAGGCTGGTGCCACACAGGCTATTGCCACACAGGCTGGTGCCACACAGGCTAGCGCCACACAGGCTATTGCCACACAGGCTACTGCCACACAGGCAATTGCGACAGATACACCACACAGTTAATACTCAAAGAAATTTCAAAACGCAACAGAGAAGTAAACTCACTTGGGCCAATTTTACCAGTGAGGCCTATTTATTACTCACCATCGCCGTTATCGGCACATTCTGATGAGGCTTCGTTTGTTGGCGTTTCCAAGCCACCTACCTTGGTCAGCGATCACGCGTGTTGGAGCACCAAATATCGATACGCTTGCCTTTAGTGCTACTATAGCATTATTCGAGTCAATGTTTAAGGAGTGATGCAAAAGAACAAATTCTGTAAAAGAATCGATAGAGACAAACACATACTCTTTGGTGTCATTTTTACCACTGAGTTTACCAGTGGCGTCCATGTGTATAGTATGCCACGGTATCATAACTTTTGGGATGGAATGAAGTTCTACTTGGATTTTCCCTGAATGAGATTTAGACAGTTTACACGTTATACAATTATCTACAAACTTTCTTACGTACTTATTCATATTGGGAAACCAATAATGACAAAAGGCCTTCTCTAGGGTTTTACTCCATCCTAAGTGCATAATACTTTCATGCACATGGTTTATAATGGCCCACTGAAATGCCCTTGGTATCACCGGTAACCAGATACTTCTCTTATTGCGTTCTATCTTTCTATGCAACACGCCCCTCCTAATCTCGTATGTACTAGAGATTTCGTCGGTAAGTTCATGACTCTCGAATTTGGCGATCAAAGAATTTAATTCAGTATCTTTACGTTGTTCTGCTTGTAGCCAATTATCTGAGATCTCCATCAGATTAACACGTTTTTGTTCTATTTTTGTAGAACTTACGGTTTCTGGCAATGGGTTCCTGATAAGAAATCTACATGACCCATATTTTTACCCTGACGATATTCGATATCAAACTCAAAGGCTTGCAAGAAGCACCACCACCTGTGGACCCGCGGAGTAAGGTCTATTTTGTTTTTGGAAGATTTGACTGCATTACAATCAGTCACCACTACAAACTTTCGACCGCATAAGTAGTGCCTAAAATGTTTTATCGAATTCACGACTGCCAGAGTTTCCAACTCATACGAGTGGTATTTTGACTCTGCAGCGGAAGTTCGGCGACTATAATACTCAACTACACGCAACCTATCATCGATTTTTTGCATTAATATGGCACCGTAGCCTTCGGCACTCGCGTCTGTATGTAGTTCTGTAGGCTTATCTGGGTCAAAAATCACTAAAACTGGCTTATCCGTCAGTATGTTAATAATATCCATTCGTATTCTTTCAAACGTAGGGGTCCACACTATTTTCCCTTTACCTGACGTTAAACGGTAGAGAGGAGCTGTTTTTTGAGAAAACTCTTTTACAAATTGTCTGAAGTATGAAGCCAATCCTATAAATTGTCGGAGTTGAGTAACTGTCTGTGGTGGTGCGAGTTCTGTGAGTGCTCTTATCTTACGTGGGTTTGGACGTATCTCGCCAGCCGATACGTGATAGCCTAAAAACTCTACTTCACTCTTCATGAAAACACATTTTTTTAAGTTAAGAGAAAAACCGGCATTGGTTAAAGCCTTTAAAACTTGACGCAATCGGTCTAAGCCCTGTTCTAACGTACGGGATGGTATAATCACGTCATCAATGTAAACTACAGCAAACGATTCGGTTAAAGATCCCAGCGCTTTATTTATTGCCCTTTGATAGACAGAGGGGGCATTACGAAGGCCAAAGGGCATAGTAACATACTCAAATTGCCCGTCAGGTGTCACGAAAGCGGTACGTTCTATGGACTCAGGTTGAACGGGGATCTGGTGATATCCACTAGCCATATCGAGGGAAGTAAAGAAGTAGGCCCCCACGAGCCTTTGTATTTGATCAGAAATAATTGGGAGTGGGTATCGGTCTGGTACAGTGTTACTATTAAGTTCCCGGTAATCTACGCAAAGACGGTCAGTGCCGTCCTTTTTTTTGACTAACAAAATAGGACTCGCAAAGGGTGAACAGCTTTCTCTAATGATACCAGCATCCAAGAGTTCCCTGATTTTGGTACGTACCTCCTGTCTCTCAAGGGGGCTCAAACGATACGGCTGACGTTGTACTGTACGATTTGGATCAATTAATTTTATCTCTAGCTGTCCTGTAGTGACTCTGCCTGTGGGGGTGCCTTCAACAAAATAATCAGAGTTCGCTTCCAGTAATGATATTAATTGGTGTCTAAACTCGATAGGAACATCACTTTCTATATCGCTAAAATCGTTTACTTTAGTTCCTACATCACAAACTGAAACTACTTTAATTTTCTTTAAAGTCAGTCGCTTTTCAAAAATTTCTACAGAGAACCCAAGTAATAACAAGTCTCTCCCAATCATAATTGCCTCGGAAATAGAATGATCTGGTACAACGTGAAATAATAACTGTATGGTATTACCCTGTATAGTAACCGTTGACAGAATTTGTTCATTACATTGCAAACTGGATTGCCCTATACCTAACAAGGTTACTTGATTATGCTGTCTCCTACCGGGAAACCTACCTGCTAATTTTTCCCTTATTAAGGAGCACTCTGCACCAGAATCGAAACAAAACAAGAACTGCTCACCGGTTTCAGTATGGAGTTGATCCACAGCTGGCTTAATAGTGCAGATATCCACACGGCGCTCCGTACGATTGTTGCTTGAGTCTGCCTCCTTCTTCGCACAATGTGACGCAATATGTCCTTGTTCACCGCAGTAGTAGCACGTCAGCGTCGAAGCATTCTTCTGAAGGCTGTCCTTAGCTTGCTGGGATATATTACTCCCGGAAGGCTGGAATCGAAAACGAGGCGAAGTATCACGAGCATTTTTGTTTTGGCAATCACTGGCTAGATGCCCCAGCTTGCCGCATGTATAACATCTTCTAGGGATATCTAGTCTAGGTTTCTTAGCGTCGCTCGAGGCAGCTGGCTTGTCTAAAACTGAAGGGCCTCTTTTTCGATACGTATATGCCATTAATTCTTGTTGCAACTTCACACGAGTGTCTATTTCGGTAGTAAAAGCCAGCCGTTGCAATCTTGGCTCAAACTTAGCAACGTGTGCCATTGTTACGGCGATTGCTATCTGGTCATTGTTTAAGGTATGCCACTGATTGCTCAATGTACTTAAAAAAACGATTAGCATAAGCAGATAAGCATTCGCCATCTTTAGGGCTCTCACTTAAAAGCCTAAATAAAGTAGCAGCGGGCGTCTCCACAGTATCGAAACGTGCAAGAAATAAATCCTTCAGTTGTGGCCATGTTATGCCAGCAAAACTATTCTGCGCCAGCCAGGCCGCTGCGCTACCTCTGAATGATTTACTCAAAGCAATAATTAAATCTCCACAAGATAATTGTTTTCCTTGCATACACAGGTCTACGGTATTGCACCAGGCTCGTGCATCACACTCGCGAGATTCAGGGTTAAACTCAGGCAAGGTTAATTTAACACAGTTAACGTTTGGTTCTTTAATAGCACGAATCAATTCCATCATTTGGTTTTGTTGCATTTCAAATAATAATTTCCAATGGTTACTTTCATTGCTCAGATAATTATTATCAACAATACTCTGACCTGAAGTGCGTTCCTGCGTCGTCCCGGATCCCACCACTTCTGATGACGGATCGCCGAGCGCCTCTGATACAACCTCTTGGTGTGTATCCGCCATCTTGAGCGTTTATTCACAGTGGGCGTAAAATAATACCACGATAACACTGTACAACGTCTATTAAAAGTAACAAATTGGAATGCAGTACAAAATATGAGGTGATTACTGTAATGTAATGAGATTAGGGGAGCCAATAGGTTTGCATGTGCTCACAAGCCGTCGTCCGTCAACCGAATGCCAAAAATGACATTTTCTACTCGACCGTCTCTATGACACATGCAACTCTATTCGGTGTTACCCGCTCCACTTTGATAAATAAATCGACTAACCAGAAAATAATTTGTTTCAATAAAGTAATTATCATAGACAATATAACACAAACTAAATCGATTAAATTAACAAACTTCACTAGCAACACTGCCAAAATCAACACGCGCCGTTATATATATATATATATATATATATATGTGTGTGTATGTGTTTATGACTACACTAATAACTACCCATAGTTATTACTGTTAATATTTAAAACATGTCCATCCAAAGGTTGCCTGTAAGAGATCGCTCTTAGCGATAAGGCCGCCATTTGTAGATAATGTCATGTATTGTCCATACATTTACTGTATTACTGGTGTACAATAAAGATTTATCTATCTATCTATGTTTCTTCAACTTCTATTAATTGTTTCTGAACCTAATTATCGATACTCTATTTCGTTACTTTTTGTTACACACAAGAAACCGATACTAAATCGGTATCACCACATCACAAACTATCTCCAGAGCAATTTAAACGCATTATTTATAGCCAACTGTTTTGTAACAGCCAAGCCAAATAGATTTCCACATGACCCCTTGCCAATTAAAACTTGTATGGTGAATGCGATTAGCAAAAACTGTAGTTGAACATACACATGACGTGAAACTGAGATAAACGGGTATAAGTTTTAATTGCTTTCCGACAGTACCGATCGTGGTGGTATTTGCCCTGTATGCTTTTTACAGGCCTTTTCAAATGCTATGTAGGTATGTTCAAATTCGTTAAAATGCAATTAATTTAGAATTTGTTTTAGATTACACATACATATTGAGAACACTAAACTTGTACTTTTTCCACAGTATTTATTTTATAGAACCCTGACCGGTTTCGCCTTACGGCATTCTAAAATCAATACTGTGGAAAAATTACAAATATTCTCAATATGTGTAACAATAAATTCCACCAAGTGCCATCAATCAACAGTATTTACTTAGTATTTTTTTAGATTCCCAGTATTGGTTGAAATTAGTTATAAAAGTTTTCGTAAAGTTTAGGTAGACAATCTTTAAATTAAAATATTAAAATTATTAAATTAATTAAATTATTATCAAGCCAAAATAATAATTTAAAAAAATGATACACAACTTTTCACTAATTTCCTCATTACAATATAGATACAAGCGCAACATAGCCTGTAATATGGGTTCCAGAAAGCAAACTTTTTATGCAATAGTGATAACGGGAATTAACACTTTTTATACCACGATAACGAATCATGAAACGCGAGAGTTTAAAAGTTAGTTAAGTGAACTTTTTTTTTTCCCATATAGTAATATGCAGCACTCAGACTAATGCAAATGGATATATCTGTTCTATATCTGTATCTGTTCGCCATACAGCCTTCTTATCTTACGACTACACCATCTCAGCTTATCAGATTCTCTCGTATAAGCCATACTTTGAACTTCTGGCGTATGTCCATAAATCCACCCAAGAATCCATTATGAAAAACGTACAGTACCTACTCCACAATCACAACACACATTGTGAATTTTCAGTTTTCATTTTATTTCACTCATGATAAATACTCCTGAATAAATGATAGATATTAAAACCTGCGGTTTTCTTCCCCCAATGAACATATCACGTTAAAAATTAATGAAATGATGACGAAAACCGACAGTTGGTAGCTGCATTTCATTTGTTTTTAAAAAATCGAATTCGAATTCGAAGCATAAAATAAAGAAGAAGCCAGACTAACTATATGAAGTAGTGGCGTGGGGAGAAGTGGCGGTAGTGCAGGAGACTGCCACGCTGGAGGTGCGGGTTCTATCCCCGCTCATTACAAATATTTATATTGGCATCAATCTGGGTGTTTCTATGTATGTATTTATTAAAAAAAAGTATCTAAGTATGTTTATCCGCATTTTAGATTCCATAACACAAGCTAATTAAACTTACCATGGGTCCAGATAGCGTTGTGCAGAGTTTTGTGGAATATTTATTTATTATTATTTATTTATAATATCATTATTATATACAATATCATAATTATTTATATATAGAAATCTACTAAAGATTTGGGTTAGATAGACTTTGTACTCACGATTGGTTTGACGATGACTACAACAAAAATAGTTTCCTAAGAAAATATTACTGAAGCAATTTCTTATATATTTATTTAGATTACGACAGTTTCGCTTTTCTAGGCTTAACTCTGAAGAAAATTTTTACCTTATTGAGAGCCTTGGGCGATGTAGCTTTTATCGGCTTAGATGGATTTGATAAATCTGACTGATGCTGAATTAAATTACAGTGTTCTTGATCATATCGGTATAAGTTGGTACACTATCTATAATTATGTGAAACTTTATCTCTCGTCACACAACATTAACTATAATAATAAAGAAATCGCAGTAAGGAACCTTAGACTTGGCACGACTTTGTCTAGATTTCATTACTTTTAGAGATAAACAAGCAGCTCCATCGAGACTTGGCTAGTGTTTTACGGAATGTTTTTGGTGGCATTTCACTTCTTTTTGTCGAAACATACTTATTTTGACCAAATTTTGAGCGAAATATAATATTTTAGTGTAATTTGTTTATTCAATTTGTGTAATGTTCGAGTAGAATAAGGTTACTCGTTTGACTATTTCTTTTTGTAAACTTGTAAGTATAAGTATAAAAGCCAGTCTAGTCTTATCCAGTGTTTTCCTTTAATTTTATGTATATGCGAATTATAAGCAGAAGGGGAGGCATTCGCCCAGCAATGGGACGCTATAGGCTAGATTAAATTAAAAGACGTGTCCCACTACGCTTGATTTTGCAATGACAGTTGATTTTTTCATGTACCAATAGTAGAAGGGGGCATTACCATATCTCTAATAAAGCTGAGACCAGCTGAGGGTTCTTCAACAGATACTTCAGACCTTCGATTTTTGGCATCAAATGAAGCAGCCTACCAAGTTGAATATTTTTTGTAAAGGCGGTATGTCGATCTCTAATAGTTTAGTTCGGCTCTTGTGTTTTCTAATCAGATCTTCGATTATCCTAGTTTTTATAGTTTTCCCTTTATGTAGTCCTAGTCATTTATTTTTCAATATAGAACAATAAAATTGTTTCTTATTGACGTCAACCATTAAACACTAACTCTGTACCAAAGGAGGACGGCCAGAGTCGGCTCTCTGCTGTGCAGCTTTTGCGTAGCAAAATGAAAATGGTTATAATCTTCTTTTATTGTGAAATAATATTGGGCACAATATTGTAGTATCAAGCGAACCCACATTGAAAAAATATTTGGAAGTATTTAATATGATTGAGCACAATATGTTGTACATTCCCCAACTAACAAAATACCCTTATAACGAACGGATTATACAGCTATAATACTTGTAATTGTTATATAGTAGCAAAATTTACGACAATATACCATTTAAAGGCATATTATGAGAGGGTTTGGCTAATACTACTTTAATTCTTATAAGTCAGTCAGGTACACGTTTATAAAGCTGAATTATATGACAACTATAAAAACTCGTACAGAAGTTACTCTTATAACCGTTTATTATATGGCTAAATGGTCATATAATATAGAGAGCCATATAAAGGTTTTAATGAAGTCTTTTTAAACTTATTAAAGTGGTTTATATGATAATTATAAAGTTTGGAATCTCATAAAAGTATTATGTGCAGTGTTTATATAACAAATGCTTACTTGCTACATAAATGACTTGTAAAAGTGCATAAGTAATGTAAAGATCAATTATCTAGCCGCAATAAGAATATCACCCTAATAATTACTTTATTATTATGTTTTATACTACTTAAGTGCGCCATTTTAACAAGTGGAAAAATATAAGTACCGTAGTATTCATAATGAACGAGGATGGCTGGAAAAGATTTAAGCGAAGTGGTGGCTATAGAAAGAGGGTGGAAAAAAAAAAAAGCTATGTGTGACTAAAACGCGTACATCAAGTATTGCATTTTCTACAATATAAATTAATAAAGAGGAAAATATTAGTGGTTCCGTACCAAATAAAAATATGAGAGAAATGTTTAGTTTACCACAATCTTCCTCTTTACAAGAACTTGGACATGAATACAATACGGCAGAGAATAATGAAAGTGATACTGCTGATGGCAGTGCTGATGATGAAGAAAAATGTTATAATATCTGTGACAATATCAGAAATTGGGCTGTAAAGTTTAATATTCCTCATGTAGCTTTATATGAGTTGTCGAAGATTATTAATAAAGCTATTCCTCATACTTTACCATTAGATGCACGTACCTTGCTTAAAACGAATGATGGCCAATTACACATTATTGAACTGGGGACAGGTCCTTATTGGCACAATGGCTTAATTAATCAGTTATCTAAATATTTAAAAAACCTTTTTGAAATACCAAGTAAAAGACATAATTTTAATCGATATGTATTTATTTTAAACTTAAATATAACTATTTAGCTATCAAAGGCACTTTCCGACGTATTTATTGGAGATCACTTTAAATTAATATTATATAAGAAAAAAATATTTTTCAGTTTAGTTTACTGGTTTACAATAAAATATTAAGGATAAAAACTTAATATTAACCTCTTCAAACAAAACATACAAAAACTAACAAAGGCCCAACTTGTGCATATTTATTGGCAAGAATGGCAAGTTTTACCCAATGGTTTAGATTTAGAACATTGCAGGCAAGGCCATTTTGACTGTTGCAGATAAAAATCATCTCTTTTGAGAAAACGGTCCACGTCCATGAAAACAACCATATTTAGAGCGATGCTACTGAATAAAAATTATAGATGTGGTTATGGTTTTCTCAGTTACTTTAGGGAACTCCAAAATTACTCAATATGGAGACGACAATAATATTAGACATGATGTTGGTTTTATAACGCCCTTGTAGGTGTTGTAAAAAATGCTTTTACACTTGTAACAGCAGTAACCAAGACATGGCCAATAATAATATATTTTGAAATGCATATAAACGAATAATAAAATTCAGTGGGCCCTTAAAAAATACATCAAATATCATACCACACTCTTTACCGTAAATAATAATTTGCAGTAGTTTTTTACTACTTACTACCTAAAACCACTAACTCCAAGCATAGTAGTACTTGCATTTGACAACTCAATTGCGAATAAAAATAAAATGTCTTCTAAAAATCCGGTACAACCACTTGAAAACAACAATAGCGAAAAGCTGCGACGGCGACTGTTAAAAGAATAATTTCTCCTTATAGATGAGTTAGATAATGCAACTATAAGGATATTGTTCTTGTAAACATCTTCTATGTAACAAGTATAAGTGTAAAGATCTTGTAAGATGCTCTTATAAAGCTTCTACAAGAAACATTTGCTTTTTATATGACCACAATATAGCTACTATAAGGTTTAGTTTCTTATAAATTGGGCCCAAACCCACCCTTATTATCGTTAATATGACCTTTATAAGTCTATTTTTTTTTACTTTATAATCCTTTATAAGACAAGATTTGCTACTTGGGTCGTTATCAAAAAGTCAGTTAATGTTGCACACATAAAAATCTGTAGAAAGAATAAAATAAAACCTCCGACTAATAAAGAAAAATATAATTATCAAGATATTGTCAAAAACTGTAACACCCGTAAGTTATGATTATTTTTCATTCACTTTCAAAATATTTTTTATTTGACCCAAAATGTATGCCTAAAAATTAATGAAATTGAAAAATTATAAAGGGCATTGGTAAGTATTTTATTTTCTTACCCTAATAACACTCGACTACTGTTATGTCATTCGCTTGACGTGTGCGGCTGTTTTATTTCTCATTATTATTTGAATATTTCTTTTACAAAATGGATTGCGATAACTCTTACGACGACTCTGGCTTGCTTTTGGACCCTGTATCTTCTTTAGACGTTGACCCTGGCAATTCTTTGGATACTGCACCCGCTCTACATGAACTTACGCTTGAACATGGATAACCCGATTTCTACAGTCTGGATGTGGAATTTATACATTGCTTTAATTGTGGTGCTGATGTGACCCAAGTAGAAGACATTCTAAACCAAGATGAAGTGCGACATATAATTCTAGAATGCATTGTACCCCAAATAATATACAATAAGGAATATTATAACTGCATTGTTGGCCTAAGGACAGTGGATTGTTGCTCTCATATTAATGTCTGTAATCTGGTACTTGGGTTGCCCAAAGTATGAAGTTGTAACTCCGCTAGCTAGGTTCCTCGGTAGTATTTTATTGGTGTACGAAAGTGATGAAGAACATTAAATAAAAATATTCACGTAAAATCACATTTTTTTTCTTTTTTTCAATTAGGTTCGTACTAAACCATTTATATTATCGGTTTATACATAGCTTCAGTTACCAATTAGCAGTATTTTTATTTAAATAAAAAAATGCACAAGGTTGAGCCGGGGCTCCATACAACGTGGCCGTCCTCCTTTCAGCTCTCTGAGTTTATGGGAAGTACTAATTCTATTTTGATGATCATGAGTGAATGAGTTTCATAAATGCAAAACTTTGCTTTCGCATAACTTCGGAACTAAATGACCTACAAACTTGAAATTTTGGATTTTAAGTATGTAATTATAGCTTACTGAATGACGAAAATTTCTGCGTTCAGGTCTTATCCAGAGGTTCTCAAATAGGGGCCTGAAAATGCGGCGAAATGGTTCCAGTAAAGGATGGTACGGGCAGTGTTTGCTTCGCGTTCGACTTGGCGGGGGTACTGCCGTGCCCTCCGCTATAAATTAGAAAAAAGAAATTTATATTTTTTTTATATTGGACTGACGACCTGAAAAAATTGACTGGGACTGACTGGATGCGGGAGGCGGAGGATTGGCAGAAAATGGCGCACATTGGGAGAGGCCTACATCCAGCAGTGGACTTCAATAGGCTGAAAGATTGATTGATAATATTGGTGAAATTTTGCCATAAGTCAAAATCACGGTAGAAGTTCCTGAAATTGGAAGTAACATTTTGTTAAAAAAAACAGTGGAGATTTACCAAACTCAACCATCATTGAAAAGTTTAATGACAGATATGAAAACCTTTAAAATCGCTTTAGCTAGCGTATGAATAGACGTACTTATACAAATAACTGACGAAAGTAATTTGAACCGTTATTATGAATCGTGTATCATTAATTACACTAATTACTCCAATAATAATTCAATAATTTATTTTCAATGATAATAATATTAGGAAGGAATTGATATTAAAAGAATACTAAATAATGATACTAATGGTTTAGTAGAAACCAAGACGCATCAGGGGATTTGGATGAAATGGCCCACAAAGAGGGCAGATCACCCGTCCGGTCAACGGCGTCCCCCGCTGGAAGTAAGTAAGTAAGTAAACCAAGACGCATAGTGACGAAAAAACGGTGTTATTCGTCTGCCTAAGCCATCGGAAATTCATAGACGTGAATGTGTTATTGTATGTATATGTTATTTACACATAAAAAGTGCTGCCAGCTAAAAATATACTATAAAATTATGCTTGTGCGTGCGTTTAGAATAAATCTAATTGTCAACAAGCGCTCCACAAATTAAATGGAAAAGAGAAACCAAGTTACCTACAGAGCACATAAGTTTCTTTACATACTGTTATTATTTTGATTTTGATATGTATCCATCAGGTCGCTAGACACTGACAAAAATAAAAGATCGCTCGTTAAAAAAAAATGTATAACCATTCTTGTAATCTTCAATGTATTAAAAGTAATATATTTCATCATAAGGTAACGGATACCTTGGAATCAGCTAAGACACTTCTGAGCGCGACTCTACAGGTTTTCAGTATTTTAATTCTTCACTTTACGTACAGCAAGTGTACAAAATTATTCTTTGAAAAGATGTTCAACCCTACACTAACATAATGTCCATGTCTAATGCAGTAGAGAGGAAGTTCCCTTTTAAAATTATACTCGTAAGCTTGGAAGGTTTTTATTTTTCAAAGTTTGTAAGTACGTGCATTACTAAGATACTTTGTACCTAATTGTGATCTGGCAAGCTGAATTAGAACAATTGTCTATTTTTCTATGAGTTGAATTTTTACATATTGGTTCAGTTCCGATGACAATGTATTTTTGTGTTAAAAATGACCGGTACTAAGATAAGCTTCAGTTGAAGGAACTCTTCAACGATCAACGGCTCGGACATGAAATTATTATTTCAAGTATATTTTCTTTTTGGAAAATTTAAATGACGGCTTGGTTACTGCACCGATGGCTTGGTTAGTAACCAAAATTACTAATATTCACTCCAATCCCCCCGGCTAAGCTAATTCATTTGTGTTAGAAGTTGGATTACGGTGGTAGTGTTATAGCCAATAGCCAGGACTCGAAGCCAGGACGTTTCTATCGTATGGCTGACTCTTTATCTCTTAACCCTTTTTTACTTTTACCCTGTCTGACCTCCTAATATTGAGAGACCCTTACATCAAACGCTCGTCCATCAACTGGTGTAAAGGCTTGCAGATTCGGTTAACTTGGGCCCTTAATATCTTGGTGGGGATCCATAATATAGCTGCTAACCTTTATATGCTGAGGAAAGCCATCATTCCTGTACTGATTTCAATCGTTCCGAGAACGGTTGAATTAAAAAACTGCCTGTATTTTCATTAACTAGCTTTTGCCCGCGGCTCCGCCCGCGTGGATGTTGGTTATCGCGACCAAACATATGTCCTTTCTCATGGTCTAATCTACCTCTATACCAAATTTCATCAAAATCGGTTCAGTGGTTCAGACAACATACAGACAGACAGACAGACAGACAGACAGACAGAGTTACTTTCTCATTTATAATATTAGTATGGATACAGGAAGTACAAACTAGTTGAAAAAATTGTGCAATACAGTAGCGATATATGGTATAAAATACCAAACAATAAAATAAATATTTCATCTTTATCCTTCGAACAAAATATTCCGGTAAATAAAATTCCGACGATTCCATCGTCTTTTCAAATTCTTTCAGAATTCATTTAAGATAAGGCTATCGAGGTGGAAGCCGGGGTATAGTTACACTTACTTGGTATTTCAGTGCATATTTTGTACGAACAGGAAAATCGAATGACGATCAAAAGATTCGAGATACACTTTGTTTGTTATCTTCGATTATTTTACTGTTACTTGTGTATTATTATCTTCTTGCTTCTTCTACTTGCCTCATAGGATAGTCTAGCATTCATTTTAGTGTTAATTTTTTTAATTCACAAACAGGATTCGATTATCTATTATTTAATTTAAATATTTTTTTATTATATATTATAATTATATATATAAAAGTACCGTGGAAAAACTTACCGTACGAACACAATATGAGCTTACTTTTGGTTATAATATTTTTGGGGTCATGTACCTACAGTCATCATCAGAAAGATCTTCATGAAAAAAGTAATTTATGTCAATAAAACAGTTTGAATTGCTGTTTTAACATCATTTTGAGACTCTGTTCTCAAGATTTTTTTGACGCTGATTTTACGATCCCCTGTCAGGGGGTTCTCTATGTATGTATAAAAAATTGTTTGTCCATTGCACCTTATATTTCTTTTAGGAAAACTTGCTGAGTTAATAATTACAAAGCTGCTGTGGTGGATTCAAACCGACTTAAATTGCACAGTGGTCTTTATTGTAACCTTTATTATCATCATCAGGCTTTAAAGAACGGTATAACTTTTAATAAAGGTAATCAATAATTATGATACCGAACACATATTGAGAACGCTTGCACTTTTTCCACAGTATTTATTCAATTTAACCTGACCGGTTTTGCGGCACAATGAATTCCACCAAGTGCCATCAATCAACAGTATATATAGTACAAAATACCTAAGATCCAATTGATTTAATGCATGTTAAATAACAACTATATTCCTTACAAATACTGTTCAAACATTCGGATAAATAGATCCTTTTTCACTAATGATATCACAATAAAAGAATCCTAAGGGGCTGAGAATACCTAGAGTAATAAAAGTACATTTTTATACCTCAAATTCAGAGGTAGTTCAATGTAAACTACCTTCAAGCGTTCACATAACCAAACTAAAGGCTTGGGCAGGTAACAAAAGGACGTTAGAAGCGTCGAAGTAATGTCTTCTTCACGAAAATGTAGATATGCATCAGCTATTAACACTTGAGCCTGTCATTTCGCCTGGTCCTTTGAGGCACCGACAGAGTTCTCACTAGATGCAGCTGTTTCGATGAAAGAACATGGTTATTTTGGTAATAACCTCCGGGAATTGAAGTATTCAAACGAAAGGACCAATATTAAAGGCTGTTTTGATGTTCCAAATTCTGGCTAGTGATGTATCCTGAAGGCGTTTGTTAGAGCTGAAACTTTTTAGTTTGTGATGCTGGAAAAAGTTAGGAAAAAGTTAGGTTTTCGTTCCTTGAAAAAAATAGCTCCCTTACTAAGTAATAAAGTATCCATGCGTAGGTATTCTAAAATTTGAAATTACGCAACGAAAATACAAAGTAAAGAATCTGAAGTCCAAGTCTCTTAATGAAGAGTTTTGCTATCAAGATTTTTAAATAAGGTATGTCTTTATCAGCCAGATGACGCAAAATAAATAATGAGTTTTCTAACAATAGGCACACACACGTATAATTATAAACTCAAACTCAAACTCATTTATTGCGAAAATGGGTAATTTATAGGTAACATTCAGTAAATAAAATGTCTCCATAATCCACCTGACGGCATACAATTTTAAAGGTATTTTAAAATTAATATTCATTATGCGCTAGTAATAATTATATAGAATTAAAAATTAATTAAGTTTAAACCGTTCAAATAGCAGCAATAGAAATTAGTACAGTAATTCAACTGTGGCAAATTAATTATGGACTACAAATTCTGATAGAAACTCCCAGTTCAATCGGATAATACGACACCGCCTGACATATTAGTACCAGTAAACGTGATTACCGTGCATCAGTTCACGTTAAAACGAACGTTATAAGCTGACTTCACTGGATTTGGTCATTTAAACCTACATTTTCCAGATACAGTTGATCTAGTTCAAATAGTATCTTTACACATGAAAGGAGCTTAACATAATATAGAGGGTAGTGAACATTGCTGTTTTTGGACGGCAGCCAGTTGAGCACCGTATTGATGCACAATAAGATTCAAAGTTTATGAGGATGTGACGCCGTATTTTAATGAAATAGTGGATAGCTTTATCAAAGTTTGTTTTATGTTTTGCAAATCCTTGTGACTGAAATTCCATTTTTTAAATTGCAGTTTAAATGGAATGATAAATAACGTGTTAAAGGTAATTAAATAGGTGCAGACTGTGCAGAGTTTCAAATAATATTATTCTGCAACCACATTTCTTTATAAACTGTTCTTTTAAAAGATAATTACTATATTAACAAAATTACTAATATTCCCTCTAACCCCTCCAACTAAGCTAAATTGCTTGTGCTAGGAGTGGGTTCACGTCCGCCAGGATTTGAACCCGGGTACTCTCGATTGTAAGGCCAACTCTTTAACCATTAAGCTACTGACGCTTAAAGGGGTGGTTATTGCTGATAACCATTAAATTTCATGGGTTATTTTTGTTTGTTGGAGGTAGTATACAAACTGTACATTAAAATGTTATATTGCAAAACATATCATTTATCTCAATTATTCTGGTAGCTCAACGGTATTAAGTTTAACTATCCCGATTGCAATTACCAGATATATTTAGTATTTTTTATATGAAAACATATATATACATATATACCCATGCCAGTAAATCCCTAATTGGGTAGGCAGAGAAGTATTACCTAACACCCACAATTTGGCCAACAATGATTTTCGGTCCCACGTAATAAGGGCGTACCCATTGTCGTCAAGCGGACACGTAGTCGTAGTCTGAATGTTTACTGTCGGATGGAGAACAGCCCTATCCCTTAGTTGCATAATAAACGAAAACAAATATCTTTAACTTGTGTATAACATAAATTACATTAAGCCTAATACAAATACTGAACGCATCAGAGAATTAATGTCTTCTAATGCATTAATTACATCGTATTTAGAAAAATGAAGCGTAAGGGGAAGCCTCGTTTAAATTCACAGCCGTTTGCCTGAGGAAGTGCCCCTCGCTAACAGAAAACCGCAGCCATTACTTTCTAAGTGTTGTGGGGGCTTTTTGGAGAGGAGGACAAGTAGTACACCTGTCCTCTTGTTGAGAAATAATTTATAGGAACTTGTAATATATCAGCCTCTCAGAGACGTGAGTATTTTTGTTGCCTTAGCAGTATTAACACAATATTATTGTGATCCAAGGTTTATGCGATTCCGGGTTCCGAACCTCAGAAGTAAAATGGTTCGTATATGTCTGTCAAGACATTTTACTTAGGAACTAGAGTAGGTATTAAATTGAAATTACGCCGGATAATTATGTAGATTGATAGCATTACTGCATAACTATATTTTTTCCAAAGCTGCAGTGTAATAACAGCAAAATCTCGATACTAAAAAATCAAAGAGTTGCTCTTAAACAATGCACCAAACAATTAAACAACCGAACCGAACTCTTTATAAACTGTGAATGCAGAACAATAAAAATGATTGATTTCAGACACACATTAAAAGCAATCATTTGAAGTTTTCTACATATTTACGAGGATTTTACGAAATATATTGACCAATCTAAGCATTCTTCTTTAACCCATGTTAAGTAACATATTTCATACATTTTTTTTTCAAACTCAACTCTAGTCGACATGGTAACATTTCTGTGCTCCCCTAAATAAGTCGTACACAAAACAATTGTTTGAAGATGTGATGTGAACCTAATATCAAAGCATATTTCTGAGTCTTGCAAGGAAAGAATACGTGTAAAATACTACTGTAATAAGCCCCTCTTCCCTTTGTAAATCTCCCTCGCATAATATGAACCGCACTTGTAACTCAAGACTCTTTATTTCCAGTTTTTGCAATAAAATCTCACACAACATTGTATACCTTAATCTCATCAACCTTTCATTGTATTATAATAGCAAAGATTTTTACACAAATGAAATAATGCTGAAAAGAGTAGAGAAAAGAACTTTACTTCAACCACTATGGAATTAAAAAGATGGCGTGTTACACACCGATGCTCATTTTACTTACTCGAAAATTAAATTAGGAAGAAGAACTACCTCTGTGACGTGGCGGTAGTGGCGTGAATGAATAAGTAGGAGGGGCGGGTTCAATCCCCACTCAGTGTTCAAGTTCAGCAGGGTTCAAGTCCCGTTCAGGATGTTGACTTTTTGATTTATTCCCACGAGGTCGACTCCCACTATGTCGAGTTCCCGCTACGTCTACTTTGAAAACTCCCGTCTTCTTCCCACCTAGTCGAGTCGTTGAATAAGTCGATTTGAGTACCGCTACGTCGACTTTACAAATTTTAATTGTACAGTCGCCCCCCCGTCAACACTTTAATGTTTCACATCCAAATCTTTTGAATACTCAATCTTAAAAAAATAACGTCAAATATTTGATAAAAAGAAAAAAGTCAAGCTACCTATAGTTAGGACACTTGAGACAGAAAGCTTCTCACAATACATGCTGTTTTGAGTAGAACTGCCTTCTGTATCATGCCCTTTATTCCACACTTATGTCCTTATCCTCAACTTCCATCAATCACACATTCCATAGGTACATCCATATAAATATAATATTATAACCTACATCACAATGCATTACATAATTACACTACAGTGTAACACACGGTTGCAGTAACACCAGTATGGCTTGTAGCCTGTCAGAACCACACTGTCGCTGACAAAATAGCTCTCGCCTAGCTTTAAACCCACAAATGGAGACCGAGCTTAACCCCCTGACGTATACTGAACAAAACACTTTTGATAATACGTAAGTGAAGCAAAATTGTTCTCATTTTCTTCAGCGCTGTAAAACCGAGGCCCAGTAGGGTTAAACCGTCTAATAGTAAAATAGTGTTCAAATTGGTATTTTTGGTTTAATTTTCGTATTTCATACATTAATTTCTCTAAAATAACCTGTAGTTGTAGGCAACTTGTCGGAAAGGTTTTTATATTATATTTGGCCCGTCAATTGACTGCACCGCGCTAGATGGTAACTATTTTGAACACGAGTTTGTGTTGCCTTATCCGTTACTCGTGTGCACTTATGTGTACGCTTGCACTGCTTGCCGTTTTATGCAGATACTTATAGTAACGTATATTAATTATTTATAATCCCAATTCTTCTAATAAAACTATGGCTGCAGTCCTCTGCAAGCTTACAAGGGACTAATTCTGTTTAATACTTATATTATAAATGCGAAAACAACTCTGTCTGTCTGCAGTTTATCTGTATGTTACGCTTTCACGCCTAAACCACTGACCGTTTTTGATGAAATTTGGTATAAGGGTAGATTAGACCTTGAGAAAGGACAGAGGCTATGGTTTGATCACGATAGCCGATATCCACGCGGGCGGAGCGCCTTCGTAGATACCAGCGGGCAAAAGCTTGTTTCTAATAATCGTTCAATACATGATTTCCCACATTCTGCTCAATGGCAATCTTTGCTCAATGTGCTGATGCAGTTTAGTTCGCCTTAATTAAGTTTCTCGTATTTGGTAAAATCGACTCTAAATATATCTAAGCAGCTCAAATTCTCAATGAGCTGTATTGACGCTCAAAATGTCTGCAGCTCGTGATTCCATCGCTAGGGAATAGAGGGAATGTGCACAATTAATGGACACAAATTATACCCAGATTCGAACAATTATCTGTGAAGCACACAAATAATGTCCAATGGGGGAATTGAAAGTCCAGTCGGCCGTCAGTAGTCGAGGTGAGTACTTCAATAGCTGCACTCTCCACACAATTTGGTGACCGAATGTATTTTGGGTCTGCAATAATGCTCTGCTTTTATCACTGGATCTAGATTACCTAATGAAAGGAAAGAATATTGCACTGTTAATCATTAATAACTATTAAGCGAATTTTTACAGCATTAAGTATGCTAACTATGCAAATCGAATACATAGGGAAAAAGAAGAATCATCTCAGGCGGGACTCGAACCCGCAGTCTTTCCCTTACAGGGGGAATGCCTTGACCAATTCGGCTACCGAGACACGCCCGATGTGATTCATTCAATGATTCAATTGTTTGGGCGGAGTTATCAAAAATCAATGTTTAAAAATGATTGTAACATCATTAATTGATTCCGATAGTTCGTAAAAAAATTAAGTAAAAATTTAAAAATAAGTTATTCAGGGTACTAAAACAATATTTAAGTATTCTGCTTCTGAATAAGAGGAATGGGTTCAAATTTTATTTTTTTCAGACAGCTAATTAGACAGTAAGAATTTGGCTCAAACGCTTATAGCAACAAACTAACATTCCAACATATCAAGATAAATGTATGAAGTCGTACACGTACCGACATAAAATATTCAAATCAATTTAAATGAAATTTCAAAGCTTCGTGACTTCTACTGACATTTAATATCGGAACTATATTCTGTATTATTTTGGAAACAAGCAATAAGGTCTCACTTATAAAACTTTCACTAACATTCCACATTTAAAATTTTTACACAGGATCAACTTTCTTCAACAAAAGTCCGTAAAACATTTTTAAACAAACACTTTTTCATAACAAGCGGTAAAATGTTCCACACTGTCAGTTACAAAGTACAGACGAGGTGCGAGCTGTGGTCTCAGTTTAATCAAAGCGCTAACTTGCCCTGACACCGTCCCTCGGTAATTGTTTCGACAAAACTAGCTTTAGCGAGAACGAGAATTAGCTGTTTAGGATTTGTTACCTTTCATTTATCCTGGATTAGTGGTTAATCCGGTTGCTAGAACCTAGTTTAAAAAAACAGAACAGACTAAAGGCCGGTTCGCCCAAACGCGAGTAAAGTTTATTTTTAGAACAGCCGCTCGCCGGAGTGAGAAGCGCGCCTCCCCATTCCGGGGGCGAGTTTGCGACACCGTTGTCCCCCTCCTGAGGAGGGCCAGACCGTAAGGGATGGCCCTGGGTCAGCTGGGGTGCGAGGGATATGTCGATGACAACCTCACCTCCGACCTAGCACCAAGACCCACAGTCGGCGTGCGGTTTTAGTCGGTTCGAGTCCGACATAACCTCCCCTTCCGGCTCCGGCAGGGGGGGGGTATCCGAGGGGATTTCCGCATGAAAAAAAAAGAATAAACAGCCGCTAGGTATGAGGGGTATATTGTCTGCGTATTCTAGGAATGAACTTTACTCGCGTTTGGTTGAATTTACCATAAAGGGATACCTAGCTAAAGATATATTAACAAACATACAAATATTCTCTATAATCATTTTAGCAACCATGCTTTTCAGTAATGACACTGATGGGTATTTCGAGGATAGTATGTGTATTTTCGGATGGGAAATTGCCAGATACCTATGAAGGAAAATGATACAATGTCCTTATCAATTTATTTCGTAGTTATTTCAGTTTATTTCACGGTTTACGTTAAATTTAACATTAACAGTAACAATGACTCTAACGGTTTGTGCTAAATGTGTTGCACCACTTTATTTAGTAGCTCACTTAAAGTTATCAAGGTTGCAAGTCAAATGGGACATTATTTACGGCAAATTCTTTATGTGTATTTTTTATTGTGGTAATACTACACGTTAGCTCTCATTTGCTGTCAGTCAAATCAAATTCCTTCGTTTTATACTTATAATATAGACACCTTCTTTTTGACAGATTTTTACCAATTTAACGTTAACAATGACAATAACCAGCCGAACGGTTAGGGTCAAGTATTGACGTCATAATAACTGTTGTCAAATGGTGCAACATGTTTTGTACCTGACCGGTACTTTAATACCACTGATAATGTTAAAGTAAGATAGTGCAACTCAGCCTTAATATTGGAATTTTAAAATTTATATGTAGCTATTGGAACAGGATTTATATTTATGTAGTTCGGTTAACATCACTGGATGGGTGGACTTACACTTTCGTTTCTTTTACTCCTGAAACTAGGTAAGTATGTCGTGATTTAAAATATAAAATGTATTATGGAAACAACCCAGAAAAATAGAGTTTATCATACCTTTTCTTAAAAAAGTCAAACTTCAATGGGCTGACTTTGAACGGGGAAATCACATCCTCTCACGAAGTCACTAAGTTAGGTAGCAGTATGTTACATTTCGTGCGATCTGTTTAAGTACCGGAACCCTACTCTCACTTTTTTTCTAGGACCAAGAGAAAGAGCCCCCTCTTTCGGGTGGTGGGAGGAGGGTACCTTCCTCTCCGTATGGATTTACATCGAACTTGTAATATTACTGAAATTACGATAAATAAAAGTTGGAGTTTTTAATTATGTATTGAACAAGTGATAAATTGGCACTATTACTAGACATTATGATAAATATGAGAGGTGGACACCACGTACTTCGACTTGGATAAATACCTTTTAGCCTTATTAGCCTTAGCCTTCATTATTTCTTTTATAGTCAACCATCCATACATAAACCGTAACTAAGTCGTCATTATCCTGAGTCTGATTATTAAGACTTTCATATTTTTCATAATGCCCGGGCATTATACATAATGCCCAATTTATTACTTGGCTCATAGCATATACACCTAATCGTAATATTAGAATGCGAGTCTGTTCTCTTTAGCACGACATTTTTTTAGCCAGAAAACCTATTAAAAATACTGCACCATCTAGAAATCGACCAAAATACTACCCTAGCATGTCTACAACTACACTCACTACAAATAATTAAATTCTTAATCCCTTCAAGTGTTCAACAGAGACTGAAGCAACTTTTAATTATAATTACATTGCGCTCAAATTAATTCAGAACTATAAACTCGTCATATTAATTTTTCAGTGAGCCCGTCAAGTTAATATCATATTTACTCGGACAGAAATTGGATGAGTCAACATGTTTATTAGATAAGGTCAGAACCACGTCAGAACAGAGCCAAATAGTGCTACACTATGAAATTGTACTGTGTGTTTGCCGGAGCTATTGGAAGTGCAGAGGTGAGCTCAGTAGCTGAAGTTTACATATCAAAATATACATTGGATGTAAACTTCCGATGAATTTGGTTAAGTTCGCTTTGAGAATATGTTTTGTTTATCTTGAATTACCATCTTCGTTCAGTGAGTGGAATGGTGTTGTAATATCAGAGCGATAAGACATTAGAGATAACAGGTGTCTTCAATCACTCTTTGTTAGATTACCAATTGTAGAAATTTTACTATTTTGAGAATAAGAAAACAAAATCTGATGAAGACACTACCGTGGTCAAGCCGGCTCATTAGTGGCAAGATTAACAAACTCGTTTTGTCACTCTGTGACAAAAACCTCTGAACACTATAATATTTTTAGTAATTCTATCATATAATTGTAATTGAACATGCGCGAAGGAGCGCTGCAATGTTATTAGTTTCGAATACCTCTTAAAATCTATAAAAATTAAATAAATCAATATAGTCTACATAATGCTTTTACTTTTCAGTGGTTACTATCCATTTTTTTTCTCATTTATATTATATTTTCAGTGGAAATATTTCTTAGCCGCCAAAGTTATGTCGGGTCCAATGTAGATTTAAAACAGTAGGTACATACCTAATTTTGCAGGCGTTATTCACTCTCAATTCCTAAACTGGCAAGAGCTGTAGGTATATACTTTTATTTTACAAGTTCGCCCATATTTTGTATTGTTCCTCATTCATCATAAAATACTTGCTTATGCTAATTATTGTAGCGAATTGTAATATTCCTTCTTTTAACAGCTAGTTCTTGTACCACAAACTTTATAACTTATTTTTCTAAAGTTGAACGAAGGTAGGAAATTTGTGGAGAGGCTATGGAAGTAACTGAACTGGTAAATAATAAAAATCATTCGAATCAAAAGCGTTCATTGTTTCACTGATTTTAATTCATGACAGTATATTCTCGTGCGAGGTTTTACAGAGAATTGACAATTAATACTGGATATTCATGGAGCGTGATGATATTGCGGGGAATCTATTTATCTTTGGATTTTAAAATTGCTCTAAAATATCGCTAAATGAATTGCTATGAAATAGCGTTTACATTTACAAAATATATTTACAAAAATTAGAGAAATTATATTATTTATCAAAAGTGTTTTGACTTAAGTACTCGAGAAGGGGCATCACACAATAAATCTGTAAATTTTAGTAGCAGAATGGGGACTAGAAAAGTATCTTGTTGATGGTAACAAACCCACGTCCTGTAGAAAAAGAACATCTCTGACTACTCCGTTTAGGTAATCTAATTGCAAGAGATTAAAAAAAGGTACCAGCATAAATCTATTTCACAAATTAACTACAATAACTATTATTACAAAATCCGGGATGTTGCAAAGTTCTTTGTCCGCGGCCAATGCGATGTGATTTGAATCCAATAAATGGAACTGACTCAGATCGCTTTCCATGGAAATGAAGGGAGTTACTTTTATTTTGCAAGAGAAAGAATAATTCTATCGCCAAGTAATCGTTCCGGAGATTGCAGGTAGATATTAAAATTCCTCTGCGATGCTATTCAATTCGGCTTCACATATTCGGAATTTGCATTGTGTTTTTAGTACAACATTTTCGAAGAAAATATAAAACATGTTTTTCAAGTACTAATACGTAGAAGAAGAATGTTTTTGGGTAAGAATATTAACTATAGTTTTAGTTTTTCTATTGGCATTCCCAAGAGAAATCCGTTTCAATTGTGTTTATTCAGAAAAATGGTATAATATGTGTCAATAATCTTAAGTTGTGGCTAAAGACGATGATAAATCCAAATCTGTTCAATGGTATCTGTCAATAGTAGATACAATCCTATTATTGGCAAAGTCTCAATCAACTTCGCTACGTAACTTCAAAGACTGTGGAGTCATAGAGCAATAAGATCCCAGTGATGAATATGGTACTCCGCGTGAGAATGAACCGGTATCTGTTCAAGAGATTACAAGAATAAGCAGCCCAAAAAGAAAAACTGAGTGATATAATTAGCTAATGAAACAACTTGCTTAGAGAAAATGAATAAAAATGAGCAAAGCTCTTATGAAAACGGCCAGTGACACCGACCAAAACGTAAATTAATGTTATTAAAGACAGTTAATATTAATTTAGCTTACGCATTACGCTAACATTGAATTGGACCGGTGGAAATATTTAGAGAAATTAGTATTTTGAAATATAAACAGTGTTGTTATTTTATGCAAGTTCGGGACTTCACGCGATAAAAACTTCCACTTACTTTTTGCCGATGTTTCGGGTGCGATGCTGCACGGATTGGAAGTTTTTATCGTGTGAAGTCCCGAACTTGCATAAAATAACAATGAGTTTACACCGCGATAGCTTAAAAATAACATAAACAGTGATAGCAGTTGTGCGATGTTGGTTCCTGGTCGAGTAGAATCAAAAGGCGATAAAGGCGACTCATAGTTAGGGTTATTCTCTATCCTACAGTAAACATATAGCCCATAACTATGTGCCAGCTTGACAGCAATAGGCTCGCCCCCTATTACGTGGGACTGAGTCATAGTTGGCGAAATATTTATTACACCTCTGCTCTGGCCTGGTGGTAACCGGTGGAGCCGCCTGTCACTCTAGCAGAAGCAGGCCGCAGCGCGCGGCGGCGGAAAGTGCGCCTCCCCGTAACCGGGGCTAGATGGGGACACCATCATGGTTCCCACAACCCGAAGGGGGCCATCTCGAAAGAGATGGTCCTGGGTCTGCCGGGGTGTGAGAGATATGCTTTTGGCAAACTCACCTCCGGCAACCAAGGACCCAAGACAGCGTGCGTTTTAGTCGGTTCGAGTCCGACATAACCACCTCTACCGGTTCCGTGGGGGTGGTATCCGTGGGGATTTATCGCAAGATAAAAAAAAACACCTCTGCTGATTAATACACCTCTGCCTACCCCTTCGAGGAATTACAGGCGTGAGTATATGTATGTATGTATCTTATTGCTATTGTTTAAACATTTAGTTCCGTTCATTAACTGGTGGAGAAAATGACTGAAGATTTATGGGGAAAATGTAATTAACTATATGCAAATCGTTACATCGATTGATAAATGTGAATGGCGTTATAATTCACCGCTATCTATTAATTACATTATACTTATTAAAATGGACAAATACCGGTGGCTTTGTCACGAAAAATTGAATTATATTTTGAACCATTGCTGCTGATTTAACATCAGCTCGCTTCGATTAAATACGATGGAAATTGAATTTGATTGTGATATTTGAAGTGTGTCGTAATATGAGTTGAATAATGAGCTTTATTATTATATTTTTTATAGATTTGTATAGTTAGTATACTTAATGCTGTGAAAGTCATTCAAGTATTTGGGCGGAGTTATCAAAAATCAATGTTTAAAAATGATTGTAACATTATTCATTGGTTCCGATAGTTCGTAAGAAGATCGGTAGATGACTCCACCGTCGCCGTTAGAACTGATAAATAGAAGAGAAATTTGAATCACATCGGACGTGTCTCGGTAGCCGAATTGGTCATCGCATTCCCCCTGTAAGGGAAAGACTGCGGGTTCGAGTCCCGCCCGAGAAGCTTTATTTTCCCAATGTATTCGATTTGTATAGTTAGCATACTTAATGCTGAAAAATTCATTCAAATGAGCTTTATTACTTAATATTAGCATCGTTTTTTGTGAGGATACATCTTAGTGGGATCGCTGCTCAGTACGTGTGTAATCTGATATAAGTTATAATTTTATTTCTTTACAAATTTGTGCTCTATTAAACTTAATGTTATACACAGTTCCTATGATCTTCTGAATTTACTAGGCATAGACGCTGTATGTTTCAGAAGATACACAAAATATTTTATTGTTACGTCTATTGTTATCGTGTGGCTTTATTGTGATATACTCTGTAAAGCAAAAAATGAGAAAGCTTGTTAAAATATTCACGCGTATAAGCTATATTCTCCTTCTAAATAAAGCGCAGGTTCAGTCCCACATGGAGTACTGTTGTCACCTTTTTGCCGGAGTGCCTGCATGGCAACTTAACCCCTTCGACTCGGTACAAAGACGGGCCCTGAGGCTTGTCGACAATCTCATACTCACAGGCGATGTGGAACCCCTCAGCCTTAGGAGGAACTTTGCCTCGCTGTGTGTGTTCTACTGCCTATATAATGGATTGTGCTCAAAAGAATTGTTCGACATGATGCCCACAACTACATTTTATCTCCGCACCGCTCGCCATAATGAATTCCCTGCCAAATTCATCCTCACACACTGCGATCGGAAACGGTGCGCACTGTGCGGTATGAAAGAAACTTAATCCCACGCACGCTCAAACTGTGGAATGAACTCCCTGCCGTGGTTTTCTCAAGCGACTACAATATGGGGTCCTTCAAGAAGGACATTAGAAGGTTGCTCCAGCGTAGGCAGCACGTGTAACGCCCCTGGGGTTGCATACGTCCATACGGCACGGTAACCACTTTCCATCAGGTGGGCTGTGTGCTTGTCTGCCACCTAAGTGGTATAAAAAAAAATTCATTATTTTTTTTATACCACTTAGGTGGCATTCGTCATTATCAGTTTTGATAGTAATTATAGCGTGTAGTTGCTCGTGTCTTTGTTCGCACGAGATAGTCCCGCAACACAGTTTCAAAAAGGTATTCTTGAAATTATGACAAATCTGTAGACAATAAATCTGTGCCAAATTTCATTGAGATCCGTTCTACCGTTTAAGTTTCAGAGAAAAAACATCCAACCACGTATACATCTATCATTTCTTACGAACTTGCACATTCATAACATTATTAGTAGGAGATTTTAACAATCTTCAGATATGAAATGGTTTCCTACATCTCCTAACGTAATCATATTACAAACACCCAAAATGATTAAACAACCAACTGTTAGGGCTCGTATTGACTTTTATGTTTAGTAGAACTTATTGTTTACTTACTTAGGCAAAATATTCTGATTAGTTGAGAATATTATTTTACTGGTGTTGATTCTATTTTCAAAGTTATACGACTACTAGGTAATGTTGTGGGTAGTACATAGTAGTTCCAGTAAGTTGATTTTTGTTCCTGTTCAAGATAATTATTTCATGAAAGCTTCTCATCTTCATCTCTTCCCGTGGGTGTTTTGACCAAAGAACAGGGCTGTTCTCCATCCGATAGTATATTATATACAGCCCATGACAAAGAGTCTGCTTGTCGGCAGTAGGCCCACTATACCTATACAGGTGCGTCCGTACGAGAAATCCACTTTAGCTCTTATCTTTGACATGGAAAAGTTAAGCCAACATTTTTGCCTTAATAGCTTTCCTTGTAGGTACTTCAGTTTCATCCACTGTATTCGGTGCTATTTGGACTCGCACTGTAGTCGCCCATTCCAACTTAGACGATTTTTCTGGGCTGTAGCGTGATACATAATAGACCAAAAACTGGGCTGCTAAATACAACCAATCACATTTTTCCAAATCCTACTGGTAGTTTCCGAAATTTGCGCGAAATTACCAGTTAGCTTCATTATTAGTATAGATTTTATAATCTTATACCTACAGTAAAAATGTTCTGGGAATGTTTATACTTGGTTCTTATTATCACTATACAATGATTTGTTTAAAAAAATAATTTTCCTATCAACCTATGGACTTATTTCGCTAAAAAATCAGGAACTCTCGGTCGAGCATATATTATTTATAACGAAAAACCGACGCGAGGAATGACAGGAGAATTATTAACTGCCAAACAAACTGTTTCATAAATAAATAAGACGTTTTTCCACGATAAAATGGGCCCCAAATCCAAAAACATATTTGCACAAAATTATTTCCATACAAAGAAAACAACTTCCGTAAATGTAGCTGATCCTATTGTTCCACAGAATAATGCGCTGTTATGAAAATTATTTATAACGCCATTACAACAGGTCACGCCGATAGCTCCAGCAATAACCACGCTATCATTAATTTAAATTGAATTATTAAGTTTGGTTACCAACTAACCAAATATCCTTGACCTCTGCTTTCCCACATGCTACACCCTTGAATACAGTTACAAATTTCTTTGCGGGTTGTGTGGTAGCTCTTGTTATACCGGCTGCAATTCATTAGATGGGTTCTTGGCCGAATGGAGATTATGTTTCTGCTAAGACCTTAGTAACGAAATAGAGCCTCTTGGGGCCGATTCGGTGATTAACAGTTACCTGATAGGTATTCTCAGAGGACTGTGTTTGAGAAGGTGTTAAGTTTAGCATAATGGAACTTAAGTTAATATTTCGTCCCTAGACAAAATTTCATCGTTGGAAACTTTATACGTCTGAGTAGTGTAATTTCCCGTTGAAATATTATGAAAATAATACTAACGAAATCATTTAACGAGTAAAACACAAGTATGTAAATAATTAATCATCATTAACTTTACTTAATTTATTAAGAAAATCAACTACTGAGAATTTACTGTTACATTTACAATAGACTGCAAAGTGAGTAATGATTAAATAGGAATTAACGTTACTTATTGATATTTAACTCATTTATACAGAAATAATATCAACAATAGCGTAGTTAGATGATACCTGTAGTTTGTCTTCTATAAAAGAATACCTAACTACGAGTACGATGTATTGTTAAGAATATCTGGTTCCAAAATTAAAAAAAGAATGTTTTTCATATCAGTGAGGTGGCAGACAAAGTTGTCAGGTCCACCTGATGGAAGGTGGTTGCCATGTCCTATAGACGTGTGCAACAGATAGTCACACTCGTGCTGCCAACTCCGTAAGAACAGAGAGTTTCAGTGCCGTCAGTGCAGAAAACAGACCGGACAAGTCTTTGGCTTTCCCACTAACAACACAAAAACTCTCCAGTAAGCTCTGGCTACCCTAATCACCGCCGGGAACATTATTATGGCTGCGGTGTAAGGCACCTGTAGGGCGGAGGAACTTCCCCAGTCGGACTGCTCAATTGAGACGAAAATACCGTCGTATCCTACCTCCTAATTTCTAATGTTAATAAAAAAAACTAATTTTAGTCTGCTAAGTAATACCTAAAGAGCCTAAACAAACCAGATCTGAACCTTTTACCCAAGGAATGTCTTATTACAAAAAGTAAACAAAAGCCAAGAATGGAACAATCTGCTGAAGCTATTTAGGCGAAACGGAGTTTAAATATTCAAACTTTGTAAGTGGTTCAGTGCGAAGTGACATTGGCCGTTCCAAAACCAGTAAATCATCAAAGCTCTTTTAAATTAAACCAAAAATGTCTCTAGTCCGCATCTTCAAGTCGTTTGAAGACATTTTGAACCTCCAGCCTTCGGGGTAAATTGGCTCTTTACAAAATTTCTCTGTGAAACTAACTTTACTAAAATTAATTTAGTGGGTCCCGTCGTTGTACTGAATACAAAGTTAATTTTCTTGGCAGTATCCGTAAGATGGCGTGAATAACCACTTTGAACAGTAGATGAACACATAACTATTTCAATTGTGACTTGATGTCCAGATCGAACATTAAATTGGAAGCAATATACATCGCAGAATCGAATGAGATTGGACATTTTAGTGATGTGACGATACGTGCCGGTACATTGATCTTTTATAGTACACAACATAAACTCAAATAGTTTCAATTTCAATATCCGTAATAACTTTTGTGTATTGATTAAATCTATGATATAATATTAGTATACCTACGTTTCTATTAGAATTTATTGTAGTATTATGAAATTAGCGTTTGTTCTAAGGCTGTAAGAAATCTGCGTAACAAACATAGACTTCTACTTCCATGTTATCGGCTTAGCAGGGTTAGTGATTCCTTTAAGGGGGATGGTATACGTTTTTATAACAAACTGCCAGAATCGATCCTTGGTATGCCTGATGATAAATTCAAAACCTTTGTAAAGACCACCTTATCCAAAAAAAGCATACTATGGGGTAGATGATTACTTGAAAGATAAAAATGTCTGGCTTGAGCATGGTGCTATAATTACAGCATGGTACTGTATTAGTTACGTGACTTATTTGTTACATTATGTAACTTTGTTTTAATTCTTAATTATAAAGTGTTTTATATAATTGTTGTGATTTACCAGACGCGAAATGTACATTCGTCCACATTTAGCTTTAAGAAAATAAATATTGTAAATTGACGTCCAAAAAATGCCGCAGTGGAGTTTGTTGCGTCGTTTCTTCTCCACCAGCGCCTTGGAAGCGGTGGTAAACTTAGACTAAGTAGAATTAAAATTGACGTCAATAAGAAACAATTTTATTGTTCTATATTGAAAAATAAATGACTATGACTAAAGCCAAGATTAACCACATTAAAGAAAGGGGAAAGAGAAGATCGAACTCCAGGCTTCAAAGTGCAACCGAGATAGGCGCTCGTAAGATGATGGAGTTTTAAAACTTAAATGTACGTCACCTGTAATATCGGAAATGGATAGTCAAAATGGCGGCGGTCATAGCCGTGAAGCATGATATTGCATCCGCAAATTGCTTGTGTGATCAGATTCAGTGACCTTGCTTAAAAATAACCAATAGTTTAGGTACATTCCTTTGCTACATACCATGAAACCTGAAGTTGTTAAATGTTAAGTACATGGTTATTTATGCCTATTCGGGACTTCACGCGATAAAAATAATTATTTCACTTACTTTTGCCGACGTTTCGGGTGCGAGAGTCAAGTCGTGACCACGGGTGGAGCATCGAACCCGAAACTTCGGCAAAAGTATGTGATTTTTTTTTTATCGCGTGAAGTCACGAATAGGCATAAATAACCATGAGTTTACACCGCGATAGCCTAAAAATAATGTTAAGTATACTCGTACCTTTATTTTCATTCCTTAAGAATAGAAAATGATTATTTTCTAGAAACATCTTTACTCTTCCCGGCATTGAACACCAATCTTGCTTTGTTTACTTTCACAATATTACTGAAATGTATTCTACTATTCGAGTAAGACGGGCGTAATGATAAAATATTGCACTTAAACCAGACTATTTCAGTCAAATTGCCCTCTTTTCGGTAATATTCGCTGCCACTACTCACATTAGTTAAGAATTGTTCTCGTAGCTTATTTCTTAAACTTTGCAGTAAATATTTCTCACTGAAATAGTATTTTCTTGCTTTCCAGGTATAAACTCAAAGTGGCAAAATCTTAAAATGAAATAGTTAAAATAGGATATGAATTTAAAGCAGGTGCATTACCTACATTTTGCTAGGTGTTCTTGATATTTTTTATAATCGGTAAACAATGAAGAGCGAGTGTACAATATTCCTTTACACTTGGATCAACTTAACTACGATTTTTCACTGAAATGTTATGAGTAAAATTATCAAATGTTAATTAATAATAACGTTTGTTTAGTAGGTACATTCAGTTTCTAAAGAGGCTTTCATAGTTTCTACTCAATCAACTTCTTTTGAGATTGTGCAAATCTGACAGTTTACGAGTTAAATCCTTTTGAATAGGATTCAGTTGTCCCCTTAACATTATAAACTATTTCACATAATTGATGAATGCGGTTATCAATCTCTTGAAAATTAAACAATAGCAAGAGATATAAGGAAAACTACCTTTTAGGTAATATTATTTGCTTTATTTTCCTTTTATCAAAACTTGTATGAAAACCAACAATATGCTCAATATAAGCTCCATATTTAAGCACGTATACTTAAATATGGAGCTTCACAAAGAAGACGAAATAAATTGTTCTTTAATTGCCTCGCTAAACATTTAAAGAGAAGGTTCTGAAGCATACAACTTGAAAAATAACGAAACAGAATTCTCCATGTTCTAGGATACTGAATTTCTCTGTATTTCTTTAAAAGGTAATTTGGTATGTTGGTGAAACGAGAGGTGGTGCTTTTTTAGATCTTCCTAAGTTATTGTGTAATGAATTTTGGAAATAAGAATTTATTTAGTATTGCCTTCATCATTGAAGAGGGCGGTATTTAACACAGAGTGGTAAGGAATAGGACAACTTTAATTTAGTTACAATACACTATAATTTGAGCTTCTTGTATTACATAGAATATAGAAGTGACATGCCGGTGTGAAAATTTAGCAATTTATTCATACCCATCGTTTCAAAAACTGCACACCTAATAAAAATATGTTCGGATTGGTTTACTTAATATATAGGAGTCTATACTCAAATAACTGTACTGATTTTGATAAAATTTGGTATAGGGATAGAATAGACCACGAGAAAGGACTTAGGCTATGTTTAGTCGCAATTACCGACATCGACGCGGGCAAAAACTTATGAACCATATTCCAATACCATTACAGTTAAAGCTTCATACCCACTTAGGCTAAGGCCCCACTTGTGTGTTGCGCTGCGTTGCGTTGAAATTTCTAAGAATGGCCCTGATCGACGCAATACAACGCCCAAGTAGGTCCTCACCCTTAATTACTCAGAAGCTCACGCAATCCTCTTCATATGTTCCCTCATGAATACATAGGAAGTGATTACAGTTGTGATCAACCCTTAAAAGCTTCTCGCAAATGGAGGCAAGACGTGAGATCGTTTTGGTCGGCCACTTATCACTTAGATTGATGACTATGGCCGGTGATCGGGTTCTTGGATCTACTACCAAGTCAAGTGCTAAGTAGGCGCAGAAAATATTTGTAGCTTTTATTTTTATTACACCTTTAAAAGTTAGTAAGTGGTTTTAGGTGAATGGTTATATTAAGTTTTCTATCAGTACGTCTCTTTATGACGGCCTGACTTATTTTATAATTGTTGTTTAAAAATATTTTTGTATTAGTACAAAATCGATCTATATTATTAACTTTAATGTAACACTTACGTACAGTTGACAAAGGAAATATGCTTACACTTTTTCATATAAAGTTTTAAGTAAAGATGCAACCGTATCTCCTATGTCGACTGTACAACAGCGTGATCCTACCAAATATTATAAATGTGAGAGTTTGTGAAGATTTTTTTTATTCAATCATGTTCTAATAGCTGTACGGACCTAAATTCTATGTGGGCGAAGCCGCGGGCAGCAGGTAGTTTACCATAAATTTGCAACATCATTTAGGAGTAAATAATAACTTCCTCTAAATAATTACACTCGGCACATAATTATAATTTCCCTTACTTTGTTTTGGTTAATGAACTCTCCTCTATTCGTTAGTACCGTATTGGAATCAACGACCCATACTATAATAATTAAATTACTCAGAATCTGTACGTTCAGAGAATCATAATATATCACAAGACTAATAAGTTCAGACTTAAAGTCTCATATAAATAAAACACCTGTAAATAAATCTATAAAGGATATTCAAAAGAGCTCTGAAATAATTTTGGCACACGAATTAATGTTCATCAAAGCCTGTTGAAAGGCAGGATCAAAATTGGTAATATTGAAGTTCTAACACAGATTAAAAGGATTATAAGCTGTTTCAACACAGTGGCCAAAATGTTTAATGCAGATGGGCCTTAACAATATACAATCTAATTTCACAAGTCACGTCTTTTCACTTTCGTACCATTGTTTGTCTAAATGATATGATGAAACGAAATCATCAAATACTGTAAATTAGATAGTACGAATAGAAAATAAAAATTTAACACTTCAGATCTTAACCAGTTCGATAGAATTTCTCATCGACGACCATTCACCACAAAGTAAAGCCGTTCTAGAAATCTCGACAGAAACAAAACCTTCCTCAATACTAATGGAAACCGAGACAACGATACAATAGAACTAAGTAAAACAAAGATTCCAAAGTAAAGAGCAAACGTAGCTTTCAACATCGGGCGGAAATAGCTAAAAGGCATTGTCCCATCTTGGACCAATGCGGTAATTGGGAAAATAAAGGCAAATGGCAAAAACGCGTGTGCAGGAGTGTGTGGTCGATATATCCTTTATTGCAGTATTGTTTTTTCTCGTACATTTCTCACCATTGCACACTAATGCTACCAAAAGACTAAAAATACTTTGATATTATATCCAGAAAAAAGTTACAAAAATATAATACTAGCGAACTCGGCAGATGTGTGAACACCTACTTGATCCAGTTTTATTATAAAACTATCCATGAAGCCATTACAAATTGACAAAATGAGATGAATGACAAAAATCGTTTAGAAAAAATGAGGTGACAATTACACGCGCAGAACAATTTTATATATTAAGATATTTCAAGAAAATACTTGTGAAGTAACTTCTCCAATAGCATTGTGAAGCTGCCGTAACTTTCATTTCATTATTATAAAATGTGTTCTAGATTCTGATTTCCAATCGAAGAACAGCTGCTAAGATGTGAAACTTCAGCTGCATTAAGGCACATGTATGACACCGTAAAGTTTCCAAGTTTCGACACTGGAATTAACAGCGAGGTCGAGACCACATTAATAGAAATTTAGTCGCTTTTGCATTTAAAAAATATCATTTTTTTTTAAAGTGATCTGAAGTTGATTGCTCGTTTGAATTGAAAAAGTAAACTATTAAAAATTCAATAATCATTCTGTATATCTAAAGTAAAACTAAAGTTATAAAAGAAGGAACGAAAATTGATGTTATTACAATCTTTCAAATTCTTCAGTCAATTTGAGAAAAATAATAGCAATCGCTAACAGAAAAATACTTCAAAACCAAATCGGCATTGAAAAGAAACCTTCACCACTGACACCGCACCTGAACAAGCGAATGTTCTCATTCCACCTTTATTGGACCGTATTGAGCCTCTGTGAAATGTGTAAAATTGCGAACAGTGGGATTCAAGAGAAACTTTTGAAACGAGTTTGCTAAGAACGGCAGATAAAGAAAACTAAACATTGGAAAGTACGCTACGCCAGTAATGTGTGGAGGAAAGTTTTTGTGGTTTTATAACTTTGCCCGATCGTGGAAGTCGTTGATATGCAACCCCGAGTCTATATTGGAATACGCAGTTATGCAAACGATGTTGAACCCGATGGATTTATTCATATCTGGCGCTGTAGGTGCTTGCAATATGACGCATGCCACGCGTTTCACCCCCTTCAAATGGTGTTTTTATTACTTCTAGATCGTTATTTGAATCCTTTTAGTATGCTCACGCATTATGTGAATGGTATATTCAAGCAACTTTATCTCCAAAAGTATAGACGGTAGACGCGTGTGCACTATTAATGCATTTATTTGGAATACTTTGTTTGAATGAACTTTCCTGATGTAATCGAATATCGTTGCAATACAATTTTCACTACAATTTTCAATACAGTACAATAGAGTCACGACCGTTTTCAAACATGAAAGATTTTTTTAAGGTCGGACTACGCCTTAGCTCATATTTCATCAGGTATACGTATAGTTCTACATTAATAGTGGTTAATCCTATGGCCGTCCACTGAAACTTCTTTTCAAATTTTAACCTGCTACTAAGAATAATTTAACATAATTATATAACATACAAAGAAATTACTAATATTCCCTCTAACCCCTCCAACTAAGCTAATGTGCTAGGAGTGGGTTCATGTCGGTAGTGTAATGGCCAAGTTTCGAACCCGTTTCAGATCGTAAGGCAGACTCCTTAACCACTAAGCTACCGACGCTCGTACATGAAAATGCCATGAATTAAGCTAGTTATTTAGATGTCACGTATTTTCCAGGAAACTAATATTTAACAGTGTATTAATATGTATAGAGTAAGCGTGTATTCCACTCCAATGATACTATATCGAATCTATACTTATGTTACGCTTTCACGCCACTGAACTGATTTTGATGAAATTTGGTATAGTGGTTTAGACCTTGAGAAAGTACATAGGCTAGGTTTAATCGTGATAGCCGACACCCACGCGGGCGGAGCCGCGGGCAAATGCTAGTACATGATAAAATTTAATGTTTTTTGATGTTGATGTTATATGCTTAGTTTTAACTAAGAAGAATAGACACTTCAATTGCATTTGGAGACAGTTTTTTAAGAACTTGATTGCAAACTCACGCCCGCCTCCTGTCTATAGGTTTCAAATCATCATCATCGCCATCATTCTAATGTTGTTCCCGGTTACATCCAAAGCTTTTGCCTTTGCTTATTTTTTCTCCTTTTGGTTTTGTTTCTGACTTTTATGGGAGTGATTGTCATTTTCCTCATCCCGCAGAGGAAAGCCTGTGCCAAAAAGTTATCCGTCAATTTAGCTGGTATACTAGTAAAATTTGCAGACCCCATAAAATTATTCAGTTGTGATTTTATAAATAAAATTGTCAATATAGTGCAACGACATTTTTTTGACGAAAAAATCTGGATAATTGAGTAATGTAAGCATTTACTAAAAACGCAAACTTGCTAGCTTATGAAGAAAGCATTATTGACCGCAAATAAATTCTCCAAGCTGATTTTTACGTATATTTCAGGCAATATCCTTAAAAATAAGTCGCCAATACTTCGACACTTTCCGTCAGCCACATTGCTTTAAAGCTTGCATAATAATTAGGTACTTAACTACACATAAATTCTAATGCTTCATATTTATAATTGTCCACCAGACAACTATTAAAAAACCTTTCACAAAAAAAATACAGATCGATCCAAGGGGCTAATCATCCCATAAACTCAATTTTAATGACTCTGTTGGTAAAAGTTATTCACATCGATTAATAATAATTCACTGATATGAGTATTATGATGTATGGATAATGACTAAGGTACTCTAATAAAGACTATATACAATTTTAGTTCTAAAACTACAATTCAAAATACATCGGAAAAAAGGAGAACTCAAGTGGGACTTGAACCCACGACCTTTCCCTTACAGGGGGAATGCTCTTCCAACTGAGCTATTGAGTCACAAATGAATTACTTCAAATTTCCCTTCTCCTTAAATCCGTAATTCGCCCTTAAAGACGGATATAAAGAGAAGGGAAATTTGAAGTGATTCAGGCGTGACTCAATAGCTCAGTTGGAAGTTAAGAAGAAATTTGTAGGATAAAGTTGTTTAAAGGAAAACATCTTCATTAAATAGCTATTCCGAATCCCATTGAGTAAATAATTATTTAAATCAGTAAACCTTTTGTTGTTCTTATTTTTATGAAAAGGTAAGAAAAAAAAGAAGTTTTATAATTCTCCCCGACAGTGGCGAAGCTAAAAAAGTCTGTCTTTACAATCCCTTTTATCTACTTAATGAACGAATCGAACGAATATCGATTATAATCACATTCGCATTAATTGTACTAGTATGTATATTACTGGGTAGATATTATAAAAAAATGTCTCCTATAGCTACAAAAACATTTATAGAAATAAACCTCATAGTATTTTCCAGAAAATAATAATATCCATTCATTTTATGTTGGTACTATCCTTGTAATCTCTCACTACGAGTACAACAATTTACATCACAGACGAACTGTACCTACCAATGGTAACAGAATTTTTATCGCCCATTACAGAACAGTCAATGGCAGCATTGGCAGCCGTTGAATCTAAAGTTCCTTATACTCTACTACATTTTGAAACTATGCGACCTTATCAGCGATAGCACGAAGATTAAACCCATGCGAAGTAGGGTCAGGTCATTTAATTAAGAGATTTTGAATCTAAAAGCTGTACTTTAGCCCGGATTTATTTGACCTATAAAAATTTACAACTGGATTATGATCTCGTGTGAAGTTAGGGTAGGGAAATACAAACATTATATTTCAGTGAGTGTTTGTCTTTACATACATTCTGATACGCCTCCTCCCTATTGGGGGTGATATCTTTCCATTTGCTACGATCTTGGCACGCTCTTTGTTTCTTTTACTTTTATAATTCACTGCTAACCTTTTTTAATTATATAAATTATGGAACCCATCAATTTACTGCATTCCCCTGTGTGGTATGAAAGATGACATCCACAAGATTCAGGACACCATGCCAGATGCTGATGATCCAAAATTGTGGTCATGGACCGTCCCACTGTCAAGAATAGGACTAGTTGTCAGAAAAATGCTTTTCATGCCCCGCTTGAAGAAGTCAGATTATAATTTCCTTTCCTTAAAATTAGCTCGGTCTGATTGACCATAACTGCATTGGAATGCCCACTAATGAGCCCAGCCAACATCACAATTGGATAATATCCGCTGTTCGTAAAATATTTACATACTTTATTAAAATGAACAGGCTTTTAAAAAATCTGAAGCAATAATATTGTACAAAGGCTGTGCTGATTTCAAAATCATATATTGCGCAAGTATTTTCTCCGTATGCTGTTTGCGCTACAAGCTTTGGAAATCATCACAAGCCGTGTACAGTATTATTACTTCTGATTTTTTAAGCTTGTTTTATTAAAGTTATTTTCCTCTTTTTAGTTTTTGTATTATTATGTAGCACTAGAGTTCTTACCAAGACCAGCCCAACGACACAAACACAACTAGTCTGTCTTGCTTAGTTCAGGAATGCCCATGACCATTTACCGTCTCCATAATTTGACGTGGTTCCTATGGCCACCATCTAGCTCCATCATCAGACCGTGATTACTACCTAGTACCAAAGTACTCGTCAAGATGAATAAAACGAGCTGACACTCGATGAGGTTGCGCCGTTTCATTACAGAGTTCCTATGACCACCTTCAACTTCATCATCAGACCGTGGTTATCACCTAGCACTAAAGTACTCACCTAGATTAATCAAACGAGCCCAAACTCGACAGGGTTGCGTCGTTTCATTGCAGAGTTCCTATGACCACCTTCCAGCTCCATCATCTGATCCTAGTTATCTTTGAAAGACAAATCACTCGTAAAAACGGTCCAATTGAGTCCAAACTCGATGAGGTTGTGTCGTTTAATAGCGAAGTTCCCTTGGCCACCTCCCAGCTCTATAATCAGAGCAGCTCCGTGTCATCATTTTATTGCATTGTCTTGCAAATTACATATTTCTACAAAATTTCAGCTCAATCGGTAACCAGAAAGTGGATCAAATTTCATTTGCAAGATTTGATAACAAACATCGAGACAGGTGAAAGTAAAAAAGCTTGTAATTATAAAATTGTCCGTGTGTATCACTGGGATGGGTTAGCTAGATAAAACCATAAGTCCATATCCATACTTTAATATTATAAATGCGAAAGTAACTCTGTCTGTCTGTATGTTACGCTTTCACGCATAAACCACTGAATGGATTTTGATGAAATTTGGTATAGGGGTAGATTAGACCATGAGAAAGGACAAAGGCTATGTTTGGTCGCGATAACCGACATCCACGCGGGCGGAGCCGCGGGCAAAAGCTGGTCATAATAATAATTATGTTTTTAAACGAAAAATTTTTTAACTGTTTGCAGTCTATTTGTAACGCTTACTTACACAAGCGTCCACCGCTCATTTCTTTTTTCGTTCAGCAGAGCCCCAGGGCTTCTATTCTGTATCAAACAGAACTGGTTTACCTTTTGTAATATTCATTTGAGAGTTAAGCTTTGAAAATAAATGACTATTCAATTATGTATTCAATCAGGAACAAAATATGCTACCTATAAATATCGTGCACATTGAATTACCAATGATAATATCCCTTTAAAACAAGAAATAAGACAATATATTATTTCAAGTAATGTTTTAATTAAAATGTTTTTTTCTATTTCCATTTACTAATACAGAAGCTGTGATTTGTATTTATTGTTATAAATTATAATAATAAATTATTAAATTACTTCAAAGATTTAGTAAGTTTTATAATCTACATCTTTCTATAACTTTAAAAGCTAAGAAAATTATTCTTATTTTTAATTACTCTGATTACGAAATGTAAAAATGGAGCAAAACAGGAAAAAAGAAGAATATTTGCCATTTTTATATCAAAAAGAAAATAAAAATATTATGGGGTAAGGAATGTGCTGACTGGAACATTTGGAGCTACCTACCGTAATGTTAGGGCTACGAGCAGCGTGCCAGGCTGTGAATGATTTCATTAGTGCGGCAGAGTTCACGTTGGAACACTGTTTACGGTCACCAGTGTATGTACTGTCTTCGGTGAGCTTGCAAATGAAACACTAAGTCTGTTAAGCCATATGTATATTACTGAACCATACGGCGGGCAACGGACGACTGCCTGTTCCCGCTTACAACAATTATCTCATTTCCAAATGCGCCAGTCAGCACATTCCTTACCCCACAATATTGAAATAGTTCTATTTAATTTCATATTTTATACAAATTGCCTTACACTCGATACGAACTATATATTATGTAGTATAAATAGGTCGCCAGATTAAAATTGTAATGAAATTGACAGCATAATAATAACCCTCCACAACCATACACCGAAACTTAAAATTTAAGTATTTCAGAAGCGTCTCAATCACAGACAATACTTCCTCAAATGTAAACCTCGTATCACCTTTGAGCCCTACCATATAGCTATACAAGGTAATAATCTTGTTCTAAATCGTTGTATATACACAGCAATAAAGCCAAGTGCACACCACCCTGAAGGTAGCGACAGTGTACACAATTGTACGAGACCGCCCCTTTCGTGTTACCGACGTTAACTACCAGAGCTATAGCAGGAAATATGAAAGCACCTTACTATTCAACCAAACTGGAATATTCTAGAGAAGCTCCTTGTTGGTGTAATGCAAATGAGCTATTTTGATAAAGCGTTGAGTAAATGGATGCTTTCAGGCTAATTTTAATATTGTCTAAGTATTATCGTAAAAAGTAATACGCACGGAGAAGACCTGCATTGGGCCTTCTTAATTTAATTATATAAACGTATTTTATGGAAAATATTTCAGGGTTTATGAGCATATTTACTGGTGAAAACCATATCTCTTCGTTTATTCAGTCAAATTAAATGGTGGAGCTATGCTTTTAAGGAATTAATGACTGCTATGATCGGGAATGTACAGTAATTAACACATAGCAGCAGTTGCCCTTGAAGTTATTAATAATATAATTGTCGTATACCTAGTTTTTGTGTACATTCTGTAATTTTGGACCTGGTAAGTCCGTCCTAAAACCTGCGAACGAAGAATATAAGACCTATTTCACAATAGTGTATCTTATTTCTTAAATTACTCTTAATTTCTTTAAAGGACCTGACATATGAATGACACATTGGCAGAGTTTGTATGCTTAAAATGAATGTTTCGATATCTTCCTGTGGAATCAAACCCCATGTAAGACGTAGATGTTCAAAAAGTACATCTTTCGACTCCAGATTACCCCACAAATTGCATAAAGATCTACTGCGGCATGATTTTCTTGTAAGTGGCACGTGTTATGTAGTAGTAACAGACTTATCGTTATAGGTTTGTTTTGTTTGTTGGTTTAGCATTAGTGACTTCCAATCTAGCATCAGAGTAGAAACCAACATTCAACTTCTCAGTGTAAATATGCTCTAGGGGTAAATTAACAGATTTTTGCAATTCGTCTATATCATGACAATGGAAGTAATGACCTCGGTATCTTCCACGATAGTGGCAAAATAAGCATCCGCTAAAAGTAACCTTGTACATAATTTCTATTTCCAGCGTACCTTGTGTAGCAATAATCTTTGCGAACACCTTAGCACCTGGAGGGACAGTGGTTTCTATAGTCGAAGTAGTTCCAATTGTGATCGATTTGGATTTTGTATTGTCTTCGTTCCATCTTGAAGTATAAGAAAATGAGGAGGTACCACCGAGTCCAAAGATGTTATAACTGATTTCTTGGTTGACACTAAGCTCGCCCCCCTGAGTCCAAGTGTGGACAACAGTCTCTTCAACACTGTGAGATGTACTCGTGGTGTATACAGATGGTATTGTATCATGATCATTCACATATACTGCAGTACTGACAGCAATTGGTTTGGAATCAAAGCGAATAATTTTGTATCGAAATGGCGTCAGATATCTTTTTATTTCGTGCCAGCCATATCTGGCATACAAATCTCCCCAATACGTCGGGTCTTTTAAATAAAGGTCATCACATTGTCTTCCTACGTATATTCTAGCGGCATTCCTCAAAACAGGGTCATAAAAACCGAAGGTTTTCCGTTCTTCCCAGGTAAGTATAGCTTCATCTCGGCCGCTGAAATCAACTGACGATTCACTTAATGTTTTGCCTGGCATAATATTAATATTTATTTTACTGTACACGATAGCTGGTAAAGTTAACAGAACTAAATGTGTGGCCAACATTGTCATCTGGAAATAAAAAAATAGTACTATAGAATTATCAATAGCGGGCCATGTGCTTATCAGCCACCTAAGTTATATAAAAAGTAATAAAACCTAAGAAAATAAATTGATAATAGAATAAATGAATAAATAAATAAATGAATATTCCACAACATTCTACACAACGCTATCTAGACCCATGGTAAGCTTTTATAGCTTGTGTTATGGAATCTAGAATGCAGATAAACATACTTATATAATTTTTTTTGTTAATATATACATATTATACATATAAAGATATAGATATACACAGTATAGATTTTAATTATTTTTCTGACATTGTATATTGTCAATAAATGTGGATTATTTTCAATCATTATCTTTTTTAACTAATTTGAGTAACTTTCATTCTGCATCTAAACAAGGATTTAGATTTTTTTTAAATGTCAGCACCAGTTCTTTATAGTTCAGTGTGATTTCGTTCCATTCCAACAAAAAATATGTTTTCCAAAATGCCACAGGTTCATTTCAAGAATATATAGGTAGATACAGTCTTATAAAACATATATTAGGATAGACTTTAGGAGATATAAATATGTCACTTACCAAGATTCTCATCGTCACTGCTCTACAAGCACTACACAAGCTTTACTCATAAAATAATTGTGTTTTTTAATTAAATAATTTTATTATCAGTTGATGATATCGTAATTACATTATTGACCTTTCTAACCCTACGGTGTCAAGAACGCTAGGTATGATTTCGTAGCCGACCGCAGACTGCAGCAGCAGCGGAGACAGAGAGAGAGAGATATATATAGAGAAAGATAGAGGATTGTCTGGATTGACTTCAGTGCCAACCGACTCAATAGATATTCTACTTGTAGGTAATAAAGAAAAAACAAATCGTATCCATAGCAAAACTATGCAGATTGAGAACCTTTTTGTTTAGAAGTCGGTTACTAAAAGAGTACCAGTCCTGCAATCCACTTTTTCTATAATTACATATTTTCATTTTTTCACATACAAAATGTTGAACTTCAATACTGGTAAACGGCACCATTGAGAAGCCGCAGTAACTGATTTTTTTTACAGTAAACAATATTATCAAATTCAAGTCTATTTCATAGTTGAGTCAGCTTCAGAAATATCATGAGTACAAAGTCTGTAAATTACCTTAAAACTAAGGTATTAAGATCAAATCAAACCGTTTTATTGGTTGAAATTGTATTATTGTCCTACGTAAAGCTGTGCACGAAATATCACAACAATCTGTCGACAAGATTTCAAGGAATTTAGTTTTTTTATGGAATAGGGAGGCAAACCAGCAGACGGATGACCTGATGGTAGGCGATCACATAAGATCATTTTAAGAACTTTATTCATCAACATCTTTTTGTTTCTGATTGTACGCTGTATGCTGTTGCGGTCTGCGGTTAGCTATGAAATCATATGCTTTTTGCAGTCCTAGATTTAAAAAATTGTGAGCTTATCACAATAATTTCACGAGCTCAACGCACGCGATAAAATAGCTATCAGAATGTATTTAACCTTTGGTTCTCGACCCTAGTCAATAACCAATACGTCTAAAATTTAGTAAAAATAGTGACAGATTTGTGCTAGGTATTTAATAATCCTCAAAATTCTGTAAAAATCTAGAAGTGAAAGTATCACAAATATTACCATTACAATGGCAAAAAGCATAAATAAACCAATACCAAAATAATGTTTAAAATCGTTTCGTAAACGGTAAAATACTTATATAAAAAAGATTCAAACGAATTGAGAATCCTCTTTTTGAAGTCGGTTAAATAATTCATTTGCTTGAACGTTTCATTGTTTACCAGTTTTATGTATCATATAGTCCGACTTACAATCTATGCGAACGTAATCAAATAATAATAATTCAGACAATATTCAAAACTGATTAAAATACCTCAATCCCGTGTTATAAAGCCTTTAAATATTAAATCTATCACATTTTTGCTGTCCATCAACATGTAAAGCCCTTAATCCTTCACACGTGATGTTTCAAAATAATAAACTCTCCCTACAAATCACGTACAACATTAAAATAGCAACCAAAGCATTTAATTTAGCTGCATGTTAACTGATATTGTCATTTCAATTATGCGTGGATTGTGGGGTAGAATTAATATGTATTTGTACCAATACTATCCCACTGAAACCAGTATATACGGGTATTATCCAGCCAGACGGGCCCGCAATCGGCTTTGTTCAATAATGTTTGGTTGAATTTTAGCAACGCACAAATTAAAGGTGACTGATTTTGGTGCAGTTTGGGATAGAATCTATTAACGTGAATACAGTCACGCCACTTTCACGAGTTCCTTCGTGATCCCACTTGCGTGGTAAGCAATCTTTCATTTATCTTAATCTTAAGTTCCTGCTCACCGGTCAGAGGACACATTAAACTATGTATCAAGATGTGTGGGCCAAAAAACATTTAGGGTCAAGCTATTTTCTTCTGCGAGCTGATACACCTGCTAATTAACGGCCGAGGCTCTGCTACAGTCTATCCCGTAGCTAGAAATTGAGAGGTCAAATGACAGTCACTACTATACAAGTGTTATAAGCTAAAAGGAGAAGTAAGTGGACTTGAGACTATGGAACCACGATAGGTGATGATGACCTTAAACCCTGTTGTAAATTCCCCATCTAATTCTGCTAGACTATACCTTGCATGAACGTAGGGCCAGTTAGGTGGTTGCTAAAATACTAAACCTGAGTTAAAAATGTAACTCATATCATTCTCAAGCTTGACAATGAAAAGTCCACATTGAATATGTCCACATATTGCAAACTAAAAGGAACTAAAAATAAAAGTCAAGTAAAAGGAAACCAGACCACGTGAATTTCAAAGATCCTTGTAATCCTCGACTATTTGTCAGGTCACCCTTTCACCTTTGTTACAAAAAAGATACAGTGAGTTCTCGTATCAAATTCTGCCCAATCCTCCTTGGAGATTGAGCGGTAAAACGACATTAACCGACCCAAAACATCAGAGAATGAAAATTCTCGTCACGTGCGAATCAAGTCCCATAAGGGATGAGTTTGCGGGACAAGTTTCAATGTCGGCGGCGTTTAAGAGTTTTTTTTCAGTAGATACTGTAACAAAATACAAAGCAACATTGCGAGCTCCTTCGCCCTTTAATTTCAAACGTGGAACGTTTAAGAGCGACGTGTGTGGCGTCGATACAGGGCCTTTTCTGGTATACGTAGGTGTAGAGGAAAATAACCCATTTTTAGGACGTTTTTGCTATCATGAATAGGTTGGCTCGACCGAGAAAATAATCCTTCATTTAGAATCAACGTTACTTAGCATTATGCTATGTTCGTTCGGTCGCCATTCAGTGACTGCCGTAGGACCTTACGCTTTTCTTCTTAATCTTTTCTTTTCCATATATTTCCTACTCTTTTTATAGTCACCCGCCCGGGTGAGCCATGAGTTTTTCAGCTTATTTGCTACTTTTAACTTAGTTAAATTGATTCAAATTAGCATCAATATCCGATGGCTGCTGGGGAAGAAAGTTTTTTTTTCTCGTGTGACTATCCTCTCTCCCCTACTAGATGAAGCCAGAAGGAGAATTTTCGTCATTCAATGACACATACTGCTCTATTTCAATATTTCTGTAACCGCAATTAAACTTTTTGTTGAAGTCTATTTTAAGCATTGGACGTCTAATATGAGACGTTATTAGTTTGCCTTCTAAAATGTTATGTGATTAAAACCTCAATACAAATTTAAGTTGAAAATTAAAACTTTTCAGTGTTCACAATTGGAAACATATAGTTTTATACACTGTGAGCAATATCTAGCCACTATAATGTGACACTGAATGGCGTGCTGTTGAACATACAAGCGAATCTACATACCTAGGGCACAATATTGTCAGTGAAAACCCCAATAGCTCCTGAGAGCGCAGAGGAATGGCAATTTGCTGCAATATGCTGGTGCAGTTTACTGCGTAGTAAACCAAGTCCGTGGGTTGGAAATTACACCCCCAGAATAGTAAGCACGTGTTCCACTAATGTTAAGATCAGCCTGTCCAAGTTTATAGATACTAGATCTAGAACCAAGGTTAATAGTGCAGAGTAACACTGGACTGCACCTCAGCTTTATTACCATCTAGCGGCTTGCAGTCAATTGACGGATATATTAAAAAAATATGTTTTTATGTTACTCTCAATGCTTGCCTCGGGATTACGTCCTTCAGCGATATTTGTGCAGGTTAATCAAATTACTTGTCATCTGCTGTAACCTAGGTGTAATGTATTTAAGAATGTTACTGCATAGGGAAAAATGAAACTTCTCGGGCGGAACTCGAACCCGCGATCTTTCCCTTACAGGGGGAATGCCTTGAAGAACTCGGCTAACGAGACACGCCCGATGTGATTCAAATTTCCCTTCTATTTTTATCCGTATTTAAAGATGATGTGAATTAATGATGTTACAATCATTTTTAAACATTGATTTTAGAAAACTCCGCCCAAATACTTGAATAAATTTTACAGCATTAATTATGCTAACAAGCAAGTAACTTTAATAAAATTCTGAGAGTAAAATACTATTATAATAAGTGGTTTTATTTAAATATCAGACAAAGAATTGTTTTTTTCACACACACCATATAATTTAATATGTTTGTTATTAATAATATTCTTATCTAGAGTTTCATTTGCCTATAACTCAAAATAGTAAACTATCGATTTACTGGGTTTTCCCAAAACAACGACGATATATTTGTTATCACCATCTTACCTCAGACCACCTTCACCTCGGAGTTCAGGGTTCCGCTCCGATCGAATACTTAAACTAACGTAGTAATATTGTAAATATAAAAAGCGCACGTGTAAATGTTTATTATTCAAATCGAATACATAGGTAAAAATAAATCTTCTCGGGCGGGACTCGAACCCGCAGTCTTTCCTTACAGGGGGAATGCCTTGACCAATTCGGCTACCGAGACACGCCCGATGTGATTCAAATTTCCCTTCTATTTTATCTGTTCCTACGGCGATAGTGGAGTCATCTACCGATCTCCTTACGAACTGTTGGAACCAATGAATGATGTTACAATCATTTCTAAAGATTGGTTATTGATAACTTCACCCAAACACTTGAATGAATTTTACAACATTAAGTATGCTAACTATACAAATCGAATACATAGGGAAAAATGTATTATTAAATTTTACAAAAATCTTTATAACTCTGAAGCAGAAACGAGGTGAATACATAGGTATAGATATTTTCCATTACAGATGTCGGACGTCTCTAGAATACGTACTAACTTGATTAAGCAGTTTGGACGCTAGCTTCACAACAGGCTACCCACATGTCCATACACACACCTTTGTTCCATTAATAAGGTTTGACCCCGGCCAACTAACAAGATAAACGTCCACATTCTACAAGTCATTCAACGATGTGTGCACTGAAATTATCCTACTAAACAATGTAGGATCGTACTACTACCAAATTTTTGAACAAAATATCTCCGTGATTTTATGCGAGGCTCTGTTTTATATGAGGTGGTAAGTATATAACCTGGTTCGTGGTAATCGGTCATTATGAAAGCCTGTAATACCCAAAGGTAGATTATAGACAATAGTTGGAATTCTATGAAACTTGTATTCTGTTCCTTTTTTGAAAAGCCTCGTATTTATTGCCTGTGAGGGTGGTAACAATAATGACGGTAGCCAGAAGAAATTCTGTAACGATTCGTCAGAACACAAGTAATAATTTCAAATACAGATTATTCATAATATCCATCAGTTTTAAATACTGAGTATTATGAATACTCAGTATTTAAAATATGGCATAATATTGTCGGAAAATGATATTAAACTATTTTAAACCGCTTCCATCGCGATTTATTTCCTATTATTTTCTCTGAATTTCGCATATTCGTGTAAACTCATATTGTTGGAAATTAACTGCTAAGTATTGTAATACAACTTTTACTTTTAACTGACGTTATTTCAATTTATTTAGCACATTCATAACAAACCACTCAACTAAATAAATTACGATAAATTTTAATAAAAATAGTAATTCTTTGTTTGTTACAGTCATCATCAAAATAATTGGATGATTATTAGAATTGTAAGTTACTGAACATATTGACATTATTTATAAAAAACCTTTACCAGTAATCGAAGCGCAGATACCCTAATTCCTTACGCTTATGTAATCCTATGGTATAACCTCAATATGATTGAAGGACACTCAACTAGCATTACTGTAGTCTAGAATCAAATTTATTCCACTAACTTACAAATTATACTAGTATACGATACTTCTAAAGAACATATAACTGTAGATAAAGATACAACGAAATATATCGCGAAAAAAACCATCCTAACTTATACTACAGAGGATCACAAAATGACAGAAATGAATACAGACATCGCATGTTAAGAATTAAATTATTCCGATGCTAACAAGAGACTATAATGGTCTGGAGTTTATCTCAGACATATTTCAGTCCTTTTCAGGGCCTTTCAGCCTTAAGAAAGCGAAATATTTAACCGTCTACTCACTCGATAAGCACGCTGCATTTTATGGCCCTTGGGAGGAGATCTTGGATATAATTTGTGTTGATATTTTTTCTGCATTTTATGCGTTAAATAGCTATCTCTGAGAAGGAAGATTATCATAAAAAAGACTTCAGAAGTTTATTTATATACGTACTGTTACGTTTATGTGCTTTTGTTTCGTGTGGGATATTTTCTCTTTTTGGAAATGGGGTGCATTAGTTAACGTTATATAGACTAGTCAGTTGTTGAGGCGTTATATGAGTTATTATATATGTTGTATAATATTCTTTTTAACGGATTCTGACGCAATTTTTTTGGTATTATTTACACTAAGCCAAAACTCTGTTTTGGGTACTTTGAGATAACTTACACTTCACGACCACGACTGCTGAAAAGTAACCAAACCGTCGAGGTCAGTGCTGTAATCTAGACGAATTTTACTGACTACATAACTTTTTCAACAATGTCAATGATCTTAAGATTTTTGATTTATTTAAACTTCATGTAAACAAGTACAGAGGCAGACTTAATGCCGAATTATGACATCAAATAGTAAATTATGAAAAAAAAAATTCTTAGGTTGTGTTTGGTAAAATTAGAAGAAATCAAAACGGTAACTTTTTAGCTAAGCAAGCTTCGTTAAGCATTGCAAAGTTAGGTATATCCATACTAATATTATAAATGCGAAAGTAACTCTGTCTGTCTGTATGTTACGCCTAAACCACTGAACCGATTTTGTTGAAATTTGGTATAAGGGTAGATTAGACCTTGAGAAAGGACATAGGTTATGTTTGGTCGCGATAACTTACATCCACGCGGGTGGAGCCGCGGGCAAAAGCTAGTATTAGATAACTCTGAGGACAAAACTGACTTTTTCAGAAGTAGCAGCTAATGACCTCCCAATCCCGAGGGCAAAGTCCATACCAAAGCCATAGTGCATCAACTGGCAAGTAAGGTTGACGTCCCAAAGGTATTGGTAGGTGAAATTCTAGCGCTATGTTTATTTTCATTGATATATTCGCCGGTAATTCGTAGAGCAAACGGTACAATTCACTCAATAAAACACATAATTGGTTCGATAACTAATACAAAATATACTCAAGAAACGTCACTGAAGCCGAATCTAATCACTTCTGCCGTAACAATTGTGTGCAATACAATTAACGAGAACCAAATCAAGTCCACCGACGCTGATTCACTACATTTCAAGACAATGCAGTCTCCATTAGCAAGTACCGAACGCTACCAACAATAGCCCAACGAACAATGAGACATTTTCCTTCACAATAGCTTTTCCTGAATATTGTATTTGACTATACTGTGTCACAGAATCTTAATAGCGCATTCTCTTAAACTCATGCCTAGGTACTTTAACTATAAACTTCTAAGTGATACTCAAAGTTTCCACTTTGGTTCTCACACAAAACTTTTGACATATTCTCATACATATTTAACAGCAGTGGGAATGAATGGTGTAATTCAAAAGTGTACGAATATGAATACGGCCCTTTTCGTGTTATAGCGTGAATTTTAAATTAACTAAGTCTTCATAAGTTTAATTTTCAATGCAGCTTAAACCTAACTAAATATTCAGTTTTCTTTTATTTAGGTTAGGTACACTGGGTTCTATCTTGCCTGTAACTTGTTTTTGTGATGTAATTTAACACATATATGTGTATCATTAATCATTACACAGCGAAACATAATTTGATTGAATTAATTAAACGGTTCATTAAATAAACTTTGTGCCTACAATCTACACAATATTTACCCAACGAACGTAATAAAATGAAAGTGTATTTTAGTGTTGTACTCAATCTAATAATCATAAATATAATGTACTCATTATATTTATGATTATACATGCAACGCATATACAAACAGCGCAAAAATTAACACGGTATTAAAACTGACCATTGCTTACTTTGATGACGCAGCATATGCTGTAATTAAATAATTTTATTATTCAAAACCGAGCGTTTGTTTATTTTATATTTCGTATAAATACAAATAGTGATTATTATTGTTTTATTACTTTGTTTCATTTATACTACGCTAATTACTATAATTAATTTCATTTGCTTGTTTACACTAAACTTACTGTATTTTCACTATTTTCATGTTTTTCATTTCATATGAAATGATTGCCAATTAATTTATTACTATTTTTAGTTGTTGCACATACGTTGAGCTGTAGATCATCCTCTCTCATGAACTTCTTCCACGGGTTAGGATTATTATGTAATCGAATATGATGCTCATTATTCACCTAAATTCACCATCATAAGTATCATTACTTCTGCTATAACATAAGATCTGCGGTAGCCTAGTGGTATGGGTAATGGACTGCTGAGACGAGGTCTCGGGTTCGATCCCAGATTTACCATGGCACACACAATGACTTTTCGATACTTTTCGAAGTTATGTGTGTATTTATCGCAGGTTTATAAGTGCCCGGTTAATGGCAATAGGCTCGCCACCTATTACATTGGGACCTAAACATAAACTGGCGAAATGTCGGTGCTAGCACCTCTGCCTACCCCTCCGGGGAGTACAGGCGTGAGTTTATGTAATGTTATGTTAAGTATCATACTTTATCGTGTATATCACGTCAAATTTTACGTGTGTTTCTATTTTCATTACTTTACACCCTTCGCCCTCCCTTTGGTCTAAGTAGTTTGTTTACTATAATACATACGTGTTTACCAGTATCAATATTTTAGTAAATGTGTTCTAAAATGTAATATAATGCATTTTTGTCTAATATGGCTTTAGTTTTCTTCGCACGTAGTGTTCAAAACGTGACGAACGTTCACGGCTGGGTTGGACTTGTCTCCAGTTGTGTGAAATGGCCGATTATGGTTGAAAATGGCTGAGAAGAATATTCTTAAACGCTTAATGATTATATTCTTGGCGAGAGCTTAGATGTGAGATTGATGCGTTTCCATTTCAGAAATGTAAAGTACCTATGTTTTTCCGTATTCTAGAACCTATACTATTGTTAGCTATGGTTTGATCGAAACTAGATAGCACTATGTTATTGTATCCTAGACTAAGTGTTATTATTTATTACTTCTTGTTGTTACTGTACGCGGAATGTGATTAAAAAAAATATGAGTGTTTTTATAAGTAATATTCAAAAATAAACATCTTTTAGAATGAATAACGTTAAATCTGTCGTGACCTAATTCCTTCCAATTTTTATTTTTATTCCTACTTTCCAGCCATTGAACAATAATGCAGCTTTCACGGCTGAACGAATAATGAAGTGACAAGAACAGTGCATGAAAAACATCAGAGAAAGCAATAGCAATATTGGAGATACAAAAAATTGAGAAATTATTTTGAATAATTTCTCAATTTTTTGAATCATTTTAATTTAACTCACTGGGGCATTTGTAGATAGTGCAGATGTGAAGACTGCGACTGCTGTGTATGAAGAGCGGGGTTCTATTCCCGATAATTTTTTTGAGAATTTCTGTTAAAATACTTAGTAATAGTAACACATGATAAAGATGTTGTTTGAATTGACCAAGAGCTCACCTCACACTGAAAGAATTAATGACTATCTCCTTACTGACACTGAATACTCTTAACTCCATCGTCATAATTATTATCAAATATTAATGAGCCTATCGTATTTCACTGCTGGGCAAAAGCCTGCCCCAATGTTGAAAGGCTTCCACACGTAAACTAAAAAAAAATACTGTAATTTACTTTAGTCGGCGCTACAAAGTTAATTTTTGTGGTCGCAGACATACATAAAATCAGGTCATACGAATAATTTTATGTGCGGGTCTAAATTTGTGAGTCGTACGAGAACGTAGCCAATTTATTCGTAACATAGTCATCCTTCACGTAACTAACATAGTTACGTCAACAATGACCACTGTGTTTAGCGTCCAGTGCGTACATTGTACTTGTTGACAGCAGCGGACAGAGGTGACCACGAGTCGGCTAGTGTTATCACGATATGAAACCCTCACTGCTGACCGCGGATTACGAGCGTATCAGGCCTGTGTGAACGTTTCAAAGGGAATTAGCTCACTGTGTCAGTTTCACCAATATTTTTAGTATGTCAAGGAATATTATTCTTTGATAAATAAAAAACAGCTCGGTTAGTGGTTCAAGTCAAATCGTATCCTGGTTAACATACTATCGACGTGAATATATTTCTAAAGAAGCTTAGCTGGAAGGGTTTGGGGGGGGGGGATAACTTATATTAAGCTATTTGCATATGTTATACCTACTTAAAACCAAATATTAGTTAGAATGCTTTTTCCATAGTTAGAACTAGTATTACTAAAAAAATGCCTTTTTGCCTTTGCCTGCAGCCTTCGGTTTTAACTGTTGGGCGTGTTGTAAGTTGGGCGTGTTTTCAAAATGAAGCAACTCACAGATAGCTTGATATAAATCAACTATAAACATGTTCTGGCAACAACAACGGTCAGCTGACCCAGGGTCATCGCCAGAACATGTTCGCATGGTTATCAAAGACATATCCTTCGCTTCCCAGCTGGGAATATGTCTTTAATAATCTCACATTTCAGAATCTCATCAGATACTGGGTTATATGATTGCCGTATTGGTACAGTCAACTACAAAGAGATGTATCCAATTTAATCTTACAAAATTATGTACCCCTGCGAGTGTCACTATGAACTAACCAAAGATTGTGACAAACATGGTATCCACTGAACTTGACAATAACATGTATGCGTGAAAAGCGCAATAATTATGTATCCCACTACATTTCCTGTGATATGTATACTTACAATCTTGTCAAATACTGTGAAAGAAAATTGTATACATTTAATGTTCCAAAGAAATGTAACCATAATAAATAGGATGTACGAATTTCGAAGTGCCAGCGATAACAAAAAAGTTTCTTTGAGAATGCCATTTAAAAATAAATTCATTATTTTGCACATTTATAGAGATTGACTTATCTGTTTGATACTTCATATTAACTAAAACTAGCCTTTGCCTGCGACTTCGTCTCCTGGTTCTGAGCTACATCTCCGCCAATTTTCAGCCAAAAGTTCTTGAGTTATAAATAGTGTAAGTAACACGACTTATGTATTCGACGATATATATATATTCGCGTTACTAATTATTAAAATAAGGGCAGTATAGTTATTATTAAACAGTTTTTACAGTTTTTTGTCATCTTAAGTGTAAGTTCTTTACTAATAAAAATAAATGATAATAGTCTTTTTTTTCTTTTATCAGTCATCCAATACATATTATCTTATGTATGAATAATGTTTTGCCATCGGTTTCATTCGGAAAAGTTCGTATTTATCATACTTGCTTTCTATTCTAAATGTGTAATATTATGAATTTATTTTTAAATGGCATCCTCTAAGAAACTTTTTTATTTTGCTAGCACTTCGAAATTCATACATCCTTTTTGTTATGGTTACATTTCTTTGGAACATTAAATGTATACAATTTTCTTTCACAGTATTTGGATAGATTTTTAATTAAGATTGTAAGTGTACATATCACAGGAAATGTAGTGGGATACATAATTATTGCGCTTTACACGCATACATGTTATTGTCAAGTTCAGTGGATACCATGTTTGTCACAATCTTTGGTTAGTTCATAGTGGCACTCGCAGGGGTACATAATTTTGGAAGATTAAATTGGATACATCTCTTTGTAGTTGACTGTACATTGGCCAAGACACGCGCGTGCGCATTTATTTTACGGTGCGAATCCAACAAAACCACGCCGGCGCCGCCGACAGACGGGAAAAAAGGGATCCTGGACTAAATTCACGGAGGACAGTATATGACTAAAATCAATAAACGTCTGAAAACACCAAAGCTGTCACTCGCACATTAATTTTAGTTTGATAACTCACTTATTTCTTACCTACATTTTCACTTCACCGTCACGCTCTACCACCTCACGGGTAAAAATCTCAATTATTCGGGAACCTCTAATTTAAAGCCGACAACTTTTAATTTATTCCCTGAAGTAAAGTCTGATTGCAAATTGTTTCCCCTTTACGGTATTCTGTGGTCGTATCCGGAGACACTTTTTGCTGTGATGTCACGAAGAAACGACGAAAAACAATTTGTTTAAATTTCTTAAATGTAGGAATCTGGGATAAGATGTAAGGAATAAAATAAGTGTGTAAGAGAAAATGAACGAAATAATTGCAACATTGCGTTAAAAAAAATATTTTAAGATATTTACACTTCATACCCCATACTGAAATGTCCAGTAGTGGCTCACTCCCTGTTACGTGGCGCTAAAAACTGTTATCAATTAATATTATTTTTTTATGTACCTACCTCTTCTTGAATTTACCGATATGAGATAAAAAATACACACCTATATAAACTCGCCTTTTTCGTGTATACGTAGGAATAACAATACAATTCAAACCTCCTCACCTCACATATAATATTACAGAAAAGCGTGATAACTGATATTGTATCCTTTTTACCCACCAACGGTAACGGTAGGGTCAGCTAGAGGGCCAATATGAATAGATGAGACTCATATAAAGGGCTGGTTGCAGAGGTTGAAAAAGGTCCACGAATGTCTCATAAATTTATTTTTGAAGAACACTCTGGATAAGCAGAGTTTATTTCCGAAGATTTAGACCCGAGTTCTGTACGTACTAAATGGTTGACGCACATAGCTAGCAAACTAGTGAGGTGACCGATAACAATACTCATATCGATAAACACAGATATCGTTTTAATTAGTTATGAAGTTGTGATAAAATGTAGATGGTAAAATATTATAATTACTTATCATTTATAATGACGTCCAGATTTATTAAAATGCGATTATTGAGTTTAGTTTCTGTATTTTTGGTTTTTAAGCGTTATAATTATCTCCTCTCTCTTGATAAAGGGATAATATAAAATAAAGATTGGTGCGACGTGTGAAAGTGTGGAAGGAGGCGCTTGAGAACGGCGGTCTGAACCTAAATGTGGCGAAAACAGAGTACTTGGCGTTAAACTCAACAGATCCCACACCCGTTCGCATAGGCGATGACTTGGTCGAGCGCACGGATCAGGTTAAGTACCTGGGATCTATACTTCACGCTTCTGGTGACATCGACTACGACGTCAAGGCACGTATTGCCGCCGCGTGGGCTAAGTGGCGGGAAATGACTGGCGTCACTTGCGACTCTAAAATGCCAGTCAGGCTGAAGGGGCAGGTCTATAAAACGATCATTAGACCTGTCCTCTTACACGGCTGGGAGGCGTGGCCGCTGTTGGAGCGACACAAGCAGATGCTGCGTGTCACGGAGATGAAAATGCTGCGGTGGATGTGTGGAGTCACGCGTAAAGATCGCGTGAGGAACTCGCGCATCCGCGGCAGCCTTCATGTCCGTCGCAGATAAAATGCAAGAGAGCCGCCTCCGCTGGTGCGGCCACGTCTTGCGGAAACCGCCCAGCTACGTGGGTAACAAATGCCTGGCAATGGCGCCCCCACCCGGTCCAGGTAGAAGGGGTAGGCCCAAGAAGTGCTGGCTTGGCTTCGTGGAGGGTGACATGCGTGAAAATGGTTTCACTACCTTGGACGCCCAAGATCGTGCGAAGTGGAGGAGGAAGAGCCGGAAGGCGGACCCTGAGCTCCGAGGGCACCGTAGCCTCGGATGCAATCAGGACTAACGTCTTTATGTGGATGATGATGATGATGATAATGAGATCCGGTTCTTAGCATTCCATGGATTCACCGTGCAGTCGCCGGGTCCATTTCTCGAGAAGTGCACAGTTGTGGACCGCCAGCTGTCCAGATGGTGAGTGTGGAACTGCTGTCGCGTGGAACGATGGCGGAAAGAGGTGGCGGGGATCAACCCGAACAATTCCTCGGAACACTCTCCATAGTATAGGCGATAGAAGATGCAGAGCGAAGCTACATCTCTACGCAGGACCAAAGAGTATAGCCGATTTGAAACATCCCGGCAGTTGACGATTCGAGTCGCTCTCCGTTCCCGTTGGATGCGGCCCAGAAGGTGAAAAACTATTTTTACAGGGATACAATTATTTTAATAGGGTCATAAAACGGCAAATTACCACTTTTATTACCTAATGATACACACTTATTATTTCTCTTACAGTTACACTGTCATACTGTCAATGGTTGAAGAAAAGAATGGGAAACCCTCTGATACTCCTCCCTACTTAAAGTTATAAGTGAGTATTAAATCCTAATGAATAAACTAAATATGTACTTATTGTGACAACAAAATGGAAACATAATAGTACCGATATCATCCCAACCCTAGTTCTCCCGAGATAAGTTCGACAAGTTACCGTCTCCCACTAAAATATGTAGCGACACGCTATTGTAAAGTTCCACTTTGTAAAAGTTTCGCCTTGATCTAGACACATGTTATAAGATTTTATAGGTGTACTATGGAATCACATTCATTTATTAATTGTGCATTTTATATTCACTTGAATATTGTTTGTTTTGATTGGTGTAAAGACATGGCAACAAGATCGAAGGAACCTATGAGAAATGTGTATGATTTTTATAGCTTTAGTGGCAATACAACATTAATGAAGTATGTGCGTAGTCACATAGGTAGCGTGCTACAATGACTTGTCATTTTTAAACCCCAATGCAAAGAGGGGGTGTTTGTTATAAGTTTGTCGTGTCTGTCTGTCTGTGGCTCCCGAACGAATGGAGCAGTTTCAATTTAGTTTTTTTTTTATTAAAGGTGACCTAATTATTTATGTTCTTAGACATGTTTGATGAAAAACGGTTGCGCCGTTTAAAATTTATTGGGGTTTTAAGTGGGGACGATAGACTTTTCCGGAGCCTTGGCTGTTCCTCAATCAGGAGGTGTACCTATCGGCTTGCAGTTTAGTTGGGCTCATGGAGAAGGAAATAATATACTGTACTCTATGGTTGGGCTATGTTTTGTTTCGGGTATCTTTATAAAACCTTATTACTATGGAGCTGATTTTTTCAGCAGTCCGTTTTTCACTTAGCAGAAGTACTTAGCTATGGATTTAAAACAATAGTTTTATTCTTTCTTCGATACAATTCGAATTAAAAACAAATAAAAACTTTAAACCAATCCCAAAAGTGAATACTGTATGAAAAATAATGTTGCAGTTAATATTGCAAAAGCAAATCAGCTTTTTTAATAAAATTGTATTTTCTTTCACGAGCTTCAAATTGCCAGACAGTGAGAAAAACTAAAATTGCACCCGCCAACCGGATCTAAACGGTTCCATGCAGATATATTACGGACGCCATCTTGTTGCCACTAGACAAAACACGTATAAATCAAGTACATTTCAGTTTTATTAAAAAGAACTGCAACTGTATGACGCTCTGTGGTCGACGATATTTCTCATATATTCTGGTAGCATTTAATATGATATAACGTGTTAGACTCTGCTAGCTGAATATTCTATTGAATTTGTCACGTAGTTCCGAATGAAGCATATTAATAAGCCTTTGGCTTCCAATACGTACTACCTCTGGATCTTAATAGGATCCGATATTATCGGGGTATTCGGCAACCCTCAAATCGATTACACTGACGTTTAGAACCGCAAGGAATTGTATCAAGGCAGATTCTGTCTCATCAGATGCAATTTAGATTTAATTTCGTCAATAACTTAGTTGTAATACAGTAAAGAGATTGTCTTTATAGGAACGGTTCAATTTATAGATGAAAAAATGATGATGAACTAAGAACCTCCTTTTTTGAAGTTGGTTACACATCAGAAACACGGCGAAATAATTTATTGTAATTATGATATTGTGATTAAAGTTGAACTCAACTATACCTACAATTACATCGGTTAGTTTCGCTATGCTCTAGTCCCGCTATACTCGACTCCAAAAACATAACGTCTTTGTTTTGTGATCACTGAATTTTTCTTCACATTTTTATGCTCTTTATCTTTATTACAAACATAAAAATATATTAGTGAAAAAAATTATAGGTACAGACTTTATTAATCCCGTAAAACGCATGTTATTTTTTTTACAATAATTCTGATACCAAGTTATTATGCACATGCGTGCACTAAGGAACAAATTTCCGCATAGCTTTTCATTTTATTTATTAGACGACGTGACCTCTAGTTATGCTGATAGGCAGACGCGGTGAGCAGCTTCTTTTACTTGCTTCACTTAGCAAGTAATCGTTTTCTTTGGGTTATAACGCGAATTCTGAATGAAGTTTTCATCCAGCTTTGCTTTTTATAGCTTACGTAGTCTAAGCTGTTCGTTTTTATTTTACCATGATGATCAGCTATCTATCTATTTATATATACTTTTATAATAATAGTAAATTAGTCGTATCTGTGCATTGACGATAATTTTAAAAAGCTTGGGTTTTTGGAATTCTTGTCTGTTAGTCCGCGATGGTTTCAAAAGTAATGCACGGATTTTAATGTATTTTTTTAAAGGTCTTACTTGGACTTATATCCTTACGTAAGTTTGGTCGCAATCAGTCAAGTAGAACTGGAGATAATTATGACCTACCTAAAACGTACATGCGTTTATATACAAGTGTCCTGACTTGCAGATGAGGTAGATTCGTGAACAAATGCCTCAGTGGTATCCATTACACACTATTATTATTACTGACGAGGATCAGTCCAGTGACCAAGTGGGATGATCTGTCTTCAGCCCATCCATACACTCTAACTCTCCAATCCAATACAAACAACATCTACAACTTAACTTCAACCACAATCAATTGTTATTCGGCATTGGAACTCAAAAAGGGTTTGAGTTTGACCCAGTATCTTTTTGAAAACTCTCCCAGACGAACCCGGATACTCTGCAAACTAGGACAAGTCCGGGGAAACCCGAATGAGGCAACCGAATACCCATTACCCATCAACATCGTTAAAATTTCATATTGGGAAACTTTATACGAGGTATATATTTAACTTTTTAAACTTTAATAAAATTACTTTAAAGTCATGTATTTGCCATGGCCCTTACTTTTACCAATCATCCAATAGTAGAGGTATCTTTCATGATTATTATACATGTAAACTACATCATATGCATAAAAATATTATAAAGTATCTATCAATTTGAAATAATAATAAATTGCTTAATTTTATCTCACTCTCGCTAACACGGAGTAAGCCACAATAATAATACACACATATATTGCCAGACTTTTTTTTCTATCGAAATTTCTATCGATAGGCAGAGACAATCAAAAAAGGAAAGATTCTCCACTTGCCATCCTTCTCTTTTTCAACTTCCATTTCTGTTAATACATAAAATCCAATAATCTCGATTTTTTTTATTATTAGCTATATTATATAAAAAATATGTAATGGTCTACTGCCACTTTCCAAAAATATGCAACTTTGTACGCAGTTATTGTTTTCATATTCCCCACATTAATACGATGGTACAGTCGTGTAGATCTAAATAGGTACCTACACAATTTATTTAATCGTAAGAAAAATAATTGGTTGGGTCTGTTCAATCTGACTCAACCTTTCACTTTGTTGAGTTAACATGATCTTCGTAATACAAAAAACATTGTTGTACGGTTGCAGCAATTTACTTACAGTTTCGTTAAGAAAAGAAAAATTGTAATTGATGACGACTGAATATGTGTGGCCTTTAAATTATATTCAAAGAACATTCTATATAATATTTACTGTCAGAATGACGTATCATCAGAATGATGTTATTGCCATAATTAATGTTTAGTGCTAAAATATTTTGAGATCTGACTTACCCTTTTGGCGTGCGATATCATTCATTTTTGTAATTGTGTTTATTTTGATTTTTGTTGTGATATTGTAGTTGGCACGTGAGGAACCCAACTTTACACTAAGTTGGGTATCAAATACATCAGAACTGATATTCAGTGTTATTTGTGCATACCCATCCCTAACTAATTACGGACACAGCATACATAAATAAATATTGTTTAAGTCTGTAATATTTATAATATTCAGTATGTTCTTTCATACAATGGTTATTTGATTTATCGAACACGCCTATTTTTTTTTAAATGTGGTAATCAATTATTATTTATCATGCTTTATTTCATTAAATATTCAATAATGAAGTGAGCATTAAGCTAAGATAAATATTCATAGCTCGGTACGCTAACTATGTAAGCCTTTTGTGGAGTGAACTGCAGTAGTAAATAGTGTACCGGAGTGCAGGCTGCAGTCCCGTAATGAATGTTTCGAGGAAATGAGAATTGTTCTTGTTAACATTAACAATAATAATAAACATTAGCAAATAATTTAACTAAGCACATAACACAGATTTACCTTTGTAGTAATTTAGGTAGCGAATGGGTGTAGTGTAAACTGTCGAGGGCCCTACTATTATCAGGATTGAATCAATGATCAGGATTAACTCAACCTCACTTGCAAGTGATTCTAGCGCAGGTTTTTGACGAATTTCTTATCTTTATGCCTAACTGCTTAACGACTGCACCAAAATGGATAATACTCAGACATGAAGTCATACATAAATAAATATAATCACGCCTTTATCCTCGGAGGGTTAGGCAGAGGTTAATTAACATCCACATTTTACCAATCATTCGGTCCCACGGAATAGGGGGTGAGCCTATTGCCGTTCCAGGCATTGACTCGAGATATGCATCAGAGGCTGAGCCTGGGCTGTATTATATCTGTCGGATGTTAAAAAGCTCTTTTTTTAGTCGCCTTGTACGACACCACGTGAGAAGAGGGAGTGGCCCAAATTTAACTCTGTCGGGAACCACACGGATAATAAAATTCTCCAGACCTAAAACTACAGGTGCAAACTTTTGTATCTTTTTGATGTGACAACGTCGTATAATTCGATGGAACCGGCTGCACGCACGAAAAAACATGACGTCATGCGGCGTTATCTTGCTCTGAGGCGGAACGCCTCATTTTAAAAAAATAAACATAAAAATGGACATACAATTGTATTTATGCGTACAAATAAATGTAACTTGATCAATTCAATTGTGATTTCCATTTACTCCTTTCTCTATATCCATACAAAATATCTACCAAACAAATAAAATTAAAATTTTCATTTGAAAAATGAAACCATTCCATCAGTATTTTATGACGTTGTCACGTTCAACTATCGTCAGTAAACCTACTTTACAGACGATAATTTTTTTTTATTTAAGTATAACTATATTCAATTGTTTTGAAAAAATGATAATACTTTTTTAAATCTCTTTATTTTGTATTCGTCATTGTCAGCAGGGTAAGAAAATTTCTGTGTGCTGTAATTGTTTAAACAGTTTTGCTTAAACGTCAGACAGGACGTGCAGCTAGTTTTCGTTATTTATGAAGCTATATAAATAGAAATGTTTGCCAAGAGGCACCGACACAAAACAATTACACGGGACGATAGATTAGCATAAAATAGGGACCAGTTTGTCCCCGGTACATTATATTGACTTATGTCTTCAGTTGCCTCGTGCAGCTTGCGACTAAAGATAAGTAGCTTAAACAATATACGGTAATAACTTCTTCATAACTCGTATCTGTGATATACATGTAGGTACATGTACAAATCTCTACAAATATAAAATGTACAAATCTCTATCTAACTTGGAGGGAAATAGGCATGAGTATAAGTATGTATGTACAAAACATATAAGTATTCAGGGTGTTAAGTAAACACTCTTGAAAACCAAGACCTGATGATTTAATTTTTTTTTTTCAATCGCAATGTTTTAAGAATATTTTTTAAATTTAGCTGTAGTAATACGATTTAGCGTGAATAAGGCTAATCAAACGTTTTTAACATCATGATTTAATGAAAAAATCGGTTGAAAAAACATAAAATGGCTTAATTTTTTTGTCATCAGCCTATCTTCGATCTTGGATGCTTTCCTCTAAGAACTACTTTCCCTACATTACATACAGTACAGTACCCTACATACAGTACAATATGAACAAAGTACTTTTTGATTAAAGTTTTGTCAAAATTGATTTCAAAGGGAAAGTCTTACTTTTATGTATCTTGTTGTTAGTGATATTTTATCCTGTAAAAGAAGCCTGAATTGTTGCTGGTTTGTTTTCACACATTTCAAGAAAATGTAGCAACTAAATACTAATTTTTCCTGCATTAAAATTAAAAATATTGTTTTATTGGAATGAACTTTTTTTCCCACGAATAGAAATCTACATACCACACCGCAATAATATAAACTATATGAAAACAGTGGGATTCCCGTAAGTGTTTATTGCATAGGCGAAAAAAAAAGGGTATTCCTCACAAATTCTCCAACCCAAATGAATGAGAGACCAAAGCAATCAGCTCCGCACATTCGGAGAAAGGAATGAAAGAGCAAATCGGTAGCCCGCATTCGATATCCCTTGAAATATTGATGACGGATCTGCCCAAGGGGACGATTATTTGAATCGGATCGTGTCTCGATACTCGTGAACATCCGAAACTGACGATTTCTACACCGACAATTTTAGAACTTTTTATTGCTTATACCAAATAACTTTTTTTTCGATACGCTTTGGTTCCAAACATTATATATTTTTATGTCAAGGAAATAGAGTTGAATTTCGTATCATGTTTGGCTATTAAAATATGCGGAAGGTGAACACGTATTGTACGTTTTTTTGACTATGTAAAACGAGTATTCTCAACGTTTTTATGAGCCGTGACAGATTGGAATAAATATGTCGAAGCGAAAGGCAACTTTTTACAACACCTATAAAGAAGGACAAGATTTCAAAGGAGACATCTGAGGGAAATTGTGTTAACCATTCAATTTTTTATCTGAGTCTGTGCTTGTCAACACAGTTTTTTTACAACTGTCATATTTCTTGGGGACAAGTCTATTGTCATCTATTGGATACGTTTTCTGACGTTGTGTCGTTACTCTGTAGAAACCATCCTGTCTTGTTTAGTCAATATATACAATCTTGCATTTAACTATCCTTGTCAGTCAACACTTGTGAAATAAAGCCCAGAAATACTGGTTTAATGTACTTCCTTGCAGAAGCTATACAGCTTACCGAGACAAATATGAAATACATATATTTTCTTAAACGCATTATTTTCTTTCTTTATGTATGTACCAATTAATTTCATTCTGTTACGTATATAATATACATACAGTATGGATACGACATATAGGCATTTACGAAAACCGCTAACCATCCTGGTCCGTAGGAATGTAACCAAACAAAATTTAAACTTAAATTCCCAAATTTTAAAAAACCGAAATTTTCTAACAAAATAATTATCAAAGTAAATGTTGAAAATGAAACTATCCGTATAATGTCATTGATAGTTACTAAGTCATTAATAAATACGCACACGCCTTTACACACACACACATACGCACGGTTTACGACAATAGGGAGGTAGTGTAGTAGGTAGGTAACTTAAGCATGTGCTACACGGTTGGCAACATTGGTTGGCAACAAAGGTTTACAACAGTGTAGATGGTTGTTTCCAACCAAATTTCGTTTGACCTTCCAACACCCTTGGCAGCGAGGCTTGTGTTGGCAACCACGGGTAGAAGCGTTGGTTTACAACTTGCTGGAAACCGTGTAGCCGCTTGTTGGAAACCTCGCGAACGACAGTCGCGTTGCAGCGGTGAGCGCAGGCAGACGTACGCGACGACGACGCTCTCAAAATGGCACGAGAAGAAAAAGAAAGAGCAGTAATTACAGAACTTCTCGAGCTATATAGAGACTTGCCCTGCCCTTGGGACTTAACTTGCGAGTCGTACAAAGACTCGCGCGGGTTTGATCCCCGCTCAGTGCAAATATTTGTATGCATGAATATTGCGAATTGCATTGGTCTGGGTGTTTCTATGTATAATATGCATGTATTTACAAAAAAAGGTATATAAGTATGTTTATCCGCATTCTAGATTCCATAACACCAGCTATAAAAGCTTACTATGGGCCTAGATAGCGTTGTGTATAATGTTGTGGAATATTATTTATTTATTATAAAAGAAAAAAATCTCTTTGTTCTTTAGATAGGTAAATATACGGTGCGAGCGTAGAGACGTCCTACTCACGCAACGTTTCATACAACACTGATGTTTCCAACATGTTGTAAACCGTGTAGCCGGCAAAGCGCAAATCTGGTTTTTCTGTTGCCAACCTCGGTTGGCAACCGTGTAGCACATGCTTTACTCGGAATAGCGGGCGGAGCGGCAACGAAGCACGCCGACGCGCCGGCGCCGCCGCCGGGCCGTGCCGCCGGTTGGGCGCGCTCACGTACCTACGTACGTAAGTAGGTACCACCAGATTCCGTAGAATCACAGGTTAAGACGTATAGTACGCAGAACTTTTAATAACACTGTAGATTGTAAATTCAAATCTTTGAAATTTTCAAAATGTCCGCCACTTGCTTGAATACACAAATTACATCGCCGAACCATATTGTCCCGATTTCGATTCGGATCCAAAGCCATAGCTTTCAATTTGTTAAATGCCTCAATAATTCGGCTGCGCAGTGCTTCTTGACTTTCAGACACACGTGGATGGCACAATAACAAAATACAATAGGTAATAATAGTTTTAAATAACACACAATTTCAAAATACACAATAGTTATGAAGAAAACACTCACACTGGATGGCACAACACGAAATAAATACTTACTATTATAATAGTTGAAAATAACACTATTTAAAAATACATAAAAGTTAATTAGTGTCAATTTCACTCTAAAAAACTATGTCGAATAAAATCTCGATGCGAACATGCGCGCGTGCTCGCGGTCACTGGCGAGCAAACGTCATGCACGTCTCGGGGGAATCCCCGAATAGCGAGTGAATATTTGAATGAATACACAGTGCGGCAACGTCGCATTTTACAATTTCTATAGTAGGTAATTAGGTTTTCCATATCTTGAATCAAATCAGGACAAGAAGTTTTTTGTACTACTAAGGTGGCAGACAAGCACACGGCCAACCTGATAGAAAGTTATTACCGTGGCATATGGATGTATGCAAGACCAATATCCTCTTTGAAGAACCTCATGTTCTAGTCCCTTGGGAGACTCATGGCAGGGAGTTCATTCCACCGCCTGAGTGTACGTGGGATAAAGTTTCTTTCATACCTTACAGTGTACACCGTTTCTAGGAAACAGTTTCAACGGTCCAACACCAAGCTATGCCGCACCATTAAGACCTGGAACTCTCTGCCAGCTCACGTGTTTCCTTCTTCCTACACGCCCGGGTCCTTTAAGCGGGGCGTGAAAAGGCATCTGATGAGGCCGTCAAGCTGAGTGCCACCACTGTTAACATGGTACATGTTTATGATGGTGACCCTCTTTCCGAGACTTTGCCTTTAACTTACCATCAGGCGAGGTGAAGTCAAATTGACGTGTCTGTTATTAAAAAAAAACTCATTGGCGACAGCTACTAGCTGATGGACTCACATGGACAAGTAGGAGTGGTCATAGTGTTCTCCGAAGCTCCGTGACAGCATTTTGGAGATGAAAGACTACAGCGCCCAACTTAGGGTCGTGACTCTTGAGGACTGCGTCGAAACTAGGACAAATCCGGGGAAGCCCGGACGGATGGGAACACTAATAGTAATAAAAATTTTACGACTATCGTTTCTAATGCCGATTACACACTCGCTTACATTTTGTTCTGAATTAAATCTGAATCGTGAATGTAGAAATAAATTTATCTTAAAATTTGTAACAATTTCAAGTCGGTCTTTTCCTGTATGTAAAGTTCAAAGTATTCATGATCAATAAACATAAACACTACTGGTGAAATTATTAAGCATAGGCGGTTTACGGCGGTACATCATCGACCGCGAGGTCGAAAAATCCTGTCTCTGCCTGCCCCTTGACGCGGCCATGCCGTCCGCACGGAGGTGCGGTGCCTCACACGCGCATACGCATAACCACTCTGTGATCGAACCGGTCAATTCCGCGTTAAATACATAGGCACGCGCTACGCGCGTCTATCGCCGTACCGCGTGGATGTCGAGTGTGAAAGAGTCCTTATACGTAGGCATACAATTGAATGAGAATTTAAAGTTCATTGAAAACTGCTATTCTACAGAGTGTTCACAGCTGATCAAAATTCACTAAAATTAAAACTCTTGTTTTTGACCTTAATACTTGACCGATTTTGTTCAAACTTTGCCCGTTTCATGCTAACAGGGTACCAAGTATGTGGCTTCAATTAATGCCTATATGTCGTATCCATATTGTATATTACTGTCTATAGAAACAGGTTATTTACCTACACGAAAATCACATTATAAGAAAATGCAAGAAATTTCAACTCTACTGGTTACAAAGATAATTTTTTCGTCTACATCCATCTTGTTGGCTTATTCCTTTTATTTATCACTAGCTTTAACAAAGGGAAAATCCGCGCTATGGATTCACACACCGAGGATAATAAAGAGTAATTATTGTTGGAATGAACTCAGGACCGCTGCAGATAATAGAAGGAAAATTCCACCTGAATTTATCGTAGCATCTGATAAAATATTTTTCAGTTGGTCGAGCATTTAAATCATTACCACTTTTATGTTTAATTGCTGTATTTTCGCCTCTTCATTGAGTTATGATTTTTCTAGTTTAGTTCAGTTCTTTATATTTCAATAGAGTTTAACATTTTTATAACTTATTGACATCGATTCTACTTAGCTTATCCTTGGAAGAATAACTTCGGGACCATACTTATTATGTGCCTTATATTTTATTTTAGTAAAAGTTATAATTATATACATTTTTCCTAATAAATTTTAAATCGACAATTTTATCCAGAAATACACTGGAATATTTTTGTTATCTTAATTATTTTAATATTAGCTTTTGCCCGCGGCTCCGCCCGCGTGGATGTCGGTTATCGCGACCAAACATAGTCTACGTCCTTTCTCATGGTCTAATCTACCTTTATTCAAAATTTCATCAAAATCGGTTCTGTGGTATAGGCGTGAAAGCGTAACATATAGACAGACAGACAGACAGACAGAGTTACTTTCGCATATATTTAAGTATGGAAGTATGGATTTTCAGTTCATGAATTGACTTTATGCTGTTGGCAACATAAAATTTATGTTTGATCATCCGTTGAGCATTAAGCGTGCCGTATATATAGGCATATTGAAATGAGCGTGCAATAAAAGCTTTAAATACTTAAAGCTTTTATTATAAATCATCGTAGATAATATGCTTATTAAGCAACAATAATAACAATAATGAGTTGTGCTTCTATCCTAAGTATTTAAGTACGTTTAACTCCATTTTCAAACGTATGCAATTTATTATTCTCCTGCACCTGTATACAAATAACAAAACTCGAACAAGAGCAGCCGCAGGAAAGACCGATAGCGTAATAAATTATTTGAGGGGCCGAAATCTGGGACGGTGCCAATTAGACCGGGTATTTCGTTGCAGACTGCTTAAAACCCTGAAGCACAGGCCAAACTAAAAATTTTCGATGGGTTATTTGATCTCACTCGGGAAATTGGTAGCACACCAATTTGGAGGGTTAAAACTAGCCCATGGGGTTTATAAAATTTATGACTTCATTAAGTTTTGTTTGTTAAAGTCACGATTTAAGACTTCTAGGCCCGTATTCTAGAATGACACTCGGCCTGAATTTATATTTATCTGAGGACAGATTGTATAGACAATATATCAAGCTATCAACCTGTCTATCCAATCTGTCCACAGATAAATCGAGGTTCAGGCTGAGTCTCATTCTAGAATGCGAGCCTAAGTGTGTGTTGATTCTTGGTAGTTTACAAAGTATGTGTGCTAATTGTGTAAAAAGTGAAAGTTTGTCTTTACACCTAATGAAATAACAAAACTCACGGGGACATTACGATGCTGGCGGCATTTTCGTGTCTTGTAGTGTAAAGTTAAAAAAATATCTACCTCTGTTTAAAAAAATCCACAGAGATCAGTTCTATGGTGGTTACTACCTCAGCATATGCTGAGTGTCCAGCCATATTGCGGACACAGCGGACATATATTTTTATAACTTAGAAATTCTATTAACACAGACCATGTGTGATGTACCTATCTTTTTTCTTCTTTATATTATTCTATAATTCTTTGGACTTGCGCCACGTAGACAATGACTCGTTGACAACGTCATTAATGTCAATCTTTCACATGCGTGTCACACATTTGCTCAGGCGGCGACCACAGATAAGAAAAAAAAAATAACTTGGACGCATCACCACGACCATTTTCAGAGTTCGGTTACTGTTCGTTTAAAGCGTTCGTCGCCTGAGTAGCTGTAGGTCCACTCACTGGTGTTGTGGTTAATTTTTTGTTATTTTTTATTTTGATTTTCTTTTTTGATAATGTGCATGTGTTTATCCGCAATAAATAAATAACTTAACCAGCTTTTGTTGTGGAATCTAGAATACGTAATGTAAATATATACATGTACATATAAAAAAATTCTTTCTATCTATCATTCAATATTAATATTCTTGGCCTATATTACTATTATTGTATATACCTATGAAGATAGATGCTTAAAATTAATATCAAACCAACTATTGCAGTTGGAAGAAGAATCAATTTTCGGTGCCGAAGAGAATATGACCGAAAACTAATAATATAAGGAGGGACCTCATAACCAGTCGTCCATTACAAAAATATCCATGCAGGTTTTTTCCTATAAGGGATATTTTTATATTGGCTGTTATATTGCTACGGAATAGTTAGGGGTAGCCCGCCTAATGGAAGGTTGTGGCCAAGCTAAAACATATTCCTGTTCTTTGAAAACCTTTGGATATATTTTGGCATATTTTTTATCGATTTATGTTTATCATAGAGTAGGTAAAGTGTATTTATATATATACAGGGTGTAATCGTTAAGTGTGTCCAGGCGATTATTCCGTAACTATTACAGATATCAAAAAACTGTAAACTGATATCAAAAGTACGTTACCTAATGAGTAAAATGACATCAATAACTTTTTAAAATCAAACGAGAGGTATCTAAAATTTTGACATTAAACCCTCCCATACATTTAGTATGAGATTAGTAGAAAGGTTTTAGTGTCCTTATTTTAAAAGAATATTTTAGCTTAGTACTGATATAAAGGAAACTGTTTATTAACCTAGCAGAGTAATAAAATTAAAAATAATAATATTTATTTATTAGTAAGTACAATTTTTTTTGTAATGTGTTGCTTTTCAGTTTGCTCAAATTAATGCGATATTGAAACACGGTTTATTAATAATTTGAAGTGGTAAGATAACTAAAAAACTTTTAAATTTAAAAGCGTCGGTAGCTTAGTGGTTAAGGAGTCGGCCTTACGATCAAGAGGTCCCGGGTGATGACATGATCCTAGCCATTACACTACCGGCGTGAACCCACTCCTAGCACAAGCATTTTAGCTTGTTGGAGGGGTTAGAGGGAATATTAGTAACTTCGGTTCTAATATTCATTAAAAAAAAATCTTCACATAATAATACTTGAAAATCATCATTGTCATAATCATACGTAATCATAAAATATGATTAAGGTAAAATGAGTACTAGACCACTTAAAATAAGGAAACTAAAACCTTTCTACTAATCTAATACTAAATGTATGGGAGGGTTTAATGACAAAATTTTAGATACCTCTCGTTTGATTTTTAAAAAGTTATTGATGTCATTTTACTCACTAGGTAACGTACTTTCGATATCAGTTTACAGTTTTTTGATATCTGTAATAGTTACGGAATAATCACCTGGACACACTTAACGATTACACCCTGTATATATCCATATAATATTATAAATGCGAAAGTAACTCTGTCTGTCTGTATGTTACGCTTTAACGCCTAAACCACTAAACCGATTTTGATGAAATTTGGTTTAGGGATAGATTAGACCTTGAGAAAGGACGAAGGCTATGTTTTGTCTCGATAACCGACATCCAAGCGGGCGGAGCCGCGGGCAAAAGCTAGAATTTATATAAAATCAAAAAAAAAAAGGTTAGGTGGAATAGCTCAAGTGAATTAAGTTAATATAGCCATTGATTTTTATATAAAAGTAAAAAAAGCACAATGAAACTTGGGTGGAGACCTAGTGTTGCTTCTACAGAAGGCCTAAAAATATTAGTGAACAATACATGATATATTATATTACAATATTTTAACATTCAGTAACGAATACATTATCTTTAAATATTTTATAAGTTTTTTTAGTAACTACAAAATATGAAATAACTTAGATTAAAAATGTCTAATTTACTAATTTTTTCAGATAAAAGGTGATTCCAACTCATTGACTTGAAAAAAAATCATGATATTCATAACGATATTATCGCGACGTGATCACTTTTTCATAATCATCGACATCGCCCAATATTTTATATTTATTATTAGATTCTGTTGAATGTACATTTCTCAATAGCACCAATTCAATACAAATTATTCAATCGAAACATTTATTTCATTGAACAACTGATCAGTATCCCAAATAAAATTACCTCCAAATTTATTTATATTTACGCAATTACTCTTTTCCTGAGTCACTCTTCCATCACTGCCCTTTCAATATATATTTTGTGCAAAAAATCAACACAAAATTAAGCTGAGCTTGGTTTGGACCTTCATTGAGGCGTAAAATTCTTCATATTGGAAAAAGAGGCGTATAATAGATGTGCCGTGGGGCTTTTACAATAAATTGCGCCCGTAGTGGTCGAGGTAATTGGCAGGTGACCGGCGTGATTATTCAATCTGGGCATTGATGAATTTAAAGGCGAATGCTTCCGTTTATGTAATGCCTGCCTATTGAGGCCAGTATATAATTATTGGTAACAATGACAGACCATTTGTTGTGATGCTTTCGACTGTACTGTTCGATGACAGAGGTAAATGGTCATTTTTATCCTATTATACCACAAGATTCTTAAGTTTTAGAGTAAGTAATAATGAGAGTTCCTTACATAAGTGCCAATCCCGATTGCATCCAAATTTCTCTCTCTGCACCAGTTAGATTGTTTTTTTTTTTGCTTTTAGGGAATACCATTTTACCTGCAAGCCCAAGAGAATTTCAGCCGTTCGACAGATGTGCCGCATTTTAGTCTTGAATTCCAAAATGTTTGAAACTATTGCATGGTTTTAGGAACATATTTAAATACTCTATGTAAATACTAGCTGACCCGGTGAACTTTTTACCGTCAATTATATTCCGCCTTCGTGGCGTCAGATCCCGTTCCCGCTGCACCCTTTAGTATATTAAGCATGTATTGTATATAAAAACCTTCCTCTTGAGTTATTATATCTATTATAAGAAGTTGCATCGAAATCTATAGCGTAGTTTTAGAGATATAAGCATACATAGGGACAGACAGACGCGGAAAGCGACTTTGTTTTATACTATGTAGTAATAATTAACCTGCTCGTACTATGATTTAAGTTGAACTTGGTTGGTCCAACTTGAACAGCATAACTCTGAGCATTTTGATGTCTGCTTTATAAACTAGGTACTTAGTAAGTTTTAACAAAACATTGTCTTTCGTTTATATAATAGATTCTACAAATACAAAAGACTCTTTAGAAATTGACAACTTACAGTACATTCTAGAAAATTCTTTCACAAATCAACTGTAAACCTTTTTATGAATAGTGAAGTTTAACAAGAAACTACGCTTAAAGTTACACGTTTTTCACATCAAGTGCGTAGAACGTATCTATGTCGTGTATAGCTGACACAGATAAAAAAGTGTAGTGATGAAAAGAAATACTACGAAGATAGCATCTCAGAAAATATAAATTGAAGCGCGTAGGATGTGTATCTGTTACGGAATATATTACTTACGACATATTGTAGCAGTTGTTAAAGTGTAAAATTAGATATTTTACCAGGTATATCTGGGTATATAAAATAGATTGTGTATTCTTTATTTGGAAATGTATAACGAATAAGTATTGAAATACGTAAAAGTCAGTTCTTTTCGGGCCGACAAAGAAGGATAAATAAGTTTGCCATAAAAGGTAGGGCCGAAAGCATTCGGAACTGGGGATATTTTCTATCTAACGAGAATGGAAAAAAGATGTGAGGATGTGTCTGGGTGACATAATAATATAACTAAATTGAATGTAAGCTAATAATTTATCAAATATTCGATATTAAAATATTCGCCGGGATATTAACCATGTTTTTTAAAGTAAGGTGAAGCCATGATCACGGATGCTCCGGCATCCGTGGCGCTTATCCATCTATCCATCGTGGCGCCATCATAGCGCTTGTAACAGTGCCGAAATATCGGAACTCAAACTTTAAAAAACATGGTAAATATCCCGGTGACTGTTTTACTATCGATGTGAATTACCATGCCAATCTCAAATCATATATAAAATATTCCTCTAAATTTAGCTGAACTTGTCAAAGTAATAGACAATATTAAAGAGCTTTTTGTAAGTGATAAATTAATAAAGATTGCTGTTTAATCACTTTGTATAGAATAATATTTCACACAATGGTCTTTTCTTGAAGGATATAAATAAATCTATTTTAACACTTTTAATAAAGATTGCGCGCAAGCCTACTACAATAAAATGCGATTTTCTAAATCAACTTCATTTGAATAGAAAAGAGCCTCCGCCGCTTTTCAGTAAGTTTCATTTGAAAGTTTTTCTACAAAGATGGAATAATTTTATTCTTTTCTTAGACGTCGACAATCAGATATTGGAAATCTGAATGATATGATCTCTCACCTAGTATTTGCTTTTTTACCCGACTGCCGGTGGAAGGAGGGTAATTCAACTTTTATTAGTTGTGATGAAAATAATTCTGAACATAGTTATTAAAGATCATTATTCCTGGGCTTGAAGGATTTTAATAACTAACCTACTCAAAATAACTCGACACTCTCGTTATCAATTATCCTTATCAGTTATCAATCTTATCAATCAATGACAGCTTCTGTCCCAGAATAGATAATAGTACTAGCGTACCTCTGTGGCGCAGCGGTTGTGAACGCGGCCTCTACGCAGGAGGCACGTCAGGTTGGATGATGCACTGAGGGGGGAGTGCAAATATTTTGTATGAATGAATATGGCTATTTCCATTCGTCTTGTAGCCCTCAAAAGTCCAACAACTGGTCTAACTGCAAGGCTCCAATGTCGCCTTTGGGTTGTGGGGGTCAGGGCAGTTGCTTCACAGAAAATTCGAGGTTCAGCCAAATCCGTAATAAGACTGGTAAAGCGGGTCCCAGACTCCAAGCCTCCAACCAGATCAAAGCTTCGGATGTGACTGAGATTAACGCTAAGAGGAAGAAGAGGAAATTTGAAGGAATAGTACTCCACGAAATTTTCGCCGCAAGCAATGGAACCGTAGTTGAAATCGGATTTAAGAGTTAACCGTAGTCGGGTTAACACAGTAACGGATTATGGTTCACATCGAGATATAGCCGCCGCGTTGATACACAAAGCGGGGATTAATATTGCAAAGTCCCAAGTCGAATGGAAACACTTTTATGATCAAAAAGCTAAAACGATTACCTGTGCACCGGATGGGGACAATTATTGTATAAAGGTTTGTGTTGAATATTACGTTCATTCCCAGTAGTCCTTTGTAAGGATTATTGAGACTGTTCTGTCTGTTATAGTACCTACATATAGTCTCTAAAATGAGTTATATTATTGGTTGTCTTTAACACAATTTCGCAAATAAACTCTCAGTAATTATGTACTAACTGCGCGTCCTGGCTTTGCCTCGGTGCAATTTCAGCACAAACTAATTTTTATCATAAAAATGAAGTAACTCTTTCTGCTGTTTGTTACGTCTTAACACCTACACTACTAACCTAATTTTGATGAAATTTTATGTTGGGTAGATTAAATCTATGGAAAGGACAAAGGACAAAGGATGACCAACATCCACGCAAATCTAATAGTACAAAATAAAAATATAAATCCAACTGGGTAGAAATCATTTGGCAGTTATGCGAATAAAAACATCGGTGGTCCATTCTAACAAAATATTGAGACAATACTTACGTTAATGGATCTCCCCTCATTAAAGATTCTCTTAGAATACTTTTCTGATATAATACCGTAAAAGAAAACTTTTAACTTGCATTAGCGTTCAAAAACATGAGTTGACCGCAGCTGGCCGCCACGCCAGTCTGACTTGTAATCCTAAAAGGGTAATATTTTAGTGAAAATAGCCTTCCACGGCGGAGTGCACTCAAGTGTTTACCTCAGCCATTAACCCCATTAACGAGCTAGTGTTTCGACCACAATGTGAAATAAAATCTAAACTTGCCTGTTTCAAGTTTTTGTTTGACAGTTGTTCGTTATATTAGTTGTACAAACTGTTTGAAACGTTGTTTTGGAGTTTTTTTTATTCATCAGTATTATCGGCCCCAGTTGCATTGAAAACACGAGTCTACTTTGACTTTTCGAGCTTGAGGTCTGCAGCCCTGCACTTTCGACCAATGTATTAAGCTTTTGAGAGGGTGAATACCATCTAACCAGTGAACAATAAAAGGAAAACCTGCACCAAAGTAGGTATGCAAATAAATAATGATAGATAGAGTTGGTATTTGTTTAAAATAGATAAGGATCTGTCGCAGGTTTTCCACACTAGTTTGGGAGGTCAGATGGCAGTCGCTCCTGGAAATGACGACATACCGATCGAAAAACATAAGTGAACCTCGGGCTCCAAAGGGTGAACTTTCAACGCAGTTATGATTAAAATTTTCTGATATTGCACAAGCCTCTCCTCCTGTCTACCTTATACAGAATGTGTTACACTATACAATATCTAACCGCACGGAATTTTAGAGAATTGTCCGTCGCTGCAGTACGAAAGAAACGAACGTGAGAAACAGAAATAGTAAAATTATCTTCCTTTAATAACATACTTCTTTTAAGAATTTTTAATTAAGATAAAATAAATATATAATTATTCCCGATGAATTTCGAACTTAAAAAGTTAGCATAATAAATGCTAAAAAAAGACATTCAAGATAAAATATGATGGATAAGGCGATTGGCACACTGCGACGCGCGACGCGGCGTCGAGCGTTGTTGCGTCGACGCGGCGTCGCGCTCGTCGCCTCTACGGAGCTCATTTTGTATAGAAAAACGCGGGGTCCCACACACTGACAACGCAATCACGCGCGTTGCCGCAGAATACGCGCGTACAAGCAGAAAACGCGAGGTATGGCACACTGAAATCTGCCATCACGCGCGTGTTTTTCGAGCGATGTTTAGTCCGAGAGCTGTTAGAAATTTCTGTGTAGGTAATTGAGACGAATTTTAATTTAATATTATTGCAATGCAACATGACTTTTTAACGGCAAATTTAGAGCGCTTTCACATCAACTGACGTCCGATATCCAATATCCGATATCTGAGATCGGAGGAAGTCAAATATCGATGCCCAATATCGGGATTTGGAGCCGACACCACTGTTTTGGTTCGTTATCGGAACACGCAGAGACTGTAAGCGACTTTCAACCTAAATGGCATTTTCTTAGTTACGTCTCTTTTCGCGTTAATAGATGACGCTGATCACGAATATAAGAAAAAAAAATTAGTTACTATGTCATATCAATAAGTCGAAAATAGCTTGCACTTCTAATCATTTTCTTTTCATCTCTAGCGTTCTTAATATAGTCTGGGCTATCGAGCTAATGGTCGGATGGCTTTACTTTACTTTTCTCAAAATTTTAGATTACTTCACACACCTACCTACCAAAAAAATTCTAATATCTCTCGGACTATACTAGCTCTCCCGCGCCACGCGCGTCGACGAACGACGCCGCGTCGAGCGTTGCAGTGTGCCAATCGCCTAAGTTACTATTTTGTCAAACATTAGATATTTGTATACGCGCTAAAAAATCAGACCACATTATTAACTTCAAAACTTTGTTCAGAGACATCTATCAATGCACAAGTGAACCACAAAGACATGAAACTGGCTTGCCTCTGCGAAGTTTCGTAGAACTTTCAACAGAGGAGAAATATGTTGACTACCAAATTGTTTGTACCATTTTCACAATATTTTGACTATATTTTTCATGTTTAGGCGATTGGCACACTGCAACGCTCGACGCGGCGTCGTTCGTCGACGCGCGTGGACGCGAGAGAGCTAGTATAGTCCGAGAGATATTAGAATTTTTTTGGTAGGTAGGTGTGTGAAGTAATCTAAAATTTTGAGAAAAGTAAAGTAAAGCCATCCGACCATTAGCTCGATAGCCCAGACTTTATTAAGAACGCTAGATATGAAAAGAAAATGATTAGAAGTGCAAGCTATTTTCGACTTATTGACATGACATAGTAACTAATTTTTTTTCTTGTATTCGTGATCAGCGTCATCTATTAACGCGAAAAGAGACGTAACTAAGAAAATGCTATTTAGGTTGAAAGTCGCTTGCAGTCTCTGCGTGTTCCGATAACGAGCCAAAACAGTGGTGTCGGCTCCAATACCCGATATTGGGCAACGATATTTGACTTCCTCCGATCTCGGATATCGGATATTGGATATCGGACGTCAGTTGATGTGAAAGCGCTCTAAATTTGTCATGTTGCATTGCAATAATATTAATTTAAAATTCGTCTCAATTCCCTACACAGAAATTTCTAACAGCTCTCGGACTAAAAATCCCTCGAAAAACACGCGCGTGAATGCAGATTTCAGTGTGCCATACCTCGCGTTTTCTGCTTGTACGCGCGTATTCTGCGGCAACGCGCGTGATTGCGTTGTCAGTGTGTGGGACCCCGCGTTTTTCTATACAAAATGAGCTCCGTAGAGGGGACGAGCGCGACGCCGCGTCGACGCAACAACGCTCGACGCCGCGTCGCGCGTCGCAGTGTGCCAATCGCCTAAGTATTAAGTATAGTTCTTATTTTAATATTACAATGACTCGTACTTTGCTGAGCATCCGAGTACCTCAACTAGAGGAAAACTCGCCCCTGCCACGCCTCCCGTGAGCGTTAAGAGAAGCTTGTAAAATATCACCAAACGTCTGCGGTACTCGTGCCTATAGCGGCAAGACTGTGTATCCTCCATAGCACCCGATCCTCCACCTTGCGCATACAGAATATCCTGTTGTCCAGCCATCTTGCTACATTTAGATCAGACAAACAAATTACTCTCTAGAAGCATTTAATAATGGTAATTTGTGATAACCTCAAAAGTATTTTTACCACAGACGTAATTCACACGACAATATTAATGATAACGTTCAACAATCTAGCCCCCTATAATAGTAGGTACCTAGAGTATGATAAAAAGATGTGACCTCGTAGTTAAAATTTTCAACAATTCATGTCACAAACACAGCTATCAGTAGGTAATTTTTGCACCCAAAAGTTGTCTGTTGGTACCATGCCTTCATTATACCTTTTCATACAAATATGAATAATTCGATAGAACAATCACTCTGCTAAGTGCTATCCACATGAATTTATACCTAACTTACAGTTGGTTCGTTGTCCTGAAGTAAGTACAGATTGCGCCATAATAGTCGTTAGTATAAAATTCACTAATGGTTGAAGGATTGATGGAAAGTGAAACTCTACAAGCTAAATTCTATTTCTAGTAGCAGGGTGCGCATTGTCTTATATAACTTTTCAACTCCTATCATCGGAGGTCCGAAAATGTTTCTCATACCATTTAAAGTTATAATGATCGTTATTCATATAAAATATTAAAATTAAATATTAAAAAACATAATCATTTAAATTCATAATATGACAAATCATACACTTCGTTTTTACTAATATTTGTTTTAATATATATGTTTATACTAATGATCGAAACTCATAATCATTCGAATAAATAAATATAATATTCATAAAACGAGATGCTACCAGACAAGTAGGTTAGGTTAGGTTAGAACTGTGACCACAACAACGCGCGAGTCGAGCGAGTGAAGCGGCAGCGGCAGCAGCGGCAGCATCCGGCAAAGCGCCAGAAACTAATTTTTGTTAGAAAATTAGACAGAATTTATTAAAAAAGAAATTTTGTTGAAGTATGTTCGTAGTAACAACATTATTAATTAAAGCAATAGAATGTTATGAAGAAAAAAGATCTGAATAAAAAGTTATGGATTTAAACTGGTTCTTGGTAGGAACATTATTATTAATAGAAAAAATATGATCGCTAACTGTTATGAGTTCCGATGATAGTAATAAAAATGTATGAATAAAAAAAGTATGAAAAATAAAATTATGAAGAGTGATGATTATGAACACAAATCGGTAGAGTATCTATTCTGTGTCGGTAGTAAGAAAAAGAATAGGATAAAAAATAATATGTGAGCCAATATGTACCCCTAGTAGCAAGCAAGTGAATGAAACAATTATAATGTGTCATCTCAAGTAATTCTTCAGAACACAAACCAGCTAGAAAGACGCGAAAAGGAGAATATAAAAATACGGCTAAATCTCTTTTGAAGAAGATTTAAATATTAAAAGAAAGGTTTAATATGCTTGGTGAGTTTAGGATCACAGAGAAATTTAAAGGGGATTTTTGTACCTTTTGAGAAGGTGCTCTTTTTAAGGTGCGCAAAATCCCCACGAATTCTTTCCTCGCCGGAGTCCGAGGGGTCTAAAACGCCGTTTGTGGGTCGTTGTGCAAAGCCGAAACTGACGTTGATAGGCATGTTTGCGGAGGACAGAATATGATTTTCCTTCTCCATGGGCATATGGCTCGTACTGGAGAAGATGCTTTAGTAACACGCACGTTATTGTCTGGAGTGGTAGTTAGACCAGCATGGTAAACTGCAAGGAATTACCTACCGCTTCATCTCTTTCTTTACGCTTACTTTCTTTTTTGTTGCAATCTTACTTAGGTATATACTTTGAAGGTCATGTCGACATGAAATCCGGGAATAGACTGATGTACTTTATACATCTAAGCCATTCGGTCTTCGCATGAGCTCAGTATAAAAAACAAAGATAACTATTTAAATAATATACCTACTAAATGAATAACTATAGATAAGATACACAAAATAATGGTCCATAAAAAGTGATAAAGTTGATATTTCCATTTAGTCATGTTGATAAAAAGTGGAAGTGTGCGTGTTTCTTTTATTTTATAAAATATCAGTTACATTATAATAATGTTTAATATCGTGTAAGTTATTGTGTATTACTATTTATATACATAACATAAATCACAAAAAAGTGTTTAGTGAAACAGTATTCCACCTCATAATAACACAAACATCCTTAACTACCATGCTTAATTAATTATGTTATTTCTGTGATGAAAACTATTAAAACACCATGTACTTATGATATGAAAAAAATATATATTTTGCGTATTACCACAGTGATGCAGTTGTATTAAATTATGCGAACAGTGCTCTAGTGAAAATATTTATCAAAAAATGTGCAATTATGTTTTAGAATGTAAGGTGATGGCATCAGATACCATTTCCATTATTTATCGAGGAAAGTGAAAGTTTTAAAATTAGTATTGATAAAATCGCCTCAAAAATTTCATCAGTATTTTCGTGTCGTGCCTAATTTGTCAGCAAAACTTTCCATTCAATATACAATTTCTGTGCTAATACGCTGTAACGTTTTTAATGTTGGATATTTATTGTATTTTAAAATCTTAGTTCTAAGTATATTAAACCCCGTGGCAACCGCTTTATCATAGATCAACGCAATAAAAGACACGTTTTATATCGCGTTATACAATTTCGACTAATATCAACACAAATTATCTGCCAATACTATCAATGTTATCAGTATCAATTGATTACAATATCTTTCTATGTTGACCTTGAGAACATTGTTTCATCTCTCTTTGTCCGTTTACTAGATTCTTTTTGATCAAAGCACCTATTTAGTTCAAAGGTGACGGCGAAAGCTTTTTGTGTGGTACATTTCCTATTCATTAAACATTTGCCATATTTTTAATAGATATGCAGTAGCCTAGTGGTATGGGTGATGGACTGCTGAGACGAGGTCTCGGGTTCGATCCCAGGTTTACCATGGCACACACCAATGACTTTTCGATGCTTTTCGAAGTTATGTGTGTATTTATCGCAGGTTTATAAGTGCCCGGTTAATGGCAATTGGCTCGCCACCTATTACATTAGGACCTAAACATAAACTGGCGAAATGTGGGTGCTAGCACCTCTGCCTACCCCTTCGGGGAATACAGGCGTGAGTTTATGTAATGTTATGTTATGTTTACAACCGCTGTACTTATTTAGTTGAGAGACAAAGTAAAATTTCATATTCACGATTTAGATTTATTAAAAAAATCTGAAGGGTAGGGTACTCTCTCATCCATCCATACTAATATTATAAATGCGAAAGTAATTCTGTCTGTCTGTCTGTCTGTCTGTCTGTATGTTACGCTTTCAAACCTAAACCACTGAACTGATCTTGATGAAATTTGATATAGGGGTAGATTTCCATACTAATCTTATAAATGCGAAAGTAACTCTGTCTGTCTGTCTGTATGTTACGCATTCACGGCTAAAACACTGAACCGATCGCGATTAAATTTGGTACAGGGGAAGATTATATTGTGTGTGTGATTATATGTCCTTACATAGGCTAATATAAGTATAATTTTGATAATAACATAAATGAAATAAGGATTAAATTGATATTCTATTTTTCACAGGTCAGGATTAAGGCTGCTAAGTATATCTCCATCATCATAGAAACACAGTGGAGTAGTATACGTCATACGACAACGATAGAAAATTCTTCTAAGTAAGTCTCTCTTGTTCTGTCTTAGATAATTGTTCATTTACCATTCCCATTAATTCGTGATTCCATATTCATAAATCACCTCCTGTAAGCTCTAATTCTAATTTAAGTGGTTTTAGTTAGCTTGGTCAAAGCCGTTATTACTATGACCAACCTAAAAACGACTATGACGGCTATGACCAAGCCACTGAAAGCTATTGATTCAAGTTACTTTCTAGCAAATTCCGTAATATTGGAAATTACTGCTCTTTTGCTTGTAATAAATTTGGATTCTTCTAATGCGCTGTTTTTAAAGAATATTAGAAAAGATGTTAATAATATTTCCTCTAACCCCTTCAACTAAGCTGAATTGCTTGTGCTAGGAGTGGGTTCACGTCGGTAGTGTAATGGCCAGGATTCGAACCCGGGACCTCTCGATCGTAAGGCCGACTCCTAAACTACAAAATGACTCCAAAATATCTTCTTTTAAATCCAAGTTTAAATCACAACAGTGAGCATGATTGTTTATGAACATTGCGATATATTTGAGCCTTATCTACGACAAAACGCTCAAATAAGAAGACATGCATGACCTTTGGTTTATCTGTAATACCAAAGTATAAACAATACTTAATACAATATTGCTATAACTATACAATAGAATTTTTGTCCAGTATAATAATAGTGATTACATAGCTACACTGAAAATCTATTAGAATTCTTCTAGAATTCTTACATGCGCAGGTCGTGCTTTAAAATTTAGAGATCAGATTTATTTAACAGATAACCTAACTGATAATAAACCCAAATATTTATATTAACTACTTAAAAAATGATGAATTAAAAATAGATATATTCTACTCTATAATTGCTACAGTTAATAGTGAAATCCTCGCAAATGCAAATGAGTCCATAAATCCTGTCGTGGAAACTAAGAACATTAACGATATCGGAATGGGATAAAGTGCAGTAGATGAAGTGGTCAATTTGCCAACTGCCACTGCATTGAGAGTTGACTTGAGGGTATAATAGTAACTCATGGATAACTTTGCTCTTTCTTAGCGTTATGGGTTCGTGATTAACTGACTACACATTGATAAAGTTACTATCCTTCGGGATAAAGCGTCGGCCCTCGTTGCCACACGAACATCACTATGGTAGTCGTTATGAGTAGTTGAAGCTCTCAAAAGTTCGACAAGTCTCAAAAATGATAGTCGCTTCATGAAAAATAATGAAGTTCAGATGTATATAACAGTCCGATTGGAAACCCGACCCCAACAGACTGAGAATGAATGAGAAAATATATTCAAACAAAAAAATCACTTATTTTCCAGATGTCGAAAAGGATGCGGCAAGATCTTTGTGACCTTATATCACTTGGAAAATCAATAGAACTGTCATCAACTTTGCCACAAGAAACTGTATCGTGGTATATTCTGCCTCCTGATTGCTTATATAACAGTGACCAACTACTAGCGACGTCACCAAGTCTTCTAGAACAAATTGAGTAAGTACATATTATGAGTTAATATTATGCAATCATTTTTCTAGTCAGTATTCAGTATTATTATCAATCAATCAATTAACCCACCGCAGTCCACTGCGGACACACAATAAACAACAGGGAACCTTTGTAACAGTACTCGTATCCATATTTCATTTTTTATAATTTTGTTTTATAAGAAATGATCTAATTAATTATAGTTTGCGTTTTACCGCCTTAAAATATATAGATACAAGTTATTTAACAATAAAATGAAGTTGTTTTGTGTTTAACTTTAGAATACAATATATACTGTAGAATAATGGCAATGTTTATAAATTGTTTATAGCGTTCTTGTTATAAACTTTCTACTTTTTTCAACATTAGAGACTGGTATTTAAAATGCAGTAGGGAAATGGAGATTTTTTAAATATGTAATTGGTTTCAAACTGTTGTGACTAATTTAATATTGCCAATGTACACTCGCAACAACACAACAACTAAACAAAACTCGCGACAGCACGCGTGCTTTGTCAATCCGGATAAAAGCCAACAAGGGCAATACTTTTCGGCTCCAATCAGCATATTTGTTGCTATAAAATACATGGCTCTTTTGGCTGAAAAGTGTAAAACATTTTTTACTGTGTTTTAACTACTTTGGTACTATAAGTAATAAGTAGGTCGTAGTACACTTTTACATTTACCACCTTTAGCAGTATTATTTGAATCTTACATATGACTTTCATAGTGTGAATTGGAACGTCAGGATACTCAGGATACTACTTAGTGTTATATGGTCAAACTGGGGCAAACAGTATCTCTTACTATAGTGTATATATTTATGTGTATAACACTTATCTTACCAGACGCGTACACAAATATCCTGACGAATGACAACGGTTGGAGTCAGATTCGCGCTTCGAAAGTGAAGTAAGATTGAAATAATTCTTATTACTATTACTATTAAGAGATGGTGTTAAGACCCCTGAGAACATTTGAGGAATTTCGGCTTCGGTTTCCATACTTTTTCACGTCTCTTGTTAATTTCGGGATTGCGATTATACTTAACTAACTTGATTGTTTTAGAGAAACTTAGTCCAGTGAAAAATGGATACGTATCATCTTACAACAGCCCTTGGCGCCGACGATATGATCAATTGGAGATTTCTGGAATCATTTGGAGTTAAAACTGAACTTCACACTAAAAATGGTTAGTACAATTGTTTTGTTGAACTAAAATAATTGTAAACTTAGTAATTTAAAAGAAGCGCAAGCAGCAATTGAACGTTTAAAAATGGTGTCTTGGATTTTTCTCGTAGTCTTTTAGTCTAGTGTCCAACACCAACAGTCATAAAATCTTACAAGTTGAATTTGACTTATTATCCAGGTTGAAATTTTACAAGCCAGACATCAATGCCCGTCTGGTAATAAAATAATTTGTCCCAATATCCTTAATAACATTAGTTAAATCTAGTTTGTATCACAGAACTGGAGGTTTATAGTCTAATTGTAAGTATTCCCCTTACTTCCTGGTTCATGATTATACAGTTATTATAGAATATTATATAGTTGTTTATTCAAGATTAGCTTTTGTCTGCGACTACACTCGCGTGGATGTCGGTTATCGCAACCAAACATAGCCTATGTAATGTACGTATCAATCCAAGGTGTGAACTTACTCCATACCATATTTTATTACAACCGCTCCAGCCGTTTATACGTGAAACAGTAACAAATATCCACCATCCATCCATCCAGTATAAATAGATGCCATACTTAAAAACTTTCGCGTTTATAATATTACATAACATAACATAAACTCACGCCTGTATTCCCCGAAGGGTTAGGCAGAGGTGCTAGAACCCACATAATATTAGTAGGATGTTATAATTGTTAGAATCCAAAGTTGACGTTTTAATTTTTTCATCATTTCATTTCATCAATGTTTTTTTACATAATAATATTAGAACCGAACTTACTATTTTTACCTCTAACCCTTCAACTAAGCTAAATTGCTTGTGCTTTGAGTGGTATCTTTATGCTAATAATGGTAAAATCATGTAAAACATCTAGTATCCCAGACAACATGGATTGGGTAACATAATTTCTTATATTGACCAAAGAAATAAACATACTATACCTACTACTATCATAGATAACCACGAGATAGTAATTTAGCAGACACTACGTCACTATATCAAGATTATAGTGTTAACATTATGCTTGTGAATGATATAATCACTGTTATCTTAAACAATGTTCGCTGGTTTGGCGTTTAAATTATTTAATTAAAATTTTGGCACCAACATAATTATATGAAAACTACTATCTGTTCCCCGTCGTTTCGCCCGCGTGGAGTTTTGATTCCATTCCCGTAACCGATGCAAACCTATTCCTGTGATAAAAAGTAGACCAGACAATATGTATAATGTTATCTTTGTACCAAATTTTAGCCATATATTTTAGCCAAATAGAGCATGATTGAATAACAAACATCTAAATATTCACACATCTTCACAATCTTTCATACTTATAATATTACTAGCTTTTGCCCGCGGCTCCGCCCGCGTGGATGTCGGTTATCAAAACCTAATGTAATCTATGTCCTTTCTCATGGTCTAATCTACCCCTATACCAAATTTCATCAAAATCGGTTCAGTGGTTTTGGCGTGAAAGCGTAACATACTGACAGACAGACAGACAGACAGACAGAACGACAGACAGACAGACAGAGTTGCTTTCGCATTTTTAATATTAGTATGGAAGTATGAAAGTAGAATAACACCAAATAATGAGAAAAAAATATGGTGATATCATATTTTTAGGCATTACTCAAAATACAGTCTGCGATTGATTATTTGCACTATCAGTCAATCGACAGACGTAAAACAGATCAAGGCCAACGTATCATATCTAAATGTTTTCAGGTACATGGTACGGTATTTATTAGAGGAGAATGTTATCAAATTATCTTATATGGCAGAGATATCTGAGTAATTTCCATAAGTCATAAAAATCTAGTGAGGAAGATTTTGGAGGCATTAAAAATAGTGACAGTGACAGAAATTTAATTTAAATTGTGTTTATCTTCGCGAAAATATTGACTTATTATATAAATAAAAAAATATACATAATGTAAATACTATAAAGATATACTGCTAGTGTAGCCATACATACTTGCAGGCGATGTGGAACCCCTCCGTCTCAGAAGGGACATTACCTCGCTGTGTGTGTTCTAATGCTTTACAATGGTTTGTGCTCAGGTGAATTGTTCGATATAATGCAAACAGCTGCATTCTAACATCGCACCGCTCGCCATAAGTAGAAAATTCATCCTCATACAATGTGATCGGAAACGGTGCGCACTGTGCGGTATGAAAGAAACTTCATCCCACGCATGCACAAACTGTGGAACGAACTCCCTATTATGATTTTTCATAATTCATAATTCATTATAATTCATAATTCATTTATTTAGTCCTAAAATATTATACATGCTAACACAGTTTGTTATTTAGAATTTTACAGTATGCTTTGATTAAATTTGTGTTCGGTTTTAGCATCTGCTGCTGAACTAGGCTTTCGACCTGTATCTCAGCAAACAGCGCCTCCACCCCACGCTGGATGTACATAATAAACAATTCAATTACAAGTTACAACTGCATTAAGAAAACTTCAATATTAGACCTAATTAAAACAATAAAAACAATAAAAGTAAAATGTGTGTGTATGTGTGTGTGTGGTGTGTGTGTGTGGTGTGTATGTGTGTGGTGTGTGTGTGAGAGAGTGTGTGTGTGTGTGTGTGTGTTTAAAATGATACTGTTATTATAAAATTATTACTTTGCCAATACTAATTTCAAGCAATCAATATGTATAAAATGGGAATAATATTATATTTAACTATTCAATTATTTTTATAGTGAGCTCAGTTTCGTCGTATGATAATTTGCTCAGATAGTTGGACATTGTTTTTTTAACCTCTATATGAGTTAATGGGTATATGTTAGCAGTTTTATTAAATTTGTTGTAGGTGTACGGTCCTAGAAATGGAAAGAATCTGCGGACAAAACACGTTTTAGGTCTAATAGTACGCTCACACACCGCATAAGACCATCGCTGAGACGTTTGTTCTCGGGTATAACTGAGTAAGGAGTGCTGTTTTAGCGTTAACTTTAATAAAAATAGCTGGCGCACGGTTAACACTTCACAGTATTCGTATAAAAGCTCGGTTGGATAACGATAGGGTTTGAAAGTACAGACCTTAAGTATACTTCGCTGGGCAACCTCAAGATGGAAGAGGGTTGTTTTCAGTGCTCCACCCCAGGATACTATGCAGTACGTAATCACTGATTCACAAAGGGCATAGTAGACCTGTTTAAGAGTTTCTGGTAATAGTACGTGTCTCAGAGTTTTAAAGATAAAAGTAAGTTTGCGAACCCTCTTACTCAGCGCTTCTATGTGAGCCTTGAAATTTAAATTTTCATCAATAGTAACTCCCAAGTACTTAATCATTTGTGTACGGTGTAGTATTTTGCATGTTGGCGTGCAAGAAGTATCAGGTGAAGATGGTGATGTACAGTCATGGACTATTAATGCCTGATTAGATTGGACAGAGCCCCGTATTGAAAATTGGATGTATTTCGTCTTATCGGCATTTAATGTGAGAAGGTTTTGTTGAAGCCAGGATTTAACGGTGTTAATACCGTTTTGGGCGTTATAGTAGGTCTCTTTCCAAGTTTTTGCAGAAAATATAAGAGCTGTGTCATCCGCATACGAAATAATTTTACCTTCAGGTATTTTTATAGACAAAAGATTATTCACATAAACAAGAAAGAGAGTCGGCCCAAGAATACTTCCCTGTGGAACGCCATAATACACTGGAAGATCCGTACTTATGTGTGAACCCACCCTTACACACTGAGTTCTATTTGATAGGTAGTCTTTAAAAAGCTTTAGTTGAATTCCCCTTACGCCGACCTCCTCTAGCTTGTGCACAAGGGCGGGAACAGAGACAGTGTCAAATGCTTTAGATAAATCTATAAAAATAGATAAACATTTTTTACCTTTGTCTAGATTGGATGTTATAAAGTCGGTGAGGTTACTAACCGCATCGTCAGTGGATTTTCCTTTGCGAAAACCAAATTGATTTCTAGATAGAATGTTTTTGCTTTCTAAGTAATTAACTAACCTGTTATTCATTATTTTTTCAAGAATCTTTGAGAGAGTTGGTAGAATTGATATAGCCTAAAATTTTCGATACTGCCCCTGTCACCACCCTTGTGAATTGGACGTATTTGAGACCTTTTTAGGTCTAAAGGGAAGACGCCACTTGTGAGACACATATTAAATGCGTCCATGCGACTATAATATAGGGTTCTTCAAGAAGTGCATTAGGTTTTTTCAGGGTAGACAGAACGCCCCTGGTGTTGCATACGTCCATAGGCCACGGTAACCACTTTTCATCAGGTGGGGCGTGTGCTTGTCTACCACCTAAGTGGTATAAAAAAGTTACTCTGTTTTCAAAGTAAATTTTGATGTGAATCTGTAATATCCTGTCTTAAATTATGCATAATATTAAACTATTTTTTTAGATGCCGTTTCACCACCCATGATTGAAGAAAACTATTTACGCCAAAAACATTATTTTTATCGGCCAGAACGTACAGAAGAACGTTCATTACTTCTCCTTGAAGGACCTGACTTGACTGATAAAAGGCCTCAAATTGAAGCAGCAGCACCTAGTTCCAAGGCACCTATAAAGAAAAAAAACACAAAGAATAAAATAGTGAAAGAGAAACCAACGCGTTTTCAATGTGAATTTGAGGGATGCGGGCGATCATATAGTACTATTGGAAATCTTCGCACGCATATCAAGACTCATAATGGTATGTAACAATTTTAATATCCATAATGCTTTTTACGGTAGTATATTCTTAAAAATACTTATCAGATGGTATTCTCAAACGCGTGATACATTTGTAACGTTGATATTCATTTTAAATTCATTGTTTTACTTTTCTCTCTGCATAAATAGGTCGGATCAACACCGGGTGGTTTACTTTGTTAATATTAATAAAAGTCTATTTTAGTAGTAGTGTTTTTTTTTAATTTGGCTTTACCTCGCCTGACGGTAAGCTAAAGGCAAAGGTCTCGGAAAGAGGGTCACCATCGTAAACATGTACCATGTTAACAGTGGTAACACTCAGCTCGACGGCCTCATCAGATGCCTCTTCACGCCCCGCTTAAAGGACCCAGGACTGTAGGAAGAAGGAAACACGTGAGATGGCAGGGAGTTCCAGGTCTTAATGGTGCGGCATAGGAATAATATTATTATGACTTGTTATATAGTAGGACCAGCTTTTAAAATTATTCTTTAATTCCTTTTTTATTAAGACTTCTTATCATGCCTCTATTACGTTGCTTTCGTTTAAAATTTTCTTGTTTTGGATGTCGACTTCTTCAATCGTTTAGTTCATTCCAGTTATGATCATCAGATGACTTAAATATTTGGTGCGCATTTGTGTTGCAATCTAATTTTGTGTATCTACAGTCGGAATAGTTAGGTACAGTTTAATCTAATTGTGTAGATACATTGATAATTATACTAACGAACACGCAAGATACATTAACTGATTAAGTTCAGTCACAGAATAGATAATAGCTAGGTAATGTCGGTTCAGTTCGACTGTACTTGTAATTAGATATAAATCAGGATTTAGTCGTGATAATATCGTGGCAACGACATTCATACAATAGACCAGCTCTTGCCCGTGACTTTGTCCGCGTTAGGTTCGAAATATAAAGGTTTAGGACACACTGCTCCTGTTCCCGCGACCCCGATAAAGTCCCTTAAAACTTCTGTGAGCCTGGTACTTCATTCCAATGTAACAGGGTCACAGAAATACTGATCCCGTGCCCGCGACCCATAGCAACCTTTAAGATTTGAAGTCTATAATAATAAAAAAGCCGTATCAAAATCCGTTCAGTAGTTCTTGCGTCCATCACGAACAAACTTACTTACAAACAAATTATTTAGAATGGTATAGATTGTTACTAAAGTCAATCTCGATGGGCAACTATTGTCATTTTTACCAAACATGGTGAACTGTTTATCAATTAATTTGTTAATCTGTTTATGAATTCGGAACTTTGGGAATCTTTCTATTTGGTCAACAGTCGTTAAGTCTGATAAATGTAAAAATACTATGTTTAATACTTTTTATTTATTTTGTGCAAAATACTTTGAGAAAATATTTAATAGTTACAAGTGCCGACTTTAATGAAACCAGCGCTGTTATCATACTGTGACTTATTTTTATGGTCATGACTAGGCTAAATTAATCTGCAATTCGCAAAATGACTTTTTAATTGAAGTGAATAAGATTTAATTTTAATTGATTTTTCCATATCGATACACCGATAAAAGAAAAATATAATTGCGTATTACGCAAATAAACCGTAGATAAGCCGCTACTGCCTATAAAAATAGACGTCAATGAGATTTAAGCTGATCTAACTATCTATATTCTGACAGCCTCTGAGGCGTTGCGGTAGTGAAGTCAGCCGCTACGTAGGAGGCGCGGGTTCGATCGCCGCTCAGTGTAAATATTTGTATGCCTGAATATGTAGATATATTTGCATTGGTCGGGTGTTTCTATGTATAGGTAATATGTTTGTACTCACAAAAAAAGTATATAAGTATGTTTATTCGTATTCTAGACTCCATAACATAAGCTAATTAAGCTATGTTTACAATGGGTCTACATAGCGTTGTGTGGAATGTTGTGGAATATTTATATTATCTGTATTTTTGATTTTTTTGTAAATTTTATCGTTATTGTCTGTTAAAAAATCCATTAATTTATATTATAATTCATTCTAAATTAAAACAATTTCAACAGGGGATTATAAATATAAATGTCCGGTACAGTCGTGTGAGAAAGCATTTTTGACATCGTATGGATGGAAAATTCACATCAGAGTACATACAAAGGTTAAACCATTTGTATGTGAGGAAGATAACTGCAAAAAGGCATTCAACACTTTATATAGGTAAGCAATTTAGATATTTTTTTATACTGGACACGTCAATTTGACTTCACCTCGCCTGATGTTAAGCAAAGGCAAAGTCTCGGAAAGAGGCTCACCATCGTAAACATGTACCATGTTATCAGTGGTGGCACTCAGCTTGACGGCCTCAGTAGTTGCCTTTTCACGCCCCGCTTAAAGGACCCGGGATTGTAGGAAGAAGGGAACACGTAAGCTGGCAGGGAGTTCCAGGTCTTAGTGGTGCGGCATAGGAATGAGTGTGAGAGGAGTGAGCAGACCCAAGAACTATCAGTCATTAATCGTTGCAAGTTAGACAAGCAACATTCTAAATATTATAATATCACTTTATGGTTTGAAGTATGTGATATCCTGTAAACAGTTAGACCAAATGGTATGAAACATATTAACTAAAGTGCTATAGGTATAATAAAAATAGTAACATGTGAATAATTCTGCCCCCAGACTTCGAGCTCACCAAAGATTGCATAGTGGCAATACATTCAATTGTGATGCTGAAGGGTGCTATAAACTTTTTACGACACTAAGTGACTTGAAAAAACATACTCGCACTCACAGTCAAGATAAAACTTTTATGTAAGTACATGCAAACTTGGTTGGTGAATACACTATTATTTCTATTATGGAATACTTAGATAATTTTTCCAGTAATACTTTGGGTTTACGTTTATTAGCGTTGTGATGCCAGTCATTAAATATAAGTTTATTTGCTGGCTGTTCAAATCTATTGTTGATATTGCTCAGGACTTATGAAGTGAATGCGGCCTACAAGTGTGTACTCTAAGTTTACTAGTACACAAAAAACTCTCTCGGTTGTTAGTTTAATTCCGATAGTATGTCATGTTTTGACCTAAATAAAAATCCAGTTACAATTATAGATCCTGGAAGATATTTATTTCAAGATATTATATTATCTGCAGGAGCAATGTAGCTGACAACAATTAATTAGAGTAAAATTTGAAATTACAGATGTTTAAAAGAAGCCTGTGGCAAATCATTCACGACATTACACCAGCTTAAACTCCATGAGCGCAGCCACTCCGAAATATGTCCGCATCCCTGTGTTAAATCAGGATGTAACAAACAGTTTACTCCAGTGGCTTGTCAAGAAAAAGCCATTGTAAGAGCAAATCACGCAATGAATCAGGTAACCCAAGCATGATTTATTTACGATTGTTTGAGCAGTATCTCATAAATACACCGGATCAAATTAATGAAATATATGAAATCGAAATATATTTTTAATTACAGGAGCAAAATGGACAATACGGAGGGAAAATTCTCATTCCTTCTCAGCAATGTTCACAACAAACAATCACTGAACCAAACTGGAAAAGTTTCACCAAACCAACGGGCTACGCTGAAACTAAGTTGGAACAAACGCACAATGAACAAAGTTTGGATGTAACAGGTCACTTTCAAAAATACATCACTCATCCGAAAAAAGAAAATCCACATCTGGAAAATATATTGGCTGATTTATCACTAGCATCTTTAATTGCAGGAAATAGAACTGAGAAAACTGATCATTTTAATCTTCCTACTAATGATATACAATTCCAACCAACAACAACGATACATTTGCCAGAACCACTGATACAGGTGTCTGATCTATCAAACCTCGAGAATAAGCATTCCGAATTATTACCATCGAACTTTGTGATTCCTAGTGCTAATATTGCGACAGAAAACCTTAATGCGTTACCTGCTTGCAAATATGCCCTACCATTGGACAACTACTGGATTGAAAATAACGGCCTAACGAATGATAATACTCATAACTTTGAAGCCGAGCTTAAGAGACAAGAAATAAGTATAGATGGGCTCTCATCTCTTAATGATGATGATGATGAAAGATCTTTAAATACTCCATCACCTTCAATAGTCATAAAACATTTGGAAAGAAGTAAAGCAGTTTACGGTCATTATGATACAGATGCTGGTTTTGATGATAATTTCTTATTTAATATTGAACCAGCTCCACCTAAGCCTGACTTTGGATGGGTACATAGTTTATACGGTGATAAACCTAAGTCAAAGAATAAGTACGCTTGTAGTAACGTGTGAGAGGAAAATAATGAAGAGTAAAGTTATTTTAGACTCGTAATTTGTTTGTGAAATGATTGAATTTTTGAAATGTTAAAATTAAGTAACTCATATTTTTTAAAAGAACATTTTTAATTTAGTTACCTAACCTTTAAGTGAGTTTTTGTCTATATGTTTTTTTAAGCAAATTAATGCATAAAATCAATTATACTATTATTATTTCTTTCAGAGTTTGTGTTTTTGGTTTTTAGAAAAATATTAAACTCTAATCTTAATAATGTTGTAGTGTTATTAATTTATTTACGACTGACTGCTACAGCTACAGGAATGATACAGTCTGCTGCAACTAGTACCAGCACGCCTTTGCAGTTAGAAAATTTAGCAGTATCCTTAAGGGTGTAAAGTATGCAACAATAAAAACATTTCAAGGGATCCAACTTAGAAAACTATATTAAAAGTAGCTGATACAATTTATTCTTATTCTTATAGAAGAGTAACTAAGATGATACTTTTACTCTTGTACGCACGTTCTAAAAACATGATGATAACACAGCAAAAAATAAATCAAAATTATGTCGTTTTTCAAATTCAATTTTATAGTGTTATTACATTACATCTAAAAACGACATCTAGTCAATATTATAAGTACCACAGTCACGTATTGCTTTCAGAAACTTTGGTAGCATTTGCAGCTCAGCTACTGCTGAGCTGTATACTGAGGTACATACTGTTTCCAACAACTTTGAGAAGATGGCGCTATTATACAATATTGCGTTAAACATTTGCCTTTTTATTAAATAAATGAAATATGTATTAGGTAATGACAAATAGTTGTTATCAGTGTTATGAAACACTTAGTTATTCAAAAAAAAAGGATTCTATGTTTAGTCTTTCCATGACCGTGACTGCTGTAAAGAAATCGAAACGTCGTGCGTCGTCGGTATCGGTATCAGAGTAAAAATAAATCAGTAACAATTAAGGCGATTGGCACACTGCGACGCGCGAGTAAAAATAAATCAGTAACAATTAAGGCGATTGGCACACTGCGACGCGCGACGCGGCGTCGAGCGTTGTTGCGTCGACGCGGCGTCGCGCTCGTCGCCTCTACGGAGCTCATTTTGTATAGAAAAACGCGGGGTCCCACACACTGACAACGCAATCACGCGCGTTGCCGCAGAATACGCGCGTACAGCGAGCTGCAAAAATGCATGGACATTACAAATACTAAATCGTTTGCGCCGGTATTCACCGCCATCTGTTGACGAAATAAAATGGTTCATAAAATCTAACTAGATGGCGCCGCACTATCTTTCAAATATGAAAAAAAAACTATCAAAGTAGTTTAATAAATATACGAACACAACATTTTTACTTCTTTTTGTATATTATCAATATTTTCATTACATTAATTTATACAAACACAAATGAATCAACATAATATAATTACAAAAACAGAATGCTCTCGGCAGGGTTCGAACTCGAAACTCTAAAACTTGGTTTCACGATATATCGCATAGACACATCTATTGGCTAACATTGCACATGATTATTGCGTTGAAATAGAATACTACTAGATTTTTGTAGTTGCATGCACTACCGCCGCAAGTTACGAATATAATACACTGGTCCAAAATAAACCTATCTACTTTTTTATTAAGATGACAAATATATTTGCGGAGGTAGGTATACAATATTACTATTAAGAATGAAACGGTAGTTAGCATAATAATAACAACCGTATTAATGTCGCTCTCTAAATACGCTCATAGCTAGTAAAACCACTGGCGCCATCTAGTTTTTTTTTATAAACTGGGGTTTGACAGTTCATAGGATTATCGATCTTAAGCTATCCATGCATTTTTGCAGGTTACTGTACAAGCAGAAAACGCGAGGTATGGCACACTGAAATCTGCATTCACGCGCGTGTTTTTCGAGGGATTTTTAGTCCGAGAGCTGTTAGAAATTTCTGTGTAGGTAATTGAGACGAATTTTAAATCGTCGACGAACGAAAGCCTAACCCTAGATGCCAAATCTAAGTAATTTTGACCTAACACGAAAGCATATTTGCTATAACCTTTCGCATCCATTTTCGATCGTCGTGATTGCAGACGCCAAAGGAAGGAGGGTAATGTTTTTCGAGACTATGTATGTATGTATGTATGTCCATTTATTTGGCACGGCCTACAGCCTGAACGGCTTGACGGATTTGGACATGTGAGGTGTCATTTGATTCGCCGTGATTGTGTGAGTGACACCAAGTATATTAAAATTTCGAGAAAATCAAGATGGTGGATTTTTAGCGTCAAAAATATTTTTGACTCTAACTTATCTAGTAGGGTATCAAAATGAAAGAAATTACAAAAACATATACCAGTACGGAGGTAGCCATTAATTTTCTTTCGGTTTATGATTGGTAAATGGGTACCGCCTGCTATCAAACTTATTTCGATCTTTTCAGAGGCAGTCGGGTTTGAATGATGTTGGTCAATTTGACCTATGTTTGGACTTTGTGTAAGTTTTATCCCCGTAGTATATTTGTATGGTAAGTTATTTTAATTTGATTAAACGTTATAATTTCACTTGTTTTTAAGAAGAGCAGGGATTGAACCCGCGCCTCCTGCGTAGCAGCCGCGTTCTCTACCGCCACGCCACAGAGGCTGTCAAATGATATAGTTATATTTATACTTCGGTAGGTAGGTATTGGGTATTTTTGTCATATTTCGTTCCCGTTTCACTCTTTTATTTGCAATCTATCACTAGAGTACATTTTAGTGTGAATTTAGTCTAACCTCGTCTGTCTCCGGTATGCGTTCTATTTAAACGATATTTGTTTGTTTTGGGAGGTACTGTTTGTCCTGTTACGACGTGAACGGAATACTAAAATGGGCAAGTGTATCGTAAGATAAAAACAAAAACATTCTTAGTGTAATGTTGGTAGATTGTACGTATTATGTATCTGTGCTGTGCCGGCCCGGCAGTCTTGAATAAACGCTCTCACTGTACGCACGTGTCTCATTGCGCCCCGCTATAGGTACCTACAGTACACTGGCGACGAAAACGAACTATTTAAAATCGTGTGCAAATTGTGTTGTGTATCATGTCGATAGGTCGTCTCAGTGAATTCGATGTTAAGTCTGGCTTGTGGTCGTCGTATTATGATCGCCTGGAGATGTATTTTAAAGTGAATAAAGTGACGGACGATTTGAAACTACCTACTATGATTGCGTCGATGGGAGGAGAAGCGTACGAGTTGCTTTTGAATTTAGCGAGCCCTAAAAAGCCTGCTGAACTCACGTTAGGTCAGGTGGATAGCCTGATGCGTCAACACCTTCAACCTACACCATCAACGTTGGCTGAAAGGTACCGCTTTCGACAAAGACGCCAAGGAGCGGCAGAGGACGTGGCTGTGTTTGTTGCGGAGCTAAAAAAATTATCGCGCCATTGTCAATTTGCCGCGAATCTTAATGAGAACCTGCGTGATCAATTTATTTGCGGCCTGAAGAGCGATGTCATCAGACAACGGCTGTTCGCGGAGGATGATGCGATAACTTTCGCGCAGGCCGTAAAGTTGGCAAGTTCTCTGGAAGCGGCGGAGCGAGATTCAGCGGTGGTAGATAGATCTGTGGCAAACGATTCGGAGACAAACCAAGAAAGCGCGGTACATGCACTAACACCGTCATCGTCAGGCGCAGGGCGCGGCGGCGTTAGGCTGCGCGGGCGCGGGGCTGGCAGCGCGGGGAGACAACATGCGGCAGCAGCGCGGGCCGCACATCCACTCAAAAAGGCGGCGAACTGTGTAGCATGTGGTGCTACGAATCATTCGTATACGAGTTGTCGCTATCGGGATTTTACATGCAGCAAGTGTCAACAGACAGGGCACTTGCGTAGGGTATGCCCGGAGAGCAATAGTCAACCACAGCGGCGACGAGAGGTGCAAACCTATCGCCGCGGAGAGCAGAGGCATAGCATCAACTTCGGTGGCACGACAAGCAATGGACCCGGGGAAGAAGGGGTGGAAGACCTGGAGGAAAACTTGAATCTCATCGCACTCAATAATTATCGTGCTGTAAGTTTACCGGTGTATATAGACAAAATACTTATAAATATGGAGGTAGATACAGGTACTGCTATATCGTGCATTAGTTACAAAACTTATGAACGTTATTTCAGAAAAATACCTATGGAAAGTGACGACACCGTTTTAAGATTTTACAATGGTACGAAAATAAAACCTTTAGGTATCATTAGACCGACAGTGCGCTATTTAGTTCTAGAAAAACCTTTAGAATTGTTTATCATAGAAAACGGTACTACTTCTTTGATTGGCCGACAGTGGTTGGCGGAGTTAAACATAGATATTCCAAGATTTGTAAACAAAACCACCTGTGATTTGAATCATGTTAATTCTAATGTAGAAATAAAAACAATTATTGACAGATATAAAGAACTGTTCAGCGGCGGGCTGGGGCGATACACGGGTGGCAAGGCGACCCTGCGGGTGCGGGAGGGGGCGGTGCCCGTGTTCCATCGCGCGCGGCCGGTGCCCTACGCGCTGCGCGAACGCATTGACGCGGAGCTGGACGCGATGCTGCGCGCCGGCGTCATCGAGCCCGTCGACTGCTCGGACTGGGCCTCACCATTAGTGCCGGTAACGAAGGCGGACGGTACGTTACGCATTTGTGCGGATTACAAGGCGACTCTAAATCCTGTGTTACTGATCGATCGATATCCGCTTCCTAAAATAGAAGATGTACTGGTGGGTTTATGTGGTGCTAAATTGTTTAGTAAAATAGACCTCTCACAAGCGTACAATCAGGTTGAACTCGACGACTCGAAAATATATACAGTCATAAATACACATCGAGGTTTATTTCGATATAATCGATTAGTCTTTGGTCTAGCTTCGAGTGTAGGTATTTTCCAACGTATAATGTCGCAACTGTTACAAAACATCCCTAATGTTCAAGTCTTTTTAGATGATGTTATTGTGGGCGGAAGGACTAAATCCGAACACTTGCGAGCTTTAGAGCAAGTGTTCCAGAGGTTATCGGCAAGCGGGTTGAAACTTAAGAAACAGAAATGTGTTTTTTTAGCAAGTGAGGTTACCTACCTGGGTTACGTAATTTCTAAGGACGGCGTCAAAGCGGACAAGTCGAAATTAGAAGCTATTAATAAATTACGGGCTCCTAGGAACGTTAGCGAGTTAAGGTCATTTATAGGAATGGTTAATTTTTATTCCAAATTCATACGTAATTTTAGCTCACTACTAGTTCCGTTGAACGAATTATTGCGAAAGGATATAGAATGGGCCTGGACCAGCCAACGTGCACGCGCTTTTGCAGAAATAAAACAGGCATTAATGGGAGCCGAGGTATTAGCTCATTATAATCCATCGAAGCCGCTGTTTATCACGTGTGACGCGAGTCCTTGCGGGGTTGGGGGGGTGCTGTCTCAGCCGGGAGCGCGGGGCGAGCGGCCCGTCGCTTATGTGTCTCGCTCACTCACCGCCGCGGAGAGGAACTACTCGCAGATTCACCGCGAAGCGCTTGCAATTATATTCAGTTTGCGTAAATTTCATCAATACGTATACGGACGCAAATTTATTTTACGCACTGACCATAAACCGTTAGTATCGATTTTAGGACCACACACTGATATACCTACGATGACGGCTAGTAGGATGGTACGATGGGCGGTAATATTATCTGCTTATAATTACGAAATTGAGTACATAAGTACTCATGAAAATTGTGCAGATGGGCTTTCGCGCTTACCGTTGGCCGTTAGCGTTCAGAGCACATCAGAAGAATCCATACCTGAACAAACGTATTTACATTTTGTTCAGGATAGTCTATTATTAAACTATAACGAAATTAAAATGCAAACGGCCAAAGATCCGTGGTTAAGTCGAGTATTGAGTTATATAAGAGACGGCTGGCCTAGTAAATGCGAGATTAGGAATTTACAGCCTTATTTCAATAGGAAAACTGAGTTATACGAGGAGCTGGGTTGTGTTATGTGGGGCCACCGGGTTGTGGTACCGGCCAGTTGTCAAGACCGAGTTTTAAGGACGATACATGAGCCGCATATGGGTATCGTAAAATCAAAAGCATTAGCTCGTAGCTACGTGTGGTGGGCCGGAATCGACGAGGCCGTGGAGCGCGAGTGTCGTGCGTGTGACGTGTGCGCCGCGCAGTCAGATGCGCCGCCGCGGGCTCAGCCGAGGCCCTGGCCATGGCCGGGTAAACCCTGGACTCGGCTACATATGGATTTTATGGGGCCAATAGCTGGGAAAACATATTTTGTTGTGATCGATGCAACTACAAAATGGGTAGAAGTTTTCCTAGTGCCCAGTACAGCTGCGACTTGTACAATAACGAAACTTAGGGAGCTTTGGAGTAGGTGGGGTATTCCTAGACAAGTCGTGTCTGACAATGGACCCCCCTTTACCAGTAGTGAATTTGCGGAGTTTTTACGTAATGACGGAGTAGAACACATATTCGCAGCTCCATTTCATCCATCGTCTAATGGGGCTGCTGAAAACGCGGTCAAAATCCTGAAAAGAGTGATAAGAAAAGCTACTTTAGAAAGAACGGACGTTGAGAAGGCGCTTAACACGTTTTTACTATATTACCGGAATACGGAACACTGCACGACGGGCGCTAGTCCGTCTCAGCTAATGACTGGGCGACATATGCGGACTAAGCTTGATGCGTTGAAGCCGGATAGGGAGAGTAAGATCCGCCTTGCTCAACAGCGTCAAGTTGATAATGCAGGGGGGGTTGACAGGGTCTTAAAGGTTGGAGACGAAGTGTGGTACCGCCAGTATCTTAAGGGGGAGAAGTGGTTGCCTGGTGCTATACAAGACAGTAAAGGTCCAAGTGATTTTGTAATTAGAGGTAACGATAGTAAAATAGCACACAGGCATATCGATCAGCTAAAACGTAGGACAAGAAGTTCGCTTGTAATCCCCACGGGTAGTACCGGGCCGTCCGTCTTTCCAGCGTCGGTCGAGGAGACACCCGGGGTCCAGTCGGGGCAGGGGGAGGGTTCGGTGACGCCGCCGCCGCCGAGGACCGATGTTTTATCTTCACCGGTCGGTAGTGAGGAGGATACAGAGGTTTCCGAAAGGTTTGTCACGCCACCTGCCGCTCCTGTACCGCCCCAATCTCGCCCAATGCGTAAATGTAAATTAGGGAAAGTTAATTATAAGTGTTAAATTGAATAGTATATATATCCTTATTATAACTACTTAGTAAGTTGTCTTTTGTTTATCCTATTGTGATCCTTAATAGATTAAGCTAATATGTTAATTATATCTTGTACGTTCGGAAGCTAATTAAGTGTGGAGGGATGTAATGTTGGTAGATTGTACGTATTATGTATCTGTGCTGTGCCGGCCCGGCAGTCTTGAATAAACGCTCTCACTGTACGCACGTGTCTCATTGCGCCCCGCTATAGGTACCTACAGTACACTTAGGTTATGGTACATTGTTAGATTCATATTATTAGAAGTGAGAATGAGAAGAAAAAGCAAAGCGCCTTAGACATCGAGCATGCAATAATAAGGTTATGGATTTTAACACCATTCTAAAATCAATAAAAATCCTATCATAATATAATCCATACTAATATTATAAATGCGAAAGTAACTCTGTCTGTCTGTCTGTCTGTCTGTCAGTCTGTCTGTCTGTATGTTACGCTTTCACGCCTATTGATGAAATTTGGTATAGGGGTAGATTAGACTATAAGAAACGATATAGGCTATATTACTCGTATTTGGACGCGATAACCGACATCCACGCGGGCGGAGCCGTGGGCAAAAGCTAGTAATATGTAATGCATACGATTCATAAGAGGGCAAGACACAACCTACTTATTTAATGAAAGCATACAGAGTACGTCTAGCAGTGGACTGCAATAGTCTAATTGATTGATTGATTGATACAGACTATACGAAAGATCAAAGGTGAAAGGGGGCTATTGAAGGAATAGCGACCTAGATTGCTTGAGAGGGGATTCCTTTAGGGACATATGATATTTTTGTCCTAATATACCTGCTTTGACATAACCATTAAAGGCATACTTAATGATGCACTACTTCGTTAGACATCATTTAAACTACCGATAATTCTTTCTCCATATTCGCTATTCTTCTAAGGCCAACCTTAGATTTTTATCACAAAATAAGTTCCAGCCAAATCAACTCAACACCACTAAAACTGATTGGTTTGATACGTGTTGATTTGGTCGAAAACAAGCGCACAAATACGAAATAAAGTAAGTAAATTTATACTTAGATATTTTTTACGGCACAATTTCATCTGGCACCCAATACGTAACTACTTGAAATGAGTCCAAGTGTAGCCAGGTTTGGCACCGAAACACGCGGTTTCATTTCCTGCTGACCCGTTTGGGCACTACTCGCAACCGGATGATTAGTCGCTTAGAGACCCCTGAATTGTTTACGCACATTTAATTTCCATTTTCTGATACAGTGGGTGGTTTCCTATACGGAATATTACTTAATAACCGCGGTCTAATTCTGAGTATTGCTTTTCCTTCCCGTCTATAAAATTCACAGATATTTTGCTTACTTTTTTTTTTACATGCTATTACATATAGGTAATCTCTTTCTGCATATATTAACCCATTCATTTTTTTTTGCTTACTTACAATTTTCTACTGATATGGAATTACTGTTGTTTGAAGTTATACTACCTAGATTATATAAACTGTTATTAACGATCGAATAATGGTAAAAAAATAGCGGTTAGATTATAACCAGATAATCATATATTTAAGACATTCTCCTAACCGAGCTATTGTGCCACACCTAAACCACTTCAAATTTCCCTTCTCTTGTGGTGGTTCAGGTGTGGCTCAATAGCTAGGTTGGAAGAGCACTCCCCCTGTAAGGAAAGGGTCATGGGTTCAAGCCCGATGTATTTCAAACTTAAAAGTTAGTATAATAAATACTAAAAAAAATCATTCGAATATTCTCCTAGTAAGAATGCAGAACATTTTTTTTTCAAAGTATTACAATCTATGATTAAAAAAAATCCAAATATACGTAGGCGAGTAATAACAATAAAACCAGACGCTGATTGCTATAATAGTGAATGAATTATTAAATTTATCAATCAACAAGGACTTTGAATACAAACTTGCCTCTTATTGAATTGATCCTTTATAAATTATTCAAACTAATGAAACTATCTCTGAAATGCTGTGGAGCTAAGATATGATTCAGACAGTGCAGGTGTAAGTCAAACAGAGAGTTAGCATGAATAAACAAATTGACTTCGTCGAAATGTTGAAGCATCAATAGGTAATGAAATTAGCCAAGAGAGTCTCTGAAGCTGTGAACTGGTGCTCGATCTAAGGCTTGAAAACTCAGACTAAAAGAATAATAGACAGAACACATAGCACCAGGTGGGAAGCCACATAAAGTAATACTACTCGTGCGAGAGAAGTTAAAAACATAAAGAGTAGAGAAAGTAACAGTAAAGTGGTACCATTTCGATCGCACTCGTGCATGCACACAAAGACTGCTAACTACTACAGTATTACCACAGAATAGATAATAATACTAGCGTAGTATTACTTTAGATGTTGATGTTTTATTTCTGTACACTCCTGTCCATCCAAAGGTTACCTTTTTCTTTCGTTCGGAAATCCCCTCGGATACCTCCCCTGCCGGAGCCGGAAGGGGAGGTTATGTTGGACTCGAACTGACTAAACCGCACACCGACTGTGGGTCGTGATGCTAGACCGGAGGTGAGGTTGTCTTCGACATATCCCTCGCACCCCGGCTGATCCAGGGCCATCCCTTACGGTCTGGCCCTCAGAGATTGTTCTATACAATAAAGCCGCCCATTGTGCAGTATTTTATGTATGACTTCTTTTCTATTAATTTGTGTATTTTGGTGTACCATAAAGAATATTTTAATTTACTTTTACATTAGATGGCTTCACACCATGGAGAAGGAAATGATTATATTCTGTCCCCCGTGCTTCACATGCGAGTTCTATGCATTCTGTTTTAGTTATCTGTGGTTCCATTTATATTTTTCTAATAGTTTGAGTTTTACCAGCATTGTGATGACTGCTTCGTTGTTTCGTCCTATGACTCACCATCCGAGGGCCAATTCCGATTGCACCCAAGCTCTATTTTTTAACCCAGGCTTGCTTTATTGTGGATTGGTTAATTTAGCTTCAATGGAGCTATTATATTATTGTCTAAATCCTGGACCATCCATCACTAGGTGCACTGGCTCGTCCGCGAAGATCTTGGTCAGTGTACTTTAACATCTTTTTGTGTATGCTATGATTTAATAATAATACATTACGGGGATGACTGATAGTACATAACGCCGAGGATTCCTTGGTTGAAACACACGTGTTATGTTTGACGCATTTATTGATACTAACTAGCTGGTGCCCGTGACTTCGTCTGCGCAGGATTAGTATTTCGAGTAGTTTATATTAGAGTTGTGTAGAAAAACACAACAATGCCGGCCGAATTTGTTGACACTAACTGCTCCGTTCCCTTGAGTAGTAGCGTGATGATATATAGCCTATATTGAATAACACACTTGTACTTTTCCACTGAGTTTATTTTATTTATAAACCTGACCGGTTGGTAGTGTTTCGGAATTACAATACTTGAAACATCAATGTAAACCTTTGAGAATGCCGTAAGGCGAAACCGGTCAGGTTTAGAAATAAAATAAACTCAGTGTAAAAGTACAAGTGTGTTATTCAACGTGTGTAGCAGATTGCACCAAGCGCCATCACTCTCCAGTATAAACATATATAGCCTATGTGTTACTCTGATGTATAAGCTATGCTATTATAAAGTTTCATGAAAATCCATTCAGTAGTTTTTACGTGAAAGAGTATCAAACATCCACCCATACATACATCCATCCATACACAAACGCGTTTATAATATTAGTATTTAAATGTTATAAAAGCATGGAAGTTATGCTAGTGAAATTTTGGGGAGAAATATATTAAGGTAATGATTCCTTGAGGATCTCCGCTTATAATTGCTAGAAAGGTAAGTAGACTCCTATATATTACCGACACTATCGCGATTTATCATTGGCACGATTAATGACTTCCTCAGTTACTCAGTCCAGTCCAGCTAATAATTTATCGCCATATCGGACGACTCCATTCTCTTTTGTTCCAATAACGTATTGCACGCTATCCATCGACTGAATGTCCACAGGTTTTTAAGCTCAATATTCATAGGTAGGTATAGATAATCAAAATTAACTAACAGCACAGAATATTACTGACTTAAAGTACTGCCGTAGTTTCCAAATACATTATATTTGAAAAAAAAAACTATCAATCTTGTTTCCATTAATACCTTGTCAATTGCCAAGAAGTATTTTTTTCAGGTAATAGTTTGAGAGCTATAGTCCCAGATCCTTAAGGGAGGCGTGAAAAAGTATCTGATGAGGGCGTCATGCTGAATGCCACTACGTGTCTGTAATGGTGACCTTCATTTCTTTGAAACTTTGAATTTAGATTACCATCAGGCGAGGTGAAGTCAACATTAAAAAAAACATCCTACTAACACTATAAAAGCTATAAAAGCGAAAGTTTGGATGGATGAATCAGTTACTCTTTCTGCTGATTCGATTTTACTAATTTTTTATTAAAAATTGGTATGGAGTTAGCTGACACCCTAGATTAACACATAGGCTTATGTTTGATCACGATATCCGAAATCCAAGCGGGTGGAGCCCCGGGCAAAAGCTAGTTAAAAATAAAAAAATAAACCCAATTAATTGCCTTTCAGCCATCACATTCATGAGCACCTATTCTTAACACTATCTTTCCAGCATTATAGTTCAGAGTAATTTTTAACTCAAAATCCTCTGAAGTTTACAAAGTACACTGGGCTTGTAATATCCCATCATTTACGCCGTATCGCTTTAGTCCACTCGCGTGATCCCACTATGTTGACGAATAGCGGGCTGTACGCTCTCACGACCACATTTATTTTAGTCTTTACTTTAGAACTAGTCCCTTTAAAGTTATTTAAGAGCAGAACCTTTTTCTTTTTCTCTATATTGGACACGTCTATATAACTGGAGCGTGGCTTGACGGCAAAGTGAAGGTATGGGTTACCATTACAGATACCACCTTCTTTCTACAGTCCCGGGTCGTTTAAGCGGAGAGTTCTCACCCTCGCCACCTTGCTCACAGCAATGGTCCGCTGCGCGGACGCGTGGGCCGGCGGCGTCTCTTTCAGCGAGCAGGTAATGGTCGTGAAGGAGACGGCGGAACGGGAGATGGCGGCGCGAGCGAGAGAGACTCGAGGATCGCGCCGCCCGCGCGCGCAGGCATCTTGGGCGTCAGAGGGCACTGACTGACCTCCGTCCCCCATGAGCGCGGGCCTGGGGGTGACGGGTGGAGCCGCCTGTCACCCCAGCAGAAGCAGGCCACGGCGACGGCGCGCTGAAAAGCGCGCCTCCCCATTTCGGGGGCGAGTCGGGGACACCGTTGTCCCCCCTCAAGAAGAGGACCAGACCGTAAGAGATGGCCCTGGGTCAGCCGGGGTGCGAGGGATATGTCGATGACAACCTCACCTCCGGCCTAGCACCACGACCGACAGTCGGCGTGTGGTTTTAGTCGATTCGAGTCCGACATAACCTCCCCTTCCGGCTCCGGCAGGGGGGTATCCGAGGGGATTTCCGCACGGAAAAAAAGGGTCCTTTAAGCGGGGCGTGAAAAGGCATCTAATGAGGCCATCAAGCTGAGCGCCACCACTGTTAACATGGTACATGTGTACGATGGTGACCCTCTTCCCAAGACTTTGCCTTTATCTTAACATCAGGTGAGGTAAAGTCAAATTGACGTGTCCTTTATAAAAATAAAAAAACAATAATTTTACAATGGTGATTCACAGTTTAAAGATCTCATCATCCCGCTTAAATGTCTCGGAGGGGAAGAAAACATATTGTGTAAAGGATTTTTCATCTAGTAAAAAAAATCAACTATAACATAAAGTACATGCGAAAATTTATATTCCAAGTTAACGCAAACAAATCCCACGAGCAGAAATCCCATACATTTACAAAACAGCAATCAATTATTAGCACACATATATCCCTTTTCCCCTAACAGCCTGAAACCCGAGACACTCACCCCTATCTAAAACATGTACCATTAAAATTCATCCTTCTTTATAAAAGCGAGTGTAAACCTATACTAAACTCAAGGTACGTGACTTGTGTACAGGACAGCGGCATAACATACCTTTTGAGACGCGGTCGACATGCGTTATGCATAAAATCAGTCATCCATTCATCCCTTCAGTACGTTCATACTTCATACACTTGTCAATCCAGAGAGAGATGAGGCACGACTCACATATAAAGAGGTCACGTATTTTAGTTTCATCATCATGTTTTTGAATAAGTCATAACAAGAGTTTTGAGTTTCTGATTCGGTATCAGCTGGGAAGTGAAACCGAATTTTGAGCCAACGTTTTATTCCACCACATCTGATTATAAATTTTAGGGTAGGTTCGTAAACCCCAAAACTGATGGACCTGTGTGAAAAGTTTAATGACATTAGAAAGAAATTTTGTAAGGTTTTTTATGTAATAGTAATGCTGCGGTAGCCTAGTGGTATGGGTAATGGACTGCTGAGACGAGGTCTCGGGTTCGATCCCAGGTTTACCATGGCACACACCAATGACTTTTTGATGCTTTTAGAAGTTATGTGTGTATTTATCGCAGGTTTATAAGTGCGCGGTTAATGGCAATAGGCTCGCCACCTATTACATTGGGACCTAAACATAAACTGGCGAAATGTGGGTGCTAGCACCTCTGCCTACCCCTTCGGGGAATACAGGCGTGAGTTTATGTTATGTTATGTTTTAAGTAATTTCCCCACCCTCAGAGAGTTTTTTATATGTAGCCGTTTCGGATAAAAAGGGTTTGAGCACAGTTTCAATTAATTAGGCGATTTTTTTTTTGATAATGTATGGAAATAATGTACAGGTGAAAGGAAAAATGTATGGGGTTTTAATTTTTTTTTTCTTTCGCCAAATTAATACTTCCAGATGATATTGTTTTCGAAACTGTGCCCCAATTCTTTTTATCCGAAACGACTACAAAATCACCCAGTATATGGTAATACAGTTCTATTGAAATCATCGAAACCTTATAATATTATCAACTAGCTGTTGCCCGCGACCTCACCTGCGTTGACGTCGGTTATTGGGACCAAACATAGCCTATGTCCTTTCTTAAGCTCTTTTCCATCTCTGTACCAAATTGTAGTAAAATCTGATCAGCAGTTTAGGCGTGAAAGCATAACAGAAAGAAACAGTTACTTTTTTTGTGTTATCGTTACAGTTATAGGGTAGGCGCACAAAAAATGTTCCTCGAACACCTCGTGACGTTCGCAGGCCAGTCAAGTCGTGACCACGCAGGTGCTGTAACGTACCCGAAACGTCGGTGAAAGTAAGTTTCCCATCAATTTTATCATATTCCCGAAGTCCCGAACTGTCATATGACAGGTATGAGAAATAGTTACTTCCGAATTTATAATATTGTTGAGTGCTCTCACGTGCTGATTATATAATCAACTGGCCATAAAGACGTAACTGCACCATTCACTGAGTGTAATAACTGCACAAGTGGTTGTAAACTAAAGCTCGTAACTACAATTAAGCATTACGAGGTTATAAACTTTTAAATTAAATGTGATTTTAAGTCCAGCCTTCCTAGACAAGTAGAAATTCATTAACTGGCGTACTGCAGAATGGGCTATTTGACTATTTTTTTTTTTACTTTCGAAAAATGACCACTGTCTTATAATATAATGAACTGTAAAAGTAAAATTTTCGTACGACAAATAGTTTTCAAGATATTTGATTTTGAAAATTTCAATTTGTCGCGCCGCCCGAAAACGCTCCATACAAAATCGTTCTAAATTGTGACGTCACGCTTCGGTAGCGCGTAGTGAAAATGTATGGAGTGCAAGATAATATCGCATTTATCTCGGTCTACGTTGCGTTTACACTTATATAGTTCATAATAAAAGTTATTTAAAATTTAATGAGGAATCTAAAAAGTTAAATATTTGAATTGAATTTGATTGTTTATATTTTGCCTTTTTTTGGGAATTTCAAGTAATGAAAAGTCATAGTTTCAGTTTAGATATGCAATATTTTATTTTGCAAGGCGTATTTTTTCACAACAAGCTATCATATTAACTAGTATTGGGAAGAATCGACGACTTAGTCAAATACCCTATTGAATGATGAATGTGCAGTATTGACACGTATTTTGACGTTTATATTATACTTTACATACGTTAATACGTATGTAACGTATAATATAAACCACCCCATCTCTTCCCATGCGGTGTCGTCCAAGCAACTTAGGGATAGGCAGATATTAGCCTAGACTCAGCCTCAGATATAGGCTCGAGTCAACAATAGTGCCCAGAATATTATGGCAATAGGCTCACCCCCATTATATGGGACCGACTACAATTATTGGTGAAATGTGGGTGTTAATTTACCTCTGCCTAACCCTCTGGGAATAAAGACGTGATTATATGTAAAATGTATGTAAGTGAAACTTTTAGTAGTTGGCCTGTCATGGTGATACTGGTGCTCTTAGAAGCGAGTTTTTAATGATAGATCTTTTCTCACTAATTGTACCTACTATGTTTTTGTTATTGGTCGGATTGGGGTTCTTTTATTTAGTTTGTTTTGCTTTTTTTTTTTTTTTTGATGACTCCGCCCAAATATTTGAATGAAATTTTTATATCATTTACAACTTTTAAATGCGAAATACATCGGGAAAATTAAGCGAGGTCCCGATGTATTTCGAATTAAAAAATTAGCATAATAAATGCTATAAAAACTTCATTCTTATCCTAAAGCTCCAAATTGATTACTAGGTTTATATCTCTCACAACATTTCATTTTAAGATTCTTAAAGTAGGTTACTCCCCCATATAAACAGAGGATACTCAAGTGCCCACAAATCCTAACCTTCATCTCCCGAACATCTCTCTCCTGTCCGAGGACACTCATTCAAACTCTCCAGAGGACCGACCGGACCGGAATGACACCATCTTCGCAGCGCATTCGCAAATTGAAACGGAAGGTGTCCAATAAATTCCAAGCTCCCCTACAAGGAATTCAGTCGAACAGGCCTCCTACCTACGCTGTGTATGTGAATATTTTATCAGGGTTATTTTAACATTCCGTGTGGGTATAGTCTACCCTTTTGTTATAGTTCTGTAAAAGGTTGATTAAAGCTATCACCCAGATACTAACACAAGTTTACTATTAGTTTTCTGGTGAATACAAAATTAGTGGTAATTTTCTCTTTCTCTGTGTTTGTAAATAGTCTTATTAATAGACTAGCTGTGCCCGCGACCTCGTCCGCGTGGAATGTACTTAATAAAAAAAATCTGTTTATTTTTTTTTGTTTTTGGCATTTTTTTTTAGCCTAAGTTACTCCTTATTACATAAGCTATCTGCCAGTGAAAGTCCCGTCCAAATCGGTCCAGCCGTTCCAGAGATTAGCCAAAACAAACAGACAGACAGACAGACAGGCAAAAAATTTAAAAATATATATTTTGGTATGTGTACCGTATATACATTCATATGCATGTAGTAGAAAGCGGTTATTTTAATATTACAAACAGACACTCCAATTTTATTTATTTGTATATATGTATATATATGTATATATGTATATATATGTATATATATATATATATATATATATGTATATATATAGATTTATCGATAGATTAGACAATATAAACACGTTGGGTGAGGCTTATGATCAACAGTAGACTGCAGTGGGCTAATTGATTGATTGATTGATAAACATGGTAACAAAATATCTTAGAGTGTACAAAGCTCTGGAAGCTTGGGATATATCGTGTCTCCCAGGAGGGCCAGACCGTAAGGTATAGCCCTGTGTCAACCGGGGTACGAGGGATATATCGAAGACAACCTCACCTCCGGCCTAGCACCACGACCCTCAATCGGCGATCGGTTTTAGTCGGTTCGAGTCCGACATGACCTGCCCTTCCAGCTCCAGCGGGGGAGGTATAGATATAATATGTTTTCATTAATCATATCCATACTAATATTATAAATGCGAAAGTAACTCTGTCTTTCTGTCTGTCTGTCTGTCTGTATGTTACGCTTTCACGCCTAAACTACTGAACCGATTTTGATGAAATTTGGTATAGGGGTAGATTAGACCTTGAGAAAGGACATAGGCTATGTTTTGTCGCGATAACCAACATTCACGCGGGCGGAGCCGCGGGCAAAAGCTAGTACTCCATAAGTAATCTGAAAACCTAAGTGGGCGCGGCGTGCGGTTTATTATTCCAGATCAATATAACTACCCAACCTGGCGGGTAGCCGAGGGATTACCACACAGAAAATAGAATGCAATTTTATTATTATACTTTGAGTTAGCATTTCTGTTTCTTAGTAACTAGCGCAAGTGTACCCCTGGTGTGGTGTTGCATACATCCATAGACCACGGTAGCCACTTTCCATCAGGTGGCCGCGTGCTTTTCTGCCACCTAAGTGGTATAAAAAAAGTGTACAAAATGTAGCCTTTAACAAACTTCACTAATAATAATATAATAATAAAAAATATTTATTACCAAAAAACTATACAATTACAATGGATATATCCGTTGACCCCACACTAGGCAAGCCTGTCCTGTGGGTGTCACGACGATTGCCTTTCCCAGTTACATAGCTCGGGCATCAATTAGGTGTGACGTAATCGCACGCAGAAACTTTAAAACATACATAAAGTGACATAAATACATAAGATTACAGATATAGTAACTATTGTGTATATTGAAGTATGTATATTTTTAATAATTATGTGTAGACATGTGTAAATAAGTATGTGTGTGTGTATATATAATGTGTTTAAACATATATTTTCATAGATAAATTTAATATGATGCAGGTTCATTACGTCAAATTTAAACTATACAATACATATTAATTATATTTTCTGTGGCTTCGTATGTCATTGAATTTAGCCATTTGATAACCTCGGTTTTCGCCTCCTTTAATGAGCTTCTCCCAATATCGCAATGTTTGGCTACCCTGTTGTAAATATAGTGGTCTATATGTGGACTAAACCGGCTTGCAAACGATGTATTCACCCTTGGTACGTTTACCCTATATACTCGTCGTTTAAGTAGATGTACATATTGTTCAGTGTGTATAATTTCTTTCCAGCTCCAACTTAAATCAAGTCAACACAAAATCGATGACAATGTACTTGGAAATTTAGGTTCGAGGCAAAATGTTGTCGCACCGAAACTAGATTCAGTGTAAACAACTGGAATAAACAGAGTTGATGGAAACGGACTAAACCGGAATTTGACTGTTATGGGTTTTATAGTCGATCCGAATACATTATTACGAGGTATTATTTGGAATTTCGATACCTCTCGAAATATAATTTTACTGGACACTAGAAGCTAATTTACTACTACAGTAACTAGTAAAATGAATACTAGTAAATTAAAAAAAAATGCTGAATATTAGTAGAAGTAGAATTTATTGTAATAATAGCTTTGGCGGACTCGGGATCAATAAGGTTTTATTTAATGTAAGACTTTACTAAACGGGAAAAAATAACCTTTTAACCTTTGAAACTAATCCATACTAATATTATAAATGTGAAAGTAACTCTGTCTGTCTGTCTGTCTGTTTGTCTGTCTGTCTGTCTGTATGTTACGCTTTCACGCCTAAACCACTGAACCGATTTTGATGAAATTTGGTATAGGGGTAGATTGGACCATGAGGAAGGACATAGGCTATGTTTGGGCGCGATAACCGACATCCACGCGGGCGGAGCCGCGGGCAAAAGCTAGTCTATTATAAAGATAACTTCAAGCGTTTCCCAACAAAACAGTCTTAATTTAATTTGAGTACATATTATACAGAGACCACATTGTTTCCACCTGCTGTTTATGGCATACATCTTTCGTTTCTTCTGCTTTCATGGGTGTTTCTATTTGTAAAATGTATGTATTTACAAAAAAATATATCTAATGTTTATCCGCATTTTAGATCCCACTAGCTTTTGCCCGCGGCTCCGCCCGCGTAGATGTCGGTTGTCGCGACCAAACATAGCCTATGTTCTTTTTCATGGTCTAATCTACCCTTATACCAAATTTCATCTAAATCGGTTCAGTGATTTATGAGTGAAAGCGTAACATACATACAGATAGACAGAGTATGGATAACACAAGCTATAAATGCTTACCATGGGTCTAGATAGCGTTGTGTAGAATGTTGTGGAAAATTATAATTATTGTAATATATTCATAGTTGTTCATACTTGCGGTAGCCTAGTGGTATGGGTAATGGACTGCTGAAACGAGGTCTCGGGTTTGACCCCAGGTTTACCATGGTACACACCAATGACTTTTCGAAGCTTTTCGAAGTTACGTGTGTATTTATCGCAGGTTTATAAGTGCCCGGTTAATGGCAATAGGCTCGCAAACTATTACATTGGGACCTAAACATAAACTGGTGAAATGTGGGTGCTAGCACCTCTGCCTACCCCTTCGAGGAATACAGGCGTGAGTTTATGTTATGTTATGTTATGTCATAGTTGTTTTCTTCATTTCATACAATGTTCGATGGTTTGGAATACTCTGCATGTCCTTTAAAATGCCTTCGATTTACCTTCAATCAATTTGAAAACCTTACAAAACACACCAATGACTAAAATCATAGTTCCACAAGTAACAAAAATTACAAATAAATCGAATTGAGAACCTCTCACTTTTTGGAAGTCTGTTAAAAACTGGCTTTATTTTTCTTTTGTAAATCTCGCACATCAAGCTCATAGATAGTGATCAAGTACGTGATCTGGAGCCAGGCTTGCACTAAACGTAATATTTCTTTATTATCCCTGGAGCTCAACACTCACACAATTACGGATAGTGCCGAGGAGAAGGGTACTTTATAAGCTCTTAGTGAAATATCGCTACTAGATAAAGGATTTATTTTAAATCAAGGGCTTTATTAGAAAGTCTGTCTAACTTCAAATGACTGGATTAGCTCAAAGGGCAAATGAAAAAGAAATGCAGGGATTCTAGCTAACAAAGTTTTACAATTTTATTGTACAGGACGTTTTTTTAGCTGAGTTGGGGTGAGTGTGGGGTGACTGCCATCAGACCTCCACAATTCTGGCGATATCAAAGTTTTGTTTTGACAAAACTCATAGTACACCAGTCTATTGGACATTTTCCACTATATTTCATCATTCCTCTTTAGTACTGATTATTTTAATATAATTTTTTGAAGTTGCAACAGTAACTAATATAAAATGAAAATTAAATTCAAAAGTGAACAAGTTTTAAAACGTTTGTTAATTTAATAATTAACTGTTTAATATTTCATATCTTTAACGTTTCAACCAGTTCCCTTTGTGCTACGCCGTAGCAGTTTTGTAGCATAATAATGTGGTGTGACAGACGCTACGTGGTCTACGAAACGGAGTTGGAATTCTTGTTACTTGCCAAGTTCTTTCTTCTAGCATCCTTTGTATTAGGAGTAATAAAATAGATTTGAACATTTATATTTAAAATTATATGATGGAATATGCTACGTTTATGAGTTCAGAACTATTACTTACTATATTCAACAATCCAGACAAAATGAGCTAATGCTAATGATTTACTAGCTGTTGCCCGCGGCTTCACCCACGTCGATGTCGGTTATCGTACCAAACATAACCTATGTCCTTTCTCAAGGTATAATCTACCTCTATACCAAATTTTATTGAAATCGGTTTAGTGGTTTAGGCGCGAAAGCGTAACATCATTTATAATATTAGTTAGTATGGATTAAGAAAGATTGTGAAGAGGCTTGTTTTGTTACTCAATCTCATTTAAACGGCTGAATGGTTCTGGATGCAATTTGGTACAGTGATAGATTATCCTATCAATGACAATATAAATTATTACGACATGTGTAGGAAATTAAGTTAACATATTATACATAATTATGTTACCAACCAAATGTTCTTATAGATACTACTTACGGCCGTTCCCAATAACATACTTACAGGATAGATCGCAACAGTCAAATTTGACGTATCGGCTGTTTAAATTCAAAACATGGTAACTGATTTTTTTGCGGGAAAGCGCATCGCGGTATAATTTTATTTTCCGAAATTGGTGTGAAATAGGAGTTACTATGTTTTGAATTTAAACAGCCGAGCACTTTATCCGTAGATGTAATCTATATTTAACCGTCAGTATGTTATTGGGTACGGTGGTAAATCAGTAGATGACCCATAATCATTATGAATACTTAGGCCCGTATTCTAGAATGTTACTCAACCTGAATTACGATTTATCTGAGGACAGATTGTATAAACAGATTGACAGTTTGACATATTGCCTATACAATCTTGCCTCAGATAAATCGCGATTCAGGCTGAGTGTTATTCTAGAATACGGGCCTTAGACTCGTATTCCAGAACGATGCTGAGGCTTCAATCACGATTGTCATTGACCGATTATCAGTAACAATCTGTCCTAAATACTAGATATAAAACCAAATTCAGAACACAGTTTTCATAGACAATATAAAAGTATAGAACTTCTTAAAAGTGAGATAATAATCCTACCCTATTATTATTGTACTAGTTTATTTATCCTATAAAAGCATTTCAGTGTGATTTATTATTTGTCCAAACTTTTCAGATTACCTTCTATTATGTTATTTATTATTGGACGCTATTTATCGCCAGGAAACGTTTCAGACAGTTTAATAGTACGCTTATTGTGTCTAGAAGTTTATACAATACCTTTTATACAATGTTACTATTGGCACATTTTAAATTCACACGGGAAATGCCGTATTTTACCTGTTTTAATGCAATTTTAATTACCTAGCTACAATACGTCAGTGTAGAATTTGGAATGAACTTTTGCAGGAGGTAGAAGATGGAATAATAATTATTATTTTAGTTTGTGGTTACAGTTTTGTGGGTACAATATGGAAGCACTCATTTTAAAAGGTCAAAAAATATCAAAAATTACCAAAATTTCTTTGTTTGTATCCAACTGAGGAAGGAATTTCGATAAACTCCCTCTTTAGACCTTTAGCTTCAGCTTATTATCAGGCAAAGTAAAGGTATTAAAATACATATATCAGCGGGGTTATTGAGTTAACTACGGGTCCATAACAAATTAAAGTACATAAGTGAACTAAGGCTTTAAAAAGGTCCTATGGAACATCTAGGTGATTGACTGGGTGTTCTATGAATAATAACCCTATTAAAATAGTACAAACTAGAAATTTTGATAATTGATACCTTTTACTAAGGCCTATACTGCCACCAGCATTTTAGGTTTTTTATTGAACAATCTATCAAGGTAAGTTTAATATTATATTATTATATGTAACTATATAGATATACATTTTACATTAAGCAAATGGCTTTTAACGGGCGAAATTCCTCCAGTCACCAGCGTCTCTCCGGGAAGCATGTGGAAACCTGAAAAGGCTGCTGGCTTTTTGGGAAGATCTGGGTTGGTTGGAGTGAGAGGTAAGATGGTACGCACAATGGCCCAATCAAGAGGCTAAGTGCGGAACAGCCCAGGTAAACTAACTAACTAACTAACTATGGCTTTAAACATATTGTTCAAACTATGATAATAAATTCATTTGATTAATTATTCCCAACATCATACATGTGACACCTATTGTTCTCCAACGCAAAGACGTTCGTTCATAGTTCAACATTACCCTTTGTGTTGTGGTTAACCAAATATTTAAAATGTAACCAGCCTTTGTCAAATACAACCTTTCCATTCAAAATACAATAACAAACTAAACTAAGGTAAAGCTGAAAGCAAATTAAATATGACTCGATGTAAACTGAAATGTTAGTGATGTGAAATAGCTGCATCGATTTAAATAACGATGTTGGTGTTTATTATCGATTCCATATTCGATTGCATTCTACCGGATGTAGGTGCAGATGCGAATCGGTTTGCGTTATTGCTGTTAATTTGAATGCAAATAGTTGTTTCATTGTGTTTGAATTCAGAATATAAATAAGTTTATGTTGTAACTGTTCACTGTCAGTCAATATTTTATTGTTCTCTTTAATTGTAATTTGAAATGTGAATGAACGTAATAAATTATTATTATCATACTAAATATATGAAAGTTTTGACTACACCAGTCATGAAGTCAAAAAATCATACTACGAAATTATATAGAAATTGTATAAGACCTTTAAGAGTAACACAGTATTACGTATTTAATCAAATCTAGTGTTAAATATTAAAGAGTTAGTATGGGTTCCGCCCCGGGCGCGGGACTATGGATCCAGCGTTCGACCTTAGGATCGTCGCGGAGAGATACAGGGCGAGGAACACGCCCATGCTACGCTAGTACTATTATCTATTCTGTGCCGCTGCACTGTCTTTTCCTAGACATGCAGAAGGGCTTCGACTGTGTGCCTCGTGCGATGATCAGGTGGGCACTATGGCCCAAAGGAGTTCCAGAGGCTAATAGCGACACCATCCGAGATATGTACCAAGATTCCGGTTCAGTGGTTCGGACCGCTGTTGGCGACATAAAAACCTTCCCCAGCTCCGTCTTGGTACATCGAGGATCTGTACTTAGTCCCTGCCTGTTCAGCTTGGTATTAGACGTTTTGTCGGACAGCATCAGAAACTCACATGAGCAGCCTCCATGGTTGCTTATGTATGCCGATTACATTACGCTGTTGGACGCAGACAGGAACAGATTGGTGCGACGTGTGAAGGTGTGGAAAGAGGCGCTTGAGAACGGTGGTCTGAAGCTAAATGTGGCGAAGACAAAAGATTTGGCGTTAAACTCAACAGATCCCACACCCATCCGCATAGGCGATGACTTGTTCGAGCGCACGGATCAGGTTAAGTACCTGGGATCTGTACTTCATGTTTCTGGTGACATCGACTATGACGTCGAGACACGTATTGCCGCTGCGTGGGCTAAGTGGCGGGAAATGACTGGCGTCACATGCGATCCTAATATGCCAGTTAGTCTGAAGGGGCCGGTCTATAAAGCGATCATTAGACCTGTCCTTTTACAGGGTTGTGAGGCGTGGCCGCTGTTGGAGCGACACAAGCAGACGCTGCGTGTCACGGAGATGTAAATGCTGCGGTGGATGTGTGGAGTCACGCGTAAAGGCCGCGTGAGGAACTCTTGCATCCGTGGCAGCCTTCATGTCCGTGACATCGCAGATAAAATGCAAGAGAGCCGCCTCCGCTGGTGCGGCCACGTCTTGCGGCAACCGCCCAGCTACGTGGGTAACAAATGCCTGGCAATGGCACCCCAACCGGGTCCAGGTAGAAGGGATGGAGTAGAATAGGACCACCCCAGCTCTTCCTGTGGGTGTCATAAAAAGCGACTAAGGGATAGGGCTGTTCTCTATCCGACAGTAAACATATAGCCCAAGACAAAGGGCCCGCTAGACGGCAATAAACTTGCCCTCTATTACTTCATGGGACCGAAATCATAATTGGCAAAACATGGGTGCTAGTAGACCTTTGTGGATTTACAGACGTGAGTATATGGATGAATGGATTTTTAAGGAAAACCAATTTATCTATATATATAAAAATCAATTGCTCTTCGTTAGTCTCGCTAAAACTCGAGAACGGCTGAACGGATTCATCTTATTTTGGTCTTGAAATGTTCGTGGAGGTATAGGGAAGGTTTAAAAGGTGAGAAAAATTCAAATAATTGCCGGGAACCGACATCCACGCGGGCGGAGCCGCGGGCAAAAGCTAGTCATAGATAACTCAGGTTCTCGTTAGTTCATAAACGAGGCTAATTGCCAGTGCAGCGTTAGCAGTGGCTTCACATTTTATGCTAGAAGGCAATATTGGTGTCCCCCTCTGTACCTACCTTTTACTTTATTTCATAATTTAGATCAGCTTTGGCTTGAGTGACTGATAAAAAGAAAATACTTATACACATAGCTAATTTTATCCGAGGAACACTTCCAGGCTGTGGAGGAACGAGGTTTGATATTCCTCTAACATATAGGGAGAATTCTCCGACTAGGCAAGGTGGTCTTGCCCGCTGGGCCGCGGTAACTTCACTTTTGCGATGCAGAATTCATAGCGACGTTGTAGTCTGGCTTGCTATCGTTAGATGGCTATAATTGGTCATCGTACAAAATTTCAGTAAAATCAGTTCAGTTATTCTAGGGTGATTAAGTAAATCATCCTTCCATCCATCTAAATTCTATTCCAAAATCAAGTTTAAACTATATGACAAGGTAACATCACTAGTGGTATGAAACACAATTAAACACTTAGCATACAGTATAACTATGTTCATTGTCTTGTGTTGAGCCACACGTTCCTTTGTTTTCCACAAAGAAGTGTAAGTTTGACTTTTCAAATGTAATTAATCAATTTTTTTTTTCATGAAAACGCGGTGTTATAAAATGTCATCATCAGTCTCCTTATTACGTAGGCGCGCTGGTAATAAATGACGTCCTTGTAAAATCAATAATGTATAGTTTTATTACACCCGTGAAGGACCTTAGGCACTGTAATGAGTGACGGAGTTTCTATTTTGAAGGTTCGAAGAAGAAGTTCGGAAGGTAAAAATGGAGCCCTATTACTAAGACGTCACTGTCAAGTTCTGTCTCCAAATTGCATCTTATCAACCGTGATAGAAATTATATTATGATACAATGAAATTTTCTCGGATGATGTATTACGTTGTTGCTATAACAACAAATAAAAAAAATAATGGTACAGAACCTTCCATGCCCGAGTCCGTCTCACACTTGGCCGGTTTTTATGAAAGGCAAAAACAAACTCAGAAAGTAAAACCTTATAGACACAATTTTTCGCTTAAATCAAGTCATGTAATTGACTTTGGAGAAATTAGTCAAATATTACTTATATATAAGTAAGGTAATAATTATCAATTAATAAATTTTATACTTTTATTGAAATTCCTTAAAAGATGATCTTAGTATATGCCTTTTTTTTCGTGCGGAAATCCCCTCGGATACCTTCCCCGCCAGAGCCGGGAGGGGAGGTTATGTCGTACTCGAACTAACTAAAACCGCACGCCAACTGTGGGTCGTGGTAATCTTAGTATATGCCAAGCCAATGAGACGTGCAAACACTACCTTGCAAATACCAAATTTCATTGTCATACGAAGAAATGGTCGCGATGTATGAAGACAAACTCGGGTAGAACTTTCTGGAAAAAATGTCTGGTAAGTACGCTTGTTTCGGTAAACTTCCGCTCTAGGAGCGTTCTACGTGATTGTGATAAATTAGTTTTGGTCTCTTCAAATAAATCTTTTTATTAGTGTATTGAACCGAGTTGTTATTTATTATTGTATTTATGCGTTGCGATGTGGAACGATTCGCAGTGTTCAATTTGTGTAGTACATTATGAGGTAAGTATTAATCTTCACTGGAAATAATTTGGTACTGAAAATGATGAGATTTTTTATATCACGATCGTAGTGAAGGGTTATATTGAATGAAGCTGTAAAATGATCGAGCAGTTTTTCAGTGGTAATTAAATATCAGACTTCAATCCAATAATAAAAAAAAATCTTAAGATAGTATGGAACAAAGCCGTACTGTCTTAATAGGTAAGATTTTTAATTAACAATTGAAAGTCTCGAGCATTTTGCTACCTGATCTGATTTGACACTTACGCCACAAACACTAACTATAACATTACCACTTTTGTTATTCCCTAAGCTATACTTAATCGTAATAGTCACACAGTAATAAAGACCTAGCATCTCTTCTTCTTCTTCATCTTACCGTCAATCACAGTCGCATCCGAAGCTTTCAGCTTGGAGTCTGGGGCCCGCTTTACCAGTCTAACTGCTGACTTGGCTGAACTTCAATATTTTCTGTGAACCGATTGCCATCTGACCTCCACAAACCAAAGGCGATATCGAAGCATCGCAGCTAGAACCAGTTGTTGGACTTTTGAGGGCTCCAACTACCCGTGACGACTGCCATAGATGTTCGTATGGCAACTGACGGCTTGACGTGTTCTCCGAGGCACAACCAGACCAATGCAAATATCCATATTCATCCATATAAATATTCGCACAGAGCGGGGATCGAACCCACGCCTCCTGTGTAGCGGCTGCGTTCACTACCGCTACGCCACGGAGGTTGGAACAACGCTCTAGTATATCGCAAAAAATCTTCTTAAAGACCTACGACTAACTACCCCGGCTAATAAAACTTGTGCCCTAATTTTAGACGGCACTTGTTCACAATAAAAATGAACAAGCGTAACATAATGACAACAGCATTTTGTATACCAACTTTTGATCGTCATCAGGGGTGTACCTACTAATGGCGTTCACCATCCTCTGTTAATTAATGCAGGCACCGCGATCCTCACGGGAGTCGTCAAAGGTTGCTAACGAGTTAAGCCGGAGTTAGCAGAACCATCCAGCTGTGCACTCTCTGCGTTACGTTCTTGTTAACTTATGAATTACTAACGTGTAATGGTTCCGTGATTATATTTTGAGGATAAGGAGATACAAATTATCTACAGTATCAGCTAAATACTGAGTTTCATTATAATCCGTGGTCCTACTACGACATGCTTAGAGTGTTTATTTTCTAGGCGATTACGAGTGATGGATCTATACGCCCTGTATGTATAACGTTTTCTCGTTCTGAAAACGAACGCTTATAGGGTGTCATGGCCCTCACAGTTATTTTGCCATAAAGGTGTGAAGAACTAGACGAGACACAGAGAGTAGACTTAGACACTTATAGAATTTCGTGTCCATAATGTTAGGTCTTAATAAAAACTAACTGATCCCAAAATTTTGTTCAGTGTTTCGTGGCAAATTGTACCTAACAGTTTTGTGTTCTAAATTATATACCCTTAGTACTTGTGGTGTCAAATTAGCGCCTCCCCATTCCGAGGTCGAGTCGATACACTGTTGTTCCTCCTCCCAAGGAGGGCCAGACCGTAAGGGATAGCCCTGGGTCAGCCGGGGTGCAAGGGATATGTCGACGACAACCTGACCTCCGGTCTAGCACCACGACCTTCAGTCATTGTGCGGTTTTAGTCGGTTCGTGTCCAACATAACCTCCCCTTCCGGCACCGGCGGGGGAGGTATCCGTGGGTATTTCAGCACGAAAAAGAAAAAAGTGGTGTCAAAACAAATATCCTGTACACCTAGCACTTTCACATATGCCACCACCAAATAAAACATCTGCGTTTAAATAAGTTGCATCTTTTAAACTTCTATCGACAAAATAATCTTATAAATCTATATGAATAATATGGTGTAATATTTGATGACGCTACAAAAATCCAAGGTTTACATCCCGCAGTGCGTTGGACAAAGCTATCGGTGTACGATCTGAGCTGGCTTTGTCACGCACCATCATGGATGAAAATGACATCGAACCCCACTTCTATAAATCAATGTTGACAATAACTATGGGGACAAGCACAAAGTTAACAAACACGCTGATTTTTAATTCCAAAAATAACAGCAGCAATAACAGTGAGTAGAGTAGCCAGAGCTCACTGCAGAGTTTTTGTGCTATCAGTGGGAAGACCAAAGCCTTGTCCTGCTTTATCTTCTGCATTGATGGAACAGAAACTCTCTGTGGTTACAGGGTTGGCAGTTCGAGAGTGACTCCACTAGCGTACTAGTGACTCCATAGGTCACGGTAACCACTTGTGTGCTAACTTAGTGGTATAAAAAATACAATTAATCATATTGCAATTAGTGGAATAGAACCAGAGAAATGACTAGAAGCAATCACAACATCTTCGCGGGTGGACTCACGTGCTTGAGTTATTTGAATACAACTGAACGGCGATTGTAAGACAACAAGTATACACTTTTATTACCACGTATGTTTCCAAAGTTGTACAAAGCGCAGGTGGTCCGCTCGAATGATACCGCAATAACACTAAAATAAAAGTAAGCTATTGCATTCTCTGAACTGACACCGATTTCCTTACGCTGCCCTTTACAGCCTTTAGAATAAGAGCTTTTATTTTTCTACACAAGAAGGTAGAATTAGAAGTACAGTTGGAAGTTTTACAGCGTTTTGTAAATTGCCAGTGTCGTTCAACTTTTCAATATCGCTTGTGGGTCCAACGCGTACTAAAAATGTGGTCGATCAAAGCTATTATATTGATGTAGTTTTTGTAGTCGAAGACGGACATAAAATAGGGTCATTAGAGAAATTTTGCGCGGATCCTAACTTGTCGGTCGTACGCGAACGTAGCCCTAGATTACATATCCTTGTATACTTACAATTTATACTATGAAAGACTTGAAATCCGTTTAGATATTGTTTAGAGGTGCTATTATATTACATACATTCAAACATTTTGATAACTACTTTTTACAGGGTCGGCGGTACTGGTGTGGCATGGGTCCATAGGTCATGGTAACCACTTTCCATCAGGTTGATCCTCCGCTTCGCTTCGCTCCCGCCTTAGTCTTCTAACCTAGCCTATCCGAGTCGGATTGCACTGAGTCGGGGTGTTTACGATAATTAATTACGACCTAACAATATGTATTATTTACAAAATTACATATATCAAATTTTGATTATGTCAAGAGTCGATTATTAGATGTTTTACTTATGGAAACTAATAATTATGCTATATGTTGTTATGAAAAGTCATTTTATGGCAAATAAAAGTTATGACTGTTGAGTTGTTATGGTAAACGTTATTAGTATAAATTATAATAGTGCAAGTAAATATTATGATCGGGGATGATTATGGCAAACAATATTAGTGCAAATGAATTTATGGAAAACGAAAGAATACCAACTATTTGCTTAACTTTTCATGTAATTGATTCCGTTTTAGAGATCTAGACACATCCTATCCATATTTAATATTAGGTACTTACTTTTGGATTCGGGACTGACCCCCGACCCTCGAAAAGAAGAGTTTTAGTTGTTAATCAGCTGGTGTACAGACTCAATATTTTCACGTTATAATAGGGAAAAAATAATATGTGTGTGGGTGACCGCTCACTGGAATTTCATCTGAGCAGAGTTCTTCTGTTCTTCAGAGAGCACATTAAAAGTCGGTCCCGACTGTCAACAGTCGCTAGTTCAAAACAGAGACCTATAGAAGCGACCGGATCCACTATGCCAGTGTTTGATCACTAAAAACCAATGAGGTTGGTAGGTAAGACAACAGTCCCTCCCAATACTTGACAGCCTCTGTGGCGTGGCGGTAGTGCACGCGACTGCCACGCAGGAGGCATGGGTTCGATCCCCTCTCAATGCAAATATTTGTATGCATGATGGGTATTTGCATTGGTCTGGGTTTTTCTATGTATAATAATATATGTATTTACAAAAAAAGTATATAAGTATGTTTATCCGCATTTTATTTTATTTTTTTTATTTTTTTTTAAAGAGACATACGTTTATTTACAGGTTAATGAAATATATACCTATATTATTTAAATAAAACTAAAACTAAATAAAGTAAACCTAAAATACATATTTACAAATAATTCTAAAATATTTTATTATTTTATTTATTTATTTTTCATAACATTTTAGATTCCATAACACAAGCTATAAAAGCTTACCATGGGTCTAGATAGCGTTGTGTGGAATGTTGTTGAATATTTATTTTATTTATTTATTTAATACTGCCGAAAAAATCAAGCCACATTATATTTAAATAGATCCGGGAATCCGATGTGCAAGCCTGCCCCAGCTGCGACTGGAATGATCCGAATCATATGTAATAAATCATCATCCCCATAACGATTTCCTGATTGCGTCCAGAATTAGCCCAGGATCCGCTTTTTATTTCGGATTTATATTTTCGTCTTTTCCGTGAGCGACGTAAAATAACCTTATTTTAAAACAAAGCATTTTCAAGTTGTGCTTCTGTTCGTGAGTTATCTAGCCTGCTCTGTTTATGTTATATGATGGTGCTTGCAAAGTATATTCAACCGCTATTCTTTGGTTGGGAACACAGGAATGCTTTTTACGTCAAAAGGCGGCAGGATTTGTGGTTTGGACGACGCCATAGAGTGAAAACATATATTGAAAATCTTTTTAAATTCTACGTAGGTACAAAATTATAATATTTTGTACAGTATTTAACCTCAGTAGCCATTATTTATCTTACAAATTTCAATCAAATTCTTCAATTGGGCGATTTCAAACGCTAAATAAACGATAATTGAAAATAATCTTAGATAATATTTGGCAATATCAGTGTGTATTTTTCCTTTATTTACTATATAAAAAATCAAAGTAATTCAAGTGATCTAGCGCGGTCAAAATCAAACGTGCTTTATTCAAAATTAATTTCCTTTCCGGATATTCCTTGCTCCCCTAACTACCGTCTAATCACGGGATTGAAGTGTGTGCACTTAAGAAGTGGCTTTTCAAACATCAAAGTCAACACCTCTGCCAGCCCTCAAGATATGTAAGAACATAAAAGTGATTTATTAGCAACCAAAAGGGGGAATATTCGCTACCTACCAAATCTATTTCCTGAAATTCGGTCCTCAAACCACAATCCCTTTGAGGGTTTAAAAAAAGGCTCAGAGATTTCCCTAATTAAACGTTCTAAAATCCGCTTTGATGTGGGATGAAAAAAATATGCGACACATAAGTTTCTTCGTGTGTAGGTCTGTAGATATATTATGTATACGTATACTCAATCTTCATACATACGGTGCCCTTCGTGGACTCATATAGATACTATTCGGCTGGGTGCTCTAAGTGGACAAGGAAGCTCTTTTTTATGTATTTAAGGATAGAGTCAGATGGCAGGCGGTTATCTTTACCTACAAGGCGGGTAATAAGCGTGAACATATTATGTATGTATGAAAGCAATAAGAAATACATAAGAAATGGAGTTTATTTTAATTGTTACATTTTTACTAACTTACACAGTGCCTATATAAAGTCGAACCGAAAAATAATATTTCTTCTGATCCGGGAATCAAAGATGTAGTTACATTTGTGACTATTACGCCACTGTGGAATCTTTTTAGCGTTTTCAAGCTATAAGTATTAATAGCTTCTCACATTGGTTTATTCCACAATGTTCACGTGAATGTATTAAAATGATTTGACTTCATCCAAAATGGCTTAACTTTATCCAAAATGATTTGAATTCATCCAAAATAATAGAACTTCATCCGAAATGATTTGAATTTATCCAAAACGAGTTAACTTTACCGGAAATGATTTGATTTTATCGGAAATTATTTGAATTTAACAGACATTATAATGTTACAGTCACTAATGTTTCATTCTTTCTATTCCTAAATCGTATGTCTATCTTGATATCTTCAGGATCTACTGTAACATTGTGATGTTCTATTTCGTTCAATTTCAAGTCGTTGATGTGCACTGATCGAACTGAAAGAAACAAAATTATTGTATTGTGATGATATTTTTAAATGGGTGATAGAAACATTATATAGATTTAGTTATGTGAATTCCGGTAGGGGTAGGTGATTTCCTTAGTATTTATTTTATTCTATCGAGAATACAAATACAGTGACTTTAAATCATTGCACTATCAGCACAATAACAAAAACTAAATTATCTTTATCCAATCCACATTGCGCACTGCAGCAACGAGCGCGACTGCTACGCAGGAGGCGCGGGTTCGATCCCCGCTCAGTGCAAATATTTGTATGCATGAATATGGCTTTATGCATTGGTCTGGGGGTTTATATGTATAATAATATATGTATGTATTTACAAAAAAAGCATCTAAGTTTGTTTATCCCCATTCTAATTTCCATAGCTCAAGCTAGTTAAGCTTACCATGGGTCTAGATAGCGTTGTGTAGAAAGTTGTAAAAAAAAATGAGGACGACCCTTCCAACAAACGCAGATAACACATAAGTGGGATCGATCGGCCTAAGCAAAGATGGCGCAATAAGTTTAATTTTTATATGAAAGAGATGCTCATTCCAGGAAAAAGGTTGAGAAAAATACACGCTTACCTGGCCGAGCCGTCAATTTGTACATAATATCACCTAGTTCCGACGAAAGAACATCTATCATGCTCCTGTTTCCATACCACACATCCATAGCACTTTTTGCAAACCATTTTGAAGGTGTATAATCTTTCTTTTCCATTTTTCTTTCTATCAAATGTATTCCTTTTACACTCTTTTCCATTTCAAAAATTATTAAAATAAGTACTAACGTAAATATGGTTTTAGTCAAGTGCATAATGCGCATCTGCCTGTCCAGATTGATTGACACCTGATATTACCTGAATCAGTTTGTTATAATATTGTTTGTTTTCCATTTATGATTTTGAAATACGAGACAGTTTACTCGTATTGTTCATGAGTTGATAAGGTATGGTTGTAAATGTCGCAGTTAAGTTAGAAAAGATGAATTTTACAAAATGTCTAATTGCTGGCTGTTAACTTAATGAATAGATGTTTTGAATGATATTTGGTTAGATAGCTCATACGTTGCCCTAATACTTACATTAAAGAAAAAAATGCTATGATAGTTGATAGAGCATTCCTATTTCCTAAAAAGTTAAGCTCTGCCAGGATTTTGTAATTTTTCAATAAACAACTAAATAAAAATACGGATTATGTGAGTAATTAGGGGGTAGCACTTACTCATACATTCCAGAGCAAGTATTAGCTTGTTAATTCACTAACCCAAATGTTACCACTTCATAAAGTTTCTTCATAAACATTTTGACCTCTTCAAGTAAAACAAATGCCTAAGTTGAAATTCTGAAATTAAATTCTCCAGAGTTCATAGGGTTAAACTGTGTTCAAGACACGTGCAAATATCGACGGTATAAAAGCTGTTTTAATGCAGCTAAGTAAATAGTTCCGTTGGTATCACAAAAGCAAATCGAAAGTTTGATTTTATGATAAAAATGAGGGCAATTACTTCACTCACCAAACCATGCTGATTAACTAAGCAAATGTTATTCAGTGACTTTGCCAGAAATCGGTCTAAAAAATTTTTTTTCAGGTTAGTATACCTAATTCAATCAGACAATCCATGTGTTGATTTAAATGAAACAGGGCTTAAGTAAGTAGTAACATACTCTATAATATTATTAATTTATGTATTTACAAAGCCATCTTATTTTAATATTGTATCTATATACAACTTCATTATAATCCTCTTTATCCAGAAATTTTAATATTTCCACACAGACTTATTATTATTTACGTTCAGGAATTTCAACCGCACAAAGTAATAAATATATTATTAAAGAACTTGATACATATTGCTTCCTTATTACTTGTACTACTAAGTCTAATTTACTTTGACGATTTCATCGTTGAAAAGAAGTGTCAAATTTAATCTCATTTAATTAAATTCTCCAAGTGTCATTGACCGGTCTGAAACACAAAAAGTCATTATTCTTCGTTTAACTTCGTACCTTTTCGTCAGTGTTATAAGCGTATATTTTATTATCACAGTGTTATCAAGTACAACCATTGGGTATAAGGAGAAGTTACTATAAAACATGTTACATTAATAATTCCATGAAATAATTGTGTTATCAATAAGATTGAAGACTTTTCTCTGAACTCTTTGGAACAATTATAAAACAATATTTCCAGAAATGCTGTAATCGAAATACTTGTTGAAGGGTCTCTATTGTCTGTAGTCATTGCGTTTTATAGCATTCGATACAACTGCAACGAGGGCAGTCTTCCATAAAATATTTATTTTTTTAAAGACATTATGTGATAATCGTTTTATTTACGATTTACGTGCTTATGATAATAGAATCAATTGCATAAATTACAAATGATATCTAAACTAATAAGTGGCAACATATTATCATTTTCCTCCATAGATTCTTGACAGATATTATTACCACAATCACTTCCTTCTTTGCCATTCCTATCATCTTTCATTCAATGTTTGGGGTCTACCTCTGCTCTTAAAACATTCATGCTTTTGACTTTTGGATTACTCTTATATCTTCAAATATAAACCTTTCATCACAATACACTATATAAACATAATAATACTATATGTAAACATATACTTAATAAAACAGAGTTTAGACATGACGTTTGTTTTCATGTTATCGTAAACATTTAACTTACCTTTGATAATTTTGCTCTAGAAAGGTACTGACTTCTGATGGACGGCACAGCAAGAAGATACTTTCGACTGTATAACAAAGCTTTTAGTAAATTCACCAATTCTGTATAACGCAGCCGAAGTTATTGTTTTTAATACTGAATTGTTATAATGATTGCCTGTATTATTTAAAAGGAGTGTAGAAAATTATTTATTTAAAATATATATCCAATAATTTATACGTTATACCACATTAAAAATGGAGTGTTAGTCTAATTTATGTGAATTTTAAGGAAGTAGAAAATTGAAAGTGGAATAATGAAAATCAGCTGATTCATATCTCAGAATGTATTGCATAAAGTTTGCCAAACTATGCTGCATAGTTAAGATTTCCTTCAAGAATCTCTTCCAAGATCTCTTTCAAGTGCATTAGTACACACAGCCAAGTAAATAAATACACATCTTGACATGTGACGATGTATGCAAAGGCGTATACTTATTTCCTTGGCTGTGTGTGCATTTAAGGTTTTGTGTACGACGATGTTGTTTGTGATGTGAATTTGTCAGGTTTTGGCTTACCTGCACTGTCAGTTAAATTAGACATGAAATCAGAGAACTGTTGCCACATATCAGTAAAAGTTTTATTCCCATACCAAATTTCCATAAAATTATTATGTAGCCAATTTTTCAACATCGCTTTGGTTTAGTCTCGAGAATTCTTCAACTATAATAATATTTATAAGTGTGTATACTCAGAAACCAATTTAGTACTAGACAGCATATTCTTGAGAAGGTTCCACTATCGTCTAGCAAGAGAGTACTGGTATTGCTTTATAAATATAACGCATTGGTATCAGGTTTTACTTTCCTGTTTACGATTAAAATACTACTAGTTCCTGTGATGTTTCGATGTTTTGATGAAAAATGTCAATACGATAGGCAGTTCAAGGTTTGTAGTGATATTTGTAAACAGGTGTACCTATGGGAAACGAATAGAACAAGAACCTCAGCCTTGTCCAGTGTTACCATTGCAGACAAGAACATGCTGTCATTGTACTATGCAAAAGAGAATCCAGCTGAGAATTTAGTAAAATAATTGTCTTTATCCTTGTGGTGGTCGAGAAAGAATCATCCGAAGGATGTCATAAGAGGTGACTAACGAAAAAATACGCAGACGATATAACTGTAAGTGATAGGAAACTCGAAAAAAGACCCTATACCCGTCTGGCTAGCCTAAAAGCAATAGTGGCCTACTGCGTCCCAAAGTTTCGGGAGACCCATCTCCAGCAGTGGACTGTGATAGGCTAATTGTTTTTTATTTTTTTATTTGAATAGTGACGTCCAAACTATGCGTATAAGTTTGGATCTAAACTTTAGCAGGCATTTTAATCTTATTATATGGTTGTATATTAAAACGTTAAGTTGTTAATTTGTTTCATAAAGGAATACATTTTTTATCATTTTGTTAGTCACTTTATTCATGCTGCCTATCAGTGAACAACTTTCTTTGTGTACAGCACAACAATCCTATCATAATGTTAATGGGGCTACCGGGGCATTACAGTGCTTCGATAATGTTTGTCGAAGCTAACAGTTTCATTATGTAGACCAAGCATTGCTTGCAATATTCTAGACTGCGGATGTATATCCTTAAATACATTTTTGTCTGTCATTATTTACATACATAGATATTTGGCCAGGTACAAATAGATAAATTTATGCACAGAAATATTTTTCCAGGAATCAGCCAGTGCCTCTTTTAGGCTAACCTAGGTCGTAGTTATATAAAGTAAACTCTTTTTAATATTATGAGGAAGGTAAATGAACATGCTAATTATGAGTAGTTCATCATCATCTTTCTTCATCATCACCTCGAAAAACTGTTAAAGTGTAGTTATACTTACTGATACAGGCGCTCGTGGTGGCAGGCCATTCACTTAAATCACTATATAGCCACATGCTATTCGAGTGATTTAAGTGTTGTCACAATATTATATACCATTCTCCTAAATCCATTTTTTAAGAGAATGGTATATATTGTGACAAATCACGTCTTTGCTCTGAACGCTGACAACAGGAACCTCACCATATAGCGAGTACAGCAACAACGAGTAGATACACACTTTTTATTATAAATATTTATGCAAATATTTACGCAAAATTTTTATTTTAAATATTTTATCACATGCTAATAGAATCATGTAAATTGGATATACAATTAACAGTAAAAAAATCTTTGTGTCAAAAGGGCATGGTCATAAGTCCAAAATCATGACATCGGTTTCATCATTTCCTACCTAATAGTAGCAACTATTAGGTAGGAAATAATGAAAGCGAAAATTAAAATACGATAGGCTTAGATTCTTCTCATGAAACAGTGAAACAATGGAAGCTGTGGATGTTTTGCCTCTTAAACCTAAAACTTCATGTCGTATTAATTACATGTCAAAATCCCGAAATTCAAAATACAGAATTTCATAATACCGACGTACGAAAGACCGAAATTCAAAATCCCGAATATTCGTTTGACCGTTTTTTTTTTTTTTTTTTTTTTTTTTATTTGGGAAAATAAACAGTCCCACAATTGATTACAAACTATAACTTAAAATAAAGAAATATCTCTGTGAGACCAACAACATTTTCCACATAATACATTAACATAAAATATTTAAGACTAACATGCATTGTGCCTACTCAGTATGAAGTACAAACAAAACGAAATTTGAGCTTGTTATATAGTTGTATAATATAAATTTTCCAACTTTTGTATTACAAGTTTTTTAATGTTCAAAATACTGAAATTACAAAATCCCGAAGTAAACAATCTCGAAGTACACAATCCTGAAGCTCTAAATCCTGAAAAATAGATCTTTGGGTTAGGTTTAGTGGTGGTTATAAAAAAAAATAAGCTCGGCACCCGCCTTAGCCTTCTAACCTAATCTATCCAAGTCGAATTGCGCGGGGTGAACATTGATACACGTGTTACATATAGGTTAGGAGGGTATGTGGACGACCTCCGCCATACTCTTGGTGTTAGGTTACTGTAGATTTAAGCTACAGGAATAAAATCTTACCTGCGTTGTAAAATGTAATTATAAAAATTAAACGAGAACGCCTACCATTCGTAAAGTATCAAAATCTAATTTTCAGGATTTTGTACCTCGGGATTTTGAACTTCGGTATATCGTACTTTAGTATTTCGTACATACTGGATTTTGAAATTCAGGATTTTGTCATATTCTTCGCATATTTAACCATGACTTATTATGAATATTCGTGATAAAATTAAATTCAATCAAAGCGAAAGGAAAAAATAAGATAATTTCAGCAGCTTGCCTGCTCATAGATCTTACACTGTACCTAGAGTAGTAAGTATAATGTAGAAACAGCTACTAATACCTACTATCTTTCTAGGTATTGCTTATCGTTTGGACAAATTAGGACAATTAGACAGCAGCCCATAAATGACTATAAATTTATAAACGTTGGCTTTATGTTCAAAATATTTATTTCCTTACAAAATTACAACTACCTGACTAAATTCTGAATATACATATTAACTTACTAAATATACAAACAGAATATTGCTTCATATATATAAACTATACACTTATATATTATTATTTTATTATATATAAATTATATAATATTAATAACACAATTATTATTTTTATAATAATTGTGTTATTAATATTGCATGTACTATTTATCTATTTACAAATTTTAAATACAATCTTACTTTGTACAAAATTATAAATATAATTAATATATATAACCGCTAAAATGCTTCCAAGCACGTATTTAGGGATGAAGAGAATGGAATAGTGATATATTTAATGGATGATCAAAAGACATAGTATGTATCGTTTCATTCGTTTTTCTGTTGCTAAGCCTGACATCTACCCTGACGATTTCATCATTGAAAAGATGTGTTGTATTGTCTATAATCTCATTAGACTCATACTGTCCAAGTGTAATTGATCGATCTGAAATACAAAGGAAATAATTGATATGCATGTTACTACAAAATAATAATAATATATTATTTGAAAATAAAATTTACAATCTTTAAACTAAGTAAAAATAAATAAAATTACTAGTCATGGTACTAGGGTGATCCTAGTGGCAGAAATAATTTAGTTCCATAATTTAACACAAGATGGCCTTGTGTGATCATAAAGATTCTTAAATCGCGTACATAACTTTTTTGTGTTTTGAATATTTTAATGGATTGACTGCTTTAGCATGCATTCTCTTACCTGATCTATCTGTAAGTCTCAACATAAAGTCGTTAAACTCTCTCCAAACAACATCAACAAAAGTTCTGTTTCCGTACCAAATATCCAAAGCACTATTTGTTAACCACTTTGAAGGTCTATAATCTCTTTTTGGTGGAACAGGATCTTCTCTTATTCTTGAACTAGATTGTACTTCTAATAAAAAAGCCAAAAATGTAAATATAATCATAAATTGTACGTTAGGCGACATGTTCGTAGGTGTATTTGATTACCTTCTGTCATTGGTTTATTAGTGTTGGTTTATATAGTTCACTAAAGCGTTATTTCTTTCCTGTTTTCATTAGAATACTACCAACAGTTTACGCATTTAGGTCTTGACGTATTAGGATGTTTAAGAATTAAAAATCAACATTCAGTAGTTCAAGGTCACTTGTAAAGTTTATAAATTGTTTGACCGAAAACGAAAAATTTGGCATATTGATTTAAGAATCGGGTCAGAAGGTGGTCATAGTATTAAAACAGTGAACATTTTCTTGTGAATTAAATTGTAATGAAAATTAGTGACTCGCAAAGTGGTAATAATCGCAAAATATTTTAACAATCATTAAATCAACCTTGCAAAGAATCAAGTGTAGATTGTACCTTATTAATTAGCAGATATCCTTTTAATTTTACACATCCTACTAAACCTACTAATATTATAAATGCAATTGTTTATGAAGGTTGTATTATGTTTGGATGTTTATTATTTAATCGCCCCGTAACGGCTGAACAAGAAAGAAAGAGTGGCTGAAGGATGTCTGAAGGATGTGATTACGAGTATTAATTTGATTTCTATCAAAAATATGTTTTTTCGTTGCAATATAAAATTTAATTTCGCATATTTGTAGATAAAGTAAAATAAAGTAAAAGTAATTTGAGGTTGTTAAGGTATTAATCAAATTCATCTTTATCATCGCTTATTTTTTACTTGTATATAAAGACGTAGTTAATTTTGTTTCTGTCAGATTCTCATTAATAACCATTAACAACCACTGAAAGATTCATTCAAATTAGTACTTGCATAGTCTGGTCCTTTGTTCTATCGTTAGAAAACAATTCATATATAAATAAATAAATAATAATAAATAATTTATTAGCCCAAAAGATACAGTTCAATTATTACTTATTACAATGTCTACAATTAATATGCAAAAATATTAAAACAAATCACTCTTATAAATTAAATTATTGAACTATTTAGGTACATATTGCAACATCTGCTGCTGAACTAGGTTTGAACCTGTATTTCAGCATACAGAAACTTAGGCCCCAGAATCTATACGATATATCAATCTGCTAGGTTATCAGACATTAACAATTGTTGGTTGGGCAAGGGAGTCGTATAATTACATTGCTAGTATAAAGGCAAATGGTAATTGAAAACATAAGAATAACTTAAACTAACGTGTGTGTGTGTGTGCGCGCGTAGGTATGTGAGTGTGTGTGTGTGTGTGTGCGCGTGTGTGCGCGCGTGTGTGTGTGTGTGTGTGTGTGTGTGTGTGTGTGTGTGTGTGTGTGTTTGTATAGTGTTAAATAGACATTTTCAATCGGTTGCAATTAGCGTTACTCTGGAATGAACAGTACATTTTCTGTCTCGTCATATGAGAGTTTGCTTAGCCACTGATAGATATATTTTTTAACTTCTCTTATACTTAGAGAGTATATTTTATGTATTTTATTACACTTATTGTAGGTATATGGACCAAGAAAGGTAAAGAATCTACGTATAAATGTCGTTCTCGGTCTGAGGACCCGCTCACACACTGCATAATCTCTTCGCCTAGTTTGTGGACTGTCATATTTTAAGGCGGAATGTTGTTTTAAGACCATCCTGAGAATGAACAGCTGTCGTACTGTCAGTACATCACATTGTTCGTACAGGAGCCCTGTAGGATATCGGAAAGGTCTAAAAGTGCACACTTTTAATACAGTTCTCTGCGCAACCTCCAGTTGTTTAAGTGTTCCCTTAAGCGCACCACCCCAGGAAACTATGCAGTAAGTAATTATTGACTGGCACAGAGCGTAGTATATTTGTTTGAGAGTTGCCGGTGTGACCACACTTCTCAGTGTTTTAAATAAATAAATGAGTTTGCGTATCCTTGTAGCTATCAACTGAACGTGCAAATTAAAATTAAAATTTTCATCGATTAAAATACCTAAATATTTGATGTTTCGGGTTCGCTGTAAAGGTTTACAGTTGCATGTCACACTAGTCCCAAGAAAAGGAGCACAATTATGCGCGGTCAGTGTTTGATCAGTTTTTAGCGATCCTCGGATGGAGTAAGCAATGTATTTAGTTTTATCGGCGTTTAATGTTAACACATTATTTCTGAGCCAATGAGTGACAACGTTTAGACCTTGCTGTGCCAAATCATAGGTATCATTCCAGGTTTTTCCTGTGAAAACAAGAGCCGTGTCATCAGCGTAAGCTATTAATTTGCCATGGAAAGGGTTTATACGGAGTAAATCATTCACGTATACTAGGAACAAAGTTGGACCAAGGATGCTTCCCTGAGGAACGCCATAGGCTATTGGGAGATCGGTGCTGATGTAGGGTCCTATCTTAACAGACTGAGATCTGTTTTTGAGGTAATCTGATAAAAGATTAAGCTGCGTCCCTCTGATTCCCAATTTCTCCAGCTTGTCTATCAGTATAGGGACAGAGACAGTATCAAAGGCTTTTGATAAATCTAAGAATATGGATATACATTTATTGCCTTTGTCTAGATTGGTGGTAATATATTCGGTGAGGTCAGAGACTGCATCATCCGTCGATCTTCCCCTCCGAAACCCAAACTGACTTGTAGATATAAAGTTGTTGCTTTCCAAGTAGTTAATTAGTCTATTGTTTATAATCCTTTCTAGTATTTTTGAGAGCGATGGTAGTATTGATATTGGCCTATAATTTTCAATAACTTCTCTGTCACCAGCCTTATAAACAGGTAGAATTTGTGACCTTTTAAGATCGTTGGGGAAGACTCCGTTTGCCAGGCACATATTAAAGATGTAGGTTAAATGAGGCACCAGTGTTTCCTTGTGTTGTTTCAATAAATCACCTGATAGTCCATCCCAACCCACAGCGCATCCGCTTTTTAATGCTGATATTAGGCTTCCTACCTCTTGCTCATCTGTATTTAAAAGCACAAATGAACGAAGAGGACCATTTGTAGATATGGACTCTTCAGCGTGGTTGGATTGTGTTTTCAGAATATTGTCAGCCAGTGTTGGACCCACATTGGAATAAAACTCATTTATGTTGTTCACCGAGTCCTGCGGCGTGTTTGAGAGTTTGAGTAGCTCTTTGGGGTAGCTCTTGTCTTTCTTTGTGTTGGTTATCTGTTTAATTCCTTCCCAAATCCTCTTGCTATCCTTTCCCGCTCTTTGAATTACATCTCTTTCATAATTTCGTTTTACTTTTTTCAAAATTGAGTTACAGTAGTTCCTGTACCGCATATAAGTGGTTTTCAGTATTACGTTGTCGGGATAAGCCGCAGAATTTTGATGCAGTCTATCTCTATTTCGCATACAGCGTAATAAACCTGGAGTGATCCATGGCTTAATTACTCTTCTGCGACGAGATAACGTGATCATTGTGGAATTTTTATTTAAGGCCGTTTTCAGCTCTGCTATAATGTAGCTCATTGCCGTGTTACAGTTCTCCGTAGCGTATATTGGGTCAAAGTTGATTTTATTTATGTCCCTCTTTAGACCATCTTGGTCAATCTGTGTGTGCGTCAGATAAGCAAATTGACGAGCGATTTTTTTCTTGAGAGTCAGTATAACAACTCTGTGATCTGTGAGAGAAGACCGCGGAACTATAGTCAGAGAAGGGTTTTTTGACTTGAGCATTACATGATCAACGCAGGTACCACTAGCATCTCGTGTAACAAAATAATGGGCTGGCAGTAACCCATGATAACTAGTGAGATCCAGGTATTGATCAGTAGCAGAGACCGTGTTTTCCGCAATAATATCGATATTCAAGTCACCCATGATAACGATATTTTTAAATTCCGACACATTCCCCAAGGCTTCCCCCAGAGAAGAAAGAAAAGGTTCAAGGCAATGATATGAGGGTGAGCGATAGATTGCCAGTATCGCGGTATCATCTCCATCAATTTTCACTAGGAGGTTGTTGCAATCTTGAATCCCTAGCTCTTCGACACAGAAAGTGAGTTCCTTCTTAATATATACCACGACTCCATCATTTTGTATTGGGTTTCGTGTGGAGGCAAAGGAATTATATCCTTCAATGGTTGGTATCATTGTAGTATCGGACAGTCTGCACTCTGTGAGTATCATTACGTCACACTCGACTGCTAATTGCGTCAGCAGCACCTGAAAGCCTGCGAAGTTTCGCGTTATACTACGTATATTTTGGGTAAGAATAGAGAGAGATGAATGAATGGGGAATACTTTTTTACACTCCTCCACAGGGCACATGATTGAGTCCGCGACAGCAAACCCGTCAACATCCTCCAAGACCTCATTCAAACTAGCCATGGATGTAATTTAAATTGATTTTCACAAATTGAGAAGCACCATTTAGAAAAGTCAAGTATTTGTTTTTTTTTTTTTTTTTTTTCAAGCTCACTCCGCAGAATCGCCACTGTACTAGCAATTTGGCTTCCGATTGATGTTTTAGTGGTTTTTGCATTATTTTGTATGTATGTGTGTTTATGGGTTGTATTGTGTTTGCAAATTTGTAAGAATAACGAGCGTGTATAGCAATTTAAATATTGAATAATTTGATTGGGCGGAAACTTAAATAGGGGCATGCAAAAAACTAGGAAATAAGGTACATTGTAAGAAAATAAACAACCTGTAAAATACAGAGAGTTAAAGTACGTTTGAGGTTCTAGGAAATCATTTGAAAAGCTAGCATGCAGTGAAGATAGTCATTGCTTTTTCCTTAATGACTCAAGGACGTCCTCCGATGTGATTCGAATTTGAGTGAATATCGTTTTATACTGATATATTAAGAAGTACTTACATATATAAATAAGTTCAATGCGTACCAGACAGCTCTAATAGCTAAAGGCTGTCCACAAGGTGGGGTAATCTCTCCCCTCCTGTGGAACCTAGTGATAGATGACCTAATCACAAGGCTGAACAAAAACCGAGATTATACCATAGGTTATGCTGATGACCTAACAATCCTTATCTCAGGGAAGGTAGCAGGTACGATTTGCAACCTAACCCAACAAGCCCTACGCATCGTAGAAAAATGGTGCAGGGAATTTGAACTATCGGTGAACCCGAACAAAACCGAACTAGTCATGTTCACAAATAAAAGGGTACTAGGCGAATACCGACTTCCAAAACTCTTCGAAACGGAACTCCAACTGTCAAAAGAAGTCAAATACCTAGGCGTTATTCTTGACAACAAGTTAACATGGAGTAGCCACCTAGACAATAAATTAGTAAAGGCTGGGATTACCTTCTGGCAATGCAGAAGAATGATTGGTAAAAAATGGGGGCTAGCACCGAAAATCATTCTGTGGCTTTACGAAACAGTTATCCGTCCCATGATAGCTTATGGCGCCATCGTCTGGTGGACAAGGACCAAAAACAGCACAACATCAGCTACACTACAGAAGACCCAAAGATTAGCCTGCATGGCAGCCACTGGTTGCATAAAATCCACCCCTACCGCGGCAATGGAAGCCATGCTTGGACTACCACCCTTGGATCTGTTCATCCGCCAGGAAGCAATAGCGGCGGCTATACGCCTAAGGGCACTCAACCTATGGAGCGAGAGAAACACACGACACACTTCACTGCTCACTGAGCTCACGAAGGAGATACCCATGATAGGAGCAGTAAATGATCGTGTACCTAAACAGCACGTTTTCGACAAAAAATACAGGATTCAGCTCCATGAGGACCATCGCTGTGAGGCCTTATGCCCAGCAGAATTGCGTATCTTCACAGATGGATCCAAAACGGGTACTGGCACCGGGGCCGGCATCTTCTCGGAGGACCTCAATATACACATTTCGACACCGCTGGGGACCCATAACACAGTTTTCCAAGCGGAATGTATGGGGATCACCTTGGCAGCCTCAGCGGTAATGGCCAGGAAACTGAAAGGTCACTCAATACGCATACTGTCAGACAGCATGGCTGTACTACAAGCTTTAAACTGCCATACTATTAACTCAGGACTAATACTGGAGTGCCACCTCAAATTAAATCAAATAGGTCACACCAACGACATAACCCTGCAATGGATCAAGGGCCACAGCGGCTCGCGTGGTAATGATGCCGCGGACGAGCTTGCCAGGAGAGGATCAGACATGGTTGCAATGGGACCTGAACCCATAATACCGATCCCCTTTGCATACCTACGTACCATAGTGAACAAACGAACAAGAGATCAACACAACAGAGACTGGATAAATCTGGAAGTATGCAGACAGGCCAGAGAGGCACTCCCTGTGCTTGACAACAGACTGACCAGGCGACTTCGACAACTGGACAAACGGCAACTACGCACGGCCACGGCTGCCATCACGGGGCACGGCTCCTTCAATAAACACCTTTATATTTTAGGTATCACCGACAGCCCTCTCTGCAGAGCCTGCATGAACGAGGACGAAACTGCGGCACACGTGCTTCTACACTGTCCTGAAACCGCCACATACAGGGCTAAGTACTTCGGAAACACAGGTACGCTCCGGGAGATCACCAGCAGTGTGAATGGCCTGCTGGCGTTCTTCAAAGAGTTAGGGTGGATCGAATAAAATGCCCACCCTCACGCAAAAACCGCGCCTTGTCGTGGAGTTGCGGATAATAGCCCGTTATACCATACCATACCATACCAAGTTCAATGCGTATTCTTATTATTCTTCAACATTATTTTTATTTATAGCGATTTTGTGCTTTCTTAAATCCATACTAATATTATACACTGACGGACTCATAAACTGCATCAAAGTAATAGACGACTTTGAAATAAATATTTTAACCAAGTATGCATACTTTCTATACAGATTTAAATTGAAACCTCTAGATTGGTTCGTGAACTTTAAAACAGCGTAGGGTCATATCTTTAAGTTTAAGTTTATGTACTGGAAAGGACCTTAACACTTTTTTTGAAGAAAAAACAGAAATTTAAGAAAAATTGGTTTAATTAAAAAATTGGTTTTAACAATAGACACAAACTTTATGCAAGGGTTTATTTGTGTTTTAATAAGGTGTATTACCCCCACGTGCCCTTATTACGGATTTTAATCGGTTCCGCATAGATTTTATAAGGGTTTTTAAAAGATCTTGCGGAATATTGTCCCATTCTTCTGAAAGTGCTGTTCTTAGTGCTGCCACTGTCGTGGGCGAAGGTTTTCTCGCATATACAGCTCTTTTTAAATTGTCCCAAACATGCTCGATGGGATTAAGATCCGGGCTGCGTGCTGGCCAATTCATTGTACGTATCCCAACCTCTTCGCAATAATGTTGAACTTGTGCAGCTGCATGCGGCCGGGCATTATCCTGCATTAAAGTAAAATTTTCGCCTATGAATCCCATGTAAGGCACCACGTGATCTTCTAATATCTCTGTTATGTAGTGATGTGCTGTCAAACCCCCTCTATTACCGTTTTGACGGACCATGTCTATGAACACAAGTTCTGTTCGCCCGTTCATCGATATGCCACCCCAGACCATACATGAACCGCCTCCAAAAGGAACACGCTCCTCAATGCAACTTTGAGCATATCGCTCCCCACGTCGACGATAGACTCTTCTGCGACCATCTGCACCATATAAACATGTCCCACACTCGTCCGTGAACAATACAGAGGCCCACTGCTCTTCTGTCCAATTCAGGTGATGACGCGCAAATCTTAAGCGAGCTTGTCTGTGAGCTGTAGACAACTTTGGACCATTTGCTGGTCTAAAAGGGGTGATATCCGCTTCCTTTAACCTTCTTCTTATTGTTCGTGCACACACGTTTACTCCACGCACTTCATTAAGCTCGGTTTTGATGTTAACTGACGTGAGGAAACGATTTCGCAGGGAAGTTATAACAATAAATCGGTCATCACGACCTGTGGTTGCTCGAGTTCTGCCTGTACCACGTCTCCTCCTGTAAGAACCTGTCTCTACAAACCTTCTGTATATTCTAGAAGCCGTAGACTGGTTTAAATTTAAATTTCTACCAATCGTTCGTTGATCCAAGCCCTCCCGCACCAATGCTACAATTTGTGCCGCTTGTTCGGACGAAGTATCCATATTATGGTTCAAAAACTCTCGATGTGTTAAAAAACTAACCCAACAATTATGCTGGTAACATTAATTCAATTGACAAAACAAAAAAAATCAATGAGAATCAATTTAAAACTTTGCTATAAATAACACGCCAATCTGATACTACAAGTAAATTTTCTTTTCCCGGCTATATTCATTTGTTTTACTGCAGTTCTATTTTTAAATTTAATTTTTTTTTTAAGATTAAGAGCCAGTCTTTCCATATTTATATAATTTAATCTAAAAAGTTTGCATACTTATTATAAAAAATCCTTTTAGAGTAAACCTGAACTTTGATGCAGTTTATGAGTCCGTCAGTGTAAATGCGAAAGTAACTCTGTCTGTCTGCATGTAACGCTTTCACACCTAAACCACTGAACCCATTTCGAGGAAATTTGGTATAGGGGTATATTAGACCATGAGAAAGAACATAGGCTATGTTTGTTCGCGATAGCCGACATCCACGCGGGTGGAGCCACGGGCAAAAGCTAGTAAATAGATATTTTTTAGATTTATATTATCTTCAATGTTTATTGAAACACATTTGGTGAAGGCCTTCACCTTATAATTTGTGAAGCATGTTGGTTAAAGCATGTCGTTAGAAGCATTGCTTATTAGTAAGTATTATATGATTAGGAGTAATTTATGAGCAAATTACTATTACCATTGAGTAAAAAAGAGAATACTCATTAGGAGAGGCCTATGTCCAGTAGTTGACTGCGATAGGCTAATTATAATAAATGTATGTATTTACAAAAAAAAGTATCTAAGTATATTTATCCGCATTCTAGATTCCATAACACAAGCTATAAAAGCTTACCATGGGTCTAGATAGCGTTGTGTAGAATGTTGTGGAATATTTATTATTATTATTATTATTGATTGATCACGAGTACAATTCGGCAGGCATAAAAATTGATGTGTTTGTTCATATGAGTATTTTTTTAACATGTTTTAATCTAAAACACTTTCCTATAGGTGTCTAAAAAAGCGACTAAGAGATAAGGCTGTTCTCCACCCGACAGTAAACACAGAGCCCGATAGAGGACAATATAGGTTCGTCCCTATTACGTCGTGGGACCGAAAATCATAATTGGCATTGAGACCTCTGCCTACCCCTAGTGCCTAGTGCCTACCCCTTCGAGCATTTACAAACGTGGGTATATGTATGTAAATTGATATTAAAATATACCTTGTTTTTTTTATTGCGCATTTTCCACTAGCTTTTGCCCGCGGCTCCGCCCGGGTGGATGCCCGGTATCACGACCAAACATAGCCTATGTCCTTTCTCATGGTCTAATCTACCCCTTCGTCAATTTTAATTAAAATCGGTTCAGTTGTTTAGGCGTAAAAGCGTAACATACAGACAGACAGACAGAGTTACTTTCGCATTTATAATATTAGTATGGATAGTATGGATTCTATGAGCCCCTGGAAAAACATAATGGCTTTGTTGTGTGCTATACCATTGCTAATATAAGATGCTGTGTAGTGTGCATGCTATGACTGGCTGGAGCATATCCTCTGTATCTCTATCCAGTGATTAGGTAGTCTATGAAAATTTCTTGAAATATTACTTACTGGATATTATTAAATCCATATTACACTCGACACCACTGCAGGTGGGTGCAGCCATTGACGTCTCACATTCCTTGGACTTACTTGAAACTGTAGACCTGCACAGGATTGACATTGATACGTATACAGTTTCCGTTACACTCCAATGTACATTTTCAGTAAGCACTAAGTACTACTTGAAAGTCTCACAGGGGAATTTGACAAATGCTGTCCGAGTCTGAACAGAGCTCAGCATTGATGTTTTCCAGACCAGCAGAATTGTTAACCAATGAAAAACAACTAGTTGATCGAAGACCAGGTCCAGATATTACATTTATATTACATTATCTGGGCCCAAAGTGATGAGAGGACTAAATTAACTTAATTGTTTACTGAAGCGAATATGATACTTGCTATAGAAAAAATCTCTAAGAATGTGTACATAAACACTGGCCTAAATTATTAAAATGTTACGTAAAGTGAAAATAAGAAGAAAATATTTTAGGTAATGTAAATTCATTTAATTTACGCTGGGCACCAGCATTAGGTAACGAGGCATTTTCTTATTCTTAACTTTGCAGTTATAATTACTGGACTCTGGGCTCCGAGTTGAAGGCTTTGGATGCTATGCAAAATGCAACGTCTTTGTGATAATGATGATGTTTATAACCTTGTTATAATTCTGATTTTGTGTGTGGTTTGAAGCAAATTATTGAAGGCCTTCTTTGTTTTTTTAATTGCAGGTGTGATGATGTGATTTTAAAAGGAAAAGTAGACATTACTTTCATTCCAAATACATATTTATTCTTAAGTACTGATATTACTCCAACTATACCATTACTTAAAGTACTTAAAACTATATATACATGATGTACTGAAATAGTAACATTTCACAACAATTTTGCCTATGACACCTCCGTAGTACTTACTAATACATTTGCTGATACAATTCAGAAGTTCTCTTTTTAACCTAAATAGATTTTTATTCTAATAAGCTATTTTATCATATTTACAGAATTTAAAATTATTTAACAGTATATACAGTATCATTTTTACTTCATACATTTCAAGTATGTTAATGATTATTATCTATTTTGTGTGTCGTTTCATTACTTCTTCTTTTACTAATTTCAGGGTATATTTTGACAGTTGCATTGTTGAACGCATGTATTTCATTTTTCTGAACTTCGCTTGTTTTATTTTCTCCAACTTTTACTGATCGTACTGAAATTAAAGGCATCGTTATAGCAAAAAGTTTTATGACATGACAGTCAAATTTGTTCATTGATCAAACCAACCCATTTACACACTTTTATTGCGGAAATTTGCTTAGATACCCTCTCGTTATTCTAATATAGGTATATATAGAATATTCCATCCATCCATATACTCACGTCTCCAAATCCCCGAAGGAGTGGGCAGATGTGCGTTATCACCCACGTTTCGCCATTTATGATTTTCGTTCCCTCGACGTAATAAGGGGCGAGCCTATTACTGGGCTGTATGTTTACTGTCACATGGAAAACAGCCCTATTCCTTGGTCACCTCTTATGACACCAACAGGAAGAGCTGGGGTGGTCCTATTCTACTCCACCAGAATCGAACACGGCATAAATACTGTTAATACTGATTTAATATTTCTAAATTATCAAATATAACGCGTACAGTTCACATACCTGCTCTGTCCGTCAATTTATACATTAAATCTGCAAATTCTTGCCAAATAATATCAATGAAAGTTTTATTTCCATACCAAACGTCCATGGTACTTTTAGCAAGCCACTTATTAGGTCTATAGTCTCTTTGTACCAGCATTTTATTGTTACCCTCTCTTATGCTCGATCTAGAATGTGCTTCCAATAAAATAGTTAGAAGTGCAAACATAATAATGAATTTGGTATTAAGCGACATGATTTTAGAATGGTCGACTGCCTTCTGTCTTGGAATTATTGATGTTGGTATATATATCTCACTGAGGAATAGGTTCTTTCCTGTGTATGATTACAAAACTGCAGATAGTTTACGCGTTTAGTTCCTGATTTTTAGGAAGTTGAATCGTTTAGTAGTTGTTGTTGAGGAAGCAAAACAAAACTGTATCTGAGTTTCAATATAATATTAGTTTGGCCAGGTCCCCGTCATTCAGTGGTAGAGAACAAAATTATTAAATGTATGTCATGTGTTGAAAGAGTGTGTTTTTCGAATACAAGTAATAAAATTGAAAAAAATTAAAAAAACCCACGACGCGGTGACGTTTAAAAAAAAAACAAAAAATGTTTACTGCAGCGCCCCCTAGTGGGTTATCACCGTTACATCTATCTAAGAACATGCACCAATCAAATCCAGACCAATAATTGAAACTGCATCAAAATCGGACTAGTATTTTTGGAGAAAATTGACAACATTGATTTGCATTAAAAATGCTTGCTGTAACGCCCCCTGTTGAGTTGTTATTGTAACACTTATCTAAGAACATGCTCCAGTTAAAGCCGAACCCAAAACTGAAAACTGCATCAAAATTGGATTGGTAGATTCGGAGAAAATGGCAACATGGATTTGCACAAACACACAAACATCCTCTCACCCCTAACGCATATACCGTCTCCGTTCCGTCGTGGGTAAAAATATAAAATAATGTAATTTCATGCTCATACAAAACAAAAATACGAAATAACAAAATATTGTTACTGTACAAAACACACCGAATTATAAAAATACACTTTTTGTGTGAATTGACTTTGACAAATGGCAGACGGGTATCACATCATACGTGACATACATTCTGTCATTATTATTATAACCAAACGTGATATGATCTACGTAATAATAACGTCCAAATTGCTAAATGAAGATTGTTGTAGAATGGAAGAGAGCTGTGTTTCACCAGAACATCGATCAATTTCAAAATATAAAACCTATTTTCGTTAAAACTATCTCGTTCAAACCGATTTTCGTTGGAAGTTTGCATAAAATGTACATCATATATTTTTTTGGGTGCGCATTGTCTTACATAGATTTTCAACTCCTAACATCAGAGGTCTGAAAATGTTTCTCACATCATTTGGAATTATAATGATCGTTATTCATAAAACATATTAAAACTAAACATTGAAAAACACAATCATTTAAATTCATAATACCAAAAATTACATACTTAGTTTTCTCTAATATTTGTTTTAATATATTTGTTTATACTATTGATCCAAACTCATAATCATAAATAACTACAATATTCATAAAACGAGATGCTACCTGACAAGTAGGTTAGGTTAGGTTAGAATATCTACGTCACACGTACAAAATATGAAGAGTGACGATTATGAAGACAAATCGTTAGTAAAAAAAAAGAATAGGCTTAAAAATATTATGTGAGCCAATATGGACCCGCGCAAACTATACAATTTAGAAAAAAAAATGCTAGAAACTTCAATAGCAATTTGGAAGACCTATCTATAGATATCCCACACGTATGGGTTTGATGAAAAAAAAAATGTTTACCTTCAGTTTTAAGTATGGGGACCCCCAAAATTTATTGTTTTATTTTTCTATTTTTATGTCAAATTCTCAATGCAGTTCACAGAATACATCTACTTACTAAGTTTCACCAGAATAGGCCTTATAGTTTCGGAGAAAAGTGGCTGTGATATACGAACGGATATACAGACAGACAGGCATGACGAATCAATAAGGGTTCCGTTTTTGCCATTTGGCTAATGGAACCCTAAAAAACCAGTATAAGCCATCTTGACTTGTAGTATTTAAAGCAATATAATTTTATATTATTCGATGTTTGGATCCGTTAACAGATGTAGCATAATTCATTGAAAAAAAACAAAGTAACTACTATTATAGCATTGTGTTCATACCTTCAATTTAAGGGGTAAGCAGAGGTATAACACGTCGCGTCTTTGCCAAGTTATATTGTGTGCATTCGGATAGAATACTATATCTCTCAGCACAATATTACTATCTATACGCCTAATAAGACAGTGCCCTTAGTCACCTTCTGCGACATTCTCGGGAAGAGATGAGATGGCCCTATTCTACTCCTTCAGCGAACAACATCATTTGAAACGCAAATAAATGTTCTCATCATCCTCTTAGCGATATGACAGTAATAACTCAACATCCAACTTGACTGCACCTCGCCTGATGGTAAGCTAAAGGCAAAGTCTCGGAAAGAGGTTCACTATCATAAACATGTACCATGTTAACAATGGTGGCACTCAGCTTGACGGCCTCATCAGATGCCTTATCACGCCCCCCTTAAATGACCCAGGACTGTAGGAAGAAGGAAACACGTGAGCTGGCAGGGAGTTCCAGGTCTCAATGGTGCGGCATAGGAATGATTCATCGAATCGCTGGGTTCTTTAGAGCTCAGGGTCTGCTTATTATCTTTAATTAGTATTTCGGTACTTTTACAGGAGCAACTACCTTCTTGGGGTTGGGAGAATCCCGAAAGGATAGCCTGAGTCAATTGTTTAACCAATTTGCAGGAGAGGTTGCTTGATGTTGCAAGATTTGCTTAATATTGGTGCTCCAAATATAAAATTTTGATGTAACTGAAAAATAAATTGTTTAATTATATTTATATAATCATTAATACTTTGTCACCTCTTGCTAACTCGCGGTTTCCCGCAAGTTTATTGCCCGCGAGTTGATGAATGACTCTCAGTATCTCGTTAAAGGTTAATTAAGAAGTTTTTCTCCTTTTACATAATCCAGAGACGAAAATAAATAATATATAAGCAAGAATGATAAATCTCCAGTACCCACCAGCTAACAACCCAGGCTGACCAAAAAACCCAGTCAAGTGCCAGTTGGACTCGCGTACTGAGAGTTCCGCACAAAATAAAATACAAAAGTGGAGTTTATATTTAATGTATGGAGTTATAGTTTGCAGAATTACAAAATAAGCTGGTTGCACCTGTCCAATATGGCCTTCAAACCTTCATTAAAAGAGCTCGTTTTCTTTTAAAAGGAAGGCAACGCACTTGTGACTCCTCTGGTGCTGCGGGTGTCCATGGGCGGCGGTGGTCGCTTACCACCAGGCGATCAGTAGTGCAGTCTTGGGTATGTGTAATCCTTTTTTTGTATTAATTGATTGATTTGTACGAATCCCTTAGCGATCATTTTATTTGCGTTTCATTTTATAAAAAAATCTATTTACATATTTCGTTTTAGCTTAACTAATACTAGATTGACATTATTTACAACATTCTGAACTTATACTATATAACTAGAACTTATACAGTATCACACCTAATTATTACTAAAAGTTATACTAATTAAAATACATTGAGTGTGTTTCATTACTTCTTCTTGTTGTAAGTTCTTCCATAATAATTTCCTCGTCAAACGGATATGTTGTGTTGATGTGAATCTCACTCACGTTGTAATCTCCTAGTGATACTGACCGATCTAAAACAAAAATGAACAAGAATAACTAAATATTCTAGGCATCTACACAACGCTATTTAGACTCAAAGTAAGCCTAGCTTAAATAGCTTGTGTTATGGATTTGGAATGCTTATAAGTATATATAATATTATCGCAGCGAGTCGATATATATACATGTAGTCTGAACGAATTCACAAGGGCCGCTTATTCTGAATTAACATAGATATGTTATGTATGTGTAATAATTGTATTGTAACTGTATAATCCATAACGGTGTTAATATTAAGTTACGGCACTATCGTATTAGGGCTTACCTGTGAAGATAGTTGTTAGTGTGTGTAAATATATAAATTAAAAAAAAATAACTTTTTTGTAAATACATTACATACATATAAATACAAATAAACGTATTCATGAATACAAATATTTATACTGTGCGGGAATTGAACCCGCCTACCGTCACACTGCTACAAAAGAGACTTAGGCAGTGGTGCACGAACATCCACGTTCTGCCAACTAAGATTTTCGGCCACCTATTGCCGCCAAGTAGGCATTTTGTCATGAGTTATAAAGATGAAAAAAAAAACCTTATCCTTTCGTTACCTTCTACGAAACTCACGGAAAGAGATGGGGTGGTCTTATTCTATTTGACGGGGAATCAATTCACTTCCAATGTAAAAATCAAATACATTACTTACCTGCTCTGTCTGTTAATTTATACATAAAATCAGCAAACTCTTGCCATACAACATCAATAAACGTTTTATTTCCATACCAAATATCCATTGCACTTTTAGTAAGCCATTTATTTGGTCTATAGTCTCTACTTGGTTTCACTTGTTTGTTACTACCCTCTCTTATATGACCTCTCGAATCTGTCTCTAATATTATAATCATAAGTGAAAGCATAATGAAAAATGTGGTATTAAGTGACATGTTACAAGATACTATTCACTACTTTCTGACTTAGAATTTTCTTACATTGGTTTTTATAGCTCACTGAGGAATTGAGTCGTTCCTGTTTAGACTAAGAGTACTACAACCTGTTTACTAGTTCAGTTCCTCAACTCTTAGGAAGTTAAATGGAAGTTGGAGTAGTAATATTTGTAAACAAATCGTTGGGAAATAAAATATGGGTGTTTGGATACCACTAAGCCAATCTTTGGAGCGAAGTCAATCTCACTAGCACATTCGTGCACCTTCTGATTGATAGATGAACTTCTCGGGACTGGCAGGTCAGACCGCAGTCACTTTCATAGAAGAAGTTTATGTTATATCAGTAAAAATGTCCATATTTTTTTTTCTTTTTATTGCGAATATTAGCACCGAAGTTACTAATATTCCCTCTGACCCCTCCAACTAAGCTAAATTGCTTGTGCTAGGAGTGGGTTCACATCGGTAGTGTAATGGCCAGGATTCGAACCCGGGACCTCTCGATCGTAAGGCCGACTCCCTAACCACTAAGCTACCGAGGCTTTTTTTTTTAAAAATCCCTGAAGGCGTAAGCAGAGGTCTATTAACATCCACATTTCATCAATTATGATTTTCGGTCCCACGTACCCAAGAGAGAGTAAGCCTATGACCAGCAAGTGGGTACTTTATCATGGGCTGTATGTTTACTGTTGGATGGAAAACAGTTCTGTCCGTTGTCGTTACTCGCCTTCTGACTTCTATGATATCAAAATAACGATAACTCGAAAAATTCATCAAAAAACATAATATTGCTAGAACTAGGTATGAGTTTGCTCATCTCATATCATTAATATAAATTATGCTGTAATTACGCGTATCTATTATGGTTAACACTGTAATCGTATCAGAGGTAATATTATGTTTAATTACATTATGTATTCATTGAATATAATATTACCTCATTTACTTATCTTTTTTAGAAGTTCAGGTCAAAAGGTTGACAATTTAAAGTTAAGACTGTGATCATACGTACCTATTCTTACATAACCATATATTCACGCCTGTAAAGTCTCGAAGGAGTAGGTAGAAGTATAATTTATAGACATAACATAACATAAACTCACGCCTGTATTTCTCGAAGGAGTAGGCAGAGTTGCTGGCACGCACATTTCGCCAGTTTATGTTTAGGTCCCAATGTAATAGGTGGCGAGCCTATTGCCATTAACCGGGCATTTATAAACCTGCGATAAATACACACATAGCTTCGAAAAGCATCGAAAAGTCATTGGTGTGTGCCATGGTAAATCGAACCCGAGACCTCGTCTCAGCAGTCCATTACCCATACCACTAGGCTACCGCAGATTATAGGTAGGTATAATTACCTAACACCAGAAGTTTTTAGTCCTACTGCGGTCCTACGTAAGAGGGCTCGGGCGGTGTCTTTCCTTTCGGATGATTAACTGCCTATCCCGTAGTCTCCTTCTACGACGCGCACGAAGTAAGATGGAGTGGCCCTATTCTACTCCACTAGGAACCAATGCGGTAAATTAAGTCAGTTCAACACAACATTTGGTCGCGCATCAAATGTCAAACACAATATCCCTCATCTAAAATATTCAGTGCACCTGCAGTTTTATCTCAACTGAGCTCATTAAGAACGCTCTTTTGCATGAAAAAATTCACCTCATCAAAAACCCGAATTGAAAAACACAGGCAAGTTCTGCAAATACTGCATAAATTTGATTAAAAACAAAGGTTCTGAAAAGCACTAATAGTGTAACTTTGCAAATTTCAGATTTATTTCAATGATATTGTGACTTTGTATCTTGAATTATAATATTATTTGCACAAAGGACTGTCATGCCATTCAACGGGGCATTACCAACAGCCTCTTTGGCAAGTTACTAGTCGATATCGATGGGGAGGAATTTTTAGACGCCTGAAATATTTTATTAATTAAAATCCTTTCATTCTTTTAGTTCTGTTATAAAAAAAGAACTTGTGTAATGTGTAATCTTCTCATAAATATTTTTTTTTTAATACAGAATCATGTAAATTATCTCTTTACCCTTGATACAAAAATGATTACGAATATAGGATTTTTTCAAGTAATATTAACATTCGACACATATTGACTTAACTACGACTAACACTTGTATTTTTTCCGCAGTATTTATTATATATATTATTATATATTCTATAGATTAAGTGAACTATAACTAAATGTATACTCCAATTATTATATGGTGAGTAAAATAAATCTTATTTTATTTATTTATTAAAACTAACCGGTTTCGCCTTACGGCATTCTACAAGTGTTCTCAATATGTGTAACAATGAATTCCACCAGGTGCCATCAATCAACAGTATAAATAGCTTTACATTCAAATTCATGTTGCACACATTCAGTAGGCTAAATCATAGTTGAGTAATCTATAGTGTAAGTAAGAAACCTGCTTGAAACAGACTTGGCCCTCACACTACCGAATACCTTCACTGTTCTAACAACCCACATGTACTGTGTTCGAAATGTTCGAATAGAGCTTGAGTACTGTAATTAGTTCGTAATGAAGACGGCTATGTTGATAATGGAGAAGGTTCACTAATTTTGTATTCCAGCTCATTATATTCTACTAGCTTTTACCCGCGGCTCCGCCCACGTGGATGTCGATTATCGCGACCAAACATAGCCTATGTCCTTTCTCATGGTCTAACCTACCCCTCTACCAAATTTCATCAAAATCGGTTCAGTGGTTTAGGCGTGAAAGTGTAACATACGGACAGACAGACAGAGTTACTTTCGCATTTATAATATTAGTATGGATATGGTTGTTGAAAATAAAAAATACTACATGTGAAAGAATTACTTCGATATATCAACTAGTTTCCAAGGTTATGGACTCTTAAAGTGGGCGTTCGGCGACCGGCTTGCACTAGATAAGTTTATAGGCTATATTTGTCATGTTCATGTTTTTGGCCTAAAACCTTCCTCGATAAACGGTTTATTCAAAACGATAAGAATTGTTAAAATCAGACCAGTAGTTCCACAGATTTTTGGTGAAACGTAAGGCAGTGTCAACTAATGCGACTGGGTCCGGGGTTCGATATTTTTCATAACTTCGAATGCTATTTATATAATATATAAGAGTTATACTGTAACAAACTTTCAAGTAATTTGAACACATTCTCCATTATTCTGATCTGTGATTCTGATAGACTCATAGCTTAGGAAACTACAGGTATATAGCATTACACACTGGAATGTGTTTAGGGTGCGGGTTAGAAAATTTCCTATAATTGTTCGAATCAACACACTTAGTAACTCTTTTTTCTGTGATTGGGGGAACCTGAAGCTATTGCTACTACTGAATAATGTTCAGCCTCAGAAGACATTCACCGTTTGGGTCACTAACAGTCTGAGCGTATACAGTGCCTTCTGTTACATATAAGAACGTGGCAGAAAGCACATTGAGGACATTATGAGGTGGAGTGTATGGACATAACAGATATTATTGCATGCTTATACTCACGAAGGGGTAGGCAGAGGTACTAGCACCCACATATCGCCAGTTTATGTTTAGGTTCCAATGTTTCACAGGTGGTAGAAATTTGATGGCACAAATTTGACACTTATTTCGACCGGGTTGGTACCACCGTGCACAAGTGCGAAAAACCCTCCATAGTAATCCAATCTCGGTTGGATTACGTTCAGGGATCAGCAAGTGCATAGCTGGGCCGAGGTGATGGTAGTCGCAGCACTAGTGGGACCGGTGGGTTTTGGCGTAGTCTAGTGGGGTGTGACGCGGGGCGCCGCGCCGGGCAGGGAGACCTGTAGAAACGGTGGTGCAGGGGCCCAACTTGGTTAACATGGTAAATGTTTACGATGGTGACCCTCTTTCCGAGACTTTGCCTTTAGCTTAACATCAGGCGAGGTGAAGTCAAATTGACATATCATGTATAAAAAAAAAAAGTAATAGGTGGCGAGCCTATTGCCATTAACCGGGCACTTATAAACCTGCGATAAATACACACTTAACTTCGAAAAGCATCGGAAAGTCATTGGTGTGTGTCATGGTAAACCTGGGATCGAACCCGAGACCTCGTCTCAGCAGTCCATAACCCATACCACTAGGCTACCGCTAATGTATGGATTTGGCATTAAAAGGCAAAGGTTAATGAAAAGTTGTCAATTAATTCATAATCAACAGGGAATCGGAACTATTTGAATGAAATTTTTATAGCATTTATCATGCTAACTTTTAAATTCGAAATACATCGGGAAAAATGAAGCGCTACAGTGGGACTTGAACCCATGACCTTTCCCTTACAGGGGGAATGCTCTTTCAACTGAGCCACACCTGAATCACTTCAAATTTCCCTTCTCTTTATATTCGTCTTTAAAGGCCATCTACTAACTTTCTTACGGTCGTGGGTTCAAGTCCCAATTGAGCACTTCATTTTTCCCGATGTATTTTGAATCGGAACTATTTAATCATTTTGAGGGTACACTGTATCTGCCAAATCTTGAGATTAGGGCCCGTATTCTAGATTGACACTCAGCCTGAATCTCGATTTATCTGAGGACAGATTGTACAGGTCAATTATGTCAAACTATCAATCTGTCTATACAATCTGTCATCAGATAAATCGTGATTCAGACTCTATGTAATTCTAGAATACTGGCCTTAAATTTTTTTAATGTGGGGGTACAAATAAAAACGTATAGAGGCATTTATAAACTCTTTATTTTTATATAATAATTTCTTATAAAATTTTCATCATTGCATAATTTTATTGATGCTGCCATGCTGCTGGTCGATTGTCTATAAAAGGTTCCTTTTTCTTTGCTGGAAACCGTCAAAAATAATTATTACTTAACTACCATTATTTTTGTAAAAAGTGTACGTTCTTATGTGTGTTCCTATGTAATTGCAACGAAATAATAGACATGAATAGTGTTTTCTATTAAAAAATAATACTATTCATTTCTTTTGATCAACTAGCTAATTCCCGCGGCTTCACCCGCGTCGAATTATCCTCGTAATTTATTCCATAGAACCTATTCCAAGGATAAAAGTAGCAGCATTTGCACAGTCTAACGATTCATACTACATAAGAGAGTTAAGATCACTCGTTATACCGTGGTTATAGTATGTGATGTCACAGATTATCAATTTACAGAGCTAGTTATGTAATCTACGTTCATAATTTGTAGAAAGACGGGCACAGACGTGAATGTTGGTCAGTGTTGCCATTGCATGTTATAACATTATAATATGATTAAATAATAATTAGTTTTAAGCACCTAATGATGGAGTTTGTAATAAAATTGTAAATTAGTCATGATAGGTTTTTGTGTGCTGCAGCATGTCTTAGTAAAAACATTTCTTTCTTCCTTCTTTCTTTCTTAATTATGTTATTACCAGCTTCAACATTTCAGCCAGAACCATTCAGCCGTTAGAGCATGATTGATTAATAAACATAATTGGGTTGATATTCATTTTTAAATCATATACTCGAGCAATTACTAATAGGTGCTCTAAAATATTCATTCAATGAATCAAACAATCATTTTGCCTAGCGTAACCTATTCCAGCTGAAAATACCTATCCATTATGCTAGTATTTTTCTCTGTGATATTCTCTAAATATTTTTTTATTAATTCCGACACAAGAATTGCTACCCGATAGGGGGTGTCAAAAACCACTTCGAAGGCTTTTCTTGACGTACCAAAATCCTCACGGGTACCGCACGGGTACAGCGAGGGTGGTTATGTCGGAGTCGAACCGACGAAAACCGCACGGCCGCCTCGGGCCATCAAAGGCCGCGGGTGAGGTAGCCTTTCGCATATCCCTCGCACACGCTGGTTGTCCTAAGGCTATTGAAGGCAAACTCGGACTTCGAAAATGGCTGCATTATAAAAAATGTAATTCTATTACGATAACAATGACTGTGGTGCACTTCTACAGTCGATGGACCACATTTTGTCGTGCCCACTGTGCCCCTACACCTGCACGATTGCCGACCTAAATGAAGCTACGGAAGGTGCGGTCAAAGTCGCTGAGTTTTGGGCTGGGCGTATCTAAGTATTTAAATTGTTGCCACTGACACAAGGAATAAGCAGAAGAAGACTGTGTACTAAATTCAAAATTATAAACACGTTCGTGTTATAGTTTTAGAGTCTTAGAGAGATCCGGTTCTTAGCATTCCATGGATTCACCGTGCGGTCGCCGGGTCCATGGCGTGGTACAGAGAGGAACACTGTGACGGCGCCTGGGACTTGCGACCCAGGTGTAGGTTTAGGGTATTAATTATCTTGAATAATTATAATTATAGTGTCCATTTCAACTAATTGACGGAAATAGAACACGACGGTATCTCCGTCTCAAATGAACTATCAGACTGGGGAAGTACCTACACCCTACAAAACACATTACGTACAATGGCCCAAGAAGAGAGGCTAAGTGTCCCCTATCCTACCAGAACACTGTGGCTATAAGAACCTCGTGTTGTGTTCTCGGCGGTGAGTAGGGTAGCCTCACTGAAGAGTTTTTGTACTGTCAGTGGAATACAAGTTTTTTTTTTAATAACAGTAGACACAAAAGTATGTAACATAAGAACTCACCTTGAAATCCCGTTTTAACTTCCACAATTCCATCCATGACCCGCGTCCCGACATTCCACAATTCCCCAGCAATAAGACCCATCATAGTTCTATTTGAATTGATAAAATCCATCGCCTTACCCACAATATGATCAGATGTGCTAAATTGTTCGTTCTCGACGTTTTTCAGACTTGCCTTAAGATCCGGTAAGGTTTTAAAAGAATATGTTCTATTGTCTTGTAGAATTGAGAACATAAGTGTCATGAAGAATACTGCTACTTGTACTGACATTGTGGTGTTTGGTAGTGGAATGAACTTGGTTTCTTTCTGACTTGTTTTTCTTTTATTTCTTAGTACCAAGTAAGGAGAGGGTTACATTGACAGTTTTAACTTGAGGTTTTTCGCAAAATATATCGATTTACGATGATAGCTTACTCATAAAAAAATTGCTTAATAAAAAAAGGTTACTATAAATTAGACGAATATTTAAATGATAAAGATGCATGGTCATCCTAATCTCATCTCTTGCTCGCACTGTAAAAAATTGCTATAAATAAAACCATATTTAAAATAAAAAAAGAAGGATAATCGAGTTCACTGAGTTTCTTGCTGGTCTCTTCTCAGTAGAACCACCTACCGAACCAGCGAAAGAATCATTTTCCAATGATTTTTTTTTATAATTGACATTACCTACTTGTAAAATTCTGACGTTCATATGTGCTCTTTATGTGCCTAAACTGAATAAATGAAATTTATTCTTTGATTCTTTGATTGATTCTTTATTGGGTCCTGATTATTTTCGAGGCTCCGAAGTAAAACTTTAGGGCCCAGGATCAATCAGTTTATTCAAATAAGATGTTTTACAGCAAACATTGTTAATGATATATTGTAAATGAATTTGTTGACTTGCCTAACATAATGGCCATAATATATGTCTTCTCGAACCGACTAAAACCGCACGCCGCCTGTGGGTCGTGGTGTTAGGCCGAAGGTGAGGTTGTCTTCGACATATCCCTCGCACCCCGACTGACCCATCCACAATATAAATGTCAGTGTCAAGAGAAAGGATGGTACTTCCTTGATCAGTGGCAGCACGGTAATACCAAGACTATAGTTTTTCTGTGGTATCAGCCTATTTATATCAAGAAAAGTATGGATGTAATGTACCTCTTATACTGCTTAATTTGGTAACCAAATAAATTATCATTTATTCAAACAATTAGTGTAACAATATAAACGAAAATAGATTTCCACGCGGATATTGAAAAGGCTTTGTGGTGACATGTGCACTGTTACTGCATCGACTATTGCGGTTTGTGTGACAACACCGTAGCACTTTTTGCCAATTTCAGCTGAAGTTTGAGGTTTTGTTTGTATTTATCTACCTAATCTAATTTGAAGATAAAATATCAGTTTCAAATTAAATAATTAATGTTTAGGAGAGATTGTGAACGCTGCTTTATTTTAATCTGATCTTCTAACAGGAATAGCAGGTAATTTCGACGAAAGGCTTTTGTTAGCAGTGCTTTTTTTCTTTAACAATTGAAATGGTAAACAAACAATATGTTAGATGGATACTGTTTCTAATAAGAGACGAGGTACAACTAAGCAAACTACATAGTCTCAAAATGTAATTTATTTATTGAAAAATCTATAATACACTAGCTGTCCCGTCGAACTTCGTACCGCCAATTTTTTACCACCTTGCGATCGGCGTCAGATCCCGTTCCCGCTGCACCATTTAGGGGGATGAAAAATAGATGTTGGCCGATTCTCATAGATACCGGATAAGCACAAAAAATTTCATCAAAATCGGTCAAGCCGTTTCGGAGGAGTATGGCAACGAAAACTGTGACACGAGAATTTTATATATTAGACAAACAATACTAAAAGAAACTTAAAACTAAAAACTATTAGTAAGTACTAAAATAAACTAAAATAAAAAAAAATGAAATATTTACATACATAATGCATCATAGAATTTCTCCGCATCGTCACCGACCGGTATTATTCCCTTCTGGGAACGCCAAGCTTTCTGGCTGGCTGCATTGCCATATTAAATGGCAATGCTTAACCTCTGTGCAAGGTAATAACCAGCCTACTGGTCACGCGTAAAGAAAACGGGCACTTGGACCCCATTTCCCCAACGTTTCAACCCCAACCGGCTCAAAAACATAATCATCTGTTAAGTTACAGTATTATAACTACATAGTTAGTTAAATAGGTATACATTCTGAATCAGCGTTAATAAAATGTGAAAAACCGTCGGGACTAGTCAGTTCCAAGGGATAACATATTCCCACGTACATTTATAGTGGGACAATATCTAATAGTTGGTCACATCATTACCCAACTGAAGATACCATCATCGCGTTCTAGTAAAGGTTAAAATCTTCCAACGATATCTCTTGTTAAAATTCCGTACTAGACAAGTCGTCGGCCTAATTCGTTAACCTGCCAAATCCATTTTTTGGGGAAATTTAGATTTTATATCCATTCGAAAGTTCAATCCAATATCTACCGTATCATTTAAGAAATAATGGTGATATTAGCCCAAAAACGTGAAAAATCCTATGCCCGAAAAACTGCTTTCTAATCACTAGTCAATCTCCACAACGTAAACCTGTTAAATCCTGTTGGGGTCTCAGATACCCTATGTCGAACAGTGCGAGGTACTAACAGGGGGCTCTCAGGCAACTGAAGAAAAACAGATGCCCTGGTGATGTCTGAATTACAACTGAGCCTGAGCTCCTTAAAGCAGGCTCCAGTCCTGAAATAGCTGGCAAGTGTCTTTAATTCCGTCATCCAACAGGAGCTAACGCCTAGGGCATAGAGTGGGAGGGCTATAATACTGTTCTACGAAAAAGGTGACAATACCTAACTGAAGAACTACAGGCCCATCTCACTCCTGAGCCATGTATACAAGTTGTTCTCGAGAGTCATCACAAATCGACTCAAGGGTAAGCTCAACGAGTTCCAGCAACGGGAGCAAGCCGAGTTTTGAAATGACTATAGCACCGTGGACCACATCCATACTGTTCGGCAGATTGTAGAAAAGACTCAAGAATACAGTCAGACACTGTGTATGGCTTCTGTGGACTACGAAAAAGGCTTAGACTCTATCGAAACCTGAGTGGTTCTGGATGCCCTGTGATTGGCGATACATCGAGGTGCTTACATGTCTGTATGACACAGCCACAATGTCCACAATGGCCAGAAGACGAAACCCTTTGACTTCCAGCGTGGAGTGAGACAGGGGTACCTATATCATATCCCTCAATCCCAATAATCAACAACGTATTGGAGGACGTCTTGCAAACTCTGGGTTGGTCTGGGCTGGGTATCAATATAAACGGTGAATACATCTCACATCTTCGGTTCGTTGATGACATCGACATAGTTGCGGAGTCGCTGGAACAAGTAGGTGAAATGCTGCACAACCTAAATGATGCTTCTTGATGCGTCGGCCTCGGTGTAAACTTTGATAAAACCAAGATAATGTTTAAAGAAAATGTTGCACCGAGTCTAAATTCTCATTGATGGGGCGACGCTCGAAGTTGTCCAAAAATATGTAGGATACCTGGGCTAGGTTATTTAGCTCGGTAAAATCAACTTCGAGAAAGAACTAGCCAGAAGGATCCAACTGGGTTGGGCAGCATTTCGCAAACTACACTGAGTGTTCTCTTCTCCGCAATACCTGAAAACAAAGGTCTTTGACCAGTGCGTCCTAACTGTTTTGACTTAAGGCGCTGAAACGTGGACACTGACGTAGGGCTAGTCCATAACCTAGAAGTCGCGAAGCGGGCTTGGAGTTTCTCTGAAGAATAGAATTCGAAATGAGGTCATCCGACACAGAACCAAAGTTACCGACATAGCTCACAGAATAAGCAAGCTCAAGTGGAAATGGGCTGGCCACGTCCTTCGAAGGATCGATGGCCGTTGGAGCAGACGATTCCTAAAGTGGAGACAGCTAGAAGGCAAACGGAAGGTAGGACACCCCCTAGCCAGATGGACTGACGACCTGAAAAAGGTAGCTGGGACAGACTGGATGCGGAAGGCGGAGGATCGGGTGAAATGGCGCATATTGGGAGAAGCCTATGTTCAGCAGTGAACTGCGGTGTGCTAATTGAAGTTGAAGAACTATGATTGTTTAAGAAATAAGTTTGGTAGCTTTGTGATTGTTAATTACTAAGTCAAACTATCTATGTTTGGATATTACCATAAATAAGACTAGTTTTTAAATAAATATTAGAGAATTTTTGTTAATTTTTGTTCATTTTTGCTATTATTTATGGTGCCCAAATATTTTTTTATGTACTTTGTTTATAACGCAAATTAAATACGAAAGTCTGCTTAATCCCAACCAAAATAAAAATGTCCAAGCGAATACCAGCTATCTCCTTTATTTTCAGATTTTTACCATTTTATTTAGGCTTTTCAAGGAATTTTCATCATTAAAATGATCGATGGACTTATTTGAAGAAATTGGATTTAGGAAATTTCAATAAGTATAAAGTTATAGAAGTTATTCAGTTTTTTCATCCTCCTGTAAAGTTGTCTAAAATGGACATAGCAGGTTAACATTTTAGGCCGACGAAGTAAACTATTACTAGACTGCTAGTTACTACTGGCAACCGGTGAAAACCTTCAATTGCTTCGATTCAGTTTGCCCTTTACCAATCGACCCTTTGGAAAGCCGGCAAGAATCAAGTTATAGAGACCCCTTGCCACTTCTGGTTACTACTTGATCACTACTAGACTAGGTAAATCACTAATAAATCAAAAAAATGTTTTATCCAACTGAGAGACAGTATTATGAAGTTCGCATCAAACGTAATGCTCTTTGTTAGTTCTTTATAAAAGGAAGAAAGAAAAGGTGCTTGTGTTAATAAAATTGTTATGAAGTATCTTCAGAATTTCGCATACATTACACATAAAATGACTCTGCGGAAATATAACGAACGGTGCCATTATTCATATAGAGATCCGTTAGTATAATGTAAGTGCACATAATAAAAATTGTACACAAACATAAAATATTTCAACTGCTCACAAATAACAGGTTTATCTTCGTCGTAAACATGAGCTAAAGTTTAATGCAAATGGATATACACTTCCGTCTTTTCGGATTTTATTTTCCCTAAGATTTACTTAGTACTTTTTATTATTTTACTTTGCTTTGTTTGTTACCTAATGTTTATTTAGTAGGCGTATTCCAGGATTTTTGAACGACTTTAAGAAAGAAGAGGAGGTTTGTAATTCCTTGTTATATTTTTTTATATAATTCCGTTTGTTATGTTTGTTAAGAATGTAAGTAGAATGTGGTCACTTACCCATGGGCAACAGTACCATCAGCATATGATCGTCAAAGTTTTGCGCTTCTTTCACGGTCCTATAAACCTTATACGTTGGAGACCGGTATTCATTCTCTAATCTCCCTTTTTTGAGGCAACCAAAGCACAAATCTTAGTTTTTAAGCGACTGCTGTCAGAGCCTGCTAGAACAAAGCGTTTTGTGACTCATTCTTATGCCGCTCCACTAAGACCTGGAACTCCCTGCCAACTCACGTGTTTCTTTCTTCCTACAATCCCGGGTCGTTTAAGCGGGGCATGAAAAGGTATCTGATGAGGCCGTCAAGCTGAGTGCCACTACTGTTAACATGGTACATGTTTACGATGGTGACTCTCTTTCCGAGACTTTGCCTTTAGCTTAACACCAGGCGAGGTGAAGTCAAATTGACGTGTCCTTTATAAAAAAAAACCTAATAATAGACTTTTTTGACTCATAGCAGTATTAAAATTGTAATATTATTCTATTCTGTGCGAATGGTCCTTTCATTCTTGTAAAATACGTTTCCTTTAAAAAGTTTAGCCATCAACAAGACAATCATGCATTTCTGAAGTAACATTAAAATTATTCGATGCTGAACTTTTGGGGAATTGACCAGTGAAATCCCGTGTTCCCTAGTCAAATTTGCGAATACTTGCCCCTTGGGGTACAAGATGCACGTGACAAGTGGCCCAATACTTATTTTGTGGAATCCATTGAAATTTCTTATTTTATTTCTCCGTCAAATTTTATGGCAAACTTCCCTTCATAAATAAAGTACGTGAATGTATTTTTATATTCTTTATTGCTTGTTTATATATGTACATATTTAGTTCTGACCGATAAGACCCATTTTCGCCGCGTTTTTGTTGCATAAATAGGGACCTACACTTACACCTACAAATCTCTGAGGATGTAAAAATTAAATTTAAAATTAAAACGTCATTATCTTTAAATTTAAGTTTTAAAACTAACTGCACTTCGCCTGATGGTAAGTGATGTGCAGTTCAAAGAATTTTCGCCACCATTACAGTGATGTTGTCCCAAGAATGGTTGTCCCTACCTTGACGACCACGACAGGAAAGGACCCGGGGTTGTAGGAAGAAGGTAACACGTGTACTGGTATATTTGTATGTGCTGGAATGTTTGAAGAATCCCATTTCCATTCCACTACTTCTTGCTTGCTATGCTCTCTCCTTTGTCAGAATATTAGTTAAACACACGAGCAATAAATATACACCTCTATAAAGATCTAAAAGAGGCGTTGGCATAACATTGAATAGAGTTACCTTACATGCCCTGTACTCTTACATATCACACAGAATGTTAAATAATAATAGATAACTCCGCAGGTGATTGCCTACGATAATTTCAGATGTGCACGTAATTCATTGCGGTTTCTCATTGGTCCCCTTTATCCATATCAAACTTTAACATGTAATGTATGCGCTGTATCTGTTGCACATGTCTCCAGTTATCAGCAGTCAGCTTCGCAATCATACCTTAACAATTTTCAACCTATCACATGCCACAATATACGATAATGTTTACAGAAATTAATGTGATCGGGTGTAGGCAGAGACCTCCCTTTTAATTGACCACAGATTATGTATACCATACAACATAACCGTATTAAGCTCAGTAAACATAATTATCAAAGATCGTTTTTTCATGCAAATTTGGCTTTAAAATATTCATTTGCAATTTTTTTACAGTAGACACAGACGACAGCGTCAATAAATAGTAATTTCAGCTTTGAATAAATTAAGATTCATATTCTAAAGAATTGCCAAGTTGGTGGACCACCATCTGCAGTTATGAGATAAAAGGCTTGCTTACAAACCTCGAGTTTATTTAACACTTTTGTGTACTCAGCTCTCCACGGATTCTATTGTTGACTGTTTTATCTCGTTTCCAATTTTCCTTTTTTGAAGGTCTGGTCTACAAAAAACACAAGACGTGTATAAATTCTTGGAGAGGGGGCAATTGTATAATGAACGAATAAAGGCAGTAAAGAGATATTATAAGGAAATCTGTTCTAACATCCTACTAATATTATCAACGCGAAAGTTTGTAAGTATGGATGTTTGTTACTCTTTCACGTCTAAATGGCTGGAGCGATTTTAATAAAATTTGATATGGCGTTAGCTGACACCCTGGATTAATACATAGGCTAAATTTTCACAATTGAAATATGGTATTTTCAATTCGAGAAATAATGTTATATTTATGAAAAAGTATTAGGATGCTAATATCGCTAAAAAAATTGTTGTCAAGACAAAATAAAGTGAGTTAACTAAAGAAGAACGGTGACTCTTAATGTGTCAAAATGTTTCCATATGTCAGTGGATTTTAATGTTTCTTAAGGAGTTAGCTGACACCCTGGATTTAACTCATAGGCAATGTTTGGTCGCGATAACCGACATCCACGTGGGCAGAGCCGCGGGCAAAAGCTAGTTTTTCATACAGTGAAAAGATTCATACGGCTTTACCCTAACCTTAATCTCATCTCTTGCTCGCACCCATATTTAAACCATATTTAAAAAAAAAAGAAGGATAATCGAGTTCACTGAGTTTCTTGCTGGTCTCTTCTCAGTAGAACCAACCTACCGAACCAGCGAAAGAATCATTTTCCAATGATTTATTTTTTCTGTGATTGACATTATTATTAAATTTTGACGTTAAATGTGCTCTTTATGTGCCTAAACTGAATAAATGAAATTGATTCTTTGATAAGAATCAAAGAATCAATTTCATTTATTCAGTTTAGCCACGTTAACTATCAGTCAAAGAATCAAAGATGATTCTTTGACTGATAGTTAACGTGGCCTAGGCTACGCTTCATATTATTTATTTGTCTTCAGTATACTGTAAGGGGTAGACAGAGGTGTATTCAAACCCACACACGTTTAATATATCAAAGGAGAGTACAATGTCTGATGATAGTATCCTTAATTAACTTCAATCTACACAACACTGAATAAAAGATACAATACATAAATAAAAATATATAATAGAAAAACCGGTACTTTATAGAAAACATGTAATTTTTACTAAGAAAACCAATTAAAATCATAAAAAGTTCTTATAGAAAGAAAATGAAGAGGCGCACATAATGATTTCAATAAAACATTAAAAAATCGCTAAGAACCTTTTACTAAACGACAATGAATATAATTTTACTAAGAATAACTATTGCAAAATTCAAACAAATTTCTCATTCAAGGAAAATTAGGAGGCGTAATTGCTTCAAAGCAACAGACAAAGTCGTAAAACCTGATGTAAAATGATCAAAATTACTAATATCACCTTACTGTAATGAGAGAATTGCCGTCATAAAAGTCTGCTAATATCTGACGAACGTAAATTAATAAAAATTCACGATAAAAGATCACGACTATTGACATTATCTTCCAAGACCAAATGCTCAGTCCTGTTATCGACTCCAATAAATACCCTTCCTTTATTTTACGTAAAGGAAAAAAGAAATTACAACGTGAAGCTGAAATTCTCATTAAAATTCCATTAAGACACAGTCAACCCGAATATTGCTATAGATATTGACGACGAAATTATTTTTCATTACTTTTTTAACGGCCCTCTGTAATTTCAGAACTCGTTTCTGTTATTGATAAAAATAATCGATAAAAGAAATGTTTGGAGGTCTTATCTGTAAACATGGCGGTAGAAATCTTTCGGGTTTGTTACGCTATACAATTTCTTTGTGTCTTGTCAGTTTCCATTTGATCCTACTAATATTGGATCTGACTCAGCTTTGATACAGGGTATAGATTATAGTCTTGAATGACAGTAAAGCTACTTTTTATCCCAGGAATGGGTTTCCATAGCTGGAACAGGATCAACATTTCATGCGGGGGGAGCCGCTGGCATCAACTACTACATTATAAACCTCTGAACTAAGTTTCGGATGAAATCTGTAGAATGAACTCCCTGCTATGGTTTTCCCAAGCGACTACAGTATGGGGTTCTTCAAGAGGGGCATTAGAAGGTTTCTGCAGGGTAGGCAGCGCGAGTGTAACGCCCCTGGTGTTGCATACGTCCATAGGCCGCGGTAACCACTTTCCATCAGGTAGGCCTTGTGCTTTTCTGCCACCTAAGTGGTATAGAAAAAAACAGAAGCTACAAGATTCAATTTATTTGCCGAATTTCAAATATAATAATATATAGTTTCAAATGTAGTTTTTTCCAAACATATTTATTTGTGTTTCTTCACAATTACAATTTCTACTGAACTATTTTTGCTGTGAGCCAGGCTTTCCAATAGGATAACATCGTGTTGGCACAGTTCACGCATAATTACGCCTGACCCATTCATTATTCGAGTTATGCCAACTATATGTAAAAATTGTTGAAAGTTTACATGAATATTACATTACATCGAAATAAAACTAATTTCATGGCACAACATAGATACCTAATAATGTAAAATACTACTAAATCGTGATAAGGGTGAATCTTGAAGGTCACCGTATTCAGTTGATTCCCTTTGTCAACAAAAAAAAATAGTACCTACCTAGCTACCTAGAAAATGTGGCCTATTTGGAAAAAAAAAGTTTAAGTATAATTAAAGAAAACTTAATGTTTTTTTATATATGTATAGGACATGTCAATTTGACTTCACCTCGCCGATGTTAAGCAAAGGCTAAGTCTCGGAAAGAGGGTCACCATCGGAAACATGTACCATGTTAACAGTGGTGGCACTCAGCTTGACGGCCTTATTAGATGCCTTTTCACGCCCCGCCCCGCCCCGACCCGGGACTGTAGGAAGAAGGAAACACGTGAGCTGGCAGGGAGTTCCAAGTCTTAATGGTGCGGCATAGGAATGAGTCACTGAAACGCTTGGTTCTACCTGGTTTACTCTGCATCGTATATGGATGGCATTTTAGCCCTGCACTTGTCGTCCTGTGTAGGAAAGAAGAGGGTGGGACTAATTGGAAGAGCTCGTCAGAACATTCACCATGGTAGAGATATGGTTTTTGTCCAAAACCTGCGAACATAAAATGTGCCAAGGGAATCAACTGACTACGTCAACCTTCAAGTTTTTTTTTCTCGCATGGCTAAGAAGTGAAATGATGCCCGCATACTTAAAGTATACTTTCAGGACCTACTATGTTTACTATGCCTAAAAATATATGTTTTAAACGTTTATTACAATTAGAGTACGCTTATTTTCGTTTTTCCTAAGCTAGTCATCATTTAGAGAAAGCTAAATCACATTCAACTTACTTATATCTTACGCGAAACAATTCCTTAACAACGATGTTTTATATTCAGGACTTTATAAATATTAAAATGAAAATGGGTACCCATTTTTCCGGCGATAATATCACTGTGTTTACCGCCACCAGGTTTTTTATTATAATTGCCTTATCTGGCATACCAGCCACTGTTTTGGAATATAAAATATATCAAACATTTTAAGGAAGCATAAATGCAGAAGGTAATTTAAAATTAGAATAGATCCGAAGTGCGTCGGACAGGTTAATTATTCAATTAAACAGGCTGTATTCCTGAGTGAATTTCGAATTTGCATAAAGGTCAATCAAAGCCCGATCGAAAACGTGATTACAGGCAGGTAGGAAGGCCCAAGTTTTCCGCATTTGAATAAGTTTTGTTCGAAATACATCTATAAGTAAATACAGAAAGAAAAGGCCTTATTAGTGTCGGTCTATATTCGAATATCCCTTTGACTATTTGATCCTCTTTTTGTTTGGAGATGATAAAGTAGATTGTGTTTCTTTGTTGTATTTATTTTACGTACACCCGACCAACGTTTTGTCATAAATTGGTGGGTTTCTAGGAAAGAAAATATATATTTAAATAGAGAGATAAATATCGGAATTGTAAATAATTTGAATATTAAGTAAATTGACAATGTGTCATTAGATACACAAATTTATATCTCTTCTTCTTCATCTTTGCGTTAATCCCAGTCGAATCCGAAGCTTTCAGCCTGAAGTCTGGGGTCCACTTTACCAGTCTAACTGCGGATTTCACTAAACTACGATATTTGCCGTGAAGTAACTGCCATATGACCTCCATAACCCAAAAGCGATATCGAAGCATTGCAGATAAACCAGTTTTTGGACTTTTGAGGGAACTATCCGTAACGACTGCCATAGATGTTCGTATCGCAACCGGGATCGACGGCTTAACGAGCTCTCCGAAGCACGAACAGACCAGTGCAAAAAATATATATTTAGCGAATTTGTATATATATTTTAATATATCAAGGGATTGAGCAGTATGTTTCATTGTCTACTTGCCAGTCCAAACAATAAACAAGCTTTGGGCTAAGAAATTCTATTATATCCAAATGTCACCTCGTTTACAATATGAAACAGAAATGTAGGCTTAAAGTCTCAACAATTTTCTCTCACACACAACCAAACTACAGACTAATGCGCACTCAGATTGACAACATAAAATTAATATAATATTTACTTATTTTTAATTGATACTATGACTGATGTGATGATATAAATATGAAACTAATAGAAGAAAAAAAGAAAGAAAATACATTTTATTTTTAGTGCAACACAAACATACTTATTAATTCATCATCATCCACATAAAGACGTTAGTCCTGATTGCATCCGAGGCCACGGTGCCCTCGGAGCTCAGGGTCCGCCTTCCGGCTCTTCCTCCTCCACTTCGCACAATCTTGGGCGTCCAAGGTAGTGACACCGTTTTCACGCATGTCACCCTCCACGACGCCAAGCCAGCACTTCTTGGGCCTACCCCTTGTACCTGGACCGGGTGGGGGCGCCATTGCCAGGCATTTGTTACCCACGTAGCTGGGCGGTTTCCGCAAGACGTGGCCGCACCAGCGGAGGCGGCTCTCTTGCATTTTATCTGCGATGTCACGGACATGAAGGCTGCCACGGATGCGGAGTTTTCATCTCCGTGACACGCAGCATCTGTTTGTGTTACGCCGTGTAAGAGGACAGCTCTAATTATCGTTTTATATATCGTTTTATGTATCGCATTACAAACATACTTATTAATTCAATTTAATTTAAATAAATTAAAGACTAAATATATATATTTAGTTCTTGTATTGGGCACATTTATGTTGCACCAAGAAAGGAACCTGTTGTTACAGTTATGTTCAGTTATGATTATGATGCTAAAGTACTATAACCCATATAGCAATATTTTGCCAGTAAACTCATTGTCGCTTACAAAAGTCGCTCTAATAAGTAAATGACGAAAACTAATAATACGGTGTAAGGGGAACGCTCCAGAATTGCGCCGCTCCTGCTTTCCCAAAAACTCCTAGTAGTGCTCCAGGTACATAACACATTGGCATAAAAAAAATCGATTTGGATTTTTTTTTTATTTATTGTTTTAGCATTATTTAACTCTCCATGGTGTTAGTAAAGCTAAATGAAACAGAAATTTCATAAAAACACCACTACAGAAAACCACGCGCTTGGCGCTAGTTGTTTTTTTTTTGTGTACTGTACTGTACCTGAAATCATTATTTTGGTTCTATGAGAGAAGTTAGACAAGAGAGACCCTGCATGTCTTTAAAAGTCTATGGAAATTTTGAGTAGGTTTAAAGGGGCTTTTATAATTATATATTATCTATTATGTAGTATGTACCTTATTAACCGTTATGTAGTATGTCTCCCTTAAAACTGTGCAAACTAATATTGTTAGTGTAAAGTACTATGAGAGTGTTATTAGATCATTAGAGAACCCTGTAACAAGAGCATGAAAGCGTAATTATATAGCCCATCGTGTTTGTTCGCTCATTCGTTCGTTCAATGCCCCTAAATGTAGTATATAGTTACACATTTCTTGTGTAACGACAATTATTTTTTGGGGTCTGTGTGAGACGGGCCACAAGTAAGCACACAATTATAATTTACGTATTCGGGACGGCGTAACGCAATAATTTAAGCTTACGAATACAATTTGTACGTCAGGGGGAGTGAATGAACGAATGAAGTGAGCGGAGTGAATAATTTTCTGTATGAGTACGGCGTTGAAGGGTTTTGTTGTACACGTTGTCACCTGTGCCAAGTAAATTACATTTTTAGAGTGGAAATGTAATTATTGCAAGAGGGATTTGTGGTAATGTAACTTATCTTTTGAATATTTTATCAGATTTACGAAATACAAAATAAACGGGAAACGAAAATGATCGTTTAATGAGTTTTCACTCATAATGTGAATTAGTAAGGGACTTGGTCATTATCATCAGTTGGTAGAACATCCTACTTTGTTTGCCTACAGATTTCAAACCCATCGTGGCTAAGCTTTAAATTTAAAAAATATACATTCTGAAAGCACGTAAGTTCACACGCATAGTGAATACGTACAATTAATAGCAATTTGTTGCTCATGGTACAGAATAAGGGCGAGTGACGGGCGCCTACCCGTGGCTTCGTCGTGAAACATAGCCTTTCCCAATGTCTAATCTACCCCTAGGTTGCTTTAAAATAGTTTCAGTGCTTTAATCGATGATGCTGGCAAAAATGTAACAGACAGATGACATACAAAGTTTCTTTCGCATTTAAAATACGCACACAGTGGTCACTGTGTGCGTATTTAACAGAAATAAAATAAAATATGTGTGTGACTGTCACCACAGTCACGCACATTTTTTTTTATACCACTTAGGTGGCAGACAAGCACACGGCCCACCTGATGGAAAGTGGTTACCGCGGCCTATGGACGTATGCAACACCAGGGGCGTAACACTCGCGCCGCCTACCCTGAAGAAACCTTCTAATGCCCCAATTGAAGAACCCCATATTGTAGTCGCTTGGGAAAACCATGGCAGGGAGTTCAGTCCACAGCTTGAGCGTACGTGGGATGAAGTTCCTTCCATACCGCACGGTGCGCACCGTATTCGGATGCAATGTGTGGGGATGAATTACCTGTCTATGGCGAGCGGTGCGATGATAGAATGTAGCTGTAGGCATCATGTCAAATAATTCATCTGAGCACAAACCATTATATAGGCGGTAGAAAAGACACAGTGAGGCAAAATCCCTCCTGAGGCTGCGAGGTTCCACATCGCCTGCGAGTATGGGACTGTCGACGAGCCTCACCGCACGTCTATGCACCGAGTCGAAAGGGTCAAGCTGGCGTGCAGGCGCTCCGGCAAAAAGATGACAGCAGTACTCCATGTGGGGCAGAACCTGTGCCTTATAAAGAAGGAGTCGCTGCCCCGCAGTGAAGTACTGCTTCGCCCTGTTAAGAATTCCAAGCTTCCTTGATGCCAGCTTGACCTTGTCCTCCAAATGACTGCGGTACTGGACGTCACTTGAAATGTCGACACCTAGGATCCCGATACTCGGGGCAATGGTAAACCGTGTGCCCAGGAATTGCGGCGCTACAATAAATGGGGTTTTCTTAGCGGTGAATACACATACTTGTGTCTTGGTGGGATTGAACTGGACCAGGTTTAGTCGACCCCAGTCGGATACTCCCGAGAGAGTAGTCTCGATTTCTGACACAAGTTGTTCGCGACTCCCCTCCACCTCGGACTGGGGGATGTTTGCACGGCCCGTATAACATGCGTCTCCAGTACTGTCGTCCGCATAGCAATGAATGGAGTCATCCGACAGCGTGTCATTAATATGCAGCAGGAACAGGGTCGGAGACAACACGGAACCTTGTGGAACACCAGCGTTTATGTCCATGCGGTCCGAGCGACTGCTGTCCACGACGGCTTGGATGCTTCTATTGGACAAAAAGCTAGAAATCCAATTACACAGCCCGTCAGGGAGTCCATAAGATGGTAGCTTCGCAAGAAGACCTCTGTGCCCTACCCGATCGAAGGCCTTCGCTATATCTAGGCTGACCGCTAGTGCCTCACCCTGGCTCTCGATGGCTTGCGCCCAACGGTTTGTGAGATACATAAGAAGGTCACCGGTCGAGCGACGCTGGCGGAAGCCGTACTGTCGGTCGCTCAGTAGATCGTTACCCTCAAGGTATCCCAGGAGCTGTGTATTAATAAAACGCTCCATAACCTTCGAGAAAAGGGAGGTGCTATCACCTCCCTTCTCTCGAAGGTTATGGGCCTGTAGTTGGACGGGTCTATCCTGTCGACTTTCTTAGGCACAGGATGCACGTATGCGGTCTTCCACGAAGCCGGAACTCGTCCAGCGGAGAATGAGAGCGCGAAGAGTCGTGTAAGAACAGGGCACAACTCTGGAGCACAGTGCTTAAGCACCATTACCGGTATGCCATCCGGCCCACTCGACTTTCGAACATCTAGGGACTTTAGTTCTCGCCGAACCCTCCGCTGGGTGATTTTTACTTCACCCATTGAAGTTCCACACCAGGGTATACTTGACGCAAAGAGGTTACCTAAAAGATCGTCTTTCTCCTTGGCACCATGGGCCAGACTACCGTCGGGTTTTAATAGCGGCAGAAGACAGGAATGTACGAAGTTTCCCTCGACAGCTTTAGCGGGCGACCAAAATGCGCGGCTACCGGATGGGAACCGCTCAAGCCGCTCACCAATTCTGCCGATGAACTCAAACTTAGTCCTGGCCATTGCCTTCTTACTGGACCTCGATGCAGCATTCAATTTCCTTCACTTCACCGATGTTCGGATCCTTATTGGCGAGAGCCGTGGTCCAATCCTTGTAAGCAGATTGTTTGCGAATTTTCTGCAGGACCTATTAAACCACGGACGCTTGCTCGCTCCTGTCGTGATCCAGCGGTTGGGGATATAGCACTCCATGCCCGCTAGGATCGCGTCAGCGACTGCTGTTGCACAGGAGTTTGGATCATCTGAAGTGAAGCAGAGCTGCCTCCACGGGTACGACGCGAAGAATTTCCGCAGTCCGTCCCAGTCTGCTGACCTGTAGTGCCAGACATGCCGCCACTGAGGTGGCCGCGATGGTTCAGGTCGCATAAGGGTCACTTTCACCCGGACGAGGCTGTGGTCCGAAGTACCAAGAGGTGCTTCCATAGTTACGGAGTACTCGTCCGGACGCGAAGTCAGCAGAAGGTCCAGTATAGAGGATCTGTGGGTCTCGATATCTGGTGTTACAGAATGCATCAGTTGAGAGAACCCATAGGTCAGGGCGAAGTTGTGAGCAGCCCTTCCCGCAAAATCAGGTGTGTGAGACCCCAGCCACTCCACGTCGTGAGCGTTGAAGTCCCCCAAGAAAATTAAGTCTGCGGTGGGATATTGCTCAATTACCCTGTCCGCCGGCCGCTGCAGGTGCTCAAACAGCTGAGTTGTGCCCAAGTCACCGCTATGAGACCTGTAAAGGCATGCATGATACGGGTGTAGCCACCGTGATCTATACGTACCCATAGAGTTGACAGGTCCCTGTCTTCGTGAATGCATATGTGCCTGAAATGACACGCAACCTTTGACCCTAGTGACACATACGTAAATATTAACTGAAATGACATGCACACAGTGTGTAGGTTCGAGCACTAATGTCAACGATCAACTTACTGAAGCATGCATAATTGCACAAAGCATTATAAAGCACAACAATCCATATTATCAACCCTCAAATAACACGACGGTTTCAGCTAAGTCTTACAAGACTTTCATACAAGAGGTAGCCATGTGAGTCTTGAGTATACGAGCGTAAATCGTTTCAAATGAGAGCTTCATGAGTGCAGATAAATTACATTAAATCTGAGAGTTACGTGCCGGAAAATTCACCAATGTTTTACCAGAGATGTAGGGTGACGATTATTGTTTTAAAATGTGAGACATTGGTAATAACGATAGAGATATGTACTCACACATACATTTCAGGAAAATCCTTCCTATTTTAGATTGGTTAGAAGCCCTTGAAGTATCGCTGAAGTATCACTTCAAAGTAATACTTCTTCAATTGCGAGAGAGAGTCATTTATAGTAGGGATGTGAATCACAAAATAACATAGTTATATCTAAGCCTAACAAACTCAGACTCTTTAAACTGTGTATCATGTATTTTGTACCCTTATGGACCCTTAATAAACGTATTTTCCGCTGTTTCTTAAACTTTACCCTCAGTTTAACATCAAGCGAGGTAAAGTCATGTTGAAATATCCGATTTAAAAAATCTTTCTTTCATTCTTTCTATGTCAATACAATAAAACACATGTGAAAAAAAAAAACCTGTTTGTAAGTACTTTAAAAAGAACGAGCAGCTGCAGTATCAAACTAAATTGCGTTTGAAAAAAGTCCACGCCTAAAATAAAAGCTTGCGCACCCTACATAACAAGTACTTGCTTTCTAGAGTTACTTTAAGTATCTACTCAACGAGAATTATGAGAAGGTACGTGTTTCTTACACTTTTTATTGAATTAAATTTACTTACTAATGAGATTAACTGATATTTTGTACACGTTACTGAGTATTATTGTTATAACAGTTGACACTGCAATATATGCAATACACGATATAATAATAAAAATACTGTTTTAATATTCCCTACTGTATAATTTATAGGTCCATAATTTCTTAGGATGTTTTCCTTCTTTTGGTTTTGCTTATACATTGTAAATAAATAAATATTACACAACATTCTACACAACGCTATCTAGACCCATGGTAAGCTTTTATAGCTTGTGTTATGGAATCTAGAATGCGGATAAACATACTTATAATTTTTTTTTTTGTAAATACATACACATTATACATAGAAACACACAGACCAATGCAAATAGCCATATTCATGCATACAAATATTTGCACTGAGCGGGAATCGAACCCGCGCCTCCTGCGTGGCAGTCGCGTGCACTACCGCCACGCCACAAAGGCTGTCAATTGTGATTTTTATAAGAGTGACTACAATCGGATTTCCTAATTTCGAGAAGCAAACTTGCGCCAGAGTCTTGTCAACAGTTGTTCAGGCGCTGAACTTCTGGTGGGGCTTCAGGAGTTCTATTGATTTATCCTAAAGTCTTCTAAGCCTAAGTTCTCCAGCCCACTAAACATTGTTATCATTGAAATAAACTACCGTAATTGTCGACTTATTGCAGCAGTCTTGAGAAATAATGAGTCTGTTCATTTGCAGTTAAGATCACGTTCTGGATGTCGTAGTAGCAGCACATCTACGAGTAACAATGACTTATAGCATCTAACGTCTTCGTGTAATGAAATCTACTGCAATAAGGTTTAAATTCCTGTGTCTGAAGTAATATACTTGAGCTGTTTTTCCATAGTTTAGATAACAATATTAATTGTAAATCCACTCGCTCTTTTAAGTGCCGGGACTAAACTCTTATTAATATAAATAATAAAATATCATACATACATACGTTGGTTATGTTCACACCTATGTCCCACGAGGGTAGGTAGAGACAACAGTGCGCCACTTGATTCTATTCTTACATACTTCACAAGCTTCCTATACTGTCATTATCAAGAGGTACCTTACATGAAAGATCATGGTTGTAAGCCCACCGGTTTAGAGTGCTTCTGACTTAGCTGTTTAAATAATAAAATAACTGAATAACTCGTTATACTCGTAGTCAAAAAATATGTGTCAAAAAGTGTGAAAAAGTCATTAAATAGTTTAACTTCTAAAGAACTAACTAAATGATCCAGACATGTAGACTTTTTGAATGTACTCTAAAGAACTTCAAGTCCAGAACTTTTGAAATCCCTGTATCTTACAAATAAAATGTCATCAGAGCATGAAATTGAATATCACGTTAGAGGAGATACTTAAATGGATGATATTTACAATTAATTCAATAGATAGCTCTCTAATCAGGTTAAGTCGGCCGCCGCGCTGGTTAAATTACATTAGTGCACTACATTTCCTCTGCTCCCAGTGCCGAGTTTTTAATTCATGACGAATAAAACATTTTCGTTTCAAAGTTAGCTCTAAATCCAAAGATTCAATTTCTACGTTCGTTTCACCTGTATTTGATTGCCTCGTTATACCAGTGGCATAATTTTGCGCTATGTGTGAGGCTCGAAACTCGGATTATGTGTTATTGAACTTTTCATTTAGGTTATTCACAGCAGTAGTACAAAGTACTGTTGGCAGTGGAGTTACTCCTGTTACGTGTTCTCTAAGGGTGAGGTGGGGACCTCAGATATATCCTACAAAGGATGGTCTGAAATCCCTTGTTGCCATGCTTTTTTGGGATTCTTTAGAGGATAATAAGAGGTGATACGGTAACGGAGGAGCTCAAATCCACTATCTGCACGTACCAGGACCTAGTCTCTCTTGTGACTTGGGGTCAAGATAATATACAGTTGCCATGCATAGTAAGTTGACCGGCTTACAGCAGGTGAGGTTGACATGGGCCTTGAAGAAATCGTCCGGGACGCCAAACACTATAGGACTTCCGGCTATTACGTGTTCCTTTAGGGTGAGGTGGGGACCTAAGATTATCCTACAAAGAAGTTCCCTGGAATGTCCCCTTGTTGCCTATCAGTAAGTTTACCGGCTTGCAGGTGAGGTTTACATGCCTTGAAAAAATCTTCTGGGGCGCCACACACTCAGGTGAAGTTAATATGGACCCCAAAGAAATTAATAGAATACCTACATTCACATTCTTTGCTCTTCTTAGCAACTTTTTTTACTTTTGTATCTTGTCTGTACAGTACCCCCCTACCTTTTTTTTTGAGAGATAATTATAACTGAAGATACAGGTATATAAATGTGCACTTAACGAATCGTGTACTTGTCTGTACTCAGCTGATACGATCGTTAACTGAACTGCACTTCAATTTTATAGTAACTGAACTCAATTATCCTTTGTGACTCCGTGCCGTTATTACGTAGTTGTTCTAATGTGATTGTGAAGTTTATCTAGCATAGGAGTGTTATATAATACGACTGTTGCCTGTGATGGTGCGGTCAAAAAAATATGTTCGAAAATTATTGCTGCAGTATTACAATTTACTGTACTGGAATTCTTAAGACATTCGGCCATTTATCGGATTTTTTTAAGAATTACAGAACTAACTTTTAAACTTTCGCGTTCCGTGATCCATACTAATATTATAAATGGTAAAGAAACTCTGTCTGTCTGTCTGTATGTTACGCTTTCACACCTAAACCACTCAGCCGATTTTGATAAAATTTAGTGTAGGAGTAGATTAGACCATGAAAAAGGACATAGGCTATGTTTGGTCGCGATAACCGACATCCACGCCTCTCCTCTCCTTTCCTAAGATGCCATCCATATACGGTGCAGAGTATACCTGCTAGAACCAAGCGTTTCAGTGACTCATTCCTATGCTGCACGATATAAGAAAAAAGTAAACAATAATTATAACAGGAATTAACGCGATCGTGGTATAGGTGCATACCTTTAATTTGCCTGACGTTTCGATCAGGTTACACCGGCCGTGTAACCTGGTCGAAACGTCGAAACGGAACTAGCTATATTTTCAAACTTCATACGTCTTAGGGTAAGGTAAGTGTCTATTAAAACTAACTTATGTAAAAAATTGAATGGTAGAACTTGAATTTCTCTGCCTATGAGATACCTACATTCTGGTTGGTACTTCTCCCGCCGAAAATAGTGGAGTGCCCACTTTTGTTTTGAAGTATGAAATCATGAAGTTTAGCCATCGCATTTACGCACAAAATTGTTATCGATTTAGATTCCTAGAAGTAAATGCTCAGAAGAGACTTGGACCGACGACCATTCTCTTAAAACTGGATTGATGGCGCTTGGTGGAATCTGCTGCACATATTGAATAACACACTTGTACTTTTCCACTGAGTTTACTTTAATTCTGAACCTGACTGGTTTCGCCTTACGGCATTCTCAAAGGCTCACTTTGATGTGTTAAATATTCCTAAACTTTTTTGACTGAATTTTTTATAGCATTTTTAAATGCTAACTTTAAAGTTCGAAAAACACTTTTCGAAATTAATGTAAACCTTTGAGAATGCCGAAAGGCGAAACCGGTCAGTTTCCGAATTAAAGTAAACTCAGTGGAAAAGTACAAGTGTGTTATTCAATATTCCCTTAAAATTTGATTACTATTTCAAGGATGCTACCGACCCAAACTACTGCTTACTTTTTAATACTGTGTCTCTATGAAGATAAGCGTATACATGCTGGCCTATCGCAAATCGATAACCATTAACCTATAGATGCAGTTCAACCAACTCACCTGATAGCTTTAACTGAAGCAATTTAATTGGATTTCACGACCTCAGCTACAATAAGTGTTAATAGTATAAAAGTATTTCTTTTGAAGTGGAGCTCGTTACGTTTTAATAAATGGAAATAGGCTTTTTAAAACTCGCTTTGTGCTTACATACATGTGTTTAAATCCCTGAAGGTAGGCAGAGGTATATTGTAAATGAAAAGCAAATCCAGGAATATAAATTTTTTTGTGGTTTAGGAGACGGCCTTACGATCGAAAGGACCCGGGTTCGAATCCTGGTCATTACACTACCGACGTGAACCCACTCCTAGCATAAGCAATTTAGCTTAGTTGGAGGGGTTAGAGGGAATATTAGTAACTTCAGTTCTAATCTAATATATAAAATTCTCGTGTCACAGTTTTCGTTGCCATACTCCTCCGAAACGGCTTGACCGATTTTGATGATTTTTTTTGTGCTTATCCGGTATCTATGAGAAGCGGCCAACATCTATTTTTCATCCCCCTAAATGGTGCAGCGGGAACGGGATCTGACGCAGATCGCGGGGCGGGAAAAAATTGGCGGTACGAAGTTCGCCGGGACAGCTAGTATTCTTTAAAAAAAAGCCACGTTAGCTTTTTTATAAAAAAAATTAAGGTATGTGCACATGTATTACCCCATATTTACCTTACTATGATTTTCATAACATAAACATAACATAAACTCACGCCTGTATTCCCCGAAGGGGGAGGCAGAGGTGCTAGCACCCACATTTCGCCAGTTTATGTTTAGGTCCAGGTTATAGTTTATGATTTTCAATCCCACGTAATGGGCAGCTAACTTTTTAATCCGCTTATACTTTTACTTTTAAATCCTCCTGCTTTCAATGTATTAAAATCTGAATTATTTATTGACATTTACGATTACTGCTTGGCGCCTTTGGATAGTACCGTGATGAATTTAAAAAAAATTTATAAACCAAATCAACAAACAAAATCTTCAACTTCATAATCTATAGGTACTTCCATACATCCATACTAATAATATTTTTTTTTTTTTATTTTTATTTTTTTTTTATTTTTATTTCATTGGGACACAAAACAGTTATACATTATATCATACAATACGAAAGTTGTTACATTATAAAATTTGGTAAATGTATAACCCACACTTATGTCCGCAAAGTAATGCTAAAAATAAAAGAGTTAAAATTGTGCTAATCCCGTGCCATATTAACTCTGAAGTGAAGATATAGCTTGCATTTTAAATTCATTGTGCGAAAGTGCGAAAATATCTAGGTGAACAAAGTGCGTGTTATAGTTGTCTAAAAGGCGACGCAGAGGCGCGCGTGCCCCGGCGTTGGTTCTACACTTCGCAGTGTGGAAGAGCCGGGGCACACGCGCCTCTCGCCGGTTTACAGTTCTAGGTACGATGTAGCATATATTGTTACATATATTAGGGCAATCGAATCTGTTGTTACACATTCCATGCAGCATCATGACTTTTAGAAGAATACGTCTAGACTCCAGGCTAAGAAGTTTGTAATGGTCAAGGGTCTCAGAATAGGACAGTGTCAATCTTGAGCGGCAACATCTGTAATGCATCGATTTAAGGAATTTTTTCTGCACCGTTTCAAGCCTATTTCCATAACAGTTGTAGAAAGGAGACCAAATAGGAACTGCAAATTCCAGCTGAGGACGTACCAAAGTTTTGTATAGTAGCATGTAAGTAGAAGTGCGCTTAAAATTATTGGCGGTTCTCATAATGAATTATTAATTATATTTTCTATGTGCTGGTCCAAATGTAACTTGGAATCTAGTGTTATGCCAAGATCCCGGATGGAGTAAACGGCCTGTAGCGTGGTGGATTGCAGAATATAATTGAATGATATCTTATTCCTCTTTTTTGTGAAAGATATTACGTTACATTTAGGTAAACTAAGCTGAAGTTTATTCATTATGCAGTATAAGGATAGCCTGTCAAGATCCTCCTGTAGTAAAACACAGTCGTGTGTATTCTTGCAGGATTTGTATATTTTTATGTCATCCGCGTACATCAAAAACTGGGAGTTAATAAAACAATGTTTAATGTCATTAACATATAAAATAAAGAGGAGCGGGCCAATTATGGACCCTTGAGGAATTCCAGAAGTGACCGTGACAGCTTCAGATTCCACGCCATTGGCGACCACCTTTTGAGTTCTGTTCGAGATATAGGCCATAAACCACCGCAACAAATTTCCACGTATGCCGTTGTATGCTATTTTATCTAGAAGTAGCTTGTGATCCACCCTGTCGAACGCCTTCCGGAAGTCCGTGTACACAGCGTCCACCTGGATTTGATTATCCATATTCTCAGATAGGTAATTGGTAAATTGCATAAGATTTGTATTAGTGGAACGTCGTTGTACGAAACCATGCTGTTCCGGTATGATAATCTGGTGAATAAGTGGGTATAATTTTTTGTGTACAAGGCGCTCGAAAAGCTTCGACAAGGTGGACAGTAAAGAAATGGGTCGGTAGTTTTCGATATTGGACTTATCCCCACTTTTATGCACGGGTATGATGAACGCCAATATTATAAATGCGAAAGTAACTGTGTCTGTCTGTCTGTATGTTACGCTTTCAAGCCTAAACCACTGAACCGATTTTGATGAAATTTGGAATAGGGGTAGATTAGATCTTGAGAAAGGACATAGGCTATGTTTAGTCGCAATAACCGAGATCCACTACTAGCAAAAGCTAGTATTAAAAATATTAAAAATGGCTGATGAATAGTAGTTAATATCTATATCAAAATTAAAAGAAAACGATAAATGTATCGATATGCGATGGGTATCTTAGTTACAGATGAATTGATAAGAGTACTTTTGATTAAAGCAAGATAGTAAGAAATGTAATCCAGCAATTCATTTGCTCACATCGATGTATTTTTCCAATATGTTACAATTCATTTCTATGTACCATTAGATATTGGACAAACAACGTAACTCAATCCGAATTGAATTATTCATGACATATAAGACCAGCAAACCGATTCTAACGGCGAAATCGGTCAACATAATATAAAATTATTGTGTACCTAGGAACATAATATCACGCACTAAATGTTATATTGGTTAAAAATACAACACTAGTACATATTACCTTTAGTTACCGATATACAAGGTGGAAGATTTCCAAGCCCCTTTTTTTTATTCGTGCGGAAATCCCCTCGGATACCCCCCCCCCCCCCCCCCTTCCGGAGCCGGAAGGGGAGGTTATGTCGGACTCGAACCGACTAAAACCGCACGCCGACTGTGGGTCGTGGTGCTAGGCCGGAGATGAGGTTGTCATCGACATATCCCTCGCACCCCGGCTGACCCAGGGCCATCCCTTACGGTTTGGCCCCCCTCAGAAAGGGAGACAACGGTGTCCCCGACTCGCCCCCAGATTTTCATGGCCCTGGATTTTATTTTCGGATTTTAGTCGGTTCGATTACCGGGTATGTCAAGCGAGTTTTCGAAAATGTTTGAATGCAGTTTTGTTTCTTTTTAAAAATAAAGAAATGTTTCCTTTGAGTGAAATTCTCTATCTCCATAATAAGAGTATTTCCCCTCCAGGAAGCATGAAAACCTTCCACCCTGTATATTGTCTTGACTGCGAGTCACAAGAGAGACTAGGTCTTGGTGCAAATAGTGGACTCGAGCTTCTCCGCTACCGTATCACCCTGCATTATCCTCTAAAGACACCAAAAAACGCATACTGTGCACAAAAAGTTCATTTTGTGAGATATTGGGGGTCAAGATATATGCCAGTAACTATGTAGGTACTTTGTGGTTTACGAGATGACGGCCTGGCTGCAAGGATGGTGATGATGAAGGCTCGGGTAAGCTCATAGCTAAGTAGTAAACATGTAGGTTAGTAAATTGCAAGGTGCAGCTTTACTCAAATTCGATCCATCCATACTAATATTATAAATGTGAAAGTAATGTCTGTCGGTATGTTACGCTTTCACGCCTAAACCACTGAACCGAATTCGATGAAATTTGGTATAGGGGTAGATTAGACCTTGAGAAAGGACATAGGCTATGTTTGGTCGAGATAATCGCATCCACGCGGGCGGAGCCACGGGCAAAAGCTAGTATTATCTATTCTATTAATTTATTATGTGTAGTATTCATTTTCAGATTGGCGGAGGAGAGAGAAGGATGGCGATTACTCCACCGGCAAGAGCGCAGCTCTTAAGTTTAGAGAGAGAGTATTCATTTTAAGAATTCTACTTCAGTTTTCTGTCGTGTTTGTGTGGAACGTACCCTTAAGTTACAACTCCAATAAGCACGAGGGTGCACGATACATATTATATTTTATTTCTACATCATTAACCTCTGATATATAGTGGCCATGAATGACATCAGACAGAGCACGATACAATTTATGTACTGTAACATTGTTTCAATGATATTTTGGTAGTATTTTTACCAACTATTTATTTTATTGTCCATTTACGACACAAAGAAAATGGGGTTGTTTTGTACTAAAATTTACTATTTATCAATTGTGGTTTTAGGTCGTAGACAATATGATTCACATCTGTAATATTTCTTCTTCTAGCTGACTCATTTACAAAAAGCTTAAATCTTGAATTTCACACATTTTGACGCCTTTAATGTTTAAGGAAGGAGTTTTGGCTAAATCAAATACAAAATTTAGCTATGTAAATGGTATGCAATGCTCATCATCCACATAAAGACGTTAGTCCTGATTGCATCCGAGGCCACGGTGCCCTCGGAGCTCAGGGTCCGCCTTCCGGCTCTTCCTCCTCCACTTCGCACGATCTTGGGCGTCCAAGGTAGTGAGACCGTTTTCACGCATGTCACCCTCCACGACGCCAAGCCAGCACTTCTTGGGCCTACCCCTTCTACCTGGACCGGGTGGGGGCGCCATTGCCAGGCATTTGTTACCCACGTAGCTGGGCGGTTTCCGCAAGACGTGGCCGCACCAGCGGAGGCGGCTCTCTTGCATTTTATCTGCGATGTCACGGACATGAAGGCTGCCTCGGATGCGTGAGTTCCTCACGCGATCTTTACGCGTGACTCCACACATCCACCGCAGCATTTTCATCTCCGTGACACGCAGCATCTGCTTGTGCCGCTCCAACAGCGGCCACGCCTCACAGCCGTGTAAGAGGACAGGTCTAATGATCGTTTTATAGACCTGCCCCTTCAGCCTGACTGGCATTTTAGAGTCGCAAGTGACGCCAGTCATTTCCCGCCACTTAGCCCACGCGGCGGCAATACGTGCCTTGACGTCGTAGTCGATGTCACCAGAAGCGTGAAGTACAGATCCCAGGTACTTGACCTGATCCGTGCGCTCGACCAAGTCATCGCCTATGCGAACGGATGTGGGATCTGTTGAGTTTAACGCCATGTATGCAATGCTAATAAGTAATTATATTATGTATGTTTCAACAGTTAAAGGTAATATCTACCTATCACAGTACATTGAGTGCTATACCTTAACGCCAAAGAAAAAAGCCTCAGAAATGAACAAAAAAGAAACTCTCCAAATAACTGAAGTTAAACTAAAATAATGAGAACTCAACGTTTGAAAAATGGAAGTGAAAGGCGGAAAAATTTGCCATTAATTTTCTGCGAATGGCGTTTGGTACCCAACAAACTTTTCTAACTGTAAGAAAAGAGTTAGCAAAGTTTTCAGAAACTTTAGAAATGTTAACGAAGAAAAACAATTATCGAATTGAATTTTAACAAATTTTCGTACTTCAGTTTATTTGTACGATTCTAAAAGTAGGTCCTGTCTAAGTTCGCTGTTTGATCCAATTTATTTACCGCAAAAGAAGTAACTAAATAGAGAAACTTTTGGGTTTAGGACTAAGTTGAATTTTGTGTTTAAATTACATTTATTTATCAAACTCTCCATCAACAAAACAAGCCAAGTCTTGTTTCTTGAAATTATTTTCTATTTGGTATTTCTTTTTCCTCAATTTAAGATATACAATAATGAGGATTAGGAATTAAGATAACATCTCTTTTTAACATTGAAATTTTGAAGTAATTAAGTAATCTAGGACGAAATTTGAGCCAGAGCTATCAGTCTCTTCCTAGGAAGAATCCTCTGATCAACAACCATAATCAATCATCAGATGGATCTTGATATCTGTGGTATTTTTTATTTATTTAATCGTTTCGCACACGCAAGAACAAACACACAGTTATTGGTTAGAGATGAATGTTTCCATTATGTACCTACGAAACTCAACCCAAGAAGTCTTTCCAGATATTTTAAATATTTTTTCATGGTCTAACCAAAACATACTGTTGGAAATCAGAAACGATTCCGAAAAGATATACAGGCACTTACTAAAATTGTAGATAAGTATAATAGTCATGCTGTTTAAATGGATACTTCAAAAATACAAATAGTTGACAATTCCAATATAATAAAGAAAAAGTTTGATCCAAAAAAATCGCGCACAACCGCAATCTTATTCAATTACTTAAGTACCCAGTTCAATTCAGCTAACGAATCGTTTGGACCGTACCTAGGCAATAAAACATAAACTTTTTTGGCACGAATGAGAATTTGCTTTTGTCTCATTTGGGTATTGTTGGGGCAAGTATACTGCATTTCCTTTACGGTTAGTTTCGATAGTAAAATATTTGGCAGGACGGCGCAATCCAGTAAAGTAAAACATATACTCCTCAGCAGTTGTCATGATTTAATTGAAATTGTATTTTGATGTATGTAGAGACTGCACCGCACTATGTTTGATGACAATAATAGTTTATATCTTCACGTTACTGTTTGTATATGACACCTTAATGTACATGTATATTTGAAACAATAAATAAATTTATTATTATTTATTACAAATTTGTAAGATTTAATATTACAGTTTATCTTCAGTGAGTATTTTCTAGGCTGAGGCTAGTTTTAATTTTTTTTTCTTAATTTCCGACTTGAAAACACTTAAAGCTTGTGGTTCTTTTTAAAAATAATCTAGAAGTCGTTCTACTGTGATGTTTCTTATGATAATGGAAGTGACACAAAATCGGCTACTCTGAAACGTATTGCAAAGATTAGTTTGTATATTAAGTATATATATTACATGATAAAGGACAGTATTGTCCTCGAGTCAAGAGTATAGAACACAAGGAATAATAAAATAAAACTACTTCTTCAATATTTGAGACTAATTTTTATTTATAGATACTTGTTATTTTCAACAACCTCTGTGGCGTGGCACAGTGCAAATATTTGTGTTCATAAATAATATCTTTTTGCATTCATTTAGATGTCTGTATGTATATAAATAATACCTACCAATGTATGATTCAACAAAAATTGTCGATCTTCTTAATTTAATTGGAGGTAAACAGTGTTATTAAAAATGTCTTGGAGTCATGTTGCGTACTTTTTAAAAATGGAACGATCTGAAAAGAAGTAAATTATTGAAGCATGAAAAATGAAATCATGAACAGCTTTCTTGATATTAATACAACAGAGTAGAATGAAATATGGATACTAGGTAAACTTCGGTTAGCTAACAAGTACCAGGTAGCTAGAATTAAATATGAACCTCTGGCTGAGAACCACAGAACTGCTACTAGCGGGCAGCCTAGTTGAATATTTATATGCTTCAGAAAGGGGTTTGTATTTCACGTATGTGGTTTATATCATCACATTTGAATGATCTGAAAGAAAACATTTTTTAAACGTTTGCCTTCTATAGCATACGTTTTGGTAGCTTAGTGTTCATGGAGTCGGAATTGCGAGCGAGAGTTTCCAGGACCGAAACCATATTTGGTATAAAGAAGTAGGTTCCCATGGATGGCAGAGGATCAAAATTCAACGCGAACCAAGTCACGGATATATACTGCATACCCAAAATTTAACATCAAAAGGCAAAACATTGTTAGTAGGTATGTAGAAGGATGTCAAACTCACTTCCCATGAAACAGTGACAGAGAACAAGCCTAAAAGCAAATGTCAGTTAACAACAGTAGCCAATCGTGTTGCGAATTATGTTGAACATTTCTACAGCATTGTGACGTACAAGCAATAGCTGGGAGGCATTTCGTCCTGGCATCAAATTTCGTGGCCTTTGAATTGCCTGACGTTTCGACCAGGTAGTACCGTTTCCTATGCCTGTCAAACTGACTGAAATGGCTTTCAAAGATATGACTACTATACCATGATCGCGTTAACTCCGAACTCTGAGATTTAAAATAGCAGTTAACAGTAAACTGTGCCAGAAAGGCTATTATAAAATCCAAGAATATTTAGATGATAAACAAGCTTGGAAAAGAGCACTAATTTTTGTAAATAGACCAAAAAAAATGCCCGCTGAGTTTCTTGCCGGAGTCTTCTCAGGTTTGGGCTGCGTTTCGAACCGGTGCCGCGGTGGTCCATTTACTAAACTAGTCTTTAATATTTATATTATATTGATGTTTTGTAAGTTCCGTTTTATTGGTATATGCAGAAAAAATGAATTTAGAATTTTTGAGATTGTCTGTTCGTGACATTAAAATAACAGCCTTTTAATTAATGCCTATGACATGATACCTATAACAAAAAAGCTGTCTGTCTGTGATTCTGTCTGTTCGTAACGGGTGATCTCCGAAGTAACCTGGTCAATGTTGACGAGGATTTTCATAGTAGATAGCTAATGTTGTTGGCCGTAACTCTACTTTTGTTTTGAAAAATCATATGGGTTATTCGAAAAGAAAAAACAAACCCAGATCGAAGTCAACATAGACGAACAGGTATACATAATACCAATACAGGTAAACAACCTTACGCTAAATATCGAGCCATATATCTTGGACCTAAATAGTAAGATATAAAAGGCCCTGGATAGCGCCTGCGGATTGTTTTATAATAATTTAGGTTTCGTGAATTTGAACTTTAAACACATGTACAGCGCGTATATAGCACATTTTGAGCACATCTTACGTCCAAGATATATGTGTCGAGCTATACTCACAGGCCTAACCAAAGATAATAGAGCGCCACATTATACGACCCTCACCTACATACCTCGCCTTCCTCACATCCATCAACCTGTTCACGTCTTTATTCGTACCATAACGTACCCTGGCGTTCCAGAGTACGTGGCTTATAAACATTCTTTTAGGACACCCTCTTTGCGTAAACATCGTTCGTCATTCGCATAGAATAGAATTGGAATGACTACTAAGACAACAAGGATGTGGCCTATTCTTGGATATTGTTGTGACCAGTTGGATACTGGTTACAATTTGTACACAAGATGTTAGTGATAATGTCAACTATATTCTCTTCAATAGCTGTTTTTCTTTCATGTCTACGATTTGATTACGAAATTACGAATGATAACATTCGTAATTTTTTTTGCTCAGCGTGCTGCTAACTACCGAGGGGCATCTTGATAATCCTAGGTCAACCGTAGTGAATATGCCGGTACTACAATCCACGTGAAGCTCACGAGTTGGACTTAGTAAGGCTTCACGAGAAGCGATACCAATTGCTCAGTCTCTCTCCGTGAGTTGCAGCTGTGAAGCCTATTAAGGTACTAAAGCAAGTTCCCATTCGGGCCCATTTCACTTAATGCAAATTATTTAAAAATCATCTACTCTTTAAATAAAGTATGAACTTCGATCACATATGGAGTAAATTACAAAAAGGTCGGGTCGAAGCATTTTTGATTTCGAATTTTTAAAATCGTCAGCACCCGGCCACTGGCTCAGTGCTACAATAATATGAATATAAGATCCCCTATACCGCATTGCGACGGCTCAGTTATTCGCCCGCACCTGCCCACGTTATGCTAATACCATGATGCATGTGGGGAGCTGCAGCGATGAAAGACAAGAACTATTCAATTTAGGAACACTGGCAACTGTGTTGTGATTTTTTTCTGCTTTTCTTTTTGGAATGCGGCCAATTGTTTTAAATTTTCAGACTTTGTTTATGTGAGGCCAGTCTTCTAAAGTAACTCACATCCTATAGGATATCGTGAAAGAAAAGCAGAAGCGTACGCTCACAATTATATCAGAACCAACGTGATGGGGAGGGGGAGGTAAAGTCAATTACCGACAAGTGATTTACGCAGGAAAAATTTGAAGTGAAAGCAAGTGAATCGTAAATAAGTGGGTGACCACTGGCAGTGGACTTAATTAATCTAAATATGTTTTTATGTGTATTATATTATGATATTTAGCTACACTTACTAGTGAGAATTTGAAAAAAAGAAAATAAGCCAGGCAATAATAACTGTCTAATTTATTTTTATTGGTAACACTAGAACTGATACTACTACCAAGCAAAATAATCCTTCTTCCTAGTGTCCCGGGTCCTATAAGCGGGGCGTGACAAGGCATCTGATGAGGCCGTCAAGATGCAGAGTGCCACTACTGTTAACATGGTACATGTTTTTTTTTTTTTTTTTTATCGTGCGAAAAATCCCCACGGATACCACCCCCACGGAGCCGGTGAAGGCGGTTATGTCGGACTCGAACCGACTAAAACGCACGCCGTCTTGGGTCCTTGGCTGCCGGAGGTGAGATTGCCAAAAGCATATCTCTCGCACCCCGGCAGACCCAGGACTATCTCTTTCGAGATGGCCCCCTTCGGGTTGAGGGGACCAAAATGTCCCCATCTAGCCCCGGTTACGGGGAGGCGCACTTTGCGCCGCCGCCGCGGCCTGCTTCTGCTAGGGTGACAGGCGGCTCCACCGGTCACCCCCAACATGGTACATGTTTACGATGGTGACCCTCGTTCCGAGACTTTGCCTTTAGCTTAACATCAGGCGAGGTAAATTGACGTGTCCTTTATTAAAAACAAACTAATTGGGTGATTAATTAAATAAAAATACGTTTTTATGTGTATTATATTATGTTTTTACAATTACTAATGTGAATTTGAAAAAAAAGAAAACAAGCCAGCCAATAACAACTGTCTAATTTATATTGATAACACTAGAACTGATACTACTACCAAGCAAAATAAACAAAAATTATTTGATAGATAAAGTAGAAGAAGATTCCCAAAGTATTCACTTAGTAATTTCATAGATGTTTTTTCAAAAATTCTTACTCTTATTTACATTTTTATTACTACGTATTTCAAATATATATTTCTTACGTGAGACCTCTAGAGGATCATTCTCCTTTGACTTATGGCATGGCGCAATTGCAACGTTGGAGCGACGTAAGAAAATATCCGTATTCAAAAGTCGGCGACAGCCCGTGACCAGTATATAATAAGATTCAATTTTCACTTTGGATACTTATAAAGAAATATAGATATTCTTTCAACATTCTATTTGTATTTTATAATACAAGTTTTTTATCAGGCATAGTCAAAATGCTTAAGATTTAAATGCATGATAAAATCTTGTAATGGAAACTGTCAACCCAAGTAATTCTACACAACACTATCTAGACCGATGGTAAGCTTTTATAGAGCTTGTGCTATAGAATCTAGAATGTGGATAATCATACTTATGTACTTTTTTTTGTAAATACATACATATTAAACATAGAAACACCCAGACCAATGCAAATACCCATATTCATATATTCATGCATACAAATATTTGCGCTGAGCGGGGATCGAACCCGCGCTTCCTGCGTAGCAGTCGCTTTCACTACCGCCACGCCACAGAGGCTGTCTATGTAAGTACATGTTATATTAACAATTTTTTCATTAACATGCTACGAGTACTAAATATTATATTTGAAACTCGTTGAAGATATTCGGACGTAGGCTACTCGATCGCGCTAGACGCACGGTTGAATAAATCTGAATAAAATTTGGTACAAGGATGGATTTGGAATAACATATTTTCCTTTTAATCCTGGAATAGGTTACTAAGGATGGCGGGGATTTTTGTGAGACCTCATTATCAAAACAATAATTGCAAAAATCAATCACCCATTCTCTATCATCGGAATTAAATTATTTGAAACGTTATACCTAATCCTTTCGAAAATTTACGCGAATATTAACCGATTTTATCGCAAATAATTATGTGTTATTTTGTTTAACGGCCCTGTTACCGGCGTAATAGTGTTGATAATTTGGTGTAGATAATGTAGTTTAGGTAATGTATTGTAGATAATTTAGCTTAGATAATGTAATTTAGATAATGTAGTATATTGTAGTGTAGTATAATGTAGTATTAGAGCGTCGGTAGCGGAATGGTTAAGGAGTCGGCCTTATGATCGAGTCGAGAAGTCCCGGCTTCGAATCCTGGCCATTACACTACCGACGTGAACCCGCTCCTAACACAAGCAATTTAGCTTAACAGGAGGGGTTAGAGGGAATATTAGTAATTTCGGTTCTAATATTCTTTTAAAAAAAAAATATGTTCACATCTACTATCGTAGACAACCTTTTGTAGGACCGTGTTCGTAATTCAATTATTTTAATTTGTTACAAATTTATGTGCCTAATCAAATTCTTATGTGGGCGTGAAAAAGCATTTGACTAGGTAAAAAGGCCACCAATGTAACACTGTTGGTATTTCTAATGGTGACTCTTTCTTGAGGCTTTGCCTTCAGCTTATCATTAAGCAAGGTGAAGTCATATAGACTCCTATATTTTTTTAAATCTTATGTTTATACAAGATTTTTAATTAATCATTATTCAGGACTGAATATTTTGGAGCAACATATTCGACAAGATTATGTACTACAAAAAACGAAGTAATTCTTATAAAATAATTTTCGTGTAAGTATATAAATGGCTGATTCTCGATTTTCCCTTTTACCGATTTTTATCGAAAATTATTTGTTCTCGATTATCTGCGAAATTTAAAAACGCGTACAGTCAAACAAAACTTACTAAAGGGGATGATTTCTTTCTCGAACAATAATGAAACGGGTATTGATTTATTTGTCATTTTATCAGAATTACGAGTACAATGGTACATAGCTTCGTAACTGCTCTAACCTGAACATTAAGATAAACGAAATCAAAACTGATACTAAAATGCAGTATGATAAAATAGACGTCATTAAAATCATTTCATAAACAATGTATTACAAAAATAGAAGCATAAACCCGAATAGATCGAGCTAAATAGGTTAGAATTTGAATCTTTCTTGTTCCCACTATGAAAATAAATTTCTTAGATTTTGCAATTTTTACAATGATTGTTCAAGCAATATTAAGCGCATTGAGTATTGATTTCTATATTTCACATAGAAAGAAAAACATAGAAGTCGTTGTATTGAGCGGGCCCAAAAGAAATCGTCCCCTATAAACTAAGCAAGTTTTTGCCTTCTATTATGCTCGGATCCGCTACTATTTGAAAAACAAATGAAACTAGAAAACTAGAGCAGATTTAAATTCGACAACTCACAATGTATTCTAATTCAAGTTGATAGTAGAACCCGCTGTGTTATACAGACAAAAGAACAAAACAAAGGACCGTGGATACAAATTACCAACGCAAAGAGATTTGCATACACCACAAATTCTATTTATCAACCTCCGAATACCACCCATTCTTAGATCCATACGAATATAGTTGAATCTGTGCCCATGGAGAATTTATGTCTGCTCCTTATGTACGGTGCGGCTAGTGGATACCTGAAGTAGGATTGTAAGGGTTTTATTGTGTATGTATATATCCAAGTTCGCTGTACTAAATCAAAACACTGTAAGTAATAGCGACAAAATTTATGCGTTTTACGTTGGTTGACTTGGATTGGCGAAGTATATTGTTGACTTTTTAAAATAAGGTTTAGCATTACTACCACTACGCCGAGTTGTATTCTAATAACGTTATCATCATTTTTTATATAATCCAGTTAGTGTGAGACCTCATGTCTGAGATTTGATTGCTGGGTTAGTTAAAAAATGGTTTTCTTTTAATCAATGAATAGTAAAATTATGTGTAAAATTCATTGTTTTAGATTTAGGTAATTTGGTTTAAAAATCATAATAATTAACCTGAATTAATTAGTTTGCTTGCTTTTTAAAAGAAACATTAATTACAGTTGACTCGACCCTGAAATCGAATTTAAAATATTATAAACACACAATAAAGAAAAGGTAACTGTCTAACGAAATATTTTCTCAGGAACACTAACTTATTCATTAAAATTATTTCCACAAGATGCGAAGGCTTACATTAAATTTTAGCTATATATTACATCAAAATGAGCGCCTTAAAAACTTGTAAAGTATCTATTTACTTCCCAAACATAAACATCTCGGTACAACTTTAATCATAGCGCGCTATTAAGTTTTCCTCAAGGAAATAATGCTTCATTAAAATTTTAACGTTCTGGTTTAATTTTCTATACGAGAAGAGATTTTAATGAACCGTGGTACGAGACAAGAGTTTTAATCTTTTGCTTTTTCCGCGACTTTAATATTGTGGTCTTGCTAACTGATTTCTACCATAAGTGCTGTAGTTTCATTAAAATTAAGGCTGGGTATAGTTAGCAAATAGCTGTTTTTACACTAACTTAATAAGCCTCCAGTAAGTAGCTTCTTAAAAAGTCAGTGTAAAAAACGGTATTTAAGGTCAACTACAAGGTAGGTAATAGGTGTTTTAAGGGCCTTTTTAGATCCAGTTAGCCCAGAAGATACACTCGATAAGAATGGTTTATATACAGATATTGCTCGAAATTCGTAATCATCATCAGTGAGCTAATAAAACATTTGCATGATATAGCTTTTCTCAAAATCTACACAAAATCAACGTACAGTGACCTACTTGTTGGAGTGATTTTCGGGTGATTAAATGTCCAGGGAATCATTTACCAGTGATGATACGAGCTCATATTTAGCTGTCAGAAGAGAGCAACTAATTTGCCTAGAATTTTCTACATTTCTACCTGGACTACTTAAAAGTATAAAACTATTACGTAGGACACGTCAATTTGACTTCACCTAGCCTGATCTTAAGCTAAAGGCAGTCTCGGAAAGGGTCACCATTATAATCGTATAACTTAACAGCCTCATCAGATGCCTTTTCACGGCCCGTTTAAAGGACACTGGGCCTCTAGGAATAGGGATACACGTGAGATGGCAGAGAGTTCCAGGTCTTAATGGTTTAGTAGTTTAGGAGTACCGAAATTTGTGAAGGTGTCATTTATCTCCTCCAGCTTGCTTATTTTACTTTAAATTTCCCACTAGATAACGTAGCCAGGTTTTTGTAACTAGCCATGTGGAAGAGCTGTAAAATTCTCTCAGTGGCCATCCCTCGAAACTCGTCTAATGGATAATTTTACTTTTCTGCATACTGAAACTTTTTAGCAAGGTATGAATAATTCCTGAGGTAAAAGCAAATCCTGCACTATAAACTTTTTTAGTCATATACGAAACTTAAAACAGCTAATCCTTTCTGAAAATATACTTAGAATATTATTCATTTTGACAGAATAATTAGTTCACAGTTTAGGTTCTTTGCATGCCTTTTTTTTTCTAATATAAACAACCATTGTTACTCGTGGAAACTTGTTAAAGGCCTTCACATATTTATTATTTAAGAGTAATATATACACTATTATGTGTAAGTTAGGTGTAAGTTTCCCAAAAAAAAAAATGCCTCACAAGAAGATCCTTGCAACTACGTTTTTTTTTATTATGCTAAATGAATGATTTTTCCACCGACATCAAAGGTGCTCTTTGACGTCAGTTAGTAGAACAGCCCGTCAGAGAGAGGACTTCATGTTCTTCTTACAGAAGAGGGAATCATATTGCTGTACTAGAAATGAACGTAGTTGTCAGGAGCTTTGATTTAGATGTATAGTTATCCGGGCTTACGCGATTTGAGTTGGGTAACTTGTATAATCTCTGAGTTATACCTTCGTTGCAATAACTAATTATTATTAATAAATCAAAGTGACCATTGGCAAGAAGTTATATCGTATTGTGGATTAACTTGACATAAAGTATAAATAACTGTATATGGATAGATATAGAACAGGTACAGTTAATGACATTAGTGTTTGTGTTGGAACTTAAAAGTAGGCGTAGATTTGGGCGCAGTCATCAAAATTCAATGCTTAAAAATGGTTGAAAAATCATTCATTGTTTCCAACAGTATGTAAGAATGTTGGTAGATGGCTCCACCGTCGCCCTTAAAGACGGATATAAAGTGAAGGAAAATTTGAAATGATTCAGGTGTGGCTCAATAGCTCAATTGGAAGAGCAATCCGCCTGTAAGGGAAAGGTCGTGAGTTCGAGTCTCACTTGAGCATTTCATTTTTTCCGATGTTTTTCGAATTCTACAGTCGTTAGCGACTAAACTATAGTATCTCACTGCACAGGAGACACGCAGGTAGTGGTTTCTCTTTATGCAATAAAATGTAATAAAATCTAGGAACTGGCAACAAAATTTTGTAAAGAGATTTTTCATGTCGTGCGTAATGAAGTTCTGTCTTTTGGAAAGTAGTCGCTTTTGTGTAAGGACCGGGCTCCATTTTTGTGAATACTGCTTTTATTTTTACGTACACATACCTATTCCGGTTATTCGCAAAGTATGACTGAAGACTTTGTTTGTAACTATAAAATAGTATTTAAAGTCTGTATTCTACAAAGTTTAGTGTATATCTCTCACGGTAGATACTTAGGCGGGTATTTTGCTCTTTTTCCAACAAACTCGCGTAAAAGGACCGTATTGACAATCTTTGAAGGGACTCTCTCTCGTTTCTTACTAAGTATATCTACATATCTATGTGTCCATTATCTGTCTCTGTATCTTTACACGCTTATATTATATAATAAAGTAATTGCTTATCACCAGTAGAAATATGTACCTACTTGCCTATCTTAGAAATCTTATAATATTATACAATTATTATAAATGCGAACATCTGGATGGAAGAATGAATATTTATTACACCATTGCGATGGAATCTGAATGAATTTATTTATCCCTGATAGGCTCCTGCCAACGCGGGTAGTGGTAAGGGATTTAGTATTCCATTCAGGTTAAAGTGACATAATATTCGGTAAAAATATATGTGATCAGCTCCATATATCTACCTTATATTTCTCTGATTATTTTTATTTATTTTAGTTACATTCCTAAGCGTCTTAAATTACAGCACAGAATAGATAATAGTGTTACAGTCCTAGGCTAGGTAAAGTAAAGGCTGGATGCGGAAGGCGGAGGACCGGGCGAGAAGAGGAGGAGTGTAGAGTGAAGTGTAGGTTATTTATTATTTAGACATCAAAATAATTATTAAAGTACTAACGTTAATAATAAAAATAATAACGTTATCTCTTTTGAGACGGACCCCTTCGGGTTGTGGGGACCACAGTGTCCCTATCTAGCCCCGGTTACGGGGAGGTGCACTTTGCGCCGCCGCCGCGCGCCGCCGCGGCCTGCTTCTGCTAGAGTGACAGGTGGCTCCACCGGTCACCCCCAGGCCAGCGCTCATGGAGGACGGAGGTCGTTCTGCGACCTCCGACGTCTGGTTCGCCTTCGCTCTACGCGGGCTTCCCAGGCCCAGAGTCTAGTCCGGACCCGACCGGCCGCCTCCTTCTCGAGACATATTCAAGGCTCTAAATGCCTGAAGGGATAAGCAGATTTATTAACATCCACATTTCGCGAACTATAATTTTTCGTCCCACGTAACGAGGGCCCTATTGCCGTCCAGCGGGCCTTTTATCACAGTCTATATATTTTCTGTTGAATGTACAATTTCATTACACAATGTGAGTTACCATTAACTTAATTCGTCAGAACGGTACTTCGAATAACAAAGATGCTCTCTTAGATTGTAATCAAGTTTAAGCAAACAATAAATCAGTAGTCTAATTACGAACCATATTCAATTTGTCTAATGACAAATGAGGAACATACTCGGCGAGCATTCAAATTAATACTGTGCAAAATAGCTCGAACACCCATGCTCCCAATTTCGCAGTTCACTTAACTAAATATAGCCATATGGCTACTATATAGTGGTGCTTACTATGTAGTAAGCGTTAATTCTCGGCGAGTAGGCTTACCTATTTGTTGCGTAACATTATGTCGCATCATTTGCATGTGTGAAGCCCACCTACCTGCTGGTTGATGGAAGAGGCTCTGATTTGACTTTACTCTTGGAAACCTCTCAACTCTTAGAGGAAGGCTGCGTCACAGCTTTGTCCCCTCCATTACTAATAAAATTGTCGGTACAGAAGGTCTGTAATTAGACTAGTCAGACCGTGGAGGGCACTTATTACCCGTAACAACTACTATAGATGTTCCTATGGCAACCAGGGAGCGATGACTTAACGTACTCTCCGAGGCACGGAAGCAGAATTGACGCTCACTATCGCCACTTAACAGACTGATGCTGTCTGTGTAATAAAATAATAAATTAATAAGCCTATATTGCTGTTAAAATATTACTGTGTTAAAAATAACTAAGTAAGATGATGATCGGTTAGATTTTTTTAAATCAACAGCTTGTCCTTCGCCAAAGGCCTCCTCTAAAAACTGCCATCTGTCTCTGCTTTCTTCATCCACTCTGTAACTCTTTTAAAGTCATCTTTCCAGCAGTTCCAGCTAGTTTCTTTTGTCGCCCTTTGCTTATTTTGCCCTCCCTTGGATACCACTCTGATATTATTCTAGTGCATATCTCATTGTGCTCTTTCAAATTATTTGTGTATTATATTACACTAAACGTTTAATGTAAAATCCATACTAATATTATAAATGCGAAAGTAACTCTGTCTGTCTGTCTGTCTGTCTGTATGTTACGCTTTCACGCCTAAACCGCTGAACCGATTTTGATGAAATTTGGTATAGGGGTAGATTAGACCTTGAGAAAGGACATAGGCTATGTTTTGTCGCGATAACCGACATCCACACGGGCGGAGCCGCGAGCAAAAGCTAGTCTGTAATATAAAAATGAATCGCTGAATGTTTTGGTAAGCGTATAACTCTAAAGTATAACTCAAGAACGCCTGAACCAATTTGGCCAATTCTTTTTTTAATGTTTGTTGAAGTTCAAGGATGGTTTTGACGGCGAGAAAAATTCGGATAATTGCCGGGAACCGACATCCACGCCTGCAGAGCCGCGGGCAAAAGCTAGTCAATAATAATTATAGTTGCGCAACGTAATGTAACCCACTATCATCTTAACTTTAGGTATACGTCTTGAGAATATGGCAACGTTAATTAAGCGAAGGCTTCATAATAAACTCTATTAAGTAAGGCTTTTATACCGTATAAAGCCTTTACTACGTTACCTCTAAACTTGTCAGAAGGTATACATTAGGTATGTAAAATGTTGTCGAACAGGTGTCGCTATAATTTGCGTGGATCGAATGGGATTATTGGTAGTAGATAAAATACATCCCTACCAAAATGCCAACAGTATGTAATAGTGGTAAGTTCTTATTATAAATATTCTAAAATGCCTACATAACTGGGATGAGTTATTTACCTTTGAAATATAGTATGTAGAATACAAAAAAAAATATTCTCAAAGCACAAAAAGTCATCGGTTGCCAACGAATGTGCTATTTGGAGCCTGAGCCATTGGCCACGGCTTCAATGGCACCCATCACACATTATCCATACTAATATTTTAAATGCGAAAGTAACTCTGTCTGTCTGTCTGTCTGTCTGTCTGTCTGTCTGTCTGTCTGTCTGTCTGCCTGTCTGTATGTTACGCTTTCACGCCTCAACTACTAAACCGATTTTGATGAAGTTTGGTATAGGGTTAGATTAGACCATGAGAAAGGACATAGGCTATGTTTGGTCGCGATAACGGACATCCACGCGGGCGGAGCCGCGGGCAAAAGCTAGTATACAATATTTCAAAACAACAGCTACGGAAAAGATTAAGTATACATATTTGTTCAAATATGCTTCTCCTGTAGCATAGAGTAACATTATGTGCATTTAAACAGTTGTGCAGAGAAATAAGCAACCAATATCATTATAAAATAAAATAAAAACAAGTTTTCTTTCACAGTATTTCTTTCTGTAAATCAGCACGTGAGGCATGTTCATATTTAATTTTACTATCAGTACCATTCGTAGCAGAGATTAATGAATTTTCATACAACTTTCTCTTGAAAAATTGTATCAATAAAATGCTTGCTGACTCATTATTGCATAAGTATCAACATACTTACTTGCGAAGTGCGTGTAGTATGAATAGTTTAATACGTGATCAGCAAAACAAAGCGTAGCTGGCATGGGAGTGCATTTTATAAACAGGCAATGAGATATTTTAACATACTTAAGTAGAGTACTTGATCAAAAACAAACAACAAACATCATGAATTCATAAAAAATATTTCTTGCACTTCGTTGATGCCCTGGTACCTCATCATCCGGCATTACCATAAAACATTTCCCTGCTCACCGCCCTTTCAAACAATACATCACCTACATTTAAATAAAGCTAACTGCATACACACGAAGCTTCGGAATTGTTTATCGGAATTGCTTCCACGTGAAAAAAACAAACGGCTACATATCATAATCCAGAATAAAAAGATAATGCCTAAAAATTTATTTGAATAAAAAAATCCTTTTAACCTTAGGTTTAAAAAAGTCTGAAGTGAAAAGTTGACAACGGTCAGAAATTGGTATAAGTGCTATTTCTAAACACCAACAAACGATTTTTTTTTTTGTATTCTTATTTTTATTTTTATTTCTTTCATTGGGATACAAAACAGTTATACCTACATTATATCATACAATACGATAGTTGTTACACTATAAAATTTGGTAAATGTATAACCCACACTTATGTCCGCAAAGTAATGCTAAAAGTAAAAGAGTTAAAATTGTGCTAATCCCGTGCCATATTAACTCTGAAGTGAAGATATAGCTTGCATTTTAAATTCATTGTGCGAAAGTGCGAAAATATTTAGGTGAACAAAGTGCGTGTTATGGTCCGTCGCTCGGGGCGAGGTGGTGCTGGCGGTGTCACTGGACATCGCCAACGCGTTTAACACCCTGCCCTGGAGCTGCATTAGGGAGGCGCTCGTGTATCACAAGGTGCCTCTCTACCTTCGCCGCATAGTCGGGGCGTATCTGTCGGAGAGAGCAGTCGTCTACCCAAGTGCGACCGGGCTCGGTCGGCGAGAGATGTCGTGCGGTGTTCCGCAGGGATCGGTCCTGGGACCGCTACTGTGGAACATCGGTTACGACTGGGTGCTTCGCGGTGAGCTCGCGGACGGTGCCGCCGTCACGTGTTATGCGGACGACACGCTGGTGACGGCGTGTGGAGCTACATACCGCGAAGCGACCCTGAAGGCCACGACCGCGGTTGCCCAAGTCGTGGAACGGATTCGGCGGCTGGGTCTCGAGGTGGCTCTGCATAAAACCGAGGCCATGTTCTTTCATGGGCCTCGGCGCGTGCCACCGGAGGATTCCAGCCTCATAGTGGGAGACATTTCCATCGGCATCAAGGCCGAGATGAAATATCTGGGGCTCGTACTCGATGGCCGATGGAACTTCGGGGAGCATCTCCGAAGACTGGCCCCCAAATTGAAGGACACAGCTGCCGCTTTGGGGCGGCTGCTGCCCAACATGAGGGGGCCGGATGACTCCTGCAGGAGACTCTACGCGGGAGTCGTGCGGTCCATGGCCCTATATGGGTGCCCAATATGGGCGGACACCCTGACGGTCCACAATGCGCGTCTGCTGCGTGGACCGCAGCGTGCAATGGCCAGCAGGGCCATTAGGGGGTACCGCACGATATCCTTCGAGGCGGCGAGTCTCCTTGCCGGATCCCTACCGTGGAACCTGGATGCGAGAGCCCTTTCGATGCTATATCGGCATCGTAAGGAGGCGCGGGAGCAGGGACGGGAACCCGAGCCCGAAGAAATTCGGGCCGTGAGGTCTCAGCTCCACAGGGACATGGTAGCGGAATGGGAGCTACGACTTGGGCGACCAAGCGCAGGGCACGCCGTAATAGCGGCGGTAAGACCCATCATGGAGGAGTGGCTAGAGAGGCCACACGGCAGCCTCTCGTACCGGCTGACGCAGGTGATTACCGGACACGGGTGTTTCGGGAGTTACCTGTGTCGGATCCGGAAGGAGCCAACGTCCGAGTGCCATCACTGTGATGCGAGCGAGGACACAGAGCTGCACACGCTGACCGAGTGCCCGGCGTGGGACACGCCGAGGCGGGTCCTAGTGGCGGCTCTGGGGGTGGGAGTCCTCACACTCGCCACATTGCTCACAGCGATGGTAAGATGCGCAAATGCTTGGGGTGCGGCCGCCTCCTTCTGCGAGCAAGTAATGCTCGAGAAGGAGGCGGCCGGTCGGGTCCGGACCAGACTCCGGGCCCGGGAAGCCCGTGCAGAGCGAAGGCGAACCGGACGTCGGAGGTCGCAGAACGACCTCCGTCCTCCATGAGCGCTGGCCTGGGGGTGACCGGTGGAGCCACCTGTCACCCTAGCAGAAGCAGGCCGCGGCGGCGGCGCAAAGTGCGCCTCCCCGTAACCGGGGCTAGATGGGGACATTTTGGTCCCCACAACCCGAAGGGGGCCATCTCGAAAGAGATGGTCCTGGGTCTGCCGGGGTGCGAGAGATATGCTTTTGGCAATCTCACCTCCGGCAGCCAAGGACCCAAGACGGCGTGCGTTTTAGTCGGTTCGAGTCCGACATAACCGCCTCCACTGGCTCCGTGGGGATGGTATCCGTGGGGATTTTTCGCACGATAAAAAAAAAAAAAAAAAAGTGCGTGTTATGGTTGTCTAAAAGGCGACGCAGAGGCGCGCGTGTCCCGGCGTTGGTTCTACACTTCACAGTGTGGAAGAGCCGGGGCACACGCGCCTCTTCGCCGGTTTACAGTTCTAGGTACGATGTAGCATATATTGTTACATATATTAGAGCAATCGAATCTGTTGTTACACATTCCATGCAGCATCATGACTTTTAGAAGATTACGTCTAGACTCCAGGCTAAGAAGTTTGTAATGGTCAAGGGTCTCAGGATAGGACAGTGTCAATCTTGAGCGGCAACATCTGTAATTCATCGATTTAATTTTTTTTTGCACCGTTTCAAGCCTATTTCCATAACAGTTGTAGAAAGGAGACCAAATAGGAACTGCAAATTCCAGCTGAGGACGTACCAAAGTTTTGTATAGTAGCATGTAAGTAGAAGTGCGCTTAAAATTATTGGCGGTTCTCATAATGAAGCCGTACATGCGGTATGCTTTATTAATTATATTTTCTATGTGCTGGTCCAAATGTAACTTGGAATCTAGTGTTACGCCAAGATCCCGGATGGAGTAAACGGCCTGTAGCGTGTTGGATTGCAAAATATAATTGAACGATGTCTTATTCCTCTTTTTTGTGAAAGATATTACGTTACATTTAGGTAAACTTATTATTAATTATGAGTATGATCCTATGTTCTGAGAACAATCATCATTACCATCTTCCCACTACCAGCGTATTTTCAAACACTGAGATATTAATCAAAAGATTAAAAAGCTTGAAGACCCTTCTCGGAACTGGGAATTAGACTCAAACGAACCCACGATCGACAAACGTAAACGCAAACTTTTTGCACAGTTTAATGAGGCAAGTAATGAGACATAGCTTTTGTAACTTTTATTTGTTTGGACAGTAATAGGGCTTTTCTATTACAAAAATACGGGCATAACATAAGGTCACAATTACATTAGACGGTATCTCGCTAAAGCTAAGCCTAAACTTTATACAATGCCCCTGCCAATTGTAAAGAAAGCGATTCATAACCTAAAAAATATTTTTTCGATATTGGATTATCCAATTCTAAAATTTCAAATATATAAATAACATTTAGCGCTTAGATAGTCTGTAAAATAGTAATTAGGTACTGTTTACTGGCCTACCTTAGATCCAGAAATAAAAACCAAATTTGGATTATATTACGTTATCTCATTAAATATGCACAATAGTTCATAAACTATGGAAAAGAATAATATTTTTGTGAACAACAAATATTCAAAAGCACGAAATAAATGACAAATAGTTCACTGGCACATACGAAATTGTGCAGAAAATAATATAAAATGAACTTTTTTTTAACAAACCATGTCATAGACATTCCGAAATATTTTATGTTATATGCATTGTCACGCATTTGAATATCATTGGGCTTTTGTACTTCAAAAGACAAAATCGAAACACTTATAAATACACAAAAATTCATTTTCCATCTGCGTCGTTTACTCAGCACCAGGAAGTCTTTTGTTGAAATTAATATCACATACTTAGATCTGAGATGCCTTGAAGTAGTAAATAAAACATACCTTTAAGTCAAAAGGTAAAGCCGTTTATGCAGCATAATATAGACAACATGATGAGAAAAAACCGGGATAGGTACAGGAGATTCTTATCAGTTACAAAAAACGTATTTGTCAAAATGCTAAAAAACTTTGAAATAGGAAAAATGTAAACGTTTTATGCGAACTGTATTTAAAGTTGGTACAAGAGTTTACGAGTTTTGTTTCATGTAAATAAAATTGCAGCGTTTTCTTTTCTAAGAAAATCTGTTCGTAAGTGTACAGACAACAACAGACTGTTTATAGTTATTTTATTCATACTATAAAAGTAACTTCTAGAATTTAGTGGGCACTACATTTTCTGCAATCTATATTGAACCTTCGATCACATGAAAAGTACGAAATATTGTATTAACGAAGTATATCGTAGTTATAAATGTATTTTATGTAATTCGAATACGAATACATAGGGAAAAAGAATCTTCTCGGGCGGGACTCGAACCCGCAGTCTTTCCCTTACAGGGGGAATGCCTGACCAATTCGGCTACCGAGACACGCCCGATATGATTCAAATTTCCCATCTTATACGTCTTTAAGGCGACGTGGCGTCATCTACCGATTTTCTTACGAACTATCGGAATCAATGAATGATGTTACAATCATTTTTAAACATTGATTGTTGATAACTGCGCCCAAACAATTGAAGGAATTTTTACAGCATTAAGTATGCTAACTATACAAATCGAATACATAGGGAAAAAGAATGTTTCAACCGTAGCAGCGTGTATTTTAGTTTTAATATTGGATTTAATTCCCGTAGGAACCTATTACGTCAGTAAATAGTTTCCTGGTTCATTTGTGTGATCTAGTAACAACTATCACTGTTGAATTTTAGTTAGATATTATGAAATATTCACTATTATATTTATATTGTTGCTACTGTTAGAAGTTATAAAAGTTATATAAAATTATTTCTAACGAATTCGCCCGCGACTTATTTGGTATTATACTGTTATATTATATTATACGTTTTGAGTAACAATTGTTAATAAAATTAAAAGGTTTAAAGTTAAGTATAAGAGTGGTAGTAGCTTAAGTATAAGAATAAAAAATACACTACCTTATAAGTAACAGATTGAGATGAAACTCAAAATGTTGATTAAAATATAAAACTATAATATCAGTTCCGAGCATTACAATACGAACTATAAATCACAACAATTTCTGAATAGCACTTTACTCAACACAGGAATAGACGCCAAGAATGCAAACTGGCACTAAAAAGTACAATCTTATACAACAGTAATCTATTGTGACACATTTATACAAAGTGACTACTTGCTCCAATTTGCAGAGGCGCTCAAATATCCGTTTCTTAACTTTACTTTGTCTCGTAAATTTTCTCTTAGACGCAAATAGCCTTCAGGCTGAAGCGGCAGTGTTAATATAATCTAGTACTGTGTCTACAGAATTCAGGTCACTACCTTTTCTAGTAAATAAGTTCAGAAATGCATTTTAAATTGACTTACTGATTTTTAATTAAGACAGTCGTAGCTAGCCAAGTGAAATTAATAAGTTAGGAGCTATAATCTTTTAAGTTTTTTAATTAACAGAAGTTTTATATTCGGTTGAACGGTCTTATGACTTCAGTGTTTTGTTTTGTTGTCTAAGTTGGGAAGTTGAAGTTAAAACCAATGGACACATATTTTGAACCTAAGTCACGATACAATTGAGGTCCTGACGTGTGTGGAGTGTTTTGAAATCAATACTAATATTATAAATTCGAAAGTGACTCCGTCTGTCTGTCTGTCCGTCTGTATGTTATGCTTTCACGCCTAAACGACTGAGCCAATTTTAATGAAATTCGGTATAGGATTAGACCATGAGAAAGGACATAGGCTATGTTTGGTCGCGATAACCGACAACCACGCGGGCGGAGCCACAGGCAAAAGCTAGCAATCTATGTTTGGCGAATTTGAGCTTGTCCTCCGCCGTAGCACACCGTGCTATCCTCAAAAGACACCCAAAAAAGCTTATACTGCTTGTATAGAGCAAATTTTAGATCCAAGATGTATAGGTATAGGAAACTAGTGTAGTGTGTAAGGACAGAAGCAAATAGTGGACTGTTACATGAGTATAAGTAGTATGTATGTATTTATAACAGGTTGGTACAGTCGCCATCAGATATATGGTAGCGGTCAAGGTACTCAAATACTTCGGAGCAGCTCTATTTTTCAATATATTAGCTACGCTAAATACGAACTATAATATCGGACCATACAATTTATCAAAAATTTAAGAGCAGTGACTTTTCAATAAGTTCGTGACATACCTACACATATGTACCTAAATATATCGGAACGAACAGAAGTCAAAGTTATAGCTCAGTAAAGTTGATCATAAATATCGGAACATTTATGGAAAATATACCGTAAGTTTGTGGCACATAGTTCAAATGCAATGATTTGTGTATCACGTGTTAATTGTCGATTACTAGAATCTACTTGATAAGTATAGTTCACATACTTCAAACTTTGTTCGATATTTGAATTGCTGGTTTTCTCATTAAATTTTCTACATTCTAATCACCGATCACCGAGGTGGGCGTATTACGATTGGGTTTTGGGGCTGGATGTGTAAAGATGGCCCCGGGGAGTTGGTAGAAATCGCAGGTCGAATGAATGCGGTGGATTACAAAAATATACTTGAAGAGTCATTTTTGCCGACTGCCAATGTATTTTACCCAAATGAGCACATAACTTTTATGCAAGACAACAGCTCGGTGCATAATGCTCGCTTGGTACAGAGATGGATTCAAGACCACAGAGATGTGCTAACTCGTATAAAAATGCCTGCAAAAAGTCCCGATCTCAACCCAATAGAGAATCTATGGGGTAAAATGGTACAAGAGTGGGACGGAAACCAGTGTCGCACCAATGATACTTTAAGACGTCACGCTTTGAACGTTTGGAAGTCTTTTTGAGTACGAAACGTGTGCGAAAACCTGGTTGGTTCTATGCGAAGGCGATTACAGAATTTATTAAATGCCGAAGGAGGTTATACGGGGTACTGACAGAGAAAATTTGACATTTTAGTTTACGGGTAGTTTTTTTAAATTTTAAAATAAAAAGTATTTTCTGCTTAGTTACACTTTTTTATTTACCTTACTAATATTTTGAATAACTATCAATAAAAAATAGAATGAGGTAGAATTGATACAGCTTGAGAACAATCATATTTGACAACTCAGTCAATATAGTAATGAATTCAAATTTGAACTATGTGCCCCAAACTTACGGTATATTTTCCCATAAATGTTTCGATATTTATGATCAACATTACTGAGCTATAACTTTGACTTCTGTTCGTTCTGATATATTTACATACTTGTATGTCACGAACTTATTGAAAAGTCACTGCTCTTAAATTTTTGATGAATTGTCTGGTCCGATATTATAGTCCGTATTTAGCGTAGCTAATATATTGAAAAATAGAGTTGCTCCGAAGTATTTGAGTACCTTGACCGCTACCATATATCTGATGGCGACTGTACGTACGCATGTTGTAAATTCGAATGCATATAGCTTATGATTTTAGGATGTAGCTACTGCATTATTTAAAGCCATCAGTTAAGTGGCAACTCACCTGTGGTCCGCGATTCTGTGAACATGTTCTTAAAACAGAAGTGTGAAACGTAATTAAAAAAATAACAGGGTGATATACATGCTATACTGCCACTTAAGTCACTGAAAAGCAGCTCAGTGACTTTGTTTTTTTTTTCTTCGACATTGTCATCGACATATCTCCTCGGGAGTGTAACACTCACCAGGATATTTACCATGTTCATTATTTTTATTTGGTAACCGATTAATGACCATGTCAATCGCAAATCATACATTAAACTTTATTTGACTTTCAAAACATCAATCAGAGAAATTCTATCTATACAAGCATCAGATCAGGATTTAAAAAGAATGAAAATCCGACCAGTATAAAAAAAATAAAAGATGATTCAAGACTTTTTAGAGTTTATTTTTATGCGGCAACCGCAAGATTGCTGCCTCATTGAACCACCATCCGATATCTTAAAGAATTCGTTATAAAGAGCCCGTGTATCTCTTTCTTTGATAAAAAATTTAGTAGCTTTATTTGGCGGGTGGTCCCGGGAGAAATATTGGTTTTACGTGACAAATGCGGTCTGTGGACCCATGAAATTTACTACCCGTTTGATATATCGGGAATCCGGGACTCGGGAATATGCATTGTCTCGTTTATATGTCACTATGTTACATATTTTACCTTGAACAAACAAATTTATGCAGTTCGCTTCAAGGTGAGATATATAGATAGATTTAAGAGACTCTTATTGTGCCAGATGCACATTATTGAACCTTATAATAATAATATAATAAAGAGATTTATTTCAGGCAAGCCCATATTTTGTTAGTTACATTGCTCTTATAACCTAGTGTTAGTATACAAAAAAAATATTTTATGATTTATCTTATGATTTTATACTTATCATATTGTTTACACCGTGCATATGATTTTATTTTTGTTCAGTCAGTGAATAGTTAGGGAACTACACGATGATATTCACTACAAGGTTCGACATTCTATATGTCAGTTCATATTTTGATCATTATCTGAGTTAATAAATACGTAGTGACCACGAGTTATGACTAACATTTTCTGCTGTGTGCTGTTATGCTATGTATCATTCATACAATTTAACAGTTGCGTCCATGTTTTGGTGCTCCGCTTATTGTCTTTGACTGTATGTTGACTTCACTACATAGTATAAAACAAAGTCGCTATAGCTGTCTATCCGTCCCTATGTATGCTTAAATCTTTAAAACTACGCAATGGATTTTGAAGTGGTTTTTTATTAGATAGAATGATTGAAGAGAAAGGTTTTTAGGTATAATCCATGGTTAATATAGTAAAGGGTGCAGCGGGAACGGGATCTAATGCCACAAGGGTGGAAAAAAAATTGGTCGCCGGGTCAGCTAGTCTATATATATAAAAATCAATTTCTGTTAGTTAGTCTCGCTAAAACTCGAGAACGGCTAAACGGATTTATCTTACCTTGGTCTTGAAATGTTCGTGGAGGTTTAGAGAGGGTTTAAAAGGCGAGTAAAATTCGAATAATTGCAGGGAAAACCCTAAAAAACAGCACTTTTATTTTTCCCATATAAACGTTTTTAGTGTTTCTGTTACCCTACCCTGGTATATTTGCATGAAGTACCAAGCTCACAGAAATTTTTAAGGAACTTTATCTGGGTCCCGGGAGCAGTGTGTTTCAAAACTTTCTTTTTATAACTTAACGCGGAAGAAGTCGCGGGCAAAAGCTAGTAATTAATAAATACGGGTTTGTTTTTACAATTCATTTATTTCAATCACTTAGTATGCCTTAATTGAATTCAGAAAGTCGTTCATCTTTTAAACTTAAATATTCGTAGATTAATGAACAGCTTATTTTTAATAGTTGCTTAAACATGCTCCAATACAAAGGACTTATACGATTTAAAAGCAGCCCGCGGCGTCGCATGGGTAAAGCGTAAACCACAAACAAGAATGGCTTCCAGGGGGGTTATGTATGACCTCCATTAAGAACCTAATCTTCAAGCCTTTCTCAAATAAATTATCAAGGCTGGCGATAAATTCGCACGGTATATTTCAAATATAAACAGCGGGTGCTCTTTAATAAAATTGGGCAGTGAAATACTCAAAATAAATATTGTTCCATTTTTAGGAAATAGAAAAGAAATTGTCTGCCATCGAACTAGCGTCAAACATTTACATTACCAGTTATTTTACAATAAAAGGGTCAATCTCTACAGATTGAACGTACCTAAATATTTGAGGTAGGTACTTATCTAAATAGAGATCCAGTTCTTAGCATTCCATGGATTCACCGTGCGGTCGCCGGGTCCATGGCGTGGTACAGAGAGGAACACTGTGACGGCGCCTGGGACTTGCGACCCAGGTGTAGGTTTAGGGTGGCCACCTTGTGATGCATCAGCGCTCACCTCCACCGTCAGTCGTGTTCCCCCCTCTACCTATCCAAATTTGGTAAGATCCTATCAACGCCGTTTTAGATATTCGTTTGAGTAAAGAGCTTACTGAAGCTCTTGGCAATCTATATAATTAATACTAACCTTTGCCCACGGCTCCGCCCGCGTGGATGTCGGTTATTGTGACCAAACATAGCTTATCGAATACATAGGGAAAAAGAATTTTCTCGGGCGGGACTCGAACCCGCAGTCTTTCCCTTACAGGGGGAATGCCTGACCAATTCGGCTACCGAGACACGCCCGATATGATTCAAATTTCCCATCTTATACGTCTTTAAGGCGACGTGGCGTCATCTACCGATTTTTCTTACGAACTATCGGAATCAATGAATGATGTTACAATCATCAATAAGAAAAATCGGTAGATGACGCCACGTCGCCTTAAAGACGTATAAGATGGGAAATTTGAATCATATCGGGCGTGTCTCGGTAGCCGAATTGGTCAGGCATTCCCCCTGTAAGGGAAAGACTGCGGGTTCGAGTCCCGCCCGAGAAGATTCTTTTTTCCCTATGTATTCGATTTGTATAGTTAGCATACTTAATGCTGTAAAAATTCATTCAATTGTTCGGGCGGAGTTATCTAAAATCAATGTTTAAAAATGATTGTAACATCATTCATTGATTCCGATAGTTCGTAAGAAAATCGGTAGATGACGCCACGTCGCCTTGAAGATGTATAAAATGGGAAATTTGAATCATATCGAGCGTGTCTCGGTAGCCGAATTGGTCAGGCATTCCCCCTGTAAGGGAAAGACTGCGGGTTCGAGTCCCGCCCGAGAAGATTCTTTTTCCCTATGTATTCGATTTGTATAGTTAGCATACTTAATGCTGTAAAAATTCAAACATAGCTTATGTCCTTTCTCGTAGTCTAATCTAGCCCTATATCAAATTTCATCAAAATCGGTTCAGGGGTTTAGGCGTGAAAGTGTAACAAACATACAGACAGACAGACAGAGTTACTTTCGCATTTATAATATTAGTTTGGATAAAAGTCAAAAGTTTATAGCACGAGCTACCCATAATAAGGACCCCGTCTGAAAATTATACCCTTAGGGGAATTACCAGAAAATGTTTGGTAATAAAAAAACTATACATACATCCGAAATTCAAAACTATTTCTTGACAGTGCAGGTAAATAGAAACTTAAAATATATCCTACTAAAAGAACACAATAAAATAGAACATAAATACATCGGATTAAAACAAATCTATAAACAAACCGTACCCACGCACAAACCTATTTCAATTATTCCACAAAAATCAATCTCCAACTGCTAACTGCTTATTGATTCCTAATCGTAATGAAAGATCTTATGTACATACACTTAAAGTTCTTAAAGGTCAAGGATTTCTTATTGGATTTAAGACCATTTCAAATCAAATGATCGTTTGAAAATTCCAAACGTTACATAACGTATTTGGAAAGAAACTTGTATTGAATTTGACGGTAAAAGAAATACCACCATATGTAAAACGAGACGAAATGAAAAAGGCTTTGCTTTGTAATAGATGAGTGTCTGAATAAGGGAAAGGGGCTCGCTCTTTAAGGATACCAGTTTTTATAAAGTAAAATGGCCCTTGAATTGGCTAGGCAGGGTTCAGATAGCAATTATATAATCGATTATTATAATATCCGATTTTATTTGAAATGTCAATACTTGTTGTTATATTTCAATATGACTGGGATGGACTTGATGAGGAAGGGGAATCGGGAGCAATGGTATACATTTCAAAATACGTATGTCCAGCAGTGGACTACGGCAGGTTGATTGATACAAAGACATCATTAATTGTAAATTACACTGATCACTTATTTGAAAGTACTCAAGGGTAAACCATGGAATATGAAATTCTTTAATGTAGATCATCACAGCTCTAGTTGATTTTGAAGCTTCTATTTTTGGAACCCAGAGTTTGCTCTCCTAATCTTTCTATTGATTTGACTCTTACGGGAGTGACTGCCGTTAGATTCTCAATCCCTTCGCACTTTCGTCAGAGTCTTGTCCAAATATCAGCAGGTTGGTACAACTGGTAAGTGAAGTTGGCATATGGTCTAAACATTTTAGTAGGGTATTTTAAAACCCTGTATCCATATTGTCTTACCACAGCCATCAGGCTCCCGGAATAGCTTATGTAGCAATAAAACACAAAAGAAGATCGCAGGCTGTTATCCCCCGGTATTTGTTATTACTGTATGATTGAATTTACATACATACATACAATCATGCCTACATCCCCGGAGGGTTAGGCAGAGGTGAATTAACACTCACATTTCACCAATCAATGTATTCGGTCCCACGTAATTAGGGAGTGAGACTATTTGCCTTATTGCACTGGCACTATTGTTGACTCGGGCTATGCATATCAGGCTGAGTCTGGGCTCTATATAAATCTGTCTGATGATAAACAGCCCTATCCCTTAGTCGCCTTGTACGACACCGTATGGGAAGAGATGGGGTAGCCCAAATTCTATTGTGGTGGGAACCACGCAGCAATCATTGATACAACTTCCTATTACAAATTTCATTTCAACTTATATCCGTGGAGCCATCTACCAACTTTCTTACGGACTATTGGAAGCAATGAATGATTTTTCAACCATTTTTAAACATTGATTTTTGATAACCCTGCCCAAATATTTGAATTAAATTTTTATTGCACTTATTAAGGTCGTGGGTTCAAGTCACACTTGAGCACTTTTTTTTCCCAATGTATTTCGAACTTAAAAAGTTAGCCTAATAAGTGCTATAAAAATTTCATTCAAAAAAAGAACTTCCACTTATATTAACTTTACCATTTAAAATGTAACATAATACTCAAAAAAAAAACCTACCCAAAAGAATAAAACTCAACTGTTATCTACACCCTTATCCTCCATATATACGTGTATAGAGAAAACAAACTGTGAATTACTCTATAGAATACTCCCAATATTTTTATGAAGAATCAAAAGGTTATACGTCGATACGTTAAAGTAAATAAGGCTTTACGAGTGGCAGGTAATCACACATAAACACAGAAGTAAAATACGACCGTAAATGTGCCTTCGATGTATCGTATATCGAAATTGTTTGTCCACGATCTAAAGTTCTGGAAGAGCTTTTGGAGTATTATGGTTAAAATCTAAACAACGTATGACGCTCTGAATCAGGTTTTTGTCTCAAGGAAGACAGAAGGGCTCACGGCAAACGAACCTATCTAGGTATATAACTGAGAAATCGCTTGGAAGATTTTATCGATATGTTTATTATATATCATGGAATATGAAATGGATATGGAGCAGAAAAGGACCACACCAGCTCTTCGTTTGGGTGTCGCAAAATGTGACTAAGGGATAGTAAACATACAGCCCAAGAGAAGTGTCCGCTAAACGGCAATAGGTTTGCCCCATATTAAGTACGTGGGACCGAAAATCATAATTGGAGAAACTTGGGTGTTAATACACCTCTGCTTCCCCTTCGGGGATTTACAAGCGTGAGTATATGATTATATGAGGATGGCGTGACTTTCCTCGAGGAGATATCTCATAAAATGGCTGGCTCGTGGTTGTTTGGACCCCTAAGACTACCTTCGACGTGAAACTGAGCTCACTTGTTAACAAGTTACTTGTTAATTATTAACCACTGTAGTTCTGTTACAGGTTTGTATCTAAGTTCGTTGGGTCAGCAGTCTCTCCAACAAAAGCCGTATAAATATGCCAAACCTGAAGAGGAAGAAAACATTGGGTTCCAAAGTGAAAGGTGATGCTCCCAAGAACAACGCCAGACAATGATTAAAAAATAAAAAACCCGACTGCCACTGAAAAGATCGAAGTAAGTTTGATAAGAGGCGGTACCCATTTGCCAATCCTAAACCGAAAGAAAATTAATGGGTACCACCTGCTATCAAACGTATTTTGATCTTTTCAGTGTTTTTTTAATTTTTTAATCATTTATTTTATTGTATACTTTCAGTTATGTTATGACATGTAGGTATATGTTTTTTGTAATCTCCTTCTAATTTCCTTCATTTTGATACCTACTAGAAAATATTTATGATAACATACGTTTTGGCGCCAAAAATCCACCATTTTGATTTCATAGAAAATTTTAATGTACATGATGTCACTCACACAATCACGACGAATCAAATGACACCTCACATGTCAAATCCGTCAAGCCGTTCAGGCTGTAGGCCGTGCCAAATAAATGGACATACATACATACATAGTCTCGAAAAACCTTCCTTTCTTCGGCAGTCGGGTAAAAAAAAAATCTGGCTCTTCTATAACACCTAATTCCATTGTCACTTACAGTATAACATTCGTCACGTACCGCGGTCATATCCGCAGGGAATGACGCGACTGGAGACGTTCTTAAATTTCCATACAGTACACATACCATACACACCCTATCCAAGCATCAGCACCGAAAGTGAAAATAACAAAATTGCAAATAGAATTTTATGTGATGCCATAAGTTCAGCTTGTGATATGTCATCAGTCAAGTGCTTTCCAACTACACTGTGTCATGTCACAGGAATATTCGTTTATGAGAAATATGTTTAAGGTGTGTGCATAGTGATATTATGATTTCGATAAGTTTAACCTCGGCTTATTTTATTTCCGTTGAGTGTGGTTGGAGCAAAAATAACAAATTCGTGAGCAATATTTCAAAATCAGGAGCAAAATCCCTTTAATCTTTTTGCATGATACTGTTCAACGGGAGGTAAGTACCCTTATAGGTTTTCAATCCTTGGCAGTAAATATTTATCTCAGGGCCAAATTTCATCTAGATCTGATCAGCCGGTCTGGTGTGATCTATTAATAAACATTCATTTTATTATTTAAATGAATTTTATAGCATTAAGTATGCTTTACCATGGCACACACCAATGACTTTTCCATGCTTTTCGAAGATATGTGTGTACTTATCGCAGGTTTATAAGTGCCCGGTTAATGGCAATAGGCTCGCCACCTGTTACATTGGGACCTAAACATAAACTGGCGAAATGTGGGTGCTAGCACCTCTGCCTACCCCTTTGGGGAATACAGGCGTGAGTTTATGTTTTAAATGTATGCTTACTATACAAATAGTTTCCATTCTAATATTTGGGCGGAATTATCAATCAGTGCATAAAAATGATTGTAAAATCATTCATTGGTTCCGATAGTTTGTAGAAACATCGGTGGATGTTTCCATCTTCGCCTTAAAGACGGATAAAAGTAGAAGGGAAGTTTGAATCACATCGCGCGTGTCGGGTAGCCTAGTTGGTCAATGCATTACCCCTGTAAGGGAAAGATCGCGGGTTCGAGTCCCACCCGAGAAGATTCATTTTTCCCTATATATCATCCAATCCTGATTCATGGCTAACGGAGATTGTTAAAGACCTGGGTAAGGAAAGTTACCGTTTTTACTCTTTCAAAATTAAATTACTAATCTTCTTTGTGCGCTGTTTCATTTAATCAAATTTTGCTAAACATCACGCCTTTCCAATCGATTCTTTACACTCGAGCCTTCAATTGGTGAAGCAATAATTCTCTTTGACGGTTTGACGGCTAAATGGAGGACACAAAGCTATAATAAATTGTTACACTCTGGAATTTTCAGCACCATGTGAGATATGCTAGAGAGAAGTTAGTTTGTCGTGTTTTATGTTTAAAGTAACCTTATATACAACGCTAAACAATTCATAAAGTTGTTCAATGGTTGCTTCTGGTTGGACATTTGAATTGATTTACCAGAAGCAGCAGTTATTTTTTTTTCCGAAATCTTCTTTCCTATACACAACAATATGGATGTCCATTGGACAGGGCTAATGAGCCCCTCTCCTCTCTTGACCCTCGTAAGGGGCAACCAATTTAATTCAGTCCTAAATATTACGACATCTCTGTTCTTTACGGTACTATACAGACTTGCAATTCTTTTCCAATAAAAGTGTTTCCTTTTTTTTACAATCTTATAAGCAGGATGTGAAAATTTATTTGATAAAGCCGTCACACTGAGAGCAACTGTTGTAGCATACCTATTTTATACCTAATGGTCACTCTGATTCCTGAGATTTCCCCTTTAGTTTATCATCAGGCGATTTGAAGTCATATTGATATCTCAAAGAACAATAACGTCTTCCAGGAAAGAACCGTCTTCATCAGCTCTGCGTGAACTGTAGAGAGACAGAAGTTACTTACCATACTTTTAATATTTAAACACTATATTCATCATTAACAAACACACAATATCAGAAAACTCCAACAAAAGAAACTCAAAATATTTAATACTACCCTTCATATGATTTTCTTTTCCTATCCCTACTAATCTCATATCAGAAGTGGGTCCAGTCTATGGGTTTGGGTACAAAAGTGCTACGTCACCGAACCCTTCGACTACTATTGATACTTTATTGCGTTTTTCTCGCTCATTAGGTTTTGGGAATAGGCGTATCCAAGATAAACAGGGTAACTTGGATATTATTATGTAGGGCATGTCAACAATCGATCTGGGGTTGAGTTATTTTTGAAGAGTTGTGAAAGAGAAAGTGTAATACAGACATTGAATATAGAATCTGTACTGTTGCTGTACTGTATTTGCTATTTCGTATAAATACATGGAGCAGGGTCATTGTCTTCTTCTTCATCAACGTTAATCCCAGTTTCATCCGAAGCTTTCACTTCGGGGTCTACTTTATTAGTCTTAACTGCGGATTTGGCTGGACTTCGATATTTTCCATGAAGCAACTAATATTTGACCTCCACAACCCAAAGGCAATATCGAAGCATTGCAGTTAGACCAGTTGTTGAAATTTTCAAGGCTCCTACGACTGCCATAGTTTTTCGTATAGCAATTGGGACCGACAGCTTAAAGTGTTCTCCGAGGCAAGACTAGACTAATGTAATGTATGTATAAATATTTGTACTGAGCGGGGATCAAACCCGCGCCTCCTGCGTAGCTGCCCCGTTTCATTACCATTACCACCATGCTACTGAGCAGGGTTTTTGTAATTGCACGAATTAATACACAGCCGCACGCTTGCACGTTATTTTGTATATTTGTAAATAGTACTGCTACGCCAGTACTATTTATCTATTCTGTGGTACTGCACATAATACTGCTAAGTCCTAACATCAGTTTATTATTTTAAACAAAACCGTTTTAGAATTATTTTCTTTAAATTTACATTTTGAAGTTTTTACAACAGCAATGACAACTTCAAAGGAACTGTTGAGAAGATTATTCCATAATACCTTAACATAATTAATCAAATTTTATTATAAGGACCGTGGCTTAATGTGCTTGGAACGGTCGCTCATTGGGGTCTTTTGTCGTCTTCATGGGGTCTAAATTGATGTAATTAAGATATTTAGCTTGAGAATATTACGTTTCTGTGGCTAAATGGAACGACATCAAGCTCCAAGTAAAGTTAATTAGATATTATTTCCAGAGAAAATTGAGGCAGATAATCATAATTATTTTGTTAATGAAAGATTTTGTTATTGTGCTGGAGTTATGAAAAAAAGGCATTTTTATGGTAGGTATAGAGGAGGCCTTTGAATACATTATTTAATGAATCTATTATTGTTTCGTGTAGGCGTCGAAGAGAACCAAAGTGAAAGTATAATGGTTTTTAAATATTTCAAAAACCGTTTTTAGGTTGGCCTCTCTTTGTGTAATAAATTAGATCAATGTAAAACAAATTTCAACTTAATTCTTTTATACTAAGTATCTTCAATTCGATAAATCTGAAATATGTTATGAATAGCATAAACCTTTTGTTATACCTACTGTATTTTTCAAAGATATCTGATTATTGCCCAGATTGATACATTACTACAAATGAAGAGTATTTTTTCTAAATTCTTTAATATGTAAAAGCTCCAAAGTATTAAAAAAATGAATAACAAATAGCAAAAAAAAACATTCGAAAAAAAAATGCAAATTCTTTAAATGTGATCAACTGAAAACCAATCACAACACCCATAAATTTTAATAATAAGGGTGTAAAACAATTACTGAATTATTGCGCCCCAGGGGCGGCCAGTCGATTAGCGAAAGATCAAAGTTAAAATTGGTCAGCGAAAACACGAGTCGCCATTCGGTTAATGAAAATTTAATTTTAAGTTTTGTTTTTCTGTTGCTGTTTTTATTTTCTTTAAAGTTTAAATGAACAAGGCACACAAGGAACAAGAAGGAACTTCATCTACTGAGAATAATTCGATTAATGTCAGAGTCGACAAAGGAGATATAGTTGCACCTTTACATACAAATTTATATTAAAAAGTGCAACCACATCTCCTTTGTTTACTGTACATCATACTGACCGAATATTTAAAGCGTCAGTAGCTTAGTGGTTAAAGAGTCTGCCTTACGATTGAGAGGTTTTGGTTCAAATTCTGGAACTACTTATGTGAGCCCACCCATAACGCAAGCAATTTAGTTTAGCTGGAAAGGTTAACGGGACTATTAGTAATTTCGATTACCACTTTAAAAAAAAAGGACACGTCAATTTGACTTCACCTCGCCTGATGGTAAGCTAAAGGCAAAGTCTCGGAAAGAGGGTCACCATCGTATACATGTACCATGTTAACAATGGTAGCACTCAGCTTGACGGCCTCGTTAGATGCCTTTTCACACCCCGCTTATAGGACCCCGGGTCCTTTAAGCGGGTTATAGGTTATCATACTCTTGAAAAAAAAAAACTTTCCAGTACTTTTTTTTTATTCAATGATTGTATGTAAGAGATTGCCACTGTGCGATAAGGCTGAGATATTGTACAATTGCAATAATGTACCCATAAGATAGTTATTTGTTATCTATCTGCATTACTGGATTCGAGATAAAAAGTTTTGACAAATCCTATGCATGATTACCGAGTTGGGCAGATTGCTAAGAGACCTAATAGGACACAATATGATGAAATAACCTTGGAAGGTCAGTAGGTACGTAGTCGATTTTAACATTTTAACCATATACCACCAGCCTCTGTGGCGTGGCAGTAGTGCACGCGACGCCACGCAGGAGGCGCAGGTTCGATTCCCGCTCAGTGCAAATATTTGTATGCATGAATATGGCTATTTGCATTGGTCTGGGTGTTTCTATGTATAATATGTATGTATTTACAAAAAAAAGCATGTTCATCCGCATTCTAGATTCCATAACACAAGTTATAAGACTTACCATGGGTCTCTAGATAGCGTTGTGTAGAATGTTGTGGAATATTTATTTATTTTTTAAAGTAGGCTAAACTGACTAAAGACGTAAATTGATTCATAATATTTGCCTCGATTGAAATTAGTGTTGAAAAAGGCTCTAAAATGCTCCAAATCACTATTTCCAACTCATTTTGCACTAGGATGGCAAAAAATAGAGATGAAAAATATCTAGGGAAAGCTACATTTTATCACGCACATGTAATTTTTTTCAAAAAACTTAGGAAAGGACATGAATTCTCTAAAAAACTGCAGTCAAGCTTTTGCGGTCATCTCCCTCTCTCTCTCTCACTCTCTCTCACTGATTTTATATATTTTATATTAGCAGTGCGAAGAGTACGGACGTCGTACTGCAACCCGGCTCAGATTTTAATTTTAAAATACTTAAATATGATTTTATATTTCATGTTATTTTCTATAATGAATTGAGTTTTTACTGAAGCACTGCATCTACTTTTCATGGAATGAATTAACTTTGCTTTATGAATCATAGTAACAATTTTATTATTCATAATACTCGTAGGTGTTATAACATAGGATAAATGTATCATTATGAATATTATAATTATAATGTAACATTATAATTATTATAGTATTAGATGAGTTTTGAATTCATTTATGAATTGCACCATCAGAACTGAGTAATTAATAAAACTGAACCAAAGAAACGAAAAAATAATCCCAAATCCGTCGATCAATGAAAGAGCTCCGCAATAACAAAGAATAAAAAAACAAATTGTGAACCTCCTCCTTTTTGGAAGTCGGTTAATAAGCATAAGACTATGAGTTGAATGTCTGTAAATGGTTTGTAAAAAGGTAAAACCGCGGACAAAGCCGGGTGGCCAGACTCTGTGCTTATTAATATTCATGAAACACAAATTGGAGAAGTGTACCAAATGACTGGGATTTCCTAGGGATTAGTTATCAAAATTCCTTAATTTCGTTCTGTGATTAGATTTTACTAGGATGAAGATATCATTTATTATAATGTTAGCTCTCTATTCATTTGCGTTGCTACGTTACATGTTATGGGCTCGATGCCCACTCAGTGGAAATATTTCTATGCGAGGCTAAGAAATTATGTATCTATTTATAAATCATGTATATTAGTATGTTTGTCCATAATTATGACCTGCTGCTGCATAAATTATGTCCCAAAATATTTATTCATTATTTATCATTCCTCTTTTCTGTTTATATTTCTCTCAATCTTTCTTTCATTCTTCCTTTTTCTTTCCCCATACTACAAAACACATACAGATTTCTAAAGTTCTTAGCTATATCAAACTACTCTTTTAAAATCGAAGATAGCAGGAACGACGTCTTAAGTAATAGAAAAAGTAATGAGAAATTTCCAAGTGCACTTTTTCTTCGTACCTTTATGAATTTAAAAGCAGTTATCGGTTTGGTCTATTCCAGACACGTACCTGGAACTTTGTGAAGTCACTCAGACTGCATTACGTTTCTTGCGAGTTCAACTCTTCCACTTTTTTCATTGAAAAACTACTGGTAACATAAATCCATTACCATCCTGATTAAAATGTGACGTGACCATTTTTAATTTCAATCAAATGGTAATCATCATTCTGCAAGCAATTTCTTAGTTCATCCAAAGTCAACAATTTGGAACACGAGGTATTTATATATTTTCGATGATTTTGACAACCCTCTTGATGCCATCTTACTTCTCACTACGAGAGGAAATCCTACGACAAAGCCTTGTCTATATTGTGAGTGCACTGGCTAGCAGGTATGATCAGCTTGGCCCCAAAGGTACAGGGCCCCACTAACAAGTGGGGTTTAGTATAATGTAAAAATGCAATGCTTTTGATGAACAACGTGCTCAAAATAATCTTAATAATTCCTTGGTTTCCTCCCTTCCTATTGGATTGCTCCGATATTAGGCACTCACCTATAAGTTCGGACAATAATACAATTTAAGCTCCTCTAAATTTAAAATTCTCTTTCCTGCAGTCATACTGTTAGAACAGTTTTGCAGGCTTTTTGTCAACATCATAGATGATTTATTTTATTGTATGATAAATCAATTAAAAAAAAACTATAAAACGCAATGGAATGCGAATTTAACGTTTTATAGTTATTTAAACTTTTTACACCAATTGTATAGTATAATCTTAGTTATAAGTAAAAGTCAAAATTTGGGTTGATGAATCATCTTTGTTAAATTGATAATCATTCATACTCGTACAAGAACGGTTGTATGGGTTTGTAGAAAATTTGGCACAGAGATAAACATAATTTATATTTGAATGAATTTTACAGTATGCTAATTACAACTATACAGATCGAATACATAGAGAAAAAGAATCTTCTCGGGCAGGCTCCAACCCGCGATCCTTCCCTTACAGGGCTAATGCCTTGACCAACTCGGCTACCGAGACACGGGAAAGATCACTGGTTCAAGTCCCGCCCGAGAAGATTCTTTTCCCTATGTAGATATTTGCTAATATATTTATTTTAACTTTTCTTAGATGGCATCCAGATTAATACACAAATCAAGATAGAGACAAAAGTAGCTAAAGAGGCTGTATATTTCATTCTTCAGTTAAACAGGTTCAGTTTTCATGCGAATAAAACCACGAGCAATAGCTAGCTATTCACATTGTGCAATATTTTAGTAGCTATAAGCGACCTTCCCAAAATAGACCGAGTTCAACGGTAACCATAAACCACACGTTGGATTGTAAGTCATTTGAATAAATCTGGCTTTTTATTCTTTTTTTAAATTTTTATTTGGTTTCTTTCCATGTTAAATGTTTTGTAATGTTGCCAGTACTTCATAAATCACTCGGAACAAAAGAAAGCGGAGGGCAGCGCGAAACAAAATGCAAAAGGAGAAATTTATCTTTTCGTACCTTTTTTCTTTCTGAATTGCCGCTATTGCTTCTTTACCGGGAAGTCAATGTCTATTTTATTTTTCCTTTTATTTATTAGCTGGTTTCCATTAGTCTTTGGTGCTACGAATGAATTACTCCTTTAAAGTTCTTCTATTTTTAATTTTTTTATGAAAGCAAACTGTGAATAGTTTGCTGAATAATTACTTAATTTACAAAATAGTGAGTAGTTTTGTTATTTTGTTTCTTTTTTTACGGTTATACAGTAAAGGCTGTACTTACATTGTACATCCCGGATGGGTAGGCAGAATTGTATTATGTTACATATGTACAGTCAGCATCAAAAAAATTTTGACAAACAAAATTATCTTGATTTCGTTTTTTTACCTCCTTTCAGTTGACAGATTGTTCTGATATTTGGTACATACTTTTATTTTGGACTATAATACATATAAAACAATAAAACAGTTTGATTTGCTCTTAATACGAGAGTTTTAAGATTATTTTGAAACTTTTTCGTCCAGATATTTTTGAGGTTGACTGTACATAATGCAACTATTGAAATATTTTATTTTTTCCATTATAAGGTAAATATATAATATACTTACATAAACTTTCTATCCTAATATATTTTATCCTCCTTACAATTTACTCCATATCCTATCCCAAAATATTAAATCAAAAAGTAATATATAACGAAAAATTTAAATCACAGTTAATCAGATAAATAGATTAGGTGAAAATAATAATATAATGTGAATCAAAGGGCTTCCTGTCCATCCTAAATTTTGTTTTATCTCAGTTCCTTTTTGCTACCCCAGGATCAAATAATGGGGATGAGGTGACCCATTATCGCATCGAAACCTTATACATCATCGGAGAACTGTCGGAATCCTTAGAGAATTTCCAACGCAATATATATAGCTGGAAAATACTTCTTTATCTATTCTTATAAATAGGTTTATATTTTATTTTTAAGCCCATAATTTGGTCCTTATTCCGACAGTTATAATTTTCTACAGGTCTTTTAGGTATACAACATTAATCATATCTAATATTTTAGGATAATCTACACTGTCTTATCTAGACTAAAAGTTTAGTCAACTAGAGATACAGGTTCTAGAATGCTCATAAGTAATTAAACTTACTCACTCACTCAGAGGCATGGAACTTAGAGTCGGCAAAATTAATTTCTCCAAAATTTATCGCGTGAACTCCCAAACTATTATAAACTATGGAAACTTAGATTTTTTTTAATACAATCATATTATGCATAGTAATGCAAAATATACAGCATATTCGTGCAAATATTTGCACTAGTCTGGTATTAAACCTACGACCTTGTACTCAGCAGTCGAAAGCCCTACTATTAGGCTCCATTGGTTATCAATACACGGCAACAAGTACCTTCACATAACACAAATACAAAACTAAATGATACTCTCTTCCATGTTAAACTTTTAAATATTTGTTTTCCCAACACATTTTGCGTAGATTTGTTCAAATTGTGTACTGTATATGCAACAGAAAAAGTCCCTATTACGGAAACAAGATAATAATTAGACCGTTTGTCTGTCCTCTGTCCCTCGAAGCCGTAATTTTTTTGCCTCGTTGCCTACACTTTCCCTAATGTTGGTGAAAATATATTTGTTTTTTTAAACGCTCCTTGAACATTTATTATTCGTGTATATTATTTTGTTCTCGGAATGGTTAACCAGGGTTCTTAATAAAAAGTTACAATTTGTAATTACATTTTATGTTCTTGCTTGCCTGTTTTCATTCACAGGTCTGTACGTTTTTAATTTTTGGAGTATGAGGGCCCACAAGATCTCCAGGCCCAAGGTATAGAAAGCAAGCCATTACACTTGTTGATGGGCGAATGAGACTCTAAAAGCCAAGACGAGACGAAAAGAGTGGATGCAATCTGGAAATGATATTAAAAAATCGCTGTGAAGTCTAATTAAAGTCTGCATAGTCACCTTGAATTGTATTCAGCAGCGAGAGTGCATGGCTATAAAAGTGTGTAATATACTTTCATTATATCAGCCACACATAGTCCACTGCTGAACATATGCCTCTCTCATAGACTTCCAGAATGACCGATCTAAAGCGTCCTTCCACCTGGCCGTTGGGCGTCCTACACTAGGCTTACGTTTTAATTGTGTAAAATTTAAATTACGAATTGGAAAAATTATAATAGTTAGTACAGAGGATTACTGAAACTACATATATAGCTGACTCGTAATAGACTTAGATTTGTTTTCAAACAAAGCGAACGACTATTAAAAGGTATTACAATATCCTTTTAGACATGTAATATCCATAGAAAACCCATAGAATATCCGTTGAATAAATAAGACTTCCCTGGTGTTATTATCGAACCCTTATTTATTAGACACAATGCAATAAAAATAGTAATAAATGTTGCAATAATTCATTCATTTCAAAAACTTTACCCACAGTTATTGCATCCTTCATTATAATAAAACAGGGGAGAGGTATTGCCCTGCCTTAAAATATTCTGAAGGAAGTACACCGGAGACAAATAATAGAGTTGTACGTTTGTGAAATGAGAAATGTTATTATTCAATAGAGAATCATTTATCACTATTAGCCGTACAAAGAATCCAATTCCTTTATACAGTAATGTTAAAGGGAGTTAGTGTGATGGTGATTATGATATTGGGTATATGCTGTTTGGTATCCGATAGAGTAATAAGAGCCATGGCATTCTGGGTGTCGCTGTTATCATTTTCTTTGAATCGGAATGTTATACTTGAAATTTTAACTCTATAACTTATCAGAAACAGATTCAGATAGGATTTTCTTTAGCAGTACGCACAATGATGATTAAAGGGAGTTTTGATAGAAGATGAACCTACTACCTCATGCCCTCCATATGAGGTATTAGGTTCATCATCTGCCTAAATATTAGAATACGTCGGGAAAAATGAAATGATCAAGTGGGACTTGAACCACGACCTTTCCCTTACTTGGGGAATGCTCTTTCAACTGAGCTATCGAGTCATACCTGAATCACTACAAATTTCCCTTCTCTTTATATCCGTTTTTAAGGGCGACGGTACGGGTATCTAAATATTCTCGATATTTTTATTTCACCACCTACCATCACTTAGGTATACCTATACGGCGATGCGTTCGTTTCCGTACAGTTTCCACACACTCGTTTTTGTCTATCATGAAACGCAAAAATTCAAAAATTTGCCCATTATTTTACTTACTCATTGTTTGAATAACTTCTCTGTCTAAAACCAAGTATCATGTTTAAATTAACGTGAACCCTGAAACAATCAGATCAAATAATGTGTGTAGTCTTTAAGGTCCCCAGATGAACCTACTAAAAGTCCCCGAATGTGGGACACGAGCCAGCGATGGGGGAGGGGGGAAAGGTCCCCTTTGTCAGTTTTTTGCTCGTATATTGAAAACTATTAACAATTTTTCATTACTGACTTCTATATTATCCATCTAAATTATATTTTCTGTAAATTAGCATACTTAATGCTATAAAATTCATTTAAAAAAGTCTTTTAGTAAGTAGCAACTGGGCACCGTAGGGAATAACTGTACCAAATTTCAAAACTACACGAATTATTTGGTCTGATTTTTTTACTCTTCCCATGTAAAGAATTTGAAATTGGAATGCTAATTTTAAATAACCGCATTAAGCTTTGTCATGTCTGTTTGCCACTTAAGAGGGGGTATAAAGGAAAATTGCCGATCTTTGATTGGATTTTTATACCCGAAAGTGTGCCACAAATGAGCTTGTTTTTTTTTAAATATAAAATACGTTATATCTGAAAGGTACTCAATTTGGTGAAAACATAAAATAATAATATTTTGTCGATAAAATAAGATCACAAAGTTAGGCCTAATTTTTGTTTAAAATTAATTTATTTCCAAGATTATTCATATAACTGAGTCAATTTTTATGTACAAAGTATAAAATTCTAAAACTTAGTGACTCAATTTTTCACTTTGTTAAAATTATCTGGAATTTACGAGTAATTAAAAAAAAACGAATTCAGCGCTTACGACGTTCTTATTCCGCGCATAACGGTCTATTGCTATCGCACCTGACCCGAGGTGCCGGCCATCTGTTGTTTCATCAATTAGTCGGGGTCGCCCCGTTGAGACAAGAGGACTGTTTTTCTGTTTTCCGTCGAAAAAGTTCGTCGAAATTATGGGAAATAAAAAAAATCAAAAGATAAACTCTAAAAGAGAATCAAAAAGACTAAGAATTCAACTCTTGGTTATTTGTCGAAAGTAATATTTCTTTATTTTCTTTACTTGGTTACTAAGTATCAACCGTTGCCAAGTAGCCCGGGTATAGTATATGAAAATCAAATAGATGTCTTAGACCACCTCGCGTGTTTATTTGAAGTATGTAACTAATGTTATTTTTTATAGCAGTAATATAAATTATATTTTTGCGAAAGTACTTATACATTGTATTATCAATTTTAATGCTTTTCAGAGTTGCTTCAGCTCGTAACATAACATAAGCTGATGAATCCGATCCAGTCGCATCGCTTAATAAAAACTGTAACTTGTAAGCTTATTGCAATATTTTTTCTCACATTCAGTAAACATTTAAGATTCTATTCATTAAATAGAATAAAAAAATATGCAACGTTGTATAATCTAGACACGCAGTAGCGTGTAAGCTAAGTTCAAGCAAAGGAACTGGCTAGCCAGCGCCGAGTGTAATATAAAAGAGTAGAATGGTATGGTTTGAGATTCACATGGTCATTCACATTAGCGATGTACTCACCATATGTAGTGTGATTACTCACCGGGATATTTACCATGTTGTTTTATTTATTTTGAGTAACTGTTACTATGTTACGTTAAAATTATGTGAATGAAGTTATTAGAACCATGACTATTTATTTTGTCTTTTTTCAGATCAACTTCTAATGTAGAAAACATCCCGACTAGTACTGTTTATAAAAAAATATATTAGATAAGTGAGTTTCAAAATCTCACTACATAATAAGCCATTTCCTTTGCTTTGGTTAAACATTCATTTATATAAATCAAGCAAATCAAATATAAAACAAGTAATAGAAAAATTCAACCACACGGAACACGGACGACCCCCCTGGAAGGCTAGCTCAGAGTAAGCGCACTGGAACGCCAGGGTTCACGACTCTGGCGTTGAAGTCCCATTGTGGTTTGAATTTTTCGAAAAATTTGTCCAAATTGAATATTTTTACTTTCATATTCTGTATGAACTAGTTAAAAGTAATACACTGAAGAAATAGATAGTTTTCAGGAAAATACGTAGTAAGTTTTTCATACTGTTTAGCCGTCAAAATAATAAGTAATAGGTCATTTCCTTAACCTTTTCCACAAAAACTCACAAATAGGCGTGTATTTTGGGTTGAATAATCAAAATCATGTAATAAAAATAAGTAAATACCGTACCTAGCTCATTTACTCATTACTATTTGAGATGATCTTTCTTATTTATTCATTTAACCTCTAATTATACAGTTTTTAACTATGAAATCACATTTCTAAAAAAAAATTTCGTAAACGGCCTCGTAATATCCACATTATTGACTATTCATAGAATAGCTTCAACTCTTTTTGTATTTCCAATTATAGATTAAAAAGATATTTTTTCAAATTAATTTTCTACAGTGATCGTCTACTTTTATGAACTGAAAGTAATATCTTTAGGCGTCTTGAACCAATTTCAGTATGAAATAAACATTAATTTACCTTATTCTAATCTACCTATAACAAAATTGAAAGTATATTACATGTAAGCATTTTGTAATTATTATTGAAATAAATATTTCTTTAACTTACTTTTTCGTATTATTTATGCACTACCTGTAAAATTATTCAGCGAATCGTCGAGTTCTTATTAAGATTTTATCTAAAACACAACAAATTATAATAATACAGTGAAAATTTATTAAAATTTATTTCGTGATATAAATGTGTTAATATAAATATTTGACGATTTCAAAAGATATGCATTCATATTTTGACCACTATATTTTAAGCTGTTTATTAAAGCTAAGCTGCTAATGTTTATTTTACAAATCGCACTCATTTTATCTATCACCAAAAATAAATTTATATATTAATTTATTAATTGACAGCCTCTGTGGCGTGGCGGTAGTGCATGCGACTGCCACGCAGGAGGCGCGGGTTCGATTCCCGCTCAGTGCAAATATTTGTATGCATGAATATGGCTATTTGCATTGGTCTGGGTGTTCCTATGTATAATATGTATATATATACAAAAAAAAGTATGTAAGTATGTTTATCCGCATTCTAGATTCCATAACACAAGCTATAAAAGCTTACCATGGATCTAGATAGCGTGGTGTAGAATGTTGTGGAATATTTATTAAAAAAAAAATTAATTTATTAATGTATCGATATATTCCTAGAATGATCCAAGAGGCTATTGAAATTAAAAAACACCCAAATTTTAATAGAGACGATGGATGGAACGTACCACCAGCTTGGGACCCAGTCATCCACTTAATCAAACCCAGTAAGCAGCAAAATCCAGCAAGACTTAACAACACAGTGAGCTCATTTTGCGTAAATTTGCAGAAGCCGAAACGTCGGTTTACAAAGTAAATAATAACAAATATACGCGATATAATCCGTAAAAAGTGGTTTTATTTCAATGCTTATGTTTATTTTACAAATCCCACTCATTTTATCTATCACCAAAAATAAAATTATTGTGTGTTCCAAGTATACCTTATATAGATAATGATCCAGCTCGTACTTTGCCAAATTTAATCTGATTATTTTGGGTATACTGTGCGCCTGCGTACTAAACATGGCGGTTAGCTGCCACACAAAATACTGCGGAGCGACAGACGTGTGGACAGACGAGAGCGGGACGTATGAAGTGTGCGGGTGAAATCTGACTTTTTTCTAGCTTTATGCGCGCTCTTAACTAATTGTGGCTACCGGTGCCGTGTTATGTTCGCAACGCAGTAGTTCCAGTATTTCTCATCCTAAATAGCTCAGCTCTGACACTGTTCACTAACACGATTATTGGATTAATAGGACTAGTGTTTTGTGTCCAAATTTGTAACGCTTTTCGTAAATTTTAAACATCGCATTTACTACTTTTCAGTAGTTCACTTCACTCAATCGAAAATTTAAATTCCGTTGAAATGTTACTTATTTAGAATTTCAAAGTTTTGATGGTACGGTTACGTTTCTCTTTCTTTTGGTTTGCTGAAACGGCTTTTATGAGGGCGAATTTCCTCTAACCTCTCAATCCTGGGAGTCCCGTTCGTCTATAACATGTTCGTCTATAATATATAAGTTCGTCTATAATGAAAAAATCAAAATGTTAAGTGATTTCATCGGTAAATAATTTTCATCGTCATTCGAAACTGAAAATTTTACTGATAGTGACTTAGCGGAAAACGTCTGGTAAATTATAAACATAATAAGTTTATAGCCCCTCCATCAGCTCTATTCTGAGACGTATTACTTTAACTAGAAAAAGATGTGTATATTTCTTAGAACATAATCCCTCTGAGAAACTACTTCAGGGGTATCAAGCTAAATGTAGTGTACGGGATCTGGCTTGGCTCGAAGAGTTTACCGTCTGTGTAATCGCTTACTCGTTGCGCAAATATTTTGATACAAAATATAAGTTTATAGAACGTTCAAGGTAAATTGAGTATAATATATTAAACCTGTGTAGTCAGATAGAAACTTTTTACTCGATGTTTTTGTAATATGTAGATTTCATACTGCAATGTGGGGTTCTTTAAGTCCTTAGTGTTGCACCTGTAGGTCGTGGTTACTGCTTTCCATCATGTAGACCTTTGTGTATGTATCTAATGAGAGATATATCATCCACATCATTAATGGTGAAATTTTTCCAACTAACTAATTGCTGAGGAATCACGTTCATTGTAGTATTTAAAAAAACATACATTAACATTTACAAAATCCTCGGAACTTCTCATATCCACTTAAAACCACCAAAACTTTTAAAAGGCTCAACCGATTTTCATCAAACATGTCTAAGAACACTCGCACATAAGTTACCTGTAATACAAAAGAAAGATCCATTCATCCATTCGAGAGCTATGGTGCCACCGACAGACCGACAGACAGACAGACAGACAACCAGACACGTCAAACTTATAACACCCCTCTGTTTGCGTCGGGTGCAATAATAAAATAGACGTTTTGACTGGTAAACAATTGAAGACAACATAATTAAATCTAATAAACACCACTACTAAGAATAAAGCAATTGTGTCTGCCAGTTGTTTAATTGAATTGTACGTCAACAATATTAATTGATAGTCAGTACGAAGATTTATGCTTGGGGGACAATATTGCTGTGCTTTGCTCGACGGGGAAACTAACGTCTTACAATAAATATCGACCTCAAAGTACCGTAAACTGTATTGAAAAAGTAACCCAACTTTGGACAACAGGATAACTTTATGACAATTAAAGCATCGGTAGTATAATGGTTAAGGAGTTGGGTTTACGATGGAGAGGTCCCGGATTCGATTCCTGGTCAATTTACACTACCGACGTAAAACCGGCTCCTAGTTAGTACTAGCAAGTTAGCTTAGTTGGAAGTATTAGAAGGAATATTAGTAATTTTAATTACTAATTTAATTTAAAAAAATCAGAATTAGACATAAATTACGGTAATAACATTCATACTTCTAAAGAAAGTGACAATAATTTTATTGACGATTTATAATCATTGTTAATTATTAAAAAATAAATGGATTAAATTGTCCAAAATAATCACCCAGTTTAAATACACTTCATACAGTTAGTTTTAATGATTGAAAGCTATAAAAGAGCATAAAGAATTAGGTCCGCTACTTACGTACTTACTAGACCATAAAACTCTTACAGCAACGCACAAAGCAATCTTAGAAGCTCTAAGATAAAAAGGGAATGCACAAGAGGATTCTCGTCGTAGCGACCAGTTATCTGTCTTGCATCTACTAAGTAGGATTTAGCGTAATCAGTGCAACGAACCGATTCACAAGATTTATATGTTCAAAGCAAAATAAAGATTCCGGCTTATACTGTCTTAGGAGTTTAATTCATCCATTCTAGTCAATAACATGTGAGCTGCAAAAAATCATTTCACTCATAATGATAATACGGTTAGTATTCATTATTATCGTTATGCTAATGGTTACTTATTTCAGTTAACAGTAAAAGCAAGCAGTTTGCAAAAGAATGTACTAGATTTTAATGAAATTTATAACATTGTATTATTGAAAAAGAAAGTTGACACCCATCAATGTTGGTATCCGATGTTTCGGACATCAACAATATTGTAGACTGACTGAGTCTAATTAATGTGGGGAATATAATCAAACAATCTAAATCTGTATTTCAATGTAGTTTTGAAGTTTGAGATTACAATTTAGTTTTCAGAACAGCCAGTAACAAAAAGCATCAAGACGCAGTGGCTAGAACAAAATAAAATAAGCTAACTCTTCGACATCCACTCCACTCTAATCTCCAGTGAAGATTAATCAGCAGTAAATGAAGTTAATTAATTCAGTATTCAAATAAGTTTACAAATAAGTATAGGTACTTTATTTAATGTTGTAAGTCAATAACAATAACATCGTGCATCGATATTGTTCTTTTATGGTGAAGAGGAAATAATAACACGCCTTTACTTCCCATAAGGTAGACAAAAACTATAGACCGCCACGTGTTCCGGATTCTGCATACTATTCATGTTTTCTTTATACTCATGCATTTATTTATACATGTATGATTCTGTTTGCTGTATTTTGAGCTTTAGGTACCAACGTGGCTTTTTTTTTGTCACACCAGCACGGACAGAGGGTCTGAGAGGCCCTATACTATCACTCTTTGCGACGTCGCGTCGGTGCAACTAAACTTACTTATGAGTGTGGAGTTTTCCTGCTCGTGGAAGGTGTAAATTTAATAAAGTGTCGACCGGTCTTGGTCTCATAGGCCCCACGTCAGTTGGTAAAGGTTAACAATAATGTTCTAATCGGTAGATACCCATAATATTGTTCTTTAAGTCTTTAACTTCTCTTAAGTAAAAGAAATGCATTTTGGTTAGTTGCCTTCTGTAAATTAAAATAAACGTCAAATTGGAATAATATTCTAAGTGTAGAGACTTGTGCAAACGCCAAGAAACGAATAAACAACTAAATGAATTAATGAATATTGCATAAATGATATTCAATTCCAGTTAATGATTACGTAATTGAACTATGAACCCGATTTTCTTAAATCTTATCTTCAAATTACCTGCATCTCGCCTTTGGCAGAGACAATATCATATTCTTTTCTTTTACCTATTCTCTTGCAATCGCATATTACACTCTAATTCTATAAAGTCTCTCATTAGATTTTATACATGTAGGTACTGGTTAAACGTAACAACAAAAATTGCAACTTTCTACTGGCAGATGTTTATGCTTTCTTTACAACTATTAGAATTCATCTCGCCTGTGGCAATATTATGTTTATTTAGAATAACATAATAATTTCTATTTCATTTGAAAGATATTGTATTGTAGGTAAGTATTAGGCAGGTGTATTTACTTATAATCATCTTGAAAATAAATATTAAATATTTAAACATTCACTGCAACATCTTCATATTTACCGACGAAACATTCTTGAAAATCAATACAAAGTAGCTTAGAAATTATATTAGCATCTACAACTGTGATTCACAAAGCCAGTCAGATCTATTCACACCCAAATCAGATGAAATAGTACAACATTTGCTAGCTATTCCTTTCACTGTAATTGAGGTCTCTAGAGTCTAACCTATCGACGGTAACGGGACTGATACCAAATTGACTACGTTCGATCTCATTTGAATTCAGAAAGCGATGTGTTTTGAAAGCTTGGGCTATCCGAAGGACGAAACAGCCGGTTTCAATTTTGCATTAATATCGTATCGAGATCTATTGTGTTTTGTTTGTATAAGATGAATAATGTTTGTTATTTATTGAACTAATACATTTCGTATTTACATGGAATTCGATCTTGATGTTAACGTAGTTCAAATATAGATCTTTTGGTGTACAACTTTGTCAGTATCATTGTTTGTTCTTTTATGAGTAGTTGCTAAGTCAGCTATACCAACAGCATATTGTGCACTTTGAACATTCCTACATGCATTCCGTAAATTTTTGCCACTCCTGTCTATTCTACTTTTCAGATTTGTATCTGCTCTCTAGTATTTTCTTCCAAAATTATACAATATGTTACTGGAACCAATGAATGATTTTTAATCATTTTTGAACATTGATTTTGAAATGAAATTTTATAGCATTAATTGTACTAACTATACAATTCGACTACATCAGGAAAAATGAATTACTCCACGACCTTTACCTTACAGGGGGAATGTTCTTTCAACTGAGCTACTGAGACGCACCTGAATCAATTTTCCTTCTCTATATATCCGTCTTAATGGTGACGACGGTGGAGTCACGGTGATGTAATCGAATTATATATTCAGATACTCGAAGATAATTTGTTACTAAGTGTAATATACATTAATATAAAATTTCAATCAAAATAATTATGTATTTCTATTCTTACCATGCGAAGAAAACTTCTGCTCATTTATACTAGGGAAACAGTGCTATAATTTTCGTAATGACACCATCACCATCGTATGAAAATCTCCTTCGCTGTGCACATTATGCTAACTAACGAAATGTACTCAGGGGGGTAACTAACACAAAATATTAGTGATACATGACCGAATTTGCTGCTATTGCATAATGCTGTAACTACGGCATAATGTTTAAATAGGAACGCGAACTTCTTTATTCTTTATTTTTGTTAACTTGCTAACTTTTGTTGACACGAGACATTATGTACATTCGTCCATATTTAGTCCTAAAAACTTACTTTTTTGTAAATTGACGTCTGTAAAATGCTACAGTGGAGTTTGTTGCGCTGTTTCTTCTCTACTGGTGCCTAGGAAGCGGTGGTAAACTTAGTTTTAAGCAGAATTTGACGTCAAAAAGCTGTAGTAGTGCTACACAATTTTGAATAAATACTTTGAATTTGAATTTGAAAATTTATCACTTTAAATTGAGGGCTCTTCGGCCGTGATTACTTCCTTTTCGCAATACATGAAAATGTAACACTCGTTAATTAAATCTTACTGTAGCAAATGTAGGTCAAAACGCGCAATGTATCATGTCCATTACGCTACCTTTGAACACAGCTGATCGGTCATTACCCGCCCATCGCGTGCTAAAGTTCCTCGCTTCGCATCGCATGCTATTTTAACATATAAAAAATTTGCCTTTACTTATTTTCAAATAAAAGCACCGTCAGAGTTAAACTTGATTAGATTAGGATTTTAAATATTTATACCAGGCTTTCGGGCTCTATTATTATAATATGTTATGCAGTTATAATGTTAGGCTATGCGTATTCTTGACGTATGTAACATAATTACACAGTATGATTGTTGCTTATAACTCATCAACTCATCATGGATTAGAAATTTGATCACAGGTCAAAAGTCAAAAGCAAAAAAAAAACAAAAGCAAAATGCAAAATTTATTCTGCATTATATTGACTGCTGCAGACCATTATATTGACACTTACAAAACATCAATATAAAATAAATATTACATACTAGTTAAGCAAATGGACCAGGATTGCAGACACTGTAAGTAATATTGCCATTGCTCATAGCTCAGATAAAAGTACTTACTGTGAAGTTTAAAAGGTTTACTTATGAAAGAAAATAAGATTTTAACAATTACCTATTTACTATCCCAGAATTTAGACCCTTTCAAGTATCTCTTTTCAATATTAGAAATTTAAGTAATTCTTTTTCTGTACGTAAAAATACCTAACCACTGTTTTTAAAACTACTGAATAAAATTGGAGTGAAGTGTAAATCTAGGCGCTGTGAGTTTATTTTACGTAACCGAAAACAGTCACAGAGGCGGATCTCTCTAAAAAATCACCAGTGGATGTGGATACCCTTCGTATACGTAAACTTCAAATAGATTTAAACTAGGACATCACGAAGCATTTTTTTAACTTCACAAAACTTCACATTATGTAATCAGAGCGATGGTGAAAAAAAAACTTCAGAGCTGAAATGAAATTGGTAGCTCCATATAACATACTAGCTTTTGCCCGCGGCTCCACCCGCGTGGATGTCGGTTATCGCTACCAAACATAGCCTATGGCCTTTCTCATGATCTAATCTACCTCTATACCAAATTTCATCAAAATCGGTTCAGTGGTTTAGGCGTGAAAGCGTAACATACAGACAGACAGACAGACAGACAGAGGTACTTTCGCATTTATAATATTAGTATGGATATGGATTTTTGTTGGCGTAATGTAGATAGTAAACATATCTAAACATCTTCACCTGTAATCCGGTACTGCCTGCTAAATGGACAAGGTTCTGGCACAAAGCCGGTTTCTGAAGTTGGAGGGGTCAACGGCAGTTCCGCCTAGAAAATAATAGTTTCTTGGTGGAGTAGAACAGTGCTACTCCATTTTTTCCAGTGGGTGTCATAGAAAACGACTAAGGGAAGGTTTTTCTTCATCTGACAGTTAATATACAGTCCGTTACTGAATGCCCGCTTGGCGGTAATAAGCTCGTCTCCTATCATGTGGGACTGAATGTTATAGTTATTGACGAAATGAGGGTGTTAATACACCTCTGGCTTCTTTTTCTGGAATTTACAGGCGGGAATATAATGTATTGTGTGTAAAATCTCAAATACGAATAAATATACTACTTAGGATTCGAAAAACATCGGAAAAAATGAAGCGCTCAAGTGAAACTTGAACTCACGACCTTTCCTTTACAGGGGGAATGCATAAAGTTAGCATTACACACACACACACACACACACACACAAACACACACAAACTCACACACACACACATATACGCACACACACGCACAAACACACACACACACACAGTCGGTGCGCGGTGGTGAAAATAAATAAGGCAGATAAAATAGATAGTTAAGAGATATAAACAGTGTTTCCTGTATATTATGCAAATGATCTAAATAGTAACAAAGCGATCGTATCGTTAATCCGTTACGAATGTGTGCCATCGATTCACATTCACTCTTAATCAGTCTAAAAGGCAGAATCTAATTAAAGTGTATCACAGAGTAAATAACCAGTAGGTAAAAAGTTAAACGTTTCAAAATTACCTGAATGTTTTTAGTAATTTGTACTTCATCATTCAACAGAAATAGTATTATAGTAGGAAATATTTATGAATGAATGTTTTTCGAATGAATGAATATTTATTTTTCAAGCTACATAGGCTCATTTTGGTTAGTAACAATTTTAGCTTATATCTATGTTAGTATGTGGTACAAAATTTCATTATTTTGCAGACAAGTTCATCAGGTCCCACGTTCAACGAGTAACCTGGTGAACCTACCCATCACAGGTCCTTCCGTCCTGCCCGGGAACACCTTCAGCATGCTGTTAGAACTCGCCCACAACCTGTGCACCAGCGAGGCCACTCTTTTGCGCATGAGAGCAAAGAAGTCTTTCTTATAAGGAGGAAATATTTGTTTTATTGTAATCGATAAACTCAATTAAACTACTGAACTGATTGTAACTTTTTCAGGATTTAACAATAAAACTAACTAACTACAAAAAAGTACATACATACCTACATTATGTATGTATGGTTTCTTACTCATACCTATTTCACTCTGAGGTAGGCAGAGACAACAGCCTTTTATCCTCTCATACTTCACGAGGATCCTCTATTATTCTTAATTAAACCTTTCAAGAGTGCCCCTCTCACCAGTTTTATATAATAATAATATATTTATTTATTCAGACCATGCCTTCTAATACCTCATTAATTATGTTCTGTGATTTTAAAACACAGAAATCCGCAGAAGGACTGTTTTATGTGATGAGGTGGAAGTGGGCGGGCCACATAATTATGTAGTAGAATGGATAGCAGATGGGGTAGGAAAGTGTTGGAGTGGAAACCATGGGGACGACGACGTAATGTAGGCAGACCGCCAGCTAGGGGGACTGACGACATAGTCAAGGTTGCTGGGAAGAACTGGATGGCGAAAACACTGCCCCGCCAACAGTGGAGGGAATTGAAAGAGACGTACACTCAGCATTGGGTGACTACGGGTTGAAGAAGAAGAAGATTTTGACCCTAGCTAACCTGACAATACGTAATTCTCAGAAATGGTACTCATTGAGTTAACTGTGTCTCAAAAATCATGTTGACTAACTGCTTACATCTACACTGCATGCCCCTATTAGATGCGAGACATGAAAACAAAATACTTGTATCATGGCGGGAATGTGCTTTAACATTATTTGTGTGCACTGGCTTAGTAAATTAAAAAGAAAATTACTTCCACATTTTGTGTTCATTAAATGTTTGGTTTTATTTCGTACACTTTTGGGTAATTTTCGGGTTGATTTTCATTCGTTTAATGCACTGTAAATAGTATAGTGTAGGTACTATTTTTTTTTATATTAGAACCGAAGTTACTAATATTCCATCTAACCCCTCCAGCTAAGCCAAATTTGCTTGTGTTAGAAGTGGGTTCACCTCAGTAGTGTAATGTGTGTGTTTGTGCGTGTGTGTGCGTATATGTGTGTATGTTTGCTTTTTTTTGTTTAAAAGGTATATTAGTCCGGAGTATTCTAAACTATGTTTGAAAAAAATCGCTCCATGATGGCCACCGCTACAAAATGGCGGGGTACATTATTTCTTCACAACTTCCTCAATGTTGGTATGAAATGAAAGGGGTTGACTAGATCGATTTAAAAAGTTAATAATAAAAATGTATACTCGACAATGACGTTTTATTTATATCAAGCGGTCTGTTTGATTAAACTTGTTAAGTAGAAAAATAACATTATTCTATTATAAGTAACATTGTCTAAATTCTTGCGGCGTTGAGTGTAGCAAAAATTATTATAGTATTTATTTACTTGTAAATGCAAAGTTTGAGCTTATTGCTTTGAAATACATCGGAAAAAAGAGCTATTTGCTCTTAAATTTTGGTCGATGTCAACTTTTGCAACTACGGGACACAAAACCTAAGCCTAAATCACGACGAATTTAAATTCTGCTTTTTAAGTGTTTTAGCGTAATTGAATATGGACGATGTCCTGACAACTGATTTTCTTCTCATACGTCATTTTTCAGCAATAATTTCGTACAAATAAGCAACACTACGAATTATTTTATTTAATATCCAGAAATTTAAAAAACTAGCTGCATCCTACTGCTTGATTCGTGGTCATAACGTGAAAGTTTTTATGCAGGCTTCATTCCAAATTACATCAATTACGGCTTGACCCATGGTCAATCCATAAAATATTCTATTTCAATTTTACACTGAGTTTCTCATTTCTTATTCTTCATAATTTTATTTTTTATAAACTCTAAAAATTATCACCAGACGCCACCTGATGCCATTGTTGAGCCTATAAAACGTTTCATTTTACGCAACATTTTGACAAAGTTCAGTAACAAGCTACTAACGGACGACTTTACTCGTTAAAACGAAACGGGCCTTGTTAAAATTGACGACATTTTAAGGGTGATATTAAAAAAAATAAGCTCTATATATATAGTAGCATATAGTATGTGTTACCAAAAATATAATTTAATGAGGAGAAAATTTAATGTTAATACAATATGTTGGCAAATTACCGTAATACCAAACATACAACCAACATAGCCTCGCCAGATGGTAAACTGATAGCACAATCTTAGAAAAGAGGGTTACCAGTTCAGACACCAACAATATATTACAATGACGGCCTCATCAGATACTTTTCCACGTTCCGCTCAAAGAACCAGGCCTGCAGGAATAAGGAGAACTAAATGTGTGTTCTGAAAAGGAGAGGATGGAACTAATTACAAGATGTATCTCATAAAAGTACCATTATTTTTAAAAGAGCAACTTACTTTAATTGAACGAATTTTCATTAATGAAATCTTGCCCAAGAAGCATGAAATTATCGTAGACTAAAAATATCTTTCATCAACATCGAAATATGTTATTGCATGAGTCGAACTCTCAAAAGCAGTACTCGTTAAAACTCATACTGTATTAAGCTTGTTAGCTGACGTCAGAAATGCAATTAAGGAGTTCATAAATTACATCCTTATCTCATATGGAAAGAAGACTAATTTGAAAAAATGCCAGTACACTTTAACGTTGAAATACGACCATGGAATAACGGCCACAAACATCCATTATGGTAAAAGCAACGGTGTTAGAAATAGTGACTCCTGTTGTAGCAGCTTCGCCTCATTTTTCTTGGTTGGCGTTCGAAGAACTAAAGGATGTGGATGTTCCGTAGCATTTTTACTAGATATGCTAAAATGTATATAAAATTATTTCTTACTAGCCCATCCAAGTACCTCAGCATGGTCATCTTGGTATGGCGCTTAAATGGAATTGATACCAGAACAGAGTACTAGTCGAAGTTACAAATATTTGAAGAGAAGAGTGGACGCAGAGAGACTTTAGGGGACCAGAAGGTTCACACCCACGTTTCTTTTACTTTTTATTACTTTTTACTTTTATTCCGGTACCTAATTTTCAGTTGGTGATTCTGCTAAAGAAATACAGCAGGTATTTGTTTTTAAGTGTCATTAACTTAATTAAGTACGTTGTGTTTTACAATTTTATAAACTAAGCAAATTAAGAAAAAAAGACAGGCTATGTAAAAGCTTCGGTGGGTTAATAGTTAAGGAGTCGGCCTTATGATCGTGAGGTCCCTGGTTCGAGTCTTGGCCATTACACTACCGACGAGAATCTACTCCTAACACAGGCAATTTAGCTTAACTGGAAATATTAGGAAGAATATTAGTAATTTCTATAAAAAAGGTAAAATAAGCAAGATAATCCTTTCCAGATATTTTTATGACTTCAGTATATCGGTGTACGATGCAGCCCATGGTCCAATATAAGAACAGAACTCTAACGTTAAACTGATGTTGGTGTACTTCGTTCTTGCAAATTATGCCTCAGCAAATTGTGTCCGTCACACTGACTTAATTGTCGAGAGTTTTGCAATAAAGCAGTGAACGTTACCTATACGGAAAGAAAAAAGTTATGTTAATAATAAACGTTTTGTACATGGATCACGGTGACAATATTGTATCGGTTGAAGCGAAAAAGAAATCAGATACTGAAATAGACAATATTCTTGTGATGACATTGAGTATTGGTTAGTTCAGTTGCATTGTCTTTCATTTTTAATTTGGAATAAGATCTGCTATTACAGGCATACATTTGATGTTCCTCTCGATTGTGTCTTAGTCAACATCAGAAGGATGTTGACGAACAAAATACTTAAAATGATCTTAATTTCGTTTATTTACCCCCTTCCAGTGGATCGATTGTTCTGATAATTGGTATCACCTTTAGTTCGGACAATAATACCTACCATGAACGACGCAATGTGTGGGAGCCCCGCGACACCATCGAATTAAACCAATAGTATGGTCAATAGCAGTGTCAAGGGTAAATGATGAAGAGGCAGCCGTATAGCATGGAACTACCCTAAGCCCATCCTTTAACTTCGTGTACAGCGAATTTGAAAACATCAGTAAGAAAGAGTTTCCTTCTTCTTTTTCAAATTGAAGGGGCTTACCAGAAAAGGTAGGAGGATTGCAAAGACTTCCTTTCAGTAACTAATTAACAGATCAACTCTCCTGATTCTACAGTCCCCAGTTGCTCATCGCGGAATAGTTTTTTTTTTGTGAAGCACATATCAATATGACTTCACTCCGCTGAGGGTAAGCTGAAGACAAGTTTTCAAGAATCATAATCGAAAATACAATTCAGAGAATGTTTTACTTGTTGCCTAAAAACTTAAACCAAATAGGTATATACTTGAAAGAGCCATCATGGATCAGACTGGGTTTTTTTTATATATAAGTACATTATTATTTATGATATTACAGGATATTTTCAATAAGCTGTATCGAGTAAGAATGGTATTGGTTATCATCCTAACCATTGTACCCGGAAAAATCCTGCTCAGAAAGGTGTTCATAACAAGCGGCCCATTTTTCCTATTGTAAACGAATTCACAGGTATAAAATTGGTTATACAAAGCGTAATAGCCGGTCCACTTGACATTTTTATTAAATTGGTAGCAACGAAAAAAGTGATCGGGCACGGTATTCCCAGATCAATATGGAAGTTAATTGGAACGGATGGAACTTGAATTTGTAATTGAAAGATTACAGGTTCGCTTCCCCGTTTCGAGTGTCGCGACATTGGCAAGATTGGTTTGGAGATGGATGAAAAAAATTAATGATGTTTTCATGAGATTTTGGACTGGATAAAGCTGATTTAAATTCGTTATTGGTTTTTTCAGTTCAATGGTCAGTTTTTTAATTAAGTGCTTCAAGAGTTTAGTAAATGAGTTTTTGTAGGATGGATATAAAAACGAAATGAATCGCGAACAAAGATAAATATAACAACAAAATTGGAAAAATCTTTAAAAGGAAATACGTAGTGAAGTTGAATTTAGTACTATCCTAATCCCAAAACTCTATTTATAAAGGAAGTTCTCGTACCCAAGGCTAAAATTTTTGGCGAACTCAGAGCTCTAAACTAGAACCCTCCTTATTAGAAAAGTTTACATGTGAACAAAACACATTTTGCGGTGTTTGGATTTATCTTGTTACTACGACTATGTGTTCATAGAACAGTTGTTATTCTACACACTTGTCTTTGTTGTGAAAACATATAAAAAGACAAAGAATTCATACTACTACTGAACGAATAATAACCTCTAGCTTCCGGACTATATTCTATTCCTGTACCAAATTTCAATCTGCCCATCTAGAAAATTGGCAATTCTTGGATGAATTTTACAGCATTAAATATGTCTATACAAATCGAATACATAGGGAAAAATTAAACTTCTCGAGTGGGACTCGAACCCGCGATCTTTCCCTTACAGGGGAATGCCTTGACCAACTCTGTGATATCGCCTTGTAAGGGAAAGATCACGGGTTCGAATCCCACTCGGGAAGTTTAATTTTTCTCTATGTATTCGAATTGGCAATTCGTTGGCAAGCGCTTTGTAGAATAGAATGGACAAATATATTTGATTTTTGACGATATTTGATTTGACGTGCCTCGACGACTGTAATAAACGTCAAATCCCATACATTCGTCATTCTATTTGTTCCCACTTGTCTACATGAGCAGATCTGTTGAGCAGCCGTTTGTGCATGAGTATAAAATATCGAAAAATATTCACAAACATTTATAATATCAGTAAGAAAAGATAGTAAGAAGTAGTAATTGACTGGAAGATGGAAACACCAATTAGACAATAATAACAAAGTATGAGCACCTACACGTCCAGATAAAAAAACCACTTCACATGATTTACTGATTCTCAATATCTATAGGTAACGTTTTTGTCATCCCAAATCAGATACCGTAAGTGACAGTATATCAAAAACAGTAAGTATACATCACAGCGCAGTAAAACCAGAAGTGTCTTCCCGGGAAACAGATACGCTCGAGCTCAAAGGAAAAGCAGCCTTTGATGTTAAAAAAGCCACTTGAATGGTGTCTCATGGCGCACAATGCGATATCGCAGCGACATACGGCTTTAGCCATCATCGTCATAAAGTAGGTAAAGTGTACCCATTTTGTCCTCACGGGGAATTTTTGTTCCTATAGTTCGCATTGTTCCTCGATTTGAATAGCTCTGCTTTGTATTGTCAGTTGAGTACTACGAGTAAATGGATATCTGTGATAATTATTTACCTTTGATCAACATTTTACGAATCTTTTTATACTTGCAGTTCAGTGAACACAACAGTCTCTGTTTCTGTTTCTGTTTTGGCGTGGCGGTAGGGAACGCGACTGCTACGCAGGAGGCGCGAGTTCGATCCCCGCTCAGTGCAAATATTTGTAGGCATGAATATGGCTTGTGAATTGGTCTGGGTGTTTCTCATGTTTCTATGTATACTATAAGTATGTATTTAAAAAAGCATCTAAGTGTGTTTAACCGCATTCTTGATTCTATTTTAACGTCAATAAGAAACAATTTTATTGTTCAAGATTGAGAATACTTTGACTTTAACGACTTTGAGTTAAGCTTACCAGGGGCTAGATTGCGTTGTGTAGACTGTTGTGCAATGGACAACCCCAGAGTGAACAGAGACCAAGTGATACCTTCTGAAGTTTTTTCAGTGTGAGTGGTGAGTAGTTTACCTATTAGGAGAGGCACACACATTTTTTTCTGTATTTTTTTGATGAGGTATCGTGAAATTAATGTGCATGTATAATAAAATTGCCAACTGCCAACTATGTCTGTAAAGTAATGTTTGTGGGTACGTATTAATGTTTCCGAAGCCAATTGAGACATTTTATTTTATTTTATTTCATTGGGACACAAAACAGTTATACATTATATCATACGATATGATAGTTACATTATAAAATTTGGCAAATGTATAACCCACACTTAATAAATGTCCGCAAAGTAATGCTAAAAGTAAGAGTTAAAATTGTGCTAATAAGTAGTAGACTTACTTCGATTTCTGCATATCTACTTCAGTTGTAATACGCTTATATATTTTACACCATAATATCATGCTAAAACATCCTGTAAATATTAAAAACAATTCACAAGTTCTTGTACTAGATACAATATTAATCCATCTTGAAAAATAACAAGAGTGTACGGCGTACTGTTGTTTCAACTTTTCCATCAAAACTTAGCAAGTTAAGTTCTACGTAATTTGATTTTGAAATGTGACGAGGAAATCTTTGTGAGTGGACTAAAATGAAGTATAAAAGACAAGAAATTGTGACACAGAATGGAAAAAGAGAAAATAATCATCAGCTATTTCTCTAATGTAGCTCAGTAGCATATCCAGATGGACTCACGACCTGAAAAGAGTGGAAATGACAGACTGGACATGTCAAATGTTCAGCAGTAGACAGGTATAGGCTAATTGATTAATTAATTGAACTACCATAGCTTACAGAGTAAGTATTCTGAAGTAGCAATGGACCGACTAGATGTGCTGAAGGATCATTGGAGCAAGAGAATTCTCTTCCTTTCTTCCTTTTTGGCACGCAGAAACTCCCTTGAGCTTTACCTGAATGGAGCTTGGAGTCGATTAAAACTACCTGTTTTTCTTCACATCTGCTTCTGTTGTTAGAAAAACAGGTGTACCCTAGAGAGTATATTCCTGACACTCGGATTAGCTTTTGAAGGGGGACATCACGAAGAGCCGGTTCGACCAAACGCGAGTAAAGTTTAATCGTGGCATAAACAGCCAATATGTGGGTGATATTGCCCATTTACTCGAATACATTTTGCTCGCGTTTGATCGAATGTACCTTAAGTGGTATAAAAATTAAACATACATTATTCCATTATCTAATTTATTAAAAATACAACTAGACTTTTCTTGCAACAAAATAATCGAACACACCTATTTTTATATGCTTTTATGTTTTTCTCAATGTAGAAATACGATAGTCCTATTTTACTGTTTTTCAAGTAATCCCCTTTTCAGTTGAAAGTAATCTAAACTGAATTCGGAACCGCAATTCAATTTTACATTTACCAGGAGTCAGCGTTTTATATTTTGTGTCTAATTTCCGTTTCAAACTCGCTATGTTTTTATTTTTATCAGACTCGCATGGTCTCTGATAAAATGACTACCAAATTTCGTCTTTATTTTGTTCGACAGAAGGTTCAATATAAAACAAGAATATTTTCTAAAGCCCACTCTTTACGCGAACACGCTACATAAACTTTACTAGTTCTTTTTTAAATACATGAAATAATAACAGTGTTATTGATTTATGGATAGCTTATAAGGATACGCTAGATACTTTATAAGGATATCTTTAAAAAAGAAAGTTGCCATTCATTTATAGCAATACCCACATAAACCACACTTTGAATTCAACTATTTTTTGGAAATGGGTAAAAAGCATCGGATTTCGAAATAATCTAGGGCCTAGTGTTAGGCTTTCGACAAGAATATTTTTAGTAAAGTATCTCCAATGGGAGGAAGGATGTCTTTAAAAAAGAAAGTTGCTATTCATTTATAGCAACTTTCTTCCAAATCCGATGCTTTTTACCCATTTCCAGAAAATAGTTGAATTCAATGTAACCACACTGGGTCTTACTTGATAAAACTAGAGACAATCATATCATACTGTTTTACGACAAGATCAATGAATTTTATTTATCAAACATTACTAAATAAAAAGTTAACAAAACAGTATTAATATTTTTATAAAAAGAATAATTCAGCTACACAAAGACATATGTAACGCTAACACAAGTTATAGTCCGTTTTCTTGGACACAGAAACTTAACATTAGTATAGTTTAATATATGCATACAAGCTCAAGCAAAAAAGTTAAATAATGTTGCAAAACACAGTATCTGACATACAATTTATAACAGTGAATATTCTAGAAAGTTTACACTTTTTATAGGTCAAGCAATATATTTGTACGTAATAACAATGTCTGGCCAAGGATAAGATAAATTATACTAACAGTTATGGCCGTCGTTATCTATGGATGTGTCCACGGCTGGCCAAAATTTTGTGGCAAATTGTTGGCAATCTTCTCTCCTACTAGCTTTGGTTTGTCAGGCTAAAAGAGGGCATTGTAAGATTTAATGCTAGTTTTAATCTCAGTTGTGCTTAATCTCCGTGAGTGCATTCTCTCTTTTTTATTGCCACTACTGCTCTATAATTGATTTATAAATTGCGTTGCGGTAACTGCTCTAAATTACAATTAACGAACATCACAATATTCAGACAAAAATCAACTATCTGGATTTTGATCCGTCATACGATTAATGAGTTAATTCACCAACTACTTCAGGCGGTAGCATAATCTTTAAGGAGTGGGCCTTACGATCGAGAGGTCCCGGGTTCGAATCCTGGCCATTACACTACCGACGTGAACCCACTCCTAGCACAAGCAATTTAGCTTAGTTGGAGGGGTTAGGGGGAATATTAGTAACTTCGGTTCTAATATTTAAAAAAATCTTTCTTTAATACTAAACCATGAATCCACGTTCTTGTTCTTATTTTGTGAGTAAGTTGACATAATACATACTAATTCAATTTTTAATATACATCTTTGACGTACCTATTTATTTTATCGCATATTGATTTGACGACTGTGTAAATTATAAGAAACATTGTTGACATTCATTTATAATTGTATTATTTAATTAGTTTAATGACAATTATAATATAATAGCTTAAATAATGACTTGTTCAAATAAGTGCATTCTCAATTTAATTCTAAGTCTGTGATTGATTGTACGTCTTACCAGACATATCACAGTGATACCTACTTAATTTATGTAAATGACGACATCTACGTAAACCTGTGATAAACAATAAAATTGATTTGATTTGATTTGATATTAATAATTTAATCTTACATACCAGGTCGTTAGGTACATACATTTAGTTAATCAAAACGTGCCCTAATCTTGAGTTTGAGCCAATTTTCTTGTGGCTAAGTAGCACTTATTCAATATAATGTGTTTTAGGGGAACAGTGTAGTAATTATAAGTAGTAATTCTGTAAATTATGGGAACGATGTCAGGCCTAAAATGGATTTGGAGATGGATGGTCTATGATCTCAAATTACTAAAATATTCATAACTCTGTGAGATTGTATTGACACAATTGGCAGAATATTTTCTAAACCTTTTATTATAATCATGATATTTAGTTATTGCAATTAAAAACCAATTTTCATTTCGTCCTTTATATTGAATTCTTATCTGAAATATATTATTTGCTGCTTTTATTTGTGTGAAGCAAGGAATTAGGTATAAATGATTTTAGGGTTAGTTGGTGAGCCAGTAAGTAAAATTATTTTACTTTTATGTACACATAGTTTTTTTTATACCACTTAGGTGGCAGACACGGCCCACCTGATGGAAAGTGGTTACCGCGGCCTATTGACGTATGCGACACCAGGGGCGTTACACTCTTGCTGCCTACCCTGAAGAAACCTTCTAATGCCCCTCTTGAAGAACCCCATATTGTAATCGCTTGGGAAAACCATGGTATAATAGTATTAAAAGTTTTGGCGGTAGCAACATACAACATACACCTGATTTGCAGTTGACTTGCATTTCAACTTTATGTCCAAAAAATATGATACAAAATATGAACTAAGTTATTAATGAAATCAACACAAGCTGTGTTTAGTTAAACAATGTTCCAATTGTTTTATTTAGGTTAAAACCCACTTAACACTAATTGCCAAAGTTTGGTATCCCACAACAACATGGCCGCCGCTTTTAAAACTTACGTTAAATTAAGTAACGGGTTGGTGTGTTCTAGTTTTGAGTGGATGTTACAGGATAATTTCTTAAGAACTACACACACATTTCATTTCATTTTTTCCAATGTTTTTCGATCTTAAGAACTATTTTGTCATGACTGCATTTATACATGAATGCATTTATATGTAGAAAGTTTTTAGTCAGTGAGTCAGATTTAATGTTTGTTTGTATCATTCTTCACATTTTTATGGTTAAATGAAATTTAGAATAGAGTGTCGTGAAAAAATACCTAGGTTACTTTCGTGAAACCACAAACGGTTGCAAGTTCTTCATAAGGACTTGTGTTTTCCGGACTGCCTGACGTAGATTGTCTATAATAATTATTGATAATGTTGACTGATTTTATTATGTCATTGTGATCGAACTTCCTCAGCATTTCTTTTTTCCATTGCATTTCGACTGTGTTGATTTTAATTTTATAAGTTTTCTTTTCTATTCACATTAGTCCCGTAAGAGGGAGATATTAAATGGACTGGTATTCCATTCAATGTCTCCTTCACATTCGAAATATAAAGCTCTGACATTTATTTCATTTTATATAATAATTTTATTTTTATTGTATTTTTTCAGTCTGAAAACTACTACTGACACTTGTCTCACTTTTATTCACATTCATACCTAAAATATGTAGAAGTATTCAAATTAGCAGCGCATATTGTGAATTGTTATTAAAATTCACATCAATCTGTCTGAGCTGTCTGTTTATTATTTCATTATGAAATTGAGTGTAGGATAAATGTTTGAAAATGATTGAATAAATTTTAATAAAGCTATATTTTCGTACTCATATCTGTATAAATGTCCGAAGGTGATACTGCAGTGTATTAAAATCTACTTTTCACAAGTATGCTTTTTGAAGTTGCATGAAAAAGACCGACTTATACAATACACCTTTTTTACTAATCAAACTACTGAATTATTATACATATTCTTGTGTTTGGTTGAAATAAGTAATTATTATTAAACAACCAAAATTGGACATGTCGTTTTTATCTATAATATAAAAATGAATCGCAAAATGTGTTGGTAAGCGCATAACTCACCAACGGCTGGACCGATTTCACTAATTCTTTTTTTGTTGTGTTTGTTATTATCGGGGGAAGGTTCTTACGAAAAAAAATAATAAAACAGTTGTACAGAAAATTTCAGAAAGTAACTTTTCTTTTTCTCATACAAACTTTTTCTATTATGTGAGAGAAGTTTATGTTTACGTTACGGGATTAGTATTTAGTAGTAGTAGGTAGTAGTAGGAATGGGAATGGGAATGGGAATAGGAATAGGAATGGGAATAGTAATGGGAATGGGAACGGGAACAGGAATGGGAACAGAATTGCACGCGGGTGGAAAATATGGCGGTACGAAGTTCGCCGAGACAGCTAGTTAAAAATAAAATAGAGAGGGTAATGAAATTTTATTAATAGGGAAGTTCATTTTTATTCCTAGTTTTTTTCAGCAGCTTCTAATTAAAATTGCTTTTCTAAAGACGCAGCTTAAAAACCAGCTTACCAGTTAAGTTGTAGCTGAAAATTATATTTCAAACCAATTACCAACACTAAAAAAACAACATGTTTTTAATTAGGAGCTTTACAAATTTCAAAGACGACGCCGCCTTTGTCCATGCACTGCGATCTGAGTCTGGATCTTGACATAACTGCCTACTCCAAGGTGTAAAAGCGAATCAGAGCGTTTGAAGCCTTAGAGCGCAAGGGGAGGGCTGTTGACTTCCCCAGACGCACTTGTCGAGTGCCACTCAAGAACATCAAAGGAATTCATACGCAAAGATAGTCTGTGGTACAGTTTTTGTGCGATGTGTAATGATGGCGTTTTAAATATTTCGGTTTTTGGTAAGGTAGTTTACTGTTTGATTTCATAGGGTCAATGCTTTCTACTAAATTCTGTTGAAAATTTAGTCTCGATTTAATCACATTCTCTCACAATGTCTGTTGTTATTTTGAAATTATGATATTAAGAGAAAATGAGCTTTATGAATAGATAGTTAACAGGAGGAGGGCAAGTGAAGACCTTAAATAGTACCTATACTCTAATTTTATTCGAAATGTAGTGGCACGATAAAGAGTTAAAATGCCTGCGGGGTGTGAAAGAGCACCAATTGAGGCCGTCAAGTTAGGGACCACAATTTAACGTTAAATATCAACGAAAATAGTGGTCCGTATCTTCTGGACTATACCTCAGTTTTTTACACATTTGTAGTGTGAAATTTCTTGTAATGCTTTAGATACTAGGTAGTTTATTGCGCTATCCACTTGTTTGAAATATTTCATTATCTAAATATTAAAAAAATAAATATAGCAACACCATGTATTTGGAAAAAAAATCTTGTTCTTAAGAGCACCTTACATTCGCTGCGAATTTTTAGTCAAGTGCTCATTGAGTGGCTCTTGATGACATCAAAGAATTTCGTCGGCTCGTTGTACACGAAACAAAGAGTATACAGTACATAAAAAATATGCGAAGCTAAAGCGTAGTGAGATTACGGCAATATTATTATATACTAATCAATTTTGAAGCGTTTCCTTTGTCAACTTTTTTGGTAATTTGAAAATCAAACGTAATTTTGAGGAGGAACTTGAGAATTACCTGCCTATTGACCTTGAATTCTTGTTAACCACTGGAATGAAATTAAATGCTTACGCTTCAGGTAAGATTATGCACCCTGTAGGACCCTCACAACCCTCAGACATGCTTGCGGTTTGTGGTAGGTACAAGAATTAATAATGGGAATGGGATTTTGTCAATAGTAAAGGACTGTAGAAGTAGCACAATTCTACTGTTGATGGATCACTCAGTCTACATAATATTATAATAGTCTGAGATCACGTGAATCATACTGTCCTCAAGACAATTATTTACTCCATGAACAGAAGATATAAGATTTCGGAAGAGCCAAACTGTTATAAAAAATCGTGTTTTAAAAAAAACTTCTACGAGCTTAATGTTTAACTTTGTTTGTCAAATCTTAAATTCTATGACGTTATGTTTTTGTGACGTAAGCACTTAAGACAACCCTATCGTTGCGTCACCCCTGTCACACCATACCCAAGTGTGACATTCCGCGGCAATCCCCAATTATCATTCCAAACATCGGGGGATTAATTAAATTTCGTGTTACTATGAATTAATTGCTAGAGAGAAGGGTGTCTAATATACTGGGTGTGAGTGTGACGCTTCGCAGTGCCAAATTGGTTTTTCCACGTTAACACATTTGAGAATCTGATATTCTTGTGAGCTCGTTTACAAGTGAGTTGCTCTAATTAAAAATTGTTTTAATCACGCTGTCGAGTAATGGTAATAGGATTCCACTTTGTAAGTGTTTGAGTTCCTTTATAGAAAGGTATGATCATTAGAATATTTTATAAAATGAGGAGGCCTAATGTTTGCACCACATATTGTTTGATCTGCGGTATAAAGCCTAAAAACATCAAGGACTTTTTCCTTGACATTTTATAATATTTTCGATGGCATAGCAGTACTTAGTCTGTAAATTAGTATAAAGGGTAGGTTATCTCGCAGACTTCCAACGCTGAATAGGACCAGGTTAATGGTATAACAGCATAGCAAATGGAGCAACAACAGTAAAATCTCCTATTTTTATTCTCTCAGTCTAGAAAATTTCAAAATAATATAAAATAATATTCATTTAACCAATTTAATTCACAAGAGCCTGTTCACAGATGAATTCTGGAATAGCTGCATTTTTGGATGTTAATATATTTGCCTTGACCAGAAAATGTTCTACCTATCTCTATAATTATATTCTATCTATGTACCTTTTGCCCGATAGCCATTAAAAAGCCTTAATGTTATGACTTATAATATTGAAACAGTGCAATTTCTATAACTCTGACGTACTTATTAATGCTTATCAAATATCAGACTAACAACGCATAACATATCAAAACATAAAACAACAAACAACCTTCTAAAAGTTACATACAGCGAAGTGTTCAAAATATTGCAAAAGGGCACAACCTTTTATTCAAATTCATTGTTTTTAAACATCAAAATGTTTTCAAACAAATATCACGGAGTAGTGAAGTAGAGGGTTGGAGCAGATCAAAGAAGTTTATATTACACAGTTCGTTGGTTCTGAGCATTACAAAGCTTTCAACATTTTAGGACCTCATCGACTGTTTTATAATATTCTTTGCCGTTGACTACACAAATATTTACTTAATCCTAGTTTGCGTTATATAATGTAGCATATTTAAATGACTCCACTAAGACCTTCGAGATCAAGTTGACCTTACCTGCAAACCATTACACCAGATAGTTGATGGGTACGACTCTGGTTCAGGATTTCCTCTCAGAGTCGATAGGTCAGCTGCTAGTCCCATAAAAGCTTTATAGGCCATGAAGAATTGGAACTCCTTGCCAGCTCACGTGTTTCCTTCTACCTACAGTCCCGGGTCCTTAAGCGGGGCGTGAAAAGGCTTCTGATGAGGCCGTCAAGCTGAGTGCTGCCATTGTTAACATGGTACATGTTTACGATGGTGACCCTCTTTCCGAGACTTTGCCTTTAGCTTAACATCAAGTGTGTCCTTCTATAAAAAAAAAATTGCCAATTGCCCAACTTTTCCGTTTAGCTACCACCCTTACCCCGCAGTTCAAAACCCTGGTCGAAACATTCGGTTCTTCTACTTTTCTACGCTTGCAAGGAAGTCATCATACTATCTATAATAAAATAATAACTATAAAAGGAGAAGTGATAATAATTTATAGTCAGCAAGGATATAGAATGAAAAAATACGACTCCTTTTTCACTATAAACGCCATTAATCACGAACATATCGTCATCAAAACACACTCAGCTTTGTGTACACTAATAAGCCCCTCTAATTCATGTCATAAATTAAGACTATCTTTATAAATTTGCTCCCTATTCACATCGACCTTTAGAAAGAGGTTAGGGATGTCACAGGGTGCTAATCCAACTGTGTCAAACGGAAATGTCACTGGAACTACCTTATTCAAAAGTTATAGGCGAGATTGCAGTTACGCTAGCATTTCACTTTTGGATGAAATTTATTTCTAATTTTAAAGCAAATTGATTAGAAGAGTTGCTAAGATATGATACAATTGTGATTAGTTTCATATCGTTATTTGTAGTATTTTGATTGTCATCATTTTCTATTAATTTGCTAGTTTGATATTTAAGTCTAAGACACAAATAAATTAGCACAAAGTTCAATCAAGTAATTACCATTTTGTAATCTGAAAACATATTGACTCAAGTTTTGGTCATAGAATAATTTAGCATAGTATATATTATAATACCAGTTCATAATATCAGATGTGCCATTAAAAAACAAAATTTATATTTAGCTGAGCATGAATGAGAAAAACGAATAGAAATCCTTCATTGCGGAAAGAAAATTGGAAATTTTGCTCATACAACTTGGGATAGAATAGCGGAATAATGTTTTAACCTTACGGTTAGTAGACCTGGAATTCCCTGCCAGCTCACGTGTTTCCTTCTTCCTACAGTCCCGGGTCCTTTAAGCGGGGCGTGAAAAGGCATCTAATGAGGCCGTCAAGCTGAGTGCCACCACTGTTAACATGGTAAATGTTTACGATGGTGACCCTCTTTCCGAGACTTTGCCTTTAGCTTAACATCAGGCGAGGTGAAGTCAAATTGACGTGTCCAATATAAAAAAAAAAAAAAAAAAAAAAAAAAACCAACAATAAATCCCGTAGTATCCGTATTTATAAAGGGAAACCAATAGTAATCTTATGCAATGGAACCAAATCCCATAGACCTTGACCTGTTCTTTATTTTGAATAAGATAAAAAAAGTTACCCTTTAATTCATGCACCCCACTGTACCTTATAAGCATAACTGATGAAATTCCAAGGCCAAATGCTCTTCAAACATCTAAAAGAGTGCTCGAACGCTGACGACTCACTCCGCGAAATAAATTTCTCTCTTACACTTTAAGCTTTCACATCACGCGTCGCTGTCAAAATTCTCATACGTTTTGATCGCGTTATTACGTGCGTCGTGCAAAACAAATGAGACGGCGCTACACAGATATTTATTGCTAGATATGTTAGATATTCTACTGAGTAGCCGTTTGATTAGCGGAATAGACTCTCTGCCGTGGTATTTCAAGAAGGCATTAGAAGATTCCTATTGAATCGACAGCATTAGTGTGTCACTCCCCCCCCCCCCTCCTTCCCCTGGTGTTGCACACGTTCAAAGCCATTCCCTAGTCTTCATCAAGTGGATTGTGTGCTTGTCTGTAACCTAAGTGGTATGAAGATGTGTCAAATTCTCGGTAATATGTTCTTTAGTCTACTTTATAATCACGAAAGCATGAATAAATTACTTTTTTAGCAATATTTCTAGAAACAGCTAATTTTTAGAACTGAACCATCTTTTCACAATGAAAATTGCGTCGGGACTGGTGCCAATTCCATACTTAATAAATTAACAAACTAAGTATTAATTCTGAACAGTAGATTGCTGCATTTTATAATGTTTGTGAGGGGTCCTTACTTCTATTTCATTCTTAGTTTAGGTGTAGATGGTGTCAATATGGTTCTTACTTAGTTAATTGATATTAATAATAAATGCATTAAAACTAAAACTCGACATCAGATGCACGCTCGGAATACGGCAATAGGCTTATCTCTATCACATGGGGCCGAATACCATCATTGCTGAAATTTGGGTGTTAAATTCACCTCTGCCTAATCCTCCGGAGATGAAAGCGTGATTATATGTATGGATTTAAGTCAAACTAAAAGCAGATTATCAAAACAAGAGTTCTCAATTCTCAATAAAACGTAATAAAACAAAATTCAAGATGTCAAATTCCAAAAGAAAAAAATCACTTACACCATTGACCTCATTTTCCGGTAAGTTGTTGTTGTAATATCTTTCATCCATAAACCAGCTGTTATTGTTTCTATTTATAAGATAAGATTCTAAATAAGGCATTTAGCAAATGATTAAAACAAGAATTCCCAATAATTCTCAACAAACGAACAGAATTCAACCTATCAAATATCAATAAGAAGAAAAGCGCTTACACCATTCACCCCGTTTCTACATTTCCCGATAAGTTTGCTATTCCATTCGCTGTCTATCTGTGTGCTCAGGTGAGTGCGTAGGCTCCGCTCACGTAGAACTTACTGCTCCGCTCTGAATCACAAGCGCTGTATATCGCATTGGATATGAAATATCTTTCATTCATAAACCAGCTGTTATCGGATCTATTTATAAGATAAGGCCTTAAATAAGGTATTCACACGTCTTATCTTATTATTGAGCTAGAGGAATGGATCGATGTGATGTTATTTATGATAGGGTTCTTCAAGATTTTTTTAGAAGGCTCTCATTCAGGACGAGTATGGCCTCATGGTATTTCACACGGCCATGCGCCACTATAACCGCCCTCCATCAGGTGGCGGTCCACCAGATCGAAAGTGGTTATAGTGGCGTGAAGGCCAACTAAGTAGTAATAATAAAATTGCTGCTACTGTTGTTAAAAGTAATATGGCTATTTGCATTGGTCTGGGTGTTTCTAGGTATAATAAGTATATATTTACAAAAAAAAAAGCATTTAAGTATGTTTATCCGCATTCTAGATTCCATAACACATGCTAGTTATGCTGTGCATGTATCGAGTCTAGATAGCGTTGTGTAGAATGTTGTGGAATATATTTCTATTTATTTATTTTATGAAGTATTTATTCCATTGTAATTCAAGGTGATGAAAATGGATGGTAGGTATAATATGTCGTTGTTACGATTTGCGAGAATTGGGGGGTGGGCAGGCCTCATTGCTTATTTTTATTTTATTTTATTGGCAATACCTCTCCGTTTTTTTTTGTAGTCCTGTTAGGTTCCGCACAATAACTGAATTGAGGGACACATTTAAAGTTGTTCCACGTGGATACCATTCTAGCAAACTTGGAGAATCTATTGCAGATCATCCGATAAAGAACTAAAGTTACTGATATAGCTCCGAGAATAAGCAAGCTGAAGTAATGACAGTATGCTGGCCACATCTGTCGAAAGATCGGAGGTTGTTGAAGCAAACGAATCCTGGAGTGAAGACCGCGAAAAGACAAACGGTAGGTGGGACGCCCTCATGGCATTGAAGCACGGACCACATTGGCAGGGACCAAAACAATGCTTTAATATTCTAATTGATTGATTGATCGTAAGTAAAAACGAAGATGTTACGATCTTATATTCAAACTAAGCAATATAGCAGAATGTAAACTTTTTAGACTTTCTTTCATAATACAGATGATGACAGCAGGTTCCGTTGATGTAAATGTCCATTACACTTCGATGAATCCAGTCAACAAGAGAGAGGATAAGTGACCACTTGATTTTGTAATTGCCAATGAGAAAGCTTTCGACTCGTAATTTATGCTAATAAACCTTCTTAATATTCCAAACTGAAAAGTATACCCACAAATAATATAAAACAAATATTTTCTTGAATGATTTTTTTAGGCATTTATAGCTGTCATTTTTGGGTGTTGGAAAAATAAACTTCCTGGATAGACCTTTAAACTGTAGAAGTTTCAGGATTATCAACCAACGAAATACTTGAGACATCTCCTGCATGCGTTGAAATGGTTTAATTAGAATACAGGAATCTCATGAAGAATTTAAGGTCAGTCTACACACTCTAGCGGGAGACAGGCAAGTGATCTTGTCAACACATGCCCACATAATTGCCTAATGTTATTGCAAATTCGTCCTCTTTCTAGGGAACTCACGTTGCATGAGCGGGACTTGCACTTAATAATAACGACTTTAATTTGTATTCAACTTTAGACTAGACAGAATGTAATACATAAATATTTTTTAGTTTATGAGAAAAGGGAAATGAAATAAAACTTATTTTATATGTTTATAGTCCTAATAAAAAATTAAATGGAATTTCGGCTACATTGATGTCAACCTGGACTGCTTAATTCAACTCTATAATACCCCTTGAGTGCACTAATATTCAGTTCAGTGACTAAAATCACATCATTATGCTAACGTAGGCTTAATCACCGTTTGGGTTTCGTTAGAAGATTTATGAACCGTATTTGGCCGATGAAGTGTATTTGGTCAAATCCGACAGTGTTCCATTAATAAATGTTATTTACTGAATGGAGTTTAATAGATTTTGGATATTACAGCTACGAGGCATAATTTTACACATACCTGCCTAATAAATCTGATTTAATATTCAATATCGAATAATATTATTATGATTCGTTTTATATAAACCATGTTTTCCATAATTTAATAATTGAGTTCGGTTGCAATTAAATTTATTGTACGATATGAATGGTAAAAATTTACAGAGTAATGCGTCATTACAAGTTCTTTAAGCCTTCACCTTTTTCTTTCCTTCCACCTTTACCTTTTAAGGCTTCACCGTCATACTAATAGTGATCAGAGTATTTCGGACTATAGTCGACTAAAACCACACGGTGTTTTGTCATATCTACTTGTGCTACCGGTTAACCAAATATGTCTCAGGTAAGTGATACACTTAGGGCCCGTTAAGCCATGACTCTCAGCATTGACAATCCCGTATTATTGAAGATCAACTAATCATCCATCCTTCCCTATCACAATATGCCGCCATCATTCAAAACAAGCTCACGCTGCTGCCCAGTACAAAGGTCTGCAGTGTTAAGCCTTGTATTTCGACAGCTATTAAGATAACAAGTGACGCCGCTGCTCCATCTACGGTGGTCACTCTGATCTGTTTGATCCTATTATTACAAAACGTATACTAATAAAATTTCAAAGAGCTAATAAATAAGTCCTCTATAGCAACACTTTACTAATGGAAACGTAAATAAATTTGCAAGCCAATCGGACTGTATACATAATGTTTATTAATTACACAATTGATGCGTATGAACTGACTGACAATGGATCACATGTATAACGTGTGTTTGGTTAACCACGGAATGAACTACTATTATGTTAAGTGTTGTAGATACAAATTCTAAATAGGACTATGATTGCTTTGATTTTCTATGTCTAGCAGTGGACTGCACTAGGCTTACAAATAATAATTGTTCGATCTGTATGTCCTTTGCATTAATTACAATTTATATGCAACCTCTCCGCGATATAACACTGAATTTTTCAAAATTATATTTCTACTTCTTCATAGGAAGACACAAGAGGAGTGAGAAAGACCGAAGCGGAGTATGAAAGATGATATATGGCTAAGTAGAAATTGTATATTGAGATGGCTGCAACCAAAGATGAATGGAAAAGCAGGTACTTTGGGCCAACCGCTTGCTAGGATGGTAAGTTATGATAGATTGATTTTGATAAGTATCGTGGCTATCGCAAAGTATAATAACAATTTTATGAAGACTATTGGTAATTTTTACAGTTATAGATCATGTAAGCGATTATGCTATTACTATCCTGAAAAGCTTAGAAATTAGGTTGATCTAGATTAGGATCATCAAAAACCTACTTTTCCAAGAAGATAACTCCTACGTTCTACAGATTAACAACTTCACATAAAATTCCCCAAAATATAGACTAAATGAGTACCGAATTTACCGTAACATTGAACATGAAAAGTACGTTACTGGAATATAACCGAGCTTATATATAATTCAAGGAAGCATAAAAGACTATCTGTTAACCCTCACTTTGACTATACGATCAATCATTCAAACCCAAATTACTTGTGAGCGTCAAACTACGTCACGAAAACTTTCATTTTAACTCCACGTAAGCTATAGCTAAAATAGGTAACGAAGTCAATTTATACATAAGGTACAGAGGTGGCGCGCTCAATAATTTAGTCGGATAATTTGTTCGGGAGAGAGCCAAAGGTATCTATTATTCACTGGGAAGTCCGAAACTCACGGGAATGGTCTAATGCATCGGCAAATGTTTTCTATTTCTGACCCGGTTTCGGTTTGATGGATCACTTCTGCAAATTATGCTATGATTTAATTTTGTTCGAAAATGTGGAAATGAATCGTTGTCTGGTTGTGTTGAAAAGATTGATGTGTCGATTAATTCCTCTTGTTTTGTGGGGATAAATTATTTCTGGTAAAGCTTGTCGGTTCAATATTATGAATGCTGACTTCTGTTAAAGTACTTACCAATAGGTATGGTCCGCTAACTAGAAGTACGTTGATCAATAATTACAGGTGATTAACGTGGATGGTAAAAGACACATGTGGGCACAGGCACGGTCGACTCAATATTCATGTGGGCACGTTGTATTCGGTCTATATTAACGTGAAAACTTTCATCATAGTGTGCAGGATCAATTTCAGTTTCAATGTAGTTTAGTTTCTCTTTGCCATGTGGCTCTGTACCATCTATAAAGATCACTTAACTTAATTTGGTTAGGATTATTGAAATACTAACTTGCATAATAGACTTTTGATACTCTAATTGTATCTGATCTTCTTTGTAAGCTACAAAATAGTAGTAATATATCAAGTACACATATGCCGCACCATTAAGACCTGGAATTCCCTGCCAGCTCACGTGTTTCCTTCTTCCTACAGTCCCGGGTCCTTTAAGCGGGGCGTGAAAAGGCATCTAATGAGGCCGTCAAGCTGAGTGCCACCACTGTTAACATGGTAAATGTTTACGATGGTGACCCTCTTTCCGAGACTTTGCCTTTAGCTTAACATCAGGCGAGGTGAAGTCAAATTGACGTGTCCTGTATAAAAAAAAAAAGTTGTAAATTCAGTTTGTTTGGGTTTATTGTAGCCAATTTCAATTAAAACAGTTAACCCATACACACTACAATAAATTATTAATATTATTTTTTAGTACAATCAGAATTATATGTACTTTCAATATAATAATTACTCACGATAAATAAATACCTATTAAGGTTAGTCCTGCAGCCTTATTAAAAGTATAATGAATAATAGGAAATTAAACTACATAATACACAACGATCCTTTTTATTTTAGGAAATTTCACAATAAAAGTCTTGACTGGATCTTATCCATAAACGGCAATATGCACAGCAAATATTACAATTATTATCTTAGTCTATGAACAAAATAAACTTATGATTTTAATCAATACGAATATTTACAATGGCCCTTATTCATGAACTTCGTACAAGCTTAACCTTAACCTAATGAGTGCTTTAAACGGTAACTATTTAGTTCAGGTATTAAAAAAAGAAGTGCTTTGTCGGTTTAGGATCAAACACCATGCATTGAAGGTAAATAATAAGTTAACGAATAAGGGCGAACTTTTTTTACAATATTGTCCAAAATTCATACCAAATCATGGTAAATATAAAACATAAAATGAACTAAATTTGATACCCTGTTTACAAAGGGAGCTTTTTCTCCCTTCTTAGACACAAAGCAATCATCATATTTATAACGTTTAGATGTGGGATTTCGATTGTAATCAATTTGTTTTTTATCATTGTCAACAATAAAATTAAGAGATTCCAAAATGTTGTATTTAGCAAATTAGCTGTTATAACAACAGCAATGTATATTATAAAAGCAATTGGCTTATTTGAATATACATTTAAAAATTCAGGATAAAATGACTTGTGTTTCTTACAATTATTCATTTTGGCTTTGTACAGGCTATACGTATATCGTCTTTGAAAACATTGATTTATACATGGAAAATACTGCATTATACATTTTTCGTAATTGTTTTTAAACAAATTTATCATAGTTAAACAATGTGTGACAAAGATTCATGTATATTAGCTTATATGTAGTGTTAGTGGCAACAAAATTAGTGTAGTAAGAACATTATACATTTCATATATTGTCTCGCCTTCACTATTAATATTAGTGTTGCTTGAATTATAAATGTAACAAAGTCAACAAAGGACAAACAGTTGCAATTTTCATATAAAGGAGTTGAATGTAAAAGTGCACCGTATCTCTTTTACACATAATCATATAATTTTAACATAATTTGACAGCTATCGATAAAACAATAGCTTATAATAACGTAACACTTAACCAAAATTACACAGCAAACAGAATAACTATCTAATTCATTTGCTGATAATTTACAGAGTGTTTTACAGGATATTATTCGACTGCCAGGAAGGGTTATTTTCTCTATTTTCTGAGCTTTCAGTTCGATAACGTTAAAAGAACTGAAGCAGTAAATTTCCGTGGCTAAATCGAAAAATCTTGAATTCTACAAACAGCTGATTCATTCTTCTTTAGAAACGATCTTCGCAAAATTGCAGTAAACATCATTACCGCTAGCCATATTTACCCATTTTATATAAAATCTCAGGCAAAATTAACGTGAATTACATCCATTCATTCATAAATTCGTTTTATATATCTATTTCATATAATACCTTACTTTATGTTTATGAGATTCAATTTTCTAAAGTAATAAATGCTGGCTCTACCTTGCATTATACATGGAATCATTGTCTCATTGCTTTCGCTACATTGAAATTAATGAAATCATTACCAATTTTCCTAACTTAGATCTTTTAGTCTGGTTTCTCGATAAGCATTCTCATAAATTATTTACTGTTGCCTAGTTCATTACTCAAAATGCAGTAAGACAATAAATATACTTTTCAGGACTTAATTTTTTTAAACAGACTTACAGACCACACGTTCATATAAATTATTATTCACAAATTTATTTCCCAATCCCTTTTAGGCCCATGACCAAACGGCTAACTACAAACATTATCTGTACATTTTTCTTTCCAAGAAATTCTATACACAAATATTGGTTTTATTTATAACAAAAATATTTTTGAAAAATTCATACGCATATTACTATTCATTTTTACACCGTTATTATCTCTTGCATTTAAATATTTATATAACTTAGTGTATTACACATAAAGCTATTTCTTTCGGCATGACAATTCTTTTTTTACTAAAAAACCGTGGACCTAATGTTGTTCCTTGCAAACACCTATTTGGTTAGTTCTTTTTGGTTACGTTGGGTATGACTAGAACTATACAGAGTGTATCCATAACACTAAGCCTTATCCTATATCTGAATTATGCTGTAAGGTGTCATTTTTTAATGATGGAACAAAAACAAATATTTATATCTATCAAATGGTATATATAAAGACCTTCGAGCAAAAAGGTTGTCTCAACATGAGACGCGTTTGAGTAAAAATGTAACTATTGCGCTTCATAATTGTGTGTATGATTTTGATGTTGACATGTTTTATGAGAAGAGAATGCGACTTGACGCTGATAAAGAAACCATCACGATCCCCATGTAGATATTTGCTTCTGAAATAAAAATGAAACATTCATGTTATTGTTTACTTGCTAGCTAATTTATAAAACATATAAAATAATATTATCAATTCTACTTGTATAAAGTTAAACACAAAATATTTTCTTTAAGTTACAATGAAAGGAACTTAATAATAGAACTAGATAAGTATTTTGTTAAAAATATTTCAAAGAATTTTAAATATTTTCCATCGTTAATTAGAATTTTCTTTTACATGTTCCAATTAATAAGTAATTTTATATCAAAGACTTCCTTCATAAAATACTTAATTACGTTACAGAACTTTAAGGTTATCATCGTTTAATAATAATTAGGATCAATAAACTGATCGTAATTTTTTATAACAGCGATAATTTCAAATTAAATTTTGGTAAATTTAAAAATTGTTAACGTTATTAAAATTTTGTAATAGTAAACAGCAAAGTGTAGTTACCTCTAGTACCAACTGCCGCTGCTAGTTGCATATCTGCTGCAGTAGGCATCTCTGGCGTAGTACTTATTGGTCCTGTAGACAAAATAAAATAAAATTACGCTACGAAAATGATACTCGAACATGTGCGAGACAAGTCTCACCTCAAGTATTTCATGATAAATGGGCCAAGTGTAATATCGCTTAGGCACTTCACATGTTCTGAATAGAGCTATTGCAGCTCACCTTCAACCGAGTGGTGGAAAAGAAAATAAGTGATAATTTAGAAATCTCGCCAGTAAAAAGACTTATGAGAATCAAAATCAATTATACATATTAAAAATATCACATGAATTTAATTACGCCAGTCCGTAATGTTTATTCTAACGAAGAAGTGTTTACAATCAATAACGCTAAATAGCACTTTCCATAACGAGATTAATTTAATAAACACTGCAAAAGATTTATTCCAAGCACGGGAGCAAAACTTTATTCATTAAATTAAGCTGGCTCATTCGAGATTTTATCTTTGCATTCTACAATTTATTAATACGGCAAAAATAATGGTTATAGCTGAGGTAAATATTCCTCGGGCTTCCTCTTTTGCAGGATAAACTGGGATATTTTATGACTATACAAACCGTGTATGATTAGACTACGTACACTCTTGAAGGAATTTTTATAGCATTAAGTATGCTATATGCTATAAAATTCCTTCAATTGTTTGGGCGCAGTTATCAAAAAAGCAATGTTTAAAAATGATTGTAACATCATTCATTGATTCCGATAGTTCGAAAGAAAATCGGTAGATGACGCTACGTCGCCTCAAAGACGTATAAGGTGGGAAATTTGAATCATATCGGGCGTGTCTCGGTAGCCGAATTGGTCAGGCATTCCCCCTGTAAGGGAAAGACTGCGGGTTCGAGTTCCGCCCGAGAAGATTCTTTTTCCCTATGTATTCGATTTGTATAGTTAGCATACTTAATGCTATAAAAATTCCTTCAATTGTTTGGGCGCAGTTATCAAAAAATCAATGTTTAAAAATGATTGTAACATCATTCATTGATTCCGATAGTTCGAAAGAAAATCGGTAGATGACGCTACGTCGCCTCAAAGACGTATAAGGTGGGAAATTTGAATCATATCGGGCGTGTCTCGGTAGCCGAATTGGTCAGGCATTCCCCCTGTAAGGGAAAGACTGCGGGTTCGAGTCCCGCCCGAGAAGATTCTTTTTCCCTATGTATTCGATTTGTATAGTTAGCATACTTAATGCTATAAAAATTCCTTCAATTTTTTAGGCGCAGTTATCAAAAAATCAATGTTTAAAAATGATTGTAACATCATTCATTGATTCCGATAGTTCGAAAGAAAATCGGTAGATGACGCTACGTCGCCTCAAAGACGTATAAGGTGGGAAATTTGAATCATATCGGGCGTGTCTCGGTAGCCGAATTGGTCAGGCATTCCCCCTGTAAGGGAAAGACTGCGGGTTCGAGTCCCGCCCGAGAAGATTCTTTTTCCCTATGTATTCGATACGTTCACTCTACTCAGGGCATATTATATTATAATAGCCAATTACGTCTAAACTTTATTTAAAATGTATCGATGTCTAAATGTCCACACATCTCACACATTTAATAATATTAGTAAGATTTCATTACATTAATGTTTTAAGTTAAGAATATTCGAATAAGAAAGCACAGAATATCGAAGGAACCTCAGAGCTATTATGAGGAAGAATGGTTTAAGCATATTATCAAGAAATGGCCACAGGCTTCTGACAGGTTCTTTCTCCTCCTCTTATTAGAAAACACTACAATATACGCTGATACAATATTCACCTATTAGTTGATACCTCTCCGTCCTGCAAAGTCACTACTCTGGCCTCGATCTAATAGGTATCGATTTATCTGGAAACGGTTTGTATCAGGCTACCATAGAAAACTTCTTGCAGATACTAAGCCCTTGGCCCTTACATACTTGCCAAAATTGTAGACGTTTGGGTTTGAGCTTGTGCTCCTGAATTAGATTAAAAATCTACCTATAATTAAATTTGAAAGTTGCATTCGTCACTCAATGAAATATTGATTTTACGAAGCCACCTAAAATAACTTTACAGACCTAACAACATAGCAATACCAAAGATATTGTCGCATTTTCAGATATTTCAAATAAAATGTTGACTTTTTCTATATTATTTGGCGATATCCAATGGTTTATGACATACAATGAATTGTGCCTTACCCTCGAGACTGCTACAACAATAAGTAGAAAACTCTATCCATCATAGTAATCCATCTTTCAATGTCCAATGCGGCAAGATATTTTTAAGGTAACATTGGGGAACTAGGTTTGTTAACTTTTCATTAAGGATCATAAGAAGCAAACGCTGAGAAAAAAATGTTTGAACGCCCACCGATATTCTATTAAGCGCATTTACCCTCCACAATGGAGTTAACGAAGCATAAAATTATTCACGAGGACTGTTGAAAACGTTCCTCTCATGTACTTTAGATAGCTGCCTACACAAACTTTCCACTGATAAAAAGCTGCAACGACCCTTTTGAAAATTATGCCTCAAAATTGTTATTTTCATGGGTCTCCTTAAAAAAATATACCCGGGCCTATTTCTTATTATTTTCGCTCCTGCATTAATAATATTTGTCGTCTTATAAAATCTTGAAAGCACTTTTTTGATGTAAAAAATTTGCTGTAACCGTGTCGACATATAAATATTATAGGGTTGTTCCGTACACCGTATAAAACATTATTTTCCTTTGAAAAGAACCTCAAATGCAAAAATCTGTTCCTCTGAATTTATTTATGAATAATGAAAACGAAATTATTGTATTTTCAACTCTTCCATTTCCTTCTGATTAATTTGGTTGTGGTTTCAAAGACAGTTTAACTTGTCTGAGACTTCCCAAGAGTTTTTTATTTGGTGTGTTTATGGATGTTCGGGGAGGTGGGCCTCGTCAGCATTGGGCTGCAACCCGTCTAAGAGAAGGAAAACTCTGAAATCAAACCCGGGGAGATGGGCCTCGTCAGCACTGGGCTGCAACCATCTAGGAGAAGTTCACTCCGAAATAAAACCTACTCTCAGGGAGCATACCCGAGAAAAAACCCCGATCCAAGGTGTTAGCCGACCCGTGCCGAGGATTCGTGACCAGAGGGCAAGCTGGTGTAACGGAGGGTGTCTGTGTTGGCGGTCACAGGTCACACTCAAGATTCCGCCTTACCTCCGTAAAGGGCTCTGCGGGGGTGGACCATATTTTCCCTTTGACTCGTGGGAACGCAATGGTGATTAAAGAAATAAATCAACCGCATGGCGGCGACGCGGTACGCCACCCGTCACGTCTCGTTTCCAATGGGGGCGAAAAGTGGCTCACGGAAAGCCGTTTTGCTACGTTGAATGTTGGAGGTGGAATGGAAGAAAAAGTGAACGATGTTTGTCAGATGATGGATGAAAGAAGGATTGATGTTCTTTGTGTGAATGAGACGAAGAGGAAAGGATGTGGCACCACCAAGCACGGACCCTACACCGCGTACTGGTCGGGAGTACCGAGTACCGACAGAGCTTGCCAGGGAGTTGGTGTCATCCTGTCCGCTAGAATGGCTGAGTGTGTGAATGTATTCAAATGTGTGAATGCTAGACTGATGTGGATGAGAATGAAAGTTGGACTCACTCGTATTTTTGTCGTAGGGGTTTATGCTCCTGTAGACTCCGGTACGAGTACGTCCCAGAAAGTACAAGAAGAAAGAGAGGAGTTTTGGGAGAGTGTAAGAGATGTCTTGAGAGAATGTAAGGATAATGAAAGAATAATAATGTTAGGTGATTTTAATGGATGGGTGGGACTGAAACGTGATGGATTTGAAAGGGTTCTTGGCAAGTACGGAGATGAAAGAGTAAATGAAAATGGTAAATGTGTGCTTGAAGTATGTTTGGAATGGAACCTTTGTGTGTCAAACTCTATGTTTGAACACAAAAGGATTCATATGTATACAAGAGAAGCTAAGAATGTCAGGAAAAGTATGATTGATTTAGTAATAGTGGATGAAAGATTGAGGAAAAATATTCTGGACACTAGGGCTTATCGCGATGTGGGCATCCATACAGATCACTTTTTGGTTATATGCCGTATAAGTGATCTCTTTAAGGGATGGAGACATAGAAGGCGTGAGCCCGTAAGTGTTCTAGAAAGAATAAAAGTAGAAAACTTGCAAGAAGATAAAGTGAGAGAGGAGTATAAAAGCAAATTGACTGAAAGGTTTCATGACATTGATAGTATTTGTGAGATTGAGGAGTTGTGGAAGGTATTTAAAGATGGGATTGTGAGTGTGGCTTCCCAAGTATGTGGTAAAAGTAAGAGAAGTAAAGTGCAAAAGGTGAAGCATGCATGGTGGGATAAAGAAGTGCAAAAGTTGGTATTTGAGAAAAAGAAAGCGTGGCTAGACTGGCTTGCAGTCAGAGCTAATGAAAGAATGCAGAAAGCTACGAATGAGGATGTGGATGAAGCGAAAAATAAATATAGAAGACTGAAAGGGCTAGTGAAAGGAGTGATTGCCAGAAAGAAAGATGAACAAAAAGACGTGTTTGATGAAAGGTTATGTGAGGATTTCCAAGCGAATATTAAGTTCTTTTGGAAGTCCATTCGTTCAGCCAGAGGAAAAACGCAGAGCTCCGAGTTGAACGCTATCAGAGACCAGAATGGAAGTATTGTAAAAGGTGGAGAATGTGTGTTAAAAAGATGGCAGGACTATTTTGAAAGCTTGTTTGAAAGAGAGGATGGTGTACAGGCACTAACCTCGGTGATGGATGACCATGTCAATGCTGATGAAAGTGGTATTAGTATGAATGAAGTGGTGAATGCATTAAGAAGTATGAAAGCTGGAAAAGCAGCGGGATATGATAAGGTGACAGTCGAGATGCTGAAGGCTGGACATGGCCTCGTAGCAAGTCAGTTGTGCCGCCTATTCAACATGTGTTGGGTTAACGGTCGTGTACCAAGTGATTGGTGTAAGGCCGTTATAGTTCCACTTTACAAAGGAAAGGGCTTGCATCAGGACTGCAAAAACTACAGGGGCATTAGCCTACTCAGCATCGTCGGCAAACTGTATGCGAAAGTGTTGATAGAGAGAGTTATGAAAGAAACCGATGAGAAAATATGGGATGCACAAGCGGGTTTTAGAAAGGGAATGGGATGTACGGATCAGGTCTTTTCCTTGCGAAGCATAGCCGAAAAATTTTTGGCCAAGAGTCAAAAGGTCTATTGCGCATTCGTGGATTTGGAAAAGGCCTATGATAAAGTGATGAGGAATGAACTTTGGTCGGTACTGTCTATGTATGGGGTGAGCAGCAGCCTTATTCGAGCTCTGAGGTCTCTCTATGAGGACTCCAGTGCTTGCGTGAGGATACATGGGTCATACACTGATTGGTTTCGCATCCAAAAGGGTGTAAGACAGGGATGTGTAGCGTCACCATGGCTGTTTAACTTATTCATGGACAGTTGTTTGCAAGAGTTGAAAGATAAAGAATGTGGTTTAAGAATGAATGAGTTACTCGTCAAATGTCTTCTCTATGCTGATGATCAGGTTTTACTTGCGTCATCGGCAGATGAGTTGCAGGAGATGGTAACAACTATGCATGGAGCTTTTGAGAGAAAAGGAATGAAAGTGAATGTTAGTAAGACAAAAGTTATGGTTTTTGAAAGAGATGAATGCGTGACAGAGTGTAAGATTTGTATAGATGGAGAAAGAGTGGAACAAGTGAATGAGTTCATATATTTGGGAACATTGTTTACAAGAGATGGAAAGCATGAAGAAGATGTTGAAAGGAGAGTGACAGCTGGAAATAGAGTGAATGGGGCACTGCACAACTTTATGAGCAGCCGGAAACTGTCCGAAAAGGCACGACGGGCTGTACATCGAGGAGTGTTAGTGCCGACTCTTATGTATGGTAGCGAAAGTTGGGTGTGGCAGAAAAAGCATCAGAGTAGAGTGAATGCAGTAGAAATGCGTGCGTTGCGAAGTATGTGTGGATTGACCTTGAGAGATAGAGTGAGAAATAGCGTGGTAAGAGAGCGATGTGGAGTAATAGAAGATGTTGTGACGAGAATTGCGAAAGGAATGTTAAGATGGTTCGGTCATGTTGAGAGAATGAATGAAAGAAGACTAACGAAACAGGTGTATGAGGCGAGTGTGGAGGGTACTGTCGGTAGGGGAAGACCTAGGCGCACATACCTGGACCAAATCGGGGAAGTTTTAGAAAAGGGGCAGGTCAGGAGTACCCTAAACCGACGAGCATGCATGAAGAATGTAATGAGAGTGAATGAAGCGAGAGTAGTATGTCAGGATCGTAGCAAATGGAGATCCGTGATCTCTGCCTACCCCTATGGGAAACAGGCGTGATTTTATGTATGTATGTATGTATGTTTATGGATGTTTATGGATGCAGGAGTTATAACACTGGAAGAGAATTCTTTATTATCAATATTATGTAAAATCTTCTCTAGTCGGCTATTTGAAACCAGTCCATCATTGTCATATGAGTTTTAATCCAGTGATTGCGTGCACTATGGGGCCCGGGGTCCACTCTTCTACTCCCGTTTTTCATACGTTATACGTTACAGGATCGACTGCCATCTGGCTCCCGATACCGAAAAGCTTATACCAGAGCTTGCTTCGTCAATTAAGATCTTGATAGGGCCAGTTATAGAATAAAAATAAAATAATATACATCAATCAGTCATGCAAAATTAAAAAGCTAAAATTAATCGCAAAGAGAAACTATTTCATAACTTCAAATCAAAAGTATTTTAAATAACTGTTAAATAAAAATTCCATTCGAACGATGATTAATCCATTGAAGCACTATTATGCAAATTAAAAGCATTTAGAATTCACTGCTCACTGTTGAGTACTAAAATATTTTACAGTTTTATTTCAAAAGTTGTTGGCTTTTAACGGTATATGAAGTTATTTTAGTAGTTAAGGACTTTTATGTTCGTCTGCAGTTCGAATTTAATTTAAATCATACACTTAAAATTCGACGGTGGATTATAATACGTTAAGTGAAAGATTGAGATACGAGTAATTTGCAGGTATTACAAGGTTTGAGTACTGAAATCTAGAACAGCTTTGATGGTAGAAGCAACCAATAAAACAGAAAAGGGGGGGTTCAGGTAATTTAGATATAAAGAGACGATGGACGAAATTAAATGCAAAATGTTTTATAGAGCAGAGTAGGTCTAAGAAAATATGGATGGATTGTGTGAGATATATATATATATAGATATATATAGGATATGGCAGAAAATGACATCTGTCAGGAATGTATTGTGGAGAATCACAATACATCATGTTGCGCCGACTCCAACTGATTGGAGTCAGGACAGGGCAGGTTGAGGATAAGTTAAGCCTTTTACCAAAGGAGCAAAACAGACGGAAGATACAATGACACTTTTGCTTCCTTAGGTTACTGTGACCGCTTACCACGTAAACTACATGCATATAAAATTTAGCAATAATGAAAATGATCTTCTTACCTGGATAATAAATGGCTTCTTTTCTAACAGCATACTTCGCTTGAGGTATCCTCAGCGTGCAAATGAACTCTGCCGGTGAAGGCAGATCAGCATCATTCAGCGTTACCGAAGCTACTGCTGAATATCTTCCATTGACCACTTTCACTTTGTGGTCTACTTGAAGATGTCTGGAGCAAAACAAAATTTTAAATAGAATTTTGAGAGTAATTTTATTCTTGACGTTTAAACACAACCATAGGTATGCTTTCATTAATTTGGTTCTTTGGATTGCTGGCAGAAATGGAGAAAATGAACTGGGAAGTATAACTAAAGTAGGAAATCTCTACGAAGGTCTGCAAACTATAGGTGGTTTCACGGTAGAATGGAGAGACGTGGCTGTGAAGTTTCACCATATAGTACAGATAGATGCCGTAAATGGAAATAGAATGCCGTAAATAGAAATAGGTCAGAGCAGCAATCTCAAGTCAGATTTTTCTCAGGTCATGGGTAACTTCAAGCCTCGTGAGGTTGAAGTTCATTCTATAGATATACCCAATCTAAAATATTGAGGAAATGGGGCTAACATAGAAATCTTTTAATCATACTTAACATATTGTCCATTCTTTAGTACTTTCTAAAACATATTCTTTTGATTAAATTTTGTTGTTAGTTCCAAGACAAATTTCCCTTGAGGAGAGGAAAGTTTATTGTTACTGCAAATATGTGGTCGCAGTTTGTAATGTTGGTTACGCGAAGTTAAATTAGAAAGTTGATGTATTGTAGTTCATATTTTCACTATAAAAATATTATAACCCTAGTATTAGCTTGTAAGAGAAGAATAGGTAGGTACCTAGTTAGAACATAAATAAACTTAACTAAAATTTATGTTTATTCCATAATGCATATTTTAATTTGGTGTATCCACACAACAATATATATGATGTTTATGCTAAAAACCAAAAATATAGGTAAACTTTCGATATGATATGAACTCTAGATATACCATCTGCAATTAGAAGCGAGAATTTGTAACTATGAAATGAGTAACCTCAAACCACACGGCACTTGAATCATCGTAGGAAGGGATACTACACCGGTAAACGTTTAATAAACTAAATGTATCATCTAATACTCTTAGCTTTCTATTGAATGCAATAAAAGAATTTGAAACGAAAAAGTACTGGTAGTTGGAATCGTAGCACTTCCAAGCGTAGAATTTAAATCTCAATAATAGTCCAATACACTCCCGAAAGAGAATTTCATTTAGGTAGTTACATTCTGACAGCTCAGTGGACATTTTATCAGTTAAATTGTTTGCTCTGTCGACGATAACTATACAATGAATAATGTAATTTTCAATGAAGCTTTATGACAATTTATTATGAATAATAATATTAATTGATTGTTGTGTGAATAATTTCATTGGTAATTTCAGTTTGATAACAGTATTGTTATGATGCAAAGTAGCGCTATCTGTTGAAAAAAAAGGTGGAACTAGCATTTGCTTACTATTCGATTGAAATATTAACGTCCGTCATGATCATAGTTCTACAACTTCGCAACTAGTTCCTTACAGGTCCACTGAGCTATCGTATATTATAGGCACCGTAATACTTTATCTATTTATACTAAATATGTGTTGTAAAAGAAATTGAATTACTTTTGTTTCTTTACTTTGTACACTCCTTCCTATATTGCCTCTCGTCTCATTGCTTCCGGGTATTAAATCCTTTGCAACACGTACGTGACATTTATATTAAGAACTTAGATAACACCAGACTTGGTTCATATATTTTAAGCCATTGTGATATTAGTCGATATTACCTCTGTTTTACGTTTGAAATAGTCTTTTAAAATAAAATGTTTGGACATGGGTTCAAGTTAATTAGAGCACTACTACTATACAAGAAACCGGTATAAAGGTAGGATTGATGATGATGATGATGATGACACTTCTCTTGAACAAAAACAATTTTGAAAATCCGTCTACACATAACGGAGCTACTTACGTGCAAAATTAAAAAGCCATCTAACATTATAAATGCAAAAGTAACTCTATCTTTCTGTCTGTTACGCTTCCACGCTTAAACCACTGAACCGATTTTAATGAAAGTTGGTATAAAAGTAGATTAGACCTTGAGAAAGGACATCGGCGATGTTTGGTCGCGATAACTGACTTCCACGCGGGCTGATATAAACATTGGACAGTTCAATCTCCTTTTTCGAAGTCGGTTAAAAACGAAGTAAAAATTCCATATAACCGAGTAAAATATTTCAGCAAAGCATATTTCATAAGAAATGCATTTGGCAGGTCAACCAGGTGGTGGCATTCAGGTCGACTAACTTTAATTTTGGCTCCTACCGTTGCCAACTTCTTTTATACTCATAACTCATAATCAATTGTTTGACATATGATATATTATTGTAGGTTTATCCAAGGTGGATATTTTAACAAGACGAACGTATTAAAATGGATATCATTCGTAGCTATTTTTTATAGCATAAATAATATTAATATATATTATATTAATCCCTATTACATTGGGACCTAAACATAAATTGGCGAAATGTGGGTGCTAGCACCTCTGCCTACCCCTTCGGGGAATACAGGCTTGAGTTTGTTGTTTTTATGTAATAGCTACGAATAACTAGATGCTACCCGCGGCTCCGTTCGTGTGGATATTTCTATCCTGTTGCTGCTATCCAGAGAAACTTATTCTCGGGATTAAAAGTAGCCTATATGTAACTCCAGACGATAATCTATCCAATATCTTTGAGCCAGTATCAATCAGCTGTTAAAATGAGGTTAAATAACAAACATTCAAACAGGTTTTTTTTTTCACTTTTACAAGTTTAGGCAATATGATTCAACTAGATGTAGACGTCATCATGTAGTTTGAGTTGGTTTACGATTCATCATGAATACTTCATTGTACTTGTGATTAGGCATTCTATTCATATAGGTTCACTTCTCTATATCTTCAAAGGCGTAGGTAGAAGTAACTGTACCTATTATATTATACACTCAAATATCATGTTTCGATTCCCCGTAAGACTAAATGAGAAGCACTCGAAACCAGCGCACTTGCAGAAAATGATTAATGACTGTAGATGAAGCTCGAGAAGTGTGTAAGGACTAAGAAGAGAAACAGAGGACGGGCTATTTTTTCTGCCTACCCTCGAGGAAAAATGACGTGAATATAAAACATGTATGTGTGTACAACGACCCATTGCCGCCTATCGGAGATGTTTCTAAACTGACTTCCTGTCTAGGGTGTAACCGATCTCATCTCCGGTTTTCATGACGGAACAATATAAAAACAAAGGAGGGAGTTACTTTCCAGTAAGACGGTTCCAAATATGAACAAGAAATGTCGTTATTTTATCTCCTTGTAACATTTCTTTTCTTGGAACATATTTTTATTATTCACATAAAGTTAGGCAAAGGGAGGCAATTGTCATGGAATCAAATGAACCAGTTTTAAGGGGAACATTTGGAACAAAAATAAGCGTGCTTAAAAGCTTTATAGTGTTTACGGTAATGTGATATTCCGTAGCCAATTAATGTTAATTGACTTTGTATTAGCAAAATATCTCACAGTACCTTTTCAGACATAACATTTATGTTGTATAACATTCGAATAAATTATTTGTGTCTTCAATCTAGCCTACTTGACTATAATATGTGTTTCACTATGGAGGTAGCCTTCACTTCGAGAAGTCAAAGCTTACTCCATAGGGTTTGCGTATCCATTTGGTTTGACTTATATGGTTTTTATGGCAGTGACCTCCAAACCCCTAGAGAAAAATCTGCCTTATCAGGTGCCAATGATAGCTCCGTAGGGGTGCAAAAAAACTCATCCTAAAGTTTGTCAAATGCTATCTTATAAAAAAGAAAGCGGTTGATGAACAAGGAAATGCATAATACGTACTGAGTAGATTTGTTTTTAAATTCATTTTGATATTGTACAGTCGACAAAGGAGATACAGTTGCACTTTATGATAAAACTTAAAATGCGACCGTGTCTCTTTTGTTACCTGTTCTAATTATAAAGGTAAACTCACTTTTCAGGTGTCGCAATGGTGAGGTTTGGCGCTGGGAAGGCGCCATCCGCCGCACAAATCACGTTCACCGTGTCATCGTCGGTCTTGTTCTGGATCAGCCGGAAGCTCGTCTCTGGCACTGCAATTTGATTCTTTTGTTAGGCAACATCTCACCATGTGTGTGACTGTATATGAGAGTATATGTGGATATGTGTATGTGTGTGTGTAAAATTATTAGATTGTACCTTGGTTTTCATTTTATCCACCTATCACAAATCGAACAAAATATTCATAACATTACATTACATTCATAAGACAAACTATTTATATATACTTAAAGACGGATATAAATAGAAAGGAAATTTGAAGTGATTCAGGTGTGGCTCAATAGCTCAGTTGGAAGAGTATTCCCCCTGTAAGAGGAAGGTCGTGGGTTCAAGTCCCACTTGAGCGCTTCTTTTTCCCGACGTATTTCGAACTTAAAAAGTTAGCATGATAAATGTTATAAAAAATTCATTCAAACTATTGATATTTTCGAGCGCTATACCATCGCTAAGCATCTGCCAAATATCGGCATAACAGACCCGAGTGATACGAGTACCTGCTCTCTATGCAGAAGGTTCTAAGTATACCATGTGTGTGTCAGTGAATCTGGATGAAAGCTGTGTATGTGTGACTGTGCAATAGATAAAAAGGTTATGAGTTCTGGGTAAATTTATTGCGCACTTTCCACGTTTGCTGTGATTGAAGGATCGTTTAACACAGCATGATATCGTCTTATTAACTATGAAGGAAATAAAATTGGCAAGAAAGAAAATTTCACTATATACCTACAGGCAGATTTAAATGTGTGATTTTTGAAGTGAAACTGAAGGCACGTTGAGCCCTTTTTTAAGTATAAACGTTATAATTTTCAAACATACAGCAGTTTTATGCAGCCTGTAAAGATAACATCGCTTGTTTTTGTTATACATATGCGTACTTTGATTGCTATAAAAACAGTCATCATCATCACTGCATAAAGTTCAGTTTCATCCAAAGCTTGCTATTTGGAGCGCAGTGTCCGCTCTCTTATTCTTTTTCAGGTTGAAAAATGAAACTGAATTAAGAATGTGAAAGAGGAAATTAAAGCATTACGGAAGCGTGAATGGAATAAACGTTTTATTTTTAACAGAACGATGCGGTTCTAGTGAAATTAAGTTAGCTATTCAGCGAATTATTTAAAAAAACGATAATGATTATGATAGTAAGTAGGTACGTACAAAATTTAGAACTGAAGACATAACATAACATAACATAAACTCACGCCTGTATTCCCCGAAGGGGTAGGCAGAGGTGCTAGCACCCAAATTTCGCCAGTTTATGTTTAGGATGTAATAGGTGGCGAGCCTATTGCCATTAACCGGGCACTTATAAACCTGCGATAAATACACACATAACTTCGAAAAGCATCGAAAAGTCATTGGTGTGTGCCATGGTGAACCTGGGATCGAACCCGAGACCTCGTCTCAGCAGTCCATTATCCATACCACTAGGATACCGCAGAACTGAAGATTCTTTGAAAATTAAGAAAATGTTTGAAAATTATCCAAATACTCATTCTAGATACGACTGGTTTAATTACATTCGGGACCTCCAAGTGTAATTAAGTCAGTCATATGGAATGAGTACATCTTGTTACATAAACGACGCATCTGATAATTATACATACTTACTTTGAATTAAAGTAAGTATGTCTAATTCGGGAAGCGCTGGATACGGGCTGCATTAGATCAGTCATTCTGGAAGTCTATGGGAGAGCCCTATGTTCAGCAGTGGACTATATGTGGCTGATATCATGATGATGATGACTTTGAATTACAAATTGCGATTTTATAAAATATTTCATCATAAGTGCAGTCCCGACCAATTTAGTTTTATTTGACCGAAGGCTTATAAGCCCCATCGACATAAAAAAGAGTGGATACCAGATGTTGGAATGTATAAAACTATGTTGGTGAAGCAAAAAGGTTATGAGATTTGAGTGATAAGAGTTAGCGAGTAGGAGTACGTTACAGAAAAAACCTAAAAACCGGGAAAAAGTTAGTACCTTAAGGATTACTGTCGCACTTGTTACTATTAACGATTTTACTACTACAACATCATCCTCATCTACATCAAATTGAATTTTATTGAAAACTAGCTTTTACCCGAGGCTCCGCCTGCGTGGATGTCGTTTCCCGGCAATTATTAAATTTTTTCTCACCTTTTAAAGCTTCCCTAGACCTACGCGAACATTCCAAGACCAAGATAAGATAAATCCGTTCAGCCGTTCTCGAGTTTTAGCGAGACTAACGAACAGCAATTGATTTATATATAGATAGATGAAACGACAGATGCAAAAACTGCTGAGCGGCATCCAATGCGGTTTTTTTAAAGTTTGATCGTGATTGGTTGAGTAGAACCGGGGACTAATGACCATAACTCGCAATAACCAACATCCACACGGATGGAACAATGGGCAACGTTTATATTAACCACTGTTAATATAAACGTGAAAAAGAAATAAACCGTAGTAGAATGTGTAAGATATGAATTACCAAAAAAACATAAAGGTAAAAGGCATTAATCAGAACAAAATAGTACCCTTCACCTTGAAGCGCGTAAAATTTTTACATTATCAAGGAAACTGAAAAGTGTAAGTTTTCAAATATGTTATATCGTGTGACTTGTACCACACGTGTTCTAACTATGTCAGAGGACTGTCGCAGTACGTGTTATGTGAGGAAGTAAACGCTTTACGAGAGTGAACCTACAAATATGAAATTCAATGTTTTCTTAGTATGGATTGGATGTTGTTCGAGCTTTATGTAAGTTTAACGGGAATTTGAGAGTATACAGTCTCAGCACGTGTCGATGTTAGTATAAGATACAATACTGAGAAGGAAAATGTATGAACGTTTGCGCTTTACTGTGATTTCATTAAAATAAATTATGTTTAAATGAAATTTTAAGGTATATTAGTATGCCAAATACATTTGACTGAATTTTTTATAGCATTTTCAATGCTAACTTTAAAGGTCGAAAAGTGGCTCAATAGCTCAGTTGGAAGAGCATTCCCCCTGGAAAGGTCGTGAGTTCAAGTCTCACTTGAGCGTTTAATTTTTTCCGATGTTTTTCGAATTTTAGAGTTAGCATTGAAAATGCTATACAAAATTCAGTCAAATATTCGGGCGGAGTCATCAAAATTCAATGTTTAAAAATGGTTGAAAAATCATTCATTGTTTCCAACAGTTCGTAAGAATGATGGTAGATGGCACCACCGTCGCCCTTGACGACGTATACAAAGAGATGGAAAATTTTGAAATGAATCAGGTGTGGCTCAATAGCTCAGTTGGAAGAGCATTCCCCCTGTAAGGGAAAGATCGTGAGTTCAAGTCTCACTTGAGCGTTTCATTTTTTTCGATGCTTTTCGAATGCCAAATACATATAAGGAAAAAATTGGTTGCATTCAGGGCAGGTTCGGTGGCTCAGTGGTCAGAGTTCTCGCTGTGTAAGCGAAAGATCACGGGTTCGAATCTCACCTGAACCGATTTAATTTTTCCTATCTTAATTGAAACAAATTATGTATCAAAACTGTATTTGACTAGAAAGTGGATTCCTGACTACGTGGTGAAGATTTCGGCTGCAACCGAGACTAATGCAAAGACGATGATGATGATGTATCATAACTGACAGAGAGGCTCGTCGCCAAGCGGTCACCGTGTAGCACATGACAACCTCACCTCCGGCCTAGCACTACGACCCTCAGTCGGCGAGCAGTTTTAGTCGGTTCGAGTCTCCCGACTCCGGCTAGGGATGTATCCGTAGGGACGTCGGTCTTAGAACGTATAACCATTTTGACCACAGTGAAACCTCCCCCTTTAGTCTATGCCTTGGAGAGTACGTTAAGTCAACGGTCTCGAATGAGTGTTGTAAAGTAAAAAGGGTCACTGGGATTGAAACTAAATTTTTCAAAGAAAAGTTTCCGCTTGTAGATATTCAAGGTCAAGTATTGCATGTGTAGACATAATCCCATGGGACTGTTGAGCTAGCTTATACGTAAAACAGATGCTGAAAGTTGAATTTCGAATGCCAATCTGTGAATTACTTGGTTGGATTTGTCTCCTTAATTTAATTTTTTAATTTTATCCTGCTCAGTTTCAGCTCATTGTTCTGGGTGTTTTCGTAGCTTGGAGCGCATTAAGCCATCGATTGGCATATGAACTAGCAGTGTTTACGGCAATTTGGGTAGTTGGAGCCCTCAAAACCCGACTAGTCTAACTACAAACTTCGATATCGCGAACTGGTTGTGGAGGATGACATACGCTTCACGGTAAATATCTATTTTTAGGCTCAGCCGCAACTGAGTTGGGAACAAGCTAAGTAAATGATGAACTAACGTTATTAATATCTGGAGTCCTCACCAGTGGCGAGAGGTCAAGATTCCAACCGGCTTGCTTGCAAAGGGAAGCCGTGGTGAAGATTTTTACATTTTTTTTTTATTTATTATAGGTATACTTTATTGTACGCCTATTACATTATAAATAGTATGGAAATTAGGAACACAAGAGCAGTACAAAGGGCGGCCTTATTGCTTTACGCAATTTCTGCCAGGCAACCTTTGGATGGAAATGTTACCATACCCTTACCATACATATTTTTTTTTTTTTTTTTTTTTTTTCGCGTGTGGCAACACTACGGCTAACATCTGATTGCATTTCGTCCCGTATTTATTTTAATTTAAAATTATATATTTCGATAAATAAGGCTCAAATTCATCACAAAACACAATTCTACAATTATAAAAGTGTATCTAGATAAAAACGTGTGTGTAAAAGTGAAATAAATCAGTGAAAATTGCGCCCAGCTGATTTTGCTCACCGGTTAAATGTCAATGACACCGCATATTTGAAAAGAAAAATACTTCGATTTGTGAACTTGTCATTTCTTTATAAACAGTTTTTCAGTGATTTTTACACAGGTAATTGTACCAGTAACTACTAATTATCATATTAGCGTATACTTGACAACATAATATTCAATTCATTTCGTTTTGAGGTTACATATTTATTTGTGTCGGGTACCTGTTGATCAAACTGCCTTTTGGTATTTATTCCACTATAAATTTAATTACCACTAATATTTTTACAAAATCATAATGCCAATCACACGTAGCATGTCGTCTGCACGCCGTGATGAGGCTAAACTAGATAATATCTTGAGAAAACTTGATTTGACTTTGAAGGAATTAGATGCATCCAAAACGCTGGTTGAACAGTTACATAAAGAAAGAGATGACAATGAGAAGGAACTACTGGATAATTTAAATAAATATGACTTGATAAAAAAGCAGTTGGCTGAGCTGCACACAGAGCATAGGTTAGTGTTAGATGAGCGGGACAGATTGCACAACATTGTGGCTGGGTTTAGGGAGTGCAGTGACGAATACGAGCAGGGCCTCAAGCGCATGTCGGTCTTAGAGCAGGAACTACAAGAAGCCCACCACCATATAACCCACCTTGAAGCAGAGAAACGTGACACCATAGTATCCCATACCCATAACTTGTTTGAGGAGTTAGTCGGTAGTGTGCCCAGCCTTGTTTCTACTGAACTTAATGCAGAACCCACAATTACAATAGATTTAACAAATGATGATACCTTAATAGGTCATTCCCATCCCAATATGGGCAGAGTTGAGTGCAGTAGAAACAAACTTAAGAAATATGTGAAAATAAATAAATTCATAAGAAAAACACAAAAACTTGTCAAAAGACAAAAATGTATATATAAAAAAGTCAAGTATATTAAAGAGAGAAGGCAACTAGGTGATGAACTCGATATGTATTCTATATTAATTGAAAATAACATTTCAGAATATAACAATAGCATCTTAAAGTTAGAATCAGAAATTAATAACTTAAAGAAATCACTAGACGTAATGACCGACAAATATTGTAATGTTAAAAGTGAGTATCAGGAATACATTCTGGCCATGAAGGATCTGATGAGTCCAAGTTCCACATTAACATCTAAAGATAATTTACTCAGTCCTCAGCCAGTCTGTAAGTCCTCGCTGACTTCACACAAAAGCCCTTCACTTGAGCCAAATAATAAACACAGTAGTTCCTTCACTGAACAAAATAATGTACAATCAAAAATAGTGATGTTTTGTGATGAATTGGGGAAATCAATGGGCCAGTTGCTAAGTTCATATTTGGAACAAAACATAATTAACTACTGTATGCCAGGTTTAACTTACTGTAATATTATTGAAAAAATTAAGAGTCACAGTATAAACAGCGACAATACTCTTTTAATTTTAGTGGGAGACAGGGGAAATGCAGACAGAAGTGCGGTTATGAATTGTTTTAATTTGCTGAGCTTATTAAATGTTAAAAATATAATTTTATTTACATTTCCATATAGCCGTAGCTTATCACAGGTAGAAAATAATATTAGATATAAGCTCAATCAAACATTACATACATTGACATTTCATAATCCAGATAAATTCCATTTGATTAATATAAATTTATATTTAGAAAATAAACTGTTATTGACAAAAGATAAATTCTATTTGAATAGATTTTTTAAAAGACAGATAGCATCTTCGCTATCATATTATATTAAATACTCAGCCAAGAACTTGGCTAACCAACCTGCTTCTTTTGAGCAGAAAAATGACAATGTTTGTCTTGCGACCTTGGAATCTGTTCCAAATAATAGTGACAATCATTTAAATTTAATTCTAGGACAATAGAGGAAATCTCTAGCAATCTAATTTTAGGGACAAAGGAAAAGTCTATGTTCATGAATATTATACATCAAAATATTGAAGGTTTTTCTGGCAAAGAGTTAGAACTAGAATTGTTTTTAAATGAAATGCATATTCATGTACTTTGTGTAACTGAACATTGGTTAAAAAAACATGAACTATTAGTTAGTATTGATAATTATAAAATCATTAGTTCGTTTACTAGAGTTGCCGCTGAAAGAGGTGGTTCATTAATTTTAATTATAGTGGTATCGCCGAATGATGATCCCTATGACGTTTCAACTGACAGTTGTATTAGTTATGCGAAACAATTTCGATAAAATACTGTTTTTTCAGGCAAATGTCATGTCATTCAGCCAGGTCATTCAACATAATAAGCAATATTTATTTATTTTGAAAAAAAGACTACGCGCATTGATGGACATAAAACACTAGATAAAAAAGTAACAGCCTTATTATATTTTATTTTACTATACTTTAATTTTTATTCAAATTGCATAATTTAAAGAATTTAAAATTCTTTTTGAATTGAATTTTAAAGAATTCATAATTAGCTGGCAATTATGGATTACATGGAAAAGTATTTAAATGGAGGCCATAGACCTACCGTATTTTTTTAATTCAGTCATGTCATGTCTTGTCAGTCTGTTTTGTCTTCTTGTCACACCGCATCACATCGCGTCATACGAGTGCTCTAACGCCTTGTATGCGCCACGTCTTTCTTTGTTAGCTGAGTTTTGTTTCTGTTTTCGCTGTTTTGTGTTATTTGTTGATTTTCTGTTACCTGTTTGTTGATTTTCGGTTTTGCAAAATGCCGAAAAGACAGCGGAAAACTGTTCTCAACAGTGAAGTTCGCGAGTTTGTAGTTCGTTTGCGAGACTATTTTGCTCGTGAACAACAAAATGGCGGACCCTTGTTACCGCTTGACAATGTTCGCGATCGTGTAGCCGATGCTCTAGGAATCGGAAAGGCTACTGTTTCTCGAATAACAAAGGAAAAATTTGGGGAGTCGTCCATGGAGGACAATAAACTATTAACACCAAAGAAAAAGAAAAGGTTATGTCATATAACAGAACCTGATGAATTTGATTTAGATGCTATAAGCAATCATATTTATGGTTACTACCTACGAGGTGAACTACCGACCTGCCAGAAGTTATTATCTTCATTAAAAGCTGCAGAACTCTTCAAAGGCGGTGCTACTTCTCTTAGAATTGTTTTGAAAAAATGTGGATTCCGCTATAAAAAATGTGACAAGAGAAAAATATTAATGGAGCGTACTGACATAGCTTTACTACGATGCGATTTTCTTCGCAAAATCAAACAAATTGATAACTGGGAGAAGGTAGTATACCTTGATGAGACATGGCTGAACGCCAATCATACTGTAGGTAAGGCATGGACGGATGACACAGCGAAATCCAGCACAAAAACTCCTGAAGGAAAGGGCCAGCGCTTAATCATTTGCCACGCTGGCACAGCTACAGGTTTTGTGCCGAATTGCCTGTGGGCTTTTAAGTCAGTGAAAACAACGGAGTACCACGAGGAAATGAATTTCGAAAACTTTAAGACATGGTTTATAAAACTATTAGAAAATTTGAATGAGCCTCACTATATTTTAATGGACAATGCTTCATATCACTCAGTTCAAATTAACAAACCCCCCAGCAGCAATAACAAAAAAGCTGAAATTATAGAGTGGTTACACGGCAATGGTGTGGAAACTGACAGTCAGATGTTAAAAAAAGAGTTGGTTAGACTGTTGAACTTTCACAAACAACAGACGCACCCATCATATCTTTTGGATGAATTGGCCAAATCAAATGGACACACGGTAATTCGGTTACCGCCCTATCACTGCCAATATAATGCAATCGAGTTGATATGGGCGCAGATCAAAGGTATCTATATTTTTTATTTATATAATATTATATATATGCATATATTTCTAAAAATAATTACTGAATGTACAAATATTTTCAGGTCATGCAGCTAGGCATAACACAACTCCGCCATTCACGGCAAATAAAATGATGGTTTTATTGGAAGAAGCTTGCGCTCAAGTGACAGCTGACGATTGGCGAAAAGTGGTCGAAAGAACGAAGAAAATTTGCTTATAAGACTGGGATCGAGATGTACAATACGACAATATCATTGACCAACCGTTAATAATAAACGTCACGGATAGCTGCAGTTCAGACTCAGATTTTGAAGATCCGATTGACCCTGTATCAGATTCAGATTGATATAAATAAAATACAAACTCAAAGCATTTGTTTTATATTTCCAACAAATTATCGATATTTTGTTTATCGATGTGTCCCTTCTTAGTCGATAACAGCTTGACGACGTAACTTTTGCAGCACGTACCATGTACATTTGCATTGAGTTTTTTTCTACTATTTCCGAACATTACGTAATAATTTCTTAATATTCATTTTTATAATTTACAATTGTACACAATTATGATTTTTTCGTCTTTTTAATGGACCTCTAAAGGATTTGATGTGATAGGACGTCAGTACAATGTTAAGCGCTAACGAACTGTCATAGGGATCATCATATAACGCTCGTAGTATAATGATACATTAAAATCTAAAGAAAGAAAAGATATAGTAGCACTCTCAAGTGAGCGAAATATTGAATTAGCATGTGCAGAGCTTGAGCAACACATTATTGTTAGTGTCTATCGACCTCCATCTGGGGATTACCACCTGTTTGAATCAATTATGGAAGAAACCTTAAAAAAAATATGTAAATGTAAGAAGACGGTAGTTGTATGTGGTGATTTTAATGTTAATATATTAGAAAAATCCCAAAACGCGTTAAGGTTCCTCAATCTTTTTAAATCTTTTAACTTGCAAAATCTTTTTTGTGAACCAACTCGCACCACACCCACAACAGCTACCTGCTTGGATAATATTTTTACTGACGGCAATGTAAATGAGAAATCTAAAATAAAATTTATAAAATCAGATCATACAGGTCAGTTAGCTAGATTTGAGCACCAACATGTCCCATTACCTAAAAAAATTATTGTATGTAGACCAATCACAACTTATCGATTAGAAAAATTTAAAGAAAACATTAACAATAAAGTACCTCTTTTGGAGCCGAACCGTAACGAAAACCCGAATGATCTCTACAGAGATTTGTTCGGAGTAATCCAAAACGAATTTAATAACATTTTCACAAAAAAAACAATAAACGTTAATCAATTCAAAATTAAATTCAGTGATTGGGCTACACCTGGAATCTATAAAAGTAGAAAGAAATTGTATGAATTATATGAGACAAAGGCATGTACAAATGATCCACAAGTAATTGAATATACTAAAAAGTACTCAAAAATGTTCAAGAAAGTCTGTTCAATAGCCAAATCCAATTATATTCGGACTAAAATACAAAAAGCTGACAATAAAATTAAAGCAACATGGAATGTTATAAACAAAGAAACCTGTAAAACAAGGTCACGTGATCGATCTTTTGAGTTAAAAATAGATGATAAACACATTAATACTGATTCTGCAGTGGCCAATGCATTTGAATCTTTTTTTACAAATGTTCCAATTACCACTACAAGTAAATTAAATTCCTCAACAAACGCAGCTGCTATTCTACTTGAATCTAGTGTTGAAAAATGTAGTGTTAACTTTGATTTTCAGTATATTGACCCCGCAACCATACTTGAGACCTTTAAGCAACTAAATATAAAAAAGACAGAGGATCTTTGGGGCATTTCTACCAATATAATAAAATCAGTAATGCCCGTTATTGCACCATATCTCGCATTCATATTTAATCAATGTATAGATGATAAACAGTTTCCTACTCTCATGAAGTATAGTAAAATCATACCGTTATTCAAAACAGGGGACAAAAGTGATCCATCAAATTTTCGGCCCATCTCCATACTCCCAGCCCTTAGTAAAATCTTTGAAAAAATTATATTTAATCAACTGCTTTCACATTTTACGCATAACAAGCTACTTCATGATAAACAGTTTGGTTTCACTAAAGGTAGAAATACGACAGATGCAGGAATTGAACTCGTTAAACATATATTTGATGCATGGGAAAAAAAGCAGGATGCCATCGGTATCTTCTGTGATCTATCAAAAGCTTTTGATTGTGTTGATCATGAGACTTTGTTAATAAAATTAGGTCATTATGGTGTTTCGAACGGCTCACTTGGCTTGCTTAAGTCTTACCTCACTGGCAGAGTACAAAAAGTTAACATCAATGGCACCAATTCATCTGGAGCCCCTTTAGTAATGGGAGTACCCCAGGGCTCGATATTAGGACCCCTTTTGTTCTTGATATATGTTAATGATCTTCCTTACTTCAGTAAAGATCTTTGTGAAATAGTATTATTTGCTGATGACACATCATTAATTTTTAAACGTGATAGACAAACAGAAGTACTTGACGATGTAAATAATACCCTTTCTAAAATTTTGCATTGGTTTACAAGTAACAACTTGCTGCTCAATGCTAAGAAAACAAAATGTGTAAAGTTTACTATGCCTAATGTAAAACAGGTTGATACTAGTATTACAATGAACGATGAATCTGTTCAAATAGTTGATACCACAGTTTTTCTTGGAATAACTATAGATAATAAACTGCAATGGGGTTCTCATATCACAGCCTTAGCAGGAAGACTTAGCTCAGCTGCCTATGCGGTTAGAAAAATGAGGTCATTAACTGATGAGGAAACGGCACGATTAGTTTATTTTAGCTACTTTCATAGCGTTATGTCGTATGGTCTGATGCTGTGGGGCTCAGCTGCCGATATTGAGACTATTTTCATATTACAGAAACGCGCGATACGAGCAATCTATGGCCTCGGACCCCGTGACTCGCTGAGAGAAGTTTTTAAGGAAATTAATATTTTAACAGTTGCTTCCCAATACATTTATGATAATATCTTATATGTACGCAAGAATCTAGATCTCTTCAAAAAAAACTCTGACCAACACAATTATAATACCAGAAACAAAAATAAACTTGCAGTGCCAAAACTCAGGCTTCATAAGGTTGGTAATTCGTTTGTAGGCAATTGTATAAAATTGTTTAATAAAATGCCTCAGGATCTGATAGACATGCCACTTAATAAATTTAAAATTCAAGTGAAAAATTGCTTAATAAAAAAAGGTTACTATAAATTAGACGAATATTTAAATGATAAAGATGCATGGTCATCCTAATCTCATCTCTTGCTCGCACTGTAAAAAATTGCTATAAATAAAACCATATTTAAAAAAAAAAAAAAAAGAAGGATAATCGAGTTCACTGAGTTTCTTGCTGGTCTCTTCTCAGTAGAACCACCTACCGAACCAGCGAAAGAATCATTTTCTAATGATTTATTTTATTTATTTTTTCTGTGATTGACATTACCTACTTGTAAAATTCTGACGTTCATATGTGCTCTTTATGTGCCTAAACTGAATAAATGAAATTGATTCTTTGATTGATTGATTGATAGACCTTACCATACCATACACTTCAATATTTCCATTGGCTTTCCTTTTGACAATTTTCATCCTTCGCCACTGGTCCTCACCATTACGGGAATACCCTTGGATACGCGTAATGATACGGTAACTGCATATGACTGTATTTAAAACTGTTTTTTTATAATACTATCTGACCCGGCGAACTTCGTAGCGCCAATTCTTTCCGCCCGCGTGGCGTCAGATCCCGTTTCCGTTGCACCCTCTACTAACAAAATGATCCGCCATTTGTTGAATTCATTTGTTACAAAAAAAAATATTAATGGCGAACCGCTCGACCGATTTTGTGCAAACTTCACATAAACTATCTACTAAGTAGTTTAAACAAAGCCTAAACATTTGGTTTGGATAAGTTCCCGTTCTTGAGATATATACTTACAACGATAAGTGGCATATAGTAAATTACTACTAACTACTAATAATGAATATTGTTTGTCATTTAATATGTAAAAGAATTTTCTTTGTAATTATGTGAATACTATAGTAACAACAACATTTTGTTTGCATGTAATGCTGACACAGACATCTAGAATCCTACTAAAATACAATACGTTACATTACGCACTACTTACGTAGTCATGAACAGTAAACTCACAAACCTACATGATAATTACATTGCTACTAGAACTGAAATTATTATCGTGTAATATGAGTAATTTTGTTTGTAATTATAGCTTCTTTATTTAGTGTGGAAATCCCCACGGATGCCATCCCCGCCGCAGCCGGAAAGGGAGGTTATGTCGGACTCGCACCGACTAAAACCGCACGCCGACTGAGGATCGTTGGGTTAGGCTGGAGGTGAAGTTGTCATTGACATATCCCTCGCACCCCGGCTGACCCAGAGCCATCCTTTACGTTCTGGCCCTCCTCGAGGGTTTGTAATTATAGCTGTGTGTATATAAATTACATAAACTAATATAGAATATAGGTATATAATATACCTAGTTATAGCTCGATTCACATATCTTGGACCTAAAATGTACTGAAAATATGTTCTATACGCGCAATACACGTTTCTTGGATCTACCTATGAAGGTAGCACGGGATGCTACTGCGGTAGACGAGCTCAAATTCACCAAGCTTATTACAAAACAATTTTATATTTTGCGATTTAGGTCTTAGATATATGAATCGAGCTATACCACCATGTATATCTTACTTGACTCCAAGTCACGAGAGTAAATGAAGCCCTGGCACACGTTGATCTATTTGATATAATCTATCATATAATAAATAAATAATAATAAATTTTCCACAACATTCGACACAACGCTATCTAGACCCATGGTAAGCTATTATAGCTTGTGTTATGGAATCTAGAATGCGGATAAACATACTTATATACTTTTTTTTTGTAAATACATACATATTATACATAGAAACACCCAGACCAATGCAAACAGCCATATTCATGCATACAAATATTTGCACTGAGCGGGAATCGAACCCGCACCTCCTGCGTGGCAGTCGGGTGCACTCTCTCCTTCAGCGCTGTAGTGCCCCGTGTCATCCTCAAACGACACCCAAAAATGAATACTACGAGTTTGTGACGTGATTGGGCATAAGATATTATGCTGGTAACTATACTACAATAATACTACTACTAGAACTAAAAATGGTCGTGTTGGTTCCCAGTGGAGTAGAATAGGACCACCCCAGCTCTTCCTGTCGGTGTCGTAGAAGTCGACTACGAAATATGGCTGTTCTCCATCTGACAGTAAACATACAGCCCTTGACTAAGTGCCGGCTTGACGATTATAAGCTCACCCCCTATTACGTGGGACTGAAAATCATAGTTGACGAAATGGTGGTGTTAATACGCCTCTGCCTACCCCTCGGGGATATACAGACGTGAGTATACTCACGCCTGTATAAGTAGGGGTATTTTTAATCTGACTGTACTGATATTGTAAACTCGACATAAAGGTAATAGAAGCGTGGTGCAGAAACTCGACATGAGGGGAATAGAAATGGGACAGAAAACGTATACTCGACATAGAGGTAATAGAAGCGAGATAAGGTTTTTGGCTTGACATAACGGGACTCGACATAAAGGGAACCATTCGAAGGGGTTGAGCCTATTTTCGTGAAGCGGGCACTTAGTCAAGGGCTGTATGTTTAAACTGTTAGATGGAGAAAAAAGTCCTATCTCTTAGTCGCTTTCTACGATACCGACATTAAGTGATGGGATGGCATTATTCTACTCCGCTGGAATCCAACACGGCTATTTTTTATATTATAATTTTAATAAAAATTACTAGAATGTTATCTACTGTAAATGAATACTCACCAAAGACAGTCATGTGTTTACTCTTGAAGTCTTCATCAATAAACGTCGACACAACACAAATGTATTCACCTGATATATCAGTATCTAACTTTACTATTCTTAACGCTCTGTACATTTTTAGCGGATCGTCTGACGCTTTGTAACCCAAGTCCACTCGACCCCTCAAAATCCCTATGTCCTGAGGTTTTTGCGACACTATCCACTGATACACTGGTTTCGTTTTGCTTCTAAAGAACCACTTCACCATTAATCCAGGAGTCTTATTTCCATAAGTATAATCACAATCTAATATTACAGAATCTTGTACACCATACTGAATTATCTCTGGCACTACTAATTTCACTATTTTTATTGCGTGTAAACCTGTAACAAAAGAAAACAATTGTTAATATCGTTTTTTCAAATGAGGTCGACATTTGGTTAATTTAATGGTAATGGTAAATCCAACCATTAATAGGTTAGCTATTAATATTCAAGAACCTGCCTACATTCTCACGCTAGACCTGACTTTAATATAAGTAGAAACATTATACAAACGGTCGCCAGCAATGGTTTGTTTATTCAAGAGCAGGTAACATTAGGATTAATATATTTATTAGCACTACAAAGTGATAAATTACACGCTTCTTCTCAAACAACATTTTGGGAAGAAACACCAAAGAGATTTGAGGGAAACTCATTAATTCAGAATCCCTTTAATCTCTCAGTGACATTAATGGCATATATTAGGTATAAATTAATATATCATGGTCACTCACAATACTATTAGCGCGATCGCGATATTTAACCACGTTGTTTCGATCCCAATAGCTCTAATAGTAAAATTGTTAATCTAATGAACGAACTACATTCTTAAGTGACAATTGGGCAGTATCGTTTTAGCGCTGACAGCTACAATAATAAATTGGAAAATAATTTTGACGGAAAGTGTACATCTAAGCGTTTTCTAGATAAAATAGATGATTAATATTCATTGGACAGCAACAAACAGTTTACCGAGACTCCTTGTCCCCTCAAGCTTCTTCAAGAAAATTTCCTTTAGCTAAATCCGCATCCATCAGTCTTGTAGTTCGCCAACCATTAATATTTATACAATTCCCAAGTCAACGTTGTTGAAAGCTCATTTAAATTCATCCTTGCTTCTACTTAAAAGCGAGAGGAAGCACGGCCTAAAAATTGGATTCGGTCGTACTTAATATTTTACAGCCACTGAAGTTGTAAAAATAAGCAATGTTATATAACAAATTCGTAAAGATAACACTTTATGTGTAATACTATAATATTTTGAAATGTTGTACAGGTTCATTGAAGTGTCAAAGCACGTCTCCTTTACAAGTTTGCGTTCACTAAGGGTGACGAAGAGTAACACAATGGCCACTTAACTTCCAACAAGTTGTGCTACGGTTTTCAACAGTATCAAATTTTGACGTGCAACATAGTTGAGTTACTTTGGATGTCAGCTGTTGTAAAGTGTGTAACCTTCAAACATTGATTAAAGAAAATATGACTTTTATGTCAAGTTCATTGCCTTTTCTGAATGGGATAATTGAATTGACTTATGATAATATTGCTTGAGTTTGAGTTTCTTATTGTTTTAAACTCGCGCTTGTGTATTATTTCTATCTCTGGATGAAGAGACATCAGGTAGAGGAATGTTATAGCGCGATGTGAATTCAAAATTATTTAAATTAGTTCAGAACAGTTCAACTTGTCTTTAACAGATGGCACTACATACATTCACCGTATGTATTTCGCCATAAATCTACGATGGCATGACATGTTTTGTATACTCGCGATAATAATATACACATATTAAACATTTCGGAGTGGCACACGTTTGAATTGTTTCCTTTTAACGTATAATGTATACCTAGTTGTCTAATGAAATGGCTACGTACAGCATCTAAAGTGAAAAGGGGTCTATTTTTATGCTATGATCCGCTTATAATAAGTTACCAGTATCTACGGACATTTTCAACAACAGAGGTGTCACTCAATGAATGATAATATAATACGAAATACGGTACATTATAGTTACAATGGTATTCGGTTTGCAAAAGTTACCTTCGATAAAATATCAGTTTTTTCCTCACGCAAGTATACAACTTCAACATGGGCTATGGTTTACTTTAAGGTGGAGATATTGCTCCCAAAAAAAAAGGAGTGGTTATAAATTTAAACTGGAAATCAGGCTAGGGCTTAACCTTTATACCTGCAGTAAAGTGCAAATAAAATGAAGAAATGTACTTTCGTGAAAATTATTTGATGACAATCCGAAAATACCTGCATTATTATGTCTACAGCAAATGTCTAGATAGTTAATAGATTTCAATCTTCTAATGTTAATATGAAACTATTCCTTCTTTATTTAGTAAAAATACAAGAACACAAATGACAAGTTACATTAAGCTCACTGTCTCCCTTCCCTTACTCTCTTCAATACTTCCTATCATGCCAATACATGAACTGCATCTAGTAAAAACAGTGTCCGCAACGCAAGGTAGCAGCAGCAATTCACTTTTTTAATATTAAGAAAAAAAAGAATATTCCTAGAAAAATAATAAAGTAACAGTCAGATTTCTTGTCACTATGACATCGTTACTTGCATTCATCTGCAGGTCTAAGAGCACTTGCGGTACCAAGGACTTCAAAATTCTCACTAACGAGGTGACTATCTACTTGTCACATTTGAATGAACCCAACGTGAGGTCAGCTGAACGTAGTTTGGGTAGCGTTGTTGCGGTCGGGAGGCTTTTCTACGGGCCATTGTTGCGATGCGATAACGTCAGCAACTCCGCACGAAAGCCGCCATTTCGCTGACTATATATATAAAATGAAAATGTTTTCGAGCACTTTGGCTTTAATTAAGCGGATGTTGATTTGGGAGTCTTGATATAAAATAAATTTAACGAAACAAATATTTATAGGCCTCGTACTAAAGGTTACTTTTACAGGTACTAAAGTTACTGCTTCAGTAAAATACATTTTGTTTTATTTATGTGTATTACGTAAAGGCTTTGGTGTTACAAGAAGTTTCCATTAACATAATTATACAAAAAAAATGCTTTCCTTCATCGTTTTGCGACGTTTTTGTTTTGTCACGACCTTTCATTATTAGAAAACAGTCATGGTTAGCAATTATAAGTATATAAAATTACAAGTAAAAGTGAATTAATTTTTGTAAACGAGTGCTAAAGTGACCATTAGCTATATAAGTAATTTAGTTTGTAGAAAACGCACGCACGTTTATTTTCATTTGATTTAGTACTATTTCAATACCTCGGTATACAACGACGTATTTATATATCTTTACAGTGTAACAGTAATCAAATTTTACAATGTAACACTTATCCCTCAGTGTATGATTTTTACACAGCGCTATCATCTGAAACCAAAGTAACCATGGTTTGATAAGTTTCTGTTGTGAATTCTAGGATACGGGTGAGGTATGCACTTTATCCTACATACTTAGATACTTTTTGGTGAATACGTCCATTTTATACATAGCGCATAGCCCATATAGCGTATAGCGATATAGCAAAGATAGTTTGGGATCAGTTTTGAATAGTAGACTAAACAAAAATGGGATCAATTAAGAATAAAATATAAATAAAGTGCCGTAGGATCATTAAGAAAGTAAAAGTGGGATCAATTAAGAATTTTCGAATTCGGGACAACTTTCGTGGAATCAATACGGAACAACCCTAATATGCATACAAAGATTTGTACTGATCGGGCATACAACTCAAAACCTCTGACTGGTAATCGAATGCTCTATCTCTACGCCACATTCATAAAAGGAATACGCGGCAGTCCGGCACCTTTTCAAACCTCCGTACTACTACTGAGAATAAATTTTAAGCAATTACTACTACAAAATATCTCTTGCACTGCTTTCGTATTGGCTACAGCCACATCAATACAAATATGAACAAAGCGGGTATTAACGAACATATCCTTTGAGCTCAGTAATTTATGCCTGAATTAATGTTTTACGCAGAAGTTTTCAATTACATTTAATCGTATGTGGCTGTAGTTAAAAGTCGACGACCCTTCACATGATCGATTTTATACTATCTTACTTCAGTATGAAGTTTTCTGTTCACTTTGTATGTATTATTTTTCCAGTGATGCCCACAAATTTTGATACCGTTCCCGCTAGCCATAGAAACCTAATCCTGAGACGAGCCTATCTGTTATTTTAAACAATCCCTGTACCAAATTTCAGTCAGATCCATGCAGCCGTTAAGACTCAAACATCCAATCATCTTCCAAAAACTTGATCATTTATAATATTATATAACTAATAGGATATGATTACAGCTTTACCATTTTTTTCCTAATTTAATTTATACATTCCTAAGAAAAAATGTGATCGCTCCAACTCGCAGGCCAGGTCCAGTAATGACTAAATTCAAAATTCACCCTCAACAACCGTATCGACAGAATAACATTCGCAGTATTGGAAAGTGTTATTATTTTTTAATTCGATTTTGAATCCCTAGTCGACCCTCCCATCTTATTTATATTTAATTTAGTCCGGTGAACACTGTAGGCATCGTATTTGTATCTAAAATCAAATTGAGGGCTGGAATGGTATTAGAGTAGAGGCTAGAGTGTGTATTAGCGATTTAAAAAAAAAAAATAACATTACGTAATACGAATACTAAGTAGGTACGAAATCGTATTTACCTACTTATATTTGAAACTATGATACATAGACTTAATTGAATTGAAGGACTTTTTAAGTAAAATGTGGCCCTCATAACTGCTTAAGTAGTATTAAAAGAGGAATAGATATTAAATTTTCAAAATTACAATTATTTGAATGATTTTTTTATAGCATTTATTATGCTAACTGTTAAGTTCGAAAAACATTGGAAAAAATGAAATGCTCAAGTGAGACTCGAACTCACGACCTTTCGCTTACAGGGCGACTGCTCTTATTATTTATTACAATTATTTCAAATATTGATTTAATTAAAACACAATACTTAAGATATTGTTGAAAGCAGAATTAGGAAGACTGATGACAATCGATCAATAAGTGAAGAAAATACGAGGATGCTAAAGTAATGTTTGGAGTGACAAAAATGAAACAGATACGGAATAAATAAAACAGGCAGTAAATCTGATAACAACAAGAATGGAAACAAATCATTTCTCTCAGTTATGAAAAGGGATGACAATAATGTGACTGAAAGAGTAACGAGATTGAATGTTACTGAATAGAAAGTAAGAGTACGACAATTATCACAATAACGTTATGCGAATAAATAAGAATCTTATTGAGACTGATGGCTAGTGACACGCCATACTTGGTTAGTTTATCTGTATGATAAAGTAGATAAAAAACTCATCACCCTTCTTCCCTACTTCTTCTTCCCTTATCCCATATTATATGGGCGCATTGTGTGCTTTTTTCATTCTAGTTACAGTCATCTTATCATTCCCTTGCTTTCCAACCATGTCATCTTTCATCAGTCTATTCATCCATCTAGATTAAAAAGCTATGTGAATTCATTGTAGAACCCACAGTAAAAGCTAAGCCTAGTTAGTTTCTAAATGGCGTGATTAAATATTCTAGAATCATCATGATCTTAATTTTGATAGTAGTTGCATACATACACCAAAAACTTTCACTTTGAAACCTAAAGTACACTTTCTCTTCCTATTATCTATTGTCTGATCCCAAAAATCAGCGCCACAGCTACGTCCGGAAATCCGCAGGTCTGCTGGTTTGCTTGTGAATGTGTACTAGATATCCTAGAGATCTTGTATATATTATTATATTTTAAGATATTTATTATTTAGATATGTTTTAAAACAATTATTGTGCTAATATATTTCAATATCGTTTGAATTTAACAGCAATATTAGGACAATATTTTCGAGTCCCCACTGACTTCAAAAGGTCGCGATATATTATTTCCCAGCGGCAACCTTTGGGCTGGTCCGTAGCTATTAATAATGGGTTTCCTTTACCAACTGTACATGTATGTGACAGTAACGACGATGCTTTTAAGAGGTCATTTATCGTTAACAGCTTTTATTTTTATATTAATTGTCTTATTGAATTTACTTCTCTCATTTTCTTTCTGTACAATTGATAAGTCTATCGACAGTAAACAAATAAGAAAGGATGGCGATTTTTGTGGTTCAAGATAAACTCAACTTTTATCTGGTTATTAATAAAAAATATCGCTGCTTACAAGATGTGACTTTAACGCAGTTGGAAGTTCGCAGTGTTACTTCCATAAAAGCTAAATGAAAGAGGAGAGAGAGAGTACACCGTCTCCTGGCTTCAGTATGAAAACCGCAAGTGCAACTGGGTAGCTCCCAGTTGCACATGCGTCAAGAAGTTGATAATAGACAGAGAGAAAAAGAGACATACATGGTTACTCGAAATAATGTCTCAAAAATAAATCTTATTAACACTTTGCTCGACAAGCCGAATGTTATATGTTACTATGACACCAATGACACTCGGAGAGCTGAAAGTTACATAAGATAGTACAGTAGTAATAAACCATTCATAAATTAATGAAGAATGTGTAACATATTCTAAGCATAATTCGGTTTGGTAAGTAAATATAATACGAGTGGACCGGCCTGGAACCGGGCCAATAGAAAATATGGTACCATCTATATCATTATTACACGATCATAAATTGTACATAATTGTCTTAGCAGATTTATGAAACGAGGGTGAATGGATAACCTGGTAGGTTCAACCTAGGCATACATAGGCATACATACATATTAAATCAGATCGGAGATATTTTAAAGAAAGACCATGTCAAAAGTATCCGAAAACGGTGAGTATGTATAGCGTCCATTACACGGTAGGTTTTGTTGTCAGTTCTACCACAGTCACGGCTGTGATAAGCGGCAACTAACGAATAACCTATCGTCTAATGCAGCGACTGATGGTTGAATGAAGTATTTTTGTTCTAACCATCATTCAACCATATTCATGACTGATTCCATGAATGACGCTTGCATGAGCGTGTAATGGACGCATATGAAAAGAATTATGAAAGTAGAAGAAGCGAAAGACATATACCAAGAACATGTGGTATCTGCCTACCCCATTTAATTCTAAGTAAGTGTCCAAACATTTTCCAGTTCTTTTCAGTCAACATACCAAATTAAGCAGAACAAAAAATCTACAAGAAATAAACAGTACCAAAGTCACCAGAAACTTGTTCCACACAAAGACAACAACCTACAATTTTAATTAATTAACGCCCAAACGGTGAATGCAGAACAAAGTAGCTTGCCACACAAAAATATCGTTGTTACTGCGAGATGGAAACGAGCGCAAAATTTAGGTCAGCCCGTCGTGAAGTAACTTACAAAGATGTAAAACTGCAGTTTGAGCCACAAGCGACTAGAGGGCACGGCTATAAACGTAAATTTCACGATCTACCTCAGTAATTATATGTACCCAAATGCGAGAAGCTGCTGAATCTGTTCATTTACATACGTAAACTTTGAAGCCAAAATGTTTAAACAAGTTTATGAGTTCAACGTAGTAGGAGGCAGGTATTGAACATTAAAAAGTTAGTGCTAAACATAATTATTTAAACGTACCTACAAAAAAAAAACAGATAAATGTGGCGACACTACTGAAAAAAAAAAGATTCGTTTACCCCGTGAGAACTGATATACACTAACACATGCACTCAATTCGATTAAAACGAGTCAAGATTCTCGTAAACAGACATGGTATGAAAGTGTGAGTAAATTTTTGTTCGTTGTATGAAGGTATTTTGTATACCGATTAAGAAAAAATCACGTTGATTAGAAGTAACATTATTATCTTCTCAACATCATTTATTGGGCCACGGCCCGTTGGGTGCAATTACAAAAACTGCATTTCAAAAATTTGTGTTTTAAAAATTCGGCTTTCGTGCATATGGATTACGGTCATCTGGATTTTGTGCATTTAGATTTCGTGTGTCTGAAATTCGTTCGTCTGGATTGTAAAACGTCGTACAAATGAATAAATAGGAAAATGAAATTCGGAGTTGCGATTATATGGCAAATAAAACTTCGGAATTTGGAAAACCGGGATTATGAATAAATGGCCAAACGTTTTCTGGATTATGATATTCGGAATATTAAAATTCGGGATTAAGATAGGTAACCTTATGACAGAAAATCTCAGAAGGTCACACCTCGATCTTATACAACACTAAGCCTGCTGAAAAAATCTGGTTAAAAAAAATATAACTTTTGTACTACTGGATTGTGAAACCTCTCTCGTGGTTTTCAGGGATGATCTTTTACACGGTCACATTAGGCGATTACCACGCTGCCCTACATCATACAGCGTAGCGCGAGAGTGTGTGCTTTTATAAAGGAAAAAAAAAAAACAGTTTCAATACACAGATTAGAAGCGAAGTAAGACTACGTACTCCCCGCTTCGCTGCGTATTGCAGGGCAGAGTGTGTCAATCGCCTTACATATTTTCGTTAATTCCAAAGGCTGCCATAGCTCTTCACATTTCATTTCCTAGTAACTTTGACTGTAGCTAAGTTTTTGGTCAAGGAATAAAACAATATGTTCAGAGGCTAACCCTCAAGACTTGTGGCAAACCTTAAAAGCTTCAAGGCGTGTAATTTCTTGTGATCTTAAAACGTGGGATGGTTTGTTCGCTATCCTAACTGTCTCTTATTTTGTTAATATTCTTCTCATTTCCTTTACATGTTTGTTATTCTCACAATTTTGGAATGCATTAAGTTTTAGTTTCACTTTATTTGTATATTTTGAAATGTTTAGTATGTAACTACGTTTGAATTCCCGTGACGTAAATGTATGACATTTCATTGATATTTTGTCAGGTTTTCTGGTTGTGATCATTATATTTCATGGAATTAGTCCCACCCTCTCCTTTCCTTCACAGGAAGACACGTGCAAGGCTAAGATGCCATACGTATACAGTGCAGAGTATATCTGCTAGAACCAAGCCTTTCAGTGACTAATTCTTATGCCGCACCACTAAGACCTGGAACTCCCTACCAGCTGTCGTGTTTCCTTCTTCCGACTGTCCCGGGTCCTTTAAGCGGGTCGTGAAAGCATCTGATGAGGCCGTCAAGCTGAGTGCCCGCGCAGAGCGAAGGCGAACCGGACGTCGGAGGTCGCAGAACGACCTCCGTCCTCCATGAGCGCTGGCCTGGGGGTGACCGGTGGAGCCGCCTGTCACCCTAGCAGAAGCAGGCCGCGGCGGCGGCGCAAAATGCGCCTCCCCGTAACCGGGGCAAGATGGGGACACTGTGGTCCCCACAACCCGAAGGGGGCCATCTCGAAGGAGATGGTCCTGGGTCTGCCGGGGTGCGAGAGATATGCTTTTGGCAATCTCACCTCCGGCAACCAAGGACCCAAGACGGCGTGCATTTTAGTCGGTTCGAGTCCGACATAACCGCCTTCACCGGCTCCGTGGGGGTGGTATCCGTGGGGATTTTTCGCACGATAAAAAAAAAACACTGTTGACTTGGTACATGTTTGCGATGGTGACCCTCTTTCCGAGACTTTGCCTTTAGCTTAACATCAGGCGAAGTGAAGTCAGTGGTGTCCTTTATAAAAAAAGGGAAATTTATTCTTTCACAATTTTAATACAACTAAGTACTATCACACTCAATCAATCGACGACATTCACCATCGTATTTCATGACTTATCGTCATTCATCATTATATCATTTGTACAGTAAAATAATTATTACCATTCGCATAAAGGATTACGACTTGCTACCCGAACACAAAACAAATGTCAATATTGAAACAAACAGGCCCTTTGGACTGTAGGGACAGTTTATGGGCCACGTAAAGGCATCAAATCGGCAACGCTCAAGTAACACTTTTGGTGCTACAAACATGAGACGACGGTCACCGCTTACCGGTTACCTATCTTAATCCCGAATTTTAATATTCCGAATATCATAATCCAGAAAACGTTTGGCCATTTATTCATAATCCCGGTTTTCCAAATTCCGAAGTTTTATTTGCCATATAATCGCAACTCCGAATTTCATTTTCCTATTTATTCATTTGTACGACGTTTTATAATCCAGACGAACGAATTCCAGACACACGAAATCTAATTGCACAAAATCCAGATGACCGTAATCCATATGCACGAAAGCCGATTTTTTAAAACACAAATTTTTGAAATGCAGTTTATTGATATCCAGACAAACAAAAACAAACACAAAGACAGACAAACATACAAACCTAACCTACTGAGTCGAATTTTTCTAGCACTCGCCGGCCGCTGCCGCGGCACGCTCGCTTCGCTCGCTCGGCTCGTGCGGGGGTCGCAGTTCTAACCTAACCTAACCTACTGAGTCGAATTTGACACTTAAACCTATCTGTAATAGGCAACTAATACAATAAATTTACTGACTGGCAATTGAAAATTTGGTAATAGTTTATTTGGAAAAAGGTACGATGGGAAACAAAAAAAAATATTCTGAGAATCTGGTATAACTATATTTGGATTATGACACTATGGAAAACAAAAAAATACTATTTGAAAATTTGGTTTTAGTGCACCTGGAAATTGATTCATCTGGGAAATGAAAAACGGAATTATAGAAAGTTGTCATTCATTACATCTGTCTTTTAAAAGTTCTACCAACCGTTTTCGGGGTTTTAAGATTCGGGTAACAGAAATTCGATATTTCAATAGGTTACCCCGCTTACCGTATGATAATTTACCAATCGAATATGTATAGTATAGAATTTGTATAGTTAGCATACTTAATGCTGTAAAAATTCCTTCGATAATTTACCATTACAGTAGAAAAACCAGTTTTTTTAATAGCAAGAACATAATTATAGTAACATACTACAGTTCGTGTTTATACAGAAAAAGTTGATAAGTATCGTAAATCAACACTATAATACGTTATATTCACGCAACCATTGCAACGAAATAGGTTGGTTACCTTCACGAAATAGTTGTAGAATACGAGAAGCGTGACGTATTGAAACTATAATCAATCACACTCAATCATACGATTGGGTGTGCCTTAAAAGAAAGCTTAGCTTATTCGACGAAAACATTACAATAAACGAAAGAATAGAATCAAGTTTAGATATAACTTGTGTGCGGAGCGTTGTACGACCTTTAGCCTCCATCAGCGAGGGCCTAAGGGCTTTAGGGAGGTCAACCCGTGACGTAACAACGTGTGGTTTTTAATCGGATCCGAGCATCGTTCTGTCTCGCTCTATCTTAGGGAATATGGCTCTCTCGAGGATTGTCTACAGGTTAAACAAGTGTTTAGATAAACAGTGCACGTTCAACATTACGATCGAAATCAATCATGATAACCCTGAATGGATGGGTGTATTCTCTTCTAGTAATACTAGTATTGCTACTATAATTTTCATAGTTGTAGACTTATTTCAAAAAATGTTTGCTTTGGTGTGAACCAATTTTGATGATGTGGCTACCACAACCACAGGAAGGCTGCCATTTGTACGGGTGTGTGAGGCTACCAAGAGCCTGCTTTGGACTCAATTCAACGTACTAGATGGTACACCTGTTAGTTGACGGACAAAGCTCTAACATAGGCTCTGAATTTGGAGGTCGACAGCAGTCGTTTCCATAAAATGGACGGCCTCCTGCCCGCGGCTTCACCCGCATGGATGTAGGTTATCGCTACCCCTATACCAAATTTCATCAGAATACAGACAGACAGACAGACCGACAGAGTTACTTTCGCATTTATTAAGTATGGATAGTATGGATTTAAAAGTAAAAGAAGTTAAAGAGCAACACCCGAGTCCTGAAGTGCGAAAGAGATAGGATACGATAGGAATTAGTGCTAGAACGAAGCAGATGTATAGCGTACTCACTGTTCACACAATTTCACATGTATTCGGTATTCCCTCAACAAAATACGCCCAATATAATTATATTATATAGACATATACCTATATTCGATCATTCCAGTAGAAATATCTCTAATATATTATGATTAATACGAACGGCTTAACAGAATAATGTACGTATTCAATCAACCTACGCACTGAATATACGCCTCAAATATGCGAGTACGTTATCAGTTTTCCGCCTTTCACATCCTGTGTTATACAGACAGATGGTCCAGCTTAATATGTATATATATATATACTGGACATATTTAAATCTATGTAAGCATTGTTTACATTGATATTTTCTGAGAAGATACTTAACAAGCTACTTACAGCTTCAAAACCACTATATTGGAATTATATTATTTATTTATGTTACAATTCTGTTAGTCTCGCTAAAACTCGAGAAGGGCTGAACCGATTTGATTAATTTTAGTCTATAAATATTCTTGGAAGTCCAGGAAAGGTTTAAAAGGTGAGAAAACATGGAAAATTGCGAGTAAAATACTAAAATGTCTATTTCATTTTCTCATAGAAACTGTTCTTACTTGTTTTTGGCATAATTACATGTAGATCTAGATTAAATAAGGGTTTACAATCGACAACATAATATCCATAATAGCCAGATTATTGCGTATTTCGATTTAAAACATGTATAATAACGACATATATATAAATAAATATAAATATTCCACAACATTCTACACAACGCTAACTAGACCCATGGTAAGCTTTTATAGCTTGTGTTATGGAATCTAGAATGCGGAACTTATATACTGGTAGAAATTTGATGGCACAAATTTGTCACTAATTTCGACCGGGTTGGTACCACCGTGCACAAGTGCGAAAAACCCTCCATAGTAATCCAATTTCGGTTGGATTGCGTTCAGGGATCAGCAAGTGCATAGCCGGGCCGAGGTGATGGTAGTCGCAGCACTAGTGGGACCGGTGGGTTTTGGCGTAGTCTAGTGGGGTGTGACGCGGGGCGCCGCGCCGAATAGGGAGACCTGTAGAAACGGTGGTGCCGCTGGCCGCCCGCGGCATAGTACAGGGGCCCAACTGGGACTAACCACCCTGGGAGGCTGCCCCACCAGGTCGCGCATAATCCCGATATGGCTCGTCGTGCCGGTTGGCGACCGGATGGGAGCCCGGCGACCATATTCGGGGGGGTACGGGGGCCCTTCCGTTCGGCGCGTCGGCTCTCGTCATGCCGTCACAATCATAGACAAAACTAATGTCCCATGTATTGTCACACGGTGCTGCGGCGACAATCACCTCTTTTTCACGCCTTCCCATCCATTCCTTTCCATTTACCATGACAGCGCACCAAAAAGATAGAGTCAGAACAGCGGCTAAGGAGTCTCCCACAACACGACTATTTGAGGTGGAGTCCACGAACATCTGTGGGCTCCATACAAACCTCAACGCCGTCCACCATCACCTGGAGACGGCGAAACCAGCAATGCTGTTTCTGACGGAGACACAAATACGCCGCCCTGACGACACGACCTACCTGCTTTACCCCGGCTATGTTATCGAGGAAAATTTCCGAGCAAAAGCCGGGGTGTGCGTGTTTGTTAGGGCGGATATTTGCTGTCGCCGTTTGCGCTGTCTAGAGGACCCATCCTTCTCCATCCTGTGGGTACACGTAGACCATGGCTCCGCGAGTCAGATCTATGTGTGCCTTTACCGCTCCCATACGGGAGATGCAGAGGTAACTCGACTCTTTGAATACCTGAGTCAGGCGGCAGATGATGCGCAGGAGCGGTTTCCGAACGCCGAATTGGTGTTTTTGGGGGACTTTAACGCCCACCACAAGATCTGGTTGGGCTCCGCCATAACAAACCATGCGGGAAGAGCCACTCACGCATTTGCCCTGGCGCATGACTTGACTCAATTGGTGCACAAGGTCACGAGGATACCAAGAGAGTCCGGCCTAGAGCCCTCTCTGCTAGACCTTCTGTTGACGAGTCGCCCGGACCAGTACAGTGTCTCGGTGAGTGCTGCTTTAGGTAACTCCGACCACTGTCTGGTCCGCTCCACCGTGCCCATTGTAGCGCCCCCACGACCCGTGCAGGGGAAGAGGCGTCTATGGCACTACTCGTCAGCGGACTGGGATGGATTGCGCGACTATTATGCGTCCATCCCGTGGGTTGAACGCTGCTTTGAGGGTAAGAACCCATCTGAGAGCGCTACTGCCGTCGCCGGTGAGATCGGTCTAGGTATGGAATACTATATCCCATACACCGATGTCACCGGAGTCCGCGGAGCGCGTCCGTGGTTCGGGCGCGAGTGCGCGGAGGCTGTTGAGCATAAACAGTTTGCGTACCGCGCCTGGGTGCGGGCGCGCGCCACGCGCGATCCCAACGTGGGTCACTTCAAGGCGGCGTACAACAGAGCCACAAAGGTCTGCAAGAGGGCATGCGTCAGAGCGGATGCCCAGCGCATAGCACGGCTGGGCCAAGAGCTAATGGCGCATCCCACGGGTAGCCGTGGCTACTGGCAACTGGCCAAAGCCGTGCAAGCCAACTTCTGCCAGCCCTCGCTGCCCCCGCTGAGCAATCCCGATGGATCTCTGGCCCATGAGCCGCAAGAGAAAGCAAATTTGCTGGTCAATCTCTTCGCGGCCAACTCCCGAGTCGATGATTGTGGTATGCAACCACGGACAATGCCCACTGGTGACCACGCAATGCCTGATATACGTATCAGGCAACGCGATGTCCGTGCAGTACTGCAATCACTCGATGTCCGGAAAGCCAGTGGTCCTGATGGTATTCCAGCGGTCGTACTTAAAAAATGTGCAGCGGAGTTATCTCCTGGGTGATTTTCAACAAGTGATTTTTTTGTATCATTTCGGTGAGATTTTTGTATTACAATGTCTTGTTAATATATTTTGTAACGAAAATAAACTTTAATCTTATTTGTAACATATGCGTGAGTGGACATCATGTAACATCAAAACTTACTGAAATATTTAAGATTGAATTTTTGGGAGCCCACAGAAATGAAAAGTGTCCACTGATATGATAAATCGTCCACCGAAATGACTAGACTGTGCACCGGAATGAAATTAGCCCACTGAAATGATACAGCCAAGTACATCATTTATTTTTTAGGAGGATTCCGTAGATTTTCTGAAACGAATCTTAATAAATTCCATAGAGATATCACTAGACTGTATTTGTGATATTTATTAAATATAAGATCAAACTATTATATTAGAGAAAAAAAGTTAATTTTTTTGCGAAACGAGTGTTGTGTTTTTACCCGACTGCGCGACGCAAAGGAGGATAATGTGTTTATCAGTCTATGTATGTATGTTTGTTTCTATGTGGCGTTCTAGAGACCAAATGCATAGGCCGATTTTGATAATTCTTACGTCAATCGATTCGTCTTAACCTTGCGAGTGTCACTAGAAACATGACAGTAATCAAAATTCACCACGGCGACAACCAGACGCCATATTGTCAAAATGAAAAAAAAAGTCGATGAACTATGTCAAGTGGGGTGTCGTTGAATAGGTATTTTAAAATCATCTTTAGGTTCCTTTTATCATTTTTCATTTAAAATAATAGTTTAGGATATATAACGATTTAAAGTTGTTTAACAAAACAATCGCTAATTTTCTTAGTTATTTATTTTATTAAGTTATAAGTTTTTATTTCAAGTATAAACGATATGAAGGAAATTAAAAGGAGATTACAAAAAGATATACATGTCATATCATAACTAAAAAGTATAAAATAAAACAAATTATTAAAAAATAAAAAAAAACCCGACTGCCACTGAAAATACCGAAATAAGTTTGATAGCAGGCGGTACCCATTTGCCAATCATAAACCGAAAGAAAATTAATGGGTACCGGCTGCTATCAAACTTATTTCGGTCTTTTCAGTGGCAGTCGGGTTTTTTTATTTACTGGTAATAATAATAGTGTTTTGTATGTAAAACTTCAAAATGTACTAAATCAACTCTTATATTTTTACGACACAATGATTTAATAAGAAAAATTATAAAAATAATGTAAGTATGTTCAAAAGAGCTAAACACTTCATCTTAAACATAACAAAAAGAAATAGATCACGTTATCGTAAATTATTGCAAACAGTTTGGCTATATAATCCGATTATGTACTTATGCGAAAAGAATGAAAATAGCGCAATCACTAGTCACTATTGCAACAGAATGAATGAATTCAATGAATCGATCCTGCTTCTTTTTTTCTAGCATATCTCTCCCTGTCTTTTCTAAGAAACTCTTCGCGTGTGACGTCATTGCTCTTAATTCTCTCTTTTCTTCTTCTTTCATATAACCTTATTTTTTCTAACCTTTCCTTTCTGGTCTGTAGCTTAGGTCGCGGCATCCTAAAATCCAATTCATAATTTTTAAACATTGAACATCACATTCTCGTTGAGAATACACACTGTCTAGAAGTAAGTACATCTATTATCCATTTTCTAACAAGATATTTTAAACTGTTTTTTTTTATTGTATTTTGATAAATAAAAGAAAAAAAAACAAATATTAACACATCAAATTAATCCCAAATATCGAACCTACAATATCTAGAATTATCTCACCAAATTTTTATGATTCAATCTTAGACTCAAGGATCTCTAAAACTTATGATTTTATCATTTCTAAGTTAAATTTCATTTAAGTGGACTGTTGTCGGTATTACAGTCCACCGAATCCACTGAAATGATAACACCGAGGTGATAAAAATAATAAGTTTTACATTTAACTCTGATATTAGAATTAATATTAAAATGTCAACACTGCTGTAACAAAACATTTCTTACGGTGAATTTAAAACACAATTTTGAAATAAATTGAATGAACCTAACACGAGCTATAACGGCCACAGAAATGACACTATTTTTGTCCCCATATCACTGAAATGATATACTTACTTTTCGGCGGGAATCCACGATAATTTTGTGACGCGTTCGTGCTCTCCAACGAATGGAGGTGGCCTGATTCGAAGTAAGGAAAGGCACGGGGGGCGCAAAAACGCTATGTTGACGAAGTTACTCTACTAAAACTTACTGTCCACCAAAATGATAACTTTTTACAGGACAAAAGTAGACTGTTTAATACGATGTATAAGAAATAAGATAAACAAACAATATTCGTTTTTTTCTATGGGTCATATTATAATTTATTAATACAAAATTCGATTTTAGTCCAAATGTTAAATACAACTGCAGGGCAAGATATTTTACGAGTGAAATTCGATTCAGGACAGGTCACCGAAATGATAAAATGACACTTTGTAATTAAATTTTTTTATGTAATAGAGGACATTACTCAACAATTTTTTTTGCCATGGTAGAGAAGTACCTATTATACTATGAAAAGTAATCAAAATCGTAAAACCAACACATTGCACTACCGTTCTCAGGCTTGCCGTGTATTTTTTTTGCTTTTGCTATTCACCCTCCTATGCTAACGCGACTGTACCGACTGTCCTACAGTTCGGGTACAGTGCCTTCGGCTTGGAAGGAGGCGAATGTCCAGCCGATCCCCAAGAAGGGGGATCGCTCGGACCCAGCCAACTATCGACCCATAGCCGTCACCTCAGTGCTGTGCAAGGTGTTCGAGCACATAATTAACACACAGCTCATGCGCCACCTAGAGGATCACTCCTTGCTTAGTGACCGGCAATACGGTTTCAGACCGAAACGGTCAACGGGTGATCTTCTGGCGTACATGACCCACCTTTGGGGTGAGGCTATGGAGAAGCACGGTGAGTCACTGGCAATTAGTCTTGACATCGCCAAAGCTTTCGATAGGGTATGGCACAAATCGCTTCTTTCCAAGCTACCAGCCTTCGGTCTGCCTCCTAGACTGTGTAACTGGGTTGCAAGCTTCCTGCAGGGGCGCCGTATTCGCGTCCTTTGTGATGGACGAGCTTCGGAGTTCTTGCAGGTAAATGCTGGCGTGCCGCAGGGTTCCGTCTTATCTCCCACTCTCTTTCTTCTGCATATCAATGACATGCTCTGTAACGGAAACATTCACTGCTATGCAGACGACAGCACCTTACATGGGAGTTATTACGCACATCCTGCGGCCAAGCAGTCTGATATCGCGGAAAAAAGGCAGCTTCTTGTCACTGACCTGGACCGGATCCTGGACCACATTTCTCAATGGGGCGCTAGAAACCTGGTCGAGTTCAATGCCAAGAAGACCCAGGCATGTGCGTTTACAGCAAAGGTATCTCCTTTCCTTCCCCTTCCCACTCTTCAGAGCACACCACTGCCACTGCAGGATCACCTCACTATCCTCGGTATGGATGTTCGCTGCAAACTGAATAACAAAAACTATATCGAGAGTATCATCAAATCAGCCTCGCGTAAACTCGGAGTCCTGAACAGAGTGAGACGTTTTTTCACGCCGGAGCAGCGGTGTCTTCTATATAAGACCCAAATTCGTTCCTGCGTGGAATACTGCTCACATCTCTGGGACGGCTCCGCAAAGTACTTATTAGATGCTCTCGACAGGTTGCAGCGACGTGCGGTCCGCATTATTGGGGATCCTGAGGTCACGAACACCCTCGAGCCTTTGCAGATGCGTAGAGATGTTGCGTCTTTGGCAGTTTTCTACCGTCTCTACCATGGTGAATGTTCTGACGAGCTCTTCCAATTAGTCCCACCCTCCCCTTTCCTTCACAGGACGACACGTGCAGGGCTAAGATGTCATCCATTTACGGTGCAGAGTATACCTGCTAGAACCAAGCGTTTCAGTGATTCATTCCTATGCCGCACCACTAAGGCCTGGAATTCCCTGCCAGTTCACGTGTTTCCTTCTTCCTACAGTCCTGGGTCCTTTAAGCGGGGCGTGAAAAGGCATCTAATGAGGCCGTCAAGCTGAGTGCCACCACTGTTAACATGGTAAATGTTTACGATGGTGACCCTCTTTCCGAGACTTTGCCTTTAGCTTAACATCAGGCGAGGTGAAGTCAAATTGACGTGTCCAGTATAAAAAAAAAAAAAAAAAAAAAATACATACATTTTATACATAGGAACACCCAGACTAATGCAAATAGCAATATTCATGCATAAAAATATTTGCACTGAGCGGGAATCGAACCCGCGCCTCCTGCGTGGCAGTCGCGTGCACTACCGCCACGCCACAGAGGCTGTCGCAATAGTTTGCCATGTTGGTTCCCGGTGGAGTAGAATAGGACCACCCCAGCTTTTCCTGTGGGTGTCGTAAAAGGCGACTAAGGGATAGGGCTGTTTCTCCATTCGGCAATAAACATGCAGCCCTAGACAAAAAAACATACCCCGTGGAATTAGAAAACTGGTACTGGGTCGAAATAGATCGAGACAAAGGGCCTGCTAGACGGCAATTGGCTAGCCCCCTATTAAGTCGTGGGACCGCAAATCATAATTGGCAAAACGTGGTTGCTAATATGGGTCTGTCTACTCCTCTGAAAATTTCCAGACATGAGTATTTGCATGTATGTATTCTTATTTAATTCAGTTATTTTTGTCAATTTAAAATTAAAACTGGAATGTATAGAAGAATTTCCACAAATTAGCTATATAGCTCAGTTGGTTAGAGCATTCTCCCGGTAAGGAACTAATCTCAGGTTCAAGTCCCGTCTTGAGCATTCACTTCTTCCAGTCCAAATTGATGGAAATGTTTTTTTTTTTTAAGTTTTAAAAAAGTGTTTGCAGCAAGGTGCCGATACGCGATCTCTAAGGTACTTCCATGATCGCGCTGGCTTATACGTTTCGTGAAAAGCAAGGCTCTGTCGAAACACAGTGTCAGCAAAACTCAGATTGAATACCGATTGAGAAGTTTATAGCCCCTAAATCTTTACAACTTGCTCAGGTTAGAGATAACTTTTATATGACACGACATCGAATTTTAAGAACGATATCAAATATTTTATAACGTACAAAATGTTGAAAGTAGGGCAGTGGTATGAAGACTTATACGATTATGGGAACACATTTAATAATAGTTGAGACATTACCTAGAATTAGGTCATGTAAAGTCTGTTTTATTGGATAAAATATGAACAGAACAAGAAAGAATTTATTTATTTACTTATTTTACGGTCCCTTGCAATGCTACAATTTCTTTAAATCTAATACAATGGGAGTAGAACATTATTTACAGGAACGTTATCACAATTACCATGGGTTCAAATAGGTACCAAAATTAATTACTGGTTCAAAAAAGTTACAGTACCACCTAGGTAAACCATGGGTCCAAGGAAGTTACCTTGGAACACCTAGGTTACAAGGCCATAGTTGATCTGTGCCTAGGTGAACCATAGGTAAGTAACTTTGGAACAACAGTATGATAATGCAAGGATAAAACCCCTAATTCCTACGTTTTTTTACTACGTTATATTCAATAGTAAGATAAGCAGAGTGTCTACGTTATTTATATTTAGATGCTAGACATAATATATTAATATCATAGAACACGACAAAAGCTACAGATTTAATCTTCTATAAAAAGTAATGGTTATAAATAAGTATTATTTATTACCTGCCACCAGATAACAACGAGGATGTATGAACTTATTTGTTTATGATAAGAGAGTGTTGTCTTGTAATTTATGACGAAGCGATATGGAATGTTGAAGAATAACATAACTGGCTTTGATATTATGTATATTGTGTTACTTCATATATGAGAAATAGGAGCTGTTTTTTTGTTTTGGACTCCCAGGTTTTAGGTGTTATTCAATATTTTAGCTAGGATCTTCTCAGTAGCAGTGTAGAAAAAGTGTGAAAAAGCATCTGCAGTTGAGCTGAGTGCTGCTATTGTAAACACGGTACATGTTCATTATGGTGACCCTCTTTCCGGAGACTTTGCCTTTAGCTTACCATCAGGCCAGGTAAAGTTAAATTGACGTGTCCCATACAAACCAAAAAACACTTTGAAAAAGCTCCTCATTTCGGAAATCAGAATTCTGAGAAACATCTGAATTATCCCTTCATCTAAGAATAATCTCACTCAATCAACATAATGTTTCAAACTGAAAAGACCGTAATAGAATCAATAATATATTCCACAATTCCACAACATTCTACACAACGCTATCTAGACCCATGGTAAGCTTTTATAGCTTGTGTTATGGAATCTGGAATGCGGATAAACATACTTATATACTTTTTTTTGTAAATACATACATATTATACATAGAAGTACCCAAACCAATGCAAATAGCCATATTCATGCATACAAATAATTGCACTGTGCGTGGATCAAACCCGCGCCTCCTGCGTAGCAGTTGCGTTCACTACCGCTACGCTACGAAGGCTGGATGGATGAGTTTGGGATGGATACAGAACTTTCTGTATAGTTGTGTGTCTAGCAATAACACTCTGTTACGTGAACACTGGTTCCGGTAATAAAAAATGAAAACATTTGAACATAGCAGTAATAAACGGTAAATACCGGTATCTCGCGATTGCAGCGCGTGTCCCATCACGGGGTAGTGAACGCGGTCATTACCTTTTAAGGTAATGCATCGTTCTAACGCACATATAAAATGAGTCACACGAATTAATAACCAATCAGCGCATTCCGTCAAACGGAGAATCAGCTGATGGCCCAACACTAACCGACAACAAAAAAACACGCCCCGCGCTCGCGCCGAGGTAGACGGCAGACCTCATTCGATCGCGAGACTCCGCAGCGGAATGTGCAATCGTAATCCTAACGCGTAACTAGATAGTAATCTAGATTCTGCTAGTTACTATTATAAGTGTCTATGCGAACTAGTCTAATATACGAAGGTCTAGTAAATATAATAGCTGTTCCCAATATAAGGGGTAAGTCTAGTGTCCTTAATAAACAGTGCGCGAGTATTAAACGATAGTCACGTAAATAATAAAGTAAAATAACATCGTCATTCGCGTGTGACATTCCTGCTTAGCCCCCTTGGAGCTAAGCGTGATGCTAGCTCATTTTTTAGTACCTGCCTACCTGCGGTCGTGAGTTCGGTAGTTACCTAGTTATAGTTTATCCTTTGTGTAAATGTAATTTAAATTAAAGTTAAAGTAAATTGTGATTAACATCGTAATCGTTAAAATGTTGTAAGAAAGTTATTGTATGAAGTGTGTCCATAATATATGTCGCGAGTATACATGTCGACAGACAGCCGAATATAGTAATTGCTTAAGAACTATTCAATTAGTTGTAATGTTTGATTGTTCGTATTCTAAGAGAAAAATCAACACGGTGTATATCTCACCATAATTTTCTACGGATACCCACATTTTGAGAATATGTTAAATTGTCGAATTTTAATCTCGTTTTAAATCCACGGTTCAGCATATATTAGTATTAGATCTTAATTATTACTGAATCATTTGTTTATGGGTGATTGAACCGTGGTTAACGGGATTACAGACGTAATTACGATAAATACTTACGATTATGAATTCCGGAACAATCCAGTTTTATTTCTTTGTTTTATTGTTTATTTTATGTGTTATGTGTACCTACCATTGTACAGCGCCGCCGACCTTAGAGAGAAAATTATACGTTGGGGCCCGGCGCTGTTGCATTGGGTTCACGCACCAGTGCCTAATCGTGTGGTTGTCTCCCCAGAACTTGGTACCGGCTGGAATACCGGTCCAACTACCTACCGGCTGGAATATCAGCACCGCGCCGTACCGGCCCACCTCCGGACCAGCTGAGGTTGCCTGTCCTCTCCGTACCGTCTTGAAGACGGCCTTGGCGACGACTCCGGCGGACCGAATTGGCAGCTGCGAAGCCTGGTGACCTTGAGGGGAAGACAACGTCATACTCGCACGGGGCCAGCCCGGAACCCCAAGTTGAGTACATTACTCAGCCTGCCGTTTATAGTGACGTGTACTTATACCCGAACCGACACTCGACTTTGACTTAGAGTAGTTTTTTTTATTGTAAAGCAGGACCTACGGATTAAAGTTGTGGATCTCGTACCAATCGTTTTCTTCATCCTTGACCCCGTAGGGCCCCGTATCAACTCCTCATTTTGAGCCAATGGTTCCGATGTAACATAACATTTTATAGAGTGCAAGGGGATCCCCCTCCAAGGGAACTAAAACCTTGACAAACGAGACCCTAACACAGGCTTGCCTCTCGGGATTGTGGGGTCAGATGACAATCACCCCTGTAAGAGCCAAGATAAACTAATTATCCGTGGTAGGAGCAGGAGAGCAGATGTTTAAGTTTTGAATGCTACTGAGATCAGCGCTGGTAAACATAAATTTATAACTGTCCACTAAAATTTAAAAGCATATTTTTAATATAAATCATTACTGTAATTTAGGGTTCATCATTAAATCATGTTAAACCTATTATTATGATTATAATAGGGTAATATTGAACGATGGTAAATTATAAATTCATGGTCTGTAAGATAATGAATACTAACTGGCTATTATACATTATTTATTAAATGAGCACTTATGTAAAAGTTGAAGTTGAAAACAGTGTCTAATAAATAACAACCCTAATTTATCTTTCATTTCAAGGGAGCCGTTTGACATTGTTTATACTGAGTAATTTCTGCTTCATTATTATTATAATCATATTTCATGTTTTGATTCAATGTTTGATTAATCTTTTATTTATCCTCAGATATACATATGTATAGATAAACCTTTCTGATACTAATAACTCATTGTATGCTGAAACCTAATGTAATACTATACTGAACTCTAGAACCAAATTGAACGTCATACAGAACAATCGCATTCACTACCACTAGCTTACTAGTGAAACTAATAGTAGTTATTTCATCTTCATTTAAACAATAAAAACAACTACATTTTAAATCTCAAATCTAAACCTCTGAACCTAAAAGAATTTCCCAAAGTTATCTATCGTTTCTCTTGAAAAGCCACAAAATATGTAATTGTGTTGGATGAGCAAATAGTTTTAGCGTTGCCCATCACAAGAGAATTGCGATAAAAATAACGTTATCGTCCGCAATATCAAGTATACTATCCATCGCACCAATTTTCTTGAAAGCCACCGACGTATATCTTGTGACATTTGATATAAACGAGGTCGCAAAGATACGTATCGACCAAGTAAGGACTTAAACAATAGTACCGTTTTATGGTACGGAAGAGAAGTGAACGTACCCATTAATTTGTTTACAAATGAAGCGATAATTAACTAACTTGATAATGATAACGAGCAAATGTGTAATTTAAATGAACTGATTGCCTGTTTAGTCCAGTGGCGTTAGTTTGCATTCAACCTATAATAGTAACTGATTCAACTAATAAATTTTATAACGTCTCTAAACTTTTATTGAATATAGATTCATAAAGTCCAATTATGTACATAATAATAATACGTAATAATTATTATAAATAAAAATCTAGAACAAGAATGTGCAAAACTGCAGGTTCAGGCATCAAAGCATTCCTCCACATCGACGTCAACCGGGAGGGTGGCCAGAAGGCTGGCGGCATTGCCACGCTGAATGGCAATGCAAATCCTTAAAAGGAAATAAACACATTAATGTTTTTTAGTTGTTTGCATTTATGTTTGCATACAACTGTGAGATTATGAGCTTGATTTGTGGAAAGGGCAAAACATTATTAGCAAGAGCTTCTTACATAGATACGGCTTTGCTCAAACATTTAAGCTACCTTGCCCTTCTGAACGTAAGAATATTTAGGAAATTATGAGCAGTATAATTTTGGAAATGGTGTCCAGTGTAGCCAGAAATAGAATAATCTCCTATTACGTCGGATAATGACTGTAATACTACTTTGGGAATATAAAATGTGTTCGAGTTTACGACTTTAGTATACTGCAAAGGATGTCGTTTATTAAATTGGGACAGCACTTAGTTTCAAATTTGTAAATTTAGTATTATTTAACTTTTCTCAGGAATGTTTATAGACATCACATGATCTTATTATGAAACTGTATTCGATAAATGTTTGAGGTATAAAGTCTTTATTATCTTCCTGTCCATTTCAATACTTTTCAGTTCACACGTACGTTCTACAAATATAAGTCTTCTTAATTGTGCAAGATTCGATAATAACGTAATGCATGGGTGCTGCAAACTACACTGTATCATATCACTAGTATAAATCACGTCTTTGTCAAATAATCCCGATTTTGAAGTAACGCAATGTTAGTCAAATTATTGAGAATAATTAAATTCGTTTCAAGATTCATAGCTTTCATTTAAGACAAACAAATTTGTAGTCTCATTTTCTCCTTAGAATACAAAACAAAAATAGCCACAGCAATTATTCCGTACAAGGTTTCCAGGAACTAATTTATGAGAAAAATCAGAGATGTAAGACCAACCTCAATCACTCACAACGGCCGGCAACTAAAATATTTACATCAGATAGCTACATTAGGAAGCTAAGGATCCCGTAGGAAATGAGAAGGGCATTCATTTTTCATACCCCTATTTCAAACTTTTAATGGGATTCGTGACGTAAGCGCTTGGAGTATCTAGATTTTCTCTCTAGATAATAAATAATTACTTTTAAAGTTCCGCAGTTTACGAGTTAAGCCGTCCACACATAGGGTTTTAATTATTTATTTCTTTTTTCAGTTGAATATACCTGCCGTATTTATACCTACCTAGATGCTCTTAACACAGTATAACGAGATTTTCTGCGAATTCATTGGACTGTGTGCTCTTAACACTTAATATTAGTATAAACAGGTAGTAAAACGTACGGTTATGTTGCAACATTCAGAAGCATAACAATTGTGTTCTACGGCATAATATTGACATTATTATCTCAGGAAGAAAAAATAATACGAGAACTGAGCATTGCAGCGAGCGCTTTGTTCAAGACCAATGGTTGCCTGCTATGACGCAGTCCCGAGTGAGATAATTATTCCTGTTTAGTTGCAGTCGTTATTCCAAAAAGATATACAGTTCTGGGTTGTTTCTGGTCTCTTTTGGTATTGTAGGTAAATTTTGTTACAAGAAAAGGTAAAAAAATATTCATGATTTCACCTTTGTAAGTCTAAAGATTAACTACTGGGTTAATTACTCCTCGAAAGTGACAAAGGGTAATGAGGAATTCCTTTTTCCGTACCCTTTGTTAGTAGACCTTTTGAGGCCTGTTAATTTTGGAAACTGCTTTACCAACATCAGTTAAAAATGAATGACCGCTTTTACGGTTTCATTGAGTTGGCCCTTTGAGTTGCTAGATATTTATTTACCTGTGAATAATGTTCATGTTTTCTACCTAAAAATAACATTTAATCAAATCACCTTATATTATATAAAGATGTAGATGACCTAGCATCAAATAATTTCAAGTTACCTAAGGTAGAAATCAAATATAATATTTATTACTTCAAAACTGAATGTAGCTATTACATCTGACGGTTAAACAGTGTGCAACGGTCCTTCTAAGAAATGGATACAAACGTCAGCAAGTATAAAAGATGTTTCTCTCATAGCCTAAGGCAAGTTTAACTTGAGCTGAACTGTTTCCTGCTCAAAGGCTAAAAAGCAGAGCGTTTTATACGTCCTATCGGATGACCACGGTTTGTTCAGGTAAGGCTTACAATACCAGACAAACATGATGTTAAAGCTCGTACTTTATGAGTTCCATTTTGTGTTTTATGCTATGAGCGCCTTTGTTATATGTTTCGTGTGCTACACAGTAAAAGCTGATTATATTGTTTCATGTACGTCTATGAGTTTTGAAGTTCCTCTCATTTTATTATATTTTATAGTTTCACAAATTGTATTTTGACTTCTTGGTCTTCTTGTGATAACATCAAATTCTTCCCTGTTAAGAGGTCTTATTAATTTTTTTGCTTCATCTATGGTAATGATAACAGTTTTTCTTTCTACTTTTTTTAACGGACTTCAAAAAAGGAGGAGGTTCTCAATTCGACGGCTATAATTTTTTGTTTCACATTGTTAACTTGCTGAAGCCTAATAGTTTATTTCATAAACCCATGAACTCGCCCGATAATACAACTGATATCGGAGATCTAAGTAAAATCAGTAAATTAAACTACAGTCCACAGTATTATTTTGTCAGTGGGACTAGAAAAAAGTTGTAAAGATTTGTATTTAAGATAGGCACATGATCTTAAATTTTGAAAGTGCCTTTAGCCATTTTTTGTAAATTTCATAAGTATATCAGATAAGTAAAGTTCTACGCTTTCTAGATTATAATGCATTGAGTTTCGTTTGAAATACGTATTTCAGAATAGTCTTTCATTCACGAATAGTTTATCTATATCCATTATGGCCCAGTATTATCAAGTCTGAGTGAGGCTTGAGTGTCAGTAAAAGTCTTTCATTAACAGCACATTATAAAAAATACCAAAACCTGAAATCATTCAAACACCGTATTATTTTGTAGGTGCATATTATTCGAAAATACTATATTTAAGTACTTTTCCAGAGCCATGCAATCACATTATAGAGATCAAGTACAATTGTCTGTTTCCATTGCCTTAATGACATAAAATTAAATTTCACAAAAACCACTTAGTTGGGCCGTATTCAGTACTCATAGTACAAACGAGTCCACTTTGCGAGCGAGGCGCGGGCTGAAATGACAAGGCATGACTCTGCTTTAACTCACTAAGTAATTACATACACGTCATACATTGGCGCGGAACATTTCTGGGCCCAAAGGGTAACTACTCGTGAAGAATTTAGAAGACAAATCAAATAAAAGGGCGTAATACAATTTATATAGTATAGTATTTGTGGCAAAGAGTGCTAAAATAAGTGTTATTAGGTTAGTTGTGGACAAACAATTAATACAACAGATACAGAGAGATAGAGGGATCTCATATTTTAAGAGTTCCCCTTAACGGCCGTTCCCAATAACATACTTACAGTTAAAGATAGATCGCAACAGTCAAATTTGACGTATCGGCTGTTTAAATTCAAAACATGGTAACTGACTTTTTTGCGGAAAGCGCATCGCGGTATAATTTTATTTGCCGAAATTGGTGTAAAATAAGAGTTACTATGTTTTGAATTTAAACAGTCGAGCACTTTATCCGTAGATGCAATCTATCTTTAACTGTCAGTATGGTATTGGGAACGGCCGTAAGATCAATTGATGATATCCGTTACACCTTGTATAATCCTGGACTCCATTTTCCGGTGATGAGTGGTGTGACCCGCTTACATACATACATACGAGTAAAACACGCCTGTTTCCCATAGGGGTAGGCATTTACTTCATTATTAAAGGTTTTGTACATAAACACCAATTCCAGATCCTAAAAATATTCAAATCTTTAAAAAATACATACATACGGCCTGTAAATCCCCGAAGGGGTAGGCAGAGGTGTGTTAATACCCACATTTCGGCAACTATGATTTTGTCCCACGTAATGGGGCGAGCCTATTGTCGTCAAGCTGGCACTCACTTCTAGGCTGTATGTTTACGACGGATGATTAAAAAATAATAATTGTAAATTACGTAAAAGCATAAGCGTCCGGTGTTTGAATACTTCATGGTTACCTCTATTTATATAGCACGTTATTCAGGGGCTGTGCGCGAAAGGAGCTGACTTGTAAACAAATAATTTAATGAAATGCTTTCACTATGTAATCACTGAATGGAATATTCAAATACATTGAATTTACCTCTTAAGTGAGTGCATTGTTTACAGAAATTACAGATCCTTCAGACATATTTTTTTCAATACAAACATTATTTGAATTAAATTTTTAAAATATGGATATCATAAGAAAGAATTTGTCATTTGTTAATTAGCTCACGCGTGTTCCGATAGCTTAGCGGTTAAAGCATTCTCCCTGTAAAAGAAGGATCTCGATTGTCAAAAAAAAACATATCTTAATCGATACAAACAATATAATTTTGTTTTATTTTAATTTAGACAAACAATATTTTCAACAATAATATAATAACGTCATATTACTGATTATTTTTTTATTGGTTGTCTATATTATATATATTATACTGATTATTTATTATCTACTAGTTTTTGCCCGCGGCTCCACCTGCGTGGATGTCGGTTATCGCAACGAAATATAACCTATGTCCTCCCTCAAAGTCTACTCTACCCCTATACCAAATTTCATGAAAATCGGTTCAGTAGTTTAGTCCTGAAAGCGTAACATACAGACAGACAGACAGATTTACTTTCGCATTTATAATATTAATATGGATGGATTCGTAAAATTGTGTACCTAACCCTAGACTACAACTGACATAAATACACCTTTCAGATTATTTTAACTGTCATTATCATTATTCGCATAGAGACGTATTTTTACCTGATTTTATCCGAGGCCAAGAGAGGTGAGTTAATAATGACTATAATGCGATACGGGTCGAAAGTAACGTAAAATATTACAAAAGTTACATTCTAGCAACGATGTGACTACTCTTTTGTAACCTGAATTGATTATTCTGACAATTGATTTAAGACACTCTAACCATAGACTGCAACACTGTCACGATGCACGTATCAATTGATTTCAAATATAAGAATGTAACAATGTTGCTTAGTCAGGAACCTCCATGCAGTACATCCTGGGTACCGGAGATAGCAGCGTGTATCTCCCAAGGCCAATTTCGACCGATGCGGAAACAGCCAGACAGGTCAGATGAAGGCTTTCTACAAAACCCTCCGACTAGCAGTGGGCATAAGCACAATAGAGAGCGGACGGGCTGATTCTCTAAATGCAAGCCTGGGGATGGCAGGTGCCTAAATAGAACCAGGCCGGCATGGAAGCGCAAACCTCCTGTTTCCGGGGTAAAGTTCCACCTTGCATCCTTCACTAAGCCATGGACGACCCAGAGTTGGCTGGAGTCCAAGGGATATGCCTTATTGGGTAACCTTACACTCCAGTCATTAGGATCCGAGACAGTATGCGTTTTAAATCGGTTTAACATAATCCCTAGCCGACGTGGGTGGTATCTTTGAGGATTTCCCCATGAAAAGAATAAGCAACTTGTGACAAAAATCATGAAGCTTACTTGAATTCCAGTAATTTCAGAACTTTTATGACATCATACCCTCTGTTATTACGACGACGGCAAAAGAAATCTTATAACCAATAACTGGTACTTTTTCAAACTACCCACTAATACTATAAACAAAGCCAAATAACAGTCCTGCCTGCCTCTTACGAACACTTAAAGAAATATTTCTCATAGTTTATAAGTAGCGTTTGAAAATAGGTTACTGTGTCGCGTAAGTAAGTATCCATGCAGTTAGTTATTTAGAGACTGTTCCGGCCTGTTTATTTATGTAATGAGTTAAGATTCTCCACTTGATATTACCTTTTCATGTTGTCGTAGTTCCAAGTTAGCACTCACCTGAGCAAAGAAACATAGTTGCTAAATTTAAATGTGGATAGTTCAATAAAATGGTTTATAATAATAATAATAATAATAATAATAATAACCCCGCAGGGGCAGCTTGTGGCGAGCTGTTGGTGAGTGGCGACACCACGAACCCTGATTCTCCCGAGGGTTGGAATTCATTCCGCCCCGCCTCTTGTGCTTGCCTTTATTGGCTGGCCAAGAGTGGAGTCGCAAGAGCGGAACCTATGCTCCAGGTTGGAAGTGTAAAATGTCATAACGCCGGGGGCCTGCTGACCGACTTCTGTATCGCGATCTTGCACCCCGCAGACTCACCTCTCGACAACCTTAGCCGCTCAACGTGTGTTGCTCCATGGCCGCATTATGCGTGGCTATTTTAATGGGGCCCATGCAATGAGTTGGCGAGTCACCACCTGCCTTTTTAACAATTTTGAGACTTATTGTCATGGCAGGCGTCCGTTAGTCTCCCCCCATAGCCCATTCACCAGTCCATCCAATACTCAACCCCATAGCCCATAATCTAGTTTCCATTATTCCAATAGTCTCTGCACCTAACGGGGACCATCCCCGGGTGTATCATATTGTGCGCTCGGGGGTGGTATCCGCCATGTGTGTCTATCCCTAGCATATTAAACTCTCTTAAAAGGGCCTCTACGTCTTGGCTTCGGCCCGACGCACGCCTTCCAAAGGCCTGGGACTCCATAGTCCCGAGAGTCACGGAATGGAGAAACATAATAATAATAAAGCCATTTATTTCAGATCTCTCTACTTATTACAATATTTGTAAGATTATTGCTTAAATTAAAGAAAGTTACTTATAATTAATGTTATCGTTTTAGTATAAGTTTATGAAATCTGAACCCCTGTTTGGGTAAAGGCCTCCTCCATCCTTTTCCATGACTCCCTGTCCTTGCCTGACTTCATCCAGTCCTTTCCTGCGACTTGTGTTAGGTGAAAAAAAAAAAGGTTTATATGATGTGTGCAAATAATAATGATTTGATATCAAAGAGCAAAATCACCTACAAAAGAGTTACAAAGTAAATCATAGTGTAATTGAAGCCATGTGATTCTCTCAAAAATAATAGATGACAACAATAGCCCGACATTGGTCTAAAAAGTTGATTAAGTTAAAAAATTTTTTTACTCAATAGGATTTGCAGCAATAGCATTTAGTTTAGGATAGTACTGCTACGTGACAATGTTGCCACTCTACTGAAAACTACAAGAGGCATGCGATACAGAGAAATTTTACGTCGTATTTCAGGTAGTTGTTTTAGTTTTTAGTATCGACTACGGTTACTTTGAAATGTTTAAAGAACACTGTTTTAATTCATTGCATTATACTTTTGCAATATAAAAATGTAACCACTATATTAACAAATTAAGATCGACGGATCGAAGGTAAATTGTGAAGACTGATGGCAAGTAGACCCTTGTGATTTAGGGGGACATCCCTAAGCTCTCTCACCTTTAACCTAAATCGACGTAAATTAAGAGACACTGCGAAAAGATTTATAAATATTCAAAAGAGTACCACGTTGGAACTTCTATCTAATGAATTGTATATCAATTACGAAAAAAATTCAAAAAACCTTTATAGCTTTTGCCGATATTCCGATTTTGATCCAAATTTAGAACTGCATTGTTTTTTTAAGGTAAAGGCATTTAGTATGCTAACTATACCTCTGAGGAAAAAGTCACGGGTTCAATCTCCGCCTGAGCAATTCATTTTTCCTGATATAATCAAATGTTATTTTTATAGACTGTATCTTTTTTTCACAATTCTTTATAATATCTTAATTCATAGTTTCCTTTCAAACATTAAGATTAAGTATTTGTTTTTGGTGAATATTGTTATAGTATGGCCTATATAGGTATAGCCTAGTGGTATGGGTAACGGACTGCTGAGACGAGGTTCGATCCCAGGTTTACCATGGCACACACCAATGACTTTTCGATGCTTTTCGTAGTTATGTGTGTCTTTATCGTAGGTTTAAAGTGCCCGGTTAATGGAAATAGACTCGCCACCTATTACATTAAGACCTAAACATAAACTGGCAAAATGTGGGTGCTAGCACCTCTGCCTAACCCTGAATACAGGCGTGAGTTTATGTTATGATGTATGATGTGGAATATTGCTATAATCATTACACAACCGAGACGGGCCAGTACAACGGCTTGTAACCTATCAATCAATTAGCCAACCATAGTTCACTGCTGAACATAAGCCTCTTCTCCCTCTCTAACCTAACAAGGAAAATATATTACCAGCCACTACTAAAAATAACATTAAATATAGTCTACCCGTTACAAAGGCTCCTCCACGAAAGATCTTCCGGTGATCGGTGATGCGAAACTACCAATAAAAAAGTAACTACTTTTAGGGAGGCAATTCATTTTGATTACCATTCATAAAAACCTTGTTCAGGTAGGCAAATAACAAGATTCAGCAAAGTAGGTTCAAGATTATTTTCACGAAATTGTGGTAATTACTAGAATAGTTACTGGTGTTCTTACACCTCTGTTGGTTCCTATAGGACTACTCGTCTATCTATTAAGAACTATTTCTCAGAAAGGCAGGGAGGTATTTAGTTCAAAATAAAATTCTGTTGGCATAATTGCTTATTCGTATCGAAATACTAATCTGTTTCGGCGTTGCAGCGAACTCTATTTTAACCTGACCAAATTGGAACCAAAATTTCGTTCACCTAATTTAATCGTTTCCACCAAAATGTGTGCATAATACATACTGTTCGACCGGCGGCATAGCCTCTAAACAAATTACAACAAACAATTCCGCACAAAGCATACAATACAGTACTTTTGGTATCGGCGGCCAGCAGTTTTGTTTGTGTATATACAAATATTTTATATACGATTTAGCGTCTATGTCGATACGTCACGTTTTGGCGATTTTATGCATTCAAATCACACAATTTAGCTATTAAATCGATATTGTGTCGAGTTTTGACGACGATTGTGCGTCGCATCGCAGATTTTTTAGTGTATGGAGAGGCGGTAACTGCAATTGGCATTCGAACGAATGAATAAAAACCGATTTTATATTTATTCGATATTTGTGTACTTAGATTTACGCATTGGACTCGTTATATCGTAGTATCAGGTTTCTAAATACGGTAACTAAATAACTGGTCGCTGATAGCAGTGACGCTTTGGCCCTTACAAAGCATTATATTCAGCTAAACCGTTCATCGTGGACGAACATGAACATGCAAAAAAACCGGCGCAAACAAATGATACGAGAGGCAACAATGGAAAACAAACATCAATAATGCTGAACCGGACTGTTTAAACTCTAATGGGTTTTGATACTCAATTATTTGAGGCTTAAATGTATTACGTTGTGGTATACTAAACATTTGTTTGATCATTTGTTTGGACTGTGGTCAAAAGTACTTTACGAGCACCCTTATCAATTACACAATTTGATGTGAATGTCAGGAAAGTTAAAACAGCACAGTTAATTTAAAATAGTGGTTGTGTTTATACTTTGTACTGAGTTGGGGCCTGAGCAAAAGCAGATTTGGTTTTAATAAGTTGTCTAAACTTATTTGACAGGTCCTGAATGTTACCCCATCAACCCAGCATGAGTCTATTATTGCACAGCGTAGTTATTTTGGTAAGGTAAGAGGAATATTTATTAGTAGTGTGATATAATTTAATAAGAATACACTTCTAAGCTGTTATAAGTAAGTATATAAAGAAACCTCTCCGATAGCCTAGTGGTATGGGTAATGGACTGCTGAGACGAGGTCTCAGGTCCGATCCCAGGTTTACCATGGCACACACCAATGACTTTTCGATGCTTTTCGAAGATATGTGTGTATTTATCGCAGGTTCATGGCAATAGGCTCACCACCTATTACATTTGGACCTAAACATAAACTAGCGAAATGTGGGTGCTAGCACCTCTGCCTACCCCTTCGGGAAATATAGGCGTGAGTTTATATTATGTTATAAATAAACCTACGTCAGATAAAGTATATATTGTATTCTATATGATGAAAATAGGGTAAGATCTCTATACTTAGGTATTTGAACTCTATTTTTATTAGATTATAGATACGGTTCGGTTCACCCCCTCTCTTCCCGTGGGTATCGCCAGGTGACTAAAAGATAGGGCTGTTCTCTGTCTGAAATAAACATACAGACCGTGATAAAGCGCCCCTTGACGGCAATAGGCTCGCCCATATTACGTGGCACCGAAAATCATACTTGACGAAGATTACGTGGTAATAGATAGATTGATACAGTGTGGCAGGCGTGAATGTATATGATATGTATGTAATAATTAAAAAAAAAACATTGTTTTTAATTAACGTACCTCATTAAGAGCAAAAAGTTATTGGAAGACAAAATTATGTTTTTATTAAATCTAAGGCTTCCATGACCTTTGAAGTAACTTTTAATTACTTGAACTAAAGTTAAGGACACCGTAACTGCGCTAAACAAACAGAATTTCATTAAACAGTTATTAAAAAATGTTTTCAGCTTCTGTTCCAAACTTGTTGTAATTTGTGATGGAAATTAAATTACAGTTTGTGTAACGACGTAAGTTGAACTACGGACTTTCTTATAAGTTGTCGACTTTTAAGTCTCATCCACTTATTTTCCATTAGGTGGATCCATCCTTCAAGAAGTGGGTGGGATTTTTCTGACGTATTGAAATACACCTCGGGGCTAGTGATAAAATTGTTTTGTTGGAATGAAATTGTCTAAAACCTTCCGGTATTTCATCGCTGGTAGTCACAGTTATATAGGGTATACCTAAGTCTTTCAGTAAAATTTCTAGACCAAAATTCCAGTAAATTTCAGTGGCTCTTCGGACAGGCCTGTGTATATTCTTGGAATTATTAAAAAATAATAATTCCAAAGTAACGAAGATTATAAATCACCCAAATTTTCTATATGTGAGAACTGAATAAACGTCACAACGCACAATGTGATAGAACTTACATGATAATGAAAGATACCTTGTAGGAAACTTTCATATTCTGTATATTCCCACGTATTATGACCAATTTATTAGCAATCGTCGACAAACCGTCACGTCGTGCTTATTCATCAGATACTACATTTTTTCTAAAACCAACTTTAGGCGAAAAATCTCGCCTCAATTAGCCACTTGAACGTCTGTGGATAGCATGGTATCCAAAAAAAATATTGCGTCTTACGTCCTGGATACTATAGTGTCCAGAGCAACAAGTTTAGAAAACCGACATCTAGTTTATAAATGACGTACTACAATGTCGTTTGTATTGATTTAGAATGCTTGCTAATGAAATAGAGCAACTTATAACAACTAGATGTCAGTGTAAGAGGTTCGATTGTTGAGAAAAAAAAAATCAAAGTCAGTTGACTTGACGTCTTGTGCGTACTGTGAGCGTAGTGCCAGTGATTATGTCGTAAGTATAGCAGTTTTATTACATCTTTCTTCAATTATTATACATCAAAATGAACTTTGAGACTTACTCTTTACAATTATATTGAATTAATATAGCTTTGAGTGCTAAATTTAGTATAATTTTAACGTCAAAATATTGTTGTCATAGAAAATAATGGTAACTTTTTTTATGCCGAACCTCATTTTCTACCCTGTTTTATGTAAATCAGGATAACAGCACAAGGTTAAATAGAATATTAATACAATCTACGTTCTTAGACCTACATTACAGTATTTTTTTCTATAATTTAGGTATGTTATAGTAGGAGTTACATAGCTTTTTGTAATGAATAGGACGCGCGGCATGCGCGGCGATCACAATCACGAATAGTTGGACGTAAGACAGTAATGTTTAATGCGCGCGCCAGACGTTCAAGTGGTTAATAAATTTCTTCAGAAATATTTGAAATCAGATTATTATAAGTTGCCAGAGTTAAGCAATCTCTGCCAAGTTGAACTATTCCTATAACTCCCACCTGACTAAACTTCTTGTTTACGTCCTTATGTTTACGCAGCTTCGTGTTCAATCTCTTGAGTATACTGTCTTTCTCAGAATTATCGTTTTGGTTTAGTTCCTTCGAATAAACATACTTCAAATTTAGTGTTTCTAAATTTTTACCATTCAAAGAGATACGCTTTTGTTTTTACACGATTGCTTATAAAAGTGATGCGATGGTTTCTAGGCACATGCGGATTCTTTATGCCTCCATATATTTTTAAACAACACTTGTAGATGTACGTGGTCATCCGGCATCCCTCTTCATCCGATTGTAAATCGGAATTATAACTCAAAACTTGCATTTTCGAGCCAGATATCTACTACTCTTCCTTTCTAAAATTTGGCTCATCTTAGCGACAGAATATTACAAAGTCAAAGCAAGACAATCTTATTCGGACTTTCATTCTTCTCTTCAATGTGACGATTCAAGATTCTACACCTACATGAAGGGTAAAAAATCGTCGTGCCAAATGGAGTCCTTTTTCATCATCTAATATTTACATTGACAGCGTTGTAATAAACGTGTCACTTTATAATCGATAATCGATGAACAGGAGTTACACATGGCGTAATTTATCACTGTATGACGTGCCAGCCTTACGTTTGGTGATTAGCACCCTTAATGATCCTGGATGTGAATATGTACTAACTTTGTTTTTAACTGTTGTGAATTTAAGGCTTTGAAACGATAACGAAACTTTAACAATTTCATCGCGGGTACTGTTATTAGAAGTTTTTAAATAACTATGAATTTGATGTGTACAGATTATACTATGAAATAGCTATATTGAATTTGAATAAGACTTCATTTTGAATCAATATTTTGTCGAACAACAAAATGGTGTAGATGTAACGATTTACACTTGTCTTTCTTGTGGTATAAAGATTAGAGCATCATCTCGGACCTATTGATGTGTTTATTATTTCATGTACCGTCAGCATCAGAAAGATGTTGACGAATAAAGTACTCAAAATGATCTTAATTTTAATTTTAGTTTAGTTTTGACCTATTGTTTTGATATTTGGTACACAGCTTTAGTTGAGTCAATAATACCATATAAATCAATAAAACAGTTTGATTTGCTATTAATGCAAGAGTTTTATGATCATTTTGAGACTTCATCCTCAAGATAGTTATGACGCTGACCTTGCCCCACAATTGGTCGAGTTATTTTCCCAAACTTCCTCCCAAAACGGGTTCGGGTTTGCATAATGATAATGGAGGAAGCTCATGATGTATATAAAGAAACGGGGGGGACTGATGCCTCTGTCTAGCGGAAGGTGAAAGTCGTGAACGTGTTAAACGTTAATGGGAGCGATAACTGAAGAAGTGAAAGTCATTAGATCATAATGTAATAAAATTATGCTCATTCTATAGCCAAATAAAAAAAGGAATTGATCAGTGCAAAGCTTATCCAACGATTGATAAAATTTAATTGTAAAATCTAGTCCGCGCCGTACATTTACGCGATACAAATTTTCGTTTTATATCGACTTTTTTTCGAAATATTTATGTGTTGTGTTATCTACTTACTTGTCGAATGACAAATGATTCGTGACTTGCCTAATGTAAATTGATTGGGATTGGCTGATAAAAAATATTGACGTGTCGTAGACAAATGTTAGATTAAGTAGAATAGTAAATTGTTTTGAAATTCGTTTGAACCGTATACGATGCAGAATATAGGTACCTGCTAGAACCGAGCGTTTCAGTGACGCATTCCTGTGAGGCACCACAAGACCTGGAACTCCCTGCCAGCAGCTCACGTGTTTCCTTCTTCCTACAGTCCTGATTCCTTTAAGCGGGGCGTGAAAAGGCATCTGATGAGGCCATCAAGCTGAGTACAACCACTTGTTAACATGTTTACGATGGTGACCCTCTTTCCGAGACTTTACCTTTAGCTTAACATCAGGCGAGGTGAAGTCTAATTGACGTGTCCTTTATAAAAAAAACTCTTACCATCAGTTTTATATCCGGGTATAATAGTAAATGTAAATATTCCACAACATTCTACACAACGCTATCTAGACCCATGGTAAGCTTTTATAGCTTGTATTATGGAATCTAGAATGCGGATAAACATACATAAATTTTTTTTTTTTGTAAATACATACATATTATACATAGAAACCCCCAGACCAATGCAAATAGCCATATTCATGCATACAAATATTTGCACTGAGCGGGGATCGAACCCGCGCCTTCTGCGTGGCAGTCGCATGCACTACCACCACGCCACAGAGGCTATCAAAAAAATGGCATCTACTACTTGATTTTGTGCTATTTTTACTGAGAATTTATAAACAACAATACTAAGATCAAGCTGGTTTTTAAATCCAGGATCCAACGACAACACGAAAACGGAAAAATACTGATACCATAACACCAACAAAGCAGACAAACCCGAAAATTAATTCAATTCAAAAAGTAGCATAAGATGCTTATTACGGTCACGAAGTACCTTAATATACATACGTTTATAGGGGTTGCCCATTTACAATTCAACCGTTTAATAACAAAGAACCGTTTTGGTGCGGTATAAAATAAAAAATATCAGTACATACATAAAAGTTTTACCGGTCAAAGGCCGGAACAGCCGGGCACGGCCATCGAGGCGTTAACACCGGCACAACATGCCCACTGCGACATTAAAAACGGCGGCCTGTTATCTTTTAGTGTTGTATTTTCGGATATTGTAACCCTCGTTTTTCGTTATCAGTATTTGAATATAGTGCTAGCAGCGTAGCGAGGGTGGGTCTAGTAGTTTTGATGAAAAAATGTACTTGCCGTTTTAACAAATAGAAATAAACAATCCTACAAAGGCTTACTTCGTTAAATTTTTATGCCGTGTTGAATTCATTGTGTGTACGAATTAATTTTATTTCTAAATGAGTTTTTTTACACCACGTACTTTACATTTACTCATTCGGAGGGTTTCATGCCTATTTTCTTTTTATACAGTTTTCGTCGTAGAAGAGAATAAATTCTAATCATCAGATGGGACGTTGCTATCATTTAGGCATTAATAAAACTTTAATTTTATAACTTTCAAATATTTTCAGATAGCTCAAGTCATGGAAATAAACTTTATGAGTAGTATAAATGCCTGAAGATTATATGTAGGTAAATATATTGCAGACGGACACTCTCTCAAATAATTTTTTTGGTTACTAATCTCTTTTTTCTTTCACAACATTTTACACAACGCTATCTAGACCCATGTTAAGCATAGCTTAACTAGCTTGTGATATGGAATCTAGAATGCGGATAAACATACTTATTTTTATTTCGTAAATACATACATATCATACATAGAAACACCCAATGCCAATAGCCATATTCATGCATACAAATCTTTGCACTGAGCGGGGATCAAACCCGCGCCTCCGGCGAGCTGCGTAGCAGGCGCGTTCCCTGCCACTAAGCCAAAGAGGCACAAGCCCTTTAGATATTATATTTATTCATTTCGAGGGTATACGTTTTAACGTCGGATTTTGTGTAAACATTTTGTCATTAGTTCTTTAGGTGTATACAACTATGCAAGCCTATAAAGTGTTTGACAGTCAGATATCAAATTTTCATTGCTTTATTTGTATTTGATTCTTTAACTTTAGTAATTCTACTTCCCGTAATTATACAACGTAAAATAACTTAAAAATGAAAATATAAATTACTAACTCCAACGATTACAAAAGTAATATTCTGAAAGACTGACCTCTGATTTTTGAGATTTTCGGACTTCTCACGAGCCATCATCGTTGGATACTGACGTAGACGGAATATTAAACAAACTTGGAGCAAGTTTTCATGCCATAAACGTTCACGAGCACTGATATTTTTATTTGATGGAGCGTGATATTTATTATAATAGCTTGAGTAAAATATTCCGCGGTAATGTAATTCTAATTTGATAACGCCTATAATATATGAAGGGAAAATCGTGAAAGCTACTTAGTGACACTTGTGCAAGTTGAACTTGACTTATTTTTATTTTGATGGAAACAATATGGCTGTAGAGGCAGAGGTATATTAAGAGTTAAGGAGTATGCCTATTGCCATTACATTGTCCTGAGCTGTATGGCTACTATCGGATGGAGAAAAAGCTATCCCTTAGTTACCTTCTTCGACTCCCGTGGGAAGAGATGGGGTAGCCATATTCTATTTTACTGGAAATCAACACGCCGAGTAGAGTTAGCAGAAGTTAGTTACTCTTTATTAAACAGAATTAATATCTTGCACGAGACTATCTCTCTTATTCATCGCCCTTTGGACATAGGCCTCTCCCAATGTTGGGACACGTTTAGTCGCGTTTGGTTCAATTGTCAAAAACAGGAAAAAAACGCGGATTTTCTATCCTATTTCGGGGTGGTTATAAAAAAAAAAAACCACGAAAGCCTTCTAACCTAACCTATCCAAGTCGTTTTTTTTACCATTAGACCAAACGTGTATTGGACCAAACGCGATCGCCCTTTAGTAATCCGTAAAACGTAAATGTCTAGTATTTAAACTGCTTCTGACTGAAGGATTCATAGTCCTGGTAACGGTTCATTAACAGACAAAACATGCGATTCTTAAAAATTTCAGAAATCAATTTTTCATCCGTTTTGATATCGATGCTAAACACTTTATTATTTCAATAGAGTTACACTGCTGACCTCATGGCTTTTTCAAAACCCCATACAAAAATCTAATATTGATTCTACTTCCTTATTTGCCTCCAAAACCGGCAGTTAAAATATCCCCAATATGTAAAGTGACCGTACTTTATATAAGAGGCCCTTACGGCATTATAATAACGTATTTTATAAAACGACCACCTTGCTCTTGACGTTAATGACCGGTGCCGTGAAATATGAGGCTTTTCAATCCTGACACACAGATTTTTGTAGTTCATTTTCAGTATTTTTAGAAAATGTATAGTTATAGGGGGCTAGCTAGAGTGTATTAAATTCCTACTAATGTGGTTGTTGTGGGGCATTCCCATATGTATTCGATAAATGTAATGTGTAATGAGGCTTGGAACTGCTCGTAAATTGGTATTAAGTACTTTAAATCAAAATATTGTTAATTAATTCAATGTAATAAAATATCTCTTCTTGCTTGTTGGGCACAATAAAATTCTTGGAACATTAAAAACAGAACCTTTAATGGTTACTAAACTAAGTTGTAACATTAATTTTTACCCGACAACGGCGAAGCCAAAAGGAGGGTTATGATTTTGACAGGCTATGTATGTATGTATGTATGTATGTATGTTCATTTGTTCCCTCATAGTTCCTCAACTACTTATTAGAACTGGATAAATGAGGTATCGTATCGTAAGCGGCTTGACCGTCCGATGGTTATAGGCTATATGACGTGTCACTCAATCTTGTGTGGCGCCCTCTAGCGCTCATAAGGTACTGTGTGAAAAAATAAATTTGAGATAAATATGCCGTGTTTGGTATCAAATGAAAGGGCTTAATAAGCACATTGCAAATATGTATAAACTATTAGGTTTATCTTGCCCCAAAATAATATAAATAAAAAATAAAGTTTAAAACTAAAACCCGACTACGAAAAAATCACGCTTTAAAAAGTAACTAACAAGAAAATATCAAGGATAGCCGTGGTCGTATGCCACTTACTCTAACAAAACAATACGATCTACGTAAAAGTGGCATACGACCACGGCTATCCTTGATATTTTCTTGTTAGTTACTTTTTAAAGCGTGATTTTTTCGTAGTCGGGTTTTAGTTTTAAACTTTATTTTTTTCTTATATTGGAAAAACATTTAGCATGAATTTAACTAGAAATTAAATCATAACATTTTTGCTCGTCGATTGCGTAATAACTTAGCAAAACATATTCTGTAAATTGAAATCCCAAATGTATTTAAAACAAATGTTTTAAATTTACTTCAGTCGAAGGCGTAACAGACGAAGGCCTTAGAGATATCTTGTAATTGAATTGAATATTAACAAGTTTCTTTCGAGTTCTTTTATAATAATAGTCAGTCCTTATGTGGGTTTAGATTGAAAGATGGGTCTAACAGGCAAAGTTCTTCAGGGAATTAAAATCTAATGTGTGGACATCTACTGGACACTTTAAGATATAAAAGTGTTACAGTAAGTGCTACAAGACGACACAAATCCTTCAGAGAGTTCTAATCTAAGGTGAAATAATATACCTACGGGAGATAATTCGCACGTACGGAAATAATAAAATAACAGTAATGAATATCAGCAATAAGTGCTATTGAACACTACATTGACAGTTCTACTATACAAGGCTTTAGGGTAGCAATTTATTGAACTTGTACCTCGTACGCTTATACTATAGAAATGATCGACTTCTGTCATAGAAACATAATATTTCAAGAATTTGACTGACAATGATTCTCCAAATCACTTATTACGTCCCCACTGCGTTCCTAGAGCTGGTTTTCTCCGTCATGCTCTTAAAAGTCATGCGTCCATTCCCGAGTCTATGTTCTATTCACCAGCAAATTAAGACAAGTCAGAGTCGACAGATTTGTTGCCCTCTTGGGATGTAGACTCGTTTGACGATAAATAGCTCAAGGCCCACAATATCCCTAAGGAATTCAGGCTGATATATCACAACTCACATTTCAAATACAGTTTTTACCACTATTAATCGATTGCGATTTTATTTGCTTGTTCTAATATAGTATTTAAATCCATACTATTATTATAAATCTGCGGATCTTCTACGCTTTCAACCACTAAACATTAACCATTTGGTGCAGAAATAGTTTAGACCTTGGGAGAGGATATAGGATATTTTGGTCACCCTTGGCGAAGAGTGAAAATTTTCAAAAGACAAGCCAATGAAAATGTTGAAGTATAAATGTAAACATCTCTACCACTGCTTCCATTTCCAGAGCAAGCTGACGGAAATCGTGTTATAGGGATCCCTAGGACATCCACTAGGATACAGACACAGGCAACAGCTAGCAATACAGAATTTAGATTGGATTAACTACTAAATCAGAAAAGCACTTGAACCATGTTAATATAAGCACGAACGGGTTGGAGCGAGGCAGTACCACCCACTTAATATCGATTTTAAATAAATGTTGTTGATTTGGACCACGGGTAATACTGCGAATTGCGTACCTACGCTATTTCAGAGGCGTAATCTCCGTATATTCTTGTTCACGTTTTCTTTTCGCATTGGTCTAATAAAATAATTTAATTCAGGAGTTAGTTTAGTAAGCATTATTTGAATAATTTGAGACTAGAATTTTTAAGTGTTAGTGGATAGCGATGCATCTTGATCCGCACACATTTTTAGGGGAAGGCAGTGGGCTGGTTCAGAACAAGCGTAAGTGAGAGTGTCTGGGATAGATATTTAGGGTACACCAGGATTTCCGAAATGTGGATGAATTTGATGAGGATTTTTGAATCACATAGCAGATACAAGAGACACCATAGTTTTTATCCGACTTAACTATCTCACCATTAGCTCCTATGTGGGTGCCCCGTCGTCGGATCCTCCATACTGCAAATACTTTCTATTAACAATAATTAAATTTTGTTATGTCTCGTATTCAAATTTTAAACTAGCCTCAATTTTAACTAGTAAACTTCCCCACAAAAGAAACTTATTCTAGTAATTTCTTATGCCAACAAGCACGATGCTGAAAATGATGAGAATATTTCAAAAATTCTAATCAAAGTTCTTGTAGAATTATTCAAAATAAACTATGCAAACTTTGTTCATTAGTAAAATATGGTAATATCTAAGTTTGTAATTAGTGATTTAGAACACAAAATATTTTAAGAATAAATGAATAGTGACATTGAAATTTCAAAGATATACTCGTATGATAAAGAAATACCAAACATCAAGTTATGCCCAGGACACACCTTGCGTGTCCTAGGCATAACTTTGCACTTATTATGTTTTCAATAAGTGGTTGTTACATATATGGAATGTTACCTTTTTAATATTTCTTTATAACATGTACAAGGTAACCAACTGTTGGTGGACCAATAAATAAATAAATGTTTCCGTGTGATCGTAAAGTTGTAGGTTCAATTCCCAGGTCGAGCATCGAGGTCGAGTATTATTAAGTTTTTGCTCTAGGCAAAGCGAAGCCTGTAAACGTTCTCGGTAGACGACAATTTATACCCTTGCCATATATTTCGCGGTTCCACCAAAATATATCTAAGAAATGGAATGTAATAAAGTAGTTCTCCTTATCGTTCGAATATCGATGTATATAACCTACTGCCGTATATATTGTATACTCGAAAAGAGATATAATTGAATTTATAAATAACAAAATAAAATTATCAAATTGGATAATGCCTACCATACTGGATGGGTCGATAGTCGTACTACCAATAGTAGGCCTGGGGGTGACCGGTGGAGCCGCCTGTCACCCTAGCAGAAGCAGGCCGCGGCGGCGGCGCAAAGTACGCCTCCCCGTACCCGGGGCTAGATGGGGACACCGAGGTCCCCACAACCCGAAGGGGAACATCTCGAAAGAGATGGTCCTGGGTCTGCCGGGGTGCGAGAGATATGCTTTCGGCAATCTCACCTCCGGCAACCAAGAACCCAAGACGGCGTGGGTTTGAGTCGGTTCGGGTCCGACATAACCGCCTCCACCGGCTCCGGGGTGTGGTATCCGTGGGGATTTTGAGCACGATAAAAAAAACTACCAATATAGTACAAAGTGAAGGACTTTTTGCATCCTGACATAATGATATTATCATCGCCATGGTTTACGACGCCATGCCTGAATTTATTTAATGTTCCTCACCTAAGGAGGTCTAAAAAAAAAAGTATGCAAAAAAAACCTGAACCTGGTGGTCATCATTGTAACATTATTGATGTTTGTAATGATGACCCACATATCTGAAACTTCGACTATTCCCAGTTCTCCCCACCCTTTCGTCCCCACTGGGGACGAGTGGGGAAAAAAGTTTCTTTCGTCCCCGGAGGGGACGGTTGGGACTTTTATTTCCCACTCGTTCCGCTTATATACCGAGAGTCAAAAGGCAATAAATAATACCTTTAACATCCAATAAACAAGGTAAAGTTCAAGCCATGGTAAGAAAATATATATGATAAAATCACTCTTGTTCAAATCCATTATAAAATTATTAACAACTATAAAATAAAGTTAGCTTGACGTCACCAACTACGAATGCCGTACTATATTAGACGTCAGGGTGTGAGGTAAAACAGCAAGACTTCGCCAAAGCTTCGGAACTTATGTTTAAGCTTGTCGATGACCTAAAGAAAGTTGTTGAGCAAGATTCACGTTAGTCACGAACAGGGCTTTAGCTTTGGACAACATTTAGATTAGTGCAGACTAGTTGTTTGTGGAAGTAGTCTTTAGTATTGATTTGTATCGTCAAGAAGTTAACTGTCTACAGCCTTTTCAAGCGATATATTCTTTACGAACAACATCTTTGAGTAGTCATGTATGTATGTATTTCTTTAATACTGGATGTTCGTACTTTTGGATACTTCGAAAAACATCGGAAAAAATGAAACGCTCAAGTGAGACTTGAACTCACGACCTTTCCCTTACAGGGGAATGCTCTTCCAACTGAGCCATTGAGCCACACCTGATTCATTTCAAATTTTCCTTTTCTTTATATCCGACATAAAGGGCGATTTTGGATACTTGTTATTAAATCATGCTCTAACATGGTTAATGGGATCTTGCCGAAATTTTGTACAGGGATAGATTTTATAATCCGAAATACATAGGCATCGGGAACCGCATCAAAATTCCACGCAGGTGGAGCTGAAAGCCACAGATACTTTTATCAAAAGTTTTGAATCTGAACAGATCTGGATGTGGGTGATGTATCTTCAAAATCCTAACAATATTCTGAATGGCTACAAATATTTTGAAGAAGATAAGTTCGGAGTTTTCAGCAGGGTAGCCTCATTTTAAATCTCATCGTCATTTACTGCACATCATTATTATAATCAACCTCTTGATTCAAATCGAAGCAAGTCCGTCAAGCTGAGTGCTGCCACTGTTAACATGGTACATGTTTCCCATGGTGACCACCTTTCCGAGACTTTGCCTTTGCTTAACTTCAGGCACCTCGCCTGATGAAGCCAAATTGACGTGTCCTATATAAAAAAAGTAAGATTTCATAAGGTTCACTTTCAAAATTCATACTTTTGAAAATTGCAAGTCACTTAGTTTTTACATAACAGTATTGCCTCAATCATTAACAGGTATATTTTTATGATTTGTATTTGTATCATTTTACACAATTTTCACTTATTTAACTAACTACATTACCAAACTTCGTTTCATATGCAAATTGAAGTGTTATGTTAATTTTTTACATATTTACCGTAACCATTACACTGATTATGATGTTGTAATATTCGTGACAATACTGCCTTATGGCGTGTATAGGGGAAATAAAATTACGACATTATTGTAGTATTGAATTTATTATTAAAAGCAACCTGTCGCGACACAAAATAAAACCGAAAACATACGGTAAGCGACGTTTCGCGAAAGCGTTTTTGTTAACGTTTATAGAGCTCCTTTCTGTGTTCCGGTTTTCACAATATCACAATATCTCATGATTTGTGAATGTATATTCTAATTAATATTGGCAAAAGTGAGTTGGTCATCCAGTCACGCAAAATTTATTGAACGCCTTTATTTAAAATTTGCGCACATATTAAAGTACGTTCGAGAATTTTAAAATATCATATCGCTCTTTTGGCTTTACTGTGATCAGGTAAAAAGTCACTGTATTGAATTTCGATCTTGACTTGATTAAATAGATTAAAATGTTGTAAGCTATTTGCAACATTTTTAGAACATTTTTTACGTATAAAAACTACCTTTTTCAATTTATCAGAAAAATCGTTTCTGGTAAAAAATGGTGACAAAGTACCGCACCTATATTAAAAAGTTTTAGACCGAGCGGAACATGCACGGGAACATGGTTTACTACCTCACGTTCGTTTTTCAAAATATGTATTATTATTATTATTATATACTTTATTGTACACCTTAAAAATACAGAATATAGAAATAAATGTCTACGTTAGGTATGGTTGTAGGAATTGTATGGTAGTTGTTTTGGCGTACTTTCATAATTTATAGGTTTATCAACTCAAAAAACACAGGTATTACACATAATTTACAATATTTATATAAATACTATACTTATACAAATAAATATATAATTAAACACTTACCTACATATACAGGCATATAAATGAAGCAATACATACATAAGTTTAATAAGCATGTACACATAATAAATATTTACTTACATATAATATATATAATACATATCCATATAATAATAGGTACATAAAACATACACATATATAGGTAATATATGTCTCTAATTGACAAATGAGATTTATGTAGATATAGAAAGTAAACTTCATTGTAAAAGAGCATAATCACAATGATAAGTAGTGCTCCTTTACCATTGATTTGAAAATGTTCAAATTCTGAGCCTTTCTAACATTTACCGGTAGCCCATTCCATAGACGGATAGCCGTAACTGTGAAGGAGTTGTCGTAAAAAGTTGTATGTACTTATCTATATTTAAAAATAAAATCAATAATTGATTAGTCTACATTGTACCATAACTCCGGGTCAAACGAGTTTATCCTTTGATATATAAATATTGGTGATGAAGCCGTTTGAATACACAGCTTTGTGACTGAACGTAAAAATAGGCGAAAAACACAATATATTGACATGAAAAAGAAATGGGATTCAATTTGAGTAATCCTGTGTATCAAATTGTATAGTTAGCATAATAAATGCGTTAAAATTTAATTCAAATGTTTAAACAACTTCAAAAAAGGAATTCTCAGATCATCTGGAATCCTGACTGTACAGTCAACATCAGAAATGTGTTTACTACAAAGTCTCAAAATGATCTTAAAACTAAAGTATTAAGATTGAATAAAACTGTTTTATTCATTTAAATTGTATTTTTGTCCGGACTAAAGGTGTGTGCCAAATATCAGAATAATCCGTCAATAGAGAACACTTTTTTCAGCTAGATCGATCTGATGCTGACTGTGACTGCTGACTGCTGACTGCTGACTGCTGACTGCTGACTGCTGACTGCTGACTGCTGACTGCTGACTGCTGACTGCTGACTGCTGACTGCTGACTGCTGACTGCTGACTGCCGACTGCTGACTGCTGACTGTACATGTTCGTTCCAATATTAGTGATATATTGGGATGAAGAGAGTCAAGATTTGATGACCCGAAATGACTCTAAAAAGTTGTGGTGACTTGAGTATTTCTCACAAGCACTACTATGACCTATTTAAAATATTGCTGATGTCGGTTTTTTCGTGGACAATATTAATTATCTTCATCAGATTAGAAGACCGACTTTCAACTCTCAGCTGCGTGAAACTTTTCGTGGTGTTATATAAGTATTTATAACAGTTGGTTACGAAATTTTGCTCATCATAGCCCTTCTCTAATAATTCCCGAATATATTGAGGTCGGCTGAAGGACGAGCGGGTAGCGACCTATAACCCAAAAGCCAAACTATATTTCATGGTTTATTTTGTAATATATACTCACGTTGTTATACCCTATAAAAGTAAACTGAGGTAAAAACATCCTTATTTTATTAATATCTAGTGGTCAAGACATCGTAATTGCGATTTTGAAGTCGTGGGTTTGGAGCCTCAATATTTTTTGAAGACGAGTGGGTATCCACACTAATACTATAAATGCGAAAGTAACTGTGTCTGTCTGTCTGTATGTTACGCTTTCACGACTAAACCACTGAACCGTTTTTTATGAAATTTGGTATAGGGGTAGATTAGGCCATGAGAAAGGATATAGGCTATGTTTGGTCGCGATAACCGACATCCACGCGGACGGAGCCGAGCAAAAGCTAGTAGTTTATAAATATGAGAGAGATAGTGGTTTTGTAGCTTTGAAATTTAGTGAATTAGCAACCAATATAGTTTACTCGAGTTGTTGCCAAATTTGCATGCTCAACTATCATACCTACTACATATTATTTGCACACATGTGGCTTACGCTAGATGCCAAATGAGCGGAAGGCATGGATAGCTACAGGACCTGCTCGCCTCCAGTTAGCACAGTACATACATGGGGTACTCCCAATGTAGGTATGTACTACGCTGACTGAATCTAATGGATCGAACACACTGGATACAGAAGACCTCGAAAATTTAAGATCTGTTAGAATACGAGTAACCTAAGCACTGGAACATCGCTTGTACCTGAGGGGGTATAAAGGAAAATTGCCGATCTTTGATTTGATTTTTATACCCGAAAGTGTGCCACAAATGAGCTTGTTTTTTTTAAATAGTAAATACGTTATATTTGAAAGGTACTCAATTTGGTGAAAACATAATATAATAATATTTTGTCGATAAAATAAGATCACAAAGTTAGGCCTCATTTTAGATTATAATTAATTTATTTTCAAGATTATTCATATAACTGAGTCAATTTTTATGTACAAAGTATAAAATTTTAAAATCTAGTGACTCAATTTTTCACTTTGTTAAAATTATCTGGAATTTACGAGTAATTAAAAAAAACGAATTCGGCGGTTACGATGTCGTTATTCCGCGCATAACGGTCTCTTGCTATCGCACCTGACGCGAGGTGCCGGCCATCTGTTGTTTCATCAATTAGTCGGGGTCGCCCCGTTGAGACGAGAGCACTGTTGTGTGTGTGTTCTGTTTTCCGTCGAAAAAGTTCGTCAAAATTATGGGAAAAAAAAAATCAAAAGATAAACTCTAAAAGAAAATATAAAAAACTAAGAATTCAACTCTTGGCTAATTGTCGAAAGTAATATTTCTTTATTTTCTTTAGTTTGTTACTAAGTACAATTTTTGTATCAACCGTTGCCAGGCAGTCCGGGTATAGTATATGAAAATCAAATAGATGTCTTAGACCACCTCGCGTTTGAAGTATATAACTAGTGTTATATTTTATAGCAGTAATATAATTATATTTTGCGAAAGTACTTATACATTGTATTATCAATTTTAATGCTTTTCAGAGTTGCTTCAGCTCGTAATATAACATAAGCTGATGAATCCGATCCAGTCGCATCGCTTAGTAAAAACTGTAACTTGTAACTGTTTATACTGGAGATTGATGGCGCTTGGCGGAATCTGCTACACATATTGAATAACACACTTGTACTTTTCCACTGATTTTATTTCTAGACCTGACCGGTTTCGCCTTACGGCATTCTCAAAGGTTCACATTGATGTTTCAAAAATTATAATTCCGAAACACTACAATATTTGCATTTTTTCATGTGTGGGTAGTTTTAAAATTCGGTATACCAGTTAAAAAAAAATCCCCAAAATATGGGAAATAATTATAAGTTTGGCCTCACAATTTTTAAATGATCAATATAATATATAAAATTGCATTTGAATTATAATGTCAAGGAATAATTTTAAATGTCAAATGAAAATAATAATGTCGAATGGTAATGTCTAATTACAAATGATTAAAGGAAAATTCTATCGAAATGTCAAAATCATAATTAAATTGCATTGAATAAAGTTATTGTTTTAAAATTCGGTGGAAAAGTACAAGTGTGTTATTCAATATGTGTAACTTGTAAGCTTATTGCAATTGTTTTTTCTCACATTCAGTAAACATTTAAGATTCTATTCACTAAATAGAATTAAAAAATATGCAACGTTGTATAATCTAGACACGCAGTAGCGTGTAAGAGAAGTAGAGTGTAATATAAACAAGTAGAATGGTATGGTTTGAGATTCACATGGTCATTCACATTAGTGATGTATGTAGTGTGATTACTCACCGGGATATTTACCATGTTGTTTTATTTATTTTGAGTAACTGTTACTATGTTACGTTAAAATGATGGGAATGAAATTATTAGAACCATGGCTATTTATTTAGCCTTTTTTTTCAGATCATCTTCTAATGTAGAGAACATCCCGACTAGTACTGTTTATAAAAAAAATATTAGATAAGTGAGTTTCAAAATCTCACTACATAATAAGCCATTTCCTTTGCTTTGGTTAAACATTCATTTATATAAATCAAGCAAATCGAATATAAAACAAGTAATAGAAAAATTCGACCACATGGAACACGGACGACCGCCCGTGGAAGGCTAGCTCAGAGTAAGAGCACTGGAACGCCAGGGTTCACGACTCTGGCGTTGAAGTCCCATTGTGGTTTGAATTTTTCGAAAAAAATGTCCACATTGAATATTTTTAGTTTAGATAGTTTTCAGGAAAATACGTAGTAAGTTTTTCATACTCTTTAGCCATCAAAACAATAATTAATAGGTCATTTTCTAAACCTTTTCCACAAAAATTCACAAATAGGCGTAGGTTTCAGGTAGAAAAATCAAAATCATGTAATAAAAATAAGTAAATACCGTACCTAGCTCATTTATTCATTAGTATTTGTTATTATTCATTCATTTTTTAAACTCGAATTAATGCAGTTTTTAACTATGAAATCACTTTTCTAAAATCACATATGTCGAGCAAAATGACAAAATTTCATAAACGGCCTCGTAATATCCACATTATTGACGTCATTTTCAACTCTTTTTGTATTTCCAATTATAGATTAAAGAGAAAAAGATTTTTTCAAATTAAATTTCTACAGTGATCGTCTACTTTTATGAACTGAAAGTAATATCTTTAGGCTTCTTGAACCAATTTCAGTATGAAATATACATTTTTTTACCTTATTCTTATCTACCTATAACAAAATTGAAAGCATTTTGCAATTATTATTTAAATTAATATTTCTATAATTTACTTTTTCGTATTGTATAAGCACTACCTGTAAAATTATTCAGCAAATCGTCAGAGTTCTTAGGGAGATTTTATCTAAAACACAACAAATTATAATAATACAGTGAAAATTTATTAAAATTTATATCGTGATAAAAATGTCTTAATATAAATATTTGACGATTTCAAAAAATATGCATTCATTTTTGGACCACTATATTTTAAGCTGTTTATTAAAGCTAAGCTGCTTATGTTTATTTTACAAATCGCACTCATTTTATTTAACACCAAAAATAAATTTATATGTTAATTTATTGAAATATCGATATATTCCTAGAATGATCCGCGAGGCTATTGAAATTAAAATACACCCAAATTTTAATAGAGAGGATGGATGAAACGTACCACCAGTGGGACCAGTCATCCACTTAATCAAACCCAGTAAGCAGCAAAATCCAGCAAGACTTAACAACGCAGTGAGCTCATTCTGCGTAAATTTGCAGCAGCCGAAACGTCGGTTTAAAAAGAAAATAATAAAAAATATACGTGTTAGAATCCGTAAAAAGTGGTTTTATTTCAATGCTTATGTTTATTTTACAAATCCCACTTATTTTATCTATCACCAAAAATAAAATTATTGTGTGTTCAAAGTATACCTTATATAGATAATGATCCAGCTCGTACTTTGCCAAATTTTATCTGATTATTTTGGGTATACTGTGCGCCTGCGTACCAAACACAGCGGTTAGCTGCCACACAAAATACTGCGAGACGACAGACGTGTGGACAGACGAGAGCGGGACGTATGAAGTGTGCGGGTGAAATCTGACTTTTTACTAGCTTTATGCGCGCTCTTATGAATGGAGCGTAAAAGTTTGCGAGCAAACAGGTTACCGACGGAACGTATTAAATGTCGGATATTCCATATCTTCCCCAAAAGGTGGGACCATGGAAAATAGATGAAATGGCAATACTAATAATCTAGATTCTAGTTTGTACCAAATCTGTGGAACCACAATATATCTTTATAAAAGCTAACATCATTATATCTGTGCAACTTTTAACATTTTTAAAACATGAAACACTTACATATTCATTCCTTCGAAGTAGGGAGAGACAACTCATCCCGCCAATCGCTACTATCCTTACTTACTTCACAAACTTTCTTTACTATCATTAATTTCTTTAAAATAGTAAATATCATTTCAAATACTATAAAAATAAAACCAGTGACCGATCGCAAGTTATTTCTGTACGTTTTCACAGTGATTTAACTGTTAGGCGGCAGTCTGCGGTACATTATAGATGAGATGTGATTTCTTTGATCGATGGCATCCGATTTGGACGACGGGCGTTTAGGACCCCGAACGACTAATATTTATGCCCAAAATGATATATTCAAAGAAAGTTACTGACGGAAAGATATTTATATCGCACTGTTTGCACAACTTTTTGTTGTTTTGTCAAATTTTTCTTTGACTGTTAAGAAATTATTTTGTTTATGATTTGATCGAATACATAGGGAAAAACGAAAATAAATGAATAAATTTTAATTCAACGGTTGCCATGTCGGGGGACCGTAACTGGTTAAGTACTCCTTTATATCGTAAGGTCAGACACACACACACACACACACACACACACACACACACACACACACACACACACACACACACACACACACACACACACACACAGACACGTCAAACTTATAACACCCCGTCGTTTTTGCGTCGGGGGTTAAAAATCAATCTTCTCGAGCCCGATACCCGATTTGTATAGTTAGCATACTTAATGCTATAAAATTCATTCAAGTATTTGGGCGGAGTTATCAAAAATCAATGTTTAAAAATGATTGTAACATCATTCATTGGTTCCGATAGTTCGTAAGAAGATCGGTAGATTACTCCACCGTCGCCGTAAGAACGGATAAATAGAAGGGTAGCCGAAATGGTCAAGGTCTCGGTAGCCGAATTGGTCAAGGCATTCCTCTTGTAAGGGAAAGACTGCGGGTTCGAGTCCCGCCTGAGAAGATTTTATTTTTCCCTATGTATTCGATTTGTTTATGATGTTGGTAATATTACTAAAAAAAAAATCTTGACGCAATAATTAATGTGTTAACTATTTCTATAAATTTAAATTGACATAATAAGTAGGTCAGTTAATCAAGGTATTCCCTCTAGAATGGGAGGTCACCGGTTCATGACCCGTTCTGATTGTAAACTATTCCAATTTAAACTTATAAAGCAATAGTAAATATTGTATAAGTACAGAAGGTGTAGACAGAGGTATATGGAAGAGTTATTATTAGGATTGTAATTTTATTTTTTATTTTTTTACTTTACCGACTTGACTTTATAATAGACAGATTTTTTTTTCAAACTTATCAAATTGCCTTTGTAGTAGATATTACGAGTACTGCGTAAAGTTACTAATAATAATTATTAAACGTTCACAAACTTATTGAACTAAAAGTCGTAAATATTTTATGTTGTAGAACGAAGTTAGAAAGGAGTAGCACCCGTTCATTAGCATGACGCTTGACTTGCATGAGCTAGCCTTCAATTAAAAACTAATTATAACTTAGCATATTGCATACTTCAGCTTGTAGGTATAGGACACACCTTTTATTACCATGCTTCCTTTGAAAGCACGTACTAGAAACTGTTTCGACCAATTTTAGAACTAGAAGATTTTGATTTGCTTTAAATACTATCATAAAATTTAAAATTAGTTGTGTCTTAAAATGGAGATATTTTAAAGAGACTACTTAGGGTAATTAACGAATCCAAATCCAATTTTGAATTTGGAATAGATTATGACCAAAAGTCGTGACAAGCGACAACCATACAGGCGGAGCCACTGTTATAAGCAAATTCATCAAATTCATTCGAAAAATTCATTTTAAGTGGATCTGGATTCGTTCGTTGAAATCTATTATTGCGTACATTCAGACACACATACTATAATCACGTCTGTAAATCACCAACGGGGCAGACATAGACGAAGAGGTGTTTTAAAATTCATATTTCGTCAATTGTAATTTTAGATCCCACGTAACAGGGGATGAGCCTATTACCATCAAACAGGCATTTTGTCATGAGCTGTACATTTAATTTAGTATTACGTACTCAGAGCATTTTCAATTCAAGCATAATAATAAAAGTTCAAAACGTAGCTCGAGATCAACACGCGTAATCTGGATATGGTCTTAGGTGTCGTATGAAGCAGCAAAGGCAATCTATCAGTCTGCGAAGCGTAGTGATTACGGCGAAACCTCTGCGTTCACGGAGATGATGGCTCGGGCTATAGCTCGGGCCCTTCTCGGCACGTTAATATTTTATGAGAATGACGCAACGATGTTATTGGAGAAATGGAATCCCTATTTTACTAGAAATGATTTAAATTCACTTTTAGATTTAGATTCTGGGTATAAATTAGTAAAGCTAGTTGAGAATATTTTAAAAAGAAACTAATATCCTATGGAAATATTGGTTGGAGAATTTAAAATATACTAGCTCATTTAGACAAAGTATTTTGTCTGTAAGGAACTGTTCGCAGGTTCAAGTGTTCCTGTATTGAAGTTACTGGATGATCCAAATCTAAAAAAAATATGGACGGCTGCATATTGAGCAGCTGTAGTAAACATAATTCAACATAGTAGGTCTGACAAGTAATTTTTAGTGGTACATTTTATGTAACAGCAACTTATGTTAGGCGATTACAGACAAAACTAAGTAGGTACTTAATATATTATATGAAATAGCATATTAATTTAGTTTTTAAATATAGTGATTCACGTGTGGCTCAATAGCTCAGTTGGAAGAGCATTCCCCCTGTAAGGGAAGGGTCGTGGGTTCAAGTCCCACTTGAGCGCTTCTTTTTCCCGATGTATTTCGAATTTAAGAATTAGCATATAAATGCTATAAAAATCATTCACACATCAATATAGTGTCAGTTAATAATGGTCTTTATTAGAAGTTCTTACATTCTTATCTACTAATAAAACCGATTCAAATTCCCATTAAAATCATTATTAGTATTGAATGCTTTATAAAGAAACATTCTTAGTACTCACTCATAACAAATATCATTAATTTATAAGTTGATCAATACAACCTTGATTTACAGAAGAATTTTCAATGTAAATGTTTTCAACAAAACAGCAAAATGAGTTAGGTATATTGACTTAGCACTCCTACAAAACAACATTAACTTCGAGGTAGTTTGCAAAAAAAACACCTACCGATAGCAAATAAAAGTTCAAACATTAATGTAATAAAAAGTTATATCAAGAAGTAAGAAAAGTTATTTTATTAGCCGTAAATCTCTGAAAAGTAGTAAGATATAATATATCTGCTGGAGAAATTAAGTGGATATACTTTTTTACAGCCTGACTGAAGTGATTTACGAGCGCGATAAGTATACGAAGAAAATTGTAGAGGGGGTATTTCTCAAACAAATCGCGCCGACATAATATATCTGGAGGGGAGTAGACACGATTCTTTCATAAGAATGTGTCTCATAATCAATGAAATATTTGCATAAAAATTCATATCAATGAAGCTTTTAAAAGTTGTTAAACAAGATGCTTAGATAAAAATCATGGATACTTTTCACTTGGTTTTATAATATATTTATATAATGTCAAGAATTACCTAAATGTCTATTTAAAATGTAAAATATATGATGTCAATATACAGTGATTATAAATTAATCTTTTAGACACGTCAAAATACAAAATGCAAAATGGAGCCCGCATCCGCGCTCGTTATTAAAAGAAGGTCGCGCCTAGACCGCAAACGTGCCCATCAGTCCCATCACGCTGGCTGCGTTTCCTCTCTGGATTGCGATGACCAACCTCTGCACCAGGTACGATCCAGCGTGATAGTTTATTATTGATAGCATAAATACGAGGCGATGACCAACCTCTGCACCAAGTACGGTCCAGCACGATAGTTTTATTATTGAAATATATTGAAATAATATAAGGCTAGTCGTTACCCGTGGCTCTTTCCACATGGATGTCGGTTATCGCGATCAAACATAGTTTATGTCATTTTCTACACACTAATCTATCTGTGTATTTATGTGATAACTTTCATACAAAATTTCATCCCCTATTTGTGTCCCTTTATAATAGGTAACTACGACTCAAATAGGGAATGTAATTTTGTGATCTTTCCCAAGCTCTAGTCTGGTCCATCTTAAATTTCGTTAAGATCGTGGTACACTAATCCAAAAGTCACGACCTACAGCTTGTAATTTATATTCCTGTACCCTCAAAATGGCTTTTAACATACATTGTTCTGTTATTATTCCAAAGTAACCAAGTTACGTATCTGTTACTGTTCTAAGTTTTAACGTAACTGCTTGGAAACTTTTATTAGCAATTGTTACCTACGTAATGTGTCTCGAGAGTTTGGTCTCCGATACTAATTTTGCACCTCACTTTCTCGAGCTGAACTTCTGAATGGAACTGACGTACGAATTATTAATATTTTGAAATTAGTATAATTGTCTCTAGGCCAAGTGTTGAGATCTAAATGTTATAAGTGCAAGGATAAAGCCTTTGGTTCATAATATTATATATTATGAACATATATGTATATTTAATGTTTTCGAGTAGGTGAAAGAGTTTTGAGTTATTATTCCAAGCACCTGAGGAAATATTCTCAATAACATGGAAGCAGAAAAACAAACTCAGTCTTTTTCTTTTCCTTGGTTTTCAGGAGAGACCCAGAAACGACAGTATAATTCCCAATTTATTGAATATTGCTTGTCCTCCATCCCTCCTCATACCGCCTCTTTATCTAGATCATGATATTATTATACTCAGTAGATGAATTGGTTTTGTACATAATAACCAAAAGTCTTGCGAAATATGTTATACACTCCTTAGGAGTGAAAGAAAGTTGGAAGGTCTCGTCTACTGAAATTTACAAGTAAATGTTACAACGAGCTTAAAATAATTCGCTTCACCTAATTCACCTAAAATTCCCTTTGAGGTGAAAATTAATAACACTAATCTGTCATCTAGAGACACTGAAGTATGACACTTAAAATCCACGACATTCGAAATTTAAATTGAAACTTGACAACTATAACTAACGACTGTGACAATTTCATAAATGACAGCTCTTATGCGGTTAACTGCTGAAATTAATAAAATCGTGGAGTTTATTTCGTGTATTTTATGAACCAATTAATGTTGACCTCTGTAAAGCCTTTAGTAGCTATATTATTGAGCCGATTATCTCTATAGACACATACATACACTCACCTGTAAATCCCCGAAGTGGTATTCAGAGGTGTATTTACACCAACACTTTTTAACAATCTTTCAGCCCCACGTATTTATAGGGGTCGAGCCCATTGCCGTCAAGCCGGCACTTTGTCATGGGCTGTGTTTACTGTCCTGCTACTGCTTTTTTCCTTTTTTTTATCGTGCGATAAATCTCCACGGATACCACCCCCACGGAGCCGGTGGAGGTGGTTATGTCGGACTCGAACTGACTAAAACGCACGCCGTCTTGGGTCCTTGGTTGCTGGAGGTGAGAATGCCAAAAGCATATTCTCGCACCCCGGCAGAGTCTTGCCTAGTTCCATACAAACTGATTAACAGTTACCTAAGCTACTAGAAAAAAATCAATTCTGTGTTACCATTAAGACACCTCAGGGTCCTCAAATCTACAGGCATAAGAGTGCTTCTAGGCGGTCGTGGGACTTCATTGACCCTATGATCTACCATACACTAAAATATATGAGCACTAGGTCTGTGACATTAGATGACAATTCTGGTTAAGACCTTTAACAATTTCACATATAACATATAATATTAAGCCTATTAAGTCTACACATTTGGCGCGTTACGATACAAGCAAATAGCCGTCTTAGTATAATATTCGTACGATTAACCAACCGGACCGGTATCTGATATGTTTGTTTGGGCCCGAGGAGGGACCGCTAGAGGGAAGATGGCCGCTACATGACACGTATCGACCATTTATCGCTATGGCAATAAAATATTTTGAAGGTTTTATTTGAAACTCTTTTATCTGCATTCTGGCAACTGAAGACCAAGAGGACATGCGGTTTTAATCGGTTGGATAATATAACCACCCTCAGCCCTCCAGAGGATTTCTGTACTCTAAAAGAATAGTGGTCTATACAAAATTGTTTGATGATCTGAATACTACAATTTTACAGCAATATTAAATAAATAAATAATATTCCACAACATTCTATACACCGCTATTTAGACCCATGGTAAGCTTAACTACGAGTAGCTTGTGTTATGGAATCTAGAATGCGGATGAACATACTTAGATACTTTTTTTTGTAAATACATACATATTATACATAGAAACACCCAGACCAATGCAAATAGCCATATTCATGCATACAAATATTTGCACTGAGCGGGGATCGAAGCAGTTGCGTTCACTACCAACACGCCACAGAGGCTGAGAGTTGGACTGCTTTACCCATATATTAGATGTTTCCTTCGTCCCATTCCTACAGCCCTACAAGTATTATACTGTCGTTTTTAAAAAGGGTGTGAGAAACATCTGTCTATGAGCCGCAACAGATGCTTTTCCCAGCTTTTCCCTATCCAAATGACAACTCGAATAGGGAAAATTGAAAATAGGACACGGAAAATTGGTAAAAAAGGAACAAAGTGCGAATAATATAACATTATCATACCTCTTAACAACCTTTTAGGTGCGGGGCAGATTCTTCCTCACCTAGCTGTAAGTACTTCTTATTGTTTCCTTGAGAGTTCAAGTACTAATGAATCTTTAGTTAAATTGCAAAAACGAGGCTTTAGACTTGATATACATACATACATAAACTCACGCCTGTATTCCCCGAATTTATTTATTATTTTATTTATTTATTTATTTATTTAATGTAGGTTTATACATATGGAGACAAACTTTGTCCCCCAAAACCGAGTATATGGTTTGACTGGGGGATCTAGTCTCCGTACAATTTTCTACATAACTATACACTACTCAGAACTATAATAACAACTACATGATAACAGAATGTAACTATTAAAGTAAGTTTATAAAATATTTTTTAAGTTTCTTCGTAAATACTAATTTGTCTGGTTCTTCCCTAATGTCCTCCGGCAGCCTATTTAAAAGGTAAGGTATTCGTTTTTTTAAAGTTCTGTCACCGTAATAATTGTGTATTCTAGGAACAATATATTTGCCGGAGGTCATCGAGCGGGTGTTATGTTCGTTAGTGAGTCGTTAGTTAGGCAGAAGTGCTAGCACCCACATTTCGCCAGTTTATGTTTAGGTCCCAATGTAATAGGTGGCGAGCCTATTGCCATTAACCGGGCTCTTATAAACCTGCGATAAATACACATATAACTTCGAAAAGCATCGAAAAGTCATTGGTGTGTGCCATGGTAAACCTGGGATCGAACCCGAGCAGTCCATTGCCCATACCACTAGGCTACCGCATACTTGATATAAACTTTGTCAATTGAATGAATTTTACAGCATTAAGTATGCTAATTATACAAATCGAATGAATACATAGGGAAAAAGAATCTTCTCGGGCGAGACTCGAAAGACGGATATGAAGGGAAATTTGAATCACATCGGGCGTGTCTCGGTAGCCGAGTTGCTCAAGGCATTCCCCCTGTAAGGGAAAGATCGCAGGTTCGAGTCCCGCCCGAGAAGATTCTTTTTCCCTATGTGTTCGAACTTTCTCAATACCTACTCCATTTCTCTCCAATTTTGAACCAATCTATTGAACTAAACCTACTAAAATTCTGTTATTGTATTATCCATACTAATATTATAAACGCGAAAGCAACTCTGTCTGTCTGTCTGTCTGTCTATCTGTCTGTCTGTCTGTATGTCACGCTTTCACGCCTAAACCACTGAACCGATTTTGATGATATTTGGTACAGGGGTAGATTAGACCTTGAGAAAGGACATAGGCTATGTTTTGTCGCGACAACCGACATCCACGCGGGCGGAGCCGCGGGCAAAAGCTAGTAACAAATAAAATTTTAGGTACCTATTCATAAAATTGTATGTATCTCTGGCCAATATTTTGCAGTATTATACCGAAATCGTCTTTCCTTTTGAAGATCGTATCAATTTCGTATAAAAAAGTTGGTAACTAATTTCAAAGCGGACAACGAAAGGAGAGGTAATGGCCAAGATCTTTAGACTCTCTGAGCGCTCAATTTCAATAGCAAAAGATATTTATTGTGAAAAATATGAATATTTAAAGTTAAAAAATTCAGAAGCAATTTCGAAGCAAATAATTTTTTATACAACTTCGGGATGTTTAAGTTGAAAGGACTTTGATACGTTGAGCTTTATTAACGTTTCATATTTAAAATTTGAAAATTCCTGATAGCTTATTTTCCTTGCTTGGTATAGCTTTTCTAATTGGCATGCACTGTATGTAGTGTAATTATAAGCACGACGGTTCTATGGTTTAATTAAGCTTTTTAATTCTTCTTTTTGATTCGTCGGATCCGAAGCTTTTCAACTTGGAGTCTGGGTTTCGCTTTATCAGTCTAACTGCGGATTTGGCTACACTTTGATATTTTCTGTGAAGTGACTGCTAATCTGACCTCCACAACCCAAAGGCGATAAGTATCTAAGCATTGCAGCTAGACCAGTTGTTGGACTTTTGAGGGCTTCTGCTACCCGTAACGACTGCCATAGATGTTCGTATGGCAACCAGGACGAGGCCCGATCAGACCTATGCAAATACCCATATTCATGAATACAAATATTTGCACTGAGCGAGGGAATTACTCTTTTTAATCACTAGTCTATTTCTCTTCTTTCTTTTACTTTTATACTAGCTACTAATTATCCCAGTTTATTCCCAGTAATATTCGATCACAGGTTTACCATGGCACACACCAATGACTTCTCGATGCTTTCCGAAGTTTATGTGTGTATTTATCACAGGTTTATAAGTGCCCGGTTAATAGCAATAGGCTCGCCACCTATTACATTGGGACCTAAACATAAACTGGCGAAATGTGGGTGCTAGCACCTCTGCCTTCCCCTTCGGGGAATACAGGCGTGAGTTTATGTTATGTTACTAATTATCCACACGGCATATAGGACCACGCCCTCATTTTATGCCTACTCACTTTTAGTAGCATTACGGGGCTTATTGTGATGACTGTTATAGTACCATCTCTTTTATAACTTTTCTTATTGATTACATCAGGAAAAAGTGAATCGGTTAAGCAAGAATTGAACCCGCGACCCCGCGATCCCCTTACAGTGGAAATGCTCTAACCAACTGACCCACTGAGCTTCGCCAGTAGCAATTCATCGCTTTGCATCGCATGAAAAAGCTTGAAGCAATCAATCAATGCTTCAGGCGAGGCTCAGTGGCTTCGTCGGTTAAGGCGTTCCCCCTGTAAAGGAAAGGTGGCGGGTTCAAATCCTGCCTAAGCGATTCACTTTTTCCTGATGTACTCGATTTTTATAGTTGTATGCTAACTATAGCACGATTACGCTTTCAAATTTAATTTAAAAAAAAAAACTTTTCTTAAGATTATCATAAGTCACCCTCCACTTACTCGAATAGTTGGGAACGGTTGCGGTTACCAGTAACCATCTGGGAGCGAAAGTTTGTAACTAATTTCAAAGTGGACTACGTGAGATAATTGCCAAGATTCTAAGAGGACTCAATTTCAATAATGACATATACATAAATAATCCATTACAATTATTAACCGCCTGTTTAAAGTTAATCTCTTGTCCACCATTCACTATTAAACCACCACTAAAAAGTAATTAAATAGGTTATTTTACTTCATTCGTACTTTTCTATCTTCCATTTGTTTCTATCTCTCTCATCTTGTATATAGTGTAATATGATAAATATACCATTTAAAGGTTGCCTGGAAGAAATCGCTTCCAGCGATAAGATCGCCCATTGTACATTTAACAAAACAGATACGGTCGCACCTTTACCATACAACTTTATATGGCAAAGTGCAACCGTATCCCCTTTGTCGACTGTACATTAAACTGTACACGCTCTACTGTAATTCTATAGGAAAATAGGGGTATATCGTGCTGTAAGCGAAGATTTTATCGTGGGCACAAGTGTAAAGCCAACTTAGAACTCAAGGCAGAAACAATTACTGGCAGTGTTTGGAAATAATTTTATTGATTTATTCCTTTTTTTGTTATTCTTCTGGGTTATGAATCATTTTGTTTACAAATTGCTATCGGTTATGAACATTCGAGAGAGTTCAAGGACATAAAATACATACATTCGGTGGTCCTGTTCTACGCAGTAAGCCAGTGTTTGGGGAGCTGAGCACAAGTTCCCAATATCTATGTATACTTAAAACACTCTCATCTTTCTGTATGTGTTCGAATACCAGATATACGTGAATAACAGTTAAGTATTAGGTCGTTTAAATAGTATCTAATTTATTTATGTGATATTGTCAAATCTAAAGACATTCAGTCATCATCATTTTAAGGTTATAGATTGACACTTTTTTTCAGCGTCATAGATAATCTTACCGATGAAGTTTCAAAATGATCTTAAAACTCTCGTATTAAGAGCAAATCAAATTACGTTATTGATATAAATGGTATTATTGTCCAAACTAAAAGTGTAGACCAAATATCAGAATAATCGGCCAACTGGAAGGGGCCCAATAAACTAAATTAAGATCATTTTGAGTACTTTGTTCGTATACATATTTCTGATTCGAAACGAAATAGAACCAATACCATATAATGTCTCTGACATCAGTCCTGAAATAGTAGGAGACCTAACCACTATTCTTCTCCTTCTCTTCTCTAGAAGATTAGACTCGAGTGGGACCGTATCCATACTAATATTATAAATGCGAGAGTGACTCTATCTGACTGTCTGTCTGTCTGTCTGTCTGTATGTTACGCTTTCACGCCTAAACCGCTGAACCGATTTTGATGAAATTTGGTATAGGGGTAAATTAGACCTTGAGGAAGGACATAGGCTATGTTTTGTTGCGATAACCGACATCCACGCGGGCGGAACCGCGGGCAAAAGCTAGTCATAATATATGTTGTACTAGCGGACCCGGCGAATTGCGTACCGCCAATTTTTACCACCCGCATGGCATCTGATTCCGTTCCCGCTGCACCTTCTACTATATTAAGCACGTATTATACATATAAACCTTCTTCTTGAATTACTCTATCTATTAAAAGAAACCGCATCAAAATCTGTAGCGTAGTTTTAAAGATATAAGCATACCTAGGGACATTTTTTTTTATCGTGCGATAAATCCCCCCGGATACCACCCCCACGGAGCCGGTGGAGGTGGTTGTGTCGGACTCGAACCGACTAAAACGCACGCCGTCTTGGGTCCTTGGTTGCCGGAGGTGAGATTGCCAAAAGCATATCTCTCGCACCCCGGCAGACCCAGGACCATCTCTTCCGAGATGGCCCCCTTCGGGTTGTGGGGACCACAGTGTCCCCATCTAGCCCCGGTTACGGGGAGGCGCATTTTTGCGCCGCCGCTGCGGCCTGCTTCTGCTAGGGTGACAGGTGGTTCCACCGGTCACCCCCAGGCCAGCGCTCATGGAGGACGGAGGTCGTTCTGCGACCTCCGACGTCCGGTTCGCATACATAGGGACATAGGGACGCGGGTAGCGACTTTGCTTTATACTATGTAGTGATGAAGCGTTCACTACCATTGTACTTGTTTCCTGCCCCAGTAGTACAAAAAAGAAACACAATAAACGTAGTAATATTTTAACAAAACGATTACATATTTAATTTCATTTTCACTGAAACTCAGACATCCAATTTTGTTAGAGTGCTACGATTTTCGATTATGGCCGTGGGACAGACGCATAAGTCCAATTTATTTCATATCCAATAACCATCTAACAACAGAAATAGAACATCGAAATGATATACCTTTATTATCGGAATAAACGTGCTTGAAGTTTGTTGTTTAGTTTCATAGCTCACGAAGAATGTACGAATGCTTATTCTATATTCTCTGTATGTCAAATTCTGTTAGTGTAAACATTGACAGAACATTGGTTCGTTGTTCTTTTTTGAACACAAGGTTTTGGTTACACTAGAATGAGAAGAATGCTCTTGTTCTAGCGCTAGCTTTATGTTCGTTTGGTCTAATTCACCTTTATTCAAGCACGCTCTAACGGCTGAACGGATCTGGTTGAAAGGAGATAGATAAGCTTTCATACATTCTAGGGCCTAAATATATAAAGATAAGAGTGGACTCAAATTACGAGCTTATATATTAATAAACATCCTAGAAAATTCTGCAGATTTTGGCAATGTAAGAGCAGAGTTAAAAGAGATTAAGCAAGTGAAGTTTATGCAAAAAATTAACATTTTTGAATTGCGTTTTCTATGTTGTTTTAATAGTAAGAACTTGTTGTTTTTAAACTAGCCGTATTTTATTATATTGAATAAATACATTCGTTTAAAAATAACTAACGATTACTGCAAAATATTGTTAGTTTAAGTTCCATTTTACATGTAAACAATCTTTATTTAAACCAATAAACTGTTTGACTGATAGTCAGCAAAGTATCAGCTGTCATAGCACAGATTAAAAATACAGTTGATAACGCGAGAAATTATTAAACGTTTAGAGAAAATCAATTCAGATTTTATTTATGTTTTGCTCACAGAAATAATACTGCGATGCGAGTGTTTTATGGACAATATTGCTTAAATGATTCACAGTAATCGATATTTTAATTTATTAATTTAAAGTAAAATCTCAACTCATTAGAATTTGACCCAGAGATCCCCGTCTCCTTGGGTACAGAGATAAATTTTAGTCTGTAGTAGTTAAAAGCAGACTATTTTTTATCGAAGGATTAAGTCAAAATTGAGCGGAGCTGCAGGAAACAGCTGATATTACAAATATGATTTTGTGGTTGCGAAGACGGATGGGGGATATCCCAGTAGGAACTTGATATATCCCCAATATGGAACTACTGTTTTTTTTTCTAGCAGTTTATTGTTTAGGGTTTATCCCAGTAGTTCCATATGAATGTATGTGTTTGATTGTATGTTACTCTTCTGCTAAATAGTTTCTACAGCAATATATGTTACTAATTCACGCATAACGACTATAAGGTTAGAAGTATCCGAAAATGAATGACTTGAAAGAAAACTGTAATGAAAATAGAGGTCTAATATAATCAAAGATAATAAGCCAATAGTATTGTCGTACCAATGATTACTAATAGAGGTAAAGTCAATAAATACTGATATGGCAACTGAATTGACCTTTGTTATTAAATAAACACGACAGATATTTGGTATGTAACATGTAATAGAACGGTAATGGTCGCCTCTATTTTTTAAAGCTAGGAACTTTATTCTGCAACTTTGAAAAATACTCTTGCCATTTGGGCTTGTACAAAGTTAACTAATATTCGTACTATTCTTACTAACACCCCTCCTCCATTTTGACTTTTTTAAATTCTTGTAAATATTTTAGCTTATTAAGTGAGTTTTATTTTAATATTTATTTAAAAATTGCTTAAGTTAGTTTTAATTTAATACTTCTAAAACATTATTCTCTTTATGTATTATCTAAGTAAATGAACATAAATCTGATGTTTACTATGTAGGTATTATATTTTATTTAAACACTAATACGTATTTTAAATGTGAAAGTTTGTGAAAATGTTTGGATATTTGTTATTCAAACATACGCTAACGGCTTAACGAATCTAGCTGAAATTTGGTATATAGATAGATTATAGTCTGGAATAACATATAGGATATCCCGAGAATTAGTTCCCTGGGATTGCGGGAACGGGATTAAAACACTACCCGGGTGGACTCACAGGCATTAACTATCTAGTAAATAGTCAAATTATCGAAAAAAAAATGTATGTTTTTACCAAGAAATGAAAAATCAACAGAGGAAGCTCCTTATCAATTTCAATTTCCTTATTTAGAGAGCATCATTCAGGTATAACACGGTTGATGAATGTATGATACTAACGATAAAAGGGATAAATTTGTAAGGAAACATTCGATAAAGTTCAAGGACCTATTTTGTTACAAGTGCAATCTCATTGGTACATTTTCTTTGGAGCCCGGTTATTACCGGGCCCGGTGCCTGGTTCACATTATTGCCATCCACAAAGCCAAAATCCAGAATCAATCCAGTCTGTCGCTGGACTGAACTGTAGTGTTTAAATTATTCCATTGTTTTACACAATCAACTGATCTGGAATCACTCACTGGAATGATGAGATGGTCCTGGGTCCGCCGGGGGTGCGAGATGTTTCCTGCATTCTCACCTCCGGTAACTAAAGACCCAAAGACGGCGTGCATTTTAGTCGGTTCGAGTCCGACATAACCACCTCCAACGGCTGCGGTGGGGGTGGTATCCGTGGGGATTTTTCGCAAGATAAAAAAAAAGTAGCATTCCAACACTGAATTTTCCGGGTGAACTGAAATGCTACTGGAATATTGCGAACCGGGCGGGCATAGGCTTCAAATTGCCTAATTTCTCTACCTTACTAATAAAAATTGATTAGTTCAGCATTCTAAACACCCAAACCTCTTTAGCAATCCTTATTCAACTCTCTTTACCACTTCCTTTTGCAAGTTTCACCGCTATAATATAGCATTCCTCTTTTTATTAATTCGTGAAAATCACTGGCATTAACGCGATCATAGTAGGTCTAATCGTATGATCGGGTAAAAAATATAGGTAGGTACTTGATATAGGTAGGTATTTAATGTTATTTTATACCTGAGATTGGTCACGAAAATAACAACAAAGAAGGTACAATAAAATCCGTTCAAATTTAACAAAGAACTAAATAGATTTCCTACAAAAATATTTAACGAACATGTTTTATTGCTATAACATAAATGTTCTGTATGGATGAAAAATGGCTTTTAAATTTAAATCTTTATAAAAATGGTACCTACTTATGACTCGAGTTCTGTTTTTAAGCTGCGGTCCATTTATATTAAGATTTTTTGTGGCAAATTCTCAACAACAATACAATAATGGCAATACTCTTGTTCCAAATGACGAATTAAAATTTCAAGTAAACAATAGATGTGTATAAACTTTGAAACTATAGGTACTATTTCACAGAAGTGCTTGAATAAATATATTAAAGAAACTTTTAATATTTTAGTCCTTCCTTCATTTTTTATAATTAACATGAAAATAACCTCGGAATTATGCGACAATTACACATTAAAATAAGTGAAACAATTTTAACAAATTCTACACGCAATGTACGTACTTTATTTTCTTTATATATTTCTTCCAAGTCAAAAAGCAGCTATATGGTCGGGAATAGTGTAAATAACAAAATAATAAAAAATAAATTACGATAAAAATCCGTTAACAATTAATTTACATCTATGTAAATTAGCCTAATTTAGATATCCAAAAGAGTCATATTTTAATTGTAACACTTGTTACAATTAAATTAACATGAAGACCAAGTTAATTTATAGCCTGTAATAAACTATCTATTCACCGCAACATTATACAAAACGTACGCATTTAGAGACCGAACGTTGTAACGGTCGGAATCACCGAACCGCATCGAGTTACTTCAACCCCACATTGACCCTGGAACCAAAACTTACCGTTGAAACAGGTGACAAACGACAGCAGGGCTATGCAGACATGCATGATGCCCACACGCCTCACACTTCGACAACTCACCATCTCACTATTAACGAATCACCATCCCACAGAACCAATTTTATATACCGCCCCGAGAAGGACACTTATTATCTACGATCAAAATTTCACCCTCGAGCAGTACGTGTGATGTAATACAAAGTTCGTGGCACCTTCCACAAACGAGACGACCGCTCTCCTTGGAGCGTCCCGTACGACTGAACGGAGGTGCCGTAAAAGCCTGAGAGGGTGAGGGGAGGGCTGATATCAAAATGTTTTGTATCCTCATATAGCCATTTCCCTCCAAGAGTGGGTCTCCACGTGCTTAGTTTAGTAAATTTCCATCTTTCGTGTTATTATTGACAGAATTAAACGTGGCATACTTAATTAGTAGCTATCATACTTTGTTCATTTGATACTGGTACTTGAATGAGTTTATTTTTGTATTGTATTAAGATTGGGGGTTGAGTTTAGAAATTTAATAGGTTTTAATAGGCCTAATTGAATTATCGTTTTAGGTTTGACGAGTAGAAAATTATGCCGACTTTAGTGATTTCGTTGTAGAGCATTATGAAACAGTGTTTTATAAGTTTCAGATTTTTTCATATCATGAAATGTTCTACGAAATAATAGGAAGGAATTTTCACTTCAAAATGTCTCATTATTGTCATACAAAAATTAAGAATTTGCGCTTTGATTACTTGCAGATACTTACTTTGAAGAATCTTATACAATTAATTTTTGTTTCAAATAAAGTATAAAAATAGGGAGGCAAACGAGCAGACGGATCGCCTGATGGTAAGCTATATGCTGTCTTTGATATGGTAAGCGGTTGCTCGCAGCTCCGCCCGCGTGTATTTCTGATCCCATTCGTCGCTGATAGTAGCGTGATGTTAAGTAACCTATATTGGTACCTACCTGATATCGTAGATTTCTAATGACAAAAGATTTTTTGAATCGATCCTGTAGTTTTGGAGTTTATTCGTTACATAAAACAATACAATTTTTTATTCTTTATTATATTAGCATGGAAGCATAAAACTTATTACTTACCAAGAATAACATTTTATCTAACTGGGTGACATTTTGGACTTAACCTAACCTACGATCTGGACGCTTATTCCATACTGCATAGTAGCTTATTTTTGAGAGCGATTTGTTTTTAAATTAATGTATCATCTTTCACTGACGAAAGTAGTTGATTGAGTGAAGACAATCGCTGAGTACCAGATTTGATTCCTAAGTCGGGCAAAACACTTTTTATGTAATATACACAGAATAGTAAATAACGAAGTGGAATTGGCGATAGAGTTGGCCAAATGTGACTTTTAATACGCCTCTGCCTTTCCCAAATGGGACATAAAGGCGTAAACATTTACGTAATTATAAATGTTTACGAAAGAGGGGTAAAGTTTTCTCAAATTCATGCTAGGCCATCCTGATACAAGGAGTTTTAACTTAAAGCTGGCTTCAGACTTTACACAACTTTGAGGGTTGATACTCAATTGAGAACTTTGTTGTACAACGAAAGAGTTTAAAGATATTTGTTTGTGAGTGAAGTGAATAATTTTATTGCTTGTGTTGATAAACTACAATTGGAATATTATTTTTCTTTGACTGTCTTTCTTTGAATCATAATTTAATCATAAAGAATTGCTACACGGGATTATTGTTATTATTGTGCGGGTAATGTCGGGTAACTCTACGGTCAAGTATAAAAATACCTAATGCAGTTGCAGGTAGTTGCGGGTAGGTGCGGGTTTTACCGGGAGCAGCAACAAGTACTTTTAATGTAAGTATTAATAGCTGACTAAGTTATAATAAGCTAATGTTACCCGTGGCTGCTTTGGCAAGAAAAACTGGCTATGTTCCAGTAAACCTCAGGAACCGATTTCCAGGAGAAACGAAAGGAAAAAGGAAAGAAAGAAAAAAGAAACAAAAAGCATTTATGATGAATCATTAAAAGTGTTATTCCAGTCTTTTTCATTCTTTTAAATTTCATCTCTATCCGTTCAGCCGTTGCAGCGTACTTCAGTAATAATACATTTATCCACTCATATATTCATTCAAATTTTTCTATTTACAATAATAGTTAGTTAAACAATCTCATAAAGAATAATCCCCTAGTCCCTATACTAATGTTTCATGTATCGTAGGATCTAGTTACTTGCCTAACAAAATGATTTTTGACAAAATAATGGCTATTTATCAGAAATAGCACAAAAATCTAACACACTTCTTTAAAATTAAAACTTCATTCACAGAACGACAACGATTTACACTGGCGCCTGACTGAAATAATAAAATCAGTAATAAAAGGAATGTCTGTCACATTCCTTAAATTGGCAATTAAAATATCGGTACTTTTAATTAAAAGGGTCTGATATTACAGATTTATTATTGTAAAAGTTATGTTTTAGAAGAAAGGCTATAATGATATTGGTGAGAATAATATTTGATTTTTAACTATAGCAATAAGAATTCGAAATACTCGTACATCGGGAAAAAGAAGTTCGTAAGAAAGTTGGTAGATGGCTCCACCGTCGCCCTTAAAAGACTCAGACAAGAAGATTCAGGTGTGGCTCAATAGCTCACTTGGAAGAGCATTCCCCCTGTAAAGGAAAGGTTGTGGTTTCAAGTCCCACTTGAGCGCTTCTTTTTAATAAAGGCTATAAAAAGACATTCATTTAGCAATATTGCTATTAAAACTATCGGGAAGGTGAATATGCCTGTTGTATTGTTATGAATTTCTGAAATTTCAGCGCTGTTGCCAGCAGCAACAATATAAAATGGTAAATATACTGATAGTTCTAACGTGAGTGATATATCCAAGACACATATAGCACTATTTTATTTTCATTAGCCAATACGAGTCTATTTTCTGATAACTTTTGTACTTCATTAACCAAAGTTTGTTTTAATATAATTTTAGTCATTAATCAATTTATCAAATCAATCTATATTTATGTATAGGCTATTAAATAATCCAAACTAATATTATAAATGCGAAAGTAACTCTGTCTGTCTGTCTGTATGTTACGCTTTCACGCCTAAACCACTGAACCGATTTTGATGAAATTTGGTATGGGGGTAGATTAGACCATGAGAAAGGACATAGGCTATGTTTGTTCGCGATAACTGACATCCACGCGGGCGGAGCCGCGGGCAAAAGCTAGTATATCAATTATTTATGTATAGGCTTCCCCCAATAAGTATACTCGAAAGCACCTGATCCTAAATTTAACATTTTATTATAAGACATTCAATCAAACCACACATTTCAATAGTTCATCAGCTATTAATACAAGACTTTACTGGTAATTCTTCAAATATTACAGAAAGTATTTTTCTCAAAGTTTTCAAATCAAGACTATTTTCTGACTAGAAAGGATCATAATATGAACTATGAATAGTAAAGCTTCTCCTTTCAATATTAAATGATATGAAACTTTTCTCATAAAGCTTAGCTTAACAAAGAGAAGTAATCAGTGTTAAACTATAGATACGATCGAGGTAGATAAAAACCACGGTAATGTTACGAACAAGTTGGTTTTGATGTGGTTATGATCTTTTGCCTTTTATGTTAGAACTAGTACGTTGTTAAAGTAAATAATCCTACTAATGTTATACTTAAATGGGAAATTTTGTGAAGATACTCGGATATTCCATTTAGTTACACGATTTCGTTTAAACTGAAATAGGCTATTTGACTATTTTTTTTTTACTTTCGAAAAATGACCACTGTCTTATAATATAATGAACTGTAAAAGTAAAATTTTCGTACGACAAATAGTTTTCAAGATATTTGATTTTGAAAAATTCAATTTGTCGCGCCGCCCGAAAACGCTCCATACAAAATCGTTCTAAATTGTGACGTCACGCTTCGGTAGCGCGAAGTGCAAATGTATGGAGTGAAAGAGAATATCGCATTTATCTCGGTCTACGTTGCGTTCACACGTATATAGTTCGTAATAAAAGTTATTTAAATTTTAATAAGGAATCTAAAAAGTTATATATTTGAATTGAATTTGTTGTGTATATTTTGACTTTTTTTGGGAATTTCAACGAATGAAAAGTCATAGTTTCAGTTTAGATATGCAATATTTTATTTTGCAAGGCATATTTTTTCAGAACAAGCTATCATATTAACCAGTATTTGGAAGAATCGACGACTTAGTCAAATACCCTATTGGATTGTGCTGGATTTGACTATTTTATTTCCCATTTAGATGGCAATGTACGCGGTCTAGAGTTATAGTTGAAATTTCTTCGGTGTTGATGTGCAAACCAAAACTGTGAGGTATAGGAAAACGTACGAACGAACTTGATTTTGTTGAAAAATGAAAATGCATCATTGCATTTCAAAGAAAACAATCATTCTAATCAGGAATCAGACGGTATTATCACAGTCTAACTACCCATACTTGTCCTATTATACAAAATCCGCCTATATCTCGGTGATACGACCTGGAACTCCCTGCCAGCTCACTTATTCCCTTCTTCCTACAGTCCCGGGTTTTTCGCGCGGGGCGTGAAAAGGCATCTAATGAGGCCGTCAAGCTGAGTGCCACCACTATTAATATGGTACATGATTACGATGGTGACCCTCTTTCCGAAACTTTGCCTTTAGCCTACCATCAGGCGAGGTGAAGTCAAATTGTTGTGTCCTTTAGATAAAAAAAAACATTAGGAGCAATGTCTTTTATTGGAAACTATTACATCTTTCACACTATGTTTCATATAAATAAAGATTTTCATTCCATTTCTGTTCAGATTCTGTATCACAGTGATTTCTTTTTTACCTCCAAATAAAAACCACGTATAAATTTTATAACTCAATTTTTGAAACATAAAAGCGTCTATTATCATAGTTTGTTTCATATTGCACGCCAGTGCACGCAGATACTGAGTATCCAGGTGGCAATAACAGGTGCCACTTATTGCAATTCTCGTGTCATTAGACGCCTTCAATTTCATTATAAAGCTCATTTCGTTTCATTGCGAGGGTTGCACCTTTCTCGCAGTCTTTTTATACGACTTAGGAATTGAAGTAACGGCTGCTATTTATTTATTAACAGAATACGACAGCAGGATAGATATTCAGGTGGCAGCGCACTGGGAAAACAGAATTTAAGAGTATAAGTGTCGTCAATTCGACAGAAAAAGAAGATCGGAATACGATACAATATTGATATCACGTAATAAATATTATTGGTAAGAGGTATAGATTATTATGTTGTTATTATCTATTTTTTTATACTTACGCCCGTAGATATGTATTCAAACAGTTATGTAAATTTATACTGAGACGTATTTCAGCGAGCAGCAGGCGGTCACATTTGTAGTCTTTTTGAAAGAGATCATAAGAATAGAAATTGGTAAGATATAAGAATGGTATGAGTTAAGAAAATGCATTTGGTATGATTTAAGAATAGAAAGAAAGAAAGAGAATATTTTTAATTCGCTTGGCATTAATTGTCGTGTGTAAAAACCCCATTTTGACTATCAAGATCGATCTGATGTAATATTATATAATTCATAACATGGCAGAATCGCCATCTTTTTCTCCCTATGACTTCCGAATAGAATAAATAATATTATAATAAACTAAATCACGACTAAAACTATTAAACTGGCCTTTACAGTGAATAAAAAAAATGAAAACAGAAATATTTCGCTCTCGGCTATTATCTCACCAAAAATAATTCACAATTCGGGTTCTACACTTCCCGAAATTAACGTATTCACCCAATAAACTTTTCAGTTCAAAATTTTAATTTACATAAAAACTGTTACACCCGGACAAGAACTCGTGACAAATTGTCGATATAACCACAGAGCCATTACTAACTGGCCGCCGGACATTTATGTATTAGAATAAAATATCGTCGGGGCCTATTACGTAATGCCTCCATAAAATGGTTCCGCGTAATAACACTGATATATTATTCGAAAAGATATCGCTATTACGAATAGTGTTGTAGGAGACCTAATGGGTAGTTTTTTTATACCATTTCTCCTAAAAGATGGTTTGGTGAGACACGATCTAAAGGGTTGAGGATTGAATATACATTTTTTATAGTGCTGAAATTCTCTCGGATCGGACAACCCTACCGCTGGAGTAGCTGAAGATGGCTATGTCGAGCTGGAATCGACTAAAACCGCACGCCATCTTCCATCACCAGTTGCTGAGAGTGAGATTGCCACTGGCATATTCTAGCTAACTTCTACATTGCTAAAGCCTCATTTAATGAAAAATATATCTTTGTTTGAATTGGTTAACTGAGCTGGAACTAACGCAGATGAGCGATGCGAATAAGATGCGATATAGGACGGAGTTCTGTAGCCAGGATGTTACAAATCGGCTAGAACCTTTGGTACTGCGTAGAGATGGGGCTTCGCTCTGCATCTTCTATCGCCTATACTATGAGGAGTGCTCCCAGGAATTATTCGGATTGATCCCCGCCGCCTCTCTCCGCCATCGTTCCACGCGACAGCAGTTCCACACTCACCATCTGCACAGCTGGCGGTCCACAACAGTGCATTTCTTGAGAAACTTTCTGCCTCGCACAACAAGACTGTGAAATGAACTGATACCAGCGGTATTTCCGAACCAATACGACCTGTAAACATTCAAGAAAAGAGCGTACTCTCTTTTAAAAGGGAGGCAACGCATTTGTGACTCCTCTGGTGTAGCGGGTGTCCATGGGTGGCAGTGATCGTTTACCATCAGGCGATCCGTCTGCTCATTTGCCTCCCTATTGCATAAAAAAGCAATTTTTTTTTATACCACTTAGGTGGCAGACAAGCACACGGCCCACCTGATGGAAAGTGGTCACCGCGGCCTATGGACGTATGCAACACCAGGGGCGTTACACTCGCGCTGCCTACCCTGAAGCCACCTTCTAATGCCCCTCTTGAAGAAACCCTTGTAGTCGCTTGGGAAAACCATTGATCAAGGAATCTCCAACATGGTCGAGAGGTGCCAAGCTCGAATCCTGATCATCACACTATCAACGTACCCATCGTATAATGGTTCCTATTTATATTGTTCAGATACAGGACCCTAATAAGGGAAATTGTAGTTCTGTCAAACTGATTTCTACCAATTTTTGTAGCAGTATTCAACAGCAATAGCTCTTTCATTACAGTTTGCCATAAAAACTCAGCGCCCTACTATGTAAACAGCGATTGTAGTTATTCGATATTTAAACTTAGTGTTTTCGTAACAATTGTGAATAAATAAAAAAGTTGGGGTCACCGGCCAATGTTCTAGCTGTCCTTGGGAAGACGATCGAAGAGACGTCATAAAGATTTGTCAAATGTAATCCATCAGTTGTATTGTAATGAAACTGACTTCTATACTAGGTATAAATTACCATAAAAGCCGTTGACATTATTCGAAATTTGAATATTTTTAGTGGTGATAAAATAAAATGCTACATTGCTTTTTTCGATAATTATGGCAAAACTACCTCGGTAGCAGTCATCGTACTAGCCACTAGTACGATGACTGTACAAACTCCTATGACAAGAGATTACAGGATCGATTCCTGGATCAGGTAAAGTGTTAAGCCTCAAATTATATACGTTTATTATTCTTTTAGCTCGGGGTACAGTTTTGTGGGTACAGAATGGAAGTTTCCATAAATAAATAAATAATAAATATTCCGCAACAATCCACATAATGCTATCTAGACCCATTGTAAGCATAGCTTAACTAGCTTATGTTATGGAATCTAGAATGCAGATAAACATATTAGATACTTTTTTTTGTAAATACATATATATTAAACATAAAAAACCCAGTCCAATGCAAATATACATATTCATGCATACAAATATTTGCACTGAACGGCAATCGAACCCGCGCCTCCGGCGGCGTAGCGGTCGGCTTCACTACCGTCACACCACAGTCCCATAAAACCGCACGCGTTCGAAAACATGCGTGTTTTATGAATCAAATAATCTAATTTATCATACAAAATATAGATATTAAGTAGGTAGAGGTGCCTACCCGTTCTGGAATAATATTTAGGTATAAAAATGTAAATTGAATTTTACGCGCTAAATCTAAAAATATGAATTGAATAAAAATGGGAAGAAAAATTTGTATCTGTCGAGACAGGGTTTAAACCTGAATATAGGTAAATTACATACTGTGTTATTAAAATATAATCTTTCATTTTAAAACACTTTCTTCTTCACATTCTCCTGTTTGATATTTTCATTTTAATAAACATCAAGGTATCATGTTATCAAAACCTCAGACAACTTGCATGCTATATTGCAACTTGCATCGGATGCACCACGATAATATTGAACCCTAAAGTCAATATCGTTGTACACCCTGTGGAATATCAGTTCTAAATTGGACACGTAAAATGTGATACGTTCCTGTCTACCTATATATTAATATATGATGCTGTAGATCCCTTTATAAAAATATTGTCCAAACAGAGCAGTGAGGTTATTTAGAGAGGAAGCGAAGAAAACAAATTTTATCCATACCTAATAATGAACTTGAATATTCATTGTTTCCGTCCTTACTGGAAACATACTAAACATAATGATATATTTTTCTTTCATTTTATACTAGCTTTTGCTCGCGGCTCCGCCCGCGTGGATGTCGGTTATCGTGACCAAACATAGCCTATGTCCTTCTTCAACGTCTAACCTATCCGCATACCAAATTTCATCAAAATCGGTGCAGTGGTTTAGGCGTGAAAGCGTAACATACAGACAGACAGACAGGCAAACAGACAGACAGACAGAGTTACTTTCGCATTTATAATATTAATAAGTATGGAAGTATGGATGTTCGTAGCTAACATGATATATAGAATATCTATAATATCGTACATAAACCCACCGAAGATCAGGACGAGACTAATGCAAGGAAGATGATGATAATAATAAGGTTGGATCAGCATTAGAAAAATGTTGACGTACAAAGTTTCCCAAGCTACTACAATATGGGGTTCTACAAGAAGGGCATTAGAAGGTTTCTCCAGGGTAGGCAGCACGTGTAACGCCTCTGGGGTTGCATACGTCCATAGGCCACGGTAACCACTTTCCATCAGGTGCGAGTGTGCTTGTCTGCCAGCTAAGTGGTATAAAAAAAATACTCAAAATGAGCTTAATTTCTTTTTTTTACCCTCTTCCAGTTAACTGATGGTTCTTATATTTGGTACACGCCTTTAGTTTGGACAATAATACTATTTAAATAAATAAACTGTTGTAGCCGGGTTCGGGTCTTCAGAAGGTATGAGTTGACGTTATACTGATTGAAACTCTAAAGTGACGTGAAACTATTTATTTAAGTGACTCAAACTAAACTAATTTACAAGAAAACCTAGTAATTACGAAGATCCAAAGAGATCCAGCGAATGGATACTAATTGTATACTACGTAATTCCTACTGTGAATACAATAAAAATAAATACGGTGAGCTTATATTGCAACACTTGCAACGAAACCATACCGCTATGCAGGAAAATGGCACAGCGCCATCTATCGAGGTATGGTGAAAACATTGGTTACTGGTAAGCTTATATCTTAACGTTTGTAACGAAACCATACCGCGATGCAGGAAAATGGCACAGCGCCATCTATCGAGTCACGGTGAAAACACTTGTTACAGGCTCCCCCTCTGTCTACGAAGACGTCCCGACGAGTAAGACAGGACCAAATATAGCGTGGGATGATGTTTATGCAGGTTGCTTGCGAGGACGTCCTCTTTTACGCAGTACCTGAACTGGGGCAGGTCCATTGATGAAGGTCCATTATACGACCGCAGAGCGGAAGTGTGATATATACCCACTGGAGTATCAGGAGCATTTGTACATGCTACTTCATAAGAACTCGGGCCATGTTTTCTTTTAATAATATATGGCCCATCCCGACGAGGTCCTAATTTGGCACTATACCCCTGAGATGCTTTACTAAGTAGATGTACGTCGACCATCACCAGATTACCAGGTTGATAATTAGGGCATGCTTGACGCTTCTTATCAACATAATCCTTTCTTTTCTCTTCACTCCACTCTTGTACCTCCATCGCTTTCTTCAATGTATCCGTCATGATCAATAGCTTTGGAGTTATCTCTGTAATAAAGTTCTCCTTCTCTATAATGGATCTTAAATCATGCTGAACGTCATCTGGGGTACGTAATTCACGACCAAAAGTTAGGTAGGCGGGAGTACATCCGGTCGAAGTAGATTTTGCTGTATTCATTGCAAAGCGTATACTCGGTAATTTGTCAGCCCATGTGGTATGATCATCTCCCACTAGTATGGCAAGCTGCGTCTTCATATCCCGATTTCTTCTCTCGACAGGATTTGTCTCAGGGTGATAAACTGGGGTAAATCCATGACTTATTCCTAGACAATAGGATAACTGTTGTAAGACTCCACTCACAAATTGAGTACCGTTGCGCGGGGTACCGTATCTTAATATTATCTCATTAAGCAGCACCTTGGCACATTCTTCAGCAGTAGCCTTTTCCAGAGCGAATAATTCAACCCACCTCGTTGTCACGTCTTCGATAATAAAAATCCAAGTTTTGTCCTTGGCGGTACGAGGTAACGGGCCAAATAAATCAAATGCAACTACTTCGAACCTGGCATTCATGGCTGTTGTTTGCAACAAACCACTCGGCTTTTGATTTGATGGTTTGTATCTTTGGCATTGGATACAATTACGAACATAGTTCTCAATTTGAAGTCGCATCCTCTTCCAAGTGTATCGTCGTGCTATACGCTCAATTGTTTTTTCAATACCATAGTGTCCAGCAGTAACTTCATCATGATATGCTGCAATTAGATAGATAGATAGATAGATAGATAGATAGATAGATAACTCTTTATTGTACACCAGTAAATTTACAATATTACAAGTAGGTATCAAGTAAACAGTTCAATGTACAATGGGCGGCCTTATCGCTGAAAGCGATTTCTTCCAGGCAACCTTGGGAAAAATAAATGATGGTGTAGTTATAGGATACCAAATTAGATACCTAGGTGCATTTAGAACCAAAAAAGAAAAAAGAAGTACAAGAAAAAAACAACAATAATAAATATATACATAACTATATCGCATATTACATAAAGGATCATAAACATATACGTACAATATAACACAAATAGATACATAAAGTAGTTAAACAAAATTACTTATTAAGAAGGTAAAATAGTGAGCAATAGATAGAGAGCACACCATTTCGAGCTATCCCATTGTGCAACTCGTTAGGTAGTGGTCTTTTACCATTTTTTTTAAAACAATTAGAGATTTTGCCCGTCTAATGTTTAATGGCAATGCGTTCCATAAGCGCACGGCCTTGATAGTGAAGGACTTGTCAACAAAGTCTGTGGAATGCATCGGCATTCTCAGCCTCAAATTTTCGGATGACCTCAGGCACTTCGCATGTGTGTCATGGAGGAACTGGAATCGTTCTTTGAGATAAGAGGGAGTGGTGGGATTGAATAACACATTATATAACAATGTCAGAATATGGGCATTCCTGCGAAGCCGGATTGGGAGCCACTTGAGTTGTTTACGGAAATCTGAAACGTGATCATACTTGCGTAGACCAAATATGAATCTTATGCAAAAATTTTGAAGTCGCTCAAGGTTATCTAGCTGCAATTACATTGGACTGCTCGTGTTCAGGGACTACTAACTGTGGGTCCTCACATTCAGTTTTATGATGATACCTGAAGGACGCCGTTACTCATAGTATAGCCTTTTCTACTCCAATAAGTTGCATTTTCGTCATCATTGCATTCTAATGCGTTCACAATCTTCAGTATTTGACTATCCTTCAGTTGAGCATTTCTTATCTCTTCCGGACTCTTTCGTGGCATGTCTACTACTACACTGCATACTCCACAGTTTTCGTCATTGCCGGGCTCACAGGTGGGTCGTGACAGAGAGTCTGCGACTACATTACTTTTACCCTTAATATACTTGATACTGAGGTTGTACGGTTGTAGCTGTAATGCCCATCTGGCTAATCGTCCCGTGGGTGACTTCAAAGACATAAGCCACTTTAATGCCTGGTGATCAGTCAAAACGGTGACCGATGATCCTTCCAAGTATCCACGGAATTTATTGACGGCCCAAACGACTGCGAGAGCCTCTCGTTCAGTTGTGGAATAGTTTCGCTCTGCAGGCTTCAATAGTCGACTAGCATAGCATCTCGTTCACTTTCCCCCTGGACCAAAACAGCTCCGATGGCATAAGAGCTAGCATCCGTCTTTAAAACAAAGGGCTGAGTATCATCGGCTTGGGCCAAAACTGGAGCGGTCACAAGTAATGCCCGAAGTTTTTGAAATGCATTTTTCTGCTCTTCTTTCCACGTCCAAGGTAATCCTTTTTTCGTAAGTCGGATGAGGGGTTCCGAAACTTTGGAAAAGTTTGGCATGAACCGACGATACCAAGAGCACATTTGAAGAAACGAAAGCAAGTGTTTCAAATTCTTAGGAGCAGCCATATTGGTTATGGAACTGACCTTTTCCGGGTCTATTGCCAAACCATCTGGGGTAATATAGTATCCCAGATATTTCACACGAGAGCAGCAGAAGCGGCATTTCTCTTTGTTGGCCACCAGGTTATATTCTATCAATCGATGAAAAACGTCTTGAAGATCTTTAAGGTGCTGGTCAAACGTGGGTGACAGCACTATTACATCATCCAGATAGACCAATAGCTTCACATGCGGTAGAGTGATGCGAAAGCTATCCATCATCCGCTGGAATGTTGCTGGCGCGTTTCGGAGTCCAAATGGCAGTCTTAGAAATTTGTACATACCGAATGGAGTGATGAAAGCTGTTTTCAGCTGATCTTCAGTCCTTACTCTTATTTGCCAGTACCCTGCACGGAGATCTATGGTCGTCATGAATGAAGTAAGTTTAGCATTATGCAGAAGGTCGTCGATACGAGGGAGTGGATATCTGTCTGGAGATGTCACAGAGTTAAGTTGCCTATAGTCGATACAAACTCTGATACCCCCATCCTTCTTGGGCACCAATACAACTGGAGATGACCAGGGAGACACGCATGTCTCTATAATGCCTTCTTGAAGCATCTTATCAACTTCTTTTCTGAGAATCTCTGTCTTCGTGGGCGTTAATTTGTAAGGCGGCACGGCGATAGGGCTATGAGTTCCGGTATCGATGTGATGCTCTGCTTGGTTTGTAGGCTTACCATTGGTAGTAAACACGGCTTCATTTCTGTTTATTAGCTCGTTTAACGACATGCCCTCTTCATGACTAAGAGTGGAAACTTCTAGACTAAGTATCTCTGAAGATGGGAACCGATTGAATGATTCCGGTGAAAGGTCAACTTCAGCTTCTGCAATTGCTTTTTCTGCGTCTCTATATAATGCGTCCACAACTCGAGAGTGTCCATCGAAGAGGGTAGTTTGCGCTCTTTTATGCGGGCTGGACTGTTCCAGAGGTATGAGTGGTCCGTAAGGTCGCTGAAAACTCATTTCTGTAGCAGATGCTTGAGGTAAATTGGGATAAGCATCTGCATGCAAGGTGACAGGCGATAGAACCACAGCATCTTCATTGAATGTAATGAAGTTCTCATCGTATAGCTCGTAGACATCTTTCTCATTGTCTACGAAATCCCATGTGAACTGAGGGAGATTCAAAACTAGTTGGGCATCTTGTATAAACCCAATGCCTAGTAAGGTGCGGTTATTGCGGGCTTCCGGCAATACCAAAAATTTCGTCGGGAACGTTCGATGACAGAGCGTAACTGGGATTTCCACAGTTAATACGCGTTGTCTCTTCTTGTGACCATCCACTAATGTTATATAGGCGACTTCTTGACGGAACAGGTATCCTTTGTGTCTCAGCAGAGTGTATAGACTGTAGGACATGACACTGGATTTAGCGCAAGTGTCGATATAAGCAACGCCTGAAGTATCTGCGATATCAACGAAGACGATTGGTCTAGCACGTGCGTCAAGCTTAACATTGACTGCACAGAATCCGATATCAGTTGTAGTTCCGATGGGCAGCTTAGATTGGTGGCAAGTTGGGCAGTTGCTGCGCACGACGCCAGGTGCTCCACATCCGTAACACGAAAACTTGGGTGTCGTTGTTGTAGGTGCATGTGTTTTAGGTTTTGCAGCTTTACCTTCTGTTCCTTCTGTTTCAGTAGGGGTTTCATCCTTCTTCTTTTTCTTGAAACATTGATCGATGGTATGTCCTACCATTCGACAAAACTTGCACCTATTCTTCTTCTTACCATCAGTTGTCGTTACAGTTGCAGGTATCGCTTCAATGGTAGAACTGAACACTTTCTTTTCAGCCAGAGTTCGTTCTACTCCACGAGCCACTTTGAGTAGATCATCAAAGGTGTTGACAATCTCCCTAGGTATCTTCTCTCTAATGGTTATATGAAGCTGACCAAATAACATGTCCATCTGTTGGGTCTCAGTAGGTTCTGGTTTAGGTAACTGGGCAAACAGAAACCGTTTATTCGCTATGTACTCTTCGGTCAGAACGTTGGAAGCTTGCTTGTCAGAGATAATTTCTTGATATATTATGTACGCAGGCTTCCTGGGTGCAAACGCTTCACGAAGACGATTTTCGAAGTCTGTCCAAGTTGTGACGGTATCTTTTATTCCCTGCCACCAAATACCAGATTCTTTCTTCAAAAGCAAGGGCAGTCCAGTAAGTGCATCTAGGTCATTAATATTTTTGATGCGTTTGTAGACGCTTACTGACGCCAGAAATGTTTCCACTGCTTCAGAAGTTCTTGTTCCATCGAAGTGAGTTGTACAAGATGCAAATGAACCACCACCTCTACTGGTAATCGCCGTTATAAATTGTTGAAGTTGCTCTTCAGTAAATGAAATAGCCATCTTAGGTTGAGGTGCAGGTTTCTGGGCTTTTGTAGCCTTGGCCTTAGGTTCACTCTTGGTTTTGAACGAAGGTCCGCTATTGTGACGTTCTGTTGTAGATGCCTCGCCCAAATCCTCAATGTCTGACTTCATTGAATAAAATCAGTACAGCGTCTGTAGTGCGGGATCTTTTAGTTCCGAAAACTGCCGCGAGATGGGCGCCACTGTAGCCGGGTTCGGGTCTTCAGAAGGTATGAGTTGACGTTATACTGATTGAAACTCTAAAGTGACGTGAAACTATTTATTTAAGTGACTCAAACTAAACTAATTTACAAGAAAATCTAGTAATTATGAAGATCCAAAGAGATCCAGCGAATGGATACTAATTGTATACTACGTAATTCCTACTGTGAATACAATAAAAATAAATACGGTGAGCTTATATTGCAACGCTTGCAACGAAACCATACCGCGATGCAGGAAAATGGCACAGCGCTATCTATCGAGGTATGGTGAAAACATTGGTTACTGGTAAGCTTATATCTTAACGTTTGTAACGAAACCATACCGCGATGCAGGAAAATGGCACAGCGCCATCTATCGAGTCACGGTGAAAACACTTGTTACACTGTTTGATTGCTCTAAATACGAGAGTTTTAAGATCAGTTTGAGACTTCGTCGTCAAAATATTTATGACGGACTGTACAATAACAAGGTATAGGTACAAATCATTCGAACTCCTGCTCTTGCTTCAGTCGCATATAAGTCAACGTATATGGCTTTTATAGAAGTGAATTCCACCTAACCTTCCAACCCCAAAAGAAAAACCTACACCAGAGCCTTGCTCAATAATCAGAAGAGCTTGCAGGTAAGCTTGAACTTCGAGGATCTTGGTTCAGAAGCGCTACGTGCGCTACTAAGCTACCTTAGCAGGTTTGAAAAACGTCGGGAAAATGAAATGCTCAAGTGGGACTTGAACCTACGAACTTTCCCTTACAGGGGCAATGCTCTTCCAAGCTATTGAGCCACAACTGAATTAATTCAAATTTCCCTTCTCTTTATATCCGTCTTTTAACGGCGACGTTGGAGCCATCTAGTAAGATTCTTACGATCTAACTTTTAAACTCTCGGGTTCCATGATATACAAAGGTATGTATTCAAAGGTAGGTATGTATGTACCTATACCATGATCACGTTAATTCCCGTTAGTATTATTCTTACGATCTGTTGGAACCAATGAATGACTTTTCAATCATTTTAAACAATGATTTTTGATGACTCCACCCAAATATTTGTTTTTCGAATTTTAAAGTTAGCATAATAAACGCTATAAAAAATCATTCATACCTTAACAGGTGTTAAAAAACAATAACTTATTTCCTTCAGTGACCGAAAGATATCACCTATATGCCCGTGATATTCATGTGTCTGTACTACAATATGAAGGTGACAGCAATAACTATTTTTTACCGTTATAAATAGCTTACAGTTGTAATAAAGGCTCCTATTTCAACACCGAACATTCGGACCGGGTGTTGTAAAAACCATCTGTGGCTGCAATCTTCAAGAAAAATAATATTTTCTCACTAACCTTTTATGAATCTGAGTGTTAATATCAATGTTAAAATATTAATGGCCTCTTAGAGTTATTAAGAAGGTTATTACTTTAAAGCTTTTGTTATGCGAAGTAATTTAAATTTACAGGGTGGTAATTTCAGTTCTTTAAACATCAAAATTTCTTGGTCATTAAGGTTTCGTTTTTGCTATATAATAAGTAATGTAAATGTGGAATATGAATATGTTTGTATATCGCTTTTAACCGTCAACAATAACATTAGCGACAGTAAATGAACTGTCGGCAGAGTCAGTCATAGTGATGTTCATGTTAAAAAAATATCGATATTATTTTCGATATAATATATCGTAATGTTCTATCGATACTTTGCGATATATCGAACATATATATCGATATTTTTAAAATATCGTAAGTAATTTCCTACTTACTTACTCGTATTAAACTAGTTTCTAATATTAAATAGGGAAGGTTGATATTATTAATATGAGTCACAACATCTAGAACAAATCAACTTTATTTATATATCATGCAAATGAAATCAATGGCCATACGACCCAAAAGTGAAAGATTTATAAATCCCAGTATTTCTTCTCTAAGCTTTGCAAAAACAAAATTTTATTGACCCTTTTGGCTTGCAATCTGCTTCTCTGCTGTGTAAGAACCTGTGCGGCTTTTGAGAAAAGCCGTTCAGATGGAACTGAGCTAGCCACCATGGTTAAATATTTAAAAGCCACATTGTATAACGTTGGGAACTGTATTTTATAGTCTGCCCACACTTCTAATGGGTTTTCGTTAAATCTACTCACTGGAGTCCTCAAATAAAGCGATAACTCATCTGAAAGACTTTCATTGGTATTATTTGTTTTCCAACTTCGTTGTACCAGTTTATGGTGATCACTCCAAAGATCCGATGATAGACTAATTTTGTCTGAGTTGTCAGAGTCAGATTCCACAGTAGATTCATCCTGTTGATTCTTTTTAATCATCTCTTTAATTTTAATGACGGCATTTGCACACGCCATGGCATCTTCAAAATAAAGTTTTTTAAATCTTGGATCTAATATTGTAGCGATAGCTAATGCTGATACCTGCTCGATTGCGCCCATTCGTTTATTAATTTCAGTAAGAGTGCGTTTTTGTACATCCTTGATTAAAGATTCTTCAATGACTAGGTTTTTCAGTTTTGATATCATGCAGTGCACTAATGGAATGATTTTGCTACTAGAGCAATATTTATCGCCAGATATTTCCTTAGTCGCTGCTTCTAGTGGTTGTAGTACGTTAAGAAGCGATGTTAATATAGTCAACTCCATACCAGTTAACATCGGCGGTGCTGTCTTATGACGAATCAAAATTTCACTCACAGCATTTCGTAAATCAAGGAAACGAGCAATCATATAGTATGTGCTGTTCCAACGTGTTGGGACATCCTGAATCAATTTTGTGTCAGCTTTAACTGATTTACGCAACTCGTCACTTGCAACACAACTTTGTTTAAAAAATGTAACAACACTTTTTGCTTTTGTTAATATTTCCTGTAGTTCTGGAATAGCCAAAATATGTTGAGCTACTAAATTAAGTGTATGCGCAAAACAAGGGATATGCTTTTTTTTCCCAAATGCAATTTCGACAGCCTTCACCATATTTGCAGCATTATCTGTTACTACTGCTGTGACCTTATCAGTATTAAATCCCCACTCTTCACATGTTTTAGTGAGCGTTTGTGCAATGTATTCGGAAGTATGCCTTTCATCTAAGTGGTAAACACCTAAAGTTACAACATGAAATTCAATTCCGATGCCAAAATGAGCAGTTACACCTAGATAACTTCGCATTTGTAGATCTGACCAAATGTCACTTGTTAGTGTAAGATTTTCTACACAGCATAATTTATTTTTCATTACTGTTGATAATGCGTCATACTTTTCATCTATCCAGCGTGTCACAGAGGTTCTGCTAGGAATCTTATAATGAGGCACCGTTACTTTCAGAAGATTCTTGAAACCTTCATTTTCAACTAATGAAAAAGGTTGATTGTCTCTACAGATCATAAACATTATCGCATTGTTAATTCTTTTAGTTTTGTCCCCAGTAGAGGTATACGCATGTATTTCGCCAAAACTACTTTCAATTGATCTCTGGCGTTTCAAAGACAACACCCTATCATAATCCATCTTTTGATCAGTTTGAGTATTGTGCGTAAGTATCTCACTACAATCCATTGAAGACGACGTAGAAGTTGAAGGCGACAGTTGATGTTCGTTTACGTAAGATTCCGATATCGTAATAATATCTTGTTTCGAAGTAGTGGGGATTGAATCGGACAAATCCGAATTAGAATGTTTTATAACAGCAGCACTGTTGTTACTTTTGAAAACTTCCAAGTAGACCGCCTTATGAACATTTTTGATATGTGCCATCGTATTAGAGGTATTGCCAGCCGTTTTAACATTTTTTTGGCATAGTTTGCATCTGGCAGATTTCTCATCAATTTTTTCGAAATATTTCCAAACAATACTTTTTTTTGTAGGTACCATGTTAAAAGAATTGCCTGAAAAAGAAAAAAAATGCGTAAGTAAAATCCAAAGTCACAAAAATTAATGAAATAAAAACAAATTCATCGAAATAAATTTTATCGATTATATCCCATCCCTAATTAACAGACTTAGCGACTAAAACAAAATGCACTAAATACACTATAAGTCTCGGTTAAATTCACATTTCACGCACAAAAATAGGTACACTCACATTCCATTATTTATTGTTCCATGCTATTAAATAGTAAAAATTTATACCTAGTAATTTATAGGTTAAGAACACATACTTACTTTATGAATCGTAAACAGTCGTGTAAACAAAACACAAAATTCACAGCTTGCTTTTTCAATGCAATATATTATAATAGCTGTTATACTTAATATCACTGCACACACTTTACGGAATTTACTTTTCTTAAACTGTAATAACAAATTAGATAGCGTTTATGAATAGGTTATCCGTTATATTTGCGCGTTGACAGCACTGAGATGAGAACGAACGAATTGAACGAAACCAATGACTAGACAAACAAGTGACCATAAATAGATTCTATGGTCTATGCTACTACTACTAGTGCTGCCGCGTCGTGGAGAGTATCTCATGTATGCGTTTCGTTATTGCAAAGGCTAGTTTATCAATAATGTATAAAATAATGTTTTTATTGTTACTTAATTTGTCAGTGTTGCACATTTAAAGAATAAGCAATTCGAATTAATTCGATTTTTGGTATATCGGATGAAATATATCGATATTCAATTCGATACTAGGCGTTTCGATAATATCGGATGGAAGCGATATTATCGCGTAATGTATCGATATTTTTTTAGTATCGATTTATATCGCCCACTACTAGTCAGTCAATGTATTCCGCTAATTATCGGGATAAAAAGTAAATTAAGAGCTATTTCTAGGTTCCACATTTCATCCGGATCGGTTTATTCGTTTCTGTCTGAAAATGTTACAAATATCAGGGTTAAACAGACGTGAATTAACACCCACATTTCACTTAACCATAGATTCAATCCCATGTAATAGGGGGTGAGCCTATTGCCGTATTCCTGGCACTATTGTTGACTCGAGCCATGCGTATGGGGCTGAGTCTGGGCTATATAATATCTGTTTGATTTTAAACAACCTTTATCCCTTAGTCGCCTTGTACAACACAGCGTGGAAAGAGATAGGGTGGCCCAAATTCTACTCTATCGGGAACCACGCGGCAACAAACATCTATAAAAAATTTAAAAATTTCACAGTTAAAATATTTACAAAACGTTAATGACTACTATCTGGCAGATAAAAAAGGACCTAGAAATCGCCTTATTAATGTTAGATAAGCAGTAAGATTTAAGCCCGACTAAGCCCCTAGAGTCTTGTTTAAATTAAGCTCGCATATCGAACAGCAATAACTTAAAAATTTAAAAAACCCCCGTCACAAAAAACACGGTTGCCATGTCGGGGGACCGTAACTGGTTAAGTACTCCTTTATATCGTAAGGTCCCCCGACATGGCAACCGTTGAATTAAAATTTATTCATTTATTTTCAACATTTTGGTGTTTTTTGTGACGGGGGTTTTCTAAATTTTTAATTTAATTTTTATTTCATATTTTTTAAATTGATCTACTAGCTTGACTAGCTACCCATATTGAGGGAATTATAAAGAAATTTGTATTCCAACACGTTGTGGCGGCGGCCATCTTGGACCGATTTTTTTCAAACATAGCTAAGAACACACCCGACTAATATACCTTTCAAACAAAAAAAACTAAATCCAAATCGGTTCATCCGTTTGGGTGCTACGATGCCACAGACAGACACACTTGCTTGCGATCGCTCCCGGCGCAAGGACGTATAAATTCACTCGGAAGGACATAGTGGTCGCCAACGTGTTATTAATATATTACAAGTAGTGCAATTATAAAACTCACGTAACGACAATGGTACAGTGTCAACTGTGTAAGATCTCTCTAGTAAAGGTGAAAGGAGAAAACATAGTACAATGCAACGGCCAGTGTGGGGGTACCTACCACAAAAAATGTTCGGCAAAAATTAAAGCCTTTAGCGCAACAGGAATGTGTTATGACTGCCAAACTGTGAGTAGCGAAGGTATGCCCATCGTAGTTGATGTATCCAAGTCCTCTCCCGAAAAAATACTCGCCGAAGTTAACGAAAAACTAGCAGTAGTATTCAAAATGAAAAAGACGTTGGAAGATATGTGTGAAGACATAAGCTTCTACGCGGAGAAATACCAAGAGCTTCTGGAAGAGAAACAAAAAACAGACAAAAGAATAAAAGCCCTAGAACACAAGAACGTACACCTAGAAACCACCAACAAGGCCATGGAAGAGAGAATTGTGTACCTAGAAAATCGTGAGAGAGAAAAAAATGTGGAGATAGTTGGACTTGAAGAGTATGAGAATGAAAATCTAGGGCATACGATAAATAATCTAGCGGGCAAACTGGGAATGGAGATGGTAAAAATATGTGAAGTAAAGAGGGTAGGTGACATGAAAAAACCGAAGTCCAACCGGCAAGCAGAGGCAAAACCGAGGCCCGTGATCGTTACGCTCAGCACCTGTGACGCCCGTAATAAATGGCTAGCCACAAGAAAAAACAAACATTTAACAAACAAAGATGTGTTCGCAAACGAAAATGAACATCGAATTTATGTTAACGAAGACTTATCGAAATACGTACGCAACTTGCTATGGACGGCCAAAAACGAGCTTAAACCTACCTACAAATACATCTGGGTGCAAAACGGAAAGGTGCTGTTAAGAAAGGATGAGCCCAACGACAGTAAAATAAGAGTGATCCGTTCCCTGGGAGACATTACCGTATTAGCGAACAACAAATGAAGTGTCGGTGGGTTATACAACAAAATTCTACAGCCGTGAGTAAACTAACTAAACAAAATTCGATGACAATATAATACATATACAACCTAACATTGAATACACAAGGTGTCTACATGCAAATACATGGTAAGAAGAACTAAGTAAGTCGGACTTGAGTTTTAATGCAGTACATTTGAACATATGTTCATTGAGGAAACACATTTAACCGAGCTGGAGACATTGACATGCAATAGTATGAGTCACCTTGATATCATAGCACTAACAGAGATAAATATAAATAAGAATGAATTACCATTATACAGATTATCGGGATACACTACATATGCCGAAACGAGAGAAGGTTCCAGAGGAGGCGGTGTACTTTTATTTGTGAAAAATAAACACAACTTTAGCGCCAAACCAATACAAGCGAGACATTCACAAATAATGCACGGCAGGCTGTATCAAGATGGGAGGCGTGTAATGCATATAGTGATAACGTATAGACCACCGAAAACAGATAAACAAGGTTTTGTACAAGAAATAAATCAAATACTGTCTAGCATTCCAAGAAGCTGCGAAGTGTTGTTTATGGGCGATACGAACATTGACATACTTTATAAAACCGGTCATAGTACTCCAAGTGTGCATAACCTTTACATGAATAATATGTACGAGTTAGGGTTCGACTGTGCTATCAACGACGTCACAAGAGAGGAAGTATGTGACGGTTTGGTGACAAGGTCGTGCATCGATCATGTGTGGGTTCGATGCCATCGTGCCGCTGCAGCCCATTTGTTAACGTGCAAGATGTCCGATCATTATCTCGTAGGTGTTTGTGTGGCTGGGACAATGAATAACCCCGTAAGTGAAAAACAAATCATTACAGTAATAAGTGACAAAAAAGTGTTCAAAAACCTCTCGGAGTTATCCTGGGACCAGTTGATGGACTGTAAGTGCCCCCTTTACTTGTACGATAGAATGTGTTCAATGTTTGCCAGTGTCTACAATGAGTCTAAGCAACAACTTTATGTAAATAAAAAACGTCAATGCAAACCGTGGGTAACGGACAGCTTAAAAAATATGATTGCAAATAGAGATAGATTATTTAGATTAAGAAAAAACAAACCAAACGATATGAACTTACGATTACAGTATAATAATTATAGAAATAAAGTGAATAAATGTATTAATAAAGCCAAAAATTGTTATCGTAGGGAGGAAATAGCAAAATGTAACAAGAATGTTAGGAAAATATGGGCTAAGATTAACGAATGGACGGGAAAAGAAACGAAAAAAGTAGATCAAACTATTATAAAATACTTAGGTAGAACAGAAAGTACAATAAATATTTGTAACAATTTTTCCAAATGCTTTACCCAAGAAATAACAAATCTTAAACATGTATGCGAACATAAGTTCCTCAATAGGGGTCATTATGTAGTAAGCAGCAATGTATCTCTAAGATTTCAAAAAGCCAATCCCATAGATATAGAAAAAATCATATGTAACCTGAGCTGTGACAAAGCACAGGGGGCAGATACCATTAGAGTAAAGGACATCAAACTGATTAAAAAAGAAATTAGTCCCGTAATTGCTTATTTCATTAATTTGTGCATGGAAATGGGGGTATATCCAGAAAAACTGAAAACAGCGCTAATAAGGCCTATTTATAAACAGGGATCACATTGCGACTATTCTAATTACAGGCCAATAGCCATTTTATCAGTAATTAATAAAATAGTAGAAAAATATATTGTAAGTCAAATAAGTGCTTTCTTAGAAAAACACAATATTTTAACTGACTCTCAGCATGGTTTTCGAAGGGGGCGAAGTACGGCAACTGTGTTGGGGCGTTTCACTGATGACATCAATGAGGGTCTGAATGATAGGAAGCAGGTGGTGGTAGTCTACATTGATTTTCGAAAGGCGTTTGACACATTGGAAACCAGCCAGCTGCTCCAAGCCATGGAAGAGTGTGGAATCGCGGGGCCACTTAATAGGTGGCTCCGGGCCTATCTCACAGACAGAACGATCCGGACCGTTGTTGATGGAGTCAGTGGCGAGCGCACGCGCGTAAATTGTGGCGTGCCGACCGGTTCCGTGTTTGGTCCCGTCGGCTACATAATGCATGTAAACAGCATGTGTAACGTTGTTAGAAACTGTAGCATCTATATGTACGCAGATGACACGTGCTTAGTTTATGCAGATAGGGACCTCGATGTAATAGAAAGTAAAATGCAGGAAGATTTCTCCAATATAATAAAATGGGCCCACGATAATGGGATAATTATAAACTTAAGTAAAACAAAATGTATGCATATATGTTCTCCCTACCTCAAAAAAGTTGATCGGCCGCCGAGCATAGTCGGACATAGCTACAAGTGTTTGCATGACTGCCGTGCAGTGTGTGAGTGCCCAAGCATCGAGGTGGTGGAGTCCTATAAGTACCTAGGCCTATGTATAGACTCTAAATTTGCGTGGAGGATGCATATAACGACAGTATGTGATAAATTAAGAGCAGTGCTTGTAAAATTCCATCACCTCAGTTTTACGTTGGATAGGGCAACGATGTATACCGTGTATTATGCACTCGTGGATTCAATACTTTCTTATGGACTGTCTAGCTATGGCCGTACGTTCAAAACTTACTTAGATAAAATAAAAAACCTACAAATAAGATTTCTCAAGTTGCTAGTAGATAAAAACACAAAAAACCAGTGCAAAAACAACTATGAACAGCTTTTTAGAGAATGTAAAATGCTACCAGTTCATGAGAAAGTGTTGTTATTGATAGCAATTGAGCAGTATGATAACGATGAGTTTAAAGTGCATAAAAAACGCCCGCGGAGACAAGGTACTAACATGCTAGAACTACCCCCTCGTAATAATTATTACGGCGAACGACATAGACAGTACTTGGTGCCAAAAATAATGAATAACCTGCCTCCATCATTGTCAAATAGTAACAATACTAAAAGAATGTTTAAAAACAAAGTCAATAAATTCCTATTGCAAGCATTTTGTAATAACATCGTAACGTAACAGACTGTGGCCCTCAGTTGATACCGCATATAGTAATATTTGTGATGTCCAGTGTTTAGCAATATATTTAAAGTTGTCAACGTTATGTGGATCAATAGTAATAACAATAAGAACAATGGTATGTACCTTCTTAGTCTTGATTACCTACACTATGATTACTTATTACCGAATTTATATTAGTATATAATTTAATTTAATAATTAATAATATATGGGAATATCGGGGACCTATGTATATATAAAGTATATACATGGGGTACCTGTATTTAGATGTGCATGTTATTCTTTTCTAAATTTATAATGATCATTTTAAAATTTATAATGCTTATAATGTATATTTAATGAATAATTAAAACAGAATGATATACTGTATACTTACCTAAATGATAAGGATAGAAACAGGGAGCTTCATTCTGCCAACAAACTGTTTTACAGTTTGGCAGAAGTTAAATGTAACAACAGTGTTAATGTATGTAAATAAAAATTTATTTCATTTCATTTTTCATTTCATTTCATTTCATTCACACACACACACACACACACACACACACACACACACACATACACACACACTCACACAGACACGTCAAACTTATAACACCCCGTCGTTTTTGCGTCGGGGGTTAAAAATGAAGGATTCGAATAAAGCTTGAACTTCAAAATTATTAACATTCGTTAATTACACTTGGATAAAATATGGGTATCAGTGGTCTAGGCCTGGCGAGGCCCATTGGGAATTTCAATACGTACAAAAAAAGTTTCAATGGTTTAGATCTATTAAAACGTAATAAGTAGGTATAAAAACTAATTATTGATATTATTGAGACGAAAGAAGGCACAAAAACGTGGTCCAACAAGCGCATAGCTAATTTTGAAGAAAGCCTAAAGGGCCCTAAAAATGAGGTCAACAGATTTTTGAGATAGGATGGTCCAAGCCAAGAGATGACGTACGGGTAACCTACTATTCTATGACAGCAGCTGTATATTTGTTAAATATTCTAACTTTTAGATCACGCTGTAAGTCGTATATATATATATAGTAGGTAACGTTTCTTGATACTTGAAGTCAGAAAAGTGTGGCAACATTTTAAATCATCCCCATTTGTGTTTTCTTAAGATAAGTTTTCAAGTTATATCGGTCAAAACATTTCAGGGTAGGCAGCGCGAGTGTAACGCCCCTGGTGTTGCATACGTCCATAGGCCACGGTAACCACTTTCCATCAGGTGGGCCGTGTGCTTGTCTGCCACCTAAGTGGTATAAAAAAAAAAAAAAAAATTAAAAAAACAACAAATTACTATTATCTATTACCGTTGTTAATCGTAGAACATCCAGTATCTCAAAAATATTTCAAGCACAGCCAGTTGCATACACTAGCAAGCGAAATGGCCTCCTTTTTATGAGCCAGTTGAATTTAATGTTATTAGTTCGGACGCTCGTGCGATTTACAAGGATAATGTCCTGACCTTAATAGACTGTCCAAATGTCCGAGTAAATTGTGGTCACATGAGTTGTTCTGTGGGCCCAGATTGTGTATACGGGTTTTTATATTCAATTAGTGATCCTTAGGGGTTCTTTTTGTGTTTTATTTACCCTAAAATGAAACTGTATGTGGTAGGAATTCTTGGAAGTGGCCGTATTTTTAGGCAAAATTACCATACATGGTTTTTTTTTGTTAAACTTTTATTTAGTTTAAGTGAATTTAAGTGGAAAAGGTTGCTCAGACAGTAAAGTGGTTTGAAAGATCGCTTCATTCACTACCACAAGGTTGATTACTGCAGGTTTAATCCCCAAATTACTTAGAGAATTATAATTTATTTGGGCGATTTCTATTTTTCTTCGCAATGGAATAAGTGCTATCTGTTTTTGTGCAGAAGTCGCCTCAAATACCTCCTCGCCGAGTTGCGTGGCTGCTTAAAACTCTGGTCTGTTGATGACTATGTGTTAGAATAACATACATACCTAACGATCTTACTATACTCGTAGAGCTGTTTCATGCTTGCGGTAACAATCAACGCTACCGGAAAATTCCAAGCCAAGAAAATTTCTCTGAGGACTAAAAATATGAGAAAATCGATACGATGAATATTGTAATGGGCCACGTTGACACATTTTGCAAGTCATGTGAATAAATGGGCCTTAGTAAAGGTAGTCATTATACTCGCTATCTTAAAAGTGTAAAGTATAACTTACGGAAAGTAATGAAATATTAATTTATATGAATACTAGCTGTTGCCCGCGGCTCCTTCTGCGGTCCTTTTATATCGTACCGAATTTCATCAAATTAAGTTCTATGGTTTAGATCTTAAAGCCTAACAGACAGACAAAGATACGAGTAATTTCGCATTTATAACATTAGACCATCTTATCTGCCCTTGTTAAAATTATTTGGGGTTGGCCTGAAATGTTACTGTCCTCCATATCCTGTATTATCCCTTACTTACTCTTTTCTTTACCATATCTTCTTTCATGCAATCCATGCATCTTTTCTCCTACCTCTACTCCTAAATATAGATAATATAGGCTAACTGACCCGTCCCGATTTGGCACCACGTACTTGGTGTAATAATTTTGTAATATTTCGTAGGTAGATTTAGAGGATTAATAGGAAAATATGGAAGAGAATGACAAGTTAAAAACAAATAACTGATACAAAGGCAGAAAGATTCTAATGATGACAATACGCAATGTAGCTGTGTCCATAATATGATTGAGTCCTGAATGACTTGTATGTACCCATATCATTTTTTAAGTTTATTTCATAAATAAGTTACGAGTATTACCACATTCACGCCTGTCAGTTTCTTATACATAAAAGCTGTCATAATTATTTTATTTTGTGCTTTTAGGAAGAATATCACAGTTCTTGGAATTTCATTATTTGAGTGCTTATGTATAAATGTAAAAATTTGACGTACTTAGGCACAATATTGTTTAAACTCGCATCTTTTGGTTTTGCATTGTATTCTGTTGTTTTTTGTACACGATTCATATCCTCTAGTGTCAGTAGTCCGGTTGCTAGTCCGGTTGACCGAACTACCACTGGTCTACTGCTACACAAAAGTAGCAATAGTTCGAGGCCGTTTGACAACCGGACTACTGCTACTAAATAGTCGCAGTAGTCCGGTCAACCGGACTAGCAACCGGACTACTGAGACTAAAGGCATCAACATTATGTACAATAAAGAATATTATATTGTCTACCCTGGTTAACGATTGGGGTTCAAACTTAGTCATAATATTAGTCTTAATCATAGGTCAGAACAAAATCGATGTCGATACCTAAAAATTATATTTTGTAATCCCATCTCTTCAGGGACTCCCACTTCCTCTGGGCCCCTTTTGGATCCCGGCTTTTACCGTTACTTGTAAAATTTGGCAAATTGCTCGTAAAATTGCATCTTGTCATGGATACACTGCAATGGAACTCATGAAATTTTGGCTTTTTAGCTTGTAGTTTAATGTTAGTCTTTTAGTATTTTTAAGCCATTTTGTAATATTACCATTCCAACATTAAAAATGAGTATTTTTTAAACTATTTATTGTATGATGTGTAATGATAAATAGAAAACTATTTCTTAGAGTATCCTAATCTTACTATATATCAATTGCGGTGAAATCTAAGGAAAATTGGAAGACAAGACTTTTGACAGTATTGACAACGAGACCTCATGACTGTGGTCATCTTTGTAACGTCTTTGTGTCACGAATTCAAAGCAAATCGATCAGTCAACCTTGCGAACCAAAGGGGCCCGACCATAATATACTTAAGAATAACGAACAAGGCTCTACTCAATGACTTGTAAAAAAGTTACCAAGACATCCTCTCCAGAACATTTAACTAGGACATTATTGTATGAAAATGTCATAATATTATTTTTCTAAGACATTTACTGTTAATAGAGTTTTAAATCTAACGAATGGGTGTAAGGACCCTGTAAAAAGTAGTATACGATTTATACCCTTACCACAGGGGGTAGAAAAGAAAGTCGTTTAAAAGATATATTAACTGAGAAAATGCAAGAGAATATGGGACGTTATGCATCAGGAGTCTTAGTTGATTTAGAAGCTGGCCATTTATAACGAGTAAAATTAAATCTGTTTGTGTTTTATTAATTTTACAATGACCCACTTGTAGTGAAATAGAACGAATCTGGAATCGCAATTGCTGAATTGTCAACTGCATCTGAAGAGAGATCTACAAATTTATATGCGAATTACAAAGTATTTTTGTATTTTTCAACTGTCATTAATATTTTGGAATATTTTTGAAGTAATGGACACGTATTACTCGTAACACCTAGTAGTTTATCAAACTTTGATACCATTGTAAATAGAATTGATGATGATGAATTTATTAATGACTGATCAAGGTCCAAGGTTATTTTATGCTAAAATTCGAAAAATTATTTGAAACCAATTTCTGTTCTATTTCACGATCAAGAAAAATGTTTTGAATTAACTTGCTGGCGATTCCTAGACGTCCTGTGGCAAATTATTTGGCCATACATTAGACAAGCCTTTGACACTTCTGCCAGTTTATCTAAATGTCAGGCATCTGGCAAGGTTCCAATAGTTTTAGGTTGCTTTACCATACTAGATAAAATATTTTCTCCTGTACAATTCTCAGCATGGCTTCTGATGATTTTGCTAAAGCATGTGTCACTTGAAAAAATAAATCATTAAATCATCACCTTGAATATTATTGTGTCTCTCGTATCAAGTTGGTGAACTACACGACATAAAACTACAGCTGTGGTGTCCTGGGGAGTGAAATATGTAACTTGATCTATATTAAGTTATATCTATATATCTATATTATATCTATATTCCACAGTACCTTACCTAAAAGGTGAAAAAATATTTCAACATTGACATTGAAATGCTTAGGTTTTGAATCATTATAATGACGTTTATAACGAACATGTTAGAAATTTAAAGGTTTTGATTAGACTGATTTATTAATTCTACCACCCCATTCGGTTTCCTTTGCAGAATGAATTGTGTTTTTAGGACGTAGGTACTAAAACTAAAAATCTTTAGAGGTTCCTTAAGAGCCTTTTATCGTATTTTATTTCGAACGTATAAATTTATGTAGAAATATGCCAACGATTATTTTCTATTGCTCTTAAGTCTCTAAAACCTTGACTGCTCAGCGTTAAAGTAATACAGCTATACTGAAATTTCGTATGCCAAGTCACGCTCCAACTAAAATTTCGCTAAATTTATTTAAAAATCTGACGATAAAAATGCTGTTGGTCTTTCGTTTTAAATATTACTTACTATGTAATGTATCTACATTTTGGTCTAAGTTGTTTCTTGTAGTCTGATATAGCAGAAGCCGTCAAAGTTGCCTAAAGATAGTTTTGATATTCAAATCGAATTAGAAAGGAAAAATTGATTGGTCCAGGTGGTATATGAACCAGGGAGAATGCTTTGACCACTAACCAGACCCACGCCCAAACTAATCCAAATCCTTCCTCTCTTTATTTATCTGTCTTTGAGGTGACGGTGGAGTCATCTACTGATGCTCTTACGAGCTATGCTTCCGGAACCAATGAATGATTTTTCAATAATTTTTCGGGCTTGCGTCTGGTAGCTTAGTGCTCAAAGCATTCTCCCTGTAAGAGAAGGATCGCAGGTTCAAATCCCGCCTGGAATGATCATAAAAAAAGTCTTTCTAAATCACTTTATATCCTTAATTAGCATAGATACTAAATGCTTAAAAATTCAGTCAAATAGCTTTGATAATATTATCATATCATTATCATGAATGGTACGTAAATATTTTAAGTTTATTTTGTGAGTCTGTGCACAGCTTAATGTAATAACTAATTTAATAAATATTTCTTATAGGTAATTAGACTAGAATAATTATGATAATAAATCAGCATTATAAATTAGCTAGTAATATTATTTTTATCATTTAGATCTTCCCTCATTTATCACGCTTCAATCTAATTTTAAAACACGAATCTTAATGCGACGATATGACTAAAATGTGCGAAAACAAGTCGTTCAAAGATTTTGTGACCTCAATCCAGGAATTTAAGTTGCTTTTTTTTCCAAGTGACAAAGCGGCCACAAACTCCGCTTGTCGTATGTCGGGTCACGGCCTCGGTAAATCCTACGGATGTATGCAAAGGCCACGGACGGGAGTGAAATCTGATCAAATAGAAAGTGAGGATTCAAAGTTTGAGGTCCGATGCCATTTTGCGGATTTCGCGGCGTTGATGTGCCGCTCTGTTGGTCTAATCGAATCAAATAGTTTGGGACACATGCGTAACTTCGGTTTGAATGTTGGGACAGAGATGTCGTTTGATTATCGTATTTATTTACGGAAAGATAATGTTCGTTGTATTTCTATTCCACAACATTCAACACAACACTTTCTAGACCAATGGTAAGCTTAAGTTGCTTGTGTTATGGAATCTAGTATGCGGATAAACATATTTAGACATAGAACATCCCAGATCGATTCAAATAGCCATATTTATGCATACAAATATTTGCATTGAGCAGGGATCGAACCCGTGCCTCCTGCATTGCAGTCGCGTTCACTACCGCCACGACACAGAGGCTGTCGATTTCTCTGCACCGTCGTGTCTATTTAGATACGATGGGCTTGGTGTCTTCGTGCTTCGGAGAGCACATTAATCTGTCAGTCTTGGTTGCTATATGAACATTTGTGGTGATCGTTTCAGATAGTTGGAGACCTATTTCTTTTTTTTTTCGTGCGGAAATCCCCTCGGATACGTCCCCCGCTAGAGTCAGAAGGAGAGCACGCCGAATGTGGATCGCGATCCACATTCGGCGTCGATGGCATCGCGATGCTGGGCTGAAGGTGAGGTTGTCTTTGACATATCCCCCGCACCCCGGCTGATCCAAGGCCATCCCTTACGGTCTGGCCCTCCTCTGGAGAGGGAACTACGGTGTCCCCGACTCGCCCCCAGAATGGGGAGGCGTGCTTCTCAGCGTGCCGCCGTCGTGGCGATAGTTGGAGACCTCAAAAGTTCAACTAGTCTAACGATAAGGCGTTGATATTGTGAATTGGTTATGGAGGTCAGATGGCAGTTACTTCACGGAAAATATCGCAGTTTAGCCGCATCACAGTTTAGACTGGAATGCTGGTCCTAACTGAGTAGGGAGAAAGGCTCAGAGAATGGCGAATGTTCGTTATAAATTGTTATGAAAAAATATCACTTGTCTAGTTTTGGTATCAGTGTAATGGCTGCCATCCTGCACCTTAGGAATCAATTGCAGGAAATGAGATTATTATTTAATGGACTCCAAATTCACTCTTTGGCGGTTACGATAAGATTGTTCTAATGGTATTGTTATTTAGGTTATGACTTATATGGCTACTGTTTGAACTATCACTTCAAAATATCAGAGCATGAACAAATGGTAAAAAATAACAAATTTGTAGATCAATGTACTCAGGTCAATTTGGATCTTGAACAGAATGCCTTAGTGAACCGTGTATGTAATAGTGATTCCATGAATGAACTGACTAACGCTCAAGGCACTGGTCCTAACCTTGTCTCTAATTTATTTCGTGTATAACGTTCTTACGGTTCTTCATCAAAACATTGATGGATTATTCAACAAATCTGACATGCTCTCTGTATGTATTAGCGATCTCACTGCGCAAAACATTTCTATCGACATACTGTGTATAACTGAACATAACATGGTTGAGGGAGATGAGGTGTATCTTACAATTCCAAACTACAAACTTGTTTCTTCTTATATGAGAAATAGTAGACATGGTGGTTCATGTATATTAATAAAAAACCATTTGAAAGGCAAACAACTAAATGATATATCAGAGCTTTCAATTCAAAATATCATAGAATGCTCTGCTATTGAATTATTGGAACATAAAACTATAATTTTATGTATCTATAGGCCACCCGAATATTCTGTAAGTTCATTATGCAGTTTCTTCACAGTGCTTAATAAAATACTAAATAAATTATGTTTAAGTTCCAGGAAGATTATTTTGTGTGGAGACTTCAACATAGACATTTTAAAGCAAACCAAACTCTCTATTAAATTTACAGAGTTTTTATTGGCATATAATTTAAAATTACAATTTAAGCAAATAACACGATTTACTAGTAAGACTTGCTTAGACAACATAGCCCATAATGTCAAATCATGTAAAGGCTTTATTAGGGAACTATCATTATCAGATCACAATGCGCAAATTATTGAGGTCCCAGTCAAGAAAACTTGCTCTTTAAAATATTGGTATGTGGAAAAACGTAATTATTCTAAAAGTAATAGAATGATATTTATTAAATACTTACAACAGCTTACAAATAATGATGTATATAGCTGTATGGATGCAAATAGTGCCTATAACCAATTTCATGAAAATTTTCTAATGCTATATAACTTATGCTTTCCTTTGAAAAAAATTCGGATTTATACAGAATCAAGACCAAGATGGATCTCACGTGGTATAAAAATTTGCAGCAAACGCAAGTCGCAACTTCTGTGGCAATACAGAAATAATAAAAGCCAAACTAACAGAAAAATATTTAAAACTTATGCAAAGAGGTACAAATCTATAATTAGATTGACAAAAAAAGCACAAAACGACTACTACATCAAGTCTGCACCTAACAAAAGCAAAGCTACCTGGAAAGTGATAAATGAGATGAAATATAAATACCCGACCGAAAGCATAAGCCAAATAATAAGTAATGACATAATAATTGATAATCCTAAAGACATTTCCAAATCATTTAACGACTTTTTCCTTGACATTAATACACATAACAAACACACTGCATCTAACAGTTCCTCAAACAAGATATCATACATTTCTAATTCAGTTTTTATGACACCGACTATTGCAGATGACATATATAAAATAATAATAAATTTGAAGAACACAAACAGTACTGGCTTTGATGGCATTCTGACAAACATAATTAAAGATGCTGCATATATTATATCTGAACCTTTAAGTCATATTATTAACCTGTGCATAGAAGAAGGTACTTTTCCAGATCAACTAAAATATCAGTTATAAAACCAATATTTAAAAAAGGCGACAGAACTAATATGAGCAACTATAGGCCTATAGCGTTGATACCTATCTTCGCTAAAATATTCGAAAAGGTTATACACAAAGCCCTGTATACCTTTTTTGAAAAACATAACATTTTTACGCCTTGCCAGTATGGGTATAGAAATTCCAAATCAATAAATGTAGCAATTTATAACTTTTTAAGTAAGGTAATGACCAATTTGGACAAGGGATTACCAGCTGTGGCATTATATATGGATATGTCAAAGGCTTTTGACCGTGTTGACCATAATATTCTGCTGAGAAAAATACACGAATATGGCGTTAGAGGCAATGTGTACAACCTGATAAAATCGTACCTCTCTTGTAGACAACAATTTACAGAAGTAAGATGGATCAACCCCATAACAAAAATTGAAGAAGTAAGCATTTCTGATACTGGTACTGCTAAATTCGGTATTCCACAAGGAAGCATCTTGGGCCCTCTACTCTTCCTTATATATATTAATGACATGCCTTCGGCTACACAACATGACATTACATTGTTCGCTGATGACAGCACAGTACTTTTTACGAATGAAGACACAGTGAATTTAGAATCAGACATCAATCAATCCTTAGTACGAATTATAGACTGGCTTAAAACAAATAATTTAACAATTAACCTCGAGAAAACTAAAATTATGAACTTTAAACTAAGAGTTAGTCGCACAGCTGATCTAAAAATTCGTTATCTGGACAGCGACGTCGAAGAAGTAGAGGATACAAAATTTCTTGGGTTACATATTGACAACAAAATCAACTGGAAACTACACATTGAGTCTGTGTGCAAACGACTTGCCCAGTTTTCATATGCACTCCAGAAATTGAATAAGGTAGCAAACATATGCACTTTGTTGACAGCCTACCATGGCTACGTCAGCTCAACCCTCGGCTACGGTGTGATATTCTGGGGCAACAGTACTGACCAAGAACGTGTGTTTATCGCACAAAAACGTTGTATCAGGGCTATGTTTAAATTTTATGCACCTGAATCGTGCACACCATATTTTAAGAAAAATGATTTATTGACATTTCCTTGTATCTACATACTTGAAGTAGCAGTGTTTGTGAAGAATAATACTGAATTATTCGATTATCGTACACGTGCACGACATCAGACCAAATTGCACATAGTAGCCAGTAAGACACAACTGATGCATGAGAGTATCTTTTGTTTGGCTCCGCGGATTTTCAATACTGTTCCGGAGTCTATCAGAACCATAACTGATTCAAAAGAATTTAAAAAACTACTCCGTCGTTTGTTAGTTAATAAATGCTACTATACAATAAAAGAGTTTTTGTCTGATGACTCATTACGACAGTATAAGCCGCCTTAGCTGTGATGTGTTCAGTTTGCATCGGGTACTAGAAATGATAAACGAGTGGTGATGGAAACTTATTTTGAGTTAAATTAATGATGCTTTGACATTTAATAATATTATGATTATGACTGCCATCTAAATTGACATTGTGACTCAACATTATGTACAATATTGACATTGATATATAACTAACACAAATAAGACATATACATTATGAAGTTGTTTTTAATTCTAGTAAAATGAAACCATGACAATTTGATTGTATGTATGTGATTAGATATAATTATTTTGTATTAATGATTAAGTATGTAATGTTATGATAAAATAATTAACACTATGAAAGATTTCTAGAAGTACATAAGATTATATAAATTTACCGTATCAAATTTTTTGCTCCTGATTTAGCTAAGAGAATTGCATGCCTATTATGGTAGAATATGGCGAGATTTGTTTACCTATAACACCCTATGTAACCCATATTTGCAAGAAATAAAATGATTTATGATTTATGATTATGATTATGTTTTGATTTTCGTGTTTATGAACAGTTATTATATACAAACGAAGCTAAATTTGCTCCAAAAAATTGGCTACGTAATATTAAGCAAGTAAAATAAAGCACAACATAACTCAAATAGATAGCGGACCACGTATTGGAAGTTAAATATTAAAATATTTCACAACATTCTACACAACGCTACCTAGAGCCATGGTAAGCTTAACTTGCTTGTGTTATGGAATCTAGGAATCTAGAATGCGGAAAATCATACTTATATTCTTTTTTTTGTAAATACATAAACACAAATATTTGCACTGATCGGGGATCTAACCCGCGCCTCCTGCGTAGCAGTGGCGTTCAATACCGCCACGCCACAAAGGCTGTCTGAGTTTTCCGGAAAGAAACGCATTCCCCCAATGATCACTATTGGCACTAATTGCAGGGAAAAAAAAATTTGTGCTACACACGAATGAGATACAAATTGCCACCAAAATAATTTGAAAATTAAAATTCTTACCTCTACCGTACCTTCAACCCATCATAACTCGAATAAGTTTCAGTCATCTCTCTTCGGAATGTAAAGTACCAGTTTAGCTCCTGGGTAGAAAACTTAACTGATGGGACGAAAAAATTACCGTTGGATACCGCAGGGTAGGGTTTCCTACATAAAAAGTGGTCATGATTTTTTATTACAATACCTTCCCATGTATCATATAGTTAAAAAGTAAATACGTAGTTCAAGTCTCACTTGAGCGTTTCATTTTTTCCGATATTTTTCTAACTTTAAAGTTAGCATTAAAAATGCTATAAAAAATTCAGTCAAGTAAATACTTAATTTGAAACAAGTGATTTTTTGTATAAAATGATATATTTATTTTGAATACAGAATAGGCCTTGTTAGCAAGGTCTTGTTATCGAATCCTAACTGCATAATTATTATAATATTAACGTGAATTTGGTTTAGCTTAGGAGGAATGCTAGCCATTTCAGTTGCTTGTATTATTTAAAAACAGTAATCTACGAAAGAGTAGGCAGAAATATTTTTGACAATCATGATTTTCGGTCCCACGTAATAAGGGGCGAGCCCACTGCCGTCAAGCGGGCACTTAGTCACGGACAGCATGTCACCCACAGGAAGAGACGGATTGTGTACTCCACCGGGATCCAACACGGCATTCTACTCCACCACAGGAAAAAAACATTACCACAAATTGCAACAAAAGTGAAACTTCTAAAGGAAATTAACCACCTACGAAAGTAGACGGTAACTCCTTTAAACTCGAATACCACAGTACAAATTCAACGGACTGCACTCACAACAGACGTCCTACCTAACGGGTATTCGGAACACTCCAACTTTGCGGGCCAGTTTGTCACATAGAGTCAAAAGTTCCACCCCCACTTGACGCGATTCGACTTGGACTTCGCGTGATTTGGAACAAAACTTCCTCGTCGTACGCCTTTTTATTTTATGACGGGTGTCAATTACTGGATATCTTTTGTTCTTTTCGTACAGTTTGAGGACTCGAAAGTTTTCTACGTTGGATGTTTTTATTTCAGTTTGCTAGCGTATTTTGATATCATAATAAGACCGAGTAGGACTTTGAACTTAAGTAATACAGTATAAGTTTTCAAGAAATGTGTTTTTGGGACAAAGAGAATCTGTTTTGTAAGAAAAGTTTTTTTTATTTTTCTCTTGCGTTACATTATAGTTCGCGACGAAACCCGGAACTATGTCGGGCGTCCGCCTTTAGGCGTCGACTCTTGTGGGAACGTTGATGTGTTCCGGCACAGTGTTATGGGTGTATCCCTCTAAACTGCCTCAAACATCCGCAAGTACAGCAGCATGTGGTCGAGGAATATCGCATATTCGATATTCACGGACCGTCATGAACAACATGCACGAATGTATAGGGGATAAAGTTGTTCCTTAGATTTAATGTAATATATTCATAACGTGAACTTAGTTGCGTAAAGTGGACCAATTTAGAGTTAGTTTGAAACAGAATAATACTTAATTTTTTTTAGAAGTGGTTCTAATTTCAATATGATTGTAATTGAATGATTGTAGTAAACTTCGGTTGTTCTTTCTAACAAAAAATAAAGAGTTTATAGTGTCACGTTCAAGTCAGTTCCTTTTTTTGGATTCCACCAATTCGTGTTGGATTTATAACAACGTTCCATGTAATACGAGAGCTAACACGATTGTCACGATCATAACACACTGGTCCTCTCAAGCAGAAAGCTGAACACACACATTTACACAATCGTAAAGCGGACCGAAGATCATATTGAAAACTTTAATGATATCCAGACTAAGGCCTACATCACATTTGGCGAATCTAGCACGTCAGAAAGCCCGCAAAAACGGATTCAGTATGTAACTTACAATTTCTTCGACCACGGAACAAAAGTCAACAAGAATTATTAACCAGACATCACAATAAACCAAGATCCATTAACCCACTAACAATTCGGACAGAGTGCATGAACGCGAGGCGGCGACGGATAAAACACGCGGTACTAGGCCGCTCTGTATAATCCTTGCAAAGCTCTGGCAGCTCCATTTTACTGTACATTTCCCAGCAAAGTGCTTAGAAAGGCTGAAAGCTGAGTGAACATTCATTTGCATAAAATGTAACAATATAACGTAGCTTTTAACTCGCCACCGCGAGGAATGCCTCATTTTGTTTGAACCGACAATAGGTTTTTTTCAGAGCTGATTGATGGTGATGAAATGGGGTGAGTCAGGTCAACGAAGTGGGCAGGGGTAAAATATACAAATTATTGGATGCTGAAAAAAATTGCTACTGAAACCCTAATAGGTGCGGTTCTTTGTTTAGTATTTTTTTCCTTGTACTCGTAATGAAACCCGGGAATGATTGCGCACACTTTTGAAACTTGAACTCTGCTAAATTTGGGATCAACGTGAACTGTGGAGTTTCCAAATTATGCTTGCACGTGCCACATGGTTTTTGATGAATTGAGTAAAAAGTTGCAATAGAAAGAATCCTACCAAAAACATGTTTGTGATAAGGTATAGAAACTTGTTAAGTATTTCAACAGAAAACATTTTGAAACTTTAAAGAGAACGAAATCAGACGGCCCTTTTGGACGATGGGATGTATGAAATATACCTAATTAATTGCTTTACATTAATTAGACACATTTACCTAAATGTGATTTTATGATATACCAATCTAAACGCTAAATTCTTGTAATTTTGGTCAGCTTAGGAAGTGCCTCTTTAATACTTTAAACAATGAACAAATGTAGAGGCGTGTCCTAAAAATATTCGCCAACTGATATCACCCCTTCTTGAGAAAGACTGGAGTATCTCGATTTAACGATGACCAACTTATCGAGTAGATGACATTACTATGGCTATTTTCTACCATCGTAACACTTGCCACTAATAAGGTCACACTGCCACACTATGGTACTAGTCACATTTTGATAGAACTGACTCTCAAGGACTGTCAAAAATTAAAAAATAACTTTCTGTTTTGTTTTTTTCAGTGGAGGATTTAACAACCTGTAACTGATTATTCTATTTTTTATATGGAAACCTTCGCCAACCAGGTCACTATGGTGAATTTTATGTGTATTTCTCGCATGTATTTTTATATATAAATACTTAGTCTTCAACATAAAGCAAATTTAATATTCCCAAGCACAAGCAAACCAGTTTATTTACAACAATGTTTTAAACAATAAGTCAATAGGACCCCTGAAGGTTACCAAACGCACCTGAATAGCTAGACATTATCTACCTACGTGTTGTACAGTAAATTGCCAACACAAATACAAATAAACGCCACTGTTGTACAAACTGTGTTACTTTGAATTAGGGGCCGGACAAACAAACAGGCGGTCCAGGCAAATTGCCGCTGGCCTTATTTATTACGGGACCCTAAAATAATATACCGTAAATGTCTACCATTGTCTTGCTTTCTAAGATGCTTCTGTATTCTAATTTGGAATGGTTTCTTTTTATCTTTTATTATAAGGATATAGAAATGTTTTGTAGGTATATCTTTCAGGTCCTAAGTAAAATCGAATAACGTGTTTTAGTGCAAATTTCATTGTGTCAGTCATTATCTTTCTTTTTTTTTCGCAGCTCATTATGGGTTGATTTTCAATCCAATTATGAAATCCATCAAAATATTGTGTCTAGGCCAGATTGCTGATTTTTTTTGGGCTCCAAGTAACCATAAAGATAGCCACAGTGTTTGTATGGCAACCGGTACAAACGGCTCAACGCGCTCTTCTTCACCATTCAAATCTTCGGTTCACTTGTGCTCCAACGGACGGAGTAAAATAAGGCTCTTTTGTCACACTTTTACTTCCCTGGAAAACATCTTAAATGGCATTTTCATTAGTAAGTAAGTTTTTTCTGTTCATTAACTTGAAATATAAATACATTTTGTGAAAGAAAATCTGGAAATAAATCTTAATGAAAGTAGCCCTGTAAGCCTTGATGTTACCATTTTTTGTAAAGCCCATGACAGAGCGAGCTTAGCGGAGCGATTCGTTGTAACTCACACTCCGCCATCTTCCGCTGTAAACACAGTCTAAAAATATCACTCTACTGTCTCCTTATTACATCACATTTTCCAAGTTACAACAATAACAACTCGACACACTCTATTATTCCCTAACATTATGTTAACATTAGCCATATAAAATAGATACTACGTCCTCAAAATGCTGGTTGCCAAAACAAGAAAAAAAATTGGATATTATTTTTTTATTATACCTCCATACGTACGTATTCTATTCCTTTGTCGTCAACTGCCTTTATGCTTCATAAAAATTTAGGGGATACTTATATTTCTGCTTGCTAGTTACATCAGAACTGTATTACTGTTTATGTACCTAACTTTGTTTTTATTAGACTTACTGTAGTTCGTTTGCTGAAAAGTGCCAGTTTATTTAAATATTACAGCCAATTATACAGATGTTAGTAGATAAATTATCTTTTTTTTTATCGTGCAATAAATCCCCCCGGATACCACCCCCTCGATGGAGGTGGTTATGTCGGACTCGAACCGACTAAAACGCACGCCGTCTTGGGTCCTTGGTTGCCGGTGATGAGATTTCCAAAAGCATATCTCTCGCATCCCGGCAGACCCAGGACCATCTCTTTCGAGATGGAACCCTTCGGGTTGTGGGGACCACAGGGTCCCCATCTAGCCCTGGTTACGGAGAGGCGCTCTTTGCGCCACTGCCGCGGGCTGCTTCTGCTAGGGTGACAGGCGGCTCCACCGGTCACCCCCAGGCCAGCGCTCATGGAGGACGGAGGTCGTTCTGCGACCTCCGACGTCCGGTTCGCCTTCGCTCTGCGCGGGCTTTCCGGGCCCGGAGTCTAGTCCGGACCCGGCCGGCCGCCTCCTTCTCAGATAAATTTTCTTAGTTCCACAAATCCGTACCTACCGTTGCAATTTTACCTTAAACTATAAGACCGGTTGTTTTTTTTTCGTGCGGAAGTTCTCTAGGGTACCTCCCCTGCAGGAGCCGGGAGGGGAGGTTATGTCGGATTCGAACCGACTGAAACCGCACGCCAGCTGAGGATTGTAGTGCTAGGCCGGAGGTGAGGTTGTCTTCGACATATCCCTCGCACCCCGGCTGACCCAGGGCCATCCCTTACGGTCTGACTCTGGCCCTCCTCGGGGCCCAGTTGCAATACTAGTATAGTGTACAGTAGTAGGTACCTACTAGTGGGAAAATCCAAGCAGTACCATTATGGTACTACTGGGAATGATTCGTAAGTACAATATCTTAATCGTTTGTTCCATATAGGTGCCGAATCAAATTCTGTCCTCCGTGGTGCCGGTAATTTCTCGACACTTGATTTTATTCGAAATTGAAAAGACCGAAATGGTCCTAATAACGTGCTTAAAGCCCTATTGTCCTAAATAGACTAATTGAGTGTATTTGTGGACGAAAAGGTGCAAATAGAAGACTAATCCTGTTTGCCGATCCTAATAACCTGAAACGGATATAACACTAAGTATAGACTTAGACAAGCATTTTTGAGGTAATCAAAGAAATTGTATGGTGTAAAGCTAGTTATAGATAAGTACATAGGGAAAAAGAAGCACACAAGTGGGACTTGAAACCACGACCTTTCCCTCACAGGGAGAATGCTGTTCCATCTGAGCTATTGAGCCACACCTGAATCACTTCAAATTTCCCTTCTCTTTATATCCGTCTTTAAGGGTGACGGTGGAGCCATCTACCAACATTCTTACGAACTGTTGGAACCAATTAATGATTTTTAAACCATTTTCCCGATGCGTTTCGAATTTTACGAAGTTAGCTCAATAAATGCGATAACAATTTCATGCAAAGATAAGTACTTCTTTGGTTTGAATGAATTTTTTATAGCCTTTATTATGCTAACTGTTAAGTTCGAAAAACATTGGAAAAAATGAAATGCTCAAGTGAGACTCGAACTCACGACCTTTCGCTTACAGGGCGACTGCTCTGCCAACTGAGCTATTGAGCACCACTTGAATCATTCCAAATTTTCCTTCTCTTTATATCCGTCTATATGGGCGACGGTGCAGCCATCTACCAACATTCTTACGAACTGTTGGAAACAATGAATGATTTTTCAACCATTTTTAAACATTGAATTTTGATGACTGCGCCCAAATATTTGAATGAATTTTTTATAGCATTTATTATGCTAACTGTTAACTTCTTTGGTGTTACAAGATTCTCTAAGCCTCGGTAAGTACTTACCGTTTATTGTTGCCAGAATAGTGAATAAAATAAAATAGAAATACTTACCTAATCTAATCCATATTAGTTAGAGATAATAGAACATATTTTATTACGACACTTATTACTAACCGGATTATGTCTTCGTATGAGACAATAAACCCATGTATTTTAGTACAATTTTATACTTCAGTACAGAATTAGGCGAAAATAAGTACTTACATATTGTATTATTCACAATAGTTTATTACAAAGGAATTATTAATTATTTGAGAATTAGCTTTATATCTGACGTGGTCGGGTCCACGCCAGACATAAAACTTCACCCTATAGAACGGGGATGAGCTCATTGCCGTTAACCGGACAATGAGAATCATAGCTAATAGAATAAACATCCTCATTAAGTACCTCCTCTTTTTTAGAAGTCGGTCAAAAACCAATAACATTTTATTCGGTCCGGAAAATGAACTTGCGAATACATTCAAAGCAGTATCTCTTTCAATCGCTTCGCTGCAGAGGCATTCCATATCCATACAAGCTTATACTTTTGTTTTCACTTAAAACAAGGATTATCCTTTTCAAACACACCACACCGCAAAAACCACGTATGGTGACCAAAAACTCATTAAACGCTCAACATTAAGAGAATTTCGAAAAATCCCATACAAATAGACTATTAACGTAACATTTAACGGCGGATACAGACTACATTTAATGGAGTGCCATATTTGGCACCGACGATTCAGTCTTGAGCCGTTTGCGCTCAAGGATTACGCGTTCGGATCCCGCACCTAAAACTTAATTAAACTTTAAATGAGCCTTGCAATATACGTATTTCAGAATAGTGGAAAATTAACTATAGCATACTTGAATTTGACATAATATGTATGTTACAACGAAATACTTGTAATATTATTCCTTGAATCACGGTATTGTTAACTTTTCTCTGTCGAGTTACTTGATATGTGACGCGTGTCATTTTTGGCACGTCATACATTTTATGCGATTATATTAGTCGGAATTACTAGAGAGACATGAATTTTCATTGCCATGCCGTAACGCGAAAAGTAGTCTTCTGTTTGTGTGGTAACTATCTAATATATGTTATGTGTAATAGGTGACGTATTTCTTGACTGTGTTTTAGTAGGTTTCTAAATACGCGAGTGGTATCCATAAGTTTAATATACAATAATAATAACGGGAATTAACACATGGCAGCTGTAAAGAATCGACAGACGAGCAAATTTGCAATTGCAGAACACCTGCTGGAAGCAGGCACAAATCTCTGGATTGAATTCCACCAGACACAAATCCTCTCCACCGCACGTCACTTCCATTCAAGAGCTGTTCGTGAAGCGATTGAAATTAAGGAGTACAAAAAATTCTGTTGGGAAGATGGGTTTAAATTATCTGCAACATGGAATCTAGTGATACAAAGCATGCAACCTTTCTGCACAGTCGTTTGCTTACAGAATAGACACTGTGAGTATTTACTGTACATGACCAAAACAAAAGATCGAGAATGTGCGGCTAGGTAAAGAACCTACCACCTCACGGACTCGAAGACGGCGAGTGTGCACCACTGAGCCAGGCAGCCTGTAATCACGGCGGGTGTAACCTGTCGAACATCAGGCAATTCAAAGGTACGTATGTACCTATACCATGATCGCGTTAATTCCCCTAATTATTATTATAAATCATGGAACGTGAAAGTTTAAAAGTTAGTAATCCATAAGTTTCATTTTACAGTACAAGGAAGTTTCTACCCGTTAGCATTACATAATTTGCCAGTTCTACCTATCTGCCTAACATACATAATGTATAATATAAAACATATTATAAAGTTTCATATTTTTTTTGCAATCTGTTACAATATTGCAACAACTTTATTTAATTCCACATTCACATAAATTTTAATTCCTCGTGAAAAACCATTAACCGTTTGTATGGATGTAAAATTCAGTGAAATCACTTTGTGAAACTGTAAAGTAATTTTACTGAATTTTTCTACATGATATTTTGTGTGCCAATCGACGGAATATAGTATTCGTTTTACAATTAATTGTCCTTTGTCCTACTGTCTTTTTAGTCAACCCATTTGCAACATATTTATAGACATAATAACATAACATAACATAAACTCACGCCTGTATTCCCCGAAGGGGTAGGCAGAGGTGCAAGCACCCACATTTCGCCAGTTTATGTTTAGGTCCCAATGTAATAGGTGGCGAGCCTATTGCCATTAACCGGGCACTTATAAACCTGCAATAAATACACACATAACTTCGAAAAGCATCGAAAGTCATTGGTGTGTGCCATGGTAAGCCTGGGATCGAACCCGAGACCTCGTCTCGTATAGACATAATAATTGAATATAATATACTTTTCATCCATTAACCAGCACTGGGAAGGTCGTTCTGTGGTGGGATATTAGGCTATACGAAACAATTTATTAATTTACTAATACGGACGGCCGAATTTGTTGACGTTTATGATCACTGTTCCTCTCCCTGGAGTAGTAGCGTGATATTCTATTATTATAGCCTATAACCTTCCTCGGTAGACGTAAATTTAACACAGAAAGAATTTTTCTATTCGTACCAGTAATTCCTGAAGTGGCAGTGGGCTGACCACGTCTGTCGAAGGACCGATGACCGTTGGAGCCAACAAGTCCTAGAGTGGAGACCGCGAGAAGGCAAACGGAAGGTAAGACACCCCCTAGCCAGATGGACTGACGACCTGAAAAAGGTGGCTGAGACAAACTGAATGCGGAAGATGGAAAAGCGGCCGAAATGGCGCACATAAGGAGCAGTGGACTACAGCGGGCTAATTGATTAATCAATCAATGACAAACAAACAAACTCTACAGCTTTATATTATCAGTATTGAGTATAAATACGGATTTTTAGATTCCCACTCGCTGTTCACTGTTCACACGGCCGTCACTGTGCGAACAAATCAATGCCAGCAAAGAAAGGTTTTTACTGGCCATTTTCCTGGCAGTTAGTTCCGGTGGCTACTCACTAACTACTCAACCCAAGCAAGGAGCCATTATTATAATGACATGAATTACTAGTATAATAAACTGTGGCGATATAATATACCAATGATTGGTATACACATTTCTATAAGCTCTATTATTGCTTGTAGATTTGTGTATACGTATTGTTGGTGATGTCGCCCTTGTAAATAACTTATTGAATAGGTCAATCAGCTTAAGATTGATCTTGACTAGAAAACTTCTCAAGATGACCTTGGTTTTACCTTTTTTCTTCTGTTTTTCTTCGTATTTTCATAATACATACACAAATACCATACACAAAATCCTAAATAAATGAATACAAAATTATAAAATAAAATAAAAACAAAAAATGTTTGATTTGAGATCATCTTTACCCACGACGGAACGGAGAAGTATATTATGCGTTTGGGGTGAAAGGATGTTTGTGTGTTTGTTTGTGCAAATCCATATTGCCATTTTTTCCGAAACTACCAATGCAATTTTGATGTGGTTTTCAGTTATGGGTTCGACTTTAATTGAAGCATGTTTTTAGATAGGTGTTACAATGACAACTCAACAGGGGGCGCTACAGCAAGCATTTTTAATGCAAATCAATGTTGCCAATTTTTTCCAAAACTAGGTACTACACCGATTTTGATGCAGTTTTCAATAATTGGTTTGGGTTTGATTGGTGCCTGTTCTTAGATTGGTGTTAGTGTGACTATTCACTAGAGGGCATTTCAACACAACATCAATGTTGCCATTTTAGGAGGAAATTGTTGAATTTTTAATATATTTAATAACACACTTATAAGGTCTCAAACCTTTGAGAATACGGCATTCTAAGCGAAACCGGTCAGGTTTAGAAATAAAATAAACTCAGTGGAAAAGTACAAGTGTGTTATTCAATATGTGTAGCAGATTCCACCAAGCGCCATCAATCTCCAGTATAAACAGAATTTTTAATAATGTAATGCTTTTTAAATTAATTTTTAACTGTCGTAGGATTTTCCAAAATTTTTGATACTTGTTGGAGACTTTGCAGTCAAGATCGTTCCGACGCTGACTGTACACAGGTTACGATACTGATTCAAATCATACTCACGGATGAGATTTTCAGTCAGTTAGTGAATCCTTTGGTTATTCTGTACCAAAATAATAAAACTACATTTTGTAATTTTTCACCTATTGTATAGTGGTAGTCGTATCTGGTTTCTATCATACTGAATTTTATGTGGCACAAACCATTCCTGTCTAGTAATGGATAAGAACTGGGGTTATTTGAAAATGCAAGGGGAAATAATCTAGAAAACTTAAGAAAATGGAGGATACGGAGCTTCACACTCCGCACAATTAAAGTAATGTAATTAATGAAAATATTATAAATGAATAAATAATAAATAAATATTCCACAACATTCTACACAACGCTATCTAGACCCATGGTAAGCTTTTATAGCTTGTGTTATGGAATCTAGAATGCGGATAAACATACTTATATACTTTTTTTTGTAAATACATATATAATATACATAGAAACACCCAGACCAATGCAAATAGCCATATTCATGCATACAAATATTTGCACTGAGCGGGAATCGAACCCGTGCCTCCTGCGTGGCAGTCGCGTGCTCTACCGCCACGCCACGGAGGCCGTCAAACTGACCCGGCGAACTTCGTACCGACAACTTTTTCGCCAGCGTGGCGTCAGGTCCCGTTCCCACAGCACCCTCATTTATATAAAGCATAGTATTATACGTATTCTAAACCTTCCTCTTGTTTTACTCTATGTATTAAAAGAAACCGCATCAAAATCCGTAGCGTTGTTTCAAAGATATAAGCATACATAGGGACCGATTTACATAAGCGACTTTGTTTTATACTATGTAATGATGATGATGATAATGATATTCTAGGACAATTCTACACACCACTATCTAGACCCTAAAGGAAGTAGGCATAGCTTAAGTAGCTTATGTTATGAGGTCTTTAAGGCACGAGTAGCGCGTCTAATGTTACCAAGTAGATATGTTACATCCACTTGGTAACATTAGATCCATCCAGTGAATATTGTTGATGTTCATAAGTGTTACATTGCTCCCAATTCTGTTGTTACATCTCTAAACTTAAATTTCTCTAAAAAAATCTAATTGCATCTGTTTCTTTCATGATCAGATACAAAAGGACAGATGATTTTATTTGAGTTAAGACCTGTCAAATTAAGACAGCGCCTTGTTGGTGCGTAGTAAGTTAAGTTGCATGTTCGTAGATGTCAACTAAAATTGAAGGGTACCGTCAAGGCGCCGACTTAATTTGACAGGTGTTCACTAAAATAAATCATCATGCAAATCAAATGGGTAGACAGAGGTCTATTAGCACCCAGGTTTCGCCAATTAGAATTTTTGGTACCACAACGTAATAGGTGGCAAGCCTATTGCCGTTTAGCGGGCACTTTGTCTTGGGCTGTATGTTTATGGTCGGATAGAGAAGAGCCATATCCCTTAGTCGCCTTTTACGACACCCATAGGAAGAGCAGGGGTAACCAACACGACATATAAGAACTAAGATTTACATATGTTGCCAAAATTTTTTGGGTTCGTACCCGAGGGCCCCAATTCCAGAGGCACCCGTTCCGGAGGGACCCGAATACGATAAATATAATTAAAACCTATTTTCTAAGATTTTCAACTTGTAGAGTCAACAAAAGAAGTACAAAAATGTAGTTATGTGTTTAAGACGAAAGTTCATAATAGGTATACAATGTCGAATCATAGTTTTTAACCCCCGACGTAAAATGAAGATGTGAATGTGGCATCGTTGCTCCCCAACGGAAGAACCGATTTTGATGTCGTTTTAATCGGGTCCCTCCGGAACGGGTGCCTCAGGAACTGGGGCCCTCGGGTACGAACCCCATTTTTTCTTCTCTATTTTATTGCCCATATAAATGAATTGCAATATATATTGTTATTAAGAAGTTATTGGTATAATTAAGATATGCTGTTATCACCTTTTTTGCATTTCTGAATAGGGGTGCGATTGGCGTGATGCCAGCTCTGAGTTGGCGTCTGGTGCCAAACGTTTAGACCGGTAACTATGATAAGGTACCGGTAATTATGCAAGATTTCAAATATAATGTAGGTAATCCATACAAATTTGATGTCTAGCCTCTGACTAGTATTGAAACTACTTTCTCATTTCAAAGATCTTTTTCACTCAAGACATTCAAGAGAATTTACCTTCAGTTTGCCATTTGGTGAAGTGAAGTGAAGTCAGGTGGCAGACCAACACACGACTCACCTGATGGAAAGTAATTACCGTAAGAATCAAGGGTTGTTTCAATCTGTTGAAGTATATGGATCATCTACATGTCTTTTTCTACTTCTTTACGGTCATGGATATTACAAATATAATATTTAGTAGATATGGGAAAGTAATGCATAATGAAACGACATATTTTACGATAAATTATTTTTTTTTTTCATTTCTCCAGGTACACTAAATGAATAAATTTTACGATGCATTTGCCATGCAAATTAAGTAGTTAAAATTTCAAAAATTCATATTTTAGTACACTGTTCTAACAAAAAATTAAGCAACAAGGTGTTTAATCACTGTTTTCTTATTTCACTTCGGGGAATAATTTTGTTTTTAATAAGGTCGTAACCTTCACAATATTGTTATCGCGCCTTCGTCTGTTATTAGGTTAGCGAGCGTGTTGGGCGTATACTGAAATAACTCAAAATCAATTGCAACTTAACAAGTCATCGTTGTTACTACAAAAAACTCAATCACTGCTGATACAAATACTTATGATATAGGTTCGTATTCGATTAACAGTGAATTGATTTGATCCCTGGATTGGTTAAATGGTTATTGGTTTGATTCTACTAACATTACTAATGGAAGAGTTTAAGAAGTTGTTTGATTCTCAATCAGGCTTAAACAGCTGAACGAATCTCGCTGGAATTTCGTTCTGGAATATATTATATTCTGCGGTAGCCTAGTGGTATGGGTAATGGACTGCTGAGACGAGGTCTCGGGTTCGATCCCAGGCACACACCAATGACATTTCGATGCTTTTTGAAGTTTTGTGTGTATTTATCGCAGGTTTATAAGGGCCCGGTTAATGGCAATAGGCTCGCCACCTATTACATTGAGGACCTAAACATAAACTGGCCAAATGTGGGTGCTAGTACCTCTGCCTACCCCTTCGGGGAATACAGGCGTGAGTTTATGTTATGTTACCTATATATTATAAAGTCTTGAATGCTATTCATTATCCATAGTTAGCAGATACCTTTAAAATATACCTCTGCCAAGCTCTTACAGAACATGTAGTCGTCAGTAAATACAAACTTGTCGTTTTTTCTCGTATGTGCACGCCGTCGTTAATTTGGATCACACCCCAATCGCTCTTGATGGCAGACGATTTTTAACCACCTATTACACTCAGGTCATCGTATGTTACCCTATATAAATGTTTAATTTGGTTGGTGGTAGTTTTATGTTTAATTAGGCGATGCTTTTATAGTTACACTTGTCTATATTTTAATAACCTATTTTATAAACCAACTTCCAAACTCTTGCGTGTCATGATATACAATAATAATAACGCGAATTAACGCAATCATGGTATAGGTACATACGTACCTTTGATTTGCCTGACGTTTCGCGTAATTCTCATTATTCTTATTGCAAACCTATTTCATAAATTTAAGTTCGAGAGACAAATATGAACTTGAAAATTTTCTTTTTTCTTGATCTACTACAACTGCATAGTTGCAGTAGTTCGATCAACCAGACTACTACGATTAAAGTAATCATAAGTATGTTCACGTGTTGGTAGTTGGATCGAGAATTCGGTAGCAGGATTCTTCGAAATGGCATGTATAGTAAGGAGGTTCCCCTCCCTGCAGACCTAACCATCGGTAACTTGTTGAATGAATTTTTACAGCATTAAGTATGCTAACTATACAAATCGACGGATACAAAAAGACGTATAAGATGGGAAATTTGAATCACATCGGGCGTGTCTCGGTAGCCGAATTGGTCAAGGCATTCCCCCTGTAAGGGAAAGATTGCGGGTTTGAGTCCCGCCCGAGATGATTCTTCTTTTTCCCTATGTATTCCATCGGTAACTTGGTCCTTATACCAAATTTGTGTATTTTAAATGTGCTTTTAAATTGATGTCAGTAATACGCAGGAATAAAAAGTTAAGAGAAATAAATATGGCAACTAAGACAGCAACGGATCGTTTCTGTAGTATTAACTGTTCCATTTCCTGTTTTTTACTGTTTCTACCATGTCATAACTTGCCTTAATGCAATAGCGCAACCCATTACTCCAAAACAATGCTTTATGCCGGAATCCGCATTGGACTCTCATTTTAGATTTTTTGTCACGCTGTTTGCTACAAAAGTTCTTGTAACTTGTATCACCAATAACGATATTTTCTCCGTTATGGCCAATTAATTTGTAGTTGCAGGCTCTAACGCGAGGACTTTTGCAGCAGAACATTTAAGTTCAGATAGATATATTGCTTGTTGTACGTGAAATGTTCTAGTTGACCTCGCTGGAAAATAGGGTGAGGAAAAAATTAAGTACACTCATGAAAAGAATTGTAATAAAAGCTTAAATGAGTAATTTACTTTTTTATTGTAAGGACAAGAGCTTAAATTTAAATGTGGTTGAGTGAGTGTATGATTGAGAAATCTTCATGCTGAAGTGTCCTAATAGGTTCTTATTGGAATGGTTAATCTTCAGATTAGGACTTAAACAAGCAGTCGTTTTGTAGGGGAAAAAATACTATCTATATGAACGTCCTACTGCGGTCGTAGGCCAAGGTACAAACAATCTATCTGAACTATGAAATATATAAAATAACTAGCTGGCCCGGCGATACACAAAATTTCATGAGAATCGGTCAAGCCGTTTCGGAGGAGTATGGTAACTAACATTGTGATATGGAAATTTTATATATTAGATGATATTGCAATAATGCAATAAAAATATAGGTCTCATCTTTAACTGTATTAAAGTTTATATTTTAAATTGAAGTTGGAGTAAGTTTAAACCCGGGATGGGTGCCGAACCTGACCCTCTTTAAACGGGTCTATTCTGAAGATTCCGACTTTAGTGCGTAGTGTGAAGGTGGAGGTAGTCACATCACGAAAAATATCGAAGTTCAGCACTTCGCGGCTAGGCATACAAGAGGAAGACAGTATTGAGTTTGACCTCTAGGATATTTTATTCCTCATAGCCAAACCAGTTTGGCCTCGAGAAAAAAAAAGGCTAAAAAGCAGACCGCATCAGAGTCAGCCAAGAGCTCAGATAACTACATTATTTATTAATTTCCATTGTATAACTTACTTGATACTATCTAATGATCTTAAACGGTCCCAAACAGCAACTAAGTACTAATACAACACGTAGCTTTTAAAAAGCAATAACCTGAGACGTACCGGAATCAGTAGGGCTGGCGCTTTGCCAAACATCCGCACCTTTGAGGATACAGACGCTTCCGTTTTGTGACCGACCGCGCCAAGCGTGTGTGGCACGTTACGTCATTAAAAGTTTCAGTGAAGTTTGCGAATAAACGTATCTCTTCAATTTCTATTTACATAATTTAAGACTAGTTTTTCGTGTAGAGATTGTTTTATTATAGTTTTACGATTAAAAACATTGGTTGTGACTGTACTTCAGATGGATTCACTCATTATTCCCTTTTTCTTCATTTGCTTTATGTTGGCTTTTATAGGAGTGACTCTCATCTGACCTAATGCCGCCACCTGGATTGCATTTTTGGAGGCGCTCATAAGTTCCTCCACTGTACAAGTGGATGGGCATGCAGCACATGTTAGCAGGTGGGACATGGTCTGTGGAGTAACTTTACACTCACACCGCAGGTCCACGCCGTCTGAGAAACCCCATCTTGACCGATTCTCCTTGCTTCGACCTGCCTGCATATTTAGCCTGCATATTGAAGTGAATCGAAAATATGCTATTATGCTATTCATGTTTGCTTTTGCTTGAAAGAGACAAAAATATCCATGTTTCCATCTATCCTTACAAAATTTCACATTGAAAATACCAGCCCTGAGAGTTGGTTGGTAGTAAAATAAATAACAAAATTCTATCAATGCACTAGAAACTAAGGAATAATCTAACACCTTTCACAAAAAGTGCATGGAGGTATTGTGAGAGAGCGTACCAACTTTATAGACCATAGAAGAAAACACTCAGCTGAAAAGTTCACAACACATCCAAATCTCATCAAACTTTGCCCACAGATAGTATTAATCAATCTTTAGATTGTATTTGTTTGGTGATGAGATAATATAAATAAAATGAAAACAAAAATACAACAAATAGTCTTCTTTTATTTGAAAACATTAATAAAACGAGTGCATCCTCGTGCTCCTACCAAAAGACCCTACTGGTAGGAGCACCGGGACATCTATTTGCTGGTGTTCCTACTGCTAACTACTCCTACTACTGTATTGCCACATATGTACATGGTTTCTTCGAATAATGTATAGCTAAGAAAGAGTCTATTGAGACATGATACACCAAAAACTGTTCGGGAATTTAAACATACTAGAATCCTGAACTACTACTGTCTAATATTATCACTGGGGACGTCGTTGACCAGACGAGTGATCAGCTCTTTTGTGTGGGTATCCATTTCACACATTTCCCCTACATAACCTTTGTCACACATGTTCGTATGGCAACCGGCACCGACCGATAAAACTCTGAAAGATTCTTTGTCACCATCTTAACGTTAGTCCTGGTCGTATCCAAGTTCACAGACTGACCTCTGTGCCCCATGAGCACGGGCCTGGGGGTGACGGGCGGAGCCGCTTCCCCATTCCGGGGGCCAATAAGGGACACTGTTGTCCCCCCTCCCGAGGAGAGGAGGGAAGAAATGGCCGTGGGTCAGCTGGGGTGTGAAGGCTATGTCGAAAACAACCTCACCTCCGACCTAGCACCATAACCCTCAGTCGCCGTGCGGTTTTAGTCGGTTCGAGTCTGACATAACCTCTCCTTCCGACTCCGACGGGGGAGGTATCCGAGTGGATTTCCACACGAATAAAAAAGGCCGTATCCTCGTATCTCAGAATTCAGGGTTCGCCTTCCGGCTTTAAGACAGATTGAAAGGAACTTCTTATTCCGCGGTATAAATAACATTATAATATAATGTTATTTATATATATTTTTATATTTTAATATATTATATTGTTTATACTGGAGACTGATGGCGCTTGGTGGAATCTGCTACACATATTGAATAACACACTTGTACTTTTTCACTGAGTTTATTTTGATTCTGAACCTGACCGGTTTCGCCTTACGGCATTCTCAAAGGTTTACATTGATGTTTTAAATAACTAACAACAACTAATTAACATTATGTATGAATAAATCACATTCAACATACAAGTCCGAATTATTACATCGTATGTTTCTACACACAGTTTCATTGCGACTGCCATTAGGATGTTGATGTTAGTGATTATTAAAATCGTTTACTCATTGTTATCTTCACCGTTGGGTTACTTTAGCTAATAACTGTATAACAGCAGCCCAGATTATATACTTAGCCTTAATTTCATTAGTTTTGCTTATCGCTATCATAGCGTCGTTAATATTTCTGAACCGTATTTACAGATTAATAATTGGAAAGAACTACCCATAACTTATTCATTTAATTACCTATATTCATTTTTTTTTATACAGGGCACGTCAATTTTACTTCACCGGGTCACCATCGTAAACATTTACCATGTTAACAGTGGTAGCACTCAGCTTGACGGCCTCATTAGATGCCTAGGCAGTGAAGGCATAGGAAACTTCACCAAGACCTTTGTGTTCTATGTCAATCTCATATGTAAAACATTACATCTGCTGACGGATAGACTGACCAACCAAAAGGTGGAGTGGTAGAACGAATTCCATACAGGCTTTATATGCAACCGTGATAGCTCTTGGACGAAGGACATCACAAATTGTTTCGTGAAAGTAGAAGAGATTTTGTATGCTAAGTCTGCAAAATATAATGATGGTCATCAAAGTCTACTTTCTTTCACCTTACCAGCAAATGAGGACAGAGTCCAAAGTGAACACTAGCTTCCAACTTACATGCACACACTCATGTCAGGATACGCAGAAATAACAACCTGTTGTTTCCTTACTTTATTTGCTCCTACCAGTTTGAGTCTAAATTTCATTCACCATCATATTATCTAAAACGTGATCAACTCTCAGAACATGTTAACAATTTACATCTAAAATTAGAAAAGAACGCTCTAGAACAATAATTTACGATGTTACCTCTAATGGACATTAAAAACCCATATTTGGTTATGATATTGCGTCGTAAATGACATTTATCAGTAAACCAGCTTTAATAGTGAATTTTGGAAAACCAAATTGTTTAACGTGGAACCAGAATTTGGCATACAGCCAACACACGCCAGTCTCTCTAACACCTGAGCACGTAATTGCCCCGTACATTTCGGTCTGATTGTTGAAAACGAATACAATATTTCGTTGATATAGGATTTTAGTCGTGATACAGCTTGGTTAGATGGTTTACACAAAATTTTTTTGATTCTGCAGTAGCCTAGTGGTAAGGGTAATGGACTGCTGAGACGAGGTCTCGGGTTCGATCCCAGGTTCACCATGGCACACACCAATGACTTTTCGATGCTTTTCGAAGTTATGTGTGTATTTATCGCAGTTTTATAAGTGCCCGGTTAATGGCAATAGGCTCGCCACCTATTACATTGGGACCTAAACATAAACTGGCGAAATGTGGGTGCTAGCACCTCTGCCTACCCCTTCGGAGAATACATGCGTGAGTTTATGTTATGTTATGTTATGTTGTTGATTCCAACTTTTAATGTTGGTTAACCTATGCTTATCACATCACTATTGGTCAGCGTGATCACGTTTCAACAATCAGATTTGTATTATAGTCGTTTGGGACCACGCCAGGGAGTAACATTATATTGAGATAATAATATCCAATGACAATCGAGTCAATACTGGTTTTGAGTAACTATATACTGCCTACCTTCTTCATCCTAGTGTTAATCCCAGTCACATCCGAAGCATTCAGCTTGGAGTCTGGAGTTCGCTTTACAAGTCTAACTGCGGATTTGGCTAAACTTCGATATTTTCTGCGAAACAATTACCATATGACCTCCACAACCTAAAGGCTTTATCGAAACATTGCAGCTAGACCAGTTGTTGAACTTTTGAGGGTTCCAACTAACCGTAACGACTGCCATAGATGTTCGTATGGCAACCGGGACCGACGTCTTAATGTGCTCTCCGAGGCACAACCAGACCAATGCAAGTACCCATATTCATGCATACAAATATTTGCACTGAGCGGGGATCTAACCCACGCCTGCTGTGTAGCGGACGCGTTCACTACCGCTTCGTCGCGGAGGCTGTCTTAAGCGTGATAGGTTTTTCCACGGGACGGGGCGGGAAGTTTTGGGAATATCGTTTTATACTAATAAATACTGCCTATCATTTACTTAAATTGGGAAACTACCAGAAACTTTAGAATTTTTTTTCTCTTCCCTTTCATTCACTTTACCCGTTCTTATAGACCACAATAATAACCACAGAAGGGCTTAGAAGTAACAAGTATTATAATTTTTTGTTCCAAAAGTATCATAATGTCATGTTATTATCTGGAAACTTACGATACGTGACGGTAACTTTGACATTAGATTTAAGAATTGTTTCTGCTTTACTGGCATGATTACGAAATTATACACAATCGAATAAATCCTTCGAATAAAAATTACCTAATACTACGTATATATCTACTCCACGATTTCCATTAATTTTAATGAAAGCAGTAGTGAAACAAACCACCAAATAATTCAAAAGCAACGCAACCAACATGTCAAGCTGGTTTGTTACTAAAACAGTTCGATAAATACTTAACTACTATAAGACAGATTCGACAACCTACAGACAACCAATTAGTTTAGACACGAGGTATAGAATTATAAATGAAAATTGAATTGTTAATAATCTTTCACACGTTATATGATATTCGTTTTAAATTCTTTATGTTTTCGTTAACTTGTAGATTCGTACTTGAATGTGGCTAAAAATCACTTAGAACGAAAGAAAAGGATCACACAGCAGACCAGTTGATTGTCTAGATAACTTTCTTGCAGTGAACTATTATTGAGAGTAACTTCTTCTGATTTAGGGTGCCTTCAAATTGGACTCTTGAAGTGGTGCGTTTTTGAGCCACACCTAAAATTTCATACACATTTTTGGAACGCCACTCAGCGTCACTAGCGTATGGTAGGCTTTAAATTAGGAATGGCGTCAACGTGCCACTTCACGCGTATAATTTGAAGGCACCCTGAGCTGCATTGAATTAACCTAATGCCATTTTAGACCTACTTCTGTTATTACAATGATACATGCATCATTGAAGCCGGAAACAAAACGGTGAAGTGAAATGGTAAGCTTGTCGTCATCGATGGGTACCATGGATGAAGACAATGGATGGATACCATGCCACTGATGGCTGGTATTTGGCAGAGGAAACTTGAGAGCTGATGCTGAGGGTGTTCTTAAAACTACTGAAGTGTATAGCACCTGCAATGCCGCTTATAATCCTTCATACATTACAGATTTTCTTTACAAAATATAGTAAAATATTCAAATTTAAATGAAAAGAAAATAATTTGCAAAATAGTCCTTCACAAAAGTCGATTCCTGGCAGCACTCGGTGTCTACGTAAGCATTAATTACATGGCTTGACCCGCGCGTGACGTCGCATAACGTTCGGACAACCGGTGATCATTTATAACTTGCTCCGGTATGGCTGCAAGATAAGCGAACTTACACAGATAAATAATGTTAGTACATGCTAAGCGTTGATGATAAGCTGTAGAAGATTACACTGAGAAGCTGTAGCAATGTAAACAATTTCACTGTCGGAGTTATGTTTACTCTATGTACCGGACGATAAGATTATCTATTCTGTGCAATTAGCGTACATTTTACATACGTTTTTGTAATTATTAAGTAATATGAAGAAGTTTTCATCAACAGCATCATCTAAGGACTCTCAAAATTTGAACTCTATAGCTCCAGATCTGGATTTCTTTTTCCAATTTGGTTTGTCTTGGCATTCACAAAAACGCTGCCGCTTAATATACCAGTCCCGAGAAAAGCGAGATTTGGGTGAGGTCACATTTAACTTCATAAATATACTTTATTACGTAGTAAACATAAATTGAGACTCCTAATTTTGAAGTGTGTCCCATGATATATACTTATTTCTTGTAATATAATCCGAATACTAGATATTACCGTATACTCAAACTTAGCTTTGTTTGACTAAGGCAATCCTAAATTCACATTTTATGTACCAGTTAAAAATAAATCTTATGTTCTGCGTGATAAATAGACACCTTCAAGTTTCCTAAAAGCTTTCTACTGTTAGCTATTTTGGTTCTCTCTTGTTGTATAACATCTACCTTCGGTTTTAGTCATAAAACATTTATGGCGTCAACCAAAGTTATTATATTTATATTTTCAGTAGGTATGTTTCCAAGTAAGAGATGAATGTGACACACGTGGCACGTTCTGGTTAGATCGATTTCTACTGCAGTGACTTATCTTCATGCTTCACGCGCAATATTATTTCTTGAAGGCTATATCGAAGTATATTGAGTTGCATATCCGACCTGAATCAGCAGCATATATTAGTTATATCACAGATCTACTCTTTGCAGTCTACAATGTTTTGTGAGTAACACAATGAAATTTTAGTAGAATGTTTTTCTTAGAAGTCTGAAATAGTAATATATTGTACAGTCAGCGTCACAAATATCTGGACGACGGAGTCTCCGGAGTCTCAAAATGATCATATAAATCAGAAAATCAAACTGTTTTATTGATTTACATGATATTATTGTCCGAACTAAAGGCGTGTCGGTCAACTGGAAGTGGGTAAAAAAAAACGAAACTAAGATCATTTTTAATACTTTATTCATCAACATCTTTCTGATGCTGACTTTACTTACTAGAATTGCTTGTTCATGGTATTGGAGTAACATTCTTCCGATACTTACCATTCCATTGAAGTCTGGAAGGATTATCATGTCGATCGTTAAATACACTCTCCAAGACACGGTGGCGCATATCACGTAATTAATCATCCATTTTATGACATCGACCGCAGGAACTAACGATTGATTTTTCCATCGCTCCCTAGACACACAAATTTCATGACTTTATATACTAAGTATCTATCTACTTTGCACGAACAACGTCATACCAGAAACTTAAATTAAGTTCGTGACATTCAAACTTCGTGGCTCCGTGTAGTAGTAAATTTGTTGGGACTAAATGTTTATTAATGAGTATGTCTGTGAATACGTTTTGTTTGGAGTGCGTTTTATTGTTTCGACTTGGAAAATGTTTTCTTTTACTGCTTATAAATAACGGATCCTTCATATTTATGATGTTTCTTGTGTGGTGTTAGAAGTAGAAGTTATGTGAGACGGTAACAAAGGGAATCTTCGTTGCCTGTTTGGGTTTTCACTCTGGAGTTCATCAGTCTCAACTCCATTTATTTTCGCGCCATTTGCACTATCAATTGATTGAGTAATTTTATAATTTATTTTACATTAGCCACATTGATATTTATAAACGTAATTAAACATTCTGGAATAAAAAGAGAAATTACTTAACAAAAGAAATATAAACATTTTGTCTGCACCTGTTGTATACATTTTATACTGTTGTATACGTTGTTTACACTTTAACATACAGTTTATTAATGCCATTAATTATGCTTGGATGCACATGTCGTTAAAGCTAGTTCAAAATCAATAAAATTAACAATATACCACTTTAATTCCAATAGGTACCAAGATCAGTAAATGAAATTAATGAATACCAAATCCTACCAAAACAATAGAGATAGATTTAGGTGCGTGTCGAAATTTGATACGGAAGCCATAGTAGATGGGGCTGGTGAGAATCGATAGGATTATCCCGTTACGATGACACCTCGACAGCCTCTGTTAACGTTCACACGAATATTGAGGATTAGCGATAGTAAGGGACATGGATTAGGCACTTTCCAGAAGTCAGTGTTAATACCACGGGTTCATATGTTTGACAATTGAGCGGGGTGCGTTCTAATTTTGAAACAATTGCTGGTAACGGTGGAAACCCGATTTAAAATGAAACCACTGTACTAGGAGAACAGCTATTGTAGGTTTTTTTTTGCGGTTAACCACTGTAAGTACCTTTTTTATTTGTGAGTTGGTTTTGAGACAAAACACTAATTGTAACTGGCAGCCACGGTCCTACTACCATGGGTCCTCTGCAGAATTTAGTGCTCTGGAAAGATGATAATTTCTAAATTGCATCTACATCTTTTTCACAGTATAGATGTAGTTTTTTGAAATAATTTTTGACTGTAGTCATAACATAATAATAAACCATAAATAAAAGGCTATTTGCTAAATATTGCTATTGATATGTTGAAAGCAAAATAAGTTAATTTCATTTCATTTCATTTTGGGCTCACGGTCTAAGGATCATTATTTATGTTATTATAGTATGTTTAAACATCTTAACAATACAATATTATTTCATATTAGCTCTGTGGTAATCTTCTAACGCTCTATGAAAGACGTTCAACCATATTTTCCTCCCAACACAAATCATCTTAACATCAACAATCTCTGAATTTAACGCAATACTACTTTACGAAATAATTTCCTTCATAGTGAAAGCGTCTTTTGTGTTTCGAGTTTATTTCCTCACTCATTTTTCAAGGAGGATCAACAGGGTCAGTCTGCGTTGGTCTATTGTCTGTGACGTCATCGCGTGGACCCATTGTACCCCCGGCCCACTTACCGAGTCGGCCACACCAAATGTCGTCGACGTTTAATGCACTCAGTTTGACAGCCCCTTGAGTTCAAGCTTAGATTAATCTGCGGAATCTAATGGGGAATTGATTGAAGAGAAAAATGATTGGGAGGGGAAATTGGAATCAATTGGGTTAATTGCTTCAAAGATATGTTTATTGATTGAATACTATTAATTGAATACATAGGGAAAAAGAACTCGGGTGGGACTCGAACCCGCAGTCTTTCCCTATTAATTGATTTATTTGGTGATAGTAGGTACTCAAATTTTGATACATAGTGAGCACCTACATAAAACCTAAACCTTCAGACTATTCATGTGAACCAAGCTGCTACTCAAAAATTGCTGGTAACATGTTAGTTAGTAATATTGACATCTTAACCTGCCCCTTTTTTTTCGTGCAGAAATCCCCACGGATACCTCTCCCGCCGGAGCCGGAAGGGGAGGCTATGTCGGACTCGAACCGACTAAAACCGTACGCCAACTGAGGTTTTTTTTTATCGTGCGATAAATCCCCACGGATACCACCCCCACAGAGCCCGTGGAGGTGGTTATGTCGGACTCGAACAGACTAAAACGCACGCCGTCTTGGGTCCTTGGTTGCCGGAGGTGAGATTGCCAAAAGCATATCTCTCGCACCCGGGAGACCCAGGACAATCTCTTTCGAGATGGCCCCCTTCGGGTTGTGTGGACCAGTCTCCCCGTCTAGCCCCGGTTACGCCGACTGAGCACCCCGGCTGACCCAGAGCCATCCCTAACGATCTGGCCTTCCCCCATCATAGAAGAGGAACTACCTATACAAATATAGTATCAATAGCTCACTCGATGGTAAGTGTTTACCGTAGCTAATGGTATGAGTAGGTCAACTTTGCCATTTTAGAGTACAAACAATAACATTAAAATGTTATAAGCAAGCAGGTATCTGCTTTCGGTGTTTGCCTGTATGAACGAACATTTACCCATAATACTACCGCAATTTTTAATTAAATTAATTCGCCTTTATGTCAGGTATTTCTGAACATTGCACCTTTAACATAATTCCATTACGTTTCATGGCTATAAAGCGCTATCTCATCATGTGATCCCTTAAAAAAATATTAAACGGCAAAAATGAAGCGTAATTGGCAAAGCTGGAAAAAAAACTGCTACTAAAAGCTGAATCCTCCCTTAGAATTACCAAACAAACCCCCAAATAAAAGTTAACGCTGATGTTTGGAGCGGGTCGAGCAAAAAACTGGTATGACACTTAAAGTATCCGAACTGAAACGGAGAAAATTAAATGGCGCCCCGAGTAATAATAAAAATAAGTGTTTGTTACACAATAGATGTCTGGCCGCCTCTATTCGGTGACCTCATAATCAAGAAACTGGAGTTGGAATACAAGCCTTATACGCTTACACACACACACTTGCACAACCATATATACGGCTTTGAGAAGAGTGGGTACATGGTACGAATTTTAGGGTACCAGTGGGTTCGTGGACCCTTTACACCTAATCTGTGTGAGTTGTTGTTGTTTACTACTTTCTAAATGTTTACTTCAATGTTGATGATTAGATACGATGTGTGGATTGTATTATGTATTGTTTGGAGATTATTTTGATTTATCTATGAACAGTAATGTATCTCCTGTCCATTTTCATGTCGTCAAGTCTGTCTATATTGGTTTTTATGTTCAGGCGCTAGTACGAATAATTCACAATTCAAATATTCCTAACGCAACACTTGAATTGTGTTTGTGAAACACACAATTTGATTTTTGATTCGTCCAGCGTATAACAGTGTATTTAGAAAGGGATAAAATAGACATTTTTCATTCATTTGCTCGACAACTAAAAAGAAAAAAGCGGTGATTGAGGCTTCCACTGTTAATACGGCTAAATTGAAACTGAATTGCTCTCATTACTACTTCTCTATGAAAATTTCAATTATTTTTTTAGTCTCTGGTTCGTGAAATTACAGATCTCAATTTTATAATATTACTAGCTGGTGCTCGCGACTCCGCCCGCGTGGATATCGGTTATAGCGACCAAACATAGGTTAAACTACTGAAAAGCATTTGTTCTGTTAACAACTGGGAATGATTTTACCCCTATACATAGAGACAGACAGAGTTACTTTTGCATTTATAATATTAGTAAGTAACTGTCGGAAATTTAGGCAAATATTCACAATAACATTTTACACAACGCTATCTAGATCCATGGTAAGCATAGCTTACCTAGCTTGTGTTATGAAATATCTAGAATGCGGATAAACATACTTCGATACTTTTTTCTTGTAAATACATACATTATTAGACATAGAAACACCCAGACCAATGCAAATATCCATATTCATGCATACAAATATTTGCACTGAGCGGGGATCGAACCCGCGCCTCCTGCGTAGCAGTCGCGCTCACTAGCGCCGCGACACAGAGGCCTTATTTTAATGACTCTATGCCTTTAGGACGTGGTAGAAACTAAAAATATAAAATGAATAAAGTTATAATTTATGAAAATCTGTGTAAAGTCCAAACCTTGTTGTTAGCTTATTTCCTGATTATTTTCATTAAATGGCTGTTTTGATAACCATATTAACGTGAGTTCATAATAGAGTAATTTTATGTACCCCAAGTATTACCTTTTAAGGATGAAGCCACACTGAGAGCCAGGCAAAAGTGACCTAATATATATTTATGTACATTTCATTAAATTCCCATTAAATTGAACTGAAATTAAAGTTGAATTCATTCACTTTGAGCTTACTTCATACTCGTATTATAGTTTTGAATTTATTATGAAAAATTCCTGTAATGAAGATTATATATTATTTTTGTTTTAATCAGTAAAATATCTTCATTAAATTTACTGGACATTTTCAGAAGACTTTATTTTTAAACTGGTGGATAGGTCAATTAAAGCTAGGTTTAAGTTTAGCTTATAAAACTTAAATGTCTCATATTAAGGCCATCGCACGGTGTTGATAACTTACTTTTCATGGTATTATAATAACAGAAGTAGGTGTTGTAGCTGATGATGCCTTATGAGGGGTAAAAAAATACATTATATCGCCCAAGTTTACTGACAGTAAGAGTTCTTATGAATTGATTATTGGTAGTAATATTTAAAAAATAATTATTCCAAATACCTTTAAACAGTGACCTATTTTAAATTGACCTAAGTTCTAAATTCAAAACAGAAAATGTCAACACCCAGACTTACATAAGTTTCTTGATTTATTTATTTATCGACTTAATCACGGTGCTAAGCGATAAATTGTAAAATTGATTTATTTATTTAGGTATTGACTTAATCACGGTGCTAAGCGATAAATTGTAAGTGGAGTTCCACCTTAACCTCGTTACCCACCTTGTTACTTAATCCGATATTTAAGCTCAATATAAGCGGTTCGAAGTTTATAAGGGGGTGCTTGGCTCGACTTTTATGACTGACTTTTACGATTTGTAAAGAACGATTGTTTTGCTTTTAACGAGTGTAGTAAAAATATATTTCCTTGTGTTAAAAGCATGATTGTACTGAAAGTAAATTTGCTGGCGTTTTGTATTTACGGTTCTCTCTTTAAGTCATTTGGTTTTGAGCCTTTCTATTTTTGTATTATATTTACCTAATACTACTAGCTTACTTATAGGAACGGATTTACTTTTTAGGTACTAGGTGTAGTGGGGTGTAGTGGGGTAATAGCGCCTATTTCTGCCAGCCGACTTCTATTATGGAGGTGGCAGAGAAGTGTTAATTTCGTTGTTAGCCCATGAACTCTCACCAGTGGCTCCAAGCAATTGTAATGCGCGCAGCGGCCACACCCCGGTAAACCGTGTCGGCTCGCGGGCTAAACCTGGTTGAGGGGGCTTGTCATCTTGGTGGCAAGTTTATTGCGGATCCCTCCCGCATAGCGCAAAAAGACTGATTCGGCGAGGAAGGCAACCCACCGTAGATATGCAAAAGGGCTTGGCGGACTCGGCGATTCAGCAAGGCAAGGTGGATGGCCTAGGGCGGCGGTAGAGGGCGTACAGTTACCGTCGGCCAGACACATCATCCGACCTCTTCTCCAGTCGTAACGGTCGCCCGTTCCACTGGGTTCAGGAGGGGGAAGACGAGTGTGTGCGCCTGCGTCTGCGCGAACGCTTGCGCACCTCAAAATATCCTGCGCACTTGACCGCTTCCGTATCTTGGACTCCGAATACGTTGAAGTCCCATGGCGATAGGATGAGGTAGAGAGGTCTAGTTTGATGCAAGCTAGTCTTTGTCTGATTCCTGCACATGGGCGGTCCTGGGGGTGTGAGTACACGCCGTGGTCGCTTCCGCACGGCAAATTAGGAACGACAGTGCGGATTCGGCAGCACCCGGGATGACAGAGCAGCCCTATTTAGGGAGGCACTGCTCTCCTTGCTCAGCCGGGGAGGGGGCTAGAAAAGGTGCCTTAAAAAAATGCTCGTTCCTACTCGGAAGGTGATAGTAACCGCGGCTGTCACTGCATCATATTAAAACGTGGTCGAAGGAACAAAAAGCATACCATGAAAACACCTATCATGACATTCGGCGCGTGGAACGCGAGAACGCTTATTGATCGCGATGGCAACGCCTGCCCTGAACGCAAAACTGCCATAGTAGCTCGGGAACTTCATCGCTATAACGTGGATGTGGCTGCTCTTAGCGAAACTCATCTTGCCGATGAAGGAGAGCTGGTTGAAGAAGGCGGTGGCTATACTTTCTTGTGGAAAGGTACCGCAGCCTTCGAACCGCGACGTTCAGGCGTAGGGTTTGCCATCAAGAATCACATAGCTAAGCGACTTGAGGAGCACACTGTGCATACTTCAGACCGCGTTACCACACTGCGCCTTCACCTGGACAAAGACAATTACCTTAATGTCATCAGTGTCTATGCCCCTACGCTAGACAAGGCTGTTGACATCAAGGATAAATTCTACGAGGAACTTTCTCGACGCCTTGACAGCATAAACGCCAGAGAGCAGGTTATATTGCTAGGCGATTTCAATGCCAGAGTTGGACGCGACTATGAGGCTTGGCCTGGAGTCCTGGGTAGACACGGAGTCGGCAACATGAACAGCAATGGTCAGTTGCTACTCAGTCTCTGTGCTCAATATGAGCTTGCAATATCAAACACTATGTTCAGACTTGCCGCTAAGCACAAGACAACGTGCATGCACCCTCGATCCAAACACTGGCATTTGATTGATTATGCTATTGTCAGGCAGAGAGATACTGGTCAAGTCCAAGTCACTCGCGTCATGCGTGGTGCTCACTGTTGGACTGATCACCAACTTGTTGTCACAAAGCTACGGCTCCGCCTCCGTCGACCTTGTAGATCGACATTTACAAAGCCTGCGTCTCTCAACGTGGATAGGCTTATGACGTGCTATGCGTCATAGGCAAAGTACACTATAACTAGGAAATAATATTATATAAACAACACGTATCAATAAACAATAATGTCAGCACTAAACTTATATGAGTAAAACCCCACTCTAAATCTCAGTAAAATCATGTAGAATAATTAGTATATAAGAGTGTGTAAATAGTAAATAAATTAATCTTGTTCCAACTGGTAAAACATCTTTTACTTACTCCGCAATATTGGTGACCCCGACGTGATTTCCTAGTGCTGATATAATTGCAGGCCAACTGCAGCCCTGAAAAGGTTTTCAGCAGCAAACCTAGGAACTATCACAGATCACTGTGGAGCTATATTTGGGAAAATTCACCCAACAGCCCACCAGCTTACCGACCACCACCATCAGCAAAATAGCACATTTCAGTTGGCTTCCCACAAGCGGGTCTAACCAGCTGAAATTTCAAGAGGCTAAACGCAATCATGGCACCGATAATTCCAGCCGGAACACCGTCAAAAAACTCCGGCACATCAGCTGAATCAATCAGCGACAGCCAGGTGGTGGCTGCAATTAGCATTACGGAGAAAATACCATCGTTTTGGACAGATTCACCGCGCTTATGGTTCGCGCAATTCGAGGCCATCGTAGCCTCCCAAAAACAAGGTGACGAATATAAATATAATATCGTCATCGCAAAATTACCAAAAGAGGTCATACATCAGGTTAGCGACATCCTGACGTCACCGCCAAACGCAGACAAGTACCTTAAAATCAAGGAAAGATTAATTGCGTGCTATGAGGAAAGCGAACAACGACGCTTCCACAAATTGCTATCGGAGATGGACCTAGGTGACTCAACACCATCACAGCTGTTGAGAAAAATGAAAGAATCCAGCTGCGACAAAATGACCGAAGATACCATCAGATTATTATGGTTCAGACAGCTTCCGGTATCAATCACCTCCATATTGGCAGTCTCCGAAGACCTCAACCTCACAAAATTATGCGAAATGGCGGACCGAATTTATGAAAATATGCGCTATAAAACCAAAACAAACAACTCGTCACAGGAATCCGCTGACTTAATAACAATGCTGACGTCACAAATTGCAGCTATGCGAGTTGAAATAGACGAGCTCCGCGGTATGAGTAATCGCCGACCGATGCAACGCAGCAAATTCCGAGCAAGGTCGCAATCACGCTCACCGTCACGTACACGGCTATGTTATTATCACAGACGATTCAAAACAAAAGCATATAAATGCGATCAGCCGTGCTCGTGGATAAATAAAACCGATAAAAATTCGGGAAACGAGAACTAGCGCAGAACACGACGGGACTCTGTGCCATACAACCCGCCAACCGTCTAACTATAACCGACTCAAACAGTGGTTATAGGTTTTTAGTAGACACGGGAGCAAATATTTCTGTATTACAAAACGCACAGGGTAAGAAAAACGCGAGCAACTACAAACTGTATGCCGCAAACGGGTCAATTATAGAAACTTATGGCGAAAGCACATTAACGCTAAATCTGGGGTTACGCAGACCTTTTACTTGGACGTTCGTAATCGCCGATGTAAAAATGCCTATCTTAGGAGCTGATTTCCTAGAGCACCACAAATTATTAGTGGATCTATACGGCAAAAGGCTGATCGACCAAGAAACAAAATTAACGACGCCTGCGAAAATTGCAAGAGAAACACACATGCCTTCAATTAGATCCATCGACGCGAAATTACCCGAACATATAAAGCGCCTGTTAGAGAAATACGTAAACGTAACTAGACCAAGACCATTTAAAAAACCCACAGAGCATGGAATACAGCATCACATCATAACAAAAGGTCCTCCAGTTTATGCCCGCCCGCGCCCACTACCACCCGACAAATATAAGGCAGCAAAAAAGGAATTCCAAGAGCTAATAAACTTAGGAATATTAGAACCTTCCAGTAGTCCTTGGGCATCGCCCCTCCACATGGTAAAGAAAAAGAATGGGGAATGGAGACCGTGCGGAGACTACCGCGCGTTAAATAAAATAACAGTTCCCGACAGATATCCCTTGCCAAGACTGTTAGACTTTACATACATCGCAAGTGGAAAAACAATATTCAGCAAAATTGATATAAAGAAGGCGTTCCACCAAATCCCTGTTGCGGAACCAGAGAAGACCGCAATAATCACGCAAATGGGTTTATTTCACTGGAATTTCATGCCATTTGGCCTCAGAAATTCAGCTCAAACGTTCCAGAGGTTTATGGACTCCCTGTTCAGAGACCTGGACTATATATATGTCTTCGTGGACGACATACTCATAGCAAGTCAAAATACCGAACAACATTACGTTCAATTAGAGGAAGTATTCAATCGCCTAAGTAAAAACGGCATCTCAATCAATACGAGCAAATGCGAATTCGAAAAGACAGAGATAGATTTCTTAGGTTATCATATAACGAGCCAAGGAATCACCCCCACGTCTGAGAAAGTACGAGCAATAAACGAATACCCAAAACCAAAGGTGGTAAAGGAGCTACGTCGATTTTTGGGAATGATGAATTTCTACAGAAGTAGCATCCCACACGCCGCCAGACACCAAGCTCCGCTTAACAAATACTTAATAAACTCCAAAAAGAATGACAATACGCCAATCGAGTGGAATACGGAAGCTAACCAAGCATTCGAATACTGCAAACAGGACATAAGAGATGTCACAACACTCGCATTCCCGGAAACAGACACACCACTTGCCATTATGACAGATGCTAGTTTAAAATGTGTAGGCGCCGTACTTCAACAAAAAGTTCAAGGAAAATGGAAACCCGTATCATTTTTTTCAAAAGGGTTAAGCGAGACACAAACAAAATATTCCACATACGATCGAGAACTACTCGGTATTTACATGGCAATAAAAAACTTTAGACGACTAATAGAAGGTCGCACATTTACAATATACACGGATCATAAGCCACTGATTCATGCATTCGACAAGAAGCAATCAGTGGATGAATCCCCTAGAAGAATAAGGTACCTAGAATATATTGCACAATTCTGCACAGACATAAGGCACGTCACGGGCAGCGAAAACGTGGTAGCCGACGCACTATCACGGGTAATAGAAACAATAGAACTACCCCAAATTCTCAACTGGCAAGAGGTAAAAAAATACCAAGACAGTGACCCGGAGTTAACAAAACTAAAACAAAATAGGTCACTAAAAATGGCACTGGTACCAATACAAAACAATAATATCAAAATTTATTGTGATATATCCACCGGTACAACAAGGCCATACCTACCACAAAAGTTCAGAAAAACAATTTTTGATAGTTTTCACAACATGAGCCACCCAGGGAAAAACACAACAAAAAAGTTGATAACCGCAAAATACGTCTGGACTAGCATGCACAAAGACATTTACGAAATGTGCAAAACATGTTTACAATGCCAGCAATCAAAAGTTCAGCGGCACACAGTATCACCCCTGGGCAAATTTATGCCAGCAGAACGATTTAGCCACATACACATAGACATTGTGGGCCCCCTAACGACATCACAAAACAAAAGATACATCGTCACTATGATCGATCGTTGTACGTCATGGCCAGAAGCATATCCTATTTCGGACATCACAGCAGAAACTGTAGCCAAAACCCTATACGATGGCTGGATCACACGTTTTGGATGCCCCAATTATATAACAACGGATCAAGGACGACAATTCGAGTCTGAGCTATTCAGAAGCCTAACCAAATTCCTGGGTATACAAAAAATCCGTACTACACCATATCACCCTCAATCAAACTCCAAAGTAGAAAGACTGCACAGAACCATGAAAGCAGCTTTGATGGCAAGAGGAAATACCGAAAATTGGACGAAAGAATTACCATCGGTATTATTCGGGATACGTACCAGCATTCGACAAGACACTGGATACTCAGCAGCCGAATTGGTCTACGGAACAACAATAAAATTACCAGCAGCATATTTTGGCGACTGTTCTAAAAACACAACATACGCAGAGTTTGTGGAAAAAATTAAAGATAACATAACGCACATGACGTCAATTCCACAACGACAAAGCTCAAACAAAAACATATTCGTACACCCACGCTTAGCCGACTGTACACACGTATTTCTACGATGCGATAAGCTACGTCCTACGCTCACACCACCTTACGACGGACCGTTTCTCGTAGTCAAACGTGACAACAAAATAGTCACGATCAAGCGAAACGGCAGTGAAGTGAACGTGTCGATTGACAGGCTAAAGCCAGCATTCACGACGAGCGACGACAAGATAGAAGCTCAAAATCAAGAGCAAGATAAGGCAGAGCCAATTCAAAACATAAAAAGAACACGTTCGGGAAGAATATCACGACCCACCGTCCATTTCAAACAATGATATAAAAAGGGCAAAATGAAAATAAAAGTCACTCCAGCAAGCCACAAGAAACAACACACAAGATGGAAGCAGTCAAACCCACGAAATGGAACAAATAAACATGGTGCAGAACAATAACCTGGCAGCAAAGGCAGAAAAGAACACACACATGGCAGCAGAAATTAAAAAAATAAAAATCTGGATCGGAGTACTCATCGCTATAATTATACTAGCAGCAATAATAATAACAATCACCAGACTCGTACAGAAAACTAACAAAGTCATGGACAAAAAGATAAACAAAATAATCAAGGAAATGCAACAAGTGTAACCAACTGCAGAAAAAGTACAACATCAGCAAACATTTTTATAAAGGGGGGAGTACTATGACGTGCTATGCGTCATAGGCAAAGTACACTATAACTAGGAAATAATATTATATAAACAACACGTATCAATAAACAATAATGTCAGCACTAAACTTATATGAGTAAAACCCCACTCTAAATCTCAGTAAAATCATGTAGAATAATTAGTATATAAGAGTGTGTAAATAGTAAATAAATTAATCTTGTTCCAACTGGTAAAACATCTTTTACTTACTCCGCAATAAGGCTTAAGAATCTCGAGGTGAGGGAGAAATACACTGAAGCTGTGACTGAAAAGCTGTTGCCAGCTAATGAGACAGGTGATGTTGGGGTGGTCTGGGGAACTTTCTCTTCTCATCTTATGGAAGCAGCCTCAGCTACTTTAGGTATAAAAAGACGTCGTAGTGAAGACTGGTTTGATGAGAATGACGGGATTCTTAGGACAGCACTCAACAAACATCGCGACCTCTTGCGACAGCATAGTAGGCAAGGAAGAAGCGTTACGGTAGTGAAAGCGAGTGACCTTGAATTGCGAAAGCTGTCTCGTCAAGTCAAAGACAAATGGTGGCAAGACAAAGCTCTCCACATGCAGTGGCTGGCTGATACTAACCGGATCGGGGAGTTTTACTCCGAGGTACGTAGGCTGACTGGTACATCCTACCGGGCGAAGGTACTGTTGAAGTCGTTAGACGGCATGAAGCTTGCTGCAAGTTCGGCCTAAAAATCAGTGTCAAGAAGACGGAGGTGATGTCCCTGGACACACATGGTCACGAGACACTGTCTATACAGCTAGGTCAGGACAAGCTGAAGCAGGTTGACAAGTTTCGCTATCTGGGGAGCACTATAACATCCAAGTGTGACCTTGATGATGAGATCAGCAGCAGAATCTGTGCCGCAGCTGCGGCATTTGGGAAGTTGCGTTCCAAGGTCTTCTATTCACATGACCTTAAGCTGGCCACCAAAATGTTGGATGTTCAGAAGCGTCATATGAAAAGATGCAACATTGAGCCGTCTCAATGGGAAGGTTTGGCAGCACAACGTCCAGAATGGCGCAGGGTGGTGCATAGATGAGTAAGCGATTTCGAGGAACAGCGAAAAGCAGACCTCGACGCTAAACGCGATGAGCTGAAAGTTCGCCTACCTGCTGCCATTCAGTACCATTATGTGGGTGGTGTTCTCACGTGCCCTCAGTGCACACGAGTGTTCACCGCGAAGATTGGCTATGTTAGCCATCTTCGAGCGCATCAGTGCCGAGCCGACTAGGAGTCGAAGTGGTCGCCATGGCCGAGATCGGTCGGAGAGAGAGAGAGACTAGGTGACCATTATTTTGATACTTTAACGAAAATTTGATATTTGTAATTTGTTATTCATAGAAATAAATAAGTATTTAAATATTTCTAAATACTTGAAATGATGACTATGTACAGTCAGCATCAGAAAGTTATAGACATACAGAGTAGTCAATATTTGAAACTAGTTTTTTACTGATTCTGGTTCTGATATTTGGTACACACCTTTAGTTTGAACATTATTACCATTTAAATCAATAAAACAGTTTGATTTACTCTTAATACGAGAGTTTTAAAATCATTTTAAGACTTCGTCGTCAAGATATTTAAGACGCTGACTGTACTTTTATGATAAACATTTTTTATTTTTTATAAGCACATTTATTTTTTCTATAAGTACATTCATAATTTAGATTGAGATTTAAAAAAAAAACTTTGTAAAGTCATCGACACCAAAAATGTAACGTACGTGATACCATTATATGAGTATTTTGATATTAAAATAACTGTTTCATTTGTATTTGTTCGGAAGACAGCTAAGGCCCCTATTCAAAAAGTAAACCAAACGTTAAACATACAAGCGTTAATTAAGGAAAATAACGCTCAAGTTATTGTTGGCTGTCTGTAAAAGTAATTATTTGTTAATTGGGGCATTTACATTTATAGGCTGTTTAAGGCGCCCGTTTAAATTAGTGCATACATATTAGTAACATGTATAATGTAACTAGCTTTTGCCCGCGGCTCCGCCCGCGTGGATGTCGGTTATCGCGACCAAACATAGCCTATGTCCTTTCTCATGGTCTAATCTACCCCTATACCAAATTTCATCAAAATCGGTGCTGTGGTTTAGGCGTGAAAGCGTAACATAGGTACAGACAGACAGACAGACAGACAGACAGACAGAGTTACTTTCACATTTATAATATTAGTATATATAGGTATATATGGATATGATAAAATTATACAGGAGACTAAGTTAAAATACGTAACTAAATGAAATACTATTACATAACATAACAACATAAACTCACGCCTGTATTCCCCGAAGGTGTAGGCAGAGGTGCTAGCCCACATTTCGCCAGCTTACAGTACTATTAATTAGTTTAAATATTACAATTGAATGAATTTTACAGCATTAAGTATGCTAACTATACAAATCGAATACATCTTCTCGGGCGGGACTCGAGCCCGCGATCTTTCCCTTACAGGGGGAATGCCTTGACCAACTCGGCTACCGAGACACGCCCGATGTGATTCAAATTTCCCATCTTATACGTCTTTTTTCCCCTATCTATTCGATTAATTTTACAAGTATTCGAATACATCAGGAAAAAGTGAATCACTCGAGCGGGACTCGGTGGCCTAATGGTTAAGGCATTCCCCTTACAAGGGAAGATCGTTTTCCGAGCTTCAAGTCCCGCCCGAGCGATTCACTTTTCCTTATGTATTTGATTTGTATAGTTAGCATACTTAATGCTTTAAGTTATTATATTTTGAAGGAGGTCCAGTGGGACCTAAAATAGAGGGTCCAGTGGGTACTTTTGTGAGAGGGTAGAATCTTGGAGGTCGAGTGGGTACGTAGCCTAAAAAAATCTTTCAAATATTACAAGTATTGTCTGATAAATGAAATCTGATCCTTTTTTCTTAATATGGGATCGATTTCATTCCATGTTGATCTAAAGATTGGCTTTTCAATTCTCTTTGATCAGTGCAAGTAGGCAAGTAGGGCTGTATTATATCTTGGCCTAGCTTAATAGATAAATTACCTCTTAGAACTTATTTTCCTATGTAGATACTTGTTGGTGTTCCACTTCAATCGCTAATATTACTATTTTAAGAAGCCGATTAGTTGTCAGTGACAGCAATGACAGAAAACTAAAAAACAATCACAAAATAAATGTTGTGTTGCTAACAACTACGCTAGTACTATTATCTATTCTGTGACATTACTCTATTTTCTGCGGCTGTGTAAGTCTAAGAATACAATAGGTATACGTTACAAATATGGACTGTAAAATTGTTTTGCTTATTTTTTTGCCTCCTGCTCAAGCCACCATAGCCCATGAAGGAGGCTAGCCTTTGTTAGTGAAGGAATATTTGTCATAGGAAATGCGTACATATCTGCGTCAAACTTCATACCATTTTTTTATTGTGCGAAAAATACCCACGGATACCACCCCCAGAGCCGGTGGAGGTTATGTCGGACTAGGACCGACTAAAACGCACGCCATCTTGAGTCTTTGGTTGCCGGAGGTGAGATTGCCGAAAGCATGTCTCTCGCTCCCCGGCAGACCTAGGACCATCTCTTTCGAGATGACCCCCTTCGGGTTATAGGGATCATAGTGTCCACATCCATCCTCGGCAAAACCCTGTGTAAACAGGTAATGAAATTTAATAAATCCACTTCAAATTTATTAAATTTAATTAAATTACTAAAAGATAAGTAATTAACTTTTATGCGAATTCCAAGACGATTTTTGTTTTGATTTTGTTTCTTGTATACAAAAGTCACAGTAGTACGAACCCGTACGATTGTGGGTGGGATAAGTGGCAATAAAACAAAATGAAAAGAAATAAATCCCTTGATCTAAAGCTCAAGGCGTTAATATGACATTTCAATGCCAAGCTTATTTCTCATATCGCTTATCGCTCATGCAATGTTTGAAAATAAGCGTGATATTTTACATGGCTCTGTTATTACGATTGCGTTCACCTATATGCCATAAACAAACCAAACCGGTAAACAATGATTTAGTTTTTTTTAAAGTTAGAGAAATAACCTTTTTTTGTTCATTTCAATTCCCGTCTTGCTAGAATTCCAGGTTCTATAAGTGGGGCGGAAAAAAGCATCTGTAGAGCCCATAAATGCTGGGATCCGCTATTTTAGGAATATCTTCTGGAATGGTAGACTTTTCTTTATGAACTTAACAGAAATTCTTAAAGAAAAGATTATCATCACGTGCGGTGTTGTAAAATTAAATTCTATGTTAGAATTATATATATTTGAATAGATAAAGATAATAATGTTATTTTTAAGCTTATCGCGGTGTAAACTCATGGTTATTTATGCCTAATTTCAACTGCTTAACTAATTGTTAAGAAGTTGAAATTAAAAGTACACAAAATTGGCCAAGTCAGCAAATTATTGCTGATTCTCTCGCTACCTCTTATACCTTAATCACCTTTAGCTTATCGTCACGCAAGCACTCACTTCTTTGGTCCCAACGATTATTTAACAATAAATTATTCGTGCCTTAATAAATTTACATATATTCCGAATCGCCCTATGTTGAGTAGTAAATAAATTATGTTTCGTTACCTTCTCACTTCGTCGTAATTGAGCGGTAAAGTGTATTGAATGGGGTTATAGTAAATTAAGTTTTCCTTCCTTCTGAACTCCCTGCCAGATCACGTGTTCCCTTCTTCCTACAGTCCCGAGTCCTTTAAGCGGGGTGTTAAAAGGCATCTGATGAGGCCGTTAAGTTGAGTGCCACCACTGTTAACATGTTTACCATGGTGACCCTCTTTCTTTACCTTTAGCTTGCTATCAGGAGAGGTGAAGTCAAATTGTCGTGTCTTTATAAAAAAAACTTATCTATAATATATACTGTTCTTCTTATTCATTAATATCACGACATAGTTTCTAGCAATGAGCAGGAACGTTCAGTTTGGGATAGTAAATATACCTACAGGTTATCTAGGTGTGACTAGTTGACAGCAATAGGCTTATCCCCAAATACGCATAAATAACACTTCATGAGTGTCCGTTCTTACACACACTCTCATACTAAACATGGGCCCGGGAAGCCCGCGAAGAGCGAAGGCGAACCGGACGTCCGAGGTCGCAGAACGACCTCCGTCCTTTATGAGCGCTGGCCTGGGGGTGATCGGTGGAGCCGCCGGTCACCCTAGCAGAAGCAGGCCGCGGCGGCGGCGCAAAGTGCGCCTCCCCGTACCCGGGGCTAGATGGGGACACTATGGTCCTCACAACCCGAAAGGGGCTAACTCGAAAGAGATCCTGGGTCTGTCGGGGTGCGAGAGATTTGCTTTCGGCAGTGTCACCTCCGGCAACCAGACCCAAGACGGCATGCGTTTTAGTCGGTTCGAGTCCGATATAACCACTTCCACTGGCTGGTGGTATCCGAGGGGACTTTTCGCACGATAAAAAAAAAACTAGGATGAGTGTGGCTATGTGTCAAGACAAGGATGTTTGTTATTTACCATCACGTAACCGGTGCTCTTACACTGTTCGTGTTAAGAATTTTACTATCCGAAAAAACAGTAGGTACCAAAAATGTAGGTCCTACTAAAACCTACTCAATAAAGTTAACCAAAAACACAAAATATCAGCGACGGCCATGACTTTGTTTTTCTAGCGTGTAGTTAAATTACCATGGCCAAACTTTACCACGGCGAAAACAAATTTTCCAAATAATTATAATTGAGATTGTTGATCCGTAAATAAATTATGTCAAGGTCAGATCTCGTTTCCCGAATAAAATAAATTTATTTAATTCGTAAAGTGTTGTTCAACAAATCTCGAACCTCAATAATAAAGGTGCTTGTCAAAAACATTCATATGGTGTAAAACGGATCTCTTTATCGTAACTATGGTGTATTTGGTTCCATCATCATCATTATTTTAACAGTTTTTCCGCGTTGCATCTGAGGTTGCCGAAACGTGGACACTGACGGTAGAGCTAGTCCATAAACTAAAATTCGCGCAGCAGCTAATACAGCGAGCTATGCTTGGAATATCTCTGAAGGATAGAATTCGAGACGAGGTTCGAATTATGAATCCGGCAAAGAAGCTAAGTTACTGACATAGGTCGCAGAATAAGCAAGCGAAATTGGCAATGGGCTGGCCACGTCTGTCGAAGAACCGATGGCCGTTGGAGCAAACGAGTCTTAGAGTGGAAACCGTGAGAAGGCAGATGGAAGATAGGACTCCCCCTAGCCAGAAGGACTGACGAGCTGAAAAAGGTGGCTGGGACAGACTGCGGAAGGCAGAGAATCGGGTGAAATAGCGCACACTGAGAGAGACCTATGTCCAGCAGTGAACGGCGCTGAGCTATTTGATTGATTGATTGACTGCCATTTGAAGACAAAACTCCAAGCGTATACTTATGACGTTAGCTTAGGCATCGAAGATCTTAGTGGGACCCCATGTGTCCCATAATAAACCAATGGTATTACTAGTTACTATCTACCGTATCACTCCTAAAGTGACCATCTAAAGCTCCATATTTGTATGGAATTAGTACTCGGAAATGCAGAGCTGGACTCAAGTTGCTGAGAACACTAATAGCCCCATCTTGAATAGCGGCAAACTTTACTACATATCCAGTTATTATCCGCTTTGTTGAGTGTGACTGCATCTTGGATACACTGACGAATGTTATACAGCAGTATATCATATTTATGTACTAGCTGTTAAACGTGGCTCCGCCTGCGTGGTTGTCGGTTTTCGCGATTCATATTTCCGGTTCTGCTCAATAAATAGCGACCAAACGATCATAAGATTTTAAGTCTGACCAAAACCTTTCAAACAAAAAAATAAACAAATCAAATTCTGTCCAGTAGTTTTTGCATCTATCACGAACAAAGAGTTATGTGTGAGTGATGTGTGAGTGAGTTGAGAATTTGTACACAAAAAAGTGGTAATGATAGAAAGCTTACATCACTCAGCCAGTCAGCTTGTGTCCGTGAATACCGATCACTTAATCTATTACATATTCTATGATTGTAATTAAATATCGGATAAATGTAAGTATGTAATTATTTTAAGTGTATTGCGCTAGCTGTTTTCCAGTTTCAGTTAATTTGACTGGGTTGGAGTCTCTTTCGGCCATCTTATTAATACTCATATTTTCAATGCAATGATGTCACGGTAAATATGAGATTATCAGGGTATTTAAAACTTCGAATCTTAACTAAGCTGCAGAAAACAATTGAAAGGCCAGAATATATAAATTCTCATGTATTCTTACTTGCAGTCTAGATAGCTGCTAGCAATTACGAGAGATTTTCATTCAACTGGAGAAGTAAGTACTTCTTCCTTGTGGATATTCGCAACAACCACTAGGTTACTGTTACATTTTGGAGATTATTATGTAACGACACATAAATCTTATTCCTTCCTTATCCACAACTTTGTGACTAGCAGCCATCCCAAGGGTTCCTAAACCCTGGTAAAGTTTGATGACACGTGATTCAGATCTGCGTTGCAAGCATTTACAATAAAATACCCTCTAAAATTATTAAAAAACCGCATTTTATAGTTAGTTGGAGATTCCATAATAGTAATCTTAAAATGTTCGCGGAAGCAAATTCCTTTTCATTAACTTACTTAAGACCTAATATTCCTCCGCTGTGCCGTAATTCAGGTAGCACATTAAATATTTACACGTCACTACTTCATATTTCAGAGTAAAAATGTTGAAAATATTATCGGCAGGAATTTGCGTGTTCGAAACCCATGAATAAATTCTAACTTCAATGTTTAAAAGAAAATTCCCTTGGTGCTACATACACATCTTGTATAATACCTATATTTACTTTAAAGACTTTCACGCTTAGCACTTAATATAGTAAGCAGAGATTTGTTTATTTGGTAATGATTTAGGTTTAAGTACCCAAACTTTATACATGGCTATGTGGTGATTTTTAAATCAGAATTCTTCGACACCTAAACGTTTTACTATTTACTAGCATTTGGCCGCAGCTCCGCCCACGTGGTCATTGTGACCGAACACAGCCTATATCATTTCTCGGGGTCTAATCTACCCCTTTCCCAATTTTCGTCAAAATCGGTTTAGTGGTTTAGGCGTGAAAATCATAATGAGTAGATATGCTTTTCGATATTCAAATATCTCCATGCGTCTTGAGGGCTATCATCTTACAAGCACTGCTACCAGTTTGTTGGAACTCCTGGGTTATAGTTCACCGGTGCATTACAATTTTTTATTTATTAATTTCCAAAATTTGTAGTAGATATTCCCGTTAACCCCTCAAACTAAACTAACTTTAATGATTTATTATGAAGGTGCTAGTGAGCAACAAACCGACAGAAATTCAGCTCCCCTAGCAACAATAGGTAATATCGCGTGACCAGAAAGCCGGCATCTAATACACGGCCCACTTAGCCAATTATCGCTAGGTTGACGTGTTGTACTTTTGTACCGTGATGGTTCTATTAAACCAATAATTGTAGCATTTTTACTGTGTAGTAATTATTTTGTTTCATGTGTTTTTTATATGACTGATGTGTGTTTAGTTTTTAATGTTTGGATGATTTATGATGATGGTTTTGGGAGGTCTATAAATAGGAATAATTCGGTAGGTATATCATTGACGGCGACATCTAATACTGAAATTACGTTATTGAAATTGCGTTAAAATGAGCGCTTACCGTAATCTATAAAACATTTTATAGAAAAGTTTTGTTACCTGCAATGAGGAAAAAGAGTAAGGGATAATTATTCCAGCCTATCTAAGAATATTGAGAAAGCTAGATCTAAAGTTAGAAAGTCACACCTCACTTGGTTTCCTTGAGATAAAGAATATTTTTGTAAAAACATGATACTTCTAATAGTGGAGCAAATATGAAACCAATTTTTAGGTTTGGAAAAGCTACCGAAATTTTGGCTGTTAAGTTGAAATTTTTCTAAAGTTTACGCGAATATCACTGATTAAAATAAAACCACTTTTTACGAATTCTATCGCGATAGAATCCGTAAAAAGAGCTTTTATTTCAATGTTTAAGTTGAATTTGGTAAATAAGATATTTTAAGAGTTTTTTTTTTAAATTTATTTATTTTAGGTCGCTGAAACATCTAGGTCATTAGCGACCTCTGTATATATACATTATATCAACTTATAATAACTAATCAGTTTAAGGTATTCTATAGTTGCTTCTGTATTGTTTAAACAGTCTTTCAAGGATTTAGGAAGGTTAACATGCAATCTTTCTGAATTGTACATTGGACATTCAATAAGTAAATGTTTCACAGATAAATCATTGTTGCACCTTGTACATTTCTTTTTACTCTCCTTATTGATAAGTGTATTTTCTAATCACTATACTATAACGTTGATGGTGAAACGTAATCCAACGGAACGAATCTCTGAGGAGTTAAAATACACCCACGTTTTCCTGGCTGAGTTTTTACACGAGGAGTAAATGAATTGCAAATCCTATCGGATCAGAAACCAAATGACTTACATTTTTATTTCACTGTACAAAATATAGTATGTAACATTTTTTGCTTAAGGTTTTACTTAAACCAAAAATAATTTAAAAAAATTGACTACCAAAATATTAATAACGATTGAATTTTTTATATCATTTTTAATGCTAACTTTAAAGTTCGAAAAACATCGGAGAAAATGAAACGCGAGAGATGATGGGGAGAAGGAAAATTTGAAGTGAGTCAATAGGTGTGGCTCAATAGCTCAGTTGGAAGAGCATTCCCCCTGTAAGGGAGTCGTGAGTGTGTGAGGTCGTGAGTTCATGTTTCATTTGAGCGTTTCATTTTTTCCGATGTTTTTCGAATATTAATAACGCTAATTATTTAGTCATACCTATTAATGAAATCATGAACTTAAGTTTGTGAAGGGATTTTTTATAATTTTGATTAGACCTTGTAAATGGCTAGTAAATTTTTAGCTGAAGAATTTTTGATACGGTGACAAAAATATGTAATAAAGTTTCAATTCAATACTTTGAAGCTTTAAATGTATTTGAAGTCAATGTATCTTTTTGAGAGAGATTATTATTGAATGCATAGACAATTGTAGTAGCAATATTAAAAACATTAAGGTTCTAAACAGATAGTGAACTCCATAAAATGCTAAAGCTCTATTCAATTGCATGGATCAAAGGCTGCGTAGTGAATAAACCGCAGTATAGCCTCAATGTAGGCAGAAATGAGTATCAGTATTTAATATTTCAAATACTTTGGAACGAACATGAAATAGACCGACATTCCGACTGCTAAACAAATAGAACAAAGCAAAATTTCTAACCACACTTACAAAAGTTTGTATAGAAACTTTCAACTGATTATCACGAAATCACCAACAGTTATTGCCAATGGAATGCAGCAGTCGGAAGCTCGATCAAAGGGGTGGTTTACAAAATAGTTGAAGTCTAGTTTCAACTGCTTTCTGTCTGGAATTCGGTAACATTTTGGAGTACAAGGTAAAAACGGAATAGATTTTTACAACATTTGATCGAGAAATTTATACGTTTAAGATAGCTTTGAATTAAATTAGAAGGAATTTAGTTGACATTTTGTGGACATGAGGTACGAAAAAAACTGTTTTATGTTTTGAAGCTGGCCAAGGACTCATATGATGGGCCCATGGATGACCATTCATCCAATGAAGGGACCGTGTTAAAAACTATTGTTATGTGGGCATCGTGTGTGTTGCATCGATGCAAATAATTACAATTCCTTCTTCTGGTAAAGTTATTAGAAAGCGCATGTGTCGCTCCGTCCCACTTCGACCACATCTCAAATCGTCTACTTCCCAAAATGTCCACATCTCAAGTCGTCCATTTTCCAAGTTGACCACATCTCAAATCGTCCACTTCCCAAATTGACAACATCTCAAACTGTCCACATCTCAAATTGACCACTTCTCACTCGCGCTCTAATTTATTTTCAATGTTTTTGATGTTTAAAATGATTATTAATATTTTTTTAATTTGGCCCACTTCTGCTAAGAAGATATTGCCTTCTGATAAGAACGTGCCTAAGTATTGATAATCATCATTGACCACCAAGTGAAAGCGTTTGTATTAAAACATTTTACAACATTTGATCGAAGAATTTATACATTTTGATAGCTTTGAATTGTATTAGATAGAATTTAGTTCAGCGTTTGTTTTAAAAACGCTTTCATCTTATCACTTGATACACACAATAACCGCTAAAAGTTAACTCTGGAATGCTGTGAAGTAGTTTCTATGGTTTTTGAATTATAATAGCCACTTTTATTTGTGGCGTTAAACTTAAATGAGTTCTCTAACTCCATAACAAATGTTACATGTTAAGTAGGTCAACTTGTTTGGCGATGGTTAATTTAAGCCTTGAGTTAATATCTAGTTTTAATAATAACCCTTTCAGATATATAGTATTGTTGTCATTGAGAAAATGTCTCATTACAATTAATATAATAAAAGACGGTTAAAAATCCGAAAAGGAGTTAACGATGCGTTTAAAAAAATCATTGTTCTAATACGTACAATAAATAGTAAATAGTGTGAAATACAAAATAGAATTAGCATCATAATATATTCATCTGCAAAAGGATCTGAAGAATCTCAAGTTTGTAATCTAAATCTTAATAAATTAGAGGGACTTCTTTAGTACAATCCTTGGAAACTTAGCACTCCCATCACTACGCTTTATTTCCTTTGCAAATTGATATGATAATGATCATAACCTCTTTTTAGCATATCTTAACTCGAACATTATCCTGTCCCATTTCGAAAATTCAAACCGAGTCCTCAAAAGGTTGTCGGTTCCCCTCCGTTTTAATTAGTTTTATTTCACGAATCCGAGTTATGAATCTTATAAAACGTTGTGGCCGAACAATTTTAATGAAAGGATTTACACCATCATTCACGAGAAAGTTGTTTAATTTAAGTCAAATTTGTGTTTTAACAAAGTGCAAAGCATTAACTAGTCAATCTAGAATGGGTATCAAGATAAATTATTTTGTTAAGATTGAATTTTAAAACGCCCGTTTTGTTTATTGCTCAAGCTTTTAATAGCCTGCTTTACTAATAGCAACCATTACTAAGGTATGAAAAAGTATAATGGCTATGACATTGAAAGGTTTATCAAATTGTTCTAGAGTATTACGACGATGAACAATTAGTTTGAAATTTTATCAAGCGATTAGTAGCGTTTCAAAACTATTATTGTCTTGAATTCTTTGTTCATGGAAGTTATAATAAAGCAGGTTTGTTCTCCCAGTTATAGATTCATTTCAGAAGAATTACGACGGTAATGCTAATCATCTAGTTGGTATGTGTTATTGTATAGTGTGTTCCATTATTTTTTATGTTAAATGAAAAATAATGGAACACAAATAATGTGAATTTCTTGTTTCGTGTGGATACTGAGTTATAGAAAAATATTCAATATGCTTATAAAGAAAATTGTTATCATTTTCGTCTTTAGAAAACGGGTTATCATTTTTACTGCTCACTTTTTATCTCATCAGGCAAATAAAATTCAATTGAAACTCGCTATCCTTCATAACATTTAAGCTCCTTAACTCTTGATCAGTATTCTCAACAAATTCACGAGAACAGAAATAAAACACTCGTACGTTGGCAACAAAAAATAAACTGCCAGCAATGTATATGAAAGCCCCATGTCGGTAAAACTTTTCGGCGACAAATTTGTCGTGTATGATATAAACAAAGCCTCCAACGATACAACATGGAGCTGACGCTATGAATATAAACAGTTAAATTAGGAGCCGCCCGGACGAACCCCGAATATGATATACAACATATGCGGCTAATTTAATTTCATTTGCCAAATTTAGTGCGGTCCCTGATGGCGATAGTTTTTGAGTTTCTCGTTCCAGTTTCTGCCTTTTAGTCCAATGTGGAAGAAATAAAGTGCATTCAAAGGTATGCAACCGAAAAATTGTACGTCAATGGTTTTGCATTTTTTTATACATACATATTATATACTTAGTTCTTCTTCAACAGAGACTAGTTCTCGGATGAGGAATCCATGAATAATATATATATCAAGGTATAACTTTATAGACGATACTTTAAAGGTATGTTTTCAGTCCAGATACACGAACGTATTCGAAAAAGGAACATTTTAAGGATCGCTTTAATATTGCATTCAGAAACCAAATTTCATTATCTCTGAATATGTCACCCTCAGAATATACATAAACTTATGCAGTTTAGTAAGCTGAGTGCAAAACAGCAAGCTTATGTTGGTCTCCTCAATTCTGTTACCACTCTAGGTGGTCCCAAGTGTGCAATACAATTTGGAATGTTACCACGCTTCCTCTGTATGTAATGTTAAGACGTCTGCTTCTGTGAACATCTGGCAGAAGTTTACTGAAACCTGAATTGGTTATGATAGGTAATGCTACCTGTGAAGGCACTGTGGGGAAAACTTTGGCCATATACCTGAAGACTATATCTAATTTTGCTTACCCATTTTGTCAACTGCGAAATTTCAATATATTTTGTTTAGGTATGTAGGTATTTGCAAAAATAATAATTTATAAGGATTGAACAAATATGATGACGACTAGATGGTACGAAATGGCGAGGGGAAGGGTGAGACCTGGTTTTCTGCACGCACAAGATGTCGTATTTCATTTTTAGCAGAAGTTGGAGAGAATCTCTGCCTTATTCTGCGAGAAACCCTGGATGTTTATGGAAATGACTCCTAGAGCTGACATTAGAAATAAATGAATTGAAATTCTGTAAAGCAAACCTAATAAGTCTCAACTCGATGAAATCATCGAAAATTAGCTACATAAGTAAAGTTATAGGAGCCGTATAAAATACCATAATAACCGAACTTGAGACTTGAGAAATCATTATTTTCCAAATCCTTTTAAATACGAAGTTTCAAATGGACTCATCAATTAAAAGTGTTAAAATTTGTTTCCAGGATTATTTCACCTTTGTTAATTGCAACTAAAGGTTCCAAAACCAAATAAAAATGTGTTTAACTACCAATAAATTCTTGTCCGTGTTCTAAACCCATAGTAGCGTTGGCATGTTCAAGAGTATTAATATTTCTTCAGCTTTGCTATAACTTTTTTACAGTTAGTAGTATTATTAAATTGCATTCCACACATTGAATCAGGTCAGGACGTGTAAATGTCACTTATATTAAATTAAGGCGTGTAAATGTCACTTATATTTAAATAATGCTGTTGGTTTTAATGGTCTTGTGTTGGCGCATAATATTTGCCTGAAATTGTGAATTGTCAAGTTCATTTCTAAGTTTCACCAAAATCTTTTTATAGACAAACTCAGCTGATTAGAATACCGATTCAAAAATATACTTACTGCGGTTAAAGCTGGGGCAAAATTCTTTCCTACTTGCCCCGCTGAACACCAAATGGTCTTCATCAAAATTTGATGCTTTTGATTATAACTTTGAAATACACTTCGATCAATAACATTATGGTTATTAAAACTATTCTCCAAGCGATAGATTCTTAACTAGTCCGCACTTGAACGTTAATAACAGTTGGTAAGACAATTAATTTCATATCATAGAAGTTTTACCACGTTTTCCATTATCTCCACTGCTCTTAGCTGCGCTCGTGATCATGATAATTCTGTATCTTAATTGTTATTTGAAAAGTTACCATATTATTCAAGATGAAATGTATTACATTACACTAAGATTTCTGCTACGTGTTGAGGAATTAAAACTTCATCATCTGGCTATTGTTATTATATGGATTTTTTTAGTTGTGTTATCAAAAATAAGGTGTTAATTACATTTGTACCTACGTCTTCGTTAATTCACAAGAGAGTTCTGTTTTGAACAACCGTGAAAAGGCCAGATAAACCAAATGTGGGAAGGAGGAGAAAGATTATGGGAGTTGGCCGTGGAGTCAAAAATACAAACTTCGGATGGAATTAGGCTGATAATGTATTAAGACATAAAATCTAAAACTGCAATTATTAGCATCATTATACGTAGGAATAAGCAGTTGCAAAGATATCATAATTATGCCCATCAAATAAATCTGAAAGATAATATCAAAACAATTCATGACGATTAAACGACTGAAGTTTACTGTCAGCGCTACCTTAAATTCAATACAAAGAAGTCAATGCTGAGATTTGTTTCTTAAATGAAATCCAACCGCGAGACAAAGAAGATAGATTTACGTGGAAACGTCCAAGTAATTGTGAAAAATGCGAATCGTTTCCGAGCAAATACAAAAGAAGCCAGCCTCAAAAGGACAATTGAAATTTAAACTTTAAGTGGAGCGCTTTGAATTTAATCTCGATTACTTTACGTCCAGATATGCCCTTCAAAACATGTTTATATAGAAATCTGGCTAAACCCTAAACGTTTTCGTTGGCGCGTTTGTTACTAAATCCGGCCGAATTATATCCCGCAGGAATAAATTATGAGGGCGGGCCATTCCCTCTCAACAGCAAGGCTAAACTTTAATTAAGCTGCATTTCGACTGAAATGGGTTCCCCTTTCAAACATTTAGAGGCAACTTCGCACAGTCAAATGATGCCCAACTTTATATTAGACCTGGTGTTCTGAAATACTAGACGTTTTGTGGTCGTGCAAAAATGCAGGGTGGTTGGTTGCTCCCCTGCGCCTCCTTTTGAAATGACTTCATTTTTCCACGTAATGCGATGGAGGAATTCGAATAGCCTCATTAGGTTTTTACTCTCTTTGCATGTTGAACACAGTAAATAATTTTAAAATAACAACTTTGTTAATGACGTGTGAAATAGCGCCGGAGGTATTTTATGTTCTTTTGTAACGAGAGTTAAAGCCAGTGAAGTACGTAATTAAACAGCAATACCGGCATGAAGAAATTTTGTATTACATTGAATGTATGTCAGAAATGTTCGTGTTACTGGAATAAAATGGAAACATAATATTCTTGTCACATTTTAACGGTTCCATTTATACACTACAACGTAAAATGTTTTCATTTTTTTTAATATCTCAATATTAATCCTTTTTGTTAATTTTTTTGTTGTTTGTTGTACCGTCCTGCGGCTTCTTCCGTGTTAATTCTAATTATGTGAAAATATCCGAATAAAACTACCCTTAATTTTTAAACTAATTAAAAAAAACACAAAATGCAACAACCAGAACAGATCCCTAGACTCCTATTATATAAGATCAAGAGTCAGAGCTTGCCAAAACTATTAACACTGACGTGAATTCAAGTCACGTCATTTATACAATTCAGAAAGACAAAGAAGAAAGTAATTTGAAATGGGTCCATTATTGTAAAGTAATATTTTAATTCAGACAAGTTTAGTTAATAGAAGTGATAGTTTTTTTTTGTAGTTTATATTTTTTAAGTGCATGAATTCATTTATTTTAATAACAACTCTAGTTAGTATCTCATTACATCGATTAATAAGCGTATTAATATATCGAAAATAATAGCTATATAAATCTGATAAACTCTATATAATTTATTCTATAACTTGATATTCAGCAATTATTCATTATTGTAATACTTAATTATTCAGGTCTGGAGGTGAACCCCTTGAAATGCGAGTTTTTCCCCCGTGGTACTGAGGCTCGATCACACTATGCTCAATTAAATTCATTTCTTCCCGGCCTCAAGGAACTTTCTTCCTCTGACTTCAACCTTTTAGGTTCTCCAATTTTTCTATCAGCTGTTCCTGAGGCTATCACCGCTCAAAAGCAACTTCTCCTTACCGCTCAAGAACGTTTGAAAGGCCTTTCCGCGCACGTTGCGATTATCTTGCTGCGGATGTGCTTCGCTGTCCCGAAGATCACTTATTTGTTGCGGACCACACCTACTTGGCTCTGTACCGAGGAAGTTTCTTCGTTCGACGATGCTTTGAAATCGGTGTTGGAGTCTGTACTGAACGTTTCCCTAGATGGGACTCAGTGGAGTCAGGCGACTCAACCAATCCGATGTGGTGGTCTCGGGGTGCGTTGCACGCGGGATGTGGGCCTGCCAGCTTTTTTGGCGTCGGCGCATGGGGTTGCTAACCTCGTCACTAATATTCTGAATCCTAATGGTGACGGGGGGATCATACCTTTTGTGTCGGGTGCTGTGTTAGCTTGGTCGGCCCTAAATGCGGGCGCGTCAATCCCTGAACCAATGCATCTTCAGCGAGCGTGGGATGATGTGGGGGTGAAGCGGCTCCAAGTTCAATTATTAGAGGGGGCTACAGGGGCTGACAAGGCTAGACTGCGGGCTGTGTCACAGCCTGAATCAGGAGCGTGGTTACAGGCGTTACCTTCGCCTCACCTGGGTACCCTGCTTGACGACGACTCTCTGCGGGTGGCGGTAGCTTTCCGCCTGGGCTGTAAGGTGTGTGAACCCCACATATGCACCTGCGGTTCCATGGTGGAAGCAAACGGCCATCACGCTCTGAGTTGTCGGCGGTGCATTGGGAGGTTTCCGCGACACCACGCTCTGAACGATATTATCCGCAGAGCGAACGTCCCCTGCGTACTTGAGCCACCAGGTCTGAGTAGGTCTGATGGTAAGAGACCGGACGGGCTGACTTTGGTGCCATGGAAGAACGGCAAGTGCTTACTTTGGGACGCAACTTGCGTCAGCACTGTAGCCGCCAGCCACCTTAGTCGTACTGTCCACTCCACGTCTGCCGCCGCGGAAGATGCCAGCTCAAGGAAGAGGCTTAAGTACGCCAGCTTGGAGCCGCTGTACCACTTCGTACCGGTGGCGGTGGAGACCCTGGGGAGCTGGGGCAAGGAAGCTAAAGGCTTTATTAAGGAGATTGGACAGAGGCTCACCGAGGCGACCGGTGACACTCGTTCCGGATCGTTCCTGGTGCAAAGGCTGGCCATCGCTATCCAGCGTGGCAACGCAGCAAGTCTGATGGGCACTTTTGCACCGGGAGCGATCAGGGGCGGGTTGTTTGATTAGCACAGGTTAACTGTGCCCTGTGTTATTTTATTTGACTTAATGTTGACATTATTAATTTTGACTTTATTGATTGTTTTGACATTGTTAATTTTTAACTAATAAAAAATTATTCAATAAATTAAAATAGATATAGTCATAATATATTACAGGACTTGCAACTGTGAGTGTAAACGGTCTGCCAACTATTCTGCCTGGACTCGTAATAGATTGTTGAAATTCTTTTCTGCTAACTTCGGGGCAAACTCCTTGCTATATCGATAATTGAAAATGGAAAATATAATAACGACGCTTACCATTAGAATATCAAAATCAACCGGAAAATAACTTTAAAACTCTACTAACAAAATAAAACAACATTAAAAATGAAATGAAAAAAAATAATAGACAGAGCTGTGTAGTTTTCCAAGAATATTTATTTACTTGTATTTGTTTTCAGTCAGAAGAATAATACCGCCTAATACCTACTGTAGAGAAATATTAAAATCTAAATCTCAAATTAATGATGATGCTTTAGACTATTCTGAAAGCAAGAATACCATTCAAAGTCAGACAAAATAAACGCAAGAAACGCAGACTGAAAATGATCATCTCTGTAGTCATGACAAAAGAGGATATCTCTTTTATGAAATAAAAGATGAATGAAATAAAGAGGAACTGATTGATATCTTGATCTTCCTTATTATTAAGATTGATGGACGCTATAACAAGCTTATAAATGATATGAATAGCGGGAACCTCATTGCGTAAGGAAGAGAAAAAGTTAAAGAACATCTATAAGAGATATAACTATTTATTATATTGGTTTCCTACTACTTTATGACTTTTTTAGTAGTGAATTGCTAACGGGTATGACTGCTGTGTATTATCATGGGTTTACTCTGTGGACTACTTCATGAATGATAAATTGATAAGCTGTAAGCTTATTGATAAGATTGTAAGCTGTCACAATCATTCAATCATGTTTTATAGTTTGATCTTTAATTGACTGTAGGTAAAATGAACAACTTAGTTAATTATTGTACCGATATAAGATTAATTCAGATCGTAAAAAATATTTATTACGATCCAAAGTTATAATGGTACGACGTGTGAATATTTTTCAAAGTTTGCTTTTAAAGATGTCAAATAATTATAGTTATACCTACTATTTGCCATGCATCCAATATGTACCATCCAAAACGCTGCTACAGTCAAAACTTTATTTTTTCTAACAACTATCGAAAACAGACATCTAAAATGACATAAACCCCATACAATAAAACTATTTAAACATCAACACACACCATTAAAATGGATATCATAACAACAATAAAATATTATTTTCATAGAAGGATCACTAGAGTCAGTCGAGTGGCCCGTCTGGCACTAGCCTGGGCATCCACTGGAATTCAAGCTACATACTTACAAATATACTTCTGTTTATACTGCAAACGATTTTCAACCTTACATGATAAGATTTAAGTGTTTGATAAAATGTGTAGATATGATTGTACAAATTGCACATTTGGCTGGCGCCCAGTAGAGATTCTGTACGTTTTGGAGACAAATCATTGAGAGAAAACAGATTCGCACCGCCATTGCACTCGACTACAGAGGAAATATCGTTTGTTATTGTTGTTCCCTTTCTTCCATTTGTATTGCTTTCATGAATTCCGTAAAATTTAGTTTTAGATACTAGGGTTTCCGCGAAATAATGGTCTGTTTCTCTATTTCTAATAGCAACAGTATCTGAACAAAACGTACGAATGCTCTCTATCAAAACGAATGTGTTTTTGTTTACCCATTACGTGTTGTTTGCAACGAAACTCTAAAAAAATACTTAATGCATTTTGACTAAACTTGAAACTTCTGGCTATAGCAACAATACAATAACTGATTCACTCATTCATCAATCAGATATATGTAGTGATAATGACTTTTGTGTAATTATTAAAACGTCAATCACTGTTGATTCGATTTGATGATAAGCAACTGTAGTGTTACATAAAAATATCAAATCGCGTCACGTTATAATCACGTAAATATTCGTTGTGATTTATTCATTTTGTGGTACTAATAGCAAAGTCTTCGAAAAAAAATGTACCTAATTCTGTACTCAGAAAGTGCAATTAAGTGTTATATAAAACTTTTGTCTCAGTGTGACTTAGCAAATCTTAAAACATGTCACAACATTCAGATTTCCACTTGGTGCCAAGACTTAAACTCCTTTACATAAAATATATTTATATTTTCGTTGCAAATAAGACATTACTGACCTACTTAACACCTAATTTTGGCTCATTCTCTGCTTACTTAATATGTATGCTAATAAAACTACTTCAACATCCAGTTGTTTATTTAAAAATTACGGTTATTACCCCTCGAAATTGATGTAAAGTTGTCGAAACCAACTTTGGAAATACAATCACGCGAAAATAAAATAAAAAAACGAACTCGTTAAGACTTGTTAAATATATGGGCGTATGCACAAAGTTTCTTTTGAAACACTCCAAGTTTACTATAATGGACCCTTATCAATGGGGCGATCAGTACTTTCCATCGAAATTTTCTTTGGTTGGCACACAATTAGCTCTGATAGCTTTTTGTACAGCGTCATGCTCGCGTGGCGGTTTCAACGATCCCGTTACACAGAATGCATTTGACACTGGACAGAATTCCTGGTAAAGGGTATTTGACAACCTCCCAGTGAACAATATTCATTTTTTATTTGTGCACTCTATTGGAATTTTTACCGACCTTTATAAATGTAAATAAAATAGCAGTTCTAGATGGAATAGCAATAAAATGGTTTGGTCGAATGTGGTTTGTTATATGTTACTGGCAATGTGTATAATGTAGGCATTCTATAGAAGCCTAGGCAATCTATAGTAATATATAGAATGTGTGAAATAAATAGGTTATGGTCTATATTTTGAGGTAATTATATTTCTGAATGGTTATAAAAAAATAACCTAACAAAACTAACCTAATCTAAAAATAAAAAATAAATAAAATCTAAAAAAAAATAAAAAAAATAAAAAAAAATAAAGAAAAACTAATCTATTCAAGTCAAATTGCGCTGTATGGACACTGGCCTCCCGTCCTGAATATAATATCTTCTAATATATAAAATTCTCGTGTCACAGTTTTTGTTGCCATACTCCTCCGAAACGGCTTGACCGATTTTGATGAAATTTTGTGAGCATATTGAGTAGGTCTGAGAATCGGCCAACATCTATTTTTCATCCCCCTAAATGTTAGGGGTAGTCCACCCCTAATTTTTTTTTTTTGATTTTTTAGATAAAATTTTTAATTTCTATTTTTTTATGATACAACATACAAAAATACATACAATCCTCAATTTTCACCCTTCTACGATGAACCCTTATTTTTTAATAGCCATTTTAGTAATTTAATATTTTTTTCTTTCCGGTAGAAAAATGATCAATCGTCATTTAATTATTATCTATTTTTCATCCCCCTAAATGGTGCAGCGGGAACGGGATCTGACGCCACGAGGGTAGGAAAAAATTGGCGGTACGAAGTTCGCCGGGACAGCTAGTATTATATAGATTAGAAAACTAATACGGTAGGTGAGTTCCCACATTAGCCTTCGTGGTGGTTTTTTTTTTATAATCACCATTAAAGTTTTTGATAGCATTTCATACATTGCCTCCTGCGCACTCAGTATTACAGAACACCGGATTCTACTCGTATTTTGTTTTTGCATTTTCTTTGTGTTAGACAGAATAGATACTGCTAATTTTTTTTTTTGTTTAATAGGCTTTTGTTAGAATTCTAAATAACATTAATGGAACTAAACAATGCTGGTTTAAGGTTATATTAGTTTCTATCAGTGTAGCTGCCGAATTCATTAAACGTTGTGTTATGACAATAATTCGTAATCAAATACGGGATTGCCCCTTGCCGATAATTACTCACTTGCAAAACTTAGTAGTGCATGATTTGTGCATATATCATGTATCCATATTTAATATTATAAATGCGAAAGTAACTCTCTCTGTCTGTCTGTATGTTATGCTTTCACGCCTTAACCACTGAACCGATTTTGATGAAATTTGGTATAGGGGTAGATTAGACCATGAGAAAATACATAGGCTATGTTTGGTCGCGATAACTGACATCCACGCGGGTGGAGCCGCGGGCGAAAGCTAGTATACTATAATGGTACATGAAAAAAGGAATATCGCATAATAAAAAAAGCCCACAAGCAAAATGAAACAACGTAATTTTAACGTAATGGGGCAAATATAGCAACAATAATGAGAACACCAACATTACAGTGAGCTTTTCTAATTGGTTCAAGGACTTTGATGGTTTAGTTCGTTGGAACCAATGTGAATAGTAAATCAATCATTGTACCATGTATATTGTAGAAATTCAAGAAATAAAGCCAGTTAACAATTTACTTGTCATTTAAGTTAGTAAAATATTGGCACTGAAAAAATATGTGCTGTGATTTTTAAGTGAAAACTTCTTCAGTCATTGAGTTTTTTATAGACTAAGACCAGGAACTCCCTGCCAGCTCACGTGTTTCCTTCTTCCTACAGTTGCTACTGTACCGGGTCCTTTAAGTGGGGCGTGAAAAGGCATCTGATGAGACCGTCAAGCTGAGTGCCACCACTGTTAACATGGTGCATGTTTACGATGGTGACCCTCTTTCCGAGACTTTGCCTTTAGCTTAACATCTGGCGAGATGAAGTCAAATTGACGTGTCCTTTATAAAAAAAATCATTTCTCGAGATGAAAAAAATCATTGAACTCGCGAATGGGTTTTCGTGGCGATCATGGAGCTTAAACTGTGATATTTAAAAACAAAAGCTTGATTTTTCTCTTTTTATTTATGTTTAAAATATGAGTGATGATTTACGTTCTTCCTATGGTTTTTTTTTCAACGACTCAGTAACAAAAATAAATAAATCCATAAAACCCTGCAAATATCACAGAGAAAAATATTTATATAGACCTTCCAATGAACAATAAAATGTATTCGATTCTTCTATGCATGAATGGCATTCTTTACTCAACGTTCGTATTCTGTAAATAGATACGCTTACTTCCAGATCAAAAAATTCTATGTTATATTAAAGGTCGAGGAAATATTTTTCTTTAGAAACTTACAGACGAATAGAAAACCAATTGATCATAATAATAGAGTTTAGTTTGGCAAATATTGTCAAACAATTTAAAAAAAAAACAAAAAAGTATGAACAGTGTTCAATGTTGAAAGTGTTCTTAAACTCATGTTAAAAGTGTTACTTAATTCAAATCTAGATTCTGCTATGTGTATAATATCTGAAAAGATATATTTAAAAGTTCAATATTGCTCTCAGAAGTATAATAAAACTAATATATTATTTTAAATCATTCATAATCATTCATTTGTTCCTTCATTTCTTTTTTTTTTTTTATACAGAACATGTCAATTTTCCCTTTCACGCCCCGCTTAAAGGACCCGGGACTGTAGGAAGAAGGAAACACGTGAGCTGGCTGGGAATTCCAGGTCTTAGTGGTGCGGCATAGGAATGAATCACTGAAACGCTTGGTTCTAGCAGGTATACTCCGCACCGTAAATGGATGACATCTTAGCCCTGCACGTGTCGTCCAGTGAAGGAAAGGGGAGGGTGGGACTAATTGGAAGAGCTCGTCAGAACATTCACCATGGTAGAGACGGTAGAAAACTGCAAAAGACGCAACATCTCTACGCATCTGCAAAGGCTCGAGGGTGTTCGTGACCTCAGGATCCCCAATAATGCGGACCGCACGTCGCTGCAACCTGTCGAGAGCATCTAATAAGTACTTTGCGGAGCCGTCCCAGAGATGTGAGCAGTATTCCACGCAGGAACGAATTTGGGTCTTGTATAGAAGACACCGCTGCTCCGGCGTGAAAAAACGTCTCACTCTGTTCAGGACTGTATATTCTGGACTGCACTTCAGCTTTGTTGCCATCTAGCGGAGTGCAGTCAATTGACGGACCAAATATAAAAAAAAAAGGAAGGGAAGGGGCAGGAAAGGAGATACCTTTGCTGTAAACGCACATGCCTGGGTCTTCTTGGCATTGAACTCGACCAGGTTCCTAGCGCCCCATTGAGAAATGTGGTCCAGGATCCGGTCCAACTCTGTGACAAGAAGCTGCCTTTTTTCCGCGATATCAGACTGCTTGGCCGCAGGATGTGCGTAATAACTCCCGTGTAAGGTGCTGTCGTCTGCATAGCAGTGAATGTTTCCGTTACAGAGCATGTCATTGATATGCAGAAGAAAGAGAGTGGGAGATAAAACGGAACCCTGCGGCACGCCAGCATTTACCTGCAAGAACTCCGAAGCTCGTCCATCACAAAGGACGCGAATACGGCGCCCCTGCAGGAAGCTTGCAATTCATTCATTCAATCATTTATAGACGCCAATCATATTTTATATATTGGTTATTGTTTGTAACTTTTGAGGGCAATTGTGCTCAAATGTGAAGTGCTAAATCTACAAAAATAAACTAGAAAAATATACAGTTTACTACTTTTGAATAAACGTGGGAAAATATAGAAATCTCGTTTTATAGCCTTTAACTTCAAGGTGACCTTTAACGTCTAATAGGTTGCTGACCGGCGGACTGAGTTATTATAGTAACGTTGCTCTTACTTGCGTGATTAATACAAAAATAGCTAAGAACATTTCTTATAGATTACGTTCCTATGGGGTTTTATAAAGCTATACATTCAGCATCAGAAAGATGTTGGAATTGCTCTTAATAGTCCTCTTTTTATCTTTTAAGATCATTTTGAGACTTCGTCGTCAATATATTTCTGACACTGACTGATCCTTATATTGTATATAATTGTAAAGCAGTCATGTTTGTATATTGGTGATATTTTAGAAAAACTTGGACTATGCTAGAACATTTCTGAAGACAAAAATATTTTTTGGAAAAGTACGGAATCAATTTTGATGCAGTTTTTTTATTAGAATGGTCTTGGTTAGACTGAAAATCATGTTTTATATAGCAATTGCGTAAGAACCGAAGATTTGACCGAAAAATTCGTTAGTAATTAAAAAAATTGAAGACAGTTTTAGTTTAGGTATTATGTATGGTTTATTTTAAACTAGCTTTTGCCCGCGGCTCCGCCCGCGTGGATGTCGGTTATCGCGACCAAACATAGCCTATGTCCTTTCTCAAGGTCTAATCTACCTCTATACCAAATTTCATCAAAATCGGTTCAGTGGTTTAGGCGTGAAAGCGTAACATACAGACAAACAGAGTTACTTTCGCATTTATAATATTAGTATCGATTTACAAGTACATACATTTCTTGAAAAGGCAGACTTTCCAAAAGGGCTATTCTGCGAACAATAAAACGGGCTATGTGATGGCGGACTGAGACTGACAGCGCGGCTATGGCGAAATTTCGGAAACTTTTTACCATTTCCCTTTAAATTGCACTTTGCGAGCGAATAGCCTAGTGGTATGGGTAATGGACTGCTGAGACGAGGTCTCGGGTTCGATCCCAGGTTTACCATGGCACACACCAATGACTTATCGATGATTTTCGAAGTTATGTGTGTATTTATCGCAGGTTTATAAGTGCCCGGTTAATGGCAATAGTCTCGCCACCTATTACATTGGGACTTAAACATAAACTGGCGAAATGTGGGTGCCAGCACCTCTGCCTACCCCTTCGGGGAATATGGGCGTGAGTTTATGTTATGTTATGTTTATTTGTAGCCCTCTTGTTCTTTAGTAGGTCACTTTGTTTTTTTTTTTTCACTGAGATCTGAAGTCGAACTGTTTTTGTTGTAATATCGTGAAACTTTCTACTGAAAAATTTTTTAATGTACATTTCATTTTTACTCTCCATGGATTTATACTGATCCAACAAAATAACATCTATGCAGATTATCCTTAGGCTGTAAAAAATAAAGCTATATAATAAGAATCTACACATATTTAAATCTATAATAAATTGAATATCTATATTATACACTTTATTAATAATGTACATCGTTGACAAATTTCCAAACTTAAAGCAGCTTCTCTCTCAAAAATCTTTCCTACAAAGTCACCTAGTATAGCAAATTTTATTTTTCATGCTTATTTGCTTACTGTGTAGGTATTTCACGCATCGTTTAAGAATCTCGCACCCTAATAACAACATTTACACACACATAACCTGCCAATTTTCAAAGTAATTTGACTTCCAATTTGATTCGTTCAAATCAAATTGGTAAAATAGCCATATTTATCGCGCCACTTATCGCGTAGGAAATAAATAAAATTCAGTAGGAAAGTTGCAAGTCGCAACATATGGCCTGGAGCGTAATGTCCGACGGAGAAATTCAATCGCTTGAAAGCTTCTACTGTATGTGAATAGAAGTAGCGATAGTGTGAAATTTAAAGCAATGGTGGTACGAGAGAACTGTTTTATTATTGGGGAGAATACCTTTTTACAGTTGGAAAAACATGGTTGCTTAAATGCGACTAAGGATTTGTGATAAAACCTCTGAATAAAAAGATAAGTTTCAAATCTTCGAATACCAAAATTATACTAACCGGGTGAATTTTACTATTACATTTTACCATCGAAGATTTTTCACAAAAAAATTCAGCTTTACTTATTAATAAACTTGGTAAAATGACTATACATGGTAAAATGGCGTACATTGGGAGAGGCCTATGTCCAGTGGTGGACTGCGGTTGGCTAATTTGATTGGTTGAAATGGTCCATCATCATAAACGGCTTTAGTCTCGATTGAAGCAGTAGGTAAAGAAGTAGGCTAGAGCCCTCAAGATCTTTATGAGCTCAAGGTCATGATAACAGCTAATAAAACGATAATCGCTAAATGACTCACACAAATCTGGTCTCCTATAATTACTGATCAAAATATTACACTTTCAAACCCTACGAAAAGCTATAAAACTTAAATTTATGTCATTACTTTAAACCCTCAAATTACTTTCAACTCCATTCCAAACTCCCCCTCTTGCGTGCTCGAAATGCGCAATGTGTAACTAACATGCAAGACAATCCTGTGTACTCGCTTATAGTAAACCTGTATTACTATTAATTAAATACCCGAAAAATATATAACCGAGTTCCGAAGATTATAATCGTGATTATTTACAGCTTTTACAAGTTAACGACATCATAAATAATAGCCGTTTAGTGGTTGGTGGCGGCAAGGGGTTAGCCAACATATGGGTATTTATTATTTTTATTACAATTTTATGGTAATCGATGGTGTAAAACAATCAGGTTGTGAAAAATTATATTTGCGGCAACCCCAAACGTTATCTCGTAAGCTATTGGGTTGGAAACCGTTTAGTATTTCCTGCTCATTCTTTTAAAAAGAGTTATGTGTTTTCTTGGTGTTGTGTATGGTTCTATATCAAAGAAGTTATGGATTTTAGTACCTTAATATATGATCTTCTGCATGTATGTTTAATGAAGATAACTGTCAATGGCACAGGTAATAAACCACATAAACCATAGTGATTTTTAGTTTATTGATCTTGTATACTTAGCTTTTGTGTTAATGGTAAATGGTAATTTATATTTTTAGATTGCTTCTTCTTCATGATGCTGCAGATATCTTAAATCTTACTTTATCTTATTGCCCAACCCAGATCTTCGAGGCCCATGCCAAAGATATGATACATAATGAGAAGATAGCATACCACAGGTAAAAAAAGAGCGCAGAATACCCCGAGCTCCAAATTGTAAGCTTTCGATACAACAGGAACCACTGAGATGATCATAAGTTGAAATGTAATAGTGAGCGTCGCTTTCACTCACCAGGAAGAGACTGGCCAAGTATACGAGTCGGGGTCTTGTGCGATGGATTCCGTACTATTACATACAGACAGACACAGACGAACAGTGAAGCCTTATTAATAGGATATCGTTTTACCCTCTGGATACACAATCCTAAAAAGACTTTTAACAAAAGTCGTACTGTACCATCCTGTAATTTTCGTTCCAAAAGTCCTCTTTTTACCCCAAAATTCAGCACAAAGTTTTAGAGAGAACACTCCAAAGTTTGCTTCGAACCTGCAATTGACTTATCGCCTATCCCCTCGCCACCTTTCACCTGTATACATTGAGACACATCCTACTCAACCCCGTTTCATTCAATATGGCGTGTGAATCCGACATTAAGGCCTGTATTTTAATTTTCACATATCGTCCATATGCCACGTCCCAGCTCGTACCGTTCACACGAATCTAAGGTTTATGGTATTGTAATGTGATTATTGTTTTATATACACGAGCTTTTATGAAAAAGTTAACTGTTTCGTGATTTTTAATCGTTGGTATATGCTTGATTTATTTGATGAACAGGTAATGTAGTCGTTTTTGAAGAAGTCATTATTGAAAGGAGTCCTGGTTTAGAGAGTAATAAGTAATAGAACATTCAATTATACAAAGGGCGATCTCATCCCTAGATGCGATTTCTTTCAGGTAACATTAGGATGTAGAGAAATTCCGAAACATGCACGTTAGAAGATAGCGTAGCTGTCACAAATCTGCATGGATAGTAACGTCACTTCTATTCAAGAGCTGAATGAATTAAAGATGCATAAAAATTTCAATCGGGAAGATGGGTTTAAATTATCTACAACATGGAATCCAGGAATTCAAAACATGCAACCTCGCTTTTTTGCGCAGTGGGATAAACAACGGACAGTTTGCTTACAGAATAAGGACACCGTGAGTGTGCTATGTGACGATAGGTACATGGCGAAAACAAAATATCGAGAATGTGCGGGTAGATCAAGAACCTACTACTTACCCCACGGCTGGCCGGAGTAGCCTGATTGAAAAGTCAAGGAAATCAAAGGTAAGTATGTACCTATACCATGATCGCGTTAATTCCCGTTTTAATTATAGTAACTACTTACTAGTAGATGCTAACTGCTTGAAAAACTTTAATACTAGAAGTTAATGTACACACATATTGTCAAATTTGCAGCCTGTGCTTTTAGACGAATCGGCTCTTAGGGATTGTGCCTCAGAGAAGGTAAGACTCATATCTCTTAGATCAATGTAATAGCCGGATTTTTTTTATCAAAAAGCTTCATTTATCTATATAGTCTATATAAAAATTATAAATTACGAGCTGTGGATCGCGGCTCCACCCGCATGAACATCAGAACCAGTTGTCGCTGCTAAATATCCCTGATTGCATGATGATATATTGCAATAAGAATTTTCAAAATATGTTCAACCCTACAACGTCACAAACTCATAAAACTTTACCTGTTTATTATAACAATAAGCATAACTAAATAAAACCTTGACTAATTAAAACGCAAACACTCGAAGTTCTAAAACAAGATACCACCTAATTTAAAGTTAATCAAGTTGAAAATGGAACATTTAGTTACATTCTAACTCTTAGCACAGCACTTAGCCGAAGCTCGCTTGAACTTGGACAACGAAAGCTTAAATTAATTTTAATTCAATCCTTCTTGTTAGTAAGTTTAGTGCAAGATGCATCTGTTCTCTGTTCAGGTAAAGTTTAGACCCGCTCGTACAACTCGTCTGTTAACCAGAGTGTTAGTAAATAGGATTTTAGTCTAAAGTAGTCTAGATGAATAATTTTAGTTTTCCAGACTTTCTAATTACTTATTTTGATTATTTTGATGGCTTGATTACTTTCGTAGATTGCTATAGTTGAAGTGTTTAAGTAATTGTTACGATTTAATGAGAAATATCATGAGAACAAGCTTCTTCAAATTGTAACTTTTCGATTAAAGCTCTTCATTTTATGGGAGAAGTTTTATTAATAACTAGCTTTTGCCCGCGGCTCCGCCCGCGTGGATGTCGGTTGTCGCGACCAAACATAGCCTATGTCCTTTCTCATGGTCTAATCTACCCCTATACCAAATTTCATCAAAATCGGTTCAGTGGTTGAGGCGTGAAGGCGTAACATACAGACAGACAGACAGAGTTACTTTCGCATTTATAATATTAGTATGGATTTTAAATTGAAATGAAATTGTACCACGATTTTAACCATCGCCCTAGCAGAAAATGCGGCGTGTCGTTTTTCTGCACGCGCCTCTCAATTGGAGACAAACTTAAAATTATCGGCTAATACATATACATATAGATGGAAGATTTTTGTGCCTCCTGGGGGATGAACTGAGAACGAAGTACTCGAAATATTTGAGATAAAGAATTTCACTCAAATAACACATTCCTTTATTGTTTTAAAGTAGTAAACATACCTTTATTTAAACAAGGAAACGGACTGCATTCAGTGATTTTCGAAAACTTGCTTTTCACACCCGGTAATCGAACCGACTAAAACTCGAAAGCATTTAAGGGATTTCCTTTCACTTAATTTACCATGTTTGTTAGAGAGATTTGATCCTTATAATTACTACTAACTACTACTAGCAACTTTTCGACTTTTAATGCAGTTTGTTTCTTTTTAAAAATAAAGGAATGTTTACTTTGAGCTAAACTTTCTATCTCCAGTATTTCCAGTACTTCCTCTCTAGGGGGATGAAAATCTTCCACCCTGTATAACGTTGCGCCTCTTCCCCAGTAAGGTAAGCAGAGCCCTCATGTTTCCACCTGCTACGATTATGACATACTCGTACATCTGATACATCTTTCTCTTCTTCTACTTTCATAATATTATTGTTATACAAGCTGGCTGGTTTTGGGCTAAGACTCAAGGATATCTACTTAGGGTGGACCTGGTTCCCAGGGGATACATGGAAATAGACAGTAAAGTGACACAGTTCAAGTAAAAAATACTACATCAGTGCAGAAACTAAACTTGCATTTTGTACCAAAATACAGATAAACTGTAATACATTGTTAAAATACTGGAGCGTACAATCGTACATTACTTAATTTTATCTTAAGACTTAATTGCGAAGCACAGAGAGTGTGTGTTTTATTAAACTATTCCATCTTCCCCGCAGAACGAAAAACGTCTGAAGATTTAATTTTAAGTCTTTTGTTTGCAAGCAAATTTGCCATTGTCTCTGTTGAGTCATCTCTCAGAAACTGAGTAACAAAGGTTTATGATTTGGTAATACAATACAGCCCTTGAATCTAATTATTATAAAGTGGCGTTTTACCCGACATTATTGGATGTTATTAAATCTTAAAGAAATGAAAAGAATTTTGTTGTTTTGGATATTTTGCGTTAGTATTCTCTGTATTTTGAAATGCTACTGAGCTTGCAATTTGGCTGGGTTCACTTTACTAGTCTCTCTGCAGATTTGACTGAACTTCGGTATTTTCCGTGAAACTATTGCTACCCTACCTCCACAACCCGAAGACGATATCGAAGCAATGCTGTTAGACCAGTTTTTTGGACTTTACTGATGTTTCAGCAGTGCAGTTAATTGTTCAAGATCTTTAAAATCATTATTTTGCAAAATAATGGTTCCTATCTTTTCTTTCTTTAATGCGATATTGATGAAAAAATTACTTTTAATTTAACATTTTCTCTCATTTATTGCTTGAGTGACAATATACTCCCTGAACCTTGTTTGTTACCCGCCGAAGGAAGGAGGGTTATGTTTTTTGTGTATCTTTTCTAAGCTTCACCAAAGTAGCAAAAACAGAATAACTTATTATATCTCCCTAATAAAATATGTTGTGCCAAAGAATACTTAAGTTAGCTGAATATTATCCAATAAATTCTTGCATCACTGTCTAACACTAGTAATATCTCAAAGGAAGTGTACTTAGACATATAAAATGATATTCTACGCCTTATTTTTGCTATATCTTGGCTTTTTACTACGTGTGTGTTATTTGCAACCACATTATACTTCGGAGATACCGTCTCACACCGAATGGAATAATACAATTTATTTTATAAAAGTTGTTTTTGACGGCGGAGAAAATGTACTGCTTGTTTGTTGCTTTGTGTTTTCTCTACTTAGACACAGGCTATAAAGTTGGCGGTTAAAGTATACTTATTCCTTTATTATAACTTCAAGCATGGTTTCCACTTAGAAGTTTCAATATCGAAATATTTTCTACGAGATAACTGGTGTGCTTCAGAGATGGAATGAAGTATTGAGTTGAATGATCTTTGAAATCTTGTTTAAAATATTGTTGTTCAGATTCTGTATTTGAATAATTCGTACCTATATCAAAATTATTAAGTATAATCCATACTTCCATACTTCCATACTTATATTATAAATGCGAAAGTAATTCTGTCTGTCTGTCTGTCTGTCTGTTTGTTACGCTTTCACGCCTAAACCACTGAACCGATTTTGTTCAAATTTGGTATAGGGATAGGTTAGACTTTGAGAAAGGACATAAGCTATGTTTGGTCGCGATAACCGTCATCCACGCGAGCGGAGCCGCGGGCATAAGCTAGTAATCTATAATATAAAAAAGAATCGCTAAATGTGTTGGTGAGCGCATAACTCAACAACGCCTGGTCCAATTTGGCCAATTCTTTTTTTGAATGTTCCTTGAAGATCAAAGATGGTTTTTACGGCGACAAAAATTCGACTAATTGCCGGGAACGCGGGCGAAGCCGTGGGCAAAAACTAGTATTCATAATAATAACAAATGGACGCCTCAATTGCAGGTTGAAAGCTTATCATGATAACTTGTTGAGGAAGTTATTATGTGGATCGCAAAAAAATCGATAACAATCGATTTTTGATCCACAATTAGAATCCATAAAATTGAAGTCGATCGAAAATCGAAATTGAACGAATCTAAAAATCAATCGCAATAAAATTGATTGCTATTCATGTTATATACAAAGTAACACTAATGTTATTAGTACTTACTAGTTAAAGCTGACAATAACATATAAACCTAACAATATACATATTTTAGTAGACCAAATAATATTTATTGAAACAAAAAATCTCGCTCATTTCACGGCTCAACGCTAAGGATATAATGTACTGCGCGACGACTCCATATAATGTGAGTCCTTGCCTTTGTTTATTTTTATATTATTCATTTTTATTTCGCTCACTGTGATGTGCAAACAACAATAGTCCCTTGACATTACAGAACATGGTTTATATTTGGTTTTCGTACGTTATTTGTCATTTCATAAGACCTTTTGGGATTTTTGTTGGTTACAAGTAAATATCAGAATTGGTAGTTATTCAGGTATTTGTGTTGGGAAATTTTCTACGTTTCAGGGGTAAATACCACGGGCCTACACTTTCAATTTCGATGTTATTCTTATTGAGAAAATTCCAACAATATCTATTATTATACATCATAATATATTCGGTTGAATCAAGACGCGACGTTTCTTGCGTCAACAATATTTCTCTGAATGAAAAATGAGTTATCACGTTTCTGTTCAAGGACATTCATTCATCTTTATCGGGCCAGATGGGGGTTCTCGGAGGGGGCGGACATGCGATGTGAACGTGGAGTTATTCCACAGACAATGGCCCATCTGTTGTCATGTGCTAAATGCCCATACACATGTACACCGCAGGACCTTATCTGCGCCTCCGAGAACGCCATACATGTGGCAGAACACTGGGAGAAGATAATTTGAGGTCCGAGGCGCCATCGCCACGATAGAAGAAAAGAAAAATTCATCTTTAAAATCTTCAACATGTATCGTGTTTTCTTTTTTTTATCTAGATTATGTCCGTAGAAACTCCTACACTGGTTTTTTTTACGTGCGGAAATCCCCTCGGATACCTCCCCCGCCGGAGCCGGAAGGGGAGGTTATGTCGGACTTGAACTGACAAAAACCGCAAGCCGACTGAAGGTCGTAGTGCTAGGTCGGGGGTGACTCCTGCACTGCAATAACGATATTTATGGTTACAAATAATTTGTAGTGGCAATCAAACCCATGATTACAAACGTTCTAACAAAATCAAGAGGTTTTAATTTTGATATTAGGTGAACCATGTCTTCAATAAGAAAAATTACTACCATCCTACTGTTTTTCTCACTCTCAAATTATAAAAATACCCTCCAAATGTGTGAGTAGTGCAACGTAGTGACCCAGTTTCCGTACAATTGCAGTATTCTCTATTATCACAGCCATAATTACAAAAGATGCCTCGAGGTATATTTTCACCGTGTCTGAAATGTTAAGGTGGTTTAAAATGAAGATATATGTATTATTTTAGAGGCTATCTCTGTAGCAAAATAATATTAAGAGAGGTACAAATCTAGTGGTATAATTGAGAAAAGTGGATTTAATAAGAACAAATACATTCGCAAAGCAAAGCCTCGGAGCGTGCGGTTGTCATAATATGAAAGTCTATGGCAGTCGTTAGGGGTAGTTAAAGCCTTAAGATGTCCGATAACTGGTGTAACTGCAATGCTTCGATATCGCTAACAGGTTGTGGAGATCCCAGTCGCTCCACAGAACATGATCAAAGTTCAGGCAGGGTTTCTTCTCGGTTTAGGGCTATTTTTTTACGGATACCTCCCCTGCCGGAGCCGGAAGGAGAGGTTATGTTGGACTCGAAACAACTAAAATCGCACGCCGACTGAGGGTCGGTCGTGGTGCTAGGCCGGTGGTGAGGTTGTCTTCGATATACCTATCCCTCGCACTCCGGCTGATCCAGGGCCATCCCTTACGGTCTGGCTATCCTCGGGGGTTTAGGGCTCATATGACATTGCGTAGCTAACACAAACGTAACAAATAAACTCACAATCCCATGTTTAATAATATTAGCTAGAATTTCAAATCCTTATTTTTATTTTATAACAAGCATAAAACTTTCAGCATTATCTTTTCAAATTTGTTAAATAAAAAGTTTTTAAAATTCAAGCAACTGAAGTTTGTGGTCGTAAATAAATATGAAATTTGACTCGCGAGAATACAACCCAAACAGCAAGAATACAGCCCAAAGCAATAGAGAAGTGCTACTAAATTTCTAAATTTCTCTCTAGATGACACTAACAAAACTTCGGCCCCATCGCGTCTCAATAGAAAACACACGAACTGAAATTCCCTATAGAACCGCGCTTGAACTGTTGCCAACACTAAATGCAGCGATTTATCATCTGAATTTGAAAGCGCTACATTCTCGAAATTTTGTGACATATAGGGATAGACTTTTATGCTAAATATTTGATATTTATGAGGCTATGTGCGTGAATGTTGCTCATATTATTAAAGGATTTCCTTAGTGACGTGAAAAGTTCACTGTGTATAACGAATTGTAGCTACATAAGTATATACTAATATTATAAATGTGAAAGTAACTCGGTCTATCTGTTGGTCTGTATGATACTCTTTCATGCCTAAACCACTAAACCGATATAGATGAAATTTGGTATAAAGGTAGATTCGATCTAGATTCTTGAGAAAGGACATAGGCTATATTTGGTCGCGATAACCGAAATCCACGAGGGCGGAGCCGTGGGCAAAAGCTATTGTGTAATATGTGTAGCATCTGATAAGACTTCATGACGTAAAAAAACCCCACGATTATCTACGTAGGTAGAGCGAACTATGCTTGAAATTTCTTTGAGGGATACAATTCTTAAAGAGGTCCTCTAACAAAAAGTTGAAGTTACCGACATAGCTGAGGTAGGCTGTGAAAGATTGAATTCTATGCAATATGCTTCCATGACCATGTCTGTTGAAAATCAAACAAAACGTCGGATTCAGTGTTATTAACAAAATTATACAGCATAAATTGCGATGAAGTCTTTAAACGTTAAAATTTTATTTCAATATATATTCATATTACACTTTCAACAATAGCGTGTATTTTGCACTTAATTATTTTTACAAGTCACCTAATAGCCCGTTAGAGACAAGTGCCAATAATATCGCCCCGCTCATTTTTATCACTCGTATAACTCCAATAAGGAGCGCAAGTTCGCAGCTTGACGTCTATACAACCACAAACAGATGCAAGTTTAATGTCTTTCGCCCCACAATACCGTTTCAAACACTTGAGTATGTGAACTACAATAGGATTGTATCGATTTCCTATACAATATAGTTGATATAATATTGGCCAAACTATTTTCAGTTTGGGAAGTTGGGAAATAAATTTAGAAATATTATTGTGATCTGAAATTCGTTTTACTTTTTGCTGTGCAAGATTATGAGTGTCTTCTTTTTCATTCAAGTGCCAAACCTAGTTACATTTTGAAGCCAAGGGTATATCATGTAATCTAAACCCTTTAAAATTGGTTTAAGTATTACTATTAGAGGAGCGCCAAATCTAACCAACAGCTCCGATAGGAAAGCCTATGCCGGAGTCTCTTCCGTCAATCAACATAATATACACCCGCTTACAAGGTAAGCTTCTTTGAGCCCTAAAGATCTTTGTACATCCCCAAAAGTAGTATCTCTGAGACCCTGTACACCCCCAGAAATAAATCTACTAGTACCGGTTGATGATGCTTTTGATGAAGTACAAACATCAGACCTACAGACAAACATTGCAGCATTATCAAGAATAGTTATATATAAAATAGAATCTAAACTTAGTTTCCAAATTATTCTAACTTTTAGGGTACACACCCCAAAAGTTAGCAAGTATTTCATTTTATGTCTAAAATTCTCAGAACTATTCAAAGTCTATCTAGACTCTATTATGACTATGTCTATTTATTACGCCCAGCCAGACTTTCCAAATAGTTTGCATGAAGTATTTTTAATATACACATCGCGCAATATCGAGACGTCAGTTTTATAGCTCGGGTTCATGCGGGAAATTTTGGTACTGGGCACTTTTTTATTGCGTTTGACTTTAAAATAAGTATTTCGGCTTCGAACTGACTAAAACCTTCCCTTTATCACATCGGCTTACGTGATCATGGCATATAATATGTGCCCTTGAAATCGAATTGTATTATTTTTGAAAAGTTAGTTGGTACAGACTGGAGTCGTAAAACGACGGATCGCCAACACATTAGAGATACCTATACTCTTTGAAAAGGTCTCTCCCAATGGACTGTGACTAGCTAATATCGATTTTAAGTACCAGAATGCTGCAATTTATGAGATTGCAGGAACCCAAACCCCAGTCCTTTTCAAAACAAAAGGAATATTGATAACACGTCGTACTACACCTACAGTAACTAATTTCGGTCTCTTAATATGTTACACTGAGTCACGGTACCGTGCTAGCAATGAATCCCTTCCTTTGATTTCGGTTGAAGAGTAATTGCACTGGACTGTACACGTATTCACAAAGCGAGTGAATTTACCAGGCTGGGGGCCAAACGTGTATGGAAAGAGCTTGCACTTTGAAACTTAATTGGTTCTTCTATATTTTGGATTAAACGAGAAATATTTTGAGTTAAAAATGTTTGTGGATAACCTAGAATTTTTTCGGGTGGAATTTTCAACTTTAATTTTTTTTTTCATTTAGTCTGTAAAAACTGAGTACTGCTGCAATACCAGAAATGTAATAAATAATATGTCAACCACGTGAAATAAAGAAAGCAAAACGAAATATGAAAGAGGGGAGAAAGATGGGAGTTATGTCATAACTCTGATAAAATAGGATATTTAAATTTTATATATATTATACATTATACCTATAAATAAGCCGCTTGGTTCCTAGCAGAGTAGATTTCGGTCCACTCCATCTCTTCCCATGCGGTGTCGTACAAGGCGACTAAGGTGTAGGGCTGTTTAACATCAGACAAATATATACAGTTCAGACTCAGCCTCATATGCATGGCTCGAGTCAACAATAGTGCCAGGAATACAGCAATAGTTATTTCCTAACTCTGATAAGATAGGATACTTAAATTTTATATATTATACCTACATTATACTTACCTATAAATAAGCCGCTTGGTTCCCAGCAGAGTAGAATTCGGTCCACTCTATCTCTTCCCATGCGGTGTCGTACAAGGCGACTAAGGTGTAGGGCTGTTTAACATCAGACAAATATATACAGTTCAGACTCAGCCTCATATGCATGGCTCGAGTCAACAATAGTACCAGGAATACGGCAATAGGCTCATACCCTATTACTGGGACCAAATACATTGATTGGTGAAATGTTGGTATTAATTCCCCTCTACCTAGCCTTCCGGGGACGAAGGCCTGATTGTATTACGGTGTTTTACAAGGCGATTAATCGATAAGGCTTTAACATCAGACAGATAGTATTATACAGCCCAGACTCAGCCTTAGGTATAGGCTCGAGTCAACAATAGTACTCGGATTTATACGTACCTATAGCAATCTATCTATCTATCATCGCACCGCTTGCTATCGGCAGGGAATTCATCCCCACACATTGCATCCGAAAACGGTGCGCACCGTGCGGTATGAAAGAAACATCATCCCACGCACGCTCAAGCTGTGGAATGAACTCCCTACCGTGGTTTTCCCAAGCGACTACAATATGAGGTTCTTCAAGAGGGGTTTCTTCAGGGTAGGCAGCACGAGTGTAACGCCCCTGGTGTTGCATACGTCCATAGGCCGCGGTAACCACTTTCCATCAGGTGGGCCATGGGCTTGTCTGCCACCTAAGTGGTATAAAAAAAGCAATAGGCTCACCCCCTATTACATGGGACCAAATACAATGATTGGTGAAATGTGGATGTTAATTCACATCTGCCTAACCCTATATGAATAAAAGCGTGATTATATGTATGTAGGTATTTAAATTTGGTAATTACACTAATTTAACATTTTAACACGTTTATCTTTCCATCCATACCTAATATCCTAACATGCACGAACAAAATGGCAAACAAGTGTGATAAAAAAGATCATTGGAATCGTTGCAAAATAACACTATAAACACGTTTTGGTTACTTTTATAGAGCAATTATGTCAAAAACGTTGCAAATGGTGCTATTTTAATACTGAAAAGCGTTTCTTATCACTCTTTAATTTCAACTACAGAGCTAATTTATCACCGTGACAGCCTTTATGTAATGTTTATAGAATAAATCAGTGATAAAACTAGGGCCTATTTGGGGTTCTGTAAACATTTAAAACACTAATATAGTGCTTAACATGAACACTAATTAGCACGTTCTAAAACGTTCTCAGGTTTTTTTATAGTACCAGATTTTGTTACTTGGGATATATACGTGCTGTAAAATCAAGTACCAAGAAATTATAAACGAATTTGACAGACATAAAAAAGCTCCTTAGATACTCCAAGATCAATCTTGCTCAGACAGCACAGACTATTAATATAATCAGATTTCTGACATCATTTGACAACTAGACATATTAGCTGAGTGCCTTAACACGGGAGATAGGAATTTCACACTTCGATTGTCAAAGCAGATTTAGTGTTAGGTAATGTAATATAGATATAAATTATTGAGGTTTCTTGTCATCTTGTAGGCTTTGTCTTGGTCATAACAGACATACAGGCTACTACTACTTTAATAAAGAAAAAGTGCAGTCGTAAAATAAGACTTTTTCGAAATCATACAAATCCACTCAATACTTACAAGAAAAAAATTTAAGATTCAACACATTGAAATAGCCAAGGTAAAGTATACTTGCAAACCCATTATAATCCCTTTTACAGTAATAAACTTTCAATAAAAATGAGTGGCGAGAACAATCGCCTTCTCGTGAATCGGTAAGTAAACTAGCTACTAATGGCTATCAGAAATCGTTATTACATTTCAAAAGACATTTTAATAACCCCATTGAGCAAGGCTCCATTAAATAGCAGCCATTTTGTGACGTCATTGTAACGCCTATTGTAGAAAAAAATCGCTGATAATTCTATATAATGGATGTCTGGAAGTGTCAATTGTATTAGATTCTCTTGTAAGCTAATTAGAATTCAAATTACTGAAATATCTCTATTATATATGAAACTGAAGTTTAACTATTTGTTCTTTTCCTGCATTTTTATTTATAGTTGGAAGGATATTTATGTATGTAGGCACCGACAGCGTCAGGAATATTTATTGACTACAAAGTCTCAAAATGATGTTAAAAATAAGGTATTAAGAGCAAATAAAACTGTTTTATTAAATACAATTATTGTAATATTTTCCGAACTAAAGGTTATCACCAAAAATAACACAACAATCCGTCAACAGAAAGGTGGAAAACCAAAAAGAAAAAGATAATTTTGAGCACCTTCTTCATCAATATCTTTCTGATGCGGACTGTACAAAATACCTAGTTTTACTATCTAATATTGGGGATGGACAAAGTTCGTACTGATGGCGACCAGTTACTATTACTTATTTGTCTTCCTAAAGTAATGAATATGGCATGGCAATGTTTCCGCGTGCATCTCTCTGAACAAGTGGGGTTACAAACACGTGGGTTTGTTTCCCTATGCGTCAAAACTGCCATCTGTTCGACAAGTGATCAAGGCTATATCCGCGTTCCTGACAATATATCTCCGTGGGAGTTTGAGGAATACTCGCTTACTGGCTACTTTATATATATTTTTTTTTTTTTTTTTTTTTTTATATTGGACACGTCAATTTGACTTCACCTCGCCTGATGTTAAGCTAAAGGCAAAGTCTCGGAAAGAGGGTCACCATCGTAAACATTTACCATGTTAACAGTGGTGGCACTCAGCTTGACGGCCTCATTAGATGCCTTTTCACGCCCCGCTTAAAGGACCCGGGACTGTAGGAAGAAGGAAACACGTGAGCTGGCAGGGAATTCCAGGTCTTAGTGGTGCGGCATAGGAATGAATCACTGAAACGCTTGGTTCTAGCAGGTATACTCTGCACCGTAAATGGATGACATCTTAGCCCTGCACGTGTCGTCCTGTGAAGGAAAGGGGAGGGTAGGACTAATTGGAAGAGCTCGTCAGAACATTCACCATGGTAGAGACGGTAGAAAACTGCCAAAGACGCAACATCTCTACGCATCTGCAAAGGCTCGAGGGTGTTCGTGACCTCAGGATCCCCAATAATGCGGACCGCACGTCGCTGCAACCTTTATATTGCCCTTAAAATGTAGGAATAAATTCTATTATGCAATATAATAAGTGCATGTACTTCATACTATTTATACTGTTGATTAATGACACTTGGTGGAATTCATTGTTACACATATTTTGAACACTTGTCCTTTCTCCACAGTATTTATTCTATCGTAGTTTTTAGGAATTAGAACATCCAAAACCGTTGGTAAATGTAAACCTTTGAGAATGCCGTAAGGCGAAACCGGTCAGGTGTAATAGAGTTGATAGAAAATTGGAAGAAACTTCATAATGATCTTTTCTATATTTTATGTAATCCTCTTATGAATATATAATTAGGTATATATATATATATATATATATATATATATATATATATATATATATATATATATATATATATATATACATGTATATTGTATATAATATATAAGTACTTACTATTTATTATTTTTATGTATACTATACTACTATTTATGTATTGTTAATATTTCTGTTATGTTTGTTATTATTATATGTGTATAAGTATCAGCGTAGATACCTATCTACTCTTATGTAAGTATGAACACTTACTTACTCTACAGCTTATTTATTATGTGCTCTATTGTATATCTAGTCACCGTTCATAATGCACCTACTTTGATTTCTCTGCACCACCTATGAGGTTGACTGGTAGAGAATGCTTACGGCATTAAGTCCGCCTGTGTACATGTGTGCATAAAGTTTAAATAAATAAATACTGTGGAAAAGTGTTCTCAATATGTGTAACAATGTACTTCAATTATAAATAAATGTATACCTATTTTAAACACAGTACAGTAAGCAAAATAATTATTTCCCCCTCACGTAATAAGCGCACAAGTTCTCCTCTTTTTTTACGCTCGGTAAAGTGCAAATATCTTGCGTCTTACAGGGGGTCGTAGCTTGCGGTACCCGCTTGTCATCTATAACAGTGATTTACTTTGATTTAGTGATCTGCCGAACCGTGTGATGCACATTGTGATTCTAACAAATCCTTACTAGAAAGTGTAAACCAGTGTTCTGTTCCTAAACCGGTATCTGCTGGATGCGTCTACAGATGTCTTCTTCTGTAAGCCTCGGAATCATACCTTTTAAGTGTAATAACTTCTCTGGAGACGTTCGAGGTTCGGAAAAGTTCTACACGATTGTCAATAGCTTGTCAATTATATTATCTTTTAGGTTTTGCCCGCTGCTTCGCCTGCTTGGATGTCGGTTATCGTGACCAAACATAGGTTATATGTTAATCCAGGGGTCAGCTAACTCTATACTAAATTTTATTAAAATCGCTCCAGCCGTTTAGACGTGAAAGAGTAACAAACTTTCGCGTTTATTAGTAGGATAATTTATTATATAACATTTGTAGGATTCCAAGTGCTCTAAGCACTCGCAAGTTCCTCCGATTTTGATACTACATAATTTATTATAACAAACATTTTAGTATAAAATAAGATTAATGTAAAAAGCACCACTCAAAATCAAAGGTGAGATCACAAGAAAAAAAAACATCCAAAAATGAATATTCAAAAACCACTTAGCGAAAACCGAAATGAATTTTGTCGGCAACAAAATTGAGCAATATATAAATATTTAATTTGGAACAATCTAGTTCCATTTCCATTAAATTTAATCCACTAAATATAAAAAGTAAACAGCAGCCAAGTTCATAATGTGCCTGAAGAATCGTAATAGAGACGGAATTTATTAAATTTCGTCTAAGCTACGTGACTGGCCCGAGGCCGCGGGGTTTCAACCCTATTAACCTTGTCTCCCCATGATTTAGGGGCGGAGAAGGAATTCCTCCGTATTTCTGGCTTTCACCTTTTCGTTCAGAACAGATTTTTACTTCGAGGTTTAATAAACTGACACTCCGTAATGAAGGGAATTATCGTTTATTTGCACGGTCTGATATTTAAATTGGTGCGGTTTCTTAATTAATAAATTGAAATAGGTATTTATGTTGTGTTTGAAATTGCTTAGAGTTAGAGTTAGAGTTTAGGGGGAAGAGGAACTAGTTTCAGAAAATATTAAATTAATGAATATGTTTATTAACATTGATATTTATGAGTGTTTCAATGTTATTATACACTGGCTGACCCGGCGGACTTCGTACCGCCAATTTTTGCCCACCCGCGAGGTATCAGATCCCGTTCCCACTGCATCCTCTACTATATTAAGCATGTATAATACATATAAACCTTCCACTTGAATTACTCTTTCTATAAAAAACCCCCGTCACAAAAAACACCAAAAAGTAAAAAAAAGGAATAAATTTTAATTCAACGGTTGCCATGTCGGGGGACCGTAACTGGATAAGTACAGTATCGTAAGGTCCCCCGACATGGCAACCGTTGAATTAAAATTTATTCTTTTTTTTACTTTTTGGTGTTTTTTGTGACGGGGGTTTTTTAAATTTTTAAATTAATTTTTATTTTATACATTTTAAATTGATCTACTAGTCAAGCTCTTTCATTTGATACCCATATTGAGGGAATTCTAAAGAAATTTGTATTCCAACATGTTGTGGCGGCGGCCACCTTGGACCGATTTTTTTCAAACATAGCTAAGAACACTCCCGACTAATATACCTTTCAAACAAAAAAAACTAAATCCAAATCGGTTCATCCGTTTGGGTGCTACGATGCCACAGACACACACACACACACACACACACACACACACACACACACACACACACACACACACACACACACACACACACATACACACACACACACACACACACACACACACACACACACACACACACACACACGTTAAACTTATGACACCCCGTCGTTTTTGCGTCGGGGGTTAATTAAAAGAAACCGCATCGAAATCCGTAGCGTAGTTTTAAAGATATAAGCATACATAGGGACGGACAGACGTGGAAAGTCACTTTTGCTTTATACTATGTAGCGATATTGAAATCTTATCTGTGTTTTAGATCGACGCGTAACGTTGTGTGGAAAGAATTTTATGGATGCTACATGCATGCACGCTACATGCATGTAAATAGGCATTACAATAATAGTTATGTACAGTAGTTATAGGTAGGTACTATACTGATTAAAATTTTCTGTTCTCACGACATATCACTCTCACTGATTGCTTCCTACGTCGCATCGGATCCGTTTTTTGACATTACCTACCGTTTTCACCAGAAGCGTAATAAATTATGCTTTCTTGGCTCATTTTGGATGGATGGATAGGTATTTGAATAGACAGTTCTAGCTATACCATTGGTCGAAAGAGTCGCGAAGATGTGAGAAAGAGCATTGACTATTTTATATTTCTTTTTATTGATAACTCATAAAATCTGTTGACAAACAGAAAAGAAAAGGCACTAATTTGTTTTTCTTTGTACCTATTTATAAATTTAGTGCCTATTTCAATGATACTCCATCGATATTTTTTTATGGAATAAAAGGCAAACGAGCAGACGGATCGCCTGACGTTAAGCTATCACTGCCCATGGACACCCGCAACACCAGAGGAGTCAGAAGTGTGTTGCCTTCCTTTTAAAAGAGAGTACGCTCTTTTCTTGAGGGTTTGAAGGTCGTAATGGTTCGAAAATACTGCTGGTGACAGTTCATTCCACAGTTTAGTTAAGCGAGGTCCAGATATTTCCATCATTATTACCCACACGAATGCAAATTTAGCCTACATTTGAATGTATATATTTCCTCTATTCCATGTGATTTGCTGCTAAATTGAATGTGTCTGATTTATATTTTGACCGAGTGGTTTAATACAGTAGTTAAAACCAATATATTTTCCAAAATATTTTAGTAATATTTCTGTAGTTAGTTTATTTTACTAGACATTTATAGCAGTTTTCTAAAGTTTTTTAGGAATATAATATCAGAGATACATTTTTCAGATACTACTAGCTGACCCGGCGAACTTCGTGCCGTCAATATTTTTCCGCCCGCGTGGCGTCTTGTCCCGTCCCCGCTGCGTCCTCTACTAAGCGTGTATTATACCTACATATAATCCTTCCTCTTGAATCACTCCATCTATTGAAAAAACCGCTTCAAAATCCGCAGGGTAGTTTTAAAGATTTAAGCATACATAGAGATGGACAGACAGTGACAGCGACTTTGTTTTATACTATGTAGTGATAGTGATAAAATCAGTTTGCTTCACAGCGTTTCAGTGTAGCAATGATCAGTATCTCATAGATAGCCGACTTAAACCTGTATGATGAGATGGTCAAGAGTTTGACTGCTACATACCCTTCTACATCTTCCATATTCAGCTACCATCATTAGTCATTCCTCTGTGGCGTGGCGGTAGTGAACGCGACTGTTATGCAGGAGGTGCGGGTTCGACCCCCGCTCTGTGAAAATATTTGTATGCATGAATATGTCTATTGGAATTGGTCTGGGGGTGCTTCTATGTATAATATGTATGTGTTTGTATACACATACATATTATACATAGAAGCACCCCCAAAAGTATATAAGTATGTTTATCCGCATTCTAGATTCCATAACACAAGCTATAAAAAGCTTACCATGGGTCTAGATAGCGTTGTGTAGAATGTTGTGGAATATTTATTTCTTTTATTTATTATTGATTGCTGAAAAGTGGCTGAAAGTCGGATCAAAATTACATAACATAACATAAACTCACGCCTGTATTCCCCGAAGGGGTAGGCAGAGGTGCTAGCACCCACATTTCGCCAGTTTATGTTTAGGTCCCAATGTAATAGGTGGCGAGCCTATTGCCATTAACCGGGCACTTACATAATAAATACACACATAACTTCGAAAAGCATCGAAAAGTCTTTGGTGTGTGCCATGGTAAACCTGGGATCGAACCCGAGACCTCGTCTCAGCAGTCCATTACCCATACCACTAGGCTACCGCAGATTTTTTTTTATATTTTCAGAAAATTAAATAACAACAAATAAACCTCGATAGAATCCGTTGAAAAATAATTTTATTCCAATGCTACGTACCCTTAATACCATGCTTCTCATGGTGTATAGGATCTTCGAGGGACGCTTGCGAAAAGTAAATCGAAACTAGTGTGCAAAGAAAATACTAAATATTATTATTTAAAAATACAGTCGATGATGTTACGATTATTTTTTTACAGCGAAGCCTTAAAGGACGAGAGATATCTACAATGTCAAACGGAAGGAACCTGCGCCTACCATAAGTATAAAGTTAAGCTATGTACACACAAGGTCTCAGATAACAGACAAACATTCTCTAACGACAGCAGGATAATCATTGAAGGCCGGAACTACACGCGAGCTGAAGATATTAACTACTAGATAAGGGGAAACAACTGATTGTACAGGAAACAAGCTTATGTGGACCACCCTTTATGTGAGGGAGCGGCCATTTCATACAGCTCGCTGATTCCGACTGTGGGAATGTTTGTACGGAAATTGAGCTTCGAGGGTTCATTTATTTGGTATATACAGATAAATATATTTGCTGAAGTATCAACTTCAAGGTTGTTTGAAAAATATAGAAAGATTGCAGTTTAAAAATATGTAATACTTGCTGTCCCGACGAACTTCGTACCACCAATTTTTTTTGTTTTTTTACCCCAATATTCTATAAAACGCTATCTAGGCCCATGGTAAGCTTCTTTAGCTTGTGTTATGGAATCTGGAATGCGAATGAACTTACTTATATCATATACTTTTTTGTATGTATATTACATAATAAAGGAATTTTTACAGCATTAAGTATGCTAACTATACAAATCGAATACATAGGGAAAAAGTAATCTTCTCGGGCAGGACTCGAACCCGCAGTCTTTCCCTTACAGGGGGAATGCCTGACCAATTCGGCTACCGAGACACGCCCGATATGATTCAAATTTGCCATCTTATACGTCTTTAAGGCGACGTGGCGTCATCTACCGATTTTCTTACGAAATATCGGAATCAATGAATGATGTTACAATCATTTTTAAACATTGATTTTTGATAACTCCGCCCAAAAAATTGAAGGAATTTTTACAGCATTAAGTATGCTAACTATACAAATCGAATATATAGGGAAAAAGAATCTTCTCGGGCGGGACTCGAACCCGCAGTCTTTCCCTTACAGGGGGAATGCCTGACCAATTCGGCTACCGAGACACGCCCTATATGATTCAAATTTCCCATCTTATACGTCTTTAAGGCGACGTGGCGTCATCTTCCGAGTTCGTAAGAAAATCGGTATTACGACGTATAAGATGTATAAGATGGGAAATTTGAATCATATCGGGCGTGTCTCGGTAGCCGAATTGGTCAGGCATTCCCCCTGTAAGGGAAAGACTGCGGGTTCGAGTCCCGCCCGAGAAGATTCTTTTTCCCTATGTATTCGATATATACATATTATACATAGAAACACCCAGACCAATGCAAGAAGCCATATTCATGCATACAAATATTTGCACTGAGTGGGGATCGAACCCACGCCTCCTGCGTGACAGTCACGTGCACTACCGCCACGCCACCATAGAGGCTGTCATACCACACTTTTGGCCGAATTTGTTGACATTAATGATCACTGCTCCGTTCCCTTGAGTAGTAGCGTGATGATATATAGCCTGTGTGTTATTCTGATGGATAAGCTATATATTACTGTAAAAATCCTATCAGTAGTTTTTACGTGAAAGAGCTAGAAATATCCATCCATACTCACAAACTTTCGCGTTTATAATATTAGTAGGATTGCCCCGTGGGATTTTGATCCCGTACCAACAATCCATGGGAAACTATTCTGGGAATAACAGCCTAAGTGTTATTCCAAACTATGATCTATCCATATTAAAAAATCAGTAAGATCCGTGCATTCATTAGAGCGTGATTGAATAACAAACATTCAAACATGTTCACAAACCTTAACATTTATAAAATTAAGTAGGATTTTTATACTTTCGCATTCCAAGCTTTAGGTACTTGGCAGAAACTAACAAGACTATCGTAAAGGTATTTTTCTTTTTTTTTTAACCGTGGGGGAAAATCCTTCCTGGATGTTATGCCGGACTCCTACCGACTAAAAACCCCCACGGTAACGCCCAACAGCCTATGGTTGGGAGCCCCGGGTAAGCCCTCGGAAGGATGTCCCAGCGCTCCCAACAGACCCACGGCTACAATGCGGCCTCGTCCAGGGGGTGGTTCGGGTGCTATCCCGCGTCTATGGCGGGTTTTTGGGTATCATCCCGCTTCTTAGGGGGAGGGGGGACGTGCGTGAGCCCGTCACGTCACGCTGCCGTCATGGGCCTGCTTCTGTAAGGACGATGAGCAGCCAAATCACCATCCTCAGGCACCGGTCATGGAGGCCGACGGTCTTCGGCGAAGACACGTCGGCGGCGCCCATCGTAAAGGTATAAACATACACTTGAATAAAGTAAATGCCTGAAATTTAGACCAGATAACACTAGCTGTGGTCTGGGGCGACTGGCTCAGTACAGACTCCAGACTCAGACTCCTGCGGCCGTGTCGTCGAGTCTTAGCGAGAGAAGGATTTTCATACATCTTTCATCATTTTCGATATTTCTTCTCAACAATCCCACTTGTCAAAACGTCAGGCAAATCAAAGGCATGTTACACTCGAACCTATGTCATTACCTTGATGTCAATGCACGTACAATTTTGTACTTTTTTTTCGTGCGGAAATCTCCTCGGATCCCTCCCCTGCCGGAGCCGGAAGGGGAGGTTATGTCGGACTTGAACCGACTAAAACCGCATGCCAACTGTGAGTCGTGGTGCTAGGCCGGAGGTGAGGTTATCTTCGACATATCCCTCGCACCCGGCTGACCCAGGGCCATCCCTTACGGTCTGGCCCTCCTCGGGAGGTGAGACAACAGTGTCCCCGACTCGCCCCCGGAAAGGGAAGGCGCGCTTTTCAGCGCGCCCCCGCCGTGGGTACGATTTTGTGCTATACGCTGTGTGTAACTAGGCGCTTGGAAAACTCAACCTCAATTTCTCAGATAGATTAGATTTTTGAGAATTTTTCTTACAGGGAGAATGCTTAAAGCGCTAAGCCAACACACCACGCCTAAACTAATCGAAATATTCTTCCTTATTATAGCCGTCTTTGAGGACTCAATTAAGAACAAAATGGTCTATTTTAATGCCAATATTAAGTTTATACATACATAACCAACTATAGACGAAGCTAGCTTTTTTATGGTTTCATGAAAACGTTGAGAAACATTTTTGCGCATTACAGGTCATCGCTACCAGGACATGCATCAACATTTATCCCGGGCCCAACTTCCTGCGGGCCCGCGCTCCCGACAGATAAAACTTAATGGCCCAACTTACCACAAATTATTCCCTTGGTGAGGCATATTTTTTTTGGTATCTCAACAGTGCAAATGTTTCAATAATTTAGGCTGTTCTCTTTTTAACGAGCGGTGTTTATGGCTTTATGGTAATATTTGGTGAAGATTTTTTTCTTGAAATAAGGGCTTGTGATTCCTTGGAGCTTTTAATTTTGAAAGTATTATAAAGAATATCTTATTTTTCTTGAGGCTGGCTTGAAGAATGACTAGTTCGATTGCCGCGTCGGACAATCTTTTTCGGTGTCAACTTACAACATATCCAATCACAGTAGTGTATGGGGTCTTGCCAAGATAGGTTTGGGCAAACTAGCCTCAATGTATGTTGATATCTATACACCTGTTACGTTAATCAAGGCCTAAGCTCTAACGCAGGGTTCTACTCGGGATTGGAAAATTGGACAGCAGTCCATAAAAGTCATAATTATAGGACAAATTAGAATGAGGAGAGTGAAAAAACTGCACCCGAGCTTGGAGGTGAAAGCCTCGTATTCTTCTGGAAATAACACTACCTACTACTACTACTACTACTACCAGTGGGGATGCCGTTTGACCAGGCGGGTGATCAGCTGTTCTATTTGGGGCCATTTCACCCGATTCGCCTATAACGACTGCCATACGTGTTCGTATGGCAACCGGGACCGACAGCTTAACGTGCTCTCCAAGGCACGACTAGACCAATGCAAACAATCATATTCAAGCATACACATATTTGCACTGAGCGGGGATCGAACCCGCGCCTTCTGTGTAGCGGCCACGTTCACTACCGCCACGCCACGGAGGCTGTCGGAAATAATACTAATATGATGAAGCCAGTCAAAGTTGGTGACAATAAGATCACTCCTATTGATGAGAAATCTAAAACACCTAACTTTATAAAACCTCTACCTACTCTATTGAAGGCTTATATACAGTGGTATCTGTATAAAAGAGTAAACCATGAACTTAAGGAAATTTGTTAGCGGTCGTGTTGTATGTAAAGAAAGAAATCCTAAAAAGTTTAGCCGCGGTTTTGTTATGAGGTAAATTGGATGAGTGTAACATTGTACAAAATTTATATTCTTTAGCCAAACATGAAGCGAGAGGGAAATAAATAGAGATCGCATGGATAAGGCAGTTGACATCCTGGTGATGGATAGACTGCCTGTTGATTTGCGTTATATGTATATTGAATGTGATCTATGAGCTTCGTCAACAAAGGAGATACGATTGCATCTCTAAATACAACTTTATATGAAAAAGTGCAACCGTATCTCATTTTATCGGCTGTACATCATAACACTGCTGAGTTGGCAGGTCGGTCTAGACAAAATCTTTGTAGATGGGGAATGCGAGACCCGGGCTTAATTGCATGTGACTGCGGTGTCCCCGTGCAGTCCATGGCGCATTTGGTCTCGTGTCCCTTATGTCCTACCTCATGCACTAAAGACGACTTAAATAAAGCCACTGACAGTGCGATTAAGATGGCAGAATTTTATTCTCGAATAGTGTAGTCATTTATAAGTGAATCGTTGACACGAAAAGAAGAAGAAGAAGTTGGCAGGTTAGTTAAAATCGATGCAATGGTTGAAGTTATGTCAAGAACAAAGGAAGTGTATCTTTGTTATATTTTTTTTTTATACCGGACACGTCAATTTGATTTCACTTAGCCTGATGTTAAGCTAAAGTCAAATTCTCGGAAAGAGGATCATCATCGTAAACATGTACCATGTTAACAGTGGTGGCACTCAGTTTGACGGCCTCATTAGATGTCTTTTCACGCCCCGCTTAAAGGACCCGGGACTGTAGGAAGAAGGAAACACGTATAAAAGTAATATTCTAGGAGATACTACACAACGCTATCTAGATCAAAAGGAAACCAACGTTCTGTCACCAATCTTACTTTACGCGTGTGTCACGCGTAAAGTAAGCACGCAGTCACAGGTCAATAACATCACCAATTGGTTTGGACGTCAAACAGCAATTTTCAAAGTTCAGTCATAAAACAGTTAATCCACCATTTCCAAATATCATCCAAAACCAGTACTTACCACTTATAGCATCAAATAATACAGAACGTGTTAATGGTTGCACTTTCCCGGAACCTCTGCAGTTATCAACAAGCTTGTTCTGCACGCGACATGCTAATTATTTTATAATTGCTATTCTGCTGTCGCTGTCTGTCATTTGGTGGTATATGAGAAGATAATAGTTTGCAAAGCATGGAATCTACGAAGTGAATCTTTGTGTTTTGCAAATAGTTTGATTCGTCGATGAAAGGGTGTTAAGAATTTTTAGGGTTGTTAGTCTTGTCTGTCTGAAAATTCTACTTATCGGTCTAAAGAAAATTCATTTTGCCTGTGGTTGTATCAATAGGACAACTCGGTAAAATTTAAAATATTACTGTTACGCAGTACTGCGCCTTAGGTATGTGCATGGAGAAAAGGGGGTAAAGTCAACTTAAGAGATTTCGAGACAACCTATGTGGCGTGGTGGTAGTGAACGCGACTGCTACGCAGGAGGCGCAGTTTCGATCCCCGCTCAGTGCAAATATTTATATGCATGAATATGGCTATTTGCATTAGTCTGGGTGTTTCTATGTATAATATAATGTATATGTTTACAAAAAAGTATCTAAGTATGTTTATCCGCATTCTAGATTCTATAACACAAGCTAGTTAAACTCACCATGGATCTAGATAGTGTTGTGTAGAATGTTGTGGCATATTTATTAAGAAAGGCCTTTAACTCCAGAACGGTAATCTCGTGCTGCTGACCCTGTAATAAGAGATCTTAAAGGGTCGACATTGCACTCGTCCTTAGTCCACGGTAACCATTTTACAAATGATGAGCCGTGTGCTTGGTTGTCACTTAAATGGTATAAAAAAGCTGTAGTTCTCTTTACCCGACTGCGCCAGCGAACAAGTTTGATAGCAGACGGTAGCCATTAATTTTCTTTTGGTTTATGATTGGCAAATGGGTACCGCCTGCTATCAAACTTGTTTCGATCTTTTAAACGACAGTCGGGTTTTTAATTTTTTAATAATTTATTTGCCAAAGCTATACCTTTTCTCAGGGTTCAAACCCGTGACCAGTCAATTGTGAGGCTGAAAACGTAACTACTAAACTATGACTCCCATAACGTACTATGATGTAATAATATTACCACATTATTAAACCATTAAAAGCTACGTAGGTCCCAGTAATGTAGTATATAAAGGTCATCTTATCTATTCCCGTGGGCGTCGTCGCAGCTAAGAGATGGGGTCGTTCTCCATTCGCAAACACACAAGAAAAATTACCAGAGGAACGTCTAGAGGCATTATTACATTTGAGTATTGAGCCAAAAACTTACTTAAAGGATTTAATGTGGGTAACACTCGAATAAACTCTTTTAAGTGAATAAGCACCTTGATGTTTGTAGTAAGTAAGTAAGTAAAGTTTATTATCACACGTCAAAAGTACACCAATTTGAACGATTTACAAAACAATAAAGCAGGTGTACTCAAATCTCAAAAACATGTACTACTGTCTCTCAAGCTAGGCCGAATCCTTTATCTTAGGAGACATCTTTGGGGATATGCATACTCACAAATAACTCAATTTCTCTGAATATTTTTTACACCAGATGATATCAGGATCAATGAATGCTTTGTTGCGCTGTTTCTTCTCCACTGGTGCCTAGGAAGCGGTGGTAAACTTAGTTTTAAGCAGAATTTGACGTCAAACCGCTGTAGTAGTGCTACACAATTTTGAATAAATACTTTGACTTTGATTTGACTACCTAAACAAGAGATATATGGAGAATGGGAAAAATTACCGCTTATGATGCTACTCACCGTTGATTTTATTGTGTTGACTTTTGTAACAATATATCAATGGTTGGCGGATGGTATTCGCTCAAAAACGTTCTATGCTGTGACAGTACTCTTTTCATACATTGTCCACGGACTTTTTTATACCGGACACGTCAATTTGACTCTACCACGCCTGATCAGATGTTAAGCTAAAGGCAAAGTCTCGGAAAGAGGGTCACCGTCGTAAACATGTATCATGTTAACAGTGGTGGCACTCAGCTTGACGGCCTCATTAGATGCCTTTTCATGCCTCGCTTAAAGAACCCGGGACTGTAGGAAGAAAGAAACACGTGAACACGATGGCATCTTAGCCCTGCAGGTGTCGACCTGTGAAGGAAAGAAGAGGGAATTGTGTATTATGGTATTCCAGTAAAAATACAGTACAAGATTGGTCATTATCAACTAACGCGTCCTCTAATTACCTACTACCTCTCTAGAACAAACTTCTTTGCATATTTTGTGTTAAATTTGCAAATATTTCCGCACATCGAAACCTTTTCATGCATTTTAGGAACAATAGATGTATTGTTCGTCCATTATCATACAATGCACTAACAGAAACGGGAAGTACAAAGTACTGCTAAAATAAGTGTCCATTTTCTTCGGTCTCATTAAATTTTCACACGTGGTGAAAGAATAGTTTTCAGAGAAACGGGATAAAAGGGGTACAGGGAGTTACGAGTACGAGTTTCAAAGGAACAGGTACTGTGTAATGGACTGCGTAAATGGTCTGAGTGGTGCAGCATTTAACATCTAATATCATCTAGTAAGTATTGGGTACTGGAGTATAATTTGTTACACTTCATATTTTGTGCCAATATTTTGAAAATAATGTAGTAGTATTTATCTATCAATTTAGCATTAAATGCGATCTTTAAAAATTCGATTGTGAAATTTTGTGATAATTATAAGCAGATATTGACATGATTTTACAAATAAATCTTGAACCAAAGCATTTTAATATAGGTACGTACTAGGTTATGCCCTGCATGTTTCGCATTTACGCTACTTCTTTTCTTTGTCTTAGGAAATCGAAAAAGCAAAGGAAGAGGAGAAATTTACGGAGCTTAGCCACAACATAACTACGTCGGTCTTTATTCATTTTACGTAATCAATTTTATTAACCTAAAGCAGAAGAAATAGGCATACTACGGCGCTAGTACCTGTTATCAAAATTTTGTTTAGTTCCGTTTCGTTTTCTGAACTGAACAAGTGTCAACACGAGTTCAACGTATCTTTACTACAGCGTTACATGACATTCTTCAAAAAGAAGCTTATAAGAGAATTGCTTTTACAGCAACCATCGGGTCAGAGCCGTTTAATCGTTCGGAACACTTTACGACTACTCGTTCCATTCCCGCTGGGTTCCTTCGAATAATTCACCCCGCTATACCCGAGGAAAAGGTGCATATACGTGCTAACAAAATTAGATACCGCAAAAAGGCTATAAAAACTACTAGACCCAATTTTTATTATTGTATCCGTATTGACTTATTTTACGGTTCATAAAATTTTCGATTGTTATCGATTCGTTAAAATCATATTGATAATATTTGCATGTTTAGATGCTATTTAGGTATGGAGGTCTTTCTCGACGTCTCGGCTTCCAGTATCGTGATGTTCGATTTGGTTAACAACTTTTTGATTATTCCGTCTACAACATGATATTTTGAGTATTAAAGAGCCCAATTTGTATGTACGTAATGTGAATTGTACTACCGATAATAACAGGGATCGTTAACAAGCTGAGTAGATGTCTCCGATTTATACGGAATCGTGTCACGCAAAGCTGTTAAAACAATGCGGGGTAGGGTATAAAAATACCTATAAAATCACTGTAGTTTAGGGTAGGGATAACATGTTTATATAAAACCTTTGTCTAGTAATTCAAAATTATATTTACATTTTTTCTATCGCGTTGCCCTAAAGACGTATAAGTCGCCTTAAAGACGTATTAGATGGGAAATTTGAATCACATCGGGCGTGTCTTGGTAGCCGAATTGGTCAAGGCATTCCCCCTGTAAGGGAAAGACTGCGGGTTCGAGTCCCGCCCGAGAAGATTCTTCTTCTCTTTCTCTATGTATTCGAACTATGAAACCTTCATAAACACTATGCAGAAATTTCTCTAGTCTTTACTATTTTGTGGTTGTAATAAGCTAATTTTTCATACCGGATAAATATTTGGATACTACAACTGAATAGGCCGACAAATGTATAAAGGCCGAGTGCAATTTTACCTTCTCTCGTTTGTCAAATATTGTAGCTAATTTCTGGTATATATAGTACAGAAACTTTTTTTTACTACAAAAGCTTTCCATATGAACTCTTGAATTTCATAGTTTCTAAAGTGTACAATTTCGACTCTATTTACCCGTCGAGACGGCTCTATATTTTCAACGGGTAGAAATATAGAGAATCGCGTGACGCCGAAGGCTTTATAATCAACGTGAATCAGTGCACGTAGAAGTTTGGTACAAGGGAACTTAGAAATTGTAACATTACATCATAGAAATAATTTAATTTTATTATTCTCATTACATGCTTTTTTCAATACAAAAATATTATTGCAAAAATTTTATCCGCATTCTAGATATAACATTACATAACACAATCTAGATAAGCTTACCATAGGTGTGGATATCTTTGGGGAATATTTATTTATTTTATTATATTAAAAAAATCTAATGAAAGGCTTCAATACAGGGAGCTTAATATTGATTGTATTTATTATACGGTTGAATAATAACATATAATCTGTACGAGTCCAAGTCGCAATAGCAGAATAATAACACAATCGTAAGTCTACTTTTAACATCATAACTATTAGGTATATAAACGTGTTTGTTCTGCCGGCCGGCATTACAGAAGTTGTCCCTGGAATCTATGCAATAATTTTTAGGTGAGTGTAAAAGTTCCCGACGCAATGCAACCGGAACCACGCTAAGATGCTGAAGAGAACGAAACACTGTATTCTCCTTGAAAATGTACTGTAACTATATATACAAATAAAATTGTAATTCAAATTAAACTGAAAATTTGGCTACGTATTCGTGCAACCACCGAGTTTCGACCCACGGCTGTGTACGACCCGCTATTAAACATCGTCCTTCGTACGACCCAATTTATAAATCTTCATTTATTTAGCTTCAAACCGTATTCTATTGTTTTCAAAACGAATCTAGCTGTTCTGAAACATCATACGTTATGTTTCAGAAAAGCTGGAGGAGTAAGTAAATAAAACCAAATATCTTTAACAATCATGAAAATTTCACAAAACTAAAACGTTTACGTTTCAAGAAACAGAATTAGTGAAACGCTTGTTCTTTCGTTTGGTCCACGTTGAAACACGGGTGTGTTTTATGCAAAGCGACCGGCTAATTGTGCCAGCTCTCTAGAACTATGGCGATGGAGTGAGCACGCCTTCTCGACCCGTCGCAACCCAACTTTATAGGCTCGTAAAATATGTGGAATTCAGACGTTCTGTATTTGCTCCTTGTGCACTTGCCGGCGGAGTATTGAAATTTTATTGGCGGTTTTTTATTGATGTAGATTTGGTGTTCTGATGTTGATTGATAAAAAAAATATATTTGGGTGAGGTGTTAGGTCTAAACATTTATGGCTATAAGAATGATTGGATCGAAATATTTGTTCATACAAATACATAATAAACTTATCTTATTTTCTACTTAATATTATAAATGTGGAAGTTGGTGAAGCTGTTAGGATGTTTGTATACTTTGGTTATTCAATCACGCTCTAACGGCTGAACGCATCTTGCCAAAATTTCATATAGGTATAGATTACAGTATGGATTAACATACAGGCTATTCTTGGGAATTGATTCTTATAGGTTACAAAAATGGGATCAAAATTCCATTCGAGCGAAGCCGTACACAACATTAAATAATATTGTTGTCCCGCAGTATTTACGAGTTGAAAACAATATAACGTTAACTCAAATCAACTTGTTAGCATCGAAAACTATTTTAAATTGAAATTTCAGCAAGATTAACGAAAGGGAAATGGGCAAACAAATTCAATTTAACGCCTGAGCCGACCTTCGTACAAAGCTCCATTAAGGGAGTAACTGAAGAAAAACGCCGATAACAGTGTTGTTAATGAATCGTATAAATCTATAAGAGAAACGCTATCCGACAGAGAGGCCCGTAATAGAATGATATCGCTTGTTAACCAATTAAGTGGTGTTTGTGTTCTCTAATGTTATTATTCGGTATGTTTTAGATTTATATTGAGATTTGTTTGGAGTCTATTCAACGATGTACGATACCACTTCTTCCGATTCAAGAAGTGGTGGCTCTCTGATGATCAAAATTTACTAGTAAAAATATTAAAAAATCAAATCACTCCAAGTGTTAAGGATTTATTGGTTTTCTGATATTATGGGTTCTTTAAATGACTATCATTCTCATAACAATTTTCCGGTAGCGTATAGTACGCATTGTCGCCTATTCTAGGAGTAAATGCCGTCTATCCATGCAACCCTGACAAGAAATCCAGTTAACAATATGTCAAAGTAAAACTACGTCTCCCAAAAAAGTATACTAGGAAAACTGGTTCCAGGGGAACCAGTTTTTTGAACTGGGTGATTTTTAAGCGAAAATTACTATGATTTAATAATATTTTTCAAACAATACAATTATTTACATAATTTATACGAATATTATTATTCCATTTGAATACATGTACATTGCTACTCACTTCAAGATGGCTACTGACTGTTTTGCGACAATATTCCAAATACAGGAACCGCTACCAGCGCTCCACGAAATGCACCACACAAGTACATTAGGAGTGGAATTCCTTGTCATACTCCGTTTCTAGACAATTGCATTGAATGTGTACAATTTGCTAGCGTTAATTTGCAGTATTTTTTATTATTAGGTGAAGTTGTCGTTTAAATTTTGTATTTATTCAGACTATTCAAGATTCTCATCAGTAGTTCAGTGTTAATCGCAGTTGTATATGAAACCTGCATTTTCGGCAGAAGCAGAATTGCGCCTCCCCATTCCGGGGGCGAATCGGGGACACCGTTGTCCCCCCTCCCGAGGAGGGCCAGACCGTAAGGGATGGCCCTGGGTCAGCCGGGGCGCGAGGGATATGTCGAAGGCAAACTCACCTCCAGCCTAGCACCATGACCCTCAGTCGGCGAGTGGTTTTAGTCGGTTCGAGTCCGACATAACCTCCCCTTCCGGCTCTGGCGGGGGAGGTATCCGAGGGGATTTCCCAACGAAAAAAAACCTGCACTTTGTCTCTTTGTCCGGGATTCACTCCCTACTGTGTAGAACCTAGGGATACATATTGACAGCTGCTTAACCTGGGGCCCTCAATTACAAGAAGTTAGCCGTAAAATGTACGCGGCCGCGGGATCCATGCGTAGGCTCCGTAATTTCTTGCCTGTTGCCACCAAGATTGCGCTAGTACAGACGCTTCTCTTTCCCATCCTTGATTATGCAGATGCCAGCTATCTAGATCTCACTGAAGACCAACTGAATAAGCTTGAGAGACTCCAGAACTTCTGCATAAGATTCATATTTGGTCTACGCAAATATGATCACGTTTCCGAATATCGAAGAAAGCTCAAGTGGTTGCCTATCCGACTTCGCCGGAATACTCATATACTCTCACTATTGTACAGCATACTCTTCAATCCTGCTACTCCCTCTTACCTTAAAAAGCGATTCGAGTTTCTGGACGCTACACATTCCAGGTCTCTGAGATCGGCAGAGAATTTGAGACTGAAAATGCCGGGGCACTCCACAAAGTTCACTGACAAATCCTTCTCCGTCCAAGCTGTTCGTCTGTGGAATGCTTTACCGGTAAAAATTAGACGCGCACAGTCCTTACCAGTTTTTAAAAAATCTGTGTATGATTACTACCTGCGGGACATCGGCTACATGTAGACTCATTGGTCACTCCTCCATAAACGGTATGTATGTATGTATATGTGTATGTATGTGTATGTATATGTATATATGTGTGTATGTATATAATATGTGTGTATGTGTGTATGTATTTATGTGTGTATGTATGTATAATGTGCATGTACCTATATTTATTTCTATAGGTATATTATTATAACATTGGGACTTTGTGCACCATGCTACCCAAACATGGTTTCTATCTCTTTCTCCATCCAAAGGTTGCCTGTAAGAGATTGCCACTGTGCGATAAGGCCGCCTATTGTCTATACCTGAAATGTACCTACAAATAACACATGTTCGTATTCCTTGGTGTACACAATAAAGAGATACTTTACTTTACTTTACTTTACTTTATGTTTGGCTTGACTTTTATGAGTGACTGCCTCTCAACCCCGAGAGGAAATCTATTCCCTCATCTGTCAGCCAGCAGATGTACTGGCTTGCATTAGCTGAGGTTGAATTGGGTTCCAAAGATTTTGCCAAAATCTCAAAAAATTAGGAAGTACCTTTAGATGCTAATTCTGTTGTTGTACTAATGTCTCTAAAACTAACTAAAATACGCTAAAATATAAAACGCCTATACGCATTTCTGTTCTTAGTAGTCCTTGTTGTCGGTTCGAGTCCCACATAACAAGCCTTAACCTAACCTAACGATTTTGCTATCGAAACTGGGTCCAGCATCTTTTTTTACGAAACGACTATGCAATCTGGGTGTACATTTTAGAAATTTTTAGTGTTTTTTTTTTGTATTTTAGTTCGTTTCGACAACCCAGAATTGGCGCCATAATCACGTTTCTCATTAATTATAAACAAACTAATTACATTAAAACTCGACTCACTACATTACGTATATAACATCAAATTCGTGCTCTGAAATTGATTTTAATAAATAATTAATATAAGAGCTTACCTCTGGCTCGTTACACTGTAGCCCGCTTGTGCTGTATTTCAATATTTTCCGCGCATATTAATTACGATCGGTTAGCGTCTGGCATCGAGGAGCATTAGCTTAATTCGATGTCAGATACTCGTACGATTTCGATTTTATTAATTTTTCTGCTCACATGGGATTGCGGATATAAGGTCACGCTGGAAGTGTCAAGATTAATCTAGAATGTTAAATCTTTTAAGGTTAACTAAGTATCATTATTGATTTCTCACCTTTTTAGCTACTAATATGAATGTGAAAGTTATAATTGATTTATAGAGCACTAGCTTCGTGGATGTCGGTTATCGCGACCAAACATAGCCTTATGTCCTATCCTTTCCCGAGCTCTAATTAATCTGGGCACCAAATTTCATTAGGTTATCTTAAAAAATGACGAACAAACTTTCATACAAACTTTCAACGCCTATTTGATTTGTAATAAAAGGCAACCTATGCCCTTTCCCAAGCTCTAATCTATCGCCATGCTAAATTTTATCAGGTTTAATGCAGTGGTTTAGGCGTGAAAGCGTAACAAACACACCTAACGTTTCAGCCCCACCCTTTGTGCCCTAAAATAAAAATAAGTGATGGAGAAGACCATACCGGCAATCACCCATCCCAACCACTATAATATTAGGTTCTATTTCAAGTTTCTTATCTAAAATGTAGTTAACAATACAGCTGCCGCTTCCAGCAGCCATAAAATAACACGGGTCGCGTGGGAGACGAACATTACGAACCGTTGCGGTGAAATACGACGCCCGGTATCAGCGTGTCACAAAAATTGGAGGACGCGTGCTTTTTATTGGTTACCCCAACCCTGGGTAGTCGTTCCCGGCTACCCCCGGATGTTGCTGAGTCCGGAACGCACCTGTACCGATCGTATTTATGTTTGTTTTTTGTTTATCACGAATCATAAAATTTAAGGACTTGTTCGGGTTATGTGTTTTGTGTTTGAGGGTTAAGTTTTGTGAGCAATAAATGAGTGTAATGTTAGTGGTGCCTTCGTAATTAGTACTGATAAACAAAATAAAGCGCAGTTTAACCTACCTACTTCTTTATATTAATGTAAAAAAGTTTTTGTTTTTAAATTTAATATTCGATTTATTAAAGAGTTATCTCTTTCTATTTAAAACGTCATATTTTTGAAAAGAAAAAAACTTTTTATTTTAACATGCGGTTGCCCGCAGAAACACCCGAGTGGAATTCTGAATAGTTTGAAATTTTCCAAGCTCGTCAATTTTTCTATCTATTAGTCTTCTAAAAGTATTACATAAAGGTAATTGTCATATAGCATTTTCCGCACCTTGGGAGGAAGGCACTTCCGTCTCTGTTGCTAAGGGTTCACTGTGTGGAGGTCCCTGACCAAGCACATCCAACTACCACATGCCACAAATTATAAAATGAATTATGTGGAATAACCAAGAAAGCTAACCAACACTTAGGGGTAAGAAAAAAAATAAACAAGAAAAGGGTATTTCCCTTGTTAACAAGTTTATTATAATCACACTCGTTTAGTAATTAAAACTAAATACTAAAACATGAAAAAGCAGTGTCACGAAAGTATTTATACGGAATTAGTTTTTTCTAGACTAGTGTTGTACTGTTCTTGCTTCCAATAGAACGAATGAAGTTATTTCGCGTGACACTAATAAGCGCTGATTGGAATAGTGTTGTACAATTTAAAAAAGTTTTATCTATTTTATTTACTTCTGCTGTAGTTTAATGCGAGATAGCCATTAATTTTTAGAGTACTACGAAAAAAAACGAAGTAACCGCTACATATTCGTATAACTGAAATTAAATATTAAAAAATCCCCGACACTCCCCATCCCCACTTTATCCCCATAACTTTTAAACGGCTCAAACGATTTTGATCAAACATATCTAAGAACACTCGCACATAAATCATCTTTAATACAAAAAAAACTAAATTGAAATCGCTTCATCCGACCTGGAGCTATGATGCCACAGACAGACAGACACGTCAAACTTAGAACACCCCTTTCTTTTTGTCTAGAGTTAAAAATGAGTACCTTTGCATAGAAGATACCTAAATATTGCTTGCAGTTTTAGATAATGACAAGTAGCAGTCACTCACTTTAGGACATAAAAAACCCCCTTCACAAAAACTCCTAAAAGTTAAAAGTAAATGGAGTTTGTCTTTTAACTTTAACGGTTGCCATGTCGGGGGACCCTAACTGGTTAAGCACTCCGTTATACATATTATCGGATCAATTCAAGGTCCCCAAACAAAAAAAACTACATCCAAATCGGTTCATCCGTTTGGGTGCTACGATGCCACAGACACACACAGACACGTCAAACTTATAACACCCCGTCGTTTTTGCGTCGGGGGTTAAAAATAAGTATCAGGAGCAAAATGAAGTAAATACATAGATCGTATTTAATTAAAATACTTTCCACGATCATCTCATATACTGATAGACCAGTATTTCTATTATTTTGCTAGAAACGAATACTTCAATCCATACTAATATTATAAATGCGAAAGTAACTCTGTCTGTCTGTCTGTCTTTCTGTCTGTCTGTCTGTATGTTACGCTTTCACGCCTAAACCACTGAACCGATTTCGATGAAATTTGGTATAGGGATAGGTTAGACCTTGAGAAAGGACATATGCTATGTTTGGTCGCGATAACCGACATCCACGCGGGCGGAGCCGCGGGCAAAAGCTAGTTAAAAATAATGCAATAATTGGCCTAACAGATACGTGGTAATTAATAACAAGTGAATTGAAAAGCTATTTCTCTTCAACTGATTTTAATGAGCGAAGTAGTATCCGTATCGATAGTTTTTTCCCATCACTAACGTAATGGACGCTTTTAAAACAGTGTATAGAGCGGTATGTTTTTATGCAGAAAAGTTGTTGAAATGGTTCGAATGCTAGTTAATTGAGAGAGAGAAAAGCAAAAGTATTGCTGTATTTAAAATAAGTGGTTGATATTATTTTGCATATAGTAGAACTGATTTTTTAGTAGATATTGCATTGCAAAATGTAAATTCTCGTCTACATAAAATTTCTTCATACGTACATTGTTACGTAATAACTTATAGATGAAAATTTAAGCTATTCAAGGCAAATCCAGGTAGCCCAGTCAGTTTATTCATACTAATATTTTAAATGCGAAAGTAACTCTGTCTGTATGTTACGGATTCCCCCTTAAACTACAGAACCGATTTTGATGCAATTTTGGTATAAAGGTAGATTAGACCTTGAGAGAGATTAGATTTTGAGAAAGGACATAGGCTATGTTTGGTCGCGATAACCGACCTCCTCGCAGGCGGAGCCGTGGGCAAAAGCTAGTCAATAAAGAATTTTTCGATTTCACATGCACATCACGTCTTTATCCCCAAAGGGGTAGACAGAGGCGCTTATTACGTTCGTTTCCATTTTAATAGTAGCATATATAGGATATTTTATAGTGCACTAAATATGGACTATCAGAGTGGCAGAATTGGTTTTGAGGTGCCATCGTGGTGTAATAATTGGCCTGAGTATAGGTGTCGCTCTTCGGGAAGGCTTATTACGTCCCCTCCAGACCAGTGCGCCTCCGAGAGCGCCATACAGGTGGCAGCACACTGGAAGAAGATAATTTGAGGGCCCAGGCGCCATCGCCACGATAGAAAAAGAAGAAGGGCACTAAACAAAATCTATTCCTACTTTAACATTTAAAATAGTAATAAGAATCAAATACTATGATTCAATTTGAATAATAAATGCTATAAAAAATCATTCTAGTTATAAGATTAAAAGAAATACTTAATATTCTACAAAATGTAGGTCACCATTTGGCCAGGGTCTCTAAAAAAATGCTATATCTATCTCTGTATTGCGAGATAAGGGATTCTCTTGACTGACCTAAAATCAATCACTCGCAACGCCTAAGGCCTTTGCAGGATCAGCTTGTGATTATGTAATGTACTTATGTGTATAAATAAAACACGCAGCCTGTGGGGTTAGGTTTTGAAGTCAGGATTTGATTAATGAACTTTTAGCACAAGATATAAAGAAAAAAAAACGGGTTGTGTGCTTTCGCTTATTTTTTTCTCTTTTTTCGTTTTGGTTTCACTCAAGACGGATTTCATGAGAGCGACAGCCGTTTAACCCCCAACCCCAAGAGGAAAGCCTTCGTACCGGTTGAGGTGACGTTGACTTCGGTTACGCAAATCTTAATAGAGCTCATATACCCACACTGACTTAACAACTTAACCTCATCATTATCGTCAGTCCTAGGTTGGAATCCTGACCATTACCCTGCCGACATGAACCCACTCCTAACACAAACAATTTAGCTTAGTTGGAGGAGGTTTCAGTTCCTAATGTTGTGTAAAAATATATGGTAGACTAAAAATAGACTTCATGAAACGCTACCACAAAATTGCTGACGCGCTATTGAGATCATTGACCACAGTTTACAAGAGTTATCAAGCATTCACATACCTAATAAACAATATTTTACAGCTAGTCATAAAATTATAGAACAATGTCTCAAACGGCAGCAAACTTACAACAAATATGCAATATTACGAGTACATAAAACTGCACAAGTCACATTTTCATATTTTTACAACCTTATTTAAGAAAAACCTTTTCAAGAAAAATATTCGCTTCCTCTGTCACAAACGCACAAGGCTCATAAATATAGCTACATAAAACACCTGAATATTTGACACAGCTATCGCTCTCCTTGTTCAATCTAGAGATAAAAACTGAGACAGCAATAACTCTTGTAGATAAAACAAGTCAGTGTCGTATATTCAGACCGTTTGTTTTGAACGGCTCATGTACTTTTATGTCCTGAGTCAAGTACACAGCAGTGTGCAGCATTGCTTCTGTTTTAAGATAATCCTTTTAAAAGAAAATAATTTTTAGGACCTGCGTTCAATTCTAATCTGCTTTAACCTGGATCACATATTACTAGTAGATATACTATTTAACCTGTCCAATTAAGTTTAATACTTGTGAAATTAAAAATGATACTATTGAGTGTTCGAGGACCAGCACTCGTATAGTTTCCAGCTAGAGAGAGTAGACGAGTAGAGAAGTAGAGACAGTAGAATCTCATTGTTTTAATTAGATAAAGATAGTGGTGTAGTGCCAGGGACCACGACTTTTGTCCATACGGTCTTTAGTTCCACTCTAAGGTGGTCATCAGGCCGGTATGAATTTCGTTTCATGAGTCCGGTAATCCTAAAGGGAAGTGGCTTAATTACAGTAATGTAAACTCATGACTATAAACAAACACATTAAAGACCACATAAGATGGCGTAAAAGTAGCTACTACTTTGGTACAAATTTGTAATACCAATATATGAATGAATGGATGGCATGAATTTAAGGGCAATATTGACATAAGCTTACCCACACAATAACGTGTATTTTGAGCCGTACTTTACATTTAGTTATTGTGTCTATACTTATAGTCAAAGTCTTCCTTATTCCTACACTACTTTTATACAATACAATACTTTTGTAAATGTAAAATGTAAAAAAAAAGGCTGCTGTTCAGAAATACTCGTAGTTTACTGTTTTCTTTTATTCATTACTAGCGGACCCGACAGACTTCGTTCTGTCAAAAAGATTTGCTGTTTTTAGGTATTTCCCGGCAATTATTCGATCACCTATTTTACCGTCTTAGTAGTTAAATTTTGAAAAACGCTGATACAGGTGTTCATTTATTTCTTAAAAGACACAGGTTTATGAAATTTAGTGCATCTAGCTCTGAAAATGACGGACTTTCATACAAACTTCCATCCCTTATTTTACCCCTTTAGTAGCAGAATTTCCAAAAATCCTTTCTTAGTGGATGTTTACATCATAAAATGCAACTATTGTCAGAATTTCAAGTTTGTAGGTCCAGCGGTTTAGGCTCTGCGTTGATGAATCAGTCAGTCAGTCAGTCAGTCGGGACAAGTGATTATATATAAATAGACTAGACAATGTCCACAGCTTTCACAGTTTGGAAGTCAGTTATCATGACATATTTTGGTCAATCTTCGTTTCAACTCAACAAATTATAATTATTATTATTTCTGTTTATTTAAATTAGGTATAAAAAATAAAACATATTTCAAAATATAAAAAATAGTGCGCCACCGGTATCGGATGCAGGGACCAAACTACCGGTGGTTAGGGCTCCAGAGAAAGGAACTCCCTCACGATGCGCACCGTATCAAGGAGCACTGCATTCTGCATCAGGCCCTTATTATTATTATTATATATAATCAGGCAGGCAGTCGTACAACTGATAATTGCCTTTATCCAGTCTCTAACGGCCGTTCCCCATAACATACTGACAGTTAAAGATGGATCGCATCTACGGATAAAGTGCTCAGCTGTTTAAATTCAGAACATAGTAACTCCTATTTCACACCAATTTCAGAAAATAAAATTATACCGCGATGCGCTTTCCCGCAAAAAAATTAGTTCATGGTAACTAATTTTTTTGAATTTAAACAGCCGATACGTCAAATTTGACTGTTGCGATCTATCTTTAACTGTAAGTATGTTATTGGGAACGGCCGGCAGTATTGTGTGTCCTTATGTTTAGAAATATATCGAGCCTATTCTTGAATTAATTGACTGTTTGTGCCGAAATTACTCTCTCCAATTGCGATATTTGTGATCAAAAAACGTAAGATTTTAAATCTGATCAAGACCTTCCTAACAAAAAACCACCAAATCCTGTCAGTATTTTTGGCGTCCATCACGGACAAATAATAAACGGACGAACGGATAAGAATTACTAAAAAAATGTATTTTGAATCGTTAATGTACTCGTAACATGATTCGCGTATTTTTTATCCACGACGGAACGGAGACGGTGCGTTTGGGGTGAGAGGATGTTTGTGTGTTTGTTTGTTTGTGCAAATCCATGTTGCCATTTTCTCCGAAACTACCAATCCAATTTTTTTAATGCAGTTTTCAGTTAATGGGTTCGGCTTTAATTAGAGTATGTTCTTAGATATGTGTTACAATGACAATTCAACAGGGGGCGCTACAGTAAACATTTTTTTAATTACTTTTAATACGTCGTGGGTTTTTCAAAAAATTTAATTTTTATCCTTGTTTTAAATAGTTATCTCCCAATTATAAAGACACAACCACTTTTCTATTTTGCAATAGCGTAGATTTCTCTTCAGTTTTACAATTTTCTCAAATTACTCTGATACAGGATAAGACATGAATTAAAGATACATCTTTAAACATAAATAAGGAATAGACGACCTCTGTGGCGAAACAGGAGAGCGTTCTAATTGAAATGTTTCGTTCACATAAAGTTCACACACTATTTCTCTTTCCGACATTTGAATACACTTAAACCTCCATTAACAATAGTTTGAAAAAAAACCACATAAATTCTTTTAGTTCACCACTTATTATATTTAAAAGACTTGCTATTGCCGGTGGTTTCACGTGTGGGGATATGGGTTATTGTTATTGCGACTTTAGGTTATATCTCCTGTTATATAATTATATAGTCAACCAATTCAAACCAATCAAACTTAAGACAGACATCTTTGACTAAGACTCTTTTTATAAAAACCGAATCAAAATCCATCGCAAATAAACAGACATACAGGCCCGTAATTCAACAAAATAAATGTGAACGTAATAAAATAGTTTAAAAACTTTAAACACGCTTTTAGCACGCAATAAAAATTATAGCCTATCCGCCATCTTGGACATCCGTCATATTGGATTTAAGTCACATGACAATTTTTTTGGTATGCCTGACTGCAAATCCGTTCATTTGATACCCATATAATGGAGGTGGATTTCAAACAGCCAGTCCGCCATCTTGGGGAAGCCGCCATATTGGATTTGTAATTACGTTTCTTAGCTAGTCATATATTGTCATCAGAACTCAAAGCGTGCGCAAAATTTCATCCTAATCGAAGACCGCGAAGTGGGTCAAATTAAGATTCCAAGATTATCTTTATGCATATATTATCTTACATACATAGTTACATGTGAAGCTAATAAAAGCGTGTTAAATAAACTACTACTTACCATGTTACAATGATGGCACTCAGCTCATATGTGCAACGTACAGACACAACTAATTTACCGATAAAAAATATACACATCGACCGCGTAGCACTAATTGAAATAGTATGACTAAGCACTTCGTCACATTTTTTTATGGAAAGCATAGCTACTTGTACCATACGAACTTATTGAAACCATATAATTAGGCACTAGTTCAAGTTGACCTACAAAGGCCTTTACCAAGGGTAAATAAATTATTACGATCGATCGTTTTACTAAGAATTTAGAGACCAAAACATTTTGATTGCGAGTAACCACAACGATTTAGAGCGCATGGAAAATAAGTTGAAAAGTCAAGAGATTAAAATAAAGTCAATTTGATTGATAAGTCAAGTATTTTCATAATAATAGGTAGAGTGGCGAAATCTTGAAATAAAGAATTTTTGCTCGAAAAAAATAGCAAACTGCGAATCGGTTTCGTATCATTTTCTATCACGTTTATGGGAGCTCCTCCCATAAACGTGATAGAAAAGTTATTTAATGCTGAACAACAAGTACTTGATACTTGTTGTTATAGCGACAACAGAAATACATTACACTAAGATCTGGACTTCCCTGCCAGCTCACGTATTTCCTTATTCCTACAGTCCCGGGTCCTTTAAGCGGCCCGTGAAAAGGCATCTGATGAGGCCGTCAAGTTGAGTGCCACCACTGTTAACATGGTACATGTTTACGATGGTGACCCTCTTTCCGAGACTTTGCCTTTAGCTTAACATCAGGCGAGGTGAAGTCAAATAGACGTCCTTTATAAAAAAAAATATCTGTAATATTTGTCAGTGTACATGAGATACAGCCTGCTGACAGATAAGACAGACCGGCAGACAGTGAAGTCTTGTGAAGTGAAGTCTATTTATACTATTTTACCCTTTGAGTACGGAACCGTAAAAAAGTGACTAAATCTTAACTTAATTGAATTCTTTAGCTACACGTTGATTTACAAAGAACGTTCCCAGAACAGTGACTTTCAAATTACACTCAAGCTGTATGTATGTAGTCATTACGAAAACGCACAAAGCGTCTGCAATTCCGTTTGCAGTTGTCTGCCTCTACGTTGTGGAGTAGGGTGACCATGATGTATGTACTCAATCTCTTTAATTTAATGTAACTTAAATTAATTGTCAAATATTAGATATAGTAAGGTCAACACGTAAAGATACAAACTGATACACGTATTAGTGCTCGTTCTATAAAAAGGTGCGATTATTTAACTTCAATTAAAGGAGATACCCCATTTTGGGCCTGAGTGTACAGACATCAAACCTACCTCAAAATTTTCGTCTATTTTGTGTTATAATTTTGTTTAGACTTCATTACAATCAGCAATGGCCAAGTGCGACAAAAGTTTTAAAATGTGATTTTCATTAATCAACAAGCTTCGTAAACGTTGAATGTAATACTTAATCCGATCTTCGTAAATGCGCTATGATTATGCTTGCTTTATCGATTCGATTATGAAATCAAATCGATAACTAATAACTATGAATTAAAAATTCGTGGCTTTATTAAATGATTTCAAAATATCTATGTAGCATCTTTATTTTCGTTATTCAGTTCACTAATCAGAAAGACACCTGTATCTTTCATAATGGAAGTCAAAATATCGATTGTAAATAATCGTAGTGTATTCAAAATTTAAAGTCTATGTAAATAATCGATCATATATAATTAATAATAATCTGTAACATCATAATATGTAATTTTCACTCCTGTCATTGAAAATGTCGCATTCGCTTTCCTTCGGCTCCCTGAGATCATTGTGTTTTGGTTTTACTCTGGGAATTGTATATGATTTTCGAACTAATTGACCCTTGCTTGATTACCGGACACCGTTATTTGCTACATTTGTTGACCTTGGCCTTAAAACTGGACTAGACTTTACCACATCGACTGAAAGCTATCACAATGAGTCTCTGTGTGAATTGTGGAATTGCTATCGGTGCAATATAATAGGCAGACATTTATTGAACGATGCAACGATACTAGCTTGCATACGTGAATGGGTCGCACCACAAATAGTAAGTACCTATTCGTTATTTCTCGCTCTTTTGAAATTGTTATTATAATTAACGGTAACAAGCTATGTGATAGCTGCTATAGAATAGAAATTACTACGAGTCTACCTAATTCCGTAGATAATTATGTGAACTTTTGTATATGACAATGTATTTTGACTGATATGTGTAACGTTCATGAAGTACTAGCCTATATGACTAATGGAATATTCAGTGCTTAAAACATGATCTCTGTTTAAGGTGAATGCAAATGACATCATCATTACAAATAAAAGCGATACGCGAATAACTTATGTAGCTATCACACACAACACAACATAAGACGCTGTTTGATGCGGTTATGTATTACAACATAACCTCAAAACCTATGAACAATGCTCGATTTAACAAACTTGGCCATTGTGAATCGTCGTGAAAATTAGGCAAACAAAATGTCCTCAGATGCTCTAAATATTGCCTAATTTTCAACCCTGTACATGCGGGCCCAAGATTGTTTGAGAGTCGTGGTTGTCCTTTTACAGCAATTTATATATCTTATTCAAATCGATTTAGGTTGAGAAAAATTCGTACTTAATCCCATCTGGCAAGAGAAACAACTTGAACCTATTCTAATTATATTATCGGACACAGTATGATTTATTTTAAGTGTTATGTATTTTGTAAGTGTATTATAATTGTTTACATTTTGTTTTATGATCAATAAAATAAGGTGCTATTTAAAGTAGCAATGCTGCCAGCCTTCTTAATGTAAATATTTTATTTATGTTAGTACCTAATCATAGTGCCAAATTTTAAATTGAATTTAGTTATTGTACACATTTCAATAAATAAAGATGCATTAGGTATAATGCAAGTGCAAGCGACACAATTGAAACAATATATTATTCTTAGTCTGCTAGATGGCTGACACCGTAGCTAGAAGTTTGAAATAATTAATTGCAACAGAATATTCATAAATTTCAATTAATAGATTATATTTTGTTATAAATGGTCGTACTACAAGATTATCCCGAATTCATCGATTTACGTCGTGTATTGATTCACCTGAGTCAACAGCCACTGTATTGAGTATTGTGTCTTGAATCGGCACAAGAGACCAACCATGTGTTCGTATGATCTGTCGGTAGTTATTCAAACACTGGATGTACGTTGTATAATGTTCATTGTTTCATTTCAAGCAGAATCTCAAGCGGTATACATAATTTTATGTGTGATGTGTGACGTTAAAAATCAGATAACAACAACTGTGTACTTTAGAAGTTGTTGTAACCAACAGTGAATATTAATACTGCCGTATTACAGAGAAAAGGCTTAACTAACATTTTTTTCAAAGTTGAGTTATATACATATTCGGAATCAGGGGAAAAAGGCGCATCTACCCATTTTTTTGTGTAATTTTATCTCTAGAATCTACGGAAATACGAAAGGCACATCTAACAGCTAAATTGTTATTGAATAAATTGAAAAGACTTATTTGACACCGATTAAAAAGAAACAACATAAATACGTACCTATGCCTTGAAAGTGTTATAAAGAGAAGTCACAAGTGACCAGTTGTGCCTTTTCTTTAAGATGCCAGTAAGGTAGGTAAGGAATGTGGGGGTGTCCTTGCGCTCATCATTGCGCCAATGTTTTCAATTCAAGGTAAACGCAAGCTGATTTATTGGTAAGTAATGTTGTTTCTTTCATTGTAAAATCTTAAATTAAGTTATGATTATGTAATCAGATGTTTTTGTTTAGATAATCATAACTTTGCAAATTCATTCTGATAACTCAAATAGGTAAATAGGTAAACATATAACAGTAATATGACCCTCTGTAGGATGAAAATAATTAACTTGACAAAAAAATGTTAATATTTTAAATCATGTCATCCAATTTTTGGAAAATTGAGTAATATTTTCAACCTACCCTCTACGCACGCGCGTGTTAGGTGAGTACCCGCGCGCGCTTACGACGTATATTATAAGTAAATAGTACTTAACAGTCACTAAAGCTGAAGTCTCTAGTTTTTGTGCCGGATACCTGAAGTTGTGTTTCTAAATCTATGTGAACGCAATGGACGAAAAGTCATATTATATTAAAAATTAATAACTCAAAGAAATAAACAATTGTTGACAAATGGAGTTGTTTAGCATTTTAATTAGTTTAATTTGAAATTTTTGTTTGCTTTGAATTATTAAGGTGCGCCGTACCCAATGGGTAAAAATGGGACTATATTACTAAGATTCGCTGTGTCTTTTACCAGGTTTTGCTATTATTTCATGAACCGTTACAGCTAGATCATTGAACAGAAACACTTCGTGCGTGGGTCCGGCCCCGTAGAATTAGATTTTGTTCCAAAATCAGAGATAATACGGTGGTTTATAAACTGTAACGTCAAATTTATCATTTTATTGAAATAAAGAGTTTTGATTACCAATTTTTTGTTATTTGTTCAATGTTGATAGTTAAAAAGTAAGTGAAAAAGTCAATCATTTTATAAGTAACAATTTTATGTAAGATTTATACTCTTTTAAACTCGCAATGAACCTTTATGATTACGTTACAAAGACATAATTACATAAATTACGTGTCCTTTCATTTTAATACTGAATTGTTTTTAAAAAGAAAAGACTTATCTGGTTAGTTGTGCCTTTAAAACGATAAAAAGATATTTTATTTGTAATTATTTTGTTAAAATGAAAAGGAAAATTGGGATTTTTTGTATAAAAAATAAATAAATAAATATATTCCTATACATGGTTAAATAGGTATTTTGATTGTGTACTTTAATTAATAACTTGTTTCTCCCAATAATACACCAACGATTTTTTCTGCTAAAAAAACCTTGAAATATTTTAAACTCGATTATCTCACATTTTTGTTTTTGTTAGTTATGCCTTTTTACAATAAGACGGCAGAATAGTTCATTACGTTTTTACTGCTCGACCAAGTCTTATCAACTGTGTTAATTATTATACCTACCTTATTAGCTTAACACCTGCGGTTCCGCTCGTACGGATGACGGCTAACGTGACTTCTGCTCATATATCCTATCGCGATCAAACAAACATCAGATTTTAAGTCTGAACTTCAAAACAAAAAAAAAATTATCGTGCACAAATAGACAGACAGACAGACAAGAATTCCAAAAATCTATGTTTTCAATATCGTCTATTTAACATAACCTAAATTTTTATATGTCTTCGATTTACAGACACGACTAAATTACGATTAAATAATAGCAACGATAAAGTTTGAAGTCAATAAATCTTAGGCTTCTAGATCAGCATGGTCACCCTACCCAGACCGTAGCTTATTTAATAGTTTCTTAATTACTGCTAATCTTGCTGCACTGTATCCACCCAGTAATTTGCTCTATTTAAGCCGTCTGACGAACTGAAAGGGCCTTCTCAGTAGATTAGGCGCAAAATAAATTGACTTGATGGTGGTAGAGTTACTTTTTGTATGTTTCAGCTTTGATTTAGTATTTTGTAATTATGCTGGCTAAATCAGGATACTAATAGATAGACCAGATAGGTCTCTCTTGGAGTGAGTGATCATTCTTAGTACATTGAAGCTCTTTCGTGCCTCAGAGAGTTATGACATGGGTCCCGTTTGCCATTCGAATCTCTGTGGAGTTGAAGCCCTGTAAAGCCGGACAATGTGATCGAACTACCAACGGGTTGTGGAGGTCATATTAACGGTTGCTTCATGAAAAATACAGAAGATCGGTCGTTTCATAGGTCAACGGAAAGTCAATTCTTGGTTGCATAACCAAGTCTTTAGCTTATGGGTTTGATTGTGGGAAATTAGAAGGATAGCGGTATTTTTCCTTCTCTCTCTTCTCTATATTCTTTCTCTCTTTCTCTCTCTGAGTATCGAATTAAATCTCTAAACGTAACTACTAATTAACATTATCTACTGTACAGTAGTTAATTAAATTCTATTTAACATCGGAATCTAACGTAGTGAACATGATGAGGTATCTAACCTCGATAATTATCAATTTCGTAAATCTAGAATAGCGTTTCGTGTCAAAATTTTGTTGTAATTATAAATAATTATACTCTGAGCATAAACGCTCATTTCTATGTGAACAGTTCTATAAATCTCGTGGTTCATTAGTGGTTCGATTTACACCCAATATTTTAGTTTAAGGGTATTTATTACTGCTATTTTTGATGAAGTATATAATCACTTCACCTGCTAGCTGATTTGGTGATCGGATCAAGCTTACATTTCAGGGCTGGGATGTTAGAAAGCAATCGCTCCTGCAAAAGTTAAGCTAAGTCAAATCAATAGAAGGTGTAAAAGAGCAGACCATGGGCTTCAAAATAAAAACCCCAGATGTAATAGAAATAACGTCACTGTAATGATGATTTTAAATAATTTTTATCATTATCTTCCAGAAAATTTAATATAGCTACCTGATATTCATGAAATATTAGTTACGTTACACGAAAGTAGGCTTAGAGATGTAGTAGTAGATGTAGTATTTCTCCAGACTCCTGAGGTAAAACTAAGGTAGGTACGAGTACAGAATTCAAATTTATAGTCATTTATTCAATATATTTTTCAAGTTACTGTTATATTACAAGTTATTGTTATAGACTTGAACTCACGACCTTCAAGTCTCACTTGAGCGTTTCATTTTTTCCCATGTTTTTCGAACTTTAAAGTTAGCATTAAAAATGCTATAAAAAATTCAGTCAAATATTCGGGCGGAGTCATCAAAAATTCAATGTTTAAAAATGGTTGAAAAATCATTCATTGTTTCCAACAGTTCGTAAGAATATTGGTAGATGGCACCACCGTCGCCCTTAAAGACGGATTTATAGAAAAGGAAAATTTGAAATGAATCAGGTGTGGCTCAATAGCTCAGTTGGAAGAGCATTCCCCTGTAAGGGAAAGGTCGTGAGTTCAAGTCTCACTTGAGCGTTTCATTTTTTCGATTAAATTATGTTTTTTTATATTAATTTCGTTTTTTGACCTCGTTCCAGTTGACCGATTGTTCAGATATTTGGTATAGACCTTTGGTTCGGACAATTATACCATTTAAATAATTTGATTTGCTCTTAATACGGGAATTTTAAGATCATTTTGAGACTTCGTCGTCGAGATATTTATGGCGCTGACTGTACTCACTAATCGGTAAATTATTAGTGGGTTAGGTTACCAGTAAATCAGTTGTCATTTGGATGGGAGACCGCTTAGTGGTATTTCATCTGAACGCCTCCTTGCTTCAGAGGGCACATTAAAACTTGGTCCCGCTTGTCAGCTGTCGTTAAGTCTAGACGGCCGGCAGCCGGGGTGCAAGGGGTACGTCGAAGACAGCCACACCTTTATGCTGTGGTTCAAGTCCGACGTAACCTCCCCCTCCGGCTCCGGTGGGGAAGGCAGGTATACGAGGGTATTTCCGCACGAAAAAAAAATTGTCAAGACGAAGGCCTATACCGGGTGAAGAGGAACGCTCCCGAAGTCGAAAACCCCTAGTACAAAATATAATGGCAATGCGTTACGTACTCAAGGTACATAACGCATTGGCATTATTTTTTATTTACTCTCCATCGTGTTAGTAAAGCTAAATGAAACGGTAATTTCATTAAAAAAGTCACTACAAAACGAAACAACTAGCGCGAAGCGCGTGCTTTTTTGTAGAGGTGTTTTTTTACTACCACAGAATCCTACTAATCCTACTAATATTATAAATGTGAAAGTTTGTGAGAATGGATGTGTGGATGTGTGGATGTTTGTTACTCTTTCACGTAAAAACTACTGAATGGATTTTCATGAAACTTACAAGTAATATAGCTTATACATCAGAATAACACATAGAATATATATCATCACGCTACTACTCAAGGGAACGGATCAGTGATCATTAATGTCCACAAATTCGGCTGGCTTCGGCATTATACGCAGAAGTTACAGTGTGGTTATTTCTGTTGCTGCTTAGATAACTATATCATTGTATAAGAGGGTGGAAAATAATTGGCGGTACGAAGTTCGCCGGGTCAGCTAGTAGATAAATAAATAGTACTAGCGCATTACTACTAGGGGATTTCAGCTTCAGAAGCTTTCCCCTTACACCCGGTATAAGCGACTTGAACAACACTGTCAATAATTCGACACTAACCATAACAGGCTGAGAGGTCAGACAGCAGTTCCACCTTCTGTCTACCAAATATCGATCTCCATTTTAGGACTCCTTTGCTACATAACGTCTAAAATTGACACGGAAGGGTAACTTGCTCTATTTAAGCCATCTAACTAACTCAAAGGACCTATCACCTTTTCCGTAGATGGGAAACGATATAAGTTAGCTTGTTCAGTTTAGTAGCTCCAAACTTACTGGTAAGCGGCTAACCCACTTAGTTATTTTATTGCTATGTTGATTGAATTCCTTTTTGGAAATAATTATGGTAAACTGAATATCTATTTATTGCTGAAACTATTGTTTTCGTGCATAGCAGTATGTTGGCTCGAACTAGCTCCTTTTTTGTGCCAGAGTTTATGTGTACGCACTAACTAAGTACTAACGAAACTAATAAAAGCGTGCTGATAAAATAAAAGCGTTTTTATTATAGTTATAGCTTTTGCCCGGGGCTCCACCCGCATGGATAACCAAACATAGCCTATGTCCTATCTCAAGGTCTAATCTACCCCTATACCAAATTTCATCTAAATATCTTCAGTGGTTTAGGCATTAAAGCGTAAATACAGACAGACAGACAGTTGCTTTCACATTCATAATATTAAGTATAGATTGTCTATAACCATCCATAAGTTATCATTGTATGAGATGATTATAACGTCCGTAAAAGGTTTGCCGTAAGAAATCACTTACAGCGATAAGGCCGCAATTTGTACCATTTTTCATATAGTTGTCCGTAAATGTGCATACTTAAATTCATTGGTGTACAATAAAGATTTTTCATATATTATCTTTCTTCTTATTGTCATCTTATTACTCCTCTTTCACTTTTCCGTTTCAACTTTCAATGTTTTGTTAGATACAAAACATTGAAAGTTGAAACGGAAAAACGTGCAGTTGATGGTCTATACACAATAAATTAGCTTTTCCTTTGACTCTGTCTAAGCAGGATAGCCGTGATGGTCACCTTTGACATTGCAAATCAAATTAAAAAAATATTAACACAATGTCACAAATAACACGTAGGTAAGAACCGGCTTCCGGTACTAAATAGTAAAAGACCAACGTGCCTCTATCCCAGTAGTATTAATGAAACTCCGTTACGAACTGAAACATAACTGTGCCCGTGCACATTTTGTGCGAAATAATTCTTCTGATTCAAAAGTAGCCGAAAACCACGACCCATTCACTGATCCCTTCGGTTTAGAAATTTAAATTAAGGGTCCGCGGCGTAATTTTAATGCTCCACTTTGAAAGACACAGTTTCACTTGATATGAGGATTAATTATGTAAATAGTTTCTGAAGTATATTCAGAGCATGTTGCTTGATAAATTTAACTAGAGGTACCATAAATATTGGCATTTAATAGAAGTTTTATTGAAAGTACTAAAGTTTATAAAGTCGATGTTATGTCGGATTTGAACCGACTAAAACGCACGCCTAGGTCATTGGTGGTTGCCGGAGGTGATAAGAAGTGATTATTGTTGCTTGCAGTACCAAAAGTTTTACTCATGTATTTTTTGCTAAAACTTTGATCCCGCTCCTGTAACTCATGGGAACCTATTCCCGGGATAAAAAGCCTTTGTCATTCCAGATAATCTATCCCTGTGCGAAATTCCAACCTGCTCATCTAAACAAGTGGTAACTCGTTAGCCGGCGTATCTTAGAATAAAAAGACGAATGTATGGGATTTGACGTTTAAGACATTCGTTGACAACTTCATAGACGATAAACGTCATATATATTTGGTATTCTATTCTACGATACGAAGGCCAGCGACTTGCCACTTATCTGTAGGGCCCGGCCATTCAGCCATTAGAGCGTGATTAATAATAATTTATTTATTCATCAGACAATTAAAATCCATTTTTTGTTAGTTACATTTGTACACTTAACTCTATGTTAGCATTTACTTATATTTTTAAACATTTGTACACTTAACCCTATGTTAGTACTTGCTTATATTTTACAGAAGATACATGCATTTATTGCAGACAGGAATGTGATTTCTATAAGCAAATTAGAATGCACATATAATAATGATGTAAGCTTAGAAACCATGTCCTCTGCCATACACAGAATATGCAAGTCAGCGAGAAGAGGACGTGATCACAAGCGTCGCTCCCACTCCACCAATGGTGGATAAATCAGTATATAAGCCTGTTATTTAGTTTGTAAGACATTGCTTCATTAAATCATTGAGTCGTAATAAATATAAAATAACCAGACTGTGGTAGCTGTCTTCACCTCCGCAATACATTTTATATACTTGCCTTAATATATGGCACTCATAGTTTCTGGCTCCCAGTACGCTGGCCATACTGTTGCCACTGACACACATTCCACGACACATCGACGTCAACTTTGCGCCACAATGCTACGAAGCTGTCGATTAAATAACAAACATCCAAACATCTTCACAAACTTTCACATTTATAATATTGTACGGTCAGCGTCATAAATATCTTGACAACGAAGTCTCAAAATGATCTTGAAACTCTCGTATTAAGAGCAAATCAAACTGTTTTATTGATTTATATGGTATTATTGTCCGAACTAGAAGTGCGTACCAAATAGCAAAACAATCGGTCAACTGTAAGGAGGTCAAAAAAAGAAATTAAGATCATTTTGAGAACTCTGTTCGTCAAAATCTTTTTGATGCTGACTGTACTTATTTGTACATTGGTTTGTGGACTATCTTGTTCTAAGAAGCGGATAGACACACTTCCGGGCTCATTCAGCCAAACTTTTCTGATTACCCTCAGAGCTCTGCACGGTCATTACTTCAATTTCCTTTAGCTCAAGTATTCGTGCCACCCTACATCAGTGCGCCCCCTACGCCTAATGCCGTAAACTTGATTCCCTAGAGGGGAATTTCTCTGAAGGTGACAATTTATATTAGTTGTTATGATATAAGGTCTAAACATGAGATAATTGTTATGAGTTTAACTTTAACGTTTAACTAACTCTTGAATTTGGTTGCATTTCGTACTGATCTATTCCAAGGTATCTATTTATGAATTATGTAATTATTTTAATTATAGTTGCCTGTATATTCAAAACACTTTTTTTAAATGCAGATTTTATTGAAAGCCAATTATCCATATCCATACTAACTCTGTCTGTCTGACTGCTGACTGTACATTTGGCTACGAGCGCTACAGTAGACTGGACCGTCCATTTTATTCTCCCAGAAGCTATGAAGCTTATTGGAGGTCAACGACCGCTGCCCGCATTAAGCTAATTAACAAAAACAAATCCATGCCAATTATATTAGGTATTTGTAGGAACGGTTATCGCGACCAAGCATAGCCTATGTCCCTTCTCAAGATCTAACCTATCCCTATACTAAATTTCATTAAAATCGGTTCAGTGGTTTAGGCTTGAAAGCGTAACATACACATTACGCTTTCAAGCCTAAACCACTGAACGGACTTTGATGAAATTTGGTATAGAAGCAGATTAGATGATGAGAACATAGGACATAAGCTATGTTTGATCGCGATAACCGAAATTCACGCAGGTGGAGCCGCGAGCAAAAACTAGTATATTATATACATACAATCACGCCTTTATTCCGGAGGGTTCAGTGATCACAATTTCACCAATCACTGTATTCGGTCTCACGTAATAGGTGATGTTGCCGTATTCCGGGCACTATTGTTGACTCGAGCTCATGACTGAGGTTGAGTCTGGGCTGTATAATATCTGTCTGATGTTGTGATAATTATGCTGATTAAATGCATGTTACAGTATCTTCAACTACTGAAGCGAAATATAACTGTAATTCACTGAGATTAAATCCAAAGGTATTGAATTAACAATTATGTTTAAGTATGGCAATTACCGTGATCGTGATACAAGTACAAGATGAAATATGCCTTTTTCTATAATATATGTCGTACCCGTCCGATATATGCATTAAAGCATAAACATGCGAAAGTTAAAAAATCAGTATTGTCTTGAGTTAACGTTAAAGTACTTTACATAATGTAAGTAACATAAGTCTTACTTGTTTACAGAATAAAACATTCATGACGCCTCTTTATGAACTAAAGTAGGAGACAACGAACCCATTTTCAGATACATAAGTATCTGCTTATGTGATATAGCAAAAGCAAAACAGATATATTTATGCGCGACCTAGAAATAACATCAGTGGGATACGGACATCCCACAGCTGCGGTTGTGAATAGCTAAATGTTTTCACAACGATTGAAAAGGATTTTCTATTTTCATTTGATTTTTTTTTTGTATGTCAGTTGAAGGTTGCCTATAAAGCAATGCAAAAAGCATTTACAGGGTTATACTCGTTGCCAACCCAATAGTTTTGAATGTGGTTTTGAACAAATTTTGACACAATAGCTAGATAATACTTTTGTATATATAAAATTACTCACAACATAAAATATGTTTTACATAGTGGTGTACATAAAATAGTTGTAGTTATTTTCTGTTTCATATGAAACCAGATGAATAGAAATCAAGGGTGAATATAAACCCATCCATACATTACCCATATTCACCCCTTGACGTTCCACGGCAGATGTCGCAACCGAGCACTGTTTAGCTTCAGAACTTCCGATAAATGGAAGTGCCTAAGAAAACTGTCGGTTTATCGAGCGACCCGTTACCAATTTTGAACAAATATTGTAAGGAAGCAAAAATAAAACATTACAATTAAAGAAAAAAAAATCGGATACCAAAAATCTGTACTGCAAATTTACTGTATGAGAACTTTCTGATTGAGAAAGTTTGTAACAATGTGCTCAATCTGGGGATCGAAGCCAATACCTTAGGCAAGTCACTCACACTTGCTATTTTAGGCATAGGTATAATAATCAAACGGTGTGGTCCACTTAGAGTATCCAGCTGAATAGCACCTGAGTGAATAGCACCTAGCCATGTCCACGAAGAACATCTATCAATATCTTTGGCAAGTGCTATTCGTGGATACTAATTTATTTTTACAACATTATCCATAAAGAGCACCTAGGCTAGGTTATTCAGCTGGGTGCTCTAAGTGGACTACACCATAAAAAGGTACGTAATTACCCTATTATATTATGTACCTATCGTTGTCATTCTATTCTTTGTTCAATAGGTTCATTTGTCATTAACTCACACTACAGATTGTGGTCGCTACTCACTATAACTGATTATTCATTTATTCATATTAATATATTATGAATAGTAATAGGTATATAATGCTGCGGTATGACAGAATCACTTATATTTACTCTTTCATCAATCTCGCCTCCTACTGCCCATACATTTACAGAATACAGTACAGAATTCGGTAATTAAACCTTAGCTTATATTTAAGTGTTATTTTCTAGCCTAGTTTATTTGTAAAAAAAATTATACATTATATTATGGATTCGCCAGGATTACTTTCTCACATCGCTTTTAATACAAAATTTAGCGTACGTAGGTCTAATGAGACAAATCTATTTTTTTTCCAGGTTTACAGGTTCCTTCTTTAACCCATTAACAAGGATAGCCTGCCAGTATAACGAGAAGGCAAAGAAAACAAACTCTAATTTGATTCTAACTTTAAAAGATTCACTGAAATTGTGAAAGACATCCTCTATAGCAGTTTGGCCTTGAATGATATTCAAACACGTCACTATTATACTTTTACCAATTTAGAGCTTTTCCTATTTTTTATATTGTTTTAACTGTGTGTACGTGTATGTACCAATCTAGTACGGATCAGCATTTTGTTATTATTGTTTTCTAAAGATTGTAATGTGTTTTGTGCGCCTGAATAAATAAATACAATTAAAATAACCGAAAAGTATATTATATAATAGGGCTCTTCACCGGACACAAGAGACTGGACACACGCGTGTCCATTTGCTTATTTCAGTGACGACACACTTAATATTTCACGCATGTCCACTTAGTGAAAAGTCATTTAATTTTTAAATTTAGGACGCACGAGTGAGACATCTTAAGATGTACTTAGATGAACAGGACGCCGAAGCAAATGTACCAATTTGTACGAAGTAGGTCAAAAACTGGCGTGTGATAGAGAAAGTTGAAAGGCGACAGCACTTTTATCGGTAAAACTTTTTAACTTCCTTCTTATGAAATAATCTCAGTACGAACTGTATTTGAAAAATATTTCTATCAAAATTTTCATTTTAGAATAAAAATATTTTGATTTTGTAATATTTTATGACGTCACAGAATACTGTACGAATAAAACGAGACCTTGCAACCCAACAAACTACGCCCAGCAATTTAGAAATATTGGCAAAGAGCTGCGATATGAGAAACGTGTTTCGGCGTCACACTTATTAGAAATCTTATTTCATACGCATTTTCTTCCACGAGTAGACGAGTCAGAATTCAAGGAGCGTACTTCGCTAAATATTCCTTTGGGCAGAGCCGATTTGCATCTGTATTGCCAACAAGAACAGTTGCTCCTTAGTCTTGAAAATGTCGACTTAAATTTGGCCTGGAAATGACAAGACGAATTGCAATGTTTTGCTCGTCTCCGTTTTACGTAAGTACAGAGAAATGTTCTTTACAGGTTATTATAATAAAATGTAGAAGAAATGTGAATAGTATCTCGGGCAGATTGTATTTTATTATAGTAATTTAGGCTTAAGAAGGCATACCCCAGAAAAGATAAGAGGATTATTTGAAAAAAGGGACATCAAAGAAAGAAAAGAGTGCGAAGAGAGTAGGGAAAGGGATGACTTGTCACGCAGACCCAAAATATTGGGGCAAAGGTAAGTAGATGATTAGCATACGATAACGTAATTTCACACAAGTCGACACAACAGCCATCGTAGCGCAGCGGTAGTGAACGCGGCCCCTACGCACGAGGGTTTGATCCCCGCTCAATGCAAATATTTATATGCTTGAATATTGATATTTGCATTTGTCTGGTCATGCTTTGGAAAGCACGTTAAGCCGTCGGTCCCGGTTGCCCTACGAAAATCTATGGCAGTCGTTACGAGTAGTTGGTCCCCTCAAAAGTCTAACAACTGGTCTAGCTGCAATGCTTCGATATTGCCTTTGGGTTGTGGAGATCAGATGGCGATGCAAATATTTGTATGCATGAATATTGTTATTTACATTTGTCTGGTTGTGCTTCGGAAAACATATTAAGCCGTCCGTCCCGGTTGCCCTACGAATATCTATGGCAGTCGTTACGAGTAGTTAGTCCCTTCAAAAGTCCAACAACTGGTCTAGCTGCAATGCTTCGATATCGCCCTTGGGTTGTGGAGACTAGATGGCAATTGCTTCACAGAAAATATCGAAGTTTAGCCAAATCCACGGTTAGACTGGTAAAATGGACCCCAGACTCCAAGCTGAATGCTTCGCTTAACGCTAAGATGAAGAAGAACAACGTAATTTCTATCTACAGGGCCTCACCATGGTAAGATTTCAGTGGCCATAAAAATAAGAGAAGAAAAAAGTAAGAAGGGATACAAAAAACCGCATTCTAACCGCTAAAAGTGCTTATTAAGTGAAAAGGTTGTTCTTTTCTCTCTAGAAAATACATTTTTTGCTGAAAAAACATAGCTTTACCACGTAAAAAATCGTAGCTTTGCATCACCATAGTGGCCACTTAATGCTCGCAAAAACTAAGTACCTTCTTATGCAACAGGCGAGTAAAAATTTTAAGCTGAATAAATAAGTTTTCTAGGCGGAGTACTAGTAGTTGCAATTTTTGAGTAATTTTTTCATAATCACCTTCACTTCATTTTCCCGGGCTTCGAGATTTTTACCTTAGAGCTCAGTCTTTGATAGTGTGACCTATTTAGGACTGTTCTTTGTTTACGGTTAAAGTCATAATCGGCGATTAGAAATGAAAAAACGGCAATTGATCTGAAACTGAAGAATTTTGAATTTGTACATTATGTTTTAATTTTTACAAACTATGCGAAGTAGCTTTAGAGCATTTGGCTGCTAAGTCAAAGGTAACAGGTTTAATTCTCACTCATGGCAAAAATTTATATGCGTGAAGTTGTATATTTACTACTTGGTCTTTGCTTTAGCAACTGTATTTTTTTCTTATACAGGACACGTCAATTTGACTTCACCTCGCCTGATGTTAAGCTAAAGGCAAAGTCTCGGAAAAAAACACCATCGTTAACATACACCATGTTAACAGTGGTTGCACTCAGCTTGACGGCCTCATTAGATGCCTTTTCACGCCACGCTTAAAGGACCCGGGATTGTACATATGTATTTCATCTTGTAAATCCTCTTTAGTTAGTTTGAGTCTCAATAGCGTTGCGTATATTATCCTAGAATACTATATTTTCAGATACCTGTAGTTATTTACAATTCAATACATATAAACGTTTTAATACGAAGTAGATCGCCGTTCCATTGAAATTAACTCCACTAAATAAGTTGCTATACAACTAACTCCTTCTAACCTACAACTCCCTGAATCTATCCTAAGGCTCTAACCAAAACTATGTCTACATTTCAAGCCGATAAATACCTGTACTTAAGTTTGAGAGGAACGCTAAATATTTTACTGCAGATTCCAGCGTAGTTATGATGTTTACTAATCTCTCACAAATTAGTAGACAATGGCTCTACTAATTTGTGAGAGATGAGTTTGAGATACTTTGCAATACTTTGAGCAACTTGTACATTAAGTCTAAAAATATGAAAATATTTTTTTAAAACTAAATAGGCAATAAAGTTTAATAAAAAAAAGAGGATAAAGAACGAAATACATTTTAAGTTAGTAGTAAGATTTTTTATGTAAAGTCAGCATTGCTCCTAAAACTTAAAACAAAAAATACGAAACATTCCTTACGAAACTTCAAATGTATTTAGAAAGGATTTTTTTTTGTGATTGGTTCAGGCAGGATTTGAACCCGCGATCCTATTCCCCGCCTGGACCGATCACAAAAAAAATCCTTTCTAGATTGATTTAAATTAATAAGCATAATAAATGCTTTAAATACACTCAAAACGATTTATACTATTCCAATGCAACAAAAGATTTTTAAAAATCTCAATAATAAGCAACTTTTGTCGCTACTTTTCGCTTTTGTCGCTAAATTTTTTCAACAAAAATCTTCCTACATTTCAGCGGTATTATTACTCAACTGTAACGTTACTTGCTCGAAAATTCGCAGAAAAAATTAGTTGCCAGATGAAAACTGCATCTCCATACTCTTTGATAGAATTAAGGAGACCTTTTCTTATTTTACAGATTACTGTCGGTTAATAAGGCATGTCAAAGGTATAGCAAAGGCAAAGGGAAGCTTAATAAATACGGTGTTATAAGACACAAAGAAAAATATCCTCTAAAAGAAATGAATCATTGTATTGTACTGTGGGACTGGCTTACAAATGGAGTATTAAATCTCCTTGAATCAGGACTTATTCCATTAATCTAGACGTTTATTGACTGGTTAGGATCAAACTGGTCAAGATCCAGTAAGTATATAGAATGACTTAAGCTGTTATAGTATTGACCTCAGTTTTATTAAAGGCATACTAAATTAAGTAATAAGGTTATTGACGTTTAAAACAATGCCAAGATGGAATTATCAGTACATACATTCTATAGCAATATAAAATGCTTTAAAATGTTTCATAACCCGATAGGTTAGCTATATAACCGATTATTTTTTTTACCCTGGTTGACTAGTTCAAAATGATAACCAATGCCATCACTATTTTAGTTGTCATGATTGGTCATGGTATATAAGAGAATGACTCCGGCGGGGGAGGTATCCGAGGGGATTTCCGCACAAAAAAGGTATATAAGAGATTTGCGTCATTTCATACCAACGAGTTTTAATGCACTTATTTCAAAGTACCTGAAAGTGGCTGGGGTTCTGATAACCCCAGTCCTGCCGGTTTTTCTTTTCAAGAGGAAACCGAAATAATATACATAAAGAATTATTTAAAACTGAATACATTTTTTTCTGAATTTACAGCATCTGGAATTTGCCCAGAATTCCATACAAAATTGCCACAGTCAATTCATAAAAGATAAGATTTTTTTTGAAAAGTGTCACCTTTCGCTACGGAAAGTAATCTATTTTTCAGCTGTCAGAAAAACTTCAGCGATCTATCGTATTTTATTAGTATAATACGTATCGCACAACGTACCTACATTTTATACTTACAAGGACTAATACCCACATTGTCCAGTAACAAGTGGTGCAAGCTCTAATGACATACTTTGTCTGCGGACACGCGATGCGGCTGCACTTTGTCAGTCGCGTCAACGCATTTTTTATTATGTTGGTAGCGTGGCTTTTAGTAGAATTGCTGTGGTCTAATGGTGGTCTTTGTTATGATAGTAATTTCTAACTGCCACTGGTGTTCGTTCAGGAATATGTCATAAAATGCTGTTAAGGGCTAATAATATTACGTTGGTAACTAGTTTACACTAACGTTCCTAAGGTAACGTTATTACATTTGGTAGTTGAATTGTTATTTAGTTTTATTCTCATTTTAATTACTTTATTTTATAATGTTTTCAATGCTAAGAGTAGTTCTATCTCAACAGTCATGATTATGGTTTGAGTTTAGTCATTACTAGGTTGGTATTAAGATCTTTTTGAGCATCGTTTTTGAGCTTCTTTTTTGATCTGATGCTGACTGTATACAAAGACATGAATTTATCTATTTCTTTTCTATTTCATATTTGGTTTTTTTATTTTTTTTTATACTTACTTTCTTTACTATACATGCTTAAAAAAAGATTTTGCAACTTTCTCAGAAATTATTGCTATACAAACAGCAATAATTTCTTAGAAAGTTGCAAAATCTAACCAATGAAGATCCCATTTTTTATTTATTTAAATAGTTACATTGTAAGTACATTATCGAAGTTTAGCCAAATCCGCAGTTAGTAAAGCGGACCCCAGACTCCAAGCCTAAAATTTCGGATGCGACTGGGATATACGCTAAGATGAAGTAGAAGTAGGTACATTGCATCGCGCTGTAAGAGTCAGACAATATCCTCTCACGCTAACGTATATCGCATTCTTTTTCGACACATGTACATTGATGTATACCTACACCGTTTAAGGCCTTGAGCGTACTCGAAGTAGTAGGAATCGTCCTTAAAATGAACCTCTTAAAAAGTTTTAATGACTGCTCAATTCTACTTTGTAAATTCGAAAAAAAAGCGATTGAATAGAAGTTGCCAAAGAAACAGGTACCTGCCGGTCCTTACTTGTTTTCAAATTAGCCCACTTAGTTTGGACAGCTTCGGGGCGATTTTTTTTCTCATGTTTTGTAATTGCGAAAAGTTTTTGAGTCTTGTTAATAAAATCGCAGAGGTTGAATTTTGAAGTTTTTGAGAGAAGTAAAGTCATTGTAAGGTTGCGTTTGGGATCTACTGCAAATATTTTGAATAAGACAACTATAATTAATATATAACAATAAAATAAGTTGTGTCTGCGTAAACCTAGATTCTATAAATATACCTAAAATTCAGTAATTTTTGGTCCCCTTTCATTATTTTATTTTGTGGGTACAAAATGGAAGCACTCTTACAATCAGCCTACCTAAAAATTTGAGAAAAACATAGAATGCATCAACTGTTTATGTACCTGGGCAACCCACGAATATTGACTGAGAGATTTTCAGGGTCTAATACATTCCCATCTATGTGGGGTAGCCTCCCCCAACTACTATTAACTATCTTTAGTAGTATTAGTTAGAGCTGATCTTTGGTGTATCCCTTTATTGCGATAGGCTACAACCCTATGTAATATTATAATAAATAATTTGGCCAAGTGCGAGTTGGACTCGTACACGAAGGGTTCCGTACCACACAATATTAGTCTAATTTTTTTTTTGTTGCTATAGTGTCAACATAAATATATCTTCTCTGAAAATTTTAGCTTTTAGCTATTACGATTCATGAAATATCAGCCTGATGATAGATGACGGACAGACGGATAGCAAAGTCTCAGTAATAGGGTTCAACACATCTTCATCTTCATCACCTTCACCACCACTGTTAACATGGTACATGTTTCCGATGGTGACCCTCTTTCCGAGACTTTGCCTTTAGCTTAACATCAGGCGAGGTGAAGTCAAATTGACGTGTCCTATATAAAAAAAAAACAAAAAAAATCAAGAACATCTTTACAACTCAGTTGGGGTCGATATTTTAAAGGAAACAACTGCAATCTGCTCTCCAAAACTCAGCGGCGATATGAATGTTCTAAAGTTAATCCAGATTTTCGGACACTTGAGACTGTAACGATTACCATAGATATTTGCTGGGCAACCAGTACTAATGGTTTAACATGCTCTCCGAGGCACGGAGCAGTCTCCATATTCAAAATGGACATACATTCTATGACTGACCTGGGTAGTCGCTTAACCTTGCATTGAGTTAACCGGAGCCCAACGGCATAGTACAGTGACTATTATTTATAGGAAAGAAGAGTAACAAAGTGCTACCATTGTTATCATGGTACATGTTTATAATGGTGACTCTCTTTCAGAGACTGCCTTTAGCTTTCCACGTGTACATTTACAAAAAAAAATGTACCTAATCATAACAAAATCAGCGTGTATGAGCTGTGGGAGAAAAATATTCCTTTTTTACATATTCAAAACAAATTTTCCTTTTCGTTAATACGCTAACCCATTACCGAATAAAACCTTTTTACCAATTAATCCGAACGACCAACTACATAATGATAATGAAAATTTAAGGATATCCACATCCGTTTATAATGTGCTCCAAAGGTCACACATACTGTTAATTTACGTAATAGCTCAATAAAAGCCTCGGATCCAACTCGTTGGGCTAATAGGCTCTGTTTTGAACACGAAACAAATTCCCCAAAGAGCTATAATTCATACACAACGCTTTGTGTAATACCAAAAATGTTTGAAAATGATCCAACTTTAGTCAGTTTGCACAAGCTGCTGCTGGAGCATGGATAGTAAGTGTTGTAATAATTTGTTACTCATTGTTACTTTTAAGATAAATTTGTATATTTTTGCCCAGAAAGTTGTTTAAGTACATGTACTTAAGTTAAACTTAGATTAAGTAGAATTAACGTCAATGAATTATATCATGTTTATACTAGTTTTAATGTTTTTTTTATAGCATTTATTATGCTAACTATAGTTTGAATAATTAATGCTATAAAAATTCATTCAAATATTTGGGCGGAGTAATCAAAAACCAACGTTTAAAAATCATTAATTGGTTCCTACAGTTCGTAAGTGTTGGTAGTAAGTGTTCTATAGAGAAGGGAAATTTGAATTGATTCAGTTATGGCTCAGTAGCTCAGTTGGAAGAGCATTCCCCCTGTGAGGGAATGGTCGTGGGTTCAAGCCCCACCTGAGTAATTTCTCATTCTCATCGTTATTTATACAACATTGAAAAATAAAGTTTTTTTTTGGTCCGACAATTCACTGCACCCGCTGGGTGGTAAGTACCGTATGATGATGTCTAGAAGAATCTTAAAATGGTGTTGCCTGCCTTGACGTCTTGAATAGTTACTTATGCCTCTCGTCAAGGAATTCCGGATAGAAAGAAAAAGGAATTTATATTACAATCGGTTGAAATATTTTGTAAACGTGCCTACACTAGGTAATATAATAAAAGGAAAATTGTGCCTTGGGGTTTAATAACCGGAAAAGTAGATCTTTTGTTCATTTTGAGATTTGTTTTCATTCTATTACTCAATGATGATTTAGGGCCAGAAAGGACTTAATTGGTTTTTTTTTTCTGTTAATATCATTTTTTTCACTTGCTTTGATAATAAGAACATTTGCTATATTATAATACTAGCTGAACCGGCGAACTTCGTATTGCCAATTTTTTTCCTGCCCTCGAGGCTTCAGATCCCGTTCCCGCTGCACATTTAGTGGGATGAAGAATAGATGTTGTCCAATGCTCAGACCTACCCAATATACATACAAAATTTCATGAGAATGAGTCAAGTCGTTTCGGAGGAGTTTGACTACAAACACCGCGACACGAGAATTTTATTATTAGAATTGAAATAAATATCTACTGTTTCCTTATTATATTCCGATTGACTTTTCAAAACACAGCTCCTAAGACTGCATCGAGGCCTGTCGATTTGTATTTACACTGAAAATCAACCCGAACTGAGTTTGGGTAAGCTAAAGTCAAAAGAAGGAAGCAAGAAATGGTAACAAATCTAAAATATTTGTCTCCAGTATCACCGCTTATATTAGAAAGCGTTCATGAATCGCTGAAAGGACTATGTACATGTGTAGATGATGAATATGAAAACAAATATGTCATAAAACAAGAATTTAAAAATGCCACAGTGAAATCTACTATAATCATAAAATTAAAAATTTAAAAACCCCCGACACTCCCCATTTACACTTTAACTCCCATAACTTTTGAACGGCTCGACGGATTTTAATCAAACATGTCAAAGAACACATAAGTCACCTTTAACACAAAAATAAAACTAAATTGAAATCGCTTCATCCGTTTGGGAGCTATGATACCACAGACAGGCAGACTCAGACAGACAGACACGTCAAATTTATAACACTCCTCTTTTTGCAATGCAGGTTAAAAAGTAAACAAAGTGTCAATACTAAACGCCACAACGACAACATTTCAAACTTCTTCCAAAACAGCATTCGGTTAAATCAACGAAAACGCTCAGGAAACTGACCAATATTATCTAAAAGTTCGTATTTTGCCACTCGAGTTTGTGGCGATAAAATTTATCAGTGTTCAAACGTATAGACAGTCGTAACTGTCGTAACTCATTTTGATAGAATACTAATTCTATAAACAACTTGAAGCTCGAACTTGGTGTTGAGATAACTCGAGAGGAGTATCAATTATCTGTGTTAGTCAATCGCATGTGGAAAGTGAAAAGTTTTGACGTGATAAAGTGTACGTGCCTTGTAGACAAGGAGCTTTAACAAACCAGTACTTGGATACGGCATTATATTATATCTGATATAATACCCTAAATATAAAGTTGAAAAAAAAAGAACATATTATTTCATACATGCTTTGGGGTTTGTTGTAAATGACAAACTGTACTGTATTATACTGGAGATTGATGGCGCTTGATGGAATCTGCTACACAAATTGAATAACACACTTCAATAGAATTTTCATTTAATCATTTGTAATTCGACATTATCATTCGACATTATTATTTTCATTTGACATTCAAAATTATTTGTTGACATTATAATTCAAATGCAATTTTATATATTATATTAATCATTTAAAAATTGTGAGGCCAAACTTATAATTATTTCCCATATTTTGGGGAAAAAATTTACACTGGTATACCGAATTTTAAAACTACCCACACATGAAAAAATGTAAATATTGTAGTGTTTCGGAATTAAAATACTTAAAACATCAATGTAAACCTTTGAGAATGCCGTGAGGCGAAACCGTTCAGGTTTAGAAATAAAATAAACTCAGTGGAAAAGTGCAAGTGTGTTATTCAACATGACAAACTGCACAAGTGACTTAGCTTTTTCGGTAGTATTTTTAGTTTAACCTACCTCAGAGAGGAAAGCCTACAGCAAAGCCTCGTTAACCAACCAGCAGGTATTTCGGCTAGCAGGTGAAGTTGGGTTAGGCCCTGAAGATCTCAGTGGGGCTTACACCGCCTAATTTTAAACGATTTCCAAGCCCTTTCATTTGAAAATGTGTTTTGTGCAAATAATAAAACAATTCCAAATAAACAGTGATAGAATTCGTAAAAAAAATATTTCAATAAGTAATATTCGCGTAAACTTTCAACAATGATTACTTTTTTTTTACTGTAACCGCTACCGCTTACCACGTCTAAGTTTTCTTAACTCATACCGCAGGAGTATCACTCTCGCTGGTTTGAATTTTTAAGGCGTCCACTTCACCAACGTTTTTAACAAGTTCTTTAGATTGAAACTTGCCATAAGTTAAGTACACACCACCCGCGTGCATTGACAACTTTACTTTCTGTATTTCAGGAGTCTTCTTTACCAAGTTTGTATTGTTTTTCTTTTCAAATTCTTTTTGATTTGACACTTTTATTTTGAACTATTTTTTATATATGTTCACATAATCTTAATAGTCACACATATTGAGAACACTTACTGTACTTTTTCTATTGAATTATACATGGTAAATATAAACCTTAGAGAATGCCGTAATAAATACAGTGGAAAAGTACAAGTGTTCTCAATATGTGTAATAATGAATTCCACCAAGTGCCATCAATCAACAGTATAAATAATATTTTAATAGTCTTTTATAAACGCGAATAAGTGGTACCTAAGATGTTCGTATAATGATTTTAATGGAACTTTCTCCGATCTAAATTAATAAAAAATAATATTTTATTGTTATTGTAGTATTTTGTATGAAAAATCTCTTTCTATTATAGGGTTGTGTGGAATTCAATTACTTATTATAATATTACTGATATGGTAGTCCTTTTCACGTGAATTAGGACACATACCTACTTGTTTGCCATGTTTGTTCCCGGTAGAGTAGAATAGGACCACCCCAGCTTTCTGTGGGTATCGTAAAAAGCGACTATGGGATAGGGCTGTTTTCCATCCGACAGTAAACATACAGCCCAAGACAGTGTCCGCTAGATGGCAATAGTCTCGACCTCTATTACTTCGTGGGACCGAGAATCATATCTGGCGAAACGTGGATGCTAATACACCTCTGCCTAACACTTTGGAGATTTACAGACACAAGTATATGTATGTATGTACCTACCTGTTTGATCAAAATTAAAGTGTACAAACGTACACCGACAATATTAGGAAGAAATATCAAATAATATTACGAATCGCATTTCAATATTTAATGTACCTAAACCGAATGTCGCCTAGCAGCTTTGCTCACAAGCCGAAGATTAACTTGGACTTATTTGTCCGCTCTGTCACTCGATAAAGCCCAAAAGCGACTGCCATGACAGCTCTGTCCATCAAAGTGTTAACGGTTTGTCACAACCGAATAGCTGTTATTGACTGAATGTCTTTTATTACTGGATTCGTTGTAAGACTTATCTAAGCACCACTTGTAGAAGTTTGAATATATTGTGTTAGGAGCGAAGTCATGTCGGTAGTGTAATTGCCAGGATTCTAACCTGTTACTTCTCATTCGCAGCGCTTCGTGATGGTCCAAAATATATGATAATTGTAGTAGCTCAAATATTGGATGTTTAAAGAAATACACGTGAACAAAGCGAGTTGTTTATTAAAATAAACATTGATTTCAATATTACATATCAGTATAATTCATACACAACAAGATATTGCTGAAATTCCTGAGATATTTCTCACAATCTTACAATTTATGTCACACCTAGCTAGAATCGTATATCTAGAGGTTGCAACAAGGATCGATGGAGTGGCACAAATGAGAGCGGTCAAGCGTAACTGCCGCATCCACCACAAGTCCGGAGATAACAAGTCGAAAACAACGAAGAGCTTCCACCAATATCTGAGGGTATTTTATGAAAGCTACAGCATTATCGTTTGGTTCACTGATTTTGAATTTAATTACAGTGTCAAATCAGTCAGCCCAAAGTTTTGTATTTACTTTCTGGTTAATTTTTTTATTAATATTGTGTAGTTCAGTTCAATGTGTTTATACAATTTAATTGTTTATTGAGGTCTATGGTTATCAAATAATGGACATGCCACTCCCATTAAGAGTCACAGCACCCAGTCCCTCATCTTCTTTTGAGATTTCAGTCTTCACCAGTTACTAAATTGCCTGCCCAAATCCATCCGTTCCATCAATTTGCATACTGAGAATTATATTTTATGTACCAGACTTCATCATTCTACCCGAATGTTTTTCATGTTATAAAATAAACTCAAAACCGTCTCACACTAAATTACAGTAACAATTATTTGGCTTTTGTGTGTTGCGTGGGTAAGTACTGTCAAATGCAAAGACAGGGTAGCCAGAAAATGTAACGACTGCTATTAAATGTAAAGATATATAGTTGGAATAATCTATAATAATGTTGTAAGTGCTGCTATATTTATAAAATGTGAGTTACATAATGTATTTATAAACAAAGAGGGATCTCTCAAACTTAAAAAAGAACGCAACAATATCTTATTAGATTAAAAATTTGTAGTTGCTATTACATTTAAAATGCTATATTAAACTGATACAAAACGCCCTTATTAAACCAACTTTAACGGTACAATAGAAATAGGTTCGTAAATAAGTAAAAGCTAACTAGCAAGATCAATACCCGTTCCATAGAAATAGGGCAAGATGAATAAAGGGCACTTAGTCATACTGAAATGATACATTTCTACCTGAGAGGCGTACTTGGAACTGAATAGCGATCGGTTATATTGCGGTACGGATACCATTGTGAGTGATTTGTGGATTGTTTACTGTCAAAAGTAACCAGTTAAAGGAATTACTTGGAAAGTGATACTCTATTGAATTCAGAGATATAGATCGAAAATTATTATTAGGTTATCAGCTATGGTGATCAGTAAATTAGAATTTTCAAAACTGCTTTTGTTGTTAAATGGTAGGTACAGTACAGGCAGTCAAACTATTCTGAGCACAAATAGGCATAATCCTCTAGTTAGTATTGTAAATCATATTTAGCCACTGAATGCTGTCGTGAGGCTTTTACCTCCACCCCACCTAAATAGAATTGCACGAGTGATGTATTATTGGGTAATGCAGACGTTCATAAGTCATTGTAACTAGATAATATTAATACGCAATGTGGACGGATTATTTCATGTTGCTAAGTTTTAAATACTACTAACGAAGATGGCACTTGGAAGGTGAAATTTCAGTCAGTTGGTATTGTCAGAAGTCTTTGGGATTGTTTGTTTTGTTGTCGTGTTGAAATTATTGATATATTTATATAACTCACAGATGTAACTGAACTAAAACATATTTATGGGACGTTATTTATTTAAGAAATTGATAAATAATAAGTCGCAAATATCGCGATGGGAGCGTTAAAAATAGTTTCATATCAGTTAATTGGTTGAGAGTAGTTAGGCTGCGTTTCCACCAGAGATGTGCGAGGATGCGTAGCGAGGGATGTTTTTGTAACCAATAGATTCGCTTCATTTACCTCGCCTCGGTCAGCACAGCTCTGGTGGAAACGGCTCAGCAGAGCTAGATTTTTGCGCATACAAAACAAGCGAGCGATGTGTGCGAGGGATGTGTAAGAGGGATGTGTGCGACGAATGTGTTGCGAGGAATATGTGTTGAGAAAGGTGTGTTGCGAGGTTTTTTTTTTTTATCGTGCGAAAAATCCCCACGGATACCACCCCCACGGAGCCGGTGGAGGCGGTTATGTCGGACTCGAACCGACTAAAACGCACGCCGTCTTGGGTCCTTGCCTGCCGGAGGTGAGATTGCCAAAAGCATATCTCTCGCGTGTTGCGAGGTTTGCGCATACTGTACCGCACCCCTGTCGACATATTTCACAGCTTCACCACACATTACTGTGCATTTTCACAGCTCCGCTCCATATCCTCTTAGGCACAATTTCATCGCACAGCTTTGGTGGAAACCCCCACACATTTTCACAGCACAGCTAGACATCCTCGCACGACACATGGTGGAAACGCAGCCTAAGTAGATGTTTCATTTTATATTTGTTAAAGGAAAACCTAAATTAATGTAAGGGTAATAAAATATTAACCACCGTAACAGCAGAAAAAATGTGTTTAATAAGTTGAAAACATGTCATTCATGACCTAAAAAACCGTAGAGCTTGCATATCCTTGCCGGAGGTTCGCGTTGCGATCTAGAAGTTGTTTAGTTATTTACGTTTAATTAATTTAGTTTTAATGGTATTAACATAATAAAATAATTCTCGACTGTACCTCTTACACCTTTCTCCTAATACTCTCTTTGCCGTACCCGCTATCCACAGTACGTGATTGTAAGTACCTACTGCGGGGAATGGCTTCCAAGTTTTCTCATTAATACTAATACTGTATCTTGTTACGCTACACATTCAACTCAATATGTGCATCTAAGTTACAGGCGTTTGGTCTGAAATTGTAATGCATATGAAATAAATCCATACTTAATATTATAAATGCGAAAGTAACTCCGTCTGCCTGTCTGTATGTTACGCTTTCACCCCTAAGCCACTGAACAGATTTTGATGAAATTTGATATAAGGGTAGATTTGACCTTCCGTGGGCAGAGTCACGGGCAAAAGCTAGTTATTAATAATGTTTGAGTATCGTAAGTAGTAAATGAACTAGAAAGGAGAAAGAAAAAAACACAAATACCAGTCAGATGCAATCATAAAAGACCTTTAGATAGGATTCAAATGGAAGATAAAGAGAATTTAAACGATAAATAGATTCCAAAATAATGTTTCCAAACTTTTTGAGAAAATAATTTTCTTAGAAATGAAATCAAAACATCTATATTATACCGTTCTAGACTTGGTTTTATCTAATCTTATTTAGTGACCTTTGTTCGTTTTCAGTTTATTTTATTGAAATAACTTTAATCATGTTTATATAAAAAAATCTACAATTTTAATCCATACTAATATTATAAATGCAAAGTAACTCTGTCTGTCTATCTGTCTGTCTGTATGTTACGCTTTCACGTCTAAACCACAGAACCGATTTTGATGAAATTTGGAATAGGGGTAGATTAGACCTTGAGAAAGGACATAGGCTATGTTTTGTCGCGATAACCGACATCCACGCGGGCGGAGCCGTGGGCAAAAGCTAGTTTCTAATATTCTTTCAAAATAAGTATATAAAATGAAAGTTAGGTGCAGCAGAACGAACATGAAAATTTCGTGAAAACTGTGAAAATGAAACGTCTGACTTCTCAGACTTCTCATTCTCACTTCATTCGATATTTGGAATGATGATTGAGGAAGTGGCTTTGAAAACATTAATATTTTGAAAATAGAAAGGGCCTATTTGACATACAAGGGACATTTTGAGAAAGATACATATTGACCACGAAGAATTTCGTTGTGATTGAAGAAATACAAATAAAATTAGTCTTACATTTATAAATTTATTTTATGAAAGTGGTGCCAGTCTCCGTACCCCACAAAACAGGACCTGCTCTCTGGACGATTCAGATTGACATACGTTCCCTTTCGTCGATCTTTACAGGGTTGCCCATTACAGCAAGAATATCATTATTGAGCTATTGCTGCGTATACTCATGTTTTTTAATAGGTCAGGACTTCACGCGATAAATTTTGTAAATTGGAAAAAATAGAAATTTCAATAAGGAAGATTGATTCAAACTATCCCGGTCCTGGAATTCAGTGATCAAAATAGTGAAACCCAAAAACACAGTGCCGATGCCGATGAGTGCATGCCAGTCAAGTCATGACCACGGGTGCTGTAACGCACCCGAAACGTTGGCAAAGATAAGTTTTCCAAAATTTATCGCGTGAAGTCCCGAACTATTAGAAAACATAAGAATATCATTGGAGAGCCTCACTACACCCTCAACTTATTTTACATTCGCAGCCCAAGAACAGGGTCCAACACCCAATTCCTCTATATAATTGATATCACTCGAAAGCTTCAGTAGGAGATTTATATCTACACTAATTGTGAAACACAAGTGAAATAGCGTCTATTTGATCGTGACATTTATTGCTGCTATGTCCTTGATTTGATGTGATTTAGTCGTTGTATTTTGCCTTTTCGTTGTATACATGAATATGTATATTTGCGTTGGTCTGTGTGTTTCTCAGTGTCATTTTGTTATCTATATGTAGGAGGTAGGCCTTGCAAAACGTTTATGGATTACATAAGGAAAATTATACAAGTCTCATCGCATCAAGAGGTCAAGGGATTGGGATTGGGGAAGGGATTGCACATATTTACAAAATAATCTTAGTATATTCAGCAACAATATAGATTCCATAACATCTATGTAAAATATCGTGTATTTTTTTTTCGTTTGTGAAACCAGTGGAATGATGACTTAAGTGCAAAAAGCCGAAATTTACTTATTGATATTATTGACGAAATTTACTCTTTCAGTAGTTGTGTAAAAAGTGTACATATTTCGCTAGGGATTCGGGTAGTTTCGTGGAAAATACCGATGAAAACTACAAGAAACATCACTTTGCGTGTTCTTCATGCAAAAAATCATGTAAGTATATTCCCAATTTCAAAGTTTTCATTTTATTTAGTTCTCTTAGGATATTTGACTGATTTTTTTATAGCACTTTTAATGCTAACTTTAACAGCAGTCTCACTTGAGCGTTTCCTTTTTTCCGATGTTTTTCGAACTTTAAAGTTAGCATTAAAAATGCTATAAAAAATTCAGTCAAATATTCGGGCGGAGTCATCAAAATTCAATGTTTAAAAATGGTTGAAAAATCATTAATTGTTTCCAACAGTCCGTAAGAATGTTGGTAGATGGCACCACCCTCGCCCTTAAAGACGGATATAAAGAGAAGGAAAATTTGAAATGAATCAGGTGTGGCTCAATAGCTCAGTTGGAATAGCATTCCCCCTGTAAGGGAAATGTCGTGAGTTCAAGTCTCACTTGAGCGTTTCATTTTTTCCGATGTTTTTCGATCTTTTAGGATATATAAAAGATTATTTTAATGTCAAATGCAAAAGTGTAGGTAATAAAATGAAGAACACAATTTGATAATACTTGTGACTATTTGCTTCTGAAAGGTGTATGCTAGTTGGTAGGTGTACCATATTTGTTTTTATTTTATGTAATACATAATAACCCATAACTTGTAAACTCTAGTGGTAGCACAGAGCTATAATGATGCCAAAGCAGATTTAAGATTGCCTTGAGACAACTCAAGCCTGTTCCTTAGTATTACCACTGAGCCTGGAATTGTCGAGTTCACAAATTGAAAGAAACAATAATGGTGCTCTATTATGGCCTCTGAGGTGACATATATCTTTATTCTAGACCCGCTTCGTTTCAATGACGCTTTGCAAATATTTATGTGTAGTGCAGTATTAGTTCGTAGTTACTATCGTAGGTACCTTGTACTAAGAAGCCTTGTGATCTATCCTTGCTTACTTCTTGTATTACTATTTTAATTCGCCCCTTGTCAAGCCTTTTTGCTAAATTTGTGCAAAATTTTTGCTAAATTATAAAAAAATAAAAAAGCCGATTGCCACTTAAAAGATCGAAATAAGTTTTCCAATCCTAAACCGAAAGAAACTTAATGGGTACCGCCTGCTATCAAACTTATTTCGATCTTTTCAGTGGCAGTCGGGTTTTATTATTTTTTAATAATTTATTTTATTTTATACCTTTTAGTTATGATATGACATGTATATTTTTTTATAATTTCCTTCATTTTTATACCCTACTCGATAAGTTCGAGTGAAAAATATTTTTGACAACATATTTTTGATTTGTATAGTTAGCTGTAAAAAATCATTCAATAATATGTTTTGGCGCCAAAAATCCGCCATTTAGATTTTCTCGAATTTTTTATATACCTGGTGTCACTCACACAATCACGGCGAATCAAATGACACCTCATTATATTCAAAGCCATCTAGCTGTTCATACATAGTCTCGAGAAACATTAACCTCCTTCCTATGGCAGTCGGGTAAAATATGTGTATGTGTACATAAGAATATTTAGTGTTATATAATTAATATTCGTCTGAAATGCACATCTTAAAACTTCTACTAAAGCTAAAAGCTGCAGTAAATTCTATCCAAGCCTATCTGACGTGACACGTTAAAGTGTCAAATTTTAGTTAAACCTGCTCAGACAAGGTTTTGAAGAGACGGAAATAATTTTATGGAAATTTCTCATGAGGTGCACTCTAGTGAAATAGATGATATTTTATTACTAAGGTACTAATAAATCGAATCTTGTTGAATATCTGCAGTGCGGAGATGTGAGCAGTGAAGGGTGGTCGCATGGTTCTAGTTTTAGACATGATATTATATTATGAAGGCATCTGCACTCCTATTAAGTACTGCTAAATTATACCACTTAACGGGCCCAAAACCATGGCAGTATCGACACTATAGACGCCAGACTTGATGGGAACCAACACGACAAACAAGTAGGTATGTGTCCTAATTCACGTGAAAAGGACTACTATATCAATTATATTTTAGTAGATAATTGAATTTCACACAACCCTATAATAGAAAGAGATTTTTCATACAAAATACTACAATAACAATAAAATATCATTTTTTATTAATTTAGATCGGAGAAAGCTGCATTAAAACTACTATACGTACACCGTAGGTACCACTTATTCGCGTTTAGAATAAACTAATTGAATATTATTTATACTGTTGATTGATGGCACTTGATGGAATTAATTGTTACACATATTGAGAACACTTGTACTTTTTCAACAGTACAAGTGTTACAATATAACCTGACCGGCTTCGCCTTACGGTATTCTCAAAGGCTTACACTTACTAAACGTCTTGGATTTTCTAATTGAAACATTGGTGGAAACCAGCGAAACCAGTCAGGTTATATTATAATAAATACTGTAGAGAAAGTACAAATGCTTTCAATATGTGGTCGACGAATATTTTTTGTTAACATATTATTTTACACAAAATTATTTATAATCATATTATTTTCAGTTCACTTACAAAGAAGTAATTGGACAAGTAATCAAAATTTAATACAATAATTAGACAAATAATTCTGGACTGTCAGTGAAAAGTGATTTATCTCGAAAATCATAGTTTTGAGAAAATCCAGTTTGAAGTTTTAAAAAATTGTCACTCATTTTACAGTGAATTAAAATAAAAACATGCTACTGCTATTAATAGACACAATAATAGCGAAGGTTTTTATGGCCGAATTTGAGGATTTATATGTATAGTTTTTTTATAATTTATGAAAATATACAGTTATATCAATAAACACATCAAACATTTATTAAACAATTTCGTGACTATTAATACAAATTAACTTGATTTACTTTACACATTGTCTATAGGTTTCGTGACAAATGGTACAATTTTTTTTCATTCTATTGTTGTGCTCTATACAAATGAAAAAATAGAAAGTATTGAAATAAATATTATTCATTTAAGTAATAGTGAGTTGTATTGAGCGTTTAATTATAAATTTGATAAAAAACACACATTCATATCATTAGACACCTCTAGAGTTTATAAAAATATGATGTGTACTTTGATACAAAGTACGGTTAAGATGATACAACTGAACATATCAACGTGTATATTGATATTATAGTATATAGTATATAGGTAGTACTACTAGTGAAATAATAGGCACAAGGTTCCGGGAACGAGGAACTTATGTTCTATGTCACCCAGTTGCGTAGAATCGTTGACAGCTACTAGTAATGATGTACAATCAATCAATTAGCTAATCAATTAATCAATTTTCAGGTTGTCAGTCCATCTGGCTAGGGGGTATCCTACCTTGCGTTTGCTTTCTCTCGGTCTCCACTTTGGGACTCGTCTGCTTCAACGGCCATCGGTCCTTCGACAGATGTGGCCAACCCATTGCCACTTGAGCTTGCTTATTCTGCGAGCTATGTCGGTAACTTTGGTTCTGTGTCGGATGACCTCATTTCGAATTCTATCCTTCAAAGAAACTCCGAGCATAGCTCGCTCCATAGCCCGCTGCGCGACTTTTAGGTTATAGACTAGCCCTACCGTCAGTGTCCACGTTTCGGCATCGTAAGTCATAACAGGTAGGACGCACTGGTCAAAGACTTTTGTTTTCAGGCATTGCGGTAGGGGAGAAGAGAAGACTCGACGTAGTTTGCGAAATGCTGCCCAACGAAGTTCGATCATTCTGGCTAGTTCTTTCTTGAAGTTGTTTTCACCGAGCTGGATTACCTGGCCCAGGTATACATATTTTTGCACAACTTCGTGCGTCACCCCTTCTATGGCAATCGGTTTCAGTGCAACATGTTCGTTGAAAATTATCTTGGTTCTATCCAAGTGTACACCGAAGGCCGGCGCGTCGAGAAAATCATACAAACATGGCACAAATCGCTTCTTTCCAAGCTACCAGCCTTTGGCCTGCCTCCTGGACTGTGCAAATGGGTTGTAAGCTTACTGCAGGGGCACCTTATTCGCGTCTTTATGACGGACGTGCTTCGGAGTTCTTGCAGGTAAATGCTGGCTTGCCGCAGGGTTCTATCTTATCTCCCACTCTCTTTCTTCTGCATATCAATGACATGCTTTCTAACGGTAGCATTCATTGCTATGCAGACGACAGCACCTTTACACGGGAGTTATCACGCACATACTGCGGCCAAGCCGTCTGATATCGCGGAAAAAAGGCAGCTGCTTGTCACTGAGCTGGACCGGATCCTAAACCACATTTCTCAATGGGGCGTTGAGAACCTGGTCGACTTCAATGGCAAGAAGACGCAGGTATGTGTGTTTACAGCAAAGGTATCTTCTTTCCTTCCCCTTCCCACTCTTCAGAGCACGCCACTGCCACTGCAGGATAACCTCAATTTCCTTAGTGTGGATGTTCGCTGCAAACTGAATAACAAAAGCTATATCGAGAGCATCATCAAAACAGCCTCGCGTAAATTCGGAGTCCTGAACAGATTGAGACATTTTTTCACGCTGGAGCAGCGGTGTCTTCTGTACAAGACTCAAATTCGTTCCTGCGTGAAATACTGCTCGCATCTTTGGGATGGCTCAACAAAGTACTTACTAGATGCTCTCGACGGGTTGCAGCGACGTGCGGTCTGCATTATTGTGAATCCTGAGGTCACGAACACCCTCGAGCTTTTGCAGATGAGTAGAGTTTGGCAGTATTCTACCGTATATACCATGGTGAATGTTCTGATGAGCTCTTACAATTTAGTCCCAACCTCTCCTTTCCTTCACAGGACAACACATAAAGGACTAAGATGCCATCCGTATATGGTGCAGAATATAACTTCTAGAACCAAGCGTTTCAGTAACTCATTCCTATGCCGCACCATTAAGACCTGGAACTCCCTGCCAGCTCACGTGTTTCCTTCCTTCCTTACTAATTCCTTCTTCCTATAGTCCCGGGTCCTTTAAGCGGGGCGTGAAATGGCATCTGATGAGGTCGTCAAGCTGAGTGCCACCACTGTCAACATGGTACATGGTTACTTCCTCCTTCCTCATGGTCCGAGACTTTGCCTTTAGCTTACCATCAGGCGAGGTGAAGTCAAATTTACGTATCCCTTATAAAAAAAAGCTTATGATCTTTATAATTGAATGCTACATTAATTTACTTTACTTAAATAGCATTATTATTTTCATTTGCATAGAACTTGTATCAAATACTAATAAAATAATGCCAATAAAATTTTTACGTATTTTGTGTATAATGATACAACTTACATACCATAAGCATTGTGCGCCGTGAAGAATGTCGAACCGAGACTGGCGATTCGGTCGCATCACTAAACAACGTTATTCCTCTTTCACTTGGGTATTCCTTCTTGTATCATAATATTACCTTCCCGTACACACAGTTCAAGGCGGGAAGGCGATCGCGGGAGGTGTTTGCTGAGAATTTGTATTACTTTTTACTTAAATTTAGATGATGACAATATTTGAATAAGCTTATGATTTTGGTACAACTATAATTGTATTATTAGACACGTATACCGACATTGTATTTATATTGATACTAATTTGGCTATATCACTCGACACATTTAACGATTGTAATATATCATGGTGTTAATTGATTCTCTAAGAATTGTATAATTTTACACATAACTTTATTAAAATTTATTTGTTTTTTTTACGTCATAAATATAATTGTATCACTTTTCACGAACCAATGTATGAGTAAATTTGAAATGTATATTAATGGAAGTGTACTTATATTACAATGCACTAATTCTAATCTATATATCTACATTGTGTTAAAGTCGTTAATTCTATTTGTATCATTATACAATACAGAAATAAAAAACATTGTTTAATTCAATTTGATATGATTTTAAAAGTATTATTTTACACAATTGAATTGGTGAAAAAACGTTCAGTTATATCATTATGCACCAAATCAACTCGGTCATTTTAAACCCTAGAGATACGGGGATAAGAGCCAAAAATAGATATTTTTTTATAGATCTTCTATATGAAAAAAAATAATAAGTAATATAACTCGAGATGTATCACTTTTCACTGACGCTCCAGAATTATTTAGATTACAACCATTTGGTCGCAATGCGTGCCATACAAACGAATAGACAGCATTGCAGCAAATAACACAATACGACTGCAAAATTCAACTATAGCAAGAGGTTATACAAATAAAATAACGCCACAAAAACATGGCAGGGCAAAAATCATAAATATTTTACTGGAACTTCTCTCTCAGGAGACAGTTTCGGGACATTGTGGTCATTAGAAAAGTTTTAGTGGCCATTACAGGCTGTTTTATATTACCGGAGGATTGTTGCTCTTTACCTTATTCGTTCGTGTGTTTGAGCGAAGTTGGTTAACCGATTGGTGTATAAGTTTCATGACTCGCTATTGAGATAGTTCTTTGCTAAGTAAGTTATGTCTTTCTGTAAGTGTTTTTATTTTATTAGGCTCGTAATATCGGTCTATAGAACAATGACGTAATAGGAAAAATGTAGAATTGACTTTTATATAATAAGTTTCTTTTGCGGATATTTTATTTATAGAAACATTGGATAAATCATTTCTTGAATAATATTTAGTACCACAAGAGATTTTTTTAATTAATTGCCTAATTTAATTACTTATATCATCAATATTTTTGTCATCTCTCTTAAGAAATAATTTTAGATGTTCCATTATAATTTAAACTGTTGTATTCCAGCAAGACCCCTGTCAAGCAATCATAACATATATAATTCATTTGTATCAATACTGTGTATTTACAAAAAAAACATACAATTTTAGACAAGCATCCGTAACATACGATCAAAAATTAACTTACCAAAATGTTGATACATGAAAATAACTTACAACATCAAAAATATACAGGCGTGAATATAATATAAAAAAATAGAACCCCCTGTTTTTATAAGTGCGAGTTCAGTATCATAAAGTGAAACGTTTTATAGACCATCGTAGAGGCACTATGGACCTCGAGTTGTACAGATTTACTCGACATGCCTTTAAGAATTGTTAGCTTGGAGCCTTTGGGCCGAACGTATTGGACCATTGGCCCATTGGATCCAATGCGGAGAACGTAATAAAAGCTTTACCTACCGTTTACGACCAACATTGGCTCAGTCACAAAGCCATTACATTAACATTAACAGCCCTTTACTGTGTGTAAGGCCATTAGTAACGGTTAATTTGATAATTTATACGAAAAATGAACATTATAGAAGTACTTCGGAGAAGCTTATGTTCGGTGGTGGTGGTCTAACGGCTGAAATCATCTTGATACGAAAAATGGGGCATAGAGTACTTATGTATACAGAGACTTAAGTCTCTAGATATGATATGCGTACTCTGTATTTTGCCCAGCATTAATAGACCAAACAGTCTGAAGAAGTACTTATATTTGACCGTCTATCTTTATCGTGAGACAGAAGAGTAACTGTCAAAAACATCCCGGCGTTTTAAAAAAAACCTCTAATGGAAATAAATTACATTTCATTTGTATTACAAATCGGTTGATTGTAAATTAGGTTAGATGGTATTGCAATCAAGATAATATACATTTTTAAGACATATTTTATGTGGTAAATGAATACACATTGTTAGTATACCAATGAAAATCGTCAGAAAATTATCATTAATTTTGCAAAAGTTTTAAATTTACAAACAGAACTATTTATTTAACACCAGCGTCCTCACAGTTGGCAATAATACTAATTTAATGGGTGTGGTAACATTTGTTGCAAGTTAAAAGCCGCTGTTCGTAAATTCCAATGAATGTATATGGTATTAACTGATTTGTAGACGACTTAAATGTACCGTTTTTTCGGCAAAAAGTGTAATGCGTTTAAAAGCGCCCTTGTTTTCTGTAAATCCTCTGAAAAATACGGATTTAAGCGTTCAACGTGTGTGTTTTTGTGGGCCAGGCTAATGCACATAAAATAGTCCTATAGTTGGTGCAGTTTGGAATATATTACTAGAACTTTTGTTGGATAAAAACCTTACATCTAAAATTTCGGCTGGACTGACGACTTAATGTGCTCTCCGAACCACAGAGGAGTCTTATTGTGTTAAGAATGGTCACCCATCCGAAGACTGACCTGGTTAGTATTACTTAACCAATGTGCTAACTATTTGATTACTATTTAGCCCTCCATGAGTATTGGAGTACATTGGAGTACCATAAACCGACGAGCATGCATGAAGAATGTAATGAGAGTGAATGAAGCGAGAGTAGTGTGTCAGGATCGTAGCAAATGGAGATCCGTGATCTCTGCCTACCCCTTTGGAAAACAGGCGTGATTTTATATGTACGTTAACCCTCCATGAATGTAGGTATATTATATATTAATCCTTATAGTCCCTATATATCAAGTTTTATGAAATATATTTCACACATAATTTCATTTCTCAAAGTCAATCTACGAAGGGAAACTGCGTATAACATAGCTGATTCACAATAACTCCAGTAACTATTAGGTCGAGAAATATGATTTCTGGGGCAAACCCCCGGGGATGGCATAAAGAAAACTTTAAGGCCCCATTAGCCCCGGTTTTATTTGCCCCTAGCCCAGAGGTTCGCAGTGAGATTTACGTACGTACCAACGAAACGTCAGAATTTAACACAGTTCCGCCTATATTTTAAACGGGGTAAATCCCTATGGGTAAAGTAATATTTTGTTTTACAGAATAATAAAATTGTGCCCCAAATTTTCCTTTTTCATTTATTATATTGTACCTAATTCAAATGTCAATGAAAACATTATGGTTTATACATACATATTTCCTCTGACAGTCTCTGTGGCATGGCGGTAGTGAACGCAACTGCCATTCAGGAGGCGCGGTTTCGATCCCCACTCAGTGCAAACATTTTTTTGTATGCATGGATATGGGTATTTGCATTGGTCTGGGTATTTCTATGTATAATTTGTAGGTATGTATTTCCAAAAAAAGTTGCTAAATATGTTTATGCACATTCTAGATTCCATAACACAAGCTAGTTAACCTTGCCATGGGTCTAGATAACGTCTTGTAGAATGTTGTGGAATATTTATTTATTTATTATTTATATTTAGGTTAGGAAGAGGTGAAATAACACCAACATTTCACTAATCATTGTATTTGGTCACACGTATGGGGATTGTATTGTTGACTCGAGCCTTTATCTGAAGCTGATTCTGGGCTATAATATCTGTCTGATGTTAAACAGCCCTATCCGTTAGTCGGCTTGTACGACACCGCATGGGAAGAGATGGGGTGGCCCAAATTCTACTCTGCCGGGAACCACGCGGCGATGTGTTCAAATGTTCATACTTATTTATTTTTGTATTTATTACATAGCCTTTAAACTGGCGAGTGGCCCAGTGGAAAAAATAATATCAGATGGATTACCATTGTTTATTTTCATGGAATCGAAATAACTTTATACATGACGTCTTTGTAAATTAATTAAAATTGTGGAACCTTACTTTAGATAGGATTTAGTATTAATAAACGCTGGAATAAAACATTGGCAACTTTTATTCTAGGAATAAGTTCTCGTGGATTGTGGAAGCGGGATTAGGTAATATTTTTGCGAGGGTGGAGCCGGGGACAACAAGTAGTTAAAACTTAGATAATGATACCATTTAGTTGAATTAGTTTTCACTAGAATGCAATTATTTTCGCTGATGAAAAACGGTCTCAATGCACGAAGGACATACTATTATAGGTATAGGCAAATCCTAATCTATTATCAGCAATTTAGATGGCCATGAAGTATACTCAGTGTAGTATTCGTTATACCATCCTGGATACGATGTCCTGTATTCATGCTATTGAAACAATATCCTAACACATCTAACCATATACCTCTGATTGGTCATCTAAGGCGAGTTAGAACTCTCTGTGAATTCCATTCCCACTAGCCAATTAAGACCAATTGGGTTCAAGTTTCTGAGTACTCCACTTACATTTCGACTCGAAACAAGATGGTATAGTGGTTGTTTCCATTTAAGCACTGTGTTTTGTGAGTATTACAATTAAATAGGTATTGAGTTATAAAGTTGAAGCCCTGTCCCTCTAGTCTAACCCCTATGGTTATATTAAAGTAAGGAATCTCATTAAAAATGTTTTATCTAAGTATTTTGGTTTTGTACAATGTATTTTAACAAGCCTTTTCTTTCTACTACTTTCTTCGAAGGATCAAATTGAAAAATCGTCGTATGGACGTCTTTTCTGAATAAAATTAAGCTAGTTTTGATATTTGGTCTCGATTAAAACAACTAAGGACAGATTAACTTTTAGTATAATTGTACATTAATTGTAATAAACGCCACAAATAGCACGAATGCTATAAAGATTTCTTAGGGTGACAGCACATATAATCAGCGCCATCTATCAATGCCAGACTAAACTACTTTACTGTACTAACTACTGACTGTAACTCGCGCAATGAAAATTCTCACGCTGATTAATAAAAAAGTACCTATGTAAAATATATTTTTAAGTAAAAATATTTAGAAATACTCGTTCAACATTGTAACATCAGCTATATAGCTCAACCTACCACTAGGCGTGACCTAGCTCAGTCAGAAAATCCGTCCTTCATGTAGTACACATGGTGAAATGACTATACCTGTTTTTTACCTCTGCAGTCAATATACTACCTCCTCCTCACGCAAAAACCGCGCCTTGTCGTGGAGTTGCAGACAACAGCCCGTGATACTATACCATACCATACTACCTCCTGTCCTACCTGTACTCCTACACCTTCACAATAGCTGACCTGAATGTAGCTACTGAAAGCTCGATCAATGTCGCCGAAATTTGGACTGGACGCATCTACCTATTTGAAATTGTTGCCACTGATGACGCTAAGAACAAAAAGATCACACCTTGTTTCTCGAATAAAAGTTCAAATCCAAGTCATTGAGACTGGCTTGTTAAAACACGTCACTAAAACTCTCAGAATAATAAACCGAAATAAACAGCTCTTAAAAGTGTATTGACTCGAGTAAAACGCCAATGAAAAGTTGTTGAAACTTCGGCGGAGGCGCGAAATTCGCATCTTTATTGCACACTGCTTCCGTTAATATTTTAGCTGTAACGGAACCTTCTGTCACTGTTTCTTTAACTTGGCCTTTGAATAAATAAATTTGTCAAAGTCAGTTCTCTTCAGATTTTGAAAATAAATACATTAAAATTAAAATTCTGAGATGTCCGTTGCTGGCGAAATTTTCTTAAAAGGTTACACAGAGAAATAGAACTACACTAACAGGAAGAGATATTGAAATCCTTTCTTTTCCTGATGCTATTGTACAGTTAGCATCAGACCGATCGAAGATCTTTTTAAGTAATTTGCTGGTCAAAATCGATCTTATACCTACTGGCTGTATCTGGCGATTAACCGTTCCCGTTCCCAAAACGTATCTATTGTCAGTGTCGGGATACAAAACATAGAAAACGTCATCAAACTCTGACTTTAGTGTCCTAATATTTCTACCATCAATCTGTAATCCTACTGCCTATCATTTGTAGGGCCTGTCCCATGAAACAGATCGAGATTTGTAATGATAATATTGGGACAGCAGTCTCAGATACTTCAAGCTTCACTGTTCATCTGGGGGTGCTATCTACAGTTAACTGTAGGTTATGTTATTGGGAACGGCAATAAGTTATTAAGCATAAGTCAAAGTATCTGAATAATTTAATGATATATCGAGTTTTCCACGACTACCGTCTCTTCTTCTAACCCAGAAAGACAAACCTGCGCCTAAGCTTCATCCGTTGTTTAGCTGGTACACAAACTAGCAGTTGAGAATAGCTTGTGCCAAGAGAATCATGGTAAGGCCCTGTAACACCCACATAATTTCAATTTACGAGTAAGTATATTTTCTTTAAATTATGTATGTGGCACTATTTCATAACATTATGAATATTAACGTAGAAAATGAAACTTATATTAAGTCAGTGCGCACTAAGAAGCCACTGCTGTTCATATTTAGTAAATCTGCGGCTAACAAAGCTTATCAGAGACTATGCATAAATAACGAGATATAAGTTGTCTCATATAACGGACTACTTGAAATATGTATGGTACAGTGAGTTAAGAAAGACAATAATATAAATCCAAAGTACCTAAGTTTATTACGGCAACATTAAAAAGCTGTATTAAAGGTGTTTTATTATTGGCGGTGTGACTAACAAGAAAATTATTCCTGATAGTCACTGGTGTGGCAACCTCATATTTATGACCACGAGTCCGGTAACATATTTTGATATTGAAAACAGATAATTTAATTTTGTATTAGAGAATGATGAAATAGACATAATTATAACAGACTGACGAACTGACAAAGGTGGCTGGTACAGACTGGATTCGGAAGGCGGAGGATCGGATGTAATAGTGCACATTAAAAGAGGCATATTTATTTATATATTTTTAAACTGTATGCACAGTTGTACAAAGGCGGACTTAATGCCAAAGGCATTATCTGCTAGTCTACCTTAGGATGATGCAGAGATACATTGAGGAGCACAATTTACTGAAAGGTCTAATTTGTATATAATATCTAATTCATATGTCCATATGCATATGTCCAATGGACTCTAATAAGGTCATCCTATAGCAGAGTTGAAAGTTTCAGACAAGACCGGGACTAACGCAAAGATGGGTTTCGTACATAATACCTCGACGTATTAACATTTCGACTTAACCTAGCAGCGACGATTTGATCGTCCGACCAATCGTTGTCGATCTATTGTTGTTCGATTATTTAACTTTCGGTATTATGTACGAAACCTCGCAAAGATAATAATTATATACAACTTTGATTTCATGAAACAACTATGGTGCTTTCCAAAATTCTTCAAATCAAGATTATAATGTCTGGTTGGGGGTTTTCGTAGTAGTTTGCAATATGAATTTAACTCTTTCCACTTTCTCCTGCTAAATTTTACAAAGAAAACATTTTATGAAAAGATAAGATAAGAGCATTATCTAAACTATTTTTGTACCCTTCATAGCTCCATGTTGATATCTCAGAAATTATTCACACGTCCCTCGAGAACAAAGCGTCGACTAAAGGGTTATTTTAAACATAGGTACCTACGAGTACATTCTGAGGATGCAGACGGATTACTGTAATGTCCCTGATATATAATTTTGCATATTCAACATTTTGCTAGCAGTTGGTTTATACAAAATCGTATAATCTGTTCATTGGTTTGCTCAAAATATAAGATTTTGTAAACTACTTCAAAAAGTGTCTTCAAATAGTGGTAGCTTAGTGGTTTAGAAGGCTTATCCCACTTTTCCCCGTTGACAATACCCGTTAACGGGGATTTAGTTCACTAATTCAAAAATTTTGTTTCTATGGGGAATAGTGAACAAAAATTTCAATCTTTTCTCTCTCAAACTTTTCTCCATTGACAATCCCCGTTGATGGGGATTCCATCAACGGGCTTTGTTAATGGAGAAAAGTGGAATAAGCCTTTTAGAGGTCTTATGAGCAAAGGGTCCTGGTTCTAATCCTGGCTACAGCCATTCCTCACATAAACAATTTATCTTGGGTTAAGGGGAATACTAGTGATTTTGCTTACCTATAATATTTTTTCATAAATCCGAATTATTGTTAAGGATTTCTTTTTTCTTAATTTCTCTTCATGGGTAAACCAGCTTGAGCAACAATAAGCATATTCTGAAATCTGGTGGAGAACTTGGTATATTCTTCTTTCTGATTTAGTTTTTTTTCTTAAATTTTTAATATTGCTGATAACTTAGTAAAGTTCAGTTGACTTCAATAATTTATATAAAACCACTTCTTATCCAAACACGAAAACCAAAAGTTAAAACCTGCCCCGCAGTGATGTTAAAAAAACATTATTCTTCTTCCACAAAATGAATTTCTTTTCAAAACTTAATGACCGATACAAGAGCAGCTTACAGAACCGTTAAATCATAACACGAAAAGTTATTTCTTTAAAACAACTCAAGATGTCCCCGAATAATATTCCACCTCAGAAACACATTATAATGTAATTTTTTTCGTGATGTTTTTCTTAGCCGACTCAACAAAGTTTAAGTAGCCATTAACAAAGTTTATGAACTGCCTCAAGACAACATGGCGACCAAGATCTTTCATGCAGAAGGAACATGTAGTCATTATCTATTCTGTGATGTAGTTGTGAACCCATAGACTTTATGGTTGTTAAAAATATTCTTTGTCAGGTACATATAGTTTTGTAAAGTTTAAGAAACTTCAAAAACATCGGAAAAAATCATCCAATGGTTCCAACAGTTCGTAAGAATGTTGGTAGATGGCTCCATCGTCACCCTTAAAGACGGATATAAAGAGAAGGGAAATTTGAAGCGATTCAGGTTTGGCTCAATAGCTCAGTTGGAAGATCATTCCCCCCATAAGGGAAAGGTACTGAGTTCAAGTCTCACTTGAGCATTTAATTTTTTCCGATGTTTTTCGAAATTTAAAGTTAGCATAAGAAATGCTATAAAAAATTCATTCAAATTTAATAAACTTGTCAAAATTCATGAACCTTTTGTTAGTATTGCTCGACAGACTCGCTGCTATACCTAGTTGCTTTCAGTAAGTGCACAAATTATGATTTCATCATCTACTATATAAAAATAAGTCGGGTTTTGACGATATAACTCCAGAACGCCTTTACCAATTTGGCTAATTTTGATCTTGAATTATTCGTGGAAGTCTAGGGAAGGTTTTTACGGTGAGAAAAATTGGAATAATTGCCGGGAACCGACATCCACGCGGGCGGAGCCGCGGGCAAAAGCTAGCATCCTATAAATCTATTGCATCAATAGCCCATCGCAGTCGAATACTGGACAATTAGCGATAAGGCCGCCAATTGTATGTTACTTTGTTTGTTTTTAATATGTTTCAAGAAATTGTAATAATTATGTCACATCTGGTACCATACAATAAAGAGTTAAAATAAAATAAATAAAATAATAAATAGGCCGATCTTCCGCCTTCCGCATCCAGTCTATCCCAGTCACTTTCTTCAGGTCGTCTGTCCATCTGGCTAGCGGTCCTACCTTCTCCCTTCCTCCTCCATCTTTTTGGAAAATAAGATTGTTTGCGCTTCGCTAGCTGGGATTGTGGATTAATACGACGAATCCTTGTCAAAACTGCTGGTTTAATAATATGTAATCTTTTATGTAATAAAATGATACAAGGTACATTAAGAAAGCGTCTGTCGACGAGTTCGATATTTGAAAGTAATGTTCTATGACCGACGTTGACGTTTTTGACAGCCGCGCGCCCCAGGTCGTCCTTCTTCACCGACGTAGTATCTTTATACTTTTCACTAATTCTGCCATTTATTTTCATAACTGGATTATTTAGATATCCAAAGAAAGACCTGTGAGGCAAACTTTTTAAGGATTACTAGAACCATTTTCAGCACGTATTTTCATAGTACTTATGTTCTGGACAAACCTTGTTCATAGCTATGGCGTAATTACAAAGGTTGGTGATAGGCTTAGAGACAATAAAATTAGTAATACAAGTTAGTCACTTAAGACTTGGCACCTTCTATTAGCTCAGTTACAGAATAAATGTTAATAGTCACAATCTAAGCGCTCATCTGTGTATTAAACTTGGATCGTTAAGAATAAGTTAGAATTAGTAAAAGTTTTCGTATTTGTCTTCATATTCGTTCTATCTTCGGGGGCACATCAACAGATACTTATGTTCGACCGAAGATTTAATTTGCTTGAAACTAAGTTCGACCACAGAATTAATAAATTATGTTTAAAAGTTTGTGATTAAACGAGAAAATTTGAACCAAATTTTAAGCTAATAAGTGGTAGAGACTTTTTCCCAAGGGTCTGACTCAGCTAGATTACCTTTAGAGTTTGTACAAAAACTGAAGGTCTTATTTCCTTCATTTCCTCTTTCCCTCTATAGGTCTTCATATGGGAACCACATACTATCATGAGAATCACGTGTCTGTTTATTGATAAAAATATTTTTTTAAATGTTTATCCATCCAAAGTTTTGGATGTAGCTGCTATCCGCAACCCACTGAAACCCAGTACCAGGACAAAATATAGCTTAGGTTTGTTATAATCAGCAGTAAAAGTGAATTTCTCGGGCGGGATTCAACCCTGCAATCCTTCCCTTACAGGCGGAATGCCTTAACCAACTAGGCTACAGGGCCAGTCCCGAAGTGATTCAAATTTACCTTCTATATTTATCACTTTTCCGGATATATTCGATTTTCATAGTTTGCATGAATGCTTTAAAAAATCATTGAAATGTTTGGACGGATTTATAGAAAACTAGCTGTCCCGGCGAACTTCGTACCGCCAATATTTTCCCGCCCCGCGATCCGCGTCAGATCCCGTTCCCGCTGCACCATTTAGGGGGATGAAAAATAGATGTTGGCCGATTCTCATAGATACCGGATAAGCACAAAACATTTCATCAAAATCGGTCAAGCCGTTTCGGAGGAGTATGGCAACGAAAACTGTGACACGAGAATTTTATATATTAGATATTTTTTTAAATGATTGTAAAATCATTGATTGGTTCTGATAGTTCGTAAAAGTGTTGGCAAATGACTCCACCGTCGCCTTGAAGACAGATAAATACAGAAGGGGAATTTGAATCATTCGTGTGCAGATTGGTGGCCTAGTTGGTTAAGGTATTCCACCGGCCTGTAAGGGAAAGATCGCAGGTTCAAGTCTCCCCCGAGCGATTCACTTTTCCTGATATGTTCGATATGCGTTAAAAAAATCATTAAAATTACGAAATCACCAGAATACTCCACTGAAACTGCCGGAACTTAAAAAACTCGCTGATTATTCGAAATCTGAGGCAATCCTAACTTATTAGCTGTCTATTCCAAGCTGTCAACGTAGATAATCCATAAATAAGCCCCTTTATCGCTATCTTTATTGGAAAACGATATTCCGACAGCACGAAGTCTCTGTCAAAATCGGAATTCAGAATCGATTTTGCTTCACCGTTCAAAGCCCACGTTTGCACTAAATTACGCCAAAGTAAAGGGTTCAACCGGTCACGTCAGGACGTTCCGTACAATTTAGTTAGACGTGAATCGTCAAGTTAAGTTCTATGTAGATCTTACTGCAATGTGGCAAAGGCGGTTCAAATTAGTATTATAATGCTGTAGTTTAACGGAGTAAAGATGAGAGATAACCTCTTGAATTTGTAAGTAAAATATCTATAATCATCTTTCTATAATATAAAAATGAATCGCTAAATGCGTTGGTAAGTGCATAACTCAACAACGCATGGACCAATTTGGCCAATTCTTTTTTTTAAATGTTCGTTGAAGTTCAAGGTTGGTTTTTACGGCGAAAAAAATTGAAATAATTGCCGGGGACCACGCGGGCAGAGCCTCGGGAATATTGTAATTTTTACGACTTTTTCTGATCATTACTCAAAGATAATCTAACAATAAAAAGATAATTATTTTATGTGTTGTTTCCCAGTGGAGTAGAATGGGCCACCCCAACTTTTGCCGTGGGTTTCGTAGAAAACGACTAAGGGATAGGCTGTTCTCCACCCGACAGTAAACATACAGCCCGCTTGACGCCAATAGGCTCGCTCCCTATTACGTGGGACCGAAAATCTGCGTCGGTAGCTTAATGGTTGAGAAGTCGGCCTAATATAGAAAGTTCCCGGGTTTGAATCCTGGCCATTACACTACCGACTTGAACCCACTCCTAACACTAGCAATTTAGCTTAGCTGGAGGGGTTAGACGGAATATTAGTAATTTCGATTCTAATATTCTTAAAAAAACATAGTTGACGAAATGTGGGTGTTAAAAAATCTCTGCCTACCCCTTCGGAGAGTTACAGGCGTGAGTATAAATGTATGTATGTATGCATTTTATATCTGCAATATTGTGTTAATATATCTAGTTGTGTGTGATTCTAGACAAATTCACAAAACTATGTAATGAAGTTTCATAAACATTGTATAAAATGTGATCGACTCTATACATTATTAGATTCTCGCGAAAAAAAATAAACAGCATTTGAAATTGACATTTTACTTACGCCTCCTGCGAAAGTGAATATCTGGTAGCGACGCTTGTATTACGAACATCGTGGGGCTTCGAGAAGTAATCGGTGTCGATTATCACATGCTATCGGAAATCTGTCATATACATATCGCTTCCGCAACATGTGTTTAAAAATTGCGAGATGTTGTAAGAACTTGTATACACTGGTGTTTTATCAAAATTTACATACATTTACTCACGCCTGCAAATCCCCGAAGGGGTAGGCAGAGGTGTAATAACACCTACGTTACGCAAACTATGATTTTCGGTCCTACGTAACAGGGGGCGAGCCTATTGCTGTCTAGAGGGCCCTTTGTCTTGGGCTGTATGTTTACTGTCGGATGAAGAACAGCCCTGTATTTGGGCCTGTGGAGATTTCAATATCAGTAAAAAAATTTCTCATTACTTCATTTTTTTTTTTGAAAAAACTGACCTGCTTACCTACCTTATTTTCAGAAATATTTTGACAATGTTTCGTGATCAATATCGAAATTTCGATATTATATCTTGAAGAAAGGCTTGAATGAAATACAATATTTGATGTTTTTCTATTTTCAAGTTATTATTTTCACAACATTTTTTTGACAATTTGCAAAAGCCATCACAAGTTTGAAAAAGAATTAAAATGTTACATATTTATTAGATATCACCAGCCCTACCATTACCCGCCAATCCCATTACTGTTCAGCTCGCAACAAAAAATATTTACAGATCACAGATTATAAAATGTCAATATATAAACACCTTTATCGCCGGCACGCGCCAAGGAAGCATAATAGGGAGGCCGGCTCTGATTAAATTCGAAACCATAAAAAATCATGAACGCTATGAGGCTTTTCACTTGCGTGCTCCTATATTGTTAAATAAAATTTGGCATTAGTGTAAGTAAACAGTTGGTTAGCTCGCATGTCCTCTGCCCATATTGGTCTCAATAAACCGGGACAGTTTAGTATAAGCGTACCGTAGTTTTTACGATTCCGTGGTGCATTTATTTTATTGTCACCTTTTTTTTAGTTGAAAATAACCTATTGTGGGTTTTCTAAGCGACAATAGTATGGGGTTCTTCAAGAAGGTCTGAAGGCTCTTACAGGGTCAGAAGCACGAATGTGTCCTCGCCTCTGGCGTTACAAACGTTCGTAAGAAACAATAATCACTCGGTCGAAGTAAGGAGAATCGGTCAAGGTGGGGTTTTTCAGGCAGCGCGAGCGCTGTCCTGCGGTGAGTTACTCCACAGACCATGTCCCACCTGCTAACATGTGCTGCATGCCGATTCACTTATACAGCGGAGGAACTTATGAGCGCCTCCGAGAATGCAATCCAGGTGGCGGCACACTGGGAACATAGAATCTGAGAGTGGAAGCGCCGTCGATTCGACAGAAGAAGAAGAATAATCACTTCCCATAAGGTGGGCTGTGTGCTAGTCTAGTACCTAAGTATTTTCTAGAAACTAATTATATAAACTGAATTAAGCACATGAAATGAGTGGGCTTTTGCGTGACACATCGCCTATGTTATAAGTGAAGTCTAAAAAATAAGGCCATCCTTATAGATATCCACGAGGCCTTAATGATGGAAAAGAAGAGAAGGGAGAAAAAACAACACTTTTTTACATTGAACCATGTTATGAAACGTTCAATACGGTTTTAGGGTAGGAGTGATGATTCCGTGGTTCTAAAGACTTAATTAAATACCTAGGGCTCTTCTTGGGTAATTCGTGCCAAGAAGTTAAAATCAAATAAAATCTTAGTAAGCAAGTTTGAAAGTTTTTATTTACATATTTATGATTCTTTATAAAGATTTTGTTAAATAACCGCGTTGCAAAGGAATATCTAAAATAATTTATCGTTCAAACTGACTTAGCATTTTGCATTTACGAGGGCCATACAGCGCACCCCTAAATAAACCCCGCAGAGTTTAAGATTATTTACGATCGTATTTTGGTAAATTTGGTGAGTGCGAATGACAATAGACTTATTATATTAGTAAATAAGAGTTACTTAACTCCAATTGCTCTGGAAAATCCAAAATATAATCTTTGAATGTTAGTACATTTTCTCCATTCGTCAGTTACCAAGATTCTTTTTCTTCTTTGGGCAATTGAAAATGTATAAAATATACATTTTCAATTGGGGCTGCTCTGGGTAGTACTAGGAACACATATCTCTCAGGCAGTATTCCAACTAACGAGTTACCAAAAAATATTTAAAAACGCTAAATAATCCCTGTTTGATAACCGATTGCCCAAAGAAGCAAAAAAAATCTTCTTTGATAACTGGTTATCAAACTCTGGTTATCAATATGGACGAAGGGCACTGGGTTCACATCGCATTTGTCTTGTTTTCGAAACATGTAAACCGAATCCACCGTTGCCATCGCCTCATTCAGTTTAGTATAGGGACATGATGGTGGTCCATCGACTAAGGTGGATATATGGGAGCCCACCGAAATATTCAGGCTCAAGCCAACCGTCACCTACTCATTGACGGACAAGGTGTACACATAGGTTTATCGTCTTGGAGTTGGCAGTCAGTGCCATATAAGCCATTTAAAATAAAAAAGCATTACAAAGATACAAAATTTAATGTAGGAAGATTTCAGTCCTTTAATTACGTTCCGTGGTTATACATTTTTAATACTAATTGCAATGTTCCAACATCTCTGCACTTATTTTAAAACCAGACATTCTTTTTAAAAAAATACTCTGATTTATTTAACGTTGATACAAATAGAATGCTCTAAAGTGCTGTATCTTTTTTGTACCTCGTTTGTCTGACAACTTAAATTATGCTTTTAACTGAAATTAGCATTTTTACATATTTTTGGTTAAATTCTCGCTTATATTAGAAGTTTGTTTCTTATCCTTTGTTACTCAAATAGGCCTCGATTCTACTAAAGCAAAACTATAGTCATACCACAGGCACCGCCCCCACAACCCGAAGGGGGCCATCTCGAAAGAGATGGTCCGGGGTCTGCCGGGGTGCGAGAGATATTATGCTTTCGGCAATCTCACCTCCGGCAACCAAAGACCCAAAACGGCGTACGTTTAGTCAGTTCGAGTCCGACATAACCACCTCCACCGGCTCCTGGAGGGTGGTATCCGTGGACATTTTTCGCACGTAAAAAAAAACTACAGGCATCGCAAAAAACGGCATTAAAGTTTTGACTTTAAAGCGATCATTTAAAGTTCAAAATTAAATGAGTGAATGAAAAAGTTTAGTTAAACTTTTTCATTCAATTTACAACCAAAGAAGAATAAAAATAAAATCTATAATTCAATATATATTTTTGCCGTGGCTGTGGTACGACAATGGTTTAACTTTAGTAGAATCGAGGACCTGCTGCGGACGAGACTCAGATGAAAGTCTCCTTTTGGTATTAGGAATTCAGAGGACAGTCACTCCCATATAGGCCGCACAAGCCAAATCAAAACAGAGGTAAGGTAAGTGGACCCTGCATTCCAGAGCACGAACAAACTTCTGGCATATAAATGAAGAGCTAATTATCCAGGATAAATCAAACTCAAGATTTCGTAAGATTGTACTCACTACCGCTGAACAATCAAGCAATTTTCCTAACATCAATACTAAGTGAATTCAAAATCGATACTATTCAAGTCAGAGTCTATTTCCCGGTGAATTTATAACATAGCAGTAGCCGGCGAAGTTCCCAGAATAGTCCACGCCTAACAAAGGATGGACACAGCCTGTAAATAGCACTTCGCAACTGTAGTAAAGACGTTCAGGAGCTGAGATTGTTAGGTGGCTCCCTTGTTCATTTTCGATGCAATCACAAATGCACCAACTTAGATATTGAACTATTTGCAAATAGGGATTGCATTGTTGACAAATAATGTTAATATTGTGAAAATTTGTAAGAATCGATGGGTAGACTAGTAACACTGGTACTGGTTTGGTTTTTGCTGGATGGAAAACTTTACTAAAACATAAAACCCAGAACAAGTTTGGCATTAAGTCTGGAATAGCACACATGCAACTTTTTAATAATTCCAATCCCTTTCAAAACTCTTTGGTCAACAATATGGAGGTAAGTCTCGCTTTGAGCATTTCATTTTTTCCGATGTTTTTCGAACTTAAAATTAGCATAATAAATGATATAAAAAATTCATTCAAACACAATACGTTAATTTTTTTTCAAACGACACCCTTTCGGCTGAACCACAGATAACACATAACATGATTTGCTGAACACAGTGAGGTGTCAATGCATTCTTCTCTACATAATCTGTGATCGCACGGCATTCATGATGCTCAAGTTTTGTCATTTTAAGCAAAGCATTTCATGAGATTAGATAAAGTAATATATGAAACTACACATAATTGACCAAATTACTCGTGTGATACTCGATACTCGTATTTAAGAACCCTTATTAGGCAACAGTTTTATAACAAATAATATAGAATTGTATTGCACTCTGTAGACCATTCTAGGTGAACGCCCTGACCTGGCGACACACTTACATTATCGGTGCATAGGTAGTATTTGTCCATCGTTCATAGGGGTGTTATCGGTGCAGCCCGTTTGATGAAAACTACCATGCTATTAACTTCAAACACGGTATTGACTTGCAATACAGTTATTACGCGACTCGTGGCTGGAGCTGTTTTCATAGCTGGAGCTTTTAAATCCATACTAATATTATAAATGCGAAAGTAACTCTGTCTGTCTTTCTGTCTGTCTGTCGCTTTCACGCCTAAACAATTGAACCATTTTTTTTTAAATTTGGTATATGGGTAGATTAGACCTTGAAAAAGGACATAGGCTATGTTTGGTCGCGATAACCGACATCCACGCGGGCGGAGCCGCGGGAAAATCTAGCCGTTAATAAATACATTTAATATAATACAGATCGAATACTAAATACAATACAATACCAACATCCAACGAATAGACTAAAATCGAATGTGCAGTGTACACTATCAGACTCGTAACTGGATATTCACTGCTCTTGATAGTATTCGAAACTTGCACTACTGCTAGACACAAAGGCACCGTTCAATTGAGTTATGACACTCGACTTCGTGTACAGTCGGCAAAGAACATAATATGTACACACCTTTTGAAAAGTTAAGTGATGAAAAGGTATGTAGATACTAATCAACTATGCGGAAAAATATTTGAATGAATTTTATAGCATTAAGTATGCTAACTATACAAATCTAATACATAGGGAAAAATGAATCTTCTCGGGCGGGACTCGAACCCGCAGTTTTTCCCTTTATGGGGGAATGCCTTGACCAACTAGGCTACTTAGACATTTCCGGTGTGATACAAATTTCCCTTCTATTTTATCCGTTTATAAGTTGACGGCGGAGTCATCCACCGATGTTCTTACAAACTATCGGAATCAATTATTCATTTTTCCTTAGATATTCGATTTGGAAAAAAATAGAGTAAGTCAACAAATGTACGCTCGAAATTAAGTGGTGATTGAGTAGGTTAACACTTTGTAAAGTTAAGCAAACCTAGTTGGGTCCATCTTAGGATGGGGACCAATATTAACACATTGAAACCCGCCGTCCCTTTGTGAACACGATAAGCCATATCAATCCTAGACAGAGACATTAAACGGCAATATGCTCACATCCTGTTACATGGGACCGAAGAACTTGTCAATATACCTCCTACCAACCTATCCCTTTCAGAATTTACAGAAATGAGTATTGAGTATGAACACGCTCCCTGTAATTGATATCAACCACCTATATTGAAAACTTCACTGCTGACTCAAATCAGATCCTACGCTGCGTTTAGTGTGTGCACTGGCCTAATCAAGTGGACTTGTCTGCTTACTTCAACCACAACTTATCGTTTTATTTTTGGTAGAAATGGTCTTATCTTCCTTTACTTTCCGTGACAACACTGACACATGATAACATCTTTGATTTCCACACACATTCATAGATCGTAGTATATCGTAGCGTGAAGCTGAACTTATAGTAATTATAAGTTCAGCTTCACGGGCAGGCCTGGTAGTCCTGGCTTGACGTCATGGAGGGTGACTTGGGTGCGAATGGTCTCATTACCATGGTCATCCAAGATCTTACGAGGAAGAGCCGGAAGGTGGATCCTAAGCTCCAAGGGCACTTTGGTCTCGAATGCAATCAGGAAAATACATCTCCATGAGGATGACCATGACGTCCAGATCATGGAATAAACTTCCTGCTGTGAATTTCCATTAGTGAATGCACTCGTCCTGGTATTGTATTTTTTTATACCACTTAGGTGGCAGACAAGCACACGGCCTACCTGATGGAAAGTGTTTACCGTGGCCTATGGACGTATGCAACCCCAGGGGCGTTACATGTGCTGCCTACTCCGAAGAAACCTGCTAATGCCCTTCTTGAAGAACCCCATATTGTAATTGCTTGGGAAAACCACGGCGGGGAGTTCATTCCACAGTTTGAGCGTGCGTGGGATGAAGTTTCTTTCATACCGCACAGTGCGCACCGTTTCCGATCGCAGTGTGTGAGGATATTGTACACGTTTATAGGCCACGGAAGCAACTTTCTATTAAATGTGCTTGTCTGTCACATAAATAAATAAATAAAAATACTACTATTCACAAACTAACCCTTTTTAATTAAGTTGTCTCGTCTCTATCGAAGTACTCAATGTCTCCATGAGCTTTGTATTTGCTTATTATTTTACCTGTCTCTTGCAGATTGTGTTTGCTCTGCGAAAATACAAACGAAAATGAAAAATAAAAGAGTTTTGAGTGGAGAGTGTGTAACACTGATGTCTGACTGAGGTCGCACTTACGAAAATTGAAATTTTTGTAGAACGTACCTTTTACTGAACATTGTTTTTGCCAAATGCGAACTGTGTTTTTTATACTTAACTCACTACTATCCTATAAATTAACTGATTTTTGCTGAGAGCGTGTTGTTCCAAATCATTTCATTCTAGATTCCCTTACTGGGTATTTCCTTTTGAAATGAAACGAAATGCGTAGGATGTATAACTTACATAGATTTTTCCTTTTTCCGAAAAAAAAATTATCTACAACATTATTGCCTTTCAAATAACAGTCAAAGAGCCTTGACCCTCGATCAGCAGGTATACTGAATAGAATAGGACTGCATAGATGTTCATGGGGTCCCATACATTGTTTTATAATGCATGCGTACGTTCAGTGTATTTTTGCATAATACGTAATGAACGTATGCAACCCCAGGGGCGTTACACGTGCAGCCTCCCCTGAAGAAACCTTCTAATGCCCTTCTTGAAGAACCCCATATTGTAGTCGCTTGGGAAAACCATGGCAGGGAGTACATTCCACAGTTTGAGCGTGCGTGGGATGAAGTTTCTTTCATACCGCACAGTGGGCACCATTTCCGATCGCATTGTGTGAGGATATTGTACACGTTTATAGGCCACGGAAGCCACTTTCTATTAGATGTGCTTGTCTGTCACATAAATTAATAAATAAAAATACTACTGTTCGCAAAATAGTCTTTTTTAATTAAGTTGTCTCTTCTCCATCGAAGTACTAAACGTTTCCATGAGCTTTGTATTTGCTTATTATTTTACCTGTCTCTTGCAGATTGTGTTTGCTCTGCGAAAATACAAACGACAGTGAAAAATAAAGGAGTTCTGAGTGGAGAGTGTGTAACACTGATGTCTGACTGAGGTCGCACTTACGAAAATTGAAATTTTTGTAGAACGTACCTTTTACTGAACATTGTTTTTGCCAAATGCGAACTGTGTTTTTTAAACTTAACTCACTACTATCCTATAAATTAACTGATTTTTGCTGAGAGCGTGTTGTTCCAAATCATTTCATTCTAGATTCCCTTACTGGGTATTTCCTTTTGAAATGAAACGAAATGCGTAGGAGGTATAACTTACATAGATTTTTCCTTTTTCCGAAAAAAAAATTATCTACAACATTATTGCCTTTCAAATAACAGTTAAAGAGCCTTGACCCTCGATCAGCAGGTATACTGAATAGAATAGGACTGCATAGATGTTCATGGGGTCCCATACATTGTTTTATAATGCATGCGTACGTTCAGTGTATTTTTGCATAATACGTAATGAACGTATGCAACCCCAGGGGCGTTACACGTGCAGCCTCCCCTGAAGAAACCTTCTAATGCCCTTCTTGAAGAACCCCATATTGTAGTCGCTTGGGAAAACCATGGCAGGGAGTACATTCCACAGTTTGAGCGTGCGTGGGATGAAGTTTCTTTCATACCGCACAGTGGGCACCATTTCCGATCGCATTGTGTGAGGATATTGTACACGTTTATAGGCCACGGAAGCCACTTTCTATTAGATGTGCTTGTCTGTCACATAAATTAATAAATAAAAATACTACTGTTCGCAAAATAGTCTTTTTTAATTAAGTTATCTCTTCTCCATCGAAGTACTAAACGTTTCCATGAGCTTTGTATTTGCTTATTATTTTACCTGTCTCTTGCAGATTGTGTTTGCTCTGCGAAAATACAAACGACAATGAAAAATAAAAGAGTTCTGAGTGGAGAGTGTGTAACACTGATGTCTGACTGAGGTCGCACTTACGAAAATTGAAATTTTTGTAGAACGTACCTTTTACTGAACATTGTTTTTGCCAAATGCGAACTGTGTTTTTTAAATTCCGCTCACTACTATCCTATAAATTAACTGAGTTTTGCTGAGAGCGTGTTGTTCTAACTCATTTCATTTCAAATACCCTTAATGGGTATTTTCGTCTGAAATGATCTGAAATGCGTAGCTATAATACTTCTTTTTTAGATTTTTTGAAAAACATGATATTATTATTGCCATTCAAATAACAGTTAAAGAGCCTAGGCCCTAGATCAGCAGGAATACTGAATAGAATAGGACTGCATAGATGTTCATGGGGTCTCATACATTGTATTGTAATGCATGCGTACGTTCAGTGTATTTTTGCATAACACACAGAATTAATAATAAATTAATCTACTGACCCGACCGGAATGGCCCGACCGATTGGACAAAATGATTTGTATAATTTTGGCTAACAATATAGCAGTTGTATCGTCATAGTATTATAATAAATTGACTCCTACTCAACACTTGAAAGATATATTTATACGATGTTACAACGACTCATTGTTCGATTTCTAAAAACATTTTCTTCTTCTTCTCATACAGCAAGCATTGTAATCCATGTTACCCATACCACGACGAAGCGTGAAGTTTTATGGAACAGCTTTCACCGGCGAGCAAACTTCTGTGCCGATACCAGTAAGCTTCGCAAGTTTGCACGAGAACTTATCTCACATCTAAAGCCGGGTATACACCAAGCATTCATAAGGGAATGTCTAGCAAATGAACGACTGAACCAATATTAAACCATTTTTGAAGCAATTTACTTAGAAACAACTGTCTCTTATAAGTGTAAATTGGAAAAAAAACCCCATCACAAAAAATGCCTCCAAAAAGTTGAAGAGACGGGGGTTTTTTTAATTAATTTTTATTTTATACTTTTTTAATTGATCTGCTGATAAAGCCCTTTGATTTGATACCCATTTTTTTGATGAGGGTGTTGTAAAAAGTATGTGGTTTGCCATTTTGTGGCGGTGGCTATCTTGAACGGATTTACATCTGACATAGCTAAGAACACTCCCGACTAATACACCTTTGAAATAATAAAATCTAGATCAAAATATGTTCACCCGTTACCCGCTACGATGCCACAGACAGACACACACACACGTCATACTTATAAAAACAAACTCGTAATTCTACTTTCTCGGACGAATACAATACCTATTGAGTAAGAGGAAAATTAGTAACCAATGTATGATTTGAGATTGACATGGTCATTTTACAGATTACATGTCCAAAACCCATGCGAGTCGATTCTGTGTGTGTTGTGTGTCGCGAACGTGTTCGAGTGCAGTGCGAGAACGCGGACAATGGTATGGACGACGCGCGATGCGGAAGAGGTAAGACCGATACGGTCTGCCTAGTAACAACTAACTCGGTGGTCATCAGTGCATCCGTGATCATGGCGCTTGAAACAGCGCCGAAATATCGGATCCTCGAAAAAGAAAAATAAATACATGGTAAGTATCCCGGCGAGTGTTACTATGAATTAGTAACCAATACAACGAATACATTAAATATAAAAACAATGACAAGAAGTAATAATTGAGTAGAAAATAAGCAGAAAAAGGTACTTGCTGGGGTCGATGGTTGGCGCACCAACGAGCCAACCATCGTCAAGCCGTCGACCACCGACATGAGACTGAATAGCTATTCTGAAATCGAGCTCGTACCTACTGACATAATACTACACCACCCAAGTTTCGACAAATTCCAATCATTTACATTCATTCGACTGCCATTGTTTGGTATGTACCCTGCTTAAACCTAACAAAGTTCGCATATCATAAAAGTGCGCGAGAAGGTAATATCTCTCTAAATACTTTTAAAGCTTTTCTATAAAATGCTAACGACATAGCAATTCATGGTAATCTTGCCTCTGAGGGTGTATTCAGTGCAGTTATATCGAAGACTAAAAGCCTCGCCGTACTTACCTATGTTATTGATTTCAAAGCTTAATGGAGTGAAGTGACCCAATTTCCATTATTTTTCCCGATATTCATGGATTTTGGTGATGCTGTAATTTGCTTAATGTGATTCACCGTGAATGTGATTCACCGTGAATGCGTTCCTGATGAATGTGTGTCAAAGTTGTTTGAAAACGTTAAGTAATGTATGTAATCAGGGAATACGTAATTTTGAGTCTCAAAAGAAACTCATTTGCGTTTACAAGCGAATTACAAGATATTATGGTGTTAACTTTTTGCGGCAACCCCTTTTTTGATGGACACGATGATAAGCTGTTAATGTGACTTTTTCAGTTTTAGAGATACCACATACATAAAAATATATTCACGCCTGTTCGAAAAGCCATGGTCGAAAGCCGGCATTTTGTATGTTTACTGTCAGACAGAGAATACTTAGTAGCCGTCTATTAAACCCACAGGAAGGTTTGTGGCGTTCCATTCTACAACTTTTTTTTTTTCATATATATGACACGTCAATTTGACTTCACCTCGCCTGATATTAAGCAAAGGCAAAGTCTCGGAAAGAGGGTCACCATCGGAAACATGTACCATGTTAACAGTGGTGGCATTCAGCTGGACGGCCTCATTAGATGCCTTTTCAAGCCCCGCTTAAAGGACCCGGGAGTGTAGGAAGAAGGAAACACGTGAGCTGGCAGGGAGTTCCAGGTCTTAATGGTGTGGCACAGGAATGAGTCACTGAAACGCTTGGTTCTAGCTGATATACTCTGCACCGTATATGGATTGCATCTTGGCCCTGCACTTGTCGTCCTGTGTAGGAAAGGAGAGGGTGGGACTAATTAACACTTAAATATTAAGGGCATTTGCTTTTGTATCCTATTTTGTAACTTTTTTAAGAATATAAGAACCAAGTTACTAATGTTCCCTCGAACCCCTCCAACTAAGCTAAATTGCTTGTGCTAGGAGTGGGTTCACGTCAGTAGTGTAATAGCCAGGATTCGAACCCGGGACCTCTCGATCGTAAGGCTGACTCCTTAACCACTAAGCTACCGACGCTTTGATGTACTATGTACTATTTTATACGTCTACATCAGTATTGTACTTACGGGATGCAGTGGAGTATACATGTGGTACGTGGAAATAACTAAACCACACTATTTGAATTTACAAGTATTAGATAAATCCTTGAGATCTTCTTGACTCGCTACTAGAAAGACTTTTCGGGAAGAAACAGCCTATCAGCAACACATCAGGGAAGGTAGGTGAAACAAAAAGGGAGAAAGAGAAATCAGACAGTTCTTTGATGACAGGCAATAGGGAGTTGAAACTGGTGGTGTGCGGGCTTCCGTGCTGCAAGGAAATATATACATTTTGAGATACCTGAGTCGAGTTCCCGAGGAGGGCCAAACCGTAAGAGATGGCCCTGGGTCAGCCGGGGTGCGAGGGATATGTCAATGACAACCTCACCTCCGGCCTAGCACCACGACCCACAGTCGGCGTGCGGTTTTAGTCGGTTTGACATAACCTCCCCTTCCGGCTCCTGCAGGGGGGGTATCCGAGGGGATTTCCGCATGGAAAAAAAGGTACCTGAGTCCTGAGGGATAAGGCTCTAGATGTCTTCTGGTAGTGAACCCCCAGGGTCCAATCATCCAGATACCACAAGTTGAGTTCAGACTTAAGTTTTATGAAGACCTTGTGCATCGCTAATCTGAAGCCTAGAGGCTCCAATGGATCCCCCTACTGCGCTCCCACATGCGAAGAAATGACTTTGTGACTTTGAGTTACTGCGGCTGTGAGAATTCTGCCATATCATCCCTTACGGCTATCTTAGCAGGTATCCTGCGTAATACTCTGCCTATGGCTATGGGTCTGATTCGGCCGTGTTTTTAACCCTCGACACAAAGAGAGGGGTGTTATAAGTTTGACGTGTCTGTCTGTCTGTCTATCTGTGACATCATAGCACCCGAACGGATGAAGCGATTTAAATTTAGTTTTTTTTTTTGTATTAAAGGTATTTTTATGTTCGAGTGTTCTTATCATGGATTTAATTTATGTTAATACCTGAGTGCGCAAAGTATCCCCCCGTATTCCTGAATAATAGCATTTTGTGGGGTTCAATTGTCCAATCAGCAGAAAATTGTGCAACTTTATCAGGCAATTCATCCGGTCATTCTGTCCCGCGGTGGCGGACGTGAGCTCTTTCAAATGACCCAGATGCAATCCATCCAGCCCCGCCGTTGACTCACTGTAGAAAGAATCTCTAGTCAAAGCCACGTCCTCCTTTAAAACGCTTAATGCCATAAACGTTGTGTTCTGCGGATTCACAAGTGTTATCTAAGCGCAAACTATTTTAAGTGTACCGTTATCAGGTGTTTTCTTGTTGATACTGAGTATGAGTGTGGTGCGGTATAAGTTATTAAATCTAAGGCGGCAGGCACCCCCATACACAGCGTAGCGTGGGAATGACAGCGTAGCGCGGGAGCGTGCGTTTTACACAGTGTACAGCATGATGCAGGGCAATGTGCCTACCGGCTAATCACATTTACTTATATAAAATCATGCTTTCGTTCCTCGGAAAGGTTGATCTGCTCCTTCTTTTTCACATAAAGTCCTGTTATAAAAATCCTTGACTATAAAATAATCCATTAAAATTACCATTAGGCGGAAATTTTACTTTTTTATAATTCCAAAGTGCAATTAGTGAAATTAAAAAAGTTTTTCTTACCAGTAAAAAAGTTTAAAATTATGAAGTAATCGAAGGTTTAAATCAAAGGTGATAAAATTAAGGACGCTTTAGCAGGTTTTAAAAACTTATTAATTAGAATGGTTAGCAAAAAAATATTTCAAAGCCTTTCCTTAGAAAGTTTATTTTTCGTAGGTAATTGTTTTTAACAGGTAATCAAATTTACTATCTACTATTCCCGTTAACCTCTCCAACTAAGCTAAATTATTTGTTTTTTTTTTATATAGGACACGTCAATTTGACTTCACCTCGCCTGATATTAAGCAAATGCAAAGTCTCGGAAAGAGGGTCATCGTAAACATGTACCATGTTAACAGTGGTGGCACTCAGCTTGACGGCCTCATTATATGCCTTTTCACGCCCCGCTTAAAGGACCCGGGACTGTAAGAAGTAATGTCACGAATGGGTTCACGTCGGTAGTATAATGACCACTATTCAAATCTGGCATCTTTTGATCGTAAGGTCGATTCTTAACCACTAACCGTCTATAGGACATTTGTCATGTTACTGATGCAACACAATTTGTACAGCTTAAATAAAAATACTAGTACTGCCTTTTTATATAGGTACCACTAGCTATTGCCCGCAGCTCCGCCCGCGTGGATGTCGGTTATTGCAACCAAACATGCCTATGTCCTTTCTCAAGGTCTAATCTACTCCTACGCCAAATTTCATAAAAATCGGTTCAGTGGTTAAGGCGTAAAAGCGTAATATACAGACAGACAGACAGACAGACAGAGTTACTTATTTATAATATTAGTATGGATATGGATTCAGGTGGCAGAAAATCACACGGCTCACCTAGTGGAAAGTGTACCATAAGCTATGGACGTGTGCAATACCAGGGGTAGCACACTCGTGCCGCCAGCCACCTGATTCGTATGCGCTCTGTTGCACTCCTTGCTTCCGTAAACGCCACCCTTCCAAACGCACAGTTGAGTAACGCAATGTTTGAAAAGTAACAATGCAATGTTTCAACGTATTTCCCAACTGTTATATTTGTGAACTATATAATCAAGTTGTGCAATAAAATATTATAGCTCATGAAACTAGTGAAACACCATAAATACACAAGTAATTTGAGCGTCATTTTAAGTTTGGTATGAATATTATTACCAAGATCAATATACAAATTACTCAATACTTTTTAGATTTCTTTTATTGTTAACAAAATAGTTCAAAGTATAAATGAATGCAAACAATAGTGAAGGCTTTTATCCCGCCATCACTGTGATAGTTTTAGAAAAAGCGCTATTTGATTCAGCATTACAAGCTTTTTTTATCTGTACTAGGAAATAATATGACTCAAAAATATATTACGAACACCTCCAATCAAAAAATAATAGTACAGTCTCTTACTTGCTCACTGCACTCAGACCCAGTGTACCGAGCAGAACATACAGTTTACTGTATATAAAAAAAAAAAAAAAAAAAAAAACAAATAAACAATAACGAGATGCTCTGATTCGTGATCAAAAACCCACAAACGAAATAGGAGTAGAATTCGTATTAAAAGTTCCACAAAATTTCTGAAACAGTGCATAACCACGTAAGTCACGGTTTCAAACATGTTTTAGTTCATACCCTTTGTGTGTACACTGCAGGCCAAACACATCCGACATAATTAGTTTTTAAATTAATCATTGTAAATAAATTTGAATAAAGTTCAATTTAGATTGGAGTACTGGTTAGGCATAGGAAAATATTCGAAATAAAATAATTTTCAGAAATGTAACTATTTGTAGCACATTTTGAAGAAGCGATTAGCAGTAGAACGTTATGCGGGGTTTACACGAGTGAATAAAGGCGCACAATTTTTGCTGCGCGGTGAAAACCAATGGCAATTCTAAAATTCAGCAAGAATTCAGCAAGGTGACTTGGTGAAGCGATTAGTGAAGTGACCAACCGCATGGTGAAAATTCCGTGTAGACTCGTATAATATAATTTGGAAGTCAGCAGGTCTATTACTGAAGTTGAGTTGCGAAAACTAGACGATACGAATATATTTTATTAATATTATATGCACTTTTAAACTCTGTTTATCGTACTAAACAAACCTAGTCTAAAATAATTGATGCATCTGTTTAATAAAATGAAAGAAATAACACAGCATTATCCAAATGACAATTTAAAAAAAATCATTAAATTCAGACACATTTCCAGACTAACTGGATTGAATTTTGTAAAACAGTACACTGATATCCACGTATTGGCACTATTGAAAGTATCGGAATTGTTCGGAAACAATAAAACTTTTAACTTATATTGGCCTCCAGTGTACAGGCAGCGTTACTACACTACCCGGTAGTGCAACGACCACACATGTATTGTAAGGAAAGCGTAACAAAACTGGTTGAAATTTGATAAAAAGAATGTGTTTATCAATGGAGTCTGTGCGTTCCTATATAATTATTCACAGTTGATTCTATACGTTTTAAAAGTGTAAAATACTAACTGTTGCCTGCAACTCCACCAAGTATGGATGTCAATTATTATTACCTAACATAGCCTATCTCATTTCCCAAGATATAGTCTAAATTATGTACCAAGTTTCATCAAAATCGGTTCAATCGTTTAGGCGTGAAATTGTAACGAACTTATATACATACAGATCTAAACAATCTATCTCATTTTCTAATATCTATTACCAATTCTGTACCAAACAACAAAATCGGTTCAATGGTTCTTTTATTCTTCTCGAAATTATGATATTAGTATAGATATTTCAGTACTACTATTGACACAGCGTATTCTTAATTCTTAGCAAAATTAATATAACCTTTTTTCAATCAATTTTAATCACAAATTCTAAAGCCAGCACACAGAACGATACTCAGTCCTGCATGTCGATTTATAACTAAACTAGCTTTTGTCCGCAGCTCCACCCGCGTGCATTTTTGTTATCGTGACTAAACATAGCCTATGTCTTTTCTTAAGGTCTAATCTACCCTTATACCAAATGTCATCAAAATCGGTTTTGTGGTTTAGGCGTTAAAGCGTAACATACAGACAGACAGACAGAGTTACTTTCGTATTTATAATATTACTAGCTTTTGTCCGCAGCTCCGCCCGCATGTATCTTTGTTATCGTGACTAAAAATAGCCTATGTCTTTTCTTAAGGTCTAATCTACCCTTATACCAAATTTCATCAAAATCGGTTTTGTGGTTTAGGCGTTAAAGCGTAACATACAGACAGACAGACAGACGGACAGAGTTACTTTCGCATTTATAATATTAGTATGGATAGTATGGAAGTATGGATCTGAGAATAGGTTATATTCTATATAACAGTTCTAATGTCATTGTGAAATTCAACTCACAACTGAGCGTTGTTCTATACTGGCCTAACTCTCCATTTCAAATGTCCCATACCAAAAAAAACTCTAAAAAAATCGTCCAACCCCACACACCGGTAATCAAGTGTACAGTACACCGCGACCGCGACCCTATCGGAATGCGGTGGGTGTTCCGCGCGAGTTACCGGAAGTCCGCAGACGGCCTCTTCCGCACCGGACCGGCCGTCACGCCGACGCGCCGGTCCGGCCTTTGTTACAATAACACAACTAATCGAGTGTGTGATTTTGTTCCATTGGATGTGAAATTTTTGTGTCGAGAATAAATGTCAAGGTACCCGGTACCTTTTTTAACCGACTACAAAAAGGGAGGAGGACTTAAAATGTATGTCCATAGATTTTTGCGTCATTTTGTAATACTATGGCAGTAACAAACATTAACAAAGGTTTGTTATGGTTTCATTAGAAAAAAATGATTCCTGACTGGATGAATCATATTTCACTTTTTTTCCCGGGACTTTTTCCTTATGTAATCTAATTGTATAGTTAGCATATTAAATGCTTTAAAATTTTATTCCAATATGTGTGTCTATGTATAAAATATTCTATATAGCGCATATACATACTTAGCTCTGAAAAAATATGTACAAAAAACATGTTTGAGGCAATATTCAATTTGTATAAATTGTAGTTTGATGTTTAATGTATGTCGGGGCGCGTGGTGTTGACGAACACGCTTCGCTCGCTCCCGATCATCATAACTTCGCTAATAAAGATCATTGACCAAGTCATCGCCGAAATCAAAAGTATTAATAATAGACATTTACCAAAAATCATGGTGGGGTACACTACCTCTGTCTACCCTTCAAGTTACAAGCGTTATATCAACAGTTACATTTTATTAGAATTAAGTACATCATTCGATTACTACATCATTCCATTACAGCTAATAAAAGAACCCAAAGTAAATAAAGTACAGTGTGCCACACAAGTGACATAGGACATTTAATTAATATTTATGGTACAGACGCGACGTCCGGCGACTTTATTGAATCAAATCACGGTACGGGCGATAAACACTTATGTGTACGGGGAGTTTTACAGATCTGGGCCAAATGATGCTGGTGTATTATTGGGCCAATGTCGAGAACTTTATTGTCGTGTGATCAAAGAATTAACATCAGAATCGAAAAAAAAAATCTTTAATTATTCGTCTTTTCATTCTAAATTCAAATTTAGAATGAAAAGCCGAATAATTTAGGATTTTTTTTTTATTTTTGTTTTGCGTTGATTCCATTTTTAAATATAGCAAATAGCCAAGCTTTGTCTAGCCTAAGGTTTTCAGTAAAGTGTACCATAGAAATGCGATGGTTGTGGTATAGTGTTAGGTTAGGTTATGGCGTATGTTTTGGTGTGCATTGGCCATTGGTAAAGGTTTTGCTGAATGGGCTTATTTATTTGATAGCAATCAATCACGAAGGTTCAATTAAGAGGGGGTATAAAGGGAAATTGCCGATCTTTGATTTGATTTTTATACCCGAACGTGTGCAACAAATGAGCTTGTTTTTTTTTAAATAGAAAATACGTTGTATCTGAAAGGTACTCAATTAGGTGAAAACATAAAATAATAATATTTTGTCGATAAAATAAGATCACAAAGTTAGGCCTAATTTTTGATTAAAATTAATTTATTTTCAAGATTATTCATATAACTGAGTCAATTTTTATGTACAAAGTATAAAATTATAAAACCTAGTGACTCAATTGAAGGAATTTTTACAGTATTAAGTATAACTATACAAATCAAATACATAGGGAAAAAGAATCTTCTCGGGCGGGACTCGAACCCGCAGTCTTTCCCTTACAGGGGGAATGCCTGACCAATTCGGCTACCGAGACACGCCCGATATGATTCAAATTTCCCATCTCATACGTCTTTAAGGCGACGTGGCGTCATCTACCGATTTTCTTACGAACTATCGGAATCAATGAATGATGTTACAATCATTTTTAAACATTGATTATTGATAACTGCGCCCAAACAATTGAAAGAATTTTTACAGCATTAAGTATGCTAACTATACAAATCAAATACATAGGGAAAAAGAATCTTCTCGGGCGGGACTCGAACCCGCAGTCTTTCCCTTACAGGGGGAATGCCTGACCAATTCGGCTACCGAGACACGCCCGATATGATTCAAATTTCCCATCTCATACGTCTTTAAGGCGACGTGGCGTCATCTACCGATTTTCTTACGAACTATCGGAATCAATGAATGATGTTACAATCATTTTTAAACATTGATTATTGATAACTGCGCCCAAACAATTGAAGGAATTTTTACAGCATTAAGTATGCTAACTATACAAATCAAATACATAGGGAAAAAGAATCTTCTCGGGCTCTTTCCCTTACAGGGGCGTGTCTCGGTAGCCGAATTGGTCAGGCATTCCCCCTGTAAGGGAAAGACTGCGGGTTCGAGTCCCGCCCGAGAAGATTCTTTTTCCCTATGTATTTGATTTGTATAGTTAGCATTGTGGTTTGAATTTTCCAATCATTCCCGGAGTCCCATTGTGGTTTGAATTTTTCGAAAAATTTGTCCACATTGAATATTTTTAGTTTCATATTCTGTATGAACTAGTTAAAAGTAATACACTCAAGAAATAGATAGTTTTCAGGAAAATACGTAGTAAGTTTTTCATGCTGTTTAGCCGTCAAAACAATAATTAATAGGTCATTTCCTAAACTTTTCCACAAAAATTCACAAATAGGCGTAGGTTTCAGGTAGAATAATCAAAATCATGTAATAAAAATAAGTAAATACCGTACCTAGGGCATTACTCATTAGTATTTGAGATGATCTTTCTTATTTATTCATTTAAACTCGAATTAATACAGTTTTTAACTATGAAATCACATTTCTAAAATGACATGTCGAGCAAAATGACAAAAATTCGTAAACGGCCTCGTAATATCCACATTATTGACGTCATATTCATTGAATAGCTTCAACTCTTTTTGTATTTCCAATTATAGATTAAAAAGATATTTTTTCAAATTAAATTTCTACAGTGATCGTCTACTTTTATGAATTGAAAGTAATATCTTTAGGCATCTTGAACCAATTTCAGTATGAAATATACATTTGTTTACCTTATTCTTATCTACCTATAACAAAATTGAAAGTATATTACATGTAAGCATTTTGTAATTATTATTGAAATAAATATTTCTATAACGCACTTTTTCGTATTATTTATGCACTACCTGTAAAATTATTCAGCGAATCGTCAGAGTTCTTAGGGAGATTTTATCTAAAACACAACAAATTATAATAATACAGTGAAAATTTATTAAAATTTATATCATGATAAAAATGTCTTAATATAAATATTTGACGATTTCAAAAAATATGCATTCATTTTTTGACCACTATATTTTAAGCTGTTTATTAAAGCTAAGCTGCTTATGTTTATTTTACAAATCCCACTCATTTTATCTATCACCAAAAATAAAATTATTGTGTGTTCAAAGTATACCTTATATAGATAATGATCCAGCTCGTACTTTGCCAAATTTTATCTGATTATTTTGGGTATACTGTGCGCCTGCGTACCAAACACAGCGGTTAGCTGCCACACAAAATACTGCGAGACGACAGACGTGTGGACAGACGAGAGCGGGACGTATGAAGTGTGCGGGTGAAATCTGACTTTATTCTAGCTTTATGCGCGCTCTTAATGACTTTTACTAATCTGGGTTGAAGGATGACGATATTAATTATTGAGCCAATGCAATGTCGTGAAATAACGTGTGATTAAATCGTCAGGATATTCATTAAAATTTAGAATGACAATGAAATGACAATTTGGTACCTTTTTATTTTATTTGTGATTCCTTTTTTCCTCAATGACTTTTTTCGCGTAAGGGTAATACAAACTTTAATATTTACTGATCTGGGTCCAATGATGCTGATATCAAGAGTAAATTATCGTGTTGAGAAGACAAAACCGATTTTTACATCAAAACAAACTCTATAAAAGAAAACGCCATAGAAATTTTACGGTATAAATCCTCTATGCTAACATTCAGACAGGGTAGTTCATCAATGATTACCCAAACTTCCCTGAAGACTATCTCAGGAATGTTTAATAACGGAAAGTAAAACGATACTACCTTGATGTCGAGTTTCGCAAGAACTAAGGACTCAACAATTAATACAAGTTTAACTATGAGAATTCTTGGTCCGTTTAACTGCGGAACTCTAAGAACCATTTATATTTAATTTAGTCGGAAATAGACGCGACTGAATGTTCCATAAGTAATTGTTTTGGACTAACTTTTAGTGAATCCCGGTGTTTCGTGCGCTCGTGTTTAAATTATCAGCTAGAATTTGAGGAAATGTTTCTTGTTGCTACTTGTTTTTTATTTGTATGCATCCTTTGATTAACATTTTGCTGTGTACCACGTAGTTACGTCTGAGTCGTAAAGACTAACATTTGAGCAAAAGGCAAATTCTCATAATAAAGGATATTCAAAATTCTCAATTCAAAATTATTGAATGAATTTTACAACATGAAGTATGCTAACTATACAAGTATTTGGGCGGAGTTATCAAAAATCAATGATTGTAACATCATTCATTGGTTCCGATAGTTCGTAAGAAGATCGGTAGATGACTCCACCGTCGCCGTAAGGACGGATAAATAGAAGGGAAATTTGAATCACATCGGGCGTGTCTTGGTAGCCGAATTGGTCAAGGCATTCCCCCTGTAAGGGAAAGACTTCGGGTTCGAGTCCCGCACGAGAATGTATTCGATTTGTTTTCAAAATTATTGCTTTTGACACTTGGGAGACCAATTAATTGGTAAAGCCCGTACATCTGTCAAGAGTATGAAGCTCCGGCGCACAGTCTCTTCCCTTGATTGGGAGGTCATACGTTTCCCATCAAGTATGCCGTGTGTGTCTCTTTACCTACCAACCCAATCTTTAAGTACAAAAAATTGCGAAAGTGAGTTTATTACTTTCTATTCGGAAAATAGGTTCTCATGGGTCGTTCGAATGGAATATCTAGTCAGTATCAAAGATAAAAGCCGTAAAGTACTAAATAAATACGGTAGATCATAAATACTCTGCGTTACTGCACAATAATTTGTTAGGTATAAAAAAACTACGCATACAATTTTCGCCACTACAACACTTAACTAAGTTTATTTATCCTACTGTAATAACGGTACTCAATATCATCAAAGTAAAACATCAAAGGCGTCGATAGCTTAGTGGTTAACGTGTCAGCTTTATGATCAAGAGGTCCCAGGTTCTAACCCTGGCCATTAAACTTCCGCCATGAACTCACTCTCTAAATTGCTTGTATTATACAAGCAATTTATTTTTAACCTATTGCGGTGTGCGGTGTTATACTCATAGTTTTTTCACGATAAAAACGTCCGCAAAAGTAAGTTTATCAAAGTTGTTATCGCGTGAAGCTCTGAACTAATAAAAAAACTCCAAGCAATTTAGATATAAATATTAGTAACTGGCGAAATTTGGGTATTAACACACGCCTTCCTAGCCCTTTGAAGACTTACAGGCGTGAATATACTCGTATGTATGCGTACATTAGCAGTTTGGGTTACTAACATTCTCTTTAAAAAAGCTGTCCGATTTTCTCAGCCGTATGTCACAATTGTAACTCCGCGACAACCGTACAGCAATTTGCATTAACTCAGTATGCGAATGATATATGATATTTTAGTAAGTGGTACGTATTATATCTAACTAGTGATGTACTTAGTCATAGTTTTATTTTTAACTAATTAAAATTCTGTACATTACTTTGTAGATTATGGTATTAGTCATTCAGTTTTGCACTGCTTCGGCGTTGACTATATTTGGATACATTATTATACACCTGTTACAAAATAATTATTGAAGTGTTTAACTACAAATAAAATTTACATAAACATACAAAAGGCCTGACTACATGAAGGAATTAGCCCTTCATGAAGTCAACTCAATCGATGATCTGAAACGGTTGGGAAAGCGTTTGGAGCTTGCACATACTAGGCCCCAAAAATAGGCCCCAGTCCATGTCACATTCGCTCTCCTGCTCGCTGTGCCTCCTTGTAGAGCAAAACCAGCCTTGTCAGCATCAGAAAACGCTATTTCTGTAGCCAATTTTAGACCGACAAAATTTAAAAAATCTAGTCACATCATTCCTGTATATCATTACCTAAAAGAAGAAGACACAAATAGTTAAGTACATAATACATTCTATTCTACAATACGCTGGCCAAGTTACCACTTGCCAGTAGTCTCAAGGCTTAACGAGGCTTTGGTACAGGCTATTGTCTCAGGATTGAGGTGATCAACGGCAGTCATTCCCTCAAGAAAAAGAAGAAGGAAGAAAGAGTAAACAGACTTTGGACCCTGAAATGAAGTACCGCGTTTTTTTTTTTTTTAATACCACTTAGACGTCAACACGCGGTCGTATCAGGTGGGTCATGTGTTTGTCTGCTGTAGACTTTGCACCAAAGTGTTCACCTTGGCCTATGGAAGTGTGCATTAGGGAGTCACACTTGTTCTGCCGAGCCTGTAAGAATAAAGAGTTTCTGTGCCGTCCGCTTCAGTGCAGAAGGCAAACCAGGACAAGCCTTTAGCTCTCCTACTGACAGCACAGAAACTGTCCAGTGAGCTCTCACCTTACTCACCGCTGGGAACACAACACGAAGTTATTATGGCCTCGGTATTACTCCGTTGGGATGGAATTGCCGTCGTGTCCTACCTCCGTTTCTCATCTTTATCTACAAACTACAGCATGCGAGCGTTTTTCTGGTACTATATATGTTCAGAGATCTTGGGAAGGTTCTATGCTTATTTGCTACCTCAACAGTATAAAAAATATTTTGATATAAAATTTTATGTAAGCATCGATAGTTGCAAAACGTAATAAGAACATCTTCGTGTAAGTAAAGTACACACATGAAGTATTAGAATAAATTACCCAATCGCCGTACAATACGAGCGCTTCCGATATGGTTGGCTTGCCACCGGACGTCAGTTGGCTCAAGCGGTTAGTTCCAAGCCCGGGTTCGAACCCCTCACACGTTGGGAACGCGGTAAAAAAAGTCGATAATACTACGCGTATTTACGTCGAAATATTTTTGAATTTATTCTTCATGTAGAATTTGCGAGGATGTTTTAGAGGGTTTTAGTTTTATGTGAATGTGTGTTTGTGTTTGTGGATGTCAAATAGTGTTGATTAGTGGGATTGTGTCAAAATGTGGTGGTTAGTGAAGCTGTCCATCGTTTTGCAGTGTAAGTTGAATTATGTTTCCTTTAAAATGTTGTTGTTTATGTCATTTGTATTAGTAGTGTTTAGTTAGTGTTTGAGTGCAAAAACATTCTGGTTTCACTATCAGGGCCATGTGAAGTGGTAGAATAAAAGCCTTAAGCTTACCCCCGGTTCCGAGGTGAATTTTTTTATACTCAAGAGTTTTGCGACCCAATTCCACCTCACCTGCTATTCGTCTCACCACCCTGCTAGATAATGAATGAGGCTTTGACGCGTACTAGTCTCTCGGAGTAAGGAAATCAGACAGCAGTCGTTCCCAAATCAATAAGTGACTACCAGGCTCCGAAGTTAGTCTCAACTTTCAGCATTGAGAATAAGGTATAGATATACCTATTACCATATTTATACTAAGGAGGCACATTTAATATTTTTCTACTGTTTCACACTCTCCTCTTACTGGCCTGTTCGTAATCTCTCACAAAATAACCATGGCCTCTGTAATTCTCTCTCCATTCATGTATCTACATGTTTGATTGGATATCTTTGTCTATCTTAAATAAATACAAGTGTTATCCCAACAAAGACATGAGTGTTGCCGTAACTAATAATACTCTAAATGAAAAGATGATTCTATTGTATATTAACAAAGAAGTATGTACATAACTATACCTATTTCGAACTCAAGGATTGCATGCGGAGTCGAGTCAAGTGCACTCAAGTGTATCAATATTTTTTGTATGAATCTACGCCGTACAGTATGGTCAGTGGTCAGCTGTTGTTTTATTAAAATTAATAAATTTAAAGCAAATTTCTGTGTGTCAACAACTAACAACTAGATAGACTTTTTTTTATCGTGCGAGAAATCCCCACGGAGCCAGGAAAGGTGGTTATGTCGGACTCGAACCGACTAAAACGCATGCCGTCTTGGGTCATTGGTTGCCGGAGGTGAGATTGCCGAAATTCTCGCACCCCGGCAGACCTAGAACCATCTCTTTCGAGATGGCCCCCTTCGGGTTGTGGGGACCATAATAGTGTCCCCATCTCGCCCCGGGTACGGGTGGTGCACATTGCGCCGCCGCCGCGGCCTACTTCTGCTATGGTGACATGCGGCTCCACCGATCACCCCCAGGCCAGGGCTCATGGAGGGTGGAGGTCGTCCTCCAACGACCGGTTCGCCTTCTTTACTCTGCTGGACTCAAGGTCTGTCTGACCTTGAATCCAGCAAGAAAGAGATATCGTGCCTTCCTATAAAAATATGAACTTCAGGGGTGTAAGCCTAGAGTAGTTGTAAAAATTCACACGTACATACTTATTATATTCAGGCCTGTAAATCTAAAGGGGTAGGCAGAGATGTATTAACACCCACATTTCGTTAACTATAATTTTCGGTCCTAAATAATATCACCGTCACGTGGGTAGGTACTTTGTTATAGTAAGTTTACTGTTCGTTGGAGAACGGCCCTGTCCTTCAGTCGTCTTCTACGATACCCGCGTGAAGAGATAAGGTGATCCTATTCTACTCCACCTGAAAACAACAAGGCAAGCAATACAAAGTCTTTACTACCTACCTGATAGTTGTAAGCAACAGAGATTCTTCTATTAGCACTGTCAATAAGAATTAAGATTATTACTTGCATTTTAATGTAAGTTAAATAGGGTTCTACTGAGACCTTTTGGGCTAAGCCAACCTCACTTTCAAGTTTATTGGCGGACAAGACTCTAGCTTAGATTTCTTCTCGGGTTTAGCTGGTCAGATGGCAGTCAAGAGCAGAAAAAGTAGGTGGAGCCTGGGCTCTAAGCTTTCAAACTTTGGATGAAACCGAACCGACAATATTAGGGAAGAGAGCCATCATGGTAGATAATGTTACAATAGTTTCTCATGCCCTAATGAAAGAACACATGCTTATAGGTAAAAGAAAACACGTGTATTCAAAGGACTCCAAGCTCTATAGTTTGGTAAAGAAAAATAGTCTTTATTATTCTTATCAGGAACTGAAAATGAAACATTTTAATTTACCAGCATATATTAACATCTAATATAACCGAATTTTTTCACGGCTATCTTAGTGAGTCATTGCGGTATGAACAGGTTATTTGGTTAACTGTGCGTATTAACCCACAAGTTGCCAATCGATTGACGTCAACAGGGGTAGATAACACTCGGATATGGTCGTTCCAGTTCAAATCACAACGGAAATGCGTAGAAAAGCGTATCAATGAATATGTGTATACATTTACTAATTGGTATATCCGTTTCAATAGAATGAATGAAGCAATGTATGCTAAACTTTCCTATAAATTAAATTCAGAAAATTCTATATCCAGGACTCGAATTTGTGCCCGCCTCACTCGCTTTCTGGGGGGAGAATTCGGACCAGTTTACTGAGATACCTTTTTTTTCTTTTTTTTCGTGCGGAAATCCCCTCGGATACCTCCCTGCTGGAGCCGGAAGGGGAGGCTATGTCGGACTCGAACCGACTAAAACCGCACGCCGACTGGGGGTCGTGGTGCTAGGCTGGAGGTGTTTACTGAGATACCTGGACGTCCTGGTCATCCAAAATAGAATGTCTGAGAAACTTTTGAGTAGTCTATATTAGTTAAAATAATCCATGAAATTTATAACGAGCTTCGGCCATTCTATACCACCGACTAGATTGATTTGTTTTATGAAAACTATATATTGATCCATAGGTTACTTACTTAAAGAATTTTTGAAACCTAAGTTATCTTTAGCTAAATGTGACCGAGGCAAATCGAAAGTATCTACATTTCTGTTGGATTCAAGACTACAGTTAAAGCAAATAGCATCTATGATATCCAGAAGACCATTCATTTTAACATCTATTTACTACCTACTTCAAAATAAATAAACTTATTCAGTTCTGGAATATTCTCCAACAAACAAAACACACCGAATTCAATTCCGTAATGTCTCAACATTTAACTAGAATGCAGACATCAGTGGCTTGCGTTTATTTATTTTGCAATCAAACCCACTAAGCGTTAAAAGTGGAAATTTAGATTAAGATAAGGCAACACCGAAAAATTCTCGTACCCGAAATGTTCAAAACTTACGTCATTCTGCCGCTCCTACAGGTGGAACTCTAAATAATTGAATTCAGAATAGCTCGCGCGCCGCAAGCTCTGAACCGCGTAAGTATTGCCATATTGATAAATCATTGTCGTCCTCACGTAATGGAGGCTTGGGAGAATAATTCTTAGCTGATATTTATAGGGAGATATAGCTAGTAGATAACGTTTTGTTTATATACTATGGTGTATATAGCATGAATTATTCGGTTATGGTTATATTTTCATTCATATAGTGCCCGAAATAGGGTAGGCAGAATTTAGCAACAAAGAAAGGAGCAAGTAAGTCATACCTACTTTTCCTACCAGACAATAATAACTGGACCTCAGATTTCAAATTGCAAATTTTGGACGCAACTGGTAAAACACTATGAGGATTCTGATGACATGAGTATTAAAAAAATATATAAACTAAGGAGATACCGCACCTCAAGTATAATGAAATTACTACTTTGCGGTTCCATCGTCATTTTACTTATTACTCTAGTTATTTGAACGCAAAAAAGGCATTCGATGAGGACGTCAAGCGTGCCACCATTGTAAACATGGTACATTTCGGAGACTTTGTCTTTAGATTACCATTAAAGAGGTGAAGTTAAATTGGCGTGTAATTTACATAAAAATTAAAAATAAACATTCTAACTAGTCACATTAAATGTTCCTATTAAATTAATGAAAGCTACAATATCTAAGCAATTAATTTTGACTTTAAATTTAAATTTCGCAAAACATGACTTCAGTTGCGAAATTGAAATAGTTTGTTTCAAACTTTGAGTTTCAACAACTGCGTCGCATTGTATCGAACATCGAGCTCTAGTACAGGAAAAATAGCTCAATTATGGGGCAAACCTAAAAAAAATCCTAGTAGCAATTTTCTTCCGGAATTCATTGTGGGTGGTCACAGGCAGTCTGAATTTAAATTTGCGTGGTATTCGGTTCCTTGCGTTCTGCGCAATCTTGAATTAAAGTGTAAACATCATTTAGGTATAGTATCGAAAAATATCGATCCCAGGAAAAAATACGACAGTCAAAATGTAGCAAATTTAATTCTAGACAATTTTTGCATTGAAATTTTATACAACAAATGAAAACTCATCCTTTAATCAAAGATGGCGGAGAACGCAACAAACCGAATTCCACGCAAATTGGAATTAAGACCGCCAGTGGCCTCTATTAACAAATTCTCAAAGAATGTGGCTAGTACGAATTATCCCTACGTCAAAAAATTCGATCAAAATATTATCACCTTTTGGAATATAAAACGAAAAATTATCGATCCCAAGAAAAAAAATATGATGGCCAAAATTTTATTCTAAATAACAGTAGTTGCTATTTTCGTGTAAGTTTAAAAATGAATGAATTAGTCAACATATAAAGATTTACCCATAAGTTCAAGATGGCGGGGAACACAACGATCGGGATACCACGCAATCCTGAATTTAGACTGCCAATGATCTCCCTAACGAATTCCGAAAGTAAATTTCTACTAGGATTTTTTTCTTTGTCAAATGCTTTCTTTATTGGCCTACTCGTTTGTATTTTAATTGGAACTCAATCAAAAGTTAGTTTTGTAACATGTGTTGGAAACATAACGTACTCAAATATGCCTGACGTTTTACGAGATTTTTTGGTGTGTGATTGGAAATCTATACATTTATGACCAGTGCGTTTGTAATATTAGAATGAGAGTACTTTTATGATTGCGTACAAATAAAAAAGTATTGCACGGTACTTATAAAAAAATGTCTAGGTTATCTGTCTTTCTGAAAATCTCGGCCTTTCCCATTCCCATTGAAGATGATCCCAAATGAGGGAGAGAGACTTCTTGTAATACTAGGTTCTGAAATGTGGATTCCTAAGATATGTTTAAAAATTTCAACATTAATTATCTTTCGTTTTTTTATAGAACACTAGCAATTCCAATTACTGAAGTTACATCTTACTATGCTTAATTACTTGATATAAGAGTGGATGCAGTAGTAAAATGGCCAGGATCCGAACCAGCGACCTCTCGATCGTACGGCCGTCTCCATAACCAACTCTATATTTTGGTTCTATATTTTGGTACAAGATTGAAAGATTTCGTATATTATTATCGTGTATGTTTTGTACTTGCTACATATATGTATACATATAATATGTGTGCGTGTTGAAGAGTTCTACCGGTACGTCTTCACGGTCTATTTCCGATTCTTGATGAGCTGCCACGAACGGTTTTCCTATTGCGTCACACACTGAAATTACCTACTGAACAAATAAGTAGGTATTTTATTTTACGATCTCTTATGGACTTATAACAACTCGTATTTTTTAAAATAATATTATTTTTTTATTTAATTTTTATCAAGGACACATCGATGCAACTTCACCTCGCCTCATGGTAAACTAAGGGCAAAGTCTCGGGAAGAGGGTCACCATTACACACATAAATATGCTGACAATGGTTGCACACTTAGCTTGACGGCCTTGTCAGATACTTTTTAAGTCCCGCTCAAATGACCTGGGACTGTAGGAACACGTGGCAGTGATTTCTTGTTTAATGAAATCTATCCAATCTATACAAAACGAAATAAATTTCTTGTGTTAGGAGTGGATCCACATCGGCAGTGTAAAGATCAGGATTCGAATTTAGAATCCCTCGATCGTAAACACGAAGCAATTCTTGCAAAAAAATACTTAGTTTCGAAAACCCAAGTGAAAATTAATTACATTCAAGTTCAACTAAAGGGTTCTCACAATTTGCTCAATTAAATTAATTGTGTTAAATTCTCTGATGAAATCTGACCTTAGAGGGGAGGTTTCGATTCATTGTCTATGTCATCATTGATTTATTACTAAGTGGCTCGCGGTTAAGTGTAGGTTATCATTAAAACTGAAAGGAAATAGGTCAAACTATGACCACAATACTTTGTGCATCTAACTTGAACATAAATATCTCTGCATCACCCTAAAGTTGACTGGTATAAAATGCCTATAGCATTAAGTCCGCCTTTGTACATTTATTTTGTATCTGTGCAAAAAGTTAAAAAAAAAGGTTAAGCTATGCTCGCCATGTCAAACTTACTGCACAATCCTTAAGACATCAAAAATATTACTAGGAGGCGTCGGTCACTTTTTTAACACATACCTAAAATAACTTCAAGAATGTCGGTAAAAAGCTGGAAGAAGAAGCTTATATAAAGTATTATTTAGTTACCTTATTGGTTAAGGAGTCGGCATTACTATCGAGAGATCTCTGGTCCGAATCCTGGCCATTGCACTACTGACGTGAACCCACTTCTAGCACAAGCAATTTAGCTTAGTTGGAGGGGTTATAGGGAATATTAGTAACTTCGGTTCTAATATACTTAAAAAAATGCGCCAACCTTTTTTAATAACAACAATTAATCTCTATGACATACTGCATAGCGCTATTTAGACTCAAAGCACGCTTACAACAACTAGTTCACAAAATGGGTTCTAATGCTGATAAACATGCTTACAGTAGCTAAATTTTTATTAGATATGATGCATTTAGATCGAGAAGTAATGCGAGAATTTGTCTCTCTCTCTCTCTCTCTCTCAGAAATAGGGCCCTGCGTATCAATTGAAAGATTTAACTGATTAGCTACATAGAACGCCTTTATCCTCGAAGGATTAGGCAGAGGTAAATTAACACCCACATTTCACCAATAATTGTAGTCGATCCCATGTAATAGGGGGTGAGCCTATTGCCATAATATTCCGGGCACTGTTATTGACTAGAGCCTATATCTGAGGCTGAGTCTGGGCTGTATATATCTATCTGATGTTAAACAGCCCTATCCCGTAGTCACCTTGTACGACACCGCATGGGAAGAGATGGGTAGACCCAAATTCTTCTCTGCCAGGAACCACGCGGCTATTTTTAATTAATTAATTGTTATATTATCATAATTACTCTAAAACTAAATAAGCAACGTTATCAACTTTATTCACAGTGCAGAATAATGTCGCACTACGCAAAGCGTTCTCAAGCATCTCCAGCGCGACGTAAATGTAAAATTCCATTTATGTTCAAGTCCTTTCAGCATCGGAATGAGCACAATTGTGGAACAATTAAATCTGAAGCTGGCTTGTTTTTGGGTAACATTACTATTAACTATTCTCTTGGTTGTGCAGCGAAATAGTACAGTGAATAAATTTTGTGTCTATTACTTGCTAGTTGCTAGTGTTGTTATCGCATAAGAATGGTTTTCATCAATAAAAAACCGAAATAAAAAATAAGATTTATTTTCCTCACCACATAATAATTGGAGTATGCATTTAGTTATAGTTCACTTAATCATAGTACCTAGGATTCAAATCATCACTACAACATAGGATTAGGAAATCAATAAAACTGAACTGTGCTATCATCATCAATGAATTTTATTGTGTAAATCTTAAGATAAATAGCCTTTAATGGCAAATATCCAGCCTGTGGCAATAGTGTCTATTGCCAGTACTACTACGGGCAAAAACTGCATTAAGTCGAGATAAACAACGTTATCAATTTTATATTTAAACCGTACTAAGGAGCGGAGGTGCAATACGTAACATTATTTCCTTGAACCTTCATTAATCTAACATTGTCATTATCATATCATTAAATTAAGTTGTATCTAAACCTTGCAATTTGTAGCCCAAAGAGCCTCTTTACCTCCATAACTACTTCTTTGAGTTTACTATCTACTCAATTGACACCATAACCATAATAATATAGTCAGCTTGCATATAAATATACACAGCAAATGTGTATCTAGAGTCTAGTTATTATTAAATATCCAACAAAAATAATTATTGATACTATTTATAGGTGTTACCTTTTTTTTTGTCGTGCGGAAATAACCTCGGATTCTTCCCCTGCTGGAACCGGAAGGGGAAGTTATGTCGGACTCGAACCGACTAAAACTGCACGCCGACTGTGGGTCATGGTGAGCTCACGCCGGAGGTGAGGTTGTCATCCCTCGCACCCCGGCTGACCCAGATTATAGGTGTTACCTGCGACTCCTCCCACGTAGAATTCTGATACCGTTTCTGCAACTCATAGGAACCTATTCCCATGGTAAAAACTAATAGTAGCTTAATATGGTATTCTATATATATATATATATATATATATATATATATATAAATCGCGAAGGACTTCTTGCGTCTTTACAAACTACCACCCTGCGGCGTCCACTGAATGTAGTGAGATTTTTAATGTTTTCAATGCGTATGTAAGATGTTTTCATCAGTATCATATCAGTAGTCGACGTCAAATTTAATTTAAACATTAAATGGTGATATTCAAATTAAATATTTCTAGCTGAATTTGTGCGTCCGTTCACTCTTAAATTTTTCTTGCACACTGAATACCTGCGTATACCTACTAAACACTGCATGCACATTCCCGCCTCCATCCGAATGTATGTTTAAATCAATTCCGTATAATGCTCTGCATATATCATAATGATTATAATAACTAAATGACATCCATCTACTATTGAATACAGATTGGTTCCGAATACTGTTTTTGAATAATTGTATCCAGCTTATCAGCCAAGAGGCTTCCACCTATATAAGGGTTTGTAATGACTCCAGGCATAGATAATAAATATAATTAATAGTTAGCATACAAAAGTGACAATGTATAGCGTAGGTATTTTCACATTGGTGGTCAACAAAATCTTAAAAAGCAATATAATCATTTTTGACGAGTTTTTGTTTTATGAAGGCACTGTCTACGTCGGTTGAGTTACCCTACAGTAATATGCCATAATTTAAGATTGAGCCAACATGACTGTGGTACGCCATAAGAGCTGTTTTTTCGCAAGTTGTATTTCTAAGCTGGCGTAGAGCAAACACGAATCTATTTACTCTCTTGCATACTGTATCTACATGCAGATTCTAGTTACAGTGTTCATCTAATATGAGACCCAGGAAGCGAATATGACTGTCTCTGCTTATTGCAACACCATTCAAAACGCTAGCTCGAAGTTTTGTAGGTTCTGCTTATGCGTAGAGCAGATCGCAGCTGCCGGTGAGGGTCTGGCCACCCAGATGGCAAAACAGGCGAGGAGGGAGGCTGAGGCACAGCGGCGGGAGGCCGAGTCCCGACGCCAACTCCAAAAAGTTACGGCGGAGCTGGAGGCCCTCAAGAGAAGGGACCGAGTTGCTGGGAGTGGCGACTCGGTCAATGCGGAAGGCGCAGCCGGAGCGGTCGGCGCACCCTGCTCTGGCGGGGCGGCCGGTGCAGCCGAAGCGGCCAGCGCAAACAGCGCAACCGGTGAAGCCGCCAATTCGACCAGCAGAGCTAGAATCGTGGGTCGCGCTCAGGGCAAGGATAAGGGGAAGGGCAACCCCGGACCCCGGCCCGGCTCTGGGTGAATCCATAAGGGGGCTGGGAGGTAGCTGGAGCCGCCAAGCAGAGACGAAACGCCGCCAAAAAGGCAGCCAAAATGGCCAGAAGGGCCAAGGCTGCCGCGATGGCAACAGCGCCGAGGAAGCTCCGCGCCCCACGATTGACGGCCGTCGTCATTACGTTGACGGCGGAGGCGTCGGAGAGCCCCATCGCGGCAGCCCCAAAGGTTGCCGATGGGCGGGTCCTGCTTATTGGCGGCTTCCAGATGGTGCAGGTACGGCTCCTGCAGGCCCGACCAGCACGGTGCTTCCGGTGCCTGTCGGTGAGCCACGTGGGGGTGCAGTGCACGGCGGAGGCCAGTTTCCGAAGGTAACGGTCGGTGACCGTTGCTTCCGCTGTAGCCAACCCGGTCATAAGGTCGGTAGTTGCGAAGCTCCGTTGCACTGCTTCAGGTGTGCAGCAGAGGGCAAGCCGGGCAACCATAGGGCTGGTGCCAAGGCCTGCACCGCGGGGAGGCCGAAGCCGGTTGGCAGTTCCATAATGGATCCTCAGCTCCGCGTCCTGCAGACGAATGCGAACCACTGTGTTGATGCTCAGGCACTTTTGCTCGAGAGCATGGCACAGTGAGGCATTAATGTCGCCGCTGTCGCCAAGCCGTACACTCACCGGTTTATCGGGCCTGCCTGGGAAACCGACCTGGACGAATCGGTGGCACTGGTGCACAACGCCGCTGCCAGCAGCCCCCCCCCCCCCCCTTGTTGTACCCAAATGCGACCGGGCTCGGTCAGCGAGAGATGTCGTGCGGGGATCGGTCCTGGGACCGCTACTGTGGAACATCGGTTACTACTGGGTTCTTCGCGGTGAGCTCGCGGACGGTGCCGCCGTCACGTGTTATGCGGATGACACGCTGGTGACGGCGTGCGGGGCTACATACCGCGAAGCGACCATGAAGGCCACGACCGCGGTTGCCCAAGTCGTGGAGCGGATCCGGCGGCTGGGTCTGGAGGTGGCTCCGTATAAAACCGAGGCCATGTTCTTTCATGGGCCTCGGCGCGTGCCACCGGAAGATTCCAGCCTCATAGTGAGAGACATTTCCATCGGCATCAAGCCCCAGATGAACTATCTGGGGCTCGTGCTCGACGGCCGGTGGATCTTCGGGGAGCATCGCCGAAGACTGGCCCCCAAATTGAAGGACATAGCTGCCGCTTGCTGCTGCCCAACATAAGGGGTGTATTCACCGCTAAGAAAACCCCATATATTGTAGCGCCGCAATTCCTGGGCACACGGCTTACCATTGCCCCGAGTATCGGGATCCTAGGCGTCGACATTTCAAGTGACGTCCAGTACCGCAGTCATTTAGAGGACAAGGTTAAGCTGGCATCAAAGAAACTTGGAGTTCTTAACAGGGCGAAGCAGTACTTCACTGCGGGGCAGCGACTCCTTCTTTATAAGGCACAGGTTCGACCTCACATGGAGTACTGCTGTCATCTTTTTGCCGGAGCGCCCGCACGCCAGCTTAACCCTTTCGACTCGGTACAAAGACGTGCGTTGAGGCTCGTCGACAGTCCCATACTCGCAGGCGATGTGGAACCTCTCAGCCTCAGGAGGGACTTTGCCTCACTGTGTGTTTTCTACCGCCTATATAATGGTTTGTGCTCAGATGAATTATTTGACATGATGCCCACAGCTACATTCTATCATCGCACCGCTCGCCATAGACAGGGAATTCATCCCCACACATTGCATCCGAATACGGTGCGCACCGTGCGGTATGAAAGGAACTCCCTGCCACGGTTTTCCCAAGCGACTACAATATGGGGTTCTTCAAGAGGGGCATTAGAAGGTTTCTTCAGGGTAGGCAGCGCGAGTGTAACGCCTCTGGTGTTGCATACGTCCATAGGCCACGGTAACCACTTTCCATCAGGTGGGCCGTGTGCTTGTCTGCCATCTAAGTGGTATAAAAAAAAGGGGGCCGGATGACTTTTGGAGGAGACTCTACGCAGGAGTCCTGCGGTCCATTGCCCTATATGAGTGCCCGATATGGGCGGAGACCCTGACGATCCACAATGCGCGTCTGCTGCGTGGGCCGCAGCGTGTAATGGCCAGCAGGGACATTATGGGGTACCGCACGATATCCTTGGAGGCGGCGAATCTCCTTGCCGGATCTCTACCGTGGAAGTTGGATGCGAGAACCCTTTCGGTACCGAAAGGAGGCGCGGGAGCCGAGCCGGGAACCCGAGCCTGAAGAAATTCGGGTCGTGAGGTCCCATCTCCACCCTGAGTGGGAGCTACGACTTGGGTGACCAAGCGCAGGGCACGCCGTAATAGCAGCGGTTAAACTCATCATGGAGGAATAGCTAGAGATGCCACACGGCAGCCTCTCGTACCGGCTGACGCAGGTGATTACCGGACACGGGTGTTTCGGGAGCTACCTGTGTCGGATGCGGAAGGAGCCAACGTGCGAGTGCCATCACTGTGATGCGAGCGAGGACGCAGAGCTGCACACGCTGACCGAGTGCCCGGCGTGGGACACGGCGGCCCAGGCAGGTCCTAGTGGCGGCTCTGGGGGTGGGAGTCCTCACACTCGCCACATTGCTCACAGCGATGGTACGATGCGCAAACGCTTGGGGTGCGGCCGCCTCCTTCTGCGAGCAATTAATGCTCGAGAAGGAGGCGGCCGGTCGGGTCCGGACTAGACTACGGGCCCGGGAAGCCCACGAAGAGCGAAGGCGAACCGGTCGTCGTGGAACGACCTCCGTCCTCCATGAGCGCTGGCCTAGGGGTGAACGGCGGAGTCTCCTGTCACCCTAGCAGAAGCAGGCCGCGGCGGTGCCGCCAAGTGCGCCTCCCCGTACCCGGGGCTAGATGGGGACACCGAGGTCCCCACAGCCCGAAGTGTCTGCCGGGGTGCGAGAGATATGCTTTCGGCAATCTCACCTCCGGCAACCAAGGACCCAAGACGGAGTGCGTTTTAGTCGGGGGTCTCCGTGGGGGTGGTATCCGCGGAGATTTAGCGCACTATAAAAAAAATGTATAAACCGGTAAGCTCAGAGGCACAGGCTGGTGTGAACAGATAAGCTTACATCACGGCCGGCACATGTCTGTTGGTTTACAAACTTCGGTACGCGAGCGCGCTAAAGCCTGCCGCTACGCGCCCCGCGCCATGCGTCCCTCGTGAACCCCGAGGAGGCCCCTCAGACACCGTACCTAGTGCCCGTTTAAGGATGTTTAAGAGACGCAAGATTGTTGTCACGAAAACATGATAAAAACTTTACAAATACGATATTCAATGGACACGATAAGATCGGTGAACTGAACTCAAAGTATACGTGGTAAATTATACGCTGAACACTAGTGTCCTCCAAATTTCAGTCGGACGATGGCGGAACTATATTATACGCTAAAAGGCATTGTAGTGATGGAATTACGTCCATGCCAATTTTTCGCCATTGCATTCTAAGGATCATAAGGGACCATTGGGCTAAAAATGAGGGTCGGTCAATCTTGCGTCCGTATTCCGGACGCACAAAGTCAGTCGGACGCAGCATCATCGGTAAATAACGCCATGTAGGACGCAACATGTCCTTCAAGATGTATATATATATATATATATATATATATATATATATATATAATCTATATCTGTACTAAATTTCAGATAGATGATCCATTTATACTTTTACACTAGTTTGGGACTTATCGCGATCAAATTTCTGGTTTGCCTTGACTGGTCAAGTCGTAACCACGGATGCTGCAACGCACCCAAAACGTCAGCAAAAGTAAGTGTTCCAAAATATTATATCGCGATAAGTCCCAAACTAGTTTACAACTATGAGTTTATACCGCGATTCTGTGTAAACACAGAATAACAGTACCGGGTCCTTTAAGCGGTGCGTGAAAAGCATCTGATGAGGCCGTCAAGCTGAGTGCCACTATTGTTAACATGGTATATGTTTACGAGGGCGACCCTCTTTCCGAGACTTTGCCTTTAGCTTAACATCAGGGGAGGTGAAGTCAAATTGACGTGTCAGTTTATAAAAAAAAATCATTGAGCCGTGTTAAAATATTTACAAAAATTAACATGTATATTATTAGTAGGAAGTAGGATAGGATGTTTTATCACAAGACTTATACTCCAATACGGTACTTACAGAAGCCATACAAGGTTTCATCTTCCGGAGAACGAACTCGGATGCGGTGAATTTGTGCTCGTTTTATTGTACAACATCTGTCACGGGGACACCTTACAATCCCCATGGACTTCAATTTGCATACACATTTAGATACTACATAGATCTTGTTTACACTCCATATTATAACATACATATACGCATAGCTGTTGATGTAACTCTATCTATCCCTTCGATGAAATATTATTTCGTCGAAGGGATAGATAGAGTTACATCAACAGCTCGTCCATAAAATTATATATTTCGATTATTATACCTGTTTACTATTGCATAGTGAAGATTCCTATAGGGGTACCCATAGGAGAAGATATTGGGAGCTCTTGGCTATATTTTTTTAGGAGAGTTATATAATATGGCACCTATGCAAGATTCAAATCCCTTACAAAGGCAATAGGTCTGGTGGCCCATAAATTCTCATTACAAAGAGTTTTACTGATCTCGATAAATAGGTACTCATAAATCGGGATAAATCGGGAAATTTAAAACCGAATTCTATTAATCATATTCACGATTGAGCCATACACAGGAGTAAGTTGAATGTCGTATTCAACAACACTAAGTAATGGACACTATCCAATAACACTTTAATCAACGAATTAAATTCTCCTATCTACGAAGATAATTAATACGTATAAAAACGCGGTTAATACAACCCGTCCCCTTTCCAGTTTTTCTGGAATATTTCTTAGCGCGTGTATAGCACGCGACCAAGACATCTGTGTACACGGTTCGATACCCAAGACTTAAGGGCAAAGGTGTCTTTTAATGAAGAAAAAAAAATGACAGGAATCTCGCCTCCGTGCACACGTGTCTTTTTTGTCTGCGGTTATAATAATAGGAAGAAACTTATAATGTGCAGTTTTATGGTATTGTAAGATAGGAGAATGATATGTTTGCAATGTTAGTTAGTCATTGTTAAAATGGTAGTTAAGTGCGTTATGTTCAGTTTGATTCATGGATAAGACACCATTTTTACATAGGAATACATTTACACGTACCGATTCAATAACCTTTAGCGACTCAGACCCATCAAACTCGTTCTATGCTCTGACTTATGGCACTACAAAGTGACCTAAACCCCCTATTTAAAGTACTTTCCCAAAGCACCCAAAAGTCAAACAAAATCACGAAAGTCATCGAAGGTTCTCGAAAATTGTCTTATGAAACTGCCTCTTTGGAGCCATTAAATACACATCTCAAGAATCCTTGGTTCAGTATCAAAATCCAAAGAATAATATAAAGTTTCCCGATGTGGAATATCGTGAAAGTGACTTGCTTAATGTTAATAGAGGTTCGACACTCCGATGTCACTTTTGTCTTTGAATTTTTAAAGCCACCGAGTTAAAACTTTTTCATATAGTAGTGTGACCATGAGTTTTTCGGGATATTTGTGCAAGTGTTCGTAAACAGATATTATAATCATTTTCATGCAAACTTCGAGAAGTGCATGTATTTAATGTACTCTTTAAGAGAAAAAAAAATCGTTATAATATTTAATGAGTAAGTAATTTAGATTTAGGTAGGCTAGAGGCGAGATATTTATTATACAAACATTAACTTTTGTATCATTACATGCCAGAATACAAAAAGAATTAGGTAAGTATTTACTTGATGTAGTATACTCGTACGTACAAGACTCTTTTGTAAATAAAAACATTTACTTTCTTTAAAAAATTAACTAAAACTCAGATAGGTATATTAATTTACGACTTAAGTAATTATGGAATCGACAATTTAATATTCTGTCAGCTGTTCAAAGATTCTCAGAGATTGAAAAGGTCAGAGAATTATAAAAAAAAAACAAATTGCGGGTTTTAAAATATTTTGTATCCCATAGAACATATAGCCACCCTACTTAAGTAAGTCTTGAAAGGAACCGAGTGACGAACTTGGTGGAAGTTATCCCCGGGACGATTTACATAACACGTGACACTGTTCCGACGTCAATCTCAGTTTCGTGTCATCAAAAGTTGCCACTCTTTGCTTTAATAACTAATGACGTACGGAGTGTGGTTTTAGATAAGTTTTAAATTATGTGAGACTTAATCACAAGAAGTTATTTGAAAATAAAGTATGGTAGAAAAAGTGCCCACTAAATTATCTGGGATAAGAAAAAAGAAAGAAGAAAGAAAAAAGATTTATTCGCTGAGGTTTAAGGTACACTGTATAAAAATAATAGATAGGCACTTAATAGAGCACGCATTGCGTTATTTGTGCACCTCACACGCCAGCCGAAAAGGTTCAGGTTCAGCATGTGCTAGACAGCTGTCTAGCGCTGATTTTCAACCTGACCCAAATTGGTGAAGCACGGGTGCAAACCAGCCACACATAAAAAAAAATTAAAATAATTAAAACCCATGCTTAAATTAAAAAACCTTAAACTCTAAAATGGCCTGTACCACGCCATCACCCACACAACAACCTTGCACAGGCATCAAATGTGATTGAGAGGTCCTGCCTGTTGAATGTTTGTTTCTATCAGGATCTAAAAGGAATGACCTAGGTGATCGCGGGTTCAAGTTCCGTCTTGGACGTTCACTTTTTCTGATCTAAATGTACATATTAACTTTTATTTCAGGGATGCGAAAATATTTTTCCTTTTTGATAGGTTATAAATCTAATACTTAATTGAAGTTTAAGTGTATTGTTCGTCCGAAATACCGTTGCTCACCCTCTTAATCTCACAAGATAATCTGTAATTACAGCATTAATTTCACTATCCTGACGATACAGGCAGTGTCCCACATTTTAATGAACATTATGCATTAAAATACGGATTATACGCCTCCCGCGCAAAACTATACAAAAAGTAGGTAGATTCAGAACTTTGCTCTAGATCTACAACCGACAGTCTAAAGCAACCCCTCTTCATAAAATAGTATTATTCATTTATACAGTCCCAATTAAAAAAGTGTTTTTTGCCCTCACAACAATTTGTCCCCATAATTTAAAAAATAGTTTGGTAACCCCACTTGTAAGTTGTAATGCAATTCCACAAAGCTAAGATACTATACAAAGAACAATAACGAACCAACAGTTAGTCTTCCCTATCTCACTATCTAGTGCGGTTAATAGAGTGCGCACGCGTCGTCACACCTGATGATTCCGATACAGATGCCGTATCGCCATTTCATTCACACTTATAGAAAAAGGTAAGAGGTGAAATGCTCTGGCCCTTTCTTGCGTATAACATGTGATTAATTCGGCAACACGTGCCGGAAGGTGCGTGTTTAAATATTCAAGATGGATATTCAAATGAAGTTTAAACGGATCTTGGCTCAAATGGTGACGTGACGTGGATAGTGAGGAGATAGGAGGTTTTGCACTATTATATTTATCGTAGCAGACGCCATTGATTATACAAACTACAAAACAAGTGTCACTATTTTAATTTAATTATTTGGGTTATCTTGGTTTTTACAGTAGCGACTGCTGCTGACTTCCCAACCCCGAACATAAGTCTGCCCCAGTGCCTCCTCTGTTAATCAGTAGGTACCAATACCAACTAGCAAGTGAGATTAGCTCAAGCTGATGTTAGTACAGTCCCACACAAATAATTTTAATATTGGTGCAGTGATTGCAACTCTTGTGCATACAAGGTTGCAGGTTCTATTCAATGTTTGATTTTTTCTCCAAGTCAGTTTCTTAATAGCCACGTAAGTTCTAGCCTGACCTTCGCCATAAGTTCGACCCCTAACACGTTGACCGAAACAAAATTATTGTGAACCAGAAAAAATAAAAGAGGTCACATACGTAATATTAAATATTTTTTTCGGAACGAATATCCGGTCATACCCTTAAATAAATAACCATACGACTACACTCCAACCATAAAGGTAAAATAGTAAAAAGTATGAATTGTAACATAATTTTCGTACCGTGACGAGGGTGGGCACCGAAGCGATGCGCAGGAGCAACGGCCTGTGCGATACTTATAAGAGTTAGCATGAACTGGAATATGGCGTATGAATTTATCGGAATGAATTAGTAAATTTATCGGAAGCTTCAAAACTGCAGCGATAACATGTAGAAGGGAGAAAATAAGTTCTGAGACAAAGACATACCATAATTAGAATTACCGAACAATAAAACAATTAGCATGGCTTGTTCTAAATAGATCATTTGCATAAAAATACTAAGTCACGGCCAAACATTACTTTGTAACTTAAATATATGCTAATAAAGATGTTTATTAATACTAACAGTAAAGAAAATCGCATCCACAAGTCCTACGAACCAGTGGAACTGCATAAGTGAATAATATATTAGAAGCTTTAATCATAGAGGGACAATGTTTACTGAATTGAGTAACTTAATCATAAGTTCGAACCCCGGTCTTCGAGGGGAAGATTTAGAAAGCAACTGGGATTAAAGCAATGATAATGATGATGAATCATAAGTTCCCTTCAACCACACACTTTATGAACAAAAAATATCTACAAACATCTTATATCATTCAAAAAACATCGGAAAAATGAAACGCTCAAGTGAGACTTGAACTCACGACCTTTCCCTTACAGGGGGAATGCTCTTCCAACTGAGCTATTAAGCCTCACCTGATTCATTTCAAATTTTCTTTCTTTTTATATCCGTCTTTAAGGGTGGTGCCATCTACCAACATTCTTACGAACTGTTGGAAACAATGTTAAAGTTAGCATTAAAAATGCTATAAAAAAATCAGTCAAATCTTATATCATATCTAAATGCATTAACTCAATTTGTACTTACTTCAGTTCGTGCTAGGTCTGTTAGATATCTGCAAAGTTTCCTAGGTAGACATGCATTGTTCGCAGTAGTTATAGAGTGGTGGCAGTATATTGCAGAAGTGGCCGATCGGCAATTACGCGAACAATTCTTGGGTAAATGCTGTTATGCTCTAGTGCCAAGGATTTTTTTGTTTTAGTGTTTTATAACCCCGTCTATGCTTTCGGCATCTAAATGTATGATTAGTGCCATACTTTTTTTAACCCCCGACGCAAAGAGAGGGGTGTTATAAGTTTGACGTCTATGTCTGTCTATCTGTCTGTCTATCTGTCTGTGGCATCAAAGCTCTCGAATGGATGAGGCGATTTCAATTGAGTTTTTTTTATATTTGGTTTTGGTTCTCTATTTTGTAAAGTACGTGTTGGTCAATTATTATGAGTTAGTAATCTGTAGGTGAATCGTGGTCCCTCACTATAGGTCTCCTACAAAAGCTCAGAGTCGCTCAACGAGCTATGGAGAGGGCTATGCTCGGTATTTCCCTACGTGATCGCGTCAGAAATGATGATATTCGTAGGAGAACAAAAGTAACCGACGGCGACGTAGCCCAGCGGATTAGCTCGTTGAAGTGACAGTGGGCGGGACACATAGCGCGCAGAACAGATGGTCGATGGAGCAAAAAAGTTCTGGAATGGCGACCGCGTACGGGCAAACGTAGTGTGGGACGCCCAACGGCCAGGTGGAAAGACGACCTCATCAAGGTCGCCGGGAAGCGCTGGATGCGGGCGGCTTCAGATCGGTCATTCTGGAGGTCTATGGGAGAGGCCTATGTTCAGCAGTGGACTATGTGTAGCTGATATGATGATGATGATGATGATGAATCTGTCGGACAATTAGGATTGATGAAAAATCCCAATAAACCAAATTATTAAAAGTAGTAGTAAAGTGCATGCAGATTTCGAATGCAACCTGAATTGCATGAGTATATGAAATCAATCATTAAATCGCCAAAGATGCAGGCAGGGGTGTACTAACACCCACTTGTTAACTAGTTGTACCTACAGCTGTCTGATACGACCAACGAAATCTCTTAACAGTTAAATTTATTTGAAAAGCAGTGAGATTTTCTCTCTTAATTAAAAGAAAACAAACCATATTTGAAATACAAATTAAATTACAGTTAAAACAGCTTCAATAAATGCAGTTAACTACGATCATGAAATATTAAACTGCAAACGTTGCATTCAAAACCCCATATCGACACTTAAATAGGTACTTAAGATGGTGTAATTTAGTGTCTACGTGGCAATGTGCCAAGAACTTTCAGTATATTGCTTCTCAATATTGCGGTACTTTATTCTTAGAAATTGAATGTCAGATAGTGAGGTGGCACTTTTGAAGTGCTAATAGCTAGGTATAGCTATCTGCAGAGCTACGATAGGTATGTATAAAAATGATCTTCTGGGCTGCTGATTTTGGATCGAATTTCTGCCGTATAGATGTAACTAGACTCTAACTCTATCTAGACCCATGGTATACTTAACTTAACTACCAATACATCTGTGATGTAGGGTATACTTGCAACAGTGTCCAAATATCGGACACTCGAAACAACATATGGTATAACCATATTAGCTCAAATTCACTAATCATAAATTATAATAAATTCGTACGTATTGGGGCCAATTTTCTCTTGACTGTGAACTTGAAGTTTATATATATCTAGCATATACCCACCTGCCGGTAACTTCAAATCAAATTGTAAATACGTAGATCAATTTCGTAAATAAAGAATTATAACCATAACTTCCACATATTTCGTGATAAACTGCTAAAACCAAAATATAATTTCTAACTTGGTATCACAAGTATAAAAATCAGGCCACGTCCGACAAGTTCCCACCCTTATAAGAGCCTCCATTCTCTGCCGCTCTTTGATGTAGGGGAGATGACATGACAAACAAATATCTGTATAACTTTTTATTTCAAGATGTAATGAGTCCGTCCAGCCTGTTTACCCACAATGGCGGTATTGTCACTGTCCCAACTCCGATAATAATATACACATGCTGTATGCAATGCGGTAACTTGCCGCGATGTGCACTCGCTTGGATGAGCGCTGGCTTTTAGCAACTGTTTGTTTGTGATGAGGGTACAATGTAGTTTTATTTAATAAAATAATTTCTGTGGTTCAGATCATATTGTCAAATATCGAAGAGACATGAGCCCATTAACTAAAGATTCATATGAAAACCGTTTTAACGTATTCTGGAGAACGATTGGAGATTTTCATATGAATTTTGTCTCATAACTCTTTGCGTTATATTCAGTGTTATACAAAGAACATTCTATTTATTTTTGCATTCTAGGGCCTATACCTGGAAACTTTACGATTTTTTCGATTTCAGTTGCGAAGTGTAATGTTCTTTAAATATTAAATTATCCGTATACTTTAATGTTCAACCAGTTTCCAAACAAAATGAAAACAAATTTTACAGTAAAGATTAATCTAAATTACTCCGGGCCCTAATAAATTCATTCTCTCCGTATAATTTCGTTAATGTAGCACAAAAATGGTTACCAATAATAACAACCTTAAAATATTTGACGGAAAAACAGGCGGGGGAGCTCAAAGGCATCCCGGAATTGATAGGAAACCACGAAACAATATTCCGGTGGATTCCTCCGTCGATAATATGATGTTTCCGCAAGAACGGCAGCCTAATGCGTCCTCCCGGAATCCCTTCAATTTTGTGCGAGATTATTTTGGGTAAAAATAAAATCTTTTATACAAATATCGATGGAGCACATTTTTGTTAGCCGTGCTTTGAATTGTTTGACCAATGTGTTGAGACGACACTGATATGTGCATGTTTTCTTTTGTTTTAAAATGTTTGTGTAAATTATTGGTACAGACACAGAATTGGTACAGATGAAGTCAAAGTTATTTTTTATTTAAATTCCAGGTTCTTTTCATGCGAGACTGAAATAATTCTGAATTTCTATAAGAACTTAATAAAAATAATTACCTGATAGAAAACGCTTCAAGGTTTTACTGAATAATTAAAAAAGTTAGTTTTCTACTTAGACTTATTAAAACGCGCTTTTTTAGTTTCTTTAATACCAAACTTTATAAACAAATCGTCCAGAAAATCACAGAGAAGCTAATTGAAAATCTCCTTTTCGAATAATTTTATTAAGACTATTTACATAATTGTGTTTGGGTTAACGTTTTTTAATTAATATTGATAGCTTACTCTCTCTCCGTGTGTCAAAATTTAATACAAAATATGTCAGGCAGGTAGCCAATAACCTGACCAATTGGCGAGGTATTTACCAACTCCCTGGGTTTGACCACTGGCGCGAGAAACCCTCAGGGATTCGACCTCCGACCCCGCTATTATTGATTCTGACAATCCCACAGCATGTTTTAATTTTTGTTCGCAATTCGAACCCTTGGAGAGTTTTGGAGAGAATTCTTGTCATGTCATGTTAAAAGGGGTATTTGGTTTGAATTTTATTTAATACAAACTTAACGATTTCTTCTGAAGAAATACATTATGATCCTTTATTGCCCTATCGTAGTGTGAATTATTATTATTGCAATATTTCATGTGATAATTAATTTATTTTTTTATAAATCATCACTACATAGTATAAAGCAAAGTCGCTTTCCGCGTCCCTATGTATATATCCCTATGTATGCTGGCGCAAAGTGCGCCTCCCCGTAACCGGGGCTAGATGGGGACATTGTGGTCCCCACAACCCGAAGGGGGCCATCTCGAAAGAGATGGTCCTGGGTCTGTCGGGGTGCGAGAGATAATTATGCTTTTGGCAATCTCACCTCCGGCAACCAGGGACCCAAGATATAACTTCTTGCATTATTAACTTCTTGCATTATTACACTATGTATGTACTAACTAATACTGGCGGTTGCACCCGCATGGATTAGGTACGATTATTGATACTTTAATCATATCTCCGAATCTACTTTACCGATTGTAATGAAACATACCTAGTTTGTAAGTCTGAACAAGACCTCTCTAACAAGAAATACCGCACCCAAATCTGTTTAGTAGCATAAGCATCCAAACTCTACAACAACACAACAGCGCCTTTTAAAAACGACATTGCAATCAATGCTACGTGAATGAATGGAGGCGCTTTCACTGTATGAGAAATCACACATAAAGCGTCCAAGAACTACACTAAACTGCTCGAGAACTTTTCCGACTTATTTGAATTTAGTTTTCAAAAATTGTTGTTGTTGTAGGTTGTAAATATTCACACCTGAGTTGTAGAGAGTTATTGGTCGTTTCGCCATTGGGCTAAACGACCAATAATAATTGATTGGAAGTTTCGCCCGGTGGAAGTTTTATTACTTTTCATGTACAGTCATCATCAAAATTGATCGTGTTGCTAAAAAAACAACTGTATTCTTTCATAGCATATAATAATGATAGTAAATATAGGTACCAAATATAAGGACACCCCACAGGTGCGTCAGCCACGGGGGTCGAATCCACAAATCTTATTCATCCCTTCTCGTAGGAGGCATGTTCATACCACGATAGTACGATACTACGATACTACACCTCTAAATTTTTCATTCCCTGGTGCCACTTTCAAACTTCCTAATATTTACCATAACATAGCCTAAATAATACTACGATTTCTCAAATGACACGTGCTTTTATGAAAGATATTAAACTAAAACTTTTCTCTTTCAGGCGTTCACTCAGTTCGAATTATCAACATTCGTGTCCCAGACGTCATACAATACGGAACTAAAGATGCCGTCACACTGGACTGCGACTTCACTACAAACAACGTCACCGGCCTAGTCGTTAAATGGTTTTATATGGACAAGACGCAACCGGTGTACCAGTGGATACCACCTCAAAAACCACAAGCTTTAGGAATTTTAAAGAATAAGGTTTTTTCAGTGTTTGTATTATTATTCATTATTATTATGGGTGTATCACCAACAGATGTCGCACAACTAAACTGTGGAATGAACTGTCACCAGCGGTATTTCCGAACCAATAGGTATGGCCTTCAAACCTTCAAGAAAAGAGCGTTCTCTCTTTTAAAAGGAAGGCAACGTACTCGTGACTCCTCTGGTGTTGTGAGTGTCCATGGGCGGCGGTGATCGCTTACCATCAAGCGATCCATCTGCTCGTTTGCCTCCTTATTCCATAAAAAAACATCTTTTAAGTCTAACAATTACATTTTCACACGTTTTTGGGCCCCTTGGGAAAGATTTAATTTAAAAAAAATGGTGAGTGGGCAGGATAAGCCATCTTATTCTACAAACCGGTACGCCTGCTGAGTGAGGCAGAATTTTCTTTTCGGCAGTCGTTCCCATTTAAACCTATATACCAAACCAAAAACAATAAAGGGAGTCAGCTGACCTTGGGCTTTGAGTTGAAATCTCTGCAGCAACCGGGAACTATGCTGTGTAATTTTTTTTTAATACCACTCAAGTAGCAGACACAGTACGGCCCACCTGATGAATGGCTTACCTATATATATATATATATATATACTCCTATGCTATCCTATAGTATAAATGTGAAAAGCTTGTGAAGATGCTTGGTTGTTTGTTTAACAATCACGCTCTAACGGTTGAAATTTGATTCAGAAATAGATAACAATCTGTAATAACACATAGGCTTTTTATCCCGGGATTAGATTTCCAAAAGTGATGGGAACGCGGGCATGACCTAGTGCAAAATATACGTCCTAAGAAAAAAATTACAATTATTGTTCGTTCTGAACAGTTAATCCTTTATAACATGTACCGTGCACAGTTGCAAATGACAGTTGGAGTGGGCTTACAATTTTTAAGCTCATAATGTATGACTGTAATATTTATTACCAAGGAAATACGCGGTATTAAAAAGTATAGCTAGTGACTATTCCGGTGTGTTTATTCCCAGGGTTAGGCTGTCATATGGCAGTTTCTTCAATTGAAATCGTATAAGCTAAATCCAAAAGAAGTACTCGTGGCTATCCCCTCTAAACAAGTGCTAATTCGCTAGCCGCCGTATCGTGGAATAGAATTCCAAATGAAATTTAATGTCTAAACTAGTATTTAATATTTATTTTATATTGACGTTTTGTAAGTTCCGTTTTAATAGCATATGCAGAATAAATTATTTTTGATTTGATTTGACTTGGCTTGACTTACCAAATATGGCCTTCATAATAATCTATTAATAAAATAAAATAAAAAATCTATTAATTTCAGGTGGACTTATCATACAAGGTGTCTAACAACCCCTACACACAACACCGCGCGCTTCACATCACAAATCTTGTGCCAGAACTGACAGGCAACTACACTTGCGTTGTATCTACTTTCTTGGCCGAGGACGAGAGAACGAGACCGATGACTATATTCGGTAAGAAGATTCTGATACTTTTTAGAACTAAAAATATTAGCAATTCACTAGACGGAGGACCGTGTCCTTATTTTATACTGATTTAAATAAAAAAACAAAATTAAAACTATGACAGCTGCAAAAGTGTAACAGCCATTAACGCTGCTCTCCTGAGGGTATTGAAAATTGTTCCAAATTTATTAACTACTAGCTTTTGCCTGCGACTTCTTCCGCGTTAAGTTCGAAATAGAAAAGTTTAGGACGCACTGCTCCTGTTCCCGCGACCAAGATAAAGTTCCTTAAAATTTCTGTAAGCCTGTTACTTCATGCTAATGATGCGACCAACAGCAAAAACTATACCTATCTTACGTTTCTTTCATTGCAATTAAACAAACGTAAGATTTTAAGTCTGATCAAAGCCTTTCTAATAAAAGACCGCATCAAAATCGGTTCAGTAGTTTTTGCGTCCATTGCGAACAAACATTTCCAATTTACAATTATATAATAGTATAGATACATAGACAATAGATAGATAGGCAGTGCACAACAAAATCTAAGTATGGTATAAAAAAAAATAGGAATAAGTATAAGTCAAAATAAAATGAGGATCCGGGTCTCGGTTGATTGGAGCCACTGCCGTCTGATCTGACCCCGAGAGGGAAGGTGGCACCAGACCGGCTTGCAGGTGAATTAGGCTTGGTTCCACAGGTCTTGATGAGTTTTCTCTTCACCACTTACCAAACCTTTGGTAAATAAATGTAAACCTTTGAGAATGCCGTAAGGCGAAACCGGTCAAGTTCAATAGAATAAATACTGTGGAAAAAATACAAGTGTTCTCAATATGTGTAACAATGATTTATCAAATGCCATCAATCAACAGTATAAATAGTAGTTTAAACTCAACTAACAGCTTACCATCAGGAAAAACATTGACGAAGATTTGCAATTATGTTTGTGTGTTCGTGTGCTGATGACGTTTTCGGTTAGAATTCTAGGTTTAAAACAATGATAAATTAATGTTATACTACTCGTACGTTTAAGAATTCGCAGTCAGACTTGGAAATGTGCATGTTATCTTAATTAAGAATGAATTATAATATTATATTAGCATATTAGATCATTATTAATCTTACCCACAATCATTGTATAATTAAAGGTTAAACAAACTTACCTTGTGAAGTTTGACCATAATTGTACAAGAAGTTGCATTCGAAGAGATTTATTTTTCACTATGTAGTCCACTCTTCAATGTTCTGGGTATCGAGCAAATTTTTAGAGATAAAAGATGTCAAATGATCAAAACTTCCCGCCACGCGCCAGATACAAGCCCCGCCGTCTAGCGCCACCGAACGTCATTAATTTTAGAGCAAGTTGTCGCAATATTAAAATGGGTGATTTACGCACAAGTAAATCTGGGTACATAATTGGGAGGGTTTATAAATCTCTTCGAATGCAACTTCTTGTACAATTATGGTCAAACTTCACAAGGTAAGTTTGTTTAACCTTTAATTGTACTACAAAGTTGCATTCTCGAGATTTATTTTTCACTATGTAGGATGTTTAGAGTAAATATTAATATTGTGAAATAACGGATCATTGTATTAAAATAAATACAAATACTATTGTTTTCATGTTTGTTATTAATCAATATAACAAATAATCAGTAACAGAAATTATCTTCAATCATTAACAAAAATAAAAGATTTATATTTTAATTATTACAAAAATTATCATAAACAGCTGCTGCGAAAGCGCCCTCATCACCCTCGGATGCCAGTGGGCGATTATAAAATTTTGCAAAAACTAAACTATTTCCGGCCCAACCCGCGCTCTTTTTTATGAGATCTATCGACAGGCCTCGTCGATGAGCCGCCGATGTAGACGCATGTCTTGTGCTATGCGCTGAAAATATGTCGGTGTTTATTCCGCTATCTTTCATGATACTTTTAATCCACCGGCTAATAGTCGATGGACTTGCATTGTGTATTGGTTTCCTAGTTGTAAGGAAAAGTCGATCGGTATTCGTGTGAGCACGATATTGAGCTGTAGCTTCCAAGTATGATAAGAGTGATTTTGCAGGGCAAATTTCTATTTTACTTGTAAAGAAAGGAATAACCAACTGAGGCATTGGTCGGTTCGGGCTGGATGTTTTATTTAAATCAGTAATTGTTATTTTTATATTAGTCTCATTAACCTGTAAATTAGACAATCTTATAAGCGATAGTGTCTGGACTCGTTGTCCTGACGACAATGCGAGCAGAACTGCCGCTTTTCGTGTAATTTGAGGTAAGTTTAATCCGTCGTTAGGGAAAAGATTTGATGCAAAATTAAGAACTAGATTAGGGTCCCAAGTAGATTGATATTTTGGAAAACTTGGCCTTAATCTAAAAACTCCTCTGAGAAAACGTTTAACTATATGGTTTTCACTAAGATCTTTACCAAATAATAAACCTAATGCTGAACGGGAAGTGTTTAAGCTAGCGTAACTGGCTCCATTGTTATATTCTGCAGTAAAAAATTCTAATATGATCGGAATGCTTTTCATAAAAGGGTCACAATTTCTATTTTTACAAAAATGCCACCATTTCTTCAATGATACATTATATTGTTTGAGTGAATTTTTTGCAAGGGATGAAATCAGAACTTCTATTGTTTTTGATTCAATTGATTGTCGTGAAAACGCCGACCTGATAACAGACAAGATACCAGGGTAAGAGTTTTCCAGCGAGGATGAGGTTATCTGGAAGGAGATAACAATAGTTTACTATTAGGTTGGAGATATATAGGTTCTGCGCATTGTAGAGAGAGAAACAAAGGATACCACGGTTGGCTAGTCCAATTAGGAATTATCATTATACCCCTGGCTCTGTCGTTAATTATTTTTCGAAGGCATTTTAAAATAAGTGAAAAAGGCGGAAAGGCATAAAACAAATATGAGCTCCAATCTATGGTAAAGGCATCTACATCAAGCGCAGAGGGATCTCTCTTCCACGATATATATTTGTTACACTTAGCATTCAGTCGTGATGCAAAAAGGTCAACTTCAGGGGTTCCAAAATTATGAACGACCTTTTTAAAAGCAGTTGAAGATAAATCCCATTCTGTGTCAATGTTTTTATGCCTAGAGGCTTCGTCGGCTTCTACATTTTCTTTAGATTTAATATAAGATGCAAAAATGTATATCCGTCTTTCCTCACACCACTGCCAGATATCACGTGTAATTTTATTGAGATGACTATACTGAATGCCACCCATCCTGTTGATGTACGAAATGGCGACTGTGTTATCAATACGTAATAGAATATTAGTATCGTGTACGTTACGAGCAAAACACTGAAGGCCTAGAAATGCTGCCTTCAATTCTAATAAATTAATATGCGATTTAGATTCTACGTCATTCCAAAACCCATGTGACCTTTCTCCCTTGCACATTACGCCCCAACCGGTTAAGGAGGCATCTGAAAAGATTTCAACGGTAAATTTACCGTTCTTAATAGAATTATTGCTTGTTAATATGTGTGTTTCCCACCAAATGAAATCTTCTTGTAGCTTTTTATCTATCATCATGATACTGTCGAAATTATCAAATGAATTTTTTAAAGCCAGAAACTTCTCCCTTTCAAAGTGCTTAGTATATACCCAGCCATATGATAAAGCGGGACATGCAGAAGTTAGAACTCCTAAAAACTTTGCAAATTCTCGAATTGCAATATGTTTTTTAGTAGAAATATTTTTTACTAAATTTAATATCTTTTCACGTTTTAGATAGGGTAGACTAATTGTCATGTCTACGGAGTTAAGCTCAAATCCTAGGAATTTTACACACCTAGTAGGTTTAAGTTGGCTTTTTTCATAGTTTATAATAAATCCTAAATAAGTTAATAAATTAACAGTTTCGGTTACACAACAGAGACATTCATTATATGTTATTCCAAGGCATAAGAAATCATCCAGATAATTAACAATCATGTATGCTTTACTTCTAAGGTAAGACATAACTGGCTTAAGAAGTTTAGTGAACACATATGGTGCGGAAGAAAGGCCAAAAGGTAGACACTGAAATTCATATAGCTGGTCAAAATTAAATCTTAAATATTTTTTATAATTATCATGTACGTTAATAAGAAAATATGCATCTTTGAGGTCTATATTTGCCATATAGCAACTCGGACTCATTAATTTTGTAGCAGTACGATAATCCTCCATTTTAAAATGGAGTGTTTCAACATATTTATTTAAGGATTTGAGGTTCAGTATAAATCTAAATGTGTCATCTGGTTTTGGTATGAGAAAAACTTTTGATATGAATTGTCCAGGCACATTATCACAAGGTATAACTGCGCCCATTTGGCGCAATTTTTCAATTTCAAGCTTAAGATTTTTAAGCTCTAAATCAGAAAAATATAACTGTTTAGGTTGTGTTATTTGAGAGACTGGTTTATGAAAAGGAATTTTATATCCTTTTACAATTTCTAAAATAACTGGATCTTTAGTTACTAAATTCCAATTATCTACAAAAAGTTTTAGTCTACTAGAATGGTTTCGTACCTCTAATGAGTTTTCGGTTGTGATTTCTGTTGCGTTTTCGACGATTCTTGATAGCGATTGTTCAATGTTGGTCGTCTCGTGAGACGGTGCAACGGGCGACCTCTGGTTTGCCCACCCTGTCTCATCCCCCCACGTTGAGCATGACGGGGTGGGCCCCTCCAGTTTAAAGATGTTGCTGGTTTCCTTGAAGTTGTCGCATCTGGTACTTTTTTAATCTGTAGACCTGAACTTTCAGCCGTTTTTGATGCTTTAATCTTTTCCGTAAGGTTGTCTCCAAATAGGAATGAATCTCTTTTAATATCCGAGACGATGTCTAAGAATTTTTTGTCAAGTGCATATGTGATAAGTTTTCTACGATTTAAAGTGTTCTCAAAGTGCAAGTCTAACAAAACTTGATTGGCTTCCGATAATCGTTTGATTAACTCATTTTTATCTATGTCTTTTTCAATTAGACAACATAGTAAATCTGTTATTGCCGAAATCCCAACCCCAAGGTAATTTTGGCTTCTTTCTAGACGTTTGTCACGGTTCCTTACTGATTTATTTAATACGGTTGCTATTTCAGCATTTAATTTTGGTGCCTTCACTAATTGGAAGTTTTCAGGGACAAGAAACTTTTCAGTCAATACTTTCTTTTGATCCTTATTCAGGCCTTCACACAATATACGACCCCAACGTTTAGAGACATCCTCATGAATTTTTGGTCCAAGAACCTCTAACTTGCCTTTGGGTTCACCCAATAGATCTAGTATATCAGTAGGTAAACAAACAATGGGTGTATCCGAAATTTCGGTCGCAACATCATTTGTCTGTTGACTGGTAGAAGGAACTGGTTCCACATTTTGTGTCACTGTCCTTGACACGGTGTGGTCATTCACAATATGCACAGCGGATTTAGTATGGCCCGTATAAGAAGCATCAGAATCAGATAAGTCGACATAAGGATCCAACCGCTCCTCGAAGTCACTAAAGCGTTGATAATTATCGGGCTCGCCTGTATAGAAGAAAGTACAACAGAATTCAAGGTCATGGTTTCGTCATGACTTCTATCAAAAATATGACTATGATCGCGTCATAGTACAGATACTAATTATTATTTTTTACACAACTACGATCTCATCGTAGTACAATAGTGCACGATTATGATCGCATCATAATACCCAAGGCACAATGTTAATGAAGTCCCCGCTCATTACCATAGATCGCAACAAAATACTATCTAAGTATGTATCGTAGTAAAAAAGTGCGCGACTATGATCGTATCATAGTACCAAGGCACAATTTTAATGGAATCACCGTCATATAGAACAAAATTCATATAAAACGGAACGTATTTTATTACTTGTGATTGTTGAGGGTAGAACTTAATAGGTACCCACTTAAAAATTACATACTAAATGCTTAATGTTATAATTATTTTTACGTAAATTTATTGTTTTATGTTTAGATATTCAGTTTATGTTGAACAAAACTATAAAAAATATGACTTACTGTTGGAACTACTGTTCGAATCCAAACTTCGATACTTTTGTAAACGTTCTTCTAATTTACGTATCTTTCGTCGAACATGTTGTTGAGAATGCTTATGTTTACGTTTACCCATATTGATTACACTTTTTAACACTGATTTATCATCAAATTAGCACTGAATCTATGAATTTCACCTATTTCTTTATTTTTATAAGTAATTACGATGCGTCGATACCCGAGCAAGAAAAGCGAATGACGTTCGGTGGCGCTAGACGGCGGGGCTTGTATCTGGCGCGTGGCGGGAAGTTTTGATCATTTGACATCTTTTATCTCTAAAAATTTGCTCGATACCCAGAACATTGAAGAGTGGACTACATAGTGAAAAATAAATCTCGAGAATGCAACTTTGTAGTACAATTATGATTACCTACTTTTGATAATTTTCGTTTCAGTCTATAAATTTGGAATCTAAATAATAATTATATCTATAAAGTAGGTTTAGGTTCTCCCGCCTTTTATATCCCATGAAGGAAGGCAGTGTACGATACGATACACATGTGCCACGGAATATGTATACCTATATATATTCCGTGGCACATGTGTATCGTATCGTACACTTATTATGCCAGTAATTTTTTTTTTTTTCTATTAAATACACTTTAGTTTTGCAACATGGGATCAACTTGTGTGTTATTTTCGCAATCAATAAGTTAAGTTTAAGTTTAAGTTTAAAGATATTTATTCTCATAATAAGATTTACATCACTTCCATGAGAACAATACTAAATATACAAATTATAAATATCAGTTCGTCGTCGCCAAGAGAATTAATATTAAGGACATGATGTTTGAAATATAAAGTACATGAAATAAAAAGTACGTGCGATACGGATATATACCTATAGATCACAATCAAACTAAGAAACTAATTCAACACATAATATTATGATAATCACATAATGATTTTAAATTCACACTGCAAACCCAACTAACAAACAAAAAAAAAAACACTGTTATTCCTAACTATTGCCTACTACATATTGTCGGTAATAATATTCTGTAAGTTTCTTTTTGAACACGTTAAAAGAGCTAATATTTTTAATATCTGAGGGTATATTATTATAAAGGCGCGCACCGTCAAATGTTATCATACTTCGACCATAGTTAGTTCGTATCTTTGGCGTGACGATGAAGCTACATCGGCGAGTACAGGGGTACGCAACATTTTGTTTCCGTTTCGGGAATTGCAGATTAGTGTGAACTTTACTATTTATAGTTTTTGATATATATTGTATAGTTTTACAAACATTGTAATTGTGAAGTTGTTTGATGGTCATTAATTTTGTTTCTTTGTATATTTTTTTAGTTTCTGTTAGGTAATGATAGTTAAAGAGCAGTTTTATGATTCTATTTTGCAGTTTTTGTAGTTCAGCTATTCTTGTTTTGACGGCTGTTCCCCATACTTCGACAAGGTATAATAGGTGTGGTTTCACAAGTGTGTTGTAAATTGTGAAACGAAGCTTGAGGGGAATACATCGCACTATATATCGAAGGGACCCGCGCAGTGAAATTAGTTTACTTTTTATGTGATCAATGTGGATTTTCCAATTTAAATGAGCGTCCAAATGTAGACCAAGATACTTTTCGTTGTTATATAACACAATACAATACCTATATTTATTATTAATAACACATTGAAGTAAAACCACTTTTTAATTGACTATATCATGATTTATTTGGAATGATTTTAAATAAAATTCTAGAGAAAGTATGAAGAATAAAAAACACAAATTACTCTGTCTACAGTTATCATCATAAAATTATCTTCGAAACGAGAGTTACTACAAGCAATCAAGTAGCTATTCTGTATCTCGAAACTGAATATCATGCAAGTGAGGTGGAATACCTATTTTTAATAAAATATAAGTTTGAGTGTACTGAACATCACTACGGTGAAGTAAAATTCAAGGAAAGCATGGCTAATGGAATACAAATGGGTGTTTTGCTTATATTAGAAAATCCATCAATATTTAAAGAAATAACAGAGTTCCTTGTTCATTTCTGGAAGCGACTAAAATATTAACGAGTATCAGACAAGGTCGGTGGTAAATTAGTATTATCTCTTTGTGAAAGTTTGAGGACCATAGTTGTTATAATAACAACTTACCAGTTTAACATCAGTACCAACTTGGCAATATACTCTTCTCCCTCCCTCAGAGTTTCAAGTCGAACCTCGCCATGAAACTTGATTATCGAAGACTTTCCTTCCACTTTCCTTCCTTTTTCTGAATGAAAAAAAAAAGAGTAAGTCATTTTACCTTATATAACTCTATTAAACTCAAATTCAATTGATTTTTTTAGTAATTTTTTGAAAAAAGAAAATATTTAATATTCAAATTATGTCAAAACTATTACATTCACTCGGATAATAAGATTTTGTAGAAAAAAAATCGTGGTTGGTTGGCTAGAAACTTTGTTCTATAACACCCAGAGTTTTTACTTACCACCCTTATATCTACAACTTTTCTGTACTAATCTTCTTCAGATACTAATCTTATTCCAAGAAGCAAGGTATCCAAGCTTAATAGCTTCTAGTTTCTTAGTCAGCTATTCTAGTAAAACTCACTCTTTGTGTGTAAGCAGTATCCATTACCGTTCGCGTGATCACAGATAGTGGATATTTTATTATTGAAAATAGTCGCGACAGAACATAAGCTTTCAAAACTTTAACATCACAAACTAAAAATGAAAACAAAGAAAATACAGTATTGAATTTCATTTTTATTGTTGATAAAGTGTATAGCAAAAGTATATTATTATCTTAACTACCAGGACTTCTATCAGGAATATTTTAGAGGCAAATAATAAAATATTATACAACAACTAGGTATGGATATACGATAATAATTTTGAACGAAATCACAGATTAAATGACTACCTACTGATAAAACATTGTCTGCATGTACAGACGAAACCTTTTGCACCAAAGATTACCTTAATTAATGTTAGTTGATTTATTTCAAGTTTTTACACATACATTTTATATAGGGCACGCCAAACTGACTTCACCTCACCTGATGGTAAGCTGAAGGCATTTTTATTAGTGTGAGTTGATTAAGGCGCTAGTTGAACCAGGTTTATTGACGGAGTCATCAAAAATCAATATTTTAAAATGGTTGAAAAATCATTCATTGGATCCAACTGTTCGTAAGAAAGTTGGTAGATAGCTCCACCGTCGCCCTTAAAGACGGATATAAAGAGAAGAGATATTTGAAGTGATTCAGGTTTGGCTCAATAGCACAGTGGAAGAGCATTCCCCCTGTAAGGGAAAGGTCGTGCGTTCAAGTCCAACTTGAGCGCTTCTTTTTCCCAATGTATTTCGAATTTACCGACATCGATATTTATTAACAATAGCATAAATATTCGTCAAAATAAATTATCCATCTTAAGCTTGGCTCTGCAATATAATCATTATAATAAAATAATCTTATAAGTAATTACGTAATTGTTTAAATGTTAATAAGTAAAAAACTTTGTTTTCAGTTCCCGAAACAAAATTTGACATGGTGCAAGACCGACTGGACGACAAATACCTGAACATCATCTGCTCCGTCCAAGGCGTTTATCCAAAACCTGAACTAGTCATACTTGCAGGAAATAGGTATGTACATACACGCAAATCTCATTAATATGTCTTTTTAATTTGTTTTGTTCTTATTATTATGTTTTGCGTATGACTACTGTAATAAATTCACTTTGGATACATTTGCACGCCGATATGAAAAACGGCTAAACATGACTGAAATAATAAATGATGTTTAAGGGAATGAATGGTTATCTTATCTATTATCTTATCTTATATACAGGGTGTAATCGTTAAGTGTGTCCAGGCGATTATTCCGTAACTATTACAAATATCAAAAAACTTTAAACTGATATCGAAAGTACGATACCTAATGAGTAAAATTACATCAATAACTTTTTTTAAATCAAACGAGAGGTATCTAAAATTTTGACATTAAACCCTCCCATACATTTAGTATTAAATTAGTAGAAAGGTTTTAGTTTCCTTATTTTAAGTGGTCTAGTACTCATTTTACCTTTATTTTAGAATTACGTATGATTGAACATGTGAAGTTTCTTTTTTTTTTAAAGACTATTAGAAACCGAAGTTACTAATATTCCCTCTAACCCCTCCAACTAAGCAAAAATGCTTGTGCTAGGAGTGGGTTCACGCCGGTAGTGTAATGGCCAGGATCGAACCCGGGACCTCTCGATCGTAAGGCCGACTCCTTAACCACTAAGCTACCGACGCTTTTAAATTTAAAATATTTAAATTATCTTACCACTTCAAATTAGTAATAAACCGTGTTTCAATATTGCATTAATTTGAGCAGACTGAAAAGCAACACACTACAAAAAAAAATGTACTTACTAATAAATAAATATTATTATTTTTAGTTTTATTACTCTGGTAGGTTGATAAGTTTCCTTTATATCAGTACTAAGCTAAAATATTCTTCCCTACTAATATTATAAATGCGAAAGTAACTCTGTCTGTCTGTCTGTCTGTCTGTCTATGTGTATGTTAATTACCCTTTCACGCCTAAACCACTGAACCGATTTTGATGAAATTTGGTATAGGGGTGGATTAGACCTTGAGAAAGGACATAGGCTATGTTTGGTCGTGATAACCGACATCCACGCGGGAGGAGCCGCGGGCAAAAGCTAGTTTAAAATAAGGACACTAAAAACTTTCTACTAATCTCATACTAAATGTATGGGAGTGTTTAGAGTCAAAATGTTAGATACTTCTTGTTTGATTTTTAAAAAGTTATTGATGTCATTTTACTCGTTAGGTAACGTACTTTCGATATCAGTTTAAAGTTTTTTGATATCTGAAATAGTTACGGAATAATCGCCTGGACACACTTAACGATTACACCCTGTATATGATTCACTAGCTGTTGCTCGCAACTCCGCCCATGTAGAGTTCTGATCTCATTCGCGCTGCACCTTCTAGCTTCTGTTCAACTGACCCTGCGTCCATACCCAGCTTCGGTCGTGAGTCGTGACCTTCTTTGATCCCGTTACACCACTTTAACCCTGTATAGATTTCCAATAATGTACGGGAATCTACTAGATTTCCTGACATTTATGATTACTGCTTCATTCCCTGGTGTAGTAACGTGATGATATATAGACTACTAGCTTTTGCCCGCGGCTCCGCCCACGCGGATGTCGGTTATCGCGACCAAACATAGCCTAATGTCCTTTCTCAAGATCTAATCTACCCCTATACCAAATTTCATCAAAATCAGTTGAGTGGTTTAGGCGTGAAAGCGTAGCATACAGACAGACAGACAGAGTTACTTTCGCATTCATAATATTAGTATGGAAGTATGGATTTTACAAATGATGTGACTTTCTTTTTGTAAAGCAATTTTGAAAATCAGTCCAGTAGTTTCGTAGCCTATTTAATACAAACAAGCAATCAAATCTTACGTCATTATAATATTAAATTTAGGTAGATATCTAGTTAGACACGTCTGAAATTAGTCATGAATTTGCATTAGAATTCTAGAGAAGCATATATACGCGAGTACACACGAGCTTAATCGATGCATAAGATCAAAACTCAAAGGATTGTGTGCTCAACTGTACAAGCGTTTGCTGTTAGATGTCACAGAAGACTTGAGTTACGATGTCATGCTAAATTGAACCCCTAGTGCTGCTTACACGGCGACAAGTTTATGTGGGCTGGCGATAGGAAGCAACGGAGTGGAGGAATTTAATTGCAAATCTGAGCTATTGTTCTTGATTTCATTTTTGTATTTTCTCTTCACTATTGAAAATAGGAATGTTATAATTTCAAAAGAGTAACAGAGCTTTTGATTTTTTTGGTATATAATTAGTTACGAGTTATGTATCTGCAATTATCACGGCATCTGTGGCGTAGCGGTAGAGCATTCGTCTGCTATGCAGAGTATGCGGGTTCGATTCCCACTCAATTTAAATATTTGTATGTATGAATTTATGTATGCTTACATTGTTCTGGATGTTACTATGTAAGTGTTTACAAAAAAAAAATATGTTTGTATGTTTATCCGCATTCTGGATGCTATAACACAGCTTAAGGTCTAGATAGCGTTTTGCAGAATTCATATAGACAAAGGTTAAATAATGCACATAAACAATAAAAAGGTTACATAAATTCTAATATTACAGCACTGAAAATGTTAACTCCAGATCATTTTACTTTCCTCAACTAACTTCAACGTTGAAGTTTGAGCAAAATACTTTTCAATATGTTGGAATCAATCAATTGGTTGGAATAGCTCACAACGGAAACTCCCGGACATCGGATTGGATCGTGAATAATACCGAATACGATCACTTGAACGTTCCTTAATCTTGTAACATAGGGGAGAAAGTTATGCACGGAACCGTCTCATTTCGGGTTGAAGTTGGGTAACGAAGTGGTGTTAGGAAACTATAACCACTTTGTAATGAGTGTAATGTATGTGGAAAAAATGATAGTGATTGACTACTAAGACCCGGAACTCTCTGCCAGCTCACGTGTTTCCTTCTTCCCACAGTCCCGGGTCCTTTAAGCGGGGCGTGAAAAGGCATCTGATGAGGTCATCAAGCTGAGTGCCACCACTGCCTCTTTCCGAAACTTTGCCTTTAGCTTAACATCAGGCGAGATGAAGTCAAATTGACGTGTCCTTTATATAAAATAAAAATAAAAACTTTATATATTGAAGAAGAAGCAAGACACATTGGACGAATAATAAAATAATTAATTCTTTGAAACGACTGTAAAATGTGCAATGCTCTTTGCTATTGTCTTTTCTTATACTCCGATTTTATCTCTGTTTTCTTTTTAATTTAATTACCTATAACAAGAAAACAGTCTACACTTTACAATCTAATTGACTGGATTTTATTCATCCAATATTTTTTTTTTATTCTATCTAGGTTCGTAATTATTTTTTGAGACCTCTGGGTTGAAATCGGAAAAAAATTCGTAGGTAGAAAATTAGAGGATGAAAACGGAAACGCCCGTATTACTATTTTCTATTATTAGGGTTTAATGGACGAGCAGCAACTTGCTGATATGCCCATATCACTCAGTGTTCTTGTATATTGTGGTTTGTTTCCAGCCATTTGTCCAGACGAGACTTAAAACTTACCGTATAGATGTAAGCAGCCCACTTACGGCTTATTCCCGTCCGCTCGACGATTTTGCTCCCAAGCGCTCCAAGACTAAAATTTAATATATTTATTATATTTTAAAAAGTTTAGTGATTAATATAAAACACTGACACAACTTTCACTAACAGCCCACTAACAAAACAAACACCTTATTGAACAATTTACTTCCTGAACAATTTCTAACTAAACTTCGCCAGTACACTGCCGAGAATTCTCGCCATATGTTTCCTTATCTTAGAGTTTTAGACTGAATAATTCGGATGTTCCGCGGAAGTTCGTAACAACCTCGACATCGCTCTGATCACATACCCGACCGAGTGGATTTAGTTTGTCGTTCCTCTAGTCTGTAATCCTTGCGATTTCATACATATTCGTTCCTACATAGTTAGACTTGAAGTATCATGTTCAAATGTTACGTTGTGTACTAACAATATTTTTCTTCCATTCTTTTTTTAAATAAGTAAATAAATATTCCACAACAGAATGTTGTGAATACACAACGCTATCTAGACCGATGGTAAGCTTAACTAGCTTGTATTATGGAATCTAGAATGCGGATAAACATACTTTGAACCTTTTTTTTGTAAATACGTGCATATTATACATAGAAACACTCAGACTAAAGCAAATAGCCATATTCGTGCATACAATCCGCGCCTCCGGTGTCGCAGTCGCGTTCACTACCACCATGCCACAGAGGCTGTAAGATATCTTTTTCTCATTGAAAGGGTTAAAGGTACGGTATTCGTACTTTCTACAATTGGTGCAGATTCTTGAAACTATAAACTCTGTCTGCTGGCTTGCCTGAGTTTGCACATCTGCACGGTGTCATTAAACTAACAGCATAGTCACGGTAGAATCTCAACGCAGCTTACCCAACACCATTAAAACTGCTCCCAAATTATGTACGAAATTCTTAAGTATCTGTTTCCTAGAGATCCTGAAATGTTAACAGAATAGGTTTATTTGAATGAATTTTTTTATAGCATTTATTATGCTAACTTTTAAGTTCGAAAAACATTGGAAAAAAGGTTATAGGTTTAGTCCACTCTCGACCCCTAAATAAAGATTTCTTTATTTGTTTCCTCTCAACCCTTAAACCTATCTCGTCCACTCTGAACCCATATAATTATCTGAAATTAATATTTTGGTACAGTCAGTCAGTCTAAATCACAAGTCCTAGGTAATTCATAATGTTGAATTAGCATTTCATAATCTAAAGATTTGAGTTGTCACTTTGTCTGTCGAGCTGCAAACCACAATCTTTACATACAATTGGAATTGCACGCTTTATGAAGAAAAAATAATATGAATTAATGTTAATAAAAGAACACAATACATGATCAAAACCCAGTCATATATCGTGTCTCATAAGACAAGAGCATCACTACTAGTTTTTCATTAACAACGTAATACATCATAAGCAAATACAGATAGAGAGTAAAACAATCCAACAATGTCCAATCTGCAGGCAAGTGAACGCGAAGTCGTCGATCAAAGTCATCGAGGGCCGCTACACGGCTCTGACGACTTCGGTCATGAGGATAGACGCTCTGCCCCCCACCGTGGAGATCTTGTGTGACATGCAGGTGCCACTCGCTAACTATTATAGCAGGAAGAGGGATATATTCTATAGAGGTAAGCATACAGCCCTTCTAAGTACCCGCTTGGCGGCAATAGGCTCGCATGTTACGTGAGAACGAAAATTATTACTTGTGACATGTGGGTGTTATTACACCTCTGCCTACCCCTTCGGGGATTTATAGGTATGAGTAAATGTATATAGAGGCATGCGATGCGGAGGAATTCTACAACGCGTTTTAATTTTAGTCCTAGTTTTAGTTTTTAATTAGTTTCTTTTATTTTTAACCCCCGACGCAAAAACGACGAGGTGTTATAAGTTTGACGTGTCTGTGTGTGTGTGTGCGTGTGTGTATGTGTGTGTGTGTCTGTCTGTGGCATCTTAGCACCCAAACGGATGAACCGATTTGGATTTAGTTTTTTTGTTTGAAAGGTATATTAGTCGGGAGTGTTCTTAGCTATCTTTGAAAAAAAAAACGGTCCAAGATGGCCGCTGTCACAACATGTTGGAATACATATTTCTTTACAACTCCCTCAATATGGGTATCAAATGAAAGAGCTTGACTAGTAGATCAATTTAAAAAGTATAACATAAAAATTAAATTAAAAATTAAAAAAATCCCCGTCACAAAAACACCTCCAAAAAGTTGAAAATAAATGAATAAATTTTAATTCAACGGTTGCCATGTCGGGGGACCTTATGATATAAAGGAGTACTTAACCAGTTAAGGTCCCCCGACATGGCAACTGTTTATACAAACAACACTGATCCTTAGGCGCGCACCGGCCGCATCCCCTCCTCGATGCCTACCGAACGTTTTTATTAAGAATGTATTCATTCGTTCACGCTTACGACACACAAAGATATTGTACCTTGTTAATTATATTAAAACTGTTCTATAAAAATCTTATCGTTTATTCATCAAGATCCTTAACAGTTTTTGGCGACCGTGATATATTACTGTACGGAGGTGCAGTACACGAATTTGCAATCCAAGAAACGAAGACGGACATTTTGATTGACCTTTGGATGACATTGTGACGACTACAGGAACAGCAACGACGGACACCGGATTTCGGAATCAAGGGCTTGACTAGTCTAGTCGGCTTCTTAAAGGGAGGTTTGCCCATTCCAATTCTTATTTCCCATTCCTGTATAGCTTGCTCGAGTTCCGACATATATAGGTACTTAACTAGTTAGATAATTTTCACGTAGTGAAGTCTTGTACCTAGTACCTATATTTAAAGTTATTTTCACTGTCATTTAACAAAGTTTGAGAAAATATTTTATCTTACTACATTTAATTAGTTAGCTATCTTACCTACCTACTTACTTACCTACTGTTGAAGAATAACTACGCTTGCGTATGCGTAGAAAATACTACCCAATTTATTATCATATCAGTTTCGTTAGGTTCTTTTTCTTTACAATTAATTATTGATACAATCTATAAAACAAAATATAGGTCATTTGAATATCCTTTTAATTTAGTGGATGAACCATAGTCCCTCTCATTATATAACATTGTTTTGTGTGTTGATGAACCTTAGGTGTTAACTAAATCAAAATCAGTAAATTAATCTCACATACATATTAATTCCAGTGCGTTTAATCGAAGAGTGAGTGCAACGCTTATCTGCTGCATTTTTACCTATTGGCGAATAGTACGGACGTACGGAACACGAAACCGGTTTTCGTTCGGCGTCGACGGCCTATTGTTATCTGTTATCGCTCAGCTGGTCACAGGTTTGCTTCAAGTAAAGGTATTTATACATTTGAATTAATTTGCTTTTCGTTGCAATGACTGGTACAGATGAGAAATTGGTCCAAGAAATAAAAGACCTTAAATGTAAACGGTCATCACTAAAGGGTAGACTCACAACCTTTGAAAAATATTTAGATGATTTACAACAGCAAAGTATTAGTTCTAAAATTAAACTTGAGTGTAAAACCCGATTAAAAAAGATAGAAAAGTTGTTTGAAGAGTACGATCTCGTACAAACGAGCATAGAAGTTAAGCAAGAAAACCCCGAAAATGAATCGGAACGGGAATGTACTGAGACTCGATTCTATAGGTCAATTGCTGAGGCTCAAGAGTTAATGAACACTAATATTGATTCTGATGCACAAAGTTCAAGTTCTCATTCATCAATATATAATACGAATATTAAGTTACCTATGATTAAAATCCCTAATTTTGATGGTGACATTTCGAAGTGGTTAGAATTTCACGACACGTATTCTTCTTTGATTCATAATAATGAGTCCATAGCAAGCATAAACAAGTACCAATACCTAAAGAGTTCATTAACCGATTCCGCAGCCTCTGTTATAGCATCCTTAGAAATATCTAGTCGTAATTACGAAATCGCTTGGAAACTTTTGTGTGATCGTTATAATAACAAGTGTAAGTTAGTGTGTAGTCACCTTAAGTCCTTGTTTGAGGTTACCGTAACTAGCGATGAAAAATCTTTGCGTTCGCTCGCAGATCATATTGCTAAGCATTTGAGAGCTTTAAACACATTAGATGAAAAAACCGATAATTGGGATACACTAATTATTTTCTTATTTGCTGCGAAGTTAGATAGCAATTCAAGTGTCAAGTGGGAGGAACATAAAAACATGTTAAACGAAAAACCCAACTTAGAACATTTTTATGTATTTTTGCGCCAAAGGGCAGATATTCTCGAAGCAACCTCACTGGATAACAGTAAGCAAGGTTGCGGGGAGCTGCAGCAGTCATCACAAGAACAGCGGCAGCAGCCATATTCTAAGCGTTTGAGTAAACAACAAAAATCGTTTGTTGCTACTACTACTGAGAATAGTGGGACCAAACCTACTAACTGTTTGGTTTGCAATGGTGAGCATTTAATTTATTATTGCGATAAGTTTTTAGCTATGTCACCGGCAGATAGATTTAATATGATAGTTCAACATAAGTATTGTATTAATTGTCTCCGTAGCGGACATTTGGCTCCCCAGTGTAAATCTAGACCATGTAAAATGTGTAAAAAGAAACACAATTCACTTCTGCATTTTGAAAAATCAAATGCAGACAGTAAGCAATTAGTTTCTACGCCAATATCATTGTCGACTTGTGTGGCAAATGAAATTCTGCTATCAACCGCAGTTATTAAAGTATCTTCTACTAATAATAGTGAAACTTTGGAAGTTCGCTGCCTGTTAGATTGCGGAAGCCAGTCGTCTTTTATTAGTCAGAGTCTAATGGATAATTTAGGCATTCAAAGTGAGAGTATAAGCTCGGTATGTGTGACTGGTATTAATAATATATCATTTGAAGCGTTACAGCGTTGTAATATTAAGGTACAATCGCGTATAAATGCATTTAGCACGTTAGTCAATGCATTTGTTATTAAAGAAATAACCAGTACTTTACCGAACCGTGACGTTGATATTTCTAACATTAAATTGCCAAAAAATATAAAACTCGCAGACTGTGAATTTTATAAACCAGCCAAAATAGATGTGTTGTTAGGAGCTAATATATTTTGGGACGTTTTATGTTCCGAACAAATAAAACTGGGTCGTAACTTACCTATTTTACAAAATTCGATGTTTGGCTGGTTGATTTCAGGTCCAGCCATGTGCTATAAAGGCAAAGGTTCTCAAGGTCAAATTGTTTGTATTTTCAGCCATGAGATAAAGCAACAACTAGATAAGTTTTGGGAACTTGAAGAAGTTCCCATGAAGCCTGTGAGATCTCAGGAAGAGGAGGCGTGTGAAACACATTTTGTTCAGCACACTCGTCGCCTAGAGGATGGGAGATTTTGCGTCACGCTGCCCTTGAAAATCGAGCCAAACCAGTTGGGGGATTCCTTTTACATAGCACGTAAGAGATTTGAGGCATTAGAGAGGCGTTTTCGGAGGCAGCCTGATGTCAAAACCCAATATGTTAATTTTTTAGAAGAGTATGAGTGTCTCAATCATTTGTCACAGGTTGAGAGATCTGATGGTGCTGTGTTTTTGCCGCATCATCCTGTTCTAAAGGAGAATAGTGAAAGCACTAAATGCCGAGTTATATTTGATGCATCATGCAAGACAACATCTGGTCTCTCACTCAATGACCTAATGATGGTAGGACCTACTGTTCAGGATGATATTTTTTCTATTTTAATTAGACTTCGTCAGCATCGATTTATAATTACTGGCGATATAGAAAAAATGTATAGGCAGATTCTTATCGAGCCCAATCAAAGACACCTTCAAACCATTTTATGGCGAAAAAATGAGGTTGAGCCATTGAGATATATGCAACTTAATACGGTAACGTATGGCACTTCTTCAGCCCCTTTTCTCAGTACCCGGTGTATAGTACAGTTAGCTATGGAATGCAATAATCCAGCAATAAGAGATGTGATGTTGCATGACTGGTATATAGACGATTTAATCACGGGACATGGGAAAGAAAATGAATTGTATGATATTTATAAACAAATTAAAAACAAATTGCAATCAGCAGGATTTATATTACGTAAATTTAAAAGTAATTCACGAGAATTATTGAAATTAATTTCTGACGAGTCTACCACTGACAATATACAAGAAAATTTGAAAATTTCATCTATAACTAACACTTTGGGTATAGAATGGGATCCTACATCCGATTGCATTCTAATATCTGTTAAGAAGTCAAAAAGTATGAAAACTTTAATTTTTTTACAAAACGCATAGTTTTATCAGTGTCATCAAGTATTTTTGATCCTTTAGGTTTGTTAAGTGTATGTATCGTAACTTGTAAAATGATTTTGCAGTTGTTATGGTTACAAAAAATTGGATGGGATGATCAAATTCCAGAAGATATTTCTCAGATGTGGCTGAAGTTCATTAGCAATTTTAAATATATTGAGAATTTGTCCATCCCACGCCAGGCTATAATGTTCTAACCCAATCAAAATAGAATTGCATACATTTTCATATGCGTCTCTGAAGGCGTACGCTGCTTGTATTTATGTGCGTTCGAGTGACGCATTAGGCCAAGTGACAGTAAGACTTTTAGCCGCTAAGTCAAAGGTTGCACCGCTCAAAACGGCAACAATACCTAGACTTGAGTTGTGCGGAGCTGTATTAGCCGCCCGCTTATGTAAAAAGGTAACGGAATCTCTACGTTATAAAGTACATGCCACATATTTTTGGTGCGATTCGAAGGTGGTACTGGGTTGGCTAAATACGCCTCCACACAAGCTTAATACGTTTGTGTCACATCGTGTCGCTGAGGTCAGCGAGTTATGTAATAATAACGCTTGGATGTATGTGCCATCAATTTTAAACCCCGCCGATCTTGCATCGCGTGGGGTATACCCTGAGGATGTACAAAACCTCGAGCTGTGGTGGGATGGTCCTACTTTCTTAAAGAATCCACAGCAAAGTTGGCCTGACCAGCGATGCGATGAGACACGCACAGATTTGCCTGAAATTCGTGTTAATTTTGTTAACATAGCTACATTCGAGTCATTTATTGATTTCAAGCGATATTCAAATTTTAACAAATTACGTCGTATTTTTGCTTACATTTACCGGTTTATTAATTTTAAGAACAGTAAGCAAAAAGGATATTTTACAGTGGATGAGTTAGAACAATCCGAGCTAAGGCTTGCTAAACTGTCACAGCAAGAGAGTTTTCAAAAGTATAATGATAATTTTAAAAATCTCCCAGCTTTATATAGCTTAAGCCCTATTTTAGATAAAACAGGAATTATTCGTGGAGGTGGGAGGCTACATAATTCTGATTTTAGTTATGACAAAGTACATCCAATAGTTTTAGACAGTAAACATCACTACACAAAACTAATTATGAAACATTTTCATGTTAAATTAATGCACGCTGGCCCGCAGTTGCTTCTTTCTGTCGTCCGTGAGCAATATTGGCCCATTGGTGGCAGAGTTTTAGCAAAACAAGTTTGTAAAGAGTGTTTAATATGTAGACGTCAGAAAGGAGCCATTGCGAAGCAAATCATGGGTAATTTACCTAAACAAAGGTTGTCCCCAGGTTTTCCATTTGAGGTAACTGGAACTGATTATGCAGGACCTTTTATGATATTAAATAGAAGGGGACGTGGCGCCAGACTCATAAAATGCTATCTTTGTGTCTTTGTATGTTTTAAGATCAAGGCTGTACACCTTGAGTTAGTCAGTGACTTGACCACAGAAGCATTTATTCTAGCCTTGCGTCGCTTTATATCCCGCCGAGGAAAGCCTCGGGAAATATTTTGCGACAATGGCACCAATTTTGTCGGCGCAAGTCGAGAGATTGCTGCTCTTGTCGAGAGCTTTTCTGATTCTGTACCAGAACTTGCAAATGAGGGCATCAAATTCAAGTTTTCACCTGTAGCTTCTCCTCATTTTGGAGGTCTTTACGAAGCAGCCGTGAAATCAGCAAAATTTCACATAAAAAGAGTCGTAGGTAACGCTCATTTTACGTTTGAGGAGCTCACTACATTATTTTGCCAAATAGAGGCCATTTTAAACTCGAGACCTCTCATTCCTCTGTCCTCTGATCCAAACGACCTTTGTCCTTTGACTCCGGGGCACTTCCTTGTAGGGAGACCGCTACTGTCACTGCCAGCACCAGATATGCTAGACGCTAATCCGAATCGCCTTCACAGATACGCCCGCATAGAGAATATTAGACAACATTTTTGGAACCGGTGGAGCCGTGAATACATATGTCTACTACAACAGCGCACCAAGTGGCAAGGCAGACAACCTGATATCAAGCCCAATCAGCTGGTTCTTATCAGAGATGATTCTACTCCACCATTGAAGTGGCCATTAGGGAGAATTACAGCGGTTTACCCCGGGTCTGACGGAGCTTGCAGAGTGGCAGACATAAAAACCAGCAAGGGAACAGTACGGAGAGCAATCAATAAGATTTGTCCTTTGGTTGACTAATCAGCAACCTTATGGAGATTTTGTGAATATTTTTATTATTCTAACATAAGAAGAAACATCACTTTCAAGGAGGTGGAGATTGTTTATACAAACAACACTGATCCTTAGGCGCGCACCGGCCGCATCCCCTCCTCGATGCCTACCGAACGTTTTTATTAAGAATGTATTCATTCGTTCACGCATACGACACACAAAGATATTGTACCTTGTTAATTATATTAAAACTGTTCTATAAAAATCTTATCGTTTATTCATCAAGATCCTTAACAGCAACCGTTGAATTAAAATTTATTCATTTATTTTCAACTTTTTGGAGGTGTTTTTGTGACGGGGGTTTTTTAATTTTTAATTATTATTCTAATAAGTAACTAATTTTATATAAAAAAGTACATATAAAAAAAATGTATGTACATACGAGTTAGTCGTTAACGAGTGTTGTCTACGAGAATCTTCTACGAACATCGTTCGTCTACGAAATTCAATAGTGACTAGAGTGTGCGAATACTCAAGTGTGAAGTTGATTTAATAGTGAATAATATTTTTTGATTTGAATTTATTTATAATGGAATACCTACTGCCAAAATTTAGCAGACCTTGGGCTCCATAGCGCGCCTCCCCATTCCGGGGGCGAGTTGGGGACACCGTTGTCCCCTCTCCTGAGGAGGGCCAGACCGTAAGGGATGGCCCTGGGTCAGCCGGGGTGCGAGGGATATGTCTATGGCAACCTCACCTCCGGCCTAGCACCAAGGCCCACAGTCGGCGTGCGGTTTTAGTCGGTTTGAGTCCGACATAACCTCCCCTTCCGGCTCCGGCAGGGGGGGGGTATCCGAGGGGATTTCCGCACGAAAAAAAAAAAAAGACCTTGGGCTCCAAACCTTTGGGTCCTAGGGTCTACTCTCCTACAACTACAGTGATTCGATTATCATTCTGGCTTTACCGGAGCACTGTCGTTTTACCTTCAACACCTAGACGAAATCCTGCAACAGATCTTTTCTTCTATAGGTTCTAACACGCTAGAAACATCTAGTATTGTAATCACTTGTAATAAGATTACCTATCCACATATCTTTAGGTGGTATAATGCTTATTTTTTTTCATAGTAGTACAAAAAAATTGTATAAAAAAGAAATCGAGATATAAATCTTTGACGGTAATACCGTGTTCATTGGTTTGATACGTTTGAAATATTTAGGAATAGGGATTATACTTTCGTTGCGAAGGAGAAGGTTTACTTTATTTACATGACGAAATGTAACTTTATTTGAGTTGTCATGGTATATATTGCGAATTGATTATTTCGCTTTTTATCTTCGTAGTGTTATACACAATTGTAGCCTAGGCGGATTTCAGAGCCTGAGGTCCACTACTTCGATTTAAAGTATACAGAAGACTATCATTCATTCTATCACAGAAGTCACAGTACTGCACGCATGTGGTAGTGCTGACCAATCCAAATGAATCCTTGTCTAGACTAAATTGTATCTACCGACCTGGTACACTTCACAATACATATTATCTACTTACTATTTATTGAAATGGTGTAGAATGTAATCATGTTTATTGTTTTACAGATCCCCCGCCGACGTCTACAGAAGATCCGGTTAGGGCTGCCCCAGACATAGGTAATGAACAGTGTTATAATTATTCCTTACATGCATAAGTACCTTTTGTTTTTCTTTTTCATGCGGAAATCTCCTTGGATACCTCCCCCGCCGGAGCCGGAAGGGGATGATAATGATATAGCTATTTTTATTAAGCTTTTTCATTCAATTATTCGGCTACGTACCCACTGGACGCTCAAAATTCGACCTCATCTATAAATATGATCCATTGAACCTCCATGTTAGAATTGGACCCTCAATCTTGGATTTAATTTTTACTTTAGTGTCCACTAGACCCTCTGTCAAACAACGAGTTCCATTCGACCTTATTTGTACATCTTCATTTGAAATAGTTAAAATACAATCACGCACAAAAGTGATACGCACAAAAGTGAGACACTTTCAAAAGTAAAACATTAAAATGTAATAACCAATATTTTAATCAAAAATATAAACACAACAATGTTTTATTAGAAATAAAAAAAGTAATATAATAGATATAAGCATTTAAGCGGTGATATATGCATTATATGCTTATAATACCGTTTAAAACAGTCTGTAAATGTTGTTTGTGTTTTACGTTCTAATAAGTTCTCTAATGATCTTAACAGATCCATAATTTCCTTCAATAACATGGTAATATTTCTCTTTCAGGGTATCAAACAGTGTGCAGCAAGACAGTAGTTTTGGCATCAATACTCATCAGCTTACTCTGGTTACAACGGACGACGTGACGAGTTTAAAGAAACGTATTGGAGAAACGAGTAGCTTACGATTTACAAGAAAGATCATTATCCCTTATTGCTAGAACTAATTTGATCTATTCTCGACGTAGGTAATGAATATGAGGTACTTAAAATGGTGTAGTATAAATCAATCAATTAGCCGCCTATCACTGCCGGATAGGCCTCTCCCAATGTGCGCCATTGTTCCCTATTCTCGCCTTCTAGTGTATGGTGTATATTTCCTGTGTTTATTTTCGTGAATCTTTTTTAATTTACTTGTGAACATAGCGCTATAGTGTCAAAGTATTGAATGCTGAAAGTTCATACGATCAATTTTATTGTTGAAGGTTTTTTTTTTTTTTTTTTTTTTCATTCATTGATTCCGATAGTTCGTAAGAAAATCGGTAGATGACGCTACGTCGCCTCAAAGACGTATAAGGTGGGAAATTTGAATCATATCGGGTGTGTCTCGGTAGCCGAATTGGTCAGGCATTCCCCCTGTAAGGGAAAGACTGCGGGTTCGAGTCCCGCCCGAGAAGATTCTTTTTCCCTATGTATTCGAATTTTATTGTTCTCATAAATGCAATAATATATGGGCCCTGTTTAAAATAGATTAGTGAACATGTCAGATACAAACCTAATTCTGCAATGACTTATAATATAAAATATGTATTTCTTCTTGCAATTTCAAAACAGACGTCTACGTAGTATGTAAATTATGAATGAATTTCAATATTTGATTTTATTGCAATTTGTGAAATTGTATATGAATTTGAATGAATTTTTTATAGCATTTATTATGCTAACTTTTTAAGTTCGAAAAACATTGGAAAAAATGAAATGCTCAAGTGAGACTCGAACTCACGACCTTTCCCTTACAGGGGGACTGCTCTGCCAACTGAGCTATTGAGCACCACTTGAATCATTCCAAATTTTCCTTCTCTTTATATCCGTCTATAAGGACGACGGTGCAGCCATCTACCAACATTCTTACTATTATTATTGTATATGAACTTAATTCAAATTTAGGACGCACACCACGCAGGACCACGCAGGAGGCGCGGGTTCGATTCCCGCTCAGTGCAAATATTATGTATGCATGAATATGGCTATTTGCATTGGTCTGAAGGCTTCTATGTATAATATGTATATATTTACAAAAAAAAAGTATATAAGTATGTTTATCCGCATTCTAGATTCCATAACACAAGTTATAAAAGCTTACCATGGGTCTAGCTAGATAGCGTTGTATAGAATGTTGTGAAATATTTATTTATTTATTTATTTATTATAATGTTTTAGAATAGGTGTTCATCGTTTTTAAATAAATGATTGTATGTATCTAAAGAAGATGAAGGAAGTAGAAAATATTGTATAAAATATTATAAAATCTAGATGGTGAAACCATCGTATATCGTAAATAATAGTGTAAGTACATGGGTATTGAAAATGTAAAATGTTAATGTAAATATTTCAGAATTATTGTTATCGATTTTAATGTTCTTATTTAATTTAATAATATACTAAATATTTCTAGAATTTACACATATCTAATATAATGAAAAGATTTTTAACATATTTTTGTACATACTTTTGTAAAATAGATATACTTATAAAAATATTCCTAAATACAAAAGACATCGAATAAGGATATACCTAATCAAAAATAGCTCTGAGTGGAAATTAAGCGTACTTCATTTAATTTTTTTCAATGTTCCAACTAGGTAATGTTACAATTAATTAAAACTCTTTTGAAATTACTTTATCTATATTTAGCGTAAAGTCTTGTTTAAACATTTCATAACTTATATTAATAATTGTAATACAGAAATGTCTACAAAACCTATATATTTTTACATTTTATATAACAAACTTAACGAAATTATGTGTAATACATTCCAAAAAGATTTATCTAGTCCTAAAATAAATGGAAATAAGAAAAAATGCGTTTCATTTATATTATGATACCACTACTCTACTTCAGGGCAAATATCGAAATTTTATGATTTCGAACTTAGACTAATCACGTTCCATAATATACAATAACTAGCGGACCCGGCGACCTTCGTACCGCCAATTTTTTACCGCCCGCGGCATCTGATTCCATTCCCGCTGCACCCTCTACTATATTAAGCATGTATTATACATATAGCCATTCTTCTTGAATTACTCTATCTATTAAAAGAAACCGCATCAAAATCTGCAACGTAGTTTTGAAGATATAAGCATATATAGGGATATAGGGACGCGAAAAGCGACTTTGCTTTATACTACCAGGAGATTTCAATGTAAATATTTTAGAAAACACTATAGTGCCAGCAGAGAGAAAAAAAAATGTTAAATCTGTTTTCAGAAGCTACTCGAATAACTGCACATAACAACGCATTCAGGATGCTGTTGGGGCTGTCGCGGAGGTGCAGTGCGTCAGGAATGTTTGCAGAGGCCCGAACGGACGATTTCTATGCTATTATTAGAAAGCGTTCGGCCTCTGCCTTGGCACGACTCCGCTGCAGCTCCAACAGTCTCCTGAGTGTGTTCAAGGACCGATGGGACTCTCCCTTGTTGCGGCACTGGATGGCGCTACACTCGAGTGGAGTGTCATCCACTCGAGTTTAGTGTCATCGGTGTGGATAGTGGAGTGTTTTGTAAATTGAATTTATTACTAACATTAGTTCTTAAGTTAAATTGTTACTAACACTATGGATCGAAAGGTCTGAGAATAAATGGATTTTAATAATTTAATAATAATAATTAATCCAATCAACAAATGTCTTGTGGATGCTGTACACTCGGACCACCGTGGCCAATTAATAACCATTGAAAGAAATAATTGTAAAAATGTTAAAAAAGAAATTAAATTTGTACCGATTAATCAGTATCGTTTAGACGCTTTTAGGGAAAGTATTGTGAGTAAATACCTGATTTGCCCTTGTACACTTGTGTAGAAGAATCTTACGCAGAATTGAAAAACCTGATCGATACTGAGTTTGGGAGAATTTTACCTCAAAAACATTATCGGTTGGCGGCCGCCCTGTCTTCAGTGACTGGGCAACATCGGGGATTTATAGGAGCAGGAGGAGATTGTACGAGCTGTATTCTAAAAAGTCATACAATTTCAACCCTGCTTTTCAGAACTATGTTAAAAATTACTCAAAAGTATTAACTTGTATTATTATTAAAGTATTAACGAGCCTGTTCCTTTGCGAAATCAAACTTCATTAGGAAGAAAATAACCAATTCTGTTAATAAAATTAAGACTACTTGGAGTATAATAAATTCCGAATGTGGGAAATCTTCATCAACTGTAAGAGATTTCCATTTAAAAATAGAAGATCGCCATGTCACGGAGGATTTGGAGGTTGCGACAGAGTTTGAACATTTCTTCGCAAATATAGCTTCCACTACAACCAAAACTCTTCAGTCGTCTTCCATTTCCGCTGAGGCATTGCTTGTAGAATCAACAAACAGGTGTCAGAACACGTTCGTATTCACGGTTGTTAATAGCAAGGACATCGTTAAAGCGTTTAAAACAATTGATGTTAAAAAGACCGCGGATCTATGGGGATTATCAGTCAAAACTGTGGCAAGTATAATTGATGTCATTGCTCCCCATCTAGCAACTGTGTTTAATGACTGTGTCAACAGTGGTGTATTTCCTGATTTAATGAAACATAGCAAAGTCATACCTTTGTTCAAGGCCGGCAGCGCCACAAATCCGTCGAATTTCCGACCCGTTTCTGTGCTGCCAACCTTGAGTAAAGTATTTGAGAAACTAATTCTAGGACAGTTGCTGACCCATTTTGGTGAAAACAAATTGTTTCATGATAAACAGTTTGGGTTTACTAAGGGACGTTCGACTACTGATGCTGGTGTAGAACTGTTAAATTTTATTTACGAAGCCTGGGAGGATAAACATGATGCTCTAGGTGTCTTCTGTGATCTATCCAAGGCCTTCGATTGCGTTCACCATGACACATTAATCAGGAAATTAGAACATTACGGAATAAGGAACAAGGCTCTCGAGCTTCTGACTTCTTATTTGAACAATAGAATTCAGAGGGTCGATGTTAACGGTACATGTTCAGCAGGATCTGTGGTTTCGTTGGGCGTTCCGCAGGGTTCGATACTTGGACCATTTTTATTTCTAATTTACATAAATGACCTTCCCTACTATGTAAGGGACAATAATGGTATTATTTTATTTGCTGACGATACTTCGTTAATTTTCAAAATTAAAAGGCAACACGATAATTATGACGAAGTGAATGGTGCAATCAAAAGAGTGGTCCACTGGTTTAATATAAATAATCTTTGCCTTAATGAGAACAAAACTAAATGTATTAAATTTACTCTGCCTAATGTTACTCAGGTAGAAACCAATGTACAACTCAATGGACAATTGTTGAGCCTTGCGGAATCGACAGTGTTCTTAGGTTTGAGTATTGACGCTAAACTTCAGTGGGGTTCACATATAGAAAAAATATAGCTAGTAGATTAAGCTCAGTTTCCTATGCTGTAAAAAAGATTAGGACTTTAACAGATGAGGATACGGCTAGAATAGTTTATTTCAGCTTATTTCATAGTATTATGAGCTACGGAATTCTCCTTTGGGGTAATTCCGCAGATTTAAACACAATATTTGTCTTGCAAAAGCGGGCTGCGCGAGCTATTTATAATTTGGGCCCAAGAGTCTCCCTCCGAGATAAGTTTAAAGAGATAAATATTCTAACCGTAGTGTCACAATACATTTTTGAAAACTTAATGTATGTCAGGAAAAATATTGCAAAATTTCCAAGACTTTGTGACAGGCACAATATATATAGTTTGTCATAGCAGACTCCATAAAATAAGTAATTCTTTCCAGGGCAACTGTATACGCTTTTTCAACAAGCTTCCTAATGAAATCAGAGATTTACCTATTAATAAATTTAAAAATACAGTAAAGAGCCAACTATGCCAGAAAGGCTATTATAAAATCCAAGAATATTTAAACGATAAACAAGCTTGGAAATGAGCTGTTCGCTCAGCTATGCTGCTCAGGCAAAACATTGTATCCAGACCATAAGTTTTAGGCTAAGTAAGTAAGTGCCGATTTAATGGTCTATGCAAAATAAATTATTTTTGAATTTTGAATTTTGAATTTTGAACTTTGTAGTGATGTTAACGGGAATTAACGCGTTCATGGTATAGGTTAACGTCAGGCAAATCAAAGGTAGGTTGTATCCTGTATCTATACCATGATCGCGTTGATAGTTAATCGTCTGAAAGAGCATCATTTTCCCATCTTGCCCAGTAGTTAGCATTAGAAATACACAGAAGTGAGTGTAATAACTCAGGCATGAAGCTATTTTTTTAACAAGTGGTTGGGTGACTCTTTGCTTTGCCACAATATTAAGACCTGGAATTCCTTGCCAGCTCACGTGTTACCTTCTTTCTGCAGTGCCTGGTCCTTTGAGCGCGGTGTCCCTCTTTACTTGCCTTCAGCGTATTACCAGACAAGGTAAAGTCTTGTATAGATACTTAATAATTAAAATATATTGTATAAATGGACTGTTGTCTGAAAAACATATATTAATTGATCTGGTTCAGACACAGATGTGCTATTGAATGTGATATTTAGCTAATAGTAACTTAATAGTAACTTTATTTGGAACATAAAATATTTACCAATAGAAACAAAAATATATCGATGATAGCTGCAAAAGTGTAACACTGTGGCACAGCTATCAACGCCGCTCTCCTGAGGGTATTGAAAGTTGTTCCAAACTTATAAACTACTAACCATTACAACCATTACAATTACTATTCAAAACAGAAGAGAAAAATAAAAACAAACAAAGAATACTTATGGCTAAATTACATGCAAAAGTGTGTGTGTGTGTGTGTGTGTGTGTGTGTGTGTGTGTGTGTGTGTGTGTGTGTGTGTGTGTGTGTGTGTGTGTGTGTGTTTATTTTTTAAACTGACACGAGTTCTTCTGTTGCGTCATAACAAAGAGACTTTAACCACTTGTCAAGATTATATTTCAGCTTGCTTCTAGTCATTGGATATAATGTTCATTATTCTGTTTACAACATTATATATTTTGGAGCTTAAGCTGAATATGAGCAATAAATAATCTGTATTAGATCATAAGTTTTCTTGTGTATGAAATTAAATAAATAAATAAGTAAACCATTTATAGTAAGTACAACCAACCTTTGGGCTATCGCATATTTCTCTTAAGTAAAACAGTCTCAACACCAAAGCACTTCAATAAATAATTAATACCGAAAGTACTTTGTCCAAAGGGTAAAGTTAATTTATTCCATGTTCTATTTATTTGATGACAGATTTTAGAGCTGGGAGGCTCCATTAATAAGGAAATATTAAGCGCCTGGTCTTTACTGATAATATACCTTTCAATTTTATTGGTGCTAATGCGTTGGAGTCCTACCTAACATCTATTGCTAATCGGTACTCCTGCTGAATAAAGACCTGAGCCCTATAATTGATTATGCAAACAATGTAACTTTGCAATCCTATATATTTATATGTGATTACCAAGTTAGGCTATTATGAATTCTTAAAACATACTACTAACTGCATAAGTTAGTAGTATGTTTTAAGAATTCATAATAGGCCAACAGGACCCCGGCAAAAGATTTGGTGTGTCATATTTCCGCACACCGCGGAATAGGGGTGGGCTGAGCGATTTCTATCACCAATGCATTTAGTAGTCGCTAATGCTGATGGCCATACCGGACGGGATCTCTGAAATATCATTTTCATGGCACTTTTGATTCCCTAGCCATGAAAGCAGCCGATGTAGGGAAACACACGCTTGGTACAGTCAGCACCAGATCGATCTTGTGAATCCAAATCGAAAAGTGATTTTAATATCTTAGTGTTCCCTCTTCATGTTGAGTTATTGTTTGGATTAGAGATGAAGTGAATATATTAATATTAGTTAAGAGATTACTAATCTCTATGGATTCAGGTATTAGTAATCCGACCAACTATGATATGCTAATATTCCTGATATCAGTAATATCAAGATTGTTCACAATTTCACATGGTCGTGTAATATCATTTTGTTTTCGATTGGTGTATTCGGTCGGATCGTTTTTAGCAATAACCATAGACTAAGACGATTTATATCATAAAAAAAATGTTCTACTACTTGATCCCATTATTTTATAAATAAATGTGGCGCATAAATAGCTTTTAATTTCCCAACCTTAGCAAGGTATTCAAAAAATACTGTTGTGTATTGGCGATGTCCGTGCCTTGCGAAAGGATTTTTTCTAAATCCGGAGAGCTAATTTCCGACAGGCGTACTCGGCTGTCTTCCGAAAAAGTTAAAAAATTGATGTTTTTAAACACAATTAAAAATAACTTAATAAAAACAAGATTTAAAAAATCTGAGATAATAATTTTGTATACGGGTTGTGCTGATTGCAAAATCAACCACGACGTATCGTATTAAACTATAAAAGTATACTGTACCTGTTCATAAAACAAAGTGAACAGAATTACAAAATCAGTCTCTTGTATCTTCAGCAATAATAATCCATAATCGTGGTGAATAGATTGGTTAAGACCAATCTATTCAGCACGAAATATTAGCGCAATATGTCAATAATAATATGGTCGCACATATTATCTATCACCGCGGTATTCATGCATTGGTCATCGGTAAAATATTACTAATATTCAAATATTAGTTAAGATATTATAATATCATGAGACTAATATATTAAGATTAACTAATACCGACAAATATCGGTATTAACCCATCTCTAGTTTGGATATTTTTTGGTACACACCTTCTTCCACACACCTTCTGATGATGACTGTAAGTACTCTTCTTCATCTTAGTGTTAATCCCAGTCGCATCCGAAGCATCCAGCTTGGAATCTGGGGTCCGCTTTACCAGTCTAATTATGGATTTGGTTAAACTTCAATATTTTCTGTGAAGCGATTGGCAGTCGACAGTGACTTCCACAACCCAAAGGCGATATCGAAGCATTGCAGCTAAACCAGTTGTTGAACTTGTGAGGGCTCCAAATACGCGTAACGACCGCATTTTTTGCATTGAGCGGGAATCGCACCCGCGCCTTCTAAGTAGCGGCCGCGTTCACTATCGCTACGCCACGGAGGCTGTCGCTGACTGTAATACTATCTACAGTAAGCAACCTTGAGTGTAGGTATATAAAAATGTAAGACACAAAAACATAAGAATTAAGTTAAATAAACTTTTAATACGCGAGGGATTCTAGAAGCAAAAGAAGAAAACGGTAACGTACGGAAATAATTTAAGCTTAAGGTTGGCTATTACGTATTCAATTACACTAAGCTGTATTATTTTAATATTAAAACATTTTCCTGGAATTGTTTTAAGTGAAGCAGTCGTCATCTTAGGCCGTATTGTAGAATGGTTCCCGGTTGGAACCAAGGTCACAGTAGCTATCCATCTGTGGTGCAAGGCTTTAAGACGTTGACGACTGTCATTTACGTCAAATCCTATACGCCGATACGGCCAGCGGATTGCCACTTATCTAGAGGGGCAGAGAGTTGCCGCAGCCTCCTTCTGCGAGCAAGTAATACTCGAGAAGGAGGCGGCCGGTCGGGTCTGGACTAGACGACGGGGTGATCGGTGGAGCCGCCTGTCACTCTAGCAGAAGCAGGCCGCGGTGGCAGTGCAAAGTGCGCCTCCCCATACCCGGGGCTAGATGGGGACACTATGGTCCCCACAACCCGAAGGGGGCCATCTCGAAAGAGAAGGTCCTGGGTCTGCCGAGGTGCGAGAGATATGTTCCCTGCATTCTCACCTCCGACAACCTAAGACCCAAACAGTCGCCCTTCACCTCTGTGGCGATACGGATCATTTTTAACCTCTCTCCGCGTTAAAAAATTCTGAAAAGTGGGTTTTTCTTGACGTATCTCAACGTACGATACACCAAAAGTTGCGTCTCACCGGCGCCCATCCGCTGGCATATCGCGTCGTGAGTGCCCACTCACCCAGTGCTCGTGAAAACCGGAAAACTAAAGTTTTCACACGTGCCGACACGTGGTTTTATGTGAAAGTGCTTATAACTTGGTGACCTGTGATACGATCTTCAGGAAAAAAGTTTCCTCGGCTGCTGGGGGCAGTGGAGCTTCATTCGCCGCGCCGGTTCGTTTTTCCGGAAAAGCCCTGGTTTTTCCGGGAAAACCAAAAAACAATTACCGCGTGGCCACGCGGTACCTGTTCCAGCAGCCTGAGGGGGCTGAAATTTGGCCAGCAGAGAGAACCAGCCAGCAGCTACATTTTTCCGGAAAAAGAAAAATTTTTCGTCAGGTAGAAGATTTTATATTATAGTTAGAAAACTCAAACTTTGACCTAAAATAGCAGTGGAACCGGGACAGCTTTTGAAATTCTGCAACTGCTATCTTTTGCGCGCTACCGAGAAGACCAGGATCTGCTATTTTCAGGTTTTTTGGATGAATATTTTGGACACTGTAATTAAAAATTCAAAATTTTTAAATAATTTTATGTTTTTGTTAATATTTTAATTTAATTTTTTGTGTATCGGAAAGACCTCTATTTTATCTTAATTTTACAATTTTTTTCATATTTTTATCACTATCCAGCCCGGAGATAGCGAATTTTTAGTGTTTTTTCTAAATTAATTAAAAACCGGTAGAAATTCCTTGTTTCCAACACCGGGGGGGGGGGGGGGGGGGCCTCAGACAACCCTTCTGGACTTGTTTGAGCCCAAAGTTGGTGTCTCTATCGTTGGAAATAACGAAAATCGTAATTTCCGCCATTTTGGTTTTTTGATACCGATTTTTGGAACCCAGTTTTCTCCGGACTGGATTGGCCTATCCGAATTCTTTTTTCGGCTAGAGCTGCATTAGGCCGTATATTTTGAGGTTCTCTTGGTTTGGATCCTATTGGAGCCATTTTATTATTTAAGGCTAAAACCCCCCTCAGGGTATAGAGCTTGACGAGCTGACCCCAGATATCGATTTTGGGAGCTCTGCGACCAGCCGTTTAGGAGCTACAGTCGGTCAAACTTTGACCTTGGACGCACGGCGGCCATCTTGCCGAACTTCAAACACCCGTAGCTCCGCAGCGGAGGGTAGTAGAGGCCCCGGGTTTCGACTGGGGTCATCGGGGGAGCACCGGCTACATTACCCTGCACTTTTCCGGGGAAAAGGGGCAAAATTTTCCGGAAAAAATTGTCAAATTTATTTGACCGTTTCCGGATAAGGAAGTGGTAGAGGGGAACGAGCCAATCAGCCGGAAACTTTTTCGGGCTTTCTGGGACGCCTAGGGCCGCAGGTATCGGGTTCCAAACTTTGGCAAATCCGCCATCTTGAAAAGTTTCGGATCCCCATATCTTCGGAACGGGTGGTCGTAGCGGGCTCTGGTTTCCACTGGGAGACTCGGCTTTCCACTCCGCTCCCGAATCGTAGGGTGGGGGTCAGACCCCAAGAAATTGGGGGGTCAAATTTTGGGGGTCACCCTATTGGCTCAGCAAGTACGTCGGAAGGTAGATCTCGCCGAGACCTTTCCGGGGAGCCCACGCTCGGGGGATTTGGACTGCTGGTTCGTGAGATAACCAAGTTCCAAAATCTGGTTCCACTTGGAACCAAAAAGATTGAAGACTGGTTGTGTCCGAACCCGTGGGCCTAGGACCCTCGAGTTTGGGTTCGTTGTAGAGGGCTCGGGGAGCTCTATCAGCTCAACCTAGAGTAGCAGCACTACATAGAGTTGTAGGTAGAGTCAGTTGTAGAGTCTGCAATTTTGCTGTAATTTAGCCCAAATTTAGCCTGTGTACGCCTGTTGGGGGACTCTACCCATTACAAGGGTGACTGTATATTAGGTTAAGGATATTTTTAGTGTTATTTGAAATCTACTTTTAATTATTTTATATTGTGTATTTTCTTTTTGTATTATCTCTGAGTGCACTCAGCGAGTGTAAATATATTGACAAAGTTAATTGTAAATATAGTTATAAGTGTCAAGACACGTACCTAGCTCTATATTACATAGAGTTTAAGTATTTTAGACCTAGTTAGTTTTGCTAGTCGTCTGACAAGGGCCTATTGGCCAATCAATAGGGAAACAAATTTTGACAGAGTAGCTGGGCTACCTGGACATAGTCGCCTATTGGCACTTATTATACTTACCCTGTTCCAAACGAACTGTACCAACGCGTCGTACTCAAATCAATCCGGTACACACAATTATATACATCTACTCACCCTCATTACACTATATCTCCACACCAACAAGCGCACACATACAAAGCACACACGCACACACACACGCACACACACACACACACACACACACACACACACACACACACACACACACACACATACACACACATACACACACACACACTTATACACAGCACTGTTGACGATCGCGCACGCTCTACGCGCAGGGGCCAGAACAAGAATTTAGTTACATAGGACTTAGGTTAGGACGATCTTGACCACTTTTGTGGCAAGAACTTAGGTTAAGGCTTTATTTAGTTTATTATTTTTACCTTGTGCTTTGTGTTTGTGTTAACGTTTTTCTGCAATTTATTGCATTGTTGGGTGAATTTCCCGGGACCAAGAATTGCGTGGCATCGATGAAATCGGTACTAAAAATCATAGTTATAATGCTCTAACATTTTTTGCTAGTTAGGTGAAATAGTGATCTATGTGGGGCACTAAATATTCTATTAAATAAAATTATAGGTACTCCAAAAAAAAACAAAATACACCGAAATCTTTCATTGCCGTGTTTGTCCACACGTCACCTACTGTGTCGTGATACCTCATTGATAAAAATCTATTGGTTATTTTTATTAATACCTATTTTTAGTTGATACGTGAATAGTTAAAGTATTGTTAGGAAATACATTTATTCAAATATTTAAACAATACAACGAATGGTTAAAAAAAATACATTTGTCCCAGAACTGCCTGTCATCGCCGTGTTCTAAACATATTTTAGAATATTGTCTTATCTATCGACTTGCGTACTCCCTTATATGCGCTAAACGTTACATATTGGTGCCGCCTAAGTGCTCGACGCGGAAGAACGTACACACGTACCTGCGTTTTGGCACCATAGATGTAAGTATACCATTTTTATGTTACTGGACATTTTTTCTTTCATCGCCGTGGATAGGTATAACTTTCTATTTTAATAAGTTATCCTCTGGATTAAACATTCAATAGAACGCCATTTCTCTTGTTTATTTTTGTGAAGTGATTAATACTTCGAATAATTATTAGATTTTTTGTTATTTTATATTTTTGTCTTGTTTTTCATTGACGTGCTTTCATTGCCGTAGTTTCCGTGGTCAAAATTTGCTATGGCAATGAAAAAAAAAACACGGCAATGAAAAAAAAATCATTGCCATGCATTGTAAAACGATTTAGTTTCATTGCTGTGGCCTGATGTTTCATTTCCGTGACTTATGTTATCATCGCCATAGTATGATTAGGTATTACATTATTATAGGTAGCACCAAATACTGACATTAGAGGATTTGAAAACTTTCTACAATAAGATGAAAGATTTGATGAGTTTTTTACTGTACAATCAATTATAAATAGTTTGATTTTAATAATGGATTGTTTATTTTGCCAAGACTATGAAGAAGAACCTTAACCGGTGTGGCCTGTGATTATTTTGTCTATAGATTTTATAAAAATGTTATTGTTTCGCTTCACATTAAATATTGATACGTAAATTAAAAACTTGTACTTACTATGTATGGTGTACTATGTATGTTTGCATAATTAACAAAAGTATACCATATTATTTGTTTTATTCATATTATATGTATTGTAAATTTCTTTTTTGTTTGAAAGAATTTAAATAAATGATTGGACAATTCTTTGATTCTATTATATTTGTTTAATTGTACCCTACCTACTCCTTTTGCAGATTTTTAACCTATGAAATTTGTAATTATTGTATGTAAGTAGGTATAAGTATTATGTTTTATATGGATTTTCATTGCTGTGGTTGATTCTTTCATTCCCTTGGCATAATTCTTTCATTGCCGTGGACGCTTGTTTCATTGCCGTACACACATGTTTCATCGCCGTGGCATGTAATTTTTAATCTTGTATATCTCGTTAGTTTTTTTAGTTATCTGCTAGATATTAAGCGAGAATACATACAGTATCAAAATCTTTATTTAACGGGATTTTTTATTATTATATCACTCTTTTTTTTTTTTTTTTTTTTATACAGGACACGTCAATTTGACTTCACCTCGCCTGATGTTAAGCTAAAGGCAAAGTCTCGGAAAGAGGGCCACCATCGTAAACATTTACCATGTTAACAGTGGTGGCACTCAGCTTGACGGCCTCATTAGATGCCTTTTCACGCCCCGCTTAAAGGACCCGGGACTGTAGGAAGAAGGAAACACGTGAGCTGGCAGGGAATTCCAGGTCTTAGTGGTGCGGCATAGGAATGAATCACTGAAACGCTTGGTTCTAGCAGGTATACTCTGCACCGTAAATGGATGACATCTTAGCCCTGCACGTGTCGTCCTGTGAAGGAAAGGGGAGGGTGGGACTAATTGGAAGAGCTCGTCAGAACATTCACCATGGTAGAGACGGTAGAAAACTGCCAAAGACGCAACATCTCTACGCATCTGCAAAGGCTCGAGGGTGTTCGTGACCTCAGGATCCCCAATTATGCGGACCGCACGTCGCTGCAACCTGTCGAGAGCATCTAATAAGTACTTTGCGGAGCCGTCCCAGAGATGTGAGCAGTATTCCACGCAGGAACGAATTTGGGTCTTGTATAGAAGACACCGCTGCTCCGGCGTGAAAAAACGTCTCACTTTGTTCAGGACTCCGAGTTTACGCGAGGCTGATTTCAATGATACTCAAGGTAAAAAAATCCACGGAAATGAAGATTTTAACGGACCTGTTGAAATTCACCCTGTTATTACAATCCACTCGATTGTGTTGCGTGGATATTGTACCTACACAATGGTTATAGGCAAATCTCCACTTACCAAACAGGTCAGTTCCAACCCTGGCACCTCAGCCTCTACCTCTCTACAATCTCCAAGGTCTAGCACTACTAAATCTGTTAGGGATAGTATAGGGGAGATAGAAAATAAATCTTCTACCTCTTCCCCCATCACACAGAAATCAAAAACCGTCCAAAGTGGAACGGTAACCAAATTAAAAAAGCCTACTGTTAGCCCCGCAATAAAAAGTAAACCAAAAGTGATTCGCAGACTATCCGGGGAAATGTCCGTGACACGAGGTACCACCGACCAGACAGAAGAGACGGTTCTCCAATTGGCAACAATAGAGGCCCTCACGCCGGAAGAACGGCACACAACGGCGTTGTCTTGTCTGGACCTCATCAGGCAAGGATGTAGGGAGTCTAAAAACATTAAAAAAGAGATTAGGCTTAAGATCGAGGCCCAAGAGAAAAACCTCCGTAAAATCATAATATTAAGCGAAGGTAACAGACGGAAACTCATAGAGCAGGCATCCACACAGGACAGCGTTAGCATAATAGCTATGACCGATACTGCTGTCGGGGTTAAAGATCCTAGTAAAATGGAGGAGGTGTTAATAAAGAGGATAGAGGAGAATAACAGGCTACTGCAGCAAAACAGCATAGCCCTCGCCGAGATAAAAGGCAGCCTGGAGACGTACAAGGAGGGCGGGGGGTCACCATCATATGCGGCTGTAGCGGGGGCCGCTTCGGGGGCTCGGCCACCGCAACGTCCAGCGCTGCACTCGCTGGTGGTTACCTCCAAGGATGGAACAAAGACAGGGGAGGAACTCCTCGATGACCTGAGGAAGACCGCGCGGGAGGATGATCAGTGGATAACTGTCGAGCGAATCAGGAAGGCCAAAGACCGTAAGGTCGTGCTTGGCTACAAAACTGTTGAGCAAAGGGAGAAAGCCAAAGGGGCGCTGGAGGGAGGGCAGGGGGCCCTTAATGTGGAAACAGTCTCCAATAAGGACCTCCTGCTCATCCTCTATGGCGTCCTTAAATCCTACAACGATGAAGAGGTACTAAAAACCCTCAGGGTGAAAAACAAGAATATCTTCCGTGACTTGGAATCGTCCGAGGATAGGGCGAATGTCAAGTTCCGCAGGAACGCCCGGAATCCGCTCACAGTCCACATCATCCTGCAAGTATCCCCCACGATTTGGCGCAGAGCACTAGACCAGGGAACACTGCATCTAGATATTCAACCAATCAGAGTGGCAGACCAGTCGCCGCTCGTGCAGTGTTCCCAGTGCCTAGGGTATGGGCATAGTCGACGATTCTGTAAAGAGAACGTGCCCACATGTAGCCATTGCGGAGACCAGCACCTGAGGGTGGACTGTCCTAAGTATAGGACTGGACACGAGGCCAGGTGCTGTAACTGCTGGCGAGCTAAAAACGTCGACGTAACAGCGCACAACGCATTTGACCGGGAATGCCCGGTCCGAAAGAAGTGGGATGATATAGCGCGGTCAACCACGCAGTATTGCTAAGGGCGCCCCCGGAAACGACCCACACTACTTGGTACTGCAGGCTAACCTCCAAAAGAAGACGGCTGCGACCGACGATTTCATTCTGGAAGCCGTCAGAAGGAAAGCGTCGGTCGCACTCATCCAGGAGCCGTACACGGACCCCATTAGGGGCGGGATGAAGCGATACCGGGGTGTACGTATCTTCCAGAACACTGGACCGGGTGCGGGCACTGTAAAGGCGGCCATAGCCGTCTTCGACAACGAGCTCGATGTGATACAGTGCCCGCAACTCACCACCGACAACGTGGCGGTGGTGAGGATTCGTACCAGTGCCTAGGAGGTCACCCTAGTGTCTCTTTATGTAGAGCCCGTTAAACCCCTTGGCCCGCACCTGGCCCAACTCGAGCGAGTTGGATCCAGGCTGGGCCGCGGACGGCTCATATTTGGAGGTGACGCAAATGCGAAAAGTCCTAGGTGGGGAAGTAACATTGAGGATGATAGGGGGGAAGATCTGTTAGGGACTCTCACAGAGATGAGACTACACATCCTCAATGACGGGAGGGTGCCCACCTTCGACACTGTCAGGGGGGGGGGGGCAAAAGGTACTGTAGTTACATAGATGTCACCGCATGCTCTGGTGATCTTATGAGCTTGGTCGACGGCTGGAGGACCGACGACGATCTGGCCGCCAGCTCCGACCACATCGGCATACTATTCCACTTGAACCTGGCTAGGTCAAAAGGCATAAATATTAGTAGGACAACCAGGCTGTTCAACACCAAGAAGGCCAACTGGAATCATTTTCGTGAGAAAATGACCAGCTCCTTGGTGGAGAACAGACTGGTTGCCGAGGAAATAAAATGTATCAATGATACAGTACAACTTGAAGAAAGCCTAGCCAGGTATAATAACTGCATTAAAACAGCTACCGAGGACACGATACCGCTTAAAATCAATAAAGAAAGAGTAAGCATGCCGTGGTGGTCGGAGAGGCTTACTCAGATGAAGAGGGAGGTCGTCACCTTCAGGCGTCGCATAAGAAACGCTGCCCCGGTTCGGAGGCAGTGGGTGGTGACGCAGTACCTTGAGCGAAAAGACAGGTATGAGTCGCAGGTTAAGTTAGCAAAGACTGCGAGTTGGAAGGAGTTTTGCACGAAGCAGGATAGGGAAGGGGTATGGGAGGGGATATACAGGGTCATTGGGAGGTCCACAGTAAGGGAGGAAGACCCACCTTTGCTCAATAATGGGGTGGAAATGGATGCCAGTGGATCCGCGGGGCTCCTCGCCTCGGTCTTCTATCCGGAGGACCGAGTCGAGGAGGACAACGCGGATCATGAGAGAACCTGCGCGTTAGCCAGAACGGTTAATGGCGGGAGTGAACATGATGTTTATGACCCGCCATTTACCATTGGCGAACTATCGGACGCGTTGGGCTCTTTCAACCCCAAAAAAGCACCAGGACTCGATGGCTTCACTGCCGACATTTGCACACACGCAGTAAACTGCGCACCGGCACTGTTTCTGGAGCTGCTGAACAGGTGCCTGGCCCTGGAGTACTTCCCAATACCGTGGAAGGAGGCAACGGTAGTCGCTCTCAGGAAGCCAGGAAAAGAAGACTACAACTCCCCAAAATCGTACAGACCGATTGGGCTACTGCCTGTGCTTGGGAAGTTGTACGAGAAAATGTTGGCAGCTAGACTCAAGTTCCACTTGCTACCACGGATTAGTACTCGCCAGTACGGCTTTATGCCCCGGAGAAGCACCGAAGACGCCCTCTAGGATCTGCTGGGGCACGTGCGTGGCAGACTTTCGGAAAAGAGGATTGTCACGTTAGTGTCGCTGGACATAGAGGGTGCCTTCGATAGCGCATGGTGGCCGGCTATATTAGTACGACTGGCTGAGGAAAAGTGCCCCGTAAACTTGAGGCGAACTGTCAGCAGCTACCTGAGCGAAAGAACGGTCCGGGTAAGATACGCGGGTGCAGAGTGCATACGAGGCACACAGAAGGGCTGCGTCCAAGGGTCGATTACGGGTCCCTTGCTGTGGAACCTGTTGTTAGACCCCCTCCTTAAGATGCTAGAAGAAGAAGTGGACTACGTGCATGCCTTCGCGGACGACGTAGTCCTCGTCTTTGATGGGGACTCTGGACTAGAAGTAGAGAGACGGGCCAATGCCTCCCTCGAACGTGTTCGGGCGTGGGGTGTCAAAAACAAACTCAAGTTCGCGCCACAAAAAACGAAAGCTATGGTCATAACGAACAGAATTAAATATGACAACCCACGCCTGACCATGGGCGGGGTGGACATTGGCCTGTCTAAAGAGATTAAACTTTTAGGTCTAACTATCGATGAGAACATCAATTTCAATAGCCACATAAAGAATGTATGCACAAAGGCAATCAATATTTATAAGAAATTGGCACGGACGGCCAGGATCACCTGGGGGCTTAACCCCGAGGTGATCCGGACTATCTACACGGCAGTGATCGAGCCAGTAATATTATACGCAGCTAGTGCGTGGTATGAGGCGTCGGACAAGGTATGCGTCAGGAAGAGGCTGAACGCGGTCCAGCGGGTGTTTGCTCAAAAATTAACTAAAGCCTACGGCACGGTCTCCCTGCACTCGGCACTGCTGCTGGCTGGGATACTCCCTCTGGACCTCCGAGTTCAGGAGGTGGCCTCACTATATGAGACCAAGAGAGGAGTATCCCAGCCGTGGCTTAGGGGCAGGGAGGTCGAGCGGCTGGCACCCATTTTGGCGGCCCCGCATCCCGCGGAGCGAGTACGTCTGGAGTTCGACAGCGTGGTAGACGAGGTTCAGTATGACAACGTAGAATCGCACGATATTCGCATTTTTACTGATGGGAGCAAAATTGAGGGCCGGGTCGGGGCTGCTGTTTCTGTATGGAACAGTCAGTCCGAGACAAAGGCCCGCAAGTTTGCTCTCTCAGCGCATTGTACCGTCTACCAGGCGGAACTCCTGGCCTTGCGCAAAGCGGCATGCGAGGTAGAGCGACACAGCGCAGCCACGTTTGGCATTTTCTGTGACAGCAGAGCGGCTCTCCTCAGTGTGGTCAGTCCCCACTCTCACCACCCTCTCTCAGTAGAGACCCGGGACGCTCTTGGCCGCTGTCGGCAGCAGGGCAAGGGCGTCTCCCTCTACTGGATTAAGGCTCATGTCGGCCTCGAGGGGAATGAGAGAGCGGATTGCCTAGCTAGGGAGGCCGCCTTAAGACTTAAAAAGGCCCCTGATTACGACTAATGCCCTGTTTCATTCGTCAAGCGAATCCTACGACAGGGCTCCCTTGACGAATGGAACAGAAGATATCAGGACGGCACAACCGCCTCTACCACTAAAATGTTCTTCCCCTGCGCGGTGGAAGCATTCAGAACCATAAGGAGAATAACAATTACTGGTCTATCAACCCAGTTCCTTACGGGGCACGGTGGGTTCTCCTCATACTTGACTCGTTTCAAGCTTAGGACCGACCCATCGTGCGCCTGTGAACCAGGTATCCCCGACACCGTGGCCCACCTCCTGATGGTTTGCCCCATTCACGCTAGAGACAGGCTCGATTTAGAAATCGCCACTGGAACCAAAATCGACTCGGATAGCATCAAAACACTGATCGAAACACACACGAAGGAAATGATTGAGTACGCTGTTAAAACTGTAAGAACGGTCAATCTTAGGAACAGGACGTAAAGACTAACTGGGCACATTAACTAGGCGTAATGACTAGTCTAGTATAGTCAACAAAATTGTAATGTATAAGTTATTCGTGTAAGATTAAGTATATAATAAGTTAGATAAGAATTGATAATATTAAGATTATATAACAATATGCGAAATGTATTAGAAATACCTAGTAATAAGTTTAGTAATCTAAGATATTATGTATTGCTTACTGTATGGTTATTGAAATAAAGAAAAATAAAAAGTTAGAACTACTAGGTACACACAACCCCAGATGCCCCCATATCCTATCAGAGTGTGAAAGGTCGAATGATAGTGCGAGAGGAATATAAGAAGAAATAGAATGACAAAGAGAAAGATTAGCTTAGGAAGAGCTCTGCAAATTCCCAATAGCAGAGGTGTAGGTACAAAAAAAAAAAAAAAAAAAAAAAACCTAAGACCCAAAGACAGCGTGACTCGGTTCGAGACCGACATAACCACCTCCACTGGCTCCAGTTGGGGGTGGTATCCTTGGTGATTTTTAGAAAACTTATCTAGAGGGGTAGGCCGTTTTTTTCACGGTGCACTTTGATAGCAATACTTAGTCTATATGGTCTCAGCTTGTGAACTTCATAACATGCAGCGCGGCCTTTTTTTCTGTGCTCCGTGAGTAAGTATCTCTGATTTTAGTTTTAAAATAGGTCAGTGCTCTTTCCCAATATGTAGCTCAGAATACATACAAACCTTTCTATTGTTGAATACGTGGTAAATTACTCAGCATGGTATTGAGTGCGAGGTGGGGTCTTTAACCCGAACCTGATCTAATTTATGAGCTCAGACACGGGTGTACGCTTTTGTATGATCACTATTACTACAAAGCCTACAACCGCAGACTCAATTTGAAGGTAAGGTACGTTTTTTTGAAGTAACAAAGGTAACATCATACTGAGTATAATGTATGTTTACTATAGTATACCTTTGACAGAGTTAAATGTATGTTAACTGAACACTGCTAAATCTTCGCAAATATTTAGAAACTGTTAGATCGATAGTTTTTTTTTTATTTAGGTTTCTCAATAGAGTACACCCCGCTTTCTGTGATTTTTTACCCACGATGGAACGGAGTCGGTATATGCGTTTGGGGTGAGAGGATGTTTGTGTGTTTATTTGTGCAAATCCATATTGCCATTTTTGTCGAAAATACCAATCCAATTGTGATGCCGTTTTCAGTTATGGGTTGGGCTTTAATTGGAACATGTTCTTAGATAGATGTTACAATGACAGCTCATCAGAAAGCATTTTTAACCCTTAACTACCTACCACCTATTTCTGGAACTTAACCACCTACGTGCGGTCCTGGAGACCGCTCATGAATAACCACCGTAAATTCGGGTTTATATAGTATCAAAAGGATTTAAATGAGTAAAATACTTGTTTATACTTTAATCTTTTATTTTAGACTTTCAATAATCATCAACTATAATTTAATCTTGAGATATATGTTACTATCTTTCAAGAATAGTAATTTTAACATAAAAAATACTCTTCTTACGTAATGAGATCTGATTATTAAGAAACTTAAAAAATCAACTACTTTTCATTTATTTCTTTTAACTTAGGACTCTAGCTATTAAATTAAATAAAAAAAAAAAACATTAATCGTAAAAATCAACAAAATTGCAACCCTCCAACATTCACAATTTTTCGCGGCAGGTGCAGCATATTTTTTGCATACTCCGGACAAATAGATACCTGGCACATAAGTAAGCAGTCTCGCATTTCTTTTGCGGATCACATGTGGAACATGTCTTGTGAACTTCAAGTTTCTCCACGTCAAATGTGCTCGGTAGTTCTTCACTTATCTGTAGAATTAGACGAATTCTTGATTTCTCGTTGAATATGAACATTTTTCTGAGTGAGCTGAATGATATTATGCTGTGATGTTCTTCCTCGAGCGATATGAGGTACATATGCCCAGCGGAAACGATTAGGCACCAAAATAATTATGTTTTCTGGACCTACTCACTAAAACTAAAAAATCGTGTGAGCGAAAAAAAATCACGTAACCACCTACGAGCGGTCACAGAGACCGCAGGCGAAATATTTTTACTTACCCTGGCAAAACGCGCGCACGTCTACAGTCACCAATCGCTAGCTAGGTACTGTTGGATGTGTCGAAAAGGTATAAAAACGCGCACTGTCCTACGACACATACAGATCGAGATATTTGAATTTAAAAATACGTCGCGGTCTCGGAGACCGGTGGTAGGTGGTTAAGGGTTAATGCAAATCAATGTTGCCAATTTTCTCCAAAACTACTAGAGCGATTTTTATGCAGTTTTCAATTATTGGTTTGGGTTTGATTGGTGCATGTTCTTAGATAGATGTTACGGTGACAACCCACTAGGGGGCGCTGCAGTAAACATTTTTAGTGCAAATCCATGTTGTCAGTTATGAGTTCGGGTTTGATTGGTGTCTATTGGGGGGGGTGTTTAATTTACTTTTTTCAATAATTTATTAGTTAAGCTTATTTCTTCTTCAGGGGGTAAGTAGATACATCTTTCCACTTGCTAGATCCTGACATATACGCGTCTTGCATCTTCTACTTCGATAAATTAATGCAGAGTTAAAAAATATGTGAAAGAAAGTCGTGTTAGTTACAATATTTATAACTCAAGAATGGCTGTACCGATTCGGCTGAAAATTGGTATGAATATAGCTTAGAACCAGGAGACGGACATAGGATACTTTTCATCCCGTTCAACCTGTATTTTATCCCGGTGTTAGGTTCCTGTTCATCGCAGTCACGGGATCAGTATTTCTTTGACCTTAGTACATATGCATGAAGTACCAGGCTCACAGAAACTTTGTCTGGGTCGCGGCAGCAGGAGCAGTGTGTCCTAGATTATATTTTTCTATTCCGAACTTAACGCGAACGGAGTCGCGGGCAAAAGCTAGTATCAAATAATAATAAGATTTATGCTATCCTTTATTTATCATGCTCCCGATGCATACACATTTTCCATAGCAGTGATCAATAAAGTATGGGAAAGCATCGCACGTTATTTCCCACGCCACATATTGTGGGACAAAATGACTTTTTTTTTCAACCAATCCAATCCTTTCGGACGCAATACACTCCCATGCGAATTGGACGCGAGCAACACCTGCTACTCCCGATAGCTTCGCATCAATTCTGACGGTTACATGGAACATTTTATATTGGCATTACTTGTTATGCTTTGACTCTTGATTCGCTAAATGTGAAATCATTTGTATTTTTCAATAATTTATTTGTGGTTAAGGTTACGTTACGTTTACGTTAATATTACACAACTACTTATAGATGTCCTGGAATTTTCATTTCAGTTTCTTTAATAATTCTTAGTTAAGTAGGTACAATATCATCCCGAGTTAAGGGCCAATTACACTCGGGCGAAGTCAGAATGTGTAGCTAGTTATGTACCTATAAATAAAGGTATTCATCAATGCTGTTTCTGTCGGAGACATAAATACGCCGCCCTGACGACACGACCTACCTGCTTTACCCCGGCTATGTTATCGAGGAACATATCCGAGCAAAAGCCGGGGTGTGCGTGTTTGTTAGGGCGGATATTTGCTGTCGCCGTTTGCGCTGTCTAGAGGACCCATCCTTCTCCATCCTGTGGGTACACGTAGACCATGGCTCCGCGAGTCAGATCTATGTGTGCCTTTACCGCTCCCATACGTGAGATGCAGAGGTAACTCGACTCTTTGAATACCTGAGTCAGGCGGCAGATGACGCGCAGGAGCGGTTTCCGAACGCCGAATTGGTGTTTTTGGGGGATTTTAACGCCCACCACTAGATCTGGTTGGGCTCCGCCAAAACAGACCATGCGGGAAGAGCCACTCACACATTTGCCCTGGCGCATGACCTGACTCAATTGGTGCACAAGGTCACAAGGATACCAAGAGAGTCCGGTATAGAGCCCTCTCTGCTAGACCTTCTGTTGACGAGTGGCCCGGACCAGTACAGTGTCTCGGTGAGTGCCGCTTTAGGTAAGTCCGACCACTGTCTGGTCCGCTCCACCGTGCCCATTGTAGCGCCCCCACGACCCGTGCAGGGGAAGAGGCGTCTTTGGCACTACTCGTCAGCGGACTGGGATGGACTACGCGACTATTATGCGTCCATCCCGTGGGTTGAACGCTGCTTTTAGGGTAAGGACCCATCTGAGAGCGCTACTGCTGTCGCCGGTGAGATCGGTGTGGGTATGGAATACTATATCCCATACACCGATGTCACCGGAGTCCGCGGAGCGTGTCCGTGGTTCGGGCGCGAGTGCGCGGAGGCTGTTGAACATAAACAGTCTGCGTACCGCGCCTGGGTGCGGGCGCGCGCCACACGCGATCCCAACGTGGGTCACTTCAAGGCGGCGTACAACAGAGCCACAAAGGTCTGCAAGAGGGCTTACGTCAGGTCGGATGCCCAGCGCATAGCACGGCTGGGCCAAGAGCTAGTGGCGCATCCCACGGGTAGCCGTGGCTACTGGCGACTGGTCAAAGCCGTGCAAGCTAACTTCTGCCAGCCCTCGCTGCCCCCGCTGAGCAACCCCGATGGATCTCTGGCCCATGAGCCGCAAGAGAAAGCAAATTTGCTGGTCAATCTCTTCGCGGCCAACTCCCGAGTCGATGATTGTGGTATGCAACCACGGACAATGCCCACAGGTGACCACGCAATGCCTGATATCCATATCAGGCAACGCGATTTCCGTGCAGTACTGCAATCACTCGATGTCCGGAAAGCCAGTGGTCCTGATGGTATTCCAGCGGTCGTACTTAAAAAATGTGCAGCGGAGTTATCTCCTATGCTAACGCGGATGTACCGACTGTCCTACAGTTCGGGTATAGTGCCTTCGGCTTGGAAGGAGGCGAATGTCCAGCCGATCCCCAAGAAGGGGGATCGCTCGGACCCAGCCAACTATCGACCCATAGCCGTCACCTCAGTGCTGTGCAAGGTGTTCGAGCACATTATTAACACACAGCTCATGCGCCACCTAGAGGATCACTCCTTGCTTAGTGACCGGCAATACGGTTTCAGACCGAAACGGTCAACGGGTGATCTTCTGGCGTACGTGACCCACCTTTGGGGTGAGGCTATGGAAAAGCACGGCGAGTCACTGGCAATTAGTCTTGACATTGCCAAGGCTTTCGATAGGGTATGGCACAAATCGCTTCTTTCCAAGCTACCAGCCTTTGGCCTGCCTCCCAGACTGTGCAACTGGGTTGCAAGCTTCCTGCGGGGGCGCCGTATTCGCGTCCTTTGTGATGGACGAGCTTCGGAGTTCTTGCAGGTAAATGCTGGCGTGCCGCAGGGTTCCGTCTTATCTCCCACTCTCTTTCTTCTGCATATCAATGATATGCTCTCTAACGGTAGCATTCATTGCTATGCAGACGACAGCACCTTGCACGGGAGTTATTACGCAAATCCTGCGGCCAAGCAGTCTGATATCGCGGAAAAAAGGCAGCTTCTTGTCACTGAGCTGGACCGGATTCTGGACCACATTTCTCAATGGGGCGCTAGGAACCTGGTCGAGTTCAATGCCAAGAAGACCCAGGCATGTGCGTTTATAGCAAAAGTATCTCCTTTCCTACCCCTTCCCACTCTTCAGAACACACCACTGCCACTGCAGGATCACCTCAATATCCTCGGTATGGATGTTCGCTGCAAACTGAATAACAAAAACTATATCGAGAGTATCATCAAATCAGCCTCGCGTAAACTCGGAGTAGAGCACTTACTAGATGCTCTCGTCAGGTTGCAGCGACGTGCGGTCCGCATTATTGGGAATCCTGAGGTCACGAACACCCTCGAGCCTTTGCAGATGCGTAGAGATGTTGCGTCTTTGGCAGTTTTCTACCGTCTCTACCATGGTGAATGTTCTGATGAGCTCTTCCAATTAGTCCCACCCTCTCCTTTCCTACACAGGACGACACGTGCAGGGCTAAGATGCCATTCATTTACGGTGCAGAGTATACCTGCTAGAACCAAGCGTTTCAGTGACTCATTCCTATGTCGCACCATTAAGACCTGGAACTCCCTGCCAGCTCACGTGTTTCCCTCTTCCTATAGTCCCGGGTCCTTTAAGCGGGGCGTGAAAAGGCATCTAATGAAGCCGTCAAGCTGAGTGCCACCACTGTTAACATGGTACATGTTTCCGATGGTGACCCTCTTTCCGAGACTTCGCCTTTAGCTTAACATCAGGCGAGGTGAAGTCAAATCGACGTGTCCTATAAAAAAAAAAAAAGATGAAAACAAGTAAATACGGCTCATTCATCTCTACACAAACATATATACAACATTGCCAAAATGTATAAAAAATTTAAGGAATTTTTACAGCATTAAGTATGCTAACTATACAAATCGAATACATAGGGAAAAAGAATCTTCTCGGGCGGGACTCGAACCCGCAGTCTTTCCCTTACAGGGGGAAGATTCTTTTTCCCTATGTATTCGATTTGTATAGTTAGCATACTTAATGCTGTAAAAATTCCTTCAATTGTTTGGGCGCAGTTATCAAATTTCAATGTTTAAAAATGATTGTAACATCATTCATTGATTCCGATAGTTCGTAAGAAAATCGGTAGATGACGCCACGTCGCCTTAAAGACGTATAAGATGAGAAATTTGAATCATATCGGGCGTGTCTCGGTAGCCGAATTGGTCAAGGCATTCTCCCTGTAAGGAAAAGACTGCGGGTTCGAGTCCCACCCGAGAAGATTATTTTTCCCTATGTATTCGATTTGTATAGTTAGCATACTTAATGCTGTAAAAATTCCTTCAATTGTTTGGGCGCAGTTATCAAATTTCAATGTTTAAAAATGATTGTAACATCATTCACTGATTCCGATAGTTCGTAAGAAAATAGGTAGATGACGCCACGTCGCCTTAAAGACGTATAAGATGGGAAATTTGAATCATATCGAGCGTGTCTCGGTAGCCGAATTGGTCAAGGCATTCCCCCTGTAAGGGAAAGACTGCGGGTTCGAGTCCCGCCCGAGAAGATTCTTTTTCCCTATGTATTCGATATGTATAAAAAATATAATTGAGGAAATTACAAAAGTTATAATCTTAATATGTTACTTAGGAGTCTAAAATGTTTGTGATCTATTCAAATATTCTACTTAGTCGTTAACAAACATAGCTTAAAATCGTCTAGGGAAATCAAAATAGCCACTAGCCTATTGGCGAGCTCATGATAAAAGCATAGCAGAACATCACCGAGGTAATGTCGCATTGAGGGACAAAACGCAAGTTACACCGGCTTAGAACCGCCGCAAATAAATTTCCCATGAGACACGTATTTTACATCGTTGGCGACAACCGAGACGCAAGATGATCCGAAATATTTTAAAAAGGACGTTACAAGACGCACTACTTATTAGTTTGGGGAAATTGAAATAGTATTCCCATGAACATTGCTTTCTTGAAACAGAGTCGACGGTGAAATTAGATATTTTCTGTGTACATTTGTGTTTACTTGTGGATTTTCTGTTGACGAGCTTGATGAAATATAAAATGCCGTTAAGATCCTTTGGGCTTTGGAGGCAAAAGGTACGTTAAAATAGTAATGTTTACATTTTGTTGATATTTATTTTGGTATATCAGTTTCTCAGTATTTTAGGATACTTAAGTAAGAAGGGAGCCAATTTGACTCACGTATTCCTAAGTAGCAATATGTTGTGATTTATAAAGTTTGTCATTCCTTTTTCAGTCCTTTCCCTGTCAAAGGCATCAACGCTCGAGCGTGAATATTCTTAAACAAGACAAACTATGTTCCATCAAAGGATTAATTAACTTAACAGTGAAAAAACAAAGCTTCTCATCAATTCTCGAAAATTATATCTATAAGAAACTCGAAAGAAGAAAAAAAAAACAACTCCAAAGCGTCAACTTTGCTTATCACTGGGTCTTCAAGCTTTACCGGTTCGGCCCTTCTACCTATCGTATTATCAAATAGCTACTAACTATTAGTGGGTTGATGGAAGACAAAGTGGATAAACGATAAAATTAGAAATACTTGCAATATCAGACGTATCACACACGCGTTGCCATCCACACAAAACGGGTTCAAAGAGGAAAATGTGGACAGAAAGGAAGAGAGTTATTGCCTCGGGCACTCTCATAAACCGTGTAACATGCAGTTTAATGCAGCTTAAAGTCGATATTAAGTGAGAGGGCTGCTTATATCCTCGGTCAAACTCGTACTGGGAAAAATATGTCCTTTATATACAATCTAATACTAGTCAGCGTAACAATGATTTTGACTACGTTCGTGGTTTTGATTTGAGAGAGATAGAACCAAGGTATTAAGAGCAAATCAGACTATTTAAGGCGATCGTTATTTTGCACGGCTGTGTATGAATTTTTTTAATGTAATTTTTCATTAAGTCTGTGTGGATTAAAAATATTTACTTTCTTTATTTTATTGGTTTAAATTATACAATTTCAGTATAAATGTATGTAGGTACCAAATATCGGAACAATAAGTCAACAAAGAAGGGAGAAAAAATCAATTCATCATCATTTTGAGGAGTTCATCAAGATCGATTTTATGCTCACTATGATGAGTGTACAGTTAACAAAGTACTCAAACTGATCTTAATTTAATTTTTTTACCCCCTTTCAGTTGACCGATTTTTCTGATATTTGGTACATATCTTTAGTTCGGACAATAATAGCACATACATCAATAAAACTTTTGATTTTCTCGTAATATGACAGTTTTAAGATCATTTTGAGGCTTCGTCGTCAATAAATGTATGACGCTCAGTACCTATCTGCTTAATTTCTTCCATACTTTTAATATTAAACAATTTCCTACTTTTATTCAAAGTTTATATTTTGGGACCCGGCATCAACTTATAATGTTTTATTGGTATATCGGCTTTTATGTGACCTTGAAAGCCTGCGTTTCGTCCTTTATTTAGAACAGGTGCACCAATGAGCAAATTAGGTTCGCTTGGACCCTGAAGATTTTACAGGGTCCAATATGCCTACACCCTCATTTATAGATAATGTAGTAGTAAGCTAATAAATAATATGAATTTTTAGATTGATGCATTTTTTTTATCGTGCGAAAAGTCCCCACGGATACCACCCCCAAACGGAGCCGGTGGAGGTGGTTATATCACACTCGAACCAACTACAAGTCACGCCGTCTTAGGTCGCCGGAGGTGAAAATGCAGAGAGCATACCTCTCGCACCCCGGCAGACCCAGGACCATCACTTTCGAGATGGCCCCCTTCGGGTTGTAGGGACCAAATTAGTGTCCCCATCTAGCCCCGGGTACGGAGAGGCGCACTTGGCGCCGCCGCCACGGCCTGCTTCTGCTAAGGTGACAAGCGGCTCCACCGATCACCCCCAGGCCTCCGACGGAGGTCGTTCTGCGACCTTTGGATTGATGCATGGAAGTTTGTTCTAGCTCGATTCACATTATCTTGTACAGTCAACTACAAAGATATGTATCCAATTTAATCTTCCAAAATTATGTACCCCTGCGAGTGCCACTATGAACTAACCAAAGATTGTGACAAACATGGTATCCACTGAACTTGACAATAACATGTAAGAAAGAAAGAAAGAAAGAAAGAAAATTGGTTTTTATTGCGGATAAAAACACACATGCACATATCTAAATATAAAGAAATCCAAACAATAAATAATAATAAAGCGCAATAATTATGTATCCCACTACATTTCCTGTGATATGTACACTTACAATCTTGTCAAATACTGTGAAAGAAAATTGTATACATTTAATGTTCCAAAGAAATGTAACCATAATAAAAAGGATGTACGAATTTCGAAGTGCCAGCGAAAACAAAAAAGTTTCTTTAAGAATGCCATTTAAAAATAAATTCATTATTTTGCACATTTATAGAGATTGACTTATCTGTTTGATACTTCATATTACCTAAAACTAGCCTTTGCCTGCAACTTCGTCTCCTGGTTCTGAACTACATCTCCGCCAATTTTCAGCCAAAAGTTCTTGAGTTATAAATAGTGTAAGTAACACGACTTATGTATTCGACAATATATATATATTCGCGTTACTAATTATTAAAATAAGGGCAGTATAGTTATTATTAAACAGTTTTTACAGTTTTTTGTCATCTTAAGTGTAAGTTCTTTACTAATAAAAATAAATGATAATAGTCTTTTTTTTCTTTTATCAGTCATCCAATACATATTATCTTATGTATGAATAATGTTTTGCTATCTATCGGTTTCATTCGGAAAAGTTCGTATTTATCATACTTGCTTTCTATTTTAAATGTGTAATATTATGAATTTATTTTTAATTGGCATCCTATAAGAAACTTTTTATTTTACTAGCACTTCGAAATTCATACATCCTTTTTGTTATGGTTACATTTCTTTGGAACATTAAATGTATACAATTTTCTTTCACAGTATTTGGATAGATTTTTAATTAAGATTGTAAGTGTACATATCACAGGAAATGTAGTGGGATACATAATTATTGCGCTTTACACGCACACATGTTATTGTCAAGTTCAGTGGATACCATGTTTGTCACAATGTTTGGTTAGTTCATAGTGGCACTCGCAGGGGTACATAATTTTGGAAGATTAAATTGGATACATCTCTTTGTAGTTGACTGTACCTAAATAGCGATATATAAAAGGCCCTGACACGCGCAGTTTGTGTTGTAATATTCTATACTTGGCGAATTTTAGCTCGTCCACTGCAGTAGCATCCCGTGCTATCTTAAAAATATAACTGCGCTTATACAACACATTTTTGATCCAAGATATATGAATCGTACTATACTCATACTCAAACAATACATATTACCCTAATGGAATTAGAGATGGGAATTTCCATAGGAAATGTATATGTTATGCTTTTTATCCTGATTTGTTATGATATTGTACGAGGTAGCAGAAGTAAATAATTTAAAAAACTAAAAAAACATCTAGCACGCACTAAAAATTATAGCCTGTCCGCTATCTTAGACGTCCGCCATATTGGATTTAAGTCACGTGACTATTGTTTTTTTTCGGATTCCTGACAGCAAACCCATTCGTTTGATACCCATCTCATGGGGGTGGATTTCAAACAGCCAGTCCGCCATCTTGGGGAAGCCGCCATATTGGATTTGTTATGACGTTTCTTAGCTAGTCATGTATTATCATCAAACTCAGAGCGTGTGCAAAATTTTATCGTAATCGTAGACCGGGAAGTGGGTCAAATTAAGATGCCAAGATTTTCTTACATACATAGTTACAATTGTAGCTAATAAAGACGTGTTAAAAAGATATTATGATAATAAGAAGATAACATAATGTACCTTACTTTTGATGTCCACCAAAGGTAATTAACTCCAAATTAAGACTGTTCTAATACCTGTTATGATTTCGTCAAGATTTTGTTCCGGAACGGTATGAATAAAGTCAAGTAAAATATTTTCGTAATCACTGCCCTCCAATTAATTTATTTTAATTATTCGAAGGGAAGGAATGCTTGTGCAAAACTTTCCTTATAACAACCATTACTGCGGAACGCACGGCCCAAATTAAAGATAGCTACGTTCTAAGAACTTTGGAATTTCTGTTTGTGATATTTATTTTACCTTCTACAGGTCTAAAACCGCCACTTTAATGGTGAATTACACAAAATTAGAATATGCTTAGTATATGAATTGTTGTGCTTCTCAAATACTGCAGAATAAGGCAGAAAAAATTGAATCGCTCGGGCGGGACTCGAACTCTTGATATATCCCTTACAGAGGGAAAGCCAATACCAATAAGTCACCGAGCCAACAACCATAATGCCGCAGTGGAGTTTGTTGCGCCGTTTCTTCTCCACCAGCGCAGCGCCTTGGAAGCGGTGGTAAACTTAAATTAAGTAGAATTAAAATTGACGTCAATAAGAAACAATTTTATTGTTCAACATATAAATGACTATGACTATGACTAATGATGTATTCGATTTGCATAGTTAAACTTAATGCTTTAAAAAAATGTTGTGATTCTGCTCAAATAAGTGACTATTTAACTAATTTTATAGCAATCTATTAGGAATTACTAGAAATTTTTAAAATTACTCGCATCATTAAAAGCTTAATGTCATCGTCTTTATTGGTGGTACTGGAAGGTAGAATAGAATAAGGACACTCCTTCTCTTTTCGTGGGCGTCGTAGAAGGTGACTTAGGTTTCAGCCCCATCGGCTGTACTCCAACCGACAGTATGCTTACAGCCCGTGACAAAGTAGAACCGAAAACCATTGCTAGAGAAATGTGGGTTCCCTTTGAGAATTTACAGACGTGAATATTGGGATGTATGTAGGTATAATCTTAATCTCAGTGCTGGTCCTGGTGGCGTCAAAGGCTTTCACTTCGGAGCCCAAATTTAGTTTTTTTTTTTTAAATATTCCACAACATTCTACATATCGCTATCTAGACCCATGGTAAGCTTTTTATAGCTTGTATTGTGGAATCTAGAATGGGAAAAACATACTTATATACTTTTATTTTGGTAAATACATTCATATTATACATAAAAACACCCAGACCAATGCAAATACTCATATTCGTGCATACAAAAAATTTTCACTGAGCGGGGATCGAACCCGCGCCTCCTGCACAGAGGCTGTCATATACATTATAAGTAGCTATCGTACGGGTTAAAAATAATATACCTAATGATATTAAAATAATAATGACACTAACAATATTGTCCATCAACACGAGCATTAAATAGCTTTAAGAAAATCTATCATAGTATAGTTGGTATATACAATGTCCTTCCCATCGGATTTTTCAAAAATCATATTGAACTAAATGCATGGCTAAGCATTAATTTTATCGCCATACTGACATTTCAGCCCCTCTGCTTCTTACCTACTTACCAATACGCCTAATTTATATAGACACCCCGTGCTATGTACATTTCTATATTGTGTTTGAACATTTCAATGTATCCAGCCTGTGGTGGGCTCTAAATCAAAATAAATTGAGATATACGATCCTGTCACATGGAACTAACTAACTTAGGATGGATGCCGACTAGGTTCATGCTTTGTTTAGATTAAGCCAGTGGAATGAGAGAGTAACTGACGATTACTCTCTGACGTAACGTTTAGGTACATATTTTCTTTAACAGAAAACCACAAACGCTCTCAGAGTAAAGGTGTTACTCGCTGTTTTTTTAGAGTTTATGATAGCTTGGTTCTCTGCCTATAAGAGCCCTTGAGGGTTCGGGGAATATGAAACTAAATAAAAAGATTTTTTCAGACTTTTACTGGATAAAGTGAATTTCTTAGGAAAATTTCTGCACCGATCCCTCTGGAATAACAGCGATGGTACGATGCGCGAACGCTTGGGGTGCGGCCGCATCCTTCTGCGAGCAAGTAATGCTCGAGAAGGAGGCGGCCAGTCTGGTCTGGACTAGACTCCGGGCCCGGGAAGCCCGTGAAGAGCGAAGGCGGACCGGACGTCGGAGGTCACAGAACGACCTCCGTCCTCCATGAGCGCTGGCCTGGGGGTGAGCGGTGTAGCCGCCTGTCACCCTAGCAGAAGCAGGCCCCGGCGGTGGCGCAAAGTGCTCCTCTCCGTACCCGGGGCTCGTTGGGGACACCGAGGTCCCAACAACCCGAAGGGGACCATCTCGAAAGAGATGGTCCTGAGTCTGCCGGGGTGCGAGAGATATGCTTTAGGCAATCTCACCTCCGGCAACCATGGACCCAAGTAGGCGTGCGTTTTAGTCGGTTCGTGTCCGATATAACCGCCTCCACCGGCTCCGTAGGGGTGGTATCCGTGGGGATTTTGCGCAAGATAAAAAAAAACCCTCTAGAATAAGCACCAAATCGAAATTCTGGGCTATTTCTGTCTCGGCAGGGCATTTTCAGTAAGCAGCAATGCTAAGATTTGCCATTTCTACTTGATTGGCTCTTCACTATCATCTTTGATGACCACACTTGCATTGATGAATTTGGTACGATTATTTGTTAACGCAGAAAACAAAATACCTAATACAGAATAAGAAACAGTATCTTCACTAAGGCAAGATACTAGAAATGTCTAAACAGATCTTGATATTTGAGTGTTAGTCTATTCTGAGATGACAGACTCCAGTGTTATGGAATATGTTCTTGGTTCGTGAAAGCCAGTATCCATTTGCATTTGTGGTGCTAGCTTCCGATAACTAATGGCTTTCTGATGTTTGGTTTCTGTTTCACCTACACGTCATTATTAATTTTATAGTTTCACAAGGCTATTACCCGCGTCTTCAGTCTGGCTTATATACTTTCTAAGTGTAAGACCTACAACTCTTCCCGTGACATCACTAGGTACTGTAGGTACGGCGAACCAACCAACACTAGACTAGGCCGGAGGTGAGGTTGTCTTCAACATATCCCTCGCACCCGCCGGACCCAGGGCCATCCCTTATGGTCTGGCCCACCTCAAGGAGGGGGGACAACGGTATCCCCAACTCGCAAACTATAAAACTCACCCATAGGTGCGGTATCACATACGAACTGATACTTTCTGACCCACAGTCGGCGTGCGGTTTTAGTCGGTTAGAGTCCGACATAACCTCCCCTTCTGGCTCCGGCAGGGGGGGTATCCGAGGGTATTTTTCGTACAAAAAAAAGGTACTTTCTGAAAACTTTCCTTGGGCCTAACATCAGGCTATTTCAAGTCAATCGACGTGTCTTATAAAAAAAAATGTTTCAATCGCGCAGTGACATTATATCAAACGTCAGTAATTTATATTCATTCCGCACAAAGACCAGCAAGACTATAGATAGCCAAGACACTACTTATGTACGTAACGTTATATACTTTCATAGTAAGTCCCTAATGACTGTAAAAGTTATTACAAAACAAAAACAAATTCCCTCAACACAATCCAACTACGGACCAACGATGCCAAACTGTTTATAATTTTAAATCACCAAGGACGCAAGCGATAAATCACTTTTTATATCCTATCTCAGTGATGGATTATCGCTCGGAGTGCACCAATAATAACTTTTATACCCATTGACAATACATATTTACGCCTTTGTTTCATATTTTAACGCTTACTATAGAGATATAAGATAAATCGTATTGGATTTTATTTTGAATTGAATTTTTGAAGTAATATGCAACAGAACCTTTCGTTGCAGGAGAGATTGTCTTTAAGATCCGTATATGGGATTTGTATATCAGCTTTTCCTCTGAACCCCAATAGAAAGGCTTTCAGCAGGGTTTCATCCATTATTTGGTAGGTGCAGCGACTTTATTTCATTGTCGAATGGCAAAGATATGGAATTTTTTACCCGCATACGTATCTCCCTTTTCTTATGATTTCGGGTTCTTACAGCTGAGCATGTAAAAGCATCTGTCAAGATCGTCAAGGAGACCACCATTTTTGCATTCTCAGCAACACGACTGGTTTCGAATCACGGTACTGTTTACATAGCCTTGAGTCGGAAAGCCGGGCACGTTGAAAAGAGGTGTTCTATTTTTCTAACACACCCAGAAGAACCACACATAAAGTATTCCACTTAGCACACCCATAGGTGGGCTTCAAATAAAAATTTAAAGTAATTAATTTCCTATTCCACGCAGCACACCTACGAATATCACTCGCATCGCGGAGACTACGAAATTATAATACTGTGGAAAAGTAAAAGAGTCTTATTCAGTATGAGTAAGTTCCACAAAGTGCCAACGATTAACGGTATGAACAGAAAATCACAGTATTTTATCATATCTCTCGAACCTTTAACGGGTTTCCACTTAAATAAGTAGCATCCACCATCATTCGGTATTATTTATGATATTTCTAGGTATTATCGTGAATCGTTGTACTCGTTACTTGTTATAATTTATTGGCCGACGTCAGCAGGTGGGCTCCGCTTCGTACCCTGTTTAATATCATTTAATTAACTTTGGTCATGTCATTTTATTATAAATTAACGTCTATAAATATTATGGTTTCAGCTATTTTATATCCGGCATGGAGCTTCTAATGTTTTAATTGTAATTCGTAAAGTAGCCTTCCTGTGTGTAGCGTGAGAGTAGAGTTTTTGTTATGTCAGGGTCGAGAATTCGATTTCTCAATGCGAATATTTGGCATGCATGATTATTTTATAAATTTTTCTTTTTAAAATTATTTAATATAGGAATTGCTTTTTTTGATCGAGTGAGCGACAGCGAGCGAGAGCTTGCTGTAGAAAGGTGCTCGCGGAAGCTACAGACTGTTTACAAAAGAACGACTAGTTTTAAATTGTTTCGCTTAACTTACTAAGTGAGAACTAATATACTTGGTATGGACCAAGTGATAAATAGGTAATTATTGTAGTCATCATCATCCACATAAAGACGTTAGTCCTGATTGCATCCGAGGCCACGGTGCCCTCGGAGCTCAGGGTCCGCCTTCCGGCTCTTCCTCCTCCACTTCGCACGATCTTGGGCGTCCAAGGTAGTGAGACCGTTTGCACGCATGTCACCATCCACGACGCCAAGCCAGCACTTCTTGGGCCTACCCCTTCTACCTGGACCGGGTGGGGGCGCCATTGCCAGGCATTTGTTACCTACGTAGCTGGGCGGTTTCCGCAAGACGTGGCTGCACCAGCGGAGGCGGCTCTCTTGCATTTTATCTGCGATGTCACGGACATGAAGGCTGCCGCGGATGCGCGAGTTCCTCACGCGATCTTTACGCGTGACTCCACACATCCACCGCAGCATTTTCATCTCCGTGACACGCAGCATCTGCTTGTGTCACTCCAACAGCGGCCACGCCTCACAGCCGTATAAAAGGACAGGTGTAATGATCGTTTTATAGACCTGCCCCTTCAGCCTGACTGGCATTTTAGTATCGCAAGTGACGCCAGTCATTTCCCGCCACTTAGCCCACGCGGCGGCAATACGTGACTTGACGTCGTAGTCGATGTCACCAGAAACGTGAAGTACAGATCCCAGGTACTTAACCTGATCCGTGCGCTCGACCAAGTCATCGCCTATACGAACAGGTGTGGGATCTGTTGAGTTTAACGCCAAGTACTCTGTCTTCGCCACATTTAGCTTCAGACCGCCGTTCTCAAGCGCCTCCTTCCACACTTTCACACGTCGCACCAATCTGTTCCTGTCTGCGTCCATCAGCGCAATGTCGCAAGCAACCATGGAGGCTGCTCATGTGAGTCTCTGATACTGTCCGACAAAACGTCTAACACCAAGCTGAACAGGTAGGGACTAAGTACGGATCCTTGGTGTACCCCGACGGTGATGGGGAAGGTTTTCGTGTCGCCAACAGCGGTCCGAACCACGGTAATTAATCAAATAGGTAGGTAATTAATAAAAAATCAAATAGGTAATTATTGTAGTGCCTGGGTATTATGATAAATAGTGAGTTAGAAGACTATGGTGGAAATGGAGCGGGGATCTCTCATTATTGTTCATGGTTGATTTTTTTAAAGCCACATATATCCATAGGTATGTGAACCGTAGTTGAGTCATTATGAACCTGAGTCTAATTATTAATTGAAACTCTCATATTTACATGGGCATTATGTATAATGTCCAATTTATCATTCGGTCCATAACATACTCAGTCGATTTAAGTATTCATCTCATACTCGTACTTCCGTTTTCGCTAATACATTTTACAAAATATTTGCCTATTAACCTAATATTTAATAAGTCACATTAATTTTAATAAAAAACAACGCAATAAAAGGTTGCTTTCAATTAGTACCTCCAGAGGCGTACAGGGAAATTACATTTAGACTGAACGTAACAAATAACGATGACCACACCTTAATAATGGGACTACTGGGTTTTTCGTAATGTGGCAAAATTCAATAATAAAAATGTCGTTTGAGCAATACATTTATTTTAGTAACATCTTCAGCATTCGAATGCTAATCCAAAGTCTGTTTTGACAAATGTTCGAATCCTGGGTCTCCTACTAGGTTGTAAAATCACTGAAGTTTTAAGGGCTGGATGCTTTTGTTTTTGACAGGGGTGACTACCATCTAGCACCTCAACATCCAGGCCAAAAATGAAGGGAATTAGTAGGAAATTACAAAAAATAAGTTTGATAGCAGGTGGTACCCAATAATATTTCTTTCGGTTTATGATTGGTAAATGGGTACCAAATTCAAATTCAAATTCTATTTATTTCAGACCATATAGATTGTTATCCATATAGTCCATATTGATTGTTAGTAATACATGTCTTAGCGCTATGTTAGTTAAAATTAGGTACAAGAATAAAGTTACAGAATTAATAATAATAATCTAAGTTGATCAGTATTTTCTCGCCGGCACCGGTACGGAAACATGTCTTCCGCAGCAGTGTCGGAGAAAAGAGCAATCTAGCCTAGATGCAACCATCATCAGGACCTTGTTAGCGCTGGCCCGCACCCTGCCATCGAACTTATTTCGATCTTTTCAGTGGCAGTCGGGTTTTTTTTTTGATCATTTTGATTGCCAAATCATAAATATTTTGTAACGTAAATTGTTACGTGTCTTGGGTGGTCTATAGCGTTAATTGCTTGTAAACAGGTGGTCAATGTGCTTGTCCGTTACCTTAGTACCACAAAACAAATACCTTAATAATATAATAACCCATAGCGTTTCGAAAACCGCATTTTTGAACGTGACAAGCATGACTGACATACCCGCAGTCAAGATATCTATAAAGTTAATGTTCGATGGTGTGTTGTACATTACACTGCGACGTCTACCTAATGACGGCCGTTGTGCGAATTGTTTGATCTACAGTTCGAATAAACGACGAATTAAGCTTCTGTTGCTATTCTTTTAAACATTATGAGTTATGAGTCATGCAGTAAAGACATCTATATAGATAATGTTCAACATTTTCCGCAATATAATGGGCCCACAAGGAACGCACCATCAGGACGGCTTCATGCAATAATTCAGTGTAAATTGCTCGGTGGTGTGTTGTACATTACACTGCGACGTCTACTGACAGCCGTTGTTTGAATTGTTTGATCTGCAGTTCGAAATGACGAATTAGGCTTCTGTTGCTATTCTTTTAAACATGCAGCAAAGACATCTATATAGATAATGTTCAACATTTTCCGCAATATATGGGCCCACAAGGAACGCGCCATCGGGACGGCTTCATGCAACAATTCAGTGTAAATTGCTCGGTGGTGTGTTGTACATTTCACTGCGACGTCTACCGACGGCCGTTGTCCGAATTGTTTGATCTGCAGTTCGAATAAACGACGAATTAAGCTTCTGTTGCTATTCTTTTAAACATGCAGTAAAGACATCTATATAGATAATGTTCAACATTTTCCGCAATGTAATGGGCCCACAAGGAACGCACCATCGGGACGGCTTCATGCAATAATTCAGTGTAAATTGCTCGGTGGTGTGTTGTACATTACTTTGCGACGTCCACTGACTGCCGTTGTTCGTATTGTTTGATTTCCAGCTCGAATGAACGACGAATTGCAATATACTTTTGTTGTCATCTTTTCGAATATTATTGATTTTTGAAATTGATTACACCTGTATATGATGTTGTCATTCTTGTAGCGTATTTTTATTTTCATTCAATTATTAATTATTCTGCGATATAGTACGCATTTAGAATCAAATTAAGAATAGTTAGTCATAGTTTATATGTACTGAATTTCTAATAAACTTGCCTACTTGTCCAGTTCAGCTGTTCTGCCCGTCAAGGCAAGTGGCAACTCGCTGGTCCGCGTATTATACTACGAACTTCGCACCGCCAATTATTTTCCACCCGTGTGGCGTTCGATCCCGTTCCCGCTGCACTCTCTTATACAATAATATAGTTATCTAAACAGCAACAGAAATAACCACATTGTCTCTTCTGCGTATATGCCGCTGCCTGCCGAATTTGTTGACATTAATGATCACGGTTCTCTATTTTTATTCCTACGATTTTTGTCATAATTTAACATTGCATAATGTTACTTGTCCTAACATTATTTAAGCATAATACTCATTTGCCATAACTTTTTAATCATAATTTTTTTATCCTATTTACTATAAGCATACTACCCCAAAGCATAAATTTACTTAAGCATAACGTCGCGTAACCATAACTATTTTAAGCCTACAATGGCGTTTACTAATGAAGCTCGACGGAGCCCCGCTCCGCGGGGCTCCTACTTCTAGGTGGTTTAAAAAAAAAAAAACACACAGAACTAACCTAACGTATCCGAGTCGGATTGCACTGAGTCGGGGTGTTAAAATAACTATTAGACAAATAAACAATATGCTTCACAACTTTATGCATATCAAAGTTGTGAATAAAAACATTAGGATATACAATATTTATGCTTAATAACACAGTATGCTAAAAACCAATTATGGCACACTATTATTATGACAAAGAAAATTATGCCTAACTTATTATGACAATTTAAATTAGGACAAAAACCATTATGAGAAAAAATGGAATCCCAATGATCATTGCTCCGTTCCCTTGAGCAGTAGCGTGATGATATATAGCCTATGTGTTATTCTGATGTAAAAGCTATATTATTGTACAGTTTCATGAAAATCCATTCAGTAGTTTTTACGTGAAAGAGTAACAAACATCCATCCATCCGTACTCACAAACTTTCGCGTTTATAATATTAAAGTAGGATAGAATGAGAAATGTATGGGATTTGACGTATGTGACATTCGTGGACGTCTGTCATATATACGTCAAATTTCATACATTTGTTATTCTATTCCACGATACGCTGGCCAGCGAATTGCCACAACTTATCTAGAGGGGCTGGCATGTTCAAGTAACAAACAAAGTGTCATCTTTCCATTCAACTTTCTCTAGTTTCTTTTTCTTTTTACTTCTTTATAGACTAAGCAGAAGCATGGTAGCCGCATCGTACCTTAGCTACTACCACTACTACTAACGTCACATTTATAAATATAGTGTAGTATAACATTCTTAATAAATATACTACAACCAGACTGTGGTAGATCTCTTCACCTTCGCAACACTTAATACAAACTGTGACCTAGCTCCAAATTTACCTAAACCTTTTACGATGTGTCCACAGGAGCCCCAAAGTACCGCATAAAAGACTGTAATAAATTCAATTGAACGAGTGTCGCCTGCAGACATAACTCGCCACCCGACCACGCCTGCTTCCACCCGATTCCCTTGCAACAGATTTTCTTTAAAGAAGATTGCTAAAGGAACTTTAAACGGTGGCAGTCGTTTGTATAAAACTTTAGCGTTATTTCCTGTTTCCCTGTAGTAAATCTAACTGGGATGTGTCGGTGACAGGCTATCTGCTGTCCGGGATTTATTTTTAATAACCAGACTTGGTTGCTTATTTCTAAAAGTATTTTTCCTACTCTATTTCGTACTTTCATACTATATCTGCGGTAGCCTAGTGGTATGGGTAATGGACTGCTGAGACGAGGTCTCGGGTTCGATCCCAGGTTTACCATGGCACACACCAATGACTTTTCGATGCTTTTCGAAGTTATGTGTGTATTATCGTAGGTTTATAAGTGCCCGGTTAATGACAAAGATGGGATCACTAATTACTATAACGCTCATTATTGGGCCCCGAAACAACAGGGAAATCCCAATAAGAAGCGACCAACAGGATCTCAAAGAAGATTCAGCGTAAATGTGTGGATGGGCATAATATCAAACCATTTGATTGGACCACACTTTCTCCCCGACAAATTAAATGGTGAGCACTACAAGAATTTTTTAAGAACACAATTAAATGATTTGCTTGAAGACTTACCCCTGAATCTTATTAGAAACATGTGGTTTCAACACGACGGTTGCCTGGCACATTATAGCAGAAGTGTCCGAGAATGGTTAGACACAAACTATACCAATAGGTGGATCGGGAGAGGTGGACCTATACCGTGGCCAGCGAGAAGCCCAGACCTGACCCCCATGGATTTTTATGTATGGGGGCACATGAAAAGCATAGTATACGACGAAAACCACCCAATTGAGTCTGTAGACGTGTTAAAGGAAAGGATTCTAATGGCAGCAGATCAAATAAGAAGAGGTTTAACAACATCGATGGTTAAAAGTGGACTTAGAAACAGAATGCGAGTGTGTGTGCGAAACAGAGGTGAACATGTTGAACACGAAAGATAAAATAAAATACATTTGTTTAACCTAATTTAAATTGTTTTATTTTATTTTGTAACATAATTGATAAATTTTACATTAATTTCACTACTCCTTTTAGTACTTTTACCAAAGATTATTCCAAGAAATCTAATAGCAGCCTAGCTTGTTATACCTTGTTGAATAGCTAATGAAACGTAGATATTTTTAAAGGTGTCTGCAGCCTGCCTGTCATAGATTTTTTTTTTACTATTGCTGGTTGAAGTTTGATTTGTACTGATTTATGTTTGATGCTATAACTATCAATCTTCTATCTACAACCTATTTAGTTGACGTAACTCTATTTTTATTTTTCATTGTGATGAACAAACTAAATATTTGAATTATAATAAACAAAAAAATGGGCCATTAGACAAAAATTGGATATTTTTTCAAAAAAGTCTTTAAAGCCTTATAACTTGAAAAGGGTTAGGTTGGGGGGCGGGGGTCCAAGGGGAAATCTGTCAGAAATGGTGGGAACCACGACCCCCTAACGGGGTTCGCACGACTTATCAGGTAACCCTGTATATTGTTATGTTTTTCATACTGTGAATTGAAATAATTTTTTAAGTTACTTGCTGAAGTGAATTGTATTTTTTATATATTTTTGTCTATATGTCTGTCTAACTGTCTTATTGTTTTGCAATTGCAAACAGAGTTGTAATGAAACTCCGAAGTGGTAGGCCCTATTTTTATGGAATTTTAACTATAACTATAGATAGCTGATGTTCTAAGGCGTAACTAAGGATACTTTATTTTTTTTTTTTTCAATATGTATCTGGTTCTGTAAATAAATGAAGCCCAGATCGAAATCCAGCGTATGAAATTGCGAACACATCTAGTTTGTAACGTAATTGTACCATACTATTCCAAATAACGTGATTACGTACAGTAAGACGAATTAACATGACTGGTTAATGTATAGCTAACAATTTAGTTATGTATATCGTCTGGAGTGAAGCCAAAGTTTGGACTCCATAAAGTAACTAATTAGGGGTGACTAATTACCGACCGGTGCACGTGACGCCAATCGATCACTCACCGAATGTTGACGGCACACGATTGGTGGCACACTTCTATGGGTAGCTTGTGTTAGATTATAATATGTCTGGAACCGTAACTTCAATGTTTAGGTAAATATTTTTGGGAAATATGTCACGTTCTATCTTTTTTATTTATTTATTGATACACAACAAGTTACAATCAAATCATTAGCAAAACATAAACAACTGGCAAACATTTTGAACTGGACTGTAACGCATGATAAAACAATAATATGGTGTACCAAGTTGACTGAGTGGAAATACAATATATTTATTATTATTACATACGAGAAATAGTGGAACGGTTCACCCGGACACAGCATGTCGGCTGCAGCCTAGTCACACTGTTCAGGTTGTAGGGTACCTTTTATGGTTTTGATGTACCTAACTGTTGAAACTTGGATCAAAAATGACGATTTTGAAATTTATTATTTTTTAACAATTCATTATACTATATGGTCATGTAGTTCATGTTTCAAATGAACTAAGAAATCGACTGTGACCTTGCGGACCTATCTTTTATTTTACAGCTTTTGCAGGACAAAGATTAAGCTGAATATTTAATAATTAAACCTATAGGAAATGAAGGAACGATAAACTCATGAATCATCGTCTTGGCATAGTCATATCTAAAGCTAAGAACTCGGTTCATGGGGTCTGCTTTGCTGTTTTTGCTCGATGAATACTCTATAGAACCTGGACCATACATATTAATTCGGGCTGAACTTCTATCAGCAATATTAGAATCTGTATCAGATGTTCAAAAATACACATGAATTAAAAAACATTGCCCTCCTCCTTCGGCAGTCGGGTAATAATCACACTATTTGCATAAGTGCAAACGTGATATATTCACTCATTTTAACAAAGGATGTGCTACGAAAATCTGGCAGTTAACTACCCACACACCGCAGGCACACGTTACACATCAGCGTACAAGTTTAATCTTACCCAACCAACCAACAGCAAGCATCGTCCGTTGCCCATTAAAAGTACACACGCGGTTGCGGTACAAACTATTATAAACTCCACATCGAAAGATAAACGGAAGGGTAAACGGTTTTACCCAACTTCCTTGCCGGCAAATATGTTTAATTTCAGTAAAGGCTTTCTGACCGCCCTGGGCTAATTTGAAGAAATAACTGGGAACTGTCTACTGTTGGCTTCGCTAGGATTAGAGAAAATAGCTTAGAATATTGCAATGCGAGAATGAAACGTTTACATAATGAAAGTAGAAATAACAATAGACAATTACATCCCTACTCATTTGTGTAAAGAGTTTAACCAGTTTGATCACATCAGAAAAAATGAATTGCTCAGGCGGGGTTCGAACCCGCGACCTGTCCCTTACAGAAGGAATGCTCGTACCAAATGAGCCACAAGTTAGCATACTAGATGCTTTCTAATTTAATTAAAAAAAGGTCTCCCTGGTTGGGTGTTGAAGGCAGTCTATGATGTATTATATTTTTTTTAGATACGTCATTCAGGAACATGGCGGCAACAACAAAAATGGCACAAATACCAAGTAAAAACAATTGCCACTTACTAATAATACGCCAATATTATTAATGTATATGTATTTTTGATTATTATTTATATAAAAAGAAATGTTATTATTACTAATTTATTATTTTTTTCCGTCCCCCATAGTTTTTTCGTTCCGCAGCATTATTGCCGTAGGACCCACTGTGCCCTTTTATCCACTGTAGCGTTACTGTATTATGGGTGGATATCTTGTTTTCAAATAAAATTGTTTGGAACCGCTGAAACTTTGTTTACCTTTTCTCACTCGCTTCGTTGGCTTTACTTTACATATACATACGTGTCACGCGCAAACGTTATTCCGTAAACCTAACCAACAGTTTACTTATCGTAATCGCGAGAGAATCATATTCCGTAATTGTAGATCAATTTGCTCTTAGGATATTGAATATATCTCGTGGGTAATTTAGTGACTGTCACTCATATGTCTTCGTAAATGCGCGACGGCCATTAGTATTTGATAATGTACAATTAATTCTACGTTGTATTAATGTGCACAGATCAGGTTGTTGGGGTTATAGATCATGTCATTAGTGGAAACTACTAGTATTAGTTACTTATGTATCGACGGCAGAAATAGAAAATGATTGTATTCAATGAATAAATACAATTTGAAATGTAAAAATTTCAGTGACTATTTTGATTGGTCTGCTTGAATGTTATAATAGTAATCGGTTCGATTCCTGAATTGATTAAAATGTTTTCATGTTTTGCTGTTCGAAAATTCTTATTCGTCTAAGTCGATCTCACGGAGGCATATTATTGCGGGTAAAACTCCAGACTATATAAGCAGGATAAAAATAACTCAATTCAGCGGTTTCAACCCAAGAAAACTGCATTGATGTGCTGTAGTTGTTTCTAGGAGACTGCAATATAGGGTTCTTCAAGAAGGGCATCAGAAAGTTACCCACAGGGTCGGCAATACGGGTCCGGTCAACTACAACCGTCTGTTTCCCGAGATGTCTGAATTCAATATGACTTAGGCCCGATTGGCCCGAACGAGGTGACGTTCTTAGTGTTGGACACGTCCATAGGCCTCGGTAACCACTTTCCATCAGGTAGGCCGGCCACCTAAATGGTTCAAAAAACCTACTTAGGCGCTTTTAGTTGTGTTTTTATGTGTAGTGAGAAACAATCATTAGTACCTACCACTTCGTCGAATAAGAAAACCCCGACAATCTTCAATTAAATGCATACAATACAAGAATTGCAGTAGGTACAAAACTAAGTATGGCAACTAAGCAAATATGGCAGGAACAAGCCGCAACCCAAGATTTGTGGTGCAGTTTCGTATTTCGGGGATATGATAGTCGAGGCGGGAATATTAATCCCGCGAGCAGTTTGGAATATGGTCGACGTGTTAGGAGCCTCGGATGTATAGTGAGCTGTAGGTAGTGGCATCTTTAGTTTTGGTTTCACCTGCTAACGTGTACCACTTGTCCACACATTGTACTCCGCAGGAACTCATGAGTGCCTCTGAGTGCTGTCAGAGTGGTCGCACACTGGGCAAATAAATTTTGACACAACATGCCGTCGACTCGACAGAAGAAATAGAATTATAATAGTGAACTAAAGTATATGAATGTTTTCGAAAATGTCTTCAGACGTGCCGAAGCATTTTTAGTTGAACAAAAATCATGGAACACGCATCATCTTCACCAAAAGCTTGGGCCATCACCAAACACGTCACAAGTTACTTAGTATTCATTTTTATCGGCAGGTCTCAAAGACTGCTTGGCATTATTTTTTTGTTTTCAAAAAGGATTAAAAACCTTTTTTTTTTTTAACTTTTTTTTTATACCACTTAGGTGGCAGACAAGCACACGGCCCACCTGATGGAAAGTGGTTACCGCGGCCTATGGACGTATGCAACACCAGGGGCGTTACACTCGCGCTGCCTACCCTGAAGAAACCTTCTAATGCCCCTCTTGAAGAACCCCATATTGTAGTCGCTAGGAAAACCATGGCAGGGAGTTTCCTTCCACAGCTTGAGCGTACGTGGGATGAAGTTCCTTTCATACCGCACGGTGCGCACCGTATTCGGATGCAATGTGTGGGGATGAATTCCCTGTCTATGGCGAGCGGTGCGATCATAGAATGTAGCTGTAGGCATCATGTCAAATAATTCATCTGAGCACAAACCATTATATAGGCGGTAGAAAACAAACTTTATGCACATAAACATTTGTACAAAGGCGGACTTAATGCCAGTCGTCTCCCAAGCTTTCACCACGAAGTCTGGGGTCCACTTTATCAGACTAACTCTGGATTTGGTTGAACCTCAATATTTAGAAATACAGTATACAGTGTAAAATGTTAACATAAAATTTATACCCAAATTCATATTCGGGCGAAAAATAAATATTATCAAACTCAATCATATTTTCTATAGGCGCCTAATTCAAAGGGATCCAGTCTTACTTACCATATATGGGCGTTTTCGTAATTTTAATCTCATATTACCATACAGCGTGATTAGAGAGCTACAAAAAAGGACAGAGGGTCATGATTCGGGTTTAATCAGAGGATAGGGCTGTCCCGTGGGCCCTATTGACCTTTGGTCCCTAATGAAGGATCGCTTCCGTTGCCTCTAGCGTCTTTGTCACTGTATTGTGTGCTTTGTGTGACAGCGACTTAAGTTAAAAGCGAAAGCGAGTGCGACGTATATTATAAAATAACTAGCTGTCCCGGCGAACTTCGTACCGCCAATTTTTCCCCGCCCCGCGATCCGCGTCAGATCCCGTTCCCGCTGTACCATTTAGGGGGATGAAAAATAGATGTTGGCCGATTCTCATAGATACCGGATAAGCACAAAAAATTTCATCAAAATCGGTCAAGCCGTTTCGGAGGAGTATGGCAACGAAAACTGTGACACGAGAATTTTATATATTAGAAGATATGTTCACGTATAAAAAACCATAATATTAATTTTTAACACGGAGGCTAAGCAATAGGTTTTTTTTTAGGTGCGAAAAGTCCCCACGGATACCCCCCCCCCCCCCCCCCCGGACCGACTAAAACGCACGCCGTCTACACTTTGGTTGCCGGAGGTGCGATTGCAGAAAACATATTAATTAATATGATATTACATAAAATAACTTAAATTCCAGAAGGGGTAGGCAGAGGTGCATTAGCACCCACATTTCGCCAATTATGATTTTTGGTCCCACGTTTACGTTATAGGGGGCCAGCCTATTGCCGTCTAGCGGGCCTTCAAGTAAGGTCTTGTACGGAATAACTTTTGTTTGACAATAATTATACCAATTGGCAATTTAATGTATTCTGGGACTCCATTTTTGTATTTGCTCAGTTGATATTGGTTCGATCGGTTTTCCTGGGTAACGTATGATTATGGTATATGAGAGTTATAAATATCCTTATCTATAAAATATTTATTGATTAAAGTGTTAGAACAAACCCCTGTGGCGTGATAGACGATATAGTGAGGAGGATTTACTAAAGGATGTGCAGACGTGCCACTGCAGAAATGCGTTGTAGGTAGCAGATGCTGAGCTCTTATTGTCACTAGTAATTTTAGATGTTAAGTGGATGTGGCTGTTATGTATAAATTATTTGAGTGTGCATTACAACTTTACGGCGAATGTATTTGGACTAGATACAGTTAGGTATTATATTTTATATTGTCATCTGTTTTTGTACCACATTGAAACGAATTGATAATACGGAAGCATAGAAAGTTTGAAATATTATTATGCATTAAGGAAATTCCTAGTGCCTACAAATGATAATGAAAGGATATGCAATATTGCACTAGCTAGAAGAACATTTTCCAACTTATGTCTCGATGGAGTCTAGAAACAGTCGAGGTTTTCTGTTTTGTTGTTGGTCTTACCCTACTTATCCTGAGTCATATAGGTACAAATTAAGCATCCCGGATAATTTAAGCGGGGCGTGAAAAGGCATCTGATGAGTCCGTCAAGCTGAGTGCCACCATTGTTAACACGGTTCCTACATGTTTACGATGGTGACCCTCTTTCTAAGACTTTGCCTTTAGCTTACCATCAGGCGAGTTGAGGTCAAATTGACGTGTCATTTTATAAAAAAAAATTATACAAGAGGCAAAAGAAGCACTAAACTCCAGAAGCCATGGAAGATCTGAAGAATTTTCCTGCTCTTGTCAACACAGACGGGTAGATTCTGCTGTAATTAAAGCTATTCTCCAATTTATTTCCAAGCTCTCATGGAGCATAAGGTAAACAATCGCTTAATATCACTATCAAAATTCTGTACTATTATTTGAATTTCGAAATTTTCTTAATCCGCTATTCTCCATCCTCTTGGATAGGATCCGCATTAAAAGCCTTTCGCTACTAATTGCGGCTTATTGCGGTGGAGGATGGTAATCCAAAGCTTTGATTGCACGCAACCGCGTCGCACTGTGGATAATACGAAACAATTGATCTTTGTATGCGTTTGTGATGCTGTGGCGGTTAGAGCGCATCTAGTTCTGCATATTTAAATAGTATAATATTGTTCGTGCATACCCGATAAAAGCAAGGCTAATCTTTCATCCTAGTAATATTAGAAACGCGAAAGTTTGTGAATATGGACGGATGTATGATGAATGTTTGTTACTCTTTCACGTAAAAACTACTGAATGGTTTTTTTATGAAACTACCTATAAAATAATATAGCTTATACATCAGAATAATATATAGGCTATATATATCATCACGCTACTACTCAAGGGATCAGAGCAGTGATCGTTAATGTCAACAAATTCGGCCGGCATCAGCATATACGCAGAAATGACAGTGTGGTTATTTCTGTTGCTGTTTAGATAACTATATCATTGTATAAGAAGGTGCAGTGGGAATCAGACGCCACGCGGGTGGAAAATAATTGGCTAGTCAGGTCAGCTAGTAAAAAATAAAACAGATTACCAAAGTAAAGGATATACAGCAAGTAGTGTGTCAGCCTCTACGTCGCGGTGGTAGTGAACGCTAATGCTACGCAGGGGGTGCGAGTTCAATTTCCTCTCAGTGCAAATATTTTTACGCATGAATATGGCTATTTGCATAGCTCTTGTTGTGTCTCAGAGAGCACGTTAAGCCAAAGCGAAACAGGGACCGACCCGGTTGTACGTTGTCAGTAGTAGGAAACCTAAAAAGTTCAACAACAGGTTTAACTGCAATACTTGTTACACCTCCCAATGGGTTTTTGAGATGAGATGGTAGGCGTTTCACGGAAAATATCGAAAATAAAATAAATTGCACCCTTAGAATGAATTGACATACTTACTTACTAACGTACTTTCAAAATCATGTGGAACCGTAGCTCCCTTGTCACGCATAAGGCTGTCTGTCCACCGAAGCGGAGTGAGGCTGCGGAGCGGAGAAACGGACAAATATTAACCAATGAGATTGCAGAAAATTTCCGCTATTCGATTTTGTGCAATCCTATTGGTTAATATTTGACCGGTTTTCCGCTCCGCACAGCCTCGCTCCGCTTCGGTGGATAGGCAGCCTTAGGGAGTAATGAATTCACGTGATCTTTTGCATGCAGATAATTTATAGGCCCGAGAGTGACATACTCTTTTTACTCTCAAAAACCCATGGTTCCTGTGGGACGCAATAACCCAATTACTCGAGAATAGAGCCGCGAGCAATGGTTAGTCCAATATGCTATTCATGAAAATGGTCCTGGATATTTTTATGCTTTATTGTAGTGAAAAACAACATGGCTAACTTTATGGTAAACAATTACTTTGGACTAAGAGCGATTTGGGGTTGCTATGAATAAAATGAAATAAAAATTGTTTAATTCGGGCATTGCTCATGAATGTTAGTTACAGAAGGCCGTATGATCTATGTTAGTAAATTTAATACAAAACAAAACTTAGTCGTACACATGGACATAATTAATGTGAGTGTCTTTGGCAAGGTGAACCTGTGTCCAATGTTGCATAATAGCACTGTCCACGTGAAGCCTTGCCACAACACACTCGTATAACGGTGTTAGAATTCTCCTTTTAAAAATTGTTTTACTAGATGACGTTGTCAGATTTTCTTCGATTTTCTACATTACACCATCCGACCGATTCGCTATTTAGACTCAATAAAAGCAATCATAGTAACTAGCTTGTGATTCTTGTGGTTTTGATTTTAATTCTGCTTTCCTTACCTTTTTTAAATTTTCCTCTTTTCACTCTCAATTATTAATCGTCTTTGCACCAAACAATATCTCTTGTTATTCATAGTAGATGCTTACGAACAGGTGCTTCCATAATAGTATAAAAAATATATTTACCACGTATTGGGATCCTTCTTTTTTTTAATTGGTTATTACTTTAACCATGCTGTCAAATGTTATTTATGCTCCGCAACCAAACCAGCCAGCACAACTTCTGGAAACTTTGTTTAATTAAATCTTGGCGATTTCAAAACGTTTAATTCGTAGGCGTCGAAATTTTGCGGTTTCGGTTCATGTAGTGTTTGGCCCCAACCCAAATTAGAGTTACTTTAGAAAATCTTGATTCCGTCGGTATTTACTTTAGTGAGTTAAATTGAGTTGGATCTCTGAGTTTTGCAAATCTGTGGTCGAGGCCAAGGTCCGCAATGAACAGTTTCGGATTTCAGATCGGATGACTATTTTATGGTAATAAAGCATCGAATTTTACTTTTTCGAACCTGATTTCCGAAGACAATGCTATCACATGTTCACTGCTGACATATTATTGCACTAATTACTCTTCGAAGAGAGAAGATTAAATATTTTCTTAAGGATTTTCCTGAATATAGATAGATAGGGTAAAGCAAATCAAAAGCACTCGGAACCGGTAGGCTTATACACGAAAGGCCTGATGAGAAATAGGAAACTTGTGAAGCTTATAAAAGGACAGGAGCTAGTATATGTAATAATCAATGGACAGGAGTAGGTGGCGAGATGTTTTCCCTATCTAACCCGGGAAAAAGGAAAAAAAAAATTACAGTCGAGAAAAGAGATTTGCACCTTACAACTCTACCTGTATGAGAAAGTGCAACCGTATCTCTTTTATTGACTGTACATTATAGATTCATCGGAGGAACCTCTTCTTCCTGGAGTCCTCTGTTAATTGAGAGTAAGATGCAAATAAATGAGGCAAGTCACGGCTACGTTTACATTACCTTTTACTATTATAGCATTACCTCAGTTCTCAGTTTATTTCAATTATCTTCAGTGCAATTACCCAGAGTGCGCTATTGGCATGAACTACAAATCTTCCATTTATTAAATAGTCATTCGACTACAGATATATATATATATAATCACGCCTGTAAATACCTAAAGGGGGTAGGCAGTAGTGTATGAAACATCTATTCATTCTCCAAGCATCTTTCGACACACAACCATTTAAAATAGTTCAACTAGATATTTATTGATTTAATTATCTTATAATACTGTATTAAATTACGGATATTGTACGGGCAAGCCATCGTACATCCATTTTTGCCCACGCTGCAACCTAGTTTTAGCGCGAGCGCAGATGACTTGTATATTTTTACATTCTTACTAAATTTATATTCATACTCAGAACGTCACTAACTGTCACACCAGACACTACTCAAGGAAAGATCTGCCAACATAACTACTTGTAACCTTTAACTTTATTTTAACTAAATATATAACTTTAACTACGGCGGTCTTTCTCTACGGCGTTCTCAACCAACTCCAACTACTATTCCTGTACGGTGCTTCGTGGTCAACTAAGCGAAACCCCGTACATTGTTGGTTTTCTTCTCGTACATATTAATAGAGAGTAGTTTCGTCCTGCGGTTCTACCCATACTAGCAGATATCTTTGGAACATTCGCATTGCTCCAAGCACTGGGGTGCGAAAGACCCATGAAATAGCCCTTTGGCGATTCTTCTACCCTCACAGCAATGGTCCGCTGCGCGGACGCGTGGGCGGCCGGCGTCTCCTTCAGCGAGCAGGTAATGGTCGTGAAGGAGACGGCGGAACGGGAGAGGCGGCACGAGCGACAGAGATTTGTGGATCGCGCAGCCCGCGCGCGCAGGCAACTCGGGCGTCGGAGGGCACTGACTGACCTCCGTCCCCCATGAGCGCGGGCCTGGATTGACGGGTGGAGCCGCCTGTCACCCCAGCAGAAGCAGGCCACGGCGGCGGTGAGCTGAAAAGCGCGCCTCCCCATTCCGGGGGCGAGTCGCGGACACCGTTGTCCCCCCTCCCGAGGAGGGCCAAACCGTAAGAGGTGGCCCTGGGTCAGCCGGGGTGCGAGGAATATACAGTCGGCGTGCGGTTTTTGTCGGTTCGAGTCCAACATAACCTCCCCTTCCGGCTCTGGCAGGGGGGTATCCGAGGTGATTTCCGCACGAAAAAAAAATGGGCGATTCTTCTACCAAATAAATACCTATTGTATTCTTCAGCGTAGCGTTAATCCGAGTCGCATCCGAAGCTTTTTCAACTTGGAATCTAAGGCCCCAGACCTAACCACCAATTTAGCTGCGGATTTGGCTAAACTATTTGATATTTTCCGTGTAGTGACAGCCATCTGACCTGTACAACCCAAAGGCGATATCGAAGCATTGTAGCTAGACCAGTTGTAAGACTTTTTAGGACTCCAACTAACCGTAACGACTGCCATAGATGATTGTATGGAAACCAACAGCTTGACATGTTCTCCGAGGCACGACCAGACCAATGCAAATATATTCATGCATTCAATTGAGCGGGGATCGAACCCTCCTACCTAGCGGCTGCGATGGAGTCGGTCTTCGTAATGATGATTGGTAAATTTTATTATCAACCACCTAACTAAGAATGATTAAAACATAATAGACATAATTGGGGCTCTTCGAGGTGAGCGATCCACATATGAAACTAGGCGTAGTTAAAATGATTTATAGGATAACTCAGTTTGACTCGAGTTAACTGAGTTCACCCGGTTTGGCCAAAGTGAGTTAACTGTGTCTATCGCATACTGATATTATGACTAGGTATTCATATACTATAAACTAGGAAATCTTCAATTTTCATTTGTATAATCAACTTTAAAACTGATTTAGTGATGTGGATATCCCGTTCTGAATGTTGAGTTTTTGGATTTAAATTTATAATTTAACTAGCTTTTGCCCGTGGCTCTGCCCGCGTGGATGTCGGTTATCGTGACCAAACATAGCCTATGTTCTTTTTCAAGGTCTAACCTATCCCTATACCAAATTTCATGAAAATCTGTTCAGTGGTTTAGGCTTGAAAGCGTAACATACAGATAGACAGAGTTACTTTCGCAAATGCAATCGTTTCACAGAAAATATCGAAGATTAGCCGAGTCCGCAGTTGGACTAATAAAGCGGGGATTAGCGCTAGGATGAAGACAAAGAAAGTCTTTGCTAAAATCTTATCCATTGTTTAGCATGCATAGACTTGTAGGTGAGGTGGACCTGGTTCTCAAGTGGTATGTTATGAAAATAGTTACTATATTTTATACTACCTTTTGCTTGCGGCTCCGCCCGCGTGGATGTCGGTTATCGCGACAAAACATAGCCTACGTCCTTTCTCAAGGTCAAATCTACCCCGATACCAAATTTTATCAAAATCAGTTCTGTGGTTTAGGCGTGAAAGCGTAACATACAGACAGGCAGACAGAATTACTTTCGCATTTATAATATTAGTATGGATGAAAGATTAGCCTTGTTTTTATCGGGTTTGCACTAACAATTAATACACTGTTTAAATATGCAGAACTAGATGCGTGAAAGAGTAACATACAGACAGACAGACAGAGTTACTTTCGCAATTATAATATTAGTATGGATTGTTCGAAAACCATAAACTTGTCTCACTAAAGTCACTATGCGACAAAATAACTACCCCTATAAAAAGTAAGTTGCTTGAGATTATACAGTCATCTATTAAGAAAGTCCATGACATTTGTTTGTACGGGGCAAGGTCACCTACTTCAGGCTATAAATTTACTCGCAAAGGTATCTAAGTCTTCCGAACCTTTGTTAACCGAAATGTGACTGAGCCACGCACTTGCCTGGAGCTTTGCCTTAACTCTTTTAAACTAGTTATACGTTTTAAAATCTTTAAAAAAAACTGAACCTCTTTAACAACTGCAAAGTAACTAAAAATGAACTAAAGTATTGACTTACCAAAAGTTAAGGCAATCGGGCAACAGGAAGGTGTTAAAATTTTGATATTATCGACCTGCCGCGAGAGAGACTCGCAGATCGCGCCGCCCCCGTTAGTGTGCAACTCGGGCGGCACGGAGGGCACAGACTGACCTCCGTCCACCGTCCTGACGGGTGGAGCCACCTGTCACCCCAGCAGAAGCAGGCCACGGCGGCGCACCTCCCTATTCCGGGGGCGAGTCAGGGACACCGTTGTCCCCCCTCCCGAGGAGGGCCAGACCGTAAGGGGTGGCCCTGGGTCAGTCGGGGTGCGAGGGATATGTCGAAGACAACCTCACCTCCAGTCTAACACTACGACCCTCAGTCGGCGTGCGGTTTTAGTCGGTTCGAGTCCGACATAACCTCCCCTCCCGGCTTCGGTGGGGGAGGAATCCGTGTGGATTTCCGCTCGAAAAAAAATATATTATCGACCTCGACCTACCAAAGAGCAGACCAAACTAAATAAAACCGTTTGAAATCTTGATGATTTTACGGGCCTTGCTCTTATATGGGCTGTTCTTTGTAGTCGAGTCAGTTATTGTTACATTATTATTATAATAGGATTAATTAAAATAATTTAAATGAGTATGTGTGGTTCAACCGATGTCATCGAGGCCTAAGCCAACATCACTTGCAAGGTATGAGTTACTTAGAGTGGTTAAAGTGTCGACCTTACGAAATTACTAATACTCACTCTAACCCCTCCCGCTAAGTTAAATTGTTTGTGTTAGGAGTGGGTTAACGTCGGCAGTGTAATGGCCAGGATTCAAACCCGGGACCTTTCGATCGTAAGACCGACTCCTTAACCATTAAGCTACTGATGATTTTGCCGGGTTGCGAGAGATATGCTTTCGGCAAACTCACCTCCGGCAACCAAAGACCCAAGACGGCGTGCGTTTTAGTCGGTTCGAGTCCGACATAACCACCTCTACCGGCTCCGTGGGGGTGTACGTGGGGCTTTTTCACACGATAAAAAAAGCTACCGACGACTTACTTGCCCAATTGCCGCTACATCAATATAATTTAAATGACAAGAAATAATCATAAGTACGTATGTATAACCTTGGTCCCGACTGCTACAAAAAGTAATTGTGACAACATAAATCACAAGCCCAATACACATAAAATAATAATAGGTAATAAACAGGTATTATCTTGAATCAACAACAACATGTCGCGTGTTTAGAGAAGATGGTTATCAATTCACAAAATGTCAAAGTACTCCATACTGAGATTGTGTACCAACATCAATATAACAAAACTACATACAAATTTAAATCTTATCTTAATAGTACTAGAGTTGGCTGTGAATGAAGATGAAAGTTTGTTTTAGATTCGAGTTTGCAAGCGAATATCGTGAGGCGTTACGTTCCTTTCACAGTGTAATGGTTAGAATGTCAAAGATTTCTATAGCTCAAGAGTATAAAGTTTTATGCCTTTATCTTTGTCACTTCTAGAAGGAATTTGTTTTATGAAAGTGTACCTCTATTTTGTCATATCCAGTGACGTCAAGCATTTTCTGGATAATCTTAAGTATTTTCCTTTCAAAACTGGAAGTTATGCTTTTCTATCTTGAAAGGCAAATACCTAACTAGGTAACTTGTTTATTGAATAGTTTCATCGTTATATTATTTAGTGAATGTTTTTTTTGGTTCAGGGCAGGGTTTCTTAACAGTCTCCGTGGCGTAGCGGTAGTAAACGCGGCCGCTTCGCAGGAGGCACGGGTTCGATCCCCGCTCGATGTAAATATTTGTAAGCATGAATATGGGTATTTGCATTGGTCTGAGTGTTTCTATGTATAATATGTACCTATGCATTTACAACAAAAAAAGTATATAGATATGTTCGTGCCTCGGAGATCACGTTAAGCCGTCGGTCCCGGTTGCTATACGAACATATATTGTGGTCGTTACGGGTAGTTAGAGCCTTCAAAAGTCCAACAACTGGTCTAGCTGCATTGTTTCGATATCGTCTTTGGTTTGTGGAGGGCAGATGGCAATCGCTTCACAGAAAATATCGAAGTTTAGCCAAATCCGCAGTTAGACTGGTAAAGCGGACCCCAGTTTCCAAGCTGAAAGTTTCGAATGTGACTGGGATTAACGCTAAGATGAAGAAGAAGGGCAGGGTTTCTTAAAAAAAAAAAAGCTTACATAATATTATAATACCTAGATTTGATGTTAAAAATAAAATTTAGGGGCGACAATAAGAAGGTGCTTAGTTGAACTTTATTAAAAAATATGTTTAGTAGCTTTTGAACGAAATATTTTTTATTGAGATGAGAATTATGTCTTCACTTGAAAAGCTATAAGCTCTCATCTTAAAAATAATTGCCCGAATCGGTTTATTTTTTCTTTGTTGTTACTTTTTTATAAGCGTCAACTCTAATTCCAACAACACATTTTAAACATCTTGAAGTAAGTAATTGGCGATACAACTAATAGCCGTTTAGTCCAAACTCTTTTTTTTTACTCTATTTTCTCCTTACACTCACAGTCGTATCTATACCTAATTTTTAATCTATGTTAATGACTGAGTCAAAGAATTGCAACGTCGTCGTCGGTACGCCAGTTGCACAAACATTTCGCTTACCGTGATCATTACTTGGCTAAACGTATCTACAACGATCACTTACATATCTTACGAGCGAAAGATACACCTTCATTATACTGTGAGGAAGAAGAAAGGTCAAGTGCGAGTCGGTCTCGCGCCCGACCGTTTCCGTACCTATACAGCTTCCATTAAAATCACGTTAGTTGTATAGGAACCCTAGGAATAATGGAGAATGTTACTAGGTGTGCAAAATTACTTGAAAGTTTGTTACAGTATAGCGCTTATATATATATATATACCTGTTTTTGTTTCATTCAAAAATACCACACACAAGTGGTATGCAACCACGGACAATGCCCACTGGTGACCACGCAATGCCTGATATACGTATCAGGCAACGCGATGTCCGTGCAGTACTGCAATCACTCGATGTCCGGAAAGCCAGTGGTCCTGATGGTATTCCAGCGGTCGTACTTAAAAAATGTGCAGCGGAGTTATCTCCTATGCTAACGCGGCTGTACCGACTGTCCTACAGTTCGGGTACAGTGCCTTCGGCTTGGAAGGAGGCGAATGTCCAGCCGATCCCCAAGAAGGGGGATCGCTCGGACCCAGCCAACTATCGACCCATAGCCGTCACCTCAGTGCTGTGCAAGGTGTTCGAGCACATAATTAACACACAGCTCATGCGCCACCTAGAGGATCACTCCTTGCTTAGTGACCGGCAATACGGTTTCAGACCGAAACGGTCAACGGGTGATCTTCTGGCGTACATGACCCACCTTTGGGGTGAGGCTATGGAGAAGCACGGTGAGTCACTGGCAATTAGTCTTGACATCGCCAAAGCTTTCGATAGGGTATGGCACAAATCGCTTCTTTCCAAGCTACCAGCCTTCGGCCTGCCTCCTAGACTGTGTAACTGGGTTGCAAGCTTCCTGCAGGGGCGCCGTATTCGCGTCCTTTGTGATGGACGAGCTTCGGAGTTCTTGCAGGTAAATGCTGGCGTGCCGCAGGGTTCCGTCTTATCTCCCACTCTCTTTCTTCTGCATATCAATGACATGCTCTGTAAGGGAAACATTCACTGCTATGCAGACGACAGCACCTTACACGGCAGTTATTACGCACATCCTGCGGCCAAGCAGTCTGATATCGCGGAAAAAAGGCAGCTTCTTGTCACTGAGCTGGACCGGATCCTGGACCACATTTCTCAATGGGGCGCTAGGAACCTGGTCGAGTTCAATGCCAAGAAGACCCAGGCATGTGCGTTTACAGCAAAGGTATCTCCTTTCCTTCCCCTTCCCACTCTTCAGAGCACACCACTGCCACTGCAGGATCACCTCACTATCCTCGGTATGGATGTTCGCTGCAAACTGAATAACAAAAACTATATCGAGAGTATCATCAAATCAGCCTCGCGTAAACTCGGAGTCCTGAACAGAGTGAGACGTTTTTTCACGCCGGAGCAGCGGTGTCTTCTATATAAGACCCAAATTCGTTCCTGCGTGGAATACTGCTCACATCTCTGGGACGGCTCCGCAAAGTACTTATTAGATGCTCTCGACAGGTTGCAGCGACGTGCGGTCCGCATTATTGGGGATCCTGAGGTCACGAACACCCTCGAGCCTTTGCAGATGCGTAGAGATGTTGCGTCTTTGGCAGTTTTCTACCGTCTCTACCATGGCGAATGTTCTGACGAGCTCTTCCAATTAGTCCCACCCTCCCCTTTCCTTCACAGGACGACACGTGCAGGGCTAAGATGTCATCCATTTACGGTGCAGAGTATACCTGCTAGAACCAAGCGTTTCAGTGATTCATTCCTATGCCGCACCACTAAGGCCTGGAATTCCCTGCCAGCTCACGTGTTTCCTTCTTCCTACAGTCCTGGGTCCTTTAAGCGGGGCGTGAAAAGGCATCTAATGAGGCCGTCAAGCTGAGTGCCACCACTGTTAACATGGTAAATGTTTACGATGGTGACCCTCTTTCCGAGACTTTGCCTTTAGCTTAACATCAGGCGAGGTGAAGTCAAATTGACGTGTACTGTATAAAAAAAAAAAAAAAACCAAGTAGTTATGATTTTACAGGCATTCCAAGTTCTTAAAAATATCCGGTTCACCCTAGATCCGTGTGACGTCATGTTATGTAGTCGCTTTAGCTGCCTTATATTTTACCAGAAATCTCAGGAACTACTGATCTAATTTAGGCGGTAATAGAAATACTCGGTTTGGGTTTGAATGTCCTATAAAGCAGGCCCAGTGTGTCTCTGTTGAGAGTGGGAAGTTTGATTCCAACAACACATCGGGGTTGCCAACATTAGCTGCCAGAAATATCATGTCTAGAGTGTATCCAGGGTCAGGCAGATTATTAGCCCAAAAGTTATAGTATAGAGTAGTATAGAGTCTAGTAGATTCTCCCACAAAGTCTATTATTTCCTATCATCAAAAATAATTATTAAAACACTGCAAGTGTTCATTCTCGACGGGGACGATTTCATTTCAATTTTAATAAAACCTGTCATTAGCCGGATTGTTTGCCATATCATAATGGGCTTTCAGTTAACCATTAACAACTCCTTCATTCAATTCTGTACTCTATTCCATGTAACTAAAGCCTACAATAGATTCCAGGGTATTAATTGTAAATTTTCGCATTGAGAATTAAATTCGTAACAGAAAACTGCCAAAACGGAATGTTGATGTCATTCGATGTGTATTTTTAATGTCTGGCTATTTTAATTAACGCTCCGAATTTGTCACAAAACCCGTAATCCTTTGAAATTTTGGAATATATAATGTTCATAGTGAATATTTTTAATGAGATAAGCCTTTTTAATATGCTTTTAAAGTTTAATTTGTAACTTTAAAATGTATTAAATACTATCCAACTATTCTACTGATATTTAAAATGAAAGTATTTGAAGATGTTTGCATGTTTCGCACTTAAACGGCTAAATTGATTTGGCTGAAATTTAGCATAGGGATAAATTTATATTATGTGATAACACATAGGCTATATGCTTTTTATTCCGGGTATATGTTTCCATAGCTTGTGAGGACATGATTAGAATTTCACACGAGCAATTACTAGTAAAAGGTACCTACCTTCAACAAAACTTATTAACATTACTTTACTTATAAGCAAAAATCACCCTTGCGTTAGTCTTGGTCCCATCCGAGAAATTCTTGAAACTAAAAATGTATGTTATTAAGTCTTGAAAGTCTTACTTTACTGCAGTTTACCAACACTGACGCTTAGTACTATGAAACTGTCCATAAATACTGTCATCAGCTGATACCTCTAATGACACGTCCGGTGTTGTAAATTTAAAGTTGGTTTTTGCTCCATTTACCACTTTAGTAGATATCCTCCCTTTTTTTTCCCGACTGCCGAAGGAAGGAGGGTAATGTTTTTATGTGTTGTGTGTGTGTTTTTATTTAAGATTATTTATGTCCATTTATTTGGCACGGCCTACAGACTGAACGGCTTGAAGGATTTTGACAGGTGGCATTTGATTCGTCGTGATTGTGTAAGTGACACCTTTTTTTTTTTTTTTTTTTTTTTTTTTTTTTTTTTTTTTTTTTTTCGTGCGGAAATCCCCTCGGATACCCCCCCTGCCGGAGCCGGAAGGGGAGGTTATGTCGGACTCGAACCGACTAAAACCGCACGCCGACTGTGGGTCTTGGTGCTAGGCCGGAGGTGAGGTTGTCAAAGACATATCCCTCGCACCCCGGCTGACCCAGGGCCATCCCTTACGGTCTGGCCCTCCTCAGGAGGGGGGACAACGGTGTCCCCAACTCGCCCCCGGAATGGGGAGGCGCGCTATTCAGCACGCCGCCGCCGTGGCCTGCTTCTGCTGGGGTGACAGGCGGCTCCTCCCGTCACCCCCAGGCCCGCGCTCATGGGGGACGGAGGTCAGTCAGTGCCCTCCGACGCCCGAGTTGCCTGCGCGCGCGGGCGGCGCGATCCGCGAGTCTTTCTCGCTCGCGCCGCCTCTCCCGCTCCGCCGTCTCCTTCACGACCATTACCTGCTCGCTGAAGGAGACGCCGGCCGCCCACGCGTCCGCGCAGCGGACCATTGCTGTGAGCAGGGTGGCGAGAGTGAGAACTCTCACTCCCAGGGCTGCCACTAGCTCCCGTCTCGGTTCGGCCCATGCCGGGCACTCGGTGAGCGTGTGCAGCCCCGTGTCCTCGCTCGCGTCGCAGTGATGGCACTCGGACGTTGGCTCCTTTTCGATCCGACACAGATACCTCCCGAAGCACCCGTGCCCGGTGATAATCTGCGTCAGTCGATACGAGAGGCTGCCATGTGGCCTCTCGAGCCATTCCCCCATGATGGGCCGTACCGCCTCTATGACGGCATGCCCTGCGCGTCGTTGCTCAAGTCGTCGCTCCCACTCCGCCACCATGATCCCGTGGAGCCGGGACCTCTCGGCCCGAATGTCTTCGGGCTCGGGATCGTATCCCCGCTCCCGCGCCTCCTTACGGTACCGATACAGTGCCGCAAGGGATCTCGCTTCCAGGATCCACGGTGGCGATCCGGCTAGGAGACTCGCCGCTTCAAAGGATATCGTGCGGTACCCCCTAATGGCCCTGCAGGCCATCGTCTGCTGCGGCGCATGCAGCAGTTGCACGAACCTGGCCCGCAGGGCGTCCGCCCACACGGGGCACCCGTACAGGGCCATGGACCGCACGACGCCCGCGTAGAGTCTCCTGCAGGAGTCCTCTGGGCCCCTCAAGTTGGGCAGCAGCCGCATCAGCGCGTTAGCTGACACCAACAGTTTGGGGCGCAGACTTCGGAAGTGCTCTCCGAAGTCCCACCGACCATCGAGTACGAGCCCCAGGTATTTCAACCGGGGCTTGATGTCGATGGGAGTACCTCCCACTGTCAAGCTGGATCCCGGGGGTGGCCTGCGCCGAGGACCATGAAAGAACAGGGCCTCGGATTTGTGCAGAGCCACCTCGAGACCCAGCCGCCGGATCCGATCCACGACTTGAGCAACAGCGGTCGTGGCCCTCTGGGTCGCCTCGCGGTGTGTAGCGCCACTCACCGTCACTAGCGTGTCGTCCGCGTAGCACGTGACGGTGGCACCGAACGCGAGCTCACCGCGAAGCACCCAGTCGTATCCGATGTTCCACAGGAGCGGCCCCAGGACCGATCCCTGTGGGACACCGCACGACATCTCACGCCTACCGACGCCGGTCGCACTTGGGTAGATGACGGCCCTCTCCGTCAGGTACGCCCCGACTATGCGGCGGAGGTAGAGAGGCACATCGTGGTACACGAGCGCCTCCCTGATGCAACTCCAGGGCAAGGTGTTGAACGCGTTGGAGATGTCCAAGGACACCGCCAACATCACCTCGCCCCGGGCAACCGCATCCTCCGCCAGAGTCCTCACGCGCATGATGGCATCCACAGTGGAACGCCACCGTGTGTAAGTGACACCAGGTATATTAAAATTTCTAAAAAATCAAAATGGTGGATATTTGGTGCCAAAATGTATGTTGTTAGAAATATTTTTGACTCCAACTTATCTAGTAGGGTATCAAAATGAAGGAAATTAGAAGGAGATTACAAAATATATACATGTCATATCATAACTAGAAAGAATAGAATAAAACAGATGATTGAAATATAATTAAAAAACCCCCGTCACAAAAAACACTTCCAAAAAGTTGAAAATAAATTAATAAATTTTGATTCAACGGTTGCCATGTCGGGGGACCCTAACTGGTTGAGCTTTCCGTTATATTATTGGAACAATTCAAGGTCCCCCGAGATGGCAACCGTTGAATCAAAATTTATTAATTTATTTTCAACTTTTTGGAAGTGTTTTTTGTGACGGGGGTTTTTTAAATTTTTAATTTAATTTTTATTTTATACTTTTTAAATTGATCTACTAGTCAAGCTCTTTCATTTGATACCCATATTGAGGGAGTTATGAAGAAATATGTATTCCGACATGTTGTGGCGGCGGCCATCTTGGACCGATTTTTTTCATACATAGCTAAGAACACTCCCGACTAATATACCTTTCAAACAAAAAAAACTAAATCCAAATCGGTTCATCCGTTTGGGCGCTACGATGCCACAGACAGACACACACACACACACACACATACACACACACACATACACACACACAGACACGTCAAACTTATAACACCCCGTCGTTTTTGCGTCGGGGCTTAAAAAAAACCGACTGCCACTGAGAAGATCGAAATAAGTTTGATAGCAGGCGGTACCCATCAATTTTCGTCCGGTTTATTACGTGCAGTAATCACTTTGGGCTTCATCTCAACCAATGGATATATCATCCTTTAGTCGCAGTAGTCCGGTTGACCGGACTACAGCGACTATTTAGTAGCAGTAGTCCGGTTGTCGACACCGCACAGCGTTTTATCATACCGACCTGGGTGGCTTTGGCTCAAAATAAAGAATAAAAATACTTCGATAAACATCGAAGTTTTTCATCAAATTAAACATATATATACATAAATCTATTTACCAGTTTCTATATTTTCAATCAGTAAGCAAATGGGATTCAAAAATGGATCGACAAAATATAAATGTCTCGAGGATATATCGACGCCGAACCAAAATTAGATATATATTATTCAGAGCAGAATAATATTTGCAGTCATGAACTGGCACTATCGAATTTTGATTTAGTATTTTTGATTTTGAGTTTTTATTATTTATAAATGTACACTAGTTGTAAGCCGCTGTTTCAGTTACATTAACTGTGAATTTTTGTACCTTAGTGAATATAGTTTCAAATTGTTTATTTTTAGTATTTATAATGATCTTAATAAAAGTCCCAGTATTCGGAGTTGTGAAAGAAATTTTATGGAACTCGTATCCATATCTACTAATATTATGGACTGCAAAAGTAACTCTGTCTGTCTGTCTTTATGTTAACTTTGACACCTAAACCACTGAATCGATTTTGATGAAATTTAGTGTTAGGGTAGATTAGACCTTGGGAAAGGACATAGACTATGTTTGGTTATTGAATAAATTAAGTGAAACAAAATAATGTTTAGCCCTCTTAAATGGTTTTACGTATTACCAAGCCCACAAGTTATCTAGAAAATGTTTTATTAACCTTTCCTAACAAATTGCCTGGATCAACATTGGACATTATTTATATGCTTACACTTAGATTAACTGTTGATAATTAAGTACAATTTAAGTTATGATCAATTAAGTATAATGGCTTGGACACTTCATGCCATTAAGTATATTCAAACAAATCACCTAGGGACATTTTGGGATCAACTGGACGATCTTTTTTTTCAATGTAAGGGTCACGAACTTGAGAGTTCAAAGTACGTATCATTGGAAACTAAAAAAAAAAATACTTTATGTGTTGTTTTCTGTGGCTCTGTCCACCTTGGTTCTGATCTCGTTCAAACAACCCATGAGAACTTATTTCAAGGATAAAAAGTAAAAAGTTGGTGATGATTTTTACATTGATTTTTACATGCCAACAAAACCAAGTACATCTGCTTTCACAAAACCGCTGCATCAGTCCCACCCATGTCCCATAATATTAGGCTACACAACTGCAAGACACTGAACACTTGCAAGTGTGGAATAGCTCAAAGGGTAGACAGGATTAAGTATCTAGGCGTAATAATAAATGAAAATCTTAACTTCAAAGAACATATCAGCGTGTTGTCTGGTCGTGTACGTAAAACGGCGAATATAATGAGGTTGCTTCGGACATCAGTATCTACAGACACTTTAAAGATAGTCTATCTCGCCCTGTCGCAGTCATTGATTACGTACTGCATACGTGTTTGGGGTGGTTCTGGCAAATCGATCTTGATACAGCTAGAAAGAGCTCAGCGATCGGTACTAAAAACCATGTACAAAAAACCATTTAGATTTCCTACTACGCTGCTGTACAACGAAAGTAATGTTCTCAAAGTACGACAGTTGTTTATTTTGAAATCGTTCCTCATAGTACACCGGGTTGTCATCAATTCTGCAGACTATGACAATCTACTCAGACGTAGAGTATATAGACTTACCTTGCCGAAAACCATTACAACATTTGCTAGACGCTTTGCCCCGTATATCGACCATCACATCTACAATCAAGTTGCAAGACACTGCAACATCAAAAAGTGCTCGGTGAGACAAGCTAAAAAAGAGGTAACAAAATGGCTTACCACAATGACATATGAAGCTACTGAAATACTTTTACTTTTTTTTTTTAATATAATTGTAGTATTGTCGACCAAGCAAATGTAACCTGTGTAATCGTAAGAGGTACCCACAGGACAGGCTTGCCTAGTGTGGGGCCAACGGACACTTTGTTAAGAAGCCTTATTGACAATAAAATATTTTTCTTTCATTTTCATTCACATTTAATTGGCTGGCCAGCCTATCGTAGATTCGATTGACCAGCGTATTGTAGAATAGAAAGACGAATTTAAGGGATTTAACGTATATGACATTCGTTGAAGACTGTCATTTACATCAAATCTCATACATCTGTCATTTTATTCCGTGATACGCCGGCTAGCGAATTGCCACTTGTCTAGAGTGACTGGTTGATATTTGATTGAGGGGTAGAGTAGAGCAGCGGTAGTCAATGCAAAATTTCTAGACGAATAATATTCATAAACGTGATTTTTTAAAATAAATAAAATTAAGAACGCCATGTAATTAATCTAAAACCCGATCATTACATTCTGAAAATGATTATATTCAATTTCCAGAAGCTCCAGAAAAAAAATATCTTCAAGGTCTTGCTCTGAACGAACTTCAGGACCAGTTCACTAGCGCTATTGACACTCCATATATCAACACCTTCTCACCCTCGATTTGAAAGACGAATGCTTGAGGGGAGCTCAAAGTAAAATGGCCGGTGGATGTACAAGACGTGGAATTCGAAAAATTCAATTTCCTAACTGTGAATTTAGTACAGAATGTAAGAAATAACCAGCTCTGTGTTGGAACGCTCCCGGGGGACTCGGGGGGAATGTAAAACACAGGGAAACGAGAGAAATTACACGTGCTACAGCAGGCATGTGCCTATCTTTATCACGAGAGGTGTTTATATTGAAAGAGTTTTTATGTTACTTTTGTGTAACATGTTATTGTTACCTTGACCTGGGTAAAGAAATATATGAATTGAAACTGAATACCTAGGAAGGACTTAAAACGTTGCGCATATATTGTCTCGTTGATAAATTATTTGTGACGACCCATTCAATTAATCATTATCACTATTGAATAACACATTTATTTTGTCACTTTCCACTGAGTTTTTTTAAATTCTGAACCTGACCGGTTTCGCCTTACGGCTGGTCAGGTTCAAAATTAAAATAAACTCAGTGGAAAAGTACAAATGTGTTATTCAATATGTGTAGCAGATTCCACCAAGTGCCATTAATGTCCAGTATAAACTATTACCACAGTCTAACGATTCATACTACATAAGATCTCTCGTTATACTGTGCTATTACTATGATCATCACAACATAGTATAAAGCAAAGTCGCTATCAGCGTCTGTCTGTCCTTATGTAAGTATGCTTAGAGCTTTGAAACTCCGCAAAGGATTTTGATGCGGTTTTTTTAATATATAGAGTGAATCAAGAGGAAGGTTTATATGTATAATACGTACATGCTTCACATAGTTGAGGGTGCAGCGGGAACAGGACTCAACTCCACGTGGGCTGGAAAAATTGGCTGCATGAAGTTCGCCGGGTCAGCTATTACCTATATAAAAGGGATTGATATTATTATATAGGGCATATAATAACAAATCAAGTTTTATGTCCGGTATGTCATAATTAATTTACTTCACCTACGCTGGTAAGATGAAGAAGAAGTTTCAGGAATGAGGGTCACCATTATGGACATCAAATTTTAATATGCTTCTATTCTGTGCTACAACGCTGGCCTTCAGTGCGATGGCCTCGACGGAAAAATCTTCTTCCGTTTTTCTGAGTGTATAGTGGCCTCACCGAATCTTTGAGACTAACGGTAACTTAGTGGACGATTTTATTGTTATAAAATTGTGGCCTTTCATATACATTAGCTTTATATTCGTATCGTGATCATATCGTGATCGTATCGTGATACTTAAACACTTTCTCGAGGGGTGTGAAGAAGGGTGTCGCGTTCAATACATCGAAACCGATCAGATGCTCAAAGATAAAAGGGGAGAAATGTTAAACCATTTCCATATCCCTAAAAATGAAATGATATTCGTGATATTCAATTTACTGAATATTTATTCAATTACATTCTGTCGTGTTACGCGGATTGGAAACTGTGGTTACAGCGCTAGATTGAAATTAAAAGTGTCAGCTGTCATACGTGGTTTTGAGAAACATGTTTTAATTACATGTCTTAATTTATCTTTATAATATTTTAGTAGGTAATTTAGGAATTTATTGAAAAAGTATAGATCAGAAGCACACGAAACAGTGAACAGCGGACTTCCATGATAGCTTTAATGACTGTAGAGAGTAACGGGCTGTTGTTCCTGCCTATATCGAAGGCAAATAGGCGTATGCATCAAATTTAGGTATGTTTTAAAGATTTGTCTTCTAAAAAACCTTATATTTTTTCTTTCCCTGATCTCTAAACTTTTGAATTCTAAATTGAATTGAATAAACGTGTAAAGTTTTCTTATAAAAAAAATTTGAAATCTTCGTTTTTGGACAGTTAACATTCTATTTATTGAATAAATTTCAATCAAATCTAAACAGTAGTTTTTGCGTGATTGAAAATCAAAAATTTATAAATCTTAGACCATAAAGGTAGGAACTATACTCTGCACTTACATAATAAGATATTTTATGTGAGAAACTTTAAATAGTGTACCTGCTTACAGCTTCATCACTCTTCGTCAAAAATATGCTCGCATAATAGCACGTCATGGTACACAGGTGAACTTTGTGTCCTTTAATTACAAGTTTGCAATGTTACCCGAAATTCAGAAAATATTCAGTAAAAGTCTTTTCACGACAACAAAAAAAAAGACAATAACGAAAGCCAACCTTTTAAACGTTCGAATATAGACTACATAAACGTTGTTATTGGGTCTTGTAAATTGCTGTAATAAATATCCTGAAACATTTCACAGGTGTATAACCGTATGTTACTCTGCAGTCATTTGGTTCCGTATCACGTATTCAATTAGAATTTTGTCATTCAAACACCCACTACGTGTACAAACTTCTTTAGAACACAGGTACCAAGGGTACTTGTTTTGTAGCCCTTTGAAGATGTTCTACGCAATAGTTTCTAGGAGTTACGAAATCAAATTAATATTGTTAGCTTAGAGTCTACAGAAGTATTTTGTTACAAAATTTACAGAATCGTATTCATCATCATCATCATCATCATATCAGCCACACATAGTCCATTGCTGAACATAGGCCTCTCCCATAGACTTCCAGAATGACCGATCTAAAGCAGCCCGCATCCAGCGCTTCCCAGCGATCTTGATGAGGTTGCCGTTTTCTCAGGCTTCTTACTTTGCTTGTTAGCATCTTACTTTTCTTGCTTGAGAATCGTATTAGCCAAGCCGTATAAGTAATTGTCTGTTATCCAACTATGCCACGAAGAAATTCTGTGGCTAAAAGGAAACAGGACCTTTTGACCACAGAATTTTATTTCATCAGGATGTAACCACAAACTCGATACAGCAAGCACGTGTTGTAAGAACGTTTCGAACGATCGACTCGGCAGCTGAATCCGCGCGGTGAGATTTCAATTTCGCATGCTGTAAATTTGGTGACGTTATGTCGTCAAGCATATACATATAAATCACTATCTTTTTTATTATTTTTTTCTGCTTGCTTTTTTGCTTTTAATGCCCGATTGTTATTTAGTAAGAGATTTTATTTAGGGTTTTATACAGACAGAGAGACAGAGTTACTTTCGCATTTATAATACATATTAGTATGGATTTTGAAGGGAAACTTTTTCTTAAACTTCTTACTTTCCTAGTAAGCTTCATACATTGTTTTTTTTTTTTTATATGTACACCTTTTATCTAGTATACCTATTTGCTGTGTGGGCGGACACCCTGCAGGCCAGGTTCGTACCCCTGCTGCATGCGCCGCAGCAGAGGATGGCCTCCAGGGCCATTAGGGGATACCGCACGATATCCTTTGAAGCGGCGAGTCTCCTAGCCGGATCGCCACCGTGGATCCTGGAAGCGAGATCCCTTGCGGCACTGTATCGGTTCCGTAAGGAGGCGCGGGAGCGGGGATACGATCCCGAGCCCAAAGACATTCGGGCCGAGAGATCCCGGCTCCACGGGATCATGGTGGCGGAGTGGGAGCGACGACTTGAGCAACCACGCGCAGGGCATGCCGTCATAGAGGCGGTAAGGCCCATCATGGGGGAATGGCTCGAGAGGCCACATGGCAGCCTCTCGTATCGACTGACGCAGATTATCACCGGGCACGGGTGCTTCGGGAGATATCTGTGTCGGATCGAAAAGGAGCCAACGTCCGAGTGCCATCACTGCGACGCGAGCGAGGACACAGGGCTGCACACGCTCACCGAGTGTCCGGCATGGGCCGGTCCGAGGCGGGAGCTAGTGGCGGCCCTGGGAGTGAGAGTTCTCACCCTCGCCACCCTGCTCACAGCAATGGTCCGCTGCGCGGACGCGTGGGCGGCCGGTGTCTCCTTCACCTAGCAGGTAATGGTCGTGAAGAAGACGGCGGAACGGGAGAGGCGGCGCGAGCGAGAAAGTCTCGCGGATCGCGCCACCCGCGCGCGCGGGCAACTCGGGCGTCGGAGGGCACTGACTGACCTCCGTCCCCCATGAGCGCGGGCCTGGGGATGACGGGTGGAGCCGCCTGTCACCCCAGCAGAAGCAGGCCACAGCGGCGGCGCGCTGAATAGCGCGCCTCCCCATTCCGGGGGCGAGTTGGGGACACCGTTGTCCCCCCTCCTGAGGAGGGCCAGACCGTAAGGGATGGCCCTGGGTCAGCCGGGGTGCGAGGGATATGTCGATGACAACCTCACCTCCGGCCTAGCACCAAGACCCACAGTCGGCGTGCGGTTTTAGTCGGTTCGAGTCCGACATAACCTCCCCTTCCGGCTCCGGCAGGGGGGGATTTCCGCACGGAAAAAAAAAGTATACCTATTTGCTATCTACACCTTAATGTTAACTTTATCACATTGCGGTCCATCCCATGGTTGCCTGGAAGAAGTCGCTTCCATTTTACTTTAAACTGTATACATACTACGCACTAGTTCTACTGTAAATCCATTGGCATACAATAAAGAATTATCTCTCTATCTATCTATCTTGACAGCCTCAGTGGCGTGGCGGTAGTGAATGCGGCTGCTACGCAGGAGGCACGGGTTTGATCCCCGCTCAGTGCAAATATTTGTATGCATGAATATGAGTGTTTGCATTGGTCTAAAACACGTTAAGCAGTCGGTCCCGGTTTCCATACGAACATGTAGGACAGTCGTTATAGGGGACATGGGTGAAATAGCCCCACATAGAAGGGTTGATCACCCGTCCGGTCAAACGGCGCGTCCCCACTGAAACAGTTAAGTCTGAACCTCAGCCAATGCTCAATCAGTGACTTTCAATTGTATTCTAAAATGTTGGTCAGTTCTGAATTTCGATTTATCTGAGGAGAGATCGTAATAGTCTATCTATCAATCTGTTCTCAGATAAATTTAGATTCAGGCATGAGTGGCATTCTAGAATACGCGCCTTAGATAATGTCACATGGATTAATTACTGTAATGGGTTTCCAATCAGACGGCACGGAACCGTCATCATTTCTCACAGTAATTGATATGTTACTCAAACGTATTGCATTACACAATTGCACGTTTGAAGTTCAATACAACTGCATACGTAATCAACATTGATCTTCAAACAATAGATGTATTAACAATTATTGTTTGTAAGTTTCCTTGAACGTGATAATCTCAGGATCTGCTGGTCAAAATTTCAAAAGCTTTTTGTATGGAATAGCATTCCGTTTACCGAGGAACGATTTCATAACGACATTTTTTTTACAGCATTCAGGCGGTTATATATCATCACGCTACTACTCAAGGAGAGCGAAGCAGTAATCATAATTATAAAAAAAAAACTGGTAAATCCCCATATATTATTTGAAAATTAATAAATCGTGAGACTTGAATGAAATTTTTATACCATTAGCATTTCAATAGCTCAGTTGGAAGAGCATTATCCCTGTAAGGGAAAGGTCGTGGGTTTAAGTCCCACTTGAGCGCTTCTTTTTCCCGATGTATTTCGAAATCGTGAGATTATGATTCATAAGAAGTCACAAAATATATTACCAATGTGTTAAAAATCTTATATCTATCTACATATTTCGTATCAATCAGTCAAATCAAAAATCAAAGGCGTCTTCCATTTTGTACCCACAAAACTCGACCCACGAATATTTTTTCCAAACTTTAGCCACGAAAAAAAATTTTCATTATTTTTTCCAATAAGCTACTTACTTTAAAATAACAAATTAAGAGTCTCATCTTTTTTCGAAATCGGTTAATGGAAAGTGAACGTATGACAACAAAGACGATTATTTGTTACCCGTGACAAAGTTATTGTAATTGATAATTTGATGGATTAAGCGTGAAATTTTATATACGATGCAATCGTCATGTTCGGGCATCACGACATCCGTCATTCACATTCATGCAGTTATTTACACTCACACGTCAAATGTTTGTTCATGTAAGCGATTATTTGCAGTAATTACAATAGTAATTATTTCACTATTTATGTCCGTAGTCGTAATGGATTAGGCGTACACAGTAACCACTTCACATTAGGAGGGCCAAGTGCTTGTCTGCCACCTAAGTAATATATAATATACTAGCTGACGCGGCGAACTTCGTACTGCCAATTTTTTTCCACCCGCGTTGCGTCCGATCCCGTTCCCGCTGCACCCTCTACTATAATAAGTATGTATTATACATATGAACCTTCTTCTTGAATTACTCTATCCATTAAAAGAAACTGCATCAAAACCTGTAGCGTAGTTTTGAAGATATAAGCAAACATAAGGACGGACAGATGCGGAAAGCGACTTTGCTTTATACTATGTACTGATGATACATTATGATCCTAAATGAACCTATATATAGCTTATTAGAAACTAACAGAAAAGACACTCTACAAATTGAAAAACGACGGTAAAAAGGTATATTTCTTTGCAGGAATACGAACGAATTATGTTTTAGTGATAGTTTGTTTTATACTCAAACTTTAAAAGGGCAAAGAGGTCAACATCAATAAGCCCACAAGATTGTTGTTAAACATTGTTTTAAGAGCGTTATGTCACGTTTAGCTCGTCAGCACAAGTAGCCAGCGTGACGTCTCACTATCAAAGGAAAGGAGTAAACGCGACACGAGCAAACCGTGTGCTGTACATTGCTATTCTTATTTTAAAATATAAGAACATGGCTGTCAGGTGCAGAGCTTCTAGAAAATATTTTACCAATTTTCCGGAACACAAACCATTAAACAACACATAATTTTCTTCTTAGCTGTCGGTTTCACAAAATAAATTAACAAAGTAAAATCTTCTTGAACGCTATCTGCTATATTAATATGTTCATTTGTACGTACATATGAGTATAATCTTCGGGCACCCAATTCCCTGGGTAGTGTTTGAATTAAACATAAAATATAATAGCCCATTAAGACATGGTGTGAGAGCACTATCGCGGAGCGTTACTGTTATATCCACATTAGCTGAGCGCTCTCTCAAGACCAGCTCCCACTGCGAGCGGGGAAAGCGGCTAATACATATTGAGAACAAACTTGTACTTTTTCCACATTATTTATTTCGCCTTACGGCATCCTCAAAGGTGTACAATGGCTTGAAATTACAATCCATAAATCATACTTATTAAGGCGAAAGTAACTCTGTCTGTCTGTGTGTCTGTCTGTATGCTACGCTTTCACGCCTAAACCACTGAACCGATTTTGATGAAATTTGGTTTGAGGGTAGATTAGACCTTGAGAAAAGACATAGGCTATGTTTGGTCGCGATAACCGACATTCACGCGGGCGGATTCGCGGGAAAAAGCTAGTAATATTGTAAATGCGAAAGTAACTCTGTTTGTCTGTATGTTACGCTTTCACGCCTAAACCAATGAACCGATTTTGATGCAATTTGGTACAGGGGTAGATTATACCATGAGAAAGGACATAGGCTATGTTTGTTAGCGATAACCGACATCGACGCGGGCAGAGCCGCGAGCAAAAACTAGTGTTTTATAATGACGTCAGGTAAAACCGGTCAGGTTCAATAATAAATATTGTGGAAAAAGTACAAATGTATTCTGAACACAGTTCTCAATGTGTGTAACAATAGAGTGCCATCAATCAACAGTACAAATGGACTAAAGCTGCTTATCTCACTCCGAATTCCTACTACCCCCTGACGGCGTCCGGCTTTAGTCGCTTCGAGTCCGAAATAACCTCCCTCTCCGGCTCCGGCGGAGAAGGTATCGGAGGGGATTTCCACACGAAAAAAAAGGTTAAAGCTGAAATTACTCATAGATTTAGTACGTTTAGTATGCCAATTAGATGGCAGACAAGCACACGGCCCACCTTATGGAACTTGGTTACCGTGGCCTATATGGGTATGTAACACCCATAGGTTGCAGTAACGGGTTCAAATTACTTAAAATTAAAATTGTAAAAACCAATACATAACGTAAAGAGTAGATGGACACCGGCTGTGAAAGTCTCAGATGTGATCAGGACTCGATGCTAAATTGATGACGATGTTCAATAATATTGGAGACTAGAATTAATTCAATAAAATAAATAACTTTCTGCCTCGCACAACTAAACTGTGGAATGAACTGTCACCAGCGGTATTTCCGAACCAATAGGACCCTCAAACCTTCAAGAAAGGAGCGCACTCTATTTTAAAAGGAAGGCAACGCACTTGCGACTCCTCTGGTGTTGCGGGTGTCCATGGGTGGTGATCTGTCTGCTCGTTTGCCTCCCTATTCCAAAAAAAATGTGATACCTATCATTAACTATGTTCAAAATCGCTTGCTTTGGCCCCTTGCCTCTATTTTGCTTCAAGGGTGAGAAACTGCTTTATGCACTTAAAGCTACTAAGGAGAGATATAAAGAATATACACTTATTATTTTTATTAAGTGGTATACATTGTTATATTCTAACTTTTGTTTATTTTAATAGACATCTCTGATTAAGAATGTATATTATGAGGCATAGTGAAATTTTAATCGTATAAAACTCGAAATATTAAAATTTTCCGGGAAAAAAGTACCTGATGAGGCCGTCAACTGAGTGCCACTATTATTGTTAACTTAGTACGCGTTTGTAATGGTGACCCTCTTTCCGACTTTGCCTTGACCTTACCATCAGGCGAGGTGAAGTCTAATGGACGTGCCTTATATAAAAACACATACATAAACTTTGGCTATAATCTGATGATACATCTCTGGCTAGTTTAGTTTTTAATTTTTTTTAATTTCTTCATCATCATCATCATCATCTGTGCGTTACTCCCGGTTGCATCGCTTTCACTTTGGAGTCAAGGGTCCGATTTAACATTGTTTTATTTGAATAGCCTCTAAAATTGGATAATTTACAGCCAGCAAAGGAGATAAAGTAACCCTTTTTCGTATATAGTTATATGTGACCGAATATCCTTTGCCGACTCGAGTCGAGAATAATAACTACTAATGGATTACCGCGATTTCTATTAAATTTACACACTGTTATCCGGCACTTTCTCTAAAACAATACGGTGCTAATTTTGCAAATTATTTATTAACGTCCCTGCTAGAAAGAAATTAGAAAGGAGAAACTCCTAAAGTTGCAACCAAAAGCAAACCCGTGACATCCACCATGAATAAAAGATTAGTAGAAGCAAAAATCTTTTAGAAATAACCTGATTGACTCATCCTGACTTTTAAGGGTACTGTATCCAAAATAAAAATGAAACCCTATTACTGAGACTCCGTTGTCCATCTGTCTGTCTGTCTGTCTTTCACCAAATTGTCATCTCATGATAGCTAGACTGTTGAAAATTTAACATGTGATGTATTTCTGCTGCCACTATAACAACATATAATAAAAGCAGAACAATTTAAATGTTAAAATGAGGCTCTCATACAACCTTGTATACCATGCGCCGCCTCTTTCTGCGAGCAGCTCATGCTCGTGAAAGAGACGGCGGGGCGGGAGCGAGAGAGAACTTTACCACCCGAGTTCCGCAGTCGGCGGCTTGGGCGCGGCCTACGTGTCTTCGCCGAAGACCATCGGCCTCCATGACCGGGGGCCTGAGGACGGTGAGTTGGCTGCTCATCGTCCTTACAGAAGCAGGCCCATGACGGCAGCGTGACGTGACGAACTCACGCACGGTAAAAAAATACCTTGTATACCATTGTATATATATATACCATTATGTATATAACCATACAATGCTTACCATGGATTTAGATGGCGTTGTGTAGAATGTTGTGAAATATGTATATTATTTATATTTAATTTATTATCAAATTACGTGATTTTTAGTCACTTTTTCTCGATAGTGTTTAATGCTGTTAAGTTGTAATGGTACGGAACCCTTACTGCGCGAGTCTGACTCGCCAGTACATTTTAAAATAACGCATACCTTTAAAAACTTCGAAAAGTTGAAAGTATAACTCGTAGCCAGAAGAGAAAGGGTTTAAACATAGCCAGGTTATTAGCATATATCACGCATATGAGGCCCTTTGCCTGCACCCTTCTATGAATACAAATTCACAGCTCTTATCTCATAATGCCAATGCATTTGTTGTACCACCATTTTGAATTTCTACCCTTGTATAATTCATAATTATTATGCAAACTACATTTGCCTGAAGCGTCTCTTCGTTTGTCCCTGATTTGATTTTTGGTTAGGTAATAAACATCAATTATTAGCTGTGAGTGAATGTACCCTATTTTACCCTGCAGCGGAAAGGGAGTGTACGGCAAATTGCATATTTTATTGTCTGGATGTTTGTCTAAACTATACAATGTAGTCTTGCATTAAAAAGCTATCCCCATACTATTGAGAGCATGCTAAGCAGACATTATCTTTGAGGCATTGTCTTCATAATCCGTCTCGTTTTCATTTGAAGATCATGTCGTGTATTTTTCAGTCTGTTTAGCTGGACTTTGCTATTTTTGAACACCCGAGGAGGGCCAGACCGTAAGGGATATGTCGAAGACAAACTCACCTCTGGCATCGCACCACGACCCTCAGTCGGCGTGCGGTTTTAGTCGATTCGAGTCCAACATAACTCCCCTTCCGGCTCCGGCGGGGGAGGTATTAGTGGGGATTTCCGCACAAAAAAAGAAAATATATTTTTGAACAAAATATTTTAGAAAACAACAGATTTGGAGCGCACGGAAATAATAGAATAGAAAATGTTTATTTCCAAAAATATGGTCATTACAGGTATTAAATTTTTCTTGATCTAAACATTGTATAATGTCGATGAAAAAACCAAGTAGACTTGCCTTTTTACAGATACATTATCATTTTGGGCAGTGTATATTCTACTACACTATTTGCGCTGTAGCATGGTGCGGGTGACAGTTATGGCGAGTTTCGTTTTACTCTTTATAGATTTATGATTATGATCTATTATTTCAGCTGTACCACATCGGTAATATATTAAATCACTAATAACTGTAGTAATAAAGGTATAACTTCCAAATTAAACCCAACTAGAATGTTCTACCCTACAAATCAAATGAAATTGAAAGAAAAAATAATCAAAGTGGTATGCGTATAAGGTAACACCAAAGACGTATTTAGTGATGGGATGTACTACTACGAAGAATTTGTAGCCGAGTTGGTCTAGGCATTCCCCCTGTTATATAGTAATAATAGTATTATGCTACTACACAAATCGAATACATAGGGAAAAGGAATCTTCTCGGGCGGGACTTGAACCCGTGATCTTTCCCTTACAGGGGGAATGTCTAGCTAGACCAACTCGGCTACCGAGACACGCCCGATGTGATTCAAATTTCCCGTCTTAAATTCATTCAATTACTTACTAACATGATATAAACTTTTTAGTGTATTTCTTTTGCCTTTCTCTAAACTGCTGTTAGATAAAAATAGTTCTTAATCAATATATGTGCCGTATACCTACACATCACGTGTCCAACGGTCAGTCAACTATATTGCAAGCTCAGTCCTTTCCCTTCCATCAAGGCCACGCAATGTGTAGGTAAGCAAAGATCATGTGCAGATAAAAATCAGTATCAGACCTACATATTGTGTGTAATAGGTACCACATGTTTATGGTATAGGTATATGCTGTTATATGAAACCAAATCCATACTTAATATTATAAATGCGAAAGTAACTCTGTCTGTCTGTATGTTACGCTTTCACGCCTAATCCACTTAACCGATTTTGATGAAATTTGGTATGAGGGTAGATTAGACCTTAGGCTATGTTAGGTCGCGATAACCGATATCCACGCAGGTGGAGCTGCGGGCAAAAGCTGGTTATGCATAAACATTTTAATGAATATTTATAGCATTTATTAATGCTATAAAAAAATTAAAATTCATTCATTGGTGGAACCACAGTTCGTAAGAAAGTTGGTCGATGGTTCCACCGTCACCCTTAAAAACGGATATAAAGAGAAGAGAAATTGGAAGTTATTCAGGTGTGGTTCAATAGCTCAGTTGGAAGAGCATTCCCCCTGCAAGGGAAAGATCGTGGGTTCAATTCCCACCTGATATTTTATACTCACGCCTGTAAATACCCGAAGGGTAGGCAGAAGCGTATTAACACCTAGATTTCGTCAACTATGATTTATAGGGGGCGAGGCTAATTGCCGTTCAGCAAGCACTTTGTCGCAAACTGTATGCTTACTACACTCCTTCCAACGATGGAGAGCAGCCCAATCCTTCAGTCGTCTTTTATGATATACACAACGAAGAAATGGGTGGTCCTATTCTACTTCACCCGTAACATGGCTACTATTACGAATCTTTGATAACATCTGCTCTTAGTAAAATCAATTAGTCAATTTTTTCTATCGCAGCCCACTGCAGGGAATAGGCCTCTCCCAATGTTTAGAAATAAGTATAATACAAATATTATAGTATACTAGCGTTTGCCCTCAGCTCCGCCTGCGTGGATGTCGGTTATCGCGACCAAACATAGCAAATGTCCTTTCTCATGGTCTAATCTACCCCTATACTAAATTTTATCAAAGTCGGTTCAGTGCTTTAGGCGTGAAAGCGTAAGATACAGACAGACAGACAGACTGACAGACAAAGTTACTTTCGCATTTATAATATTAGTATCCATGAATGTAACACCATTACACCTACATGTAAAACTCGACATAGATTATATCCCAAGTCATAACAAATCACACTGACCACACAACATTATGCCTTTCGGATCGCGCAACATAAGAAAAATATTTACCATTCAAAAAATTTCATATAAAAGTATAAAAGAACAAACAAAATCCCATGAAATTTATTTTATTACAGTTAAAAGGGTACAGAGGGAAACCGTAAACAACTTTAATTTATACACGAACAATATAAAATAAGCGAGCAAAAACGCCTGAGAAGTTTCGGCCGTATGTGGCGAATGTTCAAAATGCGTAAACCGGGCTTACTTGCTCCCTGTTTAATAAAATACGTCTTACACCAAGCCATATGTTCTCAGCCTAATATTGAACAAGCCATGTTTACTTAGGGGAATACATAATGAATACGCGCTGGCACGTAACCAGCGTTTAGACGGATATGTTGAGCGACAAACTACGAAATTGATTGTTCAAGATTAGGAGGATAGAAAAGTGTAGTTATATTTATTGCGTGTGCAGTTTGCTTGCATAGAATGCAAAAAAATAGCGAACTTTTTGATGCCCTTTGGTCTTGTGTATCAAAAAGTAACCAATATTTTGGGTTAGCGATTCCCCTCGTCTCGTTTCTCCTCATAAACAAATATTTGACATAATAAATAATAGTGAGATAGAACTCTATTTTTTAAAATTGCAACTAGCTCAATATTTTTTGCATTTAAAAATAATTATTTACAACTGGTTCCACAACACGTTTCAGTTTAAAACTTTTATGTGGAAATGACATTTTCGAATGTAAATAGGTTAATTTTATTTACGTCGGCAATACATGCTGATTCTAATTAATTAATTAGTTGCAACTAAATTGGATTTGAGTTAAAACTATCACTCTCTTGACATCCAAAATAAACAAAGTTTCATTCTCTTACTTTTACAACCTTAAGTGCAACTTTTCAATGAACTAGTTCTCCACCGCTATATGGAATTAAAATGAATGTCAAAATATCGACCTATTTCTTACATAAAGAGTGAATTAATACAAAACCAGCACCTTCAAACCTTTATAGTAGTTATTGAAAGAGAATCTACCCTATGAAGTGATTTCAAAATATATATAAGCGCTAGAGAGATCCGGTTCTTAGCATTCCATGGATTCACCGTGCGGTCGCCGGGTCCATGGCGTGGTACAGAGAGGAACACTGTGACGGCGCCTGGGACTTGCGACCCAGGTGTAGGTTTAGGGTGGCCACCTTGTGATGCATCAGCGCTCACCTCCACCGTCAGTCGTGTTCCCCCCTCTACCTATCCAAATTTGGTAAGATCCTATCAACGCCGTTTTAGATATTCGTTTGAGTAAAGAGCTTACTGAAGCTCTTGGCAATCCGAGGTCTTTAAATAAGTTATACAGGGATTTAGCTGGAATTCCCCTTGCTCCTACTTCCACGGCGTAGAGTTTAACCACATAGCCATTTTTGGTTAACTCGTTGGTCAGGTCAAAGTATTTGTTTATTTTTATAGCGTGGTCTTTAGGTATGTTAGTTTCCCACGGTACTGTGAGTTCTACTAGTACTGCACGCTTTTGCTGTTTTGAAAATAGGAATATATCGGGTCTGGATGACGAGGCACAAACATCCTCCGGTATTTAATAGTGTTTCTCATACGAATCTGCGAGTAATGTCCAGTCAGCGGCTGCTATCAAAATTGAGTACGGCTTTTGATTTGTCTTTTTTGAGCAGCCTTCCTTTACAAACGCGACGTCATTTCTTTGGTTTGTGGTTTAACCCTTTTTCGCTCTAGCTACCGCCAAACTTACCGCCTCACGTACGATTTCTAATACCTTATCATGTCGGCGCGAGTAATGACCCCGGTCTAATAGCGTCCTACAACCCACCAGTAGGTGCCTAGCAGTACCAATTGCTTCACCACATGAGTTACATGTTTTATCTGTGGCTTTTCCCCATCTGACAAGATTGCTTTGGTCGGGGAGGGTCAACTGGAATGCATTGAGATAGAATTTAAGGAGAGCCGGTGACCAGTCGTATATTAAGGTACGCCATTTTAAGGCTATGGGAATACAAAATTCACCTAGTGTTAACCATTCGTTTTGTACTTCTAGGTTCATTGCGTGCACTTTGTAGGTATTATTTTCATCTACTTGAAGAAAAGATTTTGTTATGTCTTTGTCTGACTGCTTTGAATTATATTTATACAAAAATAACGAATTCCACAAAAGGGTAACAAAACTAAAACATGCAATATATATTATGACTTGTCGTATGACATTACTAAGTAGAAAAAAAGAACTAGGAAATTTGAGAAAGACTGTTATTACTCTAGATACAAATGTTACATTTGCCAAGGAATTCTGGAAATGTGCGCTTCCATATGAATGTTATTCCACTTGCGAAAATTCCACTTAGATTGATGCGAACTCTTAGGTATTTCCCACGAATATTTTGTTACATGAAAGTCTACGAAACGTTATTACAGAATTAAGTCGGAACACGTGCTTCTTCGAGTGGCAATAAGAAAAATTAAAGTGTGAGAATTCTGCCGCGATTGGCGCTGAATTCAAAATAAACTAATATTTTTATGATTTCGCGCATAGATTCCGCTTTCGTTTACCTGTCACCTACGTGCGAACATATTTTCCTATGAGTTGGAAGGTATTTTGTATGTGTATAATAATACTTATGATGCAGTTTTGAATAATGCAGGGTGAACGGGGCCCTACCAACGTCCTAGAGGCCCAATCTCACTTGCTATCTCACTTTTCCCCTATATTCCACGGCAGTAATTCTCACGTGAGTGAAACCGTGAGGTAATGCTATTTCACTTCCAAGTGTAATTTAATGTAAAGTCAGATTATTTTTCAAGTTGATACGGCTTTTACGGGAGCGTCTGCCGTTTTACTTCCAAACCTCGAAAAGAAAGCGTACTCCAGTGCCTCATTTCTAAATCAGTCGGTGCACCAGCTTACAGGCAAACTTATATGGAGAAGTAGATATTCAAATGTAATTTTTTATTTTCCTTATAAGTACTTTAAGTCAGGTAAACAAGTTTGGGAAACGTTGGCTTATGGAAATCATCTAACGTAACCGAAAATAGTTTTGGAAATCCGAGTAATCCCATCGTAAATTTAATTTCGTGCGTCTAATTTTAGGCGTTAGGAAACAGAATAGTTTATACTGGAGATTGATGGCACTTGGTGGAATCTACTACACATTTTGAATTTACACTTGTACTTTTCCACTGAGTTTAATTTTATTTCTGATCATTGATGATTCCATCAATGTAAACCTTTGAGAATGCCGTAAGGCGAGACCGGTCAGGTTCAGAAATAAAATGACACTCTTTCGAAAAGTACAAGTATATTATTCAATAAACAGAATAGTGGTACCATTAGTGTACGATGAGCAGTAATCCTATTGTCCAGCTTAATCCCATATTTCTTGATACAGGGTGATACTGGCGTGTATTCTGCATCCCTGTGTGTATTCTGCTGGCTACATAACGGCTTATGAATTAAGGAATAGTTTGCTGTGAACTGTCAATGGTAATTGTACTACATGGTTAGAATAATAGGAATAAGAAAGAAAGAAAGAAAATATTTTTTTATTTCACTTGGCAATATTTAGACATGTCAACATAACATAAATTATACAATACCTACTTTAATATAAACATTAATTTTATTTATCTAGTAATATTGTAGGGTATAATGCCACACACGGCCAAGTAGAAATAAACGGCCAGCTTAATGCTCTCCGCGTTGTAGTGCAGGCGGACAGCACTGGTTTTCAGAGACGGCCGGACAGTGGATGGGACATATTTTTTTTTATACGAGTAAATTGTTGGAGACAAAAAGAATATTGACAAAAGGCCACAAGCCACCGTGATACTCAATTGGAACAATGTAAACAGTATAAAAAAAATAAGAGCAATAAAAAAGCCTCCGTGGCGTGGCGGTAGTGCACGTGACTGCCATGCAGGAGGCGCGGGTTCGATTCCCGCTCAGTGCAAATATTTGTATGCATGAATATGGCTATTTGCATTGGTCTGGGTGTTTTTATGTATAATATGTATGTATTTACAAAAAAAAAAAAAAGTATATAAGTATGTTTATCCGCATTCTAGATTCCATAACACAAGCTATAAAAGCTTACCATGGGTCTAGATAGCGTTGTGTAGAATGTTGTGGAATATTTATTTATAAAAAAAAAAAAAAAAAATGATTGAAGTAACATATTTTTTAACCTTGCCTGTCTATTATAAGTAGTTTGAATTATTGAGGTCCAAGAGTTAGACAATGATTAAAAACATTACCCTCCTTCCTTCGGCAGTCGGGTAAAAATAAAAACACGCGGAAATCCCATCGGATACCCCCCCCCACCCCCCTGCTGGAGCCGGAAGGGGAGGTTATGTCGGACTCGAACCGACTAAAACCGCACGCTGACTGTGGGTCGTGGTGCTAGGCCGAAGGTGAGGTTGTCATCGACATATCCCTCGCACCCCGGCTGACCCAGGGCCATCCCTTACGGTCTGGCCCTCCTCGGGAGGGGGGACAACGGTGTCCCCGACTCGCCCCCGGAATGGGGAGGCGCGCTTTTTAGCGCACCGTCGCCGTGGCCTGCTTCTGCTGGGGTGACAGGCGGCTCCACCCGTCACCCCCAGGCCCGCGCTCATGGGGGACGGAGGTCAGTAATAAGTTTGATAGCAGGCGGTGCCCATTGTTTTTGCCTGCCAATCATAAATCAAAAGAAAATTAATTGGTTCCACCTGCTATCAAACTTATTTCGATCTTTTCAGTAGTAGTCGGTTTTTTTATTTATTTTTTAATCATTTGTTTTATTTTATACTTTTTAGTTATGATATGACATGTATATCTTTTTGTAATCTCCTTCTGATTTCCTTCATTTTTTTTAAAATATTTTTGACAATATACCTACGTTTCATTTCGTCCACCATTTAGATTTTAATATACCTGGTGTCACTCACACAGTCACGACGAATCAAATGTCAAAATCCGTCAAGCCGTTCAGGCTGTAGGCCGTGCTAAATAAATGGACATACATATGTATGTATGTCCATTTGTATGTACACTGTCCCGAAAAACATTACCCTCCTTCCTTTGGCAGTCGGGTAAAAAGAGGTTCAATTGATTTTTATATTGGTCCAATGCAGGTTATATAAATATTTTTAGATGGATGGTTCTAGGAGGTGGTTTGAGTGTATAGTCTAAAATTAGTTCCTGGATGGTTGGTATATTCATAATTGAACGATTACGTGGCGCTGGAACATTATTAGTAGACTATTTAATTTTCCGTAGAAAATCTTTAGCAAAGGACATAATATAGTCACATACACACGAAAACCACAAACGTAAGCTAGACTTTACTGTATTTAAGCCACTCCAATCTCCTTTGAGTGGCCACCTCGAGTGTCGTACTCGACGTTTTCACTGAACATTATTTATAAATGAAAGGATTCAAGGGTCTAAACGTCCTGGCCAATAGTCGATATTGTTAGCAACTATTAAACTGAGAGAAATAGCCTTCACTAACTTACTCTATCTAGTGCCCTTCTGCCGAGTTCTTGTATACACAGATGTTGAAATTATGGAGCGGCTTGAATGAGAAAGGTATGCTGAGGATCAAACTATCAGCTAGCTGGAATAATAAATAAATATTCCACAACATTCTACATAACTCTAGGACCCATGGTAAGCTTAACTAGCTTGTGTTTTGGAATCTAGAATACGGATAAACATACTTAGATTTATTTTTGTAAATAAATACATATAATACATAGAAACACCCAGATCAATGCAAATAGCCATTTTCATGCATACAAATACTTGTACTGAGCGGGGGTCGAACCGGCCAAAACCAGTCGCATTCACTACCGCCACGCCACAGAGGCTGTCATGGATAAATACTTTACAGATAATTATTATTAACATCAAACTTACGCAGAAGCGAAATAATAATATTTAAAAAAATGATTATTTTTCTGGTAATGTCAAACCTTTAACTTGAATGCTGGAGAGAGTTCTATAGTTTAATGAATGATACCTTGTATGTCCTCTACCTCACTCGAGTGCCAATCCTGGTTGCATCCAAAGCATGTATTTTGGAGCCCGGAGCCCATTTTCCTACTTCACCGTTAAAGGTCTGGTTAAATTGAAAAAGCATAGCCTTTGCTATAGTTTCATCAATTCAACCAACAGTTATATTGACTTGCAAATTAGGTTAGCTTGGGCCCTAAAATCATCGTGGGACACACTTGATATAACCTTTTTTTCCGCCGGAGCCGGAGGGGGAGGCTATGTCAGACTCAAACCGACTAAAACCGCACACCGACTGTGGGTCGTGGTGCTAGGCTGGAGGTGAGGTTGTCTTCGACATATCCCTCGTACCCCAGCCTTACGGTCTGGCCCTCCTCACACTTGATAGGGAAATACAAAGGCAAGAAAAAAAAAGGCAAGATTTAACGTCATAGCACACATTTGAACTTTTCCTAGCACATTTGAGCGAATCTTAAAGAAAGTGCCCGTTAGTCTGTGCTATTATTTTGACATAAATAAACGGTGGTCAATGTTTCATCAATTGTCCATTCTATCGTCCCTAAATCCGTGTAGGAACTCCAAGTACATCGACCTCCGTTGTTTCAGTTGTTAGTTCCGCCTCCAACGGTTTACTGCACGAGTTTGTTGCGCACCCTACATCCGTTATATGATCCGACACCACCTTATAGGATTCAGGAAACAAAGGTATCATTGTCATGTAGATGCTGTGTGAACGTTAGAGCATCAGTGTGGTGTGCCCATTAAAGCAGGTAAAGGAAGAGAGTTAAGCCTGTCACAAGGAACATTATATAAACCTTAATGTTCATCTTATCTTTAATGTTGGCAATATTACAGGCTGATTATGCGTTCGTTTTCTTCCTGTAATGATAATGCGAACTCCTCTGTATATAATACTAGCTTTTGCCCGCGACTCTGCCCACGTGGATGTCGGTTATCGTGACCAAACATAGTCTGTGTCCTTTCACATGGTCTAATATACTCTACCTCTATACCAAATTTCATCTAAAATCGGTTGTCTGTCTGTATGTTACGCTTTCACGCCTTAACCACTGAAACGATTTTGATGAAATTTGGTATAGGGGTAGATTAGACCAAGAGAAAGGACATAGGCTATGTTTGGTCGCGATAACGACATCCACGCGGGCGGAGCCGCGGGCAAAAGCTAGTTTCTAATATTCCAGCTCAGCTAAATTCCTTGTGTTAGGAGTGGGTTCACATCGGTAGTGTAATGGCCAGGATTCGAACACAGGACCTTTCGATCGTAAGGCTGACTCCTTAACCACTTAGATACTGTCTCTTAAATGGCCGTTTAATGGCTTTGGCTGATTTGAGGTTTTATTTTTTATTTTTTTAAAGAATATTAGAACCGAAGTTACTAATATTCCCTCTAACCCCTCCAACTAAGCTAAATTGCTTGTGCTAGGAGTGGGTTCACATCGGTAGTGTAATGGCCAGGATTCGAAGGAGTCGGCCTTACGATTGAGAGGTCCCCTCAATCGTAAGGCCGACTCCTTAAGCACTAAGCTACCGACGCTTTTAAGTAGTAGAATAGTCTCATCTCTTCCCGTTTGTAGGTGTCGTAGGAGGTGACTAAAAGTGCCCGCTTTTATATAGTCTCCTATAACGTAGAACCAAAAATAACAGTTAACGAAATGTGGATTTTGCACCTCTGCCTACCCCTTCGAGGACATAGCTTACTGATACACAAACATACATTACAAAACTCTCAAAAGTACTACCAAACACAAAACTCTCAAAAGTACAACCAAACAAAAAATATTCTCAAAACACTTCTGGTACAGTCAATGAGAAATGTGTTACACAATTACCTTCCAAACTTCTAGTTGGAGCGAATTATTGCACGGCTCTGCTAGGAACAAGTTTCCGAAGGACCATGTGGCAACCAGTATTTTCGCAACTGACCAGTAATTCGGGCTCAGGAGTTTTAAAGTACTGTGTTAGAGCGAGAGGGCATTATATTAGAGTATACCAACTGTGTAACTAGTGACATTAACACTATCATTAAGATAGGTTCTATTATAAATAGTTCTTCAAGTATAAATATACGATTATTGGCGTTATTATAAACACTTTTCTTCACATAAGTATCCGGGTAAACTTTAATATTATATTAGTTATGTAGTTAGCTAGACTGGTATGCCTTATAAGATTTAAATTAAAAGATTATTCTAGGAATCCCGTTAAAAAAATTAAAAGAGCAACGACACCTCTCAATATCAAGTATAGGGTAAAGAAATACAGTCTTTTCTTTACGCAGTTAAATTTTCCATGTTGAGATTTTCAACTTTGATCTTGTGAATTGTTGACCTACTAAGGTGCTGACAATATGAAGCATTGGGATTTTTAATCGTTGGTCTTACGGTGTTGATGTTTTAATTGTCGACTTTATGAGTGTTGGGATGCAGTATCAAACCCGTACAGGGGAGATACGCTTTGCTAATGTAATTAATAATGTTACGTCACACTATGTTACGAATATGACGTAACAATAATGTACCTACTTCCACCTGGAAGTCCTTAAACAGGTTAATGTCTGGCGTCGGCTGTTGTAGGACAAACCTGGTAAGATGGGGGTACCTGGACGCGGAGGGTGGTGGCTGTGATTGTGGTGCACCCCTGCAATCGATGGACCACCTTCTATCATGCGCCTGTGCCCCTATACCTGTACTATTGCTGATCTGAATGAGGCAACGTAGGATGCGATCAATATAGCTAAGTTTTGGTCTGGCCGCATCTATACAGCTTAATTTGCTGCCATTGACACAAAAAGGAAAAGATTAATATGTACAAAAATTACAGCTTTTCCCAACTTATTGTCTCAGAGCTAATCTACGGACAGATCGACGGACATACTACGATCGTTATACGTCTACGGAACCTCAAAATGACAAGGCCAAGGGTAATTGTAGTAAGTACATACAAATAACAACATGTGTATCACATTTATATCCTATCGCAACATTGGAAATTAAAATATTATAGTTAACCTTAAAATACTTTAAACAGTGGTTTTGATCCGTAATCTCAAGAAACAATAGAACAATTGTAACTGATAACATTATTTTCGCAGCTAATTGACGTAATTTGCAATCTACTGGCAGAAACATTGAAATTAATGAATTCTTTACTGCAGTACGATGTTCTCTAAGGGGAGTCACACATCAAAGCAGCATTTGCTGCGTAACAGCAAATTGCCAAGAAAAATTCTTCTAGACAAGAGATATTAAGAACCCTTTCACTGTGCAATGCACCAAATCAGTATTTGCTTTATGTGCAGTAAATGTTGCTCTAGTGTGTGGCCCTAATTCGAGTCATACTTCTTGGTTCTACTGCTGATTGGACATACCTGCTTGATAAACACTCGAGCTGATGAAGGAATAACTCTGAGACGGTTTGTCTATGACCCACGATTCCTCAGACGTGTGCGCGATTTCAATGAAATTGTTATCGTGGAGGTTGTTGATGATAGTGCAGACTATGCGCGCAGTTAAATGCGCCCGTGACAATGTGGAACCTCACACCGTAGAAACTCGGTGCTAGATAACGATGTAAACAACTGCATCCCACCGTAAGCTGATATAAATCTGAAAAATGATTAAAAAATAAAAAACCCGACTGCCACTGAAAAGACCGAAATAAGTTTGATAGCAGGCGGTACCCATTAATTTTCTTTCGTTTTATGATTGGCAAATGGGTACCGCCTGCTATTAAACTTATTTCGGTCTTTTCAGTGGCAGTCGGGTTTTTTATTTTTTAATCATTTGTTTTATTTTATACTTTTTAGTTATGATATGACATGTATTTCTTTTTGTAATCTCCTTCTAATTGCCTTCATAAATCGTTTATACTTGAAATAAAAACTTAAATCAGTAAGTAAGAAAATTAGCGAGAATGATTGTTTTGTTAAACAACTTTAAATCGTTATATATCCTAAACTATTATTTAAAATGAAAAATGGTAAAAGAAACCTAAACCTGATTTTATAATACCTATTCAATGACATCCCACTTGACATAGTTCATCGACTTTTATTTTTTTTTATTTTTACAATATGGCGTCTGGTTGTCGCTGTGGTGAATTTTAATGACTGTCATGTCTTTAGTGACACTCGCATGGTTAAGACGAATCGATTGACGTAAGAATGATCAAAATCGGCCTATGCATTTGGACTCTAGAACGCCACATAGAAACAAACATACATACATACATACATACATACATAGACTGATAAACACATTACCCTCCTTTGCGTCGCGCAGTCGGGTAATAAATAATAAACACCATTTCAAATCGCCTTTCATCGCTATAAAGGTGATTTCCAGTTTGGTAGCATGGATAAATGCTTTTAAAGACTCCGCTTAAAGAGAGTGATCATAATCTGGAATATGTTTTAGAATTTAAAGCCTTAACCATCATTGTTTAATTTATATACTTACTAGTTGACCCGGCGAACTTCGTACCGCCAATTTTTTTCCGCCCGCGTGGCGTCCGATCCCGTTCCCACTGCACCCTCTACTATATTAAGCATTTATTACACATATAAACCTTCGACTTGAATTACTATTAAAAGAAACCACATCAAAATCTGTAGCGTAGTTTTGAAGATATAAGCATACATAGGGATGGACAGACGCGAAAAGCGACTGCTTTATACTATGTAGTGATTTATAACATAACATAAACTCACGCCTGTATTCCCAAAGGGGTAGACAGAGGTGCTAGCACCCATATTTCGCCAGTTTATGTCTAGGTCCCAATGTAATAGGTGGCGAGCCTATTGCCATTAACCGGGCACTTATAAACCTGCGATAAATACACACATAACTTCGAAAAGCATGGAAAAGTCATTGGTGTGTGCCATGGTAAACCTGGGATCGAACCCGAGACCACGTCTCAGCAGTGCATTACCCATACCACTAGGCTACCGCAGATCTATGTAGTGATTGATATAATTCATAGAGCTGTGTACAAGTACAAAAATGGAACTGGATAACTCCCTTCAGTTCACCACTTATTCTTTGACGTGCAATAAAAACTAAGTGATTTGGCTAGACACTAGCCGTCAACTACCCTATATATTTGTCTGTAAAGACAATTGTGTAGAACACAGACACAATACAAACGAACTGGGAAGCCTACCACATGCGGTCAATGTCGCGTGTACCGGCCCGTGAAAACGAAAGTTGGCTAAAGGTGGGTACTGAATTACGTACGGTATTGTGTATGTTATACGCTCCACGCGATAAACATTACGATGTACTACGGCGATTATATCATGTTACGTATTGTATTGTAATTATCTTCGTAATCAGCCGTGTTACAATCAAAATAATGAATTATTCTAGTGAAAATGTTCGTTGCGTCTTGCCTGTTTTTTTAACCGTGGGGGAAAATCCTTCATGGATGTTATGCCTTTTCTTTTTTTTTTTTTTCGTGCGGGAATCCCCTCGGATACCCCCCCTGCCGGAGCCGGAAGGGGAGGTTATGTCGGACTCGAACCGACTAAAACCGCACGCCGTCTGTGGGTCTTGGTGCTAGGCCGGAGGTGAGGTTGTCATAGACATATCCCTCGCACCCCGGCTGACCCAGGGCCATCCCTTACGGTCTGGCCCTCCTTAGGAGGGGGGACAACGGTGTCCCTAACTCGCCCCCGGAATGGGGAGGCGCGCTATTCAGCGCGCCGCCGCCTCCGTGGCCTGCTTCTGCTGGGGTGACAGGCGGCTCCACCCTTCACCCCCAGGCCCGCGCTCATGGGGGACGGAGGTCAGTCAGTGCCCTCTCATGGATGTTATGCCGGACTCCTACCGACCAAAAACCCACACGGTATCGCCCAGCAGCCTATAGTTGGGAGCCCCGGGTAAGCCCTCGGAAGGTTGTCCCAGGGCTAGACTCATACCCGTCTCTTGAAACACAAATCAGTGTAACTATGACTGTTATGGCCGATGACGGCTATGTATACCTAGATTTATTCTTTTTCTTAATGCCTTCTGTATTTTAGCATTCCATCCATATATATGCTCACGCCTGTAAATCCTCAAAAGGGTACCTAGGCAGAGGTGTATTAACACGCACGTGTCGCCAACTATGATTTTCGGTCCCACGTATTAGGAGGCGAGCCTATTGTCGCTAAGTGGGCACTTTGTCTTGAGCTGTATCTTTACTGTCGGATGGAGAACAGCCATATCCCTAGTCACCTTTTTTATTTCATGTCGTATTTGAGCATTGTCAATGCCAATGTCTAGTTTCTCAACAAATTCTATCACAGTCACGTTAGTTACGCCAGTAAATTTGTGTCCGTGGGTCTGCCCCTAACAAAATTCAGGTGGTTGATCAAGTAGCTTGGTTGAATTTTAGGGGGCCTACAACTAAATAAATAACTAGACAAGCAGTTTAAAAAAAATGTCTGTGTTCCAATTCCAAATTTAAAAAGCGCAGACGCAGGAATTGAATATACCATTCAATCAATTTTTAAATCTTTATAGGCATAGCGCACCTTTTTGTAGAGTCACCTATATGAGTTTAGGAATAAAAAGTTATTCATCGGACTATGAAGCTAACTAAGCTTGAAGTTTCTTTGAAAGATAATATTCGTAAAGAGGTCATCTGACAAAGAACTAAGTTCCCGACATCGCTTGATTGATTGAATGAGGTCTGCGGCAGTGTATTGAAGGAGTGTCTATTCAGTCAGCAGGCCCTTTAGGCCCGTACTAAGGCCCGCTTTCTACAACGGCACACAGTCTTGAATCTCAATTCATCTGAGAACAGACTTTGTAGACAGATGTCTATCTGTCAATGATTTGATACTGCCACTGACCTTTCAATTCCGAAAGAAAGTACATGAACCTTGTCCGCTAGTTCATTAAATTAACTTCAAAAATAAAGCAACAAATTGAGTCTTATCCATAACATAACATAATATAAACTCACGCCTGTATTCCCCGAAGGGGTAGGCAGAGGTACTAGCACCCACATTTCGCCAGTTTATGTTTAGGTCCCAATGTAATAGGTGGCGAGCCTATTGCCATTAACCGGGAGCTTATAAACCTGCGATAAATACACACATAACTTCGAAAAGCATCGAAAAGTCATTGGTGTGTGCCATGGTAAACCTGGGATCGAACCCGAGACCATTCAGCATTCCATTACCCATACCACTAGGCTACCGCAGATAATCTTATCGTATTGTTAAAATAAATTATCTTACCGAGTTTATTAAATTAAGAGAATGGTAAAAGAGCGGTAATAATTGCGTCGGTTCTTATTTTAAAAGTTTTATTTATTTAATATAATAAAAAAAAATTAATAGTAATGACAGTGGTTACTATTATAGGTTGGGTGGATGCCAACCTATAATAGTAACTGTCATGACTATTAATTTTTTTAACGTTACTAAATCTTTTCAATATAAGTTTCTTATTAACTTATCATTTAAAAATATCCAAAGTAAAAAATATCCAATTAAAATTCACATTTTTTATATTTATTTATCTCATCTACACCTACATCTTTTATTATTTCTGATTAAGTATAACAAACACATTTGCACAGGAGTTAACCAGCACGACTCACATAATTTAAGCGAGGATATTTCATCAGCCACGGTAAGGAATTGCGTGTCTAATACCAGCCGTACGTTGTATGAAGTAAGAGGAAGTAATACTGAAGTATTTTCTAATTATTGAAATCAATACGAGGCCGTTTCACTTTACACTTTGAAATCAGCAAGCAGCTAGCATTTCGCCCTATATAACCTGTGTTTCTATATTTAGTCTTTTTAAACAAGTGGCCATACGTTTGTAGAATAGATTGATCATTATATAGGATAGAGATACGCTAACGACTCTCATGAATGACAAAATACGTGTCAATTCCATATATTGATCAAAATTACCAAATTTCCAGTACCATTTGTTACACAAAGACGTTAGTCTTGATTATATCCGAGGCCACGGTGGTCTTGGAGTTCTGGGTCCACCTTTTCATGTTGATTTGACTAAAGTTTGGCCTTTCCGGGGGGTGACTGCCGTTTGACCCCCCAACCCCGAAAGGAAAGCCAGCTGCAGAGCCTCCTCTGTTTTTCAGGAGGTGTAACGGGTTGCAGGTAACGTTGGCTTGGATCCGCAAGATCTTGGTGGGATCTTATTAATTGCAGAGAATGTGCTTACTGTAATCCATACTAATATTATAAATGCGAAAGTAAATCAGTCTGTCTGTATGTTACGCTTTCACGCCTAAACCACTGAACCGATTATGATGAAATTAGGTATAGGGATAGATTGGACCTTGAGAAAGGTCCTATGTTTGGTCGCGATAACCGACTTCCACGCGGGTGGAGCCGCGGGCAAAAGCTAGTAGAATAGAAGCCAGTTAATTATTTACGCAGGCATGGAATGGCATCGGATTAGGAAGTTTGTAGCATAATTTATACCTAAAATTTGAGCCCCATTCCACCTTCCAAAGGGAACAAACCATTTCAGAGGCTTTCTCTTTATTTTATACCTTATCAGATAACCTTACCTGACTCACAATTCACCTGAATTATAAAAAGTCACAAAAGAAGTCTTAAATTACAAACGACTAAGATAAAAGGGATTTTGGGAACTTTGGGAACGTTGTGATGAAGTCCGGATCGACCAGCAGATCAAACGCCGTAAATGAAGTTTGATAGGCCACACCCTCCGAAGGGATCCAAAACACATACCGAGGCAAGCCCTACACTGGAATCCCCAAGGAAAGCGCAAACGTGGTCGTCCAAAACAGAACTGGCGGCGGACTATCATTGACGAAGCGGAAGCCATTGGAAAAACCTGGAGCGAAGTCAAACGCGAAGCTCAAGATCTTACGGAATGGAAACTCACTGTGGACGCCCTCTGCCCCAGCTAGGGTCCAAAGGACCTTAAGTCTAGGATAAAAGAGAAAATTAAATCCATACTAACATTTTAAACGCGAAAGTAACTCTGTCTGTCTGTCTGTCTGTATGTTACGCTTTCACGCCTAAACCACTGAACCGGTTAGATAAAATTTGGTATAGAGGTAGATTAGACCATGAGAAAGGACATAGGCTATATTTGGTTGCGATAACCGACATCCACGCGGGTGGAGCTGCGGGCAAAAGCTAGTAGGTCATAAGTGATGAGAAAAATTGCTTGGTTTTCGTGTAAATTAATTCACATATCCATATCCTGTTTCTATGGCAGTCATCATTAAGCAAGAAATAAACGCAACTGTCACAGAGCGTATCAATCGGTATTCATTAACAAGCAAGACTAATTAAAACCAGTGGTTCTGTTCCAATGTGAAATTGAAGTATGAACAGAATGTACAACAAAGCTAGTCAAACTAAAGGTCGTACAATAGTGGGACTTTATTGTATCCGTATAACGTATCATACGTTTTCCCAATCAGGTATGAATGGCATTGTTGCGATAACTGAGTTGAATCTGACAAAGTTGCCAGAGCACATAACTGAAAGTTTTAATTGGGCATAGGACAATATAAATTGGGGAATAGAATATTTAGTTTAGACACAAAATATTATATTGTTCTCATCAAAGTCAAGGCAGTTCTGGGCCCAGATATGCTAATTTGCAACAACTGTCATAGACACAGCAAAAAATGCCTTTCAAATTTAAACTACTAATCCATACTAATATTAAAAATGCGAAAGTAACTCTGTCTGTCTGTCTGTCTGTCTGTATGTTAAGCTTTCACGTCTAAACCACTGAAGCGATTTGGATGAAATTTTGTATAGGGGTAGATTAAACCTTGAGAAAGGCATAGGGAGCCGCGGGCCAAAGCTAGTATACTATTAATGTTCAAATTTTTTTACATTCACTCTAAAAGATGCCAGAAGAGCCATTTCAATTCAGACTTTAATAGCATAGCTGTAAAGCAAATGGCATTTTTGTGGTCTATGTGGATACTGTGTATCCAACAGTGGTCAATAATGAGCAGAATCGGGGTCCTAGTCGCATCTATCAGAAAAAAAATTACTTAGGTGGGGCTTGAACCCACGACCTTTCTCTTACAGAGGGAATGCTCTTCCAACTGAGCTACTGAGCCACACCTAAATCAATTCAAATTTCCCTTATATTCGATTATAATAGAATTGTATAGTAAGTATAATAAATACTATGAAATTTTTCTAACAACGTAATTGGATATTTCTTTTATAAAATAAAAATTCTTACATTTTTCATTCTGCTGCTTTATTGGTCCAAAGTTTTATGATTATTCTGTCAAAATAAACTGACAAAATAACAGAATAATCCATTTTGGCTTAATCCTATAAGCGTGTTGACACATTTTTTAGTGTGAAGTCGATCCCAAAGCGTTACGTGACAGGCGAATTTTCATCACAAAAATGTTTCGTCAAAAAACCTTTCGAGAGCAAAATAATTCCAGAATGATATGTTTGAATTTAAATTGTTACTACAGCTATATTCACTGGATATATTAAGTTCATGTAAGTGCAAGCTATTAGCTTAAAAAAAAACAGTGCTTACAATACGTACTAACTAATATTTGACTCTGCATAACGAGGGGTGACATAGCGGTCGAGTACAACCTATTCCCAAAATGCCTGATTGCACTATAAACGATTGTCAAACCGTCTGACTTATCTTCCCCTATAGACAAGTGGCAACTCGCTGGCCATCCTATCCTAGAATAGAATGGCAAATGTATGGGATTTGACGTTTATGACAGTCTTTAACGTACGTTATAAACGTCAAATCCCATATATTTATCATCGAATTGCCACTTGTCTAGAAAGCCTTATCTGTGTTTGTACATCTGCATGTAGCTTCACAGTTCATCGCTTTTTAACTGCTTTTTCCGTCTATGTATCGATAAATATGATTGATATATTTCATATTATAAAACAATATTACCATTTTTTAAGTAGGCATATTCTTATATTCGATCGGCATAATATATCAATAGACATTAATAGAACATAAATTCGATAGTGTTCTACCAAACTCTTTCGACAGCGTCAAGCCCTACCACGACTCTTCACTAGTGGGGAGGCTACCCGCACAACCCTGCTTACCACTCAATAAGACCAATCACTCGCGTACACTCTTACTTTAAAAAAATATACAATATTACTTTTTATTTTATCGTTTACAAGTTGTATAGTAAATTATCAAAATGTGTGGGGAAATGGGAAAAGCTGTTCTGAGGGCGCTCACGGGAGCGCTACTGTGTGGCCTCGTGTCTGACGCTGCGTACTTACAAGTAAGTAAAGTTATTAATATTTTGGTTTTTACTTTTACAAAGTTTTGTAACTTTTTATAATATTGTCACCATTCATTAGTAAAACACTCGCCGGGTTATTTATCATATAGCTTATACTTTTCGAGGATCCCATAATTTCGGCGCTGCTTCAAGCGTCATGATCACGGATGTACTGGTAAATATCCCTGTGTTTTACTATGAATGTAAATGACCATGTTAATCTCAAATCATACATTGTCACCATTGTATATCTACGAAATATTGTATCAACCTATGTCTAAGAAGTGTACTAACATCAATATACTATGATGTATTATGTTTTTTTGTTTACTTATAAGTCAGATTTTTTTTAATACGCGTATTACTTTTATACATGTAGACTTTGGAATCGAACTCGAAACCTCGTCTGCAGTTACATGTATTATTTTACCACTGCACCAAGTGCAAACTGTTGTACTAATTAGTGATACTGAATTGAAAAAAAAAAATTGTGGGTAAGTCTGTGGAACTGCGTTCGATTGCAATTTAACTGCAATAGGTTTTAACTCAATTTAGTGAACGAATTTGTTTTTCTTTTTAGTTTTGGAACTGGTGAAATGCAGCCTTTTAATTTCTCAGAACATTAAAAGATGTACTTACGTACTTATCTAACGACCTATGCATGAATTATTAATGTTACATGTATAATAATTATGAACTGTGCATAGAATACTGTTACTTTTATAAGTTACTATGATAAGTATCACTTTATTCCAATATTTATCTATACTTAGTATTATAGGTAGGTACCCTTAATTTTTCATGGAAAATAATTTCTCTATAACTCTCTAGAATTTCTCTCGAAGATAAAGGAAAAAGAAAAAACCAAGATTTGCATAAAACAGACTTCAAATCAATGTTTTATGACATGGAGTTTTACAGAAGTAACTTCTAGATTCAGGTCATGGGGCGTTTCATACGACTAACTATTCATAACAAGGTTTGAACGCCCCATGACACTTTTAAAGTTCAACATTACACAACATTGTATAAACCGCCTCTTAAACATTTTAAACTGGGGCAAAAATATCTTGAGGCGATTAAAACCAGCCAATGAATATAATCATCGACATAACAATAGTAATTACGTATGTAACAGTTATTAAATTAAAATTAAAATTCAGTTTTAAATTAAAATTAAAAATTAAAGTAAAGTTAAATTAAATAAGTAATCTAGTTACGTAGGTCAAGAAATGTTAACATATTAAATAGTGTTACCATTACGAAATAAGTTATGAAATAATAAATTAACATTCACTTTTATAATAGAGATTATTGTGTCATGTGTTACTGAACTCAATTATATGTAGTTTAATTACTAGGTATCAATCAATCAATTGGCCTATTGTCTAAAATACTAGGTATGAACAGTGTATAATTTTTCTTAGTACTGGCAATAGTAATAGTCTATTACTATTATTAAATAGTTGTAGGATTTGGAGACTTTAAAAAATACATGGGTATAATTAGCAACTAGCTTTTGCCCGCGGTTCCGCCTGAGTGGATGTCGGTTATCGCGACCAAAAGCTAATGTCCCTATGTCCTTTCTCATGGTCTAATCTACCCCTATACCAAATTTCATCAAAATCCTTTCAGTGGTTTAGGCGTGAAAGCGTAACATACAGACAGACAGACAGACAGAGAGACGGACTGAGTTACTTTTTTTTTTCGTGCGGAAATCCCCTCGGATACCTCTCTAACCGGAGTCGGTTATGTCGGACTCGAACCGACTAAAACCGCACGCCGACTGTGGGTCGTGGTGCTAGGCCGGAGGTTGAGGTTGTCATCGACATATCCCTCGCACCCCGGCTGATCCAGGGCCAACCCTTGCGGTCTGGCCCTCCTCAGGAGGGGGGAAAACGGTGTCCCCGACTCGTCCCCGGAACGGGGAGGCGCGCTTTACAGCGCGCCGCCGCCGTGGCCTGTTTCTGCTGGGGTGACAAACGGCTCCACCCGTCACCTCCAGGCCCTCGCTCAAGGGGGACGGAGGTTAATCAGTTGGGCAGCAGCCGCACCAGCGCGTTAGCTGTCACCAACAGTTTGGGGCGCCGACTTCGGAAGTGCTCTTCGAAGTCCCACCGACCGTCGAGTACGAGCCTCAGGTATTTCAACCGGGGCTTGATGTCGATGGAAGACTGAGTTACTTTCGCATATATAATACTAGCTTTTGCCCCGCGGCTCCGCCCGCGTGGATGTCGGTTATCGTGACCAAACATAGCCTATGTCCTTTCTCATGTCCTAATCTACCCTTATACCAAATTTCATCAAAATCGGTTCAGTGGTTTAGGCGTGAAAGCGTAACAGACAGACAGACAGACAGAGTTACTTTCGCATTTATAATATTAGTATGGATATGGATTAAAGTATGGATTTGTACGTTTTGGAGATTTAAAAAAAACATGGGTCATATTAGTGATTCTGAATTCGAAAATATTTTTTCATGTTTTTGTTTTGTCAGTTTTTTCGCGTTGGATGCAAAAATTACTGAATATATTTTGACTAGCTTTTGCCCGCGGCTCTGCCCGCGTGGATGTCGGTTATCGCGACCAAACATAGCCTATGTCCTTTCTCATGGTCTAATCTACCCCTATACCAAATTTCATAAAAATCGGTTTAGTGGTTAAGGCGTGAAAGCGTAACATACAGACAGACAGACAGACAGAGTTACTTTCGCATTTATAATATCAGTATGGATTTCGTATTTATAATTGAAAATTCTTAGTCAGACTTAAAATTTGTCGTATGTTTGATTGTAATTAGTAGAGTAGAACCGGAGATAATAACCAAAAGTCGCGATAACTAAATTTTATCTAAATTCCATTCTTTTAAACTTTCACTTTAGACTGAAAGTGAAATGTATAATATTAATAGGAACTACGAGTAGTACACACATACGTACATCTACAATTACCCTCTAGGGTAGGCAGAACCGTCAGCCTGCCATCTATTTCTATCCTAACATTCAGTGACTCATTCCTATGCCGCACCACTAAGACCTGGAACTCCCTGTCAGCTGTTTCCTTCTTCCTACAGTCCCGGGTCTTAATGGGGCGTGAAAAGGCATCTGATGAAGCCGTCAAGCTGAGTGCCACCACTGGTAACATGTTACATGTTTACGATGGTGACCCTCTTACCCAGGCTTTGATTTTAGCTTGCCATCAGGCGAGGTGAAGTCAAATTAATATACTTACGTTCTGTCCTCCTAGTGACAGCCTCCGTGGCGTGGCGGTAGTGAACGCGACTGCTACGCAGGAGGCGCGGGTTCGATTCGCACTCAGTGCAAATATTTGTACGCATGAATATGGCTATTTGCATTGATCTGGGTGTTTGTATTTACAATAAAAAAGGATATAAGTATGTTTATCCGCATTCTAGATTTCATAACACAAGCTTGTTAGGCTATGCTTACCATGGGTCTAGATAGCGTTGTGTGGAATGTTGTGGAATTGTGGGATATTTATGTTCACAAACCATGGCTACTAAGCCGATAACCTACGAGAACATAAGCAAATCAAGGCGTAAAACTTACCACTTCATTCAATATTATTCCACAATGATGTACTCACCCTTGCGGACCAAATGAGGTCGTAATACCGTTGCTATTACACCACAGGCGGTACACAAACAAATATTGTTGTCCAAACAGCTGCTCCAGTCAATAATATTGTTTGTTAAGGCCCACTACGCTGTTTGTTCCGCATCCCACTCGGTTTTCGGGACTTTTTGTTATTTTTCAGCGATAAGAAACAGAGAAAATAATGTTTACTTTATTGAGGGCATTTCAAAATATACAAACATATAAATGTTTTAGATTTGGAGTGTATTATAAAGTGGCATCATTCATCTCTAGGCCAGCCGGGGAGCGAGGGATATGTCGAAGACAACCTCACCTCCGTCCTAGCACCACGACCCACAGTCGGCGTGTGGTTTTAGTCGGTTCGAGTCCGACATAACCTCCCCTTCCAGCTCCGGCGGGGGAGGAATCCGAGGGGATTTCCGCATGAAAAAAAAATCATTCATTAGATCCTAAAAGTAGCTCTATCTGTCTGTATGTTACGCTTTCACGCCTAAACCACTGAACCGATTTTGGTGAAATTTGGTGCAGGGGTAGATCAGACCTTGAGAAAGGATAACGTATTCCTATACAGGAGCCGCTGGAAACAGCTGGTAACTTTTAATGTGGATTCTAGAACGGGGACATTTTGCCATGAGCGGGAATGGAACCCGTAACTTCTGTACCAAAATATTAATAGAATGCATCCTTATTAGGCAATAACGTAAGTGTGAAAGTCTCCTTGCAATTGGATGAATGTTAAAAAAAAGTATAGGACTACGTCAACATATTCTGAGCAGTTCGGCTTCCAGTCTAACTGTAATGCGGCTAAACTTCGATATTTTCCGTAAAGCGACTGCTATCTGACCTCCACAACCTATTGCTGATATTGAAGTTCTATAGTTAGACTAGTCCGATTTTGGAGAGCTCCAATTAACTGAAAGACTGCCATTGGCATTCTTACGGTAACGGGGACCGACTGCTTTCCGTGTTTTTCGAGACAGGAAACAATCAAACAAATAAAAACATTTATCTCTATAGGTACAAATCTCTCAAAATGAACTCCTCTAAAACACCAAAGCTTAACAAAATAAAGAGAAAAGTAATAAACCCAAAGAAAAAAGTAAAATATAACAACAACACTAGAAGGTGCGAATTTGCAAAATTACTCCTGAATACCAATTCTTGGACGAAACCAAGTTTCAAACAATTTCCACTTTGAGAAGCTTGATCAAAGAAATAAAACTAAAAAACAGGCCTTCCTCCTCAGCCTCGCCGACGAAAATGAGAGTAAATTTAACCAACAGTAATTCGCCTTTGAAGGCCTCCAGGGAGCCGGCTGAAAGGAAAATTGCAAAAGTTAACGTACTCTTATGAGGGGCCGGGTTATACCAACTAGATATTTAAGGTCGCCCACCCTTTATTGTACCACTTGGAACATTTCGCCAAGTCCGCCTTTGAACTATGCAATTATTTGAAAAGTTTCAAAAATTATTACTCTCCTATTTGCATATTAACGAGAGAATTTTAGCTGTTAGGTTGGGGGTAATTTTCTAGGTTTTAAACAAGTTAATTAAATTATTAGCGGACAAGGAATCGTTTTTACCGTTATATTAACTTGTAGTTAATCCTACTGATATGATAACCTAGGTGTTGCCCGTGGGTCTGTCCGCGTGGAATTCTGATACCATTGTCGCAACATACATTTTATGCCAATCTACTTCAGGGAAAAAACTAGCGTGTATCTTACACACAGGTGTAGAACTGTAGACTATAATCTATTTCTGTGCCAGATACCGAAAATCAGTGAATCCATACTAATATTATAAATGCGAAAGGAACTCTGTCTGTCTGTATATTACGCTTTCACGCCTAAACCACTGAACCGATTTTGTTTAAATTTGGTATAGGCGTAGATTAAACCATGAGAAATGACATAGGCTATGTTTGGTCACGATAACTAACATCCATGCGGTTGGAGCTGCGGGCAAAAGCTAGTAATATTATAAATGCGAAAGGAACTCTGTCTGTCTGTCTGTATGGTCTGTATGTTACGCATTCACGCCTAAAACACTGAACCGATTTTGTTAAAATTTGGTATAGGTGTAGATTAGACCATGAGAAAGGACATAGGCTATGTTTGGGCGCGATAACCGACATCCACGCGGGTGGAGCCGCGGGTAAAAGCTAGTTGAAAATAAATCTCCTTTCTAGTGGCATATGATTACTTTCTATGTTTATATTTACTTACAATTCTGATTTCGATCTGACGTCGTGATAGTGGATTCTTCTATTTAAAAATTCTGAATAGCAGCACAATAACCTCCAGTACCCCTCAACACGACCACTTCATATGCAAAGATTTTGTAAAGAATATTAGAACCGAAGTTACTAATATTCCCTGTAACCCCTCCAGCTAATCTAAATTGCTTGTGTTAGGAGTGGGTTCACGTCAGTAGTGTAATGGCCAGGATTTAAACCCGGGACCTCTCGATCGTAAGGCCGCCTACAGACGCCACCATACAGGTCTGCTGCTTGTTTACAACCGTAGTAGTTTGGCAAAACTCATATCTGTTCCAATTCTAACCATGATTTAACAATAGCTAGCAACTGTAGTAACTAACGAACAAAACAAACTGGATTTGTTTTACTACCGGGATTTTGTAAACTGTAGCGAACGATTAGCTGGTATTGCGAAAGGTACAGTCAGCAACCACAATACTTTAACTTTAAACTTTTTCATGAAATTCGAATACATCATAAAATAATAAACAAAATTAAGCTTACACTCTGGAAATTATAAAACTACTTGTACAGTAGACAAAAGTAATAGAGCTGCACCAAAAATTGTAGGTATATAGGTACACCTAATACTTTTTCTTATGTTTGTATGTAAAGGTGTATACGTATCTAACTAAAGTAAGTATAATAAGTACATACATAGATACTTTTTCATACGGAGTTGTATTTTATGTATTTTTATTGATTTGAACAAAAAAAAAATACTCAATTTTGATAGCAGCCGCTGACTGGACATTACTCGCAGATTCGTATGAGAAACACTATAAAATACCGGAGGATGTTTGTGCCTCGTCATCCAGACCCGTATATTCCTATTTTCAAAACAGCAAAAGCGTGCAGTACTAGTAGAACTCACAGTACCGTGGGAAACTAACATACCTAAAGACCACGCTATAAAAATAAACAAATACTTTGACCTGACCAACGAGTTAACCAAAAATGGCTATGTGGTTAAACTCTACGCCGTGGAAGTAGGAGCAAGGGGAATTCCAGCTAAATCCCTGTATAACTTATTTAAAGACCTCGGATTGCCAAGAGCTTCAGTAAGCTCTTTACTCAAACGAATATCTAAAACGGCGTTGATAGGATCTTACCAAATTTGGATAGGTAGAGGGGGGAACACGACTGACGGTGGAGGTGAGCGCTGATGCATCACAAGGTGGCCACCCTAAACCTACACCTGGGTCGCAAGTCCCAGGCGCCGTCACAGTGTTCCTCTCTGTACCACGCCATGGACCCGGCGACCGCACGGTGAATCCATGGAATGCTAAGAACCGGATCTCTCTACTCTACATCGCGTTAAGGAAGCTAAATGAAACGATGATTTCAAAACAAAAACATCTAAAAAAGCAACTAGCGCCAAGCGTGTGCTTTTTGTAATGGTGTTTTTTATTAAACTACATTATTTTGAAATAATTATTTACTAATTAATGTGCAACCGTATCATCTTTAGCAACTGGCAAGTACATCAATTGATACACACACACTTTTGTCGTTGACTGTATGTACAACGTGGACGTTTTAGAAGCTATTAACACGGAAACCCTTTCTCTTTACTCAATAGTGATAGTAATTATCATTGTCATTTAGTTAATTTATGCGGCAAAGTCGTTTGAAGTGAGCGCTTGTATAATTGAGGCAAAGTTGTACCTATTAATATTTTACCAACTGTGTTTTTTGGTGCCGCATAATAGGCAATCCTACTAATATTTATATGTGAATGTGTGTGTCTCAAATATGTATAATTATGTGTGTCTATGAGTATGTGAGAGTGAGTGTGTGTATCTGTTATTTTTCACGCAAATTCTCAACAGATATGGACGAAATATGACACAGGTATAGATTATAATTTGGGATACATGAGCTTCCTGTAATAGGATCCTAGAGTCGCAAAAAAGGTATCAACAATAACGGTACTGGTACTTTAAAAAGATCAAAGAAAATATTACTAAAATAAGAAAAAAATCAAAAATGCATTACAATATTTACGTATACACATATTTAAACTGAACGGGACTCGAACCGAGCTCTCAGTAGTCAATTCCTCTTTCCCTCTATCTCGCCACATGTTCATAATAACAAAATACACTATCATATAATCTTAAACTTAATTATAACTAAGCAATATAAGTTGATATAAATTCAGGCTATGTTTCGTAAGATCCAAAGGCTCTTAGTGAGAGGGGATCAACGTACGCATGCGCTGTCACGGACGCCCGGCATTGCGCAGTAGCACCGAAAGTGCACAGATTAAGTTATGTTGCTAGGAGACACTAGGTAATTTGGTACAAACATAGACATAGTATGTTTCTTACTTACTTTAAACACACACACTCACCATAGATGGATATATAGATAGACACCTCTTTATTATAGATCAACAAAAGATTACAGAGATATGGATTACAGTAGAATTTTTTTGAAAAAAATAAAGTTGAAAACTAAAACCCGACTACCGAAAAATCACGCTCTAAAAGTAACAAACAAGAAAATATCAAGGATAGCCGTGGTCGTATGCCACTTTTCCCTAGAATATATTGTTTTACCAGAGTAAGTGGCATACGACCACGGCTATCCTTGATATTTTCTTGTTTGTTACTTTTAGAGCGTGATTTTTCGGTAGTCGGGTTTTAGTTTTCAACTTTATTTTTTATTTATATTATTTTGGGGCAAGGTAAAGCTAATAATTTATACATATTTGAAATGTGCTTATTAAGCCCTTTCATTTGATACCAAACACGGCATATTTATCTCAAATTTATTTTTCAACACAGTATCTTATGCGCGCTAGAGGGCGCCACACAAGATTGAGTGACACGTTATATAGCCTATAACCATCGGACGATAAAGCCGCTTGTAATGATACCTCATTTGTCCAGTTCTAATTAGTAGTTGAGGAGCTATGAGGCAACAAATGAACATACATACATACATACATACATACATACATACATACATACATACATACATACATACATACATACATACATAGCCTGTCAAAATCATAACCCTCCTTTTGGCTTCGCCGCAGTCGGGTAAAAATAAGGCAGACCAATAGTTCTCGACACCGACGGTCTTGTCTGAAAGGAGTCTTGAAGTATGTAAGGATAGAGTCAAATGGCGGGCTGTGGTCTCTGCCTACCCCGGAGGGAGATAGGCGTGAGGTTCATATGGATTAGGTGTGTGACAGGTGAGGCCACCAATCACCCCGCAACAAGGATACACATCCCTCTTTCCTGGGCAAAATGGGGAAACCGTGGTTCCTACACCAGACAGAGTGCATCTCCGGCACAGGGTCAGCCGGGTTGCGGGAGAATTGCCTTAGTCGTGCGTGCTATTTTAGTCGGTTCAACTCTGACATAACTATCTCCACTAGTTATTTGTGCGTAGGGATTTCCGTATGCAAATAAAAGAAAGTTGTCGGTTAGATATTTTTATTTTTTATTTTTATTTTTAAACTTTATGCACAGTTGTACAAAGTCTATGCGTATTCTATCAGCTATATAATGGTGCATATGCAGAAGAATTATGTGCCAAGATGTCCATGGACACATTCCGTCATCACCCCGCTTGTACCTACCGCATGTTGTAACCGGAAACGGTGTGCACAGTGCAGTATGAAAGGAACTGCATTCCTCGCTCCCTCAAGCTGTGGAATAATCTGCCTACTGTGATTATTATGAGCGCTATAAGACTGGGTTCTGCAAGGAGGGTATTGGACGGTGTGTACAAAGTTGACTTTTCGAATCTATATTGAACGATTTGATTTATGATCTATAAAGTCCCATTGTTTTTTTTCTGTGAAATTTTATTAATTTGAAAACAAATAATAAAATTATAAGAGGATAGTTTTGCTATTCGAATAATTGCTTTTCGAGGAATGCGTCGTAATATTTTACTCAATGAACTTCTATTTTCATCATCCATTTTTGAACACATTGTCCAATACAACAGTCTTTTTTTATGAAGGACATGTCAATTTGCTAAGCTAAAGGCAAAGTCTCGGCAAGAGTGTCACCATCGCAAACATGTACCATGTTAACAGTGGTGGCACTCAGCTTGACGGCGTCATCAGATGTCTTTAAAGGACCCGGGACATACACATACCCTACCTACACATAATGTTAATGCATACAAAAATTTGTATCGAGTAGCAAATTAGCAATCGAATTCATGACCTCTGAGTTCTACACAATACAGACTAATTTGTCTTCCAATGAAAACAATCACGACACTATAAGCAGAACTTTCTCTGCGGCCTCAAGACACCGGTAACTAGTTAACCGTAACACTTGCATTACATAAGAAAGTCAGCGATACACTTACGTGTCGTAAGCGACACAACAGTGTCATGGCCGGCCATTGAATGTCGCTATTAATATCTCGTACTAGAATGAGTGATCTCATTATAGTATGAGGTAAGATATATTGTATACAGGCTGTATCAATGAAAATATTTTTTTTTTTGTTAAGGTTTTACTCGTAATTTTTGCTGGCGAGACTGATAATACAAAATTTGTCGCTTATCCAGTGGGCTACCCCACTGTGTAAGGGACGTTAAGTACTTAAGTCATTAAGACGTTGTTATCATACAACCACATGATTGTCTTAAACGAATACATGTAGCTAATTAATATTTCAGTTTTTTTTTTCGTGATATAACTAGTGTTTATGATTAAATGTTTTTACAAGCATTTTAATATCCTTTTTAACTTTTTTCATATTTTATATCAATGTTTCTTCTAACTTTATAGTTATTGACTAATTTACGCACACGTCCTCAAACAAAATACATTTTGTAGTGAATTTTCCATTGACGCCAGAATTTCCTTCTTTGACAAATTCATTCAGGCACACTGGGCAATTTTGTATTTCAGAGTAAAAGTGCCATTAATGCGACAGAAGAAGAAGAATTCCGATGAATCATGTATATTATTAAAATAAATAACCCTATTTTTTGTTACAGCAATACGACTCATACTTCCCTGCCCACTACGAGCAGGCCATCGTCCGTCCGAAGCCTGTGCGTGAACACGAAAAGCCCCAAGACCTGCGCAACGTGCCAGGCTCACCGGGAATTGACTTCCCGATATACCACAAAGTGCCTGAAACAGGATTTTCTTGCCACCACGTACCTGTGACACCTGGCATGTATGCCAATGTCGAGACTGGATGCCAGGTAAATAACTAACTAACTTGTCAAATAGATTTGAGTTTTCACTTTCGGGCTCCTCATCAAACTTGCATTGGTTCATAGTTTATATGTACTAATTCGAGACTTACCGCGATTAAATTATTTTTGGAAACATACTTTTACTAAAACGTAGTTTTACTTGCGTAAATTTTTAACCAAAACTAGAACTTTATGAATTTATTCATCTACAAAGTTTTTGCAACTGACTGTACACAAATACGTCAATTTTGATCATCGCGCGAGTTGACGACAAAAAAATAATCAAAAATTTAAATGTGACAACTCGCGGACGTCCGCGAGTTTGATGGCCGCGAGTTGATGAATGACCCATCTTCCATACCACTTTTGTAATTCTCATGGCTTACTAGACCACTATACTTTAATTGTAATATTGATCGCAATATCAATGTCACCCATCCTAAAACTAACCAAAGTGTACACTAGACACTAGCTTAACCTATGTATTAACCTACTCGGTTACCACTCAGCCATTAACCCTTCAAATTGTTACTATCATTCTTATTTTATTTTCATTTCAACCTTCAAGTGTTAAAACAGTATTTCCTTTACGCCAGATTTACTAACTTAGGAGCAAGCACCCCTGATCGGTAATAGGGCCACTTGTATTCATGTCTCACACATAAAATACAAACACAGCGTTATTTTAATTTACGTATTAATATACCGCGTAAAATGTCACCGTTTAACGTTAACAAAATGGAGCGAATTTTGTATTCCGAACATGTTTTTAACTTCATATTTCTACAAAAATGTGTTGCAATTATAATTACAGTGATTTATATAGAGTGGAGTGTGGCCGTTTTATTTTTGCCATTTCGGTGGAACAAATATACAAATTGTAAATACTTTTAGTTTTAAACTTCATCATCGTGTATAATCTTTACTCCGTGTATAATTCCTTTTTCACACCAAGCTTGCTAGATAGAGAACATTTTTAAAAACACGTGTGTCGTGGCATCTATTTTTATACTTACAAAAACTACTTTCATATTTTACTAGCTTTTGCCCGCGGCTCCGCCCGCGTGGATCTCGATTATCGCGACCAAACATAGCCTATGTCCTTTCTCATGGTCTAATCTACCCCTATACCAAATTTCATCAAAATCGGCTCAGTGGTTTAGGCGTGAAAGCGTAACATATAGACAGACAGACAAACAGACAGAGTTACTTTCACATTTATAATATTAGTATGGATTTCCCAAAGTCCAAAATGAAATGAAAACAGTTCCATTACACTTTTTCAATTACTTTATAAAAACTCACTAAAAATTAACTTTACACTTAACAAATCACTATCCATTACCAGGTAGTAGTTATACAGATTCATGAATTCGCCTAACTCCAGAAACTAATCCTAATAATATAGGACAACGCATAAATCAGTCCGACTATCATCCGGGCGGCTCTAGAACCCCAATCCTTACAATGTGCCATCTATCATTAAAGCCTCCATCAAATCTAACCGAACTAAATTGGGTGTCTCAATTATTGATGGCTTAAACTAAGACGGGACGAACTTCTTAGAATTCCATGGATTCACTGTACCGTTTGTACCGTATGGTGGTGATCTTGGGACTTCTGACATGTGTGTAGGTTCAAGGCGACCCTTTTCGTGATTCTCATTCAGGTTTTCTTCTCGTGCTTGGAAGGTCAGGTGATAGTCACTCCATAAAAGTCAAAACAAGTCATCGGTATTGACTCTGAAGTAAAAGTATTACGTACGAGGTAGGTATCTTGACTTTTGTGGGATAGACTACCTTTTGAATTCCAAGCCCTAAGAAGAAAACATTATGTCAGAATTTCATCAGTTTTTTTATGAAGTGCACCGACCAAGTATCAACTGATGTCAACTTTATCCTCGAAGGTATTTGTCGTGGACTGTATGTTGTAACTTTTGTCGTTGTTAACCAGGAATAAAACACGATTCTTCGATATTTCTTTTCTTTATTCTATATTCCGTTCTTAACTGCTACTTGATAATTAGCTGAACTGACAATATTCTTGAGTCGTAGTAAGAGTGTAATACTGTACTGGTCTCAGATAACTAGGTAGAAGTAGGAGTAATTTTACAGGGACGCGTGGAGCTTAAGTAGGGGAGACTGGGGTCAATTGGAACGTTTACGACAAAATCGAGTATTGTAGCCTCATTTTATAATGAATTGGTTTTTAGAATGGTTTCAGTTATGGTCAAGTTATCTAGCTATATAGTGAAAAATTTTATTTGACTCCATGGACTTATAATAAATAGTTAAAGGCTTTTTAGAAAACGTCGGCAAACGTTTCAAATGTCCCCAGGCCTGGGTCGATTGAAACAAAGGTGGGGGCAATGGAAACACCAAGTACAACATTAGTATTTATTATCATAATCATTACTAAGAACTATTTATCTTAAGAATCATATCACCCAAAGTCAGTCTTCGAATTTATATAATTATATGGCACTTATTGACCATAACTTATCATTTAGGACATACTTATTTCAGTAGTGAGATCGACTTACAAAATTACTCAACATTAATAAAAGTTTCTTTTACAAAATATAACAGTCTTACCTAAAATTTACTTTGGCAATGATTGACAATACAAATAATGGAAAAAATACTGGTAGTAGGTATAAGGAAAAAACAAATAGAAACATTTCCGATCATTCCCGATCAGATTCACAGTTGTAACATAAATATTGTTGGTCACCAGCTGTGCAGGCCTCATGTGCCCACAGCTTACACCCAGAACATTGCAACCAATTTTCTCCAGGACTGCTGTTTTTGTACGTTTCCATGCAAACGAGGCAAAAGCAGTCTTCCGTTTCATCTTCCGATGAAGATAAAATTTCGGTTTCTTTAGATTTGTTACCTTTGCCCTTGCCTTTATTCGTTTTTGCTGTACAATATTTTTTCATGCGCTTTGCCCAAGTGTGGCATCTGAAAAAATAAAATAGCTACCATAAACATCGAAAACTCAAACAGGGGTCAATTGAAACATGTTCCAATTGCCCCCAAGAATTTTGTTTCAATTGCCCCATGATCCTATCTGTAAATATTTAATTCAGTAAAAAATAAAACAATTACTGTAGGCATAAACAAACCATTTTAAGTTCGAGTAGAATAATTATAAATTATAGTAGTTTAGTTCAATATAACATATTATTAATGATTGTTCATCACCAAACAAAACAAGAACATGACAAATACTTACTTTTTGTAGCAAAAAACCAATAGAGTCACATAAAAATGTCCGCCGCACTGGAAGCCGCGACACGCACTGCACTACAGGTTCGCACACGTTCACCGATCCTCTCTCCCTTCAGGCCCCCACCGCTGGGTCTATCCGTCTCTTAGTTATTTGACTTGTTTCAAATGACCCGCGTTTCTATTGACCCCAGTCTCCCCTACTCCTTTTTTCTTTAGCCCGCAGGGGGACTTTATGAGGGGGCTAATGAGACATTTATTCCTAACATTATTTACAATATTTCTTATTTTCTAATTTAGCCTACTGTTTCAAAACGTATTTATTTATCATATAACCTGAACCTATTACAATAATCATTTACAATACAAACTACACTATTTACAATAACAAGCGGTCTTCAGGCGGCGTGGCTCGGCGCACTGGACAGTAGATAGATAGATAGATAGATAAATCTTTATTGTACATTAGTATTATTATTATTTATTAGTATTCCTTGGCCATTTTCGTAAGGGTCACAGCACAACCTCTGCTCTTTTGGATGTGGTCGACGATGTCTTGGAGGCCAGAGACCAGGGTATGGGTACAGTCCTTACGTTATTGGACTTTTCGCGTGCCTTTGATGGTATAAATGTGTCACTGCTTCTATCAAAGCTTGCTTACTATGGCTGCAGTCGAGAGGCAGTCGGGTGGTTCCACAGCTACCTTATAGGCAGGTACCAATTTGTACAGGTGAGGAATGGTGATACAGGCTATATGGTCGACTCCGCGCACCGCCCAGTCACTCGTGGCGTTCCGCAGGGTTCCATCCTTGGACCGTTACTCTTCATCCTGTACACTGCTGATATCACTGAGGCCATTGATAATTGTAGGTTTCATCTTTATGCTGACGATGTTCAGCTACACTTGTCTTTTCCTCCAGCTGACAGTCTGGCATCTGTAAACCAAATTAATGAAGATCTAAGCAACATTGCAAACTGGTCACGTAGGAACTCTTTGGCTTTAAACCCAGAAAAATCCAAGTTCATCATTATGGGTACCAGGCAAATAATAGAAAAGATAGTGGAGCATCCAATCAATGTAGGGATAGATGGATGCGCTATAGAGAGGGTATCAGAGGCACGTAATCTTGGAGTAATTTTTGATGAGCAACTTAAGTTTGAGACCCATGTTTTGCAGGCTGTCCGGAACTGTTTCTTTAGACTGAAATTACTATACAGAATACGTCCATACATTAGTGTTGATATCAGGTTGCTTTTATGCGAGTCATTAATATTGTCAAGACTAAACTATGCTGACACTGTATACGGGAGCTGCCTTCTCAGAAGGACAGAGCGACTCACGCTTCTGCTTCACCATTCCACCGCGAACACACATTACACCATTCCTAAATGAGGGCAACATATTGAAAATGGCGGAGCGGCGGGAGCTACACCTTGCTACCTTGCTGTTTGGTGTGGTGTTAACACAAAAACCCCATTACCTCTATGGCAGGCTCTCCTGGTCGAGGGACTTAAACTATTATAGAACTAGAGGTTCAGCTTACCTCATGCTAACACCAAGCCATAAAACCACCGCATATCGGGGAAGTTTCAAACTCGCTGCGAGTCGCATTTGGAATGATCTGCCGCCACCATTTCATGCTCTGAAATCTGTTAATGTCTTCAGATACAGATACAAAGCATATCTGTTGAACAAACAGAAAAATAGTTAATACTAGACTAGGTATGCCCGCTGGAAATAGTGGTGGAAAGGGTCTTCTGGAGGATCTGATAGCTGGGGCAGCCTCATGTGTCCATCCGTTAAAAAACAATCAAGTATTTTGTACACAAATAATTACCTGTTTAGGCTGATATGATGGGTCTCGATTCCGATGGTGTTTCACGCCTTACTTCATCTTCACTTCCTCCTCATAAAAATAACATAACAACACATAAACAAAACCACAAAACGAACACCTAACACAAGACTTTCACTATTATTTTGTAAATTAAATTATGTAAAATTCATAATGGCGATGATTGGCTTAGCTGTCACTGGCTGTCAGTGAGTGAGCGTCATGTTCCATAGACATAGTAAGCTCAAAATGTTCTCACCATGGTTCTCACTTATTAATTTATTATTTGGTGTCATTTTCAATTTTTAATCTGTAATAATTATCTATAGTATTATCTGTAGTAATTTTTAATCTGTTTTCTTTTGTTTTCTTCTCCTTTAATTATTATGTGGTTTTCTAAAACACACAGCGTTGATATGAAGAAGCTGTCCTGAAATTGCCTTGTCTATGGTTAAACTTACCGGTTTATCCATGGAATTATACCTGTCTCTCTCTCTCACCAGCGGGCGTCCCACTCTGTGGCGCTTGATAGCTGTCAACTTCAAACTGACAGTCATAGCGTTTCTGAAATTTTGCCGTGCTAACCAGCAAAATTTTCTCGTAACTTTTATTTTAGTTAAAAGTGTAAAAACCGTGTTGAAATTATACACAGCATCTCAATAATTCATTTTTATTGCGTATTCTCTGTGTGAGTAAAGTTTTTCAGAATGAATTCGAACTAAAGCCAGTCGGCTTCTGAAGGCGGTGAATCAGGTTTGAAAGTTGATGCCTCGGATGGCTCATATACAAACTCGCGATTCATTTCTTCTTTATCCTTGGAGGATGAATAGAGTATGTAGCTTCACCGCCACTAACCAAACAGAAGACGCGTGACGTCGCGTAAGTACCAGAATATTTCCAATTGGTCGGTTATATTTCCGACTATTTGAGTAATTTTACCTGCTCTGGTAACTAAAAGTCAATTAATTTTGAATCAAAAAAGCATTGATCCTGTTCCATCTACCTATCAGTTATTGGTAAACCCATCATTATCTCAAATATCCTGCTTAGGTGCATTAGGAACAGATTTGGATGAAAAAATTACTGGTTGCTTACTGTAAGGAGCGTTTAGAGGAGTTGGTCTATCTCCAAAAGCTTAAGACTCCTACTTTGAAGGGAATTATACGTGCATTACAAACTTGCATCGTTAGCCCTGGTTTTGTAGGGCTAAGGTTAATAAGGAATTATGCCTTGATTAATTTGTACCGATTGAGCAGTCACTAGCAGGCTTAACTAATATAATACTTGAACGAAGGTTTTTATTAAATACAGGATTGCAGGATATTATTGACTGGGCCTTGGCAAACCCTGAGACTCCTAATTATAGTTATTTACACTACACAATATTCTACCTAGTCATGAATATCTATTTAGCGAGATGCTCTGCAACCTGTCAATGCCTCGTTAGGTGGTTCCCATGTTTGGTTTAATACTCCAGCATATGTTAAAAATAAGAGAGGTTACAGTACACCACAAACTCAAGACCTATCAGATCAGAATAGGCATTATAAGTACCAAAACATTAACTAACCTCTAAATTTAAAATAAACCAGTCCTTTCGGAAGAGACATTCCAATTGCACTTTTTCAAAGAAGCCACCTGTACAATACCTCAGCAGCCATGTCTTGCAACAGGTTGCCAGCATGATGTAAAGAGAGATGGTAATTATAATTTTCAGTTAAAAAAAAAACAGAACATATTGGAGTCTCCACCAAAAAAGAAACCAAAGTTCTTTTGTTGCATGTTTCTAGTTCAGAAATCACACGGAATCCTTCCGTCCAACTCGACCTCGGAGGTCCCAATCTCTCTATAACAAACAGACATTTTCAACTGATTTCACAGGCAAATGTAGCAGAGTCTTTACAGGTAGACAATCGGATGGTGCAAATAGATCTCTGTCAAGCATATTTTCACCTGCCAATTACAGAAACACACATGAGATTTCTCAGAGTTGTTTACAACAAGTGGCTAAGTACTTCAACTAACTTTTCTACCATTTGGCTTGTCATCAGCCTCAAAGATGTGTGCCACAGTGTCCAATGGGATTGCGGAAATCCTACAGGCATAGGGTAATACTGGTATCTAGATGATTTTCTTTCCTAGTAAATCAGCACCGGACTATACTGAGTTCTCTGGCTTCGGTAACTCTAAGAACTTTAGAAACTTTATGTTAGAATGTGAACTACCAAAATTTGGAGCCCTCTCAGGAGGTAGAGTATCTTGGTCTGGTTTGGAAGACAAAACTAAATGAAATACAACTGCTCATAAAAAGATTTTGAATATAAAGTTAATAATCAACAATTTTGGGTTTTGAAATTGACATGGTCATTTACATCAATAGTAAATCACTCGCCAGTATATTTACCATGTATTTTATTTTGTTCGATTATTCGATATTTCAGCGCTGTTACAAGCGCCATGATCAGTGTTTTACTATTGGAATAACAATATGTTAGACTGTGGAAACAGTTCTCTGGCAGAAATGTAGAGTATATTAGGTTTAGTCAAGTTTTCAAATCACATTGTACCCAAAGGTCATCTACTTCTACAGTACCGCAGAATGCAGCTTATTGTTATTAGGTTAAAGTTTCTATTATATAGAGATTTAAGACTCTTCATACAGTCCAGACCAAGTGAAAGAAAGTCTCCCGTTTCCTGTACAACAGGATTTAAGATGGTGGTTGGAGGTGTTAGCTTCTCACCAATAGTAGAGTGTGACTCTTTTTAACCACAGATGCAGATGCAGTCTAGCTCAGCTTAATATTTCATACCTATCAGGCACCTGGTCTCGACACCAGAGACTCTGGCATTCAGATGTCAGAAATGAGCTGTGATTGCAGCCATAAGCAGTCAGCGGATGACACTAAGGGATGCAGGCATGTCAGTACAGACCTACAATCGAACCCTCGTAGCATATCTCAGAAACAGGGGGGGGCGGGCGGTCTCTATCATTGCTGAAGTTGACCACAAGGCTCCTAAACCTCGCGGAGAGTCTAAACATAACCCTCTCAGCTATATACCTCCCGGGGAGGTTAAATGGAATCGCAGACCGTCTATCAAGGGGTAGCGCCTTCTCCCCGAAGTCACGGAGGCTGAATTCAGAGCGTGGGACACCCCAAACATCGACCTGTTCGCGTCAAGACATCTGTGGTACATAACAAGATGGTTTCGATCTTAATAATACTATGGTGGACGATGTGCATCTGGCTGATTAATGTACGAGCCAGAACCTTGACAATCCTTCTACCGATAAAGAACCTTCGGAAGGTGTTAATAGATCGGAGCTCAGGCTGTTGCCCTCCACAAGTAGACAAGTCTTTCTCTATTAGCCTGAAAAAATTGGAGTTGGACTGTCTAGAGCACAATAGAATTTAATAAAGTAGTTAGCGGACATCTACTTTAGTAACATATGATACTTCAATTAAAAGATGGCTGGCCTGAGGCAACAGCCATAATATTAATCCTAAAGTTACCTAGAGGTCATAAAGTGGCCAGATTTTTATAAGATAAAGTAGCTTATAGAATGTATAGTTCTATAACCTACTTACATAAATCGGCACATACAGTGCTACAAAGAATTCCTTTATCCGTCATGTGTTAAAGGCTATATCTTTATTTGAATGAATTGTTATAGCATTTATTATGCTAATTTCAAGCTATAATATAATATAAGCTAGATCTTTAGCCAGACCTAAATCACAAAAGTTAGCAATCTATTTAACTGACTAAATAGTCTCATAATTCTGGTTCCCTATTTGAAGTCAATAGACGGACAGTCTTAATACTTTTACTTGCCTCATGATTCAGGACCTCACTTTACTTGATATCAAGTATAGAAATCTGATAAGTTACGGAGATGTTGTAACCTTGTGCCCAAGTTGGGATCCAAGACAGATTCAGAGTCTTGCAGACAATTTCATCCAGACCATCAAATTTGCCCAGTCCAGTCTTACAGACTATTTGGGTGGTTGTTACGGAAACACCGATACAATCAAATTTGCCCAGTCCAGTCTGACAGACTATTTGGGTGGTTGTTACGGAAACACCGATACCATCAAGTTTGCCCAGTCAAGTCTTACAGACTATTTGGTTGATTGTTACGGCAACACCCATACCATCAAATTTGCCCAGTCCAGTCTTACAGACTATTTGGGTGGTTGTTACGGAAACACCGATACCATCAAATTTGCCTTGTCCAGTCTGACAGACTATTTAATTGATTGTTACGGCAACACCCATACCATCAAATTTGCCCTGTTAGACATACATGATTTATTTGATTGATGATTTATACATATATGTCTTTATCAGGGAAATTTATACTTGCTACAAGGTCAATAATTGCGGTTTGAATTCGCACTATTTTTAAAGATCCTAAGATTGACCTGGCAGTATCAGATCTGCAGTAGCTTTAGAAGCTGGCTAGAAAGTAGACCAGTTCAAGAAATTTCAGATAGAGGAAACTGGAAGAGCATAGAGACCTTTCAATAAGTCTATTGTCAACCAGTTAATGAAATTCCTCAGGTTAATTTATTATTGATTTATTGCGTACAAATTTTTCCAATATTTAATCATTTATAGTCTTTGAAGTACTAAAAAGTTCCTAGCTAACTTTATGGATCTCTTGAAAGTTTTAGGAATTTAAGATCCTTAGTTATTTTATTGAGTCTATTGAGGGACTAAAGTCTCTGTTTTCATATTTTAAGATAAAATTATATCACAAGATAGATCTGATTTAACAGTGCTATAACGTCTGTTCTTTTATTTTTCCAGTATCCAGAATATGAAGTTTATTTTACTTCCAAATGGTGTTATATGTACTTTCATCACCTATTTATTTAATTTCACATAGCATTTCTGTCACCACCAGCAGATACCAAACAGGTCTTCATATCAACGCTGTGTGTTTTAGAAAACCACATAATATAACTGTTTTGCATTAAAACAAAACAGGTATTATGTGTTGAATAAAACACAGCGTTGCAGCAATGTTCTTGCTGGTGATCTGAAGACTCTATGACTGTCAGTTTGAAGTTGACAGCTATCAAGCGCCACAGAGTGGGACGCCCGCTGGTGAGAGAGAGAGACAGGTATAATTCCATGGATAAACCGGTAAGTTTAACCATAGACAAGGCAATTTCAGGACAGCTTCTTCATATCAACGCTGTGTGTTTTATTCAACACATAATACCTGTTTTGTTTTAATGCAAAACAGTTATATTTTTATTTTATTATGTGTGTACATTATGTCATGTTGTGTGTGCGTGACGTCAGTGACGTCACAAGTGGCCCCATCCGAAAACCAGCGCTACGCATTCTAACGGTATGCGTAGCATTTATGCTGAGATGGCGGCCATATTCGGGCTCGCACAGTGAAGCATGATATTTTATGAATATAAATACTTAATTACTTACATTGTAGACTATAAACTGTGCGTGTCTAGAATTAAATGTTTTTTCTTTCTTTCTTTCTTTCTTTCTTTCAATGTATAAATCCCCTTTTGACTGTAATAAATAATTTCAAATTTTAAAATCTGAGTTGCTCCATAACAAGATAATAGATTCTATATACTAGAATATATGGAGCCTCTGTGTCGTGGCGGTAGTGAACGCGACTGCCACGCAGGAGGCGCGGGTTCAATCCCGGCGAAATGCAAATATTTGTATGCATGAATATGGCTATTTGCGTTGGTCCGGGTGTTTCTATGTATAGTATGTATGTATTTAAAAAAAAAAAGTATTTAAGTATGTTAATAAATAAATATATAATAAAAATAAATAATAAATAAACGTTAAGCTAACCATAAGTCTAGATGGCGTTGTGTAGAATATTGTAGAGTATTTATTTATTTTATATTGTATATACTAAAGTAAGTACACAAGACTAAGTGTTTTTTTTTTCATAAATTAGATACCTATCTTTTTCCTCATTGCGTATAGTACTTACCCTTTTTGCCTCATACTAAAATAAGTAGAATTTTTCCCCTTTACTTTACCATGACTGCTGGTAGAGAAAGAAATGAGTTTGCACGAGAATTATTATGTAAAGAACTTTACTGTCTCAGTATATTAATGGTTTTGTTTCTATTTATTATGGCTATTTTTCTTTTAGTTAGATAGATATCAAAAAAAGTATTAAATATACTTATATGTACGTAATTCGAACAATTCAAATGTAGATAGACCGTTTAGGTTGTCGATAACTTCAGGAGTCGACATTAGGATCAAGATGTCCTAGGTTTGAATCATGGCTAACACACTACCGACGTGAACCCGCTCGTATCATACGTAATACAGCTTATCTAAGGGACTTAGAGGTGAATATGCAGGGTAGAAGATTTTCATGCCCTCTTGAGGGTAAGTACCTACTCGAAATACTGAAGATGAAAATTTCACTCGAAGGAAACATTAATAATAATAATAATAATAAAGAACTCTTTATTGTTCACCAATTAAATATAAAACATATCAAATTAAGTAAAAAACAAATTTATGTGGTAGACAATTGGCGGCCTTATCGCACTGAGGCAATCTCTTACAGGCAACCATGGGATGGAGAGAGATACAGATGAAGAGATTTGGGGCAGTTGGTGTACTTTGATTTATAATGTTATTGTGTGGATGATTACAAATATATATGATGAGTATCTAGAGAGAGAATATTAAATAATAAAACATACATACTAATGATATTTCGGTAGAATTCAGTTATATAATGGACAGTAAATACTTACATAGGCTTATATATTCACATATTAGGGGACACAGTAGATATATAGTTTGGTGAGACAGAGAGGAAGGGTAAAGAAGTACTTATATGCTAATGGACACTATTTCTCCTGCAAATAGTGAGCCGTAACTAGTTTTTTGAAGACGGGTAGTGATTGCGCACGTCTTATTGCAAGAGGTAAGGCATTCCACAATCGGACAGCTTGAACGGAGAAAGATTTGTCCATGTACATTGTGGAGTGTCTAGGTGTTTTCAATTTCAGATTCACTGACGATCTTAAGGTCCTTGAGTGAGTGTCGCAGAGAAAGTTGAAGCGTTCCTTTAAGTAGATAGGAGTGAGAGGATGAAAGAGAATGTTATAAAGAAGTGAAAGAATATGAACATTTCGGCGAAGGCGTATGGGTAACCACTTGAGTTTTGCACGATATTCGGAGATGTGGTCATATTTGCGAAGCCCAAATATGAACCGTATACTGAGATTCTGGAGTCTCTCAAGTTTATTTAATTGGTCTTCGGTGAGATTTGTATAGCTGGCATCAGCATAATCAAGGGTGGGAAGAAAAAGAGATCGCGCTAGCGCAGTTTTCGTGGTAATGGGCAGTAAACTTCGGAGCCTACGCAGGGATCCCGCTGTGGCAAACATTCTGCGGCTCACCTCCTGAAGCTGAGGGCCCCAAGAAAGACTACTATCCATGCAGATACCAAGATTTTTTACTTTGTCACTGTACTGCACGTTGGTACCGTCACAGGAGATAAGAGGGAGGAGCGACCAGTCTATTCTTGAGACAGCATGTGGGCTGCCAAAAACTATGGCTTGTGTCTTATTTGGATTTAACCTCAGACCAAATGACTTACTCCAATCGCATATCTTGTCCATGTCTTCGTTGATGGTATCGACAGCATCCCTCAGTTTGTCCTGGGTAGCCCGTGTATAAATTTGCAGATCATCTGCGTATAGGTGGTAGGAAGTGGTACTTTATTTTTAAAAATAAACAAAACTGCATTAACATTTTTCGAAAACTCGCTTGATAAACCTGGTAATCGAACCGACTAAAAGCAAAAAAAAAATACATCCTGTATTTTATGGCTTCAATTGATGCCTGAAATCTAAAGGTAAGTAGGAAGGTCTCATTTTTTGAAAATTTGTTAAACAAACGTTAGTTGTTCCCTCAAAACGGGACGGTCCTAATTTAAACACACAATCTAAACAACCTTACCAAGGACTGAATACAAGATTTTTGTGCAAATAACTCGACGTAAATACATACCTAATGTTATTACTTACATAGGTAAGTAAGTTTGCATTGTGAAACTCACTTATGTTATTCTCTAACTTTTCTACTCTTGTAGTAGGAAAATACACATTGTTCAATGTATTCATTTGTTATTTTTATCTCTCAAAAATTATAGTACTATATAAAAGTTTCCTCCGAAATCCTTCACAGTACATGCTGTACGCCTGTGGAATGTGTTACCTGTGCCAATAACACTAGCACAATCACTGAATTTCCCATTATATATGCATTTTATTTTACTTTATTTTATTTACATTTATCCATTTGTTTCCTAATGTTTTATTTATCTAATTAGGTATATCTGCCTAAACTGCTTTAGTTATTTATACATATTGATTTATTTTTATTTATTTTTTCATGTGTATTTTTACGTATTTATCATTTACATTTAAATCTGTGTACACTAAACTGCCCATAGGGTTGTTAGATGGAAGTCATTTTCGTCTTTAGTCATGTTCTACCCTTGGTCATATTCTGATTTAGTCATGTTCTTGTATAGCTGTAATTACAGTTTGCGTAAGTCATATATTGTACTGCCACTTTTGCAATGTTTTATTATGTACTTTTTTCGTATGTTTTACAATAAAGAGTATCGTATTGTAAAATCTTCAATCGAGGTTGCAATTTTCAGTTGCACAAATATTCAACCCAACTAACAGTTCCTACCACTTTCAACCGGGAATTTTTCTTTCGTAATTATGCCGGGAATTTCAATCATTCAAGTTTCTACCGGTAGTGTATTCTTTATTCAACCAGTTTAAAAAAAAAAAACACGACATCATAATTAAATTTTGCAAAATAACTTCTATTTTAAATCAGATTTACGACTAGTATATCGATAAATATTTGCCATAATGTTCTTTAGTGATATTCAATACATATTCATGATGTCCTCGAATTAATAGAACGTGCAACAAATACTCCAAGATATTATCAGTATCCAAAACTATATTAAGCAATGCTTGAGGACGCTCCCAAGAATTGATACGGTCCAATATCGAGTGAACTTTTCTCATCTAGAGCGTGTCCTGTCGATCTATAATGCAAGATACAGTAGCAATCGCTTCTGCAATCTGTGTTCGCTCCGTATATATCTACAAAATATCGGTTGACGTGTTAGGTTTGTCAATACAGTCGCAGTCAATGTGATTGGAAGTTCGATAGATTGAGATTTTGTTTGCTTTTTATTAGTAGCAGTTTTATCTGCAATTAATAATACTAAGTTAACAATTAACTAAATAATTATGCAGATAACGTACTTTATATAACAAATGTTTGAGTACTGTACTGGAACCTATTCCCGAATTAAATAGTAGAAATAAGTTAAATCATCAGATATGATGTGTGGCTGAGTAAAACAAAGAAACTGTGTCTGCACTATCACTGAGGAGTTTCTTTCCACGGTGTGTAGTCCGCAAAATCGTGCACACTTTCGTGAAATCGCGGTCCGTAGAAAGGCGGCTTTAGGAAGATTATTTCTTGCCTTGTCTATTTCATCACCACAATGCCTAAACTATCGTGGCTACTAACTTCTCACGGGAAACTACGTTTTTTTTTATGTGCCAAATCGGGATAGGCCGTTATTAATATGATAAACTAAGCCATATCGCTTTGAGTCTTAAGACGATAAGCCTCTGATATCTGTTAGAAATTAGTTCGATTATTTACGGTTCTAAATAATTTATTAAGACCGGCCAATTTCACTTAATTAGTAAAGTTTAAAGGCATTATTAATAGGTATCTCTTTTGGAAAGAAGATTAAAGCGGGAGTAATATTATACTTGCTCAACGTCTTTACATTTTGAACTGAGTTGATATAAAAATGTACTATGAATTAGGTATTACCTACTCAGCATCAGGGTTGAGGGGTCCCTATACCCTGCCGGCCTTATGTGTAAAGGGAAGCCTTGATAGAGATGTATTACATTTATGGAAAAATGAAATGCTTTAGTGGGAATTGAACCCACGACCGTTCCCTTACAGGCGGAATGCTTTTCCAGCTGAGCTATTGAGCCACACCAGCTCACTTCAAATTTCCCTTCACTTTATATCCGTCTTTAAGGGTGATGGATTATATGGTCTATTTATGAGATACCCCTTAACATACATCTCAGATTTTTTCGTTTTTTATTTGTGACAAATCATTTTTTCACTATTTCCAGGCTTACCACATTTGCCACGATGGCCGCGAAGGTGAGCAAGGTGCATCATTCCTCTGCACAAACGGGACTCTGTTCGACCAGGCTAAGTTCGCGTGCGATTGGTGGTACAACGTGGACTGCTCCAAAGCCATTAATCTATACAAGTTAGTATATTTACTACCCATGTGCTATGTATACCTAAAGTCCTTAAATAAATCAAGATTTAGGGCTGAGTACCGTTCAGGAATACTTAAAGTAGACTAGAAGTATGGTACAAAAATTTGGGTACGTGTCGCGAAATACCAAAACCTGAACACTAACGGGTTAAAAATGTACCTAGTGATCATACAGATTACATTCTCTAAGAAATTATGTCCAGAGGGAAAGGGATGACGCTATATCAAGTGTATAAGCTCCATTTCTCTCCTATTATATTATTGTCAGCTTACAGCATATCATGGTGGGCCTACAAATACATTTGCATACAAATGCACTACGCGCTACCGAAGCGTGACGTCACAATTTCGTACTATTTAGTATGGAGCGTTTTCGGGCCGCCCGCGCCCGAGAAATTGAATTTTTCTAAATCAAATATCTTCAAACCTATTTGTCGTATGAATTTCACTTTTACACTTCATTTTCGTAAGTAAAAAATAGTCAAATAGGCTATTAAATTAAATAATAAAAATATTCTCATAACAGGTTGAATGCAGATGCCAACCACAACCCATTCTTGCCGAAGTTGAAACCTGAAGTAGAAGAAGAAGAACCTCCTCAAAACCACCGCCAGCGTGTTTATTACAGAAATAATTAAATATTACCGCCTAATGCTGCCATTATCATTCATTCATTCAATGAATCATTTCATTAATTTTAATTGAGCGCGTAACTTGGAAAAATCATTAGCATTATTATTTAAAACTGTTACAAGCATAGTGAACAGAAATACAGTTACACATCATTATTACTCTCATGTGAATAATTACATACAGTTATAGTTACCATGACATTTTATTATATATATTAATACTAAAAAATCTAATTAAGAAATCTTTACGGGAAAGTGATTATACTAATCATAATATATTTATCTTTATTAGGAAGTTAAGATAAAAAATCTTATTAAAAATGTGGGTTTCTGTAAATAAATGCTCATTCTTTCAATCATTCTATCATTCATTGAAAATATTCGTTCATTCGTTCATGCTCAACTTAGTTGAGTATGATTGAATGAGTGAGATTACCAGCCTTTCAAAGAATATCTTCAGGTTAAAAGGAAAAATTCTATATCTGGGCGTAAATATCATTAAACTTTCGAATTACACTAAATCGGGGTTGGGTTTATTTTAAGTTGGAATAAGGAAGTAATAAAGTATGTGAAAAGGTCCTAGTGATTAAGTTTACATATATGCCAACAGTAATGGACTTCTTGCAAGCAATAATTTTCTAAGTGATACACAAAAATTACATTGTTTCCAAATTAAAGTTCCCTGCATTTACTTTATCACTAGACAGTTCTTTGAAATAACTGTAAATAACCAATAAGTAAAGTAAATTTTACACATTTAATTCATAACTCATTTCATACAAATCATTATCGTTTCATACATTATTATCATAGTTTCATTTAATATTATTTTAAAAAAATCTCCAAATTCATTAAAATTACATCCTCGGTACTCATCATACGAATTTCGAAATATGAAACGGCCAGTTTTCGAGAACTCGGTTCATATAAAAATCATAATTTTAATGTGACCCTTGTTTGCTTTATTTTTATATGAACTCGGCGAGTTTCTGGGAATGAGGGGACGTTCCAGATACTTGGAATGTACCAATAGTACATCATAAATTCATGACAATACTATTTATTTGTTAAATAAAGGCTCACAGCAAATAATGTCATAAATATTTGAAGAAGATCGATGTATTAAATAGTTAATTTCATTTACTGAGACAGGTTTAGTGGATTAATTTGTAGTTTCACAACGCTAAAATGCACAAAGGTATTCGTTAAAGAAAATAATTTTGCAGTTTATTCGTTAAGTTTCGTGTAATTAGTTTCGTTTTAATAAGTAATATTGCATTAATTTAACCTTGACTAAGCAGAGGCCCTACAGACTATATATAATTTTCTTACGATATTACAAGTTGAGTTATAATTAGAATAAGCTTTTTGTACTTAGATAATTACTTTATATGAAAGTTGCAACATTAAAAAATGTTAATTGTTATCTTGTGGCCACTGTCAAAAATTAAAAGTGTCCCTAATCTCGCCTTTGGTAAAAATAGGTCCCTATAAGTTCACGCAAGTGGTTTGTAGTATTTGATTGTTTCTCTATTTTGCTGGCCTACTATACCCCATCCCATTTTGATAGATGCTCTAAAATTTCCCAATTATTTAAAAATATAGAATTAAGTTAATACAAAATCATTTTACAGCCCAATCTATACATACATACATATATTATACTCACGCCTGTAAATCCCCGAAAGGGTAGGCAGAGATGGAGAATACCCACATTTCGCCAACTACGATGTTCAGTCCCGTGCAGTAGGGGGCGAGCCTATTGGCGTTAAGTGGACACTTGTCATGAACTGTATGTTTACTGTCCCAATCTGTGAGTCGTGATAAACAAACTGTACTAAAGAACAGCAGGCAATATAAATTTAATAATTTTATCCTATTTATCTGTATTGTGTATTTATTTTCTCTCACATTCGCAATTATACCGGGTGGAAGGGGAAACTCCCGACGCCGAAAACCATTAGTAGTACTCCAGGTAGGTACATAACACATTGGCATAAAAATATATTTAGATTTTTTATTTTATATTTTTTCGTTAGTATAGCTAAATGAAACGGTGATTTCATAAAAAAACATTACTACAAAATAAACTACTAGCGCCAAGCTCGTACTTTTTTGTAGTGGTGTTATTTTATGAAACACCTGGATTTCTACTAAGGGTGTTTTCGGGAGCGTTCTCACAAGTCATATTTCTATTTTATGACTTTACTTTATTTATCTTAGGATAAACCTAAATTATACACGATGAAAAATATAATATCATGAGGACTTACGATGTTTCGACGCAGTGCCTACATTGTCAAAATGTTAATTAAATTCATTAAAAACATTTAAGGTATCACCTTCACTTCATAATCATATTTTAATAAAATTACTTATAGTTTTGTGATTTTTCTTTTATTTTAAACCATCCCACTATTTTAATATTGTTGACGTGTCGACCGTTGAAAAGTGAAAGGATATAAATGCAACAACAGTTCACAGGGCAATTATTGTTGTAGTAAAGTGTTTATTATGAAATTACTTCTTATAGCGTGCTCACTTTTCATAATGAGAAAGTCCAATCCTACTTTTTTTTTAAACTACTGTTGACTAAAATTACTAGCATTCCCCCTAACGGTTTTAAATTAAGGAGGAAAGAATTAAGGCAGCCCGTTTGTATAATATTATGTATTTACGAAAAAAAATGTGTGAAGTATGTTTATAGGCATTCTAGAACCAATAACACAAGCTAGTTATGCTATGCTTACTTTGGGTCTAGATAGCTTTGTGTAAATTGTCCTACAATCTACAATATTTATTTATTTCATACCTCCTGATGCTAGAGTAGATAGTGGGGCTTGGCCATGGCATACCACGGCATGCCACAGACCGCCGCGGCATGTCACAACCCGCCGCGGCATCCTTTGCCATGCCGTGCCGGCAGTGGGCGCCGGCCCTAAAGTATAGTATTACCGCAATAAAAAAATAATCCATAAGGAATTTGACGTCAATAATGTCTCATTTGACTTGCAACGCTGATGACTTTAACCGAGCTACTAAATACACTGGTGCAACACATTTAGTAGAAACTGTTAGAGTCATTGTTACTGTTAATGTTAAAGGAGATGGAAAATGGTGGGCCCAAATGTAATAAGCTGACATATGATCTAAAAAAATAGTCATATTTTTCTATCTTGGAATATGAAAAATCACCTCAATTCTCAATCTGGATGCGGAGAAATATGAGAAAATAGTTTTCGTGAGATTATCAATTGAGTAATCGATTACACTAAAACATTTGCAGTAAATAATTAACTCAAAGTAATTAAATGCACTATATATACTTACATGCAATATAGTGCATATAATTACAGTCATATTATTAAATCAAATATCAATTAATTTCTAAAAAACCAATAATAATGATTATCGATTTGATATCGATTCAAATCTCTCTTATATTTGTAGTCTGTCACTGACATGACAGCTGACTAACATTGACACTATGTTTTTGTTTGCTCACTCATTTCGTGTTTTCCGATGCGTTTTGAGTGCTTTCCCGATTATTCGTAATTTTTTACGACAACTGCTTTGTATTTTACGGATTCTGACCCTGCCTTGGACCTTGGGCACCGAAGATCGCTCACACGTTTGACTTGGAATTGTTATTTTGGATTTTCCCGCCGGCTTATGGATTGGATATTATTGAAACTATGGATCGCTGTGTGAATTGTGGGATATCCACTGGTCACTGCAATACACTGGGCCGACGGCCCTTACACGATGAAACAATTCTGTCAGTGATTCGGCAATGGCTTGCACCTCAGTCTGTAAGTAAATACCTATACCTCATCTAACCAGCTACCATCCTGGCTGAGGTTTAAAATGTAAAATGTGTTTAATAGAAGGCGAATAAAACACTATATTAAATGATTTTTTATTTTATTTTAGACATCCTTTCCCTATCTCCTTACCTGTTACCTACCTCGTCGTCGACGTTCATTCATATGATTTTTCAAACATTTTCTAGTAAATATAATAACTATTAGTGCAAAAGAACACATTTTGCACTTCAGGAATCAGCTGTTAGTTAAAGATTGTAACATAACCTCACTTTTACATAATCTCTTATATATCTCTGTTCTCAGATGGACAAAATCCGCAGAATTTTCAGTGAAAGGTTGATAATATATAAGCTATTAATTGACACCACTTTCATCTTCTTACAACTTAGGCCCAAGATTGTATGTAATCATTTCAGTCTCCTTTGACGTAAACCTCTTACTTTAGCAGGTAGTATGGTGCAACTAAGCATTAATAGCTTGTGTTATGTTATGGAGTGACTTCGCATCTTAACTGTAACGGCCAGGATTGACTGATAGATTGACTGGACTCTCAATCGATCGCAAAAACATCCTTAACCACTAAGCCACCGATTCTTCATAAAATATAAGTATACATAACGTAGGTATAAAAACCTACTATTTACTTCTATCCACATACCTAACGAGCTTCCTCTACCATCATAAAATCTTTCATACAGGTTTAATAATAGTAATAAAAAATATGTTCCCGGATATATTACACAGACGGACATGCTATCTAGACAGAAATATAAACCTAAGCACCATTTTGTATGTGTACGCGTGACGAACGTGGACTTTAGTGACGAGGAAACTTCAGTAGTCTCACGTAATTATTATCCTGATAATATCAGATTATATTAAACTGACTGTAGCTTTTTTTTTCCTGTGCGGATATACCCTCGGATACCTCCCCTGCCGGAGCCGGAAGGGAAGGTTATTTCAGGCTCGAACCGACTAAAAGCGCACGCCGACTGTGGGTCGTGGTGCTATGCCGGAGGTGAGGTTTTCTTCGACATATTCCCCGCACCCCGGCTGACTGTTACGGTCTGGCCCTCCTCGGAAACTAACTGTAGCAAGCGGCACCATCCGTGTGGATATTAGTTAGTGCGACCAAACATAGACTATCTCCTTTTTCAAAGTCTAATCTATCTCTATACAAAATTTTATCAAAATTTGTTATATAGTTTAGGCATGAAGCGTGACAGACATTAACAGAGTTCCTTTCATATTTAATGTATACAAAATATAGCTTTTGCCCGCGGCTCCGCCCGCGTGGATGTGGTTTGTGATTGTCGGACCAAACATAGCCTATGTCCTTTCTCATGGTCTAATCTACCCCTATACCAAATTTCATAAAAATCGGGTCAGTGGTTAAGGCGTGAAAGCGTAACATACAGACAGACAGACAGACAGACAGACAGACAGACAGACAGAGTTACTTTCGCATTTATAATATTAGTATGGATCTGCGCTGAGCCGGAACTGAATCTACGACTTCTAACTCAGCAGTCAAATGCTCAGCCACTACGCCACAGAGGGCGTCTGTAATAACAACAAATGTATTTTTTCGATAGCACATTTTCTTGTGACGTCAAAACCTCCGTTCAATAATTGACAGCGAAACAATGGCCGCTTGTTTACGTTAACGTCGACGTCAACGTGAAACTGAAAATAAAATGCTGTTACAATATTGATTTTTTAATCTTTTTCTTGTCTTAACTTCGTAAAACTCGCCAACTACGAGGGAAAAACCAATGTAACTATGTATTTGGAATAAAAAAATAAAATGTAACTATAATGTACGTGGTAACTAGATTATCTAAAATTGACCACACACATAACTTCGAAATGAAATATAATAACGTTTTGGAGCACCTAATTCATTTTTGGGCGCTAACATAAAATGGAAAATTGAGGTCGAATTACGTTCGAAGGGCTTGTTACTAAAATGCTTATTACCGGCCTACTGATTTACACCGTTAAACGTGATTGAAGTCATTTAACACATTTTCTAAATGAGACTATTACCACTCGTACCTTTCTGTAGTACATTTCTATTTAAACTTGAATGTACAGCCCATTTACAAGCGATTACGAATAAAGATTAGATTCGCAATTCATTGGAATGTTTTTTATACATGTGAAGTAAGTAAAGTTTTTTTTGGAAAGGAAAGGCACGTGGTTTAGGGGTAGATAGTACTGTTCTTGCTTATCATTGTATCTAATGAATTTAATCTGCTTTTAAATTACATCTTAATATATATATCTTTAATATATATAAATCTCGTGTCACAATGTTTGTCCTCAATGGACTCCTAAATCACTCAACCGATTATAATAAAATTCGCACACCATGTGCAGTTCGATTCAACTTGAGAGATAGGATAGTTTAAATCTTAATTTAGCGATAAGTGACATCCACGCGGGCGGAGCCGCGGGCGACAGCTAGTAATATAATATAATTTAAATTTAAAATCAATCTGCCTTGATTAGTTAATACATCTTGTTTTAGTTTTAACTAGCTTTTGCCCGCGGCTCCACCCGCGTGGATGTCGGTTATCGCGACAAAACATAGCCTATGTCCTTTCTCAAGGTTTAATCTACCCCTATACCAAATTTCATCAAAATCGGTTCAGTGGTGTAGGCGTGAAAGCGTAACATACAGACAGACAGACAGACAGACAGACAGACAGACAGAGTTACTTTCGCATTTATAATATTAGTATGGATTTAGTATAAAAAATTTAATCTAAACTTGAAATGTATGCTTTCTTTTTTTTTTGTAATTTTGATTTCATATAAAAAAAATTACATTGACATGATGAAATAATTAATTGACAAGTGTAAAATTGACATTGCGACTTATTGACTCATTGAAACGAATTAATTGACGCATATCCTTAGCGTTTTGGTCTCTTGGCTTGTAGGATGGTGGAATGATCGTTATATGTGATTCCGATTTCAATTTTCTACTCGACCAACAAATCGAGCATGCTGTGGCTGCCTTAAAAGGTTGAACAACCATAAAGTATTCTGGATGTATATGTGAAAATTTTATTGTATTGTTGTACTTAACCAATGGCTGTCCAAAATAAATAAATAAATAAATAGATTAGACCTTGAGAGACATAGGCTGTGTTTAGTCGTTATAACCGACATAGACGCGGGTGGACTGTTGGAGCCTCGGACAAAACCTAGTACAATTATATATCACTAGCTTTTGCCCGCGGCTCCGCCCGCTTGAATTTCGGTTATCGCGACCAAAATAGCCTATGTCCTTTCTCAAGGTCTAATCTACCCCCTACCAAATTTCATCAAAATCGGTTCAGTGGTTTAAGCGTGAAAGCGTAACAAACAGACAGACAGGCAGTCAGCTACTTTCACATTTATAATATTAGTATGGATGAACTTTGAATAAAGAAACAAAAGAAATTATTTAAATTAATCATTAATCATAATAAATAATAAAGCGTCGGTAGCTTAGTGGTTAAGGAGGCAGCCTTGCGATCGAGAGGTCCCGGGTTTGAATCCTGGCCATTACACACTACTGACGTGAACCCACTCCCCATTCCTAACACAAGCAATTTAGCTTATTTGGAGGGGTTAGAGGGAATATTAGTAACTTCAGTTCTAATATTCTCTTTACAAACAAAAAAAAATGTCTGATTATAATGATTACTTTTTGTTGTAAGTAGCTAAATCTTAGACTCTCTGTACCTGATGAGGTCGTCAAGGGCCGCTATTTTAACATGGTTTGGGTCTGTAATGGTGACCTTCTTTCCTGAGACTTTGTCTTCGGCTTACCCAGAGCGAAGAAGTCAGCAGTGTCTCATATAAAAAAATGGTTATATTTTTTGATTTATACTCTCGAGAACAGCTGCAAAATTTAAATATCAGAAATGAAAAGAATTATTGTTACTTTTTAATGTTTCATGTTTGCCTACAAACAAAAAACTTCTCATAAAATAGCTTATTTTTTGTAAGTGCTCATTATAAACAAGCACGAATATATTGTTTAAAACAATGCTCTCATTACCAGTGGCTTGTTGCCCGGCGGCGAAACGTTCGCAGTAGTCCTCCAGTGCTTTAATAATTAAAAGTTATTATAATAAATTAACATTACGTGCATTTCATTTCAACAATAACATTTAATGCACATTTTCATACTGTCTGCTGCGCTTTCATTTATTTTTTTTGTTTACAGTTAACATTTGTAGTTAATGGACTTATTTATTTTTCAACAGAGGTGTGATTTCATATACACTTCAGCCCTTCGTAATGCAGTATATTAAGCCTAGCCTAATGCAGTATAGCAACCCATTTTTCATGTCCGATGCTGAACAGTTTTAGAAAAATTAAGGCCTTAAGTCCTATTGATGTTACTGTAATTTACTTATAATAATAATAATAATAAAGATTTATTTCAGGCAAGCCCATATTTTGTTAGTTACATTGCTCTTATAACCTAGTGTTAGTATACAAAAAGAAAAAACAAAGATCTTAATATCTGCACTTGACTACAGACTCGTTAGTCAGTGCATGAACCATACATAAGTGGTTTATGTACTGACAGTCAAACCTATTTATAAAAACACTTAGTATGCTGTTAGTGCTGCCCCGAAGCCTACGGTAAAGGGACGTGCAGCGTTTGCGCAACGTTGTGTAAAAGCAGTCTACTCCCAACTCGGCGAACATCCCCGAAGCGCTGCAGTGTCGGGGCAGACCCACCAGCACCCTAAATGCGTTGTTGTACTGGATGCGAAGGGCGCTAAACTGTTTCTGCGTATATGAGACCCACAGGCCGCTAGTATAAAGCGACGTACAATATGCTCGAAAAAGCGTTAATTTGACGCTTTCCGAACAACGAGCAAATCTGCGGGCGATCATATTAGCCCTTACAGACAACGCCCTTCGCTCTCGCGTTATGTCTGCATCATCCCTCAGGTCAGAGGTCACCAAGTGTCCAAGGTATTTAAACTCTGTCACTCTATTTAATCCTACACCTTTCAACTTGACAGGTGGGATTGTTTCTGGGCCCTTTCGACCCCTGGCCCGAAAGACCATGCATCCGACACGAGTGCTACTGAGCTTCTCTATCAGGGCGTTTACGTACAGGTTGAAAAGTTTCGGGGAAGACAGGCCTCCCTGCCTCACCCCGCATTCCAACCTGTACGGCTCCGACTGCACATTCGACCACCGCACTACATTCAATTGATTTAGGTACCAGTACTTGAACATATGCACCAGCTCATCGGGTATGGAAACGTCAGTCATCTTTGACCACAAAATGTCATAACAGACCAAATCAAAAGCCCGCGAGAGATCGAGAAAGCACGCAGAAGAGACGAGCTGATCCTTGTTTTATAATTCCCCAAAATTACCATGAACTTAATATATACTAACGTAAATAGACCAACAGTCTTCTGTTGGACAGTGGGTTAATTCTCTGACATCGGTTTACAAAAAAAAACGTTTCACCATATAAGTATTCTGTCTCTCTCTCACACCTAAATTTTTTATATAAGCCAATTTATCTCACTCACACACTTTGTTCGTCTAGTTACTTTACTATTTATGGAAATTACACGGTTGAAACGAACCAACCACACGAAGAAAGTCTCCCTAAACTGCAATCTTCATTTACAATGTTTTACTTTAACTTCTTTTTTCCTTTTCATCCTATTTCCCTCTTTTGTTCTATCCCCAGCTGCGTGTGAAACAAACTTACATAGATCATGGTAATCACTCATCAACCGAACAGCCATATGCTTTTGAAGGATTTTTTTTTTTTATAGCATTAAGTATGCTAACTATACAAATCGAATACATAGCCGCATTGCATACGAAGCCATACGAAGCCGAATTGGTCAGGCATTCCCCCTGTAAGGGAAAGACTGCGGGTTCGAGTCCCGCCCGAGGAGATTCTTTTTCCCTATGTATTCGAGCCATATGCTTGTTAACTACCTCCATAATATAAACTACTCAATAGTTCATAAACTCCAATAATTACAATTATTTCCTCGTCATTACAGATCTAAAGACAAAACATTGAGGATTGAGGTGTCATACTCAGTGATGTACCGTTCACTAAATATTCTGTCAATTTCCTATCATATATGAAGACGTTTTACGTGCACACGCCTCTCAGAAACCCAGCAGGAGAGCCGGAGTGTCCAATTTAGTTTGACACGTGAAATCCCCAGCGTATCTCCGAAATAATCCAAGATCCTTCAGCCAGGGGGGAGGGGGGGTGTCTTTGTAGACTGGTGACGGTAGCACGCGCCAGACATATGTCACTTGCGCTCTGTTCGGAGGCTATATTGCAAAACTATAAGAGTGTCGTTGTGGCTTGGACTAGACAGGTCTTGTTTGTAGTCAAGAGGAAATAAGGAAACCGTTTCGGAGATGTTTGATTTTTCATGTGACAAGTTTATTAAAAGGAACTACTATTTAACAATAAATAGAGATTTTAAGTTTCATCAGATTAGAATTATTCAACTATTAGAAAAATGCTTATAGTAAAGTTTCACGAACTTTACAAATTAAAAAAAAATTACCTGCATGACTTTCTGACAAATAAAATGTATTACAGTGAAACAATATATTCAAAGCACCCAGTTTCTTAGTGGTATAGGAGCCGGCCTTACGATTGAGAGGTTCTAGGTCTAATTCTAGCCATTACAATACCAACGTGAACCCACTCCTAACACAAGCAATTTAGCTTAGATGGAGCGGTTAGAAGGAATATTTGTAATTGCAGTTGCTAATATTTAAAAAAAATATCTGGATGATTAATTACCACAATTATAAACTATTCGCGTAAAACATTACAATAATACTCGTATATGTAACTACCGATCGATTTAGATTAAATCGAGATCGATTTGAAAAGTTATCAAATGCTTTAAAATATTCACCGACGACGCCTTCAAAAATATACAGCACAGGTTTTTTTTAAGGGGAGGTTATGTCGGACTCGAACCGACTAAAACCGCACGCCGACTGTGGGTCGTGGTGCTAGGCCGGAGGTGAGGTTGTCATCGACATATCCCTCGCAATATTCAGGTGTCAGGCAGGTGTGAGTGTATAAATATTTTAATTAAAAAAGCTCGTGAAATTTAAGTATTGAGCGTCAACAGAAAATGTATATTGGAAAAATTGTATTAACCCTTGCAGAGAATTCCAGAGAGACGGTTTTCAATAAATTTAATTAATATTTGTCACGCTTCGTCCGCCATGTTTTTATTTGTTGTTTTATATTACACACTACCGTACATAGATTCCCGAAGCAGTAAGCAGGCCCTCGATTCTACTAAAGTCAAACCACTGTGGTGCCGCAATTACTGCAAAAAATGGCATTAAATTTTAGACTTTACTTCTATGCATGTTAAGTCCAAAATGAAATGGAAACAGTTTTATTACACTTTTTCAATTACTCTGCAAAAAGTCATTTAATTTTGAACTTTAACAGCATCGCTTTAAAGTCTATTATTTAGTGCCGTTTTTTGCAGTGGCTGTGGCATGACTGTGGTTTAGTTTTAGCGAAATCGAGGCCACTATAGTTCACTTCACCAACTATAGTTTCAGTGTAGTAGTTTCTAGTGAGGCGTGGCCGCTTTTGGAGCGACACAAGCAGGTGCTGCGTGTCACGGAGATGAAAATGCTGAGCTGGATGTGTGGAGTCACGCGTAAAAATCGCGTGAGGAACTCTCGCATCCGCGGCAGCCTTCATGTCCGTCGCAGATAATTTTATCTTTGCATTTGCAAGAGAGCCGCCTCCGCTGGTGCGGCCACGTCTTGCGGAAACCACCCAGCTACGTGGGTAACAAATGCCTGGCAATGGCGCTCCCACCCGGTCCAGGTAGAAGGGGTAGGCCCAAGAAGTGCTAGCTTAGCGTCGTGGAGGGTGACATGCGTGAAAACGGTCTCACTACCTTGGACGCCCAAGATCGTGCGAAGTGGAGGAGGAAGAGCCGGAAGGCGGACCCTGAGCTCCGAGGGCACCGTGGCCTCGGATGCAATCAGGACTAACGTCTTTATGTGGATGATGAGTTTCAGTCCTATTTTTTGAAGAACGATCCTATTATAACTGCAATTTTTCATGAATAGTCGACTGAAGAAACAACTTTATCCCTTGTACGACACCCACAGAAAGAAATCGAATAGCTCTATTATCCTATTTAGCAAGAAACTACGGCATCAACTTTGTGTACTACTTTTACCAGCGGTTGCACTCGCTTGGAATTCTAAGCCTGCTAGAAGCTGAAAATCTTGAAACTTATTCCAGAGATAAAAATGTAGTCTACCCTTTTACGTCCAACCTTTTACATACCCAAAGTATTTTAATTTCATGTCATAAATTGTCATATAATTATCTATTTCAATAAATTTAAATGATCCAAATCGGTCAAGCTATTTTTAGGTATTGCTAAACCAACAAAATTAGCAATAAAATTGATAACAAATGTTAGCTATTAATTTTTATTTACCAACTCATTTTTTATTCATAAAAATACAACCTACAGAATACATACATTCCAATATATGTCATATTTACATTTCATTTGAGTTGGGTTTCACTCAGATAGGAAAAATATTATTTATTCATTCTACCTAAAAACAGACACATTTCTCATCTCCTGTTTCGATATTATTTTTCATATCAATACTTAATGCGTTCAACAAATTAGACATAAATGAAACGTTGAATTACCCGTAGTCGTGGCCGAACGACTCTACAGGGTGTTGTAAAACGGCAGTTATGTACCCTCAACAAATCCTACTACGAATTCATAATACCCTGGTAAATTAAATATGAAACCAGGTATTAGGTCGGGCAACATCTGCTCATAATATAGGAGATGGATTTACAGCGTTTTTACGGATATAAAGTATTAGGTGTAAGGTGATGAGAAAGAAAACGTAATTACAGTTGTTGTATATTATATTTTTATTACGTTTTCAGAAGGGATTTACACGCTATATTATGAAATTATTTTTTTGAGTGTATATTATATTTATCTATTGACGCGCCTAAGCTGTGAGATAGGCTTGAGACGTACACCGTGATGGTAAATGGCATGATCAACATGATGTAATGCCTGACTGAACTGACTAAAACTGATTTTGAAATGAGACTTTGTTCTTTTTCAGAGATGGGCCGTACCTTTAAAGGAAAGAAAGAACCTTCATTATTACGTTATTATTAGACTGTCAATATATAAGTATATCGCTATTTTGACAATTTATATTGATATTATTATAGCGCAAACGCGATTTGTATCTATATTGACATATGATCAATATTTGTTAACTGCCTAATTCCCACCTTTTTTTTTTTTATACAGGACACGTCAATTTGACTTCACCTCGCCTGATGTTAAGCTAAAGGCAAAGTCTCGGAAAGAGGGTCACCATCGTAAACATTTACCATGTTAACAGTGGTGGCACTCAGCTTGACGGCCTCATTAGATGCCTTTTCACGCCCCGCTTAAAGGACCCAGGACTGTAGGAAGAAGGAAACACGTGAACTGGCAGGGAATTCCAGGCCTTAGTGGTGCGGCATAGGAATGAATCACTGAAACGCTTGGTTCTAGCAGGTATACTCTGCACCGTAAATGGATGACATCTTAGCCCTGCACGTGTCGTCCTGTAAAGGAAAGGGGAGGGTGGGACTAATTGGAAGAGCTCGTCAGAACATTCACCATGGTAGAGACGGTAGAATGGTCTGTCTTCCATGTCGATTTATGTCTGAGTTATTCTGTCTCATAATTAGCATCTAACCAAAGCTTATTTGACCTGTAGGTAATTATTATTTTTAATTTTATTCACCAAACAAGGGACACAAATTTCCCGTGGTGGCCATAAATAACCCCACTTTAAAAATTCGCTTTTAACTAAAAAACTTTTGCGTGCACTCTATGAAAAATGGCCGCATGTTCCCTAACTTAATATTCTAAATATGGACTTGGCATAAATGTGGCATGTATTTGCACAGCGTTCTGAATTTAGACGATATACTTATTCATGATGTTTGGCATACATATTGCTTGCGGTTGTGTATTGCTTTAGCATGAAATATTAAGTGGAGATGGTATATAAACTGTTTTCTTTTTTAAACATAGGTACCCGATATGCATTCATCATAACATAAAGGTTGTACCTTTATAACTTGAAAGCCTCCGTGGCGTAGCGGTAGTAAACGCGGCCGCTACGCAGGAGGCGCGGGTTCGATCTCCGCTCAATGCAAATATTTGTACGCATGAATATAAGTATTCGTATATGGTCTGGTCGTGTCTCGGCGAGCACGTTAAGCTGTCAGTCTCAGTTGCCATACAAACATTTATGACAGTCGTTACGGGTAGTTGGAGCCCTCAAAAGTCCAACAACTGGTCTAGCTGCAATGCTTCGATATTGACTTTGGATTGTCGAGGTCAGATGGCAGTGGCTTCACAGAAAATATCGAAGTTTATCCAAATCTGCAGTTAGACTGGTTAAGTGAACCCCAGACACCGAGCTGAAAGCTTCGGGTGCGACTGAGATTAACGCTAAGACGAAGAAGAAGAAAGGTACAACTCATCAGGTGAGAATGAATTGGGTCGCGAAGATCTTGGTTGGGCTCCCAGATATCCGTAACCATGTCTTTAATCATTTTCCTCTCTAGGTTACGTGCTTTCACATGTCATAAGAATATTGTGAAGGTCCAGAGGGCACTGAAAAAGAGATCGAGTGGGCACATTAAATATTTTTTTAAGGAGATCCAGTGGGACTTAAAAATAAGGTCAAGCGGTTACTTTTGTGAGAGGGAGGTCGAACGGGTACGAAGCCACTCACAAATTCGTACTCCCAACGAGCTCTGTCTTTTTTTTTTTATACAGGACACGTCAATTTATCTTCACCTCGCCTGATGTTAAGCTAAAGGCAAAGTTTCGGAAATAGGGTCACCATCGTAAACATTTACCATGTTAACAGTGGTGGCACTCAGCTTGATGGCCTCATTAGATGCCTTTTCACGCCCCGCTTAAAGGACCCGGGACTGTAGGAAGAAGGAAACACGTGAGCTGGCAGGGAATTCCAGGTCTTAGTGGTGCGGCATAGGAATGAATCACTGAAACGCTTGGTTCTAGTAGGTATACTCTGCACCGTAAATGGATGACATCTTAGCCCTGCACGTGTCGTCCTGTGAAGGAAAGGGGAGGGTGGGACTAATTGGAAGAGCTCGTCAGAACATTCACCATGGTAGAGACGGTAGAAAACTGCCAAAGACGCAACATCTCTACGCATCTGCAAAGGCTCGAGGGTGTTCGTGACCTCAGGATCCCCAATAATGCGGACCGCACGTCGCTGCAACCTGTCGAGAGCATCTAATAAGTACTTTGCGGAGCCGTCCCAGAGATGTGAGCAGTGTTTACTACCCTGGTAGAAAGAAAAAATCCGATAAAACCGTAAAGGTGAAGGCCACTATTATTGTTACCTATAATAGTAATCCTTATCCTTTTCCGAGACTTTGCCTATACCATACCTGTAGGTACCTATCCCATTATATAAAAAAAAAGTATGAAACAAAAGTTCAAAGAATAAAATAACAACAACATGTATCTCCGTATCTCTCTAGCGATTGATGATTCCGTTTTTCATTTCAGTGCCCTAGGGACTGAACCATTGTCGGGAGTTCAGACACCACACAGTTTATCTTGGCGAGACCCATAAAAATGGGGGATGAACCAAACAACTCCATAACGTCTTACTAAATGAATAGTCTGCGGAGAGTCATAAATAAAGGTAGCGGTACACTAGCAGCAGATAAACGGGGATCTATTGAGCTTATATAGCACTTAGTCGTGTTGAGGTATAGTCCGAGCCCTTATAGGTACGATTTATTGTACACCTGTGAGTACCTCGCTTAGTTTGCAGTTTGATTGTGTTGAGTTTAATATCTTTAACAAGGGATTAAATAGGTCTAAAGGCGTTTTAGTAAATGATAGCCGTACCTATATAAATTCAATGATGGCCATTTCATTCTTGATATTTTGATCGTTCTTTTTTTATAAGGGACACGTCAATTCGATTTCACTTCGCCTGATGTTAAGCTAAAGGCAAAGTCTCGGAAAGAGAGTCACCATCGTAAACATGTACCATGTTAACAGTAGTGACACTCAGCTTGACGGCCTCATCAGATGCCTTTTCACGCCCCGCTTACAGGACCCGGGACTGGAGGAATAAGGAAACACGTGAGCTGTTCGTTCGTTCCAGGTCTTAGTGGTGCGGCATAGGAATGAGTCACGGAAACAGCAGGTATACTCTGCACCATATACGGATGGCATCTTAGCCCTGCACGTGTTGTCCTTGTTTGAACTTGAACCGAGTACGACGAAACAGAGGTGAAATGAAGGTAAAAGAAGGTTATACTGTCCATGCTTATGTTGCTGAGTAGCTACTAAACTTCTGAATTGATGCTGGTGAATTATTTATTTAATCAATCAAGTAATGAGCCTATCACAGTCGACAACTTGACACAGGCATCTCCCAATGTGCGGCATCAAAAATCAATGTTACAAATGATTGTAACATCATTCATTGATTCCGATATTTCGTAAGAAAATCGGTAGATGACTCCACCGTCGCCTTACAGACGTATAAGATGGGAAATTTGAATCACATCGGGCGTGTCTCGGTATCCGAATTGGTCAGGCATTGCCCCTGTAAGGGAAGGACTGCGGGTTCGAGTCCCGCCCGAGAAGATTCTTTTTCCCTGTGTATTCGATTTGTATAGTTAGCATACTTGATGCTGTAAAAATTCATTCAACTATATATCTTGGTCAAACCAAATCTTTTAATAAGTCATATCGTAAAAAGATAATCCAAGTCAAATCGAGCATTATTTTGCCATCCATCTATATCTTAAACAGAGTAATATTGGCTGAACTATAAATCATTGTCAGACTCGTTATTTGACAGTGTATTATCAAATACAGATATAATATAGCTTATATTAGCATATAGATAGAATCGGGCAAATAAATGAACACAAACTTGAAATTTCAAAAGTTTAATGAAGTAAGAATAAATTATTATTATTATTCTCTTTATTTTATTCTTAAACTTATTAATTACATTTTTAAATACATATATAAAAAATAAAACATATATTTAAAAATATAAAAAATAGTACCCCACCGGCATCGGGTACAGGGACCAAGCTACCGGTGGTTAGGGCTCCAGAGAAAGGAACTTCCTCACAATACGCGCCGTGTCGAGGAGTACTGCCTTCTGCATCTGGCCCTTGACCCAACCATCTAACCCGAGCCTCTTCAGATGTTGGTCGAGGTTCTTTGCTATCAGTCCGTTGACTGATACGACTATCGGTACAATGATTGCTGAGTCAACATTCCACATGTCGACAATCTCGTGGGCCAAGTCCAAGTATTTAACTTGTTTATCTTTCTCAGCTTTCACGAGATTCTCGTCATGAGGAATGGTGACATCAACAATCAATGCTCGGTGTTCGGATCGGTCTATCACCACAATGTCAGGCTTGTTAGCTACAACAGTCCTATCAGTGATGATAGACCGATCCCAGTACAATGTGATATGACTATTTTCTAGAACTGGCTCAGGAACATACCTATAGTACGGCACCTCGACTTCCACAAGGTTGTATTTCAGAGCAAGTCGCTGATGGATTATCCTGGCTACTTGATTATGTCTGTGCAAGTACTCGCCGTTAGCAAGACGAGAACAACCGGAAGTAATATGCCTGAGGGATTCACCAGGTTGGTGACACGCTCGACAAATGTCAATTGTGCCATCCCTCATGATATACTTCCGGTAGTTATTCGTCTTAATAACTTCATCTGCAATTGCACAGACAAAACCTTCAGTTTCCCCAAAAAGGTCACTGAAACGTAGCCAGGATACGGACGCTAGTAGATCTACTTCGGGCCTGTGTAGGGCCCGATAGAACCTGCCATGTAGCTCCTTACTCTGCCATACCTCCCTGCGGCTGTCAGTGCCAACTATTGTAGGCCTGCGCCAGTTCTCTTTAGCCAAACCGAGCGGGGTAAGCCCGGTATCTACGTTGACTACATCACGATGCATGTCCACGTTCGACTTAAGAAAGTAGTCTCTGAGATTGCACACCTCGCGATTATGAAGGGTCTTAGCATTTAAAAAACCTCGACCCCCACATTTCCGCGGGATGTACAATCTCATGACTGACGACCGTGGGTGGTGCATTCGGAATGCAGTCAACTGAGCCCGGACTTTCCTATCGATGGTATCGAGTTCAGTCTGAGTCCACTTGAGTATGCCAAAAGAGTACATCAAGAGTGGCATGACCCAACTGTTACAGGCACGCACCTTGTTACCACCTGAAAGAAGACTGTTAAGTACTTTTTTCAGGCGGCCAAAGAAACGGTCCTGTAACATTTGTTTCATGCCGGCCTCATTGATGCATAACGCCTGTGACATACCCAAGTATTTATAGGTCTCAGTTACGAGGAGTGATCTCAGGTTAGTGGAATCGGATAGTTGTATACCCTCCGACTCCACCACCCGTCCTCGCTTTACATGAATGACTGCACATTTGTCCACACCAAACGCCATTTTAATAGAATTACTGAATGTTTCAGTAATCTTCAGTAAAGCTATTAATTGAGGGTTGGTGTGGGCGAATAGCTTTAAATCATCCATGTAAAAGAGGTGGGATACCATCTGACCCTCTCTTCGTAACCTATAACCTAACCCTGAATTCACTAGTAAAGTACTAAGTGGGTTCAGGGCTAAGCAGAACCAAAGGGGGCTCAGACTGTCCCCTTGAAAAATACCCCGCTCTATTGTTATCGGCACGCCACTACCCAAAGCCTGGCGACACCCTGGATAGAAAAGAACCGTCCTCCATTGCCCCATACATGACCTTAGGAAGGTACATAGAGTTGTATTCACTTTATACAACTCCAGCACCCTCAAAAGCCATGTATGTGGCACGGAGTCAAACGCTTTCTTGTAATCTATCCAGCATGCCGCCAGATCCTTACGATTGCGGCGAGCTTGTTGGCTAATAGTCATATCAATCAGGAGGAGCTCCTTAGTACCCCGGGCCCCATTCCTACATCCATTCTGAGAGGCACACATAATAGAATTATTGTTTATATGATTGTTAATCTTAGCTCTCAGGATGGATGTAAGAAGTTTATAGACCGTTGGTAGACATGTAATCGGTCTATAATTATTGGGCTCCAGAGTACTACCAGTTTTATGGAGCAGGTGAGTAACTCCTGTTGTCATAAAAGCTGGTAGCGTCCCAGATTCTATAGCGGATTGAAATTGTGAGGCCAAAACAACATGCGAACTCCGTAGCCATTTTAGCCAGAAATTGTGCAGTCCATCCGGTCCCGGAGATTTCCAATTAGACAGCGAACGGACCGCACAATCTACATCAATGGCATCAATGTTAATTTCTTCCATTTCTGGAATGGTTTCGCATGCTCTTTCAACCTCACGCATCCAATCGCCTTCAGTGTGGCTAACGGGCACCGACCAAATGCTGCGCCAGAACGCATTTGTGGCTTCAGCATCCGGCCGTCGCACGTCATCCACACTTTCTTCTGTTCGCTCCCAGCTTCTATATACCCACCTTTGGTCTCTTTGGAACATACAGTTGATGGTATATCGATCAACTCGTTTTTTATATCTCCGTATACGGTTTGCCCATGCATAGACCTTCTGCTTCAGGAAGTCAATACGCTCTGTGACCCGAGACGTATAATCTTGGGGACTAATATCAGTTCCCGCAAACGCTCGGGTCACATAGCGCATCACCCTTGGGCGAGTATTGCCCGACCTGAAGCAGATTAGTTTACCAATGAGCACCCTTGCCTCGGCCACACGTCGTTCAATTCTGCATTGCCATGCTGGTATAACAGGTTTAGGTCGTATGGCAGGATGTTTGATGGGAAATTTAGCACCTGCTATACGACATGCCGCAACAGCAGTACAATACAGAATTGAATGAGTGTCACCGAGGTTTTCACTATTTTCTAGATATCTAGGTAATAATGAATCAAGGGCACTCACCAGCGCTATATTACGCCTATGTATGGGCAACCGCGGGAGACGTGGCCTGACATGTACGGGCATTGATCGATATTCCCGCAACGCACATTCCAAAGCCTCCTTAATCTCTTCATTGTACTGAATACTTACAGGAATAGGTGTGTCATCCGGCGCAACATAAGTAACATCATTTATTCCTGCTGTAGAAGCAGGAGCAGGAGCCGGCGCGGGGGTGACACAGATATTTCGCAAGCATTCTAGCCGTAGAGTCTCAAGTACGGTTTCATTCAACATGCGATTGCGTTGAATGACCCGCACTTGGTCCGATAATCGTTGTGCTGATGTGTTGATGGTAGGTTCAAGCGCCTGAAACAAAGGAAGCATCCGAGTACGGTACGCACTGAGGTTAGTTCCACCCTCTGTAGCCGCAAAATATGCCCGCATGACGTTTTCGTTTATGGAATTAGTCCATCGCATGCGGTGCACATTACCACCGGTAGCGGGGGCCCTATTCGAAGCCGGAGGGCGTCGGGGTCCCAAGCAGATCGGTGGCCGGCCTCTCCCCGGCCGACGTACAGGTGTTGGCGACGTCGGCGGGGAGAAGAACTCGTCGCTCGAGGAGGAGCTCGACGCCGCTGGTTCCACTGCTGGAGGTTGCGCGGCGGAGCTTAGCGACGAGTCCGGAGATGTTGTAGGTGCGCTTCTTTTTCGGTTGGCTTGTGCCCGAGTCAGCATTTTCTCCTAATTTTGTTTGTATAATTTATGCAATTGTGACACCTGTCACCTCTGGACGGCATTGTTGTATGTTGTATTTTTCGATTATTCACTACTTAAACTAAAATATTCGGGCTATTTATTCAAATACTGTTTATTATTGCACGATTAAAGTTAAAATATTATTTACGAAAATTTAAAATAATAGGGAAATTAAATTAAAATTTAAATCGGAGAAAAATTATGTTGACGTAGGCGATGTAGGGTTGCCATTATTATTATTATTATTATTATCATTTATTTCAGATTAAAAATCCATACAAATATTGTTAGTATCACAAACTTAAACTATGTTAGTACATCTTATCCACTAAATACACAAAAAATTAAAATTAATAAATAAATCAATTCATGTATCTTCCTGAAGCATCAGGGCCGTCATTATGTATACGGCACCAATGCTTCAGAAAGACACCATCAGCACTTTCAGCTATAATTTTCAGGATGCTGTTGGTACTCCCTTGTTTCCCCAGAACTCAATAGTTTGAAGAGCTTCACAATGCAGACTCAGCTTCCTTAATAAGGTAGGTAGATACCAACCTATACTACAAAGATTATTTCAAACTTATCATAAAAATTCAATTCCACACTACTTGCACATTTTATCTGATACTCGCACGAGATTATATTAAACTAATATGTGAGATTAGACAAAATCAAGCGAATATTTCAAATTAATCGCCATATACGATGGTGAATTGAAGAGGCTTCATTCTGTACAATACGTATATTAATAGACGCGCTTAATCCTGCCGCATTCGGCATAGTTCAATACACAAGCGATGCGCGATAATATTCTACGCCACTTCTAGTGATATAGAAAAAATGTTGATGAGTGTACCTCATCAACATTTTTCTTAGCGCTGTTACTGATATATATGAGAAGGTACTTCAGTGCATCGGTAGTTGTTTAATTTGATTTATACCATTTTTGCCTTCTAACTTCTCAACCCCAAGAATTAGTCGCACTTCGTTCGTCAATATGCAGGTGTACAAGCTTACTATCTTGGTGACGACACTAGCTGAGTGTCGTCACCAAGTCTTATATCTAGTGTGATGTTTTAATAGCTTTTCATAAAGTTATCTGATCACGATATAACGGTACAATTGAATTTTCTTAGTCGTAATTCTAGATGACAAGTTAATTTAAACCTTAACCCTACCTAATAAACCCTACCTAATTCGCACGTGGGGCCCGAAGCGACTACAAGGGCATATGCGCGACTGTACTTTTGACCGTATATCAAGTTAGTTAAAGTTCATAATAAATTGTTGTCTAAAAATACTGTTCGCTGCGCTTCAGGTGGTGTGCGCTGAGCCTAAAGTATAATCGTAATGCGTTGTTGAGTGTCTTGATTTAATATATTTATTGATATTTTTATATCAATAATTTACATAATTCTAGATAACTGGAATTCTGCTTATGGCCGTACACTGTCTCATGCACGTACACATGCGCGCACCTGTTTATTGCAAACAATATTGTGCAAAATAATACATATGATTTGCACGAAACAGTGTGCGGGGGTGACACACCAACATAGAAGGAAGCAGACAGTTACAAATACTAGCAATGGCAAGGTAGACGAGATAAACGTTATCTCCTCTACCTTGGACCACACGTCTACAGAAGTAAAGCGTATTAATTTAACAGAATGCCGCTAAGAGGATGATCTGCGGTAATTAGCGCTGCACATTGAGAACAGACTTGGTGTCACAAACCATAACAGTGCGATGTGGTTACCGTATATTACGTGTGGAGGTAGATCTCGTAACAGTGCCATGTGGTTGCCGTACACTAGGTACGTGAGGCGGGAGATCTCGTAATTGTTGAGAGACGTGGGTCGCTGAATACAATGTATTGTCACGTGTGTGACTTGAATGATGAAGGAAACGTTTCTGGCAAGAGGATAATTATAAACTTATAATACCAAGATTAAAACAGTGAAAGTTTGTGAAGAAGTTTAGTGTACTGAATCACAATCAAAATCAAACTCAATCAAACAAACAAAAATGAACGGATCTGGATAAAATTTAGTACTGAGGCAGATTTTGGAGGTCAGATGGCAGTTGCTTCACTGAAAATATTAAAGTTTAGCCACGTCACAGTTAGACTAGCAAGCTAACCCCAACTGAGCTGGAAAAAGACTCAGAGAATGTTGACAGATTTTGTCAAAAATGACACATTTCATGAAGGGCACTAGAAGATTTCTATATGCCCCTGGTGTTGCACTCGTCCATAAGCCTCGGTAAGCACTTCCATCAGGTGGACTATGTGCTTGTCTGCCATCCAAGTGTTATAAAAAAGGCGACTTTTTTCTCGGAATTCCTGGAACAGCATCGTAATTTCACGCGAGTGGAGTCGCGGGAAAATCTAGTTTATCATTATAAATTCAGCAACAGTAAAAATTATTTGATTTTTTTAAACAAAAATTTGCAGACAAATCAATGTTTAATACAAATTCCTTAATTATTCTGTTCATTCGTCCAACGCTTCAATTTATATAATTATACCAATTTTAATTAAGAAAATTATGGCATACTTCGTATTAAAATCGTATTTTAATTACTTGGATGGCAAAGTGAGGATTTCTGTAATGATTGGTTCCATTCAAATGAACGAATGAAGTATTTTTCGTTAATTGGATTGGTGCGCTCTTATCGTTAAGTGTAAGTACGAAAATCATTAATATATGGAACTTTTATATAGTTATATGACGGCGTTTACGTCAAACTTCAGGTTGACATGGACGGTCGATGTCAACCTAGCGGAGCGTCATAGTCGATGGTGCTACGGGCGGCGAGCTTGATGAAAAACATTGGATCGAGACAGGCCCCGCGCCCCACGCTTTTGACGAATCGCTGTATATTTGTTCATTATCAAGCTACGTTATTATTTAATTAAGTTGATTTCATGTCGTAGTGATCATTAATTACCTAATTTTTATTGTTTTCTATGCGTATTGATTAAAATACGGTGACTGTACTCGGAAGACATTTATTTTTACTCCCACGCCCATCTACCACATAATTAGAAGAATATGGTTTCTGGTGAAGGCCCTCCTGGCTTTTCATATATATAATAATGTTTGTATACTCTCCTTATTTTTGACAGCCTTCGTGGCGTGGCGGTAGTGCACGCGACTGCCAAGCAGGAGGCGCGGGTTCGATTCCCGCTCAGTGCAAATATTTGTATGCATGAATATGGCTATTTGCATTGGTCTGGGTGTTTATATGTATAATCTGTATGTATTTACAAAAAAAAATGTATTTAAGTATGTTTATCCGCATTCTAACACTTTCGTTAGATTGTACTTCACAAATAGCGGCACTCCTTGCCTGAGTCACAGAGTCTATATTTCTGGAAAGTTTATCATAAGAAAATTCAAGAATAATGTATCATCACTGATCATGTCAGATACTGGTCTGTTAACGGATAAAAAAATTCCCCTTCAGAGTTCAATAACCCAGGTACTAGGTTCAATTAAAAACTACTAACAAAACAATAAACAATCTAACTAGGTAGGTATATTTAAAGCGAATAGCAATCAGACACTTCCAACGATACAAGAAAGGGAACTTTGAAAGAAATCAAGTAGTCTGCCAACTTTGTACTTTGGCGTTAACAAGAAAACTATTAGCAATTATCAGTTGCCGAGCGTTTCAATCAATTTACAAGTTGAAAACAAGGCGCTTCAGTAAATACTCTCACAAACTTATCGAGAGTTCAAAAAGTCTTATGGCATTCAAAATAAGATTGAGTTTGCCGTAACTTGAGACTACAGTAAGTTTGTCACTGAGACGATATGGTTCAAAGCGTGACAGCAGCGCAATTTCATTATTTTTTCTCTGTTTTGTTTGCTTTAATTTGAGTTGTTGATAGATTATACAGATTTATTGTATCTAGGTAGGTATTATACAAAGATTTTTGATATAATTTTTTATCAAGGTAGTTATGACTATAACTTACGGTGCCGAAACGGTATAACTGACGGTAGGGATAGTCCATAACTTAAAATTCGCGCAGCGGGCTATGGAGCGAGCTATGCTTGGATCTTTCCATAAAAAAGAAGTATAGAATTCGAAATGAGGTTATCCGACACAGAACTACAGTTACCGACGCTCGCAGAATAATCAAGCTGAAGTGGCAATGGGCTGGCCACGTCTGTCAAAGGACCGATGGCCGTTGGGGCAGACGAGTCCTAGAGTGGAGACCGCGAGAAGGCAAACGAAAGGTAACACGCCCCCTAGCCAGATGGACTGACGATTTGAAGAAGGTGGTTGGGACAAACTTGATGCGGAAAGAGGATCGGGTGAAAAGGCGCACATTAAGAGAGGCCTATATCCTGCAGTGGACTGCGGTGGGCCAAATTGGTGGATTGATTGATATCAAAGTAGTTTCATAACAATATTCATCGTCATAGCGATTCATCAGATGCATCCAAAGCTTGCATTTTGGAGCCCGTGGTTTGGTTATGGTTTTCAATTGGTAAAGCGACCGTCACTTAACCTTCCAATCTCGTAAAGAAAGCCTGCTATGTTTATTTGGTGCACCGCTTAGCACATGGCATGGGCTGCAAAGCTGTTCTAGAGGTCAAGTCTAGGTTCCGGTGTCCACAGTTTCATAGCAAGATTATAATGTAGTATTCCTGTAAATTTTCGTACACATAAAACTAGCACAGTTTGCACCAAAAAGATGTTGATGTACAAAGTACTAAAAATTATCTTCATTTCTTTTTTTACCCACTTTCAGTTGATTGATTGTTTTGATATTTGGAACACCCCTTTATTTAAATTAATAAAACAGTCATAGATTGAATCGTCGCCGTCGTCGGTAGAGTCGGCCTTACGATCGAAAGATCCCGGGTTCGAATCCTGGCCATAACACCACCGACATGAACCCACTCTAAGCACAAGCAATTTAGCTTAGTTGGAGGGGTTAGAGCGAATGCTAGTAACTTCGGTTCTAATATTCTTTAAAAAAAAGTTTGATTTGCTCTTATTGCGAGAGTATCAAGATCATTTTGAGACTTCGTCGGCCTGATATTTCTGACGCTGACTGTACGTTAAGCACACCCAAAAAACCTTACACAACGAAACAATTAAAACCTCAATTTTTATTAAATCACGCTAAAAATTCCCAGCTCCTGTTGGATACCTTCTGATAAATTAATTTTCACAACAAAGGTACACAAAACCTATTAAATTATACCACTCTTTAAGGAACAGATACCGCCTCGTTTGTATGGTATCCTTTTCTTACATTAAATCCCGGTATAATGGAAAATACCTCTTGAATTACTTTTGGAATTTAATAGACGGCCTGCGCAGAAATTAAATTCTTTTAGTGAATTACCAAAGTGATATTTTGTAGGCTATATTATTAACTAGGTAGCTGTTGAACGCGGCTCCGCTTGCTTGGATGTCGGAGCCTCTGTGGCATGGTGGTAGTGAACGCGACTGCTACGCAGGAGGTGCGGATTCGATCCGTGCAAATATTTGTATGCATAAATATGGCTTTCGTTTTATGTGTTTGCATGTACAATATTTATGTATTTACAAAAAATAAAGTGTATAAGTATGTTTATCCGCATTCTCAATTCCATAACACAAGCTAATTAAGGTTAACATGGGTCTAAATAGCGTTGTGTAGAATTTTGTGGAATATTTATATATTTATTTACCTCGTGTAAAGGCTAGCCATTGCGGCCTGTGTTCTGGGCTCATTTGCACCAGACACGACCAGGGGCGGGTTATTTACGTGAGAAAAGCTTGGCTGGCTAATTGACTATTATTGTAATTGAAATAATTAATAATAAAATATATTTAGCGTCATAAAAATATGTTACAAACTTCTGAGTCAATGTCTGTACCAATTTGTGAAAACGGTTCAGTGGTTTAGGTGTGAACTCCATAAAAGTAAAATCAAGATATTTTACAACAAATAGGTCTGATGGTTTTGAGATTTGTGCAGTCTCGTTTATTTCACCAGTTTAAAACTTATAGCTATATCATCCATATACTAATATTATAAATGCGAAAGTAACTCTGTCTGTCTGTCTGTCTGTATGTTACGCTTTCACGCCTTAACCACTGAACCGATTTTGATGAAATTTGGTATAGGGATAGATTAGACCACGAAAAAGGACATAGGCTATGTTTGGTCGCGACAACCGACATCCACGCGGGCGGAGCCGCGGGCAAAAGCTAGCAGTCTATATGATGTAGCAAAATTCTTAGAATCAACAGTCATAAATATTTTCCAAGATGCAGATATAAATACTATTTTTATTATTTTATTGCAAAATTCTATATAACTAGTTGTTTGAATTCAATTAGCATGATATTATGAAAGGTCAATTGTTATACCTAATTCTAACATAGGTATAGATCGAATTATATATCTTGGACCTAAAATGTACGTGCAGTACATGTTTCTTGGATGTATGTTGAAACGGGGGCGAGTTGGACCCGGGGGCGAGTTGGGGACACCGTTGTCCCCCCTCCTGAGGAGGGCCAGACCGTAAGGGATGGCCCTGGGTCAGCCGGGGTGCGAGGGATATGTCTATGACAACCTCACCTCCGGCCTAGCACCACGACCCACAGTCGGCGTGCGGTTTTAGTCGGTTCGATTCCGACATAACCTCCCCTTCCGGCTCCGGCAGGGGGGTATCCGAGGGGATTTCCGCACGGAAAAAAAAAAAAAGGATGTATGTTGAAAATAACACGGGATGATACTGCGATGGATGATATCAAATTCACCAATTATAGATTACTAGCTGACCCGGCGAACTTCGCACCGCCAATTATTTTCCATCCACGTGGCGTCTGATCCCGTTCCCGCTGCACCCTCTACTATATTAAGCAAGTACATATAACCTATTTCTTGAATTACTCTATCTATTAAAAGAAACCGCATCAAAATCTGTAGCGTAGTTTTGAAGATATAAGCATACATAGGGATATAGGGACGCGTAAAGCGACTTTGCTTTACACTATGTTATGTAGTGATAAAAAAATTAAAAATTTAAAAAACCCCCGTCACAAAAAACACCAAAAAGTTGAAAATAAATAAATAAATTTTAATTCAACGGTTGCCATGTCGGGGGACCGTAACTGGTTAAGTACTCCTTTATATCATAAGGTCCCCCGACATGGCAACCGTTGAATTAAAATTTATTTATTTATTTTCAACTTTTTGGTGTTTTTTGTGACGGGGGTTTTTTAAATTTTTAATTTAATTTTTATTTTATACTTTTTAAATTGATCTACTAGTCAAGCTCTTTCATTTGATACCCATATTGAGGGAATTATAAAGAAATTTGTATTCCAACATGTTGTGGCGGCGGCCATCTTGGACCGATTTTTTTCAAACATAGCTAAGAACACTCTCGACTAATATACCTTTCAAACAAAAAAACTAAATCCAAATCGGTTCATCCGTTTGGGTGCTACGATGCCACAGACAGACACACACACACACACACACACACACATACACACACACACACACACAGACACGTCAAACTTATAACACCCCGTCGTTTTTGCGTCGGGGGTTAAAAAACAAACTGCGCGCGCCAGAGCCTTTTATATTTCGCGATTTAGGTCTAAGATATATGGTTCAACCTATATTAAGTAAAAACAAAATGATATAGATAACCACTAGAAATACAAATTCCTTTTGAATGCAACTTAGTATTATTTAGAGTATTTATTATACTTATTGCTTACATCACTAAGCAAGCAATAAGTATAATAAATACTTTATAATTATAACGTTCTACGTATTGTATATAGGTATTATGCCTATGTTCCAACAGTTTGTAAGAAAGTTGGTAGAGTAGATGGCTCCACTGTCGCCCTTAAAGACGTATATAAAGAGAAGGGAAATTTGAAGTGATTCAGGTGTGGCTCATTAGCTCAGTTGGAAGAGCTTTCCCCCACTTCTCCGAAAATTGTCTTTATTCCTTAATTTTCCTTCCTTCCTGTTGACGTATGGTTCTGGTATTTGGGACCCTTAGTTCGGACAGTAAAAGTTTGATCTTAGTTATAGGATGGATAGAGCACAGGGTCTGCTACCAACCTCTTTCACCCCGCTTTTAAAGGAACTCCCGCCTGGACCTGATCTCCCTGGACCAGACGGAAGTCATTAAACAGACTCCGGACTCGGGTCGGCCGAAGGGGGCGGATCTGCAATGTGAATGTGGAGTTACTTCACAGACAATGGCCTATCTGTTAACACGTGCTAAGTGCCCATACACATGTACACCACAGGACCTTATGAGCGCCTCCGAGAACGCCAGAACGGCAGAACACTGGGAGAAGATAATTTGAGGACCGAAGCGCCATCGTCACAATAGAAGAAGAAGTTTTAGGATCATTTGAGACTGAGAACTTCGTAGTCAAGATGTTTATGACGCTGACTGTGCTATTATATAATTGTAGAGTATTTGTAGCATTCAAATCCAATTAGATTCACTGGTCGCGGGTTCAAGTCCCGCCTAAGGCCATATGGGCCTCGGCAGAATATCCTACCTCCATCAAAATGTGTAAAGCGTTGCCGTTTTAGTTGCCTAGAGTGCACCGTGTTTTGAAGTCCGTAGCTACTACGTAGGCCGGTGCTGACAGGGAACCAGTCAAAGTCCTTGGAAGTCAGATATGTTGAAGCGTAAGCAATCATGTATTATAATGGTTTCGACTGAGTGATGCATAATCCTTTACCAACAGCAAGGATAGGTCAAAATCCCCACAATGCATATAAGCCGCGAAAAAGGCCACCAGTTCCCGGCGGTGCCGCATTTCCGCCAAGGTAGCAGTCGGAGCAGGGGATTGATCTCCGGGCTATGTTAGACTATCATCATCACCAAAAGAGCTGATCAGATATCATCAACAAGAGACTGATTGAGAGAGTGATTGGTTAATTTCTGTACAAACGTAATATACCTATAGAAAATTGCAACTATAACACGCGTAGCTTGTCTAAAATCTCAAAAACCCAAAATACAAAACTGGTATTTAAAGGATATTTAAAGAGTATTTAAAGGTTATTTAAAGGGTATTATACTCGTAGTATTATATTATCTGTGAAGGTAGATCATTTCAAATATATTATTAATGTAAAGCTCGAACCATAATCTTGTACTTAAAATGTGCTCAAAATACGCACAGTACATGATTCTTGGATGTATTTTGAAGATAGCGCGGGGATCAGATAAACCAATGATATAATCGTAAGCAGCCTCTCAGTTCATCTAGACACCTGGGATTACCTGGGTCCTTGTGAATTGGTAGACTTCCTCGAAAATACTCATATAGTTTGGCGGTGCCTCTAACGATTGCGACTAGAAGTCTATCTCATCGGGACTATCTTGCTGTCTCTCACAAACTCTAGGAGGATCGTCACCTAAAAAAAACCATCATTAGGTGACTTTCAGAACACGTTATTGAGTGGTGTAGTCCAACTTATATTAAAAAAAATAGGTTTAAAACAATCATGAATAATACATCTTGTTAGAATATGTACGTTATTTTTTATTAAAACAAATAAAGTAAATCTTAAACAATACCTACTTAATTAACTATTACTAAATTAAGCTAAAAGTAATAATTACAATATTATTATTTACATACTTGACTTACTTACATATATATATGGCAATAATACAATAAAATGAAATGTTCTAGATGAACTTAATTCTATTCCCGCAAACACGGAAGTGCAAAACAATAAATTTAGAAGCAGTCTTGTGAACATAAACCTAAATTTTACTGTAAGAAGGTTTGACATTTAACAAAATAATCTCAGTTAAATTGAATTCAAAAAACTAGTTAGTGCAATTTTGCAACAAAATAATAAAAATAGCAATTATTTCGGCACCTTGGAAAGAACCTATAGCCGCTAACCAGCGTAAATATTGAAAAACATACATATCCTCAAAGACTATAAATGTTAATATTTTCACTACATCATCGGCTATAAGTTGCAAACTGGTAACGCTCACCAAAATAAACGAGATAATACAAATCTTAACACTAGTCGCAAAATTAGTAAAAGTATCCACTGCACTCTTCCGCCTGATCGTCCTACTAATAATAACGTAGAATATCCTACAAAACATCAATAAGTTCACCCACGGGGCACCGAATTTCGCAAACAAATACACCCACTGGTAAGCCAACATAATCATTTTAGTGTAGTCTGAATCATTATTACTATAACTCCAGAAATATACTATTTCAAATAAAACAACTGCTATTATTGACGAAAAACAGATAAATAATGAGAGTTTTAGAAAACTCCACAACTTCTCAGTTTCGAACACTGTCACTATTCTGTCGTATAACTTTTTTGTGTAGGCACACATCCAGCATCTGAGATTAATGTTTATAATTTGGAATAATATTGGTCGGGGAGCCAGCAGCGGTACTACAATGTTGCCAATGGTATACATCCACCGCGCCAATGCTAGTTGCATGAGAATTTTCTGGTCTAGTTTTCTTATCTGCGGCCGTAGTATGAACAGTAAGGTTTGTATCATCAAACATATTGTAGAAAATGTTGCTCCACAAATAGTGACGTAGTCCACAACTTCAAGCATTTTCTAACGATGTCCTGTCACTTTGATGGTTGCACAAAAACTCAGCACACAGTCAGTCATCACTTCACCTTAGATTTCTTTAAATATAGTTCAATCTTGTTGGGTGAGTATACAGGAGTCCGTAATAATAAAACTGGTCAAGCGCGAGTCTGGCTCGTGCACGAAAGACAATTACAAATTGTCTATACAACATTAGATACTATATAATATTCCTTTTTTAGTTTCACCTGTTCTCCATTCATATTGCGGGCGTGCACCACTGAGCCAGTCAGCCTTTGATCACGCCCGGTGCAACCTAGTTGAGAAACGTCAGGCAAATCAAAGGGTGTGTACCATGATCACAAATCCATACTAATATTATACATACATACTAATATTATAAATGCGAAAGTAACTCTGTCTATCTGTCTGTATGTTACGCTTTAACGCCTAAACCACTGAACGGATTTCGATGAAATTTGGTATAGGGGTAGATTAGACCATGAGAAAGAACGTAGACTATGTTTGGTCACGATAACCGGCATCCACGCGGGCGAAACAGCGGGCAAATGCTAGTATATAATAAAAACTTAGTACTTACACGTATGCCATGATCCCCGTTAATAATGATTCCCGTTAATATTATTGTAAAATCACGTTCGTTATATCGTAGCCCCCCTCCCCCCTTTAATGTTTATTTCATTTATATTTAAAAGTGAATATATTAATAAATATCCTTAAAATTTTTCAAGTAGCTCCCTGTTGCCGTAGCGACAAAATAAACAGAAGCAGCGCGAGTGTAACGCCCCTGGTGTTGCATACGTCCATAGACCGCGGTAACCACTTTCCATCAGGTGGGCCGTGTGCTTGTCTGCCACCTAAGTGGTATAAAATAAACTCATTCACTCAACAAAAATTGTTGTATGGCAGCTCCTCCTGCCCAGGGTCTGCCGGGGTGCGAGCGATATGTCGAAGACAACCTCACCTCCGACCTAGCACTACGACCTTCATCCGGCATGCGGTTTTAGTCGGTTCGAGTCCGACATAAGCTCCCCCTCCGGCGACAGGGGAGGTATCCGAGGGGATTTCTGCACGAAATAAAAAAAAGGCAGCTCCTCCTAAACATTGATTAGATTAGGTTTTTAATATTAGTTTCTACAGACGCAACAGAAATACGACAATATTATCCTCTGTGAACATTTCAACTATTTCTTTCGGATGATTTTTTTAAACATAGGTAGGAAAATCCCTGTAAGGAAAAGATCGCGGGTTCGATCCCACTCAATTTCTTCGCTCAATTTTTTTAAATTCTAATTGATTTGTTTTTTTTTTAACGCTATCTAGACCCATGGTAAGCTTTTTTTATAGCTTGTGTTATGGAATCTAGAATGCGGATAAACATACTTATATACTTTTTTTTGTGAAGACATACATTTTATACATAGAAACACCCAGACCAATGCAAATAGCCATATTCATGCATACAAATATTTGCACTGAGCGGGAATCGAACCTGCGCCTCCTGCGTGGCAGTCGCGTGCACTAACGCCTCACCACAGAGGATCGCTCAATTTTTTAAAATCTTAATTGATGCATACTAAATACTTAAAAATTTCATTCAAATCTTTTCAACTATTCGTTATGACGGTTCATGCGAGTCAGCCTGTTGACGGACAGACAGACGTGCCTACAGATTGTGGTATTATTACTAAAGTAAAAATGGTACCCTATTATAATGTAATACCGTACCGTACTGAACCCTAGAAAAGCAGGTTTTATTGAGAATTGAATTTTAAAAGCACCAAGATATACCAGTATTATTATATTTATATTTTATATGTTAAGTCAATAAAAGAGTTTTGAAATTTTATGAGTAGCCCCAGATATCTAAATTAGGTAACTAATTTATTTACCTATTTGGTGTGTGATATTGTCCATATATTGAAGGTCAAACCTCATATTAAACCATCATAGAACGTAAAGTAATTGAATTGAGATTTAATATAAATTTACAGAAAGTATGAATTCTGATGATAAGTTGAAAAATTAAAAATTTTGAAAAAACCCACGACGTATAAAAAATAATCAAAAAATGTTTACTGCAGCGCCCCCTAGTGGGTTGTCACCGTAACACCTATCTTAAAGCATGCACCAATCAAACCCAAACCAATAATTGAAAAGTGCATCAAAATCGGACTAGTATTTTTTGAGAAAATGGGCAACATTGATTTGCATTAAAAATGCTAGCTGTAGCGCCCCCTGTTGAGTTGTCATTGTAACACCTATCTAAGAACATGCTCCAATGAAAGCCGAATCCATAACTGAAAACTTCATTAAAATTGGATTGGTAGTTTCGGAGAAAATGGCAACATGGATTTGCACAAACAAACAAACATAAGCATATTTCGTCTCCGTTCCGTTGTGGATAAAAATAATAAACTTAAAATTCTATGCATATTCGTATGGTTTTAATGTAATCATAAATCTCAGTTTATTCACATGACGATTGCATAACAATGTCAAACTTGATGTAACCAACAAAATGAGCTCACACTAAAGTCTTTATATTTGGTGTATGTCCGTCATTTACAATATGACTCCTATAACCTTTGAGAACGCCCGCCGTGAGACAAAACCGGTCAGGTTAAAAAATAAAATACAATTAAAAAGTATCACAATATTAGGTAAGTATTTTATAGTTCGTTTTTCAAAAACTTCATTTATCAAAAGGCTCTTACCATCGGGCCCACAGTTTTATCGTGTTTTCACTTACTTAACCTTAACCAAGAATTAACCATCAGTTTGAAGTTCCCTCCCGGTCTGGGATTAGATTAGGGGGGCTAACACCCCTCACGTTTTTACCGCCAGTTAGGCTTGTGATTGGGCTGTCATGTACGATCGACTCCGACGCTGCGTGACGAATGAGTGACGGTATGTGGAGAACTATGGCATACGTGCGACTAATTGTGTTTTTTAAATGATATAACATTTTAATAATGTCCTATTATGACACTGGGAAATGACATGAGTAACGTGCTTTTGGGGTGATGAGAATTCTCTTTTATTGGGGAAAAGTGATTGTATTAGTCCGAAATTGATGGGGCGAAGTCCAATTTTTTTTTTAAATTGATTTTTTTATTGTAATGTAAAAAAAAGTTTTTTATTCAGTTTTACTATTTCACTGCGCCCTCTCGGATGAAGCTTTTTAAACGATGGAATATTTTAATAATCTCCTTAGTATAAAATGAAACATTATGATAGTGTTTCTGGAACCCCACTGAAGTCTTCCAACCTCAGCTCAACCTCATTTGCAAGATGGTACAGCAGCTCACTGACGGGCGATGTTCTGGTGCAGGCTATCACTTTCGTGGGTTAGAAAATCAAAAAGCAGTCGATCTCTAAATAGGAAGAGCTAAACTACAGGAGATCGAGTAATCGGATCCTGGACTCCCGAGGCAAAACCTCGAACGCAACCGGTCACAGCATTATCCATTGTTCTATGCAGGTCCTGGATAGTACAAGTGGAAAGCCACAGGCACAGTGGGCAAAAGAGCAAATGCAGTGACCAAATATTTAGCCGACAAAATTTGATACATTTCATGAGCCATTAACTCGATAAAGAAGAAATCCGGCTACAATGCTAAAAAGATGATAACGAGACTGTAAAGATCACATGTGGAGTAAAGTTTATGGTGTCCTGTATAAAAAACTAGGAGCTGTATTTATTTACTGGTCTCTAAAACTTCTGAGATTGCAGGCGTGTCTATAAATGTATATTTTTCATACCAGGTCCAAACCTTGCACTTAGAAGTCCGTCCGACTTTCATCTGACCAAACCCCGAGGGAAAATTCTGCACTAGAGCCTCATTTGGAGCCATGCGTAGATTACTAAAAACTCAATATTTAAAAATGTTTAACAGCTCGTCTGCACAGTCCAGTGTTAGCCGTCAAAATCGATAGGGGATTCGATTCATACCCGGATATGGAGGTGTGACAGAATTTTGAAGGAATGGAAATCAAATTGTGCCGCTAAGTTAGTTGATACATGTAATAACTGATCAGACATTGGGAAATGACATGGGTAACGTGCTTTTGGGGTGATCAGAATTCTCTTTTATTGGGGAAAGGTGTTTTAGTGAGAAATTGATGGGGCGAAGTAGATGTTTTTGTTCATTTTCAATCGTTTTTACTTTTTTTATTCAGTTCACCATTTTATTGCGCCCCGCCAGATGGAGTCCTGAAGTTATTGGACATTATTCTAGATGCTGTCGATTCTGTAATGGTGTTAATTAATGTACTTACAGTGGCATTCACTGTACACAAAACTGGACGAGTGTTTCCGTTCTGAACCCACGAAACCCTACTTAGACCCAGGTTTTATTTTTACGTGAATTTTACCGTTTGTAACCGAATTTTTTTTTTTATTTTTTTATGTTATACTTTATTGTACACTTAAAAGGCATTTAACCATAGAAAATTGGTGAAATGTGGGTATTAATTCACCTCTGCCTAACCCTGCGGGGTTAAAGTTGTGATATTATGTATGTGCCTAAAATGTTGCTGGGACAGGCTGGATTCGGAAGACTAAGGAAATTTTGACAAGGAAATGTTGACTTTAGAGTGATGAACCTTTTCTTACCCTAGCTGTCCAATACATTATATTACAGTACAGTACAATATACTAGGTCCTTACATATGAAATTGGCGTTTTTCGTACTGGCCATTTTAATCACGATTTTCTCCTCTTTGGTAAGGAATTCCAAATTCAAATTTGTACAGCTATTTATTCATGTATTTGTGCTTCGATGACCGTCATTCATTTGATTTTTTTCTTCTGCTTTTTCTGTTTGCGTCACTCATTTTACAAAATGGAAAACTTGAAATATCGCATTATTTACGAATACGAGTTCCGCCGTGGCACTAGTGCTGCGGAAAAACCTCGAAGGGTGAATGATGTTTATGGCGGTCATGTTGCAAAAGAAAACACAGCTCGTTTTTGGTTCCAACGTTTTCTTGAGTCTTTTTTTAAGACTAGGACTCGTTAGTCACATGAGTTCCGAGTCCTTTGAGTCTTTTGAGTCTTCAGAGTTCTTTCGAGTCTTAAGTTCTTTGAAACTAGACTGAGTCATGAACTTGAGTTGGGTATCACATTATTCATTTATTTTTTTATTTATTAATAAAACTTTATGCACAAGTACATAGGCGGACTTAATGTCATAGGCTTCTCTACCAGTCAACCAAAGGGTGCAGAAAAAGACTCAGTAGGTGCATTATTAGCAACATTGTATGAAGAGAGCGTACCGAATAAATTTTAGGGATTGACACTATAGGTACACACCTGCCATGAGGCATGTATATATATTATCCAATAGATAGGTACATAATAGGTAATAGGTGATATCAATCTGAGCGAATATTTTTTTCTTATGATTAATCTGGCAACACATTAAATGAGTAAATTGATAATGTTGACAGAAAGATGGTAGGCAAATAATCTTGTTATACAAGCGAACATAATGTTGTTAGTGTCACTAGAACTATCTATTAATAGCTTGTTTCCCGTATTCAAATAATATAAATAATCAATATGTCCAGCCAAGAGGATAAAGTACGTCAATCTTCTCCCAGTATATTAAATAATATACCCCCGCGTGCAAAAAAAGTGAAATCTTCAACAGAAGTTAACGAGTATTCCAAAACATACGCTGATAAGGAAATAAATAAAATTCAAATTATATTCATTGTGATTTTAATGCTAAACTATACAACCATGGATTTAGAGGACTCAGTCATGAGTTCTTTTAAAAGACGCGGTCTTTGAGTTCTTTTTACTAGGACTCAAGTCTTTTTACAAAAGACTCCAATTTATGAAGGACTTGAGTTCCTAGTTTTATTTATAAGACTCGAGTCTTCAAAAATAGCTCAAGTTCTATTAAATGAGACTCCAAGACTCGAGTCTCTTATAACACTCGTGGACGGCCTGAGACTCAAGTTGATAATGAAGTATTGAAGGCTATTGTGGAAGCGGATCCATCGCAAACCATGTCCGAGTTAGCTGCAGGCTGCGGTGTTAGTGATTAAACTGTTTTAATTCACTTGAAGCAAATTGGGAAGATTAAAAAGCTTGAAAGGTGGGTACCTCACGAATTGACTGAAGCAAACCGGCAAACGCGCGTCGACTGCTGCGTTACATTACTGAACCGGCACAATAATGAAGGTATTTTAAACCGAATCATTACCTGTGATGAAAAATGGATTCTTTACGATAATCGGAAGCGCTCAGCGCAATGGTTGGATCCTGGCCAGCCAGCCAAATCCTGCACCAAGCGAAAATTAACCCCAAAAAAGTTACTTGTGAGCGTTTGGTGGACTAGTGCCGGTATTGTTCATTACAGTTTTCTCAAATCTGGCCAGACAATTACGGCTGATGTCTATTGTCAGCAATTGCAAACAATGATGGAAAAGCTAGCGGCTAAACAACCTAGGCTGGTCAATCGCTCCACGCCACTGCTGCTTCACGACAACGCTAGACCACACAGCGCACAACAGACGGCTACCAAATTAGAAGAGCTTCAATTGGAATGTCTAAGACATCCTCCGTGCTCCCCGGACCTTGCTCCAATAGATTACCATTTTTTTCGAAATTGGGACAATTTCTTGCAAGGGAAAAAATTCAACTCTGATGGGGCAGTCCAAATCGCCTTCACAGATTTTATTGATTCCCGTCCGACTGGTTTTTTTAGTAAAGGGATCAATGAACTACCTATGAGATGGCAAAAGTGCATAGAAAACAATGGTTCATACTTTGATTAATTTAATATATTATATTTAAAAATATTCGACTTTTTGTTCCTCCCATACAAAACGCCAATTTCATATGTAAGGACCTAATATTACAATAAATTAATTCAGTGTATATCTAGTGTGTATACATTCAGTTGTATCTGAATTTTGGCATACCAAAAATACCTTAAATGTATACAGGCATTATTTATTGTAGTACCAAGACTAATTTTATAGGTTATTCCTCGTTTATTGCTTATTTTCTCGACGTTTGGGACCATAATAGCGGGTGTTATCGCACCAAACTGGATAATAAGAGCCAAGGAATACGTATAACACATTTTACTTACCATGATATTCCAAATAGGAAAGGACACGCGCTTTTTACTATTTATTTAGCTAACGTCATCTACTGTAATTAAGTGTTTGATTTAGACTATACACATATATATAATCAGTAAGTGGCACTATAAGGTGGCGTATAAATTAGTTACTACTTTGATACATGTTGACATACATACATACCTCCCATACCATCCACACATTAACAGTTTAAGGAATAATATTGACATTATCTTACCCTTAAATAACGCGTCTTTTATGCCGTTTTTGATGTATTTTGTCAAAAATACTATGTCTATATAAGTCCATAAAAACAACAATACTTGTCAAAAATACCAAGTCTTCGCAAGTTATTTGTTCTACCGTGAAAAGTTGTGAGATCCATGTAATACGAAGTCGGTTATTAATTTATTTAGTCCCTACTTAAGCGACCTTCTGTCTTAAGTTGTTACGTAATTATTTAACCTAACAACGTCTTATAGTGACCATATCAATGTTAAAAAAAAATAGATTGACTCGGCCAGCCATGACTCGGACATGCCCTGAAGTGCTTCGAGAAAAGGATGACGGCCGTCCCGTTTTTTTTTGCTTGCTCGACTAAATATTACTAGGTATAGGTATAGTTAAATATGAGTGATTTGCATTGGTTGTTAATAAAATGTAATTTCCTGATTTTTTATTAATATCAATATGTCAGGGAAATTCGATTCTCCTAATAAAAATAGAAGGGAAATTTGAAATTGGATACCTATGTCAAGTTAATAACATTGGTGACTGTACCTACTACTTCTGTTAAGCAAACTAATTAATTAATTAAGTACTTCAACTACGACAACCTCTGTGGCGTGGTAGTAGTGAACGCGGCCGCTACGCAGAAGGCGCGGGTTCGATCCCCACTCAGTGCAAATATTTGTATGCATGACAATGAGTATTTGCATTGGTCTGGATGGTTTTTTTGTATATGTATATATTTAGAAAAAAATGTATATAAGTACGTTTAACCACATTTTAGATTCCATAACACAAACTAGCTAAGCTATGCTTGTCATGGGTCTAGATAGCGTTGTGTAGAATGTTGTGGAATATTTATTTATTATACTTAAGTTTAGTTTTAGTCAGACATCCGTTCAAATTTAACCTTGACTGTCGTAGGAGGTATATTGTATGTACTTATAAGATTTAAGTGAATCAAAGCCCTGTATAAATCCACCAAACCCAATTATTTCTAAATAGCACCCAATACAAATGGTGTTATCATACCCCTTTATATCTATATCCCGGGGTTCCCCGCCTATCGTTCGCAGGTAACACAGTTATTGAAACTTAGCACAAATATTGGCACACGGGTGTATCGCGACCTGCCATACATATTAATTTTCCGGCTCTGTTTCAATATAAACAAGCTGTGAACAGTTGAATGGGTGCTCACGAGCGCGGCTGCGACTTTGTGTTTATAGCTCAAGTGAGGAGATCTTGATTGGGATGGTTAAATAAGGATTTTATTGAAGTGATAAAAAATAAGAAAATAATTAGGAATCACCGTCACGTAGAACTCATATATTATAGAGATACAAGAGATACGAGATATATGTTGAATACATAGGGAAACATAGGAAAAGACGGATTTAAATGGAAGGGAAATTTGAATCTTATTGGGCGTGTCTCGGTAGCCGAGCTGGTCAAGGCATTCCCCCTCTAAGAGAAAGATCGCGGGTTCGAGTCCCACCCGAGAAGTTTCATTTTTCCCTATGCATTCGATTTGTATAGTTAGCATAATTAATGCTGTAAAATTCATTCATACATGTTTAAGACCTGGAACTCCCTGCCAGCTCACATGTTTCCTTGTTTCCTGTAGGAAACGCCGGTCCTTTAAGCGGAGTGCCATCACCACAGTGTGACGAACTTTAACGAATTGTGTGAATTCACAGATTTTAACACCTCTTTCAAGTGAAAACTTCTTTAGGCGCGTTGAGAAGTTTTTGGTGAAGTAGGTAAATTAAATTGTAGGTAAATGAGAGGCTTGAGATCGAAATCGAATCATGTTATGGGTAGACTATGGTAAAAATAATGAAATTTATTTTCGTGGGTAGAATGTGGAAGGACCTTTGGCAAAAGTTTGGAAAAAATATTCCTGGGTCGAGTTTCGTGGGTACAGAATGGAAGACGCCCTCTTTTCACTTCTATGCAGTCCCCAAAAACTGTCCCGTATATTTTTCTTTTTATTCAAACAACAAAAAAGAAGAGTCAGTAGCGGTTTGGTGGTCGAACGATTCAGTTTTACGATCAAGAGATCCCAGATTCAATCCCTGAATAAAATTCCCGAAATATGTTAAGACGCCCTACCACCATGGGCTTGTTCTTAGGTTCAAACTCCCTACTTTTTTGTTAGACAATCATCACTACGAAAACAGAAAAAAGAAATGACAATTCGTTCTACTCCCGACACCGAAATATCGCGTTCTCCTTTAAGTTAAGGTGTCCCGACTTCGACAGGTAGTCGTATGTCTGGAGCAGGCGGCTTCAATAATTTTATGCATGAAATTCGCTTCGCACCGCGCGTATTTAGTTTAAACAGACATGCAGGCTTACTCTGCACCATCTTTGATATTTGCAGCTATGTCTCGAACATGAAAATAATTTGTTTGTGTATCACAAATTTGTATTTCATCATCAACTTAAATTGTAAACTGAGAGTACCGCAGAAGTAAAAACAGTCTGTTTAGAAAGTAAAGAGTATTTACTTCACAAAAGAGTACATGTGAATTATCATAAGTTTTCAAATATCTCAATAACTTATGAATCCATACTAATATCTGTCTGTCTTTCTGTATGTTAGCCTTCACGCCTAAACGACTGAACCGATTTTGATGAAATTTCATATAAGGGTAGATTAGACCTTGAGAAAGGACATAGGCTATGTTTGGTCGCGAAAATTGGCATCGCGACGCGCGAGTCTTAAATGAAAGTGTAATCAACACACCATCGACAAATCTCTATTCGAAGAACACTAAAATCCAATAAATTACTCGACCTCATACAAATTCGTCACACCCACTACCAATGCAAGGCAGTCCACGCTTTAACGAAATCATTTAATCAAAGAATAGTTCATAGTACTGATATAGTTTCCGGGGTATGCATTAATGAATTTATCGTACCTCAAGGAAATTACCCTTCAAAATTACCGCGCCATCTACTATACATCCCACACAATCACGAACACACATACACGTCAAAATTAGAGCCTTAACGAGCAGATATCAGCTTATTCCCCCGGCTTTACTTGCAGTACTTCAAAGCCGTGTCATGATATTCCCGCAGGCGCCATGCAAATCTTTCATTAGAATTCATACCGTCATAATATACATTGTTCGTCGCTCGCAGCAGTTGTAGTGTGTTCACGTAATTACTGAGTTAAAGTAATATATTATACGAGACTATTTGGCTTGTTTTCAGTGTAAGTATAAATTAATAAGCTGTAATCATAGATTGCAAAAAGTGTAAATATCGTTGACAGCCTTGATGTGCCTCTTAAATATTTTTTTGAATAAAGAATTCCTCTTGCTGTTTTGGTTGGACGGCAATCACTCCAGCAAACGCCTTAGCAACCAAATCAAGAAATGGAGTGTAATATTGGACCCTGGGCTCAAAATACAAGTTTTGGATGTAACCCAGACCAATGCTTTGCTTATTATTATTAACTCAACAACGACCCAAAACTCCTAATTTCACCCATACTGATTACTCTGTTGGTTTCGGGTGAAGTAGAATAGGTCCACCCCATCTCTTTTTATGGATGTCATAGAAAGGATAGGGTTGTTTTCTATCCGATAGTAAACGGACAGCCTGTGACCAAGTGCCCGTTTGACATTGTGAAATGTTAGGGTTAAAATTTAAAAAAAAAACCTACCCCTGCTTACCCCGTCCACCGCAGTAGCACCCCGTGCTATCTTCATAATACTTACATCCAAGAAACGTGTACTACGCGTATAGAGCACATTTTACGTCCAGGATATGTGAATCGAGTAATACTGACCAAGTATAGACTTAAAGACCATCGGCCTCCATGACCGGAGGCCTGAGGACGGTGAGTTGGCTGCTCACCGTCCTTACAGAAGCAGGCCCATGACGGCAGCGTGACGTGACGGACTCACGCACGCCCCCCCCCCCCCCCCCCCCCCTCCCCCATGGGAGTCCTGGGACATCCTTCCGAGGGCTTACCCGGGGCTCCCATCCATAGGCTTCTGGGCGTTACCGTGGGGGTTTTCAGTCGGTAGGAGTCCGGCATAACATCCATGAAGGATTTTCCACCACGCTTAAAAAAAAAGAAAAAAAAAAGACTTCAACCAATACCAATGGTTTTTTTCCATACTAGTCATTAAAACAGTGTGATTTGCTCTTACTACGAGAGTTGTAAGATCATTTTGAGACTTCGTCCTTAAAATACTTCTGACGTTGACTGTACTCTCAACCTACGTACGTCCTTACGTAACACAATCTCAGCTGAGAATATTACCGAAGATCTTTATTATAACGTTTCATTACAAGTTTGTAATAGTGCTCGTTCTCGTATCAGCATCATGTTGTCCGCTGCCGCATACTAATAACTGTTGAGCTTAACAGCGTATATTCCACCACTTAATATTCACTATAGGATTAAGACACAAGCGTTAACGAATCTTCAGTACCTATTGAGAACACTAACTTTTAGGCCAGTATTCTAGAATGTCACTCAACCTGAATCGCGATTTATCTGAGGACAGTTTGTATAAATAGGTTGGTAGTTTGACATTTTTGTCTCAATCTGTCCTCAAATAAATCGAGATTCAGGCTGAGTGTCATTCTAGAATACTGATCTTAAACTACTGAGTAGTATCGCTTTCCATGATCTTCTATACCTATATACATACAAAATTACTTAACCCGACTGAATATATAATCAACGCAGAGCCTAAACCACTGAAATTTGGACAGCATAAGGGTGTGAAGTGTGAACCTATTGCCGCATTCCGGGCCCTATTATTGACTCGAGCCATGCATCTGAGGCTGAATCTGGGCTGTATATATCTGTCTGATGTTAAACAACCCTATCCCTTAGTCGCCTTGTACGACACTACATCGGAAGAGATAGGGTGGCCCGAATTGTACTCTGCCGGGAACAAATGGTACTCAGATCAGTTTTTTTTTTCTCTCATCTGGCGATTCCAAAGTTTGCGCCAATGACTTAGCACGGGAGGAATTTTTCTCAACGTGGGGGATAGTGACTTGACCTTATGTAGCCACGGATCATAAGGCTTTGTGAGTCTGCAAGAGGAGATATTTAGAAGAAATTAAAAGCCGTAAGTCACGTAGCACGCTGGAATACCCGAGTCAAAGCAAATCACAAAGGTTAGTGGTTATAGCAGACAAACACAGTACTACAGGTTATTAAGACCACCTAGACGAGGCCGCATTGAAGCCGTGGGTCTGATGGGAGCCCTGGGACATCCTTCCGAGGGCTTACCCGGGGCTCCCAACTATAGGCTGCTGGGCGATACCGTGGGGGTTTTAGTCGGTAAGAGTCCGGCATAACATCCATGAAGGATTTCCCCCACGGTCAAAAAAAAAAGTTATTAAGACCAAAATAATACATAGTACCAAATCTCTATCAGCGACTTAGGAAAACCTGCTCTTCGAGGAATAAAATTTGTTTAATTCCTATGCCGCGAGCAGCCATGATCTAAATAACATACGAATCAATGCTCTTCGAGGAATGGTATCATTGCTATTCGAATATTTTTTTTCGAGGAATGCATCAATATTATTTGTGTTAATGTAGTTACAAATGAAATATATGAGAGGAGAATTAGTGTAGGTAAGAAGAGAGTATTTAAGGACGGTCATTGTAATGACAATCTGTATCTATCCATCTGCCTATGTACTCTGTGCTCAGATAAATCGAGAGTCGTTCTAGAATACAGGTCTAAAGTTAGCAACTTTAGATTTATTTTTTTACCGTGGGGAAAAATCCTTCCTGGATGTTATGCCGAACTCCTACCGACTAAAAACCCTCACGGTAACGCCCAGCAGCTTATGGGTGGGAGCCCCGGGTAAGCCCTGGGAAGGATGTCCCAGGGCTCCCAACAGACCCACGACTACAACGCGGCCTCGTCTAGGCGGTGGTTCGGGTGCTATCCCGCGTCTATGGGGGTTTTCGGGTATTATCCCGCTTCTTAGGGGTGGGGGGGGGGGGAGGGGAAGTGCGTGATTCCGTCACGTCACGCTACCGTCATGGACCTGCTTCTGTAAGGACGGTGAGCAGCCAACTCACCGTCCTCAGGCCTCCGAAAGTTAGCAACTTGCACCACACCGAATAGCCATTTCGTATTAGCATGATTGCTTCAGTTATTAGCATTTATTTAGCTTGGCCTCGTTACCAAGCATACGTCGAATGAATATTCTATTGCCTTAAACAATATATTGTCGAAAATTTACGCCAACAGATCAAACTAGTGCCTATTGAATGAAGATTACGAACATTATAAGAACAAAAGTATCTCTTTTTTATATTCCACAGCATTCTGCACAACGCTATCTAGAAACATGGTAAGCTTAACTAGCTTGTGTTTTGGAATCCAGAATGCGGATAAATATACTTAGGTACTATTTTCGCGCCTCCTGTGTGGCAGTCGCGTTCACTACCACTGTGCCACAGAGGCTCCGTCTATCTGTATGTTACGCTTTCACGCCTAAACTAATAAACCGATTGTGATGAAATTTGGTACAGAGATGGACTAGATCATGCAAAAGGATATATATATATACTAGCTTTTGCCCGCGGCTCCGCCCGCGTGGATGTCGGTTATCGCGACCAAATATAGCCTATGTCCTTCCAAGGTCTACTCTACCCCTATACCAAATTTCATCAAAATCGGTTCAGTGGTTTAGGCGTGAAAGCGTAACATACAGACAGACAGACAGACAGATAGACAGACAGACAGACAGACAGAGTTACTTTCGCATTTATAATATTAGTATGGATCTAATTTGGTGACAAAAATCGACATCCTCGAGGGTAAAACGTGGTTAACAGTTATTCCTAGTACGGGTATCATAGTATGTACTATGACTCGAAGTAAGCATAGCTTGACTAGCTTATCTTATGATTTCTAATATACGGATAAACTAACATAGATACGTTTATAAATGCCATACACATTATACAAACAAATATTCATACCATTATCAATATTCATAGTCACTCATACAAATATTCGCATTGAGTGGGCATCGAACTCTCTCACACTAACTGAGCAGAGAGTTCTACCACTACGCCACAAAGGCTTTTTAAATTAAAATTTACACAGCAGACTATTATAGGGGTACACTGTACTTATTAATTACGAAGTTTTGTTTGCAGATATTCGCAAACAAAGTTAGTAATTAATGGTATAGGCCAGTGTTTAATGTAGCCAAGCAATTTAAAGCTATGTATCGTTAATAAATTATCACTATTTTGTATGAAACTTGATGCAGTTGTAGGATTGTTTTGAATAACACAAGTACCCTGCATTCAATTAAGTATATTGAAAAGTTTGTTTTCATTGCATTCTACAATCAAAGAATTTGTAAAGTATTAACATAAATTGCTGTATGAAATGCACCAGTAGGTATTATTAGTTTCAGATTCTCTGAATACTTCATTAATTTAGTAAATCATCATCATCATTTCGAGCCTCACCCGCCTCAGTTAGAGTCAGCTTTCCAGTCTGACAGTGATGGGGCTGAATTTCGATCTGACCTCCAGAACCTCCGAAGACCTCCAGAATCCACGACACGGCTATTCTTCAGTATTTCGATATTACTTTGCTTAGATAATAAACATAAGAAATCTTAAGGATTTTATTTTTACCTTCGGCTTAGGGCACCTACACAGACTGGTAAGTAATTTTTATTTTTTTTAAGAGAACATTAGTACCAAAATTACTAATATTCCCTCTTACCCCTCCAACTAAGTAAAATTGCTTGTGCTAGGAACGGGTTCACGTCGGTAGTGTAGGTAATGGCCAGGATTTGAACCAAGGACCTCTCGATCGTAAGGCCGACTCCTTAATGATTAAGCTACTGACTCCTTAAGGCAAAGTCAACTGAATCTGCTGGAAGCCATATCTTGCTATCCTTTATTTAAATACGCGGACGACGGGCCACATCTGTCGATGAACCAATGCTGCTTTTGGAGCAAACGAGTCCTAGTGTGGAAACCGCGAGAAAGCAAACGGAAGATTAGATGGCAACCAAAAGGACTGACTACCTGAAAGGTAACTTTTATAGACTGGAAGCAGAAGGCAGAGAATCAGGAGCAATGGCGCACATTTGGAGAGGTCTATGTTCAGTAGTGCACAGCAATTGACTAATTGATTGATGATGACATAACATAACATAACATAAACTCACGCCTGTATTCCCCGAAGGGGTAGGCAGAGGTGCTCGCACCCACATTTCGCCAGTTTATGTTTAGGTCCCAATGTAATAGGTGGCGAGCCTATTGCCATTAACCGGGCACTTATAAACCTGCTATAAATACACACATAGCTTCGAAAAGCATCGAATAGTCATTGGTGTGTGCCATGGTAAACTTGGGATCGAACCCGAGACCTCGTCTCAACAGTCCATACCACTAGGCTACCGCAGTAAATCACTGTAACCACTGACCATTGAAACAGCTGTAGTTATATTACTTACCTGTCTTAATAAAATCTAAAAAAAGTAAAAATAGTTGTATTCTATTCTAACCAAAGCTATATTATTTGTGTCTACTTAATCCCAAGGGTAGGATATAGAATACTCTCTGATATATGTTGTAGTACAAATCACTTACCGAAGTTTCCTTCGTAAGTCCATTTTTTCTCAGGTAAGGATCGGAGCAAACGATAAGAAGGATTGACGGTAACACTTCTAATTCTATCGAAAATTCCTCTCCGATATTTTCACTCTCCATAGGCATAAGGTAAGGGATATCAGACACGATCAATATTGAGAAAGTTCGTAGAAAATTTTGTGGTTTTGCTTTTATATTTTTGGCAGGCAGCCAATCTTATACAAACCATAATCTGACATTTTCACGTATTATATGTCTGAGGGACATAGGTAGAGGTGGGTGATTAAACATATATATTTCATAAAGACTTACCTGTGAGTCATTAATTATAATGAGTTTTTGAAGATATTTATTAGGCATTTTTTTTTATAAAAGGATATGTCAATTTGAGTTCACCTCGCCTGATGGTAAGCTAAAGGCAAAGTCTCGGAAAGAGGGTCACCATCGTAAAAAGTACAATGTTAACAATGGTGGCACTCAACTTGACGGCCTCGTCAGATGCCTTTTCACGACCCGCTTACCCAGAACTATAGAAAAAGGTTTATTAGTCAGGAAGAGATACGGGTGCTTTCTAGGGGGACCAAATAATATATATATCTTGATTATATCTGCTCTGACTATGCTTCTTTCTTCTAGCTCTGAACAAATATCTCAACATTTTAATTTTCAGTACAAACAGCTCCCCATACTCAACCCAATTTAGGCGAACAAGTCCAAATATCTGCGGCGCTCATAATGAAAATTAAATTTTACAACCTCAAAAGGCCGCTCATTCCCAAAACAGCATCAGTCGTCAATTGCCCGAACAAAGTTTCCCAATTACGGCACTCCACAATAACCGTGAATATCGACAAAAAATCCTGTTGCGGCCCGATTAAATTCGTAGCCGTAACATGAAACGTCCATTATAACGAATGTCTAACCATTATATAATTTTATTTTTAACCCACGACGCGCAGATAAAAAGGCTTTGGACTTAAATGGAACTTCCTTTTCAAAGCTATGAAAGAGCGTCATTACAGCGCCGTGATTGATACAAAAGAATGAAATGTGGATTTATTAGTATAGATGTTTTGTTAGATTTGGGCTTAGAAGGTTACAAAGCAGGTTTTTTATTCAGTTTACGTAAATGGATGTACTCTTTTAATACACTTTTTATTACCTAAACTTGTGTTTATACAGCTGACTGTTACTTGCTTTCAATTCAATTTCATCCTTCCACTTCTGAATACGAAATTAGATTGTACTTCCGATTGGAGAATACAAAGAAAATACAAATGTTATACTTGAACATATTACGCTGAGATATCTAGATCTAGATTGAATACAAAATGTGCTATGGGTTCTAGCTAATGGTCACGATGCGCCTTTTCAATATCTATTTACGTATAATCGTGATACAGGAGACAGCATCTAAAAAAGTGTAATAAAATACTATATTTTGCAGGAACTTTCTATAGCTATTTATTAAAATGATCTTATGTTAAAATGGTCAAAAATGTAACGCGTGGTTTTAGGCATACTTTTTTCTAGTTTGTAATCACTGGTTCATGCAAATCGTTTTGCATTAGTACTTGCGGTAGGATAGGTGAATTATACCATTCTAGCTTTTGCCCGCGGCTCCACCCGCGTGGATGACAGTTATTTTATTGCGACCTAACATAGCCTATGTCCTTTCTCATGGTCTAATCTACCCCTATACCAAATTTCATCAAAATCGGTTCAGTGGTTTAGGCGTGAAAGCGTAACATACAGACAGACCGAGTTACTTTCGCATTTATAATATTAAGTATGGATTTAAATAACAGTTTTTAAGCACCTCTTTTGAACTTATAGCCTTCTTACTAATGTAAGGTTGTGTACGAACAATATTCCATGAGCTGCAATGATATTCCATTGTACGACATCCATTATACTGAAAGATATATTTTTCAGTAGGTACAATGAAATATCATCCTACATATTATAAGCAAGCGCTACTTTTGACAAATTTGAATTCCGAATAAACAACACCAAACAGTAAACAAAGCCTGTAACCTAAATTAAATATGACGTCATTACGTCAGTAGCAGCAACAACACAAACACTCGGTGTTTGACCACTTTGATGAGTCGATTGTCAGGAGAGGAACACCAATTAGACACCAGTTGACTCAGCGGGTCCCGTGATTAATTCACCACAGGGAGGCCACCTGTCCGGACACAGTTTACTAAGCTACGGTAATTATTTAAGCTCTGATTGTGATTGTGGAGCTGCAGCTAACAGAGATGGATTGGTTCTGTGAGTTTTGAGGCACAGTAAGAACAGGAAAGACGTTCTACATTGTTCTGTTTAGAAGTTGTTACGGATGACGGATGGACGGATTTATAGACGGTTTTAGATGCCGGAATTAGTTTTCCTAGCGTCGTGGAATTAGCTGCAGGAATTCTCTAAACTAATTTCATGGAAGCTGGTGAATTAAAGCAACTTTTTGTCTTATTTCTAGGCTACAGAATGTTGGTTAGTTTACGAATTTTATTTAAAACTCTTACAGTGAACTGAAAATGTGTTACAGCTTCCATAATAAAACAAAAAACTTTGTGAAAATTCGACAAAAAATCTGGCTTTAATCCAGTATAGCTTTTAGTACCCAATTTGGTAAGTTTATTGCGGAATCTACTTTTTGTAAGCAACAATAAACATTGTTAGGAACATTATTTTTCTCGACTTCATGCGCTTCCAAGAATAAGTTTCTCAATAAACTCACAATTAACTTTAATCTATTTTTCCTACAACTTACTTATTCAAATATTATACATTAAATAAATATTATAGATTACATTAAAGTAAAAACCACAGTAGATAACTTGCTTCTAATATCAGACAGTGCGATCGCTGATTGCAAAGTATATTTTTTATAATACTTTGATCAATTATACCTATTAGAGGTTTCTAATTTTCAAAGCGCGCTTATTTCAATCATTTTTCTTTGATAAGCACAATTGGGAACTTTTATCGGAATGAATCGTTAATTAGTTGCTTGAATAATGAAAAACATAAATTGTGTAGAAATAGAATATTATGGCAACTTGGATAATATAACTATTACACACCTAAAATAATATTATTTTTTAAGGAAGTGATCAGACATTTCAGTATAAATACCGTTACACAATACGTATAAATTTTCATTTTAAAGCATTGCAATTATGATTTTGGAACACGACTAGCTTCCCTGTTAGCTAACATTAAACAAAAATCTATCAATTTAATTAAAACTAACTTCACACAACTAAAACTTTAGCTACAAAATCAACCATAAAATTGTCCTACCCACAGCGGTCACCATTCACGCTCGTAAACACACCACGCCCAAACATACCTCAATGTTTTTACACACGACGACGCCAAAGCAAGCGTTTGATTCCCAAAAATCAATGGGTCCATTAGCGAGCATCTCCAACCATTTCCTTTGAGTTCGGTCAGAAGGCTAATGCAGGGCCGCCCTTAAAAGATTGACCCATGTAATAAGATATAGGGTAGCTAATGCCCACTGCGGGATGTAAGGGAGGAATTCAGTCGCATCATTTCGTTGGACATGGCAAATAGTGTTTTTGTAGATGAACCTTTACTAAATTGGGATAACGCTGAAAGTATATAATACGATTTTCTGAATGATACTTTTATATGTTTTCACTGTATCAAAGTTTATGATTTGTTTGATTTCTTGGGATTTCATTACTACACGTATTTTTTTGTACTTTTTGCGTTGGGATAACTCATTTATAATAATAATAATAATAAATAATAAATATTCCACAACATTTTACACAACGCTATCTAGACCCATGGTAAGCTTAATTAGCTTGTGTTATGGAATCTAGAATGCGGATAAACATACTTAGATACTTTTTTTGTTTGTAAATACATACATATTATACATAGAAACACCCAGACCAATACAAATAGCCATATTCATGCATACAAATATTTGCACTGAGCGGGAATCGAATCCGCCGCGCCTCCTGCGTGGCAGTCGCGTGCACTACCGCCACGCCACAGAGGCTGTCATTTATGGATATTATCATAAGTTAAGAAAAAAAATGGATTTGAATAGCACGCGGGCGTTGCCGTGGACAACAGATAATCATTTTGAAGGACGTATATCAAGACTTTTTGAAGTTCCACTAGGGTCATCGGGACCCAAGTTATCCTCACCTGCTAGCCAGTCCACCTGCTAATTAACATACGAGGCTCTGGGGCAGAATTTCCTTTTTAGTTAAGTAAACTTGGTTGCCTGGTAGTTCCAAAAATAAAATAAACAGAGTAAGTACAAAATAAATTCAAATTAACAGAACTAAACGTAGTATAACCACTTTGAACAATGTTATTAAAGTTCTAGACACGGATGATGAATTTTAATGCTAGTTCACGCTTAAGAATAAGAACACCAACAAAAGTTGAATTAGTATGTACTCGTAAGCAAGTAACTAACAAAGTTAAACTTGAAGTAGAAAATGGCATTCACAAATCTAAAAACACGCTACAGTATCATTATATTGCAATAAAATTATTAAGAAACATTCTGTTTGAATCGTTCTGAATTCAGAAGCGTCTCGGTTGCAATGCATCAATTACTGCAGCCAAAGATATTATACATAATATCGTTTTAGAATATAAAGTAATTGTAATATAATAAGGAATTATTAATAAAATACATCTGATGCAATAAACAAATAACGATTAAGAGATAGAAGTCATTATCATCTGAAGAAATACAAGTAATTCTTTAGCAAGTTTCTAGTGCAAAAATATTTATAAAATAAAAGAGGACTAAGAAGAACATGACAAAAGCAAAACATCTTAAATTTCAATGACGTTGAACGTTTCGTGGATAGTTTGAACAAATTCGTACAATATCTATAATCTTACAAATATCTGCATAAAGTCGTTGGCCTGAACACGAAAACATCTCGAAATGGCTAATTAAAACATAGTTCCCAGTTAACGCCACCCGAAGTACTCAAGAGATAATATAATTAAGCAAAGGATTCCGGAGTTCGCAAATTGCAAGCGAAATCTTTTATTTATACGCAACGCTTGGAGGTTTGCTCAGCGAATTTTACTTTGATAATGCACAAAAAGACCGTTATAATTTTAAATAAAGACCTATTCTGGAGTTTTGGAACTTTGTTCAAGCGAATGTCGTGTTTCTTACTGGCCGTTACGTTTTATATGTATTCATTGGTCGATACTGTCAGAATATTTCTCACATCTTCGTTACCATCATCATTAAACACAAATGCCGAAATGTCTGTATATTTTTTACCCAAGTTTTACTTGCTTGAGAATGCCGTAAGGTGAAACCGGTCAGATGAATAATAAAAATTATGTATAAGTACAAAGTGTCTCAATTTTTGTAGCAGATTCCACCAAGTGCCATCAAGCAACAGTATAAACAGTCAAAAGGGAAATCTGTACCAGAGGTTCGTACTCAATATGCAAGTGTACTGAAATGCAGGTTGGGTCAGCTTGGTTGCCGAAAACCTTGGTGGGCCACATACGCTCTAGAAAAATCGAATCAAGATCCTACTCAGAACATACGCTGACGAAAAAAATTCAGTAATTTACTTCTAAAAATGACCTACAATCACGAAACAATTATGTAGCTACGGAAATCTTAAAAGCCTCTGTGCTATCATTGCTAGTACAAATCACAAAATATTCAACTACTGTCACATATAAGAACCAAGCTCAAAGACATAAAAACCACACTAAATACACATAGAAAATATCCCGACTTCAGTCGGAATAAGTATTCAAGACAATCACAGGAAGTTGGACATAATTCAAATGTAGTATGCTCTCGCGAGATAACCGTGATCTTTTCATTTCATAACCTAATGGAACTTTTCCCATTTTAACTTAATCTGCCTCGAGGCACGGGTACGTCTGCTTAATTTACCACTTCATGAGGCGGATTCAGGTCCTAAATGTGATAGCTCGGAACTTTTGTTTTGAAGAGGGACATGGGGATTAGGCTGCTCATAAATTATTTCCCTTCGTTTGTTCTGCGTTTGAATTTATTTTTAACAGGTTTCAACAATGGAGGAGGCTCTGAACTGGGGTCTTTTGTGTGTGTGTGTGTGTTTTATAATACTAATGTGGCAAATCAGTAAGCTGCTACCGTAGACTATGAATGCTTGAGAGAAGAGAAAATATATTACCGGCAAAGTAAAGCCCCATTAGTAAAACTGTGGGTATTAAACTAACCTTTCCTGCTTTGTTTAAAATATTTATGGTTCGAATACATCAGAAAAAGTGAATCGTTCGGGTGGGACTCCGACCTATGATCTATCCCTTACAGGGGTAATGCCCTAACTACTAGGCCACCGAGCCACGCACGAAAAGATTCAAATTTCCCTCGTATCGTTAGCATACTTAATGCTTTAAAAAATCATTCAAATATTTGAGCGGAGTAATCAAAAATCTATGTGTAAAAATGATAATAAAATCATTCATTGGTTAGTTCTTTAGAATATCGGTAGATGACTCCACCGTCACTTAAAGAGGGAAAGGGAAATTTGAATCTCTTCAGACGTGGCTCGGTAGCCTCGTGATTAAGGCATTTTCCCTGTAATGGAAAATCGCAGGTTCGACTACCGCTCGAGCGCCAGGTCAGCTAGTTTGCGGCGGCGCGTTCCCCATTCCGGGGGCGAGTTGGGGACACCGTTGTCCCCCCTCCTGAGGAGGGCCAGACCGTAAGAGATGGCCCTGGGTCAGCCGGGGTGCGAGGGATAATGTCGATGACAACCTCACCTCTTGCACCACGACCCACAGTCGGCGTGCGGTTTTAGTCGGTTCGAGTCCGACATAACCTCCCCTTCCGGCTCCCGAAGGGGGGGTATCCGAGGCGATTTCCGCACGGAAAAAAAAGGTCAGCTAATTTGATATAATTGTGAAGCCTAAATATGGCTAACTGATAAACTGATCCCAGCTTTTGTGTACAACGTTTCTAATAGTTGAAACTTAATCCTCAAACAGATCAACACAAACTTACTATGAATGCAGTGAAATGCAATGAAAACTAAATAGTTTCGCACCTCTGCATTCCCCAATCGGGACATCGCGCTGCACCCGACTTGAGCTGGCGCTACAAAGAAAACAGTGCGCTACTTTACTGAGCTCTCCATTGCCTTCTGCGATCTAGAATTCAAAAACTATATTAACATTTAACACCGTGTTTGCAATTCCATAAGTCTGCAAGAAAAGAATGCTGCAATAAAAACTTGGAGCCAATCTTTTCCAATTGCAAAAGTTACAATGTTTGTGTTTACATTGTTGCTAGGTACAGTCGCACTCACAAGTTACTGAACGATTATAAATTTACAAACGACCTACATTCATACATACATACAATCACGCCTTTATCCCTGGAGGGTTAGGCAGAGGTGAATTAACACCCTCATTTCACCAATCATTGCATTCGGTCCCACGTAATGGGGGATGAACCTATTGCTGCTTTCCAGGCACTATTGTTGACTCAAGCCGTGTATACGAGAGAGTCTGGGCTGTATATATTTGTCTGATATTTTTTTTTTTTATCGTGCGATAAATCCCCACGGATACCACCCCCACGGAGCCGGTGGAGGTGGTTATGTCGGACTCGAACCGACTAAAACGCACGCCGTCTTGGGTCCTTGGTTGCCGGAGGTGAGATTGCCAAAAGCATATCTCTCGCACCCCGGCAGACCCAGGACCATCTCTTTCGAGATGGCCCCCTTCGGGTTGTGGGGACCACAGTGTCCCCATCTAGCCCCGGTTATTTGTCTGATGTTAAATAGCCCTATACCTTAGTCGCATTGTACGACACCGCTTGGGAAGAGATGGGGTGGACCAAATTCTACTCTGCTGGGAACCACGCGGCGATACAAACGACCTTTATATTGAAATTTTCAATCAATCAAAAAAAAATGTGTTAGTATCACAGTCCACTACTGGACATAGGCCCAATGTTTTGGAAGCTTTGGCTTACTGCTCTCACACTGGCCGACGGGTTCTTACAGGGTTTTTTTTTTATACAGGACACGTCAATTTGACTTCACCTCGCCTGATGTTAAGCTAAAGGCAAAGTCTCGGAAAGAGGGTCATCATCGTAAACATGTACCATGTTAACAGTGGTGACACTCAGCTTGATGGCCTCATTAGATGCCTTTTCACGCCCCGCTTAAGGGACCCGGGACTGTAGGAAGAAGGGAACACGTGAGCTAGCAGGGAATTCCAGGTCTTAGTGGTGCGGCATAGGAATGAATCACTGAAACGCTTGGAGTATTCCATCTCTCGTAATGATATAGTCTGCGTATTCTGCCTATCATCTCTTCGGAGAAGATAGGGTGGTGATACTTGTATTCTTTCTACGCCACCACGTGGATTATTCTTCTGTAGTATAGTGATAGGTATCCCCGCCTGTCAGCTGAAATTAACTTGAAATAAATAAATAAATATTCCACAATATTCCACACAACGCTACCTAGACCCATAGTCAGCATTTTTTTTATCGTGCGCAAAATCCCCACGGATACCACCCCCACGGAGCCGGTGGAGGCGGTTATGTCGGACTCGAACCGACTAAAAAGCACGCCGTCTTGGGTCCTTGGTTGCCGAAGGTGAGATTGCCGAAAGCATATCTCTCGCACCCCGGCAGACCCAGAGATGGTCCCCTTCGGGTTGTGGGGACCTCGGTGTCCCCATCTAGCCCCGGGTATGGGGAGGCGCACTTTGCACCGCCGCCGCGGCCTGCTTCTGCTAGGGCGACAAGAGGTTCCACCGGTCACCCCCAGGCCAGCGCTCATGGAGGATGGAGGTCGTTTTGCGACCTCCGACGTCCGGTTCGCCTTCGCAACCCATGGTCAGCATAGCTTAACTAGCTTGTGTTATGGAATCTAGAATACGGATAAACATACTTAAGTACTTTTTTTTTAATTACATACAATCATACTATACATAGAAACACCCAGACCAATGCAAATCGAACCCGCTGTGTTAACTGTTGACGACTGTACCTATAAGACTTATCTGCGTGTTTGGATTTTCCGCAGGTATTCGGATTCACCTAACCGGATAAGTTGTTCCATCCTACAGGAAACCGCAGCTAAATTTTCTAAAATTATCTTGTAGTTATATCGTTGTTAGGGAGCAGATTTACAAGAACTTCCCTATAGCAAGTTAGAAGTTTGGCTTCTGGTGTTACTTGCATCGATAAGTATAGGGTGTCTCAATAAGAGTGCACTTTTTGATTTTTAAATCTACCCCTATATATTTCATCAAAATCGGTTCAGTGGTTGAGGCGTGAAAACGTAACATACAGACAGACAGACAGACAGAGTTACTTTCGCATTTATAATATTAGTATAGATATGGATTCTTGTCTACAAGACAAGTTCGAAGTTTAAATTGTATTTTTTAAACTACTACTCGTAATACAGGTTGATACATAATTATAACCTCAGTACTATTATAGCTTACATAACTTATTAAATACTTACTCGTATATTGCCCTTGTGAACTCACTTGGAGAACCTGTAACCACACCCACTATTTCAGCTACTATAATTGAAATAGTGATTGAGGTATAACAGTAAAAATAATCTCTTTATTGCGTCTTAATAATTCCGAAACAATCTAATACAAAGTCAACCTCCTGTATACGGGGAAGCCCCATATATCGCAATGATAGATGATCCGCTTCAAATCAATCAACGGTGGAAACTACCAATCTACCTAATACCGCCAACATAACCAATAATATCATAGTAATAAGGTTCAATTTCGCTTAAAAAACGTTGAGCTAAGCTTGTTTCAGGAGACGTTAACAGATACTATGATAGGATTATACACGTCGTCAAATTATTGAGATGATCAATTTTATTTAGCAAATTGTAGATATTATGATTGATTTCACTCAACCTCAGCCAGGTAATTATTTAAATCATCATCATCTTAGAGGGTGGACGTATCAATAACTATAGGTGAAGTCACTAAACATTAAGTCACTTACACACACAGTCGGACGAAGCGGTCGGACCACGCGGTCATAGCCTTTATTATATCGGATATAATGGCTATGACCGCGTGGTCCGGCCGATTTCTATAAAGAATATTGTATATGAAGACCAAACATTACCTACACTATAGTCAGTAATCAGATAATATTGAGCGATAGCGAGCTGGGGAAGTTATATAAGGAGATTCTGGTAATATGAGATTTTGACGACCCTAGTTACCTTTTTTCCAAATCACTTCCTCCTGATCCTACAGAGAATCAATTATAGAAAAATAAACCAAAGTTCTACACATCATATCAGATTTTATCTACCGACACGTCACCTACGGAACAGTAATCAAAGGAACAAAGGTTAAAATTAGTGATGTCTTTAAAAGAAAGAAAAAGAAAGGGTTCCTTTGTGCTCTAACGAGGGTCAAGAATCGAGGCTTGACTCACAAAGAGGCCGTCGAAATCACACTTTTGCCGCGCGATGACGTCACTAATGGTGGTTTCGAAATGGGACTTCCAGATTTCTAGTTCGAAATTCGAACTTTTATTTTTTTATTTCGTGGATGCAGTTAGGTAACCAGCAGTTTGTAGATAACCTTTTATTTACCTGGCTTTTGAATCGGAATGTTTGATAAGAGTGAGATGACAGATAATCTTGGCTTGCATCGGATTCGTAAAGAGTGTTCTCGCACCGTGCATGTCAGTCTGACCTATATCATACCGATAGACACTATAGTTTTAATACTTACCAAATGCGTATTTGACCAAACGCGATTTAACGTATAATATCACCATTATTTTTAATTTATTCATTTAATAAAACGATAGAGGATACTAAACATACCTACCCATACTAATATTAAAATATTAATAAACATGTTTAGAATAAATTTCAAGATAACGCTACCTTTCGAGACATAAACAAAAAGTCTACTTTATATTTTTTTTACTCTCAGAAAAGATTGAATGTGTTGTCTGTTGAAGGAGGTTGTAGGCAATAACACAAAAAAGTTTTACTCCCGTATTTGGTACTAAAAATGTTTATGTTCTTATTACAAAGTGAGTGACGGCTGAGGCAGCTAAAACATTGAATTTTTAAATTTAGAATGCGGCATCTTCTTGGTGAAATATTTTTAACCGCGTCTGCACGTTTTGGTACGTGACTCCATCGTAGTAAAGGCGCATTCACATGGCACCTGCATTATGTACAATAATAATAAAAGCCTCGGCAAACAGCTGAAGGGGCTCGTGTTTGATGGTTAGGCAAAGAGCTCTAGATAAGCTTGTATTTCTTGAGACGATTTGTCTAGAAGGAACACTTATGTCTTCTACCCTATTTGTCGCTACACTATTCAATTTTTTTAAATATATTAATAGTTTTTGTGTTTAACCCATTACCGCCCTCTGTACCTGCACAGGGTACAATGTAGAAAATAATATTATAATGTAAGTAACTATACTGAAAAACGTTTTTAACATTCTTGACACTGAATAATCTGTAACCTTTGATACACGGTTATACTTATCACATGTAAGGAGTTCAAATAGGAGCTTCCCATTTTCACCAGATTTTAACAGGCGAGTATGTACGCAAATAATAAATATCAAAATTGTAGAAGCGAAATATGTATAGCAGGATCGTATCATGGGAAAACAAATGCGTTAAATACCTACCCTATTTCGAAACTGGCGAGATACCTCTACACAAGACAAAAATAGTCTTTAGCTCAGCGTTATGCTAATATTATTACCACTTTGAGTTTTCACAATATTCACAGCAAAGTAGAAATGCAATTTTGCAAATTGAAAACTCCAAAGTGATTAGTAAGAAATATAAAATAAAAATGTTAAAAGCAAAACGTATATTAATTAAAATTCGTTTCAATATACAATTGTTATGGCCACCTCGTTGTCGAGAATTTCACTTTTCATATGAGTGCATAAATGCTATTTCATTGTCGGATTATTACCATTTTTATGGCTACGTACCCGCTCGACCTCCAAGATTCTACCCTTTCACAAAAGTTTCCACTGGACCTCAATTTTAGGTCCCACTGGACCTCCTTCAAAATATGGCTAATGTACAAATGTACCTACTTACTAAAATCAAATAAAAATAATGTTGTGTAACTAATTGATCAATCGCGTTAGAAAAGCGTAATTGGAGAGATCCATACTTAATATTTTAAATGCCAAAGTAACTCTGTCTATCTGTATGCATGTTACGCTTTCACACCTAAACCACTACACGGGTTTTGATGAAATTTGGTAAAGAGGTAGATTAGACCATGAGAAAGGAGGCTATGTTTGGTCGCGATAACCGACATCCACGCGGGCGGAGCCGTGGGCAAAAGGTAGTTATGTATATATCAGCATCCCATCATCATCCTCCTGCCCTTATTCCAAGTTTATTAGGGGTCGGCGCAACATGTGTGTTTCCTCCATTTATCTCTAGTAACAGTCATTTCAACATTCATTCCCCTCTTAACCATATCATCCTTCACACAGTCCATCCACCTCCTTTCCTCATCCCATCATTGTCTTTCCGTTAGTCCATGTTATGTTATTGATAACTTTGTCAAAAAGTCAATGGCACATAATCCTGGATTTGAACTCCATGTATATCAATTGCACTGACCACTGTCAGGTAGTAAAAAAACTAACAAGTAATAAATTAAACATTTGAAAAAACCCACGACGTATAAAAAATAATTCAAAAAATGTTTACTGCAGCGCCCCCTATTGGATTGTCACCGAAACACCTATCTAAGAACATGCACCAATCAAACCCAAACCAATAATTGAAAACTGCATCAGAATCAGACTAGTATTTTTGGAAAAAATTGGCAACATTGATTTGCATTAAAAATGCTTGCTGTAGTGGCCCCTGTTGAGTTGTAAGTGTAACACCTATCTAAGAACATGCTCGAATTAAAGCCGAACCCAAAACTGAAAACTGCATCAAAATTGGATTGGTAGTTTCGAAGAAAATGGCAACATGGATTTGCACAAACACACAAATATCCTCTCACCCCAAACACATATACAGTATCCGTTCCGTGGTGGGTAAAAATAAAATTTTCATTGCTTTGTGAATACTCCTTTGCCCCATCTTGCATCCGAACGTTAGAATTACGGTACAGGTGTATATGGGGAGCCTGAATCGCGCAAATGCTGTGCCTTACAAAAATGTGGCTCTCAATCAACCCCTATTCACCAGGAGGCACATTCAAACATGCAAAGTTTCGACGTTGCTCTATTTTAATTTGTTTATTCAGAGTTTAGATTAACTATTGTCTGTTTTTTTAAATAGTGTGTACGTGCCTCTTTTGTCAAACTTCGCGCCAAATTTAGGATGAATTTTGAAAGAGGAGTATTTGACAAAGAAAATCTTGATGCCATTGAGCTTGTCTATGAAAACCCTGTTTCAGCATAGTCTATTAAATCTTGCAGTGCCTGGCCTCATTGTTATGCTGTTAAATGGGATAAAAGATGCTGAGAGAGGGATGGTGCTATATGGGGAATGCGGGCGCCTTAACACTTAACACTCTTTTTTATAAAAAGACACGTCCATTTGAATTCACCTCGCCTGATGGTAAATTAAAGGCAAAGTCTCTGAAAGAGGGTCACCCTACAAACAAGTACCATGATAACAACTGTAAACTCTCAGTATCTCTATAACCTCTGCAGTTTTTTAGGCCACATACCTAGGTGGCAGATAAGGGCACACACGGTCCACCTGTTGGTAAGTGGTTACCGTGGACTATGGATGTGTGCAACACCAGGGGCGTCACACTCGTGCTGCCAACCCTGGTTGAAACCTTCTTATGTCCTTCTTGAAGAACCCCATATTATAGTCGCTTGGGAAAATACCAGCAGGGAGTTTGTATCGCAATAAGTATAAAACTGAATAATAATATGTACAGACTATTTTTAATAAAAAGCAAAGAAAACAGCCAAGACCATACAAAACTTTTTAAATTATATACAAGAAAATAGAATTTCATTATTGGAAGCCTATAATCCAGTTGTTTATGGTGAAAACATTTTAGTGAAAATAAAAAATCTATTGAGAGGAGGGAAGTGCTTGGAATCAATAAACGGATTATTCCGGCTTGCGAGGTTCAAGGCACGATTTTTATCGGAAAATACGCTCGTTTTTTTGCGGGTACGTTGGTATTTTGCTGAATATTTTAGGATTCAAAATTCAATGGAATTTGGAGTATTTTGTATTGAATTTTAATTGGAAGATTGTTTCTTTTCGTATTGATACACAAAGTGAGGTCAACGGAACTGTATGAAGATCGTATAGTACCATTTTTACTGTTAGAGATATCGGGATATTATTTACCGCCTCTGTGGCATAGCGGTAGTGAACGCGGCAGCGGCGCAGGAGGCGTGGGTTCGATCCCCGCTCAATCCAAATATTTGTATACATGAATATATAGGTATTTGTCAGTACCGATGGCTTAAAGTGCTAAAGGCACGACCAGACACTGGTCTGGTCGTGCCTCGGAGAGCACCGGTCCCGGTTGCCATACGAACATCTATGGCAGACGTTATGGGTAGTTGGAGCCCTCAAGAGTCCATTATCTGGTCTAGCTGCAATGCCTCGAAATCGCCTTTGGTTGTGGAGGTCAGATGGCAGTCACACGAAGTCACAGTTCACAGAAAAAATCGAAGTTCAGCTAAATCCGCAGTTAGACGGGTATAGCGTATCCCAGACTCCAAGTTGAAAAGCTTCGGATGATACTGCGATTAATGCTAAGATGAAGAAGATTCACCATGTATTGTTCTCCGTCCTCGATATTTCGGTACTGTTACAAGCGCCATGACCACGAGGAACTTGGGTAGGTACCTACTAGCGGTATGGTGAGTGGCCATGATAGTTCAAAATAACAAAAAATAAAACATCAGGCAGTGTACAGTCAAATTGAAAGACCAATCATAAAAAAATTAAAAAGCTGTAATAAAAATAAAATAGATAATTTGCTTCAAATAAGTTTTAAAATCAAAACCATTATGCCGGTTTTTCAAAGTTCCTTTTTCCCAAATCTTTTTGCTTGTTGCCTTAACAAATCCTTCAAAACTTCATTCAAATAAATGTACAAATTTTATTCTAACCCTGTGCGCGCTAGCGACGCTGCAATGTCAGCTCTGTTACCGTCATACGCGCGACATACTATCATTTATTACGTCACCAAGTTAGATGTACGGGTTTAATATGTACCAGCAATGGCAGGGTTAACTGACAGTTATGTATGGTTTACGAGGAATTATCGACTGGTGACATTTTAAGTATGTATTTCAGTACGACTATGTTTTACAGGGTTATATCTTCGGTGGGGTAGACATAGAAGGATTTTACACTCATACTTTCAGTTCAGTTTAGTTTTTGCTTTATGGTTTCGCTTGCTTATTGCTGCGATTCTGTCAGTGTCAACGTCTAGGAATACTATAAACTCATATTTTATGAGACTTGACTCTAAGGCTGTAAGTCTTTTTTTTTTCTTTCTTCTTATTAATCTTCATTGCTGGAGTCTTCACTTCTCGAGTAAATAGATTCCATCTATGAAATGTAATTCAACTTAGACCACATCATAATTTAATATCATACGGGAGATGCAGAGGTCACTCGACTCTTTGAATACCTGAGTCAGGCGGCAGATGATGCGCAGGAGCGGTTTTTGGGGGATTTTAACGCCCACCACGAGATCTGGATGGGTTCCGCCAAAACAGACCATGCGGGAAGAGCCACGCACACATTTGCCCTGGCGCATGACCTGACTCAATTGGTGCACAAGGTCACAAGGATACCAAGAGAGTCCGGCATAGAGCCCTCTCTGCTAGACCTTCTGTTGACGAGTCGCCCGGACCAGTACAGTGTCTCGGTGAGTGCCGCTTTAGGTAAGTCCGACCACTGTCTGGTCCGCTCCACCGTGCCCATTGTAGCGCCCCCACGACCCGTGCAGGGGAAGAGGCGTCTTTGGCACTACTCGTCAGCGGACTGGGATGGACTACGCGACTATTATGCATCCATCCCGTGGGTTGAACGCTGCTTTGAGGGTAAGAACCAAAGGGTAAGAACAGAGCCACAAAGGTTTGCAAGAGGGCTTACGTCAGGGCGGATGCCCAGCGCATAGCACGGCTGGGTCAAGAGCTAGTGGCGCATCCCACGGGTAGCCGTGGCTACTGGCGACTGGCCAAAGCCGTGCAAGCTAACTTCTGCCAGCCCTCGCTGCCCCCGCTGAGCAACCCCGATGGATCTCTGGCCCGCACAAATCGCTTCTTTCCAAGCTACCAGCCTTTGGCCTGCCTCCCAGACTGTGCAACTGGGTTGCAAGCTTCCTGCGGGGGCGCCGTATTCGCGTCCTTTGTGATGGACGAGCTTCGGAGTTCTTGCAGGTAAATGCTGGCGTGCCGCAGGGTTCCGTCTTATCTCCCACTCTCTTTCTTCTGCATATCAATGATATGCTCTCTAACGGTAGCATTAATTGCTATGCAGACGACAGCACCTTGCACGGGAGTTATTACGCAAATCCTGCGGCCAAGCAGTCTGATATCGCGGAAAAAAGGCAGCTTCTTGTCACTGAGCTGGACCGGATTCTGGACCACATTTCTCAATGGGGCGCTAGGAACTTGATCGATTTCAATGCCAAGAAGACCCAGGCATGTGCGTTTACAGTAAAAGTATCTCCTTTCCTACCCCTTCCCACTCTTCAGAACACACCACTGCCACTGCAGGATCACCTCAATATCCTCGGTATGGATGTTCACTGCAAACTGAATAACAAAAACTATATCGAGAGTATCATCAAATCAGCCTCGCGTAAACTCGGAGTCCTGAACAGAGTAAGACGTTTTTTCACGCCGGAACAGCGGTGTCTTCTATACAAGACCCAAATTCGTTCCTGCGTGGAATACTGCTCACATCTCTGGGACGGCTCCGCAAAGCACTTACTAGATGCTCTCGACAGGTTGCAGCGACGTGCGGTCCGCATTATTGGGAATCCTGAGGTCACGAACACCCTCGAGCCTTTGCAGATGCGTAGAGATGTTGGCGTCTTTGGCAGTTTTCTACCGTCTCTACCATGGTGAATGTTCTGACGAGCTCTTTCAATTAGTCCCACCCTCTCCTTTCCTACACAGGACGACACGTGCAGGGCTAAGATGCCATTCATTTACGGTGCAGAGTATACCTGCTAGAACCAAGCGTTTCAGTGACTCATTCCTATGTCGCACCATTAAGACCTGGAACTCCCTGCCAGCTCACGTGTTTACAGTCCCGGGTCCTTTAAGCGGGGCGTGAAAAGGCATCTAATGAGGCCGTCAAGCTGAGTGCCACCACTGTTAACATGGTACATGTTTCCGATGGTGACCCTCTTTCCGAGACTTCGCCTTTAGCTTAACATCAGGCGAGGTGAAGTCAAATTGACGTGTCCTAAATAAAATAAAAAAAAAAAAACTAATATTATTATAAATTTAATGCGAAAGTAACTCGGTCTGTCTGTCTGCATGTTATGCTTTCACGCCTAAACCACTGAACCGATTTTGATGAAATTTGGTATAGGGATAGGTTAGACCTTGAGAAAGGACATAGGCTATGTTTGGTCGCGATAACCGACATCCACACGGGCGGAGCCGCGGGCAAAAGCTAGTAAACTTATAAAAAACTTTTCAAACTCAGATTCTTTTTAAATTTGCACTAAGCGGAAATCAAACCCACAGCTCTGACAGAGCTGTCAAACGCTTCATCGTCACGCATACAGGTCGTCATAATATAATTAATCAAGCAAAATTACAACGTGAATATTCTGTTATATTAGGCATAATTAATGAGTATAATCATGTCAAAGTTAATTATTATAGTAATACAAATGGAATGTACGTAATGAACCAAATTAAATTAAAATTTATTGAGCTAGCTGGCTCTCCCCGGCTTTGTCTGTGACATACCTTGGACCCCTTTTAACCTGTGACATGCCCATGACATGTTACGGAAATCTGCTAGATTATTTTACCTTTATGATTACTGCTCCACTCCCTGAAGTGGTAGCGTGATGATATAGACTATCTGTCTTGATTGAAGCCGCGTGGTTCCCGGCAGAATTGAATTTGGGCCACCTTTCATCTCTTCCCAAGCGGTGTCGTAAAAGGGATCGCCTAAGGGATAGGGCTGTTTAACATCAGATAGACATATACATCCCAGACTCAGGCTCAAATGCACGGAATACGGCAATAGGCTCAACCCCTATTACGTGGGACCGAATAAAATGACTGGTAAAATGTGGGAATCATCTCTGCCTAACCCTTCGGAATAAAGGTGTGATTGTGTATGTATTTGTCTTGATTACAGATAATGAAGACTGAAGTTGGAATCGCTTGAACTACAAGAGCAACTATTAGGTATCTGTGAAAAGAGTTTCGTTTTTTTAGCCTTATAAGATACGGTACCCTAAAATATAGGAGAAATCACTTCGTAATAAGAAACCACTGAAGTAAAAATCACAAAATTTCATTAAAAACAAATAAATCATGATAATACGCTACCAAAAGTACGAGAAATTTTAGAAGAGCAATTTGAAAATCAGCTTTAAATATTGTTGTTATAAAGTATTTTTCATTCTTAACGTTTTTATTACGTTTTCAAGAATAGAAACTGATGACTTAAGGGTTAGTCCGCACAACTCGTTTACGGCTTGCGCAAAAAATTTTTGCCTAAAGCCGGGAAAAATCACCACTTTAGACAATAGATTTGTAAAAAAATTTGAAAGGGGGAATACTTTACGTACTGTGAGAACACAGCTGTACTGTACATGCTAAGTAAGCAAAATATTGTATTGAATGAAACGAAGACCCAGTCTCGGGCTTGCCGGGCTGCGTGTCGGTCCTGTGTGTTGGTCATACACCTATACAAATCACCTTGTTCACAGTTTTAGTCTATTCACTGGTTCAAATTAGTTTTAGTCCGACCCCGGGACTCCCACAGATTTTATTTATCAAAGCTCGCATTATGTATTTAGCTTTATCGTCATCCGAGCGTCATTCACGGTTACCTCAGAGCCCGCTTTCATATCGGAGCCCGGAATCCGCTTACTCCTTATCCTTGAAGTTTTTTTTTCGGAACAGCACCAGAGCCTCGCATGCCATTCAGCAGATGTACTAGGTTGTAGGAAAAGTTGACCTGGCCCGTAAGCCTTTGTAAAGCCCCAGTCTCGAGAATAAGTGACCAAGGATCGTAGGAAGAACCACGTGTGTTGACCAGTAAGGTAGGGTGTGTTAAAGAACCCTGTGGGTACCTTAGCCCTGCATTTATGCTCTACCTATGAAACGGGTACGAACTTATTATGAAGCTATATCAAGAACTACACCATCGCATTCTCAATCAAATAATTATCATTATCATGTACCTGGCCATCAAACCGATACATAACAATATTATCGCAATTCACAATCAAACCCACCCTTAAATAGCAGGAAAGCACTCAACCTATTAAGACGCCCGTAAAACCTGTTGTTCTGTGTATACAAACAAGGGCTTTAGCTAAAAGGTACTGTGCTATGGATTTATTGCCTTATGAAACATCAGAAAGTTCGTGAACAATGATTAATGTTCCAACTTCCTGCACACGTATTTATAGACTTTTGTAACTTTTATTTGAGAATGGAGACTCAAGAAGAGTAGAAATAGATAAATAATTATTATCATCATTATCGTCATTATTGTAACGTATTTTCTTGATTGCATCCGAGACCATTGTGAGCTCGGAGATTAGGGTCTACCTTCCGGCTCTGTCTCTTCCACTTCCCACGATCTTGGCTTCTACAGTACTGAACCCTCCGTGACGTCATGCCAAGAACGGGGTGGGATATTTGTTACCCGATAACAATTAAAAATTGAAAAGTGTCAACTCGCGGACGGCCGTGAGTTTGATGGCCGCGAGTTGATAAATGACTCCAGATAACCTGGCAGTTTCCAATAAACATGGCTGCACCAGCGAATAGAATATAATAAATTAGATAACAAATATTTTGATATTATTTTAACCCATACAGTCAAGACCCTTACGCTTGTAGACCCTGGTGCTTTAGAGTTCTGTATCGAAACCTTTAGGACTTTGCATTTAGTTTACCATCAGGGGAGGTGAATTCAATATGACGTGTAAATAGAAATTTACTCATCTGACAGCCTGGCGACCTATATCTATCGATCGAATGCATAGGGAAAAAGAAGAATCATCTCGGGCGGGACTCGAACCCGCAGTTTTTCCCTTACAGGGGGAATGCCTTTACCAATTCGGCTACCGAGACACGCCCGATATGTTTCAAATTTCCCATCTTATACGTCTTTAAGGCGACGGTGGAGTTATCAAATATTGTTTGGGCGGAGTTATCAAAAATCAATGTTTAAAAATGATTGTAACATCATTCATTGATTCCGATAGTTCGTAAGAAAATCGGTAGATGACTCCATCGTCGCCTTAAAGACGTATAAGATGGGAAATTTGAATCACATCGAGCGTGTCTCGGTAGCCGAATTGGTCAAGGCATTCCCCCTGTAAGGGAAAGACTGCGGGTTCGAGTCCCGCCCAAGATGATTCTTCTTTTTCCCTATGTATTCGATTTGTATAGTTAGCATACTTAATGCTGTAAAAATTCATTGAAATATACCTATCGATGTAGGGTTTACATGCGGCTTATCTTGGTTTTTGAGGGAGCAACTGAGAAATTCTGACATCAAACTTTTAGAGGAAAGCAAGTACTAGAGCCTTTTCCGTAGATCCCAATAGGCCCATATACCTAGACGTACTCTCTACTAAAAATATAATATTAGCACATAATTTTACGCCCATATTCCACAACAAAACAACTCGCTTCAAACTAATTTATTTCGATTGTTTTGCCCGTCGATTAGAGCCGCATGAAGTCATCAGGCTCCTGGCCGTTAGGACGTGACCACCATACCAGACGAACGGAAAGGAAGAAGCGATATTACCGCGGATGAGAGTGATATAAGAAAGGTAATTTGATGTCTATTGCCTTTGTGAGAAATTGATATTTGTGTTTTGTTTCTTTGGCAGGATGTGCCAGAATAATAACTAATAAGAATAATTGTCTAGAATAATAAATTGTAGTATGCCGATAAACCTAGATAGTATTTTTTTTTTATAAATACATACATAGATAAGATCCCTGCTGTAGCGTAGGCGTAGCGGTATACCGATGAACTGCTACGCCCCTCCTACACCGCTGCTACGTATTATGTCCGCTCTACACATTGGTGAACACGTTGTGTAGATCAGTTGGTGGTTTGTGCTATTCTCGATGTGTAGCGGGCGTCGGAAACGTGTAGAGTGGACATTACATATACGTTGCTATCTATTATATCTTCATCTAAGTAAGTATGTGCATCATTACGGTTTTGCTCAGTAAAAACCGAGACGCATTTTCGAATTTTTTCATTAACGGAATGAATAAAATGACTATATCGAACGGACTGACTATAAAAAACCTGTATTCCCCGAAGGGATAGGCAGAGGTGCTAGCACCCACATTTCGCCAATTTATGTTTAGGTCCCAATGTAATAGGTGGCGAGCCTATTGCCATTAACCGGGCACTTATACACCTGCGAAAAAAACAATGCAAACTTGAATAACCAACAAATTTCTAGATGCCATGAAGTTCAGCATCAACGCTTAAGTTCAATATTAGCTACACATACATCCTTCCCAAAGTGCATCTTGCTAAGTTACACTTTGGTAAAGGTCTATACATCCAGCCTATTCCAGTAGCCTTCATTATTCCTTGTTCAAAACATCTAAAAACATTCTATAAAAGTCTCATAATTTTTGACATTTATAACACAATATAAACGTGCAGTGTTATCGAAACTTACGTTTTACGTGCTTTTTATCATGTTTCTAACAAAATGCCTCCAACAAAAAGTTTTAAGGCCCACTTAGATAAAGGTTCATTTATGCCTTTCTGTGAAGGCATAAAACCCTTAACTATTCACCTGATTATTTACGCTTGAGATAAAGACAAGGGTGTATTCGCGCTTTGTCTTGACTTAAGACTTGTACACATTATAGTTTCTTGAGGGTGTTTTTAGTTTGGTCAGACCACGGGGTCAGACAATAGTTCTGATATAGCTAATAAAAATAAAACCACACCCATATTGACTTTATTGGAAATTTCCCGTCCGCCATCTTGGATCGCAAATGGATGATAATATTCGTAATTAGTCACCACGAAAACCTCGAAAATGATACCCATATTGATGTTGTTGAAAATTTCACTTCCGCCATCTTTGATCGTCGTTAAAATGGTCGTCAATACCGATATCAGACAATTGCAGGCAGGCAATCGTACGATGAGAAACTGTCGACTCCCAACTGATGGTGTGTAGTCGCAAAACTGATAGCAGGGAACGGCCGGCGCTGTCGGCCTAAGACTGCAGACCGCCCGATACGACCTGCAACTGCAGGCGGACTGATCGTGAAAGGCTCCTTAAGAATATATCATCAATTTAGCCAACCCGGCGATTAGCGAAGTTTCATCGAAAAACGAACTCGAATTCGAATCCGAATCTGAACCCGAACCTGAATCAATAATCAAATTCAAATCCAAACCGGTCTCTTTTTCTGTTACGGCACATCGACTCACGCTAATATAAATAACTTGCTGATGCCCGCGGCTCCGCTCGCATGGATGTCAGCTATTGGGACTTTTAGTTATATCTCCGGTTGTACTCAACCAATTATGATCAAACAAACGTAATATTGTAAGTCTGGGTTTTTCTTCGACTCCGACTCTGACTCTGACTCCACCTCCCGCCTCCCGCCTCCCGCCTCCCGCCTCCCGCCTCCCGCCTCCCGCCTCCCGCCTCCCGCCTCCCGCCTCCCGCCTCCCGCCTCCCGCCTCCCGCCTCCCGCCTCCCGCCTCCCGCCTCCCGCCTCCCGCCTCCCGCCTCCCGCCTCCCGCCTCCCGCCTCCCGCCTCCCGCCTCCCGCCTCCCGCCTCCCGCCTCCCGCCTCCCGCCTCCCGCCTCCCGCCACCCGCCTCCCGCCTCCCGCCTCCCGCCTCCCGCCTCCCGCCTCCCGCCTCCCGCCTCCCGCCTCCCGCCTCCCGCCCCCGCCTCCCGCCTCCCGTCCCCCGCCTTTATTTTGAATTTATTGCATTGAATTTCGAACATCTTTCTAAACGTATCGTAAACCTAATTTGTCCGAACAATCATTAGCTACTTGCATGAAATGTTCAAGTAATTAGTACCTGTTCTAACTATTCAATTCGATTATGATAGGAAAAAGTTAATCGCTCATGATGAGGGTGAATGCTCTGGCCACTGAGTCACCAAGCTACGCCTGAAGCTATCCAAATTTTCCTTTACAACCGCCTTGGGGCGACAATTGTATAGCAAGGTGATTACTTGGTGGCACTTTCTACAATGTCCAAGCACATGGATGTGAAATCCATATCCGTTAGTTGAGGAGTCTTCGATTCGTCTACTCGAGATCGAGGCTCGAGCCTGTTGCAGTCGTAATCGTCTTACAATGCGTGAGTTCCCTTATCCGTCCGAGTCACGTGTTCAATTTACTGCCTCGCCACACTCTCAAGATTTATTTACGATTAGTACATACTGAACGCAGCCCGGCCCGAATAGCAATCGTCTGATAGAATTCTCAACGATACGCTCTTCTTAATTTTATTTAACTACATCAAATATTTATACTAACAATGTTTGTGATTCTAATATCAGATTTAAATATTGATAGGTATTGCTTTTATTTACCCTTTTACCCAACTGTGGCGACGATGTTATAAAAGGATAGTTATGTTGTGATATTTGTGTGCAATGTGCATCCTTCATTACGTTCCCTCGCAACTATTAAGCATAGGTAATGCAAGTGTTGGTTCCCGATGGAGTAGAATAGGACCACCCCAGCTCTTCCTGTGGGTGGCGTAAAAGGCGACTAAGGGATAGGGCTGTTCTCCATCCGACAGTAAACATACAGCCCAAGACAAAGGACGCCAATAGGCTCGCCCCCTATCAAGTCGTGGGACAGAAAATCACAATTGGCGAAACGTGGGTGCTAATTCACCTCTGCCTGATGGTAATATACAGTTAATTTTCCTGTGGCAAAAGCATAGACCACATATTTTACTCAGTACGATCTTGATAAACATGTTCTTTTAGTTTCACAAATGAATCAATTGATTGCTGGAACTATTGACCTACCCTTTTAATAACCTCACCTCCGGCAACAAAGGACCCAAGACGGCGTGCGTTTTAGTCGGTTCGAGTCCGACATAACCACCTCCACCGGCTCCGTGGGGGTGGTATCCGTGGGGATTTATCACACGATAAAAAAACCCTTTTAATAAAATGACCTTGATCTGATTGAATTGATATTTGATGGTTTTTGATTGAATCAAGAAACGATATGAGACATCTATTAATGACTGTACTTTAACATTATTGACATATTCACATTTTTGACGTTTTACTAGTAAGTTGTTTTATAGATATGCTCATTAAACAGACGTTTAAACATGTGGACCTTCTGCAAACAATGACATTTTTCCCTTATGGACCTTCTGATTCGGAGGGGACATACATACGCTTAGGTCAAATTTAATTTTAATTTAATTCAATTAACAAAGCACATAATAGAGCCTAACGTAGTTTTAAAAATACTTATTCCTCACGGTGCCTATTTGTATAAAAAGTTAAGAGAACCAAAAATACTCGCACGATCATCCAAAGTAACTTGGGTTTAAAAAATTAGTTACGTAATGGAGGCACAAAATTTCATGCAAGCAAAGTTACGGTTAGAAGTTTGTTCATTGTATAATTAGATGTAGGAAGGTAATCAATGTCTCGGTTACTTGCTATGTCGCTTTCCCGCCTTCCCGCCTTCCCAGCCAGCTGTCAGTTCATGTACGCATTATGTTAGATTAATTTGTATTATATCCGCCACTGATACGGTTCGTATAACTACCGCCGCATAGATAAGAGGCTCAGATGTATAATGGATTGGGGCGTTAGTGGGAATATTGGTAATATTGAACAAATAAATTGGATTTGAGTGTGTTGTTAGAGCAGGTTTATTGAGGTAATCGTGGTTCGCAGAGAAGGAATATAGTCAAAAGTGATGAGGGGGGAGGGGGCTATAATCTGTTTCCTACAGGCTTGCTCTACTTAGAGAACCGTGGTAGAATCCCATACAAAATTGCTATAAGGGGGGAGAGTTTTTCCTACCGGCTTCCCTTTCAAAATTTTCACCCTTCACTACCGATGGTCAATGAGGTTTTCCTCCAACACAAAGGAAGTATCTTCATTCAAATGGACGTAACGGTTGTCATTGGGTCTTGTTTTAAATTTCAATCGTCCAATTGTCTGCACTCCACCATACGGCAAGCTGGGGTGCAGTCCTAAAAAAAGTCACTGCTATTTCAGATGATGTACCTAACGTTGCGGTTCCTACCTTGACGGCCTCGATGGATGCTTTAAATAAGTTATATCATAACAGCACGAGAACTTCAATGTCGCGATGCAGGATCGTTAGTTTAGTAGTAGTTCAGCTTCACTGTACTAGATGGCGCTGTTTACAATGAATACGATTGTAAACAGCGCCATCTAGTAAAGTTCCTACCATCGTTTTAACATTATACCAATAAATTGTAAAATATAGTTTACTTGAACATAACAACCTTTTTTCATTACTACAAATATCTCCCAAGCAGACAAACACAAGAACTTTACTTAACCCCAAAACAAAAAAAAAACATAAACACACAAGTTAAACGATACAAGCAGGGTATAATTATTAAGCCGCATACACACGAGTAACTAAAATCACTTTAGAACTTAAATCCTCAACTTTACTCGCAATAAATTAAAGTGATCCAGCTAAGGGTACGTACTAAAAACTGAAGTCGCTGCGTAAATAGGGCTTACCTCAAAAACCATGTCTCGAATGGAGCGACCCACACGTTATCGCAACTCGCTCCCGGCACCTGCTCCGTGCCTTAAACTTGATATTTAATTAACAGCGAACATCGACCTTCGTTACTGGATGTGGCTTCTCAAAGATATGAATGCCTGGTATAGAGTTGATCAAAAGCTAATCAATTATTAATTAGTCTACTGCACTAATATCTTCCATTGTTCCAAATCTAAAATTTTCGTTAATTTAGATCATCATAAAGTAATACTTATGAATGAACTTCAAGAGAATGAAGTTTTACCTATTTATCTTTTACAAAATCAAATACCTACTATATCAAAAATAAATGACTTCTGTGGTCGTGTGAAGTCCTCTAATGTTTATGTATTTGGAATTATTTTTATCTACTTTTACGAAGTCTCTCTAACGATGACTCTATTACAGAAACTCGAAATTTTACTACTAATTAATTTAAGCAAACATTTAAACACTTTCACAAATTTTTATAGTAGCAGACAGTATGATTAACAAACATCTTTATAAAGAATGAAAATAAAAAAGTGTCTAGAGTTAACTTAGACTGTAGAATAAGTACAATGGATGGTCTTAGCGCTCCGTAAGCAATCAGTACCAGTGGCACCGTCCAGACACCTTCAATTAATTGATCGAACAGAAAGGAATTGCATTCAATGGGTTGTAAATGTTGCCATAAAACTCTGCACCTACATACCTATGTATAGGTAATAAAATAAACACTTATCAGAAAGAAAGGTTTATAGTTGAGTAAACAAAAATAACAGTTAATTTGTCAATACATTGAAATTGAATTATAACTGTTTATTTAACTCCTGTGTCATCACCATCAACTAAACATCACAACACACATATATTTGTTATTATTTACTTTTTAAACCGACGTTCCGGCTGCTTTGCAGCAGCCATGATCGCGATGTGACTCATGATTGTAGTTGTCACATAGTTTGAAGTATAAGTTATCTCAAAATACCCGAATTATGGTGATTTATTGGTGTTCCTATTTACGCAGAATGGGCTCACTGTGTTGTTAAGTCTTGCTGGGTTTTGCTGCTTACTGGGTTTGATTAAGTGGATGACTGGATCCCAAGCTGGTGGTACGTTCCATCCATCCTCGAGTGTCTAGAGTTAACTTAGTTAAATTCACCATGATTCGGGTATTTTGAGATAACTTATACTTCAAACTATCTGACAACTACCATCATGAGTCACACCGCGATCATTACTGCTGCAAAGCAGCCGAAACGTCGGTTTAAAAAGTAAATACTTAATAACAAATATATCGCGATAGAATCCGTAAAAATTGGTTTTATTTCAATGAGTGACATTCGCGTAAACTTTAGAAAATATCATTTTATTTGGATTTAGAATGATAATATTTGGCTATTTGACCAAGACGTCGAATCTTCCCAATACTGCTCAATATGTTAAACTTTTCTTCCATTAGATTTCGAATAAGTAATTTGAAATCTAATGGATGAATCATATACGTGTAAACGCGACGTAGACCGAGATGAATGCGATATTCTCTTGCAACTAAAGAGTGACGTCATAACTACGGACGATTTTGGTAGGAGTGTTTTCGGGTGGCGAGAAATTGAATTTTCAAAATCAAATATATTTAAAACTATTTGACGTACGAAAATTTCACTTTTACAATTCATTACATTATTACAACAGGTCATTTTTCGAAGCTCAAAAAAATAGTAAAATACCAAATTATTGTTTACATAATGTACACGAATTAGATGGGCTGTTTTTATAATTTGCTACACCAATGCATAATATGTAATTAATCTATTCATATCAGTAATGCTTATACTTTAAACATGTTAGGCAAATCTAGTCGCCAAAAATTTTCAACATCCTTGTCGCGCGGAGGTACTCGCAGTCTTAGGTTCGCTCCCATAATTGTATTTAGTCAATTAGCATACGAAATTTCATTTAGCAGCGTTGGTAATTACTTACGGGAGCAGTAGCGTTATTAAAGAGTCAATTTAGTTATGTTTCGCAAGGATTTCATGGCGTGTACTTGATGCTTTCTTTGACATCGTGTCTGATGGATAATCGGGAGGTTAATTGGGTTTACTGTTTATGCTTGTTTTTCTTTAACACTTTTATTTTGAATGATTTTTTATATAGATTATAGATAGATCTGCGGTAGCCTAGTGGTATGGGTCCGGGCCCGGGAAGCCCGCGCAGAGCGATGGCGAACCGGACATCGGAGGTTGCAGAACGACCTCCGTCCTCCATGAGCGCTGGCCTGGGGGTGACCAGTGGAGCCGCCTGTCACCCTAGCAGAAGCAGGCCGCGGCGGCGGTGCAAAGTGCGCCTCCCCGTAACCGGGGCTAGATGGGGACATTGTGGTCCCTCCAACTCTCGAAAGAGATGGTACTGGGTATGTCGGGGTGCGAGAGATAAGCTTATGGCAATCTCACCTCCGGCAACCAAGGACCCAAGACGGCGTGCGTTTTAGTCGGTTCGAGTCCGACATAACCACCTCCACCGGCTCCGTGGGGGTGGTATCCGTGGGGATTTATCGCACAATAAAAAAAAACCTAGTGGCAAGGGTAATGGACTGCTGAAACGAGGTTTCGGGTTCGAAGTTATGTGTGTATTTATCGCAGGTTTATAAGTGCCCGGTAAATGGCATTAGGCTCGCCCCCTATTACATTGGGACCTAAACATAAACTGGCGAAATGTAACAACTCTGCTAGCACCCACATTTTTCACCCTTCGGGGAATACAGGTATGAGTTTATGTATGTATGTATGTATATGATGATTTCTTTATAGTAATTACTATGCTAACTTTAAAATTCCAATCGAATACACCGTCTCGTCCTTAAAAACTGATATAAAAAGAAGGGAAATTTGAATTCAGGTGTGGCTCAATAGCTCAGTTGGAAGATCATTCCACTGTAAGGGAAAGGTCGTGGGTTCAAGTCCCACTTGGGCATTTCAGTTTACTTTGTATTCAAATCAAAATCTAACTGTCTTTTATTTAGTTTCATGGATTTTAGATATTTAAAATCGTGATAGCCTTTTTCAGAGGTCCGTAGCCAAAGGGTAAAACTGGAACCCTATTACTAAGTAGTATTCCACTGTCTGTCTGTCATGGTGGCTTCTTCAGCCATCGGTGGCTGGTAGGCAGAAAATTGCATGGTGTTGGTATAAATTTTGGGTGTGTAACTGGCGAATTGATTGTAATTTGATTTGATTTGAATATGTGAGAGAGATAGTTGGAGAAGTTGTTTTTTGTATTGTATAAGAGCAATATGTGTGTGTTGTCCAGGCTTGGCAAAGAATTAACGATAGTTTGTGTGTCTGAGAATGTAATATATGGCTGTATCTCATGAACCTTAGCAGCTAGACAGTTGGAAATTTCACAGATAATGTATTTCTATTACCGCTTTAACAACCAATACTGAAAACAACATAGTACGGAACCTGTCAAGCGCGAGTTTGACTCATACTTAGCCGGTTTTTACTATAAATCCTTTCACAGTACCACACCACCATATTTTGAACGGATGAATATACATAGACAACATCAATCCACTAAATATTCAAACTCCATCACAACGACAGAAAAAAACGGGCAAAGCCACAGTTTTGTGTGAGATACAGGTACAAACCTGGGGCTATCAATCATACGGTTTCCCGCGGGATCGCGCCAATCATTCGAAATTGCCGTTAAATAACACACGAAGGGTCCCGGCACTCCCGGTTATCGGATCAATCACAAATGCATAGAATAGTTTAGCCATTTGCCGTTGGCGGCTGGTAGGCAGAAAATTGCATGGTGTTGGTATAAATTTTGGGTGTGAACTGGCGAATTGATTGTAATTTGATTCTATTTTGAGAGAGATAGTTGGAGAAGTTGTTTTTTGTGTTGTTTAAGTGCAATAGGAGTCTGTTTTCCGACTTAGCAAAGCATCAACGATAGTTTGTATGTGCCTCCGTGGCGTGGTGGTAGTGAACGCGACTGCCACGCAGGAGGCGCGGGTTCAATTCCCGCTCAGTGCAAATCTGTGGTGCCAAGGTAGAAGGGGACAAGTCAAAAAACACAACTTTTCAACAGGGGCAATTAAAGAAAACGCCAATTTTGTTTTAAGAGAAAATTATTTTATAATCAACAATATGTCAAAATACTCAAAGTGTTTTTGTTTATCTTCATATAATAATGTAGCCGCCATGTCCTAGTGATTACCTATAAAAAAATATTTATGTATTTCTTATGTAAATAAATTGACATGTCTTATTTTTCCATAACAAGGAGAATTTACCAAAAAAAAGAATACTGACTAACCTCATAATATTATAATTTATGTATGTCATAATATTGATAAATCTTAATCAAATATAAATATATTTTTATATCCGTCGCTCATAAAAGATTAAGTAAGTCGCTCGTCAAATTTCTTCGATCAAACAATCCAATTAGTTGTGGGTATCAATGGGTGGATTGAAGCAAACAAGCAACACAAGACGTATCATTTTATTCATATTTATTGCGAATCGAAATTCAATCATAATACATAATCAAACAATAAATAAATAAACATACACATGTCGTCGTCTGTATGTATAAAAAATCAATTACCTTTTTTTATATTTATCGTGTGAAAAATTCCCACGGAGCCGGTGGAGGTGGTTATGTCGGACTCAAACCGACTAAGGTTTGAGTCCGACATAACCACCTCCACCTCAAGTAGGTCAGATTGCCGAAAGTATATCTCTTTCAGACCCAGACCCAGGACCATCTCTTTCGAGATGGCCCCCTTCCGGTTGTGGGGATGATAGTGTCCCCATCTAGCCCGGGTGTGGGGAGGCGCAAAGTGCGCCGCCGCCTGCTTCTGCTAGGTTGACCTTAAGCTTCACTAAACTCATCAAGATCAAGATCACCATGGGGGACGGAGGTCAGTCAGTGCCCTCCGACGCCCTAGTTGTCTGCGCGCGCGATGCCGGCGCCATCAGCGTGACCCTTTCGCTCGCACCGCCGTCTCCTCCATGACCATTACCTGCTCGCTGAAGGAGACACTGGCTGCCCACGCGTCCGCACAGCGGACCATTGCCGTGAGCAGGGTGGCGGGGGTGAGAACTCTCACTCCCAGGGCCGTCACGAGCTCCCGCCTCGGTCCGGCCCACGACAGATACTCGGTGAGCGTGTACAGCCCCGTGACCTCACTCGCGTCGCAATGATGGCACTCGGACGTTGGCTCCTTATCGATCAGACGCAGATATCGCCCGAAGCACCCGTGCCCGGTGATAATCTGCGTCAGTCGATACGAGAGGCTGCCATGTGGCCTCTCTAGCCATTAACTAAGTGACAACCAAACTCTCGGTAAATGTATATCCATATCTGTACGCTTTTCTCGTTCAATTTGTGCATGAATAGAATCGCACTCCATATGCGTATGCCCTGGAACTAAAAACTTGTGATTGATTTGAAAATCAGGTCTTAGTTTGCTTATACACAGAAACATAGCAGCAACGTGGCTATTTTTATTTTGTCCTCCACACGTGTGATACTAAAAAGTATAAAATCACGATGCTATTTGGTTAGCGCCACGACCATCATCAGCTTGGCTCCACATATAGCAAAAACTTTTGCTATATGTGGAGCTAAGCAATCGTAAATCGTTAAATATAAAGAAGATAAAGGAAAAAAGGCGGTAGGTGTCAAAACAGTAAACAAGTGTCTGAAATTGTTCCAAACAATTTAAATAGTTTTTATTTATATTTTCCAGTTTTTTTCACATAATCTTTTATTATAACTAGTTACAAAGTAATACTCACGTTTGTGGCATTATATGTGAACTGTAACAAACACTAAACACCACCTGCCAGCTTCATACAATCACAAGAACATTTTGCAAGAGCAGATTACAAGCACTGAAAATGTCACAACTAGATGAAATCCAATCCGTGCAGAAAAGCCTTGAGGAAAGTTTCATTAGAAAAATGGATGAACTTCAAGCGCAACTACAGGTTGGAAGTACAGCCAAGGACACGGTAGCGAAGGTTGCGGATGAGTTCCGAACATTCAGGGAGCTTATATTCAGTATTTTGGGGCTGCTCCGGAAACAAATATCCGAATGTATCTCGGCTACTGATTCGGTTGATGCTTGGCAGCGTCGCAAAGCTATCATCTTCTCAGGTATACCAGAAGCGGATAAGAAGGAAAGCTGTACCAATACCATCATGGGTGTCTTGCACGATCGGATGAGTTTGAAGGAGATCAAGACCGGTTCCATCAAAACTTGTCATCGCCTAGGGGCGCTTATACCAGGCCGCAATCGCCCCATCCTGGTGAGGTTTGACACGACGGGTACAAAGTCTGCTGTCTGGAGCGCGAAGACGAGGTTAAGAGGGTCCTCCATATCGGTCAAGGAGTTTTTAACCAGGAACCGACAGGCAGTATTCATCAAGGCCCGCCTGCACTTCGGGATGCGTTGCTGTTGGACGCAGGATGGCGTTGTATTGGTCAGAGCGCAGGACGGACAGCGCTGCAAACTCACTACGTCAGAGGAACTCCAACGTCTCATCGAGAAGTATCCCAAGCCAACAAGAAGAGCCAATGACTAGTGTTCTCATAAGTATTGTACTTCTATTCTTATTTGTGTCCGATTTCGCAGTGCTGCAATTGTATATTTCTTACACTTAAATAATTCCTTGTGCCCTAAGTCCATTATCTTGTTATTTCTCTGAGTCATGACGGTATGTTTGCAATGCTTGTATTAAATTCACATAGACAGTCTTTGTTTACCTACTTTTCATGTTATTTTCTTTTGTAAAATCTAAAATCATAGTACTTCATATGACAATGTCACTTTGACGTCAGACTCAAGTTTGACGTTTCGACTTAATTCTTTCTGGCACAAGGGTTTTTTGCACTATCAGATTTATATAAATTTTCTCCATCGTATTATTTTGCTGTGTTACCTACTTAGTATGTTAAAAGAATTTAAATTTTTCAGTGATTGTTAATGTTTGCTGGCGGGTGGTGCAGAGACTGAGATCTACAACTACTCAGCGTATTTATTTGACTGGTACATATTTTTTATTTTATTATACTATTGGATATTTAAGTACGATATATATTATTTATTTTTTATACTATTTATTTAATTAATATGAGTGATTGTGACTCCTTCCACTCTGCTTATGATACTGATACACCGTCTGATGATAATAGTTTCTGTTCGATTAATAATAATGCGCCAATACTTGGTGATATACTTCGTGAATGTTTTGAACAGGATTTGGGACGGTCATTTAATGTTTGCCACATAAATGCACAAAGTGTGCCCGGACATTATAGTGACCTCGTAGCAACCTTTGCCGACTCTCACGTTCATGCAATATTGATTTCCGAAAGCTTTCTGAAACCAAACCTTCTCTCCACTTATTTCCCACTTCCAGGATTTGTGTTGATAAGGAACGATAGGTTGGGTAAAGAGGGGGGTGGTGTTGCCATATACCTTCGCAGTGACCTTCCTTTTAAAATGGTTGCCTCATCTCCCTCACAATACTCAGCTAGTGCGGAGTTCCTCTTCCTGGAGGTTTGGGTCAGGGGTGCCAAAACGCTCCTTGGCGTTGTCTACAGTCCCCCCACGGTTGATTATTTCACTGATTTTGAATTGGTATTAGAATCTTTGGGGTCTGAGTACGAGCATCACATCATCATGGGTGACTTTAACACCAATCTTCTTGCAGTGGACTCTTCAAGGGCTCACAAGCTTCTCCACATAGTCGAGTCAGCCAGTCTTCATGTTTTACCACTTAAGGCCACACACCATAATAAGGATGTTGAAGACACTTGGCTCGACTTGATACTTACCTCTATTCCTAGTCTTGTTAACTTTCACGGTCAGTTCTCGGCACCGGCCTTTTCTCACCATGATCTTATCTATGTCTCTTATATCCTTAAACCTCCTAAAGTCAAACCTAAAGTGCTGCATAGGCGTTGTTTTGGGCGCATGGACAGCAATAAATTGTGTGCTGATGCCGCTGTGATCAACTGGGCACCATTAACGGACGCTACCACAGTTGACGATAAAGTTTTGTTTTTTACCAAAGAGGTAAACAGCCTCTTTGACAAACATGCCCCTGTTAAGAGAGTGAAGTTAAAGTATCCCCCAGCACCATGGCTTACAAACGAGGTTAGAATGGCCATGAAACGCAGAGACCGGGCATTTCTCAAATATAAAAAGAACCGTACGGACATAAATTGGGACACTTACAAAACTGTCAGGAATCGGTGTAACATGGTGATACGGAACGCTAAACGCCGACACATCTTTGATAATATAACTTGCTCATCACCAGCTGATGTCTGGAAGTTTCTTGGGACTTTGGGAATTGGTAGAACAAGGCAGTTGGAGCTACCCAAGACAATTGAGTTAGATGCCATTAATCGTCATTTCTCCACCTCTCCTGCAATTGATGGCCTAATCAAGCGTCAAACGGTAGACTTCATAGCCGGACTGACCAGCCCCAGTTGCACACCCTTTCAGTTTTCTCCAGTCACGTCGGATGAGGTCTTAAAAATCATCTCAGCCATCAAATCAAAAGCAATGGGCTGCGACAATATTAGTCGCCGAATGGTTACCTCCATCCTTGATCATCTCCTTCCGGCAATCTCCCATATCATAAACTTTTCTCTAGATACTGGACAATTTCCTACATTGTGGCGGAAAGCTTATGTCCTTCCCCTTCCCAAAATTTCTAATCCCTCCCTTCCAAGCCACTTTCGCCCGATCTCAATCCTACCCTTTCTATCCAAAGTGCTGGAGGCATGTGTGCATAAACAGTTATCTAATTATATACATCGTAATAACTTACTAAGCCCCCTTCAATCAGGATTCAGACCAGGACATAGCACTACCTCCGCACTCCTAAAGGTAACGGGTGACATCAGGGATGGTATGGAGAAGACTATGGCTACGGTAATGGTCCTAGTAGACTTTTCCAACGCATTTAATTGTGTCAACCACGACATACTTTTAGCCATTCTCACCCATATTAAGATCTCATCCGACGATCTGGATTGGTTCTCATCATATCTTCGGGGACGTCAGCAGTCGGTTTGTGCCGGTGAGATGTCATCGAGCTGGTGCAATCTGGACTCTGGGGTCCCTCAAGGCGGTATACTTTCTCCCCTTCTTTTCTCCATATTTATAAATTTCATAACTCCTGATCTTCAATGTACGTATCACCTGTACGCCGATGACCTGCAGTTGTACAGCCAAGCCCCCATGGACAACATTTCAGAGGCTATTGGCAGAATAAATGCAGACCTGGGTTTTATACGGAGCTGGTGTGACAGGTTTGGACTGGCCGTTAACCTTGACAAATGCCAGAGTATCATAATAGGCAGCAGTCATATGATGAGTAGGTTGAAGGATGTGGCCATGCCAGCAGTTATGTTTGATGGGAAAGTCATTCCTGTCACACTTAGTGTTAAGAACCTGGGCTTACACATTGACTCAACCCTGAATTGGCGGGTACAGGTCACTAACGTTTGCCAGAAGGTAACGGGAACACTAAGGGCTCTCTACCGCTTAAAAAACTTTCTTCCACCCAGCACCAAGACAATGCTTATGCAGGCTTTGATTTTTCCTATCTTCGACTATGGTGATGTGTGCTATTTCGACCTGAATGCAGACCTGCTCAATAAACTTGACCGACTTCTCAACAATTGCATTCGATTCGTCTACAATCTTAGGAAGTATGACCATGTTTCGGATCAACGTGCAGAGCTGGGTTGGCTACCCATCCGACGGCGACGCAATCTAAGAGCTGTCACTTTGATCTATACCCTGTTGAATTCTCCCAATGCCCCTTCCTACTTAAAATCCCATTTCCACCTTCTCGGTTCGAACCATACTAAAAATCTACGCTCCTCTAACAATCTTCTTCTTCACTGTCCCACTCATACTTCAAGCCTTGTACACTCCTCCTTCTCTGTACAATCCATTCTCCTCTGGAATGCGCTACCGTTGGAAGTCAGGATGTCCCCAAATCGTTCAATATTCAGAAACAGAGTACGGCAGATCTATAGCGAACCATAGGCAGAATAATAATAATATTATATAAGATTTTTCTATAGGACATATTATATATCTATATAATATATTGTGTAATCCGGTGTATGTACATTATAAAGTATTTATGAATGTATGTATGTATGTATGTATATGTGTATGTATATATGTAGGTATATGTATGTGTGTGTATGTATATATTTAAGTATATTATCATATTTGCCGTTTGTATGTATCATAATTACTACGTACTAGATCGATACTTCGAGCACCTACTAGACAAATCTCTGCATCACCCTAAGGTTGACTGGTAGAAAATGCCTACGGCATTAAGTCCGCCTTTGTACACATACCTATTTAATTTTGTACACCATGTTATATGGTAGGACATAGTGCACTGATATTTAATGAAAGATCTTTTGAAATACCTATGTTCCACAAAATAATACATAAATAAATAAATAAAATAAATAAATAAATATTTTATATTTGTGCATAAAGAATAAATAAATAAATAAATAGACCATACTGCAAAAAACATTTCCAAAATAGGTGTATGATACGGGATTGGTAACTTTCTCTATGTACATTTCGTAAATTATTGATAGTGACGGTAAATTTTATTGATTCTCTTCATGCTTTACACTTTTAACGCAGCTTAACACTTGTAAAAAATTTTTTTCATATAGTATATGTCTTTGGAACAAACTACACCAACTCACTGTGCAAAACGCAAGTAACGCGGGTTGACGATTAGGTATTTAGGGACAAGTTGACTTATCACATCACACAATGTTTAGTTGTATTAGTAACCAATTAGGTATGTAAAAAGGAGATAACTACACATAATTCCTACCGAATTTTCGATTAACGACTAGACTCAATTTGTTTTTTTAAGCATCATGATAATAATATTCATTATATTGACTCAAATCCTTTTCACCGTATTAGATTTTGATGTTTTGTATTCAATTGTGTAAAAAACCCATTTTTCGAAATTTCTGACTTGTCCCCTTTTACCTTGACACCACAGAAATATTTGTATGCATGAATATGGCTATTTGCATTGGTCTGGGTGTTTTTATATATAGTATGTATGTATTTACAAAAAAAAAAGTATCTAAGTATGTTTATCCGCATTCTAGATTCCATAACACAAGCTAGTTAAGCCATGCTTACCTTTTTTTTTTTTTTTTTTTTTTCGTGCGGAAATCCCCACGGATACCCCCCCTGCCGGAGCCGGAAGGGGAGGTTATGTCGGACTCGAACCGACTAAAACCGCACGCCGACTGTGGGTCTTGGTGCTAGGCCGGAGGTGAGGTTGTCAAAGACATATCCCTCGCACCCCGGCTGACCCAGGGCCATCCCTTACGGTCTGGCCCTCCTCAGGAGGGGGGGACAACGGTGTCCCCAACTCGCCCCCGGAATGGGGAGGCGCGCTTTTCAGCGCGCCGCCGCCGTGGCCTGCTTCTGCTGGGGTGACAGGCGGCTCCACCCGTCACCCCCAGACCCGCGCTCATGGGGGACGGAGGTCAGTCAGTGCCCTCCGACGCCCGAGTTGCCTGCGCGCGCGGGCGGCGCGATCCGCGAGTCTTTCTCGCTCGCGCCGCCTCTCCCGCTCCGCCGTCTCCTTCACGACCATTACCTGCTCGCTGAAGGAGACGCCGGCCGCCCACGCGTCCGCGCAGCGGACCATTGCTGTGAGCAGGGTGGCGAGGGTGAGAACTCTCACTCCCAGGGCCGCCACTAGCTCCCGCCTCGGTTCGGCCCATGCCGGGCACTCGGTGAGCGTGTGCAGCCCCGTATCCTCGCTCGCGTCGCAGTGATGGCACTCGGACGTTGGCTCTTTTTCGATCCGACACAGATATCTCCCGAAGCACCCGTGCCCGGTGATAATCTGCGTCAGTCGATACGAGAGGCTGCCATGTGGCCTCTCGAGCCGTTCCCCCATGATGGGCCTTACCGCCTCTATGACGGCATGCCCTGCGCGTCGTTGCACAAGTCGTCGCTCCCACTCCGCCACCATGATCCCGTGGAGCCGGGACCTCTCGGCCCGAATGTCTTCGGGCTCGGGATCGAATCCCCGCTCCCGCGCCTCCTTACGGAAACGATACAGTGCCGCAAGGGATCTCGCTTCCAGGATCCACGGTGGCGATCCGGCTAGGAGACTCGCCGCTTCAAAGGATATCGTGCGGTACCCCCTAATGGCCCTGCAGGCCATCGTTTGCTGCGGAGCATGCAGCAGTTGCACGAATCTGGCCCGCAGCGCGTCCGCCCATACGGGGCACCCGTACAGGGCCATGGACCGCACGACACCCGCGTAGAGTCTCCTGCAGGAGTCCTCTGGGCCCCTCAAGTTGGGCAGCAGCCGCACCAGCGCGTTAGCTGACACCAACAGTTTGGGGCGCAGACTTCGGAAGTGCTCTCCGAAGTCCCACCGACCGTCAAGTACGAGCCCCAGGTATTTCAACCGGGGCTTGATGTCGATGGGAGTACCTCTTACTGTCAAGCTGGATCCCGGGGGTGGCCCGCGCCGAGGACCATGAAAGAACAAGGCCTCGGATTTGTGCAGAGCCACCTCGAGACCCAGCCGCCGGATCCGATCCACGACTTGAGCAACAGCGGTCGTGGCCCTCTGGGTCGCCTCGCGGTGTGTAGCGCCACTCACCGTCACTAGCGTGTCGTCCGCGTAGCACGTGACGGTGGCCCCGAACGCGAGCTCACCGCGAAGCACCCAGTCGTATCCGATGTTCCACAGGAGCGGCCCCAGGACCGATCCCTGTGGGACACCGCACGACATCTCACGCCTACCGACGCCGGTCGTACTTGGGTAGATGACGGCCCTCTCCGTCAGGTACGCCCCGACTATGCGGCGGAGGTAGAGAGGCACATCGTGGTACACGAGCGCCTCCCTGATGCAACTCCAGGGCAAGGTGTTAAACGCGTTGGAGATGTCCAAAGACACCGCCAACATCACCTCGCCCCGGGCAACCGCATCCTCCGCCAGAGTCCTCACGCGCATGATGGCATCCACAGTGGAACGCCACCGGCGGAAGCCGTACTGCGTGTCCGCTAGGTCCGGCCCTACTCTAGAGAGGTGCTCGACGAGGCGCTTGGCAATCACTCTTTCGAAGAGCTTGCCCACCTCGTCGAGCAACACTATGGGCCGGTACCCGGACGGCTCGTCCGCCGGGCGTCCGTCCTTGCGGATGAGGACCAGTTTCCCCGTCTTCCACATCTTCGGAAACTGGCCCCGCTCCAGGCATGCGCTGAGGAACCCTCGCAGTCGGGGTTCGAGACCGTCTTCTCCTAGAGCTAGGACCCACGCACGGCCTGGAATGCCGTCGGGTCCCGGGGCGGTGTTCTTCTTGGCTCTAAGCCGTCGCACCGCCAGCTCTAGTTCTACCCAAGTGACCTCGGGCACGTCGTCGTCAATAACCACGCCGGGCGCATCAGGCGACCGAGGTGGCGGAGTCATCTGCGGCGGAACGTGTTCCGCCCGCGCCGGGAACAGGGATGCCACCACTCCTCCAAGCAGAGCCGGATCGAGAACCTGGGTCAGAGGAGGGGCCCGGGGGCGCAGCTTTCCTCTTACCAAGCGGTAAGGCCGCCCCCATGGGTCCCGCTCCAGTGTCTCCAGCAGCTCCCTATAGGAAGCTGCCTTGGACCGCTTGATCTCCGCTCGGAGGGCATTCCTGGCTTCCCTGTATCCCTCTTGCAACTCCGCCACTAGGTGATCTGTGTCTGCGGGGCGGCTACGCCTCCTACGGAGCCTGGCCCACCGGCGGTGCGCGATCACGCAGGCTTGACGCAGCCTCGCGATCTCCGCAGTCCACCAGTAGACCCGGCGCCTCGGACTATAGGCTGGAGCCCTAGACATACCCGCATCGCAGACAACAGTCATGGCCTCCCGGAACCACGCCGCCTCGTCATCGATGTCGTCAGGCCTGTCCGGCACCATGGCCCAGGCCTGCACGGAGGCGGCTTCCAGGAGAGCATCCCTATTCAGTCCCCTAAGCACCCAGCGCGGCTCGCGTGGGGCCGGTGTGACCGGCGCATCATTCTCGGGAGGGGAGACATCAAACCGAACGTATCGGTGATCCGACAGTGTCTCCACCTCCACGACAACACGCCAGCCCCGCACACGTTGCGACAGCGGAGCGCTCGCGAATGAGAGATCAACGATCGAACTCGCCCCGCGCTCCGCCACCCAGAACGTGGCTTCGGCCCCGCGATTCTGGAGAACCAGACCGAGAGTAGCGGCCCAGCTCTCCAGAGCCCTACCTCGCGGGTTCGTGTGCCGGGACCCCCAAGCCTCAGACCAGGCATTGAAGTCCCCAAGCACAAGAACCGGGCGAGGGTGACAGGCATTGACGACGTCGGTCAGCCGCTCCAGCGACTGCCGATACTGCCCTATGCGTCGGTGTGATGCCGGCGTGAAGTAGACGGCCACGACCGCAATCTCCCCCACACGCGCCGCTACGATGCCATGCTCCCTTGCGATCACCACAAAGGGAGGGGCACCCGCAGCGGCGTTACGCACCAGTGCCGCCGATCCATCCAGGTCGACCACCCAGGCAGGCCCGGGGGGCCGGTGGGTGTACGGATCGGCGACAGCGGCGACGTGTATGGACCACTGTGCCATGCTCTGGAGCAGAAGAGCCTGAGCATCGACACCGTGGCCCACGTTCGCCTGCAGGATGCGGAGCTGGGGATCCATTATGGAACCATCTCCGCATCCCGCCGCGAACTATCGGCGGAACGCCCACCTCGTGGCTTCGGCTCCCCTCCGGTGCAGGCCTTGCTGCCAACCCGATGGTCGGCCGGTTTGCCCCCCGCTGCACACCTAAAACAGTGCAGCGGAGCCTCGCAACCACCGGCCTTGTGACCGGGCTGGCCACAGCGGAAGCAGCGGTCGCCGACCGTCACCTCCGCCGTGCACTGCACCCCCACGTGTCCGACCGACAGGCACCTAAAGCACCTAGCCGGTCGAGCCTGCAGGAGCTGTGCCCGCACCCCAACAACGCCGTCCACCACGAGGACCCGCTGATCAGCAGCCTTTTGAGCTGCCGCGATGGGGCAGCCGACAACTGCCGCCCCCTGTCCGCGACGGCCGTAGCGTATTGCTCCGACCTTAACCGCCTCCAGGGGGCAGCCCCCGGCCTCCGCCACGGTGGCCCGAATTTCTTCGGCCGTGATGGAGTCGTCCAGGCCCGAAATACGCAGTTCTGCGCACTTGATGGGCCTGGACACCCGGACGTCGGCTGCGTCCAGCGTCTCCCTTAGCTGAGCCGCTATGGCATCAGCCTGGGGACCGCTGGAGGCACCAGGGACCTGGATGAGGCGGGCCCCCGTCCGAGTCTCCGTGACTCGGAGGGGCTTCGCCAGCTTAAGAGACCCCATATCTATGAGGCCTCTGGCCCGCCTCACCAGGTCGGGGTATTGCACGCCCCTCTCCGCGGCCTCCGGCGTCATCGTCAAGACGACAGCCGTGGTGCGGGGGACGCGCAGCCTTCCCGGCGCTCCCTTCGCGGCAGCCTCGGCCTTCTTGGCCTTTTTAGCTGCCCTCCTCTTAGCGTTCCGCCTCTTCCGGGTTTCGCCGACTACCTCCCAACCTCCTGCCGGTGAGGCGCTTGTAGAGGCAGTCGGGGCCGGAATCGAACCTGGGGCCAGGGCTGGGGCTGGGGCAGAGGACGTCTTCCCCTTGCCCTTCCCCTTTCCCTTGCCCTTGGACTGGGCGCCCTGCGCGGCAGCGGCCGGAGCAGATGGCACAGCGGATGGGCTGCTGGCCGACTCCTGCGGGGTCCCCGTAGCTGCTGGGCGACCCCTTTTCACTGCTCCGGCATACCCTGTAGGCGACGCCAGGGGCGGACGGCGGATAGAGTCCATGATGGACTCCAATCCGCGCTTTGTCCGCTCCTCGTGCGCCGCCTGCCGCGCCTCCTGCACCGCCTGCGCCGCCTCCAGCCGCCTTTCCATGGCGGCCAGAGCCGCTACGACTGCCGCCAGTGGGTCTGTAGGCTGCACCGGCATCGGCACCGGCGGCAGCGGTCGGACAGGCGGTGTCGGTGGCAATTCCGGCTGCACCAGTGCCTCCAGCCGCAGCGGCGACCTCGACCGCACCGGCGACACCGACCGCACCGGCGACACCGACCGCACCGGAGAAGACGGCCGAGCCGACGCCTTCGGCGCTGCCGACTGCGCGACTGGCTTCCGCCGCGCCGACCGCGTGACGCGCCCCTCCGGCAGCCCGGCGACGACCTTCTGCAGGTCCGCAAACTCGGCCGCCATCTTGGCCATCTCTTTGCGGTACTCTGCCGCCTGCCGCTCCGAGGCATCGATTAGCTCGACCTGTCGTCTGCCTAGCTGAGCCCGCTCGTCCCGCGACTCAGCCAGCTCCGCTCTGAGCAGGCCGAACTCATCGATAAGGCGCGTCGTCGCCCGTCGCAGCCGGACTTCCTCCGGCCCCATAGACCCCGCCCGGGTCCCTATCACTTCCTCCAGGGCCTGCAGTACCTCCCTAGAAGTAGGGTCGGTACGGGGCATGGGCGTGGGCGCCGCCGAGGTGGAGGGACTCGGCGGCGCTACGGCATCTCTCAGGGCCGGGGCCCGAGAGGAGGGCGTTTGGGGGATGGCCCTCTTGCCACCCCGCGTCTTCCCCCGACCGACCATGGCAACCTTGGGCGGGGGGGAGTCCTCGCTGCCGTTGTTGGGCTCCTCGTTTGAGGACGAGTCGGTCAAGGTGACGGCTGCGTCCGACTCAGTCCTCCGTGGAGGAGGAGCAGCCTTCTTTCCGCCGTTCCTCCTCCGTGCAGATTTCCGGGTCTGCAGACCCACCGGGCTGTTCGCCCTGCTCTTCTCGGTGGCGGTGTCGAAGTTTTCCGACACCGCCGCAGTTGGTGACGCGACCTCCGCGTCGTGGCGCTGCGCGACCTCCGCGCAGTCTGTTTCACTAGGTAGGGGGGGGTTTTTATGTGTATCAGGTTTCATAAATGTTCCCACGAGCATGAGACGAAAGGTTACACTTCCCGGGTGACGCTCTTTCCGAGAAGCGGGGTACATACTGTGGAGGTCCCCTGGTGTCCACAGGTTTTAATCGACTTCGCTGTCGGGTTTTTAAGACTTTTCCTTGTCGCGGGCCGGCCAATTAAGGCAAGCCCCGCGGCCTCCAGGTTACCGGCATACTGAGTGTGGCTAGCACTCAGATCGTTGTCGATAACTAGGAGGTTACGCGACGCGGGGGAGCAGCCAACTCTCCCAACACCGACGGTGGCACGAGTGCCTGTCAGCCCCTGCGCGAGCAGTGGGCCAACCCGTCCCTGGATCTCGCGGAACCCTTGCCTCTCCCCTGTCCCCTCTGAGAGCAGAGGGATACTGGGAGCGACTAGCGGGAACCGGATCTCTCTCCGCGGGCCTTGAAGCCCCGCCACACCACGACCCCCTCTGGGTCGACTAGCCCTCAAAAGGGCTGTTTGAATGGAAGGAATCCTACGGATCCCTTCCCGCGGGCCTTGCAGGCCCGCCATACCACGACCCCCTCTGGGTCAGCTAGCCCTCAAAAGGGCTGTTTGAATGGAAGGAATCCTACGGATCCCTTCCCGCGGGCCTTGCAGGCCCGCCATACCACGACCCCCTCTGGGTCAGCTAGCCCTCAAAAGGGCTGTTTAAATGGAAGGGATCCTACGGACCCCTTCCCGCGGGCCTTGCAGGCCCGCCATCCCACGACCTCCTCGTGCAATGAGGTCGGCCGTTGGGTTATTCGTCAACGGCCAACAGAGCTCCTAAGGTGGGAGCCTGTTAGCCGTTGTCCAGGGTGCACCAGCCCCTCCGCTTCCGCTCCCCAGGACCGCAGTCCAAAGGGGGAAGAAACGGAAAGGCCAGCGTGGAGGTTACCCAACCCGCACCCCAAGCCATGCTTACCATGGGTCTAGATAGCGTTGTGTGGAATGTTAAAAAAAAAAAAATGGAAAATTCACAATAGCTGTAAAGTCAGAAAAAATCCCGGTTGGTAATTTACTGTACCATTAATCATTGACCATTAATCATTAACCATCTGATATTGGCCAGAAATAGTTGTCTAAAAGTGACTATTCATACTTTCCGTGAAGCGACTACCACCTGACCTTCACGACCCACTGCCTATATCGAAGTTGTGTAATTAGACCAGCTGTCAAACTTTTTAGGACACCAACTGCCCGTAACAACTATAGATGTTCGTATAACAACGGATACGAATCGTATAGATTCGTATAATGACGGCTTAACGTGCTCTTCGAGGTAAAAAAATATTTAGACTAATTCAAATAGCAATTATCCATACATACAATTGTTTACACTGAGCGGGAATAGAACCCGCACCCCCTGCGTAACAGTTGAGTTCATTACCACCACGCTACGAAAGCTGTCGATTCAATAACACGATCAATAGTATAGTTATTTGTTATGTAATATAGATGGATATCATCCAGGGAAGTGAATTCAATCGCTCTATAATACAAGGACTGTACAAATATACCCTGTAATTCTATGACGCTTTATGATTCAATCAAAGCTGTTATTAAAGGATGAATCAGAGTTTTGACAGGCGCCACGGACCTCTCCTATTGTGACTGAGTTTGTTAACTTTAACTTAATTTTAACTTTAACACAAAACTTCTAACAAATTAAATGATGTTTTTGTAAGTACAATTTCAATGTTTTATTTAAGAATATCTGTGTTGACATCATCCGCGTGGAATTACAACTAGGTTTTAATTTATTGCGCGGTACCCCAAGTGAATATCTCGACAAACAAAATTGATTCATCAGTTTCGGAGGTAAGCCGAAATAAATAGACAATATTATTCAAAAATTAGTGTTTTTAAGCATTGTATACAGTTACAAGTCCTATTTATTTTACTAAATGCTGTTGTTTTGATACTACAAAAATATCGAGACACTTAAATTTAATATACTTATCTGTGTAGACTTTATTTTAAAATATTTAGGTAAGGAGACGTGTAGATAAAGCCCTACCTTTTAGGGTATAACCTAATCAGTCTGAAAAGACCAAACGTCTGGAACAACTATTAAAGAGACATTGAGAACGTAATTAAAAAAATATACTACGTATATTAAAATTTCCTTGATACAGCATCAAAATTATCACATCCGTAGATCTAGGACACAGGCCGTATGCAAATTAAACGCAGTGACTACACAAGTATGCTCACATGCCCGTACATTACCGCATAACCAAGCTTCATATTCATTAACCTCCGTAGCCAGCCCTCAATGAAAGCACGACAATTTGACAAGAATAACAAACCAGCTCGCAAGCATAACACGCTGTGGAGCCAAGCGAGCGAAATTAATATGAGAATATATTCTAGGAAATGTTCTAGCAATTTCTTAACGACCAGTCAAGCTTGCCTATGTATTTGAATATGTTTATGTAGGGTATCCAAGTCTGGTAGATGAATATATATAGCCGCTATTCTGTGCTCCTAGTAGGTATAAATGTGCTGGCTTGTCTGGATAAAAAACTAGCCTTTTAGTTGGAGTGTTCTGTAGTAGTTTTAACATCATTCATACAACAATCCCAGTTGCTGAGTCTACACTTTGGAGCTGACGTGTGATGACGGAGAAAGAATAACAGGTGTCACCATGCCGTCTGATCCGAACGATGTCGTACTAACGGAAAAATACGCAGACGATATCACTGCGATGAAAGGAAACGTCGACATAAAACCCTGTTTCAACCCATCTAGCCAGTATAGGCAGCGTAGGCCAAAGCTGGGAGGCTTGAAATTGGGAGAGGCCCAGCAGTGGACTGCGATACGCTAATTGATTGATTGACTTTGGAGCTCAGAGTTCGTTCTTCTACTCCTCTTCACCATGATAACTGCCGTCTCCATCATCTTGAGGAAAGCTTTACTTGAGAGGAAAATACATTGCTTGTTAACCTCCAATGTAGGTAAACGGCACCATTGAGAAGCAGCAATAAATGCAACTTTATCACGTTTAAGTCCATTTCACGTTAGCATGTATCTGCCACATGCTGTATGCTATGGTCGGCTACGAATTCCAACCTTTTAGTCCTCTCTAAGTAATATTTTAATTCATCAAAAGATTACCTTGACAGGTCACACCGTTTTCAACTCTATAAAAATCTAACAAAATGTTCTGTTACATTTCATTGCACTCCGCCCCCGTCCATATTAAATAAAATTTTAGTATTTATGCTGGACAGTTTTAGCTTCCCTAGGCGAGAACCGAGAGCTATAAATAGAGCACTTAACGGAACATTCAGCTAACGTAAGGCTTTAAATCTGTTAGATGAGTTACAGACTTAGCCGGTATCGTTTCCGGAGACAGTCTTATGTGGTCTTAGTATAGATGAGATAAACGCCGCAAATAGCTCGGACACACCTGGTATAAGATAATGCAGGATAGCGCAAAATGATTACTAGTACAGATTACATAATAGTGATAGTAGTTGTAGTTGAGACTACTAATTCACTTTTTAACCTCTCCAGATACCAAAAACCCTTGGGGTCAAATTAACCTCACCTGCAGGCTGATTGACATGCTTATTGAGGGAGGGGGTAGCCTTTCAACGTTGAAACTTGGCAGGTAAGACGTTCTCATTAAATATTGCATGTGAAGCGTGAATTACCACACAATTTGATAATCAAAAAAAAATTTATAAAGGACACGTCAATATGACTTCACCTCGCCTGATGGTAAGCTAATGGCAAAGTCTCGGAAAGAGGGTCACCATCGTAAACATGTACCATGTTAACAGTTGTGGCACTCAGCTTAACGGCCTCATCAGATACCTTTTCACGCCTCGCTTAAAGGACCCGGGAGTGTAGGAAGAAGGAAACACGTGAGCTGGCAGGGAATTCCAGGTCTTAGTGGTGCAGCATAGGAATGAGTCACTGAAACGCTTGGTTCTACAAGCTATATTCTGCACCGTATACGGATGACTTCTTAGCCCTGCACGTGTTATCCTGTCAAGCAAAGGAGAGGGTGGGACTAATTATCACAGAATTCCCATAAAAAACAACTTCAATTTCATTTCTGAATAAAGATTCTGCGAGAAATATTAAGCAATTACAGATAAGGTAATAAGTACCAGCTGTAAATAAAATGAATAAGTAATTTACGCTTTTAAATTAGGCCATTATACAAAACTTCATAAATCATAAGCCATACCTCGTTGAGCGGTTAAGGATTTTCTAAGGCTCAATTCTCATTGACCTCATTTTGCCCTGTTAGTTCCCAGTGGAGTAGAATAGGACCACCTTTTTTTTTTCTTGCGGAAATCCCCTCGGATACCCCCCTGCCGGAGCCGGAAGGGGAGGTTATGTCGGACTCGAACCGACTAAAACCGCACGCCGACTGTGGGTCGTGGTGCTAGGCCGGAGGTGAGGTTGTCATCGACATATCCCTCGCATCCCGGCTGACCCAGGGCCATCCCTTACGGTCTAGCCCTCCTCGGGAGGGAGGACAACGGTGTCCCCGACTCGCCACCGGAATGGGGAGGTGCGCTTCTTAGCGCGCCTTCACCGTGGCCTGCTTCTGCTGGGGGGACAGGCGGCTTCACCCGTCACCCCCAGGCCCGCGTTCATGGGGGACGGAGGTCAGTCAGTGCCCTCCGACGCCCGAGTTGCCTGCGCGCGCGGGCAGCGCGGTTCGCGAGTCTCGCTCGCTCACGCTGCCTCTCCCGTTCCGCCGTCTCCTTCACGAGCATTACCTGCTCGCTGAAGGAGACGCCGGCCGCCCACGCGTCCGCACAGCGGACCATTGCTGTGAGCAGGGAGGCGAGGGTAAGAACTCTCACTCCCAGGGCCGCCACTAGCTCCCGCCTCGGCCCATGCCGGACACTCGGTGAGCGTCTGCAGCTCTGTGACCTCGCTCGCGTTGCAATGATGGCACTCGGACGTTGGCTCCTTTTCGATCCGACGCAGATACCGCCCAACGCACCGGTGCCCGGTGACAATCTGCGTCAGTCGATACGAGAGGCTGCCATGTGGCCTCTCTAGCCATTCCCCCATGATGGGCCTTACCGCCTCTATTACGGCATGCCCCGCGCGTGGTTGAGAATAGGACCACCTGGGGTCCTCTCCTCTCTCCCCTCTCCACCCGACAGTAAACATACAGCCCAAGACAAAGCACCCGCTAGACGGCAATAGGCTCGCCTCCTATTACGTGGGACCGAAAATCATAGTTGGCGACAGGTAAGTTAATACACCTCTGCCTACCCCTTCGAGGATTTACAGACGTGGATATATGTTTGTATGTGATGCTCATTGAAAGAGGAATGGCTGGCAGTGGTCTTTTTGTGGCAAAGTATTACAAACTATTTTAAATCTTATACACATGATAAAAAGTTCATAATTATTTGAACGTAAAGAAGCGCATGCCGCGTGCGCGGCGTCACGTGACGCTACGAGATGCTGCGCGAAGCTTCTGGCAACTTTTTCTAGTATTTCAACCGCTACCGGCCGCTGCTCTTTCAATGAGAATTAACCCTAAAACACTCGGTCACGCCTCCCGAGTAAAATAATTTGTTAGCAACTTTACGTAAAGGAGTATTTTGAGATGTTATTCAACAAAATTATTTGATTTTAAAATGTTTCTGGGATTTAGCGAGATTTAATAAAGATGAAGTTTTTGTGTACAAGGAAGCGTCTATATTAAATTGTATTGGTTCTTAGAAGTTATTTAGAACGTTATTCGTTGAGTGATTTCATAAAAAAATTGCAGGTTTTTTGATGTAAGAAATTGGAAAGCCTTTCTGGCACTTCTCACGAATACTAGAGGAATTATTGCTGTTAACGCTGGAAATGAATGGACCTAGAAAGTATAACTCCAACGTAGGAATACGTAGTTTGAATTTTTTTCTCTAGGTGTGATCTAGCACTGGATTATATAGTCTTTGAATTAGACGATCGACTTATTTCAGCGTAGCACAAATTTTGTCCCGAATTCTCTCAGTACTCGGAGTAAAAATCTATGACTAGATAATTATAATCTATCTTGACAATTATGGAATAAACTGTATCATGTACTCATTCTATGAGTACATGATACATGTACCGCATGGTCATGCGGGATGCTATTTGCTTCTATCCTTACGCAGTTCAAAAGTTTCTTCTACAGTCAGTAAATGTTTCAAGCTAGCCTGCCGTTTCAAAATCTTCGAATCTCCTATTTTTTTCCAATATGTCATCAATGTGATGAGTGTATTGCATCTGTGTCCATCCAACAAATGATATAGACCAAGAGTCAATGACGACCAGGCCTTCGTTATTTTATAAAAGCTGAATTTTTTTCAGGCAGCAACGAGTAGGTAGTATGAAGTGCCACAATTTTAACTTAATATACCTGGGGAGGAATTCTACAATGCCTAAAGTTACACCCGTTTTTTTTCTCATTTTTGTATATATTGTACATTTAGTTATAATACTGTAATTAATTAGTTTATTTTATTGTTCTTGACTTAATTAGGTAATGTAAATATATATTTTTAAATTTATTTGTTTGTGGAAGAAATAAAGCAATTTGTGTAAGTAAAAAAAATATATACACTGATCGTTCTTACCTTCGTTGGGAAAATGCCCTGAGAAAATTAACGAAGGTCGTGTGACGTCGTGGACTCTTGGTCTAAATCAACAAGATCTTCTGAATTTAAAACTTAACTTGATTATCTGATACAATACGGCATGCAAATCTTATTCTCAGAACGTGCAGAAAATTAAATAAATATAAAACTTAACTAACTTGAATAAAATTCTTCCTTTATCAACAATGGGCACAAGAAGCTGTTAAATTTACCATAAATTTATCAAAAATTTACTCTTACCTCCCTTATACGGGTGTTAATTAAGTGATATCTTATATTTTACTTAGTGTTATTTACATACCGCGAGCTTGAAAGGAATTAAAAGAAAATGATTGTGAAAATTCGTAGGGTGCGAGCACACCGTAATGACTGCATGCGGGCTGTTTGTTCGCCCGAACTTTGTCGAATATTTGTTTTGCAAGAAACAGATTTATATAATTTGGAGTCTGTAAGTACATTTTATTTGAAATTTTGACGCCTAAGGTGTGTATATCGAGATTTTATTTATTTAAAACGTGTGGTTCTTGGTGAAAAGAAAAATAGAAGGTCCATTATATCTGCTGTTTCTATTAGGTTCATTCATAGTAACTAAAAGATAAGGCTAGGTACATTTCATGTGATTGTAATTGGTGACAATTGGTCACAGTATAATCGAAAAAGATGGTTGTATCAAGTACCATGTATAAAAGCCAGCTTTTAGTTAGCCAGTAAGAAGCGTCTTGCTAATATTCGACCTATAAACAAATTATTTGCTTGATTGCCACTGCAGTGGACACAAAATGCATTATGAAACATGGAGCCAATTGAAACTTCTCGGGCGGGACTTGACCCGAATTTGTAATCGAGGTGGTCAAGTCATTACCCCTGTAAGGGAAAGATCGCGGGTTCGAGTCCCGCCCGAGAAGTTTAATTTTTTCCTATGTATTCGGTTTGTATAGTTAGCTTAATGCTGTAAAATTTATTCTTGGAGACAATTTTCAACAAGTTTAACAATCAATAGCTTATTACCAGCTAGTTACATGTAAAGGTAACCTCACACTAACGCGAAACATTTTGTTACCGAACAATGTTACGTCATATATAGCGCAGATCCATATTTACATGTCACTATCCTCCCGGAGTGGTCACTACAGCTTTATAGGCTCCCCGGGATGTTTGCAGCTCGAAGTGCGCAGCAAGCGCGCACCAACTGCACTCGATGGATATATTGGAATAAAGCAAATAAAGCTGCAGATCCACTCTATATGCATGTAAATCGGCCCGGGGCCCCGATACCGAATACAGATTGAAACGAACGGCGGCTTAACATTTTTATTGGATACAACTAGCGCTTGACGGCTTTGCGTGCTATTTTAAGGTGATGATGCGATCTTTGAAGGAATACTTGTTTTATTTTTTATTCAAAGGAGTTGGAGGGAATCAGTGCCTACCTGCTGGTGGTTTTATCGGCGGCTTGAATCACGTCTTTGCGGTGACGGCTTTCTTGCTGAACACAGATCACTTGGTCGTGAAATTTTAAATGTTCATGAGGCGGTTATATTAAATTTTAGAGATTTAGCACGTCACAAAATTAGAGCGTATACGTCGCGGCGGCGAGTTGAGTACGGTGGTTTTTGAAGCACTGACTTTTGTAGGGAAACGGAAGTTGGAAGGAATGAGTAGTGTTGCCCTACGAAAGATGCGTTTTGTTATGCGTAATAATTATGTGTGATATGGAGTGAGTTGTGCGTTTAGTTGACATATAAAAAACAAAATAAATTAAATATTCACAATGGCGCAGCCAGGAGTTTTTTGTTTACTTTGTTTACACTTTACATCATATCTTTGAGGATGCCGTGAGGCGAAACCGGTCAGGTGAAAAATAAAATTATGTGGAAAAGTACAAAGTGTCTTACTCAGTATAAGTTGTTTGTTTCTTGGTTTATTGTAATTTTTATTTGTTTGCATAGATGTTCAGTGAGTTTGTTAGACGAGAGTTTTTGTCTATTTTATAGATTTGTTTATATTCAAGTGATGTTTGAATTGGCACTGCATGGAGATTTTATATTTGAAAAAATGTCTAGCACCGCGAAATACAATCCATATACGGTGCAGAGTATACCTGCTAGAATCAAGCGTTTCAGTGACTCATCAGCAATTATGTCATTTCATAATAACGTGAACTACATGACCAGTACCATGGGGTAAGCACTCTAAGAAAATATATCTAGTATATATTAAAAATAATAGAGGGCACTCAGTGGTCTCATTTTAAGAAATAAAATAGTTGAAACGTTTATTTCCCTATTTAGAATCACGTAAATTATTGCAGAATTTCAAAACATGATAACGTAATCATTTAAGCAAATGAAACTCGTTGTTATATAATAAATAAAGATTTAGTGACAAAAGTGATAATTTAAGGAACCGCCATCTAACGGCAATTTTGTCCAACTGTCCATAGAATCAATATAGATTAGAATATTATTTTATGGTTTAATTCAGTCTTATTCAATCACGTGTTTAAAGCATTCTTTGTTTTTGATAAGTTATTTTTTAATAGTAAAAATTAGAGAAGTTTGCCAACACGTTGTTGCCATTTGTCATATTTCCAAACGCTGTTAGGTACTAGAACAGCGTTTGGAAATAAAAGTTGCCTGCTTGTTTTCGGAAGCTCTGTGTGTAACCGGTTTTTGTTCCTGATTGTGCATCTGTTTAGAAGTACGTTATATTATCTGTGCAAGTAAGTATTCTTATCACTCAGTCTAATATTGATTAAAAGTCTCTTCACGTCAATTGGTCAAAAATTAGAACTTCACAATTCCGAATCCAATGCGTTAATTTCGTTACTAGTTCCAACCTGCCAAGCCACACACAAACTAATTCCTTAACAAATAAATAAGCCACACACGGAGCCACAGCCAATTGCTTTGTATTCTGTATTCTGCATACAAGAGTGAGGCAGATTTGTTAACTCTATCGAAATGATCCAATATGCAAATGGTACATACACTCGCTGCATGCTCGCAAAGAGTAAGGTTAAGGATGACTACACACACTCAATATTATTGACAATAATTATATCTTGTATGTATCTATACTATTATATAATTGTAACGTAATTGTGTCTGTACAGTCGACAAAGCAGATACGGTCGCACTTTTTCATTTATAGTTGTATACTAGCTTTTGCCCGCGGCTCCGCCCGCGTGGTTGTAGGTTATCGCGAGCAAACATAGCCTATGTCCATTGTCAAGGTCTAATCTACCCATGTACCAAATTTCATCAAAATCGGTTCAGCAGTTAAGGCGTGAAAGCGTAACATACAGACAGACAGACAGACAGACAGAGTTACATTCACATTTACAATATTAGTAATGTGTAATCGTATCTCCTTTGTCGACTGTGCATTGCAAATATTAATAAAAAACTTGAATCAACAATTCCGAACCTAAAACTAGTTTGTCATAAAAATACTGCACGAATTTTATGCGATTTTTTTGCCGGACAAGGCCGGAGATATTATTATGACAAAAAGTCGCCACAACCGATATCATACTTGAACATGTAGTTGGAGCCCTAAAAATCCAACAACTTTGATATCTCCATTGGGTAAGTTGTGAAAGTCAGATGGCAATCACTTCACGGAAAATATCGAAGTGCAGTCAGGCACGCAGTTAGACTCCCAAATAAGGACGCAACTCGGATTAACACATCATCGACATCGACATCTAAGCAGGTGGCACCTAGGGGATCGGTAAAGACTATATAATAATATGTATGTTATTGACAATATTATTGCTAGTGTGTGGTGTCCCTAACAGCTTCCGAAAGAAATTCTCTCTCTTACATATTGATGAAACGACGAAGGTAATTCCGAATGTGTAATACACTGGATTGTTTGTAGATTGTTCGCCATCTAGGACCTCATTTGGTTCTGTATACACTTGTTTGGATAGGTACTCAGAATAGTTAACAAGCTTTGGTTTTCCAATACAGTAAAATTTATTAAGGTTCGAGTTTACGGCAACCGCCCAGCTATGTGGGTAACAAATGCCTGGTAATGGCACCCCCACCAGGTCCAGGTAGAAGGGGTAGGCCTAAGAAGGACGCCCAAGATCGTGCGAAGTGGAGGAGGAAGAGATGGAAGGAGGACCCTGAGCTCCGCGGAAACCGTGGCCTCGGATGCAATCAGGACTAACGTCTTTATGTGGATGATGATGATTAAGGTATGAGTTTTTGTTGGGTAGTTATTTTTATATTTTCGATTCTGGAGTTTTAAGATAGCTGAATTTATCAGTTGAAGTGATTTTAACATTATTTGAATTTATTATTGATCTTTGAGATGTTATGATCACCGTTTCGAAACTTTCTTATTATTTATTAGTTTAGCTGCGAGTCTGTTAATAAAGTCTAAGCTATTACAATATGAGGTTCTTCAAGATTGGCATTAGAAGTTTCCTACAGAGTTGGCAACACGCCCCATGGTGTTGTCCATGGTCAGTTCCTAAGTTTTAGTTTTATTAGTAATTAGATGTTTCAATAGCAAAATACACTGTTTTCATGTAATACCGAAGAGATAAGAGGTAAATTGCAGGTATTAATTTTATTTATCTCTACCTACCTCTTCGGTGATATATGAGCAGTTAATGAAATCATCGATGATGATGATAGATAGCGTTGTGTAGAATGTTGTGGAATATTTATTTATATAATATGTCGCGTGGATGTCGGTTATCGCGACCAAACATAGCCTATGTCCTTCCTCATGGTCTAATCTACCCCTATACTAAATTTCATCAAAATCGGTTCAGTGGTTTAGGCGTGAAAGCGTAACATACAGACAGACAGACAGACAGTTACTTTCGCATTTATAATATAGCTTTTGCCCGCGGCTCCGCCCGCGTGGATGTCGTTTATCGCGACCAAACATAGCCTATGTCCTTTCTCAAGGTCTAATCTACCCCTATACCAAATTTCATCAAAATCGGTTCAGTGGTTTAGGTGTGAAAGCGTAACATACAGACAGACAGACAGACAGAGTTACTTTCGCATTTATAATATTAGTATGGAAGTATGGATTAGTATGGATTAGTATGGATTAGTATGGATTAGTATGGATTAGTATGGATTAGTATGGATTATTTATTTATATCCTTGACTCCTTATATGTGGATTTCATATAAACGGTACCTATGTATGGAATATATATGTGTATGGTATGTATGAACGTTAACGTATTTAATTCATTACAAACGAATATGTTCATGCTAATGTCTTCTTCTTCATCTTAGCGGTAATCCCAGTCACATCCGAAGCTTGCAGCTTGGAGTCTAGGGTCCGACTTATCAGTCTAACTGCGGATTTGGCTAAGTTCTCATATGCTAATGTAAACTATTTTTTTGACTACATCGAAAAAAATGAAATGCTCAAGTGGGACTCTGAACACGACCTTTCCCTTACAGAGGAAATGATCCTCCAACTGAGCTATTGAGCCACACTTAATCACTTCAAATTTCTCTGTGCCGATGTATTCAAATTTTAAGTTACTTAAATGCTACGTATAAAAATTCATTCCAATGTAAACTATATTATTAATGCAAATTTTCTCGTCTTAATCTTCTATCAATTAAATAAATTCTCTCGTCATAAACCGTAAATATTAAAGCATCGTATAGTAGATATAGATATCGTTCTACACCTAAACCACAGACTAAACGTTTACAAACTCATTTATTAAAATGATATCACGACGAAAAGTTTCAAATTGAGCTTCATAAATTCAAGTAATTTCATTCTGACTTTTAATTGGAACTTTATAAAGCCTGTTAAACAATGTTGTGACAAATCTGAGAGTAACGGAGAAAAATATTTAAGGCGATTACAGACATGTTGCCCTGTTAACCGAACCGGTGTAATCCGATCATCAGCTTCGTTCGGAAATCTATGCTGGTACCAACAACAGCCAATTTGTTGAATCAGAACGATGAGAGACGGATTTATAATTACTGATTATTCTGTCGTCAGCTATTGTATATGTCCCGGCTTAAATTAGCAAAAAAAACATATACAGGGTGTAATCGTTAAGTGTGTCCAGGCCATTATTTCGTAACTATTACAGATATCAAAAAACTTTAAACTGATATCGAAAGTTCGTTACGTAATGAGTAAAATGCCATCTAGATAGTTTTGTTACTCTGTTAGGTTAAAAATCAGTTTCCTTTAATATCAGTACTAAGCTAAAACATTTTTTAAAATTAAAACACTAAAACCTTTCTACTAATCTCATACTAAATGTATGGGAGTGTTTAATGTCAAAATTTTAGATACCTCTCGTTTGATTTTCTGAAGTTATTGATGGCATTTTACTCATTACGTAACGTACTTTCGATATCAGTTTAAAGTTTTTTGTAATCTGTAATAGTTACGGAATAATGGCCTGGACACACTTAACGATTACACCCTGTATATCTAATCCAATTATACGTGGTACGTCACCTACAGGGACCAATCTATGGTTAAATAAATTTCAAGAAAAAAAAACTTTAATATTGCATTTCATGTTACTTCAAAAGTATGGTGTCTGTGTGGTCACTGCGAAAGAATACAAGTATCACCACCCATCTAATCCGACGGGTGTCGTAGGAGGCGACTAACGGCAAAATACGCAGACGACATCACTGCGAGAGAAGGAAAATTCGAAAAAAGAGTCTGTTCCAACCATGGAGAAGGAAATGATAGCGGAGTTGTTGCAAGGCAATCGAGTCGCGTGCCATCCAAACGTCAAATGGACTCATTCGGTAGGAACGTTATACCTATGAATTCCTTCGACTTTTGACACCCCGCGCATCTCGCTTCCCACCCGCATTCGACGCGCGTTTTTATTAGGAGAAATATCAATGGGGCATCTCCGTTACTTAATCGTATCCGTGGTTCCTGCCCACCTGGCCAGCGTGGAAACAGTAGGCTAAAGCCAACATCGGGAGAGGCCTCCAACAGCGGATTACGATAGTCTAAATTATTGATGATTGTCTTCGAAAGTGAAGCACTTACCATAACATATCCACTATAATATTTTTAATACATCAAAATTTAAATAAAATGTAGCTTCTGTGATTTAAGTTAAGGATGAACGTTTTTAGGACATTCTGTCATTTAAGCCGAACGAAGCACTGAACCGGATTAATGAATTCATTGAAATAAAACCACTTTTTACGGATTGTATCGCGATATATTTGTTATTATTTACTTTTTAAACCGACGTTTCGGCTGCTTTGCAGCACCCATGATCGCGGTGTGACATTCGCGTAAACTTTAGAAAATATCATTATTGAATTCAATTGACCCTCACCAATTTTTTCCACTATAATAAATCGGATCAACTATGACATCGGAATGTCTGTAACACGCTTTAACTTTTAATATAAATTCTAAGTTTTTAATAAACTAAAAACTTAGTGTAACAAATGTATCGCAGATGAAAACCTTTTATTTTAATTAAAAATAGATACTTAATCATTCATTAACGTCAGAGGTTTGATGAAATTCTTGTAAGAAATTTTAAGTCAACATATTTCTTTTAGGGTTCCGTACTTCAAAAGATAAAACAGAACCCCTATAGAATCACTTCGGTGTCCGTCTGTCAGTCTGTTTTACTTACCATATTGGTTTTTTATTTTTTTATTTTTTTATTTGCATTTTATTCAATCATACAAGGTGATAGAGACAAAATAAACTAAAGAAAATAAATAAAAAGATATTATTAAAATATTTACATACATAATGCGTGGTGGAATTCCTCCGCATCGTCACCGACCGGTAACGTACCCAGAAGGCTGGCTGCATTGCCACATTGAATGGCAATGCTTAACCTCTGTGCAAGGTAATAACCAGCCTTCTGGGCACGCGTAGCGTCGATCAGCCGCTTTGCTAGATCTTTGTAAAGAAAACGGGCACTTGGGCCCCATGTCCCCAACGTTTCAACCCCAAACGGCTCAAAAACATAATTACCTGTTAAGTTACAGTATTTGCGCCGTTTGAGGTTTTCCGCAGATGCAGCAGTTTTCTATTATAGCATGCTTTTTTGGAATCAAAAATGACAATCAGCTATAATAAAATTAATATTATATGTAGATCAATGGCATATTATCTGATCTGTGTCATACATTGGAACCGTGACAATGATGCACTACTTACTCCATCCGTGCAATCAAATTATATTACAGACAATCATATATTAATCACAGAGAACCATCAAAGAGAATTGATTAGTACAACTAAATTATTCGTTTACCAATGCCATCGGTATTGGGTTAATTGTAGTACTTATTTTACTTTGAATAAATAGTATGTCCTAATTGAAAATTCTGAGTTGCAGCATGGAATCAAAACTAAGTATCTAGGTGTTGGATTCTGGATTGATGTATAGTAGGATATGTCAGAAATGTTATAATTGGAATTCAAAAAGAGTTCTGGGGCAATTCATGCGGGTCAGGGTCGAAACCAGCTTGCTGAGCGAAATGACTCCAGAGCCGGAAAGACGGGATTTTTCTCCTGTGGAAATCCCCTGGAACACCTCCCGCGCCGGAGCCGGAAGGGGACGTTATGATGGACTCGAACCGACTAAAACCGCACACCCGACTTTGGGTCGTAGTGCTAGGCCGGAGGAGAGGTTGTTTTCGACATATCCCTCGCACTGACCCAGCGGAAAGACGGGCAGCCATTTCGTAACCGAATATAAAAAGGTGTAACATTCATACATTATGTCCCCACTAGCTATTGCTAGCCACTCCACTCGTATGGATGTTAGTAAAATATAGCCTATGTTCCCAAAGTCTAGTCTATCTCTGTACTAAATTTTATCAAAATCGGTTCTATGATTTAGGCGTGGAAAGACAGGCAGAATTACTTTCGCATTTATAATCCATATCCATACTAATATTATAAATACGAAAGTAACTCTGTCTGTCTGTCTGTATGTTACGCTTTCACGCCTAAACCACTCAACCGATTTTGATGAAATTTGGTATAAGGGTAGATTAGACCTTGAGAAAGGACATAGGCTAAGTTTGGTCACGAAGCTAGTATTGGTATAATAAAAAAAACAGCTGAAGTGCTTCGTCACATAGTTAACTCTACTATCGTATTTTATAGAATACTAGCTGTCTCGGCGAACTTCGTACCGCCATATTTTCCACCCGCGTGCAATTCCGTTCCCATTCCTGTTCCCGTTCCCATTCCCATTACTATTCCCATTCCTATTCCTATTTCCATTCCTATTCCCATTCCCATTCCCATTCCTACTACTACCTACTACTACTAAATACTAATCCCGTAACGTAAACATAAAGTTCTCTCACATTATAGAAAAAGTTTGTATGAGAAAAAGAAAAGTTACTTTCTGAAATTTTCTGCACAACTGTTTTTTTTTTTTTTTCGTAAGAACCTTCTCCCGATAATAACAAACACAACAAAAAAAGAATTAGTGAAATCGGTCCAGCCGTTGGTGAGTTATGCGCTTACCAACACATTTTGCGATTCATTTTTATATTATAGATTTAGTTTTTGTGGAATAAATGAATAAACAAAAAAGGTTTAATTATGATTGAATTTCGAATTCCAAACTGCGACGAAACATGTTGCACTAATTTTAATCTGAATATTGTAACAGCTTTCCATAAATATTTCTATTTCTAATATTGAAATGAGCTAACGAAAAAAACTTCAAACTTGTATATTAATTTTTGAAGCTTATTGCGAAGATATTTTAATGGTAAATAGTAATAAACTGCACGCCTTAGAACAAAATGGCAGTGTAAAATTATCCAACGTGAATTTTATGATTTAAAAAATTAAAAGCTTATACTGAGTTTACATAATGTACTGTCATATGGTACATACGACCAAACGCAAGTAAAGTGTATAAGTAGTAGTAGTAGAACAAATGAACATACATACATACATACATACATACATAGCCTGTCAAAATCATAACCCTCCTTTTGGCTTCGCCGTAGTCGGGTAATTACGTTTAAGGCTTTTCAATAAGTCTTGGTCTTGGCCATCGAGCCAAATGGTGGTAAATGGTTACTATCGCCTAAAAATTATTGCCTAGAACACTAGAAGGGCAAAATAGGGAAGAATACATATACTTTCAATTGACGCTGCAGTGCAATCTTTCACAGTGAGTTTTCCCTGGAGAATGTCAACATTGACCTTCTTGCAGTTTTCATTTTCCACTTCTGCCAGCCCCAGAAATAACAGTGCCTTATGCCAGTGTCTGGTCTCCGTAGTGTCAATGGCTATTGAGCACTCATTGATTTGCTTACGTAGCAATATTGTCTTTAACTTTTTGTAAGCACCTTGCGATGCGGTCAATTTTTTATATAAAGGACACGTCAACTTGACTTCACCTCGCCTAATGGTAAGCTGTAAATACAGATGAAATAACTTTTCTTACTCCCTTTTCGCTACTATTCATAGGAAGAGGGGCGCCCTCCCCAGTCCATCAGATAAAAAAAAACAGAAAACGTAAAATAACTATGATGTCATCATCAATACATCACAAAATAGACCCCCAGTCTATAAGCACCCAGCTATATGTTGAATGTTGAAACGTGAACGCAGTCCCCAGTCTAGTGTTCAACTGAATAATTTAGATCAACAATTGCTGTGTTCTCCCAAACGAGCAGAGCGCTTGAGATCATGGCTTCAAATTATATTAATGCTCCTTTGATTGGGACTCGGAGACCGGGAACTGGGAATTGTAACCTGTTAAAGCTCGTACTGCGTCTGCATTTAAGGGTTGAGTGTTAACTGTTCCACTTACACTTAATACAAACGAACGCTGTTGGAGTAAAGTTTTGTTATAATCATGCTTTTTCCATTTTTAGTAAAAAAACACTATAATAGTGGAATGAAAATCATTAATTCGGTTTGCTGTCGGGGTTGCTTTTAGAAGTTTAAAACATTAGTAGAAATCGTCACTAAACCAAAAAATGTGATATGCTTTATTCTAAGATGTTTCGTTCCAGTGTAATTTTAACTACATAGTTTGGGTCTTAAAGGTCTAACGAGATCTTACATTGATTCGTGAGGGTCCAAACTAGGAGGTTGTAAGGGTATGTAGCCTTAATTTCTGAAAATGCCATAATGTTGTGAGATTGTGGAAGTCCAGTTTTCAAGCACCATTTTTTTGTTCCTAAATACAATTGTGTACCTTTTTTTTTCGTGCGGAAGTCCCCTCGGATACCTCCCCTGCCGGAGCCGGAAGGGGAGGTTATGTCGGACTCGAACCGACTAAAACCGCACGTCGACTGTGGGTCGTGGTGCTAGGCCGGAGGAGAGGTTGTCATCGACATATCCGTCGCACCCCAGCTGACCCAAGGCCATCCCTTACGGTTTGGCCCTCCTCGGGAAGGGGGACAACAGTGTCCCCGACTCGCCCCCGGTCCGCGAGTCTCTCTCGCTCGCGCCGCCTCTCCCGTTCCGCCGTCTCCTTCACGACCATTACCTGCTCGCTGAAGGAGACGCCGGCTGCCCACGCGATACAATTGTGTATCGAACCCTCAGTGATGTATGTGTCCGACACGCATTTGACAGGTTTTATCGTAATGACAAATAATACGTAATATATCATAATATGATATATTACGTATTATTTGTATATCATAATATGATATATTACGTGTTTAAGATAAGGTTTTAGATAAAATAAAGAGTTATAATCAAATATTTCGTATATTTTCTTCTCGTAAAATCAACTACTAATTAAAAAAACGTATCTCCAAACACAATTGTTTAGAGATACGTTTTTTTAATGCCAAATTATTTCACCGTGTTGTTTTTATTAAAAACACTTGGAAAATAATTCCATATTATTTATGCTAGGAAACAATAACCTTCGCAATCAGTCTTATTAACTTTTAGGCTTATAATCAGTCTTATATAAAATCTTATAAATTTTAAATTTATAAACTTTCAAAGTTATTTAACCCATAAAAATAAAAGAAATTCTACAAACTTCTCACAAATTATTACGTCTCACAAAATCAACTTAAGTATTGTTATTTTTAACTACTGAGTATTATTATTTCTAATTCGTAACAATAAAACAATCATCTGACTGATAAAATATTCAAAGTTATCTTAGATGAACACAAAACTAAATTATCAAAAAAATCGAGTAACAAAATTCAGCTTAACCTAATTGTAAATAGCTTTCAGCTTAGGTAAACTTTCTTTAAAAGGAAAACTTAAAATAAACTTCTTAAAAAAATTAAAGCTTTCGTATGTAAATAATTAATCAAACAAACTGTTGTATAAGTTTGCATAAAATGTTGGCACAATATTATCACTAATCAATTGACGAATATCTTGCTTTTTATTGTTTGCAATAGGCAACTTAGATTTATAAACCGCACTCAAGCTTATATCTTTTATATTTTTCTTCCCTGTACGGCTTATTTTAATTTTAGCCTCGTTCCATTCTTGAGTTTTGTAGGTGGTTTTGTACTTATAGGTATCTGAATCTTTAACAAATTTTACAGCTTTGATTTCAGAAATTTTGATTGTTTCGCCATCAATATTCTTGATGGTGTTTAAGTTTACATCACTAGAGAGCAACTTTAAGTCGTAGAAATTATCAAAATTCATTTCATTAACAATGTAACTATTGCCAGCCTTTTTGGCATTTCGGATTAAAGTCACATACTGGTCTGGGGTGTAAATTGGCCCAGATTTTTTTGCTCGGCGTATATTTTTTTCTATAACCGAGTGGACAGCATCTCCTTCGTTCTGAGTATGCCCTCGAATTAGGAACTTGTGTGTTATAGAACTAATGGGCAAGGTTGAAACGGCATAATAGTACATATTTAAAAAGAATTTATTTTTTTGCTGGCCGCAGCAGTTATCTGAGAAAAAAATTATATCTGAGTTTGGTTTACTGGAAGAACAATCTTTTAAAAAATTGTATACACAAGTTCCTATTTCGTTGGCACCTCGCTTACCTAGACCCTCATGCCAAAAAAAACAAAATGTTTTTTCTTCCTTAATATCAGAGACTGAAATTATAGCAATTGAGTTTACTTTTATAGAAGAATGCTGAAGATTGACCTATAGGACAAGGTAATACTGCCTTAAGGTCGAATATAGCCACAGTGATGTTGCTATCAGGTTTTTTGCACTCGTCTAAATCTTGCTTTTTTTCTATTCTGCTCAGACTCTTTTCCTCTTGATGTAGCTTATAGCTGGAACTTAAAGGCTCTTTATCTACAGCATTCTTATACGCCTCGCATACATCACATTGGTCTTTTCGTGGAATAAAAAAGCTTATGTTAAATTGTGTGTTAAAAATCCGATGGTACGCGTCGTAATTTGCGGGTTGCTTGTTGTTAAATATGCGATTTTCGCTATATTTACGGTGTAACTCAGCTACAGTCAGACCTCCATCTATATACTCTCTGGTGGAATTGGCTCTGATGTAATGGCTTTCAATCCTAGGAATTGAATTTATGTGGTCACGTACAGATTGTATTGTTTCAGTATCTAGCTTTGACTGTTTACCGTGTTTGCCCCGCTTATCTACTTGAATTCCGCTTAAACTTCCAAATTTGTCATCAATTGCCGTACGTAACGGTTTCTCACTAATGGCCAATGTATTTATTAGGAACTTCTTACAAACTCTTACCTCTTTACCTTTATTAACAAAGAAGTAACTTGTGTTCGGCTTTCTACATTTTCTGTTGACGTCTCCACCTTTTGGAATTTTTATGACACGGAATTCAGGTTCAACTTGCCTTATACAAGAAGCAAGAAAGTCACGCTGTCTTTGATAGGAACCAATAGCCCAATATGTCTCAAATATGGTATTTCTCTCGTCAGTGGAAAAATTATTTGAACAAGACAATCGGCAGGTGTTCGTACAAGGTGGACGAATTTTTTTTTCCGCCACGGCTTTACCTCTAGATGACAAATACGCTTGACCACTATTTTTTTAATCTTTTCTTTGGTTTTTTCCATTGACTTGGGTTTCTTGTCCTTTTTTTAGACTTCGGGATAGTGCTTGGTTCTATAACCTCAGGGGCTACATTATGAGTGCTTGGCTCTATAGTTTCAGGGACTACATTATGAGTGCTTGGTTCTATAGTCTCAGGGACTACATTATGATGCCGCGCAATTATCACATCAGAATTACTTTCAGATGAAGATGACCCGCTAGATGTAGACCCGGAGCTGCTGGAACTATTGCTAGAACTGGAGGAATTACTGTTTGATGAGTTATGGGCCGATGGATAAACTTTTCTATATAGTTGCTTCTTTTTCGGTGGTTCATATTCAGATCCATCACTCACATACACATCTTCATTATTATCAGAGGGAATCTCATTGTTCAACGACATATCTTGACTTAGTATTTTTTTGGCTTCAGTGTTTTGTAATGTCGAATTAACATTAATTGTGTCAGTTAAAACTATTTCACCATTACCATCATTTGCATGATTTTCGGTAATTAAAAGAACGGTTTTTCTGCCATCAGGAGTACTGGGCATATTATTTATAGAAGGATGAGAAGTTTCAAAACTGTAGCTATGATCATTGAGTTGATTTTCTGAATCATAGTTCTCTAACCAGGTTTCAACTAATGTTCTGTCTTCTATCAAATTATTATGTTGAATAGGAACCATCGAAATAATTTTCCTACTTCGGGAACCCATTGTTTTCTGGAATAATTATAATTAATTTTATTAAAAACTAGTTCAAAGCGAGTGATAATTATGTCAGTGGAAGGTTGCAATAAAGATTAAAACTAATGTTATGATGATATCGGTAATTGAATCTTTGAAGTGAAAAGCAACAGTACATCACCACTAAACAGACGTCGACAAAAATATGAAGCTAGTAGCACAAACTTAGTTTAGAAAGAACTTAGTAAATATAGTTTTGAAGTATACTTCATTCAAAACTACTTTTAGATAGATAGATAGATAACTCTTTATTGTACACCATAATACAGTAATTTACAGTATGGACACAGTTACATAGTAGTTACTTTCATTAGTTTATTGCAGTTTTAATCGAGTAAGTACTTATATAAACGACTTTGCACAGTTTTGATGAAAAAAAAAGTTTAATAAATAATTTTGGAGCAATAATGTTTCGATTTTGTGTTAAATAATGCAATCAATACATAGAATACTAAAAAAAACTGCAAAGTTACGAGGCCTTTCATTGTTATGCTATAAATTATGTATATGGTACTGGACCTACAAAAACATTTTTATCGCTTACTACTTTGTATTTTCAATAGTTTAGTTAAAAAAGTAATAATATTGGGTCTACATAATCCTATTTTAAAAGTATGACTTTATGGTTCTAACAGCTTAAGTTAAAATTAACATTTTTGGGCATGCAAAACCACAATTTAATTTATGACTTTGTAGCACCAACACCATAGCTAGAGTGTACTATTATTGGGCCTACAAAAACACATTTTTATTTAATACTTCGTAGTTTCAATTATTCTAATTGAAAATAATTAAATTGGACCAACAAAATCATTTTTGTAATCATAGCTTTGTAGCACCAAGTTCTTTGGTTAAAACATTAAATAATTGAGGTTATAAATACAAATGAGTTTTTGTTGCTCCAATGAGTGAGAATATAAATGGTCACAATTACCTTTATGCGGTTGTAGCTCCGGGACACGACGATTTCTCCCGACAGCGGGGACACTTAACTATTGGACAATCAGACACTGTTGGCCCAAGTATCGTCGGTAAAGCAGTAATAACCACAAAGGCACTCACGCCATCTAGCGAAATTTTGATGTATTTTTACGGCTGTCTTTGTTTTCCCAAACGAAAGCATTATTTTTAAACGATTTGGCGTACTTAAGTCGATTTTGCTATTTTGGGTATTTATGACTTTGTTGCACCGAAGGTGCGATATATTCATTTCTTAATTCTAAATATATTCAAAGGCATCCTCCTGACCAAGGTTCATATATTATTTGCCCATTCTCCTTTCGAAGGAACTTAAGACACACGAGTATCATACACAGCAAAAGTTAAATAGCCGCAATAAAATCTTAGGTAGATGTTCCTCATAAAATACACAAAGATTATGTATTAAGTTTGAAAGTATAAAACTAATAGTGTGCAAAGCGTCGAGGCGCTGTAAACTCGAAGAAGTAAGGAGCTCACACAACTTAGCCGGAGTGAGATTTTTAAACTTCCCTCATAAAGGATTTTGTTATGCTTTATGAATATGAAAACGTTAGCCTGTGATTTATTAAATGGAGCTATTAAAATATGACCGGAGAGAGTTTAGCGTTCCCGTTTATAGTGAGTTAATTAAAATTATTTGACAGTGATTTAAGTGTAATATAACCTACGTTCACAATGTAATGATCTGTGGAAAACTGTAAAAAAAGACCTCTGTGGCGTGGTGGTAGTGAACGCGACTGCCACGCAGGAGGCGCGGGTTCGATTCCCGCTCAGTGCAAATATTTGTATGCATAAATATGGCTAGTTGCATTGGTCTGGGTGTTTCTATGTATAAAATGTATGTATTTACAAAAAAAAAGTATCTAATTATGTTTATCTGCATTCTAGATTCCATAACACAAGCTAGTTAAGCTTACCATGGGTCTAGATAGCGTTGTGTAGATGTTGTGGGATATTTATTTATCAAATTGATAAAAATATTTCCAGCGTTTAAATGTTTTCAATTGAGGGTGTTATTCTCATAATTCTAATCGCTTTCCAACTACAGTAAGTTTAGTTTTTGTTTTTGGGTCCCGTTGTCAATACCTAACTACATTATCTGTTTGTTTGTTTTTTACACACATCTAGGTACCCAAAGATTGACTTCTATTCAGCAAAATTTATGTCAGTTCGGGGGATATTGACATCACAGATCGGATTTTGAAAGGATTACTCACAATTTAATTTTTATGTAAATATGTGTGAAGCGCATTCGGTTTTTTTCTCATTTTGGTAGGGTACCGGTTTAGTCACAATATATATAATATAGTAATTTTAACATTAAGATTGTACAGTTATCACCACATTTATCTGCAAATAAAGATTACTAAGAAAATGAATGAACAGTTATTATTAATCAGACCAAATTCATACAATTGTCATTTAAAATAAAAAATATGGCATTGACAATGAATGTCATCAATAAATATATTGGAAGTCGTTCAATCGGCTGTAGAAGATATGTAAGACAATCGTATAAATCCATTGGTACGGTACTCTAAGGCCGTTGTTGTAGGGTTGATCCGGGGTTGATAGTGTAGACAATGCTATAGGAAATTAGATTCGTGTGGCAGTCAGGGCACGTGGGTGCAACGCTGGACGACTAGTTATAGGGCTGCTGTGAAGAGTACGGACTTGGGAAACTAAATTGTTAAACAAATGTCACGCGCCTTTCGCTTGAGGTAAATATAGACAAAATCTTTTTTTTAAAGAATATTAGAACCGAAGTTACTAATATTCCCTCTAACCGCTCCAACTAAGCTAAATTGCTTGAGTTAGGAGTGGGTTCACGTCGGTATTGTAATGGCCAGGATTCGAACCCGGGACCTCTCGATCGTAAGGCCGACTCCTTAACTACTAAGCTTGTTGTACTTGTAGGTACTAACCAATATTATTTGAATGCCCGTTATTCCTTCAGCATAGATAAATTGGTTTTATTACGTCGACAGTTTAATGGTCAGGATTTTAACATGGAACTGAATGCATGACTGACGCCGTGACTATTGGATTAATTTTCAAATTAACACTTTCAGGTGATTTTTCTATCAAAACTGTGTTCAAAATCTTTCGCTAAAGAACAACGAATCAGCCGGTATAGAACACAAACTACCTTAATATAATACTTCTAGGTGAAAACTGATGCCGAAAATTGCTTTGCAGTTTGGAAACGATGTTGTGTAATTTTGACTTAAGGAAAAAAATGTTTTTAAACTTGTTTATGGGTTTTTTCTGCTAAGAAACGCTCAATAGCAACATAAAGTACAAAGAACAATCGGTCGGTAAAGGTCCAATAATATAATTCAGATAACAAATAAAATGTTCCCAAGTCCACAGTCTTAACATTCGTGCTTATACGTTACAAGTAGCCTATTTGCGCGGACGAGGCGACCTGAAAACTTAAACTAACTCCGTGCCCGTCTTTGTCCGGCTGCTAACAGTCCGCTTTACTACCAAATCACACGTACATTGAACAAAAGAACAATGGTAACGCTGTTTGCACGAATCATGTAGCAGTATTATGTTCTTGATTTATAGCGGAAATTGTCGACAATTGCTAACATACCCAGGGGAACGTACCCAGGGGAAAATACATCTGGTTCTGTGCTCGTTATGTGATTGTGTATTGTTTCAGTTGTAGGCTTGACATGGAAATGATACGTCAATTGTTGGTTCCTAATATGAAATTGAACTACAATAAATGCTGGTATTTTAAAAATGGAGTTTGGTGCCCTGTATTTTTATTAAGGGGGATATTCTCGTTACGAGGTGTGGCCTCGATTGGTGTGATTAATAAACATCGTTTTGCTACGTAGACTTGCCAATAGTTAGGCTTTCTGCTACTTGGGCATAATGCAAAATAGACGTTTCAAATAGTTGGACGTTTTGCTACTTAAACGTATTGATTGTAAAGCCTTTTTATTATCCAGTAAAAAACATTAAGGCTTCGTCAAACAGAACGCGTTTTAACGCGCGTCAAAGCGCTAGCGCTAGAGCGTCGTGACCGTGTGGACTTATGTTTAAACCACTTCGAAGCTCCACCAAATTCAGTCCTTGTCACGTTGTGCGACTCAGTTGAAGATGAGTTGTTACTGTTGTACGCATTATATAGCGTTCGCGAAAAAAACGATTATGGGTGCATGATCAATAAGAAGAGGAATGCGTTTGGAGGTTATCATCATTTATGTTGGGAACTTTCGATCCATGAGGGTACCTTCTTTCAATACTGTCGTATGTCAAAAGAGTACTTCGAACAATTATATTCTCTTCTTATTTATAAGATAGGTAACTTTTCAGTAACCATTTTCATCACTTTCAAACAAGAACGCCCGGCGTTATGGCATCGCTAGTCTGAGACGTTTTAAGTACGCGTTCTGTTTGACGAAGCCATAAAACACTGATGCGTAACGAGGTGTTTTCACCGTACGGGTAGTCGCATCACTAATCGCCTCACCCGCCAAATTCTATTCAAATTGCCATTATACATGGTTATACGCCGTTATGGATATCCGCCGTACGGCAAATATCGTACGGTTTTAGTCATCCGTATAAACCCCGCAAAACATCGTAAAAAAAAATAGCTCGTTTAAATGATAAACCGAAAATATATCCAACTAAATGCTAATCAGATTCATCGCTAAAATATGTTAATTGTTAAACATTTGCGCATGTTTTGTAACGCTACCTGTGACGTGAAATTACAGTATTGTGCAATTGAGTTGAATAAGTGGACTAATTTCATGGAATTGTTGACGCATATTGTACCCATCATGATATTTCAAAATGTCATTACAACTCTCCGATAGGAAATTGAGAGGACAAGAAAGAAACGAGCGTCAAACTTTTCACTTCAAATATTTGTACGAGTTTGATTCCGGAAAACCTTTTTTTACCCTAAGAGTCGCGGTAAATTCATAAAGAATGAAACATTTGCAAGTGAAATGAAAGCCGGGAGACGAGAAAAATAAAGGATCCCCGGTCGGAAGAGAAATTCCCATTGTTACAACACTCCCGAATGAGGTCCATTTATGCATACGAAAACTTATTACGATTTCAAGCAAGAATAAGAAAATTTCGCTTTTTGTCTAAGTAAGCGTTCTTGGGAATATTCCGACACCCTTTCCTTAGCATCGAATTAAGTAAAGATGCGATGTTGATATTTTAAAAGCTGTTTACTTGCTAAAAAGTTTAAAAATTCTTGTGTTGTCTTCATTTTGGTCTTCACGGCAAGCCATTTTGCTTTCTTCGCTAGAAGACTGTAATCTAAAAGATCATTAGGTTTTTGCTTATTCATGCTGCTTTTTCGCCATCTCTGGATTTATTATAAATCTCTATGTGTGTTTTTCTAAGTAAAATGTCTACGTAGCAATATTTAAAACAGTGATATACTGTGACAACAGATTGAAGGGCGTTGATGGGATTTTTTTATGTTTTCATGAGTGTCTTTTTTAAAGTACCTATGGTATTATACGGGTAATCTTTTTTAAGATTTTATTTAGATTCGAGTGCAAGGGCTACCATAGTTTATCTTTAATTTCGTCATATAAATACGTAACAGTTAAAAATAATCACAAGATTTTGTGCAAATTATGCGCGCGCCATTTCACGAAAATGGCGCCCAAATGCGTGTATACGCACAACGCAGCGCATACCCTAACTTATCTTATAAACCAACTTAACACTATAAGAAGCAACTGCGTGAAACAATCATAAACACTTAAGCGTAGTGTAGACAGTCGGAATTTCCCTTGAGAGGCAGGCAGCGAAATATTGAAAATGTTTTCTATACCTGTCTAATCAAGTTCTCAAGTAAACTGCTAACATGTTTTACGTACTTGAGCGTATCATATGTATGTATACTGTACTCTCAAGAGAACATATAGCATTTTTTAATACTATCCACACAACTCAAAGTTAAAATGTGTCGCCTTAGTAAAGAGTATTGGTAGTAGCATTAAAATCGCGTCTACCAATAAATTTAAGTCACAAAAGTCAACATCTTCATAATAGCGTTTTTCCTATATAGTTGCTTTAAAGGGTCCTTTACTCCATCTCCTGCTATTGGTTTTGCTCGTACTCGATGGTCGGTGGGACTTCGGAGAGCACTTCCGAAGTCTGCGCCCCAAACTGTTGGTGTCAGCTAACGCGCTGATGCGGCTGCTGCCCAACTTGAGGGGCCCAGAGGACTCCTGCAGGAGACTCTACGCGGGTGTCGTGCGGTCCATGGCCCTGTACGGGTGCCCCGTGTGGGCGGACGCCCTGCAGGCCAGGTTCGTGCAACTGCTGCATGCACCGCAGCAGACGATGGCCTGCAGGGCCATTAGGGGGTACCGCACGATATCCTTTGAAGCGGCGAGTCTCCTAGCCGGATCGCCACCGTGGATCCTGGAAGCGAGATCCCTTGCGGCACTGTATCGGTTCCGTAAGGAGGCGCGGGAGCGGGGATACGATCCCGAGCCCGAAGACATTCGGGCCGAGAGGTCCCGGCTCCACGGGATCATGGTGGCGGAGTGGGAGCGACGACTTGAGCAACGACGCGCAGGGCATGCCGTCATAGAGGCGGTAAGGCCCATCATGGGGGAATGGCTCGAGAGGCCACATGGCAGCCTCTCGTATCGACTGACGCAGATTATCACCGGGCACGGGTGCTTCGGGAGATATCTGTGTCGGATCGAAAAGGAGCCAACGTCCGAGTGCCATCACTGCGACGCGAGCGAGGACACGGGGCTGCACACGCTCACCGAGTGCCCGGCATGGGCCGAACCGAGGCGGGAGCTAGTGGCGGCCCTGGGAGTGAGAGTTCTCACCCTCGCCACCCTGCTCACAGCAATGGTCCGCTGCGCGGACGCGTGGGCGGCCGGCGTCTCCTTCAGCGAGCAGGTAATGGTCGTGAAGGAGACGGCGGAGCGGGAGAGGCGGCGCGAGCGAGAAAGACTCGCGGATCGCGCCGCCCGCGCGCGCAGGCAACTCGGGCGTCGGAGGGCACTGACTGACCTCCGTCCCCCATGAGCGCGGGCCTGGGGGTGACGGGTGGAGCCGCCTGTCACCCCAGCAGAAGCAGGCCACGGCGGCGGCGCGATGAACAGCGCGCCTCCCCATTCCGGGGGCGAGTTGGGGACACCGTTGTCCCCCCTCCTGAGGAGGGCCAGACCGTAAGGGATGGCCCTGGGTCAGCCGGGGTGCGAGGGATATGTCTTTGACAACCTCACCTCCGGCCTAGCACCAAGACCCACAGTCGGCGTGCGGTTTTAGTCGGTTCGAGTCCGACATAACCTCCCCTTCCGGCTCCGGCAGGGGGGGTATCCGAGGGGATTTCCGCACGAAAAAAAAAAAAAAAAAAAAAAAGCTATTGGTTTTGCTGATACGACTTTTACGAAAGCCACCTGTCCTTCCTGAGAGAAAAAACGTTGTCCCTCCTCTTACAGTCCCGGGTTCTTCAATCGGGACGTGAAAAAGCATCTATCAAGGCCGTCAAGTTAAGGACCACCATTTTACTTCCGATAGCATCGAGAATGGTGGTCTGTATCATCTGGACTACACGTCAGTTTTAGTACCCTAGATGGTATGGTGTGCAGTCAGTTGACGGAGCAAATATAAAAAAATCTGGATCAGAATGTCATCTACAAAATGTTAAAGGGAATTAACGCGATCATCGTATACGTACATACGAGTACATACCTTTGATTTTAAAACAGAATCTCATCTATTGCTACTTACTATCTCTCGACTAGTGTACTGTCGTAGTGATGCTATATTCAAATTTTACTTCTAACTTCTAGTTATTTTACAGCAATTTCAAAAGCTTGAAATACCTATCCAAATGGATTGGCGTCGTGGAGGGTGATATGCGTGCGAATGGTGTTACTACCATAACAGATGCCCAAGATCGTGCGAAGTGGAGGAGGAAGAGCCGGAAGGCGGACCCAGAGCTCCTAGGACACCATAGCCTCGGATGCAATCAGGATAGTACATTTTAATGAAGATGATGATGACCTAGCTAACTAAATAAAATTAAACTAAAGAATAAAAAAGTGGAAGGCTACAAGGGGGGAGGAAGACCTACAAGGAGGTGGATGTACTGTGTGAAGGTTGATATGGTTAAGAAGGGAGTGAATGTTGAAATGACTACAACTAGAGCTGAATCGAAGAAACACACATGTACATGTTGCGCCGACCCCAAATAAACTTGGGATAAGGGCAGGAGGATAGTTTTTTTATCGTGCGATAAACCCCCACGGATACCACCCCCACAGAGCCGGTGGAGGTGGTTATGTTGGACTCGAACCGACTAAAACGCACGCCGTCTTGGGTCCTTGGTTGCCGGAGGTGAGATTGCCAAAAGCATATCTCTCGCACCCCGACAGACCCAGGACCATCTCTTTCGAGATGGCCCCCTTCGGGTTGTGGGGACCACAATGTCCCCATCTAGCCGGTTACGGGGAGGCGCACTTTGTGCCGCCGCCGCGGCCTGCTTCTGCTAGGGTGACAGGCAGCTCCACCGGTCACCCCCAGGCCAGCGCTCATGGAGGACGGAGGTCGTTCTGCGACCTCCGACGTCCGGTTCGCCTTCGCTCAGCACGGGCTTCCCGGGCCCGGAGTCTGGTCCGGACCCGACCGGCCGCCTCCTTCTCGAGCATTACTTGCTCGCAGAAGGAGGCGGCCGCACCCCAAGCGTTTGCGCATCGTACCATCGCTGTGAGCAATGTGACGAGTGTGATGACTCCCACCCCTAGAGCCGCCACTAGGACCCGCCTCGGCGTGTCCCACGCCGGGCACTCGGTCAGCGTGTGCAGCTCTGTGTGCTCGCTCGCATCACAGTGATGGCACTCGGACGTTGGCTCCTTCCGGATCCGACACAGGTAACTCCCGAAACACCCGAGTCCGGTAATCACCTGCGTCAGCCGGTACGAGAGGCTGCCGTGTGGCCTCTCTAGCCAGAGGGCAGGAGGATGATGATAATATCCCATCTAAACAGTAAATGAAAGATTAGCTTCAATATTCCGTTCACATGTTTAATATAGATCAGTGATTCCCAAAGTGGTCCAGGTGGACCCCCAGGGGTCCACGGGAGACTTGCTGGGGGTCTACGTAGGCGTGAACAAAAAATGGGGGTCCATAAGATGCTAATGGGGGTCCACGAAAATTTATCTGCTTTTCTTGGACATTATTCACGCATAGCCACTAGTCCCAAACTAAGCAGAGCTTGTGTACTATGGGTACTAGACAACCGATAAACATACTTAAATACTTTTTTTAACAAAATGACCAAACAGCTGATCGAGGTTTGTATGGGAAGTCGAAAAATTTAATGTCTGTATTGGATAAGTCGTAGAACAAACATTGTTCAGGGTGACCTATAGACCACGTGGCCAAGAGGTTTTAAACGATTTACGATACACCCTGTATATAGAAAACACCTAGTAGACAGATACAAACAAACATGTTCATGCACACAAATGTTTGTACCCCGCGGGATTCGAACCCGCGACCTCTTGGTTCAGAGGCAGCGTCCACTACCACTGAACCAAAGTGGCCGTCAATAGTAAAGAGCAAGCATAGTTTTTATAAGGGCCTACCTACATTATTTTAAGTACCTAACTAAGCAGATAATATTTTAATAAGGCAAGCGACTGTTACTTGTCTAAACTTGCGTATGATATTACGTACAATTTCGTGTACAGACTTGAAAAGCGCTATCCGCCCGACAATGCTTAAACTTGTTCAACTCATTGATTTGATGTTAGTTATGGTTTTTATGGACAATTTTGGGATTTCGACTTTTATTTTTTCCTACACAAATTTGATCAGCATTCGATACTGAGTTTTTTTTTTGTAGTATTAAAAATTAGTGGTAAATTAGGTGCAGTAGAAACTCGATTAACCGGACTAATTGTTGTCGATAGGCATTCGGATAATCGAAAATCCGGATAATCGAATGTATGAAGAATAATGTTGTGTTTATTAAAAATAACAAATACATAGATATCAACGAAAATCAATGTTTATGAAGAAATTAACACTTACTTATGTATGTATGTACATACATATTTTCATAGATTACATACATAATACTAAACTGCAGCATTAATCATGAAATAAAATATTTAGGTATGTATGTACGAATAATTTGTTTACAATAGGTATGTATTTGGTAATTTGCATTTGGTAATCATGAAATAAGTAGGCAATAAGTTTAATTTGGTTTAAAATATTTGGTAATTGTCATTTAACGTAAGCAACTTTTTCTCTACATTGCTGCTATATCACGAATTCGTTTCAGTTGTAGTAAACTCACAGTATCACTCTCTGTTTGTTTTTCAAACCACTTGAGAGCTGTTTCCAGAGCATAAAATGCTACATCATGAGATGGTCACAATTGCAAACGAACTAATACAATAACGAAACGCGCGGGGTAGCGATCCCACACGGCGCGGGCGGAATATGCAAGTTCCGACACGTACGAGTACATGCTTGCATAAATTCGACTTGTAGGTACATATAAATTGGTCGCGGTTGGTAGTCCGGATAATCGCGAATCCGTATAACTGAGGGCTGGATAAACGAGTTTCTACTGTACTTTAAAATTGATACGTCTGTATTTGTCTTAGCGGTTTATTAGTTGGTCCCTTCACAAGCCGTAATTCTATTCCCGCGTGCTGACAAAGGCTGCGGTGTGATACCTATATTCAGAAAAAAACTTGGTTACAAAAACATTTTTTTTTCAGGTAAGTTAACTGACACGAAACATGGCTACAGCAAAGAAAAAATGTCGACAATATAGTGTCGATTATTTGAAATATGGTTTTGTTCCATCAGAGGCAGACAAACAATTGCCCATGTGTCTATTATGCAACAAAGTTTTGAGCAATGACTCTATGAAACCATCAAAGCTCGAAGATCATCTAAAAAGGTGTCATACTGATAAAATAGGTAAAGATTTAAAATATTTTCAAACATTGAAGGAAAAATATGAAAAGAGACCCACCATGCACAGTATGTTCGCTTCAACAGCTCAAAGTAACGATGATGGCTTGCGGGCATCTTACAATATCTCATTACTTATAGCAAAATGTGGAAAACCGCACACTATCGGAGAACAATTAATTTTACCCGCTGTTGAAGAAGTCTTAAAAACTGTTTTGCACAAATCTCCATTTGACGTACTAAAAAGAATTCCATTAAGTAAGAATACTGTACAAAGACGCATTGATGAAATGAGCTCTGATATCGAATGTTTTTTGTGCAATCATCTGCAAAAAACTCATTTTTCTATACAACTGGACGAGTCAACGTTACCCGGTAATGAAGCATTATTATTGACATATGTCCGATATATTATGGAGGAAGAAATTCACGAAGAATTGCTATTTGCCAGAACTTTGAAGACTGACACTAAAGGCGAATCAATATTTAATGTACTGAGCAATTTTTTTACGGAAAAATCGATTCCATTTACAAACATTATTTCAGTGGCAACAGACGGAGCTCCTGCAATGGTCGGGCGATATCGTGGGTTTATAACTCATCTCAAAAGAATTATACCAGGGCTTACAGCTATTCATTGCGTAATCCACCGCCAACATCTTGTGGCAAAACATGTAAGTGACAGGTTGAACCAATCTCTTAATTTTGTAATAAAAGCTGTCAACAAAATCAGAAGCAATGCATTGAATACGCGTTTATTTGCTCAATTGTGCGACGAAAATGATGAAGACTTCCAGCGACTGCTCTTACATACTGAAGTACGCTGGTTGTCGAAAGGTGCATGCTTAACGAGATTTTACTCTGTTTTCGATTCCGTATTAGAGTTCCTAGAAAGCAGAGATCCAGATTTAAAAGAAAACTTGATCAAATTCAAAACAGACATTGCGTATTTGACAGATTTGTTTAAAAAATTTAATGATATTAACTTGCAGTTACAAGGGGACAGCCTGAATTTAATAAAAACAAAGGGGATAATTTCGGCTTTTCTTGGGAAGCAAAACATTAGTCGGCGCGAATTCTCTCAATTTCCAAACTTGTCACAGGTAGAATGTATTGATGAGGATATCCATACCTACAGTCAACATTTAAGTGCCCTGCATGTTGACTTCAAAACCAGGTTTGAAGATATGCTGACAATGGATATACCACCATGGATCATAAATCCATTTGATGAAACGGAAGTGGCCAATGTAGTATTACAAGAGGAGCTGCTCGAGCTAAGCACCAATGAGGAGCTGAAGGTGAAATTTAGAAAAGGCTACCAAACATTTTGGTTGCAAGCAGAAATACCCGAAAAATATCCTGGACTGTGGGAAATCGCAAGGAAATTTTTAATAGCTTTTCCCTCGTCATACCTTGTAGAAAGGAGTTTTAGTGCCGTTTCAAATCTCTTAACAAAAAAAAGGAGCAAATTAAACATCACAGAGCGGGGGGATTTGCGGTTATTGCTCACAAAAATAAAGCCAAACATTGATCGTTTGCTGACACTCCACCAAATACATCCTTCCCATTAATTAAAATTATGAATTACCTTTTTAATTTTTTCTTGTAATTCTATTCTTTTAATAAATAAAGTGTTATAAAATGTACCATTTTTCGTTTTTATTTTACCTATCGGAATATAGGGACAGAACTCAGAAGCGACACTTTTTCATTTTTTGGCGACTTTAAGAATGTGGTAGAAATGTAGCAGCAGGGGGTCCATCGAAACTAGTAACATTTTGAAAGTGGTCTACGAGAAAAATAAGTTTGGGAACTACTGATATAGATTCTCACATACAGTTACAACTAAAATTATTACAACATAAAGAAACTCCACGAATAAAAATTCATATGATACACTTCAGTTCTTATAGTGGAGACGCTCATGCGTGGCTCTTTGATCTTCGAATACATGTCGGTTAAATATTGAAAACGTGATATAAATTTAGATGTGAATCGTGTGTAGTGCCTCCTTTGTAAGTCAGCGAATATTTAAATAGTTATAGACATTGGATTCGTAGAAATATTGCTTACCAAACGTTGCCGTCAAAAAAGAAAAAAAGGTGGTGGCACAATCATTGAGCCAAGCCCAGTGTTGCCGCTTCACAAATTTGGTTCTCAGTGGAAGAAAATAGGGCCACCCCAGTTCATCCTGTGTGTGTCGTGGAAGGCAACTAGGGGACAGGATAGGGCTGTTCTTCATCCGATAGTAAACATGCAGCCCATGACTAAGTGCCCGAATGACGGCAATAGGCTCGCCCCCTATTACGTGGGAGTGAGACCAAACATCATAGTTGACGAAATATGGGAGTTGATATAACTCTGCCTACCCCTTGGGGGTTTATAGGTGTGAGTATATGTATGCATACCTTTATATCTGGGTGAAATGTTTCAGCAATGAAAGAGGTTTATCACTCAACGATATGCAAGCAAAAAAAGAACAATATACTTACCCCCTAATAAATAGGATCAAAAATTATATTGGCGAAATGTCGGTGTTAATATAACTCTGCTTACCTTTTCAGGGATTTATATTCCCCATATAATTTGAATGACTTTTTTATAGCATTTATTATGCCAACTTTATTATTCGAAAAATATCGGGAAAATTAAATGCTCAAGTGGGAATTGAACCCACGACCATTCCCTTACAGGGGATTGCTTTTCCAACTGAGCTATTGAGCCACTCCTTAAAGACGGATATTAAGGGAGGGAAATTTGAAGTGATTCAGTGGGATGTTTTTCCCCCATATAATATTAAGCCATCGATTAGTGGTCATACTGCAGTAACCGTTAAGCGAAGCGGGGTACTTTGTTAACAACTTTGAGAGAAGGTTGGCCACCAACGAGAGTTTAGTTAGCCTTGTTACTAGACTTTTGCGATATTCGGAAAAGAGGTTCGATCCCAGGTTTAGCATGGCACACACCAATGACTTTTTGATGCTTTTCGAAGCTATGTGTGTATTTATCGCAGGTTTTACAAGTGCCCGGTTAATGGCAATAGAGTCACCACCTATTACATTGGGACCTAAACATAAACTGGTGAAATGTGGGTGCTAGCGCCTCTTTCACCCCTTCGGGGAATATAGGCGTGAGTTTATGTAGTTTATGTTATATTCTTATAAGATTCAATAGATACGTATTAAGACCAGTTTAAACAGCTGTATCAGTAGGGTTCATACGTTGCATTGCGTCTGTTCCAATTGGCTTTTTTTAACACCCGATGCAAAACCACGGGACCGAGTTATAATTATGGCCAGATTATTATTATTAGTGTATAGGTATGCCTATCATAGTTCTTAAAAGGATGAATCGATTACAATGCAGTTTTCTTATTATTCAAAACCTAGTGTGATGGATATGGTTTACGCTATAAACTGTTAAAATCTGATCAATATTTTAGTCATTAACAGCTCGTAAATGGGATCCCTCCTCTTGGCATAAAATTTTAAGACTAAAATGTTTTGGCACAATGAATTTTGCATACTTTTTTTGGCATAATAATGCTAGTGCATAATAATCCTTTGGCATAATGCAAATGTTAGCATAACTCTGGAGCGTCAGTGAAAAGTGATACATCTCGAGTTATATTACTTATTATATTTTTTCATATAGAAGATCTATAAAAAAATATCTATCTTATCCCCGTATCTCTAGGGTTTAAAATGAGCGAGCTGATTTGGTGCATAATGATATAGCTGAACGTTTTTTTACCATTTCAATTGTGTAAAATAATACTTTTAAAATCATGTGAAATTGAACTGAACAATGTTTGTGTTTTCTGTATTGTATAATGATACAAATTGAATTAACGAGTTTAACACAATATAGATGTATAGATTAGAATTAGTGCATGGTAATAATATATAAGTACACTTTTCAGTTCACTATTAATATACATTTTAAATTTACTCCTACATTCATTCGTGAAAAGTGATACAATTATATTTATGACGTAAAAAATAAATAAATTTTAATAAAGTTATGTGTAAAATGATACAATTCTTATAGAATCAATTAACACCATGATATTATTTACAATCGTTAAGTGTGTCGAGTGAAGCCTGAAGCGGGGGCATGGTTGCACGCACTACCATCACCCCACCTGGGCACCTTATTAGACGATGACTCATTGCGTGTGGCAGTGGCGCTTCGCCTGGGCTGCAAGGTGCGCGAATCACACAGATGCATCTGCGGCTCCATGGTGGGGGGGGACGGCCATCACGCACTGAGTTGTCGTCGCTGCACAGGCAGGTTTCCGCGCCACCAAACCCTCAACGACATAGTCCGAAGGGCTCTTATTTCAGCCAACGTACCATGTGTGCTGGAGCCCCCGGGTCTTGACAGATCAGACGGGAAGCGACCTGACGGTTTGACTCTGGTGCCGTGGAAAAATGGCAAGTGCCTGGTGTGGGACGCTACTTGCGTCAGCACTGTCGCGGCCACGCACTTGAGTCGCACCGTCAACGCACCGGCGGCGGCTGCTGAGGATGCGGCGAGTAGGAAGAGGTCTAAATACGCCGCGATGGAGCCACAATATTATTTTGTGCCCATCGCGGTGGAGACTTTGGGTAGTTGGGGCTCGGAGGCAAAGAGGCTGATCGCAGAGATTGGCCGCCGTATTCACGACCAGGGTGGTGACTCCCGCTCTGGCTCGTTCCTGGGGCAAAGAATGGCTATTGCGATTCAGCGAGGCAACGCGGCCAGCATCATGGGCACCTTTGCGCCGGGAACGATACGGGGCGGGTTATTTGATACGACATAACCACGGAAGCACTCCGTGTATTTATTTTTGTACCGTGTATTTGACATATTAGAGAGTAAATAAATAAGTTAATTGAATGAAAGATGAAGGTATTGGAATTCATAAAAGAGATCAAAGAATGCAAATTATACATCGAAGTCTCATCTTTACAACACGCGGTCATTGACCTATTGAACAACAGTAAACAGTACATTCGACAACTAAATTAGTATTAATATAAACACAATGTCGGTTTATGTGTCAAATAATACAATTATAGTTGTACCAAAAACACAAGCTTATTCAAATATTTTCATCATCTAAAATTAAGTGAAAAGTAATACAAATCCTCAGCGAACACCTCCCGCGATCCCCTTCCCGCGTTGAACTATGTGAACGAGATGGTAATATTATGATACAAGAAGGAATACCCAAGTGAAAGAGGAATAACGTTGTTTAGTGATGCGACCGACTCGCCAGTCTCACTTCGACGTAAGTAAGTAAGTCGACGTATGTAAGTTGTATCATTATACACAAAATACGTAATATTTTTATTAGAATTATTTTATTAGTATTTGATACAAGTTTTATGCAAATGAAAATAATAATGCTATTTAAGTAAAGTAAATTAATGTAGCATACAATTATAAAGATCATAAGCTTTTTTTATAAGGGACACGTCATTTTAACTTCACCTTGCCTGATGGTAAGCTAAGGGCAAAGTCTCGGAAAGAGGGTCACCATCGTAACCATGTACCGTGTCAACAGTAGTGGCACTCAGCTTGACGGCCTCATCAGATGCCTTTTCACTTAAAGGACCCGGGACTGTAGGAAGAAGGAAGGAAGGAAACACGTGAACTGGCAGGGAATTCCAGGTCTTAATGGTGCGGCATAGGAATGAGTTACTGAAACGCTTGGTTCTAGAAGTTATAATCTGCACCGTATACGGATGGCATCTTAGTCCTGTATGTGTTGTCTTGTGAAGGAAAGGAGAGGGTGGGACTAATTGGAAGAGCTCATCAGAACATTCACCATGGTATATACGGTAGAATACTGCCAAAGACGCAACATCTCTACTCATCTGCAAAGGCTCGATGGTGTTCGTTACCTCAGGATTCCCAGTAATGCGGACCGCACGTCGCTGCAACCCGTCGAGAGCATCTAGTAAGTTGTACTTTGCGGAGCCATCCCAAAGATGCGAGCAGTATTCCACGCAGGAAAGAATTTGAGTCTTGTACAGAAGACACCGATGCTCCAGCGTGAAAAAATGTCTCACTCTGCTCAGGACTCCGAGTTTACGCGAGGCTGTTTTGATGATGCTCTCGATATAGCTTTTGTTATTCAGTTTGCAGCGAACATCCATACCGAGGAAATTGAGGTTATCCTGCAGTGGCAGTGGCGTGCTCTGAAGAGTGGGAAGGGGAAGAAAAGGAGATACCTTTGCTGTAAACGCAAATGCCTGCGTCTTCTTGGCATTGAAGTCGAACAGGTTCTCTAGAGAACAGGATCCGTTCCAGCTCAGTGACAAGCAGCTGCCTTTTTTCCGCGATATCAGACGGCTTGGCCACAGTATGTGCGTAATAACTCCCGTGTAAAGCTGCTTTCGTCTGCATAGCAATGAATGCTACCGTTAGAAAGCATGTCATTGATATGCAGAAGAAAGAGAGTGGGAGATAAGACAGAACCCTGCGTCAAGCCAGCATTTACCTGCAAGAACTCCGAAGCTCCTCCGTCACAAAGGACGCGAATACGGTGCCCCTGCAGTAAGCTTGCAACCCATTTGCACAGTCCGGGAGGCAGGCCAAAGGCTGGTAGCTTGGAATGAAGGGATTTGTGCCATGTTTGTATGTATGATTTTCTCGACGCATCGGCCTTCGGTGGAAACTTGGATAAAACCAAGATAATTTTCAACGAACATGTTGCACCGAAACCGATTACCATCGAAGGGGCGACGCACGAAGTTGTGCAAAAATATGTATACCTGGGCCAGGTAATCCAGCTCGGTAAAAACAACGTACGATTGAATTGTATAAAAATGGTAAGATCGTTGCCGTATTGGTTTGTCTCTAAGGGTGATGTATCTAAATATATAAAATAAATAAATAAATAAAAAAACTTCAAGAAAGAACTAGCCAGAATTATCCAACTGGGTTGGGCAGCATTTCGCAAACTACGTCGAGTCTTCTCTTCTCCCCTACCGCATTGCCTGAAAACAAAGGTCTTTGACCAGTGCGTCCTACCTGTTATGACTTACGGTGCTGAAACGTGGACACTTTTGTATTTTGACGGTAGGGCTAGTCTATAACCTCAAAGTCGCGCAGCGGGCTATGGAGCAAGCTACGCTTGGAGTTATTTGAAGGATAGAATTCGAAATGAGGTCATCCGACACAGAACCAAAGTTACCGACATATCTCGCAGAATAAGCAAGCTCAAGTGGCAATGGGCTGGCCACATCTGTCGAAGGACCGATGGCCGTTGGAGCAGACGAGTCCTAAAGTGGAGACCGAGAGAAGGCAAACGCAAGGTAGGACACCCCCTAGCCAGATGGACTGACAACCTGAAAAAGGTGGCTGGGATAGACGGAAGCGGAAGGTGGAGGATCGGATGAAATGGCGCACATTGGGACAGGCCTATGTCCAGCAGTGGACAGCGGTGGGCTAGTTGATTGATTGATTGATTGATTGATTGTACATCATTGCTAGTAGCTTTCAACGATTCTACGCAACTGGGTAACATAGAACATATTATTTCACTAGTAGTACTACCTATATACTTAAGTAATATCAATATACACGCTGATTTGTTCAGTTGTATCATCTTAACCACACTTTGTATCAAAGTACACATCATATTTTTACAGACTCTAGAGGTGTCTAATGATATGAATGTGTTTTTTCTGACAAATTTATAATTAAACGCTCAATACAACTCACTATTACTTGAATGAATAATATTTATTTCAACACTTTCTATTTTTTCCATTTTTCTAGAGCACAACAATAGAATGTAAAAAACTTGTAACATGTGTCATGAAACCTATAGACAGTGTGTAAAGTAAGTCAAGTTAATTTGTATTAATGGTCACAAAATTGATTAATAAATGTTTGATGTGTTTATTGATATAACTGTATATTTTCATAAATTAAAAAAAAACTATACATAGAAATCCTCAAATTCGGCCATAAAAACCTTCGCTATTATTGTGTCTATTAATAGCAGTAGCATGTTTTTATTTTAGTTCACTGTAAAATGAGTGACAATTTTTTTAAACTTTAAACTGGATTTTCTCAAAACTATGATTTTCGAGATAAATCACTTTTCACTGACACTCCTATCATTTAGTATAATATGTTTTGCCATAAGAAGGAGTTGCACAAATTTGAAAGGTTTTTTTTTCTTTTTTTTTTACTACCTCATTTATGCTTATAAATGTGGGTCATTCATCAACTCGCGGGCAATAAACTTGCGGGAAACCGCGGGTTGGCATTTTTGAATTTAATTTTATTTTGCTGTCGTCAACTCGCGTGAATATTAAAGTACAGTCAGAAAAATGGATCGAAACCAAAAAATTAATATAAAACCAACTTTTACGCTCGCGCATTTATGCACCCGCATTGGTTAAAGTAACTGTTTACTTTTTTATATTAATTTATCTTAGATTTCGCTATAGACGTGCAAAATGAGCTGACGGAGAGACGGCCAATGATGCATAAAACATGCTATTTGTTATGGTTATGACAACGATGTCATATGAATGAAACATCGTCTTCTTCTTGTGGTGATTAAATTTTATTGTAGGATAAGACAAAGTACATTTTAAGCTAATGAAAAATAAGCTTAAATATTGATAAGACCAAAATAGGATAAAACTAGGGGTAAAAAGTAATAGTGCAATTAATTTTTTATACATTTAAGATTTCGTCTAGCAAAAATGTGGAAGTTTTTTTGTGTTTTTATGTATTGTGGAGATAAGTTTATATTTTTATATCACAGTGGCAGACAGACAAGCATAGGGCCTTTTTTTATCGTACGAAAAATCCCCACGGAGCCGGTGGAGGCGGTTATGTCGGACTCGAACCGACCAAAACGCATGACGCCTTGGGTCCTTGGTTGTCGGAGGTGAGATTGCCGAAAGCATATCTGTCGCACCCCGGCAGACCCAAGACCATCTCATTCGAGATGGCCCCCTTCGGGTTGTGGGGACCTTAGTGTCCCCATCTAGCCCCGGGTACGGGGAGGCGCACGTTGCGCCGCTGCCGCGGCCTGCTTCTGCTAGGGTGACAGGCGGCTCCACTGGTCACCCCCAGGCCAGCGCTCATGGAGAACGGAAATCGTAATGCGACCTCCAACGTCCGGTTCGTCTTCGCTCTTCGCGGGCTTCCCGGGCCCGGAGTCTAGTCCGGACCCGACCGACCGCCTCCTTCTCGAGCATTACTTGCTCGCAGAAGGAAGCGGCCGCACCCCAAGCGTCCGAACATCGTAGCATCGCTGTGAGCAATGTGGCGAGTGTGAGGACTCCCACCCCGGGCTGCCACTAGGACCCGCCTCGGCGTGTCCCACGTCGGGCACTCGGTCAGCGTGTGCAGCTCTGTGTCCTCGCTCGCATCGCAGTGATGGCACTCGGACGTTGGCTCCTTCCGGATCCGACACAGGTAACTCCGTTAATCACCTGCGTCAGCCGGTAGGAGAAGCTGCTGTGTGGCCTCTCTAGCCATTTCTGTATGATGGGTCTTATCGCCGATATTACGGCATGCCCTGCGCTTGGTCGCCCAAGTCGTAGCTCCCACTCAGGTGGTAGCTAAGTGGGAGCTAGGCCCTGCCTGAATTTCTTCAGGCTCGAGTTCCCGTCCCTGCTCCCGCGCCTCCTTTCGATACCGATATAGCATCGAAAGGGATCTCGCATCCAGGTTCCACGGTAGGGATCCGGCAAGGAGACTCGCCGCCTCCAAGGATATCGTGCGGTACCCCTAATGGCCCTGCTGGCCATTGCACGCTGCACCCACCCAGCAGACGCCGATTGTAGACTGTCAGGGTCTCTGCCCATATCGGGCACCCATATAGGGCCATGGACCGCACGACTCCCGCATAGAGTCTCCTGTAGGAGTCATCCGGCCCCCTCATGTTGGGCAGCAGCCGCTCCAAAGCGGCAGCTGTGTTCTTCAATTTGGGGGCCAGTCGTCGGAAATGCTCCCCGAAGTTCTCCCGGCCGTCGAGCACGAGCCCCAGGTATTGCATTTGGGGCTTGATGCCGATGGAAATGTCTCCCTCTATGAGGCTGGAATCCTCCGGTGGCATGCTCCGAAGCCCATGAAAGAACATGGCCTCGGTTTTATGCAGAGCCACATCGAGACCCAGCCGCCGGATCCGCTCCACGACTTGGGCAACCGCGGTTGTGGCCTTCAGGGTCACTTCGCGGTATGAAGCCCCGCACGCCATCACCAGCGTGTCGTCCGCATAACACGTGACGGCGGCACCGTCCCAGGACCGATCCCTGCGGAACACCGAGCCCGGTCGAAGCGCAGGGCCTACCTGATAGAACATGTATATAATTATTTTACATTTTGCTTAGTTATAATACTTATACAAATAAATAAAATTGGAGTGTCTGTTTATAACGTTAAAATAATAACTTTTTAACTGGAAGTGTAAAGCCGCCAGGCGGATAGACAGAGTTACTTTCGGATTCATAATACCTATAAATCACTACGGATACAAGATACTATAAAAAATAGCTTTTTTGGAAATTTTGTCAATCTGTTGGTCTGATATTCTATCTGTTTGCTAAGTAAAGTGACTTTGTCGATTTTGAGAGGATAATTCTCGTAACAAAAATCTGTTCAAAATCTAATCCCGATCTAATCTCCCAAATGTCTACAATGGTATACTCGTTACACACTTTTCAAGATCGAACGTTGACTGTAATGTTATTATATTGAACTAACATTTGAAAATGTGCAAATCGATCAAAAAATGGTACCTACTCTGCAAAACTTTGTAACTGATCTATTAATTATTCTAATCGACTACATAATAATTAAAGATCGATTTTTCTGATTCGAACGTGCGGGGTGAGGAAATTAAATCTGCGCGGGGGTGTGAGCTTCCATTCTGTACGCTAGTACTATTACCTATTCTGTGATATTACTTTGATCCTTTTTCGTAGTATGTCCATACCACGCCAGTCACTCGCTTTTTTTTTCATTCCTTGATACCACTTACAAACTTCTTCTATTAAACTATTTCTATAACATAGCCTAAAATATCTTATAAAGTACCTACATTTTAAATAGGTACCAAACTATATTAAATTTATTACAAAGTTTTCGTAACTGACTGTACACAAATACGCCAATTTTGACAATCGCGCGAGTTGACGACAGGAAAATAATCAAAAATTGAAAGTTGCCAACTCGCGGTTTCCCGCAAGTTTATTGCCCGCGAGTTGATGAATGACTCCTCATAATATGCTTAAATTATATGATTATACTAATTTTATTTTTGATTCAAACAAATATACAATTTTTTTTATGGATAAAAAATTATGCATAAATATCTTTAGTCTAAATTACCATATGCCAAAATATTTTATGGTTATTTTTTATGCAAAGAAATTATCAATTTTCTTAAAGTTCAAAATGTTTTACTTCTAATAATTGGCAAATGTAACTTTGGCCCACTTTGCATGATAATAAAAATAAAATTCAATACAAAAACTATCTCTATGTAACAGAGAATAACAAAATATAACATAATTTATCTATACAATTGTGACTTTAACGCATAACCCTCTAACTGTAAAATTTCAATGTTTTCCTTACCCATCTGTTTAAGGGCGATAAACGCATGGTATTAACTGATAAGTACCCCACAAAGTTGTAAATTTTATGCTAAGGTTAGGTTTTATTGCGGCAAGCAGTAGCAGTTGCATGCTATTGCCAAATCCAAGGATGCTTACGTAAAGTCCGTAACTAACTTTGAGTTTTGAGTCGTAAATGAAATAACTCACCGCAGTGAAGTTAACTGTTCTAAAATTAAATGTCTATTATCCTAGGGTTGGCAGTTGGAACAAAAGTATGTTTATTTATGTTTCATTACGTAAGTGTCTAGGTACTTACATGTTTATTAAAATTTATACTTAGATAGAAGGGTTGGTTATTAAAAATTCAGTCATTTATATTACAAAGATTTAAGAATTATAAAAATTGGATTAGTTGATTTTTATGATTTTGTGTGCCAATCGCCTACTACATAATTTCGGAGGTGTCAATTCGCACGCCAATAAATTAACTTCGTGCGAATCGTCTACAGAAAAATAATATAAGTATTTTAAAGGAGTCGATTCGCACGTTTCGTGCGAGTTCAATTCGTGCGAATCGTCCAATAAGCCGATTTGTCACGATTATATGAATGTCACTAAGATACAAAGTAATCGGAAGTTATAATAAGACGTGATAATAATATTATGAATCTGAATATGAAAGGAGCTTCATCTGCCGCCGTTTTCTCAAGCGACTACAATAGGGGGCTCTTCAAGAAGAGCGTTAGAAGGTTTCTTCAAGAAGGGCGTTCGAAGGTTTCTTCAAGGAAGGCAGCACGAGTGTAACGCCCCTGGTGTTGCATACGTCCATATAACCATGGTAACCACTGTCCATTAGGTGGGCCGTGTGCTTGTCTGCCACCTAAGTGGTGTAAAAAAAAACTAACAAAGAATAAAATCTAATCGGTTACAAATCAGTAATTGTCGTGCACCACGGGTGCAGCATCGCACCCGAAACGTCGGCAAAAAGTATGTGAAAAAATTTTTTATCGCGTGAAGTCCCGCCCGAACAGGCATAAATTATAATGAGAAATCATTCATTCAAATTAGCTAAAAAATATTTTCAAAATCAAATTCAGACAGATTCAAAATCATTTTGTATTGAATGGCCATTTGTGTAAATGGTGAAACATGACATTCCACAATGAACATTTAAAATTCTATAAATTTTAATAGGCTATTTGACTAAGGGCCTCGTTCACCATCCATAAGTAAAGCGTTGATTAGTAACTTCTCAGTTAACGCTAACTGGTAATTAAAAGTTCCGAGTATCTTTTGCCAGTTTCACAATCGAAACCGATCCTTTGAGTAACAACTTAGGAGTTAACTGAATGACATAGCAAAATCATACGCTCATTCGTTCAATTCTACGTCATTTATGTCACTTGTCTTGTCAAACATAAACTTAAACAGCAGTCTTACCATAAAAAAGTTTAACATCTGCTGAACATGTGTTTTACAAAATTTGAGTACAAAAGAGCGCCTAACGGTGATTTCCTATTTAGAAACGCCTATAGGAATTCCCATCTTATTTTTGTATCAATAAATTGTTGCAATTTTATTACAACTGGTGGTTTTTGGATATTGAAAAAAATTCGATACATAACCAAAACATTTAAAAATGTTTAGTTCCAAATATCACTAACCTTTATGTTTTAGAGTTAGAGGCTATTTTATTTTTCATCAAATTATGCACTATGTTCACAGCGTGCTTTCATAAACGAAATCTACTCCAAAATTCTGTTTCTTCAAGGTCATCAAAAATATTCACGAAAAAAAACACGAGTTATTGGTAATCGCCGCATCATAGAATGTTCTAGATCTATTTCATCTAATTGCTGATCAATTAACTCGAACAAATACATTTTTTTTTTTATTTTTACAAATATTATGTTGCTACCCGAACACAGAACAATATAACAACAGAACTCGTAAATGGCAAACAGATGTGGTGATCTCTTACTCGTCAGTTAAAGTCCCTAATCAGCAGAAGGAGTAGTGAGTAAGTTAATCGTAGGTTTAACCGTTGAGTAGTGCTACTCGGACATTGTGAAATGCGAATACTCAGTTACCGGGGACTTTAAGTTATGATTAGCTTACTTGACACTTTAATCAGAGATGGTGAACGAGGCCCTAAGTCGTCGATTCTTCCCAATACTGCTTAATATGATAGCTTTTTCTGAAAAAATATGCCTTGCAAAATAAAATATTGCATATCTAAACTAGATTCCTCATTAAATTGTAAATAACTTTTATTATGAACAATATAAGTGTAAACGCAACGTAGACCGAGATAAATGCGATATTCTCTTGCACTCCATACATTTGCACTTTGCGCTACCGAAGCGTGACGTCACAATTTCATACGATTTTGTATGGAGCGTTTTCGGGCGGCGCGACAAATTTAATTTTTCAAAATCAAATATCTTGAAAACTAATTGTCGTACGAAAATTTTACTTTTACAGTTCATTATATTATAAGACAGTGGTCATTTTTCGAAAGTAAAAAAAATTAGTCAAATAGCCCATTATAATGTAGTAAAACATTTCAACAAAAATCCTAAACTAAAGTAGGTACATAATTAAATTGTTAGCAAATTTTTGTTTCCTAACAAACAGTTTTAGCTTCGTTAAAATATCAAAAACAAAATCATAATATTATATTTACCCATTCTCGTTTACTCCCGACGATGTTTTCAACATTTCAGTTTATTTAATAAAGCGACTGAAACAACATCACTCACAATCTCGACACTGTGATCAATTTCAAGTATTTGTTTACCAATGTCGTCAGCAACAACACAATTATAATATTTATAGTTCTCCAATTTTCCCCTTATAACCAGAAGTTATGGGAAAGTGTCAAAATTTTCAAACTTCAGAATACTGTTCGACAACAATATTCATAGCATAATAAACCTTATTATGTTAGCACAAAGATATGATTTAGTAAAGTGTGCAATATTCTTGATAGTACAAATGAAATCGGTTGTGGAGTAAGTTGAAACAATAGCATCAAGTTTCAAAGCAACAGATGTTTAGGGACCGACTAATGAAATCAGGAAAGATCTCACTGGCCTTGTTGTTCGTAACCTTTGAAAATTAATGATAAGGAAAAGAAATAGCTCCAAGAATTCTCTTTCCTCCTGAATATAATATGATTTAGTAATTTTATATCCCTTTAAAAACGTAAATTATATTGAGGTGATTTATTTTAAACCGTAAATTCAAATTCAAATTATTTTCTTTTTTAGATAACATAGATCCATTGTTAGTACTGACTTAGATTAGGGTTAGTTGCACATTTTTTTTTAAATCATTATATTACCTACATTATATTTCTATTATAGGACCCCAGCCAGAACTGTGTTCCTAACTGACGGTCCTCCTCACAAGGAATTTTACAATTGGAGAGTCGATACTCTCCGCCACGGTTCTTAGAATGCTGTTGTCACTATCCCTTATTCTGCGTAGCAGCGATGCCGTTTTTTGCGAATGATGGCGTGGAAATCATCAGTCCTATTCTGCGCAAACATCTCCGACGCGCTACAGAAACGTGGTAGTCCCAACATCACTCTAGTAAAGACGCGTCGTAGAAATTTACAATTATTTGGTAATTAATGAAGTGGTTTGTTTGTTTATAGTTTTAAATAAAATATACGTAGTTCTAACTAGAAAGGACAACCCCAACTCTCATACAATCTTGGGCCCGCATGTACAGGGTTGAAAATTGGGCAATATTTAGACCATCTAAGGACATTTTGTTTGCCTAATTTTCACGACGATTCACAATGGCCAAGTTTGTTAAATCGAGCATTGTTCAAAGGTTTTTAGGTTATATTGTAATATATAATGCGGTCAAACAGCGTCTTATGTTGTGTTGTGTGTGATAGCTACACAAGTTATTCGCGTATCGCTTTTATTTGTATGTAGGTTAGCAGGCTTTATTAGTATAGAAAAGGGCAGGTCATTAATATTTTTAGTCATTAATGTGGAATGGTCAACTATATATGCTAAATAATAAAACTGATATGTCAAAGAAGACATGCTTTAGCTACTTTCTTGTTGCACGATATTAAACCTTATAGTTTTATGATATGCAACTGACATTTACTCTAAAGGTGGTAAAGCAATCCTTTCCTACCCTCACTTCAGACGGCAACATCTGAGTGACATCCTTTTGCTATTGTTACCACTTTCCACAAGGCTGTATACATACTTGTTTGCTGTAGTAATATAGAATTCATTATATAAGTAGGTAATAAAATAAAACAACATTATTTTAAAGATTACTATATTTTAAAAAAGTATTTTAATCTCTATCCCGGGTGTCTTCCTATTTGGCTTTAGAAGTCCTTTCACTAGGACTTAGGTCTTTCCTCCCCTTTTTAAGCATCATCATAGTTTATTAAAATATTGTCAAGAAACTGTGCAGGAGGTGTTATATTGTCTTGAAACCGTGCCCAACCGAGATACCATATTACACTCATTATGTGGGCACAGCACCCGACTGTTCTCTTACCTACAATACAATTACAGCAATGCTGTAATATAGCATTCCTACCGCTCAAAGAACTGTCAACTAATATATATACGTAATAAGTTCTACTACTTATATTCCTGGACTTTATTTTTCCTCTTAATAACCAAGTCGTTTGAGATATTGACAGTTCTTGTAGGAGGTCTCTATCCACCTCTCTGCACACTTCAATGACATACAGAATACACACTTGTCTGTGCCCCACTGGTGATTGTGCTGGTCTGTTCTCATCCAAACATGCACATTGAGCTTGAATCCAGCAAGATTCGCAAATGATTGCATTCACCTTAAACAGAGATCATGTTATAAGCACTGAATATTCCATTAGTCATATAGGCTAGTTCTTCATGAACGTTACACATATCAGTCAAAATAAATTGTCATATACAAAAGTTGACATAATTTTCTACGGGATTAGGTAGACTCGTAGTAATTTCTATTCTATAGCAGCTATCACACAGCTTGTTAACGTTAATTATAATAAGAATTTCAAAAGAGCGAGAAATAACGAATAGGTACTTACTATTTGTGGTGCGACCCATTCACGTATACAAGCTAGTATCACTGCATCGTTCAATAAATGTCTGCCTATAATATTGCACCGATCGGTAGCGATTCTCATTGTGATAGCTTTCAGCCGATGTGGTAAAGTCTAGTCCAGTTTTAAAGCCAAGGTCAACAAGTGTAGCAAATAACGGTGTCCGGTAATCAAGCAAGGGTCAATTAGTTCGAAAATCATATACAATTCACAGAGTAAAAGCAGCAAAACACAATGATCTCAGGGAGCCGAAGGAAAGCGAATGCGACATTTTCAATGACAGGAATGAAAATCAGTGAAAATGACATATGATGTTACAGATTATTATGAATTCTAAATGATCGATTATTTACATAGACTTTGAATACACTACGATTATTTACAATCGATATTTTGACTTCCATTATGAAGGAGACAGGTGTCTTTCTGATTAGTGAACTGAATAACGAAAATAAAGATGCTACATAGATATTTTGAAATCATTTAATAAAGCCACGAATTTTAAATTCATAGTTATTAGTTATCGATTCGATTTCATAATCGAATCGATAAAGCAAGTATAATCATAGCGCATTTACGAAGATCGGATTAAGTATTACATTCAACGTTTACGAAGCTTGTTGATTAATGAAAATCACATTTTTAAACTTTTGTCGCACTTGGCCATTGCTGATTGTAATGAAGTCTTAACAAAATTATAACACAAAATAGACGAATTTTTTGAGGTAGGTTTGATGTCTGTGCACTCGGGCCCAAAATGGGGTATCTCCTTTGAACGCTAAATTAGCTATGGAAGCTAAAATGGTAAACTTTCCAGACGTAATTCATAGAATTCATTGCTCGTATACAGAATTTACTGTACTAAATATAATTAATGAGTTGTGATATTTATTTAGGATATAACCTACATAAACATCCAGAGCTGAGTAGCATAGGTGATATCTATAGGAGACTTATTTTGTACCGGCGTCTATTAAAATGAACCAATAGCAGTCTTGACGTTTATCGTACCTTTAAATTTATGTTTATAGAGGTTGCTCCTTTAAGGGGAAGAGGTTACAAGAAAACTATAATCTATTTCTAGGCACGACCAGATAATGCAAATACCCATAATCATGCATCCAAATATTTGCATTGAGCGAGAAGGGTTATTCCGTCCAGTGCTAGAAATTAGCCATACCTACAAAAGGTATATCTCGATTCATGTTTGTCTGTATATTACGCTTTCACGACTTAACCACTGAACCGATTTTAATGCAATATGGTATAGGGGTAGATTAGACCTTTCTGATTAGTGACCTTGAGAAAAGACATAGGCTATGTTTTGTCACGATAACCGACATCCACGCGGGAGCCGCGGGAAAAATCTAGTAATCAATACTTGGTGAATTTAATCTCGTTCACCTCAGTAGCACCCCATGCTCTCTCCGAAATACATCCAAGAAACGTGTACGCGCTGTACACATTAGAGCAAGTTTTGAGCACATTATATCACCAAGATATAATGTGCTCAAAATCGGACTATAAGAGGGATAGACTGGTTGTTGAAAGCAGTAAAGTGAATGTGCAAAACTGGTAAACAGAAATAGCACTGGGCGAGCCCGAGCCCTTCTTCCCAAGACTTTGCCTTCAGTTTATCATCAGGTGAGGTAAAGTATACCAGGTATATAAAGAAAATGTCTGATAAATGCCACCGGAGACTTCAGCATGGCGACACAAACATAAATTATTATTATCTCTTCGTCTTCTCTTCGAGTCGACGACAAATGACATTATGTCTACGTCATGGAGTCTTGGGCATGTGACACTCTTTTTACCCACGAGGGAACGGAGACGGTAAATGCGTTTGGGGTGAGAGGATGTTGTTTGTTCGTATGTGCAAATCCATGTTGCCATTTTCTCTGCAACTACCAATCCGATTTTGATCCAGTTATCAGTAATGGGTTCGGCTTTATTTGGAGCATGTTCTTAGATAGGTGTTACAATGACTACTCAACAGACTACAGACTACAAACGATTTTTGAATTTTTCAAAAAATATGATTTTGCTTTTTATCCTTGTTCGGCTATTTCATTGGTCAAAGAAAAGCGAATGGAAATGACAATGTTTCTATGTCAAAGCTGCTGATATGCTACCGACGACCACAACAATGTTCTGTATTTGAAAGCTATATTTTTTTAAATGTAGTGTTTGCGCCATTTTTGAAAGCGAAAGCGAAATGACGTATCTACAGTTTATAAAAAATCATTGATAAAACCTTATTAAGTAAAGCAAATTTCTCTCTATCAAAACATAACTGTTCCGATACACGTTTTTCATACAAGATTTAAATTAAATTTTGCTAAAGCAGTATATTATTATGCTAAATGGTAGAGATACAGTATAAGGGGTGGCTGTAAACCGATTTGTCGGTAGCCTTAGGCAACGGAAGGGATTTTAATTGCTGTCGAGTAGGTATCAAATATCCGACCAATAGGACGGCCTCCTTATATTGCATGAATTTCCCCTACAAACTGTTCGGTTGGTAGCTATCGGATCTATGAAGCGTGTTTGAAAATTTGATATTTTGGAATATGTGATACTGGTAATAAATTACTGACATTAGGTAGATTTTGATTCGTTTGTTAAAAATGTAAATTTCATTTTTAATCATTCGTTTTGTACTAAATAAGTGATATTTGTACAGTAACTATTTTAAATATATCAAATTGTGTCATATTTCTATACCTATGCACTTAAAAAAAATTACTGAATACTAACTACTACGTGAATAAGATTCCATCCATATTAAGGTACTCGTAAATTTATTAAGAACTGCCTTCTCTCAAACATCTAACTACTAAAGAGGCTACTGCACTGCTTTGCGGGTTAAGACCATTAATTATAGGCTCTAAGTGTAGATTTAGGTATAATAAAAAGATATGCAAGAATTTGTATGCATGAATATGGCTATTTGCATTGGTCGTTTTTTTTTTATACAGGACACGTCAATTAGACTACACCTCACCTGATGTTAAGCTAAAGGCAAAGTCTCGGAAAGAGGGTCACCATCATAAACATTTACCATGTTAACAGTGGTGGCACTCAGCTTGACGGCCTCATTAGATGCCTTTTCACGCCCCGCTTAAAGGACCCGGGACTGTAGGAAGAAGGAAACACGTGAGCTGGCAGGGAATTCCAGATCTTAGTGGTGCGGCATAGGAATGAATCACTGAAACGCTTGGTTCTAGCAGGTATACTCTGCACCGTAAATGAATGGCATCTTAGCCCTGCACGTGTCGTCCTGTGAAGGAAAAGGGAGGGTGAGTCTAATTGGAAGAGCTCGTCAGAACATTCACCATGGTAGAGACGGTAGAAAACTGCCAAAGACGCAACATCTCTACGCATCTGCAAAGGCTCGAGGGTGTTCGTGACCTCAGGATTCCCAATAATGCGGACCGCACGTCGCTGCAACCTCTCGAGAGCATCTAATAAGTACTTTGCGGAGCCGTCCCAGAGATGTGAGCAGTATTCCACGCAGGAACGAATTTGGGTCTTGTATAGAAGACACCGCTGCTCCGGCGTGAAAAAACGTCTCACTCTGTTCAGGACTCCGAGTTTACGCGAGGCTAATTTGATGATACTCTCGATATAGTTTTTGTTATTCAGTTTGCAGCGAACATCCATACCAAGGATAGTGAGGTGATCCTGCAGTGGCAGTGGTGTGCTCTGAAGAGTGGGAAGGGGAAGGAAAGGAGATACCTTTGCTGTAAACGCACATGCCTGGGTCTTCTTGGCATTGAACTCGACCAGGTTCCTAGCGCCCCATTGAGAAATGTGGTCCAGGATCCGGTCTAGCTTAGTGACAAGAAGCTGCCTTTCTTCCGCGATATCAGACTGCTTGGCCGCAGGATGTGCGTAATAACTCCCGTGTAAGGTGCTGTCGTCTGCATAGCAGTGAATGTTTCCGTTACAGAGCATGTCATTGATATGCAGAAGAAAGAGAGTGGGAGATAAGACGGAACCCTGCGGCACGCCAGCATTTACCTGCAAGAACTCCGAAGCTCGTCCATCACAAAGGACGCGAATACGGCGCCCCTGCAGGAAGCTTGCAACCCAGTTACACAGTCTAGGAGGCAGGCCAAAGGCTGATAGCTTGGAAAGAAGTGATTTGTGCCATACCCTATCGAAAGCTTTGGCGATGTCAAGACTAATTGCCAGTGACTCACCGTGCTTCTCCATAGCCTCACCCCAGAGGTGGGTCATGTACGCCAGAAGATCACCCGTTGACCGTTTCGGTCTGAAACCGTATAGCCGGTCACTAAGCAAGGAGTGATCCTCTAGGTGGCGCATGAGCTGTGTGTTAATTATGTGCTCGAACACCTTGCACAGCACTGAGGTGACGGCTATGGGTCGATAGTTGGCTGGGTCCGAGCGATCCCCCTTCTTGGGGATCGGCTGGACATTCGCCTCCTTCCAAGCCGAAGGCACTGTACCCGAACTGTAGGACAGTCGGTACAGCCGCGTTAGCATAGGAGATAACTCCCCTGCACATTTTTTAAGTACAACCGCTGGAATACCATCAGGACCACTGGCTTTCCGGACATCGAGTGATTGCAGTACTGCACGGACATCGCGTTGCCTGATACGTATATCAGGCATTGCGTGGTCACCAGTGGTCATTGTCCGTGGTTGCATACCACAATTGGCCGCGAAGAGATTGACAAGCAAATTTGCTTTCTCTTGCGGCTCATGGGCCAGAGATCCATCGGGATTGCTTAGCGGGGGCAGCGAGGGCTGGCAGAAGTTGGCTTGCATGGCTTTGGCCAGTCGCCAGTAGCCACGGCTACCCGTGGGATGCGCCGCTAGCTCTTGGCCCAGCCGTGCTATGCGCTGGGCATCCGCCCTGACGCATGCCCTTTTGCAGACCTTTGTGGCTATGTTGTACGCCGCCTTGAAGTGACCCACGTTGGGATCGCGTGTGGCGCGCGCCCGCACCCAGGCGCGGTACGCAGACTGTTTATGCTCAACAGCCTCCGCGCACTCGCGCCCGAACCACGGACGCGCTCCGCGGACTCCGGTGACATCGGTTGGGATATAGTATTCCATACCTAGACCGATCTCACCGGCGACGGCAGTAGCGCTCTCAGATGGGTTCTTACCCTCAAAGCAGCGTTCAACCCACGGGATGGACTCATAATAGTCGCGCAATCCATCCCAGTCCGCTGACGAGTAGTGCCAAAGACGCCTCTTCCCCTGCACGGGTCGTGGGGGCGCCGTTTTGGCGGAGCCCAACCAGATCTTGTGGTGGGCGTTAAATTCCCCCAAAAACACCAATTCGGCGTTCGGAAACCGCTCCTGCGCATCATCTGCCTCCTGACTCAGGTATTCGAATAGTCGAGTTACCTTTGCATCTCCAGTATGGGAACGGTAAAGGCACACATAGATCTGACTCGTGGAGCCATGGTCTACGTGTACCTACAGGATGGAAAAGGATGGGTCCTCTAGACAACGCAAACGGCGACAACAAATATCCGCCCTAACAAACACGCACACCCTGGCTTTTGCTCGGAAATTTTCCTCGATAACATAGCCGGGGTAAAGCAGGTAGGTCGTGTCGTCAGGGCGGCGTATTTGTGTCTCCGTTAGAAACAGCATAGCTGGTTTCGCCGTCTCCAGGTGTTGGTGGACGGCGTTGAGGTTTATATGGAGCCCACAGATGTTCGTGGACTCCACCTCTAATTGAATTTTTGTGGGAGAGTCCCTAGCCGTTGTTTCAACAGTTTTTGTTTTGTGCGCTGCCATGAGGTGAAGGGTAAGGGAAGGCGTGAAAAAGAGGTGATTGTCGCCGCAGCACCGCGTGACAAAACATGCGAGATTGGTTTTATCTATGAATGTGAGGCGTGACGAGAGCCGACGCGCCGAACGGAAGGGCCCCCGTACCCCCCCGAATATGGTCGCCGGGCTCCCGTCCGGTCGCCAACCGGCACGACGAGCCATATCGGGATTATGCGCGACCTGGTGGGGCAGCCTCCTAGGGTGGTTAGTCCCAGTTGGGCCCCTGTACTATGCCACGGGCGGCCAGCGGCACCACCGTTTCTACAGGTCTCCCTGCCCGGCGCGGCGCCCCGCGTCACACCCCACTAGACTACGCCAAAACCCACCGGTCCCACTAGTGCTGCGACTACCATCACCTCGGCCCGGCTATGCACTTGCTGATGAGATTGGATTACTATGGAGAGTTTTTCGCACTTGTGCACGGTGGTACCAACCCGGTCGAAATAAGTGTCAAATTTGTGCCATCAAATTTCTACCACCTGTGTTTCTATGTATAATATGTATGTATTTACAAAAAAAGTATATAAGTATGTTTATCCGCATTCCAGATTCCATAACACAAGCTATAAAAGCTTACCATGGGTCTAGATAGCGTTGTGTAGAATGTTGTGGAATATTTAGTATTATTTATTTATTATATACTTAAATTCACATTTAAATATTGCACATCAGTAACACGGTACTATTATATTTTCATTTGATCTATGCCAATCTTTCCCTCATATTCCTGCAAATAATTTAAAACAAAACACTATGATTTATTTCCCTCCCAAAATTCCATATTTAAATGTGTAAATGTTCCATTTCAAATACAGAACATTGTTGTGGTCGCCGGTAGCGTTAAACGTTGCTAATATGGCGGAACGGTAAACCACGTCAATTATGTCCCAATTTACCCATTTAAAATTCATGATGGGGAAACCTATTTGAGGGCTTGTAAGTGTGTTAAGTTCCAGTGCATTTGGTAATAGTATAAATAATATAATTGTGTATATTCCCAAAAACCGGGCGGTTTATACTGGTAAACGGCCACTTCTAAAATTTCAAGATCCCAGTCGAAATTCAATTAAAATGTTTATGTTTATATTTATAATCTGACAAATGAATGGCAATAGGCTCACTCCTATTACGTGGGACTGAAAATTACAGTTAGCAAAATGTGGGTGTTAATACAACTCAAAATACCCCTTCGGGGATTTATAGAGTATAAATGGGTACCCTGATAGCTACTTCAAAGCCTTCAGTATAACCCTCCCTTAGCTTTTCCATAGTCGGGTAAAAACACAACGTTTAAACATTTTTTTTTTCATTACGACGTAACTGAATGGTTACGTCATAACATTTACAATCTAGCCTTGTGGCTAATAAGTAATTTTAATATAACTTAATTTGATAAAAATACATAAGAGTAAAGAATGTGCCCATTGGCACTTTTCTTATAGTCTCTAGTTATAATTATAGAAAGTCACGCTGTTCTTGTGTTCTTTAAGTATAGCACTATCTGCACTACGTTACACTAATTTCACTAAACTAACTCAAAAGGCTTGGTCCTTTTCAGTCTCCTTACTATGTCCGTGGTGTCAATGAGCTGGATAGCCTCGACAGAAGCGTAGAAGTCTTTGTTCATGTGCTTCGGCGTATTTTTTTATAACTTTGGTTACGAAGTCCACTCCTAAGTCCCGGTGGATGTCCTCATTTCTAATATACCAGGGAGCGTTTACTATACTCCGAAGTACTTTATTCTGAAATCTTTGGATTATATCAACATTGGTGCGTTTTGTACAGCCCCAAAGCTGTATACCGTACGCCCATACAGACATAAGTACTTGTTTGTACAGAAGTTCTTTGTTGTACACTGATAATGCTGAATGTCTGCCGAGTAGCCAGTACATATTCTTGTAGCGAAGATCTAACTCCTGGCGTTTCTTTTTGACGTGAGCCTTCCAGCGAAGCTTTGCGTCCAGCGTCATACCCAGGTATTTTGCCGTATTTTCATATGGTATTATCCGACCGTTAATATACACCGGTGTATAATTAGGTCTTTGATTTGTGAAGTCTATATGAATCGATTTGGACTCGTTTAGTTTAATTCGCCATTGTTTTGTCCAATCAGAGATAGAGTTGACAGAGGTTTGTACTTCCTCCACGGCTTTTTTGTGAGTGACACCTGTAGCCATGATGGCTGTGTCATCTGCGAAGGTTGCAATTATGTTGTTTCCGATTTCTGGGATATCACAGGTGTACAATAGATACAGGACAGGGCCAAGAACACTTCCCTGTGGGACTCCAGCTTTTATTTGTTTGACATCAGAGTAAGCATTTTCTTGTCTCACTCTAAATGTCCTTTCTGTTAAGTAAGATTCTAAAATATCTGCGAATTGCTTTGGAAGCATTTTCCTTAACTTATACATAAGACCTTTATGCCAAACCTTGTCAAATGCTTGTGCTAAATCCAGAAACACTGTACAACAGACTTTCTTTTCTTCTAAGGTTTTTTCTATAACGTTGGTAATTCTATGTACTTGCTCTATTGTAGAGTGTTTTTTCTCTGAAGCGCCGAATTGGTAATTGGGTCTTAGAAGTAGCTTTTCAAATAGTTTTGAAATAATTGGCAACGGTGATATCTGTCTGTATGATGAAATTTCTAGAGGAGATTTTCCTGGTTTGGGGATTAGGCTCACCCCTATTACGTGCGACTGAAAATTATAATTAGCAAAATGTGGGTGTTAATTCAACTCTAAATACCCCTTCGGGGATTTACAGGGTATAAATGGGTACCCTGATAGCTACTTCAAAGCTTTCAGTATAACCCTCCTTTAGCTTTTCCGTAGTCGGGTAAAAACACAACGTTTAAACATAATTTATTTATTTTTAGTACTTCGCCTTGATATAAATTTCAATGACTATCTACTCCAGAAAGAAATCCTATCTCAAATTTAAAATATATTTAAATCTGACTTCATATTGTAAAACTATGTTCTCAAAGGGAGGAACACTGAAAGTTTTTGAGTAACTGGGTGGCTGAAGTCAGACAACGCTCTCTGTGTGATATTATTTTATTTTTTATTGAAATACTAGCTGTTACCCGCGGCTTCTACTGCGTGGTTTTCTGGATCCTTACTCCCAAACTAAACAATTGTTGGTTCCTCTGCTTGATAAATCTAAGTACAGTCAACGCCATAAGTTGATTAACACTAAAATATTTTACAAATCTTTCTTATAATGGAATGCATCTGTCTATAGTAATTTTTTTTCACAATTTTATGTAAGGTTTAGAGGCCACAGTGTTCAATAAATTAGAATTTGTTAAGCTACTTTTGTAATTGACTGTAGATTCAGTCGATCTACCCTTTTCATGGTAGTGTAATAATCAAACTTACTCCAACATGTTTACTTCTACGAATCCTTTAAGTGGGGCGTGAAAAAGCATCTAATCAACCGTTCTTTCATTGTTGGTATCTGTAATAGTGACCATCTTTCTTGCCTTCAACCTACCATTAAACAAAATGAACTGACTTTTAATAAAAATATCCATAAGATATCGAATTGATTGTTTTTGTTGTTCTTTATGCTGAGATGGCGACCTATTTCGCACTCACGCAATTTTTAGTTTTAAGTTGCCTAATTAATCATTAGTCTAATTTTAAGTAAGTGAGTGATTACCAAATAAATTTCTTTCTTTCTTTCTTTAAATGAAACTTTTTTGTGTGGCACTGGTCTGATGCTACAAACTTTTCCAAGTCCTACAGTTCGAAATTCAAATTGAGGAATGGTAAGGAAAATTAGAATTTACGCTACCATGAAGGCACCACGAAAATTCATACACATATTTGGTATTGACTTAACAAAAAGATTGTATCACGGAACCTTTTGTACACCGGGTCGTCAACTCTGCACAAACTATTATTTCTGCACTCAAAAATCACCCCTATGGTTTTGAATATACGGTTGTATATCTTGTAATAACATTTTGTAGTTATGTAAGTCAACATTGAGTGTAGGGCCAAATTGTTGCCGTTTGTAACGTTCAGTCCGTTCTGTCTGTTTGTTTGTGTGTTTGTCTACAGTAAACATGGTACACGGTTGTCGTTGATTTGTTTGTTCTTCGATTATTGTGTGGATTGTTTTGGCACCACAATAAACTAATACCGCAGTTGTTTTGTTTGTGGTAGTCTGCCCACAATAACAAACAGTAGGTACCTATTTTATTTAACATGTTGTGATCCATACTAATATTATAAATGCGAAAGTAACTCTGTCTGTCAGTCTACATCACTACTACGCTTTCACGCCTAAACCACAGAACGGATTTTGATGAAATGTCGTATAGGGGTAGATTAGACCATGAGAAAGGACATAGGCTATGTTCGGTCGCAATAACCGAAATCCACGCGGGCGGAGCCGCAGGCAAAAGCTAGTACTCAATAAACAAGTGGTTTCTTTCTTTCTACCTTTACTGACTTTTAATATTGCTTGGGCCATATATCTTGGACCTAAGTCGCGAGATATAAAAGGCTCTGACACGCATAGATTGTTTTGTAATAATCTATGCTTGGTGAAATGCGCGTTTAGAGCACGTTTTGAGTTATGTCTAATTATTACCAAGTCAAACCAAGCGAAAAGCGTTTCAGTGACTCATTCAGCCGCACCACTAAGACCTGGAACTCCCTGCCAGCTCACGTGTTTCCTTCTTCCTACAGTCCCGGGTCCTTTAAGCGGGGCGTGAAAAGGCATCTAATGAGGCCGTCAAGCTGAGTGCCACCACTGTTAACATGGTAAATGTTTACGATGGTGATCCTCTTTCCGAGACTTTGCCTTTAGCTTAACACCTGTACCTTACGTCCTGTATAAAAAAATATATATTTTCTTTCTTTCTTTCAATAGCAAATGTACAAATCTGCTGTCGACGGCATACAGTAACAGCAGATAAAACGTACTATGATATTAAACTTGATCGTGATAGGTAATATTGTTTTAGTTTATTGCGTCTTCTCAATGGTATTGTTCACCCATATCGAAGTTTTACAAGTAATGTATATAAAATAAATAACTTTAGTGGTTCTATAGACATACACAGGTTATAACAGATAACGGCGCTTAACATTTAGTATTTGCTGGTTGAACACAATTATAACGTGAATAAAATGTTAAAAACAAGTTGCACAATTTTATTATTTAGCCCTGTCTCTTATACTTTTTTTTTCGTGCGGAAATCCCCTCGGATACCCCCCCCCCCCCTTTCGGAGCCGGAAGGGGAGTTTATGTTGGACTCAAACCGACTAAAACCGCACGCCGACTGTGGGTCGTGGTGCTAGGCCGGAGGTGAGGTTGTCATCGACATATCCCTCGCACCCCGGCTGACCCAGGGCCATCCCTTACGGTCTGGCCCTCCTCATGAGGGGGGACAACGGTGTCCCCAACTCGCCCCCGCCCTGTCTCTTATACTAGGGCATCCTGTATCATAAAAGACAAAATAAAAAAATGTGTCATTCTCATGGAGAAGGAATATATTATTTTGTTCTTTGTGGTGATTTCTCATGCCAAGCCAGATTGAGCAATTGAGGCCGTGTATTGTGCTAACTTTTAAGTTCATTCATTGTTTCCAACAGTTCGTAAGAATGTTGGTAGATGGCTCCACCGTCGCCCTTAAAGACGGATATAAAGAGAAGGAAAATTTGAAATGATTCAGGTGTGGCTCAATAGCTCAGTTGGAAGAGCATTCCCCCTGTAAGGGAAAGGTCGTGAGTTCAAGTCTCACTTGAGCATTTCATTTTTCCGATGTTTTTCGAACTTAAAAGTTAGCATAATAAATGCTTTAAAAAAATCATTCAAATATTTGGGCGGAGTCATCAAAATTCAATGTTTAAAAATTGTTGAAAAACCATTCATTGTTTCCAACAGTTCGTAAGAATGTTGGTAGATGGCTCCACCGTCGCCCTTAAAGACGGATATAAAGAGAAGGAAAATTTGAAATAATTCAGGTGTGGCTCAATAGCTCAGTTGGAAGAGCATTCCCCCTGTAAGGGAAAGGTCGTGAGTTCAAGTCTCACTTGAGCATTTCATTTTTTCCGATGTTATGGTGGAATAATGTTCAGGTGGAAGGAAAAATGTATCGGGGCCTAAAAAAAAATCTTTCGCCATAATTAATACTTCCAGACGATTTTGCTATAAAAACTGTTCCCAATTCTTTTTACCCGACTGCGCGACGCAAAGGAGGGTAATGTGTTCATCAGTCTATGTATGTATGTATGTATGTATGTATGTTTGTTTCTATGTGGCGTTCTAGAGACCAAATGCGTAGGCCGATTTTGATAATTCTTACGTCAATCGATTCGTCTTAACCTTGCGAGTGTCACTAAAGACATAACAGTGATCAAAATTCACCACAGCGAAAACCAGACGCCATATTGTCAAAATGAAAAAAAAAAAAAGTCGATGAACTATGTCAAGTGGGGTGTCGTTGAATAGGTATTTTAAAATTATCTTTAGGTTCCTTTTACCATTTTTGATTTTAAATAATAGTTTAGGATATATAACGATTTAAAGTTGTTTAAAAAAACAATCATTCTCGCTAATTTTCTTACTTATTGATTTAAGTTTTTATTTCAAGTATAAACGATATGAAGGAAATTACAAAAAGATATACATGTCATATCATAACTAAAAAGTATAAAATAAAACAAATGATTAAAAAATAAAAAACCCGACTGCCACTGAAAAGACCAAAATAAGTTTGATAGCAGGCGGTACCCATTTGCCAATCATAAGCCGAAAGAAAATCAATGGGTACCGCCTGCTATCAAACTTATTTTGGTCTTTTCAGTGGCAGTCGGGTTTTTTATTTTTTAATCATTTGTTTTATTATCCCAACGACTATAAAATCACTCATATGTTATTTTATCTGTGCTTTGTTCATACGTCTCCTCAATCTCAATGAATAAACATACAACTAACAGATATTATATTATGCTTTTATAACATTAAACTTGGTAATGAGAGATATATCTTAGACATGTCGAGAACAAATATAGACTCTAGAACAATTATTATAAACGGCCCGTGCAAAGAATATTCCGTTTATTTTCTTAATGTTAGCTATGTTTTCTTTATTCAATCTGTGTTGTGAGTGTAAGCACTAATAGAATTGTATTGTGTCACTACCAGTAGGGCTTAAGTAATGTTAAAATAGTTAAGTAGTAATTGTGTCTTTAGCCTATGTCCTTTCTCAAGATCTAACCTATCCCTATACCAAATTTCATCAAAATCGGTTTCGTAGTTTAGGCGTGAAAGCGTAACATACAGACAGACAGAGAGAGTTACTTTCGCATTAATAATATTAGTATGGATACCATAATTTATACCGTTTATTTCACATATTCTGGCTTAGTGATAGCGTTTGATCATCGATTTAAAAACCTAGTCATTCTACTTTATTACCAACTAGCTTTTGCCCGCGGCTCCGCCCGCGTGGATGTCGGTTATCGCGACCAAACATAGCCTATGTACTTTCTCATGGTCTAATCTACCCCTATACCAAATTTTATCAAAATCGGTGCAGTGGTTCAGGTGTGAAAGCATAACATACAGACAGACAGACAGACAGACAGTTACTTTCGCATTTATAATATAAGTATGGATATGGATTATTACCAATGACAACCATACATACATACATACATACATACTCACACACTGTATCATATCAGGCGAGGTGAATTCGAATACATCGAGAATCACAAAAAACACCTCCAAAAAGTTGAAAATAAATGAATAAATTTTAATTCAACGGTTGCCATGATGGGGGACCTTAACTGGTTAAGTACTTCTTTATATTGTAAGGTCCCCCGACATGGCAACCGTTGAATTAAAATTTATTCATTTATTTCAACTTTTTGGAGGTGTTTTTTGTGACGGGGGTTTTTTAAATTTTTAATTTAATTTTTATTTTACACTTTTTAAATTGATCTACTAGTCAAGCTCTTTCGTTTGATACCCATATTGAGGCAATTATAAAGAAATATGTATTCCAACATGTTGTAGCGGCGGCCATCTTGGACCAAGTTTTTTCAAACATAGCTAAGAACACTCCCGACTAATATACCTTTCAAACAAAAAAAACTAAATGCAAATCGGTTCATCCGTTTGGGTGCTACGATGCCACAGACAGACACACACACACACACACACACACACACACACAGACACGTCAAACTTATAACACCCCGTCGTTTTTGCGTCGGGGGTTAAAAATGAAATGCTCAAGTGGGACTTGAACCCACGACCTTTCCCTTAACGGGGGGAATGCTCTTCCAACTGAGCTATTGAGAGAGAGAGAGAGAGAGACAGAGACGAGGTCAAGTCAAATTGACGTGTCCTTATATTCAAAGAAGCCACACCTTACGGGATAGGCAGAGTCCATATGTTTCCACTAGCTACGATTCTGGCAAACTTTCACTTTTTCTAGTTTCTTTATTATTTTTTATTTAAGACTAACTTTTGCCCACGGTTCAGCCCCAGTGGATGTCAGTTATCGCGACCAAACATAGCCTATGTCCTTTCTCATGGTCCAATCTACCCCTCTACCAAATTTCATCAAAATCGGTTCAGTGGTTTAGTCGTGAAAGCGTAACATACAAACAGACAGAGTTACATTCGCATTTATAATATTTGTATGGATTGATGTACATAGAAAAGAAACATAACATACATTGGATGTTGAAAATTCTAGGAAATTTCTCCCAGCAGATCGGCGAGGGGAGGTCGTGATGAGATTTTTCTTTATTTTCGTGCAAGCTCGCCCGTTTAGTGTACTCTTGACAGAAAGTAGAGCCTTTCTTTAAGATGCCTTCGATTTGATTGATGAACGTATATCTCGGTCGACCCCTACCGGGTGCCCATTCAACCTCGCTTCGTAAATCTGTTTCGTCAGTCCTGTTTCGTCCATTATATCCAGGGGTCCGAACCATCTAAGCATCCCTTTCTCCATCTTAGTCATTACATATTCAACCATACCATACCATTCCCTTGTCATACTGTTCCTCACTTGGTCTGACATCTTCACCCCAGTTATAAATCTTAGACTTCTCATTTCCACAGTATTATGTTTACCAGTGGCAAGATACCTTGTCCCAGTCCCTACAACACGATTCTTGCCGGCTTCCTCTGCAAATGGAAGTCGTTGCGAGATATTTACACTTGTGATCCAACATTTCGACAGCCTCTGTGGCGTGGCGGTAGTGAAAGCGACTATTACGCAGGAGGCGCGGCTTCGATCCCCGCTCGGTGCAAATATTTGTATGCATGAATATGGCTATTTGCATTGGTTTGGGTGTTTCTATGTATAACATTTATATATTTACAAAATCTAAGTATGTTCATCCGCATTATAGATTCCATAACACAAGCTAGTTAAGCTATGCTTGCCATGGGTCTAGATAGCGTTGTGTACAATGTTGTAAAATATTTATTATTTATATCCACCGGACTGCCTTTGAAAAAATTTCACTCTTCGCCAATGGTGTTTACTTTCAAACTCCTTCTTTTTTCTTATCCTACAAGTAAAAGTAAGTCAATAAAATGGGTGAAAATATACACAACTTAAACTTTCGCTCTTAAACAACACACAAACACATACACTAACTTTGTATGCCCATCTATAATACAATTTGATACCCTATTATTACCCGATCATTAGCAGTAAATTCCAAAATATTGGAGTACCATTAAATTACATGTTAGCCGACGCTCAAACTAGATAAGCCATAACTTGGGGTGTAACATCCATAAAATAACCTACAAGAGGGGACGTGGATGGGCTAGTTATCGAATTACCTCAGTGCATAGGACATTAAGGCGTGCACGATGGCGGCGCAGTGGTGTGGGTAAAATAAATTATTTAATAACTATGAGACAGTTTGTCAGGATTATTAATCTATTAACAATTGAACAACTATTTGATAATCTGTAATATGAACCCAGAACAAACGCAAAATATTTGCTTTTTATTTCATACTCTCAAATGATTTTTTTGGTACTGCTCTGTTTTTTCAAATTAGAGGGATGCAGTTTAAATTTGGGTTTTATCCTTTAAATATTAGCCAGTTACTGCCAATCTATTTTTAATATTCATAAAGTGTCTGGTAAGTCTTACAAATTATGTAGGTACTCAAAGTGTCTCCCAGTAAACGATACAATTCCAAGTTTATTGGTTTCCTGAGTAAACGCATTCATCTCTATCGGGGTTAACTCAAGAACTGCACGGAGGATTTGCATAATCTATTCATTTTATTTGTAAGCTGCACAAATGGATGGTTTAAAACCGTTGTTCTACGACTGTTTGCATTTGATCCGTTTGTTTTGTCTAGCTCCAGGTTTTTGTACACAAAGTTTTTGTACGCGAACCGACGATAGTACACGAAACGATAGAAACGAACGAATAAGATGCTTAGAAAATGCAAAGCAGTCAGTCAGTTCGAATACATAGGGAAAAACGGGACTCGAACCTTAGCATACTTAATACTGTAAAATTCATTCAAGTGTTTGGGCGGAGTTATCAAAAAAGTTATCAAAAAAAAAAAAAAAAAGTATTCGATTTGCATAGTTAGCATACTTAATGCTGTAAAAGTCATTCAAATATACTATTGAATGTCATGTAGAGGTATATACATACACACACAATAATTAAACTATGTGTGTGTAAATAGATAAGCCAAAACTTCGTCTTTTCAATGGTCAACTCAGGGCAAACTAATATTCAACTCCGGAATATATTGCACGCCAGGGATCGTCGCAACCATTATAAATTATTGCTAATTTTATCTATTTGTACCTAGGTGACATATTTTGATAGGAATTTCATAGTTTGGTATTTTAATGGGAAAGAGGTATATGGAGCCCACGTAGATCCAAAAGTCCCAAGCGAATTTCATCACCTGCAAGCCTTTGCACCTTCTGATTGACGCACGAAGCGCTGGCGTTGGCTTTGAGACTGACTAATCCCTGGGGAATATCAGGATAGAAGTAGCTTACTTCTTCTTTTGCATCAACCTCATAAAATAAAATAAATTACATTTTGTCACGGTTACAGCATTATTGTCCCTTGCCCTACTTAGTACCTACAGGTGGAAGTGGGCAAGAGAGCAAATAATGCATGGACTGGAATAGGGCCCGCAGTCACAAAGCACTCGCAACTGGTGCCCGATTCTGCAATATTTGCCTTTGATCGGCCAACTTATATCCAACATTAGCCCACTTATTGATAATGTAGCTTATGATGAAAAAAAAAAAAATCGATCGTGTAGGATTTGAATTTATTCGTTGAAAACAAACATTCTATTTTTTTTTTAATGGTCATGTAGTAACAATGTGACACGATATGTTTTTAACCAATACTCGTTTAGATGTACGTGTTATAAACTCTTCATAATATTAATGTAGAGGCCAATTGACTTTCAAATATACGTTTGTAAAAATAAAATTCAACCATCAAATCGTTACTATTTAGGGAGCAACGTCGCTCCAACTATATTTTATTAGCCGCTAATATCTTTTAAATTTTACGAAACTCTAATCTGTTTTTACCGACCGCTGCTTATTTTTTACCAACTCAAAAGATGAGATTAGATTAGAAAACGTTTGGAATACTTTTTTTAAAAGTCGCTCTTTTATTTTTAGCTGAAAAGGATTTTATTTTTCAATTTGTTGATGATAAATTTTTTAATGCGAATCTGGGGGCATAGCTGTGATGTATTGATTCGTCTTGGTGTCTATTAGGAGTGGTTATAAAACAAGCTGTTGCCCCCGGCTCCCCCTGCGTGAATGTCGGTTATAGCGACAAAATAGAGCCTATGTCCTTTCTCAATGTCTTATCTAACGCTATACCAAATTCCATCAAAATCAATTCAGTGGTTTAGGCGTGAAGGCGTAACACAAAGAAAAATAGAAAGTTACTTATGCATTTATAATATTGGTATGAAGTATGGATATCAAGCCTGAATTTTGCGGTTACCTTACACATACAGTCTCTTTTTTTTTTTTACACAGGACACGTCAATTTGACTTCACCTCGCCTGATGTTAAGCTAAAGGCAAAGTCTCGGAAAGAGGGTCACCATCGTAAACATTTACCATGTTAACAGTGGTGGCACTCAACTTGACGGCCTCATTAGATGCCTTTTCACGCCCCGCTTAAAGGACCCGGGACTGTAGGAAGAAGGAAACACGTGAGCTGGCAGGGAATTCCAGGTCTTAGTGGTGCGGCATAGGAATGAATCACTGAAACGCTTGGTTCTAGCAGGTATACTCTGCACCGTAAATGGATGACATCTTAGCCCTGCACGTGTCGTCCTGTGAAGGAAAGGGGAGGGTGGGACTAATTGGAAGAGCTCGTCAGAACATTCACCATGGTAGAGACGGTAGAAAACTGCCAAAGACGCAACATCTCTACGCATCTGCAGTCCGAACTAATAGAAAGAGAAAGAAAGAAGAAAGAAAGAAAAAATATTTTATTCAAGCTCCTCACAATGTGCATCTTACTAAAATATTATTACAATTTATAAATAATATAGGTAGGTAAATATGTTAAAATAATCTACGGTACACACTGTGCGAACCCAAATAGGGCCCCATCTCAGCATTGAATGCTGTGCACACCCTTTGTTGAGTATGCACAGCGCTGGTTTACAGATGGGGCCACTAGGTAGCGCTGACACCACGCAAAATTTTATAGCTCAGTACATATTTGGTTCTTTATCGAAGTACGAATTAATGAAGTAGGTACGCGTCGGAATCGAACAATTTGAGTGCGCTTTCAAAAACAGAAACTCCTGCAACCACATCACCCGTGTAGCAAATCCGCCGACGTCTATCACCAAGCTGGAATTTCCCTTAAAAAATTACCCGACAATATAGGAACGAGCAGCGCAAAGGACTTACGATGTTTACGTCGCTGTTGATTGCCACACAGGTGGGCGGGTGGGTACAACCTATTAACATTTGTTCATTATTCATAAACATGTCCATACATAAGTAGGCATATATGGGTAGGTATATATTGGCATATATCTATAAGTATATAGCAAAAACGCACCGTCAGGGCAAAGCGGAATTAAAAGGTGCAATTCTGTGGATGTTACATGGTACGATAAACTGATAAGATATTACTATACGAAGGTAAGTAAGTAGTACAGAAAATTTGTTTGTAGTAAAAAGTTATATCTACACAGTTATTTCCCGCATACCCACATACAATGACCACTGCCCCGACGCGACGCTGTCACCGCCCGCATACCTACTATTGCATAATGTAGCTCGCATCAGACATACTTATTATTACATTACGAGTTGACAAGTAGATGTAAACCCATGATTGTTACATCATTTGAAGGTAATATAAATGCCATAAATCACACATGCCGAGTGCCATCTGATTACAAATAACACTCGGATGAAGGCTCCAAGTAGTGTCACACCATAGATCTGTGGATTTCAAGTCGTCTTGCTCTCGTCGAACAATCGATTTCTAAGATACGATTACTTTTTCTATAGACAATATGCAGCCAATTCCAATACAGTTCTCGATATAACATTAGCAAGTTGCACTATTGCATTATCGGAACAAAATGGCCGAGAGCCGTGCAACGTGTGAGCCGATAGCTATAACTGCAATAGTTTTAATACCGTACGATCCAATTTTGCAGAATAGCTTCGACGCAGCTGCGATGTTGTTTGTTTTTTGTTAAATACAACATTCCGACGGCTGTCAGATGAACTGAACTGCTTCGTTTAGAGGCTATTACTGCCAGCGAAGGAAAATACGTTTCAATGATGAAAATGATGACTGCCAGTGCGTTACTTCTCTGGTTCTACGTTTTCGGTTGAAAAAGAGTAGATGGGTCTCTCCATATTTTTTCCATTGATGTGGAGCCTCTGGAGTCACTCGGATAGTAAAAAAAATGTGTTTTATTATCCGAGTGACAGCATATTACAAAGGTAGCACTCAGCTTGACGGCCTCAACAGATGCTTTTTCACGTCCTACTTATGAGACCCGTACTGTAGGTAATCACGTAAGCTGGTAAAGGATTCCAGGTCTTAATAATGGTGCGCTAGCCAACCGCTTGGTTCTTGATGAGGTGTTCTGTACCGTATTCACTCATTTGATAATAATTGGATTTGGTTGGTTTTTATGGGACCATCTGTCTTCTCCCAAAAACTTGTAATATACTTACATATAGGATAGGATAGGATTGCCTAGACCAGCTTTAGTGTCAATCGGCAAGTGTACCACCTTACAGGCGAGTTTCATTTCAACCCAAAAGTCGTAGAACATACAGACGTAAATATGAAATAGAAAAGTTTATTTATCTTAATACGACAAATTTATACAAAATTTTATTATTATACTACAATTAATTCTAAAATCTTGTTATTTCAGGTCTGTCTCCGCCTTGAGTAGCTTCGGGACGTTTGTTGGGGGACTTAGTCTGATTGTCGTTCGGCAATGACAAGCAAGTTAGGCCGGACACTAGAACAGAAGAATTAAAATGAACCGACTCGACCAAGTTGAATTAATTCTTGCGGATACTGGTAAAAAGTGCTTTTAAACTTACCAACGAGAAGACCACCGAATAAATAAAATCCTGCGCCACAATTGACCTCCAAAAACCATCCGATCAAATTAGAAGCCACCATGGAACCACAGCGGCCAATCATCATGGCTAAACAGATAGCCATAGCCCTGCATAAAAGTAAAACTTTTTATCAGAAGTAGAACAGAAAATAATGTCGGATTGAGAATACTTTAAATGTGATCAAGAGTTAACAATACTTTCGTATTTAGATGAAACAAGAAAATACAGTTGTCAGTATTATTTATAGTGCTCTACCAAGGTCTTTGGCACCAAGCAAACTTCACCTGCAGGCTGGAACAACTGCTGATTCACGGCCAATGCTCTAGGATAGGTGTTCTGGTGGACAAGCATTAGGTTGAAGTCAAACGGCAGTCACTACCATAATAGTCATTTAAGCCAAACTAAAACTAGGAGAAAATAGAGAAGAAGTTATTGGGAACAACGTTAAGTTTATGACGATGATGAGTTATATTATATGTCACCAATGAAAGGTATAAGAAATTATCATAGTCAACTCAATAGTGGATTCAATGGATTGAAGCCGCATACAATAGTTCCCCGACTGGCAAGTTACAATTTGACTTGGTTGATAGTGTCAACGCTCGCAAAACTCATCATGCAGCCAATATTTTGTCAAGGGTTAATAAGTTTAAATTATATCATACCTGTATTTAGTAGGAAAAAATCCTACAGCAACTGCATTCATCAACCCAATACATGCTCCAGACATTTGGAATATCCCAAATAATATAACAGCCACTTGTACATCTGGAGTCAGATGAGACGCAATACCACATGACCCAGTGATCGTCAACGTAAATAGAAGGATGTACTTCTTGGAGATAAAGTTCACAAGGATTCCGACGATGACATACATTGAGTAGAAAGTTAAGCCAATGTAGATGGAACGGAGGTAGGTGGACGTGTGGATGGAGTCATCGCAAACAGCCTGAAATTGAAGATATAGTCAAGTTACATAAATATATATTACTATTTATGAAAAGGTAAGAGAAACTGTAATGCTCCCGGGAAATAACGTGATCATGATATATAGATACTTCATCAACTTCTCCCTGCGGCATTTTCCTATATACATTCTTATCAGACGTCATCTCTTCAGTTACTCTCTTCCTAACCATATCTTTTTGACACTTCCACACTTTTTTTCTTGGACCAACCTCTGCTCTTATAGCATTCGCCGTTTGAATATTATTTTTAACATCACTTTCATATCTTCTCATAATAGTTCAAACTTATACAGTGAGATACTCAGACCGCCTCTCGCGTTCCAATGTTCTAAGCATTATGTATAGTCATAAATTTAGAAATATTTGCAATTACCGTAGTATTAGAAGCTGCAGCAGTTTCAATAGAAGCTAGTCTATTGGCATTGAGAACGTCGCAAATCTTCATATTAGTAGAATTGGAACTGCCGATCGAGTTTAAGATAGTAGGAAACCAGACGTAGAAACCAATGGTTCTGTAAATGCAAATATTTACATAGATATAACAAGTACCTGGTTGCCAAACGAACATCAAATCTTTACGTGTAGTTGAAGCCCAAAAAATTCTGGCAACTAGTTTAGCTACAGAACTTCAATATTGCCAAAAGTTTGTGGAGGTGAGATTATAGTCACTTCACAAAAAATATCGAAACTAATCCCGGACTACGAGTTGAAGGCTTCAGATGCAACTGTGTACGCAAGGATGATGATAATGATGAAGATGATGTTAGTTTCAAGTGCTATGTCACATTGTATTTTATAGTTTCAATAGGTCATCAATAGGGTATTTGACTAAGTCGTCGATTCTTCCCAATACTGCTCAATATGATAGCTTGTTCTGAAAAAATATGCCTTGCAAAATAAAATATTGCACATCTAAACTGAAACTATGACTATTCATTAGTTGAAATTCTCGAAAAAAGTCAAAATATAAATCAAATCAAATTCAATTCAAATATATAACTTTTTAGATTCGTCATTAAATTGTAAATAGCTTTTATTATGAACACTATAAGTGTAAACGTAACGTAGACCAAGATAAATGCGATATTCTCTTGCACTCCATACATTTGCACAACGCGCTACCGAAGCGTGACGTCACAATTTCGTACGATTTTGTATGGAGCGTTTTCGGGCGGCGCGACAAATTGAATTTTTCAAAATCACATATCTTGAAAACTATTCGTCGTACGAAAATTTTACTTTTACAGTTCATTATACAGTGGTCATTTTTCGAAAGTAAAAAAAAATAGTCAAATAGCCCATTTGTGCTAATCAAAATTATACTTACGCGGCAAATATTGCGAACAGAACAAAGCAAGTCAGAACCATCCATTTCAGTAGGGGTGGTTTGAATATCGGCAGGGTCTGTTCTTTCATAGAGTTCAGTATGCTCTTTTTGGTATAGGGCGCTGCATTATCGTCATCTAATATCAACTTTTTCACCTAGAATACGTATAATTCATGTTACAAGTAGACAAGATGATTTATTCATATCAATGATGGGGCAATGTGCAATATAGAGATGCAAATTTGTAAATTCCAAAGTAATACTTTCTTGGGCACCAGCGATCCACAGCCAGATTCTGTATAACCTAAGTTTTGTAAACACTGTTATATAATTAGTTGTTGGTGAGAAATAAAGGGCTGGCCATATCTGCTGTAGGACCGATAACCGTTGGGGTAAACGAGTCCTTGAGTAGAGACGGCGAACCGACAAACGTAGTGTGGGGCTCCCTGCGACTAGATGGAGCGACGATATACGCAGAGTAGCTGGTGGGGAGTGGAGGAGGACAGCCGAAGACTGGACTAAGTGGCGTGTCATGGGAGAGGCCTATGTCCAACAGTGGACTGCCGCGGGCTGATGATGATAATGATGGGAAATAAAGTATTATTTATTTTATTTATTTTTTTGGAATGAATATAGATTCATTCCATTAATTGATTTCACTTCGTTGGATGACGAGAAGCTAGGGTGAAGTCCAGCCAGACGGTACAAGCCGCCATTTCATATGTTGTCTATCCTAAAACGGCCTACTACTACCTTGACGGCCTTACATAACATAACATAAACTCACGCCTGTATTCCCCGAAGGGGTAGGCAGAGGCGCCAGCACCCACACTTCGCCAGTTTATGTTTAGGTCCCAATGTAATAGGTGTCTAGCCTATTGCCATTAACCGGGCACTTATAAACCGGCGATAAATACACACATAACTTCGAAAAGCATCGAATCAGTCATTGGTGTGTGCCATGGTACACCTGGGATCGAACCCGCGACCTCGTCTCAGCAGTCCATTACCCATACCACTAGGCTACCGCAGATGCTTTTTCACCCTGCTAGAAAGCCCTGGATTGTAGGAGCAAATAGATACACGGGCAGATTATTTCAGTTCTTTTTTTTTATACCACTTAGGTGGCAGACAAGCACATGATGGAAAGTGGTTACCGTGGCCTATGGACGTATGCAACACCAGGGGCGTTACACTCGCGCTGCCTACCCTGAAGAAACCTTCTAATGCCCCTCTTGAAAAACCCCATACTGTAGTCGCTTGGGAATATCATGGCAGGGAGTTCATTCCACAGCTTGAGCGTACGTGGGATGAAGTTCCTTTCATACCTCACGGTGCGCACCGTATTCGGATGCAATGTGTGGGGATGAATTCCCTGTCTATGGCGAGCGGAGCGATGATAGAATGTAGCTATCATCGCTCCGCTCGCCATGTGGCATCATGTCAAATAATTCATCTGAGCACAAACCATTATATAGGCGGTAGAAAACCGTGGGACAAAGTAAAAAATACATTTATTAAAGGACATAAAGGCCATTATGATGTATTTGGTACACAATATACTTACTTACAGTCATTACTTACTGGGAAACTATCTTTACTCTTTCTAGTGTTAACACTGAAGATAGTCTTCACGACTTCCAATGCTTCCTCATGGCGTCCAGTCATAGCAAGAAATTTAGGAGTCTCAGATGCAAATGATACTATTACTGCTCCAATGGCGAAAGGTGCTGCAGCAGCTACCACTAACAGTCTCCACGGCCGATAAGTGATGTTCAAGAATGGAACTACGTAGGTGATTTCTAGTGGAAGAATCAGCCAAGCTAGACCTGGAACATATTAATTGTAGCTTTATTTAAGAGATCTATCTTTAGGTAACACAAATGTTCCTGCATTTTGGGGATATGCAAACACATAGTGGACAAGAAACTGTGAATAATTGTACCATCAATTAGCATTCCAGTAGTCTATTGCAGTCCACTGCTGGACATAGGCTTCTCTCAATATTAGGAGGCTATGGCCTACTGTTTCCACTCTGGCCAGACAGGTTGCTACAGGGTTTTATTTCGAGCTTCCCTTCTCTCGCAGTGATAGCGTCTACGGGTTTTTCCCTTACGACACCCTTCGAATGAGATGGGGTGGTGATACTTATATTCTTTCTCCGTCACCACACGGATGACCATGAGTTGTACCATATGGATACCAGACTTTCATGGTAAGTACTCAAAAGTGGTATGGGCCAACACGAAGATCATTACTTTCGATGGTATGGTATGGTATGATTTTAGCGATTTATTACGTAATCCTTAAAGTATATATTTATCTATTTATTATATAATTTATTGTACACCATAAAAAATACAGAATAAAAAAATATAGGTCTACGGAAACAGTACAAGGGCGGCCTTATCGCTTTAAGCGACTTCTACCAGGCAACCTTTGGATGGTCGTTAGGTATGGTTGTAGGAATTGAGTGGTAGTTGTTTTGGCGTACTATAATATCTCAAAATACCCTGGTATTACACCTAATTTACATACACAAATAAAGTATTTCGCGAGCTCAGACAAAGTCACCTTTGCATTGACAATATTAATTAGTAGATACTCTTGAAATTTTTAAAATCGATATTTACACGGTAAAGCGATTGTCCCCGCCCCAATGAATGAAGACCCGCAGGTGATCATCTTGTCTCTGTAGCGGTTATTATTGAACTCCCCCAAATATGTGTACACAATCGATGACGATCCTGCCATACTGTAAATAGACAAATAATTCAGAATTAATAAATTAATCATCTTTGCACCGCGGTTTCTCATCTTTTTTTCGGCTCCTAAGTATCGTAATTTCATCAAGACTTTTGGAGCAAAATGTAACCTAACGCAACCTGAAAGTCGATACACCTGGTGTTTAATAGACGAGACTCTGGCATAACTCCGGCCTAGCACTACGACCCTCAATCGGCGTGCAGTTTTAGTCGGTTCGAGTCCAACATAATCCCCTCCCGGCTCCGGCGGGGGAGGTGTCCGTGGGGATTTCCGCGCGAAAAAAAAAGGTATAACCTATTCTTCCAGATCTGACGGCGGTCGTTGCCATAAATGCCATTTAAGTCAAGCCAAAAAGAAAAACAAGACCTCGGATGCAATGCACTCATAAGTAAAGCGAAAATGATGACAATGACTCTATTAAAAGTTATTTTACTTACAATACCGCAGAAAGAAATTGTAGAACAGAAAACGAGATCAGTTCTGGTGCAAAACTGGCGACAACCGACAGGATAGTAGCACCTATCATGGAATTGAGCATCACTGATCTTCGACCTTGAGTGTCGCCCCACCAGCCCCAGAAATATGACGTCAACACTATCGCTGTAACAACATGGAAACTGGTCACTTGTCAAATTGTAGTACTCTGTGAACACTTTCATGGTATAGGTCACCTCGCTTTTATGCGCAGTCGGAAAGACACAGGATGGTTTACTTATAAAATAATGATGGTGTGAGTGTAGTGAAATAAAAATATGAAAAATATCGACAATGTCTGAGTGGATGAAGAATATTTTCTACCTCACGGAATCGATGATGGAGGATGTGCACCGATGTACCAGTTAGCTTCTATGACCATTGTGATCGGAACACTAAATAATAAGACGTTATTATCAAGAGTTCTAAAGTAAAAATAACGAAGTGAGAGAAAAAAGGTAAACAATGTTTCAGCGGTTCCAAACTTTTTTATTTGAAAATGATTACGTATCACTTCAAGCTCGTTCCAGACAGGAATGAAATTGCTCATAAGATGGCGGACCTCACAGTTTAGAACCGCTGTGCTGACAGCCTTCCTGTACTACGAAACACGCAATGACAGCCTGCTTGTTTGTTGCGGTGCTTAGCAATGAAATATCTATTATGTCTAATGCCACAGAATAGAATGCATAAAGTTTTATTTACCAATAAACGGTATGGCGGACACCCATCCTTGCTCTTGCCTCGTGAGATTCAAGTCACATTGGGCCGCTGGTATCACATAACCAAGCACTAGGCACTGCATTATCATGCCCATCAGCACCAAACCAGACATCAGCGTGTGAGAGATAGTATACATCCCAAATCCTGGAAAAATAACAATGTATCTTTGTAAAAGTTGGTGACAGTTCTTGTCTCTAGCAATTATCCGGATTATATCCAAAGTTTGCATCAACTGGTTTAGAGCCACGAGGAAGGAAACTTATATCTCATGCTGTGACACCCAGAAATGGAAAAAAAATTGGTAGTAAATAGCTTTTCTTTTTAAGAGTGCACGAAATTCCCAATAATACCCGTTGGCTCCACCTGGAGCCAACGCACGCCGCGCCGTCTGGGCGTCGTGGGTTATCGGAGGTGAGATTGCCCGAGACATTATATCTCTCGCATCCCGGCCAACGCAGGGCAATCCCTTTTAACATGGTTCTTCGGGTGTGGTGATCACGGTGTCCCCATCTAGCCCCTGGGTATAGGGATGCGCGTATTCCGACCATCGGGGTAGAAAATAGTGGATATTACCTGATAACATCATGGCGTCGTCTAGAGTGGCCGATAACTCTGGTTGAGCGACATTTTTCCCTGGAGTTACTGTGCTGACCATTTTTTAGATCTATAACAAGAAATGTAAGAAATTCAATCAACTCGTACAACATTAATTTATACAATCAAGAGACAGTAGAATAAACTGGTCATTCATCAACTCGCGGGCGTCAAACTTGCGGTCGTCCACGAGGAATGTGTGGGATTGACACGTATTTTGACGTTTACGACGTTTAGAACAGTCGTTATCGTATGTTATACCATGTGAATCCTATACATTCATCATTATATTCTGTGAAACAATTGCTACTTCGTCTTAGGTCGTGAGTTCGAGTCTCACTTGAGCATTTCATTTTTTAATAAATGCTATAAAAAATTCATTCAAATATTTGGGCGCAGTCATCAAAATTCATTGTTTAAAAATGGTTGAAAAATCATTCATTGTTTCCAACAGTTCGTAAGAATGTTGGTAGATGGCTGCACCGTTGCCCTTATAGACGGATATAAAGAGAAGGAAAATTTGGAATGATTCAAGTGTGGCTCAATAGCTCAGTTGGAAGAGCAGTCTAAGGGAAAGGTCGTGAGTTCGAGTCTCACTTGAGCATTTCATTTTTTCAAATGTTTTTCGAACTTAAAAGTTATCATAATAAATGCTATAAATCATTCAAATGGTATTCAGTGGTATAAGTGCACTGTTGCATACTATTTCCAACTTTGTCTAAATGGAATGAGGTTGATATTTAATTAACACTTAATAACTGCTAGAGCATTACCGCCTGGTCTAAAATTACCATAATTGTATCTTTCCTGGTGATTTTCAAAATACCGTTCAACACATTGCGACGGTGCTTCGAAGCCTGTACTTGTAATTTTCTTAAAGATATTGTCTGATACAGCCTAGTACCCATAAAATTACAGTATAGTATACGTATAGACCATATACAATAATATACAGTACACACACTCATTCTAACAATATATATCGCAAAAAACTGGGATCGGTTGCGTAACGCCAAAACAGACAAATCCATACTCCATACTTATCCATACTAATATTATAAACGTGAAAGTAACTCTGTCTGTCTGTCTGTCTGTATGTTACGCTTTTACACCTAAACCACTGAACCCATTTTAATGTAATTTGTGTGACTGTAGGCGCTGTACAGTCACAAATGGTGCCTGTGGACCAGGATCCTCGTCAGAAAATGCATTGATTCAGTTCATTGCAACGAGGTTGAACTAAAATGGGTTACTACAAATAACACAACGTAGAATAATTTAATATAACATAACATAGTCGGTCCCATAATGGTCCGTAGTGTAAACGGACAATGTTGTTAAGATATCTTGTAATGCAGTCTACATTCAAACAAAGGCCAAATTTGACTGTTATGACATAATACTTTGTGTTTTAAATATATATACAAATATATATATTTTAAAACCACGTGCTTACGTTACGTTGCGTACGGTTAATCTACAAAACCGCATGGTAATAGCTGCTTAAGGGGCTGGAAGGTCAGACGGCAGTTGCTCCCGGAAAAGCCGTTAATGGCTCACCCGAAATAACATGTGGACGCCGCGCTCTTAAAGTAATTCATACTTTGGACGCGACTAGGAAATGGCTATGAGAATGATGATCATATGTAATTGGTTGTACTTACCTACTGTACTGTACTTAGTTGCTGAAAGTAATAATGTGAAATGACTTATGGAGTCCCAACTAAATGCTTAAGGTGTTTCGAGAATGACCTTAGGGTCCTAATGATATTGCCTAAAATGGCATATCTGCATGAGTTGCTTGGGTTCGAATCCTAAACTTGTATTTGTATTGGTAAAAGATGTATTTTATGGTTCTTTCTTAAATTAATAGTCTCTGTTACAGATTATATTATTATAACAAATAATAAAGTACTGGGTTCGAGTCCCAGATTAACGTTGTTTGTATTGCATAAAACATTGAATGAATGGCTCTTGGATTTACTATAATAGTAGATCATTTTGAGTTGAAGGTTTTTTATTGATTTATAGCATTGTACGCTTGTGACACAGTTTTAGCGACACAGCTCAATTTAAGAATTTTCTCATGTAGAAAGTTCGCTGAATGTCTTATCCTGAAACAAGACTAATAGCGGGTTCGAATCCCGAAGTTTCAGAATACGCCAAAATATTCAGGTGTTGTAAACAAAAGGTTTGTCCTGGTGGGACAGCAGTGCTTCAACTATTCAAGGGTTCGATACCCAGATCGGAAATTAAGTTGTTCGATTCTCAGAGACAAGACCAAAGATAACGTTCAAGAAAGGCTCACCTCTTACTTACAAGGAAAATACAGATTCATTTCTGCCCACCCTTTCTGGCATGAACTGGCGTGAGCATATAAAACATTTAAAATAGATAGTAAAGGATTCTTGAGTAGATGGTAGTTTAAAGCTGAATGGAGACAGTGTTAACAAAAGATCCCATAAAAAAGGGTCCAGCCATTGTCTCACCATCTGGCGGCTATTGTTGGTTCGAAACCGAAAAATAACAATAAAATCATGTTAAAAGTTATTGGCTACTATTAAGACTATGGTGGATAGCTGTTAGTAACATCAGTTATTAAGAGTTAATGGGTTGAAAATACATTATATAAGTATACATGGATTAACGAGATAGTGGTTCGATGACTGGATTCTCTTGCAACAGATTCTCTGCTCGTGTGCTATAACATTCCAGTGATACCGGACTTCGAGTTTGCTGACGTGACGTCGAGGGCTGTTGGAAGACTCATCGCTTCGTGAATATGAAAATCCAGCGTTGGGCAGTATCGAGAGAGCGCAGCGTGCTTCGACTTGCAGAGCAACAGAGTAGCCGAACATCGTGGCCGCGGGAAACTTTACACTAGAGACAACTAGTCGGTGACCAAATCACCCGATATCTGGTATAAGCACGTAAATCAGATATGTTGAGGTATTTAAACCCTATATTATTATGTTGAGGTATTTGTACCTATGAACAAAGCTTCGTTACATCGATGGAAGAAAGCGTATTGTGGAGCTAAGTAGGTACCTGTGTTTAGAATTTAATCATAATCTATTCAGCAAAATCTAACATGCAATTATAAGCTGACTGTTTGACACCCTAAGAGGACTAATTTAGTAAGTCAAAGTCAAGTGACGCCGTCGTCAACCCTCAGTATGTGGACAGAAGGTTTATTTTTACCTACAGCTATAATAGCTAAGAAAGGAATTATCACTTACTAGCTGTCAAATGTGTGTGTGTATAAATCAGTCGGTCAGTCAGTCGGGAAAAGTCATTTTATTATCACATATTTAGAGAAGCATCGTGTCTGTTGAGTAGTGACTATTGTATAAAATTTACTGTTTATTGGGATTGAGTTGTGGTTGGGTCCAATTCTAATATGTAATGAATTCACGAGATAAAACCATCCGTTTTAGACGATTAGTTATCAATTAATGTGTAATGGCTAGTAGACTTGAGTATGTATGACGTATGTCAGCATCTGATTATGAGGGGGGAATTGCATTTTATAAATAAGGAGTATCACAAACAATGTAATGCCATGGAAGTCAAAATGGTGTTTGTGATGGGCCGCAATTGAATGTTAGTTCACTCACAAAGGTTTATCTATATCTTCAGAATCTTTTGGGAAAATAAGAGTATATGAGAGGTTAAGCGGACTAATTTCCTCTTTTGGTTAAAATGTACAACTCATTAAGTAATGAGCGGACGAATACCTGTAGAAATTTATGGTTTAAGCTTCTGCCTAGAATCTCTTATTAGCTACACTAAGATATGAATATTGACATGGTTGAAATATCAAATAAGATTCTTATTAGTATATCTTATTAGTTACTACAGTACCTAAGACGTGGCAGCTGGAATTATCAAATAAGATTCTTATTAGAAAACCTTATTAGTTATCTACTACGGTATTATGATGACCTGTGAGATGTTAGCTTGGGATATCAAATATGATTCCTAATGGTAATTATTATAATATGACTGATACTATAATAATCCGAATTGCAGCTTTGTGTTGCAACAGTGATTCTGAATCACGAGCTGCGGGTTCGATTCTCACTCGGTGCGATTCTTTGTGTGATTGATTAGTTGCTGAAGTTTATTTAAGATGTGTCTGAGTGTACCTGATTCTGGGGTATGGGTGAAATCTCATACTCGATGCTACCATCAATATCTTCGAGTCTGAATTTCAGGGGGGAATATGTGATAGTACACTGGTTACTTAACAATAAGGAATTAATAAACTGAAATAGGTACCTACATCTGCAATGCATTAGTAATTCGGTATTTATGAGCAGTCGTCCACTTAATAGCCGTCTGGCTCTGGCGCCTTGTTAAAAATTCCCCAAATGAGATACCTAGACACTTAAACTTTGCAAGAAAAGGACATGGTTTTGCTATACAAATGTAAAGCCAGACATGTGCAAATCATAAAACACTACAAATAATGGCCTATGGGTCAAACCTATTGAACAATGTCCCTAAGTGCGAGGAATTCGGGGTTATTTATGATGAGAGCGCCACTCGGAACGACAAGCGCGCATAAAAACGATCGACTTGGTAAAAAAAGGGGCTGTGAACTAAAAAGGATAGTGGGGTTGACTCGCGATAGCACGGGATCGTGACATTCGGGCTTGGACAGGAGATCAAGGCGGTTGACGAGTTGGTGTGGAATACGGGAGTTAGGCGCGGAAGACTTGAGTAAGTTACAAGTGTGACATTATTAAGACTACAGACGTGGTGAGTTGATTTCATACTATCTATTATTACTGTTATACTTTGTGCCACATAGTTTTGTGCTATTTATATATTGTATGTGTATTCCTATCCCGGACTGAGTAATTTATATGAGTAGGTTAATAATAAATCTCTTGATATGTTGAGTCGCGTGTCCGTTGATGTATGTTACGTGGTACCGTAAACGGGATGGCTGTGAGAGCGTCACATGTAATGAGTCAGGCGGCAGACCAGAGACTTGTCATAGCAGAGACCGAGGATACCTTTAATAGGATAGCCTCCTGTCGTAGATGCTCATCTCCCCTGTAATCTGTGATACGATGGCGGCTTTACATGATGATGGCGTATGAGGAACATCGTGCTTATAGATTAGGAACAAGTTATCGTACCGAGACCGCAACCTGCAGTCGTATAATGTCATTACAACCGTCTGGGGTAACTATGGCCGGGTGAGGTTCGATTCCCACGGGAGACCTAGCGTCGAAGTGCAGCTCCCTCAAGCACAGAGGTCGGTGCAACCAGATATGTCAGATGGAAGATCAGGAATTACAACTCCTGCGGTACGGGAACCGGTCAGTGAAGTATAGTAACTTGTAAACCGAATTTATACGTACGATTGAAAATATGTGAAACAAGTAACTGACATCAGCGTATTCGTTCGTTGTTACATTCTCGGTATTTATTGAAAGGCTAAAGCCAGTGGAGAAATTACTGTCTCTGGATGAATTTCACAATATCAGTGCGGTCGGAGGGGCACTAATATCTCCCGCCAATGGGCGGGGGCTGGCACCTTCGGCATAGTTTCATGTCGAATACGGAAAAACGAAAATTACTCAGCTTTGGCTAGGCGCTGTACCGTCACATTTGGTACAGGGATAGGTTAGACCTTGAGAAAGGACATAGGCTACGTTTGGTCGCGATAACCAACATCCAGCCGCGGGCAAAAGCTAGTAATTTTATAAATGCGGAAGTAGCTCTGTCTGTCTGTCTGTATGTTACGCTTTCACGCCTAAAACACTGAACCGATTTTGATGAAATTTGGTATAGAGATAGGTTAGACCTTGAGAAAGGACATAGGCTATGTTTGGTCACGATAACCGGTATGCACACGGGTCGAGCCGCGGGTAAAAGCTATGTATGATAAAACATTCAATCGTTGACACTTAACCGATACTTAATGCGTGACGTTCACTCGCGACTTACGCTTGACGCATGTTCCGTCAGATGTGCACCGACCCTAAACTGTCAATGTGTGCATATCATGGGATGTAAGTAAGAAGTAGTAACTATTTTTTACGCTGCGTTGGAGTTTACACTGTGTGTATAAAAATTATATAATAGTCTAAGAGAAGTGCTTTCTCTAAGCTGTACCTAGGACGTGTAGACATTTTCATTAGCTACGGGGAAATAGAAAAAGTACCCGTTTGATGGCAAAAGGTTTGGTCCTCTCCACACCCGGCGGCAAGAGGTGTTTTATCATTATTTAGGGTCTCAGGTATAAGAATTCGGTCTTCATTTTTGGAATAATTGCCGGCACTCGGATTTTGCACGCTCAACCACCTGTAGCGCTTAAACTTTCTTTGAAAAAAGTCTGAATGTCAACGGAAACAAAAGTCGGGAGCAATCGAGTCCCGCTCAGACACGTATGCATGAATATGTCTGTTTGCATTGATTTGTCAAACCAAAATCTGCTAAGTGCATTTTTTATAATTGTAACATTTTGACAATAATTGCGACTGGTAAATGAGCCAATCTATCGTCTATAAGTATGCTATGTGCTTATAAGTACTATACGACGCACTATGATAACTTAAGAAAATATGCTATGTGGAGCAGCTTGAATATTGTCAAATAAAATCTGCTAAGTATATGCATTTTGGTTTGACAACGACGATATGTATGTATTGACAAAGGAATTGTATCTCAAGGTAGTAAAGCTGTACATACTTACTTTATGATCTACGATTAGATAACAAAAATCGAAATCTACTAAGTTAACTCGCACGCCCTAGTTAGTTCCAGATTAGCGAGTTGATGAATGACCTCTATTTATTACTAGCTTTTGCCCGCGAGTCCACCCGCGCGGATGTCGGTTAACCCTGGTCCTTTCTCAATGTCTAATTTATCCCTATACCAAATTTCATCAAAATCGGTTCAGTGGTTTAGGCGTGAAAGCTAACATACAGACAGACAGACAGACAGACAGAGTTACTTTCGCATTTATAATATTAGTATCGATATGGATATGGATTATTCCATATTTACTTATTTGAAAGTAAATATTCCTATGTTTAAAAACGTACCTACTATTCCATGAGCTTATTTCGGTAATATCCAACGATTTTTCAAAACAATATCTGAGACATCGATCATGTGAACTTCCGTGAACTTTGGCACTTGGCATGGAGTCAAATAAGGCCGTCTGATTTATGGCGGCTCATATGAGCTCCTTCGGCCTACTCTAAACTTTAACCTGCTTTAAAATAAACTTTGAAATGTACCCTTCAATCTCATTTTATATGTACATAATATTTGTACATCACCATCTCAGAAAACCATTAAACGGATAGAATGAATTAACTTTTGAACTCTCGTGTTCCATGATATATATATACAGCCTGTGACCACGGCCGGTGTAACATGGTCGAAACGTCAGGCAAATCAAAGGTACCTATGTACCTATACCATGATCGCGTTAATTCCCGTTATTGTTATTGGATAGAATGAATATTTTTATTTAAATATGATTTCTCGAAAGTTAACTATTTTAATAGATTATATCGTGTTTGATTACATCACGAAAAATGAAATGCTCAAGTGGGATTTGAACCTTTCCCTTACAAGGGGAATGCTCTTCCAACTGAGCTACTGAGCCACACCTGAGTCAATTCAAATTTCCCTTCTCTGTATATCCGTCTATAAGGCGATGGTGGAGTCATCTACAAACACCCTTACGAACTGGTTCCAACCCTTACGAACTGTTGGAGCAAATGAACGATTTTACAACTATTTTTAAACATTGATTTTTGATTACTCCGCCCAAATATTTGAATCATAATCAAAATTACAATATACAATCAAAACTGTAGTTAATATTACAGATTACAATTTTTAGTTTGAACTTCCCAGTGTTCCCACTGTTCCCAGTACCGTGTACATAAAGCTTTCACTTTAATCCTTTTAACAAATCCGTCGATGTATGCGTTTTATTTTTGTTTCGCTGTAATCCATCACTGAATGTGATTCCATATTTTGTGCCATTATAATTCATCAAAGGATCCGATTCCATTTCCAATATTTGGATTTTAAATGTAACTATATTTTTTACAATATTTTGATTATAAATGTAACTGTATTTATGTGTAGTTATTTTTTAATCATGCCTAAAGTTGCTAAAAGTATATTATACAGTAAAGACGAGTACGAGTCAGACACACGAACTTGAGATTCCGCACAAGATTGGATTCGGCTTTTGGAATACTGCTGTACACATACTTAGAAATGATGTAGTGCGTCTGCAAATAGATATTAATCATTACACTCTTCATATTACAACATAGGTACGAAATTAAATGACCATGGTCTACTGTCTAATACTTACATACATTTCAAGGACTGTCACTCAGTCATATTTAGCCAACTGTAGGGCACAGTATTATAAGGCACTTGAATTATACCTTTATAAAACGGTTCCCCTAGTTTCACAAGAAAAATTATAAACTTAGATCTCGTGCTACATTAAAATCATGCCATACCATATGCAACATAATAGTTGCAGTAATTTTGTACTTCAGAGCAGAGATTCAGTTAGTTGGAATGCTATCACCTAAGTTTCACAAGAACAGCAATTTTCAGCTGAAATAAAAATCATGCCATACAATATTTTTTGAAGCATTCCTTTTTGAGTGATTCGAATATAATATTCTAGTACATCACAACATAAATTCCGATTGCATCCAAAGCTTGCACTTTGGAGCCCGTTGTCCTATGAGGTAGCTGGCAGGCTAGGGTTCCCCTAGTTTTACAATATATTAAAGAAGTCTTCATTGATCATCATATTTTCAACTTTGGGGCATGGTTTTGAGAAAGTTTTTCAGCTTCATACTAATGCCATAAACCTTCTAAAAACGATTCCCCTAGTTTCACAGTAAAATATTAGTGAGTAGTAGGTGTAGTAGAATTACTAATAGATTGTATGATGACTAATAAATATAAGTCATCATACAATCTATTAGATTTGAAAATACCTTAGCAATATTAGCAAACTTCTGAAACATAAATGTTATTTTATGCAAATTCGGGACTTCACGCGATAAAAACTTCCACTTACTTTTTGCCGACGTTTCGGGTGCGATGCTGCACCCGTGGTCACGACTTGACTGGCCGGCATCGCACCCGTATCGGCAAAAAGTAAGTGGAAGTTTTTATCGCGTGAAGTCCCAAACTTGCATAAAATAACAATGAGTTTACACCGCGATAGCTTAAAAATAACATTCTGAAACATAAGTTACACTATAGGTCCTAAATCTTGAAAGATATAATGCTTTCGCTAATATCTGTGTGTCATCAATACTTGGGCTAAATCTTGGGTTAATTGTTGATATTTGAAAAAATTCTCAGTACCAGCAAACAGTCTGACCCCAGTAGACGACATAATGCCGTCCTATACATAGCTTTTTGTAAATAAAATGTTTCAACATGGGGGCACGATTTTTAAAAGGTCTGTAGGCTGCATCCTAACGCCAGTGACCTTCTAAAAATAGTTCCCCTAGTTTCACAGCAAAATGCAGCTCTTATACTAGTTATTATAATTTCAACTTTAAGGCAAGGCTCTGAGAATGGTTTCGGACTTCATACTATCGCCCATTACCTTCTGAAAACGATTCCTTAAGTTTCACAATAAAATAATACTCTTAGCCGGGGCACAGAGCCGGGGTGTGGTCAATTTGACGACCTAAATAATAATACTAAAACTCTATAATAGCCGCTAGTCGAATTTTCAGGTATTGTCAAAATTCACTATTAATAACCTAAGTAGGGCTTTTTAACGCCATAAGTAATATCAAATGTCATAGATCTCACTAAAATACATGTCAATAACAATAACAATTTAACTTAAAGTTTTCAAACATCTTATTTTTCGTCATACTAAGTTACCTAAGTGGAAGGTACAGTTTCAAGTTACCTACCACAGCACTTACCACAAATGCCAAAAGAAAAATAAATTGAACAAATAAGTTTAGGAAAAAACTATTACCGCGTAGTGATAAACAACCTTTCAATCAAATAGAGTCTTTAAATTAGCAACACAATAATATAAACAAGAAGAAATCACGCAGTGAAAATTGGTGATCGATTTCTCAATCCCCCATAACTCAATGTCACACATAAAAACTTTTCTAAAACAATAATCATCATCCAATACGAGTATCCAGTAATTAAGAATATAAATACGTACCAGTACGAAAAAGCACTGAATCTATTAGTCAAAGCAGTTGAAAAAAAATAGTCACTTAAACTTTCTAAGGAACATTTCTTCATGTTTTTATACATACTAGTTAAGGGTACGTGAATCTACTATAGTTATCTAGTCAGACTGGTCAGACACGCGACTCGGTTCTGACCTGCCCTCTTTTTCTAATCGTCATTATGTCAGCCGAGGTCACGTCCATTGACTACTATGTAATTATATACTTAATTTATTCTTCGACCAATCTTAGTAACCACTCGTTTCACTAAATACTTGCACAGATTTTTTTTTATATAGGACATGTCAATTTGACTTCACCTCGCCTGATGTTAAGCAAAGGCAAAGTCTCGAAAAGAGGGTCACCATCGTAAACATGTACCATGTTAACAGTGATGGCACTTAGCTTGACGGCCTCATTAGATGCCTTTTCAAGCCCCGCTTATGGATAGGATAGGATAGGTAAATACTGGTATTTTGATACTCAGATCCAGAACTACTAGCTTTAATATCTCATTCACTTATTGAAATAAAACCACTTTTTACGGATTATATCGCGATATATTTGCTATTATTTACTTTTTAAACCGACATTTCGGCTGTTTTGCAGCAGCCTTGATCAATGAGTGACATTCGCGTAAACTTGAGAAAATATCATCTCATTCACTTCTTATGTATGTACTCATGTTTAGCAAATTTAGTATTAAATAAATGAATAAATAAATGCATAAATAAATGATGAAATAAATAAAAAAATAATGAACAAATATATGAATGAATAAACAAATTTATGAAGAAACGTTTATTTATAATAAATAAATGCATTAATAAGTGATGAAATAAATAAAATTATTGGTACAGTACATATGAACGCAAGGATTTATCGTAGCATATGTTCCAAAACACGAAGATGGAATAAATTAATACGCATGATATAATATATATGAATGTTAAGGAAGGCTTACATGTTGCGTAAACGATTTGATCCCGTACTTACATAGTGATAACGTTATCAGCAGAATGTGTTAGCTTGTTGGTTCTCGAAGTAACTGAAATATACCTAAGTAGCAATTGCTTAAATACCCTTTGGCTCATACATGAGACTCGTGACAAGATTCTACATAATAAGAGTTTATCTCAACAATAATAAATAGGTCAAGTGTAAGTCGAGCGAACATGAGGGATCTGTAGCGTGTAGCGTAGTGTATTTTGATGATAAGATGTAATGTACTTCTAGCAGCCTGCAGTAAAGTATTAACATTATGATTACTGAGCTATAAAACTGCATATATTTACATTTGAAAACTGTAGTTGTAATGGTTATTTTTGTTTACGTAATACTTTTGTAAGGAACATTAAATTTCACGTAAATAAGCAATTTTAAACAGTCCGCATACAGACAAAAAGGAAAAAGACAAAAAAGACCTTTGGAAGAATAACAGAACAATTAAATATGTTTAGTCTAATGTTAAAAATAACATAACTAAATGTTGGTTTATATGCATATATTATGTGATTTCAGTTCTTCGCAAATAAATCGTATTGAAGTAAACACGCATTTTATATCACCAAATTCCTGTCAAGCAAATTTACATCTTATCCCGCGTAACATAGGGGTCAAAATCGAGCCGGATTAAGAAAAAATTAAGTTATCGAAGTTAAGTTACCGAGCGACCGCCGGCAGCGCGAACAATAGCGGCGATTAGTGAATCCATACTAATATTATAAATGCGAAAGTAACTCTGTCTGTCTGTCTGTATGTTACGCTTTCACGCCTAAACCACTGAACCGATTCTCATCAAATTTGGTATAGGGGTAGATTAGACCTTGAGGAAGGACATAGGCTATGTTTTGATCGCGATAACCGACTTCCACGCGGGCGGAGCCGCGGGCAAAAGCTGGTATATAATAAATGCGAAAGTAGCTCTGTCTGTCTGTATGTTACGCTTTCACGCCTAAACCACGGAACCGATTTGGATGAAATTTAGTATAAGGGTAGATTAGACCTTGAGAAAGGACATAGGCTATGTTTGGTCGCCATGACCGACATCCACACGGGTGGAGCCGCGGGCAAAAGCTAGTATTATGATATTGACAACAAGTAAAATGAACGATGATTACTATTGCGGAGTTAATTAATGTTTTGGAAGACACAGCTGCGTTATTACAAAATACACAATTGAATTTGAAAAAATGTCCTAAAACCGGGTTGACAAAAGGTTACGTGGAGACAAGAATCAGATGTATAGAACAATATTGGACAACATTCAGGGAAACTCATCAACAATTAGTGAATAAAACACTGAAAAAACAAAAACAAACTATAAAATACTTTGTTAACGAAGATTTCTTTGTATACGAAAACTTGTATCTTGTGTTATTAGCCGATTTACAAGACCTTTTGTTGCAAATAAATGCAGCGCTCGTGCCTTCTACGTTAGTGTTATAGAAAAACAACTCGTATACAAGTATGAATAATGATCAACTCGTTAGGCTGCCGAGGATATAATTACCGAGTTTTAGTGGGAATTATGAAGATTGGCCTACATTCAAGCATTTATTTATTTTGTTAGTGCATGAAAATACAGCGATCAGTGATGTTCAGAAGTTACACTATTTTAAGAGCAGTGTCATCGGGGAGGCTGAAATATTATTAAAGCCTATTAAAATTACATAAAGTAATTATAATCAAGCATGGAGTGTTCTGTGTGAGTGAAATAAAATATTGATTATAGATTCAGTGTTAAAGACGTTATTTTATCATAACAAAACAAGTTCATAAGAAAAAAATCAAGAGCAAAATCAAAAGAAAAATCTGCAAATCAAATCAAGAATGTATTAGACGTTACAACGGATAACCTACCAAACTTAAATATAAGTACGAGCTCATGGGATCCTTTAATTATTTTTCTTGTGGTACAGAAAATGGACCCTGAGTTTCACAAAGAGTGGGAACAGTCTTCTAGCACAAGTGATGAAGATAACTTACCTACTGGAATGATTTGAGGGAATTTCTGCAATCAAGATATCGTACCTTATAACTCATAATGTCAGCATCAGGCACCCGTAAAAAACCTATAAAAGAATGTTCACACCTAGTCACTGCTACAGCAACTACAGCATCATCGTCGGCAGATAGAACATACATGCTTTGTAAAGAAAAACACACCTTATGTCATTGTAACGATTTTACCAAATTGCAAACTCACAACACATCACAACCCAGTGTAGAAGAGTAGGAAGAAATAGTCAAAACTACGATCGCGCGGCATCACAGACCCAAACAAAGTACAAGTATAGCACTGCTAGCCACGGTAAAATTTAAAGATGAAATAGGAAGACTACAATTAACTAAATCTGTGAAAGGAGTTTGTTATTTAACCACCTATATATTACATCTAAAAGTTGTCTAAAAAAACACCTTGCGAGAATCACTTTTCCTCTAGAACCCTATAAGTAGGGAACCCTAAAAACTGTTATCTTTATTGCCAGTACTACGCAATATGATATCAACTTTCAATGGTCGTCTTATCCGTGTAATATTGGATGGTTTAGTGATTTTCCGTACCGATGCTAGACGGTGGATGTCGGTGGTGACAGATGAGAAATTTGTACAGCTGATAAAGTTATGCTATCTGTGAATCTGTTGTCACAAATTCAGTAATTTTATGCAGAGTTTTAGTACCATGAAAGAGGCGCGGGTTCGATCCCCGCTCAGTGCAAATATTTGTATGCATGAATATGGCTATTTGCATTGGTCTGGGTGTTTCTATGTATAATATGTATGTATTTACAAAAAAAAAGTATATAAGTATGTTTATCCGCATTCTAGATTCCATAGCACAAGCTATAAAAACTTACCATGGGTCTCTAGATAGCGTTGTGTAGAATGTTGTGGAATATTTATTAAAAAAAAATATAATACGAAATATCATGAGTGGTATGAACCAGCTATTTGAATTGCCGTTCAAACTAGAATTATTCTATATAACTAGTAATATTAACCTAGATTATTCTATGAGAATAATTATAATAATAAATTCTAGTACATACTACCCATCGTTATCTACACCCAAAGTAAGCATAGCTTAACTTAATATTTGCTATTCTATTGTTCCTGGATTTTATTTAAACATTGATATGAGGTTTATTATGGTGATTACTATTAAATACTCGGTATCATGACGTATTCTGGAGAAAATATTTATGTATATAACAAGCTATTGCCCCTGGCTCAGTTCACTTGAACTCTGGTCACCTTCCCGCAATCCATTGGAACCTGTTTCAAGGATAAAAATAACCTATATGTTATTTCAGACTATAGTCTTTCCTTCTGTCTGTTATCTGTTAAACTATTTGATGCTTAATAAACATTAAACTAAACATCTTCATAAACTTCCACATTATTCCACTATGATATTAAACAAACCAGGGGACGAGTAGGACACTCAAATAATTGAGGAGACGAATGGGCGCAGGTTTCATAGGGGACCAATTAGTTCGTACCCGTAACACGTAAGATCAAACGACAAATACCACAGTTATAAAAAGATGAATTATTCTTATTAGTGTTTTTTACCTAATACTCAGGAGATTCACCGCACGTGTCAAGCCAGTATCGCATATACCCATGCCTAATACATCGAACCATACCATGGCACACACCAATGACTTTTCGATGCTTTTCATTGAAGTTATGTGTGTATTTATTGCAGGTTTATAAGTGCCCGGTTAATGGCAATAGGCTCGCCACTTATTAATTACATTGGGACCTAAACATAAACTGGCGAAATGTGGGTGCTAGCACCTCTGCCTACCCCTTCGGGGAATACAGGGGTTAGTTTATGTTATGTTATGTTATGTAATACATCGAAGAAGCTGCAATAAACCGCATTTTACCGTAAAACTTCCACGTCCGAACCTCTCCCATATTGAAATAGTTCCTCATACCCTAGTACAACATGCTGACGGGATAAATAAGGACTCGAGTGTCTTGAAACAAAGATGTAGTCATTGTGTATTCCGAACAAATTCGCTCTTTCAGTCTTGTAGCATTGAAATGTTAAAAGTTCAGCTACATCTGACTACATTCAAAAAATTTACCCATACTAACCCCAGTGGACTAAATAACAAATTGTTACGTTGCGAACACAAGATGAACTACTATACTCCGTCCATTATATTATTGTATTTTAGACAGCTCACTGACAGTGGTCGGTATAACTTTGTTCTAGCGTCATCACCTGAAAATCCTAACAAAAATTAGGCGCCAATACGTCATTTTTCATTGACAACGTCACGTCAGCCAGAAAGCAATTTTAGGGATGTAGTTAGTCCATCGACTGTATTTTTATTATAATTACTTGAAAATGTCCAAATCGATATCGACTACAGAAAATAATTCTTCTAAAAAATATTACATAACTGGCGGTTTTTAACCGATTTCTAAACAACAATTAGGATGTTTATATTTTTTTATATTTGTATGATCTTTACGGAAAAAATGATTTTTGTAACTCCGTCATATATAGACGGATTGCAAAATTTCTTTTTTATTTGAAAGAGGTTTATTCCAAAATGGTCCCATTTAAATTACATAAAAATCTGATGATGGGTTTCAGACACAGACCACGGAACTCTTCAATAAATACCAGGAAATCAGCATGTTGGAATATTCTTCTAGAAGCCATATAATATTATATCATAATATTTTCATTTATCGATTAATTATTTTTTTTATCGAGGTTTTTAACTTTGTCGATATTTTAAATTTTCAAGCAATCACTACTTCCATCTGCCTAAAATACAATAATATGATGGACGGGGTATAGTAAAACAATAAAACAGTACAGTTAGCATCAGAATGATGTTGACGAACGGAGTGCTCAAAATTATCTTAGTTTAGTTTTTGGCCCCCTTTCAGTTGACCGATTGTTCTGATATTTGATGCACACCTTTTGTTCGGATAATAATGCCATATAAATCAATAAAATAGTTTGATTTGCTCTTCATACGAGAGTTTTAAGATCATTTTGAGACGACGAAGTCAAGATATTTATGACGCTGACTGTAGTACTCAGAATGAGATTTTATTTTATTTTAACAATTTTAATGAACCATCCATCTATATACTCCCATCTGTAGCTCCCCGTTACGTTAAATTATCATTTTCGGTCCCATGACGTAATAGGAGGTGAGCCTATTGCCGTCTAGCGAGTCCTTTGTCTTGGGTTGTATGTTTACTGTCAGATGGAGGAGATTTTAATGAATCAAACAATTAAAAATGGTACGCCTCAACCGGCAGAAAATTATGAGATCTGATATTATCTACTATCACTTTTGTATCATATTCAACAATAATGAACTTGTACTTGAACAAACTTAAAACAGAACTGAAAACACGACTTAAATTCTATAGCAGTTGCTTTCTTATAAACCTAAATAAACCAAAAAAGAGATTTATGTAAGCAGACCCTAGGCTCAAAGTGCAAGCTTAGAAGAAGAAGACTGAACTAAACCGTGCAGAGTTTATCCTGTCGTTAATAAAACAGTCAAATGATTATAAACAAAAAGGTTCTAGAGCCAGGTTGTAGCACCACCTATCAGAACTAGTTTCAAATCTATATCATCCAATGCCCTATTCAGCCAAACAAAATTTCATCAAAGCTATTTAAGATGAGTTTAGTGCCATACCTACACACATACGTAAGGTTTTTCATATACCTAGATAAATCCATCACAAAGGCCAACGCCCATTGCCTCCATAGTACAAAGAAAATTTCAAACTACCTATTTAAAAATATGACATACATTCAACAGCACGACACCCTATTTCCCGCAGGCACGTATCTTTGAAAGCACTCAATAGCACCCACGATACCCCATGTACACAATTTTTTCACACACTGATACATAGAATTTACGACAGTTTTCCTGTGTGAGACACGTTGAAATATCTAGAGGAGATCATGAAACACTATCGGCGTGCGTTGAGAGTAATAGGCGCCCCACGCGAGGCGGATATTCAATGTAGGTACTGTGTGTCACCCGAAGATGTTTGATCAAGGTTGTTTTAGGTTATGCTTTCACTTCAACGGTTCTTTGATGAAAAATTAAGTGAGTTTCAATCAATAAAATTCCTCCTCCGCTATTTACAGTTGTAGGTTAGTTGTAGTTAAAGTTAACACAGGTACTATTTAGACTGTTGATTGATGGCACTTGGTGGAATTTATTGTTACACATATTGAGAACACTTGTACTTTTTCCACTGTATTTATTATATTGAACCTGACCGGTTTCACTTTACGACATTCTCAAAGGTTCTTTTGCTAAATGTAAAAGTAAATTAATCCCAAATTGCATCCAACGTCCTCTCTTCCACATTTTCTTCGATTTTGGCGTACTTACTCATGCCAACATTTCGGTTTCTTTTCCACAGGTGTAATTACACCAAACATATCGCGTAGAATCCGTTAAAAATAGATGTTTTTTATTGTGTCATACATAAGGCAAGGTTTGCATTTTACCCAGCAGGTAATGTGATTTATTGCGCGTACAAAGTGCAACCTTATTTTAGCACTAATAAGAGCACACCATGTGTATTTTGTCCATCACTGTCCCTCATATGCACATAAAAGGTTATGATGTCACACAATTCTGAAAACTACACTCTTTTTACACGGACAATCGGCCAAAACTACAGTATAATATGTAGGTCGCTATTAGACCGGGGTCATTACTCGCGCCGACATGATAAGGTATTAGAAATCGTACGTGAGGCGGTAAGTTTGGCGGTAGCTAGAGCGAAAAAGGGTTTAACCACAAACCAAAGAAATGACGTCGCGTTTGTAAAGGAAGGCTGCTCAAAAAAGACAAATCAAAAGCCGTACTCAATTTTGATAGCAGCCGCTGATTGGACATTACTCGCAGATTCGTATGAGAAACACTATAAAATACCGGAGGATGTTTGTGCCTCGTCATCCAGACCCGATATATTCCTATTTTCAAAACAGCAAAAGCGTGCAGTACTAGTAGAACTCACAGTACCGTGGGAAACTAACATACCTAAAGACCACGCTATAAAAATAAACATATACTTTGACTTGACCAACGAGTTAACCAAAAATGGCTATGTGGTTAAACTCTACGCCGTGGAAGTGGGAGCAAGGGGAATTCCAGCTAAATCCCTGTATAACTTATTTAAAGACCTCGGATTGCCAAGAGCTTCAGTAAGCTCTTTACTCAAACGAATATCTAAAACGGCGTTGATAGGATCTTACCAAATTTGGATAGGTAGAGGGGGGAACACGACTGACGGTGGAGGTGAGCGCTGATGCATCACAAGGTGGCCACCCTAAACCTACACCTGGGTCGCAAGTCCCAGGCGCCGTCGCAGTGTTCCTCTCTGTACCACGCCATGGACCCGGCGACCGCACGGTGAATCCATGGAATGCAAAGAACCGGATCTCCCCCTCTGTACTTTTGATTAAGTAAGTGAATTCAATTGGAGATATGGGAAAAAATATTCCCGCACCTTCTACCAATCGGAGTTCCGATTGGAGGACAGGGAAAAGCCCCCTTTTTCGGGCAATCTTGTAAAAGAGTATCACATCGACGCCACCGTAGTCAGCGTAAAGCTTTAAGTATTGCGACACATATTGCGAGCGTGGTGCGAAATATCGAGCAGAGGGCAATACATACAATACATACAACAGTCGGATGTGCCCGTGAATTCCGAATTAGGTTTGATTATTGTGAACGAAGATAGGGCACGTATTAGGAGCTCGTGTTTGTCGTCTTCATGGCGCTTGATTTTAAGTGACGATGAATTTTGTCGGAGGAAACGTGGAGCGTTTGCTACAAGGGAAGGAATTGGAACAATTTGTCGTATTATGTAGCTTAGTTAATACGTATGGTGATGTAAAATAGAGACATGATGAGATGAGAGGGATTTAGATCAGTTTGAAATTAAATTTTGAATATATCTAAGTTACGAGAATTGGGCCTCAGGTTTCGGTGGTGAGATGTTTGATGGGTCTACGAGTCAAACGTCGCGTTTATATTTAATTTAGTTTTTCTTAACTTAACATTTTGATCGGAAGCAAAGCCGCATATTGGGGGAGGTCTTTTCCCAGCAGTGGATTGATTGATTGATTGAATATGTTAATATTTTATTGATAGTGTAAAGTAAATACGTAGTTAAAAGTAGCGATACAAAGCATATAGATAATGTAAGACGCATCACATCCTACAGACAAACTGCGCAAAACTATAAAAACGGCGGTGTGGTAAAAAACGCCCAGCCTGGTAATTATAAAGATTACAAAACTAAACTATTCGTATCCGTCATTCTGATATTATGTCTTAAAATACAAAAAAAAGATCTAAAAAAGTTAAATTCAGTGGGACGAGTAGAAAGATACGACTTTGATAAAATAAATTTGCCAAGGTGAGTTAAAGTCAATTTTTTGTAACAGTTGCAGGACGCACAGAGGAGATCACACACCTTTCATATACTATGAGTGCCAACTTTACCTATGATAAAATAGGGAAATGGGTGAAATGGCCCTACGCAAGAGGCCGGATCACCCGTCCGGCCGCGGCGTCCCCTGCTGGCAGTAAGTAAGTTACCTATGATAGGTACATACCTACACTAGAAGAACATAGCTTCAAGAGACATCGCGGTGCGGGGTAAATGTTTTATGGGCCACCTTACACCCCGGTATTATGAGACTCGAGATGGCGTGTGGTTTTAGTCGGGTACAGTATCCGTGTGGCGACGAAGAAAGAATACAAGCATCACCATCCCATCTCATCCGGAGGGTGCCGTAAGAGGTGTCTAATTGAAAAGTACGTTAACGATATCACTGAGAGAGAAGGAAAACTCGAAATAGACCCGTGTTCCAATCCGTTTTTGGCCGCCGCGCTGTAAAAACAATAGGCCAAAGCCTCCCAACATTGGGAGAGGCAGTGGACTGTGATCTGCTAATGGAGAATCCCACAGATATGTCTTTTTTTCGAGCGGAAATCCCCTCGGATTCCTCAGTCTCACCATGAGACTCGCCTTATCGCATTGTTTTTAGGAGAAATTAGACACTAAACATAAAACTCAAGTACCACATTTTATTTTTATACCAATTAGATGGCAGGCAAGCACACGGCCCACCTGATGAAAAGTGGTTACCGTGGCCTATATACATGTGCAACACCAGGGGAGTCATACATGCGCTGCCAACCTTGTACTCTTAGAGGGTTCCTGTGTTGTCAGTGTGAAAGAAGACAAGCCTTTGATTTTCCACACAAACTCTCCAGTGAGCTCTGGCTACCTTACTCACCGCCGGGAACACAACACGCGGTTCTTATGGCCGCGGTACGCTGTAGGGCGAAGGTACTTCCCTAGTCGGACTGCTCAATTGGGAGGATATACCGCCGTGTCCTACCTTCTACCTACCACATACTTGCTTAACGCTTCATTGGGATTTCCCCATGAAAAAATTACCGTTTACGCGGCAGCACTTGAAAATAATCTATATATATATAAAATCACTTGTCCCGACTGACTGACTGACTGACTGATTCATCAACGCAGAGCCTAAACCGCTGGACCTACAAACTTGAAATTTTGACAGTAGTTGCATTTTATGATGTAAACATCCACTAAGAAAGAATTTTTGGAAATTCTGCTACTAAAGGGGTAAAATAAGGGATGGAAGTTTGTATGAAAGTCCGTCATTTGAGATATTTATAATTTATCGATTTGTCCCCTAATTCTAATTTAATTTAATTTATGCCATAATTGCAATTCATTCCATAATTTTAATGTAATTTAATTTTTAATTCGATTCAAAATTTTTCCTTTTAATCTATGAATTACATTATGATTTCAATTTAATTTAATTCTTTAATTGATTTTTAATTTAATTTGACGTAATAATCTGTTTGACATAATATAATATCATTCTCATCTATTTTGATTATGTAAAACTATCATACTAACACTAGTTTTGTTTAAGTTACAGTTGTTACTAACCCAGATATGGATCTTGTGTTATCTGAATTAAAATTATTTGAATTTGAATTTGAATTTGAATTTTCAGAGCTAGATGCACTAAATTTCATAAACCTGTGTCTTTTAAGAAATAAATGAACACCTGTATCAGCGTTTTTCAAAATTTAACTACTAAGACGGTAAAATAGGTGATCGAATAATTGCCGGGAAATGCCTAAAAACAGCAAATCTTTTTGACAGAACGAAGTCTGCCGGGTCCGCTAGTATCCTATACAGTTTAACCCAGGAACTCTCCAACTTATGCTAGTCTAATCTACCACTCTAAGATCGTGAAGCTTGAGCGGACTGCGTAATGCTCCCCTACTACTTCCCCGTCTGTGAGAGATACCGTTAATTCGATGGGGACACAACATAACTCTAGCAGGTAAAAGTATTGCCCCTAAACAATATTAGGTACGTGAGTGGAATGCGACAACGGTTGTGTTACTATAGACGTGAACGATACTTAGTTTGTGCACATTGGTAACGGTGGTTCTAAGGTTACAATAGTTTTAAAAAGTTGACACTATTTTTTTAAATCTATTTATCGTATAAACAATTTGTATACAAGAAAGATACATAAGCATTACAGAAACCTATGCGGTTTATTATCTATGCCTGATGTGTTAAATAACATTATACAAGTGTGTGTATTTAGATAATGTGTGATTTGAGTCTGTTTTTGACAATAAGAGGCTTAATGTTATGCATAGGGGTAAGCAGAGATAAAAGCCCGCCTACTTACTTCTCGAGAGTCCAGCTTTTCATGAGAGCCATCTTGCTACTTGTCTACTTCCAACTTAATATTAGAAAATCTATATATATAAAAATCAATTGCTGTTCGTTAGTCTCGCTAAAACTCGAGAACGTTTGAACGGATTTATCTTATCTTAGTCTTGAAATGTTCGTGGAGGTCTAGGGAAGGTTTAAAAGGTGAGAAAAATTCGAAAAATTGCCAGGAACCGACATCCACGCGGGCGGAGCCGCGGGCAAAAGCTGGTGAGACATAAAGATGTTTGTATGTTTGTTATTTAATTACGCTCTAACGGCTGAACAAATCTGGCAGAAATTTTGTACAGGGATAGGTTATAGTCTGGAATAATACTTAGGTCTTCATCCCAGGAATAGCATCCCATGGATTTCAAGAACGGTTTGAAGTTCCCAAGTACAAAATGAAAAAGTTTAACCACCTGGACTTGAACCTACGATTATCCGGTACTAGGGCAGTATTTTACCAACTGCGCTAACCGGACATGTGTCAGATAATTATCATCCGCCAAAATTTTCACAAATAACAAAAATAATGTGACATTGAGAAATATTGTTTTTATGAGTCTGGCCATATTATAATATGAATAAACATTTGGATATAATTACCACACACTACAATGTAACAACAATAAATACATAGGTACTCTGATAAAAATACGATAGTTGCATACGTTTCCGCAATTAAACATCCAAGTTTATTGCGGAATTTTGTTAAATAAATTAATATTCTACTTAGCAATATAATATTAAAATAACAACTTCTTTATATATATCCATACTAATATTATAAATGCGAAAGTAACTCTGTCTGTCTGTCTCTCTGTCTGTATGTTACGCTTTCACGCCTAAACCACTGAAAAAAAAATTACATAGGCTATGTTTGGTCGCAATAATCGACATCCACGCGGGCGGAGCCGCAACAAAGAATCAATTTCATTTATTCAGTTTAGGCACATAAGGAGCACATATGAACGTCAGAATTTTACAATAATGACAGGAATCACAGGAACAATAAATAAAATAAATCATTTGAAAATTATTCTTTCGCTGGTTCGGTAGGTTGGTTCTACTAAGAAGATACCAGCAATAAACTCAGTGAAATCAATTATCCTTTTTTTTAAATATGGTTTTATTTATAACTAACTAGCTTTTGCCCGCGGCTCCGCCCGCGTGGATGTCGGTTCCCGGCAATTATTCGAATTTTTCTCGCTGTAAAAACCTTCCCTGGACTTCCACAAATAATTCAATACCAAAATTAGCCAAATCGGTAAAGGCGTTCTGGAGTTATATCGTCAGGAAGGAAAACCCGACTTATTTTTATATAGTAGATTTGTACAGTGCGAGCAAGAGATGAGATTAGGATGACCATGCATCTTTATCATTTAAGAATTCGTCTAATTTACAATAACCTAGGTTTACGCAGGTTTACCATGGCACACACCAATGACTTTTCGATGCTTTTCGAAGTTATGTGTGTATTTATCGCAGGTTTATAAGTGCCCGGTTAATGGCAATAGGCTCGCCACCTATTACATTGGGACCTAAACATAAACTGGCGAAATGTGGGTGCTAGCACCTCTGCCTACCCCTTCGGGGAATACATGCGTGAGTTTATATATGTTATGTTATGTACAATAACCTTTTTTCATTAAGAATTTTATTACTAACTCGTCATCATCATTCTTCAGCTTATACTTTAGAGCCCATTGTGTTCTTCTATTTAAATTTTACGGGACAGATTACCACCTGACCCCCAAACCCTGAGTGGGAAACCTGCGTTGGAGCCTCTTCCATCAACTTGCAAATATACTGACTTGCAGTTCAGGTAAGCTTGAACAAAACTTTGACATCCCAAATTGAGTAACTACTACAATAAATAATTAAACGGTTGTTTCTTTATTCATCCGTCTAAAACTCTTTTATACATATAATCACGCCTTTATCCCCGGACGGTTAGGCAGAGGTGAATAAACACCCACATTTCACCAATAATTGTAGTCGGTCCCACGTTTTAAACGCCGGTAGCTTAGTGGTTAAGGAGTCGGCCTTACGATCAAGAGGTCTCGGGTTCGAATCCTGGCCATTACACTACTGACGTGAACCCACTCCTAGCACAAGTAATTTAGCTTAGTTGGAGGGGTTAGAGGGAATATTAGTAACTTCGGTTCTAATATTCTTAAAAAAAAAACACCAATCAATCTTCGAAAAACATTGGAAAAAATTAAATGCTCAAGTGAGAATGATTCAAGTGTGGCTCAATAGCTCAGTTGGAAGAGCAGTACCCCTGTAAGGGAAAGGTCGTGAGTTCGAGTCTCATTTGAGCATTTCATTTTTTCCAATGTTTTTCGAACTTAAAAGTTAGCATAATAAATGCTATAAAAAAAAACATTCAACCAATCAATGTATTCGGTCCCACGAAATAGGGGGTGAACCTATTGTCATATTCCGGGCACTATTGTTGACTCGAGCCAAGCGTCTGAGGCTGAGCCTGTGCTGTATAAATCTCGTTTAGTCTGATGTAAAACAGTCCTATCCCTTAGTCGCCTTGTACGGGTTCGTACCCAAGGGCCCCAGTTCCTGAGGCACCCGTTCAGGAGGGACCCGATTTATTTTTATCTTAATAAATGTAATTTGCCAGTAGTTTAGGTAGTAAAGTACCATCAGCAGATAATCTGTTGAATAAAGTTTGATAATTTATAAAAAAACTAGCTTTTGCCCGCGGCTCTGCCCGCGTGGATGTCGGTTATCGCGACAAAACATTTCTCAAAAGATAGGTGTATGAAGTTGGGCAGACTTACTTTTCTTACCGTACAGCGCTTCGACACCGCATGGAAAGAGATGGGGTGATCCAAATTCTACTCTGTCAGGAATCCCTTTCTTAAATAATCCCAAATACGTATGTATTTAAGAAAGGGATTCCCTACACACTATATAATAATCTAAATAATATACACTAAAATAATCGAAATTAATAAAAACTTACATATCAAACACCTAGAACACACAACACAATTTATACAACTACCACTTCTAGTTCCGAGATATGGTCGAAAACACAAAAAAAGACAAAAAAAAAACAATATTAAAATTAAACATTAATTTTACACACGGTAATGGAGCGAACGTAGAAGAAGACACTAAAATTGTAACTAATATATAAAACTATTTACATACTATATTGTGCACTAACTGTTGCCCGTGACTTCACTCGCTTGAAACAATAGCTCCGGTCCCGTCACCGACAATACCCGAGATAAAAGTAGCCTATGTGCTATATTTTACTTATATATCCATACTATAAATGCGAAAGTAACTCTGTCTGTCTGCCTGTCTGTCTGTCTGTCTGTCTTTATGTTACGCTTTCACGCCTAAACCACTGAACCGATTTTAAAGAAATTTGGTATAAGGGTAGATTAGACCATGAGAAAGGCCATAGGCTATGTTTGGTCGTGATAACCGACATCCACGCGGGCGGAGCCACAGGCAAAAGCTAGTATGCCATATATAAGGGATAGGGCTGTTGAACATCAGACAGATATATATATACAGCCCAGCCTCGAGCCAATAACAGTGCCCGGAATACGGCAATAGACTTACCCCTTATTACGTGGGACCGATTACTCGTACATTGGTGAAATGTGGGTGTTATTTCACCCCTGCCTAACCCCCCGGGGACAAAGGCGTGATAAGTATGAATATATGTATATGCTAATCCAGACTATATCTATCTCTATGCAAAATTTTATGAAGATCCGTTAGTTCTTGGCGTAGTTCGGTAACAAACGTTCATACCCACTTTCGTATTTATAATAAAGCATTAATCCACCATATTTTTTTACTGTCTTATTGAGATAAGTAGGAGATATAGCTGTCACGGCTCGTGAGCAGAAATGGCATTGAACGCGGTTCTGTGTCAATATTACATATTTGTACTGATATACTTTATTTAAACTGTACCTATATCATACAATATAATGTAATGTTTACCGTCTTACAGACTGAGATTCCCGCAAAGACGTAGGTAATAACCGATATGCAGCAATTAAAAAAGGTTAGAACTAAATATCCATATTATGAACGTGAAAGTAACTCATCTGTCTGTCTGTAGTTACGCTTACGCTCTCACGCCTAAACCACTAAACTTATCTTAATGAAAATGGTATAAAGAAGGAACAGAACTTGGGTAAGGACATAGGCTATCTTTTATCGAGAAAAAGGGAGTTAAAATGATTCAAATAGGAGATTAAATTATGCATGTAATTTCGTCATTTTTGAGGGTAACCTGATAAGAGTATATAGGCTATGTTTGGTCTCGAAATTCGAGCACAAATATCCACGTAGGTGGAACGGGCAACACCTAGTATAAAATAATTCAGTATTATTTTCTAACTTTTATTTTGTTAATTTGTAAACAATAACGTGTATTTATATCAAGTTCAATTCTGCAAAAAAGATCTGCGGTAGCCTAGTGGTATGGGTAATGGACTGCTGAGACGAGGTCTCGGGTTCGATCCTAGGTTTACCATGGCACACACCAATGACTCTTCGATGCTTTTCGAAGTTATGTGTGTATTTATCGCAGGTTTATAAGTGCCCGGTTAGTGGCAATAGGCTCGCCACCTATTACATTGGGGCCTAAACATAAACTGGCGAAATGTGGGTGCTAGCACCTCTGCCTACCCCTTCGGCGAATACAGGCGTGAGTTTATGTTATGTATGTTATGTTATGTTATGTTCAATTCAGTTCAATTTAAATCAAGGTCAAGTACAGTAACTTCAAACATGTTACTTTATTATGACCTAAATATATAAATAATATCTATATATCTGTCTATCTTGTATCAGATAAATAATGAATGAGATAATCCGTGTAGTATTTTTGGTTGTGCGGGTTTTCACCCACGCTTGAGAATTAATTAGAATAGATTCATTGTAGGCGCGTTAATTAAGACCTGTTAGTTTTTAATAAAGCCATTTATAAACCTTATGTTATACCTATAATATACAAATTTTAAATAATGTAGACAAGGTATTTTTTTTTTGCGGCGTGAAATAGCGTCTGATGGGGCTACGTACCGTCCAAGATTCTACCCTCTCACAAAAGTACCCACTGGACCCTCACTTTTAGGTCCCACTGGACCTCCTTCAAAATATAATAATTAATGTGCCCACTCGACCTGTTTTTAAGTGCCCACTGGACCTTCAAAATTAAATCAAATAAAAATACTCCACTGGACCTCCTTTGTTAGTGGCTATTGTGGCCGTCAAGCTAAGTGCCACCATTGTAGGATGGTACGTGTCTGTAATGGTGACCGTCTTTCCTGTATTTATCTTACTATCAGACGAGGTGAAGATAAATTGAGGTATCCATACTAATTTTATAAATGAGAAAGTAACTCTGTCTGTCTGTCTGTATGTTACTCTTTCACGCCGAAACCACTGAACCGATTTTTATGAAATTTGGTACAGGGGTAGATTAGGCCTTGAGAAAGGGTATAGGCTATGTTTGGTCGCGATAACCGACATCCACGCGGGCGGAGCCGCGGGCCAAAGCTAGTCTTAAATAAAGAAAAAAAATAACTAATGTAATATGTAACTCTATCCTCTTCTTCATCTTAAAATTAATCTCAATCACATCCGAAGCTTTCAACTTCGAATTTAGGGTCAGATTTTGCGGATTTGCCTGAACTTCGATATTTTCCGCGAAGCGACTGCCATATGACCCCCACATCCCAAATTTAATATCGAAGCATTGCAGTTAGAGCAGTTGTTGGACTTTTTAGAACTCCAACTACCCGTATCAATGACTCTTTTTCGTATCAATGACTCATCAAATCTATTAAATCATGTCGGCCCAATACCTGGCTACGGCCACAGCATTAGCTGTTGCCCTACACAGGTCCGCGATGGCGCAGTAGGCAAGAGAGCAAGTGTACTACCCGTAACGACTGCCGTAGATGTTCGTATGGCAACCGGGACCGACGGCTTAACGTGTTCTCCGAGGCACGACCAGATTAATGCAAATACCCAAATTCATGCATACAAATATTTGCACTAAGCGGGGATCGAACTCACGCCCCTTGTTTAGCGGCTGCGTTCACAACCCCTACGCCACAGAGGCCATCATATTATGTCGAAATATATAATTAAACTATTATGTCTAACCTGGACAAATGGCTGGAAACAAACCACTAATATACAAGAACACTGAGTGATATGGGCATGTCAGCAAGTTGCTGCTCGCCCATTAAACCATAATAATAAACTCTCTTAAAAAGGTCTCTACGTCTTGGCTTCTGTCCGATGCGCACCTTCCAAAGGCCCAAGACTCCATAGTCCCGAGAGTCATGGAATTGAGAAACATAATAATAATAAATGTGAATACGGATTACCTAGCGTTTGATCTAGTATTTACAACTTTGTAATTATTACAACTACCATCTTGCCTAAAGATAACATTTCAGAAGCAAGTTCTAAATCTTAAATCTAATTAGCAAAGTCTGTTCCCGTCCACCGTAGTTATCATGTAAACACGAGATGTACTGATTTAATTAAACGCCACCTTCAAATGGATCTGCTCTGTTATTTGCCTCGCCCGGGAACGAACCTTCCGAATTAGTATTCTGTTTGCACTCGCCTGTTACCGCGGTAAACAATACGACACTCGCTTGTTTGTGCTCAATAAGAGCGGTTTTACACTATCCGATGTGACGGACGACAGCTGACACCCGATAGTCGCCAACACGGTGTCGGCTCCGATAGTAAACTTGGCTTAAGTATAATTATTATTGACGTCATATGGTAATATCGTTAAATGGTTAAGACTATTACTATGCCTATATCCTATAGATACATATTTCATACTAGCTTTATCCCGTGTGGATGTGTGTTTTGGTGTGAAAGTGTAACATACAGACAGACAGACAGAGTTACTTTCGCATTTATATTAATAATAAAATATGGATTGTCCGGCGGATCGGCGTCCGACACTAACATCGGATCGGATCGCGTAATGTAAAAACGCTCTAACGTTGCATTTATTCTCGAATGTTCGCCGTTTTGGGTTTACGATACGACCTTTTGGGTCTGAAGGTTTGATAGTAAAAGTGTATTGCGATTAAATATTTAAATGTAAATCTTTGTCAGAAGTTGCTGAGCACTTTTTTGTTTTTTTTTTCGTGCGGAAATCCCCTCGGATACCCCCCTTCCGGAGCTGGAAGGGGAGGTTATGTCGGACTCGAACCGACTAAAACCGCACGCCGTCTGTGGGTCGTGGTGCTAGGCCGGAGGTGAGGTTGTCATCGACATATCCCTCGCACCCCGGCTGACCCAGGGCCATCCCTTACGGTCTAGCCCTCCTTGGGAGGGGGGACAACGGTGTCCCCGACTCGACCCCGGAATGGGGGGGCGCGCTTCTCAGCGCGCCGTCGCCGTGGCCTGCTTCTGCTGGTGTGACAGGCGGCTTCACCCGTCACCCCCAGGCCCGCGCTCATGGGGGACGGAGGTCAGTCAGTGCCCTCCGACGCCCGAGTTGCCTGCGCGCGCGGGCAGTGCGGTTCGCGAGTCTCGCTCGCTTGCGCTGCCTCTCCCGTTCCGCCGTCTCCTTCATGACAATTACCTGCTCGCTAAAGGAGACGCCGGCCGCCCACGCGTCCGCACAGCGGACCATTGCTGTGAGCAGGGAGGCGAGGGTAAGAACTCTCACTCCCAGGGCCGCCACTAGCTCCCGCCTCGGTCCGGCCCATGCCGGACACTCGGTGAGCGTGTGCAGCTCTGTGTCCTCGCTCGCGTCGCAATGATGGCACTCGGACGTTGGCTCCTTTTCGATCCGACGCAGATACCGCCCAAAGCACCCGTGCCCGGTGATAATTTGCGTCAGTCGATACGAGAGGCTGCCATGTGGCCTCTCGAGCCATTCCCCCATGATGGGCCTTACCGCCTCTATGACGGCATGCCCTGCGCGTGGTTGCTCAAGTCGTCGCTCCCACTCCGCCACCACGATCCTGTGGAGCCGAGATCTCTCGGCCTGAATGTCTTCGGGCTCGGGATCGTATCCCCGCTCCCGCGCCTCCTTACGGAACCGATAGAGTGCCGCAAGAGATCTCGCTTCCAGGATCCACGGTGGCGATCCGGCTAGGAGACTCGCCGCTTCAAAGGATATCGTGCGGTATCCCCTAATTGCCCTGGAGGCCATCCTCTGCTGCGGCGCACGCAACAGGGGCATGAATCTGGTCTCCAGGGTGTCCACCCACACGGGACACCCGTATAGGGCCATGGACCGCACGACACCCGCGTAGAGTCTCCTGCAGGAGTCCTCTGGCCCTCAAGTTGGGCAGCAGCCGCACCAGCGCGTTAGCTGTCACAGTTGCTGAGCACTGATAAAATTGGAAACTGATTTTAATATTGAAATATAGAGGCGTCTTTGTAAGCGGTAACCCAGTAGATTAACAGATTGCTACTTAAAGCAATACTTTGATGAATCTTAGGATGCCGTTGTTTCAATACATAATTCATATCGTCCGTAAATGTTTTTTGTGGTAAAATAAACCTATAAAATTGTGTAACGAAAGAAACGAACGAAAGAATTACCAGCCGTGACCCTTCAGAGAACTAAACGGGTTTCCACACACAAACTGAACAGAAAATCAACTAAGGTCCCCTACCAATTGCCTCGAATCAAATTCTCGAATTACATTCCTATCGCTAGTGTTTATCACCTGCCTCGAGGCGATTCGACCGCCGACGAAATAATTTCCCCAAATGATGTTTAGGCTTCGAAAACGACGGAAAACGTCGGTAATTGCCCTCTTACGATATAAATTGCCTGAGTGTGCGACTGGCAGTGGGAAGGGCTACAGATCATACTAGCGGTTCTCACTGCTCCACAGTTTTTTGTTGGTGAAGACCCCTATTCTAGAATGACACTCAGCCTGAATCTCGATTTGTCTAGTACAGATTGTATAGGCAATATGTCAAATCTATCAAACTGTCTATACAATCTGTCATCGCGATTCAGGCTGAATGTCATTCTAGAATACGGGCCTAATACTACTAGAATACTATTACATCAGGAAAAAGTGGGCCACTCAGGCGGCACTTTGTCTTGATGTAATCGAATTGTATAATTAGCTTACTGAAAGCTTTAAACTTCCAAAAAATACTACTAGAGTAATAAATAATTACTTCTATGGAGTCCAGTTTATAATCACAGAGATGAAGGTAGCTGTGAGAGGAGCATGAGAATCCTTACTAATATTATAAATGCGAAAGTAACTCTGTCTGTCTCTCTGTCTGCCTGTATGTTATGCTTTCACGCCTAAACCACGGAACCAATTTTGATGAAATTTGGTATAAGGGTAGATTAGACCATGAGAAAGGACATAGGCTATGTTTGGTCGCGATAACCGACATCCACGCGGGTGGACTACGTTTACAAAAGTGTACAGAATGTAATTTAACTCGATTAAAGGGATATTTTTGGTTGTAAACTCATCGTTATGTAAATAAACCATTTCTAAAATATATCTATCCGAATTTCTATCCGCTTTTAATGATAGTACATTCAAATGAATCAATCAATCAATCAATTAGCCTATTGCAGTCCATTGCTGGGCATAGGCATTCAAATGAATACCTATTACTGTTAATATTTTGGTATGCACTGTACAATTAACAGTTATCAATCTCGAAAAACATTGGAAAAAATGAAATGCTCAAGTGAGACTCGAACTCACGACCTTTCCCTTACAGGGGGACTGCTCTTCCAACTGAGCTATTGCGCGACACTTGAATCATTCCAAATTTTCCTTCTCTTTATATCCGTCTATAAGGGCGACGGTGCTTAAAAACTTAAAAGTTAGCATAATAAATGCTATAAAAAATCATTCAGAAAAAGTTATCAATCTTTTTATTTACCGACATTTAATTTCGCTCCAGGCTTGAAAAATATATGAAAGAGATTTTCAAAGCATTTATAACATTTGTATGTTTTTAATATATAATGTGAAAGCTATCCTATTAATTTGTGAAAAAGCTTTTGATTTTAACACACGGAATCCATTTTTCAGACTGACAATACAGAGCCATTAAAAGCACAGTCAATACAAAGATTAAAAGTAATAAAATAACATGATCTGTATTTTTAGAAAGTTATAATCTTTTAGTGTAGTGAATATTATGTATGACTAACTAACTCGTCGACTGTCAATTTTACGTAGCATTATGCTTAAAAACTCACAAGAACTATTTTAAAGCACTGTTTAGTGTTGTGAGGGAGATATCCTCTATTATCAATATCCATGATCATGATGGACAATACCAATCTGTATAAAAAAATATATTATTAATATAACTAGCTTTTGCCCGCGGCTCCGCCCGCGTGGATTTCGGTTATCGCAACCAAACATAGCCTATGTCTTTTCCCATGGCCTAATCTACCCCTATACTAAATTTCATCAAAATTGGTTCAGTGGTTTAGGCGTGAAAGCTAACACACAGCCAGACAGACAGACAGAGTTACTTTCGCATTTATAATATTAGTATGGATATGGATATGGAAATATGGATTACTAGAAAGGGCGTCCTTACCATATGTGGTGTATAAAATTGTAAATTTTAAAGTCAACATGCAGATGTCAGTCATTTATTGTGTGATTATGTTCGTATGTGTGTGTTTGTCAGTCTAGTTGTAATTCATCTTGTTTTAACATTTTCTCCACATTATATCATAACCACGTAAGTAATCGAGTACCGTTAGTAGAAAACATTAGTAGCACTCGTGCAAATGAGGTTAGCCAATGAAGCTGGGGTGGTGCGGATTATTACGACGGTAGGGCACTTCCATGTACTGGAATTTATGGGGCGAGTGTGTTTTGACAACCTTAAGTACCACACGGAAAAATCATACATACATTCATAAACTCACGCCTGTATTCCCCGAAGGGGTAGGCATACGTGCTAGCACCCACATTTCGCCAGTTTATGTTTAGGTCCCAATGTAATTGGTGGCGAGCCTATTGCCATTAACCGGGCACTTATAAACATGCGATAAATATACACATAACTTTGAAAAGCATCGATAAGTCATTGCTGTGTGCCATGGTAAACCTGGGATCGAACCCGAGACCTCGTCTCAGCAGTCCATTACCCATACCACTAGGCTACCAAAAGTCTAAAATGTTAAATATAACACTTTACGTACACATCTCTTTCTATCTTGAAGGGCTTGGGAATTCAAAAATCTTATTTACCTTCGTATAGTAATATCTTATCAGTTTATCGTACCATGTAACATCCACAGAATTGCACCTTTTAATTCCGCTTTGCCCTGACGGTGCGTTTTTGCTATATACTTATAGATATATGCCAATATATACCTACCCATATATGCCTACTTATGTATGGACATGTTTATGAATAATGAACAAATGTAAATAGGTTGTACCCACCCGCCCACCTGTGTGGCAATCAACAGCGACGTAAACATCGTAAGTCCTTTGCGCTGCTCGTTCCTATATTGTCGGGTAATTTTTTAAGGGAAATTCCAGCTTGGTGATAGACGTCGGCTGATATTTGCTACACGGGTGATGTGGTTGCAGGAGTTTCTGTTTTTGAAAGCGCACTCAAATTGTTCGATTCCGACGCGTACCTACTTCATTAATTCGTACTTCGATAAAGAACCAAATATGTACTGAGCTATAAAATTTTGCGTGGTGTCAGCGCTACCTAGTGGCCCCATCTGTAAACCAGCGCTGTGCACACTCAACAAAGGGTGTGCACAGCATTCAATGCTGAGATGGGGCCCTATTTGGGTTCGCACAGTGTGTACCGTAGATTATTTTAACATATTTACCTACCTATATTATTTATAAATTGTAATAATATTTTAGTAAGATGCACATTGTGAGGAGCTTGAATAAAATATTTTTTCTTTCTTCTTTCTTTCTTATTTCTTGATCAAACGTGATAGGTGTTAAAAATTATTCACCCAGAGCGTCTGTCACTTTGTGTTTAAGTAGTCGACCTTAGGATCGAGAGGATCTGGCAATTACAGTATCTACGATTTGAACCCACTCCTAACACAAGCAATTTAGTTTAGCGGAAGGGGATAACGGAAATTTCAGTTATTCTTTAAAACAAAATATCACAGATATTGTGCAAATGATTTTGCATCTTGACCTTTGTACGGGACCATAATATAGAATTTCCACTTTTACAACATGAAAAGTGATTTTCTAAATCTCTCGCTCCGTGGTAAATAATCTCGCCTAAAATATAAGTTTAAATAATGCTCGAATAAATACGATTCTCCTTTTCGAAGTCGGTTCAAATTCAACTTTTTGGGATTCAATATTTTCAACTTTTTGCAAATTCAACTTTCTGTACCTGGACGCAAAATGCAATCATGTCTTTTTAACCGACTTCAAAAAGGGAGAAATTTTTTTGTTTCCTTTTTTACAACATTCCACACACCGCTATCTAGACCCATGGTAAGCATAGCTTCACTAGCTTGTGTTATGGAATCTAGAATGCGGATAAATATACTTAGATATGTTTTTTGTAAATACATACATATTATACATAGCAACACCCAGACCAATGCAAATATACATATTCATGTATAAAAATATTTGCACTGAGCGGGGATCGAACCCGCGTCTCCTGCGTAGCCGCCGCCACTATCGCCACGCCACAGAGGCTGTCACAGAGGAAACATGATAACACCCTTCAATCAAACAAACAGAACTAATCAAAATCATCATAACTAAACACAATTCTGTTGAACAGTAGGTGAACATTGAATCTATCTGCGAGGTTATAATCGGGGGAAGGATAATATAATCGGACCGACGCATGCCGAGTGGATACAATATGCTAATTCAATGTTTACCAAATGTAGTGTGCCGATTCGATTCCACTCGTCGATCGGACCTGGGACACACGCGTCTGTTTATCGAATAGTGATGAGACGCTTTGTGTTAGGAAATTGTTTTCGACGAATAATTGTAACGTTGCCGTACGATTCCTGTTTAGGTTAGTTCAGTATGTACAAATAACGACTGCCGATTTGGATTCGATTAAAAGTTTATGTTCACTGATGTGTAATAAGATTGTTTTGTAAGCAGCTTCTTGGAACTCATATAGGTCACTCACAAAAAGAGCATAGGTGGAATTTCTTGCAAGAAATATTGAAAACAGACCCACTGCCTCGATCTGGCATAGTATTAGTCCAATATAGCAAGGAGTCTCGGTGTGTTAAGAACAGTACACGGAACAGAATAAATTTGAACTATGTACTCGGTTACAACAGCAACACACTTTACATTTTACAATAGCTGCAGTGGTCGTGCTTTTTTTTATAAAGGACACGTCAATTTGACTTCACCTCGCCTGATGGTAAGCTAAAGGCAAAGTCTCGGAAAGAGGGTCACCATCGTAAACATGTACCATGTTAACAGTGGCCGCACTCAGCTTGACGGCGTCATCAGATGCCTGTTCACGCCCCGCTTAAAGGATCCGGGACTGTAGAAAGAAGGAAACACGTGAGCTGGCAGGGAGTTCCAGGTCTTAATGCTGTGGCATAGGAAGTCACTGAAACGCTTGGTTCTAGCAGGTATATTCTGCACCGTATACGGATAGCATTTTAGCCCGTGCTGGCGTGAATAGTCTCTAATGTGTGCCCCACCTTAGTCTAGATTCTTATTAGGCTCAAATCCTCATGCAATCGAATAGGAGCATCTTTATGTACAACTTAATATAAGAAAGTGCAAGCGTATCTCTGTTGTTGAGTGTACGAGATGTAATTTAAGACGCATTTAGGTCTTTTTGTTGATAATCACAACTTCAATGTGAATCAACTAAAGTAAGGTATACATTGTAAATATGCAAATTTAAGTAATTTAGATGTATTTACGTTCTAATGTTAAATACAAATAAAAATCAGTGACTTGGCACCTGTTTTAATTTCATTAATTACCCGCAGACATTCTGACAATTAGGTATTTAAAGATAACTTTTGTAATGGATTTAGTAGATCAATGTGTCATCACGAAGGTGTTCATTCAATGAAAGCAACATTGCTTCGCTACGATCCTTTTAAAATGTTAGAAACGTGCACTACTGTATAGTATTGTCACCAACATAATAGTCTAGCATTCTTAACATCTTGGAGTACACCAGACGAAAGAAAAGCGATTGTGAAAATCATCATAACATAACTATTGGAGAATGTATTCTTCTCCAGTAAATAAACATTACTCACCACTATGAAATGAAGACTATTGATGCCGTCTGGTATTCTTTCCGAAGGGGACTTTGCAGGACTATAAAGAAAGCTGTATTTCCCCTCACTATATCTGTCAATATCAAGTGCAACGGACCAAACACGACTCTCGAATATGACGCGAGTGAGCTCATGTATTGGATGCAGAAATGCATGTTTAAACAGTTATTAATATTGTACTATAATGTAAAGATTGTATTCTAGAAAGCAAATAAAACTGCTTGTTTACAGTGTTGAGATTTAGATAAATATGTTATGTAAATAATAGATAGCGCAGTTTTCATTTACTAGCGGTTGCACTTGGCTTTTCATGCCCATTTCATTGAATGGAAAACTTTTGGAGGATGAATTTTGGGACATATAAAACGAATTGTTAAGAATTAATCTATTTCTACCTACTGTAACATATACAGGCTTTGGAGCGAGCTATGCTTGAAGTCTCTTTTATGGATAGAATTCGCAACGAGGTCATCCGATACAGAACCGAAGTTACCGACATAGCTTGCAGAATAAGTAAGCTGAAGTTGCAATAAGCTGGCCACATCTATTGAAGAGCAATATTATAAATAGATAGCGTCATATACTCTTTCATATCCATACTAAATATTATGAATACGAAAGTCATAGTGTCTGTATGTATGTTACGCTTTCACGCCTAAACCACTGAATCGATTTTGATGAAATTTGGTATAGCGGTAGATTTGACCTTGAGAAAGGACATGGGCTATGTTTGGTCGAAATAACTGATATCTACTTGGGCAGAGCCGCAAACTACAGTTAGTTTATAATATAATTTTGCTAAATGACAATTATAAACAAAATTAATAATATAGAAGAATGAAGCTTTTAAGTTCATTTCTCTATGAGCATGTAAACAACGGGCCGTAACTTCATTTGGCCCAGTCGGCTTGACGCGGCTTGATTAAAATTTATCGACCTAACTTCTCATTTGTTGTACCCTTTGTTCGGTTCTATACTCTATGGTATCGTGGACAAATTGTCTACTTCACACTAATGTACGCTAAAATCAAGTGGCGAATAACTATCAGATGTTATTGCCGATTCTGTTAGTATAAATTCGTAACTAACCGTGGGCTGCGAATATATCCCAATGCATATAAACAGAAATACATTTTAGCTGCGTCCTACTCTTTTTTATAAATCACTAGCTTTTGCCCGTGGCTCCACCCGCGTGGATGTCGGTCATTGCGACCAAACATAGCCCATGTCCTTTCTCATGGTCTAATCTACCCCTATACCAAATTCCATCATAATTCGTTCAGTGGTTTAGGTGTGAAAGTGTAACATACAGACAGACAGAGTTACTTTCGCATTTATAATATTCTCGTATCTGTAAGATCTTGATAGGATCCCAACCCTATCAAAATGTTCAGGATTCAAGTCAACCTCAACCGCGAGTCGACACAAGTGGCTCTGGCGTAGGATTTCTGCTGGTAGTCGCTCCTGCAAAGACCTATGTCCAACCGGTCAGGAGACGAGCATTCAATGTGTAGACAAGAATGGAAAAGTCGTGGAGGAGGAAGAGCCGGAAGGTGGACCATGAGCTCCAGGTTCATCTTGGACTCGGATGCAATAAAGAAAATACATCTCTATAAGAATGATGATGATAATGATAACAAATATAACAACCTCTGTGGCGTGGCGGTTGTGAACGCGACTGCTACGCAGATGGCGCGGGTTCGATCTCCGCTCAGTGCAAATATTTGTATGCATGAATATGTACTTACAAGAAAAAACTATTACAAGTATGTTATCAGAGAATGCGGATAACATATCATAAGTTATGTTATCCGCATTCTAGATTCCATAACACAAGCTAGTTAAGCTTACCATGGGTCTAGATAGCGTTGTATAGAATGTTGTGGATGTTGTGTTGTGGAATATAGAAGGGTCATAGGTGGCAAAATGTTATTAAAACTGACAATCAAAGAATCATCAAAGAATCAATTTCATTTATTCAGTTTAGGCACATATGAACGTCAGAATTTTTACAAGTAATGTCAATCACAGAAAAAATAAATCATTGGAAAATGATTCTTTCGCTGGTTCGGTAGGTGGTTCTACTGAGAAGAGACCAGCAAGAAACTCAGTGAACTCGATTATCCTTCTTTTTTTTAAATATGGTTTTATTTATAGTATTTTTTTACAGTTCGAGCAAGAAATGAGATTAGGATGACCATGCATCTTTATCATTTAAGTAATCGTCTAATTTATAATAGCCTTTTTTTATTAAGCAATGTTTCACTTGAATTTTAAATTTATTAAGTGGCATGTCTATCAGATCCTGAGGCATTTTATTAAACAATTTTATACAATTCTACAACTAACAATCTACCTTATGAAGCCTGAGTTTTGGCACTACAAGTTTATTTTTGTTTCTAGTATTATAATTGTGTTGGTCAGAGTTATTTTTGAAGAGATCTAGATTCTTGCGTACATTTAAGATATTATCATAAATGTATTGGGAGGCAACTGTTAAAATATTAATTTCCTTAAAAACTTCTCTCAGCGAGTCACAGGGTCCGAGGCCATAGATTGCTCGTATCGCGCGTTTCTGTAATATGAAAATAGTCTCAATACCGGCAGCTGAGCCCCACAGCATCAGACCATATGACATAACGCTATGAAAGTAGCTAAAATAAACTAATCGTGCCGTTTCCTCATCAGTTAGTGTCCTTATTTTTCTAACCGCATAGGCAGCTGAGCTAAGTCTTCCTGCCAAGGCTGTGATATGAGAACCCCATTGCAGTTTACTATCAATAGTTATTCCAAGAAAAACTGTGGTATGAACTATTTGAACAGATCCATCGTTCATTGTAATACTAGTATCAACCTGTCTTACATTAAGCATAGTAAACTTTACACATTTTGTTGTCTTAGCATTGAGCAGCAAGTTGTTACTTGTAAACCAATGCAAAATTTTAGAAAGGGTATTATTTACATCGTCAAGTACTACTGTTTGTCTATCACGTTTAAAAATTAATGATGTGTCATCAGCAAATAATACTATTTCACAAAGATCTTTACTGAAGTAAGGAAGATCATTTACATATATCAAGAACAAAAGGGGTCCTAATATCGAGCCTTGGGGTACTCCCATGACTAAAGGGGCTCCAGAGGAATTGGTGCCATTAATGTTAACTTTTTGTACTCTGCCAGTGAGGTAAGACTTAAGCAAGCCAAGTGAGCCGTTCGAAACACCATAATAAACTAATTTTAGTAACAAAGTCTCATGATCAAAACAATCAAAAGCTTTTGATAGATCACAGAAGATACCAATGGCATCCTGCTTTTTTTCCCATGCATCAAATATATGTTTAACGAGTTCAATTCCTGCATCTGTCGTATTTCTACCTTTAGTGAAACCAAACTGTTTATCATGAAGTAGCTTGTTATGCGTAAAATGTGAAAGCAGTTGATTAAATATAATTTTTTCAAAGATTTTACTAAGGGCTGGGAGTATGGAGATGGACCGAAAAGGAGATGGAAAATGGTGGGCCCAAATGTAATAAGGTTGAGATATGATCTAAAAAATTAGTCATATTTTTCTATCTTAGAATATAAAAATTCACCTCAATTCTCAATCTGGATGCGGAGAAATATGAGAAAATAGTTTTCGTGAGATTATCAATTGAGTAATCGATTACACTAAAACATTTGCAGTAAATAATTAACTCAAAGTAATTAAATGCACTATTATACTTACATGCAATATAGTGCATATAATTACAGTCATATTACTAAATCAAATATCTATTAATTACTGAAAAACTAATATTAATGATTATCGATTTCATATCGATTCAAATCTCTCTTATATTTTGTAGTCTATGTCACTGACATGACAGCTGACTAACATTGACACTAGACAGTTGCTGACTGTTTTTGTTTGCTCACTCGTTTCGTGTTTTCCGATGCGTTTTGAGTGCTTTCCCGATTATTCGACATTTTTTACGACAATGCTTTGTATTTTACGGATTCTGACCCTGCCTACCTTGTACGACCCTTGCTTTCACCTTGGACACCGAAGATCGCTCACACGTTTGACTTGGAATTGTTATTTCGGATTCTACCGCCGGCTTGTGGATTGGATATTATTGAAACTATGGATCGCTGTGTGAATTGTGGGATATCCACTGGTCACTGCAATACACTGGGCCGACGGCCATGAACAACGACGATGAAACAATTCTGTCAGTGATTCGGCAATGGCTTGCACCTCAGTCTGTAAGTAAATACCTGTAACCTCATCTAACCAGCTACCATCCTGGCAGGTTTAAAATGTAAAATGTGTTTAATAGAAGGCGAATAAAATACTATATTAAATAATTTTTTATTTTATTTTAGACATCCTTTCCCTATCTCCTTACCTGTTACCTACCTATCGCTTGAAGTCGTTGACGTTCATTCATATGATTTTTCAATCATTTTCTAGTAAATATAATAACTATTAGTGCAAAAGAACACATTTTGCACTTCAGGAATCAGCTGTAAGTTAAAGATTGTAACCTCCTCACCTCACTTTTACATAATCTCTTATATCTCTGTTCTCAGATTGACAAAATCCGCAGAATTTTCAGTGAAAGGTTGATAATATATAAGCTATTTATTGACACCACTTTCATCTTCTTACAACTAGGCCCAAGATTGTATGTAATCATTTCAGTCTCCTTTGATGGATCACTTTTGTCCCCTGTTTTGAATAACGGGATGATTTTACTATACTTCATGAGAGTAGGAAACTGTTTATCATCTATACATTGATTAAATATGAATGCAAGATATGGTGCAATAGCGGGCATTACTGATTTTATTATATTGGTAGAAATGCACCAAAGATCCTCAGTCTTTTTTATATTTAGTTGCTTAAAGGTCTCAAGTATGGTTGCGGGGTCAATGTACTGAAAATCAAAGTTAACACTACATTTTTCAACACTAGATTCAAGTAGAATAGCAGCTGCGTTTGTTGAGGAATTTAATGTACTTGTAGTGGTAATTGGAACATTTGTAGAGAAAGATTCAAATGCATTGGCCACTGCAGAATCAGTATTAATGTGTTTATCATCTATTTTTAACTCAAAAAATCGATCACGTGACCTTGTTTTACAGGTTTCTTTGTTTATAACATTCCATGTTGCCTTAATTTTATTGTCAGCTTTTTGTATTTTAGTCCGAATATAATTAGATTTGGCTATTGAACAGACTTTCTTGAATATTTTTGAGTACTTTTTAGTATATTCAATCACTTGTGGATCATTTGTACATGCCTTTGTCTCATATAATTCATACAATTATATGTTGTGACAAAAGCATAAGGAATTGTTAATGTTATTATAGTGTCAGAGTAACGGCTACTGCTGCTGGTCTTTTCAACTATTAATATAATAGACGTTAAGATTTTAAACAGATTATTATTGTTTTGTTATTATTATTTAATTAATTTATATAATTTTTTTATTACTTTTCGACATTTTAAATTTGTAGGTATTTCAATTTTGCATTATAATTATTTTTATTCAATAATTATTATTACTTATTGCTGTTTGACTTTTTAATCTGTATTTTAATTTTGTATTCTAATTAATTGAAATTGATTTTTCTTTATTGATGATGTTAATTATTATTGTTTACTGCTTTTGACATTATAATTGGTATTATTGTATATAACTTTCAACAAATTATTAGTAGTATCTAAGCTACATTTTGAATATAATGGTTTGTTTCCTGTGATTTTGGTTGATTTGACTAGTAAGACAAAATAAGTGGAGCCAACATGAGTGTAAGCTCTGCACAATTATTGTGCCCACACTGCCCGGGGTCTTCCCGTGTTTTCCCCGCACGCGGGCTGAGGGTGCATATTGGACGCATGCACAAGGATGTGCTGCGACTGGGTACGGTCTCACCGGTTTCTTTGACCAACGCGGGTACGTCTATGGGACAGAGTTTGTCAACTCCGTCGTCCGCTGAGAGTTCTCTGGACCGACTCGCTTCATTGAGGGGTATTGTACCGGTACGCGTCTGGGATGCGAGGCCGCCATTCACGCCACGCGGGCCTTCGTTATGGACCCGAAGAACGAGGGGGCAATTTTGCTAAAGCTGGATATTCGCAATGCATTTAACACCCTAGAGTGAGGTCAAACAAAAAATTCCTTCTCTCTACCCTTTCCTTCACCAAGTGTATAGACTTCCTTCTAACCTCTTCTATGAAAACAACCTCCTTCTTTCAAAGGTGGGAGCCCAACAGGGGGATCCTCTTGGTCCGCTTGTGTTTAGCCTAGCTATACATAAGGCGGTCCAAAGTCTCAAATCTGCCCTAAACGTTTGGTACTTGGACGATGGCACAATCGGAGGCAAACCGGAAGACGTTGTACAGGATCTGGAGGCCTTAGTTCCTAGCCTCAGAGACCTGGGTCTGGAGGTGAACCCTTCGAAGTGCGAGTTTTTCTCCTGCGGCACTGAGGCTCGCACATGCTTTTCTCGTCTAAGTACCATCCTACCTGGCCTCAAGGAGCTTTCTCCTTCGGACTTCTACCTGTTGGGCTCACCAATTTTTCTCTCTGCTGTTCCTAAAGCCATCTCCGTTCGAAAGCATCTTCTTCTGGCCGCTCACGAACGTCTAAAGGGTCTTTCCGCGCACGTTGCAATTGTCTTGCTCCGCATGTGCTTCGCTCTCCCAAAAATCGCGTACTTATTGCGGACCACCCCAATTTGGCTTTGCCCTGAGGAAGTCTCCTCCTTTGACGATGCCCTAAAATCGGTTGTGGAGTCGGTCCTCAACGTCAACCTAGATGGGACTCAGTGGAGTCAGGCGACTCTGCCAATCCGGAGTGGCGGTCTGGGGGTGCGTTGCGTGCGTGATGTGGGCCTCCCGGCTTTTCTGGCGTCCGCGCAGGGGGTGGCTAGCCTCGTCACTACTTTATTAAACCCTAATGGTGACGGGGCGAGCGTGCCTTTTGTGTCCGATGCTGTATCGGCCTGGTCGGCCCTCAACGGGGGTGCATCAATACCGGAACTGGGGCATCTTCAGCGAGCGTGGGATGAGGTAGGGGTGAGGCGTCTCCAAGCCCAACTATTAGACGGGGCTGCGGGGGTCGATAAGGCTCGACTGCGGGCTGTGTCACAGCCGGAATCGGGAGCGTGGTTGCAGGCGCTACCTTCTCCTCATCTGGGTACCCTGCTTGACGGCGACTCTCTGCGGGTGGCAGTGGCTTTACGCCTGGGCTGTAAGGTGTGTGAACCCCACATATGCACCTGCGGTTCCATGGTGGAAGCGGATGGCCATCACGCTTTGAGTTGTCGGCGGTGCACTGGAAGGTTTCCGCGACACCACGCTCTGAACGATATCGTCCGCAGAGCCCTTATATCGGCGAACGTACCCTGCGTGCTTGAGCCTCCGGGTCTGAGTAGGTCGGACGGTAAGAGACCGGACGGGCTGACTTTGGTGCCCTGGAAGAACGGTAAGTGCCTGCTGTGGGACGCAACTTGTGTCAGCACTGTAGCCGCCAGCCACCTTAGTCGCACCATCCACTCCCCGTCGGCCGCCGCGGATGACGCCAGCTCGAGGAAGAGACTCAAGTACGCTGAGTTGGAGCCGCAATACTACTTCGTGCCAATAGCGGTGGAGACCCTGGGGAGCTGGGGCAGAGACGCGAAAAGCCTTGTAAAGGCGATTGGGCAGAGGCTCATAGAGGCTACTGGTGACTCCCGTTCCGGGTCGTTCCTGGTGCAGAGGATGGCCGTTGCAATCCAGCGTGGAAATGCTGCTATGGTGTGATGGGCACCTTTGCACCGGGAGCGATCAGGGGCGGGTTATTCGACTAATACTGTGTAGTATTTATTTAGTATTAAGGTGACATGATTTATATATAATTAATGTTAATTGACAATAAAGATATTACATCACTATTATTTACATGGATAATATCACTTTAGGCATACTTAGCACGTACCTGCTGAAAACTGTACGTACGGAAAGTAACTTTACCTTTTATAAAGCCATTAAAGTTTAGTGTTGCCAAGTTACGGTAAACAGAGCGGCTGTTTACGAATATACGCCAACATTTATTTTAAACTTACATTTAAGTTTTAAACTGCAATGCCATAATAGCCATAAAAAAGTTTTCACTGAAGCTGGCTTCACTTGGCATGAAGTGCGATTATCTTGAGAAGAAATACAAAAGTATGACATCGTCTTTATAGAAGTTTCTCAGTTGCGTCCAAATTATACTTTGGAGTCCAGGATCAGCTTATAATTTTTGATTGATGTATCGGCTTCGGAGCGAGCTATGCTTGAAGTCTGTTTAAGGATAGAATTCGCAATGAGATCATCCGATAAAGAACCGTTTGATTGAAAATGTATTTTCTTTCTTTCTTTCTTCTAAAATATCGGCTTCTACGATCGTGGTCAGAGGAATCACAAAGCAGGCCGTAAGGTCCGGTGGCACTCTCTCGTAATGTAGTCGAAAATAAAGAATGATTATCACTTTTATCCGGTTATATGGTCGCGACTGCTGTTGTAACCTGAGAGAACACCCTATGCCAAAACCTCATGCAGGTCTACCGATCAGTTGGTGAGGTTAGCTGGGGCCTCTTGGATGTTGATAGGACCATGTCACAATGAGTGGTATGTCAGTCCTCCTAGACTTATGGCAATTCGTTGGCGTATTACAAAACATAATGATGAATGTATGCGATGACACGTTGACGACCGTCATAATCAATAGCTCAGTTGGAACAGCATTCCCCCTGTAAGGGAAAGGTCGTGGGATCAAATCCCACTTAATTTTTTCCGATGTATTTCGGACCGTCATCATCATCAGAGCATCAAACGAATTTTTTACACTGCGTCCACCTGATCCCCAGTGACCACATCGCCGCTGCTACTCCCAGCAACTGGCCAGATTGCCGATGTTATTCCATTCGGATTCTTGAAGTGCGAAATGTGCCAGTGTCGATAGGACGAGAATGATTAACAAAATACAAATAGTGGAATCCGCGCGGTTTGCTTTCACGAGGACCGGCATTCCGAATGACGTCATCGGTACGCATCACAGCGCTGGCATTGCCGGTGAGCAGATTCATGGAATCCGTACGATGCGGACAAGTGGATGCACTTACGTCAAATACGTGTCAAAATACGTGCCAATCTCATTCATCGTTCTATTCTACAATAGGTTGGCCAACAAATTTGCAATTGTCTATGGGGGGCTGTTTCTTCATTCTCCGTATACAACCTTTAACTGTGCTTTTGACCTTGAAAACAATACTTACTCTCTTTTTTGGGTAGTCGTGTAATACAAATAACGATCTACTTCAATTTAACATTTATTACCCGAAGTAGTGTACTTAAACTCCGACTAGCTAGAGCAATAATTCCTAGATTCCCAAACACAATCCAACCGCCATAACTTTTGTCCTGGTTGCATAGTTAATACAGGCGGTCGGGAAAAGACTGCAATATGCAATATATTATTCCCAGCTATATACCACGATTTACCGACTTCCTGGAAAGTCCCAGTAAACCTATAATGAAGACGGTAGGATTGCCACTTTATTACTTCGTTTACCCCTAACTGATTTACACGGTTCAATCTTTATTTTCTTGCGTAGAAACGTGAAATATATTTCTTTTTTTGTTGTAAAATAGCTTCTAATAACATATATTATATTTATTCCGATCCTTATATATCTCCTAACGGGTAGGCAGAGAAGCATTAATCACAACTTATTTGCAACTATACTTTCGGTAAGTAATTCGTATTATAAAGAGCTTTTCCCATTGCTGTCAAAGAGGCACTTTGGCAGGTTCTTTGCTACTACTTAGAATTTGAATAAACTTTACTTGACCCAATAATCGAACCGGCCACCTTGTACAGTCAGCATCAGATAGATATTGACGTACAAAGTAATCAAAATGATTTTAATTTAGTTTTATACCCCTTCCCGTATACTGATTGTTCTGATATTTGGTACACACCTTTACTTTGGACAATTATACCATTTAAATCAATAAAACAATTTCAGAGTTTTAAGATCATTTTGCTTGCCTGCTTTGTTCCATTAAAGTTACGTCACGCAGAAAGGTCCAAGTTGTTGTTGAACAAACCTGCCAAGTGCGAAGTAACCCTTTCATGCGAACATATTTACAGAGCCATCGCGTGAGATTTGTCAAAGAAAACTCGCGAGCTACACAAATAAAGGAACGAATCAACTTGAGATAAATAGAAAACGATTGTTTTGGGGAATTTAAATAGTATGTGTGACGTCAAAACGAGGAATGGCGAAATAGCTCAATGATGTTGAAGGACTCTAGCCAAAATATTATCTAATACATAGGGAAAAATTAGTCTTCTCGGGCGTGACTCGAACCCGCGAACTCATTCCCTTACAGGGGGAATGTCTAGACCAACTAGGCTACTGAAAAACGCCCGATGTGATTTAAATTCCCTTTTATTTTTATCCGTCTTTTAAGGTGGAGTCATCCATCGATATTCTTACGAACTATCGGAACCAATTAATGATTTTACAGTCATTTTTAAAGATTGATTTTTGATGACTAGGCCCAAATATTTGAATGAATTTTATAACATTAAGTATGCTAACTAAATCAAAGCAAATCTAATACATTTTTCCCTATTTATTAGATTTGTATAGCAAATGCTATTAAATTCGTAAAAAAAAATTTAAGGTCCAAATTTCTAGGACTTCCAGGATAAGATTCTTATCATCATGATCATGTGCACTTTGGAGCCCAGGGTCTGCAAGTCTTCAAACTTTTGCCGTTTTATTACTGAAAATAATGAATGCACAATCCTTGAAACTGATGTAGGTAATCCAACAAAGGAATGTTTTTTCCATTACCTATGTACAAACTGGAAAAAAAACTCTGAATTTGCATTTTAAACAAATAAAATTTTAATGTTTTACATAAAAAATACTCATAGGCAGGGAAAAAATAAACAATATTTGAACCATACGTTGGTTGGTGTGCGGAAGCGCGAAATGATTCATGTTCTTTGTTCTTGATTCGACATTCAAAAAACTTGCGTTCAACAAAATGAAGCATTCATGTACATCATCAGAAAAATGTTGACAAGTAAAGCACCTAAAATAATCTTTAAACCAAAATTATATTGTATTGATAATTAGATAAAATCAATATTATATTGATAACTAGCTTTTGCCCGCGGCTCCGCCCGCGTGGATGTCGGTTATCGCGACAAAACATAGCCTATGTCCTTTCTCATGGTCTAACTAATCTATCCCTATACAAAATTTCATCAAAATCGGTTCAGTGGTTCAGGCGTGAAAGCGTAACATACAGACAGACAGACAGACATAGTTACTTTCACATTTATAATATTAGTATGGATTAGAGTACTCAAAAAGTTATAAGCATCCAGAGTGGTCAAACTATCTTAGCAATCGGTCTCCCAGAAACATGTAAGTAAGCAGAGTGTTCATATTCATATACACAATCACGCTAGTCAATGGTATCTAGTCAAGTATCAGATCGTGACGCTGGTTTGTACCAGCGTCATAAATATCTTGATGACGAAGTCTCAAAATTATCTTAAAACCCTCGTATAAAGAGCAAATCAATCTGTTTTATTGTTTTTGAATGTAGTATGTTCCGAACAAAAGGTGTGTACCAAATATCAGATCAATCAGTCAACTGGAAAGGGGTAAAAAAACGAAATTAAGATCATTTTGAGTACTTACTTTCTGATGCTGACTGTACTAGTTCCCGCCTTCGTCCGTTTCACACTTTGAAACCCCATAAACCATATACCTACGCCCGCAATATATACTTTTCAAATAAGGTATGGGAATCTAGGTATACGTCGCAAGGTAATCTCTACAAGTAATCTGGACTGGAGCGCCTTAGTACAAAACTAGAGCCTTTTAACTCGGTACATTGACACGCCTTGATTGATTGTTGAGAACACAATTTTAACCTTTTACTTGTAATACATTGTAACGAGTAATGGATGCCCATGGACTACTAGTACCCATACAACTTCCATTTCACTGTTTGGGGGTGTAGTGAGAAGGTAAAGGGATGAAAAGGGGGTAATAGAAAAACACGTAAAGAAGTTAGAAATTAGGTAGTACTACTAGACTGGCGGAAAAAAATCTTGATGCCGTCGTAAAGTTTTGACACAGTTTTTACACACATCTTAATACAATACTCTTATGTTTTTGTATAAATGTAGTGTTCACGTCAAGAAGGACTTTACATACATAATAAATATGCCACATGCAACGCCCAATTTCCTAAGACAATAAAAAAATATTCACAGCACAATCGCGATGAAATTCATTAAAACAGTTTTATTTAAATAAAAACCATCTTTATGCGTTACATTACATTTTCACACTAATTATATAGGTATAATACTTCTTACAAGTTTAAATTAAGTACAAAAATAATTTATTATTTATTATTCATGAATTCTATAAAAACGCGCGAAATGAAGTTGGTATTGACAAAAAATTTGAAATATTCTTAGACCACAGACTACAGATAAGCTTCAGATAAATATTAGTAGATATCTATGGTTCGAAGATTTAACTAAAATTATTATCAGCTTGTTCCGAATCTTGGAATAATAAAATAATAGGACGGAAAGTTCTTAATTTAAATAACAAATTCAACGGCTGTTCGTTCCATATTAAAAATAAACTCTGATAAGTTTTTGTAGCGAACTGTCGAATAAATACATAATAAATTACGATAGAAGTTGTTATTACAGAAATAAAATCACAATGGGTCGATTTTACTACAATACTTTTTTACCATGGTATTCTGGCCCACATTTTCGGCCGACTTTTCCACTAATGTTCCTACTCCGTGTAATATGGACCGCGGGCCAGATGTGAGTTTCCCCCAAAATTAATAATTTTTTCAAAGTATTGGAACTTTGAAATGAAATGAAACAATTTATTTGCCAGAATGCAGATGTAGATTTTTTTGTGACTATGGCCCATTTACATCCTACCATTATGGCGTGCAAATATTTCAGTGATTTAAATTAAAATGCTATGGTCTTACAGCATGCATGTACCCAATCATTATCCATTTATTTAATGTCAGATTTATATTGTCAGATTTATGTTGATGTCAAATTCATATTACTGTTAGTTTAATTTTAAACTCTAACTCTACTCTGTATTTCCTTAAAGCCGGTGCGATTTTAGGGCTTTATAGATAGTACTATAAATGGTATACCATTGTTTTTTATGTAGGTCTGCTTAATTTCATGTACATCACAAACCAACATCACTTCGTAGCGAACTATTTAAGCCTGAAGCCTTTACTTTACAATTGACGCCTTACACTTGCCTTACAAACTTATTCTGTCATACGGTTTTGTCCTACGATTATTAAAATAAAGTGCTTCTATACCCGTATATGTAAGCCCTTCGCTAAATCTTAAGCTGTTGCTCTCACCCACCCAAGTGAGAGCAATTCAATTCTGAGTACGTTCTTAGAGCACATAATGAATACTTACATTAGACCTGTTTCTTTGATCAAAATACTTTCAACTTCTTTTATATTGTAATGAGTTTCATGAAACAAATTGTAAAGCAGAATTAAATGAGATTTCTCGTTTTGATTTGGAGCTATTCAAATGGAAAGTTTGGATTTGATGAAATGTTTAACCAAAAACACAATTTTTTTTTTTATTCAGGGCACGTCACTTTGACTTCACCTCGCCTGATGTTAAGCTAAAGGCAAAGTCTCGGAAAGAGGGTCACCATCGTAAACATCTACCATGTTAACAGTGGTGGCACTCAGCTTGACGGCCTCATTAGATGCCTTTTCACGCCCCGCTTATGTAGTTTATTATTATTTATTTATTTTTTACTAACACTAGGTCATAAGAGCAATGTAACTAACAAAAATATGGGCTTGCCTGAAATAAATCTTAATTATTATTATTACGAGCTGAAGCAACTCTGAAAAGCATTAAAATTGATAATACAATGTATAAGTATGATTCAAATTTCCCACCTTATACGTCTTTGAGGCGACGTAGCGTCTCGGTAGCCGAATTGGTCAGGCATTCCCCCTGTAAGGGAAAGACTGCGGGTTCGAGTCCCGCCCGAGAGGATTCTTTTTCCCTATGTATTCGATTTGTATAGTTAGCATACTTAATGCTATAAAAATTCCTTCAAATGTATAAGTACTTTCGCAAAATATAATTATATTACTGCTATAAAAAATAACATTAGTTACATACTTCAAACGCGATGTGGTTTATGACATCTATTTGATTTTCATATACTATACCCGAGCTCCCTGGCAACGGTTGATACAAAAACTGTACTTAGTAACAAAGTAAAGAAAATAAAGAAATATTACTTTCGACAATTAGCCGAGAGTTGAATTCTTAGTCTTTTAGATTATCTTTAAGAGTTTATCTTTTGATTTTTTTTATTTCCCATAATTTCGACGAACTTTTTCGACGGAAAACAGAAAAACAGTCCTCTTGTCTCAACGGGGCGACCCCGACTAATTGGTGAAACAACAGATGGCCGGCACCTCGGGTCAGGTGCGATAGCAAGAGACCGTTATGCGCGGAATAAGAACGTCGTAAGCGCCGAATTAGTTTTTTTTTAATTACTCGTAAATTCCAGATAATTTTAACAAAGTGAAAAATTGAGTCACTAGGTTTTATAATTTTATACTTTATACATAAAAATTGACTCAGTTATATGAATAATCTTGAAAATAAATTAATTATAATCAAAAATTAGGCCTAACTTTGTGATCTTATTTTATCGACAAAATATTAGTATTTTATGTTTTCACCAAATTGAGTACCTCTCAGATATAACGTATTTTCTATTAAAAAAAAACAAGCTCATTTGTGGCACACTTTCGGGTATAAAAATCAAATCAAAGATCGGCAATTTTCCTTTATACCCCCTCTTAAAGGACCCGGGACTGTAGACAGGACATTTTTCACACTGTAGCGAAACCGACTGCACCGCCACGTGGCGTCCCCGTATACCTATATTTTGTCACACAAAATTCACTACTTATAATACGATATTACTACAAACTATTCTCAACTAGCTTTTGCCCGCGGCTCCGCCTGCGTGGAAGTCGGTTATCGCGACCAAACATAGCCGTCGCCTCGCGACCAAGCATGTCCTTTCTCATGGTCTAATCTACTCCTATACCAAATTTCATCAGAATCGGTTTAGTGGTTTAGGCGTGAAAGCGTAACATACAGACAGACAGACAGGCAGACAGAGTTACTTTCGCATTTATAATATTAGTAGGGATCAATCTGGCACGGCCTATACAAAATTTTATCCAATTTCATTCAGCTCTCATCATCTTAGCATCGTGTTGTTGAGACCCTGGTCCACTTCTTCTTCTTTTGTTTTGGCTTATACGACTGTTATGGGAGGGACTACCATTTAACCTCCCAAACCCGAGAGGAAAACCTGCGACAAAGCCTCTTCCATCAATCAGCAGGTATTATTTTACTGACCGTTTTATGATAATAGGCTCGACATTATTAGTCATAGTTGACAAAATTTTGGTGTTAACATACCTCTGCCTACCCCTTCGAGGACTTACAGGCGTGAATATATATATCATTATTTGGATGAAATTTTATATCATTTATTATGCTAACCCTTTAAGCCCTATAAGGGAAAGGTCGTTGATTCAAGCCCCACCTGAGTAATTCATTTTTCCTGATGTAATTGAATTTCCTAATTTTATTTAATTTTTATTTCTATTATGTAATTTATTAACATACATAAAAGAGTGTGTTACAACAATAATAACACATTGTAAAATAATGTTCATAGAATTGTTATCAAAAGGGACAAACGAAGGGTAACCCTTGGCATGAATGTCTAATCACAAGTACCAGGCTAGCATACAGTACGTGGAGTATACACAACAGTTCCTTATTTATGTGGTACGATGGGAACACTGGGAACATTGGGAACACCCATAAATGCCTTGTAATTAGGAGTGTTTAATGCTAATGCGATAATCGTTAATACCGACCCGTATCTCTGTTCCCAGAATGCTTTTGTGTAATTAAAATTTCGTTTTACGCCATTGCTTTTGGCAAATATGTTGGAGGAATGTAGACTTTATTGTAACGTGGTAGTGCTTTTGGTAATATATAAGTACAGTTGAAATTATTGTGTTATATAATATTCATGATTATATAATACTAGCTGTCCCGGCGAACTTCGTACCGCCAATTTTTTCCCGCCCCGCGATCCGCGTCAGATCCCGTTCCCGCTGCACCATTTAGGGGGATGAAAAATAGATGTTGGCTGATTCTCATAGATACCGGATAAGCACAAAAATTTCATCAAAATCGGTCAAGCCGTTTCGGAGGAGTATGGCAACGAAAACTGTGACACGAGAATTTTATATATTAGATTTCATCTAATCATTTATTGGATTTATTCCATTAGGAACATAGCATTTATTGAAGTTGGAACATAAATAATTGTTATGTAAGACAGTATGGATTGCGTAACAAAAATGACATTAAAAAAAATGCTTTTATACTCATTTGCTTAACTTGTAACTCATCAAATTGAAACAAAAAACTGAATTGAAGCATTGCCTCTTTTTTGAAAATCGGTATAACATGATACGATTTGACTATAGGCAGCTATATAATCATTACTAATACTGCCAAAGTGGTTACACTTCAGATATGCTAAAATTGACAGTAGTTTCAAGATTTAAACTCGAGATCTCTCGATCGTAAATTCGCTTAACCACTAAACCATGACCAAACTATCGACGCCACAAAACGTACATATCAAACAAAAATTTAAAATAAGAACTCCAATAGTTTAGGTATGTGAAACACGACTACTTAACGAAAGTGAACTCACTCGATAACTCGAGTGGTAATTAAGTGTGTAGAGTTGCGCCGGCGAGACATCGCTCCAGGGACCGGCTAAATTGAGTATTTAGTGAAGTTGTCGATAAACTCGCTGATGAGTGAGGAATGTTCGAGCAGCAGTCGTACGTTTCCCGCCTAACTTGGCTCTGTTCATTATTGAGAAGGGGCCTCGGCTTGGGGTCGGTAATTGGTTCTTATATTGACTGATTGCACGGGTGTGCATGTCTTTTTAAGAAATTTGAGGGTAGGTTTGGTTATTTTACGATAAATCCCATTACAGATCTTAACCAAACTTCCATAACGAAGTGGCATGACACCTCTGAAGTGCCCTTCCTGATATGAAATTATATTGGGCAAAGTAGTACCTAATATAGGTAGAATTATTGCTGAATTTTGCTATACTTTTAAGTGATGAATTGAGATGCTCCTTTTCGAAAAGTATCCATACTAATATTAGAAACGCGAAAGTAACTCTATCTGTCTGTCTGTATGTTACGCTTTCAGGCCTAAACCACTGAACTGATTTTGATGAAATTTGGCATAAGGGTAGATTAGACCTTGAAAAAGGACATAGGCTGTGTTTGGTCGCGATAACTGACATCCACGCGGGCGGAGCCGCGGGCAAAGTCGCCCTTAGTCGTCTTCTTCGATAGATTCCCACGGAAAGATATTGGGTGACCCTATTCTAGTCCACCGGGAACCTACGACAGTACAGTAAATATCCCAATAAAAATACTTATTAATATTAACAATAATTCCAACATCTATGCCAATCTAAAACCAATCTAACTATTATTATCTTCCCGCTAATTCAAAATCTTGAAGGTTGAAGCTGAGCGCACACCCGCCATCTGGCGAACGATTGTCAAAATTAAAGCGTGTCTCAAGGGCCCGGTGGCCGCCTCCCAGGCTGTCCACGGCGCTATCTACAACTTTTCTCGTTTAAACTTATTTCCTTTTATCTGCCGGTGGCCGGCGAGGGCCCAACTTATCACCCGCCATATTAAATTACTTGATAATTTCAATTCTGATATCTTGCGTACACACTGTTTATTTCTTTGGATTAACTTGGTTAAGTTTAAAAAGTTGATTATTCGACGTATGTTCTTATACATAATAATCTATATCCCAGTCAACTAGACCTACTTGATTTTGGGAAAGATGAAGTTTTTAGAACCGGTAGTATAGCATAAATTAGAAAGGAATACATTATACTACTCTCTAAGCCCAAAATGAAGTCCTCCCTGCCTTCTATGCCTTCATGAGAATTGTTGATCCATTCCCGAAACCTACGGGAGCGTTATTCCCGGGATAAAAATAGCCTATCTTTTATTCCAGACCACAATTAATCTCTAAACCAAATTTCAGCCAGACCCGATCAGTCGTTACAACGTGATTCAATTAACAAACATCTCACAAACTTTCACATTTGTGAAGGAAACACAACGTATTAAAGAAACAAAGAATAGCTTTTAAAATTCTGATGACAGTGATGAGGAATTAACCAAACTAAGTCATGAATCATACAGAAAAGGCAAAAGGCAAAAGGCATAAGGCGTAAGGCATAATCAAAACAAAATAGTAGATACATGTCGTACTTAAATCAAAATACACCAAATTGAAGCGTCCTGTTGGTTTTCTCTTTCATTTAGTTATCAAATATGAAGCGTCTATATAGCTGACGAGCACTTTGCAACAGAAACTACCTAAATATTTTCACGTTCTGTCCATTTACTAAAGCACTCATCAAGCTATCTCTGCATTTTATGGCCAGCATGTCTACACAAAAACAACATAATATTTAAATTGTTTTTAAAGATTGAAAACGTCCTAGGCGGGACTTGAACCAATCTCTTACAGGGGGAATGCTCTGAGATAAGAATAGTTAACATATTATTTGATTTAACATTTTATTAAATAAAAAAATACACAAATCTGACTATGAAAAACTCAATAGATTATGTTATTTAATGAATGAAGCAATCAGTACCCGACGGCCTGAGGAATGTTTCTTAGTATGTTAATTTTAACTGTGTATGAAATTATATCGGAAAAAAAGTTTGGTAGGTGAAGACACAATAAACAAATAATTATCCAATTTGGCGCAGTCATTCGAAAGTTATGCACCTACATACATATTGATAACACATTTGATATTTCTGGTATTAAGTCTATTACTCTGTTTACAAAACATAATCAAGGAAAATTATTTCGGAGCAAAATCACTCACCCTCACGACCAACTGCAACCGCTGCAAGGTGTTAGGCTAGTCCACTCAGCTCTTACTCAGCTTTTACTTGATTTGCTATTTGTTGTTCAAAGATTTTGTATTTTTATTTACATAGTGAAACATAGTGGATATGTAGAACGCTTTTTTCGCACACCAGTGCCACGCGTGACACTAGTGGCGCGGCACTAATTTGTTCGCCACAATCAAGTGCACAACTATTTGCATCTAGTGCAGCGTGATTTTGGCGAGAACCCAAAACCCAAAACAAATATTATATACATAATACATTTTAGCTTTTTTCACCTCTGCTCTTGGCTTTGCCTCAGATTTCTCAATGCGCATAAAATTCTTAAAAAAGGATTCGAAATTTTCACTACGAAATATATTTTTTTTATAAACGACACGTTAAATATCACACACGTCAAATATAAAAATATCAGCTATCTACAGTAAAAATAACGACATATTTTTCAACTGCTTATTTGATAATATGTTTCCTGTACACAATCATATACGTTCATTTAAAAGCTGCTGAACGGTTAGCATAGGTATTTATGTCAATTTTTAAATTCTTCCAACTGATTTGTAGAGAATTGGCTCACTCAATATTTTTTAATTTTCTTACCTATACGTATTTTCCGAAACCAAGTAATCACACAAAGTTCCGAAAGTTCATTTTAGAGATATATAGACAGATCCATCCATACTAATATTATAAATGCGAAAGGAACTCTGTCTGTCTGTCTGTATGTTACGCTTTCACTCCTAATCCGTTGAACCGATTTTGATGAAATTTGGTACATGGGTAGACCTTGAGAAAGGACATAGGCTATGTTAGGTCGCGATAACCGACATGCATGTGGGCGGAGCCGCAGGCTAAAGCGGGCACAACAAAGCAGCATTTACTGGCGCACACAGCAAATTTTGCAAGAAATTTTTTTTTTTATAAAATTGGTATGTGCACACCTATTTTGTCAAAAAACATTTTTCCTGTACAGTATTTTAAACAAAACTCTCCAAATATACTTACACCGCTATTTTCCAACAATTACTGTTCACCGTCTGACCAAGTTGAGATAATTAGTTACCCACTTCTGCGTCACGTACGGCCACTCGATCATGATAAGGCAGGTATAAAACACTCCCAACTTCGCCCAACATACATCTTCTTTCAAAAATAACTTGATTAAAATATCTAAAGCAAACGTCACTAAACGGAGATTGATGAGGCGTATTAATCCACAATTTGCATTGCCGTTATCGTAATTCGATCGTCAACTAAATCTCTTTAATGTCAGATAAGATATTGAATTTTAATTTTATGTGTTCCGTTACTGAAGATTTTATAATGGAAGATCTTTGAAAGTTTACAGACTTTTCCGTGGTCGTTCATCGATCGTATCTTAAAAGCCAAGTTGGGGTCTGTGAACCTTTGAAGTAGTAATGTATGTGGAGACTACTACCTCTATTTTTTAGTTATAGGAATTCATAAGATCATGGTATAGCAGATACAATAATCACGTTAAATCTCGTAAATGGAATAGCGGTATTTCCGAACCAACAAGACCTTCAACCCTTCAAGAAAAGAGCGTACTCTCTCTTAAAACGAAGGCAACGCACTTCTGACTCCTCTGATGTTGCGGGTGTTAATGGACGGCAGTGATCGCTTACCATCAGGCGAGCCATCTGCTCGTTTACCTCCCTATTACATAAAAAAGGCTATATATAACATTGAAAATATTTGATTTGTTTTGACTTTTATGGGAGCATATTTTCATCATTACACGTCAATATGCCTTCACCTAAACTGATGGTAAACTGAAGGCAATCAGGAAACAGGGTCAGCCGTCTGACCACCAGTCAGCTGGTAGCATCGGATAAATGTCATTTTCTCATAGTGTCATAATAATATAAAGTTGCAAAACAATATTGTACAATACAGCATAACGTCGGAGAACTAATTGAACAACTGCCATTGCGACGCCATTATTAAAATATGACAAAACTTGGTAATATCTAGCTTAAGAGCATCAAACTGACTTCTTCGGGGATTGCAGTCAAACTTTGGCTACTTGACAATGAGTTTTAATCGCTGTTGTAACGCGAATAGCCGACGCATTTTAATTGGTTAACATAGTAGATAGAACTGGCGTAAAACTAAAACAACCAAAATATGTCGGCTAATACGAACACGCATAGTATACATGACAGTTGGTCAAACGGAATAAGGTTCAAGGTTGTATTTCGCCCCGGACAGAGATTGAAAATAACGCTGTATTTTAAGTGTCGGAAAGAGCGGTGATTACGTTTTCATTCGAAAAGTTTTAGAATTATGATACCTTCTACCTATTTAGGGAGTCTGTTGATCATATCTTTTTGACCTTTTTAGAGATTATTATTGCGGATTTGTTTAACTAGGAATTTCGATATTAGAATGAAACCTTAATAAAACTTAGTTCTATTTTAAAAATTCTTCGATGAAATTAACTTTACGTTTCAACTATGACAAATGAAAATAAAATCCTATTCACAGGCTTACAGGGTACTACTCGTAGTTGTTGATGGTATTCTTCTATCGAAACTGGTTTTGAAATGTGGTTTCGTACGTGACAAAACGTAAATTTCGATATCAGAAACATGAGAATCATTAAGTAATCTACAATAACCCAAGATGTCTCCAATGTATAAACCCGACTACTTTACATTAACCGTAATAGTTTTATTTTAATATCTAACTATTTTACATCATCCATAAGTGCGAACCTGATAGCCCGCTAAAACACATTACACACTATATAACAGCATGGAAACACGGATATTTCAAAGCATAAAAAAGCAATAGAAACTCAGCTAAATTCGAAAAGACATCGATAAAATGTGTCTTGACCCGACTTCGGTATCTGTGCGAGTGCAGACGCGGGAGTAATCCACTTACAAACAAACAACTCCCAACAAGAAACCATAAACCTATCAATATTTAATAAATTCCCCGACATCCGATATTCAGTAGCGGATTGAATTCTTAGAAACATTAAAGTCCGCTAATATTGTTTACTTGGCTGTGTTGTAAACTGATATAACATTCTTAACAAAGCTATTTGAAAAGTTTTCGGCCAGGAAGCTCTGCAGTTTTTGTTTTCTACTCTGTAGGCGTGATTTATTGACAGATATATTTGAGATGTTTTCGACAAAAGAGATACGGTTACAACTTTACAATACACACAACATTATACGAAGAAGTGCAACCCTACCTTTGCCGACGGTACCATGAGTATAGGGTTGTTCCGTATTGATCCCACGAAAGTTGTCCCGAATTCGAAAATTCTTAATTGATCCCACTTTTACTTCCTTATTGATCCCACGGCACCTTATTTATATTTTAGTCTTAATTGATCCCATTTTTGTGTAGTCTGCTATTCTCAACTGATCCCAAACCATCTTTTTCATATGAAAACACTTTTTAAGGCGGTTTAATTTAAAAGGCGGTTATTAAAATCTTGTTGCAGTGGCTCGCAGATATGAATTTCTAGATCAGGAAAGTTATCATCTTCATCAGGCGTTAGAATTAATGTAATAAAGGGACTAAGGGGAATAATATAAAAAGGGACATGTTTGTGATTAAAATTGTGTAATAATTTAAAAAAAACAAAAGAATCAGAATATCACAAAAATGAGAAGAAACTTAAGAAAGAGTATTTATATCAATTTCGAAGTACAAGGTAATTTTAATCATAATTATCGATTTAAAGTATTGTACAAAACTACGCATACGGTAGATAAACAGCTTTAACACTCCAATTATAAATGTTATGAAAAAAGATAATTTTTCAAAAAATATGAAAAACATCAATAAAATATTTATGCAAATCGACATAGCAATTAAAGTAAACTTTATAGATATAATAAAAATGTTGTAAGATAAACACAACAGTACCAATTATTTTGGAAAATTATAGGACTAATCTACATTATTAGTTATAGTCGTATCACTCGCTTTGTGTTGTATAAAACATTGGTGAGCAAAATATAGATGTCTAATAAAATAGACTTCAAAATCAACATTATTGAAAATAAATAGTAAAATATCAAATCAATACATACCTATATATTTTTACAAATAAACATAGTAACATAAGACATATAATTATCTTTATAGTTAAATACAACATTGACCATAGTATAAAATCAAACAGTAATTGCAATAACCTACCAACAATATTCTTACAGTAATAAACATTCAAAATTGTGTACAAAATCACAGACAAATCACAGATTGACGTTTTTAATTCAATATTATACTATGTTCCTAACTTACTTAGCAACCAAAATAACCTTTATAAGTAAACAATGCCTAATAAATAGATGTAAAACAAACACAATTATTCTAAGCAGTGTTAAAAATTACAGGTTTAATCTAGATCATAAGTTCACTCGCTTTGCATGTGTTTTATACAAAATATTGGTAAGTGAAAGAGAGATTTCTAACAAAATAGACTTCAGTATTAACATTAATGGAATTAAATAACAAAATAACAAATCAACACATATATATATGTTTACAAATCAACATAGTAATATAACATTGACCATAGTGTAAAATCTAACAGTAATTGCAATTACTTGCTCACAATATTCTTGCAATAATTAAATATTTAAAATGATGTAACAAGCATAGAAAAATGACAGATTAACGTTTTTAATTATATTATACCTACATATTATCTAACCTACCATTTTAAATTATAAGAGCTACTTAAAATAAACAAAGGGGGCCAAATTTTCCAGGCAGTGGCCGACTGTTATTCGCCCGTCCACCAAACTTTGGATAGCCCTATTAATGCGCTCTTCATTTTCTTCTTCGGAATTTTTGGACGTAGATGCTCCTAGGTTTATCTGTGTTATTTTGGCTTTTTGATAATTCGCGTCTTTTTTTAAAATATGCAACATTGCTCATTTTAAGCAATTTTGCTTTCTTTACAAGGGCTTGGCAAAAATGAAAATAACACCCTTTTATTAGTGTATTAGGAAACACAGTTTTAATTGACTTAATGACTGCTCTTTCGTAATCAATAATGATTTTTTCTGGATTCCATTCTGGAATCTGGGATTTTACTAAAGTAAATAGTGTGTCATATGTTTCTTTATTTCTCCTTATGAGTAAGGCATACACTGATGGCAAAATCTTCTTACTATCCCGATTGATGTTTATTTCAGCATGTATTACATAAAGCTCTTGAAACGGCTTCACACAGCATCTAAATGTCCCATCTGCCAGGAAGACTTTTGCTTCTTCCATTCTTTGTCGTCCTTCTGTGGTAGCAAAAACTATAATTCTTTGTGCTCCTTCTTGGTAATCAAACAGTAAAAAATCTTTGTAAGATATCGGCACTTCTACATCTGACGCGTTTTTAAACGTCGTACGTTTTACTTCTTGGCTACGGTTCCTTGCATTGTATAGAGAAGTTTTAATGTTTACAAATTTCGGCAGTGTGGACACTAAATCCAAACCTTGATCCTGTAAAGTTATCAAAGCATCTTGATAAACTGTTGGTATAGGTTCACCTCGTGGAGATTTCACTTTATTTTTACAATCTTGTAACATTTCTTTAACTATATTTTTTGCCTCTGATCTTGTGCAACTATGGGAAGTTTCTTTTAAAACACATTCATTACGCGTTATCACAAAACCAGTACAAGTTAACCACTTTACACAACGCCGCACTTTGGAACCATTTTTGTTCTGCCGTTTCAAATGAAACTGAAATCCGTTATATAGTAGCAATTTTTTACCTCTTTTTGAATCCACATATTTTAACTCACAATCACGACTTTGAGACATTTTGCACAAAATTAGGTCAACGTTGCCTGCCAGTTAAAGTTAAACTGATAACAGCCACAGGTAGAGAAAAAAATGACCTACCTATTGTTTGAACTATCTTATGGGCATACTCTGATGAAAAGGGTTCTATCACTTTCTTACTCTACAATAATTCTGTCTCTCTCACTCTCACGACAAATCGCAAACTTTAATTAGGCACTTGCCTAGCCAACGTTGCGAGCCCGAATCGCCCGACGCACGGGACCGTCCTGTGGACGTGTGGAGCAAGCTGAGAGACGTTACCAAATCTTATTTTGTATTATGAATAGTGTCAATTTTGAGTTTCCACAAAATAATGTATCTATTGTTTAATTGACTATTGATATATTCGTGGGTGTAAGGAAGTGAAAGTTCTAAAAAAACTAATGAAATTTGGGTACCAAAATTATAAAAGAAATTACCTATAAATAATAATTTTAAAAAAATGTGAAATCTATCGTTCATTTTCTTCACTACTTTCACTTCACTTCTTGCACCCATGAATATATCAGTAGTCAATTAATCAATAGATGCATTCAATCAATCAATACATAGATTATTTCGTGAAAACCCAAAATTATCAGTATTTGCAATGCAAAATGAGATCTGGCAACGTCGCTCAGTTCGTTGCACACATCCTCAGGATGGCCCGTGCGCCGGGTGATGAGGGCTCGTAACGCTGGCTAGGCAAGTGCCTGATGTGGTTTGATGAACTTCAAGTCTTTTGTATATGTATATATATTATTTGTATATATACATTATGTCGTTTGTACAAATTATTGTTAAGTAAACATTTATATCTCGAGTATATACCCAATACAATAGAAGCGTCGGTAGCTTAGTGGTTAAGGAGTCGGCCTTACGATCTCTCGATCGTAAGGCCGACTCCTTAACCACTAACACACCACACCACTAACACACTTAACCACGGCCGGTCCCGGGTTCGATCCTGGCCATTACACTACCGACGTGAACCCACTCCTAGCACAAGCAATTTAGCTTAGTTGGAGGAGTTAGAGGGAATATTAGTAACTTCAATTCTAATATTCTTTAAAAAAAAAGAAAAAAAAACTACAATATCTGTGATTTTGTACTGTACTTTGAATCGTTAATTATGTTATGGGTAATGGACTGCTGAGACGAGGTCTCGGGTTCGATCCCAGGTTTACCATGGCACACACCAATGACTTTTCGATGCTTTTCGAAGTTATGTGTGTATTTATCGCAGGTTTATAAGTGCCCGGTTAATGGCAATAGGCTCGCCACCTATTACATTGGGACCTAAACATAAACTGGCGAAATGTGGGTGCTAGCACCTCTGCCTACCCTTTCGGGGAATACAGGTGTGAGTTTATGTTATGTTATGTTATGTTATATAAATAAGTTATAAAATAATAATAATAAAAAAATTACTAGTTGTTGCCAGCGCCTTCGCCCGCGTGAAATTCTGTTCCCGTTCCCGCTTCCTATGGAACCTATTCCTGGGATAAAAAGTAGCATTATTTTTCTATCCTTTTTCTATAATCTAACCCTGTACTGAATTTTAACCAAATCCGTCCACTCGTCAGAGCGCGATTAAGTAACAAACATACAAACAACTTCACAAAGTTTTAGTCTTCTAATATTAGTAGTAAATAAGATTAAATAAGGTAATTGCATGATCATGCTATCCATACTTTTTAGTACCTCTTGCATTGGGGTCAATTAAGAATGGATTTTAGGATCAAAATGCAAACTAAGACTAAGACTAAAAAACAAAAATAGAACATAACATCTGCGGTAGCCTAGTGGTATGGGTAATGGACTGCTGAGACGAGGTCTCGGGTTCGATCCCATGTTTACCATGGCACACACCAATGGCTTTTCGATGCTTTTCGAAGTTATGTGTGTATTTATCCCAGGTTTATTAGTGCCCGGTTAATGGCAATAGGCTCGCCACCTATTACATTGGGACCTAAACATAAACTGGCGAAATGTGGGTGCTAGCACCTCTGCCTACCCCTTCGGGGAATACAGGCGTGAGTTTATGTTATGTTATGTTATGTTATGTTTAGGATCAATCAAGAATATGAAATAAAATTTTAAAGTGGGATCAATAAGGAATACGCATTTGGGGTCAATTAAGAATGGGATCAATCTTCGTGGGATCAATACGGAACAACCCTGAGTATACACCTTTATTTAATTGTTTTTTTTTTACATTAAGTATGCCAATAACAACAAAAATAATCTTCTCGGGTGGGACTCGAACCCGCGATGTTACAGGGGAATGCCTTGACCAACTAGGCTACCGAGTCTAGATTCATTTTTTCCGATGTTTTCCACCTTTATTTACACACTCATATGTAAAAAAATGATTACGTTAAGTATGCCAACTAAACAATCGAAAATGTCGTAAAAAAATAATCTTCTCGGGTGGGACTCGAACCCGCGATGTTACAGGGGAATGCCTTGACCAACTAGGCTACCGAGTCTAGATTCATTTTTCCGATGTTTTTCACCTATATTTACACCCTCACATGTAAACGTGTATATTTATCTGCATGGCTTTGTGTTAATATGAAATGCCGATGGAATTCTGCCGTCAAACGTGCAATAGCAGTTTGTAATGTTGTCACGATAAAAAGGTTAATTGATTTTTGGACTTGTTGCAGTTAACACATCTCTGCCTACCCCTTCGGAGATTACAGGCATCAGTACTACACGCCTCATCAATTATTCGAAGCTCCCCACATCCTCAAACCCTCTCAGCATATATCTCGGCCCATCTACATCCTCTTTCACGCCACAACTCTCGTACGTAGGCTTATCTTCGCAACAATATTTAGTAAACACATTATATCTTAATCTAATTTTATCTCTGACCTCGAAACGGGAACTTCCCCAAGTAACTCACACATACATTAAGCTTACATACTCACTCAAAAGCTTGTACCATAGATGTCTAACTATAGAGAAATGTTATTAGTGTCGTGTTACATACTCCATCCAATATTTTGAAAGTAATACCAAAGATTTTGTGAAATGTCGAAAATAGGAACAACGGTTGTCACTATTAAATGTTTGAGTAAAATATGTTTAAGGTTTTAATTCAAGTCAAAGACAATTTAACACGATTTGACATAATTCAAGAGAACATGGTGGCCTCTCATTTCATGGAAATGTTGATTTACTATATATTATATAATTACGTTATGTCACAGATATTTACTGCTCAAACCATAAAATTTAAAAAACTTCCGACACGCCCCATCCCCACTTTAACACTCATAACTTTTAAACGACTCAAACGATTTTCATCAAACATGTCTAAAAGCACTCGCAGATAAATCACCTATAATTGCCTTTAATACATAAAAAAACTAAATTGAAATCGCTTCAATCGTTCGAGAGCCAGACACCAGCCGAACCACAGACAGACAGGTCAAACTTATATGTCTATTTGTATCGAGAGTTAATAAAAAGAAAAAGGTCTTCCCAAACCACATGGCCTATCAGAATGGCGACAACTACCTTGACGGCCTCGCCTGATTTTCCACGCCCCGCTTGAAGAACCCGGGACTGTAAGAAGACGGAAACATGTTATGCGTTGTTACTGCACTCAATAAATCAATTAGCCCATCGTAGTCCACTGCTACACATAGGCATCTCCCAATGCACGCTCCTGAACTCCCACCTTCCGCATCCAGTCTGTCCCAGCCACCTTTCTCAGACCGTTAGTTCATCAGTCTAGGAGGCATCTCACATTCCGTATGCCTTCTCGCGGTCTCCACTCTCCACTCTCAGAACTCTTTTGCACCAACAGCAATATCATTTTGATAAAAATAAAGTCCTCTCAAGCCTCCTACTATTTCCAACAGTTTCCTCTGACATTGTAACTGAAACACGCGGTATGAATATATATCATCTCCAAAGCGTACTGGCTCTGTGGCCTGTACATAAGTAGGCTCCTGATAACACAGCCTCCAGATTTCACGAGCGAACAAGAAAGGTTTTTATCTCGAGAGTTGAGATACCGCTTATTATCCACGGTACTTATGTGACGGTCCATGGAAGTGGCCATCTTGGGACGAACATTATTCTCTTTAGTTATAAAACTAGTTTATTAGTTTAGCTATTCATATGGTGATGGTTTTGTTCTTGGGTGCGGGTAATGTTTATCTTGGTATATTATTCCAACTCAACAATATAACTATCAGGAACCTGGTATCTAGGATATATTACTCTGAAAGATCCTTGGGGTCCAAACCAATCTCACTTACAAGCCGATACATCGGCGCATTGTCAGAGCTATTCGCTCCTCCATAACATAAGTGGAACCTGTGGAACTGACTCTAAGGCCAGAATTCTAGAATGACACTCAGCCTGAATTGCGATTTATCTGAGGACAGATTGTATAGGCAGGTTGATAGTTTGACATATAATAATAATAATAATAATAATTCTTTATTTAAGCTACATTGGCTCATTGGGTTAGTGACAATTTCTTACTTGGCTATGTTAGTTATACAAATAAAATTAAGATGTCAAAATAAAATAGGAAATAATGGTATTGACACTAGGTACATAAGATGGGTAATTAAAATGTGCAATGAAAATTAAAATCAAATTTAAAGTCAGTATTTAATAAAAGTATGTATATTATGTCCAAATTATTATAATAGAATATTAAATTATAAGCTAATTCAAATATGGGTACTCTAAAGTTTAAATAAATAAATCAATTTCATTATCGAATTTAAATTAAATAATAATATCTTACAAATAATCTAATCTAATCATTACTTTAATTATATATTATATTACTTTAATTATACAGTCTGTCCTCAGATAAATCGACATTCGGGCTGAGTGTCTTTCTAGAACACGAGCATAAATCAGTTTTAAAAAATTAGTTTTAAAAATTGACGCACAAAAATTGCATGTTTAAAAAATATAGTCTTTTGGAAACTGCTGATATACCTCAATTAAAACAGTATGTAATATATTTACAAAAATATTTACTTCCAATTTGTCAAATTGGCACTACTGGCCGTATAGGATGTAATTCGCCACAGGCTTGCCACAGGCCACAACCATCTGCATAATTAAATTTTAAACCAAAAGTTTTCACTTCACAGAGGTGTAACAAAGAAATTTCGTGACGCATTCACCAGGTACTTTTGTCAAGCTTGCCTAATTTCACTTGAAAACTTACAACCTTACAACATAACTAAATAATTATTGGTCAGATTTAATTGCTTTGAATTCAGAACTCCGATGTTCTACATTCAAAGTAATCAAACTAACAATTATGCCAACTACCCAAACTAGCCACTACGAATATTCTGGCGCATTTAAAAAAACCGTCACGATCCCAGTGTCGGGCAACAATCAAGGTTCATGCTGACAACACTGAACACACATAAGTAACAAAGGCAGATTCGAAAGGGTCATTTCCCCAAATCGAATTACAGTTTTTCCAAGAGCAAATTTTTAGATAGAACCGGGCTGGGCGTCACATAGTAAAATTAGAGCGCTTCTCGTAATTGTTTGAAGCGAACGAACTCTTGTTACCAACTAATTAAGGGCACCATTTTTACAGGAATTTCAACCTTACTCACTTGTAATAGAGATGGTGAGAAGTGAACGTATTAACGTGGTGGTGATGCCTGGAATTAGAACAAAGGGTTGTCACTGGTAGAACGTTGCTCAATAAAGTTTAATCAGGCCCGACAAGCAAATGTAACTTATGTTCCGCTACCTAGCCTATATCTACATAGGTATGTAAAACCACTTGTAATGTAAACAGGTTCGCCTTCTAGGGCGAAAAAGGGCTGAGCAATTTCAAGTCAAGTATATTTTAATAAAAAAAATCATGTTCTTCGAGTGGTACTGTAAGTTTTTATGATATACATAAAATATATTATATATTTGATCCGTCAATTGACTTGACTGCGCTCCTCTAGATGGTAAAAAAGTTGACGTGCAGTCCAGAAGATACGGACCACCATTCTCGATGCTATTGAACGTAACTGGTCCCTAACTTGGCCTTGATAGATGCCTTCCCGGGATGGCTTATTCCTTTTCTCTAACTTAATCGGGATATGGCTTTTATTAGAGTGACTGCCGTTTGGCCTTCCAACCGCGAGTGGAAACTGTGCAGCAGACTCTGATCCGTTATTCCGTAGATATAATTACCGGCTTGTACGTGAAATTGACTTGAGTTCTTTCGATAGAGCCGATACTCTATCATCTTTTATCGACCACTCACCCGATTTTGGTGTTATCTAGGAACAACGACAAGCCCAAAGGAGAATAAAGCATTGTCCTATGTGAGCGTCAAAGTCTCTAACGCGACGCGTCTCGACGCCACGCGAAGACATCAACTGAAGGTATTCCTTTATTGTGTCCTACGTAGTGTCGCGTGAAAATGTCACTTGAAGTATGGATCGTAATGTCACGCATGACATCGCTTACGCGCGCTGTCGTGATTGTAGCTCACGTAGTACAACAGGTATGGAATAAGAGAATCCTGGGCTCCAAGGTGGAAGCCTCAGTTGCGACCGGGAATAATGCTAAAATGATGAATAACGCTAATATGATGACGACAGACAGTAAGACTTTTCTTTTCGCGTTTAAAAATTTAATACTAATTTTATGATTTCTATAGAATTTGAATGAATTCTTTATAGCATTTATTATGCTAACTTTTAAGTTCGAAAAACATTGGAAAAATGAAATGCTCAAGTGAGACTCGAACTCACGACCTTTCCCTTACAGGGGGACTGCTCTTCCAACTGAGCTATTGAGCCACACTTGAATCATATTGGATATCGTCACCTGTATGGCAAAGTTGCGAATCTGCTGTTTTCACGAAAATCTGTTTTTTGGTTTAATGTAATCCCAATATCGTAATACACAATGTCGCAAAGTTTCAGCTCTGTATCTTTGATAGTCTATGAGATATCATAGCAGCATATTTACGTATCCCAAACATTCGTTGTCAGGCACCATGGCAAATTAAGTAAGTGTAGATAATATATTTTACCACAACTAAATCAAGTCGTTTTTATCAAAACATCTGAAGTAAACATGCGAATATTGGTTGATTCGTATCTTTACTAAAGTATCATTGAAGCTTACAATGTTAACGGACCATGGTCAAGTTACCTATGTACACAATTCGCATAATGGCCATGGTATAACATTCTTTGTAAATTGTCTAATATACTATGGTAAATTTACCTATGTGTCATATTCGTTTATTAGCCATGGTATTATTTACGTAAAAAATTGAAACAAACTGCGGAAAATTCCCCTATACGTTATATTCGTATACTTAGTATGGCATTGCTGTCAACAAAATTAAATGGTAGACTATAGTCAACTAACTTATGTGTAACATTCGCTATAAAATGATATAGTTTGTCAACGAACTTTTATTTTGTGCAAAGCAATTATAATGTATTAAGTATTGTTTGTTTTACCATTCTAATCCCACATAGGACAAAACTCTGTGTGACCCACAAAGGTTTGTTCTAATCTAGGTCTGGGTGTAATTTCTATGTAGTAGTGTTGTACTAAGTACATATCTACAAAAAAAAGTTTATAAATATGTTTATCCGTTGTCTAGTACCCATAGTACAAACTTTGCTTAGTTTGGGACTAGAGAGTGATGTGTGTACATTATTATTATTATTCTCTTTATTCATTTAAAAATCTTATAAATTATATTTTTAAATACATATTTTAAAAAAACATCCATTTAAAAATATAAAAAATTATTATATACATCGGGTACAGGGACCAAGCTACCGGTGGTTAGGGCTCTAGAGAAAGGAACTTCCTCACGATGCGCGCCGTATCAAGGAGTACTGCCTTCTGCATCTGGCCCTTGACCCAACCATCCAACCCGAGCCTCTTCAGATGTTGGTCGAGGCTCTTTGCTATCAGTCCGTTGACTGATACGACCATCGGTACAATGATTGCTGAGTCAACATTCCACATATCGACAACCTCGTGGGCCTAGTCCAAGTATTTAACTTGTTTATCTTTTTTACTCAATGCAAACTTAGTAAACTTAAATGACAACAAGAAACGAGGAAGTGACGTCTGTCACTGTCATTTGTCAACTAACGAAACCTGTCAACTTCAACATTTCAGTTTAGCTTAGTTCTTAGTTTTTGGATGGTTTATGGCTTCGCTTTAACTTCAACATTTATTTTTTCCATAGCATACTTTAACCTCAACCTCAAATGCCATAGACAATTTTCTAATACAAGTGTTTGACTTTTTCTACATATTTTTTTTTTGTTTCTTTTATTAATGATTCTTTCACTAATTGGGAGCTTGGACTGTGCATCGATGTTTTTTACTTGTTTACAAACTTACCATATTGTTACATAAGTAGGTATTCTTCGTTTTTGTGAACTCGCAGCCGGCAAATGGAGTTTAAAGCATATTATTTAAATTTGATTTTTGTTTTCACTTTAAAAGTCTTATTATAGTATTGTTTTTGCCACCGTAAATCTACATAATATCTATAGTAAACGATTATTTATTTAACTAATAGTATAATTACCTATTTAATTTAACGTAGCTTATCATCATATATATTATTTTATGTCGTCTTTAAATTGTAGCAATGATGATTATTTGTCGGCGGACAGTGATATCTGCGACCAAGACGTTTCACTTGGCGATTTTCTCTCAAGTCAGTTCTCTGCCGTTCCTGAGAATTTTAATATCGTACACATAAACACCCAGAGTCTTCCGGCTCACTTTCCTGAAATGCTGGCATCTTGCGACTGTAAAGATATACATGCAGTACTTATGTCAGAATCGTGGTTGAAACCATGTCTGCCTTCTACTGCATATATCCTACCTGGGTTCAACCTCATAAGAAACGACCGTGGAGGTGGAGTGGCCATTTACTTGCGTTCTCATCTTCCCTATGCAGTCATTAGTTCCTCACCGCAGCCACCTCCACCGCATGCTGGAGAGCATCTGTTTCTGGAAGTGGAACTTTCCCACACGAAAATTCTTCTAGGTGTCTATTACTGTCCTTCTTCTAGCATAAACTATTTCTCTTCCTTCGAACTTCTTTTACATAACTTCACTTCTACTTACAGTCACACAATAATTATGGGTGACTTTAACACATGCCTTCTTAAACACGACTCCCGATCCTCTATCTTCCAGTCTATTATCCAATCTAACAATCTATCCATACTCCCAACTAAGGCAACCCATCACAAACCAGACTGTGTCCCCACTCTGCTTGATCTTATAATTGTATCCTCTCTAGATTGTGTAGTGAAGCACGGTCAGCGCACAGCTGATGAGTTCTCCTACCATGATATACTTTACCTATCCTATCGCCTTCGCCTACCTAAAACTAAATCCAAAATCCTGCTGCAGCGCAACTTTGGTGGTATTAACTTAGATAAATTGCGTAGGGATGCCGACGGTATTGACTGGGATTCACTTCTTCATGCAGACTGTATTGACGAGAAGGTCAAACTGCTCACATCAAATTTAACCTCCCTATACGATGTTCACGCTCCTGTCCGCAAGATTAGAGTGAAACACTTTCCTGCACCTTGGTTAACTGCAGATATCAAAGCACTCATAACCAAAAAGGCCAGAGCCAAGACAAAACATAAATATTGTCCTACAGCCATGAATTGGGAAAAGTATGTGCTAATCAGGAATCACTGCAGTAAGGTGTGTAGGAACGCACAACGCCAATACATCCATAGCTCTGTACAAAACGGAGATCCAGCTAAAGTATGGAAATTTCTCAGGTCACTGGGAGTAGGCAAATCTCGTCAAAAATCTATTCCTGCAAACCTAAACTTAAATTCACTTAATACTTTCTTCTCTGCTTCGTCAAATATTGATAGAATGACAAAATGTACCACGCTCAAACATCTTTCAACTGTACCTACTCCCGACTGCCCTCCATTCTTCTTTAGTCAATTTTCTGCTTGTGATGTTAAGAAGAGTATAATGTCAATCAGCTCAAATGCGGTAGGCACCGACTGTGTAAGTCGCAACATGATTCTCCCCATTATCGATGAAATTCTTCCCATCATCAGTCATGTTCTAAATTACTCGATAATCTGCGGTGTCTTTCCAGAGGCCTGGAAGGATGCTCAGATTACTCCTATTGCCAAAAAGAACAACCCTTCCTCCTTCTCTGACTATCGCCCGATCTCTATCTTACCATTTCTCTCCAAAGTTCTCGAGCGACTAGTTCACACTCAACTCACTCATTTCCTCTCTAAAAACTCACTATTAAACTTCTTCCAGTCCGGGTTCCGTGCCGGACACAGTACTACTACCACTTTAGTCCATGTTACAGAAGACATCAGAGCTGGTATGGAGAACGGTGAGCTGACAGTTCTTGCTCTATTGGACTTCAGCAATGCGTTTAACACCGTGGACTTCGACATCCTACTAGGCATACTACGCTCTCTTAACATATCTCCAACAGCGATTGACTGGTTTCACAGTTACCTGTTTGGTCGCCGGCAGCGTATTAATATCGAGGATACTCTCTCGTCCTGGTGTACTACAACTGCCGGCGTGCCACAGGGAGGCGTTTTATCTCCCTTACTCTTCGCTGTTTTCATAAACACAATCACAACAAATTTAACTTCTTCCTACCACCTGTACGCAGACGATCTCCAAATATACTCGCAAGCTCCACTGAACGAACTGAACAACGCAATCGACACCGTCAACGCTGACCTCAACTCTATCTGCAAATGGAGCGTATCGTACGGTCTAAAGGTGAACCCGAGCAAGACTCAGGTCATCCTTGTTGGCAGCCCTTGGATGGTCGGAAGAATAGAGTGGTCAACGCTCCCGCGGGTTACGTGTAACGGTACAAGTGTTGCATACAGTGACAAGGTTAAAAACCTAGGGATATATATGGACAGTTGTTTAACCTGGGCTCCTCAGTTACAAGAGCTAAGTCGTAAAATGTTCGCGGCCGCAGTCTCTATGCGTAGGCTACGTAATTTTCTACCTATTGCCACCAAAGTTGCGCTAGTAAAGTCTCTTCTCTTTCCCATCCTCGATTATGTAGATGCCAGTTATCTAGATCTCACTGAAGACCAACTGAATAAGCTTGAGAGACTCCAAAACTTCTGCATAAGATTCATATTCGGTCTACGCAAATACGATCACGTTTCTGATTACCGAAAAAAGCTCAAGTGGTTACCTATCCGTCTTCGCCGGAACGCTCACATACTCTCATTATTGTACAGTATACTTTTTAATCCTGCCACCCCCTTTTACCTTAAACAACGATTTGAGTTCCTGGACGCTACACATTCCAGGTCTCTGAGATCGGCAGAGAATTTGAAATTAAAAATGCCGGGGCACTCCACAAAGTACACAGACAAATCCTTTTCCGTCCAAGCTGTTCGTCTGTGGAATGCTCTACCGGTAAGTATTAGACGCGCCCAATCCATAACAGCATTTAAAAATTCCGTCAATGATCACTACCTGCGGGACATCGGCTACATTTAGTTTATTTTTAATTTTTTCCCCACTCCGTAAACGACAAGATAGGTCATTTTATATTAAGTGTATATGTGTATGTATCATATTGCATGGTGTATGCATGTATATCTTGTATATATGTATGTGTGTATATATATAAGTATATTGTGTAAATTGTATGTAGGTATATTCAGGTATGTATATATATATTATAAGTACTCGTGTACCAAAAACTGACTTTGTACACCATACTGCCCAAAGATAGACTCGAACACTCTTCTCCATCCAAAGGTTGCCTGTAAGAGATTGCCACTAGGTGATAAGGCCGCCTATTGTTAATACCCACGATGTACGACTAAATAACACATGTTTATATCCTTGGTGTGCACAATAAAGATATACTATACTATACTATACTATTTTCACGAGATTGTCGTCATGAGGAATGGTGACATCAACAATCAATGTTCGGCGTTCGGATCGGTCTATCACCACAATGTCAGGCTTGTTAGCTACAACAGTCCTATCAGTGATGATAGATCGATCCCAGTACCATGTGATATGGCTTTTTTCTAGAACTGGCTCAGGAACATACCTATAATACGGCACCTCAACTTCCACAAGGTTGTATTTCAGAGCAAGTCGCTGATGGATTATCCTGGCTACTTGATTATGTCTGTGCAAGTACTCGCCGTTAGCAAGACGAGAACAACCGGAAGTAATATGCCTGAGGGATTCACCAGGTTGGTGACACGCTCGACAAATGTCAATTGTGCCATCCCTCATGATATACTTCCGGTAGTTATTCGTCTTAATAACTTCGTCTGCAATTGCACAGACAAAACCTTCAGTTTCCCCAAAAAGGTAACTGAAACGTAGCCAGGACACAGACGCCAGTAGATCTACTTCGGGCCTGTGTAGTGCCCGATAGAACCTGGCATGTAGCTCCTTACTCTGCCATACCTCCCTGCGGCTGTCAGTGCTAACTATTGTAGGCCTGCGCCAGTTCTCTTTAGCCAAACCGAGCGGGGTGAGTCCGGTATCTACGTTGACTACATTACGATGCATGTCCACGTTCGACTTAAGAAAGTAGTCTCTGAGATTGCACACCTCGCGATTATGAAGGGTCTTAGCATTTAAAAAAGCTCGACCCCCACATTTCCGCGGGATGTACAATCTCATGACTGACGACTGTGGGTGGTGCATTCGGAATGCAGTCAACTGAGTCCGGACTTTCCTATCGATGGTATCGAGTTCAGTCTGAGTCCACTTGAGTATGCCAAAAGAGTACATCAAGAGTGGCATGACCCAACTGTTACAGGCACGCACTTTGTTACCACCTGACAAAAGACTGTTGAGTACCTTTTTCAGGCGGTCAAAGAAACGTTCCTGTAACATTTGTTTCATGTCGACCTCATTGATGCATAACGCCTGTGACATACCCAAGTATTTATAGGTCTCAGTTACGAGGAGTGATCTTAGGTTAGTGGAAACAGAGAGTTGTATACCCTACGACTCCACCATCCACCCTCGCTTTACATGAATGACTGCGCATTTGTCCACAGACGCCATTTTAATAGAATTATTGAATGTTTCAGTTACCTTCAGTAAATAGCTTTAACTCATCCATGTAAAAGAGGTGGGATACCATGTGACCCTCTCTTCGTAGCCTATAACCTAACCCTGAATTCACTAGTAAAGTACTAAGTGGATTCAGGGCTAAGCAGAACCAAAGGGGACTCAGACTATCTATTGTTATCGGCACGCCACGCTGCCCCATACACGACCTTAAGAGTTGTATTCACTTTATACAAGTCCAGCACCCTCAAAAGCCATGTATGTGGCACGGAGTCAAACGCTTTCTTGTAATCTATCCAGCATGCTGTCAGATCCTTACGATTGCGGCGAGCTTGTTGGCTAATAGCCATATCAATCAGGAGGAGCTCCTTAGTTCCCCGGGCCCCATTCCTATATCCATTCTGAGAGGCACACATAATAGAATTATTGTTTATATGATTGTTAATCTTAGCTCTCAGGATGGATGTAAGAAGTTTATAGACCGTTGACCATGTAATCGGTCTATAATTATTAGGCTCCAGAGTACTACCAGTTTTATGGAGCAGGTGAGTAACTCCTGTCGTCATAAAAGCTGGTAGCGTCCCAGATTCTATAGCGGATTGAAATTGTGAGGCCAAAACAACATGCGAACTCCGTAGCCACTTTAGCCAGAAATTGTGCAATCCATCCGGTCCCGGAGATTTCCAGCTAGACAACGAACGGACTGCACAATCTACATCAGTGGCATCAATGTAGATTTCTTTCATTTCTGGAATGGTTTCGCATGCTCTTTCGACCTCACGCATTTATTATTATTATTATTATGTCTCTTTCTTCACAAATGTTCAAATAATGAGAATAGCGAGGACGAATCCGCGCCCTTTTAATGTTCATACGTTACTGTACGATGACTTTTTAGCCTTTAACGGCACATCATTCATCAATTTGTAGTAGCAGAAGCCAACAAACCTAACAAAAGGCAATTAACGTCTTCTAATAATTCTCCGAAATTTCAAGATGCAGTGTGGATTCAATACCGCAAAGAACATCCTAAATCGATTTTCATCAAAACCGACTACAACGTTGAAAATTTTGTTGAATTTAAGCTCAAAGCAAAGAGAGGCAAAATTGCCACTATAACACCTAAAATTGGTTACAACGACAGGTTGCCTATTTCTAAAGCTAAAAAAACAGATCTACTAAAATTATGTCACGAACTTTTAATACCAAGGAGTTATCATGGGAATGGGATATCTATGGGAATTTACCAACATCCGATTCCATTGTGGACCGTTTGGCCGAACCGGATAGCGAGGAGGAAGGTGAAAATTTTGATGTTTAGCTTTACCTGATTCCATTAAAATTTTACTTTTTATCTTTAATAAACAGTTTTTTTATTTTATACCATTAAAATGAATAAAATTGTGCTACACTACTATTTAAGATTAAAATAATATTTAAAAAAACGCAATCGATTTCTGCGTTATTCGCAAGTTTGAAATTAGATTTTTGTTGTACTCAATGAAATTGATTTCATACTTGCGAATCTGACACATACGTGAATTGACTATGGGCGAAAAATGCTTTTCTGTAATTTTTCTTAGAGGTTTCAAAGTTGCGATTGTGATTTATTAGAATATTTTACAAAAATAATTAACGTTACCTTCTCTGGACTGCTGTTAACGTTAATATAAAACTAACGTTAGTAAATTTAACGTTAATTTATTTACGCCTTAACGGTAGCCTTTACTAACGTTAATGGTAAACTAACGTTAATTTAAATGGTACTTAGATAACGTTAGTTTTGAATACGTGCAGTGCAGTGGGAGTCTTGTCATTGCAATGGTTGATGTTTAATACAAATTTGTGTGGATTGAATATAATATTCAGTTCGATAATAATTGCAAAATGAGTGAAAATGAAAACTGTTATCAAGGTAAGTGATTTTCATTTATATTTCAAAGCGTAGCGCTTAGAATTTTATGCGTTATGAATTTATAATTGTAAAAGTAGATACCTATTACTTTACTAACTTGTGATTTATGTAAAAGTAGAGTCCGTAATAGGCGTGCTATGCAGACTGTGTATATTATACATAGTTTTTAACATATCGTTTGAATGTAAATGCATGTAGGTATTTGATAGTTTCAGATGACGACAGTGTTAATTATGATGAATATAGTCAACCTTTATTTACCGAGGAAAATAAAAATGCAAGTCCGATAAATAACACTGAAAGCATTGATGGTGAGATTTTGAAGACATTTTGTAGGTAGGTACAGTTGAACGCAAAGATGGTTAGCACATTCAAAAGTGCAACAACTGAACACTTACTAATAGCTCAAAAATTTGTGTTGTACATGTACATGTGTAAATGTACTTTATTTTAATATCTAGTCGTAACAATGATTTATTGCGCGTTTTAGGTTTAGTTACTCAAACTCAAACTCATTTATTCAAAATTGTGTAGCACTGCTACAGCTTTTTGACGTCAAATTCTGCTTAAAACTAAGTTTACCACCGCTTCCTAGGCACCAGTGGAGAAGAAACAGCGCAACAAACTCCTCTGTAGCATTTTCTGGACGTCAATTTACAAAAATAAAAGTAAGTTCTTAAGACTAAATATGGACGAATGTACATATGTCTCGGGTCAAGATAATTAAAGTATATAAAAAAAAACTTATAATAAAATAATTAACCTAAGTTAACAAAAATAAATAAAAAAAAGAAGTTCGCGTTCCTATTTAAACATTATGCCGTAGTTACAGCAATTTAGGAGGGGCCTGCACCATGCTCAAGCCAGACATTTTTGTCTTTAAGGTAATCATCTGTCCTATAGTATGCTTTTTTACATAAGGTGGTCTTCACAAAGGTTTTAAATTTATTGTCAGGCATACCAAGGACTGATTCAGGCAATTTATTATAAAAACGTATACTATCCCCCCTAAAAGAATCACTAACTCTGCAAAGCCGATAGCATGGAAGGAGCAGTTTATTTTTATTGCGCAGATTTCTGTCTGTAATGTCACTTACTTTTGTAAAATTAAATATATTTTTTCTGACATACAGTATATTTTCGAGTATATATTGGGAAGCTACAGTTAAAATATTAATATCTTTAAATCGTTCCCTAAGAGAATCTCTCTTACCTAAACAGTAAATAGCACGAACTGCCCTTTTTTGTAATATAAAGATAGTTTCTAAGTCTGCGGCATTCCCCCAAAGTAGTATTCCATAGGACATCAAGCTATGAAAGTAACTAAAGTACACCAGCCTAGCAGTATCTACGTCAGTCAACTGCCTGATCCGTCTGACAGCAAAAGCAGCAGAGCTGAGTTTATTGGCCAAAGCAGTGATATGGTGATCCCATTGCAATTTCGAATCTATTGTGATTCCCAGAAAAGTAGTGCTATTTACAAATTCTAACCTTTGCGCCCCCAGCACGATATCAACCTGAGCTTGCCTCACATTAGGCAGTGTAAACTTAATGCATTTGGTTTTTTCTGTATTCAACAATAGGTTGTTTGCAGAGAACCAATTTGAAATTACGTTTAAGATATTATTTACATTATTCGCATCTGTACTATTACGATCTACTTTGAATATTAGCGATGTATCATCTGCAAACAATACTATTCCGGCGTGTGCCTCGATCATAATAAGGTAGGTCATTGACATAAACCAAAAAGAGAAAAGGTCCTAAGATTGATCCTTGGGGTACGCCTATCTTGACGTTTGACCCATTTGACTTAACGTTATTTACATCAACAGTCTGCAGCCTATCTGTTAAGTAAGATTCTAATAGTTCTATGGATTTGTTGTCAAAACCGTACCGACGTAACTTGAGCAAAAGTGTCTGATGGTCAACGCAATCAAATGCTTTAGATAGATCACAGAATACCCCAATAGCATCCTGTGATCCCTCCCAAGCGTCGTAGATTAGGTTAACTAGGCTAACTCCCGCATCAGTGGTAGATTTTCCACCAGTAAAGCCATATTGTTGGCTATGGAAAAGATTGTTGGTATTGAAGTATAGTTGCATTTGATTGAGCATCACTTTCTCAAACACCTTACTCAGAGCCGGCAAAATAGAGATGGGGCGATAGTTTCCAAGTTCTGACTTAGATCCCTTCTTAAATAATGGTATAATTTTACTGTGTTTCATTAAGGTAGGAAACGTGCCTTCATCTAGACATTCATTAAATATTAGTGCTAAATCAGGTGCAATGATATTAATTACATGACTAATTAAACTAACTGACATGCCCCAGTAATCTTTAGACATTTTGATTTTGAGATTTTTAAATGCTTTTAATATGTCATTAGGATCAATATGTTGGAAGTTAAATTTAGAAGAACTAATATTACTCTCAACTAGGGCAACAGCACTGTGAGCGCTTGAATTAAGATTTGCGCTTGAATTGAGTTGTTTTGCACTTTCGAATATGTTAAGCTACTTTTGCGATAGACTGTACTTAACTTACTTGTACTTTTACTTACTACACTAATGCCCGTTTTCACTAACAGATCCCTAACACATCCCTAAGTAGGAGTCTCTTAGGCTAAGGGCTCCTGAAATCAGAGACTTTACCTAAATCCAATTTTACCATACTAGGTGATACCTACTAACGGCCGTTCCCAATAACTTGCCCAAAGTTACACGTTTTACCACTTTGGAAGTGTCTCTTGCGCTAACTATTCAGTTTAGAAATTCATTGTTTTTTTTTCTATTTTTGTGTGAAAACTTAATGCGGTTCACAGAATACATCTACTTACCAAGTTTCAACAGTGTAGCACTGTAGCTCTTATAGTTTCGGAAAAAAGTGGCTGTGACATACGGACGGACAGACAGACAGACATGACGTATCTATAAGGGTTCCGTTTTTTTGCCATTTGGCTACGGAACCCTAAAAACGATTTTCGACCTTAATGACATTTTCTTAATTACGTGTTTTTTCGCATTAATAGGGGCCGCTGATCATGAATATAAGAAAAAAAACTATGTATTAAGCAATGCCAATAAGGTCGAAAATTGCTTGCACTAATCTTTTTTAATCTGTAGGTGTAGGTACGTACTGACTTCAATTCGTACTTAGCTTTTAGTCCCATTTCCGTGATCAGGGTTACGTATAGATGCCAAAAAGCGTGTTTTGTTTAGTTAAGGGCTGGTTATGGAGCGAACAATCGGGCCCCTAAACATAAGGGAACACCTAAGACCTTAGGTGACACTTAAACGTTGGTGAAAGCAATTTTTTTGTTAGGGGGTCCCTAAATGCTGCTTAGGGGACACCTAAATTTAGGTAGCTGTTGGTGACAACGGCCATAAATTTACATGCTTGGTATTTATTAGCATTTGTTTAAAACACATTTACTTTGTGTGGCTATAGAAAACAGAAGTTTATAAGAATGTGACTCTGGATTCGTATAATAATATAATTAGACTATATTTAGGTGCTCTCCATGGCCCTGGGTCAGTACGGGTGCGCGAGGGGTATGCAAGGGGCTACCTCACCCGGTAACTAATGGCCCGAAACGGCCGTACGGTTATCCTGCTGGCTTCGGCGGTGGGGGAGGCGTGAGGTGGGGTGTTATATTTTATTTTCCTAGACTTCATAGTGCAAACTTATAATAGCTTAATTTGGGTTATGTGGCACTTACAATTACATAGTTATTATTTCAGGCTTTGACGACGAAAATATCAGCACTGACGATTACAATATGTCCCAATCGATCTTACAACCACAAAATTCGAACAAAGGGAAAGATGCTCACATGAAAAGTGAGTTATAGGAAGATGCGCATAATGATGTCCAGGATTGCAACATTAAGAGGAAAAGGAACGATGATTCAGAGAGTAATGTTAATGATAGTGACAACAATTGTATACATTGCACTTTCGACAAAAAAAGAAATTATTATTTTGGTAACTTATTGATAGGAGAATTGCAGTTTTTACCCCCATGTATGAGATCTGAAGCATACATTAATATTTTAAAATATGTACAAATGCTCAAACATAAGCATGTAAAGGAAAATAAGTAAAACACATTCGTAAAAAGTAATCTTTTGGTTTATTAATTAGTTTTTTGGCTCCACTTAATTTTTTTAACAATAATTAATAAAGATACAAATTTGACAATATCGATTAACTTTTCGTGGGTATTTGAATAATATAATTTTGATTACGATTGATCATAATTATGACGACTTCCACTATCTTAGTTTAAACAACAACAAAGCAATAGTTAACTATAATTTAAACGAAGATCGTGATAAGTTTCACGATAAAAAAAATATTGTATAATGTGTGTGTTTACATTAAGTATGTACATTAAGTATATACATTAAGTATTTACATAATGTGTGTATTTACATTAAGTATATATTTATTTCTGGTTATAAAGTTTATTACAACGAATAAATAGCAAATCTTCAATAATGTTGTCTTTCATTGACAATCTATTACTAGACAGTACAAATTTTAGGGACGAAAATAGCCTTTCGACGCTTACTTGTGTCATCGGCGCAGCTAGAATGACTGTAGAAAGTTTGTACAAACTTGGAAATTTTTCTTTACATTTTTCCCAGTATGTAAGTATATTTTCCGTGGACTTTAATAATGGTTCATTTAAAAAATTATTTATTTGTTCTAGAAAGTCAGGAGTGGTTGATTGTCTTCTTAATGTTACATTTACGTCATGTTTTGCTATGTAATTAGAATTTAAAAAGTCATCAAGATCATTCTGAGCTTCAGATGTCCCTTCACTTATCATTGTAGTTAACGAATTATCGGTATTAATATTGTCTTTATTTGCTTCTTCCAATATAAAATGTTCTACATATAATCTAATACAATTAGCTTTTGCTTTATTTACCTGGTCTGGTGTCAAAATACTGTTTAATCTTGGGTCTAAAAGGATGCCATTTAGAAAAGTGTCATTTTCAAAAAGTTTTTTTTCTCTATTTTTCATAGATGTTGCTAAATTATTGGCAATCCTTGTATTAGTTTTACTAATTTTTATATGGCATAACATCCATGCGATATAGAAATCTCCGACAGTAAGCTGTTCGGCTTGAAGTTTTTTTATTAACTCTTTGGCGGGTGTTAAGCTGGTAACCAATTCACTTAAGTCATCCCAAGTTGAAATAGGCAAATATAATTGTTCCTCTGTATTACATATTTCTCGCAAAGATAACACGCTCTCTACCATGTCTATGGTAGAATGCCATCTTGTAGCACAGTCCAGTTAAGGCACATTTTTTGACTATCCCTTAATAGTCTGACATAATAGGGTGTTCGAAGTCGTCGAACAACTTCTCGACAGCTTAAAATTAGGTTTGAAGTATAAATTTCTTTGCATGCGTCTTGCAGTGCTAACTGAGCTGTATGTGCAGCGCATCTTACAATTCCGATTTCATGTCTGTCGTCTGCTACCTCACTGTTTATAAATTGCTCTCTTAAAACATTTGTTACTTGAGTCGTGTAGGTATGATCAAGTTCATTATCACTAAATTCAAAACTGTCATACTCTGTATCGGAATCTTCGCTCTGATGAGCAGCTTCGTTTATTTCTCCTGAAGAGGAAGTTGAGGGTATTTCTACGTTAGAACTATTTTCGCTCATAAGTTTGCTCATTTTAATCATATTTGCTCCGTTATCGGTTGTTATGCAGTACATTTTTTTATTGAGTTCTGTGTCTATGCGGTATCGGTGCAAATTTTAAATTAATGTGTCCTTTAGATGTTCTGATGTATGTCGCCTAAATATTTCTACAGTTCCCAAGTTTCTTAAAATTATGACACCATCTTGCAAATATTGGCAATTGATGCCCATGAAACTTCTGGTACCTAGAGAAGCAATATCCACCTTAATAGATATAACTTTATTAGAAAGTGTAATAGCTAGATCATCTCTCATTTTTGTAGCCATTAACCTTACATTATCTCGAATTTTTAAAGTTTTATAGAGGCAGTATTGCCTGGAATGAGAGACAGTAGGTTTTTGAATGCCTCGTCATTCATCATTGCAAACGGACGCCCGTAGACAGCTACTAACTTAGTACATTCCTCAAGTACTGTCGCTGATACTGTATTTTGGCGGTTGGTATAGTCTGTTTTTTTTAGCATTAGAAAGAACGAAAAATTGGGTTCTTTATCGTACACTTTAATGTGTGGCAAGCAAAATATATTAATAAAAAATGGCATAATATTTAATTTAGGTATATCTTTAAGTTCTAAATAGACATTATTGTGACAGTTTGTTTGTATTTTCAATAATAAAATACCATATTTTAAATTTCTACAACAAAAAAGATAAATTAATACACATAAACTAATCATCGTGAGAAAGTTTACATTATAAAAGACCTAAAGAAGCAGTGGTTGCAAACATAGATTAATATAAATATACTTGAGAACATTAAACCTTATTAGTTTAATAGTTTAACATGACAAAATGAAAAAGAGCATGTCAATGTTGAAATACGTTTTACAATAGGATATTTTTAAAGTGCGTGCATAACATGCCCGACATTTGTCACAACACGTAGCAAACGTAAGCGTCAAGCATCCTTTACGAGTGGGAGTGTAATCAGTGAATTTTGCCGTTTTGATAGTTTTCTTTGTGTTATTGTTAAGTTTGGCTTGTTTTCGTTGAAGTTTTTTGTTGTAACGTTTTAATTGTTATTTTATATTAGTATTCCGTTTAAAAATGGACGAGTCTGAAGCCAGTCCGAGTTTTCCTGTGTTTCTCCTTTTTTCACGACGAAACAGAGCAACGGATCGAAGTAAATATCTCTTTCCTTTGGGAATATAGCAGGAAATTATCTCATTCCTTCGGGAAAATATTTTGTAAATCCATTCGAATGGAGTCGCGGACAGCACATAATAACGTTATAGATGAATTGCACGCGATAAACATCTACCACGTTTATTTTATGTCATAAATGGGACGGACGAACAGACGATGCACCTGATGGAAAGTGGCTATCGCCGTCCATAACTGATCGCAATGTTAGGAATTTACTTTTGAAAATAAACTCCTAACAACACTATGGCGCCATCCCACTTCAAGGAGTAGGGATCTTAAGCCTTGAGACTACAGTAATTACACTGGCTACCGTACTCTTCCATCCGGAAAACAACAATACTAGGCAATGTTGTTATGGCAGCGGAATTAATAGGTAAAGCGGTGGCACCCAACTCAGACGAGCCCGGAGCAAAGACTCTACCACCTGGTGATAATGCGAATTCCACGCGGGCAGAGCCGCGCCTACTAGCTAGTGATCTATAATTTCATATAGCTTCAACTTGCACTGAAAACAATATCACTCTTTTGTTATAAATCGTTTGTAGAAAATGGTTTACTACCACTGCTTCTTTGTTTACACAATTTCTAATGTCAAAAAAAACGTACTATAGATGTTGCCAAATGTCGACTATTATTAAGTTCTGAAACTTCTTTATATATTTCGTTATGTACATGTTGTAAATGTTTAATTAAATTGCCACTATGTTGAGTCTAAAATAAAAAAAAGGAAGATAGTGTTATTTTATCATGCTCGTATTAGATTCGCAAGCATATGCATGAAGAAATGATTAGTAATTAGAAAGAAAGAAAGAAAGAAAGAAAATACATTTATTTCTCGCAGCTGCAGCACATACACATAAAAGATACCAAGTAGTTCGTTAAATAAATAATTCCAACAACAAAAAAATAAATAATTAGTCACACACTGTCGCGTTGAGATAATACAGACTTGTAGGTGCCTACCTACAATTCTATGTGCGGTAACCACTTCCCATCAGGTAGGCCATACTATGGTTGTTTACTGCCCTAGTAGTATAAAACACAAGAGTAGCACTTCAGTAGACTAGTACCTACCTACAACAGTAACGTAGAGAAAAAGAATTGTAGGTAGGTTGCGGTAACCGCTTCCCATCAGGTAGGCCGTATGGTTGTTTGCCGCCCTAGTAGTATAAAACACAAGAGTCGCACTTCAGTACACTAGTACCTAGGTACCTACAATAGCAACATAGAGAAAAAGCTGAATTATAGGTAAGCTGCGGTAACCACTTCTCAATTCCCATCACCTAGGCCGTATGGTTGTTTGTCACCTTAGGTCAGCCTTAAAGTCAGCACAAACCAGGCGGCAAACTGCTCGAGCTTATTCCATTCCATGCCAGCGTGCAATAAAGGTATTTTTTTTTTAAATTCGATAAATCTATCCAAATTTCACAGTCGAAATTCGTATAATAGGTACCTACTCACCTGCAATATTTTTCCACACATTGGAACTAAACAAGTTGATGTTTTATTTTCATTTAGTTCAAAATATCTATACACCACATTTTTTTACGTCCCATTTTAACTTTGCGAACCCTGGTATTTGAAAATAAATAATAATATGAATAAGAAACAATCGAAACGAATTGAGTACCTATTATATTGAAATTAAAACACGTCAGTCTATATCTACACGCGGAACGTTGTGCTTTGGCTTTGACTAGCGGGCCCTGGCGGTGGTGTAGCTTGAGTACGTCGCCGGTCGCTCTCGTCGCACGCAGCGCAGGTGAACGGAACGGCAACAGCCAAATTATAAAGGCAAAAAGCGCGCGCGCGGCGACTCGCTCCATACATAGTACGCGGAATGGCAACGTCACCAACTAACGTTAAAATTCACTTAAAACTAACGGTAACGTTCTTAACGTTAAAATTACTAACGTTAATTACTAACGTTATATATTTTCTAACGTTAGCTAGGTATCATTTTGAAATTAACGTTAATTAACGTTAAATTTTATGTTAATTGCTAACGTTATCAAGCCCTGATTTTACTGTTATAATAGTTTACTGATTAACCAGCAGTCTTCTGCTTATATTTTCATAAAATAAAAACTAAAAAGACATTGGCTTACTAAAGTGGGCCATTTAAAAATAAGAAAATTGAGTTTTTTTGCTCTCCTGTAAAATTCGTAATTATACACATTCGCAACTTTACCATACAGGTGACGATATAAAGAGAAGGAAAATTTGGAATGATTCAAGTGTGGCTCAATAGCTCGGTTGGAAGAGCAGTCCCCCTGTAAGGGAAAGGTCGTGAGTTCGAGTCTCACTTAAGCATTTCATTTTTTCCAATGTTTTTCTAATTTCTATAGGATGTTATACAATGTCTTGTAATGTAATATGTCAATATTTAAACAACATTTGCATTTTAGATGAATGTAATCTTATCTATTTTGGTTAGAAATCTTAAGTTATGTACAACATAACCAGTGGCCCGTTAGCTTTTGAGCAAGGGTGGACAAATGAATTAACGAACCAATGCTTAGCACAAACAAGGATTTGTGCTGTTAGATATTCACAAAGACAGCTCACGATCAAACAGTTTTAATGGTACGCAAGTGGTTTGCACTGAATATTTATAATAGTTTATGTTCTGAGGCATTGTTTGTGATGATGCCCACAGCTACATTCTATCATCACACCGCTTGCCGTAGGCAAGGAATTTATCCTCACACGTTGCAAGCGGAAACTGCGCACACTGTGTGGTATGACACCCATGCTTAAGCTGTGGAATGAGCTCACTGCTGTGATTTGCCATGCGACCACAGTATAGGGTTCTTCAAAAAGGACATTAGAAGTTTCTTACAGGGTCGACAATTGGCAATGCAGCCACGGTAGCTACTCTTCATCAGGTAGAACAAGGGCCCGATTCAGTAAAGTTACGTTTCTAAAAACGTGAGTTTTTAAAACTTATAACAATTACAATTTCAAAATCGAATCGTAAAAAAACAAACTATGAGTGATTCTGAAGGTTAAACCCCCCTTCATATTATTACATACTAGCTTTTGCCCGCGGGTCCGCCCGCGTGGATGTCGGTTATCGCGACCAAACATAGACTATGTCCTTTCTCAAGGTTTAATCTACCCCTATACCAAATTTCATCATCAAAATCGGTTCAGTGGTTTAGGCGTGAAAACGTAACATACAGACAGACAGACAGACAGACAGTTACTTTCGCATTTATAATATTAGTATGGATGACCTGTTAAAACAAAACCTACCTACGCTTTCGTTAGGTTATTAACTAAACCTATATTTTTGTATGCGAATTTAAATCTCACGTTTTGAAAACGTCGTTTACTGAATAAGGCTCCATTTATGATTTTTTGTTCCATAGTTACGCTAATCCAGACGTATCCATGTAGTTAGTGTACGTTAGCCCGTACAAATCGCCGGATAGCTTTAAGCGGGGCGTGAAAAGGCATCTAATGAGGCCGTCAAGCTGAGTGCCACCACTGTTAACATGGTAAATGTTTACGATGGTGACCCTCTTTCCGAGACTTTGCCTTTAGCTTAACATCAGGCGAGGTGAAGTCAAATTGACGTGTCCTGTATAAAAAAAAAAAAAGCATGAACATAACAACCACAATAAGTATGCTTTCACAGCTAATGGTACATAAACGATACTGAATATAATTATTATTTGACTTTGATTTCAAATAACAAGCCGCCATACTAAGAAGCAAATAATAGCATGTTGTCTCTGCGTACCCCGTAGAGAGAAAGGCGCAATGTATTTTGTATTTTTAACTGTAGTCGGCAGCTTCGCTCGCGTCACTTTCGATTATCGCATCAGTAGCGAACAATCAGACAATAATTCCATAAAAAAAAATTTTTGTTTTCAATATCTTTAATTACCCAAGTTCTTTTTGAATTTCTCCCATATGTCGATGTAGGTATGTATGTACTTTTTCATGTGTATCCTAACATGGTACCAAAAAATGTCACCAGTAAATTGTGTTTTGTAATAGACACATGTCTGCTTAAACCTCCGGGGATATGTGAGCGTGAGACTATCATTATCTCAGCCTACGTCTTGTGTATTATCGAAAGAAACATATTTGCATTACCAAATCCTTGACGAGTTCCATAAAATTGAGACTCGGCCCCAGAGATTACGAACCAAATTTTAATAGCAAAATGGAATTTCTTTATACGAATTCGTGACGTTATATCGGCAGGCAATCAAATACTAATTTCGTTCAAACAATGACGGAAAATTAGAAATGAATTCGTGCGTTAAATGTCAGCCATTTTCAATGAGTTTTGGCGGGAGGATCGATGGTAATAAAACTAAATGGGTTGATAATCGCTTGCGGGGCCGAGGGGTAAGATTTTTGCGAGGTTTTATCTCTTTGATTTGGCTTTCGGCTTTTGATATAAAATCGACATTGCTGACTTTCTGGAAAGCTATTTCGAATGTAATTGGTTATTGGCGACATTGAGTTTTGGTGTTACAGGAATGGAGTTTAGGTTCAGGCTGGGTGTAGTCGTTTCGATATTTTTATATCTACTTTTATTTGGCTGTTATTTTTTATGAAAGCGATTGATAAGAACATAATATTATTCAGGATTCTTTTGCTCGCTGTAGTAGATGTTTTTAGCAGCACACATTTTTCTGAGTTTACCAATTGGGTTCATATAATTATCGTTATTTTACAAGTAAGGTACGAGGGCTATAAGAGGTGGGGTTGAACAAGATCTTTGATCAACCCCACATGCTAGCCGGTCACCTGTCGACTAAGGGGTTGGAAGGTCAAACGGTAGTCAGACACCGAACGTACTATGGACGCAACTAGGAGGTCCCTATGAGGATGATGATAATAGGCAGCGAGCCTATTACCATCAATCGGGCACTTTTTAAGGGCTGTTTGTGGTTCTATTAAAAAATCCCCGGTGGAGGGTAGTGACACTTTACCACGAGCGTTGATTGCCTGACATAAAAACACACATCCCAATGCAAATCTACATACCCGTGCATACAAATATTCACTTTAAGCCAGGGATGCTATCTACTAACTTAGAAATACTATCAAATTCAATTTTTTTACCAGAATTTTGTTGCTAACCATGTGCGCACACTAACGCACATAATTTCAGTTTGAATTTCACAAAAAAACGAGCCAAACTTTAGTAAAACTATGCAAATTTTGTTCGAACAGTGAGAAGTTTAGAATCCTTACAGTAAGCAGTTAATTTTTAGTGCTGGAGTTTACGACCCAACTTTTTTATTAGCTGTTTTACTGAGACAAAATATATTGCAACCATTCTCATTGCAATTTGTACTGCAATTAAACAGATTAAAGAGAATGCTGGTACAGTTAAACTAACTGTGTCGTAATAAGGAAGTTTAGATTACATTGAGAAAGTTTATGATCATAATGAGTTTGGATATCACACTAATATTATAAAGGCGAAAGTTTCTGAGTGTGTATGTTTGTTAAATCTTCCCGTCTAAATGGCTGGAGCTATTTTAATAAAATTTGGTATGTAGTACGCTAACACCTTGGATTAACACATAGGCTGTGTTTGGCCGACATCCACGTGGGTGGGGCCGCGGGCAAAAGCTAGTTTGGAATATATAGAACAAAGCAGCTAAATGGGTGTAGATGGGACTGAAGTCTGTAACTAACAGAGCCGAAAGGAGAAAAGAAGATAATTATATTTTGCAGTCAAAGAGTTATCATTATTATTTTTGGAACTTCATCAAAATCATCGTGGCTCAAACCAAACACACCTGCTCTGAAGCAGGTTTTCTTTTCAGAGTTGGAGGTCAGGTAGCAGTCGTTCCCGAAAAAAACAACCTACTTACTTACGTATTTATGTATGTATGTATTTATGTATGTATGTATGTATGTGTTTATGTATGTATGTATGTGTTTATGTATGTATGTATGTATATGTGCATGTTGCATGTATGTATATGTTGTATCTATGTATATTTATGCCTTTTACCTGGGGTATACGTCTCGTATACCTCCTAAATCAAATTCGATGCTTCTTGTACACTAGACTTTGCCACTCATATAGCAATTCCTCTGTGCACTCCCAGGTTTGCTGGAAGAAAACTCAGCTTTGAGTTAAGCTCGCCTTTGTACATCTCGTCTCACTATTTTATATAAATATAATTTATGTGTACATAAAGAATAAATAAATAAATACTTAACATTAAGCGTCCTTGACCTCCTTTACGTGTAGACTTTGAACGCAACTGGGAATTCCCGTGGAAGATGATGATGACATCTTACATACAAACCTGTATTACTTCTTACATCCGATCTAAATTAATATTTAGACAGATACATTCATACATACATACATATACTCACGCTTGTATATCACCGAAGGGGTAAGCAGAGGTGTAATAACACCCACATTTCGCCAACTATGATTTCCGTCCCACGTAATAGGGGGCGAACCTATTGCCGTCTAGCGGATACTTAGTCATGGGCTATAATGTTTACTATCGGATGTATGATATTCAGCTATAACCTGACCTTGCTTTTAATAAATTTAGTAGACAATTTGTAAGAAATCATGTCGGTGCCCGGTGGAGTAGAATAGGGCGACCCTCTACCTGTGGGTGCCATAGAAGGTGATTAAAGGATAGGGCTGTTCTACATCCGACAGTAAACATACAGCCCATTACTAAGTGCCCATTGCACAGCAATATGCTCGCCCCCTATTCCGTGGAACCGAAATATGGGTGTTAATAAACCTCTGCATATCCTCAGGGATTCACAAGCATGAGTAATATTAATTACTAGCTTTTACCCGCGGCTCCGCCCGCGTGGAAGTCGGTTATCGCGACCAAACATAGCCTATGTCCTTCATCAAGGTCTAATCTACCCCTATACTAAATTTCATCAAAATCGGTTCAGTGGTTACGGCGTGAAAGCGTAACATACAGACAGACAGACAGACAGAGTTACTTTCGCATTTATAATATTAGTATGGATATGGATTTATAAGGTCGCTTATTTCACATCAACTATTTTGGCTCTCCTTGGACCAGCTAAACTGTTATGTGACCATACATAATATAGACCAGTCAAGATTATTAGCATGTTTATGTTAGAAATTAGAGTATATGCCTGTATGTATGTAACAAGCAACCTTTGAAACAAAACTGTAAATGGAGTGTGAATATATTTTCGAGACCGTGTCGACCCGCACCGTATAAAGTTGTATTCAAAACGGTTACACTGTTTTTGCACGTTGTAAAAACTGTTTATTTGAAATGCGGAACTATTTATAAATAGTTTCACGAATGAACACCTGAAATTCTCACCTCTTTGAGTTCACTATGAACAAGTGTGTGCTTGGTGAAGCAATTAGGTAACCATCTATTTAAAACATAAGTTTACATGTGGAAACTGACTAATTTATCGACGAAAATCCTTAACCACAAGGCTCTGAACTTGAAGTTTCGGAATATTTTAAGTATTTTTTTTTTCACTCCAATGCAAAATAGACGCAAAGTGTAAATTGATATCCAAACATTGTAAAAATATGTACTGGTATTGAAATAAAAATAAAAAAACAGTTTTGTAAGAAACCCCCGCCCGCGATTTTGTTTTACAATATTCCTTACTGAAAATACGTATTTCATACTCACTTCTGTTACCCTATCCTATATATATTTCATACCCTATCCCTTAGCCATCTTATACGACGATCGAAAACACGGCACCATATCCAAATATTTATCTATCCATTCATCATAAAAAAGAAAGATTGTCCCGGTCATTTCAAATTACCATATTCTCCAATAGTATTCATCGTCGGTTCATTCCGCCCGGCTCACCATCGCGAGCCGCACAGAGAGGTACAGCGAAACTCCATTACGCGATTGCTTCTGCCACTTAACGCTATCCACGTTAATTAATATAAATGATTAACTAATTGCCGTACCGAACACGCTCCTGTTCGTAGTGAAGGCAAAGAGGTGTGAAATCCAGGTACCTTGTGCAATTATTTGTACCAAGTTAAATTAAACAGGGTACGTGTCATTGCTTCCCGTAGTACAATTATTTTTACGGATACGTAGCCAGCTGGAATGTTTTCCAATGGTCTAGCTACTGGACTATTAAGGTCAATTGGTATCGTCCAGCTTGATATGAAAACAGAAACAATGAATACGAAAGGCGGGGGAGAGACTCAATTTGTATTTTGGTTTGATTTCCCTTTACGTAACCGAGTAAGCGGAGTATCAGATTTAGGACGGATGACGGTACTTAACCTTACATTTTCATTCATCGTTTGTAGATGTAAATTCAGTAAACATCCCTCAGTCCGAGGTGGGGAAGAGTCGCGAACAACTTGTGTCAGAAATCGCGACCACTCTCTCGGGAGTATCGATTGGGGTCGACTAAACCTAGTCCAGTTCAACCCCACGCACACGAGTATGTGTATTCGCCGCTAAGAAAACCCCATTTATTGTAGCGTCGCATTTCCTGGGCACACGGCTTACCATTTCCTCGAGTATCGGGATTCTAGTTGTCGACTACGGTAGCGGTAGCGACTCCTTCTTTATAAGGCGCAGATTCGGCCCCACATGGAGTACTGCTGTCACCTTTTTGCCGGAGCGCCCGCACGCCAGCTCAACCCCTTCGACTCGGTGCAAAGATCCATACTCGCAGGCGATTTGAAACCTCTCAGCCTCAGGAGAGAACTTTTCCGCTATGTGTTTTCAACCACCTATACAATGGTTTGTGCTCAGATGAATTGTTTGACATGATGCCCACAGCTACATTCTAATCGCACCACTCGCCATAGGTGGGGAATTCATCCCCACACATTGCAACCGAAAATGGTGCGCACCGTGCGGTATGAAAGGAACTTCATCCCACGCACGTGTTAGAATCATGTTAAAATATGGAGTGGCCAGCGATCAGGTGAGGTGTAGCTTGATGTATTATAGTGTATTTATATTACTATAAAGAATATTTTAAAGGATTTGTAAATAAGAAACTACTTTATACAATATTTTTATAAGTAGGTAGATGAAAATCATTCGATGCAATGCGACGTCTCAAATGTTATAAAAAGACGATGTCAGATGTCATTCGGACAGTCTATCCCGAGCCGTCGAAGTGTGAGGTACGATATACCTCTGTTATATTTATAATGTTATAATAATATGTACTTACAGGGTTATAAAAGTGAATGTAGTAATAATTACTGTTATAGTGAATAATATAATAGTGGATTGGTATTTAATAAGTAATTGAATTAGCAATTATAATTAAATACCCTCTTTGGGTGTTCCAAATATTGTGTAACTAAAATATACTTGTAAAGTAACCGAATCAAAGTATTACTTGATGTATTTGCGATAATCCTTGGGGATAATAAACTATCATAATGTCTGTAAAAGTATGGCTATACCAATGATTATAAGGGCTGGTTCGATACCAGTGTGGTATCTAAGTTTTATGTACTACCTATGTATCGTAGTGTCGACTATTAGTCTGTTTAACTGATATACCAGATGATAGAATATCATTATACCATATTAGTGACTGTGCAAGTATTGTCTTATATTGGTATATTTGGCTATAATTATGAGAAGTGGTTCGACTCCAATGTGGTTCCTATGTGATAAGTATCTGTGTTATAGTTTTAGCTATTATAGTGTTGTAACTGGTCTGCAACCAGGGTTGTCTTATATTGTAATATTTGGCTATAATTATGAGAAGTGGTTCGACTCCAATGTGGTTCCTATGTGATAAGTATCTGTGTTATAGTTTTAGCTATTATACTGTTGTAACTGGTCTGCAACCAGGGTTGTCTTATATTGTAATATTTGGCTACGAGCCTGGTGTAACATGAAGTAAAATATTAATTATGTTGTGGTTAGAAGGCAGACAGGTTTTCTTGTCAGTTCTTTCCTGTCTACAACAGCTTTTGGAACTGACGTAGTATAACAGAATAAAAGAGTGATAAAACAGAATTGTATTTATTGTTTAATTTCCTTGGTTCAAATACATAATTACGAATGGCATCCTGTTTATGGGTATATATAGTAAGTTATAGGCTTATATATATGGTCACATCAAATTTTACCCCCCCCAAATCTAACACACGCATAAGCTATGGAATGAAAAAAAAAAAGGTATGGAATGAGCTCCCTGCCGTGATTTTCCCAAGCGACTTCAATAGGGGTTCTTCAAGGAGGGTATTAGAAAGTTTCTACAGGGTAGGCAACACGAGTGTAACGCCCCTAGTGTTACATACGTCGAAGGCCGCGGTAACCTCTCTCCATCAGGTGGATCGTATGCTTGTCTGCCACCTAAGTGGTATTAAAAAAAAATAGGACCAAAAATAAGAGCCTTCTCAGATAGAAGCCTCGTCTCGAACCATTACAGCATTTGTCCATTTGCTAAACAAGTTTTTTTTCCTTTAGACGTTTTGGTAGTTCAGTGGTCTATACAGAAAAAAAAACTTTTTTATTTTACATTGACTTCAACTAGTATTAAATTATCGTAAAGAAAATAATGAGAACAAACCACACATTCCTAGCACACTTTACACGCAACATACTCTGTGAGGGGGCATAAATTAATCCGATCCATCTAAATTTTCACGAAACATTGCATTTTAAGGATCATTTTTAATCTAAATTCCATCCGTGCCTCCCTTTGTACTGCCACCGGATTGCCGTCACCGGCTCATGGGTATAAAGCCTATATTATGTTGGATAAGAATTTATTCCACACGAATAACCCCAAAACACTTTAAAGAAATTGGATGGAGGTCTTACGTACTCTTTAGCCTAAACTAATAAAATATAAGATGTGAAATTAGAGATTCCAGACGTGGTTTTTCAATTTTTAGAGTAACGGGCCGTGAAAATAGTAAAGGATACTTTAATTTAATGAAAATTGGTCGTGTTAACGTAAAGGGCGTTTGGGTTGCTTAAGGGCAGCAACACACATGAGATAGTATCTCTAAAAATAATATGTGGGCCGTCTAGCCCCACCAAGACCTCTGGGACCACTCCCCAAGATAATTCCACAAGCAAGTCTATACACAAATGGTGGACGATTAGATTATATTAGACTAGCTTTTGCCCGCGGCTCCGCCCGCGTGGATGTCACTATAGCATTTATAATATTAGTATGGATTAGATAAATCTTTAATGTATAGCAATATGAAAAATATGTTACTCTGCTATATAAGTACACTAGCTTTTGCCCGCGGCTCCGCCCGCGTGGATGTCGGTTATCGCAACCAAACATAGCCTATGTCCTTTCTCATGGTCTAATCTACCCCTATACCAAATTTCATCAAAATCGGTTCAGTGGTTTAGGCATGAAAGTGTAACATACAGACAGACAGAGTTACTTTCGCATTTATAATATTAGTATGGAAGTATGGAAGTATGGATGACTGTATGTTTCCTTAATAAGTAAATAAATAAAAAAATAATACCGTAAATGTATGGACAATGTATGAAATATGTACAAATGGCGGCCTTATCGCTAAGAGCGATCTCTTACAGGCAACCTTACGTCTCTGATGCGGGCTTTCCTCTTGAGGTTGGGAGGTTAGAGGGCAGTCGCTCCCATAAAAGCCGTTGAAGCCAAATCAAAAACAATATAATTAATACAGTCACTTAATTTGTAATAATTAATGCAATTAATGATCAACTTAATGATATAAAATCAGCCACTTAAATAGTTGATAACGAATCTTAACTTACTTAAATACCTCTTAGTTTTAATTAAGTCAGTTAACAGAAAATACCCTTTTAATGAAATAAACACCAAATTACTCAGTAAGTAATTTGAGACTTTTATTGGTATAAACCCGACTGGATTAAATTCTTATTTGCGTAGGACTCATGAAATAGCTAGCAAGTTATATTTAAACTAATATTCAAACTTCAAAAAACCCATACTAATAATTTTTATTAAAAAGTTGCGTAAAAATTTGCTCTAAATATTTATACTGATTACAAATTCTTGTATAAAAAATACTAGATACTTTTAGTAATTTTATTATAGACTAGCTTTTGCCCGCGGCTCCGCCTGCGTGGATGTCCGTTATCGCGACCAAACATAGCCTATGTCCTTTCTCATGGTCTAATCTACCCCTATACCAAATTCCATCAAAATCGGTTCTGTGGTTAAAGCGTGAAAGCGTAACATACAGACAGACAGACAGACAGACAGACAGAGTTACTTTCGCATTTATAATATTAGTATGGATAAATACCATCATATTTTAACAAACAAATTGTTATTTATATTGTTAAACAAACATTACAGGTCCTATAAGCGGGGCGTGAAAAGGTCAAATGTTTACGATGATGACTCTCTTTCCGAGACTTTGTCTTTAGCTTACCATCAGGCGAGGTGAAGTCAAATTGACGTGCGCTTTAAGAAAAAAAAGTATTTGTTGTTACTCTGCTGTTGCCCACTGCTCCGCTCGCATATGTGTTATTTAAGACTATAATCTATACCAGTATATTATCTATTCTGTGCCTGTGAACCGGTCTGTTGATCAAGCGTGTGATAGAGTAATAACGACCCGAAAATCTGAGCCAACAACCAACAAACAAACTTGCACATTTATAATATTAGTATGATAATTTCTGTTCTGACTGATAGCTTTAGACATCACGCACGTATATGTATGGTCAACGAAGGAAATACGGTCGCGCTTTTTCATATAAAGTTATATCTAAAGGTACAACCATATCTTCTTTGTCGACTGTACTGTACAGTCAGCGTTAGAAATATCTTCACTACAAAGTTTCAAAATGATCTGAAAACGGTATTAAGATCAAATCAAAGAAAGAAAGAAAGAAAGAAATCTACAGTATAAACAAAGAAAGAAAAAATGTTTTATTTAAAAACACAGCGCACAATTGTTACATATTTAGTTAGGTATACAGAACAAAAATCTTAAGAACGAAATAATACAAAAAAATAAAAAGATCGTTAGTTTATACATTTTTTTTTCTTCTTTTTTTTCTACTTTTCTTTTTTTTTCTTCTTTTTTTTTCTTTTCTTTTTTTTCTTTTTTCTTCTTTTTTTCTTCTTTTTTTATCTTTTCTCCTTCTTCTTTCTTTTCTTTTCTTCTTCACTTCTTTCAAACTGTTTTATTGATATAAATTGTATTATTGTACAAACTAAAGGTACTATTATCTATTCTGTGCTAGAGGTGTGTATCAAATATCAGAACAATACGTCAGCAGGAAGGAAGGAAAACCAAGGAACAGCCTCTGTGGCGTAGCGACTGGTACGCAGGAGGCGCGGGTTCGATCCCGCTCAGTGCAAATATTTGTATGCATGAATATGGCTATTTGCATTGGTCTGGGTGTTTCTATGTATAATCCATCGATTCCATAACACAAGCTAGTTAAGCTATTATTACCATAGGTCTAGATAGCGTTGTGTAGAATGTTGTGGAATATTTATTGTTATTTATTAATTACGATCATTATTAGCACTTTGTTTATCGGTATGCGGTAGCCTAGTGGTATGGGTAATGGACTGCTGAGACGAGGTCTCGGGTTCGATCCCAGGTTTACCAAGGCACACACCAATGACTTTTCGATGCTTTTCGAAGTTATGTGTGTATTTATCGCAGGTTTATAAGTGGCCGGTCAATGGCAATAGGCTCGCCACCTATTACATTGGGACCTAAACATAAACTGGCGAAATGTGGGTGCTAGCACCTCTGCCTACCCCTCCGGGGAATACAGGCGTGAGTTTATGTTGTTATGTTTATCACACACATTGTTCATCAATATCGATCTCATGGTGACTAGTGTACAAACAAACTATCACATAAGAAGGTAACTTATCCTCTCCTTTGACAAGTCGGCACAGAAGCTTCCATAATAAGTTCCATTCTTGACTAGATTTTCAAACAACACAGGTAAGCATTTGATTACGTAGACTCGCTTTAACTTTCAAATGAATCATATTCTATTATATCCTTTGAGAAATACCTGTGTGTGTTCTCAGAGACAAAAGTAATGCACTCAACTTTAAGTTCTATATAACGGACGTTCCCAAGTTGAGTGGAACTGAAACATCTTAATTCGTTCAGCGACTAACTTCACAGACAAAATCTACTTACGGTATGTCCTCTCACTAGAGACGATGTTTAGTTTTCAAACTCCAGAGAATTCAACTAGAAAATCTGCATAACTATGTGGAGCGTACTATTTGTGAGAACTAATTCAGTGAGGTCTATTTCGATCGTACTCGAGATAAGTTATAAATTTATAAGTACTAACTTTTGGATAAAACTTTTTTATTGAAGTTTACATAGAACCCGATATTTTTACTCGTAACATTAGAAAAAATACTTGAACTTTTTAGAATAGATAAGAATAGAATTGTATTCTCACTAGTTAAATATATATTATCGTGTCGGCAGTTTAGTTGTTAATTAGTTGGCCTTATGATAGAGAAGTCTCGGGTTCGAATCCTGGCCACTACACGGCCGATTTCATAAATTCACCCCAAAAATATCAATTTAGCTTAACTGAAGGAGTTGAGAGCAATATTAATAATTTCAGTTAATATTTTATATTTTAACTAGCTTTTGTCCGCGGCTACGCCCGCGTGGATGTCGGTTATCGCGACCAAACATAGCCTATGTCCTTTCTCATGATCTAATCTACCCCTATACCAAATTTCATCAAAATCGGTGCAGTGGTTTAGGCGTGAAAGCGTAACATACAGACAGACAGATAGACAGACAGACAGAGTTACTTTCGCATTTATAATATTAAGTATGGAGTATCCATACTAATATTATAAATCCGAAAGTAACTCTGTCTGTCTGTCTGTCTGTCTGTCCGTCTGTCTGTCTGTCTGTCTGTATGTTACGCTTTCACGCCTAAACCACTGAACCGATTTTGATGAAATTTGGTATAGGGGTAGATTAGACCATGAGAAAGGACATAGGTTATGTTTGGTCACGATAACCGACATCTACGCGGGCGGAGCCGCAGGCAAAAGCTAGTGGATAATAAATTAACATTTACAATAATGGTTACCTCAACGCTAAAAGCAATTACTTACTCGATAATACAATATATCACCTCAATGGCTAGTAACCCAAATATACATTAACGTCAACAAAAAAGAAAAAAGTTAGATCATTCACATAAAACAAATATGAGTACCCTTAAGAATTTTTTTGTTTAATATTCAAAGCTCCAACTTAACTTATTACTGAAACGTAATTTACTAGCTCAAATCCTCTATGAAAGGTTGATTACGACTACGAACATCGATTGTATTTGTCAAAAAATACAAACGAAATTTATTACTGAATAGTAATTTATTAAATCAAAATTCTTGAAACGCTGATTACTAATGCGAACATCGATTGTATTTATATATCTATCTATAGTATTTATTATCCTTACTAATATTATAAATGCGAAAGTAACTATGTCTGTCTGTCTGTCTGTCTGTCTGTCTGTCTGTCTGTATGTTACGCTTTCACGCCTCAACTACTGAACCGATTTTGATGAAATTTAGTACAGGGGTAGATTAGACCATGAGAAAGGACATAGGCTATGTTTGGTCGCGATAACCGACATCCACGTGGGCGGAGCCGCGGGCAAAAGCTAGTAATATATATTTGTAAAGTATTCGTGTATTGGCATGAGTACAGAGATATGTATTTAAAAAATACTTGGGTTATGTTGCGCATTGAGGTATGAAAAGAACTTCTGCTATCGTGTCCAAGTGACTACAATATGGAGTTCTTCAAGAAGGGCCACCGAAGATTGTTTACAGGGTCGGCAGCACGAGTGTTACGCCCCTGATGTTGTCCATGTCCATAAGCCACGAAAAACTCTTCTCATCAGATGGGCCATATGCTTGTCTGCGCCGTAAGTGCCCTGGGTCGGCCGGGGTGCGAGGGATATGTCGAAGACCGGCCTAGAACCACCACCCTCAGTCAGCATGAGGTTTTAGTCGTTCGAGTTCCACATAACCTCTCCTCCCTCCTCTCTCTTTGCGGGGGAGGTATCCGTGGGGATTACCGCACGAAAAATAAAAGCCCCGTAAGTAGTACAAAATAAATTAATGATTCTCAACACAAAAATATTTCTTGTCTGTTTGTCTGCGATGAACGCAAAAACTATGGTTGATCGCTGGTTTGATCGCAATTAGTTGATTTAAACCCGAGATATAACCAAAAGTTCTATATACGTATAACGTCCACGCGAGCCGATTGCATCAGCCAGTCAAAAAATACAATCGAACTTTCTTCGAAATCTCCGCATAATATTGTATTGTAGTTGGATGTTTATGTGCGTGATTGCATTAACCCTAAATCTCCATAATGGTTATTAACCCGCTGTTTGTTATTCGTGAAGACGGTGCACATCTGCGACCCGCAAATTAGCTGATCAATTAGTCTCGGCGCGTTCGTCTTGCGCTCCACAGATTGTGTTTACTTGAGGTAACGACTGGTTACTTACCTAATACTCTTTGTTGCTGGTTATATAGAAGGGTGATAATAGGGGAGAATTTTAAATTTTGAGGAGACAGTGCTTGTAAAGGGTTTGGGTTTAATTTTTGCAATGAAACCTAAACATAACATAACATAAACTCACGCCTGTATTCCCCGAAGGGGTAGGCAGAGGTGCTAGCACCCACATTTCGCCAGTTTATGTTTAGTTCCCAATGTAATAGGTGGCGAGCCTATTGCCATTAACCAGGCACTTATAAACCTGCGACAAATACACACATTACTTCGAAAAGCATCGAAAAGTCATTGGTGTGTGCCATGGTAAACCTGGGATCGAACCCGAGACCTCGTCTCAGCAGTCCATACCACTAGGCTACTGCAAGCAAGAAGGTCAAATAAAAGGTATATGGGGACCCATTTGGTAATTCAGTTATTTGTTACAAACTTTCAAAATGTTTCCAGTGTTCTCAAAATAGCCTCTATTAGTTTTTATTTTTTTACCGATAAATTTTCAACTAACCAAATGTTTGAATGAATTTTTTATAGCATTTATTATGCTAACTTTACTTAACTAAAATCATTATGTGATTATCATAATATTATGTATTGAATTAGTTTCTTAGTTTGATTGTGGTCTATAGGTATATATCCGTATCGCATGTACTTTTTATTTCATGTACTTTATATTTCAAACATCATGTACTTAATATTAATTCTCTTGGCGACGACGAACTGATATTTATAATTTGTATATTTAGTATTGTTCTCATGGAAGTGATGTAAATCTTATTATGAGAATAAATATCTTTAAACCTAACCGTCGCCCTAATAGACGGATATAAAAAGAAGGAAAATTTGGAATGATTCAAGTGTGGCTCAATAGCTCAGTTGGAAGAGCAGTCCCCCTGTAAGGGAAAGGTCGTGAGTTCGAGGCTCACTTGAGCATTTCGTTTTTTCCAATGTTTTTCGTAACCAAATGTTTATAATTGCTGAATCCATTTTCTTGTTTGTATTTGGTTGCTGCTCAAACTAAATTGATTTGTTTGCTTGATATTTAGTTTTTGTGGACATTTTTACACGCCAATGTAAACTTCACCGAACACTCCCATTTGAATAATAAATATAGAACTAAAGTAATATTATTTACTTCACTGAAGAATTTTGAATTTATTAGCTCAGTGCAAATATTTGTATGCATGAATATGAGTATTTGCATTGGTCTGGGTGTTTCTATGTTTAATAAGTATGTTATCCATACTAATATTATAAATGCGAAAGTAACTCTGTCTGTCTGTCTGTCTGTCTTTCTGTCTGTCTGTCTGTATGTTACGCTTTCACGCCTAAACCACTGAACCGATTTTGATGAAATTTGGTATAGGGATAGGTTAGACCATGAGAAAGGACATAGGCTATGTCTGGTCGCGATAACCGACATCCACGCGGGCGGAGCCACGGGCAAAAGCTGGTTACAAATAAAATATTAGATACTTACTAATTATGTTTAGCCGAATTCTAGATTCCATAACACAACCTATTTAAGCTATGCTTACCATGGGTCATAGCGTTGTGTAGTATGTTATAAAATAAATATAACCTTAAAAGTTTGCTATTGTCAAAGTAGAAAGTAAAACTACACTCCGTTCCTTCACGGTACAAAAATGGACTTGCCGTGTTTATCCACCTTGTAACCCAGGTGTCAGCAGCAGAGACATTAGCATAATCTTCGGATGAGTGCACAGAAAACTTGTGTTACACGGCTCTGTATCTCCTTACTTTCGTTTGAGAAGATTATCTGGTTAAGCTTTTATTCAGTCAGTGCAGCCAAAAAATGTGTTGTATACTTTTTCTTCTTCTTTGGTTTTTGGGGAAGTACCCGCCGTCGATTCGACCAATCGCAAGTATTTTTTTTCCTAAAATAAACAGCCAATATGTGGCTGACATTGGCTATTTATTCTAAGAATAAACTTTACTCCTGTTTGGTCGAATGTACCATAAATAGATTAATCATCATTTGCGCACCAACCCCGGTAGCATCCTGAGGTCCACCTCCGTAAGCGTCAATTATTGAAAAGCCGTCGACAGAGGAAAACCAGAGAGAATTTCATGTGTTTGGTTGCTTCGTCAGAGCCTCATCCCGCTGTCAGCAATTGCATTAGTTAGCTAGTTGTTGAGGTTGGCTTACAAAAATATTGGTGGAGTCCTTAGTGATGCCTTGATCACAGGCACCGAGTGGAGTGGCAAGGCAGCTTCGGCTTGCGAAATACTCGATATGTTCGCACGCAGCGAGCATGGGACTACTGTACTGTCATTTATTTAGTTAAAATTTATGCACACACAAAACAAAAATAACATAAACTGGATGAAAAAGTTGGTACATTTGATTGGTACTGCTTATTTCTACAAGAAATTTCTTCCAGCAGACCGACGAGAGGAGATCGTGAAGAAAAGAGGTGTGAATGTGTGTATATTAAAGGGAGAGAAAAACAGTTCCGTACACACAAACTTAACATTACAAAATGTATGTAGTAATAATGCATAAATAAAAATATGTTATACTATACGTATACATCATCTAATAATAAACAATAAGAATTAATTTTACATTTTGTTTTAGATATTACATTTATCTAGCGCCATCTATAGCGCAAAATATGTCTCTCATTCTTACGCGACTTTATGAAAGGTAAAAGTGAACTAAAATTTTAAAACATTCAGCGCTCCTTTTATTGTGGACTCATTTCAACATAAAATTAAACTTTCACGATAATATTAAGCTACCATTAGCCTTACTATAGCAACACTATCATCATATCTACGCTCGTGGTCGTCCATTCTCGCGAAGGTTCAAGCTCCAATAACAGTATATCAAGTTGCTCTGCGGTCACAGCCTTGTATCTTCGCTAGGTCGGCGTATATCAAACAGGGGCTCGGTACTGAATCATGGTTGATGACTGTGCGTTTGTTGTGAGGTTATACGCGATGTGGTTTGAGGTTTCGCATGAAGATGTTACTGTTTAATGAAGGTGTTTAAGGATATATTACTGGCTATACAATTTGCTAGCCAGGTAGACTGACTTGAAAAAATTGGCTAGGATTTTTTTATAAAGGATACGTCAATTTGACTTCACCTCGCCTTAAGCTAAAGGCAAAGTCTCGGAAAGAGGGTCACCATCGTAAACATATTTAAAATTGGATGCGAAAGGCAAATCTTGCGGTGGATGCGGTGGTAGAGGCCTATGTCCAGCAGTGGACTGCAATAAGCTCAACTATTGATTTATTGGTACAAATTGTATTCAATCTTACTTGATTACAAAAAAAAAAAAAGTATCTATGTATGTTTATCCGCATTCTAGATTCCATAACACAAGCTAGTTAAGCTATGCTTACCATAGGTCTAGATGGCGTTGTGTAGAATGTTGTGGAATATTTATTATTCATTTATTATTTGATTTCATAATAGACACAGTAAGATAGTTTTGCAATAGATCAGTGAAACTGTAATTTCAGTTACTTTGCACTATTCATTATTGTATTTTTGGTTCTTGAAAGTTTTGTTGATGGAAGTTCAGATGATATGTACGAGCTAGCCTGTACTGTACAATGATTGTTATTGTTTTATATTTTGTTTATATTAAGCACGGCGGCGAGGCGCCACATTACTTATACTTTAAAATTTTAAAATTTCGTACTAATAAAGATGTCGAACCAGTTACAAGTTACAACGTGTTACTCATTTACACGCCGACGCGGTACTCATCATTTCAGGCCCTCGATTCTACTAAAGCTAAACTATTGTCAAACCACAGAGATTGCAAAAAGCGGCATTAAAGTTTAAGACTTTATTTCTATACACTAAGGTCCAAAATTAAATGACAAAAGTTTCATTACACTCTTTTATTCACTCTGCTAACAGTTATTTAATATTGAACTTTAAATGCATCGCTTTAAAGTCTATAATGTATTGCCGCTTTTTGCGATCTCTGTGGCTTGACAATAGTTTTGCTTTAGTAGAATCGAGGCCCTGATGTGTGGTAGTACAAACCATACATGATAGTTCTTCCACTTTATAGCATACAGGCAGCATTCAGAAAGATTTTGACGTATAAAGTACTCGAAATTATCTTAATTTAGTTTACCATCTTCCAGTTGACTGCTTATTCTGATATTAGGTACACACCTTTATTTTGAACAATAATACCATTTAAATCAATAAATCAGTTTGATTTGCTTTAAATAAAAGAGTTTTAAGATCATTTTAGAATTAGATCTGGTCACTATCCATCAGCAAAGTCTGCATATCTTATGAGAAAAGCTGATTCGCCTAACTGTCCTGTATGCCATAAAATTGAAGATGTGCAACATTTGCTGATGGATTGTGACCGGAATAAAAGAGAGCGTGTGGCTCTGCTCCACGAATTAAAAGCAAATACTCTGGATGTGGGTCTAATACAAAGTATTATGAGTTATCCAAGCTCCGAAGCCGCCCAAAAACTATGTCACCTGGTTACAATAGTTCAGCAATGATTCCCTATAATAAGTGTACTACCTAGACTGTAACAAATAATGTAAGACTGTCCACTAGGAATTAAGGTACGATGGAGTTGGCCTATCCTTACTGGATCAAAACCCCAAAATAAATAAAGATTTAAAAAAAAAGATCATTTTGTGACCACGTCGTCAAGATATTTATGACTCTGACTATACAGCCAGAACTAGCCCTTATGCCACATATCTCGTCAATAATCTATGGTTTGGAAGTTACCTAATTAATTTTAATTGCTCCATTCCGAAATTAAAATTCACGCAAGTTAATTGGTGGCGTACAAATTATTCCATTACATTTAAAAGCCCGTAATTGCGGACATCTGATAAGTACAAAATCAACGGTTGATAAGCGCCCCGCGGTTACACACGAAACCTTTGGTTGGTAAACTTTGCTTGTGTGAGTTAGGAATTACTACTGGCTCTTGGCCCTTTAGTGACTTCGTTAAGTTGATAATTTTATTTCTCATTTTAATGTGAAAATGAACGTAGGACTGGAACTCGCGATTGTTTTTTTTTATAAGACACGTCAATTTGACTTCACCTCGCCTGATGGTAAGCTAAAGGCAAAGTCTCGGAAAAAGGGCCACCATCGTGAACATGTACCTTGTTAACAGTGGTGGCACTCAGCTTGACGGCCTCCCCAGGTGCCTTTTCACACCCCGCTTAAAGGACCCGGGACTGTAGGAAGAAGTTTTGTGCTCCACTCTCTGAATCTCAACTGCAAGCTTACATAGCTGATTAACAGATAAGATAATACAAGAATCCACAGATCTTGCTGACTTTAGATAAAAAACCAGTTGGACACTAATACACATGGCAAATCTGAATCCATACTAATATTATAAATGCGAAAGTAACTCTGTCTGTCTGTCTGTATGTTACGCTTTCACGCCTAAACCACTGCACCGATTTTGATGAAATTTGGTATAGGGGTAGATTAGACCTTGAGAAAGGACATAGGCTATATTTGCTCGGAATAACCTACATCCACGCGGGCGGAGCCGCGGGCAAAAGCTAGTCACTTATATTTGAAGTGATGGTCCCGATGTATTTTGAACTTAAAAAGTTAGCATAATAAATGCTATAAAAATTTCATTCAAATATTTGGACAGAGTCATAAAAATGAATGTTTAAAAATTGTTGAAAAATCAGTCATTGGTTCTAACAGTTCGTAAGAAAGTTGTTAGATGGCTCCACCGTCGCTCTTAAAGACGGATATAAAGAGAAGAGAAATTTGAAGTGATTCTGGTGTGGCTCAATCATGAACCTTTATACTAACTGGACTGCGCACTATGAACAGAAAAACGAGCCGAAAGAGAGGTTCCAAAGTAGTAGTGCGTCTCTTTCTAATAGTTTTATCATGTTTTTATTGGTCTTTATTACAAACAATGTTGCCGCATAAGAATTTTGAAATGCTACCAATGTCACTCTCATAACATTTAAAATAAAAGTATTACTTTGTACAACTTCATAATACTTTGTACAAATTCATAAAAGATGGTCAAACCATTGTATATTTATAGTTTAAGTATTTTTATGCAAAGTTTCATCACAAAAACATAACGCACAAATATATGGAAAATTAAAAAAAAACACCATTTACAACCAAAAAGAATTTACATTTACTATGGCAAGTTGTTAGACAGGGACAGACTACTACTTTTTGGCTGTCTCGCTCGGCTCGATTTTTCTACTTTCACCGAGACGATGAAAACTGTACCTTATGTCATTACAGTTGGGTGTAAATTTGTAATTATTGTATTTTACAGTACGCAATCCAGTTAGTATACAGATTCATGGGCTCAATAGTTCAGTTGGAAGAGCATTCCCCCTGTAAGGGAGAGGTCGTGGGTCCAAGTCCCACTTGAGCGCTTCTTTTTCCCGGTGTATTTCGAACTTAAAAAGTTAGCATAATAAATGCTATAAAAATTCATTCAAATTAAAAAATACTTGTCATTAATCATTGAACATAATCATAAATGTCATTCCCTCTTTATAATTTTAGTAGGATTCTCAGTAACTTATATAGTAACAAAATCAGTAGTAGATATTCCTTTTGCTACGGCTGCTACGGCGTAGATCGAGTCTCCTAATAAGTGCTCTGTGTTCATGTTCGTTAGGATTGAGTGGTTGTTCGTGCAAATTTACTCTCTCGATAGTTTGAGTTGGTGAATAGAATGATTTACAATACCTTTACCGTTCTAGTTCTATAAATTACTTAAAAAAACATATTGTTCCATACAAGAAGTATACTTGACTAACTAAAGACTAAGAAAAGTGTTGTTTGAATGAATTATTTATATCATTTATTATGCTAACTTTAAAGTTCGAAAAACATCGGATGGCTCCACCGTCACTCTTAAAGATATATGGAGAAGGAAAATTTGAAATGATTCGGGTGTGGCTCAATAGCTCAGTTGGAAGAGCATTGGAAAGGTCGTGAGTTCGAGTTTCACTTGAGCATTTCATTTTTTCTGATGTTTTTCGAAACTTGCTGTTCTTATTATCTGTCAACCGATTTGATAGTTGTTTAAACAAATAATTGAACCAACAAAGTTCCGTGAAATGAAGTGTGCCACCGAATACAATATTCTCAAATCATTATTTTTTTATAAAGGACACGTCAATTTGACTTCACCTCGCCTGATGGTAAGCTAAAGGCAAAGTCTCGGAAAGAGCCATCGTATACATGTACCATGTTAACAGTGTTGGCACTCAGCTTGACGGCCTCATCAGATCCTTTTCACGCCCCGCTTAAAGGATCCTCATATGCATTTCACAGTGACAACCGATTTTATTCATTTCCCGTAGTCAATGATACGACTGCATCTATAATCACCGAAGCAAAAACCGAATAACCACATTAGTTTTAGCTAAACAATCGCCAAAAAATCGATTGTGTTATTCAAAACTACCTCTTTATCTTGATACCTATAACAAGAGGTGAGAAATCGCAAGAGTTCACCCTCTTAGCAGGTAAATTGTCAGACCTTCCAGAAACATTTATAAATTCAGGACGATATTTTTTGCCAACGAGTTATTTCCAGGGCGAGACGGACGAATGCACCGGGGCAAGACGGGCGACGGACGAAGGCACCGGGGCAAGACGGTTAGACGGACGGCCATATTTTTATAGTTTTAAGAGAACCTCTTAGAGAACCTTCTCTTGGAACTAATTAAAATGTTAGCTCTCTGTAAACGTTCCTCAATTAGCTTTAATGAAGTTTGTAGGACGAGTCTGAAGTAGCTCTATTTACTTCAATACTATTCTAAAGGGGAACTCCCGTCGCCTTAGTCTTAAAGAGTTTTATAACTTGACAAGCATTAATAAACAGTTTTGTTCATCATTTTACTTTTAGTACCTGGATAATTTTTTAATAACGTTACTCGTTATCTTTGAGGTACAGTCAAAGAGAAAAGTAGATTAACTAATTCTATTTTACAGATCGAAGGTCGATCTAACTTAAAACTTGCATGCACGTATCATTTTTACGTAGAATATTCAATGTAGTCTTGTAAATAAGCAAAACAAGTAGCTACAGCTAAAAACAACCGAAATGCCAGGCATTTTTTTTATAAACGGACACGTCAGTTTGACTTCACCTCGCCTGATGGTAAGCTAAAAGCAAAGTCTCGGAAAGAGGGTCACCATCGTAAACATGTACCATGTTAACAATGGTGGCACTCAGTTTGACGGCCTCATCAGATGCCTTTTCACGCCCCACTTAAAGGACCCGGGACTATAAGAAGAAGGAAACACGTGAGCTGGCAGGGAGTTCCAGGTCTTAATGGTGCGGCATAGGAATGATTCACCGAACCGCTTGGTTTTAGAAGTACAAAAATAACACATTGAATCGCAAGGAGCACAACATACACTCCTATATTAACGCCTCTGAACCTCCAAAGGGGGAAGCTGAGATCCGCATGGTTCCCGGCAGAGTAGGATTTGATCCACCCCATCTCCCGTGTCCATCCATCCATCTCATGCGATGTCGTACAAGGTGACTGAGGGATAAGGCTTTTTAATATCAGACAAATATATATATTGACTTCTACTTCCATAGCAGGGTTAGTGATTCTTTTAAGGGGGATGGTATACGTTTTTATAACAAACTGCCAGAATCGATCCTTGGTATGCCTGACGATAAATTCAAAACCTTTGTAAAAACCACCTTATCCAAAAAGGCGTACTATAGGATAGATGATTACTTGAAAGATAAAAATGTCTGGCTTGAGCATGGTGCCCCTCGTAAATTGCTATAATTACAGCAAGGTACTGTATTAGTTACGTGACTTATTTGTTACATTATGTAACTTTGTTTTAATTCTTAATTATAAAGAGTTTTATATACTTGTTGACATTTAGCTTTAAGAAAATAAATATGTAAATTGACGTCCAAAAAATGCCGCAATGGAGTTTGTTGCGCCGTTTCTTCTCCACCAGCGCCTTGGAAGCGGTGGTAAACTTAGATTAAGTAGAATTAAATTGACGTCAATAAGAAACAATTTTATTGTTCTATATTGAAAAATAAATGACTATGACTATGACTATGACTCAGCTTCGGATGCACGACTTGAGTCAACAATAGTGCCTGGGAGGCGGCAATAGGCTCACCCCCTTATACTTATGCAATGATTGGTGAAATGAGGATCTAGAGATCAAGACGTGATTGTATGTATTTATGTATGATTTTCGGTCGCACGTAACAGGGGATGAGCCTATTGCCGTCAAGAGGGCACTTTGTCATTTTTTTTTATCGTGTGCAAAATCCCCACAGGTACCGCCCCCACGGAGCCGATTATGTCGGACTCGAACCGACTAAAACGCACGGGTCCTAGGTCCTTGGTTGCCGGAGGTGAGATTGCCAAAGCATATCTCTCGCACCCTGGCAGACCCAGGACCATCTCTTTCGAGACAGTCCCCTTCGGGTTGTGGGGACCTCGGTGTCCCCAACTAGCCCCGGGTACGGGGAGGTGCACTTTGCGCCGCCGCCGCGGCCTGCTTCTGCTAGGGTGACAGGCGGCTCCACCGGTCACCCCCAGGCCAGCGCTCATGGAGGATGGAGGTCGTTCTGCGACCTCCGACGTCCGGTTCGCCTTCGCTCTGCACGGGCTTCCCGGGCCCGGAGTCTAGTCCGGACCCGACCGGCCGCCTCCTTCTCGAGCATTACTTGCTCGCAGAAGGAGGCGGCCGCACCCCAAGCGTTTGCGCATCGTACCATCGCTGTGAGCAATGTGACGAGTGTGAGGACTCCCGCCCCTAGAGCCGCCACTAGGACCCGCCTCGGCGTGTCCCACGCTGGGCACTCGGTCAGCGTGTGCAGCTCTGTGTCCTCGCTCGCATCACAGTGATGGCACTCGGACGTTGGCTCCTTCCGGATCCGACACAGGTAACTCCCGAAACACCCGTGTCCGGTAACCTGCGTCAGCCGGTACGAGAGGCTGCCGTGTGGCCTCTCTAGCCACTCCTCCATGATGGGTCTTACCGCCGCTATTACGGCGTGCCCTGCGCTTGGTCGCCCAAGTCGTAGCTCCCATTCCGCTACCATGTCCCTGTGGAGCTGAGACCTCACGGCCCGAATTTCTTCGGGCTCGGGTTCCCGTCCCTGCTCCCGCACCTCCTTACGATACCGATATAGCATCGAACACTTTGTCATGGGCTGTATGTTTACTGTTGGATGGAGAGCAGCCCTATCTTTTAGTAACGTTCTACGACAGCCACGGAATAAAATGGGGGGTGGCTCTATCGTACTGCTATATAACTCTAACTCAATTCGAGATTTTACGACAACTTATATCGTAAAACAATAGTAGGGCGCATACACATGCTGAGTCATCAGTTTAAATATGTGCAAAAGCCGTGAAAAAATAACCCCACAACGTTTATGAGTTGAAATCATGCGACGTCATAATTGTAATCGGGAGTTTTTAACAAGCTATGTTTAAGCGAGTGTTAGTTATTTTATACACTCACTATGGTGTTAATAAACTCACACCACAAAACCACATGGTTCGCAGGGAAGTATAACCTTTCATCCCTTATTTTACCCCTTGAGGGATCATTTCTTTAAAACTTTATTTGTCATTACTAACCTCTTTCATTGTTTATAATCCTGAAGAGATTGCGAGGGGCTCTTAGTCAAGGGGTAAGTTAGTAGTTTAACTCTTCATATTTACGTTAATCCCAGTTGCATTCGAAGCTTTCAGCTTGTAGTCTGGAGTCCGCTTTACCAGTCTAACTGCGGATTTGGCTGAACTTCGATATTTTCTGTAAAGCGACTGCCGTATATCCTCCACAATCCAAAAGCGATATCGAAGCATTGCAGTTAGACCAATTGTTGGACTGTTGATGGTTCCAACTACCCATAACGACTGCCATACATGTTCGCATGGCAACCAAGTCCGACGGCTTAACGTGCTCTTCGAGGCAAGACCAGACCAAACCAATGCAAATACCCATATGCATGCGTACAAGTAATTGCATTGAGCGGGGATCGAAGCCGCGCCTCCTGCGAAGCGGCTGCGTTCACTACCGCTACGGAGGCTGTCGAAGTTAGTAGGTTAACTCATTAGAAAGCTAAGCACTACTAACCAGATCAGTCTTTGAATGGGTGACTATTCTTAACACTCAATGTGTCCGTGCATTGGAGTGCAAGTTATTCTATGATCATCAGAACCGATTACCATACATACATATGGCAGGTATCTTCTCGAGCGGGACTCGAACCCGCAGTCTTTCCCTTACAGGGGGAATGCCTGACCAATTCGGCTACCGAGACACGCCCGATATGATTCAAATTTCCCATCTTATACGTCTTTTAAGGCGACGACGTGGCGTCATCTACCGATTTTCTTACGAACTATCGGAATCAATGAATGATGTTACAATCATTTTTAAACATTGATTTTTGATAACTGCGCCCAAACAATTGAAGGAATTTTTACAGCATTAAGTATGCTAACTATACAAATCGAATACATGGGGAAAAAGAATCTTCTCGGGCGGGACTCGAACCCGCAGTTCTTACGAAAATCGGTAGATGACGCCACGTCGCCTTAAAAGACGTATAAGATGGGAAATTTGAATCATATCGGGCGTGTCTCGGTAGCCGAATTGGTCAGGCATTCCCCCTGTAAGTGAAAGACTGCGGGTTCGAGTCCCGCCCGAGAAGATTCTTTTTCCCCATGTATTCGATTTGTATAGTTAGCATACTTAATGCTGTAAAAAAAAAATTCCTTCAAATATGGCAGGTAGTTGGAACCCTCAAAAGTGCCAACAACGCATCTAACTACTGAACTTCGTTATCTCCTTTGTGGGTTGTTTGTGGAGGTAAAATGCCAGTCACTTCACAAAAAAATATCGAAGTATGATTGAAATTTTTATAGCATTTATTATGCTAACTTTTAAATTCGAAATACATTTCGTGAGAAAGTTGGTAGATCGCTTCACCATCGCCCTTAAAAGACGGATATAAAGAGAAGGGAAATTGTTTCAGGTGTGCCTCAATAGCTCAGTTGGAAGAGCATTCCCACTGTAAGGGAAGGTCGTGGGTTCAAGTCCCACTTGAGCGCTTCATTTTTCCCGATGTAATTCGAAAATATAGAAGGTCGGCCGTTTCGTAATTACTCTAAAAAGCGACCTCAACTAAGTTATGAAAGGCTCAGAGTGTCCTATTATAAAACGTATTACGATTATTGAAATAAAAAAGTTGCAACCCCATAAAGTTTCTACATTTACAGCTAGTTATAAAAACAAATAGTGTAGTGTTACCACCAAAATATTCAAGCACAGGCGTTCATATAATAAAAAGAAACATTTTAATTTAGAAAACAAACGCAGGAATGTTATTTAGACAAAAAATCTCATAACGCACCGAACTCATAATGCTTGCACGTTTCGGTGGTGTCGCGTGTGGACGAGTACAGAATATTTCGCATGTTGGAAATAATTAAAACGTCGTTCTCATGTTCAATTAAAATATTATGTAACCGCCACGAAAATATGTGAGTACGTGGGCTTTTCGGAATAGAAGGACATGTTATGATCTAGGTGCTATCTCGGACTTTCTCGCGTGGAATTCACTTTCATCTAGTCTATTGTAGTTGCCTATTGGAGTCATCGGTCCATTGATGGTCAACGGCATTTTTATTTTGTTTTGTACAGACCTATATAAAACGTCATCACCCAAAGCCATTAGCATTACATATTTTGATCGGCGACAGGCTCGTCCCGAATCAAGAATTGCCTCATGAGATACAGGTTAACAACTTAGTTCAGGATACAACGACTCTGTTTACCCATAATTTGTGGTTTTAATGAATATATTATCTTATCTAATTATTTTATTACGGAGACCGTAAGTCATAGTTGATGAATGACGAAATGTGGGTGTTGATACACCTCTGCTTACTCCTTCGGAGCTTTACAGACGTGAATATATGTATATATTTCGATGGAATCCTAAATTCTATACAATTTTATTTTAAAAGCATTATTCTATAACAATACTCAGTCCTGAATCATTGGCAGCCTCTGTGGCATAGCGGTAGTGAACGCGGCCGCCACGCAAGAGGCGCCGGTTCGATCCCCGCTCAGTGCAAATATTTTTATATTGAATAACACACTTATACTTTTCCACTGAGTTTACTTTATTTCTAACCTAACCTAACCAAGGCGAAACCGGTCAGATTTAGAAATAAAATAAACTCAGTGGAAAAGTACAAGTGTGTTATTCAATATGTGTAGCAGATTCCACCAAGCGCCATCAAACTCCAGTATAAAATATTTTTATGCTATTGTATTTGCTTTAGGGGAAATGGGTGAAATGGCCCTACGCAAGAGGGCGGATCACCCGTCCGGCCGCAGCGTCCCCTGCTGGCAGAAAGTAAGTAAGTAAGTAATGGGTATTTGCATTAGTCTGGTCGTGCCTCGGGGAGCACGTTAAGCCGGCCGTCTCGGTTGCCATACCAACATCTATGGCAGTCGTTCCAGGTAGTTGGAGCCCTCAAAAGTCCAACAACTGGTTTAATTGCAATACTTCGATATCACCTTTGGTTTGTAGAGGTCAGATGACAGTCGCTACACAGAAAATATCGTAGTTTAGCCAAATCTGCAGTTAGACTGGTAAAACAGACCCCGGACTACAAGCTGAAAGCTTTGGATGTGACTGGGATTAACGCTAAGATGAAGAAGAAGACTCAGTTCTCAATCTCGATTCGAGGACAAATTGTATTCTAGATAATCAATGCCTCTGTGGCGACAGTCGACAGCCTCTGTGGCGTGGCGGTAGTGCAGGCCACTGCCAGGCTGGAGGCACGGATTTGATTCATGATCATTCAAATATTTGTATGCATGAATATGGCTATTTGCATTGGGTGTTTCTATATATAATATGTATGTATTTACAAAAAAAAAGTATATAAGTATGTTTATCCGCATTCTAGATTCCATAACACAAGCAATAAAAAGCTTACCATGGGTCTAGATAGCGTTGTGTAGAATGTTGTGGAATATTTATTTATTTATTTGTTTAATGTCATTGTGAGAGCTGATTCACAATTGAACGTTGTTCTAGGATACAGGCCTAAGTTTTTAAATACTATCGATATTCACTCTATTGACTATCTCTGACTATCGGTGAACTGCCGATAGTCATTTCCAGTAGCCTCACTACAGCCACTGGCTATAGGAGCCATTCTTTATTTGACACTAGCTCGTGTGCAGTAAAGCTATTTGTATCGCGAACGAGTGCTCGGGGACACATTTTTCTAATAAAGATTACACTATTACTCTCATAGAGATGCATTGTGTAGTTAGTCAACATGAGGAAGATGTTGAAGAATAGAGTGCTCAAAATGATCTTAATTCCTTGGCCCCTCCTTCCTGTGATATTTGGTACACATCTTTAGTTAATAATACAATTTAAAATAATAAAACAGTTTGGTTTTGCTCTTAGCTTAGTTTTAAGATAATTTTTAGTCTTTGTAGGTCAAGATATTTCTGACGCTAACTGTACATTGGTATAAGTAGGTACTATAAAATTATATGTATAAACTGTTGAAAGTATCCTTAGTTGTGACTTCAGACTTGCATCATAGGTTGGATACAGTTAGCGTCATAAATATCTTGACGACGAAGTCTCAAAATGATCTTCAAACTCTGGCATTATGAGCAAATCAAACTGTTTTATTGATTTAAATGGTATTATTGTCCGAACTAGAGATGTGTATCAAATATTAGACCAATCAGTCAACTGGAACGGAGTAAAAATTTTAATTAAGATGTTTTGAGTACTTTGTCCATCGACTTCTTTCTGATGTTGACTGCACAAGGGACCTATCAGGATTTCTAGGGTTCCCAACAGGGTTTCCAACTTCCCTCAGTCAGTACGGCTGATGATCAGCGAACAAGGCTCTAATGTAGGCTTCTCTCTCGAAATTGAAGGGTCAGACGGCAATCGTTCCCGTAAAAGCCAATATTTCTAGAGAATTGGTAGGGGAGCACGTCCTGAGCTAGCTATGATGATAATGTTATCACAGTAAACAACCTATGAACACTTATACTATGACGTAAAGATAGACATTATTATGAAAAGTTTCAACTAGAATATAGCTTTATTTTTATTCAAGTCAAATAAGTATTACACAGTCAAAATTACATTATAGTCATAAAATCCATACTAATATTATAAATGCGAAAGTAACTCTGTCTGATTTTGATGAAATTGGTATGGGGGTAGATTACACAATGAGGAAGGACATAGGCTATGTTTGGTCGCGATAACCGACATCCACGCGGGCGGAGCCGCGGGCGAAAGCTAGTAATGTCTAATTTATTAACCTGTTCTTCACCATACCCGGGCCAAATATGCCCATCACACTGGTGGCATTACCACGTTGGAAAGCGATGGCCAACCTTTGCCCCAGGTATGAGGCGGAGCGAGAGTCACCTGTTTTTCCCCTCAAACTGCACCCCAACAACTCGTACCCACCGTCTCGACCGTTTCCAGTTTTAATTAAACCAATAGTATTGAAGTATTCAGCTGTCGAATATGTCAACTACATAAATACACAGTTGCTTACAACACAATGGAAATGTCAACTCAATATATCGGACATTGTTGGATATTGGAACCGATTCTTGCGTATCTCATCGAACAAATAAGATCGAAAAAAGATATTTGAATTTTGAAATTTAATTCTGCTTGACATCAGATATTGGACTTAACGGTAAATAAAAAAAATACTTCAAAAAGAAATAGCTCAAAATTATAAATCAATGTAATTTTGAATAAATAATTATGTCTATGCATTTTTCCAGAAATATATTAATTTAAATATTTATGCCAAACATACATATATGGTTAATAATCTTCGTCTTCTATAATAAATTAACTCAGTTTATTAAAATGATAATCCATACTAATATTATAAATGTGAAAGTAACTCTGTCTGTCTGTATGTTCGCTTTCACGGCTAAACAACTGAACCTATTATGATGAAATTTTATATAAAGGTAGATTAGACCTTGACAAAGGACATAGGCTATGTTTGGTCGCGATAACCAACATCCAGGGAGGCGGAGCCGCGGGCTAAAGCTAGTATTAAATATAAATTATGAGGTACGAGTACTTAGTAATACTTTGTGATAATATACGTCGCTTTGGACACCACTGAACAACATTTTAACTAATCCAGTTTACAAACTTTTGCAACAACAGAATCGACACCATTGTTGGACATTGTCAGTGAGCAGCACGAATACAAATTTCGCTGACAACAGAATATTATTAGTTTACTGTACAACTTAACTGGGATCAAATACAGTTAACTTAGTTTCGCAGTTAGAAACTGTAATATCTCAACGGATAATTTGTACATACATACATACATAAAATCACGCCTGTTTCCCATAGGGGTAGGCAGAGATCACGGATCTCCATATTTGCCACGATCCTGACACACTACTCTCGCTTCAATCACTCTCATTACATTCTTCACGCATGCTCGTCGGTTTAGGGTACTCCTGACCAGCGCCTTTTCTAAAACTTCCTCGATTTGGGCCAGGTATGTGCGCCTAGGTCTTCCCCTTCCGACGGTACCATCCACACTCGCCTCATACACCTGTTTCGTAAGTCTTCTTTCATTCATTCTCTCAACATGTCCGAACCATCTTATCATTCCTCTCTCAATTCTCGTCACTACATCTTCTATCACTCCACATCGCTCTCTTATCACGCTATTTCTCACTCTCATCATCATCTCTCAAGGTCAATCCACACATACTTCGCAACGCACGCATTTCTACATTCACTCTACTCTGATGCTTTTTCTGCCACACCCAACTTTCGCTACCATACTTTCATACTAATATTATAAATGCGAAAGTAACTCTGTCTGTCTGTCTGTCTGTCTGTCTGTCTGTCTGTCTGTATGTTACGCTTTCACGCCTAAACCACTGAACCGATTTTGCCGAAATTTGGTATAGGGGTAGATTAGACCATGAGAAAGGACATAGGCTATGCTTGGTCGTGATAACCGACATCCACGCGGGCGGAGCCGCAGGGAAAAGCTAGTAAGAGATAATTGATAATTTGTTGCAGCTAATAAATCAATGATATACAAAATCTTCCAAATTAACATAACATAACGTTTAAACTATCGCGTTCTATGATATACAATAATGTTAACAGGAATTAACGCGATCACGGTATCATAAGAGATAATTGATAATTTGTTGCAGCTAATAAATCAATGATATACAAAATCTTCCAAATTAACATAACATAACGTTTAAACTATCGCGTTCCATGATATATAATAATGTTAACAGGAATTACACGATCACGGTATCATAAGAGATAATTGATAATTTGTTGCAGCTAATAAATCAATGATATACAAAATCTTCCAAATTAACATAACATAACGTTTAAACTATCGCGTTCCATGATATACAATAATGTTAACAGGAATTAAGAGGAATAAAAATGATAAATCTGGTTTTCAGGCGTATGTTTAGAGACCAACTCCTTTTTTATTTGTGGACCTATTTAAAAATTGTTTATACTGTTTTATTTGTTGGTTTCTTGTCTACATTTGGTACATTTTTAGTTATTCTAACTTTATAATTACTATATGAAAATCATTCCCAAAGCAAAAAGGTCACTCAAAAGAAAACTCACAACTACTTCTAAACGAAAAAGAATTTTTACGTAATTTTTTAACTAAAAGAAAGACAAATATCTGGAGTAGAAGTGGTACATTTTTCCGTTCAATACATTGACTTTTGAAGTCACAGGCCACGTTTTTGTTACGTTCTCGTGAGTTTGGCTTAGCGGGTGCCTATGCGGGGGCCGGGCGGCAGTGCCGTGATGGCTGTTGGACGGGGAGGTTGTGCTTCACGTTTTCGCAGCTTTGACAGCAACACAATTCGAGACTAATGCATAAGTGGACAGATAAGACACTTCTATGAGACGCCGAAAGTAAATTCGGTAAAAAAAGCTAAAGCTTTAAACTCTCAAGAAATACATGAAAATGTTGTGTTGATTATTTTATTCACACACTTTATTTGTTATCAGCTGTTGCCCACGGCTCCAGGCACGTAGATTTTGGATGCCGTTCGTAGTGTAATGAATGATATAAAACCTATGACACTGATAAATAGTGTGGGTTTCTTTCGGTGAAATAATTCTTAAAAATTAAAAAAAAAAAAAAAAAAAAATTTGGTTCTGTAGATCCCGAGATTAAACTATATACCTAACGTCACAAAGTACGTCTGTATAATAATAATATTATTATAGTATATTGTAGCTATAGTATTCTAATTACATATATTATATGTATATTAGAATACTATAGCTACATATATAAATATATAATATTATAAAAACATGATCACTACATATAATCACTAGTATAAAATAATTCACTTCCCGCTGTCTGTCTGTCTCTATGTATCTTTAAAATTACGCGACGGATTTTGAAGCGGTTTTCTTTAATAGATAGTATCATTCAAGAAGTAGGTTTATGTATAATACAATCTAATTAAATTGAAAATGAATCACTATTTCCCAATAGGGATTCATTTTTGGCTGGACTGGTTGAGGCTGGACCAATTTCGCTTTTTTCTTTTTTTGTTGTGTTTGTTATTGTCCGGAGAAGGTTTTTATGAAAGAAAAAGTAAAAAAATATGCTTTCTGTTCTCAAAATAATTAGGACAACTTAATATAGCCCATTGAGGTAAATTCTAATTTTTAAGGTGAAATGAAGTTTGCCGGGTCAGTTATTTTTTGGGCTTACGTTGCAAACGATGGCACTGTGAGAATGTGTAATGTGTGTGAATTGTTATGCCTATAGCATACTTATAGCTTTCATATTCACCTAACTCAATGTATCTATGCAATAAACACCCTAACCAATGGAAATATATATTCATGTCTTAGATTATTAATAATCTTAGATTCATGTAATTATGAATATAAGTGCTGAGTGGGCATCAAACCCACAATCTCTGAATGCTCCACCACTAAGCCATAGAATTTGAACCTTTTGAAATTGAATTTGTCTGTTTGTTCACAATGGACACAAACGCTACTTAGTACACGGATTTTGATACGGTATCTTTATTTAAAAGGTTTTGGTAGAATGGTACCAGAGATAAAACCAAAGTCGCGATAATAGACATCCATACGGGTGGAGCCGCCGACCTTAGCTATAATAAAGAATAACAAATACCAAATCAGTTAGGGACGTGAAGTTAGGCAGAATATGATGTGTCCACTCTGTACCCTTTTTACCGACATCTTTTCCCATATTTTTATATTATAATTACTTTAGTGACATGAGTGCGGGGTGGTGCGGGGCTGCCATTATTACGTTCGTAGACTCCACCCATTCGCTCTAAGGCATCGTCTCTAGTAAGGACCTTAACGCGATCACGGTATAGGTACAACATACATATACGTACATAGGCCAACGAATTGTCCCTATAAACAACTGGCAATTTGCTGGGATTATAGATTTGGATGATGAATCTTTTTTTTTTTTCAAAAAGAATATTAGAACCGAAATTACTAATATTTGCTCTAACGCGATCACGGTATAGGTACAACATACATACGTACATAGGCCAACGAATTGTTTTTTTTTCGTGCGGAAATCCCCTCGGATACCCCCCCTGCCGGAGCCGGAAGGGGAGGTTATGTCGGACTCGAACCGACTAAAACCGCACGCCGACTGTGGGTCTTGGTGCTAGGCCGTAGGTGAGGTTGTCATAGACATATCCCTCGCACCCCGGCTGACCCAGGGCCATCCCTTACGGTCTGGCCCTCCTCAGGAGGGGGGACAACGGTGTCCCCAACTCGCCCCCGGAATGGGGAGGCGCGCTGTTCAGCGCGCCGCCGCCGTGGCCTGCTTCTGCTGGGGTGACAGGCGGCTCCACCCGTCACCCCCAGACCCGCGCTCATGGGGGACGGAGGTCAGTCAGTGCCCTCCGACGCCCGAGTTGCCTGCGCGCGCGGGCGGCGCGATCCGCGAGTCTTTCTCGCTCGCACCGCCTCTCCCGCTCCGCCGTCTCCTTCACGACCATTACCTGCTCGCTGAAGGAGACGCCGGCCGCCCACGCGTCCGCGCGGCGGACCATTGCTGTGAGCAGGGTGGCGAGGGTGAGAACTCTCACTCCCAGGGCCGCCACTAGCTCCCGCCTCGGTCCGGCCCATGCCGGACACAACGAATTGTCCCATAAACAACTGGCAATTTGCTGGGATTGTAAATTTGGATGATGAATCTTTTTTTTTTCAAAAAGAGAATATTAGAACCGAAATTACTAATATTTGCTCTAACGGGTCTAACCCCTCCAGCTAAGCTAAATTGCGTTAACCAACTCCGGGTTCACGTCGGTAATGTAATGGCCAGGATTCGAACCCGGGACCTTACGATCGTAAGGCTGACTCCATAACCAATAAGCTACCGACGCCGACGCTATACGTATTTCAATATAAAAAGAAATCAAACAATCCAAGAATATCAGTTATTTATGAAAAAATATTTATGGATTGACACGTATTTTGAGGTTTATGACGTCGACACAATGATGTGTCAATTCCATACATTGCTTTATCTATTCTATTCTACAAACATAGTAGGTACCATCCCGTGGTACCACTTGTCTAAAATGGCAGTACTGGTTTCTCTTATGTGCCGAAAGTCTATTGCACTTGTGGCCACACCACATGTACCCAGCGCCATCTAGTGACATCAAGCTGAATTACTACGTCACTACGAATCCTGCATCGCGAAAGTGAAGTTCTCGCGCTCTGGTACAATATTGTAGAATGTCCCAACGACAATCGTTGGGCCGCGGCTCGCCAGGTGTGATTACCTTACCCAAAGGGGGCCATCTCGAAAGAGATGGTCCTGGATCTGCCGGGGTGCGAGAGATATGCTTTTGGCAATCACACCTCCGGCAACCAAGGATCCAAGAAGGCGTGCGTTTTGGTCGGTTCGGGTCCGACATAACCGCCTCCACCGGCTCCGTGGGGGTGGTATCTGTGGGGATTTTTCGCACGATAAAAAAGGCGTGATCACCTTGCCTGGTCGGAGGATCCCCCCTTCATGTTTGAAGAACGTCACACCTCGTTCATCCAAACACTACAAAAGCAGGCATACCGCATTATCAGTTCTTTCACCATCATCTAATTATAATATTCACAACGCTCCAGTGTGTCATAATTAGTAGTTATTAATAGGTACAAAGTTCTAATTATGTGCCGGTCACTGTACAGATCACTTACAGAAGTTTAACTGATAAAGTATACATTGGTCAACACTGTTAACCAGACGAACAAAACATCCCCAGTAGTTAACAGTATTAGCAACTCGGTATTGACCAACCGGAATTACCTCTGATTATAGAGACGACAATTGACCTAAAAATAGAAATGGGTTCGAATTTAAAAAATATCTTAAAAATGAAAAAAAATATTTTAGAGCGTGATTTTTCGGTAGTCGGGTTTTAGTTTTAAACTTTATTTTTTATTTATATTATTTTGGGGCAAGGTAAAGCTAATAATTTATACATATTTAAAATGTGCTTATTAAGCCCTTTCATTTGATACCAAACACGGCATATTTATCTCAAATTTATTTTTAACATAGTACCTTATGAGCGCTAGAGGGCGCCACACAAGATTGAGTGACACATCATATAGCCTATAACCATCGCACGATCAAGCCGCTTGTAACGATACCTCATATGTCCAGTTCTAATCAGTAGTTGAGGTGCTATGAGGGAACAAATGAACATACATACATACATACATACATACATACATAGCCTGACAAAATCATAACCCTCCTTTTGGCTTCGCCGTAGTCGGATAATTATGTTATGTTCTCTAACGATAACGAACCCATTTTTTTAATTTTTGACTGTACTTCTGAACGGATTTCTTTTGTTTTATCGCAATTGGTTGAATAGAATCAGAACTATGACCAAAAGTCGTGATAACCGAAATCAATCATCTTCATCATCACTACATAGTATAAAACAAAGTCACTGTCGCTGTCTGTCCGTCCCTACGTATGCTTAAATCTGTTAAACATGGATTTTGTTTTTGTTTATTTTTTTTTTATTTATTTAATTATTCAAAAATAATAATAGATAGAGTGATTCAAGGGAAAGGGGTATATGTATAATATCTAGTATAGGGTGCAACGGGATCGGGATCTGACGCACCGCCGCGCCGGCGGAAAAAAAAATTGCGGTACGAAGTTCACTGGGTCAGCTAGTATAATTATATATTTGACTTAAAGAGGTATATATATCTAGCAACATCATACCGAAAACTTCTAACTTGAACTACTAACGTTTACCTGTCGAATGCCCGCACCTCTAATTGCACCCAGAAATATCACATTAATGCAGAAACAAGTTAGTTACACAAATTAATTAATGGCACGTGTGGTTGCATAGTTAAAATGTTCGCGTATTTATTTCAGGTCGTATTTTGTGTTTATCTTATTATACAGAAATTTAGTGCTGCAGCGCGGTAGAATCACAGACCCCGTTGGAACTAAAATTATGTATGAGAAAAGTTAGTTGGCGCCTAGTTCGACTAAGTATCTATATTTTGTACTGCTGGCCGGTTGTGTTATCGTGGCTAGCAAGATTAATATGAATTTGGGAGAATCCTCACAGCATTTTTCTATTTACACGCTAATAAATTAGCATGTAGTAGTAATAGTTTGTGCGAAACACTTAAAAATATTAATACACCTCAGCTTTTTGACAATTTAGCAGGGTGCAGTCAATTGACGGACCATCCATCCATTCATATACTCATGTCTGTAAATACCCGAAGGGGGTTGGCAGAGGTGTACTAGCACCCATGTTTCGCCAATTATGATTTTCAGTCCCACGACGTAATAGGGAGCGAGCCTGTTGCCGTCTAGCGGGCCCTTTGTCTTGGGCTGTATGTTTACTGTCGGACAGACCAAGTATCCATACTAATATTATAAATGCAAAAGTAACTCTGTCTGTCTGTCTGTCTGTCTGTCTGTATGTTACGCTTTCACGCCTAAATCACTGAACCGATTTTGATGAAATTTGGTATAGGGGTACATTAGATCATGAGAAAGGACATAGGCTATGTTTGGTCGCAATAACCGACATCCACGCGGGCGGAGCCGCGGGCAAAGCTAGTAAAAAAATAATTTAGATAGTTAATTTTATGAAAATGATAAAAAGAGAAGCACAACTAATATAGTATTTACCATATAACTCGGTAGCAGAAAAACAAACAGTACCTACCTACAACTTAATAAGAGTGGTAAGAGTTCTTTTTAGATAAATCGATAAATTTTTTCCTACCTTGGCATAAAATACTCAATAACCAATTCCTTCACCACTACAATAGCTCTATAACCGACATATTTTCATTCGCTCACGTATTTTTGAAACGTTTTTGTGTACGCAACGTTCAGTAAATTGTACTTTGGCTTTCGGACCGAAAATAAAACACAATTGCAAAGTGAATTTACGAAAAACAAGAGTAACATGCACTGCAATAACGTTTAAAATTTTGTTCACGACTGTACATAGTTATGGTACAACAGTAAGTTGTTCTGTCCCAGTGGGTCTTATTTCTTGTTCCGGAAAAAACTGTACAGTCCGCTACAATCGTGTTTCGGCGTTCTGTTTTTGTTTGTTGCGCGTAATGACTGAAGTTTTCGTAAGTAAATTTTATAGTGAGTGGTTACTGGATGTGTTTTAATACAGTTTGTGTTTTTCGGAATCGTTTTTAGTGTTTAATGTGTTATAATTTATATAGGTATATTTATATTACACAGCGCCACCTAGCTCCAGGCGCAGGCTTTCGGCCTTTCAAGGTTATTGGGAGTACTTTAAAGGATAGTTTTATCTTCTTGGGGGTCTTGATTTACTGTATAAATTAAACTAAAAGGCAACCAGAAACCATGCTAAGCATACTTTACTTTCAGCTTATCATCACGCGAGGTGAAGTCATATTTCCATGACCTAAACATTTTTTACATGAAAGAGTCGTAAATATAAGGTCAACGTTGTCCAAACTCAGTTTTATTGCCCTTACTGGGCTCATCAAGATGTCTATCTAATATGGCAAAAAAATGCGTCGGAATGAAGCGAAGTGTGTTACACGACTCTCAATTAATTTTATGGGAAATAAACCATTGCGGCCATTTTCTTTTTTATAAATATAAAATGGAACAAAGTACTTAACTAGATAGTTTATACGCCAGTGTCAAGAGAGTTAGTGCCTTAATAGTTAACCTGAAATTTATTGAGAACTTTTTTCGATTGGCACGACATAGAAATGATCTTTGTTTTTTATTTTTAATGATATGGTGCCTTGCATCGGTTATATGGTTATTAATGATTCTGCCAACCTCGGTGGAGAGTAACGCACATTTTTATAATATGTAGTACCTTAATGTAGTGCTTTTTATTAATTACTAGTTTTTGCCCGCGACTTCGTCCGCGTTAAGTTCGGAACAGAAAGGTTTAGAACACGCGCTCCCCACGCATAATGACCAATAACTTTTGCTCCCGCGACCCAGATAGTTCCTTCCCTTAAAATTTCGGTGAGGCTGGTACTTCACGCAATTGTACCAGGGTAACAGAAACACTGAAAACGTTTATATGGGAAAAAGAAAAGGGCTGACCCTCTCCCGGCAATTATTCGAATTTTTCTCACCTTTTAAACCTTCCCTAGACTTCCACGAACATTTCAAGACCAAGATAAGGTGAATCCCTTCAGCCGTTCTCGATTTTTAGCGAGACTAACGAAAAGTAATTGATTTTTATATATATAGATTTAACATCATGTCCTAACATAGATGGAATATAAGCACAAAATAAGCCAGCTGAAGTGGCCACATCAGTGGAAGAATAAAAAACGTAGGAAAACATTGTTAGTAAATGTAGGTAGGTACTACTAAAATACTTTTTGTCTAATCTCTCTACGGATCAACATTACATTACATTTTTACTCTCTGTGCTTCTAATCTGATGCGCTGTCCTAGTGAGAACCGAATTATAGTTTTCTATAGTTATTATAGTTTGATAGTCCGGTCGCCGCGCGAAGCTGAACCGGTACTGTACCGGAACCAGAGCCTACAACTGTCCTACGGACCCGAGTTTCGGGTCTTAGAATCCGGTTAGAGAACTCCACCTCTGTGGTGCCTGCATCCATCTAATCTCGAAGTGCAGGGCACCCGCCTGGAGAGCTATCCAGTTGCAGCTGCTGCCACCCCTAAGCACTGCGGACTGTGAGAACAACGTCTACGAGGGACTGCTACCGTCTCCGAGCATCTGTGGCAAGAGCCAGCCGAGTGCGGGGCACCTGGGGTGTGCCAGACCTCTCTACAGTAGCAGAACGCCTAAGCTAAGTGACCAGCCAGTTCTCTGGCAGCAGCGGAAAAGCACTGACACTCGAATCTACCCACCCCTGAGATCCTAAATGAGGGCCGGGGAATAAAACTGTAATATACACTTTTTTTTTATACAGGGCACGTCAATTTGACTTCACCTCGCCTGATGTTAAGCTAAATACAAAGTCTCGGAAAGAGGGTCACCATCGTAAACATTTACCAAGTTAACAGTGGTGGCACTCAGCTTGAAGGCCTCATTAGATGCCTTTTCATTATGCTGCCCCGCTTAAAGGACCCGGGACTGCAGGAAGAAGGAAACACGTGAGCTGGCAGGGAATTCCAGGTCTTAGTGGTGCGGCATAGGAATGAATCACTGAAACGCTTGGTTCTAGCAGGTATACTCTGCACCGTAAATGGATGGCATCTTAGCCCTGCACGTGTCGTCCTGTGAAGGAAAGGGGAGGGTGGGACTAATTGGAAGAGCTCGTCAGAACATTCACCATGGTAGAGACGTTAGAAAACTGCCAAAGACGCAACATCTCTACGCATCTGCAAAGGCTCGAGGGTGTTCGTGACCTCAGTATTCCCAATAATGCGGACCGCACGTCGCTGCAACCTGTCGAGAGCATCTAGTAAGTACACTTATTCGTCTTTTTATTTCCTGGTCCCTGTGACCCTCCAAGGTTACAGTGGCGCGGCTCTACATTTACTCCTGGTAAATAAGCTGCTCTCAAGTATCAAGACTTAATCGCAACACGCATATTATTATCACTTTCTTTGGGATTACCCACGCACTCTCAGATAATGTTACCCGGAATATTAATACACACGATCGCATTATACATTATACACACAAATAGGCCGGATCGGCAGCTAACCCTGCGCCCGCCGTGTCCGTACGTCAGAGTAATCTGTATTTAGTGTCGCACCACTAATCCACTCGTATCGAATTATCTCTTATCTCACCCTATACTAAGCTTGCCATGCGAATACGGAGGCTTAGGGGGGTTAATGTGACGCACACAAACTTATTATTTATTTTTGTATGCGATTGTGTGCTATGTCAAATTTTAATAATAGTCGGGTCACGGTGATGGTAACCACCTCCCATCAGGCCCTCGATTCTGCTTAAGCTAAACCATTGTTGTGTTATAGTCAGTGCAAAATTACATTAAATTTTAGACTTTATTTCAATACGTCTAAAGTCCAAAATTGATTGGAAAAAGTTTTAATACACTTTTTCATTAACGACTATCATAATATACGTCAAATACCTTATGCTGGTCATTGAAAGTCTAGTGGGGCTCATCCATTTTTAAATCAAGATTCAGCCCTGAGTATCGTTGTGAAATACGGATCTTAATCTAATAATAGCATCTAAACAACAGAATACTTAGATAAAATCGTACTGACGTATTCAAATTCTATGTCCAATCCATCGTAATTGCGGCATAGAATAGATAATAGTACTGATTGTGACGTCTAATAATAGACAGTAATTACACTGGCCAGCCTCTCGTAGGCTGAGTGGATGCCAGTGTATGTGTCAATTAAGTAGGATATCTGTAGTCTGGACATTAAGATCATTCTGAGCACTTTGTTCATCAACATCTTCCTGATGCTGACTGTACACCGAATCTACCGTTCACGCCAGGATCCAGGACTGTCTGAAGAAGAAAAGGAGGTAAGTAATTTTAAATAACCCTTTTACAGTCGGTTAAAAGTAAGTCACATCATAACAATTTATTTATTTATTTATTTATTTAAGATTTATGCACACACAATACAAACATAATATATATTGGATGAAAAAGTTAGTACATTGGTACTGCTTATTTCTAAAAGAAATTTCTTCCAGCAGACCGGCGAGAGGAGATCGTGAAGAAAAGAAAGAGTTGTGAATGTGTGTATATGGTAAGGGTAGAGAAAAATAGTACACACACACTTAACATTACAAAATATATACATATTATGTAGTAATAATTAATAAATAAACATATGTTATACTATATAATAATATAATATATACATCATCCTACATAAACCTACATAATTATATCAAAATATACATAAACATACATAATACAATAAATAAGCAGATATTTATGCATATAGGAGAATCACCATCCCTCTTCCACTCCGCGACTTAGAGTCACATAGTGGAAGATAGATAATGACTTCGAACTTTATTTCTAAACACAGACAATGTGTTGCTAGCTCTGATATCAGATGGTAACGAGTTCCAAAGTCTAACCGCTTGCACAGTGAAGGAACAGGAGTAGAAGTCAGTTTTATGGGAGGGGAATTTAAGGAGAAAGCGAAGGCTGGATCTGCACGGGTCATCAGGAGCACGTATAAATGAGAACCGCTCCCTCAGGTAAGACGGCGCAGCAGGGTTGTACAGAATGTTGAAAAGACAACAGAGAATACGAGTGTTCCTACGCTGGCGAATAGGGAGCCACTTGAGTTCTCTGCGAAACTGCGAGACATGGTCGTACTTTCTCAGGTTGAATATGAACCGAATGCATAAGTTTTGCAATCTCTCCAACTTGTTTAAGAGTTCCTCAGTGATGTCTAGAAAACAGGCATCTGCGTAGTCTATAATGGGTTGGATAAGAGTTTGGGCAAGGGAAATTTTGGTTCTGAAAGGCAGAAAGCTCTGGAGACACTTTAGGGAGTGGAAGCTGTAGTGTACTTTTCTGCTAACCTCATTGATATGAGGACTCCAGGACAAGTTAGCATCAAAGAGTACTCCCAGATTCTTAGCTGTATCCGAATAGGGTATCCGAGTTCCATCCAGCGTGACAGGAGCAAGTGTGGAGAAATCGAGCTGCTTGCGCATGTGAGTGCTACCAATAATCATTGCTTTGGATTTGGTTGGATTGATACGTAGTCCGAATGATTTAGCCCAGGCACTAATGCAATCCAGCTCGTGGTTCATGGCAGCTACTGCAGAGGAGGCATCAGTCACCGCAAAATGATTGTATATCTGCAAGTCGTCGGCATAAAGATGGTAGCCAGATGAGATCAGTCCGGTGACAGAGTTGATGAAGATGGAGAACAGGAGAGGAGAGAGGACACCACCCTGTGGTACACCCGCAACAAGTCCACACCAGTCGGAAGACTCCTGGCCCAACTGAACGCGCTGCGACCGCCCTCGCAGATACGAATCAAACCAGGTGATAGCATTAGAGGAAACATTAATACTCTTCAATACGCCAAGCAAAATGTCAAAATCGATCGAGTTAAAAGCACTACTAAAATCCAGCAATATTAGTAAAGTTAGTTCTTTCCTCTCAAGGGCCCATCGAATATCATCTGTCACTTTAACGAGAGCCGTAGCTGTACTGTGGCCTTTACGGAATCCCGATTGAAAAGTGCTGAGGAGATTAGAGGAAGATAAAAATATAGATAGTTGCTGGTGCACGATATGCTCGAGAACTTTTGAGAGAAACGGAAGTATGGAAATTGGCCGAAAATCGGTAACTGTAGAAGGCTTAGGAGATTTGGGTAATGGAATGATATAAGCTGGTTTCCAGGAGTCAGGAAAGGTACCAGAGAATAGGGAATAATTGAAAATGTGAGTTATAATAGGAAGTACAGTAGGGAGAAGTGGAAGAATCATACTAGAGCAGATCTGATCAGAACCAGTCGCGGACGAGGAAATAGACCGCAGAGATTTTAGTGTTTCCGCCTCTGATACAGGTATTAAATGAAAAGGTGGAGTCTGTGGAGTGGAGACACTAGTAAGCGCATGTAAAGTGCTCTGTTTGGTACCTGCATCCAGTGAGACTGGTGGTAGAGAGAAGTGGTCATTTAGGGCACACAAGTCTATGTCCCTGGGGTCATAGACGGGTGATTTGCCAATGCCAACAGACCTGAGAAATCTCCATGTATCCGAAGAGCTTCGGTTGTTGAGAGAGTCATAGAAATGGCGTCGCTTTGCGTCTCTACACATACGGCTGCAGCGGTTGCGTAGGGTCTTGAATGCGAGCAAGTTTTGATCCGATGGACTGCCTCTGTAGCGCCTTTTTGCTTTGTCCCTGCGAGCCATTAGGGTTTTAATCGAAGCATTCAGCCAAGGCGCCGGGTTGTGCCTGATCTTGACTCGTCTTAGGGGGGCGTGATGGTCAAACAATTCTATAACCCTCGACCCGAAAATATCCACCATTTCATTGACATCTGTCGAATTCAAAATGGGTGTCCAGTCAGTGCCACTGGCGTCACGACGTAATGCCTCTAGGTCAATACCCCTAAAATTGCGAAGACAACGGTACTGTGCCTTACGTTTAGGAGGTCTTATCCGATAAGAGATGTATATTAGGTCGTGATATGAAAAAGGGGCAGGTAATTGGCCATGTGTATCTACGTAGTCAGAGGAGGATACTATAAGGAGATCAAGTAAGGTGGAAGGGTGGCCAGGGGGATGGTGAGTGGCAGGTAGTGGCAAAGCATTAAAGTTGTAGGAGGATAGAATGCCCATTAGTTTTCGAGACCGGCTGTCATCCTTCAATAAGCAGGTATTAAAGTCACCCATTATGACTACGTGATCATAAGAAGGAGAGTGAGAGTGGAGTAGATTCTCAAAGTTATTGAAATAATCAATATGCATATTTGGACTATAGAATACCCCGAGTAGAACCGTAGTGTGGACTAACTTAATTTCTATAAACAAGTGCTCAGATGTCTTGACAGTACAGGGAGAGGGCGATGCGCTAACAATATTGTAGGAAATGTTGGCTCGTAGGTATATGGCTACACCACCGCATCCCATTCCTATTCTATCATTTCGAACCAGAACAAAGCCGGGAAGTGAAACGAGAGTAGAGGGTATGGAGGGTTTTAAAAATGATTCTGAGACAAGTATAGCATCCACCGGGGAGTTACTAAAAGATGCCAGGAGGTCAGTATAGTGGCCAAGAAGACTCTGTGCATTGATGTGGACTAAATTAAGGTTCTTAGGATAATTAGAAAATAATGAAGTGATTCCATCGTGCAGGGTAAGAGCAGGAGAGAGAGACTCGCCATCCGCGCTAACAAAGCTATCCGTATCTGAAGAGCATGAAAAGAAACTGTTATTTATATTGTCGAAATCTTCCGGGTTATGCATAAAGTATAGAATAAATATTTAAATACGTATAAATAAACTACAAGATAGATAATTTAAAAAATATACAATAATGGAGTAAGGACCTTGCGATCTCACCTACTCGCTAACCCAGTGGAGAAAAAGAAATACACATGGTAGGCAATGTGAGTCATTCGTGCTTTAACGAGAGAAAAAAAAAAAACAACAAATCAAAAGTGTCAAAGTAAGAATAAAAGGACGTAAAAAAAAAAAAAAAAAAAGTAAAGTAGTGAAACCGGACTCCCATACACGAAAGACGTCACTTTACAATATAACAATAATATAATTTTAGTCTTTCTGTATTCGATAATACAGCCAAAAGCACACAATGAAAAATCGAAACGATAAAAAAAGAAAAACAATATTTTGATGCGGTCACTCATCTATATAAAATTCCAATAGCAATTATGTAATATCATTGAATAGCAATCTTAACATGAACACACTTCACAATCCCATTCAATATTTGGAGTAACGAAACGCGGATGTCAGATCAGTCAATGTCAATTTGCCATATTTTCCCTGATATGACATCCACTGACATTTAATGTCAGTTCACGAACAGTAAATATTTGATAGAATAGAAATAATAAGTAACTTAAATTTGAAAATTATTGAAAGTGAAGTGTAGTTTATAAAGAATAGAAGGTATTAGAACATGAAACTGTTGATAGTACTAATGAAGAGTGACGTAGGTACCCGAACATTTCGAATTCGTAGTAACAAAAGTTCGGGAATGACCGGTTATATGATAGCACGAAAAAGTTGGGACGTTGCGTTGTCTTAATCACGGCGACGGCGGGATGGCTTAACTAATCTTGTTGTAGTTTTCGCGGCTGTACTCATGGACGATGCAGCAGTATCTGGCCTCGGAGACCCATCAGGCTTGGCAGCAGCGTGGGGAAAATCCGCAATGAGGGCATCTAATTCAGTTTTACATTCGATTTTGCGGCGAATCTTATCGGGAGTCAGAATAACAATTTTTCCCTCCACTGACCAACAATTTTTAACACTGAAGTGCTGCCTGGCTATAGTAAATACACGATGCCGCGTCTTCGTCAGAAATTCGGACAGTGTAATGCCTGTGCCCTTGAGAGACGTCTTACTATCCCACACAGTGTTGCGCTGTTCCATGCTGTGAAATCGCACAAGGACCGGGCGCGTCTTCTCACGTGCGCCACCCAGCCTATGGCAGACATTGATGTGTTGCAGACCAACTTCTGGGACCTTCATCTCGGTGGAAATGATTCTGCGAACAGACTAGTGTAGATTTTCGTTTGGCTTCTCTGGTATACCGTGAAAAAGCAGCACCTTCCTCCGCATGATCGTTTCGTGCCTGTCTAGACCCAGTGAGAGAAGTTCTACCTGTGCCTTTATTTTTGACAAGGATTGCCACACGAAGTTTTTAAAATCAGTGTACTCACGTGACAGTGATGCTAGGTCAGGGGGTGCAGGCACAGCTCCAGGGGAGATTCTTTGCAGCTTCTCATCATATTCTTTCATCCGAGAGCTGAATAATTTCTCTAGCTCTTCAAGGCCACTAGCAAGTTTGAGATCCATGATAGATTGAGCACAAACAAGCGAACACTGTGTGAGAATTGTTTGGAACACTAGGTAGCAAGCGCAGGTGGGTTTTTAGGCAAAGTTGGTATGATTAAACATATATATTAATTATTTTACTAATTTTAAATTTAAATAATTAGTAGCAGCTCTTAATGTGTGTGTGTATAGTGCGACTACCCACACATTATCCATCAATGTTTTTAAATTAATTAGTGCGCTGCAGTTATCTCCGGGGGCGAGTCGGGGACACCGTTGTCCCCCCTCCCGAGGAGGGCCTGACCGTAAGGAATGGCCCTGGTTCAGCCGGAGTGCGAGGGATATGTCGAAGACAACCTCACCTCCGGCCTAGCACGACGACCCACAGTCGGCGTGCGGTTTTAGTCGGTTCAATTCCGACATAACCTCCCCTTCCGGCTTCGGCAGGGGAGGTATCCGAGGGGATTTCCGCACGAGAAAAAAGAGGCTCAGGTGGGGGAGGCATCCGAAGGGACTTCCGCACGAAAAAAATAAAAACAGCAGTAAGGTATGTGTGCAGTGAACTGCAATAGGCTAATTGATTTTTTTTCGTAATACATGTATTTTCTTTGATTTTTGGTGTACCTACCTATCTCTTTCTTTCGCTATTCATATATTTCTATAGATATTTCTTTTCTTCTATATTTCTCTTTATTAACATATCTGACTCAAAATATAAAGAAATAAATTAACTTCTTGTGATACATAGACAGTACCTTAAACACGTCTTCCAAATATATTTATAATGCAGTCAAAGTAATTGTGTTCCTACCGCAAACAGGCTTTTGTCAGATCCTGTGCACACTTGACCATGTACCTATTTCATAGAAGCATTTGTGTGAATTCTCGCAAGACAATAACACCATTGTAGTTGCGAGAATACGGTAAGCCTTTGATAGTTATGTGATCGTATACTACGCTCCTTGTGCGCTATACTAACTCCCCAGTGGCTCCATTCACTACGGGGTCTAGGGAGCCGTTTGCAAATTGGGAGGCAATGGTTTTGGTTTGTCGAAAGTTTACGAGAACGTTATATTTTGAAATAAATGTAACACTATATACAATCACCATACAGCTGAAAAGCAACTGAGTGGTTGATCAATTGTGGAAAATATGTCATATTGTGACAGCCTTTGTGGCGTGGTGGTAGTGAATGCGGCCGCTACGCAGGAGGTGCTGGTTCGATCACCGCTCAGTGCAAATATTTGTATTCATGAATATGGGTATTTGCATTGGTCTGCGTGTTTCTATGTATAATATGTATTTATTTACATAAAAGTATCTAAGTATGTTTATCCGCATTCTAGATTCTATAACACAAGCTAGTTAAACTTACCATGGGTCTAGATAGCGTTATGTAAAAAGTTGTGGATTTTTTATTAATTTATATGTATAGATAATTGGAATATAGCAAAATTCCTGCATTCTACAGCCAATGAAACAACCCGCAAGCAGATTCTTACCGAAATATGCCATTTTAATTCCACCGCAGTTGGATCGCGGTGACACCCACAAAATACGAGCAGAGCCGGGGCGCAATAAAAGTAAATATGCAGAGTTCCGAGGGATCGCTATTAAAGCGGCCGTAAAAGCAACGTCGAACCGCGTGCGCCGACCACCAACATTCCGAATGCGAAAATATAAACATCCTTTTTACTGTCCTGATGTAAATTTGTGAGGAAAAGTCGCCCTAGATCAGAACTTGAATAACTCAGAAATGCGCAATTTGAAGTCATTATTTTGACTTACTTTTACGCCAAGTAGCGTTCATTTAAGAACAATAATATTTGTATGTGCCAATGCACCCTTACCCGTTCTTACCCGTCTACGGCAAAGTATGACATCACAGGTATGATTCCCAGATCATGCAAAGTAAAATGTTATTTTTTTACGTAGCCACCTACATGAATAATCATGTTCATAGTAACACTTGCTATAAGCTATGTCTCTGTTAACACGAGGTATGGATTGAACTGGAATACCTTCTCCTTTCTGGCCAGTTTATCCTTATTTATCATTCCTGGTGACTTACCTACACTCAAATAAAATGATTAGGTATAAAAATTCTTGATTTATGACTTATCGGAGTTTTTCTTGAAGGCACCAATGTGTTGTGTCTATAGTTTTTTTTTTCGCTTGAACTTCCAGCGCTGCCATAAAAAACTTTGAGACGCGTGTGACATCTCTTGAGCTAACATAATGAGGATGGTAAGTTTGTGTTTTCTCTTACCCACCTGACGGTAACTGGTTCCCATTGCCAATCTTCTTTAAATAATATGAAATTGGTTTGTGTACGCTTCAAAAGCTCAAAAAGTTCTTTAATTGAGCTTAAATAAGTCCTGCCACATGGATAGGCTGGTAAGCAAGGCGGCGGAACAGGTACCTACTCCGGTACACATTGGGAATGGACTATGTCCAGCAGTGGACTACATTAGGCAGTTTTTAGTGAGAATATTAGTAACCGAGATTACAAACCCCTAGTCACTCAAGCTAAGCCAAATTGCTTACGTTAGAACTAGGTTAACGTCAGTAATTTCCAGGATTTGAACGGAAGAACATTCGATCATATAATTATGGCCTTTTTTTTATCTTGCGAAAAATCCCCACGGATACTACCCCCACGGAGCCGGTGGAGGCGGTTATGTCGGACTCGAACCGACTAAAACGCACGCCGTCTTGGGTCCTTGGTTGCCGGAGGTGAGATTGCCAAAAGCATATCTCTCGCACCCCGGCAGACCCAGGACCATCTCTTTTAGCCCCCTGCGGGTTGTGGGGACCCATCTAGCCCCGGTTACGGGGAGGCGCATTTTTGTGTGTGCGGAAATCCCCACAGATACCTCCCCCGCCGGAGCCGGAAGAGGAGGTTATAATTGGACAGAAAAGTCTCATTAGTTACATTAAAATATACATAACATAACATAAACTCACACCTATATTCCACGAAGGGGTAGGCAGAGGGGCTAACACCCACATTTCGCCAGTTTATGTTTAGGTCCCAATGTAATAAGTGGCGAGCCTATTGCCATTAACCGGGCACTTTTATAAGTGTTTTTATAAGTGTCGAAATTAAACTATAATTTTCTACTCTACTAAAATTCGAAACATTAAAATATAATTTCTAAATAATGTAACTACTTGGAACAAAAATGTCCAACTAGTTACATCAATGTAATGTAACTAGGTGGAATAGACGCCACTGACCCCCAAAACCTAAGCTATCACAGAAAAATGTATTTTGTTACAAAAATGTGCAAGTTATTGTGGACACAAATAATACCAGCTAACAGTAGTGTGTAATATTTGTATGGGACTCGGCCATACGCATGCACCAGGCACGCAGCACGGTCCAACAGATTGAATAATTAACTTGCGAGTAGGGTGACAAACAACAATGTTTACTGTGGAATATTCATGCTATTAGTGTTATATAACTCGGAATGAAACACTGTACCAACCCGTCTGGCCAGGCGTGGAAACAGTAGGACAAAATCTCCCAACATTGGGAGAGGCTTGCCCTGGGTCAGCCGGGGTGCGAGGGATATAAAAATAAAATAAAAATCTTTATTATTCGTTGAAGACAACCTCACTAGGCCGGAGGCAAGGTAGACTTTCGAAGCGAGCGTTTGTAGCGTCAGGGGCGCCGCGACTGTGACGCCGCGACACAGCGACAGAAAGATGTTCCATACAAATGTATGAAATTCTAAGGTATGACTTTCGAGCTCAGCGACACAAACGCGGCGTCAATGACGTCACAGTGCCGCTGTGACAGCTTCGTCAGACGGTAACGCTATAGACGCTGCGTCTGTGACGCTTAGTTCGAAAGTCTACCTTAGCACCACGACCCACAGTCGTCGTGCGGTTTTAGTCAGTTCGAGTCCGACATAACCTCCGGCTCCGGCGGGGGAGGTATCCGAGGGGATTTCCGCACAAAAAAGGGAGAGGCCTACGTCCAGCAGTGGACAGCAATAGGCTAACTAATTGATATAATTATAAAAGCAAAAATGGTTCTCTCTCGCTTTCTCTCTTTCTCTCTCTCTCTCTCTCTCTCTGTCTCTCTCTCTCTCTCTCTCCAACTATTAAACCGTTTTTGTTTCACATAGAGTTAACTTACCTACAACCTGCAGGAAGTCATATGATATGGTCGTTTCCTTTTGTTTACCAAACTCACCAAAAAGAAAATAAAAAAGGTCATATGAAACTTTTTATCATTGATAAATATAGTGTCTCATTGCTTTTTATATCAAAATAATACAAGCCACAAAAAAAAAGTACAAGTCAAGTTCTTAAGCCTCTATTAGCGTATATTCATGTATAGAAATAGCGTGACATGAGGAACGTTGACGATGACGTAAGTTCCATGATTTCATTTCACCCAAGAAACAATGAAAACTGCCTAATACGCATAAAGAAGTTTTTACTTCAAAGAATAACCATGGCTACTCTACCTGCAATAGTTTTTTCAATACTCACGCGTGAAAAACTACCGCATCAGTAAAATGGACAGTATATAGTGAACGGAGTAGTTCAAATCAGTATTTTGCATTACAACTACTATTTCTACTTCGCGGTACGAAAGTTCTAAGTCTCACAATCATTCAAAAACTTACAGCAAGCAGAAAACGGACAAAGAACTTGCACGATAGAAGCTTTCGAAATTCTATATTGTATATTCGTCAATGCGATTTGCCAATCGATTTTGATTTCAAATCCAAAATCCAAAAAAAGGTATTCTTCAATACTACCAATTGAACTTGGCACATTCAGAATTTCCCTTCCATCTAAAATCCTGAGTCGCTGAAAAAGCTTCTGATGACACCGTCAAGCTGAAAGTCATTATAACAATGTTAGTGTCTGCAATGGTGACTCTCCTGCCAGCCATCAGGCAGGGTAAATTCATATTGACGAGTCCTGTATCCATTCTAATATTATAAATGGCAAAGTAACTGTCTGCCTGTCTGTCTGTATGTCTGTATGTTACGCTTTCACGCCTAAACCACGACACCGATTTCGATGAAATTTGGTATAGGGGTAGATTAGACCATGAGAAAGGACATAGGTTATATTTGGTCACGATAACCGACATCCACGCGGACTGGTAAAAAATAAAAGAAATAAAACTGAAACTTCTGCGTATACCAGTATAGTGGCGCGATGAAAATCATAGAGTGAGTACGAAAGAGTGACTACGCTCTGAATAATATACGGCCGTCAACAACATAACAGTTAAACGAGTTGCATAAGCCTTTGTTGTACAAAGACAAACACACGCACTCCACGCAGACTAGTTAGAACCACAACGTGAAAGTTCAACTATAAACCTAATCAGAATGCGTATAAAAATGCACGTTTTGTTATTCCGAAATTGTCATTTTTGGATGGACAATGGCCATGGGAAAGGCGGTATTATGATAAGTTACGAATGGATTCTTCCAGTTTCCTATTAAGAATAACACGGCTGCGTGTAGGTGTTACCCCTACAAGGTGCAAATACATAATTATATTGAGAACTAAAACGGAACGGTACTGCGGTTCTTTTCTTTACCGCACTTGGGATTCTTTAACTACATCCAACGAGCATGTTAGTAGGAGAAGAATATGTATATGAAAGTAATTTATACAGCTCCTCGATCGCAAAATCATCATCATAATGATCCCAGTTTCCTCCGTGCGGTAGTGAACGCTCTCGCTACGCAGAAGGCGCGGGTTCAATCCCCGCTCAATGCAAATATTTGTATGCATGAATATGGGTATTTGCTTTGGTCTGGTCGTGCCTCGGAGAGAGCGAGACCGTAAGGGATGGCTCTGGGTCAGCCGGAGTGCGAGAGACAACCTCACCTCCGGCCTAGCACCACGACCCACAGTCGGCGTGCGGTTCCAGTCGGTTCGAGTCCGACATAACCTCCCCTTCCGGCTCCGGCAGGGCAGGTATCCGAGGGGATTTCCACACGAAAGAAAAAAAAAGCCATATGAACATCTATGGCAGTCGTTACGTTACGGGTAGTTGGAGCCCTCAAAAGTCTATCAACTGGTGTAGCTGCAAAGCTTTGATATCGCCTTTGGGTTGTGGAGCAGTCGCTTCACAGAAAATATCGAAGTTTAGCCAAATCCACAGTAAGACTGGTAAAGCGGACCCCAGACTCCAGGTTGAAAACTTCTGGGATTAACGCTAAGATGAAGAAGAAGAATGATCCCGGTCGAATCCTCACTGATCACCTTGGAGCTTGAGGCTACACCCATGAAAGTAAATCCATATGTTTATAATGTTGATTGATGGCACTTGGTGAAATCTGCTACACAATACATATATTGAGTAAGACACTTTGTACTTTTCCACTATATTTTATTTGTCACTTGACGGATTTCGCCTCACGGCAACCTTTAATAAAATTAAAAATTTAAAAAACCCCCGTCACAAAAAACACCTCCAAAAAGTTGAAAATAAATGAATAAATTTTAATTCAACGGTTGCCATGTCGGGGGACCTTAACTGGTTAAGTACTCACACACACACACACACACACACACACACACACAGACACGTCAAACTTATAACACCCCGTCGTTTTTGCGTCGGGGGTCAAAAATACCGTGAGGTGAAACGTACAGTGTCTTACTCAATACGTAAATCAATATCTTTATTAATTACCTATGTACTGCCAAAAAAATATTCTCTCTCTTCCCAAATTCAGATATTACAGAAACAAATAAAATCAAACACAACAGAAAACTTTAGAATCAAGTAAAAGTAATTCAATCACTAATTTGGGCCGAGTTGGTAACGAACGAAAGTCTAATTGGCAGCGTTTGACCATCTGACAAACAGTGCACCCTCAGAATGCCAAATCAGGGTCCCGGCATCTCGGGATCATAGAAAAACGTCTTGATTACGGTCGAATTAAATTTAATTTGTCGCGAGAGGTGTTCCGTACCCTCTCGCTCTAATGAGTTCCAAACTTTTCCTCTTAGTGAGATTAAGCCCAAAAATTGTGAAAACTTGAGCTTGGTCCCTCAAAACTTGGACCAAGTCCCTCATTCCCCCGTCCCCAGTCGGTATGTTGTTTGACATACGTAATATCTGGTCGCCCTTGCCCGGACGAGTTTAACACACTTTCTACAGCTGTTTACTTAAGTATGCTCGGCGGAATTAAAACTTACGCCAAAGTTGTTGCTTGAGTGATTTCGTTAGCTGACGTGACGCTCTTTACATTTTATGAATGCCTGGTGGTGTCACTTTCTTAACGTAATAATGATGGTATAAAAACGTTCTAAAATGAAGCAACCCACACGAGTTGCGGCCTATAGAGATAATTATGCTTTTCGAGGGTAATTCCAACAAAGGTAGTTCCTCTATTGAGGCGATTCATTAATAACTTTAGGCAGTACCGCAGTGTATGGTTTGTGATGGTTTTCGTTTCCTATGATTTGTGAAAGCGCTAGATGTTCAAGTCACTTCCTCTCCTTCATCATATTACCTAACTAGCTTTTGCCCGCGGCTACGTCCGCGTGGATGTCGATTATCGCGACCAAACATGCCTATGTCCTTTCTCATGGTCTAATCTACCCCTATACCAAATTTCATCAAAATCGGTTCAGTGGTTTAGGCATGAAAGCGTAACATACAGACGGACAGACATACAGACAGAGTTACTTTCGCATTTATAATATTAGTATGGATTATATTTCTATCACCTATTTCCCCGAAGATACTGATTGCGCGAATGCTCGTTAATACAAACCCTGCCTAACAGTTATTATACATCTGTATTCAATATAAGGGTCCATAATAATCCAATCCCATAAAACAACAATAGGTACTTGTCAAAAATACCAAATCTTCGCAAATCATTTGTTCCACCATAAAAATTTGTGAGATCCATGTAATACCAAGTCGCTTATTAATTTATTTGATTTGTTCCCGCGAGGTCGAGTCCCATTATGTCGAGTTCCCGCTACGTCTACTTTGAAAACTCAGCTTTTTATAAAAAGTCGACTTGAGTACCGCCACGTCGACTTTACAAATAATTGTACAGTCGTCCGCGTCAATACTTCGATTCAAAGGTGTTACCGGAGTTTCTTGTCATTTCTTCTTCGGCTTGGCTTTACTTAGTCATCGGCGAAGTGGACGGTAGGGTGTGGCATAATTATTATATTTGTTTGTTTAAAGGAATAAATGATTTTGACTTTGTCTTTATCAATACTAAATAGTTGTTATTTGGAATCATAGACCAACACGGCTGGTTGAAAGTATAGCGCGTTATCCCAGTAGGTACGAAAGAAATAGAAAAAAAGAAAATAGAGAGATCGTCATGAGATAGTAGAGTGTTTGCAATAAAAATAGGGTATTTTCCAAAAAAATGCAGTGTGAGACCATGCTTGGGCCTTCATTTTGTACCTCTAGGCTACCGCCGTTTGAACAACCACAACCTGTTAAAGCAGTATTACTTCAATCTGGCTTCGTGTTTTGGTACCGCGACCTCTTCAAGCAATATTACAATAATGTTGTTTAATTAGCAGTCTTGGGCCATAGTTTTCGTTCTTTTTATTCGTTCAGCGTCAAATATGACAATCTTTAAAAAATCACTCGTTACAAAAAACTAAGTTACACAACGCACCTGAGTGTGGACGCCCAGGTTGCTTCTCGTATTCTGGGGGGGAATTGCGCGAAGGAATGCTCGAGGCAAGAGCAAAAACTCAAGGGCACCTCCTGCCACGCCAACCGTGGACTTTTGTAATTACACACTAACCTAAATGCTGTCCACCACCACCTTGAGAAGATATCGTCTCCGGCGGGCACATCCTACCTCATCTATCCTGGGTACGGACTACAACACTCCTTTCTGTCTAATGCTGGAGTGTGTGTGTGTGTGTGTACGTCAGAGACGATATCAGTTCTCGTCACCTCAGCAATCTTGAAGGTAGGGACCTCTCCATTCTATGGCTCCGTGTAGACAGCCACGACCATCCCCGCGTCTACGCGTCCCTCTGTAGATCCCACAGCGGTGATACTGAAACAGATCGACTCATGGAGCATATCCAAATGGCCTCAGACCTCGTGCAGCAGCAGATCCCATCCACAGAGATAGTCATACTTGGCGATTTTAACGCCCGCCACGCCGACTGGCCTAAGAAAGGCGACAGGACAGACCCGTCCAATTACAGGCCTATCGCTATCATCTCCCTCCTCTCGAGCGGTTATGGAGCGTGGTATTAATACACAGCTCCTGGGTTAACTTGAGGGTAACGATCTACTGAGCGACCGACAGTACGGCTTCCGCCAGCGTCGCTCAACCGGTGACCTTCTTGTGTATCTCACAAACCGTTGGGTGCAAGCCATTGAGAGCCAAGGTGAGGCACTAGCGGTCAGCCTAGATATAGCAAAGGCCTTCGATCGGGTATGGCACAAAGGTCTTCTTGTGAAGCTACCATCTTATGGACTGCCTGAGGGGCTGTGTAATTGGATTTCCAGCCTTTTGTCCAACAGAAACATCCAAGCCGTCGTGGACGGCAGCCGCTCGGACCGCATGGACATAAACGCTGGTGTCCCACAAGGTTCCGTGTTGTCTCCGACCCTGTTTCTGCTGCATATTAATGACATGCTGTCCCGTGACTCCATTCATTGCTATGCGGACGACAGTACTGGAGACGCATGTTACACGGGCCGTGCAAACATCCTCCAGTTCGAGGTGGAGAGAAGTGGCGAACAACTTGTGTCCGAAATCGAGTATCCGATTGAGGTCGACTAAACCTGGTCCAATTCAACCCCACCAAGACACAAGTATGTGTATTCACCGCTAAGAAAACCCCCATTTATTGTAGCGCCGTAATTCCTGGGCACACGACTTATCACTACCCCGAGTATCGGGATCCTAAGCGTCGACATTTCAAGTGACGTCCAGTACCGCAGTCATTTAGAGGGCAAGGTCAAGCTGGCATCAAAGAAACTTGGAGTTCTTAACTGGGCGGAGCAGTACTTCACTGCGGGGCAGCGACTCCTTCTTCATAAGGCGCAGGTTCGGCCCCACATGGGGTACTGCTGTCATCTTTTTGCCGGAGCGCCCGCACGTCAGCTTAACCCTTTCGACTCGGTGCGAAAACGTGCGTTGAGGCTCGACGACAGTCCCATACTCGCAGGCGATGTGGAACCTCTCAGCCTCAGGAGGGACTTTGCCTCACTGTGTGTTTTCTACCGCCAATATAATGGTCTGTGCTCATATGAATTATTTGACATGATGCCCACAGCTACATTCTATCATGGCACCGCTCGCCATAGGCAGGGAATTCATCCCCACACACTGCCTCCGAAAACGGTGCGGACCGTGCGGTATGAAAGGAACTTCATCCCACGCACGCTCAAGCTGCGGAATGAACTCCCTGCCGTGGTTTACCTAAGCGACTACAATATGGGGTTCATTAAGAGGGGCATTAGAAGGTTTCTTCAGGGTAGGCAGCACGAGTGTAACGCCCTTGGCGTTGCATACGTCCATAGGCCGCGGTAAGCACTCTCCACCAGGTGGGCCGTGTGCTTGTCTGCCACCAAAGTGGTATAAAAAAAAAAGATTTCGGCCTTGGTTTGGTCAATCTTCCAAAACGGCTTGTCGCAGGAATTACGAAGCTTACCAAGCCTGGGCCAATGCGGTGACCGCACAGGTCCAAAATACCAGCGTACTAAGAAAGCATTATAACTTTGCCTCCAGGTCCTTCAAAAGAGACATAGCATGGGCGAAGTCGGAGCAGATCGGTAGAATTTGCGAGAGGCTCGAGTGTCTACCTTCGGGAACTCGTGCGTTCTGGTCTCTTCTCAAAGTTATCGAAGGGAATTTCTGCAAGTCTGCATTTCCGCCTCTGTACATGGAAAATGATTCGAGAAAGGCGATCTTCTGGGCACACTCTTCGCGTCTAACTCGACCTTGGATGACGAGGGACAGGAACCGCCAACTACACCGCGGTGCGATAGCTGTATGCCGGGTATCCGTTTTCACCAGCGCTCAGGGCGTTTAGCACTTACGTCCCTTGTCCTCCTCGAACGGGCCTGATGGAATCCCTCCCATAGTGTTGAAGATGTGTGCTCCCAGAGATGGCATCGGTCTTAACGCGTTTTTTCCGGTTGTCTTACTCTTCTGGCGTAGTCCCGGTATTATGGAAGACAGCGGTGGTCCACCCGACCCCTAAAAAAGACGACCGCTGCATTTTTGGACAATCTCAGTATTTTTATTGAAAACACTCTACTATCTCATGACGATCTATCTATTTTCTTTTTTTTATTTCTTTCGTACCTACTGGGATAACACGCTAAGGTGTCCCCCCTCCGTGTTTGTCTATGATTCCAAATAACAACTATCAGTATTGATAAAGACAAAGTCAAAATCATTTATTCCTTTAAACAAACAAACATAATTATGCCACACCCTACCGTCCACTTCGCAGATGACTAAGTAAAGCCGAAGAAGAAATGACAAGAAACTCCGGTAACACCTTTCAATCAAAGTGTTAACGCGGGTGACTGTACAATTAGAATTTGTAAGTCGACGTGGCGGTACTTAAATCGACTTTTTCAACGACTCGACTAGGTGGGAATAAAGGCGAGAGTTTTCAAAGTAGACGTAGCGGGAACTCGACATAATGGGACTCGACCTCGCGGGAATAAATCATTTATTTAGTCCCTACTTAAGCAAACTTCTGTCTTAAGTTGTTTCGTAATTATCTAACCTAACAGCATCTTATAGTGACATCATCATCTACATACATATTAAAAATGTTTAACGTTTTATAGAAATATATTGCTCGACTTTGGGGGACACTGCCCTGCTCCAGATGCTCGCTCGACTTGGGGGGACACTACCGTGCCCCCAAATAATATATGCCTTTTGACTTTTAAATGGTATTTAACGACAGAAACTACGCAGGTACTAAAATTTCTAACATTTAGCATGACTCGCTAAACCATAATTGAAAATAACGTATATGGTTATTTTTCAACACACCCTTTCAGTTAACTCTAGGTAAACCTAACAATAAATAGAATGGTAACAAAATAACTTTCTAATTAAGTTATCAAACTCCATTAATCAACCAATTTTAATGAAAAACCGCACATGAACGGGAAGTTTGTTGAAATTTTAACAAAGGAACGTGGTCATAAAACGTCTAGAACCGGTAGATACTCCCAAAACGTATTCTCTATAGCTACTATACGTAACTTACACTTGGGAAAACAGATGAAAGAATGATGAAACAAAAACTGAGCAAACAATAAGGAAACAACTTTATATCTTACATTCCTAAGGCGACGGTAAAATATTGCTCCGAAATTCCGCACATCCCAGTACAAATAATACTTTATCGTGGAACATATCAACACGTACCCTCGCAGGGCATCTTCGACAGGCTTGTCTAGTTAAGCCGCTCATATTTACTGCTATTGATACGTAGAACAGACGGCAAGACGACAATTACTCGGTCCAACAGTGATGTTGAAACTTGCTGGATGTGTCGTCTGACTACTACTAGGTACAACTGCCAGTAGGGACGCCTTTTGACCGGGCGGGTGATCAGCCCTTCTATGTGGGGCCATTTCATTCAATTCAATTCTATAACGACTGTCATACATGTTCGTATGGCAACCGGGACCGACAGGTTAACGTGCTCTCCGAGGTACGACCAGACCAGTGCAAATACTCATATTCATGCATACAAATATTTGCTCTGAGCGGGGATCGAACCCGCGGCTCCTGCGTAGCGGCCGCGACGCCGGGTACAAACTGACAACATGTTAAAATGTATAAAGTATCAGATAGCACGAGTGTCAAAATGTACAATCTATTAATGACAAAATACCCTGATGTCAGAATGTACAAATGCTAAAATTGTAACAAGTTTGCATTGTAACAAGTAAGCTTTAATTACTGTTATTGTAAGCTTTGATGTAAAACATTGTTGGTAGACCTAATAAATAAATAAAAAAAAAAAAAAAAAAAAAAAAAGTTCAATCGACAACATGTATTTATGACCAAATGAGCAATGGTCAAAATATACAGTTGCTGAAATGTTCAATTGACAGTATGTACTTTTCTTATCTTAACACTAAATTCAAATAATATCCACAAAACTTACAATTTTATTAATGTACTAGCTGTCCCGGCAAACTTCGTTTCGCCCTAGAAATTAGAATCAATTAGCTGTATCAAATTCTCCTAATTATTTTGAGAACGGAAAGCATTTCGATTCTGGCCCCATACGCCCACGGAGCTCCCGACACTAATAGGTCACCGGGGCCCATACTTACACCTACGAAGCCTATATACCTATGGGACCCATAAAACCATTTACCTCTACGCTCAAGGGCGTTCATACTACCATAAACCATCAATTTTTCGATCTCAATAAAAAAAATAGCCACCATAAATATTTTCGCGGTCCAAGCAACGGGCATTCTGTTAATTCAGAAGAATGTCTACTAATCACCCTCTGACGATATTTGCACGCATTATGTCAATTCTATATCAAACGTCAGATAACATAGAAGAATATCATACAGCAGTATTAGAATAATAAACACATTTTTTTTCGAATTCGTATTCCAAATTCAAAATTTAGACATGGCGTATGTCGGATCAGCTATTTTATATGGTGGTTATGTATTCTTGAATTTTCTAATTTTCCGCGCAATTTTCTTCATTTTTTCTTTCAAAAGAACCTTCTCCTAACAATAACGAACACAACAAAAAAAGAATTAGCGAAATCGGTCCAGCCGTTCACGCGTGATGGCGTGACCAAGGGAAATAGGAGTTCATTTTTATATATATAGATTTATTGTTGTCTTAACACTCAATTCAAATTAAAATCCACTTATATAATTACATTGACATAGCAAAATCTAAGTATTCTTCTACATTGAAGTGCATGTTATACTTCAAATAGATATATGCACTAAAGAGATTTTATATCAATTATCAATTTGATGTAAACATTTTATCATTTATTCATTATTACATTTTGTGCATTTTGACACTCATGCAATATTACACTTGTAATTTCTAGCATCACTGCATTCCTACATTTGATCGTTACAACACTTTGACGATTGGAAACTATTTTACGTTTGTACATTTTGACACTCGTGCTATCCGATACTTTATACATTTTAACATGTTGTCAGTTTGTACCCGGGTTCACTACCGCTACGCCATGGAGGCTGTCATACTCAGATGATACTCAGCTGTTGATTTCCAATGTTATTTATGGCAGTAGGAATCACCTTAAAGTGTCAGTCGAAAGTGATCGCGTTTAACTTCACAAGCTCTTTTGACTAGAAGCTTCTTGATGATAGATATCGTGTTGTAATATAATACTTAGATATATAGGTATGTATAAACCTAGGTAGCTAACAAGAAAACTTGGTGTTGAAATGTAACCATTTATTATAAGAATTAATGACAATTTATATAATTTATAGGCAACGAATAAGAGGAATATTTACCCAAAACTAAAACACGTATATTGGTTTTATTTATGAGAACATCTATTCAAGTAAACTATTCCTGAATTGTGTTAGAAACTCATTTAGAGGGTAAATGGGCAATCCTTAATCACACACATAAAATAAACTCAGGTGATAAAAACGTATTTAGAGATTTGACCAAACACTTATTTGTAGGTAAATTAAATTATTATCGTAGTTTAGAAAGCCGCATTCTTAGTTAGCTGCTCTTATAGTGCGTATAATGACTTTAAAAGCCATTTCCAGTTTTATTAGTATCTGCGGCGAACGGTCGCGACAAAACCGCTGAATTTCCCTGGAGCGCCATCCAAAACATACCGCGAAGAAGAACAACTGGAGTGAATGCAAAATGAAAATTATCATACAAATTCGCCATCTTATATGAAGCGAGGTATTACTGTCACAATATAAGTATGCAAAAATATGTAAGGAGAGCGCGTTGGTTGTACTGTGTAGAGAAAATACGCGACAGAATATTGGCAATGTATTCCTAAACGTAAATTTTCAGTATTTGTAATTTGCATGTACAAAGTAAATAATTGTGGTACGCTTCTGTTATTTCTTTCACGTGGAGGGAATCTCTTGGGGTTTTTTACGCTTCTTGCGTGAAATTATTTTAATTTGATGTGTATAGAGATTGGGTATTTATTTTTTTCGCAGACACAACGAAATTGACTTATTTAACACCAGCAACCTAAACTCGAAAGGATAGTGAGAGATGCCTTTTTTGAGGGATGAATGAATTGTATAAATACCTACCAGATTTTTTTTTATCGTCTATCGTCTTTAATTTATACCTACCTTGTATTCATATGCTGGCACTACACAGCGATGGTACGATGCGCAAACGCTTGGGGTGCGGCCGCCTCCTTTTGCGAGCAAGTAATGCTCGAGGAGGCGGCCGGTCGGGTCCAAACTAGACTCCGGGCCCGGGAAGCCAGCGAAGAGCGAAGGCGAACCGGGCGTCGGAGGTCACAGAACGACTTCCGTCCTCCATGAGCGCGAGCCTGGGGGTGATCGGTGGACCCGCCTGTCACCCTAGCAGAGAAGCAGGCTAGATGGGGACACTATGGTCCCCACAACCCGAAGGTCTCGAAAGAGATAGTCCTGGGTCTGCCGGGGTGCGAGAGATATGTTTTCTGCAATCTCACCTCCGGCAACCTAAGACCCAAAGACAGCGTACGTTTTAGTCGGTTCGAGTCCGACATAACCGCCATTACCGGCTCCGGGCGGGTGGTATCCGTGGGGACTTTTCGCACGGAAAAATGAATGCTGGCACTACACCTAGACAGATGCATTTGCGGACGCTATATTTACTTGTAAAACTCGCGAGAAGCTGAAAAAGGATTAACACTGTAACACCTGAATTTTATAGGTAGGTAGGTATATTCTTCAGATTACCGTCAGGCGAGGTTACCTCATACTGACGTGTCCTAAGTAATAAAAAAAATGAAACATGAACTCTTCAACATAAGGTAGGTCTTAAAAGTATATCGTATAAAGACACAATGTAGTATACATTCCAATATTCTAAATATTCCCAAAAATCATCCCTCATTTACTATTGTAGGTTTTAAAAACCGATTTCAAAAACTAAAAAGTACCTACCTACAAAATAACTAAGAGAAAAATAACTAACTTCACAGATTTACTGATCTGTTAGAAGTCGAATTGAACCAACTGAGAGTTCTACCGAACCAAATAAATATACTCTTTTTAAATTGGTTCATAAACGACGGATTTTTGGGACAACATAAAAAATTGTTGAAGTTGGTTGAAAATTTCATTTAAAACAACACAAAAATATTAATAAAATAAAAAATACTTGGAGAAACTTTGTAAAAATTTGGCACCAAATGGCAGCTATTCTCCTTTTTGGAAATCGGTTAAAAATAACCTCCTACGCACATGGCTGGTCTCGTGACAGCACAGCGCACGCCTGATGTAACTCTCGCCATGTTAGAGCATGCCCCACTCGAGGAGCATTTACATAGTCATTACATAACGTACGGACGTGTTCCCTGAAGGTATCTGAAGTTTCAACTTGTTTTCTGAACGTGTGATTAAATGCCAACATGATATTTCAGCGCTATGTTATATTTATAGGCTAGTTGTTGCCCGCGACTTCGCCTACTTGTGCTTTGCTAACACCTTTTTTATACCACTTAGATGGCAGACAAGCACACGGCCCACCTGGTGATTATCGTGGCCCCTGGACGTATGTAATATTTCCCTGGATTGCGTAGACGTATCTATCATTTGGTGATGTAGGTACAGTCAGAGTCTTTTCACACTGCTGGTGATCTCCCGGAGCGTACCTGTGTTTCCGAAGTACTTAGCACTGTATGTTGCGGTTTCAGGACAGTGTAGAAGCACGTGTGCCGCAGTTTCGTCCTCGTTCATGGAGGCTCTGCAGAGAGGGCTGTCGGTGATACCTAAAATATAAAGGTGTTTATTGAAGGAGCCGTGCCCCGTAATGGCAGTCTCCAGTGTGTCCAGTCTCTGGCCTGTCTGCATACTTCCAGGTTTATCCAGTCTCTGTTGTGTTGATCTCTCGTTCGTTTGTTCACTATGGTTCGTAGGTATGCAAAGGGGATCGGTATTATGGGTTCAGGTCCCATTGCAACCATGTCTGATCCTCTCCTGGCAAGCTCGTCCGCGGCATCATTACCACGCGAGCCGCTGTGGCCTTTGATCCATTGCAGGGTTATGTTGTTGGTGTGACCTATTTGATTTAATTTGAGGTGGCACTCCAGTATTAATCCTGAGTTAATAGTATGGCAGTTTAAAGCTTGTAGTACAGCCATGCTGTCTGACAGTATGCCTGCGTATTGAGTGACCTTTCAGTTTCCTGGCCATTACCGCTGATGCTGCCAAGGTGATCCCCATACATTCCGCTTGGAAAACTGTGTTATGGGTCCCCAGCGGTGTCGAAATGTGTATATTGAGGTCCTCCGAGAAGATGCCGGCCCCGGTGCCAGTACCTGTTTTGGATCCATCTGTGAAGATACGCAATTCTGCTGGGCATAACGCCTCACAGCGATGGTCCTCATGGAGCTGAATCTTGTATTTTTTGTCGAAAACGTGCTGTTTAGGTACACGATCATTTACTGCTCCTATCATGGGTATCTCCTTCGTGAGCTCAGTGAGCAGTGAAGTGTGTCGTGTGTTTCTCTCGCTCCATAGGTTGAGTGCCCTTAGGCGTATAGCCGCAGCTGTTGCTTCCTGGCGGATGAACAGATCCAAGGGTGGTAGTCCAAGCATGGCTTCCATTGCCGCGGTAGGGGTGGATTTTATGCAACCAGTGGCTGCCATGCAGGCTAATCTTTGGGTCTTCTGTAGTGTAGCTGATGTTGTGCTGTTTTTGGTCCTTGTCCACCAGACGATGGCGCCATAAGCTATCATGGGACGGATAACTGTTTCGTAAAGCCACAGAATGATTTTCGGTGCTAGCCCCCATTTTTTACCAATCATTCTTCTGCATTGCCAGAAGGTAATTCCAGCCTTTACTAATTTATTGTCTAGGTGGCTACTCCATGTTAACTTGCAGTCAAGAATAATTCAATTCAATTCTTGATGAATGGCTCTGTGCTCTGAGCATCAATTCCGCCAATGTCCCGTAGTAGAGCTATTAACGAAGGAGACAAAGTGGACCAGAATGTGACCGGTTGACTCGAGTTTGTAGTTACTTCCCGCAGAATCGAGTTTATGTTGTATAGGTCACAGAGAGTTCTGAGTTTATCTAATAGAATATGTTGAGAGTTTTGAATGAGCTTAAAAAGGAATCTGTCGCAAAGGTACTGCCTTCGTGAAAAAAGAGGGGGATCAAAGGCTTCTAACTGCAAAGCATTAGTTGGAGATGATTTCATTGCGCCCAAGATAATGCGTAAACATTTATATTGAATTTTGTCCAATTTAAGCAAAGCACCTTTATTACAAGGTTCTAGAAGGAAGGAACCATAGTCCATATGACTGCGGATAATTGCATTATACAGGAGCTTTTGTGTGAGAGGGTGACTACCCCACCATACACCAGATAAAGAGCGAAGGATGCTAACATTTTTCTCACACTTACCCAAGACATACTCCACGTGAGGGTTCCCAGTCATTCTAGAGTCAAGCCAGACTCCAAGAAACTTTGCACTAGAGCACTGAGGTATAGTCTCACCCTCAATTTGGAGATTAATAAGGGGGATGCTCTTTTTCCTTGTAAATACTACTGCTCTACTTTTGGCTGGAGATAGGCCTAAGCCATGCTCTCTTAGCCACACATTTAGGTGATTTAAAGCACTATTCAAATTATCAGAGATGACGTCCATCGAGCTAGCTGACATGTAGAGAGCCAGGTCATCAGCATATTGCAGGATCTGGCAAAAGGGTTGGACTACCAATTCCAAATCATGTGTGTAAAGACTATATAGGAGGGGGCTTAACACAGAACCCTGGGGGAGGCCCTTCCAAATGGTCCTAGGGGGCAGGTGGTTATGCTGGTTCCTGATAACTATCGATCTTTCCATTAACAGCTTAGCGCAGAATTGAACTAGCCTCTCAGGGATGCTCAGCTTAAGAAGTTTATTCCTGAGTACCGGAAGCAGTACATTATCATACGCAGACTGCACATCCAGAAACACAGTCACCAGATAGTGCTTCCGAAGGAAAGTTGTACGGATATCAGTGGTCAGGATGCCGAGACTGTCCAAAGTGCTAATACTCTTCCTGAATCCGAACTGGGATTTAGCCAACATAGCCTGGCTCTCCACATACCATTCCAGTCGATGTTTGATTAGATGCTCTGTCACCTTGCACAACACTGCTGAGAGTGCTATTGGGCGCCTACTATTGGGGGAAGTGAGGTCTGAGCCCGGTTTTGGAATGGGGATAATAATTTGGGTTTTCCAATCGGATGGGATTTCCCCGCTCTTAAAAATTCTGTTAATGATGCCTAAAAAATATAATTTTGTTCTATCTGATGCTTTAGTAATGAAGGAGAACGGGATATGGTCAATTCCCGGTGTTGAGTCCTTCAAACCATCCACAGCTAGCTGAAATTCGTCATAAGTAAATTCTTCATTAAGCATACTATGAGAATGTTCCGGGCAGGGGTATGCAAGAAAACTGGGGACAGAATCTCTAGTAGGCACCCAGGGAGGAGCCAGCTTGTCAGCAAAGGCATCAATCCATGACGTCAGGTCATTGTTACAGACATTATCGCAGCTACTAGACCCTCTAAACCTCTTGATCTGCTTCCATACAATTGTGGAAGGAGCCCTAGGTGACAGATTTTCGCAGAACCTCAACCATCCACTCTTTTTTTTTGCTGACAGAGTTTTTCTTGCCAGAGCTGCCTTCTGTCGATAAGCTATCAGATTGCTTTCTGTCATTGCCCTGTCATATACCATCCCATATTCGCGTCTGACTCTAACTGCCTCTGTACATTCAGCATCCCACCAAGGTGTGGAGAGGGTAAACTTAGCTTTTCTTGTCTTGATAGGGATGTTGTCATTGGCAGAAGAAATGATGGCGTCCCTAAATTCATTGTATGACTGTAGGATATCCGTGCCAGACTCAGAGAATGATGTAATTTTATTCTCCAGGGAGATTTTATAATCAGTCCAGTCAGCCCCAGATAACCTGTACCTGAACAGGGGGGAAGCATTTACAGGAGGAGATACGGCTGTAGGCATGGTTACTATGATAGGAAAGTGGTCACTGCCATGTGTGTCCGGAAGAATCTCCCAGTTCAATAAGGATGCAAGAGTGTGGGAACAAAGAGTAAGGTCCACAGCACTAGGGTTTTGGGAAAGTCCAGCTCTGCGCGTTCTTGACCCATCATTAAGGATGCAGAGGTTTGCTTCATCAAAGATTTCAATCAAGACGTGTGCAAATGAATCACACACCCCTGATCCCCAACATGTGTGGTGAGCGTTGAAGTCTCCCATTATGATCCTTGGAGCTGGTACCGAATTGAAGATCAACGCTAAATCAGCGATAAGAGAGGCATCTGGGTGCGGAATATATAAAGATATAAAAGATATATTATATGCTCTCACTGCAACTACATCCATTCGAGGTGAGTGTGGGGGAAGATTAATTTGGGAGAAGGAGAGGTTACGACTAACAATCAGGGCACATCCATCGTAACCATTTGGTCTGTCATCCCTGACACATGAATAACCTGGGATGCGAAACGCACTTCCAGGCTTTAACCATGTCTCCGAGATAGCTAAGACCGTTGGGTTGTAACTATTAATTAAATTGTACAGATCTGTTCTTTTTGCCCTAATGCTTTGACAGTTCCACTGAACCACCTTGAGTGGATCCATTATTTATGTTAAATATTTGAGAAAGTGATTGGGCAACGTTGGGCGGTAATGTTATATTATTTTGTAAAATGATTGATAATAATGCATGTAAGAGAGAGGAGAGAGAGAGAGAGGATTCGCAAGGAGAAGATTCATGATTAAGTAGAGTTTGGGAATTAGGAAGAGCACAACCGTTAGGAAGAGAAGATACCTCCTGTGATATGATTGCCTGATGGGCAACCCTATCAAATGATTTGCAGAGAGGCGCTTTGGGGCGTAAATTCCTGTATATAGTCTTCCTGTATGATGTTGAAGGTGAACTGGAGATGACATCCAGAGAGGTGTGGGCAACCTGGGAAGAGGAAGTCCCAACAACCTCTGAGAACGATTTTGATACCTTGGGGAAGGCTTCTGAGGCTTCTATGTATGATATGCCCTTTTGGGACATATAAGCTTTAATAGATTTCTGCCTTTGTTGTTCGGGACAGCCCTTACTAATAGAAAAATGATGTGCCAAGCAATAGAGACATGTTGCTTGAGACTCTACCACATTGCAGGTTTGTCCCACATGCGGTTGTCCGCAACGATAGCAACGTGGTTTAGACCTGCATTGCGAGGCAATATGGCCAAACCTGCAACAGCTCATGCATTGTATAGTGGGGAATTGGTAGTGCTCAACAGGTAAGGAAATGTAGAAGGAGTAAATATGAGTGGGTAGGATCTGACCTTTAAAGGTGATGACAACCGTCTGAGTGGGCACCCAAGAAACCAGGTTGTTCTCATTGACCGTCTTCCTGTTTAGCCGCCGTGCCTTAAGCACATAGCCACAGGATGGGGGGAGCTCAAGCGATTCTACAAATTCCTCCATAGATAGATCTACTGGGACTGAGCGAACTACTCCCATTCTTGAGATGTTATAGGAGGGAATGAATACTTCATATTTGTTCTGGGCCAAAACCGGGTTATCAAGGAAACTATTTGCATCACCTGCGGTCTTAAATTCAACAGACATTTTATTCCTGCCTACCCGTTTAATGCCACCTGGGCAGATGTTTTTAATCTTATTATGTGACATAAATTGTCCAAACTTAAGAGGTTTGAGAGTATGACCGGCTGTCATATCCTCTTCCTTTTTAGACACGAGAACAATAAAGGGGCCCTTGTCTCCCTCACTGTACGAGTTTACGCCAACAATTGAAGATGGATGGTTATAAACGGTTTGTATAGAAGCACTGGCTACTTGTGGATCACCTATATGTTTTTTGGAATTGTGCCGCTCTTGCTCTTCCATGTGCCGTTTTTTACCGAGTACACGACTCGAGCATTCTCTCATATCTACATCCGGAGGAGGATCTGGGGGTGCGGGGGGGACTGGGGGCTCCGAAGAGTCCCCCATACTTACCGCTTGTAGTTGTTAAAAAGACGCTCACAAAACACTTAGTTAGTTATTGTTAGTACACTGAACCACACCACTACGACTCTGACAGGAATTTATGTGTAAAAACTTTCAATTTTGATTATATTTCCACTTAAATCCCTCTTAAACGTTAGTAACCTACAAACGTCAAAACGGAAGTCCCAGTCAAGAATAACGCCTAGGTATTTGACTTCTTTTGACAGTTGGAGTTCCGTTTCGAAGAGTTTTGGAAGGCGGTATTCGCCTAGTACCCTCTTATTTGTGAACATAACTAGTTCGGTTTTGTGCGGGTTCACCGATAGTTCAAATTCCCTGCACCATTTTTCTACGATGCGTAGGGCTTGTTGGGTTAGGTTACAAATCGTACCTGCTACCTTTCCTGAGATAAGGATTGTTAAGTCATCAGCATAACCTATGGTATAATCTCGGTTTTTGTTCAGCCTTATGATTAGGTCATCTATCACTAGGTTCCACAGGAGGGGAGAGATTACCCCACCTTGTGGACAGCCTTTAGCTATTAGAGTTGTCTGGTCATCTTTCCCAAGGCGAACCTTTCTTTTACTGAGCATGTTTGTTATCCAGTCTGATAGTACGTGCGAATCGTCCAATAAGCCATCCGATCTACAAAAGCATGCATTGAAATTAAAAACCTCATAGAATATAAATTTAACAAAAAAATATTTGAATGAAATTTTTATAGCATTCATTATGCTAACTTCTAAATTCGAATCAAAATGTATTTATAAAAAAAACTATTATAAAAAATATATAAAAATAATATTAGGTATAATTTAAACTTCCATGGGGTTAAAAAAACAACAAATTTATTGAAAACTTACTTTATTTCAATAGAAAAAGCGATATTATTTTATTTATTTGTATTATTGTTATTATATTATTGTACTGTACTTACATATTGACCAACAGCATAATGTCGAACACAATTTATTAGAATTTCATTATCAATTAATTTAATTCATATAAGTACTAATTGCTTGCGATAAAGAGCAAAGGAAGAATTTGAAGAGATTCAGAATGCTGAACTACTGGTATAATGAGAACCTCTTCCTTTTTCATTCAGAAGTCGGTTAACTATTTAAAAAAATATGAGAATTATTTTCCTTTACTCTTTTTACAGACCGCTTTCCCTGGCCGCGAATATTAGTATATCCAGTGGATATACGACACCATCAAATACACCTCTGCCTATCCCTTCGGAGATACACAGGTGTGATTATAGCTTATCTAAACTGAAATGCCGCACCCCAACACATTTGTGTAAAAACAGTTGTTTAGTGAACATGTTTGCAAATCTTGTGGTCGACTAGTCGCGTGATAAATCCGAGTTCGCTGTGTATGGCGTCCATTGTACGCTCATGCAAGCGTCATTCATGCCATCAGTCATAAATAACGTTTGAATGACGGTTAGAACAAAAATACTTCATTCAACCGTCAGTCACCGTATTAGACGATAGGTTATTCGTCAATCACGGCCAATCACCGCCGTAACTGTGGTAAAACTGAAAACCTACCGTGTAATGGACGCCTTAGGCCTTTTTTTTATCGTGCGATAAATCCCCACGGATACCACCCCCACGGAGCCGGTGGAGGTGGTTGGTCGAACTCGAACCGACTAAAACGCACGCCGTCTTGGGTCCTTGGTTGCCGGAGGTGAGATTGCCAAAAGCATATCTCTCGCACCCTGGCAGACCCAGGACCATCTCTTTCGAGATGGCCCCCTTCGAACGCCTTAGGCCTAGCGCTGACATATTGTACAGAACAAGACGTCCGCTCGCTCGCGCGTTCAGTCTCATTATGACTAGTTGACCAACAAATCCGAAAACAATCGTCGTCAATTAGCTGGTATGTATGTGTAAACGAGATGGTGAGACCCGTCATTTGGGCTTAGACATATCTATTTTGCACCAGACTTTGACCACTCACTAGTAGAATACAGCTCTAGTAATTGCGTCTGTCTCATTATAATGCGTAATAAATGCAAAAAGATAAAAAGATAAAATTGTTCACTGGGAGACTTTTTCATTATGCTATGTACACACCAAGCAAATGAGGGCGAACCAGTGAAGATATTACGGTGAATCGCTAAACAGCGCGCGGATATAGATTCGATAGACAAATATTACTCTAAACGAGAGGGGATTTCGTTCGTTCGCCTTCATTAGCTTGGTGTGTACCGCAAATTAATTGTAAGCTATTTAATATCCGCAACTTTCGTCGGATTTGGGTCTTAATGAAAATATAACGAATAATATTCACTTTGCACTTAACTCTATAATGGAAAAATAACTTTGGCTTATTTGTTAGAAACTAAAACACTTATAACTATGTTAAAAATAGCTTGTCACGAGATTCTAGCTACAAAACTGGCTGCTATAAAAATATATACTGAATGTATACTGCCATCTCAACAGATAATATTGAGATTTGGAAGGTCAGCTGGCGTCACGCGAGTGTTGCCAGCCTCAATAAGTGTATCACATGTTTATTTTAGTACTTAGTGTTTATATTACTCAAGAATATCGTTTATTTGGCGACGATATAGCTGCTAGATAATATATTTTTAGGCTTTTAAATATAAACAATCATCATTTAGTAGTACTAATAGTCATGTTAGTAAGTTCTTTTGTATTTATCTTATTAACAGTCAATATTAGTTTTATAGTTGCACTGCATCCAATATCTAACCTATAACTACTACATTTGGGGCCGGAAAAATTGCCAATCGTGAATGAGATTCAAGCGTACTCTCGACATGAAGAGTATTATATATTATATACACTGTTGATTGATGGCACTTGGTGGAATAGGGTATTTGACTAAGTCGTCGATTCTTCCCAATACCGCTTAAAATGATAGCTTGTTCTGAAAAATATGCCTGGCAAAATAAAATATTGCATATCTAAGCTGAAACTATGACTTTTCATTAGTTGAAATTCCCAAAAAAAGTCCAAATTTAAACAATCAAATTCAATTAAAATATATAACTTTTTAGATTCCTCATTAAATTTTAAATAACTTTTATTATGAACTATATACGTGTAAACGCAACGTAGAGATAAATGCGATATTCTCTTGCACTCCATACATTTGCACTACGCGCTACAGAAGCGTGACGTCACAATTTCGTACGATTTTGTATGGAGCGTTTTCGGGTGGCGCGACAAATTAAACTTTTCAAAATCAAATATCTTGAAAACTATTTGTCGCACGAAAATTTTATCTTTACAGTTTATTATAAGAAAGTGGTCATTTATCGAAAGTAAAAAAAAATTGTCAAATAGCCTATTCATTGTTACACATATTGAGAACACTTGTACGCGTTCCACAGTATTTATTCTATTAAACCTGACCGGTTTCGCCTTACGGCATTCTCAAAGGTATACATTTACCCGAGCTTTTAGGAATTAGAACATCCAAAACCTTCGGTAAATGTAAACCTTTGTGAATGCCGTAAGGCGAAACCGGTCAGGTTCAATAGAATAAATACTGTTGAAAAAGTACAAGTGTTCTCAATCAGTATAATTAAGAGTATTGACAACAGTTTGCCTTTACAGAGTTGGGTATATAGGAATCTTGGACAAATACTGTTCAAATTATGATAATTATATAAACGAAACCACGTCATTACACTAAAAACCAGACATAATGTCAAATGTATGCTTAATATTGCAAAAATAGTGGATAGTCGATGTAGTTTCAATATTAAATCAAGAGCAACCTCACCACAATACACTTTTTCAATGAATTTTACAGCATTAAGTATGCTAAATATACAAATCGAATACATGGTGAAAAATGAAACTTCTCGGGCGGGACTCGAACCCGCGATCTTTCCCTTACAGGAAGAATGCTTTGACCAATTCGGCTACCGAGACACGCCCGATGTGATTCAAAATTTCCCTTCTATTTTTATCCGTCTTTACCGTCCGTCTTCCGTCTACGGTCGTTTTAAAGCCGGATAAAAAAAGGGAAATTTGAATCACATCGGGTCTCGGTAGCCGAGTTAGTCAAGGCATTCCCCAAGTAAGGGAAAGATCGCGGGTTCGAGTCCCGCCCGAGAAGTTTCATATTTCCCTATGTATTCGACTATACACTTCATTCATTAGATTGATTAACAACAGCTACCATCACCTTCTAACCAATACCCTCGAGAAACACTCAACTAGAGTAGAGCTAGAACTCGTCATGCCTGGCGAGAGCCTCGCCGAAGTCCGTGGCCTGCGAGCCGACGAACAGGTCGTACTTGTCGAGTATCTCGGCCTTGGTGAGCTTCTCGTCGGCGTCGGTGTCGGCCTCGAACACGAGGTGGCGCGCCTCGGCCTCGGCGTGGTCGAACTCGGGCGGCGCGATCCAGTCTTTCACCTCTTCAGCGTCCATGAACCCGTCTTTGTTTGTGTCTCTGGAATTTGATTTTGGGAATTAATATTCTGATAGTGTATAACGTTATCTAGACTAAGAATTAGGCATAGGTTGTTTATGGATGCAGAATATGGATTAAATAAAATTAGATGCATTTTAATAATACAAATATGTTATTACTAGCTTTTGCCCGCGGCTCCGCCCGCGTGGATGTCGGTTATCACGACTAAACATAGCCTATGTCCTTTCTCAAGGTCTAATCTACTTCTATACCAAATTTCATCAACATCGGTTCAGTGGTTTCAGTGTGAAAGCGTAACATACATACAGACAGACAGACAGAGTTACTTTCGCGTTTATAATATACTAGCTTTTGCCCGCGGCTCCGCCCGCGTGGATGTCGGTTATCGCGACCAAATATAGCCTATGTCCTTTCTCAGGGTCTAATCTACCCCTAAACCAAATTTCATCAAAATCGGTTCAGTGGTTGAGGCGTGTAAGCGTAACATACAGACAGACAGACAGACAGAGTTACTTTCGCATTTATAATATTAGTATGGATTAGTATTAGTATGGATTATTGATGCCGCGGCTTCACCTGTGGTTCTACTCAAATAATTGCGATCAAATTTTAAATTCTGAAGTCTGAACTTTTTATATTAAAAAATCTTCAATTTTTAATAAAAAAAAAAGCTCGTTCAGCAATCAGCACTTTTTGCATACAACGCAAATAAGTTGATGAAAATTCAGAAAAAAAAAATACATAATTTGAATTGAATAGAAATCAAACCGCTTTGCCGCCACGCCACCGGTTGGCGACCCCACTATCACTCTGATAAAATTGAAAGCTTTATACAACAGACCTGTATCCAGTGAACTGCTCGCGCTCCTGCTTGACCCAGTCGGGCTCGTCCTCGTCCTCTCCGTCCTCAGGCTTGTACATATCGCCGATATACTCGTCTATGGACACTTTGCCGTCCTGGAAAAATATAATACATAAATTCAAATACATAGGGAAAAATAATCTTCTCGGGCGGGACTCGAACCCGCAGTCTTTCCCTTACAGGGGGAATGCCTGACCAATTCGGCTACCGAGACACGCCCGACGTTTATGATGGGAAATTTGAATCATATCGGGCGTGTCTCGGTAGCCGAATTGGTCAGGCATTCCCCCTGTAAGGGAAAGACTGCGGGTTCGAGTCCCGCCCGAGAAGATTCTTTTTCCCTATGTATTTGATTTGTATAGTTAGCATACTTAATGCTGTAAAAATTCCTTCAAATACATAAATTGATTACTTTTCTATATACAAGTATAACAAAATATGAAAAGAGAAAAAAGAAGAACTCGTCATGTCTGGCGAGAGCCTCGCCGAAGTCCGTGGCCTGCGAACCCACGAACAGGTCGTACGGTCTGCGGTAGCCTAGTGGTATGGGTAATGGACTGCTGAGACGAGGTATCGGGTTCCATTCCAAGTTTACCATGGCACACACCAATGACCTTTCGATGCTTTTCGAAATTATGTGTGTATTTATCGCAGGTTCATAAGTGCTCGATTAATGGCAATAGGCTCACCACCTATTACATTGGGACTTAAACATAAACTGTCGAAATGTGGGTGCTAGCACCTCTGTCTACACCTTCGGGGAATACAGGCGTGAGTTTATGCTATGTTATGTTATGTAAGAAAAGAAGAAAGAAATACTTTTATTCCAAACAGGCATGCACGTAAATATTACAGAATCCTGACGTATTATTGAACGTTGCGTACCGAATCTCTGTCGATGTCCTCCATGGTCTCGAGCACCACTACATTCCTCATCTCCGAATGATCTTCAGGGTGTAGGAAGGCGGCAAACTCCGTTCTGTTCAACGCGTCGTTTTGATCAGCATCTGGAAATAAAGAACACGTTATAATGTCTCAAGGTTCGCGTTGCACAATTTTTTTTTATATATGACAAGTCAATTTGACTTCACCTCGCCTGCTGGTAAGCTAAAGTCTCAGAAAGAGGGTCACGATTACAATAGCGTACAATGTTAACAATGGTGCCTTTTTCGCCCCGCGTAAAGGATCCGGGACTGAAGGGAGAAGGAAACACAAGTGAGCTGGCAGGGAGTTCCAGGTCTTAATGGTGCGGCATAGGAATGATGTGACTGGTACAGGTATGAAAATATTATGTGCGTATACGTATATCTCTTCGAATTGCTTTACCTATAGAGTAGGGACTTCGTTAATGTCGGATGACGGAAAAAATATGCGGATAGGATATGAAATTCTGCCTTAAGGTTTCAAATAACAGCGCAGATATCGCTGAGGGGGCACAGAAGCTCATTTTACGTACGCATGATTACAACATAGTATAAAACAAAGTCGCTATCGCTGTCTGTCCGTCCCCATGTATGCTTAAATCTTTGAAACTACTCGTACCCAAGGGATTTTGAAGCGATTTTTTTCAAATAGATAGAGTGATTCAAGAGGAAGGTTTATATGTATAAATACATGCTTAATATAGTGGAGGATGCAACGGGAACGGGATCAGATGCCACGCGGGTGTAAAAAAATTGGCGGTACGAAGTTTGCCGGGTCAGCTGGTATTAAATAAATAATTTAGTTGTGTAGTCTTTTCAACTAAAACCGTTGCACGTTGGGAACAGCTTCAATAACAACATTATGTAAAACGAATAAATCGAATCCTTTCTCTAAGTAGTTTTATTTCTTTATATCCAATTCTATTTACCTGTATAGGTACCTTCCTTCTTAGGTAATTTTTAAACTAATTTTCAAGCGCAGACGTGCTGAGCTAATGTTGTCTATGAACACAACTGGTTCTATTAAAGAATCGACTGTAATTTGTACAGTATTATTTGCGCAAGTGGTGCTTATTACACTTGGTATAATATATTGCGAGGAAAACAAAAATGCCCCGTCGACGACAATAGGCTCAAATTTTATTACATGAAATTGAAAAATTGTGACGTCAGAGTGCTAAGCGAGCTTATGCCCATCTGGTGCGCGGTTATAATTGGTACGATTCTGACATATCCACCCTCGATTAGCCAACGTCAAAATGACAAACTTGTGAACTACAATTACGAGTATTTATACAATTCTTCCCACGCACGCTCAAGCTGTGGAATGAACTCCCTGCCGTGGTTTTCCCAAGCGATTACAATATGGAGGTCTTCAAGAAGGACATCAGAAGGTTTCTTCAGGGTAGGCAGCGCGAGTGTAACGCCCCTGGTGTTGCATACGTCCATAGGCCGCGGTAACCACTTCCCATCAGGTGTGGTTGTTTATTATCTAAGTGGTATATAAAAAAATTAAAAAAACCTCGAATTTGCCAATAACTTATTTTTATTGATTCCGCAAATATGTACTTATGTAGGAATATCCTGGGGACGCGAACTTCCGGGGCCGAGTCGGAGACACCGTTGTCCCCCCTCCCGAGGAGGGCCAAACCGTAAGGGATGGCCCTGGGTCAGCCGGAGTGCGAGAGATATGTCGATGACAACCTCACCTCCGGCCTAGCACCACGACCCACAGTCGGCGTGCGGTTTTAGTCGGTTCGAGTCGACATAACCTCCCCTTCCGGCTCCGGCAGGGGGGGCATCCGAGGGGATTTCCGCACGAAAAAAAAAAGGGGGGACGCGGACTACTAGGAATTTTCGAAATATAGAGGGTAGCGAGCATAGTCATAGTCATTTCTTTTTCAATATAGAACAATAAAATTGTTTCTTATTGATGTCAATTTTAATTCTACTTAATCTAAGTTTACCACCGCTTCCAAGGCGCTGGTGGAGAAGAAACGGCGCAACAAACTACACTGAGCCTGATACAGTTTGTTGAGTGGAAGTGTAAAGAGGGATATGTTTGGAGAGCAATTCAGATTCAAGATCAATGGGAATATGCATATCCTCACCCGCATAATTCCACCTCCTTCGGTCGCGCTTCAGCAAGTTGCTATACGTGAAGCCCTCGCTGTTCGGCATTTTGAGTTCCTTAGGGTCCATTTCATCCATGAACCCGTACACATTCTTCCTGTAAGTCTAAAGACGTGACCATATGGTTAATTACATGCATTCAAAGCGTCGGTAGCTTAGTGGTTAAGGAGTTGGCCGTACGATCGAGAGGTCCCGGGTTCGAATCCTGCTGTGCAATTCACTAAGCAAGCACAACGATGCGAGTCGCAACGTTGTGCTCGATAGAGATTGTCATTGGTCGATATCCAGTGACGTGATACAATCCGACCAATGGCAATCTCTATCGAGCACAACGTTGCGACTTGCATCGTTGTGCTCGCTTAGTGAATTGCAGTGCTGGCCATTACACTACCGATGTGAACCCACTCCAAGCACAAGCATTTTAGCTTAGTTGGAAGGTTTAGAAAGAATATTAGTAACTTCGGTTCTAATATTCTTTAAAAAAAATTGGATAAGGCTCGACCTCCTCGCCGGGCAAGGCCACCGGCCTCATTCTGGTGATGCTTGCCAGTGACGTAACATTTTGAAGCCGGCTTAAATGTGTAGACACCTTACCATTCCTGCACAAGAGCATTGCCTCGTTTATTTTATTATTTTTCTTTCGTTTAAAATAGTACCTAAACTTACTAATATTCCCCTAACTCTGTAGTAATGTATTCTCTGTAGTGAACGCAACTGCCACGCAAGAGGCGCGGGTTCGATCCCCGCTCAGTGCAAATATTTGTATCCATGAACCATGGCTATTTGCATTGGTCTAGGTGTTTCTATGCATAATATGTATGTATTTACAACAAAAACAGTATATAAGTATGTTTATCCGCATTTTAAATTCCATAACAAAGCTAGCTAAAGCTTACCATGGGTCTAGATAGCGTTGTGTAGAATGTTGTGGAATATTTATATTTATTTATTTATTACCCCTCCAGCTAAGTTAAACTATGGAATGGGTTCACATCAATGGTGTAATGTATGGCCAGTATTCAAACTCGAAGTGCAGAGCGTGAGCGCGTAGGCTGCCGCCGTCTCCTTCTGCGAGCAAGAAATGCTCCCTCTGTCTCTGGCGGGGCGGCATTCGACGAGATTGCCATACGTAAAAAAAGGATTCGAACTCGGGATTTCTCCATACCGTAAGACTAACGAACTACTGAGCTACAATAGAGAGATTTCAGTCAAATCATTAAAACTCACCTCCCAAGGAATAACTTCATCATTATTAGGATTGTGCTGTCTCCAGTGCCTGTCGACATCCTCGGTGATGTACCGCTTCTGCGTGAATCTGATCCAGTCTTTGAGCTCCACCAGCGTCACGAAGCCATCCTTGTCCGCGTCGATCTTATCCACGATTTGTCTAGAAACATCAATTAATTAGATTATCTCAGTCCACCGCTGGACATAAGTCTCTCCCAATGTTATAGCTCTATTCACATATCTTGGACCTAAAATGTGCTCTATACGATGCAGCACCCGAACCACCCCTACGCGAAGCCGCAATTTTAGCCGTAGGTCTGATGGGAGTCCTGGGACATCCTTCCGAAAGCTTGCCCGGGTCTCCCAACTATAGGCTGCTGGGCGCTACCGTGAGGGTTTTTAGTCGGTAGGAGTCCGGCATAACATCCATGAAGGATTTTCCCTCACGGTAAAAAAAAACACGTTTCTTGGATGTATTTTGAAGATAGCACGGGGTGCTACTGCGGTGGTCGAGCTCAAATTCACATTATGATAATAAATAAGTTATACAGGGTGTAATCGTTAAGTGTGTCCAGGCGATTATTCCGTAACTATTACAGATATCAAAAAACATTAAACTGATATCGAAAGTACGTTACCTAATGAGTAAAATGACATCAATAACTTTTTACAAATCAAACGAGAGGTATCTAAAATTTTGACATTAAACACTCCCATACATTTAGTATGAGATTAGTAGAAAGGTTTTAGTGTCCTTATTTTAAAAGAATATTTTAGCTTAGTACTGATATTAAAGGAAACTGTTTATTAACCTAACAGAGTAATAAAACTATATTTTAATTGAATAATATTGATTTCTTAGTAAGTACAATATCGTATTCAAAGCAGATGTTCGAAGGGACGTCCTTTTTGTGCGAAACAATGACGAGTTCTACTCACAGTTTCTAAATGAACTTTCCTTAACATTTGCGGAGTAATTTAAGCACTTAACGATTACACCCTGTATACAAAACAATCTGCGTGCGCTAGGACCTTTTATATTTCGCGATTTAGGTCCAAGATATATATGAATCTAGCTATAGGAGGCTTTGGTCTACAGGTTACCACACTGGCCAGACGGGTTGATACAAGAGGGTTTTATCTCGAGTTTGCCTTCTCTCGCAGTGATATTGTCTGCGTATTTTTCCGTTAGGCGCCTCTTACGACACGCTTTGGATGAGATGGGCTGGTGATACTTGTATTATTTTTACGTCACCACACGGATAGATGTCTAGTAGAGTATTAGACGTATAGAAACATCCATCAAATTGTTCACACTGTTACGGTCGAGATAAGAGAGATCAGTGACCTATAGCAGTTCCTTTTTTGTTAGCAGCTTATCAATATGTAGGTATTATTATACCAGGCGTCATGTAAAGAATTATCACTTTATTTAGTTTATTTTGTACTAGCTACATACACATACATACACAAATATCTCACGTAATAGGGGGCGAGCCTAATATTTCCGTCAAGAGGGCACTTAGATGGCTGAAAATCAATAAAGTAGCAGCAATATGAGAAAGATAATGGTGAAATTTGTACATAAATTGTCTGAGACCTTATATTGCCAATCTTGGCTGCCGATTTTCGCTGTTACAATTGCAATTTTACTTGCTAGTTTCAGGCTCATGGCACAGGCTGGGGGGCATTTCACCCCTTTCCAAGTAAAGATTTCCATAGATTGTCGTACGACTACCGGAAAAGCGGGGTTCGCTTACTCTTATACGGCTTATACAGCGGAAAAGGAAAGAGTCTCTGAAACGCTTGGTTCTTGATCTACTTAGGTATATCATTTTTACGATATCAATAGTATGTCACCCATGAGCGTATGTGAAGGTTCAGAGACCTTTGACTTTGCAAGATGTGAATGCAAAACAATTGCACAACACAATACAGTGTACTAAATCATATTTCCGTACTTTTAACGGCCTATTTTTAACGGCCGGCGAGTTTAATGTTTGACTCGAGCGCGTCAACGACACGAAAATATTTCTACAGCATGTTAGTAAATAAGAATCAGGAGGAATGTTCTCGGCGAAAACGTCTACATCCCTAAATAGGTCGAAAACTTTTTGGAAACCATTTTTGTTGAAAATGTTTCTAAGTTCTGCAAATAGTACCTATTCTATTTTATTTTCTAATTTTCCGCCATATACTACTAATCAATGCTTATAAGAACTAATGTCGCAATCAAGCCGCATGGCCGACCTTAAGGTAACCTTAAAGTATAGCCTATGAAAACTTGCAACAACTGTAAACAGCTGGCCGGGGAGTGATCGGTTGAGCCACCTGTCACCCTAGCAGAAGCAGGCTGCGGCGGCGGCGCAAAGAGCGCCTCCCCGACCTCGGGGCTAGGTGGGGACACTATGGTCCCCAAAACCCGAAGGGGGCCATCTCGAAAGAGATGGTCCTGAGTCTGCCGGGGTGCGAGAGATATGCTTTCGGCAATCTCATCTCCGCCAACCAAAGAAGCAAGACGGCATGAGTTTTAGTCGGTTCGAGTCCAACATAACTCCGGCTCCGTGGGGGTGGTATTCGTGGGGATTTTTCGCACGATAAAAAAATACAACTGTAAACAGGAGAAGTGAAGTGAGGGCGGAGAGGGGACCGGCGCGATGTTGAGGGGGGGAGGGCCTCCATACATAAGCTATTACAAATGAAGCAACACATTGAATAGGGAAATAAATTAAATTGCCTCAGGTGGACAATCAATCCAAATCATCATATACCAAATATGTCTATAGGTATATTTAGGTCACACCCATTATAGTAGACTGGTAACAATTGGTAACAATCAAAATTGTTGCGTGGGTGAAATTGCAGGGCCATATTATGAGTAATAAATCAAATAGTAACAAAATAAAGTACTTCTAATTATACCTAATTAATTATATTACAACTGCATTGGACCTATAAGGGCTGAGGCTGTCAAACTAAAGGTCACCATTAAAATATTGGTGGTGTGTGTAGTGATGACCCTCTTTCTTGGGATTTTATCTTCAGCCTATTATCTAGTGAGGTGAGGTCATTATTTACCGTGACCATTATAATATGAGGTTTGCCTGCTATTGGCCATGGTTCAGTTCCATAGTTCTGTTAGTTATCATGACCAAATAGAGCCTATATCCTTCATCAATCTCTTTTCTATCTTCATACAAAATTTCATCAACATCGGTTTAGTGGTTTCAATGGGAAAGGGTCACAGACACAATTTACTTTTGCGTTTTTAATATTAGTATTGATGATATAAGGTTACTGTAGCCGAGCCATAAGGTTTCACGAGAATACTATTCAATATTCATATATATTCATATCCATTACTAGTAGTACTGTTGAAAAAAAAGATTGTTTAACTATTTGTTTTATAAATATAGCGTACCAAGTACACAGTCGGTGTAGGATGTTATCTCTTAGTTAAACTAACCCACATTGTGCAAGTGGGCGAGATCATTGACACAGATAATCTCAAGACATGAACCTAACATCATGTAGAACATTCTAGTCTATTTCATTACCTATTCTAATATATATTCAGCTATCTATCCCAATGGGTAGGCAGAGGTGTCAGAAAATCTACTACTTACCCCAGTCTTTTTTTACTCTCCTCAGGAGGCAGTTGGTCAAAAGTCTTCGCAGTATCTTCGCCTAAGAATGCGTCGTGATCAAACTGCTTATTATGATGTTCATTTTTAAAATGCTCTGTCTCAGAAAGTTTATCCATAAGCCTTTTAGTTTCTTCTGGTGTTGGGACACCAGCGAATACGGCCGTTACGGCCAGAGCTACGCACAATGACCTCAACATAATGATCTACAATAAATAAACTGAATGTAAAACCGGTGTTCTCAACAAAAGGTCAAACAATTTTCAATTATTGTTGTTACTACTTCTCAATTTAAAACAATCAACTAATACCCTGTTGGAACCGGCCACGTCACCGTATACACGTAAGCTTCCTCGTTCCCGATAGGCAAAACAATCGGGATAAATTTTATTACACATCGACACAGAAACCACTGAACTGCACTATTCACTCGCGGAAACAACTGGCGGGGGCAGGGCGGGGAGTCGAGTCGCGAGTCGCGACGCGCGCCGATCAGAAAGATAAGCAGGCGTGGGGATGTGTCTATCAAAACAATCGATTAATCAAATAATATTATGTCACAAAATAGTTGCATTTTGCGTAAAAGACATAGGTATTATATTGTGTATAACACAGATATTTTAAACACCGATGTGAGATATGAAATTGATATTAATTTTTTTTTTTAGCTAAAAACATGAAATTCGTTTCAGATGTCAAAGTATAATCGATTAACTAATCAATTCAACAAAATGTACTCTGCGATTCCGCGATCGACTTTTGATTATTTTTGATCGAGTTTCGAGGTTCTATATATTTACGTTTTCAAAATGTTATCATATGAAATCATTATAGATTTAGACACTGATCTACTTATGAAATTAGTGCCTAGCTCTATAATAAGTAAGTTCTAGTAGTAGGCAGAAAAAATGTATTGATAGTACTGATACCGCGAAAAGCGTGTTCCCCAAACATACCCTCCGATTTTTATGTGCACAAAATTTTTACGTTAAGTCTAGTAAGTAAACATCCATAAATCTTTTCAACTTTCTCTGTTGACGCTTTATTGAATTTCTTTAATATCTCTGTTTTCTCTTCAATAAATATTTTGATTTATGTACACTCCTCACTTAGCCTTTTTTGATTCCCCCTGCTTGATCAAATTATACCTACTCTTTGCCTTATCCAACGATATCTTTCGTTGTCTGTGGTTATGTCATAATCATAGGTACTAACTGTTGTGCTGTCGGGAAACGTCTCGGTAGCGGGAAGTGTTTTGAATTTAAATTTTTTATTATTATAATTTTAGTGATCAGTTGGGAATTATTGTAGTATATTGTATATATTATACTGTCATATATATTGGTTTGTATATATATAAATTTAGGTAAGTAGTTAGTAATAAGTTTTTTAATATGAATGAGCCACCTGACCCAGGGGGGGGATCTCTCCCTTTGGATGTGGGTGCCTATGTCACTATTTCTAACGAATCTGGTTTGGATTCGGATGCTTCATCCGCATCCAGAAGTAGAAAAAGGGTTAAAATAGCAAAAGTTTGCAAGATGTGCAACAAACGGCGAAAGAAAAATGCTCATGATACAGATTTAGCTAATGTATGTATTTGTAATAAAATTGCTGAGAGTTCTACACCCATTGCTCCTATGGACACTTCACCACCTATACATGAAGTTAAACCACAACAACCACGGCCTATTGGTATTGGTAGGCAACTCTATGAAAAACATGATTCAGCCCCTTTCATAGTTCATGTGCAAAAAACAACTACATCTCCAAATGATGGCACCACACTTCATCCAATCACCTTTGGCAACTTCCTAAAACACAATCAACAACAAAACATAGTCAATGGCAGTATTAAACGTATAGGTAGGAACCGTATCTCTGTTTCATTCACCACTTTTCAGTATGCTAATGATTTTGTAAATAATAAGAATTTAGAGTCAAACAATTTAATAGCATTCATCCCATCTTTTCATACCACCCGTATGGGTATTGTCCGTGGCATCCCTGCTGATTTAACCGAGGAAGAAATATTGTCAAATATTACTGTCCCAATTGGGTGTGGTGCAGTTATTAAGGTGAGACGATTAAACTACAAAGTTAAGGTAAATGATAGTGTTTCATGGAAGCCTACTGAGTCCATTGTCCTCACATTTGATGGACAAATATTACCTAAAAGAGTTTTTATGTTTTTTAATTCCCTTCCAGTAGATTTGTATATCTTTCCAACTATTCAGTGTTTCCATTGCTGCCGCTATGGGCACACCAAAGTACAATGCCGTTCTAAGCCAAGGTGCTTCAAATGTGGTCAAGACCATACTGCTGATTCATGTAGAATAGGTGAAGACAGCGCCAGCTGTATTAATTGTCAGGGTTATCATTTCGCAACAAACAAAATATGCCCTGAATTTGGTCGACAGAGAAGTATTAAAAAAGCAATGGCAGAGAACTGTATCTCTTATGCAGAAGCAGATAAATATTTCCCAAAGGTTTCCAAGTCATATGCTGAAGTAACTGTTTCCAATAATTCACCTGTCCATAACTCTTCATCAACTCCTCATATAGTATCACCTAAAACATCTTCATATAAGAAAACTGTCTTTTTGAAACCTAGAATTACGACAAAATCTCAACATGGTTACGATAAATCTTCTCATGAGGCTATTATTAATGAGCATAGGATGCCTGAACCAGCTAATGGATGTGCACTTAATAAACCCAACGATTTTGACTCCTCCACAAAGAACCAAAGCATTTTAGAAGTTATTACACAGTTACTACGATCATTATCTAAATCAAATATTTCACCGTCCCACGCTGCCCTAATAATAGATCACGCTGCGAAAATACTATATACTGACGATGGATCAGTCCGTTCTAATTCAATGGAATTGCCGGAGTGCAACCAGCAAAAAAAGTGAATTAATAAGTTTAATTAACACGTATAACCCCTTTTTAATCGCTATATCCGAAACATGGTTGAAACCGAATCAATTATTTAGACTCTCAAAATTTGTTTGTATACGGGAAGACAAAAGTGACGGACGCGGATTTGGTGGTGTTGCCATACTAGTGAATTATAATTTACCATATACAATAGTTTCAATTCCTCTTCATAGCGATGAATTTGAAATAGTTGCCGTTCAAATTCAACACATCTGTTTTGTCTCAATCTATATTCCTTACCCTTCGTCACCTATCTTACAGGAAATAAATAGTATTATCGAAACCCTTCCTCAACCTTTCATTCTTCTGGGCGATTTCAACTCGCATAACACGATATGGGGAAGTTGCAAAACTGATGCTAATGGTACCGAACTTTACAACATAATTAATCATAACAACCTATGCATCCTTAATACTGGAGTCGCTACTCGTAGATCTAAACCAGGGCAACGAGTTAGTGCAGTTGACTTGTCCATATGTTCGCCAACTTTATTTCCCTTACTATCTTGGCAGCCATTATCTTCTACTTTTGACAGTGATCATTTCCCTCTAATTATATCTGTTCCTTTATCGATAACCCTTCACAACAAACGCCGATCGCTATTAAAACACAAGATAACCCCGGATGCCGATTGGGACATATTTAAATTAGCTATAGAAAAAGAAATACACCGTCTTCCCAACATTCACATTGGAAATGAAATTGTTTGCACGGAAGCATTTTCAGACCTAATATTAAAAGTAGCTAACGCTACATTTCCCATTAAAGGGGATGGCCCCCACCGTATACCGTCTCCACCTTGGTGGGACAAAGAATGTACTGCTGCCATTCAGAAACGGAAAGAGGCTGAAACAAACTACAATCATTTCATGTCATGGGAAAACTATGAAATTTTATCTCAGGCCATCCGTGATACAAGGGAGTTATTTAAAAATAAGAAACAATCTTCCTGGCGGTCTTTCTGTTCCTCTCTCTGTCCTAATTCTAGTCCTTCAGTTGTTTGGAATAAAATTAGGCGATTCCGCTCAGCTTTTACACAACCATCTTTAAACACAATACCGTCTACGATAATTAATAATTTCTTAAATATTCTTGCTCCTCCTTCTGTTTCTGTAATGACCTATTTAAGTTCTCCTATGCCTAATTCTCCATCAATGGTATCTTCTCTCTTCTCTTTTCAAGAGTTAAAATCTGTGTTAAGCACACTAAAAGACTCCTCTCCAGGGAAAGATGGTATTCCTTACTCCTTTTTATGTAATCTTGGTGATGTAAGCTTACACTATTATCTGGATCTTATTAACTCTATCGTAATCTCAGGTATTATCCCTCCATCTTGGAAATCTCAGATTATTATTCCCATTTTAAAACAGGATAAAGATCCAAATGACCCATATTCTTATAGACCTATCGCTCTTTCGCCTGTGATTACAAAAATTGCTGAACATCTTGTTAAAAATAGGCTGGAGTGGATTGTAGAAAGCAGTGGTATTCTTTCAAATAGTCAGTTTGGCTTTAGGAAAGGTAGGTCCACCATGGATTGTCTTAGCATATTTATAACGGACATTCAACTTTCGTTTTCATCTAATCAATCGGTAGTTGCTTCTTTTCTAGACATCAAATCTGCATACGATAACGTTATTATTTCAATTCTTAAACAGAAACTGATTCTCTTAAACATTCCTGAACTATTAACGAACTTTATTTGTAATCTACTAGTAAATAGAACAATTGAAGTAACCCATGAAGATAACATTTTTTTGAGAGTTGTGGAAAAAGGACTTCCACAGGGATCTGTTCTAAGCCCCTTGTTGTACAATATTTACACCTATGATTTAGATAGATCTCTAGGAAATTCTGTTCATTTACTTCAATATGCCGATGACTTATTGTTATATTGTTCAGATCAGGACACTGAATTTGCTTGTGAGATGCTATCTGCATCTTTATCATCGTTAAAACAATGGTTTGATTCTAATGGCCTGGAGTTATCAACCTCTAAAAGTACCACAGTAGTATTTACGAGAAAAAGAGACATCCCTTCTGTTTGCGTGTATTATGATAACATGGCCCTACCGGTAGAACCTCACACCAAATACTTAGGTTTAATTCTTGATTCTCGGTTGAATGGATACGCTCATACTAAGTATATTGTTAAAAAATGTGAACGTCTTCTTAATATTATTAGATGTCTTTCTGGCGTATGGTGGGGCGCTCACCCTTTTTCGTTAAAATTAGTTTATAATGCCATTATTAGAAGTGTCCTAGATTATGGCACATATCTGCTCAGTCTGTGTAATAAATCCAGTCTTAAATTAATGGATAACATACAAGCTAAAGCTCTTCGAATTATTACTGGCGCTATGAAATCCAGTCCAATTAATGCTTTGCAAGTTGAAGTGTCGGAACCCCCACTAAATTTGAGAAGACAATTCCTTGCTGATAGATTTATTTTTAAAGCACTGCTTAACTCTAACCATCCTCTCCATTCAAAACTACATAGTCTTTCAGAGTATATAAACAATAGTTCATACTGGCGTCATAAAAGAAAACCGTATATTCTAGAAAGCTATTTAAAGTTCAAATCCTTTTCACCGCCTATTTTCCAGTCTCCTCTTTTACCTCTTTATAGTGTAAATTATGCAGCTTTAATGTTGTCTCCTAGCATCAAGGATATATTGAACTATACAGATTTTACAAACCAATCAAACTCACACCAGTTGTTTACTGATGCTTCCAAACATACATTCCCTAAACCAGTGGGAGTAGGTGTGTATCACATTAATTATAACATCGTCCAAAAAATTAAATTGCCCCCAGAGACCTCTATCTACAATGCGGAATGTTTCGCTCTTCTTAAGGCTTTGGAATATATTTTAATTGCAAAACTCAAAACCTCGATCATATTAACTGACGCTCTTGCTGTTCTGGAATCATTAAAAAATAACCCTTTTAAAACATCAAATAATCCGATAATTTTTGGTATTAAAAACTTATTATATGAATGTCAATGTAAACAAATTGTGGTTGAATTTGCCTGGATTCCGAGTCATTCTGGCATTGTAGGAAATGAAATTGCCGACAAAATTGCTAAGGAAGCTGTTTCCTGTGGAGATATGGTTCCATATAAAATATTTGGTGAAGATGCTTATTGTGGTGCAAAACGCGATCTATACGACACATGGAATGAATCGTGGCAGTTTGGTAGTAGATCGAAGGGACTTTTTTACTATAATATTCAACCTAACATTCCCAATAAACCGTGGTTTGCTTTTTTAAACTTAAATAAAAGACTAACAACATCTATAATAAGGATGCGTTTGGGACATACATGCACTCCTGCACATCTTGCAAAAATAAAAATTAGAGATAGCCCTATCTGTGATTGCGGTGCAGAAGTGGGTGATCTAAATCACCTTTTTCTGGCTTGCCGTCAATTTAGTATTACATTTTTTGATCTTCTTCCTTCCTGTATTCCATTACCTACTCATGTTCCTTCGTTACTTACGTTTCCTTTTAATAAGCAAGTATTAGAAGCTATATATATATTTATAAAACATAATGATCTAAAATTGTAGTTTACATTTTTATATTCCTAAGTATGGTTTATTTATGGTTATTCAGTTCCTTATTTCTCTTCCTTTCTGATCCTTTCCTTGTATTTTCCTAAAAATTTCCCTAAATTAATAATTCCGTTCCGTTTTTCATTGTGTAATAAAAACGTTTCCTCGTTTTAACTTGACATTGGCATACATCTATTACTTGCCAAAAGGGAAAAAAAAAAAAAAAAAAACTGTTGTGCTTATTTTGCCAATTTCCGAAAGAAATTCCAATTATGTTTCTAGAATCAAGTGCAGCCTATCTTTAATCTAACTTTATTTAGTAGAGACAACCGCATATTCAGTCCATAAGTTGTTAAAACAGAATTGCAAATGTCAATATGTCAGGATCTCGGCCTTAATTTCCAACATAGAATGGTGAGAGAAATGCATTTTTAATTATATGTTAATTAGTCTGCTAATTCCCGTTAAAAATCTGAGATTGGGATAAAATGTGCGTTTCAGTCATATGGAGTATATTTACCCAGTTGTTGAAATGAATTTGACAGTCTTGTTACCCGATGTTCGTCGGCATTTTTATGAAAATATAATGTACTTGTCTTTATTTCAGGGCGCAAATATATCACAACTAGAAAGAGATATCGGGTCAGAGCAGTTCCCACCGAATGAACATTATTTTGGTTTAGTTAATGTAAGTATTTTTTATGCATCCCTTAAATTCTTATTGGGATTCAGTGTTATTGAAAATCAATATAATATTTAACTTGTACATTTATTTAACGCCACTTAAATAGTAAATAAATCTCTAATACTACTTGTTAGAGAAAACCTTGAATTTTACACACATTTATATTCTACCTCTTATCTAAAATCAAAGCAGGAAGTGAGATAGAATTTTACTCTAGTAGCTTTAATAAAATCTCTTAGCAACATATTAAATAACTGACTTGTTAAATATTATTTGATGTAGCATCAACAGTTTATCATTAGAAGATAACATTTTGTGAACTAAATGTCCTTATAAGTTTTGATAATAGTAAGTAGGTATATGTTCAGAAACTCTAATCATACTTGAATAGTTCATGTTTGTTTATAATAAGTAAGATATTAAAAAATGTAACTCTACTCTGCCAGGGTACAGTCAAATTTACAGACCAAACATGAAAAATAAATTATTATGATGAATTGATGTTCTAAAAGTTAATCTAAGAAAATAGACGATTTCCTTTACCAATGTAAATTAATGCATCTATAAGCTTTGCAATACAAAACTATTACATATCTAGGTATATAGTAATAATACATACATAGATATAATGTAATAATACTTTTTATGTTAAGTGGTCACTTCCTGAACCATTTTGTAACATTTGAAGTGGTTAGATATTTTATATGTAATCTTTATGATGACAGTACTTTATCACAAACAGTGATAATCATCTTACAGTATCTAGAGATAACTAATCATCAACATATTCACATCTGAACATTGTATTTGTCTTTTTTTTTTCAGTTTGGCAATACATGTTATAGTAACTCAGTGTTGCAAGCTTTGTATTTTTGCCGCCCATTTAGAGAGAAAGTTTTAGAGTATAAGGCAAAGAACAAGAGGACAAAGGAAACCCTATTGACATGCCTCGCAGATTTATTTTATAGCATTGCTACACAGAAGAAGAAAGTAGGTTCTATAGCGCCTAAGAAATTTATTGCTAGGTTGAGGAAAGAAAAAGGTATGAATTTATTTATTCCTAGAATAAGTTATGTGACATTATACAGAGTGTTTTATGTAACCTACATATCTAAAACTAATAAGTTGTTTAAGTTATTGTGGTCACTATGGCAGACAGGAACGCACATATAATAATGATGTAAGCTAAGAAATCACATCCTCTGGCATATCACAAAATATGCAAGTCAGCGAGTAGATAGGATGTGACCACAAGCCACTCCACCAATGGTGGTTAAATCTTAATATTTCAGCCTGTTATTTAGTTTGTAAGACATTGCTTCATTAAATCATTGAGTCATAATAATAACCAGACTGTGGTAGCTGTCTTCACTCCCACAATAGTCACTATAGCCAACGGGATGTTTCCCATGTGTTGTTTTAAGTGATTATGGTGCTGGCAACCATGCCTAAATATCAGACACTAACTAAATCCATTAAATATAGCCAGTTTTGTCAATTTGCTTTTATTAGAATGAATTTTTTATAGCATTTATTATGCTAACTTTTAAGTTCAAAAAACATGAGAAAAAATTAAATCCTCAAGTAAGACTTGAACACACGACCTTTCCCTTACAGAGGGAATGATCTTCCAACTGAGCTATTGAGCCACACCTGAATCATTTCAAATTTCCTTATTTTTATATCCGACTTTAAGGGCGACTGTGGAGCCATCTAACAACATTCTTACTCTTATTCTTACTTTTATTATCTTGAAAACATATCATATAATACAAATATTTAACAACTTATTAGATTGAGTTTTCTTTAAATTATCCTATGGTTACCAAACATTATTTCATATAATATTTTTTTATTTTCAGAGGAATTTGATAATTATATGCAACAAGATGCCCATGAGTTCCTCAATTTTCTGATAAATCATATAAATGAAATTATTTTAGGTAAGTTTTTTTCTTGTTAGAATCTTATTGGATAGACTAAAATAGTGTCCTCTTATGTTATGTTAAATTTTTTAATATGTTTAGACAAATTTTCTGCATTGCAACATTAAAAATCTGCACTATGTATTCACTATTACTCATTAAGTATCTTAACGATTTCTCTTCTTAAGTGGTCTCAAAACCTCAAAATCCTCAAATCGACCCAATTAACATAGCTATACCTCAAGATATTATATCTTGAACCTAAAATGTGCTCAATACAAGCAAATACATGTTTTTTAGGTATCTTTGTTTGTCTCGTGACTTAGGTCTTAAATATGTGCCCCTAGGTATACACCCCAATGCTGGTGCCATTCAGAAGACATTACATGAATCTTCTCTGGCTAAAGATTTCCAATGTTCAATTAATATGATGACTACCTTTTTGATCCCCCTGTTTAGGGAGGGCACTCTTCTTGCGAACGATCAAATGCAATGTGCGGATCTTCCGCGTCGGAACCTTTAGAAGTTACGGATGATCCGCGACGGAATTTCTGTTACGCCTAACGTAGCGGTTTTGATATTTTAAGTCATAGTACTTATTATATGTATAGTATAGTTATTTAGATATTATCATCTGCACCAATTTTTTTATGTTATCCATTTAGTCTGTGTGTTAATCCAAGATATAAATTATCTCAGTAAGTACTAAACTTAATCCGAAAATCGTAAACAGCCCTCATATTTGATTAACCAACTGTAACGTAAACACGCGCGTTGGTGTAACCCTACTCTTTTACAACAACAACAACAACAACAACAATTAGTCCACCGCAGTCCACTGCTGGACATAGGCCTCTCCCAATGTGCGCCTTTTCACCCGATCGTCCGCCTTCCTTGGTTTAATTTCAACCCATTGGAAACGCTTGTATAAATAGTAGGCACTTAGTTTAACCATTAGTCATATTTTTGAGGAATATTAGTAACCGAAATTCGCGTAACTAAGCTATATTGCTTGTGCTTCGAACCTAGGACCTCTTGATCGTAGAGCCCACACCTTAACCACTAAACTATCGAATGTGCCCACATGGCTATACTTTGGGGCATATATCTTGGACACAAATGTGCTCAACATGCGCCATATAGATAGCGCAGTACGCGTTTTTTAGGTGTATTTTAATGAAAGCACGAAGTTATCAATAGCTTCTACGCCCACCAGGGCCTCGTGTCTTTCGCAAATCGAGTTCGAGATTGCCCCGATGTATTGAAGCTACCGTTTCTTCCAGCGGAACGCAATCAAAGCACACTAAAAGTACAAAAGAATGCGCAAGGCGAGAACGTCACGTGTAATGGGACGAGCGGGTCGAGTGGGACGGGCGCGGGCGGGGCGGGCGGGGCGAGCGCGCCGAGCGCCGAGCCGACCTGGGTGCACGAGATCTTCCAGGGCACGCTCACCTCCGAGACACGCTGTCTCAACTGCGAGACCGTCAGCAGCAAGGACGAACATTTTTTTGATTTACAGGTTAGTTTCAGGACTCGGGGATATGATTAGAATATACACTAGGTTTAAGATTAGACATATAAGATGGGGGTATATTGGTGGGGTAATAAAAAGAATCTCAGTAACCAAGCCAACTGTGCAAAAGTGTCCTATAATCACGGCTTTAGTTCTGGTGACATGTATAGGTCCGTTCACACAGACCGGCTCGGAGATCACGTTGGAAACAGAGTTTTGAGTAATTGTAGTAAAGTTTTTTTTTGCATGTGCATATTTTTGTCATTAGAATGCTTGAACGCGCTATTTGTGAAATAATAAGAGGACTCTACCGGCTTCGATTTCGATGCGTGCGCTCTTTCTCGCTCGCGCAGACGGTCAAGTCCGATTGTGCACTTTTTCGCTTACAGCAGCCGGTATATGTGTAATAGTTGGTGGCTCCACACCGGCTAATTCCAAACGTATACTTATCCTGTCTGTGTGAAAACTCTCAAACTCGCCCATGAAGGGTTCCGTAGCAGCAAGTAACATAATATAAAAGTTTTAGTAGTTCATTAATGTTTCTTAATTTTTTTGTGTTAATGGAATGAAAGGCGAAAATTGTGGTTTATGACGTATTAAAAAAATCTACTTACTAGATCTCGTTCAAACCAATTTTCGTTGGAAGTTTGCATAGCAATGTACATCATATATTTTTTTTAGGTTTATCATCTCTTGTTTTAGAAGTTAGAGGGGGGGGGGAGGACACACATTTTTGCTCTTTGGAAGTGTCTCTCGCGCAAACTATTCAGTTTAGATAAAAATGATGTTAAAAACCTCAATAGCATTTTTGAAGACCTATCTATAGATACCCCACACGTATGGGTTTTTTGTGTGTAATTCTTAATGCGGTTCACAGAATACATCTACTTACCAAGTTTCAACAGAATAGGTTTTATAGTTTCGGAGAAAAGTGGCTGTGACATACGGACGGACAGACAGACATGACGAATCTATAAGGGTTCCGTTTTTGCCATTTGGCTACGGAACCCTAAAAAGCGGGTGGTTGCTCTCCGAGCTGGTCTGTGTGAACTGATCCTAAAGCTTGCATTTTGAACTTGGGGCCCGCTCTCCTACTGTTTCTTCTGGTTTACGACAGCAAATGCAGTCTGACATCCTGTTGGAAGGAAAATCTGCGCTAAAACCTCCCATCTATCTATCAATAGGTGTACTGGCTTGCAAGTTCTCCTGGCTCCATACAATTACAATAGAATCGGATCCGGAGCCTGCACATAAACTTACACATATTTCTTTATACTAGGTGGACGTCGGCCAAAACACGAGTATTACTCACTGCCTCAAGTGCTTCAGCGATACGGAGACTCTGTGCAATGACAACAAGTTTAAATGTGACAACTGTAGCAGCTACCAAGAGGCGCAGAAGCGCATGCGCGTGAAGAAGCTCCCCCTCATACTGGCGCTCCACCTGAAGCGGTTCAAGTACATGGAACAGTACAACAGGCATATCAAGGTGTCGCATCGGGTTGTGTTCCCCTTGGAGCTGCGACTGTTCAACACGGTGAGTTTGTTCACTACCCTCATATTTTAAAAAAATCAGTGTCAACCCGGTTCTGTATATTACCAGCTGTTTGTGCTCTACTTACTTACTTCCAGCGCAGCGGTGGACGCCGTTGACCCGACGGGTGATCTGCCCTTTTTGTGTTGGCCATTTCACCCTAATTCCCTACGTGCTCAGAATAACCCACAATCCCATGAATTTAACTCATTTCTCTTCGTCAAATTTTGTGAAATCCTTATACATATTCATTTAATTTACATTGTTTGTTTGAGAGATTTGATCCTTATGATTGCCACTATTGATTGATGCCATAAAAATACAAGATGTAATTTTTTCGTATTAGTTGGTTCGATGACTGGCTGTGTCAAGCGAGTTTTCAAAAATCATTGAAAGCAGGTTTGTTTCTTTTTAAAAATAAAGCAATGTTTCCTTTGGGTGAAATTGTAATGGAATGGTACTGATTATATGCTCTGCGAATTTCTTTCGGTTTCATAGAAAAGTCATGTTTGATTCAATGATCATTGATGATGAGTGATACAACGTTTATGGGGCTTTGTACGAAATATAACGCAGCAATCGAATTTAATCACAACTCAAGAAATTACACCTCTTTGGCTTCAGCCTTAGTCAAAAATATCACCTTCCGTGTCCCAGCTCAGTTGGATGACGTCCATTCTAACAATTAAATAACCAAAGAATACCTACTTACTTACTTCCAGCGGGGGACGCCGTCGACCGGACGGGTGATCTACCCTTTTTGTGGGCCATTTCACCCAAATCCCCTATTCCTCCCCTGGGGAGGCCAAGGGGGTGTCCGGCAATCACGGCGTTCCGTCGAAGCTACCTGTTTCTTTGCAGAATCTTACGATCTGTTCCACCTGCAGATCCTCGAGTTCTGGTGTTTCTAATGTGTCCGTCCCCATATTTTCCCATCCTATTCTTGAGTACATGGGACATTTAGCAAGTAGGTGGAGAGAATACCTAAAGTAATATAGTAATTTGTTGGTATTCCAGTCGGACGACGCCGTGAACCCCGACAGACTGTACGACCTGGTGGCCGTGGTGGTGCACTGCGGCTCGGGGCCCAACCGCGGACACTACATCAGTATTGTGAAGAGCCACGGCTTCTGGCTGCTCTTCGATGACGACATGGTAGATGTGAGTATCATTTGTTATTACTTATCTGCGGTAGCCTAGTGGTATGGGTAATGGACTGCTGAGACGAGGTCTCGGGTTCGATCCCAGGTTTACCCTGGCACACACCAATGACTTTCCGATGCTTTTCGAAGTTATGTGTGTATTTATCGCAGGTTTATAAGTGCCCGGTTAATGGCAATAGGCTCGCCACCTATACACATTGGGACCTAAACATAAACTGGCGAAATGTGGGTGCTAGCACCTCTGCCTACCCCTTCGGGGAATACAGGCGTGAGTTTATGTTATGTTATGTTATGTACTTCTCTCTTATTATTCACACTCGCATCCTAAGTTTTCAGCTTAGAGCCTGGGTTCCGCTTATATTTTTATATTTTCTGTGGAGCAACTGCCACCTGACCTCTACAACCCAAAGGCGATATCGAAGCATTGCAGTTAGACCAGTTGTTGGACTTTTGAGGGCTTGAGACCCGTAACGACTGCCATAGATGTTCGTATGACAACTAGGACTGACGACGTCTTAACGTGCTCTCCGAGGCATGACCAAAGCAATGCCAGTATCCATATTAAAAATGACTAAAGGTTGCCTGTAAGAGATCGCTTGTAGCGATAAGGCCGCCATTTGTACATTTTTTATGATGTTGTCCGTATATGTACTAAAATTTATGAGTGTACAATAAAGATTTTTCTTATCTTATTCATTTATACAAATATTTGCACTGAGCGGGGTTCGAACCCGCGCTTCCTGCGTAGCGACCGCGTTTACTACCGCTACACCACGGAGGCTGCCGATCGTTTGTTATTACCTATTATACTATGCGCGGACCCCTAGTGGAATTCTAGTCTCATTCCCGCAATCCTTGAGAAAAAGTAGCCTATGTGTTAATCTATGCCTGTGTCAATAAGGTTGATATTTAAGTAACACAAGTGCTAACCCTAACTTTAAAACATAATTTTAGTAGGATTAACTCAAGAATTTTGATTTTTCTTTAGCCAAATTAATACTTCCAGATGATTTTTCTTTCGAAACTGCCCAACTTCTTTTTATTCGTAACGACTATAAAATCACCCAGTATAAGAAACTAGTTGTTACTCGCGAATCTATAATCCCGCGTGATATATTTGCCTAGAGCAGGAATCGAACCATCAACGTACTCTTAACCGCTATCCGCAGTTATCCGGAGGTAGTCAGATTAATATGAATAATGTCTTCAGATTATTACATTACTAGCTTTTGCCCGCGCCTCCGCCCGCGTGGATGTCGGTTATCACGACCAAACATAGCCCATGTCCTTTCTCAAGTTCTAATCTACCCATGTACCAAATTTCATCAAAATCGGTACAGTGGTTTAGGCGTGAAAGCGTAACATACAGACAGAGAGACAGACAGACAGAGTTACTTTCGCATTTATAATATTAATATGGATGCCACAAATTCCGACTTTCTTAAACTCTGTCCAGAGGATCTACTATCGAATATGATTGATTATAACTTTTTATTTGTTTTGTTTTCAGAAAATTGATGCATCAGCTATAGAAGACTTCTACGGCCTAACTTCTGATATACAGAAATCATCAGAAACAGGATATATATTGTTTTATCAATCTAGAGATGCTAGTTGTTAAGTTTATTGAATTAATTTTAGTAATTTAAATTATTTAAGATAGTGACTATAAAGAACCATGTTATGATGCCAGATTTGTTAAAGTTGAAAAGGCATAATAAATATTGAGAAATCGTTTAATTCCATACATTGATTATATATTATTCATCTCTATAAATGTCATCCAGTTGTAAATATATTTCATTTCAAAATAAAACGTTGTGATCTTCTCCGCGTGAACTGTTTTTTATTATCTTACAAGCTGTTACCCGCGGCTCCGCCCGCGTGGATGTCGGTTATCGAGTATGTCCATTGCCAAGGTTTAATCTACTCATGTTCTGAATTTTATCAAAATCGGTTCAGTAGTTTGTGTGAAAGCAAATAGACAGTTAATTTCTCATTTATAGGTATAGATGCTAAACACAAACCAACGTCGCCAATGGAATAAATGCAAGTGTATGCTGTCGAGCACGGCAAGAGTAAGGGTCAGCGCAGACAGAGCGGCAAACTATTTTAGCAATTTTTAAGTTTTAATAAGGGCTGCATAGTCACTCAGTGACTAAGCCCTCAATAATAAATAAGTGTTAATATAGCGTGCTAGTACACGCGCGAGACTGTTCGAAAATATTCGACACTGCGCGATGTCAGGGCAGCTTCATCTAAATTGAATAAGTTTAATATAAAATTATAATCAATACTTTTTTTGTATAGGGCATATCATTTTGATTTCACCTCGCCTGATGGTAAGCTGAAGACTAAGTGTCAGGAAACTTAAAAACTCGAGCAGTTTGCTGCTCTGTGTGTACCTACATGGTGTTGCATTGCAAAGCGATACTTGTGTAGCTGTGGGACATTGTTGGTTCCATATTCTATAGTCAATTCGCATGAAAGAGAAGTGCCCGGAATTTTTTGAGAAGGTCCAGGTTAAGTACCTGTGATCTGTAACTTCATGCGACTGGTGACATCGTCAAGGCACATTGCAGCCGCGTAGGCCTGGCTGGCGTCACAGGCGATACTAAAATGCCAGTCAGGTTGAAGGCGCAGGTCTGCAAAACGATCATTTGGCCTGCTCTTTTACATGGCTGTAAGGCGTGCATGACCACCATTGGAGCGACACAAGCAGGAACTGCGTGTCATGTAGATGAAAATGCTGTAGTGGATGTGTGTGGAGTCACGTGTGAAGATCGCGTAAGGAACTCTCGCTACCGCGTCAAGCTTCATGTCCGTGACATCACAAAGTCGCCTTCGCTGATGTGGCCAGGTCTTACGGCCACCGCCAGACTACGCTATAACAAATGCTTAGAAGTGGTGCCCCTGCCGGGCCCCGGTAGAAGGGGTAGGACTAAGATTAGAATATTTGAACTGGTTGAACCATGCCCACACTGCATAATCCGAGTCCTAAGCAGGGCGTGAAAAGGATCTGATGAGGCCGTCAAGCTGAGTGCCACCACTGTTAACATGGTACATGATTACGATGGTGACCCTCTTTCCGAGACTTTGCTTTTAGCTTAACATTATGCGAGGTGAAGTCAAATTGACGTGTCCTTTATAAAAAAAAAGCCTATATAGAGTAAACTTGAGAACAAGGTCATGGGGTCTCAAATTACCAACCAATAGCAAGAAATGGCGATTTTGCTTTCATAGTCTTTCAGAAGCCCACCATTTTAAATTGTTTATGGCTCAATCTGAATCAGTGGGGTCTGATGTGTTTGCTTGTAGTGCACATTTTGCATTTTGCACATTATGCTCCAAGAGGTACTGTAGCAACAATGCATTTAAAAATGTGCAGTTAAACTAGTAATTTCACTTTTAGTCCAATTAATATTAAGCTGGGAGCTCTTTGAATGCAGTCTCATTAAAACTGTATGATTCGTATGAGAAAAATTGCAAATATCAAACTGACTGTTGTATTTACTGGATTCATATGTTCCACTTCACTAGATTAACAAAAACAATAGAACTTGTGTTTTAGTAGGCAGAAATGATATACCAGAAATCCTTATAATTACTTTATTTCCAGTATTAGGCTACAAACTCGTAGGGGATGGGTGCTAATAACACTGGTTTCTCAGTACCACTAACAATATGGGCAGGCTTGGGTCCTGCAGGCTGTCTCTTCAGGTTAGCGATCTTGCCAGCATCCTTAGCTTCCTTGAGTAGCCTTTCATTCTCCTTTACTCGCTTGAGGAAATCTTGTCTGCACTTGGAGTGCTTGACATGCTCAATGCGGACATTGATGCGTTTGGGTAGGATTCTGCCACGGACGCGCTTGTTTACAATAACACCCAGAGCGTGCTGTGTGACATTGTATACACGGCCAGTCTTTCCGTGGTAGACTTTGTGTGGCATACCTTTCTGGACTGCGCCATTGCCCTGGAAAAAAATAAAAACATTGTTATATAAATTGTAGTTTATCTTATGGTGCTTATAGTGATAAATGAACCATTTATTTGTAATACAATATAACACAAACAGATGTAATTGATTCTTTAAATGAGGGATGAATTCTCATGAATACTACTAAACCTACAGGCTGCTCACTGCTCAGCATAATTTGCCAATATTTTGAATTACAAAACTTTCTATTTTGAATTAGAAATTAATACTTATCCAATAATAACATGTTAAAACTATTTCATACACAATGCAGTATGCACGTTATAAAACAGGTAGAGGTACTCACCCTGACGTCAACGATATCGCCGACTTTGTAAACTTTCATGTACGTGGAAAGAGGAATGGTTCCATGAGTGCGGAACCTGCGGGCGAACAAGTCCCTTGTGCCGCGACGGTATCCTTTGGAGTTCGTCATTTTTATGCCTGAAACAAAACCAGGTTTCGGTCACCCAAAAGCACTAACAACACGTGGAGTACTCAATCCGAATACTAGGAATAATAAAAATCAATGATTACTGCAAAATACACTAGTTAACGTATTAAAGCAATGTTTCTACGAAATATATCGGTAATTAAGTCGATTTATTTTAATAAAAAATAATTTAATTCCACAATCACCTCGTTACAAAGCTTGACGGATAAAGAAAGAGGTTATTTTTTATAGTCTATGGTTCTAATAAGTGCTGGGAAAGGTACACAGAAAGTATTATTGTTTATGGATACTAAAATGAAAATTACCTGAAAAAAATTACACACTTTTAAAAAAAGATGTTCTCGTCTTCTAGATAACAATTTGGTTAACAAAAAGACTCGTCTAGTCTGCGCTGCACCTGGACGGCCTGGAAATTCATTACTTCTGAATTTCAATTCAATGTAAACTACTAAAACAGCCACAGTTTGGTAGATTTTAGATGAGAGTTTGGTATCACAAATTGATTTATGTCAACAAATTGACAACGTCGCGGTGGTATTTTTATTATTTTTAGTGGAATTCTATTATCATTAAGTTTATAACTAATTGTATATCAAATGTAACGTATTATATATAAAAACATGAATACTTCTGTAGAAGGTATTATAGTGAACAATTGTCAATACGCCCCCATATATTTGATACAAGATCCTGGCGCTACTCAGGTAATCACCATCTCTATATTTACATTTTGCTGTTCTCTATCGGTTTTACTGTTGTTATAACATGAATCTTTCTATTTACAGGCTAATACTTACGTGTTAACTCCCAGTTGTATAGAGCAACCTAAACCTATTAGTAATAACCTGAAAACATTTTACGAAAATAGCGGGAATATAGAGAATGGACTGGTTAATGTAGACGCCGCTGCGAGGGCCTCAGTGCCGAAGCAAAAAGAATGTGTATTAATTGGAAACAATTTGAAATTGGCCAGTTTTTTATTACCTAAACCTGAGTATGTAAATAAACCATATGTAGTTGATAACATTGTTTTGAAACCCGAAATAAAGCCAGCCATCAGCCATCCACCTACTCCAGTACCGGTAAATGTAAATACAGTACCAAAAATAGATATGGCAAGAAAAATAGTTAAACTGAAAGAAGTACCTATCTTGAACAGGAATCGGCCTGACAAATATGTGCCAAAGATAAAACCAAAAGAGACGTAAGTATTTTAATTGTTATGGCTTATACTTCATTTGCATATCAGGGGTATGTGAAGTATGTAATTAAAGGATATGTTTATATATTGCAGTCCAGTATCGTCCATATTGTCAAAGTATAATGTTGGAATCGTGATATATATAGTCAGTTGAGTATCGTCATATAGTGAACACCTATATTGTGTCCATATTATCAATGTGTGGCAGACCCACAATTTAAATATGTTTATTTATATTTAAACAAACAAACATAAATATAATGTACATAAATATTTGAGAACAAATACATTACGTCTACAAGCTACACCATTTCTAAAACTGTTAAGAACTAATGAACTGTTAGGAACAAATACATAGATCACTTCTAACCGCTACATAATTCCTAAATCCCGTTAATTTTTTAATCATGTCAACAGTCAACAGAACAGTCTGAATTTCTACTCAACACAGAGTGCACATTCTCCAGCATTATTCCTGTCGTGTCATCAATTGCTATATACTTACTGCAAATATATGATGTAATTGCTTGCGCTTGTGATCACTAATTTCCTTGAGCTTTGTACAATGAAATAAACATTAGTGAGTGAAACAATAAAGGATTTATTTGGAGTCAACCCTTACGTTCCACACCTATACTTCACTCACTACAAATGTATATTGTCAGAATTGTGATATATGTATAATATTGACTCATCATTAAAAAAATAAAACACCATATATTCTCGATTGCAATTATATCTGCTTGATTCTTATCTTACAACTATTGTAACAATCAATGGGATATTCACTATGTTTAACAAAGCATGGTATTTATTTTTTCATACCATACACTTGTTACCCCTAGGCTTTTATAAATGTCACTAGCTTTTGTCCGCTTGGATGTTGGTTATCGCAACCAATTCATATTCATAATACATAATTTCATCAAAATCGGTTTAGTGGTTTAGGCGTGAAAGCATAACATACAGACAGACAGAGTTAATTTCACATTTATAATATTAGTATGGATGTATACCATACTAATCTAAATTCTTAAATTACCTTGACCCTTTTGAGCACATTGTAAATTGTGAAATCTTTTATTTTTCAGTATTCCCAGCCCTAATCCATCCAAACATACATCAGTGCAATTAATTAAATTAGGAGAAACTTATCACAGGTAACATATTTCGTATTTTATAATATTCTATGTTTTATCATTATTTATTATTATTCATTATGGCAAAGTGTTTGTAAAGGAGCCTACCAAATTTGTAGAGCTAGTATTTACTAGCTAGTGCAGTGCGGAGTGCTAGGTGCATGTCAAGAAAAAAAATGAAGCTAGATTTTTTATTTACTTTATTATTTTTTTAAGATTTTAACACTTAAGCAAGTATAGCCTACCTAATCCACCCTTCAAAGAGAATTAGGAGCTTAGTTTACCTGGGCTGTTCCGAACTCAGCCTCTTGATCGGGCCATTGTGCATATACGGCAATTAGAATTAGGAGCTATTGAAGTCAGTATAACCTAACTAACGGTAACGGTACTTTTACAGTTTAAATCACCTTAGTGAAGATCAGATGAAAATGGTGAACCAAGCATTAAAAATGTTCAAAGACCCCGACAAAACATCATCGGAGCCTACAACCTATGACCCTGTCACAAATACTCGATATATTTACAAGTAAGAAACCTTTCAGCCATTGTTGAATTATTTCTTTATTCGTTTCCTTATCTATTCCTAAATAAATAATATGCCATTTGCTTTCAATGATACTTATCACAGTAAAAAATTTTAAAAATTTTGGTTGAGATTCGTTGTCTATTATGTGGGGATCAAATTGTAGAAGTTGAACACCTCTGCTTACCTATCACGTCCTAGATTAAAAAAAATGTATTTATATCTATAAAAAAACTAATATCAACATGTTTTTAGGCTTGTTTCACCAAAAGATTTAACAGTGGTTGGACCAAAGAAATTTGTGGTTAAGGAAAAGAAATTAACCAAAATTCCTAAAAGAGTGGTTGAAGAGAAAATCAAGATGATGAAACAAATGAGGCCGGTCAAAGAAGAACCACCTGAATTGGATTCAGAGCCAGAACCAGAGCCACCTCTCAAGGTAGGTCTTCAAAGATATATTCATTACTAGCATCGCCTAATCCTGTGGGAATATCAGGATATTAGCCTATGTTATTCAGTGATAATGGACTAGCTGGTTGGCTCACTGGTCAGAGCCACCGTAAGGGACAGATCGCTGGTTCAAGTCCGGCCCGAGTGATCCACTTTTCATGATTGACAGATATTTTTTTATACTTCAGTACTATGTATACTTACATTCATATAAAACTTTAATCACAGTTTTAATTATTTGTAACTAGCTTTTGCCCGCGGCCTAGCCGCGGCCTAAACATAGCCTATGTCCTTTCTCATGGTGTAATATACCCTTATACCAAATTTCATCAAAATCTGTTCAGTGGTTTAGGCGTGAAAGCGTGATATACAGACAGACAGAGTTACTCTCGCATTTATAATATTAGTATGGATGATAACAAAAATAATGTAATTTTTCAGACTAAGGTCACAAGGAGTGGAAGGAAAGTGAAACTACCTAAGCAGATTGTACCTGAAGACTCTCTACATAAATCCAAGAAGAAGTGTGGCACTGTCATTTCTTGCTTTCAATGTTCTGTGGTAAGGCATTCTCTTTGGCAATATTTCTATATTTATAATGTCAAGCACACCCAAGGGTCCACCACTCTTATCTTCAACTTATTATTCATTTACTTACCTATGATTTTATACAATATTTTGAGTTACCCTGTAATTGACGGAAAGGCAAGCTAGCATTGCCTTGCATGCTTGCTTGCCTTGCATGCTTGCTTGTCTTGCATGCTTGCTTGCATGCTTCCTTGCCTTGCATGCTTCCTTGCCTTGCATGCTTGTTAGCCACATGAACTATTTAACTAGCATAGTGTTATTCTTACAGGAATTCAGCAGTTTATATCGCCTTCAGAAACATTACGAGAATCATCCTACACACATACCTGCAAAAATTCATACCAACTTATTCCATTGCTTGTTGGCTATTGTGAAGAGTGGTTCGGAAGGCGATAAGACAAATATTTTCATTCAGCAGCTGGAACATCTGATAGTGAAACTGAAGTCCTTGCTTCCTTGTTTGTTGAAGAAGGTACAAGGATCAGATGGACAGTCATGTACTATCAACGATGATGTCGGCAGGTTCGTATGCCAAATTGTGCTAAAATAATTGTGTCAATGAAGCTAGAGAAAAAAGGTAAACAAAGTTTCTATGGTTCCAAACATTTATCACTTCAAGCGCATTCCAGACAGGAATGAAATTGCTCATAAGATGGCAGATCTGACAGTTTAGAACCGCTGTGCTGACAGCTTTCCTGTACTACGAAACATGCAACAACAGCTGTCGCTCGGCCATTGTCGCGTACATGTGACATGTGCGACAAGGATAGAGAAAGTAATCGCTAGTTATCGCAACGTAATTCAATAACGGTCACTTTGTTTACCTTTTTTCTCTCGTCTCGTTGGCTTCACTTTATCTACTTCATATCGTGGCCATTACACAACCAACGTGAACCCACTCCTATTACAAGCAATTTAGCTTGGTTGGAGGGGTTAGAGGGAATATTAGTAATTTTGGTTATTAGCAACCAAGATTACTAATATTCACTACTTTAATTTACCTCTGGGGTAGACAGAGTCAACAATCCATCATCTGCTTCTATAATCCTTACATCCTTCATGAGCTACCCCTACTGTCTGCCACCATAATGATGTAAATCATAATATCGTATAGATTTTTTAATTCTGCTCACATTTGAAACTTTTGTCATAATATTCTTCTATATTTTTCAGATTATTTGGAATGAATCCTGGAAAGTACAACATAGACGTCGGGGCCTTAAATTGTCTCAAAGATAAAAATGGATACTGTATCCACAACCCTCCAAAATTAAATAAATACATCAAAGATCATAAACCGTCTACACTGACGAAGCAAGATGGTATGTCAGACTCCGAAAGTGAAACAGAGAACTGCGCGAGAATCAACTCCGTAGCAAAATGGCCGACAGTGAGTAAGCGGATATGGAAACTTAAAAATAGAACACAGGGACTTGCCGCTAAGAAAATGAGGTTAAAATCGGAAGATACACTTATTGATTTAGGAACAGATGATTTGTGTGTACATCAAACAGAAGAAAACAAAGATGGTGGTGGCAATACTGATAACAGTGTGGTTAAGAAACTGCCAGAGAATAACCAAGAATGTAGAATAAACAGTACACCGATTAATGTGCCCGTCAGTAATAACATTGTTGTCGCTGAGCATAGTAAACCGAAAAGTAGTTATATTCAATTCCACAGTGCTCATTTTGATATTCGATCATCACCGATAAAAGCATCTTCATCTACCGTTTTCCGTAAATTCCAAATTAATCAAAACCAATTACAAGTGGTTCGATCTCTAGAAACGGTAGGCAAGGATAAAACAAAAGTTTCACATACATTGCAAAATCCAGGTAACAATTTACATATTCCAATATCAAGATCCAATGAAAATGTGTCAAGTTCCAATGGTAATTTACATATTCCTATGTCAAGTTCCAGTGGCAGTTTACATATTCCTATGTCAAGTTCCAATGGTAATTTACATATTCCTATGTCAAGTTCCAGTGACAGTTTACATATAGCTATGTCAAGTTCTGGTGGTAATTTACATATTCCAATGTCAAGTTCCAGTGACAGTTTACATATACCTATGTCAAGTTCCAGTGACAGTTTACATATGCCTATGTCAAGTTCTAATGGTAATTTACATATTCCTATGTCAAGTTCCAGTGACAGTTTACATATTCCTATATCAAATTCAACTGGTAATTTACATGTAAATTTGCCGAATGATAATTTCCGTATACGTTTACCAAACTCAAGTAATGGTTTGACTATATCATCACAAAGTTCAGATACGAGTCAGCCTGCAAAATCAGCAAATTCTGACAAAATCAACAGTTCACTTAGCGTATTGACATTACCCAATTCACTTAACGGTCTACATGTGAATTTACCAGATTCTGACAACGACCTACAGTTACCATTACCAAATTCTGAAAGTAGTTTACCTTTGCCAAGCACAGAAAACAGTTTAGATATTTCGATTTCGCTACCAAATACAGAGAATAGTTTGCACGATATATTTAAGGATGGCGTAGATCTATCATGTAAAGACGATTCTAGTATAGATCCTGTTTTAAAAGATTGGATAATTAGTACAAACGATAAATCAGAGGATAGTTTACAAAGTTTTACAAAATCAAACGGTCTGACCGCATTTTTACATGGGACAGACAGTGAAGATAAATCTATGGATCAAAATGTCACACATCGTGGTGATATGCCATCGTTGGAAGTATCTGACAACCGTCTCTTGTCAAGTCAAGGTGAATCAGTATTAAACTTTTTAGAAACATTAGGTAATGAGTTGGTTTACCCTGAGACTGAAATTAGAAATAGCGGTGTGGACTTCCAACTAGATTTGTTCGCATTTCATAATACATAGCATAATTTTATTTAAGAATAATAAAATAATGATGTTATTATATAAGAATTAATTAGAGAAATAATTTAAGTATATTTTTTAGAGAATTAATAAATTTGTACTTAATATTTTATTGTTTTATTTTATGAAACATTTCCATATATTAAAACGCTATATATGTGTAGATCCCATGGGATCCCCCATCTGGGAAAACGTGGCCCGCGTTTCCTTGCTAACGTAATGAAATACTGTGAAATTCTGTATCCGCCATAATAGATAATGTCACGTAACATCCAATTTAAGCGTAGCGCCCACATACCCGTACGCAACGCATTATTGTACTTTGTACAGAAAGTGCGATCCGTACGATGCGGGTAGGTGGACGCACTTGTCGACTTTCTACACAAAGCATAATACGTTGCGTGCGGTGCGGGCAGGTAGACGCTAGGCTACATGAAAGGACCATTTTATACTCGCATCTGTTTCCAGCATGCGTGCGCCGAAAACAGCTCAGCCTGTCGAATACTGTGGCCTCTGACCTCTGGTGTAGCTATGATTTTTTTATGCTACTTAGGTGGCAGACAAACACACGGCCCATTTGTTTGGGCGCGTTCGTGTCTGTAGTACACACACAAACAATCTGTCTATACTGTTCGTGATTGATGCTCGTAGTGTGCACGCTTTTACGTGCACGGCGTCCAATGCATGATATACAGTGCGGACGGCACATTATTTCATCGAATGTCATTTTGGAAGTCTACCCACAAAGGCCTTTGCATACGTGACGGGCTTTTGCACGGACGGACGGGCACGTGCGGGCGGAAAACCTCTTCTTGAAAATTCTTGAAATGAAAAATTAATCTTTCCTTGCTCACAAGGTTCGTATGCATTAACACCACATTCAGCCACGTGCCCGTCCTGTCCCGACGGACGTCCGCGCAAAAACCTGTCACGTACCTACACCTTTAATTGAACTTTGAATAAGGGTTAAAAATGGGAGGATTTCTTCCTCCCATTTTAAAAGAGTGTGTCTCTTAGGGAATAGGTACATACACGGTCTTTTATCTGGTTCAAACAGTCTTCTGCTCAAGTTGTAAAATAATAGATAGGACCATTTACCAAGTTCATCATATAGATAGAGGAAAGATATTGTATGCCTTTTTCTTTTAATCCACATTTGAAGGTGTCCACGCACCTTAGTGTTTCTGACATGCACTGAAAGGCTGTGATGTAAAAAAATAAATGAGAATTGAGATTCAGGTACCTACAACAAAGGATGTCAGTAAAATTATTTGAAATATTTATTTTCTTAACAACATAGGTAGGTAATACATTCTTTTTACAACCTGATAAAAACGTGTTAAAATAGTTTATCTATTAAACTATTTAACACTATTCATTGTTTCTCATAGTTCATAAGAATGTTGGTAGATGGCACCACCCTTAAAGACGGATACAAAGACGGAAAATTTGAAATGGGTTGGGTGTGGCTCAGTTGGAGGGGCATTCCCCCTGTAAGGGAGGGGTCGTGAGTTCGGGTCTCACTTGGGCGTTTCGTTTTTTCCGATGTTTTTCGAACTTTCAAGTTAGCATTAAAAATGCTATAAAAATTCAGTCTACTATTGGAATAAATACAATTTTTGATTTTGAGATTGACAAGGTCATTAACGTTAATGGTATAACACTCACAGGGATATTTACCATGTTTACCATTGTTGAGCTACTCAATAAAAATAGTAAATATGGTAAATATCCCTGTGAGTGTTACACTATTAGGATACAATTTCTACCGAAATGTTATAGGTACTATTTTTTTTTTTTTTTTTTTTTATATAATTATGAACAAGCAGCTTCAAGCTGTTGTGTTCACTTAGTGATAAAATATAATAGTCTATAGTTTTTTTTATTTTTATTTAATTGTCCGTAATTTTTTTAAGCATTGAATTGTCTAGTCGTAGCCAGTTATCAAGTCGATTTTTAAATGAGTTTATTGAGGTGGCAGAACGTCCTCCGGCAGCAAGTTCCAATTATGGACCACTCTATTACTGAAGAAGTGATGGGCAACCAGTGTATCAGCAGAGGCCCGCGTCAATCGAAGGCCGTGTCCGCGGGACGGCCGTATGCTGTCCCTCCTGAGAAGAATGTTCTGGATATCCGGCAGATTATAGTGCGCATTTATGATCTTGTATACCTCTATCAGATCACCTCGAAGTCGTCTCTGCTCGAGAGTGCTCAGTTTCAGTGCACGTAGTCTCTCTTCATAGGACATGCGTCGTAGAGCCGGTGGTATCTTCGTGGCTTTCCTCTGGACACTCTCCAGCAGATTGATGTCCTTGTGAAGGTATGGGCTCCAGATCTGGAAGCCATATTCCAAGAGTGGCCTAATATAGGTCTTGAATATTCTCCTGAAAACTTCGATGGTTATGCTTTGAAAGGACTTTCAAATAACATATGTAAAAGAGTTAGCCCTTTTTACAATATTGGAGATATGTTCTGCCCACTTCAAATCAGGAGCCACAGTCACTCCCAGATCTTTTTGGAGGTTGACTGGAGCTAGGATGTTTCCCTCAAGACTATATGTAGCCCTTGGATTGTTGCCCCCTAAATGCAGAACATTGCACTTAGATGCATTTAATTTGATAATCCAATCTTTAGTCCAATTTTGGATACGATCTAAGTCATCCTGCAGCTGTCCTGAGTGTATAAGTGGGTTGGCAAAGAACTTATCATCATCAGCAAAGAAGGCAGACCGGCACTCAATCACCTCGATTAAGTCTGTTATGTATATTCCAAACAAGTGGGGGGCAAGCACTGAGCCCTGGGGTACGCCACTCGCAACGGGTCTCTGCTTGGAAAGGGCGCCACCGACACGCACTTGGAATGTTCTACCCTCCAAGTAGTTCCTTATCCATTTGAGTAGAGCTCCACGTATCCCACAATGCTCCAGTTTGTTGAGAAGTCGTTGATGTGGAACCTTGTCGAATGCACGCTCGAAGTCCAGGTAAATGACATCTATTGGGTTGCGGCCATCGAGTTCCTTTGTCCAGTCCTGTACACATGTCAGCAGATTAGTGACTGTTGACCTACCTCTAACAAATCCGTGTTGTTTGGTTGAGATAATGCCCTCTCTGCTCAAAAACCCGGTCAAGCTGTGCGAAATAATTGTTTCCATCATCTTCACTACAATACTGGTGAGGCTGATGGGGCGAAAATAACCAGGCTGTAGTTTGTCTCCCCTCTTGAACACTGGGGTCACTATGGCATGTTTCCAGTCCTGTGGCAAGCATCCCGCCGCAAAGGATGATTATAAACTAGTGAAAATTTATTAAATCTTGATTGACTGGCAACATTAATTGGTCCGGTCAAAGAAGTCGAACATTATCTGTTAAAAATAAAGTTCAGTCAAGAGAATAAATAAAAAACCAAAGTACTATACATAACTAGAATATAATATTCATATATATTTTACGCTTGTAACACTGGCCGTTCATTCTTGCCTTCCAAGTTTTGATTGGTGAGCGCATATCCTGTTCCACCTCTTTGTACAACTATAATATCCTTTTCTTTTAGTTTGTCACCAGTGAGTGGGTGTATCCAGTCCTTCTTGATAATTTTCTCAACACATTCCATTGTGACCACATCTCCGGTTGTCCTGCAAAGTTTAATAATATTTTGTTGTTCGGAGGGTAGACATAAATAAAAACAAATATGTACATATAATGCAAAAGTAACTTTGTCTGTTATGCTTTTGCATCTAAACTTCTTAACAGATTTTGATGAAATTTGGTATTGCAATAGAGTAGAGCTTGAACACAAACATATCGACATTTCATTGCAATAATCAACATCTCTGTGGATGGAGCTGCAGGTCATAAGCTGCAAGTTCTACGCTAGATGAAGGCAGTATAGTATTATATTATGAATGCAATTTAGAATCAATATTGACAAAAAATAGTGAAAACCTACTCAAATCATGAAACCGTGATCCATCATGATTATTCATGATTCATGATCTATACAGTATTAGCAGTAATTTTTTTATATCAAATTATTATAATCAAGTCAACACCACATAAGACACTCTATTGACACAAAATATTCTATTGACTCACACTAATGATCATCAGTGCCATTATAATGATTTAATGGAATTAATTCGCCTAAATTATTATTATAGTAATTAATTTTAACCTCATAAGTATTTCATACTGTTGCTATGCCTATAATATGCAATACAACAAAATATTCTTTATTGTACACAATATGAATAATATTTAAAAAAACAACAGCGTATTGCTGTTTTTTGTTGTAAAGTGGCAGTACAATCAGTGGTATTATCACTAGGCAGGATTTCTTCCAGAAAGCCTCAATATAATAATTATACTAAGTATCAAATCAAAGCAAAAAAATAATTATAGATTTACCTGATTACAGCACAAGGTACAGCATTGCTCAGTATGTCATGAGTGACTGGACACATGTATCTGTTCTCCTTAGCAATTAAAGACTTCTTATCATCCGGATCCTTCACCAGGGTCCACTTGACTTCTATCAAATCCTTCATTTTCAATGGTCTTCCACTGATTGGACAGTAGACTGTGGAATCAGGCTTTTCTAATTTACTCACTTTAGCTTCCGGTAGTTGGGAAGGTACCCAAAAGCTTGGCAATTGTTTGTCTTTACCATTTGCAAGATTTGACACTGATGATGACGTTGAAGGCCCAGCGTCAGACTCTGGCTTGTTCTTGCTGCTAATATTTCTCTCTCTGTTCATAAACTTCACTAAATTTGCTTCTTTTTCAGCCACTGCCAGCTGTGTCTTCTCCAATTCTTCCTTTTTCAATTGTTTGAAATAATTCTTCAGTTGACGATTATATTCATTTTTCTTAGCAATAATGTACTCTAGAATGGCTTCTTTATCAAATAAGTACCCTTCAGTAGTTATCATAGGATTTCTACAAGGCTGTAAGGTCAAACTGCAACAGTCAAAGCTTTTGACTGAATCCTTGCCAAGTCTTTCATTTTGAGTACCGTATCCAGAGGCCGCAGCATCTTTTTTCTTTTCGTGGTACGTGTATACCGCGCCAGCCGTGCAGTTTCTTGCATGTCGTGTCATTATTCAAAGTATTCTTTGCAATATGAAGTTTATCGTGGTATTAAAATTCACAGCTTTGTGCTTTCAAAACCAATTTGTTACTGCTAATGTCCCGTAATACACTATTAATTCGTATTTTTCTTCTTGTTTTATGTATTTGAAGAGAATATAATCAAATCACTGCGTCATAAAATGATTTTTATTTTGACTCAAAAATATTCACAACACAAACCACAAATTGACAAGATGCCACAGATGTAGTGTTGCCAGTGGAATATTGTCAAATGTTACACAGGACTACTTAAAAAGTTACATTTTCGGGGTAAAAGTTACGAGACCTTATATTACGAGAAAAACTTCAATACAAACGTTAATAAGGCACTTTATTACACTTAATCTAAAATGTTTTCAGTTCCATTAAGTCGTTAAGCTTCAAAAGAAATGCAGCAATTGTTTGATTTTTTTTTATGTATATGTTACCGGAAATGTATGAAATCAAGGAATTGTATACAAATCCTAGGAAATGTGTGTTAATTCATAGAATTCCTGCAGTTTCACCAGCAATGTGTGAAATAAATGGGTTATTGTCTATATTTGCGGATGATTTTGTGGAAAATTAATATTTTTGAATGAATAACAAAAAAAAATAACCACGACCTATCCAAGTTAAATTGCGTGGTGTGGACACTGCGCCCCGACCTGGGTATATTATAGGTTAGAAGACTGAAGCGAAAGCGAAGCTCCAGCATTAGCCTAAGTGGTTGCATTTTTTATAACCACCATCAATATTCTTTGATACCATTTCATACATTACCTGCTGCGCACTCGGCATTGTATAGAATGCCTAGGCATTGTATAGAATACCGGATTATACACATTTCCGGTAACATATATCGAGGGTTGGGTGTTAAAACCCGATAAGTGAAAAAAATCGAAATTAGTTTTATTAGCCCACTAGAATCAGAATTTTTTGCTCTTCCTAGTGATGTTTCCAGATAACCCTATTTTAGAGTGTAACATAGTAATGTACTAACCAAATAACCCAGTAAGTGCATTACTAAATAATAATTTTAGTTGAAAATACTCTAAAGCTAGTTATACTTAAACATTTCAAATTTTGTTTTACGAGAGAACCCGATAAAATGTATTTATTGGTATTGAAATCTTAAGGATAACCACGTCAATCACACTAATACAAAAGATATAAGCACATAATTTTGTGTAACGGGTTTTAACACGAGAAGTAATTCAATACTAAACAAAAAAATCGAAAATTAAAATCAGTATAAATGAATTAATGGGTTTTAGCTCTAGATGATTTATCATGAATACACGTAATACGAAAATATAAAATACAATAAAATATATTTATTGTCATTTTATATCTGAACTATAGCGTAAAAATAGAATGTTTGTCAACGTAAAACAAGGTAAATATTTTTTTATTTCCTATGAAATGTATAATAGGTAAGGTTATAACCTCCGCTTATACCCGGAGAGAGTCTCACTACGCAACACCGTGTCCTTGTCATGGCACTCCGCGTAAAACCCAAAGGTAAACGTGTTGAGCGCGGCTAACGCAGAACCAAGTGGTGGCTGCTTGATGAAGCCAAGTCCCAGAGTTTCGTCTCAGGTATCGGTGCGCTAATATACGAGTATATATATAAGTGCATTATAATATGCTATAAGTGCGTTAATGCTGTAGACGAACCCGTGCAAGATTGCTGGGACGAGATTCAGGCAGTTAGGTAGGTTTAGGAAGGCAGTGCTCGGCACGCCCAAGGGTGGACGCAAGTATGACAAGGACACCTGGTGGTTGAACGACACAGTCCAGAAGGAGATCAGGGTGAAGAAAGCCCTCTTTAGAAAGTGGCAAGCGTCCAAATCTCCCGAAGACTGCGACAAGTACAAAAGCGAACGAATAATAATAAACGTTAATAATGAACGCGCCACTAGGAGAGCCGTAGCCAGGGTCAGACGAGACCACTTGCAACCGCTATACATCAAGTTGGAATCGTTTGAGGGACAAAAGCTCATCTATAAGTTGGCGCGCTCATCTATAAGTTGGCGCGCTCCAGGGCTGAAGCGGCGCAGGCTATAACCAAGTGCCGCTGCATCAAAGGCCCTGGGGACAATCTGTTGTACGAGGAAGTCGCGGTGAAGGAGAGATGGCGCTCATACTTCCACGAGCTGCTGAATAAGCAGCATCAAGAGGTGCAGCCACCAGAACTCCCTCTAAATCAAGGACTAGTGCCGCCGATAACGCCTGCAGAAGTCCAGACTGTCATTCGTCGCATGAAAGAAAAAGAAAAGAAAGAAAAAGGGGCCCGTGGTGTGGGCATCCTCGCTAACCTTTATAACCGTGTCCTCCTCACCGGTAAAATCCCAAACCAGTGGAGGCTGAGTGTCATTACGCCAGTCTTCAAGGGCGGTCTTCGGTGAAGGAGTGTGGTAGTTACCGAGGTATAAAGATAATGTCCACCAAGAAAGACCATGAAGCTTTACGAGCGGATAATCGATTCCCGGATCCAACAGAAGAGTACCCTCTCGGAGTGTCAGTATGGGTTCCGCTCCGTACACGGGACTATGGATCCGGCGTTCGCCCTAAGGATCGTCGCGGAGAGATACAGGGCGAGGAACACGCCCCTGCACTTTCTATTCCTAGACATGCAGAAAGCCTTCGACTGTGAGCCTCGTGCGATGATCTTGTGGGCATTGAGGTCCAAAGGAGTCCCAGAGGCTTACATCGACACCATCCGAGACTTTACCGAGATTCCGGTTCCGTGCTTTGGACCGCTGTTGGTGACACGAAAACCTTCCCCACCACCGTCGGGGTACACCAAGGATCCGTAGTTAGTCCCATACCTGTTCAGCTTGGTATTAGATGTTTTGTCGGACAGCATCGGAGACTCACATGAGCAGCCTCCGTGGTTGCTTATGTATGCTGATGACACTGCGCTGATGGACGCAGACAGGAACAGATTGGTTTGACGTGTGAAAGTGTGGAAGGAGGCACTTGAGAACGGCGCCGGTCTGAAGCTTAATGTGGCGAAGACTGAATATTTGGCGTTAAACTCCACAAATCCCATACCCGTCCGCATAGGTGATCACTTGGTCGAGCGCACGGATCAGGTTAAGTACCTGGGATCTGTACTTCACGTTTCTGGTGACATCGACTACGACGTCAAGGCACGTATTGCTGCCGCGTGGGCTAAGTGGCGGGAAATGACTGGTGTCACATGCGATGCTAAAATGCCAGTTAGGCTGAAGGGGCAGGTCTCTAAAACGAGAGAGAGCCACCTCCGCTGGTGCGGCACCGTCGTGCGGCAACCACCTAGCTACGTGGGTAACAAATGCCTGGCAATGGCGCCCCCACCGGGTTCAGGTAGAAGGGGTAGGCCCAAGAAGTGCTGGCTTGGCGTCGTGGAGGGTGACATGCGTGCAAACGATCTCACTAACTTGGACGCCCAAGATCGTGCGAAGTAGAGGAGGAAGAGCCGGAAGGCGGACCCTGACCTCCGAGTGCACCGTGAGCCTCGAATGCAATCAGGACTAACTTCTTTATGTGGATGATGATGATGAGACATTTTTAGTACTACTCAAAACACACCTAAAACGAGGGTAAAGCGATTTTCAAGCAACGTGCAACTATCAGAACAGCTGGAGCAATTATACCAAATATAGATACCGATCAGTATAGTCAAAAAAAAAAAAGATCTAGGAACGATGTGCAAAAAAGAAATCATTCCCGAGGAATTTCATGGGTGGATCCACAGCCTGAAAACATATCTGAATCTAAAAGCGACAGTAATTACCTATAATAAAAGGAATATCGTGATTCACTTGATTTTTGTTCAAATAATAAAGCTAATAATTAATAGAAACATAATTTTCATTTTGGGGTAAAACCCAATAAGTCAGCCCCCTAATTTACTAATTACAATTTTGTGCAAAAGTTTATTATTAAACATGACAAAAATCATAAAATATAGTATTATGGATATATAATTTTGCTAAATTACTAAGTAATTTGCATCAATTTATTATATTTACCTATTTTTTATTGCCAGCAAACTTTAACATCGATTATCTCGAAAGTTAATTTTTCGCACTTAACGGGTTTGAACACTCAACCCTCGATATACCACAGGTGGCGAGTATAATTGACTGGTGATTCTGCAGAAGAATATATATATAACGAAAACAATAAAACGAATGATTTATGAGTACCTAATACAAACAAATAATTCAGAAATTGAAGCACAAACTTGAAGGAGAAACTTACTTTGTTTTTGTTAATCAATTTAAAAAAAGTCATCATCATAAACTATTTATCGATTCTGTTTCCCATTTCAATACCAAACAATATTTTGATTTTGATCACAGTTGAAACATTGACTGTTCACTGAGACTTAGATAATTGACTCTATGGACAAATTAATAAAGTATTTATTTAAATACCTACTGGATTTATAACTACTCACGAGTTGACGGCAATTTTTTTGGCTATGGCTCATCTTTTTTAAAGGTTTTATGATAATCGCACGTAGATCTTTATGTTAAGTCTTATTTTTTAGCATATTAATTTGGTTAAAATGATTGTTGATGATGATGATGATATTGATGATGATGGTTGAGATTATTGCTACCTCAGTAAAGTTGTGGGGACTTTACTAAAAGCTTACTAGGGAGAGTTAGAATTAACGCGAAGAGTCATCATTCACTGTAATATGCCAATTATCTACACGTATGTGCGTTGTCCAAGACTTTATGTCTAAAAATCCACCACTTTTATACATAAAAACTCGGATTTACACCAATTTTGGAAAATAATACCGCGTTGCATTCTCTTCAGTGTTCGTGCCAAAACTTTTCTATGGCTCACTCTGTGAGTAATTTCCAGTGTCAAATAATATAACTTGATAAATTACATAAATATTCTACTGCGTTTATTTAATTTAACCTCGATCAAATGTTGAAAACAAAGTTACGTTACGAGAAAATCTTTTTTTAACCTTCAATTTCTTTTTTAAATAGATACTTACTGATTGAAATGTTCGAATCGGATCGAGACAAAATCTTTTAAAATTATGACAATGGCTCTTCCACCGTAGATACATTATATAATAATTATTATTATTTTTTCTACCACACAGCAGTGAATGAACATGAAAGAATGATTTGAAAATATATTATTCTTTGATTGATAGTTGTTCGAACAGAAGTAAACTTTATTACTGGGAAAAAAAGATTAAAGTTGTTTGAACCTTGTCATCTCCATACAAGCGATTTCTCTAACAATACCAAGGTTGGTATAACTCTTATATTACTGGTGATACGGGTAGCGTAGTTAGTAGAATAATATTTACCACAGACTACAGAACAATAATTATTCTGACTGATATTGACCCGAACCAATACGGCGAAAGTTACAATAAAGTTACATTTTGAGTCATGTTACGGAGATGTTACATTAGGGGGTCAAAAGTTACGTAAATTGTAACAAAAGTTACAATCTGGCAACGCTCAGATGGCAGATGGCTGACACAAAGACCACAGAGCATAGAGATCCGATTCTTAGCATTCCATGGATTCACCGTGCGGTCGCCGGGTCCATGGCGTGGTACAGAGAGGAACACTGTGACGGCGCCTGGGACTTGCGACCCAGGTGTAGGTTTAGGGTGGCCACCTTGTGATGCATCAGCGCTCACCTCCACCGTCAGTCGTGTTCCCCCTCTACCTATCCAAATTTGGTAAGATCCTATCAACGCCGTTTTAGATATTCGTTTGAGTAAAGAGCTTACTGAAGCTCTTGGCAATTTGAGGTCTTTAAATATATAAGTTATACATGGATTAAGCTGAAATTCTCCATGCTCCTACTTCTACGGTGTAGAGTTTAACCACATAGCCATTTAGCCACATAATTTAACAGAGTATTTACGTAATAATACTACGTAAAACCGTAGACGGAAAAAAACAATAGACTGCTGGATAGCTCTATCCCTATTCCACAATTTTCGACATAAGCAGGATGCAGTATATAAGAATTAAACTTGTAAGAAAGGGATAAAGTCAAACTATTGCCATCCCTCAGTGCGTGCCAGTTTTTTCCGTTTATTCCGAACCTGACCCGAAAACTTGACCCGGTCGCGGGTTAGGTTAGAAACTTTAAAAATTTGTTCCGAACGTAACCCTCTTCCTAACCTGACCCGACGGTCTCGTTCCTATCATAACCCGATCTGGCACTTCGCCGGCCGCTCCCGCGGCACGCTCGCTTGGCTCGTGCGTTGGAGTCACAGTTCTAACCTAACCTAACCTACAGAAGTTGGAATTACCGCACTTCGGCTTTTAAAAGTAATAGAAATCTGCGCAATTCGGGTTAGGATAGGAATGAGATGTCGGGTCAGGATAGGAAGAGGGTTACGTTCGGAACAAATATCACATTATTTTTCAAGTTCCTAACCTAACCCGCAAGCGGGTCAGGTTTTCTGGTCAGGTTCGGAATAAGCCGTTTTTTCAAGGTCAGCACAGTAACTGTGCGAAACAATTGTGCCATTTTTGACCGTTGAGAATCACCTGATTTGCTCAGCATATAATCTAGTCTTAATTTAGTTGAAAAGTACACAATTCGAAGTTATACTTATTGTGAACAATAAGTGCATTGTTAATAAAAAAAATGTTATCTAATGAATGCGTTGTAGTGCTTTGGGGTGCAAAAGTGACAGTGAAAGAAAAATACCGGACTTGTCGTTTCATTCGTATGTATGCTACGTTAATGCCAATGATTAACCTTTATATATAATAATGGAATGCCTAAATTATCTAGCATCACGTTAATTATAAAATTATAGATAGGTAGATATTGCAAAATATTAAAATAAATAATTCATCAACATTTGAGTGTTGCCAGCTTATTCTTTTTATTCTCGACAATGTGGTAGTGACATTTTATTGGGATATATTTGATACGTCTGGGGAATTAAAGAGTAGGTACTAGTAAGGGGTCACCCGGTGGGCGAGATTGCGAGATTCAACCATAATCAAATAAAATATTATAAGTTTAAACATTATTGAAGTTTTTATATTATATATTGAGATTTTGTTTCAAAAAGAACGGCATTTCAGTATGTAAGACTATAATCAAATAATAATATATTGTCTCAAGTTGACCACAGATTAACCATCCGCTCAATTTTCGTAAAAAGAGGTACAAAGTTTTAACCCTGCTTTACCTATTAATACAGGGTGTTTCTTTTAAGGTGTCTTATAAAGTAATTTAAGTTTTATTTTGGCTCCTTTAATTTTACCACCAATTTCAGCGAATAATGCCCCGTTAAGAACATTATTTTTTCTATTATTATGAAAGCTTATGAGGCTAGACAGTTTTTAAAATTAGTAAGAAGCTATGGAATACCTTTCTTTTTTTTTATTTAAGTCCGAATTTCCATTAATGTTCTGCATAATTCCCTATTTTTTTATTATCGATTAAAATTTTTACATCTTGTATCAAAGTTAGGAAGGAGATTATTTTGTCCATAATACTGCAATCAATAGGCATTATAATAATAAAAAAATATCCAAGAAAAGTCGAGCCAAAAAGAAGTTGTAATTATTTAAAGCCACATGGACACGTAATTATAAAAAATAACGAAAAAAAATTATATCTCGAAAACTACAAAAAATCGTAGAACATACATGGGGGTTCAATCGATAGGTATGGAACCCTGCTACCAGCTAGTGGCGGCTTGATACCTTAAAAGAAACACCCTGTATATCAATAATAATATTAAGTTACAAACTCCTTACAATTTTTTTTGCGTTAATTTCAGACTCTTCAAAAGCTACTAGCTTGGAGTCTAGGGTCTGCTTTACCAGTGTAACTGCGGATTTGGCTGAACTTTAATATTTTCTGTGAGGTGACTGTCATTTGACCCCCACAGACCAAATACGATGTCGAAGCATTGCCGTTAGACCAGCTTTTGGACTTTTGAGGGCTCCAACTACCCGTAACGAGTGCCATAGATGTTGGTATGGTGACCGGGACGGACGGCTTAACGTGCTCTCCGAGGCACGACTTATTTATTTATTTATTTATTATAGCCTTGATTCAGAATAATTACAAATTTGGTTGACTCTGGGTCCTATACAGTTATTGTGTTATTTTTCTGTTATTCTGTGTGCCCTTTGGTAAAAGCCTCCCCCAACACTCTCCAGTCTTCTCTGTTCTGTGCCACTCTGGTCCAGGTTTTACCAGCTGTTCCAACCAATACATCCTCCCATCGCCTAAATGGTTTTCCTCACTTCCTCTTGCCCTCTCTTGGGTACCACGCTGTTACTTTTTTATTCCACTTCTCTTCTCCCCTAATTACATGGCCAGCCCATTTCCACTTTAGTGTTCTTATTTTTAGCACTGCGTCTTGGGTCTTTGTAGCTTTCCGAATTTTGAGGTGGTTGATTTTGTCTAGTCTCCTCTTGCCCAACATACTACGTTCCATGCTTCGCTGGCACGTTCGGAGTTTGGTTTGCTGGGATTTTGTGAGGGCCCAAGTTTGACATCCGTATGTTAGGATGGGAAGTATGCAGGCATAGAACAGCTTCCCTTTAACCGAGGTGTTTATTGCTCTGTCTTTCATTACTTCCCTGTGTGCCCAGTATCTCTTTCACGCATGGCCTATTCATGTCTCGATTTCTCTGCTTGACATGTTGTCTACCCTGATTATTTGCCCCAAATATGTGTACTCTTCTACGTATTCAATAGGAATGCTATTTACTGTTATTGTTTCTTTGTTTTTTATTATCCTTATGTACTTTTCTTTTACTCCTTGATTCTTTAGGGCATTTCAGATTTTGATGTGGTTCAGGGAGTCAAAGGCCTTGGTGTAGTCAACAAAGCAGCAGTGGACTGGAAGGTTATATTCCTTATATTTCTCAAATATTTGTTTTACTACATGAACATGGTCCACTACTGAATATCTGCTGCGGAATCCAGCCTGTTCTTGTGGTTGATTCTCGTCAAGTACTTGGGTTATGCGGTTAAGGATAATTTTGGCGAAAATTTTATGATTGTTTGACATTAAACTTATAGGCCGATAGTTGCCAACCTCACTTCGGTCCCCCTTCTTATGAATTAAAATTATAGTAGAAGTGGTCCATTGGTGCGGTATAATTTCCGTTTCTAAAATGTCGTTAAATATTAAGGTTAAAGTTGGTATTATGGCGTGCTGCGTTACCAAGAGGAATTCATTTGTTATGTTGTCAGGGCCAGGAGCTTTATCTCTTTTTTGAGATTTTATACCTTTATCTATTTCTCTTTCTGATATGGGTGGGACATTGCTAGGGTTTTCCAGTATAATATCGTCTGTTGTTAGTGACTTTGAGTATAGACCCTGGAAGAACTCTGTAGCTGTTCTGATTATGTCTGGCCTCCGAGGCACGACTAGATCAATGCAAATACTCATATTCCTGCATACAAATATTTGCACTGAGCGGACACGGTAAAAATCGCTCCGTGAGTTCTTAGCGTAACTGTAGACTCACTATACAACAATGAGCTCCTTTACACTAACATTGGTGTGTCACGGGAGAGGCCTATGTCCAGCAGTGGACTGACACGGGCTGATGATGATGATGATGATGATGACACTAACAGTCTATCTCAAGGGAATACGGTGAGTGTGTGTGTCAGGTACAATACTGCCGCACCATCTTGAATCTTACTAGAACGCGTGACGTGTTTAGACGCGTTCTGTTACTGTGTAGAGGGCATATCCTACTAACTGAATTAGTAAACATTGAATCCTCCCGAGTCTTTGCGGAAAATCTTATTTTATAGCAACACTGCAATCTTTGGCTATTGACCATAGATTAATTTAAATGTATTATAATGGACGTATTATAATAATTAGTATAATACGTCCATGAGTACCTAATAATCTCAATCGGCCACGCCGCCGTCCATGTCTCTATAGTATTCTTCCTATACGGGTTCTTCCTATATCTATGGTATTGACGTATAACTGACTTTAAATTGTTGTGACATCACTGACATCTGTCACAACATGGTATAACAACGGATGGCAGCTGCAAGAACTTTGTTGAGTTATTGGATGTTTACCTCAGTTTCTCGAGTTTCTCTTTCGCGATACGTGTTCTTATGAGGGCAGTCCGACATATTATTGAACCAGATAAAATTTATCTGTAGTTACAGTAATCTAATCTGATACACGAATTTTAATTTATTAATACTTGGTGATAAAGTTTTTGAGTGTGTCGACCTAAATCATTATACCATATTGGTGGGATCCTTTGGGGTGTTGTGTTATTAGTTTGGTGGTGATTATTTTATGTGAATAATGAACTTATCGTTCGCTGGTTGTGGTTTCCTCGGTATTTACCATGTTGGCGTTGCAGTGTGTTTTAAGAAGTATGCTCCACATTTATTGTTAGGTAAAATATCTGGTGCATCTTTTGGCGCGTTGTCAGCGTGTTGTCTACTGTGTGATCTGCCTATTGGTAAGATTTTTTTATTAAAATATGATATTTATTCAAGATAATTTGTTGATTAGAAATAGCGGCTATTATATTTAAAACATAGATGATTAAATTATTTATACTCTATCATTAACTTCTGGTTTCTAGTTTCTATATTATGTAAATCTGCGCTGATATGAAATGGTAATAAGGTCATATTGTTATCTATATTATCACTTATTAATAATCAATTTTAATTAGTAACAAGTGTTAATTAATTACAAGCTATGAATTAATTACAAAATAAGAGTAGAATTTAATTGTGTATCAAATACAATCACCCACAAACAGCTGAGTGGATCTAGCTGATTTATTTCACAGGGATCTATTGTAATTGGGTATATACATGGATACTGTTATCCCTAGAATATGTACCCATGTGTTGGGGAAATGTAATCAAATGGAATCAGAAGTATTGTGTACCTAGTTTAAGTTGTGTATGCAACTCTTTACTTGTTGAGAAACTTTATTATTGGCTTAGAATCCTACGTAATCTTTAAGCTAACCATGACTATGTCAAATAGCTGTTAAGTTTCCAATAAATAAATCCCATATGGAACCACTGACTTGAGCTAATAAACAAAGAGATTATTTAGTGTTTGACATTATTGCGGTAAACAACAACATTCCTCTCTGTGTTTTCATCAATCAGTCAATAAATCATTTTGCCCACTGTAGTCCACTTCTGGATATACGGCTCTCCCAATGTGCTCCATTTCGGCCGATTCTCTGGTTTCCTGTGCTTTGATCGTCACATACCTTTTCTTTTGGCACCAGCTTTAGTTGCTGCTTAGCTAACCTAACCTATTATTATTCATATAACAATTTTAGGACTGCTTTTTACAACAGAAAAAAGAAGTGAGTACTCTTACTCTTCTTAGTGTGTATGAGTACCATATTATAGAAAATCTAATGTACTCTAGCCTAATGATTCTCTAATGAATTTGTGTATTGTCGTTGAAAATTTAGTGTATGTTAGGTTGTAAGAAAATGGTAATAATATTCTCCATTTTCAAACATTTACATGAGATTCAAAATAAATGTTCATAGAAGAGCCAGTATCTAGTTGGCCGCTGGAACTTCCTTAGTATAATTTCAGTAATATAATTTCCCCTGATTACCTAAGTCTGGGAATTGATTGTCGCTGTCAGTGGCGAGAGGTTGTTCGAGATTTTTCTATTGGCTTGCCTTTTCTAAATTTTCGAGTGATGCTATTAGGAAGGGAAAATTGATCTATATATCCAATTCGATTTCTAAATCCCGTATGCATCCCATATTACTTAATTAAATTATGACTTCTGTTACTCAATCATTCAACTCCTTAGCTTGTTTGCGAAAGTGTTGAGTTGGTGATTTCCATAATAGTTTTTAACTACTTGTCTTAATCTCTTTATCTCATCAAGTGGCAATAAATAAAAGCGTCATAATCATCGATTGGTTAGATAAAAATAACATATCAGATTGACGTCTCTGAGAGACGTAGCATGGAGTTAATTCAAGAATGGGATTTAAGGAACAATCTCAACTCACTCTGTTCTAATGTTTAAAACAGATTGAAGTTGTTCCATCAGTTAACTGTTATAATGATTCTCCAATCGGTCTCTTTGCACCGTGCAAGAGCATAATAGACATGAGGTTCACAACCCCAAAAGTGTCTCTTAGAAGTGTTCTGTCCAGGTATTTCTCAAGGACCAATTTTGTGGTCTTTTTGAGGTGTTCCTCAAGGACCAATTTGTGGTCTCCCCGAGGTCTCCCTCAAGGATCAATTTTGTGGGCTCCTTGAGGTGTCCCTCAAGGATCAATTTTGTGACCCAAGGAATCACTTCGGGGTTTACAAAAGCGAGCGTTAATATATGTTACGGCAAAAATCAACGTTTTAAGATCGACTTTAAGTAGTGCTATACTGCTCAACGATATTTTGTGTCGATGCCGGCGACTTTATAATCTCTATTAACGATAACCAAATACATTCATTTAATTTCTTTGGCAATAAGGTAGGCAAAAATCTACTCTGCTCAGTTATTACGTCGCAATGATTCTAGCCTACAATTTTACCGGAACATGTAATTATTACTAATGTTTATTATTTTTTATAATTACATGTACAGGAGGACGCTAAGATACGACTATGAGTCATTTGTAGCTTTTCTTTTAGTAATTTATGTTTCGGCTTTTATGTACTGGCAACTGTGTCCTTTAGACAATATGTGACGTTCATTGCCTGTATGTTCTGACGTAAACTAATCGTTTGTTGATAACAATTTATTAAGCTGGTGACTGAACTTACTATCATATAATGTAAGATTCGCTACGTCCATTTTACATCACAACGCGGATACCTTCTAATCTTGCCGAAACGTGTCCTTACATGACTCATAATTAAAATGTTAGACGATTTATTAATTGATTTTGTTTAGTTATTGGAAATTAAATCCAACATGTGGTCTCTTGTCGCGAAAGTTATTTCATCGCCATTCGTATAAACAGTATATTAACATCCTGCTTTGATGTCGTTAGACCGGTTAGGACGTTTTATATTATTGTTTTAACAGATAGTAGAAACTAGAAAGTGAAAAGAAAACCTTTATGTATGAAGAGTTAATATTATGCGTACCTAAAGATCCAAAGATCAGTGAGTTTAAAAAAGCCACATTGGGCGATTCACTAAAAACGATTGGCTTTATGAATTTCTAATATATCTCAATAAATTCCTATAAAATAGGATTAGTAGTTTCAGAGAAAATAGCTTCATGGATTTGCACAAACAAACAGACAAACATCAAACACAAAACACCCCAAACGCCTCTCCGTTTACGTCGCGGGTAAAATTTCCTTAAATCGTCACTCATATGAGTAGAATCACAATAATTAATTTACTTAGTAGATTCTAATTTCGCGTACTTAAATATCGCCGCATTACAAAGTATTATCCTAATACGATGCCAATAAAGTGGTATTTTTACAACTGCAGGTTAAAGTATGAGATTCTGTTATTGAATGATGATATAAAAAGATATAAAAAATACGAATCGATAGTGAACCATTCACTGTTCCGATTCTGTTCTGCAATTTGTTTAAAACCTTAGATATGCTAAAATCCACTTTTCTTATCGTATTAATGTTCCAAAAATGTTAAATGAATATTAATTTTAGGTGAACTCACAAGCGATGTCCTGAGGGTCGTGAGTGAAGCAAGGGCGGGTTCCCTTGGACCTTTTAGTCCTTCATTCAACATACAGAATGTCCTTTTCGAGGGCATGCAGAAGTACCTGCCCCAGGACGTACATAAGATTGTCAGCGGAAAACTTCACATCTCCCTAACGAGGGTCTATGATGGCAAAAATGTTATAGTTTCTGAGTTTGCAACTAGAGAGGATCTATTACAGGTGAGTTATGATGAGGGCAGGATTCATATCTATGCATGCGGAGAATCTTCTAACTAGTTTAACCTGAAGGAAAAAGGGGAACAATAAAGAAAATGAGAATGCTAAGAAAAGGCTTACAGTTACTAAAAGAATCAATTGTAAAGGACAGTATCAACCATTAAAATCTCGTCCTTACCAAAATTTAGATTAGTACTCTGAGGATACCTAGATGTGAGTAGGTGAATATAAAGCTAGACATACGTCAAAGCTATAAACATGTTCGGATCCACACGATACAGGTCAAAGGGTATCTTGTAACGCAGTGTAATTAGTAGTGTAAGCACTCTTGCAACATAACAATAAACATTATCGTACGAGTAACAATAATTGCCATATGCGAGACAACACCAGTATTGCGACTCATTATAATATTTGTTTACCTATATAACTTTTATCGTACATCCTGCATATTGTGACCTAAGGTGTCGAAACGACACTAAAGTTAAGTCCAACGAGTATCGGAGCGGAGAAGAGATTTGTAGGAATCCACTAATCCCAATTTCAGGTACCATAATTTCAGGGCGTATTCAACACGTAATAATTCACAACGCGTCATTTTACTTCATTCAAAGATTAAAAATACGAGTGATATTTTTTGCTTTGTCTAGGCGTTGATGGCGTCATGTTTCGTACCAGTATTTTCGGGCCTACTTCCGCCACGGTTCCACGGGATCAGATATATGGATGGGGGCTTTAGTGACAACTTGCCTGTTCTCGATGAGAACACGATTACCGTCAGCCCCTTCTGCGGAGAAAGCGATATATGTCCTAGAGACAAAAGCTCGCAGCTCTTTCATGTAAGTATTTTTTATTGGTTCCCGGTGGAGTAGTCGAGGGGAAGGTAGAGGAAGTGGAGGGGAGTAGAATAAGATCACCCCTGCTCTTCCTGTGGGTGTAGTAAAAGGCGACTATGGGATAGGGCTATTCTCCATCCGATAGTTAACAAGATAAAGGGCCCGCTAAACGGCAATAGGCTCGACTCGACCTCTCCTGATTACGTCGCGGGACCGAAAATGCCTCATGTTCAGGGATTTACAGACCTGAGTATAATTATGTATGTATTTTTATTTCCGGTAACTACCCTGAAAATGCATAATTATTTGTAATATTTTTTTACTTACTTCGTTGTTTTTTGCTTGCCTTAATGATAAAAAATTCAAGTATCATTGTATTATAATAGCACGGTACCAACAAAGATTTGTAGTTCCTGAACGACCGGTGTAACATTTTGTTTAGTTTTTCTTTGTTAAACTCCCTCGAGACCTCGCCAACTTATACCTATTAAAGTAAAGGTTATTAACAAAGATTAACTTAATTATGCGTTATTTAATTTTTGTAGTTTAAAAAAATAATTCAGAACTGTTTCAAACTGGTCCTGTTTTTACTCTCACACGAACGGATGATGTACTACTAACTTTGGAACACGAATCTTGTACTTACATAAAATTATAAAATAAGGGATTCGAATCCAATCTCATCGGTGTCAACACCGGTGATGTGAACCCGGGGATGTTGCTGTACGAAAAGACCATTTAAAATATATATCAACTGTATCATAAACAGGTAAATTTGGCGAACACAAGCATAGAACTATCAAAACAGAACATAAACAGATTCGCGCGTATTTTGTTCCCGCCAAAACCTGAAGTTCTAAGCAACATGTGCAAGCAAGGTTTCGACGATGCGCTGCGGTTCCTGCACAGAAACAACATGATATCTTGCACAAGGTGCCTCGCTGTGCAGTCGACGTTCCAGCTACAAGACGTCCTCGATGATACAACTTACGAATATGACCCAGATTGTGAGGAATGCAAAACGCACCGACAGGTGAGTTCTCTTTTTTGATATCATTTTAACCTTGATTTTATAGTTCGTGATTCTAATGTAGTTCCTGAATTACTTAATTACTGAATTCGTAATAGTTGGTTATATACTTAAGAATATATAAAACAATCATTGTATTTTTAAAACAAAATTATTTTGAATTTAGAATTCACAACCAATCTAATTACTTATTTTTGTTTGAAATGGCCAGTGTTGAAGAACGGCAACTTCACATGCAGATCTAATTTATTTACGTATTCTATACTTACCTCCACGTCTATATAAATCCCCGAAGTGTGTAGGTATTTTTGAAGATAGAGTTGCTTGCTATCTTAATAGTATTTGTATTGCAGTAGTTTTTTTTATTGATTAGTAAACAATAAACATAACCCTTGGAGTTCAGGTTCATCACGTAGACTGATTTAAAAAATAAAATAAGCGCACGTACATGAAATTGGTATTTGTGTGTATGTATTACACATTCTCGTTAGGAGGTTGGAGGTAGAATAATTTGATATCTACAGAATTTTGGAATCATCATCATTATCAGCAAATTATAAACAAAGCTTGTTGAATGCCATTTTAAATTGTAAGTATACATTTTTAGGACGCCCTAGTGGATTACCTACCCGACACGGTGATGACAATCTTCCAGAACGCCATCGATTCTGCCAACAGCGGTCTAGTCAACTGGGTGATGAGGCAGAGGGCGGTGAGGTACCTCACGCTACTCACCCTCCCGTACAGAGTGCCCATCGACATTATGTATGCTACATTTACCAAGTGAGTTTCTTTTAATTTTTTGAATAAAATTTGCTAAGGACCGGTTTGACCAAACGCAAGTAAAGTTTATTCTTAGAATAAACAGCCAATACGTGGCTGTTATTGGCTGTTTATTCTAGGAATAAACTTTACTCGTATTTGGTCGATTGTAATATAGTATGCTAACTATTCAAGTTTAATGAGATCGGAAAAAGGTTTGATCAGTCCAGGTGGGATTCAAACCCACGATCCTTCTCTTACAGGCAGAAAGCTTTGACCACTAAGCCACCGGACCTAGTGCAGACTAATCCAAATCTTCTTCCTTATATATCCGTCTATAAGGCGAATAAGTTCGAAACCCACCTGGACCTTATATTTCCTATCTTATTTAATCTTTTCATTATTTAAAGTCTAACATGAAAATTCTCTATAACTAACTACTACTACGAGGTACAAACCAATGGATCGAGGTAAAAAAAATCTCAGGCTTCCTTTTCGAAAATGCTCAACCTTCCCTACAGTAAAATTGCCATGAGTATTGGCTTATAAGTCGGTTGGTTGGGGCCCCATACACACCCAAGTTACGGCTTGACTATGGAGTAAATCCTCCTGCTTCATATTCATACCGAGGAATTGTGCCCCGTAACTCAAGATCGCTCGTAAACATAACCGTAATCCCTAAGTTACGCATCCTTCACCAATTTTAGCAGTAGGTACTTTACATTTTATGGACAAGTCTCGTAACTTGAATTATAGGCAATTTCTTTTAAGCGCAATATGTATAAGGCTTCAGACAGGTTTGCACAACTTTCCATCAACGCGACGGTAGGGATAATTGCACATTGCGGTGTACTTGTAAGTACCTTATATTGCACCTTACACCAGTAATTTACGTTTTCACTCGCCCCCAATAATGTTCTTAGGAGTGCATTTCGAACAAGTTTTTTGTAATAAGAAAATGCAGGTTTAATGAAGTAATTTTTGAAAGTACTCAGGCCTTTACGTAAAACGAAGGGGTAGACATCGATATCGTCTAATGAACGACACGCAAGAGGAAACACTGTCGGTTTGATTCCAAAATGACTTTACCTTTGACGTCACGGGTACTATCTACTACCCCGTGAGGGTGTACATTTGTATAAAAAGCCACCGCCAATAAACAATGTTTTGTACCAAATGGTTCGTATAGAACTCTTTCACTGTGACGTCACATTATATCTAGAAGAGTTGTATCTTTGACTATTTTCCACTAGTTATTATAGACGAGCTTATTGCTGTTTGCCGGGTACCTACGTTCCAAGACGGCCTAGAACGCTACTGAAAATTCAAATAACACTACCGTATCTAGGAATTTCAATCAGGAAATTATTTTCGCATCGCGCACGTACAAGCCAAAAGTATTCCTGACGAAAGAAATAGAAAGCCTCAATAAAGTTTTATTAATATAACATTAGAACATTGTGAAATAGGAAACTAATAGGAATAGGCAAGACTTGAGCGAAGGCTGAGTACATGCACATTACAAAGGGAAATCGACAAGGCCTTCGATACAGTTTATCATCCGTAACCTACAACCCATTATCACATACTAGTATTGTCCTTATCACAATCCTGCTATGAATTTTACTAGGTGGTATTTAGATATTATATTCAATAGCTAATATTTATAGAGAAAGGAATGTGTATAGTAGACAATAGCAGTATTTATTTTTGTGTTATGGAGTTTGAGCAAGTGTAACAGTTGTAATTTTACTAGTACATTTCGTCAAAAGTTTTGTAACTAATATGATATAACCTGTATTACTTTTTTGAACGTGAGTAATAAAGATAATATTATGAAAAGTAATATAATTGTACATTGAACTCAAACCAAACGAAATAATACTAGTCTTTATACTTTTTGTTCATGTTTTTGTTAATGGTTTTTTGTATTTTACCACTTGCTATTTGATGATCGACTTCGTTTTGGGGCCCAAAAAATCCTTCATTTGTTTGAAGACTAAAGTCCGTCTACTTTCGCCTTCGAGTTCGTGCAGTCTGTACCTATCTCTGAATGCTATCTTATCTTTTATTTAGCCTTTAAGTACATTTTCGATATTCCTAAACTGTGTGCTATGAGTAGATATTTAAAATCTTGCCTTCAACGATAGCAATACAAAGTTTCTCTTTTAATTGATAAATTATAATTATCCTTGGTGTATAAAAAGATTTGGTCAGGTTTCTTATTACATTAAAATATACTAGGTACATTGTATAGAGAATTTTAATATTATCTTTATGTGCTTGCTATAGGACAATGACTGATTTGATTTTGTATTTGAATGTCAAATTTTGTATATCCGTGATATGTAAAATGCTTTTGATTTAGTGATAATATGATAATGAATATACACTTTGTATACGGTACACTTTTTATAAAGTCCTGTGATCTTGTTTCTTCGTGACATATCAGATTTTTTCCTGTATTGACTTATACACAATTATTTCCCTCAGTCGGATATATACTAGTTATTGTTAGGTAGAATGATGAATAAAATTAACCCTTAAACTATGCCTATCTTCTAAATTTTTTGAATTCCAATCATCTTCCAATACCCTGAATAAATTTAGCGAAGAAACATCGCAGTGAAGCGAATAAACAGAGATGTACTCAGCAATACTAAAATATTATTGCCCATTTTCAAACCGGTGTTCTTTTTGTAATCAATTCCGGCTTTTCACATCACTAACATGAGATATCAACGATTTTTTAGCCATATGGCGGATAGAGTAGAGGTGCATTCCGTCCAATACCAAGTGGCTCAAAATGTGATCGTGCGTAGAAAGAGGTGTGTGCGGCACAACAACGTAATGACTAGGTCAGTTGTGTTTTTAGTCGGTGGAAGGTTTTGTAGTGTCTGTATCCGTTTGTTGTGTCCTGTAAGTCGTTTGGTGGGGGCTTCAATGTTGTAGAATAATTACGATAGATGAATAACTACATAATTATGTACATTCCTGAATATAGTTCTATTATCCTGATTTCTTTTTTTTTTTAGTTTCAATAACCAGTAATCAGATCTAATATGTCAAAATATGGATAGGCTAATGAAAAAACTAATTTTGAGCAATTGCAATAATGTCATAATCTTTGTCAAAAATACTATCAATAGCTTTTTAGAACCAAAACACAACATGTAAAGTTCTACAAGGTATTATAATGATAGTTCATGTATAAGTGAATTAATGCAGAGATTAGTAAATACATTTTAAGCGCGAAAACGCAATAATGATCCTACAACGTTCCACAACATTGGCCCCTAAGACTACAGACACAACATCCACTACAACCTTCAAAATCAAACTACTCATACATACGCTCTGCCTCTGTCTGGCGCTGACCCCTTTGTGAATATTCGCTATATATCCATGAAAAAAAAACAGTTAAATAATATCTAAAATATTCTACGATTACGTTGTCATTTGTAGAGTACAGTCGAGGTCACAGGATATTTAATTGAGAAGATAAAAATTCTGAATTCGACCCTGTATTTTTACATGTCGCTCTAGCGGCACTACGAGCCTTAAGTCTATCATATATTTGCAATGCACATGTGTGAACACGTGGCTGTCCTTAGTCTAGTCAAGCTGTTTATCTTAATCATTTTGTGCAATATATTGCAATAATTTAAAGGTCAGACTGTGATAATAAAATGATAATAAATTGTGATTCATTTCCTGACTAATTTCGAATCATATCACAATGATAAGTAAATAAATTAATGTATTAAATAATAATACATTCATGTTATAACTCGTTTGTATTTAATCTCGCTACGATGACGGAGAAATTCAGCTAGATAGATTACAAATAACTTCCCAATTTTACTTAAAAAAAATGACCGCCGATTTTCTTGCCGGAGTCTTCTTAGGTCTGGGCCGCGTTTCGAACCGGCACGGTGGTCCATTTGCTTAACTAGTATTTAATACTTATTTTATATTGACGTTTTGTAAGTTTCGATTTAATAGTCTATGCAGAATAAACGATTTTTGGCTTTGACTTTGACTGATATTTAAACGATACACTTCGTTAGTCTCATTCGAATACGAGACTCTCAGTTTGAAAGCCGGGATCTGCTGATATTTAACTAGAGTTCTGATACCTTCAAAGAACAGCCTTCAACTTCATCGAAAAGAAAACTTACAGATTATTTTTCCTGTCTTCCATTTTCACTACTACCTAATCTCACAAACAGTAAAATACCGTTTGTAAAATTAGGCACTATAATAAAATTACAGTTATCTCAAAGTCAACATGTCCTTAACCTATTTGACACAAATAAATTTTTTGTTAGTTTTGACGCAAGTACGTTTTACGTATAATTATATAAAAGTATGTTTTCTTTTGTGTATTAAATAAACAATCTTTCCAAGTGTAAACTTCGTAGAAAACTGAAGTGTGACGTTGTGGCGACGTAATGTGTTTTTATTACGAGTCGAACACGCCACACAGTTTATGAAGATGGTCTTATTCATGATTATTTTTTCTAAAAATATCATGTATTATTATATTTTTTATAAGTAATAATAATAAATAAATATTCCATAACATTCTATACAATGCTATCTAGACTCATTGTAAGCTCAACTAGCATGTGTTAGGGAATCTAGAATGCGGATAAACATATTTAGATACTTTTTTGTAAATAAGTAAATATTAGACATAGAAACACCTAGACCAACGCAAATAGCCATATTCATGCATACAAATATTTGAACTGAGCGGGGATCGAACACGCGCCTCCTGCGTAGATAATAATACAAAAAAAAATACAAGAAATCAAATTAATTTTAGGCTGTATCGGTATTCATAATACTAGTCATACTTACACCTATAAGTTGGCGACAGAGTGGGTGAATTCTATTATTATTGATTTAATTAAATTCTATATTATACTTTAACAATAAAGAATTTAAACTTGAATAACGTAAAAGAGGGCGAATGTATTGCTGTTAACATATTATATCTAAATACTAAAAATATAACATGGCCATTTAAATCTCGTATATCTGTGATTCCAATCATAAAACAAAGTCGTGATTTGCGAAATAAATACTATAATTATGTATTGTTCATAACATAAATGTGCTACATACTAAAATATATTGCATGCATAGGTACAGCTTATTCATAGTATTAAAACGTAGATAGGAAGGAGTGTGAAATGTTGTTTAGCTATCTATCCTTGTGTACATGTACAATATGTACATACCAAATGTACAATGTGCATAATGTACGATGTGCATAATGTACAATGAGCATGTTTGTAGAATGAAATCCTTGTCGTCGAGATGTTAGATTTGAGTTAATAATACAACTCTTATATTTCAAATCAAATAATCCGATGATATTTGTAACATTAATCCTCAGTTCTTTATCAAATATGGTAACAAGAATTTAAAATTATATTTCGAGGTCTGACTGAATTAGAACAAAAGGCAAGTCATACAATAAGTGACTGAGCTGATAACAAAAGTATCAAAATCTATTATTAAAATAATCTGCCTTCTTGAAATACTTTTTTGGCGGTATCTTAAGAAAATAACCTTCTACAAAGATGTACTTATTATAGGAGTAAATTAAAGAAAATATAAGTCGAATGAAATTGGTAAAATCGTTCTCAAATCGGCCAAAGGAAACAGGAATTAATTTAATAAAATACATAGATGTTTGTCAAGGTTCATTCAAGGAGATTCGTTGCTTTGTTTTACATAATGCAATTAGTAGATAAACGATACGTCGTATGATGGCGCGATGCTATATCGATGCCCTCAGAAGTACACAATCTTACTCATCGTATCGTGCCACACAACGACCAGGAATTACGATAAAGCTATTTGCGTAAACACTACTCGTCCAGCATTCTTGGTACTTGATAATATTACGTTGCGAACGCGTGTATTTAAACATAATATTATTGTATTGTTATGACTGCACCGCGCACTATCATTGAAAACTGTTGTCACAATACACAATACTTAGTAAGAATCTTAAACAAAAATATGTGATTACATTCTGGAGCATTTCGTGTCCGAGCTTAACCTACTTTGCGCTATCCATCAACAAAACGAGTACGCTTTTTAAAGTCATCTTGTACCGTCATCGATGACAAAAGCTGTAAATTAGTAAACAATTTAAAATCGATCTTTAATTGACGATTGAATGATATTTATTATTATATTGATTAATTAGTGATTACATTACCACGTGATTATGTACTTACATAAATCAAAATGTTTGTACTCCTCAGAGAGGTCAAAGTTAAAATATTTGATGTTTTATTCTTATTTTATGAAAGACTAGCTTTTGCTTTGGCTCCACCCGCGTGGGTGTCGGTTATCGCGACCAAAATATAGCCTATGTCCTTTCTCATGGCCTATTCTACCCCTATATCAAATTTCATCAAAATCCGTTCAGTAGTTTGGGCGTAAAAGCCTAACATACAGACAGACAAAGTTACTTTCGCCTTTATAATATTAGTATGGAAGTATGGATTTTAGTGGGGAAATTGAAATGTGTTAAAGTCTTTTGGTCGCTGATCTAAAATATAAAAAATGAGGTTATATATGAGGAGGCTAGTCACTGTTTGCGAGTCCTTAAAAATGTTTACCTAATGTTCGTGGTTGTGTATGAACTCAAGAACAGTTTCCCTGCTCTTTGACTCAAATCCTTAATCTAAAAACCCATTTCAGAGTATAGAAGTTTTAAAAAAGAACCCCTAGCATCTAATACAAAGTTCTCTATTCAAAATTGATTGATTCATAAAGAACATTAGGCTTTTAATAACCACGTAAGCCTTCCAAAAGACCAGGCGCTAAACTAAAAACATTCTTATCCAAAGTATACTCATTTAAAAACTATTTGTCCAAAGGTTCGTATCATGCACACCGAAGATGAGCAAGGGAGTGTGGAAGTTAAGTCTGAGCATGTTGCAACAGCTGCACGGCTTCATATACGCGACGCACGACCGGTCGGAGGCTGCGGCCAGGATATATTACAAGCTGACCATGGATGGGAAAACCGACACCAATGATGGCAGACAGCTGGACAGGAGGTGAGTTTTTCCTCTTTTAGCGCTGTGGAGATTAAGGTAAAGCCGTAAATGTTTAGATCGTTCAAGTAGGCAAACGTTTATGAAAAACGTGATTCATCGTAGACTAAATCACTCTCTAATAGGTGATATAGATGTCAAACGTGAGCCTATCAATGATAAGAAAGAAAGAAAAAGTATATTGAGACTGATAGTATTTGATATGGTTACTTGGTAATTATTGGGGCAGCCAGAAAACAATACAGGGTGTATTTTTGAAACGGGGCAGTAAAGGTCGGTACCTTAACCGTCGTAGTTACCGCAAAATGTTCTTAGGAAACCTTACCTAACTTTTTGAGATATTTTTAACTGCATTCACAGATTTTGGAAAATCGTACAGTCAGCAAGAAAAATGCTCAAAGTCTAAAAGTTTTTTTGGTACCAATCGATCCTATTTCATGTGGGGATCAAAAGACTATGGGACCATTTTAGCTTTGAGTACCTACTAGGCAAAACATAAATCGCCAATAACGTTTCCCATACATTTCAGGAAGAAAATTAAAACTATACAATGATTAAACTTCTTGTTTTGGATAGGAAGTGGGTGGGATTGGCTGAAAAGTAAATAAAAATAGATTTTACCTGCAAATTTGTATGTCGTTCTTAGTGTGAGCTGAGAAAATTCGTGTCTTCGTTATTTAAGAATTTCTGGTAAACTGACTTCTAATAGTGAAAAATTGACTTACTGCCCCGTTTCAAAAATACCCCTGTATATGACTTAAGGGTTTAAAGATAGGTCCTAGCCCAAACCCTCTCGGTCGCTCCCAGAGCCACGTTTGTGGAGATAGTTTCCAGATCTCCGGTGCCAAGTGCGTCTTCTGCGGCTAGGGAAAGTTCTCTCCCGCTCCTTTTATGTCGCCTCTTTGGACAGGTCTCGCTATTGGCCAGGTATGCAGCGTGAGACTTTCTGCTTTTAATTCCAGCTCTAGGGTTTGCTGCGAAATATACAAAGTGGAATTTTCTAGAATTTATCCGTGTAAATGTATTTTGAAGCATTTATCATTTTTGTAATTTAAGATTTTCTCACTCTCATCGCCGTGTATATTAAAGTTTGCAAAACGAAACGGGATAATAATTAATTACATGATTGCTTTCCAGTTTATAGCAACATTATCCAGTTAACAATGGAATCATCATTGATTTCATTAACATTAGTCCGGTATTGACTATCGCCTTAACGTCAATCTAATCTAATCTGTACGACCTTCCATATTTAAACTTGACTTTATAATCGTTGCGTCAACTCTAGTAATCTATTTCGTTAATTCCTATAGGTTTACGTCCAGATTAAGTTTTAATTTTCGAACAATGACTCCCAAACTAATAATTTAAAAAATAAACATACGTTAATACTATTTCACTGATGATCCCCGTCACGCAATGCGATGTAAATTCAAAATGACGATTGACGTAGACAAAAAAAAACTAGATATTGAAAGATTATTATGATGTTTCTGATAAATAATTGTACTTCAGTAGGCACATAAGTGCGTATTAATTTATCATTTATTATCGTGTAATTAGGTGGCTTATAAATAATATCAGATCGTATTGCATCGTTCTTTTTTTACGTATGAATAAAAAAGAATATAATGCTGTTGTTTTCCTTTCTGCTGTGTGTACCTCTATCGACAATCAATCGTTAGTAAATGAAATATAGTTACCTATGTACAATGTACATTACCTACTGTGTGCATCAATACACTGTGTAAACGCAACAGTTGCTGTTTCTGCGTTGAAAAGAGTTCTTTTCGTATTACATACACAATATTATAATTAATTAATATTTTATTTAATAGTTATAACGTTTCCGTTTGTGCAAACCACCATCTAAAGCTCATTCTATCTCACATTAAAATTTTGCAAGAGATAGGGAATATCCGCGCACAATGGCGAAGCGTAGCGTAAAATATATCTCTAGTCAAAACATTATCGGATTTATGTGTCATGAAATTGGGTCGAAAATCAAATAAACACGGCGAATAATCTCCTAAAAGAATATCGACTTACGATATTTGTTGTTTTTTTTTAATTTTCGATCTAATTTCAAACAAACCAATGCCTATAATCCTTTGGTCCAAATGCTCTGCACTGCGATTCTATTTTATCAGGAAGTGATAAACACTACAATAATAGGGTATTTGACTAAGTCGTCGATTCTTCCCAGTACTAGTTAATATGATAGCTTGTTGTGAAAAAATACGCCTTGCAAAATAAAATATTATTTTATTAACTATTATATTAACCTAGAAGTACAAAACGAATGGTTAACACTAGGTGAATTTTGTATTCCCATAGCCTTAAAATGGCGTACCTTAATATACGACTGGTCACCGGCTCTCCTTAAATTCTATCTCAATGCATTCCAGTTGACCCTCCCCGACCAAAGCAATCTTGTCAGATGGGGAAAAGCCACAGATAAAACATGTAACTCATGTGGTGAAGCAATTGGTACTGCTTGGCACCTACTGGTGGGTTGTAGGACGCTATTAGACCGGGGTCATTACTCGCGCCGACATGATAAGGTATTAGAAATCGTACGTGAGGCGGTAAGTTTGGCGGTAGCTAGAGCGAAAAATGGTTTAACCACAAACCAAAGAAATGACGTCGCGTTTGTAAAGGAAGGCTGCTCAAAAAAGACAAATCAAAAGCCGTACTCAATTTTGATAGCAGCCGCTGACTGGACATTACTCGCAGATTCGTATGAGAAACACTATAAAATACCGGAGGATGTTTGTGCCTCGTCATCCAGACCCGATATATTCCTATTTTCAAAACAGCAAAAGCGTGCAGTACTAGTAGAACTCACAGTACCGTGGGAAACTAACATACCTAAAGACCACGCTATAAAAATAAACAAATACTTTGACCTGACCAACGAGTTAACCAAAAATGGCTATGTGGTTAAACTCTACGCCGTGGAAGTAGGAGCAAGGGGAATTCCAGCTAAATCCCTGTATAACTTATTTAAAGACCTCGGATTGCCAAGAGCTTCAGTAAGCTCTTTACTCAAACGAATATCTAAAACGGCGTTGATAGGATCTTACCAAATTTGGATAGGTAGAGGGGGGAACACGACCGACGGTGGAGGTGAGCGCTGATGCATCACAAGGTGGCCACCCTAAACCTACACCTGGGTCGCAAGTCCCAGGCGCCGTCACAGTGTTCCTCTCTGTACCACGCCATGGACCCGGCGACCGCACGGTGAATCCATGGAATGCTAAGAACCGGATCTCTCTATCTAAACTGAAACTATGACTTTTCATTACTTGAAATTCCCAAAAAAAGTCAAAATATAAACAATCAAATTCAATTCAAATATATAACTTTTTAGATTCCTCATTAAATTTTAAATAACTTTTATTATGAACAATATAAGTGTAAACGCAACGTAGACCGAGATAAATGCGATATTATCTTGCACTCCATACATTTTCACTACGCGCTACCGAAGCGTGACGTCACAATTCAGAACGATTTTGTATGGAGCGTTTTCGGGCGGCGCGACAAATTGAAATTTTCAAAATCAAATATCTTGAAAACTATTTGTCGTACGAAAATTTTACTTTTATAGTTCATTATATTATAAGACAGTGGTCATTTTTCGAAAGTAAAAAAAAATAGTCAAATAGCACATTTGCAGCCAAAATATTCTCTCTATTGTGTTGTGTTTCTACCTTGAGGCACTCTTGCTTAGCACCTTCTCAAATTAGCTGCATTATAATGAAAATGTCTATTGGCCAGATAATATTCAGTACAATATTTAAAAAAACGTGAAGGTAACCTTTTATGATATCAATTCAGTACATAGTCTAATGTATAAAAGCAAAGACTTGACGTCATAGTGTACATTAGTACGGTTAGATTCTTAGTAATGAAGACATTCCTCAAATTATAACAAAGGGATGTCAGCTGTTTGACACGATACAAAGAGTAGTTATCCGTTGACCCATTTCTCGTCATCCACAGCGCGTACCCGAGTACTGTTCGTGTTATCGTCAGTATAGATAACTTCAATAAACTAATTATTTGCTCATTTTGTTATGTTAATTTTATGTTAAATGATAGTGTAATGAGAAGGGAATGGGTTCCCACGGTTTTTTTTGCAAATGATTTCTCGTGTTTTTAAAAAGGGCTTCGGTAAAATTCTGCCTAATTATTTTACTAATTATTAATTTGCCTAATTATTAATCTATATATATAAAAATCAATTGCTGTTCGTTAGTCTCGCTAAAACTCGAGAACGGCTGAACGGATTTATCTTATCTTGGTCTTGAAATGTTCGTGGAGGTCTAGGGAAGGTTTAAAGGGTGAGAAAAATTCGAATAATTGCCGGGAACCGACATCCATGCGGGCGGAGCCGCGGGCAAAAGCTAGTATAATAATAAATATATAATTATAGTATATAGTTACCATCTGGGGTTACCCAGTTTGTAGTATGTGACAAAATATGTGTTTTTAGTTTTTACTGCATGATTGGATATTTACACATTTTTGTTGGTTATACTCGTATAAATCACTTTAGATAATTTTGGGGATATAAAAAAATCGTAAATATAAAAACTTTCAGGAAGCAAGTATATGTGCAGGTTGTTAGAGTTCCTAGTGTTGCCGGCCTTAAAACAACTTCTTTTTTTGTTTTTTTTTTCCCTGTGATGCAAGTTCCTAATAAGAATGTTATATTACTTATTTGGTTATCATTTTCGAATTGTTTTATATTATCTAGAGATCGGCATCAAGGAAAATAAGCATGCCTTCATAATTTATTCGTCCGTTTTCATTTCTAAACAAAATGTGCGAACTTTACTTTTTGGCGAACTCTATTAGTCATGTACGAATGATTATGTATTTTTAGAAGACAAAGGGTTAAAGAGTTTAAAGAGCAAATGAGCAAAAAGAGCGGTCTCAAGCAAAAAAAAAACAACTACTCAGTTTATGGATTTTAAGACAAAAAAGAACTTAATAAAAAATAGTTCTTTTGTATCCATAATATTATGTAGGTATGCCCCTTATACTGTCCTGTCATTCGAATTATTGAATGACGCAACCATATATTATATCAAAATCCAAATGATAAATCTATTCAGATTAGAATTTAGAAATGATTATAATCTTAACTATCGTTAATTTCGCGTGTTTATATCTACGTAGATTATGTTACTGCGCAGTTTGCAAAATTCCAAACTAGGTAATTTATTGTATATCAGTAATCTACTTTTTATATAAGTTGATAGTATAATCCCGCGGCAGGGGGCGTGTTTGCAACGTTGTCAGGTTATCTTATAAAATATAATCTCAACTAAAAATGGGCGAAAAACGTGATTCTACTATTTAAAGTATAAAACTGCGTAGAATTTTAAATTGTTTTTTTTTGTGCGGCAATTACCCACTGGCCAGTTCACCGTGACGTTTGTCGGACTCGAACCACGAAGTAGTACTAGTAGTACGACAAGTAGAAATTATGTAGGATCACCTGCACTTGTAAACAAAAAGCCGGCCAAGTGCGAGTTGGACTAGCACCGAGGGTTCCATAACTTAGCTACATAAACCGTAATATATTTTTATTGCGTTTACTAAGAAATATAATTTTTGCACAGTCTCAAGACTGTATGTGATATGAATTTCATCCTCCACGCTTTCCTGAGAAAAAGGTCTTGATAGACAGACAGACAGGCCGACAACGAAATGATCCTATAAGGGTTCCGTATTTCAATTTCGAGTTACGGAACCATAAAAAACGCAAAATAATTGAACTGGCAATTTTGTGTTTTGCCACACAATTCACCTAAGGTGGGATTAAATTCACGCGAATAATTTGTGCTATAGAGGTATGTTCTTAGATACTACAAACTGACCTATTCCACTAAGTTCAACTATAAGTTCAACCAGTTGAACTAATGGGCTATTTGACTAATTTTTTTTTACTTTCGAAAAATGACCACTGTCTCATAATATAATGAACAGTAAAAGTAAAATTTTCGTACGACAAATAGTTTTCAAGATATTTGATTTTGAATAATTCAATTTGTCGCGCCGCCCGAAAACGCTCCATACAAAATCGTATGAAATTGTGACGTCACGCTTCGGTAGCGCGTAGTGCAAATGTATGGAGTGCAAGATAATATCGCATTTATCTCGGTCTACGTTGCGTTTACACTGATATTGTTCATAATAAAAGTTATTTAGAATTTAATGAGGAATCTAAAAAGTTATATATTTGAATTGAATTTGATTGTTTATATTTTGACTTTTTTTGGGAATTTCAACTAATGAAAAGTCATAGTTTCAGTGCAATATTTTATTTCACAAGGCATATTTTTTCAGAACAAGCTATCATATTAAGCAGTATTGGGAAGAATCGACGACTTAGTCAAATACCCTATTATACCAAAAAATTCCAATTATTTCAACTTTGTTCTTTTTCTGTAAAAGTTGAACTTTCTGGACAAAATTGATCCTATTATTAACTTTTCATTACTTTTCAATTACAAAGGAAGCTATACAAGCAAGTAACTATTAGTTATTACTTTCTATTTATTTATCAATTACAAAGGTAGCCATAGTTCGTAGTAGTGCTATAGTTTTTAAATAAAAAGTTGAACTATAAGTAACTTGCTTGTATAGCTTTCTTTGTACTTGAAACATAAATAGAAAGTTGAACTAATAGGATAAATTTTGTCCAGAAAGTTCAACTTTTACACAAAATGAACAAAGTTGAAATAACTGGAATTTTTTGGTGCAATTAGTTCAACTGGTTGAACTTATAGTTGAACTTAGTGGAATAGGTCCTACAAACTAACCAAAATTCGGAGAATTTCAGACCAGCAGAGTTAAATTAACACCCACATTTCACCCGTCATTGTATTCGGTATTATTGTTGACTCAAGCCTAATATGTGAGGCTGAGTCTGGGGTGTATATAATATTATCTGATGTTAAACAGCCCTATCCTTAAGTCGCCTTGTTCGACACCACATGGGAAGAGATGGGGTGGACCAAATTGTATTCTGCCGGGAACCACGCGGCTATAGCACCCGGTCTTCCACCTTCCACGTCCAACCTATGCTAGTTACCTTAAGAGCATATAGATAGGTAGTTACCATCGAAAGAAAACTGGACTGTGTGATTTCGCAGCGCGACTTGGACTCGGAGCGTTCGTGTTTAAACACTATATCAATTAATAGTTTTGGAAATTAATAGCTAAAAGATACAATTATTGTTTCGTCGTGGCCATTCAAATGTGAAACTTTTTCAACACGCTTTCATTACTTTTATGTACGAAAAAAAAAAGAAAAACTTTTCTGGGACAGAATATCATACCTACCGCTCTATCTTAACCCAAAGTGTAATCTTGTAATATTGATTGTAGATAGGTATATAAATATATTATAGGTCGCTTCACGCAAAATATCAAAGTTCAACCAAATCCGCAGTTAGCCAGGTAAAATCGGACCCCAGACTCCAAGTTGAATGCTTTGAAAGCTTGAGTATACATGGTTAAAAATACAATCATTTTTTTGTGAGGATTCTGTCGTGTCGTGAGGGATGCAGACAAACATATTAAATTTGACATAATATTCTAACAGTAAAGACCTCACTCTTAGCAGCTGTAACTACATAAAAATGTGAGACAAAATTTCCATACACGATTTTGATAAACAGCTGTATATCCTCAGTAATTTTTTTATTAGTAAGCGCCTAAAGGTATAAAATTAAACAAAGAAAAATTAAGAGCCTCGTGAACTGACCTCTAAATAATCCAAATAACCTTCATAACATAACTACAGTGTTGCTTCATTGACATTGCATTATCCTAATCGTCTTTTATCGAAATTTCATTGTTATTTATTGCCCTTACACATAATAAAGAAAATTTATCGATGAAAGTTAATAGCAGGTGTCACTTACCGTATTTATCCAGATTAGGTACTTGAATTGAATGACGTTACGAAGAAGGACACTTGCCAGTATCCACTTTTAAGGTCCAACGTAGTAAACCATTTCATTCCACTTAATGTATCTAGTGTGTCATCTATTCTTGGTAACGGGTAACTGTCCTTCTTCGTAACGTCATTCAATCGGCGGTAATCGATGAAAAAACCTAGTTGTACCATCCTTCTTCTTGATTAAGACCACTGGAGAACATCAAGGGCTAGAAGAAGGTTCTATCACTCATTCTCTTCAGATTAGGTACTGTAACCTAACCTACCTAAGATAACCTTATGCGGTCAACCGCTTGTTTTGTTTCTTGAGACGTAAATAAAAATATGTAACCGGATTTTTGATTATTCAGATTACTCACAAAGTCATGACATGTCCGGTTAATCGAATCTCCACTTCTTCTTCATCTTAGCGTTAATCCCAGTCGCATCCGAAGCTTTCAGCTTGGAGTCTGGTGTCCGCTTTACCAGTGTAATTGCGGATTTGGCTAAACTTCGATATTTTCTGTGAAGCGATTGCCATCTGAACACCACAACCCAAAAACGATATCGAAGCATTGCAGCGAGACCAGTTGTTGGACTTTAGAGGGCTCCAACTACCCGTAACGACTCCCATTCCCATAGAAGTTCTTGTGGTAACCGGGACCGACGGCTTAAAGTGCTTTCCGAGGCACGACCAGACCAATGCAAATACCCATATTCATGCATACAAATATTTGTATCGAGTGGGGATCTAACCCGGGCCTCCTGCGCAGCGACTGCGTTCACTACCGCTACGCCAAGGAGGCTGTCAAATCGAATCTCCACTATCGCTTTAAAAAAATCAATATGATACGGAACTAATAAGAGATCGTTCGAGAATTTTTTAATCCTCATTTCATGAAAACATTCTTAGATTACTGTAATTGGTACATGAGATTGTCCCGTAGTGTATGTCCACTCAATCATAAAAATGAAACCATATCGCAGTTTGACCTGTGACATTCTTGATAAAACATCATATTTGACGTCACTGATAAGCAAACCTAACACACAATAATACTACATTACAATAAAATACATAATGTCAATAATATTTTATGTCTTGGGTATTGCGGTATTGTTGAATATCATTCATATGTTTCAATTTATTGACAATATTATTGTGTGTGCGATTATCCGTAGTGTCTGAGTCGAGTTTTCTCCATACCACACCGTTCGGTAACCTCGGTTCGTTCAATAATTGCGTACATCCTATTCACTACTTTTCAGCCATCTATAATAGGTACCGGTCTTTTAATGTTTTTGAACCGTGGACTGCACGCTGTGGCGCAATTCTTTACCAATTATTCATACAATTCAATTGCTTAGATTGTTGGTACATAGCTAACTCGAAGGATGTCACAAGTTCTACAAAACGAAAAGAAATAAGTGCTATTTTATTGGAGGCAAGAGTACCTATTGACTTTGAAAAATTAGATGTTCTGAATTAAAATAAACCTTTAGAAAATGTTGCCATTTATTTACCAAGATACTATATTTTATGAGAATGGGTGTTAACTTTTTATGCAACACCAAAACCCAACACATCACTCGTTTTAAACTTAGCGAGATGCCAATGCTGCAATGTCGTGTATTATTGCCATATAAAACCTAAGGATTTCTCACCCGCCTTAAACATAGATGAATGCTTTTCTTAAGACAAAACATTGTCAAAATCCTCACAGTCCCAGTGTTGCCAAAAATTTTAGTTAATTCCAGACAACTAATGTAAATATTTTCCGTTTGCCTGCAGGCGTGCAAGCGAATTCCGCATCACATACGGCGATATGAGAACGACACACGATGACGTCGACACTTTTGAGCACATTCTGAGCGTGACGTCACACAACGAAGCCCTACTAGCGTATTATTACCTGGACAGTGAGAATAAGGTTAGTAGAAGCATTTAGCAGGACTTTCCATCATAACTTTACTTCTACACCTTGCACGGTCTTGAGCGTCTATGTTAGTGCGACCATTGGCACGCATGTCATCCTCTACTAAGTTTTATTTGACAGCCTCTGAGGCGTGGCGGTAGTGCACGCGACTGCCACGCAGGAGGCGCGGGTTCGATCCCCGCTCAGTGCAAATATTTGTATGCATGAATATGGCCATTTGCATTGGTCTGGGTGTTTCTATGTATATTATGTATGGTATCTAAGTATGTTTATCCGCATTCTAGATTCAAGATTCAATAACAAAAGCTAATTAAGCTTACCATGGGTCTAGATAGCGTTGTGTAGAATGTTGTAGAATATTTATTTATTTTATTTATTTATTTATTTTGGTAGTAATTTATAGGTAATTGCGTTGGAAAAATAAATAAATAAAACCCTTTATGTGCATAACACGTGCTGCGTGTCTGTTTGCAAACTCTTGTAACTGTCATACTTGACCTCTTTTATCTTTGGCCAATGACGTTTGTGGCATTCGCAGGGTTATCGACTGCCACACTGATTATATTATAATATATTCTTACCAGATTTTATTTACCGCTAGGGACGATAAGGGACTTCTCTTTCAGTCCAGAGTTATTTTAATGTTTTTGTACACATGGCCAAGGATATAAGTAGACACTTTTACATTTGAAGTTACACGGTTTAGTCCCTCTACCATACTCTTACCAGTAGTACTGCTATACGTGGTTCACGACGGTAGTGTAATGGCCAGGAATCAAACCAGGATCTGGGCCATAACCTGGGCTTGACTTGGCTCAAGGGAGAGCTTGAATAGATGTACCTAAAATGGAAACCTTTACTTTTTGGAACTTCACCCAAGATTTCCATTGGGATACAGTCAAATAAATAGGTAGACCAAATCCATACTTATATTATAAATGCGACAGTAACTCTGTGTGTCTATGTTACGTTTTCACACTTAAACTACTAAACCGATTTTATTGAAATTTGGCATAGGGGTAGATTAGACCATGAGAAAGGACATAGGCCATGTTTGGTCGCGATAACCGACATCCACGCGGGTGGAGCCGCGGGCAAAAGCTAGTAAAATAATAATAGTAAATAGCATGTAAGGTAGTAACGATACGATAAGGGCGGCGTCAGTCGTCTTACCAGTTCACTGTTAATTAATCAGTAGGAAACAATATTGGTTTAAAGCTCATTACCATTTTGTTGGTATGCGTGCTGTATTCAATTATGTACCTAGGTTAATTATATGTTTGAGCTGGTACCACCGGAAGGAGTGACGCCTATCATTTAAGTACAAGTGTACTCGCTGTACGGAACAAGTAGTATGGTAGAACAAGAACTACTTTACTAGTAACAATGCAGTGTTCGTGTTTATCATACGACGCGAAAAAAAGCGCAACGCTGATATAAATAATTCTCAAAATACAGTAAAACTAATAATTCCATGAACGGAAAGAGGTTGCTACTGCTCCAAATGCTCAATATTGTCAAATAAGGCTAAATTGTCTTTGATTTGCAATTAAACAGTATGCATTTGACAGTGACACTGACTACCTTAGTTCCGATTATAGCCACCTCACGGGATCTTTTTTAGGGTTCCGTAGCCAAAAGGCAAAAACGGAACCCTTATACATTCGTCATGTCTGTCTGTCCGTCTATCTGTCCGTCCGTATGTCACAGCCACTTTTCTCCGAAACTATAAGGCCTATTCTGTTGAAACTTAGTAAGTAGATGTATTCTGTGAACCGCATTAAGAATTTCACACAAAAATAGAAAAAAAGTAATAAATCTTGGGGGTTCCCATACTTAGAACTGAAAGTCAAAAAATTTTTCATCAAACCCATACGTGTGGGGTATCTATAGATAGGTCTTCAAAAATGCTATTGAGGTTTCTAACATAATTTTTATCTAAACTGAATAATTTGCGCGAGAGACACTTCCAAAGAGGAAAAATGTGTAACCCCTGTAACTTCTAAAATAAGAGAATGATAAATCTAAAAAAAAATATGATGTACATTACTATGCAAACTTCCAACGAAAATTGGTTTGAACGAGATCTAGTAAGTAGTTTTTTTTAATACGTCATAAACCACAATTTTCGCCTTTCATTCCACTAACTCAAAAAAAATAAAAAACCTTAATGAACTACTAGAACTTTTACATTATTATGTTACTTGCTGCTACGGAAACCTTCATGGGCGAGTCCGACTCGCACTTGGCCGGTTTTTTTTACTATCTAGTTTTGCGTCCCGTTCCAAATTCAAAATCCATTCCCGCCTCTCCCTCGTAGTTGGTCTATCACTCTATCTAGAAATAACTATACTTAAACCATCAAGGTATTACTGTACAGTGTATACTGTACTTTAATTTATTAGTAAACTTTACCAAAAAAATGTTGTTTATAAAATATACAAAATTGGTATTAAAATGTCCTATTTTTTATTTAGGTACTATTGTATTTATTTATTTATTATATACTTAATTGTACGCCAATTACAATATTCATAGTATGGAAATTAGGAACACAAGACCAGTACCACAGAATAGATAAGGACAGTGTGGCAGTACTAAGGACACCCTTATCCCTTTACGCAATTTCTGCCAGGCAACTTTTATTGTATGTACTATTACAATACATACATTAGAATACTAATAGTGTTTTTCTATCATATTGTTCTATTTGTAATTTATTATTTAAAATGTATGTAAGAATAGTAGTATAGTGGCTTATTAAAGATGTGTCATTTAACCCGTGGGTCAGAAAACAATTGTATTGTGTAAATACCAGCTGTATCTATGTACATCCGGGCATTTGAAATTATAGAACAAAGACTTTTGTATTCTGATTTTCATTGGTTTTAGGAGTAGACAAAATAAAAAAATATTTGAAATTATTCGTACTATGAAGAAATAGGTCGTGGAAGGTCCCTGGCATTCCAAGGTGATTAACGATCGACGCATGCCAGCCAATCTCAGTTGCATCCTGTTACTCTTGCAATTTCGGAGCCCGGGGCACAGATCACCTAACTAATTAGGCTCGTGGTCCGCTTATTACAAGTACATACTGCTGAGGGCTTCAAATATCCAATTTATTCCACTTAGGTGGCAGTTCCGAAACGGATTAGGTAGATGTGAATTTAGACCCTTAATGCACTAATATCTGTAAGGGTAGATCACCTTATAAACATCCTTGAGGTCCACGTCAACTGCACCTACAAACCGGTGCACCTGCTAAACAACGAATGAGACCTTCACGCAGGCTTTCTTCTCTTTCTTCTCTGGGAGGTCAAATGATAGTCGCTCTCATGGACACAATTGGGAAATTGCTATGATTTATAGGCTTAACTAGTTTTTGCCCACGGCTCCGATCGCGTGGATATCGGTTATCGAGACCAAAAATAGCCTATGTCCTTTTTCAAAGTCTAGTCTACCCCTATACCAAATTTCATCAAAATCGGTTCAGTGGTTTAGCCGTGAAAGCGTAACATACTGACAGATCTATTCAGTCCCAAGTATCTGTGCATGTCCATGTATCCATTTGTCCAATACTCAAGAATGTGAACAAAATACTCGCGAGCTCGTTCCGCGAGTACCTAGTGAGTAATTAATTGTTATCGAGCACTCTAAGTAAATGCGATAATGGCTGCTTTGTTTGTTTGCGATGCCGCGAACACGATACGTTATATACCTACAGTTTTGTGTGTCTATAATGTCCGGCAAACAACTTGACAATGGACTTAAGAACACAGAAAGCGTTTTTTTTTAGATTTTTGGCGGTGGAACGGGCCTAGTCATGTAGTAATAATCCCAGTAGTACTATTAACGGTGGTAGTGGGACAAAAATCCCAGAAGTACCATTATTAGTACTAAATGTACTAATCAATGGTACAGCTGGGAATCTGGGAACCAATCATAGTATATGCAAGCCTGTAAATCCGCAAAGGTGTATTTTTGCCAATTATGATTTTCATTCCCACGTAACAGTGGTGAGCATATAGCCGGCAAGCAAACACTTTGTCATGGGCTTTATCTTTACTATCGCATGGAGAACAGCGCTATCCCTTAGTCGCATTTACGACACCCAATCCCAGAGGTGGGATGACCCTACTCCACCGGAAACAAGAATAATATACTCCGGTAAATTATCGTTCTACCGCCCATTTTACACAGTTTTTTTTAATAATTTCTACTCTATTGCAGATGAAAATGACGGAGATATATGACGTCACAGACGCTGACACTGACGCGGTGCAGTCGCCTAATGAGCGTGACGTCAACAAGCAACTAGAGTTCGACAACGACTGGAGCTCTGAATTCATTGCTGAAAATGGTATGTAGAGTAGACTTCGTCAATTGAAAATACACTGCGCAGTTTTTAGGTTTCTTTCGCGCCAATCAACCAATCAAAGATTACGGTAGAACACGGACTCGCGTCATTGGTTGTCCAGTCCAGTTGGTATTATGATTTATGATTCGTCCATATAGTGCACATTAGCGAACATTCCGACTGTTGTTATTTTTAAGCTATCGCGGTGTAAACTCATCGTTATTTATGCCTGTTCGGGACTTCACGTGATAAAAAATGAAACGTCGTCGTCGGCAAAAAGCAAGTGAATTTTTTATCGCGTGAAGTCCCGAACAGGCATAAATAACTATTCTGACTGTTGTTCACGAAGTTTGTCGGCACATATATCATTACTATGTGGTTTTTCGTGCTGAAATAGACGAAGACCACCATATCACTTTCCATTGGTGTAGAATGGCGATATATCAGTTCACGAAACTTCCACTGCTGTACATGGACTTCCTCCAAAGATGGAGGGATATATCAGTCAAATCTCATACATAATAATAAAAAAAAGCAACCTAACAAATCAATATTTGAAATGATACAAAAAAAATAACGAGAAGATGACATTAATGAAGCTATGTACCTGTATTCAATTATTCTCATTAAAAATCTAATTATAACCATAGATACCGTAAACAACAAAACAAAAAAAAATCTGCGGTAGCCTAGTGGTATGGGTAATGGACTGCTGAGACGAGGTCTCGGGTTCGATTCCAGGTTTACCATCGCACACACCACTGACTTTTCGATGCTTTTCGAAGTTATGAGTGTATTTATCGCAGGTTTATAAGTGCCCGGTTAATGGCAATAGGCTCGCCACCTATTACATTGGGACCTAAACATAAACTGGCGAAATGTGGGTGCTAGCACCTCTGCCTACCCCTTCGGGGAATACAGGCGTGAGTTTATGTTATGTTATGTAAACAAACCAAAACAAATCATGAATACTTTTTTTTTTCAGACGACTTGGACATGGAAGCAATGGACGACGACGCTTTGGCCGACAGGAATATCTTTTCTGATCCGGAAAGCGAATGGACCGTACAACGATCGTATTCCGGTTCCGATAGCGACGGTGACCAACCGGAATCGGACCGGAGAGGGCCGTACGTTCAATTAGCTTAGCTTTATTCGACTTGTCAGTTGACGGAAAGCCGGTTGGTAAACCGTTCACGGCCTAATGTCATTGCCGTGTGACGTCACGTTTCCTCTATAGCGTGATACAGGGTCTTTAGGCTGTCAGTGACGGAAAGCGAATTTTGAAAATGAGGCTCACAAAGATATAATCAGTGTTTCTCTTTAATCCTGATTGGTATGATACCATATTTCCCACTTACTACGATTCTGGTATACATATTTCACACTTACTTTCATACACATATCATTATTTACACTTCCCCGTTCCCGCTACCCATGGGAAAATATTCTTGGCATAAAAAGTCTATGTGTTCTTTCAGACTGTATTAGCTATCTCTGTACCCAGCCAGATCAGTTTAGCTGTTATAGCGTGACTGATAAATACATCCAAATATCGAAACGTCATCACAAAATTTCCCATTTATAATATTAGAGGGATGTTTCATACTATGCTTCCCAGTTGCGGGCACTTTTGACTTAGAAGCCATCTTTGTTTTCATCGGGATATGTTCATTGACACATATATTTGTTTCATCGAGCTCTTTCATTTCCATCCATCTATTTCATTCCACAACTTTGTATCAGATGAACTATCAATAGTAATATTTTATTTTTCTATTTTATCTTTTATCACAGGTAGTCTATCCTCTATACCCAATGACGGTGAGACACTGATTATTTAACGTTTAAAATATGCCTTTTACGTCATGTATTTAAATAATATGTTATTTAATTGGATAAATAGTAATAATTGATCTCTAAAAAACTTTCAAATTGTCTACAAAAAAACTGCAAAAATATGTTATTGGTAATGTTTTGGAAACAGTTGAAATTTTAAAAGTTTAAACTTACTTATTATAATAACGTGATATGTTACTTATATAAGTACTAAGTACATGTATTTCTAGTGTGTGTGTGTGTCTGACACACATGGCATGTCTTATAAGAGTTGCATAGAATGAAACGTAAAAGATATTAAAAAAGAAAAAAGTCCTACCAACATTCTATATCAGCATTGAGGGTAATCTATTAATTTGAAAAAAAAAATAGATTATTCGAAAACTACAAATCTTTTGTGGTTTTCGAAAGTGCATCTATCCTGTCCAGAGACATTTCCACAGATGTACTATACAAATTAAATAATTTCTATTTAATTTGTATAGAATTTTGTTGAAATTTGTTTCTATTTTAATTAGGTAAGCATGACATAATTCCATCCCTCCCTTAGGAGAGCTTCACATAAATAATGAATAGCCCCTTAGATCACAAGCTTGCTCGTCAAAATTCTAAATTAAAAGTGTCATAACTGCAAATACTACGTTATTACTCTCGGTAACAATATGATAAAAATAATAATCGTGCTAAAGCAAAGTAGACATGTTTATCTATAGTAGATATAATAAAGTAATACTGTACCCTTACCACGACCGGATTTCGTGTTTTTCATCCTTCGGTTTATGGTCCGTGGTTTTTTTTTAAATTAATGTGTTAATTGTACGGAAAAGGCATAAGGTTGTAACACATAATCAAAGCAAAGCGAATATCGACGCGATATTCGTATTCAATGGTATCGATGCGTATGATTTTGCTTTGATTATACCTTGCGCCTTATGTTTAACCGACTACGGCGAAGCCAAAAGGAGGTTTATGATTTCGACAGGCCATTGCTATATAATCACGCCTAAGGCGGTTTTATAAATTTTGCTCGAGTGTTTTGTGTTTGTGAACAAATATGAAATAAATGATTTTGTCAGAAAACTGTCGGTTAGAGAGCAAACCAAGTTTTAGGTACGATATGGAATGAAATGTATAATTTTTTCACAAATAAGCAATTCAAACAAAATTTTAGGAGCGAATAGTAAAGCCAATAAACTTATACTAGTGGTCACCCAGTGATCGGTTTTTGATGGTTAAAAGTTAGCATAATCAATGCTATAAAAAATTCATTCAAGTAAATTAATAATTTGATTTTATTTTTATGCACTCTTTTACCACTGTAATAGTGCCAAAACTCCCCACCGTGCGCGTAATAACGAAGGGTGCAAAGATTTCTATTAACTTATTTTTTCTAAAAGGGTTTTGATGGGATTTAACGGATAATCTGATCTTTTAGTTGAAAATTCAAACTGATGTGGCTTTATCTAGTGCAGAATGTAGAATGTAGGCTTAGAATGTTATCAAACCAAGGTGACGGTGAAAATACTGTATATTTATTTATTTTACGATTATTTAGTTCGTGGTGAAGTGCAAAAATAATATATTGAAAATATGGGTTTTGCTCCATTGTACCCCTGGTTTATACCACTAGTGGTAGAACGGGTAAAATTGGTATGCTCCATGGTTCCCTTCCGGGGTACAGTAGAGCATATGTTAATAAATCTTTAAAATGTATTCGAGTGTTCTACTGTAGGTATTATGTATGATGCATGCACATGATAATAAATAGATAAATCATGAATATGTTGATGTTCGATCAACATCGCGAACGAAAGAAAAATGAAGAATAGAAAATTGAATAAAAATAATAAATGATATATAAACTTATTATTGTCCTTGATGCGTAAATTGAAACGGTTGCGCATAGATAACATTGATGATATAATAGACAAAATTTTATCTATTTTATTTCGTTATCTATGGACTATTTACTATCTATTGAATTTGAACTGTTGTTCTTCTTATAGCCAGGCTTCTTATAAAGTTTTTAGTCTTAATTACTATTTTTTCACTTCATCACTTATAAAAATAACTCTATTGTGATATCAATATTGTAGACAATTGTCGATTTATAAGGATTATAATTATCATTTAGGTTTAGTATCTCATGTTATGTTTTCGATCAAGCTTTGTCGATTTGGCTAAAAGTGCAGTATAATTAATGTTAGTAAGAGAAATAAACAAAAAATACAATAAAATAAGTACATATAAATGTATTAGTTTGTAAGGATTATTCCCGTTGGCCACCACATAGTTGGCCACCACTGGTGGACATTGGGACATTTTATTACTTTTTATCCCAATGGCCACCAGTGGTGGTCAGCGGGAATCAAATATTGGAAATGTTCCCGTTGGCCACCACATAGTTAGCCACCACTGGTGGACACTGGGAAATTTTGTTACTTTATGTCCTCAAGGCCACCACAAAGACAAATAATACAACTAGGTAGGTATGATAGAAAATCAACATTTATTAAATATTTCCTAACAATAAAGTAGAAAAATAAAGTGTACCTAATAATAATTCGGTAAAATCAAATTCTATCGGTTCGGTAAAAACAAATACTAGGAGGCAGTCAGACAAAGACATAACAGAATCTTTTCTTCAAGTAGATGAAAATAATACCTACAAAGTGCACGCAATGAACCTAGAAATACAAAACGAATGGTTAACACTAGGTGAATTTTGTATTCCCATAGCCTTAAAATGGCGTACCTTAATATACGACTGGTCACCGGCTCTCTTTAAATTCTATCTCAATGCATTCCAGTTGACCCTCCCCGACCAAAGCAATCTTGTCAGATGGGGAAAAGCCACAGATAAAACATGTAACTCATGTGGTGAAGCAATTGGTACTTCTAGGCACCTACTGGTGGGTTGTAGGACGCTATTAGACCGGGGTCATTACTCGCGCCGACATGATAAGGTATTAGAAATCGTACGTGAGGCGGTAAGTTTCGCGGTAGCTAGAGCGAAAAAGGATTTAACCACAAACCAAAGAAATGACGTTGTGTTTGTAAAGGAAGGCAGTTTCTATCCCACGTACACACTGCGCTCACGCACGATTATCTAGAAAATAAGTCATAAGTAACAAGTATGAAATTACTTTTATTATGTATTTCTTATTCAATACAAATTTGAATAGGTACCGTAAAATATGGAAATTATATCAAATAATTTATTAAATAATTTAAATCTACATATACACACAAATAATATACTTAATGCCTAATAATAATCATTTATTCAAGTTTTAAGATGTATATAGGTGTGGACTGGAATTATTTTAAATTCTAAACGTAAGAGAAGTAGGTACCTACCTACACCTAATGCAAACTGTAAACCTTCTATATTAGGATCAGTTGCAGAATGTGCACCATAAAATGTAATAAAACTTTATTCCCGCTGACCACCACTGGTGGCCATTGGGATAAAAAGTGATAAAATGTCCCAATGTCCACCAGTGGTGGCCAACTATGTGGTGGCCAACGGAAATAATCCGTTTGTAATGATTATACGGTTAGTTTTTTAACAAATTAATTGTCCGTAGTTAAAATTCCGAATTTATTAAAAAAACTTAACCTGTAAATAATTAACCAGAATAAAATTCATATTATTTATTTATACATTTAACCCGTTAAACTATAAGTTGTATCCTTAGATTATTAATAGTCTAAGGAAGAAGATTAATAATCTAAGGTTGTATCATAATCTATTTGCAGATTATTCCTTCTTTTTTGTATTAATAACCGTATAATCACTATACATTTTTAAATTTTAATTACAAAAAAACACCTACGACTTTAGACCAATGATTAATAAAAATGATATCTGCAATCGCATCTTTAAGAGGCTTGTTAGTGTTTGTTAACAAAATTATTGCTCTCTTAGCGTACCTAATGGCCATCGTTATTAAAAGTTTTATCATTATAACAAGTGCCTTAATAATGTTACCAAATGTTACCTTTATTTCTTTACAGTTATGAACGTCAATACTACAATTGAAATAATATATATGAAATCGAATACATAGTGAAAAATTAAACTTCTCGGGCGGGACTCGAACCCGCGATCTTTCGATAAATAGAAAGTAAATTTGAATCACATCGGGTGTGTCTCGGTAGCCGAGTTAGTCAAGGCATACCCCCTATAAGAGAAAAATCGCATGTTCGAGTCCCGCCCGAGAAGTTTAATTTTTCCCTATGTATTCGATTTGTATGGTTAGTATACTCAATGCTGTAAAATTCATTCTAATATAGATCATACTACCGATTTGCGCATCGATGATATTATGTTTTCGAATGCGAATTTTCATCTCCAGTGTAACACGGAATTTAAAATCAAAATGAACTGTCCTTAGGCCTCAAGAAAGTCCCACAAATTATGACCAATGACGTCACATATAACACTGTTGTGATTGGTTATAATTTTGAACAGAGAACAAGTGATTCAAATCCTGGTAAAAGAGCAGCGGCCGGAATATTATGTTATTAGTTGCGAGATGGTCGCAGCTGCCCCTTCCTACCTTCAAATAAAGAATCTTTTCTCTCGTAGATAAGATTCAATATCGTTTGTAATATTTTGCTTCAAAAATCCACTGTCGGCCGCTGTTCTTACAGCATTGTGGCATACAATACAATGGCTGGGGCATTTTCTATTGATTTTATTTTGCGTAGTACAACAATGGTTCTATTGAAATATTGTCCCAAATGATGTTTTTGGAGTTAAATGTATCTATATCTATATAAAAACTATTGAAATAAAAGCACGGCTTATACAAGAAATGTCCTTTAGCCACTTACACCGAACGAATTTCTTCTATAAGCCGAGTGATGACTGATATCAGCTGATAAGGAACAATGATGTCCGCTTTATCGACCATCCTGTCTTCTTTACCAGACGGCCAATTCTCGTCTGAATTTTGAACAGATTTTTATGACGAGGTTTGGTCCTCAAGAGCTCGTGGCCCAAACGGCCAGAACTTATCAAAGATCCTAACATTGCAGCAAGTATTACTACCAAGATCTTCAATATCTTCTTCTAGAAAAAAGGTATTGAAAATGTGTGAAATCGTAGTGTAGGTACTAACAGCAGTCAGCAGCCATACAATCGATTTATATTTATCGGGCCTTTCGGGGAAATTCGCAAACACAAGTGATGATATCCATAATATCACAAAATACATTCTGAAGGTACTCGCAATAAAAATCTGTGCAAAATTCCAGTCTCGATGTAATATCAATCGGCTAAATGTCAAAAACAATAATCTTAACATTTCTCGTAACACACTTTTCAAGATCACATTGACATGGTTATTATTTTTGACATTTGGGGGATGTATTCTAGATTGAGGCTGAATTAAGAACACATTTTTATTACGAAAATTGGCCCTCAGTTGTTTGATTTAAACTGAAAATGTTATACTGTTATAGTCATAAAACGACAGACAAGGGTTTGGTCACGAGCTCAGGTACTAACAGCTGTTACATTTGATAAACTTTATAGTTCAAGTCCCCCTAATACCTACCATTATACAAGGAATTTTATAAGTATTGATTGTTATACATTTATCGCCTCGATGTAATTAGTTTTATTTGTAAATATACTTCCGTTAGAATATTCTGGCAAGAATCGCCGTTGATACAATATCCGATTGAAATGTAATCGTATTTGTTAGTACTTGTTACGTAAAATCATATTGTATTACAACGATGGTCGTGTTAGTTTGTGGTTTTATATGACTGTCACAAAATATTTTTAATAAAATCATAATAAATATATTATGTTTTCATTCATGCTCCTCGCACATTTAAAATTTAATCGTCACGAATTCCTCGTGAGTTTTCAGGTGTGCAAGTAAATATGCACGTACCATATTATTAAACTGGCCACTGGTAAGGATGCGGATAAACATACTTAGATACTTTTTTTTGTAACTACATACATATACATAGAAACACCCAGACCAAAGCAAATAGCCATATTCATGCCTACAAATATTTGCACTGAGCGGGGATCGAACCCCCGCCTCATGCGTGGCAGTCGCGTTCACTACCGCCACGCCACAGAGGCTGTCATAACTCATAAACATGTTCATTGGCAGTGAAACTGTTAAAACTGTGGTTAAAACTGCACAAATTTTTGAGTTTGAAAACCACTCCCAATATCTGGCGGGTTAGATTTACGGGGGATTCCCGCATGCAAATAAAAGCCCTGATATTGGTACGCAAAAAGAGATACACTTGACATAGGTAGCTCATTTTGCCAAATATAATAACACGTGTGGTGGAGCGCTTATGTACTTTCTTAATTATTTCCCACATAATTTAATTGTATTTCAATTTTTGTAATTTAAAAAAACCGCTTCTGTGAACGAATGATGTTTGAGTATTGGCGCTCATTTGTTGACCACTTAGTGTTGAAGAAGGCCAATGGATGGCGCTGTGCACGGATTATTCGAACTGTGCTTTGAGAATGAAGTTCCTACGAGCGAGACACTCTCAAGCTTCACGGCGGATCATCTCCCCGCCCGCATTTTTTGCTAGTCACTGACTCGCCGTCGCACCAAACGGAAGTTGAGTAATTCAACTCCTCGTTTCTTTTTCTGTGTGATTCTATAAGTTCCTTTGGCCACATTCTCAAGTCAGTATAAGTGAAGTGTATCGGAAGAAAACGACAAACTCAAGAAAATCACCGGCCGGTCGAAACTTACCTACCCACCAGCACGTGCCAGGAACCACGCCTGTCTGCAGCTGAATCCTCACGAGGTGGAACTCAGGTCAGTGCCGGTTCTCTTGCGTTTTCATTCATAGAAGCGGTCACATGTGTATTTTCTTTCTATTACAACCTAACTGCAGGTCATAGGTACTTATACGCTCTGTGTGCAAACACACCAGTGGTCGGACTATTTACACGTCCTACCATAATTTATGGTCCTTACGAGTCGGATAGGCCAGTAAATAACATATTCACGTAATTATTGGTGAATAATATTTCTTTCCTATTCATTTAATTAAAAGATTCACGTAATTTTGGTGAATTCTTTCCGCCATCTTAGTTTCATTACTTTCATTCGCTAACAGATTTACGTAAATTATTTGGTAAATTCTGCATTTAAAAAGCTAAATCTACGTAATAATTGGTAGATATTTATAATAGTTGGTGATTTACGTATTAATTGGTAAATACTCATCATTCTATTCACATACGCGTAACTTTGTAGGTACCTATCTAGGTACGTAGGTAGTTACATTCCCGCTCCGCTCCGCCGTGCTACTTGCGCTATTATATAATAAGCCGTAGTACAATTTTCAATAAAAAGTATATCTAAACTGTTTGTGTTAGATAATCTTCTTGTTATATTTCAATAGGTAGGTCCTTCCTATCGTTAATTTGCAAACATGTCGTCAGATCTCGAAACGAAGCTTATTCTGTTGAATCAAAAGAAGGAATTATTGTTTGCACGCATTACTCGTTGGTATAAATCGTCGAAATCAATTGTGTGTTTTGATATAATGACGCGATCTAGTGAGGATTTTTTGGCTGAGACCGAGACCATCGATGATGTTCGCGATAAGTTCGAGTCGATTGTGGATCAAATAAATAGCTCAAATTCATCATTAGAATCCCCTGTGGAACCCGACTATTCTTGCCTTGACTCATTTGATGAATTGTATTCGAGAATAAAACGCATTAGAAATAAATTATCTACTCCCAAGGTCAAGGAGGTCGCCTCACACGGGTCGAGTAATTCGAACGCGTCTGTAGTGAAATTGGAAATGCTTGTTATTCCGAGTTTTGACGGACGCCCTGAAAACTGGAATACATTTTATCAGTCCTTTAAGGCCAATATTCATTCAAACAAACAATTGTCTGATTCGCAACGTGTGCAATACCTATTCTCAAAACTAACCAATGACGCATTAAAGTTCACTGCCGGTATTGTTCCGTCAAGTGAGACCTACAGTATAGTTTGGGACGCCTTGGTCAAGAAATACCAAGATAAACGTTCATTAGGTTCATATTATCTTAATAATATATTAGACTTAAAGAATTGTTCACCTAGTGTGAACTCACTTGATTCATTTATAGGTATATATTCCTCCTCTATCGCCGCGCTTAAAGAGTTAGGTATAAATGATTTAACGGACTTCATGTTTCTACAATGTGCCTTGAGGAAAATGGACACTCTAACCATCCAAGCCTTCGAACTTTCTGTTCGAGGTGTCGATATACCTACGACGTAACAGCTGATCGACTTTGTACAAGATTATGCTAAGATGATTGAACGGTCAAACCCGCGGTCTTCGTCATATGCGAAGTCGTCCACTGCTGGGACGCCACAGTCTAATGATAGGCGTGTACAGCGTAATTCTAAGTCGTTTGTTGTCAGTGAGCCGATTAATAATAAGTCGAATGCGCCCGCCGCAGGTAACGCGTCCTGTTGTTTATGTGGCGGCAGCGACCACCGACACCTGTATGACTGCGCTCAGTTTAAAAATATGCAAAATGCAAAGGTTAGATATGAGTTTATTAAATCTAAGCGTGGTTGCGTCAATTGTCTAAGCACATTACATAATCTCCCGCAATGTAAAAGTACGTCAGTTTGCTTCTGTCAGAAAAAACATCATAAATTATTGCATTTTTATAATAATGTTAATAATGTCGCCTCCCCGCCGCCCCAGTGCGACCATGTTAGTCTCACTCCTGAGTCACCGCTCGCTTCAAGCACTGTGCATTCGTATGCCTCTAGCCATAAGTGTGATATTCTCTTGGCAACCGCTCAGGTGTATGCTCGCCCTAAAGGTAGCACTGGAAATAAATCTGTAGTCAGATGTCTAATTGATAATGGCTCACAGAATAACTTAATAACATTGTCCTGTTGTCGTTTATTAAATTTACCAATAATACCAATGAGTAATTCTGTTGTCAAAGGTGTTGGTTCCACTTCGCACCCGATAATAGGCTATGTGTATTTGGACATTGAATCTCGTATTTATGCAGATCATAAGTATACTATACATGCGTTAGTTATGAATAGCCTTACGGATCAATTGCCCTCGCAATTAATTAAGTGTGATCGCGAGTTAAATCTTCGCGATTTACCGCTTGCTGACTTAAGCTGGAACATTCCAGGAAACATTGATATAGTATTAGGTGCACAGCTCTTCCCGTATATCTACTTAGGAAATAGAGTCGAGTGTGGTCCCAGTGCCCCTTGTGTACTATCAACCGCGTTTGGGTATGTACTTATGGGTGATTACCCACGTAAAGATGTTGTGCCTACAACCGCATTCTTTTCTGCGCTAGCACTAAATGATTTAGTGCAAAAATTTTGGGAACTTGAGGAAGTTCCTGTGAAGCGCCTATTGTCTCCAGAAGAAACCGAGTGCGAGAATATTTTCACATCTACTGTGACTCGCGATGACGTAGGTCGTTATACTGTTGCGCTGCCGTTCTGCAAGGATCCCTCTGAACTAGGGAACTCGCACGGCGTCGCTCACCGCCGGTTGTTGTCGCTCGAGCGTAAACTTCGTCAATCACCAACCGTACGTGAAAATTACAATAAGGTTATTCAGGATTATTTAGATAACGGTTATCTTAGTCTCGTTGATGACTCTAATTTGTCTATGGATGGTTATTACATACCACATCACGCAGTAGTTCGACATGACAAACCGATGCCACGTATTGTGTTAGACGCGAGCGCTAAAACCCACACTGGTCTTTCGCTCAATGATATTTTACATATTGGTCCCAATTTACAGGCAGACCTGTTTTTATTATTATTAAATTTTAGGCTATTTCCTATCGCAATGAACGCTGACATAAAACAACATTATTTACGTATTGGCGTACCTGTTGACCATCGTAAATCCACCTTGGTAGATGAGAAGTGCACTAAGAGAAATATACTCTCTATAGTTGCGCGACTATTTGACGTGCTCGGGTTGGTGGCACCTGTGATACTCTACGCCAAGTTGTTAATTAAGGAACTTTGGCTTAGTAAGAGTGATTGGGATGACCCTGCTCCAGAGCATATACGCTCACGCTTTTCCGCTCTCGTTCAAGAATTAAAATTGCTTGACACATTAAAAATTCCGCGACATATAGGTGTCGAAGTTGATTGCGAATTACGTCTTGTCGCATTTTGTGATGCCAGCCTGAATGGCATGGGATGTGTTATTTATGCACATTGTACCTACCCATCCAGCATTCAAACTCGCATTTTGTGTGCGAAATCAAAGGTCACTCCGACAAAGATTACTACGCTTGCTCGATTAGAGTTATGTGCTATTTTGCTTATGTTAAAGTTAATAAGAACTGTACGTGATTCTTATGCATTACGCATTCCCATTACTGGCATTTACGCCTTTTCTGATTCCACGATTGCCTTATCTTGGGTTCACTCGTCACCACATCGGTGGTCGATTTTTGTTAGCAACCGGGTCGCTCAGTGTCAAGAAAACTTGAACGCTAAACATTTTTATCACGTCGCCGGAGCCATTAACCCGAGTGATTGTCTATCACTCGGCATGCTCCCCTCGCAACTTTTGACTTATGATTTGTGGTGGAACGGTCCAGCATGGATCCGCGGCCCCCCTGATGAATGGCCTATTAAGTCATTCTCTCCCGCACATTTCTTAATGACTACACCGTTGCAATACTTACCCTCGGCTGATCTATCAGATCAACGAATTAGTTTGGTAGATCGAAACGTAGAGTATTTGCACACGTTGCAAGTCAGACAAAAATGGGCTACTCCCGACAAACCAGTAGAAATCGGCACCGTTGTTCTTCTAGAGCAGGAAAATTCTGCTCCGTTGAATTGGCCGTTAGGAGTCATTACTGACGTGTTCAGAGGCTCTGATGACGTGGTTCGCGTAGCAATGGTTAAAACGCGTACTGGTACTTACAAACGCGCTGTAGCCAAATTGTATCCTATCCCAACGCAATAACTTACAACGCTAAATAGAATCTTAAACTTTAATTTTTAACTCAAACTTTAAACATACTTTAGATAGAATATTGTTAGTCTAAGTTGTTATTTTAGCTATGTGTATTATTATGTTATACAAATTCACTATGGGCTCTAATCAGCCAGTGTTCGCTTGTTTGTTTCGTAACGTCTTGCGACGTTCCAAAGCCGGGTGCATGGTGGAGCGCTTATGTACTTTCTTAATTATTTCCCACATAATTTAATTGTATTTCAATTTTTGTAATTTAAAAAAACCGCTTCTGTGAACGAATGATGTTTGAGTATTGGCGCTCATTTGTTGACCACTTAGTGTTGAAGAAGGCCAATGGATGGCGCTGTGCACGGATTATTCGAACTGTGCTTTGAGAATGAAGTTCCTACGAGCGAGACACTCTCAAGCTTCACGGCGGATCATCTCCCCGCCCGCATTTTTTGCTAGTCACTGACTCGCCGCCGCACCAAACGGAAGTTGAGTAATTCAACTCCTCGTTTCTTTTTCTGTGTGATTCTATAAGTTCCTTTGGCCACATTCTCAAGTCAGTATAAGTGAAGTGTATCGGAAGAAAACGACAAACTCAAGAAAATCACCGGCCGGTCGAAACTTACCTACCCACCAGCACGTGCCAGGAACCACGCCTGTCTGCAGCTGAATCCTCACGAGGTGGAACTCAGGTCAGTGCCGGTTCTCTTGCGTTTTCATTCATAGAAGCGGTCACATGTGTATTTTCTTTCTATTACAACCTAACTGCAGGTCATAGGTACTTATACGCTCTGTGTGCAAACACACCAGTGGTCGGACTATTTACACGTCCTACCAACGTGACAAAGAGCAGAATAGGTAGACGTTCATATTCTGACCTTCGTGGTAGATGTAGACCTTGCCGCCTTTGTCATATGCCGCTTCGTGTCATAGCCCCTGTTATTGCGGCACTGACCGAATGAGTGATAGGTTGGGCAGCTGCGAACACTTTAGCGGAGAAGAGACGACGTCCGCAATTTTAAGGAATGATTATAGTTCGTTCGCATTAAGAATGTAGGTAGTGAATTTGCGTTAAGAATTTAAATCAGTTATCACAAACCGTTGCGTTCGAAGCAATGTCTTCAACTGGACACTGTGAACTTGTCCTTGTAATTTGAAAAGATTTGATTGGTTAGGGGGTGGGGCTAGGCCGACGGACAATGATGACTCACTGCATTCTTAACGTGAACGAACTATAGAGTCTATACATAGGCCCGCTAGCTATGTTGATTGCCTGGGTGCATGGATAATGAATATGAGCGTAACACAGGCAACCGACTAACGGACTGTTCAGAAAAGTATAACTGATAGTTAAGGTCAGAATTCAGGCTAGAAATTACAGAAGTTATTAGTTATACTAATCAGCAACTGAGACGAGAGTTCTCGGTAGGAATGTGACAATCATAGATCTACAATAAGGGGATGGACAAACAGGACTAGCCACGTGATAAAACTGTAAAGAGGACATGAGACTCGTCATGCGATAAGTGATAGGAGTCAAGATCGGTCGGAAGACTCGGAAATAGAAATTGTGACTTTGACTTTGTGAGTTCAAGTCTACCATGGTGTACTCCTGTGCAGGGAAGACCATAGGGTGGCGGTTAGAAACGCATCTCATTATAGGTCCACAGAAAAAATATCTGAATCTAAATATATATAAATCAATGCCACTTTTCGTTGTAATGTTATAACTCAACAACGTCTCTACCGATTTGGCTAATTTTGGTCTTGAATTATTCGTGGAAGTCCAGGAAAGGTTTTTACGGCAAGAAAAATTCGAATTATTGCCAGGAACCGACATCCACGCGGGCGGAGCCGCGGGCAAAAGCTAGTTATTTATATAGATGAAAGCGTATCAAACTTTTTGTTTAGAATCTACAAAATAGCTTGGTACCTATATAAAAAGTAAATCTGTCAATATCATTATTACATATTCTAATTTTAAACAGTCACGTTATTTTCGAGCAACTATACTACAAAAGATCAAAACCTATTAGGTATTAGTATTAAAAATTACGAAAATCTTTATTGCGGGCAATAACCGCGCCTAAGGGACGGTAATATTTGTGTTTAAATGTTTTTTATACTTCATATGAAATATGGTTGGTAAAGGTAGCGAACAGAACAGTCGGATATTCCATCAGTGTTACTTGAACTGTTGTAAGCTACAGAATTTGACACCTCTCAATTATGTCATACCAACTGGAAATGGCAAAGTATTGGACTTCTGCGTGGACAGAGTCAAGTATCAAGAATGGCCTCCCATACTCAACGCACTCAGCTGTGATCTGAGTCTCCATTATATTAACATAAAATGCCGACAGCAAGTTAAAACTGGTAAGTTATCAGTATCACAGTGTCATAAATTTTCTCATGATGTATTGTGTAACTACAATAGTACTACTACAATAGTAGTACTACAATTGTAGAGGTGGCATAGAAAAAAGATTCGAACAACTTTCCAGTCCAATATACCTACCTATGTTATAATAACGTATCCTTCAGATTTTCAGTGCAACGACTTTATCAAGTAAAAGTGCCGTTAAATTTAGAACGTTTCTTTTAGGATTGATAGGATTGATTGTTTCTTTTAGGATACAGTTTCTTTTCGGAGACAAGAGACGTTTCCTATTTCAAAAAAACTGCTGCACCTATAAAACAGTTTTGATTCCTGACTAGATTTAATCATTAACTATAAACTAAACGTCAGTTGACTTCACAGTTCTGGAACACATAGACTGCGAAAGATTAGCGAAGACCGTGAACAAACGATGTGTCTTGCTAACGAATTTCATGCTCAGCAACTTAGTGGAGGCTATTACACAAATGCTCTCTAACAGCACGCTCTTGACGACCCTAATGCTTGAAGGCATACCATTACGGATACCCTACTTGAACCCTTTATGTGAGGTGAGGTTATTGTATTCACCATTTACTGTAAGGACTTTTTAGTTCAGTGACTCATCCCTATGCCGCACCGCAAGACCTGGAACTCCCTGCCAGCTCACGTGCTTCCTTCTTCCTAGTCCCGGGTCCTTTAAGCGGGGCGTGAAAAGGCATCTGATGAGGCCGTCAAGCTGAGTGACCTTCTTCCCTCCGAAACTTTACCTTTAGCTTACCATCAGGCGAGGTGAAGTCAAATTGATGTTTCCTTTAGAAAAAAATATTTTGAGTCTGGAAATCTGGATCTGACGCAATTAACAAAACACGGAGTTGAAAAACACCTGGGTATACCTCGAACCGAATTTAATGGCAGCTCGGATGTTCGTAAGAGTGCGGGTCCAGACCAATGGCGTTTGAAGAGAAAAGAGAACTAGTCAAACGCTGATTGGCTTGATTCCGCACTTGTACGAACTTACGAGCCACCATTATGTTTAGTTCCAAGTATACTTACTTACCGATGTAGGTACGTTCCTGTTTGACATGGGAGGTGGTATCGTGAAGTACTCTCCAGGCTCCGTTTTCTTTTGAATTGAAATCCTGCTCTACTATAAGCTGATGGAAGATGAAGATAGTTCCTAATCTTTTATTGTTCCAGGCGATCTTACTGAACAATTGTCTGCAACATTTACATTTATCTCATTGTATGATCGGTGATGCGGGCTGCCTCGCAATCTGCAAAGCTCTACGGAGTTTGCCAAATATTCTTACGTTGGATCTCTCTGGTTGTGAACTAACACCACTCGGTGCTGGTTATATTGCGGATTTAGTCAAGGTGGGTACTTCTTTCTATAGAAAACTCCCCTAAAATCTTGGTATCATGGGAACCTTCAGTAAAGCTTCAAGTTAATCTCAAAATGACAAAATTCCATCTTAATGTTCCGTTCAGATTAAACATCGTGGGCTTTCGTTTTCAGTATCAAAAGATACACAGGTATAGTGAGAACTGGACACACACGTTACGCTACCGTCTGCCTGAATTAGACACGATGGCAGGACTGCGTAGGATAACGGTGTGCGCCAATCCGCAATTGGGCGATGTCGGCGTCATTAAGTTGCTAGAAGTCCTTGCAGATGACTTGTGGATTAAAGGTAATAAAGACAGTTTGCCTTGCTTTATTCTTATTAGCAGAGCCAATAAAAGAGCAGGTTCTTAATGCGTGTTATCTTTTTATGTACGTTTACTCAATTCTATCGACTTGTCTTCTAATCACCAGGTTCCATCCGTCTCGATCGGATAGGTAGGTACATAATAAAATCCGTAAACGTCGGATTGCTAATAGGGTAATACACCACCCTGCCTTTCCCGTACGAAAAATATCTCGTAAAGTAGATATAATTTCTCACGTCTTACAACATCTAATCCTTTAGTATTTAGTTCCTTATGTTCCTCCTGCGTGTAATTTTCTAGGCTGACTTAAATAATTTAACCTCCTCTCTAGCACTGGATATCCAAAATTGCTGCTTAACCGAACGCGCTGCGACAACCGTCCTTGAAATGCTGAATTCCAATACCACCCTTGTGATATTGGATTTAAGGAACAATCCAGATGTGCCTTGTGAGATGCTGCCTAAAATAAGGACGGCGTTGAGGCACCACGATAGAAAAATGATGGATCAGGTACCTGTAGCCTTGGAATCCGTCTTGATTTGTTTAATATTATGAAATTAGAGTTGTAGATAATCTACTTGTTTCATTTACAGTTCTCGTGGCTGACTAGCAGCGGTAGCAGTGGGCATTTAATTGCAAAACCAATAGCAAACAAGTAAGTTGATATTCAATATTATTAGTCCAACAATTAACTTTCAAACTCCAGAATCGGGGCACATTGTAGCGACTACTCTACGATCTGGCTTCGACTCTTTTACTCTGATTTTGACGACATGGCCTTATCCACACAAGCTAGTCCAGAAAAGACGAAGTTGACTATTTTCACAGCTTAGATTTCATACTTTCAGGAATGGTGTGATGAAAGATAGAACTGTGACTAATTTAAGGGCCCCACCGAATAAGGACATCAAGAATAATATAATAAAGAAGGAAAAGTGAGTTCCTATTCCTTAAAAAAAAACTTATTTCTAATGAAATCGAATATTTTATACTATGACACTATTTATAGTTAGTTCCTCCAGCCAACGTATCGTACAAAATGCATAATGGTCCTCCTTTTTTATGTCCTAGAACTGATAGAATTTTTTTTGAGAGTATAGATAATGGTAAAAAAAGACCTTTCAGGGAATACGTTGAGAATCTCGAAGAACAACTACAAGAGGAAATTTCATATCGACACCAACTCGAAGAGCTAAACTTACAGCTCGTTTCTCAAATGAAAGAGATGAAACAGCAGCAGGTTAAAATATGGCTCAGTAACGCTTCGTCCTCAGGTAATTAAAAAAACTTAAAGAAAAATATATGACTAACAAATTGTAAAAACTTTCATACACCTAGGGATTTCCCGTTGTGTCCAAAAGCTTACACTATGGAGCACGACGTCCACTCATTATTATTGGTTGATTGGTTTTTCTCCAGATTCCGAACCTTCTCTCGGAGCAAGTTTCCCATCAGGCGATGTGTCTTCCAGCTCTGGCTCTACGAGTTCCGTGCCTATCGACCAAACCACGCTGTCTTATATACAGCAGGCGTTCAGAGACATCTACTCGTTTATTAAAAACAACCAGTGCTATGGGTGGGTATTGAAATTTTGTTAAACTGGTTTAGTAAGTAGTAGCCACACGCCTCTTACAGGGGAGGCAATTAAATCTTCAAATTGAGGGTCTTAATAAAAATTCTGAATCTCCTTAGACAATGTGACAACGAAAAGTCTGCAGATCAAGAGAAAGAGGAACATGAAAAGATGGAAGAAGCACCAGTCAAGTCACCGAAGGGGGTAGAAGAGGATGTTGGGACCAAAGAGCAGCTATCGTACAGAAGCGACTTGCGCGTCAAGGTGGTTCCGAAGAGAGCGCAAAGCACGCATATTAAGATCCGAGACAGTGTGAAGAAGGTCAAGAAGATAACACAATCTGCACATTTGCTGGGAGAACTTCCGTTGAGGAATGCCGTTGAAACAGTTAGTAGTTCTTATTTATACTTATTGATACGGTTTATTGTCGTCATCGTGATCGATGATCGACAGGCAACCAATGGCCGTTCCGTATTTATGTGTTAAGACTTAAGTGGACAAGAGTTTCATAAACGTACGAGAAACCACGGGTTATTATAGATTACTGTAGCCTCAATGGTTGAAGAGGATCGAAGGGTAACCAATGGTCGTTCAGTATTTGGTTTGTTGACATCAGTTTGACAAGCGTAAGAGAATCCAAGTGCTAATACTGTACGCCCGCTGGTTGACGATGAACAGGCAACCAATGAGGGTTTACAAATTCGAAAAATATACGAGAAACCCAGAGACGTGACCATGATATTTGTTTTCAGAAGCCACAGATGTTCGAAAAACAAATGGGCGATGTAAGAAACGTACATAACACGGATTTGGAAGATTTAGAGGCCATCATTGCGGCACAGAAGGAAACAGTAAGTCGAACAGACGATAGTGCGGCCATTAGCAATCTGAGTCATAGGCCCATAACCTTCACGATACACGTCATTATACTAAGAATAACGAGAGCAAGTAGTAAAGAGGGTAACTAGACAGCTCAGATGATAATGGCCGCACTTAAGTAAACTAGGTACTTTATTTGGACCTTTAGGCGGTCTGTGACAACTTCTTGTGACGTCCTCTTCTGGATAAGACTAATTCTGTTTTTGACCACTTCTTGTTTCGTCCGGTTCTAGTAATGCCCATTTCTGTTTTGGACCATTTCGTTTTATTACTACAAGTACAGGTGTGAATAACAAGAGATATCTGTACGTATATTTTTTAATAATTATTAATATAACAAGTAATGTTTCAATATGTGTGACACAACTTAATGTAGATATTTTTTTTTAGGAATTCGATTTCGGAAATCACGTTCTGCTGAAGTTTTTGCAATTTTTTTTTAAATTCTTTATCGAATTTTATATCAGTAGCCCTTCGATTTTTTTTTGGACTAATAAAGTAACTTCTTTTTATTACATGGTCGTAATGTTTTGCCTCCTTCTTCAAATTGGCCACAAATGCAAAGAATGCAGGGCTTCTTGGTATTCTTGCGTTTACTCGTTTGTGCCATCCTTCAAGTGCGTTTGTTGTGCGGTGTCGCTCATAAGCACAACTCAAGATTTTAGGATCCAGTTTTATTATCCATTGTTCTTCAAAATAATTTTTAAATCGATCAATTTATCCATTACGGGTGGCTATTGAAATCCATGCGCTTGAAATTCTGTTAAATCGCAACAGAGGCAATAAAGATGCCATTCTTACAAAATTTCGGCCATCAGAGTTGCCAGTCACATTTAAGGCTTTAGCTTTTTTCCATACATTTTTATTGAAATGATAAAAACATGTTGCTGTTTGGCAATTGGGATATATGATTTTTATTGCATTTATAACCGCAATTTCAAAGTCACATTTAAAGTGTTCTATCTCAACTCCTAATCTCGATTTAATTAGTGTAAATAATCTAACATAAGTTGCTTCCGTTTTATTCGGTAGCAAAGCATATATGGTGGGTACAATATTTGTGGTGTGCTGATCTGAAAATAAATCAACATGGAGTGTGTACAGCTGATAAAATTGGTGAGGGACACATTTGAACGTCCCATCACCGAAAAAACAAAGTTTTGTCATTGGGTTTTTCAAAAATCTTCTAGACTGTATGGAACAAAAAATAATGGTTTTATTGCTGGATCCATCTTCACATAAAAAAATTTCCTAAACCTTCTGGTACAGAATTATTGTATTTCCAATGTTCATTTGTTTTTGTCAATGCTCACTTGTTTTTAATGATGTTCATTTGTTTTTGTTACGTTAGGTCCGGTCGGACTACGGAAAATAAGTAATCTCCCCTGGTCCGGTCGACCGTACTACGGAAAAAATTGATTACCCGTGGTCCGGTCAACCGGATCACCGAACCGGACCACGGAAAAAAACCGAGAAATTTCTTCAATCGATTTAAAATTTAGCCGATCACATTGTAAAAACATTTTTCTGCGTAAATAGATGGCATCTTTTACAGCGCCAAATGTTGTTGGTATATAATCAATTTCATCAGATGAACATTCATTTTTTAGACTTTCAAAGTGTTTCTCAAAAATCTTTTGTACGGGTTCGAAGTTAAAACAGACCTCCTCTTTGCAAGCGTTCAATTTTAATAGCACTTCATTTTCAATTCTCCGTGAAGGGCAACTATGATTTGTGCTCCTTAGAATACGCTTCTCTTTATTAATTGTAATGGTAGCGCTACAAACCCCTCGCTGAACACACCGCCATCGAGAAGTACCATTTTTGTTATTTGCACTTAAATTATATCTATATTTTCCACTTATGTTTTTTGGCCTTTTTTATTTTTGATAAACTCCATTTTATAGTGTAATAAGCTATGCAATTATTTACTATAAAATGCGCAATATATCAAATTGACAGGAAAACGTCAATTAATATTAAATGATTTTCTTAGTGGCCAGCATGACGACCAGAGATTGAATTACTATGTAAGTGTAATAACTAAATGATAAACTAAATTTCAATGAAAATTTTTATTCTCGATAGTACTTGTAATAGTCATAACACGAAATGGTCCAAAACAGAAATGGGCATTACTAGAACCGGACGAAACAAGAAGTGGTCAAAAACAGAATTAGTCATATCCAGAAGAGGACGTCACAGAAGTTGTCACAGACCGCCTAAAGGTATTTGGAACGCTAACCACACCAAACACTCATCTTTCTGACTCCACCACTATCTTATTCACCCTAGCGTTAATCCCGATCGTATCCGAAGCTTTCACATCGGAGTCCGGGGTCCGCTTTTCCAGTCGCGGGTTTGGCAGAACTTCGATATTTTTCGTGAAACAACTGCCATCTGACTTCCATAACCCATTGGTGATATCGAAGCATTGCAGTTAGACCAGTTGTCGAACTTACACTACACATTTATTCTTCCTTTTTTTCCAACTTCTAAATCCAAAAATTGCCAGTCTTTTAGCCACAATAAGACTTTGACTGTACTCGGACTTTTAGCCCAAAATATATTGTTTTTTTTTTCCCTATCAGAGTAACGAGAAGAGCAGTCCTTGCAGCAGCGTGAGTTCTGACACATTGGTCTGTTCCCCTCTAACCCGACGTTCTGTGCATCAGCACGCGGTGACCATCAACCCACGGGAAGCGTTCTACTCCTCGTCAGAATCCGACGAGGACTCGTCGTGAATACGTCTTTGTTAATGATTAACTTTTTGTGTATGATTAAAGGTTTATATTTTATATTAATCATTTATGTTTACTCTATATTGTATATCCGGTGATTACATAAAGTATTTTTGCATTTGGCGATCTATCAATTACCTTTAAGCGAAAAAGTTTAATTAGGGTCAATTTCCACAGAAAGCGCAGCCAGTGGCGGCTAGAGTTTGCTACTTGCTACAAACAAATAAGATTCAAAATGCTTTATAAGAGAAGCTGGCATGTTTTAATGGAGATTGACTCTAGGCTTAACCCAATCGACGGAACTTGATAGTTTTTATTTAGGTACTTATCCACCAATATCTATCCCTCAGGTGTTGTATTATTAGTGGTGTGACTAACAGGAAAAAAAATCCTGTTAGTCACACTGGTGTGACAAACTGGTGTGACTACGAGTCTGCACCCAGGCTGAGAACGACAACTTCCTAAAAAGACAACTTCCGATAACGACGACTTCCTAAAACGTCTTTTCCAAAAAAGACAAATTCCGAAAATGACCACTTCCGAAAACGACCACTTCTAAAAACGAACACTTCCGAAAACGACCACTTCCGAAAACGACCACTTACTAAGAGGGAAAGTGTCATGTTGCTCGTGTGACATCAGTAGTAATGCCGGTGAATTGATTGATTGTTCTTGAAGTTGTCGTTCTCGCCCTGAGGGCTTCCTACTGCAGTTGGGAGTTGTTGGAGAAAAAGACGGGTATTTTTACCCGACTGCCCCAAAAGAAGGGTAATGCTTTTCGCACGTATATATGTATGTATGTTTGTGTCTGTCCCATTGTTACCTTCTGTAGCCTAAATCGATTGGTCAATGTTGAATTTGTGAGGTGTCAATTAGAATCGTAATGAGGAAGTAGCATTCGAGAAAAGTGAAGTGCACTTCACTCGAGTATGAATATAATTGTTTGATAATTTGTAACAAAAAGTGGCCAAGTGCGAGTCGGCCTCAACTATGAAGGGTTTCGTAGTAGCAAGTAATATTTGAGTGGAGTGTATAAATGACAAAGTTGTCATTTTAGGAAGTTATCTTTTTCGGAGGTTGTCATTTTAGGAAGTTGTCGTTTTCGGAAGTTGTCTTTTTAGGAAGTTGTCGTTTTCGGAAGTTACCTTTTTAGGAAGTTGTCGTTTTCGGAAGTTGTCTTTTTAGGAAGTTGTCGTTCTCAGCCTGAGGGATATCTATGTAGCAGTAACGCGTTCGAAACCTTTGCGATGCGATCGAAGGTCGCAAGGTCGAATGCCGGGTTTCGGACTGACCTCTCCCCTAGCTGGTTCCCCTGGGGGGGACGCAAGGATTTTCTAGTACTAGCGTCTCCACTCAGTGAGGGGAGATAATAAAACTCCTTTTTATTGTTTTCCTTTCGGCCTGATGTCTCCCCTATCTGGTTCCCCAGGGAGACGTTAGGATTCTCAAATACCAGCGTCTCCCTAGCTAGACTAAGGGGAGGCCACCATTAGGGCGACGTTGAAACTTCTTAGTACTAGCGGCTCTCCTTTGATAGTAGGAGACATTATGGGATGTGACTTGACATATAAACAAATTGTTTAAAGGGATAGTGGACCCCCGCATTACCTTTCATATATCGTAACTGTCTGGTCCGCTCCACCGTGCCTATTGTAGCGCCCCCACGACCCGTGCAGGGGAAGAGGCGTCTTTGGCACTACTCGTCAGCGGACTGGGATGGATTGCGCGACTATTATGCGTCCATCCCGTGGGTTGAACGCTGCTTTGAGGGTAAGAACCCGTCTGAGAGCGCTACTGCTGTCGCCGGTGAGATCGGTCTAGGTATGGAATACTATATCCCATACACCGATGTCACCGGAGTTCGCGGAGCGCGTCCGTGGTTCGGGCGCGAGTCCGTGGTTCGATTCTCTTGCACTCCATACATTTTCACTACGCGCTACCGAAGCGTGACGTCACAATTTCGTGGGATTTTGTATGGAGCGTTTTCGGGCGGCGCACACTGGGGCAAGATACCCGATTTTATGGCAAAAAATACAAAAACTATAAATCGATTTTGAACTACCCTCAACTGATTTCTAATAAACCATAGACCAATGCTTCATGTGACGCTGTTAAATTGACCTATAACTTACACGCACTCCTGTGATAGTTGACTTTTGTAGGTAGTTGTGGCACTGCGACTGATACTAAAATAAATTATATTTGTTTTAATTGTGTTGTAGTGATATTATCATAGAAAATTACTTAAATTAAGCTATGGAACCTTCAAGTTCAGGTATGTGACAATATTTTAGCAACATTTAATTTGGAATTAGGGTACAGTAAACATATAAATTCAAGGTATATATTTACTATATTACGATTTTCACTAAATTCAAAAACAGGTAAGGTTATCGTTATGATCTCCCTTGAATTCTTGTTTAATTTTTTGTTGTAATCAACTAATGTACAACTCGTGCGAGTTAACATGGCACCTGGCTCGGGGCTTTGCGCGGGGGAGCGGGAGGCGTGTACGCGGACGCTACTAGCCTCGCACGGCGAGAGCGGGGTCGCGCGCGGGGAAGCGGGAGGTGGGTGTCTTCGAGGCAGGTGCCATGTTAACTCGCACGAGCTATAGTGTTAACTTTTCGAAACTAAAAAAAAAACCTGCTACCATGCTGCTACTTTAAAAATTAAAGCGATTTTTGTAGTTTGCAATAAAAAATTTATTTTGTGAAATTAAATATTTTGTTCTAGGAACGGGTTCAAACACCATTTTTATAACCAGAAATGAACTCGTTAGTATAATGCAATGCTCGGTAGAAGCAAGCTATGAAGCACAATTCAATTTTTTGATTCATGAGTTGCAAACACGTACCAAACATGATTTTATTACTTTAAATAAGAAATTATCAAAATTTAAGTATGAATTTAGGTCAAAATGGTCCAAGGCTTGTAGAAACAATGAAAAATAATATACCGGAAATAATTTCCTGTGCACTGTTGCCTATTGGACAGTTGACGGAAGAGTCACAAGAAGCTAGGAACAAGGACTTCAAACGGTACAGGGAGCACAACTCAAGGAAATGTAGTCGTGAGAAGTCCAATAGCGACATTTTCAATTTTTTTTTATTGAGTTCCCCTCCATTTCCAGCAGGTACAAGCCGAAAAAGAAAAATCCTCAGAATCTTCCACAAGAAGTGTTGTGTTTATTAAAAGATCCATCTTGCGACATAACTCGCACCCATTGTGTGAATGATGATGATGATGACGGTGCATAATATTCAACAGGTCCATATTTTACAAAATGTATAATAATATAATATATATTTGGAAGATTCTTTACGAATTCGTTTCATTAAGGTTACAATTAATTTAATATATATGTATAAGTATATACATACATATATATGTATATAAACATTTTAATGTATTTAAATAACTATCTTAGTAATAGTTTGCACCCATAACAGCAATTTCAATAGGCTATATATTTAATGCCAAAGAAAAGGGTATCCTGCCCCAGTGTGCGGCGCGACAAATTGAATTTTTCAAAATCAAATATCTTGAAAACTATTTGTCGTACGAAAATTTTACTTTTACAGTTCATTACATTATAAGACTGGTCATTTTTCGAAAGTAAAAAAAAAATTAGTCAAATAGCCCATTCCAGTATTTACTGTTAAAAGCCTAGTCCATTTTTCATGACATCTTCCCTATATTATTATAGTATGCACTAGGTATAAGTAGGAAACATATTTTGTTCCATCAAAAAATTATATTATCCCTTGTGTACATGTAGATATACACAATGTTTTAATTTCACAGGAAATTGTTAAAAAAATACTGTATTCTTTAAATAATTACTTTATTATACTAACATAACATTTAAAATACTAATTATAAAAACAAACCTCATTTGTCAATCTTAGCACTCTTCTGTTGTAACTTGGCAATCATTTGCTTCTCCTTTGCCTCTTTCCTGGCCATCTTCTCTTGTTTCTTCTGTTCCTTCTCTCTTTTAGCCAACATCTCTTGGAATCTCTCATCCCGAGGATCTAATTTGAAACCAAAATGTCTTCTCACTTCGTCAACAAGCCTTTCTTTTTTTTCCTGAAATAAAAAATAATAAAAATGAATAGCTAAATGTGTTGGTAAGCACATAACTCAACAACACCTGGACCAATTTGGCCAATTCTTTTTTTTTAATGTTCGTTGAAGTTCAAGGATGGTTTTTACAGCGATAAAATTTGAATAACTGCCGGGAACCGACATCAACACGGGCGGAGCCGCGGGCAAAAGCTAGTAAAAAATGAAATAATTTATTGGTAGTGCAAGGATTCGAACGTGGGACCTCTACCAGGGTTAGCTACCAGGGATAGATCATAGCCATTTCATGAAAATTAACAAACCTTAGCTGCATTGGCCTCTGCAACTTTCTTGGCTAACTTGTCATTGAGCTCCTTCTTCCATTGCTCCACTTTGGCAAATTTTGTTGCTACCTCTTTTTCCCTCAACTCAATTTTCAATTGTTCTTCTTTTCTCCTCTCTGCTGCTTGATCCATCATCTGTCTTATGCTGAATGGGTATGCTACAGCTTCATATTCTTGTCTCTCACTTATATCTTGCTTTGTTGGGAAGCAGAGAACTGTAGAAATAAAAGAAATAGATAAGTATTCAGTTTCATTTAAAAATCCTTTTTTCTACTACTTGGATGGCAGAAAACACATACAGCCTACCTGATGGAAGCGGTTATGTACTAAATATAGTTCATTGCTGACCTTATCTACCTACTGGCTAACAACCTAAATGTGTAATAGTCAGTTAAAAAAACTTCAAAATTATACTTTTTTTTATACCACAGTGGCAGACAAGCACACAGTCCACCTGATTGAAAGTGGTTACCGAGGCCTATGGACGTATGCAACACCAGGGGCGTTACACTCGCGCTGCCTACCCTGAAAAAACCTTCTAATGCCCTTCTCAAAGAACCCCATATTGTAGTCGCTTGGGAAAATCACGGCAGGGAGTTCATTCCACAGCTTGAGCGTGCGTGGGATGAAGTTCCTTTCTTACCGCACGGTGCGCACTGTTTTCGGATGCAATGTGTGGGGATGAATTCCTTGCTTATGGCGAGCGGTGCGATGATAGAATGTAGCTGTGGGCATCATGCCAAATAATTCATTTGATCACAAACCATTGTACAGGCGGTACTTACTAGGATTTACCCCACTAGCATTTCCATATTTTCCATACATCTTTCTACTGTATTTAAGCGTAAGGTGGGCTATACATTTTGGTACTTCATACGGCCGGCGACCATTCATTATATTCCGATGAGCAAAAGATAAACGAGAAATATCCCTTTTTCTCTCTATTTCAAGTTCTCTCGCCTTAGCAGCATCAGTATCATCAATCAGTACATGCTCATTTGTAACAACTACGTCTGTCTGTGTAGTTGAATAGCGGAATAAAGAACCTATTAGATTTGGTCGTAAACACTTAGATCTTACACACACATTCATTTTAACTATTACTTTTTAACCCAATAAATATGAATCGAATCCAACCAAAACAAATGTCACTTTTTGAGGTTATGTTTTCGATAGATAAGGATGGGAAATAGAAACGTATACGAATAGAGGACAGTTCATGACTTTTAAATATTTTTAGTGGATAATCCAAATATAACCAAATTTCTCTTTTATAAAATCACAGTCTTGTCCTGTAGATTTAAACGGTTTTGCTTCAGTTGCTTTAGGATTTAAGTTATAAATATTACTATTTTTTTATTAAGTATTGCTATTTAGAAGAAACTATAAAATTTGTTATTACAATATGAGCCCTATGTAATCACGTTAAAACTTAAATTACTTTACCATTGATAATTTTATTAAATGTCATCGTGTAATGTAATTTTTTGTCTTCGTCGTCGCTGCTTCTGCCAAATCAATTTCCAACTTCATTGTCTATAACTTTTTGCTTGTCCTGAATCATAATTTTCTTCTAATTTGTTGATTCTTACATTCATATATTAATTTATCGCAAAATGGATGATTTTGGTGATAATTTTGTCCAACCCGAAGTAGATCCTGCAGCAGAGTTCTTAGCTCGCGAACAGAACCAACTAGCAGGCCTCGAAGATGAGTTGGAAACCAGTGCTCCGCCCCCAATTATTTCCTCTTCCAACGGATTTGATGATTTCGTGGGTAAGAATTATTGGATAATAACTGACGTGGGTATACAATTAATAATATTATGAATTAAAAAGTTTATATATTCTTAATTGTGTAGGTAAATAAGATTGTTGTAATGTGGAAGGAATAAAGAATGTGTAATGTTTTACTTTCTGCTCATACAGAAGTACCTAGTGCTGCGGCCTTCGATTCTAATGGTCTGATAGATGATGAGCCTATTCAGACCTCTGTGTTCAGTTCAATGCAACAAGAGCGAGAGGAACCAGAGAAGATTAAAATTTGGAGAGAAGAACAGAAAAAGAGGTTGGAAGAAAAAGGTTTGTTATTAACAATTATTATGCAAGCCTTAATGTAGCAAATTATTTGTCAATGTTAAAGTAGCAGAATACTGGAAATTTCCTTCTTATACTTCCACCTAAAATATAATTCACTTTATAGATCACTAGGATCTATAAAGTGAATTATATCACTTTATAGATCACTAGCTTTTGCCCGCGGCTCCGCCCGCGTGAATGTCGGTTATCCTGACCAAACATAGCCTATGTCAAGGTATAATCTAATCTTATACCAAATTTCATCAAAATCGGTTCAGTGGTTTAGGCGTGAAAATGTAACATACACACAGACAGACAGAGTTAGTTTCGCATTTATAATATTATTATGGATTATGGATTCTGTTGTCTTTCCATTCAGTCCATTGTTTGTAAGACTGTTATCTACCTGACTATAGATCATTGTTAAGTGAAACAATGATCTATACTCAGGTAGGTTTCATTATGGTTTATTTTATAATAAAACCCTAAACCATCTTCCAAAAATTTACTATTTAGATGCTGAGGAAGAGAATAAGAGAGAGGAAATGTTGAAGATAGCCAAAAAAGAACTGGAAGACTGGTATAAGAATCATGAGGAGCAGATTGCCAAGACCAAGGCAGCTAACAGGTATATTACATTATTAGATAGCTTAAGAGTCAACTCATTTATTGTACCTATAGAATGCCATTGTCGGTAAATTCCACTGTGCAGCAAAATGTATGGTGCATTACAGCAGCGGGAGTCTACTTGTAGGAATTGTTGGTTTGTGCAGTTAAATAAACTAGGCGTTTATTATTTGTTTTTATGTAAAGTAGCTACAACATTGTTTACTTTAGTTAAGTACTTATCCAAATGGAGTATAGTTATCTATTATACACAATACAAGAATCTCTAATATTCTGCTATTAAATTAAATTAAATTATATATTCTACTAGCTGTTTGTGCATCCAGATACACACTAATTTTGCTCTTTTCTTTTCAATGCTGTCAGGGAGTCGGCTAAGTGAGTATAACTATAGTATAAAGACTAACAAAATGGGTCGTCTGTGGGTGGCGGAGTGGACAAATTTCTGTATTTCAGCCATTTCATATCCTACAATGTCGGGCACCCATTCTGTCCAAATAGGTGTTGGAACTAATAGGGATGATGTTGTGATATTAAAACCTCATATTATTCACATTCATACATACAACACCACACCTTTTTCATATCAAGAAATATCAATTGTGGTTAGGGCAATGAACTTATTATTGAAAGATTGCAATTTTAGTACTCTGCTGACATGCACCCATTGTATAACACAGACAGTTAAATTTCAGTTCAGAAGAGAATACAATTGTGTGACCCACATTACAAATAAAAGTATTCTTCAAAAAAATATCATTCATCAACATAAAGGAAATCATAATATGGACATTCCACCCCAAACATTCAAATGTTATAATTTTATGAGAACATACAAAAGGGACAAATACTTCCTTATGCAATAAAACTATTGGAAAATCAATAACTGAATTCTTTTGTATTCTCATAAGGAATGCTGAGAAGGCATTAGCACGCGGCTCCGAAAGCACTGTTGAAGACGGTAATGAGTGGACTCGCGTCGCCGAGTTGTGCGACTTCGGACCTCGGCGAGGGCGGGACGTGGCGCGTCTTCGGTCCATCGTACTGCAGTTGAAACAGTCTGGCGTACGACCTAATCACCCACCACGCTCGACCAAAGTGTGAGTTTTGTTGTTCATTTTATATCATACGATAATGTTTTATTTTCATGTTATTATTTTTCAAATCAAATCAAATCATTTATTTGCATAATACATGTGAGAATCAGATGGTCATAAAAACATAGCAGTGGTACTAGTGATGCAAGAACTCAAGTCTTTTAAGTCTTTTAAAAGAAACTCGACTCGTTATAACGACTTATGACGCTTCACAACTTGATCGAGTCCTTAAACCTTGAGTCCTGAGTCTTTTATGAGTCTTCGACTACGACTCGAGTTTTATTTTAAACTGAGTCTTTTAAAAAGACTCGAGTTTTTTTAAACGACTCGGTCGTGACGAAAGGACTCTTACATTTTAAAAGGACTCGACTCGTTGGACTCGTGAGTCGTGCTCATATACCTACTATACATGTAATCGTTAAGTGTGCACAGGCGATTATTCCGTAACTATTACAGATATCAAAAAACTTTAAACTGATATCTATAGTGCGTCACCTAACGAATAAAATAACATCAATAATTAAAACCTTTATCACAAGTTGTCGTTCCCGCCACTAAACTTGCAAATTATTGTGTTCTTTTTAATTTGTATAACTAATAGTATAACAGCTAAGTGGATAAACCCAATATTTTAGGGAAGTAGGTATTGTAATAGACGCTAAACGCTATAATGAGATATTAAATAAATGTGGATATAATATAAGTACTGTTTTTATGCATTAGGTACACACTCCATAATTAATGCAGGGTATAGGGACCAATGATATATTATAAACTATAAACACGTCATTCAGGAACATTGCGGCTGTCAAAAATGGCACAAAACTAAGGATAAAACGATATTGCTACTTACTAATAATACGTCAATATTATTAATTTATACGCATATAGCCGCGTGGTTCCCGTCAGAGTAGAATTTGGGCCACCCCATCTTTTCCCGTGCGGTGTCGTACAAGGCGAATAAGGGATAGGGCTGTTCAACATCAGGATACAGCCCAGGCATACATGGCTCGAGTCAACAATAGTGCCCGAAATGCGGCAATAGGCTCACGCCCTATTACGTTGGACCGAATAAAATGATTGGTGAAATGTGGGTGTTAATTCACCTCTACCTAGCCCTCCGGGGAAAAAGGCGTGATTATATGTATGTATGTATGTATGTATACGCATTATATTATTAGTTATATAATACAAAAAAAAATACAAAAAAAAATTGAATATTAAACATGGAAAATTGATGAAACTAATAAAGCTTTGACTTGAATTAAAAATTTAGAATTACAATACATTTTTTTATTTATTTATTACACTTTATTATTTTTATAATTCTAAACAGCTCATCGTATGCTAAACGACTCAAGTCCTTTAATAAAAGACTCGCGACTAAGTTGTGAGTCTTTTAATAAAAGACTCGAGTCGTTATATATCCGAGTCGTATTATAACAACTGGAGTCCCTCAGATTAATAAAAAGACTTGAGTTGTATTTTTGGAGTCGAGTCTTCAAAATCGAGTCTAGTCCTGACTAAGTGACTTAAAGGACTTGAGTTCTTGCATCACTAAGTGGTACATTGTATTATCACCAGTTATGGCATGCAAAATTTATTATTTGGGATTAGTACATAAATATAGATAATTCAAATGTTAAAAATTCGAGAATGTGCAAATTCAACTATTAATAACAATAATATAATTTATCTGAGATTCATCGGCAATAGATCATTTCATGTCAATATTAGCAGGTAGATAATGTCATAATGTCAAAATATATAGGTAATGTCAAATACACACTGTCCAGCCAACAGCAATGTCCAACAAATCATCAAGAGAAACAGACTCCACAATCAATCATCTAAGGTTTTGTCATTTAAAAATTCAGATATAGAATAATAGCATTTCCGTATAAGCATCTCCTGTAGGCTCTTCTTGAACAGACGCACATTTTTTGCATATTTTATATGTTTAGGCAATTTATTATATATATGAGGCGCCATGCAGAGTATACTTTGGTGCTTCAGGGCCGTTTTACTGGGAACCAAACACAGCTTATCAGCGTGACGAGCTCTTTGTTTTTTGTGAAACAGTTGCATATTCTGTTCGACAAACATGGCACACTCCTGTATGTAAATGCAGGGCAAAGTCATTAATTTATTGACTATGAAGTATGGTTTACAAGTGTCCATTTGTTTAATATTGAACATGGCTCTAATGCACCGTTTCTGTGCTATAAATGCACGAGACCAGTCAGTAGAATTGCCCCAAAAAATTATCCCATAGCGCAATATAGATGTAACCATACCATGATATGCTGTAATAACAGTGCTTAAATTTGCTGTATTTCGTAGTTTATACAGTCCATATGCATGCTGGGATACCTTGGTGCAAACATGTTCTATATGTTCTTTCCAATTAAGTTTGCTGTCTATAGTGAGCCCTAAAAATTTTGTGGTTACAACTTCTTCGATTTGTTGCCCTTGGAAATTAACATTCAAGCTTCTAGAATTATTATTTTGTCTTTGTTGAAAGTGTACTAATTTTGTTTTCGCAAGGTTCATTATTAAATTATTATTCTGTAGCCAAGATATGATGGTGGTTAAAGAGTTGTTAATATTGGATTTTATTTATTATTGAGGGCTTAGTCACTGAGTGACTATGCCACCCTCATTGAATTTATTACATGTGTTATCGATTAATACAACAGATTTTAGCCAAAGTGTAAAAAAATTTCGCCTTCTCCGAAGAGGGACGACTTTATTTTTGTGTTTTATGTTAAATAAATAAAAATTATTTATACCACAACAATAAATTCATTAAACTCAACTGTTCAAACACAAGGGTAGGTTAAATCTTTTTTCCTTTCTATTGAAAGGAAAAAATACCATATTTTAGGTGTGAAAAAAAAACTGTTTAGAAATTATGCTCAATACTTTATTTTTTTTTTGTAAAATAACATTTCTTTTTTTATTACAGAGCATGAATAACTGAAGAAGAGCAAATAATAGAGCACGTTATGAAATAATGTACCTAATCATCAGTCTTGGTATTAAAAATCACAGTAATTAGGAAAAAAATAATATAATAATATAAAGTTGTTCAAGTGCTTCGTAATTACTGAAATGTAACAAACCATATAGAAGTGTTATTTATTCATTTTATATTCTATATTGTAATTAATAATAAGTATGGCAAACTATTAATAGGATTAGTTTGCCTTTGCAATTTATTTGTCATAATGTTAATAAATATCATTCCAAAACAAAAATTGTTCAATTCTTTGGTATATATTTTAACTATCCCAAACCTATTTATTTATCAACTACTATCCAGTGATTTTATATTAAAATGATGGAAATCAATATTATATACTAGCTTTTGCCCGCGGCTCCGCCCGCGCTGATGTCGGTTATCGCGACCAAACATAGCCTATGACCTTTCTCATGGTCTAATGTACATACCTCTATACTAAATTTCATCAAAATCAGTTCAGTGGTTTAGGCTTGAAAGCATAACATACAGACAGAGTTTCTTTTGCATTTTATAATATTAGTATGGATTGCCATGTCAAAGTAAATGGTAAAAATAAAATCTCAATACAAAACCAAATGAATTTTTAAAAAATGTAATGAGGCAACAAGGCAAGGCATTCATACATGTAATAAATGTTTGAGACTACATTGAGGTAGATGAATCAGCCTAGTGAGTCACCATTTTTCAAGCACCAGTGTCATATCTATCTCATTTTAATATAAAGTCACAAACTACTGCCAAATATTAACAAGATAAAAACAGACTAATCTCCACTTATTGATACAAATAAGTTAAACTATAATATTTGTGCTATAACTTCAAATCCCTTGCTATATCAATATGCTTTCTTTTATAAATCTTTTCTGTAAATTTTAGTAACAAGTACATTAAACTTATGACTAAAAGAAAAGGCCAAACTCCACATGTCAGGTAGCTTCGTAATTGTACTCCTAAAGGATTATTTTTATTCAAAGATATATTATTATAAACTAATTCTGTCCTTTTTGTTATATCCATCCAATTGTACATTTCTCTTATCATCCTGTTGTACTCAAAAGGACACATCAGATTACCTCGTTTTATATCATTCATTGCATTTTCAATACCTAATACTAGATCACTGACATTTGGCTCTGTCAGATATATCATACTTTCTGGTAATACTTCCGGGATTCCCCCAACTCTTGTGGACACTACTTTGAGCCCGCACGAGGCAGCTTCAACTATTGCCATACAATATGCTTCAGTAAGAGAAGTGTTCAAAAATATATCACCTTTTACTAACACATTTCTCACTTCAGAATGTTTCAGACTTCCTAAGAGAGTAACACACTGTTGTAACCCCATTCGTTCTCTAACTTCTTGTAAGAGCCACATCTTGGGGCCATCTCCTCCAATAATAAATCTTATGTTTGAGTATTTAGGGCACATATCGGCTATAACTGCAGCCATTAAATCCACTCCTTTTCTGTAAACCAGCCTTGATACTATTACTATTGTTATGACATTGGGATCTCTTTGACTAGGATCTGGAGTAAAGCTGTAAGCGTCCACAGCATTTGGTATGACAGACACCTTGTGTGCCTTAACTTTAGCCCTGAGCACTGTGTTCTCTTTCCCAGTATGTGATACACAGATGCAGTGGTCACATTCACATAAGCATATTTGTAAAAACTTGTTTGTTAATACAGCTGATGTGTCGGCAAACCCAAAAAGACTATGGTCTGTAAATACAGTTTTCAATCCCATTAATTTACCTATAATTGACACTTCATGACACAGTACACTAAATGCAGAATGTCCGTGAACAATTTCAACCTGCTCTCGGACCAAAATATATCTAATTAAAGGTATATTAGATATCATGGTTGGAAGCACAACCTGCGAGTAAAATACCCTAATTGGTAAGTAGTATACCTTAAGCCCACATGTTAGATAACGTATTCCGACGCGTTCACCGTAAGAATGTGTGATTATGACTACTTTGTGCCCTCTCTTAATTAAACATTGTGACAAATTGTATATGTGTTCCTCCACCCCACCAGTGTTTGGGTAGAAGAAGTCTGATGCCATGCAAATAACATGTTTCTTAGATCTCGGACGACACTCCTGCAGAAAAGGTAATAAGGTAAATTATCATATGAAACTCAATAACAGGATAAAGATAAGGTTACAAACTGATGAAATACCTTTTTTCTAGGACCCATAATATTAGTAATGTAAGAATATATGTAATTTGTATGAAATTCCTTCTCCCACTATCGAACCCGATTGCATCGTCCTCTAAAACTTTTGTTTTTGTTTACAATATTTTATTTAATCTACAAAATCTTCAAATTAATCTACAAATAATCGAAAACGAATCTGTGGACTGATGACAATTTTGACACATTGACATTAAAGACAAATATGACATTGACAAGTATACCAACCTTTTTTATAAGCTTTTATGACCTGGTAACTAGGTCATCATGAAACACCCACATCTTGTTATGAACAAAATACAAGTCATTATAATAAAATAACGGATAAAGTAAGTTTTCTGTATACAGGACGGTTATATGATGATTCCTTAGTCAGAGGCTGGAGTAAAACAATAATCAATGTCAATGTCAGTCGGCCGTCATGTAGTCATGTGCTTGTGTTTATCTTTTGCTTGTGGATGTGGAATTTGTGTATCAAGGTATACTATTATAGTTTTATTAATGCTGTAGGTCCACAATTTCCTTCGATTCCTTTATTATGATCCTATAGAAGCCACAAACGCACACTTTTCATTTACATGTCATTAGCTGATTTTCCATACAACCCCAGATGTTATCATCTTAACTCACTCCTCCACTATATTCTTAATAAATACACGGTCGTAGCGTGCCAATTATAGATTATAATAATATGGAAGAAGATAAGAAATCAGAACGTAAGAGGAAGAGATTCGCGGCTCGGTTACAGAGCTCTAAAGGAATATTATGCACTGACACACCTGGTCCTGTGAGTAGATTATCAGAAATAAGGTACTTTGCGATGGCAGATTAACAGCACATAACTGTTTTTCAGAATATTGTAATATGTAACGCTGGACAAGCCACTGGACTAGAAAAGAATGATGTTTTTAATCTAATCAAAGAGAATCGGTTAGAAATACCCTTGCCTAAGTTTATAGCTGAAAAAGGAGAGTCCCATTCTTTTTTAGTGTTTGATACAACTGAGAATGCAGTTATTTTTTTTAACATGTGTAATAGTAAAGCTAAAATTGCTGAAAATGGAACCCCACTTTACTTAAACTATGTAGAAAAAGGTAAATAGCATTGAGTTTCAATAACTTTCAGCAGCAAAATGTTTTTTACAACAATTTTAAATAATCATGTTTTTTTTTTCAGTTCCAAATACAGAAATCATATGCTCACATGATGATCCAAAGGGTCTAGTGCTACTCAATAACTTCATAACCATTGAAGAAGAGAAAAGTTTTCTAAAATTATTTGATTGGACACCTGAGTCAAATAATTTAAAAAATCGACAAGTGAAACATTATGGTTATGAATTTCGTTATGGCAGTAATGATGTAGATTTGGATAACCCCTTAATAGACAAGATTCCTGAGGAGTGTGATGTTTTATGGAAGAGGTTGAAAGAACAAGGATTTAATCTTGGTGTCCCACAGCAGCTGACTGTTAATAAATATAGTCCTGGGCATGGTATGTATTGTCTGTATACACTCTGCTACTCTAGCCTGCTTTTTGAATGAAAAAATAATAGTAATAAAGATTTATCAATATTGTATACTGCGAAATCTAATGTTTTAAATGTCAAATAAAATAAAATCTGATCCATGGGGCTGTACCAAAATCTTCAGAGCTTATTAATCTGTAGAAGTTGTTTCCTCAGGCAAGACTGGGGGTTAGAATTTTTTTGCTGCTGTAACCATTTTAAAGTCACTAACAAATTGTACAGTTAACAGCAAAAGTAGTTGATTGTAATTAAAAACTATTTCCAGGTATACCGGCTCATGTTGACAAGCACAGTCCGTTTGGTGAAACAATCCTGTCACTGTCACTAGGCTCTGATGTTGTGATGGATTGGAGGCACCACAGTGGAAAGTATGTCCCAGTCTTGGTACAATCAAGATCATTACTTATAATGCAAGATGAGGCCAGGTAATATATTTTAAGATATTTAAAACAGTGCTATACCTATTACCTTAAAAAAATTCTTATTAGAATCCAATACCACTATCCAATCCTCGAAATTTAAGGGTTTCTATTGTGTGAAGTGTGTATTGGGTGAAATGGTCCTTCGAAAGAGGGCAGATCACCCGTCCGGCCGCGACTTCCCCTGCCGGCAGTAAGTGTGTGAAGTGGAATGCTACATTAGGCGCCCGCTGCAGTAGTCACATAAAGTCGCCCGCCTGCCTCCTGTTCCACTCAACACAGAAAATTTTGAGCTAATGTCACGCATGTAATTTTGTACAAAGTCGTGCGGAAAATCGATACGACCTGCACTGAAGTAGTAGGGGCGGTAAGCGTAAGAGTACTGTAATTATTGGACTTACTATCGCACTGAGGCAGTCCTCCCATATTTTTGTTTTAACTCCTCAGGTACGACTGGCAACATGGTATCCAACCACGCACATTTGACCCGGTCATTGAACAGCGCCCTTTAGACGGCACTCCACAGAAGGTCAAAGTAATAACCGGTGACACTACCCTAAGGGGAGTGAGAATATCCTTGACGTTCCGTTGGACTAGGACTGGCCCCTGTGAGTGCACATATAAAACTCTTTGCGATACCGTACAGAAAGTGTCCACTGATAATTTAGAGGATGGGGTAGCATCTAATTTGGAAGAATTGCATGTACATCAGGTAGGTTCTCTTGTTACTATTTATTCATACTGATTGATGTGGTATCCAAACCACTTTATTAAAGAACTAACTGTTAGTAGCTTCACATATTTATTCTATCCTTTGGGAAGAAAGGGGTCAAAAAATTAACGAAAGTGCACAAAAGCATGATCTATTATAAAGAATGTTTGTTTTTAAAAATGACTTATGAGCTCTAGTGGACACATTTGGTTCAGAAGTTTTCTAGTAAACCTGTATTGACCGTAAATTTTCCTCCAGTTTTGTTTGCCAACTAGTTTATCAACTCCTGTATGAACCACAACAACACCGATTTTACTCACAGGTTTATGAACAAATCGCCGGCCATTTTAGCACAACCCGTCACAAGCCGTGGCCAAAAGTGGTACAATTTATGGAAGGCGTGACTCCTGGTAGTGTGGTTCTGGATCTAGGGTGCGGCAATGGCAAGAACATATTAAGAAGAGATGATATTGTGCAGGTCAGTTTTGAGAAGATGCATGATGAAACAGCATTATTAAAATGTGTTGTATCACATGCCTATTTAAAATTCTATTCTACTAGGTTATTGCCGCTTAAAATAGTAGGTACCATACACAGAAAGAAAACTTTGGAGATTCAGATATCGAACTTGTGATTGTGAGCTCAAGAGGTAGGGAATTCGTACTCTGGCCTTTTACACTACTGACGTCAACCCACTCCACGAAAGTAATTTAGCAGGTGTGTGAGTAGGTAAATGGACATAACCGCCTTTTAAATCGTACCACCTCTAGATTTCTCATTAAATTACATTTTTTTTCTACACTGGCAACACCAAACTATGCTTAAGCGTTGGCGCCTATGACGTGCTATGCGTCATAGGCAAAGTACACTATAACTAGGAAATAATATTATATAAACAACACGTATCAATAAACAATAATGTCAGCACTAAACTTATATGAGTAAAACCCCACTCTAAACCTCAGTAAAATCATGTAGAATAATTAGTATATAAGAGTGTGTAAATAGCAAATAAATTAATCTTGTTCCAACTGGTAAAACATCTTTTACTTACTCCGCAATATTGGTGACCCCGACGTGATTTCCTAGTGCTGATATAATTGCAGGCCAACTGCAGCCCTGAAAAGGTTTTCAGCAGCAAACCTAGGAACTATCACTGATCACTGTGGAGCTATATTTGGGAAAATTCACCCAACAGCCCACCAGCTTACCGACCACCACCATCAGCGAAATAGCACATTTCAGTTGGCTTCCCACAAGCGGGTCTAACCAGCTGAAATTTCAAGAGGCTAAACGCAATCATGGCACCGATAATTCCAGCCGGAACACCGTCAAAAAACCCCGGCACATCAGCTGAGTCAATCAGCGACAGCCAGGTGGTGGCTGCAATTAGCATTACGGAGAAAATACCATCGTTTGGGACAGATTCACCGCGCTTATGGTTCGCGCAATTCGAGGCCATCGTAGCCTCCCAAAAGCAAGGTGACGAATATAAATATAATAGCGTCATCGCAAAATTACCAAAAGAGGTCATACATCAGGTTAGCGACATCCTGACGTCACCGCCAAACGCAGACAAGTACCTTAAAATCAAGGAAAGATTAATTGCGTGCTATGAGGAAAGCGAACAACGACGCTTCCACAAATTGCTATCGGAGATGGACCTAGGTGACTCAACACCATCACAGCTGTTGAGAAAAATGAAAGAAGCCAGCTGCGACAAAATGACCGAAGATACCATCAGATTATTATGGTTCAGACAGCTTCCGGTATCAATCACCTCCATATTGGCAGTCTCCGAAGACCTCGACCTCACAAAATTATGCGAAATGGTGGACCGAATTTATGAAAATATGCGCTATAAAACCAAAACGAACAACTCGTCACAGGAATCCGCCGACGTTAACTTAATAACAATGCTGACGTCACAAATTGCAGCTATGCGAGTTGAAATAAACGAGCTCCACGGTATGAGTAATCGCCGACCGATGCAACGCAGCAAATTCCGAGCAAGGTCGCAATCACGCTCACGGTCACGTACACGGCTATGTTATTATCACAGACGATTCAAAACAAAAGCATATAAATGCGATCAGCCGTGCTCGTGGATAAATAAAACCGATAAAAATTCGGGAAACAAGAACTAGCGCAGAACACGACGGGACTCTGTGCCATACAACCCGCCAACCGTCTAACTATAACCGACTCAAACAGTGGTTATAGGTTTTTAGTTGACACGGGAGCAAATATTTCTGTATTACAAAACGCACAGGGTAAGAAAAACGCGAGCAACTACAAACTGTATGCCGCAAACGGGTCAATTATTGAAACTTATGGCGAAAGCACATTAACGCTAAATCTGGGGTTACGCAGACCTTTTACTTGGACGTTCGTAATCGCCGATGTAAAAATGCCTATCTTAGGAGCTGATTTCCTAGAGCACCACAGATTATTAGTGGATCTATACGGCAAAAGGCTGATCGACCAAGAAACAAAATTAACGACGCCTGCGAAAATTGCAAGAGAAACACACATGCCTTCAATTAGATCCATCGACGCGAAATTACCCGAACATATAAAGCGCCTGTTAGAGAAATACGTAAACGTCACTAGACCAAGACCATTTAAAAAACCCACAGAGCATGGAATACAGCATCACATCATAACAAAAGGTCCTCCAGTTTATGCCCGCGCGCGCCCACTACCACCCGACAAATATAAGGCAGCAAAAAAGGAATTCCAAGAGCTAATAAACCTAGGAATATTAGAACCTTCCAGTAGTCCTTGGGCATCGCCTCTCCACATGGTAAAGAAAAAGAATGGGGAATGGAGACCGTGCGGAGACTACCGCGCGTTAAATAAAATAACAGTTCCCGACAGATATCCCTTGCCAAGACTGTTAGACTTTACATACATCGCAAGTGGAAAAACAATATTCAGCAAAATTGATATAAAGAAGGCGTTCCACCAAATCCCTGTTGCGGAACCAGAGAAGACCGCAATAATCACGCAAATGGGTTTATTTCACTGGAATTTCATGCCATTTGGCCTCAGAAATTCAGCTCAAACGTTCCAGAGGTTTATGGACTCCCTGTTCAGAGACCTGGACTACATATATGTCTTCGTGGACGACATACTCATAGCAAGTCAAAATACCGAACAACATTACGTTCAATTAGAGGAAGTATTCAATCGCCTAAGTAAAAACGGCATCTCAATCAATACGAGCAAATGCGAATTCGAAAAGACAGAGATAGATTTCTTAGGTTATCATATAACGAGCCAAGGAATCACCCCCACGTCTGAGAAAGTACGAGCAATAAACGAATACCCAAAACCAAAGGTGGTAAAGGAGCTACGTCGATTTTTGGGAATGATGAATTTCTACAGAAGTAGCATCCCACACGCCGCCAGACACCAAGCTCCGCTCAACAAATACTTAATAAACTCCAAAAAGAATGACAATACGCCAATCGAGTGGAATACGGAAGCTAACCAAGCATTCGAACACTGCAAACAGGACATAAGAGATGTCACAACACTCGCATTCCCGGAAACAGACACACCACTAGCCATTATGACAGATGCTAGTTTAAAATGTGTAGGCGCCGTACTTCAACAAAGAGTTCAAGGAAAATGGAAACCCGTATCATTTTTTTCAAAAGGGTTAAGCGAGACACAAACAAAATATTCCACATACGATCGAGAACTACTCGGTATTTACATGGCAATAAAAAACTTTAGACGACTAATAGAAGGTCGCACATTTACAATATACACGGATTATAAGCCACTGATTCATGCATTCGACAAGAAGCAATCTGTGGATGAATCCCCTAGAAGAATAAGGTACTTAGAATATATTGCACAATTCTGCACAGACATAAGGCACGTCACGGGCAGCGAAAACGTGGTAGCCGACGCACTGTCACGGGTAATAGAAACAATAGAACTACCCCAAATTCTCAACTGGCAAGAGGTAAAAAAATACCAAGACAATGACCCGGAGTTAACAAAACTAAAACAAAATAAGTCACTAAAAATGGCACGGGTACCAATACAAAACAATAATACCAAAATTTATTATGATATATCCACCGGTACAACAAGGCCATACCTACCACAAAAGTTCAGAAAAACAATTTTTGATAGTTTTCACAACATGAGCCACCCAGGGAAAAACACAACAAAAAAGTTGATAACCGCAAAATACGTCTGGACTAGCATGCACAAAGACATTTACGAAATGTGCAAAACATGTTTACAATGCCAGCAATCAAAAGTTCAGCGGCACACAGTATCACCGCTGGGCAAATTTATGCCAGCAGAACGATTTAGCCACATACACATAGACATTGTGGGCCCCCTAACGACATCACAAAACAAAAGATACATCGTCACTATGATCGATCGTTGTACGTCATGGCCAGAAGCATATCCTATTTCAGACATCACAGCAGAAACTGTAGCCAAAACCTTATACGATGGCTGGATCACACGTTTTGGATGCCCCAATTATATAACAACGGATCAAGGACGACAATTCGAGTCTGAGCTATTCAGAAGCCTAACCAAATTCCTGGGTATACAAAAAATCCGTACTACACCATATCACCCTCAATCAAACTCCAAAGTAGAAAGACTGCACAGAACCATGAAAGCAGCTTTGATGGCAAGAGGAAATACCGAAAATTGGACGAAAGAATTACCATCGGTATTATTCGGGATACGTACCAGCATTCGACAAGACACTGGATACTCAGCAGCCGAATTGGTCTACGGAACAACAATAAAATTACCAGCAGCATATTTTGGCGACTGTTCTAAAAACACAACGTACGCAGAGTTTGTGGAAAAAATTAAAGATAACATAACGCACATGACGTCAATTCCACAACGACAAAGCTCAAACAAAAACATATTCGTACACCCACGCTTAGCCGACTGTACACACGTATTTCTACGATGCGATAAGCTACGTCCTACGCTCACACCACCTTACGACGGACCGTTTCTCGTAGTCAAACGTGACAACAAAATAGTCACGATCAAGCGAAACGGCAGGGAAGTGAACGTGTCGATTGACAGGCTAAAGCCAGCATTCACGACGAGCGACGACAAGATAGAAGCTCAAAATCAAGAGCAAGATAAGGCAGAGCCAATTCAAAACATAAAAAGAACACGTTCGGGAAGAATATCACGACCCACCGTCCGTTTCAAACAATGATATAAAAAGGGCAAAATGAAAATAAAAGTCACTCCACAGCAAGCCACAAGAAACAACACACAAGATGGGAAGCAGTCAAACCCACGAAATGGAACAAATAAACATGGTGCAGAACAATAACCTGGCAGCAAAGGCAGAAAAGAACACACACATGGCAGCAGAAATTGAAAAAATAAAAATCTGTATCGGAGTACTCATCGCTATAATTATACTAGCAGCAATAATAATAACAATCACCAGACTCGTACGGAAAACTAACAAAGTAATGGACAAAAAGATAAACAAAATAATCAAGGAAATGCAACAAGTGTAACCAACTGCAGAAAAAGTACAACTCAGCAAACAGCGTTCACGGACAAGGTCGACGCACCACAGCAAATAATAACTAGAATTTTATAAAGGGGGGAGTACTATGACGTGCTATGCGTCATAGGCAAAGTACACTATAACTAGGAAATAATATTATATAAACAACACGTATCAATAAACAATAATGTCAGCACTAAACTTATATGAGTAAAACCCCACTCTAAACCTCAGTAAAATCACAGTATAACGAGAGATCTTACAGTAGTTCATCGCGTTTGATGTTTGCGGAAATGCCGCCTATTGCAGTTTCGTCAGGGTTGTCACTTCAGTTTTTATATATAATTTTTCTGTAATATTCTATATATAACTCCTATTAAGTAGTTCTCTTTGTTCTGTCAAGGCACATCAACTCACGCTAATTTATATTACTAGGTGATGCCCGCGGCTCCGCTCGCATGGATGTCGGCTTGGATGTCAACTTTTGGTTATATCTCCGGTTCTACTCAACCAATTATGATCAAGCAAACGTAATATTTTAAGTCTGAGTTTTTGGATTTTGGATTTTGGTTTCGATTTCGATTTCGGTTTCAAATTCGATTTCGTTTTCGATTCCGACTTGAATTTGGATATTGATTCGGGTTCGGGATCGGGGTTGGATTCGGATTCGAATTCGAATTTCGTTAATCGCTGGGATCGCTAAATTGATGCGTTTGATATATTCTTAAGGAGCCTATCCACGATCAGTTCGCCTGCAGTTTCAAATCGTATCGGGCGGCCTGCAATCCTAAGTCGACAGCGCCCACACACGAAAGCGATTTTGGCCTGGTGGCCATGCCCTGCTGTCAGTTTTGCGGCTACACACGATCAGTTGGGGAGTCGACAGTTTCCCATCGTATGATTGCCTGCCGGCAATTGTCTGCTATCGGGCTTGACGACCATGTTACCGACGATCAAAGATGGCAGAATTGAAATTTAAAAAAAACAAATCGAGGTTTTCGTGGTGACTAATTACAATTACGTATAATAAAATCCATTTAGCGATCCAAGATGGCGGACTTGAAATTTCCCACAAAGTCAACATGAGCATCGTTTTGGAGGTTTTCAGAGTTGCTAATTACGAATATATCATCCATCCAGTCATCTGGGATTGCTACATGAATAACATATTCGTAATCAGCAACCCCGAAAACCGTGAAAACGATACCCGTATCGATTTTAGTAAAAATTTCGTGTCCGCCATCTTGGATCGCGAAATGGATGTTATATTCGCAATCAGCGACCCCAAAACCCCGTAAAAGATACCCATATTGATTTTAGTAAAAATTTCGAGTCCGCCATCTTGGATCACCAAATGGATGTTATATTCGCAATCAGCGACCCCAAAAACCCTGGAAACGATACCCATATCGATTTCGGTAAAAATTTCGAGTCCGCCATCTTGGATCGCGAAATGGATGTTATATTCGCAATCAGCGACCCCAAAAACCCTGAAAACGATACCCATATCGATTTTAGTGAAAATTTCGAGTCCGCCATCTTGGATCACCAAATGGATGTTATATTCGCAATCAGCGACCCCAAAAACCCTGAAAACGATACCCATATCGATTTTAGTGAAAATTTCGAGTCCACCATCTTGGATCACCAAATGGATGTTATATTCGCAATCAGCGACCCCAAAAACCCTGAAAACGATACCCATATCGATTTTAGTGAAAATTTCGAGTCCGCCATCTTGGATCACCAAATGGATGTTATATTCGCAATCAGCGACCCCAAAAACCCTGAAAACGATACCCATATCAATTTTAGTGAAAATTTCGAGTCCACCATCTTGGATCACCAAATGGATGTTATATTCGCAATCAGCGACCCCAAAAACCCTGAAAACGATACCCATATCGATTTTAGTGAAAATTTCGTGTCCGCCATCTTGGATAGCTAATTATAGAAAACAAAAAAAAAACAATTTTAACAAACAAAACGAGCCTTTAAAAAAATCACGTGATTAGTGTGATTACAAAAATGAGACAGCCCTGAATCCTTAGTACCGAGTAAAATGTATGGGCGTACCGAGTAATACCCCGTCCCCCACCACCCCTCTCCCCCCGCACGATTGCTCTGTCTAGACGGCTTCGTTGACCGACTGTATGTAGTATGAATCGTTAGACTGTGGTAAAATCATGTAGAATAATTAGTATATAAGAGTGTGTAAATAGCAAATAAATTAATCTTGTTCCAACTGGTAAAACATCTTTTACTTACTCCGCAATAGCGCCCACCCGAACTGCAATTTGCTCGCGAACTTTAATATCAACCTTATGTATGTATAAAACATTGCAAAGTTGAATATACATCTAGATTATATATTAGTCTATGCTCGCAGCACCTTCAGTTCAATTTTGCAATGTATTGTACGTACATAAGGTTGACATATAACTAACACTTAAAAAGTGCGCGAGCAAATTGCAGATCGGTGTTTCAACGTGTCGTCTCCAACTTACCCATATCTAACACTATTGCCAGTGTAAAAAAAGTCATTTTTGAGAAATCTTGAGGTGGTAGAATTTAAAAGGCGTTACAGTACACTCGACTCTCCCCTACCTTTGTTACTTGTCACAGATAGTTTTATCCTTATCACAAGTTGCCCTGAAACCTAGCTAGGAGAACACTATCTCACCCAGCTTTGTGTTTTACTATCATAAATAAGCCTTATAAATGTAATACTAAGTTTATTTTTATTTTTTTTATTTTTTATTTTTTTTATTTTATTTATTAAGAAACAAACAGTCATACATAATTACATTTTAACAGGACACTTTTTTAATAATAGACCTACAGTTTCCTAAATTTTTAGAACAAGCATGCAACATCCATTTATTCACTACCTATAGAAATTAAATCTATAATATAAAAATGAATCGCAAAATGTGTTGGTAAGCGCATAACTCACCAACGGCTGGACCGATTTCACTAATTCTTTTTTTGTTGTGTTTGTTATTATCGGGAGAAGGTTCTTACGAAAAAAAATAATAAAACAGTTGTACAGAAAATTTCAGAAAGTAACTTTTCTTTTTCTCATACAAACTTTTTCTATTATGTGAGAGAAGTTTATGTTTACGTTACGGGATTAGTATTTAGTAGTAGTAGGTAGTAGTAGGAATGGGAATGGGAATGGGAATGGGAATGGGAATAGGAATAGGAATGGGAATAGTAATGGGAATGGGAACGGGAACAGGAATGGGAACGGAATTGCACGCGGGTGGAAAATATGGCGGTACGAAGTTCGCCGAGACAGCTAGTTTTTAATATAATAATAATTTATGTACGACAATAATTAAACCACAATAATAATCAATAGTCAATAGTTTAAACAGAATAACAATTTAATAATTTATACACAATAATAATTTCATAATTTAAATAAATAATAATAATTTAACCGCAATAATAATTCAAATTTTTAATAATTTAAACATAATAATAATTTAGGCACAGCAATAATTTAATAATTTATACAAAATAATAATTAGGTACATTTTGACACAATATATTTTGATAATATTAACAAACTAATAATTGAAACACATAATAATAAATTTGAATATACAATAATAATCATTTAGAGAGACATTCAATGGTTAGTTTCTTGAAATGTCCAAGAGATTCATTAAACAAATCAACATTTGTTAACCTGTCATTGTACAACCTGCAAGCACGTCTTACAAAAGCATTCTCTGCATAACTTGTGCGACTACGGGGTATCGCAAAGAGAGGCCTGTTTCGACAACTCCGTTCGCGGCGCTGAGGTACTCTAAAGGATAATGAGTGTAATAATGGAGGAGAATCGATAATATTATTAAGAATTTTATAAATGATTGATATATCAATGCAGTTTCGACGACAACCTAATGAAAACATATTATATCTTGTAAGTGACGTTGCATAATCCAAATATTCGTGACCGGTGCGATAATCGAGAGCTCTAATAAATTTCTTCTGCACCTTTTCTATTTTGTCGATATGGGTGTTAAAATAAGGACTCCAAACCGGACTAGCAAATTCGAGACGACTACGGACATAACTATTAAACAGCACCTTATATGTTAAAGCTCGTTTAAAGGGCTTTCCAACCCGAAGTATAAAACCCAATTGTTTAAAAGCCTTATCTACTACGCTATCTACATGAGGTACAAAAGTAACCTTGGAATCCATAACAACCCCAAGATCACGAATTTGATCTACGCGGGCTAATTCTTTTTGACAGAGTTTATACTGAAATTTTATGGGTTCTCTCTTTCTGCTAAAACTTATTACAGAACACTTATCGGTATTTAAGAATAGATTATTTTGTTCGCAAAATGTTACAAAACTATCAACATCCCTTTGAAGAGCCTCGCAGTCGCCCACGTCTCTAATAACTTTAAATATTTTTGTATCATCAGCGTACAGCAGCAAATTTGAGCCTTTTATGCTCTCCGTTACGTCATTAAGATACAATACGAATAATAGCGGCCCCAAATGCGACCCCTGTGGGACGCCAGAAGTAATAAGTCTAAACTGAGAGGTATAACCACCCACCGCAACAGCCTGCGATCGGTTTTCGATGTAAGATTTAATCCAACGAAAAAGATCACCGTGTACACCAATATGCCAAAGTTTCAAAAGCAAACGTTCGTGACAAATTTTGTCGAATGCTTTGGCAAAATCAGTGTAAACGGTATCCACTTGGTAATTATGGTCCAAGGCCTCGAGAATAATCTCTGTATATGATAGCAGATTTGTTTCAACACTGCGCCCCTTCATAAAACCATGTTGATCTATGGTAATATGACGTCGCAGTGCGGCAGACAACTGATCAGTAACGATCTTCTCTAATATTTTTCCAAACTGGCATAGTTTTGAGATGGGTCGGTATTTCTCAATATCACAGCTGATGCCTCCTTTAGGTATTGGGGTAACCAACGCGCGTTTCCAAATAGAGGGCACACAACCTTCGCGAAGAGACTTCTCAAACAGTAAGGTGATCGGAACAGACAACTCGTGCGAGCACCTATTTATGATGACAGGATGGATATTATCAGGGCCGGCCCCTTTATTCACGTCGACTGATTTCAGATACCTATGCACAAGTTCCCTACTCAAAAATAATGTATCCATGTCAATAATTGTATTATTGACTGGTGGAAGATTACTGGGATCAATGGAGCCGGTACCGGGTTTCTCAAATACGGAGTGAAAGTGCTCGTTAAACATATCACATATCTGGGTACCATTTGAAGCCGAAATACCTTTGTAATGCATAACTTGCGGCAAGCCACTCTTAGCGCAGATTGACTTTATATAAGACCAGAAGAAATTTGGATTTGTCGTGATTTTAGTTTCTGTTTCATTTATATAATTTCTATAACATATAGGTTCCAACTTAGCAACTCTTTTTCTCAAACACCTAAAGCTGTCGTAAATGATATTTTCTTTTCTCATTTAGTAGCCTTCTGAGTGGTTTAGTATACCAAGGAGGCCTATTATGAGACGTGCGCAGAGGGCGCTTTGGAACATGCGTGTCTATCAGGTGATTCAGAATTTCATAGAGATTCTGAATACATTCCTCCAATGTGCGCTCAGAAAACAATAAGACCCAATCAATTTGAGACAACTCGCGATTTATTTCAGCAAAATTTGAGTCAAAAAAGCAATGTCTGAAAATAGGAGCCGGTTTAAGCGAGGGTGACTGAACAAGTTCTAAATCAATTTGTACGGCTTTATGATGTACCACTTCCTTCACAATAGGACAGTCACTGGTGAGCGCGGTGCAATTTTTATTGCATAATATAAGGTCTAGTAGCCGCTGATTTAAATTAAAACTATTATTATATTGCTGTAGGTCTGAAAAGCATAGAAACTCCTTTAGTGACTTCACAGTGGACTCGGTACTATCACCGAGACGCATGTCGCAACCATCTGTATAAAACCACTGAGCACGAGTTACGTTGAAGTCACCCGTTACAAGAAAAATATCGTTAGAATGTTCGGTTACTAATTGACTACATATGTCGAAGAAGTTTAAAAGTGTTTCTTTGTACAGTGGGCCATGCGGAATATAAACACAACAAATATGCAGTGATTGACATCTGCTATTATTTCGAGATAACGGTATAGTTACCCACACGCAGTCGGAGGAGGCACGCGGGGGGCATGGCCAGTCCCGGCGCACGGGCAGATAGTCGCGATGCACCGCCACGATAACACCACCGCCTAACTCCATTCCGCTCGCCTCACTCGATCGATCGCACCGGTACACCAAATATCTACTATCAAATAACTCCCCATCATAAAAGTTTGACGTAAGCCAGGATTCAGTGATACAAAAGAAATCGTAATTAGACTGTGCAACCTGTGAATAAAATGTTTGTGTCTTTGTGCGAAGTCCTTGTACGTTCTGATAATAACCGTTAAGGGTTAAACTAAACATGTTTGCTAAAAAGAAGTATATGCACGTACGTGTATGTGTTATAATGATTTAAATTACTAGTGAATATTTTTAATATAGGCGGTATACTTAATGTTAAACGCAGTATGAGTTTTGAGTTGAGTTTTATTTTGTGCGCGGTACATGTAATTTGCGGGGTAAAGTTTTCATTCGAGCTTGGGGTAGACAGAGACAAAGGTAAAATAGCTTCATAATAGATGGTTGCAGGTTGGTTTAGTGACTTAGCGAATATTTGACACAATTTGTATAACGGTGCAAGGTATGCTGTAAATAACAGGTATAGGTATGAAAACAACTTGAGCAAATAAATACAATACAGTCACTTTAACTTATCTAAGTCGAGACTCGCGTCGATTAATATGACTTTAGAAGTGTCCGTCTTTCTTGCAAGAATCTTGCAATCTCGAACCCATAAATGAGCAAGTTTACCGTCCTTCTTCAACTGGCGAGCGCGTCTGAGCAATAGTTTGGCGGTCGGTATGAGATGATCTCCCACATACAGGTTTACAGCTGGTCCGTCGAGGCCCAAAGAGGATGTAGTGATCCCCCTACGTGCCCGCACTGCCGATAGGAATTGGTCCTTGAAGATGCGTCGAGTGAACTTAACGATGACAGCCGGAATATTTGACGATATTGTACTATTTTCATCATTGCTTGTTGAAAATCGACGCACCCGCTGTATGTGGTCAATCGAATTTTCATCTAATTTAAGTCCTACGACAGTAAAAAAGTTCAGTATCACATTTAATAAATTTTCTCCCTTTCTCATCGGCAAACCTGAGATTTCCACATTATTCATTCTAGCATACTGCTCGCGAGCGTCATGCTGTTGCTGAAGAGTAGATATTGTGTCCATCGCAGTCACCAATTTGGCCTGTAAAGTAGGTATTACATCACACTTTTCCTCGAGCGTAATTATTCTATCCTCTAGTTCAGTAAAACGGTTTTCGAATTCCGTGAACTTATTATGCATACTCTGAATTCCGTTAGTGCACACTTGAATATCGGTCTTGAGGGTATTTATATCCAATTTCATTGCACCAAAATCAGATCGAAGGTCTCTAATTTCCTTTAGTACAGTCGCAATACTATCTTGTGTCCCACTTAAGGATCCAGGTGAAGGTGTAGTGGCCGGATTCGGCATGTTGCGGCAGGTCAAACACTTCCATGCAGCTTTTTTATCGGAGCTCATGCGTCGGTAGCCAGCTTCCGTAAGCCCCGCACAGGCATAGTGCAGAGACCCTCGACACATCGAGCACAAAACTGCATCAATCACTTGTTCGTTGCACTTGATACAATTCATTTTAATATATTTAATTATTTGAGGTAGTATGATTATAAATGGAAAGCTTGTTAACACAACGACAGCTGACAGAAGAATGAATTTTGAAGAATGTTTAATGAATTGTAAAACCGGTTTTGAACAATAAATAGGTATTACTTACATAATTAAATAAATAAATAAATATTCCACAACATCTAAGACCCATGGTAAGCTTAACTAGCTTGTGTTACGGAATCTAGAATGTGGATAAACATACTTATACTTTTTTTATTATACATTGAAACACCCGGACCAATGCAATTAAACATATTCATGAATACAAATATTTGCACTGAGCGGCGATCGAACCGCGCCTCCTGTGTGTCTGTCGCGTACATTACCGCTACGCCACAGAGGCTGTCAATTGTGTATTTACTTACAGATAGCTGGCGAGCGTTCTGCGGGCTTGCTGGGCGAGTGCAAGCAGCACATCCGAGGAGTGAGCGGCGCCGACTGCGCGCGCCTCGACCTGCTGGGCGTGCCGCTCCGGGACCGCGCCGCCGACGTCGTCATTTGTATCGCCGTTGTTCACCACTTTAGCAGCTACGTAAGTTATTTAAAATATCTAGTCCGGTAGTTTGTAGTACCCTGCTTGATAGTAAGTCCGATGTCCGCTTTTGCGCTCCTTCTTGCCATGATATATTCTGGTTTGGTTTGCTTTTACGGGAGTGGCTACTTTTGAGAGTCAATGATATACAGTATGTTTTTTTTTCAATCTCATGACGAGTTTATATATCAAAATAGGGCCCGTGACTCGAGTACTTTACGCTATTCCTTATAGTATCAAATTAGGCCATTAACGCTCACTTGACAAATAGGCTGTGCCCCTTCTCACAAAAACACCAGTACAACCCTCTACTACTACTTCCACCACCAGTGGGGACACCGTTTGACCGGACGGGTGTGCAGCACTTCTATATGGGCCATTTCACCCAATTCCCCTGTAACGACTGCCATACATGTTCGTATGGTAACCGGGACCGACACCATAACGTGCTCTCCGAGGCACGACCAGACCACTGCAAATACTCATATCTATGCATACAAATATTTGCACTGAGCGGGGATCGAATCTGTGCCACGGAGTCTGTCCAGTACCTACAACCTAAATTTTGAGCCGTCTTTATAGATGAGATCCTAACGTAGGACGCAACGTAACGATTCGTGTCGTAACCGAAAAAAATCACCTGTTTTGCCTTCTTATTAAGTTAGTGTTATTCATCCTGCAATAATACTATTTAATTTCCAGGCGAGGAGGTTACAAGCCATATCCAGTATACACCGGTTACTTCGTAGTGGAGGGCGCGCTCTAATCACAGTCTGGGCCAAAGACCAAACTAAGTCCAACTATCTGTGCAAGAGTAAACTGAACAACACCACAGACACCAACGAGACTCAAGTCTCAGTCGGCGGAGTCAACTTACCCGTACACGAAAACAGAACTCAGTTCAAACATAAGGACTTATTAGTACCATGGAAACTGAGAAAAATAAATAATAAAAAACTTGAAAACAGCCCAGAAGAAACGCTATTGAGATACTATCATGTGTTCGAAGAAAACGAACTGGACCAATTGTGTAAAGAAGCTGGTTTCACCATAGAGAAAAGTTTCTACGAAGAAGGCAATTGGTGTGTTATATGTAAGAAAAAATAAACATTACTGAGGTAACACTTTGTACTTTCTTTTTATATTGTCAAAAAGGATACAATCTACAAAATTATAAAAAAAGACAGCCAGTATAAAAACAAGTTTTACAACAACAATAACATATACGCCCTTTCGCGTAAGAGCTGAAAACAACATATAATATTTAACAAAAAAATAAAGAATTTTAGTCAAAAATAATTTGTACTGTGACTTATTATCGTAAACAAATATTTTCACAATATACAAATACTATTTACAAACATTACACTATTTTAATATTTTTAATAAAAAATAATACTTTCTGACCATATTATGAAAGTGGCTGTGGAGGAAGCTTAAATGGTTGTACATATTGAGTAAGACACTACACTTTTCCACTTATTTTTATTTTTCACCTGACCGGTTTCGCCTCACGGTATGATTTAAAAGTACTTTTAAAATAAGTGGAAAAGTGCAAAGTGTCTTACTCAATATGTGTACCAGATTCCAACAAGTGTCATCAATCAACAGTATAAACAGTTTAAATGGTTACTTTGATCATTGAAATGGACATAGATACTAAAAGTAGTCCAACAACACATGAACGTGTAGATTGCGAAACATTGCCAAATAATCATTAAATTACATAGTTCTTTCATTCAAGATGGTTTCTAATCATTTTTAAACTTAATCTCACAGTCAGTGAATAGCCAGTTTTAATCTAACGATGGAGAAACGCGTTTTGTTCTATAGATATGTTTTTCAGACCACTAGACTCTGGCCAACGAAAGATGGCGCAAAATGTTGGTGCCAAATTAAAAAAAAAACACTTTGCAACACTAAATGTACACTAAAATAACGGAGTCGATACTAAAATCTTTTCCCTATTAGGCATGCATGAAATCTAGCCTATTATGGTACATGGCCAGTCTAGCCAGTGTTGCAACCTGTTGGTTTTTAAAATTTGGCGCCAACTTTTACGTCATTTTTCGTTGGCCAGAGTCTATCATAGATAGTAATGGTGGAAAAAAAAACATGGCCATAATTTTTCACCTGCATTGAGCGTGGATTTTAGAAAAATAAAAGAAGTGATTCGATACTTATAACATGTATGTTGTTGCATGGAACATGAGAGTTTAATAGTTAGTAAATTATTAATAATCCTGTTTTAATTTAAAAGTTCTATAAAATCCGACACGATATTTGCTGTTATCAAATTATATAATATCATATACAATAATTATAACGGGAATTAACGCGATCATGGTATAGGTCGACCAGGTTACACCGGCCGTGGTCAGAGGTTGTCTGGCTCAGTGGTGCACGCCCGCCGTCTTCGAGTCCGTGAGGTAGTAGGTTTTTCATCGACCCGCTCGATATTTTGTTTTCGCCATGTATCGTCACATACCACACTCACAGTGTCCCTATTATGTAAGCAAACAGTCCGGTGTTTATCCGACTGCGCAGAAAAGCGATGATCGCGTTAATTCCCGTTATAATTATTGTATATCATGGAACGCGACAGTTTAAAAATACAATATCATGTCAATCATCAAACGTTAAACGGAACGTTACTGACATTTTGTAAAATGCCACAATTTAACAGTTGGCTCTAAAGTATTAGTTAACTACCTACATAATTTAAAAAAACTACATCAACTTGTAGATAGTTTGCACAATAACATATTTTTACGTTTTGACAGTTATTATTTTGTCCAATTACTTGGGCACACTTGGGCTGATGTCAAAAGATGCGAATTATAGGCTATAATCCCTGTGTTGTGGACATTTTTTAAGCAACAAATAACCGACATAATTACATCACAGAAATATTTGTCCAATGTGGGTTCAAACGCGCAACAATCGAAGCAGTGCCGGCGCACGCGACGAATAAAAGTTTATATGACACATCGACGTACACCTTGCGACTTATGTGACCGACAAGAAGTGTTCTTTTGCCGTTTTTATATAATTTTTTCTCAATGTGAACTTGTAATCTTTCATTTAAAAAAAGTACAAAATGTCAAAATACCGAATGTAAAAAAAACCTAATCCCAATTTGAAAATAACGTTTACGGTCACGACAACTAGGTAAAAAAGGTTTATAGATCATTTATTTTCTCACAAGAACAGACGAACAAGGTACATATTTCTTTTGCAAGCAGTATCAAACCACTTCGAATATTTTCACTTATCACATTAACATCGGACATTAGAAATCAAGGTTTCATTAGAGCCAATTGTAACAATGGTATAACAGATATAGTCGAAAGATCAGCCAAGACAGCATCCACATTCTGCAACGTATTCACTTGAAAAATATTCTCCTTCCTAAAACTTAGTATTGCCAGTGCTAATAATGGTAGAATTTCTAAACAGTCGTAACCTAAGATGGCGTCCCATAGTAGTAACAGTTGGTCTGGCGGTAGGTGCCCGCTGAAAGCTCGCATTAACCATTTGAATACTACTCTTATACTGAAAAAGGAATTAATAATTTAATAAATTTTATTTCATTAAAAACTAATCAAATGAAGAAGATAAAGGCATTGATGTAAGTCAGTCAGTTACCGGTTGTGGTTACTATACACTAACCACCATTATCCCAGAGGGGTTCGTCCCGCTCACAGAGCACATACAGAGAGGAGGTGTGCCTATGAAAGAAAGCGTTGCCCTTTGGGGGAGTGAAGTTGTGATGAAGAGGAATCTACCGGTTAATAGCAAAACTACGTACTTCATTTTGTGTCGGACTTATGCAGTATAATCATTTCATACCGGATATAATGAACATCCTAAGTGTCCCCATTTAGGATCGAGTAGAATTATATTTTGGAACGTCGACAGTACACTAAGACCACGCATAGCGTGATGGCGGTAGGTCCGAGAATCACAGTACATAGTTACTTATAGTGGAATTTTTCATAAAACGAAGTAAATTGACAGCACCTAATGTCACTTTATGAAATAATGATACCATATGACTAACGTGTCAAGGTAATACACTGTATAATCCGAAACACCAATTCGAGAAAAGCGCGTTGAACAGTCTTTTTGTAATTTTAAGCTATTAAAATTATGAAAATCAATGAAATTTATATCATTTTGTAGGTGTTTTTATTGTTGTTATAGCCATATAAAGAACTTGATAATTAAAACAAATAGTTTTCGAAGAACATCAAAAAAGACTGTTAGTTTAACTTACCAATATGAATTTGTTAAGCTCGTGTAACGTATAACACTGTAAATAATAATACAGTGTTTTGCCTTAATAATCCTAAGAACTTATCATTATATATAACAATGTACTATTGCATACAGTTTTCTGCTGAAACTGTTTTAAGATTGAGTAAGTGAAACCTGTTCTTTTAGGGGTAATGGATTAAATAAAACAATTAAAAAATATATAAATTATTTACTTTAATTTGGTTAAGGAACTATAAAATCTTTGAAATTATATTTAAACGTCACATATTTGAAATTATTGATGAGAAATTATTCAAAAATGTAAACAGCAAAATAATATTTCTTTACTCGCATGTTTATTAAAACACCTCTAGCAAAAAATGTATGGAAATAAAATTAGTTCTCTTTAAAAACTTCAAAATGTTGGTATCAAAACTAAAAAAAAAAATAATCACAGAAAAATAACCTTTTTTTGTAAATTCACATGCTTGTATAATCAACTTGAAATTATGATTTAAACTATTAAATATCGCTGTCAATATGTTCAGATAAATCAGGAGCTTCACTAACTACAAGATTTTCATAGAAATCACGTCGTGATCTGGGCATAGCAGCACATAATTTTATTAGATCTGCTTTTTTTAGACTGGTGATTCCTCTTGGCGATGTCTCTTTAGGTATTATATCAATAACATTAATTCTATTTTTCAACATTTCAGCCAATTCTTTCTCTACTTTCTTTTTTAGAAAACGAATTTCCTTAAAGTCTCCGTCATAATCATTTTTAGCATACATGGCAAGCTGTCCTCGTCTGAATTCGATAATGTTTAAACTTTGCAAGTTATATCCATGTGGGTAGGCAACTTTAGAGTCATTATCAAAACATGTCATATGATCATGAGTTATCAATTCAACATGCAAGTTTTTTCGGGAAGCTTTCATCGCTGAAACAAAATCATTAAGATCATACAATTCACCAGTAGAAGTAAATTTCTTAGTTATGGCTGCGTGAACTGCGTCTGCAGCCATAAAAGTATGTCCCACTTCGAAATATACGAGAGTTAATTTCTCTATTTCAGTCTTTTCATCATTTACTTCTCTTACTAAAGCCGACATCAGTGTTTTATTTTTGTTCTGCGAATTGCAGTTGTCGAGGAATAAATACACGTGTTTGGTATCCCTGTTAAATTTCCGCAAGACGTAGACATATGTATTGGCTATGTTATATGCTTTGCGGCCACTCTCTCCTTCATGCCACACGACACATACAGCGTCCATGTTTTTACCAGGAGGGACGAATGTTTCATTGAAAAGGATTAGCTTTCTGGAAAAGAAAGAATCTTTGGTATTCAGTAAAGGCATGCAAAGAACTTTTTGCATGTCTACAGTATAAATGAAGCTTTCACCATTTGAATTCTTGCATTCCTCTTGAACTAATTTCATATATCTTCGACAGGCCCGCTTGTTTTCCAAATGTTTTCCTAAATCTTGGCATAAATTACAATTGCAAGGTAGTGGCAGAGTTTTGTGGTCCATTTCATGATTTTTGCATTTAGTGCATATATCTTGTGCCATTTCAGCTGTTGACAAATTGAGTGATTTTATCTTCGAATAAAAATGAGACCAGCTACAAACTTTCAATCCTTTTGCAGCACAGTATTCTTTAAATCCTTTATACAACATAGAAAAGTTTATACCAGTGGGTAAATACCGTCTGTTGGGGGCGTGTTTCAAATTGTAGTGCGATTGAACTGGGTTGTATTTAATTATATAGTCTGTCATTTCAGAATCATATGTCGAAAAGAATGCATTTTCTGGTCTACGTTTTCCTCTTAAATCTGGAGCAGCACTAACTTTTGGATGTTTATTTCTTGACATATAATTGTTCTTTGAAACTGATTGCACAGCTTCGTCATTTTTGTAGCCTAAAGTTCCCAAGAAAAACTTTTTACATACTTGTATATCTCCAATCTTCCATATAAGAGTGTTATTTCGTCTACCACCTGCTCTAGCTACTTGTTTGGTGAGTACTCTCTCCACATTCCTAGATAGGAAATCCCGACGACGTTGTCTATCAAGGCTCCAAAATTGATCCCAGATTTCTATTCTTCTGTCTTGCGGAATCTTCTCAATACAAGTTTTTTTGCAAGAACATGGAGCTACCATTGGATGCTTTGCCCTTTGCGCTTCCAAAATATCATTAGGGCATCTGCCCCTCTTTCTTTTTCTTGTCTGTACTTCCTTCCTAGGAGTGTTTTCTTTATTATTTACATCTGTACTCTGATTGCCATCTTGATATTGTTGTATACCATCAGATTCAAAATCAATGCTAACATTTTGTAAACCTTCATAACCGCAAGGTACCAATTCCGTATTAATTTCTTTTGTTTTGTCTTGATATCCCAACCCAATAGTATTATTTTGGCAATTATTTGATAATATTTTGTCAATGGAGTCATTTACTGCATTAATATTGCACTCATTTTCTGTTTCCTTAACTAAAAAATCCACTGACTGATGAGTATTTGAACTGGTCTTCAATATTTGTATACCCTCGGTTTCAAAATCAACGCTAACATTTTGTAAGTCTTCATAAGCGCAAGGTACCAACTCCGTATAAATTTTTGAACCAAAATCTTCCGACAAACACTCATTCAGCTGTGTTTCACTCATAGAAATAATAGGACTGATATTTCTGGAACTAATTTCCGATGGAGGTACATCTTGAAAATCACTTACAGACCCCGCAGTTATTTCTTGAATAACATTTGAAGCTATTATCGCCGACGAACTTGAATTGTAATAGTTGCTGTTATTTAGAAATAGATTAATTAATAACTTGTTACGTGAACCACTCATAATTGATTTTATATTGCTACTAAACACCCTCATTAACGTAATGCATGCACAAATGAGTGCGGAATGATCTAAATCAAAACAAATACACGTGACCGGCGAAGACGGCCGCAGCGCTTGCCGTTCTGCTCTAACATCGTATACGTGAGATGAGTAAGAGCGATAGCGATAGGCTCACACGCGCATCCAGGGCGGTCGGTCAATTATACAGTGTTTTGCCTTGACAACGTCGCTCATTCCCTTGCATTGAATGTATCGAACATGAGTTACTATTAAGGCAAAACAATGTTTTAAAAAATACAGTTTTATGGTTTGATGAAGGTACATTTCTTAAAACATACATGGTTTTTTAATATTGAATATCTTCATAAATAAAGGTCGTAACACGAAATATAATAGCGTCACTTAAAGTAGACCCTAAAATACGCCGAATAAGCGTTGTTAAGGAGAAACACTGTATTCTATTATACAGTGTATTACCTTGACACGTCCCGCAATGCAATAGTGATGCATTCAGTTCTCGTCCCTCGTGGTGCAGCAGCGCCACCCTTAATTGTGATGACTTTCTTAACGGATCAAAGAAAAATCAAGGAATGATTTCATTAGGATGGTCATAATCATTTACTTTGTAACAACATTATTTTTATATCATCAAAAACTGTCAACCCAGTCGTCAGCCGACTTTGTCTAATTAAAGATTCGATTTTAGGTCGTAGGCCGCCTCCTCTCTGTTACTGCTAAAAGAAAATATGGTAAAACAATATGCATACTCACGGATTAATGTTGATATTTCGAAAGTGTACCCATAATAAAGGTTCGTTTGCTTCTAAAAGCCTCTCATACAACAGACATAATGAAACTATACCCTGAAACAAGATATTTAAATGATTAGAAGTTATTCTACAGTAAATATATGTTGCCACAAAATAAAAAAATAATAACCTGTGGATGTGTCGATATGTAATGTAACCGATGCCAGTAGCGCACGTAGAAAGCTCGGAAGGTGTAGTACAGCTGTACTGGATCGTCATATAGGTAACAAAATGGAGTGGCTGGAAAAGGGTTTATCGTCAGTATCGCATACAATAAAAAAAAAAAAGATAGTAGATGGATCAATACGTTTTCCAAGTGCAGCCTCATAAGAAGAACTGCCATCATCTTTGGGTAGGAATATCCTGGATACTCGCTAGAGCAGTCTGACTCTCGACTTGGATGTTCAAATCACGAGCTAACAAAGTTGTCAATTTTGTACGTTCGTTCCATATTTGCATGCAGCGTTAAAGTTTCGGGAGACACTTGCCTATTCATGCGTGTTACTCTTGCAAAATTGTTTGAGACTCCTCATGACCTTTTGCAATCATAGATGAACCTCTACTTATAGCGAGCGATATCGTTGCTCGCTCGCTCTGACTTCGAAATCGGTCGCGTTGAATAATAAGCAGTACTTACTTGCCACATGTCATAATAAAATAAATTACAAGTTTAGAACTGTTAATACAAACTTGCATCTGAAAATAAACTGATAAGAATATTTAAAATTCTTTGGAGAAACTCACCATACATTGTAAAGCCATGAAACGGTATAATCCCACTGGGCGGGAATGCTGTAACGCTCTCCGGCGATGTTTGCTTCCCCTTGATGGTCACTATAGGAGGAGTCCCGATGTTGCCTTTGAGAAGCTGCATTATCTCAAGGTCTCGAGAAAAACATAGCATGACCTGCAAGAGTTAGCTGGTGAAAACGAGCCGGATTTACTTACCTATCATTATAATAAGATGTCAAAATCAGGAACGGACTTTACTAGATCTGGGTGTAAGTATATTTATGGTTAAACACAGAATTTAATATACCCGGAAAGCTCCATCACATTTCAAAAAGTTTTTGTGAACCGCTTAAAGGATATGGATACTGTAAAGTTTTGTGCGTGACAGAAAAGGATGGATCCATGTACATATCGCACGCTATCGTAACGGATAGTATGGGAGATCTCGTCTCATTCTTGTTACCTAGTAGTTAAAGCCAGAAAGCCCTCAGGCAAACATTATTTATTATGACCTTACCTGATAAAGCAAATCTTCAAACACGAAGTATTGGTCGTCGTTCGAAGCGGTGAGCTGAACATCTTTAAATATAAGCTTGTCTACCATTAAGTCCACTTCTAACACATTTTGTTTTAACCGATTGAAGTATTGTACTTGCTGAAATAATAAAAAAAATAAACCCAATAGTTATTGATGTCAATAAAAACTTCAATCGAGTTTTCAACTGCTGAGGGCTACAACTGCCTGGCTCGAGAACCAATAAGAGACTAGAATTTAGCAAGAGTATGATGAGAATCGTATTTTGGGAAGTGCATAAACAGAATATATTTATGACAATATTTCTTCAACTTCATGTAATTATAGGACGAAGGCATGGCTACTCCTGCCGCCATAGAATCAAAATGAGCTCGTCGAAATCTCCTCGAATCGTAACTGTGGATGGTGTGTTTTAGGAAAAATAAGTATGTCTAATGTGATTTCTATTTCGAATATCTAATTTCAAATTCAAACGGCCATTGTATTGTGATCTATCAATATACTAACACACATACACGACCTTTTAATTGAAATTACCTGTATCTTAATATCGGAGCCTAGCACGTTCGACCAAAGTTTCGCTCTCAAGCATTGTGGACTGCCCTTCTTGAGGTACTCCTGTACGACAGGGGCATAGCCAAGTGCTACTACTCTTTCGCCCAGACTTATACGTTCGGCTTCCAGGGAAGAAAACCCTGGTACGGTGCTCGGCATGTATGGATTTACTCCTAAAAGAGGCTCACCGCTTGACCACTCCGGAAATAATTTGCGCTGAAAAGTTCAGGTACAATTAAATTATTTGATGAAGTATGTTCATATTTGACCGTAGATTTTTTTTTCTGTTATGATATTCTTTCATCTAAGAGTGGAATGGTCTCAAGGCATCGTTTAGTTTTCTTATGAGTACTTAGATACGTATCTAGGATATACCTACATGTACATATATATGAGTCATGTGACAATAATTATATACTTACTAACTGGTCAATTTTATTCACTTTTAAAGGTAAATGTGCGAACTCCCATTTTGGCTCATCTCTGAAATCAATTTAATAGTCGTTAGAAGTAGTAAGTAGAAATGTTAGAAGTGAGCTACAAAAATAATTGAATACATTCAATTTCGTCGGATACAGCTTTCATTCAAATTTAAAGATATTCGTGCGACTATAGGTACAAGACTTTTTAAAATTAGTATGTACGTTAGCTTTTGTCGTTGACAGTACCTATCTAATGATGAAAGTGACTTACTCTCTCGTGAACGGAACATAGCCTGATAAAGTTAACAATACCTCCAGAAAGTCTTTTGGCGCGTATACTGGTCTATATTTTGATAAATCTGAAAAAAAATATTTAATTTTAACACACAACTTATACGAGTCGACGAGGTAGTCGACAAAGCCGATCTCTCACCACCCACTTATCTGTAGGCTCCTTAACTCAGGGAGTTACCACATGTAAATAATATAAGCCTATAGTATATTAGTAGAAACATGTTAGTGTCAGGTCGATTTGGCTGGCGAGCTACCATCATAACTCATCGAAACACGTAATAATTAATTTCAAAGTAGAAATAGGCAGATATAAGTTGAAAAAAATCTAAGATCCTATTTTGATACATCGTCTCCTCCGCAATTCGTAATTCTGTTATTGCAAGTTCAAACACCACAATAACCGCTGCCTTGATGGCATTGTCTCCGCAAAGTCTACAGTTAGACTTCAGCTGAAGCGGTGATGACATGACCTACTCGGATAATATTTACCTCAATAAAAATTTTCTTTAGTATATTTACCTAAATTATAAGTACTAAGTTCGTTCCACTTTTCCGTTAAGGTATCATGCTCACTCTGTGGCCTGATTTTTGCTAGAGAAGTTTCCAGATCAGTGCACATAGAATTTAACGATTTGTGAATCCTCTTCTCCCACTGCGCGCTTGCTTTCGACAGTGACGTTAAGGGGTCTAACCTCTGCAACGAGATTAATTTTGTTTTTAATGCGTCTAGCTGTACACAATGGCCCGTGATGACTAGTATTCATGTTGCGCAGGAATTGTGTTGTCGTCAGTTTTTTGGCACGCTACAAAGGAATCGTGACGTGGCAATGAGTTATTCACCATTGTGTGAACACTTAAGTGATGATGGCCTACAGTAGCGCATTGCACTAGTAAGTGCGTACCGACTGGGGATATAAGATTGGGATTGGGATATAAACATTAGCACCACGAGTATCCGAGGGGATTTCTGCACGAAAAAAAAGGGATATAAACATAGGTAATACATTGAATATGGGAGTATGGGACTGACTCTAGTAACATTTTTTAGCTATATTTGTGATTTATAGTGTCTGTACTTAGTTCTTCATCTTATAGGTTAAATATCGAAGGTCAGCCGCGTCGAAGTTAGACCGAAAATCAATATATGTATAATAAATATAAATAAACATACAACTCACACAATGTTTACTTTGTGTTCGAACCCAATGAAAAACTGTATTCCTTAATTTTGTGTCTAAGCCTTTTTCTTTCATAGCCTGCTGTAAGGTTTGCTTAAAATTTTCCTTCTCTACATTTGGCGAAGAAACTAATTTCTGAAAAATAAAGGATTTCATACAAAATGGTAATTCACGGAACCAAGAATGCTGGTTGAGTTGTAGATAAATCAATGACATCTGATGTGATCAAGTACACATAGTACCTAATTAGGTACCTACTGATAAAAAATTGTTTTATAGTCGAAATTTTGCTACCTACTATTATTAATACCTATTCATATCATAGGTACTTAGAACGATGACAGGATCAATGTATAACCATTTGTAAATCTTAAAATTATGACGACAAAGTTGTTTCTTAGACACGTACCTGAACATCGCTATAGAAAGACTTATAAATCGAAAGATGTTTAATTTCCTCAGCTAATTTTAACGCAGTATTGTGTATAGTTTCTTCTTGTAAACCGTCCATAATAATAACTAACTATTCATGAATGATATCTATCTTAATTTTGTTAAAAATAAAATAACAGACGCAACTGTGTTTACTTTTTTTATAAAATTCATAGTTCATTGTGAAAAGACAGTTACCTTAGCAACGGGTAAAGAAATGAGTGATGTGAATTTGTGAATAATGTGATGTGAATGTACCTTTGTGGGTACCATCCCATAGATTAAAGTAATATATTGAGAAAATCTAGAGCTGGTAACCCCATGATGACAGTGACAGTAATGAATGACAGTTGTGTCAGTGACGTACACTGATTTCGCTGATTGTTTTCAAAACAAAGAACTCGAAAAAATGGGTAAAATATTCCTTGATCATATCGGTGGTACACGTTTATTTTCCTGTGCATCATGTGATGTGAACCTTACAAATCGTTCGGAGTTGATAAGTACCAGATTTACAGGAGCTACAGGTATGGTGAATTAAATTCTTGACGATGTTGTAATCATTGTATTAAAACTTTCCTATTTTAGTTTATTAACACAATACATGATTCCAATAATGAATACCTATATATAGGTAGACGAAATGCAGATCACATATACTATATTCTATATATCAAAGTAATCTGTTTTCAATATTCTTTGAAATTGACAACAATATTTTATACTTTCTTATTGATTTGTATTTTATGCTACATAAGAATATGCTATGTTTTAATATTATTATTATAAAGGTGCTAGAGACAAAATAAACTAAAGAAAATAAGGATATTAATAAAATATTTACATACATAATGCGTCGTGGAATTCCTCTGCATCGTCACCGACCGGTAACGTACCCAGAAGGCTGGCTGCATTGCCACGTTGAATGGCAATGCTTAACCTCTGTGTAAGGTAATAACCAGCCTTCTGGTCACGTGTGGCGTCGATCAGCCGCTTTGCTAGATCTTTATAAAGAAATCGGGCACTTGGGCCCCATGTCCCCAACGTTTCAACCCCAAACGGCTCAAAAACATAATCACCTGTTAAGTTACAGTATTGATTTGTTGATTAGGATTTTTGTATTAGTATTGTGGCGCACATTGGGAAAGGCCTATGTCCAGCAGTGGACTAATTGATTGATTGTCCTTATACTCTTTCATCATATTATAATCCAAACTAAGAATATTTCATATTCAAAGAAAGATTTTTGTGTTTTAACAGGTTCCCTGTCCCCATACAATGGTGAAATTTCCACGTCATACGTTTTGGTTTTTTTTTCGAATAAATGTTATGTTGAGTGTTTTTGTATATTATTTAATCAGTTTGAAGGTATCCTTACACATTTAGGCTGCGAGAAATAGAAAAAAAAACATTGCATCACATCTGATACACGAGCGTGACGGTTCATTTTTAAGTTTATACGTCCCGTGTATCATATATGATATAACTAATTTATTGTCTATTATAAACTTTCACAGCTGATCTATTTGCTTCATAACTGTACCATAAAACTTAAAAGTAATTTATGACATTTGGTTGACATATTGAACTTGACTTTGACTTGACTTTGATTGACGAAAAAACCGCCAAACTTAGTGTGTCTGTTTACTTAGATTTATTTCGTTTCATTTAATTGGACTACTTGCATCATCGTATAAAATGGGTTCTCGAAAGACATATACTGCTGAAGACATTCAGCGGGTGTTAGAGGAAAGTGAAGGAGAGGATTTCAGTGATGGAAGTGATGAGATATATGAACCTGTGAATGAGACAACAGACGAAGAGGAGAACGATGGAGAAACTATGAGTGATATAGAATTAGAAGTATCGCGGACAGCACCTCGTCAGCATTCCGAACCATCACCGGTAAGAGAGCCGTCCACCTCTTTCCTCTTTGAGCGTGAAATTGCGGATAATACAATAATAGACAATGGACAATGGACCGAAAATATTCTTACGATTGGTAGAGAACCTTTTACAGGGAATTCTGGCATCCAAAATATTCCTGGAATTTCAAATAGTGAGGGCGTCATTACCATAGCAAATATAATGGAGTATTTTATAAATGAAGAAATTATAGAAAATATGGTACAAAAAACCAATGCATATGCCGACATGTTGAAGCTAGCACGAACAGGAATATTTTCAAGAGTGTCTCGGTGGGTTCCTGTAGATAACAATGAAATGAAAAAATTCTTTGCTGTAATTCTTTATATGGGGGTAGACAAAAAACCCTCTATAGAACATTATTGGAAAATGGATCCTTTATATTACACCCCGTTTATCCATCAAATATCGCTTTCGTACAATAGATTCACCACTATACTTCGTTGCTGGCATTTCGCAGACGTTCAACCGGATAACGATAACGTTTTGTACCGCATCCAACCTCTTGTAGATCAGCTAATTGGTAAATTTCGTGATTTATACGTGCCCGGCGATACAATTGTTGTTGACGAATCACAAATAAACCACCAAGGTCGACTGCACATAAAAACGTACAATCCATCGAAATCCCATAAATATGGGATAAAAATTTATAAAATGTGTTCAACCAACAGCTATACGTGGTCCTATGCGATACACGCGGGAGCGGGAGCCGTAATAGACGATCTCGATAAACCAGGATCTGTCGTGGCGAAATTGTGTTTCCCACTTCTAAACGAAGGCAGACTAATCGTTGCAGACAATTACTATACTGGAGTAGCCCTAGCAAAATATCTAAAAGATAAAAACACGGATTTATGTGGCACATTGCGGAAAAATAAGAGAAATCTTCCTGAAGCAGTGACAAAAAAAAAACTAAAACGTGGCGATGTTGTGGCAAGACAAATGAATAATTTTGTAACTGTTTTGAAGTGGCACGATAAACGAGATGTTTTGATGATATCGACTTGCCATGACGACGGAATGTCAGAAGTGTCTTCGTGGAGAGGAACTTCGTTAAAACCAAATATGGTGATGGATTACAACGAGGCTAAGAAAGGGATTGACGTAGCAGATCAATTAGGCAGCTACTATTCACCACTAAGGAAAAGCCTCACATGGTACAAGAAAATTGCATACGACTTACTCTTCCAAGCAGCATTAGTAAATACCAGGGTGATTTTTCATGAAGCTACTGGATCTTCTGTTACTATTTTGGAGATACAGGAGACTATGATTCGTCATTGGCTTGGTGAGGTAGCTCAGAAAAAACAGCCAGCAAGACCATCAATCCTGCCAATATCGAATGTCTCCAAAAAGCATTATATTACAGAAATACCACGGCGAGATGGTAAACTCATTCGCCGACGCTGTATTGAATGCTACGCCAAAAGAAAAGAGGAAGGGAATCCTTTGAAAGCCAAACAGGTGAACACGGAGTGCTTGGCGTGTGGCAAAGCTTATTGTTTGTCTTGCTTCAATGAGGTTCACAATAAGCAATAAAGTTAAATGTTTCTGTATATCCCATTCTTTAATTTTCATTTTTGTCTAATAAAGAAACTATATAATGCTGAAAGTTTGTTTTACTTAGTTGAAAATATAAAAAAAATAAGGATAAATCACAACAGTTTTTTACTTCATTTTGAACTAGACAATGTTCCCCACACGTCCATGTACTAAAAATCTAATTTATCCTGCCACGTCCATTACAAAAACGCTTTTGAAATCACCTATGAATTTGCTCATATTTGATACATGGACGTAATAAAGACGGTACAAATATTGCGTCATGAATCACATTTGATACATGGGACAGGGAACCTGTTAAGAGACCTATTAGTACTGTCATATTGAATAACACACTTGTATTTTTTCACTGAGTTTTTATTTTGATTTTAATTCTGAACCTGACCGGTTTTGCCTTACGGCATTCTCAAAGGTTGATATTGATATTTTCAATTATGAAAACAAGTGAAAAAGTACAAGTGTTATTCAATAGGTATGTGTAGCAGATTCCACCAAGTGCCATCAATCTCCAGTATAAACAGTATTACTACTTGAATTAATTTTTATAGCATTTATTATGCTAACTTTTAAGTTCGAAAAACATTGGAAAAAATGAAACGCTCAAGTGAGACCCGAACTCACAACCTTTCCGTTACAGGGGGAATGCTCTTCCAACTTCCAACTGATATATATTATCACGTTTTTAGGTCGAGCCTTTTTATTCCACAAGGTAGTGAACCTATTGTACTCTGAAGTGCAAGACAGAGTGATGCTGACGGGACGTCACATGGTGCGTGACGTTTCTTGTAAGAATTGTAACACTAAACTTGGCTGGGTGTACGAGTTTGCCACAGAAGAAAACCAGAGGTGGGTACTTACCATTAACTAAAGATATGTGTCACTGTATGCTTTAGAACATTGTATGTTATTACTGCCTCTTTAGGAAAGTGGATGCTCCCAGTACACCTTACCAGTAAAAGTCAAATTTCTTGTCTATATTTTTTTGAATAAACTTAGTACATAGGTATTTTCATCCATGGATGTATGATGTTTAAGATGCAGCATCATTATTCATGCTTGTAAATCTCCAAAGAGGTAGGCAGAGGTGTTTAACACCCATATTTCGCCAACCGCGATACTCCGCCCACTTATTTTCGCCATCTCCATCCCACAATAATAAAATTGTAATTGTGATTTAAGTAGAAAGGCAGTAGACTTCAATAGACTTTTCTGGATGCAGTTCTTTATTGTTTTTTCTTTACTTTTCCATATTGACTTTATTATTTATTGTATATTACCGGGCTGGTAGCTAAGTGCTAACTTATCTATAATTTTCAGATACAAAGAAGGCCGGGTCATCCTTGAAAGGGCACTTGTGACTGAGAGTGACGGCATTGAAGAAATTCAAGTTAACAATGATGACTAAACCTAACATTTGACTAATGAATCAGCAATCGCGAATCCGCGGAATCTAATTAACCCTAGAAACTTGTTAAAAAGTGTACCTATGTTTACTGTGAACATGTTTTATCAATAGTAACTAACTAATTGCATTGTTTACATACTTGAGACACAGTAAGTAATAAATAATAACTTCTACATACTAAATAATAATTTATTATTTTGAACAAATTAACGTCAGCATTAAAGAACAATAAAGAATCGACGACTTACTAATCGTCACAAGGTCACAAGGCTATGTCATTCATCATAATAATAGGAATTTTGTAAAAATAGTAGGGGAGCCCAGGACAACTTTACCTGCAACACAACCCATACCCCAGTACACCTATTGAGTTTCACGGCAGTTCACAGTAGTCCGGATTTGAAAAATGAGTGACTTAGGGATCAACTTTCTCTTTTCGATTTTTTCTTTATGGTAATGGATAGATCTTATTAACCCTAATAGCAATTGTTCTAGGTAATTTTCTGAATTCTTATGGTTTGGGTAAAAAAAAATATTTTCAGTTTTCTTTGTATGGAACGGGTCATAATGAGTTCAATTGCTCCCAAGTCTTTAGCGATCCAGCTTTCAAACCTTTTTTTTCTTATTCCTTGTCCTATTTGCTATAGTGTAACACTATTAACATGTACCTAAACTTGCAATTCTGCCAGATAAAGGGATCGAAAAAAGTGAAAAATATTGAATTTGGCTATGCTAAGTTTTTAATTTTTTTACGTTCCTGTGGCCTATATTTGGTTTATGGGGCCCCACTAAGATTTTTAAGACCAAGCTTATTTCACCTGCTAAGCTGTACACAATGTACACATGCTGATTGATAGACTATATACTGCCAAACATTGTAAAGTTTTACATAGAATTTTTAGATACGTTCAAGTATAAAATAGTAAGATTACGAAATTTCGCTATAACATATATATCAAAATTGATGCAACCCTGGTATATTTAAAAAAAAAAACTTCATTTACGCATTATTATTCCTATTTGATGTCATTCTTTAATTATTGTCATAATCACTTCAACCCTAAACAGAATCTTGATATAACCAATGTAACTAATTAAGTCATTGCTACTTTTCACAATATCCAATATGTTTGCCTAAGCCTCACCGGTTTCACTTCATAGCATTTAAAATTCGTTATGTTAATAACTGAACATTAGAACTTTAAAACTATAATACTATATAGGTATGTGGGTAGATCAAAATAATGAGCAATACCAGTCAATATTTTACCCCAAAAGTTTGGGAGAAATAAGATTTAGATTTTTTAAAGGGTCAAATACATATCAGATTAAATCACAAAAAGGTGAAAATGTCAAATTAAGATTTAGCGAATACATTAAAATTATTAGGTGCGTCAAAATAGCTTTACTTAGCTTGGTCATGCTGAACAACAGTGTTCAGCATGATAAATGACATAATTTACTAAATAAAATACATTGAAGTTACGTGGATGGTGCTAGCTAGGGTGTAAATTTAGACAAATAGTTAAATCTTACTCTTCCATAAAGTTTGGGGTAAAATTTATTACTAGTATTGTGCAAAATGTTGATCTACCGACATCCTACAATATAAATATTATAATGCTCAAGATTCGCAACTGGCTCATAAAAAGACAGTGTTTTTAAATTTACTATTTGTGTTCGTTTATTGGCACTGCTTCTTACCTAGTGATCTTTTATTAATTATGGAGAGTTTAGTTAATAATTTGAATTTATTTGTCATTTTATGACATGAGTTGAAACAGTTTACGGACAGTAAAAACGTTTTTAGAACGTTTTTTACCTACAACAACTATTAAATATTTAAGATAATATTGTTATCTGAAAATTTTGCCAGAGGTTTTGCTCAAATGTAGGTACTAAATGGGAACAATCGAGTCGCACTTTAGCCCCATTTATCAGAAGAAATAAGAAGAGGTTAGAATTCAATAAATTGGCCTAAAGGATTAATTCGGCTATCGGTGAATCTTGAATTAGAAGATGAAATTGATAATGTTGAAAATCTGCCACCATCAATACCAGAAGCTGAAAAGGTTTTGAAGAAGAAGGATTAAGACAGAAACGAAGACGTTTAGAGCGATTAAATAAATCGTTGTCGCCAGAAGAACTAAAATTAGTTAAAATAAACACCTTGAAATCTACTGGAAATGAAGATATTGGAAAAATAATGGATCATTTGCTCAGTTACCCAGAAGATTAAGAAAAAGTCAAAGATTGTTTAAGAGAGAGTAAAGGAAAAGGTCGTACATATTTACCCGAGAAAGCGCTGGCTTTAGCAGTTTCACTAAAGTTATCTAAGTGGTAATATATGAACCTCAGAAAATCTGACCGCGAAGATGGCTCTGATTTGTATCCCTCTTATCATAAACTATTGGAAGCAAAATTAAGGTGTTATCCAGAGTAGGAAGACATTATAATAACCGAAGATGGAGTTTCTTTTAAACTGCAAGCTTTACTCAATTTGACGACATCTAGACTTTTGGAAACGATTAATTTTGATTTGGACTTTTTTTGCGATTACGTTCTGACCTAGTTAACTTAATTGGATTCTGACATATTTATCTTTTTTATAAATTTTGACATCATTTTAATATTTTGTATGCCTCAGGCAGATCATAGCTTAGACTAATATAACGTAGGTATATTCTATTACCTATACTTCACGTAATAAATGAATTTGAATTGAATTAGATAAGTTGTTCATAATAATAAGGTATAGATAGAATTTTATAATGTTTGGCAGTATCTAGTCTATCAATCTCCAGGTGCACATTGTGTACAGCCTAGCAGGTGAAGTAAGCTTGGTCTTAAAAATCTTAGTGGGGCCCCATAAACCAAATATAGGCCACAGGAACGTAAAAAAATTAAAAACTTAACCTAACAAAATTCAATATTTTTCACTTTTTTCGATCCCTTTATCTGGCAGAATTGCAAGTTTAGGTACATGTTAATAGTGTTATACTATAGCAAATAGGACAAGGAATAAGAAAAAATAGGTTTGAAAGCCGGATCGCTAAGGACTTGGGAGCAATTGAACTCATTATGACCCGTTCCATACAAAGAAAACTGAAAATATTTTTTTTTACCCAAACCATAAGCATTAAGAAAATTACCTAGAACAATTGTTATTAGGATTAATAAGATCTATCCATTGCCATAAAGAAAAATTCGAAAAGAGAAAGTTGATCCCTAAGTCACTCATTTTTCAAATCCGGACCACTGTGCAGTTGCTCCTTTAAAAGCGAAAATAAACCAAATTATGGGAAGGAGTGGGAGAGCAGTTCCCAGGTTTCAAAAGTTCAAGGTTTGACAGCTGGGAAGCTAGGGCGAAGGAAGAAAACTGGAAGTGTAACCCTATACAGTTTATGTTCTGAAATTGCTATTCTAGGACTAGGTATACATACACAAGACAATGCAATGCATAAGGAAAATTCTTCAGTACGTAGGCACCTTATCTGTGGTCATTGACCTGTTTTTATGGCACCATTATGATTCATCGCACCCTTTACTACTTAGTTGTAAAACCTACACTCAGACTAAAAAATAACTTCGACGGAACATTTAGAACTAGCAAGTGAAGTCGCAAAAATGAATATTAAAGTAGTGCTATCTTGTTCGCACTCCTTGTGAGCACGCACGAGTATGAGCGAGATGGCACCACTTTAGTATTCTTTTTTGTGGCTTCACTTGCTAGTTCTACATGTTCTGTCTATTTTATTCTATTAGTCCGAGTACCTTCACTACAACTAATAAATAGTAGTGACCCTAGACAGCCTCCGTGGCGTGGCGGTAGTGAACGCGACCTGTATGTATGCATGAATATAGGTATTTGCATTGGTCTGGTCGTGCCTCGGAGAGCACGTTAAGCCGTCGGTCCCGGTTGCCATATAAACATGTATGGCAGTCGTTATAAGGGAAATGGGTGAAATGGCCCACATAGAGTAGCTGATCACCCGTCGATCTAACGGCGTCCCCACTGGCAGTAGTAGTAGTAACCCTTTAGGTACCTATGTGATGTATTTTAGTACCTACGTATTTTATTCGAAAAAAAAAATAGGCAGACATTTTATCAAGACTCAGGGATTTATGTCCTCAGAGAAAAAATTCTCGTCTGCGTAGGCGTCAAAGGTATCAAAATAAAAACAATTACGAAGTTGGTATCACATTTTATTGATAATATAGAATAAAACACAACATATATTTTTATCCGCCGATAAAACTTTTCCACTACCTTCTGCGTTTACTTTTAGCACGTTTATAAATGGAATAATAGTTTAAATAAAACGCCAACGATATAATAAAATGTTATTTATAGAATTCAAGCAGTGATAACAATTTATTATTGATTTCAAACGATTTGTGGATACCTATAATAATATAAATAAATCGAGTACATAATACAACTATCTTTCGCTATTACATGCGGGTAATTGAAATTTAAAAAAAGCATTTAACCTGGCGATATTTCTACGGGGAGTTCCTATATCGTATAGTCCGGGAGCCAAGCTAGAGTGCCCTACTAACGTTGTTCTGTTGATATAATTATAACTGATTTTATATTAGATCCAATATAAATAACGTGTATCATCATTATCACTGCCTGAATTCGCCTACTTATACAAACTTACTTCGTAGTCTATGCGTATAAACAAAAAATATACATAAAATACCGCACCTTCACTCTATCATCAAATACTTCGCATAAAAAGCACCTCCGATTCCAAGTTTTGACAAGAATAACATATAAATAAAATTGTTGCTCAAAATGGCGGTTCTGCTGTTATTAACTTTAGTTTCATCGCACCTGTATTAATCGAATCGAATTAATCGTGAAAACTAAATCATATTTCACACAGAACAAGAACGAGTAGCGCGACAAGACTAAAGTTTCAACTGTATTTAATTGAAACAAATCCCGCCATTACAAGATTTTGTTCGTCTGCAGCTGATTATTAGCTCGTATTACGTTTCAATTTCATACAAACGATACTTTTAAATTAACTGCGCATACCTACATTAATTTTCAAAAATGACATTTCAACTTATATTGCTTAAAATATTTTAAGGTACAGTAAGCTTCAGAGAAAAGGAACCCCCCTTGAGGATAAAACCATTATCAAGGGGGGTTCCTTTTCTCTGAAGCTTACTGTACCATGTTGGACGTTTCTTGGCCGTGCAAGTGTGCGAATTTAATTTAAATATACCAATGATCAGTAGGAGCTTATAATACGTACCATATTAAACAATATACACAAGAAAATCACTGACAACGATTACCGTCATAAACATATACTTATACATATTTTATTATATTTTTCGAAATCATTTACTTATGTCCAATTGATTCTTTCTCTTTTGTAAAATAAGAAAAATAACTACATTTTTAGAAATATAAAATGCTTGCATAGATACTTCATTTTCAGAAAACTACTAATCTAATGAAATGTCTGTATAATTGTATTCCATGACGTATATTTTCTAGGAGTATCTAAATCTAAGTGCATGAGACTGATGCTTTAATGCATAAATACATTACTTAACATTTTATTATTGCGATTATTGTTTTATATTGATTAAACATAAACCTATTGGGCATTCAATTTAGGTAAAGGGAAAATTGAGGTAAAGAAAAATAAGGCACCTAAATTAGATAATAATAGCATGTTATACATTTAAGTGAGAATTCGGGGTCAATATCAAGACTTAAGAAGTAATCTATTGATTGAGATGCAATTTTATTTTCGAACTGTCAAAAAATTGAGCTGATTAGAAAAATGGAAAGGAGGCAATGTGATGATGCAATTTCATCTTAAAACTGTTGTAAAATTTGAGCTGAATTGAAAATGCAAAATTTTCAGAAATTCCTGTGGCAACAGTGCCACACTGAAATTGTTATGGCAGATTATACATAAAATTGCACCGCCTGTAGCCACTTTTAGACTAATTGCAATTGCAGCGAAAAATATGAAGTCCTCAAAACGTATGCTCACTTAAGTATCCTAACATACATATGTATCATAACTGTGAACATGATCGTGAAGTGGCAATACTTCCGCCAGTTTGTTTAAGCGTATAAATTTAGAATCAGTTACGTTAAATTGCAATAAATTTTACAGTAGCGTTGGACCTGCCTTTTGAGGCTCATCAAAGACATATTATCATTGAGTCACAGATTTGTTTGAAGATTTTCGTTGATCTCTTATAATCTAGCACCTACTAAACATTACGAATGTTATACGACACATAATAATTATATCAATAGAATATTGATAGCTTCCATATCTAGAGAAAAAAAAGTAAGGGATTTCGTTTTACACCAAAATAAAAATGCACCTAGACATCCCTTGACATAAATTGTCGACTAATCATATCCTGGAAGAGGAGTAGGACTAATAGGCATTGCTGCGAGTTTACCTTTAAAAAAAACACGCTATGTACACCTCAAGAGCAGAAGTGAAGTCATGAAATATCATTGGTGGCTAAAAAATACACGAAGCGCTTCGCCTACTACCGTTTCACGATATAATACTATATACATTTATTAATGTTGCTTAAAATATAGTACCGAAGCTTTGAGTAAGCACGTGATCTTATCTATTGCTACGTTACAAACCGAGTACATCTGAAGGCAAAACTTTTGAACTTAGAATACAGTCACGATACAATGCCAATATTATTAAATTCTAATTTCTTACTAATCTTATTAAAATTCACAGCATACCATAAACCTATAATTTAAGATTAAATCTTTCGTAATTTGTACTCATACATAATATTGTATAAAAATGTTATTTTGGTTTATAATCTGAAAAAAAACAAGCACCAACATACGAGGGAAACAAATAATTTCTTTATAAAACAGAAATAAAGGGCTATTAATCAGTAATTACCACAAGTGTAAGTTAACTCTAAAGCAGATAAATTCACAGATGAAATAATTGAAAAAAGAAGGTGAGTCGCGTCCACGGTGTACGATCTGTCAGTCATATTTTATACTTTAATTTCAGGTTAAAGGCTTTGCCATAAAACCAACGTCGGTGATTAACTTCCGACAACTACCTACATATTTCATTTTACAGGTTGTACCTACAAATAACAATACATTAACATTTAGACGTGGCACAAACCTGACGACGTTACGTGTCAAAGTTTATAAAAAAAATTGTTGTAATATAAAAAATAACACACTTTTCAATTCAAACTCCAATTCGAGATCACGTTTAAGTCAATCTCCTGACTTTCGTGTAGTGCAAAATTAAAGCAACAATGTGATAAGTTAGTCTGGTCGCCGTTAATATAAGTATAACCACTTATTATTACGTTCTACGCCCTTACCAGCTTCTTGGATATACACTTCATATTCTTCAGTACTTTGATCGACCTACCCTCATCTGTTAGTGGAAGAGACTAATAGAAGAATAATTAGCTCTTAGATCTGCTGTAAATTAAAACCAAACCTCTCAAAAGGTTACGTAAAAATTCATACCCGTAAAAAATACATTAAAAAGAATGGCAAATGTTCCTTTTTTTAACTATAAAACTAATATTTAACGGCCATTTGAATGAATTATATTTGATTTAACTAAAATTCTCACCATTAACAGATCACAATATTATTAATACATATTAAATGAGGGTAGATCGTTTTATTAAGACTCATCTTAGACTAATAGAACCGATAAAATTACACACAATGAGATTTGTTTACCAACATTTCGATTGAAAATACGGTGCTTTAAATCACTTTCAAAAATTCTTACATAGTTTTATTCTTAAAAACATCATCATCAACATCTGGTAAAAAAAATGTAAATGGCATTGTTGTAAATACAGAACAAGTTTTAATTGTATGGTGGAAACCATAAATACAAAATACATATGTAGTAGTGTTCCGGCAAACAGAATAACAGGAAGTCAATTTTCATTTAGGCCACAACAGTATTAAAATTAAGGCAGAAATATGGGTTGGTCAAAAACTCCGTGCGCTATTATAGCAAGTTTAAATAAAAAACATATTTCTTACAAGGAAAAGGCTCTTTCCGTTACAAACTAAGTTTTAACAGAAATAATAATAATCTTGTTCTCCGTTTGATTTTACTTTTTAATTCGTTCTGGCCTAATGGCGGCTGTTATACTGTGACGCAACTAAGGACGTATATTCATCTCCTTCTAACAACAGGTAACCCGTATGGCGTCATAATACTATTTTATTTCCCTTTCTTCCCGCTATATTTTTTGTGTCGTTTTTAAGAGTCAAAATGTTCCTGTATAACTCGTCTATTAATATAAAACGTCATTGGTTCTTTTAGTATTTAAAGCTAGCGGTAAAAAATGCACGGACTTTTTTATCAATCTCCATTTCTTTTAAAAAAGCAATTTCATTCATTTATAGCTTTTCAAACAATTTAAAATAATAATTTTGGCAATAAGTAGGATTATTATCCACAGTGCTAATGATGCAACAAAAATCTTTATAACACGTTCATTGTGCGAAAAATTAACATAAAAAAGTTTTTAAATATAACCTTCCATTTTCAATAGTATTTTTTATTTTTAATTAATTTTTAATCTACAGAACGTTGCGACGTCTGTACTTTACAATATAATACCTAATAATAGTATTTTAATAAATAATATTGCTATATTATGTACTTATTATTTTCGTTCAACGTTATAGGCTATAAAAATACATTCAAACAAACGAACTGATATGGGATTTATACTTTTGATAGGTACAATGTAATGTTATAATTAAATTTCCCTCAACAATATGAAACTGTATGAAAGTCTGCCCGGATTTAGTTCCAACGTATAAAAAATTACGCATACCTCTATCTAACTACCAAAGTGGAGCACGCACGCCTATTTTTCCATTTTTGTTCAACATTGTGATAAAGATCAAGATACATAATATATACAGTTGCGTGTTGTTCTGTCAAACGCGCAGTAGCGTGTCGTCAACGATAACATAATATTTTCTATGTACCCTCAACAATAAACATATTTTCAACACTTTCCCATTTACAGAATTTTAACAGCTATAAGACCTTTTATGAAACAGAATATAGAATAAATTAAATTCCTACATTGAGGATTATAAAACCTTACATACAAACAGACATATACTCACGCCGTGTTTCCTGTAGAAGTGTATATTACACATACTTCAGGATCCTAATTTTATTAAACCTTTCAAACATGCAGACTAATCTCACCGCGCGCTTATGCAAACGGTATGAAAATGATCTGCAGGGGTGAAAGAATCAGTTGGTTGTCGCTTGTCCTTACGAACGGGCGACATAACAACCAATTGGTGGTGCACTCACGAATATGTTCGGGGAGCTGGCTATTGACGCTAGAAGTAAGCTGTGTGTCCAATCCGAGGCCAAAGTCAGTAGCCGATAGCAAGCTCTCCCGACATTCCTGAAGTGAGCTGCATGCTGACATCGAATTCGTATATTATAAAAGAGCATTACAACCAGTTATTGAGATGATGAACGATAGTTTAGGTATTTATCCCAACAGGTTACTCCATTCACCTGCTAGCGGTAGGACAAGTGCCACTATGGTAATTTGAAGCGGTGCAAAGCAAATGATAACACAGATACGGCACTTATTACTGTGCGTAGTGAATATTTGACGATAGCTGGATTGTATGTTAATTTCTTATGGTTTAAGGCTATTTTACATCTTCGTTACGGTAATAGTTTCGATGCAACTGTATCTTCACTTTACCTTAAACTATTTATAAATTATTGTTTTCTTAATAGTATAATAACGTTTTCGTTGTTAACTGTACGCTTAGAGTTTAAAAAATATGCCGTCTACAAATGCAAGTTAGATGATGCAATGTGTCATACTCATAAGGGATAACGGCGTGTGACGAAACACGGTGACATTATACTATCGTATCTGCTTCATATATATGTGTATCTACTAATTTGTGGATAAAATTTTGTAAAAAGTTTAACATTATTATAATAAATCAATTTTAGCGGCGCATTATTGAATGGGTCGATAGTTATTTAAGCGACCCTTTTATCACGTGTTTTCCCGGGAAAAAGCTTTCGATAGAAGCTTCTTCGCCTGTTTAACGCGCTTCATAAAAAAGGCAGCGGATGAGTTCGAACGCCTGGGGACTCGGACTCTACCCTAACACCTCTCTGATTTTCCGTGTCAATAAATTCTAAGGCAGCCATGTAAATAAACTTATATTGCGCTTCATTTTGTACCATACCAGAACGTTGGTCTCGTACCATTTGAACTGTACGATGTATGTCTATCTCGCAGTCAAATCCTCCTTTTCTTATTTGATCAAGAATCATATCAATAACTATAAAGGTACCCGTTCTACCGATACCCGCAGAACAATGTACGCAGACTACCACTTGTTCGGGAGGGTCGGGCCCAGTCATGATCTGTTGTAATCTATAGTTTACATCTAATAATATGTTCAATACTCTCCCCGGTTCAGAAGGAACGCCATGATCGGGCCACGCTGTGAAGTGGAAATGATAAATGGTTCTGCTAGTGGCTTCATCCTTTTTTGTGACCAGAAAACGTCGTAATGTGTAATCCGGCGTAGATGATTCGTATTCGTTGTAAATGGTATACTTTTTGAAAACTTCCGTTTTGTGCAGTTCAGGCCAGTACCGTTCGCATTTTACTTTGCCACGTTCAATCTCCTTCGTCGTCATTATAATGATACGCACGTCCTCTTGCCATATCATGGACCAGAAGGGATATATTGTGGATGCCAAGCAGCCTTGAGTGGCTATGTAAAGCTTGTGGTAGACGTGTCTTACGACTCCATTTTCCGTTATCTCTGTCGATTTTGGTAAAGAGGTGTTAACGTAATTCGGATTACTGCGCAGGATTACGGGTGGTTCGGAAGTTGGAGACTGCTTCGCCGCGTTCGGTTGGTTCTTAGGGCTTGATTTTTCTACATCTTCGGTGATGATGATGGTATGTGGTGGAGAACCCTTGTCTTTATTTTTGGAAGGTGTCCCATCCCTGCTCAAGGATCCGTTTTCGAAACTACCGTTACCCGAATCGTGATCGGGGCTCCAATCGGGACAGTCGCATCGAATGTAATTAGCGTTGATGTAGTCGGCGCCGGGAGGAGCATCCGGAGGTATATCTTTCAGAATCACACGGGTTCGATCGAACGGTATAATATTTTTGTACCTGTTTTTTCTTATATTCTCAGGTTTAGATCCCTCCATCCTGTCAAATATTTGCAGGTTTTCCATCATTTGTAAGGTTTCAAATTCTTCCCAAAATCCTGCTTTATACGCCATGCTTTCAATTGGACCTTCGTTTTCTTTTTGAAGTTGTTTTACCCTAGTGTGGAAATGTCTAACTTGAATTCGAGTGGCGTTGAACGGCTGTATCAGTCGTAAAACTTCACCTGTTGTCTCGACCATGGGGAAATTACGATAATGATCTATGAGACTCACCAGACTGTCAAACTTTTGACCACCACCAACGTCGTAGCCTTCGTGCTTACGAACGATGACGTGTGTAACTCGGTCGCGGGTTCGCACCGATAGGACATAGTCGCCGGGCTGCCGCTGTGACTCTCGGACAAGAAATGAACCGTTTTTCCCGTTCTCCAACATGAGTCTTTCAGCATCCTTGGCAGTAAGTTGTCCGTGGTACCAGCGCTCGGTGGTAGGGTCAGCGCAGTTGAGAGGCGTTTTCAACTTTATTATGCTACCATTCTTTTCGCGCAGTTGACACTGATTGTCCATGTAGTACTGAACGAGTTCGGACAAAGTGGCGAACTTTTCGCCGCCGTATAGGTCAAGGAACTCACCATTGTTTTGTATTTTAATGTGAGTTATATCCGTGTTTCGTCGCACGGAAAGAGTGAAATCGCCCCTTTTACTCATGCTGGGTCGTGCTAAGAAGTAACCGTCGCCACCTTGCTCCATGAGTAGTTTTTCGGCTGCCACTCCTGACAGTGCCGGGTGAAACCATCTTCGTGTGATCATCTTACGCTAACAAAAGCACCAACTCGTTACTTACAATTGTACCTTTATATTACAGTGTGATTGTTTGGCCGCCAGCATTCACGATGAATATCCTCGTTACTCATCTGAAATGAAACAAATCCAAATTAATACATTGCATATAGGTACTTACCTACCACATAAAACATAAATTTTTATCAGGGTTATGATTTGCAAATAGGAATTTTTCATTCTTAAAGATATAAAGGAATTTCTCTCATTGCTATGATTTTATTTGATTACAAATTTCTAAGAATTACCCTGAACGACATCAAGCAGCGCAACGCACAAGTGGAACCTCAGCCTTAGTCAAACCGATGCTATGTTCAAAACAAGCAACAAGTTTGTGGACATAAATTGAGTATGACTTCACTCCTAACTTATTATAAAACTAAAACAACAAATAATCTCAATCATAATAAGACATATTTAACCCAAATGAAGGTCACATCACAAGATCACACAAGAGATTTACGTTACTGCCTATGCACAATCCCAAACAATTATTGTTTATGTATGAGTCATACCATACTGCACTTCATTATCATAGTAAGTAGTTGTTGATTCACACAAGTATGATCAGTAATTTTGCATGATACTATCCCTATTATTATTTTGACTACTCAATTCACACAAGCTGAGTTTATTAGTGTGCCAAACGAAAATGAATGGAATTATGTGCTGGTAAAGAAATATAGCCCTGGAGTATAAAGGTTCTAACTAAAGTGTATCAATATTGGCTTATATCATTGAAATGCCTATACAAATATAAACTGTACATAGACGTTGCAGCTGGGATTCCCACTCAGTGCACGCAAATATATATTTGTTTACATGAAAATGTCTATTCGCAATGATCTAGGTCATTCTATGTACATAATTATGATTGCAATATGTATTTAATTTTGCAAAGCGTAAGTGTCATTGCTCTCAGTTTGTTTACAAGGCACTACTGTTGATTCTCATGTACAGGAGTAATAGGGGATAGAATGTGGGCGGGATAAGTCACATTAAAAAAATATATTAACCAAACCATTGATTTTCCGCAACAAAAGCAACAAACACATTTTTTTGTCTTGTGACAATCAAAAAGACGATGAAGTTTGTACTGTTTTGTATGTAATGCCAGCTAGTGCATAACTGTAGTCATGCTTCAGGGAATCTATTAGTCAAACTATTACATTGTTAGTGTAGTTAAAAAATCAATGTGTCACACAGAATAGGCAAAGGATAGATAAGAAAGAATAGGTAAAGAGGATGAGCTGTGCGGTATAAGGCTACCTAGATAAACATTTATGTTATTCAGATCGAGGATGACCTAAATACTGTAAAAAAAAATATGGAAGTATAGCTTAATGGATTAAGACATGATAGAAAATCTGTGTGGTGACAGAGAAAGAATACAAGTATCACCAGCCTATCTCATCGTAAGGGTGTTTTAAAGGCGACTGATGGAACAATACACAGGGATGACTTAGATGTTGAGAGGGAGCGTAGGTCGCTGGCTATCAGATGTAACATGGTTGTCTGGAGGTTTGCACGTTGTACGAATACAGTTAAAGTGAATCTCTTTAAGCCTTCTGTCAGTCCTTCTACACTTGCAGCCTGTGGACGTGTTGCACTCGGCGGGCATACAGCGACCTGCGCATCCAGTATAACAACGCATTCAGGATGCTGTTGGGGCTGTCGCGGAGGTGCAGTGCGTCAGGAATGTTTGCAGAGGCCCACACGGACAATTTCTATGCTATTATTAGAAATCGTTCGGCCTCTGCCTTGGCACGACTCCGCTGCAGCTCCAACAGTCTTCTGAGTGTGTTCAAGGACCGGTGGGACTCGCCCTTGTTGCGACACTGGATGGCGCTGCACTCGAGTGGAGTGTCATCCACTCGAGTGTAGTGTCATCGGTGTGGATAGTGGGGTGTTATTTAAATTGAATTTATTACTAACATTAGTTCTTAAGTTAAATTGTTACTAACACTATGGATCGAAAGGTCTGAGAATAAATGAATTCTAATTTAATTTTTAATACACTGACGATATCACTGTGAGAGAAGGAAAACTCGAAAAAAAAGAACCCTGTACCAACATACAGTAGGCCAAAGCCTCTCAACATTGGGAGAGGCCTATGTCCAGCAGTGGACTGTCATAGTCCAATTCATTGATGATTGGGAACGGAAAATGTATTTCACTGAACCGAATTACTGACATAGATATATTAAGGTTAAGCATACCTGAAGCCGGTAAGTATGTATGAAAAAAAAATATGAAAGTGGAAGAAGCAAAAGGCTGGGTTAATAAGAGGTGGAAACATGTGATTTCTACTTACCACATGTATACATGCACTAGCTTTTGCCAGCGGCTCCGCCCGCGTGGATGTCGGTTATCGCGACCAAAAATAGCCTATGTCCTTTCTCATGGTCTAATCTACCCCTATACAAAATTTCATGAAAATCGGTACAGTGGTTTAGGGGTGAAAGCGTAACATACAGACAGACAGACAGACAGATAGAGTTACTTTCGCATTTATAATATTAGTATGGATTACTTAAACATTGTATAACATATTTATACTATATACATACAAACAGATTTGTGACAGGGACTGATCTACTTAGGCTTGTTACAGTTTAATTTTTTTTTTTATGGAGAGGACAGCTGATTTGAGTCAGGAAAATAACTTTGTGGTTTCCTTTATAGATAGAAGTTTGTAGAATATTCATTTCACTTACTTCTAATACCTTAAGGCTGGTTTCTTTTCTTTGTTTCCTAAACTGGTAGCAAGGAAAAAAATACTTTCAAGTTTATTTATAGCCTCAAAAAATTAGGTAAAGATTTACAATAAAGAGTTTTATATCTATCTAAAGCTCCATGGAATTAGAAGATCGCAGCTATTGGCATTATAAATGGTTCAACTTTTATTTAAATTATGAGTACATTGCAGTTTTATTAATTTTCAGGAAATCACTAAATTAAAAGATTATTGTATAGTTGATGTTATTGAGCGATTTCTTAGATAACAGTATATAAAACGTCTGCAGGTAACACCGCATGCTGATACTAGTATTACTATATTGTGTACATTCAATATACGCTGAACTAAAGCACAAAGGACACTTTAAGATCAGTCTCGTTCCAATATCTATGATGTGGGTTTCGACAAATAATTGTAAAACATTACACTCACCTCAAAAAGGCACCCTTTCAGCTTACAATATCCGTCAAAATAGGAATTATATGAATCGAAGTGCTGTTGCTATGCTGACACTTGGTAGTTTTTAAACACTATTTTCAAGGGCGCACACACTTAAAGTCATAATTCATGGGAAGTATCAACAAAAGATAATATCAAACTTAAAAATTAACGCGATATTACATACGTAAACTAAACCAATAGTGGAAAAAATATGTCACATAAAAGAAGCAGAAAATGAACTCCGTGCCGAACTGCCGAAAGATATTTAATGTTGCCATTTGCATTGCAAAAGGTCGTATTGTGCTATTCCTCCTATCCCATGTTTCGCAAGGTATCGATGTTATAGTGACTTATTCGTTAATATTGTTCTATACGGTATTTCAATTGTTCTAGTGCTTGAGCTCCTTTCTCACTATTATGGATGTATAAACATATCAAATGGTTTAAGTTTTATGATAAAAAAATTAAATTGTATTGAAATTATTTTCAGAAGTACAAAATGGTTTAAACATAAAATAGACCCTGAATATTGGGTAAAACTCTTGACGATGGCATCACTACTCCAAGTGTCAAAGAACTTTTCCTTGTATAAAATTTAGTCTGTGCTTATGTCAGAACTCCGCGGTCTTGAGTAACCATAGATAATTTTAGTATAAGTTTAGATAATCTGTGATTTCAATGGAATGGGAGAAACTTAAATAAAGATTATGTACAGTACCCAAGTACTTTAGTTTTCATCTGAAAGGAAAAAAGGGATGAGTATGGAGCCTAACCCCCCTCATTAAGATCTTTGAGGCCTAAGCCCACCACAAGTCTGTTTTTATTTGCTGATTGATGGACGAGGCTCTCGTACAGGCTTCATCGAGATTGGGTGATCAGACGCTCCAGTAAAAGCCAAAATAAATCTAAATAAAAAGTGGTGTAGGAGACCGCATCACGAGGACCAAAGCGCAAGCTTTGGGTGCAATTCAGATCAGGCACGCAAATGAAGGAGGCCTTTATTGCCCGTGGTTCACCCGCATTGTCCACCTAGGTGGTCCATGGGTAAAAAATATTTCCCGTGGTCCACTGGAATATCCATATTATTCCATCATTGTATAACGAAAGGATAACATTGATAGTGAGACATGGTGAGAAATAAACGTTTATTATTATTATTATTATATTCAGCATACAAGTAATTGTTGAAAGTTTACGTAACTAAAACACATTGAAATAGGTATAAAATTAAACTATTTGAATATCATTTTACAATATAAAAAAGATATTTAACTAAAGTACGATATTTCACATCATAAATAAAAAGCTTAATTGCGATCCAATATTCATATTGTTAGCGAAAGATTAGCTTAATTGTAAAATAAATTAAATCTGTATTTTAACCAAATATGTTTTCCGTTACCATATCAGCGGAGTTTTTCTAAAGCCTCTCCCACAGAAATTTCTTTGGATACGAGTTGCATTTGAATATTTGTAATATAGTCATCATTTTCAATGTCTAATTTTCGTCTTTTTGATTGTAATTTTTTCATTTCTAAGAGCACACACACTTAACAGTCTTATTAAAATTGTGGTATTTTTATTTATTTTTTATTAAGTTTAGAATGAAAACCCTCCAAAACATTATTTGTTCTATGCCTTTCCCCGAAAACCGATAATATTTGGCTAAAATACAGATTTTTCCAAAAACTATCAATGTATTTAAAAAAACTTATCATATTCAGTTCGCGGCCTTCACTTTTTATATAATTATAGCCGTCGAGCATAATTTCAGCTGGTAGAAGCGGAAGAACTGCTGTGAGACAGACTATCCTAGTTTGCCCCTTAGATTTCAGTTTTAATAATTTTCGTTTACGCCATAAAGCTTGGTGCCAGTGATAATAACAGCCACGTATTTCTGTTCCTGGATAAACTTCGAGAATGGAATTTATGGCTCCTTTTTCGAAATCGGAATGGTATTTTAAGGGTCTAAAATTTGGTAATGTAGATTTAATAAGATTAAATAATATACTATATGTAGCCTGACTTTTGTTAGGTAATAATGCAAATATGAACGGCATAACATTTGTTGTTTCAATAGAACTACCAATATCTCCGTGAATGGAATATAGTTGGTAAAACGGTTTTGGACAGCTTTTAAAGGTCCCGTCACCCATAAACTCTTGTACTTCTCCGATTTTTTGCCTGGCGTGTGGGGAACAAAACAAGATAATTCGTAAATCTTCGTAGTAATAAGAAGGCTTCGAAGGCACAACTACTTCTTGCAAATTCGTAAATTTCGTTTTGTGAACTCCCAATGCCTTATTCCTTATATCATATATCTAAACAATGTTGGATGCTGGACATAGACGGTATTGCCGTTACAATATCTAGACCCTTATTTTTAATTTTATTGATAGCTCTTTCATATAACTCCGGCACAGGTCGGGTGGATACTTTCACTTTGTCTTTTAAAAGAGCAACTACCTTTGCAATTTCATTTTGAGATAAATCAGGTGAGCACGTATGATCTTTGGCTTTGATTATGCATTTGTCCTGAAAGAAAATTTGGATGGTATAAGTAAATATCGACGACTAAATCTGCGGTCGTCTAAAAATTAACCACATATTGCATTAAATAAAAAGAAAATTACTTACTTTTACACGAAAAATTATATTTCCTGAGCATTTCAACTTTTTATATGCCGAGCATCTCCACATTTCCGTTTCATTTTTAAATTTTTTGACTTTGTAATATTGATGTCCTGCAGACAAAAGTACTATGCCTCCTTTTCTTTTAGGCGATTGGCACACTGCGACGCGCGACGCGGCGTCGAGCGTTGTAGCGTCGACGCGGCGTTGCGCTCGTCGCCTCTACGGAGCTCATTTTGTATAGAAAAACGCGGGGTCCCACACACTGACAACGCAATCACGCGCGTTGCGGCAGAATACGCGCGTACAACCAGAAAACGCGAGGTATGGCACACTGAAATCTGCCATCACGCGCGTGTTTTTCGAGGGATTTTTAGTCCGAGAGCTGTTAGAAATTTCTGTGTAGGTAATTGAGTAGAATTTTAAATTAATATTATTGCAATGCAACATGACTATTTAACGGTAAATTTAGAGCGCTTTCACACCAACTGACGTCCGATATCCAATATCCGATATCCGAGACAGGAGGAAGTCAAATATCGATGCCCAATATCGGGTATTGGAGCCGACACCACTGTTTTGGCTCGTTATCGGAACACGCAGAGACTGCAAGCGACTTTCAACCTAAATGGCATTTTCTTAGTTACGTCTCTTTTCGCGTTAATAGTTGACGTTGATCATGAATATAAGAAAAAAAAAATAGTTACTATGTCATGTCAATAAGTCGAAAATAGCTTGCACTTTTAATCATTTTCTTTTCATCTCTAGCTTTCTTAATATAGTCTGGGCTATCGAGCTAATGGTCGGATGGCTTTACTTTACTTTTCTCAAAATTTTAGATTACTTCACACACCCCTTTTATCTTGGTGTGCCTAATTCGCTTTGAGCCTAAATCGCGTTATGCCTAGACCAAACGCTAGTTTGGCCAAACGCGAATAAGACCAAAAACGAGTTAGGCAAAAGGCGAGTTAGACCGAAAACGAATTAGGCAGAAGGCGAGTTAGACCGAAAACGAGTTAGGCAGAAGGCGAGTTAGACCTTATGCGAGTAGTAGTTAGTATCGTTTCGTCTAAAAAGTAGATAGTCTGAAGCCCTTTTGAAGTCCGGAGGATGTGAAAAAGTCCAAGGCCATAGTTCGGTTCATAACAAACGCAGGACTTGGTGAGCAGATAGAGATAGCACAATAGATCTGCGAAAGGGGTCCAGTGAGGGTGCGCAGTCCATCTGGCTAGGGGGTGTCCTACCTTGCGTTTGCCTGGTCTCGGTCTCCACTCTAGGACTCGTCTGCTCCAACGGCCATCAGTCCTTCGACAGATGTGGCCAGCCCATTGCCATTTGAGCTTGCTTATTCAGCGAGCTATGTCGGTAAATTTGGTTCTGTGTCGGATGACCTCATTCCGAATTCTATCCTTCAAAGAAACTCCAAGCATAGCTCGCTCCATAGCCCGTTGCGCGACTTTTAGGTTATGGACTAGCCCTTCCGTCAGAGTCCACGTTTCGGCACCGTAAGTCATAACAGGTATGACGCACTGGTTAAAGACCTTTGTTTTCAGGCATTGACAGGTGGCAGCTGCATTCGTAATCATGTTCAAAGAAATTGTAAAAAAAAATATAATTGGTATGTGAATGTCACGGTCCAAGTAGTAACAATAATTTGATTCTTTTAATATTATTATGCAGAAATCGATTGAAACTGAATAAAAACAAGGTAGACTTTTAGGCATAACGCGACTTAGGCTCAAAACGGACTAGGCATACAAGGAATTAGGCAAATAGCTAAATAGACTCAACGCTTTTTGACATAATGCGAATTTGGCTCAAAGCGAATTAGGCAAATAGCTAAATAGACTCAACGCTTATTTAAAAGTAAGTTTTGGCATAACGCGACTTAGGCTCAAAGCGAATTAGGCACACCAAGATAAATACCTACAAAAAAAAGTCTAAATCTCTCGGACTATACTAGCTCTCTCGCGTCCACGCGCGTCGACGAACGACGCCGCGTCGAGCGTTGCAGTGTGCCAATCGCCTTAATAAAAAAAAATTGGCCATCAGACATTATGTACCGTGATGATGATAATATTACAGACTTCTTTTTCTATTCTAAATACGATAAAATATGATGTTAAATACGAGTAAATGATATTGATTTGACATTGTCAACAAAAGACAACACATTTTGTATTTCATTCAATGATATTACATACAAAAAAGAGGCAGATATGTTATTAGACTGTGCCTGGTGAAGACGCGAAAACGTCCCAATTGGGACGTATCGCATTTAGTATAAGTCTGGCAAACGCCGAGTTGTCACGTATGTAAGCGCATAATAAAATGGCAATAAAAATGCCACCGTGTATTTTTAAAAATGTACAAATAACGACACTAAAATCAATAAAACACGAAGGACCTTCTATCACATGTAAGTACATACAATATTACCGATTTTTTAGTGTATTTCATTAAAATTAGTTTAATAATATTTTTAAAATAATGGCGGCAAAGAAAAAGGACAGAAATACTTTTTGATATGAGCACGACAAGGACACAACAACACTGCTTGCATAGATTATCAGTACAGATGCGACATAGGGTAATTTTCAGTTTACTGCCTACTAAGGTAATAATTATGACCTGCTGTTCAGTTTTATTTGTTGTTTAAAATTGAGTAACATAATTTTTGTTTTATTTATTTGTTGTCCTTTAAATAATTGTAATAACCTAAATTTTTTTTCAAGGTTTCCGACTAATGAAGTTCGACTTCAAGAGTGGATTGCAATTGTTAAAGAACAACGAAATGGGTTTGACTGGACACCTTCAAAAAGCAGCAGAATTTGTAGCAATAATTTTGAAGCCACTGAGAGATATACTTCGAAAAAAGGAACATTGCTCAGGAAGAATATAAATAACTGACAAATATACCACTGTTCGGCTTCATTCTGCTCATAAAAATAATCCCAAAATAAAAAAAAACTTTCTAAGAGGCAGAAAAGAAATTAATTAAATTTATTTGAAGGAGTTTAATTTTTGATTATAACGTCAGTACGGCACAATGGTTTTATTTTCGAGAAGTTTCCTAATTAACTTTTTGAATTATTATCATTTTCTGAAATAAATAATGACGTATTATTTTTTCATCGAATTTCATTTCTTGCCTACCAACGAAATACCCCTTCTGTTCAACAAAATCATAATCTATGCTTCGAAGCGATCCTACGAGTGCAATCGTCCGAATCATTCCGAATTATAGCTATCTTTTTTACTCACGTGCTTATCCCATCTTTCGTACTACTTTAACGCTAATTGTCAACTATTGTGCACTGACAGACTGCTGGATCAGATTTGAGAAGTCAGTTACTATGAACGTAACATATCTTGTATAAAATATCATTGATTTCATTAAAATAATATTGTATGTCCAGCACTATCAACACCAAAGAGTCATAATAAAATTGTCTATTTTGTTCTAACTATTACGTAGAATGATCGACTTCCTTATAATTTTATATTATCATTTTGTATATTTGTTATAACTTCTAGTGTTTCCATAATAATAATATAATAATATTCCACCACATTCACACAGCGCCATCTAGTCCCAAACTAAGCAACTAGGCTTGTATTATGGGTATTAGAATAACTGATAAACATACTTTTTTTGTATACATACTTATTATACATAGAAAACACACCCAGACTCGGGACAATTCATTATGGGTCACACAAAGAATTGTCCTTAGTGTGAATCGAATCCAAGACCTCCGGCGCAGCAGGTAGTGTCTCTAACCGCTGAACCAAGAGGCCATAATAAAATAAACATGAATATAATGAGTGTTCTACGCCCATGGTACACCCAGGTGAACCACGGGAAATAATAATTACCCGTGGTTCACCTGGGTGTACCACGGGAAATAATAATTACCCGTGGTTCACCTGGGTGAACCACGGGAAAAAAATATTGCCTGTAGTCCACCTAGGTGGACAATGCGGGTGAACCACGGGCAATAAAGGGAAGGAGGGGATATGCTTACAGCATAACGACATAGGTACACGGTGTGATTATAGGTAAAATGCACTTGTCTTCTGCAGCGCATCGGGTATCTTTGCATAGGCGCGCGTCGACTGCTTCTATAAAGGAAGCGCTGCGCCTCACTAGCCCGCAGGGTGCGCGCCAGTGCCAACAACATCCTGAACATGATAGCGAGCAGGCTGGCCTGCTGCTACATGTCTCACTGCGCCAAGGTTTCAGCTGAGCTCTGTATTATGTCATAACTAGCTTTTGCCCACGGCTCCGCCCGCGTGGATGTCGGTTATCGCGACCAAAGATAGCCTATGTCCTTTTTCATGGTCTAATCTACCCCTATACCAAATTTCATCAAAATCGGTTCAGCGGTTTAAGCGTGAAAGCGTAACATACAGACAGACAGACAGAGTTACTTTCGCATTTATAATATTAGTACATATGGATGTCATTTAATTTCGGCATAATTAGATTAGTACTAACATAGTTCTGTTTTATTTGCTACTAACACAGTCTTTGTCATGAATAAATAAATATATTACCTATATTAAAAAATAGCTTGCAAAAATTCCAAATAACAATTCGGAGTCAATTAGTTGTCGAAAATGGATTAAGATTCTCACAGGATTTTCCCTATCTTGTCCCCCCTTTCTCCTCATTCAACGCATTCAAACGCGACAGTTCAAACATTTTTAAACTCAAGCAATAAGATCCTATAGATCCTATTTGTTTTTAAAGCAGAAACTATAGGTATACCTAAATGAGACAAGCGTTTGAAAAAAACTAATTTAATTTTAACTTTTGCAACTAACATGTTTACATTACAAAAATTATAGACATGGTCTTTAATCTATTTTATTATAATATCTTCCACAGATACGACGACGACGGCGCGGGCAGTTTTGAAAAGCTGGTGATGTCTTAAGACTTACTGTCTATAATTTGAATTAACTTTTAACCGTATATTTATTCAATTACTCCATTTTTGTTAATAACCGATGATTTCTTTTTTCCGAAGTAATTTGATAAAACTTTTTTCACAGGAATTCGTTTGCTTGAAGACGAACACTCTCCTTGTGAGGTAGGCGACTTGCTCCAATATTCCAAGCCTTGGCGTTTAAATATTTTCCCCAAAGACTGCCATTTTTGTTCTGGACTTATTTCCTTATCCTCAAATTGCTCATTGCTTCCTGAAGGCCGATCACCCTTAAAATAAAAACATGGATGTTAATTTTCATGTGGATCATTGCTTGCCTTTTTAGCCTTGTCTCTTCAACTCAAGCAACGTTTGCTACAATTGTTTATAATGGGCATAACGGCAGTATCAAAATTGATCACGTTGTACAGTTGGAGATATAAATATAAAAGCTCTTAGAAAAACACAGGAAACTTACGTCATTGGACTTAGTTGGGCGAATCTGATTTCTGAAGAAATTCGATATGGATTTCTTCCAAGTTTTTGGATTTTTGTATGAGTTTAATTCTAGACTCCCTGTACCTTCAACTGGCATATTCTTACTTTTATTGATCCATAAATCCTCGTCTTCTTTAGGTGGATTTCCATTTTGAACATGACAAGCTTCAGGACACAGCATTGTGATTTATTTTATCAAAAAACCTTTGAACTTTTTACAATAAACTATTCAAAATTATTTTTAAGTTTGGTATTTCATCATTTGTTTTCAAATTACGTCAATAGTTTGAATAAAGAATATTTTTTTCATAAAATATAGGATTTATACCTATAACCTTCTTGTTGAGATTTTTCGTATAACTTTAGGTATTTTGAGAAGCAGAAGCATAGTGAATTGTCTGAATATATTGAGTAATTTAAAACAGAATATTGTACGTATTAAAATAAGTAAGTAATAGAAAGTATTTGCAATAAAATCTGCGTGGCAGTTTTGTACCACAAGTATAAAGTAACCCACCTTAATGTAAATGACTTGTCTATGGTAAACTTCTATAGCACTATGCCCGGAAAGCAAATTAATTAGGTACGCATTACGCTTACGCATGCGCCAAAACAAAAGCGGGAAAGACGACTTTACTGCAGCAAGTATTTTCGTAAAAACTATTGGAATTGGTCAAAAGCAGTTAAATTATGTCGGCAACAGCGACCTTCACACCCCAGGTGAGTAAATTTATGAACATCATAAGTTAAACAACAGCCTTATGTCTCATTTTTTTAAGGTACCTAGACATACTTACATAGGATTCACAAAAAATGTATTGAGTATTATATACAGAATTATTTTGTTATCTTTATGGTTTTTTTATTTGGATTTTGTAATGTGTGCGATTTGTCCGCAATAAAAACAATTTTTCTTTCTTTCTTCTTTCTAACAACATTTTTTTAGATGGTAGGTAAGTAGGTATGTTCTAAAATTTAATATTTTTAGCACCATATACAATTGACCTATAGAAAAGTACTTTTCTATAAGTTCATGTCTTAAACTAAACAGCAGACAGATTTTCGCTCCAAGAATGATTAACCCCCGTCTGTCTATTCTATAGGCTTAGTGTGTTAGGCGTACCTACTGGTAGGTAGGTATTTAAAAAAAATGTATCACATATTGAGACAGACTCTGTGGCGTCGCGGTAGTGAACGCGACTGCCACGCAGGAGGCGCGGGTTCGATCTCCGCTCAGTGCAAACGTTTTTATGCATGAATATGGCTACTTGCATTGGTCTGGGTGTTTCTATGTTTAATGTGTATGTATTTACAAAAAAAAGAGTATCTTAGTATGTATGCATTCTGGATTTCATGACACAAGCTAGTGCTTACCATGGGTCTAGATAGCGTTGTGTAGAATGTTGTGGAGTATTTATTTACTACTCGACCAAGCGAACTAGACGACTGTCAAACGTGACGTCATTAACTTCAGGTACGGATAGCAGAGAAAATATATAATTAATGTTTTGGGTGTAGAGATTTTTTAGATAATATGTGCTAAACACTAATCTTTATAAGTATTTATCATCATCACTTAAACATCACTACATTTTATATCGAAGTAGCTTTCCGCGTCTGTCCGTTCCTATGTATGCTTATATCTTTAAAACTACGCTACAGATTTTGATGCGGTCTTTTTAATAGATAGGAGAGTAATTCAAGAAGAATTTTTATATGTATAATACATGCTTAATATAGTAGAGGGTGCAGCGGAAACGGGATCTGACACCACGCGGGCGGAACAAAATTGGCGGTACGAAGTTCGCCGGGTCAGCTAGTATCAAAATATGTCCCCCCTCCGGAGGAGAGCCAGACCGTAAGGGATGGTTCTGGGTCAGCCAGGGTGCGAGGGATATGTCGATGACAACCTCACCCGGAGGTGAGGTTGACTGTGGGTCGTGGTGCTAGGCCGGAGCCTAGCACCACGACCCACAGTCGGCGTGCGGTTTTAGTCGGTTCGAGTCCGACATAACCTCCCCTTCCGGCTTCGGCAGGGGAGGAATCCGAGGGGATAACCGCACGAAAAAAAAAGTTTTATACAGTCCAAGTCTTAAGTTTTTTTTTAAAAAGGGGCAAGTCAATTTCACTTCACCTCACCTCATGGTAAGATAAAGGCAAAGTATTGCTAGGCTAGGTACTAAGTACTTATTTATAACATATTTTCTTCTTACCCAGGCAGTAGCCGAGTGGGTAAAACTCTTCCCTCGCCAAGCAACAGAGACTTACACGAGTTCAGTAACGTTTATGAAGCAGCTGACAGTAGTGGCTATCAGTGCGGTAACGTATATGAAGAACGTGTTCCCTGAGGACAGTTACACTGTTGAGGACTTCAGTGGCATTAGGCTGAGGATTCTCAAGAAGAAACCGCGGCACGAGTTAGCACAGTTTGTTACTACGGCGTTGACGCAGGCGTTTGAAGCGTTTGATAAGAAATACGTAAGAACTTGTGATAAGTAATTTTGTGGCAGCAAATTATGAATTTAGAAAGGGAAGTCTTTTGAAGGATTTTTTTTACAGCATTAAGTATGCTAACTATACAAATCGAATACATAGGGAAAAAGAATCTTCTCGGGCGGGACTCGAACCCGCAGTCTTTCCCTTACAGGGGGAATGCCTGACCAATTCGGCTACCGAGACACGCCCTTAAAGACGTATAACATGGGAAATTTGAATCATATCGGGCGTGTCTCGGTAGCCGAATTGGTCAGGCATTCCCCCTGTAAGGGAAAGACTGCGGATTCGAGTCCCGCCCGAGATGATTCTTTTTCCCTATGTATTCGAAGGGAAGTCTTGTTAACTCGATGGTGAGGTTCGCTGGTTCGATTACTGGGTTGCGGTTTACGGTGCCGCTCTTTTTTATATGGCTTTGCTCGCTTATTATATGTATAGACACCCCAATATCGAGAGGTCAGCCAAGGCCCATGCGTCAATTTTTTCAAAAGGAAATATGAACTTTACACGATCTAGTTTCTCATGCACCACTGCGAAGCTGACAAGAATCGGGTTATAGACACCCCTCACCACTGCAGTGCTTTCCACTCGATAGAAGTGCGCATAATAAATTTACATCTTACGCTAGTTTGAGCTCACAGAACAGTTAAAGGAGGAGACCTCCTTTAACTGTTCTGTGTTTGAGCTACAGCAACTAATACCGGGTGTCGCTCCCGAAGCTGAAAACCCCAAGTAGTACTCCAGTTTTTGGTAGTGATGTTCTTTTTATGAAATTACCGTTTCATTTGGAGAGTAAATAATGCAAAATAAAAATAAAATAAAAAAAAAACTTTTTTGTCCAAATCGATTTTATTTTTATGCCAATGTGTTATGTACCTGGAGTATGTACCTACTAGGGGTTGTCGTCTTCGGGAGCGTTCCCCTTACACCCATCTTGGACCTAAATTTTGCTTAAAGTGGGCTCTATACGCAGTGTACGTTTTTTGGGTGTCTTTTGAAGGTAGCGCGAGGTGCTACCGCGGTACCCAAGCTCAAATTCACCAAGCATAGACACATTTACAAAACAATCCACGCGGCCCAGGGCCTCATTTGTCTAGGGCACGCCGTAATAGCGGCGGTAAGACCCATCATGGAGGAGTGGCTAGAGAGGCCACACGGCAGCCTCTCGTACCAGCTGACGCAGGTGATTACCGGACACGGGTGTTTCGGGAGTTACCTGTGTCGGATCCGGAAGGAGCCAACGTCCGAGTGCCATCACTGTGATGCGAGCGAGGACACAGAGCTGCACACGCTGACCGAGTGCCCTAGCGAGGCGGGTCTCAGTGGCGGCTCTGGGGGTGGGAGTCCTCACACTCGCCACGTTGCTCACAGCGATGGTACGATGCGCGAACGCTTGGGGTGCGGCCGCCTCCTTCTGCGAGCAAGTAATGCTCGAGAAGGAGGCGGCCGGTCGGGTCCGGACTAGACTCCGGGCCCGGGAAGCCCGCGCAGAGCGAAGGCGAACCGGACGTCGGAGGTCGCAGAACGACCTCCGTCCTCCATGAGCGCTGAGCCTGGGGGTGATCGGTGGAGCCGCCTGTCACCCTAGCAGAAGCAGGCCTCGGCGGCGGAACCAAACGCGCCTCTCCGTAACCGGGGCTAGATGGGGACACTGTGGTCCCTACAACCCGAAGTGGGCCCTCTCGAAAAAGATGGTACTGGGTCTGCCGGGGTGCGAGAGATATGCTTTTGGCAATCTCACCTCCGGCAACCAAGGACCCAAGACGGCGTGCGTTTTAGTCGGTTCGAGTCCGACATAACCGCCTCCACCGGCTCCGTGGGGGTGGTATCCGTGGGGATTTTTCGCAAGATAAAAAAAAGGGCCTCATTTGTCTCGTGACTTAGGTCCAAGATACGTATCCTGAGTTATACCTTTATTTCAGCTCCACCAACTAGTCCTATGTTTCTACGACGGCGAATGTAAAATAGATAACCTTGTCGAATACCACATCTTCGAATATGTGTATAACTCGGATGGGGTGACAATGAACGTCCATTCGAAAGGGCGGGACAATAGGAAGCAATCCTCGAGATATTCGTTCGACAATGTGCGAGAGAGGGTTGTCCTAATGATCAGGGCGTATGTGGTCATCATGCAATCCTGTCAGGACGAGATGCCGGAGTCTTATGATGTTAGCTTGCGGTTGTATTATAATGATGGTGAGTTATTTTATTTATCTCTATAGTATTATTTTCTTATTGTTTTGTAACTCGGAAGGAACAATGCATCATCTTATACCTAAGGATGGTGGCCTGGTGGCGTTGTTGACTGCGCCACATTGAAAAGGCTGGAGCCTTTTAGCCCTAAATTTAAAGCTTACGAGTCTTTTTTAAAGGCGGACTCACAAAACAATAGTTCTAAAATGGGTCACTAAAAAAGGGCTTGAGGCTTTTTTTAGGTCTAGGCTTTTTTTAAAGACTGGTGTCGTAATTAAAGTTCTAGCTTTAAAAAACTCATAAGCCTCTTTTGAGGATCAGGCAGCGGTCGAAAAGGCTCGAGCCTTTTAGCCTTTTTTTAAGACTCGCCGCTTTATAGCGATGGCTACCATATTAAATATAGACTTATTTTAAATATCAGACTGTATTTTATTAATTTTATACGTGAATATTTATTTTTTTACAATGAGGCAGCGAGTCTTAAAAAAGGCTAAAAGGCGAGTCTTTAACAAAAGGCTAAAAGGAGAGTCTTAAAAAGGGCTGCCTGATTCTCAAAAGAGGCTTAAGAGTTTTTTAAAGCTAGAACTTCAATTACGACGCCAGTCTTTAAAAAAAGCCTAGGCCTAAAAAAAAGCCTCAAACCCTTTTTTAGTGATCAAATTTAGAACTATTGTTTTGTGAGTCCGCCTTTAAAAAAGACTCGTAAGCTTTAAATTTAGGGCTAAAAGGCTCCAGCCTTTTCGACCGCTACTTTGCAGCCATGATCAAACCAATTTTTGTCCATCTTTCTATTGTTACTTTTGTTCCTAATAAATAAAATTAATTATTATTTTTAAATAAAACTGAAATGTTTGTTTATTTATGCACGCTAATCTCTGGAACTACACGTACAGTATTAATACCTGTGAATAGTGTGTTTGTGTAGGTGTACGTATTAACACCCACATTCTGCCAACTAATATTTTTGGGCATGGACGCTTTCACGTGCCAGAGAAGAGAGGGAGAATAGCGATTTTTGTTCAGTATCTGTGGCGTGGCTGTATAGTGAACGCGGCTGCTACGCAGGACGCGCGGGTTCGATTCCCGGTTAGTGCAAATATTTACATACCGGTTCCGGTTGTTATACGGATATCTATGGCAATCGTTACAGGCAGTTGAGTTGTGGAGGTCTGATGACAGTATCTTTACGGAAAATATCGAAGTTCAGGCAAATCGGTACTTAAACTAGTAAAATGGACCCCAGACTTCAAGCTGAAAGCTTCAGATACGAATACTAAGATAAAGAAGAAGTAGCCATTTTTGTATGCTGTATATTGTAAATCTTATGTCTGCTGCAAAACTACAGCTATTTCCATCAATCGCATTTATAGATGCCCCAGAAGGTTACCAAGCGCCAGGGTTCCTTAGCACAGATGAGACTCAGGATCATTTGGAGCCCACTCTCCCCGAGACGGTCAAGCTGGGCTGGGTGGAGACTCCGTTCCACAAGGTCACAACTCGCGCTTATATCAGGTCGAGCGTTGGATCCAGTCATGAGGCTATTGTAAGTTATTATCATTATAAAACCTACCTGGTAGAACCTGGCTATTAGGTTTAATTATAATAAATAAATAATCACTTATTTCAGGCATATAACATCCCATATTCTTATTACATAGTTTCATTATTAAATTATAAAAATTTCTTAAATCTAATATATAAAATTCTCGTGTCACAGTTTTTGTTGCCATACTCCTCCGAAACGGCTTGACCGATTTTGATGAAATTTTGTGAGCATATTGAGTAGGTCTGAGAATCGGCTAAAATCTATTTTTCATCCCCCTAAATGTTAGGGGTAGTCCACCCCTAATTTTTTTATTTTATTTTTTAGACAAAATTTATATTTTCTATTTTTTTATGATACTACATACAAAAATACATACAATCCTCAATTTTCACCCTTCTACGATCTACCCTTATTTTTTAATAGCCATTTTAGTAATTTAATGATTTTTTCTTTCCGGTAGAAAAATGATCAATCGTCATTTAATTATTATCTATTTTTCATCCCCCTAAATGGTGCAGCGGGAACGGGATCTGACGCCACGAGGGTAGGAAAAAATTGGCGGTACGAAGTTCGCCGGGACAGCTAGTCTAATCTAAAATTCAATAAATTCAATTTACTACAAAATATAAAAATAGATTTATCATTCCAATTAATTCATTACGCCATTAAAATTATCATTTAGGTAATTGTACTTAGATTTACCTAATGGTACATTTTCTTTTCTAGTCGATTAATAAAACAATCTTTTATCATTCTCAGCCATCTCAAAATGTGCCACTTATTACTCAAGCCGAAGTTTACGATTTTGAAGGTGAGTTACAATATTTTAACCCCCGACGCAAAAACGGAAAGGGAGTCGGGAGTGTTCTTAGCTATGTTTGAAAAAAATCGGTCCAAGATGGCCGCCGCCACAACATGTCGGAATATATATTTCTTCATAACACACAAAATATGGGTATCAAATGAAAGAGCTTGACTAGTAGATCAATTTAAAAAGTATAAAATAAAAATTAAATTAAAAATTTAAAAAACCCCCGTCACAAAAAACACCTCCAAAAAGTTGAAAATAAATGAATCAATTTTGATTCAACGGTTGCCATGTCGGGGGACCTTGAATTGTTCCGATAATGTAACGGAGTGCTTAACCAGTTAGGGTCCCCCGACATGGCAACCGTTGAATCAAAATTGATTCATTTATTTTCAACTTTTTGGAGGTGGTTTTTGTGACGGGGATTTTTTAAATTTTTAATTTAATTTTTTTCAATGATAGAATTCTAAATGATGTTCCTACTTACCATTCACTTAAAGTCACTTCATAGGGTCATATGGTTTTATATGGAAGCCTGAATAAACCTCCCAATTCCCACTCCTGAAGAACCAAGACGACGTGCGTTTTTAGTTGGTTCTAGTTTTATTTTGATTTAGGTCAGTTACCACTGAAAAAGTAGTGGAAACAAAATATTAAAACCATTTTGAATCTTATTTACAGCAGAAAAGGTTCATATTCATTTGAAGGCAAAAAGGTTGCTTGAACCTTCTCTCAACTATTTCTAGTAATAAATTCCAGCTCGCTCTTTTACTGGGAATTGAGTCTAAACTTGGTGTTTTTACAATATTATCCATACTAATATTATAAATGCGAAAGTAACTCTGTCTGTCTGTCTGTCTGTCTGTCTGTCTGTCTGTCTGTCTGTCTGTCTTTCTGTCTGTCTGTCTGTCTGTCTGTCTGTATGTTACGCTTTCACGCCTCAACCATTGAACCGATTTTGATGAAATTTGGTATAGGGGTAGATTAGACCATGAGAAAGGACATAGGCTCTGTTTGGTCGCGATAACCGACATCCACGCGGCCGTAGCCGCGGGCAAAAGCTAGTTTCGAATAAACCTTGATGCTTTGCAGGCTCTGGTTTGAAGAGCGTATCGGACTCCACCGACTCGCGTATAATGTGTGCGTGCAATAAGTTCGATGGCGACGATACCTCACAGGCGCTGCTTACTTGCCAGTGAGTCACTTATAAATATTGATATGATATATAAGGTGGAAGATTTTCATGGCCCCTTTCCTGAGGAAGGCCAGACCGTAAGGGATGGCCCTGGGTCAGCCGGGGTGCGAGGGATATGTCGATGACAACCTCACCTCCGGCCTAGCACGACCCTCAGTCGGCGTGCAGTTTTAGTCGGTTCGAGTCCGACATAACCCCCGTCCGGCTCTGACGGGGGAAGTATCCGAGGGGATTTCCGCACGAACCGAGGAGGCTATTTTTACGTGCGGAAATCCCGCGAAAAAGAGATGCTCGACATACTGAAGATAGAGAATTTCACCCAAAGGAAACATTCTTATAATTTTAAAACGAAGCAAAACTGCATTCGAAGATTTTAAAAAATTCGCTTAACACCTAAAAAAAATACAGCCTGTATTTTTATGGCTTCAATCGATAATGGCAATCATAAGGATCAAATTTCTTTAACAAACATGGTAAATTAAATGAAAGTAAAATCTTGAAATCTAAACTTATTTATTAAATGAAGCCTCATTTTGTCTAGGCTAATGAAACTCACAAGAGTATAATTTAATTGGCAAAACTATAAGAAACTAGCTTTTGCCCGCGGCTCCGCCCGCGTGGATGTCGGTTTCCGGCAATTATTCGACATCGAAGATTCGAAGTATACATAACATATAACATAACATAAACTCACGCCTGTATTCCCCGAAGGGGTAGGCAGAGGTGCTAGCACCCACATCTCGCCAGTTTATGTTTAGGTCCCAATGTAATAGGTGGCGAGCCTATTGCCATTAACCGGGCACTTATAAACCTGCGATAAATACACACATAACTTCGAAAAGCATCGAACAGTCATTGGTGTGTGCCATGGTAAACCTGGGATCGAACCCGAGACTTCGTCTCAGCAGTCCATTACCCATACCACTAGGCTACCGCAGATTCGAAGTATCTTGGACATAAATCGCTTTATGTCCAAGATACTTGTCCTGAGTTGTATTTATTTGTAAAGGCACATCAATGGACGTAATGTACGGTAATGTAATCCAGTGATGCAGTTTACTTTTCATCAAAGTTGACCCTGAGAGTGCTTTGAGTATTTTTTTGCTATCTACTATATAAGTTAGTCAGGTTTTCCTTCCTGACGATATAACTCCAGAACGCCTTTACCGATTTGGCTAATTTTGGTCTTGAATTATTCGTGGAAGTCCAGGGAAGGTTTTTACGGCGAGAAAAATTCGAATAATTGCCGGGAACCGACATCCACGCGGGCGGAGCCGCGGGCAAAAGCTAGTTTCTTATAGTTTTGCCAATTAAATTATACTCTTGTGAGTTTCATTAGCCTTTGAAGCCCACAAGAGGTGTAATATGAGAGATGTTGATTGTTCCTCCGAATTTCGTTCAGGTCATGGAGAAGGAAATGATTCATATTCTGTCCTCCGTGGTTCAGGTACTGTAACACACAACAACACGCAGCTTGCTATGGGCTGTGGGGTGAGCAGGCCACCCGCCTCACACAGCACTGCTGCACGGAGTGCTCGGACGCGGAACCGAACCGACCACCCACCGATATGAGGCTGGCCGCACTCGGCGTACGCAAGAGGGAGGTACGGGCTATACGAGAGACTGTTGTCAATATCTTGAATGAATTTTACAGGATTAAGTATGCTAACTATACAAATCGAATACATAGGGACAGAGGCGGCGTAAGGCGTGGGCGACGTGGGCCACCGCCTACGGCCTCGCGGTACAAGGGGCCTCGCGCCTCAAAAAATTTTAAAGCGAAAATAAAACAAAAAAAAAAAAAATGTTGTGAAACATGTTTTCATAGTATGGCAACATTTGCCGCCGACCAGAGTGCGGGGAATCCCCGGTTTTATTTGTTTACTTTCTTTACTAGGAAGTCAACCAATCAAATCAAAGTAGGGGAGACTGGGGTCAATAGAAACGCGGGTCATTTGAAACAAGTCAAATAACTACGAGACGGATAGACTTAGTGGTGGGGGCCTGAGGGGAGAAAGGATCGGCGCAAGGGTGCGAACCTGTAGTGCAGTGCGTGTCGCGGATCCCAGCGCGGCGGACATTTTTATGTGACTGTATTGGTTTTTTGCTACAAAAAGTAAGTATTTTTCATGTTTTTGTTTTGTTTGGTGATTAACAATCATTAATAATATGTTTTATTGAACTAAACTACTATAATTTATAATTATTCTAGTCAAATTTAAAGAGGTTTGTGTATGCCTACAGTAATTGTTTTTTTTTTACTGAATTAAATATTTACAGATAGGATCATGGGGCAATTGAAACATAATTCTTGAGGGCACCATTACAGTTCCACCTACTACACCGCCGATGTCCGAAATCCAACCTTGTGAAACTACCTTTATCTACAGCAGCCATCCACAAGCCTATTCAATATTTCTTCACCAGAAACAACCAGGCCAGGAAATTCTTATGAATGTTGATTAATTTTGTAAGTCGATCTCACTACTGAAATAAGTAAGTCCTGAATGATAAGTTATGGTCAATAAGTGATATATAATTATATAAATTCGAAGACTGACTTCGGGTGATATGATTCTTTAGATAAATAGTTCTTAGTAATGATTATAATAATAAATACTAATGTTGTACTTGGTGTTTCCATTGCCCCCCACCTTTGTTTCAATCGACCCAAGCCCGGGGACATTTGAAACGTTTGCCGACGTTTTCTAAAAAGCCTCTAACTATTTATTTTAAGTCCATGGAGTCAAATAACAATTTTCACTATATAGCTAGATAACTTGACCATAACTGAAACCATTCTAGAAACCAATTAATTATAAAATGAGGCTACAATACTCGATTTTGTCGTAAACGTTCCAATTGACCCCAGTCTCCCCTACGCAACGCAGTCGCTAGGCGCATAACAATAGAAACGTATAATAATTATACGTTTCTATTGTTTATTTTTATGACTGTACGTACCTATTTTGATAAGAATAGTGTGTTCAATGTTTTAATAATATTTAGTGAATAAATAGATAGTGTTTAGGTATATTAATTGCTCCTGTAAACTGACCCAAAATTTTAAAACAGAGACTTTTTTAATTGTTTTTTGTTTTCTTTGTGATTTGTAACACACCGGTACCTGTATTCGTCTATTTTACATAAGGTAAGAAATATTTAATTGGTAATAAGTATATAACGCAGTAATTACTTGTATATAAAATACGCTTTATGATATCTTTTGAAGGAAACCAAAAAAGCTTTAAGGTAAAAAACGTATCGACTTTTTAGGTGTTTAAAACAAGTAGGTAGTAAGAGCTATCTTAAAGATTTTTATTTGAAAACTAATTTAAGTTTTACAATATTATGTAGATAAAACTGCAAAAAATGTTAACTATTGCTTTCGTTTACAGTTTATAGATACGACGTTATCGACATGTCCGGCCGAGATAGAGATATTGGAAGAAAATGGGAGTCTGGATCAGCAAAAAGAAAAAGAAAAGCTGAAAGAACTGCAACCAACCAGGTTTTGAGTTTAAATATGATGAAGTTCCTCAACCAAACTGCATCTGGTAGTACAGAACCTTTTGAATCGATAGCTTCGACTTCTACACAACAAACGTCCGAGATACCGTTGGAAAATGCTCCAGATGCACTGAATACCGAGAGCGAACGTCAGTTAGACGTAGAGCTTGGATCATCTTCTAGCCAATCAAAATTTGACGCTGAAACTCTTGTGCTGTCATCAAGCAGTCAAGAAGAACAGATTGACATAGATTCTCCAATTCGCAGCGACGACGCCACCGCCATAGTTCAGCAAGTACTTGTTAATTCGGATCCGGGATTGTGGACGTTTCCCATAACGGATACGTCGTGATATAGTTCGAAGCGGGCCCCACACAGCAATTAAATAACGGTGATGAATATTATCCCAAAGGTGATGAAAACAGACACTTTTCCAATTTCTATTTCTCGAGAAAACTAAATAATGGTGAAACTCAACATCGTCGCTGGTTAGTTTATTCCAACTCCCAAAATAAAGTTTACTGTTTTTCATGCAGACTATTTAGCAATTCACAAACTCAGGTGGTGCAAGGAGGGTGTTGTGACTGGAAACATTTAAGTAGCATTTTACATAGACATGAGAATACCAAAGAACATATGGCACATATGTTCCAATGGTTAATTTTAGAAAAAGGAATAAATCAAGGCAAAACAATAGACCAAGAAAACGAAAGGCTAATACGTGAATCACAAAAACATTGGCACAACTTGTTAGAGAGAATAATTAACATAATAAATTTTTTGGCCTCTCATAATCTTGCATTTAGAGGTCACAGAGAATCTCTCAAGACAGGTGACGGTATTAAGAATTCCGGTAATTTCATAGATTTATTTAAACTGATATCAAAATTTGATCCTACTTTACGTGAACATATGAAACGCATTAGTGACATACGACTTTCACACCATTATTTAAGTCACGATATTCAAAATGAATTGATCATATTGATGTCAAAAACAGTTGTCAATGAAATTATTCGTAAGGTTAAAGAAGCAAAGTATTATTCTTTTTTGCTCGATTGCACTAGAGATTGTAGTAGAGTTGAACAAATGTCGGTTATCTTAAGATTTTGTGATACGTCAACTGGTACAATAGTCGAACATTTTATGGGATTTCTAGCTGTTACTCAGACAACTGGAGAATATTTAGCCAATGCTATACTGGAACACCTAGAAAAATATGACTTAAATATTCAAGACTGCCGTGGCCAGGGATACGACAATGGTGCAAATATGGTAGGTGTAAATAGTGGAGTTAAAACTCGAATATTGAATATTAACCCTAGGGCATATTTCACACCTTGTGGCTGTCATAGTTGGAATCTACTGTTGGTAGATGCAGCGAACTCATCTATGGCAGCAAAAACTTTTTTTGGTTTCATACAAAAAAAATATTTGCTATTTTCAAGTTCAAGCAAGCGCTGGGATTTTATAAAAGGCAAATTAAAACTAACTATAAAACCTTTATCAGACACAAGATGGGAAAGTAGAGTCGAAGCAGTAAAGGCCGTATTATTGCAATTCGATGAAGTGATTGAATGCATCGAAAACTTAAAAAATCAAACGGAGCAATCAGATACTCTCAGTTATTGCGATTCAATACTAAATGAAATGTTAAGTTTAGAATTTATCGTATCTTTACATGTGTGGTATGAGATATTATCGCGTGTTAATATAATAAGTAAATTATGGCAATCAGTACAAATTCATTTAAGCATTGCTCTTGAACATTTACACACATTTTGTGAATGGATAAAAGAGTATCGGGAAACTGGATTTGAGAAATCCCTGTCTGATGTTCGGAAATTTACTGAGCGAAGCTGTTATGACCTGCCAAAAGAGTTTAGGAATAAAAGAGTAGCCAAAAAGAAAAAGATGTTCGATTATGAAAGCAGCGATGAACCTATACAGTCTCCCAAAATCCGGTATCAAACAGATTTTTTTTACGCCATGATTGATTCTATAATAACCAATATGGAATTAAGATTTACGTCTTTAAATCAACATTTTGAAAATTTTGGTTTTCTCTATGATTTAAGCGCGCTAAAAAATATGCCACAGGAGCAAATACTAAAACACTGTAACGATCTACATAACGTCCTGCGTGTGGGTGAGAGCAGTGACTTCCAACCATTTGAATTATATGAAGAATTAACAACAATGATCCCGAATTTACCCAACTTCATTAAAGACGTGAAACAGCTGCTGTCATAGGTACATAACAGAAAATAGCTTGAAAGAAATTTACCCAAATATTTACATTGTCATCCGAATTTTATTAACAATTCCGGTAAGTACAGCCTCTGCTGAAAGAAGTTTTTCTAAATTAAAATTAATAAAAAATTATTTGAGAAACACAATGAGCCAAGAAAGACTTTCAGCTTTGGGTGTTTTATCAGTTGAATCAGATTTGGCATCTAGGCTGAATTACGATACCATAATTTTAAGGAATTTAGTAACGTTAAAAGCAGAAAATTTCTATTCCTTTAATAAAGAAATCTAATGATTTTTAAGTATACACTTTAAGAAATGTATATCTCCACCTTTATATTAACGATTTGTAATTTTTCATTAATACTTATTAATCTTATTTGTATTTTTATGAATAAAAACTTGGCAGTGTTAATTGTTTTGTTTGTTTTTATTATTTTATAAAATCCGTCTTCAGGTCGCCATAGAACAGGGCCTCGCGAAATCTGTCTTGCCCACATCAAATTTAGGTCTTGCCCCGCCACTGCATAGGGAAAAATAAATCTTCTCGGGACTCGAACCCGCAGTCTTTCCTTTACAGGGGGAAAGCCTTGGCCAGTTCGGCTACCGAGACACGCCCGATGTGATTACGTCGTAAGAACGGATAAATAGAAGGCAAATGTTGTCACTATCTTCCTATTTACTTTCTTGTATCTCTTGTCTCCTGCTTACTAAGAACAGAAAATCCTACTAATATTATAAATGCGAAAGTAACTCTGTCTGTCTCTCTGTATGTTACGCTTTCACGCCTAAACCACTGAACGGATTTTGATGAAATTTGGTATAAAGGGTACATTAGACCATGAAAAAGGGCATAGGCTATGTTTGGTCGCGATAACCAACATCCACGCGGGCGGAGTCGCGGGTAAAAGTTAGTTAAAATCATAAAATTTTATCTGATGACTTCATTGGTACTGTGATGTAGCGGTAAAGGATTCAACTGCTGTAAGTCATAGGTCTCTAGTTCCATTCCCACTCGGTGTAAACATGTTCCTAAAAAGCCAACGAACATTGAATGAATTTTACAGCCATTAAATATACTTACTATACAAATCGAATAGGTACATAGGGAAAAATGAAACTTCTCGGGCGGGACTCGAACCCGCGATCTTTCCCTTACAGGGATGCCATGCCTTGACGAACTCGGCTACCGAGACACGCCCGATGTGATTCAAATTTCCCTTCTATTTTTTTTCGGCGACGGTGGAGTCATCTACCGATCTTCTTACGAACTATCGGAACCAATGAATGATGCTACAATCATTCTCCCTATATATTCGATTTGAACATTTTAGGAAGTTCGCACAATATTCGTACCTACCAGTTACTCCCGAGATTAGCATGTTCAACCAAAAATAAATAAAAGAAGTGATCAGCCAATGGCTCAAACGCAATATGTATTGTGCCAACTTCCTAACCTTTTTTTTAGGACTCGTCAATGTGACTTGACCTCGCCTGATGGTAAGCTGAATGCAAAGTCTCGGAAAAACAAAAAGACCCGGGACTGTAGGAAGAAGGAAACACGTCCCACCCTCCGCTTTCCTTCACAGGACGACACGTGCAGGGCTAAGATGCCATCCATTTACGGTGCAGAGTATACCTGCTAGAACCAAGCGTTTCAGTGATTCATTCCTATGCCGCACCACTAAGACCTGGAACTCCCTGCCAGCTCACGTGTTTCCTTCTTCCTACAGTCCCGGGTCCTTTAAGCGGGGCGTGAAAAGGCATCTGATGAGGCCGTCAAGCAGAGTGCCACCACTGTTAACATGTAAATGTTTACGATGGTGACCCTCTTTCCGAGACTTTACCTTTAACATCAGGCGAGGTGAAGTCAAATTGATGTCCTGTATTAAAAAAAAGAGCTGGCAGGGAGTTCCAGGTCTTAGTCGTGCGGCATAGGAATAAGTCATTGAAACGCTTGGTTCTAGAACCTTTGTTCAAGAAGTTTGCCGGCACTTATCATTCTAATACCCCCCAGTGCCTGTGCATCTTCCGCCGCGCCCTGGAGTGGTGTTCTCGCGTGGAACTGGTATCAGCCCAGCAGTTAGCAGACAAGTTCCAGCTGTCCTCGCTCAACGCCTCCAAGCTCATGAAGCTGCTGCACTCCCACCAGATCATACACTACGACTCTGATACCGAGTAAGTACTACATCATCAAAAAGAATATTAGAACCGAAGTTACTAATGACAGCCTCTGTGGCGTGGCGGCAGTGAACGCGACTGTTACGCGGGAGGCGCGGGTTCGATTCCCGCTCAGTGAAAATATTTGTATGCATGAATATGGCTATTTGCATTGGTCCGAGTGTTTCTATGTATATTATGTATGTAGTTACAAAAATAATTTTCTACGTATGTTTATCCGCATTCTAGATTCCATAACACAAGCTAGTTAAGCTTACCATGGGTCTAGATAGCGATGTGTAGAATGTTGTGGAATATACATACGAGTATATTCCCTCTAACTCCTCCAACTAAGCTAAATTGCTTGTGCTAGGAGTGGGTTCACGTCGGTAGTGTAATGGCCAGGATTCGAACCCGGGACCCCTCGTAAGGCCAACTCCTTAACCACTAATGCACCGACGTGGTTAATGATTAAGTGAGAAGTAGAGTTAGCGGGTTCGAATCCCTGGCCACTACACTACCGACATGACTCTGATACTATGTACCGTCATAATCATCGTAGTGGTTAAGTGAGAAGAAGACAGGTATCGCACCGGGTTCGAATCCTGGCCATTACCAACTCCACTCTAAACCCACAAGTAATTTAGCCTGGATGGAGGGGTTAGCGATAATACTTACTAGTAATTTCAGTTAGGTAGGTAGGTTGATACTTGTTCATACAAAAATAATAAAAAAATCTTCTTTCGTCAACACCCTGATTTTATCGTTGTTTCGGATAAAAAGAAATTGTAGACAGTTTTGATAGCGAAATCGTCTGGAAGTATTAATGACAAAAAAAAATTAGGTAAGGGAATGACGTTGAAAAGAATAATGTATGGGGGTTGTAACAAAAAATATTTTCGCCAAAAGAATACTTTCATATGATTTGGCTGTCGAAACTATGTCCTAATTCTTTTTATCCTAAACGACTAAAAATCGACCCTGTCGACAGCGCGACGTCCATGGGCCACGGTAACCACTTTCCATCAAGTGAACCCTGTGCTTATCTGCCACCTAAGTGTTATATAAAAAAAGACTAATCATTTAATTCCAGGGTCACACTCCCCCGCCAAATATTCCCAGACAAACTAAAACAGGTCATGTCGAAATATTTCCAAACCGAGGAACCGAACCTTGTAGACCGTCTTATCGCAGAAACTCTGTCCCAGGGCTCCCAACACGACCCAGTAGGCGAAGTCCTAAGCCCTATGGAGAAGATAAAACTCCAAAATGCTACCACTTTAGGCAAAATTATAGACCCAGAACCTATGAAAGAAGTTGAGGATGAAACTTTAAAAGAGTATAGAGATGCGATTATGTCCACTGTTGAGGAAGAAAGTGGGCTTCCGTTGAGTGGGAGTCATAATCCTGTGAATGTTGAGGATATAGGGAAGAGGCAGGGGAAAAGGAAGGCGGATGGGAATAGGCGGACCGGGGTTAGAACGAAAAGGGCCAAGTCTAGTGAAGATTATTTATATTTTTAGAGTTATTATATAGGTAGTACATTCAGCGTCAAATGTAGATGATTTCAAATTAAATAATACTTTAAAAAACTAAAAAAAGACGCTTTTTTCGTATTCCTGAAAGCAAACCCGTTCATTTGATACCCATATCATGGGGGTGGATTTCAAACAGCCAGTCCGCCATCTTGGGGAGGCCGCCATATTGGATTTGTAACGACGTATCTTAGCTAGTCATGTATTGTCATCTCAAAGCGTTTGCAAAATTTCATCCTAATCGAAGACCGGGAAGTGGGTCATATTAAGATTCCAAGATTTTCTTAATACATAGTTACAAGTGAAGCTAATAAAAACGTATAAAAATTCTGAATGAAAATTGTGTTGTATTAATAAACGAACGGAGCTCACTAAGGATTTATTAATAACATTTTTATTATCACTATCACCACATAGTATGAAACAAATTCGCTGTCTGTCTGTCCCCCTATGTTGACCTACCTATGCTTAAATCTTTAAAACTACGCAACGGATTTTCAAGCAGTTGTTTAATAGATAGTGATCCAAGAGGAAGGTTTATATGTATATTACATGCTTAATATAGTAGAGGGAACGAGATCTGACGCCACGCGAGCGAAAATAAATTGGTGGTACGAAGTTCGCCGGGTCAGCTAATGAAATAAAATTTGATCAAAAAATAATTTTGTAACGTTGAAAATGTTCATCTACTTTTGACGCTGATTTTACGTAAGCGGCTTTTGATTTAGCACGAGGCGAGGGAAGAAGAGTTTTGTAGAATAAGTATTTTCTTTATCACAAATCGAGCTTACTGTTTGGTATCTATAAGGAGTTGTTAAAACCATATATGTTTCTAAAATATTAACACTGCAACTATGGTTTTAACTACTCTAAGAAGATAATCATAGCTGCAAAAGTCGATCTCTCTTCTTCCCGACGTTTCAAATCAATCCGGTACTTTCCGCAGTATTATTAGTACATAACTACCTACGAACACTTATAATTATCTTTAAGTACCTGCTCAGTAATAAATATGAACATTTATAATTATTATAAAAGCATAATATAAGAATGGTTTCCTTTCTTTTAGTGTAAACCAATGTTTGTATTTTTTAATTAAAAATAACATTTATTTTTTGCCTAACTGTTAATTTGAAAAATATTGATGTTCTTATTCAATTAATACTAAAGTTACTAAAAGAAACTACTCCTATAAATTTTATTTTTGTTACTTTACGTATGTTTTTTGTTTCTATGTTTGATTAATAAATATGCACTTAGAATAAAAGTTTATTCATTGTACTTCATAACAACAGATATTAAATATTCCTCGAGTTAACTACGTAAAAGGTGAGTACAGACTGACGTAACACAATGTAACATTCGCAGCGAGCATGTCGTAACGCCGCGTATTGTTCGTTTGTTTGCTCTTACTGGCAGCACTAAATGTTCGCTTCGTAACCAATATGTATGTATTTACAAAAAAGAACTTAAAGTTAAAAAATATCTGAACAATAAGCCTATTCACTGTTATGGAGGCACTAACTTCAAGCCAAGCTATAAATTAATTAAAATACTTGTTCAATTATAATAAATAAAATGTTAATAATATTGAGATGATTTTTCTAAAGTAAGTATTTTTCGCTCTTCAAGATAGGTCATGGGCCTTGACTTGTCAAGTTGACATCCAAGTGTAACTCGGCCTTTAAGTACTTGAGAATTAAGTTAAAGGAACTAAGTTCTAATCATTTGGTATTTTTCTATTATGCACGAAGTACAAGATGAAATGCGATGTTGGTGCGACTTCGCGCTGGAGAGATGCACATAACTATGCTTACATAGATAATTAATTAACAATGAAAAATGTCGACTTGACTTGCTCAATTCTGCCCAATTAGCTAAAAAAGGGTCGCAAGTCCTTATTGTCATGGTTTAATCTTGTTCTTTTCAATTTTGATGTAATATTACAGTGGCGTTTGCTAGCTTTTTTACACTGAACTAACTATTAAGCCTAGTATCCAATAGGCAACTTTGTAACGCGCCATGTTGCATGTGGAACAATGTTGTGACATTCAATCGTCGTTCGTTGAACGACCAAACCACGCAATTGTTCAATTTATAACTTGTTGAGAAACACGAGTTGCATGTCAAATGTAACCTAGTCAGCCTAGTGGATACGAGGCTTTATCTCGAAGGATCCGTTTACCAATAGTCCCACCATGTTCTTATCTCACCAACTACACAGCCTACTACAGTAAGCTGTATCACCCTCAACTAACAAGGACATGAATTCCTCGGCGGTAGGTAGTCTCCAAAGTTAGTGTACACTCGGCCCCAGTACTTGGGGTCTCCCATAGGTTCCAGCACGACATCCTTGTTGTTAGGAGGCACGGCTGTTCGGTTCACTTTGTCTAATTCATCCAGCATCATTTGGAGAATGTCAGGGGACCTGTAACGAATAGACAGTTCATTATTTGAGTTTTGTTCATGATTTTTATCTAAAGTAAAGCCAACAAGACAAGAGAAAAAAGGGAAACAAAGCGACCATTACTGAGTTACATTGCGATAACTAGCGATTATTTTCTCTGTCCTTGTCACACAAATCACACGTACGCGCCAATGGCCGAGCGACAGCTGTCGTTGCGTATTTCGTGGTACGGGAAAGCTGTCAGCACAGCGGTTCTAAACTGTCAGATCCACCATCTTAAGAGCAATTTCATTCCGGTCTAAGTGATACGTACCTAATAATATCAAATAAAATGTTTGGAACCGCTGAAACATTGTTAACCTTTTTTCTCTCGCTTCGTTGGCTTTACTTTCCTGTTAAACTACTCGAGGCAACAGCCCTTCAGCGTCAGAATGACTGCTGTCACCTTTCTCCAGAATAATCGGTAGTATAGTTCGGAGCGACCAGTTCGCGAGCGCAACATCTCGATATAGGGATTAATTTTAAGTTGGCAACACTGTTTGAGAGTGTCAAACCCATAGACAAATATACAGACGTGAAGCTACTACGAAATTCATTCATAAAATCATATTAGGAAAACGCCAATTCTCCATCTTGCTTTCCAACGTAGTGGGGATGTAGTAGCACCTGATTGGTCAAATAAAATTGCTAGTGATGCGGTGATAGAATTTTAATTATCGATATGTTCCCAAATATTTAAAGAACGAAGACCACTTTCCATACATAGTGAATGACTTTTGAAATGCCGTTGACTTTTTATTATTCTATCGCATAATGGTACTGGTATTACTGATGAATAGATACTAAAACATTTTTACAAAAAAAAAAAAAAAATATTAAATAAAAATTCGATTTTTTTTTTGTCCAAACCGATTTTTTTTTGTGCCATAGTGTTATGTACCTGGAGTACTACTTAATATATTTATATATATATCGTTACTCAAAGACTGTAAAGAATCTTTGTAGATTCTACGTCCTTCTGGGCGAATTATTCGAAACTCCGGCTATCACAAGGAAAGTCTGACAGAAAGCCATAAGCACACTGCAACCTGAGAATACAAATAATCGGCATCCACTTAAGCTAATCACTTAATTTTTTCTTTCAAATGTAAAAATCTTTAGTCTGTGCCCTTTTTATATCGATAAGTAGTTATCGACAGTTTACTGGATTCCCTACTAGGCCGCCATACTGCTTTCCATTCATTCATAAAATCCAAGTTTAGGTAGGCAGTTTTTTTTCGTAGGTATGGCACCTCTTGAAATACTCTAAGGTCAAACCCAGTCACTCACTACTTTCCCGCGCATTCGACACAAATTTTTTCGCTGTGTGACATTAGAACTAAGTTAAGAAATCTCTGAAAAAGTGCAAACATGTAATAATAATTAGTAAATAACAACCAGTACGCAGTATTTTATTGGAAAGCGGATCCTATCGCCCGCCGAGGCTATAGTAGCTAGATATCGGTCATCCTGATCCCTCGAGATATTGCAGTTATTAAATTTATTCTTAAAAGCTTCTTTCGTCATTATCACAGCCTTAAAAGTAGCATTCGAAGCTTGCGTTTAGTTTAGGAGCTCGGGGCCAGCTTCCCTACGCTTTTTCTTGGTTTGCCTTATCTTTACTACTACTAGTAAATGCCTTATCTTAGTTCTTACGCAACGACTGCCTTCTGACCTTTTAACCCTGGAAGGAAGCGTCCTCTCTCTGGTTAATCAACATGTATACAAGCTTGCTTGTAGCTCAGGTTGATCGCCACAGGTAGGAACACCACGCGGGGTTAAGCATTAACATAAAGTAAGGAATTGTACTCACTGCTTGGCTAAGTTGTGCCGCTCGCACGGGTCTTGTTCGATGTCGTACACGCAGGGCGCCACCAGCGGTTTGCACGGGATGAGGGGGATGCTCTCGTTACATCTCACTGTCGCTTCATCCCTGAAACATTCAAAATGACTTAAATTCAATACCTACGCTTAAGTTCATATGTTTATGCTGTGAAATGATCCCCCTGCTGTTGTTTTATCGACTACAATATGGGGTTCGTCAAGAGGGCATCATAAAGTTCTTAAAAAAGTGTGAAGCATAATCATTCTGATGTTACATACATTCATAGGCCACGGTAACCACTATTCATCAGGGGGGCCGTTTGCTTGCCTGCCGTCTAAGGCCCACTGTCGACGGAGGCGTAGCTTCATAGATGCTGCAAAATAGGCCTCCGTGGACAGTACCTAGACTGTCCACGGAGGCGTAGCATCTTAGACGCGTATTCGTCATTATAAGTTTGGTGTACGTTTGCTTGCTGCTTCCACACAAAACAATGTAACTCTGTCGACGGACGCGCTCGCGTCGCTGCATGCTTCACGACGACGCCTGGCGTACCGCGTGTTATACGCCCTGGCGTAAAACGAGTGAACGCAAGTGTTTCTTTTCTTAAAAATGGCGACAAATGAATGAAAAGTATGAAAACGTAGGTACGCGTGCAATACGCCTCGTGGATAGTGTTCAGTACGCTGGGCTGCACAAGCAACACATCGTATTTTGAAGCATCTATGAAGCTAAGCTTCCGTGGACAGTGGGCCTAAGTGATATAAAATAACTTAGAACAATGAGATCTTATGAGAGGAGAACATCAAAAGAGACGTGATTAGTTACGTACCTGATGCTAGTGATTTTGTCTTTAGACGGCATTATTCCCATGTCCTTGATGGCAACGCTGACGTCACTGTTGAGCACGAGCTCCATGTTGTAGGAGCCGCTCCGACCGCTGGGCCCGTACGTGCCATCCCAGGCTCCGCCGTAGTTGTCTCCTAAAGATTATAAACATGGTTCATTGATAAGAATATAACTAGGTACCTACTTTAGCCATAGGAATGAACTGGAACAGTCTCACACACGCAATAATATTGACAATGAAGTAAAAAATATATTTTAGTCACGTCTTTAGAAATCCATACTCCATACTAATATTATAAATGCGAAAGTAGTTCTGTCTGTCTGTCTGTCGCTTTCAGGCTTAAACCACTGAACCGATCTTAGAAGCACATAGGCTAAGTTTGGTGGTGATACCCCACATGGTAGGTATGCAATAAGGTAACTATGATAGGTAAGTAGGTCTGTATTATACTGAGCTGAGCTGTTTCAAGAGTTACCTTTTAGGATTTTGTATTTGCCCACAGTAATGGCCGCGCTGCTCCAGATGTCGTCAATATTGTGAACTATGTTCGTTCTACTCGATTCTTTGTTGTTGGACAGCTCTTCCCACAGGTCCATGCCGTCCAGATCTTTAAATACGCTGAAATTATTATAGGTATATTATACACATGATCCCATTTACTTATTTAGATAATGTATACAGGGCCATTTGTAATTAACTAGCATCCTCGCATTGGTAGATAGCTGACATCATATGTTATCGCACTAATCACGTTTTTTCTACGACTTTCTAAAATTCGTTAAATTTTACTTTCATACAAAAATAAATATTAATTTAGTTTCGCGTCTGAAAGTTATTAACTCTACGCTGCAGTTTACGCGCATCGTATAAATTAGGTAAACAAACTCGTATCATCAATTCATGCAATACACGGACAGGGGCGGTAACGCCTTTGACCTTGACCCATTTTTTTTTTCGAGCCGCCACCAGTCGGTCGCTAGATGCGCGCGCGTCACAGGTGTGCGTCTCTCTCACTTGTCCTTGTGTGCAATGATTTTTCGCGTTACCGTGTTGCGTCGATCTGACTATCGCCATGCATTATCAGTATTCCAATGTGGAATACACGGAAATAGTGAGCATGCTTGCTAGGTGTGATGATAATGTGGCGGAAGCCTGCCGCCAATATGCAGTAAGGTTTTCAAATCTGTCTACACCGAGCCGGGCATCGATGTTATCCGCCATACAGCGATTACGCGATTACGGATAGTTCCAGTCCAGTCCAAGTTTAGTGATAGTGGTCGTCCCCCGAGGCACGCAGTATGGGAACAAGAAAGGATACTGGAGTTCTTTGAGGACAACGCTATGTGCGCGGGACTTGAACCTCAGAGGTAATAATTAATTGTACAGTCGACAAAGGAGATAAGGTTCCACTATGTCAAGGTGGAACCATATCTCCTCTGTTGACCGTACATACCTACCTACTTGTTAAAAATTCAACAATTATATCTATGATTGTAAATACGCTGATTCCACTTTTACACTTTACTTTTCCACACAAAAAATCAAAATCATATCTACCTGCCTGCCAATAGGTATTTGTTTAGACATTAAAACATGTTATTAGATTAATAATCGTCAGCTACATTCGTTACTTGGATGATAAATTATTATTATCGTTTCATCTTAAGCGCCTTTTTGTTTTATTTAGTGTACCCAGTCCTATGCCTGGTAAAGTATGAAGGGATTGTGGACTTAGTGTAAATACCTAGTTACTTACTACACGCAACAGTTACACACCACGCGAGCAATTAATAATCTGGCGAAGAAAGGTAGGTACTAGTAGGTATTGTTCGGTAGCGTAAGCGCGCGCCAACGTGCGTGCGCGTCAGTCGGTCGGTTAGGACTTTAGACCTATGGAAATAAAGTCTAAAATTTAATGTCATTTTTTGCAGTGACTGCAGCTTTAGTAGAATCGAGGGCAGTGATCCAGGCTAGATCTGTCAATCAGTAAGTGTCACGGCCTGCATCTAAAGAGGTACAATGAATTATATTAAAGGTACACTGAGATTACACTACAGGTACTATCATCCTGCAAAAAAATCTGCAGAATTCTGATCGGTAGGTACAACCGCGGTCCAAATGCTCACTGTGTGGTTGGCTTGAGACCCAAATATCTTGGTCGGGTGCCATATATTCGCCTAGAACAGTAATATCTCGAACCTGGCGTCCCCCCCGGCGGCGCGGTACAGCGTGGGCAGCCAGTCCACCAGGTGCACGCGCTGCGCCGCCACGCGCCCCCGGCCGCCCTGCTCCCCAGACAGCGCGCCCTTCCCTGCCCAGAGCAACCCTGCGCCACGCACTCCTCCTTCCCACAAAGTATTCTTTACCTGCAGACCACACACTTTCATTCTAAAGCTTTTTAGAGACATTATAAATTCCATAACATTCTACACATAACGCTATCTAGACCCATGGTAAGCTTAACTAGCTTTTGTTATGGAATCTAGAATGCGGATAAACATATTTAGAATTTTTTTTGTAAATACGTACATATTATACATGGAAACACCCAGATCAATGCAATATTCATGCATACAAATATTTGCACTGAGCGAGGATCGAACCCGCGCCTCCTGCGTAACAGTAACGTCACTACCGCCACGTAACAGAGGCTGTGATTATGATTTATAGATAGATACTGGTCCTCTAAGTTTTGTGAGAAAGTGGCTCGTATTATCCGTAACAAGGTTAATATCACTTTAAATAAAATAAAAAAGAATCTGCGGTAGCCTAGTGGTATGGGTAATGGACTGCTGAGACGAGGTCTCGGATTTGATCCCAGGTTTACCATGGCACACACCAATGACTTTTCGATACTTTTCGAAGTTATGTGTGTATTTATCGCAGGTTTATAAGTGCCCGGTTAATGGCAATAGGCTCGCCACCTATTACATTGGGACCTAAACATAAACTGGCGAAATGTGGTTGCTAGCACCTCTGCCTACCCCTTCGGGGAATACAGGCGTGAGTTTATGTTCAATATGTTATGTTAAAATAAATCGTGGCCAGCCTGGCAGTCAAGTTTTGTGGTGCCCGCCAGGCTACGTAGCTAAATCAGGCACCAGTACATGGGCGTACCTATGGTGGGAAAATGTGGGCAATAACTAATAATGGTAAAAGTATAAAACACGATCCCATGACCCCCTTAACTTTTGCCCCTCTAACTATCCGAAAAGCAGGATGCGCCCATGCACCAGTAGGAAAGATAGTCCCAAGAAATGGTGCAGTGATCTCGTAGTCTCACAAAAGTATCCATGTCGTTCCCGTAACACGTGTCGACGGCACCACCTATGAGCTCACCGCAAAGCACCCAGTCGTATTCTATAGTTCATAGGAACGGCCCTTTTTTTATCGTGCGAAAAATCCCCACGGATACCACCCCCAAGGAGCCGGTGGAGGTGGTTATATCACACTCGAACCGATTAAAACGCACGCCGCCTTGGGTCTTTGGTTGCCGGAGGTGAGATTGCCGAAAGCATATTTCTCGCACCCCGGCAGACCGAGGAATGGCCCTAAGCATTAGGTACCGCCTAGTTGTATAGGTAGGTACCTACTCACCCCTCTTAATGGATAGTTGGAGGCGGCGTTGTTATTGAACCCTCCAGCGGCACCTCCGTTGTCAGAACTGAACAGAACGATGGAGTTCTCGAGCAGGCCACTTTTCTTTAACTGCTGCACCACTTTACCAACTGATTCGTCGAGTTTGGACAGCACGGCTGTAAATTTATACATTTATTTTTTATTAACGTGACCTATTATACTTAATTACTTAGACTGGAGTTTAGGAAAGGACAGTGGCTATATTTGATTTCTATTATAACCGACATCGACGTCATAACAACAGCAACACTAGTTGCCATTATTGGAAACAATGGCAACTATTGTTGCTGTCGATGTTAATATATTGGTACAGAAATGACATTAATGAAATGACGATATTTTATTGCTACAGAAATGACACAAATGAAATGACGTTATTTTATTGCTACAGAAATTACACTATAATAATGGAATTTCAAGCGCAACTCTATCATGAATTGATTTGATATGACAATTATAATTAAGAGAGATTCGATTGCAATTCAGATTTGGAAGCGGTTCAAAGGGAGAGAGATTGAGTTGAGCATCCGTGTACATAGATCTATTCTTCTTATTTGAAGCGCTGCTGAATATTGAACTGAAATTATATCGCTGATGCGCATCGTGGTAGGTTAGCAAATTTCTATCTATGAAGAAATGGCCTTTACCGGCAAATTTCCGTCGCTGGTAGTTTTCAATGCTCGAAAACTTCACGATGAGATCATCTGGGGCTCTGATAAACTCGTAAGGGTTCCCGCTGTGCACCGCGGAGTGAGCCACCATCAGGAACAGGGGCTCGCTCTCGTTGTGAGCTTGGATTAACTGTCCAAGAAATTATGAATATAGTTAAACACCCGCATAATAAGCCCTAGAAGTTCAATAGGTCCAGAGTCATCAGGAAACCAGTAGGAAAACCTGCTGATTAGTCATAGTCATAGTCATAGTAATTTATTTTTCAATATAGAACAATAAAATTGTTTCTTATTGACGACAATTTTAATTCTACTTAATCTAAGTTTACCACCGCTTCCAAGGCGCTGGTGGAGAAGAAACGGCGCAACAAACTCCACTGCGGCATTTTCTGGACGTCAATTTACAATATTTCTTTTCTTAAAGCTAAATGTCAACAAGTATATAAAACTCTTTATAATTAAGAATTAAAACAAAGTTGCATAATGTAACAAATAAGTCACGTAACTAATACAGTACCATGCTGTAATTATAGCAATTTACGAGGGGCCTGCACCATGCTCAAGAGTCAAGCCAGATTGAAAAGCGATTCTGGTGTAGGCTCATATTTGGGGTTGGGGGTCAGACAGCAGTTGCTTTCATGATAAGTAGGTACCTATCATCATCGTCCTTGTATTAATCCCGGTGGCATTCGAAAGTTAAACCTCGGATCCGGCCGGGATATGATTTTTCCAGCCTAACTGCGTCGTGGCTGAGCTTCGATATTTTTCGTGAGGCCACTACCACATCACCTCCACAACCTTAGGTAGGTTCTGGAGGTCATATGGTAGTCGCTTAATAAATATATACAAAAAGGAACTGACCCGAACGGCTTCTTTAGTATACACGTCTGTTGCATACTCGCCATAAAGGTCATCGGCCACTTGGAAACCTATAATCGTACGAGAACAGGTAAAGTAAACAGTGATAAAGAGAAGTATGGACATATTGCGCTATTTAGTTTCAATAAGATAATGACAACAAATACGATATGGCCGATAGGCACTCCTACAGAACAAATACAGACAGGACGCAACCTATGTCAATATCAAGAGAAACGAAAGAGTAACCACAAGAGTCACAAACTCTCAACAAAACCTGGTCGAGTTCAATGCCAAGAAGACCCAGGCATGTGCGTTTACAGCAAAGGTATCTCCTTTCCTTCCCCTTCCCACTCTTCAGAGCACACCACTGCCACTGCAGGATCACCTCACTATCCTCGGTATGGATGTTCGCTGCAAACTGAATAACAAAAACTATATCGAGAGTATCATCAAATCAGCCTCGCGTAAACTCGGAGTCCTGAACAGAGTGAGACGTTTTTTCACGCCGGAGCAGCGGTGTCTTCTATACCTATAAGACCCAAATTCGTTCCTGCGTGGAATACTGCTCACATCTCTGGGACGGCTCCGCAAAGTACTTATTAGATGCTCTCGACAGGTTGCAGCGACGTGCGGTCCGCATTATTGGGGATCCTGAGGTCACGAACACCCTCGAGCCTTTGCAGATGCGTAGAGATGTTGCGTCTTTGGCAGTTTTCTACCGTCTCTACCATGGTGAATGTTCTGACGAGCTCTTCCAATTAGTCCCACCCTCCCCTTTCCTTCACAGGACGACACGTGCAGGGCTAAGATGTCATCCATTTACGGTGCAGAGTATACCTGCTAGAACCAAGCGTTTCAGTGATTCATTCCTATGCCGCACCACTAAGGCCTGGAATTCCCTGCCAGTTCACGTGTTTCCTTCTTCCTACAGTCCTGGGTCCTTTAAGCGGGGCGTGAAAAGGCATCTAATGAGGCCGTCAAGCTGAGTGCCACCACTGTTAACATGGTAAATGTTTACGATGGTGACCCTCTTTCCGAGACTTTGCCTTTAGCTTAACATCAGGCGAGGTGAAGTCAAATTGACGTGTCCAGTATAAAAAAAAAAAAAAAAAAAAAAAACTCGGCGCTACCCTGATATCATCACACACAGTAGGCGTGGTGTTTATCTACAGATTTTTTTTTAATCGTCCACTCCCCCGGAGCCGGTGGAGGTGGTTATATCGGACTCGAATCGACTAAAACGCACGCCGTCTTGGGTTTTTGGTTGCCGGAGGAGAGATTGTCGAAAGCATATCTCTCTGGCACCCTTCGGGTTGTGGGGACCATAGTGTCCCCATCTAGCTTTGGGTACGGGGACGCGCACTTGTCACCGCCGCCGTGGCCTGCTTCTGCTAGGGTGACAGGCGGCTCCACCGGTCACCCCCAGGCCAGCGCTCATGGAGGTCGGGGGTCGTTCTGCGACCTACGACGACGTCCGGTTCGCCTTCGCTCTTCACGGGCTTCCCGGGCCCGGAGTCTAGTCCGGACCCGATCGGCCGCCTCCTTCTCGAGCATTACTTGCTCGCAGAAGGAGGCGGCCGCACCCCAGCGGCAGCGCTCGCGCATCGTACCATCGCTGTGAGGGTGTTTATCTACTGTACGTTGGTACTATTTATCTATTCTGTGCTACTGTGGTCGTTTAGTGGACTGAACGACCGAAGCGTGCGATGGCAGACTCCGTTTCGGCAAGGTGGCCGATTCAGCCTCTCGGGTGTTTCGGGGGTTACCAGTGTCGGATGCGGAAGGAGCCAACGTCCGAGTGCCATCACTGTGATGCGAGCAAGGACACAGTGGGGATGGTATCCGTGGGGATTTTTCACACGATAAAAAAAAAGTGGCCAATTTGGCTTTCGTCCGTATGTGTGTGTTTGTCAGTTACTGTCTAGAGGGTGCATTTTTTCACCAATTTCCAATTAAATGGACCTCGGACTCCAAAGAGGACACTGGACTCAACTCGTTATGATATTAATGATGATGACCTACCTCGTCTGAAGTCATGTCCCCAGGACCCTTTCTCCACGCTGGTGTGGTCGTATAAATCGATTCTGCCCGTCCAGAAACCAAGGTGACTGTCGAATCTACGAAAAATCAAGTAATTTATTTGTAGGAGTTTCAAATTCAAAGTGTCTGTTTGTACGGAAAAATTCACTGTTTTCAATCCACATTAGAGTAGCTAGGTTTTTGGAACTGGAGTGGAAACAGGGATGTGTTATTTATTACACCTTTGCAGGCAGCAAAGTAGTTTATAGGGTGTTCTTAGTTTTAGTTCATATAATATGTACATACAATACATAACATATGTATGTACATATAATATGAATGGAACTTCATTTACTTAATTAATTGAGACTGATTTGCAAGAATTATAAACGAGCCATCGCCACCGTGCCGTGAGAGAACTGAGAGAGCCCCGGTAGATGGAAACATACCCAATTTAATTTAATTTTATATTGAGATACAAAAATTATTACGAAATGAGGTATATTTTCATCCCTAAAGCGCGTCTGGTTTGCCGGCTACTTAGGCAAACGTGTGGGACCACTGTCACAGATTACCTAATAGTGCCACTGTGCCGTTTTTCGGTGAAGATATCCACCTCACCTTTAGCTCTTGTGTGGTTATTTGAGAGTATTCCCGGATGTAAAAAAGTGACAAAGGCATACCTACCCTCGATTTAGTGGTAGGTATTCCTTCTTGTAGCTCCCGAGATGCCATTTGCCGACCAGATGAGTTTTGTACCCCAAGTCCTTCAGGTACTGAGGCAAGATCTTCTCCGAGAGCGGCAGGCCCCAAGGTTCTGTGCCATATATGACATTATGCTGCATCCCTGTGAACGGAAAAGTTCTAATAGCACATTATCACTACATTAATACAGTAATATTTATTAGGTATCTGGGAGCCTTTGAGACCTAGGTTGCGACTCTGTTAATGTGTTATGGCGATAAATATTCCTCTTGTGAAATCAAGAGGAATGTTTTCGGGTCAATTCTTTGAATTCTTTAATGACAAGATATACTTAATAGGTCCATTATGTCTTACTTTAAGACGTCTTGACATTGTGTGTGATCTGATGATACCGTACAATGATAATGATGAGAGCAGAGGTCTTAATAAAATACTTACCTATACAAAGTTGTAAGTTGCTTTATCACACTTTTGACCTCGTGCTTTTGACACACATGTTTATTTATAAACTAAGAAAGATATCGTAATGGTATGAGCTTGGTATGAGTTCCTATTTAAAAAATCTGTCATCACTGTGTTAGAAATATGTCGCTAATTATTATTAATTGCTCATGCAACTGGTTCATTATTAACATTCATACAATATAATGCAATTAATTTAATATTATTAGCATTTTGTAATCAGCATTGTTCTATTGCTCACGATAACCAGCTCGGCGCGGGAATTCAGCAAATTGTGTGCTTAATTGTTTGAAACGCATTCATTATTTATGCACATAATTTAAACGTGTTCAACACTATATTTTTGATAAAAGTTTCGTATAAATATCCTTACTTAGTATTTTTGGGAGACTCGATGATTCGAATTGTCGCGATAACACGACTCTGAACTCCCTCCTACTTGATCCGAGGTTGAAACTCAGTCGCAGCCGATGCTTGCGCTATGGGTTTTGTGCTTCAGCACTTTGCAAACTTTGGTTTGGCAGGCTTTTACCACAGAATAGACAGTACCTACTCTTTTACGGCAGCGCAGCGCTAGCCGTCTTGTCATCTAACTGGGAGAGGAAATCCCTCCATCAATCAGCACCTATAGGTAGGTACGTGCACCGGCTGGCAGATGAGATTCTCAAAGCGATTTGCCAGTTGTATCCTTAGCTTACACTATGGAGTTCGGGGTTCACTTTTTGTTTTTGATACCCACGTCTTTTTTTCGGGCTGCGAAGCAACTGACCCAAACGACGAAAGGAAAGCCAAAAGCATGTGTCAGACCCTTGTTCGTTGCTTAACAGGGCACCAAGTAGGTAGATTACTTAGAAGGTAAAGTTAACTTGAATCTGAAAGATATTGACCGAACCCTATAAGTACAGCTGTTAGGTTTACTAATAATATTATTGTTCTCACCGTTGTGTATCGGATATTTGCCGGTCATGAGCGCGGCCCTAGAGGGCGTGCAGATCGGCGTGACGTAGTAGTTGTGCAGAATCATCCCGGAGTACGCCAGGGCATCAATGTTGGGCGTCGGGATTTGATTAGAGCCATGGAAACCCACGTCGTTGAAGCCCTAGAGAGTAAGATATGTACATTATAGATGGCACTGTGTTAAATGTTTTGGTATTTTATATACCTACCACTTATGTGGCAGATAAGCACTCGGCCCACTGGAAAGTGGTTACCGTGGCCTATAGACGTTTGCAACACCAGGGTGGTCACATTCGTGCAGCCCACCTTAACAGAAGCAGGTCGTGGCGTTTGCGGGGATGAGTTGGGGATGGGTTCACCGAAGTGCTAGGGATATGTCCTACGACTCTGTCTGTAAGAGCTATTTAAAACACATAACCGCGTTGCGGCGCTGCAACGCTAAAATCGTCAGTTTGCGTTGCGTCGTTGCGGTCGCGCTAAAAAGAGCGTTTTATTGTCGTATGGTAGGTAACCAGTTCCTCGTGAACGCGGTTATGTGTTTTGGTTCTAAAAAGGTTCTTACTTATTCCACCCGCTTGAAATATCTGATCTATTCCTGCGACCCTAGTAGGTGTCTATGGAGGTTCTGTTCGTGAGATAAAAATGAGTACTGAATATTCATTCATCCATGTATTGTAACCTTTCGCATTTTTGTCTTGGTACGTTTGATCATCATCATCTTTGCGTTAGCCCCGGTCGCAATCGAGAAATTAACGTTGGAGTCGGGGATCTGCTTTATTTTTTATTTTTTTTAAGAATATTAGAACCGAAGTTACTAATATTCCCTCTAACTTCTCCAACTAAGCTGAATTGCTTGTGCTAGGAGTGGGTTCACGTCGGTAGTGTAAAGGCCAGGATTCGAACCCGAGACCTCTCGATCGTAAGGCCGACTCCTTATCCACTAAGCTACCGACGCTTTTCGGTGTGATTATTTTCTTTATTCAAATATTCTGCACATCTATACATATAAAACTACTTGTCCCGACAGACTGATTGATTCATCAACGCAGAGCCTAAACCTCTGGACCTACAAACTTGAAATTGAAAACAGTAGATGCATTTTATGATGTACCTAAGCATCCACTAAGAAAGGATTTTTGGAAATTCTGCTACTAAAAGAGTAAAATAAGGGATGGAGGTTTCTATGAAGTCCGTCATTTTCAGAGCTAGATGCACTAAATTTCATAAACCTGTGTCTTTAAAAAAATAAATGAACACGTGTATCAGCGTTTTTCAAAATTCAACTACTAAGAGGGTAAAATAGGTGATAAACGTTTGTATGGAAAGTTCGTAATTTAGGTCACTATCAAATATGGAATACCTACGAAATTTTCCCGGGCAAAGTCGAAACGGGTCAGCTAGTTTTTTTATATTAAATATGTAAAATGGCTATATACATATATGACTCTATTAGAGCGACATAGTTATATTGTGGCTATGCTCCATAAATTAACTATTAAGATAAAAAAATATATACTTGTTTAAATTTCACTCTCAACTTGATAACTGTTCTGTGATAAGGCACCTAAGTTTTAATTGACCTCGATTTCTATCTTCGGTTATGCACAGATATTCTTGGAGCTCGTCCAAGTTTGACAACAATATCCATGTGAGGCGCCCGCCTGCCTGCCGGGGCAGCCTTATTGATCCCTTTACGGTGACGTATACAAACGTAAACATACAGCCCATTACTAAGTGCCCACATAACGGCAATAGGCTCGCCCCGTAAAACGTGGGACCGAAAATCATAGTTGGTGATTTTTTTTTTAATAAATATTCCACAAAATTCTACACAACGCTATCTAGACCCATGGTAAGCTATTATAGCTTGTGTTATGGAATCTAGAATGCGGATAAACATATTTAAATACTTTTTTTATAAATACATACATATTATACATAGAAACACCCAGCAGACCAATGCAAATAGCCATATTCATGCATACCTATAAATATTTGCACTGAGCGGGAATCGAACCCGCGCCTCCTGCGTAGCAGTCACTTTCACTACCATCACGCCACAGAGGCTGTCAATGTCAATGTGGGTGTTAATACACCCCTGCCTACCCTACCCCTATTGGGATTTACAGGTGTAAGTATATGTATACTGTATGTATGTACTGTATATTCTTTAAAATACGTAGTGTAAAAAATGTGCAAAATAAACTATTTTTGACTTTGAGCTGTGGCCATTGTGAAAGTACCTAGACCAGTTAATACAATTGTACCAAAAATTTCCTTCTAATGACACCAAATTTATATTAACACTATTATGTTATAAAGTGAGAGTGTCTACCAAACAAACTCATGAGACTTTGCCTTTAGCTTATCATCGTGAAGTCAAATTGACGTGTCCATTTATAAAAAAAATATTCTAAGTGCAAGTTAGTTGCGTCACGCAGTGGAAACTTGAAAAGAAAATCCACGTCGATAAGTAATTTTCTAGGTAGAGAAAGTAACAAAACATTCCTGTTTGTGCGAAATGTGAAAACATGAATGTAGATAAGCTTGCAAAACGAATTATTTATATTATCTGTGGCAAAACTGAGCAACTTTCGATGACTACAAAAAGATGCTAACCTACTGAACCGTATCGATAACGCTTATTAAACATTGTAAGCATATCAGCAGACGAATACATAAATAAATGAGGTACCTAGATACATTTTTATCAGTAGGTAAATTCGTGCATCCGACTGCATTAGTTTGTTCTATGGGTAGATGATCTTTAATTAGTAGGTTCATGTGGGTAGATGTGTGAATAGCGGATTGAAGTTATTAACTTTGGAATTAGGGTTGCCAGGACCGAGAATTTTAAGCCAAACTGCACACGGGATGCTTATCTAAAATACAACCCCACGACACAACCACAATCCTACTAATACCTATATTATAAACGCGAACATTTGTGGGTATGGACGAGATGTATGTAGGTATGTATGGCTGGTTATTTGTTAGGTACTCTTTCACGTAAAAACTACTAAATGGATTTTCATGAAACTTTACATTAATATAGATTATACATCAGAATAACACATAGGTGATATATCATCACGCTACTACACAAGGGATCGGAGCAGTGATCATTAATATCAACAAATTCGGCCGGCATTGGCATATACGCAGAAGTGACAGTGTAGTTATTTCTGTTGCTGTTTAGATAACTATAATTATCATTGTATAAGTGGGTGCAGCGGGAACGGGATCAGACGCCACGCGGGTGGAAAATAATTGGTGGTACGAAGTTCGCCGGGTCAGCTAGTATAGGAATAATTATTTTATGGGTTTTAGATAGGTAGGTATTATTCTCCAGTTAAGCAGTTACAATAATGGGTAATACCGAATCCGAAGACCCAATGGAATGAAAGTACCTATTGCAAAGAACAATAGGTACAAATAATTGTGAGTTTTTTTTTGTGATATATATCCATGACCTACCTACTTAGTTCAAAAGTTTCTACACTTTCTACTACATGTCTAGGCGTACGCGTACTTAGGCCTTGTTGGGAGACAAATTATGATTGTTATTACCTATGCAATCTAGACTGTCTTAGCAGTTAGTAATCACTTATATGCAGACAAGATCGACTGTTCGGAAAAAATATGGTAGGTATCGCGAAGTATCACAACCCAACCAATAACATGATGCGATGACATCACAAAAAGGCGCGCTTCCATCCAGGTACGCACTTAAGAGTTATGTAGGTATTATCAAAATTAATTATTTTCTTTCATTGAATTTCAGTTTTTTTTCGTGTCCCGTTCCAGATTCATCATGGAATCCAAAGGAGAGACAATTTTGAAATTGATTCATTTATTTTTATAAGCTGGTCACTAAAAATAATAAAATAAATAGACATAGGCTTACCTTTAACTACATTGTCTCACCCCCGTAAAAGTTTAAAAAGCTTGTGTATTGTAATAACGGCAATAAGGTGATTTACTACCGATTTTTATACAAACGGCCACCGTGTAGTCCTATCATAATATAGTAGGTAAGTATAAAACAGCCTGGTCTTACCAAATCATCCGCCAAAATGAAAATAATATGCGGTCTCGCAGTAGCGGCCGCGACGGTCTGGCACAGCACTACACCGACACACAGAAACCACAACATGCTTTCACGGAGCTTTGAATGCTTCTGACGTCTAGCTCCGTTCAACGAACCACTATCTGATTATCTACACAACATAGTAACATACAGAAGTTAAGTTATGTACAATATGCGCTCGAGCAACGCACACATAAACAGACATCGCACATGGACGTAACATTTCGGAACGCCCGCCAGGATTCGGACTCAAGTAAATTGTGCCCCACACGCGTGTTTGGTAACACGTCTCACGCGTTACGCGTTAGGCGTTTGATATGCTATAGATGTCATAATGAAGCTTTTATAGTTGAAATTGTGTTCGATCATACGATAATTATAATATTAGGGTTTAATGTTTTTGTAAACTTAGCGAACGCGGGGGTGGGTTATAGCAGGTTTTGTCGTAAGGGCGACCGTTCGATTCTTCTAAAACTAAACTACTGTAGTGCCGCAGTTACTGCAAAAAAATACATTAAATTTTAGACTTTATTTCTATACGCCTAAAGTTTAAAATGAAATGAAAACAGTTTCATTACACTACAGTAAGTTTCATCACTTAATTTTGAACTTTAACCGCATCGCTTTAAAGTCTATTATTCAATGCTGTTATTTTGCAGTGGCGGTGGCACCACTGTATTTTGAATTTAGCAGAATCGAGGCCTAGCAATAGCGTGCGTGTCACCATCACCATAAATAATCGACTCTACCTACTGTACAGTCCACTGACTGTTCCTAATAGACTTATCAACTCTGTACCTACTTGTACGTAGTGTGAAGGAGGATGCCCATGTCCAGGCACTGCTGCTCTTCCTCTTCCAAGTTACCTACTAAGAGCAATGTATTTAGTAAAAGCTATAGATACTTGCCTAGTGAGTGCGATAAGCCTTTCAATAGTTTCAATAAAACGAAAAAATGAACTTTATTTCTGTATACGTAGTGTGTTGCGTTATCTAGTGGCAGCGCTTCTGACTTGTTGTATAATGTAAGCGAATTATATTATCAACTAGCTGTGCTCGCGACTTCGTCCGCGTGGAATGTACTTAATAAAAAAAAATCAGTTTTTTTTTTTTTAGCCTAAGTTACTCCTTATTACATAAGCTATCTGCCAGTGAAAGTCCCGTCCAAATCGGTCCAGCCGTTCCAGAGATTAGCCAAAACAAACAGACAGACAGACAGACAGACAGACAGACAGACAGACAGACAAAAAATTTAAAAGTATATATTTTGGTATGTGTATCGTATATACATTCATATGCATGTAGTAGAAAGCGGTTATTTTAATATTACAAACAGACACTCCAATTTTATTTATTTGTATAGATTAAGTACAGTATGTTCCTACCTTATCATGTCACTTTTTATACCCCGACGTGAAACGAGGTTTGACACGTTTATCCTATCGGTAGTCTCAAATGTAAAGATTTAATTACATAATCATGAGATTAGGTTAATCTCAAGAGCTTTCAGTATATTCAGATTTTCGATAAGTATTTATTTATTGTTCTATGCGAGATCTGCACCATTGATGGTGCAGGTCAATGGTGTATACGGTACGACGGGGATAAAAATACTTACCTATTATAAAATGGAATGCTTTTTCTGCACGACCATTTAGATATTTTTATAATCACTTAAGGCTGCAGCCCCACTTGTGCATTGCGCTGCGTTGCGTTGCATCGATCAGGTCATTCTTAGAAATTTGTAATCAAATAAAATTATTGAAATGGGAGAAATTCCTTTAAATTTCTAATAATGACCTGCTCAATACAACGCAACGCCGCATCAGTAGAGAACCTCAGCCAAAGGTGGCAGAAACCACACGGCCCACCTGATAGAAAGTGGTTTTTTTATATGAGTAGGTACTGGTGCAAACGGTTATGACAGCAATAAAACGGAAAGTTTAAGATGGTTTCGTGATAATTGCTAATCGGTCATAGAAAATAACTACCCGCGCACGACCTTTAGGCCATGCAGCGCGATTGTGTCAGTTGTGTGCAAAAACCTACCAAAAAAAAGAGCTGCCTACCATTTGTATTTTATTTATTCTGCACTGCGAGCTACTTCGTGTAAATATGTATAACATAGAGCAACGTATGTTTGAAACTGCACACAGTGCTCCCACATGACTGACATGAGCCCTTCCGGATAAGGCAGCGGGCGGCCTTAGTAGGTATCTTACTAACCACGGAATGCCAAAGAATATAAAAATCAAGTTAGTAGCTATTCAAATAAACGGCCATTGTATAACGCGTTTAGGCTACATCGGGTACATTTTACGGCGGACTTTAGCACATGATTGAATATTACCTAAAAATAAACATCTCTTTCTTTCTTTTTTTTTAAAGAGAATGTTAGCGATCAAAATTGCTAATATTCCCGCTAACCCTTCCACCTAAGCTAAATTGCTTGTGCTAGGAGTGGGTTCACGTCATTGGTGTAATAGCCATGATCGAATCCGGGACCTCTCGATCTTAAGGCCGACTCCTAGCATAAAAAAGCTTACGACTAGAATAAATATTTTATAACAAGCTAGTTATGCCGGCTTTTTGACAATTTTGCAAACCACTTTGATTCTTATAGATAGGTACCAGAGAAAACATGTAGACATTTGAAGGCGAAGGAGGTGCATGCCGGCCGCATTAGTCGAAGCCGTCAAGGCAGGAATCACTCTTTTTTGAGACAGCGTCGCTTTGGATTTTACCTCAGCTTGCCAATAAACATAGATAACTTCTTGCCTACTGTGTTCGATATTACCTATAATATTTTAATCATAATGATTTTATGAATAGGTCTTCGTGTAAGGCGTGACGGATGATAAAGAAAATAATACTAAAAATGTTAATGCAACCATGTTTGTTTTCATTACCTACTTGTATTGTATAAAAACTTTAACCAAACATAATAATGTGGAGCAATTAGTACAAAAATACAATAATGTGGGGACACGTACAAACTTTAATGGATCACACAACTGAAAAGTTGAAGGGCGAGTTTATACTAGCGCAGAGTCGAAGAAAAGCAAAATTCTTCGTAAAAAAGGCTCATCAATCAACTTTCAGTCTACCAGTCACTAGTACTCCCCTACTATGGCCCGCAGTCGCGTATTTTATTTCGCGTCGGCATTACGATCGAAAGGTCCTGGGTTCGAGTCCTGGCCATTACACTACCGACGTGAACCCCCTCCTAACACATGCAATTTAGCTTGACTGGAGGGGTTAGAGGGAAATGTCGGTTCTAATATTCTTTTGAAAAAAAAAAATAATAAAAAATCATCTAGAATTTGGTAATCTATTACTATTATCCCCCCTTAATCCCCCTCCAGCTAGATAAGCTAAAGGAGTCGGTTCAAGTCGGTAGTGTAATGGCAGGGTTCGAATCCGGAACCTTTCGATCGTAAGGCCGACTCATGCTTCAGAATGAGCATTACACTGTTGAGATAATAGTGAATTTACAATTTTTAATTTTTATATTTTCGCTTCGACTTTGCAATAGTATGAATACCCTTATTATTCAAAACAGGACAAGGATTTGATTCAATAAATAAAATATACATGAATATGTTCTCAAGTCTTTATTGTAAGACTCCTGTGTCAATGTACTGTCAACAAAAAAAATAGGTATATGGTGCAGTAAAACGTAACTACTCTAAATACTAATTAAAACAATATTCTCTTTCAGTGTACATTTCTCACAATATTACAATAGCTTTTATGTACTTACTTATTGGTACATGGTATAAATTTAGATGTTTTTTGGTACTAAAACTAAAAATATTTTGATCAAATTAGATACATTTAAATGCTGGCAGTGCATGAAAGATGTTTCTCACGGACGAGTGTTCTTTTAATATCAGCTACTACTATTAATATCGACAAAGACAACCAATAAATACTAGTCTTAAATGAATACTTTACTAATACACATAAAATTATTATTCAATAAAATATTATTATTATATTATATTATACAGATAAATATTATTATATTCTGCAACCAGCAAGTATTATTAAAATACAAAAATTAAACTACCTACTTCGAGTTTTTTATTTAATTCTACATAATATATATATATATTACGCACGCAACTATTTATAACTTAAAACGAAGTATGTATAAATATCGACGAAAAAAGTGATTTTCTGAATAAACTTTTTTCGCCGACCGTACCCAGTTAATAAAATAAATCATTACTATTAAGCGCACTGTTTTATGTTGTATTTCTAAAACATACAATACATTTCAAATGAATTTTCTATATTGACCGAGACAGTTAAAACGAAAAGAATATCTTTGGCAATATAGAATAGTTAGTAAGACATGAGTTCTTGTTAAATTGTACTTTTAAAACATGAATATTTTGATCGCTCGGGGCTGATGTGGGCAACACTAGAGTCCACAGGCGCATCTACTTAAGACAACCAATCACAAAAGCTGCTCATATAAGTTTATTACTAACCAGTAGAAAATAAATTCGTAATATATTTAGACATTTTCGTTAATACAATATTTTAGAATGAATATCTAATTTGTATTGGGGTAACTTCGAACGTGGGGTAATTCTGAACTTTGAAAAAATTTTGCATTTATTGACAGTACTCCGTCAGCAGCTATCAACCGATCAGGTTCAATAATAAATACTGTGGAAGAAGCACAAGTGCGTTTTCAATTTGTTTTAATTTAATTATTTACCCCATGCAGACCGCCTGGTACGGGTACGTGATGAGACGGGATGTCGACCACATGACCAAGAAAGTTTTGACCATGGGGGAGGAGAAAAGAGGCCGAGGACGACCACCGACGACTTGGCCACAAACTTTAAAGAGGGTTATGACTAGTACTAAAATAAAGTAAGAGAAGATCCGAAACCGCACGGACGAAGAAGATTTACCCCATGCAGAGTTACTTCAATGCATCTTATCAATAGAAAACACATATCATGTAAGTATAAAGATAATTCTGTATTAAGGCGACCCAGAAACAGGTCAGTCCTGTCAATCTGGTCCTTCATTAGCTACACTTTATAATCTAAGAGCTTTAGAAGTCACACCGATGCGTTTATACATACTTATTTGCTAAATACATTTGTTGTTCGCCCTACTACGCTTATTATATTTGAAAATAATACTATAAGGAGCTCACTGATCTCACTACCCAGGATGCCGAAAACGTGTGAGGTAGAGTAGAAAGTAAAAGTTGGAAAATGAACCCTAGGTTATGTGGTGAATGTCTCAGATGTAAATCCCCCCGTCTCGAGGAGGGTCAGACCGATAGGGATGGCCCTGGGTCAGCCGGGGTACGAGGGATAGGCCCGACAACCTCACCTTCAGCCTAGCACGACGACCCAGAGACGGCATGTGATTTTAGTCGGTACAAATCCGACATAACCTTCCCCTCCGGGTCCGGCGGGAGAGGTATCCGAGGGGATTTTCCGCACGGAAAAAATAGATGGAAAAATGATGATGGAGCTCACATAAAACAGAAAATAAGTGCGAAATTATATGAGAAAGATGAGCGTATAGATGAATTTTCTATAATATGTATAATATATTAGAACTAAATATCAGCTTAGATACCTAAGTGAATAAATAGTTTGTTGGAAACTAACACGCTGCATTGGATATTGAGCTAGGCAGTAGATTAATTTTGCATTTTTTTAATGAATTTATTGTGGCAAATGTTAAAGTAATGCCTTAACTTTAACATTTCTTCCTTAATCTCGAGGTTGTTTACTATTGTTTTTTTCAGTCTTGCCTCAACTTTGGAAAAAATCGTCTCTTATTAGTATTCATATACGAAAATTAGTAATCTTGCCTAGATTTACTATGGAAATTAAATTCAACATAACAGTATGTACTTATTGCTATCGTATTTACTTACAGCATCTATGCTATGGGGTAAGTTTGAAATTAATCTGAAACTAAGTAACGCAGCATTAAAATAAAAGGTTCGAATTTCAAGCTCATCAAGAGTTTCCCCCATTTCAAAATTACCCCAACTTATTCAATGTTACCCCACAATACAACAATGCCTTAGCTCAATATTCAAAAGTGCATTGTATTTACAATATTGCTGTCACATAAGTTCTTTTACTCTAAAGTAAAGCCAACGAGACGAGAGAAAAAAGGTAAACAAAGCGACCATTACTGAGTTACGTTGCGATAAGTAGCGATTGTTTTCTCTGTCCTTGTCGCACATGTCACACGTACGCGACAATGGCCGAGCGACAGCTATCGTTGCGTATTTCGTAGTACAGGAAAGCTGTCAGCACAGCGGCTCTAAACTGTCAGATCCGCTACCTTATGAGCAATTTCATTCCTGTCTGAAATGCGTTTGAAGTGATACGTAATAATTTTCAAATAAAAATGTTTGGAACCGCTGAAACTTTGTTTATATTTTTTCTTTTGCTTCGTTAGTTTTAATTTATACAAACTCACCGAGAACAAAAGAACTTGTATCACATAAAGGTGATATCCGTGATATACATCGACGGCGTTGATACGAGTACTGAGTCAGCAATATTAACACAGCAGTAGGGCCTCTTAAGGGGAAGTCCCGCTTATAAACTACCAGTAAATGCAATAAAAAGTACCTCTTTATTATCTTTTCGAGGTGTATTTTCAAACATAATACCTTCACTATAATGTGTCCCAGTTTTAAAGTGAATGTTGCCATTTTAGAAAAATATTTTAATGTTCTCATGGAATAACATGTTTCTATATTGGTTCGTTTAGTGCAGAATTTTTAATATTGCGACACAATTTTCTTTCTAACAGAATGGTTAGTGTGATATTTTAACTTACAATCGCGTTTTAAGTTCTATATTGGTTCGTTTAGTGCAGAATTTTTAATATTGCGACACAATTTTCTTTCTAACAGAATGGTTAGTGTGATATTTTAACTTACAATCGCGTTTTAAGTAAACTAAGTTTTGTATATATCATTAACGTCTCTTTGACATTGACAGTTACTCTACAACTCTATGGTTCTTCGAGCATTTTTATAGAACTCGCATTATCACTCTGGTCTATGCTCGGTACAACCCCATACGTGTTTGTGACCCAATAACGAAGTAACCCACTCATGTCCTAGCCACACAATATACACAGCTATTATTAATAACACACGTCAAACACACCTAGGCTCGGCGTCCCTATGACAACGTCAAATAGGACAGATAAAAAATTATTTATAATCTATATCTATGACATATTACACAGCGCCATCTAGAGAAAATAAACACAGATTGTTATATCGGTTTTAGAATTCGGATAAACATACAACTTTTTAAATATATACGCGTAAATACATAAAACACACAGACAATTATATATTCATTGTGTACAAATATTTGCAATTAGCGGGAATCGATCCCGAGACCTCCAAGTTAGCAGTGCGCTACACTACAACAGGCAAGAAATAAAAATAATCAGAAATATGACCGGTTAATTCACAACATATTTTTGTTAGTTTAAAATAAAAGAAATTGAAATAAAAAATCCTATACCTTTGGATCGGAAGAATCAATATACAGAACGGAACTTGAACGGAATTCTCTAACTGATACTGAACCGTCGCCCTTAAAGACGGATATAAAGAGCCTTCTCTTTATAAAGTGATTCAGGTGTGGCTCAATAGCTCAGATGGAAGAGCATTCTCCCTGTAAGGGAAAGGTCAAGTCCCACTTGAGCGCTTCTTTTCCCCGGTGTATTTCGAATTTAAAAAGTTTGCAAAATAAATGCTATAAAAATTTCATTCAAATTCGAAATTCTCCTTTACAGACACCTTAGGGCAAGTCTTTGGGAGTCAGAGTATATTTCTTTAAGTAAATATTGTCGATCACAGCGCTGATACAGCCTTGAAAGACATTGCCATTGGTCGAACTGAGTGACGTCACTGGACTTCAACCAATCACAGTCTCTATAGATGTTGCAGCACTGTGCTAAACAATGATTACCGAATTGCACCGCTGGTCTCGGGTTCAACACCCGACTAGACTTTTACAAATTTAATTCTTTTAAAATTTTACGCAATAATATATAGGTTTGAGTGACACATCGAGGGTATTTTGACGGTGTCGTAGTGCCGGCCGCCATGCTAGTAAGTATACGTTACAGATAAAGAAGGTTACTCTTTGCGAGGCTTGCGTTTCCTCTGGCCGTCACCGTCGCCTGCGTCGGGCCGCGGCTGTGACAAACAAACACACACACATTAAAACAAGGAAACCATAAATAAAACTTAAAAATTTCAGATTTTGATGAAGAAAAATTTATGAACTTTTCGAACACACAGGGAAAAAGAATCTTCTCGGGCGGGACTCGAACCCGCAGTCTTTCCCTTACAGGGGGAATGCCTTGACCAATTCAGCTACCGAAACACGCCCGATGTGATTCAAATTTCCCATCTTGTACGTCTTTAAGGCGACTTCTTTTATTATTTTCCAGTTGACTGGTTGTTCTGATATATGGTACCACACCTTTGGTTCAGACAATACATACATACATAGAATCACGCCAGTTTCCCATAGAGGTAGGCAGAGATCACGGATCTCCATTTGCTACGACCCTGACATACTACTCTCGCTTCATTCACTCTCATTTCATGCATGCTCGTCGGTTTAGGGTACTCCTGACCTGCCCCTTTTCTAACACTTACCCTATTTGGTCCAGGTATGTGCGTCTAGGTTTTCCCCTTCAGACGGTACCATCCACACTCGCCTCATACACCTGTTTCGTTAGTCTTCTTTCATTCATTCTCTCAACATGACAACCATCTTAACATTCCTCTCTCTATTCTCATCACTACATCTTCTATCACTCCACATCATCACTCTCTTATCACGCTATAATACTATTTAAATCAATAAAACAGTTTGATTTGCTCTTTACACGAGAGTTTAAAGATCATTTTGAGACTTTGTCGTCAAGATATTGAGACACTAACTGTACCAATTATTCGAAACAACCCAATTGGCTGCAAGAGATGGAAACACCGTAGTTGTCAAACTCGAGGGGGTCATGGGATCAGCTGGGGTTGTTTGAATTGGGCTCCCCGACATCTGTAGACCCGACGGAGTGCGGTTTTAGTCGATTCGAAGGGGATATCCAAAGGTATATAAAATCCTGGCTCCTGACCTGTTCCGTGGTGGAGACTGGCTCCGTGCCCGGTCCCTCGAGATCCGCCTTGCTGGGCCGCTCCTCCTCCGCGATATCCTCGTCGCCGTCCGACTGGTGAGGGTCGTCTTCCACCACTGCATCAGTCTTCTTGGGGTCCACGTCAGAGTCCTGGGGGTTACGAAATAAGGAATGAATAAGGTTATTCAAAACTATCACGCTGTCACGCAATAATCCAGTCAAGTCGTAACCACGGGTACTGTAATGTACCCGAAACGTCTGCCAAAGTAAGTTTTCCAAAGTTTTGTCGCGTGAAGTCCCAAACTATTATAAAAAACTATGAATATCATCATCATTTTCACGCCGCAATGTTGGTTGTGACCTCGGATTCCGGTCCGCTTTCCAGCGTTTACTTATCTCAGGAATTAAAATAAAGTCCTCTCATTCCACAACATTTTATGACAAGTCATTCACTGTCCAGGCTGTACGGTTGTGGAATGCCTATCCATTAGAAGTACATAATCACTGGTCATGTTAAGAAAAAAGTATACCTGTGCAAAATGCATTGAGAATAAAGTGAGTTGACATTGCGACCAGTTTGAACCGGTACACGTGGCGCCCGCGTGAACCTCTATTTTTGCCACACAAAAAACACTACTTAAAATACGATATTTAGTGCAAACTTGATTCTCAATCAATCTGGCACGGCCTATAATACTCATATATATACACTCGCGTTTTTTTGTCTGGGATAAGCATAGACAAACAGACCATGCTTTAGCGACATACGTGATGCGAAATTATTTGAAGTCCCAAAGAATTAAATCAGTAAAATCATAGTTTTCTTTCCTAATTAAAGCAACTATTACTGTGATGGTAATCCAGTTAAAAACAGTGAAAAAAACTTACAGATTTGGGTCCAAAGCAGGCGTACGCGACGAGGCCCACGATAATGAAGGTACCAATGATGACCACGGCGTATATCCAGGGGTTCTCCCCCGCGTACTTCAGACCGCGCTCCAGCACCGAGTCCTGTGAGATTTAGCTTGGCTACAGGCTAGCGTACTACTACTACTGTTGAAGGATAGGGAGGGAAGGGTGTGGTGTACCTCTGATACAAAGGGATGGTCTTCGGACCAGGTAAGGTGATAGCGGCCCTACGGTAAACTTTGTATATATGCTATCCCGCGCGTAAACTTAATTTTCGCGATGCAGGATTTCCAAAGTACTATATAGTTACCGGCGAATTTCGTGAAATGTAGTCAGGCTGTGCAAAGCGTATATCATTTTTAAGTGTCTTTTGTGGCAGCACGTTAATCAACCAATTTTTTTTTATTCGAATACTTTGTGAAAAATGAAATGCTCAAGTAGGACTTGAACCCACGACCTTTCCCTTACAGGGGGAATCCAGCCACACCTGAATCACTTCAAATTTCCCTTCTCTTTATATAAACATAGATTATATCAAACTAATTACGGAATCAAAGTCTTTAACGTCATTGATTGATCAGTAATTTTATTGGTATTTTGGTTGACACAGTGCATTTGTGCGAACTTATTGATGAAGTTTGCTGGTAACTATAGTAATATCGAAGTATTGATAGATTTACGATAATATTTCATACCAATTTTTTATCATTACACTGCGCTTAACTAAGAAATAAGCAACTATACATAGTTTATATACATATACAGAACACAATAATAACACAAATCAAATAGCTTTTAAACCTAGCTTACTTATCTACAAAAGGGACAATATTGCTCCCAATTCTGTTGTTACATCTCTAAACTTAAAAATCTCTAAAAAAATCTAATTGCATCTCTTTCTTTCATGATCAGATAAAAAAGGACAGATGATTTTATTTAAGTTAAGACCTGTCAAATTAAGACAGCACCTTGTTGGTGCGTAGTAAGTTAAGTCGCATGTTCGTAGATGTCGACTAAAATTGAAGGGTACTGTTAAGGCGCCGATTTAATTTGACAGGTGTTCACTAAAATAAATCATCTGTCCTTTTCTATCTGATAATGAAAGAAACAGATGCAAATAGAAAATTTTAGAGAATTTTAAGTTTAGAGATGTAACAACAGAATTAGCAGCATTGTAATATTTCTGTGGTCACAAGTAACATCCACTAGCACCTAGCTCGTCCGACCACTACGCCTAGCGAGAGGGGCTAGGCAGACCTCGTTGAGCCTCCTGGCGAGGCACGCCACGTAGGCGACGATGGGTGTGGCCACGTACAGCGCGTACAGCGCCCACCACCCCGGGGAGTGGTTAGTGGCGGCCAGCACTCGGCCCCACCATGAACGCTGGATACCACATTTATTATGGAACCTGATATGCTTATACTTGACCAAAACAGTTTTGAAACTACCATTTATGAAATCGAACAGATCAAAAGCAGTAGAAAAATGAACCTGCGATCTTTCCCTTACAGGGGGAATGCCTTGATCAACTCGGCTACCGAGACACGTCCGATGTGATCCAAAATTTCCCTTCTATTTTTTTCCGTCCTTACGGCGACGCTGGAGTCCTCTACCGATATTCTTACGAACTATCGGAACCAATGAATGATGTTACAATCATTTTTAAACATTAATTTTTGATAATTCCGTGAATTTTACAGCATTAAGTATGCTAACTATACAAATCGAATACATAGGGAAAAAAGAAACTTCTCGGGCGGGACGCGATCTTTCCCTTACAGTAGCAAAATGTTCAGCCAGAGGTCGAGTCTATCAGTCATCGTTACCGTGGCTTTTACGAGAGCGTCTGCCATTCACAACCCCTGACTAAATAGTGTCTAAATTAATGTATGTATATAGATTCCTTTTTGTCATTGACTCCAAAGACCTATTCTCCCTTGGAGAACTACGGAATCCAATTTAACAAAATGATCAGAAATACAAAATAAAAGTAGTTTAAATCTACCAAAACGGGTTTCGATCCAGTAATATCGTTTTCAAAACGCGTGATTCCAATTTGATAATAAAGGAAAACGTAAAAATACATTGGTATGCTGTAGGGCCTCTCAAAACAAAACCAACCTTCATTTTCGTGAAAATTCACCATCAGAGTTAGTGTTTGATTAGTTTTCAATTAGACTTTTATTTTATACTAGCTTTTGCCCGCAACTTCGTCCATGTTAAGTTCAGAATAGAAAGGTATATAGTACACACTGCTCCTGTTCCCGCGATCCAGATAAAGCTCCTTAAAGTTTCTGTGAGCTACTTCATGCCAATGTACCAGGGTCACAGAAATACTGATCCAGTGACCGCGACCCACAGCAACCTATATCTTACGTTTGTTTCATTGCAATCAAACAAAAAATGTAAGATTTGAGTCTGATCAAGAACTTTCTAATAAAAAAACCGCATCAAAATCCGTTCAGTAGTTTTTACCTACATGGCGAACAAATATTTCGAATTTACAATTATATATAAAGTGAAGCCAACGAAGCGAGAGAAAAAAGGTAAACAAAGTTTCAGCAGTTCCAAACATTTTTATTTGAAAATGATTACGTATCACTTCAAGCGTGTTCCAGACAGGAATGAAATTGCTCATAAGATGGCGGATCTGACAGTTTAGAACTGCTGTGCTGACAGCTTTCCTGTACTACGAAACACGGAACATGTGCGACAAGGACAGAAAAAATAATCGCTACAAATTTTCCTTCTCTTTAAATCCGTCTTTAAGGGCGACGGTGGTGCCATCTACCAACATTCTTACGAACTGTTGGAAACCATGAATGATTTTTCAACCATTTTTAAACATTGAATTTTGATGACTCCGCCCGAATATTTGAATGATTTTTTTATAGCATTTATTATGCTAACTTTTAAGTTTGAAAAACATCGGAAAAAATGAAATGCTCAAGTGAGACTTTAATTTTTTTTCGATGATTTTCGAACTTCAAAGTTAGCATAATAAATACTATAAAAAATCATTCAAATAATCTCTAGTTATCGCAACGTAACTCAGTAATGATCCCTTGGTAAAAAAAAATTCTCTCGTCTCGTTGGCTTTTCTTTAGTATAGAAGTTTTCGTACACGTTTAGTAAAGTTACTTTACTGAATGGTGCCATTTATCACGAGACATTATTAAATAAGTACTCACCGAGTCCCTGGAGATCTTGGCTCTCTTGGGTACGAAGGTCATCTGAGCCCACTCCTCGGCCACAGCCACGTCATCCGTGATGATCAGGTTATCGAACAGCAGCATCGGAGACATGGACCACAGTTCGAAGCCCACCGCGTGCTGGGGTGGAACAAATAACAAATATGATTTAAGTGGTACTATAGGACCAGTAATAGGCGCGATTTTAACGTTGATAACCAAAGTATTTGTAATCTTCAGAGGAGAAATTTATGATTGTGCTGAAGAAAGGGTCGAATCACTGGATTGAGCTACACAACCAAAGAAGAATCAAAGAATCAAAGAATCAATTTCATTTATTTAGTTTAGGCACATAAAGAGCACATATTAACGTCAGAAATTTACAATAATGTCAGGAATCATAGAAAAAAGAAATAAAATAAATCATTGGAAAATGATTCTTTCGCTTGTTCGGTAGGTTGGTTCTACTGAGAAGATACCAGCAAGTAACTCAGTAAACTCGATTATCCTCCTTTTTTTAAATATGGTTTTATTTATAACAAAATACAGTGCCCTCAGAACCTCAGAATCACTCAACAGAACGCCACTCCATACACACTGTGGTGTTCACTACTTTACACAATAAAACACTGTTATTTAGTGAGTAGGTAGTTACACAGTTCACAGCACGTCTGAACGCATCGGGAGATTATCTCTGACTGCCAGGACGTCACTTTCAACTCCACTACTTTTATTTATGTATGTCACCACAAAAGTACAAGAACTTCAACCAGGAAGATGGGTTTCAACTGTCGAGTGTCTGGCATCCAGTGATTCGAATGTTCACAAGACCTCCAACTTCAAAACCCTTGCGAGTCGATTCAGTGAGTGTTGTATGTCAAAAACGCGATCGAGTACAGTGCGAGAACGCGGACAGTGGTAGGGGTGACACGCATCATAAACGAGTGCGAAAGAGGGTAGACAGATACGGTCTGCCCAATAATAACTAGCGCTGAAATATCGTAACATAACATATAACATGAACTCACGCCTGTATTCCCCGAAGGGGTAGGCAGAGATGCTAGCAACCACATTTCGCCAGTTTATGTTTAGGTCCCAATGTAATAGGTGGCGAGCCTATTGCCATTAACCCTGGCACATAAAAACCTGCGATAAATACACACATAACTTCGACAAGTCATTGGTGTGTGCCATGGTAAACCTGGGATCGAACCCGAGACCTCGTCTCAGCAGTCCATTACCCATACCACTAGGCTACCGCTGAAATATCGGTTGTCCAATAAAAAAAAATGAACATGGTAAATATCCTGGTGAGTGTTACACTATTCATAAATGTGTACCCTTATGCAATACTTAGTATGTAATGTCAAAAGATTATTGTATACTTACAATCGGTGTCATCTTGTAGGGATGCGGATCTTTGAAGTAGTGCGGGTTCGGTATGCGTTTGGGGGTCCATTTGCCCAAGTAGTTGGGGTTCGTGATCAGAGGAGCGCGCCATATACCCTGCCAAATTATATCACAATTTAAAATAATAACAAAATTATATTAAACTTATGAAATGCATGATTTTAAAAGTTAAATGCGTGTATTAACTAATTGGGGAATTGTTAGAAAAGGGGCAGGTCAGGAGTACCCTAAACCGACGAGTATGCATGAAGAATGTAATGAGAGCGAATGAAGCGAGAGTAGCATGTCAGGATCGTAGCAAATGGAGATCCGTGATCTCTGCCTAGCCCCATGGGAAACAGGCGTGATTTTATGTATGTATGTATAATTATAGATCTATACTTATTTTTAGATCCGTCAATTAAAAAAGTACTTAGTAATGTATAATGGCCGACAAAAGAGATACGGTGAATGTTTTGACGAGCTCTTCAAATTAGTCCCACCCTCTCCTTTCCTTCACAGAACACATGCAGGACTAAGATGCCATCCGTATACGGTGCAGAATATAACTTCTAGAACCATGTGTTTCAGTGATCCATTCCTATGCCGCACCATTAAAAAAAAACATTTTTTTGTCCAAATCGATTTTCTTTTTATGCCAATGTGCTATGTACCTAGAGTACTACTAGGGGTTTTTGGGCTTCGGAAACGTTCTCCTTACACCCGGCAATGATAAGCTGTAACAGCTACTTTTAGTAAAGTAGTGTTGTTTACCTTGTAGTTGGGGTTGGGTATGGTGGGCGCTTTCCATGTGCCGCACCCCGGGGCCGCACTACACGCCGGGTTGTCGATCAGAGGCGCCTCCCACTCGCCGTCCATCTCCTCATCCCAGTCTTCCGGTTTCTTGGCTTCGGGGTCTGGAAACGATTGCAAAAATTGTTTGACAGCAACAACATTTTATCAGATCAACAGTTGAATTGTGATCTATTGGAACGGTAAGATATTAGGAGCAGGAGATCCCATAATGTCCATTATTTGGATTGGTATACTAATCCATGCTAATATTATAAATGTGAAAGTAACTCTGTCTGCCTATGTTACGCTTTCACACCTAAGCCACTGAACCGATTTTGTTGAAATTTGGTATAGGGGTAGATTCTGGGTCAGCCGGGGTGCGAGGGATATGTCTTTGACAACCTCACCTCCGGCCTAGCACCAAGACCCACAGTCGGCGTGCGGTTTTAGTCGGTTCGAGTCCGACATAACCTCCCCTTCCGGCTCCGGCAGGGGGGGTATCCGAGGGGATTTCCGCACGAAAAAAAAAAAAAAAAAAAAAAAGGTATAGGGGTAGATTAGAACTTGGGAATGGACATAGGCTATGTTTGGTCGCGATAACCGACATCCACGCGGGCGGAGCCGCGGGCAAAAGGTAGTATCATATAAATTAAAAATGTTCATTACTAACAAAGTACTAAAATAAAAATGTCCATTACAAATAATTTCCAATAATAAAAATGTAGGCCTGCAATAAATAAATCGTTTGAACGTATATGTTAATATATTTAGAAAATGATTTTGTGTGTACGAGGGTCAAACTGAAAGTTCTTAGAAAATCAAAAACTGATTACATTAGCCAGTTATTAGTTTTATTATATCTTTTCAAAATATTGTCCATTCACGTCAATACACCGCTGCATGCGATGGAACCACTGGGAAAAGCACTTTGCCCACTCGTCCTTAGGGGTGTCTTCAATGGCATCACGATACGCAGCCACCGCTTCTTCAGCATTCATAAACCGCTTTCCTTTAAGTTTTTCTTTAATTTTTGGAAATAAATAAAAATCACACGGCGCGAGGTCCGGGCTATACGGCGGGTGACCCAGTAATTCAACGTTTGATGTCGCCAAATAGTCGATCGTTCGCTTGGCGGTGTGCGACGAGGCGTTGTCGTGGTGAAGGAGGATCCTACTGCGAGGTCGTTTCTCTCGAACTTTTTCCAAGACAAGTGGCAAACAATTGGTAGTGTACCATTCTGCAGAAACTGTTTTTTGATCCTCTAACACAATTGTTGCGAAATGACCTATCCTTCCAAAGAACGAGGCCACCATTTTTTTTCCCGCACTTCGATCTCTCTTCACTTTAGTTGGCAACTCCTCGAAAGGAAACACCCACTGAGCAGATTGTCTTTTGTTTTCAGGATCATAACAGTAAATCCAGCTTTCGTCACCTGTTAGTATGTCGAACACAGCATTAGAGTCACCTCCGTTAAATCTTTCAATCATTTTACGGCACCAATCCACACGATGGAGTTTTTGAGCCTCAGTCAAATTATATGTATCCACCGGGCGCAAAGCTTCCTGATCGCTAAATGTTCGTGGAGGATTTTGTGCACTTGACTCATACCGATGCTTAAGCTTGTCCGAATCTGCTGATAGGTCACTCTTTTGTCAGTCTCTATCATACGCCGCACAACACAGATGTTATTTTCAGTCGTCGCCGTAGAAGGCCGTCCCTCACGTAAATCATCAGTGAGATTAGTGCGACCACGTTTAAACTCATTAAACCAGTTGTAAACAGTCGCACGAGATGGGGCTTCATCGTGAAAGGCCAATCGTAGTCTATCATAACTTTCTTGTTGACTTAAATGACATCGAAAGTCATAAAAAATCATTGCACGAAAATTTTCTCGTGTTAAATTCATGTTAACGTGACACAGACAATTTTCAATTTGCCGCCAAATCGTAAAACAAATGATAAATGAATGAAATATATATACTCAGTAATATTGGCAAAGAGTTCTATTTTCAAATTTTAGAATTATTATTTTATTATATTGTTTATAAGTGGCCAGTTCTAAGAACTTTCAGTTTGACCCTCGTAGTTGTGTGGACATTTCATTTTTGACATTTTCCATCAATCGATTAGCCAAACGCACTCGTTACGTAGTATCTCGTCCCATGAGCCTACGTGTCCGGGTTCTCTGATGTGTTTTAAAAGGGTATCCTGAAGATCTCGATCGGCTTTGGCCTCCAACATAGGCGAACACGATTTTGAGAATCAAAATCATGGGGATTTTATCTATAGAGGGTACAAGTGGAAACAACGCGCCATCCTGGGTCTATTTTTGCTATAACTTTTTTTTTTTCAAATCCCCTTCTACACCTCCCCCGCCGGAGCCGGAAGGGGAGGTTATGTCGGACTCGAACCGACTAAAACCGCACGCCGACTGAGGGTCGTGGTGCTAGGCCGAAGGTGGGGTTGTCTTCGACATATCCCTAGCACCCCGGCTGACCCAGTTTTTGCTACAGCGGGCCGCAACCATCACCCTTCATCCGTTTTACGTGAAAGAATACCAAACGCTTCACACACAAAAATTCATCCATTCTCACAAAATTTCACTTTCATAATATTAGTAGGAGTCAAAGATATTAAAAACTACAGATTTTTTTTATGAGTTTCGCCATATTACACTGGGACCTAAACATAAACTGGCGAAATGTGGGTGCTAGCACCTCTGCCTACCCTTTCGGGGAATACAGGCGTGAGTTCATGTTATGTTATGTTATGTTATGAGTTTGTATACGTTCCACCAATCAGAGAAGCGACAGAGCGCTACCAAAAAAAAAGTTCCGAACAGTTGTGAAAAGTTGCAAAAGACATGAAAATAGTGTGTATACTGTTTATTTCAAGAATGTACAAATCGCGCTAAAAATAAAAATGTATCATTTCATCGGTAAGTTTTAACAGTAATAATAATTAATATTGTTCTCGATTTGATTTTTACTTTTTCGAGCTCTTTTGAACCGGTCTAATGGCGGCTGTTATACTGTGACGTAACTAAGGACGTATATTCATCTCCCTCTAACTAAAGATAACCCTTATGGCGACATGTCCTATTTTCTTTCCCTTTCTTCCCGCGAATATTTTTTGCGCCTTTTCTGAGGGTCGAAATGTTCCTGGATAACACGACAGAAAAAAGGTAAACAAAGTGAGTTACGTTGCGATAACCAGCGATTATTTTCTGTCCTTATCGCACATGTCACACGTACGCGACAATGGCTGAGCGACAGCTGTCGTTGTGTGTTTCGTAGTACAGGAAAGCTGTAAGCACAGCGGTTCTAAACTGTCAGATCCGCCATCTTACGAGCAATTTCATTCCTGTCTGGGATGCGTTTGAAGTGATACGTAATAATTTTCAAATAAAAATGTTTGGAACCGCTGAAACTTTGTGTAGGTACCTTTTTTCTCTCGCTTCGTTGGCTTTACTTTATTAATATAATAAATAAATAATATTCCACAACATTCTACACAACGCTAACTAGACCCCATGGTAAGCTTTTATAGCTTGTGTTATGGAATCTAGAATGCGGATAAACATACTTATATACTTTTTTTGTAAATACATAAATATTATACATAGAAACACCCAGGCCAATGCAAATAGCTATATTCATGCATACAAATATTTGCACTGAGCGGGAATCGAGCCCGCACCTCCTGTGTGGTAGTCGCGTGTACTACCACCACGCCACAGAGCTGTCATTTATATAAATATAATGTACTAGCAGCCCGTCCCGGCTTCGCACGGGGTAGACAATTATTTATAGTTTCGGCAGCGCATTCGACGAAAGTCATTTTAAGACTCATTTTTCTACACCTTCGGTTACATTGTTCAAATTTTACCAAGGATCCCTAATTTTTTTCAAAATGAAATGTAGCCTATGTCAAATTGGAAGAATGTAGCATTCTATTGGTGAAAGAATTTTTTAAATCGGCCCAGTACTTTTTGAGCCTATTCATTACAAACATACAAACATACAAAAATAGGTACAAATCTTTCCTCTTTATAATATTAGTGTAGATTAATATAAAACGTCATTGGAAGGAGAGGGACATACCATGTATCATCTCCGGTTCGTCGTCGAGCCAGCCGTCGGGCTTTACCGCATTGGGGTCCGTGATGTGTGCCGGGGCCTCCTCGTCCCAGTCCTCGGGCTTCGTGGCCGTGGGGTCCACGATCTGCAGAACAATTAACTCATATTGAATTTCATTTTAAAATAACTAGTCTATTCAACTGTGGTTTGGACTGGTCGCGGATTCGAGTCCCACCTGAGTCGTTTCACTTTTTCCTATCTCAATTGATTGAAATAGTTAGCATACTAATTTCACTCAATTATTTAGGCGAAGTAATCAAAAAACAATTCATCCTAATATTATGCGAAAGTAACTCTGTCTGTCTGTCTGTATGTTACGCTTTCAAGCTTAAGCCACTGAACCGATTTTGATGAAATTTTTGTATAGGGGTAGATTACACCATGAGAAAGGACATAGGCTATGTTTGGTCGCGATAACCGACATACACGCGGGCGGAGCCACGGGCAAAAGCTAGTCTATAATAATGATTGCAATATCACTCATTGTTCTTACAACTACCGGTAGAAGGTTCCCATCGTCAGCCCTTTTGGTTGATAGGAGTTTAGAACAGCATTCCTTTTTGGTCGCGGGTTCGAGTCCCGCCTGAGTCGTTTCACTTTTTCCTATCTTAATCTAAATGAAGTTTTATGTACAGCACAGGAATCAAACGTAAGCCACTCAGTTATTAAGCCACCAATGTTCGTTCGGGTTCGATCCTGCCATTACACTACCAACGTGAACCCACTCCTAGCACAAGCAATTTAGCTTAGTTGGAGGAGTTAGAGGGAATATTAGTAACTTCGGTTCTAATATTCTTTAAAAAAAAATAGTAAGTTCCCCTACCTTCTCCCTCTCATCCCAGTCCTCAGGTTTCTTGTCATTAGGATCATCAATTTCTTCTGGCGGGTTGACGGGAGGCGTGAAGTCTTCCAGCAGAGAGCCGGAATTGACCTCCTTGCTGTCAACTAGGATACTGAACGTGTTGTCTGGCCGCACGATCAGAGTGTATAGATGGGGTTCCTTGTCTTTGTAGATGTCGTCTAAACGGGCACTGGGAAAAAAAGGTATTTTTTTAGTAAATAGTTTTTATTTATTTATCGTTTATACAATTTGTATACAGCAAAGATACATAAGCATTTAAGAAACCTATGCGGTTTATTATCTATGCCTAAAGTTCGAAAAACATCGGAAAAAATGAAATGCTCAAGTGAGACTTGAACTCACGACCTTTCCCTTATAGGGGGATTGATCTTTCAACTGAGCTATTGAGCCACGCCTGTAAGGGAAAGGTCGTGAGTTCAAATCTCACTTGAGCATTTCATTTTTTTCGATGTTATTCGAACTTAAAAGTTAGCATAATAAATGCTATAAAAAAATCATTCAAATATGCCTAAGGTGTTAAAATAACATTATACAAGTGAGTTTAGATAGTGTGATTTGAGTGTTTTTGATACTATAAGGCTTAATGTTATCTACTTTGCGCAATTCTGGGTGCAGTGCGTTAATAAGTCGAGGAACCAGGTAAGCAGTTACTATATAGGATGATAAAACACAGCGCCAGAATTAAGCAATCTTTAATATGGATTCTAATGCGGATAAACATTCTTTGTAAGTTCAATGCAAATATCGCATGAATAAAATTATTTGCATTGAGCAGAGTTCAAACCCACACTACATTGAATGCTTCATCACGTTTCAGAGATCACCAACGATAAATACCTACCTTTTATAGATGAGGATATTGAAAGTTGACAAATCATCATCCTCATTGCGATGTCCCAGTCGTGTTAAAATTTTGCATTTGGAGCCAGGTGTCCACTTTTTTACGGGAGCGTCTGCTGATCTCCTGCCTGATATTTAGCAGGTGAAGTTGGTTCCGGCCCCTGCCTATACATCCTTTACAAACTATAAACTCCAATATGCCTTTAAAATGTATACTCACGTAGGCTTCTTGCTATGCTTCTCCTCAATGGTTCCATTCTTAGGGTTCTGGTGCCTGAAGATGAAGTGCAGCTTGTTGTCGTTGCCGCACTTGTCGGGCCCGAACATGATGGTGTAGGGCGTTTGGTCGTGGAACTTGCGCAGGTCCGCCTTCGTGTTGGTGCCTCGGGACAGGAGCTTGATGTACGCCCCGCCGCAGTTCTGGCCTTCCTACAATCAATAAACATACATAACATAAACTCACGCCTGTATTCCCCGAAGGGGTAGGCAGAGGTGCTAGCACCCACATTTCACCAGTTTATGTTTAAGTCCCAATGTAATAGGTGGCGAGCCTATTGCCATTAACCGGGCACTTATAAACCTGCGATAAATACACACATAACTTCGAAAAGCATCGAAAAGTCATTGGTGTGTGCGATGTTAAGCCTGGGATCGAACCCGAGATCTCGTCTCAGCAGTCCATTACCCATACCACTAGGCTACCGCAGATCTCAGTACACATATAGGTACATCTCCGAAGGGTTTGGCAGAGCTGAATTAACACCCACATTTCATCAATCAATGTACTACTCGTGCGAGTTAACATGGCACCTGGCTCGGGGCTTTGCGCGGGGGAGCGGGAGGGGTGTATGCTGACGCTACTAGCCTCGCACGGCGAGAGCGGGGTCGCGCGCGGGGAAGCGGGAGGAAGGTGTTTTCGAGGCAGGTGCCATGTTAATGCGCACGAGCTATACTTGGCCCCACGCACGTACTAGTGGGCGAGTCCACTGACATATTCCACGCACTATTGTTGACTTGAACCATGAATCCGAGGCTCAGTCGGGACTGTATGCATACATACATATACGTATATCTGTCTGATGTTAAACAGCTCTATCCCTATAACCACATGGGAAGAGATGGGGTGGCCCAAATTCTACTCCGCCCGTGATAAACGCGGCGGTGTCGGGAACGACGCGTCTATCTGTGTACTCTATCATAATCTGGAATAATCTATGGGCTAGGCAAGGTCAAGAGTATCTGTAGGTCTGTAACAGCCGCGCAATGCATGTATGAAAAAAAAAATGGCCGTAGAAGAAACGAAGAACTGTATGCTAGGATCGGAGCAAGTGGAAATATGTTACCTCTGCCTACCCCCATGAGGAAGAGGCGTGACTACATGGCATATATTGTAGGAACGGGATCTAAATTTTCACGGGGAGCCGCGTGAAATAACTTGTGATTAATAAAGAAGAAGGAGAAAACGCGGGTTTAATAACGCAGGAGCCAGGGATTGATAAAATAAAAGGTGAGAAAGTTAAAATTTTTTGAATGGAATGTGCCTGTGACTTCTACTATCGATATTTCAACTGTAAGAAAAAGTGTATACAAATGGATGCAATAACTTACTTTATCACTGACCGTATATTTATGTTTTGCTCAATATAAACAAAAAATATTGACGCATTCGCAAGTTATTTTCAAGCTTTTATTAATTGCTGTACCATGTTTATAGCAATTAATAAAAGCTTGAACTCACGCCAAGATAAGTTTTTTTTAACATTACAAGGCAACTGACCCCAGTTTCCCTTTCAAGAAATAAACAAATGATGCATCTGCTTTTTTGTCAACGCACGAAGAGTATTTCAGGATTTGATTACTTGACAAAATTGCCGAATTTATATGTAGGTATTCTTGGCAAAAAGGGTTACACGCCGAAGCAGCAAGCATATAGCAAATTGCCCTACGTCAAAAAACGCAGTAAATGCTTCTTGTCACCTCTTGTCAAGAAACATTTGTCCTGGCAATTTGCTGTTTGCTGCTTTGTTGTGTTACCCCCTTTAGCCAGTTACAGTCCTCTAGTACTACTTCTCTCTTCTATAATTTCTCAAATATGAAGTCATATAAATTTCCATTTTCAATCAACTTAAAAAAAAAGAAATGACGAAGTCGGTTCGTGCATAATTTAGAACGATGTCCAACATAATAATCGACCCACGACCGGCAAGCCAGAATTTATACACCAAACTGTAAATTGTCCCCATTGATTTATTTACTGAATAAAATGAATAAAAATTGATTCTCGTGACAAAAACAATTGACGTCATCACGAGATCGAGACATGTTCTTGAATTTTCAATGTGGTTGAAACTTGTTGAGTTGGAAAAGTAGCTGGGGGATACTACTAAACAAACACACGCTCATGTGACGATTGTGGACGAGGCTCTGGCAAAGGCTTTCCCACAAATTCACACGTGTAGTCGCTCTCTTATGAGCCAATAAACCAATCAAAAATAACATAGCGCACCTCGGGCTCCAGAGTGCAAACTTTAGAATAGAATAGAATAATACTTTATTTGTACACCATTTACATAAGAATTTAAGTGCGAAATACATATTTTTTATACAATTGTTGTACAAAGGGCGGCCTTATCGCCATAATAGGCAATATCTTCCAGGCAACCTTTGGATGGACTAGAGTTACGTGTAAGAACAGGTGGTAGTTGGTGTGACTGGGAATGACAAAAATGATATATGAATACTCAAACTATATACACATATATACATATATACTCATATAAGTACATATATACATCTATATAACATACATACACACATACATACATAAATATATACACACATACATACATACATACATACATACAGGGTGTCTCAAAAGAAAGTTTACATTTTAAAAAAATATTTAAAAAATAGTTGAAAGTTTATAGTAAAAATATTTATTATATATTAAAATACAGTGTTTGGGAATTTATTTTTTAAAAATGACATCGTCCAAATGTAAACCGTTGCGTTCACGGCATTCAATCAATCGAGCACTAAAATTGCCTATGACGGCTCGGCAGTTACTCTCCGTGATGGCTGCCATTTCGTGACGGATATTTTCTTTTCATTGTGCCAGGGAAGTCGGTTTGTTCGTGTAAACTTTAGAGTTGACATATCCCCACAGGAAAAAGTCCATAGGTGTCAAATCGGGACTACGTGCAGGCCAACTTATGTCACCTCTCCTAGAGATCAATTTGCCAGGGAAAATTTCACGAACTCGCAGCAGAGACCTGTTGGACGTGTGTGAACTGCACCATCCTGCTGTAACCATGTTCTTTGGTTATAACCAATGCGCAATAATGACGATCTGTGCACGTTTAAGGCCACAGCACGCTTCTGAATTGAAAGGTTCGGATCGTCCCGAATAGACTGGGTGACACTGTCTACGTTTTCGACGGTTCTTAAAGATCTTGGACGCCCGGATTTTGGTTTTCCCAATGTTGAGCTGGTCTCTTCAAACTTCTTGACTTATTATGTAAAGATTCGAGTGCTTGGCGCATCATTCAAATGATGAATATGTCGAATATTGCACAATTTTCTTCGCGGTACAGTCACCGAATTACCGTTTTCATAAAACTCGCGTAAACACAAGGCACGGTCCGCTCCCGAGAAACACTCCATAGCAAATAAATTCCCAAGAACCAGGCTACCGATTGACACCCCCCGCGCCCCTCGGAATCGTTGCGTTCACGCAATAACCTAAACAAATGTAAACTTTCTTTTGAGACACCCTGTACATACATACATATTCAAATGTACAGCAAAGTGACATAGTGAAAAATTTAAATGTCTCTCCGGATATATAGTTATATACGTACTACAGTGACATAAAATGCTCATGTAAAAGCTTTTTAAAGCTTGTAATAGATTGTGCTCGTCTGATACCAACCGGCAACTCATTCCACAGACGAAACGCTTCTACGGTGAAAGATCGCCCAAAGTAATTTGTGGAATGCGTCGGCATTTTCAGTGTCAAGTTCTCCGACGACCGTAGGGACCTCGAATGTGTCTCATGTAAGAACCTAAAACGTTCTTTAAGGTAAGGGGGTGCTTTGGGGTTAAAAAGGATATTGTAAAGAAACGTTAGAATATGAGTATTCCGGCGAAGGCGAATTGGAAGCCACTTGAGTTTTATACGGTATTCGGAAACATGATCGTATTTGCGTAGGCCAAATATGAATCTTATACAGAAATTTTGAAGCCGCTCAAGCGAGAAGCTGCTTCTGTGAGATTTAGATAGCTGACATCGGCATAGTCGAGAATTGGTAGAAGGAGGGCCTGTGCAAGCGCAGTCTTTGTTGCCGTGGGCAGAAAGTTTCGTAACCTTCGTAAGGAGCCCCCTGAGGCAAATAGCTTGCGGCTTACCTCTTGCAGCTGGCGATCCCAGGACAACGTTTTGTCAAGGTAGATCCCCAGGTCTTTCACACAATCAGATATAGGCACTACTGTACCTTCAAATTGTATCAGTGGCATAGCGGACCAATCTATATTAGAGATCACTCTGGAACTACCGACAACAATTAACTGAGTCTTTGATGGATTAATCTTTAAGTCGTAATTTTTACTCCATTCACCAATATGCGCTAGATCCAGGTTCATTGTGTCTAGTGCCTCTGATAGCTGGTTAAGTGGGGCCTGGCTGTATATCTGTAAATCATCTGCATACAAGTGGTAGGATGAAACTAGTTTCTGGGAAATAGAATTGATAAAAATCGCGAAGAGTAGTGGGGATAAAACGCCGCCCTGCGGTACGCCAACTGTTGTATTGCACCATGAAGAGAATGACTCTTCTATACGTATACGTTGTCGACGACCAGACAGGTAACTTTGAAACCAATCAACTGCCGTTGGAGATATGTTAATAGAGCGAAGTATACTCACCAGGACGTCGAAATCTACAGTGTTGAATGCATTGCTAAAATCCAGGAGCGAAAGAACTGTTATGTGTCCTCGATTCATGGCTAGCCTTATGTCATCTGTGATGTGTACCAATGCAGAAACAGTGCTGTGCCCAGGTCGAAAGCCGGATTGAAATGGATTTAGTATGCTGTTTCTACTAAGGAAGGAGCTAAGTTGGGTATGGATTAGGCGCTCAAAGACTTTGGAGAGGAATGGTAGAATAGAAATAGGTCGATAATCAGAAAATGTGGAGGGCTTGGATTTTTTGGAAGGGGAGTAATTTGCGCTTCTTTCCACGCAGATGGGAATTTGCCACAGGATATAGAGTGATTGAGTATATGACACAAGATGGGTAGGATTTGGTCGAGGATAGGGAGTATCATATTCCGACTGACACAGTCACTGCCTACTGCGCTGGATGTTATTGACGTTATGCTCTGCTTAACACCACAAACCGTAAATTGATCCTCAATCAATTGATCAACAATCAAGAATCCTCCAGCTGATCTAGGGAAGGTAATGCCTAGGGGAAAGGTACTAATAGCGGGACGAAAGAGGTTGGTGAGGGGTTCCGTGTTCCACAATGATTAACTCTGGCCAGGGAGGATAAAGCGAGGGATCTTTTACATGGCTCGTACGCTGGTACGCACAATTTATCTGCCCGAAGGACAAATTTTGGATGCAACCGGAATTTACGCTAAGATGAAGAACCGGCGATGTAGTAGGTACCTAAGATATTTGAAATATCATATTAATTAAATTGCCCATACACTCGTCACTTTCCATAAGAATATATCGAAGGAAAACACGCCTGACGCAATAGTTACTCTAAATTTGTATAACCTTACGTTGTTTCTTGTTACGTGGAAATATGAATAGCTGCGAGCTGATAAGCCAATTAGTTCCACTGGCCGTTAAGACGGCGCTCGCATTTACCTACACAAAGGATTTCCTATAACTACTAAATTCATGTGAACTATGTCCGTTAGCTTTACTATTCCATGTAAAATGAATTGTCCAAATGAAAATCTATTGTAATTTACCACATGCTTAATGAATTCAAAGGTTATTCAAGCTTTTGGTACCAATATCAATAAACCGATTTATCCTCTTGTAGTTCACCTCTGGACAAAGGGCTCTCCCAAGGCAATAACCTCGGCCCTTAGCTTTGCGCATCCAGTCCCCATTCCAGCTACTGAGCTACTTTTTTAGGTCTTTTATCCATCAGCAAGAACGTCTCATTTACCGTCTATCGTAGCTAAATCAATGAGCTAAGTGGATGCCTAGGCCGTTCATTAAACACCGGCATCCAATCAAATAGCTAGGCCGCTACTTGGCAATTGAAAGTCAGCTCCGGTGTCGGAGTGAGCTGTTTTGATGACTACTAACGCCGCAGTGGAAAATGGAAAATACTTTCGGTAAACAAAGTACTTAAACAAAAGCCTTCCCGAAGAGCGATAAGTATGCTCGGGCCCTCTCCGTGAGTAGCGGCGCTGCCGCGAAACTAATTACTACACCACGATGGCAACTCGAAATCAATAGCAATAACATTATTGTATATTATTGAACATAGTGGAATTTTTTGGAGAAAACGAGTATAAAACTTGTGAAACCCAAATTACCAGTATGTTACACCAATGTAATAATATGTTATTTCAATACAAAATCTATTCGAACTGAAATCCATTTCAAACCGAGCACCTTCAAACGAATTAACATATGATTGATCTCTTGTTATTTCACAACAGCCCATAAATATGCTGATGGCCGTAACTCGGTGATAATATATTTAAAACGAGTTCAATAATGTATGTTTGTGTGTGGCCCATCAATTTGAACGTCCTGTTTGACGTGTTTGAGGGGCATATGTCAAGGGTAGAGTAAGCACGTGAAATTGGATGCATATCGTTCAACAGTAAACAAACCTACAGCCCATGACAAAGTGCCTGTTTGACGGCAATAGGCTCGTGGGACTACGTGGGATTGAAAATTAAAGTTGGCGAAATGTGGGTGTTAAAACAACTCTGCCGACCACTTCGGGGATTTACAGGCGTATATAATTTTTGGGGAAGAGCTACCATAATAGTTTTAAACAAAGCCATAACCTTACAAATGGGACGAAGGTTATGGCATTACACCATTGAATGTCGTGACATTTCGTTATAATTAGGTCAATGTGAAATATAGCCATCATGCACTCGCGCGGCTGATGCCCAATATCAGGGGACCCAACGCCCCCTGCAGGAGACTGTACCTGGGGATCGTGCGAAGTATGGCCCTATACGGGGCACCCGTATGGGCAGAGAACCTGACGGCCAGTAATGTGGCTAGATTGCTGAGCCCACAGAGGGCGATGGCCGTCAGGGTGATAAGGGGATACCGCACGATCTCAAGTGAGGCGGCATGTCTCCTAGCCGGGACCCCTCCATGGGACCTGGAAGCGAGAGCCCTTGCGTCTCTATTTATATGGCGCAAGGAGGCGCTGGAGCGGGGTCATTGGCCTGCATTCCGACCCACCAAATCTGAGAAAAAAGACTGTGCCAGACCCTCGTCCGTCAGTCAGCAGATGTACCGGCTTACCCTGGCATTACCCTGGAGGTCTTGGTGGGGCTATTGGAATATATCTTGGGAAATTTAAACATAATATGGTCTCACACAAAAGTTACAATGAACAATGACATTGTAAATTATGAAAACCGCCAGTAGCTTTAGGGTACTATTTAATCCGGGAATAGGTTCCTGTAGATTAAATAGTACCCTAACTCTTCCAGATTAGTAAGTAATAAGAACATGAGATAACTTTGACAGTCAATCAGTCTATCGTAGTCCACTGCTGGACGTAGGCCTCTCCCAATGTTGGGAGGCTTCGGTCTACTGTTTCCGCACTGGCCAAACGGGTTGGTACACGGTTTTATTTTGAGGTTCCCGTTTCTCGCAGTAATATCGTCTGCGTTTGTTTCCGTTAGTCGCCGCTCCCGACATCCTTGCCTTCGTTTGAGATGGGTGGTGATACCTGTATTCTTTCCCCAGTTCCAACATTCACACTGCTGTGTATATAAATCTGTATGTCTCCTTACCTGCATTGTAACTTCATACTGCACAACTAAAGGTTTGGTGGTGAACTCAAAAGGCTTGTCTAACAGGGTTGAGATGGCTGCGTGCTTAGCCTCCGTGGTCAGTACTAGGCCCAAGTCTTCTTTGTAGATCTTTTTTGTGGGTACTTGAACCTAAAAGATTAAAAATAAATTAGGTGAAATAGTGGGTTAATGGTTATACAGCCTTCAATTCAATAGGGGAAGATCACTCAAAATACAGCCTTAAAACAGATAATACTTTTTTTCTAACACGAAATACGCGTAAAACCCACATGCTTAGCCAAATTGCATGTGGATGTGTGGTGGACATTTCTGATGTGGATTCATATCAGAAATGTGATCGCAAGGTTGCGAAACAGGGATGTCTCAATCTGACTCGTAAAGCGTTAGGCTATCAACGCTAAAATTTTTTTATGAGCATCCCAATCGAACAGAACCTGGAAGTAGTAGAATGTCAACTCCTTCAAATCCTTAAGGGTTAACTCATACATCGAGAGCTCGTCGATATGTGAATCATAACACAACAACAAATCATAAATCCTGACACAGTAAATAACACAACTTTATCTACACGAGTGACTTTCAAGGTCAAGTTGATGCATATTTTATGAGGATAATAGATCCATCGAAATATTTTTTTTTTATTAAGGACCTGTCAATTTTACTTTACCTCGCCTCGTGTTAACCTAAAGGCAAAGTCTCGGAAAGAGGGTCACCATCGTAAACATGTACCATGTTAACAGTGGTGGCACTCAGCTTGACATCCTCATCAGATGTCTTTTGACTTGCGGTTGCGACTTGATCACCATATCACAAGCTACATACCACAGTTATGGCTAGACCAAAGCTTGTCTGGAGGCTCTAGCTATTTTCTATAACCGCTATCACTTTACGTGATATCTAACTGCTCTAGATCTCACAATCAGTCTCAAAAACCTTTTCAAATGTTTATGAAAAAATCAAGATAAGAGTCACAGTGTTATCAATTGTTGAACCTTTCATGTCTGGGGCATTAATGTTCATTTTGTCAACACACTGAACTGTATCTATCTTATATTAAATACATATTTATCTTTATAGTTATCATTCCATTTAATTATGAGTAAACAGTCTACTTTCCTCGTAAGAAATTATTTATTGGATTTTCCCCAAGAATATAATAATTAAGATATGTCCTGGCAACAAAATTATAGCAGCCAAAATTGGCAACAAAATTATAGCAGCCAAAATTGGCAACAAAATTATAGCAGCCAAAATTGGCAACAAAATTATAGCAGCCAAAATTGGCAACAGAATTATAGCAGCCAAAATTGGCAACAAAATTATGGCAGCCAAAATTGGCAACAAATTATGGCAGCCAAAATTGGCAACAAAATTATTGCAGCCAGACACATATTCTCACTACAAGAAGGTCTCAGACATTTTACAGAAGTTTCACCATCGTCATTTTCATATTGTTGCCACTTGAATTAAATTTGGTTGCTACAATGTTGGCTGCCAATTTCAGCCTCATTTATTAATTCTAACTAATAAACTATTGACTGTGAATAGTCATAATGGACATCACTGGACACAATGGACACACAGACAATATTTTCATCATGACAAACTTACCTCCCATTTGCCGTCATATTTGGCAATGTTTTCGTCAACACCCTGTTTCTTGGCTTCAGACTTGACCCATTTCTTTTTAAACGAGTTTATGTCATCAAAATGTTCAATGAAATGGGCTTTTCCCGGAGCCAACTGTGGTGTGTGGTACTCATCTTCATCCTCTACCGTCTAAAAACAAATTGGCTTATTAAATATAAAAATTTACACTAGGAATTACAGTAGGCCTTCTTGCTTGTGCCTACAGGATGTTCTGAACCCTGGAAATTTTTGGTAACACAAACAAGGAAAAAATTCTAGCTAGTCTAAATATGGAACTTTGATATTGTCAATTCGTTGTGAAGGTCAGATGGCAACTGTTTCAAGGAAAATAATGAAGTTCTGCTGTGGCACAGTTAGACTGGTAATATTAGAACCGAAATTACTAATATTCCCTCTAACCACTCCAACTAAGCTAAATTGATTGTGCTAGAAGTGGGTTCACGTTGGTAGAGTAATGGCCAGGATTCAACCCAGGAATTCTCTATTGTAAGGCCGACTCCTTAACCATTAAGCTACCTCGACACCTTGCCGAAGTTTACCCTAACTGAGTTGGGGTAAACCTTCGAGAATGGTGATGATATACACTTCTACCTCTGCCTCCAGGGAAATAATAAAGTGTGTGTGAGGACTAGATGGCCTCTTTTTCCAATTCCAGATATGAATGTGGTTTAATATTGCCAATACCTGCCACTAAGGCTATAAGGTTAGGGCCTAACCCACGGTATGTACTCACTACAGCATCATATCCGTTTAAAGATAGGTTTATCCTTCTATGTAAGGAACATTATGCAAAATTTAAGGAACATGCCGTATAATATGTAATTTCTAATTGGATTTGACAAGATTTGAATTAGAAATATACTGCTTTTGTCTTTAGTTGTTTTACCTAAGATAACATCTTTGAACAAAATATTCTAATCATCAAATGAGAACAAAGTTATCTTACTATCTCAAAGTAGATAATAAGTAGGTCAGGCCGTAAGCCGGTATCAAAGTATGATGTCTTTTCGATAGTAGAGGACTTGCATAGAAGTGTTAAGGAATTTATGTAGGTCATGTAACCTAAAAGAACTAACCTCCACGGTCACCTCGTCGTCTCCTTCATCGCCATCAGCTCTGGCCACACTCGCTGTGCTGATTACCAAAAGTAAGGCACCAAAAAGGTATACTTTACGGCTAAAAAAAGCCATCTGAAAAATAATAAAATATTCAGATGACAGAACACGTCGGCTGTCTTACAAGCCTACTAAACTTATTTGAGAAAAATGCCGACACCACAATGCCACGAGACCAGCAGTTAATTTAATTAAAAATATATACGATTTAGTAAAGCGCTCAGACACCCCGCGTTTATGTAGCTGCGTGCGGTTGCCGGAAATCCTCAATAAAAGGGCGACCAAACCAACAAAATCCCACTAGGTACTATCACCAAATTTATACATTATCATAACAATTACCTTCTCAGATATTTCACTATACTATTTACTGTGCAATGTGTATATTACAATTTGAAATGACTATAGAAATTATTCTGTTCGGAGAAGATTTTGATTTTCATGAAAATCCTCAGCCAATCAAAAACAAACAGTTGTCAAGGCACCGATTGTAGCGATCGAGAATTTTCCGATGCGTTCAAATTTTACTTATTAACAGTTATTAATAGTGTTACTTTAGCCTCCATCATAAAACTTAAACAATGTTTTTTTTTGTAAATGTAACCCCACTATTTAAATAATAAGGCATCTATTAAAGCAAAGCATACAGAATTACAGAAATAAAGACTTTAAAAGTCGGAGACAAATTTGTATGAACAAAACATTACTCACAAGCCTCGATAGATGGCATTGTACCAAATTATTAAATTATTTTTTAGCTAACTCATAATTAATTTTATTCTAGTAAAGTACCCAGAGTTCGATCGAAGCCGACTCGTCAAAATTCTGCTTATCCGGCTCGAAGGGCCCATAAATAAAAGTACCTTTCTTCAAGACGAAGATACATAAATGAAAAAGTCCTGAATCTCTCCCGGGTCATCGCCACCGTCTCCTTCTCGAGCATTCTCGACTCCTTGGCAACATGGCTCCAAGGCCCAAACTAGAGGACTCCTATTCCGAAGGCTGTCACCGGGTCACGCCTAGCTGCAGCGTTGACTCCTATTAAGATAATTTAAATAAAACAATAACAACAATGTAAATCAAACACCTTGACTCAAAACAAACAACGTCAACACCAATATTTTATTTGGCAATTTAAAATCATTCACGACAGTCTTTTGTATCATTTCAAGAGTGCAGTGTAATTGTTTCATTTGTTTCATACTCAGATTTTAACAAGATGAAAATCTCAAAGCGTCAGATATTATACCTTTTTTTTGGTATCTACATAGGGTTGCGAAATGGTATCTTGAACTACGAAGAAGTATATTTGTCTTATTGTATCTTGGACTATTTTATTATAAACTAGCTGTCCCGGCGAACTTCGTACCGCCAATTTTTCCCTGCACCCGTGGCGTCGGATCCCGTTCCCGCTGCACCATTTAGGGGGATGAAAAATAGATGTTGGCCGATTCTCAGACCTACTCAATATGCTCACAAAATTTCATGAGAATCGGTCAAGCCGTTTCGGAGGAGTATGGCAACGAAAACTGTGACACGAGAATTTTATATATTAGATAAGATACAATGTATTAATGTAATTATTTTAAGTGAATTTAGTAAATTATTTGTACATCAAAATGTATTAAAAATTCTAATTTAGGTGTTGGTTGACTTTTATTTTAATTATTTAGTTGCATTTTTCCGATTTCACAATGGTTTTTTTATTTTAGTGTCATTCTTGCCATTGCACATTTTTTGTAGTGGTAACTTCGTATTTTTTTAAAATTCATTTCATGACTATAGATACTTGTCTTTATAGCCTTGTGACAGTATAGTATTGAAAGTGTAGCCACATGTAAGAATTTTTTCATAATTGTACGTAATTTTGCCATTCCGATGTGCCTTAAGATGTGAATAGGTATATTTTGCCATTTCCGACTTTGATAATATTCACAGAAACGAACGAACAGCGAAGACTGCGATACAATGGGTGACCAGCTGCTTTCCTAGATAGGCTAGCAGTGCACTAATTAAAATAATTAGTGAAGTAAATCATCGTGTAATATTTATGAAGCGGATAGGATCACATCACACACACAGTCACACACACACACCATACACACCAACACAAATGCGCGCACACACACACACACACACACATACACACACACACACAAATGCACCACAAGCACAACCTTTGCTTTAAGTATAAGTAAAAATCGTTGTCTACCATACCATGGGAAGGGCACTGCTAGCCTATCTAGGAAAGCAGCTGGTCACCCATTGTATCGCAGTACTGAATATCACTAAACTTATTAATTAAATTGTGTACAAAAGAAAACAAAAATTAACCTCTATTAAATATTAAAATATATGTTATGTACATATTTACGCTTTCACGCCTACCACTGACTACTGTTAACTGAACCAATTTTGATGAAATTTTGTATAGATATATATTATATGATTTGAGATTGACATGGTCATTAACATTAATAGTATAACACTCACCGGGATATTTACCATGTTTATAATTGGTATTTGGTAACCGATATTTCGGCGCTGTTTCAAGCGCCATGATCACGGTGTACTGACGACCGCCGAACTAGTTGTTATTGGGCAGACCGTATCTGTCTACCCTCTTCCGCACTCGTTTATGACGCGCGTCGTCCCTACCACTGTCCGCGTTCTCGCACTGTACTCGATCGCGTTTTTGACATACAACACTCACTGAATCGACTCGCACGGGTTTTGAAATTGTAGGTCTTGTGAACATTCGAATCACTGGATGCCAGACACTCGACAGTTGAAACCCATCTTCCCGGTTGAAGTTCTTGTATTTTTTAATTTCAATTGCTTCTTTCACCATTCTGGGTATGTAGTGGCGTTCTGTCGAGAGAATCTGAGGGCTGTGTAGCTCAATCCAGTGATTCGACCCTTCCTCCAGCAGGTGCTGAGCGATAGCCGATTTCTGTGGCTCGTTGTTTTTGACCGCCCTGATGTGCTCCTTGATCCGGCATGAGACAGTGCGTTTGGTCTGGCCTATGTAGGAGCTCCCACAGCTGCAGTCAACTTTATAGACACCTGGACGTTCTAAAGGAAAACTGTCTTTAGGTGTGCGTAGATATTGTGACAGCTTTTTGAAAGGAGTGAAGATAGTTTTTATTGAGTACTTCTTTAAAATGTTGGCGACCTTATCTGTCACTCCTTTCATGTATGGTAAGTACGCAGGTTGTCGTTCGACCTTATAGTCCAGGTGCTTAGGTGTCAGCGAACGTCTAGGTGGCATGATCCGCTCCTTATAACCGTTTCTCCGTAGAACGCCACGTAAGTGCACTATTTCAGCTTCCAAATGTTCCTGGTCGCATAGGTTGTATGCGCGGTCAGTAAGTGACGTCACTACGGAGTTCAGCTGACGCGGATGATGATGCGATTCGGCGTGCAGGTATCGGTCAGTGTGAGTTGGCTTCCTGTAAACTGTGTGACCAAGGGATCCATCCTCCCGGACCACGACCCTAACGTCAAGAAACGCTATACTTCTTTCCCTTTCCATCTCGTAGGTGAACTGGATTTTCCTGTGGATGCTGTTTAAATGAGCCAGGTACCCTTTCACAACACTCTCGTCACCTGACGAGATGACGTTAGGGTCGTGGTCCGGGAGGATGGATCCCTTGGTCACACAGTTTACAGGAAGCCAACTCACACTGACCGATACCTGCACGCCGAATCGCATCATCATCCGCGTCAGCTGAACTCCGTAGTGACGTCACTTACTGACCGCGCATACAACCTATGCGACCAGGACCATTTGGAAGCTGAAATAGTGCACTTACGTGGCGTTCTACGGAGAAACGGTTATAAGGAGCGGATCATGCCACCTAGACGTTCGCTGACACCTAAGCACCTGGACTATAAGGTCGAACGACAACCTGCGTACTTACCATACATGAAAGGAGTGACAGATAAGGTCGCCAACATTTTAAAGAAGTACTCAATAAAAACTATCTTCACTCCTTTCAAAAAGCTGTCACAATATCTACGCACACCTAAAGACAGTTTTCCTTTAGAACGTCCAGGTGTCTATAAAGTTGACTGCAGCTGTGGGAGCTCCTACATAGGCCAGACCAAACGCACTGTCTCATGCCGGATCAAGGAGCACATCAGGGCGGTCAAAAACAACGAGCCACAGAAATCGGCTATCGCTCAGCACCTGCTGGAGGAAGGGTCGAATCACTGGATTGAGCTACACAGCCCTCAGATTCTCTCGACAGAACGCCACTACATACCCAGAATGGTGAAAGAAGCAATTGAAATTAAAAAATACAAGAACTTCAACCGGGAAGATGGGTTTCAACTGTCGAGTGTCTGGCATCCAGTGATTCGAATGTTCACAAGACCTACAATTTCAAAACCCGTGCGAGTCGATTCAGTGAGTGTTGTATGTCAAAAACGCGATCGAGTACAGTGCGAGAACGCGGACAGTGGTAGGGACGACGCGCGTCATAAACGAGTGCGGAAGAGGGTAGACAGATACGGTCTGCCCAATAACAACTAGCTCGGCGGTCGTCAGTACACCGTGATCATGGCGCTTGAAACAGCGCCGAAATATCGGTTACCAAATACCAATTATAAACATGGTAAATATCCCGGTGAGTGTTATACTATTAAAGATATATATTACACCTTGGGAAAGAATTCTGAAGAGACCGAAACAGGTGGCAATCTGAAGGTGCAAGGTCAGGACTATACAGCGGATGCATTAACACCTCCCAGCCAAACTCTCTTAATTTTTGATGAGTGGCTAAAGATGTGTGAGGTCTAGCGTTATCATGATGATAAACTATACTCTATCTGTTGATTAATCTGGCCGCTTTCTCTCAACTTCTTGTTTTAATCTCATCAGTTGTTCGCAGTAGAGTTCAAAATCGATGGTCCTGGCCGGTGGTAACAGCTCATAATGAATAATGCCCTTCCAATCCCACGTTACACACAGCATCACCTTGTTGTGAGTTAACCCGGGTTTCGCCACAGTCTGTGAAGCCTGACCGGCCTTTGACCACAACCTTTTTCGCACGTTCTTGTCGTACGTATCCACTTTTCATCACCAGTTATCAGCTTCTTCAAAAATGGTTCGGTTTCATTACGTCATAATAAAGAATCACAAATGAGTACACGTTTCATTAGGTTTCTTTCAGTGAGGTCGTGAGGTATCGTGTTTTTGGATTTTATTATTCTTGTCGACCGCTGCAACTCGATTCGCGTGACGGCAGGGCGACTAGTGGCGCCATCTGAAAACCAGCGCTTCGTATACTCTGGTGCGAGTGTACAAGGCATTCATGCTGAGATGGTGGCCCATTTAGGTTCGCACGATGAATATTTATATATATCATAGCTACCTAACTACCTATGTAATGTACATTGTGCGTATCCTAAATAAATGTTTTTTTCTTTCTTTTTCTTTTCTTTTCTTTCTGTATCCAAATATTCTATTTACAGCTTTTTGTGTATCCAGTTTTTTTCAAATGCGCGAAAACTGTTTTGTGGTTAATTCCCAGTTCTTCAGCTACGTCGTAACTACTGATATGCCGATCTTGCTCCACTTTTTCAAAAATGGCATCCATTTTATCCGTAATAGGGCGACCAGAGCGTGCATCTTTGACATCAAAATTTCCGGAATGAAAACGCTTAAACCAAATTTGTGCTACTCTCACAGACACTGCACTAGGTTCATAAACATCGCAATTTTTCTTTACCTTTTTTGTAATAAAATTTTAAAATGTACCTATCGAATTTCTTCATTAGATTCACTCATCTTGACAGTACGAAAAACAAATGAAAATCACACATTTTCCTAATTTGGAATTAATGATACCAAAACCAGCCAGATGCAAATAGTATAGCCAAAGAGATTTTATTACAAGTTCATACATACTATAATTTGTTTTGTATAAAATTTTTGTAATAAGCAATGATATTTCCGATATTTCATACAAGATATGTTACGTTCATAGTAACTGACTCCTCAAATCTGATCCAGCAGTCTGTCAGTGCACAATAGTTGACAATTAGCGTTAAAGTAGTACGAAAGATGGGTTAAGCACGTGAGTAAAAAAGAAAGCTATAATTCGGACGATTGCGCTTCTAGGATAGCTTCGAAGCATAGATTATGATTTTGTTGAACAGAAGGGGTATTTCATTGATAGGCAAGAAATGAAATTCGATAAATAATTAATACGTCATTATTTATTTCGGAAAATGATAATAATTCAAAAAGATAATTAAGAAACTTCTCGAAAATAAAACCATAGTGACGTACTGACGTTATAATCAAAAATTAAACTCCTTCAAATAAATTTAATTTATTTCTTTTCTGCCTCTTAGAAAGTTTTTTATTTTGGGATTATTTTTATGCGCAGAATAAAGCCGAACAGTGGTATATTTGTCAGTTATTTATATTCTTTCTGAGCAATGTTCGTCCTTTTTTCGAAGTATATCTCTCAGTGGCTTCAAAATGATTGCTACAAATTCAGCTGCTTTTTGAAGGTGTCCAGTCAAACTCATTTCGTTGTTCTTTAACAATTGTAATCCACTCTTGAAGTCGAAGTTCATTAGTAGGAAACCTTGAAAAAAATTTTAGGATATTGCAATTATTTAAAGGGCAACAAATAAATAAAACACAAATTTTGTTACTCAATTTTAAACAACAAATAAAACTGAACATCAGGTCAATTATAACATTAGTAGGCAGTATACTGAAAATTACCCTGTGTCGCATCTGTACTGATATACTATGCAAGCAGCGTTGTTGTGTCCTTGTCGTGCTCATATCAAAATGTATTTCTGTCTTTTTATATCGAAATAGAATATACTTAACTGTGATAGAAGATCCCTCGTGTTTTAATAATAATAATAAATCTTTATTTGCTAGAAACATGGTTTTAGAATAGATGTAAGGCAGTGTTTTAAGTAGTACAGCATGTTTCACCGTGTTCGGTGTGCAAATATTTATAAGAATTAAATTAAGACTTTATTGGTTTTAGTGTTGTAATTTGTACATTTTTTAAAACACACGATGGCATTTATATTGCAATTTTATTATGCGCTTACATACGTGACAACTCGGCGTTTGCCAGACATATACTAAATGCGATACGTCCCAATTGGGACGTTTTCGCGTCTTCACCAGGCGCAGTCTAATAACATATCTGCCTCTTTTTTGTATGTAATATAATTTGTAATAAGAATAAGAATATGGGATGTTAAATGCCTGAAATAAATTATTATTTATTATTTATTTTTATTATTTATAATGCGAAAAAACTTTTTCCCCAACCTAATACATTATACATTTTGATCTTATCTTATATAATAAATGATCTTAGCAATAAAAATAATAATAAAAAATAATGTGATTTAGAGTCCTGAATGTGTCTGTGCGTTTTAAGTTGTTTGAACTTGGAGTTCTTTATATGGACAGAATGATAGAATATTTTATTAATTTATTGAAAGGCGGGAGTGCAACTGCCTAATGAATAATGATAGACAGCCCCATAAAACTCGGGACCATGGCCACCTTAGCTTTATCTGCTTTCTGGCTTATCCTCTTTCATTTCGCACGGTATTGGGCGTCCATGGCAGTGAGGTATTAATGTCACCTTTGACCTTTTACATTGTTAAACTTTTTTATACCACTCAGGTGGTAGATAAGCACACGGCCCACCTAATGGAAAGTGGTTACCGTGGCCTATAGATATGTGCAACTGGTATTGGTATAATGTGGAAAAATTTAAGTATATATCAAAATATTTTTCCACATTATACCAATACCGGTTCCATTATATGGCATCATTGGTAGATTACCGAAACCGAATACCGATAACGTTCCATTCCCCACAGAGTAATAAATTATTCGCCGTCCACCGTCCACCGCACCCCGGCAGGTGTAGGGGTTTTGTCGTGTTGTTGTTTATTTGTTCGTATTCGTGTCTTGTGATAATAATAGAATAAAGGTATCCTATGAAGGTCGAACCTGGATCACAATACTCCTTTTGTGGTGTTGTTATTGTTACTTTGTGAATAAGGTGCTATAAAACACATGATCCTTGGTAAGTCGTATTCATATCATGTTTACCAATAAATAAATAGCTTAATGCAATAAACTGGCCTGTTCTCCGATAAATTTCTTGAATAAAAACCTATATATCTACTATAGGAAATCCTTTAGCTGCGTTTATTTTCTTTCAATATTTTTTTTTTAATAATTGGAAACCGGTAAAATAAAAATCTAATAATTTTTTTATCTGCTAGGTACATGAGCGTTTTCATATTTTTATTATATATTATTAAATACAACAAGCCTTTATAATCAAAGTTATCAGATCAATTGTAAGGAAAGCTAAATATTGTGTTATTTATCTTTATAATAAATACTAATTTTAATTTAACTAATTGGAATGGTTAAACCCTAAGTCAATTTAATTCTGAACAAAACAGGCAGGAATGTGTTTATAAACTTACTTGATTGCAGTACCCAGTATCATAGGCCAAGCTCTGTCAAACAGTCCTGAAACCAATTTTAAAAAAAAATAATTTTATACCAAGGAAAGTGGTAATTTTTTAAAACTAAAATTACTATCAAGGAATATTTTATACTGGGTGATTATTTAGTTGTTACAGATAAAAATAAGTCCCATACATTATTTCTTTCACCAGGAACATTATCCCCATACATCATAAAAAATAAAAGATTTTTTTGCCAAATTAATACTTCCAGAGGATTTTACTTTTGAAAGAAACTGTGTAAACAGTGTATTTTCGATTGGTTAATACCAATATTTTCAAAATACATACTTAACTTTTCACAAAACAAGTGATTTTTAAGTAATATTTAATCAAAAGATATTTTAAAATCTTTTAAGTTTATTAGGGAGCACTAAAGAACCAGTATTATATTACCTATCCTATTCCTTCTGTTTTTATATCTCATACCATCATCATACTGGCTGTCCTACGGCCTATCTACTGCTGAAAAACCTCGATTTGCAAACCCAGGATGTATCAGATGCTTAAAAATAATAACAATGTTAATCACCAAATATGTGACATGAACAATGAAAACAAGCAATGTCTACGTAAACATATAGATTTTAAAACAATACGAGTTTTTCGGTTCCATTCCACACATTATAATGGAATTATTAGCTATAAAAATTATAATTTGTTTCAGCATAATGAACTTTTCAAGGCGGCAACTACTGAGGCTATTGAGGCTACGGAATCTACTAACACTGACAATAATAGTCATGCTGTTGTATATAATGAGATTGCTGAATGGTGTAAATGCGCCTAACAATGCTGTAGAGTTCTTACAGATACCTCAAAGGATAGTTTATGGAGAGAGCAAGGACTATTTTGTGCCGACAGATTTGAATGTAAGTATTTATTATAATTTTTTTTTATTCTTCTACTTCTATCGTGGCAATGGTGCCATTGTGGTGTAATAGTTGGTTTCACGGCGTCACCGCTACTCGCGGAGAGAGCCCGAGCATTGGTGTCACTCTTCTTCTGGAAGGCTTATTACGTCCCCTCCTTTTTTAATTTTTTTATTGAGATATAAATATTGATACTAGATGAGGTTGTACACCTTGGAACAATGTGGGACACAGTATTATAGCATCTGACTGCCACATCAGAGGTAAAGGATTTGATTCCTGCCCAGTGGAAATATTTTGTTTGCACAAGTATGTTTGCGAGTGCGTGTGCCTTTGTGTATGCTTGTGTTGTTTGTATGTGCGTACGTGTGGACGCAGTAAACATATTGAATAAAATATTTTCTGCTTGCTTTTTCAACTTGCTAGTAAAGATAACATCGTAATAAAACATAGTTCGTTTTTATCACACTTTCGCTGCACGAATTTCCGTTCAAAGTTAGCCGTTTTATCATAATAATTATGTGTTTTGGTATCGCTCATTACCAATTACTGCTGTGGACTTTATGATAAGGTGTAATTACTTAATTAAAGTTCTCGTTTATCCACTTGCTTATAGGTCCATGTTAAAACGTATATTTTAATGATAATCTCTGTGACATGAAATGACGTAGTGACGGGTGACATCCGTACAAATGGTCTCTCTACCCTGGACGCCCAAGATCATGTGCGTAGTGGAGGAGCACGAGTCGGAAGGCGGCTCCGGCTGTGCTCCGAGGGCACCTGCCCATCTTAGCCTCGGATGCAATGAGGCTTACGTCTAAATGATGATGATGATGTCCAGATAAATATTGGGTATCCGAGGGTATTTCCACACTCAAAAAAGAGTTGTCGAGAAGTTTGCCGATCACTATACTGACGAGTCGACAGTATACTGTGACATAATAGTTCCCAAACGGATGAACCAATTTTGATCCTTTTTTGTTTGAAACGTAAACGATCTTATAGTTAGTTATATTAGTTATATTTGATGAAAATCGGCGCAAGATGGCCGATACACTTAATAAGACATATTGTAAACGACCGAAACAATGCATACATCGCGAGTGTGGCTACAATTCTACAAGCGATTGTTCTTCGCATGGCGTATAAAATTTCATATTGATATGGAAATCGTTGACGCAGTTTAACTATTATTTCGATTTGTTATATCAGCTGATAAGATACATTTTGTAATTCCGGTAATACATAGAATTCAGTAAATCTGGCACGATGTCTGGCCTCTACTTCATGTTGAGTTGGAATAAGAGACTGGGTCCTTGGTAGGTTAGCCGTTATACCTACCTGCTGATTGCCGGGCGAGACTCTAACACAGCCTTTCCTGCCCTGTTTAGGCGGTCAGACAGCAGTATCTCCCGCAAAACTTAAGATTTACTAGGAGAGCGGACCTGAAACACCAAAGCGAGTACTTTGGCGACAACCATCACTAACATAATAACAGTGATACAATGAACACCGAGTGGTATTGGTCAGTTCAACTGCTCAGCTTAATCGGAATCTCGGTGAAGTAGTGATATTTTTTATCGTTTGGAAATCGTCAGTCTGGTAACTTGGGTCATCAAAGGTTTTAAGCCCCCTCAGGTGGGAGCTACCGTCTCCGCTGCCCAGGGTACACCACGTGGAGGTTCCGGACTCTCTCCAGTGTTCCGGAACCACTCCTGGTGAAGTACCATTATGCGCAAGTACAATTTTAATCATCAATCATCATCATTTTCTGAGCCTCTCAACTCAGTTGGCGTCGATTTTCCAATCTAAGTGTGATGAGACTGAAATTTTCTGTGAAGCCTATCTGACCTCCACAACCTATTGGGGATATTAAAATTCTGTAATTAGAATAGGACTTCTTAGGGCTACAACTACCCGTAACGATCGCCATAGATATTATTTATACTGTTGATTGATGGCACTTGGTGGAATTCATTGTTACACATAATATTGAGAACACTTGTACTTTGGTAAAACCTTTGAGAATGCCGTAAGGCGAAACCGGTCAGGTGTAAAAGAATAAATACAGTGGAAACAGTACAAGTTTGTGGGTAGGTAAGTTGGTGTAGTAGGAAAAAGTTGTAGATGTTTGTGGCTACAGTTGTAATGTGACATTAATATTTTTAATTGCAGAAAATTGATTGGCACGACCACGAGTTGATAAAAAAGGAGCGGACACGAGTGGGTATGTATTATCAGCTTAGTAGCGCAACTTCTAGCTCCGTATCAGTTCGTACGTTGGAATTCATGCTAATTTAATAAGTACGTGTTTGTATTTGAATGAAATTTTGATATCATTTATTATGCTAACTTTTAAATTCGAAATACATCGGGAAAAAGAAGCGCTCAAGCGGTACGTGAACCCACGACCTTTCCCTTACTGGGAGAATGCTCTTCCAACTGAGCTATTGAGCCACACCTGAATCACTTCAAATTTCCCTTCTCTTTATATCCGTCTTTTAAGGGCGACGGTGGAGCCATCTACCAACTTTCTTACGAACTGTTGGAACCAATGAATGATTTTTCAACCATTTTTAAACATTGATTCTTGATGACTCCGCCCAAATATTTGAATGAAATTTTTATAGCATTTTATGCTATTAAATTTGAAATGTATTACGTATTTGTATTTCAAATCATGTTGGTCACATAGTACCTAACACTTATCAACGACAATAATATTGCTTATATATTTATTGATTGACAGCCTCTGTGGCGTGGTGGTAGTGCAAATATTTGTATATATATGTATGTATTTACAAAAAAAAGTATCTAAGTATGTTTATCCACATTCTAGATTCCATAACACAAGCTAGTTAAGCTTACCATGGGTCTAGATAGCGTTGTGTAGAATGTTGTGGAATACTTATTTATTATTTGTAAAGCAATCGGTAAGCTAAGAGCCGTGTTGGTTTCCGATAGAGTAGAATAGGACCACCCCGTCTTTTTCCGTGACTATCATAGAAAGCGACTAAGAGATAGGACTGTTTTGTATCCGGTAATAAACTTACAGTCCGTGATAAAGCGCCCACTTAACGGTTATAGGCTTACTTCATATTACATGAAACCGAATAAAGCCAACTTCTCCTTCAAGCCTGTACATCGACTCTGGCGCAGGCTTTCTTCTCAGGAGTGGAGGGTCATACGGTAGTCGTACCCATGGCATACCCCCACAGTAAGTGCCAACTTCTCTCTCTGGACCGCATCCAACGGAGAGCGACTAAAATCGTCAACTGCCAGGATGTTTCACATCTGCTAGACTCTTTGGCACTGCGTAGAGATGTGGCTTCGTTTTGCATTTTCTATTAAATAAATAAATAAATAAATATCTTTATTATTCGGAAATGTACACAGATTTACACTTTATTGCCTGTACTATAGGCAGTGCTCCGAGGAATTGCTCGGATTGATCCCCGCCACCCCTTTCTGCCATCGTTCCACGCGACAGCAGTTCCACACTCACCATTTGGACGGTTTTTTTTTTTTTTTTTTTTTATCGTGCGAAAAATCCCCACGGATACCACCCCCACGGAGCCGGTTGAGGCGGTTATGTCGGACTCGAACCGACTAAAACGCACGCCGTCTTGGGTCCTTGGTTGCCGGAGGTGAGATTGCCAAAAGCATATCTCTCGCACCCCGGCAGACCCAGGACCATCTCTATCGAGATGGCCCCCTTCGGGTTGTGGGGACCACAGTGTCCCCATCTAGCCCCGTTTACGGGGAGGCGCATTTTGCGCCGCCGCCGCGGCCTGCTTCTGCTAGGGTGACAGGCGGCTCCACCGGTCACCCCCAGGCCAGCGCTCATGGAGGACGGAGGTCGTTCTGCGACCTCCGACGTCCGGTTCGCCTTCTCTCTGCGCGGGCTTCCCGGGCCCGGAGTCTGGTCCGGACCCGACCGGCCGCCTCCTTCTCGAGCATTACTTGCTCGCAGAAGGAGACAGCCGCACCCCAAGCGTTCGCGCATCGTACCATCGCTGTGAGCAACGTGGCGAGTGTGAGGACTCCCACCCCCAGAGCCGCCACTAGGAACCGCCTCGGCGTGTCCCACGCCGGGCACTCGGTCAGCGTGTGCAGCTCCGTGTCCTCGCTCGCATCACGGTGATGGCACTCGGACGTTGGCTCCTTCCGGATCCGACACAGGTAACTCCCGAAACACCCGTGTCCGGTGATCACCTGCGTCAGCCGGTACGAGAGGCTGTCGTGTGGCCTCTCTAGCCACTCCTCCATGATGGGTCTTACCGCCGCTATTACGGCGTGCCCTCCATTTGGACGGTTGGCGGTCCACAACCGTGCGTTTCTCGAGAAACTTTCTGCCTGGCACAACTAAACTGTGGAATGAACTGTCAGCGGAATTTTCGAATCAAAACGACTTTCAAACCTTCAAGAAAAGAACGTACTCTCTTTTTAAAGGAAGGCAATGCACTTGTTACTTCTCCGGTGTTGCGGGTGTCCATGGGCAGCGGTGATCGCTTACCATCAGGCGAACCGTCTGCGCGTTTGCCTCCCTATTCCATTAAAAAAGTTAGTAAAGATAAACCAAGTAATGGATGAATTTAAGAATTTTAATCAGAAGCTTGAATTGAAAGATTCAAATGAAAGACATTTTTCAAAAGTATAGATATTTTTATATCGGCTAGATCAAATGGGTCAGGTAGGTACTGCAAATTGAAGTTATTTATAATATTGATATCAATTAGTTCAATTAATCACTTATCTGTTCATTATCTTTCGTCGTAGGTAGTTTATTTATCAAGATTCTGGCCGGATTTTGAAAGTGTGAAATACACATTTACATGAATCATCCATTAATGATAAGTTTGATAAGTTTTATATGAATTACATTCAGTCACTCGTTCCTTTTTTCGTGCGTAAATCCCCACGGATACCCTTGGGAGATTCTCGGGGCGGTATGTCTGACTCGATCTGACTAACACCGCGCGCCCTCTCGGGTCTCAGACCTCGTGACCCATTTTTTATCGTGCGAATAATCCCCACGAATACCACCCCCAACCGGAGCTGGTGGAGGTGGTTATGTCGGACTCCAACCGACTAAAACGCACGCCGTCTTTGGGTCATTAAGATAAGATAAGATAATATTAATCAAAATTGCGGAGGTGAGAATGCAGGGAACATATCTCTCACACCCCGGCATACCCAAGACCATCTCTTTCGAGATGGCCCCCTTCGGGTTGTGGGAACCATAGTGTCCCCCTCTGGCCCTGGGTATAGGGAGGCGCACTTTGCGCAGCGGCCGCGGCCTGCTTATAAGGTGACCCATAAGACATTTTCCTCTCACCCCGACTGACCCAGGTATGCCCAGGGCTAACTACGCGACGGTTTCGAAATGGCACCATTCGGGATGTTACTCGTTCCTACTGTCAACGACAAAAGTAGCATAACCTGGTTGGAAATTATTGTAGCAACAATAAATAATGAAGGAAGCAATGAAAGCAATACATTTTCATGTTATTATTAGTCACTCCTTTCCTTACCATACCCTCTTTCATGCCATCTATTCATACCTTCAGAGTCTGCACGTGTCGTGCGTATGCACAGAACGGCCACCTGTTTCGTGCAAATAAGCTGACTTTGTGCAGATAGTTTTTAGAAAATCGTGGATTTTTTTTTTAAAAGGGTCAAGGTCAAAAAATCTTTCCTCTTATAGCAATTTTGTACGGAATTCTACCATGGTTCTCTTTATAGAGCAATCCGGCAGAAATCAGGTTAAAGCGACCCCTCACAATATGCTAATAGGCATATTTGAATTCACAGGTATCGGCGAGCAAGGCAAACCCGCGAAACTATCAAAATCTGACGAAGAAAAGGAGAAAAGTTTGTACGCAGTGAACGGCTTCAATGGGGCCCTTAGCGACAAGATACCTTTAAACCGATCGCTACCAGACATACGGCATCCGAAGTGTCAGAAGATGCAATACATTGCGTCCTTGCCTACTGTGAGTGTGGTCGTGCCGTTCCACAACGAGCATTGGAGCACGTTGCTGAGGACAGCGTTCTCTGTACTGTACAGATCGCCTGAGAAACTCATTAAAGAAATCTTTTTGGTTGACGATGCAAGCACTAAAGGTGAGTTCGTAGCTCTATCTACTAATTGATGTTATGAAATAAATGAACAGAACTTTTATAGCAATTACACTCCACGCTTATTCAGTTCGAACAGAAAGAAAAAAGTAGTACCAACATTACCACCATTTTAGGGTTCCGTAGCCAAATGGCAAAAACGGTACCCTTATAGATTCGTCATGTTTGTCTGTCCGTCCGTATGTCACAGCCACTTTTCTCCGAAACTATAAGGCCTATTGTTTTGAAATTTGGTAAGTATATGTATTCTGTGAACCACATTAAGAATTTTACATAAAAATAGAAAATGCGCGAGAGACACTTCCAAAGTGGAAAAATGTGTCCCCCCCCTCTAACTTCTAAAATAAGAGAATGATAAATCGAAAAAAAAATTATGATGTACATTGCCATGCAAACTACCAACGAAAATTGGTTTGAACGAGATCTAGCAAGTAGTTTTTTTTTTAAAACGTCATAAACCGCAATTTGCCCCTTCCATTCAATTAACTCAAACATAATACAAGAACTTTTATATTATTTGAAATTTTTCCTTCTCCTTATATCCGTCTTTAAGGGCGACGGTGGTGCCATCTACCAACATTATATTATGTTACTTGCTGCTACGGAACCCTTCATGGGCGAGTCCAACTCGCACTTGGCCGGTTTTTTGAATTCAAATAAACATTCTTTCCATTGCTGCCAACTTCAGTACTGTGAATAAACATTGCCATATTTAATAACACTAATAATACAGCTGAAGAGTTTGTTTGTAAGACTTTTGACATGACCATACAGTCAGCCATATATTATGTCCTTTCTCAAGGTCTAATCTACACCTATACCAAATTTCATCAATATCGATTCAGTGGTTTAGGCGTGAAAGCGTACTAAACAAACGGAGTTACTTTCGCATTTATAATTAGTAGGGATTTTGAAGACCTCTGTGGCATAGCGGTAGAGTGTTTGACCGGTGCGCTCACCATCGCTGGTTCGATACCCGCTGTGTAAATATTTGTATGCATAAATCTAATATTTGCATTGATCTAGTTGTTTCTAGGTGGTAAAGTCAACATCTGATCAATTTTGACCAGCTAAGTACTTTGGATAAATAGATGGATGGATAGAGAAATAGGTACCATTCTAGAACCCATAGCACAAGGTAGTTAAGCTGTGCTCAGCTTACTTTGGGTCTAGATAGTGTTCTGTAGAATGCTCTAGAATGTTACATGCTTACATGTAGAAGCAAAAATATCTACTACTAGTTTTTACCCGCGGCTCCGCCCGCGTTGATGTCGGTTATCGCGACCAAACATAGCCTATGTCCTTTCTCAAGCTCTAATCTACCCTTATACCAAATTTCGGTTCAGTGGTTTAGGCGTAAAAGCGTAACATACAGTCAAACAGACAGACAGACAGACAGAGTTACTTTCGCATTTATAATATTAGTATAGATTTCCGGAGTTATCTATAAATTGCACTAACACAGTTGCTAAGTAGATTTATGCTGATTGGTACAATTATCAAAAAAATTGGAATTGTTACAACATAGTTAACAACTGTGTAAATTAGCTTTCAACTCGACTGTACGTAAATGAAGGCCGGGGTACACTAGTACAAATATCCAGTTATTTATATAAATAACCAGTTATACCAGAGAAAAGGAATCTAGGCGTTGAGACGCAGTAAATTGTAAAATAAACTTTATGCTCTTGCATTTAGGTTTCGAAATTACTCATCATTGTTCATTGACCTTTTGTGCGGAGTTGGGATTTTTATCCTTACGTTTTGTTAACGTAAATAAAAGATAGTGTACAAAAGTTACTTTTTATAGTGTCAGCATGCACAGTCTGTGCAATATTTTATTTTAGACATGGCAAGAGACAGAGAGAGGATAATATGCTTCGATTTTATAGAACGACTTCTTTATCGTGTATTGAACTAACAGTTTGGTATCCTTTATAGAGTAGTTAAAACTGGTGTTATGCCAGTAGAATACCCAACAAGTGAAAAAAGTGAATTCTTTTCGAGGCACTAAGTTGTATCCCGAGAGGAGCGAAGGTTTCTACGCTCGGGATTCTAGATAGAAATCTGAGCGGATCGAGGGATACAAGAGCCGAGATGAATTCTTTTTTCACGTGTTAGGTAAGTACTCTACTATTTAACATTGACTACGAGAAAATAATTACTCTCTGTATATGAATATTTTTTTCTTAATTTAAAATTTTAAACTGATCCATATTCCATACAGCCGGTTCAGTTTTTTTTTGTTGTTTTTAATACGTTTTTATACAGAGAGTGTGCAACCTCTTTGCATGTTTTTTTCTAACTATGCCTAATCCATATATTTACGCATGTTCCAAATTCAATTTTTCTTTTACTCCGTAAAAAAAGAGCGTTTTATTCAGTGTTTTTGATGAATCACGGGCCCTTTTTCGAGGGTCAATGGTATACAAACTGACTTGTATCTTTCGAGTCTCTTTTACCACCGAAATGAGTCGTTTTGTTTACATGTCTCTTGTCTTTTCTCTTTATGATAGAGAATCAAACACAAAGTAACATATAACTAATGTTGCAAGCGATAGCCATAGTATATCCCATTATTATATTAGATAGACGTTTGGCATAAAAAAAATTCTAACAATATCTGTTTCGAATACATAAGGAAAAAGAATCTTCTCGGGCGGGACTCGAACCCGCAGTCTTTCCCTTACAGGGGGAATGCCTGACGAATTCGGCTACCGAGACACGCCCGACATGATTCAAATTTCCCATCTTATACGTCTTTAAGGCGACGTGGCGTCATCTACCGATTTTCTTACGAACTATCGGAATCAATGAATGATGTTACAATCATTTTTAAAACATTGATATTTTGATAACTGCGCCCAAACATTCCTTCAAATATCTGTTTCGTCGAAATCCTATTGAAAAGTAGAACATACAGACAGTCACGCCTTCATCCCTGGAGGGTTAGCCAGAGGTGAATTAACACCCACATTTCACCAATCATTGTATTCGGTCCCACGTAAGGGGGGGTGAGCCAATTGCCGTATCTCGGGCACCAATATTGACTCGAGCTATGCATCTGTGGCTGAGTCTGGGCTGTATATATCTGTCTGAGGTTAAACAGCCCGATCCCTTTGCCGCCTTGTACGACACCGCATGTGAAGAGATGGCGTAGCCCATATTCTTCTCTGCCGAGAACCACGCGGCCAAAAGTAGAAGTCAAATTCAATTAAATTATAAAGTGCGTACGTTATCGCTTTATTCGCTCGATACTAGGAAATTTAAAGTAGGTATACCTACTGAAACGTAAAAGCGCACGTAACACAAAACATTTATGAATATAATAAATATCTAAAGTAATGTTATTTCAAATGTAAACAGTACATTATACAAATATGTATCTCAATCAAACACAAGTGCGATTCGTAACATATAATACGAATCGCACTTGTGTAGTAATCGCCAGTGCGTAAATAATAATGTTATACGGTGAATTTAGTCCATATAATGTATATAATATCAGCGATAAGGGACGCCGGAACTTATCGATAAGTTCTGCAGTTTTTTTTTAAGTAGTTATCTATAAAATAAGATAGACAGACAGACAGACAAATATAAATAAGGCGATTATACATAGTATTTCCCATAACTTTGCCATTAAAGTGAAGTCTTTGTGAACGACGATAACAGCCACACTATCGGTTTCAGTTTTATGTTTTACGTATTTATTTTATAAAGTAGGTTTTTTATTAGAAAATAAGGATAAATAGATAAAATATAAAACTACACACGCAAACGTAAACGCAAATGCGCACACATGCCCACGCACACGTGTTTTTGGAAATTCATTCCTGATAAGCAAAATATTGCATTTCGATTACATCAGGAAAAATGAATTGTCCAGCTGGGGCTTGAACTCACGACCTTTCCCTTACAGGAGGAATGCTCTTCCAACTGAGCTACTTTTTTAAAATTCCCTTCTCTAAATATCCGTCTTTAAGGCGACGGTGGAGTCCACGTTGGAACCAATGAATGATTTTTCAACTATTTTTAGACATTGCTTTATTACTCTGCCCAAATATTTGAATGAAATTATAGCATTTATTATGCTAACTTTACAACAGTATGTAAAAAATCAATTTATCACCATAATTTCAGATTTCCTTGGTGATAAATTGGACGATTACTTACGCCAGCACATGCCGAAGGTGTCGGTGGTCCGGCTGGCGGAGCGGAGCGGGCTCATCACGGCACGGCTGGCGGGCGCCAAGCAGGCCTCGGGCGACGTGCTCGTGTTCCTCGACTCGCACACCGAGGCCAACGTCAACTGGTTACCGCCACTACTAGGTCTGTGTGTATGTATTATTTTATGTTTTTTAGCCTGTTGCTTATGTTTTTTTAGCCTTTTGATTGTTTTTTTAGCCTGTTGCTTATGTTTTTAGCCTGTTGCTTATGTTTTTTTACCCTGTTGCTTACCTATGTTTTCTTAGTGTGTGTGCGTAACGACTGTTGTGATATATGCCGTGCATGTTTATTTGTTATTGGCCCTGCTCAGGTAGTTTTTTGGTTTTGCATTTGTTGCGGTAAATGTGATATATTGTTTTTCAATGGCACTTTGGAGCCATTCCTACGATGTGATGTAACGGAACTCTTCTAGTCTCCCTCCGTGGCGTGACGGTAGTGAACTCGCGACTGCTACGCAGGAGGCGCGGGTTCAATCCCCGCGCAGTGGAAATATTTGTATGCATGAATATGGCTATTTGCATTGGTCTGGGTGTGTGTTTACAAAAAAGTATCTAAGTAAGTTTATCCGCATTCTAGATTCCATAACACAAGCTAGTTAAGCTATGCCTACCAATGGTCTAGATAGCGTTGTGTGAAATGTTGTGGATGGATTCTTAATTATTATTTATTTAAATTTGAAGCGCAAGTTGCTTTGATTTAAACATTTTACTCCCATGCATTGCACTGCGCACCATAGGCAATATCTATAAATTGAAAAATAAAGACCATAAATAAATAAATAAATAAATAAATATTTTCCAACATTCTACACAACGCTATCTAGACCCATGGTAAGCATAGCTTAACTAGCTTGTGTTATGGAATCTAGAATGCTGATAAACATACTTAAATACATTTTTTTTTGTAAATACATACATATTATACATAGAAATACATAAATGATCGCATAGATAACTAAACTAATTAATTTTTTTTTTAAATGTTGAATTTGCAACGTAACAACAATTTATTTCAATGTGAAGTTAGTATTTAGCAACTTTAGGGTTACCTACTACCAGAGAAATAGCAATCATCAAATGTGTAAGAAGTATCCGTCATGGTATTCCAGAGCCCATAGCGTTAAACTACCGCGTGGTGACGTGTCCGTTCATCGACGTGGTCGCGTTCGACACGTTCGAGTACCGCGCGCAGGACGAGGGCGCTCGAGGCGCCTTCGACTGGGAGTTCTTCTACAAACGCCTGCCCGTACTGCCGAAAGACGAGGAGAACATGCCGGAGCCTTTCGAGTGAGTGGCATAACCCTGGACTTTCTGCTCAGAAAATATCCACAGAAATAGTGCTTAAAAGAAAATAATGAATGGGGAAAAGTACGAACATTTCTGATCAGACCTTGTAGTTTTCCAGAAATTGATGGATAGATTTCATAGTTAGTGTAAATTCTGATTGCATGCAAAGCATAGACATTAGAGCTCTGTGAATCTCATTTTTTTTAATCTTCTCTTTGATTTGACTTTTGAAGTAAAGTAAAGCCAACGAGACGAGAGAAAAAGGGAAAACAAAGCGACCATTACTGAATTACGTTGCGATAACTAGCGATTCTTTTCTCTGTTCTTTTCGCACTTAGCACACGTACGCGACCATGGCCGAGCGACAGCTGTCGTTGTGTTTCGTAGTACAGGAAAGCTGTGAGCACAGCGGTTCTTAACTGTCAGAACGGCCATCTTATGAGCAATTTCATTCCTGTCTGGAACGCGCTTGAAGTGATACGTAATCATTTTCAAATAAAAAAGTTTGGAACCGCTGAAACATTGTTTACCTTTTTTCTCTCCCTTCGTTGGCTTTACTTTAATACCGCAGGAAAACCTTTGCCAAAATTTCGTCCGTTAGTCGGCGGGTGAACTGGTTAACAAATTAATGAATTGATCATTTTCTCGTCAAAAAAAACAAGAGATGTTTAATAATTTTTCCTTATTATTTCTTAGGAGTCCCGTTATGGCGGGTGGTTTATTTGCGATATCGCGTAAGTTCTTCTGGGAGCTTGGCGGCTACGATCCTGGGCTCGACATTTGGGGCGGCGAGCAATATGAACTTAGTTTCAAGGTAATTAAGGATCATTTTATGATAAACTAGAACTAGCGCATTTTAAACTTGCATCTTGCATTAGTTGATTGATGTATAAATACATTCGTTGATTGATTGGTTGATATTGAATAAATTGATTGATAAATGAATTGATTTACTGCTAAAAGAATGGATTCATTGATAAGTTAATTGATTAATTGGATGATAAATAGAGAATTATCACAAGTTATACATTGTCAAAATGTTAAAAAAATTCTAGCTGATATTGTCATTTTATAAGCTTGCAATCAAATATTACAATGTTAATTTCAATATTACTGAATTAAAAAGAAATGATTTTTGGAAGCTTTTATCGTGACTTGGAGTAAAAAACATCTTCATTGAGATTTTTTGGTCCCACGTTGGGCGCCACTGAAACTTTTTGTTGAAATGATAGTAAGTGTACTAACAACTTGTGTCCACTTGTCCACTTGCCCAGCTGTGGCAGTGCGGCGGCCGCATGGTGGACGTGCCTTGCTCGCGCGTGGGCCACATCTACCGCAAGTTCGCGCCCTTCCCCAACCCCGGCCACGGGGACTTCGTGGGCAAGGTACGTACTATTACACGATTGTGAGTCATAAACTGATATTGTGTACATTATATTGACGCTTTTGCGTATGCGCAGAACTACCGGCGCGTGGCCGAAGTGTGGATGGACGAGTACGCGGACTTCCTGTACGCGCGCCGGCCGCACTACCGCAAGATCGACCCCGGGGACATCTCCGAGCAGAGGGCGCTGCGCGAGCGCCTGCACTGCAAGCCCTTCCGCTGGTTCATGAAGAGGGTGAGTGGCCGATACGTGCCGGTCTACTGTGGTGGACCAGTACGCGGACTTTCTCAATTCGCACCGCAATCCCTGGTCATCACATGACAATTGTGAATTTTTATAGATATAAATAACATTTTCATCAAAATTGCTAACGTTTTGTTTATTTAATTTCAGATCGCGTTCGACTTAACAGCTAAATATCCAACTACTGATCCAAAACCGTTTGCGGAAGGACGGGTAAGTTCAATGATGAAGGATGTTAGTAAAGATAAATAGCGTGATATGGGAGTCATGTGGTATGATAGAAGATGCAGTGACCAAGATAGAAAAAGGGATGCTTAGATGATTCGGATACGTGGAGAGAATGGTCAAAAAAAGATTGGCTATACGCGATATTTATGAGGCAAGGGAACAAATCCGATGAAAATCGCTTTAAGCCTGTGTAGATATGTCAATGACAGCCTCTGTGGCGTGGCGGTAGTGCATGCGACTGCCACGCAGGAGGCGCGGGTTCGATTCCCGCTCAGTGCAAATATTTGTATGCATGAATATGGCTATTTGCATTGGTCTGGGTGTTTCTATGTATAATATTGTATGTATTTACAAAAAAAAAGTATTTAAGTATGTTTATCCGCATTCTAGATTCCATAACACAAGCTATAAAAGCTTACCATGAGTCTAGATAGCGTTGTGTAGAATGTTGTGGAATATTTATTAAAAAAAAAAGACCTAGGTAGAAGAAACGACAAGCGTAATGGCAAGAAAATAGTACAAAAGTAAAATATAAATATTTGGACAGATTCGGCCGGCGGCGAACAAGAAGTTATGTGTTGATGCGCATCGCGGCGGACAGAACGAGAGACTCTACATCAAACCTTGCAGCACTGGTTCTTCAGCTGAACAAGAGTTTATACTTTCATGGCACAAAGATATCAGGTGAGAAACAAACTTATAAATCAAACTCCAGATCATTTGGCCAAAGGCCCAAGCATGGTACCCTGAGGCACTCTAGATATATTTATTCAATAACGATATTCAGTGATCTGAATAGTAAGTTCATTTCTAATATTACAACACTCTATACATTGCTGATAGTCTGTTTAATGACGTGACAGTTATGTATCCATTTTCTTGACACATTATTTTAAACTTCTTTAAACAGTAGTTATGAGCAGTGAAGTCTAATGCTTTTGATAAATCGAAAAAAAAAATACTTCGGTCAACTGTGTATTGTTTATACACCTGATGAGTAAAAACAATAGCCAAAGTTGTGGGTTTCTCTTTCTGAATACCATTTTGCTGAGGTAGATTTCTTTGTAACCAAAGGACAGTCTCGGAAATATTTCAAAACTGAAACATGTCCGGACAGCTGTTCTGATCACTCACCTGTCATACTGAATGTCAGCACGATTGTAATTGAGCCTGAAAAGACTCTAATGCTTTACAACCATCAAACAGACTGGGACTCCTTCCGGGAATTTGTTGATGATGCAATCAGACTAAATGTGAAGCTCAAAACTACTGAGGATATTGATCATGCTCTAAAACATTTTACAAACCTGATCCAAGAGGCATGCTGGAGAATGACCCCTGTCCTAGATAGTCCCAGATACTATACCAACCTACCTCTACATATTAAAGAGAAACTAATTGAAAAAAGAAGGCTGCGCAGAGTCTGGCAGCTAAGTAGACACCCTGCAGACAAAGCAGCCTTGAATAGAGCAATACAGGACTTAAGAAAACTAATCCAAACAGCAAGTGACTTGACCCTTCAAGACCAGCTGCAGTCACTATCTGCCACTAAGGTGACAAACTATTCACTCTGGAAATGCATGAAATCTTATAATAGACCGCAAGAACAGAAGCCACCACTAAAAAATGAAAGGGGCTCCTTGAAATGGACCAGAACTAGTCAGGAAAAGGCGGATGTTTTCGCAAGTTATTTATCAAGTGTATTTGCCCCAAATGAAAGTCGTGATCCAAATGCAGAAACAGACATTGATAGCGTGCTGAGCCAAGATTTTCAATTGGACTTTCCTCCCCGCCCTGTGACTCCCCAAGAGGTACGAAGGATTATCAGACATCTCGATAACAAAAAAGCCCCGGGCTATGATCTAATTACAAAAGAAGTATTGGTTGAACTGCCTCGGAAAGCCATACTGTTCATTACTATCCTAATGAATGCTATGATGAGACTACAATATTTTCCAGATCTATGGAAAACTTCTGAAATCATTATGGTATACAAGGCTGGGAAACCTGCAAATGAAAAGACCTCCTACAGGCCAATAAGTCTATTGCCAACAATGTCCAAACTGTTTGAGAAAATATTGCTTAATAGAATAACACCACACTTAGTAGAGAGAAAAATCATACCTGACCACCAATTTGGTTTCCGAAGACAGCATGGGACGATAGAGCAAGTACACAGAGTCTGCGAATACATAAGGGGAACACTGGAACAGAAGGAATATTGTTCTTCTGCCTTCCTTGATGTCCAACAGGCATTTGATCGGGTTTGGCACAAGGGTCTACTCTGTAAAATCAAAGAAAATCTACCCCATACATTGTTTACCATACTGAAATCATACCTAACTGACAGATTGTTTTATGTAAAGGAATCCGAGGAGTACTCAACTCTTATGGAGATAAAAGCAGGAGTACCACAGGGGTCTATATTGGGACCAATTCTTTATGTCCTCTACACTGCTGACCTACCTGTTACACCTGGGACCATGCTGGCTACTTTTGCTGATGATACTGCGATTCTTGCGAGCCATACTAATCCCGATGTGGCATCAAACAGACTGCAGGAAGCCCTGGATAACATAGACCACTGGTTAGAACGATGGCGCATAAAAACTAGTGCGGCGAAATCAATGCATGTGACCTTTACTCTCAGAACCGGGAACTGCCCCTCAGAAATAACACCTTACCTCAGAGTGAATGTGTGCGCTACCTCGGCATCCACCTGGACCGGCGGCTGACATGGAGGCAACACATAATTGCAAAGAAGGATGAAATTTCACTTAGACACAAGAATCTGTACTGGATGCTCGGTCGCAACTCTAGGTTATCGCTAGACAACAAACTGTTGATCTATAAAACGGTAATCAAACCAATTTGGATGTATGGCATCCAGCTATGGGGGAGTGCTTCTGACAGCAATATTGACATTTTGCAACGACAAGAAAATAAAATTCTTCGGACCCTGGCCAATGTGCCGTGGTTCGTGCGTAATTCAGAAATCCATGAACACCTGCAAATTGCCACAGTAAAGGATGAGATTCGCTCTGCTGCAGTAGCATATAGGGAAAAGCTCACAGTCCACCCAAATGAACTAGCTCGTCAACTGACCATAAATAAATATGTAGTACGCTTGAAAAGGCACCACATCATGGAGCTCCAGGACAGAGAATAGCTCCAAAGGAAACTGAGTGGACGCTCTCATTGGAGAGCGCCCTCTACACGTGAAATGGAAACATCGCATCTGCTCATAGTCTGGGGACTGATCGCAGATTTAACAAATAAAACAAAAAAAAAAAAAAATTGCTGAGGTAGATTAATGGTTAAGGAGTCAGCCTTACGATCGAGATGTCCCGGGTTCGGATCATGGCCATTACATTACCGACGTGAACCCACTCCTAGCACAAGCAATTTAGCTTAGTTGGAGGGGTTAGAGGAAATATTAGTAACTTCGGTTCTAATATTCTTTAAAATGTGATGTGGTGGGAATCTCTTAACTTAATGTAGTTTTCCGTGGTTCATTTGAACAGTACTTGACGTAGTTTTACGCGTTTGTTTGGAACATGATATATGCAGTTTTACTTGCATGATTTGATCAATAAATGACTGTTTGTGTTGTTTCTCGTGTAGGTTGAAGTCGCGTAACATGTGCTGGGACCTGCCGGAGGCGTCGCCGTCCAGTCCCGTACTGCTGTACGGCTGTCACCTGGGGGGCGGCAACCAGCTGTGGCGGTACCTGGAGGTGTGTAGTGTTAGGGGGGGGGGGGGGGAGGGTTGTACCCCATAGTTACAGACGCTATCATGCCTTTATCCCCAGAGGGCTAGGCAGAGGTGACTTAACACCCTAAAGCGTAAGTATATACTCGACACCTTTTCTTGCACAGAAGGTGCAGCACAGCCAAAGCGATAGATAGCAGAAAAGCGATAGATAAATGAAACGCGTAGTTAAGTTTAGCTTATACATCGAAAATACAAACATTATGGATATCATGAATAAGATTGAAATAGGTGAGACATTTATTAGGATCACTACAACCCACATTTCACCAATCATTGTAAATACCGTCACCGCAAACGACCACGGTAACCACTTGTCATCATGTTTATAAAGAAGGACACGTCAATTTGACTTCACCTTGCCTGATTTTAAGCCAAAGGCAAAGTCTCGGAAAGAGGGTCACCATCGTAAACATGTACCATGTTACAATGGTGGCACTCAGTTTGACGGCCTCATCAGATGCCTTTTCACTTCACCTCGCCTGATGTTAAGCTAAAGGCAAAGTCTCGGAAAGAGGGTCACCATCGTAAACATGTACCATGTTAAAATGGTGGCACTCAGTTTGACGGCCTCATCAGATGCCTTTTCATGCCCCGCTTACAGGACTCGGGACTACAGGAAGAAGGAAGCACGTGAGCTGGCAGGGAGTTCCAAGTCTTAGTTATTATTATTATTTTACTTTAATTCAACAACTAATTGGGTTTCCATTTCCAGGACACAATGAAAATTGTCCACGGTTCGTCCGTGGACTCCCCGTGCCTGGATTACAACCCGGAACAGATGGAATTGTTCGTAAACGAGTGCAACCCTAACAGCGCAACGCAACGGTGGACCTTAGACGCGCTGAACCCTGAGATGCTGGCCAAGTGGACGGCGATACGCACCAGGGTCACTGGACCCGAAGACTATGATGAGTAGACCAGTTGTGTAGTTATCGGCAAAGTACGTAGCTATGAAGTACGAGTTTTTTTAGGTATTTTCTCTTTTTATTTTAAAAGAATATTTGCAACCGAAATTACTAATATTTCATTTTATTTTTTATTTTATTTTACAATTTTAGGGAAACTTACAGCTGAAAAGGTTCAATATTATATAATTAATATGTTGAAGGCCAATTATCAGTTTCCACATTTTTAGGTATTATGACATCTTTGCATACTAATGCTCAAAAACTCTCAATGCAAATTAAGTTCTTTCAGAAATTAGGAAACTATATTACTCCCTTTTTCCCTCTAACCCCTCCGACTAAGCTAAATTGCTTGTGCTAGGAGTGCATTCACGTCGGTAGTGTAATGGCCAGGACTCGAACCCGGGACCTGTCGATCGTAAGGCCGACTCTTTAACCACTAAGCTACCGACGCTTTGATTAATTGTTACACCCCGTTTTCATTAAAATTTAAAATGTATTTGACTATTTGTAATATGTCACAGACTTCAGCGTGAACGCAAACGTAACGTCTTTGTATACAACTTATTGGTTATATATACTATGCAAACAAAAAGTGTCTGAGATATTAACTACATCAGGAAAAATTAATCTCTCGGGTGGGACTCGAACCCGATTCCCTTACAGGGGAATGCCTTAACCAACTAGGCCACTGAAATTTCGGTGAAAGATAGGGTTCGAGTCCCGTCCGAGAGATTAATTTTTCCTTATGTATTTGTGTGTTTAGCATACTTGATGCTCAAAAAAATCATTCAAATCTCAGATATGTTTTGTTGTTTACATGTTTTGTTTTAAACATGTTTACAAGTTTTACAACTTGTTTCTTAGTGAAAACGTTGGGTAAGAGCAGGACCCCAATCACTGTCATACCGACATTGAGATATTACAAAAATGCCATTAAATTCTATTAATATGGACTTAAGGTCTAAAAATTCAATGACAAACAGTTCATTACCTTTTTCATTCACTCTACTTTAATTTTAGACTTTCATATCATAACGATAAAGTCTAAAATGAAATGGCATTCTTTGCTGTGTGTGTGCTATGACAGTACTTGACAATTATTCAACCAATCGCGAGCGATCGAGCTCACTTCATTGTTGGTTCAGTCCTTTTGTTCATGTTTTGGTTTGGTTCAGTCCTTTTATTCATATTGAACATGGATGAACTTTCTGACTTGTTCATGAACTTTGCCGGCACCTATATAGCCCATTTACCTATTTCATTCCATACTATTATTCCCACAGAATATAAAATCAAGTAGAATTGTCCTAAGAGTATGTTATATTCAATGTTGTGTTCCCAAACTCTCCCATATTTTGAGGAGAATTACGCAATATGTGCCTGTGGGAATACACTGATAAGTAGGTATAGGTTTTTAATTTTCAATCTTAATAGATTTTTTTTATAAATTGTACAAGCGTACAATGTTGACAAGAAGATAACATACAATCTTACATACAACTTTGTATAAAAAGCTGTATAAATATCTCCTTTGCGCACTGTACTTGAAGTATTAAAAGCTAGTATTTATAGGAAAGGGTTTTGTTTACAAGAAAAGCAGAAAATCATCGCCTTACATGGAGTATTTCCTGGTCAAATTAAATCAATTATATTCCATTGTACGTCTGTATTGTCAAATAATCCCAGTGTTTGAATTTATAATTTAATAATAAGTAGGAAATAATAAGCTCTGCTATTTTAAAGATCATTTAAGTTTTTTTAAATATAAGTTGTGTGTTTTTACCCGACTGCGCGACGCAAAGGAGGGTAATGTGTTTATCAGTTTATGTATGTATGTATGTATGTATATATGTATGTATGTATTTATGTATGTATGTATGTTTGTTTCTATGTGGTGTTCTAGAGTCCAAATGCATAGGCCGATTTTGATAATTCTTACGTCAATTGATTCGTCTTAACCATGCGAGTGTCACTAAAGACATGACAGTCATTAAAATTCACCACAGCGACAACCAGACGCCATATTGTCAAAATGAAAAAAAAAAAGTCGATGAACTATGTCAAGTGGGGTATCGTTGAATAAGTATTTTAAAATCAGGTTTAGGTTCCTTTTACCATTTTTCATTTTAAATAATAGTTATAACGATAGTATATAACGATTTAAAGTTGTTTAACAAAACAATCATTCTCGCTAATTTTCTTACTTACTGATTTAAGATTTTATTTCTAGTATAAAAGATTTATTAAATTAATTCCTGTACGAATCTATCGTGCTGTTTTAACTCGAGGCTTACAGATAGTTCCTAGCGTTTGCACAACACCGAAAAAGGTGTGTTCGGTTATTGGGAATAGAGAACAAGCCGCAAAAAGTCCGTTCGCATTGTAGGTTTAGAAAAAAAAAAACTAAATGGTACTATGAAAGCTTGGTAGGCTGAAATCTTATGAAACTATATTAGGAACAGTACCCGTAGCACGAAAAGCTACCGGAATCGTATGATAAACTTATTGAGGGAACGGAGCGTTGCGATTGGCCCCCTGCCTACTGTGAACCTGTGTGTGTGAAGTCGGCCAAACGCAATGCTCCGTATGATAAACTTATTGAGGGAACGGAGCGTTGCGATTGGCCCCCTGCCTACTGTGAACCTGTGTGTGTGAAGTCGGCCAAACGCAATGCTCCGTATGATAAACTTATTGAGGGAACGGAGCGTTGCGATTGGCCCCCTGCCTACTGTGAACCTGTGTGTGTGAAGTCGGCCAAACGCAATGCTCCGTATGATAAACTTATTGAGGGAACGGAGCGTTGCGATTGGCCCCCTGCCTACTGTGAACCTGTGTGTGTGAAGTCGGCCAAACGCAATGCTCCGTATGATAAACTTATTGAGGGAACGGAGCGTTGCGATTGGCCCCCTGCCTACTGTGAACCTGTGTGTGTGAAGTCGGCCAATCGCAATGTTCCGTATGATACACGTATTGAGAGAACGTAGCATTGCGATTGGCCCCCTGCATACTGTGAACCTGTGTGTGTGTGTGAAGCCTGCCAATAGGAATGCTCCTGAAAGTATCGTCCGATTATGATAGTTTTTCGTGTTAGGAGTACTGTGCTTATAAGTATGGCTAAGTGTTGTTAAAAAATAGAGAGTTGTTATTATAAATCAATTGTATAGAGACTTGTTGCTTTCTATGGATTAGAATTTAGGTATTCGTATCACTTAAACTACTTTTTAGTAAACTTTGCTAGGAAAGCACCCTGTAACATTGCTTAAACGTAACCTAAACGAAAGAAGGCCTGCACTGAGTCGTGCATGTATATCAGGTGTTAATTTCGTGCAAACGATGCGAAGCTAATTTCGTGCAAAAAATTCTGAACTAATTTGGTGCAAATAATACTGAGCTAATTTGGTGTAAATAATACTAAGCTAGTTTCGTGCAAATACTAAAATTGTGCAAAAAATCGACCTGTGTCATAAAAATAAATTATAAGTAGCCTGCTATAGTTTTAGTAGAATATTTTTTTAACATGCATATTTGCATTTATATAAATTTAATTTTAGTTAACATTTTAAGTTAATTAATTTCGTTTTGCTTTAGTCAAGTTCCTTTTGAAAACACTTAGGTGATTATCTTTTACCCATAATCAAATTTTTGTGCTATGTGACCGAAGTTTCGGATTTACCGAAGGTTCTAAATGACTACTGAAAAGCATCCGAAACTTCGGGACGTGGTATATTAGTTTGTAAAATTCGTGCAAACTTTCTTTCGTGCTAAAAACGGTAAAATATTGTTGTATGTAATATTAATTACGCTTTTAGCGTATCGTCGGCCGTTTTTTAATTTTTTAATATTCTACTGTCATCGCAAAGCATCTCTTTGTGATGACAGTAGAATGTTAAAAAATGAGTATAAAAACTTAATGATGGCTATTGTATGTTATAGTAATTTGGTTTTAAATGAGATGTTCTAGTTAAATTGGCTACAATAGACTATTTATATATAATTGCGACGTGTGTGTGTGTGTGAGTGTACGTAAACTCCTAAATAGCTTGACCGGTTTTGATAATTTATTTTTTATACTTATAGGAACACTATTAGCTTCTTAGCTATAGTTGAAATCGGAAGGCTGAAGTTTTCGATATACAGATATTTAAAAATTTCTTGACAATTTTTTTTGTGTATCTATTTTATTTCTTGGTACATATTAAATAATAATATTTTATATAGTTTAAAATGCTAAGTTAACATATCGATAGGTACCTCCTACGTTGCTCCTTGTATGAAATAGTTTTTATAATATAACTTTTTCATAATATCTTTCACTAAAAATAGAATGTCCAACTCACAAAATGTCCACCGATTGAAAATGTCAGGTAAATCACATAAATTTTACCTACTTTAAGGGCCGCCGCTCATTATCGGCATCGGCGAGCTTCAGGATTTTTTGGCCAAGCATAATAAGATCTTATAACTATCATCATAAAATTGAAATTTCAATGACGATCGTCGACTGCCGTTGGCATAGATCGGCATTCTGCAGCGGTATAGTTAGCAATTAAAGTTCAACCTTATATCTATAACATTAAGATATATTTTTATACGACAAATACAAATCCTCATGCTTGCCGAAGCCGGCACTGGGCGCCGGCCCTTAAAGAATTATAATAAAAGAAATAAAAAAAAAACATTTTTTTTTCTTTTTAGGACATCTTTAGTCCTTTCATATTAAAGTCTAATAAATAAGATAGCAAAAAGATAAAACTTTTGCAATGAATATTTTTAACAATGAGCACATCAGTATTTCTTCCTGTTTCGCCTATTTCTTTTTACTTGTACGTTATGTGACCCGAATAAAAATTGTATGAATGATCGATGATTCGGAATTGCAAAATTGTTGACTTATATGTGAAGATTTATGCCAAACGAGGCAAAATGTATATTAAGGCTTTTTATTTGATAAAGACATTTCGCATTTTTTGTACAACATAAGCATGTATTACCCAGCTTTTATAGAACGTCGAGAAGAGTTATAGTCCAGTTTTGTAGAGCGTTCTCTCTGGCACACATCCTTGGTATCTTTATAGAGTAGTTAAAACCGTTACTGTATAGCTATCTATACCAGGCGTCCGTCACTCGCCCAAACTACGGCGATAAGTACCTACCGCGCGCCTCACCCGCAGGCTGCTAGCGCAGTCGGGGCCGGCCCGCGCTTGCGAGCGCGCGCGTGACGCGACTTGCCTAGGTATACCTAAACAATATTGTGGTCGATCTTGTGAGATCAGTAGTTACCATTGTTTATGTGTGCAGGTACACTAGGTTAGGTATCTACTAGAAAAATAAAATAATGAATCGCAGTAATCATTACATTTACTGTTGCGTGGACGAATGTCAAAATACACTAAAGAATTCGAAGTTATCTTTTTTACATTACCAACAGACTGTGAAACATAAGATTTCACTATTTATTAACACAGAATATATCTTGTTTACTTAGTAACAAAGCCATTAGGTACAACTCGTGCGGGGCCGCTCCTGTGGAACATCGGATACGACTGGGTGCTTCGCGGTGAGCTCGCGTTCGGGGCCACCGTCACGTGCTACGCGGACGACACGCTAGTGACGGTGAGTGGCGCTACACACCGCGAGGCGACCCAGAGGGCCACGACCGCTGTTGCTCAAGTCGTGGATCGGATCCGGCGGCTGGGTCTCGAGGTGGCTCTGCACAAATCCGAGGCCTTGTTCTTTCATGGTCCTCGGCGCGGGCCACCCCCGGGATCCAGCTTGACAGTAGGAGGTACTCCCATCGACATCAAGCCCCGGTTGAAATACCTGGGGCTCGTACTCGATGGTCGGTGGGACTTCGGAGAGCACTTCCGAAGTCTGCGCCCCAAACTGTTGGTGTCAGCTAACGCGCTGATGCGGCTGCTGCCCAACTTGAGGGGCCCAGAGGACTCCTGCAGGAGACTCTACGCGGGTGTCGTGCGGTCCATGGCCCTGTACGGGTGCCCCGTGTGGGCGGACGCCCTGCAGGCCAGGTTCGTGCAACTGCTGCATGCACCGCAGCAGACGATGGCCTGCAGGGCCATTAGGGGGTACCGCACGATATCCTTTGAAGCGGCGAGTCTCCTAGCCGGATCGCCACCGTGGATCCTGGAAGCGAGATCCCTTGCGGCACTGTATCGGTTCCGTAAGGAGGCGCGGGAGCGGGGATACGATCCCGAGCCCGAAGACATTCGGGCCGAGAGGTCCCGGCTCCACGGGATCATGGTGGCGGAGTGGGAGCGACGACTTGAGCAACGACGCGCAGGGCATGCCGTCATAGAGGCGGTAAGGCCCATCATGGGGGAATGGCTCGAGAGGCCACATGGCAGCCTCTCGTATCGACTGACGCAGATTATCACCGGGCACGGGTGCTTCGGGAGATATCTGTGTCGGATCGAAAAGGAGCCAACGTCCGAGTGCCATCACTGCGACGCGAGCGAGGACACGGGGCTGCACACGCTCACCGAGTGCCCGGCATGGGCCGGACCGAGGCGGGAGCTAGTGGCGGCCCTGGGAGTGAGAGTTCTCACCCTCGCCACCCTGCTCACAGCAATGGTCCGCTGCGCGGACGCGTGGGCGGCCGGCGTCTCCTTCAGCGAGCAGGTAATGGTCGTGAAGGAGACGGCGGAGCGGGAGAGGCGGCGCGAGCGAGAAAGACTCGCGGATCGCGCCGCCCGAGCGCGCAGGCAACTCGGGCGTCGGAGGGCACTGACTGACCTCCGTCCCCCATGAGCGCGGGCCTGGGGGTGACGGGTGGAGCCGCCTGTCACCCCAGCAGAAGCAGGCCACGGCGGCGGCGCGCTGAATAGCGCGCCTCCCCATTCCGGGGGCGAGTTGGGGACACCGTTGTCCCCCCTCCTGAGGAGGGCCAGAACGTAAGGGATGGCCCTGGGTCAGCCGGGGTGCGAGGGATATGTCTTTGACAACCTCACCTCCGGCCTAGCACCAAGACCCACAGTCGGCGTGCGGTTTTAGTCGGTTCGAGTCCGACATAACCTCCCCTTCCGGCTCCGGCAGGGGGGGTATCCGTGGGGATTTCCGCACGGAAAAAAAAAAAAAAAAAAAAAAAAAGGTACAACTCGTGCGAGTTAACATGGCACCTGGCTCGGGGCTTTGCGCGGGGGAGCGGGAGGCGTGTACGCTGACGCTACTAGCCTCGCACGGCGAGAGCGGGGTCGCGCGCGGGGAAGCGGGAGGAGGGTGTCTTCGAGGCAGGTGCCATGTTAACTCGCACGAGCTATAGGTACTAGTCGCTACTTGACAACCTAATCGTAGTAACCTAACCTAACTTAATCGTAGTGAACCTGTGACATAGATACCTACAATGAGATAGAGAGTAAAAATTGTTCTGTACCTAATTATTTTGAAACTTATATATACCTATGTACTTATGTCGTGGTCGTGGTCGTACTGTTATTATTTTTGTGGCTACCTAGTTTATTTAATTGTAATATTACTTGTGAGTACATTCAGCGTCTAAAGTCTACTAATTTACACACAGAGCTTGTTTCAAGATAATTTTTTTGATTGCCGATTCGAACAATATACAAATTCGAATATATACCTATTATTATAATACACCGTCTTTTTAGTGTCGGGGTTTAAAAATAAATAGTATTTCACGTTTTATTTTCATTGACAAAATGACAACCCTAACACTCAAGTTGGCGGCGTTGTTTGTTCCGAACAAAGGGCGATACCTACGAAATTTTGTAGGTTATTATAACGGCGGCATTCTTCAACATCAAAGGAGTGCAACTTCTGTCCTTATCTATTCTGTGTCTATAGTCCATACTAATATTATAAATGCGAAAGTAACTCTGTCTGTCTGTCTGTCTGTATGTTACGCTTTCACGCCTCAACCACTGAACCGATTTTGATGAAATTTGGTATAGAGGTAGATTAGACCATGAGAAAGGACATAGGCATATGTTTGCTCGCGATAACCGACATCCACGCGGGCGGAGCCGCGAGCACAAGCTAGTATAATATAATTCGAAATACGCTTAAATCGCCCTTAAAGACGGTTATAAAGAGAAGGGAAATTTGAAGTGGTTCAGGTGTGGCTCAATAGCTCACTTGGAAGAGCATTCCCCCGTAAGGGAAAGGTCGTTGGTTCAAGACCCACTTGAGCGCTTCAGTTTTCCCGATATATTTCGAATTTGAAAGTTAGCATAATAAATGCTATAAAAAAAATTCTAATATAGTATAATTGTAAAATAGTTTGTCTGTAGAGCCTTATGTCCAGCACTGGACTGCGATAAGCTAATTGATTGATAAATTGGATTTTTTTCTGTACATTAGAGGTATTTAAAAAAGTACTTGAGTTATGATAAATATATTAACGAATAGCTTTTGCCCGCGGCTCCGCCCGCGTGGATGTCGGTTATCGCGACCACACATAGCCTATGTCCCTTCTCAAGGCCAAATCTACCCCTTTACCAAATTTTATCAAAATCGGTTCCGTGGTTTAGGCGTGAAAGCGTAACGTAGAGACACAGACAGACAGCACTATACTTTCGCATTTATAATATTAGTAGAGATTTGAATTTCTTGTCTGTTTGTTCGCTATGGATGTAAAGTCTACTGAAGAGATTTTGATGCATTTTTTTGTCAGACTTAAAATCTTGCTTTGTTATATCGCGGTTGTTTGAGTGGAACCGTAAGTCGTCAAAAGTAATATACGCGCGGGCGGAGTCGCGAGCAGCTAGGGATTTATTAAAACTAGCTTCGGTTTTAACTACTCTTAAAATATATCAAGTTGTGCGATAGAGACAACGTTATACAAAACCGAAGCAAGCATATGTTCTCATCTCACTCTTCTTCACGTGTCAAATAAAAAGGGGCGTATTATTTTAATTATAATATAGATAGATAAATATTCGTTGTCGTGACATTTTTGTATAATATTGTTGATTTGTTTGTTCGAGTCTATTTTATTGTGAGACATATCACTAGTTGTATATAAGCACTTTAGATTTATTTGTATATTGGAAAATAAATATTTTTACAATGCAATACCTGTTTTTATTTCGTCTATTTGGTAATAATGAGATAGGGTTGTCCTCAGACAGTAAATTATAAATAAGCGTCGGTAGCTTAATGGTTAAGGAGTCGGCCTTACGATGGAAAGGTCCCGGGTTCGAATCCTGGCCATTACACTACCGACGTGAACCCACTCCTAGCACAAGCAATTTAGCTGACTGTCATACTGAATTTCGAAGTTCAAAATAGCGATGAAATGTAGCCCTAAAGTACTGAAACGCGACTCACGGTAGTGCGAAAATGCGCCACATCGATAATCTTATTTTCGAATGTTTTCCACCGCGAAGCACGGTAGTGCGAAAGTATTCCAAATCGATTCACACATAGTCGAATGTATTCCAGCGCGATGTACGTTAGTGCGAAAGTCTAGTAAATGCGAAGGCAGCCACATAGTCACACATCCTATTTTATGCTAACTCGAAGGCTACAATTATGAACTTCAGATCAATGTTTAGTTCATTTAGTGCGTATCTTAGAATAATTTCTAAAGAAATTAGGTACGTACACTTTAGAATATAATAAAACATATTTATTGTACCCCAATTAAATTTGGTTGTATTTAATTATAAATAACCTAACTATGTGGTTTGCATTTACTAGACTTTCGCACTAACGTGCAACGCGCTGGAATACATTCGACTATGTGTGAATCGATGTGGAATACTTTCGCACTACCGTGAGTCGCGTTTCGGTACTTTAGGGCTACAGTTCATGCATCGCTATTTTGAACTTCGAAATTTGGTATGACAGTCAATATAGCTTAGCTGGAGGGGTTAGAGGGAATATTAGTAATTTCGGTTCTGATATACTTAAAAGAAATATTATATAGCTCATGACACGGCAATAGGCTCGCCCCCTATTACGTGAAATCCAAAATCATAGCAGTCCTTTGAGCGCGTAATTTTATAGTAATTCAAATAATATGAGGGAATCTACCGGATTTGTTGACATTAATGATCACTGCCCCGCTCCTTTGAGTAGTAGCGTGATGATACATAGCTTATAACCTTCGTCTATAAACGGACTATTCATTATTCAACACAAAAATATATTTTTAATTCGAACTAGTAGTTTCTGAGATTAACGCGTTCAAACAAACAAGGCAGACGGCAAAAGTAATGTTAAAGTAAAGAAAAAAAGGGCTCCAAAAAAATATTATTATATGGCGCCAAATGTGGTGCAAGTTTAAGGTACAATCACAATGGCTTCTGTGATGAATAATAGAGATGGTGGCTGGTTGCCTTTATATCAATAACTTCTCAACTACTACGGGGACAGTAGTAGTCTTCAAAAATAGTGTTTTTCACTTAATACACTTATAGACTGAAAATGGTAGTATTAGTAGTACTAAAGCAGTGGGAAAAAGGTCCGTCGCTATAAACCTGTTCTCGACAAACAACGCTACCTTGATCATAAACCGATAAGCGCCATCTATCGGCAGCATGAGTTGTCCCGGTCTCTATAGTCGAGGGTCAGATGGCGCTTGATTTTCGGTTTCTACTTTCTGTTCTGTGGTTTCTACAGTACTATTTATAAAGTAAAGCCAACGAATCGAGAGTAAAAAGGTAAACAAAGTTTCAGCGGTTCCAAACATTTTTATTAGAAAATTATTACGTATCATTTCAAGCGCATTCCAGACAGGAATGAAATTGCTCATAGATCTGACAGTTTAGAACCGCTGTGCTGACAGCCTTCCTATATTTCGTACACAGGGTGGCCCTATTGAACATATACAAATTTTAGTTATACATATATGAGGCAAACATGAGACAGACCATGAAACATCACTTTGTCTCTTTTTTCTAATATACAGTTTTGCCTGTAAAAAAGAGACAAAACATTTAAGTTATTTCTCACTTGGGAAAATGAGTGTATAGATTTGACAGCGTGCCGAGTTTTGGCAACATCCATGAATGATTTGTTACACTCATTCATTACTTTACTCTACACGAAACTACAAGAAGCATGATAGTGATGTACTCCAACAAATGATTTGTCGACGAAAATACTCTTTTTTCACATAATAGTACAAATTAACTAATAGCTGGTACAGATAACTCACTGTCTGGAAAATCAACAATCTAACTCAGTTAAGTTCCTTAAGTTAACGAGATTAACCTCTGCATACCTACAAATTTGTCGGCCTACGGTTATTATTATTTTCTTACTTCGCAGTCGCTCGGCCACAGCCCGCCAAAAATAGCTTAGTGGAGATCGCCGAAGATTTGTGTTAAAACAAATATTGATGTGTATACAGAGAGTATCACGCAATACAAAGCTGGCTTTATCACAAGGAGTTTTATTAAAAAAATCGCTCGCATTTAGCGAGGTTTTGCATCATTACTGCTCGGAGAAGAAGACGTGAAGAGCCTCATTTACAAAAAATCAAGAGGAGGCCTTATATACGCCTCATCGAGCGTGATAAACATACACATAACACAAAAACGGAAAAATTAATTAAAATGCACCTGACAAACAAGAGAACCCCGAAAGTTATTACTTATATATATTTAAATTTATGTGTGAATTTTATGATATGAAAAATATTTTTGCCGATTCTGATGCAACACATAGCACTAATCACAAGTTTCTTTTAATTAAATGTGTAATACAGACTTTTCTAGACATCAGGTTTAGACACCACGATCGTACACAATGCGATAAGCTGTCACATCGACAATATTTAAATAAAAAATGCTTATAATATTTTTATTGTTATTTTCTTCGCATAAACCGTCATGATGATACCATGCGCCTAGCATTTGTCTATACTCCTAAATATAAGATATCGACAAATATTACGATACTAGAAGCTACAGCCCTAACGTAGTAACTGTCGGCCATACGTTCATTCACGAAAATGGAACGTAGGTATACACGCCTAATCTGTAGGTATGGCCTATCTACTAAGCGCGCGAGCGTTCTTCCTATAATATCTATGATTTCGTAACAGCTGTTTCGTAAACAGCTGTTGCTCGGCTATTGTCGCGTACGTGTGACATGTGCGACATGGACAGAAAATAATCGCTAGTTATCGCAACGTAACTCAGTACCTAATGGTCGCTTTGTTTACCTGTTCTCTCTCCTCTGCTTGACTTTACTTTACAGTACTATTTATAGAAGGACCCGGTTACAGGGACGGTCACTATATATAATATGAAACACGGGGTAACTGTAGATATTATTTTCCTAACGCTCGCCAGTATCCAGTAGTTGCCAGTAGTCGTGCGGATTTATCTTATATTCCTACAAACTGAATTAGAAAGTTTGTATTTGGAATGTTTGTGAATGTTCAATCACGCTCTCTCTATTACATCTTCATTATACACTCATGCAACTCATGCAAGCGTCAATCATGTCATCCAATCATGAATTACAGTGACCGATAGGTAGAACAAAAATACGTCAATCACCGCATTAGACGATCAATCACGGCCATGTTCGTGGTAAAACTGACAGAAAAACCTACCGTGTAATGGACGCCAATAACGGTTAACAGATCTGGTCGTATGCTACAGGAATAGAAAAAAGTCTGGAATAACATATAGGCCTTTTTATCCCGATAATAGTTTCCTATGGAATAGAATCAATAATTCCACGCGGATCCGCCAGCGCGGAATTTTCCACATCAGCTAGGTTAAGAATGTACTTACATACTTACCTACATGATAAAAAGAAAAATGAAAGAAGTTTATATTTTATTACGTTTTTATTACATATTCCATTAGAATACATTCTATTATTATCCGTACATGCTTGCGTCGGCACGCACTCCCAGACTAACAGAGTATGACTGTAGACTATCTATTCACATTGAGATTATTTTAATGGGGTCTATGCACCATATCTAATTACAAATTAAATGCATTACAAGAAAATCAGTTCTACATGTAACTGCTTCGTGTGAAGGTCGTACACTGTAAGCTCTCTAAAGTAATCTAGAAGCTGAGGTCTATGGATGTCAACGGGAGCGCATTATCTGTGGCGAGCTGTCACTCCCATTGCGTTACCCGCCAAAAAGTTGATAAACGATTGTATACACGAGTTTAGCCGACAGAACAGAAGCAGGTAAATGTATTTATTAAATCTATTTCTGTTCCAGCGGTTAGGACACGTCTCCATTCTGTTTCTGATATATTACAATTCATTATAATCCTAGTTCCTTATGGGGTTACATTATAAATTATCCAAGCGTAAAGATATGTACAATATTTTTACAGATTACATACTCAATTAAGTACCTATTTACAAATTAGAATTCTTTATACATTATAAAAAAGATAACATACCGCTCTAAATATCACCATGAAATCAATAACTACATTCACAATAGATATATTATTATTATATTCATTAATTCCAAATAAAATACATCTTAAGATTACTAAATAAGGAGTAAGACGAATTACATTACAGTATTGCTTCTTTTAGTCACATTTTCCAAAATATCACCAACGCGGGTCATCAACACCCGACCCCATATCGTCGAATTTTGATTTTTTTTTTACCAATTCTACTTTTTTTTGTAAAAAATATTTTCATCCTATCACCGGCCACTCAGTCAACTATCATTTTTAAGTATTTCTAACACAGAGTAGACACCACATTTTAAATGAGACACATCAATGGACATACACTATAATACCTACCTTTTTAATTACAATTTGTGCTTCTTGCTGAAGTAACGTTAGATGAAAACTACGAATCACAATAGCATCATAATAGCATTAACATTGTGTAACTGCGAATGAAGATTTTGCCGCGGTTTTTATATTTACTCCAAAAACTTCTATGTAATTGCAACTAGACTGCAAAGAAAAAAAAACTAATTTCACTTCTCTCTAAAATATTCGCGCCTATACAGATGACAGCAGAACCAAGTCAGTTGTAGAATTTGTTTAGCTGTCATTAGCAAAAGGCGCGAAAAGTTTAGTAGGTACCTACCTATTTTATAATTTAAAAAAAATAGGGAGTGAAACACTTTTGTGTTTTCAATGTTCAACTAACTTATATCACACTATTAGAATATTTTATCAATTAAGTATTAATTATTTCCATGTTTTTTATCATCATCATTATTTTGTATTATCTATGTTTACTATTTCACTGTGATGCTATTTTTGTTCTAAACCGTTTGTCTAGTAGCAGGTACACATAAGTCTTTGATGTCCGCGTAATATTAGTTCCGCAGTTACACGAAGGTAGTTAAAATAATAAATCAGTCTCTAAGTATAGGTACGTCCCGTTAACTCAGCAAGAAGATGTTCCTAAACGGTATCGATAAAATCCTACAGTTCGATTATTACACAACACATGCAGAATGTACGTATTAACGTTCTCGGTAATTTTAGTTTTTTTATTTTATTTTATTTAGTCTATTTTATTTTTATGATGTGGAACTACTGGGATTACTGTATTCTACTTAGAACTCTGTCGCTCCGAACCGATAAAATGACTACTAAAAAAACTTTTGGGGTTCTTTTTTTAAATTTTGTAATAGGCCAGTAAGAATAAAAAAACAATATTCCGTTCCATAGACGTTTTGCGAAAGTCTAGTCAGTCTTTCTAAATGGGTAGTGTCAAGTCCGATTCGTTCTGTTTTACCGCATTTTAACACACTTGGCGATATTTGAAAGCTTGATAACAATGTTTTACTTAAATATCTGAATCACCCCTACGTATAATACAGTACTTACCTATCGCACAGAACATTATCACATTTTGTAACATAAGTTAAGTGTTTTCGCAAAATATATTTTCATCTGATTTCTACAAATTGAATGCTTTAAGCTGATTAGCGTAAGTTCCCCAACAAGCAAAAATATAGAGATAAGTACCATTTAATTTGTAGATTCAGATATATTCCGAGTATATAAAATTATTGCTAAATAGTGATAGTATTGCGAAGTAGAAGACCTTAGGTCTATTAATATAAAAGGAACAACTACAAGAATAAAATATACGATTTTTATTTACAAATATCTAGATGTAGGGATAGAACGAAATATTTGGCTAAAATTTAATAGGAATACCTACACGGGGTTTCATTATAACTTAAGCGTTCTACTTAAATAATTATTATTTTATTAAAATTAATAAAAAAAAACAATAAGTATGGTAAAATTGTGATCGCATTGAGTATTTTTATTTCATGATTTTTATAAGTATTATGCTCAGTGTGTCGTATTATTATATTCTTTTTATTATTTAAGTTTATTTTATTTATGACTCGGTACCCTGTAGTGAGTTGTCTCGAGATTCAGTCCAGTCCAACGATAAAAGGGTCATAAAGTGTGTAAAAATAAGTTTATGAGCATCCATAACACCCTAAGTACGAAACGACAAAAACAAAAATAATAAGTTTCTCCTTCGCTAGACGCACGTAACTTTTCGGTTTCCAGTCAATCTTAGTCTAACCGTGGGTTAACATTACAAAACTCACTCGACGTCAGTCTCTCTCGACCGATCCAATCCAAACTTATAAAAAGTCGTAAGAACTAAACGCCGCGGGGGACGGTGGGGCACTAGGCGCGGTGGCGGGCGCGGCCGCTCTTCCGGCGCTTGCGGCGCGAGTCGCGCACGAACACGATGTTGGCGGGGTCGTCGGCCAGTTGCGGGTAGCGCGCCAGCGAGTGCACGTCGCGCGCCGCCCAGCCGTCCACGGTGCCGTGCGAGATGAGCTCCTCCTTCTCCTCCTCGGACCAGGCGCCGCGGCCCTCCCAGCCCGCCGCCACCAGCGCCTTCTCGCGCTCCCACGCGCGCGCCGCCGCGCGCTTGTGCGCGTGCTTCAGCAGGCGCGCGCGCTCCGCCCACGGCTCCACGCCGTAGCGCAGCACGATCACCGCCTGCGCCGAGCCCTTGCTCACCGCGTGCACTCGCACCTAAGATACGATAACACTTATGTTTAGTACTTGTGAAATCTTTTTTTTATATAGGATACCAGTGACTAGTAATTCCATTCTATGTGAGGTCATTTCACCAATTTCCCCTATAACGACTGATACACTATGTTTGTATGGCAACCGGGCCGACGGTTAATATGCTCTCCGAAACACGACCAGTACATATACTCATATTCGTAAATATAAATATTTGCACTGAGCGGAGATCGAACCCGCGCCTCTTGTGGCTGCGTTCATTACCGCCACGCCACGGAAGCTTTTGTAATATAGGATGCCTTATCATAGGAGGTACAATTTTGGAGACTCCTGAATACGTTTAAGATTCCAATTAAGAATTTAATTAATAGAAAATATCAGCATCATCTTTTACTTTCGGAATCAAGACCACAATCTGACTATCACGCTCAAATTATAAGAATACACTTATACCACGACACTCAAAATAACTTTGGTATCAAAATATTCTATACCTGAAAATTGAATCAAATGCCTTCAATAAATCTTTGATATTTTTGTTCGATACTTATATTCACTGTATTTCAATTCTGTCTAAGCATGACAATCTTGAGCATTTATAATTAACCAATCTAAATGATGATACAAAAAAACGTACCTCCAGTCCCTGATCGTTAGTTTCATCTTGCGACACATTGAATTTTCCGGACAATCTTCTAAGCTCTTCCATGTCGTCCCTAATCTTCAGAGTATTGTCTTTCACGAAGTAGAACACATCTTGATCGTGAATGTTAAAGTGCACGTCTAGGAAGTACGAGTTGTTGAAGACTGTTGTTATAACGTCTTCAACCACGTTGTTAGCTCCGTCGACCACACTGATCAATGCTTTGCCATCGACCCTAGATATTAGTACGCCTTCACCAAATACTCCACGCTTGTACGATACTCGCGTTAGCAAATTTCGTTTGATTGGTTCCATTTTTAGGAGAGGAGTTGGTACGAAGTTCATGTCTGATAGCTTTAGGTTTATCTGTAACAATAATAATATTAATTTAGAATTGTTCATGAATAAAACAAAAATCGATTGTGTCTTATTAGTTTTAATGTCTTATTAGTCTTGAATGGTTGAAAAAGTTGAATGGTTTTTTTTTCAAATGGTGTACATTAAAGTGTCACTATTGTGTTGTGTTGTGTTGTTAGAGTACTCACCTTTTCAATAATGCATTGCAATCCAGACAATACTTCAAAATCGGGTGTTAACCGAGGATCGGTCAGTTCCACTTTCGGCTGGAAGATCATGTTAGTTATGTATCTAGATCCCATCATCTTGTTCAAATCGTATCCGTACATTTGCAGCCAGCTACCCAAATCAGTCATGTATGGAATGATCTGATTCCTATTTATTGGATCGTTATTCTTGAATCGATAGATGAAAATATCTGTAGGCAAATGTAGTGTGCTTGCTAAATGTTCCCAGCTCGGCGTCATCCATTGTCCGACAACCGGATCGTACAACCGCGTTTCCAAGTGAATGAGATTTGTATAGTAATCATAAATACCTCCTTGGAAATCAACAGGAATATAGAATTCTGGATTACTGTCTTTCAAGATTTTTCCAAATGGACTTCGTTTGATTTCTTTTACGATTTCACCGTTGACATCGAATACTACAAGCGGAGATCCGTTCTGATCTGTAGCCACATAAAACCGTTGATCTTCCGTTTCAATACAAGTCAAGTAATCTCGTTGGTCGTAAAGATAACGGACTGTCTTTCCAGTTTTCGGATAGTGTACGTGTGTGACCAAGAAAGGAGTTGCAGGGTTAGCGTAGTAGAACTGTGTGATGTTGCTCTTATCGTCTTTCCAAGCTACCAGTCTACTCCTGTCGTCATAGTAGTACCACATCTGGAACTTGTCCCTCTCAAAAGCGTGTACAAATTGCCCGTGAGAGTTGTACCTGTATTTCTGTTCGCCTCGTCTGATGACGAATCCACGGCCATCGTAACTACTGTATTCCATATCGCCGTACTGGACAACTCTGTCGCCGATATCATAGCCCAGGTATCGCTTCTCTCCATGCTCGATTACTCCAATAACGTTACCGTTCTCATCGTATACGTATTTCCAGTCATCTTCAGACCCTACAACTTCCATTAAATGTCCATCGTAATTGTAACTAATGCGCTCGTTCGAAGATGTGTCACCAATCATAGTTTTCTTCGATTTGATTCTGTTTCTCGAATCATATTCTAATTCGAGGCGGAACACATCGAAGGCCTTGATATTTATCAGCACGGTCTTCACTCTGCCTCTATCGTCGTAATCAGTTATCGTGAAGAACTGTTTGCTGGTGTCCTGCATTACAGATCTATTGAATGTATTCCTATAAATCCTCAAATCGCTTAGTGCTTCAAGAATACCCAGATTTTGATTGTATTTCATTCTCAACTGTGGTAATTCTTTACTATTGATATTGACATCAATTGTTGAGAGGCGTGCGTTGCCGTCGTACTGATATTTGAAATGGGCATTGTTCAAACTACTCTTAGGACTGAACTTCATTTTCTCGTCTTTGAGAATTCCGGCGTGATATTTATAGTCTTGTCGCAATTCGTAGTCTGCGTCGGTGATTTCGACATTTTTCACGAGATGTGTGTTTTCATGATAAATATAGCGAACTGAAGACGCTCCGGCTAAGATCATTTCTAACTTGCCGCTATTGTCATAAATGTATACAATTTTGCCTGACTGGTGTGGGAAGATCTTAGACAGAATGTTACCGTCATCATTGTACAAAATCTCGTATGGGTGTCGGTTCATCGGTGAGAAGTATTGATATTTGAAGTAGCCTAGTGACGTCATGAGGGCAAACGTATGGATGTGACCACGTGGGGTAGTCAAATTTTGTAGAGCTCCAGAATCATCGTAGTCTAGGAGATAGTCACTGCCTCGAGGAGTTGTTACTTTCAGAGGGAGTGATGTAAACATATCCCTGAAAGAGTAAGCTAGGGACGACCCATCTCCGTATCGTATTTCGTTCAACCGTCCAGCTCTGTCGAAACCGTATGTTTCATTCAAATCTCCCCAACTCCATTTTGTTAATCGGTTGAATCTATCATAGTCTAGGACAACTTCTGCAAATATTCCATTAGTCGGTCCGAATCTCACAGGTCTGGCAGTTCTATCGTATGTAACATTCAACAATTCTACTTTATCATCCATGAATACGGCAATAGTTGAAGAATCTCTATCATATTCAAGTGTTAGCAGATTCTCACCATTTACTCTCAGTTTACGGCCAACCTGTGCAATAGACTTCCCACTTCGTGCTTTGTTAAGAAGTTTCCGTAAGAAGTATCGCCATTCAAATCTGTTAGCTAAATCGCCGCCAACTTCAGTCCTTTGTTTCGCAGGTATTGGGAAGCTTTCTCCTAAAATTGGGTCTATTTCAGCTAGAACGGTGTAAGGAACTGTGTCCGTCGAAATAATATGACCCCAAGGCATACTAGATGAAATACTGCTGTCTGATGAAATGATTGTTTTCTTCTCAGCGTCTCCAACACGAGTATTTACGGACGATCCCTTTATTAAGATCGAAATGGGTTTCTTATTGTTTTCTGTGATTCGTACAGTTGCACCCTTTAGACTGAGATCAAAGTTTAGGTTAATGATACGACCAGTTGGTGTTACAGCAGATGTTAGACGACCGAATTCATCATATTTGTAGACGTAACTTCGGCCTGTGCTATCATATTTTGATTTTAGTAAACCACTAGGGCCGTAGTAATCAAAAGTGACGTTGAAATTATCAGGAGTCCTAAGTTCTTGGAGCATTTTCATTCTAGACATCTTCAGTCTACATTTTTGTCCTTTCGTATTTTCAATCGAGTTCACTGATGTAGAGTAATCTCGTAATAGGAAAACTTTGTTGCCAGCCGCATCCGTCACAGTACTAAGTTTTCCATTACTCGTGTTGACAGTGTAGGTAAACAGGTAATTATTTTCTCCAGTTAGAATGTTTCTGCTTGTGACATGCTGTCCGAATCTATTGAAGACATAAATTTCTTGTGTATCAGGTGAATATATCTCATATTCTCTTGCTCCACTTGCATCAGGAATGCTTGCCATGACAGATCGGATTCTGTAGTTCGCTTGATCAGCGATATGGACTATGCCGTCAGGACTTACAACAACAGCTGATATGGTGTTGAACTTGGAATTAGACGCTAAGAAATGATCAGCTTCAAAACAGTCACATCCTCTTTCCAAGCAATTGCATTTGGATTCGGCACCTGCATATAGAGCAATCTTTCCATCGGTGGTGATGAGGCGGACTCGGTTTATTCTTTGTGAGTCACTTTCAGCTACATATAAATCACCTGCGGATCCAAATGCTATGCTTTGTGGCATTACCAATGTTGCATAAGTTGCTAACTCAACGTCTACACCTGTTATTGGCGACGGACAATGGAGTGGTCTTCCTGCAATAACTTTCACTCTACCGTCTGGTGCCATTTGTAAAATCATATGGTCATCTATGATATGTAAACTGTTGTCTAACGGATTAATGGCTAATTCAGTGGGCCAGCGTAAATGGACTTCTTCAACACTCAACGTTCCTTCACAAGGGATCGGTTTCCAGTGAGCTCTGTGCATGTGATTTCCAATGATAGTTGTGATAATTCCATCTCTGTCGACCATTCTGATGTTAGTTCCGTCAGCGAAGTACAGGATATTATCAATCGAGACTGCTACACCTTTCGGATATGCAAGTTTGGCGTCTCTTGCTAGGGCACCATCTCCACAATGTGCTTCATCACCAGGCAAGCATCTTTCTCCAGATCCGACAATTGTTTCCCAGTTATGTTCAGGGTCGCTGAAGTCTTCGGTGTTTCGGACTTTGATGATTTGGTGGGATTCTGGGTCTGAGATGTACAAGTTGCCGTCTAGTGGAGACAACGCCATGTGGTAGCGGTAGGAGACTCGAGTGGCACTGAAAAATATAAAAACAAAAAATAAGTTTCAATACAATTCACTACAACAAAATCAAATGGTGTAATTGAAGATTTATCTGTAATGGAAGGAGGAAAGACTACTTAATAGCGCAATAGATAAATTTCAGATCCAAACGACTATCACCCCTTTTTCTTGGCTCAGACAAGATACAGTTACAAGGGAAACTCTCCAAAACTTGTCAAATCAAGCCATGCTTCTGCTTAAGTAATAGTATGTTACATCTAGTAACGTTAATTTCTATCCATTTCCTAGTTCCTTTCCTATCCCTTCTGCTAGCATTTAAGCAACACCTCTGGTAGTGCTAAAAACGTCCATAGGGCATAAAGACAGTACATTCGTAATATAAAAAAGTTTTACAACTTCAACTTACTTCAATTTAACTACGGTCCTCACAGTTCCGTCAGGGCTGATCTTTCTGACGAGATTGAAGTCTCCAACAAAGATGGAGCCGTCTGGGGCAGCAGCCAGAGCCACTGGTGCCAACAGCCTCTGCTTTGAAGCCACTCCTGAGCAATTGTCTCCGCATTCCAGTTCCCGTTGGCGGCCATCGCCCATGGTCGTGATGATCACGCGGGGTTTATGTTTCAGATAGACGTTTGTGCCATCACCCTTTTGGAGGATACCTGAAGAAAGAGACGTCCTTATTCTTATTCTACTCTTCTTAAAATTCACGTCTAACACAGGCATCGCTGAAGATTTATGATTTGAGATTGACATGGTCATTCACATCGACAGTAAAGCACTCGCAAAAAATATTTACTATGTTTTTTAAAGGTTAACAGCACCGAAATATCGGATCCTCAAAAACTTTAAAAAACATGGTGTAAATATCCCGGCGAGTGTTTTACTAGCGATCGCTGAAGGTGTTGACAGATTTTTATCATTTTTTCTGAATCAGTGTTCGTTCAGAATTTTTTATTTTTTATATAATTTTCTTACACTGCCTGAGTTCATATAATATTAACTCAAATATAATCAAGTTAATAGGACTGTTTCTTAGTTCTATTAGCTCCTCTAACGCAGACGTAATGGTGGTTATAGTTAATTCTCATTTATTAAGCTTATCTTAACCTATACTTGTATGTTTCGTTTTCACTTATTTTGGTTTCATTTAATTTAGTTTTCTTTTCATTCAATTTTCACCTAATTACATATAAATTAACCCGTAATAGGTTTCAATCTAGTGCTCTCCGCCGTTGCCGCATTATCCTCGATACATTGCCTGGCGTGTCTGAGCTTAACGTAATTTATTGAACCACGTCACAGAGGAGGCCGAACGGTTCAATCACTTAACAGATTACACGGGTTCGTACTTAGTATTATAAAACGATTCGCCGCCAAACTACTACAAACACTGTGAATAATCTGTGGGGTACCTAATTGTTGTTGAACTTTGCTAATAAAAATGTTTTTAGTGCGTAAAGATTTATTAAGAATCGTCAAAGTTTGCAACTTCGAATGTTAGTAATTCAATCAAGCAAAAAAAATAGTGAAATGATTATCATATAGGCATTGATTTCCTAAATTCAGGGACTGTTATAGCCTTCGCCGCTTCTCTGATTGAATTAGCGAATTTGATTAAACAATTAGTTGCTGATGATTAGACTCGTTCAGTCGCGTTTGGTCAAAGACTGCATAGTGTTCGCTTCTATTGATAGGAATTTTACCTTTAGCTGATTAATCGATTTAGAATAGGATAAACCAAAAGATTTAAAGTTCTCGCCAGTAGTGGTGATATAGTACATAAATAACTGCATAAAAAAATATAATTTTTCTGAAATTGTGGTAAATGGCAGTGCAAGCTAAATTGTGCTTTATGCCGTAGTTTTTAAAGTCACTATTTATATAGTTTTTGTTCCGAGTGTGAAAGCTGTTTGAATTAGATACTTTCCGTGCATCAAAAGAAGTACAAGGGATACTGCGGATGAAAAATTAACTCACCTTCGTGGAAGTTGTAACGGTGATGTATATCCAGGTTCCAACCGCCAACATCAGATATGCTCATGTCTTGCCCACTCAACTTTGTCGTCTGGACATTCCAGATGATGTCCTTGCAATCTGTGTACTGGTAACCAACTTTGACCAACGCTGTCGTGACTCCATACACCCTCTGTTTGTACACATTCAATCGGTTCCATGGATAAGTGAACTTTATCACGGGGTCTGCTTCAAAGGTCTTCTTGAAGAGTATGCCTTCGATCGTGATTCGGAGGTGGATGAGGACTAGTGTTGAGGGAATCTTTTCAGGAGTCAGTTGCAGTTGAATGGTGGAGAGATAGCCAGCGGCTCTTGAGCTGTGGTAGACGAGGTGGAGACCAGTTCCAGGGATCTCCAGACTTTCTTGGATGACCTAAGGATTAAAGTAAGTTTTGTATGAAATTGTGAACGTGGTTTATCTCAATTAAAATGCAGGAGCTCCATATAATCAATTAATACGCCTATCACTACGGAAATAGGCTTCCTCCAATGCTGGGAGGCTTTGGTCTACTGTTTCCACACTGGCCAGACGATATCGCAGCAAGAAAAAGAAAACACGTAATAAAACCCTGCACCAAGGGCTTTATTTTGAGGATCCCTTTTCTTGCTGCGATATCATCTGCGTATTTTTCCATGACACCCTTTGGATGAGATGCTGCATATAAACTTTCACAAAATTATAAACAAAACAAGACGTACAGAAATGTTTACGCTGTCTGCATGATGATACCTATTTATTTTAATAGAATGTCTAATAGCAATTTTTATTAGGATTGTCTTGCTGATTAAACTTGCCTGTGATTCTGCCAATATGGCGCTCTTGTCGGGGCATGCTCCCTGGAACCCATGCTTCCACGTGGCAAGCACCACAGGCTTCATGGTGTCGTAGTCATGCGCCAGGCAGGCCTGCGGTGGACCCATTCCCATCTTCTCGTCCATTGTCGTCATTAGGACCGTGTCGATTATCACCACCTGTGGAGATGGACATTATGAAATTAAATTCAAAAGGTTGTTATTGCATATGTAAATAAAAAGGTTTTAATAGTTTTATTAAAAAAGGCAACCTATCAAAAATTCCAGATTAAGTATAAATTATTTTGCCGGGCATTCAGTAGGACCTTTTTACCCAACTATGAGTTAACATTTTTGTTAAAAAATGTTATAGGATCTATTAGATAACATAACAATAATATACCGCCTGGACCGATCAAAAGTTTTCCAATCTAAATCTACTAATAACCAAGTTATTGTATTGTGAAAACTAGAACTATTCAAGGGAAAGTGTCGCGATCTGCGATTATTTAGTGTTATTTTCACACGAACTTTTCGATACCCAATGTTTCAATTTCGTACTAATTATGTCAACTAATAACACTTAAAAATCTTGCTCTTGTATAAGTGGGGATAACTAAATATTGAAAAGGAGCAAACACCTTTTTAGACAGTGATGCGTAAAAAGAACGACACATGGAGAACAGAATATATGAAACGACATTACTGTATAGATTTTTGACGAAAAGACACACAAATGCTTATTTAAATATTAAAAGTAAATTAAAAGCCACGTACACGTAGATTAAATATCGTCTTAAGAAAAAATAATTGAGCAATAAACTATATACGTCCTCCAGTTAATCGGTGGTTTGCATGTTCCGACTTTAATAAAAAACAAACCTCTTACGAAACTCAACTAGCAGCACTTTGCATTTTTAAAGAGTATATTAGGACTGTCGGGGACTGCACATGTTTTATATAATTAAGTTTATAGATCAAGTTTGCTTTCAACATTAATGTATGGTGGAGAATATTGCGTACCTACTCTAGCATCGAACTATGGTTTCATACCGGGTATAAGTGTCCTAATACCCGTGGGAATATCAGGATAAAAAGTAGTTTATTTTACTTCGGGATGAATTCTATTTGAGAAAGAATTTTTAAAATCGGCAGTGTCGATAACAAATTATTCTCTTTAAAATATTCGCGTAGATAACTGGCTGGAATATATCTAACTAGCTGTTGCCCGCGGCTCCACCCGCGTGGATGTCGGTTATCGCTTAGTGTCGAGTCCTTTATGTATCCAGTCTCAGCCCGATCGGTTTAAAATTGACAAAGTTTCATACAAACTTTCATCCCCTATTTTATCCCCTTGGGGGTAGAATAAATCAAAATCCTTTCTTAGCGGATGCCTACGTGCCATGCATGCCAAATTTCAGCCCGATCCGTCCAGTGGTTTGGACTGTGCGAAGATAGATTACTATGTCAGTCATTCAGTAAGTCACCTTTGAGTTATTTATATTTAGATACTGGAATATCTGAGATGATGCGGCTGACCTTAATATTTTCCGTGTAGAGACTGCCCTCCACAACCAATTGGCGATATTATCGAAATTCTTTACTTAGACTAGTTTTCTAGTGTCTGCAGAGACTTTAAGAAATATCGTATACTGCTGCTTTAATTTCGATATACTTACCTGTGCGAGTCAATCTTTTTTGTGCTAGGAAATAACAGTACTAAGTAGTTAAAACACAATGGTTATTTAGTTTAATTCCGAATCATCACATACCTCATTCCAGGGCACATAGACGACTTTCGTAGCTCTCTTGAACGGCGCCCGTCCAAAGTTTAGCGTCACTGCCCCTCCTCCATTCACCAGCAAATCAAACCATCCGTCTTCCCTCGTCAGTGTGAAGCCTTCTAGAGGAGTATCAGTTGACACTCTAACACCGACTAGACCGGTGCCGAGTAAGGTGACTACACGACCGCGGATAACAGCCGAACGACTGGAAATTTTGACAGAACAATTAGTTTTGGTAAATTAATTGTGGTCTAGTGAACCTCTAGTACGAGCTTGCAGATATTGTGGAAAGGACTAGAATATAATCTTTGTATAAGTTTAGGTAATCAAAATAGGGGTCTGTCCATTCGAAAAATACTCTTCAGGCAAAACGTTTGTGTTTTTAGTAATATAGAATTTCGGTATTGATTCTCAATCAGACGGCAGAATAGATTTCTGGTATCTATGGGGAACTTGATATTCTGGTTATTTACATGCTACTGCTGAATCTAACTAGGCGAGGTCAATACCATTCGTGATTACTAGACTATTCAATTTTTACAGTATAAAAACGTGTCTAGGGTATAAATTTTTAATCATGTAAGATATCTTTTTGAGTTTGTAAGATATAATTTTCTACTGTATCTACATTATACTATTTAGTACAAGGTTGGAGGGTAATTGGATAAAGTTCATACAAATCAATTTTAGCATCGTCACTGACAATGTCATGAATATCTAAATCTATAATATCTATAATATTTTAAACAATTTGATTTTGTATCTTCGTCTCAAAGATATATATCAAGTTCAATAATATTGTCAAATGGTGATCTACATACGTGATCAATAAATTCACCGTAAACACTTAGATAAAAAGCAGAACACAAAGTCACAGGACACAATTGTAGGTAACTAAATACTAAAAACTACTGCACGGCATGCATACATTAGATATGAGTTACAATTATATATTATTTGCCAATTAAATATATATATGTTTATAAGTAGTAAATATATGTGTGGTATATATATACGCTAAGTCAAACTCACTATCCTACATTCCATCACAAATCTTACCTCGAGTTGAAGTGGTTCCAAAACATACTGCGCAGCGTAAGAAAACCGAGAGAAATGAGAGATATGAGTAAGTATTATTATTATGTAAATAATATTAATTTAGAAACAAGGAAGCTCGGAAATATTAGTAGTAGCGACGTCCATATATGTGTGTCACATGCAAGTGTTGACTCTCTAGAATCTGCTCTTTTCATAATTACAAATAAATACATTTTGTTTCATATAAGTGTAAGAAAAGAAAGGAAGCATCGTGTTACACTCTTATAATGTAAATAAAACAATGGGATTGACTGGGGCACAACATTGCGTATCTTATATAACAAATATTTAGGTTCATGTCCATGGACCTGACAGTCAACATTAATAGTTAATATTTACTTAATCCTAACGAGTAACACCGAACATTGAAGCCTCACCTTTCGTTGAAGTTCTCCTGCTTGGCATAGTTTTGGAGGCTACCTTCGTCTATGATGAATTTCATTCGTTCAAAGAATGAAGCTGTGATCGCGGGAGGTTGTTTCCTAAGGAGAATATCCGTTGGCTTTGGCGAGGACACGCAGAGTTGGCTGCCTTTGCAAATGGGGTTTAAGCAGCATTCAGGATCTTCGCAATCGATAAGACCATCTACGCAGAACAAAGTGCATTAGTTATATCAGTAAAATCAGGTTAAAATCGTTATCCTTATGTCCTATACATACCTTTATCGTTATCCTTTGCATCATCACAAATCTGTTCCTTGAGCGTGGTGCAATCTGGTCCGTCCCATCCATCGAAACATTTACAGGACCACTGACCATCATTGGCGACCTTGCATTGTCCATGGCCAGCACAACCTCTCGGACATCCCTCCAACGTGCAATGTCGACCATTCCAGCCCGATACACAGAGACAAGTACCGTTTTTGCATTGCCCGTGGTCACTACATCTTGCGTCGCAGAGTTTAGAAGTACAGAATTCACCAGTCCAACCAGGACTGCAAACGCAAGACTCACCGACACATCTGCCGTGCATACCACAATCCAGATCGCAAATTTCTGCAAAAATGGGTTATGTTGTAAAATAACAACAGCTGTGATATGTAATTCATAAATATCTACTGTTTGAATGGGAAAGAAAGTTACCTTTAGAACAGTCATCACCAGACCACCGCGAATGGCATGTGCATGTCTGAGTATCCACATCAAACGTGCCATGTCCAGAGCAATCCGGAAGACATTGTAAAGCGTCCTTATCCATAGTAGCGCAGTCGACTCCCTTCCATCCTTTCTTGCAAATACAAGTGCCTTCTATGCAGAATCCATGGCCAGAACAGGTTGGGTGTGGGCAGTCAATATCTCCACAAAATTTGCCCTTATATCCTCGGACACACGAACATTTTCCATTTACACAGTGTCCGTGGCCGTGACAGTCAGGAACTTCACACTCGTCGTGTCGAAGTGAGCACTCTTTACCTTTCCATCCAGGGTTGCATTGACATTCGCCGTTGATATATTCGCCACGTTGACTACAAAGAACTGGACATACGCCTGAAAATATATTTGATAAATCAAACTCTATACTATTATATATAATCCTAGCAAGAATACGTAAAGACAAAACTGATTTGCTTACTTTTGCTACAATCGTCTCCACCAAAGCCTGGCTGGCATTGACAGTGTCCCATAAGACATTCTCCTTTCCCTGAGCATCCGTTGGGACAATTGTGTGTCATTTCATCAGCTGTCATTGCGAGTAATGTGATTTCTTGAGGGTCGCCGTCGTCATTATACAGGGATAGAAACCAATGCCCTTGCTCCATGTAGTGGGTCACTTCTTTCTTAATTGACGGCTTAAAATTAAAATACCATGTTAAAATTACGAATGACCATTCTAATTCCATAAAAATATGCTCCAGTTACATTAGTAATACTCACATGTGATGTTCTTGTAGTTCTCGCTTTAAACCCACTTAGTACTTCCAAGATATGATACTGTGTATGCGTAGGCAAAGCATTTCTTCGAGCATATACGCCTATGGAAGCCCCTCGGGGTATCATGTAGTCAAATTTCACATAACTTGCTTGAGTTTGATAGAATTGCATATTCCAATAGCTGTATGGAGGGATTTCTTTCGATAATTTTTCACCTAAATTAATTTGTTTGAATGTTGTCCCGTCTGGTGGGAACGTTTTTGCGGGAAACGTTCGCCCATCTATAACATAATTTTACGTGAGTTTCCTATTCAGATTTGAATAAAATAATATTTTTCAAAGACATGCGATAATGTGATGAATCTTATAATAGATTAAGATACTAATTAACTAATACCATTGTTACTAAAAGCACGTGCAATTGAAAATAATGATGCGAAAAACCTTGTGTATATAGTAATGAGCATGCATATTAGTATGTTAAACACAATGTTACAGAAAGAACCCTAGGCCATAATGGAAATGGTGACCGTTAGTAAGTTATCACTGATTTTATTGAAGTTCTGTAACCTCACCTTCCAAAATTAGAATGGGTGGAGGTTCAATTTTTGGACAAACAACCTTTGGTACCTCTGTTGTTGAGGTTAATACAGATTCTGTTTCAGTTGTTATATCTGTAGTACTTTCAATGCTGTCAGTTGTTGAATTAGTTTCGACGGTATTCATTAGCTCTGTTGTAGATTCGGTATCTGTTGCAGCTATAGTTTCAGTTGTTGAACTTTGAGTCAGATCCTCAGTTGTAGACGATAGGGGATCAGAGGTTGTGGTTTTTGATATTTCATCATCTGTAGTGGATGAATCAAATTTTGGGGATGCAGTGGTGGCTTGGTTTTCAGTACCGTCATAGTAATCGTCAGTTGCATTACTGATACATGCCGGGCAAGTACATTCACAACTGCCACCTTCAATTTCCTTAATTGTGGGTTTGTTGAAGCCTTCTAGTACAGTAGGTTTATTAAAATTCGTAGGTAGGGTAGGATTTGCATCCATGGGGGTTATTTTAACAGTTGGTATTTCATTGCTATCCCCAACTGTGGGTACAGTTAAGGTTAGTGAATAGAGTGGTTTATATGTTGCACTCATAGCATCATCCGCAGAAATTGTTAAATTAATCAAAACATGTTTAGAGTTAGTGACATCCGGGAGTTTCGTATCAACGTTATTTACAGTAGACCCTTCACCTACTGTAGTTGTTGTAGTAGCACTAGAAGTAATCACGTTATCCTTAGTAACACTCAATGGTAGTGGTGTTGTGATCACGTGCTCATTGTGTGTAGTTAAATTATTTACAGTGGTATAAAGCTCATTTAATGTTGTTACAGGCTCGTTAGTTGGCGTCAATTCTATTTCTGATATTGATGCTTCAGAACTCGGCTGGTATGTTACCGTCTGCTCAGTTACAATATTAGGTGCATTTGTAACAGCTAACTTTTTTGTAGCTGTATTTTCACTATTGTAGTGAAGTTTTTGTAGGTTTTCCTCTGATTCAGCGGTACCATTAGTGAATATGTGGAGTCCTGCTTTGATATGATCTAATTGCGAACCTAATTTAAAAATCTGAAGCTTTTGGATACCAAATGAATGTATTGATGGGAATGCATCGCCCTGCATATTTTCGGGATCATAAGCAATATCATCTTGAGCAGTTTTTAAAGGAAGATTAATTTTGTCATTCAATTCGGGTGGTAGATCCATCAATTCTTTTGTATCTTTAACCAATTTTGTAGTTGTACTACTAATGTTGTTCGTTACATTTGTTGTTGCTTCTGTAGAAGTTAACAGGATAGCACTTGTTTCTACTATTTTAGTCGTAGATATCCCAGATATATTATTAAGTGTTAGCTCACCAGTATTAACCGAAATGTTATCAACACTGACAGATAGAGAAGCATTGTTAGGCACCTCAGTGTTATCTTCATTTGGCGGTATGGTGACCTCCTCCGATTCCACACCATGCAGTAAGCTAACAGTGTTCACAATAGGCGTAGTTATATCATGCATATTTACAGATTTAGAAGAATCCTCAGAAGAAATAAACTGTGATACAGAAGAAGCATGCCCATCTACTACATCTACACTTCTACGTGGGCGAAAGTGATTTTCCTCTTTACCTGTGCCGGTGGTCGGCAAACTTTGTTGCGGCGATTTATTTACAACCTCCAATGATGTAGCCTTAGATGCAGGAAATACTTCAGTGGGTTCTCCTACTACTACCGTACATGATTTGGGGTTTTGATACGCCCAGTTGACGAAATATGATGCTGGAACAAAACAAATAATTGAGTACAAAATAATATTTAGTTTACAATGCGAAACAATCTAATTAAAAAAGCTCTAGAAGTTTATGATGATTTGATTAAAAGTCTATTGGTATCTTGGTTAGTATTTTTAAACAGTAATGTGATAGAACTTGTAATAAATAATATGTTTAGTCTTTTTCTATATTCTATTCTAATTTTTAGCTTTGAAAAATTTTTGTTTGCAATTTTGCAAAGGTCATAAGCATAATACCGTTTATTTTCTATGTATCTGGTACTGTAGAATGCCTTCTAGCATTATAACAAAATTCACGTCAGCTAATAGTTACTAATAATAGACTCACCTGTCATATAAGATGATATTGCTAAGAGTAAAATGAAGAGAACTATAAACACTATTGCTGTACACTTCCACGAGCATCTTGATGAGAAACCTTTTCTAAAGTGAAACCGTGAACCGGTTGGGGGGAAGTTTGTGGAGCGGAGGTTGTTCCGCACCGGCAGGACAGGCACTGGGGTGCCGAAGGTCGGATGAGGTCGGTCCGACCTCTCCATCCTTTCTAACGTATTCTTCTCTGGTTTCCCTGGACTGCTACACGATGAGTTTGACTTGTAGTCCATAGACGGATTCTTTTGAATATCCCCTGAAATTATTTTTTTATTTTATTTTCCATTATTCTTCAATGGCTTATGTCTAGCGGTAGCGTGTGTGACTGCTGAGCAAATGATTCTGATTTTTGATCTCTTATAAAATCTCTTTCTCTCTCTCTCTCTTGCGTAAATATTCAGTGGTCTGTAACAGGTTCGCTCTATGATAAAAATACAGTGAAATGTAGGTGTTAATATATCCCTGGACACTCCTTTGGGAACATATAGGTGTGAATCACATAATCTTTTAAACAATATTATCCAATACCAAGCTTTCGCGTGCGATTATTGTTCCCTTGGATTATTTAAAACCATCGTGGTTCGTCCAATGAACTTCCATTATTAATTTTGATTAAGGCAATATCCCCTCAGACCATTCATTATGGAGTTTTATGGGATAGGCCTCTGTACAATAGTGTGGCATTAGTAACCGTTTTGATTTGATTAACTTTTCGTATTTTATTTTTCCATTTGAGAACTGTATTTATAGTTTAGTTGAAAGTGTTGCCACTGGCTTCGCGTGTTGTAGGAGTCACGTTAGCGGCTAACGACAGAAGTCAGAACCGACAATTATCATAAATATTTGACGGTAAGTGAAGACATTAATTTATAGAAAGGATCTCTTTAGTTACTGAATGTCGTACTGCCGATAATGATAGTTCTCTAACGTGTGATTAGACAGGTTTATCCATACTAATATTATAAATGCGACAGCAACTCTGTCTGTCGGTCTGTCCGTCTGTATGTTACGCCTTCACACCTAAAGCACTGAACCGATTTTGATGAAATTTGGTATAGAGAAAGGCCATGTTTGGTCGCGATAACCGACATCCATGCGGGCGGAGCTAGCTAAGCTAGTATTATGTATATTATTATGTTATAGTAATCTACGCAAGAATTTTGGGATTTTTTGGGTTCATATCAGTGTGGATTTCATTAATGCAAGTAATCTGGAAGTTTCTCTGACAAAAGCCTATATTTGAGTATGTAAGCGGAACCTAAGTCCAAACGGAAAGGATGCTTTGGGAGATGTCCTTTCTCTAATAAGCCTTTACCTATATAGGGATATATGAAGGCGTTATTACTGATACTTTGGTCGATAATATCAAGTAAGCAGTGTAGTTATTTTCATCTTAGAATTGTGTTAGAGAGGGAGTAGGTATGTGTCTTCAAGAACTTCAAGGCTTTTTGTTTAAAGATTTAAGCAACCGAAATTACTCAAATTCCCTTTAACCCCTTCAACTAAGCTCAATTGCTACTAGGAGCGGGTTCACGTCAAAAGTGTAATGTCCAGGATTCGAACTCGGAACCTCTCAATCGTAAGGCCGAGTAATTTATCACTAAGATACCGATGCTTCATAGTCTGGCTTAAGTCAACTTCACCTGCAAGCCGGCACAATTATTGATTGAAGAACGAGATTTTTAGACCCCGAGCTTTAAAGTGCTATGTATGATGCCACCAGGACTAATCCTAACTAATTGCCATCAGGTCAATTAATCACTGTCCACTGCTGGATGCACACCTCTCCCAATGCGCGCCATGCTCCCAACATACGCAGCAATGTGATGCATGTGTTAATAAAGAAGTATATCATAATGAAAAAGTGTCTTACATTCACCCGAAGGCACATAGAAGTTCCCTGAGGGCGTTCGCACCAGGCAGGAGGGTTCAAAGTCACCCAGGTCGGCGGGGTTGCCCGTGATACGGCCATTCAACCGAGACATGGTCGGGTTGCGGGGGGGCACATCAGGCGGGAGCCGTGAACCTTCAAGTAGACAACCTGGAAGAGAAAAAAACTGATTATTTATATGAAGGACTGCCTTGGTGGGGTAGCGGTGCGTGAATTTCAGTTTTGGTTTTCGATTTGGCAATTAGGATTTTGTGTGAGGGGAATACTAGCATAGACGTTAGAAATAGTCGTCGTTAGAAGTAGTTGGTAGATTATTGGGACTAAAAATATAGATCGTGAAATGTTAATGTTAAAATATTTCCAACATTCCCTTCGGGTAGGTACATTAATAGGTATGTAATTGAATTATTTGACTTAATACTTTTATTATAAATTTAATAGACTTATTTCAATTTTTATAATTATTCTTATTAAAATTTACGCATTGAAGGCTAAGTATTACATATTTATAAGGGTTAGTATTGGTTATTTAAAGTTGTATAATAGGTAAAATATTTTCAACAAATATGAGGTTTTGAGCAAAGGAATGTATTCATTGAACATTTTCAAACGTTTGAATTTATTACATTAATATTTCATTTATTCTTGAGTATTCTAGAATTTTAGGTCGACCTTCGGCCACAACGTTTCCAGAACAACGCTCAGTTGTGAATCGACTCTCTCAATGATATTAGACCTTTCATTTAGAACACAATCTTTTCTCAGATCTAGTTATAAATCCAGATTCAGGACTAAGTATTGTTCTGAGATACAGGACTAAAATTGTAAGACCTGAAAAGATTCTCTTTATAAAATGATACGAAAGTAATAACGGATTTTCTTTGTGGTCTCAATTTTGTTTTATCATAAAAAACAATAAGTACAACAAAACATGGCGAAGTTACCGCCAGTCCCTATTAACGACAAGATAACTTAGTACGCAATATCTTTCCATTGAGTAAGATTAAAACAAGTAACGAACCACAACTTGATCTTTAAAACCAATAATCTGTTATCAAATGCCGTCATTTGTAAAGTTAAAGGCTTTCACAAAATTAATCAGCATGCTCCAGCAGCCATGGCGGAGGCATTAGCACAGGGAAAAATTTAATTAATTCCATCCACGAAAATTTACAAGTTGAAATTCAATTAGGAGCGAATATTGCTCACCGTAATGGCTCGTAAACAAATAACCGTGAATAGACTCATGCAAATGGATCAAAAATCGCGTGTTTCGGCTGTTCTCTATAAGGAAAATATATTATATCGGGAGCTATCGGAGAACCGCGGGTGCGGCTGACTCTCCCATCACTGTTAATATAAGCTAATGGAAAATCGAAGCGCTATCCGCCCCTCGCGCCTCTTATCGTCATAACTTTTGATCCTCGACGAATTTTAAAGATTCCTCCGAGCGGTAATTAATTTGTACCGTCCTGTGTAGCCGCAACAAAACTCAATTAATTTTAAAAAGGGTTTTTGTGTTGTTTTTTTCGTGATCGATCTCCCCCTTATAGCTGAACAGTGCCGAAATGAAAATGGTGAACTTTTCGACAATATCGTCAGGCGTCTTTTGTGCTTGCGGCCTTTGATACTATTGTTTTCGTAGCAATTAGAGATTAATGAGTTTCATCGAACTTTCATAGAGCGCCGGTATTTCGTAGCGAGGAAATGGGTGTGTGAGTTATACTGAACGTGATAAGAAGAAACGCTGGTAGGTATAGTAATATTAGGTATAATTACTTCTATATTCTTGGCGTAAACTGTCCCTAGTGGATGGTACGTATCATAATTCAAATAAAATTTTCCGAGAGCCTTTGCGTGTTAGACCTATATATACTATACATCCTTATGAAAGCCTCTAAAAAACAAGATTCGTGTGCTTACCAATTTGTTGATGTATTCTTTAGTAGTATTCTTCAAAAGAATAATTAAAGCAAAATAATGGTACTTCCTCGGTCAATTTGAACCATTTGGAAGCAAGGCTCTATAAACTACAAAACAGTTCATCGCACCACAATAATTAAGCTTAGTGAGTTATACCCCCCAGGTACGTGTTAAATAATTCATAACTATAATCACAATATAAGGAGGTAATTTGTTAAAGTCCTGTGAAGGAACAAATGTGGCTATTGGAGCGGCTCGACCGGTCCATCTATCCAACCCCGCCGCCGCCGAAGCCAATGAAAAAAAACTAAATCACCAAATCCCTTACCTAATTTAGGAGGACAAGCGTAGTCATTAATACACACGTCAGCCGTCGTGCTACTACAAAATGTGGCCCATTTATATCCCGTCTCGGGGCCTGGGAATTATGGTAATCGGACGAGTCGTGTCCTTTGTCTGTAATGGCTGGTAATTACCGACGCACCTCCGGGAGCACTTCGTCTACTGAGGGCCCCACAGGGCCCCCGACTCGCAGAATTCGACACTCGTTACTCGAATCGTCTCAACTTTAAAAAGGGACGCGATTTTGAATGCTGTCGTGGGATTTGTCGCTGCGCACCCGGAACAAACTCACTTCTTTGCTGCTTTTTTGTTTTACTTTTCACAAAATTACTTCCCACACAGCGGTGCCTCATTGGTCTTCTTTACGTTTGTTTACGTAAGGAAAATCTGTATTTTTTACAACCCACCCAGACTTTTCGGCGCCCGCTTTATTATCCCATATTATTTATTGAGAATACACTATGCATAAAACTGAATAACAATCAGATAGAGACCACTATCCATATTCCGGTTCGTTTATTTTTATATTTTTCGAGCCATCTGGCATCCGATCTCCTATTTTCCGTTTAGTATCCGTATTTTCTACCGGAGAAATCCAGAGCTCGCTTACTTATTGGAAGATAAAGGGGGTGTGTTTCGGCTCATTTGCGGCCGAGCTCGGCCCGAACAAACGTGATTTCTTATTAGAAACGGAAAAGAAACAGACCGATTTGTAATAGAGTAAGTGTGGTTTACTCGCCACCGGGCTTTAGAAGCCAGCGCTCGTGTCCATTAGTCCCGCAAGATTAACATGCCCGTCTGTTGCGCCCTCCGATCGTATTTGTATTAGATGTAGGAATGATGGCGTAAGATTGGGCTACATTTCAGCAGCGGGTGCAGACTGTCAACTATATTTCTCTCGGCAGGTAGTTTCATAACCCGCGACGTTGATGTATGACACGTGAAGCACATTCGCGTGTGAGACGTACCGATAGAATGAGATACGTTTGGGCAATCTCAGAAGGCTGGAGATGTTGGCAACACGTGTTCACAATCTTAAACTCGTTACATGAACATTCCCGAAGCAAGTTAGAATTTACCCCCTTAATCTTGATCCTAATTCGTATCGAGAACATACCCAACATTGAGTCCTTATTTATACTGGTTAATACCGCATCGATATGTTAGTATTGCCAGTTGTGGAATAGTTTTGCGGTAAAACACTTAAGTCGTACGTTCCCGGCGCGCCGATTCCCCAATTTCGATTTTAAATTTAGCACCGAAGTTGGCCCCGTGCAATATTTATATGAGAGAGCGGTGCTGCGATTTATAGTTGGGAAACAATCGGGAACTTGGTCCGGCGTCGTCGTGACTTCGTTTTAATTAGTACCCATTCATCGTTGAACAATCGAGTGCTCCAACAAATCCATTATCGGGAACTTTTCGATAGTCGAAAGAGGTGTATTCAAAGTTTTGCGATTGCAAAGGGATTGAGCACAAGGGCTTTTGTGGACCTTGGATTCTGACGAGCCAGAGCTGTCTTCCAGGGATCCGTTCATTTTACGACCTATAAAAGTGCTCGATGTTCAATAGCCTCTTTTTCAAAGGCTATTTTATATAATTACGGCTTTGAGGAATCGGATTTTCTTATAATTTCCTTTTCGATATCGAAAAGTTTGAGAGGCATTATCGAAAAATTCGGCCGCATTAACGAAACTCGGTATTCGGGAGAGGAAGACCGCTATCTCCCCGGCACAAGTGAAACGCTTGCGTAATGACATTACGCGTAAATTTTAATCGATAGTTCACGGTTGGCCGGAGCCCAATGCTGTGTACATAAGTTTATCTCTTTGGTACATAGACCGATTCATTCTATTAAAATTGATTGATTAACTCGGCAGTTTGTTCGGAAAACATTGTACCGACATGGAGTTTAATGCGTGCAGTGTTCGATTACATCGCTGTGGCGCGATTCTTGTGCGTGTTCAGGCAGGCAAGTAGAGCCGAATGTAAATGTATAGAGCGGGTAATGTATCATGTCAAGGCATGGCGGCTGGCTGCCACACTGATAAGATTACTAGACAAAGGAAGTCCACCCATATCACTACCACGAGACCGCTAAATGCGAGCCTTCATTTACTACCCCCGCTGTTAACTTAAGTAATCTCAGTTTTAACACAATAGCTTTAAAGTCGACATTGTCTCGTAAGGTCTTTATTAGTGTCCCGACGTCAACGTCTGCTTCGTTAAAGGACACTCAGCTTTATTTATGTTGACATACTGGCAATGTTGCCTTATTTGTTGTTGACTATTGCTATTGTTCGGAATAGGATTTAGACCGTATGCTTTCATGAATAGAGTCCACGTTAGGTGCTTTGGTTTAGAATATAGTTAGTGGTGTTGGGGGAAAATGACTTCTATGAGAAAGACTTTAGGGTGGACTTTATCTTTTATGTAAGTGGTGGAGAGGTTAGCCGGGTGGTTTCCGGACGACGATAAGGAGACGATGTTGCTAAGTCGGTCCGTCACGCGACCTGTCCACTATTTTATGTTGCGCTGATTTTGTGATATAAGAACCAGTAGACGGAACCCTTCTCGGAGCTCTAGACGGGGCTGTAGCGCGACTTTTTATGGGCAGTTATGCTAATGTATTGTCTAGCAAACATCCGTAGAACGCAGTAACTTCCAGAAAGTACATTTACGTTAAGTAATCTCATTAGAATTCGAGGTACGGTACAATGGGTGAATACGTACGTATTTGTACAAGAATTAATGAGCTAAGTTACGTAAAACTTTTTTTATATACTCACGCCTGAAGTCCGCAAAGGGGTATGCTGATTGTTGAGGTGTAATAGCGTTATAAACCCACATTTCACCGGCTTCGTTTTTAACTCCTGTAAAGCGACACGTTCACTTCTGTATTGCTATCAGTAGCAACATGCAAGTAAGCTTCATTCGGTTTTTGTTACTGTAACAAAAACTTTGCCCGATCCAGGAATCAAAGAGCAGCCGTACTCGCTACTACTGCGCTACCAATGTGATGATAGAACTTTGGCTCTAATTTAATAAATTACGGTTGTATTTCGATCCTGAATACGAGCAATTCTGTAGGTGGGTTCGGATTTTAGATTACAGACTTGATAATAAACGGAAAGTGCAACGTTAGAGCTCGTTAGACGGCTCCCGAGCGAGCCTTCATTAGTGTTTACAAGTAAATGAAGAAAAATAAACCGTCCAGAGCGCCTAGGGTTGCCGTCCTGCGCTGATTCCACTACACCGGTCGCCTACAATAATATGCAGTAGTATACTTTCATTAATCTCACTATCTCATTGTACATATTTCTTTGTCTAAATCCATTAAATTAATTACCGCCATTCGGGGATCCGACTCCGTATTTATTAGGCTCGTTATCATTCATTGAATCTTTCGATAGACGAGTACTCGGTAAATTGGAAGAAATGCCGGGACGTCGTGATAGATGTTCTACTTACACGTAAATGGGGGGCCAAATTAGCTGTCTACCGAAGAATGCAGTTACGGCCGTGACTGATACCCGTCGATGGATTTCAACGGAATCGCGAGTGCGACTTAGATTCATAGGTGTCATCGGTTCCGTTTAGAAGGGAGGTTGAAATTGGCAAATTCCTGTCGATGTTATAGAAGGTGAGAGGAGTCGACACAACGGGACGAGTGCGTCGGATGTGGAGAGACGTGCATTGTCGACATACCTCGTTACAGGCGCAGTGGCGGGAGACTGAGGAGCCTCTTTTGTCTCGGGGCGACGCCGCGGGCAAGGAATGTTTATTAGTCGCGGACAATAGGGCCGCTAGTGCGCGCTGTAGACGTTTGATTCTAGTTGAGGCCGTCAGATGTGTGATAGCCGGCCGCGGCGGTCCTTCATTAACCTTTACCCATCCGCAGAGGCATTAATTACGCTTAATAGAAACAAACAAAACGAAACTCCGACAGATAAATGGGCCGAGATAGTTATTTAATTGTCTTATCTGAGGCGCGGGCGTCGGGACGTCTCCGCGGTGCGGGGCGTTGGAATAATGCAGATTCATTTGCCGTTTACGTCTTAACTTTTGTCAAAAGTTTCCATTTCTACCGATCCCCCTTCCGCTAATGAACGATTCTCGAATGAGATTGGGTGTTGTGAGTTAATGTTTTGTGTAATTGCTTGTGTACGAATGTGTAATTTGATGCCCGTTATTAATGGCGGGAGATAACTCTACTGCGTGTCGTATACCTATAAATAACTTTAGAACCATAAGGAAGATATAATTTTACTGCGAGTTATATCAATATCACGGCTCATGGAAATAGGGTATGTTTCAGAACTCAACAAGATATTACATTTTTTTTTAAACGTTATAAAGTTTTACAAAGACAATTTCAAATTATGAGATTATGTTACCTAACATTAAGCAGTTGTAGTGGTATGATGTATAGGTGGAATATGACACTCGGCAATAGTAATATACTGCAATCGGTCATTTCTCAAATTCAGCCGACAGTATTAAACTTGTTTCCCCTTAACGTTGGGGTGCTAAGCATACGTTAGTTGAATACATTGGCGAGTGACGTCACGCTGTCACGTGTCCAGAGACAGCGGTCATATTTTTCGTCGTTACTTTTTTCAGGAGCGGTACCGAGCATTGCCGGTGGCGATACCCTGATAGAGATTGATGATCGCACGTCGCCCTGCCCCGCGCCTCACCCTGCCGCCCTCGCGGGTCATTGAGCTTACCCGATTACACCAGGCCAGAGGGGATTCGCATATATCCAAATTACCCCAGTGATGGACGTTTCTTACCCAGATAACTATCTTCCGATAATCCCCTTGGCACCACATCGACATAGCTATTTACTCGTGTGTTCTCATTACGCATGTCTATAAAGTGATGCGCTGTCCAATTTTATGACCAAAATAATGCAGTATTTTAATACGAATATCGATATTCAAAAGCTTTCAATTTTATCGCGGTTCCATTGTACATTAACACCATTACAGGGCTGCAAGACTATAGTGATTAACCTATCATTCATGAAATTCGGTCGGCAAAATCAGAAATTTTCATTTGGAAAATGTATTTTAATAAATCTTTTCAGATCTGTACCACTAGGTATTAGTTAACGTTAATTAGCTGTCTCTTTCAATAAATAAAAATGACAGCCGTACCGAGATGCGCATTTGTCAACGCGTGTTGCAACGCCCGCCATCTTGAACCCTGAGTGGCATTCGACACTGACTGAGTGGTCTATCCACGCGCCTATACCACAGACAAGTGTCATTATTGCGCCGCGAACAAAAACTGCAACTTCTTTGCGTAATTGGTTATGAACACTTCAGAGGCAAAAATCTGTGAAATACGGCTTACGTCACATGATGCATCCGATATAAAGTATAGCCGTGCGGCGAGCGGAGGGCTCTCAATTGCGGTAAAATCATATCGCGTATGAAATAAATCAGCTGTTCCGGGGTGCCTCGGGACGGATCGCGTTACACCCTCGATTTGTGAGGTTATTTGCATTTCGATATAAAATGGCGGGCGCGGTGGGATTTGACGTGACGTTGACAGGTGCGCGTTGTCCTACTGTGGTTTTATTTTAAGCGGATCGCTGCGTTCGGGATTTGATTAATTACAGATAATAAAACATACAACATTTATATTTTATTTTAACTAGCACAAAGTTTTCTTTCGTTTCTTATTTCAAAGTAACCATCTAAAGAGATAGATTCAGAATGGATTTGTGTTAAAATAGCTGACCTAAAATTTCGGATTAACAGTGAGTGGCACAGATAAAAAATATGTAGTTTATTTAGGTCGGCTCCTTTTACTGAAGTGAACAGAATAATCTAATTTCACGTATCCATTATTGGTGAAAATGCGCGGGAACATACAAACTCGACCGGTTCTACATGTTCGGAGGTCAAGCATACTCAGATCCCTTTGTACCCAAATAGATATAGTACCGTGTGCATTAGCGAGGGTCGTTTTTCTTAACCTTTTTTTTGACAAAGACGAGCCCAACGGAGTAGTACCCTTCGGCCTCTTCCGGTAGGGGTCGCGGGGAACCGCGATTAAATACATGTCATTTTGATTTATATGTGCAATTATTACACATTGTAAAGTGGTAGGCTCTGAGTGCGTTTTGGGCAGATTAGAGTGAGGGTATTCCGTTATTAATATAATTAAACGCAAACATAGAACATTAATATTAAATTCAAGTGTTATTGTTTGTACTAATGTTTGTGCGGTATCTAATTAATTAATGCCTTTAATAAATCCTTTTATAGGTATGTATATTATTATAGAAGGTACAAGTATCAATGTTTGATTCAAATGTCAATTATCTTACTCCATTTAACCAGTAATTATTGTACCTTATTTGAAACGTATCTCAGAAATCAATCTAACGGCTTGAATGAAATCTCTAAAAGTTTGGGTGGACTGGATGTAGAAGGCGAAAGATAAGAAGCAATTGCGCAAATTGGGAGAGGCCTAACTGAACTTTGACAAGCTAGTCGATTAATTACTAATAATTAGACTAACACTGTAAATAAAAAACTAGCTTTTGCCCACGGCTCCGCCCGCGTGGATGTCGGTTCCCGGCAATTATACGAATTTTTCTCGCCGTAAAAACCTTCCCTGGACTTCCACGAATAATTCAAGACCAAAATTAGCCAAATCGGTAAAGGCGTTCTGGAGTTATAGCGTCAGGAAGGAAAACCCGACTTATTTTTATATAGTAGACTAGCTTTTGCCCGCGGCTCCGCTCGCGTGGATGTCGGTTCCCGGCAATTATTCGAATTTTTCTCGCCGTAAAAACCTTCCCTGGACTTCCACGAATAATTCAAGACCAAAATTAGCCAAATCGGTAAAGGCGTTCTGGAGTTATATCGTCAGGAAGGAAAACCCGACTTATTTTTATATAGTAGATTGCACTCCTTTCGTACTAAGTACTGCCGAAGAAGGGAATACTGCTACAACTGGGTGCAGGAGCGCCATGACTGGTAAATACATGCAGATGTGATAGTAAAATGAATTTCCAATATGTGTAATAAATTTCCGAACCGACTTTTATTACTCGTTTGCACAAACTACCGGTAAATTTCCTATAACACGTGGATAAGATAGTACGAGGTTTTATAGACGGTAACTATACGAAAACAAATAAAACAGAATGCACTTTATCTAAGGTTGAACTTCACCGGTGAGAATAACTGCGATTAGATCAAAAATTAGTTAGGTAAGAGTGCATTTCACCAGTTTATGAACCCAGATAAGACAAAACTAAATTTATGAGAAGAATATGATGTCAGAAACTTCTATTTCTTTCTAGTTCCTACAACCTGTGTTCGTTTGATAATAAACGAATTATTTACTTATTTATTTTATTTACCCTGTCTAGTAGATAATATAGGCACAAAAAAGCCTGTTTTTTTTTAAACAAAGTGTTACCTATATTATAACAAGTATTTATATAACGAGTATTTACATACCTAGTACTAAAAATACTCCGAAAAATCACCGGTCAGACTAGCCCAGTTTAAAATATATTTACAAATGCACACGGTAACGGGGTTCGGACGGTGCGGAGGTCTTTTCCAGAGCTCATCTATCTTGTGGGCCTAACGGCTCCGAATGTTACATTGACGAACGATGGCCCCTCGATATGGAAGATGACACAATGCGATGGCCCCGAATCCATTCCTTCTAAGACCCGAGTAATAGTTTTTCCCCACTATCCGTTACTCTCCATATTTTATCGGACCTTTTTATGAGGGTTATATTGAGAATGTGTCATGTTGCGATTCGTTCGGCATCGTTCTGTCCGCTTATGTATACATATTTGATGCAGACCTGAAAAGGATTGATTGCTCTTATAGGTACTCTTTTTACGAGACTGACCAAAATAATTTCATTTTGAGATTCACGAAATCAAAAGGAAATGAAATTCAAATCGCGACATTACAGTATTACGAAAAACGAAATCGACCACCTGATGACAATATTATAAAGTCGCTTTTAGCTTATACAGATTCTAAAGTTCTAATCAAATCCCAAATTCTTTCCGTGCTGAGCTTATGTATGCTAAATATATTTCTTAATAATGAGTTGGCAATGCTTTGTCTGATATTTGCATTGTTGCAACCCTAATAGGCAACCATTTTGTTTCGGTCATATGAGGGCATTAATGACGTCATCCATCACGTCAAGTTGACAGACCGGCACAGTTGCAATGGACGCGGATTTGGTGTTGCTGTTGTGGAAAAAGTTTAAAATAGAACTCGTAGGTAAGCCTATCAAAACCCACTCCATTTTTAAACAAAATTTTGGATTCATAGCTTACTCTATTGAGTATACTATATATATAGTATTAGGTACTGGTATTGATACTCGTTACTGGTTAATAGGTACTGATATTATCTACTGGCATTATTAGGTGAATCGCGTAATTGCAAATTTCAGGTTATTACTTGTTGATTAGTAACTTCATGTAATATGATCGACTCAATCACGTGATCGTTTCTAGATTTAGCTGTGAATCTAGGCTACCTAGTAGCTTCGAGCGACGCGCTAATCCAGATTAGTAATCACACGGTGAACCTATTACCATACCAAGTGTGAAGTGTGAAATCGCTCATTTCGACATCCCGGCCGCGCGCCTGCCAAATCCAACTACCAAGTATTTAAAGAAAATAAATGTAATTAGGAATTGCCCCATTTAGAACGGATGAAACGAGAAATAATACGGGTTTGTTAGTCGTAATCTAGTGGCTGAATAAAGGCGTGAGTTACGGCCACCGCCGTGTGGATTAAAACAGACTTTTCTTTATAAAAAATGGGCAATAACAGGGTGTGGAGAGGCTATCCCCGGCGTGCAAGAACCCCCGTTGGCGGAATTTCATTTGCAAAATTTTGTCTGACCGAAGCGCCATGTACTACGCAGGCACCGCGGCGCGTGTAATGTAAGTGTCGTAAATTGAATTTCTTGACATGAACGCCACGTAAAGAGGGCTATAAAAATGAGATTCCAAAATTACGCAGCGTAATTTTTACGCGTGAAATTGACGTACGTTGTAATATAACCCGCGAGATTAATCCCTCAGAAATGTAGACGGAAACGAATCAAGAAGACAGCGGTAAGTATCTACAAGGGTATTCCATCAGGGCGCGCCTCCTTCGCACCTACGCATTTTTATGTTTTCATAAATTTCCGTTGAGATCAATATTTTATATTCGCACCGGCACCGCAGTAAATGGGGATTTTTTTGCAAGTTCGCGCCGCACCCCGGCTTTATTTATTCGGATGTGGCCCTCTCGAGATTCGCCACTTGTACCGTTCGATACATTTTTCACACGAATAATGTTATCACGTACCGTTTCTACGCGCTTTCTCTATCACTTATGCATATACAGGCTTTTTGTGGTGTGTACGTATGTTCTAATTTCAAAGCGGGACGAGACGATTTTAGAGGTGGGATTTGTCCGGTTGTCCCCGGAGTCCGGAGTCGTAAGAGACAAATCCAATCGGCAGGAATCCTTGTACGGAGAAGCGTTGATTGGTCGCGACATTTTATTACCTAAGCCAGGAGTTGGTTTTACGAGGCGGGCCGGCAGGGGGGTGGTTTTACGTGATAAGTATTTTTATTTGTTCGAGAGCTTGGCTAAACTGGTGGCTCCACCATCGGGCCCGGACTACTTTACTGTAACACGATCTCTTGCTTTTACGGCACCTGTCACGCTTCTCGCCTATTATTTTAAGTTTGCTGCGATATCAGGGAGGTGGTAGTTAAAGTATGTTTGGATCTGTGAGGGGACAAATCGTTGATTACGAGCACATGGTGTTTTCCCGTCGTAGCGATGCGTACTTGAATTTCTATGTATGCGAGGCTACGGACCGCCCGTCGCTAGACGTTTTGTCCACGCAGCGCAAAAAAATGACCCAGTGTGCAGCTCCCCCGCCGCTAATCCTATTTACTCCGGGAAATAAATTATGGCTGGGGCACTAATATGTACGGGCGGTGCCCACTGTGATAACTGGGCTTTAATTTAGGTATATAGCTGCGAGATTTCCATTTGTTGTGAATTTTCTATGAGACTAAAATGGCATTATATAGACCTATTCAGTTTGTGATATCATTGTATTCATAGGTCTATGAAAAACATCATCATTAACTAATCTGTCATACCGTGCTGAACTGGCGCATTCTTACATAGAACAGTTCAGGCTCTTATTTTGACTTCTGTATGATTTTTGGCGTGGATTTTGACAAACTAACACATTTTTTTTGGGCAGAGTAATTTATATTTCGTAGTAAAAATAAAATTACTGTTTAACTATTTTGTGAGTTTAACTAGAAAAATTAAATTTTGATTACAATTTAATGAAAAAATAGCACATCAGTTAATATACTCGCTAACTGAGGAGTTCACATACAATTTAATATTAATTTTAATATTAAACTAAGGTGCTAACAAAGTAACACAATATGCGCGGTTCATTATGGTTCGCGCGTAATTACCACAGATTATGTACCGTTATGTCTCAGAGGTGCCAACATTTATAAGTAACAAGACGTTATTGCCTTATTACATGCTCTGTAATTATTAAGAACTAATTAAGTCATGTATAAAGTTAATATACAATGTATAGTTTAATTGCGTTTTGGAGTAGATAGGTAGATACCGCTGTTTGTCTTATAGTAAATATTTCTAAACGCCTCACTTTTTCGCTATCCTATTTTAATCTCCATTCAACTTTACTGGTTGATGTCGATCAATATCAAAATGCGGGATAATGCGTTATAATATTTTGCTATAGACACGGTTTTGTTTACTACATTATTATGCTAACTTTAAATTTTGAATACATCGGGAAAAGTGAAATACTCTAGTGGGACTTGAACCCATGACCTTTCCCTTACAGGTAGAATGCTCTTCCAATTGAGCTATTGAGCCACACCTGCAATATTTAAATTTTACAGGCAAACGTGATAGCAGCTGGCGAAATAATCCAATTTTAATGCACAATACTTTAAGATCATCAATAATGAATGACACAAAATAACCAATTAACTGTCGAAGAGTTAAAAAATTACCGCGACACGATGTTATCGCTTAACTTAATATACACAGGTAAAGCAATTAGTTCAAATATTTGTAGTACCTAATCGAGAAGCTCAAGACGTTTGCCACCAACTCACTTATCGTAATCCACCAATACCACTATCTTAAGACAACACGCCACTTAACAAAACACGCGTGTTTATCATCGGCACTATTGACGCCCTCAATATAGCCGCATAATGCTATCAAAGGGTTATTTGCGGTTGCACGATGCATATATCAGTGTGTGTGTTCAATGAAATTGTACACAAACAAACAAATATCTGTCGCGTCTGATACGCACTTCATTATCATAACACAACGTTCAGGTGGAAGTGTTGATGCGTGCTGTGTATGTGAGTGTGGGTGTAGAAGTGTGTGTCTAATACGTCATCGTTAACCTGTAAATGTCCCACCGGTATTCGAATATGTTTAGAGGGATTATGACCGTATCTTATAATACTAGGTAAGCGTGTATTCCTAGTACTGTAGGTACTTTTTTAATCGCGGATTGTATTAAAAAAATATAATTAGAATGTATTTGTGTACCTATACCTACATAGCTCGTGCGTATGCATTTAGAATATTGTTTTATCAAAATTACAGACGTAATTTACAGAACTTTAGCTCTAGAATATATCTCTTATAAATTTAATATTCTTTGCCACGGGAGAGTCACTATTATTCTAAATTAGAAATTCCATCTCACACATGCAGCACACAATAAGATAAATAATTTCGTGCCATTTCAATAAAGCCACAATTTCACGGAGGCGTTGGCGCGAACTCGCGAGTGTTACAATTTAATAGAACTTCAAAAGGCCTGCTGATTCCACCACAATTCTATCAGCTTAGCACGAGATCCCGAGCATTATGCGTATAAAAAGCGGTTATCGCTCTCCCCGCCCCCGACGCCGCCTTCGACCCCCGCTCGCCCTCGTGCGGGGCTCACGAATAGGGGCACAAAACGGATACGGGGACGATACTACGCGAACTCTAGCGGAACATAACTTTTGAGTAACTTTTTAGGTTGTTTTAAGTACATTGCTGTGTCGCTACTGAAAGTGTGCGCTAGTTTACTTGAATGCCGGTACTATAACGCTCCCATATATATTGAGTTGTTTTCTTTTATTGATATAGTTCGATAGGGATGTATGATTGTGTCTTACTTCTTACACTTTGCTTAGAATGTATGAGATGTCGATGGCAAATAACTAGGGAAGCTAAACTATAGATAAAAATCGTTAAAAGCAAAAAATCGGAGTAAAAAACTAGGTATCGTATTGCATTTAAAACATTTGTACGTTAATTTTTCAGTTGAAAAGAAAACGCAACAGTATAACAGGGCGATTTTGTTTTATTAACAAACACGAAAATGTAATGGAATATTCAAATGTTCACAAATATCGGCCAGCGAGCCAGCTACAGTTGTGAGTGAGGCGTAACAAAATGGAAATGTGAAGAAATAGAAACAGTTGTTGAGCAAACGGCTACGAGGCAAACTTTAGAAATGTTTTTCTTGTGCACACAGTCCAATATAGTAGGTATGGAAAAAGACTGAGAGAAAAAATAAAGCGAAAGAAAATGTTGGGGCTTATATTTATAGTTTCAATTAGCGAGCTCCGCACGCGCGGCCTGTTTGCTTGTGCAGCTCGTTATTAGAATTTAAAAAATATATAAACTAAGTTTGCTGAAAAAAATACTCGCTCCACCATTCCAAAACTCGAAAATAAATCCGTCTATAAATTAGCGCGAGTATAAAATTCATCGTGCGAATATTACGACGACATAAAAGTCGGTCGTCAACAAATTTTAATTCGACATTCGCTTGAAAATGCCTCTTTTGAACGACAATAATCAACGAATAAACAGTTCAATAAGGTCACTTTAAAAATCATTCGATGTGATAATAGCGCTTTCGTTCGGTACAATTAAAATCGTGTGACGTCAGCGCTTTGCGATTTTAACAGTGACTATTTAGCGACAATTACGGTACATCACTGTCCATTGTCCTGTAGCGATTAAGTTCCGACTACAATGGTCCAATTCCGACCTCTAACGAAGCGACTTCGGCTGTTTCCGCCCTCGCTTCGGGCGCTCAAAGAAGCGTAATTTGCGGTTACGAAAATTGTAGTCGCTACGAATTTTGACGATGTTCGCCGAAGTTTACCAACTGCAGTCGTTTGAATGTCGACCTTTCAACGGGTTAAGTCGAGTTGACGAAGTTCCGGGTGTGTCGGGGTTAATTCGACCGGTCAGTTTAACCCCTATTGGCTTCGATGGGTTGGGCTATAAAATACTAGTGCGGGATAGTTACTGGACAATGGATGACATTACTTTTTATGACCCTTCGTTTGTGTTGGTCCTCTGGAGGGATTATAATAAATTTGGAAGCTTTATTGATAATGCTAGGCGGAATTATGAAGTCACTATTACAATGGCACACGACTCTTAAGCTGTTTATGTCACCAATGGGCCCATTAATATTTTAAACTAAAGAATGATAACGATGTCTCTCATTTTCACCAAAGCGCCATGCCTGATTATGGCATTTTGCAGCTTGAGGTTTGTTCTCCTATAAATCCATCATGTGTTTTATTTTGAATACAGGAACTCCGGCCATCTAACCCCACACTCTGAGATGAAATATTGCGACAAACCTAATAACTAACCTTTAAAAAGAGCTTTGACGAAGAATTTAGTACTAATACAAATAGCAACTACAATTTTTTACCACGCCAGTTTTTGCAGAAATTATTTCTCTAATTGGCCCTATATGCGCTATATAATTATATTAAAAATAACTTGCATAACAAACGAACATTGTTTTAAACAGTTCAGAGGTTATTTACCTTTAAAACACGGCACAAACAATTGCCTTCAAGTCCAACTAACATAACACAGAAAGAAACAAATGTGAAGTCAAAGTAAGACCGATTACAGCCTTCAAGGCTCGAAATAACGGCAACTTTATCCGTCTATTAGCAATATTCGTTCATAGCAGTGCTATGCAATTATACGTTGACAAAGCTGTGCAAAGGCGGTACGGGCCCTTTGTTACAGCTACGCCAATAATGATGGCGTAAACTTTACTAATTTTGCTACAAACCGCGCGCGTTGCTTCGGTAAGGCGGGCTTCACACGGACACACGGCGACGGGTCTTGTTTATTTCGAAATTATATGTAATTGTTCAGAACAGACTTCAAAAAGGAGGTTCTCGATTCGATCAGTATGTTTTGTAGTCGTAATAGAATACGATGGTTATTATTTTGCATTTTAAATAGGCATATACTCGTAGCATGAATTTAAATCCATACTAATATTACAAATGCGAGTTACTCTGTCTGTCTGTCTGTATGTATGATACGCTTTCACGCCTAAACCACCGAACCGATTTCAATGCTGCTAGAACCAAGCGTTTCAGTGATTCATTCCTATGCCGCACCACTAAGACCTGGAATTCCCTGCCAGCTCACGTGTTTCCTTCTTCCTACAGTCCCGGGTCCTTTAAGCGGGGCGTGAAAAGGCATCTAATGAGGCCGTCAAGCTGAGTGCCACCACTGTTAACATGGTAAATGTTTACGATGGTGTCCCTCTTTCCGAGACTTTGCCTTTAGCTTAACATCAGGCGAGGTGAAGTCAAATTGACGTGTCCCGTATAAAAAAAAAAAAAAGAAAAAAAAAATGAAATTTGGTATAGGCATAGATTAGACATTAAGAAAGGACATAGGCAATGTTTGGTCGCGATAACCGACATCCACGCGGGCTTAGCCGCGGGAAAAAGCTAGTATGTTATAATCAAGGGCCCTGCTTGAAGCCCACGCCATACTTGCAAGTTATGTTGCAAGTAAGACCACCTGCCAACAACGGACGAGGCTCTAGTACAGAGTTTCTTCTAAGAGTTGGAAGGTTAGATGACAATCGAAGCCAATATACCAATAAAAAACTATAAGTGGATTTCAGGCATGGTGATGATAACTCTGTGTAGTACTTACCTATATCTGAAGGTCATGCTTGTAGGTAGTACAATCATCTGTTTATACTGGATATATAGATGGCACTTGGTGGAATCGGCTACACATATTGAATAACACAATTGTACTTTTCCATTCTCAAAGGTTTACATTGATGTTTTAAATATTCTAATACCCAAAAACTACAATATTTGCATTTTTTCATGTGTGTTCAATTTTATATTCTATCATCTATTTTAGTTTTAATATTTTCTCATCTATTGCAAAATTATCTCGTCAATGTAGACGTAGCTTTAGTTCTCAGTGTTTCAGTAGCGATATCAATTGGTAACTAACTACGTCTGATAAACGACCGCCCTTTGACAGCCGACTCGGTGCTCTTATCAGCGGCTCGTTACATGACAATATTATCTACTCATCATGTTGTATTTATTATATAAGTACGTACCTACTTATGAATGTACTGTGGAGATGTTTAGAAATTTCGTGGTGGCTGAATTTTATCAACGGTTTGGATGTGTGTGTACTGGTGTTTGGTGAAAACGTAGAGTTATAAATAGCCAGATGTTGCTCTGTTGATTTTAATCATATTCTCGCAACCTATGAGAGCCTATTCCAGGGATAAAGCCTAAATAATACGTAACTGCTACTTAATTATTTACCATCAGTTGAGTCAAATGCTACCATAGTCTGTCACACTCCATTTTAACTTAGTACCTTTTCAAAAAGGTCACAAGTGTAAAAAGTTTATTGGCAACAGCCTGAAAAATCAGCTGAAATTTCACTTTTACTGTAATATTAGGGCTCAAAAGCAGTTAAAGCTGCAGTGTGAAGCAAAAAATCATGGACGAAAACATTGTTCTTGCCAGTGCGCGGCGCCGCTTTGAAATCGCGATAATCGCAAACTCAAACGGTAGGCGTTGCTGCGTGGCGTGCGCTGGCTAATATTCTCGCAAAAATATTTTAGGCCAGTTTCTTTTCTGTCGAAAATTATCGCTCATGGTGAGGTGAGAGTTAGCGAGGACAATTGTACGAGCTACGCTCGACATAATTGCGAAATCATGTAAATGCACGCATCATCATTTTTGTTAACTTCAAAGTTATAATTATTTTACAATTAATATCAGTTCGCATTCGGTCATCAAGCATTCCACGCGTTCTCATATATCATTCATCATTTTAGACCCTTTGTAATATAATATATCAGTTTGACCTATCTAAAGAGTATTATCATTTCCCATCATCTTATTAAGTGTATGAGTAACAAATTACCCATACAACAATGTTAGGAGAAATGATGGCGAAAAAGCGGGACAAGGGATCCAGGGCTCGGAGGGCAAAGCTTACAAGTACGATGAAATGATAGTCTTATCATTTATTAAGGAAATTATGTTAGATAAATATCAAGTACTATTATTTAACTTCAATTATGTACATAATAATAATACTTTTATAAATAAAAATCTAAAACAAGATATGTGCAAAACTGCAGGTTCAGCCGTCAAAGAATTCCTCCCCATCGACGTCAACCGGGAGGGTGGCCAGAAGGCTGGCGGGATTGCCACGCTGAATGGCAATGCCGAATAATAATAATGCTAAAGTACTGGTACATATAGAGGGTTTTAATAGTAGCGTAATGTTCCGGTTGCATCCGAAGTTTCCAACTCAAACACAGTTCTTCAACACAATATTGTAAAAAAAATATAATATTCAGTTAAATGGAGAACTTCCTGCTTTATCGAAGTTGGTTAAATATCATTTCATACATACTGTCGCTTTCGTCATATTTCCAATGACTAGTCACAATTTTCCTTCATTAAACACATACCTAAACAAATTCGTCGTACTGACGCGTATTGCGCATTTACAAGGCGCCGCGCCGCGGTAATAAAACACTTTTAAATTATATTAGAGATTCTGCATTTGTTTTTTTTTTCTAAAACAACTGCATCGTTAAGAATGCGCCCTCGTAGAATAATAACGGAGGAGTAGTCTGGCGGGGTTATTACCGGAGTGGCCGCAAGATTTGCCATTCATTATTTAGTATTGTGGCCTGGCTACTGTATGCAAATGTTTGGCCAACATTTGATGAACTAAATCTGTGTTTCATCTAGCAGATTATAAATGAACTATTTTGTTTTGAATACACTGAGTACAGTTGTATCGATTCCAAACTTTGTAAGTAATAAAATCTAGTTGATAAACGAGTTTCTTTCTTGCCACAATTTTATTAAAGAAGCCACTTTGACTCCCCAACACTGAAAGCACTGGACCTCTCTCATCTCATCTGTCACTTAGCAGATGATGTTGGCTGGGGCTCCGAAGCTCTTAACGAGGCCCCCTAGCGAATAAAAACTGCTAAAAATAGTACTAACAGTGCACACGATAGCAGCAGGCTTAAAATATAAGCTACTTACGTAACAGGCAGCCCATCTCATTCACTAAAGCCACATTTATTTAAAACTAAACGCTCTCACGCCAATTAATTACTTGAAACTTCACAAAAGTGGAAACTAAGCGGCCGCCTGAAATTGCTAAAATCTTTCACAGCGACAATGGGAGGACAATAGCAGTTAAGGACGATGCACATCGCGACAATAGCGCGATGTCGCGAGTGGAGTGTCGCAGAACTAAAGGCGTATGTTCACAGCTTATGTACTCACACAGAACTCTGCTGCAATGGTTATGTGGTAATATAAAAGTGCAGTCTTTTCAAATTAAATGTAAAGAATAAGCAACAAATCCCTCTCATATAGGATGAAATATGTAGTAGATAACTATTGTCTTTCATTAGGATTATTTATTTTGTACTCTGGTTACTTTATAGAGTGGTTTCTGGATGTAGACTGCAAGGACTAGATCTATTCTCTTGGGTATTACAAACAGCGGCTAAGAGATAGGGCTGTTGTTCTTCCGACTAAAATAATAGTCCTTGAAAAAATGCCGTAATTAGCTCGCCCTTTAGGGTATAAAACCAACATGTACCGACGTCTTTGAGATTATGTCTGTAAATTAATGGATAATAGAATAATTCTGGCGACCTGAAACACAGGCCTTGAGCCTGGCTTAGACACTAGTCACCCACAATATATATTTGTAAAGAAAAACAAAATATAAACATGTAATTCTTTGAATAAACAAAACTCGTTAAGAAAATTTAATTACATAAAAAAGGCTTTCATGTGCTCTTCGTTCTAAGAACTGATTGTCAAACTATTTTAAAGAAAAGTTTCCGCTCGCGGGTGCGACTCGTCAATGCAGCCGATGTAAAACGCCCTTAAGCGCTTAAATCGCGATCATTTCAGTTGCATATTCTCAATTATTGTCGAGTCTGACGACTTGCGGGACTTTGGGAGACGACGCTTGAGCCCCTTAATTGGTGCGACGTTGCTTCGTGATATAAATAGAGGAGGGAAGATTGAGACCACAATTATAATGGTATTATTTCCTACTATCGGTTTGTTAAAGTTTAAATGTTCGTAGGGATTTGTTGGTTTCACATACAGCCGAATCATGCGGCAATTATGTACAGAGAAGACGTTTGACAATTTATTTACTTTTGATGGGGGTTCAATTGTGAGGGTGTATTTTTGAGATTGAGATAAGTTCTGTCAAGTATGCTTTACATATTTCAGGAGCTTCCTTTATTGTTTCGTGCAAATACATTAGTTTAATTCACGTTACAGCAAATTATAAAAGTTATCTTGATAATCTTAGAGTTTGTAGCGGAGTCTTGAGGGGCGGTAGAAAAAATAACTGACACGGAGACTGAGTTAAACTTGTATGACTTATATTGCGTAAAAAAGTAGTAAGTACATAAAATATTGTGGCAGCCCGTACAATGTGTGTTCGGTACGAAAGTTTTGAGTTGAGTGCTTGAAGCTATATGACGAAGCTCCCTCCTCGCCTGCGCCGAGCCGTCGTTCTATTGGTGCGCGAATATCACGCCATATCTTAGCAACCAATCAGAGCATTGCACTATGACGTGATGAGGTTAGCTGGTGCGCCAACATACTCCCGGCCTTGGAATCTTCAGATTTCAATGGGACAACATCGTATCACAGGCTCCCGGCTGCTACCATCCGTCGTCATTCCTCGTCCACAGGCAGCGGACAGACCTTTGAGAATGCCCGTCGGACTACACCATCAGATTTTCGTATGTCAGCGACCCTCGACACGTTATCCTTTCCTGGGTAGGTTTTGACAATTCGACCCAGACTCCATCGTAGTGGCGGCAAGTTGTCATCCTTGATCAGCACTAGCGTATCTTCCTTGAGGTCGCTCTTGTTGTGATACCACTTGCTTCTCACCTGCAATTCAGACACGTACTCTTTGGCCCAGCGGGACCAAAAATGCTGGCGAATTTGTTCAACGCGTTGGTATCGTGTCAGTCGGCTAGCAGGCAAAGCTTGAAGATCAGCGAATACAGGTGCCGTCAGCGGACGGCCAACCAGAAAATGAGCTGGAGTGAGAGGAAGAAAGTCATGTGGATCTGTTGACATGGGACTCAAGGGACGGGAATTGAGGACGGCTTCTATTTGAGTCAATGCTGTGCTTAACTCCTCGAAAGTCAAATGAGCATTGCCTACTACGCGTCGCAAGTGATGCTTACAACTCTTAATCCCAGATTCCCAGTACCCACCAAAATGGCTGGCATAAGCTGGAATCATTTTAAATTGAATATTTTGAGAAGTTGCATAATCTATAATAGTGTCAGAACAACCTTTCAGAAACTGTGCGAATTCATTCATGGCGCCAACAAAATTACGCCCATTATCAGAAAATATCTCGCGAGGTTTGCCTCGACGTGACACAAATCGTTTTAACGCTAAAATGTATGCGTCTGATGAAAGATCCGTAACTAATTCAAGATGTATCGCTCGTGAGGCGAAACAAATAAACAAACAAATATAAGCCTTGTGCAGCCTAGCACCCCTGCCCTTACGGTTCAATATGAGCACGGGTCCAGCGTAGTCGACACCACAGCGGAGAAATGGAAACCCTGGTATCAGTCGCTCGCGAGGTAAATTACCCATTATAGGGTTAGGGGTCGTAACGCGAAATCTCGCACATTTCATACAACTATGAACTACTCGTTTCGCCAGATTTCGACCACCGATCGGCCACCAAACCTCCCTCAACGTAAATAACAAAAGCTGTGGAGCCGCGTGCAAAAGATGCTTATGTTCGTATCGAAATAATAATAATGCGAAATGGTGTTTACTATTTATTAATATTGGATGTCGTTTATCGTAGCTAAAATCAGTGGCATATTCAATACGACCACCAACTCGTATTAAATTATTAGTATCTAGAAATAAATTTAATCTAGCAAATTGTGAACTACATTTAAAATTTGTGTTATGAATAAGCGAACTGTATAAATCGGGATAAGATTCTTGTTGACTTAACCTAGCTAAGACTAATTCAGAATAATCAAGCTCCTCGAGTGAAAGCGAACCGACGTGTCTGTTTGTTTTATTACGTGTGTTGTATATAAAGCGTAAAACATAAGCTGCAGAGCGTTTCAGTCGAAGATAATTAGAAAATCTTATAAACGGAAATAAAGTGCTATCATCTGACTTACTACTTATGTTACAAACAGCTGTAGTCGGCCTTAACTCAGGTAAGTCCTCAGTTTGAAAAATACTGTTAGATAAATTAGATAAATTAAAGGTTGAATCATGTAAGAATTGTGGACCGTTCCACCACAGCTGAGATGTAGCAAGTGCGTCTATATATAATCCTCGTGAGACTATATCGGCTGGGTTTTGTTTCCCAGGTACATGACGCCATGGCCATTCCTGAGTTAAGCGGTGTATCTCAGCCGTTCTGTTTTGAACAAATGGTTTAAGTAAGTTGGTCGGCATCCCCAACCAACCCAAAACAATAGTAGAATCCGTCCAAAATACAACTTTGCTTAATTTAGAACGCAATGATTCTATTATTTTAGTAAATAATTTCGCGCCTAACAACGCACCGCATAGTTCCAACCTCGGTATAGTGGTTGGCTTCGTTGGAGCCACTTTACCCTTAGAACATAATAAATGCATAGAAACTAGTGAGCTACTACTAATCGTTCTGAGATAAGCGCAAGCACCGTAGGCTGTTTGCGACGCATCTGTAAATATATGTAGTTCTATATGCGTAGGATTGTTGCACATAGCGTGGCGCGGTATTCGTAAACAGCTGAGTGACGATAAGGATTCAACGAACCGCTCCCAAATTTGAGCAATCTCACGCGGCACTGGTTCATCCCATTCTAGTTTTAACAGCCAACATTTCTGCAATAAGGTCTTCGCGATAGTGATTGCTGGGCTAATTAATCCCAAAGGGTCAAAAATCTGAGACGCACTTGATAAAATATTGCGTTTAGTTAAAATAGAATCTAAATTATTAATCTTTGAATAATATAATAATTCATCTGACCTGTTATTCCAACCAATGCCTAACGTTTTGTTTTGTGTATTATCGTTAGGTATAAAACCTTTCACAACATCGTTGGTGTTATTAGGGTTCTCGCGGTCATAGTTGAAAATCCATTTACGTAAGTTAAAACATGCAGACTTTAATACGCTATCGATATCCTCACATATTTGATTTAAGGTTGAGATATCATTTGACCCAATAATTAAATCATCGACGAAAAAATTATCATTGATATTATTTTTGATGTACGGAACCTTACTTTCTTGTGCTAAATATTTTAAGCATCTACAGCTTAAAAATGGAGAGGAACTAATGCCGTATGTGACCCTGTTTATTCGATAAACCCCTAAGGGTTCAGACGGATTGTCACGCCATAAAATAAGCTGATAGTCTCGTTCATCTTCGGCGATTAGAACTTGTCGGTACATTTTTTCAATGTCCGCGCAAGCTACGTATCTATTTTCGCGGAATCTTAGTAAAATGGCTATCAAATCGCCTTGTATAGCCGAACCGATCATTTGTAGATCATTCAATGATACGCCAGAACTCGACGACATACCAGCATCGAATACTACACGCAGTTTTGTAGTTGTCGAGTGTTCTCGGAACACCCCGTGGTGAGGTAAAAAATAATGCGTTGAACTATAAGTATTATTGTGTACAAGACTCATATGACCTAAATTAATATATTCGTGAATGAAATCACTGTACAACGCTTTATAACTAGGATTGCGTTGTAATCGCTTCTCTAAAGCGAAGAAGCGACGTTCAGCTTGCGCGCGAGTGTCACCTAGTAATTTTGGCGAGTGCTTAAACGGGAATCGAACTGTGAACCGACCTTCGGCGTCTCGCGTGGTTGTTTGCGTGAAATATTCCTCGCAAGCGCGCTCCTCGTCACTGCACACTGTACCAAGACTGTTGGGTAATTCTTCCAATTCCCAAAATTTGCGTAATGTTTGATTTAATAAACAATCATCATCGTCATTCGATTGCGCAAAATGACATGAGATATTTTTCATTCCCTTGTGCGTGATAGAATGAAGCGATCCCGACACTATCCAACCTAAATGCGTATTTTGAAGGAACGGGCCGCTTTTGAGTCGCATTCTCCCGTCTTGAATTAATTCCCAGAACAAATCCGCACCTAACAGTAAGTCAATCGGCTGACTATCGTAGAAAAACGGGTCTGCGAGAACCACATTATCGGGAATGCTATAATGTGCGTGTAATGAGGAGATAGGTAAATTTGACGTTATTTTTGATAAAATTAAACATTGAACTCGCGCGGTAAAACTACTGATACGCGATTTCATATGGATAGTGCAGGATTTAGTGCTCTGCGTTATCAAATTACCTACACCAAGAATTTTTTGAGTGGACTGTATGACCTGCGTATTTAATTTATCAACAAAAGATTGTGTAATAAAGGAACGTTCGCTGCCACTGTCGAGGACTGCGCGCGCTTGATGGTACGCACCCGACTGGCTGCGAACTTCAACTATAGCTGTTGATAACAGAACCGGTTTTGCGGAATGCGAGACGCTGCTATCCCCGCTATTATGAATAGAATGAGCCTGCAGTGTACTCACGTGCGTATTATCTACATGCGTAAGTGTAGATTTGTTTACATTGCTGTCCATCACTTCACAAATTAATGAATTATGTTTTTGATTGCATTTCCTACAAGCTCCGAACACACAAGTGTCGAAAGTGTGACCAGGACGCAGACAATTAATACACAACTGCTTATCCTTTACAACTGCAAACCTACCTTGCGTATCCAAATCAAGAAACTTCTGACACGAATATAATGGGTGTAGTGTGTTACATAAACAACAAGGCCTATAACTACGTGAGTTCTTTTTATGTGGTTTATTATTTTGTGTGGATCCCACATTACAATGAACCCTAGATGATGTAACTTGATTAGAAAATTTATTAGGATTACTAGTTTTATGATTAATTGATTTAATTATTGCATTATGTGACGCTAGGAGTGTTTGTAACATATCAGCCCTGCCTTTTAGAAATTCAATTAAATCCTTAAGCAAAATCGGAGTTTTAGAATTATTTTCTGTCTTTAACGTAACTCGCTTGTACTGTTCCCATTCGAGTTCTGAGGTGGGATCTAGTTTTGTACCTATCAAATAGATAATTAAAGTATCCCAGTGTTCAGTGGGTTGACCTAACAGCTTGAGCGCACGTAAATTTCTTAAGACAGTGTCAATAAGTTTGCGTAAATGGACAGGAGATTCTTTTGTTAAGCGTGGAATAGTAAAGATAGATTTTACATGATTATGTACTAAGAACTTAGTGTTATCAAATCTACCCACTAATAACTCCCATGCGACTTCATAATTATCAGCAGTAAATTCTAGCGATTCGATCACCTCCTTAGCACTATCTTTTAAAGATGATTTTAAATAGTGATATTTTTGTATTTGGGTGATTGTTTTACAGTTATGTACTAAAGATAGAAATGTGTCACGAAATTCCAACCAGTGCCCATATGAACCATCAAAACAGGGAATAGAAATGGTAGGCATCTCGATACCATTGGCATGCTTATCTATGAAGCCAGTTGTGGCCACGGACCCTTCATCAGGCGCTGTGAGACATTCAGCGATAGCTAAAACGTCATAATAATCTCGTTCAAACTCTTCGCGTGATTCTAATTGTGTAATAATCTCGGACTCCAGACTGAGGTCCTCGATTTGCGTTTGAACATCGTTAAAATCGTTCAACAAATTCTGAGAGCCTCCTACCCGCAACTTTAACTGCCTGAGTTGGACATCAGTTAATTTTTTGCCTTCAAAGGAATCAACATACTTCCTAAAAAGAGTTAACCGACACTTTATAGACGCACGTTTTTTCTTTAGATCTTTTCTCGCAGATGGACTAGGATCTACGGTAACAGCTAAATCTGTAGGCATCTTGGCAAAATGGGAAGGTAGGTAGGTACTCACTTTTTATTGCGAAGCGTAGTAAGCGCACACCACGGCGATGCGTACTTTTTGTATTTATTTAAGCACAGTAGGTAAGTAGGTAAGCACTGGAGGCACTGGAATTTCACAAGCGGAAAGGAAGGATTAGTGAAGTTCTGGTTAGCACGTCTTACCGAAAGCACTGTATTCTTTCTTCACCGCCTTTGCGTCTCTCAAGTGGGTAGATCTCTGGTACAGCTTCTGATATATTATCCGGCTTCGAAGGATCAAATTTATGTAGCGGAGTCTTGAGGGGCGGTAGAAAAAATAACTGACACGGAGACTGAGTTAAACTTGTATGACTTATATTGCGTAAAAAAGTAGTAAGTACATAAAATATTGTGGCAGCCCGTACAATGTGTGTTCGGTACGAAAGTTTTGAGTTGAGTGCTTGAAGCTATATGACGAAGCTCCCTCCTCGCCTGCGCCGAGCCGTCGTTCTATTGGTGCGCGAATATCACGCCATATCTTAGCAACCAATCAGAGCATTGCACTATGACGTGATGAGGTTAGCTGGTGCGCCAACAGAGTTTTTCCGATTTCATTTACTGATTTTTCTTTTGGATTAGGTTATTTTGACTTCTACATATGCGACAATGATCTAATTACTCAAATCAGAAGAGAAAACACTGTATCAGTACCTCCATCCAATAATAGCAAATAATAATACGCATGTACTGCTATATATAAAGTAGCGTGACGTCAGCAAAGTAGGCAAGCACCAAAAACGATACGTCTGTCATTAGGCCCCTACAAACTTTGTGATACTTGAGTTTGCTCAACTCGGAACACTGCGCAAACTTCACGGAACGGAACACCCGTTTTACTTAAACAAAATAAACGAGTTTCTCAATTAAATTGAGTTCCAAGTATTGTGAGATGAAACCCAAGAAATGCCGTCAGTTTGTAAAGAAAAAATTGTAGCGTCAACAACTGTTACGTACACATGACTAAAATAAAGTTGGTTTCATGAATGCCATTAAAAACGTGAAATAAAATCGTGGCTCCCGGCAGAAAGCCACGTGGTTCCCGGGAGAGTCGAATTTGGGCTACCCCATCTCTTCCCATGCGGTGTCGTACAAGGCGACTAAAAGATATGGCTGATTTACATCAGACAGATATATACAGCCCAGACTCAGCCTCGGATGCACGGTTCGAGTCAACATTAGCGCCCGGAAGGCGGCAATAGGCTCACCGCCTATTATGTGGGACCGAATCCAATGATTGGTGAAATGGGGGTGTTAATTCACCTCTGCCTAACCCTTCGGGGTAAAGGCGTGATTGTGTGTATTTATGTAAAATAAAAAATAAAAATCATTTATTGCCAAATAGTATTACCATGTTGAATATACTGTGACTCCACACTAGGGGAAGCCTGTCCAGTGGGTGTCAATACGTTTATAATTCACGTGAAAACATTGTTTGCTCGGGTGACATCTGAGTTTTTGGGATTAAAACATAAATTACACCTATACTGTTCCATTCACAATTTTTTACCAACAATTACATCTATAGTTTTAACTATACTTTAATACATCTCCTCGAATACGTTAGACCATCATCTCGCTTCTAAACGAAGAATACTGCACAAAGCATTGTGCGGTATGAAAGGAAGTTCATCCCACGCACGCTCAAGCTGTGGAATGAACTCCCTGCTGTGGTTTATCTAAGCGGCTACAATATAGGTTTCTTCAAGAAGGGTATTAGAAGATTTCTACAGCGTCGGCGGCACAAGGGTGACGCTACTTATATTGCACTTGTCCATAGGCCACGGCAACTATTTTACATCAGGTAGGCTGTGAGCTCGTCTGCAACCAATGTGGCATAGAAAAATAAAGAATGGGACGTACCTATATATACAGTCGAAAAAGGAAATAAGTAGGTATACACCTTTTACATTCACACATATGTTATGTATGAACCATATGAGCACATTTTATAGTTTATCTACCAATTCTGACTATACTTAAGTGATAAGATTTTGACAGAATTGACAGCCTTTGTGGCGTGGCGGTAGTGAACGCGACTGCTACGCAGAAGGCGCGGTTTCAATCCCCGCTTAGTGCAAATATTTGTATGCATGAATATGGCTATTTGCATTGGTCTGGGTGTTTCTATGTATAATATGTATATATTTGAAAAAAAGTATCTAAGTATGTTTATCCGCATTTTAGATTCCATAACACAAGCTAGTTAAACTTAGGTACTATGGGTCAAGATAGCGTTGTATAGAATGTCGTGGAATAAACAGAATAGGTATAGAGAAACTACTAATATATTAGGCACTATCCTCAGTAAGTCGAAGCTTAAAGAACATAGGACTTCTATAGAAGCCAAGGGGGGAACGGCAGGGAATTAACTTAAAGGGGGGAGGTTTAAACGACCAATGCTGTTGAACCCAGAGAAACGTAGTATCTGATATCTTAGAATTTTAGTGCGAGACCAAGAAAATGGGCGTCGTACAGCTAAAAGGTCTTGTAACAATAGAAATTAATGTATTGTTCTGGTAGTAAACTATTTGTATTTTGTAAGGACGGAGTTAGTCAATAGAAATGGCCAAATAACGTAGTATCGGCTTTTAAGTCCGGTAATGAACCTAATACCGTCCCTAGTTAGTGTTACTGTCGGTAGCTTAATGGTTAAGAAGTCGGCCTTACGATCGAGAGGTCCCGGATTCAATCCTGCCCATTACACTACTGACGTGAACCCACTCCTAGCACAAGTGAATTAGCTTAGTTGGAGGGGTTAGAGGGAATATTAGTAAAAAAAAGTATTTAATTTTCAGGTCAAACTCATTTAAAACCGGAGAACTTGCGTGAAATGTTTAATGATAGTAGAGGAAGCTCAGATATAATGATCGTTTGATGTCGAATGATCGTATATAATGAATAATAAGATCGGAAATAAAGATATAATGGCAAGCTGTTGTCTCTGCTTACCTCAAAAAGAAAAAGGCTTGAGTATTTGTATGTTTGTTAATTTTCATGATAATACCTTTGCAGCACTTTTCGAGATATTTAGACAAAAATTATAGAGAGATTAAAAAGTTTTCATACAAATCACAATAAAGGGATACTGCGAACTTTTTTTTAGCGATTATATAATATATTGTCCTTAAGTAAAATATAAGTATTACGGTAAATAATCATTAAAGTTTAAAAGTAGTCGGATATTTAGAACATCTCTGCTTCAGCGTGTTTTACAAATGGCGGACACGCATGCGCACTAGGCTCAAGAAACTTATTAATCAACATTTTGATTACTTTCAGTGAACTTCTACGTACCTACTGCAAGTTTCTTTCACTGCTCCTAAAGTTTTGTCAAAAGCTAGTATTAGCTTCCTGGTTCCATTTGAATTAAAATGTATAATACACATACAGTGTTATTAATAAATAGAGTCAAAGAAATTTTGTGTTATTAAAAATCGATTTTGAAATTACATAATATCCTTTAAGATGCTTCACCATCTCTGCTTACCCCGGTATGGTATGTATATGTATCTATACCTATTCTGTTTAATAAGATAGGTACAAATTCAACTTGAGGCAAAACTCTGTAATGATCTCCATAACGAAAACTGAAATGAATTTTGGATATAATCATATCTATTAAACTAATTAATTATAATCGTAATTAATTAGTTTTATTTATCATCTGATATTTATCAAATCATTTCGACACGTCCCACTTATTCGGCTACTCTGTGGTTAATATCATTGACATTGAACCATAGATTAATTAATGTGAACTGTCAGCTGTCACTACTGTCACAATCACGGTTATTTGCCGCCATTGCCGTGTTCCACATTCATTAAAAAAACATGTCGGATGTCATGCATTGATTCTTGACGGATTTTTGTAGTGTAATGCAGTTTTAAGTGCAATTTTTTAACACAGTAATGTCAAAATCAAAATAAGCCTATTGGAACCAATTTGATATGTTCACGATACTTTTTGTATAGATTACAAAGATTTTGGTCAGAAATTTTTGACAGTCCCATTCTAGGGGAAACACTCTACCAACTGAGCAAAACAGGCCAACGCGCGATTTCTAGAATTGTAAAAATCACAGAAAAATATGTAATAATACAATCAATTTGAAATATAGGGCTGTTCATCAACCGACAGTAATTATACATCCTGTGATACAATGTCTGCTTGACGGTAGTAGGCTCGCTCCTATTACGTGGGACCAAAAACCAAGTGTGCTAATGTCGATATTAATATACTTCTGCCCTTCGCAGTTTTGCAGGCGTGAATATATGTATGTAAGTTTTAAATACTCGTAAATTTTCAACCATTTACTAGAAGTCGGTAATCCCTGGTAATACCTATGTAGTGTTTAGTACATATAGCGCCCAGCCGCGATTAAGGCATCAATCAAATGGCGTGTGGCGCAGAAAGCCGCCACTTATCAGATTTGCCCCTATTTGTTCGCCTACTTATAAGTAATTTCCGCAAATCGATTTACTTTTCTTGAATACTTCATGTATTGGAAGTTTGACGGGTTGCAAATTGCGAATGGTCATTTTGTCTTCAAGGTGAAGCAGCTTGATTGGCCTTTATTAAAGGGCTAGACGCCATTTTATTTCTTGGTATATTAAATAGGTAATCTATGGTTCGTTTTATAGTCTATTGCCGACGAAAGGGTATCAAACTGTCAGTTCAATGTGCGATAGAGAGGACGCTTTATAAAATTTAAGCAAGCCGATATTCCCGAACTGCCCGATGTATTAAGATTGATTATACTTTTTTTGTGATGTGCTTTTTTTACTAAATTTCCTGCTGCCTTCTTTGCTAATACATATAGGTGTTACTTATCTTCTAAGGATATGCAGTATACACTACAAAGAGCAAGTATATCGACGGTTAAAAAGCAAAAGGTTACAAGCGACATTAAAGTTTCAAAGGAAAATTACTCTAAACTCTTCATGTATTATAGTGATTTTTGTGTAAACTGTCATTGTCGCTTTAGCATTTCCACTGCGAATATCAACTATATCTAATAGCTATGAAAGTCGGTCGCTAGGCGTTCTTCGCGCGACATTATATTGTGTTAGGTTCCAAATCTCACCGTGTTATAACGTGGCGTGTGACTTATATTGCAAAAGAAATACTGTGAGTGTTCAAATATTAAAGTTTTACGAGCTTACAACATGCACACATACACAGAGCCGTGGATTGGAGGAAATAGTCGCATTACTTTTAAAGATTACGAATGTGTAGGTTTGGGTAGCACGCTGGCAGAAAGGTCAAAGTTCAGAGAATAACCTAGTTTTAAGCCAGCGGGATGACGTCATATTGAAAAGTTCATAAAAATTATCGTCTGGTCTCAAAGTATCTGTTTATCACTGTTTATCACTCTCTTTCTATAGGCTCTTTCTTTTATATGGCTTTGTTTTTGAATTCCTTTTTTTAATATTAAATGTGTGTTCAATCAAAATCATTTTGCATAACGATATCTAGACCTAAAATAAGCATAGATTTAACTGGCCATGTTATAGATTCTAGAACATTATTATAAATATCTTGTAACGTGTTTTTAAATACGTTTTAAAATGCTGATTGAATAAAAGTGCAAATAGCCATTCTTGCATATAAATATTTGTACTGAGACGGAATCGCACCCAGAACCTCCGACGTAGCAGCCGAACATTCAACCGGTAAGCTACAGACTTCAATTGAGTCACTCTCGAGTATTTACCGTCTACCCTACACAACAAAATACTATCCTTAAACAGAACATAAACCAGTTTGAAGGGTTGTACAAAATCCGAGCTCATTAAAAACTTTTCAACGGCTAATGAAAATCTTATTGAACCTCCTACGAGTGCATCGTATCTCCCCCCCACCCCACGAGGCCCGCCTGAAATGGCCCGGCTAAGTGTATTACAGTCGGATCGCTGCCTTTCATTCGACACATCAAAGAAGATCCTGTTCAATCGAAACTAAATCGAATCAGTAAGCTTTGTTTCCAGATGCAAGTAGGTAAATTTGCAAAGGGACGGCGAGATATTGAGAGATTACGGCGTTCTAGTGGTACGCGATTTGAGGGTTAAGGGTATTACGGACAGGTACGGTTTTATTGTTGAGGAAATAGTTCTGTTATGGATTTTTAGTGTTAGAATTATATACATGATCTAAATATATAAAAATCATTAAAGTTGCTGTACGTTAGTCTCGCTAAAACTCGATAACGGCTGAACGGATAAATTTACTTATCTTGCTCTTGAAATGTAAAAATTCGAAGCGGGAATGGGATCTGACGCCACGAGGGCGGAAGAAAATAGGCGGTACGAAGTTCGCCAGGCCAGCTAGTATTTCATAAATTTATTTACAAATAAATTTCTAGAATAAAATACAATGTCACATGAATAAAAATCGCGTGGCACGACGACAACTCAAAGCGTGATGGCCGTCAGCCTTCACTATGGAATCACAGGTGTATCTATGGGGTTCACACACCCTGCAGCCCAAGCGAAGAGTCATCGTCCAATATAGTACAGCGTGTGTAGTATCTGGCTGGGACACAGCGAGTAGTCTCGCCCGATCCACCCCAACCGCATTTTCCAAACGCCTCTCGTGGGCCAGTCTGACTCCCACCTCATCCTAAGACCTTTGAATATGGGGAGTCGTTGGGTCCATCGGTGTTAGAATGGGAATATTCGAAGACTGTAGGGTTATCGTGCCGATTGGTATGCAAGTATACACGAATAAACAGCCGCTCGTTTCTAAGCTGGTATGTATATCGTTTGAAGAGCAAGTTTTTTTATATAGGGCACGTCAAATTGACTTCACCTCGCCTGATGGTAAGCTGAAGGCAACGTTTCAGGAAAGAGGGTCACTATTACAAACACGTGTTAATAATGGTGGCACTCAGCTTGGTGGTTTCATGAGATGCTTTTTCTCGCCCCACTCAAAGACCTGGGGCTGTAGGAAAAAGGAAAGGGAAGAAAAAAGGAAAGAGGATGTTGTTGTTGGAAAGGTTAGTAGCAAAGGTAAAGTAAAAATGCGACCAAAATCTGACCAAGTAAAATGCGGCGACGTTGCAGTTCGACTTTTATCATTAGTCACAGAAATACAGCACAGATAATAGAACATTTCTAAAATGCTGAGTAAAGATATACCTATAAAAATACAATTATCCTGTGCTATAATAGTTATAATGTAACAAAGTTGTTCGCTCGTGAATTAACTGTTGAAAACTGAAGTAGTACTGAATTCAAGTGAGCATATCACAAATTACATTTTAAACAAAGTCAGTAACAGAACGCCAACTTAATATAGAAGTTCAATAATAGTTACATTTAATATTTCTGCTATGACTCCCATTTGACCCGTTTCAAACTTCTAGAACAAAGCCACCCGCTCTTAAATAAAACGTAGTACTTTTTCTAAGAGCAAAATTCAAAATGGTCGTTCTGAGCCTGGGTTTTAATCCGCGGGTAGCTTGGTAGAGGGTTAGCAGTAGGCAATAAAGCAAGCAGGGTTAATACCACGCTGGCATCCGCACTGGCGTTAAAAACTAACCCAATATACTTCTTAAAATTACACCCGCGCCGTTGGAGGGTTATATAAGCGGACGTGATCCCGGGAAATTTTGGCAAGCGGCTGCGACGGGTTAAGATGTGCATTGACATGGATTTTGAGCGACTGTTGATGCAGTTTTTTTGAAATTATCTTGTAGTTTGGTTTAAATATCTTGTTCTATATTTTGTATATAATCAACTAAATTAATATACCTGCTAGCCCGCGGCCCAGAGGTAAAACCCTTTATCTCGAAAAAAAGCAATTTATGTAAAGAACAAGTATCGCCTATTTTTTTTTCAGTTTTTTTAATTATTTCACCAAAGTATTCTAAAGTTTTAATTGGCTGCTGAACGGATGTTAATGATATTTTTTCTTACAGAAATGGATTATCCTCTGGACTACATATATCTGGTGATAGATTCCTGAGCGTTGTGATATAGTACTTTAGTGAACAAAATCGGGCAACGGTTATTAATGCCAATAAGTATTAATGGCAAAGGGTGAAAAATATCAGAAGGGAAGCCGGTGTCAAAAAAGTTTATTCTTTATCTAGTTTGTCATGAACCATGTGATCCAGTGGGAAGTCGACAAGAATTGGGTTATAGAAACCCCTCGCCATTGATAGCTATTATATATCTATACTAATATTATAAATGTGAAAGTAACTCTGTCTGTATGTCGGTATGTTACGCCAGAATCCATTCAGTGGTTTAGGCGTGAAAGTCTAAACCACTGAATGGATTCTGATGAAATTTGGTATAGTGATAGATTAGACCATGAGAAAGGACATGTGCTATGTTTGTTTGCGATAACCGACATCCACGCGGGCGGAGCCGCGGGCAAAAGCTACTAAAAAATAAGGTGATCAATTAAACTGAATTTAATAGTTCCGCTCCAAAAAGTCCGTTCAACCGTTTTCCATTCGAATTGAAATTGTTTTCGCAATCGGCGCGGGCTTGGCGAGTTTCCCAGCCCGTACGTGGGTTGAATGCCGATAGGTGAATCGTGGCACGTACTCACCAATGACCAGACAGGCCTGAAGCCGAAGCAATGCCGTGCCAAGACGTAAGTATAGACGGCAAACAATTCTTTACTACAAAATTCAGTAGATAGAAAACAGTCTGCTAAATGTGTAAGGTTTAGCGGCTTTGTACATGCAATTTTAAATTTTCGAGAGTGAGAATGATAATGCAGAAAGATTCGGTAATATCAGGTTAGTAGAGTATGCTTTGAAGGTCCTGCTAACTTTGACGCGATAGTTTTTCAATTGGTGAAACACTTTCAACTGTGACTGTACCCACAGGCCGACTTTCAGGTATCTTTTGTAAAAAAAAAGTGTAATCTACTAACTTGTTACTTGCCAGGATTGCCCTTTTTTAATTTCACCGTGAGGGAAAATCCTTCATGGATGCTATGCCAGACTCCTACCGACTAAAACCCTCACGGTAACCGCCAACAGCCTACGGTTGGGTGCCCCAGGTAAACCCTCGGAAGGATGTCCCATGACATGTCAGACCTACGGCTACTACTGCGGCCTGGTCCTATCCCGCGTCTATGGGGCATTTTCGGGTTGCCATATTTTCATTAGGTATAACAAAACTTCCTTTATACAATAGCATTGTTCATTTCAACGAAATCAAATAGGCACTAAATTAGACTACCTACAGAGGTTTATAACTAGAATTTAACTCTGGATTTGTGTTCAAAATATCTGTCAGTTAATCCTTTCAGGTACAGAAATACACAATGACTATTTCTCGTCTTAGCTAGCAGCCATTATTTATGCAGAAACTAACTGGGTTAGTGCTTGAAATGCTATTAAATAATAATCAAACTTTGGCAAAGTTATGTGAGTTATTGTACATTGGTCATAAAGTTAATTCGTCACATTTTGTATAACTCCATGAAAGTAAATTCGTCACAGGTAGGTAAGGGGTGTTGTAAATTCGTCACAAGTCCTCATTTTACATAATTTTAGCAAAAAGTAGTGATAGCAAGCAAGCAAAGGAGTTTAGCGCTTTTTTTTTAGCGTGTGGAAATCCTTTCGGTCTCAACCTGCCGGGACTGAGCGACAGGGTGTGTGTCATCTATACTAGGGTTTCGAAAAGTGAGTTATGTATGCCATTTTATGGCATTCTAAAAAGATCTATTTAGACCCAAAGTAAGTAAACATAACTTAACTAGCGAGTACCTAGTAGTAGTCTAGAATTTATATATGAAATTAAATACTAATACTTTTTTTTTTTTTTAATATTCCACAACATTCTACACAACGCTATCTAGACCCATGGTAAGCTTACTATACATATTATACACAGAGACACGCAGAACTATGCAAATATTCTTGCATAAATTACAGCCGCGTGGTTCCCGGCAGAGAAGAATGTGGGCCACCCCGTCTTTTCCCATTCGGTGTCGTACAAGGCGACTAAGGGATAGGGTTGTTTAACATCAGACATATAGACAGCCCAGCCTCAGATATAAGCTCGAGTCAACAATAGTACCCGGAATATTATGGCAATAGGCTCACCGCCTATTACATGGGACCGACTACAATTATTGGTGAATTGTGGGTGTTAATTCACCTTTCCTTAACCCTCCGGGGAATCGGGGATAAAAGCGTGATTATATGTATATATGTACAAATTACATAAGCACGGATTGGTTGGTTTTCTTATTAAACATGGCCTTTCACTCTACATAACTCATATAATAATGGTCCAACATGCTGTCTTTTGTATATCACAGTACCAAGAGATTTCCTTCCAAGAATCAGAGGGAATAAAAAGTAGGAAAGAAAATCTCGGCTTCTAAATTGGAAACTTCAGAAGTACCACGAATAGCACCTGCCAAAAATCTTGATAGGTGCTCTTCGTGGATATGGCTAGGTGCTATTGAGCTGGGTGCTCTAAGTGGACTACATCCCAGGTTCCACCTCGGAGCTCACATGGAGATTTTATCTCCTACCATTTTCATTTCATTTTCTCATCCTTATCTTGCCCTAACTTATTAAAACCTACAGATGGATAGATTATAGTAAGCATTTACACTTGTGAATAAACGGAATGAAACTATCATTGCAAATAAGACTCTCTGTTCAACAAGATATGGTACAATTTCCAAGTATTCGTAATGTTAACCTAGATCGGTATTTTGACTACAGAAAAGGATTGCTTGGAGTGAACAGGTGGTGTATATATCGAGCTGGTTCGTACCTGCACTATTCGGTCTTTGAATGTGTTTGAATGAACGAGATTGCTTCTAATTTTGGAGCAGCTATATTTCAGGAAACTAAAGTAAAGCCAACGAAGCGAGAGAATAAAGGTAAACAATGTTTCAGCGGTTCCAAACTTTTTTATTTAAAAATGATTACGTATCACTTCAAGCGCGTTCCAGACAGGAATGAAATTGCTCATAAGATGGCGGATCTGATAGTTTAGAACCGCTGTGCTGGCAGCTTTCCTGTACTATGAAACACGCAACGACAGCTGTCGCTCGGCCATTGTCGCATACGTGTGATATGTGCGACAAGAACAGAGAAAATAATCGCTAGTTATCGCAACGTAACTCAGTAATGGTAGCTTTTTCTCTCGTCTCGTTGGCTTTACTTAAGACGTTTATATTTGTGAAAGTTCATACATATTTGCCAGATTCTACCAACTTTGATTTTTTTTTACTATAAATAGGTTTAAGGTATGATTCCATAATTGAACGTATACTAAAAATGACGCAGCACATATGCATGTAGCACATATTACATACATTACTTGTTATACTTCGATACGGATAAAGGGGACCATTGCGGTGCCGCAATGAATTACTGCTGCATGCGTTGCAGTTATTGTTGCTTCGTAATCATACCTTTAATATTTGATTAAAAGGTTCAGCTTTATTAGTCTAAATTGGTCTTCGATTTGTCAATGTTATATCCTCTTTGGGATACTTATACCCGTAAAAGTTGTCAGAAGTGTCTGTTATTAACCTGATTTTCGTTATCACGTCACTGGGGACGAGTACCTTTAGACAAAAACACAGTCCACCTGATGAAAAGTGATTATTGTGGTCTAACAACGTATGTAACGTATGGACGTCACATTTACGAACTAAATACACAATTTGGAAAAACCTTTGAGCTATGCAGTTGAAGTTGATTTTGCAAAAACTATATTCATTACATAGTTTACGAACTTTTAACATCGAATGCATAATTTACCCTACAAAACTAAACAACGTAGCATATGGCAACACTTATCAAGAGCAAAAGCATTTAAATATAGAACGTTTTGCAACAGCTCGTCTTAACAGCCACTATCTGCGCAGTTGTTGATTACCCTATTTGCTTTATTATTTCGGTGCAGTTTGCAGAGTTTCCCTATTATTTTCGTGCTGACAACATCACGTCGAAATTTACAGTCGAAAGTGCAGGATTTTGATGTTAAATAATTTCCTGTTTGTTGGCGTTCGTTCCTTTGATGTGTCAGAATTTGGAGATCTTATTAAGCGACGTCGGTGTTGCCATCTTAAGAACTAATTACTATCTACCTTAAATCTGACGGCTTGTTTGGCATATTTGTCTCACCAAATTGATTCCAGTTCACTGTCAATATTTTTATGAATTTGTATTATAGTTTTTTTTTTGCAAAACGGTGAGCGAAAAATGTTTCACACGTTTGCGGCCAGGTGGCGTTAATTCAATATCACACAATCACCGTTTACTCGTCACCGGTGCATGTGAGAAAAAACTCGCTCTAGGCAGTTCGTTCAAATTCAGATGTACAATACATGCGGTATATATTATTAGTAGTAAACAAAAAAGAAGTAATTTATAGTTGAAGTAAAACGCAGTAAACAAGGCCGTTAAGCACAAACGACCAACTAACGCGGCATAATACCCTGTTTATTACTTCAAGCTGTTAACTGTACTTCTGTTTCCTATACCTACTACATACATACATAGGTAGCGGTAGAGTTCGACTGATCCATACTTCCATACTAATATCATAAATGCGAAAGTAACTCTATCTGTCGGTCGGTCTATATGTTACGCTTTCACGCCTAAACCACTGAACTGATTTTGATAAAATTTGGTATAGGGGTAAATTAGACCATGAGAAAGGACATAGGCTATGTTTGGTCGCTATAACCGACATCCACGCGGGCGGAGCCGCAGGCGAAAGCTAATATGTCAGTTCAATTTCCACCTAGTGTAATTTTAGAAGGAAGGAGGAAGAGGAATTTTATTGTTAATACGATATCAGATGGACCTTTGAATTATTTTGTCAGATTGAATTTATAGGTTTAGATTTCAGGGATATCCTTTCATTTAATTGACCATGTTTATTAGAGAGATTTGATCCTTATGATTGCCACTATCGACAGAAGCCATAAAAATACAGATATGATATCTTCGAATTTTAGTGGGTTCCTAAACTGGGTGTGTTAATCGAGTTTTCAAAAATCTTTGAAAGCAGTTTTGTTTCTTGAAAAAAATTAAGGAATGTTTTCTTTCGAGTAGTTCCCTTCCAGGAGGCATTAAAATCTTCACACCCCGAATACCTACTGGAATATTTATTATGATCAATATACTTATGCTATTCTCCCTCCAGGTTAGGTAGAACAAACAGCTCGCTGTCGCCTTTTGTCTTTACACGAGCTTTCTCTATTGCAATTTAACCCACGCAGGAGGAACGGGTTTGATTCCCACTCATCTATACTAAGATTATAAATGCGAAAGTAACTCTGTCTGTCTGTCTGTCTGTATGTTACGCTTTCATGCCTAAACCACTGAACCGATTTTGATGAAATTTGGTATAGGGGTAGATTAGACCTTGAGGAAGGGCATAGGCTATGTTTTGCCGCGATAACCGACATCCACGCGGGCGGAGCCGCGGGCAAAAGCTAGGTGCAAATATTTGTATTCATGAATAATGGCTACTTCCATTGGTTTGGTCGTGCCTCGGAGAGGACGTTCAGCTGTTGGTCCCAGTTGCCATACGAACATCTAATATGGCAGTTGTTATGGGGTATTTGGAGCTCTAAAAAGACCATCAATTGGTCTAACTGCAATGCTTGGATATTGTCAATGGGTGTGGAGATCAGTTGGCAGTTGCTGCACAGAAAATATAGAAGTTCAGCCAAGCCTGCAGTGGTAAAGCAGACCCTGAACCCCGAGTCGACCGGAATTAACGCTAGAATGAAAGAAGATTACCTTGCTAACTTCTGTCCTAAATAAAAAAAAGATTCCTTCAAATAAAGAACAAACTTAAAAAAAATATTGACACTACATTTCCAGATACAAAAAAAGTTTCATTCAAAAAAAGAATAAACTAAAAAAAATATTGACATTTTATGGTTGTTACGAATGGCAGTTTAAATTGCCAGTTGTCAAATTACACGGCTGTTATCCCTGTGCTGAGGGGCAAGTAACAAAACAAACTGAACGTGATAATTGCTCCAATTTGCAGAGGGCACACGGCGTCTGGCGTATTGCTAATGACGTCACATCTCCTGCGTGTCCACTCTGAGACAAGTAAAATGATTTTTTAAACCAAGGATTGATTAATGGTAAGTGGTTATCGTAAGCCTATGAGCTAATAAAATACAAGAAGTCACACTTACATGTTATGATATGAATCATCTGATATTTGAGATCCGATTAATAGAACCTATATTAGTTAATCATCATATCGTCATTCTGTCGGCCTGCTATTGATTTTGTCCGGATCAACACCGATCTGACCTTTCAACCCTAAGAGGAACTCAGCCAGAGCCTCATTGGTCGCTCAGGAAGATGCATGCTGAGATTGGTTTGGGTCTCACGGATATTAGTAACGCTCGCCTTAAAGACGGATAAATAGACGGGAAATTTAAATCACATTGAGCGTGTCTCGGTAGCCGAGTTGGTCAAGGCATTCTCCCTGTAAGGGAAAGATCGCGAGTTCGAGTCCCGCCCGAGAAATTTAATTTTTACCTATGTATTTGATATTACACTATTTAATCAAAAACTTCCGTGAAATACAGTTCTATACGCAATAGAATATATTCTCAGAACTATATTCTAGAACATTCTAGTGCTATTCACAATTCCGCGCACGGTTCCGTTCAGAAACTGTTCTCAAAGCGCGCAATACTAAATTTCACACGCACCATTGCTCGCCCCGTTCGGGGATACGCTTTTAAAATTTACTTAATATATTTCCGTGTGGCGCCATCTGTGTGTTGGGTACTTCAACTGTTTTGTTTTTTTTATTGTCTTCCGTAGCAACGATATTTCGCGCGAGTGTCGCGAGCAGAGCTAGCGGGTTTTATTTATATGTACCGTTCATTGTTTTATTTCTTAATGTGGATATTAACGGTTCCATAATAATTATGGGGTAGGTACAGGTGTGTTAATTCGCTTATTTTGCTAGTTGTTAGTTTTTAGATAAGGGACAAGTGAAATGCTGTCATCCTGACATCTTGCAAAATAATAGGTTTTACAAAAACGGTTTTGGAGGTTTTACCTCCCAAACTCTAGGAGAGAAGAGCTCAAAACATTTATCCCAACTCAGGCCTTGAACTCTGAACCGTATACATAACAATCTAACAGGTTAACGACACCGTATATTAGAAATAAATATATTTTTATAACTAAGAAGCTACGACGCTACGAGGTACTACGGCGTAGTGGTGTAGCTACGGCGTAGCACAAAAGATACGCTTGTAAAACTTAATTGACCGGAATAAACCGTAGCAATAAAAAAGCAAGTTATTTATGGTTCGTTTTTATCGAACTCATGTAGAAAATACCACAGTATTGCTCTTCAGTGCTCTTGTTTTTAGATTTTATTTTTAGTATACTCATGCCCACATAAAATAACAGAATTTTAAGCATGTAGTAGATGCTGGACATTTTTTAAATAAGGCACATCAATATGCCATTACCACACCTGATGGTAAGCTGAAGGCTAAGTCTCACGAAAGAGGGCACCATTACACATTCCAAAAATGTTACAATGGAGGTGATACCAAATAAATAAATAACATTTCAATGAACAATTTAGTCTGAAATGTTGTTTTTTTTAATAAAGGACACGTTAATTTGACTTCACCTCGCCTGATGGTAAGCTAAAGGCCAAGGCTCGGAAAGACGGTCGCCATAGTATAATTATAGTGTTCATAACACACCACCTTTTACTTATTGGTCCTTCGAACTTGGCTCGAAGGACCAAAGAGGAAAGGACCAGAGCTGGTAGCTGTACTATAATATCATCTCTTATTAACTTATTTGACTAGTTACCTTAAAGTACAAGTTGGTTAAATAATAGAAATAAAACAAAAACCAAATTGTAATCTTCTGACCTCGCGTATAAAATAATTATGTTTGGTTCACCTAATTATGTGTGTTTATTTGTAAATATAAATACAGGAACTGTACTGTTTACTCGGCTTGTGCGGAGGTAACAGAATTAATTTGTTTAGGCTGGTCCTGGTGCGCTCTTCGAAGGAATTTTCAGCAAAGAAATTAAGCTATTAGGTTGAATATTTTATTGTACAGTCAATGTCATAAAATATCTTGAGGACAAAGTCTCAACATGATCTTAAAACTCTCGTTTTAGTAGCAAATCAAACTGTTTTATTGATTTAAATTGAGTTATTGACCGAATTAAAAGTGTGTAACAAATATCGGAACAATCAGGCAACTGAAAGGGTGTAAAAAAATAAGATCATTTTGTTTATCAACATTTTTCTGATAATGACTGTAGTTAATTATTTTTCACTCGAATCTCACATGCAATGAAATAATTAAGGGAAAATTTATCGTCATATTGTTAGAAGACGATAGCTACGGAAATTATAGATATCCAACCTAGTAATTATTAGTTCAAAATAATTACATTGACTTCGTTATTTCGATAAGACTTAGCTAAGTCATATTATATTTTTATGTCACTGTCAGTTATGTTACCAGATTTGACGGATTGTCAAAGACAATCGGTACTCAGTACTAGTTATGAATCGAAATTCAGAACTAAATATTGGTCTAGAATACGGGCCTAGTTTACTGACTGGTCGCAAAACAACAAAACAAAATACGAATAAAATTTAAGTATCTATGCTTATCCACATTCTAGAACTACCATCTATCCATATACTTACACCTGTAAAACCCCAAAGGGGTAGGCAGAGGTGTATTAACACCCACCTTTCGCCAACTATGATTTTCACTCCCACGTAATAGGCGGCGAGCCTATTGCTGCCAAGCGGACACTTAGACATGGACTGTATGTTTACTGTCGGATAGAGATGTCATTTACGACACCCACGAGAAGAGATGGGGTGACCCTATTCTACTCCACCGGACGGCAAAAAAGAGATATTGTTTGATAAAAGTAATTTTGAGTACGCTGACCGGCTTTGAAATTGACCGAGATTCTCCTGACCTCCGAAGTGATTAATAACAAATATTCCGAGAACTATTCGAAGAGACGGCAATTACTTAAGTTTCGAATTAATCGGAGGTATCGGAGGTATCGGACCTCTGCGGAGGTACTTCGGAACAGCGTCCGAGCTTTGTGCCACTGCTAACAAAGAAACGTAATACTTGAGAAGTGGTTTCGTTTGTAACAATGTTTAAAGGTCTCACCTCATCATTATTTCTACGTCATCATCATTATCTTTGCGTTAGTCCCGGCCTTAGAGTCTAGGATTCGCTTAAATATTATTGATTTTTTCGGCTATATTGGAAGTGAATGTTGTTTGACCTCCCAGCCTGTGTTATTGTTGCCTACCAGCCTGACTATTGACAGTTGGGGCCGACTTTAAACATACCCTCTTCAGAGTGTATGTTAAAAGTCGTGCTTCAGCACGAAAGCGCTAACATGAAATACATATCACTAAACGTTCACTTATCCAAATGGTTGTCATTTAGTCTGGTAGCTTAAACCATTGATCGTTTACAGAGCTTTTTATAAAGAATACTAGTAACTGATGTTAAGTGGGGGTTCGACAGCCTCCGTGGCGTGGCGGTGGTGAATACGGCCGCTACGCATATATGCATTTGTATGCATGAATATGGGTATTTGCATTGGTCGGGTCGTGCCTTTGAGAGCACGTTAAGCCATGGTCCCGGTTGCCATACGAACATGTATGACAGTCGTTATAGGGGAAATGTGTGAAATGGCCCACATAGAAGGGCTGATCACCCGTCCGGTCATACAGCGTCCCCACTGGCAGTAGTACTAGTAGTAGTAGTAGGAGTAGGTTCACGTCAGCAGTGTAATGACCAGGATTCGAATCCGGGGCCTCCCAATCTTAAGACCAACTCCTGAACCTTAGTGTTTAATTTTTTGGCTACCACACTTAATTTAAGCATGCTTATATTCACTGCACTGAACAGCAATCGAAGCCGTGACTTCTGAAGTAGTAGTGAAACTCATTACTGCCACACAGGTCCTTGTGACTGCACGAAGTGTATAAGTTCCAGTACAACTTAGTTCAAACATTTTGCAGTACGTAATAAAGGCAGTTCGCAGCGGGACTTCAGGTTTTAATTTCCTACAAAAATGTCGACTTCAGAGCAAAAATCCGTGTTTATGAACGCTGATATAATATTTTTCTTTACAAGTAACTTGCGAATGTGAAAAAGTAGTGCAAATACACCCAAAGCTAATTAAACTGTTGCCAAGTGCTTCAAAGCTCTGTTTATGGATAAAAAATTGTTTGTAGTTTGACTGTTCTTTACTCAAGTGGTATTTTATTTATTTTTACACAAATAAACTTCAGCTTAAAAAAATATACATTCATAAGTATAAGTAAAAATTATACATGTATAAAATATCTGATTAATAAGTGTAGGTAGCATCTGCATCCGAACTAGGACAAGCCTTTATCTCGGTTTACAAACTTGTTTGTATGAAGGGTACATGGCTGAAAAGTGCTAAGACTTTGGTTCCCTAGTCGAGTAAATTCGTAGAAAATGAAACTTGAGGTTAATTTTGAGTAGGCGCTCATTTTAAGTACCTATTATATTCATTCAAGTAACACTCGGGAATGTAATTTTAATGTCGATTTTTTCAAACAAAACAAAAAAATAATTTGGAAAATCAATTTCAAAACTTCACAAAAATATTAGCTATTATATAGACTGTTTTTTTAAGTATTTCAGTTTCCCAAATTACTGGAATAATTGTTGTGTATCATAATATTACACAAAACAACTATAACTTAACTTATATAGTTATAATAAAATAACACTCGAATTCTCGAATTTCTGAACTTTATTAGTCTCTTAAACAATTTCATAGTATCCACATAAGCACTTAATATGTCTATGCAATAACCTAGAAAAATGTAAGCGATCATTGCCAACATAATAAAACCTAACAGCTCAAATAAAACAGAATTACACTACAATTCGCACTTGACTTCTCTTTTTCTAAGCAATAAAAACTTAAAGCATTTTACGTTCAGGACTTACGTGTGGAAAAAAGACAGGTATATCTTTTAATGAGAGTTGGAAAGAGACAGCGTTTATATGGGAGGCAATAAAAATAAACAGTTGAAGTTGGCAGCTACGTCATACTGTGGAACGTTTTCTTAAAATGTTGAGTAAGGGCCCTTTGGCAGGATTGTTAAATGTTTCGTTCTAAATTTTTTGTACCACGTAGTTAGAAAACTAACACGACACTTTTTAAGCGCTTTTTTTGTTAACTGACGTCTATATTTCCCTGAAAAAGTAGGGAGTTAACATTTAATAATATTTTCCAAGAACTTTGCTTAAAATAAGAAGAGCCTGTTGTCGATCAACGGTGAAATTAATCCTTCGGTAAGTAGTAAGTCCAAGCGAAAATTAAATCGCAAGTTTACGACTAATTTTGAACGGAGTCGATCGTGATTTGGAATTATTCACACTGATTCCGATGTTTCAACATTAAGATCTTAAAACATGTAACGAAGTTGTGCATTCCCTAATAAAAGGGGACAAAAGTAAGTTACCAACCTACAGAAAATACGACAATAGGTGCCAACATGATTATATGACGCGATATGTGCTCGTGAATTGATGAAGGGTGATTGCTCAAGAACTCCCCTCGCACCCGGAGCAATGATGTTTGATGGATGGGCGTTTGTCTATTGTATATTTTACTGATGACATCCTGGGTTGTGTACTACGCATAGCTGATATCGGGTGTGTAATAGTTTGTCTCATCTCAAGATAATTTTGAAGTATGAACAACAGGATTTTATTCCATCGGGGTTGGGAGTTCAAACGGGAAGCTACGACAAAAGTTGTGTAGCCAAAAAATGTAGGAGCAGTGAGTAAGTGATAAGCAAATCGAGGTGAAACCGGCCACAACACTGACGTGATCATTATGATGTGACACTTTTTTAAATAAAGAACACGTCAATAGCTGAAGTTACAGCTCGCCTGATGTTAAACTAGTTATATTAAATAGGTTAACTATTACAGAAACCAACAATGCTACAATCTTAGTCCTCAGTTTGACGTCCTCATCAGATGCTTTTTCACTCCACTTAAAGGACCCAAGACTGCAGGAAGAAAGAAACACGAGTGCTGGGAAAGAATTTGAAGTCTTTATAGTGCGGAAAACAAAAGTTGAATGTACATATCAAATGAAATAATCGATTTCTACAATCAAAATAAATGGCCTTTGCTTTTCATTCGGTTATTTATTATTATGATGTACCACAGATACCAGATACGTATTTACGGCGATACCAAATGAATGATAATATTATTTTATACAAGTTTAAACGAAGTTATCGCGATGCCCCGAGCGTCCGCAGTCCCAAGATAAACTGAAATTTCTCATTCCGCCACAATAAAGTTTCGCCGCCATTTTTTTACTCCGCCAAATATTTCAAAATACTTTTCTATTTGCTTTGGATTTTGTACAGAGTTTGTACAAATTGTTTCGATGTGACTCCCCGAATAGCTGGTACCCGGATTGATCAGTAGAATGAAATTCAGATGAGTTTTCATGATTGCAAACTTGTGGGATTTTGTTTTGCATAAGATTTTTTTGTGATGTTCCGTCCGTAACGACAAAGTTGTTTGAGCCGCTTGCTTTTTTTACTTCCGAATTATAAAAGAGACTGCAAAAGCGTATGCTACAATTTGGCGTACAAAAATAAACAAACACAATGTCAATCTTTTACAAACATACGATAACTTTTTTCTATTTTTTCTGCTCGCAGAGATACTAAAATAAACAGATTATGTATACCCACGAGATTATGATAAAAAAATATACGTTTTTGGGATTCGGAGATACGAGTATCGTATTTATCCAATGATATCTTTTTATAAAGTATCCTAAGAAAATATCAATAACGAAAATACGGTCAAACATTAAACATGAAGCCGGATATAAGTAGATCTCGATGCCCAAATCCCTTGGAGGATAACAGACACTCACAAATTATAAGTGGGCGTAGTGAAAACGGCTCCTTGGGCGCTCATAATAATATCTTGGAGCGAAAAATGGTTCGCATGCGGTGAGGGGGGATGCGGCGTGCCATGACCCGTATGGTACAAGCCATACGCGAAGAGCGGCCTTAGTTCTTACACTCGATTACATTATTCATCCCGTGTTAACGGCTTCGCGTCTCGATGTGAAATTTGCGACAAGATAGATTCAGTTTGAATATATTGTATAGAAACGAGGTGCAATGTTTACGACGTACAAAGGAACCTTGATAAAGCTGGGAATTTGGAATTTGGAATTTGGCCATAATGCAGAAAGCGGTGCTGGGATGATATTTACACAAATGCATATTAATCAAAAGCCCAATTGATGCCTGTATGTGTGTGAAATATATATGGCTACAGGACCTTGAATTCTGTCTCTGTCTGCCTAGAAGTTCTAAATTTGTGAGATTCATGATAAACATATATATGAAAGAGCGCATTTCTGCTTTCACTTTGGAACACGAGGACTACCCCCAAACCTCGAGAAGAAATTCGGTACCAGAGGATCGTAGCAGTTGAGGTTCGAAGGTTTTGGTGGGGTCCCAAAAATCCCAAAACTATGCCTGTTACAGCACCAAAAAAGACATAACATAACATAACATAAACTCACACCTGTATTCCCCGAAAGGGTAGGCAGAGGTGCTAGCACCCACATTTCGCCAGTTTATGTTTAGGTCCCAATGTAATAGGTGGCGAGCCTATTGCCATTAACCGGGCACTTATAAACCTGCGATAAATACACACATAACTTCGAAAAGCATCGAAAAGTCATTGGTGTGTGCCATGGTAAACCTGGGATCGAACCCGAGACCTCGTCTCAGCAGTCCATTACCCATACCACTAGGCTATCACTAGCTACCAAAAAAGACAATTAAATATTTCTAATAATTATTATCAAGAACACAAATTCTTTCACTTGCACCAGCTTACAGGGAGCCATAGTTCTAAATTGACTGGAGTCGAGCTCTTAAATCGACGCCTGTACATTTCTCGTATTCTATAGCAGCTGATAGTTTGTTCATTTAATGTCCGAACAAAGCAGTCGATGTACGCTATCCATTGGGATTCCGTTCGATTACCCGGCGTCTGGTCTCGCAGTGCAAGTGATACAGCATTATTGTATACAATAAGGTGTTTAAATTCTCAAGTTTGGTGAAGGAGAAACAAAGGACGTTTAATTATATTTTTTTGATGAGTCACATCCTTTTATTTTAATAGATTTGATGACATTTTTGTAAAATGTCGGTCTTTGTTTCACTTTTTAAGCAGTCTTATCTTACCCGGATCAGCAGTATAGTGCCTAAAAACACCTAGTAATGACATTCAGGAAGTTCTAGGGAAGTTAAACGGATTTGGAATTATCATCGAAATTAATCACAAGTAAGTTTCCCTCTTCTTACAATCCTGGGTCCTTTAAGCGGAGCGTGAAAAAGCAGTCGAGGTCGTCAAATTAGGGACCACAGTTTTGGGATCAACATAACAACATAACATAAACTCACGCCTGTATTCTCCGAAGGGGTAGGCAGAGTGCTAGCACCCACATTTCGCCAGTTTATGTTTAGGTCCCAATGTAATAGGTGGCGAGCCTATTGCCATTAACCGGGCACTTATAAACCTGCGATAAATACACATATAACTTCGAAAAGCATCGAAAAGTCATTGGTGTGTGCCATGGTAAACCTGGGATCAACAACATATGGAATTATGGCCCGTATCTTCTGGACTGCATGTCAGCTTTTTACCTTTTTGTAAAAAAACTGTTATATTCAGTTTCCTCGAAAAATCGACAAAAAAATTACCTTATGGTGACAATTGAGCGTTGCTTCTGTACAGACTTCAAATTACCTTTAAATAATATTTTTAAAGACTTCATACTTAGTAAGGTAATACCCATAAAAATCTCTCGCTTAGTAATAAAAGTATGTTCAATATAAGCTTTTGCGCAATGGACTACATTAAAATACGTTTACTATGAGCGTAAGGTGAGTACAGAAATCAAAAACACATTTAAAGGGACATCGTCGACTTCTTCGTGATCTTAAAGCCTCGTCAAACCGAATGATACCGAATAAGATTTGCATACGAAAGACATAATAATAGTCTTAAAATTTTACTGGGTGAGATAGAGAAGACGAGGTTTATCTTAATTGTGTTACTTTTTTACAGCCTAATTTTATGGTCATGGTTTGTGATATAACTAATGTTGAGATTGTATAAAGTTTCATTTATTTTATGGATTATATTGGTGGTTTAACCGACTGCGGTGAGGCTAAAAACGGAGGAAGAAATGTGTTATGTTTGAACTTTACTGTCTGTTACGATGTTCTTACATAGCCAGGTGTATCGATTTTGTTGAATGATATTTGAATTATGAAAAATCTAAATGGTGGATTTTTGGCACTAAATTGTCTTATTTTTTTGTGCGGCTATTTGCCCAAATCCAAACATATACATTAAAGAGAATTTGAGACCAATATGAGTCAAGGTCAGAAAAAAGAAATTAACTTTTGCCATATTTTATTATTGGTAACACTAAAGCTCATCAATAGCTACTACACAAAAGAATTTTTGACCTGTTTTTGCATTTCCCCATTTCTTTGTTTAAGCTCCCCAATTTACTTTACAGGTGGCATAGCACCAGTGACACCATTAGTGTTTCACATTCACAGTCCCCGGTAACCGGAGACCTTCTGATACTTTAGCAACACCAAGTTTTGGACACAAAAGACACAACACAAGTATACACTTCTAAACCGTAATGATATTTTTTTAAAAATTAATAATACAAAACCTGTACAATAACAAAGTAATTTTTCATTCGTTTATAAAGAGTGATTTGAAAACACCGTCCCTGAAGCGAGTTGGCGGAGACTCAGTTCAGCATTGTCACGTCCGACAAAAGGACTCACGCTCAAGTATCAGTTAAAAATGATAAAAAATAATGCGAATTCACTCGCCTTAATATAACAGACGATCGTTATAGATAACTGAGTTTTTAACGTTAAATCGCCTTCTCAGTGCTTAACGATCGCGTCCTTCGTTAAGCGCGAGTGATTCAGGTAGTCGTTTGTGTTCGAGTGCTCTTTTTCATTTGTAAAAGTATTTTAAATTGACTCTAAAATGAGTTTTTGTATCGTTATTGCTGCGTTAGCGACGATGAGCCACTTGTATAAGAGATGAGATGCAATTTGTTTTATAGTTCATTGTTGATATTGTTCATCACCTCTCTAGGTGTCCGGAGTTTATCCGGACAGCTTTGGGTGTAAATAATTTCTGTAATATTTAAGAGAGAGAGGTAAATTAATGGTGTGATAAATTTTCTTAAAGTGTTTTTTTTAATACAGTCGTGATGCTTGTTATATTGTTTGCACGTTATTAAGTTTTCTTAACACTTACCTATTGCTGATTTTTCTTTATCCATGCGTCAGTCACATCCAAAGCAATAAAAAAGTTCACTACCGTGATCAATGTTTTTTGTTTTGGCTTTTATAGGAACGACTGATTCCGTAAACAGAGGATAGTTAGTGCCAGTTCTTCACCATAATCTTTAGTGACAAGTCAACGTCTCTAGCCGGTACACCTCCTGATGGATGAGGCTTTGGAGTAGGTTTTCCATTCTTGGTTAGGGCTTCAAGGCAAAGCCTCTGCTTTAACCGGGAACAACGCTAAGAGGGTAACAATTATCCTGTACTTCCACCACTACTGCCAGTGGGGACACTGTTGACCGGACCTGTCCGGACGGGTGAACAGCTCTTCTATGTGAGTCATTTTACCCATTTTATTTACACAACGACTGCCATATATGCTCGTAACCAGCACAGACGGCTTAACAGGTTCTCTGGGAACGTAACACAGATACAAATAGACATTATTCATGCATACAAATATTTGCAATGAGCGGGAATAAAACCCGAATCCTCTGCGTATCAGTCGCGATAAACTATAACTATTTAATAATACATTCCAATAACATAAGTCCTTTGTTCTATAGTATATTAAGTACCAAACAGACTTTTGTCTGTTCATCCAAGTCTATAATAACTATAATAAGTGTCGGTGACGGTAGGTACCGGCGCAATACAACAATGGCCGGTATTTACTTAATATTGCCACCATTAATCTTACGCGCATCGAGCTCGCTATCCGGCGATATTAAACGGGACTCCGGACAGTTTTGATTTCAGTGGATAATATTGTTTATCATGTTTATGTAATAGAATGATAATATAGGTACGAGTACTAAGTTATTCGGTGATGTGATAATGAAATGATGAAAACAATAATGAAAATAGAAGAAGCGAAAGTTGTATGCCGGTATTCTACTCGTTATACTTACCTCAGTGAAAGATACGTGTCTATATGTATGTATGTTTATTACACCCAATGATTTCTATGTAGATTAGTTGCTTTAAATAAAAATTGAGTCACTCTTCGGTTCTTAAGTCCACCAAAAGATTCGATGGCTCCCGACACGACAAAGCTCTTTATGTTCATTTATTAATTTAAGGAATAATTAAAATCAATAAAACAACAAACTATAATTGAAACATAATAGTCGTATAGTCAAGTCTGCTTTCCCAGAACGATTAAGCACATGTAAAAAACCATTAACATCCAGAATTATACCTACCTAATAAGCTCAGCAAAAATTAAAAATTATAGCACTATATTTTGAATTACTCTTCCAAATTAATAAAGTGATGGCTTACATGGAGGTTTAGTGCTTTTCTGTCTTATTTGACATGTGTCAGGCGTGCACAGCCCGCGCTAAAATTTTAATGCAAATGGCGGACGCTCTTTATGAATAGTGGGTGATACTTAAAAGATTTAATGAGTGAATATAATAAATCGTAAGTGATGGTGCTGGAGCGTTTTAGTTATATTAATAAAAATGGATAAGTGCTTTTGTTATTACACAGTATGGTGCTCTTTGGCCGAGAGTAAATAATGAAATACGATAACCTCAGTGGGGTATCGGTGGAGCTAAACTGCTCAGTTAGTAGCGGGTTTGATTCCCGTTCAGTGTAAATGTTTGTGTTCATGAATTGCCGTGTGTGATTTTGTTTGGGTTTATGTACAAAACATAACATAACATAACATAAACTCACGCCTGTATTCCCCGAAGGGGTAGACAGAGGTGCTAGCACCCACATTTCGCCAGTTTATGTTTAGGTCCCAATGTAATAGGTGGCGAGCCTATTGCCATCAACCGGGCACTTATAAACCTGCGATAAATACACACATAACTTCGAAAAGCATCGAAAAGTCATTGGTGTGTGCCATGGTAAACCTGTGATCGAACCCGAGACCTCGTCTCAGCAGTCCATTACCCATACCACTAGGCTACCGCAGATTCACAATAATGTATAATAATATGTACAAAACCTCTAAGAAAATGAACTCTTAGAACTTTAAGAAGTTGATCAGTCTCTGTAACTATGCCCTTCTTCATCTTAGCGTTAATCCCGTCGCATCCAAAGTTTTCAGCTTCGAGTTTGGGGTGCGCTTTCCCAGTCTAACCGTGGATTTGGCTAAACTTCGATGTTTTCTGTAACGCGATTGCCATCTGACCTCCACAATCCAAAAGCGATATCGAAGCATTGCAGCTAGACCAGTTGTTGGACTTTTGAGGGCTCCAACTACACGTAACAACTGCCATAGATGTTCGTATGGCAACTGGGACCGACGGCTTAACGTGCTCTCCAAGGCATGACCAGACCAATGCAAATACCAGATCATGCATACAAATATTTGCATTGAGTGAGGATCGAACCCGCACCTTTTGCGTAGCGGTCGCATTCACTACCGCTACGCCACGGAGGCTGCCTATTCTTCTATTATATAGGTAACTATGCACAAAAAACATAAAATATGATATGCTAATTTTACTATTGAATATTACGTTCAAGTTTGCATGGATTAAATAATAAAGCATGTTTATTCGTATTATATTATTCAAATTAAGCTATGCATATTTTGGGTCTAGATAGCGCTGTGTAGAATGCCCCAGAATATTTTATTATTCCATACAAAAATTAAATATCCTCATAACAAATCCTTCATATATTTATACATCAAATTACATGTACTTTTAGATACAAGGACTTCCTACATACAATGTTATAAGTAGAAAACATATATAATTGAGTGGGAGACACCTGATCCCGGGAACCTTCCCGTAAGTACGCACTTTCGTGTGTATCTCCCAACTTGTGTATGATTAAGTGGAGTAGGGATCTGATGCTCGCTTCAAGTATGTTTCTTTGTAAGGGAATCTTTTGTGCGTTACGATATGAACATCATTTATCTATAAATGTAATTTAGTTTTTGTTAAGCAGTTGAATAGAGTAATGAAATTTGGAAGCAATGGAAATTTAATAGGAAAAGGTTTGAACCCGCTACTAAGCCCTTTCTAGGAGAAATACTTTAATCGACTGAGGTATCTGGATATTTATAATCTACACGTATAAAATTACTTGTCCCGACTGACTGAGTGACTGACTGATTCATCAACTCAGAGCCTAAACCACTGGACCTACAAACTTGAAATTTTGACAGTAGATGCATTTTATGATGTAAACATTCACTAATAATGGATTTTTGGAAATTCTGCTACTAAAGGGGTGAAATAAGAGATTGAAGTTTGTGTGAAACTACGTCATTTTCAGAGTTCAATGCACTAAACTTCATAAACCTGTGTCTTTTAAGATATAAATGAATCAGCGTTTTTCAAAATTTAACTACTAAGAGGGTAAAATAGGTGATAAACGTTTGGATGGAAAGTTCACCATATAAGTCACTATCTAATATGGAATACGATTTTTTTTCCGTAATTTACGCCCGCGTGGCGTCCGATCCCGTTCCCGCTGCACCCTCTACTATATTAAGCGTGCATTTTACATATCAACCTTCTTATTGAATTACTCTATCTATTAATAAGAAAACCGCAACGAAATTCGTAGCGTAGTTTTAAAGATATAAGCATACAGCATACATAGGGACGGACAGACGCGAAAATCTACTTTCCTATATACTATGTAGTGATGTAATGATAATATAAAACACTTAGGCCGGTATTCTAGAATGACACTCAGCCTGAATCTCGTTTCATCTGAGGACAGATTGTATAGACAAAATGTCAAACAATCAATCTGTTTATACAATCTGTCCTCAGATATATCGTTTCTAAAATCCGGGCCTTAACTCCTATTTAATTTTAATTCTGATAACGTGGTATGTAACCACAACTCATATGGTGGAATAGTAAAAGCCTTTTTGAAAACATACCTTTAAAATACGTCAGCAAAAAGCTCGTTCGTCAATTAGCAGCTGTACCCGGCTTGCAGGTGACGTATACACAATATCGCAAAGCCTGTTCTATTTTTCTAAATCTAGATCCATTAGAAGCATGACAGGCATCCTACTTCCTACTAATATTATGAACTAACCAACCCAGCCAGCTTTGAGCGTCGCATATTTTGAAACCCTGTACAACCCCTTTGAGGTCGTAATAATTTAGTCTTCAAATGAAATGTCGTCAAAAATTAAAAGAGACATTAGCTCTTGTTTCTTTGCTATGCGTGCTATGACGTGCTATGCGTCATAGGCAAAGTACACTGTAACTAGGAAATAATATTATATAAACAACACGTATCAATAAACAATAATGTCAGCACTAAACTTATATGAGTAAAACCCCACTCTAAACCTCAGTAAAATCATGTAGAATAATTAGTATATAAGAGTGTGTAAATAGCAAATAAATTAATCTTGTTCCAACTGGTAAAACATCTTTTACTTACTCCGCAATATTGGTGACCCCGACGTGATTTCCTAGTGCTGATATAATTGCAGGCCAACTGCAGCCCTGAAAAGGTTTTCAGCAGCAAACCTAGGAACTATCACAGATCACGGTGAAGCCATATAAGGAAAAATTTACCCAACAGCCCACCAGCTTACCGACCACCACCATCAGCGAAATAGCACATTTCAGTTGGCTTCCCACAAGCGGGTCTAACCAGCTGAAATTTCAAGAGGCTAAACGCAATCATGGCACCGATAATTCCAGCCGGAACACCGTCAAAAAACCCCGGCACATCAGCTGAATCAATCAGCGACAGCCAGGTGGTGGCTGCAATTAGCATTACGGAGAAAATACCATCGTTTTGGACAGATTCACCGCGCTTATGGTTCGCGCAATTCGAGGCCATCGTAGCCTCCCAAAAGCAAGGTGACGAATATAAATATAATAGCGTCATCGCAAAATTACCAAAAGAGGTCATACATCAGGTTAGCGACATCCTGACGTCACCGCCAAACGCAGACAAGTACCTTAAAATCAAGGAAAGATTAATTGCGTGCTATGAGGAAAGCGAACAACGACGCTTCCACAAATTGCTATCGGAGATGGACCTAGGTGACTCAACACCATCACAGCTGTTGAGAAAAATGAAAGAAGCCAGCTGCGACAAAATGACCGAAGATACCATCAGATTATTATGGTTCAGACAGCTTCCGGTATCAATCACCTCCATATTGGCAGTCTCCGAAGACCTCGACCTCACAAAATTATGCGAAATGGCGGACCGAATTTATGAAAATATGCGCTATAAAACCAAAACAAACAACTCGTCACAGGAATCCGCCGACGTTAACTTAATAACAATGCTGACGTCACAAATTGCAGCTATGCGAGTTGAAATAAACGAGCTCCGCATTATGAGTAATCGCCGACCGATGCAACGCAGCAAATTCCGAGCAAGGTCGCAATCACGCTCACGGTCACGTACACGGCTATGTTATTATCACAGACGATTCAAAACAAAAGCATATAAATGCGATCAGCCGTGCTCGTGGATAAATAAAACCGATAAAAATTCGGGAAACGAGAAATAGCGCAGAACACGACGGGACTCTGTGCCATACAACCCGCCAACCGTCTAACTATAACCGACTCAAACAGTGGTTATAGGTTTTTAGTAGACACGGGAGCAAATATTTCTGTATTACAAAACGCACAGGGTAAGAAAAACGCGAGCAACTACAAACTGTATGCCGCAAACGGGTCAATTATTGAAACTTATGGCGAAAGCACATTAACGCTAAATCTGGGGTTACGCAGACCTTTTACTTGGACGTTCGTAATCGCCGATGTAAAAATGCCTATCTTAGGAGCTGATTTCCTAGAGCACCACAGATTATTAGTGGATCTATACGGCAAAAGGCTGATCGACCAAGAAACAAAATTAACGACGCCTGCGAAAATTGCAAGAGAAACACACATGCCTTCAATTAGATCCATCGACGCGAAATTACCCGAACATATAAAGCGCCTGTTAGAGAAATACGTAAACGTCACTAGACCAAGACCATTTAAAAAACCCACAGAGCATGGAATACAGCATCACATCATAACAAAAGGTCCTCCAGTTTATGCCCGCGCGCGCCCACTACCACCCGACAAATATAAGGCAGCAAATAAGGAATTCCAAGAGCTAATAAACCTAGGAATATTAGAACCTTCCAGTAGTCCTTGGGCATCGCCTCTCCACATGGTAAAGAAAAAGAATGGGGAATGGAGACCGTGCGGAGACTACCGCGCGTTAAATAAAATAACAGTTCCCGACAGATATCCCTTGCCAAGACTGTTAGACTTTACATACATCGCAAGTGGAAAAACAATATTCAGCAAAATTGATATAAAGAAGGCGTTCCACCAAATCCCTGTTGCGGAACCAGAGAAGACCGCAATAATCACGCAAATGGGTTTATTTCACTGGAATTTCATGCCATTTGGCCTCAGAAATTCAGCTCAAACGTTCCAGAGGTTTATGGACTCCCTGTTCAGAGACCTGGACTATATATATGTCTTCGTGGACGACATACTCATAGCAAGTCAAAATACCGAACAACATTACGTTCAATTAGAGGAAGTATTCAATCGCCTAAGTAAAAACGGCATCTCAATCAATACGAGCAAATGCGAATTCGAAAAGACAGAGATAGATTTCTTAGGTTATCATATAACGAGCCAAGGAATCACCCCCACGTCTGAGAAAGTACGAGCAATAAACGAATACCCAAAACCAAAGGTGGTAAAGGAGCTACGTCGATTTTTGGGAATGATGAATTTCTACAGAAGTAGCATCCCACACGCCGCCAGACACCAAGCTCCGCTCAACAAATACTTAATAAACTCCAAAAAGAATGACAATACGCCAATCGAGTGGAATACGGAAGCTAACCAAGCATTCGAACACTGCAAACAAGACATAAGAGATGTCACAACACTCGCATTCCCGGAAACAGACACACCACTAGCCATTATGACAGATGCTAGTTTAAAATGTGTAGGCGCCGTACTTCAAGAAAAAGTCCAAGGAAAATGGAAACCCGTATCATTTTTTTCAAAAGGGTTAAGCGAGACACAAACAAAATATTCCACATACGATCGAGAACTACTCGGTATTTACATGGCAATAAAAAACTTTAGACGACTAATAGAAGGTCGCACATTTACAATATACACGGATCATAAGCCACTGATTCATGCATTCGACAAGAAGCAATCAGTGGATGAATCCCCTAGAAGAATAAGGTACCTAGAATATATTGCACAATTCTGCACAGACATAAGGCACGTCACGGGCAGCGAAAACGTGGTAGCCGACGCACTATCACGGGTAATAGAAACAATAGAACTACCCCAAATTCTCAACTGGCAAGAGGTAAAAAAATACCAAGACAGTGACCCGGAGTTAACAAAACTAAAACAAAATAGGTCACTAAAAATGGCACGGGTACCAATACAAAACAATAATACCAAAATTTATTGTGATATATCCACCGGTACAACAAGGCCATACCTACCACAAAAGTTCAGAAAAACAATTTTTGATAGTTTTCACAACATGAGCCACCCAGGGAAAAACACAACAAAAAAGTTGATAACCGCAAAATACGTCTGGACTAGCATGCACAAAGACATTTACGAAATGTGCAAAACATGTTTACAATGCCAGCAATCAAAAGTTCAGCGGCACACAGTATCACCCCTGGGCAAATTTATGCCAGCAGAACGATTTAGCCACATACACATAGACATTGTGGGCCCCCTAACGACATCACAAAACAAAAGATACATCGTCACTATGATCGATCGTTGTACGTCATGGCCAGAAGCATATCCTATTTCGGACATCACAGCAGAAACTGTAGCCAAAACCCTATACGATGGCTGGATCACACGTTTTGGATGCCCCAATTATATAACAACGGATCAAGGACGACAATTCGAGTCTGAGCTATTCAGAAGCCTAACCAAATTCCTGGGTATACAAAAAATCCGTACTACACCATATCACCCTCAATCAAACTCCAAAGTAGAAAGACTGCACAGAACCATGAAAGCAGCTTTGATGGCAAGAGGAAATACCGAAAATTGGACGAAAGAATTACCATCGGTATTATTCGGGATACGTACCAGCATTCGACAAGACACTGGATACTCAGCAGCCGAATTGGTCTACGGAACAACAATAAAATTACCAGCAGCATATTTTGGCGACTGTTCTAAAAACACAACATACGCAGAGTTTGTGGAAAAAATTAAAGATAACATAACGCACATGACGTCAATTCCACAAAGACAAAGCTCAAACAAAAACATATTCGTACACCCACGCTTAGCCGACTGTACACACGTATTTCTACGATGCGATAAGCTACGTCCTACGCTCACACCACCTTACGACGGACCGTTTCTCGTAGTCAAACGTGACAACAAAATAGTCACGATCAAGCGAAACGGCAGGGAAGTGAACGTGTCGATTGACAGGCTAAAGCCAGCATTCACGACGAGCGACGACAAGATAGAAGCTCAAAATCAAGAGCAAGATAAGGCAGAGCCAAATCAAAACATAAAAAGAACACGTTCGGGAAGAATATCACGACCCACCGTCCGTTTCAAACAATGATATAAAAAGGGCAAAATGAAAATAAAAGTCACTCCACAGCAAGCCACAAGAAACAACACACAAGATGGGAAGCAGTCAAACCCACGAAATGGAACAAATAAACATGGTACAGAACAATAACCTGGCAGCAAAGGCAGAAAAGAACACACACATGGCAGCAGAAATTGAAAAAATAAAAATCTGTATCGGAGTACTCATCGCTATAATTATACTAGCAGCAATAATAATAACAATCACCAGACTCGTACGGAAAACTAACAAAGTCATGGACAAAAAGATAAACAAAATAATCAAGGAAATGCAACAAGTGTAACCAACTGCAGAAAAAGTACAACATCAGCAAACATTTTTATAAAGGGGGGAGTACTATGACGTGCTATGCGTCATAGGCAAAGTACACTGTAACTAGGAAATAATATTATATAAACAACACGTATCAATAAACAATAATGTCAGCACTAAACTTATATGAGTAAAACCCCACTCTAAACCTCAGTAAAATCATGTAGAATAATTAGTATATAAGAGTGTGTAAATAGCAAATAAATTAATCTTGTTCCAACTGGTAAAACATCTTTTACTTACTCCGCAACAATAATATAAATACTATATTTTTGAATGAATTTTTTATAGCATTTATTATGCTAACTGTTAAGTTCGAAAAACCCTGAGAGAGAAACCCTGTAAGCGAAAGGTCGTGAGTTCGAGTCTCACTTGAGCATTTCATTTTTTCCAATGTTTTTCGTACTATATTTTTGTGTATCCATTTTGATGATCTTGGCTATTTATTATTTATGTATTTTAGGCTTGCATATAATATTGTGAAAGAAAATTGTTTACCTTATACTTACTACATAATTTGAACTGCTTAACAGTGAAAACTTTTAATTGGCCGTCCCTTAGCATAATGATATATGTAACACTAAATTATTAGCTGTAAGTTTTCCTAAGATGTCTTAAATAAAAAAAAATAAAAAAAATTGGAAATCAGCCAGATTTGTTGACATTAATGGTCACTGCTCCGCTACCTTGAGAAGTAGCGTGATGATACATAACATACGTGCTTGAAACAGCACCGAAATATCGGTTACTCAAAACAAATATACAACATGGTAAATATCCCTGTGAATGTTACACTGCGAACTTTTTGATACAGCTGAACTTAGAAAATTTCCGTGAAGCGACTTCCATTTAACCTCCGCAGCCAATAGGCGAGTTAGACTATTCGAACCAGTGAAAGGTAAGGGCTAGGTTATTTTTTTCTTTTTTAAAAGAATATTATAACCTAAATTACTAATATTCCCTCTAACCCCTCCAGCTAAGCAAAATTACGTCGGTAGTGTAACGGCCAGGAATCGAACCTGGGACCTTTCAATCGTAATGCCACCTCCTTAACCATTGATGTACCGACGCTTATGGTTTAGAATAACAAAAAGGCTGCTCTTTATATATGTTGTAGGTTCCTTTGATTTGTAAGAACGAGATCAGAATTCACGGGCGGAGCTACGGGTAAAAGCTAGTGTTAAATAAAAACCTGTACAAAAAAACATTTACTTTGAAGCCACACCTTGCAGATAAACGTAATCTTAATCATTTTTCTCTGTAAAATTTCTCATTTCCTCAGTATAAGTAAATCATTTCCCGACGTTTCGTGAAGCGGGGCCGAGCCGATTTACGACACATTTTTATGCGAGCGCCCACTCGTCAAAGTTCCTCGATGATTAGATTGGATCCTCTGTTATTTGAACATCTTTCAGGTGAAATAAAACTGCCAGTAATAAAAATGCTCTGTTCTATATCAACTCTACTAGTTGATACTAATATATAATCGTCACCGATACTAGTAACATGGTATTGTAATGGTATTATAGTACCTGTGATTATTTTAGGTTATTAAAATAAAAATAACTTTTATAATGAATTCTATTGCGTTTTATCCAGTATCAATTATATTTAGCCCGAAAATTCGGCTCATTTTCAGTATTTGCGTAAACAAGCGACAGTACCATATTTCATATTATTTTAATATATCAGATAATAGTCAAATAATTGCGGTAATGAGCAATTTTGATAACTGATGATAAATCTATTTAACTAAATGAACCGAAGTTAGTCTTATGCCTGTTAAAATATGAAGGAAAAGTTAATCAATATGTCATATTTATATCGAATAACATTGAATAGTAGTTTGAATACCATGTTATGTAGTAATCGGTGACTATTATTTAACTGTTACTGGGTAACAGGTAGAATAACCTAGTATGTCAAGTCATGTATTCATTAATACCGCAATATAACATCTCTATTACACAGCCAATTTTTTTTTCAACTGGTTGCTCAGTAGGCAAAGTTGTTTTTACCTTTCGCAGTAATTAAAACTACAAATTTGTCTCGTCGCGTCGGCCCGTGGGACAAGTTTGCATTTTTATTTGCGTGCGACCGTGAGTTTCTTTTAGTTCAAGGGACCCGATTCAGTAAAGTTACGTTTTCAAAACGCGCGATTTAATTTTGATTTTGAAAGTATTTCTGTTAAAACAAAACCTATCTAAAATATTGTAAGGTTTTTAAACCTTTAGAAATATTCATAGTTTATTTGCACAAGCTTATATAAAAATATAACTTTTTCGTTCGAAAAACATCGGAAAAAATGAAACGCTCAAGTGAGACTTGTACTGTTGTTTTTGTGTTTTTGTGTTGAACTTGAACCGATGTTTTTCGAACTTAAAAGTTAGCATAATAAATGCTATAAAAAATTCATTCAAATATAACTTTGTATTTTTCATACATATTTTTTTTCCACTGAGAGTTCCATGAGTACATATAAGCAAATGCACTGAGCGGGAATCGAACCCAACACCTCTTTCGCAGTAATTAGCAGTCAAATGCTCTTCACGCCTTAACCTTCAATCAAGTTAACTTACTGGGTTCATGTCAATAGTCACCCTTTTTTTTCGCGCGGAAATCCCCTCGGGTAACTCTCCTGCCGGAGCCGGGAGGGGAGGTTATGTCCGACTCGAACATACTATAACCGCACGCCGACTGTGGGTAGGCCGGAGGTGAGGTTGTCTTCGACACATCCCTCGCACCCCGGCTGACCCAAGGCCATCGCTTACGGTCTGGCCCTCCTCGGGGTCAATAGTGTACCCAGTGTGACCAGGATAGGAACCCGGGACCTCACGATTACAAGGCTTTTTAACTATAAAGCTACAGAAGCTGGTATAGGTCGAACCATATATCTTGGACCTAAATCGCAAAATATAAAGGATTTTTTTAAAGAATATTAGAACCGAAGTTACTAATATTCCTTCTAACCCCTCCAACTAAGCAAATTGCTTGTGCTCGTCGTTAGTGTAATGACCAGGATTCGAACCCGGAACCTCTCGATCGTAAGGCCGACCCCTTAACCACTAAGCTATCGACGATTCGAATACATAGGGAAAAAGAATCTTCCCGGGCGGGACTCGAACCCGCAGTCTTTTCCTTACAGGGGGAATGCCTTGACCAATTCGGCTACCGAGACACGCCCGATGTGATTGTTACCAACGATTGTTTTGTAATCCATACTAATATTATAAATGCGAAAGTAACTCTGCCTGTCTGTCTGTCTGTCTGTCTGTCTGTCTGTCTGTCTGTTACGCTTTCACGCCTAAACCACTGAACCGATTTTGATGAAATTTTGTACAGGGGTAGATTAGACCATGAGAAATGACATGGGCTATGTTTAGTAGCGATAACCGACATCCACGCGGGCGGAGCCGCGGGCAAAAGCTAGTAACCTATAATTGTTGAATTTGAGATCTTCCTCCTTCGTAGCAGCCTGTGCTATCTTCAAAATGCATCTAAGAAACATGTACTGCGCGTACAGAGCCCATTTTAGATCAAATATATACGAATCGAGCTGTAACTCTCCAAAAGCCTCAAACTACCCACTCATTACTCTATAACGGGTAAATTACATTTCAAGTGTTTGTTTACAGTTAGATACCGAGTTACTGATTTCCGAGACAGTTCCGCGTTGGAAACTTTGCAGCAGTTGCCAACTAGCTCAGGTGTTACGGATTATTCTCCAATAGGGAATATAATTTTAATGAAAATGGCGGTTCATTTTCAACTCCTGATTTATGTGTTTTAGTTTGAAAGTTAATTTGATGGTGAAATTATTGGATGCTCAATTATGGGGACGACATGGTTGGAGAGAGAAATGTTTGCAAGGAATATGAATGTTATACTAATAGTGTGGTTCAATTACATCAGAAAAAATGAATTGCTCAGGTTAGGTGCTCAGGTGAATTGATTCAGGCGTGTCCTTCTGTAAGAGAAAGGTCGTGGGTTCAAGACCCACCTTAGCAATTCATTTTCCCTAATGTAACGTTAGCATAATAAAAGCTACAAAAATTTCATTCATAGTAGTATTATTGTGGGGTGGAGGTAAAATTCATAGCAAAATTAACACTAACTGCTACAATCCCAAAAACATGTTAAGCACCTGCGGCTCGAAGGACCATGTTGGATCATTATAAAAAATGTACAATATGGTCTTTCGAGCCGGTTCAATATTTTGAAAAATAACATAGTTGATTAAATACAATTAATTGTTAAGAAATACTAATAAAGTATCTGTTACGACTGCAACAGTTGTTCATATTAAGGGTACCAGCAGAAAAACACGTTCTCCCCTAGCACAGAAGGTTCTCAACGCATTACGAATGGTTACCCATCATAAGACTGACCTAACTAGCTATTGCTTAACTTTGTTAACATACTCAGTTACAACTCAACCCCCTAAAATAAACTATGACAAGAATTTATACCGCATATACTACGTAAAATACTACAGCGTATCCTTGTTGGAAACTCCCCGTTCAAATACTAATTTATTTATCCATAACTAGTATGCATATTTTAGGAAACTCTTCAACTTTTCCACACAACTTTGTCGGTCCGTCCACTTTAACATAGAATCTGCATTATAGCACATATTCCAATGTGTTAGAGTGCATTTTCGAGTACTCGGAGTACGGTAAACACTAGCAATTGTGTCAGAATGATTGATATTATCAAGTATTGTAAGTTAAAAGTTTAGTTTGGTATTTTTGTGATTTCTTCCACGTATTACTTGCTTAACACGCGTTATGTCTTATAGTTACGCTTATATATCCTGTGAGGGGTAGGTAGATATAAATTAAAACAAAAAGTTCGAACTTAAAAGTTAGCATAATAAATATGTTTAAAAATGGTTGAAAGTTGGTAGATGGCTCCACCGTCACCCTTAAAGACGGATATGTAGAGAAGGGAAATTTGAAGTGATTCAGGTGTGGCTCAATAGCTCAGTTGGAAGAGAAATCCCCCTGTAAGGGTTAGGTCGTGGGTTCAAGTCCCACTTGAGCGCTTCTTTTTCCCGATGTATTTGGTATTTCGAAAAAGTTTGCAAAAAAAAAGACAAATAGATATATCGAAACATGCTAGGCATTTAAGTCTATACATTTCAGCACATATATCTCCAAGAAGATAAATAATTTAGTTAGGTAGTTTTATACTTTCGGTTGTTTTTCAGCAGCTATGGTTACGAAAACGGAAACTTCCAGCAGTATCACTTTTTTAAAAAGTTAACTTGTTTAATTATGTGCGGATACATGTGTATGTACAAAGTTATTTGGCAGTCGTTTTGAGAATTTAAATTAGTAAGAAAGAGACGTTAAATTACATTACAGTACGGTCGTTGATCACAACTGACAAATTACAAAAGGCTGGTGCTGAAAGAAGTTACGTCACGGTTACGACACAATATCACAAAGGAATCAAAACAAAGCGTCGACGAGCGTAACCTAAATATGACCTATCACGACAAGAGAATACGATTAATTATGTTTATTTGTAGAAAATGTAACTATCATATTTTTGGTAGGTTAAGTTATGTTTTTCCTAGTATGAATGGCTTGGGATAATACCATCTTGGAATAAAATTACTTTTTAACGGATTCTATCGCGATTTATTTTTTATTAAGCAACTTTACAGCAGCCATTGTCACGGGGAACGTCGGATTGAAAGTAAATAATCCATACTATTCGTAATTTCGGTTACTAGTAAGTACTTCTTTATAAAAAATAAAATAAGTGAAAATGTACATACTTGTCTACCATGGTGGAGGTTTACAATTAGTATTACTCACATCGGGCGTGTCTCGGTAGCCGAATTGGTCAAGGCATTCCCCCCTGTAAGGGAAAGGCTGCGGGTTCGAGCCCCGCCCGAGAAGATTTATTTTTCCCTATGTATTCAATTTGCATAGTTGGCATACTTAATGCTGTAAAATTCATTCTAGTATTACTTTCTCCGAAATCTATCAGCAGTTGCATGCTTGTAAAAACGTTATTATAAGTTACAAATACACAAAGTAAACAAGTTCAAAATTCACGTGAATGGGTCCAATGTAGTAGTTCGAATTCATGCATCAAATTGTATCAATAGGCAGATTGTTATTAGTATAATTATCTACGCAACAATATTTCTCCCGAATAGCAGGAAGCGTGTAAATCCAGTGATTTATTCGACGAATAGCGACACTGTAGACCGCAGTGAACTGCGCTATTATTTATTTGTTACCCCTACCACGATTTAAAGGTAACATTTTTGAATAGTTACGCACATAATATGTACGTAACCTCTTACGTGTTAAATATAACTAATCCATTCCTGAATCAAACCAATTCAAAGTGCGAAATTTTAACAGTCTATTTTTTAAAAGGACACGTTGCATCGAACTGAATTAACCTCGCCAGATGGTAAGCTAAAGGCAAAGTCTCGGAAAGAGGGTTACCATCGTAAACATGTTAACCATGGTGGCACTCAGCTTGACCTACTCATGTGGCTTGGCGGCCTCATCAGATGCCTTTTCACGCCCGCTTAAAGGACCCGGGATTGTAGAAAGAAGGAAACACGTGAGCTGGCAGGGAGTTCCAGTTCTTAATGGTGCGGCATAGGAATGACTATAGTAGTATACTATTGGAGATTCTGAAAGTGGTTCTGTAACGTCAGTTACATCACGTTTACGCACAATCGAATACGAGCAAATAGTAACACCAGGTAGTCCCCAGGTAGAAATGACACATCTCTTCAATATTGCGCCCATGAAATGGAAAATAAATGATAGCGATTACGTCACTCGGTTGGGCTTTGTTTGAGAATTTCGCTTTGTTTTTAGTTTGGTACAACAAATCATTCATCGTACAGTCGAATACAAAAGTACTTACGTTCGTGGTCTGGCCGATCGAAGGTAGATCTCAGCATGCCTGTAACAATAGAACATTTTTATGAGTTAAGCTGCACAATGCACATGTGACAAATGTTTCTGCGTTTTTTTATATGACATAACTATGCCAAATTTGGCACCTCTTCAATTAATTAACCTATTTGTAGTTCACTGTTGATCACTCAATGTTTTTTTAGGACTGATCAAACGAAAAGTGTAAAACAATTTTTTTATTTTTTTTTTATTTATTTAATTAAGTACATTGTTATCTTATGAGCTAATACATTGTCCTACTAAAACGTACAAACGGTTTGACACACAGATGTAAATCTTCATGATCCTACAGATCTAATAGACGAATCAGATGATCGAAGATTTACATCTAGATACTATATCAACCTACTACTCCTTTGCGAATTTTTAATCAGTTTTATGTAAAAAACTTTCAAGTGGGCTTACTGTAAATACATTTTACATGCACTTATTGCTTCATTAACATACAATTGTCTAATAATACATCACAATTTTCTCAATCAAACACGAGATTGAGATTTTTTATCAGTTTTATGTTAAAAACCTTCAAAGGTGAGCAAAAACAACATAAAATTATCATCCCAATCGAATGAATGCAAAAGAATACAACAAAATCGTATTACGTTAACAGAGATGTTTTAAATAACGACTTCAAATAAAATATTCATTCATCAATAAAGCGACTATAAGCCCATTCATCATTTTATACTACGGTACAGTCGCTGACAAAAGCGCCAACCAATTAGTTTGTTTAACGTCGTGTGCCGAAAGCGCCCGTTGTCATGGCTACCGGTTTATGGTGGGCACGTGTTAATTGCCCAGCCCCTGTCTGTGCGACTAATATTTTGTACCATTTAGCATCTCCCAGCCGCTCTCTACAACCGTACAACGTACAACACCGCATAAATTTACACTACAGTGATACTACCTTTATCAGCCAAACGGCCTGCTACAGTTTAATGAATGAACCTTTTCTTTTATAAATTGTTCCGTAGCAAAATAATTGTAAAATTCATTCAATACAGTCTACATTTAAAGTTGTTAATGAGCAATAATTGACTTAATTAATTATTGGTCGGATGAATAAATGGGTATTAATTAGATTGTTCGTGACTGTACTGGATTGTTTTTGTGCTGGGTCTGTTTAAGTCATTATTGAGATTTAATATACTGTGTGAATGGAAACTGATTTTTGTTGGTAATATCAGTGTCTGCAATGTTGTCCCTCTTTCCTGAACTTTATCTCCAGCTTACCATCAGGTGAGTTATAGTTGTATTGACATGTCCAAAATAACAAAATGATACAAGATTATTGTCATAAGTAATTTAATATTGGGCTTAGGTCCAGCTGTGGACTGCGATTGAAACATCTAAAACGAAATCAAAAGAAGACCAAATTATTAGGTATAGCTATTTAAATTTTTCACCATAATAGTTGCCATAATCAAAATAAACCAAAATATTATATTCACAGTTCATGTATGTATATCCTAATACCAGTTTTAATACGCCTTCGGAGTTTCGTTCTGCGTAAATACGCATGATCACGTACATTTTTGCGTATTATATTTTTAATATTTTATGTATTCGCTTTGCCTGCAATGTGACCTTCTTTTCTGTAGAACATTGTACATATAAATATAAAATAGGCAATGAATTAGTAAAGGAAAGGAAGGAAGTAAACTGTATGCATACGATTTGCAAAATAAGTGGACGTTTTCCTATTCCGGGGCGAGTCGAGGACACCGCTGTCCCCCCTTCTAGGTTCTAGATCAGTACCTCAGCACCCCAGTGGATGCGAGGGATATGTCGAAGACAACCTCACCTCTAGCCTAGCACTACGACCCACAGTAGGCGTGCGGATTTAGTCGGTCCGAGTCCGACATAACCTCCCCATCTGGCTCCGGCGGGTGAGGTATACCGGCTTTGATGGCATTTCGACAGACATTATTAAAGATGTCGGTCATATTATATCCGCACCCTTAAGCCATATTATTAACCTAAGCATAGAACAGGGCAACTTCCCAGATAAACTCAAAATATCAGTTATTAAGCCAATATTTAAAAAGGGTGATAAAACAAATATGAGTAACTATAGGCCCATAGCGTTAATACCAATCTTCGCTAAAATATTCGAAAAGGTGATACACAAATGCCTATATACCTTTTTTGAAAAGCATGATGTTCTTACACCTTGCCAGTACGGATACAGAAATGGTAAATCAATAAACGTAGCCATGTTTAACTTCTTACGTAAAGTGGTTACCAATCTGGACAAAGGACTACCGGCTGTGGCATTATACATGGATATGTCCAAGGCGTTTGACCGTGTTGACCATAATATTCTATTAAGTAAATTGTATTCATATGGTGTTAGAGGTAATGTATATGATCTGATTAAATCATACCTTTCTAACAGACAACAAATAACCGAAATAAAATGGGTCAACCCTATTACGAAAACTGAAGAAGTCTGCGCTTCTGAAACTGGGACTGTTCAATTAGGCGTTCCACAAGGGAGTATCTTAGGCCCTCTTCTCTTCCTTATATATATTAATGACATGCCGTCGGTAATACAACATGACATTACATTATTTGCTGACGACAGTACTGTACTTTTTACAAATGACAATACAATAAATTTAGAACTAGACATTAACCAATCTCTAGGGCGAATTATAGACTGGCTTAATAAAAATAATTTGACGATCAATTTAGAAAAAACCAAAATAATGAATTTTAGAATAAGAGTTTGCCGCACAGGTCCCTTAAAAATATGCTATCAAGGTAGTGACGTAGAAGAGGTAGAAACTACTAAATTTCTAGTGTTACATATTGATGAACATATCAATTGGCAAGTACAAGTCGAGAATGTTTGTAAACAACTAGCCCAATTCTCATATGCGCTGCAAAAAATAAGAAAAGTAGCAAACACGACTACTTTAGTAACAGCATACCATGGTTACGTGAGTTCTGCTCTCAGATACGGTGTAATATTCTGGGGCAACAGTACTTGCCGCGAAAGGGTGTTTATTGCACAAAAACGATGCATCAGGGCAATGTTTAAATTTTATCCACCTGACTCCTGCCAGCCATACTTCATAAAAATGAAATTATTAACATTTCCGTGTATATATATATATTTGAGGTTGCAGTATTTGTAAAAAATAACTCGGAATTATTTGACTATCGCACACGTGCCCGACATCAGACTAAATTACATATAATTGCTAGCAAGACCGAACAGATGCATAGGAGTGTTTTCTGCTTGGCCCCACGTATTTTTAATAATATCCCAGAATTTTTTTTTTATTTTTTTATTTATTTATTTATTTAAGTACATTGTTATCTTATGAGCTAATACATTGTCCCACAAAACCGTACAAACGGTTTGACTGTAGGATCATGAAGAGTTACAACTAGATACTACATCAAATTAATTCAGTACATAGATATAGTGTAAAATTATGGTAGTGAGTCCAATAAGTGCTTTTTTAATTTAATTTTAAACATATTTTTCCTGTTTTCCTTTCTTATTTCTTCGGGTAAGCTATTTAGTATGTAAGGTATTCTTTTATTTAGCGTCCTATCGCCATATACATTATTGACCCTGGGCACTACAAATTTGCCCGCCGTCATTGCTCGTGTGTTGTACCTGTTATCTACATGACAAGTCTGCGTTGGATTATGCTCTCGACTGCCGTGGTTGATGGTTGCAAGTAGGTATTTATGTTTAACACTGACCGGTAATATTTTACATATTTTAAATAATTTAAAGTAATCGTTTTGGTAATTATCTTTGATTTTTTTATCAACTAATAGTTTAATAAATCTTAATTGCATGTTTTCTAATTTATCTATGTGTGTTTTATATGTAAGCCCATAGCAGTTTAGCGCATAATCCAGGATAGACTCCACCAAACTACTATATAGGAGTTTTAGAGTACCACGAGGAACTTTGTAACTTAGGTGATGGAACTTGACCAACACAGCTCTGAGCTTGTCACATATGAAGTGTACATGCTCTGTCCAGGAGAAGTGTTCGTCAATTTTCACCCCCAAATAGGTTACACAATTTACTCTCTCTATCGGTTTGCAGCCACAGTTGACCAGATTATTGTGAAAGCATTCATATGAATGAGTGATCAGTGAATAAGGGGAGTCTGTTACTGGTAGATAGGGCGAATGTATGATCATTAGTTTTGTTTTGTCCGAATTAAGCACTATGCCATTATCGTGTGACCACTTTACAACTGCATCTACGTCCTGTTGAACTAGTCGACACGTATCGGCCAAGTCGGTGCCCGCGCGTAGCACGCATAGGTCGTCTGCGAACATATGCGCTGTGCAATACTGCAATGTTCTGCATAAGCTATTGACATGCATTAAATAGCACACAGGTCCACATCCAGAGCCTTGCGGAACGCCGCACCGCACCTGCCTGTCATCACTGAGCGTGCTTCCGACCTTTACTCGGTAGGAGCGTGAAGTGAGATAGTCACTGAACCATTCGTTCAGTGGCTTCTCTACTCCACATTATGCTTCTATATTATGTATTATTGACATGCTTATTATGTAATATTGACATCATAGATTAAATTGACATTATACAAGTAAATTGAACAATATTTATGACATACTGTGTAGATTGATTATGACATTATTGATGGTAGAATATAAAAAAATATTTTATTTTATTTCTTTTTCAAATGAATTAATGTTAAATTGCATGCCTATCATGGTAAAATATGGCGAAACGTAATCATTATATATAACTACTGTCTACAACCCATATTTGCAATTGTATTTAAATAAATAAATAAATAAATAAATATCCGAGGCGATTTCCGCACGAAAAAAAAGGAAGTCTTCCTATCTTTCTTTTTTTTTCCTTCTTAGAAGCATGCGAGCGAAAGTGTTTTTTTTTTAAATTTAAGCTTTTTATAATTACTATAAGTACGTTTACTATTAGTATTACGTAACTTAATGTGTTTACGTACACACTACCTGTACATATAGTACGTCTCTTACCAATTGGGGTATGCAGTTGCTACGATAGTGGCATAATATTAAGCCTTTTGCTTCATCAACTTTTATAATTATTTCCATACAAGATTTTCTGTAGAATGCCTTAGATCTGATCAATACACGTACACACTTTATTTACTTGAACCTCGATGTGTAAACTTCATATTATGTAAATACTCCTTTGTATCCAAAATTCATAAAGTAACGATCATATATTATTATCGAAAGTACACACACATGCCGCATATAAATCGAATTACATTAGTTTTATCCAAAGCACTTTGCAAAGGAGCTTCAAAGAATTTTGTGGTTCAAAATTTACACAGAATAATACGAACAAGCGTGCGTATAAAATACCGTATGCCACGACCAGATGCGGGGGTAGGTAGTGTTTATTTTTTCATTGTGTATGCTCGATGAACTCACATCTTTTCGATATAGGGGGTGAGTGAAATTTCTTTTGAAAAACCTAATAAGAAAACATTTCGACGCATTGCCACGTTCCGAGCGTATTGTCGGCGCACACATGGTAGGGGTTTTCAAAAAATATGGAAAACACAGTTTATTAGAAAATACGAATTTATTTTTTTGCGTGTATCTTGAGTACTCTTATGTTTTGATAGATATTGTTGTATCACAAAAGTGTAGTCGATTGAGGTTTTATGAGTTATTTGTAATAGAATTAATATTTTTCATTGTGTCTGCGGTAGCCTAGTGGTGTGGTATGGGTAATAGACTGCTGAGACGAGGTCTCGGGTTCGATCCCAGGTTTATCATGGCACACACCAATGACTTTTCGAAGTTGTGTGTATTTATTGCAGGTTCATAAGTGCCCAGTTAATGGCAATAGGCTCGCCACCTATTACATTAGGACCTAAACATAAACTGGCGAAATGTGGGTGTTAGGACCTCTGCCTACCCCTTCGGGGAATACAGGCGTGAGTTTATGATTATATGTCTTCGATATAAGTTTACAAATATAAGAGTCATTTAGAAGACGCCTTCGGTATTAATATTATTTTATAAACCATTTTTAACATATTCAATTCCAATATGTAATAAACGATCATTTTTCTCATAATGCCTATATCTGCTGAGGATTCACCCGTGGGGAACCCATGACTCCCAGAAGGTTCCCCATTCATTCCATTACTATTTTTAAGAACTTACTTCTATCTTTAGGTGGATTCATATTGTATCATTCAATTTCATAACACATTGTTCAAGAACTTCCACACGTTTTGTAATAAATTATTGCTAATATGTAAATAAAACTATTAGCATATAATGTGTTGGATACATATACAATACATTATAATGTTTTGGATGTATTCCAACAACAAACACTTTCTCTCACGAGGTCGATATAAAACAGTTCTTTCTTTATATTTCAATGTAACACATAAATAATTCTTTTCATCGTGTTCTCAATTGCGCGAAGTCTAAATGACCAATTCACGATAACGATAATAGACCGACATTAAATCGATATAAATCAAACAGTTTATTGATTAGTAACATCAAAACAATCGTTGAGAGTTAACCCTCAAACGCGAGCGTGACCGCGCGCGGACCGATCACGACACTAATAAATAACTATTGCGACAAAAAGTGACGACAAAAGCGTGCGTCGTGAGTCAACAGTCGTGATTCGTCGCACGTGGCGGGAAAGATCGGAAGCCGATCGGTACGATACTATAACGATTCGGCAAAATATACGACCAGAATATCCCAGATTTTTTGTTAATTGGTTATTTTTACTTTTTAATTATAACGACTCGTGACGTTTAAGCAAACGAGGGTAGAATTTCAATTGCTTTAATGAAGCTTGTTTTATGTTTGAGTAATTAATTCACCGAGCAAATTATTTGCACTCTTTCTTTTACCGAAAGAAAATTGAGATTATAAATTTGTTTTGTATTTTTATTTGTTGTTGATGTTTGGCTTTTAGTACGTAAATTAATATATTTTTATTTACTGTTACTTGGTAAATACAAATGTATACTGTAATTATAACATTAAATAAACAAAAGTGTTAAAAGTTTGCAGGGCTTCACAATGAGATTTCGTTTTTTAAAATTAGGTTTTTAATGTTTTAATATACTTAGTATATTGTAATATTTAAATACATTGTGGATAGATCCTTCCTTTCAATAGAATAGAATATATTATGTACCTGCAATACCCATTACTACTATTTGTAAATCCAGTATACGTATGAAAACTTTCTTTACTCCATGGAAAAGTAACGAAACACAACATTCGAACTCACAAACAATTCTGTATATTATTGGCAAAAGTATGTTATGTTTATAGACACATCTAAAATTATCGCACCACTAATTATTTAATCCAATAATAATTAGTATAATGATGTATTATCTGTCTATTAACACATAAATAGCACTATTTATCACTCGCGGTTCAATGAAACACTTAAATGTGCACATCGTTACGTTGTCGTGTGTCGCCTGTTGATAATATGTCAAAGTTCAACTGATCAACTATTTCTGTATTGAGTTGTTGGCTATCAAGGAGTGCTATTGACACTCACAGGAAACACTGGCAATAAATAACGCAAAATGATTGTAATACTTTAGATATTAATAAAGACATTCATACTGTTGGTGTACAGTTCTGAATGAGTGTGATAGTTATCATTTATCAATGATGGCACGGTGTTTGTTATGGTTAGCTGTATTAAGTTAGTTGAGCTACTACTTTGTCCTCGGGGTCGTAGAAGTGATATTATATAAAATGCACGTTTTTTTGCAACAAGTATATTCGAGCAGTTTCATTTAATATTTAAATTGATTGCATTGTTCTGAACTTACGCGTTAGAACCCATCCCAAAATATTTTTCAAATTTTGTAGTTACTATATTTTAGTTTAAAAGACATATTAATATGTATTTTAAACCAAATAACGTACTAAGTGCACTAACTTATGTAAATTTATTTAATTTGATAAGGTTAATTTTACCTTAATATTTTGTCGAGAAACCTTAAACATTGCAATGTAAGATGTTATTATGAAGTCATCGTCTGTCAGATTTCTTTAGTTCAACTCTTGGGCGCCCGCGATAGGGTATAATTAATATTTCAAAAAAGGTAAAACACTGAGTACGTACCCGAGCAAACTATTTTGTTGAGCAATTAAACAAAAGTTTATACTCCATAACCTTGAAGAGATTCAAAAAAAAATTCTGATTTTCATGAAGCTGAATTGTGAATCATTCTGTATGTATTTATTTAAAGTAAAAATCGAAGCCCTGCAGCAGGGAAACTACTTTACAGAAAACAGTAACAATTTAGTTAGTTCTTTCTGACATAAAAGATATAATATCAAGGGCAGAACTTATATAGTAATCATTAATACTTTTAAAGTCATTAACGACTTCAATCAAGCGTATTATTGTACCATCTTGGCAATATGATAAACATGTTATGATGTAAAGAATAATAACATAGTTATGTGGTCATTTCAATAAGCAATATGTTCAAAATCATCTCATATTAATATAAAGTATCTCATAAAAAATAATTAATCTGCAATAAATGTAATCCAGGGGTCGTCATTATAAACTCAAGTTTACGATCAACTATATAAGGAGCTATCGTTCGTATCTCCTTTACTGCACTGCTATAAAGTATATATGGCAGTCGACCACACCCGTGTTGACTTTCTTAGCTGCACGGCTCACGAATATTATCGCGGTACTTATAACTTACTAGAAGCTTTTACTGCGAACGATATTGTCAAACTGGATGTTGACTTCACCGGTACTGCATCAAGACAGATAGCAGAAAAAGAGAACCTATGAATGAGGGTGTGAAGATTGTGATGTTTGAGGATTATGAATAAAATCAGACACAAAAGTTTGATTTTGACATTTTCTTTATATTATAAAATAATGTATCTACCACACAGGTATCGCACTAGTCACTATATACATAACATAACATAAACTCACGCCTGTATTCCCCGAAGGGGTAGGCAGAGGTGCTAGCACCCACATTTCGCCAGTTTATGTTTGGTCCCAATGTAATAGGTGGCGAGCCTATTGCCATTAACCGGGCACTTATAACCCTGCGATAAATACACACAACTTCGAAAAGCATCGAAAAGTCATTGGTGTGTGCCATGGTAAACCTGGGATCGAACCCGAGACCTCGTCTCAGCAGTTTATTACCCATACCACTAGGCTACCGCAGATATATATTAATAATTTATCAAAAATATAAATATTTAAATAGACTAAATTACATCAGAACTTTTTTTTTTTTTTCGAATCATATCAGATCGTTGAAATATACCCTGGAATAGCACATAGTAATTTTTTTATTCGGGCATTTATATTATTATGGATTGCGAGAGAAAGATCAGTATTTCACACGGACAGAGCTACAGGCATATAGTTGTTAATATTTTCAACCACCATTGTGATATTGTTCTCGCAATTGTTTTATTTCAACAACACTCGTATATTCTAATATTTTTTATGTCACCAAATACGGACGCTGCATCCGACATTGGAGCGTTGTAAATTATTTCCAAGTTCTACCACAATTGTATCGCGTTACAAGCACAGAATGCAACTCTCGACCCCTTATATGGGTAGTGGGACCGGCTGCCATACCGGGCTGGACATAAATGGCCGATCGTTACCAAATGCGGTGGCGCGGGACAGCCCGCAGTGAACGGGTTAAGTGACACACGCTCAATTGTGAAACACGTATAAGAAAGCACCTTATAATTAAAATTGGCCATTTGTTCGTACACCTTGTTTGTAGTTGGTTATCGATTTTCATATTTATTGTGACTTTAGGCCAAAAGCATACACTGAATATAAAATAAGCGCTATACGATACGCGTGTGTGCCACAATGCTGTGAACATTATATTACACTATTCGCAACGCTATAGGCTAATAACCGACGTATCATTTAGCTTTTATTCTGTTGAAATTTGAAGCCAATCACGTCACTGTTTTGTATGACATGATGCATCTAAATATGAGACAGTTTGGTGGTATATGTTTGTATTCTAATGAGATAAAATATTATAGTACCTTCGCCGTGTGTGATGCGCTAAAGAGTATATTTCGTGCTAATATCTAAGCTAAAATTCTCAGTCTTAGGGAAGGTTCATATCTGACGGAACATGCGTCGCGTATTATCGGTCGCGTAACGCCAGAACAGACAATTTATATACATCAAATTCGAATATATCAGATTAGAACGAGGTTTTCGTTGAGCATTCAAACGGTTGAAGCATTCGAAATTTAAATCAACATTTTGAAATAAGGGAAGGTTCATATCTGACGGAACATACGTCGAGTATTATCCGTTGCGTAACCCAGAACAGACAAATGTATAGAAAAACACTTGACCGTTCACACTCAAACGATGCTACGTTAGTGCGTCGAGTGTGGCAAAGTAAAATATAATAGAAGTGTATTATTTTTCACCAAAATTTAATTCCGCTTTCATGAAGTTGTGAATTCGTAATCTATTTTTATTAGGACGCTCTTTTCGAAATTATACAAAATTTCCATAATAAAAACGCAGGTAGGTGAAATAATCCATTAGCGATATTCCACAGATTTTCTGTTCTTTTTTTCATTAGAATTCATAAGAGACTTAGTTAACAAAGGACGGAGTTAGATTGGAAAAATTTATAACTTGCAAGATTTGCGCAACTCAAGTGGCGCGGTATTTGCATTTTAATTGTAGTTGGGTGTGGGGTGGCACTGAGAGCGGGGGTACACGCTAACTGGAGCGGAAGCGAGAGCGAATTCGTATCACTAATTAAATAAATGGTAAAGTTTGTATGTGAGTTTTGATTTGTTTTGTATGATTACTTCTTTAAACAAGAGCTCAATGGATTTGTCTGTGTGTATATGCTTAAAGTTGGTGACTTATACCCTGAATTAAAACAAGCTACGTTTTCGTGTAGCACAGCTAAAATTTGATAGATTGACGGTAAAATCTCTTCATTTTAGAAGTGACAGCTTGATTTTATCTCTGTGTCCGTTATGTTTTATATGAGATTTCGTTCGGTTTAACCGAACGTGATAAATTTATGTCAACTAATACCTTGAACTTACGTAAAGCTTACAGGCCTTATGGGCTACGTTTTCGTACGGCCCACAAATTTGGAACCGCGCACAAAATTCTTCGTATAACCCGACAATCATTGAACCCAGAGGCGTCATAATCAGAATGTAGGAAGGGCGCACGCTTGCACTGGAAACTGACCTTAATAAAATCGCGAGTACTCTTCGACTATTTATTACAATACTTTTAATATTCATGAATATTATCGCTACTGCTGGGTGTGCAGCTTTATTAATTAAGTTCAGCTTAAAAACTAGTTTTAATCATTAACAATTTTGAATAGAGAAGAAACTTATACGGCTATAGAAAAGTTCATTGATATTTATTTCTTGTTTTATGAAGCGACGCACAACGTAGAACAAAGTGCTCCGTTACCTGGCTATAGACTCGCCCCCTATAACGTGGGAACATCATACTTGGCGAAATGTGGGTGTTAATACACCTTTGCATACCCCTTTGGGGATTTACAGGTGTGAATATGATAGGATTTACGCGTGGTTTCCGGCAGAGAAGAATTTGGGCCACCCCAACTCTTCCCATGCGGTGTCGTACAAGGCGACTAAGGGATAGGCCTGTTTAACATCAGACAGATATATATACAGGCTGTATACAGCCTCAGATATAGGCTCGAGTCAACAATAGTGCCCGGAATATTTTGGCAATAGGTTAACCCCTTATTACATGGGACCGACTACAACGATTGGTGAAATGTGGGTATTAATTCGCCCCTGCCTAACCCTCCAGGGATAAAGGCGTGATTATATGTATATATGTATGATTATATTGTGGGTGTTGAATGAAGATTAAAGTAAAAGAGTGGAATGGTACGTAGGGCTTGTGCACTGTACTGCACAATCTGGTATTGAACTGGCTTACACAGAGTTTTAGATAGTGGGTTAGCAGTAAAACACTCACCAGGATATTTACCATGTTTGTTAATTTTATCGAATATCCGATATTTCGGAGCTGTTACAAGCGCCATGAACACAGATATACTGAGTAGAGAGAGTATATCCGTGATCATGGCGCTCGTAACAGCGCCGAAATATCGGATACTCAGTAAAAATAACAAACATGGTAAATATCCCACCGAGTGTTTTACTATTAATGTAAATTGACCATGTCAATCACAAATATTACAGTGGGTTAGTGATCAGGAAAGTACCACTTTTTATCGACGTTAAATAATATCAATATGCTGTAATGCTGCATCTTGTGCGGATTCCTTGAGTGAAGTAACTAGAGTACCTTTCGAAGGTAGGAGGGCCATGTGATTGCCTCCTCTGACGTTCCTTGTCATATATAGCAGTTCACATCTCTTTGACGACATGAATATTCATGCGGACGACCACATTTTTACATACCATCTACCCGTTAAACAAACAGAACATTGGACTTGTATAAATTGCCAAAATACAACGAAAAATACCTACACGCTGTATATTTTTGAACATTTAGAATACGCACACATAGACAAAATGTTTTGCAAGGTGGACACGAAATAACAATACGACAATAGAACTCTAAAGTATGTGTGCGTAAATATTTTCAGCATACAGGATGTTGTATTGGTTATTTTAGATAACTACTCGTTTGCTAAAATAACACAATAAACAGTTATTTATTTTGGACGTGGTCTTCTATTGGCGTTTTGGTGTGTATTTATTTATTTTTGTCTACACGAAATAAACATAGAAATACATAGGTGGAAATAGATGTACAGAGGCTATGCTTATTTCTATAAGAAATCTCTTCCAGCAGACCACACAGAAGTTCAAAAGAATAACTTTTGTCGAATTTTGTAACATTGAGATTTTTGTCGAAATTGTGATTTTTTTATAAGTTATGAAAGGGTTAAGCAGATACTTATTTTATGCCTACATACTCACTAAATTTTGGTCGATAGGGCCCGACCAAGAAATCCAATCCAGGACTTTACGATAGAGTGTTAAAATATTTGCAAACTTATGCAACAGGATCACTAAGACAGTGTTACCAAAAATAGTACAAAAATAACGACAGGACTACATACCGTTACAACACATACGTTCCATTTACATTACAAGTTAGAAACGCTTTACGAAACTATACTTTAATTTATAGTGTACATAAAGTATAGTTTAGTACAGCAAAGTCTGCAACCAACAGCTAAGTGTAAGTTCAGTTGAAGTAATTTATCTCTGTCACCGCGGCAGTGTAGCCTCGGCTTTACATTAGGCTTGTTGATAGCCACAGTTAAGTGAAACGTCTATCTGAGAGGCGTGAATTCGTGAAAAACATGCACATTTCGCCTTTTGATAAAACGGTGGGAGGTTTTGTATGAGAGTGAGAGGTATTAAAGTTATCAGACTTTTCAGGAAGATAAGTTGTTACAACGTTACGGGATCCGCCATGTTCTTCATTTAACATTCGTCGAGTTCATGTCAGTTGTCACGGGCCGCTATGGTATTCTATTTTTAAAATACATTTTAAAACATGCTGCAACAAGGAACAAGGTGTTTTACTTTTTAAATTAAGCACAACTAGATATTGGCGGGAAACTTGACGTTCTATTTTTAAATCATATTTTTTCAGAACCATAAGTTCTATTGTTACAATGCTTTAGGTTGACTTGCATTATTTCGCATTTTTCTGGTTGATAACACTGACCGCTTTGGTGAGAATTTCGAGTTATATTTCCAAGCGCTAATATTTCTGAAATATAGGATTTTAGAACGTGGTGAGATTCACCTTGTCATCATTTCTTAATTCTAGCATTCTTCTTCTTGATATCTAACCTATCCGTTTTAGTGGAGGAGTTCTATTTTTAAATCCTATTATTTCAAAAACTTAAGTTGTTAGGAGGATTCGCCATGTTAAAATTTGATCATAAGTACGAAATTCCCATTGGGTGTCATGCTAGTACGAAATTTTAAGTTCAATTTTTTAAATATATTTTATAAGAAGTTTAAATAAGCACAAGCATTATTTCATGACTATTGTTGGAATTTCGTTTTCTATTCTTAGATTATTTGCCAGAAGAATCTCTGTCGGGAAATTATGATTATTTTACAGATGATAGTATCCTCCTAACAAAGGTTTTTTTTTATATTCTGTGGTGTAGTAGTCATCCATATGAAATACTGAGCAATATTATAATAAAACAATAGCAGTAACTCCATTATCAAGAGCTCAAAGCTCTCAAAATAACACAATTAAAACATGGCCTATTATAATAGAAATTCGTAGGAAATCTTTGCCCAAAACTTTTCATATAAAAGCAGAGAAGGATTTTTATTGGAACGGAAACGGTAGTTAATTTTAATGTTGCCAGTAATTAACAAATCTTAAGACCCTTGAATATGGGTAAGAGGGTACGGCGGCTTAATCGTGTCGGTAGAGGGGGTGACCCCAGTCATGCACGGTAGCGATTCAAGTTGAATGTGAAATGGTGTAAAATTTTGAAAAAGGAAAATATTTTCGGTGCTTCGATCCAGTAGAGGTGGCGACGTGCTAAGTACCATTGAATTTTTCAGATAACACCACATTAATAATATAATAAATGATATTGGATAGTTATAAAATGTATCAGGTCGGTTTGTAGTTAACAATTTTACTACTACTATGTTCAAATTTATAGGTTCGGAATAAACAGAATTTAGTAAGATGGAGCATTGTTTTGGTATGGGTAGATAGGTACTTGATTTGTTTTAGATGTAGCTTACAATTATTATTAAGTTCCTAGTTGTATGGTGATATGTACCGATGTAAAATTTAAGTGAATAAATTTATCCTATCTAAATTTGTACCATGAAATCCACACGCTTCCCATTTTTTCATTCACTGACACAACTTCCAAACTTCTCTGTGCATTCTCAGATTCACACATTCACTTTAACCTTCTTATTTTTAGTTATGCTCACGATTTTGATCGCGACAAAACTGTTTTCAACACATGAAATCGCTACATCTCACGCTTGCGCCACACCCAAGAACTGAGAAAGCGTTTTTCTCGAGGTTTTTCGTAGCAAACGAGTGGAGGTAAAATTAGATATTTTACCTTTGGCATAACGAGGAGTTATAAACGCACTCGAGTGGGCCCCCGGCACTCGGCCACTCGCTCAATATCGACCAATTAACTTTTATGGCCCACTAGTGCCCCTTAATTGTTATTAAAAACTTTTTTTGAGGACTCTTGTGTTTTGATTTCTGGAGAAAATGCGTTTTTATTATTATTCACCCTTGAAGGGAAATTGTCGGATTTTTAATAGTGATTAGATATTTAAGTCTTAAAAAAAACTGTTGGAAGATAGCATCTTATTATCATCTTCATCTGTGTAGTCAGTGGTGATGAAGAAAGACTACAAGTATAATATGCAAAGTATTATAGGTATATAAAACAGTATCCAAGACCCATGTCATTCGAAGGGTGTTTTTTTGGCAACTAGTGGAAAATAAGGAAGAAAAACTCGAAATAAAACCCTGTACCAACCCGTCTGGCGAGCGTGGAAACAGTAGGGCATAGCCTTTCAACATTGGGAGATTGGGGTAGGCCTCTCCCAATGTTGATAGGCGTTGGAAGGACATAGGTGTCCAGCAGTGGAATGGATGTTAATTGGAATTGATTGAAACATCTTCTTTGATGAAATACCAATCAAACTGCAAGGTTCTGGTACTGGTTCTCTTGCCATGTCAGACTATAGACTCTCTTTTAATAACCAAATAAGTCAAACAAAATAGAAACTGGACCCTGTACCCCGTAATCGTATAGTAAGCGTATTGAGAAAAGGAGCATTGTGATTGGCCGTCTTTACACACACAGGTTCACAGTAGACACCCAACTAGCAAAAATATGTCGTGTAGTAGTCGCGGCAACGTAAATTATTCAGCATTTTGGCTCCTAATAGAAGTCGTATAAACGTAATGAAAACGTTTATACAACGTGATTTGGGCCCATTTTATTCAGCAATTCAGTCACATAGACATCGTATAAAGGTAACGGAGTGACTGTTACAAGCTTAAGTTGCGCTATAACTGTAACTTATATGACTTTTATGTTACGTTTGTTTGTTAAATTAAGCAAGTGCGTCGTGTTGTGTTTTAAAAATTATAAAAAATTATAAGTACAATTTATTTAGCAGACATGTTAATTTGTAGGTTGCACCAAATGTAGGTTCGTAAACTCACGCATAGGTTTGCAAAGTATTGCGAAGGTAAGTTTTCTGATGAAATATACTAGGTTTTATCATAAATATTTGACGCCCCCCTTCAATTCTTAGTAATATGAATATAATAACAAATATTTTTTATATCAACATTCATTTGTACACCATTTTTACTGCTAACAGGTCGTATAATAGCTTCTTATACAGCAAATTAGCAGTATAAGCGCCATGATTATATTTTAGGGTTCTTTAGACCTTCCTAAAAAGTTTTCTAAAAAAGATCTTTTGTTTATTTATTTATTCAATCAACCACTTATTGTACACAAGAAAACTAAGACAAGTGATAATTGAGCAGTACAAGCAATTATACGACACTTGGCACTAGGCTTGTAATAGTCGTATGAATGCAACTTATACAACATAATAGCAGTATAAAAGCAACGATGTGGCTTTTATTCGACTGTGTCATAAGAAAGTTATATAATGTGCTTTTACTCGACGAAATAGTAACATAAGGGTCGTATACTAGCGACTTATACAGCAAATCTTATACGACACTTTAGTCATATAAGTATGCAGAGTAAACGTTTACTCAGCATCATTATGTGACCGAAATGCTGAATAACTAAAATGCTATATAAGATGCTTTTATACGACACGTGCTGAATAATTCACACTTACTCGACTTTTATATCACCGAATAGCTGAATAAACTCAACCTTATAAGACTAATTTGCTTGTTGGGCAGGCAGCCAATCGCCATGCTCCGTTCTCTCAATACGTGTATCATACGAGGCATTTCGATTGGCCGACTTCACACACACACACAGGTTCACAGTAGACAGGCAGCCAATCGCTATGCTCCGTTCTCTCAATACGTTTATCATACGGAACATTGCGATTGGCCGGCTTCACGCACACACAGGTTCACAGTGGGTAGGCGGCCAATCGCAATGCTCCGTTCTCTCAATACGCTTCTTATACCGACCGTTTTCGTTCTAGGGGTACTGGGCTCCAAAGTGAAAGCTTCATTTCCTCATTTAGTGCTAGTTACATTAAGAGGTACAATAAAATGTGCCCATTTTCGACAATCCGGTAAATGAGATTTAAATGGGCACTGATGGCATCGATCGCGCACATTTATATTCAGCCAATCAACCAATCAACTCGTTATCGTAAACGGTTATAGTCTTTCATTGAACGCTTTTGTTACTTGTTAATGATATATTTCCTATTGCGGGATAGGTAGAGTAGTGTTACACCCACCTTTGTCCCAGTTCCACTTCTTCTAACTATTGCATTTGTCAATTCGTAAAATCTTTCTTACTTGAATTCTCCTTCTTCCTTCATATTGCTAGTAAATGCGATCAAAGGACTACAGTCTACTAAACAGAATGTACCAGTATTTTATACAAAATATCTACATTACATGTAGAATATTGGTAGGTATAGTAAGACCGGCGATCCGTGAGTTGTCCCCGCCTAGAATGATTGATCGATGTCCTTAAAAATTTAGTTACGCCACAACTGCCACAAGGGACATCACGATTTGGTACGTTTGACGTGAATGGAAGAGACTTGCCAAAGGTGAAGTTACTTAATCTAGCGGAATATCCCCTTATTCACAATATTAAAATATGACTGCACACCGATGAGGGGAGAGTTTGAACGTAATCAGCGTCTGATCACGTGTTCCTTTTGAAATCGGCTTATCCTCACACCCGACCTCGAACCACCGCTCGATATTCAACCAAATACTAACACAGATAACGTCCATTTTACCACGAGAACGTTTCGATAACCGAAAAATGTTCACCCTGACCGCCCGGACGAAATTGGTCTTCAGCGTTACCTTTGAACAAGTAATTATGGAGGAATTTCTGAATTAATACTGAGATAAGCCGCTTCTTTATTCCTTCCCTTTAAATAGCATAAAAGTGAGGCCTCGAACCATTATCGACGCGTATTCCTTTGGTAATTTACGAGTTTCACTAATCAAGGGTAGAAGGAAATTTCACGATTTACATTCACTTTTATCACCTCTTAAAAGTGTATAGTGAAAATCGAAAAAAAGGTTCTCCCGGCGCATAAAATTTGGGTGAACGTGGAAAATCAAATTCTATCCGTCGAATCGACGAGTGAACAACTATGTGTTGTTAAAAATTCACGAGCTTCGCCCCCACACCGCCGCAGCCCACGTTTGACATGGAAATGTGCAAGCCTATTCGTTGCGATTTCCCGTGGAATTTATTCAAACGTCGAACGTTCCGCCTCCGCCCTGCGACCGCGCAGACCGCACACATCTGTCTTCGCATTTATATGCACATTCGATTGTCGACACCCGCGTGCACAGGACGTGTGTAACGCGCATTAATTTGGAATTGCTATCGAATTCTTACTGCATGTAATTAATAGTTGGTATCGAGTGGTGAGGATACCTGCCTACTATTGCCTCCCCTCTTTAATTTTAATATCACGTCATGGTTGATTGCTTACCCCATTTTAGGTGAGCTTTTTACATGATTGTTCAAAAATTAGTGTAACCGTTGGAGCGGTCAAGTACGCATATGAGTTTTTCTATTTCATCGTATATTTTAAATGTTGAAGAGATTTGGATATCTCGGGGATTTAAAAAAAATCTTTACATTGCTCAAAGTGGGATTTTCTCGATTCTCTTTCCCTATATACGCTTATACCACACTAGCGGTGTCTCGATTCTGTAAGCAAACTGAAAATGCACAGTTGGCAATATCAGTATTTGAGCATGTCAGGTACAGAACCGGCACCATGGCAGAGGGAACACACCACTGAGCCAGTCTGCCTGTAACCGCAGACATTTCTGAAATTTTAGCACGTTCACTCAGGTATAGAATTAGTTAGATAGTTAATGAACACTTTGAAGTACTTTATCGCAAATATAATTAAGCAACAAGATGTAATATTTCCATAAAACGATCCATCCAAAATCTAAGAGATATTAACATGTCAATTCAAGATGTGTATCAAGCGATGACTTGCGGTACACGTGGAGGGGAGAAGTTAAATTAGGGGGGTGAAAGATAAATGGAGAAAGCTGCCAATATCTACGTTTCATTAATGGTTCAAAAGTGTGTTTGCGTGGAATAAATGATGGTGTTTCTTGTACAGTCACTGTCTAAAGTGAAAAGTTTCGCTCGCCTATTTTTCAATTATTCATAGGGAGAATTTTTTTTGTGCTTGGTATTACCGCAATGCAGTGGCAGCTTGTAAACTTAATCATAGGTAAAATTTCCCGCGGGTGTCGTAGGACTAGCACGGTTTGGTTGCGTTTTGGTGCATGCAAAATTGTATTTTAATGGTGACACAATTAGTTCGTTTTTACACTGATTATTTACAGCAATGGCAAAGTTGTATCTGATTGAAGCCGGGGCGGTGGGCTAGTAAGTGATATGCGCTTAAACTTCCGACAGCATCAAATAAAATGAAGTAAGGAAATAAGTAGCAAAATGGAGGAAAATTTCAGTGTGTCGCAACACTAATTCGTCTTAGTAAATATATTCAGAAGGCGGTATGAATCACGAAAGTGAGCGTGTGAAGAGAGCGTTTCCAAGGCGCGACGTGTCGGCGTACCGACGCGGCGACGCTTCACATCATTTATCAGACTCTTTTTACCTTCCTTTACGAATATAATCCAGACATTGAATGAGTTTTTTTTAATATTTCACACAGAAACTTCAATATGGTAAGAACTTCAGAGGCCAAGGCAACCTTAGCTGCGAACCGGTACACCTGGTGTTTGACGTACTTCTCTGGCGCAGGCTTTCTTCTTTAGGTTGGGAGTCAGACAGCAGTTGCTTCCATAAAAATAGTTTTCACGTCAAAAAGCTGTAGTAGTGCTAAACAATTTAGAATAAATCATTTGAGTTTGAAAAGCCAAACTAAGATAAGAAGATCCTTTGACACATTGGTACATTGTCATCGGTTGTATGTTTGGCGTTGGATGGAGAACAGTATTAACCCTTAGTAGACACTCGTACGAAGAGATGTGGTGGCCCTATTCTACTCTACAGGGAAGCACCAAAGCTAACATTGTCAAAATAGGTCAATTGTCCAGGATTACCGAATCAAAATGTACTAGATATTCACAACTTATTTATATTTCACATGATGTCATATCAAATGCAGTTCGAAGAGGTAGCTTCGTTCGAGTCAGTGGCCGACGCCAAACCGTTCCAGTTTACAAAGTTCGTAACAAATTGTGTAAAAGTTTTATGGTAGCGACTGTACTTGGCTTAATAAATAATGATAAAATGATGTATTTCCTAGTATTCTATCATTCCACTCATAGAATTATAGACGGCGCGAAGATATATTACTGTATTATAAAAAACAGTGTTTTTAGATTAAATTGGAAATTAGCAACTTACAATGTTTATTAGGAAGCATCACAGTTGTACTATCTATAATAATAAGACTGTGGTAGTAGTTACCTATTAGTGAGGTTGATAAGACTGTCAAAAGATTTTTTTATTTAGGACATGTCAATTTGATATCAGCGACTTAATTTAATCCAGGGTCCTTTAAGTGAAAAGGCATTTGATGAGGCCATCAAGCTGAGTGCCACCACTGTTAACATGGTAAATGTTTACGATGGTGACCCCCCTCTTTCTGAGACTTTGCCTTCAGCTTACCATCAGGCAAGGTGAAGTCAAATTGACGTGTCTTTCATAGCTGGTAAGCTGTAGGCAAATTCTCCGTAAAGATGGACAGGTTCTTTTAGAGGAGAAATTTTTGGTTTTCGATGGATTCACCTTAGCAGCAGATCGTGTGGCAGAGAGTAAACCTTAGTAGATCCTGAGACTTATGACACAAGTATAGATTAAAGGACCAGTCTCAGTCCAGTTCTCAGAATTCTATCGTGATATTGTGTCAAGAAGATTTCAGAAACTGTTAGCGAAATTAGTAACACCAACAGTTCATCACAGTTCGTTTCCTTTGAATTCTCAACCTTATTTCAGGAAATTTTAAGGTTGCATTTCGGAAAACAGATGATTTGACACTCTGACACTCTGACAACTCTGAATTGTATCAGTGAGAACCTGTAATTGGCGGTATGTAACTAATTTTAGTCACTATACCTTTGTTATGGCTGTTGGTCCTCCGAACAAACAATAAATAAATAAAAAATTCGTTATATTCCAATTATGCATATGAAAAAGGTTGTAATCTACTGGAGGAGCATTTATTTAAACACATTCACACTAATAATTGAACCTATAGCGTGTGAGGTAAACGTACCAATTTACAGCCGAGAGTCGGCGTAACAAAATCCAGCTGGTTTATGCCTCTTAATTCCTCGTTTTAAATAACAAAAGGTTCTTACTAGCGTTTTTCAGCGGCTGGCACAGGGTGGCACGCCCTCGCGCCCTAGCAGCCCTCCATCTAATAGGCAAGGTGCTTTGATATGAATACTACCAGGTTAAAAGGGTTCCTTTTAAAGATAAGATTTCCACTTTCAGTTTTATAGCCATATTTATAGTTTTTGCTGCGGTTTAAAAAACGGTTTTATTTCCGTATTGCGTTTTTTTTATTAAATAGCTAGAGAGCCGGTATCGCGTGGATGCAATTTGATTTCCTGTTCGAAAAATGTTATTTAGGCAATGACTTCTTTGTATGTAAACTATTTACTACTATTAGACTGGTAGTATGGAACAAAAATATCGTCCATGTAAGACTACTATTTGCTTTTGCCTACGGTTCCGCCCGCGTGAATGTCGGTTAACACGAGCAAACATAACCTATGTTCTTTTTCTAAGTCTAATCTACCCCTATACCAAATTTAATAAAAACGGTAGTGGTTTAGGAGTGAAAGCGTAACATACCTACAGACAAAGCTACTATCGCATTTATAATATTAGTTTGGATTACTTGCCTACCAACAATACGCTATTTTCGATTCTTGTCATAGAGAACAATCGAAAAGGTGCAGATACGACGACACGTGCAGGGCTAAGATGTCATCCATTTACGGTGCAGAGTATACCTGCTAGAACCAAGCGTTTCAGTGATTCATTCCTATGCCGCACCACTAAGACCTGGAATTCCCTGCCAGCTCACGTGTTTCCTTCTTCCTACAGTCCCGGGTCCTTTAAGCGGGGCGTGAAAAGGCATCTAATGAGGCCGTCAAGCTGAGTGCTACCACTGTTAACATGGTACATGTTTACGATGGTGACCCTCTTTCCGAGACTTTGCCTTTAGCTTAACATCAGGCGAGGTGAAGTCAAATTGACGTGTCCTATATAAAAAAAAAAAAAGAAGATATTTTGGGTGTAAAGTTCATTAACACATTGATTTAGTTTCTGCAACCCGTTGAATATTTCAAGTTCAAAATTCATTCTAACCTCAACAAAAAAAAAACAATATTTTGTACTAAACTGTTTGATAGTAAAACACTCGCTGAGATATTTACCATGTTAATCTCAAAACTATTTGATTCGCATTTGGCAAGATTTTAAATGACGACCATTTTATTTTTTTCTTAAAAATGAATCAAGGATAATTAAAATACCTACTATTATGATATGCAGACACGAGATATTTTAATAACGTAATCTTCTTAAATGTCTGAACATAATAATTTATATTTAAAAATGTAAAAGAATATTTTGTTGAAGGCGATGCCCTTTGCAAGTTAAGATAACTTTAATTGCACCATTATGAAGAGTTTTCACTTTTTCTTTCTTCACGTTGCGATATATAAATGTGTTTTTGATAGAAGTTCATTGAAACTTTTTTTTTTTAAGTTTATTTTAAGTAACTTCATGCACAAAATACTCGTATTCCGACTATCATCTTCTTCTTCATCTTTGCGTTATGGCCTTTAAATTTATTTTCACTTTATATGATAGCCACCGGCTGTCTGAACTCTCAATCCTGAGATGAAAGGATACACCAAAGTCTTGTCCGTCTACGCCTCATCTTTCTACGCCAAAACCGTCTTGGAGGAACACCACCTTACACTCGTATTTCTAAAAGAATATTCAAGATTCAAGAGTTTATGTAGATGTGATGTCATGATTTCAATACGAGAATCATTTAGATATTTATTGGGTGAACTGAAAACATGAAACTAGTATCATCGCCATGTCAAGATTTATAAACGTCATATACACCTACGTAGGATATATACCTACGTAAAGTTTTTAAGTTCTATACCATCAGTAGTAGATACCTATTTGACACATGAATTTTTAAGAACGAACATTCAAATTGTATACATGCGAAACCAGGACCAATCACTAGTATTATAATATATTAATGGCCCGATGTGGTCCAGTGCATGTCACATCTCGTTACCCGTCAAGTTTACCTTTGGAGTTGCGGTGGCCATTGGGTTGGCGCGTAACTGGGTTAATTACCTTTAGGTACCGGCTACTATGTAACATTAATTTACGGCTATGTATTGTATGACATTGATATCCACTTAATCAATTAACATATGCTTGTCAAGAATGTACAGTCAGAAGCTAAAGTGGTTTGATACATTTCGGTTAATTATCTATACATTAATTTTATTGGTGGATTAATTAATTAAAAAATGGATGTATGGGGAAACTAAGATCCCTGGGGCTGAAGAAATGTCACCTGTAAGTCGGCATCCATCGGGATTCGATGGGAAAATTAAAAGCAGCAACACTTGGATGATCACGAATTAGGTATACATAAAAATATATTATTCTGATTATCTCATTTTAAATCTAGTCTCGTAGGTTACGACAAAGTCTTTGAAGAAATTCATTTAAGAAAAAAATAAAATAAAACTTAACCTTACATTTCGTTCAGATAACTTCACGGATACTAGCTTTTTTTTTATGTGGAAATTCCCACGGTTTCTTCCCCCGCCGGAGCCCGGAGGTTATGTCGGACTCGAAGCTACTAAAACTGCAGGCCGTCTGAGGTTGTCTTCGACATTACTCTCGCATCCCGGCTGACTCAGGGCCTATCCTTACGGTCTGGCCTTCCTACCGTCAGCCATCGGAGGTGATTAGGTATGTCGGACTCCAAACTACTAAAAATAATATAAGTACCACAAAAAAATCTCGATTAAACTGATTCGGTCATTGCTAATCGTTATAAAACGAATTTTCAGAAACTTTACCAAGTGTTTTATTTTCAATTCAGCATCATCAACTTTTTATAATAACCAACTTTCTCCTTTCATTGTCTATCTAAGTCTCAAAAGTGCCAATGTGTATAGCTGGTCACAATCTGCATCCATCACGATCCTCACAAGATTATAGCAAACAGATTACAAGACGTCCATTGTGCCGAGACGTTGGACGGCACTCGCCAATAATTCCAATTACGGATGCCCGGGCCGCACTAATAAGTCAAATGGAACAATGCCGGGTGCCCTACAGTGCACTAATTGCTTGTAGATATCGGTTAGCTTTGACGCTTACAGGTTACTCAAAGAAACGATCTACACAATATCTTGAAAGGTCTACGGAAATACACAATTCAGCTAACGTAATAATAAAAAAAATTGGTATGAATTTTTATCTGGCCAAGTAGTTTTGTTCTCGACTGTAACTTTGAAAAAGTAAACTGAATTTCTGACAGATGAAGTACTATGACATTATGCGATAGGTACATTCAACGTCAGAAATATCTTGATTTACAAAATCTCAAAATGCTCTTAAAACTAAGGTAGTTGTTAAGAGCAAAACAAACTGTTGTATTGATTTAAATTGTATTATTGTCTGAACTAAAAGGTGTGTACTAATTATCACAATAATCAGTCAACAGCGAGGTAGGAAAACCAAGGAATGATGAAGCATCTATTACCCGTAGTACGGTTAAGTTGTCCGGTCAACCGGACTACAGAACAAAATAATTTTTCCATGGTCCGGTTAACTGTACCATGGAAAAAAGTTTTTACCCATAGTCCGGTTGACCGGACAACTCAACCGTACTACGGGTAACAGATGGAATGAAGATGATTTTGAACACTTTGTTCATCAACATCATAATGATGATGACTGTCCTACTGCGAAGTAGAGAACATGAAATGTGTTTTTTTTATAAAGGACAAGTCAATTTGACTTCACCTCGCCTAAAGCTAAAGGTAAAATCTCGGAAAGAGGGTCACCATCGTAAACATGTACCATGTTAACAGTGGTGGCACTCAGCTTGACGGCCTCATCAGATGCCTTTTCACGCCCCGCTTAAAAGACCCGGGACTGTATCCACAAGGCTAGTAATCTTTCAGTAATTTTTAACTTTATCGCAATTTTTGCTTTGGTTGCAAAAATAAGGATCACTTAGCTGTAATAACCAAAATCACTAAGGATCACTATCCTATCCAGTCCTATAAAGAAGTAGGACAAACAGCGTTAGAACATCTTGACACTTCTCAATAAAACGTATCTATTTGATAAATCAATTCTGAGAATCGTGCAAACAATACGGAATAGTGTTGCGGCACATATCGTATTGTTACTTATCGATCTGTCGATGCATTATTGAGTGGACAAGCGGGACTCGAGTCGACTCGATAGCACGTTACGGCCCGAACAACTCCTATTTACCTGGAGCTGTTCTATTTCTGAACGAAACATTGTTTATGGAATCCATAATGCACGTTGGTGCGGTCGAATGACATTTCACAAAGAACGATCACTATATTGCCATTTCGAAAATTTATTAGTCCACGTGAGCGGGAATGTGGGTTTATTGGGAATTTTATTTTATTTTTGCTTTTTTTTGTGATTGAACATGAGATATATTTGATTTATATTTGATACGCTGCTTGCGTATTTCATGAAACGACAAATATACGGAACTGTTAGGATAATTAGTCATATCATATTGATATCGTTGAATAATTTAAATACCCTGAATTTAATATCGAATAGAGTAATAAATCTATGATTTGAAATTGACAAGGTCATTGACATTAATAGTGTAATACTCACCGGGATTATTTACCATGTTAACATGTTACACCCTGGAGTAAAAACAAGCTAGTTTTAGCCATTTCTAAATGCAAATATAAATATGAAATTTTAATAAATTTATGCTATTTCTAAACTTAATATCACAGAACGTGACTAACAGTTGTTCAAACATAAGAAAAGAGCCTCATTAATTTGATATTATTCTGAATGAACTGAATTTAGAATCAAACATATCTGAAGATACAGTTGGGTCCTTTAACTCTAGGCTTTAGAAGAACAGGGTACGTCTGAATTACTTTTCAAATCTTATTGACCTTACTACCGTTTCATGAGATACCTCTTTTTTTTTTTTTTTTTTTTAACCGTGCCGGACTCCTACCGACTAAAAACCCCCACGGTAACGCCCAGAAGCCTATGGATGGGAGCCCCGGGTAAGCCCTCGGAAGGATGTCCCAGGATCATGAGATACCTCTATTAAATAGGTGGCAATTAAACTAATGTAATCTTCCTTTCTTTAAGTGATTAGAGTCTTTGAAGGCAAATACATTATGGTCTAGAATAACATTTCCTACAACTTATCCCTGAAATAGACACTACACGGACGCAACTGTAGGCAACATGTAGTATATCTATCACAATTTTCAGTCTTTTCAGACTACATTGAATACATTCCCACATTATTATTCATCATATGGATGATCGTTGATGCTGTGTGACCGTACAGATTAACCGATCAACATGTTAATGAAATGTTGCCTCAAACCAAATCGTAGAATTACAAAAATTCACGCCCTTCAATACCGAATACCAGAAATAGCAACTAAAGTTTGGAGTTAGTTATATAGTAGGTCAACTGAAATAGGGATGTAACAAACACGTGCTACTAATAAAAAAGAATAAGCCTTTTTTTTTAAATTAACAAGGGTAAGAAGAAGTTGCTAGAACCAAAAACACTGTTGATTAAGTTTGTGGTTATATTCATGTTCGAATAAAGAATCCTAAATAGGAACGCGAACTTCTTTTTTTATTTATTTTTGTTAACTTAGGTTAATAATTTTCTTATAAGTTTTTTTTATATACTTTAATTATCTTGACACGAGACATATGTACATTCGTCCATATTTAGTTTTAAGAACTTACTTTTTTTTGTAAATTGACGTCCAGAAAATGCTACAGTGGAGTTTGTTGCGCCGCCGTTTCTTCTCCACTGGTGCCTAGGAAGCGGTGGTAAACTTAGTTTTAAGCAGAATTTGACGTCAAAAAGCTGTAGTAGTGCTACACAATTTTGAATAAATACCTTGAGTTTGAGTTTGAGTTTGAGTCTTACTTATAGAAAACATTATGATTGTGGTCATAATGTGCTCTGGAGAAGAAAAACGCTATCCACAACACTACATAGTATAAAGCAAAGCCGCGTCCCTATATCCCTATGTATGCTTATATCTTCAAAACTACGCTACAGATTTTGATGCGATTACTTTTAATAGATAGAGTAATTCAAGAAGAAGGTTTATATGTATAAAACATGCTTAATATAGTAGTATGCGGTAGCCTAGTGGTATGTGTAATGGACTGCCGAGACGAGGTCTCGGGTTCGATCCCAGGTTACCATGGCACACACCAATGACTTTTCGAAGTTATGTGTGTATTTATCACAGATTTAAAAGTGCCCGGTTAATGGCAATAGGCTCGCCACCTATTACAGTGGGACCTAAAACATTAGGTAACTGGCGAAATGTGGGTGCTAGCACCCCTGCCTACCCCTTCGGGGAATACAGGCGTGAGTTTATGTATGTTATGTTAATATAGTAGAGGGTGCAGTGGGAACGGAATCGGACGCTACGCGGGCGGTACGAAGTTCGCCGAGTCCGTTAGTTTCCAATAAAGCAGTGCTGAACAGTCACCAAAACTATTACCTACTCATCTCCATCATAACCTCTCAGAATTGTCATCGATCCGTTTATTACAAGCGTTCAACCATAAAATCTTGAATAATAGATAAACTTTCCAAACTAAATTTAGACAAGTATCTCGACAAATCTCGTTAAAACAACAACTTTATTCTACATTAAGCAACTATTATTATTTTCGTTTAAAATTATTCTGAAGTTTGAAAGAAAATTAATGGTCAGTTTATTGTTTCATTGTAAACGAAGATTAATTTCTTAGTGTCTCTTGAATACCTATCAAAAATGGTTAGATTATAAATAGATCAGTGTTCACTTTATGAATATAAAATAATGTATTATAAATTAATTGTCAGTTACTGATGAATTCGTGTAAATTCTAGTTATTTTAGACCATTATAAATTGATTTATCAGGCTGTCGACATTTATGGGATATACCTTTTTGTTTCATGTTGTTGTTCTACCTACTATCATGAAATTTTCTAACATTTACAGCATAATAAAATAACTGACTCATTTACCACAGCTACTGTTTACCACAATTAATAAATTTCACACATTTCTAACACTAACTTGTGTATAAAATTGCTAAAGCGATAAGCTCTGAAGAAATACTGTTCGTTATTAAAGTAAATTGTTTCCACAATTTCAAAACAACGTGAATTCTCGAATATGAAGGAATTCACGTGAATTACTGAAAGTCAGCCCATTAGTAGAACATTTTCGAAACACTTTCAAATCTCGATTGCTCCGGGGGACGTATCAGCGTTCTAAATCTCGCATTTCTACAAAACAATGACTTCACCAATCGATTGCTGTAGTACTCGATGTATCGATAGTAAACTCGCGCATATTATATTGAAATTGGTGCTGAACAATGCTGATATGTCAGTTGTCAAAGTCAATTCGCAAGACAGATCAAAGGTATGTGCAGAGAGAAATTTTATCGATTTTTCAAATACAGGAACGTCACTATCGATAAGGTTCCGTGTCAACATCCGCGAATATATTGCAGCATTCTTCACAAACCTGCTACCCAGGGTTTCGCAATTAGTAAATTGACTTCTATGAATACATTTCTTTGAACCAAACTCGGTTGAACCATGTAATTATAGCTATAGCTTATTATAATGTTTTTAAAAACGCGATTGGATGCATGGAATTCTTGTAACTTTTTTTAGTGAAATCAATGCAGCCTTAATTATTACACTAATTTATACACCTACAAAAAAATTGTGCCGAACTTCATCTGACACGAATGGGCTGACTTTTTTTTTATAAATATTCCACAACATTCTAGACAACGCTATCTAGACCCATAGTAAGCTTAACCTATCAAACACCAACTGGTGCCCGGGCACCGTGAGTCTATTGTTTATCTATTGTTCTATTTGTTGCGTGGCTTGACAGGTTAACAAGCTTGTATTATGGAATCTAGAATGTGAATGAACATACTTAGCTAATTTAATTTATTTCGATTCAAAAGTTCCACCCTCACATCATACTATTAAAATGTAATTAGATATGATTTTCTAGGAAGAAGTATCGAAAGGAATGGCGCACATTGGGAGAGAAATATTCCCAGCAGTGGACTGCAAAACGCTAAGATGATTTTGAATGGTAAAGAATAATTATTTCACTTTTCCCTTTTACCGGCCTTTGGGTATACTCCGTAGGTTTTGATGGGGATCCATACACCTTCATCTTATAAACAAGTGCTTTAAATAAGGTATTTTCACCGTTAAATAAAATAGTATATTTCCTTTAATTATCAACATTCAAATGTTCCTAATTAGCGGTAGGTAATATCGCAGTTTATTATACTCAGACATTACTGAAAGCAAAATCTTCTTTAGAAATATGATCATAATGACCATGTAAATACATTTAGTGTTCCTTTGAAAACGTAGGCTCAATAGAAGAAAAAAAAAACATTTCGCAAAAATTGAAATACCTTACGTTTCAAAACTTCTCAACATGTAAATACGTCTCAAATGACGTTCTCATTGAGGGAGACTTTTTCGCCTAATTTACAATATAAATAATCAGTAGCAATCGTGTTGAATCCGAGCTATTTACCTTTGAGGACGACAAAGGTGGCTTAACGAGCCACCGAGAAACGTCGGCTTGGAATTATTAAAGTTTCGGAAGAAATAAAACGGCAAGTGTTCGCGAGGGCCCCGTGACTGTATGCGGGCCGCAGACACTCACAGCGAAAACGAATTGTGATTTGGACAAGGGGGCGACGCTGCATTTACCTGAATGACAGGCTTATTCTTATTTAATGAGATCTGTGGAAGTGCGGAAGTTTGATTGAAGGTTTTTTTTATACTTCGAAGGTAGTAACAGTAGGCCTACTTGTTGATGAATGGTTGCTGCAGGTATTTAAAGCTACAACAAGTAGTAAAGTAAGAAGAGTTAAGAGTAAAAAGCTAAGAAAGAACGGCTTGATTCTTTTTCTTCTCTAAAGTGACGCAAACGCCTTCTCAGAACAGGCAGGTATGAAAAAGGTTTTGGGTATAAGGTCCCCAAGATCTTCAAGGCTCAAGACATCCTCATCTCCTTGCTTCTGCACTTCACCCGGTCTTTAGAACCCCTGATAGTTAAATTATTGACGCAAATGTTAATTGACGATGTTTTACATCGTGAAGCTGGTACTTTTTGATCTATCAAAGGGGGCCCGATAGAGGCGGAAAGGCCAGATATTTCTTACTGAGTTATTTCAGGTCTGAAATCTAAACATATTCCCAATGTCAACCAATATAAGATAGTACATGAATAAGACCTAAAACTCGCTTAGTTTAGTCCCATTACGAATCTAAATACTTATCCAAGATACCGTCAAATACGAGTAAGAACGGTTACAAAAATAACAGCACAATTCCGGAACAAGGAACACCGTTTCCAATTCTTTTAACTGCATATTACCGTCCAAATCAGTATCTATTTGTTGGAGATATACTTATAAAACGTATAGTTAAGATATAAAGGGGAACGTCTGTAAGTGTCGTTTCAGCCCCGCAAACTTCTACAGTAAACACGAGACTAGGGGTGGGACATGTTACTTTACAGATATTCGAATTTTGGAATAGAATTGTCAGACACATTTTCGATTGAAATATTTTGTGCATGCTTATAAAAGGTGTACCAATAACATTCACATTATATTTTGTACCATCAGTATTTTTATTTGTACAAATAATTAATCTAATCTTTATTTTTTTATAAAACAACACTGAGTAGTTTAAACTGTAACAATTTTAACACATCCCACGAAGGAATTAAATTGCCGTTTACAGACTTTTTGAACTGACGAGTGAACGCGACTTCTACGCAAGAGGCGTGGGTACGATCCCCGGCCAGTGGAAATATTCGTATGCATGAATATGGCTATTTGCATTGGTCTGGGTGTTTCTATGTATGTAATTTACAAAAAAAGTATGTAAGTAAGTTTATCCGCATTCTAGATTCCATAACACAAGCTAGTCAAGCTAGTTAAGCTTACCATGGGTCTAGATAGCATTGTGTAGAATGTTGTGGAATATAAAAAAAAAAATATATAAAACCAATATCCTTCGGTATGATCTGACATTTCAACGAAATCTACAAAAATATGAAATCTATTTTCGCATTTATTATTTATGGTGAAACAGAAACTCTCCTACTTACATAAACCCTTTTAAACATTACATACCTTTTATGTATAGGTAGTAATATAACCTATTATTAATATGAAATATCTAAATATAAAATCGATATCACTATAACTGAATACCGTTACTATACAACACTATCGCAGTTGAGTTGTGCCATTCAATTGCTTCGTCATTTTCCTGAGTCGCGCGGAGCCGCGCTCTTACTCAGGATTATGTATTGTTTGCTATCTACTTAATTTCTATTTCTATTGCTCGGTATTTATGTAATTGAATCCTGAAATAGTCTTGAATTGAAAACGGATATCTGATATATAATGGATATCGATTTAGAAGCGTGTATTTAGTTCAAAATAAGCGTGTAATTGCGAAGTTCTTGTATACCCAAGTAGAAATATTTCTGATTTATGTTGTAAGGATCATTCCAGTAGGTATAATGGGACCTGGAAACTTGTGCATGTAAAATATGACCTCATAAGCATCACATTGTGTCATGTGTATAGGTTACAAAGGAAAAGATATAGAGGGGATGATTGCATATACAAATATTATTACAATGGTTGCATTTAGTTTGACGGCCTCTTCAGATGCTTTTTCATATTCCGGTTAAAGGACCCGGGATTGGTTTAGTCGCAAAATGTCCCACGTAAAAAAATGTCCTAATCGCAAAACGTCCCATTCGCTAAACGTCTCATTCGCACAATGTCCCATTCTCAAAACGTCCCATTCGCAAAACGTCTCATTCGCACAATGTACAATTCTCAAAACGTCCCATTTTCCACAATCACGGGTCCTAGTTAGTTTAGTTTAGTCAGTTCTCTCAAATCACGGGTCCTTAAAATATTGGTAAATAATTTCAAGTGTTTATAGCGGAGTAAAGACAATGTACCGATCATACTTTATATTAATGCACTTATGTAGACTTATAGACTACACAGCAGTGGTGAGGGGTCTGTTACCCAGCCGGGGTGCGAGGGATATGTCGATGACAACCTCACCTCCGGCCTAGCACCACGACCCACAGTCGGCGTGCGGTTTTAGTCGGTTCGAGTCCGACATAACCTCCCCTTCCGGCTCCGGCAGGGGGGTATCCGAGGGGATTTCCGCACGGAAAAAAAAGGGGTCTGTTACCCGATTCCTACCAGCTTGCTCGGCAAAGGAAAGCTTGATAGAGATGTTTGAGATGACATTTATAATCTTATAAATAATGTACATCATAGCGTCCAGAATTCTATACAATTAAAAAAAAATAGAATATTTCGATTGAAATTATTAATATTCCCTATAACCCCTCCAGCTAAGCTAAATTGCTTATGTTAGGAGTGGGTTCACGTCGGTACTGTAATAACCAGGTTCGAACCCGAGACCTTTCTATCGTAATCCTTATCCACAAGCTACCGATGCTTCAAATTGATATGTTCTTTCTATAAGTGTTAACATTTTCCACCGGCATCTTTTGAAAATTTTCAACATTTGCCACTGTTACACAGGCACATATGTGTACTTTACCTAAACCTGCACTTTCCATTCTGGCTCCGTCATCCCAACGTTCTAGTAACAAACAGATGTTCTCTAGTTAGCGCTATCGAATGCCTAAGTAGTGTTCATATTTAATCTGCGCGTCGCGGTATCGGTTTAATGTGCGGCGAATGCATGCATAATTCAGTGCAGAGGAGGAACTTGCCGGTCCTGTGGTGCATAATGCTATGTCTGAGTTACAGCGTGGAGCCAATGTTGGCTGTGTGTTGGTGGTAGTTGGCTGATGTGTTGTTGGGTTTGTAACACTTAAAAAGGAGCTGTTAGATTTTTAATTTTTAACCTCCAAAACAAATAAATGTTAAAAAAGAAAGGGGTGATAAGTTTGACGTGTCTCTCTGTGGCATCATAACTCCCGAACGGATGAAGCGATTTCAATTTAGTTTTTATTTGTAATAAAGGTGACTTATGTGTGAGTGTTCTTAGACATGTTTGATTAAAATCGGTTGAGTCGTTTAAAAGTTGAGGAGGTTTAAAGCTGGGATGGTGAGTATCGGGGGATTTTTTAAATTTTGAATTTATATTAGGTATGTAAATTAGCTATTTTTTTAAAGAATATTAGTGACTAAAATCTCTAGTATTCCGCCTAACTAATAATAATTGTCTGTTAGAAGTGATTTCACGTTGGTAGTGTAACTGTCCAGGGGTAGACAATATGACCTGTCTAGGTATAGTCTTCATAGTAAGGCCGGCTCCTTACCCAGTAGCTATCGATACCGAAGCGATTGTTATACGGTTTATCATAACACAGTTAATAGTTACTCTACGATTATGCGAGAGCTGGATTTATTACATATCCGTTAAACGTTAAAACCTTCAATTTACTACTGATTCATTTTGATACGAGTTTCAAGACAGTTCGAACTTTCCGTGGGAACTCTCGAGTGTCATTTTGTAGGTCACTACTGTTGATATTGCTGTAAAGGGGTTCCAGTAGCTGGAAGGTAGGTGTGATTAATCCCATAAACTAAAGGGCTAATGGGGAGATGATAATATTGGATTCGAATCGACTAAAACTTCACGGTGTATCATCACGAGAATTTATTTGCGGAGGACTCCGGGTTTGCTATAGAAAATATTCTCCTTAAACCCCAGTGGACATTGGTTACCTGTGATCCAGCTCTCCATCGAATGCGGGGACATTCACCGCTCTCCGTATCAACAGCCTAGTTGAACCCACCCATTTGTTATAATAACGTAGCTCAAAATAGACAACACAAGCGTTGCACGTCGATATTTATCTGTACCTATGGGCGATCCATCTTTTTCTGCACCAATCGCGTTTTCCCTAGACGCCAATAAATCGTGGTCATAATGTCTGTCCGTTTTTTATTTCATCTCAACGTAATTCACGTTCTGCACACGTATTTAATCTGGCTGTAGTTTTAGTTCGAGTAGGAATGCACTCGGTCTGCGGGGATTTAAAATTCAGGGGTTCACGGACCCTCCTTTATTTCAGACAGATCAAATTGCAAGATTATTGGAGAAGTTTGTGAATATACACTAACAAAAAAACTATAAAATGCTGAGGAATCAGAATATAGTGTAGATCTTCCAAGGAGTTCTAGAATTGAACCACATGCAGTGTTTTACTAATCTGGACCAGCTTATCACAATAAAACAGTCCGTGGGTATTAAGTATGTGTGAGTTTAAGAGAAATCCAAAAGTTCGAGATGCTTTCAATTCTGACATAGTGAAACAGTTTTGTGTTTTCACGAACGTAAAGCTAAGTTTGAAGTAAGTTTTAACACGTTAAATTAAGATGTTTTTGCGAGTACGGAGTAAGCATTGTGCTTAAAAATCTGTAAAATTCACAGTATAGACATTGTAAGCATTAAAATAATTGTCGCGCACCCCTTCAACAGCGGCGCATTATTTGTGTTTAATTCTGTACACATTAACGAAATGAACAGCGTTGTTCGCAGTCCTAACTCAATTTATATAATGAATGCCATACATTACCCGTTTTCTGTTAACAATTCGCTATGAGCACTCCACTTGCAAAGTTTGTCTACGTTGTGTCAACAGCGAACGAGCGAAGGTGGCATTCGTTGCTCTGCCGCCGCACCGTGCGGACGTCTCATATTTATTTTATTAATAAATATGTTAATACCGAGGTAAGTAGCGTCGCGTGCATTATTCATCGGGAACGGTGGCTCAGTTGACACAGCAACGGATAGTCATGCAAATTCAATCCGCCGAGATGCGGCCAAAAATTATCATAATTGTGACGTTTTTGTTTCTATACCTGCGCTGAGCTCGGGAAGTTTAATCTGAAGTTTGCCGACACTTTTAGTTTTGTATAACGCCGTCATCACATCCCCATTTGCAATTCAGATGGACGGAAAAGGCGGACGCGGCCCGGATCCGTTTCGCTTCAACTTCTGCCGCGACTGTGGGGATTTGTTTGAAAAATACGCAGCTCGGGCCAACAGAACTCTTTTTCGTCTTTGTACACTGCTTTTCAGCGTAACGACAAATTGAATAATGTTGTAAATGTAGGGAGTAAGGGAGTTTCGCAAACTTTCGCCGGCTGATATGAAAGTGGATGTCGGATTTTCTTCATTCTTTTTGTCGGACAGTGGGTCGACCTGCATGCGAATTTTTGAAGCTGGCGTGACATGTTCCCTAGTTTCTTGTGTTTATACAGTAACTTAAAATATGTCAGGGAGCTTTTCTGTAAGATTACGTAATCCAGGAATGTAACTATTCTAATAAAATCAGAGCCGATAAGGCTGTTTCGCTGACTGAATAAGCAGTTGGTTAATAATTATAGATATAATCAGTAGCTAATTCGTTACAAAAGTAACTTAACACTTTCAACTCTACTTCTAATGACACTTTAAATGGTGCCAAACTCGCATTGTCACTAAAAAGATTCTGAAATACAAATTAATGCTAAGTATACACTATTTTGGATGTAAAATGGGTCCTACCAAGACCATTGGGGCCAAGCCAACCTCACCTGCAAGCTGGTGCATCTGCTGATTAACGAACGAGGCTCTGGCGAAATTTACTGGTGGCACAATTTTGGTCCGGGTTGGTACCACCGTGCTTTTCCGAAAAACCCTCCAAGTATCCTAACTTTGGTTGGGGTGCGTTCAAGGTTCAGGAACTGCATAGCCGGAGATGACGAGGAGGCAGCTCACGCAGCACGCTTGGGACCAGTGGGATAATGGTGGAGTAGGTCGAGTGTGGTTTGGTGTGGGTCGATCCGTCGGCCAGGGAGACCCGTAGAAACGGTGGTGCCGCTGGCCGCCCGCGGCATAGTACAGGGGCCCAACTGGAACTAACCACTCTGGGAGGCTGCCCCACCAGGCCGCGCATAATCTTGATGTGGCTCGTCGTGCCGGTTGGTGACCGGAGATGGACCCGGCGACCACTATCGGGGGGGTACGGGGGCCCTTCCGTCCGGCGGGTCGGCCACCACAGGGCCACACATCCGCCGACGAAACCAATACCCGCGCCTTGTCACATACTGCTGCGTGGGTTGTTACCTCTTTTTTTCACGCCTTCCCTTCCACTCAATCTAACAATGGCAGCATATAAATTAAGAGCAGGATATACAGCGGCAAACCCTTCCTCCATCAAAACAACACCATTTGAGGTGGAGTTCACAAACATTCGTGGACTCCACTCTAACCTCATAGCCGTCCACCAACATCTTGAGACGGCACGGCCTGCTCTACTTTTCCTCACGGAGACACAAATAAGCCGCCCTGGTGACACGTCTTACCTTCTATACCCCGGCTTTGTGATAGAGGAGAACTTCATAGCAAAGGCTGGAGTGTGCGTGTATATTAGGGCGGATGTTTGCTGTCGCCGCTTACGCTGCCTGGAGGACCCTTCTCTTTCTGTTCTCTGGCTACACGTGGACCACGGCACGTCTAGCCGAGTCTACGCCTGCGTGTACCGTCCTTTTAAGGGAGGACCTTCAGAAACGGCTCATCTCTTCGACCATCTGAGTCGGGCGGCAGATGCAGCGCAGGAGCGGTTTCCGTCCGCAGAACTGGTGTTTCTGGGGGATTTTAACGCCCACCACGAGGAGTGGCTGGGATCTACCAGAACTGACCATGCTGGACGGACTGCCCACGCATTCGCTCTCACGCACGACTTGGCCCAGTTGGTACCCGAAACCACCCGGGTACCAGATATAGCGGGTCATCAGCCCTCTTTGCTGGACCTTCTGCTGACGACCCATCCAGCCCAGTACAGTGTCTCTGTTCATGCCACTTTGGGTACCTCCGACCACAAGTTGATCTGCGCCAAGGTGCCTATCGCTACCCCCCCAAGACCAGTGGAGATCAAAAGACGGTTATGGCACTATTCGTCAGCAGATTGGGATGGACTACGAGATTACTTTGCATCCGTCCCGTGGACTCAGCGCTGCTTTAATGGTGGGGACCCATCAGATTGCGCATCTGCCATCGCTGGTGAAATCAGTTTGGGCATGGAGTATTATATTCCATACACTGAGGTCACCAGTGCCCGCAGAACTCGACCCTGGTTCGGTCGTGAGTGCGCTGCTGCTGTTCAGCAAAAACAGTTGGCGTACCGCGCTTGGACCAGGGCACATGCAATGCGCGATCCAAGTGAGGGCCATCTCAGGGCGGCGTATAACAGAGCCACCAAGGACTGCAAAAGGGCTTACATCAGAGCGGATGCCCAGCGCGTGGCACGGCTTGGCGAGCAACTCATGTCGCACCCTGCGGGTAGTCGTGGATACTGGCAACTGGCCAAAGCCGTACAAGCTAACTTTTGCCAGCCCTCGTTACCCCCGCTGCGATGCCCAGACGGATCACTGGCCCATGAGCCGCAGGAGCAAGCGGATATACTGGTAGACCTCTTCGCGGCTAATTCCCGGGTTGACAACTGTAGTGTGCAGGCGCCCACATTGCCAAGTTGCGGTCACTCAATGCCTGATATCCGTATCAGACACTGCGACGTCCGCAAAACCCTGCAATCACTCGACATCCGGAAAGCCAGTGGCCCCGATGGTATTCCGCCGGTAGTCCTGAAAAAATGCGCAGCGGAGTTGACGCCGGCGCTCACGCGAATGTACCGTTTGTCGTATGCTTCGGGAGTAGTGCCGCGGGCTTGGAAGGAAGCGAACATACAGCCGGTCCCCAAAAAGGGGGATCGCTCGGACCCGGCGAACTACCGACCCATAGCTGTCACCTCAGTCCTCTGTAAAGTGTTTGAGCATATCATTAACGCACAGCTCATGCGTTACCTAGAAGATCACTCCCTAATTAATGACCGACAGTACGGGTTCAGACCGAAACGGTCAACGGGTGATCTTTTGGCTTACGTCACACACCTCTGGGGTGAGGCTATGGACAGGCATGGCGAATCATTGGCTATCAGTCTTGATATCGCCAAAGCCTTTGATAGAGTCTGGCACAGTTCGCTACTTTCCAAGCTTTCGGCCTATGGTCTGCCTGATCGACTGTGCGACTGGGTTGCCAGCTTCCTGCATGAGCGTAGTATCCGAGTTCTCTGTGACGGCCGGGCCTCAGAGTTCATGCAGGTTAATGCTGGCGTGCCCCAGGGGTCCGTCTTATCGCCCACTCTCTTTCTTCTGCATATAAATGATATGCTAGCAGTAGGCAGTATCCATTGCTATGCAGATGATAGCACTTTACATGGGCGATACTTCGGGCTCCCCGCGGCCAAGCGGGCTGACACTGACGCAAATAGACAGCGGCTTGTCGTTGAGCTCGACCGTGTCCTGACGTGCATCTCCCAATGGGGATCAGAGAATCTGGTCGAGTTCAATGCCAAAAAAACACAAGCGTGCGCGTTCACAGCCAAGACCTCCCCCTTCCTTCCTCTCCCTACTCTCCAGAATACACCGCTAGCTCTACAGGATCACATTGACATGCTCGGAATGGATGTTCGCTGCAACCTGAACAACAAGAATTACATCGAGAGCGTCATCAAAACAGCGTCGCGCAAACTCGGGATCTTGAACAGGGCGAAGCGGTTTTTCACGCCGGAGCAGCGGTGTCTTCTGTACAAGACACAGATTCGCTCTTGTGTGGAATACTGTTCTCATCTCTGGGATGGTTCCGCGCAATACCTGTTAGACGCTCTTGACAGAATGCAGCGACGTGCAGTTCGTATCATAGGTGATCCTGAGGTTACCAACACCTTGGAACCTCTGCAGTTGCGTAGAGACGTTGCCTCTCTGGCCGTTTTCTACCGCCTCTACCACGGCGAGTGTTCTGAGGAGTTATTTCAACTGATCCCACCCTCTCCCTTCCTATCCAGAACAACACGTGCTGGTCTGCGGTGCCATCCACACACGGTGGAATCCATACCATCTCGCACTAAACGGTTTGGGGGCTCTTTCCTCTGCCGCACGATAAAGAGCTGGAATGCTCTGCCCGCATACGTGTTTCCCTCTTCTTACAGTCCCGGGTTCTTCAAGCGGGGCGTGAAAAGGCATCTATCAAGGCCGTCAAGTTAGGGACCACCATTTTACGTCCAATTGGCACCGGGAATGGTGGTCTGTATCTTCTGGACTGCACTTCAGCTTTGTTGCCATCTAGCGGGGTGCAGTCAATTGACGGACCAAATATAAAAAAAAAAAAAAAAAAAAAAAAAACACTAACTGAAAGAAGGTACGCAAGCGAAAGGTACGTCACCTTTCGCATACTTTCACCCTCCGCACGCACTATTATTTAGCTGTATTTCGCATTCATTTGCTTTAGCTGCATTTGGTGTGTATAGCTTTAGACTCTCGCTCACCAATAAAATACACATAGACTTGTCCAATGACAATGCTTATTATGTAAAATTTTCTTTTGACATTACTTTTTAGGGCCTACTTAACAGCCCCACATCGCATCATAAATCCGAAATGACACTCCGCCCGGACATAAAATCTGATCGGTGGGCTTAAAAGCGATCCAACACTCTGTATTTACGATTCGAGGGCCAACTTTTAACACCCTGTAGGTATTTACAACATGACGACACTATAAAAAAGCGAACATAATATCTGTAAACGTTTGACTTCCAATCTAGATGCAATAAAACCGGTTATATTCGCTTACGGATCCGGAATTATCGGATTTGAGAGTTTATGCGAGTTCCTGTGGGTTATTAGCTGGCCTTGCGATATATTGGTTCTGAGTTTTACTTTTTATACTAAATAATATTATAGATCAACATATTATGTTCTACATGATGGTAAATGGATACATGCCATATATAACCGTAATGAAAAAACAAATCTTTATTTTCATTACGGCCTGTTACTTTTGTCATGATTCTGATACACATTAGATGATAAGTGGAGTCGGTTTGTGTTTTTAAGAAAGGTTCTAAATTTAATTCGTTTATGGTTTCGATTGATCGATACACACGCATACAATCGATTAATACGTGCTGATTATGTTCATACAGGTTCCATCTCAAACGTTCGATTAAAAAAATCGTGTGTAAAGGCCCTTAGCGCGATGATTTGAATTTATAATGAGTTGGCCAAGAAATTCCTGAAAAAATTCATTCATGTAAAGAGTACCTACTTCTTCATGATTAAAGCAGAGTTTTCCAGCCAGACAGCTTTATGTATAATAATTGTATCACTGCTGAGGTAAAAATGAAATTTCTGCTACCATTATAATAATGCTGAGATGATACTTTAATAAAATTTCAGAGAGTCTCATGAGTAATTGAATTCAAACCTTAATTGCTACGTCAACATTAATCAAAGAAATTGTCTTAATACAAATGTATTTCAGATTTAATTACATTTTGTAAGCTTAATTTAAATGTTTTAATAAAACAGTGCACTATTTATTTTAAATTTTAATTTACATAATTTTTTACGAGTGGGCAGGCTAGTTGGAATACTTTGCAGAACAACGATAAAATTAGTGAGCTTTTAATAAAAAGGTTAAGTTAGGGTCATTTACAACAGGTGGCAAAAAGCTCAAGTGATAATTAAATATCAACCATATCGAATACATAGGGAAAAAGAATCTTCTCGGGCGGGACTCGAACCCGCAGTCTTTCCCTTACAGGGGGAATGCCTGACCAATTCGGCTACCGAGACACGCCCGATATGATTCAAATTTCCCATCTCATACGTCTTTAAGGCGACGTGGCGTCATCTACCGATTTTCTTACGAACTATCGGAATCAATGAATGATGTTACAATCATTTTTAAACATTGATTTTTGATAACTGCGCCCAAACAATTGAAGGAATTTTTACAGCATTAAGTATGCTAACTATACAAATCGAATACATAGGGAAAAAGAATCTTCTCGGGCGGAACCATATTCCGTGAAGAGAAAGCTTAAAATTGGATGCAACTGCTATCCATCCAAGACCATCAAAAAGTGCATAGAAAACGGCAATAGCCTCGCACTTTATGATGCAAGAAAAAAGCAGTTTGTGAAAAGTGAATGTCAATAAACCTCTGTCAACCCTTTCAGGCATTTATAAGCGTTGTTAATCTGAAATAGTACATACATTTTGTTCTGAGCAAACTTCACTGTTTCATGACAAAAACACAGATACCCAAAAATTCAAAATGGCAGTTCGATAAACAACCGTTTTAAACGACGACGTTCCATTTTCAACATCCGTATTCAATTTTAGTACGTCTACGTCTGCCAATCAGCGCGTGGCGCGTGGGGTGTTTATTTCCGTTACTCGAGTATTCGAAGGTTTTTTTTTTCGCTGACGTAGACTAACTTAGAGCATTTATCACTAGGCCTTCGTAGACTTCAAAAGTGATCGGAATGTTTTTTTTTTTAAACCGATCACTCGGCATAGCAGATTTTAAAGTTTTTACTTGGAGGAAATTCCTTAGGTACCTACTGCTTTTTTAAAATATTTTTTTTTAAATTGTAGAGGGTTCGAAATATGTAAGTGCTGTGAGATAAATTGGTTCCTATGTATGGTAAAGTGAGGGGAAATCAAATTTTATATTGTCATGGCCGTCTTTTTGTAACGTCATCTATTTGAAAGCTAAAGGGCACATTGTTGATTTTTTTAAGGACACGTCAATATGACTTCAACCCGCCTGATGGAAAGCTAAAGGCAAAGTTTAGGAAAGGGTTACCATTTTTTTTATCGTGCACAAAATCCCCACGGATACCACCCCCACGGAGCCGGTGGAGGCGGTTATGTCAGACTCGAACCGACTAAAACGCACGCCGTCTTGGGTCTTTGGTTGCCGGAGGTGAGATTGCCGAAAGCATATCTCTCGCACCCCGGCAAACCCAGGACTCTCTCGAAAGAGATCTCGAAAGACCTTCGGGTTGTGGGGACCTCGGTGTCCCCATCTAGCTCCAGGTACGGGGAGGCGCGCTTTGCGCCGCCGCCGTGGACCAAGAGGGTTGCCATCGTAAAGATGTACCATGTTAACAGTGGTGGCACTCAGCTTGACGGCCCCATCAGATGCCTATTTATGGTATTTTGTGGTATCAATTCATTTTGTTATTCAGTCAATCTAGTACCTAATAAGTATATGTATACTAGGTACATACTAGATTCATGTAAAAGGTTCAATGGTTTAACCTATCCAAGCAAATAAGAAAAACACCATACAAATCACTTATTTAAACGCTCGAAGTAATCTGAATCCGCCAGCCTATACAGAAAATCAAAGATATCTCAAAACATTTATATTATAATACCTGTAAACTCTCAAGGTTTTTGAAAACCAAAGTTTTAATTGGAGTATTAATACGCGGGAGGCACGAGTCCTCGGGAAACGAGCACATATTCGCGTAAGGGTATTTTGAATATTACAAGAAAGTTACGTGAAAACTCCTTGATACTCGAATTATTAATACTACAATAAGATATGTAGAAAATAAAATAAAAGGTATATAACAAAAAACGTAGAATGTATTATTAATATTAAAAGAAAATCGTACTTTCTTTGGACAATAATTGGTACCTAATGAAGCTTAAACTTGTGTGAAACGCGGTGTGGTTAAGTGACTGGTTGGGTAAGAAAATCAAGAAATTAGAATAATTATTCTAGGAATTCTATATAACATTACCGTCATAGGTACAACCAATACAAATATAACCAATCTTTGGTTTCTCTGTGACAATTACTCCTTGAAAGCGAGGTAAACATTGAGTTCAGTGTCCAAAAATGGCTATGTGGTTAAACTCTACGCCGTAGAAGTAGGAGCAAGGGGGATTCCAGCTAAATCCCTGTATAACTTGTTTAAAGACCTCGGATTGCCAAGAGCTTCAGTAAGCTCTTTACTCAAACAAATATCTAAAACGGCGTTGATAGGACCTTACAAATTTGGATAGGTAGAGCGGGGAACACTTGTGACGGTGGAGGTGAGCACTGATGCATCACAAGGTGGCCACTCTAAACCTACACCTGGGTCGCAAGTCCCAGGCGCCGTCACAGTGTTCCTCTCTGTACCACGCCATGGACCCGGTGACCGCACGGTCCATGGCATGCTGAGAACCAGTCCTCTCACTATGATAATGTGGATGAATGAGTACCTTCCCCTTCTTCGTGCGGAAATCCTCTTAGCCTGGACGATTATGTCGTACTTGAACCGACTAAAACCGCACGCCGTCTTGGATCTTTAACTGTCGGTGTTGTAAGATTCCCTAAGATACATCCTTCGCATCACGTAATAAAAGATTTCTTGTTCTAGGGCTAAGGTCTACAAAATTGACTAAAACTGATCGATAATTAGATTGATTAAGTACTATGTTGTACTCAAACTAATCATTAATCATTGTGAGTTATTACCGCGGTATAAATATTGTGACGTCATTGCCTAGTGAAATTATGAAAATTATCGTGAAGGAAAGTGATGATTCATAGTTAAATGATATATTACAAGATGTAAATTAACCTTGATCTACTTCTTACTTTGATTTTTTTATAAAAGGACACGTCAATTTGACTTCACCTCGCCTGATGGTAAGCTAAAGGCAAATTCTCGGAAAGAGAGTCATCATCGTAAACATGTACCCATGTTAACAATGGTGGCACTCAGCTTCACGGCCTCATCAGAGGCCTTTTCACGCCCCGCTGAAAGGTTCCGGGACTGTAGGAAGAAGGAAACGCGTAAGCTGGCAGGGAGTTTCAGGTCTAAATGGTGCGGCATAGGAATGATTCACCGAAGCGCTTGGTTCTAGAAGGTATATTCTGCACCGTATGCGGGTGATATCTAAGCCCTGAACGTATTGTCCTGTGGAGGAAACCTAAACTCGCTTGTTATTGATATGGTTAGGAAATGTCTTACACATACCTAGTATCTGCTGCCAGACAGACTGTGTGTTATTTAATTTAAAATATACCAAAAAATAACATTAAAAAACTTTGGAACTCCATCGTGGCAATCTTAACCGGCTCAAAAGTGAAGAAATATCGTAAAAATAGGTACAACTGTCTAGATGGTTTCAGTGACAATGCAACACAATACACATCACACACACTCACACACACACACACACACACGCATACTCAGAAAGTTTTAATTTCCCTCACAACTCACAACAACAATCCCTACAAACTGGTCAGTCAATAAGTGTCAAACAAAGTTGTCATGTATTGTCCTCGACGGCTACCGATAAAGTTATTCGACGTCACGAAGAAACAAGAAACTGACCAGCCGACATGTGTTGGCAAGTTGAAGTTGTACCATCCAGAGCGGTACTTCGGAGGCCCTGGCTCAGCTGGGGAGTGAGGGATATGGCAGAGGATATCGCAGCCTCGGCAACTGATAGTCCAAGACGGAGCGTGGTTTTAGTGGGTGTGAGTCTTACATAATCAGTGGCTTACAAACCCATATTCGAGAGAGTTCCCGCATTAGGTCAGATGCCCTACCCATAAGCAGACCGAGTGTTCCCAAATGGAGCACTGTACAATTCTACCTTCAACGTTATTGGTATATAGGTAACATAAATAAATATTATTAATAGTATAACTCTCACCGGGATATTTACCATGTTTACTATTTTTATTGAGTAACCGATATTTCGGCGCTGTTTTCTGTGAGTGTTATATGTCGAAATCGAAATTGCGATCGAGTACAGTGCGAGAACGCGGACAGTGGTAGGAGCGATGCGCGTAATAAACGAGTGATTCAAAGATCGTGTCGGTTAGCCTACACAGTATCAATATACATCAATAGCCTACACGATATACCTAGTAGTGCTTTCATTCAAGCGTTGTCGTATCTTACCCCTAGCTGGTGAATTAGGTACTACGACATGTTAGCGGAACGATCCGAGGTCCCCGCCTACATGAGAATACTTTTCAAAATCTTACAAATATCACGATATTCTAAAAACATTTTCGTATTCGGTGCATTTCCTGGAAGCTCCAAAGCTGCGTTGACATAGACAAAGTCTGGTAGGATAAAGCAGATTTGACAACGTAGCTCGGCTAAAATTCACTTTGTCATCGGTTGATACCATCATAGTTCATATTCCTTAATTTTTTTAGCTACCGAGACCGTTGGACAAGACCATTGCAAGTGCGAATCGCTTTCATAGAACGTGATCAACTATGTGCACATTGATCAGTGTTACTATGATCAAAATAGCGTCAAAGTAGCCATCAAATCTACTTTCCGCAGTTTCAGCTTCGTACCCGTATGTTAAGGTGAACCTTAGAACCTCCTTGTACATCTGTTTTTCTTTTTTTTTTATACCACTTAGGTGGCAGACAAGCACACTGCCCACCTGATGGAAAGTGGTTACCGTGGCCTATGGACGTATGCAACCCCAGGGGCATTACAATCGCTGCCTACCCTGAACTAACCTTCTAATGCCCTTCTTAAAGAAGTTCCTTATAATGCCCTTCTAGTTTAGTATATAAGGCCTGTTGATCGGGAGGTTCTGGGGTCAAATCTGGGTTATTACACTTCAGACGGAACCCACTTCTAATAATTAGGAATTTAACTTAGCAGGAAGGGTAACAGTTAATTTTGCTCAAAAATTCCCATGTGAATATAATAACCTGCAGAAATTTACAAAGGAGATAGATAACTATACAGCTTTTCATACATCATTTTTATAAAAAGGTGAATAGTGATAGTGATCTTCTTTGCAGACTCGAATAGAATTTGATCCGTTATCGAGAGATGCCAATAGTACTGGGACTCCCATGTACATTATTAGTTAAATCATCTCCAAACGAGTCACAAAGAATGAAGACGATAAACCATTTAACACAGTTTGTTCTATGTATTTAGATAATTACCATCAACACAGCCTTGAAGACGTTAATTCGTATGTCTCCGCCAACTTCCAGCTAAAACCGTTTAAAGAGATTACTTTTGTTTTGTACAAATATTAAAGGGACTGATTGAGTTGAAAACTTCCTAATTACGTCACTCGTAGCAACATTGTTCTGATTGGTTCACTGCGAACTCTGCGTGCGACACGATGAACGAATGAATGGAATATTCTAGAACATTCCAGAGTGAACGTTTATATAAATATTTTCTAGTAAAAGCGAAGCCGATTGTTGAGTTCTCGAAGCGATTTCAAATTTAATTCCATTTGTGTTCTATTTTTGAAAGTTGGGCTGTATAAAAAAATAAGTGCATTATTGGCTAAACTCTTTTCTTAGATAACGACCGAATGAATGAATGGAATTTTCCAGTAGGTACATTCCAAAATGAACGTACACATTTAAATTATTATCAGTTTTCTACGTTCAATACACTCCACTAATATTTCATTAGCATCGCTACTTCGTACATCGTAACTTTAGAGGTTAGAGTCGGAGGTCCCAGGTTTGAATTGCACTACCGACCGTGACCCATACCTAACACAAGCAATTTAGCTTAATTGATAATGCCTCTAGGGTTATGTATGAGTAATATCAATAATTTCAGCAACGTGTAATAATTAAAAAAAAATATTTTTCACCACGAAAAAAATATCATGCGCATAGCAGAGATAATCTAACCTGGAAACCAGCTGGATTTTGAATTAGTCGTCTTACCTGAAACAGAATTAAAAATGTATAAGTAGGCATACAAATAGACATAAATGTAGAAGAGAAGCATTGACGTATTATTTTACAGATACGTCATTTAGGAACATGGCGGCTTTCAAACATGACGAAAAAATTAAATATAAAAAATGTTGTTTATACTGGAGGTTGATGGCGCTTGGTGGAATCTGCTACACATATTGAATAACACACTTGTACTTTTCCACTGATTTTATTTCTAGACCTGACCGGTTTCGCCTTACGGCATTCTCAAAGGTTCACATTGATGTTTCAAAAATTATAATTCCAAAACACTACAATATTCGCATTTTTTCATGTGTGGGTAGTTTTAAAATTCGGTATACCAGTTAAAAAAAATTCCCCAAAATGTGGGAAATAATTATAAGTTTGGCCTCACAATTTTTAAATGATCATATATATATCATATATTATAATATAAAACTGCATTTGAATTATAATGTCAAGGAATAATTTTAAATGTCAAATGAAAATAATAATGTCGAATTACAAATGATTAAAGGAAAATTCTATCGAAATGTCAAAATCATAAATTGCATTGAATAAAGTTATTGCTAAATTAATGATGTCAAATGGTACTGTGCTTTACAAGACTGGGATTACAATATACAGAATGTCAGTAACAATATTAAATTAACAATTCAACACGACTCTTGAAAAATTTAAAACTACCCACACATGAAAAAATGCAAATATTGTAGTGTTTTGGAATTATAATTTTTGAAACATCAATGTGAACCTTTGAGAATGCCGTAAGGCGAAACCGGTCAGGTCTAGAAATAAAATCAGTGGAAAAGTACAAGTGTGTTATTCAATAAAAAATGTTATTATTTATAGCAATAATAATATAAATTTTACTAATTCATAATTAATTTCATTAATTGATTTTTTCCGTATCCGCGCACATTGTATGTCAGATCTCTGATTGGTGGAAATAATTATGACCATTTCTTGATAAATTATGACCGTTTCTTGCTAATTTTTTGTTGACATTTTGGAGCGTGAACAACATACCTATCTACAGTTTATAATAGAGTAGAAGGTATTATTTATAAGATAAAATATAAGTTTATGACTCAATAACATTTCATAATTTTCACCATTCACAAGTTTAATACAATTCCTACTGGCATACTTTTAAAAAGTTTAGATTTTTTCTAAACTTTATGTAGGGACCTAAGAATAAAACAACGTTGCAGAAAGGGCTATCCCCATCCCCTATTTTTCGCTATGATTGTCATATAAAGCGACCAAGGGCTGTTCCCTATTCGAAAGTGGACACATTTCAGCTGTCTAACTATTGTAGTTTACGAGATGCAGGCGGTTGAAGCGGGTGGACCGTGGAGTTTTAGTTTTAGGGTAACTTACGTTGGATAAGCGTTAGGTATGGAATCCTGTGATGTCTAAAATCATGAAAAGTCTTCTAAAAAGGCATTTTAAAGGCAGCCTCTGTGGCGTGGCGGTAGTGCACGCGACTGCCACGCAGGATGCGCGGGTTCCATCCCCACTCAACGCAAATATTTGTATGCAGGAATATGGCTATTTGCATTGGTCTGGGTGTTTCTATGTATAATATATTATATGTTTTTTTTTATTTATACGGTTGATTATGGCACTTGATGGAATTCATTGTTACACATATGTGTTATATCTTATAATATGTATGTATTTACAAAAAAAAGTATCTAAGTATGTTTATCCGCATTCTAGATTCCATAACACAATAATTAAGCTTACCATGGGTTTAGATAGCGTTGTGTAGAATTTTGTGGAATATTTATTTATTTCTGAACTTCAGGAAAGTGGCTACCACCAAATTTCAGGCTACGACCGCGCTACAGCTAATGGCAAAGTGCCCGCTAGACGGCAATAGGTTCGCTCCCTATTACGTGGGATCAAATTATATTTGACGAAATATGGATGTGAATACACCTCTGCCTGCCCCTTCAGAGATTTACAGGCGTAAATATACCTTTCAAACAAAAAAAAACTACATATATCCAAATCGGTTCATCCGTTTGGGTGCTACGATGCCAAAGACAGACACACACACACACACACGCACACACAGACACGTCAAACTTATTACATCCCGTCGTTTTTGCATCGGGGGTTAAAAAATGATATTACCCGAAACATATTTCTATTCAATGGTAATTTATCGTCACTTACGATCAAAAAGTAAAAAAAAAACACATTCTACTAAAACATGAAAAGAATTGTATTCGCGTACGTACAGCGTTTTCGTTTACTTTAAATGAATATTTAATCTCATATCTGTAAGTAAATCAGAAAGTGATTTAAATTCGTTCAAAGGAAAATATTATCAAACATTTTATGTTTTATTTCGACTTATAATATATCGTTTCATGCATTTACATATTTGATTATTTAAGCTTCGATAAGCTGAAAATTATGAAATCCATTCGTATTTTAACCGGCTTCAAAATAGGAGGTTATCAATTTGTGTTTATTATTAGAACTGTACAGTCAGCATCAGAAAGATGTTGATGAATAAAGTACTCAAAATGATCTTAATTTCTCTTTTTTACCCTCTTCCAGTTGACTGATTGTATTTGGTGCACATCCTGTAGTTCGGACAATAATATAATTTAAATTAATAAACCAGTTTGATATGCTCTAAATAAAAGAGTTTTAGGACCATTTTGAGACTCCATCGTGAAGATGTTTTTGATGCTGACTGTACCATATCAAACGATAGCTTCGACTAAAAGCAGTTTACATTACTGCAGAACGCTTGTAAGAAAATATTTTTTTCTAACAAACTCATCAATGGACGTGTTTTCTTTGCATCGTTCGAAGTGCATCGAGCGCCTCTTAAGGAGTATCGATGTTTTTCTAAGGCCAACGCACACAGCGTGTTTGTATTCGATCACCCGTTTGAAATAACGGCTTTTACTGCATTTACACTCTAAAGTTAAAGTGTGGACGAGGAGCAAATACTTTTCTTTATGCAACTTGTGACAGACTATCATCCGAGGACCTATGTGGTATGGTGGTAGGGCATTCGATTGCTACGACAAAGATCGTGGCTTTGATTTTCATCCTGTACAAATGTTTGGAGTCGAAATATCTATACAAATTAGAAAGAAATAGGGAACATTTCCGCAAACCCAAATAAACTGCAGTTGCTGCACGCAGCCGGTATTAAAATGAAGCAAGTACTTAATAACCCCACTTTATGACCCATTAACTACACCTGTAACTATAATAAATTAATGAACACAACTACTAATTATATAATAATTAAACAATAAATTAATTAGTTAAAAATTCATTGCCAAAAATCGTTGATGGGGCTAATTTATCGTCCGAACGGGCGATTCAAAATGGCCGAATGGCCGTTAATTTCGGTAATTGTTGTATACTTGTTATAAATTCACGAGATTAAGCCGGCCCGATCGCTGTGTGCTCACCGCTTTAAATTAAGACTTTATTACAATGATGTATGTAAATTGAAATTAAATATTCATTTTATAATGTACATTTTTTATTACTGAAAAAAGGAAAATGTAAACGGTATGCGGTTAATGAAAAGGGTTATAAATGAACGGTGGGTTCAATAAATCGCTGTATTATTTTTTATACGAGCTTTTTTTCATGGCATGGCTCTTTGTTTCTTCATCAAAGTTAATGACTCACATCATAAATATATGTAGTATTTTTTTTCTGAGCAGGTAACAAGGGGTGAGTGACACTTTTAGTGTTGCTTTAAATGACGAAGGTAACATAAGTACATACGTACTATTAAAAAAACTTAAAAGCTAAATTAAAACTGAAAATTTTATTCTATGTTTCAATTGTTCAATGTTTTTTTATAAGATCAAGTGGATTGATCTAACCGGCCCTAATTTGACCTCATAAAGAAAAACAACAATTCATTGAATAAAGTATCTACATGTTTATTTCGCCCCTTACAGTCAAAAACATTTTTTACGTACATTCAACTCTTCACAAAATGAATGTAGATACGAAACAAAATAGGCGATATAGCACAAACGCAATCTAATAAAAAAAATTAGACGCCATTCGGCCAAGTAATCACTATTGTAATTCTGGCGCGTAAAATAAAACGTCAGACATTGACGTTCAAATAAAAAAAGAATAACGTCAATTCTTAGAGGCTGTACGTACAATGACGCCTGTGCCTAAAAAAAATTGATATCATTCGGCCATGCAATCACTATTGTAATTCTCGCGCGTAAAATGAAACTTCAATGCCTACGTTTAAATAAAAAAAAAAGAATAACGTAAATTCTTAGAGGCCGTATGTAAACAAAAGACGCCTTTGCCTCACATGGAGGAGTGTTTGCAAAAATTTCGATCGCCTTTATCCCCTGCCTCCTCTTAACCCCCTAACGCCCGTCGCGTACAATCATAAGTGTTTTCTTTGTGGATAGCAGAGCCAACAGCACCCTTTAACGTGTTTATCCTTTTCGGTCGAGCCTCCCCTTTATAAACGTATATTTTGACCCTGTTTTTTATTTTTCTGTACTTACTGTGTTATTGTTACTGAAATGTTTGTTTAGAGACATTCTGTTTACTAACAATGGTTTAAATAGACATACAGAAGTCATTGCGTAACGTGCTCAATTGTTTGAACGAGGCCATCGAATGAATATTTGAAGCCAATGTTTGTACAAAAATATTGGATATCTGGGAAAGGAGGAACTTTTCGAGAAGGAAAACCAACAAGGTTTAGACTAAACTTTGATGTGTATCCCAGAATTACTATATATTTACTTTTCACATGCTTTATTTTTTATAAACTTACGCTGTGTATCCCCAAAGGGATATGCAGTAGTATGTTAACACCCACATATTGCGATGTTATTTGGTCCCTATTGCCTTCTACTATACTCCGTCCATTATATTATTGTATTTTAGACAGCTCACTGACAGTGGTCGATGTAACTTTGTTCTAGCGTCAATACCCAAAAATGCGAACTAAAATTAGGCGCCAATAGGTCATATTTCATTGACAGCGTCACGTAAGTCAGAAATCAAATTTAGGAATGTAGTTATTGGATCGACTGTGTTTTTATTATAATAACTTGAAAATGTCACAATCGATATCGACTACAGAAAATAAAATAAAAAAAATATTTTACTGGCGATTTTTATCGACTTCAAAACAAGGAGGAGATTCACAATTCGGATGTTATTAACTATTTTTTAATATTTGAACGCGCACGGATTTCCAAATTCTTTTTTTGTTTAAAAGAAGTTTATGCCGACATGGTTCCATTTCAATTTCTTAAAGATCTGATGATGGGTTTCAGAGACAGACCACGGAACTCTTCAATAAATACCAGGCAATCAGCTGTTGTTCTAGAAGTCTATGGTTTTGTTTTCAAGATTAACGTGTGCGTTATGGCACTTATGGCCCACAATTATTATATACATATTTCATTTATCGACTAATGATTTTGTTGTATCTAACACCTATTATAAGGCTATGTATGATTTCACTTAGTTCAGTTGCCAATAAACCTCGTAAACACAAGACGTATTTTTTGTCGTTCGTCAATACATTACCCAAGTGCAAAGTGAACCTTAACAACACCAACATATGGTCGAATTCGAACCGGATAGATATACCTGAGCATCGTAGGACCGGCCGCAGCGAGAACAAAAGAAGCGCATTCCTGAGCGATAAGCCGATCGCCCGATGCATTTTTTATACAAATAATATTAGAATCGTCGCAAATTTATACAAATTTAAGTAAACAATCATCACTATTTATGAGTTATTGCAAGATTGTGTAGGTCTATAACGTATACCATGGCGACCACAGCAGACCAAGCATTAACTATATTAGAAGACATCGCGTCAGCACTGAAGAAGACTCAGATAAACTTAAAAAAGTGTCCAAAGGAACGTTTAACGAAACCGGGTTATTTACAAACTCGCATTTCTACGGTCGAAGAATTTTGGGAAACTTTTAAGACCTGTTGAAGAGTACAACGCGAGAACAACGTGTAGTGCTTCCTTATTTCGTGAATGACGAGTACTTTCTTCACGAAGATTTATATCTATGTATATTGGGTGACCTAAAGGACTTGCTGGCTGCAAGTACCCCGACCGCGGCTAGCACTTCTAGCGGTAGTGAAGTTCGTGCTCCACTGACGTTACCTCATATACAGTTACCAACATTCTCCGGAAACTACGACGTGTGGCCCACATATAAGGACTTATACGAGTCATTAATTCACAATAGCACTAAATTGAGCGATGTTGAAAAATTACATTATTTGAAAAGCAGTCTCTCGGGCGAAGCGGCGTCACTGCTGAATCCTATAAAAGTAACGGCTGCTAATTACAAGATGGCATGGAGCATGTTGATGGATCGGTATGACAACAGGCGTAGTATAGTAAATGCACTACTCAAGCGTTTATTTACACAGAAGAAGTGTACCAATCAATCTGCGGCACAGCTGAAATCACTTCTAGATACTACCAACGAAGTGATCCACAGTTTAAATAATCTAAAAGTGCCTACCGACTCCTGGGATCCTTTAATCATATTTCTGCTTGTGCAGAAGTTGGACCCGGAGTCGCATAAAGAGTGGGAAGGAGCTGCTTACTCAGCAAGTTCTACAGAGTTATGCACGTGGAAGGAAATGAGTGAATTTTTAGAAGCCAAATTCCGTACGCTTGAGAATATTACCCCCACCACTAACACCAAAGCTACGAAAGAACGTGTTTGTCACACAATAACCGCCGATAATGAGAAACAAAAATTATGTTCCCTATGTAAGGATGCGCACACACTGAGCCACTGCAACGTATTCAATAAAATGTCAATTGGCGAACGAGGAGATCATGTAAAAATTAATAAGCTCTGTTATAACTGTCTCGGGGTGGGTCATTCGGTGTTCAAATGTCGCATGCCAATGACTTGCCGCACCTGTAAGAGACGACATCACACTCTTCTACATAAACCCAAGAACACAGACACGCCGACTTCTCCAGCAGAATCACAGCCGACGTCGTCCAGCCAAGCAGATGTAGAAGAGAAGAAGGTCCATACGATGGTTGCGTCTCATTATAACTCTGAACAGAAGACAGCTCTATTAGCTACGGCCGTAGTGATTTTGAAAAGCAAACATGGATACACTACTGTTCTGAGAGCGCTAATAGACTCAGGATCTCAAGCATGTTTTATAAGCGAAAGGGCAACTCAAATCCTTAATGTAAAAAAATCGTCTGTAAACTTAATCGTCTCTGGCATGGAGTCAATGAAAGTAAGGGTCAAACATGAAGTCCAAATTGAAGTATTGTCACGATGGGAAGATACCTTTAGATTGCCGATTAAAGCCTACGTGATGTCCAAGCGTTTGACCTCTAACGTGCCCGCAAACGCCATAAAGGAGACTCATTGGCCACACCTAGCAGGCATCCAACTTGCAGATCAAAATTATTATGCTTCGGAACCTATCGATCTGTTATTGGGTGTAAATGAATACGCAGCAATATTGAAACAAGGCCTCGTTAAAGGGCCACCAGGTACACCATGTGCCCAAAATACTCATCTGGGATGGCTCTTAATGGGTGGAATAAGACTGAAACATAATGCGCGTGAGAAATCATTGATGGCCATGAAGCAAGAAGTAATTATAGAAGATTTACTGAAAACAATGTGGGAAGTTGATACAGAATCGAAAAGACACTTAACGCAAACGGAACAATTATGCGAAGATTTATACAAGAAGACATATAAACGAAACAAAGATGGAAGATATATAGTGAAATTACCCTTTAACACTATGAAACCTAAATCGATAGAAGGAAACTCACTAGAAATAGCAAAAAGAAGACTGTTACAATTAGAAAGAAGATTTAATCAAAATAAAGAACTTAAAGAAGAATATACAAAGGTTATAAATGACTACAAGCAGTTAAAACATATCGAAGAAGTACCGAAAGAGGAATTACAAAACAAATCAGTATACTTGCCACATCATGCAGTACTACGTGATGACAAGGAAACTACAAAAACACGTGTAGTGTTCGACGCTTCATGTAAAAACTCGAACGGTATTTCACTTAATGACGAGCTCCTGTCAGGTCCAGTGCTACAAGATGATTTGAGACAATTAATCATTAGATGGCGAACACATGCTGTTTGCTTTGGAGCCGACATTCAAAAAATGTATAGGATGATCTGGGCAGATAGAGAAGACACAGATTTTCTGAGAGTTCTCTGGAGAAATGAGCCATCAGAAGATATTAAGCATTATAGACTCTTGACTGTGACATTTGGAACCACTTCTGCACCATATCTTGCGGTAAGAACACTCATTCAGCTAGCTGATGATGAAGGCGATAAGTATCCAGAAGCGGCTAGAATATTGCGCGAGGATTTCTACGTCGATGATGTCATGTCAGGAGGAGATACCCTAGCAGAAGCTGTACAACTCGGTCAAGATCTAAAAAATCTGCTGCACTTAGGAGGCTTTGAACTGAAGAAATGGTCATCAAACAAGAGTGATTTCATGGAGACAATCAACCCAAAGGACCGATCAGTCAATGCACATCTGGACCTGAATATTAAAGGAACAGTAAAGGCTCTAGGTAACCAATGGAATTTAGAAACAGATAACTTCGAATACAATTTAAACTTACCTCCTATTCACATCGTGATCACAAAGCGAAGCATTCTCTCCGATATTCAAAAGTTATTTGACCCACTTGGATGGATTGCACCTTGCCTAGTAATGGCTAAAATTTTAGTTCAGGAACTCTGGCTTGAGAAAGTGGATTGGGATCAAGCTTTAAATAAAACACTAGCTGAAAGATGGGCTACAATACGATGTGATCTCCAGAATATAAATGAACTTTACATCAACAGATGGATGGGCACATCAAAGTCCACTAAAGATTCCATAGAAATCCACGGATTTTGTGATGCGTCTATAAAAGCATACGGCGCCGTAGCATACTGCAGAGTAAGAAACTCAGATAGTACGTTCAAAACTACTATTATTGCTGCAAGAACCCGAGTTGCTCCCCTGAAAACGATATCTTTACCCCGAGTAGAATTATGCGCAGCCTTACTTCTGTCTAGACTTCTCAAACAAATAGCACAAACATTGAGGATACCTACATCTCAAATTTATGGTTGGACAGATTCGTCGATTGTCATTTCATGGTTGTTTGGAGATCCTAATAGATGGAAGACATTTGTGGCTAATCGTGTTGTTGAGATTACAACCAATCTAAATTGCAGCCAGTGGCATCACGTACAGACGCAAGACAATCCAGCTGATATTGCATCAAGGGGTATGTCAGTAACTAATTTGAAGCAGTGTAATTTATGGTGGAACGGCCCACCTTGGCTACAAACCAAGATACAGTTCACTAGACCAAACATAACACAAGTCGATTTAGAGAAGAAAAAAGATATTACCCAAAGTCTGAAATTAACAAGTGATAAAGAAGATAATGGAAAGAAATTAGTAGCACAATTTGATGATTTTGAGACGTTATTAGAGCTTGTTAGAACAATAACATACTGCCGACGATTCCTGAAACAAAAAACATTAAAAAATATAAGTAAAACATTAACAACTGAAGAATTACAACTTTCTTTAAAATTATGTATAAAAAGAGCACAAGAAGAAGAATTTGAACAAGAGATAGAACATTTAAAAGTAAAGAAAGCTGTAAGAAAAACTAGTATACTTAAGTCGTTGGATCCTTACCTTGATGAAGACGGAGTTCTCAGGGTGGGCGGCCGACTCAGAAACGCAGATTTGAGTGACGAAACTAAGCACCCAATCATTTTAGGTCGAAACAGTAAACTCACTCTTTTGATTGTAGCAGAAGCCCATTCTAAGACGTTACATGGAGGAACTCAATTGATGCTTACTTACCTGCGGACTAAGTACTGGATATTGCGAGCTAAAGCATTAGTGAAGCAGTACATTCACCGTTGTCTGATATGTGCAAAATTGAATGCTAAAGTGAGGACACAAATTATGGGTGACTTACCTAGTGTTCGTGTGAAGCCCACGCGGCCATTTTTCAATGCAGCCGTAGATTTTGCCGGACCATTCCAAATATTGATGAGAAAAGGCCGAGGGAATAAGACCAGCAAGGCATACGTAGCTGTTTTTGTTTGTATGTCCTCAAAGGCAATTCATTTGGAATTGGTCGGTGACCTCACTTCAGCCGCATTCATTGGAGCTTTTAAAAGGTTTTGCGCTCGCAGAGGAAGGTGCGCCAATATAAGGAGTGACCAAGGACGCAATTTTATCGGTGCTAACAAGGAACTTGTCGAAGCATGGAAGAAGGCTCGCTTGCAGTTTGATGGAGACGTGGCTGAACTGCTTGCTAACGACGGAACCCAATGGCACTTTATACCTGCATACTCGCCTAACTTCGGAGGACTATGGGAGGCCGGCGTCAAATCCATGAAGTACCATTTAAAGAGAATTTTGAATACCAACTTAACGTTCGAGGAAATGACGACGATTCTCTGTGAAATTGAGGCCTGTTTGAATTCTCGTCCACTGTGTCCAATGGACGACGTGAGCATGGAACCGTTGACACCTGGACATTTTTTAATAACCGAAGCTCCGATAGCCGTGCCAAGTGTTAGTATGAAGGACGTCAAAATGAGCAACTTGACACGGTGGCAATACACTCAAAAACTATTAAATGACTTCTGGGCCCGATGGCAACGGGAGTACTTGTCACGTCTTCAACAGAGACCAAAATGGTTGAAACGTGAAGAAGAGTTTAAAACGGGAGACATTGTACTCATCAAACAAGACAATCTCCCACCTGGAAAATGGCTACTGGGCCGCATTACAGACAAACACCCCGGGCCCGATGGTCTAACGAGAGTATACAGTGTAAAGAGCGGTGATAATGTGACAAAGCGGTGTGTCACAAAATTGTGCGCCCTACCGATTGATACTGTACATTAATAATGTATTGTAGTGAATTTTTTTGTGAAATATTTGATTCAGTGCGATCAGCCAGATCTTGATGTTATTTTTTAAAATTGTGTACTAATGTATTTGCATGTAATTTTCTTTGAAAGGACTAGTCGTCCTTTGGTGGGCGGCTATGTTGTATCTAACACCTATTATAAGGCTATGTATGATTTCACTTAGTTCAGTTGCCAATAAACCTCGTAAACACAAGACGTATTTTTTGTCGTTCGTCAATACATTACCCAAGTGCAAAGTGAACCTTAACAACACCAACAGATTTTTTAATCGAACATTTGGACTTTATCGATATTTAAAAATTTTATGCAATCACTATTTCTATCTGTCTAATAATATGATGGACGGGGTATAGGTATTTTTTGCAGGTTATGGTCGCCTAAAAGATACTTTAATAACATAACAGCACCTACATTTCAAGTTAAGTTAGTAATAGAAAGCGACGTAGTGATATATAAATCTAGAAATACTTATTTAATTTCGTCTAGGACTTACAAAAAACATTATTAAAGTCCGAAATATGTTTCAATTTAGCACTCGATATGAGCAAAACTTATTTTTATGTGAAGGTGAAGCATATTTAGCTGGCAGCTACAGAAGCAAGACATTTAGTAATTTGGTAATAGAATTTCGGTTTGTTAGTCTACCACGCGCCGGGAATATGTACCAACGTACGTGGTTTGCTGTAGGGCTTGTGGGGCCGCACTAGCAGCGAGAGGGTTAATCTGATTGTGCTTTTTTTTATTAATTAAGTATTCAGTGCTGTAGTGTTTTTTGTTTGGTCATTTTGAAGGGTTTTGAGTGCCATTAAATAGTGTTTTGATCACGCAATCTTATTATGTTAGATGGCATTGTAATGTAATAACATTTTGGATGTTGTCATGATTTTTGCAAAAACTTATCTTGATTTATATTTCGAATAGAAAATAAGCTTCAACATAACATAACATACATAAAACACCGCCTTTATAAGAACGACAGCCATCTGACCAACAAGCCCCGAGAGGAGCGCCCGGAACGGGGTACCGACTTACATATTATGGGCCACAAAACACCTTTTTTTTCTTGCAGAAATCCCGTCGGATACCTCTCCCGCCGGAGCCGGAAGGGGAGGTTAAGTCGGACTCGAACCGACTAAAACCGCACGCCGACTGTTGCGGTCGTAGTGTTTGGCCGTATGTAAGGTTGTATTCAAGATATACCGCGCATCCCGGCTGACACAGGGCCATCCCTTAAAACACCTTAAGCTTTGCTATCGTTGCTAAGATCCGCTCCTGAACTTTCCCGCTAATCGCTGTAAGTGGGGCTCAAATCCCGGGTGGCGCACGTACGCTCGAGGCGCTGTAGATTAAACAGAGTACCGGCGACTGGACACGCGTTTTTAACACCTAGTATGTTGCCAAAATCGTTAAAGTAAATCGTTCATGTAAATCTCAATAGATTTCTTTATAATCCGTAAAGTGGTCACTTATATGACCTGAATCATATCAATTCATTTATTGAGCAGATTTTAATTACCTATGAATAAAAATAAATAAATATAAATATTTCACAACATTATTAAGCATAGCTTAACTAGCTTATGTTTTAGAATTTAGAATGCGGATACACATATTTAGATACTTTTCTTTTGTAAATAGTTACATATTATACATAGAAACACTCAAACCAATGCAATTAGCCATATTCATGCGTGCAAATATTTGCACTGAGCGGGGATCGAACCCGCGCTGCGCCTCATGCGTAGCAGTCGCGTTCACTACCGCCACGCCACAAAGTCAAAAAATATCGTGTAAAAGACGAAATATTATCATAATATTATTCCAATAAAGTGGCCTTTTGTCGGGTTTGCAGATCGTCATGTAAATTCGTGTGCGTATTCACTGCGTTAATAGTATGAAAAACCGACACTAAGAGGGTTAGGCTTCATAAGTTACATACAACAACAGCGATCAACATCAAACTCTTCAGCACTTAACCCTTCATCGAATAAACCCGGTGTAGGTATATTGAATTATCCTCGAACCAGTACACTTGGAAAATTATAATGTACTTTAAATGTTAGTACGGATTCCTGAAACTATACGAGAGCGAAGTTGCTGGCAGTTAGTTTAAACTGAGCTTCGCGCTATTTGATTTAACTTTATAGAGCTGATACCTAACACTTCTACTGCTCGTAGCGTGCATTATTGAACTAATTTTCAAGTATATCGAGGGTTTAAAACTGAGAGTTTGGAATAATTGGAATAAACAGTCCGTTTTTTGTTAATTCACCTCTGCCTAACCTTCCGGGGATAATAGCGTGATTGTATGTATGTTTTTGTTAATAATATAAAAATGAATCGCTAAATGTGTTGGTAAGCGCATAACTCAACAACGCCTGAACCAATTTGGCCAATTCTTTTTTTTTAAATGTTCGTTGAAGTTCAAGAATGGTTTTTATGGCAAGAATTGCCGGGAACTTACATCCACGCGGGCGGAGCCGCGGGCAAAAACTAGTATTATATAGAAATCGATACCTTAGCTCGTAAATTATGCGTACCACTAATGGGTGGAATGCGTTGCTCAAGTCCCTGTTTTCTGAAACGGAGTCCATAAGACTCACAGATGGAACACCGTCTGGATTCAGTCAGTTTGGTCCCAATGTAGTCACTTCACAGGTGGCAAGTTGAGGGATTCAACTAGTCCAAAAGAAAAAGAATATAAATCTACGCCAGGACGGGCAAGAATCAAGTAATTAAATATTATGAATCATGGTTAACGACATAATCAAGGTGCTACTTAAATTCTCACGTCAACTTACGCATTGATATATTTTTTAATATAGCGGTCATGTTTATCGATAATAATAAATCATTTTTATTTGTTTAAAGCTTCCAAACCTGTAATATGCATAAATTAGTGGCCAACTTTGTAACATCTTGTTAGTTATTATCATTATTTTTTATACCAGCCGGTCACGGCATGCGACGGGTTGGAATAATTATATTTGTATTTCAACTAAACGACCTTTATGGTATATGAAGTTATTATCGTTCAAATATTGGAAAAGGCTTTTACTTTTTCATGGTTAGGTATCGTAAATGTTCGTGGTGTGGTCAATATTTTCATGCTATGGTGCGTGTTGTGTCGTGGATAAGTAATGGATAATGACTTGTTCTTGATCTTTCGTTTGAAAACTATTTCTACTATAAGTACGGAAGACCGTTGGCTTGAGGAAGTTAACAATTTCTGAACTGTACTCATGAATGTCAAAGTCATCTTCAGGGTAGGAAAATGCGTGTCTTGTCTTTTTCATTCTACAAGACTTTTTCTATCTGTGACTGAAATGTAAATTCAACCTTTTTCGACCCATTTGCGATCCATATGACTAAATAATGTAGATCTGTTGTCCCAGCTACTAAATTCATTTAAAATATTTCTTATATATTATGTAAAACATTTAATATAGTATTACTAAACACCGTAAATAAGATGAACTATTTATCTAAAGGGATGTATACCCTTAATAGTCAGCAAAACGCTCACAAAGATTCCTTTTAGCCGGTCTGAGGTGATCATTATACATTCATAGACCACTGCCTGCGAAAGATTCTTTCGACATGCAGACATCTATGGGATAATTTTCAAAGCCCTCGACGGTCGGAGGGTTACCACACCGTAATAATATAATGGTCTGTCTCCTAAATGCTTGGGAAAAACTGTAAAAAATATATAACGTTTAAGAAGAATTTGTTGCAAAATTATATTTCTTTTTCATATCTCACCTGAAAAATATGAATACTCTGCTTACCATTAGAGAGTGCGTATATATGTGTGAATATAAAAAAAACTCGGAGGACGCTCGGTAGATGTGAAATATTATCGTAAATGGTTGATAAATTTTTAATGATACCTAAATAATAAATATAGAATATAATTAAAAAAAAATACCAAGAAATGTTTTAACACGAATTAAAAAAAATAAATGAGAGGGTTGCGCTTCCCCAGTCAAATCAGTTCATTCCTACCGAAATTTAGGTGAAATACTCATCATTTAGAATAAACATACGAATAATAACAGAAGAAAATATTTTAATCCCTCCCCCAAACACCCCGCTAGCCCTTCCCACTAACATTTTACTTGGCACGGATAAATTACACAGTTATGAATAAATTTCGCATAAAACAGAACTGCACCTTTACATGACGATAGAGTAAATGAGATAGACGATTGTAAGAGTGCAAAGGAGAAAGACGACGCGGCAAGTCGTAATACGAAAATTTCATTAAGAAGTCAGACCATCGTGAACAGTTTTGCTGATATCTAGAATATTCGGGCTTACTTATTAAGACGAGAATATCTTCCATTTTAGACGATGATTTTAATAAAGACGCGGAGGATATAATTATGTTCCTGAACGAATCACTGTCTTGATTACAGTTTAATGTTTACGGGGATTTTTTATGTGACGTCATCAGCTTTTGGTTTTGGAATTCAATGTTTTATAAGGAATGTTGTTAGGTATACTATACTAATAAATTGTGTAACAAATAATAATTTATATAGACTGGTCATGAGATGTTTTAACAAAATATATGCAATTAATACAATGTGTATCAAGTTTTACATCAGAGACCATTTGAGGGTTACTAAAAAATTCAAACAAAAAAAATATTTATCTAATTTCAATACAAAAATTGTTTAAAAAAGATTATGACTTCGTATCTTTAATAAAATGCAATAATAAACAAAACAGGAAATTGTATATTTTTCCTTTGGGGGTCATAAAACTACATAAGAATCAATTTTAATTTTATTTATGTAGGACCACAGAATAGATAACACCAAAAAGGTTTGTAAATATTTTAGTGTGAATTAACTTTTATCGTTAACTGTACTGTACATCCGAGTACAAAAAGGCTATCTCATCAACATTTTGCGTTGTTTAATCAAAATATGAACACAAAATTAAACTTTTTTTTCGGGTTCACCATTAATCGTTCACAAATAATAATGATTCACAGGTTTTCGCGGAGAATGTACGAACCACAACCGCTATTAATTACACCCCTGACGCAAAATTTTCGTGTTAATCAAAAAACTGTCAGACTTTTGGGGGATACGTACCCCGTGACGTCATTAGCGAGGTATGGAGGTGGCCAGTATCTAAGCATCGAGGTAGTGAAGCACCCAAGTTGATTTTCAAACGAATTTAATTCAATTTACAATTAAAACGTGGTCTCTGTTTATTTTTTCGGAACACTGACTTCTAATTTGTCTGATGAATTTTGATGGAAGTTTGTTTTTCTTATTTATGTTATTCAGGTCTATTTGTATGTGTGTACGATTTGTTGTTTTAAACGTGATGTGTTTATTTTTGTGTTGTTTGTTTTACTTACAGAATGTGGTCGCTAGGGTAGGGATTAATTAATTATATAGTTGAAATTGTATTTGCGTATACCTTTTTGTAACAATTTGCGCTTGTGTAGATATAATTGCAATCATAATATTTGTATATAATATAGGGAAAGTATATCTGTTCTTGGAAGATTTTCAGAGTATATGAGGACATTAGGCCAAAAACTTTTAAGAAATATGTACATTATTTTGTGTATTGTATGAATGCATTAAGTAAAATTATCAATCAATTACAAATAAAACACATTAAGTCAAAAACAATAATATACAGGCAACGATAAAAATAGCCTAATATGATATTATTCTTACTTTCAAATCACTTCAGCTCTATAAAAGTCCCAAAAAAAAAGAAAAATTGTACAAATTGTTGATCGTACACAAAAAAAAAATGTAAATAAAACCTCATTAATGGGTCGTATCAGTTCGAGGCAACAATCGTAGCTGTTAATCCTACACGGCAGCATCAATCGACATTCAAACACCCCAAAAATTAACCACGAAAATGCACCCACACGACCACGCCACTCTTTCATCCTATTACACGAATTATCATATCAAACGGTAGCCGGAGCATTCGCCATGAAAAAATAAAACAATCACTCAATCCCTTTCATCCTCTTATTAGACCAAAAGGGTTAGTACTATGACAACCAAAAATTATTTCTCGATATAACCATTCGAAAATCAACCTTATAGGCTTCAAATAAAGTTGAAGTTTGTGTAAGTTTATATGTTTGTTATGTAGTAACGAGCTTACCTCGTAGCGCAATCAAAGGTTCGCCTATTTAAATAAATCTAGATTGAAATTCACAATGGAGTTTTAAGGGAGTCGCCGCCATCGTTATCAGGGACGCACTTGGGTCGTCGAAAGGGGGACAATTTATCGTCGCTAGTTTTGCTGACACTATTAACTGTATTATGTTCTCGGACCCCTTCTCTAGCATTAAGTATGCTAACTATTAAAGACGTATAAGACTATAGTATAGTAAAGACGTATAAGATGGGAAATTTGAATCACATCGGGCGTGTCTTGGTAGCCGAATTGGTCAAGGCATTCCCCCTGTAAGGGAAAGACGGCGGGTTCGAGTCCCTCCCGAGATGATTCTTCTTTTTCCCTATGTATTCGATTTATCAAATGTATTTATTCGGTCTTCGTACATTTTTGATGATGATAGGAATTATTGTTAAAACGGAGTCCGAAACTGTCCCACTGAATTTCGATGTTCAAAATCGTGATGACTTCGATTGATTGGCCAGGCCAAGAATTTCTTACATAGATTTTCTGTTAGCAAAATCTTAGCAGCAGCACGGATTTTGGCAAAAGTACCTGATTGACAGCAATAGGAATTAATGACGTTTTGTTGCGGAATGCAGTCCGTGTATACCTACATTGGGGGCGAGTTTAATGTACGTTTAGTGTCAAATGAAGAACAAACCTATCCCTTAATAACCTTTTAGAATAACAATCTCAAGACAAAATGTAGCCCTTAGAAGCGTCGGTGGCTTAGTGATTAAGGAATCGGCCTTACGATCGAGAGATCCCGGATTCAAATCCTGGCCATTAAACTACTGACGTGAACCCACTACTAACATAAGCAGTTTAGCTTAGCTGGAGGGGTTAGAGGGGTTTTAAATAAACAAAAACAAACAAACAAACTTAGAACATAAAACAAGACTATTTAATAAACGTAAGAAAAATATCACAAGTCATAATGATTTTAAACACATTCATACATCAACTAGATGTGAATAATAAATAATGCATATTTAATACGCCTCCCTGCACCCGACCCTGGCGTTCGCTAGCAAAAATTATATGCATTACTTCTGCGAACAAAATTGGGTTACCGATGGCAATGTAATGAAGTGCTGAACTTTCAGGTCATGTGTAAAGGCTTGAGGGTAATTGCCTCTGATATACTGTCCTGCCGAATCCACGCGACCGTCCGTCCCCACTGATAATGGCCTCTCTCTATAGTTTTAATCTTCTTTATTGCTGACCCTTGAGCGAAGTTTCAAAGCAGTTTTGTTCCCTACTATTTTATGTTTGTATGAAGCTATGAGTCTGTTAAATTGAAATATATACTTCGGCTAGGTCGTTAGAAGTAAGCACCAGATAAACTAAGAAATCGGATATTTTACTAGGGGTATGTTGTAGATGCTTGTAATAATTGTAATTAATTATGAATGAAATTTATACAGATCAAATTATGTTGTGAAGGAAATTAATGAAAGGCTTTTAATAAATTTTGGTTGTAGATAAATGATTAAAAACGGATGCGAGAATAATATCGGATTACATTTGTTCACGTCAATAACCGTTCCATTAACTAATATGTCTGAAATATGTCTGTTTTTTGTTTGAGTAAATATTTTACAAAGTAATAAAAAATATTCGATAATATTTAAAAAAAACTTGGAATCGTTAATGGTGTCTTCCGTATCTTCTGGACTTCACGCTAACTTCTTACCATCCAGAGGGAAAGAGTCATATAAAAGACTGAACATAATAAAAATAATATACTTACAGTAGTGTTGTCAGAAGTCTTATACATACCTGTAAACAAAATAAGAACATTTTAACTTTTTTATAATTATTATATAACTCTGCGGTAGCCTAGTGGTATGGGTAATGGACTGCTGAGACGAGGTCTCGGGTTCGATCCCAGGTTTACCATGGCACACACCAATGACTTTTCGATGCTTTTCGAAGCTATGTGTATATTTATCGCAGGTTTATAAGTGCCCGGTTAATGGCAATAGGCTCCCCACCTATTACATTGGGACCTAAACATAAACTGGCGAAATGTGGGTGCTAGCACCTCTGCCAACCCCTTCGGGGAATACAGGCGTGAGTTTATGTTATGTTACATAACTCTTAGGCCCGTATTTTAGAATGACACTCAGCCTGAATCGCGATTTATCTGAAGACAGATTGATGGATTTGTCATATTGCCTATACAATCTGTCCTTAGATAAATCGAGATTCAGGTTAAATGTCATTGTAGAATACGGGCCTTAAAATGCTAATTTGTAAGAGGAAGACTACAATAATACTGTCGTACCAAATGACTTAAGATATGCTTTTATCTGTCTGTCTTTTAGTGAATATACATTTTGTCCAGTTGACGGCTATAGGCTGGCAAGGATAAATAGGCATACAATACGTGCCTTGCATATAAGGTCGTTAAAGTACCATGCCATCTTATAAATTAGTAGGTATTGAGTGGTCTGCCTATGCCAAATATTGGTCGAGTCATATATTTTGGACCTAAAATACGTGCAGTACACGTTTTTTGGATGGATTTTGAAGACAGCACGGGGTTCTATTGCAGTGGACGAGCTCAAATTCACCAGTATAGATTACTAGCTTTTGCCCGCGGCTCCGCCCGCGTGGATGTCGGTTATCGCGACCAAACACAGCCTATGTCCTTCATCAAAATCGGTTCAGTGGTTTAGGCGTGAAAGCGTAACATACACACAGACAGTCAGAGTTACTTTCGCATTTATAATATTAGCACAGTCTAACGATTCATACTACATAAGATTACTCGTTATACTGTGATATTAGTATGGATTTATATACAGGGCCTTTTACCTATATCTCGCGTTTTAGTTCCAAGATATGGCTTGGGCTATATATCTTGGACCTAATACAAGTTCCAACGGTTTACTTATTTTACTTAGATTTAAAAAAGTGGTGTGTCAATAACCCTTCCTACTTATCCGAGTCACCTTTCTCTTCCAAATCAAAACGGGTTTATTCCCAAAACTAGAGGTTTTATGGCGAGTTACCTTAACTATTACGCCATTGCCGTTTCTTTATAGCGATGTTTATAAGTAAGTACGTAAAGTTATAAATCTCGTACCAAAAACCGAATGAGGGATGATTTTTCAAAGCGGATCGAGGGTGTGCTGGCGACATAAGCGCTACAATTAATTTAACAGGCGTAGAGACTCTGTTTTGGTTGTGTGGCGCAAGTCAAGAGGTTTAGCGAAGTGTTTAAGCAGGATGCTTTGCTATTATGGTAATTAATTTTGGTAAAGATTATTCTAGTGGCATTAGCTATTATTTATATAAAGGGACACGTCAATTCGATTTCACCTCGCCTGATGGTAAGCTAAAGGCAAAGTCTCGGAAAGAGGGTCACCATCATAAAAATGTAACATGCACCAGATGCCTTTCACGCCCCGCTTAAAGGACCCGGGACTGTAGGAAGAAGGAAACACGTGAGATGGCATGGAGTGCCAGGTTTTAATGGTGCGGCATATGAGCTGAGGCAGCGTGGCATGGTAGTGAAACGTTCAGTCCTTACGTCAGGGGTACCACGACCTCTGACGTAAATACCGACCGATTGACTTGGATTTGGATTGATGTTGATAGTAAATATTTGTATGAGTCTGGGTGTTTCCATGTATAATATGTAGGTATTTGTATCTAAGTATGGTCATCCGCATTAGTACCGGTCTAGATGTCGAAGCAACTCGGTTGGAGTCTATAAACTGGAGAGTGGAGACCACCATTTTGAATTCACATTGACATAATCACGTATACTTACAATAAAAAATACCTGTGATGGAAATGAGCGAATGAATGAAATATTGAATGAATGAATGAATAAATAAATGGATGAGTGAATGAATGAAAGAATGAATGAATGATAATGATTTATGCGTACAAATCTACAAGTTTTTTGAATGTAGAATTACTGCGTTCTACTTGTCCAATCCAGCGGTGATTAACAGCTATCCAACAAAATTAGCCCATCCAATCGCTCTAATCTCGTAACTTGTAAAACTGAGGGCAAACTGGGGCAAAATTGTGAGACATTAATCTTCCACGCGCAAAGTATTGTGCAGATAACACCGGGGGACTAAGATGTTTGTTCCGAGTTCGTTCCTCATCTAGGCAAAGTGGTTGTCGAATTGGTTACATTAAGGTCATATTAATCTATAATGGGCTGGGCAAAAAGCCCGACCAATGTCAACCTATAATGAAAGAAAAGGTAAAAAAAACCATTGTAAACTATTAGAAAACTCAATCAATTATTTATTAAAATAAAACCCACTTTTTAAGGGAATCTATCGCGATTTAGTTGGTTTTATTTACGTTTAGCCCGACGTTTCGGCTTCTTTTCCGCAATCATTGTACCGAGGTGACTAAAGATGGTATTTAATGACACTACACTCCTAGCTATACTTAAGAATTTTCCTAAAGTGGGTTTTTCTTCTTTTCTTTCGATTTCGATTCGATCCAACCATGGATGTACGATAATATATATGAAGACAAGCTTATCACTAATGTCTGTCAGTCTGGACTAGTTTGCAACCTTAGACCATATACCTATTGTACAGACACATCCTACTAATAAAATACGTAGCATAAAATGACAAGAAAAACGCGTTTTGCTAATATCAATTTTTGAATGATTTTTTACAGCATTTATTATGCTATCTTTAAAATTAAAATACATCGGGAATTGTTCTTTTTATATCTTAACTTTTTTTAAAGAGGGCATGGTACACAAAAGAAGCGACCATGTCGCCCTCGTAATGCATCTTAAATACCATAACAACTTATGATCTAGCCCCTACTCCAAATTTAACTAATTTGTACAGTTCTTTGGCTCCTCTGGATTCTGGTTGGCTCAATACTGTATTGCACCAACCTACATCAATAAGACAATCAAAGATACTATTGACAATGGAACTTCTGGGAAAAATTTAATGCTCAAGTGGAACTTGAACCCATACAGGGGGAATGCTCTTTCAACTGATCTATTGAGCCACACCTGAATCACTTCAAATTTCTCTTCTGTTTATATATATATACATGTAACTTGCCGCGTTTATAGAGTTTGTAACCTTAATGCCGACATAGACGATAAATACAGACCCTATTACAGAGATGAATGTCAATGTAGTATTATCAACTGCTTGAATTAGGTCTCAGCCGGAGGAGGCGATAAATCTTAGCGCTCCTTAGATACTCGTTAGAGTAATTTGGTGTACAACACACATTTAACTCTCTACTAACGAGCTTTAACTTAAGGAAGAGGAATAATTTTAGTGTTAGCTAGATCACTATCGCAGTAAGGGTATGTGCATTTTTCATACTGTGCGAGTGATGTACACTTTATTTCTTTTTTTTTTTGACAATCTATTTTTTTATTTATTTTGAAAAATACACTTAATAGGTACAATTTAGAAAAAATAAAGTAATGAAAATAAAAAATATAAATATTTACATACATAATGCGTCGTGAAATTCCTCCGCATCGTCACCGACCGGTAACGTACCCAGAAGGCTGGCTGCATTGCCACGTTGAATGGCAATGCTTAACCTCTGTGCAAGGTAATAACCAGCCTTCTGGTCACGCGTAGCGTCGATCAGCCGCTTTGCCAGATCTTTATAAAGAAAACGGGCACTTGGGCCCCATGTCCCCAACGTTTCAACCCCAAACGGCTCAAAAACATAATCACCTGTTAAGTTACAGTATTTGCGCCGTTTGAGGTTTTCCGCAGATGCAGCAGCAGCGCCGGCACATCCTGCTGTGCTTGGAAGATGTGAAGGCGCAAGGGTGTCGACACACGTTGCGTCCCACACCAAAGGCCTACCCATCTTCCAAGGTAGCAACGACATACCATCCGGTCTCTTGCCATCGTCACGCACCAGCCCATTAGGTTCACGAGCACGGCGGATAATGTCGTTGATGCAGGCGTGTCGCGATATGCGCCCAGCACTTCTGCTGCATGAAAGGCCATGGTGCCCAAGGCTGTCAACAGCTTCACCGCAGTGGCAACGATGGGGAGAAACGCACGGCGCTCCTAAGCGAAGGCAAGTGGCAAGGCGGAAAGTGGTATCGTCCAACATAGTACCTATATTGGGCGATGGGAGTGCCTGAATCCACAGGCCTGACTCCCATTCCCCCACAGCCAGTAGGCGCGCACGCTCTGAAACATGGGAAGATGTGTGTAACAATCTTTCTCTTACCAGTTTGCAGAGCGGCGCATCCCATTGTCTCTGGGAGAAAAGGTTACCAGGCAACTCGGTGTTGGGACAAGCAACCTTCCAAGCATTAATGGCATCGGACTTACATGACACCTCGGAGTTAACCTGTGTGTTGATAAGAATTTTCCTGGTCAACTCCTCAGTGCCGTGGATCGATGACAAAAATGCTGGAAGGCTAACATCTGAAATTTTGCGAACGCCGAGACCACCCAAGCGAACTGGCAAGGACGCTTGGAGCCAGGCTCGGTCGTTCAAGGCCACATTTAATATTTTACTGAGAGTGTTTTGCAGTATGTTGTCAATTTTAGCCAGAAGTGTCAAATGCTGCCAAAACTGGGATGAACGAAGTGCATGAGTAAATTTAGGAAAATTTAAATTTAAATTTTGTTTTATTATTTACCATTTTTATCAACTAAAATGAGTTACAAGCTGGACAGTATACAGGGCCTTATCAATATTTTTGAGGTTCAAGTGAACCAAATATTACACAACGCTATCTAGACCCATGGTAAGCTTAACTAGCTTGTGTTATGGAATATAGAATGCGGATAAACTTACTTAGATACTTTATATTTTGTAAATACATACATATTATATTAGCTATATTCATGTATACAAATATTTGCACTGAGCGGGGATCAAATACGCGCCTTCTGCGTATCAGTCGCGTTCACTACCAATACCCCACAGAGGCTAGTAAATAGCTATGCTTGGTAAAGAAAAGACGAGGCTTCAGACGAGGTAGTCACTCTCGTAAAAGTCAACGGTGGTCCTAAAAATATCAGCTTTCAACACAATCAGGAAATCGTTAGAAGAATGATCACATCTACAGTTGAAGAAGAAAAATTTTCAAGAAGGTTGCTAGGGTGCGTATAATGTATATCTATAAGATAGTGCATATGCATTCAAAATAATCATTTGTATTAAGTAACAATCGAAATTTTCGTGCCACTTACTGCGGCTAAACATGTTGAGATCTAAAACTTGTTAAGATCTTTGTTACCATGTATATGAGCAAATAAATTTCTATTTCTATTTCTATTTTACAGGATCGGTACCACGAGTGAGTCGCCTATAAGCCACTCCTCCATAGGCCATGATAACCACTTTCCATCAGTTCGGCCGTGTGTCTGCTACCTAAGGAATGTTATTAAAGAATAGAACAGAAACTAATAAAAGTGCAAATAAGCCAAAAAAGTTTATCATCAAATACTAAATCTATTCTCCAACATTCTGGACTAACAATTGCCAACACAAATAAATCGTGTCACAGAACATTTCAAATATTGTTTCGAACAAAAGTGAAACATGTCCGATGTCCATTCGCCAATGGCTCTAACATGTCCCTATATCCAACCAACTTCAGAATTAAAAGCAAAACGCAATCTCTCTGCTCTTATTTTGCTATTTCTCATTTAGCCAGCGACTAAGCGCGGATGCGTCTGACACCGTGGCTTCGTAATATCCTGTCACTAAACTGACCTATTTCTCCCCGAACACAATGCGACACAGTGACGCACAGTGAACGCTCCCCCCCTAAACTTAGCTACAAAACCGTCTTAAATTAACACAGTACGCTACTGTGTCCGCAGTTGGAAAACTCATCCAACTTATCCCGTAATGTTACTTGAATCTTTATTACGAAAGCAATAAAGACTATATTTAATATTGTCAAAGCTTTTTTCGGAATTAAGGCGTTGAAATTAAAGTTTCGGTGTCTTTTTGGGATGGCACTTGAGGTCTTGAAGAGTTTACTTAATGGAAAACGCTTTTTAGTCGTTTGAAGTGGAATAAGGTGTTGAGAAACTTCTATCGAATAAAATATTTTAGCCTATTTTAATCCTATTTCAAATCTATAAATACAAAGTTTGTGGTGTGGGATAATCCGTGTCATATTACGATGGATTTATAAAAATAGCGTAGGGTTTTAGTTTTGATGTTACATTTTTAGCAACACATTTGATGGGGTGATTTTATTTATGGACTAGCAACATTGTGTATTATTGGGTAGTTTTGGTAAAAGGACAATAATTCCACAACATTCTACACAACGCTATCTAGACCCATAGTAAGCTTTTATAGCTTGTGTTATGGGATCTAAAATGCGGATTAACATGCTTATAAACTTTTTTTTTGTAAATACATACATATAACATCCAGACCAGTGCAAATAGCCATACAAATATTTGCACTGAGCGGGGATCGAACCCGCGCCTCCTGAGTGACAGTCGCGTTCACTACCGCTACGCCACAGAGGCTGTCAAAAATTATACCATCGTAATCGTCATAGCATTAGTCTCGGTTGCATCGAAAACTTGTTTTTCCTTTAGAGTCACTCTCTCTCTCTCTCTCTCTCTCTCTCGATTTGACTTCTTGAATCCAGGAAAGTAAATAAAAAGCGTCGGTAGCTTAGTGGTTAAGGAGTCGGACTTACGATCGAGAGGTCTCGGGTTCGATCCTGGCTATTACACTACCGACGTGAACCCACTCCTAGCACAAGCAATTTAGCTTAGTTGGAGGGGTTAGAGGGAATATTAGTAATTTCGGTTCTAATATTCTTAAAAAAAACAAAAAAGATATTATTGGGGTTATCTTTTTAGTATTAAGTCAAGAAAGCGGTAGTAGATCTATAAGCACATGTAATTGTCATCTGCAGAGGATAAGGAAAAACAAAGAATGAATAAAAACTGGAAACGGCTTTCCCTAACTACGGTCAGCTTTCGTAAGCTCATACTCAACTCATATTTCTTGATATTAAAAGTGAGTGAATGAATGGAAGAATGAATGAATGAATGAATGAACAAAATATTGAATGATTTAGAACGATATTTTTTCGGTTTGCGGTCGAAGTCCAATCGTGATGTACTCATAAAGTAAATATTTTCAGTAGGAAATAATTTTCGGTAGACGTAGGTATTTGTCATTAGCATCATCTGTCACTGCGGACATAAATTATAGGCCAGATGTGGGTATAAATATCCGAATGTCCGCGTCACAGAACGGTAATTAATATTCGTTTATACAACCAACATGATGTGAAATATTCGTACACATAATGTTTTATCTATACATTCAAAATTACTTGTCCTGACTGATTAATGATTATTATCAACGCAGAGCCTTGACTTGCAAGCTGGAAATTTTGGCAGGTGACATCTTTGATGGAGGAAGTTTTGTAGTGAAATTGCCAAAAAGTTACTTTTGTTGTAAAATTTTCAAATCAAGATGTTTTTGGAAATTTCACTACATTAAGACGAACGTTTGTGTGGAAGGTTCATATAGGATTCTTTTACGAATGTATAAGGGCAAAGCCGGGAGCCATGTCGCTAGTATATCATACATCTAGGTTATGTAAAAAAAATCCAATTAACCTAACTTTCTCCTTTCCTTCACAGGACAACACGTGCAGGACTAAGATGCCATCCATTTACGGTGCAGAGTATACCTGCTAGAACCAAGCGTTTCAGTGATTCATTCCTATGCCGCACCACTAAGACCTGGAATTCCCTGCCAGCTCACGTGTTTCCTTCTTCCTACAGTCCCGGGTCCTTTAAGCGGGGCGTGAAAAGGCATCTAAGAGGCCGTCAAGCTGAGTGCCACCACTGTTAACATGGTAAATGTTTACGATGGTGACCCTCTTTCCGAGATTTTGCCTTTAGCTTAACATCAGGCGAGGTGAAGTCAAATTGACGTGTCCTGTATAAAAAAAAAACCAAAAAAAAAAGAATTCATATTAACGTGTCCTTTATAATATATAAAAAAAATATTGAGAAAAAGAAATAATTAGTTTGTATGATTATTGATTACCTACGTTACAATGCGCCTGGTGGTAAGTCTGTATGAACAATTTCTTTCATTTTTAAATAAATTGATACTTTGACAAGTCAGATTTTAGTAAGTAGTATTTTAGTAAACAAAACTAACGGTAAATTCTACGGAAACTGTTTTAATAACCTTACCCATGAGCTCACCTAAATCATTTATTACAACACTATAAAAGTACCCATTCCCTTTTCAAACAGCTATTCGTAAAATTTAACTAAACCATGGCAAGATGGTCATTAAACTACAATCAATCGGAACAGGTGTGGTTTCTAATCATCTTCATTTACAAAATATACTAAGTATATCAAACAAAATCAATGTCCCAAATCAACACTATGTTTATTACTCTCAAAAGAAATGATTCTTACGTAAACACGTTTCATTTGTGCTGTCTATAAATAGTACAAACGAGTTATAGTCATTCATGAACTCATTTTGTATCAATTTTGACTCCACGCTCGTTATAAAAATTATTTATTTACATGTTTATCACTTTCAACTGACAGTTTTATGTCAAATTCAAGTTGATTTTTAGATGTCGGACTTTTATCAAAGGATTTTTGTTTACATTATTCACAATGGTCTGTATAAATCATATCTAATGTGAAACTATCGAACTTAAAATGTTATTTAGGGTAATTCTTCTCACGATATATTTTATTATACGTTTCAAGGCTTTCAAAAATTATTCGTTAGGTCAAGTACCAAAGGCTGATTATTTATGCGTATGATTACAAAATACAAATACAATTTTTTTTGTGTATGTAACAATTAACAACAAATTTGAGGCTAGGATTTCATTAGGTAGTGAAAATTCTATAAATAAACTTGGTAAGTATAGTGAATAAGGAGACGGTTTCACGATCGAGAGGTCCTGGGTTTGAATCTTGGCATTACACTACCGAATTGAACATATTTATTAGCACAAGTAATTTTTTCACTCAACTCAACTTTTCGATTACTAATTACTCCGTGTAATAAAAAAACTGGGTTTTAACGTTTCATTCAATAAATAATAACACAGATTAATTTCAATTGAACTATATTCTTGTCATCAATAAAATCCAGCCCAAATCAAGAAGCAGAAAATACTCTACCGATTTTTCATAAAATAAAGGGACGGAAACTAAGTGATTTAATAAGGCAATAATAGGAGCCTGTCCTAATTTGGGGAAGCTAGCATAATGAGAAGTATTAGGAGCATTGAAGAGCACAGTCCATAAAATAAGGAGGTCAAAACACCCTGTCCCAAATCGAAACCCTCTGAGGAAAGGCCTCGAAATGGGTACTTTGGAATAGTTGCAGACGGACGAATTATTACTTGGATTGTTTTTGTCGCAGGTGAGAAAACAAGGTACAAAACTTTCTACAAAAAATAGGCTCAGAAGTTCTCTGGCGTAAGTAGAAGTTATGTAAGTGGCCAACTTGTTATTAAAACTTTGGTCTTTTTAAAAGTTTGCACAAACAGTGCAGTAAATCTTGAAGCATGTTGCGTTGGAGTTAATTTTTAAGAAGACTAAGTTTGTTTTGAGAGGTTTTATGTTTCTTTAGGTTAAAGAAAGCATATAAATATTATTTTTATCCTTAGGTCTTGGTGTATCGAGCAGTGGTGTCGCTATAACTCCCGTGGTTTTCCTAAGCGAATACAATATGGGGTTCTTCAAGAAAGGCATTAGAAGCTTTCTTCAGGGTAGGCAGCGCGAGTAACGCCCCTGGTGTTGCATACGTCCATAGGCCGCGGTAAACTCTTGCCATCACGTGGGCCGTGTGCTTTTCTGCCACGTAAGTGGTATAAAAAAATCTCGAGTCCTGCCGGTTTCTCAATTGATTGCTTGATTTTACATAACGCGTGTTATATTTCTGTGCCTAGAAATGTAACACCGATGCGATTAAAAGTCGCACGGCTGTTACTCCGAGCCTCTCAGGCCGGTGCGCCTAATTCCTCGGTCGGTCATTCGCGTGACCGCTTCGCATTAGTGCAATGAATCAAATTGAATAAGGCCGCGGTCACATCCGCGATTGGAGGAAACGCCCGTCGTTTTGCTAATAACTAATCATTGATAACAAGTCTTAGTGTTAATGGAATTCAGCCGCTACTTTGTTTAGATTACAAATTGATTATAAGACGCCATTTTAAAGTGTTTAATGGTGGGTTTATTTGGGTGGGGAGTCGCGCCCATTTTTTACTATTTCGATCAGGTATATAGTTGGGTGTTACGTCACAGCTCGAACTTACGATTTCTCAATTGTAATTTACAATAGTGATAACGGAAATTTACGCGATCACATTATAGGTATATTACATCCCTTTGATTTCCCTGACGTTTCGAGCAGGTTACACCAGCCATGGTCACAGGCTAACTGGCTCCGTGGTGCAATAGTACTTTGACTAGACATTGCTTTTGACTAGTGATAGTCGTAATACAATACGTCAACAGTCAAATGCAAGTAATGTGACGTCACTGCATTGAGCATACATACGCGGCTGGCTTCGTATCAGTGATGTTACAAAAGGGAACAACGCTATTAAGATGATAAAAAAATTGCATAGGATAATTTCAATCCAAGACATTATGTTAGAGTTGGTCAGGACAATTCACGGGTGCTATTCACATCTTGCACCTTATTTTTTAAAATTTAAATAGAAAAATATCCTTGTAATTATGTCTGAAACAGTTTCAGAAAATACTCGGACGTTCTTTATTAAAATTAAAAAAGTAGGTCCAAATAAACACAAATCGATGAACTCAAAACTATCCTATTAAATACACTCACCAATTACTCCAAACCGCTAACCCTCAATTGCGCGCACATTTCAAACAATAATTCCACCTAACACTTTCGCTGGGTCGTTACGACCCCGCAGTGCAAGGATTAGGGCGCATACGCCCGCACGGCCACACCAAGTTCAAAGTCTCGCACACAGAATTAATAGGGTTATTGTGGCAATAAATACGGCAGGCGCCTAGTTTGTGGTGTGATGTGGTCGGATAAATCAAGCGGGTGAATGCCACAAGATGTCCCGTGTATATTGTGCGCCCTTCCGTCTTTAGGAGGTGGTCGTAGGAGGAGATAAAGGGTTAAGTAATGTTCTCTTGGTAATTTTGGCACAAATATTTAGTGGTGATGATGAGGAAGACTTTTGGAGATGCATGGTGATGGCGGTTTTTAGATTTTACGAGACGTAACTAAACTAAACTTGTCGGAGTTTTCTTAAGAGAGGCACGTGTTGTGAACCGGGAGTAAATTTAATAAATATAATATGATATTGTTTCACCTTAATTCTTTTTTAAGCTATTTTTTATATGTTTCGATTTCTGTGACGACATTTTAATTTAATTTGCTTTCAACGGTGATAAATTTGATAAAATCCTTCACTTGTTCTATAAAGCTGATCTGCACCTATTTGCTTCATAATATTTAGAAGAATTATTTCAAAGAATAGACAAGATATGGTCTATAAATACCATTACCACAGAATAGATAATAGTACTAGCGGTTCTTCCCAAGTACCTTTTCAGTTACAACAATCGCTTCCGCCTTCAACTCATACTCCAAACGAAACACAAGCAGGTAAGTTTAGACGCAGCCCAAAAGTACTTAAATGTAGTCTAGGAGTAAGCAACTTATTTCCACTCACTGTGCGACACCCACGCGAGTGATACATGGCTGTATTTGAAGAAGACGTCTGTAGAATTGAATGGAGTCGCAGCATGATTTTAAGCAAGATATTCTTGGCTATATATTACGGCGAGCTATTTGAAGAAAAGATATGCTTTTATAGTGTAATAACTTTTAGTGCATCCACTATACGTAATATAGTTACCAGTTATCCTGACCCTAGTCACGTCACAGAATGTACTTACTCTCTAACGCTTTTTTTGGATGTCTTTTGAGAATAGCATGGAGGAGTTTAAATCTAACTTTTATTATATCAAACTAATACACGCGCGCGAGCCCGAAGTTCTCACGAAGGAGTCCGAAGTCGAAACCTCAAGTTGCGAGTTGACTTCGGGTCAAAATATATGCCGGTAACTATAGTATCACACGTATAGTGAATTTCGATATCAGTGGTATCGGTACAAAAAGTAATAGGTATAAATACCGATACTAAAACCAATATCAACGATGGTGGTACCAAAATCGACGCTGAAATAACTGTAGAAAATTTAGCTAAAGCACATTTCGGTTTATTTAATAAATAACAGGCATCTGTAACTGCACTGTTACACAATTAACAAATGACCAGCCCGTATCATTTAATTTCTTATACTAGTTCATCAGCAATTGAAATGGACCGAGAAGGTCAGAATTTATGCGTGTACCAAACCACCTGGGGCTCTTAAAGCTAGGGGTGACTAATTTATTGCAGGTTAATTTACCGGACATGTTTTATGTGGGCCCTTAGGGTCGAAAGAATGTTCCGTCGTGATTTGCATGTGTATACGTGTAAGTGGCCTTTACAAGTGGACAGCTATGACTTTGATATATTGTGTGCTTAAGTGCCGTAATGGGAATTAGGGAAGGTCTCAAAGTTTCAAGCACTTTGACTATGTCGTTTAAATCTTCAGCTTCTAAAGCAGTTGTTGTATTGTATTAACGTTAATCCAGGCAACGTTTTTTAGGGTACCGGCTCGAAGGACCATAAAGATGCATGCTTTCTTTCACTTCATATGAAATTTGATTGTATTCATAGTGAGTAACGCGCCAGAGTATCTATCTGTCTGTCACGTTTTCACGCTTAAAGCATTGAACCGATTTTTATGAAAGCTAGATTATACCTTGGGAAAGGACATAGGTCGTAATAATCGACATCCAACCCTTACTTCAGTCTAAGCTCATCCTTGCTCGAAATACATCTGGAAAAAGAAGCGTTCAAGTAGGACTTGAGCTCACGACCTTTCCCTTACAGGGGGAAAGCTCTTCCAACTGAGCTATTGAGCCACACCTAAATCACTTCAAATTTCCCTTCTTTTTATATCCGTCTTTAAGGGTGATGGTGGAGCCATCTACCAACTTTCTTACGAACTGTAAGGGAAAGGTCGTAGGTTCAAGTCCTACTTGAGCGCTTCTTTTTCGTGGTGTATTTCGAACTTAAAAAGTTAGCATTATGAATGCTATAAAAATTTCATTCATCCTTACTGTTTAACAGTCGAAAACTGATTTGCGACATCTAGCCGATTCAAAATCTGTGGTTTGTAACGTTGCGTCGCCGTATTTTATTGTCGCCAAGGAAATTAATTCAAAATGTTTACCTAACAAGATTATTGTTCTGTCAAATTGAATTCTCAAGTACCTACTTTAAAAACATACTTCTTTGTTTATAACTTAGGTACTTTGTAGACAATACATTGAATTTTGGTTCATTTTATTTGATAAAAGACTTTTAGATCGTATAAGCTTTGTAGTTATAAATAAAACAAGAATTTTAAAGTACACAAATATCTAGAAAGTATCAAATGAAATAGCAATATGTAACACACATAAATAACGCGTATCTACCTTATCATTAACTATTTCAAATAATATTATCTGCCGATTTCTTCGTAAAACAACATAACCAAATATACTATTTTCGCGTAATTCGAACCCAAATAAAAGGTCAAAAACGGAATTTATAATTGGTATAAACCAATTTACAAACTTTAACATGTACGATACATCGTATTTACAAATAGCGAAAACAAACCACTTTCAGAACTTCCCAGAAACATCACTGAAAGTGGTAAAATTCGGACTAAATGTTCAATCCCATCAAACATGAAATAATTTCCGACTTAAATTGGATGAACCTTAATTATAACTTTACCTTAACGTGTCCAATGCATTGCACATCAATTAATTCTGTATCAAAAACCAAAAACCCCATTTCAAAAACCCTGTTTCAAAAAGTTTGCATTCTGCTCTATACTTAGTGTGATAGATGGAAGATCCCTAGGGATATTAATATTGATTTCTGTACAAGGCCTGAACTTTGGGAGTGTCGACTGTGTCGAAGTACTATGTTTCTGTCTGAATATGTTTGAATATATGCGTGTGTGTATTATACTCATTATAGACTATATGTACCTAATAACAGAAACCTCGTTTCAAATTCTGCTCTATTAAAAAGAAAATCCCTAGAGGTCTCAATATTGGTTCCTGCACAAGGCTAAGCTTGAATTTCGGGAGACAGTGTACTATGTTTTCTGAATCCGTATTATGTTTGTGTATCTATGTCTGTACGTAATGTGGTTGTGTGCGTGGGTGTTAGTGTGTCTATAGTTTGTGTGTATATATGTGTGTGTGTGTGTATGTTTACGTAAATGTATATTTAGGTTTTCTGTCGTTTCATACTCTTTTTTTGGCAGCTAAAGCTCTTGTATTATTATATTTTATTCCTTTGCGTTCCAAATCTATTGTTCTCCAAAATACATTTCATAATAAATACCTATATGAAATAATATAGTAGATGGGACGCTAGTATATAAAAGAAGTAATGGTATAACCCTCTTGGCTTTAACATTCAACATGGATATGCCAGCTAACCTTACTTAAAATTATTTAAATAAATTCTACCACGTTTTTCTAATACCATTTATATTATACCAAATGTTATTTCACAAGAATTTGTAAGTGAAGCTGATATATTTGAAAGTGCTCAGAAAAAGCAAACCTAACACTGACAAATGACAGCTTTGATTTGCCTTCACTGCGTATACGCTTTAATCTCGTTCAATGAACAGATCGACGCCATCAATCAACTAATGAAAAGGTTCTAAAAAGATTTTTATTTACTTTTTATGCTATTAAGCCTATTAAGCGGTTATTGCTATATAATGTAGGCATTAAAAAGTAAAATAATTTATATAGAACTGTATTCGTAACAGTATCATAATTGTCGATTCTATTTATTGGGTTATTCCCGTGCGCTCCAAATCTATTGTTCTCTAAAATTCATATTTTCATACATTGATTACCAGGAGCTCCACGGGTGTTTTTATTAAAATAATAAACAAAGCCAAATTTACCAATTTCATTCCCTAGAGCTCCAAAATATTGTTTAGGTACTTTGACATATTATTCCCAGCAGCTCCAATACAAAAGTCAATTCTTCAATATAAAAATCGTTCCCACCAGCTCCAAAAAATTAAAAGTAACGTCGGCAAAACCCGAACATAGTAAAGAACGAAATCTGTCAGTGCGGCGGTGCGCCCACGCAGCGTTGTCGCGTCACCCCCACCCCGCACCTTTCCTTGCAATCTAACATTGCCTAATGATGTGCAAACAGTGGTCTCGAACCTACCGATTTTTCGGTATTTCTACCGATATGGGCTCTGTTCTACCTAAATATCGAAATATAAAGTTTTTCTACGATTTCAGAGTATATATGGAAATTCTCAATTGATACAGAGTGGCGCATTTTAAGAAATTGTGAATAAATCAAAACATTTCCTACTACTACTACTACTCTAGCAGGTATACTCTGCGCCGTATACGGATGGCCTCTTAGCCCTGCACGACTCCTGTGAACGAAAGGAGAGGGTGGGACTATTGGAAGAGCTCATCCGAACATTCACCATGGTAGAGACGGTAGAATACTGCCAAAGACGCAACATCTCTACGGCTCTGCAAAGGCTCGAGGGTATTCGTGACCTCAGGATTCCCAATAAAGGGGACCGCACGTCGCTGCAACCTATCGAGAGTATCTAGTAAGTACTTTGCGGAGCCATCCCAGAGATGTGAGCAGTATTCCACGCAGGAACGAATTTGGGTCTTGTATAGAAGACACCGCTGCTCCAGCGTGAAAAAGGTCTCACTCTGTTCAGGACTCCAAGTTTACGCGAGGCTGATTTGATGAATATGTTTATTTGCGTTGGTCTGGATATTTTCATATCTCGGAGATCACGTTAAGCCGTGGGCCCCGGTTGTAATACGGACATCTATGGTAGCTATTGCAGGTATTTTGAGCCCTAAAAAGTTCAATAACTGCAATACTTCAATATTGCCAAACACGCAGGGTGAAGTAGTACAAGGAACACTAAACAACATAATTCTGTAAATTCACTCAATATGCACGATAACTTTACAACAGATGGGCCTTGTGTTTGTCTGCCACTTAAAGTATAAAAAATTTACTACATACATATAATCACACCTTTATCCCCGGAGAGCAGGGGTGGTTAGGCAGAGGTGAATTAATTCTCACATTTCACCTATTATTGGCTTCGGTCCCACGTAATAGGGGGTGAGCCTATTGCCGCATTTCGGGCACTATTGTTGACTCAAGTCATGCATCTGAGGCTGAAAAAATTAAATCCTCATACATTTAACTATAGAGCGTATCATTGGTAGATCTTGTAATGTCAGTTGGGTGTTATATCAATCTGCTACTACCGATAATACAATATGGCTGCAATCTTATCGATTGCGTAAGTATCTAATAGTAAGATCCCAGAAATGATAACAGTATGCCAGGAGAAGCCAACCTATTTATTATTAGGTATTAAAGATACCGCTGCTCCTATTATATAAAAGAGGCTGAATGTGGGCAGAGAAACACTCAGTTCCGGTAAATTTCATCAGACCAATCCGCAACGTGGACATAAACTCAAGTATCAATTTGGAAGTATCTACATCATCTGCTGGAAACAAGCTTACCAATACAAGGAATATATAGCAAAATGAGGCTATATAACCCCATCCCAGTCAATGCTGTATTTGCTCACTTGCCCACTGCGTCCCTCTTCTCTACCTGTGTGTAAAGCAATGAACAACGATGTGACTGTGGTCGATGAAATTTATCATAAAAATGGAACTACCCACCATTGGCTCGGCTAAGAAGAGAACCACTGCTCACTGCTCAGGGCGTGCAAGGCACCGGGTTTTCTTGAAACTATTTTGTGTGATACTTGATGTACTTATTTTAATTTGTTCAGTTCGTAAGTGGTGGCAGCATGTTTTAAGAATTCGGGAGGAAGGAAGAATATTTAAACCATTAAAACTGGTGAACATTACCAAGTCCACATATATCAATGTTCCTCACATACTGTATAATGATTTCGTCAGCAAAATGTTGAATTTTTCAAAATCCTTCCGCAATATTTGCCAAGCCCATAGAAGAAGTCTGTAAATTTTCGTAGTTTTCAGTAGTTTAGGCGTGTGTTTATAAGTCAGTCACTCAAAAGACTGTCTTCATAATATTTAATTTAAAAATACAAGGTGGAAGATGTCAAGCGAGTTTTCGAAAAGATTTGAATACAGTTTTGTTTCTTTTTTTAAATAAAGAAATGTTTCCTTTGCGTCAAATTCACTATTTCCAGTATTTCGAGTACTTCCGTTCCAGTTGGGATGAAAATCTTCCACCATGTTTCATAATGAGTTTGAGCTATTCCGAACTAAACGCGGATGAAGTCGCGGGTAACAGCTAGTTCATAATATTTTTTTTTATGTATGTTCACCGATATTTCCGCAAATTATAGACGGATTTCAAGTTTTTTTTCTTTGTTGGATAGAGTTCATTTCGGAGGTGGTCCTATTTTCACCAGGTCAGGATCGGATGTTGGGATCAAGGAGAAATCGAGGGTAACAACCGAAAATTGTATGCTCGTATGGTGCTTTTGTTACGTAATCATGTTTTGCTCAGGTATATGCTTTAGGGTGTCAACATCTGATGCTGTTGTGCTGATAATGAAGCTACCGAACTCCTTAACGGTTAGGAGTTGGGGGATAGTACTGAAATTGGTCGATGATAACATTTAGTATTATGTAGGCCTAATGTGTTGCTTGTGAGGTATGCTTGTATCAACATCTGATACTGCTGTGCTGATAATGAAGCTACAGAACTCCTTAACGGTTGCGTATGGTGTTTTTGTTACGTAATAATTTTTTACTCAGGTATATGCTTCAGGGTGTCAACATCTGATGCTGCTGTTCTGATGATGAAGCTACTGAACTTCTTAACGGTTAGGAGTTGGGAGACAGTACTGTCATTGGTCGATGAAAACTATTTAGTAGTTATGTAGGGCTAACGTGTTGCTTGTGAGGTATGCTTGAATCAACATCTGATACTGCTGTGCTGATAGTGAAGCTACAGAACTCATTAACGATTAGGAGTAGGGGACAGTACAGCAATTGGTCAATGGAAAATAGGTAGTAGTATGTAGGGCTAACGTGATACTTGTAAGGGTAGGTGCTACTTCTGAAAAAATCACGAAATTTCAGAGATATCGTAATAAAAATCTCAGTGAAACAGAGACAGTTCCTCAATTATTAAAAATAATAAGTATGCTTATAAATGGGGTTTATCTACTCCTGAGGTGGTCTTTTTTTATCGTGTTTATTTATCGTGCGCCGGAGCCGGAAGGAGAGGTTATGTTGAACTCGAACTGACTAAAACCATATGCCGACTGAGGGTCGTAGTGCTCGGCCGGAGGTGAGGTTGTTTTCGACATATCCCTTGCACCCTGGCTGGCCTAGGGCCATCCCTTACGGTCTGGCCCTCCACGGGAGAGGGGACAACGATGTCAACGACTCGCCCCCGGAATGGCTCCCCATTCCGGGGGCGAGTTGTTGACACCGTTGTCCTACGCGCGTTGCCACCGTGACCTGCTTCTGCTGAGGTGATAGGCGGCTCCACACGTCACCCCCAGGCCTGCACTCATGGGGGACTCTCTAAATCCTGTTATTTTAAACACTTTTTCCTATTTGGTTTTGGAGTCGGTTCATTTTTTTTTAAATTATTTAAAATTTGTTCAGTTCGTAAGTTGTAGAAACATGATTTAAGAATTTAGGAAGAAGGAAGAAGAATATTTAAACCATTAAAACTGATGAACATGTTTAGTCCACGTTTAGCAATGTTTATCCACATACTTGATAATGATTTTGTCAGCAAAATATTGAATTTTTCAAAATCCTTCCGCAGTATTTGCCAAGCCTATAGAAGAAGTCTGTCTATTTTCGTAGTTTTCAGTAGTTTAGCCCTGTATACATTAGTCAGTCACTCAAAAAAGACTGTCTTCATAATATGTAATTGAAAAATACAGTGTGGAAGATGTCAAGAAAAAATTTGAAAACATCTTTATTTCTTTTTTTAAATAAAGGAATGTTTTCTTTGTGTAAAATTCATTATTTCCAGTATTTCGACTACTTCCGTTCCAGTTGGGATGAAAATCTTCCACCATAAATAATGATGAGTTTGAGCTATTCGAAACTTAACGCGCACGAAGTCGCGGGCAACAGCTAGTGACAAAATCTAATAATAGTAAAATAGAAATAAAAGCATTAACACTCACATTTCATTAAACAATATAATACCTAGTCAGTCCCACGTAATAGGGGGTAAGCATATTGCCATATTCCATGCACACTCGAGTCATGAATCTGAGGCTGAGTTAGCTGTATATTATATAATCTGTCTGATGTTAAACAGCCCAGTGATGTTATTATAACTTCAGTGCAAACATGCTTTCTCCGTAAAACCGCTTGAATACCAAATTCATACCTAACTCAAGACTTGGCTAATAGACACTACTTCCTGTTAACCTATTGACGTCCTATTATCGTATTATAGTAATAAATGTTTTTAATTCTGCTAACCGTACACTTTGTTTTGGAGCTGTTGGGAACACAGTATTTTTTTACTTAAAATACTATAATTTGGAGCTCCTGGGAATTGATGTATAGAGATAAGAAGTTTCGAACGAAAAGCTTACATACGTTTTTGGAGCTCTTGAGAACGATTTTATAAAATAATATTAATATTTAATTTTAGTCTTGGAGCGCTTGGGAGCAAAATCGTGGAGCGGACGGGAATAACCCTATTTATTTTATAAACGGGATCACCTGAAATGGCATAAGTTTTTATGTCCTAATATAATTTGGCATAACTTTTAACGGCGTAATTATACTTTGAGATTGACTGCAAAGGGTTATTTAAATATTATGCTATTATTTTTAGATAATAGTATACAGTGTAGTGGAAATAATTTTTAATGATAATTTCCTTTTTATAGTTTTTTGGTTCTTAAGTTTATGTTACTCGAAATTAGTTTTGAGTGGCATAAGGCATACTTATTTTATTCTTAGAAAAATTTGACACCTCGATGTTGGAGCCGCGGAACTAAACCAGTATCGTTCTTAAAGTTGATAATTTCTAAAAGACACAGAAAAACGAAACCGCGGAACATACCTATTAAAGAATATATACTCTTGTGTATACGTACTTGTGTAAGGATCGTTCCAATTTAGCTGTACAAATGAAAAAATGCTTTTAGTCCCGTACAGTATGTTTGGATTCGGATTTCATTAGAAATTCACGAGTATTTGGGAGTTTGATTGAACGTCAGAATTACGAGTTAAATTTGTTAGAATTACATCAAATACATTTGCAAATGGAGGTTTTCACTTAGTTATCGCTTAATCAGAGGTGGCCTTTCGTGTAAGCCTGTTTTATTTATACAGTTGTGCCTTCTGGCTATGCCGAGACCGATAGAACGTGTTGAAATTCTGTTATTAAGTGTAGAAAACCTTAATTTAATAATATAAATTAATTATAAACGCTATATTTACAACAATGTCAGTGAGAATACTTTACAGTTGACATTATTTGCAAAACTTGCGTTTGTTTTTGTGTCCTACGATGCGCTCGGGCCTGTACCCGATACACAAGTGCCCACGACGCTGGCCGCATTGACTCTTCGGATGGCTATGGTCTGTCTTTGTACCAGGTACGACTTGGTGCGGGAGTCTCCCGATTTCTACCATAAACTGCACCTGATTTTCAAGGTGAAGGATGTAAAGTGTCAGTCAAATCATCTTTTATTTTATATTCTCTCTTCGTTAGATCAAAGTGCAAGTGCCACATTTGGCGTTGCAAGTGTTCGGACTTTCAAGAATTCGTTTACATAAATTAATTGGAAGAGAAGCGAATAATATTTATACTCGTGATATAAAAATGCTATTCTAATACGCCAAAGCATTTTCCGCGATGAGTGAGGTCTGTCATGACAGGCAGGAAGAAAATCATCCTCGGGTTGCTTAACTTTTTCCAAAGAAATGCCAAACAGAACAACAAAAGGCAAGGCAACATTATAAATATTGGGTTAGTAATAGCACAGAATAGATAATAGTACTAGCGTAGTAATAGGCTAAATGCAGTGAAACTTGGACAGTCAACGTCAATGACCATTCTTGGCGTCTAACGACAAACGGCAATGTGGGTGTCGTTGTCAAATTATCACGTTAATTCGTGGCTACTATTACAATAAACATTTTCAGTAAGTGTGGCCTCAGCATTAGAGAGTAAACACAAAACACCACTGAAATAAAAATTGAACAAAAAGGACTTGCGTTAAAGTCGAAGTTAGTTGCAAGTTCGAATGAACAGGATCTTTTAAAGAATCCCGTTCTTTCGTTCACAAAGGCGAGTCTGAGGGGCAAAAAGACGAGAATTTGACACACGCGCTTGATAAAACCAATAAAGGACTTGGGAGTGAATTGCTTACAGCCGATTCGGCACTGTCCTTTTTTTTTAATGGGAAATTCTTTTACCTGGAGGACGTTTCGCGAAAGTTTGAACGCAACTGCTGCGGGGCCAACTTCAAAAGAAATGAGACAAATGAAATACTATGGAAGATGTTACGAAAACTAGCTACTGTTTTTCTCTATAATATATAACGTTATATTTGTCCCAAAAGTGGGTGGTTACTATATGTAATTGCGATAAAAGTTTTGTAAGTAATGGAGGGCATGCTCACGAAGAACTTTTGAGACACCATTTCTAAGAAATCATCCTGTGGATGTTTACATACAGAAGAGGCAAGTCGCATAAAGTGTAAGGCATAATCAAAGTAAAACCATACGTATCCACGCGATTTTCCTCTGCATTCGCATGATTTTCCTTTGATTAGGCTATTAGGCCTTACGCCTCTTACATTCAATAGTAGACTTCATGCCAGTTACAAACCTTTGCCTACCCCTTTCTGGATATATAAGTATGAGTATATACGTACTTTTTTTAGTACGATGAAGCTTTTTACTCCACTCATCAGTATTTTTTTAACCTCCAACTTAGCTAAAAGGCTTGTATTTGCTTTGAGGCTACATAGGATGTAGATTGTTCGAAGCGATTCGGCTATCGGTTATGTAGGTCGAGAGAGCATCAGGTTTCAGAATATTGATGTGCTACGAAACTGCATGGATATAACGCTGGAGTGTTTAAACTACGCCAAGGAATACATATTACAAGAGGTTTATATTTTTATTTAGAGTTCATTTTCTAGTGCTCGTCCATTGATCGAAGTTCAATCGCAATCAAGTGAAAATCTTAGCGTTTAACGTACACGTAAAGGCATGTAACTCTTTTTTATCGATCAAACTTAAAAAGCTTCAATAGGGACTAGGTAGCTAATATTAATAAAATATAAGAAATTGGTTTAGAAATATGGGAAAAAAGTATTGAACTGTTTTGTGTTGCACCTCATCATTATTAGAGCGTTAGTCTCAGTTACATTCACAGCTTGCACTTTGAAGTCCGGGGACCAATTCCGTCTTTTTCTTGATTCGACTTACCTTGACTTTAGTAGGAGCGATGGCACTACACTCGCTCCTACTAAAGTCAACTGACCACACAACCAAGAGAAAAATCTGTACCAGAGCTTGCTGTAGCTACTGTACTGACTTACTGTAGTGGGTTGTGTAAAACTTAGGAGGGCGGGTCAGCCGGGGTGCGAGGGATATGTCGAAGACAACCTCACCTCCGGCCTAGCGTCACGACGCTCAGTCGGTATGCGGTTTTAGTCGGTTCAAGTCTGTCATAACCTCCCCTTTCGACTCCGGCGGGGGAGGTATCCGAGGGGATTTCCGCACGAAAAAAAAGAACAAGAAAAAAAAAAGATTGTGTTAAACTTTGTGCTACACAATCTTGAGTACCTACGCACTATCGTTTCGAATTTCAGACACGATTTGCGAACACTAACGTATACGCTACGATAATGAATGCGGTATTTTTATAAATAAATTTGTTGGAATATCAATTAAAACGTACAATTGTCAGTTAACCATCGATACAATACATATACGATCGAAGGTATTAAGGTCAGAGCACACGGCACAACGCGTTTCAGTAATGCGCGCATCGGCTGAAGAATGCTTTTGTGTGTGTTTCCACTTTAAAAGTAGATATTAGTTTTTCCGAATCCAATTCCAACTTGTGCAGTTTTTTGTCTGCACGGAATTCACGAAATCTAACCTGAAGATATCGGAATGTTAGTGAGTAATGGTCAACTCCGTTTTTATGTTCTGACATTGGTTGTAATCGAAATTGTTTTTATTTTTTAACTTTGACTTCTGATTTGTCGTTTGGTTTGATACTTTGTAGTTATCGTTGATATTATCTGATGAATGGATGGAATTCTTCAATAGCTAGTAGGAAGAGAATAGTACTTCTCTTGTAGAATCATATATTCGTGCTAAAATAGTTTATGTGTTGCCCATGATACTGCTACTTGATAATCTATTAAGAGATAAGTGTCTTATTTTAGAGCACAAGTATTATATTTGAAAATACTTCTACATCTCATATCAATTTGTATAGTTAGCATACTTAATGCTGTAAAAAATTCCTTCAAACACTTCTACATGTAAATGACCTACTTATTTGAATGATTTTTTTATAGCATTATAGCAACCTACTTATGTTTGTTTACTCAATCAAAATAACTTGCTTTGATTCAATCAGAGTCTAATAATTGATTTGTAAAATCATGTTGCAATTTACCAAGCAAGTCAGCCTATGATTGATTCACCTCTGGGATTATCCCAATTGACTGTGAAACACTAGACATATTTATTTCAGAGACACAAACTTTTCGTGATTTAAAAGACCTATTCAAAATTACACTTAACTCAAGGTCACATAATAAACTCCTTGAAGAAAAGTCGATAAGGTGACTCTAGCATTTCAAAATCTTTGTTCAGTTCTAAAGTTGAACTCATTATAATTCTTAGGTATCTTCAATAAGACTTCAATAAGATGCCTGACAAGTAAAATAAGTTATGATTAAAAATTGTATGATAATTCAATTGAGTTACATAATACAGTCGATTCATAAAAACTTGGACTCGTTTATTGAATAACAGATCTTGGTAGCAATATTGTTTATTGGTATCTGTCTTGGAACATTTCATAAGGATAAGGACAGGATGGTAAAGGTAAGTACATTCAAAGCCAAGAGAAACTGCTGTTATGAAACTTTTGGACAATTTTTAAAATTAAGTATAATAAGTTACATACTTAATTGTAATTCTGAGAGGACACTAGCCTTGTCCACTCTGGACGCTCTAGAGCCAGTGAGAAAAAAAATAGTCAAAAAGTGAACAAAACTTCAGTCAATGTTTGAAAATTAGTGAAAGAACAGTCTCTGGGGTGTAGCGGTAGTGAACGCAACTGCCACGCAGGAGGCGCGGGTTCGATCCCAGCTCAGTGCAAATATTTGTATGCAGGATTATGGCTATTTGCATTGTTTCTTTGTATATGTAATATGTATGTATTTACAAAAAAAAGTATATAGGTAAGTCTGTTTATCTGCATTCTAGATTCCATAACACAAGCTATAAAAGCTTACCATGGGTCTTGATAGCGTTTTGTAGAATATTGTGGAATATTTATTTTCTAATTCTCACTGGTAAAAATTAATGTATCTAGTCCATTTTATTTGCTATCTAATCAGAGCTAGTTCCACCTATCTGATGTATAAATAAATTTCTGAACCTTCCTTTGTCATGACTGTACTTACCTTACCGTAATCATAAGCACCAATGTTACTCTCACAAGACTTTCTATACCAGCCAATGTGTCAACAGAAACACCCATCCCTATATCATACGTCATCCCATCTCCGCGTACACTAAGAGATTTCTGCCGTCTATAAGCCGTTTCATCTCTCTTTTGAAACGAGCAAGAAAACTTTCACCAACTCCTTTAATACTGGCAATGTGTTTTGTCGCGGCGAATGCCATTGTTGCTTCCAAAACTTTTTCTCTTTACGTTTTTTCTTTAATTTTATTTCGGCCTCGGCGCGTTATCTGCCCTTGGGGTTTACACGCGACGACTGCTAATCGTAACAGTGTTGAATAACTTTATAGGCGCTAAATTTAGTGCGATTCGCATGTTAGCTGTTAACAGTTTCGTAGTACCAAGTACACGGACTCGGTATCGGTAATGGATTATAATTTAAACGGGTTTGGGTTTCGTATTTTTTGTAGTAGTTAGCCGCAGAAAACAGTTATTGTAGTGTATTAATTAGTAGATCTATGCCAGGATGTGGAAAACTGTAGTCTCTGCCTACCCCGATGGGTAAAAGGTGTGACTGTATATAGGTATTAATAGTGGTACGAGTAACTTAGCAAGCTTTGGATGCAATTTGCATTGGGCTTCGAAACAATTATCTAAAACTGAAAATAGATGTGCGCAATGATTATTACGTCTACGTCAAACTTTGTCCCGCTTTTGTTACTTACATAGCACTTTGATCGTAGTAATTGCCTTCCGGAAGAATTAGAAAACGAGAACCTCTGACTGAAATTGTGTTCTCTTTCGTGGATTGACAGTAAGAAGAAGACTGCATCCACGTTGCTTGTAGTCAAATATATGGCTATTTATAATCACCGATCGTCTTCATAAAATCGTGTCGGAGTCGTGCCGCATCTCAGGCCGCAACAAGAACTCTCACTTTTGAAAATGAATTAGGACCGCTGATTTCGTTATTTTTATTCAGTAGCAAAGTTTGGATTGCTTTTGTTTTGTGTTCAAGTTGAGTCTTTTGTAGTACAACTTGCCCACACTGTAGATACTCGTAATGTTCGTAGATGGAGCATCGTTTTATTAAGAGATTTCTATCAAGCAGATTCATTTGAATACTTTTTTTCTTGTTATCGGAGGCCGTAGGTTTGATAAATAGCTCGTACAAAGCAAGCTGTGGAAACTTTTATTAGTTTTTTTCTTTGTGTAATGAAATTTTGTTGGGCGACATTTTTTTTTCATTATGATTTTAATGCTTTAAGGGTTTCGTAGTTTGTCGATAAATTTTCAATTTTATTTAGAAGATAAAAGTTAAAAATCCTTTATTCTAGATGTTAACAAAACTTTAAAAAAAACCTTAATAACAACTGTAATAGATTGTATTATATATAATCATTATCCTCATCACAATGACAGTAACGGTTACATCCAAAGTTTGCGTTTTGGAGCAAGCTTGCTTTTAATTATTTAATTTATTTTGACTTTTACGAGACCGACAACCGTCTGACCTCCAACCCTGAGACAAAAACAGCCTCAGCCCTTAATCCGCAGGTATACCAGGTTGGGTGGAGGATTCTATTAAATAATTTATCCATTTAGGTACACTGTCTACCTTATACCAATACTCGATATAGCGATTAAGGCTGTCTATAATAGGCTGTTGATAGGCTGTGTATTGGAAGCGTTAGCCGGTGCTCCGAATTGATATACAATATGGTAATTGCCTGGAAGCTAACGGAGCCTCCACTGAACTATATACATTTGATAGCATTTAGATGTAACTGTTGTATGGAAAATGTTTTTTTTTTCAGAATATAATCTAGTCCTGTACAAAGTTTCAGCTAGATCCGTTCGCCAGAGCATAATTGAAAATAAAACATCCAAAAATGGCCACTAACCACTAGTAGCGTCGGTAGCTTAATGGTTAAAGAGTCAGCTTAACGATCGAGAGGTCCCGGGTTCGAATCCTGGCCAACACATTACCAACGTGAACCCGCTCCTAACACAAGAAATTAAGCTTAGTTTGAGGGAATATTAGTAATTTCGGTTCTAATATTTTCTTTAAAAAAAACTTTCAATTTTTAGTAGGATGAGTATCGTTTGGTGTAAAAGGTATTTAATGTTAAGTTTAAGATCGAGTAGTTTTAGGCCCGTATAATTTATCTGAGGATTGATTATATGGGCAATATGTCAAACTATCAATCTGTCTATACTGTCTGTCCTTAGATAAATCGCGATTCAGGCCGAGTGTCATTCTAGAATACGGTACTAAGTTAGTCAGATGTGCACCGACCCTAAGAGAACGTCATCTGAGGGAACATGCGTCGAGCGTAGGTCTTGAGCGAACGTCACGCATTAACGTATTATCAGTTAAGTGTGAACGATTGAATGTTTTATCATATGTTTATCTGTTTTAGCATTACACGATTGATCATACACGACGTATGCTCCGTGAGATGTTCACCGACCCTTAGTCAAATGCATTTTTGAAGGATTTGCCCATTGCATGCGTTTTTTTATAAAGGACACGCCAATTTGACTTCACCTCGCCTGATGTTAAGCTAAAGGCAAAGTCTCGGAACAAAGGACACCATCGTAAGCAAGTGGTTGAGATTCAATGGGATTCAGTTTAAATTACTCTAAGTTTATGTGTATTTCCGTGTATTATATCTGTGTGGTGACGGAGAAAGAATACAAGTATCACCACCTCATCTCGTTCGAGGGTGTCATAAGAGGCGACGTACGGGATAATACGCAGACGATATCACTGCGATAGAAGGAAAACTTGAAACAAAACCCTGTACCAACTCCAGCTGGAAGTAGACAATAGGCCAAAGCCTAACATTCTTCATCTTAGCGTAAATCCCAGTCGCATCCGAACCTTCAGCCTGGAGTCTGGGGTCCGTTTTACCAGTCTAACTGCGGCTTTGGCTAAACTTCGATATCATCTGGGAAGTGATTGCCATCTGACCTCCACAACCCAAAGGCGATATCGAAGCATTGCAGCTAGACCAAAGCCTCCTAAAATTAGGGGTCAACTTTTCCAGTAGTGGACTGCGGTAGGCTAATTCCGCTAATTAATTGATTGATATATTAATGATTTCGAAATACATCGGGAAAAAGAAGAACTCAAGTAGAACTTGAAACCACGGCCTTTCCCTTACAGGGGGAATGCTCTTCCAGCTAAGCTATGACTTCAAATTTCCCTTCTCTGTGAAAAGGCATCTAATGAGGCCGTCAAGCTGAGTGCCACCACTGTTAACATGGTAAATGTTTACGATGGTGACCCTCTTTCCGAGACTAACATCAGGCGAGGTAAAGTCAAATTGACGTGTCCTATATAACAAAAAACATTCCTCGTTAAGGGTGACGGTGGAGCCATCTACCAACTTTTTTACGAACTATTGGAACCAATGAATGATTTTTCAACCATTTTTAAACATTGATTTTTGATGACTCCGCCTAAATATTTGAATGAGATTTTTATAGCATTATGCTAACTTTTAAATTAAAAATACATCGGGAAACTTATTTCAGAACCACACCTACAAACTATATGCTTAGTTAGAGTCTAGATAGCTACAGAGTATACATATCCTAGAATTTAAAAGTACTTTTAAAGGGTGAACTAGTGAGTTGTTAGACGAATGGCCGGAGCCGGGTGTCGATCCAGTCCTCCCCTCCTCTCTCCCTCCATAAAGATTCTCTCGCTGACCTCTCCTCGCTGTCGAACGCACCCGTGCCTTCCAGCCATATAACGGCTAAAGGGAACTAACTCGTAATATCCCGACAGTAAATTTTGGAAATATTTTCGTGACTGAATTGCTCTTTATGTCGACCCGTTATGTCGACCCCGTGGGATACAACGACGAGGCAATCCCATCGGTTTTAATGTCCTGAGTTCGATTCCTGGGACACCCAAAATATTTTTATGGAACATTTTGGAATCTAGAAATGATTTCGGTATTGTCTGTAAAGTCTTGTCAAGCAATAGGTTTATATTAAATATTGTTTGCCATCAATCCTGACTAATCTTGAGTAATTACGTATGTATGTTTACACTGTAAAAACACTTATTGCATTCTGTGTCTGTCTCAGTGTCTGCATGAGGTGTAGGAAGTGAAGGGTACAATCATGTAGACACTCAGCCGAAAGACAAATCGAATTCCGTAACCTTCAAGATAAGCAAATTCAAGTAAAAGAAAAATAGAACAAACTTCCGTATCCAGACTGTAAACTTTGGAATAAAACTGTGATGATGATGATGATAATGATGATGATGATGATGATGATGATGACTGGGAGAGGAATTTTAGGGAACCAGTGGATTCGAATCCATTATAATTGATCCCCTTTGGTTTTCGTTTATCTATCTTCGATGTACCTATATTATGAAATGAACCCGTAATTTATGCAAAGCGAATGATAACACCGTGTGTGTTTATTACTTATTGGGAGTTAATTTTACCATCAAATCTGCATATACATCAATTAGTCAATGCGTCCCTCCACCACAGCCTCCACTCCCCTCCCTACCCTAGTCAGTACAATGTTTTTATGGGCTAGTCTATTAATCAGTGCTAGTGCTGCGTAGAACCTTGTGAATCAGCAGGTCCGGCTTGCAGGCGAAATAAGACTAGACTTAGACCTTGATAAAGCCTCACAGACCCATATTATCCATACTAATATTATAACTGTAACTCTGTCTGTCCGTCTGTCTATCAATATGTTCGCTTTCACACCTAAACCGTTGAACCGCTTTTGATGAAAGGAGACTGAAATGATTACATACAATCTTGGGCCTAGTTGTAAGAAGATGAAAGTGGTGTCAATTAATAGCTTATATATTATCAACCTTTCACTGAAAATTCTGCGGATTTTGTCAATCTGAGAACAGAGATATTAGAGATTACTTAAAGTGAGGTTATGTTAAAATCTTTAACTAACAGCTGATTCCTGAAGTGCAAAATGTGTTCTTTTGCACTAATAGTTATTATATTTACTAGAAAATGTTTGAAAAATCATATGAATGAACGTCAACGACTTCAAGCGATAGGTAGGCAACAGGTAAGGAGGTAGGGAAAGGATGTCTAAAATAAAATAAAAAATCATTTAATATAATGTTTTATTCGCCTTCTGTTAAACACATTTTACATTTTAAACCTGCCAGGATGGTAGCTGGTTAGATAAGGTTATAGTTATTTACTTACAGACTGAGGTGCAAGCCGAATTGCCGAATCACTGACAGAATTGTTTCATCGTGTAAGGGCCGTCGGCCCAGTGTATTGCAATGACCAGTGGATACCCCACAATTCACACAGTAATCCATAGTTTCAATAATATCCAATCCACAAGCCGGCGGTAAAATCCAAAATAACAATTCCAAGTCAAACGTGTGAGCGATCTTCGGTGTCCAAGGTGAAAGCAAGGGTCGTACAAGGTAGGCAGGGTCAGAATCCGTAAAATACAAAGCAGTTGTCGTAAAAAATTATGAATAATCGGGAAAGCACTCAGAACGCATCGGAAAACACGAAACGAGTGAGCAAACAAAAACAGTCAGCAACTGTCTAGTGTCAATGTTAGTCAGCTGTCATGTCAGTGACACAGACTACAAATATAAGAGAGATTTGAATCGATATGAAATCGATAATCATTAATATTGGTTTTTCAGTATAGAATTGATATTTGATTTAATAATATGACTGTAATTATATGCACTATATTGCATGTAAGTATATATAGTGCATTTAATTACTTTGAGTTAATTATTTACTGCAAATGTTTTAGTGTAATCGATTACTCAATTGATAATCTCACGAAAACTATTTTCTCATATTTCTCCGCTTCCAGATTGAGAATTGAGGTGATTTTTCATATTCTAAGATAGAAAAATATGACAAATTTTTTAGATCATATCTCAACTTATTACATTTGGGCCCACCATTTTCCATCTCCTTTGGTATAGATTAGACCATGGCAAACTACATAGGCTATGTTTGGTTGCGATGACCGACATCCACGCGGGCGGAGCCGCAGGAAAAATTTAGTATTAATAATATTGTCAATCAAATTTCAAACATCAATATGTAGGTAGGTACATTAAACTCTTTGTAAACCTTTTTAACTTTTAACAAAAAGGTACAATGTTTCAGCTGAGTCGACCGCTCCCAGTGAAGACGATGGATCCAAAATCCTCGTCTTATCTGCTTGCTTATTCAATCCTTTTATTATCCAAAAACATCATTATACAAATTCAAATTCTCCATATAACCCTCGCAATTTGAGGTGGGGTGACTTGGGGGTACGTTCTACAAAATATTCACTGAAACAGCGAAGTCGGTGCGAAATGAATGTGAAATTGGGATTTTGTTGCCGGGGACGATTAGTGATTGGTGTAATTGCTGAAAGTTTGTATTGAATGCTAACAGTAATTAAATGATTATTGGAGAGTCTACAAGAAATCGTTACGATTGGACTGTACTTTTTAAACTATAACGATAAATAAAACTGTATGTATGCTTGAAAATATCTAAATATTGTACAGTTTTTATCACGCACATGCAGTTGTCGGTGCATTTTGGGCAAGTTGTTTTCACGTTATCCGATCCAGTAGCGGAAAACACAGCGGTAATGGCTCCGATATCGGGCTGGACAATGTGAAAGACAGACATATCTTTCATACATTTTACTTCCTCCGATATCGGATCGGTGTCGGACACCAAAATGCTCTTATTGGTAATTAAAAAGAAAATTATAAGAACATTTTTTGAAAGAAAGCCCCCCTTTTAAGTGCTTCTGCGTAACATTTCATTACCAAAAACAACCTACCTACTCCATTCACTATATAATAATTAAGATAATTACCAAAAAAGATTCAGTTGACAACCCTATTCAATACAGAGACATCTCTAACATTTATTTCAGTCAATAATCAGAGGCTCAGTAATAGCTTCAGGGCTGTCAAAAGCATACGAGTCAATAGAAATTCTCATATACGAGCCAACTTTCGATTCTTCGACGAAACAAAATGAACGAAGTTGTAACGTAAAAGAAATTGGATTTTCGTATTGAATTGACAGAGGGATTCGGGGGGTGAAAGGGGAAATGCAGGGGAAGATACGGGGGATGTAAACAGGTGAAGCTAGTTCTGTGTAAATACGATCTGTCAAACAACTGTGACAGGATTACAGTTTCATTGGACAATGGTCAATTATTGCTGCGATTGTTTTGATTTGGGGACTTTTTTTTGTAGAACCTTTTTTTATGTAACGTTAATTTTTAAGGTAACTTTGTGCAGTTTATAAGGTAAGTAATTACTTACTTTTTATATAGTTACTTACGTCTGTTTTCTTTAAAGAGGTATGTCGACGTGTATGATTTGACACCAGATTGACATGGTACATATCGCCGTAAAGACGGATAAAAACATAAGGGCAATTTGAATCACATCAGGCGTGTCTCGGTAGCCGAGTTGGTCAAGGCATGCCCCCTGTAAGGGAAAGATCGCAGGTTCGAGTCTCGCCCGCAAAAGATTAATTTTTCCCTATGTATTCGATTTGTGTAGTTAGCATACTTAATGCTGTAAAATTAATTCAAATAGTAAAATACTCGCCAGGGTATACTATAGACGTAGACGTTTATTTAGTAATCAAATTAATGTTGTGAACAAATCCGGCTAAAAAGTCAGTTTTCATTATTTTAGTGCAGAATTCATCCGTGAGTGACGAAGGAAGAATACAAGTATCACCACCTCATCTCCTCGGAAGGGTATGGAATGCAGACGATTTCACTGCAAGAGAAGCAAAACTCGAAATAAAACCCGTCTGGTAGGAAACGCGTGGAAACAGTAGGCCACAGCCTCTCGTCATTAGAAGAGACCTATGCCCAGCAATGGACTGCGATAGGCTTATTGATTGAAAAAAAAAAGCACTTCTTCTTCTTCTTGTCAACGGCTCATCAATCTACGAAATTATGACAGCCCAATACCTGGCTACGGCCACAGCATTGTCTCCTGCGATGATACAGGTGGAAGGGCACAGTGGGCAAGAGAGCAAGTGTGGCATGTTTTGGGTTGGGGCCCCGCAGTCGCCGGGTGCTTGCGACTCTTCTATTTGCCCCATTTTACCAAATTTGCCTCTTAAAATTTCGTTACAAATACTACTTCAAAATTTTACACAACCCCTGTTATTTTCTTCATCCCGTTTTACAGCCCTTAATTTGAACCTACACTGAACTGAACTATATCTTTTATGAATCAGTAAATCTTACGATGAGTGTTATAAAAACATTCACTAAGCTTGTTGACTGGAGGTCTTTAGAGAGAACACTTTACAGAACACTGCCAGTAAATTAATTTGTACCAGTCTATTCAAAGACACTGAGTCGCAGAAATAAACTATTTATTTCCCTAGATGTTAAACATTTACATATAAATTCAAAAGATAGTCTTGAAATCGAAGTGGGAGTTACGCATTGAGTTTCAAGACCTTTTAAAATATAAATCACTATTACTTAAAGGTACAAAGGTAAATTTTTATTATATATCAACTTTAGTTGTAAAGAAAGAGTACTTATAGTGAACATTAAATCGATATTGACTGGTAGCGTGCTCAAAAAGGTCTTGGTCTTTTTGAGCCCGTTGTCAGTCCAGGTCATTCTGATGCTAACTTTACTCTCCCCTGCTCCATCCGATTGCCTTGTTTTGGTTTATACAAGGGCAACTGTCATTTGAACTCCGTAGCCCCGAGCAGAAAACCTGCACAAGAGTCTCATTCTTCAGTCAGGAGGTATACCAACTTGCACCCCACTGTATGTTTTTATGATATTTTGTTGCTACGACAACCAACTTTGAAATTTGGTATAGGGGTAGATTAGACCTTCAGAAAGGACATGCACTATGTTTGGTCGCGATAACCGAGATCCACGAGGTGGGCAAAGCAAGTAAGATGTAGATATTGTTTCTAAGGAATAGCAAAAGCTCTTAGATAGTCGTACATTAACGCGAACAAAACCGCGAGCAAAAGCTAATTAACAATAACTCAAAATCGAACTAATTATTCTATAGTTCACAATCGGAAAAGGGATAAACGGAATAGGGCAAATCTGTCTCAACTAGATTAGTACCCAGAATTCTAAAGACTCATATGCAATAAGGTCCAATTCTGTATAATTCGGTAGCTTTTATCGACCTCCCGTGTTGCCCCTAACCCGTAGGGACAAAGCGTTTCCGTTAGGAACCCAGACGGTACGCTTCCGATGTCGACAGTATCGCTCCTATCGGCCTGAACCCTTATCTTCAATTCGCAATCTTTTGTGCAGTGGCCTATCTAGTTTGGTATGACGATCTATTCATTTTGATAAAATCGCTTTTGGTATGGCTTCATTTTACCCTAACATGGTTTACGGTTCAGCTGTATAAAATGATGGTAAATTGAACTTTCTTTGTGGATTTTTATCGTGTTTTATACTACAGATTATAATTATGATATACTAGTTGAGTTGTTCAGGCTTCGCGTGGGAAAATTGGCGTGAATATTGGCAGGTCATAGGCCTCGTAAATGGGGGGTTTGCCTTAAGGGCTCGGCAGTAGTTAAAGCTAGTCCATGACTTACAAGTCGCGTAGCGGGCTATGGAGCGAGCTATGCTTGGAGTTTCTCTGAAGGATAGCATTATAAATGAGGTCATCCGACACAGAACCAAGGTTAGTGACGTAGTTGGCAGAATAAGCAAACTCAAGTGGCAATGAGCTGGCCACGTCTGTCGAAGGACAAGTGGCCGTTCGAGCAGACGAGTCCTGGAGTAGAGACCACACATCAGGCGAGGTGAAGTCAAAACAACGGTTATAAGTAAAGGTCACAATGCAACATATATGAAAGTCAAGGTAAATGCTGCCAAAATTAGAGCAAGATTCACACGGTAAAAAACATTACCCTACTTCCTTCGGCCGTCGTCGGGTAAAAAGTAAAGCCAGCTAGAAAAGAATAGTACACAATTTTATATTTAGTACATACAGACATCTCTGCCTACCCCTTTGGGTATGTTACAGGCGAGAGTATAAAAAATGTTGATACGTTACGGGTCAAGGCTTGCGAATGTCCTGATTTATGGTGTATCTACCTTCGATTACACCCATGGGATGCACAAGGGCGATTTGTAAGACTACATAGCGAGTCTGTGTAGCCATAGGTTCACAGTATACGAACTACAAGTGATCTAAATAATACTTGTGTTTGTTTTGGTCAAACTTGAATCGATATTATCACAGCAAACATGAAGGGATGCAAAAATTATAATTTATCTGTTCAAGAGTTTGTTTGTTTCAACGTGTAAATATCTAAAACTACAAAAGCGATCTGAAGAATTCTTTTAGGATATGATAGCCTAGTTCTTGGGGAAGGTTATGGGCTATAAAACATCATGCTACAATCTTTAGGAGTCCAGCAGAATTACTGGTCTTACTGCTTTCTGTTTCAGCCTGAATTTCTGTGTGAATTTAGTCCTACCCCTTCTTTCTTAAAAACTTCGCAAATAATATTTAATAATACTTTTATACTTCTTAAAAGTATTAAGGAGGGTGAACTTGAGGTCATTGAACCGTAAATTTCACCTATTAAACAAACAAAGTGAAAGTTAAGTCTTGAACAAGAATTTTAATCAAAATAATTAAGAAATATTTTACGCACAACTTCTCACGCTTGTATATCTTCGAAGGGATAAGTAGATGTTTAGATATTTAAAGTACCAATATAAAGTTTAGATATTTGTCAATCGCGTTCAATCGGCTAGACGGATCTGGCTGAAATTGGGTACATGGATAGATTATAGTCTAAAATAACACATAGTATTTTCTTTTTGGAACAAATCCTGCGCCACAATTTCGTTCGTCAAGCAACCCCATAAGCCCTAGGGCTTGCAGTTTCTAGCCTACTTTGAATTTATGAGAGCGAGCCTCTTTTTCCACATGGAGACTGACATGCCCATGGCTATTTATGGGACTCGTCCGGGAATACTTCTATGACAACCCTCCATCCATATACCCGTGGGACTTAGCCTAATTGGGCACTTTTTTATAGCTAATCGCCTTGTACGACACCCACGATAAGAAATAGGGTAGCCACTAGTATTATACTTCGGCGTCCGCTATGTGCGGTACCATGAAATTTTTGTATCTTATCAAAAATTACAACACACATTAACGGTACAAGCCAGACAATATCTACATTATTTTTAAACGTGTTTTAGTGTAGAGGGGGGTTAAGTGTCAGTCCAGTCGTACACTAACGAGTTCGAACCCTTGCATTAACCAATTTACACCCCCGATTTGAACCCCTGAAGGCTATAAATTCTACGGCCGACGAACCGCTTCCGTTCCGAACCTGCTTATAAAGTGCCCAGCGTTAGAAAAAATATTGCCGTATCATGATTTTCAGATTATCATTTGAATTTTTAAACCGGTTTAGTTAAAATTTATGTTGTAGTAACATGCGTGTGTATTGTAATGTCTGTGTTACTATAGGGGCAGTTAAAGTAATTGCTCCTTTACTCAACTGCGGCGAAACGAAAAATGGAGATATGAGTGTATGACTTGTTTGTATGTTCGTTCGTAGGTATATCTCCTTACTCGTTCCTCGCTCTTTAGTCCAACTTATAGGGCTTTTATGATCACAACTGTCATGTCACCCAATATCGAGAGAAGCCTACACCAAAGTCTCGTGCGTCAATCAGTAGGTGCAAGCCGATATTGCAGGTGACATTGACTTGGTCCCCGAAGGTTTTGGTGGGCCACCACAAGCACCTAAGTTCCACCAAAAATTAATATGCTGTATTTTTAGGTGGGTACATTATGTCTAATCAAGTTTTTAAAGAAGACCGATAATATTTTCGCTTTCATCGGAGGGTAAGTTGATCCCTTCTGTTTACTTTACATCCCCTAAGTAGTACGAGGGTTTTCCATTATTAAAAGTAATATAACAGACATAAGATAATGAATTTATTTACCGTTTACCGATGACGTGTATAATATGTAGAATTTAGTGACGCTTACCTGGAACAAAAATATTTATATTATTTAAAGTTTAAGTAAATCCAAGTAGAGTAATATGAAATACATAAAAAGTGGTCTAAGAATGTATAAAATCGTTAGATAATACAGTTACAACAACTGTCGAATCAAAGTTACATAAAGATGAGAAGTTTAGTCTGAAGAACTAAATATTATGTAGCTTTGACACGAATAAACACGCCTATTAATATTATTTTTATCAGTAATGCATTCCACAATTGCTCAGTCAGTATTAAAAATGATTACTTCATAAGTATTGTGGAATGCATGAATTTTATCAGTGTTTGTGATTAATTTTTGTATTAATTTTAATGCAATAATCTTTTTAAAGATCTTCTATCTTTTGTAACTTTTTTAATCTTTGCCCTATCAGTGAACTATTGTATTAAATAATTTCAACCCTCAACGCACCCCTATTTTGATTAACGATGCGGCTGATTGAAAAAATGAAACCCACGTCCTTCGAAATTGATCCGTGGTTATTTTTAGGGTTGGACGTGATTTAAAAATCAATTTCTAATGTATTGATTTTAGTTTTAAGTAGTGAAGGCAGGCAATGCATTTTGAGCTATACAAAGAATAACACCGATTCTCATACAACGTTTTTGATTATACAGAAGTGATAATTAGTCAATAATTAGAGCATTTATAGAAAGGTTTCTAAGGACACTGTCATAACTATCAACAGTGTCAAAATCAGTTAAATATAAATTGTTTGTGGTAAGTTAAAAAAATATCCTTTGCAAAGGGCTTGCCTACGAGGTAGAGATTCAAATGGAGTAATCACATATAGAATGATAGATATGTTTATCCAAGTTCTAGAATCTATTTTGCAAGCTATGCTTAATTTCGATCTTTATACCGTTGTGTAGTTTTTAACTGACTTTTTGAAGTCAATTAAAGGAGGAGGTTTTCAATACGATAAGTATTTTTTAACGTACTTACCTAAAGAAACGTACCTATTTGCGTATAAAAAATGAGAAAAAAATGTGTATTGCACGATAATTGAACTTCTTCGATTTAAATTGTGACAGCATCCGTGGCGAGGCGGTAGTGAACGCGACTGCCACGCAGGAGGCGCGGGTTCGATTCGTGCTCAGTGCAAATATTTGTATGCATGAATATGGCTATTTGCATTGGTCTGGGTGTTTCTAATAATATGTATTTACAAAAAAAAGTATTTAAGTATATTTATCCGCATTCTAGATTCCATAACACAAGCTAGTTAGGCTATGCTTACCATGGGTCTGGATAGCGTTGTGTAGAATGTAGGGAAATATTAGAAAAAAAATGTTATCTATATTTAAAAAATGTGACGTTGTTTAAAAAACTTCCACTCTTTGCAGGTTTGCCCAAGACGCTATATAAACGGAGATTAGAACCACTTTACCAACCCCTTCATTGCCAAGTTCCCCTACGAGACGACAGCTCGGATTGTCACGTGGCATCCCTCCAACTAACACCCATTGAATGGTAAAATGGCATTTTGGTATGGAGATTGATCCATATGTACCAAACTAGAGTAGTATTCTATTCTTCTTTTCTTTTTCTGGAGAATCTATGCATACAAATAATTAAAATGCATATCTAGTGCCTCAATACATATAATAGGACCAAACCAGCTCTTCCAGGGTGTCGTAAAAGGCGATTAGGGGATAGAGCTATTTTTTTTCCATCCGACAGTAAACATACAGCCCAAGACGAAGGGCCCGCTAGACGGCAGTAGGCTCGCCCCCTATTACGTCGTGGGACTGAAAATTATAATTGGCGAAACGTGGGTGCTAATACACCTCTGCCTACCCCGGATGACTACTGGTGATTTCCAGGTGTGAGTATATGTAAAACCTAATACACAATACACTAACATATACAGACATATAAAATCCATAATACCTAAATTCACACATCCTGAAACTTAACAGCGACAAACGAATTTACATAACACCGTGTTTGTGAGCAAACCCGTGGAGCAAACAGCAGCGAAATCTTGAACACCAACAATTTAGGTAAACAGCGCACGCCATGTCGGAACTGAGCAGTAATGAGATAATTGTACGAAACGAACACACAGCGCCGGCAGACTACCTTCGATACAGTAGACATGGAACCTAATTTACAAGAGTAATTGTTTGTATGGAGCTATTGGATTGATACCTTTATAGGAATCAATCCAATACTCTGACGTCATATTCCGCTACTTTACAGCCTGTATGGTGTGGTTAGTGAACGCGACTACCACACAGGAGGCGCAGGTTCGATCCCCCCTCAGTGCAAATATTTGTATGCATGAATATGACTATTTACATTGGTCTGGGTGTAATATGTACGTATTTACAAAAAAAGTAAATAAGTATGTTTATTCGCATTTTAGATTCCATAACATAAGCTAGATAAGCTTACCATGGGTCTAAATAGCGTTGTGTAGAATGTTGTGGAATATTTATTTATTATTATTATTTATTTAGGTATCTCAAGTAGCGGAATATGACGTCAGATCATCGCATCACTGTATCACCTTGCGTTAATCCAGGTCTCATCCAGGCCTTTCCTTGGAGTATATGCCTTCACGACCCGTGGGCGATATCAAAGTATTGCAGTTAGACCAGTTTTTAGACATTTTTGGGCTCCAACTTCGTATGGAAACCGGGATCAATACCGATGGCTTATCGTGTTCTTCGAGACACGACCAGATCAATACAAATACCCATATTCATGTATACAAATATTTACACTTAGCGGCAATCAAACCCGCGCCTCATACGTAGTTTAATACCGCGTTTAATACCGCCACACCACAGAAGCTGTTGTCACGTAGCCATATTTTTGTATGTATCAAAGTTTACGAACAAAAACAAGTCTTAGTCGCTTACGACGTTTGTCTGTTACACTATGGAACATACTTAGTGATGAATTGTGATAGATGGCGCCTGAAATTGTTCCTTTCTCGCAATTAATTCACGCGAGGAACAAAAATAATTGGTTTCTGTTTAATAATAGTAAATGTTACGAGTATAATTAAAATATATTTTAATTAAGACTTGTACAACTTAATTTTGACATTATAACTTTTCGATGCTTTTCGAAGTTACGTGTGTATTTATCGCAGGTTTATAAGTGGCTCGCCACGTATTACTTTGGGACCTAAACACAAACTGGCGAAATGTGAGTGCTAGCACCTCTGCCTACCCTTCGGGGAATATAGGCGTGAGTTTATGTTATGCAAAATTAAATATCTTTACTCATGTAATTAATAAGTTTTTGAAGTAAGGACAGCATTTGAGCATCATTCTTTGGTTTTAAGGTGTCGACCCAGTGGCACCATTGACACTACTGGTAGTGACAAGAGTATAAATTAATTCCCCATGACACCACCCCATGATACATATCAAATTTTATCATCAGGCGGGGTATAGTCAATTTGACCATTTGAATATAAAAAAGTAAAAAGTTATCATTATAGGACCTACGACGTACATTGGAAGAGACATATGTCCACTAGTACTGCAATAGGCTTGAGTTGAAGCTTTTTCTTTTTTTTTCGTGCGGATTTCTACACGGATACCTACCCCGCCGGAGCCGGAAGGGGAGGTTATGTCGGACTCGAATCGACTAAAACGGCACGCCGACTGAGAGTCCTGGTGCTAGGCCGGAGGTGAGGTTGTCTTTGAAATTTTGACAGTTGACAAATGATAATGATTTTATTTGAAGCAGTCAAATCATCGTCCGAGTTTTTTCTTTGAAGCCGAAGACCCGGTAATTTTTTTAGTTTTTATTGACTTTTCTGAGCGCGATTGCTGCCGAACTCCCCAAGAGGATGTATGTGAGCGCCCAAACTTCCAACAATTTATCATATAACTATAGCACATTAATATTTAATTATAATTGCAGCAAACTTTCAATCGTTTCATCTAAAGATGAACAAAACTCATCCTTCGAATTTGTCATTAAAATTAACATATTTTCCCGAAAATTTCCTTCACAGGTGCGATAGTACGCAACTTGTACGTATTAGGGTAAGGAGGGGTGCTCGCGACTACCTGTGTCCCTATGGGCAGGCGGGTAATTGCATAATATTAACATTTATAACTCTTGGCGTATTGTGTAGACCTTTATTATAACGATATAGAATGGGGGAAGAAAGAAATTGGTTTGGGTTGCGAATATTTTGAATGTCAATAAAATGGTATATAATGGTATATAATTTGCTTTTATTAAAGACTTGCTGTTGCCCGCCGACTTCTGAACCTCCCCGATAGCATATGACACTCTTAAGATACTCACAATAACATATAGCATATGACACTCACAAATCATGTTCTATTAGTAAAGAATTTTCAAAATAAGTTCAATAAACCCAGAGATTGACGGTCTCACGGATCAATATCACAAATTCACAAACTTTACCTGATGAAAGAATTATTGAAACCAGGTCATTACTTATATAAAAATTCAATAATAATGATACTTTAAACATAACCTAACAAGTGAATAGAGACTAACTTCAGAGATGTTCTTAATCTACTTAAAAATACCTTTCCGATGATGCGATTGGTACTGGTACTAAGGATCATACATTTTTGCCCATCATCCTTTAGTACCTGTAGACCCAGATAGTATCTGATCGCGATAACAGACATCCACACGCACGGAGCCGCGGGCAAAAGCAAGCACGTATATGAATAGATAGCTTCATTTATACCTTTTCATCGGTGTTTCCGTTTTCAACCCACGAATATTTTTTCCGATTTCAACGCAGACGTCATTCCGTTTTCTACCCACGATAATACTATCAGCAGTATATTACTTTATCGCGAAGAGACAAACGTTCCCAACAGTTTATGTACAATTATGAACAGCATGATACCCTGACGGGATGCTCCTCAAATTGGCGGCGCATCACGACGGCCCGTCACGACCTAACACTGTTCTACCAGCACTCGGCGAGGCCCTGTATTGTATGCGCTTAGGCACAATTTCGTTCGAGATTTATCTCGACCGAGAGTCACGGACAAATGGAAGGGTTTATGATGAAGTAGTTAAGTGAAGATTTATATCAGGAGGTTAAGTTATGTGGTGTAGCGATGGGGCGTTCGATTGCTGAGTTAGAGAAAGCGAGTTCGACTCCTGCTTGTATTAATATTTGCGTTAGCCTTGGTGCTTCTATATGGTATGTTGTGTATGTATCTGCTAAAAAGAACATCTAAGTGTGTTTATCTGCATTTTAGAACCCATAATATAAGTTAGTTATTATGTAGAATGTCCAACACTTCCTATAGGATTAATTAAAGACGAAATTCTCATAGAAAAAAGCCAATCGTCTTAAGAGTCCTTTTACAATTTTATTCAGTAATTTTGCCATAAAATATAGAGATCACGATCGCTACTGTAAATTCTTAACCATCAAGAGACTTGATTAAATACAGACGAAATCCCAACAAAATCGATTCAGTCTAGCTAACATCACGTTCAACGACTAGTTGTTCTTCAGTCATTTAATTAACCACTTAGACGCCCAATGAACTAACATTTCAACTGGAATAGAATATACTAATATATTTTCATCTAGCCCAAAAACCGTGCAGTAACTTTATTATGCCTATTACCTGGGGTATACGTCTCGTATACCTCTTACATCAACATCGCCACTTTCTTGTACACTAGACTTTACCACTCATATTGCAATTCCTCTGTGCACTCCCGGGTTTGCTGCAAGAGAACTCAACTTTGAGTTGAGCTCACCTTTGTACATTTCATCTCATTATTGTATATAAATGTCATTTGTGTACATAAAGAATAAAATAAATAAAATAAATACAACACAAATATTTCCAAGTCCACACGTTATGTAGTGTAACCGTCTGTTGAACGAGAGCCGAGGTCGATGATCGCTGTCGAGATTACAGGGTACAAGTTCACCCCTCATTGTCCAAGTGCCTGTTTTGTCTTCGTAGGCTCCGTGCTTGGAAAGGTTAACATCAGCTAAAGAGCTATAATATTATGACAATAGAAAATTCTTGACGTTCCCAACACTTCTAAACCCCATAAGATAAAGGACCTTGATCAATCAGACTATATTTTGGGTTCTAAGAAGGATGTATGAAAACAATTATGAAAGTAGAAGAAGCGAAATAGGTATGCCTGGATCGTAACAAGTTGATACATGTGGTGTCTGCCTACTCCATGGGGAACAAGGCGTGACTGTATGTAGATGAAGAATGAATCTTTATCAATAGGATAAAAATTAAGACCAAATAAATAGAAAATAGAAATGTATAGAAATCGTTATATAGCTTGTATTTGCGTATGATGGTTAGGTCTTGTGTATAACTTTTAAATTAAGGATTGGAGGAAGTTTCAAGTTGTAAGTATTAAAAGCTTTCCTCATGCATAAAAGCCAAGATAAATTAAATCAAAAAGAGGAGAAAGAATTGAAAAGCGGTTTATGGTTCCAAAGTGTAGCAGTTAGTGTCAGTCCTAGATGAAAAAAATATTGTCAGTTTTCTATAAAATGGAGTTCCTCAAGGAGCAAGCATTAGAAGGTTCCAACAAGGTAGGCAGCATAAGCACTGCACCGTTGCCACTTTTTACCAAGTGTGCCGTACCTGCAACCTAAGGTGATATAAAAAAAAGTGACAGAAGATCTGTCTTCATAAGTATGTGTAGTTACATAAGGTCCGACAATATTGTAATACCTTCATTAAGGGCCAGCCAAACTATCATCACAATCAAAAAGTACCCTTTTTTCTGCTACTACGCCTCTAATACAGTCCCAGCTATCTCCCGTGTACCATCCTGTCTAATCCAGTCTTTTAATTGTCGGGGGTGAAGTTACACGTGATCCTATTTTCTGGATATCATCGTATTAACTACTAGAATGGGCAAGTCCCGTTAAATTGTAATGTAAAGTTCAGGTCACATGTTACTTGAGTTTTGTAGCGTGATCCTTGTAGTATTCATTATACATATACCTTTGTTTTTTAAATGAAAATTTCTTTAAGCACGTTGAGTTTTGTCCGCGCAAAGATTTCCACAAAAACTGTTGTCAGTTTTGCGTGGACAAAAATTATGACACTCGCGACATCGTGCATACCACTGAGTCCCACATGTCCTGACGTGAGAAGGGGCGGAACAAAATTCTAAGGGATGTTCAGTCATAACTGTAGGTTGCTTTTTATTCATACCTAACAGAAATTAATGCGAAGAAATCATTGTATCTGGTGTTTTAATCATAATGACATGTAACATTTCTTTCTATAAATCTATCTGTCCAGTATCAAGCAAGTATCAACTCCGTTATTTCAGTGTATAATTAGTGTTGCAACCTGTTGATTTTTTTTCGAAACATCTTTCACTTGCCAGATTACCTATAGGTCTACTCCTTGCGGTAGACTTATAGATAGCATTAGCAGTCACCAAATGAGAAATCGTGTCATGTAACCCCGTCCTAACAGTCAGTTGTAAACCGGCAAAGCGGCAGGCGGCCCCGCGGGACCGCGCTGTGTTATCTCACGAGCGCCAGTTAGATTACCTCTCGTCCTTATTATTGGGAATATCGACGTGTTCCATTATTTACTGGCTGATGTGTCCTACCCTTATATTTCTTGGGGATATTATTATATTTTTGGTGCCATTGTTAGGAAGTTACTAAGGGTTGTACTTATGTGTATATTTTGGGTGTTAATATTAGTTTTACGAAAAAGACTATTTGTATCAAAAATATTCCGTGAAATTTTGTTTGTTCTTTTGATAAAAAATAACCTAAACCAGTATCCGAAGTAGGTACGCTAAAGAAAAAGGGCCATTGAATTAGGTTCGGAAGCCCTTTTTTGCAAAATGATAGTCAAATTAATGAAATTTTGCGAATGCGAATGAAATCGATTATAATCAAATTTATCATCAGCGTCAATTCCGAATGTACCCCAAGCTACGATTTCCTATTCTTTGCTTATTTTGACTATTACTGCAATCGCTGCCATCTGTCGTCTTAAACCTCCGTCGTGGGAACTCCCCCGGAACCTCGTTCATTAATCTATATAACCTACAAGAGAGGTAGACTTGGCTCCTGTCCTATAAAATTCTTATCAAATAATTATACTACGTCATCATGACTTAAGAAAACACCCAATTCATTAAAAGAACAGACCAATTCAAACAATCTCAATAATAAAAATGCTTCAACATCAAAAATATATCAAACAATAAAAGGAAATCCCCAGAAGTTTCATTATTATAATGACCAATAAAAATTTACGGAATTAGCTCCTTCGAATACCGATGAGCGGTAATAAGCTCGGAATAGCAAAGCAAACAGTTCTCGATTTTAAGATATCAACAAAAGATTCCCCCATTCGATTAAAGGAAAGAAAATAAAACGCAAACTCACCCCATCTCTATTTCATAATTTGCATCGCAAACGCAAATAAATTTAAAATATTGCCCTGTGAAACCTTAATTTTCCCTTTCTGATGCTCCAATCAATCTTCTGTATGAGGGTGGGTGCCCAACGTTGGTTCCAACAGACAAATATGGTGGTATTCTGAATTGGAAAAGTTTGATGCTTTGAGCCAATCAAGATTAAAGATCTGCATTGGTGCATATATCACTGTGATGTCACTAATTTAATGTTTTACATGTTTTTCTTTCTGAGGACGAAATAAGAACCGATCAATTTCGGAAGGCCCTCAACTGTGACGTTCTTTGTACTACAGAAAGTACAAATTGAGATTTTTATTTGAGGTTGGAGACAAGTTTTGTGCTTCCTTGCAAATTGTGTACGTAAGCAGCGTGCAACCACTAACTGTATCCTCACAACTTTTGAATTATAGTTACTACTAGCTTTATTTCATTACAATTGTTACACCAAATTTCATCAAAATTCGGTTTAGTGGTTTAGGCGTGAAAGCGTAACATACAGATAGATAGACAGACAGACAGAGTTACTTTCGCATTTATAATATTAGTATGACTTTCATATTTTTGATATATTAAAGGCCGCCTAGGTTCAGGCCTAGGCAAGACCATCTCAAAACAAATTCTGGCTTGTGAAGAAACCATATTGAGTAACCTTACACCTGAGTAATTAAATACCAGAGACGGCGTGCAGTTTTAGTCTTTTATACTCCGAACAGATGTGATGATATCCGTAGAGATTTCCGCACAAAAAAACAGGGTCAGTTTTCAGTTTAATTTCACTTGCTTGAGATCGAAACCAGAGACGTAAAACTATTGCATAATTGTTGGATGATAACAAAATTCCTCAGTCGCTATTTCAGATTACGTAAGCAATCACCGATTCCGTTTAGTTATCGTGTCCTTCATCAAAGGGCCGAAACAAGGGGTCGAGTCATAAAACCGTAGGTACTACTTGTCATTCAAAAACGTATTGCGACACGTCTTAGGGTAGCTGTGTCAGTCCTCTGTCCCGCCAGGCTAGGGGACGCGGACAGCATCACCAATTTTACTTTCGCGATTTAAATTCCGGTGATGCATCTGATGCATTTCGATGACAAATATTAGTTCAGTATTAAGAGTGTTGGGGTTTTCGATTGGAGGAGAAGGACTTTTTATAAAAGGTAGCAAATAAAATCATGGAATGATATGTCTGCCCACATAAGTGGTATAAAAACATTACCCTCCTTCCTTCGGTAGTCGGGTAAAATAGTACGCAGTCGTCCAGCATACAAAATTCATATGTACAAAAAAAGACATACATATAGGTACTCACGCCTGTAAATTCCCGAAGGAGTGGGCGGAGGTGCATTAACACCCATATTTCGCCAACTATGATTTCCGGTCCCACGTATTAGGGGGCGAGCTTATTGCCGTCAATTCATCCCCACACATTGCATCCGAATACGGTACGCACCGTGCGGTATGAAAGGAACTTCATCTCACGTACGCTCAAGCTGTGGAATGAACTCCCTGCCATGGTTTTACCAAGCGACTACAATATGGGGTTCAGGGGCATTAGAAGGTTTCTTCAGGGTAGGCAGCGCGAGTGTAACGCCTCTGGTGTTGCATACGTCCATAGGCCGCGGTAACCACTTTCCATCAGGTGGGCCTTGTGCTTGTCTGCCACCTGAGTGGTATAAAAAAAAGCAGTCTCCTGTCATACGAAGAACAGCTCTATCCCTTAGTCGCTTTCTACGACACCCACGCGAAGATATGAGGTTGCCCTATTCTACTTCATCAAGAACCAACACGACAGAAAAAAAGAGCAACGAATATTTCATGTCAGACATTTTTTTGAAATAGAGAGCAAGAGAACTGTATGCATCTCAAATATCAATTATGGTTATAGTTTTGCCACGAGCTACGAGTATGAATATAAAATAAAAATTAGTTTTATCAATGCACAACGTTATATGATACTAACTGATACCTGCGGCTCCACCCGCGTTATAAACCTTTATGGATAAAAATGGCCATTCTGAAGTACATACAGTATCTTATGTAATTTTTCAGGTTACAATAGTTATCATAGTTCCTACTTTTAGTAATTTTGGCGTGTAAAAGTGAAAAATTATTGATATTACTATGTTCAGCAGTGGACTGCAATATATTAATTGATTAATAAATGTTAGTATTGAATGATTTAAGTTTGTGGAAATTAAATTACCTTGTGTCAAAATAAATATTGGGGGCATAATATGAAATCAATAGTTAAAGTTAGATAAGTGCCAGGCAGAGAAGAATTTGGGTCACCCCATCTCTTTCCATGCGGTGTCATACAAGGCGACTAAGGGATCGGGCTGTTTAACATCAGACAGATATATACAGCCCAGACTCAGCCTCAGATATATAGGCTCGATTCAAGAATAGTAGCCGGGATATTATGGCAATAGGCTCACCCCCTGTTACATGGGACCGACTACAATTATTGGTCTCTGCCTAACCCGGGGATAAAGGCGTAATTATATGTATGTATGTATTAAAAGTAACTTTAGAGAAAATGTACACCAGAATTGATCCCAATTATTTAGCTATCGTACAATTTCGTTATAATCTGGTACCGGTACAAAGATATTGTTATCGAAAACGGTATTACAAGGGCCCTTGTGGCTGTAACCCGACACCAAAACGCCCAATGCATTATTGAAATCATTCAATTTGGCCGGCTCGAAAGACCAAGCGGTTATTATGTTAAGCCGTACGTAATGTTAGTCGTGATCATATCTCTCCGCCACCGGTCGCTACTGACGTTTTGCCTACCGAAGTGGACCGACAGGAAATTGAATAGAGCTGTTGTACTGGTTAAATTTATTTTAATGTGTAGTTGCAATATTTTTGTATATGTAAATTGTCAAAAAGTATGCGTATTTTAGTAAACAAATAAGGGCCCCGAGGAGGGCCAGACCGTAAGGGCCAGACCCTGGGTCAGCCGGGGTGCGAGGGATATGTCGAAGACAACCTCACCTCCGGCCTAGCACCACGACCCTCAGTCGGCGTGCGGTTTTAGTTGGTTCGAGTCCGACATAACCTCCCTTTCCTGCTCCGGCGAGGGACGTATCCGAGGGGATTTCCACACGAAAAAAAAAACAGTAAAAAAATATAAGCTGTTGCCAAAAATGTAGTGAACTGTTTGGTCTTTACCCATTTATATGTGTAGCGGCATATTTATAATTTTTGATGGTAGATGGTAGAAACTCATTTACAGCGACCAAACTGCTGGCAATATCACAAAGTATTAGACACTTTAAATGTTAAAATCTTCCATGTTTAAAATCAATCAATCAATTAGTCTATCGCAGTCCACATAGGCCTCTCCCAATGTGCGCCATCTCCTCCGTCTTCCGCATCCAGTCTATCCCAGCTCCTTATTCAGGTCGTCAGTCTATCATGTTTAAAATACCAGGCATAAAACAACATGATTTAAAACTTAAAATAAGAATCGCATCGCAACTGGCCTTAAAAGATTATTAAAAACTACTAAATTGGTAGAAATCGAAATAAAAATTTGAATATCGAAACCACTGCAAACGAATTGCCCTAGAGTTACAAATTAAAAACCTTTAACGATCGTAATGGACAGAAAAGAAAACAAGGATCGTCCATTATACCTGATCACCAGAGAATATCCAACAATTGCAGCACTCCGTCGCAATTTGTAGCTGTGGAGTATTAGTAGCATCTAGGCTTGCCCGCAAGCTGGCCAATCAATATAGTGGGTGCAATTATGGTAATGCACCGCCCTAGGCCGCGGCCCAGACGCAATTGAAAATGTAAACGACCGCAGCACACCTCTACGAGGCCATGATACCCTGGTACTCAATGCTGATGTAGCCGTTCAGTTTTAGATGCTCATAAACAAACTGGTAGCCGTAAAAGCTTTCAATTTATCCCCAATTTAGACGCTATTAGGAAAAAGTTTATTAGAATTTGTAAGAGTTGAAATATGGGTATTGCAGTTATTCGGTTTACAGTGAACATTTGATATGAATAAGTAACGAACGATCTCTGATAGCTGGCTCGTTTGTGCTCATAAAAACGAAGCGGGGGATGAAAGTTATATAACCTTTCAATGTAAAGATTGCGATAAATTGAGAAGAAAGATAATTTGTGGGGCGGAAAATTTAAGATTACAACTACCTTTACATATCACACCTTTATATTCTAGATGGGGTAGGCAGAAGTGCATTAACACTCGTAATTTGACATAATATTATTGGCAACAAAGCAAGCTTAGTAAAACAGAAGTACCAATTCTCTCCTTCTAATGAATTAAAGCAATAGTATGTCATCTTAGTGAAAATTGTAGAACCAGTAGTATGCTACTAGCTCTATAATTACGTCTCGGGTTCGATTCTTCATCCAGGGAGAAAGTATATGAAATTCTAAGTAGCAGTACAAAATCTAGGCACATGCAACAGGGTCACCAGGGGAAATTTAATATCTCTGCTATATGCCTTCCAGCGTTGTTACATTTGTAACTAAATCAATGCCTTCAAGGATATAAAATTATGAATTTACATTAAACATATCCAAGTAATTAGAATAGTAGAAGTTTTAATGTGCACAATAGTATCAAAATGTTTCATAAACGGACACATGATGTTGCATTACTTTAATTAAGAATTTAATCTTATGACGTTGCGGCGAGCAGAGGTATGTTAATAACATTAGAAATGAACATTTTAGATACTAATATAGAAGGCGAACATCCTCTGCATGGTAAACGGTTACTGTGGTCGTTGCACGTTGTACCGGGTAAAGTGGTAAAGTAGGCGAATAAGAATACCATAAGAAAGAAGAAAACTTTACCTTTAGAGGGTAAAGTAGACGAAAAAGAAAAGCATATGAAAGGAGAGAATTCTATATTTTAAGCAGGCGCTCCGACATGCAGATGAGGTTGGCTTAACGTGAATTTTGGTCATATCTTCGGTTCTACTGATCGCAAAGTAAACGTAAGATTTTAAGTCTGTCTTATAAATAAAAAACCGCATCAAAATCCATTGCCATGAATCTATAGCCAACAAAAAAACATAGGCAAATAGATAAACAGTTAAGACTAAAAAAATGTTTAACATTGTTTATTTACCTATAGAACGATTATTTAGTGAGAAGGTGGGTTCAAGGAGATCCTTTTGAACTGCAAAATAGCTCTGCCACCGACGAAGTAATCTCGATTAAGCCTCGATTTATGGCTAAAGATTAAGCTATGCCTATACATTTGAGCCCACTTTCACAAAAAATAATTAAGTCTTTGAAAAAGGCTTGTAATCGGTCCTGACACGTTAGAAAAAAACGCTCGAGTTTTTAATTACTGTACCGACGGACATGCCACGTCATAGCCAGGGTACTGACCGACCTTTAATTACATGCTGTAATTAGATTTCTTCAACATCAGGGCACTGTGGCATTAGTTCGGATAAGCATAGATTAGAAACTATTAAGAGAACGCGTTGAAGCCACGGTAAAATGTCAGATAGTTTCGTCCGGGTAAGTATTGAATAACTAGGAGTCTCTTTATCAAGGAGCCATCCATGATTATGACGTCACATGTAAAGGAGTGGAGAGAGGGGTCAATGAAGTGAGACATGGTCTAATAAGTGGGCAGGGAAGATCTATCCTTTTATTATTATCTAATCTCACTAATGTTATCATCAATGCAAAATTTGGACGGGTAAACGTATCTGGATAAAATTGCAGAACAGTTTTTTGGCTCCCATGGGTCTTGGGAAAGATATCAGTATTTCACGCGGGTGAAACTGATTAATCTAGTAAATCATAGGTCCATGGAGTCTTAGAGAACTTAAAAGTTAGCATTATAAATGCCATAAAATTCATTCAAATTGTATTCTACTGTGAATGAAGAAAGATCTTCAAGTTGAAACCGCTGTTTTAATTTAATAATGTCTCAATATTTAGTGACTCTGTACCTCAATCGGAAATCGAACTTGATATTTCGTGCACAGTATCTACATACTCAATACTGATAAAATGGCCCATAAGCATCCGTATATAAGCCACCGTTTGAAAAGCGACCGAATTCCGCACAATGGAATATTATGCGGAAGCCTAAATTATTTAATTTTCCGCACAATGGCGATATGTCGATTTAACAATTGACTATGTCATATGCACTGTACGAACGAAACACAAAGGGGGAATTCCGGTCACGTATTGATAGACCATTGTCACATGAGATCAAAATCTTCGTAGGTATTTTAATCAACACGAGTCCTCAAGAGGCGAATTTGAAAACGCAGACGTTTCCGTAAAGCCAGCATCGGATTTTTGATGACATCGACCCGTTTACCCGCTACGTTTGCTTGCGGAACTAATGTAGGATTACGAGTCAATTTCCTTTGATTCTTGTTCCAATATCTACGATATCCTGTAAGTTAATGTTGTAGTTCGCTTTTGGAAATTTCGATTTCTTCGATTCGATCAATTTTCTAATCATCATATATTTTAAACTATTGTATAGTTTGTCATCTTACTCACATTTTTAAAATACAAACTTACCAACTCAGTATCTGCTGTAGATCTTGCAAATTAAAGTAAAATTTCCTTACCTGTAACAAAAAATACATGCTTAATTAAGTAATACAATACATTTAGTAACCGAGCTGCAGGTAGGCAGATAATGTAGGGGAGCACAGATAGTGAGGTGCACACTAACACAAGCGGTATGAGTATTGGCCAGGGTATGAAAAAGAGAATGAGCTGACTTCTAAGTTTTAAAATCAATCGAGAAATCAGTCGGTGGACTGATAAACAGAAGGTAATTGGGGCAACTACCATTTTAAGCACCCCAATATGAAGTAAAGGAGGTGTAGGTTATGTTACACAATTCAGTATTATGAAGATTTTGATTTTTACAAACTAAGGCAGTATATCAACTGGCGAGTGGAGCGGAGAGAAGATATACGGAAATCAATCAATCAAATGAATAAATTGGAGATGAGATGTCGATAACAACCATTCAGATTGGTTGGTTTCCACACGTTTCCTCTCCGCTGCACTCGTCCCTGTGTCTATGGAAACAAACCCTGAGGGCTTCAAAAATAATAAACTCTGCATATTGGACGCGAATTTAAAGGGGCGATCGCCTGTTCTAATTTTTGAATTGACCGGCTGGGGAAGTATTGTGGACATCGCTACGAGGGCCTGCACCGGTAAACCTTCTTAACACAACTATCATTCAAGAAAGTATTTTAAGTGGTATTCAAGTTATAAATGGAATTTCCATAAACCTTTTGTAATCAAAAAAATCAAAATTCAAAAGTCATTTATTTATTATTTAAAAAAAAATTAAAACCCCCATTCATTTTCCTTTCCCTGAACATTATTCACATACATTATTAAAAAAAAAATTCTTTCGCCAAATTAATACTCCCAGATGATTTTGCTGTTGCAACTGTGCCCAAATTCTTTTTTTGGGAAACGTCTATTATAAGTTTATATGTATTTTATATTTTTTCATAACAACATTTACATTGTGTTGAAACTGGACTAAAAATAGCTTATTTTGAACACGAATAAATCTCTAATAATCGATTAATTAAACTCATGTCAAAACCTATCCTTATTATGGGTCTAGATGACGTTGAATGCTCTCAAAATGTTATTATTAATCTACCAACATCCGACTGATCTCAACCCTCAACCGCCGCAGTTAAAACAAGTTAATCAAAGCTGTAAAATGTTTATATCCAAAAGCTAATGTAACTAGGGCAGAGTGAGTGAGGGTTTGAATAAATAAGTATCCAGCAGCAATCGAGTTAGGTGTACACACACAACCGGCCTGCCGAACAACATTGCCGTGGGACAGAGAGGATATACCCAGTTTTCGGCCGGACAAATCTGGTACATGTACACTTAATCAACCATTTATGTATACATCGAAAAAACCTTTTATGTGACTACCCTGTCGAAATTTCCACTGTGTAGAAAAAGTTTGCCCTGTAAAATTTGTATTTTATCAAAAAATTCTGAGCACAGACGATGAAGCCATTGATTGGTTACTAAATCTTTCTTGAAAAGTGTTGTAATTATATTATGCACTAGCTAATACATGCAGCTCCACTCGATCGTATAGGTCATCATAACCTTTGGTCATATCTCCGTTAGTAGTTTACTGCAATCAAACTAAAAACAATAATAATAACGGGAATTAACGCGATCATGGCATAGGTACATCTTTGATTTGCCTGACGTTTCGACCACGTTACACTGGCCGTGGTCACAGGCTGACTCAGTCCTCAATCAACAACAACAAATCAAAAATTCGCAAAGTAGCGTTTACATACATATTAAAGGGACAAACACACCAGAAAAAAAAATTGAAGACTCGTAAGCATGTAAATTTAAGTTTTCTTTTAAATATCTTCAATTATACCATTTAGTACGACTTATAAATTACAGTACTTTTCAGTTTTGTATTTATTTTCACATCTACTTTTCTACTTCACTTTGGTGTATTTAAAAAAAAACCATGTCCGTAGTTGATTACCAAAAATTTGTTGTGAAAGTGGACGAATAACTTAGGTGTGCCAAGAACGTGGACGTTGCATTTTTGAGGGATACGTTTTATGGCAGGTGACAAGGATGGGTGAACTTTGATTGATTGGAACCTGTGATGCTGAAGGTTTTATTACTGTAAGGACCCCTTCCTTGCACGAAATTTACGAGACAGACCGAATTGGGGAGAAGGTTTTTGGATTTCAACCCTTATCTTTGTTGTCATTAGGTATGTTTTAGATAATTTGAATTTATTGTGTACGTTAAGTCGAAAGATTTTGTGTATTTTACAACAAAAAAATATGTTTAGTGTATGTTCAGGTAGATACTACTGATATTACTAATTGAACTTAAAATTCGGTTACAACTGTTTTTAAATATGAAACGACTACCTTTTGCCCGCGGCTCCGAACACGTGGAGCCGCGGGCCAGCTGTCAGCTAGCTCCGTACCCAAATTTTATTAAAATCGCTTCAGCTGTTTAGACCTGAAAGAGTAAGTAGGATAATACAATAGCTGTACAAGCTATCCCAATTCCAAATTTCAACTAAATCCATGGAGTCAAGCATACACACATTACACACTTTCTCATTATAGATATTACAAGGATTAGTGGGATTATAATTAGTTAAATTGTATTATATAGGACAACATAATTTCGCCTTGCCTGTTGTTGAGTTCAACAATTCATATAGTGAATCACCATTATAGATGCCAATGTCGAAAGTCTAGTATGAAGATATACTTTTTAGGACCTGCGATTATTCAAGTAAAATATAAAAGAAAGAGAAAAACAAAGAGAGAAGAAGAAAGAGAAAAACAAAGAGAGAAGAAGAAAGAGAAAAGAGTGTTGGTACCGAACTCCTAAAGTGCAAACCATATAGTTTTGGACGCAATTGTGAGTTTTGGGTGCTAGTGTTAGGAGACTAGCGGATTTCGATTCTTGTTGACACTGACTGAATAAATTTATACGTCCCCATATTTTATCACAAAACCTATCTGACGTTAATAGTTTTACCTATTGCAAAACCCAAAAGCAGTTTTTGCAATTTAGTATCTGTGGTACTACCAGAGAACCCACGCCCTTTCTACTAGCAAAATCATGGCTCCTCTACCGATTCCCGTAGATGTTCAACGCGAAAGAGGTCACCAGTAAAAGCTAGTTCGAAGATAAAAACTAATACTTACTGGTACGAAAGAATACACAACCAATGTTTTTATTCCATTCCCGAAGTTTGACACTCCATTTTTGTCAATAATGTTTTTTACTCCCAAAGACACATCTGCGGGATTATATGATACATCATAACCCTCTATTTTTACAACTTGTTCAAATATTATCATGCCGGGAGGAATTAGTTTTATCCCTATAATATTTCTTCAACAAAAACACCGTATATTCTACTAGATATTTCCATACCTTTCGCTTTCAGAGCAACATTGCATTATTTATTGGGGAAAACTTTATATTTTCACAAAATAAGATGGTTCACCTGCGGACGAGCTGTTAAAATAAATTTCTATTATGAATTGAGCTCTATTATGAACAGTTTAGAGTTTATTCTCCTTATGTTGTGTGTAGAGGGGTTATGTTTTTGTTTTTATAGCGGTTTGTAATAGCCTTAGAAAAGCAGTGGTCGTGTAATTTTCGTGGCGCGATTGTGTCTTGTAGGATGTTTTATTCAAAACTTTAGAAATATCCACTCTGTGTATTAACATTTTGTTTATAGATGGTAATAAAGCAGACTCCTATGTTTTAATATCGAATATTTTCGAAGTTTGTTCCTGTGCCTGTGACCATAGAGAGTGTAAGATGGTTGATAAGTCAAGCACTTTAAAGGTATGACGTGTGCTTATCTGCCTACAAAGCGATGATGTAGAGTATTTTCCGATTATTCCAATTATATCTGGAATATATTTCCTAGAAGTGAAGTTAATCAACTTATTTAACAGAAGCTACAGGAAATTAATTACTTATCTTAATTACCAAGTATAGAAATCATACTTGAATTTGATAATTTGGGCAGATATCAAGTTTATAATTCGGATATAACTTCTAAGTTATAAGCTTGATATGAGCCGAATTGAAACAATGTTCATTTTAAAAGATCTTAAATAGGATTTGGAATGAAGTTATGTAAATAACATAACTCAGCAATGATCATTTAATGGCATTTACTATTAATTTCATCACTTGCACATCCTTTTGTTGTTTCGATTTGATCAATACAATATTCAGAAATTGGTTAATTGGATTGTTTACATACGTTGTTTTATTTTTCTTTTAATTATTTATATGATTTTATCAAAATACTTCTCAACCCTACTATAACGAATTTAGTCAGGTACAAACGAATCGAAAAATAAGTTGATAATACACTTTTGGAAACATCTGAATAAAGTACAGATAAAATACTACAAATATACAACAACTAAACCAATAAAAGTGCGTTAAAACCAAAAGCAACATAAAACGCCCATAATACAAAGAAGATTATCTGCCTCAACAAATATTAAAATACAACGCAAATGCACCAACTTTTCCAATATCATCGATTGTATAAACTTAAGGAACATATAAAAATATTCACGTGTACGCAGCACCGCGCCACGCAAACAAAGTAATATCAAGACGTAAGATACTTACGTCTACTACGTGGATTATCCTCAACTTGTCTTAGATATTTTGATGTTTTAGCTACGAAATTGGTTTTTCCCTTCAGCAAAGAAAACCCATTATCGTGGCTGTGGAAGCCGTCTCGTTACCGCGTATCTAATTTGGGATCATCCAGATTTCTCGTTCTTTGCCCTTAGGTGTGAGATTGACAGCAACGTAAGTAGGGATTTGTACAGTATAATGGTTAGTTCAAGGGTGTGCTGACTCTTGCGATAATGGTATATTATAGGAGCTTTTGAGGACTGACATTGAGGTCGAATCGGTTTAGGATTTCCGTACGATCGCGCTCGAGGCACAAAAATTATTGAATAATAATATATGGCCTGGGTGAATATTGGTATTTCATGTGTGAAAATATAATATTTTATTGTAAATTGGACAAAGCTACTGATAAAGTGAGCTTAAAATTTAATATACGTAACAAATTATGGAAGGTGAAAATATATTCCATGTTTGCAATATTTACAATCATAGAAAATAATTTCATTTATTACCTACACATGAAACAGCTTATCCTAAAATCAAAATGGAAGAAAACCTTTTCAGTTACTATTTTGTTTCAATTCATACCATTTTTTATTAAAATTCTCGGAATCTGTAACCCACGCAACAATCAGAATACGCGAAAAGTCTGCATTTGACAGAGTTCACATAGATGTAACATTCACGTTTCGTACACCATTGAATTGGTGACTGGTTTAACGGTGTATGACCTTGTAAATTACGTTGTGAATTTACTTGGTTGTTACTTGGCTTTTACGGGAACATAATTATGCCATCTTAATACCTAATTCTGAGAGGAAACCGTCCGTCAAATTGTTCATCACTCAGAAGATAGATATCAGCTTGCAGGTGAGATTATCTTCCCTCAGAACCCCTCGCGCAAGTAGAAGACAAAAAAGTACGCTGATCATTGCAAATGAAATGACATTAATTCAGCCAACCCCAAAGAAGAGAAAGGTGTATCAAAAGGTATATATTAAAACATTTACACCCTCAAAACGGTAGTGTAAAAATAAAATTTGCAAATTGATTACAAGCATCATTCAGACGGCAACAAATGTTTTGTCACATACACGCGCGCACGGGTGCATTGTGTCTGGCAGGCGTAATGATGCATTTGGCGATGCACCCACAAACCGGGGGTGTACACACCCACATCCAGGGGGTGTACATACCCACATACAGGGGGTGCTTTGTGATGCGACGAGTTTACGTTTTTAGGCAGTCGGTGTCCTTAATGGACTAGACGCTTAGACAACATTAGGTGAAAATATATTCGTTTAAGAAATTTAAGTAGAGCTGGCAAATATTAATATGGAAAATAGGAAGAAAATATTCTTTCGTTTTGTAAAGCTAATAGTAAATATACAGTATGTCATGTACGCTTTCACGCCTAAACGTCTCAACCATCTTGATAAAGTTTGGTATAGAGACCAGTCCATCTCTTAGAGGAAATAGGAAAAAGATTTAGTTTACCTTTTGCTGTGTAAAAAAGATTTAAAAGGGTTCATATAGATCCCTTATTTGAGCCCATAGTAAGTTTATGACTTTGTCATTTTCAAAGATTACCCGATGAAATTTTGAACAACAGATAGAGAGATATATTTGGTTGCAATAACCGATATCCGGGGGGAGCTGTGAGCAATAACTAGTTGATATTATAAGAAGAGTTTTTGCAATTACAAGAAAATGAAACTGTTGCTTTAAATTGCTAAACACATTATACTTATTACCCAGAGCCTTCACATCAATTTCAAGATGTTTCAATTAAAGCTTAAATTCTAACTACGTTATTAAACTAGCTAAGGGATATCGCGACAATCTGCCGAATCTCGGGTAATTTCATTTATTTGTTTTGTCTCTCTCGTTGTACTTTTGTATACGAGTTTATAAGATTAACTCAATTTTTGGGGCCACGAATATTCTTTTGTGTTTGAAAATAAGTAAATAAAATGGCGGGTACTGCTGAGACTTTTAATGGAATTCTGGTGAAGCGTGGTACGCAAATCGGGTTTTATTGTTCTATGAATTATGTATAGGTCAAATTTTTTCATTACGGCGGCGGCGGTATATCGTGTTATAATGAATTAAATATTGTTATACTGGAACACAACTTATATGGGGTGTTTCGTAATCCAAACGGTATTCTTAGATTTTTGAAGTTTGACACCGAGTCATAATTTTTGATACGCGGTGAACATTTAGGTATCTACCATCAATTGAACTGTGTCTTTATTTACTACCTTAGTAGTATAAAAACAGAAGTATTGTAATATGAGCGTAATAACTATTCCTTTGATCTGTAGGGTCGTTTATACTTTGTTGGTGGGCTCATTTGTATTGTAAGCTGCCATTATGATTCCCATGATTAAATTATTTCAATCCATTTCAAAGGCATGATTAAATCATTTCTTTTCTATTCATGTACCTGATTGAATAATCTCATTTGATAGGATACGGTTACCGCTTACTAAATAAAGGACTATATAATTTTTTAGTCCGCCATATTGTATTCTCTTGTAATGTATTAATAGAAGGCTTAATTAACTCATCAATATAGGTTTTGTTTGAAAACATCGCCGAAGAGAAGAGCTCCGATCTTTAGGTTATTCCGCGAACTGGTTCTAAGTGCCGAATAGTGTGTGCCATAAGGTATAAGCTTTTCAATAAGTAGAAAACTGCTTATTACGAAGTGGCACTGAAAAGGATGAAATACTATTACTCATTAGCACAATAATTTATCATATTAGCATAATTATAGAATCAAGGAATCAACTATTCGTATAGGCACACTTTTTTTTAAATTCTAAATCTCCATTGACGTTTTAAGTGTGCCATATTACATTGAGGAAATTAGTTCGTCATAAAATGCTTCTTTATAAGCCACTTAAGAAATAAAATAAAATAATGTGGTCAACCGTCAGTTGGTTGTGAATTCAATACCCGCTCAATGCGACTCTTTTTGGTTGCGTGCATGAGTAAGTTTGTGTGCATTCGTTTGCGTGCATAAGTGTGTTTCTGTCTAGGTATATGATTAAGTTTAGATATCTGAGAGTTCAGAGATCATCAATTTGACTTCTCTCGCCTGATGATAAGCTAAAAGCAAAGTTCAGAATCTCAGAATATTAAATGACACTGGGTTGGTATTCTATTAAATTTTTATCAGTCATTAAAGTCTGCTGGTAACAATATTAAGAGGGTGTTCTTAGTAGAGAAAATCGCTACATCTTGTGACATAAAGTTGTACAGCAGCGATTCCCCGGGCGGCCGCTTACTACAGATCCCAGCGCCTTATCGTACCCCCGCAGGCACTGCGGGCCCACCGTATTTTTGTTAACAACTTCTTTCCACAAATTTTTACTTGAGGTACTACATTGTCGCGATAGAATTTGATTTTGTTGTTATCGCCAAGAACATGTCTTGTAACTTTCCTTAGGACTTATTTTTGTCTGATGTTTAACCTACAATACATTACATTTTCACTCAAACTTTGTCAATGTACGTAGTTAAGATTTTTTGTTCAAATAAAGGAAGAAATTGTATTTGTTAGGATCTTTTTATTTTTCGCTTTATTTTACTAAGTTTTACTTTTATTTTATTTGTCTAATACAGTAGGTAGCTATTGTGGCTTGGTTACTGGCGGAATATAATATAAAGGCCAACCCATCTCTTAATTCTACCCGAGGGTAACGTAGAAGATGACTGGTCTCAGCGGCATGAGTGAAGAAAAAGAGCCACATATATATCTAGACCCATGGCTTGCCATAGTAAGTAGCTTGTGTTATTGAATCTAGAATGCGAATAAACATACTTAGATATTTTTTTTGTAAATACAGCCAGACCAACGCAAATACCCATATTCATGCATACAAATGTTTCGATCGAACCCGCGCTTCCTGCGTAGCGGCTGCGTTCACCACCTCCACGCCACAGAGGCTGTCTGTGTATAAACGGCAATAACTAAACCTACATGAATGAGAACGTGTAAAATGACGTGACTTTACATGGGCATATCCACTAATACCTTTGGGGCTTTGAGGTTAAATCAAACTTACTGCAAAGAGGTATATCTACTGATTGACGTGTGAATGCGGGAATATGCAAACACTATTATCGGGTATCTTAGTCAGAACAATAACTTGAAATTGCTCTTCTCTTGTAACACTTGAAACACAATATACATGGTATTTATTTGTGAAAACTAATCATAAACTATACACAAAATGTGCATTGTATAACAAACACAAAAATAATGCTAGCAATGCACAGACAGACAATTTTTCGGATAGATATCAGTTGAAAAGCGAAACAAGGCGTCTGCTTTGAATGAACAACATTCTTCTTTTGCTATGACATTCAAAAACAAACTTTATTCCAACGTATTAAGTATTGTTGTAGCAGCAGAAAAGGGTTAAATGAGACAAGCTTTTACAGGGCGTCAAAATTGCTACTTTCGTTTACATGTTCTTCTTTTGTCGACGTTGCTTTAGTGTATCCAATATTTCGTCTCAAAATACTAATAAGTACTTTTATAAAACGTATTGTTACTGGAACAATACGCGTTGTATTTGATACTGTTGAAAGTTACGTGAGATTATATTGAAATAAAGCTAATTTTGACAGATTATGCCGAAGAGAAAATTTCTTTAGGCGCGTTGAGTGATTTTTGCAAGGGGAAAATCTTGTGGATTCTCGTCAACGATATGCTAATGTTAACAATATATTCATAACTATTGGTATACTGTATGCACACCAACAGTAAAAGCTGTATAAATTGTAATTATATTTATTTTCTGCTCTGTTAGTCGATGCAATAAGCTTTAATTGCGATTATTATGGTTATTTCTTACTTTGTGAATAACTGCGAACTGAGGCAAAACCACTTCCTCGTAGCCCATGTAGCTGATTTTTTATATATTGAACCTGATATCTAGGATTAGTTCACAGACATGAAATTTTATGTTCTATCGGATTTCATTAGCATTAACATATTTTGTAGTTACTGGAAGACTACGCTTCCTGAATGTCGAGCATGGCGTAAATATAAAAATACCTAATAAGTAAGACGTGATCAAATCCCATGAAATTTGTTTTATTCTGTGTTTATTTTGTTTCATTCAATGAGTTAAATTATGGTTCGGACGTGACTATTGGAATCTTTACGTGAATATCTTAGATTAAATAGAAAATCTTGGGAGCCTATAAACATAAACTTCGATACTAATTATACGTAAAAGTTATGGTAATCTGACTTCCTCTATATCACTGGAGACATGCGGGTTTTTTTCATAATAATCTGTTTTGGTATTCAGATGACAGGTGACAGGTACGGTGACATTTGATTAATTAGCTATAGCTTAGCTGAAGGAGTTAATAAGAAAATCTACTAGCCACGTGAGGCCCATGTTGTTAGTTGTATTTGCATAAATATTATTAGGGGAGCTTGATTTCTACTTGCAGAGAAAAGAAGGAAAGAAAATGCTAAAATATAGAAACGAAAAGGTCCACAGCAGTTTTATAAAATGTTAAAAGTACTGCATTAAAGTCGATCATAAGTGAAAGGAGTAGAGCCAAAATTCATTCATATAAATAGAGTATATTCAACAATTTCCAATTTGCCATTGTTACGGTCCAATCCACCGAATAACACGGATACAATATTACTTATACTCCACTCGAATATGCTTTTGTCTTTGTATAAAATACACTGTTACGATACGCCAACCAGATTACTCTTTAAGTTACTGGACCAATATATCGAACTCAATATTCAGCTTTATCGGAAGTGCAAACCAATGGCTGTGGATTTTATGAGAATTTAAGGGATAATAGTATATTTTTATAGGTTTGCTTCCGTTGGTTTTGTAGCATATGTTTGCGTTTATGCTTGTGTGCGATTGTGAGGTTCTGCAGTTCGTTTTCTGGGTCACTCAAAGTGTTATTACGTGGGCCTATAAAAGGGTGATGTGAATATGCCTATCCCTTCAGAACATAAAAATACTATGGGAGAAATGTTAAAAAAATATTTTATCAAATGGTGTACTTCAGTGGTTATTGTGTAGTAGGTAACGTGGACACTATACTGCTTCAATCTGTGGAAAGCATCTAGTAAGTACTTGCACTATCCCAGTTTACTTTGAAGTGGTACTTTAGCTAACCCAAAGAGCTCTACGGACCTCGCTATAGCTAAAACACAATAATATTTAACTCGGTATTCTATAATGCGGTCAATTCTCACTTGGACAGCTTTAAATTTGAAAATGAAATCATTTGACATCTTATCTATGTTGATCTTATAACCTGGCCTCAGTGAAGGCTACACAAGTTTGTTAACAAAGTTTCTGTTACTTTAGTAATAATCTGAATAGCTATATTTAGTAATTGTATTATCAGTTAGTGCTCTTTGTTAACATTCTTATCTATAATACTGTAACACGTTAATACTCCACCATACCAATTACATTACAGTCAGACATAATAAGGGTTGATAAATTAACCATCAACTGGGTTTCTTCTTCAGAAACTATGTGATTACCCAAAACCACTTTATCTAGACTTGAAGGAACTTCATGTGCAACAGAATTACCTAGACCATCTAGTATTTTGGGATGAAAATCTAAAATACTTAGTATGATAGTTTAGTAAAAAATAAAGGCGATGTTACCAATTTCCTTTAAGCATTACAAAGTAGTAGAATCAGCCGAAACACGTCCGGAGTAAACTGCGTCAACAAAAGGATGTTCCAGACACATCATGTCTGGAACAGACGGGAAGCGAACTATCGACAAGCCGAAGAAGTGGAGAACGTTCCCTACAGTCTTTCTGTTCCCCGACCGATATTTTCATTTAAGTTTGAAAATTGCTTGCGCTCGCCCGCGCAACTCGCAAATTGTACTGGAATAGGGATCGATAATGAGATTGTAGGTGCGATTTTCTTTCGCCAAGATGACTGGAGTGTAAATCTTTGTGATAGAAAAATTTCGGAAATTGTCTTGGAGATTTATCGGCGTGCCGGTCGCTACTGTCGCGTGTGCTACGGTAAATTGTCTTTTGATATTACACTGGCGTTGGATGGGTTATAGAGTGGTACACCAGGATGAGGGTAAAGTTACTGTTATTCCTTGTAACTCTTCGTAACTGTTTCGCATTTTACCTGTATTGGTTATTGGTTTAGACGTGCTGTGTAAATTGCAAATAACGTAACGTAAAATGTGCCAACTTTTCAATGTTTTGTTTTTGTTTCTGAGGCGTTTTAGTATGTTCTTGTGTTAATGGGTTTGCAAATTGTTGTGTAAACAAATATGAATGTTTTTCATTATAAACAATTACTGTTGATGAAGAGTACATCATTCACTTTTATAGGCTATATTATTTTTATTGTGCAAATATATTGATATGTTATCGATAAGTTCCAAGATCGGTTGACAAATTTATCAAGCATGTTAATTTTGCCACAAAAATAAATTTCAACGCTGATTATTTTGTTGTAACTTTCATGCGATAACCATTAAAATTGGTATTCATAAATATTTGTAAGGTTTTAAATTATTTTTCGGCTTGCTATTTTTGCCATAACTTATATATTTAAATATTTAATAATCAACTACATAAACAAACAGTAGTAACAATGAAGAATATATTCTTGCAAAATTGTTTTTTTTTTTAATAGATTCAGTTAGCATAAATAATGTTATATTAAAACCTCAAACTAAAAGAATAAAACTTTCATCAACAAAAAAGTTTCCTAAGTTCGCGGTCACCTTCGACACTCGCCCATAAGGTAATAATATTACAGCTTTTACTTAACCATGTAAACTAATACATACTAATAAAGAATTGTAAAATATTATTTTCAGAATATTGGATTCCAATTACACTATGAAATTGAGTGCTGGTCCAAAGGTCTCTTGGAAACCAAGTTACAATATTTTTAAATAAATCCCTCTATTATACAAAACTACAGCTACTGAATAGAGAAATAAGAACAAAGCGCTATTTGTGATTTGAACTTCTGTTTTATTTCTTTCAAATAATCTTATGACGATGAATAAAAAAGGTTTTGTTGTAATGTGTCAGGGGTTATGTTAACTGACACTGTTGACACTGACTGACTTACGTGTATGAGTAAGATTAACAAGCTAGAAAATATATGAAAAATAGAACGGTTTTATATATAACTGAGGTCAATCTGATATTTTATCATCATCAATACTCTCAGTCCACTGCTGGACATAGGCCTTGGACTGCAATAGCCTAATTGATAATGATTGATGAATCTGATATTTAACTAAAGTTAATCTTGCAGTCGAAGCAATCAAATTAAAATCGAAGCCAATCAAAATTACAATCAATTGATCTAGTCTGGGTTCTCACATTACTACATTAAACTCATTTAATACCTAAAACATTATAACATAGTCCAATTGAATTGGTTAATGAAATTAGTTCTAATATTTTTAGGAGAGATTAATAAATTGTTGTACCTACAAAATAAAGACAAATATAAAAATTATCAAACAGTTCTGAAAATGTAGGTTAGGTAAATACTTGTCATAAGGAATTAAAAATAATTACTTAATTAGTCTTAATCCAAATTCTAGCTTCCTTTTACATTTTTTGACAATAACGCAAAGGTTACTTTTATTACTGTTAAAAAGCCATATAACCACAAAAAACTTCGTTTATTAAATTACAAATTGATAAAAATATCTTTAAAATTTAATCTCCGTAAATTGTTACAAACATAGCATGAATACAAGAACAGTCATTGAGAATATAAATTAAATACGTTTATTACAGTTACAAATATACGAATGCTTTCTAAACCTTTCAAACTCAAGATTATTACGTTCGCAGCCTTTGAGACTTCAGAGGCAAAAAAGATTTACATAAAAAGAAACTTCCAGTCTCCTAAATTATGATTCAATTAGTATTAAAGGATTGGTCTCTCAAAGGACTCGTACTTTTTCGGGTCTGGCGACTCGGTTCTGAACTCCTTTGTGCTTTCGACCAAACTAAGAAGGTTGTAGCTTTGTGTCATGGTTTTGCGCATAAAGCTCTTGGTACAAATTACAAGCGGATTTATTTTTAGCAAGACGATATTGAAAGAGATGAGCGGAAAACAACAAATTGATTTAGATTTTTGTCTAATATTTGCGAGGTTCCACAGGGAGCACTCCTCGGACCCTTTCTTCGTAAACGTGATATCAACGCTTCTCGCTTATGTAAGACTCAAACGGACGTAGTAAAAGATCTCAGTTCATTACGCATCACGGTATTCTTGAATCGTGTCTCATTTTCGGGTGATTTTTTACGTTCAATGTACTGTAAAAATCTACTGTGCTCGTCGTCCCTTAAAACGTTTCAAGTTGCTTTTTAGTATTTTAAGGCGAGTTATTTTTCATAATTAAATGCTAAATTATACTTTAAAAGTCAAAATTAATAGAATTCTATTCAAAATTTTAGATTATTTGAAAATAACGAATGAAAAATTTTCCGTAAGGAGAAAAATGCCAGCACATATGATGCCTCAAAACGCGAAACATTATTCTTAAAAAGATATGTCTGAAAGGTTACGTTTCTTTTTGATCACATAAAGCACAAGGCAGCGTTTGTCACAACTAATACTAGGTATTTGTTTGACTAACTCCTCGAGATGTTCGGATTAGGTGACGAATTATATAATTTTTTCAGCTCGTCACAAACTCGCGATTATTCCGCTCCGTCCGTGAGTTTGAGATATTCGTCTTGAGGATTAAGGGGATGTCTTGAGCGAACGAAATTTCACAGTATCCCCTTGATGGATGAATACGGAAACATTAATTCCGCAATTTCGGCGTATAAAATAGTGAAAGAGACGCCGCGCCGAACCGAAGCTAATGCTGCCATAGTCTTTATATCTATTCTTATACATTTACTAATAGATTAATGATCCTTCGTAACACTCATTCCACATTTGTTTTGTTAAGTCCGACTCTTGACGCGATCATTAAAACAGGACGGCACCATATGGAAATTTAAAAAGGCATTCATTCATTAAACAAACATACATAAAATTTAACGAAGCGCTGCCATATTCGTTAACGAATTTCCGGCTTTCATTATGATTATCCCACGCTTACTGAAACACTATCTGGGTCGTCCCTTTCTGGTGCAGTAGTTTAAGTTGAGTGCGAGTGGGATGGGTATGTGTTTGTATTTGGAAAAAACTAAGTTGGATCCATCTATCGCTCGACGATCCGTCACAAGCATGCGTTTAATGATGGCAATTAAAGGCGACATTCGGTAGGTTTACCGAAATATCACGACATAAAAACGTCATTGTTACCGCGTATCAAATTGTTTAACACGTTCTCTGGGCGAGATCACATTTACGACTTGTCGCGTGTTTATAGCGGCTATTCGCCCGATAAGTGATACGCCACTGTTCTGCATACATTCATTCGTTGATTGCTTTCGTCGGTGTTTATGTTATGACTATTACAGATATATTTCCTTATAGTCGTTGTAAAATTTCATAGGACTGTGAAGAATTTGTTTTATTCAATTCCTTATCATGTAATGAAATTTTATAATAATGCCAGGTTTAGACAGTACATACTGCATATCACACTAAATTAATTAATTGGAGAAGTCATGTGTTGAAAACATCTATTTCTGAAAACATTTGACTGACTTTTTTGCATGCAGAAACTTAATTGCTGTTAATGATGAGGTTTTAAGGCCTTCATTCTACAATTTGAGAGAAAATGAAAAATACTTTCGATTCTACAGTTCTGTACGTGAATTTTTAGGAGTAAGTTCCAAGTATTTTCTTAATGAATCACGGATAGTGATTAGTCCTCTTCCTTTCTACACTTAAACCACATGACATTCAATTACCGAAGAACAATCTACCTCGAAGTGCCTTTGAGGTTCGGCTCACATTAAGAATGGTTTAGTTCGTTTCGTTTTTAAATGAAGTAAATTTACTTCTTTTGATATGTACAAGTGCACTGCTTCTAACATTGTTTTGCTTTTAAGCTGAGGCTTGAATAGGTGGAGCTTTTTTGATAATATCTTAAAACTATTATTGGATAAATCTAAATTGATGAGAACTACAGTAAGCTCGTTCATCACATTGTATTTAAATGTAAAACACTTTATAAGGTATTATACAACACCAATAGTATTTAAATTAGAGATTAAAAAAAAATATTCTGCAGCTAAAGTAGACAAATATGGGGTTAGCATCTGATCAACAATACAATGTGTGGCCACAGCTGATATTCTGAATGTTCGTTGTGGTATATTTTTAAGCCTATTAAATTTATAAACAATACTTATTTTGGGTAGCCCAGCTAATCTACAAGTAAAGCAAGGGGAAAATCTATCGTGCATAGTGCATAATTATTATGTATATTAAAGGTAGTACTAGGTAAAGTACGACCTTAGCTGTCAGACATGGTCTCTTCACTCACTCTATTCTTTGCCGTATCATCTTTCAGAATATACATATATTTTCTAGGACCTACCTCACCTATCTTCTACATATACTTTGAACCTTTTCAACTTTATTACTCAGAGTATCTACTTCTAAATATCTTTGGTAACTTTGTTAATAAAGGTAGTTACTTACGTTTTCATGGAAGACAGAAAAACGTTAAATAGGATACTATACACTTAGTTTAATTAACGAGTAGAAATGAACTCGAGTGACACAGGACGACCCAAATTAAAGATGAAACGTTACAGCCATTACGTACGGACAAATTATCTCGGTATTCGGTGAAAGCAAAACACAGCCGGAATAAATTCACAACCGCAAACAAAGGTTCACGAACCAACCGCGGAACGACAAATGTTGTACTAAACGACAAATAAAAGCTGCGATAGTTTAAATTAAATTGGGATCCCAAAAACTGTATGTAAACAAACATTGGATCCAAATTTCAACAGAAAGTTTGAGGGACGAAAGTGAAACATTGAAAACACGCGGTGGGCATCAGTTAGGTGCGTTACTACCTAATTGTGTTAAGAAGTTTACAACTAACAATATTGAAAGCAATAAATGAACATTCAAAACTATAACAGGTAGATGTAAATGTTGTCGCTGAATATTTTGTGAATAATTTATTTTCTTTATAACTGCTATCAATAAATGCTGTAATAAAAAAAATATATAAGCCGCCGTTTATAGTGACACAAATTACGGCGAAAATATACAGCACCTAAATTATAAACTAAACTATTTTAAACTGATTCAAATTCCAGCTGTTCTTGCATTGTATTAAATAAGTCATTACGATGTGAACAATGTAGATAACATTCAACTTCAAGTTAAGGCAAAATGTAACCAAGCCAGAACCACTTGTACCCGAGAAACATTTTATTATTAATTCTCAATTCGCAGTTAATATTATATTTTAGGAGGTATAGTTTGCAAATAGGAAGTTGCACTACAGATACTTAAAGACGAAAGTCTTTCATTATTTTGTAAGTAAAATATTTCATTAACTTTAGAATTTGGTATTGAAATTGACAAGTAGTGTCATACAAATAATAAACATTTAATAAAAGAAATTGAGAATTGAAACCAGAAATTGAAATAAAAGATAATCTTTAATGCATACGTAGTTTAAAATAAAATACCAAATACCGTCGGACCACAAACGCGATCGATTCAAATCACGCCGAGGGAATTCCAATTAAATTGCATTTCAATGAAATCTAGAACGATTATAGAATCCAATGGTTGGCAAATTAAAACCGGAACTCCCTAGGATTTCCTGTTCAATTTTCATGGAGCACGACACGATAAAAATCCATTAGGAAAGCGTCGCAAGAGGCCTCTGTGTCACAGTGCTTTGCTAAATGAATTTAAAGGACCACTGGAAGCGATAGCTGACGAAAATTTAAATTTCAACTAAAATTGTGTGTGCTTAAAATAGCTCAATTTTTGGTTCATAATATCTTCTAAGTAGTGGTTGGATATTATGCAACTGAGGGAACGAGTAGCATGATACTAATGGGAGAAATTGATAGATTTATGGACCGCTAGCAGGCATTTATTTTTTAAAATTTGTTTTAGTGTCAGGAACTTTTACGGATAAATAAAATAGAAAAGCTTCATGCCATCTGTCGAATGTCATAAGATAGTATACCTATAGAAAAGAAATCCGTTCATATTTATAGTACAGTGCCTGTCCGCATGTAAAATTCTAATCCCGCCACCGATAGGGATCTATTTGAAAGATAAAAATATGTCCAGACAAAGATTATTGTTTCACACTAATCCATGTCCACACTGAACTTTTCAGCCATTTGACAGTGATTGAGTAATGAACATTCAAATATCTTCTTATACTGTAACATTTATGATATTCATAGAGCAGATTATCATAATATATCCCAGTTTCGGTAGAATAAACTACCAAATAAATTTCATACTACCATTTCTAGAAGCACACGTGTTGATATCCAGGGCTGGTTTAATACGATTCCGTAGCAATCACATGGTTCATTTTGCATTCTAGCAAACACTTTTACCGCGGCATCCGCAAGGCCTTTAGCGTAGGCAACCAGCCCTCTGGCTTTTACGTTTAAATTCTAATAGATAACCTGTGCAACTGATGGAATCTGTAAAGCCATTGAGAGTGCACTTATAAGAGTCAAGTTTTGTACTTCCTACTAATATTATACACGCGATAGTTTGTGAGTATGGACGGCTGCATGTATGGATGGATGTTTGTGACTCTTTCACGTAAAAACTACTGAATGGATTTTCATGAAACTTTACAATAATAACACTCACATCACAACAATCAGAATAACACATAGGCTATATTTCATCACGCTACTACTCAAGAGAACGGAGCAGTGATCATTAATGTCAACAAATTTGGCCGGCAAATAAATAATTGTTGTTTTTCTACGCCACTCTAATATAAGCTACTCGAAATACTAATCCAGACGAAGTCGCGGGCACCAGCTAGTCTTTTTATATTCACGCTTGTCTGCTGGAAGAAACAGTGCTTTAATGTATCCTTTTTTTAAGAATTTCAGATTCGGTTATGTAAGTGTACGATCTGTTTGTGTGCGAGTACATGTCTTGAGTTTAATTGGATATGTCGTTGGATTTGTCATTACTTCGCGAGTATAATAAAATATGCTCAATTATTGAGCTACTTGAGACCTATCCTGGTTTGTTGAGAAATCCATACAGGAATAAAGTAAATAGCTTTCCGTCAGTACCAGAATTCAATGCTTTTTATTATCTGGTGGGACAATGTACCTACAAGTCTTTTTTTATGTCTTTTTTTTGTGAAAGAAGACGTTTGTTTTCTTTACACTTCGGCTCTTTCCTCAAAGCTGTTAGGTTGAATAAAAGTGTTTTATTCAAAATAAAGTAATTAATTTAAAAGACCCTTTTTCATTATCCTAATTTAGAAAAATATCAACAAAAGGACTAAATTGTACTGTGAGCAAAAAACTGTGAAGAAGGTGAGATCTGAATAAGAATTTAGTGTTGATGTCATCCTCTTACATAAAAAAAGATATTAATAAATTGATAGATATATCTTTTGAATGATTTTTTTATGTATGCTAATTACCCGCGATCTTTCCCTTACAGAGGAAGGGCCTAGTTGGTTAAGACATTCCCCCTGTAAGGGAAAGATCGCGGGTTCGAGTTCCAACCGAGAGATTCATTTTTCCTGATGTATCTATCAATCGAGATAGATGTCATCTTTTTATGTTGGACATATCAATTTGATTACACCTCGCCAGATAGTTAGCTGAAGACAAAGTCGAAGTTTGACACCCCTCTTAAAGAACCCAGGTCTGTAGGAAGAAAGAGACACGTGAGCTGGTAAGGAATTCCGGGTCATGAGTCACCTATATGAGGTGCAGCTACTGGAATACATTGTTACAAGTAGTAATGTCTACCCACCGTTATGCAGCAGAGTCGAGTCCCTGGCGAGCGGCAACTCTGAGTCCGTGAGGGTCGCGTCGGACGCGTTGTCCGACGCCGAGGTGGGCGTGGCGGGCGCGGTCGGCGAGTCAGAGAGGCCGCTGCGCGCGCGCCGCCGCCCACTGCCGCTGCTTGATCCGCTGCCGCTGCCCGAGCCGTACGGGTGCAGCCGGCCCAGGCCTGCAAACAATACACACGGTTAGAATATTGAATACACTGCCATCTAGCGGGGGGAGGTTGCACTAGTTGTTCGTTTACATATTAATTCATCGGTTACATGTTTGTTTGAAACAGAAGTAGTTTAGTGGTTAAGGCGTCGGGCTTCTATTCAAGAAGTCACAAGTTTAAATCCATACCAGTACAAAATCAACATAAATCCACTCTTAACACAAGCAAAGTATCTTCAGTTAAGACCAACGTTTGATTTGCCTAATAGAATAATATACGCTTTTTGTAAAAACCAAATCAGACAGTACTTATATAATACAGCATTCTGCTACTTAAAATCAATATTAAGTCAGAAAACAGGACCTATACCTACATAATACAAAGCATGATATCGTAAAAGTAACAAAAAATAAAGCTTGAATTGCCATGCTATTGAAATTATTACATTCTAATGTCAACTACCATTGAGCTAGTTCAAGGAATCTTATAAAATAATCGTACCTACTTAAACATGCGGAATGCAGTCGTCAAACTAAAGTATTTCCTGTAGACTTCTAACGACTTCATAAAAACTAGATTGTATTTTATATTTTGTATACCTAATTTCACCATAAATCTAACTCATGACACAGTAAGTATACATTTATGAATTATGAAGTAGATTCGTAATATGTGTTTACACAAATACGAACGAGGCAAAATCAATAAGGCGAAGGATAAAATTTTATACATTAAAAGAATATAATAGAGGCTCCAAACATCACGAAAATATGAATAAAAGAGATACTATCGACAATAAATAAAAGGAAAAGAAGCCACATAACGAACTCGGAAGGAAAGGGCAGAAATAATTAGGAATATTATGGCTTGCGAACATCACAAAGGGTACAAAACGAATGTTGTTACCTTGGGAATGATTTTAGCTTGGAGAAAAAGCAAAATACGAAACAATGAATACTCTGTATACCTGTTGGTGCCATAGCATGGGAAAATTGAGAGTAATTTTCTATAGGATCGAAGACACATTGAAGATAATCTTTAGTGTAACAACATAAGGTGACTTGACTTGGTGCAAAATAAGATACCTCTTTTTACCCGACTGCCAAAGGAAGGACGGTAATGTTTTTCGAGACTATGTATGTATGTATGTATGTAAGTCTATTTATTTGGCACGGCCTACAGCCTGAATGGCTTGACGGATTTGGACATGTGAGGTGTCATTTGATTCGTAGTGATTGTGTGAGTGACACCAGGTATATTAAAATTTCTGGAAAATCAAAATGGTGTATTTTTGGCGTTAAAACGTATGTTATCAAAAATATTTTTGACTCAAACTAATCAAGTAGGGTATCAAAACGAAGGAGATTAGAAGGAGATTACAAAAAGATATGTCATGTCATATCATAACTAAAAAGTATAAAATAAAACTAATGATTAAAAAATAAAAAACCCGACTGCCACTGAAGTTTGATAGCAGGCGGTACCCATTAATTTTCTTTCGGTTTATGATTGGCAAATGGGTACCGCCTGCTATCAAACTTATTTTAATCTTTTCGCAGTCGGGTCTTTTTCTTTAACAACGTTTAAGTTGCAACATGGGAAGCTGTTAATCTTTTATGATCTATTTCTGTCTGAAGTGAGATCGCTAGTTTAACGGGATTTTAGAAAATCAGGATAAGTCCGATGCCAAATGATAATTCATTAAACATGCATCGCCTATAAATTACAAACTCATTGATATTTCAAACAATGTAATAAAACCTGTTGATATGAGTTAATATTTATCCAAATCTATCCCTTTATTAATATTATGAACTTTATCGATGTTTGCTAATTTCCATCTGTTTATACCAATGATTATTTCATGAAATTAGTATGTATTCAATGTATGCTCGCGTTGTTCAGTACAATCAGTCACGTTATGCGTCTATTGTTAAGCGTAATCGCTCGTTGTAAGATTTATTTTACCAATATAAAACAAATAACTTACAGTATTCGATTTCTCTGGTAAATGTTAGCTGAAGCTACATTTAGAAACGTTTTTCTCAATAAAATATCAAGCACTGGGGCACAAGCTAAAATCCAATTTGTATCCGCAATCACCGCGAACGTTCGTCCTTCAGATAAAGTGATGTAAAACTAAAACGCTTTATAAAATCAGGGTTATTCTAGACTTCAGTACATGTTCGTGTAGGCGGCAGGGGACTAACATAAATAAAAATACTGTCTGTTTCCTCTTTTAGTGATAATATAGCTGATAAAAGGACCGTGCAGGACGTCCGCGGTGATAATATTTGACCGGTCAATTTTAATGAAACCAGTATATGTTTCATATGTACAGAAGCTTTGTTTAATAATCTTGTGTTGAGTCACGTTGAAACCGAAAATAGTATTCTGTTGCTGTGTTCGTAAATATCTGTATTAACTACACATATATAATATTATTATACAACGCATTATTTTTTTAGAATCTTGTTTTGCTAGTGTATTTATTTGTTTTAAACTTTTAGCTCTACTTGTAGTAGTAGAAATGAAAATATGTAAATGAGGGAAGTAGTTTCATAAAGTTTATAATAAAATCGGCTTTTTTCTTGTACAGATCCCAGTGAGACTGCAAAAGAACGTATAAAGAAACCCAAAAGCATATTCAAACTTGAAAAAAATAAATTTACTTCTGAATTCAGATATTCAAACGACCCTAAAGTTACTTGAAGCTAGCACAAAGCAAACGTTTAACTCTGAACTGAAATTCATAAGCGGCCAATTTGCAATTTTCCAGCAACTAATCCCAAAAGATTCGACGCCACAAATTACAATAAAAATTCTATACAGTCGAATAGTAAACTCATAAATATACAATTGGCGGGTTGCTTACTTTGCAAAATCACGTCGACTGCCCGAATGTATCCAATAAAAAATATATAGAACATAACGCAAGATCCTCTTTCCGCACGTATTGTTAGAGGTTCGTTACTAGTAGAAGGGAAAACTACGATTTGAATTCGACAAAGTCGCATAAACGAACTGACAAATCTCATCCCTGGGGGAGCGCGGTTACAATTGTAGCAAAAAAATGAACATGTAGACAATTCTCGGTGCACACCCAAGAGATTGCTGACGCTACGTATTGATAAGAGGAACGCAATTACGGATTGCTGTTTTAAAATGCTTTACAAATTTTATTTACCGAGTAGCGAGAGAAGAAAATACGTTTGACAAAGATTTCATTAGTTAACACAGGAAGTCCTTGGTTAATTTTAAACTATGTTATGAGAAATTAATACAACAGGCCTTAATAACATCAATATTGAATACAAAGTAAGTTCTGGTACGATGCAGTTACAGGGGAATAAAAAGTGGACCACCCATTACCACATAACATAACATAAACTCACGCCTGTATTCCCCGAAGGGGTAGGCAGAGGTGCTAGCACCCACATTTCGCCAGTTTATGTTTAGGTCCCAATGTGGTGGCGAGCCTATTGCCATTAACCGGGCACTTATAAACCTGCGATAAATACACACATAACTTCGAAAAGCATCGAAAAGTCATTGGTGTGTGCCATGGTAAACCTGGGATCGAACCCGAGACCACGTCTCAGCAGTCCATTACCCATACCACTAGGCTACCGCAGATTTTACCCATTACCAATACCGGTGAAATTACATTGAAACGTTAAGTAAGTAAAAGCTATCGCACTTAATAAATAATATCGTGTTTAAGTACTGATTAATATTTAACATGGTCAGCAGTACCTGAAACTGTAAGAGCAGTGACTACTTTTATTATTACAAGATCGGCAACTCGGTAGTGTTGCTAGCGTTACTGATTTTTTTCATAACTGCGTGTATTGGTATAAAATAGGTAGGTATGTCATCTAGGTATATTCCAAAGCTTTTAGCTAGCTAGTCGACCCCATCAAGCGCTAACAGGGAGTTTTTCCAACATCCGAGCTTAAAAGGGTACATATAAAATATGTACAAATATCTTCATGAAAGAGAATAATTAAAAATGTCAATTTACCTTACAATATTGTTTCATATTTGACGCATTCTCTTGACGCCGTGATTCATTTTATTTGAATATAATTCCACACCCTTTTTTTCTTTATGTAAATCAATATGACTTCCCAAAGTCCCTACTTCAGATATAATATTCTAAACACGGTGGCTCGCGTTAAGGCAAACGTAGAAATTTGTCACATGAGCGATGGTACGCCTACGTGTTTCGTCGTCCAAATCCCAAATATAATCCGTCGCAGTTCAAATAAAACACACCTTTATTACTTTAAAGAGAAAAGCTTAAATCCAGCGTGGCGTCCTTCGGGAATTTCATATTTCATACGAGAGCGGACGTGGATTATCGTGCGAATTTATATCTTACCGTTCTAATCAAAAAGTACGCTTTCTGTCGACCCGGATCCGCCACTTTTAGTGTTGTAGTTACGCAAAGTGAGACTATGATTTCATGCCAGCAAAAGTAAAGAAGGTTGACAAATAGGTCGGGCGTGCCGATGTTCAGTTTTATTAAAATTAAAATGTTCTATCGTGACATTAATAAAATGCGCTAAGGTTTAGAATCGCTCGCGCATCGCCGTTTAAATTTACAACGAGAACACGAGGGATAAGCTGAACATTTTTATTATCATGGCGCTAGTTTATTGCGTCTCGAGTTTGAGCATTAGAAATAATCTTCAATGTGGGGTGTATTATTTACGTTGCCGAGTGCTCCTACGTTTAAGCACAAAATTGTCAGAGCGGAGTATTTAATGACTTATATTCCATCGAAGGAATAAATGCAGTCCTTAGTAAGCATTGCTGATTGGAGAAAAACACGCGGGAGTGAAAATTTCTAAAAACAAATCAGTTGACAAATCGATCCAAAGCAAAACAGTGGAGTCGAAGGGCCTGTCTATAGCCATAACTCACTCTACGAACAATTTACCGACAATTTATTCGACATCAAGTATACTTGTCTAACGCTGACGTTTGCGTATCGGAACAATAAATGATAGACGTAACAGAGTGGCTGGAGACAACTGCGACTAAATATTGTAGTCACGTAGGAAACGCGAGAGTAGACAGGCACAATCTTCAAGAAAAGAATTACATTTATCCAGAACATGGCAAATCTTGAGTAATTTAATGCACACAGTCGCTGAAAAGAAGGGTAGAAGCGACTGTTAAAATATCTGACTTGATAAGCCCTTATAATATATTATGGCAAAGGGAATATAGTAGGTACAAATATGGAATAGTCACTATTTTTTTTTAAGAAGAATATTAGAACCGTAGTTACTAATATTCCCTCTAACCCCTCCAGCTAAGCTAAATTGCTTGTGTTAGGAGTGGGTTCACGTCGGTAGTGTAATGGCCAGGATCGAACCCGGGACTTCTCGATCGTAAGGTCGACTCCTAAACCACTAAGCTACCGACACTCAAGGTAGTTATGAGATAAAAAAATACCAACTGTATATTCAGAACACATTCATTGTTGACTTGATTTAGTGATTGAATTTAGTGCAAAATTCTATAACTCTCGACAACAGCTTGTATAATAAATTTTGTGGAGCCAGAATAAATGTATAGGAATGGATTTTTATTGTGGTAACATATGACTCAAACAAACAGGCAATAACAGAAATAACTTCTTTTCGTTATTGTGTGTACATTTTATTAACGATGGTGAAAGATATTGAACCCGATTTTCATGTTTTATGGCTTTTGATAAGAAAGATAGTTTGTTTACCTTTGGACTATCTTCTTGAGTACTTGTTTAAGATCTGAATAAAAGATAAAACATTGACAGATTGCCTATTGTTTACGACCTCCTCATAGTTCGGTCATTTCCGTTACTTGAACATACAACCATGAACAATAAGTTTGATAGTAGGTTTATTGTCTGTACGTGTTCTTGTCCCGTGTAGTGACCCCATAGCTAACCAGCTGAAGTGCTGAGGAAAGAGGTATCTTATGTCTTTGATCTGTAATAAAATAATCCTGAAAACTTGGTTTTAACAGACGCCCAAGCAAAACTTCTGATTTTGTTAGTAGATATATCAGACAATGTTAACTGCTCAACATTCTCCATTTTCATATTTTATCATTGCAATTAATGGGCACACACAAAACAAATTTACAGTTTCAGATGATTCATATGATTAAAAATAACTATAAAACCTAAAAAAGTTAGTATTGATGTCAGTGTTGGTGTGATTTTTAATTTGAAGTGAAATTTTAATATTCGTTGTAAGCACACGTCTTGATCAATGCGTTTCCTAATTAGTGCACTATAATTTTGGTCGGAAAAAATGGCGTCAGCTTACCCAATGGTTAACAAGTAATTTAACCACATGCTGACAGCTTATAGACCTGATCCCAAAGGCACAATCAGACCAAAACACGCGATCATTGCGAGTCATCCGAAACTTAGATCCGAAAATCCCTATACTGAGTGTTTGTTTTTGATTTTTGTCTAACGAGACAATGGGGAAATGATGAGCACTGTGCCGTACGTCGCCTTTGGGATTTCACCCCACACCCACCCTCAAATATCAGCTTCTATGGAATGTGAACTTTATATAGCAGTCACTATGGTTTAATTTTGTTTGTAATGATTATTTTGATAGGCCGTTTGTCTGTTGGCGTGGTCACATATGGCGTCGAACGGGCCACGCAGAGTGACGGCATGCCACTCGAGGGACCAGGATTGGCCTGCAGTGCTCCACGGGACATCCACTATATCGTTGGACAGCGCTTTTGTGATGAAATTTAAAAATCAGGTGTATACAATGTATTACGCTTGTTTTGCGTATACAGGCAGGTTTTACATAAATAATTTATTTGAAGGACAGTTAATCGATCACTGTCGTTAAAGATTTATTGTAGTTTTATGTTCAAATATTAATTCGTTTTATAGTTCGATTACATTCTATAAAAAAGTTAACACAGTTCAGGAATTTTTAGAGCGGAATTTTGATAGAAATTGAGGTTAGTTCAAACTAGACTGTTTACATTTTACTCCATAAATCTCTATTCCAAACAAAAACTTTTGCTAGAGTAATACAGCCTTAGTGTTATTCATTTGGAGAGTTTAACTCCTATTGCTGGAAATATTCCTTAATCTTGAAACAACTGGTGCTAGACCACGGATATTATTGTCGCAAACCAGCATTAAACTTGGACCAGTTGGAGAACTGGAATAGGTTATATTTAGTTACACCACTCTCTCACATATATTTAAAGAAGTAAGGAAATTGCGAATAGTTCCACTCTAAAAGGGTCAGTTCGCTGGTTTCGGTAGATGTTTTTTTAACACTTCAGTTAATAAATCCAAGACTAGCAGCAGAAGTACCAACAACCTGCATTTTACAACATTCTACACAACGCTATCTAGACCCATGGTAAGCATAGCTTAACTAGCTTGTGTTATGGAATCTAGAATGCGTATAAACACACTTAGATACATTTTTTTTGTAAATACATACATATTATACATAGCATTCCAATAACTATATTTCTTTAACGTTTGAAGGAATTTTTACAGCATTAAGTATGCTAACTATACAAATCGAATACATAGGGAAAAATAATCTTCTCGGGCGGGACTCGAACCCGCAGTCTTTTCCTTACAGGGGGAATGCCTGACCAATTCGGCTACCGAGACACGCCCGATATGATTCAAATTTCCCTCCTTATACGTCTTTAAGGCGACGTAGCGTCATCTACCGATTTTCTTACGAAATATCGGGCGTGTCTCGGTAGCCGAATTGGTCAGGCATTCCCCCTGTAAGGGAAAGACTGCGGGTTCGAGTCCCGCCCGAGAAGATTCCTTTTCCCTATGTATTCGATTCTTTAACGTTCTTTTTTCAAGATATCAGCAGCCTTTATTATCTAAACTTCAGACAGTTTATATCTATTGAAAAACGAAAGATACTAATTATCCTTACTATAAAGGCTAATTAGTAACTCACATAATAACGTCATATTATATACCCATCGTTATTTTGTTTCTGCTCAATTCATCGCCTTTACACCACGACATCATCTACATATATAATTAGAGTAAAGAATCAATGTCATTACACATTAATAGGGGCACCAGTCACTTAATTAGTGAATTAGTTGGAGCTAACCGCGAATCGATGAGTGACGTTCATGTACCAATTAGTCGGCTCTTGTTTACCTTTATAATGATCTGACATCAAAGTGAAATTTGGAGATAGCTTCTTACAAAATCAACGCATGTTGAGCAAGAGACAGAAGTTCAAATATTGTCTTAAGATGGATATTCTGATATTATCAATATCTAGGGAGAGATTTGATTGCTCGTCTTAGTCAAATTCAGGCATGGATGCAGATTTCGTATGAGGGAAGGGGAAAACATAAATATACAGGGTTGGCAACAAATCTGCTAGAGATATTCTTTATCAATTTGATCAAAATAAAAATGTGTTAGATATGTGATAGTGAAACAAGAATTAAGTGTTTTTCACGATTGGCGATTGCCACTCCTCCAAACTATATATATACACCTAAATCTTTAGTATAAAAATGAATCGCTAAATGTGTTGGTAAGCGCATAACTCAACGCCTGGACCAATTTGGCCAATTCTTTTTTTTTATGTCGTTGAAGTTCAAGGAAGGCTTTAACGAGAAAAATTCGAATAATTGCCGGGAACCAACATCCACGCGGACGGAGCCGCAGGCAAAAGCTAGTTATTACATAAAATAATATACTGTACTAGTAAAATATATAAAAATGTTTCCTGAGATTGTTATATATTGTTTATAACGTAGAATGGCAATAAAAATCCGATCAGCTTTTCTGGTAGAAAAAGTTACAGCTCCATGTCTACAGGGAACTATAAATAACAACTTCTGTTAGATATTGGGCCCTGGCGCTTTCATTGATGAACTACAGCTTACAACACAGATACCTATACGGAGATATTTATCCAGGTAAACAGAACAACCTATTTATATTCTTTTAACATGCGGTATCAACGCGAAATATATTTCACCGCCTTTTTGCACAACCATTTGCAATTCCATCCTTCCAATTACACACTTGGGAGTAATCCAAACTTGTATTACTGGATCTGACTGTTGTACGTTTCAAGCTGTACGGCGTATCGCGAACTCAAACTTAGTGATTTATTTACGTTGTCGGCGTATTGATCGACTGTATGAAGGTACAGTTTAGGGAGGAACGAGGTCAAGTGGGTAAGATACACTCCATGTCATTTTGTTTGTTTTACACGAGCAAATAATCTTGGAACGTTGAGATTTGATTGAGTTGTATATTTGAAGGGAAGGTATGTTATTTGATATGTCTTCCAATGTAGTTGGTATTTCTAGTATTAAGTGATATTTTCACTTATGTTGAGTTTAAACTTGATGTCAAGGTTATGAATGACGTTTTTACTCTTTAGAAGGTAGATAAAATATTTTATAACAATTTTATCATCAAAATATTGTAGGTAATTGGTATACGTAATTACTGAAAGTTCTATGTAACGGTTATACTTCAGCATATTCCTCAGGAAAGCCTGCTTTTTGGCATTTGGCATTAAGGCACTTGCGGTTGAAGATTGCAATATTGATTGAATGAAAATATTCTTAACATTTATACAAACTAATGAATTAATAGTAATGTATAACTGTTTGGTTTAAATCGAAATACCCTATTTTGTACCTTAGTTAATAGATATAATGCTTAAGCAGAATCTTCTAAAGCCAAAATAACCAGATGAAACTTAAATCACCTAACACAAGATAAGGAAAAACTCTAACTAATCTCAAATCTCATTCTTAATTGAATTAATTACGACTCAATCGATCTTTAAGAAATAAAACTCGCAGTAACTAAGAACAATTAGGAAGACTCCAATATATAATTCAAATTATAGGAGAAACTATCGAACAGCACACCGGAGGTAAATAATTGAAGTAATTGTTAGGTCAAAACGGGTCAATTAATCATCGGATGCGGACCAAAGCCGCATTATCAATTTATAAACCGACCAAAATACTCTCTATAGAGGCAGCTTTGTACCAAACTGTTTTGTTTACAAGTTTATTTCGCCTCGCACGAAATTATTTATTTATTTTATTTTATTCTTTATGTACACATAAATTACATTTACTTATATACAATAGTGAGATGAGATGTACAAAGGCGACCTTAACTCAAAGTTGAGTTCTCTCTTCCAAAGCACAGAGCAATTACAATATGAGTCTAGTGTACAGAAAGTAGCGAATTTGATATAGGAGGTATACAAGACGTATACCCTAGGTAAAAGGCATTAATACATAAATACAACATATACATACATACAGTGGAGGAAGTCCCTGGTTGATGGATGCAAACATGACAACTGTTGGTTTCGAAACTTAGCCGAAAAGCGTGAGAAGAGACACGGGAGCGCTGGGGCTGCCTCGTTTGCCCACCTTTCAAGCGACCCTCAGTTCAGGTGCCAATCATGTGGACGGTGTTGTCACTCCCGTATCGGACTATACAATCACACTAGAGGCTGCCACACAGATACTGCTTAAATCATCTACATAAGATGTGAAGGTCTACTGTGAAGGAAGAGCATGGTGCAGGCCCCTCGTAATTAGTTACGTGACTTATTTGTTACATTATGTAACTTTGTTTTTATTCCTAATTATAAAGAGTTTTATATACTTGTTGACATTTAGCTTTAAGAAAATAAATATTGTAAATTGACGTCCAAAAAATGCCGCAGTGGAGTTTGTTGCGCCGTTTCTTCTCCACCAGCGCCTTGGAAGCGGTGGTAAACTTAGATTAAGTAGAATTGAAATTGACGTCAATAAGAAACAATTTTATTGTTCTATATTGAAAAATAAAGGGTACACCTCATATAGTAGAACTTTTTAAGTAATAATTTTATATTGCATAACAACTAATAGCATAAACCTCTTTTCGCAGAATATCGTTTGGCATAAACTCATTTTGCATACATTGAAACCCATAATTTTGTAAGTCAGAATCATCTGTACGCATAATTTTTGTATCCATAATAATCACAATGTATAACCATCACATCGCAGAAAGTTCAAAACCAGATTCATCTTTTGGTATATATTTCTTATCCATAACTATTTAAAAGTAGAACCATCATTTCGCTTAACCTAACCTATCCGAGTCGGGGTACTCTGTGTCGGGGTGTAAACAACTATCTATTCTGGCGCTTCGCCGGCCGCTACCGCGGCACGCTCGCTTCGCTCGCTCGGCTCGCGCTGTTGGGGTCACAGTTCTAACCTAACCTAACCTACCCATTTTTAAAGAAGAAAGTAACCCAATCTATATTATTCTAATTGAAATTCTATGCTCTTTATAGTATGCCTAATCAAATTATGCCAAATAATCTGTACTCTAAATGAACATTATGCTAAATGAAGTTATACAAAATTTTAACTATGCCAAAGGTAATTATGCCAAATAAAATTCTACTATCTTAAATGTATGCCATTCTAAATTCGGTCATAAGCACATTATGCCTAAAAATATTTATGTCAAATATTTTTAATGCCTAATAAATGATCGATTAAAGAAGTTTCTGCGAAGTGAGTTATCCCAAATAGGTTTCGGAGTATCAAGTTTCTACCAAATAGACGGCACCCAAAAATAAATGACTATGACTATGACTATGACTACTACTACTACATACATACAATACATACAACATGTTGAGATTTGATTGACGCCCTCTAGCCAGATGGACTGACGACCTGAAAAAGGTGGCTGGGACAGACTGGATGCGGAAGGCGGAGGACCAACAGAAATGGCGAACATTAGGAGAGGCCTATGTCCAGCAGTGGACTGCGATATGCTTGTGGCGATAACACATGTACCCAGCGCCATCTAGCGACAGCAAGCCGAACTACTACGCCACTACTACGTCACTACGAATCCTGCATCGCGAAAGTGAAGTTCTCGCGCTGGTACAATATATGTACAACATCCCAGCGACAATCGTTGGGCCGCGGCCCGCCAGAAGTGATCACCTTGCCTGGTCGGAGGGTCCTCCCTTTGTGTTGGAGGAACATCACACCTCGTTCCTCCACAGGCTAATTGATTAATATCACCCATCAAGATTTAGGTTACATACGAGTAGGTACTTCTCTTTCCTATTGAAGTATGGAGAGGCTGCACCTATTATGATCAACTGAACTCCTGATGGTTTATACTATATTTAGCTATTTCTACTTTTAAACCAGTCTGTGTCTATGATTCTATCAAACATATTGGCTGGTTGTTGCTATTGTTGCGTTGCATCAATAATCTGTGCTTCACCTACTTCTTCTCCTCATCTGTGTAAGGTTTTCAGTATCCTTATTGTTCTATTCTTAACCAGCTCACGCATAACTTCTTCTTCTACTGTTTTTTTTAAAGAATGTTAGCAACCGAAATTACTAATATTCCCTCTAACCCCTCCAACTAAGCTAAATTACTTGTGCTAGGAGTGGGGTCACGTCGGTAGTGTAATGGCCAGGATTGAACCCGGAACCTCTCGATAGTAAGGCCGACTCCTTAATCAGCTCCTGGTGCATCTGTGTGTCCTTTCTTTTAGAACATCTTTAATTGGATTGACCTATATTTTTTTGGATATATCCTGGTTTGAGTTTCATGATTGATAAATGTTACAGTTCATTACTCATTCATTCCACGTCTCCAAACGACCTTAATTTTTTTTTACTCTCATCACCGCGTTCACTTTTTAATCGATTGCTATTGCTTTTTGCGCCCTAAATCACAAAGTTCATACGACATGCCGATGGATTAAATAAAACTGCAAGGGTTCTAAGAAATTTCGGGAGCTATGAAAAGGGCAATGTCAGCGAAAAATCATAAATAAACAATCTCCGAGCGATAATCTGAATATATCAAGGTATAAAGGAAAGTAAGTGATTTAACGCCTCGCCACATCCGCCTTAGACCCCATAAAAAGTAGCACCATAAAACCATGGATTCATCCCGTGGGATAGGGCACTTAAGTGTCAATATTATAAAGCTGATACACTGTAAGGGTGAGATGCGTTGGTGGCTTGATAACACATAGACAGAAAACTGGTCAAGTGCGAGTTGGACGCGCACACCACAGATACATTCTATAGTATACGAGTATAAATAGCTGATCAATAGACTCGGACAAACTACGAAAGTATGAAAAAAATATCTGGATTGAGTGACAAAAAATAAATAGTTTGTTGAACAGTTTTCCCTATACTGCAATGGCCGTGTTCACATTTACACGCTGCAAACACTTTTTGAAGACAAAGAATTATTTCACGAGGTAATTTTGTACAGATTGTACAGTTTTCGGGTTTTTCATTTTACTTGTGTTTACTACTTGTATTTGTGTAATATATTGCTTCTAATGAAATTTCATGATTTTTAGTCACGGGGAAATACCCTATAGGATTTAGTTCCCTTGCAAGTATTTCTACCTCCTGCATAACATCAACTGCATCCTTTAATTACTTTGAAATTAGAAGTGACTGAACCCTAAAAAACACTGACAAAATTAGATTGAGCTGTCCAGTATTCTGATAACAGTCGCTACATCCTATTAAGATAAGGTTTTGATAAAATGGTTGGTATGGATGTGGGCGAGCCAATTCACTAACATAATATTGTTTTTCATGGTATGATGTACTTCTAATTTAATTTCGATTGGATGATTATAATCCAATAAGCTGTGGTAAATATTGAAAACGAGAAAAAAATCTTGAAACAGTTATTTTAGTCTTTTGTGTTATTTTTTGTTTATGTCCAAATGAATTTTTACAGCATTTAGTGCCTTCGCCTTAAAGACGTATAAAATGGGAAATTTGAATCACATCGGGCGTGTCTCGGTAGCCGAATTGGTCAAGGCATTCCCCCTGTAAGGGAAAGACTGCGGGTTCGAATCCCGCCCGAGATGATTCTTCTTTTTCCCTATGTGCACGATTTTTTATTTATGATCAATAGTCGTATTTCGTCATTGTCGTTTCCTTTTCCGGGAAGAGTCAGTGTGATTTAAGGAACTGGCCACTGACTTCCCTATCGATAATACCCGGAGCCTTCCGAAATGTGATATCTCCTTTTCCCCCTCTCTTATAAATATATTTTTTATTTTTACATGTTTTATGCGAGACAAAAAAGATATGGCGGAATGTGGATATACCTAAATACGAGGTTGAATCTGAGGCTTTTACCTCGAAGCCCTTATTGACTCATGCCTTTTCCTTCTTTTGGTTTGGCTTAACAATTTTTATGATTGTGGCAATGTATATTTTATACAAAGAAATTCTAAGTACTGTGTTCCAAAGAAGCGTTCGAAAATAATCATGACTAGATTTCATTTCAAAATAAAAAAACGCATTCGAATTGAGAACCTTTTGCTTTTTAAAAGTCAGTTAAAAACTTCTTTGTCAGGAAACAACAACTGTTCGTCAAGAAATTCGTTTCATTTAATTTTAAAATAGATGAGCCTAACTAAAACGGTGACATAAAAAATATCGTTCTAAATTCAAATGCGACGAAAAAGTCATAAATACTATATCATTCGAGAGTGCAGCGCTCCTAAAAGTGCACTAAAAAACCTTTGTCCCATTTCAAACAATAAACCAAAATATCCGAGTGACTAGAAACATTCGAATGCTGTAAACTTTATCTTAATGTCTCTATACGGTTTAAAAATAACGCCCATATGTTTGTTGTTCAGCCACAACAACGGGCGTTGTTTGTCGCCCCACTTTGTGTACCGTGCATTGACGGCTGAACTCGCTTCGTTTTTGTCCTTTATTAAAATGTATGGCTAGTAGTCCGAGATCCGGATGCTAAATTACTATCTTCATTTATTTTTCATGAAAAAAAAAAATGTGTATAATAAGCTGCCCACGGTTCCGTTCTCGTGGAATACTGGGTGCCAGTACTTAGTGGTCTAAGACAATTGTGGCATTATTGCTTTTCTAATAACCCGATGTAGGGCACATCGATTCAACGTTGTCAAAATCTATGGCGGGCATACTAGATAAGAAAATTTTTCGTGTTTTATTGTATGAACAGTGAACAGAAGAATGTTTTGTTGGATTTGCTATCACAATATACCTGAAAGTATTTTTTATTAAATAGTTCAATTTCCCAATCGAACTATTTAAACACATGAATGTGTAATCTCGCAGTCGGCTCTTAGACTATAAATATGTATGACTAGCAGTTCCGCGCATGGAAAAAGTAGTTTAAACGCTGAATGAAGAATAATAGGCACCGTGTAGTATCGTTCAGAAACTGTATCGATAAAAGCTTGTAATAACAAGAAGGTATTGCTGTCGACCATGTTTTTAGTTTTTATAGAAACTTCGTAGCAATAAAACGGTACAGTATTTTTTAAACTTTAGAGAATATCAAGTTGTTACGTTTTATACTTATTATGCCACATAAACATAGTAAAAAGTGGATGTTAATGTACTTTGCCAACCCCATTCAATGACATACAAGCGCAAGTATAAACAAATAAGTACGTACGAGGGCTGTATCTCATAGGTAATATGTAAATATTATTACAACGAACAATAAAACTTATTATCATAGAAAGCACCTTGCTTCCCTGTTATACCACAATTGCTTCTAGCCACCTAGGTAATAAAACCAACGCACTTCCTACCAAAATGTCAGGGGTAAGTGCATTATCGGGAACCAACTCCGTGAGTGTACTCCAGGGGGCTGTTTTGTGTTAGCTTATTTCATTTTATGCGGAAATTTCTAAGTTTTACTCGCTTACTTATTCTGTTATGTAGTGATTATTAGTGTGACTATTGTGTTTCAAGGTACTGAGTTCGATTTCGGGCAGTATAAATAAGATTACAATTACATTCCCCCTGTAAGGGATAGATCGGGGGTTCTAGTCCAACTTGAGCACTTCTTTTTTCCTATGTATTTCGAATTCAAAAGTTATAAATGCTATAAAAATTTCATTCACATATTTGGGCGGAGTCATCTAAAATCAATGTTTAAAAATGGTTGAAAAATCATTCATTGGTTCCAACAGTTAGTAAGAAAGTAGATGGTAGATGGCTCCACCGTCGCCCTTAAAGACCGATATAAAGAGAAGTTAACTTTCAAGTGATTCAGGTGTGGCTCAATAGTTCAGTTGGAAGAGCATTCCCTCTGTAAAGGATAGGTCGTGGGTTCAACTCCCACTTGAGCGCTTTTTTTCCCGATATATTTCGAATTTGAAAGTTAGCATAAAAAATGCTATAAACATTTCATTCAAATAACAAAAAGCCTTACGATACCTTATGAAAATATACTCTGTAATAATGAAGGCTGGGAAGTCTTGAGTGAATACTAATACCTAAACGTGATAGTGGTAGATATCACACTCACGTAATAAAGAGGTATCTAATGCCATTCACTCATCAAAATTGATTCTGTCGTTTACTAAATACGAGTGAACAATTGACTAACATGCAGAACCAATATAGATAGCCCTTTTGTTAGCAGTCAGGTAATAAACTATAGGGCAGAATAACGGTGGGGGAAATGGGATTTTAATCATATACGAGTACCTATATAGTACTGAAGGCTGATAAGTCTTATTGGAAATTACAATGGAAAGGCTTTATCAAATGTAAGAGTTTTGTTACGAAAGTATAGTACTTAAGCGGCTTATAGTATTATTGAGCGCTTTTTATAATAATTAACATTCTAGGAATACGTCTGTGTGAATCTGGTTTGATTAACTTGTTTTTCGGGATCTAAAAAACTAGTCTTAGCATCTTCGTTGAAATTCAGTGTAAGCAAAGACGTCTTGAAGTAGACTAGCCTATTCTTGTCTACCGAGTACTCATAAATTTTACTTGACCGTGATCTTAGGCCACTATTAATTTAAAAATGGTCCAAATAAATAATCAGATATTTTTTACCGCGAATGCTTTGAAGATCAAGTAGGATACAATCATGTAATGACTTTGTAAGCAGTTAGTATAAGACATATTACTGGTTGTATTTAGTATTGTGAACCAAAATAACAAATAAAATATTTATAATAACGCCATCTATTGAGAAATAGTAAAACTGAAACTGGGCATCAAAAAGCCGAATGGACACGTAGTGACATCTGCTGTGGATTAACAAAAAAACAGCTTTAAGAAAATCCCAAAATGTTCTAAATTATAGGAAATATTTGAAAACATCAAAAGTAGGACTAAATTAAGTCGCCATCATTCGCTCTAGATCAAAACGCCGCAACGCACACATAAATATTAAAAATACATTTTACAAGTAGCAACTTCACAATGTTATTATGTAAAATGGATGTTATACAAAATGGTGGCTGTAACGAGCTTTATCTACATAACTCTGTCGTTTAAATAGAAAACAACGACACAATAACGTTGTACGGCGACCACACAAAGCCTGCTGGGTCCTATGTGACTGCGATGTCGGCCTCCATAAAATATTTTCAATACCGAGGGAAATTGGTCAAAAATGACTCCCCAACAAGATTATCTCGGCCGCTAGAGACCTTAGGCGGTATTGTGACTTATAACTTCCATTCTAAAGTTGATATTTCCCTGATAGCACTCAAGCATTTTAAGTATACTGTTTCAGCATTATGTAAGTTACTTCGGGGACTGAAGAAGTAATTCGTCGGGAGCTTATTTAGTGTTTTTGCTGAAAGATGAAATTTATTTCTTAACATGTATATTGTTAGTTGCTTGGACAGTTTCGTTCGGAAGTTATAATAGAATTGGGTGACCTTAGACTACTATTAGATTTATGCTATAAGATTTATTTCGAACTTCTACAAAATGGAAGGCAATACGCACGGGTATTTGTTCAACACATTCCAAATTACCAGCATACTTAGATTTGAAATTAATAAACAATAAAAAATATTGAATTGGTCCTCTGAAGATTACAAAAGTAATTTCAATGTCAAAATAGTTACTTTTTAGCAGTTTCTGTCGGCTACTGTGATTCATAATAACTCTTATTTCACAAAGACATAAAGACGCACTTACGCAATTGACAGCACGTATTAGAACGCTTGCCCGTGGGACGCAGTAAGAAGACAGGGATCACCAACTTTTTCCATCTAAAACTTAGTCTATAAATCGTCACGGACCAGCGAACGGGGACTATTGAAAACTAACCCTACCCACCCCCACTCTTTTTGACAATTTATGGCAGATTTGCATTAGCGCTGACTAAATGACTCGACAAATTCCGAGTTTTAGGTGCCGGTTCATGGGACTTTCGATTTATAGTCTTTATTTGTTTGACATTAGACTTATAGTTCTTCCAATAGTTCCAACGATCGAATAACGATAAGTAACTATCCGTTTGGATGATAAAAGATAATTTTCGGCTAAAATGTTTCGCCATATGCCAGACATATGACGATGAGGGGTTTGCTCTCTTTATTCGGTTGCTTAATAGATCGACAAATATTTATTTTGATGATTTAAAGAGTTAAAAAAAATTGCATTAAATTCTACTTTATCTTCGATCTTGGATCGTGGTCGTTTTATATCAGTTTCATTACCCAAGACATCTTTTCTGTATCAAAATTAGTGTTAAAATTATAGCATTTCTGTCGTTAACGTGTTTTTAACGACTCCTCCACTGTAGACACTGGCAAAGCCGGCGTCACCGCACTAACCACAAAACGTAACTCGATATTCGATTAGATGTCTGTAACGATAAAGAATCGATATCGGTCGTCCAGGACGATGACTCGAATATAACATTGTTTTTGTTAGATGGTCGGTACCTTGAGTCGTCTTTTGTAATGTCCTTGGTTTTAGTAGATCTTACATTGTAGGCATCAGTTTATACATTATTTATTGGTACTTATTGTAACATGTTAATGGAAATGTGTGCGTATCTAAAAAATATTTGAGATGAAGTCCTCATCCAAGAATGAGATTCAACTAACACTTTAGAAGCAAAATAGTATCACGCAATTTGAAAATACTTCATACTAGTCGACACTGGAGTAGTAGAAAGATTTCTATAAAATAAGAACCCTAATAGATCTCAGTATAAGTTTTCATAGGATTACCACACAAATTCTAACACAGGCTAACCCTAATATGCTCTAGCATAAAAACAGTCCAAAGGCTATTTACCTTCATACACCTTAAGAATACGACAGAAGAGTATAAAAGCCAAATCAACAATAAGATATTAAAATTGAAAAAGATAGTAAACACTTCTTTGATTCATCGTATTACTTAACAAGTGTTAGGTAAGTATTCAAGTTTCTCTTTGATTAAAGACGAGAAGATTTCTTGATTAAAATGTCTGACTGAGCAGAGTGACTGCGGTCCTCACTATACAAGTGCTTGTTTTGAGTCAAGCCCAGCTCTTTGAAATTTGAAAACTTTTGTCGATCCTCCCAAAGATTGTTTGCATATTGTTGCGCAAAAATGTTTTAATAACTTTCCAATAATGTGTGTCTGTGTTTGTTCATCAATCAATACTGAAACATATTTCGATGTTCTCTTTTCGCTTTTTAATATAACGACTCAACGTTTAGAAATGGATAATTTTGCGTAAGGCAGGGTTGAGGAGGCGTCAGAATACGTTTTTTTTTAAATTTTGTTCAGTCTTCTAGATAATACGGTAATATATACTTTTCTGTACTCCATGGCTAACATACAAAATTGCATATAATACAACATATTATAGACACACGTTCTCTTAAAATTACATATCGGTATCAGGTACCCATACCAACCGCTCATAATTAGATATTCAATACGGAAATTAAAACCGTAGGGAACATCTGACAATAGCGAGATAACGATTTGAAACCTTTAGTATAATATCATTTAGAATATGCAATTTGCAAAACTGATGAGGAATTTGACCATAATATTGATATAATTATTTAATGCCACAACGATGACATCTCTTGTTTGTTACTAGGTCACATCATATAAAGGCTTCCAAACAAAAAAACTTGAGATAAGACCAAATCAATGCTAGAAGAATAAGTAAAGGAAGATATACAAATAATGAGACGACAATTACAGAAGAAAGTAAATTGTAAAACGTAAAAAGAAATGATAAAGGAGGACACATACAAATACTGAAAAGATAATTCGAATTTGTATTATTACACGTGAAAAGTAAGAAGCTGTTAAACACCTACCCGCCAATGATGAAGAGGGCAAAGGTAGGCAATGTATTCTGAGCAAGCTAGGCACGTAGGAGTGCGCCGTGCGCGCCACCACTTATGAGAACCATAACACATAAATACAATTTTGGTCCGTATCACATCCATATTTCTTGCCTCACTGATTAGATATGAAGAATAATATTTTGTCGGGGTAAAATAATATCCTGATTTATTCTTAGGGCCAAGATAACGGCGCCAACGATGTGCTCGTAATGGACGCCACCGGCCTGAAATGGACCGAAACGGGCCGAAAGTGGCCCCTTCGAAGCACGTATTTTTACATATTATTTTCAGGGGAAGCATTAAATTACAGAGGATTTTTTGTGGGGAGTTATGAAAGACCATATTTTGTGAAGGTGTGTGGAATGAAAACGACTCCTGCCTTCGAGAGCCGAGAGAGGAAAAATATAATTACATGTTTTATGTGGTTCTATTTTTTATAAGGGTAGCCTTTTGTACGTAAGTTTTAGGTGTTAAATCAACGAGGGAAGCTTAATGTGCCATTTGGCTGCGAGCGTTAAGCTCACATACCCATATGGCTTCAAAGATGGATTTTACACTTGCTATAGCGTAGGATAGTACGGTCGTCTAGTGGTTGCGATGCCATGATAAACGTGCAGTACAAAATTAAGGGTATATTTGAGGAGATTGATTTTAGTGCTATCAGCTCTCCATCACCCTATGCTAACGGTATACTCGGGTGAGATTGAGGTGCGTTTGCTTTGAGTAAGGCACCTCCTGCCCAAGAATTTGCCCTGCTTGGCTGTTCACCTAGCCAAAAAATGGCTAGTAAAATTAAAAGTACTGCCCATGGATGAGCATCTGTGACTAAGCAAAGGCTCACTGATAACTCTAATATCGTGCTCCTGGAAACTGTTCAATATTACACGTAGGGTTTTAAGGACAACACAACTAATCATTCAGGTAACAAGGACTGTCTACGTGCTTCTGTGGATTGGGTTTCAAGCAGTGATCAAATGTGATGAAACAGATCAGTACCTTCACTATCAGATCATCTCCGTAGAATCAGTCCGGCTGGAATAAAAAAAAACATCAAAATAAATTTAAACTCAGGCAATTAAAATTAAATGATCAAGCTTCAATTATGAACGATAAAAAGTAATGGGATGATTTGCACCACAATTTGAACAAATCTATCAGTTACATATCAATTAAAATCATTCAAATTACATTTATTTTGATTTTTCTACTTGGATGAAGTTATTTTCGTACGAATCGGCACCTGCTAAAGTGGATTTGTGTCTTGAAAACACGATGTGAAATAAATAACTTGTTTCTCATATTCTTAAATAAAGTAATGTAATTATTTATTGAGTTTAATTAGATTTTATTATTTATTTATTTATTTAGATACATAGCATTTTATAACTTGAACGACAAAAATAATAAAAAGAGTAAGTAAAGTATAATTTGCCTCATGAATTCTACTATCTTTTTATTATTTTATATACGTAACGTAGATATATTATATATTTAATAATTGCATTAATGAAATTTCAGAAAAATGAAAATACAATGAAATGTCATAAATGGGTCACTATCAGAATTTACATTTAATGCTTGGTATGCAATGCAACAGGTAGGGCCATGGAAAGAGTTGGGCAGTAAAATTTTACAGTCACTTTTTGGATATATTTTATTCCAAAGTCTGGATTTTGACAGAGAAAATCTGTTCAACTAAACTGCGTAGAAGCGCGCGACAATAAAATCTGCTAACACAGTTTAAATTGACCTAAACGCTTACATTCTCGTCTCTCTCCTTCTCTCTTCTCGTTTCTCATCTTTAACCTTCTGACTAATTTTAATGCGAGTTCCAAGACAGTTAGTTGGCTTTCTGTGAGACATCATTTCTTGATGATATTGTAGGCCACTAATGTTGATCCTGGTCCCTGGTATATAGGAGTGAACAGTGAGAATGCGGGTAAGTTAAGTCTTAAAAATATAAATCTCTTAACAAAACTGCTAATCTAAACCTAAATGTGTAAGCTATACGAACCATTTCTCATTGGCAATATCACAAAGTTAGATAAACGAAGATTGATAGTTCCAAATTTAAAATATTGACCCGACAGCAGCGCCATTTTATTAAACACAATTTCATAGTTAGAAAATTGGGGCGACCACAAGCATGGCCGAGATCGTTATGTAAACAATATTCTAGGATATTTATACAAATGTTACGACATGAAACATCCCAAATACAGCACCCAAATTTAAATTACTTTAATAAATTTAATATTAAACGTATCACCGTCTAATTACTTAAATAAGGTTGTAATCCTACAAACAAATAGTTTGCTCTCTATTTTATATTGAAGTGGCTTATCCGTCCCGTTCCCGCACGGAAATATCAAAGAAAAGATTATATCTGATCGTAGTGCCTCTATTAGGTTCAAGAATATATTGTTGGAAGTTTACTCGAATTTTATACATTGCAATAAAACTATTTTGTAAAGGAGTAACTGACCCTGGGGTCCGCAGTGAAAACCTCCGAAGTTAATATGATTTTTGTCCTATGTTAAAGGGACATTGTCAGTGCCAGATTCATTCCAGACTACATCCTAGAACTAGGTAACTCATCATAACAGGTACCAAAACCATAGACTAATTTGCATTTTCAACAAACAATCAGCCACAAATAATTTGCCCATCGTGACCGATTTGTAAGTCCTCCTCTATCCATTATTCCATTATGCCAGCATTATCCTTCAGGGTCGTGACGTGGACTGTGAGGTCATATCTCCTATTATGTATTCAGAGTACCGTGACTATTGGGTCGACTCGAATTTTTATATGTAATAAACAATTGATGAGTGAATCGGAATCGTGAGACGATTTTACAAGTGTTGGTCGGAAGGTCTGGTGATTTCAATACATTAAACATGTATTCTGTTTACCGAATTGGATGAAGGAAGCTTAGTAAGGTAGCTTAGTGGTTAAGGAGTCGGCCTTGCGATCAAGAGGTCCCGGGTTCGAATCCTGGCCATTACACTACTGACGTGAACCCACGCCTATCACAAGCAATTTAGCTTATCTGGAGGGGTTAGATGGCATATTAGTAACTTCGTTTTAATATTCTTTAAAAAAAATAGTTTTAAATATTCGAATATTAATGTTTGATGTGGAAAATTAACTGGTATCAATATTTTTTAAAAGGAAAATGAGTTAGTTTTTAGTCATGGTTCAGTTATTTTTATGTTAAGCCATGTTGTAGGTACCTACATAACAGGACATGATTAAACCTTGCTACAAAATGCACTACATAATAGTTAATACAGAAATAGATTGCTCATGCTACAAATATTGCCATTATTGTTTACCTATTTTTTTTATTTTTAGTCGAATGTTTCATGAACGTCTCTTTTTCATATTTCAATTAGTTACAACGTTCAATTTTACATGGGTTTCTGGGAAATGGGCGCAATTTAGATGTCAATTGCACGTGTTACTTTTTGTATGTACGAAAAAATTGCATTATCAAGCAGAACATTCTACAAATTCCAACCATATGCAGTATTCAAAATCAGAACCTCGACGCCCTATTCGAAACAAAACGTGAGAATGGTACCTTTGCAATCGGTTTTCTACAATCTGATGCGACAGAAAGAGAAGGAATCACAAAAAACTGGTAAACAGAAAAGGATGGATGATATGCGGACAGTCTGAGACGCGAATGGAATTGTAAATGCGAATTGCGAGTCTTGGATGCAGTTTCAGACCTAGTTTGCGTTTCAGATTAGTTTACTGGTGCAAATGGACATAATTTAGAAACGTGTTAATAGCAAACCGGAAACGTATAAAATGACGTTTGTGTCAGGTGGTGTTGAAGTCATAGAAACTTTCTGAGAGCACAATAAATTTATCTTCAAAAGTAATGGTACACCTAACACCCGGTTCATATTATTTCAGTCTACTAATCCAGTGAATCAATCTAGTGTTGGAATGAATTATATCGTTAATATTATTCGTGTATTTCAAAACTTATTGAATTGGTAACATTATAGTGACAATGATGAGGCAATAGTAACATACACTGTCAAAATATCAGTTTTCCAACTATTGTGGTTTTTGAAATTTAACCCGGATCATAGACCTTGGCGTTTCGTCATTCATCATACTGATATTAATATGAATCTTTGTGACGATGCTTGGATCTTTAGATATTTGGAATTTACGCTCCAACGGCTGAACTGATCTGGATAAAATTTTGCACAAGGATAGATTTATGTTATGGAATAACAGATAGTTAATTTTTACCCCTGGATATCCTATAAATCGTGGAAATCAGAAATTCACTGTGAACACAGCAGTAAATGATTTTATTTTTGAAACCTTAATAAAGTTAAGTTCATTACATTTAATCAAACGTAAAAACAGCCGAGTCTTAAATGGAAACTCTCCTGCTTACGACAATAACAAACAAGTCCGGCAATGAATGCAGCCCAGCATTAATTAACTTATTGAACATTCGTACAAACTTGTTGAAATTCTAAGTGGATTGTTTTTACGCTAGACTCGAGAGCGTAATCAAACCAAGGAATTTCCAGAATTTTCGCGGAATATTCTTAGGAGAGGTGAAGTGGGCTTGGATAGCAATCTTATTATTGCGCGCCAACTTTCTCCGGTGTTTTTAAAGTATATCGTAGATATTTTTTGAGGTGCAAAACTAGTTGTGAATTTTTCTTAAGATTTTAAATTAAACGTTATCAGGTAGACTTAAGCAATATATAAAAAGCTCGTCGGAACCCAGTTTACTGCATCTGTAAGCTGGCTCAACTGTTGTTTTGTTTTATATCAACTCCTATAAGGGTAGTCACTCTCCTCAAAGTCATGGACACCTTTTGAAGGTGGAAGTTGGGGAGAACTGGCCCCGAGTTCCAAAGTGCAATCTTTAGGTGCAACCAGGATTACTGAACCCCAAATAATTGTAACAAGAGAAGGCAAAGATGAAGGTCACATTGTTTACTCAGGCCGCCATTGAATGAACATGGTGTTCTCGGAATAATGATACAGTTTACTTACATCATAGTTAAAAATAGGAACAAATGCTCGTATTCATTTACATGGGATAAGAACAATGGTATTACACATTATGTGCCTCTCCTTGGAGAGGCAAGTAAAGATGTAGCTAATAAATCTAAAGCTAAATACTTAAAGCTTTTATAAAGGGCTATTAAACTGCCGTCAACCGGATACTTCAATGAACGTTTCGAATGAAAAAAAAAAAGAGTTGGTAAATTTTAGGTGTTGTTAATATTTCTGCCTACCCATGTAGGGAATATGTGCGTAAATATTGTGTACGATATTAATGTCTAAGTCTCTAAACATATGAATATATTATAGGTGTATATTATATTTGATGTTCTGTGGTTTAGTTAAGGATACTATGAGGAAAATATCCCCTATAAGTACCTTCTCGTGGGTCAAATTAAAACGGTATGAGTAATATTACTACAGTAATAACATTCTATTATAATCTTTATCAATGAATGGTTAAGGAATATAGTCAGTGCTATTTTTATCGACTTAGCTCACATAATTAATTAGTGCAATGGAAATATTTAAAAGCTTGAGTTATATTACATTAATGGACGCAAAAATTATATTATCGAACAGATTAAAATTCATTTAGTTTATCGTAGCATTAACGAAAGTTATTACTGTTTGACCCTTTTCCCCCGTTAGTACCTTCTTTTTCGCGCGGACAACCAAAATAGCATCCAAGTATCAAGATTGTAAATCCAAACTTAGCTTTCAAACATTATCGATTCAATAGAACATCGAGGCATTTCTACTAACGCCTGTAATTCCGCTCCACACCTTTATACATTGAGAATGAAGCGGCCAGCTACGCCTCACCTGCATTTCAGGGTTTTAATTGGACAGCGAACGTACGAGTAGGCCATTTTGGTTCCATTAATTTAGTCATTTGACCGTTTAATTACAAGCGTTCTAGGATTGACGTTTGCCTTTGTGTTTGAGGCCAAATAGGGTTAGAATTATCCAAGTACCAAGAAGGTATGTACTTCTATACGACCTATTATAAAATTGTAAATTGGTTTTGTCTAAACATTGGAGATATTTAAAAAAAAAACTTGGCTTAAATTAACTGAAAGATACTGAAAACAGAAATATTTTTTTTTGGAATTTTCTTTTGTTTGTTGACAATTAACGCTACAAGTACTGAATAAATTTTAATATGTTTCTTTTATTAAGAAAGTCTTGGTGAGGCTTAAAAACTGCAGCATGTTTGATTGCAATAGGCTGAGTGAAACCGGAGATATGACCAAAAATCTAACCTTACTTATGATCACGTTAATCGATATCCATAAAGACGAAACCACGGTCATCAGGTACGCAATGGTTAAATATATTTTCTTGCTCAAATAAACTCATTTAGTAATGACTTCCCTCCACAATTAGGTAAGATCACAAAACATAAGCTCAAAAATACTCACTTATATAACTATAGCTGCATTCATCGCCATGTTGTTGTGACTCACCTGCAAAAGAGAAAACAGAGATAAGTACATCGCCTGCGATAAGAGTCGTCCATTCACCAAGAGCTATCAACAAACATCTTCCTTATAAATGAGGTCACGAAAAGTCACCACCCTGTTCGACAGCCGCAAAGCGAAACTTTGTGAGTCCGTACAAACAAATTCATTCACGTCCATTACCAAGTCGTGACGTCACGTAAAAGAATAAAACATGTTTAAAACATCTAAACACATAAACAAGTATACTTTATAAAGACAGTTCATTCATAAAATGGTTTATATTGTAGCAAAGAATTTTGAACTTAACGCTTTCAAAAATAACACTCGAAATTGCGCGAAAACTTTAATTTTGTGTAATTTATAGGAATAGCCTGTGTCAAGTCTTTTTTTTTAAGCAATATTGGGTTCTATGTGTGTATAATTAAGGTTATAAATGGCAGTGTGGGGCCTAAACGTCATAATATCGCGTAAGTATATACCATCGTCACGCAACATTAGATATGTATCAGGAACTCCTTAAAATGCCGTAATGATGTCTGCCATGGGCTTTGTTCAGGGTTTTTAATAGCTATTCACAAGTCATCAAATCAAGTATGAGAGTACAAATGAGCACTTAATTTATGACCTACAGTCAACTTTAAAAAGGCATTCAATGTTGAAACAAGCTATAGAAGTCATGGACATTTTAATGGCACCGTAAAAAAGCGGTTTAAAATTAGTTATGGTTTAAAGAAATAAATCATCCTTTAAACCTATTCCTAACTCAGTTGGAGTCAAATCTCAGTCTAACTACGAAATAACCGAACTTCGCTATTTTCCGTGAAGCGATTGCTATCTCAGGTCCAAAACGAAACTGACGATGTCTTCTTTAAGTAGAATAAGGTTGTCGGAATTTTTAGGTCTCCAACTACTAAACCGAAAGTCACAGATGTTCGTGTGACCACCGGAATCAATAGTCGAGTTCGAGGTTCCGAAGGATCTCACTGCGTTAAAAACGGTCATCCTTACAAAGACTGACCTGGCTAGAATAGTTTTACCGTGCAATGTGTTAACTTACATGATTACCACTAGAGAAACCCTTGTCTGTAAGCACACAATCATTTGATAAATAAATCCCTCTAGTATATTATGTGATCTGTGGTATAAAGCTTTATAAACAATTCTTTACACAGATAAACGAACCTCCAAAAAAGCAATTCAGTTCTCAAAGGTATCAAAACATATCGTATGACAAAAAAATGGATACTTTTGGTACAAAATCGGCAGTCGTCTTTTGGCGCGTAATGACGTAACTCTATACTTTATGGGCCGCTAGGAATTTCATTTTGGCCCTTTATATTTTTGACCACGCTGTCCTCGCGGGACAGGGTATGAGGTGAGCGGGGAACTGTTCTTTATCGCGGCCATTGTGGGTTCTCTCACGTACGCATATTAGGAGAAAGGTCCTTTTAAAAGTCGTAAAGAGGTCGACTAAGGTCGGTGCTTCTATGATGTGTCTTTGAGATTCTTTTTTATTCCTTCCGTTCGACGTTTAGGTTGAAATATAGAAAGGTCAATAGGGAAATGGCCGTCTTAACGCATTTTTAATAAAGGGGATTTTTAAGATTTATTGTGTGAATAACGAGCTTCCATATTGCTTGATATTCATGAATTTCAGTAGGGTTAGCATCTTAGTCGTCGGGCATAAACTTCACAATGCGAATAATTGTGTCGTACCATGAATAATAACGCGAGCGAGTGAGAAAGATAATAAAAAGAGTTCTGACCAGAAAGAGACAACATAGGTGATAATGTTGGTATTATGTTGCTAGGAAATACGTATAAGGTTTCGTAAAAAGGTTGTCAATGGATGTAGGTTAAGTTGAAGTGTCCTTAGAGCTTATAGATACCGGAAATTACCATCAAGCGAGATTACTTAGGCTCATGTACTGAATTTGTGTACTGTGTAGTTGTGAGCTTGTGTAGTGTTACAAAAGATAACTAGGTCGTCGAGATAGACTGTAAACTAATTGTATTCATACTGAGAGGAGGCTCTTGCCCAGACATGAAATAGTTTCTACAGAGGGGCTAAATTTTAATGTGATAGATAGTGATAGACCTACTGTGCAGTGACTGACTGTTCTTATACAGGTATCAAAAGCTATTTTAAATAGATATTAGTTACAACCCTACAATTACTATACTGGGTGATATAAATTGGGCAGAGTTTCGAAAGCAAAATCATCAGGAAGTATTAATTTGGCGAAAGGAAAAAAAAATGTTTTTAAAGCCACCATTATTTTTTCTTTCACCTGGACATTATTCCTATACATTATAAAAAAAAAAACTTTCGCCAAATTAAAACTCTTTTTATCCGAAATCACTATAAAATCACCCAGTATATACTGTTTAGAATACATTGTCATTTTCTCATTAGAAAACGATTAATTAATTCGTAATTTGATAAAAAATCACTTAATCGTAAAAAAACAATATGAGCACGGGAAGCAAATGCATACGGGACCATTGTTGGTTGAGAAAGAACCTCTTACGTAACACTGGGGCGTTCAATATCATGTGAAGTTTTTTTTTTCATTTCAATTATCTGTGCACGCATCATCACGACTTATCCCTTATGAGAAGCCGCAGGAACAACAATTCAAGTATGTCACGACAAAGTCTTGGTTATGGTGTGGGAAGAATTTAATCTTTTAGTGCAAGAGGGTGCAGTTAAAATAACAAACAAAAAAGGAAATGTTGGTGTGGATGGTATGAAAAGTGAAAACAATTGAGTGACTAAAGACTGATAAGTATGTATGAATATTAGTGAATGAAAGACAGAAGATGAATAAATTAAACATTAATAAATAGATAACGTGGAAGATATGAATGAAAAGGTTAACTTAATGATCAGATGAATGGAAGCTAAAAATATACACCAACTTTATCGACACAAATGACTTTGTAGGTCAAGTTGATGCATATTTTATTGAGATAATTGATCAAACCGTAATAAATAAAAAATAAGTCGTGATGTTTGGGATGGTTTGATCTTTTTAATCAGTTTTGAATGTAACATGAAGCGTACCCGAAGTTGTATGATCTTAGTTCTAATGAAACTCGATATATTTCTATTATAGAATAACATAGCAATACTAATGGCAAGAGTTTGCTTACAGATAACCATGAACACACGAAATCTATGAACTTTCTTATACTCTTGTTTAAGAAATTGATGCAGAAGATCATTCTTCAAATTTGAGACAGTGAAAAGCAAATCTAAATCACACAGTCGGTAATCATCAAGGTCATGCTGGAACTAAATTATTTACAGTTTTACAATTGTTTTGGTTCCTCAAATCAATATTTCAATGTCCCCTTCAGTCTACGGAGCAATCATCTAATTCTAAACCACAAAATAAATCTGTATCAAAATGATCGTTTTGTAGCGCCAGACGGCGGATTAGTCGTGCGTATCGACGTTCGACATCCCACCCAGTTTTTTACAGTTCTGCGAGTAGAAACGTATTTTTTGTTCGTGAAACTGTGTTTGTAGGCATTATTGTAAACGTTTTGGTATTGTTGGTTTGATGAAAGTTGAAAATATGTCTATTATTATAAGTCAATTGGCCTTTTTATGACATTTTCGATTTCAATATATCGAGAAAAATATAAACCTTTGCGCTATGTATGTCTAATACGCAGTTCACCTAAAACGATGCTAGAAAGGAATTCTAGTATTTTTTGTACTAAAACTTTATTGTACACTAGCTTTTGACCGCAGTTCCACCCACGTGGATGTCGATTATCGCGACCAACATAGCCTATGTCGTTTCTCATGGTCGAATCTACCCCTCTATCAAATTTCATGAAAATCCATTCAGTGGTTTAGGCGTGAAAGTGTAACATACAGACGGATAAACAGACAAACAGAGTTACTTTCGCATTTATAATATTAGTATGGATATTCATTATATTATTTGTACTGTATTCAAAATCCAGTTTGAATCTAATTTCAATCCACCAAATTTCAAAAACGGTAGCCTCGCATAGAGCGTTTCATTCATCCTAGTGCATTCGTAAAAGACTCGCTTCTACGACTGCGTAATTCGTTTTAAAAAAAAGTTCAGAATAAATTAGATCACGTTTAAAATAGAAGAAAATATTTCAATTTTCAAATTGTCTTCGAAATTGATTCTTTCTTTTTTATTTCAAAAATGAAGTCACCAGTTGCTTTGGTATTCGTCTTTGTATTGTAACTTAATAACCATTTGATAAATATTGAAAAACGATTATTTTTTGACGTATTACTTGTATATAGTCTTGTTATGGTTTCACTCTATTGAGCCTTCGAAGAGTCAGCCTTCAACATTATTTCACAAGTTTTCCAATACTAAAACAATAGTATTTATAATGTTCTAGAATATTCAGCTAGTTCTATTGGAAATAACTCTTGAAGGAGTTAGAATAACCTGTAAGTTTTAATGTAAAGTCTGCCAATAAATGAAAGATCAAACTGTGGTGACTGAGTTCACAATAGTGAATCCAGTCACTATGATATTATTGGAGGGAAGTTTTTTAAATAGGGCATGGTAGGAGCTGTTACTTGGTAGGAATCATGTAAAAAAAATGTACAGGAGTTTAGTTCCCCAGTGTTTTCAGTGATTCCCCAGTAATTTCTGATCCCTTTCCTGCTACTGACCCTACCTAATAGCGTGATAATATAAAGCCTATGACACAAATAATATGGCTTCCCATCGTTAAAAGTATTTTCAAAATCAGAAGGATTATCCCCTACAATGTCACAAATATAATAGTACTAGCTTTTTCCCGCGGCTCTGCCCGCGTGGACGTCGGTTATCATGACCAAACACAGCCCAAGTGTTAATCCAGGGTCAGCTTACCATCCATACCAGAATTTTATTAAAATCGCTCCAGCCGTTTAGTCGTAAAAAAATAAGAAACGTCCATCCATACTTACAAATGCTCGCGTTTATAATATTAGTTAGGTTAGATAGGTTAGTACCTACCACAAATGGGAATATAATACCAACAAATTCAGTTTCAGAACGTGTGTGTTTAAATCAAATTATTCATACACTATATTGTAAGTGCTACACAATTCAGAGCTGCCGTTAATTTTGTTGAAAATCAAACACTTTACTTACATTTTAGTGATACTTTACAACATTGTTCAAACGATCCTAAGCTAACAGCCCCTAGTTGAGTTATCCAACGGTATTATGAACAAAATAAATCGTATTATAAATCTTTCAGAACTTGAGAAGCTATAAAAATATTAGGCAAGCACTAGAATATTCTGAGAACGTACCATGAACGCTTAAAACGGATTAATAATTGAAAGACTGTCATATTATTAACTGCAGATATAACTTTGTAATCCCATATAACGATATAGGATTACAAAGGTATATTTGCATTTGAGTTTATGGTAGACCTGCAGGTCAGGTTCCAAATTGCACGATCATGGCACTGGTGTTCCTTCTTAAAGTCACGAACGAACAAACTCTGTCCATGAATCAATCATGCATCTTCGTAGTCAGTTCTTTAGCTCTCCATAGTGTTGCCTCTGTGATCTGTCAGTAGTTAAAATTTCATCGCCGCTTCTCGAGCCTTCATTGCTCGTTTTCATACCATCTTTGAATGAATGGAAATCTATACCGTTCAATGTTTATGCCTCTTCTGTTCTGTAGGGCGTTATGTGTCCTGGCTGATCTACTTTACGTGTGTACTTTTGTTATGACTTAAGTTTCTCCTCCCTTTTTTTTCTTCAAGGTTACCTACTGTTTGATAGGTAGGTAGAATCTGCTGGAATAGTGGACTACTTTGGGCATTTAAAATTATCACCATCAGGCGTATACTTCTATAGCCGACGTGAACGTCGCATGAATTAGTCGCATGGTGTGCTTTATGATATACGTTTGCATACGCATAATTACGTTCGCGGTTTTGTTTGCACATTTTTTATATATCATGTTATGGAACATTACTGCTATAGAATGACCTAATTTCAATTCTTAAGCAAAGTATTTTAAAAAAATTCTGTTAAGAAATTGCCAATAAATTCAGAAATAACCCATTTAACGGCAGTACAATCATTGTCATAAAACCGAAAAGAATAGTTCCGAGATATAAGGTGTAAACATATCTCTGCGTGACCCTTTTAAAAACATGTACATAATCTAAAATGACGCTACTTCAGAAAATGTAAACACTAGTCGTGCCGTAGTACATCTGCACAACAAATGCGCTCCGACATACAGCTGTAATGACCACGCTTGGCAGGAGCCACAGCCACCAGGATACATGCGAAACCAAATATCACATTTAGAATGAATAAAACCCGTGTCCCGCACACTACTTCGAAATAAAGGAGGCCATTCATACAACTACATTCGCACGACTGGAGCAACGCTACGAATTCGACGGCAATTTTTTCACACCGTCGCAATACGGTCTAAAATTCTTTGAAATATTGCCTCGACGCGTGCAAATTTCACCCGCGTACTTCAGTGCCAAGTTAGCGAGATTCAAAAGCGACTTTCACACGTTTATTTAGGGCATATTTTGCTTTGAGTTAGCTGCAAATGAATATTGGCGTCGAATATAAGTTACATACGGTTGCCTTCACAAAAATAACGAACTGCGCCCGTCTCGACAGCAGTAGTAATCATGATGTGAATGGCCGCTCGTGGACTATATTATGTAAAAGATCTTTTGAGCTTTTCAAAGGAGATCCTGAAGCGTTTTCAGGGCGGTTAATTACACGATACGAAGGCCGTAAGCCTCAAGTTTGTCTTCGGGTCTGAAATTCGAGGTTATAAAGCGATTTTATGCTTCTTTAGGAGTTTCTTGGCGGTTTGCGGTTTGTTTTTTTGTACAATATAAAATTATTTTGGGTGTAACCATTTTGCGGAGTATTGGTTGGTGTTTTAATGTCAGAAGTTTAACGCGAGTAATGAAGCGTATTTTGGTTTCATTAAATTGTCATAATAAACAATTTATTATGTGGTTTATAATGTCAAAATATAAAGCGAAAGAATGTTATTATTACAATTATTATGATTATGAACAATCCCATTATTTTATTACGCTTGTATATACGCGAAGTAGTATGCAGAATTGCAATAAACACCCACATATCCCACGAAATAGCGGCCTTTTTCTTAACTCCAACCGTTATCTTACGAGAAATTCTTAACAGAAAATCCAATATCACTTTTCGCCCAATGCAGAATATATTACGATTATTATTTTTGTTTCACAAAATCTTTATTTGTGAATATGGTTTTTACATTGTTAACATTTTTTTTATATAGGACACGTCAATTTGACTTCACCTCGCCTGATGTTAAGCAAAGGCAAAGTCTCGGACAGAGGGTCACCATCGGAAACATGTAACAGTGGTGTGGTAAACATTTGAAGATTCAACATATTCCACCATTCATTATTGAACTAATACTGCAAATAATAATCCAAATAAATATTTCGATTAGGAAGCTAAAGTGTAGAGCTAAGTGAAAAGGCATCTGATGAGGCCGTCAAGCTGAGTGCCACCACTGTTAACATGGTACATGTTTATGATGGTGACCCTCTTTCCGAGACCTTGCCTTTAGCTTACTATCAGACGAGGTGAAGTCAAATTGACGTGTCCTATATATAATAAAAATAGCAAGAAAATTACATTTACTGTGTACCTCCTTACCCTTTAATTAATTATGCAGTCTTAACAAATCTATGGCCGTTTTAATAAGCAATTTCGTTTAATAAAAACGTGAGCGTCGCAGACTGAAAAGTACGGCAGACTAATTCGCAATACAATTTGTCATAGTCTCACTGCATTGCAGTTTCCTACTGCGACAAAGAGCCATTCTGATACATCAGGGCGACAAGCCATTGTCAGAACAGGGGATGTGTGTCCATTAAATCAGGGGCGAAAATTGTTACACACTTGAATGAAATTTTTATAGCATTTATTATGCTGACTTTTCAAGTTCAAAACACATCGGGAAAAAGAAGCGCTCAAGTGGGACTTGAACTCTTCCCTTACAGGGGAATGCTCTTCCAACTGAGCTATTGAGCCACACCTGAATTACTTCAAATTTACCTTCTCTTTTTATCCGTCTTTAAGGGCGGCGGTGGAGCCATCTACCAACTTTCTTACGAACTGTTGGAACACACACTTTTATATTGCTACTGGCTGATGCCCGTGGCTTCACCCGCGTTGAATTTTGATTTTGGAAGCTATTCTCGGGATAAAAAGTAGCTTTATATATTATTCTAGATTAAAGTCTATCCCTCTACGAAATTTTGATTTGTTGAGCCGTTCAATTTTCACATTTATTATTAGTAGGAGGATAGGAGGATACACTTGCGATATTCTTGACGAGGTAAGCAGAGGCGTATTAATATGCACATTCCGTTGATTGACGTACATTATTTCTCGTGATTTTTTATAATAAAAAGACTGGTCAATTTTAGTTCACGTCGCCTGATGGTAAGCTAAAGGTAAAGTCTCGAATAGAGGGTCACGTATATAAACATGTACCATGTTAACGGTGGCACTCTGCTTGACGGCCTCATCGGATACCTTTTCACGACCCTCTTAAAGGACTCGGGACTGTAGGAAGAAGGAAACACGTGAGCTGGCAGGGAGTTCCAGGTTTTAGTGGTGCGGCATAGGAATGAGTCACTGAAACGCTTGGTTCTAGCATTTTTGATATTTCTAGTTCGTGCTATTACGAATGATGTAAATCGCTGCCTTCATGGCTTAAACCGAATGTGTTAAGCTGACAACGCATCGGGCAATGTTACGATTGCGACTGTTCGATTTATTGTCGCCTGCCTACAGCGCCACTGATGTGGGTCATTCTGGACTGTATAGTGGGCTGCAGAAGTCCGTAGACAATTTGAAACTAAATGTATAAATTGACGTCATATGCATCTAGTAACTAATAAAATAACACTGGTAACCACTAATGTATTAACCGTGTGTATAAATGTTTTTTTTTTTATAAAGTACACGTCAAATTGACTTCACCTCGCCTGATGTTAGGCTAAAGGTAAAGTCTCGGAAAGAGGGTCACCATCGTAAACATGTACCATGTTAGAGAGAGTGCCACCACTCAGCTTGACGGCCTCATCAGATATCTTTTCACGCCCCGCTTAAAGGAAGTTAACAGAGGTTATCTATATTTGAAGGAATGGAGAATTTAAATTTATTATAACTATGATAGCGAGTGCTATGGCCGTGCGCGATGATCCAAGTTCAATTCCAGGGCAAGATATTTTTTTAAGTTACTTAGTAACCGAAATTATCATATTCTTCTTAAACCTCTTACTAAGTTAAATGGCTTGTGTTAAAAGTACGTTCACGTCGGTTGTGTAATTGCCAGGGTTTGAACTCGGGATCTCTTGATTGTACGGCCGACCCCTTACAACTAAACTACCGTCATTTTTTGTAAATATTGCAGAAATTCTAAATAGCATTATAAAGTTCGCTACAGACGCAGATTTGATGGTAATGGCATAGTTACCTCTATGATATATGACGAAAATATATTCGACTCATAAGAAATAAATTCACAAAAATCTACAATAACGTAAACGAAACTGCACGCAACAGCTAGTATGAAATAATTGGTGCACTTAAATCATAAATCTCCAATATTCGAGAGCTATTCGCTCAAAGAACGGTCGGCGAACGAAGGTGTATACCTATAACAACTAACGTAAACCTCCAGACGCAAACTTTCGTAGCACCAATAAATTCTACCTCAAGAATAACTTCTAGAAAATTCTAGATATTACTAGAAAAATATCCTCACCAAGCTTCATGCACTCGCATTTCTTTTAAATTAGTGTAATAAAGCCTTTATGGGCCGTAAATAATATTGAGATCCATGATACTGAGTTACTGAGCACTACATTTTGTAAATGGATCTTGTAATATTTTTCTTTTTACTAGTCTGTAAAGAAATGTCATCCACGCTATCATAATGATTCCGTTGCATCCACAAAAATATATAGGACTAGCTTTTGCCCGCGGCTCCGCCCGCGTGGAAGTCGGTTATCGCGACAAAACATACCCTATGTCCTTTCTCAAGGTCTAATCTACCCCCATACTAAATTTCATCAAAATCGGTTCAGTGGTTTAGGCGTGAAAGCGTAACATACAGACAGACAGACAGACAGACAAAGTTACTTTTACATTTATAATATTAGTATGGATTACAAACGGCCATAAGCAGTGTTCACCTACCTACATGTCACGCGTGCCAACTTTTTCACTGTAAATAATAATCGCGATATATTAAGAAATACCTTCATTTTTCAAATATACTCCTCCATTTTTATTCTAGGTTTGGAAATAACACAAAATTTGCGAAACTATGTTATTACAAGCTAGTCCTAAAAGGGCCCTAAAAAAAAATCTCATAGGACAGGAATTGTCTTAAAAGTTGGCACGCGTTTCCCGCTCATTTGACCGTTATATCCTAATAATATTTCTGTGGTTGCTGCATCCGCTGAAAAGGTTTTTTTGATACCCATTAATTAAGGTGGCAGACCCACGAGATGCGAAGTGGTGGACGTGAGCAGCACAGGGGCGTTACACTGGTGCTACCAACCCTGTAAGGACCTTAAGATGTCCTTCTTCATGTTTCTGTTTGACGGCAAACAGTAGTATAACTCTTATTACAAAGGAAATAAGAGCGTTATTACGTCTATGTGTAGACTACTTTTGGGGATATACAGATATGTAGGTCCCTTAAACTTTTGAGGGCCAAACCTACTTAGTCAGTTCGGTTTGGGCCTCAATGAGTAATTCAGTGCATAGGCTAAACAACGGTCGAACTTTTCTTCTAGAGTTGAGAGGTCAGATGGCAGTACTCTGGACAATCCGATATATCAACTAAAGACAATACGCAGACCTCGAGTTAAAAGTGCAGATGCAATTGAGAAACCGCTGTGAGAATGACGGCAACAAGAATAATATAAAGAAAAAACTATTTCTACTTCATAATAAGAAATGAATGAAATACTTCAATATAATATTATGGGGTATTTGTGTATCTTGTGTGCCCTGGGGCATATTTAAGCTCCGCAGCGTTTAGTGCGTAAGCGCTACGCCGGGAGCTATTACTAGGGTCGAGGTTGAAGCAAAATTATTTCAAGAAAATATTGAGGGTCTTCTATGTAAAAATGTAGAACTTTTGATAAAAGTACCTTTCTGTATAGGGTTTGTGATTTTATCAAGTCCGATGGAAAGCTGAAGTCTCGAAAATGAAGAACGAAGTTACAGGTTTCAAGGGTAATTAAAATTTCATGATTTTTTTTCTTGTCTCGTGATTTTCTGTTCTGATTTAAAAGTCTACCTATTCTGTGATGTCTGTCCCAAACATATTTTGGCCGTGTTGTGGTGGCTCTATTCTACTCCACCGGGAGCCTTCTACAATACCCAGGTGAAGTAATGGGGTGGCCATTACTTCACCTGGGTATTGTAGAAGGCTTAATATACACGTTATTGTAGAAGGCGTCTAAGATATAGAAGCTGTTCTCCATCCGACAGTATAAACACACAACCCACGACCAAGTGTTCAGTTGGCGGCAATAGGCACACAAAAATGAATATAACTCCACCTAAGCCTTCGGGAATTTACACGCAAGAATGTCATCATGAAATTAATTTTAATATTGAGTGTAAAAATATCAGATATCGTGGAATTCCCAGCACTTCGTTTGTCCACAGCTCAAAAACCGCAGATAAAAACCTTATCGAAGTCCGTAAATCTCAACCAAACGCTGGAGCCGAAACGTCAAAACTCATAATGTCACCGATTAGTCGTAACAGGGTTGCCAGCAAAAAACAGCCGGCCATTACTGATGCGCGCATTTCTCATACGCACAATGATTAAGGACGCAATTTGTTTGCGAGGGACCACGGCTTATTGCACGCACTTATTGTAATGGCATTTGGGATTATCATTTATACCTGTTTTTGGATAAGTCGAGGCAGGGGAAATCTATGGAGCTACGGCATCCATCATGTTAGGGTATCGTGGGGGTAGATCTCTGACCTAGTTTGTTATTATCCTTAGGAGTAGTTACAGGACTGCTATTTTGGTTCCCGCTAGAATAGAATAGGGTTTCATAGAAGGTGAAACGTAGTCCCGGACCACCAGCCCATGAAATCCACAGTTAGCGAAATGTGGGTGCAAATACGACTCTGCCTACTCTCATACACCCCAACTCCGATAGACTTCGAGAATAAATCCTGTACTAAAGTCTGGTTCGTTAATAAAGGTGTTCAAAGGAGCCCAACAATTAGAGAAGACGAGGGTATGTACTACCGATTACCGGTTTGACTTACCAGCCATTGCTTCGGACACATCTTCATGTAATATTTCATGGAAGGACCATAATATGCCATAAGTTGTATCAGAATACGATATACTTATACCAACTCACCGTGTTTCGAAAAGAGACAACGATATATCACACAAGTACGTCTTTTAAACTAACGTCAGACAGGGTTCCGAGTCAGTATTTTCATCAAGTTTTTTAATTAAATTCTGATGGTGGTGTGAGATATTAATGTGCTCTATGACTCATAAATCTTTGGAGTCGTTTTGAAAAAAAAATCATACTAATACGTTTGATGTTGGGAGATGTTTTATGTAGTATTGCCATGTTCACTGAATATAGTAAGTGTTTAGTGGCATCCTCGTTTACTAGATATTTGATGCAATTAAGGACCTAAATTGTCATTGCTAAATACTGATATGTGGTCTCTCCACACATTATGGAACATCATCATTATAGTATTATCCCTGCATCCGAGAAGTTCCCCTGGTAGCCAGGGATCATCTTTTTCTTTCTAGTCCTTTTGGTTTACCGTCTTAACTCCAAGAAGAAGGATACTTCAGAGAGTCTTTCAATGATTACAGTAATTAATTTCCATTATACCCACTTTTTAGATTTAACCAAGCCATGTGCGTACGAGACTGCCATTCGATGTCAGACATTCTCAGTCTAGGAAATCCCCAAAAATAAAACAAAATGCGAATAAATAATTAAAACAATAAATTCGTTGTCCCAACAATCGTTCGAGAGCTAAAAGCCGAAAGGGCTTCGATCGATCTCCTTATCTGCAGGTCGCAGTAACATTTTAATTGCTTTATAAATAACTCGACGAACCCTTTCGCCCTAAAATACGAGAAATTATGACCCTAGGGCGCCACATGGTATATTAAACAGGACTAAATCTTTATAACAAAGGCCGGTGGGCTTAGGATACTGGACAATGGAGTGTAATCAAAATTTTGGTGTTATTTTTCATGAATTCACGTGAAACTAAGTGAATTTATGTGTTCGAGTTTTGTTCTCGTAAAAGGTTCGAGTTGTCCTGTTATTGTTTTGGAATAAAGTCAGTGAATAATCCGATAAATGTATCAGTCGTGTGTTAGCTTACGTTTTGGTTAGAGTTAATTATTATATATGCAGCTATTAGAATACTGTAATTTGGAATCCTACCAAGAGCTTGCTAAGAGCCAGGTGTACTGATTGATGTAAAATGCTCTTATGATTTCACTTTTAGCTTACCATCAGGTGAGATCACGTTATATTGACGTGCCTCACAAATAAAAAAGTAATTTGTGTTGCCCGTCCTAAAAAAAATATGAATAAAATTAATATCGCAGTTCGCCACTGGACATAGGTCTCTCCCAATGTTGGGTTTCGGCCTTGAAAAATGAAAACACAATAAAGCGGTTCAGTCAGGTCAGTTGTCAGGACAAGGATTAAAGATTTTTTTGAAAAAACTTCGGAGAACACCTGGGTGATAAAAGACACGAATAACTAGTTACAAAAATAATTCAATATGTGAAGCGGTTTTCAGAAAATATTGTAGCGAAGACAGCTAATACATCTCAAGTGTCGTAACATTGTTCCTTTCATTACAGTTAGATGGCCATCCCGCGACGGATGCCACTAACTGCCGGGAATTTAGCCGTTACGTCATCACTGTTACAACTAGCTGCTATTACCACTGGGATGGGAGTACTTAAGAATCGTTTACGCAGTGATAACATCGAAGATAAATACTTGGTATTACCTAAATCAAACTTATTGTGATCCCTTCTTTTGTTTACTTGAAGTACTGAGGTCGATTTTGACTAGCAACTAAAAAGCATAAGATTTTATCACATAAGTTGCGTGCATGTGTTATAATTCTGTGCTAGAAAAATAATTTTGGGTCAAGTTAAACTGTTTTATTGATTACAATGGTGTTATTGTCCTAAGTAAAGGTGTGTACTAAATATTAGAACAACCAGTCAACAGGAATGGGTGAATACCGAGGTATTAAGATCATCCAAAGAACCTTATATTTCCAAAGGAATATAAAGGTCATTGATTTAGGTGTATCCTAGCTGTTTCGAACTGTAATATAGACTAGCATTCGCAATAAGTAAATATATTTGACAGCCTCTGTGGCGTGGCGGTAGTGCACGCGACTATCACGTAGGAGGCGGGGGTACGATCCCCGCTCAGTGCAAATATTTGTTTGCATGAATATGGCTATTTCCATTGGTCTGTCTGAGTGTTTCTATGTATTTACAAAAACAAAATATCTGAGTATGTTTATCCGCATTCTAGATTCCATAACACAAGCTAAAAAAGCTTACCATGGGTCAAGATAGCGGTGTGTAGAATGTTATGAAATATTTATATTATGGGTGGCCTTGTAATTGGAAATATATTATCTACACACTTTAATCAAAATATTAATGTTATTAGTCTGTAAGCCTTCCTAAAAGCAATAAATAAATAAATATTGCCGGAAAACAACAGATCCAATGAAATGAAATAATAATTTATGTATATGCCAGAAGGCAGGCAGAGAAAACAGGCAATAATTATATATTATAATGTTTATACCAAACAGTGCATCTACAAATCAAAGTCATAACTAAAACAAACTGCCTGCTTCATGATGCGTGTCTTCAAACAAAACTAAATTACGAGGGGCGCCATTTGTCGGCACTGGGGTGCACGATATATTGTATCTTAGTTACCAGCGGTTGCCAAATTTAACGATACATTCGTACTGATGGCTTTCAAGGCCTCTTTGGAGTTACACAGATGTAGAGGATCTATAAACCTGGCGAATGAAAGAGTAGCCGTCTTGAAAGAAAACTGTTTGCGATGTATTCCATTAAGATTTATTTGGTGTTATATTATTATTTACGCTGATCTTGGTATCAGCGAAGAGTTTATGGTCCATACGTTCGAAATACAATTACGTAGTACACTCTCCTAGACAAGAAAATAGCTACGGAACCACTTGAATAGGTTATTGATTATTCAAATGAAGGTGCACTGTAATATTAAGCGTCGTGGTGTCAATTATATGGTGGATATGTGTAAGGTAGTAGTAAGTACTTTGTGCGCTTGTAATTACTATAATCATTGTAGTTACTAGAACACGGATATTGTAGTGTTTAAAATGATTCTCTGTTCGATAGGCTGAGATTTAAGTGCTTTTGTTGTACCTATTTCATTTTTACTTAAATTACAATGGAAAAACAAATTATATATTTAGAAAGAGTAATAAAATACGGTAGCCTAGTGGTATGGGTAATGGACTGTTGAGACGAGGTCTCGGGTTCGATCCCAGGTTCACCATGGCACACACCAATGACTTTTCGATGCTTTTCGAAGTTATGTGTGTATTTATCGCAGGTTTTTAAGTGCCCGGTTAATGGCAATAGGCTCGCCACCTATTACATTGGGACCTAAACATAAACTGGCGAAATGTGGGGCTAGCACCTCTGCCTACCCCTTCGGGGAATACAGGCGTGAGTTTATATTATGTTATGTTAATAAAAAGATTAATTTAATTTAATTTAAAAAATATAGATTTTTTCGTCACAAAATTTATTTTGTTATTTAGATTTTAGTTTTGTAACTATTGCTGCTGAAATATAAATATATTCGGGATATTTTTGTGACCTTGTAGTAGTAAATCAAGAGATGGATAGAAGCATACAACCATAATTATTTAGGTGTAAAGAAACGTTTAGGCATTATTAAAAGTAAGTAATAAAATTGTTATTGACTTGTTTGGGGGAGAAAATTTTAGAATAGAAATAGTGATTATTTTGTATTTTTTTGCGAGTAACCGTAAGCGATATTCGATTCCTGCGTCGGAAATAAATGTTATGAAACTTTTCTACTAGAAAATGTTAAAATAACCTCATCAGACCTAGGACTGATAACAGAGTCAGATGTCAGTCAAACGTTGATGCGATAACACCTCTTTTGGTTATAAACAGGCGTAAGTACCTAAAAAACAAAGATAATTTCCCAGAGGATGGCACACGTTTTTGAATTGAACAGACAATAAGTTTGAAAACCATTGTCTGTTCAATAAATTCAGTTCGGAGACAAGCTATTGCTTTGCATCTTTTGCCACCCCATTCAATGGGTTTCGGCGTTTGATTAATGGGCCGAAATGGGGGACGAAATAATTTCACATATCTTGACGACACCCCAACGTATTCAAGAAAAAAAATCCAAGTTCTCCCCTGTGACGATTTTTTTTCTTAATGTGTTTTAGATATTTCATTAATTAAAATTTTTGAACTGTGTTGTGCCAGCTTCGTGCGTACTTATTGGTGATGGAATAATGTGCCTTATTTTAAGGTGTGAGAGTTCTCTTTTGTGTAATGACAGTAATGACGTTCATGTATAATAGACAAGCTATTATGAACAATAATTTGTGTCACGGTTCTTCGGCGAGGCGGGAATGAATTTTGAATTTGGAACGGGACACTGAAACTAGATAGCGAGTCAATGAATTTTGACACCTATCTGTATAAGCATAGCGTTCCTTTTTGGAATGCCATGTGGATGACAGCTACAAAAACTCGCACCTACTGGTACATAGTAATATTTTTTTAATTTTTTTATATAAAAAAAATATTAGAACCGAAATTACTAATATTCCCTCTAACCCCTCTAACTAAGCTAAATTGCTTGTGCTAGGACTGGGTTCACGTCAGTAGTGTAATGGCCAGGATTCGAACCCGGGACCACTCGATCGTAAGGCCGACTCCTTAACCACTAAGCTACCGACCGACGGTTTGATTGGTATTTCACGAAACCAATTTTTTTGAACAGTCCTATCTTTGAGGAATGTCATAGGGGGCTTTATCGGGTTTAAAGGGAACACTCCCGAAGCCGAAGGCCTTAGTAGTATCTACTCTAGGTACACAAATTATTGGTTGAAAAAAAAAAACTATTTGGAAAAAAAATGTTTTTCTTATACCGTTCTCTTTTTTGAAAACCGTTACAGATTTTTTTTATCTTTTCAAAATAGCGTTCCCCTTACACCCGATATTATACCAACACGCTACTACTTAAGGGACTGGAGTAAGTAAAGTAGTAATGTCAAGAAAATCGGCAAATTCACATACGTTATTTGAAAACTTACAAAGTGCAAGAGGGTTTCGCAGTGCACTACGGGTGAAACCGAGTACGGGTGCCTAGTATTATTTATAGAAGTCATTGACCTCATGTTAAGATTGAAGAGTTCTATGTGACAAATGATTTTTTTAAAGCTTTTTTTTTCAATAATTACATTTTTCGAATTGTGCAGTGCCTAATATTTATGAATGATCACAATACGTTGTGCTGAGAGTTTTCGAGGGAGATTTCAATTATCATTATATTTGATTTGATTAATGATATATGAAGCAGCTTGTCATAATGATGAATATATTTTTATTCGCGAGGGTAGTTTTTAAGGTAGGGTATCCCTCAGGTGAAGCATTATATCACTCATTCAGAAAAATAAGTAATTTTATAGGCAAATATTATTTTATTTTCAGATATTGTAAAGTAAGCAAACTTGTAATGAATGTGGATAATATGTTGGAATATGTCTTCCTTTTACGTGAGAGACATTATGGCTTCGATTACCGCTCAGGGTAAATATTCCGCTAAATCATTAAGTAGGTACTTGTTTATTAAAATATAAATACACTTATGTCTCAGTATATCTATCCACATTCTAGAACCCAGAATGTCCTTAAATCATGCCGAACCATTAAGACCTGGAACTCCCTGCGAGCCCACGTTTCGTTCTTCCTACAGTCCCGGGTCCTAAAAGCGGGGCGTGAAAAGGCATCTGATGAGGCCGTCAAGCTGAGTGCCACCATTGTTAACATGGTACCTACATGTTTATAATGGTGATCCTCTTTTCGAGATTTTCCCTTTAGCTTATCATCAGAATAGGTAAAATTGACGTGTCCTTTTATAAAAATAATTTTGACAGCCTCCGTGGCGTGGCGGTAGTGCACGCGACTGACACGCAGGAGGCGCGGGTTCGATACCCGCTCAGTGCAAATATTTATATGCATGAATATGGCTATTTGCATTGGTCTGGGTGTTTCTATGTATAATATGTATGTATTTACAAAAAAAAGTATATAAGTATGTTTATCCGCATTCTAGATTCCATAACACAAGCTATAAAAGCTTACCATGGGTCTAGATAGCGTTGTGTAGAATGTTGTGGAATATAAAAAAAAAAAAAATGACGTTTTCGGTAGCACTACGTAGCATGTGTGAAAACTTTTACTTCCTTATCACTACATAGTATACAGCAGTCGCTCTCCGCGTCCCTGTATGCTTATATCTCCAAAACTACGCTACAGATTTTGATACGGTTTCTTTTAATAGATAGAGTAATTCAAGAAGAAGGTTTATATGTATAATACATGTTTAAAATAGTAGAAGGTGCAGCGGGAACAGAATCGGCCGCCACGCGGACGGTAAAAAATTCGCGGTATGAAGTTCGCCGGGTCCACTAGTTTATTTATAACTAGCTTTTGCCCGCGGCTCCGCCCGCGTGGATGTCGGTTATCGCGACCAAACATAGCCTATGTCCTTTCTCATGGTCTAATCTACCCCTATACCAAATTTCATCAAAATCGGTTCAGTGGTTTAGGCGTGAAAGCGTAACATACAGACAGACAGACAGACAGACAGACAGACAGACAGAGTTACTTTCGCATTTATAATATTAAGTAAGCTTTTGCCCGCGGCTCCGCCCGCGTGGATGTCGGTTCACGGCAATTATACGAATTTTTCTCGCCGTAAAAACCATCCTTGAACTTCAACGGGTATTTAAAAAAAGAATTGCCCAAATTGGTCCAGCCGTTGTTGAGTTATGCGCTTACCAACACATTTAGCGATTCATTTTTAATTTATAGATTTACTATTCCAGTCTTTCCTTTCAAAAAGATTAAGTTAACTAAACATTCCCCTGAGTTAATTAACGTCTACATCAAATACGTACTAACGAATGGGCCAAACGAACGATCAAAGGGCCAAATTCACGGCCTGCTAACGACCTAAGCAAAGGCCCACTACAAACCGTAAGGGAATCGCGTCCTCTACCGATAGAATTTCACTTGATCGCTTGAATTCGGACGAATAAAATTTTTGCCGAAATTGAATCGGCCGGCTGGGCAGTAGACCGTAAAATTGGTCGGCACGGTCAGTGCTAGGGACCCTACTATCGAACATCCGAAACTTCGGGCTCGATACGATGAACGGAAGACATAGTAAAGGCACCGTGAATCGTAAATGCCCCTGGTCAGCTGGGGTGCGGAGGAAATGTTTTTTATGTTCCTCATAGGTGGCAGACAAGTACACGGCCCACCTGATGGGAAGTAGTAACCAGGAGCATTATACTCGTTTTTTTATATAAGGACACGTCAATTTGACTTCACCTCCCCTGATTGTAAGCTAAAGACAAAGTATCGGAAAGAGGGTCACCATCGCAAACTCTCTCTCGTACCATGTTAACAGTGGTGGCACTCAGCTTGACGGCCTCGTCAGATGCCTTTTCACGCCCCGCATAAAGGACCCGGGACTGTAGGAAGAAGGAAACACGTGAGCTGGCAGGGATTTCCAGATCTTAATGGTGCGGCATAGGAATGAAACACTGAAACGCTTGGTTCTACTACTCGTACTGAAAAATCGATGCCCTTCTTGAAGAACCCTATATTGTAGTAGCTTGGGAAACCTTATCGGGTAGCCTTGCACCCCGGTAATTGAGACCTGAGTCGGTATGCGGTTTTACCTCCTTTATATCTGCCTTTGGTAGTCGGTATGGAAGGATGGAGTTCGTGGGAATTTCAACACGAAAAAACACACTTTGAAATCATTTCGGTTCTCTTCACGATTTTAAAAGTATTCCCTGAAACCCATTGGCCGAAACTTCGATCCGCAACTACGAATGTTTCGTAGTAGGCCTACGGTTATACGAATCTTCTTCGGCGTTTGGCGGAATTATGGGTATATGTTGGGTGTCGCTTCCAGCTTCTGAATTATACATGGGCTGAAGCGATCTGTGATTTAGTGTCTCGACTTCCGCGCGCGACGTACTTTTGATATATATTCTTTCATATTATAGGTATTGTCAGGAGATATTTTGTTGGTATTCTTGAGTTTCTGATGTATATAGTGTGGAGTAGAGAGTTTAGCTGCCATGTTAATGGTTGAAGGTTCGATTCCCGTTTAGTGAAAATGTCTGTCCGAATGAATATGTTTATTTTACGTTAGTTTGAACGTTTTGTGTATAACCATCATAATCTCCGAGTTAATTTCGGTTTCGGAAAGCTTACACTTAAGAGCCTTGGATCCACTCTTGCTCTTACTTCCGCTTACCTACTTTTCCTGGAGCGAATGCCTTCTAACCCTCCAACCCCGAGAGGAAAGAAAACTTCGTCTCAGGACCTCGTGTAGGATACGATATTTATTTATTATAAAATTCCTGCACAATCTTTTCAACTGTAACATTTGAAAATACTTGAATAATTCTGTTATCGGTTAACCCTTTCAGCGTTGAACTACTCGCAACGTAATTGTGTCCAACTGTGTGGAATACAATCATACTATTTGAAAATTGATTCATCTTAGAATGGACATTGAAAATTGCTTTCCAGCAAATAGTAGCTAAAAATTGCGGTAAGAAGGAAGAAAAATAGGTGAAAACCGAAGTTATTTCAAAAAGAGTGTATGGGTACCATTTCTGCTGGTAAGTCTTCCTCTCGGGGTTGAGAGGTTAGACAGCAGTCACTCCCGAAAAAATGAGAAGATATTTCGGGAATAAAGGGTAACCTAATATGGATTACAATAATATTATTTAAATGAATAAAAATTTGAAAATTTTATTTGAAAGTGGATTTAAATGTAATTTTATTTAATTTGATACAGAGTTCGATCTAGCCCTGTGCTGAATTTCAGATTCCCTTGAGTGTTTCCATTATGTGCCCACGAAACTCTACCCACGAATGTTTCTCTAGCCACGGGGTTTTTCCGAAGTCTACCCACGAAAATAATCAGAGGTTTAAGCGTGATTGAGTAATCAACCTTTAAACAATCTTTCAAATTCATAATATCGGTAGAATAGGAAGTAGATGTTTCATAATTAGGTCATATTTAGTTTATATTTAAACTACAGTAGATTTTAAGCCTAAAATTGGATAAGAGGCAAGTGAGGTGAAGTTCCCAAAGCTTTCACACGTAAGCTGCACAGAGACGAGCTTTTAAGCTAAAATTATTAAGCTCAACTTGCAGCAACGTACACCGTAAAGTAAGCCAGTGACGCAGAGATAACTCGATTGTATTCATTGCAGCTTTATTTATAGAAGAAATGAAATATCCTAGTAATTAACGTGGAAGTTTGTGAAGCTGAATCGATAGACAGATGGAGATATATGTTTAGGTGAATGTTTATTAGTTCCTCAATAATTTGAGAACGACTGATCGGTTTTGATTGAAATTTGGAACAGAAATAGATTATAGTATGTAAGTATATGATATCCAAGTATCACCTCATTCAATCAATCAATCAGCCAATGGGCCTCTCCCAACGTGAGCTATTCCTGGTCCTCCGCCTTCCGTATCCAGTGTGTCCCAGCCACTTTTTATCACAGGCCGTCAAGTTAGGGAGCACCAATTAACGTCCAATGGCACTAAGAAATGGTGGTCTGTATCTTCTGGACTGCACGTCAGCGTTATTGCCATCTAGCGGGGAGCGGTCAATTGATGAACCAAATATAAAAAAAGTAACTAAAACTCACGCCTGTATTCCCCGAAGGGGTAGGCAGAGGTGCTAGCACCCACATTTCGCCAGTTTATGTTTAGGTCCCAATGTAATAGGTGACGAGCCTATTGCCATTAACCGGGCACTTATAAACCTGCGATAAATACACACATAACTTCGAAAAGCATCGAAAAGTCATTTGTGTGTACCATGGTGAACCTTCTTGAAAAACCCGATATTTTTTTTATTTTTAGAAGCAAGTTGCATTAGATATTTAACCCTGTCTCTTATACTAGGGGATCCTGTATCATAAGAGACCCATACCCCTAAGCTACCGCAAGTTAAATACACAATTAATATGATCTGATGTTGTAGTCTGATGAACTGTTCCTATACATATACATATCCTTCCTTTTAAGACTTATAAAATTTACCAAAACTGCCTATCTGGTTTCTTTGTCAATTAAGTTTATATTTCTTTGTTCGCGTTTCCATTTTTTTATACAATACCGAATAAAACAAATTAAATTGCAAGACTAAGAATGAAAATCGAAGCGTAGCAATAACAGCCTTCGCTAAAACAACTATCGCCCCAAATAGCTCTGGGAGCGAAAGTGGAGCCGGCAATAACAAATAGTTATTGTCGGAACTGCTAATAGATAAGAACTAGAAATAAATTGTGGAGCGACTTCCTATGGGTTGTACATTGTACACTACGTAAAGTGTACGCAGTTTTTCTATGTTGTACGTTAGGCGAACAAGGGTTAACGGAAATGTACGGTAAACCGCACAGAATGTTCGGATATTGGTTTTGAATGCAGATAGTTTGTAGTTATTGTGTTTGATGTTTTAATAGAAGGGTTTAACATGATTACGTAATATAAATTTGTAGGCAGGGAAGACTAGTTTTGGTGGACTTTGTTTTAGTTTTAATCGCAACAACAGATTACATAATAGTTGGTATCGTGACTAGCGAAGCCTCTGTAGAGAACTCGGTCAATGGTACCTAAGTAGGTTTGGAATACTACTATTTTCTCTCAATGGTACAAAATGGTCTCTATCTTACCTAATTATTTTGTAATAATGATGATAACCTTCAGCTATAAGAAAGCGACTGAAATAAAAATATTAAGGTTAAATAATTATGATTTTCATTATCTTATTTAATCAATTTAGACAGCCTCTGTGGCGTGGCGGTAGTAAACGCGACTCTTACGCAAGAGGCGCGGGTTCGATTCCCGCTCAGAGCAAATATTTGTATGCATGAATATGGCTATTTGCATTGGTCTTGGTGTTTTTGTGTATAATATGTATGTATTTACAAAAAAAAATCTAAGTATGTTTATCCGCATTCTAGATTCCATTACACAAGCTGTAGAATGTTGTGTAATATGTAATATTTATTTATTTAATTACCAATTTTCAATTTTAATTTTGAGGCAAATAAATGGATTAATTTTGATTCGTGGTCACCCAAACTATGATTAGTGTTTTGAATTGAACAGACAAGTCAAAAGTATAGATTTTTTTTTGTCGTAGTCTATCGTATATTTTTATGTCCTGTGGTAAATAGTGTCTATGGAGGTAACTAAAGAGAAATAGTACTGTGAGGGGAGACTGGGGTAGACTGTCGATCCCTTGAGGGATGGTGCTGTGAATTGTGCATTTTATAGGATTTGACTAGGTTGGCGAAGTGCTACTGAGGTTTTAAATTATAAATTAGTTTCGAATAGTAAATTATTTGAGCTATTTCGACTTTTGGTTTCGTTTCAGTATGCTTCAGAATTTTATGGGAAGGCTACAGAAAAAATAATTAAATTTTCTTTCGTGGGTAGACTCCGGAAAGACATCTGGGTTCATTTAAGAAAAAAATATTGGTGGATAAGGTTTCGTGGGTTCAGAAAGGATATACTCAAAAATTTTAGTATCACAAATTTCGTAAAATAGTTTTATTATAATGGTTTCTAAAAAGTTGGGTTTTATTAGTTGAACTCAATCTTTCTTGAAAATGTAAGTAAAAGATTCAATTATCACTTGATTTTTTTATCGAATAAAAGGTGAATACTTTTTTTTCAACTAGTTGTTGTTTAAATTTCTATAACTAATCAAATACTAGTACCTAGATAAAAATCAATGTTAGTTCGGTCGTATTTTATGCACTCCCGAACCGACCATTCGCTTGCGATAAAACTGTCAATTTATTGCTTGCACTTGCGCGTACGTTCTAGGAATACTACAAATTTTAGTCCGGGGTTCAATCGGGTAGGTAATATAGTTTCTATGGGAATAGGGTAGCTAGGGTAGCAATTGATAGCTTTTATAGCAATCAGATGAACGTACGACATAGCAGAAATATACCTAGGGACACATCTTTTGAGGAAAAATGTCTAGAAGACGTTGACGCGAAACGCCAAACACGGAAGACTCGTCCAAAACCCCCCTACTAAGTAAGTTTGAGCTCTTCTACTGCCATAGCACCCCGTGCTATTCTCATAAAACAGTCCAGAAACGGATACTGTGCATATAGAGCATTTTATTTCAGTACATTTTAGGTCCAAGATACATGTCCCAAGGTGTAAACACAAACAAGCTTTAAATATTTGTTTATACTGGAGATTGATGGCGCTTGGTGGAATCTGCTACACATATTGAATAACACACTTGTACATTTCCACTGAGTTTATTTTAGACCTGACCGGTTTCGCCATACGGCATTCTCAAAGGTTCAAAAAAAAAACCATCAATGTAAACCTTTGAGAATGCCGTAAGGCGAAACCGGTCAGGTCTAAAATAAACTCAGTGGAAAAGTACAAGTGTGTTATTCAATATCTTTAAATATTTGTTCATTACAGTAAAATATACAGAAAAAAAACATCGTTCGTATTACAAATTCACCGCCATAAATAAAATATATCTAAGTATCTACCTACATAGGTATGTATGCTTTTACCCCACTTTATTTTATTTAACCCGTGCACTGCTTCCTGATAAATGAACGGGGTCTGTGCGGCCATCGGATAGGAAATTGATATTTCACTCGAATCGTCGTGTCTCGGGACTCGCTGTCTGGAAATTCATCCGACAGATAGACGTTTCGTGTATAAAGATATTCTTCACGGTTAATAGTATAAATGACATTTTTAAGTTTATATACATTCTGAGGTGACTGTATACTTTATACGGATAATGGGAAAGGATAGTGCTTTTTGGGGGTATATTTTATTACAAGAAAAATTATGGATTAGCGAAGAGTTATGGACATTTACACAGTGTACTTTTGTCAGTCTGTCTCCAACGTTTTTTCTATAAACAGAGAAGGGGTTTTCTTCTCGGAAACGGTGGCGTCAGTTTTGTTAAAAAATGATAGGTATTCTATATACCTTTCGCTCCGAATAAAAGTTTAATGTTGGAAACAGCATGTTGTTTTGATCCCCCAAAACTCAGAGGAAAACTTACACCTGTTTATCAATCAGCAGACGTAGGTAGTGGTTTACAGGTGGATTAGAGCCCCAAAGATTTTGGTGGCGTCCCACCTAAACGAAAGGATAAAGGAAATGATTCTGACTGAGCATTATTTACAACATCACAGCGTATTGAAACTCGTTAAAAAGCGAGGTGAACAAATTGAAAAACTTCCCAACGGACCTTGATCGTTAATGTAGAAAGGCCACGAAACATTTTCTGTAAGTACCATCTAAATTCAAGCTCTTTAAGAGTTGTTTTTATTTAAACACGAACTCTTTGGATATTTCAATAAATAGAAACGAGAACGTTAAATAAGTTTTAATCATCAAATTCTTCATCACAAAACCGAGTTGCTTATTCAATAATGCGGCGATTATTGGAAAATTCCTTCGATGAAGCCTTCGGCCTTTGTAAACGCCCTCACTTCGGGGAAAAAAATTAAATATTAAGTAATGAACGGAACAAATAAATGAACCGCTCCCCGGAGAATTCCTTTCATGAACTCCTTTTAGGACGTCTAAGAGTTTTAATGAGACCCATTGAACCGCTTTTCAAACTCAAATAAAAAGATCATAAAAAAAAAATAACGAAGTTTAGGTAGTAAAAATTCGGCCACCCTTTGAAGGAACTAATTGTGTCGGTGCTGTTTAATATTCCCTGAATGTGCAGTTCCGTTCGGATTTAAGGGATTTCAGGAAGATTTCAACTTTTCCCTGAAACGTTGCTTTGTTGTGAAAAAAATATTTTTTGTAATGTAATCAATTCTTCTTATAGGATTTATTAGGGTGTGATCGTCTTATAACGTAAACACAACAGTATATTTATAATTTTTCCCTTTTATCAGGCTCCTTAGATTCAATTATTTGCATCATGTGAAATATTAACCCTTTTCAATTAACCCATAGGAACGTATTCCTGGGATAATCTATGTGCAATTTCAAGATTTCATCCCATCTCTTATGCTATCTAGATTCCATCATTTATTATTAGATTTAGATCATGGCCTACAATTACAACCAAGGTTTTACGCACAGTTGTTGTGCTTGCTACCGTTGCTGTACGATTCCTGAGGAGCAAGTTAGGTCTGATTTTTTGCCTTTATCGGATAATCAAACGACATTACAATGGTAAATGCTTAAGATAGTTGCGTTATAACATAACAATACTTGACAGTCTCTGTGGCGTGGCGGTAGTGAACGCGACTACCACGCAGGAGGTGCGGGTTCGATCCCCGTTCAGTGCAAATATTTTTTATGGATGACTATTTGCATTGGTCTGGGCATAATATCTATGTATTTACAAAAAAAGTATATAAGTAAGTTTATCTGCATTCTAGATTCCATAATACAAGCTATATAAGCTTACCATGGGTTTAGATAGCGTTGTGTAGAATGTTTTGGAATATTTATTTTTTAATTGTGACAACCATTTTCCACGACTGGATTTCGCCGTCTATTTAAACTGATCATAACCGAGCTAAATAATAATGAAACTAATCACTGGGAAAATCCAGCCCATATATAATAAACAAACCTGCAAATAACAATCATTAGAACTCTTTGATATTGCATTTTCGGTCAAAATATTCTTACACACGAAACTCATTCCACATAAACACAATCTTCATAGTTATTCCAAAGTTAACGACACGTGCCAACTCGTTTTATTGCAATTAACTTAACGTCCTATAAACTGGCTGATTACTTTACGATGGTATAAAATCCGCGGTTTTACATTCTGGTCCCAACCCTACACCGCTGTGTGGTGGAATTAAGGACCGAAATAAATGTTAATATGCTGAAAACAAAATTTTATTGTTTTATTTTATGTATGCGGAAAATATGTAAGGTAGTAAAAATGTTTTGTTACCAGGTGGCATGGTTTTGTAAGTAAAGTACTATATTATAAATGAATAGTGGGTTCAAGTATTAGTATGCTGCGATACATAAGAGTTCGTTAGTTTCTTTCAATGTTATTTACAGTTCCAAGACTACATTTCGTTTTCCTCCCCTCCCTGATTTTATAGTCTTTTCAGTAAAAATATTTTGTACGCAGTTACGATAGCAAAATCATCTGGAAATATTAATTTGGTAAAAAAATATTTTCAAAAAATAATGTACGGAATAATGTTCAGGTGAAAGGAATATTGTATGAGAGTTGTAAAAAAAATTTTTTAGCCAAATTAATACTTCCAGATGATTTTGCTATCGAATCTGTGCCCAAATTCTTTTATCCGAAACGACTTTAACATCAACCAGTATATCAGTAACATAGAAGTGTCATAAGTTATAGAATTACTTTTAGGTGTAATGTGTGATTGGTAGTACACAATTAAACTGTTCCCAAAAATTCTATAAAATGATTATGAATTGAATGAAATGACGTATACATTTATAAGTATTTAATTTATCCTATAAATTCTCACGAGTTATATTTAGAAGCCGTTAACAAATCCAAGAAAATAAACCCATTACAGTAAAAAGTAACAAATTTGAACAAGATAATTTGAACAGCAAGAATTATACTGCAGTCGCTAATATTTAGTATCTTGTTTGTCTGTTTGTTTACATAACGTGCACAATCTATCAACTGCGTCCACGCGAGGTTAATTTATTGCTTGTTTACCTCATGCACTAATGTCATAAGCATAAAATAGCAAGTTTTCCAATAAACATTTTGTCAAAGAATCGTCGGGGTACTTTTGACCCACCCATACATTTTAGTGTTGACAGTTTATATTATCTCACATTGTCACTATGGGGCATTTGTTGCTTTTATGTGGCTGTTCGTATTGTTAGTTTTTTTAACAACTTCTGTACTGAATGGGATGGGCTTTTACATCAAATGGTATATTATGAGGTTATTTTGTTAAATTTTCTTTTATAGCTATGGTTGCAAAGAAGTACATTATAAACTAAATGATTTTTAAGTTTGGTCACTGAAATCACTGACATAGACGTTAAAAAACCATTCGCTTATTTTCTTTTTTCATTTTACCTTCGTCCTCTTCGTGCTGGTGCTACGTGTAACTTCTGACGCTATTAGCATTTACAGACTACGGTTACCATCGGCTATCGAATATATTTGCTGACTTCAGTGGCATAAAAAATCGAACAGAAATCAAAACACAGATATACTATCTTCACATGCAAGGAATAAAAAAAATTGAAATGATATTGCAAAAATGGTCGATTTAACTTTTCCAATTAAGCGAGTACGATCAACGGGGGTCATTCTGACCCATATCCGGAGTCGGTCGCCTCTGACCGGTTCGAACCGGTCCGAATCTGACCGGCACGCTCCGGTGCGTTGCCGAAATGAAAACGTTTTGTGGTGCCGTTCGTGTGGAATAATAAAGAAAAATAAAACTTGATGTCGAATAGTTTAATACAATTGATGGTAGGTTTTGTGTTTAAATGGCGCTTTTATGTAACCACTTGTGGCGTGTATTTTAAAATTGTGGTCGGTTAGATAAACGGGTATTTTCAGTAGCCGTTTTCCATAGAACACACAATGTAACAAATTTTAATAAATCGAATACATAGGGAAAAAGAAGAATCATCTCGGGGGGACTCGAACCTGTAGTCTTTCCCTTACAGGGGGAATGCCTTGACCAATTCGGCTACCGAGACAGAGAGAGTTAGCATACTTAATGCTGTAAAAATTCTTTCAATTTTAATAAATCTCTATTTAAAAATAAATAATGAAATATTCTGAGAACATTCTTCACAGCGCTATCTAAATCCAATATAAAATAATTTAACTAGCTTGTAATATTAGCTGTAATATTGCTCAGCTTGTAATATGGCTTGCCAATAGAAATGGTACTTAATAATTTATTGCTCGTTATTTTTTTTACATGTCTTTACAAGTACATTCAATGACAAAAGTGACTTAACACTAATAGGGGGTTTCAGTTACCCCAGATTTGTAGTACTTTTAGGCAACAGTTACCGCTTCCTATCGACTTGGTTTTGGTTACCAACTTCATACAATAATTAGAAATTTTCCAAAACAAAATTAAAAAGATCGATTCTCTTTTTTATTTCTTTTTTTTATGACCGATATTCCCTTTAACCGTTTTTTGTTGGATATCTACTATTGGCTCAATTTTCTACGAAAATCTTAACCATTATTGTCTCATCGCGTCGTCATTGTCAATGGTTAACGCGGGAAGTGAACCCGTCTATTTGTGGAGACCACACATTAAACGATAGTCCTTTATTTTTAGAAAACAATTTTTCTTCTCTCGATGCATGTGGTGCAAGGCAGTCACTTTTCTGTGTTCAACCGTTTAATATCTGATGTAGGAATCATTTATTTTTTATTCAAAAAGAAAGACTGATTTAGAAGCCCATTATAAAATAGGTTTCTTTTTTGAAATAGAAATTTCATTCTCATTCAAGCGTCATTCCGAAAATAAAAACAACCGTTGCATCCAACGTTTATATTTTGAAATTCGAAGTTCGCTCTTGTCTTATTTTTTATTTTGTGGCTTTTACTATGTCCCAATATCAAAAAGAAACCTCATGACAGAACCTCATTCGTTAGTAAGCAGGTTTCCTAGCTTGCACACCTGCAAGCTAGGAAACATCAAGTCATTTCACCCGTTTTCCGAACCCAACCTCACCAGGTTGGGTTCAGAAAACGGGTGAAATGACCCACACAGAACGGCAGATCACCCACCCGGTGGCTAGCTTCCTCACTGGATGGAGGTTAGATGAAACTATGAAGGTCTTAGTGGGGTCCCATAATAATGTTTTATATTTTATATAATTATTATAAATGCGAAAGTAACTCTGTCTGTCTGTCTGTATGTTATGCTTTCACGCCTAAACTACTGAACCGATTTTGATGAAATTTTGCATAAGAGTAGATTAGACCTTGAGAAGGGACATAGGCTTTATTTGGTCCCGATAACCAACATCCACACGGGCGGAGCCGCGGGCAAAAACTGGTGTTTTATATGTGTATCAGACTATAAATACTCCTGATATATGAATTACCCTCTCTTTTCGAAACCCACTAACTTTCATTAAGTGAGTGGGCAGAGAGGTTTCTAGTTGTTACATAAGGACTTCAAGTTTTCCAACACTCCAACTAACTTTGAACAAAGTGAACCGCAATGACGTCACCAAAACAAACACAGACTTATTTATCTACAGACAGGGTTGTCACGTCAACAAAACCGACTTCAAGTAACGCAGTGGAAACAAATTTTTCCTATCTCTATAAAAAAAGGTCACATCGAAACGTCAATTCGTTTCGGAGCCTTCTTAGATGGAATTGTCTGGAAGGTACCAACGCGACAATATATTTGCATGAGTTGACATGCCAATCTCCTTATATTTGAGCTTATCAACGCACAATTCGCCTTCATTCAGACCTAAATTGTGTTTGTATCTCGAGGGCTTCGACATAAATAAGCTTCCGAATATCGTAGTTTGTACAGTCGCTGTCAAAAGTTGGTGATTACTGACAAATTTGCAAAAATAATTGTCGATTTACTTTTGAAATTATGTAGGTATTTCATTAAATAATTCATGTATATTATGTATTTTGTAAACTTCCGAGACTAAGGCCCGTATTCTAGAATGACACTCAGTCTGAATCTCGATTTATCTGCGGACAGATTGTATAGGCCATATGTCAAACTATCAATCTGTCTATAGAATCTGTCATCAGATAAATCGTGATTCAGGCTGAGTGTCATTCTAGAATACGGGCCTAAGTGTTTCATTGTTTTTTTATTTTATCTGAGGTTTAAGAGATGATAAAAATATTCATTTATCAATATATAATGACATATTGAAAAAAAAAATCGGGCCAAAAGCACTTAATGATAATAGAGAAAGCTCATGAACTTTTTAAGGACAGAAGCAGATGATCGGTTGTTGCATGCCTATCCTGTAGAGATGAGAAAAGTGAAATGTGTAAGTATAACATTATCTTTAGCCAAGGTGATTGGTGAAATCCTGAAACATGTAACACTACTTTTGTAACCGACTGTACACTTCGATGTTCAAATTGTCAGCTTGTTACAGTACCTTTGTAAGAAACTATTTAATAGTTCTATATCACAATATTTGTCACTGTAGATGTTTTATTGATTGTCTCATGTCTCAGTCTGTGTCCGAGACTTGAGACAATCATCGAATATCTCAATAGTGCAGTGGCAGAGTATTTTGCTGCTTTGCGTTCAGTCCTGGTTTGAGTTCTCAGTGTCAGGCAGTGATGGTAATTCTGTTATGTCAAAAACTAACTAAAATACGCAAAAAATCTCTAAAATTTATTATACAACCCGATTATATAGTTATTTTATAAAAAAATGTATACAGTTTCGATAGCAAAATCGTTTGTCAAAATTAATTATACACCCAGAGTCTATACTAAATTTTAGAGATTTTTAGCGTATTTTATTTAGTTTATGACACAACAGAATTGGCATCAGTGTTCCTTTATTTAATGTTTTTACAGATATAGTCTGACATACCACAATAGGAGTTTTTTAATCTAGGAATACGTTTCAGTGAGTAGCGGGAATTGGGTAAGTATTTCACGCAAGCATAGCCGCGGGCAACGGCTACATATTAATAATATAATTATGACATGCGGCTTGAATACAATTTCATCAAGATCCTTTAAGCGGTTCTTAAGTTATTGAGTAACAAATATCTGACAATCCATCAAAACTTCCGCATTATTTAAAAATAAACTAAAAGTCATTCAACTTTGATTTAACCCTAAACTGCTCGAGCTCGAAAATATTAATTATTCAACTAAAACATTTTGTACAAATACTGATTACCGTTTTAATACCTAATATACACAAACACCGGCGATCCCTTTTTAGTTGCTTAATCTGACTCAACAAACAATTTCAACTAATGGAGATAAAACGTATTTGAACACAAACACGTATTTATTGAGCAACCATTATTACTACAATTAATATAAACACATCATATTTTTTGATAATAAAGGCATGATATATTATTAATGTGAATTAATAGTAGTAGATATCAAACGTTTAAAACCGATTTAGACCAAATCCCGTTAACCTTGTCCTAATTAAAGTTCCAATCAACTCTATGCCTGGGAAGTTGACACGACTGGCCAAACAGTCGACGGCCTGCGGCTGCACCAAGTATGACGACCCTTAAGTAAAGCCGAAGTCAGTCGAACTTTGCCGAGGGAGTCCGAAGTGGGCACGAGCATTCGCGATCAATACCCCACACTGGCACCCGCGTTTCGCGTCAATTCCGGGGGCAAAAGTCACGCTTAGGGATAGCCGTCGATTTTGGACGGTCAGGGTCCGATTGAGAGCATGCCTTGAACCTTCTACGTACCTACATACGTCTTATTTGTATCTTTGTGTACATGTACACACATGTACTCACAGTGTTTTTAACACCTCACTGCCGCACGGCATCGAGATACGCGTGTCAGTTACGTTACACGTACCTTGTCAAATGTTCTGTATCATTTTAGATACACACGGTCCATTGAATTTTGGTACAGTGTATCAGTTACGTTCACGGTTTAATACATTTGATATGGTTGGATTGAGTTGCAGATTCGATTCAAATTTTACGATTGTGTACCACTAATTTTAACATTTGTTTTTTTTATCATGGGTATTGAATATAAAGCTCGGTACATGTAATAAATTTGATGTGTGAGATGTTAGATTGCGTGTTCATATAAATACAAATAAGGAACAAATAAGGAAGTGAAGGCCGAAGAAAAATAACACACGAATATAAGCAGTAAAGAAAATAACATATCAACAAACTTATACCTATTACGACAAAAAATATTTGCACTAACTGAACAGTTATCTATATTAAAAGGGGCTGGAATACAGAAATAATATTGTGATATATTTACCATAGAAAAAGTGTAAACAAGGCAAGAGAAGTATGGCGGATGTACACAGAAACGCCGAGATAAAATTGTTGGTCCTTTTGATAAATAGGTCACGAAAGCAATGTCAAGTAACATCGCTGGGGCGTTCCAGTTCCAACACACATTTCGCAGACTTGAAACGACAACTTAGTTATAAATGTACAAAAACATGACTCAACACACAATAGTGTGACTTAAACGATACAATAGCGAAAATGGAACAAAATGTAACAAAGTCTTTTCTCTATTTTTCATCAAGTCACGTCACTTAAGTCAGTTCTATATAAGTTTATAAAAACTAAATCTATTTGAAAGAATACATTGAACATAAGAATGAAATCGATTATCCGATATGCTATAAAGACAGCTAAATGTTACTCGATTCAAACATCTTGAGCGTAAGTAGGTCATGGTCGAAACATTACTGAGGGAGAAAAAATACTGTCCCCTTTGGCGGGAACATTGTGAAATTAAAACGTCGCTGTAGGCAAAACTAGAGCTTTCACAGAATAAGGATGTCATTATCGCAGTATACGAAATTCGTGAGAGTGAAAAAAAAAGACAAAAAAATATTTTGTGTGCCCCCAGCGCTGAAAATTTGGATGTTTTTCGGCAACACCGTCCTAATTGTGAGACCAAATTAAAAGAATTGTTTTAATACTGGGAAGACTTAAATAATATTGTATCTTAGTAAAAAATGTCCTTCAATTATGAGCCCACTAAAAACAAGGCTGTGAAACGGAAAAAAGAATCGTTTTGAAACGTTTTCGTCTTAATGGACGCATATTATTTTTGTTATTATTCATGTTATACAAAATACAAAATATCGCCTATATTATTAGGGAAGGTTTTTAGGTTATTTAACCTTTTATGTACTAGGTAGCAAAATAATGACTTCTGTTAATTTTTGTAACTTAAAGTATCAAACACAAAGTTTACTTCACTAAGTTGGCTTAACAGGACTCAAATGTATTTTAACCCCTTTTTCAACCGAAGACAAAACCAAAATGGGTATTTATAATAGTCATATTTTCGTTAAGCTATTGTAACAATAAAATCACTACAATTTAATTAACAGAGTGCAATATATTCTCAACCTTCCTTTTGATTTGTTTTTCGAATTTTGAATTGTGCCAATTTTGTACAAAATCTTTGTTAGCAGTATTACACAAGTAATAGTGCAAAAGAGTCACAACTCGAAGTGCAAAAGAGTCACAATTCGAAACACGCTACGTGCCTTCTTCCTAAGTTCGCTTTGTATGTCAAAAACCGATTGCATAGCCTCACTAGCACTCACAAATGTGAGACGTGTCCACTTTAATCTGAATGGCTGCACACAAGCGCGAATATTCAGGATTACAGGACTTTGACCTCTTACCTGGGTATGCTTGCGTAATATTGAGTATGTTTACGTTTTGATATTACAAGTACGATTTCGTTTTACGTTTTGGTGTTTCGAGAATTGAAGATGCATTCCATTATAAAAAGATTTGTAAAATATTTTAGTGTTAATCAACTTATGGCGTTGACTGTACCTATAGGCATATGCACGTGATATACTTACACTTGTAATACTAATGGGGTTGGTAGAGGTTTATTAACACCTACATTTTGAGAACTGTTTTTCGGTTTTACACAGAAGAGGAAAGTAGTTGTATGTATTTTGAATGTCGGTTGGTGAACAGCCCTAACTCTAAAAACCGTGATGATGTTACAATATAGGGTTTAAGTTGTGTTACGCTAGTGTGTGCGAGTTCAATTTCTGCAAGAATTTTTGGCTTAATTTGTAATGTGTAATACTATTGTTACAGAAAACTATTATTAGGGTACATATACATTCTCAACAAAAAAAATACACAATACGGTCTTAGAAATGTGTCCTATCACATAATGAAAACGAAATAAAGTTTTTGAACATAAAAATAAATCATCGATTTGCCAACCCTAAACTGCTCAGCGAGTAATAACGCGCCAAATTCACACTTAGTTGCATAACAAAATTCACACGTCGCACATTTTGGCCAAACTACCAAGCGCCGCCGGTTACCACAGTGCACATTTACTGCACACTTTATTACACCTAAACAATCCTTTTGGCAACCCTACTAACCCTGAATCTGCAGCGGTAAAATCGTTGCACCGAATTCACAGACGGTTAAGGCGTAACAAAATTCTCACGGGCGCATGCATCGTAAATTTACAGTAGGTACACGAGAGGGTAAGTTGTGTACTTTAGTATGGTGAGCTTTTACGATACGGCTTAAGTAATAAGCTCCGCTCAGCTTAGCTCTCACGTGAACGCTATAAAACTCCGCGTTTAAGTGTTAGCAGGACGAGCGGTGACGGGTTAATACTGAGTCCTTGGTTTTCGATCTTAAAGATAAGCTAGTTTAATAATTTTATGTTTTGTTATTGCTGGTGGTTTTAGTTTTATAATCACACTCTTTCTTGTTACTTTAAAAAAAAATGCGTATGACGTGTTTCCTTGTGAAGTGGAATGCAAGTCACCAGGGGCCAGGAGTCCCTTAACACAATTCCTGCCAGCTTGCTCTGCATCCAATCCAATACTCCAACATTTCCACCGGTTTGACTTTTGTGTCACCCTATCTCTTTTAATGTTTTTTTTTGTAAATTGATGATTTTCTGTTTTCTACTGTTAACACCTATTCTCAAATAAAAAAAACAAAGTGCATACATTTGGTGTATAAGTAAGCATTTTGCGATCAAATAAACTAAACATACAGAGTTATCAATTTTTATTCGGCTATTAATTGACAAATTTATACTCATTTTGAAGTCATCTCATCATCTCATAAACTCACGCCTGTATTCCCCGAAGGGGTAGGCAGAGGTGCTAGCACCCACATTTCGCCAGTTTATGTTTAGGTCCCAATGTAATAGGTGGCGAGCCTATTGCCATTAACCGGACACTTATAAACCTGCGATAAATACACACATAACTTAGAAAAGCATCGAAAAGTCATTGGTGTGTGCCATGGTAAACCTGGGGTCGAACCCGAGACCTCGTCTCAGCAGTCCATTACCCATACCACTAGGCTACCGCAACTCAATAACCCTTAAATGCGAAATGATTATACACATTACGTCACAACATTAAGTAATCTGTATTATAATTTATCAATAGGTATTTGTTCACTGTATCAGTGAAATAATTGTATAGAATTAGTACTTACGCAAATATTTGCACTGAGCAGAAATCGACCCCGCGACCCTTGACTTAACAGTCCAACGCCACACCATACACGCCTCATATGCATACTGATATTTTTTTATTTTTTTTAAGAAGAAATATTTTGAATATATTCAAGTTTTTTTGAGTAAATTGCTTTAGATATCAATTACTTTTTATACCATAACTCGATTTTAATGAACAGTAAAAAAACAGTTTTTGACTTGTACCACAATCTCAAATCTAGAATATACTCTGTTAAATAACAATTTCTAGTCTACTAGTTCTCACAGAACTGCCTAATAAAAAACATAAGTATATTAGATCTTAGATACTATGAATAAAAATTAATTCGTCTCCGCGAATAAAAAAATGTTAATTCAACAGCAATATATGTATGTACCCATTGGTACCCTGGAATGAAACAAAGGGACCAATGGGTACCTAGGAGATACAGGTTAATATTAATATATATTTCAGTGACATATTCCTACCCCTGGAATAAATGTTACAGGCAATAATATGTGTGAGTTCAGGGAGATTAAGACCTATTATTAATAAAGACCTATTATTAATAAAGACCTATTATTAATTTGGTTTCTCATACCGCACCGCAGCGTGTTCCACAAACGTGAAACACAATATTATTCACTAATTAACGTAGAAGCAATTTATAGGCGCCATTTGGTAAATCTTCTTCCGTCAATGTTCGCTCGATGCTTGCCAATTAATACATAATTAAAATAGCTTTAGGTAATTACTTTAACATAGATAGGTACGAGTAGATAGGTACTCGTGTTGTTTTAGGTGGTTATTTTTTTTAGATAATATTTATATAATGCAGAAATTCTGTGGCGTGGTGGTAGTGAAAGCGGCCGCTACGCAGGAGAATGTGAGAGTGCGAATATGACTATTCGCATTTGTCTGGGTATTCCTATGTATAGTATGTATGTATTTACAAAAAAAAGTATCTAAGTATGTTTATCCGCATTCTAGATTCTATAACATAAGCTAGTGAAGCTTACCATGGGTCTAGATAGCATTGTGTAGAATGTTGATTAATATTTATTTATTTATAAATAATAAATAAATAAATATTCACAATAAATATTCACAACATTTTACACAACGCTATCTAGACCCATGGTAAGCTTTTATAGCTTGTGTTATGGAATCTAGAATGCGGATAAACATACTTAAATACTTTTTTTTTGTAAATACATACATATTATACATTTATTCATAGAATGAGAAAAAAATTTAGGTATTAAAACACAACCAAAAAAATAAACTTCACGCTAATAGCGCTTAGAGCTAGTAGAATCTGTATAAATTTTCGGTTTGATGGGGTTCCAAATATCCGAGACCGTGACAACTTTCTAAGAAAACACCCTAATCGACTCTGGCATTGAATCAGGACACTTCGTGCACAGTACTAGCATTGGTTTTCAACAATCTACAAATCCATATGAAATGCGATATATTACTACTTTAACTTAACTCAAGTAAGAAAGATACGTCACTTAACAACAAAACTACAAACATTACATGAACAAACTTTGTGAACTAGTCCATAGTTCAGTTGTTATCCAAATTACATTCTATAATTAGTACCAGAAAAAAAAAACAAAACAAAAAGCCAGCTAATCACACATGGCAGTAATTATACTTATCTACAATTCACTTTGATTATGTACGGCACAAATGGGGACAATTTTATGACCTGCGCAGACTAGCGACTTTTGTCCTTCAGAATGGTACACACTGTATTGAATAACACATGCGATAGATTGCATGTACGTACGAACACACGTATGAAAATCTCGCGAAAAACCGACGATGTCGATAGATAGCACTAGATTGAAGTAAGGGAGTCCTCGAAATAAAACAAAAAAGAATTAATATGACTAGGTCTTTTTTTTAACTTATCTTTTTATGAAACTTTATGTGCATAACAACACAACAATATATTATAATCTTAGAAGATTTACTATACTTCCATATATTATATAATTTGTTTCATTAAATTTTTAGGCTACCAACGATCTTATGCTATGTGACGCTTAGAAGTTGCCACAGCCACAGACTTTTGCAGCAGTAACTTCCCGGGGGACATTGTGTCCTCTGTGGATAAGAGTCCCTCGTCTGCCCAGGCCATTAATGACTCACTTCACGTAGCAATAAATATTCTATTTTTGTTTCACATCTCGTCCGCGCCGTGATGATTGCTTGCTTCTAAAGTATTAAAAGGGTTAAGGTATGGCGACGCTGTTTAATTATTACTTAGACGAGTGTACTGTTTGCGGGTGGATAAAAATTTTGGGTTGGGGACGTATTTTCGGGGAAATCTTGTCCGAAAGTGAAAAGACAAAGGATTGAAGAGGGTAGTGTTTAATCTTGTTATGTTATACTTCAAATATAATGATGATACATGTAGTACTGCTACTGAAGTATTCCGTGTACCGAGATCCTTGTTGTGGTCCATAACAGTTATGTAAGTTTTTATATGTATAAAAAGGTAAGTATAGTTTTGATTGTGATAATCAGGAAAACAAAATCGATTCTGTTGAATTTGTTTCTACTAAAATAATAAATCTAAAAATTGTATGTCACCTTGAAAACCATATCAATTATTATTTAGGTTTCCAAAAGAACAAAAAATATCAGATGCAAGCCATAATGATATTAAATACCTAGTGCAGAAATGTTCTGTAACAACTTAACGCCATAGAATAAAAAATACAGTCACTACTTTAGTTTAGTAAAAATGTACGAAGACACTTCATAAAGTGGGACCAAAAACAACACAAATTATAATTAAAAGAAGCTACAATAACTTTTTGATATCTGCAAGTTTATAGTTCTATCAATCATCTTGATGAACTCTAAATTAAACATTTCAACTGACTAAACTTGTATAAAATGACAAGTTGGGAACAATTTCAAGAAGTATGACAAGGCTTTTAATATTTTAGCAGTCTGACGTTAGAAAGCAATTTATTTAGATGAATAAAAGTCCGTAAATTTTGAATATTATTCAAGACAACTGTTTATTTATAAGCATATAATTAATAATTTTCACACCATTTGGGTAATGTTTACTCTTAGTTTCAATTGAATGATTGGATGATGATGATGCTACGGTGACGTTATTCACGGGGACAAATAGGTGCCTTTAAATAAAACCTTAAAATAAATAAGCTTATATTAATTAGTCCCCTACTAGGGGACCAATGGGCACATAGGAACCGAATCTACGTCTTTTATTCCTTGAGATGAGTTGTAGGAGAAGGAAGGGTAATGCCCCATTTATAAAACGAGTGATTTCAATACAATTAGAAAGAGTAGTTAGTAGTAGTTTAATTACAAAAGTATTCAGCGATGAGGTTCGTTTTAAAAATTCGATTGTCTTCAAACCATACGTTTTAAATACGTAATAGTATTGCATCTTACCCTGGGTTACATTACAACTAAAACTTGCCCTTTAGAGTCGGGTATCCGCTCTCACAGAACAGACATAACTAGATGTATATACGTGTATATCCTACTTAGGTATATTAAATTGATCAACATCTGCAGCTCAACATAACATGATCAATCGTGGAGGCAGCGGCGATCAGTACAATTAACCGCCAATTATTAATAGGAGCGGCTGAGACGGAGGACATGTTGGGTACAATTAGAGGCTGTTTTGTTTAATTGATGGATTACTAATTGTTCTCAATCGATTAATTAAGTTTGGAATAGTTTTGGAATACTATTTGGACGTATATGACAAAGACCTCCCAAGACAACGTCACTTTGACTTATGGGACTAATCCCACCCAAATTTCCACTAAGGTTTAAAGTTACTGTATCTACATACTCGTATACTAACATTAATATTACCTACTGACCCACGAACCTTTTTTTTCGTGCGGAGCCCCCTCGGATACCTTGATGTTATGTCGGACTCGAAACGACTAAAACCGCATGCCGACTGAGGGTCGTCGTGGTGCTAGGCCGGAGGTGAAGTTGTCTTCGACATATCCGTCGCACTCCGGCTGACCCAGGGCCATCACTTAGACTGTAAGGGATGGCCCTGGGTGAGCCGGGGTGGGGCTCTCAAGCAACGACACTCCAGAAATTACAGGGAAACGAAAATACCTCTCTTACAAGTTGGTACTCATACTGATTAACAAACGAGGCCTTCTTTTCTTGGTTCTTAAGTGACTGCGATCTGACAACCTACCTTGAGGAAAACCTGTACCAGAGCCTTCTTCTGCCAATCAGCATGTGTAACGTATCGACTTGCAGTTGACTTTGTTGGGTGTATACACCCCTGCCCCTTAGACAAGGCTACAATTCGCTAGCTGGCGTATCTTGGAATAGAATTTCGAATGTATGGGATTTGAGGTAGGTGACATTCGTTGACGTCTGTCATATACGTCAAATCCCAGCGAATTGACACTTGTCTAGAGGAGCTGCACCACTCCTTCAGAATATTAAAGCGCAATATAATTCCCAACCCTCAAATACCACCAAATATATCATAAGAACTATTAACAGTTCCCAGTTTCCCACCCAACCCTATACATTTAACGTTCGTTCAGCTTTAGAGACCTGAAGTGTTCCAGTCATTATTTCAGTAAGGATTAAGTGGTTTTCAGGGGAGCAGAACAGCTGTCGGCATCCATCAAGAATTCGGGCGTCGTCGGGAATTTCCGAAAGGGCTGTTAAGATTTTTGCCCCTTGTTTATTTTAAGGAAATCCTTCGGCAAAGGAAGCTCGGGTTTCGGTCTAATGATAACCAGTCGAAAGTCGGTCGCAATTGTTTGGGTGACCAAAATAATCCGTATTGATTTTTGTGGTGAGATATTGTGTGTTTAGTACACTGTTGTTTCTAAGCTTTTGTTATGGTAAGCCAGTTGTCGTTTGCGGCTTCATTCCTGTGACATTTCTAACTATATTCTGACTGTCCTGTTTCTTTATTACTAAAAGAAATGTTTTGTTTTTTACTAAAGGTTGGTTTTTCGGTCAGATATTTACCTACAACATAGAGGTAGATACTATGAACCAAAATTACTAGAATTCACGCTACCCGATAGGAGAGGATTGCCGTCGTCGGCAGTGTCATGGTCAAGAGTTGAACCTGGGACATCAGGCTCATAAATCCAAACTTCTTTGCGAATAAGCCACTTGCTAATCAATACAGTTTGGAGCACCTCGGTGGATGGTGGTTCAAAGTCTATGGACATTAGGAAGATTTTTTGTACACAGATATATCATTGTACCAATATCAAACAATACCATGAACGGGTTAAGGTATTATCTTTTATATACAAACTTAAATAATAATTTCTAAGCTAACATTCTTGAAACGAAATTCTACACTTCCAGAGCAATAACTTTGTATTTAGTTAGGAATAACATTCGCGATAGTATGTAAATACAAACGTACACGTATAAACAACTTAGTTTAAGAAGTTTAAGCTTACAGAAGTCTTATACACGCAAAGTTGTTACATTATTATTTTAAGGCGAGTTGCGTTGTAGGGACACACGGTTAGACTGACAAGCGAGCATGTTCAAACCTTCGAAATTATTAATATTTGTGTAAATAATATAGTAACAGTTATGAGTATTAAAATAGTATATAACTATAACAAAGTAACATATATGAACGTCAAAGTAACACTTATGAAAGTTAAAATAGATTCTAATAATGATACTACACTGTGTAATGCAGTAAGTAGTGAAGTGTCAAAAGAGGATGTCGCATGTTGGTTTGAATAATATTTTTAGTAAGTCATCAGTCATTTAGAGAGATACGCATTATAACATAATTTAACGTGAAGTGTGTAATTATAATTTTTAACAACAATCTGGTAAAAATAAAAAAGACCAATATTCCCGGGTCGGACTTGCATGAAATTTTGTACAACGAGCTTAGAAGACGGCAAAAGGATCAGCCAATACATAGTTATTACTAACATAGGTTTGAGTACGTATTATAAAAAGAAATGAAGTATACACACTACCTCTATTATCATGTGTCAAGTTCACCGTTCTCGCACGCCGTGTGTTCACACAATAACATAATTAGACTCCAGTAATGAGCTAATGTCGCGAATATTCCTCGCGAAATTTGTTTCCAAAGCCTCACGGCTTACTTTGTCAGTTTGCCTCGGCTTAATACTCGGTTCATATGACAAATTGTCTTGTTAACTGTCACCGATTGAGGCCGTTGAAGTGTTTTGAATTTAGAATACAAAATGTTTTTAGATTTACCTAATAAGTGTATGCTTTCGAGCCTTCTCGGCCTGAGAAGTGTTACCTTACTTAGAACGGCTTGATAAAGTGCATGAATCCTGACTAATATTTCCGTCTTATTTACTTGACTGTGTGTGACTGTGTTTAGTAAAACTCTATAGAGGAGTTTCTAATACTAAGAAAAAAAAAGGAATTCGTCAACTTTAACATAGGTAAAGTCATAGTTCTATAGGGATTCGTGTACAGTCATAATCAGAAAGATGTTGATAAACAAAGTGTTCAAAATTATCTTAATTCCTTGGTTTACCCCCTTCCTGTCATTTTGAGACTTTGTGGGTCAAGATAGTTCTGACGCTCACTGTACTATTATTCAAAACCAAAATATGTATCCTATTTATTTATCAGATCACTTTTGATGTTCATAAGTGTTACTTGGGTAACACTTGTGAACATCATAGAAGTCAAGACAAAAGTCAAAGTAAACAGTAGAACGAAGTATTCGTTAGACTATGGTAGGTCTTAGTGGTAGGTATTATTATTTGTTATTGAATCTATCTCTAACTCACAATCAAACAGTTGATAATAAATCAGTTGAATGAAAATCAGTGAGCGCTCGGTTCTCGCTAGAACCGCACGCATTCATGCTGTACCCCGCGTTCTCGGACCGGCTCGTGTCGCTAGTGATGTACCTTTATCGATGCAGCACTATCGAGTGATTAAATGGATAAGTTTGTTGTACGATCGTCGTCGAATCCTGATGTTGCTGGCAATTCTAGCAAAAGAGCAGGGGATGAGATCAATCAATGGCGCTTTCCGAAAAGAATCGCTGTCCAAAAGCGAACAGCGAATAATACAGAAACAAGCACTGAAAATCGCTTCAGTAGTCTCCCAGTGGACAAGGATCACGAAGTTTTGGAGTCTTACAAAAGGGCTTCAATGAAGAGACAATCGAGAGGTATTCCTCCAATTATCATCGATATGTCAGAAAGCTGGACCCATCAGAAACTTAAGGATATCATCGATAAGTACGATAAGAAGTACCATATCGAATACAGAGGTAACAACCGGGTTAAAATACAGTGCCACTCACCTGACGGACATCAAACTATCAAGGCCGGACTACTTGATGAAGACATCTCGTTCCATACCTACTCCAGAAAGGATGAAAAATTACCAAAGGTGGTTATCAAAGGTTTACCTGCTAACCTTATAGATTCCCTCCCTAAAGAATTGGGGGAACTTGGTTTTCCCGGAGCTACAGTCTCAACTATCAAGCTTAGTAAAACTGTTCAATGCCCACCCATCATAATTCATCTACCAACCGGAACAGATATGGCCAAGTTTAAAAAAATTAAATACCTTGCTAACTGCGTTATTACTATTGAGCGCTTCAAAAGTGGCAACAAAAATTGCACTCAGTGTTATCGATGTCAGAATTTTGGGCATGCCTCCCGGAATTGCAATAAACCTGCTAGATGCGTAAAATGCTCTTTGGCGCATCCAACTTCTGAATGCCCAGACAAAGGTTTTGCCAAATCTGTACGATGCTGTAACTGTGAGCAAGATCATCCAGCCAACTACTCTCAGTGCAAAGAGCGGTTAAAGTACTTGGAACACATTAGAACTAAGCGTGAATCAATCAGAAACATCATCTCAAACGCAAAAGCCCAATTAAAACCGTCCTCTATGGTTACTACCGATCGTACATTTACTAATGTGCTAAAATCGCAGCAAATTCCAGATTATATCTCACAACCTTCCGAAGAACCACAGCGGCGTCCTCAGATCAAATTGCAAACAGGATCGTTGAGTGCGGACAATGTTAACGCCCCGAAGGATGCTGTAACGAGCGAAATGCTGCTAATACTCTCAACAATCAAGACCCTCAAGCAAGATTTTATCAAATGTGAAACTTTCATGGATAAAGTGATTCTTATTCTGTCTCATGTAGGTAATAATTTTTAATCTTACCGAGTTACGCATACTCTACTGGAACGCCGATGGCATTCACAAAAAGCAGCAGGAATTGAGATCGCTTGCGATAGGTGAGCTTGATGTCGACATCATCGCACTCAATGAAACAAGGTTGACCCGCCGTCTCACTCTTACCTTTCCTGGCTTTACTTGTTATAGAGCGGATAATCGTGCTGACGGCTCTGGCCAAGGTGTCGCAATCCTGGTGAGACACGATTTAGAACATGAACTTGTTGTTACCCCACCGACACATAACTTAGAAGTCATAGGGATATCCCTTAAGTTGTCTTGCGGAAACCTCATAATTTATTCGGTTTACCAATCACCTAACATGACGCTACTTATTAATGACATAAGCGCTCTCATGTCCTCTGGCAGTAAAGTACTGATGATGGGTGACTTAAACTCTAGACATCCCTATTGGTCAGCCGGCCCCGTTAATTCACACGGCAAGACACTATATAAATTAATGTCACAAGGCGAACTCACAATCCACTGCCCTAGTGATCCCACTCTTACTCATTACACTGGCGAGTGTGTGCCCACTAACCCTGACCTGTTAATAACTAAGAATTTACACTCAGTTGACTCGATCGATACCGTATATGCACTTTCATCCAACCATTTGCCTGTGTTTGTCCGACTGGCCATTAAAACCCATCGTAAGCCCACACGAAAATTAAATTACGCAAGGGCTGATTGGAACTCTTACCGGCAGTATCTCAATAGTAACATTCACTTGGACAACAAGATTTATGAGTCCATAGATGATATTGACTCAGCAATCTCACACTTCCAACGCACTATAATCTTAGCTAGGGATGCCTTTGTTCCAATCGATACCTTAAAGCCCTGGGTAACCTTCTTACCTAGATGTATCATAAGAAAAATCAGGAACAAAAACAAGCTTCGCCGTATTTCAGCCAAGGAAACGGATAACATTACTCGTAAAATCCTAAACGATCAAATTAAACAGCTTCAACGCAATATCTATGATGCCTTAAGAGCTCATCGTGATGAACTTTGGAATCGTAAACTTAGAAAAGTGGACAACCCGTGTGCGGACCTCTGGCGGATTGCCAAAGGCCTGAAATCAACTCCCACATCTTTCACACCCCCACTTAAGGCTATTGACGGCACTATAAGTTCCAATGCTAAGGACCAATGTGAAATTTTGGCAAATAGCTTTACTGATAACATGGTCCTTACTCACAATTGGGATAGTGATGAACAGTCCAACGTTAATTTGTCTTTGTATACTATAAATAATCTTAACGATGTTGACTACTGCGCCCAATTGGTTAGACCAATGGAAATAGTCAAAAATATTTCAGCCCTCAAAACAGGTAAAGCAGCTGGCCCGGATGAAATATCAAACCATCTCATTAAACGTCTGCCCCGTAAATCTATAGTCTTCTTAACAAAAATTTTTAACGGCTGCTTGCGGAATAACTACTTTCCAACTGACTGGAAAGTTGCGAAGGTAATAGCAATACGTAAGCCGGGTAAGGATCCTTCTGATCCAACTGGATACCGACCAATTAGCCTACTTCCGTGTTTAGGTAAACTCTTTGAAAAGATCTTGTATCGTCGCCTTAATCACGTGACAGAAAATATCCTGATAAATGAACAGTTTGGCTTTCGAGCTCGACATTCAACCACCCAGCAGCTGGCTAGAGTGGCAGAAACTGTGTCATACAACCTAAACTTGAAAAAGTCAACAGGGATGTTCCTTTTGGACATTGAAAAAGCTTTTGACACAGTCTGGCACGAAGCCCTTCTTCACAAGATGCTTCTCTCAGGTGTACCTTTGTCACTTATTAAACTCATCAAATCCTATTTGGACCACCGGACCTTTAAGGTTTACGTGAACAACTGTAGCTCGAGTCCACGACTGGTCCCTGCTGGCGTCCCCCAGGGATCTATCCTGGGTCCCCAGCTCTTTTTACTGTATCTGAATGACATACCAATACAACCACACACCAGTCTTGCCTGCTATGCGGATGACACAGCATCCTTAACATCTGCGGTAGATATTGACTTGATAATCGATCGCTTAAATTTATCGATTGAGCTCCTAACAACCTACTTTCGTAAATGGAAATTAAAAATAAATGCTACTAAGACAGAAGCAATACTCTTTTCTAGGCAACGATCACTTCCTAAGAGAAGTCTCAATATTGACGGACATGAGATCAAATGGAGCCGTTCTGTTAAATACCTTGGCACTATGTTGGACAACAAGCTTAACTGGAGTGACAACACAGCTAAATTAAAAATTAAAGGCACTAAAGCATTAAACGCACTAAGTCCCATTCTAAATAAAAAATCCTGCCTCAGTAGTAGAACAAAATTAAATATATATTGCACATTAATTCGACCTTGCCTAACTTACGCTTGCCCAGTATGGAGCAGTACATGTCACACTAACCTAAATAACCTTCAAGTTGTTCAAAACAAATCACTTAAATACGCGTTTAGCACCCCCTTTCGAACAAACCTAGTTAAACTACATATTACAATTAAATTACCAACTATAAAAGAATTCATTAATAAATTATCTAAAAAGTTTTATTTGTTTACTAATAAATTGAGTAAAAATATGTACATTAATAACATAGGTAAAAGCCGTATAAAGGATCTTCCGTTTATCGACAAATACAACCGATACAAGTTACCCCATCACTTGTTTCTTGAGTGCGATGAATAGACTTGCACAGTGTCCCGCGCATGACTAAGATCTATGCGGGTTGATGCGCGCGGTTACCGGCCGTACCACCTAGGTATACAGACTAGTTAGCCGTGCGCAGCGCAGCACACGCGCGGGCCTGCTACGACGACTGTGCGTATTGAAAAAGTGTTTGTTTACCAGCGAGCGATCTTTTGTTCGTCCTCCAATAGTTAACATTTTATTTTAATACCTGCATATTATTGCATTATTATTTTATTAACTATGTTCGTGCTTATTTGCCATTACAGTTTAGTAGGTAGTGACTTAAGTATGCAACAAATGTAATGCTATACTAAAGCTTGCATAAACATAAATTTCAATTTAGCCCATTATAAGTATTTTCTGTATTTAATAACCTACTTAATATATGTATATAAATTCTCAAAAAGCGCAATAGCTTTGTGTAATGTTACGTAATTATTTTGTAAACCTCTAGGATTTAATTTACACTGGAGTTGTTACTTGTTATGTATATTTCATGCAATAAAGACTTTGAAAAATCAATCAAAAATCAAATCAGTTGAATGAAATCGTATCCTAATATATGTCTTTGAAACCGGTTTTAACAAAACCATACGCTGTAAACCCGCTTATACGAACAAATATTAATTAGTACACATAAGTACAGCAATATGTAGGTGTGTACATTTGGGACACACAATTTGGGATAGCCCGCATCGCATTGTTCGACGGGACGGCTCTTGTCAGTCCATAATTTTGTATGAATTATCGCGTTTGGGAGATGAAGCGGAACGAGTCGCTAAAGGCGTATATTTTTAGTAATGTTCATGAATTTTAGCTCAATTTCGACACTACATGGCATGGCACTATATGGCAAGGAAAATAATAGTTGAGAAGATGACGTTATAAATGTATGGTTAGATTCAATCACGGCAGTATCACTGATACCGATGATGATATGTTTCACATGTACAATAAATACTATTAAATATTCTATATACAAAATTCTATAATACAAAACTGTTATTTGTTACTTCCATTTATCTGTTCCAAATAATATTCAACGTAGTTTATTGTGTAAAGAATCTAAGAGTATAATGTAAAAGTATGTTTATCGTACTAGAGGTGATGTCTAGTCTCTTAAGAGAATTGCTCTTGAGATGCTTAAATAACATCTATATATAGTTAAAAGGCACTTGTGATAATGTCGCCCACAGGTTGATAAAACTATTGGAGACCGAAACATACGCCGAAATACATAAAAGATAGTAGAAAAAACAAACTTAATTCAGCTTAAAATAGTGACACATTTTTCGTACAAACGCCCTGAGCGAGATTTTAATTCGTACAACCAGCTGTCCGCCGTTATCGTCCTACTGTCGCAACAAAAAAAAGTCTAGTAAATTTCAGCCGAATTCGGGAAACAAACACGAGTAGCATTAGTGAGGGGCGCTTCGGACACAGTGCGATAGATCCGGACACATGTTTTTGATAAATGCCCGCCGGCTTGTCCGAGATTTTAAAATATACATACGTAAACGAGACAGATCCTGTTTTCCTTAATGCCCAGAAGGCGATGTATGCCTCAAAGCACATTCTTTAGTTCGTGACCTTATCTTAATGCTTCCAACATTAAATTCTTCGTCATCTGGTGACTGATATAGGCAACTGTTGAGAAAGCCGATGCATTAAAACTATTGGTTCAACTTTAATCGTTTAAGTGTCGGGTGATTATTACTTTGGACTCCATAGGTTCTCAACGATATGGTACAGATGTTTCGTCTAATGCATCAGGGTATTAAAATCATTATTTAATATCATGATGTTCCATTTCTTCATTTACATTGCGTAGGTTTATCAACTTTTTCTGTTACGTTGAATTTGACGGTTTATCTGAAGGATCTTATTGTTTTACAAGCATTGTGTTCCGATACTATTGATTTAAAATCTGTTCTTAGGACAAGCTATCTCAAGATTATTCATTGATGATTTATTGATTTACCATGTCTCTTTTATACGTGATAGTATCTTGGCCTGATTAGGCCCAATTCAATCTCACCTCATGAACATTGAGAGCCTGGCTATTAATGAACCGATTTTATTATTCTACATTTGTATACTCTCTATATGAGATTGATACACGTATAAACATGGTTCATTTTGAACAGTGAATGTACCGCTTTGCTCCATTAGTCTTCATCAATGCTGCAAACAATCGTTCAGATGTCCGATCCCGATAAAGTCGATCTCGTCGAAATGTAAAGCACATTCACTTTGTTGAATTTGTTATTGAACACCGCTGCACCGTTTCACGTTATTTACATTGAATTATGGTGATTAATGGTAATTAACTGTTTACTCTAACACATTTCTTCATCTCACTCTCTCTCTCACTCACTTTCGCTTCACACTATCACACTAATCAAATAAAACATTATACTTAGATTGAAGTAAGCATATATCTAAATAAACCAGAAAAGCCCACCAAGTTTCTTGCCGGAGTCTTTTGTAAATGGCACAGCTGTATTGTGAACCGGTCGGTAGTTTATTTGCTAAACATTAATCCAATTTTTGACGTTTGGTTTGGCAGCGGAAAATTAACCTCAATCTTCGTTGTGGCCCTTCTACCTCCAGAGTTTGTCAAGATTATGTCTACTTAATGAGAATACACAAATAGATAACGTTAGAATAACAAAAACTGTTCCTAAAAAGCTTAACGTTGATGTCCGAAACTCAAAACGAGCCGAAATCAATTTCTAAGCATTTTTTTGCTCCATTTCGATGGTCGAAGACATTGACGGATATCTTATGACCACGAAAATGGTTCACAATCGATCCTTAAGCTTGAATATGAATGTCTTCAACTCACACATTAGTAACTGTCACCACAATTGGTCATCTCAATATACTTTTTTTATGCAGTACACGTCGTTCCTTTATACGGATTATGGGCTTTCGAAGTTTACACAACTCAAGACGTATATGGAGGGTTTGTCATACGATTAATGAGTGAGGAGTATATTTTTGTTGCGTCACATTTATGTAAGGCCCTTCGACCTAAATTTAAGGTAGCTGTGTGATTGTTTCGAAAGTGAATGTGAAATAATGATGGGTTTATATTTATTAATATGTGTATTGTTCTTCTTTTGGTGTTATCCTACTTTTATTTGGGGTCAGTTGTCCTGTCAGTTTTCCTTGGGTTGTCTGGAACTTAGGCAGTTATTCTTTTTAGGTATGTTCTAGTTACAGATATCATATTGTGATACGGCGCCTTCTTATGACATAATAGTACCTACTATCGTAGTATCTCCATTTTGTCATGTACTCATATTACCCACATTTACAGCTGTAAATATTTTGTTTGTTGGAATGAAATATATGATCAAAAAGTCAATTAATTAACCTATTTCAGCCTACTGATGAACATCTCTCAATGTGAGCTTGACCAGATACTATAGAATTATCATCACGTAAAGATTTTGCTCAAGTAAGACAGTAACATCATCTACTATCGCATGTTTACCACCGAATGGTGTCATTCACTGCTTCATTAACGCTTCCAATCAAGCTTACAAGAGTTGAAATCTCAAGAAAAATACAAGAACCCATATTTGGTATACAACACACATGTTCTCATTAAACAGGCGGCCATTTTGGCATTCCAAAATCCTCTTAGTTCAAGCATGTGTGAACATGTCGGAGCGAAGGGCTGCGAGCATTGATTGACAGCACAAGCGTCGCCTCGGTTAATCTCCAGTGTCACAGGCCAAGATTACCAACTGCATAGACAACCCTAACTGACCAATCTAACAAAACCCCTATGCATCTCATAACTCATGGATGTACGATCACTTTGGGGCATACGGTCCGTTACAAAGCGGTCAGCTTAAATTGGTTGTGTCTGAACCTTGTCTTGTGCAGGTTTAAATATATCTTATTGTAATTGGTTGAATTATTTTAAAATGTTTAGTATTAAAATGTTTGTAAGCCTAAGAGAATTGATTTGGGATTTATATTTAGAAAGTATCAATTATATGTTGAAACCTACCTGCAGGATCGGTATTGGTACTATTAATTAGAGCACGATTCCATGAAATATATTTTCCCATACATAATAATACCTTTAAAAAAATGATTTCAAAGTCTAATCTAATAAGTTCTTGAAGTTGCACTAATTTAGTTACGCTATTCTCCAACAGATGGCGCTACTAACATGAACCATACTTTTACTCCCTTACATTAGTTATATCATAACAAACCAGTTTCATTTTAGTTCCAAATAAACCAACAATATAAAAAAATATTCCGTGTCACTAACAGTAATTTTCAATAACTTCCCTCAACCCGGGCATGCGCGTGATAGACCTTCCATTCATATTATATTTTTTGCCGAGCCGACCCAATTTAATTCTTATATCCGAGAATAATCGTCAAAGAAGCCGTTCGTCCGAACTAAAGACGTTAAAGTAGTTGAAAAAAGTCGTTTACAGTTACATTTATAGTGTTATGATGTGTTATTATTGTTATGGTACTTTTTGTGGGGGTACTACGTGCCGATGGTTTAGTGAAAATTGGACGTTTTGTGTTTAGGGTTTCGTGGGTGTGTTAGAATTTGTGGTTATCAGTTATGAATTTCAGCTTAAGATTCTGTTGTACATACGCTGTAGTAAGTAGTAGGACAGTTGAAATTGTGGGGGACTGTCACAGTATCTGAGTCCACGTCGCATCCCCTGGGCAACAAACGTTCCTGTCCACCGTAATGGAGTGGCAGGCCGGCGGCAGAAAGATACTGTACTAAATCAGCTCACCGGACTGTTTGTAAAGAATCTCCCAGTTGAAATTGTGACAGTGTGTGTCTTCTTCATTTTTGCGTCAATTTGCATCCGAAGCTTGAATCTGAGTATTAGCACTATTAAGAAACTTAAAAAAAGTACCTACCTGTTATGTAACGCTTCTTAAATGTTTCTTCAATAAAAGTATTTCAAATTTTATTAATGTCTACCTAAAGGATATATATACCTAATATATACCTAAAAGATAGATAATCCTATGATACACTGCTTTTGTGATAGTGCCTCTATTTGTACATGTTGATTATGTATTTCATGATAAATTTCTATTCTATTCTCAATCTTGTACGATGGTACGGAACCCTTCGTGTGTGAGTCCGACTTTTTTTACAAAATATTTATATCGGCGTATCGAATTGTTCGGGGTCCGGGTTTTGTAAGCAGTGAATGTGTGTTTATAATGATAGTGATAATAGCGTGATCGTGTTGTGGCAATACGTGTGATATCTCGACGAATGAGCTGAGCATCACTTTACAACTTTTTTGTAATAAACAATCGAAGTACCATGTGATAATCTGTTTATCTGCCCATTTCTAATACACAAATAATTTCACATGATCCGGGCGCGATCAAGTTTAGTAGGAGCCCGATTTATATCTTATGTAGTTCTTATTTTGAATGTGTGGATTCAAAACTTATGAAATTAATATTTTAAAATGAAATTGGTAACGAATCGACCTATAAGTTATTCTGAAGTTTTAATAACCTCGTAGATCATATGGAAAGCGATTTTCTTCATGTCATGTCATGCATTGTGAAAAAATGATCTAACTGCTGAAAGATTGGCATTCTAAAGTAGGCATGACACTTACTATCAGTGATACTGAAGATCTTTATAGTTGAGGAAAAGGAGCAGAAAGGTTTCACATGCTCCGAAGCGCTAAAGAGTGAGAATATGTATAAACATTTTGATAACAGACATGACTCCTATCCTCATTTCCAAGTAATCCAGCAACCCCTGTTCCCTGTAAATATGTAAATTCTTAAGAAAATAAAACTAGGATAATACGTTCGCACCTCCGTATGAAAGCATGTGTTTCTATGAATATATGAATCGCATAAGGGTACTCAACAATATTTCAATTTTCCGTGACAATAGAGACGGTGAATGGATCACTCATTACCATATGTACTCGTTTTCTATATTGATGATAAAATTTGATTTGAATGGGCACTGAATATGGAATATTTTATTAAAGTTCGTGGTAAAACAAGCTCTAGATATTGGTACATTTACTGCTCTGCAAAAACTGCACTTCTCGGTTTTTTTGGCGGGGGGCACGGGGCGGAGGGCGGAGGGGCACTTTTCAACCAATCATAGATCATATTTCAATAATCACAGGCACGTCATTGGTTGATGTTTTTTTTTGTCCAGTTAGTGCAGATGCGCAAGCTATTAGATGTTCGTTCATAAAATTTGCTGGTCATTATATATTTATTTATTCATTTATCATCATGTTAGTAGGTCAATAGTAGTAGTAGTTGTTAGTAGTTACATCCTAAAGCTTGTCCGGATCCTTTGATCTATTTGGATATCTTATTTTGGTTTTTGCAAAAACGGCTATCCTCATACTTATCTCCCTTTAGCAAGAGGAAAACCTGCACCAGGACCACGTTTAGCAGATGCACTTGCAAGCCTTCAAATATATATGTAAGTCCTTGAACACCGTGTAATACAGCCTATGAATGATCAATGATAAGTTAATTTGCACCGTTTGCAATCACCAAACAGGTCAAAGATCGCATTCTGCGCAGTTGGAGTTCACTGTCATAATGTTTACCGTTCACGAGGCTTGATCCCATACTTTCATTTTCATTTCTATCCTTTAACGATTATGTTCTTCGTTCCTTCCTTCGACTTTTACGCTCAGAATATAAATAGACCTTATAATAGTTGCCACCCAAGACACAATATCATCAGAGTTACGCCCGAAGTAGTCGATGCCACCCACCGCTCGAATAATCAACAGGTAACAACGTCATCATTGATGTATATTGTAATATTACAGATCAATATAGACGGTGACAGTTATAGTAATCGATGAAATAAAAATCAATATTTTTGTTTGTTTGCTTATTTGTATTTTTAGAACTGCTGGACTTTGTCCACTTATAACTTAGTTTGGACCCGTTGCGTTCGTTTCTTTTTCAAACTTATTCATGCGATATCTAGACGTTAGTTCACAGCACCATCTAGATTTTTGATACATAATATGAGTTCTAGAGTGTATGTGAACTCTTTTATAAATACTTATTTGAAGAGACGAGTGGGCGCAGGTCTCTCACAACAAAAGCCAAGATAGACCAAATCAAGATAAAAAATTAAAGAGGATGGATGCAATCAGGACTAACGCTGTGAGTATGATGATGATGATGACCTTTATAAATTTGAAGGAACCAACAATCGTACACACGACAATTCAAATGAAAAAACTCTCAACCGCCACGCAACAACACAGAATCTCGTAAATGAAACTGCAATATATATCTACTTTGATCTTATTAAAATAGTATTTATACAATTTCTATTTACGTTGTATAAATTCAAATCTAGAACAAATAGGTCACGGCTTCCGCAGCTGGCGGCCAGGCTTGCATGCTGCTGACAATATGTCACGGCTTTTGACGCACTTCGCAACAAAAATATACTTCCACAAGTTATTAAAATATCAGATGTCTATTCAGAATGAAATGTAAAATGTGAAAATAGATGGAAATTTTTATGAAGATGAGGTAACGTTTTAGATAGATGATTAATATGTCAATATGTCACTCTTTTTAACCGATTTCATAAAAGGTGGAGGACAAATTCAAGAATATTTCGGAATTCAATGATGAACAATTTTATGCTTTTTATAAAAATTTCACTGATTGAGTTTTGGAACTATGGCTTCTTCTATATTATTTTTTCTTACTTTTATTTTTAATATTCTTTTTTTGATTTGTCTTATTATACGCACCTTCTTGGCTAAAACTGAGCAGTGTTTCTAGGATATAAATCCTGGAATAAAAAGGCAAATCTACATATTTGCACTAAGGGAGAATGGTCCTCGTGACATGTTTTTGACGATTTTGGTAAAGACGTGATTAAAGATAGCATAGTTAGCGTACACTTTATTTTTTTTAACATTCTAATTTGATTGAGGTTTTGATTTCATTCCGTTACTGAATATATCTGTAGGTATTTAATTAGTTACTTATTTTAATATCTGTAAAGCTCTACTAATGAATTTCCAAGATGGCTGATAATCTTATTTGGTAGTAATTAAAGCAGGGGACGACAGGGAATCCACCAAACTAAAGGAAATTAATACACGAACACATCGGCAATTAGATGGTGGGGGCGAATTGAGGCATGTGGGGGGGGGGGGGGGGGGGAGGGGTGACATAATAGTAATTTTGGAATATCCTACTATTTATGCTTAATATTTAACGCAAAAGTAACTTCGTTAGTTACGCTTTCACGCCTAAACCACTGAACCGATTTTGATGAAAACCCACGCAAACTCAGCTAGTAATATTAGATTGTGAATTTCTGAAGATGTTTGTTATGCAGCCACGCATTGAAAAAACACATAGGATACTTCTTATCCCAGTAAAAGGTGCCTATGAGTTGCTGGAACGGGATCAGCCGCAGAAAACAGATTTATAGAAATAAAATCCGACTTCAACATCTATGAAGCAGCTCTCTAGTTTTAATTGCAATCTGTATCTTCTATCCGCAATATGACACACAAATAGCAGCGTTTAATTTGTTTACCACCTCATTATAACAGAATGAAATGGACCCTTTTACAAAATGTACATGAAATTGGTTTCCTGAAAACCAATTTGTGTAAAGTTTACGATCGCGGTTGGACCATCAAACAATGAGAGAAAGTATTGTGCTTTTACTGCGTGTACCTTTGATCGTTTACCAAATATAATTCTTTTATTGATCACTATAAAAGAATTGCATCTACAAAACGCTTTGAACGTGTCGATATGATCTTAGAAGATATTACTGGCAATACGGTCCATGGTTAGAGATTTGATCAATATGTAATTAAAATCAAAGATGACTTTGTAGATATAATAAATACACCCACATTTAAGTTTTGACTTCTTGATATAGTTGATTTGTGGTTAATTAATGAGATGGCATCAGGACATCTACTTCAACTTGTATTTAGCCACATACTCTAACTATTCTACTTATACCATGATCGCGTTAAGTTCCTTTATCATTATTGTATACTTTAACTATTTCTTATAATGAAATCTAAAAAATGAACAAAATGGAACCATTTTTTCATGCGGACGAAATTACATAAAAACTAAAACTACAACATTTTATAACGAGAACATTAATGCTCATCAAAAACTACTAAATGAAGAAAAATCAAATAAATACAAACAGAGGTAAAACATACCAAACTGTATTGTCTTCTCTAATCTATAAATAGATTACAGTGTTTCCTTTAATAGCACTTCATTGAAACAATATAATTAATATCTTCTATCGAATAATTGACACTTAATAGGTAGCTAAGCATATCTTTAAAGATTCAGTTTACAATTATTGAATACAGTGAACGAGAAATAATTAAGGCAAACCTTTAAGAGGCTTAATAAATTTACTTGTAGAAACTTACGAGCATTCCTTTCAAAATTTCGATGCTAAGGGCACAAGAATTTGTACTTTAATCTTGATTTGGATCTATGATCAGTAAAAATACTTGCTAAATTTATATTGATATCATTTATTTAAATGTATAGGGCCGTAACAAGAGCCATGGGCCAAGCCAAGCTTACAAAGAAGCAGATACACCTGCAAATTGACAGACGTGACTTGGACGCAGATTTTCTTCTAGCAGATGTGATATCAGATAACATTCTCTCTCTTGAATGTCGTATATATAAGTTAGGTAATCTATGGTATAAACCAAATCTAAAGAGACAGAGTAAATGAGTAAACTTTAGATATAACTAAGAACAAAGTTAAGAAGACGATGAATGGTAGCATATCTGTTATTCTATTACTTTTGAACCCCAAAACACAACATGCTGTAAGCATATGGATCGGTGTATTGTTAAGGGTTGTCGAAAAAAAGCTAACAAAAACAGTGTCTAGTTACAAAAGTAAAAGTATTTGTTTAAGAAGAAACATTTCACCAGTAATATAAATAATTCCTATAGTTTAGTCCCTTGGTATAAGTTTTTACGGTATTAGATACTTCTAGACAAGGTGTGTTAACAGTAGATTTGATTACAATAAAGACCAATTAAAATTAAACTGCTGTTACATTGATTACGAGTGACTTTCAATGATTAAAACACGATAACACAGGTAAGAACCCAATTTAGTTAAACGAACTTTCGTTACTAAAAAAATATTTAGGTAACTGAATTGTGTAAGATTTTTTTGTCGTTTACGAGACCAAAAGTATAGTTGACAAAAATGCACACAATACACTTCTAGAGCTACCCTACCTAGCTTTATAGAGCTATATAACCGTGCACATCAACATTTCAATGGCGATGATAATTTCGAATAATAATGCGACGACAATTCCACTCTAGTCACACACCGTCATTAGACACACTAAAAACATAGTATTGGTCACATGAACCTCCGTAATTATCATTGGGAAGAACTTTTGCCGTAATAGTAGGCAATTAGGGTGCAATGTTTTTGTTTCTGATGACATTGTGTTTTCTGAGAAGTTTGTTGTTTGTAGTACACACGTGGGAGCCCCGGCTGTGTTGTCTTTCGCCAGTCGTTTGGATGCATACGACGAGCCCGGGTTAAATTAAGCGGAAACTTAAGGGAAATAGTTGAGATTCTACTCAGGTAGGCTGCCGTACAAAGTTGTACACACCCTGGGAATACGCGCTTTGTATCAACAAAAATACACATATAAGTTTCGTAGATACCGTAGGTTCGTACGGAATATCTTTTATTGGTGTTTCTTGTAAGGCTTTTACTTCAATTCATGAGACGATAGATGAATATTTAGAGGTACATATTTCAAGATATATCGGAATCCTAGATTTGATATTATGAAAAAGTTAAACCACTTTCATCAAGTGAAAACTGATTTTAATCGAAAGCTTTTATTAAAGTATTGATATCTACTGATTTCGTTAATATGAATAGTGACTGAGATAAAGGCGCAATGCTAAAGATGATAATATTCTTATTACAGTCACATAACTTCTTTCCCAAGGGAGTAGATGGAGATCATATGTTTCCACTTCCTACAATCCTGGTATAATCCTTTCGTTTACTTTACTTTCATAAATTGTATTGTTTTCATACATATGCGTCAGTTGTTTGTACAACTATTACAACATTCATAATAATATTGATAAAGTTATTATATTACATATGTAATAATATTAATAAGAATCCTTGAACCGCAATACCACTATTCAAAACCACAAACACCATGAAGGCTGATTGATCTCTTTGTAGAACATTAATTACATAAATATCAAGTGAGTGAGCCATGCTTGTCGCAGACATGCCACCTTCAATTTGCCGATAAAATATAATAAAACTATCGAACTAGAGTATGCACCCACTTTTGTTTCAGTTAATCTCATAGAAAACAATGAGAGTTTAGTTGAAATTGAAGGAAACCCCGATGTTAGAATCCAAACATTATTGTTTACTGAGTGGTTAAAGCTACTGTGTGTGTGGTGGACAAATCGGCTAAATATAGTAATAATAACAATATAAGTCGTCACGCTACTAGCGGAGACAATATAATCGATAAAGGTGCATCTAATTTAAAATAGGACAACAATTCCAGTGAAGATGACGTTGCAGTTACACACGGTACGCGACAAAATCCTGTAGGGATCACAATACAAAAACAAAATAAGAATAGAAGATATGTAAATTACGTAAAAACTGAATATAAACGGGCGGGTCCAACTATCTTTTGATAGTATAATGGGGACGTTCGTGCCTCGGATGAAGTTGAACGGATCGCGCGGGTGGTCTGCGCTGCGGTTGGACTATTTAAATATTACTTTTTTATTATTTGCCAGCTCTATTTGGTGATTTATGTTTGTTTAACACGAAGGTGTTTGGGTTACATGAGTGTGATTTGTTCGCTCTTTATTGCCTATCATCTTCAGTATACTAAAATACGTACTCAAAAGTCCCTTCATCTTTTTTTGGAGTTTTGAGTGAATTATTGCTTTTGTTATATTATGCTATTCACCAGTGAAAATTAGTTCAAATAACCTGGTTTCTCACACTTTATTCAATGTTTATTGGGTAATATTAGATAACGCAGTTTCGTATTAATTGATCTCTAAACTGGGTTCGACCTCGCATAATATATATATAATCATCCACCTACGCACTGATTCAATTTATAGTATTGAAAAAAGAAATGGTAGGACAGAAGCACTTGCATCCGGTGGGCTTACTTAATGACTATAGAAGAAGCTCTTGAACTATATATGTGTACGGTCTCAAACCTTATCATGAAATCCAAGTATAGGTATGAAATTAAAATAAATGTGAACTGTATGAACTTCATTTTGGAGGTTATTTCATTGAAGTCTACTTGACAAAATCAATGTTTGTAAGCAAAGAAAAGTAAATCGATCGGATGCGTATGATATAGAAACACGTACCTAAACGTTTTGACGATAACTTAAGAAGTATAAAGAAAAACCTTTGTGAAGTGAATTTAGGGTTTCTTAAGTAAAATTGGTTATATTCTCAGTGACTAGGTATTATTAGATTTATCTATGATGTGAATAGAAAATAAATAAGAAATTTCTGTTTGATCTTAAATAGAAATTCAAATTGAAAATATCAAAGGCGATGGATTTTTACTCAAGAAGTTGTGAAATCAAATCCTATTCTGTAAGCGTATACCATAGACGTGATAACTAAATCAAGCAATGTAGCTTAACTGGTAAAGTTATCTAGGATAATTACGAGAAAAATATGACTGACAGCTTTGCTAAAAAAGATATACTGAAGAAATAGGAAGATCATCGTCCAAAATAGACAGTAAAAAAAGAAAGCGGATCATGGCTTTTCAAGGAAGCTGTAGAAGTAACGGGACACTTGCTAATTAGATCGCATTTGCTTGGTGGATTTATTTCACTTTATCACCAAAGTATCCTACTTCGAACTTTATTGATATAAATGAAATAATCTAGGTTTGGGTTTCATATAATTTTTTAATATTCTCACGGAATCACATTATCGTAAATAGTATTATTCTATTAAATGACCTATTAAGTTATACACAAGTCACAGTTTTAAAAGGTCGAACTCTCACGTTTAATCAATCAAATTCGTTGCGTAAAAAGTAGTGACCTCATTCAGTTGTATAGTAATCATTTACACTTGTATTGTCCGACCTAATTTGGGTTCAAAACTAAGTTTCTTCTTTAAGTGAAAACTTTTAACGTCAATCTTATCTGCGTGTTTAATAGGTAATAGTACTGTTGACTATATAAACACAACATTTGCTTCTACGTAATAGTAACTGGTAATTGTGTATGTCCCATAATTTTAGATCCAAGCATCATTAGCTTACACCAATTTATTCTGTTAAAGGCCATTACGTTCCTCGAAGCATTCCTCAAATCATTTCCAATGATTTCACAACAAGTCATCCTGCTTGTTGATTCGGTTGCCCTTTCGTCTTAATTGGACAAATCATTACCAATTTAACTGGTGCGAGTTCCTATCTTAACAATATCAACTGTTGACTCAATAGTCGTTAGTTTATCTCGTGGAAATGTTAGTCGTTTATTTTTTCTCTAAGTACTCCAAATTTGACCTATCAGCATTAGTTGCTATGACTTTCTGGGTCGTGTCGTGTCGTAAAAATCTACGAATTTTGTTCAAGGTTTTTACTTTTCGAATAATTTTCTTCGGAGTAATGTCCTGGGATTCGAGATTGTCCCAATTTTCGGCTCTCAAATGCTCGAAAAAAGTATCGATTACTAACGTTTTTATTTCGTTCGGTTAAATCTTACGAGAGTTGGTTGACTTGTAGAAAATGTTGACGTTTTTGCTAGAAGTTGAAACGAAATTTGTTTCATTGAACGTTAAGTACACACATAAAAAGTGCATTACTAAAAACGCGTACCTAAGTGTGTATTACATTCCAGTTTTTCTATGTACTTATGATAGCTTATGTTGTTTAAGTCATTAGTATTAAAAAACTGTTAAGCAATATAACAGTTTATTTCACAGTAAATTTTATCACAATATTATTGAAACTTCCAATATGAAGATCATCACATCGGTTCTAATCGCTTTTTAGTTTTTGATCCTCCAATCTGTATGAGTTACAAGAAAGTAATCACAAATTTCCACTTATTATATTATAAGTTTTATTTTGAGGTTCACATTACACGAACTTAAGTTCAAGTAACGCGATAAATTCTAATTGAGTCTTATACGAAATTAATTTGGAACCGTTTTAATAATTACCAGACCCAAGTCACCGCATAGCCGCTGAAAATGCTGAAATGCCGCAACGCACGTCCCATTACACGCGAATAAAGCCAACGCTAACCGCAGCCCGAACGAGGCAATTTACGAATTTCCGCCCAATTCAGCATTAACAAGAACCAAACATAACCAAAACATAACTTACGTTGATCGAAGAAGCAGCGGTCCAAACCATTCATAACGTAGTAAACAACCTCATAGTGCACTTAAACACCAAATTTTATTCGTTTACGTTCACAGCTTGCACCAGTGACGTCACACTCAAAACAAATCACAACGTATTCGTTCCCACTACAGTTAACACAACGTCGGGGCGGGTTCAGATATGGATGAGTTTATAGAACGTGTTGCCGATGCGGCGGTCGGCGCGCGACTGGCGTGCGCGGCGCAAAGAGCAGGGGCAGAGGGGTGGGGATGGGAGAGAGGGTGCGTGCGTTCGGAATTCACTTCCCACGTGCTAGCCACCCGTCCTTTTCTTGCGGGACGGGTTAGCTTTTTAAAACCGGCGAAGCACGGCCCGTCGACGCATCGATATGCCTGGAGGCGACGTTTAGCTGTAACCTTGTTTATATGCACTGCAGCTAATAATAACGCGAAAAGCACTCCAAGTGAGCGTTTGTTGTTATTTTTTTATTGGTAACAATGTGAGTTAGTTGCGTGGCCAGTTGAGTATGTTTATTCAAGTTTCCGATACTCTTGTTCCGTTTTGGTGTTTCCTGTTTGGTGTTGAGTGTTGTTTTCATTTGATATGCCTTATTTTCTTTATAACGTTTAAATTACGAATCAGTTGGTATGGTATGGGTAATGGACTGCTGAGACGAGGTCTCGGGTTCGATCCCAGGTTTACCATGGCACACACCAATGACTTTTCGATTCTTTTCGAAGTTATGTGTGTATTTATCGCTGGTTTATAAGTGCCCGGTTAATGGCAATAGGCTCGCCACCTATTACATTGGGACCTAAACATAAACTGGCGAAATGTGGGTGCTAGCACCTCTGCCTACCCCTTCGGGGAATACGGGCGTGAGTTTATATATGTTATGTTATGTTATGTTTATCTTCTAATTTGAACTTGTATAATGGGTGTCATGTTTTACTTTTTTAAGTAGAATGTGAAGATAAGTTTGGTTATAAAAATATGTAGATCGATTACTGACGGTACGGAGAACGGGATCTATCACCCCAAGAATTTTGAGATAAAAGTTGGTTGAGACAAAAAGGGTAGTTAAATGGTCGTCGTAAATATTAGGGTTCAGTATCATTTTAATTTCTTTTCTTCCTTTTGTTAAAAATACATTACTATGTCATTTGTTAAGTAGATAAAACGTTTCGAGGGAACAATAATAACCACCATATATTATCTTTTATTTTTACAAGTTTTATAACTTCCAAAATTATTGATAACCATCCCGTGGTAGGTAACACATAAACCCAAACTTTTAAGTACTTAAAAGTTTGGGTTTATGTGGCAAATATAAATACAGTCGTCGTTATCTTTAACTCAACCAAATAAACTCACATGGTAAATATCATGCCAATTTCTTCAAAAATTTTGTCCTGACATTTTTTACCTCAAATATTAAGATACATACAGGTGAATAACTGAATACTAAATATCAAAAAATTACCAATGAATCTTCACTATAGTCAATAAATTATTCCACAGAAAATAAATGGTGGTCCAGCAGGTCTAACATAAAAATATAAAACGACGATTATTTACCGAGTTATTTCAATATAAATAACTTGAAAGATCTCATCAACACTAGGAAATTGCTCCAATACTCAGTTCACTTTTAACTAACCTGTTCTCATTGCGTGGGAGTCGGTAGTGCCTGATGAACACCTTTTAAAATTCCGAGATCCGCGTTAAGATTTCAGAACTATTCTGACTTATATAGTCTACTGACAAAATTAAGTGTTACTGTTACCAATTACTTTCCTTCATTACAAGTTTCTTCTTCAGACGTAAAAACTTCTTGAGACCTATCAATAAAGTCATCATACTCATAGTCTTTTATTTTCAATCAATACAATTGTTTTTTATTGACGTCAAAAATAATTCTACTTAAGTTAAGTTTACCACCGCTTTCAAGGCGCTGGTGGCGAAGAAAAGACATAACAAACTCCAGTGCGGCATTTTTAAGATGTAAATTTATTTAAAATAAATAATAAGAATCAAAGAATCAATTTCATTTATTCAGTTTAGGGACATAAACAGCACATATTAACGTCAATATATATATAAAATAAAAAATATTCAATATGTAGTGCCTAACCACTGCACCAAGCCCAACTACGAGCATTAGCCAATCTGTGATCAAGTTTTGATTATAGTCGTATTAATAAATCTGGAAACTGAAGGATGACGTTACCGTCGTGTGAGTACCGTTTTGTCAAATCGTGCTAAATTGATTTAGATAAGTACAGTAAAACAGAATGCATTCGGCGATGACAACGTTGTTTCGATTTTAACCATTTCACGGATTCGTTAGTATCAAGTAACGTATACCTATTTACAAATGTTATGATGATTGACTCGCAATGGGCAAAATGACCTTTTTTGAATAAAATATTTCTGAGCTTTTGATTTGCACAAATTGTGAGATGAACAAGAATGAACACTTTATTAATAAGTGGATCAACGACTATAGGACAACATTAGTTTCTAAATGTCTATGTTACAGGCAATGTGTATAATACTCTATCCAATGCCGAGTGAGCAGCAGGCAATGTATGAAATGATATCAAAGAATATTGATGGTGGTAGCAGGCATTCTGTATACTTATTAACACACATTGCCTAGGCATCGTATAGAATGCCTGCATGATACACAATGCCGGTAACATCTATAATGTTACCATAATGTTTAGCATTATATTTCTGTCATGGTCAAAATTATCGTCAGTAGTCCAGTTGGCATCATAAAAAGAACGAAGGGAACCCTAAAATTAGTTGATGCATTTCTAAGAGCTATTATGGTGGGCTGCACATAACTGCTTATCGACATGTCATTCAGCGTTAAGTTTTAGTTTTTTAGTGGTACAGTCGAGGCGACGAAAGGTTGGCTGTGATGGGTTAAGGGTAAAATGGATGATGGATTGTATATGTTTTGTGACAAAAATACATTTTTTTTTACATTACTCACAGTATCTACATGATGTCTATAAAATCTAATTTGGTCTGTGAATCTGTATATATAAGAAATACTAGTTAAATTGTATGATTTTCGATTGAAATGTTCATACAAAAAATTACTTTAACTGTAAACCGTTATAGATGGAACGTAGTTTTTCAAGAAAAATGTGATATAGGATGAATTAAGAATAGTGATAGGATGAGTTAAGAACAGAAAATAAATTTTACTGTGGGATCAATTCGGAATAAAAATCGAGATGAATGAAAAATTTCTAGGGAATGAGATTTACGGGTATGAATACGGATCAATTTGCATCGAATACTTACAAAAACAAATAGCTACCTAAACCCTTTTATCTTTGTGTGCCTAGTTCGCTTTGAGCCTAAGTCGCGTTATGCCAAAATGTATTTTTAAATAAGCGTTGTGTCTATTTAGCTATTTGCCTAATTCGCTTTGAGCCAAATTCGCATTATGCCAAAAAGCGTTGGGTCTATTTAGCTATTTGCCTAATTCCTTGTATGCCTAGTTCGTTTTGAGCCTAAGGCGCGTTATGCCTAAAAGTCTACCTTGTTCTTATTCAGTTTCAATCGATTTTTGCATAATAATATTAAAAGAATCAGATTATTGTTACTACCTGGACCGTGACATTCACATACCAATTATATTTTTTTTACCATTTCTTTGAACATGATTACGAATGCAGCTGCCGCCTGTCAATGCCTGAAAACAAAGGTATTTAACCAGTGCGTCGTACCTGTTATGACTTACGGTACCGAAACGTGGACACTGACGGTAGGGCCAGTCCATAACCTAAAAATCGCGCAACGGGCTATGCTTGAAGTTTCTTTGAAGGATAGAATTCAAAATGAGGTCATCCGACACAGAACCAAAGTTACCGACATAGCTCGCTGAATAAGCAAGCTCAAGTGGCAATGGGCTGGCCACATCTGTCGAAGGACCGATGGTCGTTGGAGCAGACGAGTCCTAGAGTGGAGACCGAGAAAAGGCAAACGCAAGGTAGGACACCCCATAGCCAGATGGACTGCGGTGGGCTAATCGATTGATTGTCGAATGCTATACCAAAGGTGGTACTTTTTTTATAAGAGGGCGGGCGCAGAGCACAGTGCACTGCGACCTTTCGCAGATCTATTGTGCTATCTCTATCTGCTTACCAAGTCCTGCGTTTGATATGAACCGAACTATGGCTTTGGACTTTTTCACATCCTCCGGACTGACCATGGGTCACCCCAGAGAACGGCTTCTACAATGTGGCATACTTAGACTAGGTGCTTTTTAGACTTCCGTTACCTGTTGGTACAATTCACGAAGGTCCCCCAAAAGGGCTTCAGACTATCTACTTTTTAGACGAAACGATACTAACTACTACTCGCATAAGGTCTAACTCGCCTTCTGCCTAACTCGTTTTCGGTCTAACTCGCCTTCTGCCTAATTCGTTTTCGGTCTAACTCGCCTTCTGCCTAATTCGTTTTCGGTCTAACTTGCCTTTTGCCTAACTCGTTTTTGGTCTTACTCGCGTTTGGCCAAACTAGCGTTTGGTCTAGGCATAACGCGATTTAGGCTCAAAGCGAATTAGGCACACAAAGATAAAAGGACCTAAACTGCCGCGCTTACGAAAAACGCATTATGTACGATTTTTTGTGAAACAGAGTTATATAGATATTCGGAATCAGAAAAACGAGCTCTATTACTTTCCCATACATACCATCTCAATATTCCTAATAAAACCCCACTTTTTCAGTACTCTTAAACGCATTAACATAGTTATGAATAATATTTTACTTACTAAAAACGCATCACGTACAGTTAGTGCAGACTTCAGTTCTACAATGACCTATCGCGCTAGACATAAATGCATCAACTATCAGTTAGTGCGTTTATTGTAAGCAATTGTGTAGTATTAAAATAAGTAAGTGCTAAGAAAAATAGCAACAACCCAGAGTGTATCTAAAGGATATAATATCTGTTAAAGCCGAGAAAGGAGAATCTGTACTTAAATTTAAAGATAATTATTCTGGTGATTGGAAGACCTTAGATTTCCTTCAGGCAAAAATAAAAAAAACCAAGACATTCCCAGAATTTCCTAGTAGAATGTCACCGCAAGGAATTACCAAAGAAAAAAAGGGAGAAGAAAGAAGGAGCCTCACTCGCGCGGCTGATGCCCAACATCAGGGGACCCAACGCTCCCTGCAGGAGACTGTACCTGGGGATCGTGCGAAGTATGGCCCTATACGGGGCCCCCGTATGGGCAGAGAACCTGACGGCCAGTAATGTGGCTAGATTGCTGAGCCCACAGAGAGCGATGGCCGTCAGGGTGATAAGGGGATACCGCACGATCTCAGGTGAGGCGGCATGTCTCCTAGCCGGGACCCTTCCATGGGACCTGGAAGCGAGAGCCCTTGCGTCTCTATTTATATGGCGCAAGGAGGCGCTGGAGTGGGGCCAATGGCCTGCATCTCGAGAAATCGAGGCCCAGCGGTCCCAGCTCTACCAGAAAACCGTGGAGACATCATGGACGAGTGGCTGGAGAGGAGACATGGTACTCTCTCCTACCGATTGTCACAGATACTTACCGGGCATGGTAGCTTCGGTAGGTACCTGTGGCGAAGACACCGGGAAACCACGGCCGAGTGTCAGCACTGCGAGGACCGCAGCGATGACACAGCGCTCCACACGCTGGTGGAGTGCACGGCGTGGGCGCATCAGCGCCAGGTCCTCGTGGTGGGTCTGGGCGCGGGCACTCTCTCGTTCGAGACCATGGTGCGAGCTATGGTCTCCAGCGGAAGTAAGTGGGACTGCGCGTCTTTCTGTGAGCAGGTCATGCTCATAAAAGAGGCAGCGGGGCGGGAGCGGGAGAAAACTCTTCCACCCGAGTTCCGCAGTCGCCGTCTTTACAGAAGCAGGCCCATGACGGCAGCGTGACGCCCAAAGAAGCGGAATGACACCCAAAAACCCCCCATAGACGCGGGATAGCACCCGAACCACCCCCTAGAAGAGGCCGCAATTGTAGCCGTAGGTCTGATGGGAGTCCTGGGACATCCTTCTGAGGGCTTACCCGGGGCTCCCAACCATAGGCTGCTAGGCGCTACCGTGGGTGTTTTTAGTCGGTAGGAGTCCGGCATAACATCCATGAAGGATTTTACCCCACGGTTAAAAAAAAAACCTAATGATAAATAGACGTGGCTGTGTTAAAGTGATTTTTGTATTTTTAAGTGTGTTTGAAGAAATAAAGTCTTTTTATGCAATTATTGTATTCTTTCAGACCAGAGTTAAATAATCATCCCATTAATTTGCAAACTTTATAAATTTAGAGTCTTTGCTGAACATAATATACTCATTAATCATATTTAATAGCTAATGCACTTAATATTAGTCTATGTGAAAACATTCTATTGTAAAGGGTATTATAATGACCCGCTAAGCAAAACTGCATTAAGTAGTGTACTTAATGCGTTCATGATTAGTGTTACTAGGATAAAACCATAATAATTGCTAACAATAAGTTATTTTTTCTAATTATTAATTTAATGTTAACTTTTTAATCATTATTATAAAAAGGAAAGTGTACCTTTCACTCTGCTGCACCTCTTAGTCCAAGATGCACATCAATAGCTAACTTAGTTCCGGAGATATAGGTAAAATAATAAAAAAAACTTTAAACGCCTTTTTCTCGGATGTTGCAAAAAGGTACTTAATGCGTTTTTCGTAAGCGCGGCAGTAAATATGGTAAATAATCCATTGCTACTTATAAAAACGGCTTCTTAACTCGCATAATAGTGAAATTTTGAATGTTTTAAAAACGTTTTCGAGTTAGAGTTTCTTAAATCAATATCGCATTTGATAATGGAGCGTGGGTCGGTAGTCGGCAGTAGTTATTATAATGGTCAGGATTCGAACCGAAGACCCTTTGATCTTAAAGCCAATCCCTACCACTAAGCTACAGACGTTTCACACACTCACTTAGCGATGGTTCGCCAGTGAAATCTAATATAAATGCTATATTTTTTTTTTTAGAACATTAGAACCGTAGTTACTAATATTCCCTCTAACCCCTCCAACTAAGCTAAATTGCTTGTACTAGAAGCGGGTTCACGTCGATAGAAGCGGGTTCACGTCGGTCAGGAATCGAACCCGGGACTTCTCGATCGTAAGGCCGACTCCTTAACCGCTAAGCCACCGACGCTATGAATCTAACTATCACTAGCTGTCACAAATATTACCGAAATCGACTTCAAATAATGTAAAACTTATAATAAAACATCATGCGACCTTTTTTTGCCTTATTTTATCCTTTTGTCGTCCGCCTGCTAAAGAGAAGTTGATTTATTATATTTCAAACTCCTCAAAAGGCCATAAAAAGTTATCGCTAGTTAGTATACTACGGCTTCCCTTGTCCCGGGACATGAGGTTGCACTTATACTTGCATGCGATTTTAAAATCCCGGATTCTGTTTCCGGGTCAAGCCAGTTTTTTTTTGTTTTTGTGTTTTGTTGGATATTTTGGAATAGTGTGTGTCTGATTCCTGTTTTGTTGTAATTAGAAGAATATTAATAATGAAATATGGATTATTTAATATCTTAGCTTACACCTATACGTAGGAATATACAGCTCAGACAGACACTGTGGCGTGATGGTAGTGAACACTCAGTGCAAATATTTGTATGCACTGTCTGGGTGTTTCTATGTATATTATGTATATGTTTACAAAAAAAAGTATCTAAGTATGTTTATCCGCATTCTAGATTCCATAACACAAGCTAGTTAAGCTTACCATAGGTCTAGACAGCGTTGTGTGGAATATTGTAGAATGTTATTACTATAAAGGCGAGAACATATAAAAAAGTGTTAACGATTAAGTTTTGTGCAAATAATATGAAGAAACATACAAATATTTGCACAAAAACTACGATTTTGCGCAAAACGGCGCCACGGCAACGCAAGGCCCAAAATGATATTTGAATATTTTTTTGTTGCTATGACTAGATATATTCAAGATGACGCTCGTCCGGAACATTTCGGATTATGATTAACGTAATTAATTAGTTATAACTTTATAAGCATGTTATTATTTAGGGACCATTAGAGTTACTAATTAATTGACTAATCAAATATTCAATTCTGTGAAATCATGAGTGTAATTAAGTTATTATAGTATTTCTTAATCACGCACTAATTAAAGCACCATGATGATTGATAAATAAACTTGACCAAGAAATTTTACTTTAAGTCTCTCACGTTTGTATCGGCATCATTATAACTGGCTGCTCTGGTAGTGAGACTGTCACCTCCGGCCTAGCACCACGACCCACAGTCGGCGTGCGGTTTTAGTTGGTTCGAGTCCAACATAACCTCCCGTACCGGCTCCGGCAGGGGGGGTATCCGAGGGGATTTCCGCACGAAAACCCTCTACACCTTTGGCATATATTTATTACTTATTAGTATAGTATAAGTTTAGGGCTAGAAAATTTACTCGTGAAACACTAAGCCGATAATGGCACAACATTATTACTGAATATTTATGAAAGATATTCCTAAACTGAGACATTTTTAGACGAAAGTTATTATGCTTTTAGGTAATGTAGCTTACACAGATCTAGAGTACGCTGGATAAGTTTTTGTTATATTTTGTTAGTAAGTAGTTACAGTAAAGTACAGATGATAAGGACCACCAAAAACTACTAACTTATTTTTTTAAATCAAGACGGATATGCGAAACTCAACATAAATAACATAACTTCTGAGTTTCTGAGCCGCCTCTGTTTTTTTTTTTTTACATAGCTCACGTCAATTTGACTTCACCTCGCCTGATGTTAAGCAAAGGCAAAGTCTCGGAAAGAGGGCCACCATCGGAAACATGTACCATGTTAACAGTGGTGGCACTCAGCTTGACGGCCTCGTTAGATGCCTTTTCACGCCCCGCTTAAAGGACCCGGGACTGTAGGAAGAAGGAAAGGAAGTGAGCTGGCAGGGAGTTCCAGGTCTTAATGGTGCGGCATAGGAATGAGTCACTGAAACGCTTGGTTCTAGCTGGTATACTTTGCACCGTATATGGATGGCATCTTAGCCCTGCACGTGTCGTCCTGTGTAGGAAAGGAAAGGGTGGGACTAATCCCGCAAATACTGCCTCCGGATTTGGTATGGATAACGCAACATGAATGAGGTCTACCTACATTTAGTTTTAGATCGTTAATTCTTTTGATAGACGTCATTTTAGCAGCTGAGAATTCGCGTTCATCTTTAAGTATTACAATTTGGCTGTGTCTGTTTTGTAATTCTACGCTATTGATTTGGAGCAATCTGGAATGATAGTGTATGATGTGTGTAAATAAATACAAGAGTAATATACAAGCACAATATTACCACTATATTATGAAAAATAATACCGTCCAAAAATTTACCCCAAAAAAATTTTGAAAAAGGAAAAAAACATTCTAAAATTGTGTTCTAAATCCATCAAACTTAGATATATTAGTTATATTATATGCCTACTTAGTTTAGAATCAATGAAAGCTGGAATTAACTCTAGCGCTATCTAGCATACTAACATCTGTGGTAGCCACATTTTTTGTACTTTATGTAGGTAATTTACAATAGATTTCGAGATGATGGCTTGTATATCTTTGATAATGGTTTTTGTTTGTGTATAGATATATATATATAGATAGCATAGATGCCAACAATGTTAAAATAGTGGACTCCAGTATGATGGATTAGCTTTAGATAGAATAGCTTCCTTATGTGCATAATGCGGGAAACGAAGTGACAGACATGGCGCACATTTGGAGAAGTTTATGTCCACTATGTCCACTATGTCCACTATGTCAACTATGTCCACTATGTCCACTATGTAAACTATATCCACTAAATTCACTATGTCTACTATTTCGGCAATGTCCACGGAATCCACTGTCCACTAAGTCTACCTACTATATTACCCATTGTCTACTAAGACTATGTCCAGGAGCTAACTACGTCACGATAATTGATTGATGTCCATAATTTATTTCCTTTAATATTCTGAAAATTAAGACATTTTTCCATTGACTATGCTTTCTATCCCCGTAAAAAAACTAGCATAATATTACCGCTACATTATGACCCCCCAAAACATTTTCAAAAAAAGAAAAGACATTCTCAAATTATGTTCTAAATCCATCAAACTCGGGCGGATGATTCGCAAGCGTCAAGACTTCACCCCAACTAACGCACGATACAATGCGGACGATACATCATCTGCGTCACCGTGTGCCGTATACCGTACAATATATAGATATTTATCACAATTTGTAGCCTAATGTCCCGTGGCGTGCACAAAGGGACAGCCAGCACTAGACCGTGGCGATCGATGGTAATGAAATCGTTTCAATTATTCTCGGTAGGCTTAATGACATAATTCTGTTGTACAAAAAAAACAAGTGCAAGCTTGATAGTTCACATTTTATAGGTTCTGTATTTAAACATGAGTAAAAGAACGGTTTTACTTCAGAACCATAGTTTTTCTGTGACTATGGTTTGCTCTTGAGGTTCAGAGATCAAACCGTAATATGCAGCTTGTCTAAATAAAAAACATTTTTATTTCTTTCTAATAACTCCCTTATTTATGTCCGAGATTTAACTTGCGATATTTTTTTTCCTTTTCTACACTAATAGTGCTAATAGTAGCTAAAGTTACACCTTTAAAAGTACTGTCGACAAAGAAGATGCGGTTGCACCTTTAAATATGTGCAACCCTATCTCCTTTGACGACTGAACACCTAATCGTAATGCCGCACCATTAAGACCTGGAACCCCCTGCCAGCTCACGTGTTTCCTTCTTCTTACAGTCCCGGGTCCTATAAACGGGGCGTGAAAAGGCATCTAATGAGGCCGTCAAGCTGAGTGCCACTACTGTTAACATGGTACATGTTTTCAATGGTGGCCTTCTTTCCCAGACTTTGCCTTTGCTTAACATCAGGCGAGGTGAAGTCAAATTGACGTGTCCTATATAAAAAAATATTAAGGTGTTTTTTTTGGTATTTTTGACACGTTTATCATTTGTCTTACCAACTACATAAAATAAGTTTAGCTACAAATGATTGTGGTTGATTAGTACCAACATACACGTTCTACCAATCATATGCCACAAGATTCTCGTTAACATCCCTTCCTCCCTATCACACACACTATCATTCCTCTGGCGTTCGAAATTAAACTACCCTCCACACCTTTTATCAAGTTACAGACTCGGAACAATTACAGAATGTTCCACTGACGTCACACATCATTGGGCCTAACCCTACACATTAGTGCAGTAAGCTCGACAATAACTTAATTCAGAACATTGAAGGGTTATTCCCCTGAGTTTCTTACGTCTCCGTTAGGGATGACAATAGTTCGTGCCGGAGTTGAAATTTAATTAGAATTATCGATCTTGCGCGTCCTAAACTAACAATTAGATAAAGGTATATCTGGCTGGAAACATTTTGTGGGTTAATCTAAAGTTAAAACTCAATGCGTATTTACGTTGTTCAATAGTTCTGGATTGAGCACCGTTCAATTATCACGGTTTGTGGAATTAAGAATGGTGTACCTGCCGAATGTCGCAAAAGTTATCATATTAAACTGTAACACTGAATTATACTAGTCGATATACGTCTGTACAGAAATTATTGAATTCAATTAAAAATAAAATTTAAAACACAAATTGACGTGTCATATAAAAAAAGTACTGTTTAGAAAGAAAGGCCACGGCGAGGTGTGAATGAATTCTGAAATTCGTATTTGAAACAGGACGCAAAACCTAATGAATTGAAGCAAAGCTAATGGATTTTGAGATCTATATTAAATTCACAAAGTAACACATATGACGTTCATATGTATATAACAGTAACACTCATGAACGTCAAGAGTAACTCCTATGAACGTCAACAACATACCTACTATTATATCTTGGAATAAAAACATGAACCCTTAATGCTATACAAGGCAATTTCGGGTAACAAAATGACTGTCCAATCCAATTTGCTTTTCGATCTTACAAGCCAAATGGTAAGTCTAGCGTACCTAATCCATTCTAGATTAATAAACTAATTCATGTTATTCTGTTGTGGTACCAGACTAGAATATACCCATTCATGAACACATTTTGGCGCAACTCCAAATAACAATGAATGAATTTAGACATGTTGTCAACATTTAATAGATGTATTAATGGAACTAATATCTTAGTTGGGACTCAAGTAGTGGAGGTTGTATTTAGAAATTAAATGCATAATGCTGTTTTGGTACCAGCTTGGTGACGAACATTTGACTTTTGGATAGTAACCTATGCTTTGTTATTTGAGAACTATTAAAATTAATGATTCCGAATTACACCGGTATGTTTAGTTTCCCCTCCTGAGGAGGGCCAGACTGTAAGGAATGGCCCTGGGTCAGCCGTGGTGCGAGGGACATGTCGAAGACAACCTCAACTTCGACCGAACACGAAGACCCACAGACGGCGTGCAGTTTTAGTCGGTTCAAGTCCAACATAACCTCCCCCTCCTGCTCCGGCGGATAAGGTATCTGAGGGGATTTCCGCACGGAAAAAAAGGTAAACTATGTTTAGTTTGTTCGATGTCACATCGTCTATATGCTGAATGTAATGGCACATTGTTTGGCAGTTTGATAGTTTTTATAACTGGCCGGTAAGTAAATGCTCATTGCAAATTAAAATTTTGAATAAAGAACTCTTTAAAAAATTGAATTTGTCAGTCATTGATTTTATTTCAAAAGCGCGGCAATTTAAAGTAGGTATAACAAATACGAATTTTGTGTTTATATTTTAAGACGTGATTTATTATAGGTGACATCAATACGAGATACCTAAATAACTTGGGCAACAACCCAGAAATACAATTTAATGTCATTACAATGGATTACAGGCCGGAAGGTCAAGCAACAACACAATATAACATGAATGTAAGTGTTTTCATCATGTATTTTGAATCTGAGTTATTGGTCAACCTTTGTTGATGTTTTGTTCACTGTCAGTGCTGAACAGTTAGATCAGTACAATTTTTAGTAATTGGCGGAAGTTTACACAAATATTACACAACAAGTCGGTGTCGAAATGTTGTCGGCTACCGTTTTTGGTCATATCTCCAGTTCTACTCAGTAACAACGTCAATAATCGAATTAAGAATACCTATTCCCTATTAATTGGAATTATGTACTTTGAATGTATTAAAACCAAGTATTACTTAAATGAAATCCCAAAATTCAGTTTTAATAATTCCCTCGTTTATTGCGTACATTAAAAAAGTAAAAACTTTGTAACACATTTAAATTTAAAATAAGAACACACAGGTTTAGCAGAGAGAATAAATTAGTTTTTTTTAGTACAGAGTAAATTCGTTTTGCGTGTCATTTTTACTTACAGCATGGCGCAGTGTGGACGTCACATGCAAATGCTGCTGTGGAAAATATATATAAGAAAATGCACATCAAATTTCATTTCCTTCACCGGATTTTATTATACATTCTCGATGTGTTCGTGACGCAACGTTGATTGTATAGACGGTCGTAAAATTCAAACTTTAAATTTTGTTGTGAAAATGTTTTCTTAAGTTCGATGCTTTAACAGGTTCGTAAGATGGGTGGTGACATTTTAGGTACTAACGGTTGCAATTCAACGATATTGAGTTTGATATTCAGCGTTTGGTTATAGTCAGCAATTGTATTGTTTTGTTCTGTGAGTTGGATGCGGGACAGTGACGTCACAGTAACGTCGAGTGGGAAACATTTTATTCTAATTTTCATTTTCTACTATGTGTTTAGCAATGCTTGCTCCCTGTTATAGACTAGCTGTACCCGCCACTTGGACTGCGTACCTTTTTTTTTTGGTGCGGAAATCCCCTCGGATACCTCCCCTGCCAGAGCCGGACGGGAGGTAATGTCGGACTCGAACCGACTAAAACCACACGCTGACTGTGGGTCGTGGTGCCAGGCCTGGGACTGCGTACCTACTACGCAAATATGTAATTTATTTAGTCTAACTTTACTTACTCCGCATTTTCAAAATTCCTGTAATAACTGCCGCTTACCTGTGAACAAAAAGTAATTTTATAAGTATTATATTATTGTATTTCCAAAATTAATAGTAGTTACAAAACTAAAGTTAGTATCATTCGTTTATTTATACAGACAGTCCAGCCATACAAGAGGGCTTCATCCACAGTTAGGTGCCAACAGAATTTCAATTTCTCCCTTATACCCACTGGTATAGCAGGCATAAAAGAAATCATCATCATCTTATCTCGTTATTCCCAGTAACTGTTTTTTCTACTTCTTTTTCCACAACATTCTACACAACGCTATCTAGACGCATGGTAAGCTTAATCAGCTTGTGTTATGGAAGCTAGAATGCGGTTAAACATACTTAGATACTTTTTTGTATAAATACATACATATTATAAATAGAAACACCCAGACCAATGTAAATAACCATATTCATGCATACAAATATTTGCACTGAGCGGGGATCAAGCCCGCGCCTCCTGCGTGGCGTGCACTACCGCCACGCCACAGAGGCTGTCAGTCAGTAACTTACGAGATTTTCACCTCAAAGTCACTCTTCATTCTTCTTCTCATTTTGGTTCCACTTAATAATTAATAATAATGAACAAAATGTAAATATATTGTACCTACCCAATCCCCTATGTACCAATCAACAGCGAAAGCGACGTAAACGTGGGTAGCAGAAGTCCTTTACGCTCGTTACGTTCGTGGGAGTTTTGTTTTTGCAAGCGCATTCAAAACTCCTTCCGACTTAACTTTATGCTATAATTACTTAGTTATAAACTATACTGTACCTATAAAATGGTGCGTGGCGTCAGCGCTACCTAGTGGCCCCATCTGAAAACCAGCGCTGTGCATACTCAACGAAGGGTGTGCGCAGCATTCAATGCTGAGATGGGCCCTATTTGGGTTCGCACAGTGTGGAATGTTGCACCCGTAGCTTAATTTAATATACCTACTAATAAAACTGTTATACTTACCTACCTATTTATACCTACTTAACATGTCCACTGTGTAGAACTTAAATAAAATATTTTTCTTTCTTTCTTTCTTTCTTATAAAAGCGACTACTGTTTAATTGCTCAACCCCGAGAAGAAACCGCCTAAGAAACCTGAACCAGAATCTCATCTGTCCGTCAACAGGCATATTGGCTTGCAGGTTAGGTTGGTTTGGTGCTACGGGGCCCTTCGATAGGTCTTAACGCCCACCTACCTACATAGTAGGCATGAAAACAATAGGTACACCTTTTGTTTCAGAAACAGAGTTGTTAAAAAAGGAAGAAAACTGTAACTCATAGTAGCTGTAGTAAAATCAGCACTCAACAAACTTATTCATGTCTTAGAAAATGTACATTTTGCGCAAAGTAGTTTCAGTTTTAGAGTTTTCAGAGCGCCTCGTGCAGGATAGTCACTTGTTACATAAGCGTTAGCGATTTACTTGTAATGCTAGGCTATATTACCAAAATATAACAATAATTACCGCCATAAATTCAATAACGCCTAGGTGTACCTACGGTTTGTGGCTTTATTGTTAAGTTACAAATTATAAAGAAAAAAAAAAAAATTCATTGGCTTTTTAAAAAAATTTAAAAGGCCTGTCAACTTTTTTGACATATTATGGATTAATATGACATTATCACCTCACAATGCCATAATTATTCCGCTAAGGGGTATTTGGTAATGTGGCCCCAGTATTAAAAAGGGTTCTTAAAGAAGTAGGTACATTACAAAGTTTCTTCAGGGTCACCAGCAAGAGTGTGACGCTCCTGGTATTGCATACAACCATGAGTAAGGTACTCATTTTCCATTAGATCGACTCTGTGCTAGTGAGCCACTTATGTAGGAAGTAGTAGAAAGCGTTTACAGACCAGCCGATTAAATGAAACGATCTATGACGATCATTTCACTACCACTCAGTAACACTAAGAAGAAATATTATGGTTCTTTTCTTCTTGAGTAAGAACAGAACGCAGAAATATTAATTACTACTTAGGGACACCTAATAGGGGACAAAACTATAACTTCAACTCTGGGTGAAGAATTATAATCGACCAGTGGGTGCGTCGCCAGAAATTTGCAAGAGAATAAACTCTAGCATAATTACAAATCGACATAGAAAGGAACATTTTTGTCATTGGTCCAGGCGCGATTTGAACCCGCGAGCCTTCTCTTACAGGGAGAATGCTTTTGACCACTAAGCTACCAGATTCACGTCCGAACTATTCCAAACGTCTTTGAGGGGACACGCGACGGTGGAGTAATCTACCGACACTCTTACGAGCTATATTATCGGAACCACTAAATGATTTTCCAGTCGTTTTTAAAAATTGATTTTTGAATAATCTGCCCATAATTTGAATGATTTTTAGACATTTAGTATGCTCTAGCATAACTTATTAATATTCAGTACAGTCTAAGTTAGTATATTACACTTGAGTATAAAAATATTCTAACTCCAACTAAAATAGGTATTTTGTTTTCAACTTTATTCCCCGCTAACGTAAAATAATGTATGAGCTTAGTCTGTTTTCTTTTAAAACTAGAGCAGTAAGGAAACTGTAAACAAAGAATCTAAGTTTGTTGCTGTGTGTAAATTGTATTGACAAAACTTAATATAACTAAAAACAATTGTGGATGAAAGAATGTAAGGTTTTTATAAGAAGCAAGTAAGTTTATGTTGTTATTTCTGTAAAGAATTTGTCTATTTGTCAATGTTTTTTTGGAATTTTTGTCTGTGTGATCGCGACGGTTGCGAAAACTACAAGATGGATTTTGATGCGGATAAATTGTCTTGCTTAGACTTACAATCTTACATAACTTTGATCGCGATCGGTTTAGTAGGACTGGAGATATGACCAAAAGTGGTGAAAACTGACATACACGCTGGCTAGGCTAGTATGAAAAAATATTAGGTACCTACTTACTTACATACTGCAAATATTTTTTAACTAGCTTTTGCCCGCGGCCCCGCCCGCGTGGATGTCGGTTATCGCAACCGAACATTGCCTATGTCCTTTCTCAAGGTCAAATCTACCCCTTTTTTTATGGAAATCCCCTCGGATACCCCCCTGCCGGAGCCGGAAGGGGAGGTTATGTCGGACTCAAACCGACTAAAACCGCACGCCGACTGTGGGTCGTGGTGCTAGGCCGGAGGTGAGGTTGTCATCGACATATCCCTCGCACCCCGGCTGACCCAGGGAGGTCTAATCTACACCTGTACCAAATTTCATCGGTTCCCGTTTCCATGACCTCTTTTTTAATCCCCGACGCAAAAACGACAGGGAGTAATTTAAACCTTCGCTGGCACTATTGGTACATATGAAAAAAAAAACTAATCGCTTGAGCCATTCTCGAGTTTTGCACTTAGTAACATAGGTACGTTTTGGTTTTCCTTCTAAGAAAATTATTGGTAGTCTTTTTATCCATTATTAACTGATCTACTCCAACTTACTCTCATATTTTCTGTAAAATCGTAACCTAAGCATCAAAGAATTAAGCCTTATCGCCCCATCTCCCTATGGAGGGTTAAAGGCTAGATAGCTTCGCTGTTTACCTGTTGACGAGCTCGAATGCCTTAAGAACAAAGATTAAAGAGTCTATCCGGCCCCACTATTGCATACTGAGTACCTAGTTAGGCTCTCATAAAATAATCAGTGCTAAGCCGCCACTGTGAAAGGAGTTTTATGTTCTGGTTTTTTTTAAAGGTTTTATAGTTCACTTACTGGCTAGTAAAGATAGAATGTAGTTGTTTTTAAACATTTTGAGAAAGGAGGTTTTAAATCAATAACTTTATTCTGCACTAAATCTTTTGTATCCGACCCTCTCAACTTCCGTTTGAATCTTATTTTAGGACCCATTTACAGATGAGGTTTGAGATGAGGCATTCTAGATTCTATAACACAAGCTGGTTAAGCTTACCATGGGTCTAGATAGCATTGTATAGAATGTTGTAGAATATTTATTTATTTACTCAGATCTCAGATCTCCGGGACTCATACCAATTCAATTACAAGGAGACGAGATTCTGGTGTAGGTTTTCCTCTCGAAGTTGGGAGGACAAACGACAGTCACTCCCATAAAAGTCATATAAACCAAGGCTTCTAGTTTAAGGAGGATGAAGGGGAAGGAGTTAGTGAAACCCGGATTTAGAGGTTGAAGACTGAGCCTTCTTCGTGAATCGGTATGTGTTGGCTTGGTCTTAAAGGTCTTGGTGTCCTACGAAAACCTACAGTTTAATTACGCCAATTCGCAAAAATTTGTGAGGAGGACTATCAGTTAGGAACACAGTTCTGGCTGGGGTCCTACTACGAAAGGCAAGAGAGATGCATAAATGAATAATAGAAATATAATATAGGCAATATAATTATTTAAAAAAAAAGTGTAACTAACCCTAATCTAAGTCAATACTAACATAATGGATCTATGTAATCTGAAAAATAAAATAATTTGAATTTGAAATTTGAAAAACAGTATGCCTTTGTATACATAACGTAAAATAATTGATAGGTACTACAACTGATAAGTACTCCCTGTATCTGTATTACAGATACATTATCAGTTGTAGTATCAATTTTACGTTATGTATGCAAAGGGAAACAGGTACATAAAATCACGCCTGTTACCCATAGGGGTAGGCAGAGATCACGGATCTCCATTTGCTACGATCCTGACATACTACTCTCGCTCCATTCACTCTCATTACATTCTTCATGCATGCTCGTCGGTTAAGAGGGTACTTCTGACCTGCCCCTTTTCTAAAACTTCCCCGATTTGGTTCAGGTATGTGTGCCTAGGTCTTCCCCTTCCGACGGTACCATCCACACTCACCTCAAACATCTGTTTCATTAATCTTCTTTCATTCATTCTCAAAAGTAGAGAACATAACATAACATAAACTCACGCCTGTATTCCCCGAAGGGTTACGCAGAGGTGCTAGCACCCACATTTCGCCAGTTTATGTTTAGGTCCCAATGTACTGGGCACTTATAAACCTGCGATAAATACACACATAACTTCGAAAAGCATCGAAAAGTCATTGGTGTGTGGCATGGTAAACCTGGGATCGAACCCGAGACCTCGTCTCAGCTGTCCATTACCCATACCACTAGGCCACCGCAGAACAAAAACCACAATAAACTTTATTGTCCATCAATAATACTATTAGTTATTAAAACAAGTATTAGAATCGCACGCGAGCAGCATGACGATGTAATCGCATTCAATGGCCAGAGGCAATCGCGCTTTGAACTCAGGCCCCGTTTGAAGTTACCGCGGGGCCAGTGGAGGACGAGAGGTTGCACTCACACCGCAGCCCACTTTGTGCTATTAACTTTTTTTTTTTTTCTAAAAATCTATTTATTAGGAACTAGCTGTTGCCCGTGGCTTCACCCGTGGATGCCTTTTTTATGTGCGGAAATCCCATCGTAGCCAGAGGGGGAGGTCATTACGAACTCGAACTGACTAAAACCGTACGTGGATGTCAATCACTCGCGATCAAATTTAGCGTATGTCAGTGGCTTTATTGTTTATAGATTATAACTAAATATAGTCTTTAATTTTCTGATTTCTTGAGATTTCTAGAAACCTTTTTTAAGTACCTATAATGTCACACTGGCTGTCATCCGCTTTAAAAAGCCTAGCCGCTTGTTTGGACTTTTTTTTTACGAACTCAATCCTCTTCCTTTATATTTCATAAAAGTTGCAATAGAATAGTTTAGTATAGAATAGAATAGTTGCATTTAGGTTGACCCGGGGTTGAAACTAGGCATCGAATTTGCTTCCTTGGTTAGCTAAAACAAAATAAAAATCGCATTGCGAATTTCATAACAAAGCCTAAAAAACACACGTCACGGTGTAACAGTCATCCAATCGCAGCTTTCTATTTTTACACTGTCAGTCTGAATGGGCCCCAAGGTGGATAGGTCTCGTATTGCTCCGACAACACACACTTTTTTCTGATTCAAGTTCGAGGATTTCCGGCACAGAACACAGCTTTTTTGCCCACTAACCAAGAGATAGGTCGGACGTCGGACCATTCGGTTTCAGTTTTTTTTTACTAACGATGCCTGTATTGTTTTGTTTCGCTTGTTCGTTTAAGGAATTAAAAATGTATGAGAAATGATGAGACAGAGACATTTATTAAATGTACCTGTTAGATGGCAACTGGTGAAATATGAACTTAAATTTAATTTTGTTTATCCCTTTAAGATTTTACAATCATAATTTTTGGGACGATTATCCACAAAATTCACATCGATGGCCTTATTTGGCACCAATAACCTATAGGGATTTTTACTATATGAGCTGTCAATTAAATTCAAAATGATTGTGAAAGTAAGCTAAACGAATCAAATTGTATAAATACATTGCATCATCACATTCACCGTTAAAACACAAAAACATCGAGCAAGTCAATTAACAAAGTTAGAAACAACGCAATTATATGAAATGCCACTAACAAAAAGGTGTTTGTACCCAAAATGGCAGCACATTAATTTAAACAGTACTGTTTCTCAGTAAATAAGTACTATTTCCTAGTATGTGTGGTAGATTTATAACTATTTGGAAACTTGCAAATTAATTTTAATTATCAAGTGGGCCTTATAAGGAGCCGGGCCTTCTTAGGTGCCACTACTATCATCAGGATTAATATCCCGTCTCAGAGATATCTTAATCGGATAGTTCACGCATGCTGATACTATGAAGCATTCAGTTATGTTTGTAGTCGTAGTTAGTGACAAAGTTTATTCAATAAATTGAAAACTTAATACAAAAAATTAAATTAAAAATGTAAAAAACCCCGTCACAAAAAACACCAAAAAGTTGAAAATAAATGAATAAATTTTAATTCAACGGTTGCCATGTCGGGGGACCGTAACTGGTTAAGTACTCCTTTATATCATAAGGTCCCCCGACATGGCAACCGTTGAATTAAAATTTATTCATTTATTTTCAACTTTTTGGTGTTTTTTTGTGACGGGGGTTTTTTAAATTTTTAATTTAATTTTTATTTTATACTTTTTAAGTTGATCTACTAGTCAAGCTCTTTCATTTGATACCCATATTGAGGGAATTATAAAGAAATATGTATTCCAACATGTTGTGGCGGCGGCCATCTTGGACCGATTTTTTTCAAACATAGCTAAGAACACTCCCGACTAATATACCTTTCACACACACACACACACACACACACACATACACACACACACACAGACACGTCAAACTTATAACACCCCGTCGTTTTTGCGTCGGGGGTTAAAAAATATGAGGTTTTTTGAGCATATTATTTATTTATCATCTTAGACGTACAGAGCCGTATTTCTTTGAGGCCAAGCCAAATTCACCAGCAATTCAAGGTTTCTGTTAAACAACAGATGGTGGTTCTGATGAAGGCTTTTATCCCTTTAGTCTCAGTATTCCGGTTGCTAGTCCGGTTGACCGGACTACTGCGACTATTCAGTAGCAGTAGTCCGGATGTTTAACTGCCTCGAACTATTGCTACTTTTGTGTAGCAGTAGTCCGGTGGTAGTTCGGTTAATCGGGCTAAAATCACCCCTCATTATTTATTACAAAGCCAATTTGTCAAACATCACCTGTCCGGTTTCTAGGAATGGGATTACAAATCACTAGGGATGATCATCTCATGATTGAGAGGCTAGATGGCAGTTATCTCTGAAAATTCGACACACCAATAAAAATAATTGACTTCAGGCTCCAAAGTACCAACTTTGGACGCAACTGAGGTATAGCTATGAGCTATGATGACTACCATAAAAAACGGTCTACCTTCGCTCTTGCTTTAACTTATCAGCTGTCATCGGCGTTATCATGATGTTGATTATTTTCGTGCGGAAATTATCACATATATTATACCACCCACGATGTTAAAAAAATTACGACTATTAAGACTGATTCCTACAGAATATTAACAAATCTATATGTATAAAAGAAAGTCGTGTTAGTCACACGCTCAAGAACGGCTGTACCGATTTGACTGAAAATTGGTGAGGATGTACAACAGACAGACATAGGATACTTTTCATCCCGTTCAACCTCTATTTTATCCCGGGTATAGTTTCCTGTGGGTTAGTATTTCTATGACTCTGGTACATTTGCATGAAGTACTTTAAGGAAAAAGTTTAAGGAAATTTATCTGGCAGAAACAAGAGTAGTGTGTCCTATCCTATACCTTTCTATTCCGAACTTCACGTGGACGAAGTCACGGGCAAAAGCTAGTAATTCATAAAAGACTTCTGTACTTTTAAAATCATGACAGAACAAGGTTAGTTTATGTTTTCTTGAAGAATACGTTGAGAATCTAGTCTCTGGGAACAATAAGGCATGTACTTATTGTAGTTTCAATGGCTATGATATTATTAAGCTTAATCATATAATACAGTCTTCATTCGATAACACAATAAAGACGTTACACCGAACTTAAAAAACTAATCGAATAATTACAAGTTATCGATCACAAGAACAAAAGACGGACAAGGATAACAGCTACAAACAAAGAGAAAATATTATTAATAACTTACATGTATATAAACAAAATAATATTACAAGACCCTAACATAGTATCATACGAAAATCAACCTTATATTCAAAGCAATAGAGTAGGCTAATGAAATTAGTCAGCGAAGGATCATCTTTGCAGTTAATAATGAAAAGAATCTCTGACTATTAGGGCGTGTTCAGACACAACTAGCTGTAATAATTATCTATCCATGTACAAACGGCGATAGGTTATTATCCGCTGACTTAGTAATAATCTTATTTGTGATTTTCTTATTAATTACTATGGATCCTTCATTTTGTATTAGAATCTTATGAAATAAGTGCGTATTATTTTGTAGGGAGTTAGATTACTGGGTTGGACAGAAAAAATGTGGCAATGTGTGTCAATTACGCATGTACTTGATACCTATATTTGTAATTAATAGGTATAATTAATACTTATGTGTTTTATTATTAAATGTTTATTAAAATTGCATATGTTAGAAGCGGGATCGTGACATCATCTGTAAGTCTAGTCTGTACACTGACCGATTATATTGGAAGATGCTCTGGCGCAACTTATCAGTGTCAAATTCAGACGTTTCTGTAAATGTCAGCTCGAAATTACAAACAAATCTTATTGATGCTTGTATAAGTAATCGGGTTTGGTTCCCCACTACTAACACAAGTAATTTAGATATGTTTTTTGGAACATATGTTACCAAAATTACTAGTATTTTACCTAACCCCTTCAACTATAGGTTAACTTAGGGCAGTGCTTTTTGCAAGCGTTTCACGTCAGTAGAAAGGCAAGGACTCGAACCCGCGACCTTTCGATCATAATAACCACAAAACTACTGAGCTACCGATAAATACATGTTTTCTAGTGAGACTTTTATTTTCTTACAGTCATTTCCAATAACGTATCTACTGTCAGTTTCGGGATTCTAAAGATGGAAAATGTCATAAATCTCTGATATTAGTGTCCCAATATTTCTATAATTGATCTGTAATCCTACTGCCTGTCGAATGTAGGGTCTGTCCCTTAGGGCACTGACTGACCTCCGTCCCCGATGAGCGCGGGCCTGGGGGTGACGGGTGGAGCCGCCTGTCACCCCAGCAGAAGCAGGCCACGGCGGTGGCGCGCTGAGCAGCGCGCCTCCCCATTCCGGGGGCGAGTTGGGGACACCGTTGTCCCCCCTCCTGAGGAGGGCCAGACCGTAAGGGATGGCCCTGGGTCAGCCGGGGTGTGAGGGATATGTCGATGACAACCTCACCTCCGGCCTAGCACCAACACCCACAGTCGGCGAGATTTGTAGTTAAAATATTGGGGCAGCAGGCACAGCTACTTCAAACTTGACTGTTTATCTGGAGGTGCGATCTACAGTTAACTGTAGGTATGTTATTGGGTGGTTAGTGGTATAAAAAAGCCGCGGTAGGTATGGGTAATGGACTGCTGAGACGAGGTCTTGGGTTCGATCCCAGGTTTACCATGGCACACACCAATGACTTTTCGATGCTTTTCGAAATTATGTGTGTATTTATCGCAGGTTTATAAGTGCCCGGTTAATGGCAATAGGCTCGCCACCTATTACATTGGGACCTAAACATAAACTGGTGAAATGTCGGTGCTAGCACCTCTGCCTACCCCTTCGGGGAATACAAGCGTGAGTTTATGTTATGTTATGTTATTGGGAACGGGTAGTAAGCGTCCATCACAAAGTTGCTTTGTGTGAACACACTCTTACATTCTGTGTACGACCAGCCCACACGTTCGTACTCGATACTCCGATAGGAAATAAATGGATGCACCTATTTTTGTTTAAGACGATCCTTCATCGTGATTAATAGTTGTACTACCGAGCGTATTGTTGTACTATCTCGTTCTGATTTAGCTGTAATGTCGTTTAAAGGCGTCCTAATGCCTGTTACGAGTGCCGAGTATTGTTCATGAGGAATGTTTCGACAGTTATCAGTTTGTTTGAGGGTTTTGTGTGAAGAGAAAAGTGTTGGAAGGATTGTGGTTTGTTTCATTGCATATAAATTATGACATACACGCACTGCTTAATATATGATTATACATATAGTGTGTGTGTATATCTGATATTGAACAGCTGTATGATACAGCTTAGACTCAGCCTCAGACATAGGCTGGATTCAACAATAGTGCCCGGAACATTATGGCAATAGACTCACCCCCTATTACATGGGACCGACTATGATTATTGGTGGAGTGTGGGTGTTAGTTCACCTCTGCTTTACCCTCCGGCGGTAAATACCTGGAACTCCCTGCAAGCTCACGTGTTTCCTTCTTCCTACAGTCCCAGGTCCTTTAAGCGAGGCGTGAAAAGGCATCTAATGAGGCCGTCAAGCTGAGTGCCACCACTATTAACATGGTACATGTTTGCAATGGTGACCCTCTCTCCGAGACTTTGCCTTTAGCTTGACATCAGGCGAGGTGAAGTCAAATTGACGTATCCAAGACAAAAAAAAAACAAAAAAAAAGTATGTATGTAATTTTTTACCCGCCACAGAAGGCGTAGGTTTTACATAACGGTGTTTGTTTGCTACCTTCTCATACTCATTCTCTGAGTTAGTTTCCCAATTGGGTTCCCGGATTTCTAGTTTAATCAAGATGCGGCTGAATTCCGATGTTTCCCTGAAGCAACTTTTCTTTGCTACCTTAATAGTATACATAGCGATGAAACAAAAAGCATGTCAAAACAAACATATTAGCTTATTGGAGTCATAGCAGTATGAGTAGGACTCATTTTGAGTTCCATAGAATTGTACAATTTGTACATCTACCGTTATCTTAGCCAAATTCAGAGTGCCAAATGTGGGTTCGATAATTGAAAATGACTTCACCAGCGCGCTAATGAAAAAAAAACATGAATATTAGTGTATTATATTACAAGTAACACTGACCTGGGGCTTTCAGTATTAAGACGTGAGACTTCAAAACTTCATTAAGAGCGCGCATAAAGCTAGTAAAAAGTCAGATTTCACCCGCACACTTCATACGTCCCGCTCTCGTCTGTCCACACGTCTGTCGTCTCGCAGTATTTTGTGTGGCAGCTAACCGCTGTGTTTGGTACGCAGGCGCACAGTATACCCAAAATAATCAGATAAAATTTGGCAAAGTACGAGCTGGATCATTATCTATATAAGGTATACTTTGAACACACAATAATTTTATTTTTGGTGATAGATAAAATGAGTGGGATTTGTAAAATAAACATAAGCATTGAAATAAAACCACTTTTTACGGATTAGAACGTATATTTTTTATTATTTACTTTTTAAACCGACGTTTCGGCTGCTGCAAATTTACGCAGAATGAGCTCACTGCGTTGTTAAGTCTTGCTGGATTTTGCTGCTTACTGGGTTTGATTAAGTGGATGACTGGGTCCCACTGGTGGTACGTTCCATCCATCCTCTCTATTAAAATTTGGGTGTTTTTAATTTCAATAGCCTCGCGGATCATTCTAGGAATATATCGATGTTCTTCAGATACTCGCCAAAGAACATCGATATATTAATAAATTAATATATAAATTTATTTTTAGTGTTAAATATAATGAGTGCGATTTGTAAAATAAACATAAGCAGGTTAGCTTTAATAAACAGCTTCAAATATAGTGGTCAAAAACTGAATGCATATTTTTTGAAATCGTCAAATATTTATATTAAGACATTTTAATCACGATATAAATTTTAATAAATTTTCACTGTATTATTATAATTTGTTGTGTTTTAGATAAAATCTCCCTAAGAACTCTGACGATTCGCTGAATAATTTTACAGGTAGTGCTTATATAATACGAAAAAGTAAGTTATAGAAATATTAATTTCAATAATATTTGCAAAATGCTTACATGTAATATACTTTCAATTTTGTTATAGGTAGATAAGAATAAGGTAAACAAATGTATATTTCATACTGAAATTGGTTCAAGAAGCCTAAAGATATTACTTTCAGTTCATAAAAGTAGACGATCACTGTAGAAATTTAATTTGAAAAAATCTTTTTCTCTTTAATCTATAATTGGAAAAACAAAAAGAGTTTAAGATGACGTCAATAATGTGGATATTACGAGGCCGTTTACGAAATTTTGTCATTTTGCTTGCTGATATGTGATTTTAGAAAAGTGATTTCATAGTTAAAAACTGCATTAATTCGAGTTTAAATTAATAAATAAGAAAGATCATCTCAAATACTAATGAGTAAATGAGCTAGGTACGGTATTTACTTATTTTTATTACATGATTTTGATTATTCTACCTGAAACCTATGCCTATTTGTGAATTTTTGTGGAAAAGGTTTAGGAAATGACCTATTAATTATTGTTTTGACGGCTAAAGAGTATGAAAAACTTACTACGTATGTTCCTGAAAACTATCTATTTCTTGAGTGTATTACTTTTAACTAGTTCATACAGAATATGAAACTAAAAATATTCAATATGGACATTTTTTTCGAAAAATTCAAACCACAATGGGACTTCAACGCCAGAGTCGTGAACCCTGGCGTTCCAGTGCTCTTACTCTGAGCTAGCCTTCCACGGGCGGTCGTCCGTGTTCCATGTGGTCGAATTTTTCTATTACTTGTTTTATATTTGATTTGCTTGATTTATATAAATGAATGTTTAACCAAAGCAAAGGAAATGGCTTATTATGTAGTGAGATTTTGAAACTCACTTATCTAATATTTTTTTTTATAAACAGTACTAGTCGGGATGTTCTCTACATTAGAAGATGATCTGAAAAAAAGGCAAAATAAATAGTCATGGTTCTAATAACTTCATTCCCATCATTTTAACGTAACATTGTAACAGTTACTCAAAATAAATAAAACAACATGGTAAATATCCCGGTGAGTAATCACACTACATACATCACCAACGTGAATGACCATGTGAATCTCAAACCATACCATTCTACTTGTTTATATTACACTCTACTTCTCTTACACGCTACTGCGTGTCTAGATTATACAACGTTGCATATTTTTTAATTCTATTTAGTGAATAGAATCTTAAATGTTTACTGAATGTGAGAAAAAACAATTGCAATAAAAAAACTTTATTCAATGCAATTTAATTATGATTTTGACATTTCGATAGAATTTTCCTTTAATCATTTGTAATTAGACATTACCATTCGACATTATTATTTTCATTTGACATTTAAAATTATTCCTTGACATTATAATTCAAATGCAATTTTATATATTATATTGATCATTTAAAAATTGTGAGGCCAAACTTATAATTATTTCCCACATTTTGGGGATTTTTTTTTAACTGGTATACCGAATTTTAAAACTACCCACACATGAAAAAATGCAAATATTGTAGTGTTTCGAAATTATTATTTTTGAAACATCAATGTGAATCTTTGAGAATGCCGTAAGGCGAAACCGGTCAGGTCTAGAAATAAAATCAGTGGAAAAGTACAAGTGTGTTATTCAATATGTGTAGCAGATTCCGCCAAGCGCCATCAATCTCCAGTATAAACAGTTACAAGTTACAGTTGTTACTAAGCGATGCGACTGGATCGGATTCATCAGCTTATGTTATATTACGAGCTGAAGCAACTCTGAAAAGCATTAAAATTGATAATACAATGTATAAGTACTTTCGCAAAATATAATTATATTACTGCTATAAAAAATAACATTAGTTACATACTTCAAACGCGAGGTGGTCTAAGACATCTATTTGATTTTCATATACTATACCCGGACTGCCTGGCAACGGTTGATACAAAAATTGTACTTAGTAACAAACTAAAGAAAATAAAGAAATATTACTTTCGACAACTAGCCAAGAGTTGAATTCTTAGTTTTTTATATTTTTTTTAGAGTTTATCTTTTGATTTTTTTTATTTCCCATATTTTCGACGAACTTTTTCGACGGAAAACAGAAAAACAGTACTCTCGTCTCAACGGGGCGACCCCGACTAATTGATGAAACAACAGATGGCCGGCACCTCGGGTCAGGTGCGATAGCAAGAGACCGTTATGCGCGGAATAAGAACATCGTAAGCGCCGAATTCGTTTTTTAGTAATTACTCGTCAATTCCAGATAATTTTAACAAAGTGAAAAATTGAGTCACTAGATTTTAAAATTTTATACTTTGTACATAAAAATTGACTCAGTTATATGAATAATCTTGAAAATAAATTAATTATAATCTAAAATTAGGCCTAACTTTGTGATCTTATTTTATCGACAAAATATTATTATTTTATGTTTTCACCAAATTGAGTACCTTTCAGATATAACGTATTTACTATTTAAAAAAAACAAGCTCATTTGTGGCACACTTTCGGGTATAAAAATCAAATCAAAGATCGGCAATTTTCCTTTATACCCCCTCTTAATTAGAAATAAGTTAACGTATTCTTACACTTATCTGTATAGAAATCCACACTAATATTATAAATGCGAAAGTAACTCTCTCAGTCTGTCTGTCTGTTACGCTTTCACGCCTAAGCCACTGAACCGATTTTGATGAAATTTGGTATAGAGATAGATTAGACCTTGAGACAGGACATGGGCCATGTTTTGTCGCGATAACCGACATCCACGCGGGTGGAGCCACGGGCAAAAGCTAGTAGTTTATCTTTTTGTACTATCGTTTTTATCACAGTTAACAAAATTAGTGGTCGGGATGTGATCTTTCGGGATAAAATATGTTTTATAATTTTAAATTAATCTATACATTTGTACAAAGTTATACAAAGGTTTATTTTTATTTATTTATTAAATTGTGGACGACAACAGGTAAGGCTTCACTTTACCTACTATCTTTAGTTTTGGCAGAAAAGATCTTTACCATTTCACCACATAAGTATCATTTAAAAGAAATAATTAGTGGTATTCAAGGCTTCTAAGCATTGCTTTATTAATTTTTTTTTTTTTTTTTTTTATTTATTTATTAAGAGCAGCTTACAAGGTATACACCAGCACATTACATTTTACCTTAAGTCTAATTTACTACGAGTAATTTACCATTATAACTATTTACGTAATGCGCCAACCCGCAAAGGGATATCATGAAACAAATATCCGAACCGAAAGGTAACAAAAAAAAAGGTACATAGAAGACATTGGTTTCCATCTTCCTACAATTTCTTTCGTGCTTTACGAGGCGCATGGCATGGATTTGGAGATGCGTGTGAGTGCTTGGTGCTTCTCAGACCACGGTTGTAGCATAAATTATTCTTACAGCAATAATGGTGATTTTCACTTTTCAGATTTCACTTACGACTTCTTACCATGTTTCGGGGTGAATGACGTCATGTTGATGAGTGAACTCTGACCACTCAGCATTCGTACCTATTCACTCCGACCAGATGTTAGTCAGTTATTTGTACCAAGTCGTGACCATTTAGCACATTTCACCGCTGCTCTGTGCCCTACTTCGTAAACGAAAGAATACCATATTGAATTAGCAATTCACGGAACTCTAATGAGTTTCCAATGCAATTAGAAGCGGAAAACATTTTAACAAGATCCCGTTAAATATAGCGAAGGTTTGTTTCACGAACGGGTCTGCTATGGGACGAAATTGCGAAGTTGCGGACCGAATTTTCGGGAAATTGTTTTGGTCAAATCAACTTCACCTATAGTCGGTAAATCTGCTGGTTAATGCATAGGGAACTCCTACAACAGTTAAGTTAAGCTAGATCAACAGAAAGAGTTATATGACATCCAAAATACTTATATGACTTTCGGGACAATAATGATGATTGTGCCATACAATTAATTTATTCCACAATCGTGTCAAATAAGACAAGTACGTTCGATTAAAACCTTAACAAAAAAAAAAAAAACAAAAAAAACTTCATCGTGCTTGCCCGAAATTTCGGATATTTGTTTCATGCTAGCCCCCTACCGGGTTGGCGTATTACGTAAATAGTTATAATGGTAAATACCTACTCGTAGTTAGATAAAGCAATGCTTAGAAGCCTTGAATGCTACCGACAACACCACTATTTTGTTTTTTAAATGATAACAAGTTTGGTGAAATGGTATAGATGCACCTTTTTTGCCATAACTAAAGATAGCAAAATTGAAACCTTATCTAGTTTTAAAACCTGTTGTCTTTTTTACCTGAGTGTTTCTTTTTACAAAAATTTTAAGCCGACTTTAAGACACAGATACTGAAAAGTAATCTTACATATTGATCTCTTCGTGTTGGATTACATCAATGCCGACGATGAATCACTAAATTTTGGTGGGCAATCTACCATTTTGTTAACAAATCCTATTGAGTATTTGGGCGCCAGATCTCATTCAAAAATATATTTTTTTAAACATAGACTACAGGTTGATGGAAGAACCAAGCGTTTCAGTGATTCATTCCTATGCCGCACCACTAAGACCTGGAATTTCCTGCCAGCTCACGTGTTTCCTTTCTAAGCGGGGCGTGAAAAGGCATCTAATGAGGCCGTCAAGTTTACGATGGTGACCCTCTTTCCGAGACTTTGCCTTTAGCTTAACATCAGGCGAGGTGAAGTCAAATTGACGTGTCATGTATAAAAAAAAAACAATTATAGATAAGCTAGAATTTTTGAAACTGAAGCAATAGAAAATTATTGTTCTTGAAGCAATTAAAACTTATCGTTTGACATTATAATTTATATACTGACATAATATGTAGTTCTTGATTGGTTATAAATAATGCAGTTGATATAATACTTGCATGTCAGATACTTTTTTAATTTTGTTCAATTTATTATAATAATCTGTAAACCATATGTGGTAGGACATAGCGTACATAATATAGCTTATAAGACCTTTATACCTAACCTATGATCCACAGAATAAATATGATTATGATTATAAAAGTTATGGTAGGATAAATAAACTTACGTATCATACATAAACCATGATGGCATTACACATTTGGACATTTGTATAAAAAACTAGCTTTTACCCGCGACTTCGTCCGCATTAAGCTCGGAAGAAAAGGCACGGCTCCCGTTCCCGCGATTCAGATAAAGTTCCTCAAAGTTTCTGTGAGCCTTGTACTTCATGCAAATGTACCAGAAATACTGATCCCCTGACCGGGTCACACATGAACCTATACCCGGAATAGTATAAAGGTAGAACGGGATGAAGTATTCTATATCCCCACCAATTTTCAGCCAAATCGGTACAGCCGTTCTCGACTTATAAAGAGTGTAACTAACACGACTTTCTTTTATATATATAGATAGAATGCATGCATTTACGTCATGGGACACCGGTCAAAATCGACATAATGGAAACAAAGAAAATGACGTCATACCTTGTTAATTCACACAAAATGCAACAGTAAATACTTGAAGTTTATTACGTTGAAACTGATTCAAGTTGACATGCAACCGTCTTATTGATAATAGGGTAGCTTATTGAGTGTAATGTCATAGGGACATAATACGTATAGTACTATTATAGGCTGTCGTATTGAACAAATTGTACGATTTATAATTAATGACAAAATTATAGACTGCAGTATATGCAGGAAACATTTTACTTGATAATACTAACGCGATGGAGTGTACATATCTTAAACACTTACATAAAACTGACTATGTTACGGTTTTTTTTTCGTGCAGAAATCCCCTCGGATACCCCCCTCTGCCGGAGCCGGAAGGGGAGGTTATATCGGACTCGAACCGACTAAAACCGCACGCCGACTGTGGGTCGTGGTGCTAGGCCGGAGGTGAGGTTGTCATCGACATATCCCTCGCACCCCGGCTGACCCAGGGCCGTCCCTTAACGGTCTGGGCATCCACGGGAGGGGGGACAACGGTGTCTATGTTATGGTCTGAGACTAAAATAATAATATAAACGGAATGTATAGACCTAGCAAGTGAAGCTGCAAAAACTAAAGTGGTGTCATCTCGCTCGCACTCGTGCGTGTTCACAAAGAGTGCGAACAAGATAGCATTAGTTTAGTATTCCTTTTTGTGGCTTAATTCCTTAGTTCTATAGGTTCCGTCTATGTTTATGTCTTTTAGTCTGAGGTTATGGTGTGTCTGTAAAAAGGGTCGCTGCATTGCATTTATGTGCAAGTGCAATGTGGCTCGACTCCCGTGCGAGGTAAAGGATTTTCATCAGGCAGTATCAGCAGGGAATCTATTATAGTTCTTCCAAGAGACTAATCATCATGTTCTAGTTGTCCATATATATATAAAAATCAATTGCTGTTCGTTAGTCTCGCTAAAACTCGAGAACGGCTGAACGTATTTATCTTATCTTGGTCTTGATATGTTCGTGGAGATCTAGGGAAGGTTTAAAAGGTAAGAAAAATTCAAATAATTGCCGGGAAACGACATCCACGCGGGCGGAGCCGCGGGCAAAAGCTAGTGTATGTATAAAAATACTATTAGGTCCTTTAAGCGGGGTGTGAACTTCTGATGAGGCCGTTCACCTGAGTGTCTCCATTGTAACCTGGCACGTTTTTATAATGGTGACCCTCTTAATTGAGAATATGCCTTCAGTTTACCATCAGGTGAAATTGACGTGATCTAAATAAAAAAAAATACAGCCACTCAAGTCGTGACCACGGGTGCTGTAACGCACCTGAAACGTCGGCAAAAGTAAGTTTTCTAAAATTTATCGGGTGAAGTCCCGAACTATTATAAACTACTGGTTTTGCCCGCGGCTCCGCCCGCGTGGATGTCGGTTATCGCGACCAAACATAGCTTATGTCCTTTCTCAAGGTCTAATCTACCCTAGGTTCAGTGGTTTAGGCGTGAAAGCGTAACATACAGACAGACAGACAGGCAGACAGAGTTACTTTCACATTTATAATATTAGTATGAATGAAAACACATATATTCCCATTTAACAAAGATATCTATTGCTTAACATATCTTCGGATAACTCGTAGGTACCTGCCTGTATTGATCCCTAACCATTACTCATTATGCTCATATTCCGAATACCATTAAAGCATATCTTAAACGAATATTCGTGCTCAGTTTATCAGCTTAAGTATTCCTTATCTGATTTCTTAACAATAGTACCTTCGCTATTTGTCACTAATGGTCGAGTTTTGTCAGAAAAAAATGGCCGGTATGCAGAAGCTTTTTATGGTGTTTACATAGTTTAGTGGGAAGTGGGAAGCCAACATTATGTGTTTAGTGGGACTTGTTTGCTGAGCACACACGTCAGTCTTTAAGCTTTGATTTCCTACGCAAAATGCCGTAACACATGCTACTCTGGTTTAGTTAACGGCATATATCCTGGCCCCAGTGACGTCACAAAATGTACTCTCGCGCAATACGTGTTTATTGGTTGTTTTTTAAGACCTCAAATCCAGCAATCATAGCTTATGCTGAACTAGTGGCTCGTACCTCTTATGACTTGGGAACAAGATTAGCTGACCCAGCGAACTTCGTACCGCCAATTTTTTTCCGCCCGCGTGGAGTCAGATCCCGTTCTCACTGCACCCTCTACTATATTAAGCATGTATTACACATATAAACCTTCCTCTTGAATTGCTCTATCTATTAAAAGAAACCGTTTCAAAATCTATAGCGTAGTTTTAAAGATATAAGCATACATAGGGACAGACAGACAAAAGCGACTTTGTTTTATACCATGTGGTGATAATGATATACCTATGTATGATATTTTGTGGGATAATGAAACCTTTAAAACAGTTTCAAAATATTAAAAGCGTCGGCACGTTATGATTAATTATATTACAAATAACGTTACTCGATTTATTTTATTATAATATTTTAAAAAGTCTATTGAATAAAATACAAGGATTATTATGTAAAAATGATATTTGTTCAATTTAAATAGCAAATTATGGTACATAGATAAACAAAATGTGAAAGCGAGATATTTGCAAGAGTGCTTGCTTTGCATATTACAGTGTTAAGTTGGACACTCGTTAAGAATTCTTTTAAAACTACTTGCAGTACTTTCTTCATTTATAAAAATAATTTTACATAACATAACATAACATAAACTCACGCCTGTATTCCCCGAAGGGGTAGGCAGAGGTGCTAGCACCCACATTTCGCCAGTTTATGTTTAGGTCCCAATGTAATAGGTGGCGAGCCTATTGCCATTAACCGGGCACTTATAAACCTGCGATAAATACACACATAACTTCGAAAAGCATCGAAAAGTCATTGGTGTGTGCCATGGTAAACCTGGGATCGAACCCGAGACCTCGTCTCAGCAGTCCATTACCTAGTGGTATAGGTAATGGACTGCTGAGACGAGCTCTCGGGTACCGTTATATATATATAATTTTGTGTTAGCTATATTTCCGACAACAACACTATTATAGTAAAATATGTATAGTATAATATATTAGTATTTAAAATGCGCAACTGCACTGCGACCGAAGAAAACTCGAAATAAAACCCTGTTGACGGGTTGGCATCTGGACAGCGTGGAAACAGTAGGCAAAAGCCTCCCCACATTGGGTGAGGGCTATGTCCAGCAGTGGACTGCAATACGCTAATTGATTGATTGATTGATACTTGATATGATTAAATTAGGCGATTATTGTTAAATTTAAACCACAGAACAGATATAGTTAGATCTCCAGAATAAACACAGAACCGATTTTTAAACTGTTTTGGATCCATGGAATCATAATTATGAGACTCTTAATAATTCGACATGGATACCTAAGTCCCGGCATAGTGGAGAAGTAAAAGCGAAAAAGCGGACCCCAGACTCCTAGGCCGGACCTCGAATACGACCGAGATAAGCACAATGATAATGATGAGTGATGATACATTCGATATGATGTCTGATTGATATGTGTGTGACGGTACCACATGTACCCAGCACCATCTAGCGACAGCAAGCCGAACTACTACGTCACTACTAATCCTTTATCGCGAAAGTGAAGTTTTCGCGCTGGTACAATATATGTACAACATCCCAACGACAATTGTTGGTCGGCGGCCCGCCAGGCGTGATCACCTTGCCTGGTCGGAGGATCCTCCCTTTGTGTCGGAGGATCATCACACCTCGTTCCTCCACATTTTCATTCGATATAAAGTTTCAGGTAAAACAAATGAACGTATCTAGATGAAATTTGACACAGAGATAGATTTATAGGTACTTTGCGAACAGCTACCATATTTATCTTGAAAAAAAACGAGATCAGTATTTTTCGCGAGTGTAGTTACGAGCAACACCTATATAGTAATATACTTCTTTTTTAATTAAAGAAGGACATAACATAAACATAACATAAACTCACGCCTGTATTCCCCGATGGGGTAGGTAGAGGTGCTAGCACCCACATTTCGCCAGTTTATGTTTAGGTCCCAATGTAATAGGTGGCGACTGTGGCGAGCCCTTGCCATTAACCGGGCACTTATAAACCTGCGATAAATACACACATAACTTCGAAAAGCATCGAAAAGTCATTGGTGTGTGCCATGGTAAAAACCTGGGAAAAAACTAGGCTACCGTAGATATTAAAGAAGGAAACAAACAAGAAAACAGGCTGGATTTATCTATATAGGTAATTTATCTCAAAATTCTCAAGACAATATTATTTCTACTAACATACGTTCCCAGTAATGCTGTGCTATCAGTCCGGCGCCCGCAGTGCAGTGACCTAGAAGGCACACACTTAACATTGAATGGGCATTTCGCGTCTCGTTAGAACAAAAGAATTACATTGCCCAAGCGCATTCTTTAACTGTGCTAAGTGATGTGAGCGGAATTTTTGTACCTACTTGTACCAACTGCATAGTACAGTCAGCGTCAGTTCGAATTTGACTACAAAGTCACGATGAGAACTTTCATATGAAAAGAGAAACTAACACTATCTTCGGACTTCCGAAAAGCTAGTTATAATATAAAAGTGAATCGCTGACACGAGAAGATGAAGAAGTTTCAAAATGATTTTGACCAATAATTTTGAGTCAAGTCAAACTCTTTAAATTTAAATTGTATTATTTCCCAACATTCTACACAACGCTATCTAGACTTCGGAATCTAGAATTCGGATAAACCTACTTAATTTCTTTTTTGTAATTACATACATATTATACATAGAAACACCCAGACCAATGCAAACAGCCATATTCATGCATACAAATATTTGCACTGAGCGGGAATCGAACCTGTTCCGAACTAACGGTGTGTAACAGAACAATCAGTTAACAGGAAGGTACCAAGTCATCTTGAGTACTTTTCTAATCAATATGACCTAACTGTACCATAAAAGTTCTGTTATGAGTAGTCTGTGATAGTTATGATACAAAACTTTGAGCAACTCTGTTCAATAAAAAAGCTTAATGCAAAAAGCAAATGCTAATAAAGCATTGAAAAAATTTATTTGTACCAAACCACTTTAAAACATTGTGTTATATCAATATGAAAATATATCTCACCTTATGACCTAAATAATATTTACACTAATAGGTCAGCAAAATTCTCACAAACAATCAACTACCACTATCAACTAAAGGCTGTTGGAAGTCATGTCTGCCTTCTCAAATTGGCAGTAGCCGACGGCAGCAGTCGAATCGCGTGCTCACTACACGGAACCTGACGTTATACAAACAGTATGCCAGATACTCTGTGGACTATTGTACGATTGATTATCTGTGTAGTTAAACAACTGATATTTAAAAGTGAAATATTTTGGTACTAACACCACAAAATGAAACTTCTCGGACGGGACTCGAACCCGCAATTTTTGCCTTACAGGTGGGAGGGGGGGGGGGGGGGGGGTGAGGAATATTGACAAACGTCAAATCCCATACATCTATCTATCTCGTCTTCTATTAAACGCTGGCGAACGGATCGCCTCTTGTCTAGGCTGGATGGTACTGGTATGGTCATAAAGCAATTAAAACGTTGCACAAGTCAAGCAACTTATATCAATAATGTAACAGTCAGTATGGTGTTAATGCATCACCTAGAGCGTGATGGGTGTCTGTTAGATTATCAACAAGTGCCCACGTAATTGTGTTACGTGTTTCACAATTAAATAAATTATTAAAGTTTAAAGCCCGTATTATTCTAGAACAACGCTCAGTTGTGAATCGACACTCACTGCGTACTCTGACTTTTCTTTTATAGTGCGAAAAATCTCCTCGGATACCACCCCCACGGAGCCGGTGGAGGCGGTTATGTCGGACTCGAACCGAACAAAACGCACGCCGTCTTGGGTCCTTGGTTGTCGGAGGTGAGATTGCCGAAAGCATATCTCTCGCACTCGGCAGACAACGCACCCCGGCAGATGCACTCTGACTTGCGCTACGTTGTAGTTCCACTTGCTGAATCTATAGAGTTTCTATACAGTTTAAGCTTTTCTCTTTATGTTATTACTAGCTGACCCGGCGAACTTCAAACCGCCAATTTTCCGCCCGTTATACGTGTTTATTGGTTGTTTTTTAAGACCTCAAATCCAGCAATTATAGATTATGCTAAACTTATACCCGCAGTAGTGGCTCGTACCTCTCGCGACTTGGAAACAAGATTAGCTGACCCAGCGAACTTCGTACCGCCAATTTTCCGCCCGCGTGGCGTCCGACCCCGTTCCAGCTGCAACCTCTACTATATTAAGCATGTATTATACATATAAACCTTCTTCTTGGTCGCATCAAAATCTGTAGCGTAGTTTTGAAGATATAATACCATTGGGATGGACAGACGCCGAAAACGACTTTGCTTTGTACTATACAGTGATTAGCATGGAAAACGTTACCTAATCCTTAAATCGATCGTACACGCAATCTCCAATCCCAAGTTTAATTATGGTCAGTATATTCAAAGTAAATTATATACTTGAAATAACGATCTATTCTTGTAGATTCTCGGGTATCTGAGAGTATTGTAACGATGTACTTAATTAGGAGCTTGTAGCAACCTGAGTGGGCGGTGGCCCCACAAGGATGCGTTTTGTTAAGGCGCTGTTAATTCAAATTAAGGCTTGGATTTATATTGTACTTACTTTGAGACATTTTAAAATGAATAGCTTCTTAAATGTCAAAACTATTTAATTCCTTTATTGGGAATATGCTCAGTCGTGGGAATTGGCAATAGGCTCGCCACCTATTACGTCTTGTTAACGAAGTGACTTCGATACGTGGATGTAATAAGCAAGTCTGTCTACCCCTTCGAGGATAATAACGTAATGTATGTCGGTATTGGGCATATCCCAGGTGTAGGATAATCATTATCAGCACGACAGCGTTAATTCTGGGCCTCGATTCTAATAAAGCAAAACTATTGTCAAACCACAGAGATTGCAAAAAGCGGCATTAAAGTTTAGACCTTATTTCTATAGGTACACTAAGGTCCAAAATTAAATGACTAAAGTTTCATTACACTCTTTTTGCTGGTTTAATTTCAACGTTATTCCATTTTCTACTCATGATAATGTATTTTAAAACAGTAGACATGTATGCACCTTAACAGTACCTAAGGTAATTGTGTGTAATGTACATACGCTGAACAATACCTTGAATTCTCTGCACAACAGAAGTTGGTTTAAATTGAAATCTTTTTGAAATAACCGATTTTCTATCAGCATATGGATGAAATAAATTTAAAAAAGGATGGTTAACCTGTGTTCATCATATAAATACACTTTATTAGTCATTATTACTGTTATCACCATCATTATATACAAAAATTATATACGAATTATATATTATAACAAATTATATATGTTACTGGAAATGTGTATAATCCGGTATTCTATACAATTCCTAGGAATTCTATACAATGCCGAGTGCGCAGCAGGTAATGTATGAAATGGTATCAAAGAATATTGATGGTGGTTATAAAAAATGCAACCACTTAGGCTAATGCTGGAGCTTCGCTTGCGCTTCAGTCTTCTAACCTATAATATATCCAGGTAGGGGCGCAGTGTCCACACCACGCAATTTAACTTAGATAGATTAGGTTAGAAGATTAATGCGGGAGCGGAACGGAGCGGAGCGAAGCTCCCGCATTAATCTTCGTGGTTATTTTTTTTTATTCATTCAAAAATATAAATTTTCCACAAAATCATCCGCAAATATAGACAATAACCCATTTATTTCACACATTACCGGTGGAACTGCAGGCATTCTATGTATTAACACACATTTCCTAGGATTTGTATACAATTCCTTGATTTCATACATTTCCGGTAACATATACAAAGATCTAGCATTATTCCCGGTAGCTTTCACCACGGAACTCGGGATTCGTTTATTCCTGTTCCTATTTTTCAATTGGCATTACGATCTTAAGGGAAGAACTAATCTCAAGAGGAAAATATACACTAGCGCCATCATGTCACGTTTGTAATTGAGCTTGGGTTGGGCCCTGAACACGTTGATGGAGCCTCATGCACCTAGAGTATGGCAACACTATTTTATATACAATAATTATAACGGGAATTAACGCGATCATGGTATAGGTACATATGTACCTTTGATTTGCCTGACGTTTCGACCAGGTTACACCGGCCGTGGTCACAGGCTGACCACGCCCGACGTCTTCGAGTTCGTGAGGTAGTAGGTTCTTCATCTACGTATTAATTATCGCGTTAATTCCCGTCATTATTATTGTCATGGAACGCGAGCGTTTAAAAGTTAGTTTACTATTTCATATATTAACATACTCTATTAAGAGAACTTTTTCCAGTTATTATAGCGGTTGTACATAACGGCAAGAGAAGCCGTCAGCCAGTGAACCATCCAAGCGAGTAAGGTTCGTCTTATCTCCCCGATTGGATCACGATACGTGTCGATGTACGTACCGATACCGAGCTAAACAATTAGATGCCATTAGACGTATCGGTTCGGTTCAGTTTTGTGGGGTTTCGGATGGCGTGTGTTACACCGTAGCATATATTTTGAACCTTAAACGAATTTTTTTTTCTTCATTTTGTGATAATAATAATATTGTAACAGTACTATATTATTAGGGAAGATCAGGTAAATTAAAAGCTCCCGAGGAGGGCCAGACCGTAAAGGATGGCCTTGGATCAGCCGAGGTGCGAGGGATATGTCGAAGATAACCTCACCTCCGGCCTAGCACAACGACCCTCAGTCAGTATCCGGTTTTAGTCGGTTCGAGTCCGAAATAACCTCCCCTTCTGGCTCCGGCGGCGGAGGTATCCGTGGGGATTTCTGCACGAAAAAAAAGGTACATGAAAAGCTGATAATCAATAATTTTTTAATAAGAATCTTTGCCATCGTTATGGCCAGCTCAGAGAACGCAATCCAGGTAGCAGCACACAGGGAACATAGAATCTGAGAGTAAAAGCGCCGTCGATTCGACAGAAAAAGAATGAGAAGCTTTTGCTGTATACTTTTTCATCGAAATATGAAACGAGAAAATAAAAAACCTATATGAAATTTGAACACTACCTATAGAAAGGGAATCTCAATAGTTACCAGTTTAACCACGTGGAGCTGTAGGCACTCATTATCATCATCAAAGCATTATTCCTAGATTTCTTTGTCGGAGTCTGGGTTCACGTACTCTATCTCCACCTTCTGAATGAATTTCATACGGTTTCTACAGACAGAGGTCTCGGTGGGGCTTATACGTTACCTAGATTTGTACTGGATAGTTGATATTTATGCCTCTTCCAACGATCTTGAAGCCATCAGATGAACTTTTTATGAATGCAACAGTAATTAAAATTTTATAGCATGGAACACAAGCGATACCTAACGGGACACTGACACATCTCGACTCGACACATTACTGTTCGGTGTGAATACGGTCTTCTTCACTTGACGTAAGGTTATACGGTTCACAGCTTGATCGTATCTATAGTCCGGAATTTTTAGTAGCGTACTGTACCTGACTTACATTATATTCATTACTTGTGCCCACTACTAGCGGAGGTGATTCCAAACCGTCACGACATATAGTAATTTAAGTATGATACTATCATCTTTTATCTGCTCTGATGAAGTATGATAAGCATGTCGTATTAGACTTAAAACTCCGGTGTGTTCAGAAGAAATAAGCACGATGGCGCACGTAGGCGCAACGTACTCTGCATGGGCTACCTAAGCGGGGCGTGAAAAGGCATCTAATGAGGCCGTCAAGCTGAGTGCCACCACTGTTAACATGGTACATGTTTACGATGGTGACCCTCTTTCCGAGACTTTGCCTTTAGCTTAACATAAGGCGAGGTGAAGTTAAATTGAAGTGCCCGGTGTAAAAAAAAAAACTATTATAAACCTTCTTCTTGAATTTCTCTATCTATAAATAAGCATACATTGAGACGGACTGACGTGGAAAGCGACTTTGCTTTAAACTATATAGTGGTGATGATGATTATTTACGTTCAGCCCGAGGTTTCGGCTACTTATCTGCAGTCATGGTCTCAGGGTGACTGCCACGGGGTGAGTGGTTTTATATTAAGCATACCAGATGTTGATAATCCCATAATTTGGACCCGTTATACACATACATGATAGGATTAGAGCACTACTATACATACATACATATAATCACGCCTTTATCCCCGGAGGGTTAGCAGAGGTGAATTAACACCCACATTTCACCAATCATTGCATTCGGTCCTACGTATAGGGTGTGAGCCTATTGCCGCTTTCCGGGCACTATTATTGACTCGAGCCATGAATCTCAGGCTGATTCTGAGCTGTATATATCTGTCTGATGTTAAACAGCCCTATTCCTTAGTCGCCTTGTACGACACCGCAAGGGAAGAGATGGGGTGGCCCGAAGACTACTCTGCCAGAAACCATGTGGCAGCGATTGAGATGGTCAAAACTGGGGTACCGAAGATTTTTAACAAATGTGAGTTGTTAAGACATAGCCCTAAGATGAGTTTTTTTTTTTTTTTAACCGTGGGGGAAAATCCTTCATGGATGTTATGCCGGACTCCTACCGACTAAAAACCCCCACGGTAACGCCCAGAAGCCTATGGATGGGAGCCCCGGGTAAGCCCTCGGAAGGATGTCCCAGGACTCCCATCAGACCCACGGCTACAATTGCGGCCTCGTCTCGGGGGTGGTTCGGGTGCTATCCCGCGTCTATGGGGGGGTTTTCGGGTGTTATCCCGCTTCTTAGGGGGGGGGGGGGGGGGCGTGCGTGAATCCCTCACGTCACGCTGCCGTCATGGGCCTGCTTCTGTAAAGACGGTGAGCAGCCAACTCACCGTCCTCAGGCCCCCGGTCATGGAGGCCGATGGTCTTCGGCGAGCCCTAAGATGAGTAAATGTGGGTTGAGGTCTAAATTAAAAGCTTCTTGACGGCCGCTGTCCTACGCCAGGTGCCGCAGTGGCAGCGGCCGCGGAGGGTCAATTTTCAATTTTCAATTTCAATTTCAATTTCGAAAAACATCGGAAAAAATGAAACGCTCAAGTGAGGCTTGAACTCACGACCTTTCCCTTACAGGGGGAATCCTCTTCCAATTGTGCTATTGAGCCACACCTGATTCATTTCAATTTTCCTTCTCCTTATATCCGTCTATTAGCGCGACAGTGCAGCAGATACTTACAGTGAAATAAAACATGAATTATCCACACCCAAAAAAATTTCAGTGGAATATGATCACTACATTCTTAACACATCATATTAATTTATTGTCAATATTAAGCTTAATGGTGATGGTAAAACTGTGTCAAAATCGCACCTCTTGCCATCAAACGTCACAGTTTGGCATTTTGGTATATTATTAATAATAAATAAATAAAAAAAAGCATTTAACTTGGTCTTCTTTACGCCAGCTCTATATTTTATGTAATCCAGTCTTCCCACGAATGCGTTTGAAACTCGACGTCACTCAAAATAAGCCTTCCAGTACGTGTTAAAATAACAGGTTAAGAAACATACACGATTTAGGTATATGAACTCTAATCCGCCGAGCCGTCCGTATTCTAATAACCTCAAGTTAACAGCTTCTCGCCCCAATATATTCAATTACTTAGTTGATGGTGTATCATAAATCGTTAGATGGCTTATCTGATACCGCTTTCAGATCCAATCGGCTTTATAAACTGCTCAATAACAAGTGTATTTGAATTTCATGGTCATTTGTATAAAGACTTGGTGAATGAGATAACAATCTTCTAATCATTGGGAAGATGTACAGCGAAGATTTGTTATGAAATCTTATATAAATTACTTCAAAAGACCTGTCGCGTGAGCATTCCTTGGTTATAGGGTTCCACATCACAAAAAAAAACGTGTTTCTTTCTTGCCGTTATTTGGATTTCACGAACGTGTATAGTTGCGAAACGGTTTGTCACTCAGAATAAGGGGCCTGGTTTAGATATTAATTATTACTCTTTTTACTGATTCTTTACTTTCAGGTAACCATCATCACGAGGTAAATATATAAATTAATAAATATTCCACAGCATTATACACACAACGCTATCTAGACCCATGGTAAGCTTAACTAGCTTGTGTTATGGAATCTAGAATGTAATAATAACATATTAAACATAGAAACACCCAGACCAATGCAAATAGCCATATTCATGCATAAAAATATTTGCACTGAGCGGGGATCGAATCAGCTCCTCCTGCGTAACAGTCGTGTTCACTACCACCACGCCACAGAGGCTGTCGTTTGATGTAACCAATATAAAAAAGTTACGAATAGCTACACAAACTTTAAGCCGTTTAATAAACCTTTAAATATTTTCACAAATTTTCAAATAAATTTCAACAAAATCACTACGCATCGAATTATTAATCTCCTTCCTTTCGAATTAAAATGAGTACATCTCCATTAAATATAATTATCTATATTATTTTTAACCAAACAGTCCACAATGTGAAGTACCGCCATCTGCGGTACTTCGGGCACCAAATCCCGCACAACCGAACGCAAACAGTGTCAGTAAATACCGAACAGCATTAACGCCGGGTATAAAATTATTTTTGTTGAAATAAACCTACCGTATTTTGCAAAGAACGATTTTATACTGGCCTAGTGATACCTAGCTGTTGAAGAAGGAACCTTCGGACTACCAGTTATAGTTCAATTTCGTTTAAATCAAATGATTGGTGCTATAATATCACTCACGGATTCAATGTAGTGGAAAATAATATGAGTCACTTTCTGAACGGCTTTCTAGTTATATTTTTTAATTTTTATATAGTACCTACGTATGGATAGGAGTTGTCTACTTTGAATGAGCCCAATTTGTATAAAAATAATAAAGAAAACTGTTTCGCAATTTAAAAAAAACATGTTTTTTTTTCAAAATTATTAAAAATTAAAAGTTCGATTTAGAATTTTTTCCTAACTTGACTCGACAACCTGACCTCACACCGGGTTAGGTTAATAATATAAGTTATCTTAGAAAATTAATAATCGGAAGAGTAATAATTTTTGTGCCTGAGATTCTAAGTTCGATGCTTGGATTAACAAAATATTATTACAAAGGTTTTTGGTAATTCTCAACAGCATCGCGAAATTCAAAACATCTAACACCTAAAATGTAGTATATCTCTGTTTAGCCTTTTGGAAATTACAAGCGTGATTATTACTGATTATGGATGTAAGTATTAAAAAAAAACAAATATCAGTAAGTAAATATCAACAGTAACAAATTAATTAACAACATCGTTAATAATATAAAATAACATTTTAACCCTAAACAATATTTAACACGTTAACATCAAATTGCATGACACAACTGACATTTTAAATAAACGCCAAATAGGGTGACAATCAAATCAAATTAGGCGAGACTGTCCGTGAACACGGGACGTGTAAATTGTGATGTAATTGCACCTATTACAGCCCTGTCCGGCGCTCACGGGGAGTGGGGTGGCCTTGTAATTAGCATGTCTGTCCAACTGTAATACTACAGTAGTTTTAAAAAAAGTGGACTTGTGTTGAACTTTGACACGTCAGATTTTTTTAAACACTGAACCTGCTTCGTGGGAACGTTTTATTAAGAAAATTTATTTTTTACATACATACATAATGCTCACGTCTTTAAATCCCCGAAGGAGTAGACAGAGGTATATTAGCACACACGCTTTGTCAACTATGATTTTCGGTCCCAAAACGTAATAAGGGACAAGCCTATTGCCATCTAGCGGGCCCGTTGTCTTGGGCTGTATGTTTACTGTCGGATGCAGAATAGCCCTATCCCTAAGTCGCCTTTTACGACACCGACAGAAAGAGCTGGAGTAGTCCTATTCCACTCCACCGGCAAAAATATTGCCTAATCCCAGAGGTCCACGATTCTATAGTATATAAGTGTAGGTTCATATACTTTTTTATGTTAATTTTTTTTTGTTTTTTTTTTTATACAACTTAGGTGGCAGACTGGCACATAGCCCACCTGATAGAAAGTGGTTACCCTGTAGTCGCTTGGGAAAACGACGGGAGTTCATTCCACAGCTTGAGTGTGCGTGGGATGAAGTTTCTTTCATACCGCACGGTACGCACTATTTTCGGTTGCAATGTGTGTGGATGAATTCCCTGCCCGTGGCGAGCGGTGCGATGATAGAATGTAGCTGTGGGCATCATGTCAAACAATTCATCTCAGTTAATTAGTAAATTTACTGCACCCTGCCACGGTAAATAGCACTTTGACCTGAAGAACTAGTATAGGTACACCATAATTATGACTATGGTGGCCTCTGCTGCATCAGATGCTGCTAAGTTGAATCCCGTTCTGTGCACATATTAATATGCATTAAAATGTATTACAAAAAATAATTTAAGTATGGTATATCTGCATTCTTGCAACGTTATTACGAGCTTCGTTTAGTTTGGGGTTAGATAACGTTTTGTAGTTTGTCCAAAAAATGAGAAAAGTGTTAGGTCAACGAATTTGTATGCGAAAGAGATGAATGAACGAGGATTGGGCCGAGAGAAGGGTTATCGTTACGGGTTCTGATATATATTGTATTGATGGTACTCCTGAAATAAACCCTGACTTTTATTCACCAGTGTAATGTTTCACTCAGAATACAGAGTGATTAAATTGAGGTTATAATTTTATGAGAAATATCCTAAATATTTGGTAAACTAAAAATGGTTAATGTACAACAGATAACATGTATTTTAATCTTGAATATATAAAATTGAAAATGAATTTGTTTGTTAAACTGTTATGCCCTTTCATCTTTATATGAGATTGGTGATAAACTTCTAATCTATTACTAGACTATTACGAGACTAGGAGTTCAGGACTAGGAACAGGTTCTTCTTTGAGCTTTTTTTAGTAAATAACGTTAAAATACAAGTTTTGATGAAGTGATGATGAAGTACCTACTTAAACAAGGGAATGAGAAAGGTTTTATAGGTTTAATAATGGGTGTGCGATATCCTGAAGAATATTTACTAATTACTAATGACAAAGATATATAGGTACAGTCAGCGTCATAAATATTATGGCGACGAAGTCTCAAAATGATCACAAAACTCTCGTATTAAGAGCAAATCCAACTGTTTTATTGATTTAGGTATTATTGTCCGTACTAAAGGGGTATACTAAATATCAGAGAGGAATACCTTAGCCAAAGCCTGATTCAACGTTTAGCAAATGCAGATCGGGCTAACTTGGGCTCCAAAGGTTGAACCTTTTCCCTTTTTACCCGACTACGGCGAAGCCAAAAGGAGGGTTATGATTTTGACAGGCTATGTATGTATGTATGTATGTATGTATGTATGTATGTATGTATGTATGTATGTATGTATGTATGTATGTATGTATGTATGTATGTATGTTCATTTGTTCCCTCATAGCTCCTCTACGCTCTCTACTTATTAGAACTGGACAAATGAGGTATTGTTACAAGCGGCTTTATCGTCCGATGGTAAAGGCTATATGACGTGTCACTCAATCTTGTGTAGGGCCCTCTAGCGCTCATAAGGTACTGTGTTAAAAAATAAATTTGAGATAAATATGCCGTGTTTGGTATCAAATGAAAGGGCTTAATTATCACATTTCAAATATGTATAAATTATTAGCTTTACCTTGCACCAAAATAATATAAATAAAAAATAAAGTTTAAAACTAAAACCCGACTACCGAGACATCACACTCAAAAAGTGAAAACAAGAAAATATCAAGGATAGCCGTGGTCGTATGCCACTTACTCTAACGAAACAACATAATATTCTATGGAAAAGTGGCATACGACCACGGCTATCCTTGATATTTTTTTGTTTTTACTTTTTGAGTGTAATGTTTCGGTAGTCGGGTTTTAGTTTTATTGGCATTAGAAAATATGCTCAGTGTAACACAATAATTTTATATTTGGTAGGGAAACTGTTCCACTAAAATCGATAATGCAGGCACCCTCGTCTCGGCCTTTGCACCGTAACCCGATACATTTTCTAGTAAATTCTCGGCAGGAGCAGTTCTCTAACCTTTGTACCTCGCCTCTCCTATGAGAAAATAGGATACGTAACATTATATTTGTAATTTGAATTATCCGACGAAAACGTGAGATATGGTAGTTGGCATACGAATGCTAATCCGTTTAAATATATCTGTCACTGTACTATTTTAGAGACAAAACCTACTTTTTTTATTAAATGACACATCAATTTGACTTCACCTCGCCTGATGGTAAGCTAAAGGCAAAGTTTCGGCAAGAGGGTCACCATCGGAAAAATTTACCATGTTAACAAAAGTGGAACTCAGCTTGATGGCCTCAACAGATGTCTTTTCATACCCCGCTTAAAGGACCCAAGACTGTAGGAAGAAGGAAAAATGTGCCTACTTACCTAGCCATGACCCTAACGAAGTGCCTGCGTCAAAACCGAATCATCAACAAAATATGAAAGCCATCACTCTCAGTTTTACGGTAGGCTCTGTGGAAATCCCCACTTGATGTTGGGAGGTCACACGGCAAAAACTTTCGTAAAAACCGTAAAAGCCAAATTAAAACCGTGTAAGCCAAATTAAAAGGATAGGTAGAGTAAGCGGACCCCGGTGTCCTAAGGAGCCTGCTAACGCGCACAACGCTAAGATGATGATAAATCAAAGCATTTAATTGCCTATACTCCATTCGGTGGTGTATTTAACTAAACTAACAATCTTGATGGTGTTTTTCTAATATGTTTTTTTAAAACTCTTCATAATATATTGAATTTATAAGTTCAGATTTCAGGGATTTCCTTTCATTAAATTTACCATGTTTGTTAGAGAGATTTGATCCTTATGATTACCACTATCGATTGAAGCCAAAGATTATAGTATGTAATTTTTTCGGATTTTAGTCGGTTCGATTACCGGGTGCGTCAAGCTAGTTTTCGAAAATCTTTGAATGGAGATTTGTCTTTTTTTTAAGTCTCTATCTCCAGTATTGCGAAGTACTTCCCCTCCAGGGGACATGAAAATCTTCCACCCTGTATAGATTATTTGTTTTATATGTGCTTTTACTCCGTGGCGTGGTGGTAGTGAACGCGACTGCTACGCAGGAGGCGCGGGTTCGATTCCCACTCAGTGCAAATATTTGTATGCATGAATATGGCTATTTGCATTGGTCTGGGTGTTTCTATGTATAATATGTATGTATTTACAAAAAAAAAAAAAGTATCTATGTATGTTTATCCGCATTCTAGATTCCATAACACAAGCTAGTTAAGCTATGCTTACCATGGGTCTAGATAGCGTTGTGTCGAATGTTGTGGAATATTTATTTATTTATTTATTTATAAAGTCGCCGCAAAATTGCTTACCTTTACTTATAACGGTACCTAACAAAATGGAGTATACTAGTAGTTATTTGTATTGTTAAATTTATTTTTATCTAAGTAATATGCTCTTAGCATAACTTATCACTCAGACACTTCTGAGAACCAACGCTGCCTAATTAGTTTGCGATGTGTGATAGACATGTGATATTTGACCTTATCTTCGCAGAAACTATGAGTAAGTCTCGAGTAAACAGCCATATTGATCTCGAAAAACATTGGAAAAAATGAAATGCTCAAGTGAGACTCGAACTCACGACCTTTCCCTTACAGGGGGACTGCTCTGCCAACTGAGCTATTGAGCACCACTTGAATCATTTCAAACTTTCCTTCTCTTTATATCCGTCTATAAGGGCGACGGTGCAACCATCTACCAACATTCTTACGAACTGTTGGAAACAATGAATGATTATTCAACCATTTTTAAACATTGAATTTTGATGACTGCGCCCAAATATTTGAATGAATTTTTATAGCATTTATTATGCTAACTTTTAAGTTCGAAAAACATTGGAAAAAATGAAATGCTCAAGTGAGACTCGAACTCACGACCTTTCCCTTACAGGGGGACTGCTCTGCCAACTGAGCTATTGAGCACCACTTGAATCATTTCAAACTTTCCTTCTCTTTATATCCGTCTATAAGGGCGACGGTGCAACCATCTACCAACATTCTTACGAACTGTTGGAAACAATGAATGATTATTCAACCATTTTTAAACATTGAATTTTGATGACTGCGCCCAAATATTTGAATGAATTTTTATAGCATTTATTATGCTAACTTTTAAGTTCGAAAAACATTGGAAAAAATGAAATGCTCATTCATTCAAAAAAAAAAAGCCATATTGATATTAGACTGTGAACTCAATTGTCGAAAGTTTATGAATCATATATTGTTTTAAAAGGTTATTAACTTTAAAAAACTGATTCATGAAATGCCATACGGGTACCGTTAACGTAGACTATAATAGGTGAGACTGGCTTAGAGATAGTTCAACCTGCTTTGATGGTATGCTGAGGTAAAGTCCAAAGTATAAAAGTCACCAATGCATATTGTATACTAGTTTTTGCTCTGCCCAATGTCCTTTTCTAAGCTCTAGTCCATCTCAGGACAATGGAACGTCGAATGAATGGTCGAATGGAACTCGATGTTTGACAGAGGGTCTAGTGGACACTAATGTAAAAATGAAATCCAAGATTGAGGGTCCAATTCTAACATGGAGGTCCAGTGGATCATATTTATAGATGAGGTCAAATTTTGAGGGTCCAGTGGGTACGTAGCCAAATTGTCATCAAGATCGATTTTAGTGGTTTATACATTAAACAGAGATGCTTTTATGTTTTTAATATTAGACGATAATCACTATAAGTGGTTTTTAATTAACTCCGGATTATATAAAGAAGGGAATACGTGTGTGACTGAAATATAGTATCAGATCAATCATGATGACCCTTCTCCTTGCTGACAGATTGTTGATATATTCCTTCTTCCAACAGTCCCGGGTCCTTTAAGCGGGGCGTGAAAAGGCATCTAATGAGGCCGTCAAGCTGAGTGCCACCACTGGTAACATGGTAAATGTTTACGATGGTGACCCTCTTTCCGAGACTTTGCCTTTAGCTTAACATCAGGCGAGGTGAAGTCAAATTGACGTGTCCTGTGTAAAAAAAAAAAACACACTTTTAGTTTGGACAATAATACTATTTAAATTAATACAAAACAGTTTGTATGATGGTGGTGGTGGATGGTGGTAGTGCACGCGACTGCTACGCAGGAGGCGCGGGTTCGATTCCCGCTCAGTGCAAATATTTATATGCATGAATATGACTATTTGCATTGGTCTGGGTGTTTCTATGTATAGTATGTATGTATTTATAAAAAAATATATCTAAGTATGTTTATCCGCATTCTAGATTCCATAACACAAGCTAGTTAAGCTATGCTTACCATAGGTCTAGATAGCGTTGTGTGGAATGTTGCAAAAAAAAAAAAAGATTGACATGATCATTTACATTAATACTAAAACATTTACTTAAATACATAACAAACATGATAAATATCCCGACGAGTGTTTTAGTATTAAAAAAACAGTTTGCTTTGCTTAAGATCATTTTGAGAGTTTTGTAGTTTATATACTCAGACTAAAAGAAAAATATTTCTGACGCTGACTGTACTTATATAACTTTTTTATCGTTTGATTTTGACCCCTACATCCGTCACAGCTTTTTCTGTATTTTATATACAGAAACCTATTTATTCTGTGGTAAAGGGCTGCGTTGCAGTTCACCACCTCAACCCACGTACCTTCCAGTATCAGTGTAATAAACAGGTACCTTCGACGGGGATTACCCTTTAGTGGTCGGAATGCACGCACGGTTCACGGATTTCAATGCACCACAGTTGCAGTATTATCATCATAATAGAACAATATCAAAACAAAATGGTTGCTTAAACACCATCAGCAAATACGAGTACAAATTAAGCTTGATTATTACAACTGGGAATCATACTAATTTCATAATTGCGACTGCTATCAATTGCGGGAATAGTATTGTTAAATAAGTCTACTATGATTTTGCTAATTGGCTCTAATATTTACTAATTAATGATATTTCCAATACATAGTAAATGTTATATAGCGTATCAATATAGAATAAATAATAGACGCGAAATGTACATTCGTCCACATTTAGCTTTAAGAAAATAAATATTGTAAATTGATGTCTAAAAAATGCCGCAGTGGAGTTTGTTGCGCCGTTTCTTCTCCACCAGCGTTTTGGAAGCGGTGGTAAACTTAGAATAAGTAGAATTAAAATTGACGTCAATAAAAAACAATTGTATTGTTCAATATTGAAAAATAAATGACTATGACTATGACTAAGACCTTATAGTATACAGGCTTAGACTGTATAAAAACTCGTGGCAAAACTAAAAATAAAGAAACGTGTGGCAACTTTTTATAAAAAATTAAATTAAAAATTTAAAAAACCCCCGTCACAAAAAACACCTCCAAAAAGTTGAAAATAAATGGAGTTTGCCTTTTAACTTTAACAGTTGCCATGTCGGGGGACCCTAACTGGTTAAGCACTCCGTTATATTATCGGGACAATTCAAGGTCCCCCGACATGGCAACCATTAAAGTTAAAAGGCAAACTCCATTTATTTTCAACTTTTTGTAGGTGTTTTTTGTGACGGGGGTTTTTTAAATTTTTAATTTAATTTTTATTTTATACTTTTTAGAGTGATCTACTAGTCAAGCTCTTTCATTTAATACCCATATTATTGAGGGAGTTATGAAGAAATATGTATTTCGACATGTTGTGGCGGCGGCCATCTTGGACCGATTTTTTTCAAACATAGCTAAGAACACTCCCGACTAATATACCTTTCAAACAAAAAAAACTAAATCCAAATCGGTTCATCCGTTTGGGTGCTACGATGCCACAGACAGACAGACACACACACACACACACACACACACACACACACACACACACACACACACACACACACAGACACGTCAAACTTATAACACCCCGTCGTTTTTGCGTCGGGGGTTAAAATTTATAACACCCCGTCGTTTTTGCGTCGGGGGTTAAAACACATATTAAAAAAACACATTTAAGGTTGTTTATGTTTTGATAAGTTCCTAACCTAATGTAGTATAGATACTATTTTTACGTGCGGGAATCCCCTTGGATACTTCCCCTGCCGGAGCTGGAGGGGGAAGTACTAAAACCGTACGCCGTCTGTGGGTCGTCATGCTAGGCTGAAAGATGAGCTTGTCTTCGATATATCCCTCGCACCTCGGCTAACCCAGGGCCATCCTTAACGGTCTGGTCCTCAGGAGGGGGAACCACGGTGTCCAAAACTCACCTCTGGTATGGGGTGGCTCGCATCTGCACACCGCTGCCGTGTGGAGTATAGATGCAAGTGTCATTTCAACGCCGCGTAAAAATTGCTACTACTTTATTATTATTTGCGATTGACATGGTCATTCACATCGATAGTAAACACTCGCCGGGATATTTACGATGTTTTTTAAAGTTTTGAGGATATTTCGGCGCTGTTACAAGCGTTGTCATGACGCATACATGGTAAATATCCCGGCAAGTGTTTTACTACTTAAGTATTTGATACATATGGACAGTGTAAAGAACCATATTAACCGTAGCTTACTCACACAAAACGCGTTTTTCACGTCATGCATTTTGTTAGAGAGGCTCTGTCTATAAATACAGGGTATGGGACCCTATCAAAATCATTGAGGCCCAAACCAACATTGACTGCAAGTCGGTGCACGTACTAAACAATGGACGAAGTTCTGGTATAGGCTTCAGAAGTCTAACGGCAGTCGTTCCCAGAAAATTCGACATAGTAATTGAAACCAATAAGCGGATTTCGGCTCCAAAGCACAAAAATTAGAAGGATATGAAAATTGCTATGATGATGATAAGAAAGAAAAAAAAGAAAGAATGTTTAGGGATTTCAGGACGATTTGCGTGACTCGAGTCAGCTTCACATGCTACCTCATACTGAAGAAACTCTAGCACAGGCTTAGGATTGGGAAATTTTTTGGACGACAGTTCATTCTAGGCATTCTAAGCTGGCAGTGCTTGAATAAATAATCTACGCATCCCTATTTTCGTCAGTATAATATCATAGGATAGGATAGGGGACTCTTTTTTCCGCATTTAGCCTCTCTTTTTGGGCCATTGTACGTGAAGTATAATATCATCTTTAATACCCCACCATTCTTATAGCAGTCTATACATAATTGTTTACAATATTGCACAAATTGCTCCTATCAAAGTTATCCATCAATAAAGAGTAAAATTTAACGATAACATTGTTGAACACTAAATTGTTATGTTCAACAATGTAATCATATATCGGGTGTTAGTTAACAAATCGTGTATCATGTGTTACATTTGTTGTATTAATAAGTGGAAGTGGTATCACAGTAACGCAATTACCCAGTGTAAATATTTAAAGGGACAATTTATTGGTAATGACATGCAGCTTTTGTGTCATGCCTGCGGTAATTGTCTGACTATTTTGATGTTTATCTAAATTGTTACAAAATTGAGGTTCATATTTCAGAATTGATTTATTTGAAGCTGTCTTTTGGTATCTAATGCGAGTCTCTTTAATTACCTCAGGGGTTAAAAGGTTGATGTGATATTAATTTAATGGAATTTATCGAGATTTATTTTGTGTTACTTCCATATCTTCTCTGTTCCCGATGCTTCTCAGTAGCCATTGTAACAGGTGGTAGTTTAGTAGGCAATCACTTCAATAACAATTAGGAAACTTTTTTATAATTGATAGGATTTCATCCTGCCTGGGAGGAACCTATTGAATCGATACATGAAAATAAACTGAGGTCTTCTGCCCAGCACTATCAACAAGCACATGATATTGCGAGTCATTATACTTCATTACCAAAGACATGTACAATTTATGCGCGAAGCACGCGGCCATTTTGGACGTACACACATCATTTAATTTGGTCCTAATTATTAGAGGTTGGCCAATATTACGAGCTCGCTAATGTGCGCGGACCGTTCAGTCGATGGTCAATTTTGCATAGATGAGGTATTCATAATGTGTTCAGATTAATACGAAATATGAAAAAAAAAATCGACGTAGCGGAATATAACTGAATACGGCAGGTAGCTGTAATCATACTTTCAGCATTAGTTGGACTAACAAATGCAAAGATATTTTAATGCATCACAATGATAATCTGGAACTGGTAGTTGCCGTACAATAAAAACTATAAGTAGACCTAGGACTCCAAAGTGCAAACTTCGGGTACAAGTAGACATAGCGATGATGACTCTTGTATACGTTTTTATACCACTTAGATGGCAGACAGGCGCAAGGCCTACCTGATGGGAAGTAGTTACCGTAGCCTATAAAAAAAGAGCAACACCAGAGGCATCACACTCGTGCTGCCGAAGCTGTAACAACGTTCTGATGCCTCCTTGAAGAACTTCATATTGGAGTCAGCTGCGAAAACGTTTTTAGAGCGAAAGTCTAAAGAGCACATGCTCAAGGATCTATGATCTCACAGGGGTCCAAAAATTCTATGATATAGTGAGTCGAATGCCTTATCCAAATCCTTCTCGATCTACACCAGCATTATCGGTTGCGCGGCGAAGCGCTCCGACTAACCGAGTTAATTACAACACAGATTGATATATCCACCGACCAGCAGTGGCCAGTATGTATGGTATTATGAAATAGTTAAATGTTAAAATTGGCCATATTTCTATTTATTAAAAGCAGCTGGCAAAGTGTCGAACTTATGATTGAGAGTGATGTATTTTAATCCACTAATTGTGTATAAAGAAATAACGAAATCACAGAATTTAGTTTGTGAATACACGTGGAAAATTAGAATTTATAAAATATATTTTGAAACATCTACTTCGTTCCACTTACGGTTGCATTCAAGGTTTTTACCCCAGAGTTTGCTTTCCGGCTATCACTTATCCATATCGCACGGTCTTGAGCATAGAAATATTATTAGGATAGAACGGTTATGTGAGCGGGAAACACGTGTCAACTTTTTGACAATTCCTGTCCTATGAGACAGGAACTTTCGAACGCTTACTCAGTATTTTTAAGACTAGCTTGTAATAATATCGTTAAAAATACTGTAAATTTGCCTTTTAGTGCTATTTCCAACTCTTGAATGAAAATTGAGATGTAAATTTAAAAAATCGAGGGAGTTCTTATCTCTCGTGATTATATTACAGTGAAAAGTCGGCACGCGTGTCATGCAGGTGAATACTGCTTATGGCCGTTTATCCTAATATTTTTCTGTAATCTTGTGAGTGAGACCTTTCTAAAACATACATTACACTATGCTCACGGCTATTTTACACCTTTAAGTAGTGTTGCCAGTGGGAACATCGTTGGTCGGACGGTTTTCACCCATAAAACCTCTTTTATTAAAATGAATAAATTGAAAAGTTTCCAAGACATTTAACAAAAGACTTATAATAAAATTATTAATTATAGATATTTCAAGAAAGTCTATTTTGGTCTCAATACGCTTCGAGTTAAATAAAAGTCGTCGCAAACGATGTTATCGTAACAATAAAAAGTTAATTCCTCAGAGGAAGGGTTGCTAAAGAGAGAAATGAGGCTAGTAATAGACTTATTATTTTTGTTATTAAACTTTGAAAGAGTTTTGATAAAAATATGTAAATTTATATTTTTGCTCCTAACTGTATACTGTACAGTGGAATAGAATTGATGAACTCCGTGTCTGTGTGTTTCGGTTCTTTTTTTATTTAATATGTTATAAAAAATATCGCAGTTTACAAACAGGCTGACAGCCTCTGTGGTGGTAGTGCATGCGACTGCCACGCAGGAGGCGCGGGTTCGATTCCCGCTCAGTGCAAATATTTGTATGCATGAATATGGCTATTTGCATTGGTCTGGGTGTTCCTATGTATAATATGTATGTATTTACAAAAAAAAAGTATATAAGTATGTTTATCCGCGTTCTAGATTCCATAACACAAGCTATAAAAGCTTAACATGGGTCTAGATAGCGTTGTGTAGAATGTTGTGGAATATTTATTTATTTATTTATTTATTTATTTTTATTTATATTTAGGCATGGGTTGGGCTGATCATCATTTTAGTTACGAAAATATTATTTATTCCAAAGTGTTTGTAACTCATGAGTTCCATAGATGATAATACATGTTTCCACTAATCCATACTAATATTATAAATGCGATAGTAACTCTGTCTGTCTGTCTGTATGTTACGCTTTCACGCCTAAATCACTGAACCGATTTTGATGAAATTTGGTATAGGGATAGATTAGACCTTAAGAAAGAACATAGGCTATGTTTGGTCGCGATAACCGACATCCACGCGGGTGGAGCCAGGGGCAAAAGATAGTGTAAACTAAACTAAGCGGAAACCAGCTTTAACTGCTAATTAACAATAGACTTGTCCGGTTCCTGGAAAAAAATCAACTTCTGTCTAAATCCCAATACGGCTTCCGCTCTGGTATATCCACCAACAAAGCCGTTCTCGACCTGACTAACCACGTGGTCGAACAAATCGATAACGGGCAGAAGGTTATAGGCATATTTTTAGACATAGCAAAAGCATTCGATACTATATCCGTATCTAGGCTAATAGATAAGCTTGAACGGATTGGTATCAGGGGAGTTCAGCTGTCTCTGTTCAGGAGCTACCTTTCTTGCAGACGACAATGCGTTAGGATTGGTGGGTGGACCAGTGACGAGCTGCCCATCACGTACGGGGTACCCCAGGGCAGTATCATTGGACCGACCTTGTTCTTGATTTATATCAACGATCTATGTCAGCTTCACCTCACGAATGGAACTATCTTTACTTACGCCGATGATACTGCCCTAATATTCCGGGGCTCCACATGGGGATCAGTCCATGAGTTTGCTCAGGAGGGGTTTAACTTGGTAAAGGATTGGTTGACCCTGAATCTTCTTACTTTAAACGTGGACAAAACGTCGTATCTAAACTTTTCTCTATCCAGTCGTAGTAAGCCCAGTCCTAACAAAGGTCTGATCGCTCATTGTTGTGGGTTTCCACGGGCCTCTTCATGCAATTGCGCCCGCCTCAAAAACATCAGCTGTGTCAAATATTTGGGTGTCCTGATTGACGACATCCTTTCCTTTCAATCTCACATTGACACACTTACCACCAGGCTACGCAAATTAATATTTATATTCAGGAACCTTCGTCAAGTGGCCGATACAACAGTTCTCAGACTCGTTTATCTTGCTCTCGGCCAGTCTCTCGTCCAGTACTGCATCGTGACATGGGGTGGTGCTACGAAGACTTATATGAAGAGACTTGAAATAGCTCAGAGAGCACTCTTGAAGGTTGGATGGGGGCTGCCTTGGCGTTATCCCACAAGCAACTTATACATCACCTGTAACGTCCTCTCAGTTCGTAAGTTATTCATTTTTAATCTTATTTTGACTACCCATGCCCGGGTCCCTTACAACCCGGATAAACTTGTCTCAGTTCGTCGCAAACACTCAGTGTGTCAAACGGCAGCTGTTAAATCAAGCTCTGCACAGCGTTGTTTTTACTTCCTGAGCGGCTATGTCTATAACAAGGTCAATAAATCTCTAAACATACATAGGATGTGTAATTTAGAATGTAAAAGAACATTAACCCTTTGGCTTGCGGAATTGAACTACGATGAAACTGAACTAATTATAAAAACAATAGAATAATTTTATTTTGTAGCGAACACACTCACATACATACGCCAACTCTCATTCATACACACATTCATTCACACACACACACACACACACATACACACACACACACACACATACACCCACACACTCACATAATCTACCCATACACTCACAATAGTTTAATATACCTATGTTATACTTTTCTTAGTTTATATAACTGTAAATTTATATTATACGTTTGTTGTAACTCTCACACTGCGTGATATACTAGAGCCTATAATGACAATGTATCAGGGGGGCCTGGAGATCTGTCATACAGGTATCACACCTACTACGGACTCCAGCTCTCTCAAGGTGAATATTTTGTTTGTGTCAATTCTATAGCTGTAATGATAAATGAGAGAGGAATAAATGATTTTATTATTATTATTTATTATTATTAACTAAGAGAAAATCTTTTTATCATTATTTCCATCACTACCACTTCATGCTTTGGATAGGTGACCCTCCTTAATACAGAGACACCTCCATGTTTTATGAAGGGTCAGATGACAGCCGCTTCACGGATAATATCAAACTTTACACACACTCACCCTCATACACACAAACACAACACACACACACACACACACACTCACTCACTCACACACGCACACACAAAATATAAAAATATTAATTGTGTAAATGTTAAGTTATATAAATTTTATCTAGCGAAATAGGACTGTCCTTCACGACACAGGAAATCCTAGTGTGAATATCAGTGGTTAAATACTTTTAAGTGACATGTTAACTGAAATTCAATAAAATGTTAGATAAGAAAAGGCTTGCAGGATGATGTTAGTCCTATCATTTGGACTTATATTCCTATAGAAACTGATAAAGATAACATACATGTATAGTTATTATCCGTAGATACAGGTAATATAAAGCGCTTTAACAGTGCTGTCTCTTACTACATACATAGTGATGAAACTAATGACAGCTTGCTTTAGAGACGACCTAGATTCAAAGCACTTAGCTTGACTTAATAGTATGTTTTTGTCTGTTAACCTAAGTATAAGTAAGCTTTTTAAGCACATCAATGATTGATGACTTGAAGGCAATGCATTGACGCTGTTAAAAGAACGTACAAAACTTTTTCACAAGTGATTACACTATGGTGTACTTCAAAAAGGGCATCAGAAGATTATTACAGGGTTGACATCACAGGATACTTCTATCAGGTGGATCGTATGCATGTCTGCCACCTAGTGGTATAAAGAAAAAAAGCCGGCCAAGTGCGAGCTGGACTCGCATACCGAGGCTACATAAACCACAATATATTTTAATTGCGTTGACTTAGAAGTTTGATTTTTGCACAGTTTCAAGACGTTATAGACCTGAGTATGTGATATGAATTTCAACTCAAGCATATCGCAACATGCCTGCATCAACGACATTATCCGCCGTGCTCTTGTCACCGCTGGCGTGCCAGCCGTTCGTGAATCTAATGGGCTGGTGCGTGACGATGGCAAGTGACCGGAGGTATGTCGTTGCTACCTTGGAAGATGGGTAGGCCTTTGGTGTGGGACGCAACGTGTGTCGACACCCTTGCGCCTTCACATCTTCCAAGCACAGCAGGTTGTGCCGGCGCTGCTGCTGCATCTGCGGAAAACCTCAAACGGCGCAAATACTGTAACTTAACAGGTGATTATGTTATTGAGCCGTTTGGGGTTGAAACGTTGGGGGACATGGGGCCCAAGTGCCCGTTTTCTTTATAAGGATCTGGCAAAGCGGCTGATCGACGCTACGCGTGACCAGAAGGCTGGTTATTGCCTTGCACAGAGGTTAAGCATTGCCATTCAACGTGGCAATGCAGCCAGCCTTCTGGGTACGTTACCGGTCGGCGACGATGCGGAGGAATTCCACGACGCATTATGTATGTAAATAATTTAATCATTTCTTTATTTTCATTACTTTATTTTTTCTAAATTAATTCAATGTTGGTAAATAATTTCAACTTGATACCTTCACGCATTTCTGAGAAAAAGTCTTGGCAGACAGACGGACAGACAGACGTACAACGAAGTGATCCAATAAGGGTTTTGTTTATTCCTCTTCATTTACGGAACCCTAAAAACAAAAGACTTCATTCCAATAATTCTAAAACTGCAAGTATAAACAAAACAAAAACAAAAATTGCATAGACCCCACTGCAATCACAACAAGAAAACCGCATTACATTTTTATAAAAATGACGCTATCACCGCCCGTCTCCCCGACAAGGTGTTAGGGTACAAATAATTTATCGCCTTCCAACCTCAGACAACATAAGCCAAGAGAAAAATAAGCAAACTACCCACTTAAAAAGACGTAACGCTTCACTCGAGTGAGTCGTAACAAAACCGAACCTTTTGCCAAGGGGTGAAAATCAAAAATTAACCCGCACATCGCCGCATCGGTCTTTTTAGCACTGCAGATTCATAGTTTCCTACAAAGGGGTATAAATTTCTTTGAAGCAGGGGAGTCGCGTCGACCTTATTTAATTTCATAATAAATTGCAATAATTGCATTAGCAAGCAAGCAGAATAAATCAAGCGGCACGGAAGATTTTAGCGACGAACATTTTTGTCGAATTATAAAATTTGTTGTGGTTTATGTCTTGTAAATCATTTTTAAAAGGTTTCTTCTTGTTTGTTTTTATCATAATTGTGACGTTATGGTATTTTGATTTCAATTTTGGACTCATTTACCCTATGGCATTTGTTTATGTCCATCGCAAGATCAAGATTTTCAGGTCATGGACTCAGTACGTTGATTCCTAGGTAGGGCAAACATTTTTGTTGGGTAGTTTTATAAAATTACTAGCTTTAGCCCGCGGCTTCGCCCGCGTGGATGTCGGTTATCGCGACCAAACATAGCCTATGTCCTTTCTCAAGCTACCGCTATGCCAAATTTAATCAAAATCGGTTGAGTGATTGAGGCGTGAAAGCGTAACATACAGACAGACAGACAGAGCTACTTTCGCATTTATAATATTAGTATGGATTGGGAGATATCTTTCGCCAGAAATATTTCGAGCCATTGTGGTGAAAGATTTGTTAGCCTAGACCCTGCGTTACCGGGTCTAGCTGCTTCCAGTTGCGCCGCGGGGAGGCTCCTTCTTGCCCACTGTGTCCTTCCACCTGTACCATCGCAGACCTGTGCAGGGCAACAGACAATGCTGTGGCTGTGGCCAGGTATTGGGCCGACAAAATTTAATAAATTGATGAGCCATTGACACGAAGAAGAAGAAGTATGGATTTTAAATTAGGTAGTAATATGAAAATCAATAAAGGTATCAACTAAATCCTAAAACGGCTTGTAGGCACTGAATAATGTGCAGGTATGCGAGCAAGTACCATTTTCCTCACCTGACTATCGAAAATTAATGGCACTTAGGCGAAACTTGAACAAGTCCCGAGTTACACACTAAAATGAAAATACACCATTATAATTTTATTCATTAACTAAACAAAGTATTACACCCGTTAATGCATACAAATTCACTTAAGATACTTCCTGGAAATTGTATCTGCTAATAAAATTAACATAAAACTCCACAGCAGACTTCTAACCCTGTAATTACACCCATATATCTCTCTACGACGAATAACAGACTAGCATTGTTCAACCCCCTGAAGTACATTATCGGTCTAAAGGGCCCCTGGACTTATGAAGATTCGATTAAGCCAACGCTAGATTAAGCCAACCCTGATTACGAGTGAACATGGAAAAACAATTACGTAGAATACTAAAACAATGACATACTATAAAGTTACTCTTTGTTTTCTGTATCTTAACGTTGGCTGCGGTGGGCGGGTTTGCTAGACCCCTTGGTCTCGGTGGAAATATGCACGGCATTTGAGGGTTGGGTGTTTAAACTGTTACAGTTGAATTTATAGTTTTTAGATAAAGTGTAAAGGCGAATAATTCAACTTCCGAAGTTCCATTTTGATACTTGGAGTTTTTGAACTTCTTTTGGATACTGAAAATATTAATGATGTGTGGAAATGGAAGATTAATGGTGGAGGGGTAGCGAGTGAGAATTTTGAGCTTAAAGTCACTAGTTCAGTTCCTAGGTTCAGGTTCCCATTTGAGTTTTCTATACTAATACGCCTTTATGGTAGAGATTGAGAAAGGAATGTTAAGATGGTTCAGTCATGTTGAGAGAATGAATGAAAGAAGACTAACGAAACAGGTGTATGAGGCGAGTGCGGATGGTACCGTAGGAAGGGGAAGACCTAGGCGCACATACATAGACCAATTCGGGGAAGTTTTAGAAATGGGGCAGGTCAAGAGTACCCTAAACCGACGAGCATGCATGAAGAATATAATGAGAGTGAATGAAGCCAGAGTAGTATGTCAGGATCCTATGATCCGATCCAAATGGAGATCCGTGATCTCTGCCTACCCCTATGGGAAACATTTTATGTATGTATTTATTAAGACCTCCATTGACCTCTATGACCACGTGGTTTTTGACTGATTTCTAGGTATAGTACCTACTAATTTTGTAACTAACAAACACATAATGACACGTTGCACGAATCCAAAATGGCTTCTGGAACCTTTCACAACATTTAGATACACTCGCTACTCAGTTGCGACACTGGTAGTGTATTTAATTTTAAGCGATGTCAATATAATTTATTGATTTTTTTTTTAATTATGTGGATACTTTTTTTATAAAGCTAGCTGAATACACTGATCAAATAGGTTACTTTTGAAAAAAACGAGAGGTTCATACCTATAAAATGTTTAATGACAGTAAAGGAAAGCTCACAAAGCTTTGTTCCGATGAGAGAAAGTCGTAAGCATAATGTTTATACAATAAACTACTATACAATAACCATTGAATCACTATTGAATGTCAAATAAATAACATTTACAGTTATTTATTTCAACTATCACAATAATAATATGTAAATCGATGGTAATTACATAAATCAGACGAAATCGGAACTCATTACAACATTAAAATACAGTAATAAAACAAAGAATTCAGTAAAAAGTAAAAACATTGTTCATAATTAACAAATGGATGAAACAAATCACTGACAGGGACATAAAAAATGGATCACGGATAACCCCAGGACGTAATAACAAGCCGGGATTATAACTGGTAAGACATAAAACAGATAATTTTTAACTTTTTTTATTGTTATATAAGTAGATGCATACACTACAACATCCTGTACTATATTTCTTACAGCTTAGTTTATATTTTATATTATTTTGATGTCCGGTTTCGATATTCGTTGCAACACCTTTCGTATTATTAATTAACCCCCGATGTAAAAGAAAGGGAGAATTACTGTAGTATTTGACGAGTGAAACGCAATTATGACATGATTTAAATTTATGTCAAATCTTATGGTTCTAGATAAAGAATAGCACTAAAGTTTGTTTTCTGTCTGTATAAGTTGATGGTAAATGACAAAGGGTTGAGATCGAAATATGTTTTGGGTAGAATATGGAAAAAATAATGACATTTATTTTCGTGGGTAGCATGTGGAAGGACCTGTGGCTAGAGATTGGAGAAAAATGTTCGTGTTTTGTTTTTGGTCGAGTTTTGTGGGTAGAGATCGGAAGAGCGCCAGAAACGGCCTTATCATTGGATTGCGTTAACTTAGATGCTTGACTTTTCATAGCTCCAAGCTCAAAGTGCCATCAGGCGAAATGAAGTCAAATTGACGTGTTCTTAAAAAAAAGAAAAATAACTTGATAAGTGATAGCAACAAATTGTCAAAAAGGTATTGATAGACTGACGAACAACTTAATAGTCCTATGAGGGTTCTATTTATTATCTATGGGGTACAGAACTCTAATATGAACTTCACACTTCATAAGGGTTCCAAGAACTTCACTTCATAAACGGTATTACAATTTTTATCGACAGGAAACCTTCCACGGCTACTTCTACACGACATTAAATACACTATACAAGGTGATGCAAATAATATAAATGTCTGAGCGCGAGTTCAATAACTGGCCGCTCGTTACGCCGCGCGTCGCCGCCCGCCGGCCGGGCATCGTGCATCATCAAATGAATACCGCGGTGCATACTAATTCTATGTCGCGAGGCTACAACGCTTGGCTACTGGATGAGCCATGAGTTCATCCTTAGATAAGATTTCTGGTTTTCAAAAATGGTTTAATTACAATACTGTAATTACAGACTGTAAATGCAACGCTGCATTGTACAGAGTTAAATGATTATTTACACTTTTTATACCACTTTCGAGATAGACATACATGGCATTTTTTGCTATATACCGTACACATATGTGAAACATCTGGTGCGTCCCACGTATGCCTTCCAATGTGCATAAAGCACTCGATCCACCGCCTTGTGCATTAACTCTATGGCCTACTACATATTTTTGGAGGTGACGATCCGCACACTAATAAAGTAACTTAGTGCAAATCACCTACAGAAAAATAATATATATTTAAAGGAGTCGATTCGCAGTTCTGTGCGAGTTCAATTTATACGAATCGTCCAATAAGCCGGATCAGCAGGTGTATAGGCTACCAGATTTTTTAAATGCTTTTAGCGTATTAGGTTTATAGTAAGTAAACATAATTTAGTATAGTTGGAGCATTCCAGAATCAACAGTGTTGAACCACAAAATTACCTAGCATAACTATCATAAAATTAAAAAAGTCGGTAATGTAAATCAACTACCTTAACTATAAGTCAGCGATAAAAATAAACAAATTAGCGAACACCCTATAAATGACATTAACACGAACACCGTAGTTCTCTGTAGGGTGAAAGTGCTTACTTACCGTTCACCCCTAAAGGAATTGTAAAGATCCAGACAATTGTTTAGGATTATCATCTTAGCGTATTTCCCGGTTGCATACAAGACTTTTATTTCGGAGTCCAGAGTCACTCCCTTACTTCACTTTACTACTACCAATCCAATTTTAATGCAGTTTTCAGTTATGGGTTCGGCCATCAATCAGTGGGTATACCGGTTTGCAAGTGAGATGAAAGTGCCTGGGTACATACACCTTGGGGTGCGGGTTGGGTAACCTCCACGTTGGCCTTTCCGTTTCTTCCCCCTATGGACTGCGGTTCTGGGGAGCGGAAGCGGAGGGGCTGGTGCATCCTGGACAACGGCTAACAGACTCCGACCTAAGGAGTTCTGTTGGCCGTTGACGAATAACCCAACGGCCGACCTCATTGCACGAGGAGGTCGTGGGATGGCGGGCCTGCAAGGCCCGCGGGAAGGGATCCGTAGGATTCCTTCCATTAAAACAGCCCTTTTGAGGGCTAGCTGACCCAGAGAGGGTCGTGGTATGGCGGGCCTGCAAGGCCCGCGGGAAGGGATCCGTAGGATTCCTTCCGTTCAAACAGCCCTTTTGAGGGCTAGCTGACCCAGAGGGGGTCGTGGTATGGCGGGCCTGCAAGGCCCGCGGGAAGGGATCCGTAGGATTCCTTCCATTCAAACAGCCCTTTTGAGGGCTAGCCGACCCAGACGGGGTCGTGGTGTGGCGGGGCTTCAAGGCCCGCGGAGAGAGATCCGGTTCCCGCTAGTCGCTCCCAGTATCCCTCTGCTCTCAGAGGGGACAGGGGAGAGGCAAGGGTTCCGCGAGATCCAGGGACGGGTCGGCCCACTGCTCGCGCAGGGGCTGACAGGCACTCGTGCCACCGTCGGTGTTGGGAGAGTTGGCTGCTCCCCCGCGTCGCGTAACCTCCTAGATATCGACAACGATCTGAGTGCTAGCCACACTCGGTACGCCGGTATCCTGGAGGCCGCGGGGCTTGCCTTAATTGGCCGGCCCGCGACAAGGAAAAGTCTTAAAAACCCGACAGCGAAGTCGTTTAAAACCTGTGGACACCAGGGGACCTCCACAGTATGTACCCCGCTTCTCGGAAAGAGCGTCACCCGGGAAGTGTAACCTTTCGTCTCATGCTCGTGGGAACATTTATGAAATCTGCTAACCATAAAAACCCCCCCCTACCTAGTGAAACAGACTGCGCGGAGGTCGCGCAGCGCCACGACGCGGAGGTCGCGTCACCAACTGCGGCGGTGTCGGAAAATTTCGACACCGCCACCGAGAAGAGCAGGGCGAACAGCCCGGTGGGTCTGCAGACCCGAAAATCTGCACGGAGGAGGAACGGTGGTAGGAAGGTTCCTCCTCCACCGAGGACTGAGTCGGACGCCGTCACCTTGACCGACTCGTCCTCCAACGAGGAGAACAACCAGGGCAGTGAAGATTCCCCCCCGCCCAAGGTCGCGATGGTCGGCCGGGGGAAGACGCGGGGTGGCAAGAGGCCCATCCCCCAAACGCCCTCCTCTCGGGCCCTGGCCCTGAGAGATGCTGTGGCGCTGCCGAGTCCCTCCACCTCGGCGGCGCCCACGCCCATGCCGCGTACCGACCCTACGTCTAGGGAGGTACTGCAGGCCCTGGAGGACGTGATAGGGACCCGTGCTGGGTCTATGGGGCCGGAGGAAGTCCGGCTGAGACGGGCGACGACGCGCCTTGTCGAGGAGTTCGGCCTGCTCAGAGCGGAGCTGGCTGACTCGAGGAACGAGCGGGCTCAGCTAGGCAGACGGCAGGTCGAGCTCATCGAGGCCTCGGAGCGACAGGCGGCCGAATACAGAAAGGAGATGGGCAAAATGGCAGCCGACTTTGCCGATCTCCAAAAGGTCGTTGCCGGGCTGCCGGAGGGGCGCGTCACGCGGTCGGCGCGGCGGAAACCGGTTGCGCAGCCGGCAGCGCCGAAGCCATTGGCTCGGCCGGCTTCGCCGGAGCGTTCGCCGGTGCGGTCGAGGTCGCCGCTGCGCCTGGAGGCACTGGTGCGGCCGGAGTCGCCACCGCCGGCGCCTGTCCGGCCACAGTCACCGGTGCTGATGCCGGCCCAGCCCTCGGACCCGCTGGCGGCCGTCGTGGCGGCTCTGGCCGCCATGGAAAGTCGGCTGGAGGCAGCGCAGGCGGCGCAGGAGGCGCGGCAGGCGGCGCACGAGGAGCGAACAAAGCGCGGATTGGAGGCCATCATGGACTCCATCCGCCGTCCGCCTCTGGCGCCGCCTGCAGGGTATGCAGGGGCCGTTAAAAGAGGTCGCCCAGCAGCGGCCGGGACCCCGCAGGAGTCGGCCAGCAGACCATCCGCTGCGCCTGTGGCTCCGGCCGCTTTCGCTGTTGCCGTTGGAGTCGAGGGCCCTGGGGATGCGCAGCGCGCCCAGCCCAAGGGCAAGGGAAAGGGGAAGGGCAAGGGGAAGACGTCCTCTGCCCCAGCCCCAACCTCAGCCCCGGCACCAGCCCCGACTTCGGCTTCGGCTCCGGCTCCGGTTGCCTCCACGAGCTCCGCCCCTGCAGGGGGTCGATACGAGAGGCTGCCATGTGGCCTCTCGAGCCATTCCCCCATGATGGGCCTTACCGCCTCTATGACGGCATGCCCTGCGCGTCGTTGCTCAAGTCGTCGCTCCCACTCCGCCACCATGATCCCGTGGAGCCGGGACCTCTCGGCACGAATGTCTTCGGGCTCGGGATCGAATCCCCGCTCCCGCGCCTCCTTACGGAACCGATACAGTGCCGCAAGGGATCTCGCTTCCAGGATCCACTGTGGCGATCCGGCTAGGAGACTCGCCGCTTCAAAGGATATCGTGCGGTACCCCCTAATAGCCCTGCAGGCCATCGTTGCACGAACCTGGCCTGCAGGGCGTCCGCCCACACGGGGCACCCGTACAGGGCCATGGACCGCACGACACCCGCGTAGAGTCTCCTGCAGGAGTCCTCTGGGCCCCTCAAGTTGGGCAGCAGCCGCATCAGCGCGTTAGCTGACACCAACAGTTTGGGGCGCAGACTTCGGAAGTGCTCTCAGACTGAGTACCCATACGGATATGCGCATGAACTGATCACTTCCAGCATTCCAAATTCAAATCTCTGTAAAATTTAAACGATTGTACGTTCCGTCTTTGTTTTTGTAACTTGATAATCAATTTATCGAGAAAACATATTCTTCTGTGGGCGTCATCACCCGATACCATCCGATTATTCGATATAACGATAGTATTCGATTTATATCGATCGCCTCGCAGCGGGTTTCTTTCGATTCTATGTAAAATCGTACCGAATGCGTGAGTGTAACGTGTGATCGTTCAATTTTATTGTATGTAAAATGTAAGACAGTTAATTTAATTAAATGTGGAGGATAAAATATGTCGGTTGTCATGAATTTAAAACCAAACTATAACGTATTTCTTTCCCTCTGCAGGTGGCTACGTACTAGAGCAACGTACAACATAAGCTTTTTAAGTAGGGTACATCCTGATTTCACTTCGGTCGACGGTAACTATAGATGAAGTCCCATATTTTTAAAATTTTGAAACATTTAACAAATTCTTTATCAATATCGCATTTGTCCCTAATTTACAGCAAAAAAAAATTGCGGCCGTCAGACCTTAAATCTTAAGTTAGTTTAATCGCAATCTGTTGAGTAGATTCGGAGATATGACCACCAAAAGTTGCGATAACTCTTTAGAAATTAAGATGATCGAAATTAATATCATCGGTAGCACGGCTACGGTAACTTCTTTCCATCAGGTGAACCCTGTGTGCCACCTAAGTGTACACAATCTGATATTCACGCTAGTGAAATCTCGGGTATAACCTAGTTTATAAAGCGCCCATCACCTTCTTCAAGATATTTAACAGATAAGAGCTTCACAAAGACTTAAGTTATCAAAATTACGATGTTTCGGTTATCAAATTTCGTTGATGTTAGTTTCATTTAAAGTTGTTAACAGGGGGATCGACCAACCATAAAACTAGGGTACGGCGTATTCGCGTGTAAAGCATCTAAGTATTTTGTTTATGATGTAAGTTAAGACAAGTTTTCATTAGATATTAGTGAAATAAGGGTACAAGCTATTGAACCGGAGAACGTTTGAAACGATTAGAGAAAATAACAAAATAAGTCGAGATAGCAATAGAGAGTAACAAATGCCTGGCAATGGCGCCCCCACCGGTTCCAGGTAGAGGGTGTAGGCCCAAGAAGTGCTGGCTTGGCGTCGCGGAGGGTGACATGCATGCAAACGGTCTCACTACCTTGGGCGCACAAGATCGTGCGAAGTGGAGGAGGAAGAGCCGGAAGGCGGACCCTGAGCTCCGAGGGCACCGTGGCCTCGGAGGCTATCACGACTAACGTCTTTATGTAGATAATGATGATGATGAGTAACTGAGTAGGTTATCACGTTGAAAGGTTAAGCGACGCTAGCCAAGTCGGTTTTACAATGGGTGGTCATTCTTAAGACGTTAAAACCCCTCCATGCTTCGTAGGAGCACGTGAAGCAGTCGGTCCAGGTTGCCATACGAACACACTATGGCAGACGTTCTGGTTAGTCGAGCTCAAAAATGTTGGACAGCTGTTCTAACTTATATTTGAATAAGAGCTTCAAACACAGAACTTTGTAATCGGCAGTAGTTTTTTTACGTGTAGAAAATCCCTGCGGATATCCCCCTACCGGAGCCGGTGGGGCGGTCATGTCGAACTGAGGTTGTTGGGCATAATCTCTCGCACCTCGTTGGATCATAAATGGCGCCCCAAACACACTAAAAAAACATACATATGTATCATCAATAATACTTCTATTTTAATCGAGCAGCATACAAAATCGAGATTGTAATTCTGGATTATCCACCGAGAATATATTCTTAATATATTCCCTCCACGGCTGTAAGCTGTCATTCTATTAAAGTGACGCTAATACATTTAAATCCTACTATTCGTATGCCGATAGTTGCGCGAATTATACGTCATCGAGGCTTGTATTTCTACTAATTCCTTTTGCGTGGATTTTTACAAACCTATGCAAATATACATCCTCTTTGTCACGAAGAATACTATTTATAACTTCTTTCCGTTGAAACTAGAAAGGATACATAGGATAGTACTGGTGGAAATAGTTTAATTCCTATTTGGACGGCTTCGGTTAAAAAAACATGACTGTCAGATGGCAAAGTTAAAAATCTAAAGAATGGAGTCTACAAATATAGACGTCTTATCGTAAATTGCTCTTAGTCTGTATGAATCCGAGACTTTGGAGCCGGTTTTATAGATTTCTTCCTCCACTTCATCCAGTGTTTGAACTCTTTCTGTGTGACCATTGGTTCCTTTTAATGACGTCAAGCCAGAATTTCTTGATTCTACCCCTCGTACCGAGGCTCGATGGAATAATGCTCAGTGCTAATAATGCTGCAATAACCGCTATGTAGCGTGGCGGTAGTGAACGTGACTACTAAGCAGAATGCGCGGGTTCGATCCCCGCTCAAGTGCAAATATTTAAATATATGAATATGGCTATTTGCACTGGTCTGGGTGTTTGTATGTTTATGTAAGTATTTACAAAAATAAGTACCTTACGTTTATCCGCATTCTAGATTCCATAGCACAAGCTAGTTAAGTTTACCATGGGGAGAGACCCCACGGTAAACTTAACTAGATAGCGTTGTGTAGAATGTTGTGGAATATTTATTTAACTACCCGACTGCCGAAGGAAGGAGGGTTATGTTTTATTTAATAGTATTTTCTAGTTTGACGGCCTCAGTAGATGCTATATCACACCTCGCTTAAGGCCCTCTATTCCTGCAAAAGTAGGCATTTATAGCGATCCCGGCCGCTCGTAAAATATTACGCGCGAACGCAGTGACGGTGAACTCGGCGATGACCTCGCCAGCGTCACAGTATAGAAATATGCAGTAGGAAAACTTGATTTGACTTAGAAAATTAAATGCAGTTTTTTAACTTCATTAAGTTATATGATTATATATATATATATATATATATATATATATATATATATATATAATCATAAATAAATACGAAATTAAAAAAACTGTATGAGTTTGAGAACTGTTTGTTCTATGTGTTTAGTTGCTTGAGCGAAAAAAACTTACATTATAATAATAATAATGCTTGTAATTTTACAAACATTTGTTTGAATTGATGCTAACGGTTACTTTATATAATCGCACCGTTCGTCGTCGACAGGGCAGTTAAATACCTAAAGTTAACGAGATTAACAACTTTTTTCGTGCGGGAATCCCCTCGGATACCCCCCTGCCGGAGCCGGAAGGGGAAGTTATGTCGGACTCGAACCGACTTTTGAGTCGGTTCGAGTCCGACTGTGGGCACGCCGACTGTGGGTCGTGGTGCTAGTTTTTATGAAGTATTTATATAAATTTACACTGTACCTTCTTTTTTTCGTGCGGAAATCCCCTCGAATACCTCCCCTGCCAGAGCCGGAAGGGGAGGTTATGTCGGACTCGAACCGACTTTTTAGTCGGTTCGAGTCCGACTGTGGGCACGCCGACTGTGGGTCGTGGTGCTAGTTTTTATGAAGTATTTATATAAATTTACACTGTACCTTCTTTTTTTCGTGCGGAAATCCCCTCGAATACCTCCCCTGCCGGAGCCGGAAGGGGAGGTTATGTCGGACACGAACCGACTTTTTAGTCGGTTCGAGTCCGACTGTGGGCACGCCGACTGTGGGTCGTGGTGCTAGGCCTGAGGTGAGGTTGTCATCGAAATATCCCTCGCACCCCGGCTGACCCAAGGCCAGTAATTCTCCTGGGTCTGCTGGGGTGCGAGAGATATGCTTTCGGCAATCTCACCTCCGGTAACCAAGGACCCAAGACGGCGTGCGTTTTAGTCGGTTTGAGTCCGACATAACCGCCTCCACCGGCTCCGTGGGGGTGGTATCCACGAGGATTTTGCGCACGATAAAAAAAGGCCAATAATTAAACTAACCTACCTAAATATTAAAATTATTCTATCCTAAACTAAAACTAAATTTATATTTATTTACACACACACAAATTATATACAATGTACGAATATTGTAGGTACTAGGTACCCCTGTACTGATATAGATAAAATATGAATTATAGAAAATCGTAAGTAGCATCTTCAGTAGTAATACTGATATTCTTATACTATGGCGCTATGAGCGTAATATTTAGGTATGATAATTTTTTAAATTACCAATCGGAGTTAGAAATTTAGTTTATGGCTTTGCACGACTTCTTTAGCTTGCGTTGTTTATTGCCCATATTGAATGACTTGCAACAATTTATTATAAATACGTAAAACCGATTGATTGGTGCACGAAACTGTCGCGCAAAAACTGGCACAGGTCCTACTTCGGTACGCGCCAGCGCGCGACTGGCGCAACTTTTCGGGCCTCAGCGGCGCGAGCACTCGCGTATTTAGTAGGTATTTAAATATAACTTTAAAAATTATTTCATAATATAGTCAAAATCTGCGAAAATGTCTAGACATATGTAGTGGCTTTAGTTTAGTACAAAAATTTTATAGAAAGCATAAGTAATTTAGTCATAGTATTCAAAAAAAAATTACGAAAAGGGGTAACTTTGGGATTTTTTTCTATCGAGTGAAGTTCATCAGATCTGGTAACTGAATGCGAATTTGACTAGACTGGATCCTTAACTAATATATATCTTTTTTTCGAAATTTAAAACGCTTTTTCCTATGATTCAAATGCTTTTAAAAAACTCAAAATGCGGCCTACCTGGCCTTAAAAGATGAAGACTTGTGAGGTATCGGGGAAAAGATTCTAAGTGTTTCTGATGAAGCTAAGAGAAGAGCTGAACCGCAATGCTCTAGATTGAATAGGCTATTTGACTATTTTTTTTTTACTTTTGAAAAATGACCACTTTCTTATAATATAACGAACTGTAAAAGTAAAATTTTCGTGCGACAAATAGTTTTCAAGATATTTGATTTTGAAAAGTTCAATTTGTCGCGCCACCCGAAAACGCTCCATACAAAATCGCACGAAATTGTGACGTCACGCTGCTGTAGCGCGTAGTGCAAATGTATGGAGTGCAAGAGAATATCGCATTTATCTCGGTCTACATTGCGTTTACACGTATATAGTTCATAATAAAAGTTATTTAAAATTTAATGAGGAATCTAAAAAGTTATATATTTTAATTGAATTTGATTGTTTATATTTTGAATTTTTTTGGGAATGTCAACTAATGAAAAGTCATAGTTTGAGTTTAGATATGCAATATTTTATTTTGCCAGGCATATTTTTTCAGAACAAGCTATCATTTTAAGCAGTATTGGGAAGAATCGCTGACTTAGTCAAATACCCTATTGTTAGTCAGTCTAACAGTTTGGACAAAAATTGTATATACATAAGAATAACTCATTATATCATCACGCTACTGCTCAAAGGAACGGAGCAATGATCATTAATGTCAACAAATTCGGCCGGCGCGCGTCAGCATATACGCAGAAGTGACAGTGTGGTTATTTATCTTGCTGTCTAGATAACAGAACTATATCATTATATAAGAGGGTACAGCGGGAACGGGATCAGACGCCACGTGGGTGGAAAATAATTGGCTTTACGAAGTTCGCCGGGTTAGCTAGTATAAAATATAATAAAGTAGATTTCCCACCTCCCGGAGAGCACACATCGCGTCCTCACCATCGTCTCCTATCCGCCTGCCACATCTGCGACTGAGTGACATGTTTCCTGGCAACTAACTGCACGGATGGCGCAGCGAGAATCAGTCATCTGTCACTGTGTTGTGGGTTCGATACCCCACAGGGGACAATTCTAAAGCGTATCGGTTATTACTTATTGATGAAGCTGTTAGCTACCCGAAATACACGCCCTTCTATAATGTATTTAGTGCTTCATTAATAAATGTGTAGTGGAATTGAATATATTACAATCTAATCGAAAATACAGAGAGCAGTATAGCGTTCGACTGTTACTTGAAGGGTCGCTCGTTCGATCTTCGCTCAGTACAAATAGTATCCATGAAAATCTTTTTTTTATTGGTATGTTAGTGTCTAAGTAGGTATCTTATTTATGTTATAGATTCTGAAAGTGACATGCTTAGTATTGGTCAAGATAGCGGTGTGTCGTGTGATCTAAATATGATTAAATACTAATGTTTTAAGACGAAAATAATTCCTATTTATACTGTTGATTGATGGCGCTTGGTGGAATTTATTGTTACACATATTGAGAATACTCTTGTTCTTTTCCATAGAGAGAGATCCGGTTCTTAGCATTCCATGGATTCACCGTGCGGTAGCCGGGTCCATGGCGTGGTACAGAGAGGAACACTGTGACGGCGCCTGGGACTTGCGACCCAGGTGTAGGTTTAGGGTGGCCACCTTGTGATGCATCAGCGCTCACCTCCACCGTCAGTCGTGTTCCCCCCTCTACCTATCCAAATTTGGTAAGATCCTATCAACGCCGTTTTAGATATTCGTATTTATTTTATTGAACCGATTTTGCCTTAAAATTAGAACATCCAAAACCTTTGATAATGTATAAATGTAAACCTTTGAGAATGCCGTAAGGTGAAACCGGTCAGGTTTAATAAAATAAATACTGTGGAAAAGTATAAGTGTTCTCAATATATGTAACGAAAATAATTGCGGATTATATCGTAAATCGATGTATCCACAATTTTGTTAATCATTTTATCATTTACTCTAAATATTCTTATCAGTCGAATACATAGGGAAAAGTAATCTTCTCGGGCGGGACTCAAACCGGCAGTCTTTCCCTTACAGGGGGAATGCCTCGACCAATTCGGCTACCGAGACACGCCCGATGTGATTCAAATTTCCCATCTTATACGTCTTTAAGGCGACGGTTATCAGAAATGTATATTTCCCTTCCTTCGGAGCATTTCCCTAAAATACCTTCACTATTGTCAAATCAAAGGTTGAAATTTAATAGCCAATAAATACATTTAAATGTCGAAACTAGATACAAGAGAATCGTGAACCCCTTAACCCTTACCTCGAACCACTCATCAACCCCAAATATCTCATCCAAACCAATTAATATACCGTCGAAGGGGTGTCTAAGAAACTGCCCTTAAAGTAATGTTTACTCAAGCAAGACTTTCTTAAACTTTGCATATACAACCCTTTTATTAAACATTTATATTCACACCTCTTAAAGTTAAGGGCGGAGGGTAGAGAACTTTAATGAAGATGCCACGATAAAACAAAGGGATGGCTTCTTTTAACTGAGGGGGATAGGGTTTTTAATACTCCTGAAATTGCAAGTGAAGAAGTAAGTAACATTTTAAGAATGTTTGGAAGATGCTGCATATGTATTAAATTCTTATATTATAACTAGCTTTTGCCCGCGGCTCCGCCCGCGTGGATGTCGGTTCCTGGCAATTATTCGAATTTTTCTCGCCGTACAAACCTTCCCTGGACTCCCAGAAATAATTCAAGACCAAAATTAGCCAAATCGGTAAAGGCGTTCTGGAGTTATATCGTCAGGAAGGAAAACCCGACTTATTTTTATATAGTAGATATCGTTTTGTGACATTATAAATGGACACATGAACAAATGGATATTAGATGTTGGCAGTATTATTACTCTTTTAGTATCTTTAATATATGGTTTTAAGGAATGTAATTAAAATTTACTCCACAGATACGTGTATAAGATAATAATATGATGTTTGCGACAGACGTTTTTGGACGACAAATTTGGACAACAATGGAACCATTAAAAGTTTATGAACTGACATGTGTATTATTTTGTCATTGTTTCCTAGGTAGTTGGGGTTTTTAGGCTTGGGCTGTCTCATACTTATGATGAAACCATGTCCAGTCAGCGTTATAAATATCTTATTTTTAATAAAAGATACGTTTATTTGACTTTACCTCGCCTGATGTTAAGCTAAAGGCAAAGTCTCGGAAAGAGGGTCACCATCGTAAACATCTTGAAAACGAAGTCTCAGAATGATCTTAAAGCTCTCGTATCAAAGTGTTTTATTGATATATATATGGTAAACTTGTCCGCATAAAGGTGTGTACCGAATATCAGAACATTCAGTTAACTGGAAGGGGCTAAAAAAACTAAATTAAGATCATTTTGAACACTTTGTTCGTCAACATCTTTATGATACTGACTGTACAGTCAGCTTTAGAAATATTTTGAGACTGTGTAGTCTCAAATGGTCTTAAAACTAAGGAATTAAGAGCACATCAAATTTTAATTCAAATTGTATTATTGACCGAACTAAAGGTGCTTACCAAATATCACAACAATCCGTCAACAGGAAGGGGGGAAAATCAAGGAATTAAGATCATTTTGAGCACATTCTTTATCAACATCTTTGTGATGCTGACTGTACCTACTATTAGAAAGTCTAACTATATAGACGTAACTGTATAACGTCAAAGTCTGATTTTTGAGTTTCAATTCAGTTGGGATCAGCTTGTATGTATGTGCGATGATAGACAGCCTCTGTGGCGTGGCGGTAGTGAACGCGGCCGCTACGCAGGAGGCGCGGGTTCAATCCCCGCTCAGTGCAAATATTTGTATACATGAATATGGGTAAATAATCTGCGGTAGCCTAGTGGTATGGGTAATGGACTGCTGAGACGAGGTCTCGGGTTCGATCCCAGGTTTACCATGGCACACACCATTGACTTTTCGATGCTTTTCGAAGTTATGTGTGTATTTATCGCAGGTTTATAAGTGCCCGGTTAATGGCAATAAGCTCGCCACCTATTACATTGGGATCTAAATATAAACTAGCGAAATGTGGGTGCTAGCACCTCTGCCAACCCCTTCGGGGAATACAGGCGTGAGTTTATGTTATGTTTATGTTATGTTACGAATATGGGTATTTACATTGGTCTGGTCGTGCCTAGGAGAGCACGTTAAGCTGTCGGTCCCGGTTGCCATACGCACACGTATGGCAGTCGTTACAGGGGAATTGGGTGACATGGCCCCACATAGAAGGGCTGATCACCCGTCCGGTCATACGGCAATGCCAATGGTAGTAGTAGGTAGTAGTAGTAGCTATGAAATGAGCAGTCCGTGAAGTGACTGTCATCAGAGTTACACAGTCTACTGGTGAGTGGAGATATTGAAGTACTGCATTTAGACAGATTATCGAACTTTTGAGGGGTTCAGCTATTCATAGCGAATGCCACAGACTTTTGTATGGCAACTGAATCATCAAACGGAGTAGAGTTGTGTTCACGTGCACATTCAGCATCAGCCGAGGTGAAGTCAAATTGACGTGTCCTTTTATAAAAAGAAATATTTAAAAAAAGTGTGTACAGTGACGGTTACCGAACTGATCACTAAGTCATTGTACCTTTACGCACTTTAACGTAAGTCACATAATGCACTCCAGTCATATCGTCGAATGGCATAAGACCACAAGCGACAACCACGGTTGATAGGAAAATCACCGTACTCTAAAGGATTATCAAGTCATTTAGGACCATTTTTCTTTGAAAATCCGATGTGACTTGTATTCCTTAGTCTCTTAAAGCTGTTCCGATCATCTTCAAACCAGTATACACCATGTTTGTATGTAGTTAACTGCTTGTTATTATTGTCAGGCCCGTTCTCGGAAGGTTTGCAACAAAATCCAGATTGACGCCCCATTCAATGCTAAATAGATATGACATGATATCTTGATGGAAGTATTACAAGGAATTGATTGAACTTATTACAAATTTTGAATCATTTTTTTATACATTGTTATGTGTGATCCAAAGAGTGAGACAAATTCAGCCATAATAAGAGTTAAACAATACTTTGTAATGTAACATCGTTGCGTGTATCGTCACTATTTTATTTTAGACCAGCTTTTTTTGGCGAAAATTTTTTCCGAATTCGAATTCCAAATTCAAAGATAAGACATGGCATATATCGGGTCAGCTATTTTATATGGTGGTTAAGTATTGTTAAAGTTTCTAATTTTCCACGCAATTTTCTTCATTTTTTCTTTCATAAGAACCTGCTCCTAACAATAACGAACATAACAAAAAAAAGGGTCTATTCCCAGTAGTTCCTTTGGCAGTTCCTCTGAAGGGACTACTGAGACTTTTTTGTCCCAGTAGTTCCTTCAAATAAATTAAAGGAACTACTGAGACTATGAAGTCCCTTTAGTTCCTTTGGCAGTTCCTTTGAAGGGACTTCTGAGACTTTTTTGTCCCTGTAGTTCCTTCAAACAAACTAAAGGAACTACTGAGACTATAAAGTTTCTTCAGTTCCTTTGGAAGTTCCTTTGAAGGGACTACTGAGACTTTTTTGTCCCTGTAGTTCCTTCAAGTAAACTAAAGGAACTACTGAGACTGTAAAGTTTCTTTAGTTCCTTTGGCAGTTCCTTTGAAGGGGCTTTGACATTTTTGTTCATATAGTTATAGTTCCTTCAATGAAACTAAAGGAACTATTGGGAATACACGCCTTTACTTCTATATGTGTATGTGTAAGGACGTAGGGTTGGTGAGACCCATGCGCTTTATGAGTGTATTATTTAGAACATAGAAAAGAAAAAGTCTAGAATGACAGAGGAAATTGAAATAAAAAAGTTAAATTAATAAAATTATATTATTACTAGACAGACTCCGTGGCGTAGCGGTAATGAACGCGGCCGCAGTGCAGAAGGTGCGGGTTCGGTCCCCGCAAAGATTTAGATAGACAGGTCGTGCCTCGGAGAGCATGTTAAGCTGTTGGTCCCGGTTGCCATACGTACATCTATGGGAGTCGTTGCAGGTAATTGTTGGTAACTTAACGACGCGACGGGCGATGGCGACCTTTACCTTATGCTTAACTCAACATCTACTAAAAAAAGATAACTTTTCTAAAAAATGTGGCACTGACAATTCACCTATACTAAGTTGTAATTGTGCTAACTGAATAAATTCATCTTTTTCTAAATCCATTTTTCGTCGCTTAGTAATATTAACATTAAAAAAAAAAAAATCTGATTGTCAGCAAAAAGATATGCATAAAATGAAGAAAAATTTTAAAATTTCTCGAAAAACTTGACACTGGCGTTTCGCCATTAATAAATTTATAAATTCATTTTACTTAACATTAGCAAATTGCGGCGATTTGCTGCAGAAGCCATTAAGAAGAAGAAGACAGATATGCATACAATCTTTTCTTGAAAACACAGATATTTTAAACTGCATGTAGCCCGCGGTTCCATTTATTTACGTACACACACGTAAGTTTGCGATCACTTTAAAAACTGAAATCTTTTTTTACTGTACATTATATTATGATTTTTTCTGCTTTTTAGATTCTTTATTTAAAAATAAAGAATTAGAACACAAAACAATGACACCGTTCAATTGTTTTTTCTTACAAAAAGGCTTTCAGTCCTAGCTTACGCTCATTCAGAAATCTGATTTAGTGAATTATAACCGATTCAAGATATTTTTCGCGGAAAGTAGTGATTGAAAAAATGCCAAGAGGATTATCAGAGGTTTTACGAGCTAAAATAGTAACTTTGAGGGAAGAAGGATACACCACGAGAGTAATAGCACGCAGACTTGCTATATCCAAATCCTGTGTCGTGGCTACGTTGCAGAGGTACCACGGAATGGAGAATTTAGCTGACCGACCCCGCAGCGGTCGCCCAACTGTTTTGACAGCTGCCCAAAAGCGCTATATTAGATTGCTGGCAGCCCATGATCCCACAATCAACGCCACTAAAATAAAAGCAGAAGTCAGGGCCGCCTCTGGGCTTGAAGTTAGCACGCAGACCGTTCGCAATTGCTTGCACCAGGCTGGATTACGAGCACGGAGGTCATGGCGAGCTCCGCTCAATTCCCGGCAACGTCAACAACGAAGATTGCAGTGGGCTAGTGTGTATATGAGGTACACAAACATACACATAGAAATAAAGGAACTTTGTAGTTCCAGAAGTTCCAAAATTTTATTGAAGGACTTATATGGAAAACAAAGTCTCAATAGTTTGTTCAAATTAACTGCCGAAGGAACTGAAGAAACTTTATAATCTCAGTAGTTCCTTTAGTTTCATTGAAGGAAATAAATGGACAAAAATGTCTCAAAAGAACTGCCAAAGGAACTGAAGAAACTTTACAGTGTCAGTAGTTCCTTTAGTTTACTTGAAGGAACTACTGGGTCAAAAAAGTCTCAGTAGTCCCATTAAAGGAACTTACAAAGGAACTGAAGAAACATTATAGTCTCAGTAGTTCCTTTAGTTTATTTGAAGGAACTACAGGGACAAAAAAGTCTCAGAAGTCCCTTCAAAGGAACTGCCAAAGGAACTAAAGGGACTTTATGGTCTCAGTAGTTCCTTTAATTTATTTGAAGGAACTACTGGGACAAAAAAGTCTCAGTAGTCCCTTCAGAGGAACTGCCAAAGGAACTACTGGGAATAAAGGAAAAAAGAATTAGCGTAATCAGTCCAGCCGTTCAGGTGCCATCTCATGACCAAGGGAAATAGGGGTTCATTTTCATATATAAAGATTGCAATGGCAAGTACCTAAACATGGTAATTTTTAACGTAAGACATTTTATGGACTTCTACTTTTTGCAGTAGTACAGTCAGCGTCAAAAATTTCTTGACGACGAGGTCTCAAAATGAACTTAAAACTTTCGTATTAAGAGCAAATCAAACTGTTTCATTGGTTTTAATGGTATTATTGTCCGAAGTAAAGGTGTATACCAAATATCAGAACAATCGGTTAAGTGAAAGGTGGTAAAAAAACGAAATTAAAATAATTTTGAGTACTTTGTTCGTCAACATCTTTCTGATACTGACTGTACAAGTCGGCATAGCGATGCTGACTATTATATACGTTTTTATACCACTTAGATGGCAGACAGACACAAGGTCTACCCGATGGGGAGTGGTCACCGCAGCCTATAAACGAGTGCAACACCAGGGTCATCACACTCGTGCTGCCGACGCTGTAACAACCTTCTGATGCCTTCTTGAAGAACCCCATATTGGAGTCGGCTGAGAAAACGTTTTTAAAGCGAAAGTCTACAGAGCACATGGTCAGGGATCTATGACCTTAAATATAAGGAATAAACTAGATAAGCCGTTTCCTAGAGATAAAGGAAAAACAGAAAAACAACTCTTAATAACAGTGAGACACTTGACACTATCGAAAGCCGTGCAAAAACTAAGATAAACTAAGAACTGAAAAATATCATCCATTCATAAATTCACGTCTGTAAAGCCCCGAAGGGGTAGGCAGAGGTGTATTGACACTCACGTTTCGCCAATTATGATTTTCGGTTCCACGACGAAATAGGGAGCGAGCGTATTGCCGTCCGGCGGGCCTTTTATTATGGGCTGTATGTTTACTGTCGGATGGAGAACAGCCCTATCCCTTAGGCGCCTTTTACGACACCCACGGGAAGAGCTGGGGTGGTCCTATTCTACGTCACCGGGAACCAACATGGTGAAAAATATCAAAGCTTTCAAGAGCCTATAGGTGGACTCTTTCAACCGATTGATTGATTGGTAGAACATCAATAAATGCATAACAACAGTTACATTATTTTAAAAACAGAATTATCTCACTAGTTATATCTACTAACAACATTCTAGCGATGCACACTCATCAATAAACAAACAAACAAAACGCAATAACATCCATTACAATTGTAATGAATGATCTTATTAGAAACGGACAGAAAAACATATCTATACTAAATCTAGCTCTTGAACCTTATGGAGATGTGAATAAGGTTGAAATTTCAATAATAGGAGTTTAGATGAAAGAACGAATGAAAGGAAGAAATGATAGTTACGTTATGTATGAGTTAAAATGAACTATGAAGTTGTAAAGTGTTAGAGAGATGTCTAACAATGTGTGCGCGATAACACGCGTTTACGTGGGCCGGACACGATCAGATAATGGAGTTTTTGGGCGAGTATTCTTTTTTTTACATGTCGGAGAGTAGAGTATCTGAGTAGAGTAATGGAAGATAGATTACCCTAAAATGGTAGAAAATAATTATTGCTTGCAACACCAGCGTTGCTATCTACCTATGTGTCGTCATAGGATTGAGCAAAATAAACGGTCGAATTTCCTGAATAAATTAAAATAAAATTATAAATTAAATATTCCACAAAATTCTACACAATGCTATCTAGACCCATGGTAAGCTTAACTAACTTGTGTTGTGGAATCTAAAATGCGGATAAATATACTTAGATACTTTTTTTTGTAAATACATACATAATTGTACATAGAAACATCCAGACCAAGGCAAATATCCATATTCATCATATAAATATTCGCATTGAGCTGGGATCAAACCCGCACCTCCAGAATGGCAGTCACGTTCACTACCGCCACGCTACAGAGGCTCTGAAAGCAAGAACCTGGGAGTTATCAAGTCTTGGGTGATTAAGAAAAATTGCAAAATCTCAAAAATAGAAAAGCGTAAGCAGCTATTGTTCTTAAGGAGTCGGCTTTACGCTCAATAGCTCCGGTCCGAATTCTGGACATTACATTTTCAATGTGTACTCACTCCTGCTACGTATAATTTAGTATAACTCAAGATTTTAGGGAAATATTAGCAATTCCCCATTAATTTAATTTACAAAAATTGGGGAAATTTCAACACAACGTTGCAGTCCCTATTTTCTGTTCCGTGGCCGAAAAACTAGTCTTGCCGCCATTGTCTGATAACTTAGTTAAGTTGGTTAAGTACAGATAATACCATATGTATAAAAACTAAGTGATTAACTCAGTATTTATCGCACATATGTCTGACTAGCTGTTGCTCACGGCTTCGTCAGCGTGGATATCAGTTATCGCAACCAAACATAGCCTATGTATTAATCTAGGGTGTCAGCTAACTCCATACCAAATTTCATTAAAATTCATTTCGTAGTTTTTACGTGAAAGAGTAAGAAACATCCATTCGTCCATTCATATAAACTTTCGCGTTTGTAATATTAGTAGAAGTATTATGGTAATATACAGGCTGCTACAATATGCATGGCAATAGGCTCGCCACCTATTACATTGGGACCTAAACATAAACTGGCGAAATGTGGGTGCCTAGTGGTATGGGTAATGGACTGCTGAGACGAGGTCTCGGGTTCGATCCCAGGTTTACCATGGCACACGCCAATGACTTTTCGATGCTTTTCGAAGTTATGTGTGTATTTGTCGCAGGTTTATAAGTGCCTGGTTAATGGCAATAGGCTCGCCACCTATTACTTTGGGACCTAAACATAAACTGGCGAAATGTGGGTGCTAGCACCTCTGCCTACCCCTTCGGGGAATACAGGTTTATGTATATAAATTATTACATTTATTATTCCACAACATTCTACACAACGCTATCTAGACCCATGGCAAGCTTAACTAGCTTGTGTTACGGAATCTAGACTGCGGATAAACATACTTAGATACTTTTTTTTTATAAATACATACATATTTTACATAGAAACACCCAGACCAATGCTAATACCCATATTCATGCATACAAATATTTGCACTGAGCGGGGATCGAACCCGCGCCTCGTGCGTTGGCAATCGCGTTCACTACCACCACGCCACAGAGGCCCATTCCAAAACCTACCTCCCACCTGTCATCCTATACCACTAGCTTAATAAGTCCGTATATCTGTTTGAGTATATGGATGTATCAGTAAGCACACAATTTGTAAGCCATTGCTGCTAATTCTGTTGTTACATCTCTAAACTTAAAATTCTCAAAAAATTTATAATTGCATCTGTTTCTTTCATCATCAGATAGAAAATGACAGAATGATTTATTTTAGTGAACACCTGTCAAATTAAGTCGGCGCCTTGACGGTACTCTTCAATTTTAGTTGACATCTACGGACATGCGACTTAACTTACTACGCACCAACAAGGCGCTGTCTTAAATTGGCAGATCTTAACTTAAACAAAATCATCTGTCCTTTTTTATCTGATCATGAAATAAAAAGAGATGCAATTAGATTTTTTTAGAGAAATTTTAGTTTAGAGATGTATCAACAGAATTGGGAGCATTAAATTGATCAAGAAATAGGATCTGTGTAACTGAGAAAGGCAAGTCCAAGAAAGGCAATAAAAATGAAATCTCTTTTACGAGTGATCCGTTGTTTGTAAGTTTAAGGGGAGCTGAGGGCACAAAGTATTATAAAGTTTAAAAAATATTTACTTTGTATGTACAGTGTAAAGAAGATAAATACATAATACACTTTACGTATAACTTTAGGTATAGGAAAAAATGTATTAGACTTCAGATACTGCCTTTTTTCCGTGCGGAAATCCCCTCGGATACCTTCCTCACCGGAGCCAGGGGGAAGGTTCCATTCCCTCATGAGGCCACTTATGATAAAGTCAAACTCATTTATTCTCAATCTTGAACTATAAATGCACGCATCATCATATTTTTTAAAGATATAATTATTTTGCAATAATTTTAGACTCTTTGTTATATAATATACTAGCTTTTGCCCGCGGCTCCGCTCGCGTGGATGTCGGTTCCCGGCAATTATTCGAATTTTTCTCAACTTACAAACCTTCCCTGGACTTCCACAAATAATTCAAGACCAAAATTAGCCAATTCACGCATTGCGTTCTGGAGTTATAGCGTCAGGAAGGAAAACCCGACTTATTTTTATATAGTAGATATCAGTTTAATATACCTATATGAAGAGTGTTATCATTTGCCATCATCTTATTAAGTGTATGAGTAAGAAAATATCCATACAAGTGGGACTTGAACCAACAACCTTTCCCTTACAGGGCGAATGCTCTTTCAACTAAGCCACACCTGAATCACTTCAAAATTTTACCTTCTCTTTATATCCGTCTTTGATTGGAGTGATTGAGAAGACTCAATAACTCAGTTGGAAGAGCAGTCATCAGTTCATAAAAACAGTCTAAATTTCCCTGTATTCAATGAAGGCTCGTATCAACGGTAACGGCAAAACAGACGGCCAAAATCCCGGTAACCTAAAATACAGGGTGCTGAAAATAGCAGATCTTTAACCCCGGCGATCAATCAAGCTAGGCTGCCGCCATTCCGTCAGGTCCTATCGACGGGTAGATTGGCTAATCGCCTGTACTGGCTACATTAATCCGTAAATAGAGTGAATTGGGGCAACTTGGAATGTTTTTGTTTATTTCGATCTTTATAAGGGAAGGTTCATATCTGACGGAACATGCGTCGCGTATTATCGGTCGCGTAACGCCAGAACAGACAAATGTATAGAAAAACACTTGACCGTTCACACTCGACGCACTAACGTAGCATCGGTTGAGTGTGAACGGTATTCTTCTTCGGTAGTCTTCCCTTGGTATTTTTGAAGGAATTTTTACAGCATTAAGTATGCTAACTATACAATCAAATACATAGGGAAAAAGAATCTTCTCGGGCGGGACTCGAACCCGCAGTCTTTCCCTTACAGGGGGAATGTCTGACCAATTCGGCTACCGAGACACGCCCGATATGATTCAAATTTCCCATCTTATACGTCTTTAAGGCGACGTGGCGTCATCTACCGATTTTCTTACGAACTATCTTTTTCCCTATGTATTTGATTCCCTTGGTATGTTGTTTAAAATATTGTGAAATTTAAGATTTCTTCGATTGAACTCCAATACCAAATATCAAAAATCAATGTTTAAAAAATCATATTTTTTTTTCTTACTACGAAGTTACTAACCCCTTCAACTAAGCTATATTGCTTGTGCTAGGAGTGGGTTCACATCGGTAGTGTAATGGCCAGGATTTGAACCCGGGACCTCTCGATCGTAAGGCCGACGCCTTAACCACTAAGTTACCTACGCTTGATTGGTTCCAACAGTTCGTAAGAAAGTTGGTAGATGGCTCCACCGGTGCCCTTAAAAGACGGATATAAATAGAAGGGATATTTAAAGTAATTCAGGTGTGGCTCAATAGCTCAGTTGGCAAAGCATTCCCCCTGTAATGGAAAGGTCGTGGGTTCAAATCTCACTTAAGCACTTCATTTTTCCCGATGTTTTTGAATAATGAATATTGCGAAATATAAGATTTCTTCGGTTATACTCTAATATTTTTCAAGAAGCAACTATTAATTGACTTCTATAGTTCATTGGCGATTTTAAGTTCTGTAGTTAGAAAAATTGTCGGAATTTTTAGGGCTCCAGCTACCCGTAACGACTGCCATAAATGTCATGGATGGAAACGGCCTCACCTTGGGGGTGGATCGGGTGCTATCCCGCGTCTATGGGGGGGTTTTCGGGTGCTATCCCGCTTCTTAGGGGAAGGGGGGAATCCCTCACGTCACGCTGCCGTCATGGGCCTGCTTCTGTAAAGACGGTGAGCAGCCAACTCACCGTCCTCAGGCCCCCGGTCATGGAGGCCGATGGTCTTCGGCGAAGACACGTCGGCGGCGCCCAAGCCGCCGACTGCGGAACTCGGGTGGGAGAGTTTTCTCCTGCTCCCGCCCCGCCGCCTCTTTCACGAGCATGACCTGCTCACAGAAAGAGGCGGCGCAGTCACACTTACTCCCGCTGGAGACCATGGCTCGCACCATGGTTTCGAGCGAGAGAGTGCCCACGCCCAGACCCACCACGAGGACCTGGCGCTGTTGCGCCCACGCCGTTGCCATAAATGTCCTTATAAGAACCGGGACCAACATCTTAAACTACTCTCCGAGACACGAAAACACTCAGCATGACATATTCATGCATAAAAATATTTGTAATGAGCGGTAATCGAACCCGCACTAACTGTGTAGCAGTTGAATGTAGTACCTACCTCTACACCACAGCTGTCAACTCAAAAACAAACGACCCATTAAATCAAAAACCCACATAATAACTCAGAAATTCTTTGCCTCATAAAGTGTTTTATAAATTTAAACCATAATCGGATAAACGCCGCATTTTGATAAAGAAATAAAAAACTTATCGCTTATAGATGTAGGCGTCATACACAAAGAAAAAAGTTCATTCTTCTCACGGTTTAAGTCGGTGAACGAGAATTGATCACCAAATTAACAAGTGGTATAGTTCGATTCGTATATCTTGGACGTAAACATCGCAAGATATAAAAGACCCTAGCGCGCAGGTTGTTTTGTAATAATCTATACTATATATATATATATACGGTGCAGAGTATACCTGCTAGAACCAAGCGTTTCAGTGACTCATTCCTATGCCGCACGTCTAAGACCTGGAACTCCCTGCCAGCTCACATGTTTCCTTCTTCCTACAGTCCCGGGTCCTTTAAGCGGGGCGTCTAATCATCTAATAAGGCCGTCAAGCTGAGTGCCACCACTGTTAACATGGTACATGTTTGCGATGGTGACCCTCTCTCCGAGACTTTGCCTTTAGCTTAACATCAGGCGAGGTGAAGTCAAATTGATGTGTCCTAGATAAAAAAAACTTGGTGAATTTGAGCTCTTCCACTGCAGCAGCACACCGTGATATTGTCAAATAAATATAAAAAAAATGTATACTGCGTGTAGAAAGCACATTCTAGGTCCAAGATTTATGAATCGAATAATACAACGTTGTGTTTTGTATCGGGTCGCAGAGGAGGGTGGGCAGAAGGGAACCCAATACTTATAGACAATTAATTGGTCTGACGAGTAGGAATTAATGCGATCATCTTTCATGTTTTATTAAATCATATTTTAAGGGCTTTAAAATGGTTTTTTGGTTTAAATTTAGTTAGATATTAAGAGGAATAAAAATGATAAATCTGGTTTTCAGGCGTATGTTTAGAGACCAACTCCTTTTTTATTTGTAGACGTATTTGAAAACGGTTTACACCGTTTTATTTGTTGGTTTCTTGTCTACATTTGGTACATTTTTAGTTATTCTCACTTTTTAATTACTATATGAAAATCATTCCCAAAGCAAAAAGGTCACTCAAAAGAAAACTGGCAACTACTTCTAAACCAAAAAGAATTTTTACGTAATTTTTTAACTAAAAGAAAGACAAAGATCTGGAGTATAAGTGGTACATTTTTCCGTTCAATACATTGACTTTTGAAGTCACAGGCCACGTTTTTGTTACGTTCTCGAGAGTTTGGCTTAGCGGGTGCCTATGCGGGGGCCGGGCGGCAGTGCCGTGATGGCTGTTGGACGGGGAGGTTGTGCTTCACGTTTTCGCAGCTTTGACAGTAACATAATTCGAGACTAATGCATAAGTGTACAGATAAGACACTTCTATGAGACGCCGAAAGTAAATTCGGTAAAAAAGCTAAAGCTTTAAACTCTCAAGAAATACATGAAAATGTTGTGTTGATTATTTTATTCACACACTTTATTTGTTATCAGCTGTTGCCCACGGCTCCAGCCACGTAGATTTTGGATGCCGTTCCGGATGGTGATCCTCACTCGTAGTGTAATAATATAAAACCTATGACACTGATAAATAGTGTGGTTTTCTATTGGTGAAATAATTCTTAGAATTGGTTCTGTAGATCCAGAGATTAACAATAACGTCACAAACTACATCTGTATAATAATATATGTATATTAGAATACTATACTATACAATACCTATATAAATATCGAGGAAAATTTCCGAGCAAAAGCCGGGGTGTGCGTGTTTGTTAGGGCGGATATTTGTTGTCGCCGTTTGCGCTGTCTAGAGGACCCATCCTTTTCCATCCTGTGGGTACACGTAGACCATGGCTCCGCGAGTCAGATCTATGTGTGCCTTTACCGTTCCCATACAGGAGATGCAGAGATAACTCGACTATTCGAATACCTGAGTCAGGCGGCAGATGATGCGCAGGAGCGGTTTCCGAACGCCGAATTGGTGTTTTTGGGGGACTTTAACGCCCACCACAAGATCTGGTTGGGCTCCGCCATAACAAACCATGCGGGAAGAGCCACTCACGCATTTGCCCTGGCGCATGACTTGACTCAATTGGTGCACAAGGTCACGAGGATACCAAGAGAGTCCGGCCTAGAGCCCTCTCTGCTAGACCTTCTGTTGACGAGTCGCCCGGACCAGTACAGTGTCTCGGTGAGTGCTGCTTTAGGTAACTCCGACCACTGTCTGGTCCGCTCCACCGTGCCCATTGTAGCGCCCCCACGACCCGTGCAGGGGAAGAGGCGTCTATGGCACTACTCGTCAGCGGACTGGGATGGATTGCGCAACTATTGCGTGGGTTGAACGCTGCTTTGAGGGTAAGAACCCATCTGAGAGCGCTACTGCCGTCGCCGGTGAGATCGGTCTAGGTATGGAATACTATATCCCATACACCGATGTCACCGGAGTCCGCGGAGCGTGTCCGTGGTTCGGGCGCGAGTGCGCGGAGGCTGTTGAGCATAAACAGTCTGCGTACCGCGCCTGGGTGCGGGCGCGCGCCACACGCGATCCCAACGTGGGTCACTTCAAGGCGGCGTACAACAGAGCCACAAAGGTCTGCAAGAGGGCATGCGTCAGGGCGGATGCCCAGCGCATAGCGCGGCTGGGCCAAGAGCTAGTGGCGCATCCCACGGGTAGCCGTGGCTACTGGCAACTGGCCAAAGCCGTGCAAGCCAACTTCTGCCAGCCCTCGCTGCCCCCGCTGAGCAATCCTGATGGATCTCTGGCCCATGAGCCGCAAGAGAAAGCAAATTTGCTGGTCAATCTCTTCGCGGCCAACTCCCGAGTCGATGATTGTGGTATGCAACCACGGACAATGCCCACTGGTGACCACGCAATGCCTGATATACGTATCAGGCAACGCGATGTCCGTGCAGTACTGCAATCACTCGATGTCCGGAAAGCCAGTGGTTCTGATGGTATTCCAGCGGTCGTACTTAAAAAATGTGCAGCGGAGTTATCTCCTATGCTAACGCGGCTGTACCGACTGTCCTACAGTTCGGGTACAGTGCCTTCGGCTTGGAAGGAGGCGAATGTCCAGCCGATCCCCAAGAAGGGGGATCGCTCGGACCCAGCCAACTATCGACCCATAGCCTTCGGCCTGCCTCCTAGACTGTGTAACTGGGTTGCAAGCTTCCTGCAGGGGCGCCGTATTCGCGTCCTTTGTGATGGACGAGCTTCGGAGTTCTTGCAGGTAAATGCTGGCGTGCCGCAGGGTTCCGTCTTATCTCCCACTCTCTTTCTTCTGCATATCAATGACATGCTCTGTAACGGAAACATTCACTGCTATGCAGACGACAGCACCTTACACGGGAGTTATTACGCACATCCTGCGGCCAAGCAGTCTGATATCGCGGAAAAAAGGCAGCTTCTTGTCACTGACCTGAACCGGATCCTGGACCACATTTCTCAATGGGGCGCTAGGAACCTGGTCGAGTTCAATGCCAAGAAGACCCAGGCATGTGCGTTTACAGCAAAGGTATCTCCTTTCCTTCCCCTTCCCACTCTTCAGAGCACACCACTGCCACTGCAGGATCACCTCACTATCCTCGGTATGGATGTTCGCTGCAAACTGAATAACAAAAACTATATCGAGAGTATCATCAAATCAGCCTCGCGTAAACTCGGAGTCCTGAACAGAGTGAGACGTTTTTTCACGCCGGAGCAGCGGTGTCTTCTATATAAGACCCAAATTCGTTCCTGCGTGGAATACTGCTCACATCTCTGGGACGGCTCCGCAAAGTACTTATTAGATGCTCTCGACAGGTTGCAGCGACGTGCGGTCCGCATTATTGGGGATCCTGAGGTCACGAACACCCTCGAGCCTTTGCAGATGCGTAGAGATGTTGCGTCTTTGGCAGTTTTCTACCATCTCTACCATGGTGAATGTTCTGACGAGCTCTTCCAATTAGTCCCACCCTCCCCTTTCCTTCACAGGACGACACGTGCAGGGCTAAGATGTCATCCATTTACGGTGCAGAGTATACCTGCTAGAACCAAGCGTTTCAGTGATTCATTCCTATGCCGCACCACTAAGGCCTGGAATTCCCTGCCAGTTCACGTGTTTCCTTCTTCCTACAGTCCTGGGTCCTTTAAGCGGGGCGTGAAAAGGCATCTAATGAGGCCGTCAAGCTGAGAGCCACCACTGTTAACATGGTAAATGTTTACGATGGTGACCCTCTTTCCGAGACTTTGCCTTTAGCTTAACATCAGGCGAGGTGAAGTCAAATTGACGTGTCCTGTATAAAAAAAAAATACACGGATTTTGAAGCGGTTTTCTTTAATAGATAGTATCATTCAAGAAGTAGGTTTTTATGTACAATTCAATCTATATAATATAAAAATGAATACCCATTTTTGGCTGGACTGGCTGAGGCTGGACCAATTTCGCTTTTTTCTTTTTTTGTTGTGTTTGTTATTGTCTGGAGAAGGGTTTTATGAAAGAAAAAGTAAAGAATATGCGCGGAAAATAGAAACATTTAAGAATACTTAACCATTATATAAAACTAGCTTTTGCCCGCGGCTCCGCCCGCGTGGATGTCGGTTATCGCGACCGAACATAGCCTATGTCCTTTCTCAAGGTCTAATCTACCCCTATACCAAATTTCATCAAAATCGGTTCAGTGGTTTAAGCGTGAAAGCATAACATACAGACAGATAGACAGACAGACAGACAGACAGACAGAGTTATTTTCGCATTTATTATATTAAGTATGGATATCTGACCCGAAAGACGTTGTTATGTTCTATTGGTGTCAGGATCTCCGTGGGCGTATGTCGTAATGCTTTCTGTTCTCAAAATAATTAGGACAACTTAATACAGCCAATTGAGGTAAATTCTAATTCTTAAGGTGAAATGAAGTTTGCCGGGTCAGTTAGTGCATAATTTAAGAGGTTTGAATGTGATGTCATTTGGATAAACACATTTTTTGGGCTTACGTTGCAAACGATGGCACTGTGAGAATGTGTAATGTGTGTGAATTATTATGCCTATAGCATACTTATTAGCTTTCATATTCACCTACCTCAATGTATCTATGCAATAAACACCCTAACCAATGGAAATATATATTCATGTGTGTGTGTGAGTGGGCATCAAACCCACAATCTCTGAATGCTCCACCGCTACGCCATAGAATTTGAACCTTTTGAAATTGAATTTGTCTGTTTGTTCACAATGGACACAAACGCTAGTACACGGATTTTGATATGGTATTTTTATTTAAAAGTTTTTGGTAGAATGGTACCAGAGATAAAACCAAAGTCGCGATAATAGACATCCATACGGGCGGAGCCGCCGACCTTAGTTATAATAAAGAATCAAAAATCAATCAACATCGATGTCAAAAAAATACCAAATCAGTTAGGTACGTGAAGTTAGGCAGAATATGATGTGTCCACTCTGTACCCTTTTTACCGACATCTTTTCCCATATTTTTATATTATAATCACTTTAGTGACATGAGTGCGGGGTGGTGCGGGGCTGCGATTATTACGTTCGTAGACTCCACCCATTCGCTCTAAGGCATCGTCTCTAGTAAGGACCTTAAGGTATGGTATGGTTTAATTGAAGTGTTTTTAAAACAGGAAAAGATATATAGAAAAAGAAACAAATAACGCAGAAAAAAGAGGAAGTAAATACATTAATAAAATATGTCTTCGTAGTTTTCAATAAGTTCAACATTGAATGATGCTTTAGGAATTTCTTTTTATAAAAATATATAGGCGGGTAAATTTTCGTGATAATCCATTCGAATAAATAGTGAAAAAGAATCTTCTCGGGCGGGACTCGAACTCGCGATATTTCCCTTACAAGGGGAATGCCTTGACCAACTCTGCTACCGAGACACGCCCGATGCCCGATTCAAATTTCCCTTCTCATCCGTCTTTAAGGCAACGTATAACGTATAATCACTTCTGATTCTCATTGAAGTAGGCTGAGATATCTTGTCATGTCCTACGACTCTCACCTACGCTTTTCATAAAGAAAATAATAATTTCCACATATACAACAACTGAATCAATGCAAATACATTATATTCAAGCATAAAATATTTAACACTGAGTAGCACTCGAACCAAAAACCTCTAAAATAGTATTTGAAAACGCCATCGCCGAGAGATACAGGTTTTTTTATTTTTCTCAACGTGACGTAGTTGTACAAAACAAAAAATATCAAGGAACTTGAATACATAATATAGAAATGTTTACTCGACGCGCCGTCATGTCGAACATTGTTTTATTACAATCTGTAGTACAAAACGCTAAACAATTCTACTTTGTTCTAGAATATGTTATTAGCCAGTTTTGTAAGCCCTCGCTCTTGAAGAAAGTTAAGCATCCGCTGAGACTCAACTTATAGTGGTTAAGTTATCCTACGATTGACTGTTTTTCTTATTTCCTCACACCTCGTATTACCGGAAATGTGGGCAGAGGTACATATTATAGTATTTTTATAGTTATGTAATGTCAGTTAAATATGTTTGGTGACATATAGCTGGCTAGAAATTAGCTACTGCTGCCAAACGAGCACTTTTATTGAACTTCTGCTTCATCAAACTTCGGTCTTCTGTGATAGTTCGAAAATATAAAAATATCAACCTAAGTTTCCCAGTTGGGCTTAAAGTTTATTCTTAGAATTCAAGGGTACGTTTATGATTTGGCTTTTAAAGAACATGTGCATTCTGACGTACTAACTCAGAGAAAAAAACCTGGACTAGACTATCATTCGTTGCTTAGTTACGTTATGCACATAGACTAACATTTGATGGAGATTTGACCGCAAAAGAGTTCATAGGACCCTGTATATCCTACATCAACCCAATAAAACATAATGATCATCGCTCTTGCCTAAATCTAGGTCGCATTTAAACCCTTGAGTTAGTTGCGCCGTTTCTTCTCCACCAGCATCTTGGAAGCGGTGGCAAACTTAGGCTAAGTAGAATTATTTATTACTGACGTCAGTAAGAAACAATTGTATTGTTTAAGATTGAACTTATATGACTATGACTATTTCACCTTGCAGTCCGGGGTTCGCATTTTCCACCCAAAAAAACATCCACCTCAATTACGATGACTAAATCACCCTGTACAATGTATGTTCACACAAGCTCACCGATAAGATGTCAGTTTTTTATATAACGTGTATTATCATTTATCAAACACGTCTATACCAGTACCGCCACGAGAGGTACTTTGATCTCAGCCACTTTGATTCTGCGTTGTCTGTTCGGGACACAAATTACGTAACAACTTGTTTAGAATTATGATTAGACAGGGCGAAACGTAACAGGGCCACAAAATAAATATGTACAGAAGGCCAACGATGAGCAATAACGCAGTTTAGTACCCTTACGACCTCCTAGTTTGGACCCTATCATAAAACCCACGTCAGACTTCGTTTTAGACCCCGTTGTAGATGAAGTCATACGGGTATAGTAGCCACCATCGTGTGAAGTACCAATTTTGAGACCCGTGTGCTTTTAGTCGGTTTGAGTTTGATATGTTATCTGCCCTGCCAGCCAGAGGGGCTAGGAGCGGTATTGATGAGGATTTCTGCACGAAAAAGGGGATTAAATTAAAATATGTTGAATGTTCTTATGAGCTCTTCCAATTAGTCCCACCCTCTCCTTTCCTTCACAGGACAACACGTGCAGGGCTAAGATGCCATCCGACGGTGCAGAATATACCTGCTAGAACCAAGCGTGTCAGTGACACATTCTTATGCCACACCATTAAGACCTGGAACTCCCTGCCAGCTCACACGTTTCCTTCTTCCTACAGTCCCGGGTCCTTTAGGCGGGGGGTGATGAGGCCTTCAAACTGAGTTCCACCGCTGTTAACATGGTACATGTTTACGATGGTGACCCTCTTTCCGAGACTTTGCCTTTAGCTTACCACCAGGCGAGGTGAAGTCAAATTGACGTGTCCTTTATAAAAAAAACTGAATTGGCTATAAAGTCAAAATACATTATCTTGATCTTGTTCCCGGACGTATTCAAGGCTTTCGTATTGGAACCCAGAATTCACTTACTCTTTCTTTTCTATTTGATTTGTATGGCTTTTATGAGAACAACAGTCTATCTTCATCAATTTGCAACTGCGAGTCTTTGACATAAACCTTGTAAGGCCTGTTGTACACACACGTTCTTTTTTACCGTAAAAAAACACGGTTCGTTTAAAGTTTACCTTCTGTACTTATTTATTTTGTGTCAGTGAGGTGCCAGCGGTGTCGCATATAAGTTTACGCGGGGAACGGCGACGCACGGTGACGTGGGGAGACGAAAAGGGTTACTATTCTGCATAGACTGGACAATAAATCTTTCCATCTACCGATTATAATTATCTACTGAATATCTACAGCACTAGCTAAATTTAATTCCGCTCGTAAACTGACTAAACTAACACACGATGCAATATTCCAATTCAATATGGATTGCTCAGACACACAGTACACACTGTGTACAGTCAGTATAAGAAAGATGTTGACGAACAAAGTGCCCAAAATGATCTTAATTTCTTTTTTTTTGACCCACTTCCAGTTGACTGATTATTCTAATATTTGGTACAGTCAGTGTCAGAAATATCTTGACTGAGAATTCTCAAAACGATCTTGAAACTCTCGTCTTAGGAGCATTATTGATTTAAATGGTACTTTTACTCGAATAAAAGGTGTGCACTTATTAGATATATTTTAACTTTTTCAATTGAAGATGTACAAATGAGGTCGAATGGAACTCGTTGTTTGACAGAGGGTCTAATGGGCACTGAAGTAAACATGAAATCCAAAATTTGGGGTCCCATTCTAACATGGGGGTCCAATGGAGTATCATCAAATCAGCCTCGCGTAAACTCGGAGTCCTGAACAGAGTAAGACGTTTTTTCACGCCGGAACAGCGGTGTCTTCTATACAAGACCCAAATTCGTTCCTGCGTGGAATACTGCTCACATCTCTGGCACGGCTCCGCAAAGCACTTACTAGATGCTCTCGACAGGTTGCAGCGACGTGCGGTCCGCATTATTGGGAATCCTGAGGTCACGAACACCCTCGAGCCTTTGCAGATGCGTAGAGATCTTGCGTCTTTGGCAGTTTTCTACCGTCTGTACCATGGTGAATGTTCTGACGAGCTCTTCCAATTAGTCCCACCCTCTCCTTTCCTACACAGGACGACACGTGCAGGGCTAAGATGCCATTCATTTACGGTGCAGAGTATACCTGCTAGAACCAAGCGTTTCAGTGACTCATTTCTATGTCGCAACATTAAGACCTGGAACTCCCTGCCAGCTCACGTGTTTCCCTCTTCCTACAGTCCCGGGTCCTTTAAGCGGGGCGTGAAAAGGCATCTAATGAGGCCGTCAAGCTGAGTGCCACCACTGTTAACATGGTACATGTTTCCGATGGTGACCCTCTTTCCGAGACTTCGCCTTTAGCTTAACATCAGGCGAGGTGAAGTCAAATTGACGTGTCCTATATAAAAAAAAATGGACCATATTTATAGTTGAGGTTGAATTTTGAGGGTCCAGCAAATACGTAGCCACAATCGGCTGAAAGAATTTAAGATCATTTTGAGCACTTTAGGGCCGGCGCCCATTATCGGGATCGGCGAGCTTTAGGATTTTTTTTGGCCAAGCATTATAGATCTTATCACTATCATCATAAAATTGATATTTCAATGACGATCGTTGACTATTGACGGCATCGATCGGCATTCTGCAGCGTCATGGTTACCAATTAAAGTTCAACCTTATATCTATAACACTAAGATCTATTGTTATTCGACAAATACAAATCCTCATGCTTGCCGATGCTGGCACTGGGCGCTGGCCCTTATTCTTCAACATTTTTCGGATACTGACTGCACATACCTTTTGTTCAGTCAATAATACAATTTAAATCAATAAAGCAGTTCGATTGACTCTTAATACCTTAGTTTAAAAATCATTTTGAGTACTTTGTAGTCAAGATCGTTCAGACGCTGACTGTACATTCTAAGACCGATATTCTCAATATCAACATACAGATCTACATGCGATTATTCCAATATTAATAACATTAAGTTATACATGGCTTTCTAAGCGACCGCTAAGGGCCGGTGCGATTGAGTTTCACTCCAACCAAGCCCTCGGGTCGACTTGAGCAGTTTCGAAGGTTAGTGCAACTTCAGAAGGGACAAACTTGTTACTTCGTATTGATGTACTGTTTCATGCTAATATCTATGATAATAGTATATAATATACTAATATCTATACAATCTGTCCTCAGATAAGTCCCGATTCAGGATGAGTGTGATTCTAGAATATGGGCCTAAAAGCGAAACTAATAAAACTGTGACAAAAATAATTCAAAAGTTCATTTAAGTAAAGAAGCAAATTTCTTTACTTAAATGAACTTGCTATATAAACTTAACTTATTAGTTCGTAGCTTTATAAATTAGAAGATTGGACGTCTTATGCAGACACGTTTAGGAGAGAAACTTGCGTAAATTGGAACTCAAACAAAAAGGTTTTTCAATTACGTTTTGAATTAGAAAATTCTTAAATGAACGATTGATATAAAGTTTAATACAAATAAGTGTATAGCTTTTCACATTTTCAAACTTTTTGCGTAGGTAAAACTTTATGTTGTACAGTCAGTGTCATAAATATCTTGACAACGAAGTCTCAAAATGATCTTAAAACTATCGTATTAGGAACAGATCAAACGGTTTTATTGATTTAAATGGTATTATTGTCCAAACTAAAGGGTGTGTACCAGATACCAGAAATATCAAAACAATCAGTCAAATGGAAGGGAGTAAAAAAACTAAATTAAGATCATTTTGAGTGCGTTGTGCCGGACTTGTGCGTCAACATCTTCGTGATGCTAAGTGTACATCTTTAGGTATATTCCTTGTGTTAGGCTCTTTTTACATGCACACGGTCATGGCACGGTCCCCAAGCCGTGTAAAGTAGAAATGTATGAGCTACATAGACAGCTTTCACACGGCACTGTCGCGGCACGGCGACACAGTCCTACTTTTCTACCGTGTGCATGTGAAAATGACTTTAGTGAATCAATATTCTTTCATATTTTTGGCTTTTAGTAGCTTTTCAACAAATTTTGAGATGAAATTCTTAGCTATCGATCTATTCACCGTGAGGATGACGGGTGCATCGTGTGGCACACAGAGATTCCTAAGGAAATCAAGAATATTGTGACTCGTATTGCTTTGTTCTAAACTTTTCGCAATGTTTTTTGGCAATAAATCCATAACTAATATTATAAATGCGAAAGTAACTCTGTCTGTCTGTCTGTATGTTACGCTTCCACGCCTAAACCACTGAACCGATTTTGATGAAATTTGGTATAGGGGTGGATTAGATCATGAGAAAGGACATAGGCTATGTTTAGTAGTGATAACCGACATCCACGTGGGCGGAGCCGCGGGCAAAAGCTAGTTATATATATTTTAAAGGGCTTCCTTTCCGATGTGTTGCCGTACAGTTTAGTATTCGGAGAAATAGACTAATGTAAAATAGTACTTAATTTTATAGTAAATCTTCTTATTCATTACGATTTAGAGGAGCTTGTTTTGTCCACAAAAAAAATCCCCACTTCATAATATGTAATGAGGCCGTCTAAATAAATGATTTTTTATACCACGGACAGGTGGCATAGTAAGCACCTGCTGTGGAATGAACTCCCTGCCATAGTTTTCCCAAGCGACTACAATATGGGGTTCTTCAAGAGGGGCATTAAAAGGTTTCTTCAGGGTAGGCAGCGCGAGTGTAACGCCCCTGGTGTAGCATACGTCCATAGGCCGCGGTAACCACTTTCCACCAGGTGGGCCGTGTGCTTGTCTGCCACCTAAGTGGCATAAAAAAAAAGCACATCCCCTGATGGACAGCGTTTGCCGTGGCCCCATCATCATCATCATCATATCAGCCACACACAGTCCCCTGCTGAACATAGGCCTCTCCCATAGACTTCCAGAATGACCGAAATCAAACCGAATCAAAAACAGCCCGAATCCAGCGCGTTCCGGTGACCTTGATGAGGTCGTCCTTCCGCCTGCTGTGGCCTATGAACATATATTATGCAACACCAGTATGGTCACACTCCTGCTACTGACTCTCTAAAAGCCTCCTTATACCTTTCTTAAATCATCATCCACATAGACGTTAGTCCTAATTGCATCCGAGGCCACGGTGTCCTTGGGCGTCCAAGGTAGTGAGACCGTTTGCACGCATGTCACCCTCCACGACGCCAAGCCAGCACTTCTTGGGCCTACCCCTTGTACCTGTACCCGGTGGGGGTGCCATTGCCAGGTATTTGTTACCCACGTACCTGGGCGGTTGCCGCAAGACGTGGCCGCACCACTGGAGGCGTCTCTCTTGCATTTGCCCTTCATAATGCCCTTCTTAAAGAACCCCATATTGCAGTAAATGATAACCTCATAATGGTTATCTTCAATACCGAATAAAACTGAAACCTTTATCGTATATGACCGCTCCCAACGAGAATCTAATAGGGATAGTAATATACACTCGATCATTGTCAAAAATGACAATTGTGGAGCGATAGTGGATGACTTTCAAATGAATTCAACGTTCATTAGATTCGCCAGCGAGGGCACCGTGGAACTAATGTTTTAGAATCCACCATTAGCGCGATCCAGTTTGTGATTTGATAGGGACACACAGACTAGTAGCTACGACAGCAGAAATGGGAATATTATTATTAGAATTAATTAAAAGAAAAAAAAAATACATGGAACGCAAAAAAAGTTTTTATTATATTACTAGCTTTCGAGATTACCCACGTGGATGTCGGTTATCGCGATCAAAAATAGCCTATGTTCTTTCTCAAGGTCTAAAATCTACTCCTACACCAAATTTCAAATTTCATTAAAATCGGTTCAGTGGTTTAGGCGTGAAAGCGTAACATACAGACAGAGTTACTTTCACATTTATGATACTAGTATGGATTTTTATTTGTCATTTTATTTAAAGCATATAAGGCATTATTAAGACTTTTATACGTGCTGAAACCCCCTCGGGCTTCCTCGGGTCACCTTATGATGATATTTTTTTCGGATTCCAACCAACTAAAACTGCACAGTATCTCATCACATCGCCATTCGGCCTACCTTTGGTCAACCATATTGATGACCTTGGACGTATTGTAGTAACGCAATATAACTGATTAAAATCTCCCCACCACGGAAACAAAGACATAGATAAAAATTATTCTCCATCTTAGAGTGGAAAATTTTAAACTCGTGATTTCAACCTTTTATTTATGTGAGACAGAAACACTACAGTTCAAATTGTAATTACAAGAGTATTGTTGTATAGTTTAAACATCTGTATCTAACGTCAATTATGATGGTGATTCAGCAAGCTTAAGTTGCGCGCACATGTGTGGGTGTGATGGAAAATGTAACTCACAACTATGTACCTATAGCTAGATTAAAATTTAATTATAGGTATGTATGGTCTCTGTATGGAATCTGCGGTAGCCTAGTGGTATGGGTAATGAACTGCTGAGACGAGGTCTCGGGTTCGATCCCAGGTTTACCATGGCACACACCAATGACTTTTCGTTGCTTTTCGAAGTTATGTGTGTATTTATCGCAGGTTTATAAGTGCCCGGTTAATGGCACTATTGCCATTCGCCTATATTCGCCACCTATTACATTGGGACCTGAACATAAACTGGCGAAATGTGGGTGCTAGCACCTCTGCCTACTACCCCTTCGGGGAATATATGTGTGAGTTTATGTTATGTTATGTATGGTCAAGGAATTTACATATTGTTTATACTGGAGATTGATGGCACTTGGTGGAATCTACTACACATATTGAATAATACACTTGTACTTTTCCACTGAGTTTAATTTTATTTATGAACCTGACCGGTTTCGCCTTGCGGCATTCTCAAATGTTTATATCTTGACATATACCTACTGAAATTAGTCAGGTCACACTTGCATGAAATAAATCCTCAGATAAAAAACGTGATGAAAGAGTTTGACATTATAATACGGACGTTTATGACATGTAAATCTGCTAAACACCTAAATTCGGCTGTTTGAACCAGATTAAAATTTGGTGCAAGGATAGATTTTAATGTGGAATAACATATAGATTACTTTTCGTACATACATACATACACTCACGACTGTAAATCCCTGAAGGGGTAGGCAGAAGTGTATTAGCACCCACGTTTCGAAAACTATGATTTTTGGTCCCAACGGCATAATAGGAGGCGAGCCTATTGCCGCCTAGCGTGCAATTTATCTTCGGTTGTATGTTCACTGTCAGATGGAGAACAGCCCTATCCCTTAGTCGCCTTTTACGACACCCACAGAAAGAGCTGGGGTGGTCCTATTCTACTCCACAGGGAATCTTTTCATGTCACAATAAAGTTCTAACTGGCAACGGCAATGGGAACGGGATCAGCTAGATATAAACTACTAGCTTTTGCTTGCGGCTCCGCCCTCGTGAATGTCAGTTATCGCGACCAAACATAGCCTAAGTTCTTTTTCGTGGTCTAATCTACCCCTATACCAAATTTCATCAAAATCGGTTAAGCGGTTTAGGTGTGAAAGCGTAACATACAGAAAGACAGACAGACAGACAGACAGAGTTACTTTCGCATTTATAATATTATATTAGTGTGGATTATTTTTGATGCCATATTAGCAAGCAGCATTAGGTTATATTCTTCTACATATCTACATACATTACCAGAATCTACCAGTACAAATTAGATAAACCTTTCATACTTCCAAACATATCGATTCCCATCTCCCACAGGTGGCAACTCACCTAGCTACTGGAAGCATTCATAGCTTTTTTATTACCCATAACCTACTTCTAAGAAATTAAAAAAAGTTAAAATGGTTCGTGACTGGCAGAAGACTGGCTGATGCAAATCAAGATAAGCAAAGGGCATTATTCGATTAGATCACAGAAAAAAGGGCAATATTGTTTTGTTTTAAAGTTGCCCTTATTAAATTTGGGAGTTCCAGCCCTTGAGATAGAGGGCGTGTTTTGTTAGGGGGACTAACGAGTGTCGATAAGGAGATGTAATGCCCCTCTGCTTTGTCGATGGTGCAAGGATAGAAGACATGGCGGAATATACCTTATTAAATGATATTGATTTATCTGTAAAAAATAGCATCACAAAGAAAAACATTAAGAACAAATTAAAATTATACTTTTTGAGCAGCCTGTAGATGGGTCTAAGTACTGCATGCATTTATTTATCTATAGGCTATTGAAGCATGAGTTTTGCCACTGGCCGGGACTGCTATGCTCCTTATCGCTCGCTTAGCGGTGAAACAGCACGACCGTAAGATAGCGCTGTCCCCTTTTCGCAAAGTAAAGTGAATAATGACTTACTGAGCTGAGCGGTTCTGGCCGTGTGCGAATGCGCGATTGAACATCATTCATTGTATCATTGTATAAGACCGTGGTTTTTTAAATCAGTTTGTTTTGATTTGTGTATGTAGTCACATTATTTTGTATTCTTTCTCATTATTATCCTTAACTTATAGAACTCTTTTGTAATTTTAGCATTCCGGACAAATCTTTGTGATTTATGGTATGCTTATATTGTTATAGTTTTATGTAAATGTTTAATGAATAAATAAAAAAAAAAAAAAAAAAAAAAAAACCTAGTCATCGTTTCTTGGATGGAAATTCTCACAAATATTCCAACATTCTGCTACCAATTTATTTATTTTTTTATAAAGGACACGACAATTTGACTTCACTGATGGTAAGTTAAAGGAAAAGTCACGGAAAGATGGTCACCATCGTATACATGTACCATGTTAACAGTGGTGGCACTCAGCTTGACGTCCTCATCAGATGCCTTTTCACGCCCCGCTTTAAGGACCCGGGACTGTAGGAATAAGGAACCAAAGAACCAAACCGTATCATGGTTACTAAATTTTGGTTTGTCCTTTAGGTGTACGGGAGCTAACGTCTTCTGGACTCAAATAAACTTCAGCTGTCAGCCAATATACCTGCAAATAGAGGGACGATGCTCGGAGGCAAGTTTACCTCTCAGGGTTTTTGCAGTCAGAACCTTCTGAAAGGGAAAGGGAAGTCAGTTGCAGTCTTTCACATTGCATGACTTTTAGTTCGTGGGTAAGGAAAGGAAACACTCGATCTTTAGAATATTTAGTAATGTCACCAATGGTAGGTACTTAATGGTTCCACAACATTCTAAATTCATTAATTTGTCGGAAAAAGCGTCAATAGTTTAGTGATCATCGAGCTTTGCGATTGAGAGGTCCTGGTTTAGAATCCTAGTCATAACACTACGAGAACCTATTTCTAATACAATCGATTTAATTTAACTGGAAAGATTAGCGGGAATACTATGTAGTTATTTTGGCCACTAATCGCTTTAGCTTAATAAATATACCACGTAGGGAGCAAAACCATCCTCCACATAATCTTCCGTTCAATCTTAAACTAAATGAACACCTAGATGTTCCCCTGAATCGATTGTCAGTTAATGTTAATCCAGTGGTTTTGCTAATGAATTGATTTGCTGCCTCCGTCAATGTGAAATTGATTGGATCCGTGGCTTTGGAGAAAACAGGGCTGTTTGATGAATTCGTAACAAGCAATATTAATTATACGTATTTTGTTGTTACGTTACATTACATGGATAAATAGGTTATTAAATGAAAGTGCGTAAAATTTCCTTTTTAAAGTCAAAGTCTTAAATAATTTATACTTTTTTTTTTTTACGCACGCCATCTTGTGTCCTTGGTTGCCGGAGGGTGAGATTGCCAAAAGCATATCTCTCGCACCCCGGCAGACCCAGGACCATCTCTTTCGAGATGGCCCCCTTCAGGTTGTGGGGACCACAGTGTCCCCATCTAGCCCCGGTTACGGGGAGGCGCATTTGGCGCCGCCGCCGCGGCCTGCTTCTGCTAGGGTGACAAGCGGCTCCACCGGTCACCCCCAGGCCAGCGCTCATGGAGGACGGAGCTCGTTCTGCGACCTCCGACGTCCGGTTCGCCTTCGCTCTGCGCGGGCTTCCCGGGCCCGGAGTCTAGTCCGTACCCGACCGGCCGCCTCCTTCTCGAGCATTACTTGCTCGCAGAAGGAGACAGCCGCACCCCAAGCGTTCGCGCATCTTACCATCGCTGTGAGCAACGTGGCGAGTGTGAGGACTCCCACCCCCAGAGTCGCCACTAGGACCCACCTCGGCGTGTCCCACGCCGGGCACTCGGTCAGCGTGTGCAGCTCTGTGTCCTCGCTCGCATCACAGTGATGGCACTCGGACGTTGGCTCCTTCCGGATCCGACACAGGTAACTCCCGAAACACCCGTGTCCGGTAATCACCTGCGTCAGCCGGTACGAGAGGCTGCCGTGTGGCCTCTCTAGCTACTCCTCCATGATGTGTCTTACCGCCGCTATTACGGCGTGCCCTGCGCTTGGTCGCCCAAGTCGTAGCTCCCATTCCGCTACCATGTCCCTGTGGAGCTGAGACCTCACGGCCCGAATTTCATCAGGCTCGGGTTCCCGTCCCTGCTCCCGCGCCTCCTTTCGATACCGATATAGCATCGAAAGGGCTCTCGCATCCAGGTCCCACGGTAGGGATCCGACAAGGAGACTCGCCGCCTCCAGAGATATCGTGCGGTACCCCCTAATGTCCCTGCTGGCCATTGCACGCTGCGGCCCACGCCGCAGACGCGCATTGTGGACCGTCAGGGTGTCCGCCCATATTGGGCACCCATATAGGGCCATGGACCGCACGACTCCCGCGTAGAGTCTCCTGCAGGAGTCATCCGGCCCCCTCATGTTGGGCAGCAGCCGCCCCAAAGCGGCAGCTGTGTCCTTCAATTTAGGGGCCAGTCTTCGGAGATGCTCCCCGAAGTTCACCCGGCCGTCGAGCACGAGCCCCAGATATTTCATCTGGGGCTTGATGCCGATGGAAATGTCTCCCACTATGAAATTTACTCTAAGGCCCGCATTCTAGAATGACAACGAATCGCGATTTATCTGAGGACAGATTGTATAGGCCATAAATGTCAAACTATCAATCTGTCTAAACATACTGTCATCCGATAAATCGTGATTCAGGCTGGGTGTCATTCTATAACATATTTCTAACCCCATCAACTAAGCTAAATTGCTTGTGCTTCACGTCGGTAGTGTAATAGCCAGGATTCGAACCCGGGACCTCTCGATCGTAAGCCTGACTCCTTAACCACTAAGCTACCGACGCTTATTACTATTAAAATGGTACTTACCTACAAAACGTCAAAACAAACCACCATGACAATGACCAATGGGCAAAGTGGAGAAAGCGGACCCCGGACTGAAGTGAAGTTCTCGCACTTGAGACTTGTGATGATGATGATGATTGTATATGTATAAATACATACTCTGGGGTAGGCAGATACAACAGCCCAATATATACTTCAGTCATTCATTACACACACCACGTTTCATCATTCTTCTACTGCAGCTATACTCTAAGTGTGTTCCGCGGAACCCTAGGGTTCCGTGATACCTCTGTCGGGGTTCCGCAAGAATTTAGAAATAAAAAAATCAAAACACCTCTCTCTGGTCGCTCCGCGGCTGTGCGGACTCCGCGGCCGCGCGGAGACAAAACGCTATGAATGTTATTTATTTATTTATTTGTATTTGTATAAGCTTGTGTTACATTAGCTGGTACAATATCTCATAAGTTTGGTCTCAACAATTTTATACTTGTACAACGCGTTCGCTCTAAGTTTGCCGGTCTGTGGAATGCGCGTACCCTCCCCCACGTGACAACAAAACTTATAATGTGTCATAGTTTTACCCAAATATCTAACGTACACAATTTTTATTGTTACAATTAAATAAAAAATTTCGAACGTCATACACTCATACCTATCGCCAGCGGCAAACTTAAAACGAGCGGGTAGTATACTTGTAAGCGCTCAGTCTCTTTGATAAAAGCCGCCTCTGAATTAGACGCTATAGCTGTCAACAAGCGACTTTCGTCTCTAACTTCAAAGGATAAAGTCGATATTGTTTACAACGCTATTTTTAAATTTCTGTTTTTATTTTTGCTTTTTGTTTATCAAAGGTGCCGACTCGAGTATTTTCGAGAATATTTGAGATCGAGTCTAGGACTAAGTATAAAAGCGGCGATCGCGCGTTGGCGTCGTCAGTTGATGATTAGCGTTCGGAGCGATAAGTTACTACCTACTTACAAGCTCGCTAGCGAGAAACTAGTGTTCATTGTTTTACTGCCTGCTGTATTCTGTTGTCTCAGTTTTATACATTTCTTCCCTGTAGGTTCTAAATTTAGTCTCTTATACGCAGTAACGATTGTGCATTATTTAAACCCCACTATCCTGACTTGTAACATTATAAATAAAGAAGAATGGAACGTTGGCTTAAAGGTGTTAAACGTGTTCCAACAACATCTTCTAATGACGCTGAATGTTCAAAAGCAATGCGCGCGGAGAATTTAGCAATCACCGATCCAGAAGATGATGCCACGAGTGCCACGACGTCAAGCTCGACGGTTTCAAAGACGAAAAAAAGGAAGTATGATGAATCTTATATCAGTTTCGGATTTGTTGATTCCAACGGCTCACCTCTCTGCATGCTCTGTAGTAAACTGCTTCCTAATAGTTCCATGGCACCTGCCAAATTGCGTCGACATTTAGAAACCGTACACCCCGAGACTAAAGACAAGAATAAAGAATTTTTTGTTCGCAAAAAAGATCAGTTATTAGAAAGTCAAAAAAATATGATGCATGTAACACAAACTACCAACGAAAAGGCCACGGAGGCATCATATTTAGTTAGCTATCGCATTGCACAAGCAGGTGAAGCGCACACTATCGCTGGGAAATTAATAAAACCATGTGTATTAGACATAACAAAATGTATGCTTGATGAAAAATCTGCAAAGCATCTTTCTACTGTTCCGCTATCAAACGATACTGTTTCACGACGAATCCATGATCTGGCAAGCTACGTCAAACAAGAACTAGTTACACGTTTACAAAATACACGATTCGCTTTGCAAATGGACGAGTCGACTGATGTCGCTGGTTTGGCTATCCTGCTGGTTATTGTGAGATATCCATATAAAAGTTCTTTTGAAGAAGACATGCTTATGTGTTCATCGCTGCTTACAAACACTACCGGGGAAGAAATTTTTAATAAAATAAATATATTTTTTGAAGAACATAATCTCAGTTGGAACAATTGCATTGACATTTGTACAGATAGGGCCAAGGCGATGACAGGTAAAACAGCAGGAGCAGTGTCACGAATGAAAAATAAAGCGCCTAATTGTAGTTCCAGTCATTGTATTCTGCATAGACAAGCACTTGCGATGAAGCAAATGCCGTCTAATCTAAAATTAGTTATGGATGAAGCGGTAAAAATAATTAATTTTATCAAATCACGACCACTACAATCCCGATTGTTCTCATTATTGTGTGAAGATTATGGCAGCAAACATAAAACACTGCTGCTCCATACAGAAGTGCGATGGCTGTCTCGGGGAAAAACTTTAACAAGGCTATTTGAACTTAGAGGCGAGTTACAAATGTTTCTTTCAGCAGATACTTCTTTTAATTTGAAGGACCGTTTGTATGATAAAACTTGGTTGTTCCGATTGTCTTTTATGGCGGATATCTTTCAAAAACTTAACGAATTAAATTTATCGTTGCAAGGTAAACAGACAACAGTGTTTCAGGCCTATAATAAAATAACTGCTTTTAAAAGAAAATTAGATTTTTGGATCATTTGCATTGGTAAGAAAGAAATAGAAAGTTTTACGTTACTCAGTGAGTTTGTTAGCGAAAACGACTCAGAAATGTTTGAAGATAATGTGTTTGAAGAATTGGTCCAATATCTCAGTTCGATGCGCGCATCTTTTGAAAAGTATTTTCCCGAAGAACACAATACAAAAATTAAAGTGAACTCCTGGATTCATAATCCTTTTTTACCCAACTTGGAAAAGCCTGAAAACATGTCAAATGAGATATATGAATCTCTTTTAGAAATGTCATCAGACACAAGTATGGAGTCATTGTTCAAAACGACGCCTCTTAATGATTTTTGGTGCAGAATCCAAGATGAATATGCAATGCTTGGCCAAATGGCTCTGGATATTCTTCTCCCGTTCCCAACTACATATTTGTGCGAAACAGGATTCTCTACCTACGCAGCCACGAAAATAAAATATCGCAATAGACTGGACGCCGAAGCTGATATGAGACTCCAACTTTCTTCCATCAAACCTGATATCAAGCAATTGATGAAAAATAAAAAACAGTTTCATACCTCCCACTAGTTAGATTTTTTCTTTTTTAATGTTTTCTATTATTGTCCTTACCAAGTGGTGAAGTAAATAATAATTAGTAACTGATACATTGTACTTTTATTATGCTGATTAATAAAGAATACACTTATAAAAATAATTGTTTTATTGTAGGGTTCCATCAAGTATTTTGCTTCCCAAAAGGGTTCCGTCATTTAAAAAGTTTGAGAACCACTGTTCTACTGTCATACATATAAGGTCGACAGTTTCGAGTGCTTTTGATCTGACCTATCCTTAACTTCGTTTTTATTCGGAAATGAAAGAGAAAGCCTGTGCCAGGGCCTTATCCATAAACTGACAATAGTGCCAGCTAAGAGACGAGTTTAGCTCAGCCCCGAAGATCTAATGGAACCTTCACATACCCCTAACTGTTATGTTATAAACTTGTTTGCTACCTACACAGTACCGACATTTTATTTAGCGATGTATTCAATAGTCTCCATTATTGAAGCGATCTTATCAATCCGTATCATCCGTCCCGTGCATGCCAGACATCATTCAAGGAGCCCAACCCTATACCTTCACAGCATAACAGTAAAAAACCCTTACTCCGAACGAATTTTACCCCCTTTCCTATCTGTAATGGGTTCTTATCATCTTTATATTCGTAAAGCTGGTCTTTTAGGACGAAACACGGCAAATGCATTGTCCTTCCCTACGCTAAAAAATAAATCCTCGAGCCGTATCACTTGTGAGATAAGGTGAGATTTATAAGTGTCATGTCAATCTACTAAAAAGGCGAGCTTTGCTCAAGAAAAGTAAACATTGTGTGAAACTGTGGGTATGCCAAACGGGTAGGCAGAGATGTAATAACACTCACATATCGCCAATTATGATTTTCAGTCAAAGGGGCACTTAGTCATGAGCTGTATGTTTACTATTGGATGGAGACCAGTCCTATATCCCTTAGTCGCCTTCTACGAGAACCACACGAAGAGATGGTGTGGCCCTATTCTACTCCACTGGAAATTAGCATGGCTTTATAAACCAACTAGCTTTTGCCCGCGGCTCCGCCCGCGTGGATGTCGGTTATCGCGACCAAACATAGCCTATGTCCTTTCTCATAGTCTAATCTACCCCTATACCAAATTTCATCTAAATCGGTTCAGTGGTTTAGGCGTGAAAGCTAACATACAGACAGACAGACAGACAGATAGACAGACAGACAGACAGACAGAGTTACTTTCGCATTTATAATATTAGTATGGATATGGTTTTATTAACCGATTTCAAAAAAAGGAGGTTCTCAGTTCAGATTGCACAAAATAAAACCCTATTACTAAAACGCGGCCTTTGGTCTGTCTTCTGTCTCTGTGTCAAGCACTGTCACAAAACGCAAATAGTAAAATCTTTTTTTATATACCTACCACTTAGGTGGCAGACAAGTGGTTACCGCGGCCTATGGACGTATGCAACACCAGGGGTGTTACACTCGCGCTGCCTACCCTGAAGAAACCTTCTAATGCCGTTCTTGAAGAACCCCATATTCTGCTTACCTATTGCTTACCCATTAATATCAAGTTTTAAAAGCAGGCCAAGTGCGAGATAGACTCGCGCAGGTAATCTGTTTTTAGTATATCCTGTTATTTTTTATATTATATTGTCTGGCAATCACAGTTCATGATATAGTCTGGTGACGTATTATGGAAACCGGTTTCCAAACCTTGGTTTCCAATCTGGCCGAAAGGGCCAGATAGTCTTAGTACCAGGCTTTCGTTTTTACCCTTTCAGAACCGAACCCTGAAAAGTTTAAACATAATTCATTGGTATTCGTACTCCGAAGTTGCCAAATAACAAATTAATTCTATGAAAAGCTATTAAAAGTAAATAAAATTGATAAAGTTCACGTTTTAACTTGAATGTTTGTAACTTAACATGAATCTCGTCGAAGTATTTGAATCAATTATTGACTTCTTATGAACATCTTTTAGATGTATTTTTATTGGAAATGTACTTTGGCTTTTTTACTTTTTTTCATAATGTATACAATCTTTTTGATGATAAACTTGTTCGAATTTTCTGTTTTATATTTGGCTGAATTCTTTATTTGTTAAGCTTCGTGATATTTTTTAGGGTAGGTAACCATTATTCTTGTGAAAATTTCCACGGATACTGGCATGCAAGGTGGCTATGTCGAAATAAAACTGTACGCTGTCATAAATGTTCCCTCAAAGATTCGGGGTTTATTCCCGTTACGTGCAAACATTTGTATGAATAGGTCATTTTGTATTGGTAAAGGCATTTATACCATCATGACAAATCATCTATTAAACCAGTGACGTGTGTCTTGGATTTGCGCACGTTGGGTTCCGTACCATTCTGTTTTTAATGTTGGCTGTTATAATGCCAACAAAATTATATCATAATACTTATGTATCTTTGTTGCACTGCCAAGCTGTTATGGTTCATGATAACAGACATATAGCAAAGCTTAATACCGTTTTCACCATTTGGATACGGAACTAAAAAACCAAATAACTTTACTTATATTCTTGAACCCATAATACAAGCTATTGTTGAAATCTTCAATCGTCCAATACATTATTTAAATCCCGGCGTAATACAGCTGCCCAATCCCGGCACTAAAACTGTGGGAGGTCATAAAGAAGTGTTTACTTGTCCCGGAGATAACCGGGCACAAAGTTTGTTGATAACGTTTTATTTCCTCCGGGATAGCACGCAGGTAACAACCCCAACTATAACCCGAATAAATTCCGAAGCCCGATTTGTGAGAAGGGACATTTAAAATAATGTTACTTTCGAATTTTGTCGGGTTAGTGTAAAAAATAAGGATGATGATTTGATGATATGAATTCTTGACATATGTAGATAAATGTAAAAAAAGTGTGAATTGGGTTATTAAATGTAGTTTGTAGAGACGTGTTTTTTCGGAAAGGACTCGAAACCGGTGCGGTGGGCTAGTATGAAAGATTTGATGACATTAGAGGCAACTCGGGTAGTATGTAAGGATAGAAGCAGATGACGAGCTGTGGACTCTACTTACAATACAAGGAAAAGAAGTGAGTATAGAAATATTATAGTACACACATACATTCGAAAAACATCGGGAAAATGAAATGCTCAAGTGGGACTTGAACCCACGACGTTTCCCTTACAGGGGAAATGCTATTCCAACTGAACAATTTTAAAGTTAGCATAATAAATGCTATAAAAAATTCATTCATACATACTTATTAGGCAAAGGTGAATGAAGAACCCTCATTTCACCAATAATTACCTAATCATAATCATAATCAATCTTTATTTGCGAATACAGGTATAAATAATTATGGTATTACATTTGTTTAAAGTTTCCTCATTCCGTATTCCCCCTAAAAGGCATGCAAATTTACAATTCGTTATATAAAGTAAAATACAAATTAAATGTCTACTAAGTATCTCCAATCGATTAACAAGGATAAATTTAATGATGTCAAAATTAAGATAGGAAAAATAATGTCAAAATAATTAATAATGTCATAATTTCAAAATAAATAATTGTTAAGTTTAATAATTACAATAATACTTAGTCATTTTAATTATAAACTGTCCTTAATAATTGTAGTCGATATTACATGTAATAGGGGGTGAGCCTATTGCCATATTCCGGGCATTGTTGTCGAGCCTATATCGGAGGCCAAGTCTGGGCTGTATCTATTATATCTGTCTGATGACAAAGGGATAGCGCCCCTAAGTCGCCTTATACCTGTACTTGTGGTTTACCCGTGAAAGCGAAACATACAGAGAGTCAGACAGACAGAGTTACTTTCAAATCCATACTAATATTATAAATGCGAAAGTAACTGTCTGTCTGTCTGTCTGTCTGTCTGTATGTTACGCTTTCACGCCTAAACCACTGAACCGATTTTGATGAAATTTGGTATAGGGATAGGTTAGACCTTGAGAAAGGATATAGGCTATGTTTGGGTGCGATAACCGACATCCACGCGGGCGGAGCCGCGGGCAAAAGCTAGTTTACAATATTAGGCAGTAGGGATATGGAAGCCTTTTGCCGTTTCCCAGACTCTTAACAGTAACTTAGAAACCAACCCTAAAACTTCACAACCATACACATAACCACAAATTTGTCACAAAACCAACGAGCCATTAAATAGATAACACCAACGTTTTATTTTATTATCATTTTTATTATTATAACGACATTCTTCCCGCTTATTAAGTCGTAAGAATGCGAGATAATTCGTACCTGAAAGATGAATCATATTTCGGACTCCGGCTTCGTACGGCGGACTTCCTGTAATGTCCAATAAACACCTCATAAACTGCCATAAAGTACGAAAAGACCGCACTAAAAATGCCATTATTGTTTGCAAAATGTCCACCTTTCTGCTAAATGAACCTGTCAAATACGGAAACATACATGTCAAAGGGTAAGTTAACCGACATAACTCTTTTATGGTGCCATTAATATTGAACTGTATTTCACCATGAAATATGTTTACGCTTCATAAAGTTGTAACATGTTAATTGCATTGTATACAAAATAAGTCATACGTCAAATACGTATGACTTTTTACAGAACTAAAAAATAATAGGTAAGGTTTTTAGTTAAGAATAAAGATTCACAGATCGAGATTTCAAGAATGAAGTGGAGAGAGGTGCGGAAGATAAAGAAGTGATGAAAATAAATAAATACTGTTGGTAAAAACAGCGTCAGAAATATCTTGAGTCTCAGAATGATCTTAAAACTAGTGTATTAGGAGCAAGTCAAACTGTTTTATTGATTTAAATCGTGTTATTGTCTGAACTAAAGGTTACCACATATCACAACAACCCGTCAACAGGGTACAAGGAATTATTTATTTGTATTTTTTTTTTTAAACTTACAGCTATTACATAAAATTAAAATATGTAATTAGGTACAAGAAGGCCAATTACAAGTTTATATAAATAAGTTATGTATAAATAAAATAAAGAATTAAAAATATTACTGTTTGTTTTGTTGTAAATGTAATGTAAATGTTGATTTCTCTGCACTACCTATGAGGTTGACTGGTAGAGAATGCCTACGGCATTAAGTCCGCCTATGTGCATGTGTGCATAAAGTTTAAATAAATAAATAAATAAAAAATACTTGCAGACCTAAAGAGGAAACTTCCAAACTGGTAAGTAATGCTACAAAGGTTTAGAAAGAAATATATTTTTAAAACTCGCGTTGCACAAATTCCAGATGCACATAAATAAATTGGGAATTTTTGCACCTTTTTTGTTTGGCTTTTACTTGAGCGACTGCTGCCATAACCACGTCCATCAATCAGTAGATGTACTTGAAATCACTTATGAGCTTTTGGGGCCTATGGAGTTATACGAACCTCAGAGTTGGCTTGACCCCATAAACCCTTTACAAATGACATGAAGTGATCCATCTTTTTTTGGTTTTATTTTCTGTTCTTGTTAGCATATTGGTCAGATCATATATCTTGGGCCGAAATCGCGAGATATTAAAGGCTCTAACGAGCCTTGTTTTGTAATAATCTATACTTTGTGAATTTGAGCTCGTCCGCCGCAGTATCTTCATAATACATCCAAGAAGCATGTACTGCGCGTATAGGTCCAAGATATATATGACTCGAGCAATACCAGTAGCTACACTAGCTACTATACATACGAGTATAATAAAAGTTGCTACCCTAGTATAGAAGTCGTCGAACTCGTAATTTATTTCGGTAAAAGGTTCACAATTAATCGCAATATCGAACCCTGGCCAGCCGGTATTAGTACCTACAATAGTTACCAAGGTGTTTCACCCCCCTATAAATCTTGTCTAATTTGTGTGTAATTACAGAGCGGTACAGTTCCCGCCGTAACAAGGAGTGCGTAGCAGCGGGGAGTAAACGGCACGTGCTTACTTGTGCCCCAATCAAACACGCCCAAAAAGAGCCTAAAACACAAACTGTCGATGTTGAAAATTTCACCGTAATTCTACAAGATTAAGAACCAGATTTAGGTGGCAATATTAATCAAATATAATTTGAAGATGTTTCCGATTAAGTTGGAACTAATTTCGATGCTACAGTAAAGGTAGAAGGTACACATTAGCCCAGCAAAATATAAGTTATAACGAGTAAGGCTCAAGTTTTGATCACTATTAAGTAATGCTACAAACGCGACGAAAGGTTGCTGTTAAAATTTACTAAATGTGTTCTTTGACCCCTCGGTGAGATGATAATTTTAATATGTAAAATACAAGGGTGAACTATCGAACGGTAATTTAAGTTCCGTTATTATTTTCTAAGCTCTTCTGTTCGCAGCAGGAGCTTGGACGTGTTATTCACAATTTTATTCATATTTATTCAAGGAGGGTAGCCTGTTACATATCGAATCGCCGCTATAGAATGCACGTGCTGAAGTCTAGATTTCAGAAACCAAGTTCAATGCTTACAATTTACGATAGTTCAAAACATTTCCAACCAGATGGCTTAAGTCTAATTAATCCGCTTCATCCCTATAATGATTACTACATTCATTTCGTATAAATCCTTCCTACAATTGGCATTTCAATACTACAAATAAATCTGCGTCATGTACTGTTTTCGTCGTTAAAATGCGTATGCAGCATGCTGGTACGATTGCAATCAAAAACGTATCTTGACAACATTGTTTTAGCATTGATATTGGAATGGTCATTTTTTTTACTGATGCAACCCCAAAAAATATCGTTTCGAGTGTCGATGCGAAACTGTACACCATTTACGAGCTTGATTGAAATTTTGCAATCAACAGGGGGAGTGCTGTGATGAAATTATTCGTGTATATTTTTTCCCTCAAACCCGCCGACGTTGTTCTATAATAATGGCCCTTCGGAATAGAAAATTTACGGGGGATTTAAGATTGTAATCGTGGGCCACTCGGTTGTTCAAAGTGATTATGGCTGAGATAAGGCCCAAAGCGAAGCTGGTCGTCCCACGCGCGATGTGTGTATGTTCGCTTGTATTGTACTTCGGCTAGCTTTTTCCCTACGTATTGATAAACATTTTTATTTTAGAGATTCCTTTAATGTTATTTAAGTTGAATACCTAATTATGTTCAAGGAAGTTATCACGATTATCGTGAAGGTATGTGCTTGGAAGGCTTGGAACTGCCTGACGTTTTACTGGCACTGCTAATTATTTATTCAAAATAGAGGTTTCGATTTAGATTTCTTCTGAATATTTAAATTTGTTGAAAATTATACCACTAACTATTTATTACACCATTTTACCTCTTAAATACATTTTTTCTATATACAATTTATTTACAATTTTTACACTTATTTACTCTTACTTTCTCTGCAAAATGAAAAAAAAAAAAGCTCTAACACACATTAACCAAGAAGAGTAGAAAAGTATCTAATAATAGTTGTTACAAAGATCCTTGGGGAACTTCACTTATCTGCCATAGTGGTCATTCCGTCAAACCGTTAAGAATGACAAAAAACGTAACACCTAACCATTCAACTTGGAACAGAGTCAGCTCACAATAATAGTGATGATGTCATTATAAATATTGCACTGACCAGTTCAACACACAATGCATGTCTTTAATTTCCTATTATTAAAGATGAGAGCTAAGTCGAGGAGCACAAACAATACATAATTTGAATTGCATGACGGCGGGTCGTCAGGCCAGCATTCGTATGCGACCTACTAACAGAAATATTCACATGACCATTCAATATGAAAATGAACTTCATTCTTAGAAAACATACGTCAAGGTAAAAGATTAAGTCTTTAAAATTTATCGTGATTATGATAGAGGAGATTAGAGGAGAATGCAATATTCAAAATTGATGCAATATCCAATATGTAAACATTTTAATTTTCAACAAAAAAAATAGCTTCGGGAACGATTTGGACATAACATTTTTTTTGCAATATTATATATAACTTTCCTCTTCCTCCGGACCGCCATTTGGTGTAGACGTGTAACAGACATTTATACTTTTTTATTTTCAAATTTAAATGGTGAAATAAATAAAATTTATCTCAGATAATTCCGTCACAAAAATAGGAGTGCATAGCTTTTGAGGAAGTTTATATTACAAACGTCATACAAACGACGTGGTATCGATCGATCTCCACAGAGCTGCTTGCATCCTAGTACTTTTCAAGACGCCTTGCCTATAATAAGGTATCGTACACAGCTTTTGTTTTCAACTATCAAATCAGAACTTTCCTGGCGACGCCATTGTTGTGTTTCAAAAAAGGTCAACGCCCCCTGCGCATGAGTGACGCAATTGTCTCCACCCACTACCGCAGATTATTGGATGCAACTGTTGAGTGTCACAGTGTGCGTTAGTTCAAGAACTGGATTTCTTCATTGTGATTATTGACTCCTAGTACCTATCACACGACACAATCAGAAACTACTCATCGCACAATTTATATCTATTAGTGGTACTTTTGACCGAGTTGTAACTGGTCATAGATGAAATTGTAAATTACATACTTTGTTATAATCGAAATACGCTTAGAAGACAATTATTAAAATGGAAGACATGGCAACTAAATCTGTCTCGGAAATGAGCACCAACACTCAAGGGGAGTTTTACACTCCGCCCAATTATACTGCTATACGAAATAAAAGGCCCAGGGAACACGATTTTGAAGCCGATCTCCGTGCTTTTAAAGAAGAAATGAAAGACCTGATATCAACATCCATGGCACACCAGCAGTCTGAATTAAGCAAAATACACCCTACCCTAATAGAAATTAAGAACACGAACAGTAGTATAGAAAATTTCTGTATCGTTTCTGTCTACCCAAAATGAAGAGCTTAAAAAGAAACTAGAACGATTAGAAAGCCAGTCTAAGAAGGATAGTGAATATATTATTATACTAGAGGAAAAGATCGAAGAACTTCAGCGAGAAAGTCGAAAGGCTTGTATAGAAATAAAAAATGTTCCTAAATCTGCCAAAGAGTCAAAGGAAGACTTAATTAAGATGGCAATAAACTTATCAAGTTCTGTGGAGTGTAAAATTGAAAAAACTGAAATTAGCGATATATACCGAGTGCAGAAAAAACGAAACAACAGCGGCAACGGCCCAATCATTCTCGAACTCACGACAACTATGCTCAAAGTCGACCTAATAAATTCTGCCAAATATTTTAATAGAACGCACAAGGAGAAGCTTTGTACTAAGCATCTTGGTTTTCGTAAAGACGAGTACACACCTATATTTGTGACCGAACACCTCACAACGAAAGGAGCCCGCTTACACTTTCTCGCACGAGACCTAGCAAAGTCAAAGAATTATAAATTCTGCTGGACTTCCTTCGGTAGGATCTATCTCAAAAAGGATGAAACATCATCTACTATTGTCATCAAAAGTGAAACACAAATCAACAACCTGATGCAACTTCAATGACTATGTAGTCCCGTATCCTACACCGTTACAACTATTTTCGCATGCATTTTCTATTTATTTGTAGACTTTAAAGTTTTCACTATTTTAAGTCATAGATGTTTACACCTACTTCTTATGTCTGGTTCTAGTAAAAAATATCACAACACAATGCTAGTGGCAATGTGTTGTGATAATAAGTTGGAAAAAGAAATAAGTTTGGCATATATTTGCTATATTGTGTTTAGGTTTAATCATGTTCTTGTTACGAATAATACTTTCTACTGTCATAAGTTAAAAATTTGTTTATTAACTCACACATATACACACAAGCTCGAATGCTCCACACTTACACACACATTATTACATACAACATACATATCCTCATGCATGAATGCTCATCACCTCTTGAGTAATTTACTTTTTTATACAATGGTGATGATTAGCGGTCCCCTAGATATAAAAAATAATGGATAGCACTCTTCTAGCCCTTAATGACATAGACAATACGGATATAGCTCAGGTATTCGAATATTCTACTACTGAATTTGTGAAGCAAATTAAATATAATAATGGTGACTTTTCCATTATATCACAAAATATCAGGAGTATCTACACTAATTTTGACGACCTACAACTTAATTTGGCGAACCTTAAAACTGACATTGATGTCCTTGTCATTAGCGAATGTAGATTAAACACAGATAAGCCTATACCGCAACTAAGTAATTATACATCATATCAATCAACTAATCACGTAAATAGTGCAGATGGTGTTGTTGTATACGTTAAAAACTCGTATAATGCCACCGTAAGAGAAATAATTTTAACTGATGCATCTTGCCTACAAATAAACATCTCTAATGATCTTGTTATTTTGGGAATCTATAGATCTCCTTCAACCGAAAACGCTGTTGACTTTATAGACTCTCTAAGTCAGCAACTCAACTTAATAAACTTAAACCAAACTGTTGTAATTACCGGAGACATAAATATCAATACAATTTACAGATATAAAGAACGTACCTACGAGCGATCTAATAGATTAAATTATTTGAATATGTTATCCACGCATGGACTGCTCCCTGGGCACTTTGTGCCTACCAGAGAAATAAATTGTTTAGACCATTTTAATATAAAACTAAACCAACAATATCAAACAGCAACTATAGTGGTTCTACACTTAACTATAACGGACCATTGTATGATCTATTTGAAAATAACTAAACAGGTCAAATGCAGTATTCCAACTAAAACTAAAACTACAATTAATTTCGATCAAGCCCTTGCTAACCTCAAAAACTGTAATCTAACTGAGTTAAATAGAGAAACTAATCCAAACACCCTTACACATAGTCTAATTCACACACTTCAAAACTGTTTAAAAGCTGCCACTTCTGTTATCACTGTTCCCTTGAAATATAGGATGATCAAGCCATGGATGACCTCTGGTCTACTGCGCTGTATTTTTAACAGAAACAACATGCAAAGGAGATTACGTCAAGACCCATTTAACGAAGTTTTAAAGATCACTTACAAACGATACCGTAACTTTTGTAACTGTTTAATTAAAAAACAAAAACGAAAATTTGACAGGGACCAATTATGTAAATTTCAAAAAAACCCAAAGAAACTATGGTCTACAATAAACAACATCACTCAACGAAAAATAAATAAATCTAAAAATACTGATCTGTTAGAGCTTTCTGGTTGTCCTCAGGAGTCTATAGATTCAGTAAACACTTATTTCGCTAACATAGGCCTCACTTTAGCTAATAAAATACAATCTAGTAACTGTCACTTGCAATATGTTACCACTAGAGAATCAAGACATCCTCCCTTATCTTCATTTGCACTATATAACACAGATCCCCATGAAGTTTGCTCGATAATTATGACGTTGAAAAGTGACAGTGCCCCAGGCTGGGATAAAATACCAGTTAGTTTTTTAAAAATAGCTCACTTCCTAGTCTCTCCAATAATATCACACCTAGCTAACCTCTGCTTCGAACAGGGTATTTATCCTTCCGCTTTGAAACAAGCACTTATAACGCCTGTGTATAAGAGTGGAGACCGAACTGACATATCAAATTACAGGCCAATATCTGTCCTTCCATCAATCTCAAAAATAATTGAAAGGCTTGTAAATGCGCGGTTAATAAAATACTTAACTAACCACAACATACTATCTCCATCACAGTACGGCTTCAGAGGTGGCAAGTCTACAGAGGATGCAGTAATGGCGCTTGCTTCCACTGTTGTGGAAAAAGTTGACAGACAGGGAAAGTGCCTTGCGGTATTTTTAGATATAAAAAAAGCTTTTGACACGGTCTCTGTTCCCATTCTTATCCGTAGACTTGAAGACATAGGAATAAGAGGGTCACCACTTGAATTGTTTAGGGACTATCTCAGTAACCGAAAGCAACTGGTCAAAATTGGTGACATCATTAGTGCCGAGGAAATAGTCTCGTATGGTGTTGGACAGGGCAGTGTGCTCGGTCCGACATTGTTTCTTATTTATATTAATAACCTATGTAATATAAAACTAAAAGGTGGCCATGTATACTCATATGCTGATGACACAGCTATTGTGTTCGCAGAGAGGTCCTGGAATGGAGTACAAAAACTAGCACAGACTGGTTTAGCAGAGGTAGCTTCATGGCTTGATCAAAATCTTCTTACCTTAAACGCGTCAAAAACTAACTATATCTGTTTTACTAAGTATATCAACACTCAACCGCCTACTGGATTCGAAATAAAAATTCACAAATGTAATAATCTGGCTAATTCTAGTTGTTCATGTCACGTTATCGCCAAAGTAGAAAACACGAAATACCTCGGGGTAATGGTTGACCAGCGTTTATCTTGGTACATGCATACCGAACTAATAATGAACAGAGTTAGAAAATTAATCTGGACTTTTAAAACACTACGCCATGTAACCACTAAGGAACTGCTAATTCAAATTTATATTTCATTAGGCCAATCAGTCTTAACCTACTGCTTACCAGTATGGGGAGGGGCAAACAAAACAAAATTTCTGGATCTAGAGAGGGCTCAGCGCACCCTTCTAAAAGTGATGTTATTTAAACCACGGAGATTCCCAACAGACAGTCTTTATCTGGCTGCTAATGTCTTATCGGTAAGAAAACTATACATGTTACACATCATTCTCAAAAAACATAAATCATTGCCTTATGACTCATCAAAAGAGACTGGTAGAAGAAACTATGCTGTAGCTCCCACAATCACAGTTAAATCGGAATATGCTGCTCGACAATACCAACGCCAAGCCTCATTTCAATACATAACGGTTAACAAAGAGTTACACATTTACCCTCAGTCACTCAAAGAGTGCAAGAATACACTAACTGAATGGCTCAAACTACTTAGCTATGATGAAGTAGAAAATATGATAGATAAAGCCTAATTCGTGGAGCCTTATACGAAACTATGTATATATCTAATACTATAACAAACTATTTCTAATATTATGAATAAACACATAAATTATGTATTATAACACACACACACACACACAACACACACACACACACAACACACACACACACACACACACACACACACAGCCATACACACACACACACACACACACACACACACACACACACACACACACACACACACACACACACACACACACACACACACACACACACACACACACACACACAGCCATACACACACACACACACACACACACACAACGATTATATCTGTAATATCAAGTACCTACCTAAGTGACGGTCCCTCAGAGGAGCGGGGTCATCTATCACAAGCATATGTTTGCTTAAAAGTTGACCTCAATAACTAAAATGATTTGTGTACTATTCTAGAAACTGGAAATAAACATTTTTATTATTTTTTTTTTTTTTTATCATGTTAGTAAAGCTGAATGAAACAATAATTTCATAAAAAAACATCACAACAAAAAAAAGCAACTACCGTCAAGCGCGTGCTTTTTTGTAGTGGTGGTTTTTATGAGATAGAAGGATATAAAGAGAAGGGAAATTTGATTTTAAAATTACCTTATTAAATGTTATTTAAAAAATAAATTAAATTTTTCAGTTATAATCTTACAGTTATACCTATATGTAATCAGACTAATTAATATTTTATCTTGAAGTGTTAGTCTATTTGACTAATCACCTTTTGTCGCCTTGGTTTGGTACAAGGTACCTACACAAAAAAGGGTGTATTTAATCTATAGGTGCTTTTTACTTACACTAATTGACATTATGAAGAATTGGGTTCTGAACATTTATTTTTTGATGTATAAGCTTTTTAATTTATATTTTTACAAAGCTGTAATTTCTTAGGCCCACCAAAATGTATTCACCATTTAATCTTCTTGGACATGAATATAGAATACGGCAAGTACAAAAATTGCCAAAAAAACTACATATCCTTGTATAAATGAAAATGTATAACCAAAACACCATTGTAATAACCTATTCCTAATAAGATTGACGATTCATAATATTCAATAACTGTCGAAAACAGGGTTAAGCGACCCATATTTGACGTTTTTCTTGCATCCTCGAACAATCATTTTCCTGTATGGCAACGAAGGTAGACGATTCAACATTAGCATAACAAGCAGTCCATGTTTTTTCTAAAGGATGAACAAGTTTCACGAGTGGAATTGAATCGCACTATTATTCGGAATTCTATGGGGGCACGCACTACACCGGCAGAATATTGTAATTTGTTTGTCACAACAAGATTTCTTTCATTATGCCTTCGCGTTCCATAAAATATGCATCTGAAATGAGAAAAATGTGTCGCAGTGTCGCTGGTTTACCACTCACAACAAAGAGCATTTTTAACCTTTACGAATTGCATCAATTTTGAACTCAATTCTAGAATAATAAAGTACAATTTTCAGTGCAGTGTTCGTGTGAGCTAAGATGTTTTGTAAGTAGTGAGTTATAGAATCATACTCTCAGCTTCCAGTGAGTTATACTCGCATCGTCTGTTCACATTAGTTTTAGAAATATACAGTAAATAAACTTTTCTAAGAAAGTAAAGTATGGTTGGTGTTATTACCTTCCCTGTTAGTAGCATTCGGTGGTCTTTAGACTACTAAGGTATCAAATAACCTCACGACAATATCATAACCTCTGAACGCTGACAATCAAAGGTCCCTTAAGTATGACTGGCTTTACTGGCAAAGGGAAGAATCTATTCATAATGTAAAAAAAAAACATTTAAATCGGTCTAAACTTTTTGGACGACAGCGACCATAAACACTTTTGATTTATCAGTTTGTATGTAAAACACCTTTTGATGAATAAATTAAGGACCCAGACTAATGTATACAGACGTATTCATACAGATACGTGGGTAACAAATGCCTGGCAATGGCGCCCCCACCAGGTCCCGGCAAGAGGTGGTAGGCCCAAGAAGCTCTGGCCTGACGTTGTGTAGGGTGATAATATGCTTGGTGCTCTCAATAAACCCAAGATCGTGCGAAGTGGAGGAGGAAGAGCCGGAAGGCGGACCATGGCCTCCAAGTTCACCTTGGCCTCGGATTCTATTAGGAAAATATATTTCCACTAGCTTTTGCCCGTGGCTCCGCCCGCGTGGACATCGGTTATCGCGACCAAAAATAGCCTATGTCCTTTCTCTATGTCTAATCTACCCCTATTCCAAATTTCATCAAATCGGTTCAGTCGTTTAGACGTGAAAGCGTAACATTATAGACAGGCAGAGTTACTTTCGCATTTATAATATTAGTATGGATGATGACTATCATAATATTCCTGTAGACAAATATTTGGACTGAACGGGATTCGAACTTCTAGCCTCCGATGAAATAGTCAAACGTCACGGCAGGTCGCCAGATAGTTACATCCATACTAATATTATAAATGCGAAAGTAACTCTGTCTGTCTGTCTGTCTGTCTGTATGTTACGCTTTCACGCCTAAACCACTGAACCGATTTTGATGAAATTTGGTATGGGGATAGATTGGACCTTGAGAAAGGACATAGGCTATGTTTGGTCACGATAACCGACTTCCACGCGGGTGGAGCCGCGGGCAAAAGCTAGTCTTACATAATTATAATAATCCCACACAGTATTTGTCATAACTTTTAATGTGGGACTTGAAATTGGAATGGTGCCATTATATAGGTTTAACGCTACATATCCGAGATTAAATACTCGGTAACTCGGTTAACGTTGGGGCGCGTTTTATTGAACTCAGTTTATGTTGCGTTTTAGAGTCCAATAAACATGTATATTAATTTGTTCTTTGGTTACTGTGGAGCAGTAGTACTCGTAAGTGCGATTGCTATGAATGAAGGATTCGATTTCTTGGTTGAGTAGAAAGTTATTGGGTTTATTTGTGACGGTAATAGGCTCACTTTATATAAATTAGGTATGAATATGAAGCGTGTAATACTTTTTGAATTCATTGTAATTAAAAATAATCAGAATCTATTTAATTTAAACCTACGTTTAAGTGAGTTTATAATATTATGCCAAAATAAAATGGCAGACCATGGTCTGAATGTGTTTTTAATTACATTTAGGAATATTATAAAAGTTTAAAATGTGAGTGCTAGAGAAATGTGGGTACTAGCACCTCTGCCTACCCTTTCGGGGAATACAGGCGTGAGTTTATGTTATGTTTAAAACTTTAAATATTTTTTTACAGATAGGCCGTAAAAAAATTCCCGCGTTTCATTCTCCTCCACTTTTTAATTAAATCTTTTACAAGTAACCGTTAGTTTTGAGTTTTTAAATGTATCTATTCTGCATTATACCATCAATTTAATCAAAGAACCTAGTCTGTGTATTTTTTTCATTTTGAGGTTGAACTGCATCTTAACCGCAATCAGTTTACAATTGTCGGGTCATTCATCAACTCGCGGGCAATAAACTTGCGGGAAACCGCGGGTTGACATTTTTGAATTTTATTTTATTTTGCTGTCGTCAACTCGCGTGAATATTAAAGTACAGTCAGAAAAATGGATCGATACCAAAAATTTAATATAATACCAACTTTTATACCCGCGCATTTATACACCCGCATTGGTTAAAGTAACTGTATACTTTTTTATATTAATTTATCTTAGATTTCGATATAGACGTGCAAAATGAGGCGAGGGGGAGACGGCCAATGATGCATAAAACATGCTATTTGTTATGGTTATAACAACGATGTCATATGAATGAAACGTCGTAGGAATATCGTCTTTTTCTTCTGGTGATTAAATTTTACTGTAGGATAAGACAAAGTACATTTTAAGCTAATGAAAAATAAGCTTAAACATTGATAAGACCAAAATGCAAAACGGCATGCCCTGCGCTTGGTCGCCCAAGTCGTAGCTCCCACTCAGTTACCTCCCGGTGGAGCTGGGACCTCACGGCCTGAATTTCTTCAGGCTCGGGTTCCCGTCCCTGCTCCCGCGCCTTCTTTCGATACCGATATAGCATCGAAAGGGCTCTCGCATCCAGGTTCCACGGTAGGGATAAGGCAAGGAGACTCGCCGCCTCCAAGGATATCGTGCGGTACCCCCAAATGGCCCTGCTGGCCATTGCACGCTGCGGCCCACCCAGCAGACGCGCATTGTAGATGGTCAGAGTCTCTGCCCATATCGGGCACCCATATAGGGCCATGGACCGCACAAGCCCCAGGTATTTCATCTGGGGCTTGATGCCGATGGAAATATGTCCCACTATGAGGCTGGAATCTTCCGGTGGCATGCTCCGAAGCCCATGAAAGAACATGGCCTCGGTTTTATGCAGAGCCACCTCGAGACCCAGCCGCCGGATCCGCTCCACGACTTGGGCAACCGCGGTCGTGGCCTTCAGGGTCACTTTGCGGTATGAAGCCCCGCACGCCGTCACCAGTGTGTCGTCCGCATAACACGTGACGACGACGACACCTACTCTGCAAAACTTTGTAACTGATCTATTAATTATTCTAATCGATTACATAATAATTAAAGATGGATTTTTCTGATTCGAACGTGCGGGGTGAGGAAATGAAATCTGAGCTTCCATTCTGTACGCTAGTAATATTACCTATTCCGTGATATTACTTTGATCCTTTTTCGTAGTATGTCCATACCGCGAGAGTCACTCGCTTTTCTTTTTTCATTCCTTGATACCACTTACAAACTTCTTCTATTATACTTTATTCTATAACATAGCCTAAAATATCTTATAAAGTACCTTTATTTTAAATAGGTACCAAACTATATTAAATTTATTACAAAGTTTTCGTAACTGACTGTACACAAATACCTCAATTTTGACAATCGCGCGAGTTGACGACAGGAAAATAATCAAAAATTGAAAGTTGCCAACTCGCGGTTTCCCGCAAGTTTATTGCCCGCGAGTTGATGAATGACTCCAATTGTCCACAGCATAGAAACGCCCTTACCGCACTGGTTATAAGCGCAATAAATTTGGATAAACCTCTCCGTGTATGGGGAATACAAAGTGAAGTAAATCAAGTAGGATTAGTTGTGTCTTTTTGTCTCACGTATTGGTAAGATAGGACGTGGTCTTTTCCAGCTTAGCAGTATTCAGAGCGCTGATTGTACTGGAATTATAGGTCAAGCAATGAAATATGGGACGGAATTACCGGTTCTAAAGCGGAGCCTTTTCGGACTGGCTACTTACTGTATCTATAACACGAGCTGAAGAGTTTGTTTGGTTGGTTGAACGCGATAATCACAGAAGCAACTGGTTCGAATTGAAATTTTTGTCTTGAATAGTCCATTTATCGAGGAAGGTTGTGACTATTACCTTCTCGTAATTGTCACGCTACACGCTACTTAATCAAATGTCAACAAAGCCGGGAGATTATCATTAATTGAAAACTAAAAAATACTGGCATATATTGCTTAAAGGTGATACAGGGTTTTGAATTGAGTAGGTATTTTCTTGTAGTCAAAATAAAGTATTTAACCGAGCTTATTAAATTAAGAATGGTAAAGGTAAAAGGTCATTCATCAACTCGCGGGCAATAAACTTGCGCGAAACCGCGGGTTGGCATTTTTGAATTTTATTTTATTTTGCTGTCGTCAACTCGCGTGAATATTAAAGTACAGTCAGAAGAATGGATCGAAACCAAAAATTTAATACCAACTTTTGCACTCGCGCATTTGTACACCCGCATTGGTTAAACTAACTGTTTACTCGTTTTATATTAATTTATATTAGATTTCGATATAGACGTGCAAAATGAGGTGAAGGGGAGACGGCCAATGATGCATAAACATGCTATTTGTTATGGTTATGACGATGATGTCATATTAATGAAACGTCGCCGTCGTAGGAATATCGTCTTTTTCTTGTGGTGATTAAATTTTAATGTAGGATAAGACAAAGTACATTTTAAGCTAATGAAAAATAAGCTTAAATATTGATAAGACCAAAATAGGATAAAACTAGGGGTAAGAAGTAATAGTGCAGTTAATTTTTATACATTTAAGATTTCGTCTAGTAAAAATGTAGAATTTTTTTGTTTTTATGTATTGTGGAGATAAGTTTATATTCTTATAACACAGTGGTGGACAAGCGCAGGGCCTTTTTTTATCGTGCGAAAAATCCCCACGGTGCCGGTGGAGGCGGTTATGTCGGACTCGAACCGACCAAAACGCACGCCGTCTTGGGTCTTTGGTTGCTGGAGGTGAGATTGCCGAAAGCATATCTCTCGCACCCCGGCAGACACAAGACCATCTCATTCGAGATGGCCCCCTTCGGGTTGTGGGGACCTTAGTGTCCCCATCTAGCCCCGGGTACGGGGAGGCGCAGTATGCGCCGCTGCCGCGGCCTGCTTCTGCTATGGTGACAGGCGGCTCCACTGGTCACGCTCGCTCGCATCACTGTGATGGCACTCGGAAGTTGGCTCCTTCCGGATCCGACACAGGTAACTCCGTTAATCACCTGCGTCAGCCGGTACGAGAAGCTGCCGTGTGGCCTCTCTAGCCATTCCTCTGTGATGGATCTTATCGCCGATATTACGGTATTGCGCTTGGTCGCCCAAGTCGTAGCTCCCACTCAGCTACCATATCCCGGTGGAGCTGGGACCTCACGGCTTGAATTTCTTCAGGCTCGGGTTCCCGTCCCTGCTACCACGCCTCCTTTCGATACCGATATAGCATCGAAAGGGCTCTCGCATCCAGGTTCCACGGTAGGGATCCGGCAAGGAGACTCGAAGCCTCCAAGGATATCGTGCGGTACCCCCTAATGGCCCTGCTGGCCATTGCACGCTGCGGCCCACGCAGCAGACGCACATTATAGACTGTCAGGGTCTCCGCCCATACCGGGCACCCATATAGAGTCATGGACCGCACGACTCCCGCATAGAGGCTCTTGTAGGAGTCATCCGTAAGGAGGAGTAAGTTATAATACCTATACAAATAAATAAAATTGGAGTGTCTGTTTATAACGTTAAAATAATAGCTTTTTAACTGGAAGTGTAAAGCCGACAGACGGATAGACAGAGTTACTTTCGGATTTATAATACCTATAAATCACTACGGATACAAGATACTATAAAATATAGCTTTTTTGGAAATTTTGTCAATCTGTCGGTCTGATATTCTATTTGTTTGCTAAGTAAAGTGACTTAGTCGATTTTGAGAGGATTTTTATTGTTATTAGTTGAAAGGTAATTCTGGTAACAAAAATCTGTTCAAAATCTAATCCCGATCTAATCTCCCAAATGTCTACAATGGTATTCTCGTTACACACTTTTCAAGATCGAACGTTGACTGTAATGTTATTATATTGAACTAACATTTGAAAATGTGCAAATCGATTAAAAAGTTTTGCAGAGTAGGTACACTCTGCAAAACTTTGTAACTGATCTATTAATTATTCTAATCGATTACATAATAAGTAAAGATGGATTTTTCTGATTCAAACGTGCGGGGTGAGGAAATGAAATCTGCGCGGGGGTGTGAGCTTCCATTCTGTACGCTAGTACCATTACCTATTCTGTGATATTACTTTGATCCTTTTTCGTAGTATGTCCATACCACGACAGTCACTCGCTTTTCTTTTTTCTTTCCTCGATACCACTTACAAACTTCTTCTATTATACTATATTCTATTATTACATACACAAAGTACCTACATTTTAAATAGGTACCAAACTATATTAAATCTATTACAAAGTTTTCGTAACTGACTGTACAAAAATACGTCAATTTTGACAATCGCGCGAGTTGACGACAGGAAAATAATCAAAAATTGAAAGTTGCCAACTCGCGGTTTCCCGCAAGTTTATTGCCCGCGAGTTGATGAATGACTCTAAAATAGTGGTAAAAGTTGCGATCGTTCTTATATTATCGTTTTTATTTATTTTTAATCATCCACCCAACGTTTAATAGTAAGTGATTTAATTATGCTATGACATCCCAAAAATTTATTTCATACAAGTTTCTTTATAACTTGCTGCTATGACGTTTAGTAAAAAGTAACTAATTCCACTATAGGCCGTGCCAGAACGATTGAGACTAAAGTTTGCAGTAAAAAACGTGTAATATGCAGTGATTTTTGTTTAACAAACATAAAGATTCACACAGGCGCCACGTATGGCGCTACAGTCGGTTTGAAAAATGGAGTGTGAAAAATGTTTATAACCCCTACTACTTCTACTACAACTGCCAGTGGGGACGCCGTTTGACCAGGCGGGTGATCAGCCCTTCTATGTGGGCCATGTCACCCAATTCCCTTGTAACGACTGCCATACATGTTCGTATGGCAACCGGGACCGACAGCTTAACGTGCTCTCCTAGGCACGACCAGACCGATGCAAATACTCATATATAAGCATACAAAATATTTTCATTGAGCGGGGATCGAACCCGCGCCTCCTGTGTAGCGGCCGCGTTCACTACTGCCACGCAACGGAGGCTGTACAACCCCTAAGTAACCAGTCCAAAATGGTCGCAAGGTCAACTCGGACAATAAACTTTATTCTAAACTAGCTTTTGCCCGCGGCTCCGCCCGCGTGGATGTCGGTTATCGCGACCAAACATAGCCTATGTCCTTTCTCATGGTCTAATCTACCCCTATACCAAATTTCATCTAAATCGGTTCAGTGGTTGAGGCGTGAAAGCGTAACATACAGACAGACAGACAGACAGACAGAGCTACTTTCGCATTTATAATATTAATATGGATCCATTTGGTACGAGGCATAGTGAGTTAAATACCCAAATCATGACACGAAGGAAGCCGGGATGGTTCGGCTAGTTTCGGTCTCTCTGGACTGGCTACTTACTGTATCTTGATATATATTTGAAACTAATTTTAACGTTCATTAACTAAGTCGTTCATTAACAAGGCCGTTTGTTTTACTAATTTAAAACTAGATAATTTAGACAGCGATAATACCTGTATCCTAATTAAGTACAGTTAAGTAAAAAACAGTTAAGTGTAAGTGCCTACATGGTATTTTAACTTCACTATTTTAAGGAATGCCATCGTGATTTATTTGATTGGTGTTCACAAACGTAGCCGCTGCATCACTAGAGTTATCATCAAACAAATGATGTCCGACTGTCTATACATTTACTGTAATTCTGTGCCTGCATCATCAGTACTATTTTAGTACTGTATACCTATTTCATCTTAGCGGTTGTCCTGTATTTTGATGACTATACATTTTTTATACCACTAGGTGGCAGACAAGCACACGGCCCACCTGATGAAAGGTGGTTACCGCGGCCTATGGACGTATGCAACACCAGGGGCGTTACACTCGTGCTGCCTACCCTTGAGAAACCTTCTAATGCCCTTCTTGAAGAAACCCATCTTGTAGTTGCTTGGGAAAACCGCGACTGGGACGTTGGCTGGAGGCTAGACGTTCATTCCACAGCTTGAACGTGCGTGGGATACATTTCGATAAAGCATTTCTACTATTGTTTTTTTTTATTTAGATACGAGTATTAATACATACTTATATTCTCACCTATACTTATATCTCTAAAGGGATACGCAGAGATGTATTAACACCTATATTTCGCCAATTTCTTTTTGCTATTTAATAATATATATTATTTATCAATGATTCGTGACAATTATTATTGTATACACATTATTACAGTTAATTATTCTCTGAAGTATTGTTATACTTCAGAGAATAATTAACTGTAATAGTGCTCAATAATATGAGATTTAATTATATGAGCATATAACAAAACTGTATAAAAAAAAACACAAAATATAGAGTTATAATTATTATACACTATTACTGTAAAATATCGCAAATCATGAATGAAAATGTGTACAATAATGTCAGAATCGCTGACGCGCCGGGATCCTGCAATCTCGTAATGTAAAGGCACTTTGCTAACGGAGCAAACAACAGGAAGGGTAGGCCGGGGGATTTAATTTGACGAGATAAAATTGATTGAATGAGATGTGTTTGTCAATGGATGGAAGACGTTATTGTACTGTACTTGGAGTTCTTTTAATTGTTCAGTTAAATTATTGTATTTGGTTGTTATAAGTGATGAATTGACTAACAGTACCGTACTGTTTCTGCCACTAGGTAACAGTAAACATAAATGTAACAAATTCTTTAAAAAATTCGATTGATTTCACGATTTTGTAATATCTCTGTATGACAGCTTTTTTGGTAATGGTAGGTTTACATAGAAGTCATAAAAAAATTTTTTTCTTCACCTTTTTTTGTGCAAAAATACCACGAATGTGTTCCCCCCCCATACCCCTCCAAAGCTTTTGTGGTGGTTATGTTGAACTGGAACCGACTAAAGCTGTCTGTGTAGATTGCCGGAGGCTGGAGGTAAGATTGACAGACACATCTCTCGCACTACGGCCATCTCTCCTCACTCTGAGTCATGTCTCCCTTATTTTATTTTAATAACGATCTTATAATCTACTATTTATCAACATGGGATATTTACCATGATCATCAGTTACTACGTCAACCCGTAAATACCAAACAAATAAAATATTTTCCTGCCTGATAGCTACATCAAAACGTCCTTCCCACTTTCTATATGTAAATTGAAGCACAAATCTTTGACTTAAGCCATTTATATCATACAGACCCCATCACATATTACCCGTATGCCTTGTATATAAAGGTTTTAGCCGCTCCCGAGTTTAAACCCTGCCTCATTCCACTTTATACGTACTTACAAATCAACACGGCCATTATAATAATGCATTGGCCATCATTACGAGCGTTCGGAGGATAAACATATTATTTATTGGGACACCGACCAAACTTTTATGAGCCATTAAAAATAAAACCACTTACTCTTATCGCCTGATTTATTGGATTTAGGATACTAGCTCCTGTTTAGAGGCTAATTTAAGGTTCATTTTAGAATGGCGTGCATTTAAAATATAAGTGCTGTGTACTTGTTAGGGAGAGTAAGTCACATAGTTCACGTTCGACGTTTTTAAAGTGTACTTTATCTGTTATTCATTAGTAATTATCTCAAAGTTCAAAAAGGTACATACCTACTTAAATTTTGGCATTGCGTGTGTAATTATGTAACGATTTATATGATAATTAGACTGACTCCAAGGAATATTAAATTGGTATCGAATTATAACCACTATTTAATTCAATCAGAAACGATACGCCACTTTCGGTTGCTACCATAAAATGATAGCTACAAAAAATGGCATTAGTACGTCACGGTTCACCTCACCCTGGAACAGTGATACATTTTATGGATGCGTACCCTAACAACCTCCTATTTGGACCCTATCACAAAAAGCCTCATTTTAGATCCCTTTGGACCTTCAAAAATAATAATCATAGCACCCGTTGGAAGCCTTTTTATATCTTTAAAATACTCTCTTTCCGAGACTTTGCCTTTAGCTTACCATCAGGCGAGGTGAAGTCAAATTGACGTGTCCTTTATAAAAAAAACATTTAGCTAGGCAAAGGTATGATTATATTGTCCTGAACAGCTTAAACATATAAACATGTCATTGCACTAGTGTAATAAATGACAACTTAGTAAATCTAAGGCTAGAATATTTTCTTTAGTTCACAAAACTTTGCATCATTAACAATTTATAGACGGCACTCGTTTTAGACGGCGGTAGGTACTATAATTGTGCCAATTTCACGAACTTCCATAGAACTATTGGAGGCCTATCATTTAACACCTGCCTGCTATTCACGAGTTTCACATACCGAATAGTTAGCATGATCATTATTTTTAAAATCAAGTCGGGATTTTTTTTATGTACAGTATACCTCTTGACTTTTAACCTTCTAGCAGGACAATTTTAAACGTGCACAAGCCCCGTGGTGTTGAAGTAGATGATGAGGTGGGTGTATTGGACTTGAACTGAGCAAAACCAGTAGGTGGTTTTAGCAACAGTCCTATTGCCGGGGAACCAGATATGTCTTCGAAAGGAAACCCATAATCCTAGGTCCTTTAAGGGAGGCGTGAAAAAGCATCAGATGAAGACACCATTTTAACTTATATGCCCCAAGAAAATGGAAGATGGAAACGATTGGTAATTTAATGGTTTTGTCTAATTTTTTTTTAATGTATTTTGTGAACGGCAAGATAAAGTATAGAACCAGGACTGTCCCGTTCATTACATCCTGTGTGGTCATACTACAAATAGTACAAGCCATTTATATTGTTACTATTACGTAGTGTTTATTACTATAGACTAGCTGGTACCTACGACTTTGCGCGCATGGAATTCTTTTCTCGTTCCCGTGACCCACAGGAACCTCCCTAAAACCTTAAGGGACATAACGGAAATAAAAATGTAATAAACAATTCAACCGATTTTGGTGAAATTTGGTATAAAGGTAGATTAGACCTTGAGAAAGGACATAGGCTATGTTTGGTCACGATAACCGACATCCATGAGGGCGGAGCCGCGGGCAAAAGCTAGTATTCAAATCATTTTGTGGAGACAAACATGCATTTTCTTTCCAGATTTTACATCATTCGAGACTCAACAATATACCAAACAAACTTTAACCCTAGTTCACGAAAATACTACAAAATCTATACTGCTTTCAAAGCTAACATTACAAATGTACCCAGACATTAGTTGCCCAGAATGAATCCACAATATTAACAAGAATTAAATTCTCAATTATCTAAGTCTATACTGAAACTACACTGGCCATTTCTGGCAGTATATTTCTCAGGGGAAACTGGTTGCTTAGATAGACAACGAGGAATACTGAACTGGATATGGTATGTTTAGGTATATCAGAATAATAACTTGCTTTTCATTTATTTGAATATATTTTGAAGCTTCGTCGGTAGCTTAGTGGTTAAGGAGTCAGCCTTCTGGCCTGGGGGTGACCGGTGGAGCCGCCTGTCACCCTAGCAGAAGCAGGCCCGTAACCGGGGCTAGGTGGGGACCCTGTGGTCCCCGCAACCCGAAGAGGGCCATCTCGAAAGAGATGGTCCTGGGTCTGCCGGGGTGCGAGAGATATGCTTTTGGCAATCTCACTTCCGGCAAACCAAGGACCCAAGACGGCGTGCGTTTTAGTCGGTTCGAGTCCGACATAACCACCTCCACCGGCTCCGTGGGGGTGGTATCCGTGGGGATTTATCGCACGATAAAAAAAAAAGGAGTCAGCCTTTCGATCGAGAGGTCCCGGGTTCGAATCCTGGCCATTATACTACCGACGTGAACTCACTCCTAGCACAAGCAATTTAACTTACTTAGAGGGGTTAGAGGGAATATTAGTAAATTCGGTTCTAATATTCTTTAAATAAAAAAAAAATGATTATGCTACTAATCCTGCGGATTAAAGGGTTATGGCGCAGGCTTTGTTTTTAGATTTGGTTGGTCAGATAGCAGTCGCTGTAGGCCTCGATTCTGCTAAAGCATTTTGATGCCACCACCACTGCAAACAACAGCATTAAATAATAGACTTTAAAGCGATGCGATTACAGTTCAAAATTAAATGAGATATTGCAGAGTAATTGAAAAAGTGTAATGAAACTGTTTTCATTTCATTTTGGACTTTAGGCTTATAGAAATAAAGTTTAAAATTTAATGTACTCGTAATTTATGATTGTAGCACCACAATGGTTTAGCTTTAGTAGAATCAAGGATCTTTTTTTTTGTCGTGTGATAAATCCCCACGGATACCACCCCCACGGAGCCGGTGGAGGTGGTTATGTCGGACTCGAACCGACTAAAACGCACGCCATCTTGGGTCCTTGGTTGCCGGAGGTGAGATTGCCAAAAGCATATCTCTCGCACCCCGGCGGAGAATCGAGGGGCTGATAAAAGATGTACCTACCAGTAACGTAAAAAAATATAAATAAGAAGAATGAAGTGAACGGAAGATGATCCAGGTTTCCAAAGTGGAAGCTTTCGACAAGAAGAATGTCTGACGAAATAACTGAATCAATAGGTTTGTAATCTTATAATTGTAGCATTGTAGTTATGGTGATATGAACTTATTTATTCAGTGTTGAAAATTTGCTGATTCGGATAATATACGCCCAACTGTCAATACGTCTACTTGTCATTATGTCCAAACTTCCAAACTTTAGTGACAAATTGACAAAGACACAAAATGTTCAAATGTAAAAAACGTGAATGTGTCTAAACGCCTTGATTACAATATGGGCCAAGTGACACAATGCCCAATTGTAATAATTCCTTCCGGTCAGAACGTACAACCATTAATAAACGTTATTACATTATGTGTATTTGACTTTAGTACATACTAAGATTTGGACATTTTAACACTTTTACATTTTTTGGACGATTACGAGCTTTTGGGTTTTTGACAATTGGACGATTGACCCTCGAAATCACCTTCCCCTGTTGGTTCCCGGTGGAGTAGAATATGTCCACCCCATCTTTACATGTGGATGTTGCAAAAGGTGACTTATCCATCTGACAGTAAACATTCAGCCCATAACTAAGTGCCGGATTGACGGCAATAGGCTCGCCCTCCTATTACGTGGGACAGAAACTCATAGTTGGCAAAATTTGGTTGTTAATACACCTCTGCTCACGCTTACAGTATGTTAAACGTTTTGACACAATTTAAGCTTAGTGGTTAAGGAGTTGGCCTTAAGATCTAGAAGTCCTGGGTTCGAATCCTGGCCATTACACTACCGACGTGAACCCACTCCTAGCACAAGCAATTTAGCTTAGTTAGAGGGAATATTAGTAACTTCAGTTCTAATATTCTTTCATAAAAAGAAAAAAAAATGGCTTCTCCGTTCATTGTATGCACGAACTACTTTTTAAAATATTCAGTAAACGATAGTAGAAACCTCATTAAAATCCGTTGTGTACTTTAGAAGATCTAAGCGTTCATAGGGACAGACAGCGGGAAGCGAATTTGTTTTGTTCTACACAAACAATAATAAAAATGTCCATGTAAATGTTGTTTTATTGCGTGTTGCGAACAAACTCGGACAATTCAATTATAGAGGACGGTCAACGGTCGGACAAAACAACATTCTATTATAAATTCACACGAATAAGTGTTCATTTCAGAACTTTAACTAAGTTATTCAAGTTAAATGTTGAGATTTTAGAGAATAATGTTAGTGAATATTGGAAATTTAATAAGTTATTTTGCAAAGTGACGTTAAATATGAATGCATTAGAAGTTGTTATTAGTATATGTATTATATTTTGGGTGCATATGGAACCAAACAGTATATAATAAGTATATGAGGCTCAGCCCCTCTAGATAAGTGACAATTAGTTGGCGGGCGTATCAAGGATTAGAATGAAAAAAGTAAGGCATTTGACGTATATGACAGTCAGTAGGGTAAACTTATTATGCAATCTTGTAGCACCACAGACTACAAGATTGCATAATAAGTTTACCCTAATAGTGTATCTGATTTTTTTTTAAATGTCATAGAAACAGGAAAGCATTTGAATTTCTGATGTGGATTCAATATTTATTTATTATAATAGTTTATTGTAAACATTTATAGATTATGGAAGCAATACAATCTGTACAATGGGTGGCCTTATCGCTTGAGTCTCTTCAAGCGTCTACCATTGAATATCTGAATATTGACGACGTATTGCATTCGCATAATAAATAAATAGATATTATAGGTTTTTGACAGTATCCTAACCCCACGTCTAACACAAGCCATATTTAGCTTGGAGCTGGAGGAATAAGTACGACTTTTTTTTATACAAGACACGTCAATTTGACTTCACCTTGCCTGATAGTAAGCTAAAGGCAAAGTCTCGGAAAGAGGGTCACCATCGTAAACATGTACCATGTTAACAGTGGTGGCACTCAGCTTGACGGCCTCATCAGATGCCTTTTCACGCCCTGCTTAAAGGACCCGGGACTGTAGGAAAATGGAAACACGTGGGCTGGCAGGGAGTTATAGTTATAGGCAATACGGTAGGCTTCAGGCAATTTACGTTTTAAAGTTCATACCGTGTAAAGATGTCGAAAGGATTAAATATGAGGTCTACGCTTCGAGGTCGTATGGGTACGCAGCCGTAATTTTTTAAACTAGAGTTTGCTAAAAAAAGTTCTTTAGTCGGGTTGTTAAGTTTACGATAGTAGCTTCTTTATGTAATCAGGTCTTAATTTCTCATAAGTATAGATACAGTCAGCATCAGAAAGATGTTGACGGACAAAGTACTCAAAATTATCTTAATTTCGTTTTTACTCCCTTCCAGTTGATTAATTGTTCTAATATTTGGTACAAATCTATAGTTTGGTCAATAATACCATTTAAATCAATAAAACAGATTGATTTGCTCATATTACGAGAGTTTTAAGATCATTTTAAGACTTCGTCGTCATACAACTGAATGAGTATAAATACTTACATGAAAGAGACTACATATAACCCGTATAAATCTTCTAAACCTTACCTGAAACAAAAAACATACATGTTATTAATATTTTAATACCAACCCCATAATTCTATTCACAAACAAATATACAAACAACAAAACAATGGTATAAAATCAAAGGAAAATCTTCGCCGGAAAACTTAGTGTATACTCAACAGAGCAGAAAATGGGCCGAAATCAAATATATACGGGCCACGAAATGAGTAAGACAAACATGAGCACATTGTGTATTGTAGGACACAATAGGGCCGTGGGCGAGCCATTCTTGACCCTTTTACTAAGTACAGCCGACAATGGCCCGGGCCGATTACATATTCTGATGCAAATACGTCATATCTCGGCCGCAAGCGAGAATTAATTGAAAAGACTTTGTGTGACATTGATTTATGAGCAGAGGGATGGCGTGAATTCTTCAGTTTGTAATGTGTCATCCGATATGAAAGTGTGTGCGTGTTGTTTTTTGAGCAGATCTCGGAGGAAATAAAGGCATTATGGTAATTTTGTTTTTTTTTTACATAAATTGCCCTTGTATAATGTGACCTTGACCTCTACACTTCGGTCGTCATTCCCATTTTAGTGCTGTTCTCAGTTGCATTCAACGCTTGAAGTTCGGGTTCCGCTGTTTCTCTTCCCTTTACTTTGGACGTAAGGCAAGGCATCAACTGTCTAAATTCCAACTATTTATTTATTTAATTTAATAGGACAGCCATTGGTTAATACATACAAAATTTTTGTTAATAGATGCAACACATTATTCTCTGCATGATGTTTAACCTTTTAAGCCAGCCACAGCATTCACAATATTATTACTGATCGTATTTCAAGCTTCGATACAGTGGGTTTCAAAAAGTTAAACCGACCAGTATATCACATATTGTAACATCTGTATAGTATATATATAATACAATTCAATGATATAATGGTTGCCATCCATGCAACGATATTGTTCTCGAAAATTACGCCCTGATAACTCAATACCTCATAACGTATTTTACTTATATCGATAGTTACAGTTAGTATCCTATCCCTATTCGAAAGTTAATAATCATTGGTGCGCTTCGAAGTATAAAAAGTTAATGTTTTTAATTGTTCTCGGGAGCGCTACTAAATGGTGCGCTCCGAGGAATAAAAAAGGTGCGCCTCATTAGGTGCGCCTCAAAACGGTGGCGCTTCGAGGAATACCTCTATATAAATAAGTATTAAAATTATTAAATAAGTATTAAATTATTATTCAATTACATTTAAACCGAAATCAAATCTAAATTAAATTCAAATCAACGATCAAATCATAATCAAACTATTATCTTAGTTTGATTATGATTTATATAGAATATTTTTTTTTGCATTGTGTTTCTGACATTGGTTAAACATTGGCATAAGTTTGTCACATTAAATTAATTGTCATCTCTACCTATTCCAAGTATTCAATCAATCAGTCGGGACAAGTAATATTATTATTATGCTTACCTACCTTGCCGTACCTACCTCCGGCTCCATTCGTGTAGCATTTAGATTTCATTCGCGCAACACATGGTAACCATTTCCAGGGACAAAAATAGTTTATGGCTTATTTTAGAACTCGTAATCTGTCCTTTTACCTTAACTAGATTTCTTCGGTATGCAGCATAATGTATTGCGAGTATTATACGGTGAGTAACAAATATCCAAACATTTTTACTAAATTTCGCACTTTTAAAGAATATTAAAAGAATTAATTAGTAAGATTAGACAGATAGATGTAAAAGTAAAGCCAACGAAGCAAGATAAAAAAGGTAAACAAAGTTTTAGCGGTTCCAAACATTTTTATTTGAAAATTATTACGTATCACTTCAAATTCATTCCAGACAGGAATGAAATTGCTCATAAGATGGCGGAGCTGACAGTTTGGAACCGCTGTGCTGACAGGTTTCCTGTACTACGAAAACGCAACGACAACTATCGCTCGGTTATTATCGCATACGTGTGACATGTGCGACAAGGACAGAGAAAATAATCGCTAGTTATCGCAACATAACTCAGTAATGATCGCTTTGTTTACGTTTTTTCTCCCGTCTCGTTGGCTTTACTTTACCTATTACTATTTTTCTCCAACATGACGTCATCGTCCATCCACAATGAACGTAGTCCTTTCAGATCGACTATTTCATCTGTTCACTACGACATGAATATTTATGCGTCTCTAATAATTCTCCTTGCCTACAAAAAGGTTTGACACACATTATTTACGTTTGAAAGCTCCTAGTAAAAGGTTCTGTTAAACTCCATTACGTTTCGTTTGTAATGAAATATTTACATGTGTTTTATGATTCATAAGTAACGTAATATTAGTTTGTCGTCGTAACTTTTTTGTATTGAGTGTATTATTGTTAGGATTGAGGTAGTGTATTGTCAAATGTATTATTTCATCTTGGTTAGCAAGAAAAAAAAATTAAAAAGATCATTTTAAGTACTTTGTTCGTCAACATCTTTCTGATGCCTTACAAGGTTTGTTAAGAAAGGTCGGGCTAGTAGAACTAATGAATTGTGATTGAAAACTGATCAATTATACATATTGAGTAAGACACTTTGTACTTTTCCACTATATTTTATTTTTCACCTGACCGGTTTTGCCTCACGACATTCTCAAAGGTATGGTATCATAAGGTAATGTATAAATTTAATGAAAAAATTAGAATGATCGGGTATAAGGGATCCCAATAAGACTCACCATAGCCCTTTCGAGGTCGAAGTTAGTCCACGCTCATACTCCACCTTACAATAGTTTACAATAATAGTTTTTTAATATGTCTTGATTTTACTGCTGCTGTATGGTCCCCCATCCCCGAATGTGAAGGCTGCACTAGAGCCTCAACCGTCCCTTAACAGTTGCCAACTTGAAGGTGAGGATAACATAACATGGGCCCTTTTTATACTATATGATGATTATAAGAACCTAATCAATCAAAAATACTAAGGATGATACCACGCTCCATGGCATGTCACTAACGAAAAACTTCACCGAGAGCTTGGGATCAAAACCGTAAAAGAAATAAAGGAAAGAGTGACAACATATAAAGACAGACTGCAGCTGCGCCTCTTATTATCTTATGGACGAAATCATTCCAAGCGTGAGGATACTAAAGAAAATAGTCCCTCAAGACTTACTCTAAAATTTCATTTATGAGGACATGCCACCGGACCTGTACCTCGCATAACTTCTACCACTATTTAAATATTGTTGAATGTCTCCTAGACAGAGAGCAATAATAAAAAAAATGAGAACTTTAGAATGCACAGCGTCAAACCAAGTACACCGTTATCAAATGATAAGACCCTTAGCGTCAATTACATACCTTACATTGCCCATTACAAACAAAATGCCAGAACATTAGGCAAGCTCAAAATTTCATTCAGAGCGTATTAACAACCAGCACTAACAAGAACATGGAAATGAATGCACAAGTACTTAATATCTGAAATTCCTTACTCCACACCACCAGTTTATCATGAACTCTAAAGTTAAACCGTCTTCTGTAATAAGGTCGTCGTTTTTGGCGTCTGAGAGAGGGGTGGAAGCTCAAGTTATATTGGTGTGTTATACCTACATCGGGCTCCCAGTTACAATTCACGATAAACTTTGAGTCTCGTGGAGAGTGAGAGCGTTTAAATTGTCGACGCTCGTTGCTAACCGTACATTCTTCCATAGTTTGTAATGGTAGCAGAAAAGTAGCTGATACGTAGCTTGGTTTCATAGTTTAGAGATTACTACAGACATAAGCGTTTTGGTTTTTAACAGGACCAGCGGCAAACAGGAGTGTTCTGCTTTAAAGGTTCATGAGTATATGAGTTTGTTGATTCCACTATATAATAATGTATGGTTGGTATGGTAATGTAAAGGTGTTTGAGATCTCCATTAAGATATTTGGGACCCAATCCTACCTCTTGTAGCTGGTCAGCATTAGCGGTAGGGGCTCTTAGGTAGGATTTCCGCAGGATTAGGTGGTCAGATGGTAGTTACTGCCGCGAAACTCTAGATTAATTAATTCCACAGAAAGAGTAGAAGAGCAAGTCCTGGGGTACAACTCTAAAGTACAAACTTTTCACTCAACCACAAGTGCAAGAGTAGCAATGAATTTATTTATGTTTTTATAAAGGAGACGTTAATCTGACTTCACTTCGCCTGATGGTAAGTTAAAGGCAAAATCTCAGAAACAGGGTCACCATCGTAAACATGACTGTATTGACGGCATCATCAGATACCTTTTCACGCCTCGCTTAAAGGACCCGGGACTGTACGAAAAAGGGTCTTAGAAAATCGTTTGGAATGGCTAAAATGTTACGTGGGCCTGAACATCATAGTTGTCGAAATTTGGGACGTCAAAATACCTCTACCTACCTCCCCTAATTACTGGTGGATACATTTACGTACTAAACGGTTTTGTCTTCTTGCAGAAAATATCCTACAAAAATCATTTACTTCAAACAAAATTTATTTAGCCAGCCGTATAATAAATTAAGTTGCAAGTGAGCAACTCAAAGTTAATTGTTCTAATTATATACAACTAGACCATAATAACTAACTTTAAACATATAATTGAACCAAAGCAAACCACTAAAATGATTTGACTCACGCTTGACACGCGACAGCTCCACAATAAAAAAAGGAAATTAAAGTTTAACTTACACAGACCAGAAGAAAGCATCCCTACTTCCATACTAATATTATAAATGCGAAAGTAACTCTGTCTATCTGTTGATCTGTCAGTCTGTCTGTCTATCTATCTGTATGTTACGCTTTCACGCCTAAACCACTGAACCGATTTTGATGAAATTTGGTATAGGGGTAGAATAGACCTTGAGAAAGGACATAGGCTATGTTTGGTCGCGATAACCGACATTCGCGCGGGCGGAGCCGCGGGCAAAAGCTAGTAATATTATAAATGCGAAAGTAACTCAGTCTGTCGGTCTGTCTATCTGTCTATCCGTCTGTCTGTCTGTATGTTACGCTTTCACGCATAAACTACTAAATCGATTTTGATGAAATTTGGTATAGGGGCAGATTAGACCTTGTAAAAATACATAGGCTATGTTTGGTCACGAGAACCGACATCCACGCGGGCGGAGCCGCAGGCCAAAGCTAGTAAAACAATAAATATACTGATATTGAGAGTTGTTGTTAATGAGAAGTGAAGGTCCGGCTTTGTCTTCTACACTGACGGCATAGACACTCTCTGTGCTCACAGGATCAGCAGTACGAGTGTGATATCCATCCCATATTCCATCAGGTCAGTAGGCCCGTGGGCTTGTCTACCACCGTTGGTATAAAGAAAAAATACGCAGACTGGAAGAAATTCAATTAATTGATAATTGGTTACATATAATAAACTAGCTTTTGATCGCGGCTCCGCGCCCGTGGATGTCAGTTATCGTGACTAAACATAACCTATGTCTTTTCTCAAGGTCTAATCTACCTCTATTCCAAATTTCATCAAAATCGGTTCTGTAGTTTAGGCGTGAAAGTGTAACATACACACAGACAGAGTTACTTTCGCATTTATGATACCTATTAGTATGGATACTTAACTGATTATACATAGTAGTTAAATATCCACTTTGTGGACTGTACTAATAAAAACAAGTATTTTAATCAACTAAACAAATGTTGCAATTATATCGGTGATTAAGGTGCACTATGCTATACATATCATATATTACGAAGTAAGTGGTCGGGTGACTTCACAGGGAGGGTGGGTGCTACCCTCAGAGGGTAGATGGGGACGAAATTAAACATTTTGGGGCTCTAACGGGTTACGTGTGCCACGGTCTTAACACCGTGTGTGGATAAAGTTTACTGGATACGACATTTGATTCCATTTTCGGCAATAAAGTAAGTAAGAAAATATAAGGTGAGCAAATAAATCTAAGACATGGTAGCGGGTGAAAGATTTTTAAACCATAGCAAGTGTAAACTTAATTCAAGCTTTGGATGCAATCGGAATTGTCACTAGGATGAAGATAATAACAAAAATGCGAAATGTAGCCTATTTCAGTAGAATAATTGTTGCAGTGGTTCCCGAAATCCCGACAGACTAGAATTTGGTCCACCCCATCTCTCCCCAAGCGATGTCGTACAAGGTCACTAAGGGATAGGGCTGTATAACATCAGACAGGTATACTGCCGTATTACGGAGAAAAGGCTTAACTAACATTTTTTTCAAAATTGAGTTATATACATATTCGGAATCAGGAGAAAAAGGCGCATCTACCAAATTTTTTGTGTAATTTTATCTCTAGAATCTACGGAAATGCATTAAGCCCGAAAGGCACATCTAACAGCTAAATTGTTATAGAATAAATTGAAAAGACTTATTTGACACCGATTAAGAAGAAACAACATAAATACGTACTTATGACTTGAAAGTGTTATAAAGAGAAGTCACAAGTGACCAGTTGTGCCTTTTCTTTAAGACGCCAGTAAGGTAGGTAAGGAATGTGGGGGTGTCCTTGCGCTCATCATTGCGCCAATGTTTTCAATTCAAGGTAAACGCAAGCTGATTTATTGGTAAGCAATGTTGCTTCTTTCATTGTAAAATCTTAAATTAAGTCATGATTATGTAATCAGAGGTTTTTGCTTGGATAATCATAACTTTTCAAATTCATTCTGATAACTCAAATAGGTAAACATATAACAGTAGTATGAACAGAGGGTAAGAAAAAAATATGAACTTGACAAAAAAAGTTTAATATTTTAAAATATGTTATCCAATTTTTGGAAAATTGAGTAATATTTTCAACCTACCCTCTACGCACTCGCCTGTTAGGTGCCTACCCGCGCGCGCTTACGACGTATATTATAAGTAAATAGTACTTAACAGTCACTAAAGCTAAAGTCTCTAGTTTTTGTGCCCGATATCTGAAGTTGTGTTTCTAAATCTATTTGAACGGAATGGACGAAAAGTCTTATTATATTAAAAAATATACCTCAAAGAAATAAACAATTGTTGACAATGGAGTTGGTTTAGCATTTTAATTAGTTTATTTTTAAATTTTTGTTTGCTTTGAATTATTAAGGTGCCGTACCTAATGGGTAAAAATGGGACTATATTATTAAGATTCGCTATCTGTCTTTCACCAGGTTTTGCTATTATTTCATGAACCGTTATGCTAGATCATTGAACTGAAACACTTCGTGCGTGAGTCCGGCCCCGTAGAATTAGATTTTGTTCCAAAATCAGAGATAATACGGTGGTTTAAAAAGTGTAACGTCAGATTTATCATATTATTTGAAATAAAGAGTTTTGATTACCAATTTTTTGTTATTTGTTCAATGTTCATAATTAAAAAGTAAGTGAAAAGTCAATCATTTTAAAAGTAACAATTTTATGTAAAATTTAAACACTTTTAAACTCGCAATGAACCTTTATGATTACGTTACAAAGACATAATTACATAAATTATGTGTCCTTTCATTTTAATACTGAATTGTTTTTAAAAAGAAAAGACTTATCTGGTTAGTTGGGCCTTTAAAACGATAAAAAGATATTTTATTTGTAATTATTTTGTTAAGATGAAAGGGAAAATTGGGATTATCTGTATAAAAAATAAATAAATAAATATATTCCTATGCATGGTTGGATAGGTATTTCGATTGTGTACCTTAATTAATAACTTTTTTCTTCCAATAATACACAAAGGATTTTTTCTGCTAAAAAAACCTTGAAAAATTTCAAACTCGATTGTCTTACATTTTTGCTTTTGTTAGTTATGCCTTTTTACAATAAGACGGCAGTATATACAGCCCAGACTCAACCTCAGATATAGGCTCGAGTCAATAAAAGTGCCCGGAATATTATGGCAATAGGCTCACCCCCTATTACATGGGACCTACTACCATTATTGGTGAAATGTGGGTGTCAATTCAACTCTGCCTAACCCTCCGGGGAAAAAGGCGTGATGATATGTATTTATGTATGATTAAGTGATCATGTTTGTAAATAGATAGAAAAGTTTCTTGCTGAAGTTTTCTCAGGACGAGGTTGCGTTTCAAACCGTTGCGTTGGTGTTCCATTTGCATCCATTACCCTAGTTTTTTCTCTCTTTGAGCTATTGTAAGTGCTATTTTAATGGTCTATTCAAAATACATTACTTTTCAATTTAATTGAAATATCGCACCCTCAGTGGAAAAAAGGCATAAGATGAAAATGCTGATTTTTCAGTATGGTGAAAAAACTGAATTTATGGGCATATTTACTTTATTTCCAAACGTAGAAGAATTATTCTTATATCAAAAAAGGAGAAAAAAATGTTGCACTTCGTGTTGTATTTAAGTTAGTGCTAATGTTTATAGTTTATTAGGAATTGTAAAAATAAATTATTATGCTATTTTTCAGAATACAATAAAATAAAAGATTTTGTGTATCAAAATTTATGCCAGACTTTGCCAGAAAAGTAAAATATATTTCAAAAAGTATGTTATATTAAAGCAGTAATGAACTTGTGAATATGAACATTTATGGTAGTATAAGTAAGATTACTGCATTATTTCCTTTATAAAAATTATGTTTGAAATGCACAAGCAATACTTACCCCTTTTTTCAATTTAAGGGCTTGTTAAGATAACTTAAGTAAACAATAATAATTACTTATTCCATTATATGTTATAGAAAAGTTAGCTGCATATTAAGACATATTACTTAGAGTTATTATTTATGACTGCAGGGAAAAAAGGCAATGCCTTTTTTTTATTCACTATTTTTTATTTCAGGCAAAATACTAATTATATTTTGGTAACAATTAAAGTTCGTACTAGCAACAATAAAATTGCACAATAATATTCAGAATTGTAGAGTTTCGGTGAGGATTACTACCACTATTGATTTTTTTATAAACTCTTAAATAAATCAGTAGATAATTTGTTAGGACTAAACTTAAATAAGTTTTTATTGGCTCCGTACAACAAAATGTTTATGTTCTCTCAATAAAAATCAAAGGTAACAAGCAAAAATTATTAACAAATCAAGGTAACGAGTTATAATACATATTTTGTTATTACACATGTTATTATTACGGCTAGGCACCCCGAGTGGTGGCATTATCCTTCACCTACTAGTTTAGTTTAGTTTAGTTTAGAGTTTATTAATATCATTAGTATAAATTAACATAAGCCTATGTTATGGCTATTTTTTATGCAAATAGATAGTGAACCCTTTACAAGTTAAAATAGAAAAGGATGTTACACGTTAGTAACAGACATTAGGTAATGTTATGATAATAGACTGCGAATCATTCATCAGCCTAGTGGTACGAGTAATCGTCTTGTACTCATATTACAGGGGTTCCCCTACTTGGAGACCAAACGATTGCTATGATATACTAAACTTGTACCACTAGCTCGGCGGTAAGCGAAAACATCGCGAGGAAACTGCACATTCATTCATATTTAATATGTAACCAGGATCCTATTGGTCTGGTCTGGGTGTTTCTATGTATAATATGTACGTATTTACAAAAAAAAGTATATAAGTATGTTTATCCGCATTCTAGATTCCATAACACAAGCTATAAAAGCTTACCATGGGTCTAGATAGCGTTGTGTAAATTGTTGTGGAATTGTGGAATATTGTTAAGGTTCACCTTTCCGGTTACGAAGGTCAGACGATAGTCGCTTCAATGTAATTACCAGACTATATAAACCCAGACAAATCATTGTTTAAGCGGACCCCGGACTCCCCAAGAGCAGCCGGACAAGAAAAACAAACATCAAGCATTACAGGATATCAAGAGAGTCCGGCATAGAGCCCTCTCTGCTAGACCTTCTATTGACGAGTCGCCTGGACCAGTACAGTGTCTCGGTGAGTGCTGCTTTAGGTAACTCCGACCACTGTCTGGTCCGCTCCACCGTGCCCATTGTAGCGCCCCCACGACCCGTGCAGGGAAGAGGCGTCTTTGGCACTACTCGTCAGCGGACTGGGATGGACTACGCGACTATTATGCGTCCATCCCGTGGGTTGAACGCTGCTTTGAGGGTAAGAACCCATCTGAGAGCGCTACTGCTGTCGCCGGTGAGATCGGTTTGGGTATGGAATACTATATCCCATAAACCGATGTCACCGGAGTCCGCAGAGCGCGTCAGTGGTTCGGGTGCGAGTGTGCGGAGGCTGTTGAGCATAAACAGTCTGCGTACCGCGCTTGGGTGCGGGCGCGCGTCACACGCGATCCCAACAAGGCCAAGGCAGCGTACAACAGAGCTAGTGGCGCATCTCACGTGCCGTGGCTACTGGCGACTGGCCAAAGCCGTGCAAGCCAACTTCTGCCAGCCCTCGCTGCTCCCGCTGAGCAACCCCGATGGATCTCTGGCCCATGAGCCGCAAGAGAAAGCAAATTTGCTGGTCAATCTCTTCGCGGCCAATTCCCGAGTCGATGATTGTGGTATGCAACTACGGACAATGCCCACTGGTGACCACGCAATGTCTGATATCCATATCAGGTAACGCGATGTCCGTGCAGTACTACAATCACTCGATGTCCGGAAAACCAGTGGTCTTGATGGTATTCCAGCGGTCGTACTTAAAAAATGTGCAGCGGAGCTATCTCCTATGCTAACGCGGCTGTACCGACTGTCCCACAGTTCAGGTACAGTGCCGTCGGCTTGGAAGGAGGCGAATGTCCAGCCGATCCCCAAAAAGGGGGATCGCTCGGACCCAGCCAACTCGGAACAACCCATAGCCGTCACCTCAGTGCTGTGCAAGGTTTTCGAGAACATTATTAACACACAATTCATGCGCCACCTAGAGGATCACTCCTTGCTTAGTGACCGGCAATACGGCTTTAGACCGAAACGGTCAATGGGTGATCTTCTGGCGTACGTGACCCACCTTTGGGGTGAGGCTATGGAAAAGCACGGCGAGTCCCTGGCACTTAGTCTTGACATTGCCAAAGCTTTCGATAGGGTATGGCATAAATCGCTTCTTTCTAAGCTACCAGCCTTTGGCCTGCCTCCCAGACCTCCCTTGCCTGCCTGCCTGCCTTCCTGCAGGGGCGCCGTATTCGCGTCCTTTGTGATGGACGAGCTTCGGAGTTCTTGCAGGTAAATGCTGGATATGCTAACGGTAGCATTAATTGCTATGCAGACGACAGCATCTTACACGGGAGTTATTACGCATATCCTGCGGCCAAGCAGTCTGATATCGCGGAAAAAAGGTAGCTTCTTGTCACTGAGCTGGACCGGATCCTGGACCACATTTCTCAATGGGGCGCTAAGAACCTGGTCGAGTTCAATGCCTAGAAGACCCAGGCATGTGCGTTTACAGCAAAGGTATCTCCTTTCGTTCCCCTTCCCACTCTTCAGAGCCACTGCACTGCACACCATTGCCACTGCAGGATCACCTCAGTATCCTCGGTATGGATGTTCGCTGCAAACTGAGTAACAACTATATCGAAAGTATCATCAAATCAGCCTCGCGTAAACTCGGAATCCTGAACAGAGTGAGACGTTTTTTCACGCCGGAGCAGCGGTGTCTTTTATACAAGACCCAAATTCGTTCCTGCGTGGAATACTGCTCACATCTCTGGGGCAGCTCCGCAAAGTACTTACTAGATGCTCTCGACAGGTTGCAGCGAAGTGCAGTCCGCATTTTTAGGAATCCTGAGGTCATGAACACCCTCGAGCCTTTGCAGATGCGTAGAGATGTTGCGTCTTTGGCAGTATTCTACCGTCTCTACTATGGTGAATGTTCCGACAAGCTCTTCCAATTACACCCACCCTCTCCATTGCTACACAGGACGAGACGTGCAGGGCTAAGATGCCATCCATATACGGTGCAGAGTATACCAGCTAGAACCAAGCGTTTTAGAGACTCATTCCTATGCCGCACCATTAAGACCTAGAACTCCCTGCCAGCTCACGTGTTTCCTTCTTCCTACAGTCCCGGGTCCTTTAAGCGGGGCGTGAAAAGGCATCTAATGAGGCCGTCAAGCTGAGTGCGACCACTGTTAACATGGTACATGTTTCCGATGGTGACCCTCTTTCCGACACTGTGCCTTTGCTAAACATCAGGCGAGGTGAAGTCAAATTGACGTGTCCTATAAAAAAAACATTGTGTCATAATCTCTTTTTAGCTTATACTCACCTAATAACTTCAAAATTCTTCTCGCCCTACTGTGCTGCGTCCGGTTATACATTTCAGGTCACTTTACTTTAAAATAAGAAGAAAAACCACTCAATTGTTGTTGTTTTGCTTTCGCAAATGCGTTAACGCAGGTATTACCTTGACCTAGAAATGGGCACTGACTGTCAAGCGCGTGGATACGCACCCGCCCCGTCCCCCGCATCGATGTATTCACACTTATGTTAGCACTGTCTACTCCCACGCCGCAGTATCTATTCTTACTTCTCGGTGAAAGGAAAATATTCTAGTGAAAGAAAGAAGTAATCGTTCTTATTTTACAGCCGCGCCGCAGTATGTAGTCTTATGTTTCGGCGTATAGAAAAGTTTTGAGGGGAAGAAAGCAGTATTTATTCTTATTCTAATTTATTTTATGTTCATAAAAAGTAAACAGTCATACAGCTGTTATTATTTTCTAAGTTTATCTTTTAGGCTAAGTAAGCGCATTTAAGATAATTTCCTTAGCTAGTTAATATAACAAATAAAAAAATAATCGTGTATACAAGACTAACGATGTAAAAAAAACAAACGCATATAAATCATAATAATTGTTACTTTTAATTTTCTACATAAAATATTAGGGATAAACGTAATAATAAGTAATACGTCATATTTCTCAATTTATTCTTTGCGTTATATCACATAATCTGCTAATCCGTAAGAAAAAATGTAATGGAACCAAAATTCTCAAAACGAATTTCTTGTTTTAATTCGTCAAATTTAACAAGAAAAATATGAAAAAAATTTAGCATATGTATCTTTAAACGTACCTTTCAAATATGATAAAATCGACGAATCAAAGTAAGATCACTTATGCCTATTTTCCACTGGGGGTGCGATATCATGATATTCATTCGTGTTTTCAACCGCAACTTGGTAGGTATACATACCACCTTTAGAGTTATATTAAAAGTTTCACGCGCTGTGGCCCATCTAGATTTGCCTATATCTTTAAAACTTAATGTGTTCGCTATATTTGCATGTTCATTTCGCTCCAGAAATGTTATTAGAAATTCAGATTTTAGGGTATTTATATAGGTATCGCTTAGTTTTTACGATTCTCGTGTAACGGTCACCAGGAACCTGCCTATCAGCTATATAAACTTTTGAGCAACGAGAAATGTAAAGAAGGCGCTTAAAACATATTAGGACCATCAGCAGCAAATTTTCAAGGTGGGTTTCCACGAACACATTTTTGATGCCTGTGCAATGTTGTTGTGTGGGTGATGGCGTGGTACAGGCAAGTTTCAGAGTTTAAAGTCTTTTTAATTAAGTATGGGTTTTTAATTTTTATGTGTGGCTGGTTTGCACCCGTGCTTCACCATATTTGGGTCTGGTTGAAAATCAGCGCTAGACAGCTGTCTAGCACATGCTGAACCTGAACCTTTTCGGCTGGCGTGTGAGGTGCACAAATAACTCAACGTCAGTGAATAAATCTTTTTCTTTCTTTCTTTCTTTCTTTCTACGCAAGGTTTCACGGATGCGGATGCGGTCAAGGACGATCCTCCTTCCACGATGTGTAGTCCGTGAACTCTGTAAAACCTAGCACGACGGAATCTCACAAGGTGCCCTAAAACAGCAATAGACTTACCCCCTAGAAGCTAAAATGTAAGTGTTTAATATACCTTTGAGGATATACACACGTACGAGTGTAATAATTCCGCCATGAATTCGTTAACAACCTCCGTAGCAAATGTAAGACGAATTACGTCTTAAGGAGGACAGATACTTGTTTTATTAATCTATAAACTACGTAGTTAGTACGTTATTAAGGTCTAGAGAGCTTGTCACGGTCACCGACCAATTAATTTCAAGATATTCAACGTACAAATTGGTCGGACCAATTTGCTACTTATAAATTCAAAATGCATTCTCCCGGAAAATTGTATTGAGACCCGAGTTTACCCGAACAAGTTTGAGTGGTGGGAGCTTAGGCCGATCCCTATCTCGTCGTGTGATATTGTATTTGGTAGTTTTATAGCGGCTAAACTCAGCTTTTGTCCACCCGAATAACCAGACGTTGGGCACATGAATTTGGGCTATCTCATTTGTTGAATATTAGTAATGAGTTTAGGTTGGGTATCGCCATGTGACATTATACGTGCCCATTGTTTTCGTCTGGCCCATATTTGGTATGGACATTGAATTAATATTATGTTTACTGATAAAATCTTCTGATATAGGTAGAATAGCTATGTTTTTCGTAGAATGATTGGATTGATTTGATTGGGGAAGGATTATGGAGTACCATATCGCTTTGTAAAGGCTATAGATATGACGTATTTTGTATAGTTTGTGACAGTATTAAATACATTCCTCCCCATATAGTATTGTTATTTTTTATACCTATGTTTTCCAAGGGTCAATAAATATCTCCGTTAACAGCATAGGTATACTTTATTTAGAATACCCATGATGCAATATAGAAATAAGCACAAAATATACTTTTACCACATAAAGAACAGCAATATATATCGCCCTTGCGTTGCCTGCACTACTTAGGTATATGGAGTTACTAAAGCCAGTATGAAATTGTATTCAGTAGCCATTGTGAATTTATTACCCTGCTTAATTTCTGCTCACCCCTTCCGAGAGCACGCTTGGCTAGCCGCGTGCTCCGATGCTCACTAAACGGGTACGTATGTGTTATTGTGTCTTCATTAAAGGGAGATGCCGTTGGTACTGTCTGTGTTTACTTGTAAATAATTTCTACTAACGCTATGCCGTGTCTTACGACAAAATTTCAGAAGAAAACTGCCACATACACTCTTGTACACCAAAAGATATAGTTATGAGAAATCATGTACATTTTATGCTGAGCATGTAATTGGCGGCCTTATCACACTTCACACGCAATCTCTTATAGGCAACCATAGGACGCCTGAAAAATACTAAAAAGAAAAATACAACATAGGATGCTTTAATATTCAATTTCGTACTCATTCCTTTAAAGTTGAAGCATTTTCACATCAGTTTACCCTCATTTCTCCCAGGATAAGGCCCAAAAGCAGGTAAGGGTACACGGGAAAATAAGCTCGCAGCAGTTTCTTCGAATTAGCTTACTACATTTCAAACTAAGTAAACACTTTAAAGAATGGAACAACCATCATAACGGCTTCTGAATATCAACCTTAAATCCAGAAATTAGCGAAATATCTCCAATTTATGATATATAGTCTAAAATCAACAGTATCCGACAGTACCATACAACCAAATACATACTGAGTGATATATCAACTAGCATCACATCTACCGATTCACAAATTCACAGCAATATTCAACGATGATGCGGGTACAATTTATTGATAAGCTGTCAAACGTACTCGAGTGTGAACATCAATATAGCGCGATAATTCTTGGGCAAACTTGTTCAACTCGCTTGTTGCCAACAAGTTGCGAACAAGTTTGAGGATAATTAATGGTAGTTTTAAAGTAAGGCAAATAGTGTTTGTTGTGGCTAAATGTTCGGATTATTTAGCTTGCTAATGAACATAATAGTAATGCGGATATTCTTACTGTGAATGATAAACACTGATTAAGAAGCCTAATAGATGGTATAGCTGCTTAGAGACAAGGCGTTGGTGCAGGTTTTTGTCTAGAGACTGGAGGGTTAGATGGCAGTTAAGTGTGTGTATAAGAAAGTTGAGTAGCAGAGGGGACTTCGGAATTCAAAGTGTAAACTTTAGATGGATACGAATGAAAGGGAGATATGTGCCAAGAACTTTGGGAATAGAGATCCACTCTCCTGCTAGACATTACAAAATTTGGTTCGGTTGGGTTTTTGGAACCGATTACCGTCTGACCCCGAACTCGAGAGGGAAGCTTGCTTCAGAACTTCGTCTATCAGTTATACTGACCGACTTGTAGCTAACTGAGGTCTTGGTGTAATATGGGGATTGGGGATATTTCGAAAAATAAAAAGGTTTATTAACATAATGATTGCTAAGCAACTCTTGTCGTCGACTGTCAGTACTGAAATAACGTCTATCGTATCCAATAAAATACCTGAAAATTATACCTATGACAAATGAAGTCCGTAACACAGTAGTAGAACGCTGAGCACATGATATTTACAGTATCTAATGAGATACATAAAGGTATGATTCCAAAGCCGACTTCATACGACAACTGCTAAAGCATGTAGCAGATCCAGCGCATACATTAGTTGCTAAACTTTGATGTGGATAAAAGGGATAATTGAGAAGACGCAATGAATTACACGTGTAATTGTCGTATGCGATCACCTTCGGAATGATGCCTTAAGACTAAAAAACTATGTCTAGAAGTAAAATGAAGTCCGTAAAACAGTAGTAGAACGTTGCAAAGTTAGTGCTTTTTCTTTTCCGCGTACTAAGTAAGATAAGAACAAAGAAATTATACAAGCGAGCTTAAGGACAAAGTTTGTACGCAACGGCGACGGCACCACACTCTGGCAAGGATTAAGTTGTGGAACTCTTTTTTTAACATACTTGTAGCAGAAGAAAACTTGTGTTTAGGGAGATGATAAACTCACACTCAGGCCTAAGACGTTTTGCTCCCTTTTCGGGGACAAGATGAAGACACCGTGGCTCCTCGAAATCGGAGATGGCTTGTATCAATGCGACGGAGGTGCGACGGAAATGCTTGGTACTTGTTGGGACGAAAACCTTACATCCCAGCGTCTGAATGGCGTGCGAGTTTAGGTGGTTTGTGTCGCATATAATTTCTTCATCTCGCTGGGCAACGATGAGTATCCGAATAGATTTCAATACGAGAATACCGACCTAAAATCTATGAAATGTGCAAAAAAACTTTTGCATTTTGCCTAGTGTGATAGTAGCTAGATCACTTACCTATAGGACACTGCAGAATTTCCTCTAGGTCTGTTCTAGATGGCTTTCATAAAAGTCTACCATTGCTCCGGTTATTCTTCGAAAATATTTGACGGGTTTTTTAATGAATGTAGCTGATCTTGCCAAGGTTGCTAGAAATCAGGTTTTTTGTTCTTGTAATTCTACCTAAAGTACTTTATACTATTGATTGTTGGCACTTGATGGAATTTATTATCACACATATTGAGAACACACTTGTACTTTTTCCACAGTATTTATTATATTGAACCTGACCGGTTTCGCCTTACGGCATTCTCAAAGGTTTACATTTAGCAAAGGTTTTGTACGTTCTAATTCAATGTAATAGGAGAAAATAGAATAACTACGTTAGGAAGAAATACCAATTACGTGTAATAAATGCCACAGTATATTTAAACACAGCCATAAACGGGCGCATTTAAAACAGCCGCAATGTTTACTACCGGCACCTACTGCGCAATTATTACCGACCAACAATGGGTCAAAGCTGGCCATTCGGCCGTTTCCCTTATAAAATCACTTAGTTAAACCGATCCTGTCACTTCTGTCCAACCCAGAGACGATTACGACAACAAAAACAATTTTCTGTACACCTACCATACAACTTTCAATCTAATTTATACTTTATGTTCCAACAAATAAAGTTTTATTTCGATTGATGATAAACAGTGATTACGAATCAATGAAATTAAACTTTAAACAAACGAGGTAAGGTTTAGTTTTGTAATTGTATGCGAAGGTGATGTATTATTGAAAATTTGGCACCATTAAGACGCGGAAAGTGACCACTGCTAATTTGCGAGGGTCTTAGCAATAAACTATTATGCTATATGTAGGTATAGAGCGTACAGCCAATTAAGTCCAATTGGGGGTAGTTATGCCGTTCAAAAAGCCAAGGGGTAAACATTATTACTTTGTAAAACGATTGCATTTCTCTCATTCTCTGTCTGGTATTAGAAATGGCTGAGTTCGTCCGATTTTACACAATGGGGAGGGCTAAACCACATTCTATTAACATGTAGGATGCTGCACATAGGTATATGAGATGGTTTTAATTAAAAATGTAATTTTGGCTTCCCTATAATTTATCACCACAGATAAAATAAGTAAGTTATTATTAATAATAACGCATTTAATAAATTAGAAAACAAAATTATCTTTTAATTTTGTTCGTCACATCGTCTGCACCCTTGCTCGATGGTAAAAAAGGTGTTGCGTTGCACATGACACGACCAACGGTAACCACTTCCCATCAGGTAGGCCGTGTGCTTGTCGACCTTTTAAGTCTAATTGGTATAAAAAATGGAAGGTGCAATCCAAAAATTAAAGACCTCCTTTCCAGAAGCTGTAAAAATGTTGCAAATTTTAATTCATACTCATTGAAACACTGATAGGTTTAATTACAGTAAGGCCGCGTCCTGGACGACGGCGGCTAGAGCGGGCGGCGCGGGCGACGGCACCCGCGTCTTTATCAAAGTCGTACATTTGTGTGAAGCTGTTCTCGACGACAGCGGTGCGGGCGGCGCGGCGTGGCGAAGGACACCGCGCACACCGCCCGCACCGCCCGCTCCGCCCGCTCCGCCCGCCGTCGTCCAGGACGCGGCCTTAGGCAAGCTCGTGAAGCTATCGTCACTATCTACCCCGGAAGGAAACAAGCGTAAGCATATATATATATATATATAAACATATATGTCCCTATATAATCATTTATTGATTTCCATTTCATCCGTAGAATTTATTATTTGCCCTTCCAAAAGAAATATAACTTCACATGATCTTCAATCTGCAATATTCCAAATTGTCTTATCAAACAAGTTCCCTTACTGCCCTATCTACGACATGTCTATTTATTCATACATTCAGTTTTATGTTATAGCTACTATACCAATCCGGAGTCATACAAAAGTCCTTTCCTATTTCGTCAGAAACTATATTAGACCGGCAGTGAATTGCGTAATATGTGTGGATGATTACATGTAATTTGAGTGAATGATGGTCATTGTATGCTTCCGTTATTGCTGTTTAGATCTTTGGCTACTTCTTTGTTTGTTTTTTGAATGTATTTGCAACTTTTCTTGTGAATAATTGTGTTGTTAGAATATGATGTTGTATTTAAAGTAACTTTGCCAATGTTTATTGTGATACTTGGATAAGAATGTATATTACTTTTATATAGTTACTGTATTTTGTGAAAGTGTACGACTTAGGGTAGCTAAATTAATATATTTTGTTGCAATAAGAATTACATAAAATTAAAACTACTGATTCTATAAAGAAATAATAAAAATAAAACCCAAACGGCTGAAAGAATCTAGCCGAAATTTCGTGCAATACATAAGACTCACAATAAAGTTTTTGTTGATCTGAAATAATAAATTACTATTTATTGTAGGAATAGAATCATATGGTTCACGGGGACGGTATTAGAATTCTACTGGGTCTAAGTTTTAATGAGTTCTTTTAGTTAAATGTAATATTAATATGTGTGGGCAGGAATAAATGTTTTTATTATTTGGGTATTTCTTCGAAATTTCATTCTTCAACTGATTCATCTGGCCGAAATTAAATTTCACTATCAGCTTTGTAACACATGTTCATATGAAAATATGGATTCTGAAGAACATATATTTGAATGAGGGACTCATTTTTATACAGCAGTTTTCAAGATATCGACGTTCAAATATTTTGTGCCCAGATGAATCAGAATTGGTGACATATAAATCAGAAACAAAAATTTAAATTAAACAACTTTAATACATAATCAATTAGACAAACCTTTTACAATTAAAAAATTACAGTACTAGGTATACTACGTATGTCAAAAATTCCATAAAATTAACTACTTTAATTATATGGAATGTTTGACACTAATCGTATTTCCAACTATCAAAACAAACGTACACGAGTAAGTCAAGTATAAGTTAATAAAATTACTAAAGGAATTAGATTTTTTTTGGATTTTTCTTATGTTTTCCATCTCTATGCGCTCTGCCAGTGTCTTTTTCTCCTTCTTTTTATCTTCAGGTTGTGGCATTGTTGTAAACTATAATACTTAAAAAAAAATAGAGATATTTAAAGATAAATGACTTTTTATGAATAAATGACATGAAAATGAAAAATATATATTAGGGAAAATTAATTTTACAATTGCCATTTTATCAATTGCGTGATAGTAGGTATACGTTACAGTACAATGTAACAAAAATGCAATTAAATATTTAAACTAAATTCATATTATGAAAGTATGTATAGCGGCTATATACTTGTAGCAGCTATACTTTAATATGTATGTTACAAATAAAAGCAAATTTACGCTATAAAACTGCTCTTTTCTAATCCATATGGTGTTTTGACCATATGAAGCAGGCACAGATGAATCAGGATTTTGCCTATTATTAGGCTTAACTCCATATTCATATAGGCTTCAGTATTAAAAGTTTTCCACATTAAAATATTACCTAAAAGCATCACAGCAAACGCAAATTAAGGTTTTAAAACAATAAAATAAATCTTATAAAGTAGGCTTTGTAATCAGAATGCCACCTGAACCAAGCACAGATGAATCATATATTTACCTTCGTAACACCGGGTTCTCTGGCTACCAGCCGCACGTCCACCTCCTAGCTTGTTCGTTGCACGATTCATTCCCCCCCGCGCGCACAATCAGTATCCTAACTGTATTACCCGGTCAACTATGATCAAGCGCAGCGTACACCATATTAATCAGTTTTATACGCCGGACACTTATGTTTTACTTATTTATAAAAAAAGTATTAGTAGGTTTAACTACCACGCATTATTTTGTAAAAGGATAAGTCATTTCCTTTCAATAAAATTATTATTTATATGCATTTATCAAAAGAAAAACGCCACATCAAACATTTTCTTTCGGAAAATGGCAAACGGACGCGTTATATGAATCAGAAGAACATACTTCAAATGTTTTTATTTTGTACCTAGACAGCAACTATTTCAAAAATATTATTTGACCAAGTTAGGGACAAAGCTAAAGTATCCAAAACAAAAAAAATCAGGCAATTATGTTACTTGGTTACAGAAATACACCCATAGAAATAGAAAATTTTGTCTTTGAAGAACTACCCATTTTCTCTCTATAACAGTTTGATTTAATCTTATTCTGTCCTCCGTGACTTTGATCGATTCGCCATAATGTTCAAAGTACAATGGTAAAAAAATAAAGCAAAATTAAAAATATGTCATCCTTACACCTCAAAACAAGCAATCCGCCTTGGCCGTCGGTTTCATATTTTGCAATATTTTAAACACTTGAGAAATTCTCAAAAATGTTGCTAAGGGCATTCAGATGTCACGTACGGAATCTTTGGAGGGCCCACTTGTCTCACGACACCGCAACTTGGTGCCCATAAATCAGGGCTGCTTAAAACTCGATTTTGTCGACGGCAGGGGTCTTTAGAGCTTACGACATTTTTGGGTTAAGTTTTAGCGAAGTTGTCTTGGTGATTGGCGTGTCGTTGTTAGTTTATATTGTGGGAACTTGTGTGTTGAGTGGTAGTGAAAGATTACTGGTTTTAACCTTGTCCTTAGCTTAAAATGAAGTCCTCAGTTTATATTAATTGATTTGTTTCTTATCAATGTAGTGTAAACATTTCCTATAGAATTTTAATGAATGAACTATTTTTAATGGTACTAAATTAAAAAATCTGTTTATGAAGAAATTGTAAAACCTCTCAATTCACTAGTCGTCGTTAAAAGTTGATTGATACAGTAGTGTCCTATCCCTAATTTCAATTTCAATGAGTCTATAAGGTCTAATAGGTATTTAACTCGATGGTAGACTACGGTAATCGCTTATCATCGAATGAACCGGATGCTAGGTTGCTAACTCGGTAGAATAAGAGTAAACCATATAACATATAATAAACTTACGCCTGTATTCCCCGAAGGGGTAGGCAGAGGTGCTAGCACCCACATTTCGTCAGTTTATGTTTAGGTCCCAATGTAATAGGTGGCGAGCCTATTGCCACCTTTTACTTATAAACCTGCCATAAATACACACATAACTTCGAAAAGCATCGAAAAAGTCATTGGTGTGTACCATGGTAAACCTGGGATCAAACCCGAGACCTCGTCTCATCCATTACCCATACCACTAGGCTACCGCAGATTCCCGCAGCGTAAACCTTTATTACTATTTATGATTTTCTCAACGGTATTTGACTACACCACGGTTGTTGTTATTATTATCGTATCGTTCCCGACCCGTGACCTCTAAATGCACAAGCTTATCTGCAAACACATGTCAGAAGGAGAAATTAGTAAAAAATGTCAGTCTTGAGACACCAGGGGTGGTCTGTTTCTGTGGCGTAACACGTGTTTTTCAATAGTTGTATTATTACGCGTTTTGTCAAATATATTCCCGGGAAGTAAAAGTGCATGAGTGTTTTTTGTCTGTGCAGATGTTTTTGTGTGTTCCTTTTTAGAACATTATGCCAAATTGTATGGATGATTAACAAATTGCATGCTTTACTTCGCCTTACAAAAAAGTTAGTGCGACTTTTGCTGATAACTTATTTTAGTCAAAGGTTCACAATGTGTGGCCATTTTGGCATGATTTTTATAATATAACTAACTGTCGCCCGCGGCTCCGCCCGCGTGGATGTCACTTATCGCTAAATTAAGATTTAAACTATCCTATCTCTCAAGTTGGATCGAACTGCACATGGTGTGCGATATTTATTATAATCGGTTAAGTGGTTTAGGAGTCTATTGAGGACAAACATTGTGACACGAGATTTATATATATTAAGATAAGATTACACTAGATGATAAAGCACTAGAAGATCGAATCTGTAGTTTCATTGCACTATGTGAAAAGAATAATTTTGTTTGTGAACAATTCTAGCAGCTGAATCAAGGGCTTCAAGAAGGGTCCTGTTATTTTTCAGAGTAAAAAAGTTATTAAAGCCATACAAAATAATAAAAAGACTAAAATAAATCTCCTTCTAAACGGCCAAAAACATAAACAGCAAAAAGGACATCAGTTTAAATCACGTTTCTCTATTGAAACATAACTGTCTCATACATACGCTCGTCCAGTGATAAATCTTTTCGTACCATCCAATTGTCCTCAAGTAGGTCATCTGATTGTGTCCCTACCTATTTACTGTCATGTCCTTTGTATTTCAGTTTTTTCCTGTTTCAATTTTCTTTTGTGGTCCCCGTTGTATTAAGTTGTTCCCTACGATTTCGTGGACGAAGCGAATCACTGTATATATGTTTCTTTTATCTTATCTATCATCACATCTGAACCATGGTGTATTTATACAATGTATGGTATAATAAGATGGTATCATGCGCATATATTTCCTATTACGCTTAAGTAATGAATATTTAGGAAAATAGGTTTAAAATAAAATTTTGTGTTGTACTGTCTGTTACGGATGCACAATTTTACCTTGTAACCGTCTGTAACATGTCTGTTAAATATAAAAGTTAAGTACAACTGAGTATCGTTGATTGTATTCAGATGTGATTTTATTTTGGGCTTCCGCTCCTCCAAAAAAGTGTTGATATCTGGAGACCATAACCTGCTGGAGCTTTTTGGCCATTGACTTTCACTGATAAACCGCTTCTTGCGGCGATTTTATTGACTTCATAAGCCATGTTGATTTCCTTGGTACAATTCTGACCTGGTCATTGCGTTCAGTCCAAAGTACAGTGCTAGTTTGAGAAAAAAAAGGTGAAACGTGTTCGTCGATATTTCTAGAGACAAAAAGGAAGACACATACCACATGTCAAAACTGAAGGAGCTATGCCAGAGACTAACCACCCACCTGTTACTGGCCCACAAATATTTACACCAGAGCAACTCATGGGTGCCTCTAAGAGCGCTATCAAGGTAATTGCACATTTTGGACAAACAATATTTGACACGACAGAAGAAGAAAATTATGAAAAATAGGCTTTAGAACAATAGTACCAATTTGAGTTAATAGGTAAAATATCTAGTAGTTATCTAGTTCTTTAGTTTAACGAGCTTGAAACCACTTATGAAGCCTATCATAGCCAGCAATATCTCAAACACTACAATTTACATAGTAATCTCAAAACTTTGAAACAGTAATTCGAATTAAAACATAATTGTAGTTCCTAGTCCTAGACCGTTATAGTTTGTAACTATAATCCTGGTAACAAGGGCTAAATGAGGTGGACATTTTGTAGCCGAGGTACAAAATACAAACGATACGCCCGGTCCGCTCAATCCGGGACAGGTTGGAGTTATGACGGCCACAGGTCCATTTGATGTCCGGCTGAGGTGCAAGGCAAGAGCGTGAGCGGGGAGAATATTTCATATTTATGAGCCAGCCCTCACTAAAGAATTAAAGAGTCGTAAGAGTTTCATGCAAAGCGCGAAACCCGCACCCGCACACGAGCGTCCTGTCACGATGAACTTCCTTATGGAAAGAGAAACAACCACCACCTTTGGATTTTCTACCTCCTCAGGAAAAACTAACTCCCGGACAGAACCTTCTTTGGCCCGTATGGAAGTCTCTAAATCGTCTACGTACACTGGTTGGTTGGTCTAGACAAAATCTATGTAGGTGGGGAATGCGAGACCAGGGCTTAATTGCATGTGACTGCCGTGTGCAGCAGAAAGTGAGTCGTTGACACGACAAGAAGAAAAAGAATGAATTAAATATGGTGATTAAAAGATTAACACTCGTGAAGCGTTATATAGTAATTATGTGGCTAATACCCTCTCAAATGAATTTGGTGTTTCTGGTAAGGTAAAAAACGAAAAAAAGGAAAAGGTGGTGCCTCCAAAAAGGATAAAATCTGTTGGTAGTTAGTGCCACAGGTGACTAAGGTAAATAGGATAGGCCTCCTCCTACTACATCATAGCTCAGGTACAACAAATAATCATTGGAACCGACTAATAATAGACCAGCATTAAATTACATTTTTAAGCAATATTAAAGATATTCTTAATCAAACAGTTCAGATTTTTTTAATTCAGTTATTTTTCACTTTACCTATTACCTATAACTATATATATTATAATAAAAATTGTTATACAAAATTTATTCATTATATCAGATCACATTCCGTACAAAAATTTTCACAATTTCTAGTTCCATCATTCCAAGTTAATGTACTCGACTGTACACAATTGTATAAACAGGTTCTATTCTAAACGGTGAATGTACGGTTTTGTGCCATTAGTCTTCATCAAAGCGCAACTATGTTTCAGGTTTAAGTCTGACTGAATGTATTCTAAGTCAGTAGCACATTCCATTTGGTTTGTACACTAGTTAGGTATTTGTTTGATATTTTATCCACGAAGACTTAACAATATAATTGTTGGTAATAAAACCACTACAAATTACTTCAAGCTTTACGTTATAGATATACGTATAATAAATCAGCTTTGTTCCCTACTCTGTGACAAAACAGATAAAAAAATTACATAATATTATGTTTGGATACGGAGATAGAATGGATGAAAGAATTGATGAAACAAATTCATGACGCTATGGAGAATGGGATCATCAAGAATCCGAAGCATACGTACGTATTTTAATCAAATCGAGAATATATTAAAGAAAGGCCAGGTCAAAACAACAGTACACGCAACCGGTGAGCAAATATGACAACAATTATAAAAATAGAAGAAGCGAAAGGTGCACCCCAGGATCATAGAAACACGTGAGCTGGTAAGGGAATCTCTTACCAGCTCACGTGTTTCCTTCTTCCTACAGTCCCGGGTCTTTTAAGCGGTGTGAAAAAGCATAGATTAGGCCCCCAATCTGAATGCCACCAATTGTGATATTTTTTTATACCACTTAGGTAGCAGACAAGCGCACGGCCCACCTGATGGAAAGTGGCTACCGTGGCCTATGGACATATACAAAACCAGGGGCGTTACACGTGCTGGCTACCCTGAAGAAACCTTATAATGCCCTTCTTGAAGCTACGTAACTGTAATGGTGGCCCTCATACCTGTGACTTTTGACATGTCCTATATAAAAACCTCCATTGGAGAAGAGTATATATGAATATAAAACCTATTAAATAATATGATCAACTTTATTAATGATCGCCCGTAACTTACAAATTACGCCCCTCTATACAAAGCAATACGAGGGTCCAGTCCGGACCCATTTCATTCGGCATTAAGCCTGATGGCAAGGATTTCTTGCCTTGAAATTTTCTCGTCAACCATAATTAATAGGGTGGGGCTCCTATTAGTATGCCCCATTGAAAGCGTGACCCTGTCAGGACATCTGGATCTGCCATCTGTATATTGGAGATTGAGTAAAAGGTTAATTATGGATAGTGGATGTTTTGGTGTTTGTCAATCATTGTTGAAATGTATTGGGTGGATGAAATTTATATTTGAAAGTAAAAAGCAGGTGGTTGCTTGTGCATTGAATGAAATATTTTTTTTATAAATAAATAAATATTCCACAACATTCTACACAACGCTGGCTAGACCCATGGTAAGCTTAATTAGCTTGTGTTATGGAATTTAGAATGCGGATAAACATACATAGATACTTTTTTTTTGTAAATACATAAATATTCTACATAGAAACACCCAGACCAATGCAAATAGCCATATTCATGCATACAAATATTTGCACTGAGCGGGGATCGAACCCGCGCCTCCTGCGGGCAGTTGCGTGCACAACCGCTACGCCACCGAGGCTATAAACCTATGATAACTAGCAAAGAGACTGATTTTTTTAAACGCAAACGATATTACCAATTGCATTCAAAGCTCGTATTTAGCGCCCAGGTTCCATGGATGAGGTTGGCTGGCGATTTCAGCAATAATCGTGAACTAGCATTATTTCAATAAGCAATATTCACGTAGCTTCAAACAATATTTTTGTAACCTCTTTAAATATTGTGCTATGGCAAATAAATAAAAATAAAAACAACAGTATCAAAGAAAAACTAATACGCCATTATTTAGTATTATAAGAAATAATCGTTCAAGTCATAATTGGTCCATAAATCACAGCTCCCGCTCAACTTCATTATATGGAAACCACCTAGGTGCTGAATCAGTACTTGCTGGCTTTCCTTCACTTGCAAATTTATCCAAACTAACAAAACGTCTCAAATCCACATCAAAATTCATACCAAATTCAACTTTAACTCCACGCAAAAGAGACGGTAATTCAAATTTAGTGGCTACGTTTGTAACGTTCTCGTGAAAATTAAACAAATTTTAGCAAGTGAGGCATAATCTTAAGATGATTTATGATATTGTATGTGTGACATTTACGAGTTAACATTTCTGCGGAGGCCTTTTAATCAACTATGCTAATGTTAGGTGTTGATCCCGGGACTCGGGCCTCGCCAGCGAATGTCAATAAGTCCTAATTGAATCTATGAATGAGCGGAATTCGATTACCACCACACGTTAGGGTGTAAATTTGATAGGATGGTATTACGAATAGCATATATTATGTAGTGACTATGTATGGAACATGCTTTTGTGGAAATTATCTATAGTATTTCGTTCACTGTGACAACCTCTGTGACGTGGCGGTAGTGAACGCGAATCCTACGCAGGAGACGCGGGTTTGATCCCCGCTCAGTGTAAATATTTGTATGCATGAATATGAGTATTTGCATTGGTCTGTGTGGGTCTTTCTATCTATAATATGTATGTATTTAGATTTCATAACACGAGCTAGTTAGGTGAGCTTATCATGGTTCTAGATACCGTTGTGTAGAATGTTGTGGAATATTTATTTAATGGTTGATTAAGGTGTATCAGACTCCACCAAAAATTTTCGAGTGGGGCTAAAACAAATCTCATCCGCAAGCCACACTTATTGTTTGACGAAATCGGATTGGAAGGTCAGACCGCAGCTACTTCAGTAAAAATGTAAATTAACCAAAACATTAAAAGGAAGAGTAGGAGAGCGAAACCCGAGCTCCACAACTTGAGATGACACCGGGACTAACGCTTAGATGATAATAATGATTATTACTAATTAAATGGTGTCAGTCCATTTCTCTTAATTTCAATGAGTAAAACAATTGTAAAGCAGGTTATATTTATTCAACAGTCATGAATTACAGCCTAATTCGTTCTACTTAAAACCAATTCCTAAACATAGATGTAATTTTTTTATGAGAGGTTTTATCCTACCGCAGTCAATAGGGTAACTGGGTGAGGGTGGTGCGGTTTAAAATTCAGCCATAAGTTATATTATTATGAGCAAAGCATCTCACGTACAATCTGTATTGCCGTTTTGGGGCCCTTGCGTGGGTCCCTAAAAATTTCCGAGCGATAAGAGCGAAAAACACCTGAATTTTTCATTAAAAATTCAGAATCACATAATGTTTTATACGGTTTTATTATTTCGTTACACAGAGGTTTAAAATTATATCAGTATATTGGAATTTATTTTTGAATTAGTTATGACCTTGTTAAGAAGATATTCAGCGATTCGAACGAAATTCGACTGTAAATCAATGTGGATTTTTTTTTTTAATTAAACCAAAGTAGTATATTATGATATTTTCTAAAGTCAACGCGAATGTCACTCATGGAAATCCCTTAAAAAGTGATTTTATTTCAAAGCAATACTACTATCTAAGTAGTATAATTGTAGCACGACCTAAAAGGAGGTGGATGGACTACCTGAAGGATGATATGGGAGTGAATGTTGAAATGACTGCAATTAGAGATGAATGGAAGAAACACACATGTTGCGCCTTGGGATAAGAGTAAGAGGATGGTGATGATGATGATAGTTGGAACGAATTGACCACGTCCAAAAGAGAGTCATTTCATACGAATCGCCGAAGTACAGTCCAAAAGCTTGTTAGGCGTCTCGTACCGTGGTTTGCAATACTCAATGCAAAATTCTTTAGATAGGCTAGTTAGGCTATTCTACCATCGCAACGTGCTCAAGGCTTATCTCAGATAAATCAGTCCTTGCCCGAAACAGAGTCGCAATTATTACAGCAGGATAACATATCACCAAGCTTTTCGGGGCCGCGTGCAAAGAAGAGAAGGGGAAATGACGAAAATTGTGACATCAGAAGTTTATATTCATTGATGACTGAGCAACAGAAGGAAATAAAAAATATTAGTCGTGTATTGTCGGACATAAAGCACACGAGTACTGGCATTGAGAATTCTATTGCTTTCCTCTCGGCACAGAATGAAGATTTGAAAAATAAAATTGAGCAGATGGAAAAACAGACAAAAAAGACAGGGAATACATATTAATTTTAGAAAATAAAATTGAAGATATACAAATGTCAAACAGGAAATCCAATTTCCAACTGAAAAATGTACCAGAAATGAGTGGGGAAACTAGAGAAGATTTATTAGAGATGATTACTTGTCTGTCGAATAACGTGGACTGCAAGATAGAGAAAAAGGATATAAAGGACATTTACAGAGTAAAAAATAAACAGCAAGTGGAGAAAAATAGCCCTATTGTAGTCGAAACCTCCTCATCCATCATCAAAGCCGATTTCCTCAAAATGTGTAAAAAATTTAATTATAGAAATAAAAACCATAAACTATCTGCAAAACATGTAGGGTGTCGATCAAATCCTGATATTCCTATCTTCGTATCAGAGCAGTTGACTGCCAAGGGCTCGCGTCTCTATTACTTGGCACGGGATCTCGCTAAGACAAAGAGACTAAAATTTTGTTGGACATCGTATGGAAAAGTATATTTGAAGAAAGATGAAAACTCAAAGAAAATATCTATTAAATCCGAAGCACAGATCCAGCAACTAATGCAGGAATTATGACTAGAAAATGAACTGAATCCTAATCCATTGTTTGTAAAGTTTTTTGGTTTAATAATTTTTCAGTGTATTGTAATAATGACCACTGTATTGATGCTGAAGGGTGATTTCAGTAAGGAAATAGTATACGGAATAAAACCTGCAGCCTCATACAGACCTAGTATAAGTTTTTGCATGCATATTGTAAATCATAGCGCTTATATCATTAATCAAATATTTTCATACACACAAACTCATACATTAATACTCACATCATCTTTAAACTTTACACACATAACTAATGTTTTATTTGAGGTTTTTCTTATAGGTGTTATAGAACACAAAGACCGTATGAGGCACACCGCTGGTACAATTTTTTCTAGAATATATGAATAGTTTTTCAACTCTTACTGACATAGATAGCACAATGTTTGCGAGGGCGGTAAATTGCAACATTGAAGATTTGTCAACACACATAAATGTTCGAAAGAAGGACTTGAAAATACTCTGCCAAAATATCAGAAGTGTTTACAGTAACGTTGATGACTTACAGATCCACCTTTCGGACCTAGCGTTTCAGGCGGACGTTTTGATTTTAACAGAATGTCAAATAAACCCCGATAAATCCGTGCCACATATAACCAATTATTCAAACTTTCAAACTACAAACCACCTAAATAAAAACGATGGCGTAGTAGCTTACATTGCAAATGGCGTTCAAGCTAGTGTCCGTGAAGTAAACTTGCGCCACGCATCAGCGTTAGAGATTGAAATTGGCAATGTTACAGTTTTGGCTGTATATCGGTCTCCTTCAAATCACTATGCTGATATATTCATCAGTTCTCTCGATTCATATCTGAAATCTGTTCAATCTCATACTAATATAATTGTAACAGGAGATATTAATATAAATTTAATACGATCAGCAACGGAGAAACCACACGAGCGTAACAATAGGCAAACATACCTGAATATGCTGACTGTGCATGGTTTAATGACGGGACACACTTTTCCTACGAGACAAGACAATTGTTTGGATCATTTTATGATGAAGTTGAATAGGGAAAAGGTATCTGCGCAGATAGCTGTGCTAAAGACAACCATTACTGATCATTGCCTAATATATTTAAATCTATCTGAAGTAGAGATTAAAAATAACTTAAATAAAATTAAAATTAAAACAGACTTCGACGGGGCACTTAAATCGTTGGCAGGTAAAAATCTAGTGGAGCTCTTATCTCTTGATGATCCCAACATAATAACTGAAGAATTAATAAGTAAAATAACGACAGCTTTACAGGAAAATACCACTAAATTGAATGTTCCTAAAAACAAACGAAATATAAAGCCCTGGATTACACCTGGTATAATGCGATGTATTCGAAATAGAAATAAATTGCAAATACAATTAAAAAGTGATCCCCACAATGAAATCCTAAAAATAACTTACAGAAGATATCGGAACTACTGTAATAAATTAATTAAAAAACTTAAAAATACATATGAAAGAGAACAGCTGAAGAATTCTACAAAGAATAATAAAAAGCTATGGACTAATATTAGAAATATGACTCACATAAATCAAACGAAATCGAGTAACACTAAGCTTTTAGAAATAAAGTCTTCACCTCTTGAATCAGTCAATTATGTTAATCAGTACTTCACCGGAATAGGACAACAAATGGCTGAAAATATAATGAAGGAATGTGATATTGATGACGTTGAGACTGCTTGCAGTAGAGATTATCCGCCATTGGCATCATTTGTACTTCTTGATACTGACCTAGTCGAAGTAAATGATATACTGATGAGCTTAAAAGTCGATAGCGCTCCTGGATGGGACAACATTCCTACAAGCTTTTTAAAGTTGGCGAGATATGAGATTGTACCTATTATAGTGCATCTGGCTAACTTGTGTTTTGATAAAGGTGTGTTTCCTACACCACTAAAGAAATCTATTGTGACAGCTGCCCATAAAAGTGGGAGCAAAGAAGAAGTTGGTAATTATAGACCTATCTCTGTCCTGCCAGCTTTATCAAAAATATTAGAGAAACTTTTGAACAAGCGGTTAATAAATTATTTGGATAACAAACGGATACTTTCTGATTCACAGTATGGATTTAGGCACGGTAGATCAACTGAGGATGCAGTTGTAGCTGTAACGACTTTGATTGCCAAATATCTCGACGAAGGCAGGAAATGCATCTCAGTATTTTTAGATCTAAAAAAGGCCTTTGATACAGTATCTGCGCCCATTCTAGTTCGCAAATTGGAAAGGATAGGAATTAGAGGTCAACCGCTAAAACTGTTTGAAAGCTACTTAACAGATCGCACTCAAAGAGTTAAAATTGATCAACATATAAGCGAGGACTCAAATATTACGTACGGAGTCCCACAAGGGAGTGTACTGGGACCCACTTTATTCCTCGTCTATATAAATGACCTATGCACGCTGGGGGCAGGTAATGCTCAGATATATTCGTACGCCGATGATACTGTAATTGTTTTTAATGGTGATAACTGGGAAGCTGTACGTAGAAACGCCGAACAAGGAATGACTAAGGTGGCTCTGTGGCTAAGAAATAACTTGCTCACGCTAAACACAGATAAAACAAATTACATATGCTATTCTTTAAGAAACAATACTCGCTCTTATAGTAACATTAACATAAAAATTCATCAGTGTGACGGTGTAGGCAATTGTGATTGTCCAACTATAGGCAAAGTTGAAAAAACAAAGTATCTTGGCGTTATAGTAGACCAAAGGCTATCCTGGCATAATCACGTGGATTTAGTAAGTGAACGTACAAGGAAACTTATTTGGATATTTAAGCAATTAAGACATATAGCTAATAAGGATTTGCTCACCAGAATTTACATAGCTCTTGCACAATCTGTGTTGACTTATTGTATTCCTGTATGGGGTGGTGCAACTAAAACAAAATTCCTAGAAATTGAGAGAGCCCAGCGTGCTCTTTTAAAAACAATGTTTTTTAAACCATATCGCTTCCCCACAGATGAACTCTATAAATTGACAAACATACTAACGGTGAGAAAGTTATATATTTTAAATTCTATCTTAAGAATACACAAATCAACAAAGTTTGACATAAATATTTTATCCAGGAGACGTAGTGCTGTTACTGTAAGAAAGAGAGTTAGAACTGCATTTGCGGGACGCCAATATCTCGCCCAAGCTTCCTTTCTGTATGACACGGTGAATAAAAGACTTTCTATCTGTCAACAAACCTATTTTGACTGTAAAAAAACGCTCACACTGTGGCTGCAAAGTCTTGACTATGAGGAGACGGAAGCAAGTCTTCATCCATTGACATAGAATTGATAATTTAGTGCTGATAATTTTGATGTTGCCTTATCATCGCTTTCATTCAATGACCTCAAATAGAACCTACACATACACGCTACATGCACGCACACATCATACACAAATACGCTCATACAAACACTTACACATCATGGGTGCACCAAACATAATAATACCAATGTCTGTTAAAATTTATTAATTGAATTTAAACTAAATCATTATTTTGCATAGCATTTAAAACTGACTAATAGCGTAAAACAAATGTACCTACTTACTTACAAATTAATTAAAGAATAGAGACATGTACTTACCTTATAAACTACTATTTTATGATGTATCTGGATATGAGAAGAGTGAGGTCTTCTGACACAGGTATCTTTATACTTAAAAGAAGTCCTCAACAAATATATTTGTTATAGTTTATTGGTAAAGAAAAAAAAAAAAAAAAAAAAAAAAAAAAAAAAAAAAAAAACGTTCGCCACAGGCAGATAATTCATCCTTTTAAGTACATTTCAATCAGAAACGGTGCGCATAAGAAAGTTCTCACAAATTCGGCAGCAAGAGTGTGGCGCTCCTGATGTTACACACGTCCAGCTATTGTAGCCGTTTTCCATCAGGTGGGCCGTTTGCCACCTAAGTGGTATATTAATTCCAAGCACCCAAAAGATGTCAAAGAGTTCTCAAAGAATTCGATTAGCGTAATAAAGTTATAGACAAGTATATTATAATTTATTCTTGAATTCGTTAAGAACATTTTGGGATCTTCGTTAAAATATAATTTTATGAAATTAAAATAATTATGATGATTAAGGGATCTTATTTGGTGGTTTAATTGACGAGGCAAAGCGATTGCCTACACACGCGATCTTATGGTTCAATCCAGGTGATGAAATAGAATTTATATTGACTTTTTTGATCAGACTGTTCTCGCTATCAAAGGGTCTTGTCTTATTTTTCTCTTCACGGAACAATAAGCTCAAATTGTCATAATTTAGCTTAAATGACCCAATGAATTTATAATACACATACATACATACATATATAATGTGTGAATTAAGGGTCCATATTGACTCACATACAATTTTTAATCCTATTCTTTTTCTCACTACCGATTTGTGTTCATAATCATCACTTTTCATAATTTTATTTTTCACACTTTTTTTATTCATAACTACATTTTTATTACCATCACTGGAACTCATAACAGTTAGTGATTATATTTTTTATTAATACTGAGTCTACCAAGAACCAGTTTAAATCCATAACTTTTTTCAGATCTTTTTTCTTCATAACAGTCTATTATCATATTGCTTTAATTAATAATGTTGTTTCACATTTGTTGTTGCATATTATTTCACCAAATTATAATATAATACAATTTTGTATCATCTAAGAAGCTTCTGAGCTTTAAAACCTGTATCATCCCACATTAATTTTGTTGCCATAAAAACATACAACTTTCAAACAGAACACCACCTGTATCTTATATTCACAGACAAAGTATGACAGATCCATACAACGGATGGAAAGGACCCTCCCGATATTAATCTAAAAATAACCCGGTACAATATACCCAGAGACTTCGCCTCAAGGGAGAACGAGCGCGAACTAATTAATAATTCACGTACACTCGGACCGTCCATACTTACTTTATTCATTATGTTATACATGATGTATCGTACCTGACGTCACACAAACCGAGTGCATTGTGTTATTGTGACCTGATTTTGTTGAAAACCGTTTAGAATCGACGACTTTTCTTCTACTTTACCTCCTACCCTAACCTCTAATAAAAAGTGTAGAAGTTTGTGAGGATGGATGAATCTATGTATGAGTGAATGTATGTATGAGTGGGTGGGTGTATTAGTTACTCAATCACACCAAAATGATTGAAGAGATATGAATGATACCGAGATAGAAAGAAAGAAATTTGTATGAAACGATTAGAACTTGGACATAAATTATAAGAATATAATCTCTCTAATAAGATCTCTATGACCATTATACCAGCGTTAATCCAAAACATCCAGAGCTTGCACTTCTGAGTCCAGTTTTCTACTTTTACTCTTGATTATACCTCTTGGAATTGACAGTTTGCATCTGACTCTCCAACCATAACTGGAAAGCGTGTGTCAGAACTTGATTCGTCAATTAGTAGGTGTATCACCTTGCTCACATAATATACCTATACAAATATTATCCGCGACAAGTCGCATCAAGTTAGATATTAGTGTTTAATTGACGCTTTGTTCCGTGGAACTATTGGGAGGAAAAAGTCTCACTAGTTCCGCAACGAAACTTCTTCCACGGAACTGCTGGGAATAAAGGATATATCTCGCCAAATTACGACTATAAATCTTCAAGATATACAGGTGTCACGATATAAAACTTGTGTAAACAAATAATCGTATCGTACGCTGTAAATCACCTTCACGAACTGTGCCGCCCGACTGTCAGTGTCACAGCTCACAGATAACGAATGCGCCCTTTGTGATGGTATCTGTGTACTGCGAGCACTTGGCTTGCTCGTTCAGACGTGTGGGCAGACCTTTGACTGGCTAGGTTTCATGGTAACCTAACTTCATCAATACATACATCTTCTACTTCGTTAATTGCAGTCGTATCATAAACTTTCACGTCCGAGTCTAGGGTCCGTTTTCAGTCGGCGTGCGGTTCTCAGTCGGCGTATGACCTTCAGTCGGTGTCCGGTTTTAGTCGGTTCGAGTCCGACGTAACCTCCCCTTCCGGCTCCGGCAGGGGAGGTATCCGAAGTGATTTTCGCACGAAAAAAGAAGTGTCCCTTTTGTCCAGTTTAACTACAGGTTTTGCTGAACTACTTCGATATTTTCTGTGAAGCGACTGCTATCGGACTTCCAAAATCTATGGATGATATCGAAGCATTGCAGTTAGAGCAGTTGTTGGAATTTAGAGGGCTCCAACTTACCGTAACGTCTGCCATAGATATTCGTATACCAACCAGGACCGACGGCTTAACGTGCTCTTCGAGGCACGGCCAGCCTAATGCCAATACCCATGTTCATGAATTCAAATATTTGCACTGAGTTGGGATGGAACCGACGTGTGGCGGTGGATGGTGAGTTGGCAGCTCACCGTCCTTATAGAAGCAGGCCCATGACGGCAGCGTGAAGCGAGGGATCCACAAACGCCCTCCCTAAGAAGCGGGATAACACCCGAAAACCCCCCATAGACGCGGGATAGCACTCGAATCACCTCCTAGACGAGGCCACATTGTAGCCGTAGGTCTGATGAGAGTCCTGGGACATCCTTGCGAGGGCTTACCCGGGGCTCCCAACCATAGGCTGCTGGGCGTTACCGTGGGGGTTTGTAGTCGGTAGGAGTCCGGCATAACATCCATGAAGGATTTTCCCCCACGGTAAACAAAAAGATAGGAGACAGCCTTATCTCTGCACCTGCTTGCAATCAAGTCAGCTTAGCCATGGTAGTCTTAGTATGGTCATCCAACATCAGTCCATGCATCCAACAGCAAGCAACATCAGTCAGTATGATAATGATTGATTTGAACTTCACTTCTATTGTATTAGTCAATCGAGTAATTCACCCTTTTCAGTACTATTGAATCCCTAATACTCGTCAATATTCACAATAGCCATTTAATTATCCCCTATTCACATAAAAATACCTTTATCATTCACTTTCACCCCTTCGAATAAAGTCAAAAGCTATAAAAAGACAGTTTTCATTTTCTCCGTAAATAAACAAAGAACTGATAATTATTCTCATACGTTAGGGTCGCTATTGTTTTAACTGCCCCCTTATTTCACCCCTGTGCTTAGACCCCTTTCGATACGAGGGTACTAGAATGTAGGGTTATTACTTAATTGAGCGTACTATCTGTTATTTATGTATTAATTGTGGAAATTGTTTTCTTTTGTTTATATACATATTGCAGCTTGTAAAGAATTAGCAATAACTAATCGATAGTTATGTATGAATGTGACATATTTATAATCGTGGGTAGAAATCGAAAAAACGTTAGGGTTAAAATAAGTGGGTTCAAAAAGGGACGATTTCTCACGATTTCCGAGCAAGGAGATAATGAATTTTGAATTTTGAACGATACAAAGAAACTCAGCGTGTATCGGTGGCCGAGTTGATCAAGGCATTCACCTTTAAGGGAAAGATCGCGGGTTCGAGTCCCGCCCGAAAAGTTTCATTTTTCCATAAGTATTCGATTGGATACATAAAAACTAGAATAGCGCGTTTTTCGTATATCTGTATAGTCAAGTAATTGGTCTTAAATCGTTGTCAATATCTATTTTCTTTCATACAGCCAGATTAAAATTCACAGAAGTCATTGGGTTAAACATGCAAGTGCATTAAACATTATCACTTTAATACCATTAATAAAAAATAAACAAAAAACGTAAATTCGACCAGCAAAAATCGTAAAAGTCCGGAAAAAAAAACAAAACTAACCCACAATGACTCACAGTTATCTCACCACATCCTCTCACACTACATATTTTTGCTATCAAATTTAATGGCAGCTAAGTTACCTCTGGCCGACAAAGGCTTAACAGTGTCATAACAATAATTTAAAAGCCCCATACAATCATAGCATCACTGCGAATTCCCTCCTAACTAAAGCCAAAATAAACGGTTTTACAGCCAACCGTCTCATAAACATATTAACTTTATTCGACATTTAGTTTTAACCGCCATCGTATAAATGGCTGAAGGAAAAAATATCCGCATATTACCGAATTGTTTGACGATGATATGATATTTCTGAGAATATCTGAGTGTGAAGATAAAATGGGTTAGTAGATGTCTATGCCGACGCGATCGTAATAAAATATCTAGGTTCCAAATTGAAATCGGATATAATTTTTTTTTCGCGTCTTTATTATATTTGCCTGTGGCTATTGTGTTTTACCGCGTATTACTATAATATTCTGTGGTATTATGGTACTTAAATGTCAAGTGAAATCAATTTTTTATTGTAAAACGTCAAAATGGAAACTTGTATGACCTTGGAACCTCATCAAGAATTGAATCGAATTGAAGAAAGTATGACGTCACACTTCATTATTGCCAAATAATTTATCAATAATGTTTGGTTAGGTAATATAGAATTATATAAGAACTAGCTTTTGCCCGGAGCCGCGGGCATAAGCTAGTTCTTATATAATTCTATATTACCGCGTGGATGTCGGTTATCGTGACCGAACATAGCCTATGTCCTTTCTGATGGTCTACTCTACCCCTATCCCAAATTTCATCAAAATCGGTTCAGTGGTTTAGGCGTGAAAGCGTAACATACAGACAGACAGGCAGACAGACAGACAGAGTAACTTTCGCATTTATAATATTAGTATGGATATGGATTTAGAAGTTTACATTTAAAATTGTGTGCTTATGATATGTAGATTCCGCGCGTTAACACAGAATGCATTAGTGCGTTATTTATCTTTTCTCATAATATAATCATTTCGATTTTCGCAGCTACGATCATGATCATTCACAGAAGGCTATTAAATAAATTTTAACTGAGATCATTTAACCAATATGTGGCTTCGATTTCAAAAATTTAGTCGGTAGGAGTCCGGCATAACATCCATGAAGGATTTCCCCCACGGTCAAAAAAAAAAAAAAAAAAAGCATTGAACCATTTTGCAACTATCTTAATTTAGCTTCCATTAGACATTAAACCCTACGAATAATCTCCTAAATTAAAAGAGTCATTCACAGGTCTATTATGCGAATGTGGCCAGACAGACTTGACAATTCTTTGAGAGCTTAGTCATCATTAGTTTTAAAACAAACGTCTACAAGACGCAAGAGTCACGTTTCAAATTTGTCTTTTCGAAGTCAGTTAGGCTTGTCATAAAAGCTTGATTACTTCAGGAGTAATGAATAGTAAATGGTAAATTAAAATACAAAATGCTTGAGACATCTCATTTGTGATGTATTTTCAAATATAAGGTTAATGGAACTTACTAATCCTCTTACAGGGTTACATTAGGAACATCTTAGGCGAGTATTTTTGTTTAATGCCTTTTCATAATTTAATAAGATATTTTAAGTAGAGCTAAGCGGTTATTTTTGTAATAAATGCCTGAATATTTTCTTGGTATACCACTATTACTCAAGACTACCATTACTATATATAGGTAAGTGTTTGGTCTTGAATATAGTCTATCTCCTCTCTCCGAGACTTGCCTTTAGCTTAACATCAGGCGAGGTGAAGTCAAATTGACGTGTCCTAGATAAAAAAAAAGTCTAGTTACAAAAACAGCTGCTGAAAAAGGTAACCTCTCTAATTATTTTTCAAAACTGTTTATAACAGACAGTTTGACTTTTCCTGAGACTTTTCGAGTGTCATTACACTCATTACCCATTTGTAGTGTGTTGAACCTGATATACAAAAGTTACAGCAGTAGACATCTGGGTGAGATTAGTATTGTTATAAATATTAAATTAAAAATTTAAAAAATCCCCGTCACAAAAACACCTCCAAAAATTTGAAAATAAATAGTGTTTGCCTTTCAACTATTGATAAACCTAGTAATATTATGATTCAATGGTTGCCATATCGGGGGACCCTAATTGGTTAAAAGCACTCTGTTTTATCATTGGAATATTGAAATTCAAGGGACCTTTCAAACAAAAAACTACATCCAAATCGGCTCATCCGTTTGGGTGCTACGATGCCATAGACAGACACACACACAGACATGTCAAACTTATAACATCCTGTCGTTTTTGGGTCGGTGGTAAAAAAAAATATGAATGAGGTCAAAAGTGGCTCCAAATGGTTCATATAGTACACACGGTACCGCTTGCCTTCGGTTTGCTTGACCTTGGGCTTGGCACGCTTCTGTGTGTCTAGATCTGGGAACCAAATTTAGGAATTCAGTCACCCTTGCTACTGCAGCAAATACACCACCAGCTTATTTCTTGAAAAACCGATCATTTTATACACCCACCTTCTCCTTTCCTTCACAGGACGACACGTGCAGGGCTAAGATGGCATCCTTATACGGTGCAGGGTGTACCTACTAGAACCAAGCGTTTCAGTGACTTATTCCTATGCCGCACTACTAATATCTGGAACTCCCTGCCAGCTCACGTGTTTGCTTCTTCCTAAAGTCCCGGGTCCTTCAAGGCATCTAATGAGGCCGTCAAGCTGAGTGCCACCTATGTTAACGTGGTACATGTTTACCATGGTGACCCTCTTACCGAGACTTTGCCTTTAGCTTAAGGTCAGGCGAGTGAAGTCCAATTGGCGTGTACTATATAAAAAAAAACAGAGAAAGTCTTTCTCGCACCGTTTAGTTCCGAATTATTCAGCGTTGCAACATTTCCCACACGCGACAATATTCCCAGTACAATATACCGAAGATTTAACGTTACTGTGGGTAGCTTTGGGAATTTATTCGTAGTGGTGGGAGGTTTCATTGTTCGTATAAATGAGTGTTATTCTTTTATTGTCGAGACAAAGACGGCACTTGGCCTCAAAGCGAGGCGCCAATATTTATACAACCTTCGCCCCCTCGCCTTCCTTGAAACAACGCGGGGGGAGTATGTTGGCAAGAGTTAGCGGGAGCGGCTTAGGGTGGCTTTTTTACACGTGTATACCCCCACAGGGGCTAACATCAGAACCGGTGCAGACCACACGGTGGTACGTATCAATAGATAACTGCACGTAGTAATTGATCAGGATTTTGTTTTATGGGATTCGAACTTGGGATAGTCCTTTGTCCAACTAAGTTGACAGACCTCATCCAAATTTATTACAAACTAGCTTTTGCCCACGGCTCCGCCCGCGTGGATATTGGTTATCGTGACCAAACATATTCTATGGCCTTTCTCGTGGTCTAATCTACCCCTATACCAAATTACATCAAAATCGGTGCAGTGGTTTAAGCGTGAAAGCGTAACATACAGACAGACAGACAGACAGACAGAGTTACTTTCGCATTTATAATATTAGTATGGATTCTTTCATAATAGGAACATTGATTTAGGAAAAATTTGGTTTGAAAATTATAAGAAAGTCAGTTCTATTTGAACGTCAAAAAATCAGTATGTACATTTGCAGGAGGCAGAAGATGGAATAATTATTATTCTTTTAGCTCGGGGGTACAGTTTTGTGGGTACAGAATGGAAGCTCCCTAAACAGTAAATAATTTCATTTCAGTTGTTTAACAAATCGTCATTAAGGGCACATGAATGAACTGGATAGTAGGTAACTATTTTATATTGCTTTATTAACAAAAATACCTAACGTAACTATCTGCTAACAAAAAAGATTTTACTTTTGAACTAGTTTACCCCAATTTGTAGTCACTATGGAAGAATTAAACAAAGAATAGTGTACACTATAAACTGTATTGTTGATGAACCAGGTCAACTCATACAGTCAAAATATTTAAACTATCATTACTATGTTAAATTTTTGTTATAAATTTAATTTAAAAAGGTTAACTCAGCAGTTTAAATTTATTCATATAATTTGTCGCAATTTATTTACAACATCGACAATTTATCATTAAACTTTACATAATGTCGCTAAAGCTATTAAGAAAATTTTATTTATTCACTACCATGCTAAACGAGTATCACTCACGCTTAACTTACGGAACAAACCCTTTAAAACATCACGCTATTAGTAAGATGTTAGAAAACATTTGTGACACTTCCTTGTTGGTTTAATTTTTTGTTACTCGTTATTCAGACATTGTTAAAAATTATAATCAGCGCCATCTATCGAGTGCATTTAAAGTCAAAAAATCATAAAATTATCCTTTCGCAGTCAGAAATACGATTTCCCGACTGCGTCTAAAGTTTACACTTTTTATATATAAAGGACAGGTAAATTTTTTACTTCACCACTACTGATGGGAAGCTAAAGGTAAAGTCTCGAAAAGAGCGCCACAATCGTAAACATGTTCCCGTGCCTCCGTGGCGTGGCGGTAGTGCACGCGACTGCCACGCAGGAGGCGCGGGTTCGATTCCCGCTCAGTGCAAATATTTGTATGCATGAATATGGCTATTTGCATTGGTCTGGGTGTTTCTATGTATAATATGTATGTATTTACAAAAAAAAAAGTATATAAGTATGTTTATCCGCATTCTAGATTCCATAACACAAGCTATAAAAGCTTACCATGGGTCTAGATAGCGTTGTGTAGAATGTTGTGGAATATTTATTTATTATTATTATTTATTATTATTATTTATTTTAGTTTTGATGGTATTATTGATTTTTCCTAGAGTGACTGCCATCTGAATTTCCAAACCCGAGAGCCAAGTCCCCGTTAGAGCGTCTCATTGTGCTTTGTCAAGCAGGTACATCGAAGAACTGGTCAGGTAGACTGACAGTTGACCCTAAATATGTTGGTGCCTCTAAAGAAACATACACCCTAATAAAGTTATTACGGTGTACTTTGAGTCTGGAGAGGATGTCCTCTATGGAATATCTAAGTAATCCTATAAAATACTAAAAAAGTAACAAATTCAGTATCCACCCACGTTTATTCGCTCTGAACTATTTCTGTTTTTTAATTTTTTTTATTATTGAACTTCATGTACACATGTACACAGGCGGGACTTATGCCGTATGCATTCTCTACGAATCGCCAAAGGTGGTGCAGAGACAAATTAGTATCAGTTAAGTAATCTATCATGCCAACTGTGCCCCTATACCTGTACTATTGTCGAACTGAATGAGGCGACGGAGGATGCGATCAATGTAGCTGAGTTTTGGGCTGGTCGCATCTAGACATCTTAAATTGCTGCCATTGACACGACAAGTTGAAGAAATTAAGTAATCTATAAAACAAACAAAAACGTATATCAGCATGCAACTATACTATAGCAACCTGACACAATAAAACATATTGTGCCACAAATTTTATACCCATTAAATTAGTAAGACCATTATGTCAAGGTGATTTAATCACCATGACGGCACACCCCTACCTTATTAGAAACAGGTATAGCACACAGAATTGTCATTCATTATGTGCACAGAATTCTGAACACAGAGTACTGTCCCAACCACGGAGAACAGAATATTACATAAGATAAACTCACGCCTGTATTCCCCGAAGGGGTAGGCAGAGGTGCTAGCACCCACATTTCGCCAGTTTATGTTTAGGTCCCAATGTAATAGGTGGCGAGCCTATTGCCATTAACCGGGCACTTATAAACCTGCGATAAATACACACATAACTTCGAAAAGCATCTAAAAGTCATTGGTGTGTGCCATGGTAAACCTGGAATCGAACCCGAGACCTCGTCTCAGCAGTCCATTACCCATACCACTAGGCTACCGCGGTCTACTACGAAAGAACAGAATATTGTCCCAACTATTTATGTGGTCTGTTGTACTGTTAGAAGGAAGGCACAATTTTTCGGAAGGCCTGAATTCAATGGTAGAGCATACATATTTCTGTTTTTTTTATATAAAGGGCGTAAAGCGTTTACAGCAAAGGTATCTCCTTTCCTTCCCCTTCCCACTCTTCAGAGCACACTTTGCCTTTGCTTATCATCAGGCGAGGTGAAGCTAAAGGCAAAGTCTCGGAAAAAGGGGGACACAATCGTAAGTATGTACCATGTTAACAGTGGTGGCACTCAGCTTGACGACCTCATGAGATACCTTTTCACGCCCCGCTAAAGGATCCGGGACTGTAGGAAGAAGGAATTAAATGTACGTTTGCGAGTGCTTTATCTGTGCAAAAAATTATGGCCAACTGCATTTCTCATAACTTTTCAATCCCAGAGACCTTGATTCCTTCTAGTATTACTACTCACCACATGTCGTGCTGGTAATTTGCTACAATGTTCATAACCTAAATCGCATTTTCCTATAGAGTGTGTCCACATCCTAACTTCAACATCTGAGAAGCGGCTCTTGATTATATAAGAAAACGTTCGATGCTCTATTGTCGGGTAAGGGACGTCGTAAGTTGTTTCAAGAGTCCTACTTAGCTTGTGTTTATACGCTAAATATACCATGTTCCGCGAAGTGGAACATAGTGACTTCTAGGAACATAGTTAATAATAGCTAAATGAAGTAAATAAATATTATTAATGTAACGATGGTGCTTATATGCTTATGCAGTTATGCACTGAATAAACAATAATACATGTTCCTTGAAGTGGAACATAGCGAGCATTAGTTAAATACAGATTAATTAAATACTAGAATATTATTTAGATCGTATTTATACACTTATGTCAATAGTATATACCATATTCCTTGAAGTGCAACGTAGTGACTTCTTGGGACATAGCTCTATCATTAGCTAAATATGAATTAATGATAGGTAATATATTTTTTAATGGTACTACTTACATCTTATTTATAGAAAACCATGTTCCTAGAAATGGCATGTAAGTACTTGTACTAGGAACAGAGTTATTATTATTTCTAAGAACAGTAACGGCATATTATTATAATTATTACCATATTACAATACACGGCCAAATACTTATTTACCAACACTTCTAAGAGGTAAGATAGTGCTTAAACGCGATCCAATTACGAACTAATGAATAAAAAATGAATAAATAACAACTATGGAAAACAACAATTAGTCATAAACAAACAAACAGACTTTCAACTTTGGAAATATCAATTAAGATAACAAACAGGTTTCCAGACTGTACCTTTTGTACGGACCCCTAATGAGACATTTCGTGCTAAACAATAAAATTGTCACCTTTACAAATGTTTTAATGGCACGCCATTTACAGTGTGACATTATAATCAAAGAAGGGGATTTAATAGATAGGGTCAAGCTCCCATGGGTTCTGTACTCGAGTTATTGTGGAATTTGCGGTTTTGGCATTATTATATTTTGCGTTTATCATTTTTCGGTTAATTGTTAATTGTAATAGTTATTTGCGACTAGCTCCGCCCGGGTGAATGTCGGTTATCGCGACCAAACATAGCCTATGTCATTTTTCAAGGTCTAATCTACCCCTATACCAAATTTCATCAAAATCGGCTCAGTGGTTTAGGCGTGAAAGCGTAACATACAGGTGGACAGATAGTTACATTCGCATTTATAATTTTAGTGTGGATATGGAAGTATGGAGGAATAAAATCAGTAATAAATTATCTTGGACTCTAGACCTATACCTACCAGTACTGCCAAGTGCCAAGAGACAAAGGTCTCACTATAATGGATAGTAATACCCACAGAAATGATTTTGGATTTAAGTACCTCCTTAATGATAATTTTTCCGATTGAATATTATACCTAAATACTATTTACTGAATGAATAAACAAGTTTTACGTAAAAATGATTGATATATTTGTATGTATTTTACAGCATTAAGTATGCTAACTATACAAATCGAATACATAGGGAAAAATAATCTTCTCGGGCGGGACTCGAACTCGCGATCTTTCCCTTACAGGGGGAATGCCTTGACCACCTCGGCTACCGAGTCACGCCCGAAGGGAAAGATCGCGGGTTCGAGTCCCACCCGAGAAGATTCTTTTTCTATATATATTCGATGATTGATTTATCATAACTTTCTGAATACTTTTTCAGGGTTTTACAGGCTTGAGAATATCATTAAGTATCAGTAAGGATATCAAATCCCCATTACTTAGACCGGCTAGATATATCACCCAGTCGTGTAACTTTAATAACTTAATCACTTTTTATGCCCATAAAAGACCATTTAATATGAGTGAAACGAGTAATCACGTGTTAAATGAAAAATAAAGTGGCAGGGCAAAATCACGGTAGGGGTAGGTTATAGGCAGGGGTGGCAAAGGGCTACCGGGTGCACTGACCTCTGTAAGTCACAATTGGGGGTGATCAGCTGGACAACAGATAGGTTTTTGAACGGAAATTGGGTATTTCCGCGATAGATAATATCTTTTGTGTTTTTTAGTAGTTCGTTTTGGGAGCTTTTATAGGATAGTAGTTTAAAGCAAGCAAAGTAGTATTATGGGTATCGTGAAAAAATATGTTGTGCCTTTTTGGGAAAAATTAATACTTACTAGTAAGTAATTCATAGTGACAGCCCCAGTGGCGTAGCGGTAGTAAACGCGGCCACTAATCAGGAGGCACGGCTTCGATCCCCGCTCAATGCAAATATTTGTATGCATGAATAATGGGTATTTGCATTGGTTTGGTCGTGCCTCGGAGAGAGCCGTCGGTCCCAGTTACCGTACGAACATCTATGGTATTCGTTACGGGTAGTTGGAGGCCTCAAAAGTCCAACAACTGGTCTCGCTGTAATGCTGTCCTATCGCCTTTGGGCTGTGGAGGTCAGATGGCAATCACTTCCCAGAAAATATCAACGTTTTGCCAAATCCGCAGTTAGTCTGACAAAGCTGAAAGCTTCGTATGCAACTGGGAGTAACGCTCAGGCAAAGAAGAAGAAATAAGTAATTCATTGTTCGAGATTTGAACATAATAATAACCATAATAATACATAGTCGAAAATTTTACAAAATATAAGTTGAGGTGAGAAAACACCGCTGCTCCAAACACCAAATCTAACACACCCACTAAATTTCAAGTTCTTACAGCCAGAATCCCTGCTGGCCAAGAAGTCAAACCGACTAAAACCACACGCCGCCGTCTCGATTCGCAAGTGCCAAGGTATCAGGTTGCCTAATAAGGCATTTTACTCACAGCACGCCTGACTTTGGGCTGTCTACAGTTTTGAGATGGCCCTTCGGTTATGGTAACCACAGTGTCGCCATTTTGCTCCGTGATCTCTGCCTACCCCTGTGGGAAACAGGCGTGATTATTAGATTTTATGTATGTATGGGGTGTAAGCACACGCCAACCACCAACACAATGAGTATGGATAGGATAGGGGACACTTTTTTCTGCACTTAGCCTCTCTTTTTGGGCCATTGTACGTGAAGTACAACACAATGAATATCAAAAACAAAGACAAAAAAAGAATGAGCAGAAAAGTTCATCCTGTTTTCAAATCAAAAATTTGAATCAAACGAAAAAGTCACACACATATATCCAAATTACTACGATGCTAAAAAACGATAACAAAAAAAATATGGATATCTGACAGATTGTGCATACAGCCGTAAAATAAATCCCTCCAATGTAGGTTAGTAGTGTTCGGGGTTCTGGCACTCTCCCGCCAACCATCTGGTCTATCTGAATTTTTCACTCCTGCCCCACCAAAAAACATTTCTGAAAGTGGGTCGCGCAAAAATGAATGCACGCCGAGATTTATCACAGGAAACTGTATTTTTTTACACAAAATCTTATTTGGATTGTGTCATCCTCTTAATCTTCTGAGAGGTAGGCGTCTAATGAATTTATTTTATTAAGCCTAATGTTTTTACAAGGAAAACCGGCTTCAAAGTGGGGGAAACTGTTACTTACATTTCATGGCTGGTTTGAACTTTTTGATAAGGTTTTTGTTTACAAGGCTAACGTCTATTGACCGGCCAGTGTACTGAAGATCCCTTTAAAACGTTCTTTTTAGTTTCTATCCTGGAATGAACTACTTAACTTAATATATGGAAACTAAATATTACTACTTCATAATTATTGTAGCTCTCATTCATCATCAGCGCCCTTTGATGATTTAGTTTGATGTGTTTTTACAGAAGCAACTGCCCCTTAATGCTGAGAGGAAAACTTGCGCCAGAGTTGTCAATGTAGAAGTTTGGTTTTCGACCCAAAGGTCTTCTCTTTTGAATTACCTATATACCAACACACCCGTTTCATTCCTACAATTCAACAACAAAAACAAGACAGCCTCCGTGGTGCGTGGCCTCGCGGTAGTGAACGCGACTGCTACGCAGGAGGCGCGGGTTCGATTCCCGCTCAGTGCAAATATTTGTATGCATGAATATGGCTATTTGCATTGGTCTGGGCGTTTCTTGTATAGTATATATTTTGTATAGTATGTATGTATTTACAAAAAAAAACTATATTATGTTTATCCGCATTCTAGATTCCATAACACAAGCTAGTTAAGCTATGGTTACCATGGGTCTAGATAGCGTTGTGTACAATGTTGTGGATAATTTATTATTATTAATTAAAATTCTAGATTCTTTAAACGGGGCTATTCTAAGAGCTTCTTTAAACTTAGAGCCAACATTATAGCATGTATCTACAATCAAATTATGATACTTATACCTGAATAGGAGAGATGCTGTCATATTTACATGCCCTACATTAAAACAAATATCGAAAGGTGGAATAAAATACTACTCAGCGTTGTAATTTCATGGCTCAGATATTAATGCATTACATACGAATGCAATATGGAGCGTGCCAAGCGTACCGGCGAACTATGAGAACCACCGTACTCCAGTGTGTGAATATCATTAAATAATGCATACGTACGAGCGAAGTTCTTGCATCTCAAGTTCTTTTTAACTGACTTCGGAATAAGGAAGTACTCGTCAATTCATCGAAATACTTTTAGATAGATTTCTAAATATTACTATTATCGTTGCAGTTTCATTCTTTTTTTTTTTCATAAAGGACACGCTAATTTCACTTCACTTCGCTAATGTAAGCTAAAGGCAAAGTCTCGGAAAGAGGGTCACCATCGTAAACATATACCAGGTTAACAGTGGTGGTACTCAGCTTGACGGCCTCATCAGATGCTTTTTCACGCCCCGCTTAAAGGAACCGGGACTTTAGGAAGAAGGAATTTATTAAATGCCATCACGGATCTTTCGTTTCGTATGATATTCGTATTCTGTAATATCTAATAGCTACATGCACCACGCTAAAGATCCGTCACTAGAGACTATTCTATGCATGAACGGATCGAGATAAAAATTAAAAATAATAATAGCCATATGATACCGTATATATAGAGTCTGTAGACAAACACCGACTTCTATATCGATATATTCTATAATATCTTTTTGCCTGAAACCAGTATGAAATAAAATACAAATTGTAGCTTTCTATTTCGCGACAAAATCTCATGACGATTTAATCAAAGTTGAAAAACAGAAACATGTAATAACGTCCGATTACGTCAACAAACATACGTACATTCGCACCATTTCTTTCATATTAAGTAATTGCTTTTGGCCTGAATAACAGAGTCGCGATGTTTCTCGTACGAATTTCTGTGAAAATTGCTTATAAACTTTATATTATATCGTATATACAAATATGAATATGGAGGATTTTAAGAATAAAGACAGAAAAATGGATTATTTGGAGTTCTGATCTGCACTTTTACTCTTCCTTAATATTTACTTGACTTTTACAAAGTGCCAATTGCCCTATTGAGTGACTGCCATCGGACCTTCAACTCGGAGAAAACAAGAGCAGCTGCGTCGTCTGTCAGTCAGCCGGTGAGATTGGCTAGTTCTCCAAAAATCTTTCTCGGCCCATATACAGGTTGGAAGATTTTCATGGAGGGAAAGTACTCAAAAAGTACTCTGTAAAAGGTTGACATTAAACTTATTAATTTAGATTTCAGGGATTTCCTTTCACTTATTTTACTATGTTTGTTAGACAGATTTGTTCCTTATGATTACCACTATCGATTAAAGCTATAAAAATAAAGGAGTAGATTTTTTTGGGTTTGAGTCGGTCCGATTACCGGTTGCGTCAAGCGAGTTTTCGAAAATCTTTGAATGCAGTTTTGTATATATAAAAAAATAAAGGAATGTTTCCTTTGAGAGAAATTCTCTATCTCCAGTATTTCGAGCACTTCCCCTCCACGGGGCATGAAAATCTTGCACCCTGTATACAGTTTTTACTCAGACAGGAGTGCTCCTACAGATATTTCAGCCGTTTTCATTTATACGTACCTATAATATCCACGGATCCCAAAAAATTCTAAAAATAATGACTTAAATATATAGCATAAAATTCAAAATTACCTACTGAAAATTCATACAAAAACATACGCAACATAATACAAACATAAAACATACAATGCAAGAAGCAAAACGAATTAATTTAACAGCTATGGCGGGTGGCACGTCGTCAATGGCTTTTCTTAAGTTTTATTTGATCAATACAAACAAAGTTTGTACAAATCCCACACGCTCGCATGTAGCACTCACTGGAACGTTACCTCAACCCAGTCGAAGGGAATACGCTTTGCATATATATAAGACTGATTGAAATTTTACGCTCACAAGAATTTTTACGCATATTTTAGGACCGTTTCGCAATTTCACACCCGTCCTAATAAAGTCGTTGGTGAACGTGTATTTTGCGTATAAATTTTTACATTTCCTTATTTTGTAAGCATTAAGAAATTCGTAGATATACCAACAGTGTAGGAGACTGGATTAGAATGTGTGATCGATACGTACCGTACACTAGGGTTACTTTATTACAACTGGGTAACTTTGGGAACATTTGAATTTTTTTTGTAATAAACCTTATTATAAATCGTGCCTGCCCTTAATCTGTTCTATTTCTTACGTTTGCTTTGTGCGATTGAAAAAAAAATTACAAATTTTAAACGGTACAAAAGTTACCCAGTTGTACCAAAGTTACTGAGATGTACCAAAGTTACCGAGTTGTCATAAAGTAACACCAGTTTATGGTACCTCTTTTTGATTTGGCGACATCCTGAAGAGTACGATTTTATCTTCGATTTTGATATATCAATGTAAGGCATTGTATTTACAAACCTTTCTGTTTGGTATTACAGATTCTTAGAAACCTTTTCGGCTTTGTGAACTGTTTAGATATATCCTCCTATAAACATAATTGAAGGCAATATAATATGGTTGTAAGCGTACATCTGTGTACAGCCTCCTTTTGAAATACCCGTACATGATATTATTTCTTTTGAAGAGTAAGTATTTAATAAAACATGTAATACTGCGAAGAATAACACAGAACGGTTACTATAAGAGATATGTGCAGAAAATTTAAGTAAAACAATTTTGTATTGTTCGGTGATGTTCTATGCCTAAGTTGTACAGTTCAAATGTAACTGATTTAATTTACCATGATAATCTACAGAAGCAAAACAAACTATTTAAATTGCTTACATTTCACCTTGCCACGTTCTCAATTTTTAAGTTGGAACACTCTTTACACCTCCAAAAACAAAACAGTTAGCATAATAAATGCTATAAAACATTCATTCAAAAATTAAAGGGATCAATATTTTTCAAGTTTTATGAAAAGACATTAAGTCTACCTGTTTACATCTATGCATGAAGTATAAATGAAAAAAAATATCATTATAAACAAAATGGTCCTGAGGATTGCACGACGATTCCTATACAGTATGGAACACTTAGATTATGAATATAGTTTGATTCTTTATTTATATGCAGAAGAATTTGTAAACAGAATAGTTAATAGTACTAGCGTAGCCACACCTCAAAATATTTATGTATGTACTTTGATTATTCCCGCGGATTTTCAGGTTGTGGAAATTCTTTCTTGTTACAATGTTCTCAAGAGACGTTTTTTACAGGATCATTAACACCTAATGTCCAATGTCAGAATATCCGAATGTTGAATTAATCACATACCAGTTTATAGGTCGGTAGTATATTTGACAATTCAATAATAGGAGCTTTAAAAACAATAATTGTTTCTAAACATCTCAGAACCGTAAACTACGATGGAGATCTCAAGAAAATAACGTGCAGTAACTATTTATCTGGCGGAACTCTTGTGCACAATTCAACAAATGCAAAAGGTAAAAATACTGAATGTTTGAACATTAACATTTTCATTGTTTCGCCCCTAGCAACTTATATTAAACCGTTGAGGGACATTAGAACTTATAACACTTGAACGTAAACTTGCAATACAATTACAAACTTAAGTTTTCAGTTTGTGGAAAACAATAGTCGCATCTATTTCTTTTACTTTAGTGTTTATATTACCTTTGACATTATTATCTTCAAACGCATGTTTAAATTTGTGTTTGTTAGAAGAAAGCATCCATTCATACAGGAGGGATGCGCCCTCAGTCAGCCACCCCACATCGGCTGTCGACGTAATTTTTTTAATCATGTTTTATACTCGTATTAATTTACTTAACGACCATCTTAGTTGGAAGTTTTTTTGAATATTTGCTTGACTACGTTTTCGATGAATATCAAATGAGGCTTGTACTCTATAAAGAAGTTGCAAGGTATGGCTGACTAAAGTATTCGAATGAGATATATTTAAATTATGCTTCGTAATAAGCATGCTTGAGTTGAGTACTAATTTCAATGTTGTTCAAATAGATCAAAGGAAGAATTTGTTTACGCGTTATAGATGATATTTATGAGAACTTGAATTGATAATATTCTTTCTTGAAGTCAATTTGATTCCATTAATAGAAAAAATAAATTCATTTAATACAGAAAAATCACTCAATGAAGTAAACGAAGAATAAGGAAATCATGTTAACAAATATCAAAGAAATAGTAAGTAATACGAACCAAGAGCCATCGAACAATAATTTCATTAAACAAAACATGACTCATACTCATCTGCTAATGTGACTACTGCATACGCAGTTTAGTCAATGAATTTGATTTTCGAATCTAACTAGGTATAAATAATACTAATAAGAATGTAGGTAAAAGAAGAACAAAAAGTCAAACGATGGTATCATTGACTTTTAAATCTGGTCAATTTCTCCCTTTTTGCACAAAATGATTCCTAATAATGTATGACTTGATATGACTAAAAGAATTGAAACAAATAATTAATCACGTCACAATGTGATACTAATGACGTCAAAAACCGAAGAAACAAAAACAATGTACAGCAAATATTGATGATCGAACAAGAAATGCAACTGTTGTATCTAATGAGCCACTTTATCTACGAAGAGGTCTCCATAAATCCATTAGAAAACAAAAGGGAGGGAGTTTTGAATATGACTCCAAAGAATTTGGCATTTGAATCACAAAAGACGATATAAAATTTACAAATTGTTGCAATAAAGCAGCAGAGGAAGCGGAAACTTAGGCCATAGAATTATGTACGAGTGAAGGTAATAGGTTTTTGGAACAATGTAAGTTAACATTTATTGTTATTCGAGCCGTCAGAGCAGAATAGGGAGGCATTGGGGCTAGTAATGCGATTTTATTCAATATAAACCTACAATTGTTAATTCTAAGGAGCTTTACTACGTTTGGTCTAAATGATGAAAGAAGTCTGCTGAATATTTAATATGTAATTTCGTTCAATTCGATAGTTCTATGAGCTGTTCGGCTTTTATTGTGAATGCATATTTGTTCATAACATCTTAAAATTTGAAATAATACGCGAATTATGTTTACGTATGGGATTTATTACCAAAATTATCGCGGGTAGTGTAGCAGTAGCGATTTACCTGTTGTTCTATATTTCAAATTCAATTGGGAAAGTGTTACATTATGAATCTATTGAGAATTTCTTAATAACGTTTGTCAAGACTAAAGCTGTAAATTGTAAATTGTTGAAAGCAACGTTGACATATTGGGCCTAAAATGGTTGGGTTGTGGGTATTTTATAAAAATAACTAGATTTTGCCCGCGGCTCCGCTCGCGTGGATGTCGGTTCCCGGCAATTATTCGAATTTTTCTCAACGTACAAACCTTCCCTGGACTTCCACAAATAATTCAAGACCAAAATTAGCCAAATCGGTTCGTGCATTCTGGAGTTATGGCGTCAGGAAGGAAAACCCGACTTATTTTTATATAGTAGATAATGATGGTAAATGAAAAAGGACCTTTCAATTCGAGCCAGTTATTCTACGGAGGTCTAGCTAGACACACTTGTATACATAACTTCTACGACTATACTTAAACTACTTATTTATATCTGACTATATAACAAAGATGTATCTATTTAACAAAATTGACCTTCAACAATTTTCAAAATCGCTAAATCCTACAGTTTGGACTCGACGGTCTTCAAGAACACGGGAGGTAAAATTCTTGAGGTGTTGTTTGCCCTAAAGGCGATTTACTTCAAGTGTCTGTTAAGACGATAATTACAAAAGTTTTTTAATTAGTTTAATTTTGCCGTAAGCCGACGGAGATTTTTGAAGCTTTAATGCATTACGATACGTTAAAAGGCGGACTAAATAGGCTCTTCTTTTAAAAGTATAGGAGCTTTACTGAAAGGTATTTTCGTGGTGATTGCTTTATTTTTGTATCAGTATTTTTAGGCTGGATTTAAAAAAGACAAAAAATGTCGAGGCTATAATATAAAATGCGTGCGAAGAATAGTCATTTGAACATTGTAATACCTATTCGTTCACGTATTTTCCCGAATTGGTAAGCAATTGCACAGAATTGATAATAGTTACTGACAATAGTGTAAAAACGTTCAAACTATGCTATATTTATCGTTTCTCTTACCGCTGACCAGTTGACGGTAACAGAATCATCCTCTACTACGTAGAACCAAAAAATATCGTTAAAGAATTATAGGAGTTGTTATATGAGAATTTCACTACCAATAATACAGCATATCTTCTTGATAATACTCGTAGTAACCACAATATTCGAATAACATTATCAATTGCTATTTAATAGAATTTTGGTTGCATTTCGAAAGCAATCAACAATAAAATTGTGTTGCCAATGTAGGTTTTTAAAATAATAAAAGCCGTATAGGTGGAGGTAGAGGGTATGCCTGTTCAGTTAGAAAAGACCGGCGCGACCGGAGACGTACCGTCCCTTCTATTCATTTCATTGACTTCCAGTTGCAGAATGCTCCAATTCGTACGGTTTGTGTGTGGACCAGAAACTTTACCTGCCCTTCTATCTTTTTTAATTCCAGCCTTTCCTCATCTTTCCTTCCTTAGGGTAATAACGCATGAGTGACACCTCTGGTATTGGTCACTGTAACAGCTTACTATAAGGTAGATTATTAAATTATGTTTAAAAATGTGTACCAGGGGCATTATTCTAAGTAACATCGAGTTTTAAACGCAGTCGTAACGTGAGATGATGGTGGATTACAGTTGGTTAACTTAGAAGAGACGATCAACGAATCGGCTGTTCAAAATTGAAACACAGTAACTCATGAATTCAAAATTGTTCAGGAGACGCAAAAAACAGGTTGATCACTTTGATCGCTTGCCCTAAGTAAACTATCAAAGTTAGAGATAGACCAAAGAGAAGAGAAGAGAGTTGGACCAAAGTATGCGTTATAGAATCATTTACGATCGGTAATAATCTAAATTGCAATAAAATTAATAGTACAAATTAAAACTCGTTTACTTTAAAATTATTTGTTTATTGTTAACCATTATTAAGTAATAATCAAAAACAAAACACAGTAAGTTTAGTTGCTAGGTTTTAAATTTGTCAAAAATGTTAAGTTTAATAATCTAAAACTATTTAAAAATAATAGCTTCTCATGTGAAATTGGGCACAACGGAACCCAGTATCTTTCAAAACCAGTCTTTCTGGTCAAATTCGGTCAAAAATGTTTTAGTGGAAATTAAAAAATAATGTTAATATAATTATTATGGAAACCTTCTTATTATTATTATCTAAAGTTTTACACGTCTCGTAGCGTCGTGGGCAATATTAATGAAATAGAATGTTGATTAGAGAACATTTTAAATACAATATATATAAAAAAGAAATTTTTTTTGAAGACTTCACTCCACGTGGTATGATATCTGCAACAGGAGGAAGTATCGATATATCGAACTTCTTAATTAGAAAGTTAAGTTCTAAGTAAGGCTCTTCAAAATCAATCTTGTATAAAAGGTATACTATATAGCAGGTATACTCTGCATCGTAAATGGATGGCATCTTAGCCCTGCACGTGCCGTCCTGTGAAGGAAAGGGGAGGGTTGGACTAATTGGAAGAGCTCGTCAGAACATTCACCATGGTAGAGACGGTAGAATACTGCCAAAGACGCAACACCTCTACGCATCTACAAAGGCTCGAGGGTGTTCGTGACCTCAGGATCCCCAATAATGCGGACCGCACGTTGCTGCAGCCTGTCGAGAGCATCTAGTAAGTTTTTTTTTTTTTTTTTATATCGGACACGTCAATTTGACTTCACCTCGCCTGATGTTAAGCTAAAGGCAAAGTCTCGGAAAGAGGGTCACTTTGCGGAGCCGTCCCAGAGATGTGAGCAGTATTCCACGCAGGAACGAATTTGGGTATTGTATTAATAGAAGACACCGCTGCTCCGGCGTGAAAAAACGTCTCACTCTGTTCAGGACTCCGAGTTTATGCGAGGCTGATTTGTTGAAACTCTCAATATAGTTTTTGTTATTCAGTTTGCCATATCGAGGATATTGATGTGATCCTGAAGTGGCAGTGGTGTGCTCTGAAGAGTGGGAAGGGGAAGGAAAGGATATACCTTTGCTGTAAACGCACATGCCTGGGTCTTCTCGGCATTGAACTCGACCAGGTTCCTAGCGCCCCATCGAGAAATGTGGTCCAGGATCCGGTCCAGCTCAGTGACAAGAAGCTGCCTTTTTTCCGCGATATCAGACTGCTTGGCCGCAGGATGTGCGTAATAACTCCCGTGTAAGGTGCTGTCGTCTGCATAGCAGTGAATGTTTCCGTTACAGAGCATGTCATTGATATGCAGAAGAAAGAGAGTGGGCGAAGATTCCGACAACTGGTGTAACTGCAATACTTCAATATCGCCAATGGGTTGTGGAGGTCAGTTGGTAGTCACTTCACGGAAAAGGATGAAATTCAGCCACGTAGTTAGACTGGAAGTCCCCCGGACCCTGGACTCTGAAATAAAGGCCTCAGATGCGACCAGGACTAATGCAAGGAGTGTGATGACGTACAATCATGCCATTATTATAAAATTAGTATTTATAGGAAAAAAATAGAGAATTTGCTGACTTTGAATCACCTTACAAGGCTTACAAGTCCGACTTACTAAATTGATTGAGAGCATTTAATATGAATAACCCAAATTCAAAACAGAGTGTCGGGCCGAACAATTTTAAAACCTAGTAAGTATGCAACTCTTACTAGGTTTTTAAAATTGTTCTCGGATTTACTATGTTTTCAATTAGTACTTTTGATAACTTTGTACGTATGTTACAAATTACCTCGACTTGCCAGGTGACTAACTAGAAAACTCGTACGAAAATGGGTGTTTTAAGCAGCCCAATCTATCGAGTATGCCTAGTAAGTCAAAAATTTAGAAAAAAACTACTTTTCAAAGAAATTGAGTTACTAGGTTTTAATTTTGAACAGCCGTAATGTGTAGGCATTACATTTTAAAATGCGCGTATTTAAGAAACAGTTTGTCTGTTAGAATAAGGAGCCAGAATTTTTGCAAGTAAGCCAGGCTTTACTTACTCCAAGGGTAAAGAGGCATAACGGTGAGTTGGTATGTAGTTCATAAAAGATTTATGCTCTGTACTTATGAACTTTTATTTTTAATTTACTAGAGTTTGTTCGGAAGGTTCCAGAACAAGTTACAACTCCGGTCCGGAAGAGTGGTACGCACAGCCAAGCACGGCGTGACATCAGCGAAGTTTTAAATTTAATTAAAGACAACTTTGGGGAAGCAGTGCGACTGTAAACAGATTATGCGGATACAGACTAGCGGGTACACGGACAAATTAGAGCGACAATTATTTGAAACTATGTGTATAGATGTGGCATACTTTAGAATTACCCTTCATCGTGATTTTGTCCCTTAAAATTCAGTGGGACAGTTGATTTTAACATATTCGCAAGATTCGGTCAGATGTTTTTTTTTTAATTCGCTTGAGTTTACCTTAGTGACGAGAATTGAAACAGTTATGCTGAATGCCGAGTTATTTTGGCAGTCAGAACAAATAAGTGTTGCATGAGTGATGTATCAAATAGATACATAAAGTGATTGTGAATTAACAGGCTAGTTGACCTCGCAGTAAATACAGCAATCAAATTTATTCACAGTATGTCATCAATATTTTTCAATCGCAATATTTTGTCACTACTAACATTAGCAGCTTTTGCGGTTCTGTTTGAACCCTGTTCCTGTTCTCACGATCTTTGCCAAATTTCATCCAGATCCGTTTAACAGTCCTAGCCTCTTATTCTAATTGACAAACCGTTTCTTAACTAAGCGAAAGCCAACACCTTTGAATCGGTCGTCATCGTCAACAATTGTAACCCACTGTCCTTTCACATTACAACCACGTTTGAAACTCGATGTCACTAGAATAATGTCCCTAGAACAATTCTTTTGGCAATTGAGTACATCTATTTATTCTTACATTACAGAATAGTTTAGAAATATTAAAACGCAGCATCATACCCGCTCGTCTGCTCAGCCCGCTATGGCCATGTGTTGCCATGATACAGATGCACTTCAACTATTGCCCGCGCACTTTTGCATAAACGCAACATGACGACACTCGCCCCCCTCAGCAGAATCCATTATTATTATTGTCTATACTTTCTAAAGAACACATGAATTTTTGGATGGAAACATATAAATTCTTTAATAGGTTAGAGAATAAGCATTGCCATACAATGTGGCAATGCTGCCAGTCTTCTGGGAACGCTGCCACAAGAGGCATGCCATGCGGAGGAATTCTACGACGCGTTCTAATTTTAGTCTTAGTTTTAGTTTTTAAATGGTTTCTTTTATTTGATTTCAAGTCGTTAAAAAATAATATTGGTCTTCTATAATTACAATATAATTTTGGTAATAATGTAGTTTTGGTACTACTATTGATGAGCAAGAACGTGTGGTGAAGGACGAAAAGCCAAAAGGCGGACCCCAAGATTCGAAGTAATTTACTCAGAAGCATTCGGGACACCAGGCTGTAATGATGATGATGATACATTTTTTCAAAAATGTGTTGATATAGGTACAGTCGTATACATTATTTTAACAGTTTATCTTACTCAATATTATAATTTCTGTATAGTACTTATTCGGCATGATGAACAAATAGCAGGGTCGGTAACATCAGCTTTGTCGACATTTACTTATGACAACGTTTACCTGACAAAATTCTATCACCTTTTTAGCGTTCGGAATTTTTGAGGAAAAATCTTGAACGGAGAGGCCGCTCGGCTTTAATGCGGTAGTTCCCGTTAATTTAAAAAGGGCCTGCCCTATTACAGTTTACGCGAAAACATAAAACTCACGACCCAATTTGGTAGAAAGAAAATTTCTCCTAAAATTACCTATTCGCAGCCCGGGCACGTGTACTTTGAGTTTCATAAGAATCGTTGGTTTGGTGAAGCAAAATCTAAAATGTAAAGAATTATTGGAACATAACAAAATATGACCGGACGGGTTTACCTCTATAAATCGTTTTACATCTGCTATAAAGTAATGAGATTTAACCCTCCCATTCGCGTTTACGACATACCCGCGCCGTCTAAATAGATCAAAATATATTTTTTTCTATAGGAACTTCTTTGGGAAATATACGGGTTGTTATTGAGAGCGTTTAGCGTAAATGAAGGACATTCTGTCAATGTAATGGATGAACACTATGATGTCACTATGATGTAAATAATACGCGGTTATGACAGAAAATAACAACCTTGTTTTATTTCTACGAAAAACTAAAGGTTCATTTTGTTCACAGTGCTATTAGATTACAAAAGTGGTATTGAATGTTACATAATATATTTACTGGTTTATTCTCACTCCTTAGTAATGCCTGCTATCCATCTAAGTACAACTTGATAGTTGGTGTGAATGGGACTCCAACAAGTTCTTCAGAGCTCAAATCAGTCTCATTTAGAAGTCATTTCGTGTGCTATTTGAAGGAACATTTTTAAGGAAGGTTATCATCTGTTTTATGGTTCAAATAAGTCAAATAATTTCATTAGTAGGAGTGCCTCACGTTAAGCCTTGACCGTATACGTCGCCGCGTAGGTTCCGGTTGTCATACGAAAATCTACAGCAGTTGTTACGGGTATTTGAAACCTTAAAAGTCCTACAACTGGTCTAACTGCTTTGATATCACTAACGTGCTCTGGATGTCAGATAGCAGTCTCTTCACGGAATGGATCAAAGTAATAACGCGTTGCAGATAAAATGGCAAAAATGAATTCCTAGATACGGATCCCGGATACGATCGGGATTAATGCAAGGATGATGACCAAATGCTGTAGTTGGAGAGTTTATTGTCTCCTAAGATTCAGAGGAAGAAAATGTATCCTGCGCTTTTCAATTCAGGAGTTATATCCGCATGTTGTATTGCATAAACTGTCATTGGGCAGAAATTGGGCACTTTATCAGCACAGAGTCTATAAACAGTCAAAGCTTACCCCACGCTACGTGGCGCCATAAATATTGATAACCAAATACACTTCTGACAATCCCCTCGGGGATAGTCAGGCGTGAGTACATTAATTTGACCTGAATGTACAATTGTAGAATGTTATGTTACTGGAGTTTAACGTAATCATTGTAGGTACAGATATTTCTATACTTTAAACCAATATCACTCATTGAAATCCATTTTTGAAAGATTCTATCGGGGTTCATTATTATTTAAATTATAGCCGATGTATTTTGCTTTTTCTTATTCTTATTCTATTTTTGTTTTTCTTCGCACCTCGAAATCATGGCTGCTGAAAACTAACCTCGGGCTAAATGTATATAACATAAGCACGAAATAAATCCAGATAGAATCACTTAAATTGTTTCAATATTTCTTCCATTTCCATACTATTTCTTCCAATGCAAATCTGGCTATTTCAATGTATAAATTTAATTATGGCTTTATTTGGAGAAAAATTATTCACAGTTTATACGCATTCTAGAATCCACAAGGTAAGTTTAATTTTGTTCCTCGATTCTAGATCTTTCACTATTTCATAATAATATATTTTAAAATAATTATTTATTTACTGCTTGCTGTCCAGCCTATCAGTTACAACACTATTTTATAGATTTCAAAGTACTTCAGACGCTATTAATTTTGGATTGAACAATGTTTCAACTAGTTTGTCAAAGGCATTGGATATGCAATTAAGGGGTTGGGAGTTCGAAGCCCAACCTCACCCGGTATACCTACTGCGCAAACTCTCAACATAAGTAATTTTACTTGTTTGGAGTAGGTTAACAAGATAATTGGTATGTACCACTAGCTTTTACTTGCTACTACGCCCACATATTTTGATCCTGTTCCTTCAAGCCATGGGAACCTATTAACTAGAACATAACTTGATTCAGCTACTTAATCAGATTAATTCAAAAAGTAAAGTAAAAAAATAATAATATTACTAATAATAAAAAAAATTAAAAATAAAAAAATAAAAACAAAGTAAGTAAGTCTATTTCCAAACATGTTTTACTTAACCTATTTACTTACTTTATTACTATATTCAATACTACAAATACGACTACTGAGTTTCTAATAAATATATATTATAATATTTTTATTATATAAAAACAATTGATAAATGTAATTATTAAAATAGTTACATCATTCATAACTATGTCACATCAAATAACCCACCCCGTATCGTTCCCAGCGCAAAGGTGCCCATGACGCTGGCAGCATTGCCACGCTGAATTGCGATGGCCATCCTTTGCCCCAGAAACGAGCCGGAGCGGGGGTCCCCGCCCTGCTCGTGGATACGGCGGCCAATTTCCGTGATCAGTCCTTTCATCTCCAATCCCCAGCTGCCCATAGTCTCCACCGCAATGGGCACATAGTAATATTGCGACTCCATTGCGGCGTATTTCGTACTTTTCTTGCTCGCCGCGTCCTCAGCCGCCGCCGCCGGGGCTCTGATGGTGCGACTCAGATGCGTGGGGGCGACAGTACTGACGCAAGTAGCGTCCCACACCAGGCACTTGCCGTTTTTCCACGGCACCAAGTCAAACCATCAGGCCGCTTCCCGTCTGATCTGCCGAGACCCGGGGGCTCCATCACGCATGGTACGTTCGCGGATATGAGAGCCCTTCGGAATAGGTCGTTGAGGGCATGGTGACGCGGGAACCTGCCTGTGCAGCGACGACAGCTCAGTGCGTGGTGGCCGTCCTCCTCCACCATGGAGCCGCAGATGCATATGTGAGATTCACACACCTTGCAGCCCAGGTGGAGCGCCACTGCCACCCGCAGGGAGTCGTCATCTAATAGGGTGCCCAGGTGCGGTGACGGCAGTGCGTGCAACCATGCCCCCGATTCAGGCTGCGACACAGCCCTAAGCCTCGCCAAATCGGCGCCTGTCGCGCCATCCAGCATCTCCCTTACCGTCCCATCAACACCGATCTCGTCCCATGCTCTTTGCGCGCATGGATTTACTGGGCACGGTTTGCCCAGGCTGAGGACCGACCATGACGACAGCGCCTCGCGCACATGAGGTATTTCTACTCGATCGCCATTTGAGGAGAGCATGATAGCGACCAAGTCTGCCACCCCGTGAGCTGACGCTAGGAAGGCCGGCAGGCCAACGTCTGTCACGCGCCGTAGTCCGAGACCCCCACATCTTATTGGCAGGGAGGCCTGAAGCCACTGTCGTTCGTCGAGTGAGACAGTTTCTAATTATGACTAACTAATTTAATTTTTTTTACAGAATAGGTAAACGAGAATTTATGTAAATTGTCATTGTGATTCTCACTTTCACCTTGACTGATACTTAGTTTTTCACTTGGACTTAGATTTTTGTTATCTTTAATACTATCCTATGTTTGTTTGCCACCTGAACAGTATAAAAAGAATCTCTCAAGCCCGTTGCCACTATAACCCCGTGTGTTTCCACTCCTTATCTTTTTAGTACAATCCCACAAAAGTTGATTGACGGATTCGAAAAGGGAATTCCTTTCCGAGAATTTGTTTAGTCCTCTCAATAGCCGAGGGAAATATTAAGAAATGCCTCTCGGCCCATTGATGGCCCGATTTTTATTCGGCACCGTCATCACAAGATTAATTCTAATATAAGTAGATCACTGTATTTATATAGAGGATTAATGGGCCTTTAGAATTTGTGCTAATATGGGATATTGGATTTTGTTATTACACTTGTATTGATGAGTAATAATATTCGTGATTAGAAATCAATTAGGTATATTTATGACTGTTGTCCTTGATGAGGTAGTACGTAATAGAAATGGGAAATACATTTTTTTTTAAGATGAGGAAGAAGAGCGGCACTAAAAGTGGTAGTTTTATCCCCAAATATTTTTTGTGTGGGAGTTTATGAGTAGAATCTCATACACTGATGGCAACCCAAGGATTCGATTTCCGGGTCAGGCAATTGTTAGTGAATTTTTAGGCGACTTAAAAAGGAGGAAATTAATTATATTGGACGTAAAAATAGAATTAATTTAGTTACTAGTTTTTCAGAAATCCATACTAATATTATAAATGCGAATGTAACTCTGTCTGTATGTGTGTTACGCTTTCACGCCTAAACCACAGATCCGATTTTGATGATATTTGGTATAGGGGTAGATTAGAACTTGAGAAAGGATATAGGCAATGTTTGGCCGCGATAACCGACATGCCTCCTGACTGCAAGTTTTCAACCGATACAACCCAGGCATGTGCGTTTACAGCAAAGGTATCTCCTTTCCTTCCCCTTCCCACTCTTCAGAGCACACCACTGCCACTGCAGGATCACCTCACTATCCTCGGTATGGATGTTCGCTGCAAACTGAATAACAAAAACTATATCGAGAGTGTCATCAAATCAGCCTCGCGTAAACTCGGAGTCCTGAACAGAGTGAGACGTTTTTTCACGCCGGAGCAGCGGTGTCTTCTATATAAGACCCAGATTCGTTCCTGCGTGGAATACTGCTCACATCTCTGGGACGGCTCCGCAAAGTACTTATTAGATGCTCTCGACAGGTTGCAGCGACGTGCGGTCCGCATTATTGGGGATCCTGAGGTCACGAACACCCTCGAGCCTTTGCAGATGCGTAGAGATGTTGCGTCTTTGGCAGTTTTCTACCGTCTCTACCATGGTGAATGTTCTGACGAGCTCTTCCAATTAGTCCCACCCTCCCCTTTCCTTCACAGGACGACACGTGCAAGGCTAAGATGTCATCCATTTACGGTGCAGAGTATACCTGCTAGAACCAAGCGTTTCAGTGATTCATTCCTATGCCGCACCACTAAGGCCTGGAATTCCCTGCCAGCTCACGTGTTTCCTTCTTCCTACAGTCCTGGGTCCTTTAAGCGGGGCGTGAAAAGGCATCTAATGAGGCCGTCAAGCTGAGTGCCACCACTGTTAACATGGTAAATGTTTACGATGGTGACCCTCTTTCCGAGACTTTGCCTTTAGCTTAACATCAGGCGAGGTGAAGTCAAATTGATGAGTCCTGTATAAAAAAAAAAAAAAAAAAAAAAAACAACCTTTAGGAAGACAGCCACAACCAACCATTATATATTTATAAAAATTTAAAAATAAATTATAATGTAGTCACGGCAGAGTAGAATTTGGGCCACCACATCTCTTCCCATGTGGTATCATACAAGGCGACTTAGAGATAGGGCTGTTTAACATCAAACAGATATACACAGCCAAGACTCAGCCTCAGATATACCGAGTTTTGAGTCAACAATAGTGCCTGGAATGCGGCAATAGACTCGCCCCCTATTATGTGGGACCAAATACAATTTTTAGTGAAACGTGGGTGTTAACTCACCTCTGCCTAACCGCCTGGGGATAAAGGCGTGATTATAATGTATTTATGTATCATGTAAAGCTGTTATGAATATCGACAGGTCCTTGGCTTTGCGCCAGCCAAGTCACAGTAACCTACTTCCAAAGGTTCCATAGTTTCCGGTACAAAATATCATTTGATGTAATTCTTTTATTAATAATCCTTTTAACAGTTTAAGAGTTGCAGCGTTATTTCAATTGGTGAACCCGATAGGTGACTTATAGGATTTCTTTTAAAAGAATCGGGTTATAGGATTCCTTTTCAACCTTTAATGCAGTCTTCCCATGCGAATTTTGAACAGGCCGTAAGTTAATGATTTCTTTAATATATTCGACATAACCTTCAATACATTCAATCGCTTATTCAATTGGTATTCAAAGTCTGCATCCTGGATTTTAGTGACTGCATTACAACCTTCTTTGTTGCTACTTTCCTCGTTAACTTATACGCGAGGTACTACCATTTGACCCCTGTTCCGAGAAGATAGTCTAGGTTAGAGCCTCGTCTCTCTAGTAGTAGGTCCTCATCGTCCTCCTAAGTTAATTTGTCTATAGTTCTATAATATCAATATAGTTATGGAACCCCATACACCCATAATATAATCAATTATCTCTAACATTAATAGAATCACAAATAACTTGTTCATCTTCACAACTAATCTTTATCGAGGGAGGTGATAAAATCGATACAGGTAGTGATGTTCTTGACCTTAGTGTAGCAACATTGTGCCTTAATCGTAACTCAATAATGTAGATCGAGCACAACACATCACTCGAAAAATCTTTACATAATGCACGAGGGTGTCTAAAATTGCGCTCAAGCCTTGTAGCTAGGTTTATTCCGCTTTGGTCACCTGGATATATCATACAGATGATCAAATTGAAGTTTGTAGTCATCTGTAGGGCCTACATTTTACCTGGGTGATAGGTATATTCCACCTACGTCACGCTCTAGTTAGGATAAACCGTAGCTTAGTTGTGTTTTTGGCAGTATGTTTAATAAATAAAGATAAAATTGAATAGGATATATAAGATTGTATATATTCTATAGAATATGAAAAGAAGAAAAAGTACACACTAATAGAATTGTAGGACGCACAATAATGTCCCTACTCGACTGTGAATCACAAAAATAGGTATTTCATAAGGATTTAAAAAAAACTGAGAGAAATTAACAAGTTATCATAATTGATAAAGCCAGTATCCAAGTTATAATTGAATTTTTCTACATGTTCGCATACCTACTTAAACGTATTATGCACTTATTTGATAAATCAATATTATAGACCGAATACATAGGGAAAAAATAATCATCTCGGGCGGGACTCGAACCCGCAGTCTTTCCCTTACAGGGGGAATGCCTTGACCAATTCGGCTACCGAGACATGCCCGATGTGATCCCGCCCGAGATGACATTTTTTCCCTATGTTCGATTTGTATAGTTAGCATACATGATGCTGTAAAAAAATCATTCAAATATTAACAGTCCTTGAAAATTTATGTAAACGGTCAAAATATCAACCTTATCAACATATTTCACATAGTCTTTCACCTGCTAATTGATTGATTCAAAACCGATACAAATCCTAAAGCGCAATTTTATGCGTCCAGTGCGCCGGCGCCTCCTATTATTTCTATCTCAATCTCTTTTATTGCATCGTAAATAAGTATAGTGACAGTTTTTATTGCGCCAAACTCAGTTCCGGAGTTAGTTGGGGCGAGATTAACATCTCCGAACGACTGCGGAATAAGTATGAGGATTGTCGGTTTTAGACTTGTGTACTTTCTTCGTGCTGCTGTGTAATTGGAATTATGATTCTATGTTTCATTGATTTAGTAATTTGTTTTCGGTTTAGAAATAAATGGAGGTTTATTATTGAGTTATCATTATTATTTGAGCCTTTTCTTAACTCAATTAGGGTTGCAGCCTTTCGTCTACATGTGATTCGACTGAACTTTAATATTTTCAGTGAAGTGACTGCCATCTGACTTCTACAACCAATTGGCGATATAGTCTATAGTCCGACTTTTGAGGGCTCCAACTACCTGTAAAGACTGCAATAGATATTCGTATAGAAATCGGGACCGAATCGCCTTACGTGCTTTCATAACTAAATCTGTGCTGAATTTTAGTATTTATATATGTAACATAACATAACATAAACTCACGCCTGTATTCCCCGAAGGGGTAGGCAGAGGTGCTTGCACCCACATTTCGCCGGTTTATGTTTAGGTCCCCAATGTAATAGGTGGCGAGCCTATTGCCATTAACCGGGCACTTATAAACCTGCGAAACTTCGAAAAGCATCGAAAAGTCATTGGTGTGTGCCATGGTAAACCTGGGATCGAACCCGAGACCTCGTCTCAGCAGTTCATTACCCATACCACTAGGCTACTGTAGATCTTGACAACCTCACCTCCGGCCTAGCACCAAGACCCACAGTCGGCGTGCGGTTTTAGTCGGTTCGAGTCCGACATAACCTCCCCTTCCGGCTCCGGCAGGGGGGGTATCCGTGGGGATTTCCGCACGGAAAAAAAAAAAAAAAAAAAAAAAAAAAGGCTACTGTAGATCATATGTATATACTAAAATTCTGATATATAGTATTACCATCCATACTATATCCATACTAATATTATAAATGCGAAAGTAACTCTGTCTGTCTGTCTGTCTGTATGTTACGCTTTCACGTCTAAACCACTGAACCGATTTTGATGAAATTTGGTATAGGGATAGGTTAGACCTTGAGAAAGGACATAGGCTATGTTTGGTCGCGATAACCGACATCCACGCGGGCGGAGCCGCGGGCATAAGCTAGTATATAATATTATGAATGCGAAAGTAACTCTGTCTGTCTGTCTGTCTGTCTGTTACGCTTTCACGCCTAAACCACTGAACCGATTTTGATGAAATTTGGTATAGAGGTACATTAGACCTTGAGAAAAGACATAGGCTATATTTGGTCGCGATAACCGACATCCACGCTGGCGGAGCCGCGGGCAAAAGCTAGTATTCTCATAAACTTTCACGAACACATATATATATTCACGCCTATTTCCCGTTGGGATAGGCAGAGAAATATTTCCACTTCCTACAATCCTGATACACAATAAATAAGTAAAAGAATTGGAAGTAGTCCCTATCTATACTGCCGTCTTATTGTAAAAAGGCATAACTAACAAAAACAAAAATGTAAGATAATCGAGTTTGAAATTTTTCAAGGTTTTTTTAGCAAAAATAATCCTTTGTGTATTATTGGGAGAAACAAGTTATTAATTAAGGTACACAATCGAAATACCTATCCAACCATGTATAGGAATATATTTATTTATTAATTTTTTATACAGATAATCCCAATTTTCCCTTTCATCTTAACAAAATAATTTCAAATAAAATATCTTTTTATCGTTTTAAAGGCACAACTAACCAGATAAGTCTTTTCTTTTTAAAAACAATTCAATATTAAAATGAAAGGACACATAATTTATGTAATTATGTCTTTGTAACGTAATCATATAGGTTCATTGCGAGTTTAAAAGAGTGCAAATTCTACATAAAATTGTTACTTTTAAAATGATTGACTTTTTCACTTACTTTTTAATTAATTTATTTTATTATTATTAATTTTGTTTATTTCTTTTAGTTATATTTTTTTAATATAATAAGACTTTTCGTCCATTTCGTTCAAATAGATTTAGAAACACAACTTCAGATATCCGGCATAAAAACTAGAGTCTTTAGCTTTAGTGACTGTTAAGTACTATTTACTTATAATATACGTCGTAAGCGCGCGCGGGTAGGCACTTTACAAGGGTGTGCGTCGTGCGTAGAGGGTAGGTTGAAAATATTACTCCATTTTCCAAAAATTGGATGACATGATTTAAAATATTATCATTTTTTTGGCAAGTTAATTAGCCTACCCTCTATTCATACTACTGTTATATGTTTACCTATTTACCTATTTGAGTTATCAGAACGAATTTGAAAAGTTATGATTATCTAAGCAAAAACATCTGATTACATAATCATAACTTAATTTAAGATTTTACAATGAAAGAAACAACATTGCTTACCAATAAATCAGCTTGCGTTTACCTTGAATTGAAAACATTGGCGCAATGATGAGCGCAAGGACACCCCCACATTCCTTAGCTTCCTTACTGGCGTCTTAAAGAAAAGGCAGAACTGGTCACTTGTGACTTCTCTTTATAACATTTTCAAGACATAAGTACGTATTTATGTTGTTTCTTCTTAATCGGTGTCAAATAAGCCTTTTCAATTTATTCAATAACAATTTAGCCGTTAGATGTGCCTTTCGGGCTTAATGTATTTCCGTAGATTCTAGAGATAAAATTACACAAAAAATTGGGTAGATGCACCTTTTTCTCCTGATTCCGAATATGTATATAACTCAATTTTGAAAAAAAATTTAGTTAAGCCTTTTCTCCGTAATACGGCAGTATAGCTAGTCAATACGTTTGGTCTTTACGTACCCTTATAAACTTTTTAAGCCATACTAAAATCAAAATACCGTATTTCAGTGTTTACCTACGTATTACGTGAATAGTAACCCCAAAAGGAGATATTTCCGGTTGAATTAACCGTATTTGTTGCCAGTACAAACTTCGCTCCCCTATGCAGGTAGGGAAAAAACAGAATGCTAAACTTTTACGTAAATAGTAAGGTATGTTTAAAGTTTGCATCGAGGGTGAACTGATTCTGTAATACAGGATTTTTTACTTCAATTTTGTTGTAGGAGTTTTAGCCTTTTTCTACCAGCATAATATATACAGTCCATTGGTAAGGATCGATAGTGTGTAGAATAATGGCTGATTGATTTAGCTTCAGATTCTTAGCATCTAATGGAGTGTAGTTAATATGGAATGACCAAACGAATATAAGTTATAGTGATGTAATAAATCAAGTTAAATATTATTTTATTTTACAATTTTTACAAAAAATTTCTTAGTTTATATTATAATCATCATAGAAAAAATTGATTCAAATCTTAAAATAAAAATTTAAGGACAACATAAATTAGGATTGGGGACAAGCATGTTATTTATAATTTTTATTAATAACACAATACTTAACTAATACTAATATTTTATACAATCACGCCTTTATCCTCGTAGTGTTAGGCAGAGCTAACTTAACACCCACATTTAACATTGGTTAGGGACCGACTACAATTATTGAATTGTAGTCGGTCCCATATGATAGGGGGTGAGCCTATTCATGGGGGAATGGCTCGAGAGGCCACATGGCAGCCTCTCGTATCGACTGACGCAGATTATCACCGGGCACGGGTGCTTCGGGAGATATCTGTGTCGGATCGAAAAGGAGCCAACGTCCGAGTGCCATCACTGCGACGCGAGTGAGGACACGGGGCTGCACACGCTCACCGAGTGTCCGGCATGGGCCGGACCGAGGCGGGAGCTAGTGGCGGCTCTGGGAGTGAGAGTTCTCACCAGCGCCACCCTGCTCACAGCAATGGTCCGCTGCGCGGACGCGTGGGCGGCCGGCGTCTCCTTCAGCGAGCAGGTAATGGTCGTGAAGGAGACGGCGGAGCGGGAGAGGCGGCGCGAGCGAGAAAGACTCGCGGATCGCGCCGCCCGCGCGCGCAGGCAACTCGGGCGTCGGAGGGCACTGACTGACCTCCGTCCCCCATGAAGACCGTAAGGGATGGCCCTGGGTCAGCCGGGGTGCGAGGGATATGTGTATGACAACCTCACCTCCGGCTTAGCACCAAGACCCACAGTCGGCGTGCGCTTTTAGTCGGTTCGAGTCCGACATAACCTCCCCTTCCGGCTCCGGCAGAGGGGGTTCCGAGGGGATTTCCGCACGAAAAAAAAAAAAACAAAAGGGGGTGACCCTATTGCCTTAGTATTCCGGGCACTATTGTTGACTCGAGCCTACATCTGAGGCTGAGTCTGGGCTGTATATATCTGTCTGATGTTAAACATCCCTTTCCCTTACGATACCGCATGGGAAGAGATGGGGTGGGCCAAATTCAAATTCTTAATATGAATAAATTTTTTCAATTATCTAATAATCAATTTTTTCAATTATATTCTTATAATTGAAAAAATTGATTCATAATAAACATGAGCTAACTCACTAAAAATTTAAGGACAATATGATGAAGTTACTCTAAGTTTTTGCATAGATGGGTTATTCCCATGCCCCCAAATATCATTGTTTATGACTGAAAATTTGAATTTGAATTTGACAAAATAAAATATTAATTCACTTTGCCTCGAAAATATTTATTTTTAAATTAATTATTATTTAGTTCATTCCCACTGCCTCCAAAAGTTATCTAACACGATCAGCATTGTTAATACCTACTGCTAGACGTTTTTTAGCCCTACGTAGAATGGTAGGGTGAATGAAAAGTAAGGTGCAAATTGTGCACAAATGAAAATAAGATAAGGAACCTACAATTTAATCCAACAACTCAACTTTAGGCTGCAAATTTCAACAGCCTTATAGACCACTAGTACATATCTCTAAGTATGTCACTAGAACAAACTAATACGTCAGCAATATCCCCTACTATACACCTTATATACTTGTATAATATAATCGATCTAGTTCATCATCAGTGGCACTAAATTTCGCCAAACATGACGGGAAGATTGATGGAGTACCCTCCGGGGCCACGTGCACAGCACTGTTAATCACATATCAATTAGTCTAATTAAAAAATCTGACCGTGAAATTGGGTTGCTATGCACAAAATTCAGATGTGCACTCAATGTTATGTAATAGGTTTAATCTGTTGCACTAATTATAAGGTATTGTGTTACGAGTGATTGGCGAAAATTGGGTATTCTACTGACTAATCAAATTAGTTACTTTACGTCAATTCGATAAGTTAAAAGGTAATTTATATATTATGAAAAAAAGGTTTAGTGACGTTATAAAATTGAATAGTCAAATCAGTTACTATTATAGGTTGGGTGGATGATCTATATATATAAAATCACTTGTCCCGACTGACTGACTGACTGACTGATTCATCAACGCAGAGCCTAAACCGCTGGACCTACAAACTTGAAATTTTGACAGTAGTTGCATTTTATGATGTAAACATACACTAAGAAAGGATTTTTGGAAATTCTGCTACTAAAGGGGTAAAATAAGGGATGGAAGTTTGTATGAAAGTCCGTCATTTTCAGAGCTAGATGCACTAAATTTCATAAACCTGTGTCTTTTAAGAAATAAATGAACACTTGTATCAGCGTTTTTCAAAATTTAACTACTAAGACGGTAAAATAGGTGATCGAATAATTGCCGGGAAATGCCTAAAAACAGCAAATCTTTTTGACAGAACGAAGTCTGTCGGGTCCGCTAGTTAAAAATAAATACAATCTATAAAATAAGAACCGACGTAACACCACTTTTACCTACCGCTCTTTTACCATTCTTAATTTAATAAGCTCGGTTAGATAATTTATTTTAACTATAGGATAATACCTAATTGTGCTTAATTTTACACGTGAGTGTGTGGTTGGTTTGATTCATGTCCTGGGTATGTTAAAAGGCTTAATCGACTCAAATTTCAAAGAGGAATACCTTTTTCAATTTAACGTTCTTCTCCTCAACTCTGACGATTTAAATTACTTTAAGCTATTTAAAATCACCTAGCAATAAACAAACACAGAATACATTTTTCAGACAAGTGTGTAAATAATAAACATCTTGCAAAACGCAAGAATATATAAGTTGTTTCAATTTAAAGTACACGTTGATTTGACTTCACCTGGCCTGATAGTAAGATAAAGGCAAAGTCTCAGAAAGAGGGTCACCATCATAAATATGTACCATGTTAACAATGGCAGCACTCAGCTTGACGGCCTCATCAGATGCCTTTTCACGTAGTTGCAGGAAGAAGGAAACACGTGAGCTGGCAGGGAGATCCAGGTCTTAATGGTGTGGTATAGGAATGAGTCACCAAACCGCTACTATAAAACATTATGTGACGTTCTTACAATATCAAGAGACCGTTTGTTCTTGACCGCATTTAACTTATACATCTTTGATCTTAGTAAAGATATAATTATTCTACTTCTAGCTTTTGCCAGCGGCTCCGTCCGGGTGGATGTCGGTTATCGCGACCAAACATAGCCTATGTTCTTTCTCAAGGTCTAATCTATCCTTCTGCAAAATTTCATCAAAATTCAGTGGTTTAGGCGTGAAAGCGTAACATACAGACAGACAGACAGACAGAGTTACGTTCGCATTAATAATATTAGTATAGATAATAGTCTACCTACAGTCCCGGGTCCTTTAAGCGGGGCGTGAAAAGGCATCTAACGAGGCCGTCAAGCTGAGTGCCACCACTGTGGACATGGCACATGTTTACGATGGTGACCCTCTTTCCGAGACTTTGCCTTTGCTTAACATCAGGCGAGGTCAAGTCAAATTGACGTGTCACATATAAAAAAAAGCACTAACACACAATTACATAATAATAATAATATAATTTATTTCTCACCAACAACCAAATTACATACAGTGTTTACACAAACTTAGAGTAAAGAATATAGAGTATGGTTGTGGATCGCTGGTGCCTGTTGTAGGTTAGATAACCTGTATTACTGGTCACCAGGATTCCACTAAAACTTAATGAGTAGGTATATAGTGCTCAAAAAAGTAATAACAAAATAATCGGTATTGGTTCAAAATATGCCATCGATTTAAATATCTATATTAAAGCATGCAGCATGCCGCGCGCGCGCGCGCGCGCACGTGTGTGTGTGTGTGTGTGTGTGTGTGTGTGTGTGTGTGTGTGTGTGTGCGTGTGTGTGTGTGTGTGTGTGTGTGTCTGAATCATCTGAATAACATGAACGAACATTTTGCTGTCACTTCAGGACTTTCAATAAGACACAGATGTCAGAGTATGTCTGACAGAGAAGCCAATCATGAAGAATAGTTTTGCACTTGTACATGTTTAGCCCATAAATACTTAAAATTTTATTTAGTTTGTTATAAAGATATGATCCCAGAAATATAAAGAATTTTTGACCAAATGATGTTCTGACCCTCGAAGAGACAGCCACTAGATGGTTGCGGCGAGTAGTGTCTGTCCTGAACTCCGTTAAGGAGTGCTGTTTGATTACAGTAGCCAGAACAAAGAGTTGTCTGACGGTTAGTACTTGGCAATATTCATAAAGCTCAGTTGTAGGACACAGGCGAGGCTTAAAACAAGAAACTTTCAAAACAGCTCTCTGAGCACGCTCCAACGCGAGAAAAGGAGTCTTATCAGCGCCACCCCATGTTGTGACGCAATAATTTAAAATCGATTGGCATATCGCGAGATAAACCATCTTCATCACATTCGGGTCAGCTGAATAACGCAATTGCCGAAAGATGTAAATAAGTTTGCGCACCCGAGCCGTCAAGTAGTCAACATGAGGTTTGAAGGTTAAGTTTTGGTCAAGTACAACCCCTAAATATTTGATGGATGAAACTCGTTCAATGATGCAGCGGGCACCAGCTAAGAGCTGGCCGTCAGTTGGTGAAACGGTGATTTGTAACGAGTTATCTGGGGTGATGTCAAAGTTGCGAATTGTGAAATGAGTAACCTTAGTTTTAGTCACGTTTAAAGTTAGGAGGTTTTCCCTAAGCCATTGGATAACGGTGTTAAAACCGTTTTGTGCCAAACCGTACGTCCTAGTCAGGGTATCAGAAGTGAACACCAGTGCTGTGTCATCTGCATATGAGAATATTTGTCCATTGTCAAGTTTAAGATTGCATAAGTCGTTTATATAAACCAAAAATAGGCATGGGCCAAGAACACTTCCCTGAGGAACGCCATACTCGATGGGAGATTCTGAACTTTCGTAAAGACCAATCTTAACATACTGAGATCTACCAGTAAGATAACTGTTGAACAGAGATAATTGATTCCCTCTCACACCCAACGATTCGAGCTTAGACAGCAAAATGGGAATCGAAACCGTGTCGAATGCTTTCGCAAGGTCCAGGAAAATTGCTACACATTTCTGTTTATTGTCCAGATTCCTAACTACATGACCCACTAAATCGTGCACAGCATCGGTGGTAGAGCAATTCCTCCTAAATCCATACTGGTTCACAGACAAAGGGTTACGCGATTCCAAGTACTTGATAAGCCTGAAATTAATAATTTTTTCTAGTATCTTGGACATCGCAGGCAAAACTGATATTGGTCTGTAGTTTTCAACACGGTTACGATCACCCGATTTGAAGATCGGATGAACAATGGCTCTTTTGAATGCAGTAGGAAATATCCCCGTGGTTAGGCACAAGTTATATATGTATGTAAGAGGCGGTACAATCATGGCCCTGTGCTTTTTCAAGAACCCACATGAAATTCCGTCCCAACCCGAAGCACTGTTGCTTTTTAATGACATGAGTATACGCTCGACTTCTGTTGTATCAGTGCTGAACAGGACAAGAGAGTTAGCATTGGAGCATAAGTGATTGGTCGCACGGTCAATCCTAGGAGAATAACTGTGGTGCATTTTCTCTATCAATTGCCTGCCAATGCTAGAGAAATAGGAGTTTACATCCTCGACACACAATTGTTTATCCTCCTGGAGGCTCAGAAGGTCATCAGCTGGGGACCTTTCTTTAGTGGTACTGGTAACCGAACGAATAACCTTCCATACTTGTTTACAATTGCTACCAGCTTTCTGAAATTCAAGCTTTTCAAATGCAATTCTAGTTTTACGCAGCAAGTTAACGCAAAAATTACGATATCGCCTATAAGAGAGCCCTATAATTTCATTTGTTGGTTCTTTCTTCATTTGTTTATAAAGATTATCTCTGTGACGCATACACCTCAGTAACCCTGGGGTAATCCAGGGTTTGATAGGTCTTTTTCTTCGCGACAATTTTATGGTTGTACTGTTAGTAGAGATAGCATGAAGAATAGGCTCATACAAACGTGTCAAAGCGAGATTAGGGTCATCAGCCGCATAGACAGAGTCAAAGTTTATGCCCAGCAAATCATTAGTCAGTTTGTCTTCGTCAATTTTTGTTATTGAAGTTCGGGAAATTGATTTTTTCTTTTTAAAGACAGCTCACCAACAATCGCGAAGTGGTCGGTGATGGTCGATTCAACCACAAGTATCCGAACAGGCAATCGAGACTTCAAATTCAAGTGGTCAAGACAAGTAAGGCGATCATGAGTCAGGAAAGTATGGCCCAGGAAAAGTCCATGTTGGGCCAGGACATCCATGTAGTCAATCGAGTATTTATCTAAACGACCTTCGGCAATGTCGATGTTAATATCGCCTACAATAATTATGTTGCTATACGCCCTCACCTCTCGCAGAAGGCTGTCCAGTGATTGGATGAATCCTGTAGGGTCTCTAAAAGCGAAAGGTCTATAGACGCCAATAATAGCCAAATCAGCACCCACTGTGACCAACAGACAGCTTGAGTCACGCAAAACCGGTTCCGTGACCATCACTTGAGACAGTGTCGTCTTAGTATACACCACCACTCCATCGTTCTGATTATGCGTGTTTAGAGTTAGATAAAAGTTGTAACCATCCAGCACAGGAATAACAGGATTCTGAGACAGCCGGCACTCACTTAGGATTATAATGTCGGGATAATTGCCAATTCTCTGTATTAAGGATAGAAGTTCAGAAAAGTTCGCGCCGATACTACGTATATTTTGCGATAGTAAAGTGATGAATGAACCTGACCCTGACAGCAGCCCAGAACACTCCTCGGCACTACACTGAACAGCCTCGCAGAAAGTTATGTTAGTAAGCTCAGACAATAAGTCATTAACTGCCGCGAATTTTTGTTGGAATAATCCTAAAGGCACAAACACAATGTGTCCGTGTATGACCCAGCAATATGCATGCTCCATCCAACAATAAGTCAAAACATCCATGAGCAAAGAAAGTAGGTATCCGTAAATACAGGTTGACAAAGGTTACATCATTGATCCATTGTGAGAATAATAATTTGTAATTGAATAATTTAACATCACAAGTACTAAGTGTTTTAAAAGTGCTTCGCATTTTTTGTTTGTCTGAAATGTATGTGTATCTATGAATGTAAAAGTTGATTAAGTTGTGGTGTGTGTAAGTGTCGCGATACTTGTTTACATAATTCATAAGGATTGTTTGAGAAATATTAACAATGGTTCTATTGCGAAGTGATTCAATTATTGTCATTAGTAAATCTCTGAGTATAAATAACATGCAATATAATAGTAAAATTAGAGTCTTTAGATTTAAACTGTACAATCGCATGGGCGGTGGTATGGGTTCGATCACACCTGCCAATTCTAGTCATTTCTGCAGTTTCAGTTGATGAATTTGGTCTTCACTTCTTATAGCAACAAATGGTGATTGGTCATCCTTTCTAACGTACACCTTCCCATAGGCCGTCCAGCAATACTTGAAGAGACCAGACCGGGTTAGGTCTCGAGCAAGGAAGTGTAGGCGAGACGCCCTTGGGGTCAGATGTTCCGAGAGGAAGACGGGAGTGTCCTCATTTGTTGCTAGACCCAGAAGTTTACAGGAAAGCCCACTCCTGTGCTTTTTGTTGTAAATCTTGCCCGTTCTTAGAACTTCTGCCTTTAAAAGTGTTGAACTGGTTTCCACTATTATCGGTGTATTACGTTGTTCGTTGTCCTTGCTATGAGATCTATATATATCTTTTATATCAGACTTGACTAAGTTGCAGTCAAAATTCCGGGTGAGACACATGACCATTTGAACAAGATCTTCCTTAACTTCATTACTTCGCCGCGGTACATTCTTCAGGACGAAATTAGTTTTGCGGTTATTAATCTGTATATCCTCGATTCTGTTCTCAAGTGTAGAAATACATAATTTGTCCTCCTTGGCTTGCCTCTCTAACAAATTAATTTTTTTGTGAAGTTCCTCATTCTGCCCGGCTAAAAACGCAATAGAGTTTTCGATGCTGACGTTCGACTGTTGGATTTCTTTTAGGGTATTATTAATCTGCTTTACCTCTCTTCCGTGCTGTTCTGTGAAGATATTTAGCATTTTTCGCATTTCCCGCTTAAATTCCTCTAGCTGTTCACAGATTGAGTCATCTGTATCAACCCGAGTTCTTTTGCGCGTCAGTACGTAATTAGGAGGCGTCCTGTTAGTCTTCTTACTTCTCCCCATCAAGCTAATATCCGTATCCGACAAAGATTTATCCAAATTAGGTGTTTTTAATTGAGGCTGCTCATCTGTAGTGCTAGTTGAGGGCGGCGATCGTGCAATTGTAGACATGTTGAAGTATGGTTCAATGACTGCCACAAACTTATGCTAATAAAGTTTATAATGACTCCCAAATCTAGTCGATTCAGCCCAGAAACTCACCGCAAAAAACACAAAAAAAGCAGAAGTGAAATTCAAAATAAAAACAAAAAGAGAATTTTAAGCTGGAATCGAACTCACGTCACAGTGCTTGCCAGTCACAGTGTTAGCCGTTCAACCACGAGACAGATTGGACTACGAGTTGAAACTGTAGATCAGTTGATACGTTATGTAATCTATCATTGAGTCAATAGGCAATGTGACCATATAAGGTAATTTGTGTGTTTCGATGCACCGAAGGATGAGTCACTGATAAGATGATTAATCGCTTACTTTTTCACTGTTCAGCTGTTTTAAAAATGTTTTTTGTTAATTACACCACTTAATATTATAGCTACACTTTCAACAATTTCACAGCTTATTGGTATTGTCTTTACAATTCTAACGATGTTAGGTACATGTCTGTAACTCAGGAATCACCGATTTTATTATTTTTAGAAGTAACGAGCACAATATGTACGTCAGCCCGCGTAAGGGGCGCGGGAGGGAATGGACAACATCACGTATCAAACGCGTAATTTACGTCCAGACAATATAGTCCGCGTAACGTCAACGCAGTTACCTCATAAAAATATTAAATTAAAAAAATATTAAACGAGTATTTAATATGTAAATGAAGTGATCAGGCGGGCCCCACTATTCAATACCGGGTATCAGGAGCTGGTGACGGTTGTCATTCTACAAATCATGTTTGCCGGCCGTCCGAACAACAGGCCAGACTGTCAATAATCGTGTGTTGCACCCCACTGTCTGTGGAGCGTTTAGATTGAGAGATTAAATCTGATTAGGCAAGTTGGAATATGCTTATTCATTTATTTTTGGGATGTGGTGGTGGAGTGTAGAGCTGCTTTATTAGAGGTTGTGGGTTACGTACATCAAATTTTTGGAGTACAAAATCGATATGTACTCCAAAAATTTGATGTGCAAAATGTGGGTTCTCGAAAAGAAAAATAAATGTTTAATTTGATCATATAGCGCTGTTTAACGTATACTAGAAAATTTACTTTTTTTACTAATATTCAAAGCAAGTATTTTTGTGAAGTATTCAGCATTTTTTTTTATAATTGATGACGTTGTTGGATGGCAAGTGTGCAGGTTAAACTCACCTTTAAATACAATAAATAATATGTATACGCGCTAAGGGAAAACCATCACTGTATTTATTTCGGCCTTCCAAATATAATAAAATGGAAATTGCTACACCGACAAGTACCAGCTAACAAAATGAATTAATGAATATTATTTTATATATTTAATTTAAAAACAGCATACCTGCGTAAAATAAAAAAAATATAATTATGGAAGGATAGATTTTCCAGTTATTTACTGAAATTTTTTACTGTGTGTATGATTTTTTATAGGTTTTTGTAATTTATCGGCAAATGTTATTGGTAAACTGTTGAGAATATTTTTTTCGCATTTATAATATTAGTAAGGATTAATAGCTTTTGATCGCGGCTCCGCCCGCGTGGATGTCGGTTATCGCGACCAAACATAGCCTATGTCCTTTCTCAAGGTCTAATCTACCCCTATACCAAATTTCATCAAAATCAGTTCAGTGGTTTAGGCGTGAAAGCGTAACATACAGACAGACAGACAGACAGACAGACAGACATAGTTACTTTCGCATTTATAATATTAAATATGGATTGAAAACATATCGACTGATCATTCAAAAACACAAGTCAGTTAGTCAAAAAGTCAAGAACGTCTGAGACAACGCAGTTCCTCCTGTAATAACCTTATTAAGTGATGGAAAAGGGATATAAGAGAAATGCTAATACTAGGCTACGAGGTAAGAACCTCGACTTACGTTAAATGGTTTTGGCCTTCAATGGTTTACTGCGTGTAGTGAGCCTTACGCTATACGTGCCAGTTTTACTCGTTGCTTCACTTTCATGAGTGCTTAAATGATGTGTGATTGAAAGTAACACAACCTTTAACACTCAACTCACGAATAAATTATAATTTCTTCTTTGAAATGTAGCTGCCGAGATTTGATATGAGTTAAAATTTAATTCTAGCAACTTGCCTCAAAGATTATGAACTTTGATACATTTGACTTTTGACCTACAAAAAGTAATACCACTCTACTTGCCAGTCAACTGGCGCGGGCACCCGTCTCAAACGGGTCACGAATTGAGTCACCTGTTAGTGAATCTCGATGACTCGGCGGAAAGCGTTCACATGCTATACGCGTAGTCTGTCTGTATGTATCTGGTTTATACCTGTAATGTTCTGGTGTATAATGGGGGACTTTTATACGTAGCGGACAAAAAGTCCTCTGAAAAATAAACATGTTTTTTTTGTATCTAAACGCACTGCAATCGCTTATTGGGCTACGTACCCGCTCGACCTCCAAGATTCTACCCTCTCACAAAAGTACCCACTGGACCTCACTTTTAGGTCCCACTAGATTCAAAGAACTTATTTATTTTATTTATTTATTTAACATTTATGCACACACAAAGCTAATACAAAATATACAATGGATGTTGAAAAGTTAGTACATTGGTACTGCTTATTTCTATAAGAAATTTCTCCCAGCAGACCGGCGAGAGGAGATCGTGACACATAAGAAAATATGTGTAATTGTGTGTACAGTAATTGGAGAGGAAAAGTATAAGTACACACACACGCTTAATATTATAAAATGTACAGTAGTACTTAATATCTAAATAAACATACTATACCATGTATCATATATATTAATTAACTAAAAATAATAATATATATATACTAACTAAAAATGATATACTAAACATATTCTACATAAACCTAAATAATATCAAATATACACAAACTTAGTACAATAAATAAGCAAACATTTATGCACAAATAAGAAAATCACCATCCCTCCTCCGCTCACGACTTAGCGTCACTGAACAGAAGAGAGATAATGACTGCAAACTTTGCTTTTAAATACAGACAGCGTGTTGCTAGCTCTGATGTCAGGCGGTAGCGAATTCCACAGTCTGACCGCTTGCACGGTGAAGGAGTAAGAGTAGAAATCAGTTTTGTGGGAAGGAAATTTAAGGAGAAGTCGGAGGCTTGATCTGCACGGAGCATCAGAGGCGCGAACAAATGAGAAACGCTCCCTCGGGTAAGATGGTGCAGAGGGGTTGTGCAGAGTATTAAAAAGGAGACAGAGAATTCGAGTGTTTCTGCGGTGGCGGATAGGGAGCCACTTGAGTTCTTTACGAAACTGCGAGGCGTGGTCGTACTTCCTCAGATTGAATACGAACCGGATACACAAGTTTTGCAGTCTCTCCAATTTGTTTAAAAGTTCCTCGGTGGCATCTAAGAAACAGGCATCAGCGTAGTCGATAATAGGTTGGATAAGGGTTCGAGCGAGAGAGATTTTAGTTTTTAAAGGTAGAAAAATCTGGAGACACCTCAGGGAGTGAAAGCTGTAATGTACCTTTTCACTAACCTCATTGATGTGAGGTCTCCAAGATAGGTTAGCATCAAAGAGTACACCCAAGTTCTTGGCGGTATCCGAGTAGGGTATCCGAGTAGGGTATCCGAGTTCCGTCCAGCGTTACAGGAGGTAATGTGGAGAAGTCAAGCTGCCTGTGCATCTGAGTGCCGCCAATGATCATTGCCTGCGATTTAGTTGGGTTGATACGTAGTCCGAATGATTTGGCCCAGTTGCTAATACGATGCAGGTCGTGATTCATGGCAGAAACTGCCGAGGAGGCGTCAGTCACTGCAAAATGATGGTATAGCTGCAAGTCATCGGCATAAAGGTGATAGCTGGATGAAATTATACCTGTAACAGAGTTGATGAAGATGGAAAATAGGAGAGGTGAAAGGACACCTCCCTGGAGTACACCCGCAGCCAGTTCACACCAGTCCGAGGACTCCTGTTCCAGACATGTTAATAGCTAATCTTAAGAAAGTAAGTTTGTTTACTTTTTTCTAACTCACGGCAAGAATATTTCGGGTGAAAATTAATGATGATCAAATGATCTTAATATCGTTTTTTGACCCCCTCCCAGTTGACTGATTGTTCTGATATTAGGTACACACCTTTATTTTGAACAATAATATCATTTAAATCAATAAAACAGTTCGATATGCTCTTAATACGAGAGTTTTAAAATCATTTAGAGACTTCGTTGTCAAGATATTTATGGTGACTATACCTACACGGTTTTTCATGAATCTATGAACTGCTAACTAATTGCTGAGCCCATTAATCTCTTGCTGCTGCTTCTTACAATTTGATGACAGCATTTATGCTGAGCTAGCAAAGATGCCGTAACCAGCTATCGTAAGTATCATCTCCTTTTCATTTTTGAATTTTTGTGGGTTCTTAAAAAACATGTTTTCTTATTTGAATGATTTTAATAGCATTTATATATTCCCTTAAACTTTCCTCCACCGTCAGCCTTAAAGACGGATATAAAGAGAAGGGAAATTTGAAGTGATTCAGGTGTGGCTCAATAGCTCAGTTGGAAGAGCATTCCCCCTGTAAGGGAAAGGTCGTGGGTTCAAGTCCCACTTGAGCATTTAATTTTTCCTGATGTATTCGAATGTTTTCGTATTACTTCATATGTAAGAAATTTATAATTACCATCCATTTCAACAATAGAGCAACTGGTACGTACCTGTAACAGAAAAAAAACTATTTAAAAACTATTATAATACCCATTTTTTTAAGCTGGCACCATGTAAGCCGAGAACTGCCCTCTTATTCCTGTCTATAACTTGGTTTGGTTTGCTTTTATGAGAGCAACTGCTAGCTGATCCCCCAATCCCAAGATAAAAACTTCTTTGTTAGTCATCAGCAGGTGTGTGCCAGCTTGCAGGTACTTAATTAAAATACTATACTTACTTCTGAAATTTATTTGAATAACTTTTACCAATTAAATTCTTAGTCCCTTAAAAGACAAGCCTTTAACGCATCTCTAACTTCTTCCCAAAACTGCATCATTTTGTTATTTTTTTTGGTTTTACCTAACTCAGGAATCAAACCTGTAATGCATCCATATCGTACATCAGCCGTTTTTTCATGTACAACTTTTACCAATTAAATTCTTAGTCCCATAAATGACAACCCTTCAACGCAACTCTTACTTCTTGCGAAAACTGCATCACTTTGCTATTTTTTTTATGCTTTTATCAAACTCAGGAATCAAACCTGTAATGCAACCATATCGTACACCAGCCGTTTTTTTTCATCTAAACAAAACAAATTCAATCTTGTAATTCAAAACAAACTCCGTATTACTGTTGGGAGCGAAAATACAACTAAACTAGCAAATGACAAATTTCTCAGTCACCAAGATAAACAGTGGTTTTATTCGCAACAATAAATAAAGTAAGCAAACACACGAGAAACACGAGGTATACCCCTGGAGTCCTCATTATTTTAATAGTGTAATGTAAAGCTAGTATTACAAGCAAAATGTAACTTTAATACCTAACAGTAAAGTTTCAACTGCTATAACTCGATAACAAACGGTTTCGAAATTACTGACTTAACCAGCTATTAGAATTTAAATCTTAAGTTTAATGAGATAAGATTAGTTATTGTGTAGTAACTTTTTCAGTTTGGTGGATGACCGGTAAAGACCGCACACAGCGTCTTGACGCCTAAGCCTTGAATCGAGTACGCTTTTGGATCAAGCGGAGACGAATAATTAACATGTATCAAAGTTTGAAACTTCACCTAATAAAATATTTGCATGCGAAAGTTCGGTTCGACAGATCAGAATGTGTGACATGACTTCGTAGCACTTTGAAGAGGGTAGATAGGTACTATATTATTTTATTCCCTAAGAAAGTACCATACTTATCTTCATTTTCGAGAATGATGAGTACAATTTACTTTCACTTCGGGACTTGAATCACATCGGGCGTGTCTCGGTAGCCGAATTGGTCAAGGCATCCCCCCTGTAAAGGAAAGACTGCGGGTCCGAGTCCCGCCGAGAAGATTCTTTTTCCCTAAGTATTCGATTTGTATAGTTAGCATACTTAATGCTGTAAAATTCATTCAACAATTTACTTTGTCCTAATTTTCATATTCCTCTTTTAGAAGGATTGCACTTCACATTAAAAAATAGTGTTATTTGGTGATGAAAATGATAGGAAAAGAAAACAATTGAAATAAACTTTACAGGTACTATTTTCTAATGAATTTCGTAACGTATTTATGAAATTAAGTGAAGATTAAAAGGGTTCTGAGACTTGCTGACTTGAAAGACATAAGCAAAGAGTGGACTACGTTCTCTACCTACCCTGGTGAAATTGAGGCGTGATTATAATATTATGTTCTACGTCATCGGTTGATTCATTCATTTTACTTCACCTAGAAAATTATAACTGCATCATCTATAATATAGAGATAATTTCTGTGGTGTCAAGGTAAAAGGGGACAAGTCAGAAATTTTGAAAAATGGGGTTTTTACACAATTGAATACATAATATCAAAATCTAATGCGGTAAAAAGGATTTGAGTCAATGTAATGAATATTATTATCACAAATTATTATAAAAACAAACTGAGCTGGTTTCTAATACAACTAAACATTGTGTGATAAGTCAACTTGTGCCTAAATACCTAATCGTCAACCCGCGTCACTTGCATTTTGCACTGTCAGTTGGTGTAGTTTGTTCCAAAGACATAATTATGAAAAAAATATTTTTACAAGTGTTAAGCTGAGTTAAAAGTGTACAGCATGAAGAGAATCAATATAATTTACCGTCACTATCGATAATTTACGAAATGTACATAGATAAAGTTACCAATCTCGTATCATACACCTATTTTGGAAATGTTTTTCGCAGTATGGGTCTATCTTTTAAGAAACCCTCTTTGGATACGTGCAATACTTGTGATTCATATAAAATAAAAATTAAACTATCTTTACCACCAGAATCTGAACTTTTAAGGAGGGAACTTGAGGTTCACCAGTTAGAAGCGGATGCAGGATTTTCAATGAAGAAAAAGGATAAAGAAGGATCAAATGATATTAAACGAGATTATTGTTTTGACCTCCAACAGTGTCTTCCAACTCCTCCAGACTAATAAAAACGGCTGTTGTTGTGGACGTTCAATTTAACGATTTACGATTGCTTAGCTCCACATATAGCAAAACTTTTGCTATATATGGAGCCAAGCTGATGGTGGCCGTGGCGCTAACCAAATAGCATCATGCTCTTATACTTTTTAATATCACACGTGTGGAGGACAAAATTAAAATAGCCACGTTGCTGCTATGTTTCTGTGTATAAGCAAACTAAGACCTGATTTGCAAATCAATCACAAGTTTTTAGTTCCAGGGCATACGTATATGGAGTGCGATTCTATTCATGCCCAAATTTAACGAAAAAAAGTGAATGGCTAGAGAAGCCACATGGCAGCCTCTCGTATCCACTGACGCAGATTGTCACCGGGCACGGGTGCTTCGAGCGATATCTGCGTCTGATCGATAAGGAGCCAACGTCCGAGTGCCATCATTGCGACGCGATCGAGGACACAGGACTGCACACGCTCACCGAGTGTCTGTCGTGGGCCGGACCGAGGCGGGAGCTTGTGACGGCCCTGGGAGTGGGAGTTCTCACCCTCGCCACCCTGCTCACGGCAATGGTCCGCTGTGCGGACGTGTGGGCGGCCAGTGTCTCCTTCAGCGAGCAGGTAATGGTCGTGGAAGAGACGACGCAACGAGAGCGGCGCGCAGTCGCGCGCGCGGACTACACGGGCGTCGGAGGGCACTGACTGACCTCCGTCCCCCATGGTGATCATGATCTTGATAAGTTTAGTGAAGCTTTAGGTCACCCTAGCAGAAGCAGGCGGCGGTGGCGGCGCAAAGTGCGCCTCCCCATACTCGGGCTAGATGGGGACACTATGGTCCCCACAACCGGAAGGGGGGCCATCTCGGAAGAGATGGTCCTGGGTCTGGATCTGAAAGAGATATGCTTTCGGCAATCTGACCTCCGGCAACCAAAGACCCAAAACGGCGTGCGTTTTAGTCGGTTTGAGTCCGACATAACCACCTCCACCGGCTCCATATAAAAAAAGGTAATTGAATTTTATACATACAGACGAGGACATGTGTATGTTTATTTATTTATTATTTGATTATGTAATATGATTGAATTTCGATTCGCAATAAATATGAATAAAATGATACGTCTTGTGTTGCTTGTTTGCTTCAATCCACCCATTGATACCCACAACTAATTGGATTGTTTGATCGAAGAAATTTGACGTGCGATTTACTTAATCCTTTATGAGCGACGGATATAAAGATATATTTATATTTGATTAAGATTTATCAATATTATGACATAAATAAATGATATATATAGAGGTAAGTCAGTATTCTTTTTTTTTGGTGAATTCTCCTTGTTATGGAAAAATGAGACATGTCAATTTATTTACATAACAAATACATAAATATTTTTTTATAATCACTAGGACATGGCGGCTACATTATTATATGAAAATAAACAAAAATACTTTGAGTATTTTAACATATTGTTGATAGTAAAATAATTTTCTCTTAAAACAAAATTGGCGTTTTCTTTAATTGCCCCTGCTGAAAAGTTGTGTTTTTTGACTTGTCCCCTTCTACCGTAGCACCACAGATTTATCAGTATATTATAATGTTTAAGTTACTATATTTATAATGTATGTTAAATAACCATGGCCACCAATGATGCAATGATACTGTGCCGTGGACTGGCAGTGTTTGTGTATTCAGTGGGATTAAACTGTCAAAACAAACGCTATTAAGTTTAATGATGTTAGATTTAGAGTTGAAATGCATGATTTGGAGTTAAATGCATTATTTAGAACGATAGTTTTGATCCGTTTAGAATTAATTTTGGTTAGAATTTGACATTAATCTAGTTCATTAATGTTCAATGGAAATTCAAATTTTAGTCTGTCTATACTATTATATGATTGTAAATGTTTGTTCGTGATGTACGCAAAAACTACTGAATGGATTTTGATGTGGTTTCTTTTATTAGAAAGATCTTGATCAGAATTAAAATCTTATATTTGTTTGATTGCAATCGGTTGAGTAGAACCGTAGACCGTATAAGTTGTTGTGGGTCGCGGTCATGGCATCTGTATTTCTGTGACCCTGGTACATTTTCATGAAGTACCAGGCTCACAGAAATTTTAAGGAACTTTGTCTGGGTCGCGGGAGTAGTATGTCCTAAACCTTTCTATTCCGAACTGAACGCCGACGAAGTCGTGGGCAAAAGCTAGTACTATTATAAATACGGACGTTTGAAGAGATCCAAGGTTCAAGTCCTGGGCAGTAATATTCCTAACAAAAGCAATTCAGTTGAAGAGGTTGACGCCAATACCTAGTATGTCAACGCGACGCAAATACCTAGTAAGTGATTAGTAAGGATTGAAAGACACAGAGAAAGATGGAAAACGAACGGACTTCTGATATGGCCAAGCCAATAAAATTACCAAAGAAATTTCAATTTGTAATTTCAAACTCCAAGCATAGGTCGCTCAATGAAAGATATTAGGACTTGTATAGAGTTCAAATTGTTTACAAGAACAAATTATTTTGAGTTTATTTTGTGTGAATCCAAATTACCTTCTACTTATTTTCTTGAAATTTCATATACGTAGTTATAGCTGCGACTCATGAAACAGTAAACATTTAAAATAATTATGTAATTTGCAAAAGCCTTTGCCTACGTCTATAACTTTGCATAAGTTCTTCAGTTAAGCAGAGCAGATATAATATGGCGAATAAACCTGGAACTCCCTGCCTTTTTTTTTTTTTTTATCGTGCGGAAATCCCCTCGGATACCCCCCCTGCCGGAGCCGGAAGGGGAGGTTATGTCGGACTCGAACCGACTAAAACCGCACGCCGACTGTGGGTCTTGGTGCCGGAGGTGAGGTTGTCAAAGACATATCCCTCGCACCCCGGCTGACCCAGGGCCATCCCTTACGGTCTGGCCCTCCTCAGGAGGGGGGACAACGGTGTCCCCAACTCGCCCCCGGAATGGGGAGGCGCGCTATTTAGCGCGCCGCCGCCGTGGCCTGCTTCTGCTGGGGTGACAGGCAGCTCCACCCGTCACCCCCAGGCCCGCGCTCATGGGGGACGGAGGTCAGTCAGTGCCCTCCGACGCCCGAGTTGCCTGCGCGCGCGGGCGGCGCGATCCGCGAGTCTTTCTCGCTCGCGCCGCCTCTCCCGCTCCGCCGTCTCCTTCACGACCATTACCTGCTCGCTGAAGGAGACGCCGGCCGCCCACGCGTCCGCGCAGCGGACCATTGCTGTGAGCAGGGTGGCGAGGGTGAGAACTCTCACTCCCAGGGCCGCCACTAGCTCCCGCCTCGGTTCGGCCCATGCCGGGCACTCGGTGAGCGTGTGCAGCCCCGTGTCCTCGCTCGCGTCGCAGTGATGGCACTCGGACGTTGGCTCCTTTTCGATCCGACACAGATATCTCCCGAAGCACCCGTGCCCGGTGATGATCTGCGTCAGTCGATACGAGAGGCTGCCATGTGGCCTCTCGAGCCATTCCCCCATGATGGGCCTTACCGCCTCTATGACGGCATGCCCTGCGCGTCGTTGCTCAAGTCGTCGCTCCCACTCCGCCACCATGATCCCGTGGAGCCGGGACCTCTCGGCCCGAATGTCTTCGGGCTCGGGATCGTATCCCCGCTCCCGCGCCTCCTTACGGAACCGATACAGTGCCGCAAGGGATCTCGCTTCCAGGATCCACGGTGGCGATCCGGCTAGGAGACTCGCCGCTTCAAAGGATATCGTGCGGTACCCCCTAATGGCCCTGCAGGCCATCGTCTGCTGCGGCGCATGCAGCAGTTGCACGAACCTGGCCTGCAGGGCGTCCGCCCACACGGGGCACCCGTACAGGGCCATGGACCGCACGACACCCGCGTAGAGTCTCCTGCAGGAGTCCTCTGGGCCCCTCAAGTTGGGCAGCAGCCGCATCAGCGCGTTAGCTGACACCAACAGTTTGGGGCGCAGACTTCGGAAGTGCTCTCCGAAGTCCCACCGACCGTCGAGTACGAGCCCCAGGTATTTCAACCGGGGCTTGATGTCGATGGGAGTACCTCCTACTGTCAAGCTGGATCCCGGGGGTGGCCCGCGCCGAGGACCAGGAACTCCCTGCCAGCTCACGTGTTTCCTTCTTCCTACAGTCCCGGGTCCTTTAAGCGGGGCGTGAAAAGGCATCTAATGAGGCCGTCAAGCTGAGTGCCATCATTGTTAACATGGTACATGTTTCGATGGTGACCCTCTTTCCGAGACTTTGCCTTTAGCTTAACATCAGGCAAGGTGAAGTGAAATTGACGTGTCCTGTATAAAAAAAAACTTCCAAGTATTTTGTCTCATGTGCTTACTTTAGTACTCCTAGCTAAGTGCAATACTAGGAATGTACAGTCAGCATCAGAAAGATGTTGACGAACGGAGTACTCAAAATGATCTAAATTTAGTTTTTTGACCCTCTTCTAGTTGACCGATTTTTCTGATATTTGGTATGCACCTTTAGTTCGGACAATAATACCATTTAAACCAATAAAACCGTTTGATTCGAGAGTTTTAAGTCTTAGTAGAACAAGTGGGAACAACCGCATTTTGAGACTTCGTCGTCAAGATATTTATGACGCTGACTGTACTACAAAAATACTGCTCGAGAGCTCGAGAAATACTTATTGTACAGTTCATTTAAGTTCCAATGTCGATAGTCTCAATGTGTTTCCAATTTTATGACTGCTAATATATATTTCTATTGTACAATCAAATGCTACAGTAGAAGTGGTTTTTGTGCAGCTATTGAGATGCGAGGTGACTGGTTTTGATGCCCGGGTTAAGCCAAACGTATTATGAAGTTTGTTTTTGATGTTTTTGGCTCCGCATCGGTCAAGTACCTGGTTAATGAAAATCATCTCACACATGTTTACGAAGTGTGAGTATAAACTTAACGTCCAACTAAGGTAAGCTAAGATTGAACTGGCATATTTAATTAATACTTCTCTGCTTACCCTTTTAAAAATTTTCAGACGTGCGTATGTAAAAATAATTATACATTTGAAATCCCTTAATTCAAATGTGTAACTAAACTTCTCCAATACTAAACAAAAATCAATTATCATTAATGGTGCCGTGGAAAAACGGCAAGTGCCTGGTGTGGAACGCTACTTGCGTCAGTACTGTCGCCCCCACGCATCTGAGTCGCGCTGCAATGGAGTCGCAATATTACTTTGTGCCCATTGCGGTGGAGACTATGGGCAGCTGGGGATTGGAGATGAAAGGACTGATCACGGAAATTGGCCGCCGTATCCACGAGCAGGGCGGGGACCCCCGCTCCGGCTCGTTTCTGGGGCAAAGGATGGCCATCGCAATTCAGCGTAGCAATGCTGCCAGCGTCATGGGCACCTTTGCGCCGGGAACGATACGGGGTGGGTTATTTGATATGACATAGTTATGAATTATGTAACTACTGTAATTATTATTTTTATTAAATAAAATACATTTGATTATCATTAATAAATTTATATTATTATTCTCCATCATTTAGATCACAAAGTAACACATAAGAACTTCAATACCAATACATTTATACTCAGATTCACAAGGCTTAAAACTTGTGAAAACATTACCCTCCTTCCTTCGGCATCTGGCTATTGCACCTCACAGCACACCACTGACCCCAGGTCACAATATGAGTCAACATCCAACCTTTATATAACTATCCAGCAATAAGAAAACGAGTTTGAAAGAGCCAGTACAAATAAGACTTACTTCTTCATAATATTAGTCCGTTATCATAATAAATATAAGTAGTGAGACAAGAAGAAATTCTAATAAATTCGCGCGCACCTCTGGGTGCAGTTTCGCTGGCGTAAGTCACCGGTTATTACGATGTGTGGCCCGCCTTATTCGTGTGTGTATGGTTAGCAAAACAAGTTGTAGTAATTAAATACACTACTGTCTCTTATGATACAGGATCCCCTAGTATAAGAGACAGGGTTAAATATTCCCGGTTCTTGTGCTTGGGGACTTCAATGCCTGGTCTGAGGCTTGGGGGTCCCGGCACACGAACCCGCGAGGTAGGGCTCTGGAGAGCTGGGCCGCTACTCTCGGTCTGGTTCTCCAGAATCGCGGGGCCGAAGCCACGTTCTGGGTGGCGGAGCGCGGGGCGAGTTCGATCGTCGATCTCTCATTCGCGAGCGCTTCGCTGTCGCAACGTGTGCGGGACTGGCGTGTTGTCGTGGAGGTGGAGACACTGTCGGATCACCGATACGTTCGGTTTGATGTCTCCCCTCCCGAGAGTGATGCGCCGGTCACACCGGCCCCACGCGAGCCGCGCTGGGTGCTTAGGGGACTGAATAGGGATGCTCTCCTGGAAGCCGCCTCCGTGCAGGCCTGGGCCATGGTGCCGGACAGGCCTGACGACATTGATGACGAGGCGGCGTGGTTCCGGGAGGCCATGACTGTTGTCTGCGATGCGGGTATGTCTAGGGCTCCAGCCTATAGTCCGAGGCGCCGGGTCTACTGGTGGACTGCGGAGATCGCGAGGCTGCGTCAAGCCTGCGTGATCGCGCACCGCCGGTGGGCCAGGCTCCGTAGGAGGCGTAGCCGCCCCGCAGACACAGATCCCCTAGTGGCGGAGTTGCAAGAGGGATACAGGGAGGCCAGGAATGCCCTCCGAGCGGAGATCAAGCGGTCCAAGGCAGCTTCCTATAGGGAGCTGCTGGAGACACTGGAGCGGGACCCATGGGGGCGGCCTTACTGCTTGGTAAGAGGAAAGCTGCGCCCCCGGGCCCCTCCCCTGACCCAGGTTCTCGAGCCGGCTCTGCTTGGAGGAGTGGTGGCATCCCTGTTCCCGGCGCGGGCGGAACACGTTCCGCCGCAGATGACTCCGCCACCTTGGTTGCCTGATGCGCCCGGCGTGGTTATTGACGACGACGTGCCCGAGGTCACTTGGGTAGAACTAGAGCTGGCGGTGCGACGGCTTAGAGCCAAGAAGAACACCGCCCCGGGACCCGACGGCATTCCAAGCCGTGCGTGGGTCCTAGCTCTAGGAGAAGACGGTCTCGAACCCCGACTGCGAGGGTTCCTCAGCGCATGCTTGGAGCGGGGCCAGTTTCCGAAGATGTGGAAGACGGGGAAACTGGTCCTCATCCGCAAGGACGGACGCCCGGCGGACGAGCCGTCCGGGTACCGGCCCATAGTGTTGCTCGACGAGGTGGGCAAGCTCTTCGAAAGAGTGATTGTCAAGCGCCTCGTCGAGCACCTCTCTAGAGTGGGGCCGGACCTAGCGGACACTCAGTACGGCTTCCGCCGGTGGCGTTCCACTGTGGATGCCATCATGCGCGTGAGGACTCTGGCGGAGGATGCGGTTGCCCGGGGCGAGGTGATGTTGGCGGTGTCCTTGGACATCTCCAACGCGTTCAACACCTTGCCCTGGAGTTGCATCAGGGAGGCGCTCGCGTACCACGATGTGCCTCTCTACCTCCGCCGCATAGTCGGGGCGTACCTGACGGAGAGGGCCGTCATCTACCCAAGTGCGACCGGCGTCGGTAGGCGTGAGATGTCGTGTGGTGTCCCACAGGGATCGGTCCTGGGGCCGCTCCTGTGGAACATCGGATACGACTGGGTGCTTCGCGGTGAGCTCGCGTTCGGGGCCACCGTCACGTGCTACGCGGACGACACGCTAGTGACGGTGAGTGGCGCTACACACCGCGAGGCGACCCAGAGGGCCACGACCGCTGTTGCTCAAGTCGTGGATCGGATCCGGCGGCTGGGTCTCGAGGTGGCTCTGCACAAATCCGAGGCCTTGTTCTTCCATGGTCCTCGGCGCAGGCCACCCCCGGGAGCCAGCTTGACAGTAGGAGGTACTCCCATCGACATCAAGCCCCGGTTGAAATACCTGGGGCTCGTACTCGACGGTCGGTGGGACTTCGGAGAGCACTTCCGAAGTCTGCGCCCCAAACTGTTGGTGTCAGCTAACGCGCTGGTGCGGCTGCTGCCCAACTTGAGGGGCCCAGAGGACTCCTGCAGGAGACTCTACGCGGGTGTCGTGCGGCCTATGGCCCTGTACGGGTGCCCCGTGTGGGCGGACGCCCTGCAGGCCAGGTTCGTGCAACTGCTGCATGCGCCGCAGCAGACGATGGCCTGCAGGGCCATTAGGGGGTACCGCACGATATCCTTTGAAGCGGCGAGTCTCCTAGCCGGATCGCCACCGTGGATCCTGGAAGCGAGATCCCTTGCGGCACTGTATCGGTTCCGTAAGGAGGCGCGGGAGCGGGGATACGATCCCGAGTCCGAAGACATTCGGGCCGAGAGGTCCCGGCTCCACGGGATCATGGTGGCGGAGTGGGAGCGACGACTTGAGCAACGACGCGCAGGGCATGCCGTCATAGAGGCGGTAAGGCCCATCATGGGGGAATGGCTCGAGAGGCCACATGGCAGCCTCTCGTATCGACTGACGCAGATTATCACCGGGCACGGGTGCTTCGGGAGATATCTGTGTCGGATCGAAAAGGAGCCAACGTCCGAGTGCCATCACTGCGACGCGAGCGAGGACACGGGGCTGCACACGCTCACCGAGTGCCCGGCATGGGCCGAACCGAGGCGGGAGCTTGTGGCGGCCCTGGGAGTGAGAGTTCTCACCCTCGCCACCCTGCTCACAGCAATGGTCCGCTGCGCGGACGCGTGGGCGGCCGGCGTCTCCTTCAGCGAGCAGGTAATGGTCGTGAAGGAGACGGCGGAGCGGGAGAGGCGGCGCGAGCGAGAAAGACTCGCGGATCGCGCCGCCCGCGCGCGCAGGCAACTCGGGCGTCGGAGGGCACTGACTGACCTCCGTCCCCCATGAGCGCGGGCCTGGGGGTGACGGGTGGAGCCGCCTGTCACCCCAGCAGAAGCAGGCCACGGTGGCGGCGCGCTGAACAGCGCGCCTCCCCATTCCGGGGGCGAGTTGGGGACACCGGTGTCCCCCCTCCTGAGGAGGGCCAGACCGTAAGGGATGGCCCTGGGTCAGCCGGGGTGCGAGGGATATGTCTTTGACAACCTCACCTCCGGCCTAGCACCAAGACCCACAGTCGGCGTGCGGTTTTAGTCGGTTCGAGTCCGACATAACCTCCCCTTCCGGCTCCGGCAGGGGGGGTATCCGTGGGGATTTCCGCACGAAAAAAAAAAAAAAAAAAAAAAAAAAAAAAGGGCTAAATATTTAATGCAAGTTGCTTCTAAAATGTTGTCTACATAATAATTGTGTTCACCGTCTGTTCAACCGTCTTGAATTGTTGTTTCTTAATGTATCATTTCAATATGATAATAAAAATATATCCATACTATCTATACTATAATATTATAAATGCGAAAGTAACTCTGTCTGTCTGTCTATCTGTCTGTCTGTCTGTATGTTACGCTTTCACGCCTAAACCACTGAACCGATTTTGATGAAATTTGGTATAGGGATAGGTTAGACCTTGAGAAAGGACATAGGCTATGTTTGGTCGCGATAACCGACATCCACGCGGGCGGAGCCGCGGGCAAAAGCTGGTATATATACATAGTAAGTGTACTGTCACGTGGTTTTATTGCAACTGATAACATTTTTAACGCGCTTTTTTTAAACCAATCACGAGATAAATCAATTTTATTCATACAAGACACAGGTAAGGCAGACCTATTATTGTATGAATGCGTCGGTTATAAAGCAATGGAGCGTAGTATTTTGGGCTTCTAAAAGGCGGAAAGAGTGCCAAACTCCGACCAAACTCACTAGCTACAATTATATACGTTAAACTGAAATATGGTTAGACTGCCCATGTCTGGAGAGTCTTAGCTGATGAATGAGCGTGCTTGCTTACACCCTGGAAGCCAAAAACATCATTAGCTCCTTTGGCCCAGATCATTCAGATTCAGAGATTAAAGGAGAGAAAGATGGAATGTTTTGAGATAGATATCAAGCAACGCTACGGCTAAATAAAAAAATGCTGCTATGTTAAATTATGTAATAGCAGCATGTTAGTAGCAGTTGCAAAAAACAGAGGTTTATGTTATAGGTTTTGTTTCATAAATCCATTCTAGTATTATACATGCGAAAGTAACTCTGTCTGTCTATCTGTCTACCTGTCTGTCTATCTGTCTGTCTGTCTATATGTCTTTTTTTTTCGTGCGGAAGTCCCCTCGGATACCCCCCTGCCGGAGCCGGAAGGGGAGGTTATGTTGGACTCGAACCGACTAAAACCGCATGTCGACTGTGGGTCGTGGTGCTAGGCCGGAGGTGTGTCTGTCTATATGTCTGTATGTTACACTTTTACGCCTAAACCACTCAACGGATTTTAATGAAATTTGGTATAGGGGTAGATTAGACTATGAGAAAGGACAAGGGCAATGTTTGGTCACGATAACCGAAATCCACGCGGGCGGAGTCGCGGGTAAATGCTAATATCGATATAAAAATATTAGCATTTACCCGCTTATTTATTTTATGGTTGTTTTGCTACCAGTACCGAATATTGCCAGTTGCCGCTTATGGTTATCGGTCGGCTATTCTAAACTTGTCGGCGCTTTACGGGCACTGTAATTTATGATAGAAGACATGTTGTATCTTTCTGATATCAGAGTTAAGTAGCGGTATGCTTCGTTTGCTTAGTGTATGGAGCCTGGGGACGCTTCAAGGCCCAATTAACCTTACTGACTTGAGTACACTTACTGATTAACTAACGATGGTTTCCTCTCACGAGTGCCGTTCAGTGATGGCCCTGGGTCAGCCGGGGTGCGAGGGATATGTCGATGACAATCCCACCTCCGGCCTAGCACCACGACCCACAATCGGCGTGCGGTATTAGTCGGTTTCAGTCCGACATAACCTCCCCTTCCGGCTCTGGCGGGGGAGGCATCGGAGGGGATGCCGCCAAAAAAAAGGTGGTCAGGACGGCAGTCGCTTCCGTAAAAGCCAAGACAAAACGCATACTGGTGTCCAGTGGTTAAGCTTTGGATGCAGCCAGGACTAGATAGATAGATATATAAATTCATCATTAACCAAAATTAAGTACTATATACAGATAGATACTGGTTACATGGAGCATTTAAAGTTAAATTCGCAATGGACGACCATATTACTAAAAGTAATTTCGTCTAGGTGCTGTTATCGGATCAAATCTCTTCTCTAGAACATTTCTGAAAATTTTACCTATTTTAAACTAGCTTTTGCCCGCGGCTCTGCCCGCATGGATGTTGGTTATCGCGACCAAACATAGCTTATGTCCTTTCTCATATTCTAATCTACCCCTATACCTAATTTCATCAAAATCGGTTCAATAGTTTAAGCGTGAAAGCGTAACATACAGACAGACACACAGAGTTACTTTTGCATTTATAATATTAAGTATGGATGTCTCTAATACTCCACTAGCCCCATCTACAGTGAGTAAACAAAGTGTAGTAGGTACCACCATGATGTATCAAAATAATGGATAATTAAATAGCGTGTTTCGAATTAAACATCCATACTAATATTATAAATGCGAAAGTAACTCTGTCTGTCTGTCTGTCTGTCTGTATGTTACGCTTTCACGGTTCAACCACTAAACCGATTTGGATGAAATTTGGTATAGGGGTAGATTAGACCATGAGGAAGGACATAGGCTATGTTTGGTCGCGATAACCGACATCCACGCGGGCGGAGCCGCGGGCAAAAGCTAGTAAATGATACTTCTGCATTCGTATCGACACATTGTCTCTATTGTTAACATTAGTAAATGTGGTTACATCCTCCCTAAGAGATGCCTATGGGAACCATGATTTAGGACTAAAATAGGACTAAAAGAACTGTTTCATTCTCATCCTTGCGTTAATTCTATGACATCGAATAACATAGGGATGAGAGTAAAGTGTGTCTAACCATATACTTATATAATATAAAAAAAATTATAAAAAAATATTCAAGTTACATAACACTTGAAATGTTTCGTAGAAAAATACATGAAGCAGCTCAAAAATATGTGGCCTAAAACAATACACAATAAACATTCTACTCACAAGAGGATCACAACTTTTACGACATTATAGTTGTTTCAACTGTATTTACAGTTCATTTAAGATGTCTGTCTCCAAAGTGATTGCTTTCGCATAGATATGCAATCTTATTTTCTGAAGCACTAAACAAAAATAACTTCGTTAAAATTCGAACGTATTTTAAAACGATTGCTTTTTATGACTTTCTAAAAAGCCGTTTGTAGTTTTATGGCTTTTAATATCAAACGAATTTAATGTCACTCAGACTGTATTTATAATGTTTAATAGAAAATTTGATTGGTATAAAATATAAAATTTAAATAAGAAACACAAAACAGGACTTTAACCTCTGAATTAACAGTGAACTAAGCTGCCTATACCTGTCTTGGACAGGTGAAATTCTTATCTGAATACGTCTTAAGACAACATAGGAAAAATCTAGATGTATACTAATAGCTACAATATTTCATTCAAAAACAGAAAAGTTTTTTTTTTTTCAGGACACGTCAATTTGACTTCACCTCGTCTGATGTTAAGCTAAAGGCAAAGTCTCGGAAAGAGCGTCACCATCGTAAACATTTACCATGTTAACAGTGGTGGCACTCAGCTTGACGGCCTCATTAGATGCCTTTTCACGCCCCGCTTAAAGGACCCGGGACTGTAGGAAGAAGGAAACACGTGAGCTGGCAGGGAATTCCAGGTCTTAGTGGTGCGGCATAGGAATGAATCACTGAAACGCTTGGTTCTAGCAGGTATACTCTGCACCGTAAATGGATGGCATCTTAGCCCTGCGCGTGTCGTCCTGTGAAGGAAAGGGGAGGGTGGGACTAATTGGAAGAGCTCGTCAGAACATTCACCATGGTAGAGACAGAGACAGAGAAAGTTATCAAAATCCAAAATCATGGTCTCCCTACATCTCCGTACGAGCATGACTGGCTTATACGCGATAATTCTCACTTCCTGCGGTCATTGCAAGTCATGGAAGGGGTGAAATAATTAGAAATTAGTGCCTATTAGTTACCTTTTGTATTACTAATGTAGGTAGTTATATCCATTATTTACATTCCACTATCAAATAATTACTACTTAGCACCTATTGAATAGAAATTTTATTGAAATAAAATAAGTTTTGTAGCTATTGCCGCGGCCCCACCCGCGTGTGTATTAGTGATCATAATATAATAAAAATAATAAACAATCCACAAGATTCTACACAACGCTATCTAGACCCATGGTAAGCTTAACTAACTTGTGTTATGGAATCTAGAATGTCGATAAACTTATTTAGGTTTTTTTTTATAAATACGTACGTATTATACATAGAAACACCCAGACCAATGCAAATAGTCATATTCATGCTTACAAATATTTGCACTGTGCGGGGATCGAACTCGTGCCTTCTGCGGAGCAGTCGCGTTCACTACCATCATGCCACAGAGGCTGTCTGAATATATGCCCTTGATTTAAAAAGGGATAAAAAGTAGATTTTGTGATATTCCGTATATTTTTTTGTTAGAGTAGTTAATCTAATACCAATCAGAATTAAATTGAAATACGATATTCTTTAACTGAGGCTATACGATGTGAAGGTATCTATTTATACGCAAAGTAATCGCCATTTTTATTCCGTCTAGACCGAAAAAACCGTTTCAAAATTGGAATCTCATTTGAAAAAAGAAGATTGGTTTGGTTCGAACGATCTGTGACCACTACTAATTGCCTGACTAATCACCCATCGTATCTAGACTTACGACATGGCGCCTGATCAATTAAACAGACGACGATGCTCGACTCGCTCGCAATTCGATTACGGAACGCTCCTGATGCGTTTTCGAAAGTAATTCGTGTAGACTTTTACCGCAGGGTAACTATGGTAAGGGTTTTGTTCGAAATTTGAATTTTGTTGACTAATTTTTGTAACTGAGTTAGGATTACAAAAAATACTGATATTTTCTTTGTGGCATGTACGCTGTTTTCACTAGCTGTTGCCCGCGGCTCCACCCATGTGGATATCGGTTATCGACCAATCATATCACATGTACTTTCTCAAGCCTTCTTTTCATTTAGAACTAAAAGCGTAACAGGCGGACAGACAGAGTTCATAAAGTAAGGCTCGTTTGGTTCAATTCTAAATATTCCACAAAACTTTTTGCATTTTGTCTCGCTTCGAGCCTTAGTTAATATTATATTAGATTCATTATCTGAATATTGGAATCTAAAATACGTATCTGGTTTTAAAACTGTCAAAATAGAATCGTGGCCCAACTTCATGAACTGAAATAACTACATTGAACGAAGCAATGGTTTTAAACTGCACAAACTAGTTATTTAGTGTGCTTAAATGGCACTAAACTATTAAAAACTATTGGCTATTGAAACCATCTGTGCCTGCATAAATCCATACTAATATTATAAATGCGAAAGTAACTCTCTATCTGTCTGTATGTTACGCTTTCACGCCTAAACCACTGAACCGATTTTGATGAAATTTGGTATAGGGGTAGACTAGAACATGAGAAAGCACATAGGCTATGTTTGGTCACGATAACTGACATCCACGCGGGCGGAGCCGCGGGCAAAAGCTAGTATTCCTATAAATGTGAGTGACGTATCAACATTTCTTATGGTGATAGCGTTCATGTAGGTTGAACTTAGGGTACATACATATACTCACGCCTATCCCCGAAGGGGTAGGCAGAGGTGTTTTAACACCCACATTTTGCCATCTATGATGTTCAGTCTCACGTTTTGCGCGGGAGCACTTCAGTTACTGACACAGAGTATATTGTACCTAATAGAAAGCATGGACAAGTTAGTACATTCTTTGCACGTCTGTGGCGTTACATAGGGTGCCATCTGAAAACCAGCACTGCGCAACTATTGGTTGTGCAGCTTTATGCTGAGATGGTAACCTATTCGGCACTCACGTAATTTTTAGTTTTAAGTTGCCTAATTAATCATTAGTCTAATTTTAAGTATGTGAGTGATTGCCAAATAAATTTCTTTCTTTCATTCTTTCTTTCTAACAGGGGGCGAGCCTATTGCCGTCAAGCCGGCACTTAGTCATGGGCTGTATGTTTACTGTCGGATGGAGAACAGCCCTATCCCTTAGTCACCTTCTACATTATCCATAAGAAGAGATGGGTGGTCATATTCTTCTCCACCGGGAACCAACACAGCAATCGTTTTAATGTTTCTATGTCATCTATACTATTATACTATTATCTATTCTGTGCTATTATGTTAATTTTATTGTAAATTATTCGTGTAAATTTGAGATATAGAATAAATATTTCAATGAATTTTTTATAGCATTTATTACGCTAACTTTTAAGTTCGAAAAACATTGGAAAAAATTAAATGCTCAAGTGAGACTCGAACTCACGACCTTTCCCTTACAGGGGGACTGCTCTGCCAACTGAGCTATTGAGCACCACTTGAATCATTCCAAATTTTCCTTCTCTTTATATCCGTCTATAAGGGCGACGGTGCAGCCATCTACCAACATTCTTACGAACTGTTGGAAACAATGAATGATTTTTCAACCATTTTTAAACATTGAATTTTGATGACTGCGCCCAAATATTTGAATGAATTTTTTATAGCATTTATTATGCTAACTTTTAAGTTCGAAAAACATTGGAAAAAATGAAATGCTCAAGTGAGACTCGAACTCCTGACCTTTCAACTAGCTTTTGCCCGCGGCTCCACCCGCGTGAAGGTCGGTTATCCCGACCAAACATAGCCTATGTCCTTTCTCAAAGTCTAGTCTATCCCTATACCAAATTTCATCAAAATCGGCTCAGTGGTTTAAGCGTGACAGCGTAACATACAGACAGACAGACAGAGTTACTTTTGCATTTATAATACTAGCTTTTGCCCGTGGCTTCACCCGCGTGGATGTCGGTTATCGCGACCAAACATAGCCTATGTCCTTTTTCATGGTCTAATCTACCCCTAAACAGACAGACAGACAGACAGACAGACAGACAGACAGACAGACAGACAGACAGACAGACAGACAGACAGACAGACAGACAGACAGAGTAACTTTCTCATTTATAATATTAGTATGGATTACTGTCCGAACTTAAGCTGTGTAACAAATATCAAAATAATCAGTCCACTGGAAGGTGGTAAAAACCGAAATTAAGATAATTTTGAGCACTTTGCTTGTCAATATCTTTCTGATACTGACCCTACCAATCCCTTATAGCATACTGACTTAAGATAACATAACAAATAATAAGCTTTTATCTATTGCATAAAAGGCGGCGCCAAGAGCACCTATTCTCTGAAACAGTTTCCAAAGACAAGTCAGGTCCAGTAGAACTTACCAATTTAATCCACGTTTCTCCATATTTGGTTGCATTATAAGTGACAACACTATATATTGTACAAGTAACTTAATCTCATGCCACACACACACAGAAAAGTTAACTCTAAGCTTATGAAAATAAAGTTTAAATTCGATTGTGGTGGGGTCTTAGCGGCGCCTACACAGAATTGTCGTTTTGAGTATTTTTAGCCTGAACGGAGAAGTTTTATTTGATTGCCACACAACACATAGTTGTAGGGATTTGTGTTTCAAATAAGTCATGTTTAAAAATAACAATGCGGTGGATTCCAGAATTGAGAAATCTACGTCTTCTTTAGTATATTTTTATAGCTTTTGGTAAAATTGGTTATTTATAGAACGAGATGTTTATATTGTGTGTAGATTATCACGTATTTTAGCTTCTGCATGTGAGGTAATAGAAATTAGATCAGGTTATATACATACAGGGTGTCCCAGAACTCAACGTCAAGCCGAAACGGGGCGACAGGATTGATTGTATAGATGATGAGAAAAATTAGAAAAAAAAACTATCCCAATATTAAAATTAAGAACCTACCAAGAGCTTGTTGGAATAAAAATCATTTTAACTGAGTATAATGGTTTTTTTTTTTTTACCGTGGGGGAAAATCCTTCATGGATGTTATGCCGGACTCCTATCGACTAAAAACCCCCACGGTAACGCCCAGAAGCCGTTATTTACATACATTTTTATATACATTCAACATTCAACAATAAATGAAGCCGCGTGGTTCCCGCAGAGAAGAATTTGGGCCACCCCATCTCATCCCATGCGGTGTCGTACAAGGCGACTGAGGGATAGAGCTGTTTAACATCAGACAGATATATACAGCCCAAACTCAGCCTCAGGTATAGGCTCGAGTCAACAATAGTGTCCGGAATATTATGGCAATAGGCTCACCACCAAATACATGGGACAATTATTGGTGAAATATGGGTGTTAATTCATCTCTGGCTAACCCTCTGCGGATAAAGGCGTGATTGTATGTATGTATGTCAAAAATAAAATCTATGATCGAATCCGTGGGGTGCCCATAAACAAAACAGTAGTACTAAATACAGGAAACACACAAACTACAGCCAGAGACAACGATGTGTCGAACACGAACCCATAGATCTTCACTCAACCGCTGGGCCATCCGTGCAGTCATTATAACATCCGGTACCGGGATTTTCCATTTCCACGGGGCGTGTCACTTCCGGGAAGGCTGAATGGAAGGTAGAAGGGCTCGCTTATACTTGTGATATGTTTTTACGGGAGCAATCAGTTGGGATTGTCCGGTATTGTAAGCTTACTGTTGAGATTTTGGTGATAGGAATATTTTTCTTAGGTACATATTATATACTAGCTTTTGCCCGTGGCTCTGTCTGGATGTCGGTTATCGCGACCAAACATAACCTATATCCTTTCTCAAGGTCTCATCTACCCTTATACCAAATTTCATCAAAATCGGTTCAGTGGCTTATGCGTGAAAGCGTAACATACAGACAGACAGACAGACAGTTACTTTCGCATTTATTATATTAGTATGGATATAACGGTAGGACTGAACGTAATGGACCCTGAACTCTTAAGTAACTGGTTAAAAAATTCATTTAGGTCCGTATTCAAGAACGACACTCAGTCCTGAATCTTGATTTATCTGAGGACAGGTTGTATAGTATGTATAGACAAATCTGTTAATTTGTAAACTATTTTTATACTGTTGATTGATGGTTTTGTTGGGATTGGTGGATTTTATTATTACACATATTGAGAACACTTGTACTTTTTCCCCAGTATTTATTTTATTGAACCTGACCGGTTTTGCCTTACGGCATTCTCAAAGGTTTCCATATAGGGTTTCGAATGTAAACCCTTAGGATAAACTATTCTTCACATATAACTTCAGGAATTAGAACAATGAAAACCTTATGTGAACATTTGAGAATGCCGGTAAGGTTCAATAAAATAAATACTGTAGGAAAAGTACAAGTGTTCTTAATATATGTCTGTTAATCTGTCTACACAATGAGGCCTCAGATAAATGATGATTCGGGACTGAGTGTCGTTCAAGAATATGGGCCTTAAGCCAGCGTAAATACTGCAGTTTTGGCAAGGCGTCCATGTACTGCCTAATAGTTACCTGCATATTATATATCCTGGCCCCAAATCCCAAGAGATACGAGGCTTTGGCATACCCTCAAAAGACACTTAAGAACCCATACAGCACATATATGGAGTACATTTGGTCAAAATATATGCCAGTGATCATAACTTAGAATCATAAACAAAAGTCTGGTTCCATGGTTGCCCTAGTAGGTACAACCCAATGTTTCTAAATTTTGTCCAATATTATCGAGCGACAATTAAATTGCTAAACCGAATACTATTAAATGATAGATGGATGGATGATCACCCCACTGGTGAAGCGATCTTAGGGCCGATAGAGATTAAATTATGAGTTAAATTAATTACTATGGCGGGAGGACTAAACCCTATTGCTGAATGGAGGTCCCGTATTGCCCTAATAAATAACAGTTTAAAAAACGAAAAAACACACTTTTTCGTATTCCTGACAGCAAATCCTTTCATTTGATACCCATTTCATGGGGGTGGATTTAAAAAAGCCAGTTCGCTATCTTGGGGAGGGCGCCATATTGGATATGTAATGACGTTTCTTAGCTAGTCATGTATTGTCATCAGAACTCAGAGCGTGTGCAAAATTTCATACTAATCGAAGACCGGGAAGTGGGTCAAATTAAGATTCCAAGATTTTCTTACATGCATAGTTACAAGTGAAGCTAATAAAAGCGTGTTAAAAAACCAAGAAAATAATCAACAATTTCTTTCACCTGGCTTCATCAAGCTTTCACCTGGGATTCCGGGGCCCGTTTTTGTCAGTCTACCAGTGGGTTTGGCTGAACTTGAACCGTGAACCTCCACAGCAATCAAATCAAATAAAGAGAACAACCAACCACTATTCAAAACATAAACAGCTGTGGTTTTCCCAAGCGACTACAATATGGGGTTCTTCAAGAGGGGCATTAGTCCATAGGCCGCGGTAACCACTTTCCATCAGGTGGGCCGTGGGCTTGTCTGCCACCTAAGTGGTAAAAAAAACAACCACAAACTCCTAACATAAACAAAGACAAAAAAAAACTAGCAAATAAAACTTACTCCCACAGACATAAATATAAAAATAAATGAAAAATATATTATATAAACATTTTCGGGGGCGTACAATTTGCATTTTAATGGAGATTCACGTGTAGGTAACAAGTTTAACTAATAGCCGTGAAATGAGGGGAGCCGGCAGGCGGAGCAGGGGGGCGGCACACTGCGTCTTTTGTTCACGCCACGACAAAAATATCGTAAATTTTACAGACTACTTAGGTGTCACTGTCTTCATGTTTTTATAGACATTAAATTGCGAATTCTAAAAACAGATGTATGTGCGTTTGTTTGAAATATCTCTTTCAAATTGTTTTGATGATCAACTCTATTTAGAACTCAACTAATTGGAGATCTTATTTATGTATTATATTTTATGTTCGACACGTCAATACGACATCTCTTTGTCTTATGCTTTTTCAAAGGGCTCGAGAGTGTATGAAAAAGGAAACACGTGTGTGTCGGTAAAAAACGTAAATATGTGACCAATGTTTTTTAGTTATTTGCCTAGAACCAAACCAATCAGTTGATTTTCGTACGGAAATGCCCTAAATCGACAAAAACCGCACGCTATTTTAGGTTTCGCACACTTTTGGAGGTGATAGGTAAGGATTGAGACCGGGCAAGGCCAGTTGATATTGGCAATATATGGGGCTCTTCAAGAAGGGCATTAAAGGTTTTTCCTCGGAGAAAGGGTCACCATCGTAAAAATGTACCATGTAAACAATGGTGGCACTTAGCTTGCTTGAAGGCCTCATCAGATGCCTTTTCACGCCCCGCTTAAAGGACCCGGGACTGTAGGAAGAAGGAAACACATGAGCTGGCAGAGAGTTCCAGGTCTTAATCGGCAGTGTGACTTCCCTGGTGTTGCACACTTCCAGAGGCCACGGTTACCACTAGGTGGGTCGTATGCTTGTCTGCCACCTGCGTGGCATAAAAAAACCATCCATCCATACATAGAAAGAACAAACTCAAAAAATAAAACTAGAATGCTAGGCTATAAATACTTAACTTTTTCGACACTGAAACTAAAACCATGGCGTACATATTATATTGTACGTATATTGAACGTAGACCTACTGATCTAAAGTAACATTGTAAGTTAATAAATAATAATAAAACCATATAAATAAATAAAACGATTGGCCTTGGACCTAGCCAGGTGCTTTACTGACGGCACTATATTAATCCATGATTTAATAACCTGGAACACGCGACCTGGCAATAATCAATTACAGGTGCAACGGGTTAATTTTGTTAGCAGGTTAGTGACAGGCACATATTGATCATTACGGTTAAAAAACCGGTTAAGAGCGAGTCGGGCTTGGGCATTGACGGTTCGGTTTGTATAAAACTGATTTGATCACACAAATTCATGCTGTTTAAACGGTAATATCTTTTGATTGCGTTGACTTGAAAAGTTTAGGGTTATCACGGTTTCAAAATTACAGTTCTGAATATTTGATATTTATTTCAATTTGATGCCTCCATGCGTCCCTGAGCAAAAATAATCAGGAGACATAAACGGACAATAAAGTGATCCTACAGTACACGATGCCTATAGCTATTAGCCGAAGTTATTTTCTGTCTGTACCTATACAGTTATAAGTTGTAGGTAAATGACTGAGGGCTGAGATCGAAATCTGTTTTGGGTAGAATATGGAATAAATAATGAAATTTATTTTCGTGGGTAGAATGTGGAAGGACCTGTGGCTAAAGTTTGAAAAAAATAATTCGTGTTTTGTTTTTGGTCGAGTTTTGTGGGTACAGATTGGAAGAGCCCCACGGGGTCCATTTTTCTTCTTGAGATACGGAGCTCTAAAAATAGAACAGCTGGCATTAGATAGGTTGATTTATAATCGTATGTTAATCTGCGGTTTGATAAACTTAAAACTTGCGTTCTGATTATTTATGATTTTGGTGCCATGACCAGTTTGCTTTAGAAGTCATCTGATATTATAAAGATGCCATATTATTTTATTATTATTATTTTTTATTTGTTTTTCATCATCATCATAAAGTACATTTTTAAATACATCACTTAATTGATCTTACATGGGTATCTAATATTAATTGCATGCATTTCAAATTGTTGCTTCTTCACCTGAACTAAGTTTATTATAAACTTGTATCTCAGGATCAGAACTTATCTATCTATCTATATTGGATCAAACGTCTTCAAAAATAAATAGTTTATGTATTAAGATTACCTACAAATTACAGTAGGAAGTGAGTTTGTTTAAATTTTCATTCAAATGGAATACAGAAATCGAAACTTGAATCAACCAAATCCTCCATTCCAGTTGTCTAATCCGATTGCATTCGTTGCAAAATGAAATCCCGAAAAAAGGAATTCTCCTACTTCCTCTTTCATAATTTAGCTTGTTTTGGCTTCTTTTGAGTAGTTAACTGCATTTTAGCGTCAACCTATGAAGGAGACACAGTCTCATCCAGAGATTATTAGCTGTACTGTAAAGAGTGGATTGAACCCTGAAGAACTAAGTACACTATGAACTCCACTGATGGTATTCAAAATATTATTAAAATAGTTAGTTAATAGTTAACAGTACAGCTGTTTGATCTCCGATGGCTCTGGTAGTAAAGGCTCGTGGACTGTATATTAATCTATAATAATGCAGTCATCTATAATAACGTCAGCGGACACTAGCCACGACACCAGCACGTTGCGTGCATTCACACCTTTTATAAGTTCCGTAGACGCGACTTACTTTATTGTATATCTCGATTGCATTATTATAGATTACTTGCTTTTGCCCGCGGCTCCGCCCGCGTGGATGTCGGTTATCGCGACCAAACATAGCCTATGTCCTTTCTCATGGTCTAATCTACCCCTATACCAAATTTCATCAAAACCGTTTCAGTAGTTTAGGCGTGAAAGCGTAACATACAGACAGACAGACAGACAGACAGTTACTTTAGCATTTATAATATTAGTATGGATTATACAGTCCACTAGTCTTAACTACCAGAGCCATCGGAGATCAAAAAATAGCATAACTATGACGTAAATCCATAAGAGTAATGAACAACAAAACACGTAGAAGATTCTGTAAGTACGTATTTTAAGTATGCAATAAATAACATTAAAGCCTAGAGGGCGTCCTAGTAATAAATTCTCTGAGCGAGTTTAGTTTGTACGGGTCACTTTCGCTGTCAATTCTGTGAGATAAGGCGCTTACGTTACTACTTAGAAATAGTGTAACAACCAGACTAGAATAACCTAAAAAACTCCAAGGGTATGGGGTCCTTTAATCCATACTAATATTATAAATGCGAAAGTAACTCTGTCTGTCTGTCTGTCTCTCTGTATGTTACGCTTTCACGCCTCAACCACTGAACCGATTTTGATGAAATTTGGTATAGGAGTAGATTAGACCATGAGAAAGGACATAGGCTATGTTTGGTCACGATAACCGACATCCACGCGGGCGGAGCCACGGGCAAAAGCTAGTGTGCTATAAAATATAAGACATGCAAAAAGAAGTGTTTATTGCACACCTCTGCCTATACTTTCAGGGATTCTTATAATGTATGTATGGTGCAAAAATATATACTTGCTTCTTATAAGTAGGCACAGTAAAAGATACGCTCCACAGTAGCAGGAAATACAGCCTAAAGTATACAACCTCCACTCTACGCTCCCGCAGTTGGTACTAAATAAAAAGATCTCTCACTCTAATGTGCCAAAGAGTAGAAACGTAGATGTGGCATTACCATTCGAAGGTACTATATAAATATGCCTAACTTTATAATGTTTTAATAAAGGCGTAAGGTAGTATACGGGTTCTCGTCAAGATCTTCGGGGTCCAAACCACACTCACTTGCAAGCCGATTCACCTGCTGATCGATAGATGAAACCCTGTCGCAGGGAGAAGTCAGACACCAGACAGGATGAAAACAAAAAGAAGTTATGGTGCACAATTCTATCCAGGACCATAATTTTTTTTTCGTGCGGAAATCCCCTCGGATTCCTCCCCTGCCGGAGCCGGAGTGTGAGGTTATTTCGTACTCGAACCGCATGTCGTCTGTAGGTCCACAACATTCCACACAACGCTATCTAGACCCATGGTAAGCATAGCTTAATTAGCTTGTGTTATGGAATCTAGAGTGCAGATAAACATACTTAGATACTTTTTTTTGTAAACACCCATCCCAATGCAAACTGAGCGGGGATCTAATCCGCGCCTCTTGTGTAGCAGTCGGGTTTACTATCGTCACGCCATAGAAGAATCAGTTTCTGGAGTTCATTTTTCAAGTTTAACTGCGTGTTTGACTGAACTTCGATATTGTCCCTGAAGCGACTGCCTCCACAGCTCATTGGTGATATCGAAATATTTCAATTAGACCAGTTGTTTTTGGGGCTCCATCTGTCCGTACTTTTTTAGGATCATCATCGTAGCATCACTGCCATCTATAATGGATATTCCTCTCCTGATAGTCAACTAAATATTATATTGACATGAACTACATGAAAATATCGGGTCATTCGTCAACTCGCGTATATCAAAATCAGTTTAAAACAGTTTTGTGAACCAATAAAAGAAAATTGTAGACGCACGTAATAAATAAAAAAAACCACATTTATTCAATTACAATATTACACTAACTTCTACAGTATTATACTAACTAAATGTACAATATATACAAAAAATTATATTGATACACATTATTATTTTATTCCTCATTTTATAATATCTATAATATTATTCAACCCCTCAGAGGATTGTACAGTCTGTTACCTTACTAATCTAGTACATGTCGCCACATAAAGCTGTCCGCCTTATCTTGGCATATTGCATACCGTGCGTCCGCATATGATAAGTGCATAACCCAAATGTTTGTTAGAAAAACATGCTGGCGGAAAACGTCTCGAGACGGTTTTGTTTTTCAAATAAGAGCTTGTGTTTACACAGTATAAAAATATGGTGTGTTTTTGTAGTAGGTTTAGTAGAATTTTATTGGGAGAGTACGATCGATGGGACATTTTAGAGTTTTGAATATCTTCTAGCTAGTGTATCGAAATAACCTGTTTTATTTTATTTCCGCCATTCGTCCGATTGCGATATAACTTTATGAACTTATTGATTTACACTTTGGCAAAGGCTATAATTATAATATTGGATAGTATTGGACATGTTTTTAGGTATTGGACCTAGTATCTCGAAATAATACATGATACTGAGTCAGCTAAGGTGCAAGAGAAATTCCTCATGGGACACCACTACCTCATAGGCTCCTGAAGACCCGAGACCGCGTGGACTTTAGACGCTTCGAGTCCAATATAATGTGTATCTGTGGAACATGGATTAAACTTTTTAACCCAATAACAGTTATTGTACCGAAACTCATGGGACTTTTTTTTGTTTACGCAAGACAAAATGTTCCTTCCGCATTTCCCGGGTTCGGGGAAGCGGGTACGTGGAGATCTCGCTACACTAAAAAACCTGCCGTCTGCCGTGTGAGTTAATTGTCGAAAATGCCCATTCCCATAACCTAACCTAACCTATTTCGGCGATAAAATGTGGGTTATGTTATATTCCAGATCTATCCCTGTACCAAATTTAATTTCTCTACTAGAAGCTCATTCGCCTTAACGAACCATTTGTGCGTGATTAAGAAACAAACGTCCAAACAACTTCAAAAACTTTCACAGTTTATAATATTAGTTACATTTTATAAAAGCCGTTCAGCCCTCCTCTACAGGACAACAAGTCTGTCCCATCCATTATCACTACCATCACTCCAAACATCTGTTATTTACATCACAAACCGAGTTTTATTATACATTGCTCGCTTTAAAACAACTTAATCTGAAACATGTCACATAAATAAGGCAGTCGTGACTCACGTGACCTCAGAAGAGAGCTAATTGTCGTACATTGGTGTGGGTATAGGCCGTATAGGTGCGTTTAAGAAATCCGCAAATAAATAAATGTCCCGCCCACTCGCAGTCCGTGTGGTCAGACACTCTGTGGGACATTTTATTGGTATCCAGTGCAAGATATAAAATACGCCGCGATGGAGCCACAATATTATTTTGTGCCCATCGCGGTGGAGACTTTGGGTAGTTGGAGCTCGGAGGCAAAGAGGCTGATCGCAGAGATTGGCCGCCGTATTCACGACCAGGGTAGTGACTCCCGCTCTGGCTCGTTCCTGGGGCAAAGGATGGCTATTGCGATTCAGCGAGGTAACGCGGCCAGCATCATGGGCACCTTTGCGCCGGGAACGATACGGGGCGGGTTATTTGATACGACATAACCACGGAAGCACTTGTGTATTTATTTTTGTACCATGTATTTGACATTTATAAATTAATAAATTTTATCATATATAGAAGATATAAAATGGAAATAATATTATATTGAAATACAAAACCGCTGTGTTGGTTCTTGGTGGAGTAGGTTAGAGTTACCTCATCTCTTCCCGTGAGTATCGTAGAAGGGGTCTAATGGCCAGGCCTATTCTACATCCAAGAGTAAAAAAAGTACATGACAAAACGTTCGATTGATGGCAATACGCTCATTCGGTGTCGGTAGGACTGAAAGTCATAGTAAGCTAAGTTTGGGTCTCATACACCTTTGGTTACTCTTTTGGGTACTTCAAGGTGTGAATAAAATTTATGACCATTTTTTTAACTAGGACACGTCAATTTAAATTCACCTCGCCTGATGTTAAGCTAAAGGCAAAGTCTCGAAAAGAGGGTCACCATCGCAAACATGTACCATGTACATGTAACAGTGGTGGCACTCAGCTTGACGGCTTCATTAGATGCCTTTTCACGCCCTGCTTAAAGGACCCGTGACTATAGGGAGGAGGAAACATTAAACTGCTAATAGTTAACTATATCATAATAGCAAATTATCATACATTTATATACTAATTCGGTAGATGGCAAGCAAGCACGCAGTCCCCTTGATAAGAAATGGTTAAACTAGCTTATTAAAGTGTTTTTTTTATCGTATACCACCCCACGGAGCCGGTGGAGGCGGTTATGACAGACTCGAACCGACCAAAACGCACGCCGTCTTGGGTCCTTCGTTGCCGGAGGGGAGATTGCCGAAAGCATATCTCTCGCACCCCGACACACCCAGGCCCATCTCTTTCGAGATGGTCCCCTTCGGGTTGTGGGGACCTTGGTGTCCCTTGAGCCCCGGGTACGGGGAGGTGCACTTTGCGCGGCCGCCGCGGCCTGCTTCTGTTAAGGTGACAGGTGGCTCCACCCGTCACCCCCAGGCCAGTTAACCCCAGGCCAGTGGCTTACTAAAGTGTGCTAGCCATAAACCTTGTCATTTAGACTTTAAAAAATAAATAAACCTATATTCCTTGTTAACAAACTACTCTATTAAGCTAAAATATAAAAAAATAATTGTGAAGTAAGGATTATACCACTCATAACAATGCCATATTTTTACTTATAAAACGTATTTTATTACAATATTCTGGCAATAAAAGTTTTATGGCACTTAGTTCAGCATTCTTGTATTACTGCATTTAATGCCACTATAATTTATTCAGGCATAAGCTGTAATGCGTAGTTGCTTTAATGTCTAAACAAGAATTTAATATTTACTTAAATTAATATATAACATATTTCGCTAGTTTGTGCTGTGCGCAATAAAGTAACTGAGTTAATAATGTCAATTTTCTTAATTATTTTGTGAGAATATTGTCCGAAGATTACGCGAATGTTCCACGCTATTGTACTAAAACTTTTATTTTTTATTATTTACAGAGACAGTAATTTTTCAGTACCTAGCTATCATGAGGAAAAAAAGACCAAAAATTTGTTTGTTTGATTTTGCAACTATGTTTTTGCGCACATTTTCACGCTTGCAAATCCCAAACCAGTTTCAATTTTAGTTTGTAATACGTTTGTACACACATATTCACGCGTGTAAACCCCTAAAGAGGTAGGCAGAGGGGCATTAACGCCTACATTTCGCCAACTATGAATTTCAACCCCACGTAATAGGAGCGAGCCTATTGTTGCCAAGCGGGCTCTTGCTTCTTTGTTATGTATGCAAAAGTACTACGAGTAGTTTAACGGACTACCCATTTCTAAATTTTACTATTTGAGGTAAATAGCATTATAATCTTGCAAGTTTAACATACCACATGCACACCTATACAACATGCATTATTAACTTAATCCTAAATATAGCTTTGCTTTATTTACAAGCATTATACAGACAGTTTATTGTATCTGCAATTACAATATGGCGGACATAAGTCGTTGTGCGCAAGAGCGACAAAAGCCCGACAGAGCGGCGTCCGCGCACATGTCCCTGCGACTTGTTTTGTTTAAGAAATTCTTATTACCCGACTGCGCGACGCAAAGGAGGGTAATGTGTTTATCAGTCTATGTATGTATGTATGTATGTATGTTTGTTTCTATGTGGCGCTCTAGAGCCCAAATGCATAGGCCGATTTTGATAATTCTTACGTCAATCGATTCGTCTTAACCTTGCGAGTGTCACTAAAGACACGACAGTAATCAAAATTCACCACAGGGACAACCAGACGCCATAATGTCAAAATGAAAAAAAAAAAGTTGATGAACTATGTCAAGTGGGGTGTCGTTGAATAGGTATTTTAAAATCATCTTTAGGTTTCTTTCATCATTTTTCATTTTAAATAATAGTTTAGGATATATAACGATTTAAAGTTGTTTCACAAAACAATCACTCTCGGTAATTTTATACTCGTAACTTATTGATTTAAGTTTTTATTTCAAGTATCAACGATATGAAGGAAATTAGAAAACGATATCCATGTCATATCATAACTAAAAAATATAAAATAAAACAAATGATTAAAAAATAAAAAACCCGACTGCCACTGAAAAGACCGAAATAAGTTTGATAGCAGGCGGTACCCATTTGCCAATCATAAACCGCAAGAAAATCAATGGGTACCGCCTGCTATCAAACTTATTTCGGTCTTTTCAGTGGCAGTCGGGTTTTTTATTTTTTAATCATTCTATCTATTTTTTTATATAAATAAAAGAAGTAGATCTCATAATATATCATTTTATATTCATCTCATACCTACTATATTTTCATAACAAGTCTCAAATGGTAATCCCGAATGAAAGATGGCTTGATTTTAAATTCCACTGAGATCTGCTCAGTCGTTCCAGTGTGATGAAGAATAAACATACCTGTAAGCACACCACACATACCGACGAACGCGTCAACGTTTATTACGCACAGTTTTTTTTCTAATCTGTACCGATTTTTGTGCATGAAAGATATATAAAGAGGAATAAATAATAGGGATATATAATAGCGATCAATAGAAGCCCCAGTCCGACTGTGAGGGTTGAGGGTGGCCCTCAATCATATGGCCTATTGCAATCTACTGCTGGACATAGGACAATGGCCAAGGTTCGCCATTTCCGTCTATCCTTTGCCTTCCGTATCCAGTATGTACTAGCCACCTTTTCAGGTCATCAGTCCGTCTGGCCAGGGGGCATTCTACTTTCCGATTACCTCCTTACGGTCTCCACTCTAGAACTGGTTTGCTCCAACGGCCGTCGGTCCTTCGGCAGATCATCATCCTCCTGCCTTTATCCCAAGTTTATTTGGGGTCACTGCAACATGTGTTTCTTCCATTAATCTCTAGTTGCAGTCATTTCAACATTCACTCCCTTCTTAACCATATCTACCTTCACATAGTCCACCCACCTCCTTTTAGGTCTTCCTCTCCCCTTGTAGCCTTCCACTTCCTTATTTAATACCTTCCTTACGATATTACTTTCATACCTTCGGTCCTTCGGCAGATGCCAACTGCCACATCAGCTTATTACCCGACTACGGCGAAGCCAAAAGGAGGGTTATGATTTTGACAGGCTATGTATGTATGTATGTATGTATGTATGTATGTATGTATGTATGTTCATTTGTTCCCTCATAGCTCCTCAACTACTTATTAGATATGGACAAATGAGGTATCGTTATAAGCGGCTTGATCGTCCGATGGTTATAGGCTACATGACGTGTCACTCAATCTTGTGTGGCTCTATCGCTCATACGGTACTGTGTTAAAAAATAAATTTGAGATAAATATGCCGTGTTTGGTATCAAATAAAAGGGCTTAATAAGCACATTTTAAATATGTATAAATTATTAGGTTTACCTCGCCCCAAAATAATATAAATAAAAAATAAAGTTTAAAACTAAAACCCGACTACCGAAAAATCACGCTCCGAAAAGTAACAAACAAGAAAATATCAAGGATAGCCGTGGTCGTATGCCACTTACTCTAACAAAACAATATATTATATTCTAGGGAAAAGTGGCATACGACCACGGCTATTCTTGATATTTTCTTGTTTGTTACTTTTCGGAGCGTGATTTTTCGGTAGTCGGGTTTTAGTTTTAAACTTAATTTTTACCCGACTACGGCGAAGCCAAAAGGAGGGTTATGATTTTGACAGGCTATGTATGTATGTATGTATGTTCATTTGTTCCCTCATAGCTCCTCAACTACTTATTAGAACTGGACAAATGAGGTATCGTTACAAGCTGATTGATCGTCCGATGGTTGTAGGCTATATGACGTGTCACTCAATCTACTGTGGCGCCCTCTAGCGCTCATAAGGTACAGTTTTAAAAAATAAGTTTGTAATAAATATACTGTGTTTGGTATCAAATGAAAGGGCTTAATAAGCCCATTTCAAATATGTATAAATTATTATCTTTACCTTGCCCAAAAATAAAATAAATAAAAAATAAAGTTCAAAACTAAAACCCGACTACCGAAAAATCATGTTCTAAAAAGTAACAAACAAGAAAATATCAAGGATAGCCGTGGTCGTATGCCACTTACTCTAACAAAAAATACATTCCAGCGAAAAGTGGCATACGACCACGGCTACCCTTGATATTTTCTTGTTTGTTACTTTTTAGAACATGATTTTTCGGTAGTCGGGTTTTAGTTTTGAACTTTTTTATTTATTGTGCGATCTATGATCTAAGATGAACCTATGACTTACAATTTGGTGTGGCACCGACTTCAACAGTAGTTTTTCCCGTATTTTTATTTATTGACTATAATCAATAATTTTTCACTTTCCAGTACCTTTTTATTCTTGAAGTCGCTTTGTATTTATTTATTTTGACCTAGGTACTTATTTTTTCTTTATTAACATTCAAATTCTTAAACGATGTGTTCTGTATCTATACTGGTTTGTTCGACATCTGTTTCACTTCGGACGAGGTCGTAAACCGCGAGCGAGACAGAGGATGCTTTGTATCAGTATAAATAAACCATTTCGAGATTTTATTGTCTTAAGTGGTCAATATTTACTTTAAACACTAAAATAAACGTATTAATAGAAGTCAAGGCTACTTCTTTATTCTTTGAAAGCTTTCCGTTCCAGCTTCGCAATACTTACAAATATTGCATATCTTTTTTTTACCCTCTAAGGGGTGAAATTTATGTTGTAAACATCCAAAATACAATTTAGACTTGCCTGTTTTTTGATAAAAGCTACAAGGTAAGCGTTGATAGTTTAGTGGTTAAGGAGTCAGCTTTACGATCTAGAGGTCCCAGGGTCGAATGAACTATCGCCGTCGTGATCCCACTCCTAACACAATTTAGCTTAACTAAATAATATATTATAAATAATGAAACACAGTAGGTGTCAGTGCAAAGTGTAAATCTAATTGCCTGCACATCCCAGCCCCGGTTGGGGACGCTGGCGACTGTGACACAGTTCACACTACTACAGTCGCCGCCGCTACCACTTTCTTGCAGTAGATAAAATAAACTGTTTATGTGATGTAAATTCTGTGAAGGTTATGTGCATAAATGATTATTGATTATTGATTGATTGATTGATCTATACATCGCGATAGATTCAATTGAAACATTACTCTTCGTCCTTCGGCAGTCGGGTGAAAATAGTATTGTCATTAAGTCAAACTCACTTTTACTTTTAAGGCTTTTACAAATAAGTTATTCCTATTCGTCGTAATAAATCAAGTTCTTCTCAATATTTTAGTAGCGGTCGTGGTGGCCACAAGTTGGTCAATGCGGAGTAAACTGGAGCTCCGTTTGTTTACGTAAGAACGGTCTAGTAGCAACATGTTGTGTAGTTTAGGAGCTAGAGTCAGCTAAACGGTAGTTTGTGTTGGTGAAAACTAGGAACTTGCTGGTTTGTTTGGTACTGGTTTACAAGTGTTGATACTTCGTGATTTTGAGTTTGAAAAATTATTATTTGGAGATGGAAAAAAATGAGCTGTATTTCGCCATCCATATTAATATTATAAATGCGAAAGTAACTCTGTCTGTCTGTCTGTATGTTACGCTTTCACGCCTAAACCACTGAACTGATTTTGATGAAATTTTGTATAAGGGTAGATTAGACAATGAGAATATAATTAAGTTTGGTCGCGATAACCGACATCCACGCGGGCGGAGCCGCGGGTAAAAGCTAGTGATTTATATTTTTGGCTATACGTAGTAAATAGCAAGCCTAACTGCATTATGTTCAGAATCTGTAATTAAAAGAAAACTAATTACTAAAATAACTAGTATTCTTGGTAACCACAGTTATACTATTTTTAGCAGATTTCATCAAACGGTGTAAATTTGTCAGTAAGACGACCTAAACTGTGACTGAACTATGGAGTTAAAAATCGCGACGAACTGTAAGCTTTATTATAATTTTACCCAATTAACCTAATTAATCGCTAGTTAAAGAAAAAATGTGTTATCAGCATATTTCAAATACATAACATAACAAAAACTCACGCAGTATTCCCCGAAGGGGTAGGCAGAGGTGCTAGCACCCACATTGCGCCAGTTATGTTTAGGTCCCAATGTAATAGGTGGCGAGCCTATTGCCATTAACCGGGCACTTATAAACCTGCGATAAATACACACATAACTTCGAAAAGCATCGAAAAGTCATTGGTGTGTGCCATGGTAAACCTGGGGTCGAACCCGAGACCTCGTCTCAGCAGTCCATTACCCATATCACTAGGCTACCGCAGAACTTACTACGCAGAAATACTGCAACATAATTTAAGAAAAATCAAAAAATAAATATCTCCACTGGCTCCTAAACTATAACTAGTTTCCTCACTGACTCACATAGGCCAAGGTCGTGACTACGATTGACGATAAGCAGATCGGAGCCATGATTAACACACGTTGTGGAATTAGGTAGAACATCGGATCTATATTTAATTTTAGGTTTAGTGGCCAAGTTGGGGTAATAAAGTTGAGATTATGTATCACGTGCTTCTATTTAGTGCTTTAGGTATTGTTATCATGGTGGCTGTTATAAATAAAAACATAGTAAGTGACATCGAATGTGAGTAATGAAATAATACAAAAAAATACGATATAATTATTCATATATTGAATAAAAAGCTTGCACTTTTCTACAGAGTTTAATTTTATTGTTGAACCTGACCGGTTTCCTAACCTAAACCTTTGACGATGCCGTAAGGCGAAACAAATCACTTCCAAAAAAAAAAACTCTTTGCAAAAGTATAAAATATAGTATTCAATAAGTGTAGTAAATTCCATTACAGTTCTTCATGATGGAAAACCTAACAAGTACCTAAAGGTTATTTCAAATTAAATTAAAAAAATAAACTATTTCTCTCTTGCTTGAGATTGTAAAATTAATAGGTTTACCTAAAATATTATCTCATGGATTATCTACTGTTTTCTTTAGAATAAGTGTCGTATATTTGAGGGACTTAGTACTTTAGTCACACTACGCTCATTCGGTAAAATAATAATTTATCAAGGCATTCAATGACTTGAAGCCTTTGAATCTGAATTATTATTTTTTTCATGAAAATATTAATGTTTTTCGAATTGAAAGTGAAGCTTTTTCTTTATGACTGAAATTAAAATGCCTTTCTGTCTAAAATAAATTTGATTTTTTGTAGTTTTTATTGGGATTCATAAGAAATTACCGATTGCTTGATAAAATTTGAGTGTCCCTTAGATAGGTTATTAGCAAAAGATATTTACGTTATTAAACGTCAAAAAGAGGACTATGACTCACTATTTTGTACTAATATAACTATTTTTCGACTAAGTATATTTATCCGCATTCTAGATTCCATAACACAAGCTAGTTAAGCTTACCATGGGTCTAGATAGCGTTGCGTAGAATGCTGTGGAATATTTATTTATTTCATCTAATTAATAGAACCACTTCAATTATATGTTAAAGTATTTTCGAGATTTAAAAAGAAATATTTCATCGGATGAAAAACGAGATTAATAAAAAAAGACTATTTTTAGAAATTGGTACTGTGTTTTGATTTAAGACAACCGTCAATATGATTATCATCACAGGTAAAATAATATTTTTTAGAGTGGGATAACAAACAATATGTCGTCACCTTTTTCATACAAGATGTCAATATAATTTCACTTCTCCCGATGGTAAGCTGAAAGAAGTCTCAAAAAAAAAGATCACCATTACAGATATATGAAAAATACAAATCTCCCTCAACATAAATATTTGATATAACCTCTCTTTTATCTTGACAACGCGTCTAGTATCATCACAAATCTGTATTTCAAAGATTCTGTGACGAGAATCGCTTACGTCACATCTCTGAACTCGAAGGCACTATTCCCAAAAGAAAAAAAAATATTAAAAAACTTCGGTCCTTTCGCTCGTTACGATTCCACACGAGCAACGTGTAAGTGATACTTGTCAAATCATAGTTGCTAGAGCGAGACCCAGATATGTAGTTCTATAACTGTCTTCCTGAATGTAATGTGAGACTTTTGTTTGTTGGGCTATATAAATTTGGTGGTTGGTGTACATTGCTGGGTTTAGCTCTGGAATTTTTTTTTAAGAGTACCTACACTGGGAATTGATTGAAGTATTCCTGTAAACCCCTCTAGTTAAACTGAAATGCTTGTAGGAGTGGGCTCACTTCGGTAGTGTAATGGTTTGGATTCAAACTATTCACCTGTCGATCGTGAGACCAACTCCTTAACCATTAAGCTATCGAGTCTTATCTGTGTACAACTCATCAATTTCGTAAAAGTACTACGGTATTGAAGAAAATATAAAAAAAATCCACAACATTCTACACAACTAAGGTAAGCTTAACTAGCTTGTGTTATGGAATCTAAAACGCTGATAAACATACTTAGATACTTTTTTTTTTGTAAATATCTATAAGAAACACCCAGACCTATGCAAATAGTCATATTCATGCATACAAATAATTGCACTGAGCAGGAATCGAACCCGCGCTTCCTGCGTAGCAGACACGTTCACTACCACCACGCCACAGAGGCTTGTGAGATTATATTACGCTTTTTTTATAAAGGACACGTCAATTTGACTTCACCTTGCCTGATGTTAAGCTTAAGGCAAAGTCTCGGAAAGAGGGTCACCATCGTAAACATGTACCATGTTAACAGTGGTGGCACTCAGTTTGACGGCCTCATCAGATGCCTTTTTACGCACAATATTTGCACTGAGCAGGAATTCATCGTAATGTTAAAATATAAACAGTAAAATTAAATATTACACGAAAAACAAGCAATGTATAGTGTACATCGGAACGTTCAACGTTGTAGGATTCGATTTCGATATAATTGTATTATTTTCAAATAAAAAATGGAACGACATGCATCACCGGCTCGCCAGCGATGCGGTCTGTTGTTTGGTAAAATGTATTTTGACATTGTTTATGTTTTTATTCACGTCAATGAAGTTGAAATAGTTAGTTACTGCGACGTAAGCTCTCCTGTCGAGATGGTATGGTAACAAGTAATAAAATAAAAAATAAATAAAAAACCCACGATGTATTAAAAATAATTCAAATTTTTTACTGCATTGCCCCCTTTTTTTCCGTGCGGAAATCCCCTCGGATACCCCCCTTGCCGGAGCCGGAAGGGGAGGTTATGTCGGACTCGAGCCCACTAAAACCGCACGCCGACTGTGGCTCGTGGGGCTAGGCCGGAGGTGAGGTTGCATTGCCCCCTAGTGGGTTGTCACCGTAACACCTATCTAAGAACATGCACCAGTCAAACCCAAACCAATAATTGAAAACTGCATTAAAATTGGACTAGTGTTTTTGGAGAAAATTGGCAACATTGATTTGCATTAAAAATGCTTGCTATAGCGCCCCCTCTTGAGTTGTCACTGTAACACCTATCTAAGAATATGCTCCAATTAAAGCTGAACCCAAAACTGAAAAGTGCATCAAAATTGGATTGGTAGTTTCGGAGAAAATGGCGACATTGATTTGCACAAACAAACACACAAACATCCTCTCACCCCAAACGCATATACCGTCTCCGTTCCGTCGTGGATAAAAAAATTGATATTTTCTAAAGTTTACGCGAATGTAATTGAAATTAAAACCACTTTTTACGGATTCTATCGCGATATATTTGCTATTAATTACTTTTAAACCGACGTTTCGGCTGCTTATCAGCAGCCATGATCGCGGTGTGACTCATGATGGTAATTGTCACATAGTTTGAAGTAGGTATAAGTTATCTCAAAATACCCGAATCATGGTGAATTATTGGTGTTACTATTTACGCAGAATGAGCTCACTGTGTCGTTAAGTCTTGCTGTTATTGTGCCGATTTTGCTGCTTACTGGGTTTGATTAAGTGGATGACTGGCTCCCAAGCTGGTGGTACGTTCCATCCATCCTCTCTATTAAAATTTGGGTGTTTTTAATTTCAATAGCCCATAATAGCAGATAAATCGCGATAGAATCCGTAAAAAGTGGTTTTATTTCAATAAAAAAATTAATCAAGAAACCCCGAGCTACGAGTTTAAACCCTCAATTGCCATGTGGGTAGGAGCATCTTTAAGATAAAAATGATGAGTAGTCATTAAACAGTGGCTACTGACAAAACTGAGGTCTACTCTTTTTGATAAAAGGACACCTAACTTCTTACATGCTCATTTGACAGCCTCTGTGGCGTAGTGGTAGTGAACGCGACTGCCACGCAGGAGGAGGCGCGGGTTCGATCCTCGCTCAGTGGAAATATTTGTATGCATGAATATGGTTATTTGCTTTGGTCTGAGTGTTTCTATGTATATACTCGTATGTATGTATTTACAAAAAAAGTAAGTATCTAAGGATGTTCCGCATTTTAGATTAAGTACATAACACAAGCTAGTTAAGCTTACCGTGGGTCTAGATAGCGTTGTGTAGAATGTTGTGGAATATTTTAATAAGCTGACCTTTATTTACGGCTGTTTAAAATTACTAACCTTTCCCGTGTAATTGCCAATCAAGTTTTAAGAGCTTCCTCAAAATAACACGTAAATATGGAAATATCATTCAATAAAATATTTATTTGGACAGCACAAGTTGAGTTGGGCTGTGGAGCCGTAAATAAGATATTGTCTGAACGTTGCCGCGTCTCATTTCGCCACATTTCAAAATTAGCGGCCGATGCCGAGAGTATAGGGATAACCGTCCACTGTGAGCTATAGCTGATACTTCTTTTGTATCCCAGTAGATTTTTTTTATCACGTGATTGGAATCTTTTATTTCTTTTATATTTTAAATTTTAAAAATAAAGGAAATTAAAAGTTCCTTATTTATTAATAAAGGTATCTTTTATTTCTTCTACATTAAAAATTTTATAAATAAAGAAAGGTTAAACAGGTTTACGTGTCTTATTTATTAATAAACGTGTACGTACTACACTGAAAGATAATTTGTTTGAAAGTATTACAAAAATAAATAATAAAGAATTATATAATATAACTGCAATAAAAATATGATTTCATTGTAGCTTTAAATACATTCATTTTTCTAGAATTATCACATGTTTTTTCATATGATTATATATTGTATATAGAATCTTTTTACAAAATTTGAATTTACATTTAGCATACGTGACAACATGGATAGATAAGTATCGCATAATAAGCCATACTAATATTATAAATGTGAAAGTAACTCTGTCTGTCTGTTTGTCTGTCTGTCTGTATGTTACTTTCACGCCTCAACCACTGAACCGATTTTGATGAAATTTGGTATAGGGGTAGATTAGACCATGAGAAAGGACATAGGCTTTGTTTAGTCGCGATAACCGATATCCACGCGGGCGGAGCCGCGGGCAAAAACTAGTACATAATATTTGTGATTATCCAAAGGTTGAAATTATTGTTAACTAGCTTTTGCCCGAGACTCCACCCGCGTGGATGTCGGTTTTCGTGACCAAATATAGCCTTTTTTTTTTCGTGCGGAAATCCCCTCGAATACCTCCCCTGCCGGAGACGGAAGGGGAGGTTATGTCGGACTCGAACCGACTAAAACCTCATGCCGACTGTGGGTCGTGGTGCTAGGGCGGAGGTGAGGTTGTCATCGACATATCCCTCGCACCCCGACTGACCCAGGGCCATCCCTTACGGTCTGGCCCTCCTCTGGGACCAAATATAGCCTATGTCTTTTTCATGTCTTAATCTACCCCTATACCAAATTTCATCAAAATCGGTTCAGTGGTTTAGGCGTGAAAGCGTAACATACAGACAGACAGATAGAGTAACTTTCGCATTTATAATATTAGCATGGATAATTATAACGAATTGACATAAAATTAAACTTCCATACATCCGTATACAGCACATTAACTAAGTTTTCAGACCATATAAGACAATCGTTAGCTTACAGTGGACACGAAGCTTTAAACATGACCGACCATCGCTCGACCATAAAACCACTCTGGATTTATGTATCGAGTAAAATTTTATATTACTCTGTATTCCATCTATGAATTGATGGGTACTTTGTTGCGATCGGCCGAATCAAGAATGAGGGAGAGTGGAATTGTTGTAATGTGCCACAAAGTACAATCTGATGATATGGTTACGTTTGTGTTGTTCGGGAGCTGATGTTTTTTTTAGGACACGTCAATTTGACTTCACCTCGCCTGATGGTAAGCTAAAGGTAAAGCCTCGGAAAGAGGGTCGCCATCGTAAACATGTACCATGTTAACAGTGGTGGCACTTAGCTTGACGGCCTCATCAGACGCATTTTCACGCCCCGCTTAAAGGACCCGGGACTGTAGGAAGAAGGAAACACGTGAGCTGGCAGGGAGTTCCAGGTCTTAATGGTGCGGCATAGGAATGAGTCACTGAAACGCATACAGTGGGCATTTGTTTCTAGATGTGCGACATTTACTTCGGTAGCGTGAGTATTATAAAGTTGGATTTCATTATTCATCATCACCCTTTTGTTAGTCCTGACCATCGATTCTACTAAAGCGAAACCACTGTGGCGCCACAATCACTGCAAAAAATGGTGACGGTATCATTACATTTTTCAATTACTCTGCAAAAAGTCACTTTAATTAAACTTTAATTTAAACCTTTGACGTTTCGACCAGGTTACACCGGCCGTGGTCACAGGCTGACTGGCGCAGTAGTGCACGCCCGCCGTCTTCGAGTCCGTGAGGTAGTAGGTTCTTCATCTACCCGCACATTCTCAATATATTGCTTTCGCCATGTACCGTCACATACCACACTCACAGTGTCCCTATTCTGTAAGCCAACTAACTGTCCGTTGTTTATCCGACTGCGCAGAAAAGCGAGGCTGCATGTTATGTATCACTGGATTCCATGTTGCAGACGGCCGGTGTAACCTGGTCGAAACGTCGGGCAAATCAAAGGTATGTACCTATACCATGATCGCGTTAATTCCCGTTATAATTATAGTCTATTATGGAACGTGAGAGTTTAAAAATTAGAGAAGTCACTTTATTCTGAACTTTAACCGCATCGCTTTATAGTCTATTATTTAATGGCATTTTTTGTAGTAGCGGTGGCACCACTGGGGTTTGGCTTAAGCATTCTGGCGAGGCCATGGTTGCATCCAAGGTATTTACTTCGAAGTTCAAGATCCGTTTAAATATGATTTGACTTGTTTTTGTCGGCTAGTGACTGGAAGTGGTTAGTGTAGTGCTGATAGAGTTATTCATATCACCTATTTTTTTTTTTTTTATACAGGACACGTCAATTTGACTTCACCTCGCCTGATGTTAAGCTAAAGGCAAAGTCTCGGAAAGAGGGTCACCATCGTAAACATTTACCATGTTAACAGTGGTGGCACTCAGCTTGACGGCCTCATTAGATGCCTTTTCACGCCCCGCTTAAAGGACCCGGGACTGTAGGAAGAAGGAAACACGTGAGCTGGCAGGGAATTCCAGGTCTTAGTGGTGCGGCATAGGAATGAATCACTGAAACGCTTGGTTCTAGCAGGTATACTCTGCACCGTAAATGGATGACATCTTAGCCCTGCACGTGTCGTCCTGTGAAGGAAAGGGGAGGGTGGGACTAATTGGAAGAGCTCGTCAGAACATTCACCATGGTAGAGACGGTAGAAAACTGCCAAAGACGCAACATCTCTACGCATCTGCAAAGGCTCGAGGGTGTTCGTGACCTCCGGATCCCCAATAATGCGGACCGCACGTCGCTGCAACCTGTCGAGAGCATCTAATAAGTACTTTGCGGAGCCGTCCCAGACATGTGAGTGTCTTGTATAGAAGACACCGCTGCTCCGGCGTGAAAAAACGTCTCACTCTGTTCAGGACTCCGAGTTTACGCGAGGCTGATTTGATGATACTCTCGATATAGTTTTTGTTATTCAGTTTGCAGCGAACATCCATACCGAGGATAGTGAGGTGATCCTGCAGTGGCAGTGGTGTGCTCTGAAGAGTGGGAAGGGGAAGGAAAGGAGATACCTTAGCTGTAAACGCACATGCCTGGGTCTTCTTGGCATTGAACTCGACCAGGTTCCTAGCGCCCCATTGAGAAATGTGGTCCAGGATCCGGTCCAGCTCTGTGACAAGAAGCTGCCTTTTTTCCGCGATATCAGGCTGCTTGGCCGCAGGATGTGCGTGATAACTCCCGTGTAAGGTGCTGTCGTCTGCATAGCAGTGAATGTTTCCGTTACAGAGCATGTCATTGATATGCAGAAGAAAGAGAGTGGGAGATAAAACGGAACCCTGCGGCACGCCAGCATTTACCTGCAAGAACTCCGAAGCTCGTCCATCACAAAGGACGCGAATACGGCGCCCCTGCAGGAAGCTTGCAACCCAGTTACACAGTCTAGGAGGCAGGCCGAAGGCTGGTAGCTTGGAAAGAAGCGATTTGTGCCATACCCTATCGAAAGCTTTGGCGATGTCAAGACTAATTGCCAGTGACTCACCGTGCTTCTCCATAGCCTCACCCCAAAGGTGGGTCATGTACGCCAGAAGATCACCCGTTGACCGTTTCGGTCTGAAACCGTATTGCCGGTCACTAAGCAAGGAGTGATCCTCTAGGTGGCGCATGAGCTGTGTGTTAATTATGTGCTCGAACACCTTACACAGCACTGAGGTGACGGCTATGGGTCGATAGTTGGCTGGGTCCGAGCGATCCCCCTTCTTGGGGATCGGCTGGACATTCGCCTCCTTCCAAGCCGAAGGCACTGTACCCGAACTGTAGGAAAGCCTAGCCTAACGGTAACTGATAGCCAGAGTTGGATCCGGATCTGACTTTTAACGTGATCTTCTTGGGATCAGTGTTCGTAAAAAATTACACTAAACAAAATAGTGATACAATTCAACAAAATTAGTTTTTTGAAATAAAACCACGTTTTAACGGATTCTATCGCTATTTATTTCCTATTACTTAGTTACTCTGCGGAGATGGCTGCTAAAAAGTGGCCGAAATATCGGGTTAAATGTAAATATTACCAAACACTCGCCATCAGTAAAAATGGGTTTTTATTTCAATGACCGATACTCGTATTCTCGCGTAAACTTCAGACAGTATTATATAATGGAAAATTAGTTTTTAATATTCCATATGAACTTATCCACCATTAAAATTATACTAAACAGCCACATATCTAACAATATTTAACCCTCACAAACTTACAACATTGATAGAACAGCCAGCGCGAGTGGATGCAAGTTCGCAAATTATTCGCTGGGTGGCGCACATCCGTTCTGTTCAGAAGTATTCGGCGGCTGCAATGCAGATCCGGATCTACAGTACAGTCACAAACTTAAGCCCACCTGCTACTGTGACTGGTCAACTTTCCGTTGTTAGTTCAAGTTGGGAGACTAGTTGTGATTTGCTTTAAACTGTAACACACACCGGTTTTTTGTTTATATTGAGTAACTAATATTTCGGCGATATTACAAGCACCATGATCACGGTGTAGTTGTTGTTACGCGTATAAAAAAGTCATTTGCGAGTCAGGTTTGCGCACCGAAGATTCTGTATAAAATTGAATTAATGGGTGAACTTATGGTATGTAAACTGCGAGCCAGGTGACGGATGGTGCCGCCTGTCACCCCAGCAGAAGCAGGCCACGGCGGCGGCGGCGTGCTTAGGCACGGCTCCCCATTCCGGGGGCGAGTCGGGGACACCGCTGTCCCCCCTCCCGAGGAGGGCCAGACCGTAATGGGGTCAGCTGGGGTGCGAGGGATATGACGAAAACAACCTCACCTCCGGCCTAGCACAATGACCCTTAGTCGGCGTTCGGTTTTAGTCGGTTTGAGTCCGACAAAACCTCCTCTTCCGGCTCTGGCGGGGGAGGTATCCGTGGGGATTTCCGCACGTAAAAAAATGTTGTTTAAACTATAATAATACATATATTTTGATTGCGTTGACTTATGAGTTTGATTTTTAGACAGTTTCAAGACGTCATAGATCTGAGTAGGTATACATTTCAACATGATGTCTCTACGCATTCCTGAGAGTTGACAGGTCTTTAAAGACAAACAGACGAACAACGAAGTTACAGAACCCTAAAAATGATTGTGTAAGAGGGTAAACCGATACGGTTTGTCCAATAACAACTAGTTTGGCGGTGTACCAGTCTGTACACGGTTTATTTGTTTTTTTTTTCCCACAGCATTCTACACAACGCTATCTAGACCCATGGTAAGCTTTTATAGCTTGTGTTATGGAATCTAGAATACGGATAAACATACTTATATACTATTTTTTTTGTAAATACATACATATAATACATAGAAACATCCAGACCAATGCAAATAGCCATATTCATGCATACAAATATTTGCACTGAGCGGGAATCGAACCCACACCTCCTGCGTGGCAGTCGCGTGCACTACCGCCACGCCACAGAGACTGCCATGTCACAGAGGTTTTACAGATTTGTATAATACCATATTTTGTAAACGTACAAAAAAAATGACTATCCTACCTACTACCTACTTCAGAATAAAAAAATACCTATAAACTATGTATATCACAAGAAAATATGAACCATTTACTTTAAATATTAACTATTTAAAGTCAGTTAAAAAAAGTACTTATAGATGTTAACCCTTAAAATCAACACATTTTAATTCTTTCAATTCTTTTTGTCATTTAATTACCTGTGACTCGGTGATTTCCGTAAATTGGTGTATTGGTTATCAACAATACTTGCTACTATATTTCAATAACTCCTACTACAACGCAATAAGGTTCAATTTTATATAATGGGTGTTTGACAGATGATAGTTTATTGTTGCTGTCACTTGATAAAATCTTTCTTTGAACCATTTTTTTAGTTGTTCGTTCGGTAATTATCGAGCGCGTGTCGTTCTGACATGTTTTATTACAGGGTTATATTCTCAAATTAATGTAATTGTGATAAAATTGATAAAATAACCGTGAAATATGTTTTCATCACATTTTTTAATTTTGTTTATGTTGTGTTAATGGTGAAGGAATGTTTCGGTGATGAAATTATTTGATTAAATGTATTATGAATTGTGATAGTTGATATTACGTCTGATAATGTTAGCGATAGTGTAGACACGGCTACCCATACCGGGGGCGAGTTGGGTACACCGTTGTCCCCCCTCCGGTGGAGGGCCAGACCGTCAGGGATAGCCCTGGGTCAGCCGGGGTGCGAAGGATATGTCGTTGGACAACCTCAGCTTCGGCCTAGCACGACGAACCCGGAACCTCTCAATCGTAAGGCTTTTTTTTTTTTTTTTATCGTGCGAAAAATCCCCATGGATACCACCACCCCCACGGAGCCGTTGGAGGCGGTTATGTCGGACTCGAACCGACTAAAACGCACGCCGTCTTGGGTCCTTGGTTGCCGGAGATGAGATTGCCAAAAGCATATCTCTCGCACCCCGGCAGACCCAGGACCATCTCTATCGAGATGGCCCCCTTCGGGTTGTGGGGACCACAGTGTCCCCATCTAGCCCCGGTTACGGGGAGGCGCATTTTGCGCCGCCACCGCGGCCTGCTTCTGCTAGGGTGACAGGCGGCTCCACCGGTCACCCCCAGGCCAGCGCTCATGGAGGACGGAGGTCGTTCTGCGACCTCCGACGTCCGGTTCGTCTTCGCTCTGCGCGGGCTTCCCGGGCCCGGAGTCTGGTCCGGACCCGACCGGCTGCCTCCTTCTCGAGCGTTACTTGCTCGCAGAAGGAGACAGCCGCACCCCAAGCGTTCGCGCATCTTACCATCGCTGTGAGCAACGTGGCGAGTGTGAGGACTCCCACCCCCAGAGCCGCCACTAGGACCCGCCTCGGCGTGTCCCACGCCGGGCACTCGGTCAGCGTGTGCAGCTCCGTGTCCTCGCTAGCATCACAGTGATGGCACTCGGACGTTGGCTCCTTCCGGATCCGACACAGGTAACTCCCGAAACAAATCGTAAGGCTTAACCATTGAGCTACCGATTTCATTCCTAAATACTTATCGACTTTTTCAGTATATTTTAGTTCATGTCTTCCCTCTGCAGGTGCTAACGTACTCGTAGCAATCCTTTGCGAGCAATATAAAAACACCTCCATCTTTTTTTAACTCGGTTAAAAAAGAAAGTGTCACCTTTTCGTAACCCAAGAAGCTGTACAAAACGAATCGCATCCAATTATTTTATTGGTTTTATCTCTTCGTTAATAAAGCGTCCCTCAGACAATGCGCGCGCGCAACTAAAACAATCTGACGATCTCAGATTTATCAGATAGCGGGAACATGTGGGCTCAATTAAAAGTGTTTTGGGAAAAAAATATGAAGCCCATGGTCGTGACAAACGAGGCGTATCCTTAAGTGTCTGTAGTGTGTGAAGTGGTCTTTATTTAATAGGAAGCTAGTTTATTTAACCTATTTATTATCTATATAGATAAATATAATTGATGTGGCTGTTTGTTGTATTAAAATATCAGCGTTTTAGGGTTATAAATATTTATGTTTTAAGATTGCTTACTTGAATAAAACATTTTTTATAAATTCGAAATAAGTAGGTACATCGGGAAAAAGAAGAACTCAAGTGAGTCACGTATTTCGAATTTAAAAGTTAACATAATAATATGCTTAAAAAAAAATCATTCAAATTTCTTATAAATTTTAGTCTGTCCGTCATTCTGTTAGTTTAGAGTTGAGTTGGCTAAAACGGCTGGGCTAATTTAGAGGGAATTCTTGCTGGCAGACAGCAGCTGACGCTTATAAGGTATGGCGGCACCTAGTTTTAAATACCTGAAACTGTCTTATCATAGTAATAAACAATGAGAAAACTATTTCAAAATTGATGTACAATAATGTTAATGGGAATTAACGCGATCATGATAGATTATAGATAAATTACCGTTAACATTTAGAATAACTAGTTGTGGTTTTGTTTCTATCGAACCAACTACCTACACACATGAACCATAATAAGGTAATATAAGAATTCATTTAATATTTCTAACTACGATACAACTACTTAAAAACATCCGTGAGGTAAACAAAACCTTTCTTTTTATCCGTTACTTCGCTTGCGAGATTACACAACAGTTTTAACGGTAGCCTAGTGGTATGGGTAATGGACTGCTGAGACGAGGTCTCGGGTTCGATCCCAGGTTTACCATGGCACACACCAATGACTTTTCGATGCTTTTCGAAGTTATGTGTGTATTTATCGCAGGTTTATAAGTGTCCGGTTAATGGCAATAGGCTCGCCACCTATTACATTGGGACATAAACATAAACTGGCGAAATGTGGGTGCTAGCACCTCTACCTACCCCTTCGGGGAACACAGGCGTGAGTTTATGTTATGATGTTATGTTATGTTTAAATTTCCCCTTTCAATTTTACCAAAATTGATTCAGTGATTTAGGTGTAAAAGTTAACAGATAGTATTACCTTTGCATATCAGTTTTATGGAGTTAAATAACTACGTGTTTTCAGGCATACATTTCCAGTGATCAAATAAATTCCCATTAAAACTATTCAACAAGCCAAAACAAGCTTCAAAAGATAAAACTGATGAATTCGCAACGAAATCGCGCAAACAAACCGACGATGTCATTCGATATTCAATTAACAGACCAACAGACGAGCTAATGGGATTTTAAATTATAATAATTAATGTTTTAACACTTATTGTTTTAAAAGGTTCATTTTCATTCATATTACTATGTGTAAAACTCCACAATTAAGGATGTATTGAAAAATTAAAATGACAAATCAATTCAAAATCAAAATCATTTATTCTGCATAGACCATTAAATTGGGACTTACAAAACGTTAATATAAAATAAATAATAATACTAGTTAGTTAGCAAATGGACCACTGCGGAAACGCGGCCCAGACCAGAAAAGACTCCGGCAAGAAATGCAGCGGGATTTTTTTTTGGTCTATTTACAAACATTTACTTAGCCTAAAACTTATGGTCTAGATACAATGCTTTGCTCGAGACGCATAGCTGAGCGAATAGCTCATTTCCAAGCTTGTTTATCATCTAAATATTGGATTTTATAATAGCCTTACATATTTTTAGAAGGTAGGATATAACGGTATTTCCATCCCAATTGAGCAGTCCAACTGGGGAAGTACCTCCGCCCTACAGAATACCGCGACCATAATAATATCGTGTTGTGTTCCCGGCGGTGAGTACTGAGTAGGGTAGCCAGAGCTTACTGGAGAGTTATTGTTTTGTCAGTGGGAAAATCAAAGGCTTGTTCTGTTTTGTCTTCTACACTGACGGCATGAACTTCTCTATGCTCACACGTCCATAGGCTATGACACCTTCCATCAGATGGGCCGCGTGCTCGTCTGCCATCTTAGTAGTATAAAAATCGTGATTTTATAGAATCAGGCCCCTGTGCAGACCATTTTATAAGAGCTAACAACGGATAGATTTGAACTCGTGGCTAGCCTTACACACTATTCTGCTCTGATCAACTGAGCTACTTTGACACGTCTTGAATATTCGAAATTGGTCTTGGAGTGACGCTGGATTTATTTACCAAAACTCTCTGATAGTATGTCTCATCCTAGAGAGACACGAAACAAATCTACATTCGCCCACATTTAGTCTTAAAATGCGTCTGTGAAATGCTACAGTGGAGTTTGTTGCGCCGGCCGTTTCTTCTCCACTGGTGCTAAAAGGTGGTTTAAACAGAATTTGGTGTCAAAAAGTTGTAGTAGTGCTACACAATTTTGAATGAACACTTTGAGTTTGAGAGTTTATTAACTTTTTCAAATCTATAGGAAAAGTAAAGCCTAGATTCTAATTAATTTTTTATAGCATTTATAATGCTAACTTTAAAATTCGAATACATCGGGAATAATGAAATTCTCAACTGGGACTTGAACCTACGACCTTTCCCTTACAGGGCAAATGCTCTTTCAACTGAGCCACTGCGCTAGATGTTGAATATTATATTAAATTCGATAAAAGTCACAAAACCTATAAAAACATTATTAAAAATCGTTTCATCAACAATAAAAACGTCTTAAAATAATAAATTACCCAAGAAAAAACTAGCTAAATTCTGTGAGCGAATGAAGTAGGCAAAGTAACAGTGTTCTAAACGGCGGCCCATTAGGCCTATACGACTCGCATTAGTCTTCAGAGGCCCGAGATATAGGACGAAACGTGACCCACTGGGGCGGAACAGTGGGCAGGGAATGAACTTGTGACGTTATACATCTGTGATGGCGGATATTGATAGCTGTCGTTGCTGGTTGAGTGTGGTTTGATTTCTATGAGGGGAAATATTTATGTGCTCGTGGCCAAGAGTGCTTACTGCGTGCGTAGGATTTGCTTGATTAGGTAATCTGTAGGTTGGTTGAACAGTCAGAGGGTTAAGTTGCCATTTGAATGATTAATCATTTCTTTGGTCACCCGCTTCGTCCGAAGCAAGGATAGCTCTTCTTGCTCCGGAGGCCACGTTCAGTACCAGCGCTTTTTTTTTTTTATCGTGCGAAAAATCCCCACGGATACCACCCCCACGGAGCCGGTGGAGGCGGTTATGTCGGACTCGAACCGACTAAAACGCACGCCGTCTTGGGTCCTTGGCTGCCGGAGGTGAGATTGCCAAAAGCATATCTCTCGCACCCCGGCAGACCCAGGACCATCTCTTTCGAGATGGCCCCCTTCGGGTTGTGGGGACCAAAATGTCCCCATCTAGCCCCGGTTACGGGGACTGCTTCTGCTAGGGTGACAGGCGGCTCCACCGGTCACCCCCAGGCCAGCGCTCATGGAGGACGGAGGTCGTTCTGCGACCTCCGACGTCCGGTTCGCCTTCGCTCTGCACGGGCTTCCCGGGCCCGGAGTCTGGTCCGGACCCGACCGGCCGCCTCCTTCTCGAGCATTACTTGCTCGCAGAAGGAGGCGGCCGCACCCCAAGCGTTTGCGCATCGTACCATTGCTGTGAGCAATGTGACGAGTGTGAGGACTCCCACCCCTAGAGCCGCCACTAGGACCCGCCTCGGCGTGTCCCACGCCGGGCACTCGGTCAGCGTGTGCAGCTCTGTGTCCTCGCTCGCATCACAGTGATGGCACTCGGACGTTGGCTCCTTCCGGATCCGACACAGGTAGCTCCCGAAACACCCGTATCCGGTAATCACCTGCGTCAGCCGGTACGAGAGGCTGCCGTGTGGCCTCTCTAGCCACTCCTCCATGATGGGTCTTACCGCCGCTATTACGGCGTGCTCTCAGTACCAGCTCTTAATAGACGCTAGGTCAAGACCGACGCTTATATGGGCAACCAAAACCACTTTAGGAAGTAAGACTGCAGTCGTTCCCTATACAGCTGAAGAAAAAAGGCACATCATAACTATTGAATATAATAGATTGAACCCATTGATGTCGGCCGTAGTATGAAGGAACCCAGGACCTCTCAATCGTAAGGTTTATTCCTCCACCACTAAATTACTAACTCCTCGTTGATTAGATTCGAAAGGAATGAAGCTAAAATTCTCAATTTATCTTTACATAACAAACGCGAAATCTTCAATCAAAAAATTACAATCAAAGAATTCAATTTAAAAGAACACGAAACTATAAAACTAATAGTTGGAAAACGATAAAAATAAAACATAAAAGTTGTAAATCTGTACAAGAGTGATATCTTCTCTAACATACAACTGTAGTGCCACTATAAAATTCGAGAATTAATTTGTCTGGCGCGAACACGAATTAAGATTAAATTGATTAATATGTTACCAGCGACCGATAAATCTCCTCAGAAGTGTAGTTAATTTGATATTGGATGTTTGAGATTGAAAATTGGTAGATGGTAAAGTTATTTTACGGACTAGCTGTACTCGTAGCTCCGCCCGGGTATAGCTCGTCCATACAATTACAATTTTGTAACCTTTTTCGGCTACAAAATTGTAATTTTTGGTCATATCTTCAGTTTTTATTAACCATTGCAATCAGACATGGCAATTTTTGGTCTGACTAAGACCTGTTTCTAAAAAAGTACATCAAAAATCGTTGAATAGTTATTACGCATATAGCTAATAAAAAGTTAAGAAGAGCGTGTTGATGTGTTGTTTACTTATTTTTTGTAATTTCATAATAGTAAGAATCTTACAATAAAATCATTGATTTCCTCCGGTTGCAAATAAAAGTTTTATTTATTTATACTTTATTGTATACCTACATGGCATTTAAACAAAGAAAAGAAATTATATGTAGACGAGCTTAACTCAAGGTTGAGTTCTCTTCCAGCAAACCCGGGAGTGCACAGAGGAATAGCAATCCAATGAGAGGCAAAAGTCTTGTGTACAGTCAACTACTAAAGTAGCTTAACAAATTCTAATTTATTGAACACTGTGGCCCCTAAACCTTACATAAGATTGTGAAAAAAAAACATTGATTATGTAAATTAAGTTTGTCTTCTGGGAATCATAACACTACATTTACTATAGACAGATGCATTCCATTATAAGAAAGATTTGTAAAATATTTTAGTGTTAATCAACTTATGGCGTTGACTGTACATTAAATGTCATTTTTTTAGAATTTTCTTTTTTCAGTGACATATTTCGTGATAAACTTGTGCAAAATCGCGATGACGTTCCTCGACCATGATACTGAGGGGATTCACAGACACTAAGGTGATCGCTGTTAATATCCCAATATCAACTGTGATCATCTTAGATTGTCGGGAATCCCCGTCGGTGTCACGAACACGAACTATTTCAGCCCGGTCCCCCACACATTCATACCTAGCTGGATTATATTTACACCAACCGGTAAGAGAACTTTGATAGCGCGATGCAGAATTTGTGATTTCGTAGAAGTACCTACAGCTTCATTATCATTGATAGCACTCTTCACAGACGTCTTAATTATCTTAAAATTATTTCCGTCAGCAGTTCGCTTACTCTTACTTCTCTTTCTATAGCACTTAGGTAGCAGACAAGCACACGGACCACCTGATGGAAAGTGGTTACTGCGCCTATAGTCACACTCATACTGTCGACCCTGAAAGAACAGAGAGTTTCTGTGCCGTCAGTGCAGAAGACAAAACAGGATAACTTCCCTTTTTTCCGCTTATATTATGAAAGGGGCACCTTTCTCACGATTCAACCTATCTATTTTAAAAACCCACCTCAAAATCCTTGGCGTAGTTTTAAAGATCAAAGCATACATAGGGACGGACAGACGCGGAAAGCGACTTTGATTTATACTATGTAGTGATTACAAACTTTTTTTTTTTTTTTGGTTTATGAAATAAATTTTAATTTTTTTTATATCAAATATCAATAAACAATGTCAATATACAGATTTCATAAATTAATTCATAAACTCGTCAAAATAAACATACAAAAAACGCAAACGCGCTCGCGACTAAAATGGCGCGCCCAGACCTGTACCCGGCGCAAAAGTGCCCATCACGCTGGCTGCGTTTCCTCTCTGGATTGCGATGGCCAACCTCTGCACCAGGTACGATCCAGCACGATAGTCACCTGACTTCTCTCCGATCCTACGTCCGATGTCCTCCACAAATTTTTTGGCCTCCACACACCAACAGCCCAGCGTCTCCACCGCAAAGGGAACGAATAAATACCGGGTCTGCAACGCCTCGTACTTGATCCGCTTCCCGTCAGCCGCAACCTCGGCAGCCGCGGCCGGAAACCGGACCGTACGGCCGAGGTAACTCGGAGCGACAGTGCTAACGCACGTGGCGTCCCACAACAGGCACTTGCCGCTCTTCCAGGGCACTAGAGTCATGCCATAGGGTCTCTTGCCGTCGGATCTGCTGAGGCCGGGCGGCTCAAGCACGCACGGGACCCCTGCCGAGACCAGGGCTCTCCGGATAACGTCGTTGAGGGCATAATGGCGCGAGAACCTACCCGCACACTTGTAGTGATTAAGATCATTTTGAGATTTTGTAGTCAAGGTCGTTCTGACGCTGACTTCACTCTCAGCATGATATCGTCAGGTGGGGTAAGCAGACTCAAATAAAAAGCCTTAAAGCGGTGAAGGTATCTACATTCTGAAGATTTACAACGTATTTAACACAATCGTGGCAATGACTGCAGTGAACAACCGAATCGAATGAGATGAAGCTGTTTATGGTGCACCATAAAACTAATTGATGTACAAGAATTTTATTTCAAAATAGAATGTTGAGTTTATGGTCTTGTCAGTTTTGATGTACTTTTCTTTTTTTGAGCTGTTTCTTTGTACATGTCTTTTAAGTATTAGACGTACAATTTCATTTATTTTACCTCGTATTTATAGATACTACTCATATTGTACTAATGTATCCTGCTATTATCCCTCCTACTAATATTATAAAATGTGAGAGATATTTTTACGAGAGAAACTTGAATATAATAATAATCTACCCTAACAGAGTGGAATTTGGCTGTTTATCATCTGACAGATATATACAGCACAGACTACGACCACACGGAACGGAAAAATCCAATTTATTAGGAAGTTCAATTATTCTTATTTGTTTAAATTTTTAAATATAAAGACCGCGCGGTTTCCGGCAGAGTAGAATTTGATCCAGCTCATCTCTTCCCATGCGGTGTCGTACAAGGCGACTAAGAGCTGTTTATCATCAGAAAGATATATAAAATCCAGACTGAGCTTTAGATGCCTGAGACTGAGATAGTGCCCGGTATACGGCAATGGGCTCACCCCTATTACGTGGGACCGAATACAATAATTGGTGAAATGTAAGTGTTAATTCAGCCTAACCCTCCGAGGATAAGGGCGTGAATATATGTATGTATGTAACTCTTTTCACTCAGAACTGACCCATGAGGATTCCGGGACTACCGTGTTCTTTGGACACAGACCAAACATGAATTATGCTATTGCCGTCAGTCTAGAAACGGCTTGGACAGGACAGCGGGCTACTCAACGCCCATGATATCAATCAGTTAGCCAACGCAGTCCCATGCTGTTCATAGGCCTCTCCCAAAATGCAGCATAGCACACGCCTTCCGAACCCGACTACGAAGAGTTAACACTTTCAAAAAGGGAAGTCGATTGAAAAACTATACTTCGACCTAGATTGTCATCTATGGTACCAACCATTGGGAAGCTAGCAGGAATCGGGTATATCCCAAGTAGCACAGATAGCTGTATAACTACCTACTTTAAGACTTATTTGAAACTCTGTGCGTATTAAGACGCTTCTAAGAGTACACTGATGATGCTACAGTTGTATAATAGCGGTCAGTGATATTTAAACAGCTTTAGCTAATTAAAAGCTGTATTAAGGCTGATTAAGACCGACAAAACAACCATTAATACGCTAAGAGTGCTATAAAGGTATGTTTTAATTACTCTATTCAGCTTCTAACCTTTTCTATTGCCTAAACCGTAGTAAGGCCTGTTTAGTGCATAAAATTACGCCAAATGCTGTTTAAGAAGATATTTGTGAACTCCTATTACACTGACTTATTAAAGGGGCACGTGTGAACTATTTTGAAGTGAATAGCTGTATAATGGACGATATGTGACCCATATTACAGCTTATACCTGAATATGTCTACCGCTAATCAGCCTTTATACTGCAATTGATAGTATCTGCATAGCGGCTATTTAAACATTCACTAGATGCCTCGCAGCTGCTTAGAGACTCACTAGTGTATAGAATTAACGGCTTCTACTTTATAATGGTTCACATAAGTACCTTAAATCCAACGTTATCTGAATAAAAGTAACATATGTGGTACTGTAATCAGTCAGTGGAACTAAGTTTAGACCATATCCAACGTATTTTTATTTGCTATATATTAAAATGAATTCGCGTAATTCGTGGAAATTGAAAGCAAGAACAGGAGGCATTAGAAGAAATTTATCGAAAGAGTATCAAAGAATTATAAAGGTAGAAGAAATAAAACCTTAAAGTCGGGGGACGTAACGCAAAGCTTGACAAATAGTTTGAAACAGGATGGTTCCGTACAAAATATGAATAACTCCGAAGATGATGTTTAGGGTGAAATATTGCGTTTATGTTGTTGTACACTTTAATTTTAGAATAAAAATAATAAATATATTAATTTGTATATTACTATATCTTACTACCCAACTTGAAAGGTTCGCACACGCGTAAAATAGTGTTCTAAATAATACTGCTTTGACAATTTTGTAATGGAAGTCCATGCGGTGGTTTTAGATTTAATACTAGGGATCCCTAAAGAGTCGGTATAATAACTGTTTAATTATTCACATCATGGCTAAAGGTAGAGCTTGTGAACAATTAAAAGTAAAGAAAACAGCTTATAGCTGTATACAGTTCACATGTGTAATATTATTTAGTTTTTTTGTAGAATATTTCACAGCTTATTTATATCACTAAACTAATTAAAAACAAAATATTTTCATGGCGCATTAAAATTTTCTTAGATAATATATATGTATAATGTCAGTAAAATTAAATTCCCAATCATTTTTCCTTTATTACTATGTAAAACAATGTACTTATCAGGGATATGAATATATTATCCACCATTAATTTCGTTTCCAATATTCACTTCACGTAACAAAGTGCAATGTCCATCAAGGCAGCTAGAAGCACCGGTAAATTGCTTAAACCCAGTATTGCATGTTCATTAATTTTACACAGGCCGCAATTAAGTAGCGTTTCGCGGTTTACAATATGTATAGAGCGCGCATTACAGACATATTTTCTGAATAAAGAGTAATTTGTGATCTCTTAGTCAGTCGGATTTCAGCGCAAAGTACTGTCGATACCCTTTATAACACTGTTACATTTCTGCTACACAGCTCATAAGCAGCTATGTGAACTTGAGGCTAAATAATTTGTGCTGTTACCCTTGATAACACTGTTAAGTTGCTGCTACACAGCTCTTAAGCAGCTATGTGAACCCAAGGCTGAATAAATTCGTGCCCATTTAAGAGTTATAAGACCTGAATAAGGTCGTATACAGACTTAATGCAGCTTCCTTATTTGGCTTTAAGCGTTTTGAAAATCCGTTATTTGGCTATTAAGCAGCCTCGTGTGCTGCTTGGGATGGACCCTTTGCACTACCAGCGACCTATATACAAGTCGTTGCTCAGCAATTGCATGACCTATATAATAAATATCAAAACAATCTCGCAGTATTATACGTGCCTATAAAAATAGCATAAACAAGAAATGAATATTTATAAAAAGTATAAAATTAAAAAATTAATCAACTAAAATCTCATTTGCTGACATCAAATTGATTATGGCTAGCAGCGTACCCTCATTAGACTCGGTCCGTAGCTTTTTATGACAGATTCATTAAAGCTCTACCTATTTGCCAGTTTATTTTTATATAAAGTGAAAAAATCTTTCCTGTTAAGGTCGTACCACACGAACGATTATACAGCAAATCTATGAGCGTACTTTTCGTAATTTGTTAAACTACGAATTTCGCAAATGAATCAGTTTGAACTTAGATTTCTCATAATATTTTTTTGTTTACAATTTTTATGTGTTTGTGTACACATAAGATACAAGCAGAGGAGTGTCCACTCAGTCATTTCTCTGGAGAAATGCATGAGCTACATGACCTCTCACAGGCAGCAATAGAATGGCTTCGCCAACTGGACGTCAACATAATGAGGACTCGGGCAAAAGCCATACGTTATGATGATAAGATACAAAATGGTCACTACTCGAATACATAGGGAAAAAGAAACTTCTCGGGCGGGACTCGAACCCGCAGTCTTTCCCTTAAAGGGGGGATGCCTATAATAGGGAAAAAAATCATTTTTAAACATTAATTTATGATAACTCCGCCCAAACAATTGAATGTATTCATTCAATTATTTGGGCGCCTTAAAGACGTATAAGATGGGAAATTTGAATCATATCGGGCGTGTCTCGGTAGACGAATTGGTCAGGCATCCATTGGTCCCCCTGTAAGGGAAATACTGCGGGTTCGAGTCCCGCCCGAGAAGATTCTTTTTCCCTAAGTTTTCGATTTGTATAGTTAGCATACTTAATGCTGTAAAAATTCATTCAATGGTCACTACTGTCGGTAAAGTACTGGTTACTACTGTTGGTAACTATATCTTTTAAGGGAAGAAAAAACCTTATCCAATCCTGTCATTTGAAATGAGTTCATTTTCAGTTGATATGTAGATGTAGACAAATAGCACTGGATACACAAACACGCGTTATATCAGGCATTGCAAAGTAAGTTATATTAAAATATGCATTGTGGAGTAGGTAGTGGGTGGCATTTAACTATAAGAGAGATTATTTCAGTAGTATACAGAAGAATTCCTAAATATATTGGGTATATTTCAGAGCATTCAAAGGAACAGTAGTTTCTTCTAAAACAAACAAAAGATATACGTATAATTTTGGAATTGACCGTAGTGCTATTAGCTTGTATGTACATACATATAGGTACGGACGTTTTAAACGCGATCGTGTGAACATACCTTTATCTTTTTTGCAGTACTAGGTATCTGAATAATGTATAAAATTTCTTTAAAGAGGGTCACTTACATGAGTGTTTATTTGGAACAGGATAAATAGGAAGGTCCCTTCGGGCGTTAAATTTCTACCTGAATCGTATTTTTGTTCTTATCTTGCTTTAGTAGTTAATTACGAAAAAACATTGCTAAACCATGAACCGAAGCCGTTTGATGCGATAGGTCCTAGAAACTGGGAGGTCTGACGCCGACAATTATACTTCTTCGACCTAGCTTTACTCCCGGTCGAATCGGGAGCTTTCAACCTCGGAGTTCGGAGACCGCTTTTCCCAGAGTAACACTTTGTCTTGAGCTGTATGTTTACTGTTGGATGGAGAACAGCCCTATCCCTTAGTTCCCTTATAAAACACCCACAGGAAGAGCTGCGGTGGTCCTGTTCTACTTCGGGAACCTCTTTCCGAGACTTTGCCTTTAGCTTACCATCAGCGAGGTGTAGTCAAATTGACGTTCACTTTAAAAAAAAACGAACCAACACGGTAGCTCTTTCGTTCATGGTATGGAAATTCGTTTAAGCAAAAAAGTGTAGTTAGTGGTTAAGGAGTCGGCCTTACGATCGAGAGGTCCCGAGTTCGAGTGTTTCCACATTGTACCCACAAAACTGTACCCACAAACTAAAATAATAATAATTATTCCTTATTCTACCTCCACTAAAATTTCATTCCACATTCTACCCTGACGTATTGTGGATAGGCAATTGTTTATGATGTTCATCAGTACGCACCGTCAGCAAACAAAGTAATACTTCGAATCCTGGCCATTACACTACCGACGTGAACCCACTCCTAGCACAAGCAATTTGGCTTAGCTGGAGGGGTTAGAGAGAATATTAGTAACTTCGGTTTATTCTTTTTTAAAAAGAATAAAAAGACTTAATCATGGTTCCTATCACAATGCAATCAACCCGTAATCGTTACTTTTACAATTTTGATCGAGTTTAGAAGACTTTTTCTTTTCAATTGTCTACTTTAATCGTTAAACCCGATAATCAGCTTTCTTACGGTTGTTGTAAGTGTTGTTTTGACACTGTTTGTAATCTTAGTAGGGACAAACTTCGTTATATAAATGAACGACATTAGGGAGACGCTGTGGACGACGCTCGAATATATAATTAGTCGAACCTGATGTCGGATGTTACCAGGGAATGTAGAATCACGCGAAGTGTTCAGTAGCTATCGATTTGATGATAACAAGATGACTAACTTTTAAACTCTTGCGTTCCATGGTATACAATAATAATAACAGGAATTAATGCGATCATGGTATAGGTACGGTATTAGGTGACGGTAACATGACCAAAACAAAATATCGAGAATGTGCGGGTAATTTTTTATTTTATACCACTTAGGTGGCAGACAAAGCACACGGCCCACCTGATGGAAAGTAGTTACCGCGGCCTATGGACGTATGATACACCAGGGGCGTTACACTCGCGCTGCCTACCCTTAGGAAACCTTCTAATGCCCCTCTTAAAGATCCCCATATTGTAGTCGCTTGGAAAAACCATGGCAGGGAGTTCATTTCACAGCTTGATTGTACGTGGGATGAAGTTCCTTTCATACCGCACGGTGCGCACCGTATTTGGATGCAATGTATAGTGATGAATTCCCTGTCTATGGCGAGCGATGCGATGATAGAATAATAGATGAAGAATCTACTACCTCACGGACTCAAAGATGGCGGGCGTGCACTACGGAGCCAGTCAGCCTGTTACCACGGCCGGTGTAACCTGGTCGAAACGTCAGGCAAATCAAAGGTACGTATGTGCCTATACCATGATCGCGTTAATTCCCATTATTATTATTGTATAACAAGATGTCCATCGATTGTGTGATATAAGACGACTAACAAATTGTGTGATTGAAGATATCTATCGAGGAAGATCGGAACCCACCAAGAGCTTTTAAGCCCTTCCACTTTAAGGCGGTGCTGATTGAAAGATGAGGCTATTTTGGGTTGGGAGAACTTTAGTGTTTGAAGGTCATACGGTAGTCTAAAGGGTGAGACTCTTGCTATCAAGCGGGCACTATGTCACTGACTGACCTCCGTCCCCCATGAGCGTGGGCCTGGGGGTGACGGGTGAAGCCGCCTGTCACCCCAGCAGAAGCAGGCCACGGCGACGGCGCGCTTCCTCGCCATTCTGGGGGCGAGTCGGGGACACCGTTGTCCCCCCACCCGAGGAGGGCTAGACCGTAAGGGATGGCCCTGGGTCAGCCGGGGTGCGAGGGATATGTCGATGACAACCTCACTTCCGGCCTAGCACCACGACCCACAGTCGGTGTGCGGTTTTAGTCGGTTCGAGTCCGACATAACCTCCCCTTCCGGCTCCGGCAGGGGGTTATCCGAGGGGATTTCCGCACGAAAAAAAAATGCAGACCCTATGTCACGTGCTGCTTGCATGGTTACTGTCGGCTGGAGAACAACCCTATCCCCTATGTAATAATATTTTCCATCATACTAACATACTTTAAATAGTACTTCTCTAAGATTTTATATTTAACTAGCTTATGTCCGCGGCTCCGCCCGCGTGGATATCAGTTCCCGGCACATATTTGAATTTTTCTCACCTTTTAAACCTTCCTTAGACCTCCACGAACATTTCAAGACCAAGATAAGATAAATCCGTTCAGCCCTTCTCGAGTTATTACAACGAAAAGTGGCATTGATTTTTATATAAATAGATTTCTGCAAGCAATAACTACATAAAAAGCACTACAGAAAAATATTTCAAAGAATATTCAATAATATCATTTCTTTCTGCAATTAGATTCGAGAAACCGTAATGGTAGAAAATCTTTTATATTGAAATTCTCTAAGTATCTGCCACTAATTGGCTGATAGTTATGCAAATATTCCTTTTACAACTTATAGAAATTATATTATAGAACTTTTACAAATGATATTCTGGGAAATACAAACTAGTAAAGATAAAAATATTATAATAGGTAGGGAGACCACGTAGCTAAATTTGTAGTTACTCGAGCGTCGCAGAAACCTATTACAATGGGTAGATTATAGAAAGAATAATGGTATATAAGGTTCCCCTTCCCACTTTTAGTCGTGGAGCGTATACATAACATAATAATAAATAAATACATACCTATATTATCATCGATATTCATTAACGTCTTGTATTATTATTTTACTCCAAAATAAAAAGACCGTGTTACAGTAAATATAGACATCTCTTTGCAAGCTTTCTACGCCCTTAGGTTAAGCTTAATTCGCGAAATTTTCAAAATATACACTAGTTAGCTAGTAACTACCTTATCTTAATCTGACAAGAAAGTCTAAATTTTTGAATGATTTTTTGCACACTCACCCATATTGAAGTCTACCTACTAGCTGGAGGAAAATCTCAATAATTAGCCTCCCCTAGCTTAATCAGACGCGCTCGAGTTACTACCGATTTTCCTTCTACGAGTGACCTACTATAAGAAGAGATTATAGCAATGTTGTTCTAATACAAGTAAATACCCCTCCTGTTCTTCTCGTTTCCACTTTAGTAAATATCCATCTCCATTACACCTGAAATAATACTTCAGAGCCTAATGTACAAGCTATTACACATGTCTTAACCTGAATTCTTCCAATTAACATTACTATGATGAGTTGTGTGAAGGTAAACGGCCTTAAGGTCCGCCTCTATTACCGAGAGCTTTCCTTATAATGTAGGTTGGATTACTATAGGTCTCAAGTACCCCTACTAGTTTATAGTGCTTACGTAATATACACAGATAATATGGCTTCACTTATGAAAAGATAGGAGAATAGACTATATTGTCTGGACGAAAAAAATGTTGATTAAGATAATAAGATTGATACTTTTTGTTCTTCTTAGAAACCATTAACTGGGATTCAAACTAAACTATTTACATAACATTCTACACAACGCTATCTAGACCCATGGTAAGCTTAACTAGCTTGTGTTATGGAATCTAGAATGCGGATAAACATACTTAGATACTTTTTTATAAAATACATACATATTATACAATGTATATAGCCATATTCATGCATACAAATATTTGCACTGGGCGGGAATCTAACCTGCGCTTCCTGCGTAACAGTTGCGATCACTACCACCACGCCCGCCACAGAGGCTGTCGGTTTGTCGTTCCTAACATTTTGGTTAATTTTCATTTAATTATGCAGAAAATTTAGATTTAATTCAAGTTTCACTATGTGGACACTGGACACATAAAATATTTGACGTGTCCAATTCATGTAAAAATAAATTACGTTAGTTTTGAGAAACCACCGAAACTAAAATGTTTTAATAACAAATATTTTTTATAATAACTTTTAAACCATCGCGTTCCATGACATAATAATATTAACGAGAATTTACGCGATCAAGGTATAGGTACATACACACTTTTGAATTTGCCTGACGTTTCGATCAGGTTACACCGGCCGTGGTCACAGGCAAACTTTTTTTATTATGAAACCCTTTTGTTTCATCTGTGTTTTCAATTACCCACACATAATAACTGTGACATCAGTCCCCAAGTGTTGAAACACCGTAATTACCAACACAATACACCAGAAAGATTATTATTCCGATCAACATTCTGTGACCCAGAAACCACAGCACGAAGCCAAAAGACTCGTTGAAGGGGAAAAAATTAACGACTCCCAATTAACAATAATGAATTGGGGCTTTAGGGTATTAGACTTCCGACCTATTTGTCGACTCGTCGTCGCATAGACCCAGGTTTGAATTCGGTGACATTTTGAAAGATGGCCCCACTAATATTTACAGAGCTTAATTTGTTTGCGAGACTTTCAGTGTTCCCCTTTAAAATTTCTTGGCCCAATCTTGCAAAATTACCGTTTTATTCTTGTTGTAACAAAAACATATTTAATTAGTGAAGGATCCTTTTACATACATGTTATATTGTTAAACCTATTGGGATAGAAAACTCGTAAGTGTGGCTGCTGAAAGGCCACTCAAAGCTCGGGAAAATGAGTGCGTCCTCGTGCTACTTCTAAATAGTCCTACTGGTAGGAGCACCGGGATATGTCCTGGTGCTTCTACTACAAAGACAAGCGTGAAGCGTCCAGTAAGAGCACCAAGACATTACAAAAATAGACGTACTAGTGCTCATGTATAAGTAATATTATGAAGTTATAGATATAATCTATATTCAACCGTCACAGATTTACAAATATCAACCATAACTTGTTTAAGACATTGATCAAAATCGTACAAAGAAATATTCCATAACATGATTGCAAGTACATTTGCCTGATTCAATCACAATATTATATTGTGCCTATTGGACAATTTATATGCTATCATATTATTATTTGAACTCGTATAGGTACGTTACAATAAACTAACAAAAATCAACAAAAAATATACAATTATAAACTCTATCATAGGGATCATAAAGTCCGACTGCGCTGTAGAGACCATTACATTTCTAGGCTAGACGCTAAGCCATTATCGCAAGAAATATGAACACATTACGAAAAAAATACCACTTGACACAAGAACTTTACAAAAGGAAATCGAGTGTCTAGCTCCCCTACCTTCGCAGTTATTTTAATCCCCGGGGAATCCCCCACCAGATCCTCACTTGCATTACGTGACGTCTGCACCTTGCATTTTATTACTCCACTGCGGAGGTAAAGGAGGGTTGTTATCGAGTACGTACGAACTTGATAAAGTGGTAAGTGATTAAGGCGGGACTACTTCGTTCTAAGAATATAAAGATGTAATCTTAAAAATCTATTAAATAAAAATCTTATACCTTTAAATGAGCAATTCTTGTATATATATCTATATATAATTGGAATCTCAGAATCGGCTCCAACGATTTTCATGAAATTTAGTGTACAGGGGGTTTCGGGGGTGATAAATCGGTCTAGCTAGGATTTATTTTTAGAAAATTTATAAAAAAAAATACCGAGCAAGGTTAAACCAGATATTGAATCGCTAAATGAGAAACCTGTCTCCCACAAAAATCTAGACTGGGTGATGTAACAACAGAATTAATGATTTCTATGCAAACCTACCAGTAGACTGGGTATAGCGAACAAAAAAATAATTTCGTGAATGACCATCAACCGACCACTAACCACGCACAACTTTTTGCAGCTGTCATATATTTGACACAAAAAAACGCACTATGACTGATACTTAGTTATTACTTACTAGCTTTTGCCCGCGACTCCGCCCGCGTGGAAGTCGGTTATCGCGACCAAACATAGCCTATGTCCTTTCTCAAGGTCTACTCTACCCCTATACCAAATTTCATCAAAATCGGTTCAGTAGTTTAGGCGTGAAAGCGTAACATACAGACAGACAGACAGAGTTACTTTCACATTTATAATATTAGTATGGATCTTTTATAAATTAGGAGTTAAAATTCATCAACGGCTTATCAAGGAGATTGGACAGAAGCTCACCGAGGCGACCGGTGACTCTCGTTCCGGATCGTTCCTGGTGCAAAGGCTGGCCATCGTCATCCAGCGTGGCAACGCAGCAAGTCTGATGGGCACTTTTGCACCGGGAGCGATCAGGGGCGGGTTGTTTGATAAGCACAGGTTAACTGTGCCCTGTGTTATTTTATTTTATGGACCATAATTATTAATAGTTTTGTAATATTGCCAATAAAATTACTCTAGGAAATTCTACACAGTGCTGAATTCGAAATATGTATAGCTGAATTTGCTTGATTTATTTAGTCAACTATTTTTTTTATAAATAGCCGACAATATACACGTTTGGATGTTAGTTACTCTATTACTATCAAACGGCTGAGCTAATCCAGCTGAAAATTGGCCCAACCAAGAATAGATTAAGAATAACACCTAGGTTTCTTCCCTCCCTTACAGAATTGCCATTTGGGTGGATCTACTGACAGTAACTAGTCCATCGTATTTTAAATTCGCACGACGCTTCGCTACTTCGAATATGAGCCGAAGCTTACAGGGCTTGCCCTTAACGGCGGGGGTGTGGTAAGTGGCTGGTAATTGGCTGGGATAACTTAGATTGGGTTTTTAATTCGCAGTAGTCATCCTTGGGGTGCTTCCTGGGGGCAGAATGAGTGTAATTTGTGTTTTGTTTGCTGTTGATTATTACTGTGATCAATTGTTTGTGCTATGAATATTATTAGGACCTCATAGAACAAAATAACTATACTTATATTTGGTTTAAAAAAAAACATTACAAGGGCTGAATACACAGATTGATAAAAATGTGAGTGTTACATTATCCACCTCTGCTTAACCTTCCAGTGATGCGTGATTGTATGTATGAATATTAATGTATGTAGAGGGAGATCCGGTTCTCAGCATTCCATGGATTCACCGTGTGGTCGCTGGGTCCATGGCGTGGTACAGAGAGGAACACTGTGATGGCGCCTGGGACTTATGACCCAGATGTAGGATTAGTGTGGCCACCTTGTGCTGCATCAGCGCTCACCTCCACCGTCAGTCGTGTTCTCCCTTCTACCTATCCAAATTTGGTAAGATTATTATATTGTATGTGTCATAAAAATATATTTGAAAAAAGCCATGTCGGTTCGCGGTGGAGTAGAATAGAACCACCATCTGTTCCTGTGAGTGTTGGAAAAGATGACTAAGGCATAGGGCTGTTCACTATCCGACAGAAAACCTAGAGCCCATGCCAAAGCGCCCTCCTAATAGGGGAGGGAGCTTTGTCATGTGTGTCGTGGGACCTAAAATCATAGTTGGTGAAACCTGGGTGCTCTGCCTACACCTTCGGGGATTTACAGACGTGATTATATATGCCCCGGCGCTGTAGCATTGGGTTCACGCGCCAGTACCTAACCGTGTGGTTGTTACCCCCCCCCCCCCAGAACTTCGTACCGCCTGAAAGACCAGCACAAGTTCATACCGGCTGAAATACCAGCACAACTTCGTACCGGCTGAAACCTACCGGCCCACTCCGTACGGGCTTAAGCGGACCAGGCCTGACTCCGATCTTGACGACGACTCCGGCGGACCGAACTAGCGGCCGCGACGCCTGGTGACCTTTTTGGGTAAGACGACATCACACTCGCACGGGGCTAGCCCGGAACCCCAAGTTGAGTACATTACTCAGCCTTCCGTTTATAGTGGCGTGTACCTATGGGTACCCCAACCGACACTCGACTTTAAATTAGAGTAGTTTTTTTATATTGTATAGAATAGGTCTACGGAATAAAGTTGTTGGCTCTCGTATCACTTGTTTCCTTCAATCTTGACCGCGTAGGGCTCCGTAACAGTATGTTTGTAGAATATTTTTATTAATTAATTTCACTAAACTTATTTTTTAAAATACAGGTTTCTAGTAAAATAACATTTTATAAATGTGTATCACCAACATGTAAATTTATGACTGTACCAAACATGATGGTTTCATAAAAAAATATCACACAAGCCTCACATGCAAACTAACACTGAAAATATCACATAATCTTGTATCTTATTCCTACACATGTGCGGATATACCGGATTAATTGACTATTGCCAGCAATAAAAACGAGAGGGTATTGTTAACTGCAAAAAAGATTGAATGAAATTTTTGGCAATTTAAATCAGGGTTGCCAAAAATATTTGTTAAAAATTAGAATTCAAAAATATCGCGGTATGCTTTTCCTTAAGACAAATAAACTGGTTATACAATAGTGATAATGGGAATTAACGCGAACATAATAGCTACCTTTGATTTGCCTGATGTTTCGACAAGGTTACACCGGCCGTGGTCACAGGCTGACAGGCTCAGTGGTGCACTAACCTGGTTAGTTTAATTACCTTTAGTTACTATAATTCATTTAAAATAAAATCCAGCTAGAAGAAGATAATATTTTGGTAGTGCAATTCAATCGCTTGTGGAAATAAACACAACAGCACTTGGCTTCTATAGTTAGGTGCTCTTTCTTTCAACAGGGAACCTCATTTCACCTCCGTAATTACTAAAAACAATGCTAAGAATGCACAAATAAATAAAAAGAAACATTCTTCACGTTAAGTGACAACCCTAAAGTTTAAAATTATTCGCACGGTAGCATCCCAAGTTTGAAGTACTTATTTAACATTATTATTCAATTATTTGTTTACATTTCATACTCCACTACACCTCAATGGAAATGTCCCAAGTCCCGGCAAGACTTTTGGGATCGTATCAAAAATTCAAAACATTTTTTGTTGCTATAAAAGATATTGTTGTCGTTTAGAATCATTGTTCATCTTTGAAGGCAGTTTAGCGGATTAAAGTAGCAACTTTTACTTGAATAATGGCTTAAACTATAAGTAGGTATAGCTAACCTATGGGCCGATTGTAAATAACTACCGCTACCTGATTCTATCTATAAAAAGGAATGAGTATGAATCCATACTAATATTATAAATGCGAAAGTAACTCTGCCTGTCTGTCTGTCTGGTTTTCAATATGTTACGCTTTACGCCTAAACCACTGAATGATTTTGATCAAATTTGGTATTTGGGTAGATTATCTTGAGAAAGGACATAGGCTATGTTTGGTCGCCGATAACCGATATACACGCGGGCGGAGGCGCGGGCAAAAGCCAGTAATTAATATGCACGATGCACGTATACATGGGATATATTTGTAGAGCACTATTAATTGTCCCAGATATTAACGCAAAAATGCATATTTGCGTATGACATTACTTACTTGTTCATATATTTTTATAATTATCCTCAAATAGTGATACCCAATTCATTGCGTCAGTCAGTACCAAAAAAAATTAATACAACCTCTTAATGCGACAACACTTTTGGCAATTTTCACACCAAAATTGCGGCATTTCATTCATCTGGATGGTTAGTTTGGGTAAAGATCAAAATTCCACTATTCAAGACGTTATCAATTACCTATAAAATGGTAGTGAAAAAGCTTTTTCATCATCAATCTAAGTGATGACCTCTTCAGATGCCTATCCCTGCCTCGCTGTAAGAACCCAGGATTATCAGAAAAAGAAACAAAGAAGGAAACATTCCAGTAATTCAAAGTCGGTAGCTTAGTGGTTAAGGAGTCGGCCTTACGACCGAGAGGTCCCAGGTTCGAATCCTGGCCATTACACTACTGACGCGAACCCACTCCTAACACAAGCGATTTAGCTTAGCTGGGGGGTTAGAGGGAACACTAGTTACTTCGGGTCTAATATTATTTTTATACAATTCAAAAAAGTGTGTTACAGAGAATAGAAAATTTTAATTTTACTAAGTAATATAATATTCTAAAGTAAATATGCCAAACATGTATCGGTGTGTGACCGCGCTCCTAAATGAAGAACATTGATGGATTTCCAATTTATTCCAGTGATTGGTTGGATTTTAACAGATTTATTGGTTGACAACAACACTACAGGAAATTCATCTGTCGGTCGGGTAGAATTATTGCCGTGAGCAACAAAATAATTGTATAACTATACCTATACTTCTGGGTGATGAAAATCGGTAGAGCCTAGCTGGATCAACCTGTTTGACGGATAACCTCTGGTGCAGTTCTTCCTCTCTTGGTTGGGAGGTTACTTCTATAAAAGCCACATCTAACAGAAAAGTGGATCCTCGATTCAAAATTCTCCTATTTCATATTTCACGTAACTTATGGATAAACACATTTTAAGGGCCACGTCATCTCTCTAGTGGAATCCTACAAGGAAATAGGAGTGTTATTTTTCATTCAATAGTAAATTAACAGCTTCTGAAAAGGTGCCCAGTTGACGGCAATAGGGTCGCCTCATATTACACCATCTGTGTAAAACAGTAGGATTACGCAAATAGTGCCAGTAGCTCGTGATATTTGTACTACTACTCTGTACAAACCTTCAAGGTAAGATAGCGTGAATATATCCGCAAATATGTATAAATAGAACTTCATTTTATCGCCGCTGCTTGCCATTTAATATGTCGCGGACAGGGGGCGGTAGTTGTCGGCTGCCCCATCGCAGCAGCCCAAAAGGCTGCCGATCGGCGGGTCCTCGCGGTGGACGGCGTTATTGGGGTGCGGGTCCAGCTCCTGCAGGCTCGGCCGGCTAGGTGCTTCAGGTGCCTGTCGGTCGGGCACGTGGGGGTGCAGTGCACGGCGGAGGTGACGGTCGGTGACCGCTGCTTCCGCTGTGGCCAACCCGGTCACAGGGCCGGTGGTTGTGAGGCTCCGCTGCACTGTTTCAGGTGTGCAGCGGGGGGCAAACCGGCCGACCATAGGGTTGGCAGCAAGGCCTGCACCGGAGGGGAGCCGAAGCCGCGAGGCGGGCGTTCCGCCAACTGTTCGCAGCGGGATGCGGAGATGGTTCCATAATGGATCCCCAGCTCCGCATCCTGCAGGCGAACGTGGGCCACGGTGTCGATGCTCAGGCACTTCTGCTCCAGAGCATGGCACAGTGGTCCATACACGTCGCCGCTGTCGCCGATCCGTACACCCACCGGCCCCCCGGGCCTGCCTGGGTGGTCGACCTGGATGGATCGGCGGCACTGGTGCGTAACGCCGCTGCGGGTGCCCCTCCCTTTGTGGTGATCGCAAGGGAGCATGGCATCGTAGCGGCGCGTGTGGGGGAGATTGCGGTCGTGGCCGTCTACTTCACGCCGGCATCACACCGACGCATAGGGCAGTATCGGCGGTCGCTGGAGCGGCTGACCGACGTCGTCAATGCCTGTCACCCTCGCCCGGTTCTTGTGCTTGGGGACTTCAATGCCTGGTCTGAGGCTTGGGGGTCCCGGCACACGAACCCGCGAGGCAGGGCTCTGGAGAGCTGGGCCGCTACTCTCGGTCTGGTTCTCCAGAATCGCGGGGCCGAAGCCACGTTCTGGGCGGCGGAGCGCGAAGCGAGTTCGATCGTAGATCTCTCGTTCGCGAGCGCTTCGCTGTCGCAACGTGTGCGGGACTGGCGTGTCGTCGTGGAGGTGGAGACACTTGCGGATCACCGATACGTTCGGTTTGATGTCTCCCCTCCCGAGAGTGATGCGCCGGCCACGCCGGCCCCACGCGAGCCGCGCTGGGTGCTTAGGGGACTGAATAGGGATGCTCTCCTGGAAGCCGCCTCCGTGCAGGCCTGGGCCATGGTGCCGGACAGGCCTGACGACATTGATGACGAGGCGGCGTGGTTCCGGGAGGCCATGACTGTTGTTTGCGATGCGGGTATGTCTAGGGCTCCAGCCTATAGTCCGAGGCGCCGGGTCTACTGGTGGACTGCGGAGATCGCGAGGCTGCGTCAAGCCTGCGTGATCGCGCACCGCCGGTGGGCCAGGCTCCGTAGGAGGCGTAGCCGCCCCGCAGACACAGATCCCCTAGTGGCGGAGTTGCAAGAGGGATACAGGGAAGCCAGGAATGCCCTCCGAGCAGAAATCAAGCGGTCCAAGGCAGCTTCCTACAGGGAGCTGCTGGAGACACTGGAGCGGGACCCATGGGGGCGGCCTTACCGCTTGGTAAGAGGAAAGCTGCGCCCCCGGGCCCCTCCCCTGACCCAGGTTCTCGAGCCGGCTCTGCTTGGAGGAGTGGTGGAATCCCTGTTCCCGGCGCGGGCGGAACACGTTCCGCCGCAGATGACTCCGCCACCTCGGTCGCCTGATGCGCCCGGCGTGGTTATTGACGACGACGTGCCCGAGGTCACTTGGGTAGAACTAGAGCTGGCGGTGCGTCGGCTTAGAGCCAAGAAGAACACCGCCCCGGGACCCGACGGCATTCCAGGCCGTGCGTGGGTCCTAGCTCTAGGAGAAGACGGTCTCGAACCCCGACTGCGAGGGTTCCTCAGCGCATGCTTGGAGCGGGGCCAGTTTCCGAAGATGTGGAAGACGGGGAAACTGGTCCTCATCCGCAAGGACGGACGCCCGGCGGACGAGCCGTCCGGGTACCGGCCCATAGTGTTGCTCGACGAGGTGGGCAAGCTCTTCGAAAGAGTGATTGCCAAGCGCCTCGTCGAGCACCTCTCTAGAGTGGGGCCGGACCTAGCGGACACGCAGTACGGCTTCCGCCGGTGGCGTTCCACTGTGGATGCCATCATGCGCGTGAGGACTCTGGCGGAGGATGCGGTTGCCCGGGGTGAGGTGATGTTGGCGGTGTCCTTGGACATCTCCAACGCGTTCAACACCTTGCCCTGGAGTTGCATCAGGGAGGCGCTCGTGTACCACGATGTGCCTCTCTACCTCCGCCGCATAGTCGGGGCGTACCTGACGGAGAGGGCCGTCATCTACCCAAGTGCGACCGGCGTCGGTAGGCGTGAGATGTCGTGCGGTGTCCCACAGGGATCGGTCCTGGGGCCGCTCCTGTGGAACATCGGATACGACTGGGTGCTTCGCGGTGAGCTCGCGTTCGGTGCCACCGTCACGTGCTACGCGGACGACACGCTGGTGACGGTGAGTGGCGCTACACACCGCGAGGCGACCCAGAGGGCCACGACCGCTGTTGCTCAAGTCGTGGATCGAATCCGGCGGCTGGGTCTCGAGGTGGCTCTGCACAAATCCGAGGCCTTGTTCTTTCATGGTCCTCGGCGCAGGCCACCCCCGGGATCCAGCTTGACAGTAGGAGGTACTCCCATCGACATCAAGCCCCGGCTGAAATATCTGGGGCTCGTACTTGACGGTCGGTGGGACTTCGGAGAGCACTTCCGAAGTCTGCGCCCCAAACTGTTGGTGTCAGCTAACGCGCTGATGCGGCTGCTGCCCAACTTGAGGGGCCCAGAGGACTCCTGCAGGAGACTTTACGCGGGTGTCGTGCGGTCCATGGCCCTGTACGGGTGCCCCGTGTGGGCGGACGCCCTGCAGGCCAGGTTCGTGCAACTGCTGCATGCTCCGCAGCAGACGATGGCCTGCAGGGCCATTAGGGGGTACCGCACGATATCCTTTGAAGCGGCGAGTCTCCTAGCCGGATCGCCACCGTGGATCCTGGAAGCGAGATCCCTTGCGGCACTGTATCGGTTCCGTAAGGAGGTGCGGGAGCGGGGATACGATCCCGAGCCCGAAGACATTCGGGCCGAGAGGTCCCGGCTCCACGGGATCATGGTGGCGGAGTGGGAGCGACGACTTGAGCAACGACGCGCAGGGCATGCCGTCATAGAGGCGGTAAGGCCCATCATGGGGGAATGGCTCGAGAGGCCACATGGCAGCCTCTCGTATCGACTGACGCAGATTATCACCGGGCACGGGTGCTTCGGGAGATATCTGTGTCGGATCGAAAAGGAGCCAACGTCCGAGTGCCATCACTGCGACGCGAGCGAGGACACGGGGCTGCACACGCTCACCGAGTGCCCGGCATGGGCCGAACCGAGGCGGGAGCTAGTGACGGCCCTGGGAGTGAGAGTTCTCACCCTCGCCACCCTGCTCACAGCAATGGTCCGCTGCGCGGACGCGTGGGCGGCCGGCGTCTCCTTCAGCGAGCAGGTAATGGTCGTGAAGGAGACGGCGGAGCGGGAGAGGCGGCGCGAGCGAGAAAGACTCGCGGATCGCGCCGCCCGCGCGCGCAGGCAACTCGGGCGTCGGAGGGCACTGACTGACCTCCGTCCCCCATGAGCGCGGGCCTGGGGGTGACGGGTGGAGCCGCCTGTCACCCCAGCAGAAGCAGGCCACGGCGGCGGCGCGCTGAACAGCGCGCCTCCCCATTCCGGGGGCGAGTTGGGGACACCGTTGTCCCCCCTCCTGAGGAGGGCCAGACCGTAAGGGATGGCCCTGGGTCAGCCGGGGTGCGAGGGATATGTCTTTGACAACCTCACCTCCGGCCTAGCACCAAGACCCACAGTCGGCGTGCGGTTTTAGTCGGTTCGAGTCCGACATAACCTCCCCTTCCGGCTCCGGCAGGGGGGGTATCCGTGGGGATTTCCGCACGAAAAAAAAAAAAAAAAAAAAAAAGCCATTTAATATGATGTTGATACTAAATCGCCCGTAATGCTACCGTTTCACAAACTTTACATAATACATTATTCTATTTAAATAACTTGCGCGAACTTTTCACCTCAATGTTCGTAATTTTATGTTGGTTTTATACCTTTATTATTTTACTAGGATATATTTTGCCCACGGCTTTGCACGTGTGCAATACTGATCATGTGCCCGTGACCCAGAGGCAAAGCTATCACTACATGCAATCGCCCATCACTGCGTGAACTCGGCTATCACTACTTGAGTTCGACTGTAACTACATTATCTTGGCTATGATTGCAAAGTAATAACACAATTGCCACGTAGTTATCACTTATTTGCGTTCGGCTATCACTTGGTCTTGGCTGTCAGTATATTGCGTACAGCTCATCATTATCCACAAAAAGACGTTAGTCCTGATTGCATCCGAGGCCATGGTGTCCTCGGAGCTCAAGGTCTGCCTTCCAGTTCTTCCTTCTCCACTTCGCAAGATATCAAGCCAGCACGGCTTGGCGTCGTGGAGTCGCCTACCCCTTCTACCTGGACCCGGTGTAGGTTCCATTGCCAGGCATTTGCTACCCACGTAGCTGGGCGGTTGCCGCAAGACGTGGCCGCACCAGCGGAGGCGGTTCTCTTGTATCTCTTGCGTACAGCTATCAGTGTGGAACAAGCGAAAGCGGCCAAGATTGATCCAACTCGTAAATCATTGCATGCATTTAGCTATCACTACAGTATGTTGACTATCATTTCTTTCTTTGTCTATCACTACTAAACAATATACACCCTATTACGTATACAATTTATATAACCCGTCTCTAATCTACACATTTGCCCTACATTCCCAATAACAATGTTTACATTCAAACTCTTTTATTTTCCCCACAACCGCTATTAGCGCACTGTGTCATTTCTCCAAAAATAATTCTCTCGTAATATAAAACTTCAACAAAAAGGTGTAATTATAGCCAGCACCACCGTTCATCCTCGGAGGCTTTGCTGAAAATTGTATGGAAAAAAATGTGGTAGCATGGAGGCAAAACGTCGCGTCACTGCCGGAGCCGTTTCGATCGTAAATTACCGTTAAAATCGGTAAAAATATCAGTGCTATTAGGGACTATTTGCTTCAGGCGATCGGTAGTAACTTTGATGTTGTAATATCTGTTTACATGGAACGTTTTGGAACGGCTATTTGTAGTTAGTATTATTGGGACTACTACTTTTTGTGTTACAAGTTCAAGTTTAACACGCAGTCATGAATTTATTTAAAAAACCGGTGTTCCATGTACAAACCGTCCTACACAGGCAAAACTGTAGTGAAACTTATGCATGTGATAGGCCTTTAACTATCAGATCCCAAGCATAAAATATGACCTATCGAATAGCAATGCTACAGTCACTTATAGGACAATTGCAGTCCCATCGTTCAACTTATAAGTCGATAAAACGATCTACTGAAGTTCTTTGTTGCCGATAATGGCGGTAAAGTACTATGAATTGCTGTCAGGTTATGGTACCAGTTATTGAGTACATGAACCTAGGGTCCTAAGGTGGCCAAAGGTTAGAAGTAAGTGGGACAGTTGAAAAGGATGTTGGAACGATCAGATAGGGTATTGGATTTTATGGTGACATTAGTATTTCGAAGATTTAGTTATGTACTGAAACTTTTGTGGAGATATGTGTGGAGTAGCGGTGGAGTGTTGAACTGTTATGTTAGGGGTGTGGGTTTGATGCCCAATCAATGCAATTATTGGTAAACTAAACTTATAATATACATATTTAGACTGTTTATACTGGAGGTTAATGGCACTTCCACCAAGTGTCTACAGATATTGAATAATACACTTGTAATTTTTCACAGAGTTTAATTTTATTTCTGAATAAATATGGCGTGGCTGTAGTGAATGCGACTGCTACGCAGGAGGCGCGGGTTTTATCCCCGCTCAGTGCAAATATTTGTATGCATGAATATGGCTACTTGCATTGATCTGGGTGTTTCTATGTATACTAAGTATGTATTTACAAAAAAAGTATAGGTATAGTATGTTTATCCGCATTCTAGATTCCATAACATAAGCTATAAAAGGGTTACCATGGGTCTCGATAGTGCTGTGTAGAATGTTGTGTATTATTTTTAAAAAACTGTAGAAAACGGCATAATCAAAGGTTTACATTGATGGTTTGAATATTCCAATTCTCAAACATTACGATATTTGAAAAAAAAAAAACACTGGATTGAGCTACACAACCCTCAGATTCTCTCGACAGAACGCCACTACATACCCAGAATGGTGAAAGAAGCAATTGAAATTAAAAAATACAAGAACTTCAACCGGGAAGGTGAGTTTCAACTGTCGAGTGTCTGGCATCCAGTGATTCGAATGTTCACAAGACCTACAATTTCAAAACCCGTGCGAGTCGATTCAGTGAGTGTTGTAAGTCGAAAATGCGAGAACACGGACAGTGGTAGGGGCGACGCGCGTAATAAACGAGTGCGGAAGAGGGTAGACAGATACGGTCTGCCCAGTAATAACTAGCTCGGCGGTCGTCAGTACACCGTGATCATGGCGCTTGAAACAGCGCCGATATATCGGTTACCAAATAAAAACTATGAACATGGTAAATATCCCGGTGAGTGTTACACTATCAATTTCAAAATTCAGTATACTAGTGAACAATTTTTCCCCAAAATGTGGGAAATAATTGTAAGTGTACCGATTTGCAGTTGAGAATTCATTAACCCTGAACATATTGATGGTTCTCCATACACCGCATAAAGCTAGGCGCTATAAACAATAATAACACTTTAAAATCACCATAAATACTCTCAGCTCACAATGGTGGTATATTATTTTAAATGATCCGATCTTTTATAAGATAACGCCCAAGTCATAACGAACTGATGTGCTGGATGTGCACCGTGCCTTACAGATGAGTGTAGCGATAGCAAAACAAATCGATCTTTAGCATTAAGTTATTATTTATATCTAGAACAATTTTGTAAGTTTTCTTGTTGATATTATGTTTGCTAAGATTGTTTCTTTTACAAATTTATAGTAAGCTTAATGCTGAAAAGTCATCTGACCCAATACTCCTAACGACACAGAACATATAAAATATTCATCATCCTATTATTGTCAGTGTTTGTTTATTTAATTTTTTTATGTATAATATGCGTGTGATACGCAATTAAAATCTCTCTATTTCTTTCTTTTATTACGTTTTCGTATCTTTTCATGGTCCCGATTTAGTCTAGGATCAACCATCGTTAACAGCCAACATAAAATTCCAAAAGTGTCAAACAATTTTATCTATAGTTTCTAAGTAGCAATTATTTATGAAAAACTTCCAAATATTTAAGATTAATGCCCCTAAATAAAAAACGAAATACTAAAAGTCGATCCGCAAACATAATGTTGATTTATATGCCAAAGGCACTTAATACATTATAAAAATGACACACAATGTACACACATTAAATATTTCCAACCTTTTTAACACTTTATTCATAAAAGATGTAAGAAGTCTAGAGTTCGGAAGAGTCAATGTTTGCACCTCTATTATAAACTGTTCATGATGTTGAACATGCAAGCTCTAATATTGTTTAGTATAAAAGTAATGGCATCTTAAGCGATATTACTCAATAAAGTCTATACGAAATTCGTATAAGTAAAGAAAGGATCCTAATTTATTGAAATTATGATACAGGAGTGGCCCACGGCTTCACTCGCATGGAGCTATGTTCCATTACCAAATTCCACGGCAACCTATTGCCAGGATAAAAAATAAGCTATTTGTTACTTCAGACTATAATTCTATCCCTGTGCCAAATTATAGCCTGATCCGTTCAGCTAATGGAACCTGATTATATTAAAAACATTAAAACATGTTTAAAAACGTTCAAAAAACATCAAAACAAAAAACAAGATTTGACTATCTTACATTTTATTTTGAAAATTTTGCATTTAAATTGAATATAAGTAAATCTTTTGTTGCCGACCGTACCTCTGAGGTCATCGATTGTCCGTGCAGTCGTACAGTCGTACTTTTTCTTTTGTACCCATTAGTTTCTTAATTAATATCCCAAGTTGGTTATGTCGAGGTCTCGGGAATGAATCAATCATAATTATTTGTTATAAAATATTTATAATAACGCGCACTAATAGATTTTGTTTGATCACTCCGGGTACAATTTATTATTGTTTTCATTAGCGCGGTATTTACAAGTTTCATCAAGTTTTGTAATTAATACAAATGAAAAGTTTTAAGAAGGAATTAGTCGCAAAACATTATGCACAAAGTATTCTTCAAAGACGAGAGTGAAATAAAGAGCACTTTTAAAAACAATAAAATATTTTTAGCTAATATATTATTTTCCTTTAATATTTTTAAACTAGGATAACTTAGGCTTAGCTTAACGAATGAGGTTAGGTTACGAGTTCGAATATCAGCTATTGCACTAGTGGCGTGAATCCACTCGTAATACAAATACTTTAACTTTGTTGGGGATGTTAGTAGAAATTCTAGTAATATCACTAAAACTATATTTAGTTTAAATAGGATCCTTTTAACAAAATAGGTATCAAGCACAAAAACCCAGAAAAAAATGGCATATCGATTTATAGATGCCATAAAAACAAAAAAAAACAATTAACTGAATTGAGAACCTTATCCATTAAAAACAATTTAGTTTGCTGACTGTACAATCTATCTTACGTCAACCATGAATTTATTAACAAAGAATCCAGATCCAATATTTCATTTTTAATAAAAATTAATGATGATATTCGCAAAAATAATCTGATTCACATGTTATAAACCTGGCAGGCTTGCAAGTAAACCGCATTACGTAACAATCTATCATCATGACAGACTGACAGACAACTGACTCAGTAAAACTATGTCTGATAAATAATTAAAACTGATTCATGATGCTGACATCACTCTTTGAGCTTTAATCTAACTTACTTTTAATTTGTGAGTCACTCATTACTTGTTGCAAAAGTGCAAAAAGTTTTCAATGAGGGAATGTGGATTTAATTCAGTTTCTCGTGCGCTTGACAAACACTCGTCTATGTCGAAGCCTACTGGCTTAATCAGCCGTTCAATGAACTGCCTAAGCCGTTAACTATGCGGCACCATGTGATTATGAGCCTGAATGATGTTCATCCGTATCGTTTGTTACAACATTTAACAAACAGCAAGAATGTTGGTAGATGGCTCCAGACGGATATAAAGAGAAGGAAAATTTTAAATTGTTCAGGTGTGGCTCAATAGCTCAGTTGGAAGAGCATTTCCCCTGTAAGGGAAAGGTCGTGAGTTCGAGTCTCACTTGAGCGTTTAATTTTTCCGATGTTTTTCGAATTTAGAAGTTAGCGTAATAAGTGCTATAAAAAATTATTTCAAATTTATCAAACAGGCTGGCTAATGCTTAGGCGCATGTCGTACGATGCGCTATAATTGGGATAAAATTACATGTGAATATATCTTTTTTTTCGTGCGGAAATCCCCACGGATACCCCCTGCCGGAGCCGGAAGGGGAGGTTATGTCGGACTCCAGCCGACTAAAACCGCACGCCGACTGTGGGTCGTCATGCTAGGCTGGAGGTGAGGTTGCCATCGACATATTATCCCTCGCACATACATATACCTATACATAGTGTACATTTCAAAGTACAGTTACCCTAGGGACATAGTGAACAAAACAAACCTTTGTGAAGACCACCTTATGTAAAAAAGCATACTATAGGACAGATGATTACCTTAAAGACAACATGTCTGGCTTGAACATGGCTAAATTGCTGTAACCCAGCATAATCTTTAAATAGGAACGCGAACTTCTTTATTTTTGTTAACATAAGTTAATTATTTCATTATAAGTTTTTTTTTATATACTTTAATTATCTTGACACGAGACATATATGTACGTTCGTCCATATTTAGTCTTAAGAACTTACTTTTTTGTAAATGACGTCTGTAAAATGCTACAGTGGAGTTTGTTGCACCGTTTCTTCTCCACTGGTGCCTAGGAAGCGGTGGTAAACTTAGTTTTAAGCTAGTAATAAATAAATATTCCACAACATTCTACACAACGCTATCTAGACCCATGGTAAGCATAGCTTAACCAGCTTGTGTTATGGAATCTAGAATGCGGATAAACATACGTAGATACTTTTTTTTGTAAATATATACATACTATACATACTTTTTTTTGAATATATACATACTATACATAGAAACACCCAGACCAATGCAAATAGCCATATTCATGCATACAAATATTTGCACTGAGCGGGCATCGAACCCGCGGCTCCTGTGTAGCAGTCGCGTTCACTACCACCACACCACGCCACGGAGGAAGCTAAGAAGGAAACTGGAAATGACACCCTGTACCACCTGTCTGGCCAGCGTGGAAACAGTAGGCCAAAGCCTCCCAACATTGGGAAAGGCCTATGTCCAGCAGTGGACAGCGATAGGCTACTTTATTGATAGATTGAGTGTTTATACACCTCTGCCTACAGGTGTAAATATAATATTACTAGCTTTTGCCCGCGGCTCCGCCCTCGTGGATGTCGGTTATCGCGACCAAACAAAGCCTATGTCCTTTCTCGTGGTGTAATCTACCCCTGTACCAAATTTTATCAAAATCGTTTCAGTGGTTCAGGCTGAAAGCGTAACATACTGATAGACAACCAGAGTTACTTACGCATTTATAATATTAGTATGGCTATATGTATAAATGTATAGTTTTAGAGCTAAAGTCGTTAGTAACGGGTTAAGGTTTACCACATTCCAATTTATAAAAAACCAAAGTTGACCTCAATTGAGGTGGAAAAACGCTAGGAAGATGAAATTCTATGTCATAACAATGGGAACTCATTAAAAATCTAGACCGACTTAATTTTGCCGAGTAATGGATTCTGTTACGATTTGCATTGCACTTGTTTTATCATTTTTATTTTATACAGTTGCTTTTTGATTTCTTGGAAAACATTTTTCTGAGTACAAGGGTTAGGGAATCAACTTCAGCTGAACACCTGTTGATGGATAGGTGAGGCTTTTATGCTCTTTCCTCTTAGACTTGGAAGGTCAAATAGCAGTCACTCTCATACAAACCAAAATGAAAACCACATACTTAATGGAAGGGAAAAATACGATAGCAGATCTTGGGTTCTAAGAAAATATACCAGCCGAATTGAGAACCTCCTCCTGTTTGGAGTCGGTTAAAAAATAATCACTGGATACAACTTTTTTTTATACAGGACACGTCAATTTGACTTTACCTCGCCTGATGTTAAGCTAAGCTAAGCTAAAGGCAAAGTCTCGGAAAGAGCATTATAAACATGTACCATGTTAACAGTGGTGGCACTCAGCTTGACGGCCTCATTAGATGGCTTTTCACGCCCGCTTATAGGACCCGGGACTGTAGGAAGAAGGAAACACGTGAGCTGGTAGGGAGTTCCAGATCTTAGTGGTGCGGCATAGGAATGAGTCACTGAAACGCTTGTTTCTAGCAGGTATACTCTGCACCGTATATGGATGGCATCTTAGCCCTACAACTTAAATTGGCACTTGGATGAATACGGTTTTTAAAATTGGTGTTTTTTTATACCTACTGAAATGTAGTCATTTATTCTGGATGCAACTAACTTTTCATACTGTCAGGAAGAAGCAGACGATTACATATTCTCAAACAGTTATATTCATAAAATATTAAACGCACCTGTGCTAAATCAAGAGATGTGCTCGCAAATTTGTAATCAGCCTGTGTAATTTGTCCGAACGGCACACTGCGGTAAGATAGTGTCTTGTACATCTTACATGTATGTGGCTTGCTCTGTAATTTAGACTTCAGATGGACACCGCATAAATTTTATGCGCTGACAAACTTGAGCATTTACTTGTAATGAGCATTCTTGCGAATGTTACATTAAGGTGGATTCAGACAATTTTTCTTATTGGTTTAGTGTAAACGAAACCTTGAATTATTCTTGTACATCGCTGAACACAAGAACACTCGATCCCAAGAGCGAGCACGTCCGAACACGTAAAAACGATCCATAGATGCTAACACCTACAACATTGAATGCTCTAAGCTACTGTTTGCGCACTCTAGTGGCGTTGACATGAAGCGAGCGAGCATTCTTAGAATATTCCATAGAATCTATGGGAGCTAAGAAAGAACAACGACAGAATGTTCTACTTATTTTTACACTAATAGATTTTGACAGAGTAGGCATAGAATGTGCATTCTCTCGTCTGATGTAAATGTTCGTAGGGATCTTTGGCTCGATTCGATGCTCGATAAATTTTTAAAAACAGCGAATGTTCGATGTTCTGTTACAAGGGCATGCTCAAGTCTATCAGTACCTTTACAATACTTATGTGTGACGACAAATTACTGGAGATTCCAGTACATAGTTGATTTTTAGTCATTAAGGTTTTGAAGGAAGTCTCAGCAACTGTGGGTATTGAGCGTGAATAATGTACTCGTTTGTAATGATAGGCGTTTAATTGTAGTTTGAAATAATACTGAATGAGCCTGCTTTTCGAGATGGTATGTCCGATTAACGGTTTGTTTAAAAAACTGTAGTAAATTCGATCAAGATTTCTGATATTTTTATGTTTTTTATTTATGTTTATTTTTTACTTTACAGGACTTAGTTGGCATATTTTAGATTTTTTGCTTTTTCCTTTGGTTTATGAATCATTTAATTGCTTATTAGTTTTATTCATGGTCAGGATGAAAGAAATAGTGTCGTACTCTATCTATCTTCCCCATCATAACATATTTATTCCATTATACTTGTTCGTAAAGATATTTTTTTAATAATTTCAATATACCTACACTGTCTAATTTAAGTACTGTTATATATATCTCTCTACCCTTTTATAACTCATTTAAATACTAAAATACTGAATCTCAATTTATTAAATTAAAATTTATGATAATTTACTCGCGTAATAACTGAGTTATTGAACTAAGTTTATATTAAGTTAAGTTTAACATAATTAAATAAAAATTTTGATTACCTTTTTAATTTAATTTTATAATGGAAATCACTGTGGTCTGACATTTATTTCGACTTGAAGGTTGGACATAGGCACAGGCAGCAAAGAAATGAAAACAGTCAATAAAAATCACAATAAAAACTCATAATGAAAACTATTATAGATACAGTCAGCATCAAAAAGATATTGACGTACAAAGTAGTCAAAATAATCTTAATTTCGTTTTTTTTTTCCTCTTCCAGTTGAGTCCTCTTAGTATGGACAATAATACCATTTAAATTAATAAAACAGTTTGATTTGCTCTTAATACGTGAGTTTTAAGATCACTTTGATCTTGGTCGTCAAGATATTTATGACGCTGACTGTACTATTATGGAAACAAATGGCAACTATTTTATATCAAAATAAAAAAGAATCACGTAAATCTGTGTACATACATAAAACACCAATCATTTTTTTGAGAATATCCACCATTCAGAAGTCGGTTAAAAAGCTTACAGTTTAAGATTTTTTTACACGCTTTTTTATGTTAAAAACGACACATACCTGTCATTACACTTAAAACATCCACCATATTGAAGACAGATGCGCGGGCGCCGTTACGGTGTACAACTGATATTTACAACCGAAACGAAGCGTTGATTGTTATGCAGTGTGCGAATAAGAGATGATTTGCTCTTTGAAAGGACGTAAATGACTCCATTTTGTTATTTTTTATGTTTTTAGTTAATAATGGGTTCACGGTTGACCACTATCCCACCTGTTGGTAAGTGATGATGTGGTCAAGTATGAAATAAGCTTGTTTAGATGCTTCTCCGGGACTTGATAGGGTAGTAGGCCTAGAGCACCCGTCCAAATACCACCTGCGTGAATAGTATCATACCCAACAAGCAAATTAGTCTAATATGGTTGAGTTTATTCAGCTTTTCGGTGATATAAAAGTCGAGTAAGTGTGAATTATTCAGCACGTGTCGTATAAAAGCATCTTATATAGCATTTAAGTTATAAAGCATTTCGGTCACATAATGATGCTGAGTAAACGTTTACTCTGCATGCTTATATGACTAAAGTGTCGTATAAGATTTGCTGTATAAGTCGCTAGTATACGACGCTTATGTTACTATTTCTTCGAGTAAAAGCACATTATATAGCTTTCTTGTGACACAGTCGAGTAAAAGCTACATCGTTGCTTTTATACTGCTATTATCCATACTAATATTATAAATGCGAAAGTAACTCTGTCTGTCTGTCTGTCTGTCTGTATGTTACGCTTTCACGTCTAAACCACTGAACCGATTTTCATGAAATTTGGTATAGGGATAGATTAGACCTTGAGAAAAGACATAGGCTATGTTTTGTCGCGATAACCGACATCCACGCGGGCGGAGCCGCGGTCAAAAGCTAGTGTTGTATAAGTTGCATTCATACGACTATTACAAGCCTAGTGCCAAGTGTCGTTAATTGCTTGCACTGCTCACTTATCACTTGTCTTAGTTTTCTTGTGTACAATAAGTGGTTGATTGAATAAATAAATAAACAAAAGATCTTTTTTAGAAAACTTTTTAGCAAGGTCTAAGGAACCCTAAAATATAATCAGCGTGGTATCATGGCGCTTATACTGCTAATTTGCTGTATAAGAAGCTATTATACCACCTGTTAGCAGTAAAAATGGTGTACAAATGAATGTTGATATAAAAAATATTTGTTATTATATTCATATTGCTAAGAATTGAAGGGGGGCGTTAAATATTTATGATAAAACCTAGTATATTTCATCAGAAAACTTACCTTCGCAATACTTTGCAAACCTATGCGTGAGTTTACGAACCTACATTTGGTGCAACCTACAAATTAACATGTCTTTTTTTTTTTTTTTTTTTTTTTTTTTAACCGTGGGGGAAAATCCTTCATGGATGTTATGCCGGACTCCTACCGACTAAAAACCCCCACGGTAACGCCCAGAAGCCTATGGATGGGAGCCCCGGGTAAGCCCTCGGAAGGATGTCCCAGGACTCCCATCAGACCTACGGCTACAATTGCGGCCTCGTCTCGGGGGTGGTTCGGGTGCTATCCCGCGTCTATGGGGGGGTTTTCGGGTGTTATCCCGCTTCTTGGGGGGGGGGGGGGGGGAGCGTGCGTGAATTCCTCACGTCACGCTGCCGTCATGGGCCTGCTTCTGTAAAGACGGTGAGCAGCCAACTCACCGTCCTCAGGCCCCCGGTCATGGAGGCCGATGGTCTTCGGCGAAGACACGTCGGGGGTGCCCAAGCCGCCGACTGCGGAACTCGGGTGGGAGAGTTTTCTCCCGCTCTCGCCCCGCCGCCTCTTTCACGAGCATGACCTGCTCACAGAAAGAGGCGGCGCAGTCCCACTTACTCCCGCTGGAGACCATGGCTCGCACCATGGTCTCGAGCGAGAGGGTGCCCACGCCCAGACCCACCACGAGGACCTGGCGCTGTTGCGCCCACGCCGTGCACTCCGCCAGCGTGTGGAGCGCCGTGTCATCGCTGCGGTCCTCGCAGTGCTGACACTCGGCCGTGGTTTCCCGGTGTCTTCGCCACAGATACCTACCGAAGCTACCATGCCCGGTAAGTATCTGTGACAACCGGTAGGAGAGAGCACCGTGTCTCCTCTCCAGCCACTCGTCCATGACCGGTCTGACGGCCGCAATTGTGGCGAATCCCCCCTTTGGTTGCTCAAGTCGCACCTTCCATGTCTCCACGGTTTCCTGGTAGAGCTTGAAGTAGAATTGCTGAATAAAATGGGCCCAAATCGCGTTGTATAAACGTTTTCATTACGTTTATACGACTTCTATTAGGAGCCAAAATGCTGAATAATTTGCGTTGCCGCGACTACTACACGACATATTTTTGCTAGTTGGGTAATAGGCACTTAGGCATCATGTTGTCATCAAACGGAACCCTTATAGATTCGTCATGTCTGTCTGTCTGTCTGTCCGTCCGTATGTCACAGCCACTTTTCTCCGAAACTATAAGGCCTATTCTGTTAAAACTTGGTAAGTAGATGTATTCTGTGAAACGCAACGCGTTTTTTTAATACGTCATAAATCGCAATTTTCGCCTTTCATTCAGTTAACTCAAAAATAATGAAAAATAGCATTTAAATAAATAAATAAATATTCCACAACATTCCACACAATGCTATCTAGACCCATGGTAAGCTTAATTAGCTTGTGTTATGGAATCTAGAATGCGTATAAAGATACTTAGATACTTTTTTTTATGAACATTTCACACAACATTTAATGAACTACACGAACTTATTATTGTTATAATATTATCATTAATAATGTGTTTACATACATTCATACAATTACGCCTTTATCCCCGGAGGGTTAGACAGAGGTGACTTAACACCCACATTTCACCAGCCATTTTATTCGGTCCCACGTAATAGGAGGTGAGCCTATTGCCTTATTCCGGGCACTATTGTTAACTCGAGCCATGCATTTGAGGCTGAGTCTGGGCTGTATATATTTTTCTGATGTTAAACAGCCCCATCCCTTAGTCGCCATGTATGACACCACTCGGGAAGAAATGGGGTGGCCCAAATTCTATTCTGCTGAGAACCACGCGGCTAATAACATTTTTAATAAATTAAAAAATAGCTATGTTTGATGTCTAAAAACTAATCTGTTTTTCATCCCTAGATGTGCGTTAAAGGCTTTTTGCTTGCTTTAGTGCTAGAAATTAAACATGCTGACGTAACTCCCGTAGGTTATGTCATTTATAACCAAAATTAAATGCATAACACGTACATTTAACAATAAAATCTATACTCAATGTCCTGAGTGAGGTGGGACGGGCGGCTCACGGAACAAGCCGTTATCTAGCGTCCAAAACGGTGCGAAAGAGTGGCTAGTCTAGACGTGATCGTACGCGGTAAACAGTGCAGTTCATTGACACCTACGATTTACCACTTCTACTTTAAGATATTTATCTAATATTGTCGAAAGTTTACACGAATGGTTCCCAACTGTGGTCTGTAACTAGTTGCGAAACAAGAAATTTTATTCCTGTTTCGCAACCAATGGTAAACTAAGTGAACCATTTCCTTAACCGCAATTAGACATCTCGATGAACATTCATAACCAGTTGTGATTAACGATTTATTTTTCCTTTTTCGTAGCCTTTTCCTTATTTGTTACCTGTGTGTTGACACCCCATTTCAAAACAATTTTCAGCTGTTTCTGTACTATTTCATTGTTGCCCTGAGCTTAGTTGCCGTAGGTACATAATAATTTCCTATCACTCAATTTAAATTTATATTTTATAAAATAAAACAACGTAAAAAATTCAGATTACACCAGAACATAAATAACAAACAATATTACAAACACTGCATGCATAATGTAACTAACTGGTTTCTCACGGTCGTCGTAATGAAGCTTTACAAAATGCTAAAATTATTGCCTGAATTCCAGCTCTAGATAATCAATTATTGATAATCCTGTAGGGATATCGCTTTGACAATAGATATTTGATAACACTTTGATGAGCAAATTCAATTTTAGTTCCCGTATGTAGCCATGACAACAATTTTATTAGCTATTTATATTAGCTATATTAAGCTATATATATTAGCGCCATACATAATTCCACAACATTCTACACAACGCTTGTAACATTAGATTTTATCTACTGTAATTTGATTACTACTAGCGCCACCTGGGGCATTCTCAGTGGTACTCACAACAGTTAGTCGGTGCCGCGATGTAGGAACTTTTGTGCTAGCTAAGCACTAGATGGCGTTCGATTTCCTTTATGTTTTAATTATATGAAATTAGAAATACTCATAGCACCTAAATGGGAAAATTAATTGTTTAATTATAGGCTATCTCATTTAGGTTAAAATTAAATTTCCTCAGTTAAATTAAACAGGTTCAAATTCTGCATGCTCAGAACCGGAGTATTCAAGGAAAGAATGTGTGTATGATCCAACCAAGTTAAAAGGTTGCTGTACTTTGTTTGATTCCTACTTAGCTGGGTGATATTAAAGTTGTTAGGATTTCGACCGTGATTTGGTGTTTTTGATCATCGTTCGCACTAATTCAACTTAAAAAAAGGTGTGTTCGAGAACCTTCCAATGATAGGGGTATAAAACTGCGGCCCCGGCTACATATAAATCCTTTTTACTCTCTGAATTGTGACTGGAACGTTTGTATTGCTGTGTCTTGGAAAATACTTTATACTTAACTAAATTCTTTGTTGCCCAGTTTTTGGTAAGTGTTTTTACTTGTATTTATCGACAGCCTTCTGCAATCTAGACGATTCTTAGTGTTATTTCGTTCTTAGGGTTCCTAGTTCGGGATTAGAGGACACCTTGGTCCTCAAACTCCTTCTCAGCGTGTTCTGTGGTCGAGTTCCCAACCGCTGTCGGCGCAAGCCTGTAACCTCGACGTGAAGCACCTTGGCTGGTCGAGAGTGCGGCAAGAGACGTGCGCAGACGCCGAGCAGGCCGACAACCGGGGTCACGTATTCCCTTTTTCTCTATTAAATTTATGTAACTTTCCTACCTATCTATATAACTTCACTCTGCAAGAAATAACTGTGTCAACGGTGGGTTGACCGATGTGTACTACAACTACTAGCCGTAACACTCTGGCTACCTACTGCGAGCAGGTCACCGTGGTGCAGCTGGTGAAGACTTACTCATTTTTGTATATCTATCTGTAACTCTATTGTCTATAATCCTCTTATGTATAATTTTATCTCTCTGTAATATATGTATGTACAACAGAGGTAATAGTGGTTTTCTCTGAAGTCTCCCTGGTCTCCCACACGCACGCACACTTTTCTCCTCTGTCAAAAGGCGCCCTGGGATCCCATAGAGCTCGTGCATCTCTCTGCTGGGTCAGCCGGTGAGTAGTCCGTCTGACACGTTCAGCGGTTACAAATTGGCGCCCAACGTGGGGCTAACTCTGTTCTCTGTGGGTGCGCTGTGTGTGGGTGTCTGGAGAGTTCGCTTTGGAGGAAACACTACCCTCCGTCTGACACTACCCAAGACGCTAATTGGTTGTGCGGCTGCAGTTACGCATGTAATACTTACCCTCTTTGTGTTTTTTCAGCCAATCGTACCATCATCCCAGTGGCAAGAAAAAACCATTGAGACCCTAAATTAAAAAAAAATTCAAAATTAAAACTGCACATCTTTCGGTAAGTTTGGAAACATATTTTTGGCAAACTAGTTTTTTTTTCTTTTTTCTTTTTTTCTTTTTTTCTTTTTTTTTCCTCCTATTTAGTTGCTTCTGTGTTGTACAAACATATATATTTATTGTGGTCTGTTCACATAGTAATTGTACTGTGTCAAACTTTTAGTCTAGAAATTTCTGTGTCTAGCATTCATGTTTTTGGGTTTATACCTATGTAATAGTAAGTAGTTAGTAAAAATACAGAGCTGCTTTGTACTGTATAGACTTGAGTAGATTAGTAGTTAACTTTTTAACATTTTTGCTGAATACCTGCATCACTTTTAATTTATATAAAGAAAATTTCTGTAACTTCAACTATAATTTGAATATCTGGTATTCACTTCATTGGGTTGCTGAGCCAGTATCTGGGTGATTCTATAATATCTACCCAAAATCAAGTAACATAATATAAAATAGTAGTAAACTTTTTGTTACTACCTCCTCATTTATTAATCTAAAGAAAGTATACCTGGTGTCATATTTCTTGGACAAAGCTATTCTTAAATTTAGTTAATATAGTTTCTCTATTCTAAAATATTAGATTTTTGTAGCTACCGCACAAATTGTGACCTAGAGGAAGCATATTTATTGTATTATCTGTTAATATTAGTTGATTTTGTCTCTGTGGAAACTTCATTTAACCTACATTTATAATTTATAAACCTGTTGTGAGTTGAATCTCCATTACTGTTAATTGTTTTGATAAAAACTGAATCTTGGACCACTATGGCCCAATTACAGAAGTGTATTAACTACCTTAAGAAAGATGAACTTTTTAATGAACTCTCTGCCATGGGGGTTACAGCGGATCCGGATGCGACGGTTGTTGGCCTGCGGAGTGAGCTGCGCACTGCATTGCGGCTTGTCCGGCGTGGCAGCATTAAGGCCATCGCCACGGTACCTGCTGTTGCCGCCTCTGAGTTGGCTGTCTGTGAGCCTAAAGTTCTCGAGCTGGAAGGGACACTCTCTTCAGGTGAAGTCGTTTCAAATAGTAATTGTCGGACTAAGGTTGCAGTGAGGGCGAACTACCTTCTCACTAGGTTAGCTAGGTGTGGTATAGACTGTCCAGATCTTTTAGATATCCGTGGCCGCTTGGTTAAAATTCTGTCTGTGGCTGAATCAGATACTGACTCTGACTCTGAGGGTTCGGATAGAGAGACTGAACCTATTCATCGTGACCGCGTAGGTTACACCTCGCCTGTGGTGGGAGGGGACCGTTCGAGGCGACGTGACGCGCCTAGTTCCGACACAATTAGTGGTAATTTAGTAATAAGGGATAGACCCGTAAATTTAAACTCTTTTAATATAAAATTTGATGGCTCTTCGTGTGTACGTGTATTCATTGAGAGACTGGAAGAGCTTAGGTGTGCTCGGGAAGTCACCAAGGATAAAATCCTCGCAGCTTTCTCTGACCTATTGGACGGTCCGGCTTTATCTTGGTTCCGCACCAACAAGAATAACTTTACCTCGTATGAGGGCATGTTGGATGAGCTGAGGGAGACTTTCGACCTTCCCGACTACGATTACCGTCTCAGAAATGAAATTAGGCAGCGTACACAGGCCCGATCTGAAACATTAGGCGTCTACATCTCTACGATGCAGGCCATGTTCTCGAGATTAACGTGCAAAATGCCCAGTGAGGAACAACTGGACATTCTGATGCATAATATTAGGCCCGATTATATGAAGGAATTGGCTCTTCACGAGGTAAACTCGATAATCGACCTGAAGCGATTGGGGAAGCGCCTAGAACTTGCGCGTGCTAGGGCAGAGGCATTCCAGGAACCAGCGTTAGATAAGTTTGGGATCACCTCGGACTTACACCATTTTAAGAATAAAACTGTTCATAAAACTTCCCAGCAGGTCTCTGCCGTGGCCGGTCCTACGACCTCAAGCGAACGAGGATGCTTCCGTTGTGGTGAAGTCGGCCACACTGCATATGGCTGTACACAGTCAAGGGAATTGGTGTGCTTCCGGTGTGGACAGAAGGGAGTCAAATCGCCTGAGTGTCCGAAGTGTAATGCCAAGCCAAAAAACGAGTAAGTCAGGGCCTTATTAAAAGATCACCATTCGGTTCGGAGCGAGCTTCTCTGTCTGATGCATTCTCTGATAGGGTCCTGTTTACCAAACGGGATAATGATATAAGACCGTATTTAGTTGTTAGGATCCTGAACTTAAATGTTCTAGGTTTACTTGATTCGGGTGCAGCTTGCTCAGTACTGGGTAAGGGAGCGCACCACACTTTCTTGGAATTAGGGTTTGAGCTTGGAAGCATCAGCCCTAACTTTAGTTTAACTACAGCAGATGGCTCTCATTTGCCATGTCTGGGCTGTATCTCTCTGCCTATTGAATATAATTCTGCTGTCAGAGTTATTAAGTTCTATGTTGTTCCAGAAATCACTACTGCTATGATATTTGGAGTAGACTTCTGGCAACAATTTCAATTAGGGGATAGATTGATCTCTCAGAATATCAATCTTTCCAACTTTAGTGACTGTAATCCGGTAGAATCTCTGTCTCTTAACAGTGGTCTAGAGGATTACAACAATTTAACCGCTGATCAGAAGCGGGTAATTAACAGCATTATTGAGAAATTTGATACCATCAACACGGACAAGGTGGGTCTAGGTCGAACATCTCTGGCGCATCATACTATAGATCCGGAAGCTTCATCATACTAAGTGAAGAGGAACTAGATCGGATGCTGGAGATGGGAGTAGTGACCCCGTCTCAGTCCGCATGGAACTCACCAGTGGTGATGGTGGAGAAAGCGAACGGAGACCTGAGATTGTGCCTTGATTCTCGGAAGCTCAATTCTGTTTCTAAAAGCGATGCGTATCCGTTACCTTACATCAACCAAATTTTAGACCATCTCAATAATGCAAAATATTTGTCTTCTATTGATTTAAGTGCGGCGTATTGGCAGATTCCGTTTGATTCGCCCCAATCCGCCGAGAAGACCGCCTTCACTGTCCCCAGGCGAGGCCTTTTTCACTACAACGTGATGTGCTTCGGACTTGTAGGTGCTTCCGCCTCGATGCAACGCCTCATGGACCGTCTATTTGGCCCAGAGTTCGATAACCGAGTATTCTCCTTTCAAGACGACATAATCGTTGTGGCCAGCACCTTTGAGGAGCATGTGGACCTCTTAAATAGAGTCTATCAGCGCCTTAAGGATGCGGGTCTCACGATCAACATGCGAAAATCGCAGTTCTGTCGTAGCGAATTGAAGTACCTCGGGTATTTTGTCGACAAGCATGGCCTGCGGACAGACCCAGGTAAAGTTGATGTCATTCTCAACTATCCTACACCTTCCAACGCTAAGGAGGTGAAAAGATTCCTGGGTACGGCTGGGTGGTATCGGCGTTTCGTGAATAATTTTTCTAAGATTAGTAAACCCTTATGTAAATTAACTTCTAAGAATATAAATTTTGAGTGGTCGCGTGAAGCTGAAGAGTCTTTCAATCTGCTGAAAGCCGCTTTGGTCACCGCTCCTATTTTGAAAATGCCTGATTACTCATTACCTTTTAGGATTCTCAGCGACGCGTCATCCTTCTCTGTGGCTGCTGTACTGACGCAGACACATGAGGGAGTGGAGCACCCTGTCGCATATTGTAGTCGTTCACTCAACAAGAACGAAGTCAACTACAGTACCACTGAGCGAGAACTCCTGGCAGTGATCTTTGCTTTGGAACAGTTCAGGCAGTACGTGGAAGGACAGAAATGCACTGTGGTTACTGACCACGCCTCACTCCTGTGGTTCCACAAACTGAAGAATCCGACAGGCCGCCTTGCGCGCTGGAGCATGAGGTTGAGTCAGTTTGACTTCGATATAGAACATCGAAAGGGTAAGGACCATGTGGTACCTGATGCTCTTTCACGAATTCAAATTGACACAATCGACACCAGCGTTACTAAGGACTCTTGGTATCTCCACACTCTGAACAGTGTGAAAAAGAACCCTAGGCATTTTCCCAATTTTGACATACGTGATAACCGTCTTTTCAGATTATCAAAAAATAAATACTCTCTGACCTCTGACTTTGATTGGAAGCTGGTGGTACCGATGGAGGACAGGTTGCCCCTGCTCACTAAGTACCATGACGACATACTCAGTGCCCATGGTGACGTATGGAAAACCCATAAACGCCTCGCTCTCAACTATTATTGGCCTAAAATGTACGAGAGCGTTAAGGAATATGTAGGCAAATGCGAGACATGTAAGCAGTACAAACCTGTGAACACATCTCGTCCTGGCCTCATGGGTAATCCAAAGCGGGTGTCTAGACCGTTTGAGGCCATCTCTGTTGACTTACTGGGTCCATTTCCTACTTCCAGCAAGGGTAATTGTTCACTTGATTGTGGTCTCGGACTACTTTAGCAAATATGTCATGTTGAGTCCTATACGGATGGCTACAGGCGTTGCAGTCGCGAGATTCATAGAAAAGAATGTTTTCCTAGTCCACGGGGTATGCAAAACCATTTATATGGATAATGGCCCACAATTTGTGAGTAAACAATTTAAGGATTTACTACTTAAGTACAATGTGCCTAACATTTATTATAACCCCAGATACCACGCGCAGACCAACCAGGCAGAACGAGCTATTCGCAACGTGGTTCAGGGAATTTCTTGCTACGTGAAGTCGCACCACAAGAAATGGGACGAGAATCTCGTAGAACTCCAGTGTGCTCTAAACACTGCTGTGAGCGAAGCCACTCATTTCAGTCCGTATTTTCTTGTTCACGGTAGGGAATTCATTGGGGATGGAGTTCTTTATAGGCAGGAAGAGATTCCTTGCCATCCTAACACTGTCTCCATTGATAGTCCAGTGTCCTTTGGTGAGAGGTTGAAGGAATTACATCGTATCTACGACCAGGTGGGAAAACACTTAGATGTTGCTCACCGGCGTAACGAAAAATACTACAACCTCAGAAAAAGGCATGTGGAACTGAAAGTGGGACAGATTGTGTACAAAAGAACCTTCTATTTGTCTAACAAGGCCAAGAACTTTACTGCGAAGCTGGCGCCTAAATTTATGAAATGCATTGTAACCGCCAAACGCTCGCCTTTAGTATATGAACTGTCGGATTTGGATGGTAAGGATCTGGGAGTTTATCACATTAAGGATATTTTGAAGTACAGTGAGGAGGAACAGCCTTCTGATCCTTCTCCTTCTTCTGTCGGTGCCGTCTCTCTGTCACTCGGCTGATCGTGGGAGTGCCACTGTGCTTCGTTCGGTATCTTTCCACCCTAAGCCTACTCACTAACCTATATGAAGGGCATACAGTGATCCGGGCAGTTAATAGGGTGACACTTCTAGAGTGCTTGGCTTAGTAATGTGATTTTGTTTGGTTTCTTTAGTTAGCTGTTAGGTTCGTGGTTGTTTGTTTGGAGTTCGTGGTCTTCACAACTAGTGTGGTCATCGCGAGTTTTGGAATTTATTTTGATATCTCTCAGTTGAGATCCTGTCGCTGATATTCCCTGCGCATACTACGCAGGGAATACTGTGAGGGAAGGGGTGGTGTAACATTAGATTTTATCTACTGTAATTTGATTACTACTAGCGCCACCTGGGGCATTCTCAGTGGTACTCACAACAGTTAGTCGGTGCCGCGATGTAGGAACTTTTGTGCTAGCTAAGCACTAGATGGCGTTCGATTTCCTTTATGTTTTAATTATATGAAATTAGAAATACTCATAGCACCTAAATGGGAAAATTAATTGTTTAATTATAGGCTATCTCATTTAGGTTAAAATTAAATTTCCTCAGTTAAATTAAACAGGTTCAAATTCTGCATGCTCAGAACCGGAGTATTCAAGGAAAGAATGTGTGTATGATCCAACCAAGTTAAAAGGTTGCTGTACTTTGTTTGATTCCTACTTAGCTGGGTGATATTAAAGTTGTTAGGATTTCGACCGTGATTTGGTGTTTTTGATCATCGTTCGCACTAATTCAACTTAAAAAAAGGTGTGTTCGAGAACCTTCCAATGATAGGGGTATAAAACTGCGGCCCCGGCTACATATAAATCCTTTTTACTCTCTGAATTGTGACTGGAACGTTTGTATTGCTGTGTCTTGGAAAATACTTTATACTTAACTAAATTCTTTGTTGCCCAGTTTTTGGTAAGTGTTTTTACTTGTATTTATCGACAGCCTTCTGCAATCTAGACGATTCTTAGTGTTATTTCGTTCTTAGGGTTCCTAGTTCGGGATTAGAGGACACCTTGGTCCTCAAACTCCTTCTCAGCGTGTTCTGTGGTCGAGTTCCCAACCGCTGTCGGCGCAAGCCTGTAACCTCGACGTGAAGCACCTTGGCTGGTCGAGAGTGCGGCAAGAGACGTGCGCAGACGCCGAGCAGGCCGACAACCGGGGTCACGTATTCCCTTTTTCTCTATTAAATTTATGTAACTTTCCTACCTATCTATATAACTTCACTCTGCAAGAAATAACTGTGTCAACGGTGGGTTGACCGATGTGTACTACAACTACTAGCCGTAACACTCTGGCTACCTACTGCGAGCAGGTCACCGTGGTGCAGCTGGTGAAGACTTACTCATTTTTGTATATCTATCTGTAACTCTATTGTCTATAATCCTCTTATGTATAATTTTATCTCTCTGTAATATATGTATGTACAACAGAGGTAATAGTGGTTTTCTCTGAAGTCTCCCTGGTCTCCCACACGCACGCACACTTTTCTCCTCTGTCAAAAGGCGCCCTGGGATCCCATAGAGCTCGTGCATCTCTCTGCTGGGTCAGCCGGTGAGTAGTCCGTCTGACATGTTCAGCGGTTACACGCTATCTAGATGCATGGTAAGCTTTTATAGCTTGTGTTATGGAATCTAGAATGCGGATAAACATACTTATTTGCTTTTTTTTGTAAATACATATATATTATACATAGAAACACCCAGACCAATGCAAATAGTCATATTCATGCATACAAATATTTGCACCGAGCGGGATCGAACCCGCGCCTCCTGTGTGGCAGTCGCGTGCACTACCACCACGCCACAGAGGCTGTCAATTATCTATCTGCAGATAATACATCGTATTTTCTTTAATATTACATTATTTCATCAATTTACCACATTTTAATTGTTCTAGTACCACATCCACATTTTAATAATAAACAAAAACAGAAACTAATTCAAACACCAAAGATAACGAAAATCTGTTCAGCTCACCTTGAGTTATAAGAAAGTACGTTTTAGACCCTTGTTAGGCCCGAATCGAAAAAATCCTTTCCGAGTACGCCTCCACGCACCAAAACAAACATTCTCTATAAATTTCAAGTCTCTATGAACAGCGGTTTAGGCTGTGAGTTAGTCAATCAGTCAGTCGGTCAGTCAGGTCTAAGAGTCCATACTAATTTTATAAATACGAAAGTCTGTCTGTCTGTCTGTATGTTTACACTTTCACGCCTAAACCACTGAACCGATTTTGATTAAATTTGCTATAGGGGTAGATTAGGCCTTAAGAAAGGACGTATGACCGACATCCACGCGGGCGGAGCCGCGGGCAAAAGCTAGTTTTATACAAGAGAAGAAGATCATGTAAGATTATAATACTAAACAAACTTGGCAACCATAGCAAACGTTCGTCTGAATTCTTAATTTATACCACATTAAGTTCATGTTTTAATTTAAAAGGTATTATAGTGTTAAAATCTGGCATCCCACGAGTAGGTTATAATTGCATAGAAAATAATGTGCCAGAGCTTTCATTATGTCTGCAGGCCTGTTATGTGGAGTGCGGCCTCGATGCGGCGAATATATCGAAGGTAGGTAATGTACGAATCCTGAAGGCAAATACTTTGTAAAATCTGTTCAAAATTCAGTATCGGTCTATTTTCCTCTTCTAGATGTTAAAAACGACATTCTTCTTAAAAAAAGAACATTGACAACGTGATCGATTTTGACAATTGTTAAATTTGATGGGTATATAACTTTGAACAGATATTTATTTCAATTAAAATTTATAGCATTTAGTATACAAATTATTTAAATTGATTTAGATAGTAAAATCTTTTTGATCTGTCCATGCGGGATTTGAACCGGCGATCCTTCTCTTACAGGGAAAATGCTTTGACCACTAAGCTACCAGACCACGCCCGGTGATACAAACTTTTCATTTCCTTATTATATCCGTCTTTGAGGCGATAGTGGAGCCATCTACTGACGCTCTTACGAGCTATCTAAGTACTATGTGTAGCACATATTTATTCGATCTGAATTTCCGGTCATTTCCGTACTGTCTTGAACACAATCCTTCTACAAGGAATTAAGCTTGGCTGAAGGGGTTAGCATGAAATAGATGTTTCGGTTATAAATATTCTTTAAAAAAATTAAGAAATCAATTGAATTCCGAAGTACTACTGGTACTCTGTCTTTTTAAATACATACAATCATAAAATCACGCCTTTATTTCTGAAGGGTAAGGCAGAGGTAAAATTACCACCCTCAATTCACTAATCATTGGATTCGGTCCCACGTAATAGTGGATGAGCCTATTGCCGCACTATTGTTGACTCAAGCCGTACATCCGAGGCTGAGTCTGGGCTGTATATATATACATATTTGTCTGATGTTAAACAGCTCTATCCCTTAGTCGCCTTGAACGTCATAGCATGGGAAGAGATGGGGTGGTTCAAATTCTAATCTGCCGGGAACCACGAAGTCTGGCGGAATAAAAATATAAAAATCTAAACAAATAAACAGAGAGAATAAAATGAACTGCCTAATAAATTGGATTCTTCCGTTTCGCGTGGTCGTATTTTTCCACAATTATTAAAATGGGATTCTCGACAACATTATTATTTACAACACAGTGTAACAAATTATTCTTAGAAATAATTTACGAAATGCCTTTTATATTCCTTTTATCATAAGAAACATTAGGTAAGTAGGTTAGTCAGTCACTTCAATAATAAACAATTTTATTCCCTTCATCTAATATTGTACAGGAAAATCAATGTTTGTCCTGTTCGTATCTTTAACCGACTTAAAAAAGAAGAAGTTATTTGCGATTAATCTCAGTCGTTTTCTCAAAGGAATAGGCAGATCCATAATTATTTATCTTATCTAACCCGTTGAGAAAGCAGCGTAAATGTGTCTTACACGTATCTACTAAAGACAGCCTGAAAAGTACGTAGAACACACCAACATGTGTGTATGTATAGTCATATCATAAACCAAAGAGCGGATCGCTGGACTATTCGACTACCTTTAGATTGCTATTATATAGAACTAGCTTTTTTTATTCATAATTTATTAGCTGACAAGCGAATTTTGTACTGCCAATTTATTTCCACCTACATGGCGTCCAATCCCGTTCCCGCTGCACCCTCCAAAAAATTAAGCATTCATTATACCCTCAAAATCTGTAGCGTAGTTTTAAAGATTGTAACCATACATAGGGACTGACAGACGCGGAAAGCGACTTTACTTTATACTATGTAATGACCCTCAATCGGCGTGCGATTTTAGTCGGTTCTAGTCCGTCATAACCTCCCCTTCCGGCTCCGGCGGGGGACTTCCGCACGAAAAAAGGGATAGTGATGCACTGTCTGCAGTAGCAGTCAACTTCGGAATGTACTTCATACGTCGATAATACGACGTATTGACACGTCTAGTTAAAAGTAAAATATTCGTCTTAACAAGCCCGCACTTAATTCGCGTGTCGAGCTCGCGTGTCGGCCTACCTACCAACCTCGCTTTTATGCGTTTCCATACATAGCATGGGCACTTCTTAACCTATATATAGCGTAACGGCGAACGTTTAGTCAAAGGTTCATATCAAATAATACGTGAGGGAACGTGATTGCTTTTAACGCTTTGCTGTTCGCTCAGTTATGCTACTCAAGCAAACCACTGTATCTAGACTACTTATAAGTATTAGACTATGTGAAGTAGACCAAAAACAAAATGCCCGCTGAGTTTCTTGCCGGAGTCTGCTCAAGTCTGGGCCGCGTTTCGAACCGGCGGTGGTCCATTTGCTAAACTAAAGTAAAGCCAACGAAGCGAGAGAAAAAAGGTAAACAAAGTTTTAGCGGTTCCAAACTTTTTTATTTGAAAATTATTACATATCACTTCAAACTCATTCCAGATAGGAATGAAATTGCTCATAAGATGGCGGAGCTGACAGTTTAGAACCACTGTGCTGACAGCTTTCCAGTACTAGGAAACACGCAACGACAGCTGTCGCTCGGCCATTGTCGCGTGCGTGTGACATGTGCGACAAGGACAGAGAAAATAATCGCTAGTTATCGCAATGTAACTCAGTAATGGTCGCTTTGTTTACCTTTTTTCTTTCGTATCGTTGGCTTTCGTTTTTAGTCTGTAATATTTATTTTTATAGTGACGTTTTTGATGTTTTTTAATACATGATTTTGAATTTTGTTTTCTTTTTCCCATTTATTGGTTCTTGAAACTACTGGAAACGTGTTGGTTCTAGAGGAAGATAAGGTGGGTATCGTTGAAGGCGAAGGGATTGGGCTGTTCTACATCTGACAGTAAACATACAAACATACAGAGTGCTCGCTCGACGGCTATAGGCTCGCCTATTACGTGAAACCGAAAATCATAGTTGATGAAATTTGAGTTTTAATACACCTCTGCCTATCCCTGCGAGGATTTACAGATATGAATTAATATATCCATACTAATATTATAAATGCGAAAGTAACTCTGTCTATCTGTCTGTCTGTCTGTATGTAACGCTTTCACGCTTAAACCACTGAACCAATTTTGATGAAATTTGGTATAGAGATAGATTAGACCTTGAGGAAGGACATAGACTATGTTTGGTCGTGATAACCGACATCCACGTGGGCGGGGCCGCGGGCAATAGCTACAATCTTATGTATCGTTCTTTACTATGAAATAGTGGCAATAACTCACTAAGCTTGTGAAATCGTCCTCCACTGCTGCGCCATTGAAGCGATCAGTCTAATTCTAACAAACTTCGTTTTATCTGAACGCAAATCCTAACACGCAAATTAATTAACCCCTTACCAACCAACTATCAATCCACCAATCAAATCCACCCGCCAATCAATCCACCCGCAAAACAAATTATCACCAATTCTATCATTATCTACAATCAGATTGTACTGAATGTACAGTCAGCGTCATAAATATCTTGATTACCAAGTCTCAAAATGATCTTAAAACATAAAACTAAGGTATCAATAACAACTGTTACAATAATTGTATCAGGAAAAAGTGACTTGAACCCGTGACTTTTCCCTTACAGGGGGAACTCTGAATAAATGAGCTAGCGAGCCTATCCTGAAGTAATTAAAATTTCCCTTTTATGTGTATAGTATTTTGTGAGCATACTTATCTAACTTTTAAACTGTCTTGTTCCATGATATACAATAATTATAACGGGAATTAATGCGATCAATAAATAGCTACTTACGTTAATAGGTAGATGAAGAATCTACTACCTTACGAACTCGAAGACGGCGGGCGTGCACCACTGAGCCAATCAGCCTGTGACCACGGCCGGTGTAACCTGGTCGAAACGTCAGGCAGTACAAATGTATGTAACTATACCATGATCGCGTTAATTCCCGTTATAATTATTGTATAGCATACTTATGCTATAAAATTTCATACAAACTCTTTTAATATCTTAAATGACATTAATGTTCTAACTTTTAAACTCTCGCGTTCCATGATGTACAATAACACTAACGGGAATTAACGCGATCATGGTATAGGTACATACATACTTTACCATATAAAAAACATGCATCCTCGCTTTTCTGTGCAGTCGGATAAACACCGGACAGTTTGCTTACAGAATAGGGACACTGTGAGTGTGGTATGTGACGGTACATGGCGAAAACAAAATATCGAGAATGTGCGGGTAGATGAAAAACCTACTACCTCACGGACTCGAAGACGGCGGGCGTGCACTACTGCGCCAGTCAGCCTGTGACCACGGCCGGTGTAACCTGGTCGAAACGTCAGGCAAATCAAAGGTATGTATGTACAGTCAGCATCAGAAAAATGTTGACGAATAGAGTACTCAAAATAATCTTAAAACCAAAATTTCAATATTATATTGATAATCAGAGTACTCAAAAAGTTGCAAGCATCCAGAATGGTCAAACTATCTTAGCAATCGGTCTTCCAGAAACATGTAAGTAAACAGAGTGTTCATTTTCATATACACAATCACGCTACTCAATGGTATCTAATCAAACAAAGTTTCAAAATAATGTAGACAATGTCATCTTAATCGCACTTTGCATCCCTTTTTTACTTATTGAGCCATCCTTTTCACATGATGGTGGGATGATGAGAGATAGCTGTATAAGTTAGAGAAGGATAGAAATTAATGACAATTTCTTTTGTATTTTTTATAGTTGCCAGTGACTTAAGCCATAAACTTTCTACTTGCATTGGTGAAAAAAGAGTATGAATACTTACGTCAAAAATAAAGGGTCCTGCAACGCAAAATACCCCTATGTAGGCTATGTACTCAAAAATCCACTTCTCGTATTCTCATAAACGCATTATGACTGCATCGACATAACATAGACGCAAAAGTCTACTTTTTAAAAATAGGTACAGTTAGATACGAAACTATTGTACAAAACATAATATAATAGAGTGCAAACTTCCACCGAAAATTAGTAAAAGTAGTTTTTTTTAAATGAAATTCGGGAATATGATGATTATGGCATATAATTTTCGGGTAAACAATAGAAACTCCCAGACCAATGCAAATAGCCATATTCATGCATACAAATATTTGTACTGAGCGGGAATCGAACCCGCGCCTCCTGGGTGGCAGTCGCGTGCACTACCGCCACGCCACAGAGGCTGTTATGTTATAAATTATGTAACTTGCTACTACGGAACCCTTCATGGGCGAGTCCGACTTGCACTTGGCCGGTTTTTAGTTTTTACTTGAGTACGGTGAAGCCAAAGGAAGATTGTGAAAAAATCTGCACGTACAAATATTTCTTTCTTCTTTTATAAGTAGGTACCTACCTACTCGTTGTATTTGGATTAAATAAATACGTAATATAAAATGTATCATATTAATGACGACATACGACATCGAATCATAAATTTATATCAAGAAAATGTTTCCGTTGGCGATATAGCTGATGAGCTTGGCATATGTGTGAGTATATTTCTATTGTTTCTTAAAAAAGGTGTTTATAGGTATACTTATTATTAATTAAAATAAATTACACTAAGTACTCATTATTAATACTTTTTATTATCTTTTAGCGGCAGACTGTGAATTTATGGATCACCAGATGGCGTGAGACAGGTGTGTGTACACGCAATAAGCCAAAAGGGCGTCCACGCACCACCAACATCCTACAAGACCGGATGTTAGTCCATCAAGTCTTGCGATACCGATATATAAATACATCGGACCTGGCCACCAGAAACAATGTGTCGCAAAGCACAATCCGCCGCCGACTAAAAGAAGCCGGTCTTCGTCATCGTATACCGACAAGAAAGCCTCATTTGACTAATAGGCATAAGTCGATGAGGCTACAATTTGCACTTACATACCTAAATTATGATTTTAGTGACGTGATTTTCGTGGACGAAAAAGTTTTTTGCAACTCCATACACGGTCGACTTTCTCTATGGCGATATAATAACACCAGATATGATGAAGAAAATATTTTACCCAATAATAGAAGTGGCCGTATATCGCTTGGGTTTTAGGGATGGATGTCGGCAAGCGGGCCCGGGGAGTTGGTTGAAGTCGGTGGCCGCCTAAACTGTATTAAATACAAAGAAATACTTGAAGAAGTGTTATTGCCAACAGCGCGTACCGTTTACCCCACGGAACAGGAAATAACATTTGTTCAAGATGGGAGCTCTGTTCACAACGCTAGTATTGTCCAAGATTATTTAGCTCAAAGTAGAGAATTTACCTTAATAAAATTGCCGCCAAAGAGTCCAGATTTAAATCCCATAGAAAACGTTTGGGGTAAAATGGTCCAATTGTGGGACCATGAAGAACCTCGCAGCACTGAAAATTTAAGGACACATGTCAACGCTATTTGGGACTCATTGAGGGGAACTACATTTTGTAGTAAAACAGTTGGGTCAATGAGACAACGCCTCCTTGCCGTGATAAATGCTGAAGGTGGTCATACTCGATTTTAATATACTTTTTTATTTTTTTACACTTCAATTTGACTTCACCTTGCCTGATGTTAAGCTAAAGGCAAAGTCTCGGAAAGAGGGTCACCATCGTAAACATTTACCATGTTAACAGTGCTGGCACTCAGCTTGACGGCCTCATTAGACGCCTCCTCGAGCCCCGCTTAAAGGACCCGGGACTGTAGGAAGAAGGAAACACGTGAGCTGGCAGGGAGTTCCAGGTCTTAGTGGTGCGGCATAGGAATGAGTCACTGAAACGCTTGGTTCTAGTAGGTATACTCTGCACCGTATATGGATGGCATCTTAGCTCTGCACGTGTCGTCCTGTGAAGGAAAGGAGAGGGTGGGACTAATTGGAATAGCTCGTCAGAACATTCACCATGGTAGAGACGGTATAATACTGCCAAAGATGCAACATCTCTACGCATCTGCAATGGCTTGAGGATGTTCGTGACTCAGGATTCCCAATAATGCGACCACACGTCGCTGCAACCTGTCGAGAGCATCTAGTTAGTACTTTGCGGAGCCGTCCCAGATATGTGAGCAGTATTCCACGCAGGAACGAATTTGGGTCTTGTATAGAAGACACCGCTGCTCCGGCGTGAAAATTATTGTTGTTAAGGCCCTGTAGTCCTGCAAAAGTAGGCATTTATAGCGATCCCGGCCGCTCGTAAAATATTACGCGCGAACGTAGTGACGGTGAACTCGGCGATGACCCCGCTAGCGTCACAGTATAGAAATATGCAGTAGGAAAACTTGATTTGACTTAGAAAATTAAATGCAGTTTTTTTAACTTTATTTTTAACTTTACTTATCTGCGGTAGCCTAGTGGTATGGGTAAAGGACTGCTGAGACGAGGTCTCGGGTTCGATCCCAAGTTTACCATGGCACACACCAATGACTATACGATGCTTTTCGAAGTTATGTGTGTATTTATCGCAGGTTTATAAGTGCCCGGTTGATGGCAATAGGGTCGCCACCTATTACATTGGGACCTAAACATAAACTGGCGAAATGTGGGTGCTAGCACCTTTGCCTACCCCTTCAGGGAATACAGGCGTGAGTTTATGTTATGTTATGTTATGTATTTAGTTATATGATTATATTAAGTAAAAAACTGTATGTCTATGTGTTTAGTTGCTTGGGCGAAAAAAACTTACATTATAATAATAATAATGCTTGTAATTTTACAAACATTTGTTTGAATTGATGCTAACGGTTACTTTATATAATCGCACCGTTCGTCGTCGACAGGGCAGTTAAATACCTAAAGTTAACGAGATTAACAACTTTTTTCGTGCGGGAATCCCCTCGGATACCCCCCTGCCGGAGCCGGAAGGGGAGGTTATGTCGGACTCGAACCGACTTTTTAGTCGGTTCGAGTCCGACTGTGGGTACGCCGACTGTGGGTCGTGGTGCTAGTTTTTATGAAGTATTTATATAAATTTACACTGTACCTTCTTTTTTTCGTGCGGAAATCCCCTCGAATACCACCCCCTGCCGGAGCCGGAAGGGGAGGTTATGTCGGACTCGAACCGACTTTTTAGTCGGTTCGAGTCCGACTGTGGGCACGCCGACTGTGGGTCGTGGTGCTAGGCCTGAGGTGAGGTTGTCATCGAAATATCCCTCGCACCCCGGCTGACCCAAGGCCAGTAATTCTCCTAGGTCTGCTGGGGTGCGAGAGATATGCTTTCGGCAATCTCACCTCCTGCAACCAAGGACCCAAGACGGCGTGCGTTTTAGTCGGTTTAAGTCCGACATAACCGCCTCCACCGGCTCCGTGGGGGTGGTATCCACGAGGATTTTGCGCACGATAAAAAAAGGCCAATAATTAAACTAACCTACCTAAATATTAAAATTATTCTATACTAAACTAAAACTAAATTTATATTTATTTACACACACACAAATTATATACAATGTACGAATATTGTAGGTACTAGGTACCCCTGTACTGATATAGATAAAATATGAATTATAGAAAATCGTAAGTAGCATCTTCAGTAGTAATACTGATATTCTTATACTATGGCGCTATGAGCGTAATATTTAGGTATGATAATTTTTTAAATTACCAATCGGAGTTAGAAATTTAGTTTATGGCTTTGCACGACTTCTTAAGCTTGCGTTGTTTATTGCCCATATTGAATGACTTGCAACAATTTATTATAAATACGTAAAACCGATTGATTGGTGCACGAAACTGTCGCGCAAAAACTGACACAGGTCCTACTTCGGTAAGCGCCAGCGCGCGACTGGCGCAACTTTTCGGGCCTTAGCGGAGCGAGCACTCGCGAATTTAGTAGGTATTTAAATATAACTTTAAAAATTATTTCATAATATAGTCAAAATCTGCGAAAATGTCTAGACATATGTAGTGGCTTTAGTTTAGTACAAAAATTTTATAGAAAGCATAAGTAATTTAGTCATAATATTCAAAAAAAAATAACGAAAAGGGGTAACTTTGGGATTTTTTTCTATCGAGTGAAGTTCATCAGATCTGGTAACTGAATACGAATTTGACTAGACTGGATCCTTAATTAATATATATCTTTTTTTCGAAATTTAAAACGCTTTTTCCTATGATTCAAATGCTTTTAAAAAACTCAAAATGCGGCCTACCTGGCCTTAATTTAATTTAGTTGTTAATTAAATACTTATATAAAAATTTTGAGGTCGGTCGTCATCTTTTATGTTATGAGTAAATGATTCTTTCTTTTTCTTTCTCTCTTGAATAGTTATTAAAGTTAAATCTATTTTATTTTTACTTTTTACCCGTATAGAGACCTTATGGCTAAAAGGGATTAAATGAAAGTGGTCACAAATAAAGGTATTTATCTCTAAGTGCATGAAATATAAATAGATACTACATAGTGAATTTTTGGCGCTATATCAAATGGATTTTGTCACTTTTTTAATTAAATAAAGTACAAAATACATAAAATAGACCGACACAAACAGGCGGAGGCACCCATTTGCAACTTATAAATCCAATGACAATTAATGGCTTCCGCCTGCTATCAAACTTATTTCGGTCTTTTCAGGAGCAAGTCGGGTTTTTTATTTTTAATAATTATTCAATCGACAGAAAATTTTAGAAATACGAAACCCTATTCCATACTACTCGTATGATCTATATTAATAGCTGTGCCTGCGACTTAGTCCGCGTGGACTTATATCTAGATAAGTAGGTTTCAAGTAATTTACCCATCATACGAGTATTTATTTCTTACGTATTCATACTCTTTTTTCACCAGTGCAAGTAGATAGTTTATGGCTTAAGTCACTGGCAACTATAAAAAATACAAAAGAAATTGTCATTAATTTGACACATTTTCTATCCTTCTCTAACTTATACAGCTATCTCTCATCATCCCACCATCATGTGAAAAGGATGGCTCAATAAGTAAAAAAGGGATGCAAAGTGCGATTAAGATGACATTGTCTACATTATTTTGAAACTTTGTTTGATTAGATACCATTGAGTAGCGTGATTGTGTATATGAAAATGAACACTCTGTTTACTTACATGTTTCTGGAAGACCGATTGCTAAGATAGTTTGACCACTCTGGATGCTTGCAACTTTTTGAGTACTCTGATTATCAATATAATAGTGAAATTTTGGTTTTAAGATTATTTTGAGTACTCTATGCGTCAACATTTTTCTGATGCTGACTGTACCTATACCATGGTCGCGTTAATTCCCGTTAGTGTTATATTACATTAATGTTATCCGAATAAAGGTGTGTGCCAAATATCAGAACAATCCGTCAACAGACAGAGGGTAAAACTAAAGAATAGGGTATTCTACTGACTAGTCATATTAGTTATAAGGTAACTAAGATAAGTTTTAAGGTAACTTGTATGAAAAAAGATTTAGTGACGTCACGACGTATTATAGGTTGGGTGGGTGATTAAAAATAAATAAAAACTATAAAATACGAACCGATATTTTTTTAATTTTTTTTTTAATTTTTTTTTTAACCGTGGGGGAAAATCCTTCATGGATGTTATGCCGGACTCCTATCGACTAAAAACCCCCACACTAACGCCCAGAAGCCTATGGATGGGAGCCCCGGGTAAGCCCTTGGAAGGATGTCCCAGGACTCCCATCAGACCTACGGCTACAATTGCGGCCTCGTCTCGGGGGTGGTTCGGGTGCTATCCCGCGTCTATGGGGGGGTTTTCGGGTGCTATCCCGCTTCTTAGGGGGGGTGGGGGGGGGGGGGCGTGCGTGAATCCCTCACGTCACGCTGCCGTCATGGGCCTGCTTCTGTAAAGACGGTGAGCAGCCAACTCACCGTCCTCAGGCCCCCGGTCATGGAGGCCGATGGTCTTCGGCGAAGACACGTCGGCGGTGCCCAAGCCGCCGATTGCGGAACTCGGGTGGGAGAGTTTTCTCCCGCTCTCGCCCCGCCGCCTCTTTCACGAGCATGACCTGCTCACAGAAAGAGGAGGCGCAGTCCCACTTACTCCCGCTGGAGACCATGGCTCGCACCATGGTCTCGAGCGAGAGGGTGCCCACGCCCAGACCCACCACGAGGACCTGGTGCTGTTGCGCCCACGCCGTGCACTCCACCAGCGTGTGGAGCGCTGTGTCATCGCTGCGGTCCTCGCAGTGCTGACACTCGGCCGTGGTTTCCCGGTGTCTTCGCCGATGCAATTTTTACCGCTCTTTTGCAATTCTAAGTTTAATAAGCTCGGTTAGATAATTTATTTTAACTATAGGATAATACACAATTATGATCATTTTGAGCACTTTGTTCATGAACATCTTTCTGATACTGACTGTACACAATTTTAAACGCTGGGACAGTATCTACGCTTGTATTATCTCATCAAACGACTGGACGGTTAGAGATCCCATTAGGATAATGGCCAGCTAGTTGACTAATGGCTGTTCAGCTCTTTCATTCACTCACATTCCATTCAACTCGTTCACTCGTTCCTATTTACGGCTTTATGAAACGGAGATCAAATAAGTCTCGATTTATTTTGGTATTGGTTCAGGAATGCTTTTTGAGCGAGCTATGTTTCAGATGTGAGTTCAAAGTGATAAAAAAAGTGTGGTAGGGTTAATAATTTTTGAGATTGTGTATGTTAATGTAAGTTTAGGGTTATACAGTGGTATTCAATTTTAGCAGCTATGTTTTTTTGTTTGAACAAAAACAAAAAAAACAGAAACTTGAAGTTAGAACTATCCCAATTCCATTAAGACCTGGAACTCCCTGCCAGCCCACGTGTTTCCTTCTTCCTACAGTCCCGGGTGCCTTAAGCGGGGCGTGAAATGGCATCTAATGAGACCGTCAAGCTGAGTGCCACCATTGTTAATATGGTACATGTTTATAATGGTGATCCTATTTCCGAGCCTTTGCCTTTAGCTTACCATTAGGCGAGGTGAAGTGAATTCACGTGGCCTTTTATAAAAAAAAACACCTGAACTAATTTTTTGTTAGAAATAAGTTCACGCCGTTGCCGTTGGTAGGCCAGAAATCAAACTGGGACCTCTCAATCGTAAGTTCGATACTTTAACCACTGAGCTACCGACACGTTTTTTTTTTTTTTTTTCTCCCTTCTTACATCTGCAATCGACTAAAACAAGTCATAATCAGATCTGATCACTGTTGGGAATGTACTTGCCATGCTACATTAAGCAATAGCAATATAGTTTGGATGGTTATTGTCTCTTATCGATGTCCAGGATGTTCCACTTCTTCAAGCGTTGGTTTGCCGTTGTACTACTCATTAAAGTTCTTGCAAGTACATTTCTGTGATTATTTAATCGCTTTTTATATTTTAAGCAGCATCTTTTTGCTTCCTGTTTTATGGTAGGGATCTGCAAGTGTTCATGGATTTCTGCATTTCTCGTGAACCATGTTGCATTTGAGATCATTCTCAGAGAATTGTTTTGGAATCGCTGCAATATTTCCAAATTAGAATTGCTCGCAGAGCCCCACAGCTCGATACCATATGACCAGATAGGTTTGATTATACACTTATATATTAGCATCTTGTTCTCAAGAGATAACGATGATTGTCTCCCAAGCAGCCAGTTGAGATTTTTAAGCTGCAGGTTAGCTTCTTGTCTTTTTAATTTTATGTGGGTCGACCAGGTAAGTCTCCTGTCTAAATGGAAGCCCAAGTACCTGATCGTTGTTTTGTGAGGCAATACCTTTCCATCTAGTTTCACAGGCTTGCAGTCTCCTTTACGCAGGGTAAAGGTTACATGTGTAGACTTGGTAGCACTGGTTCTTATACGCCATTTCTGCAACCATTCCTGCACTTTATCTAGTTGCTCCTGTAATTTGGCAGTAGCTCTCTCTGGGCATCTAACACTTGCGAGACATGCAGTATCGTCTGCATATGTGGCTGTTTCTACACCGTCTGTGACAGGCAGATCTGCAGTATACAGGGAGTACAGTACTGGACCCAGAACTGAACCCTGAGGGACCGATGCTTCAATATCGCAAAGTTGTGACAGCTCTTCCTCATATTTAACCTGGAATTTACGACCCTCAATGTATGATTTAAGAATCATAAATAGGGAGTTCGATAGAAGGCATTTTAATTTATATAGGAGTCCCTTGTGCCATACTTTATCAAAGGCCTGTTGTATGTCAAGAAATACTGCTGAGCAGTATTCCTTTTTCTCCAAGGTTTGTCTCACTTTATGTACTACTCTATGTGCCTGTTCTATCGTAGAATGCAAAGCTCGAAACCCAAACTGGTGATCTGGGATTACCTTCTTTTCTTCCAGTTCTGGTAGAAGTCTGCTTAGCAGCACTTTCTCAAAAACCTTTGACATAATGGGTAGTAGACTAATTGGCCGATATGAACTAGGTTGAGTCATTAACTTTCCCGGTTTTGGAACCATTTTTATTATAGACACCTTCCACAGTTCCGGGTAGTACTGCACCCTCAGGATGGAATTAAAAAGGATAGTGAGGAAGACAATCACTTTCCTAGGCAGCCGCTTCAGTATCTCTCCAGTTATTAAATCAAAACCAGGAGCTTTTTTATTCTTCAGGGTGTTTATTGTCTGAAAAACTTCTTTAGGAGTTACAGGTTTCAGAGGTAACGTCAGTTGTTGGTCGCTGTTTACAAGTTTGTCAATTTTGTTTTCAAATTCCACCATAGAGGACTTGTTTGGTCTGAATACCTGTTGGAGGTAATCTGCAAACAGATCCGCTTTTTCACTGGGTTTCCTTGCCCATGTGCCATCAGTTCGCCTTAGTGGTGGTATATACTCTTGTGGCCTTTTCAAGTTTTTTGTCATCTTCCACAAAGAATAATTGCTTTGTTTCGTAGCTGACAATTTGGACAGTTTATTTTTAAGGGACTCATTTTCAAAACTTTGAATCAACTCCTTCAGCTCTCTTGCTGACCTGTGAAAAGCAGTCCTATCTTCAGCCAGCCTACTGAGTTGCCACCTACGTCTAAGTTTTCTTTTCTCTTGTAATTTTATCCTTATTTGTAGAGGAATATTAGCGGTATTCTTGTGTGTAACGGTTGGTGTGGCGCGCCATGCAGCTTCCTGTATTTTATTAGTAATATAGAAGGCAGCCTCCTCAATGTCAGCAGTGGTTTTTAATCTAACTTTTAGGTTAACTTCATCTTCCAAAAGGTCAGCAAATGCATCCCAATCTGTGTATTTGTTACTCAAAGTAAGAGGTTCCTCTCTTTCAATGGTAGACATGCCAAACGTTCCTATGATTGCTGAATGGTCACTGTTTTCAGAAGAGGGGTCATGGCATGAGTCTAGAGTGACATAATGTTGTCCTATGCCCTTGCTTATGAAAAAGTCTATGAGGTCGGGAATTCTTGTCCGGTCCGTTGGCCAATGTGTTGGTTCACCCGTCGAAAATGTCTTCAAATGCAACTTGTCAATAGCCTTTTTTAGTTCACGTCCTTTCGTTGTTGTTAGCCTTGATCCCCATTGCCGATGTTTACTGTTCCAGTCGCCTCTGCTGATGAATCTTTGGCCAAGTGTATCCAAATAGCTAGTATACATGTCCTCTTTTACATTGTGGCGTGGTGGGCTATATACAGCACTTATGTTTATAGTCCCCTGTTTATCTTCCAGTGTAATAGTGGCAGCTTGTAAGTAATCATTTTGAAATTTGCTGTGGAAGTGATGTTTAATTTTGCTCCTTATTATTACAGCTGCTCCTGCATGGGACGTTCCATCAGGGTGGTTTGTGCAGTAGATATTGTACTCTTTAAGCGTCAAGGTTTTCTCATCAGTCATGTGTGTCTCTGATAGTAATATTATGTCAATTTTATATTCCGTTAAAAATACAACGAGGTCCTGTTTATTTGGAAGCAGGCCATTGATATTCCAGATGGCAATTCTGAGGTCACGGAATTTTGTTGATAAGCACTGTGATGATATTCATTAAGGTGCTCATTTGTTCTAACAATCTGTCAATTTTGTCAGTTTGCTTAAGTATTAGATCTGCAAGGGTATCTTTGACTTGTGGTAATTTAGGACTTCCATCAGCATTCATGCTGGGGTGTGTTCGCTGTGACACAATTGTGTCAACTTTATCTTTATTTCTTTGGTCATGTTTAATATTATTATTCTTTACAGCTTGACTATAGGTTCTGGGACTGCTATACTGTGAGTTTTGGATAATATCAGTATTATCATATGTCATTTTCATGGTTGGTATATCAGTTTTAGTATAGTACGCTGTTTGTGATATTTGCCAAACTTTCTGGCGAAAATTTCCTTGTATACTACGCACCCTTTATAGCTGGCTGGGTGGTTTCCTGAGCACAAGGAACATATTGCAGGGGTGTTTTTGTCAAGTTGGCATAATGTGGTCTTATGAGAGCCAGCACATTTAACACATCTGTAGGGGCGCATGCAATTATTTTTTGTGTGCCCATATTGTTGGCACCGTGTACATTGTGGAATAGTTTTACTTCTTCTTGGGTCTTCAATTGTCACAGGTTGATGGAAGATGTATTTAATTTCTTTAATTTTACTATTGTTAGTGTGTGGTAAAACATTGATAAAGAAGATGTTCCCTAGTTCTTTGGTGCCCCTTTTACGAATGGTAACAATTTCTCCCTTGATTTGGTTGCCAGTGTTCTCAATAGCTTTGATGATCTCATCTTTGGGAGTGCTATGGTGCAAGTTTTTGATGACGTAACGCGGGCACCTTTCATTTTTTTGAGTAAAAGTGTGACCTATCAGACCTTTACTTCTGATATGCTCTATCATAACTTTGTACTTATCAATAGATTTCGAAGATATTATGAGTTGATTTTTGGATACAACTTTGTACGTATACTCCCCTTTTTCCACAACTTCCTCTAGTAATTTTGATAACTGTACAATGTCTTCAATCCCATACAGAATAATGGGTGGAGGTTTCTGTATTTTCTGTTCTCTTGGAGGTATGTCCACACTTTGTATAGGAGAGTCTACATCCAGAAGTGAGAAACTGTTTGATGTCTTAACAGATTTATCAATACCTCTCATGTCATCCAGGGTTTTCCAGGCAGACCTTTGGTTTTTGGGCACTTTAACGGGTTTCTGATTTTCAGGTGACCGGTGTCTTTTATTTGCAGGTGGCATTCTTTGCCATGGCGCATTAGGGTTACTATTGGATGCACAAGATGGCTGTGTATTTTTGGAGATAACCTCAAAGTGTTCTTTCTGTATGCTTCGTTGATCGCCAGTAGAGTAGCTCCTCTCTCTAGTTATAAACATACTTTTGTGGAACTTTTGTTGATAATACTGTCGCTGTCCACTCGTCCGTTGAGATGCAGGGAGAGATTCTCCATGCGCAAGCAAAATTTTGCCCCCCCCAGATACGGTGGGGCTGTCCGAGTTGCCCTGTGGGCTCTTCTCAGAGAAGGACTCTCCAGCTTGGCTGGTACCTTCCTGGGGTAATCTGTTTTGTAATTCTGCTTCCATTTTTGTTTTTTGGTACACTTATCGGGTGTGCGGCCTAGCCTTTGGTGAACCAACACCTACAACACGTACAAGGCAGCACGTCTGGTTTGTTTTTGGAGTACCTTCTCCTAGACCAATAGCCAGCCAAGGCCAACGAGGTTGGTCTCCCCGTACTACTTTCGTAACCTCGACACAATTCTTACTCCAAGCGCAGTTCTTAATATTTTTGGTACTCATCTGGTTACGTAGACCTTTTTTTTTTTTTTTTTTTTCTTCGGGGTTGAATTCCCCTGGCCAGAATATTCAGTTAGGGGTCATTTTGCAAGCCCGACCCGCTATGGGACCGAGGCAAACCAACACCACGGAATCGTCAGTCTCCACAGATATAGCCAGCCCCAGCCCCCCAGCAGAGCTGGAACTGCAGATGACCCAAGGCGCTGAAGACTCGCCTTCGCACGTCATACTTAGCTGATGTGGCCCCGAGGTTGGTGGAAATGAGTGCGAGCTCGTTATTGACCACAACAGTGCCCAGGGAGGACGACCTACATAGATGAAGTATGCAGGCCCACCACTAGTCTGCGTCGACACACTAGTGATGGCGTGGACGTGTATGACGCACTTGTCGGTGCGTGCTTGATAGCCTAGCTTCGCACTCCTAGGCATACCTACACTACTGGCATAACTTAGCATTTTGTAGGGGCGAGTTCCCTGGCGAAAGAACCCGTCCCACTAAGACCTGCACCGACCCCCCCCCCAAAGCTACCGACACGTAATAGACTAAATAGTCATAGTTATTCAGAGAGCAGAACAAAATAAAGATGGGCTGTTAATCTTCATCTTATGACATCTCATAAAAATTATAGGTAGGTATAATTTCAGTATATCCTTAGATTAAAAGTAATTCTCCACAGTTAATCCTATTACAACAAGAAAAGTTACATGAACTCCGATCATAACACCGCATTAACCTAACACAGCATATAAAGTTGACCCCGAGCCTTCGAAAATATTTGTACACCATACATTGCCGGTCTACAGAACGATAACATAAATGTCTTAAAAGAAAGTTGGTAATGAAAAGCATACGTTATAGGTGGGATCGTAAAGGATGAGTTTTATGAGATTATGTGCTTTTAGGGTTTGGTTATACTGACAGCGATATAAAGATACGACAAAAATATTGGGAAAATTGTGACCTAAAAAATAATTTGAATGAATATTATTATAGCATTTATTGTGCTAACTTTAAAATTTGAATACATCGGACTTGACGGAAGACTTGAACCCACGAGCTTTCGCTTTAAAAACGGATATAAAGAAAAGGGAAATTTGAAGTTATTCAGGTGAGGCCCAATAGCTCTGTTGGAAGAGCATTACCCTTGTAAAGGAAAGGTTGGTTCAAGTCCCACTTGAGCATTTCATTTTTCTCGGCGTATTCCCTGTAGACTCTATTTCTGACCACACGGTCACCAGATTTTTTTCTATTGAGGATACGTCAATTCTACTTCACCTCGCCTAATTTTAAGCTGGAGGCAATTCTCGGTGAACAACATGTTGTTGATATGCAGAAGAAATGAGAGTCCCCGGTGGCAGGCCAGCATTTACCTGCAAGAACTCCGAAGCGTCTCTCTTCCATCACAAAGGGCGCGAATACGGCACTCCGGCAGAAACCTAGTAACCCAGTTGCAAAGTCTAGGAGGCAGACCAAAGGCGCTACTTGGAAAGAAGCACCTCGTGCCAAACTACTTCAAAACTCTAGTTCTATGTTTCTATGTCCTCAGCTTTACGAGCAAGCGAGGGCTAGCGATAAGACATAACCGGAGACAAATGCTATGGACTTAATAAAGACATTTCGCCGCGTAATAAAACGTATGTGTTGAGTCGCGTTGAAATTATGATAGCCATAATTTCTATAGGAGGAAAGAAAGATGACATAATAATATAAGTAAATAAATTTATGGCAGTCGTTAAGTTGACTTTGTAAGATATGCAAGACTACTGCTTACTTGGGTGACAGGTTCAGTTGAGGGATTTATTGTCTTTGAAGATAGTACTAGAACTGGCTGAGCCCGCGACTTCTGTCGCGTGGAACGAGGTCTAAATGAGGCCCAGATGGAACTTCAATACTTTTTAAGAATAACCTAAGTCTAAAAAAATGTATCAAATGCACAAAGAAAATTTCAGGTAGTCTAGGAGCCAGCTGTAACTTTTTGTTTTCCTTTTGGTGACAACTACAAACCCATTTTCTTTATCGAAGTCTAAAGGAGGCACAAGTGGAACTTTTATACTTTTTAAGAATAGCCTAAGTTAAGTCTAATAATATTCTTATCTGCACAAATCGCGTTAACATCGGTATTGCCACTTCGGAGATTAACCAGTATAAAAAGATAAAACAATAAAAAAAATGGGTGTGATTACGTGAATAACTGGATTCCAAGCTGTCGGTAACACAACACTGTAAAAATTTCGATAGAATACATAATAAATGCTATAAAAAAAAATTCAAATATTTGGGCGCAGTCATTAAAATTCAATGTTTAAAAATGGTTAAAAAATCATTCATTATTTCCAACAGTTCGTAAGAATGTTGGTAGATGGCTGTACCGTCGCCCTTTTAGACGGATATAAAGAGAAGGAAAAATTGGAATGATTCAAGTGTGGCTCAATAGCTCAGTTGGAAGAGCAGTCCCCCTGTAAGGAAAAGGTCGTGAGTTCGAGTCTCACTTGAGCATTTAATTTTTTCCAATGTTTTTCGAACTTAAAAGTTAGCATAATAAATGCTATAAAAAAAAATCATTCAGAATACGTTTTATTTCAATTTCAAAGACAACTCTACAGCAATTATTACTAGTTGCCCAACCGATGTATTATAGTAACAAAACACTTGTTTTTACAATTATCTTTAATGCAATAGAAAAAAAAACAACATAAAACTTACTTTCCATACCAACCATTAAGCATTAACAAAAAAAAACAACAAAAAAAGACCGACATAAAATTGCAAAAAAGACTAAAACATTCCGCAGCATCCTCGCATTAAGCGTCGTGCACAAATCGTCCGGGTAATCTCCGTTAGACAATAACAACAATAGCCTAGATGGATCAGCCGAGGCGAAGGGTCGCGCATGCGTTGTAAATTATAATCCTGTGTTCCTATCTGACGAAGTACGAATGAGCTGAGAAGTTATGGAGCTTCGAAGTTGACAGAGGTGCTTTGTTTCTAAACTTTAATGAAACTAGTTACCGACAAAAAATAAATAAAATACTAGAAATAATTTTGTACGCAAAAAAACCGTCAAAAAGTTAATGCATGTGCACTAGCGCCAATCAAAATACCAATAAACGAATTGATTAACCAATGACGTGTGCTCTTTGAGACCGTGATTCGTTTCATATAGTCTATGATTGGTGGATTGACGTGCACCTCCGCCACCGCGCCCCGCGCTTTCCCCCAAAGAGACCTAAAAATATGCATCGTGTCACGCTACCTATTACTCAATGACTACTTTTTTTTCATCCAGTAGCACTACTATCATTTAAGCTGATAATGAACGGAAGTAGAAAATTGATTAATCAATTGATTATTTTGATAGCTCTGCCGGATACTACATATTTCTTAATAGGTATTTCATAACTAACTCAGGACACGTGACGTATCTTCGACCTAAATCGAGAGACAAACAAAATCCTACCACGCGTAGATGGTTTTGTAATGAATAATTATTGAATTTGAGTTTGTCCACCGCTGTAGCTTCCCGTGTTATCCTCAAAATACGCCCTAGAAATGTGTACTGCGTATGTAAAGTACATTTTGAGGATATTCAACAATACTTTGATGCCATCGAGCTGATTTTTGATTAGAAGGTAGTTAGTGAATAACAAAACCTAAAACAATAAACAACAAAAAATATACTGTAATAATGTATTCGTTACCTACCTTCTCTATCCGTTCATTTAATATTTCTTGACTTGGTGAGAAACAACGGAGTAACAGAGCAAGTCGAATGCATAAATCTGTGGCTAGTGATGCCCCGGGCCAGTCCCGGCTCGGGCAACGAACCGAAACACCTTGGAATTATAGAATTAATTCCAAGGTACAACTATTTAGCTATTGTTTCTTCGCCTACATTTCTATCGATATTTGATGGTTGACTAAGAACCTAATATTTTTTTAGGGATCCGTAGCCAAATGGCAAAAAAACGGAACCCTTATAGATTCGTCATGTCTGTCTGTCTGTCCGTCTGTATGTCACAGCCACTTTTCTCCGAAAACGAAAGACCTATTCTGTTGAAACTTGAAAGAAAGAAAGAAAGAAAGAAAAAATGTTTTATTTTAAAAACACAGCGCACAATTGTTACATATTTGGTTAGGTATACTACTTTGGTAAGTAGATATATTCTATGAACCGCATTAAGAATTTCACGCAATAATTTTTTATATTATGTTACTTGCTACTACGGAGCCCTTCATGAGTGAGTCCGACTCGCACTTGGCCGGTTTTTTTAATACGACATAAACCGCAATTTTCGCTTTTCATTATTTTTTTTATAAAGTTACTTGCTGCTACGGAACCCTTCATGGGCGAGGCCGACTCGCACTTGGCCGGTTTTGTATTTAAATACTTCAACGTGGCTAATCTTTGCGCCTGAGTCTGTATGGAGAGATTCTGTCTTGGATAGTTGAAATTCACACATACGATTCTTGGGTCAGATAAAAAATCAGTTAAGAAGTTTGAGTAAGAAAAAGTATTGCCTGGTGGTGATGGTACCATATTTCGCAGGGACTAAAAACTCCAGCTCGTAAATTTCTTAGGGCTCGTATATCGAGGAAGGCCAGACCGTAAGGGATGGCCCTGGGTCAGCCGGGATGCGAGGGATATGTCGAAGACATCCTCACCTCCGGCCTGGCACCACGACCCACAGTCGGCTTGCGGTTTTAGTCGGTTTGAGTCCGACATAACCTCCCCTTCCGGCTCCGGCGGGGGAGGTATTCCGCGCAAAAAAAAAAACCACTACCGCTCCGCCACCGCGCCGCTGTGCTGTGTACACGGGTCGTATTACATTACCGGCCGGACGTATTAACTTTGTAGTAATCCAGCAAATGTATTACTAACAACTGTCTAGTGTTATAAAAATCAAACGTTACGGACGCGGTGGAGCGCGGTGGCTGAGCGGTTGTGGCGTGGCGGCGGCGTCGTGTACAGTCAGCATCAGAAAGATGTTGACAAACAAAGGTAGTCAAAATTATATTACTTTCGTTTTTTACCCCGTTCCAGTTGACCAATTGTTCTGATATTTGGTACACGCCTTTAGTTCGGACAATAATACCATACAAATTAATAAAACAGTTTGATTTGCGTAATACGTGAGTTTTAAGATCATTTGGAGACTTCGTTGTCAAGATATTTATGACACTGACTTTACACAAGCCCTTAGGGATAAAATTTCCATACATCGTTTAGTCGATACTCACGACTTAACAGGTATTAATTGGCAAAGTTCGTAGCTTTGACATCAGTCAATCAGAACAAGGTACTGTATGTACAGTAAGGTCCCTAACTTAAGTCCAGTTTCGCGGTCATTTAGAGGGTAAAGCTAAATTGACCTCGAAGAAGCTAGGCGTGCTCAATAGATCGAGACAGTATTTCTCTGTATCTGGCTCACCGCCAACAACTTTATAAGGCGCAAGTACGGCCACATATGGAATACAATAACAAATATAAAAACCCTTTAGACAATTTATCCTTCCAATTATTAAAAAAGAGATGTCTAACACTTACTACTCAATGCTATAATAATTATATCTCAAGTATTGAATCAATGATAACATCCGATCCCAAATACTTCTGGACGTTTCTTAAACAGAAACGCCGTAATAGTAGCTCATACCCAACCTCTATGCAACATGAGGGAAATACTGCAAGCCATGGCACTGACATATGCAACATGCTCGGTTCTTATTTCTCTTCTGTTTTTGGTGGTACTGTGCCCGCTGCGGATGGCGAATACAACATCACTGCCGCCTATTCAGAAGAATCTTCTAACGTACTTGCATCGGTCTCTTTTTCAATTGAGCGCGTTGAAACTTCACTGAAGAGACTAAACGTGCACAAGGGAGCTGGAGCTGATGGAATCCCTTCCTTATTTGTACATAACTGTGCAAAAGTACTAGCGCCTCCATTAACAATAATTTTCAATAAATCCTTGGCGAGCGGCATCTTTCCGTCTGCGTGGAAGGAGGCACTTGTTGTACCGATACATAAATCTGGAGATACAACATTAGCTGAGAACTATAGACCGATCTCAATGTTATCTGTTTTTGGTAAGGTTTTTGAATCGTTAATATGCCCTCTGATCTCATCCGTGGCAAAGCATTACTTATCACCGCACCAACATGGCTTTGTAAAATCTCGCTCCACTTCTACTAACCTGGTCTCTTTTGTCTCTGATCTTGCTGAGTGTATTGATAACCGGACGCCTGTTGATGTCGTATATACCGACTTCAGTAAGGCGTTCGATAAAGTTAGCCATCATATCCTCGTTGAGAAGCTTAGCAGAGTTGGTATCGCCGGAAACCTACTGAACTGGTGCGCTTCTTATTTAGCCAATCGTAAATCTAACGTTGTCTGCGAGGGTTACATTTCCGCTCCTTTTTCAACCCCCACTGGTGTCCCACAAGGCTCTCATCTTGGTCCAGTTTTCTTTAACATTTTCATCAATGATATCGATACCGGAAATTTCAATTGTCGTAAAGGACATTTTACCTAAAATGAGTTATTTATATATTTGGAATCAGCGTCGCGAGCTCTATCGAATGGCATATTTAAAATTGTCATATCTCTTTAAAAATATCCTTTACGACCTAGATTTTCAGTAGCTATAAATATACTTTTTTAAATATTTGGGACGTATCGTAAAAATATTTTTTGGTAGGCGTCGTAAAGGTGCATTTTTATTATTTATGAGGTTGTAATTATGTTATATGATAATCGGAAACCATTACGACCTGTCTATTCTTTATTATAATATTCGTAATTATGGTGTAAAGGCCGTTTGTTATTTTGATGTCCTTTACGACCCTAATTTTAAGCGATCATTTCTAATACCTACGGCGCGCGCGGCGCTCGGGCTCGGACACGAGGCGATGCGCAGGATAACGGGGGTGTAAGTAACGGGTGCGGGAGGAGCGTGACCCGTACGATTCACTTTGCAAAGTCAGTTCGCGCGCAAACGTTAGTTGGTGTTGTTTGTTTTATGCTAATAATGTCGGACCATAAATTACCCAAAAAATTGAATTCTTTAGAAGTAAGGAAGAGGAAAGTTAACGCAATATTAAAGTACCACTGCAAAATGTTAATTCATATTATTATTTATTTAAATCTAGGTATTATAGTTAAACTAAAGAGAACCAATGTAAAATAATGTTTGTACGTAGGTATAATAGGTACATACCCCAAAAAATCAATTATATCTATTAGATAAGTGAAAATAGGTATCTAGGATGTTTACGAAACTTGAATTTTGATATACTCGTAGTATAGACTAAAATCAAATTAAATGTGAATTTATGACCTTTAAAATTAGATACCCACCTACCTACTTAGGCACTTGATTTACTAAGTTATTGTAGTTAACCATAAATGATAATCACAAATTATCATTATTAAGATATTTTTTGTAGATAGCCCGAGACATAGATAATTATAAAATCTTACTCTCTTAAATAGACGACAAATGACAAGTTATGTAGGTAACTTTGTTTCCGTATAGCAATTCTGTCATTTCATATTGCAGTAATAGACAATAGACATAAGTTTAGGTATTCATCTGTTTATCATCACACTAATTGTTATTATAAATAAGTGAACTTGTGACTGGTTAATAAACTAGTTAAAGCGTCGAAGGCGCATTGAAGCACATTATGAAGTAAATAATTTAATATAAACTTAACTACCTAAAGATACGGTCTATTATTGTATACTAAGAATATACGACGAGCGTCACGTGCGTATTTATTATTCTTACACAATAATTTACCCTATTTTAAGGTAGTTAAGGTTTAGTATTAAATTGTTCATTTCAAAATGTGCTGCGTTGCGCATCCATCGGTGAGCGCTGGGTTGGTCTTAAAGGACTTTATAACAAGATTTTATTTGTTATGATGTCCTTTACGACGTAAATCACTGGTGGTTCGCGCGTCAACCACTAAAGACATACATCTTAAAGGACATCATAATACGATTTTATTTGTTTTAATGTACTTTATGATGTAAGTCTTTGTTAGTTTGCGCGTCAACCACTAGAAACATACTCGTAAAAAACGATTTTGTTTTTGCTTATTTAAATTTCACCAAAATCGAATTGACAACTTTCTTCTGGTCCTTATTCGCTCGGTCTTCTATACATTTACTATAATAATTATTGACTACAATTAACTAAGTACATTAATACTGTTTTAGAGTCATTACAATTATGATACTGAAGAAACAATCGTTGAAAATAAAAACCACGAAATCGATAATAATAATGCCACGTAAGTTATAATTAGTAAATATTTATTATTATTATATTCATCCTTATCATACTAGTTAATCATACTAATATTTATAAATTCGAAAGTTTGTGAGGATGGATGGATGGATGTTTGTTACTCTTTCACGCTCAAACGGCTGGACCGATTTCGATGAAATTTGGTATGGAGATAGGTGGCACCCTAGAACCCTTTTTATCCCGGTAGCATGTTCCCGTGGTATAAATTTTTAGATAACAGACTTCCACGTGGGCGGAGCCGCGCCCAATAGCTAGTTCAATTATAAATGAATATATCTACTAGTATAAAAATGAAAGTGTGATTTGTTTGTGAATGATTATTAATGCTAAAGAAATTATGAAATTTGGTCTATAGACATCTGATTAAATACCTAGCATAAAACAGTTTACTTTTAACCAGACTTTAAACCCTAAAAACTAGATTTACCTACTAAGTTTATGTTTTTCAGGGATACTACACGGTGTCCTAGTGGAAGCTCTCTTCAATCTTCCGCTAATAGTAGTGAAATAATATATGATACAGATGAAAGTAATTATTATGAAAATGTGAACGCATTCTCTAATATAAATCAAAAGCAAAACAAAGTAAATATAAAACGAGATGAAAAAGTTTCTAAAATGGAACTGACAAAATATTTACGATCTGCTAAGTTTGGTGAAAATTCTGTAGTTCCCAGTGATAATCATAGCATAATATTATTACCACCTCCGCTTGTAATAAATCAAAACCGAAAATCACAACAATTTAAAGCACAAGCAAGTGACGATGTACTTACCGCTGTCAGCATCCAGGACATACCTCCAGGAGATGTTGTCTTTACACGTACCTCTGAAACAAAGAAAATAATGCAGAGTTCTTCTATTGACGACGTACTTACCTCTGACGGCATTCAGGACATACCTCCAGGAGATTTTGTCTTTACACGTACCTCTGAAACAAAGAAAATAACGAAAAGTTCTTCTATTGACGACGTAGTTACCTCTGATGGCATCCAGGACATACCTCCAGGAGATGTTGTCTTTACACGTACCTCTGAAACAAAGAAAATAACGCAAAGTTCTTCTATTGACGACGTACTTACCTCTGATGGCATCCAGGACATACCTCCAGGAGATGAAGTATTTTCGCCTGAACCTGAAATAAATACCACTTGGGCTACTTTTTCTGATGTAATACATGAACCAAAGGCGCATCATTCTCGTGATATTTCTTGTACTGAAATAGTAACAAACAACGTTGACCAATCTGCATTATTTCAACAACCTCAGGTGTACACTTCCTTGAAAACAGTGGTATTTAAACATGAACCTAAGGATATAGAAGAGCGTAAGAGTTCCCCTTCGATTATCAATGTTTTAGATACATCTTTTTTTGATCCAACTACTGACCCCAATAATCATGTTATGATTTCTGAACAACCTAAACTTAACAAGAAATATCGTAAGAAGATTTTAAAATCCTACGTTGATTATCTTTCCGATAATGAAGACTTTTCAGCTGGTAGTTCGGATCTTTGGAGTATGAATGAGTCGGATAGTTCAATTAATAGTGATAAAAAAAAGAAAAAGTGTACTAAAAAGAAACAAAAAATAATAGCTGAGAACAATAAAACAGTAACCAGTGAAAACCTAATTAAGAGAAAAACCAAGAAAGAAAATAAAAGTAAACTGAGGAGAAAATTAAAAGATACTGGTAAGTCTTACGAAAGAAGATCAGGATGTATGGTAGAAGAGAAGACAATGAAAGGAAACCCATGCTTACTTGGCGTATGTGCTAGAAAATGTTATGAGATATCAGAGGATAGAAGAATTAGCCTATTTAATTATTTCTGGTCTCTGGATATTCAACGTCGAAAAGACTGGATTGTTAGATGTGTACAACCAATTTCTATCAAAAGAAAAAAAACTAAATCTGTAGAAAGCAGAAGAGGTCAAACGTTTGAATATGTTATAAACGAAGGTGAAGGATCTAGACCTGTTTGTCAAAAGTTCTTAATTAATACATTAGATATCACACAAAAATTTATTTTATATACAGTAAAAAATTCACAAGAAAATATGGCAAGCGTAGAAAAGAGAACATGTCATGCAGATAAGTATAGCGATGAAGATAAAGCATACGCCAAAACTTTTATCGAAAGCCTTCCAGCCGTTCCTTCTCATTACTGTCGAGGCAAGAGTTCATGTCTGTATTTACCTCAAGAATTTAAAAATGCTACAAATTTATTTAGGATTTATCTTCAAGACTGCCAAAATAATAACAAAGTACACCTAAGTGAAAAAATCTTTATTAAACTTTTTAATGCAGATTATAATATTCGGTTCCACATACCCAAAAAAGATAAGTGTGTGATGTGTACAAAAGCTGAAAACACAGAATTATTATCAGAACAAGAAATCAAAGACATGACTGTTCATCTAGAAGAAAAAAAGGCCAGCTACCAAAGATTTAAAATACACCAGCAATTAACTTCAAATGATACGCTCACCGTTAGCTTCGACCTGCAAAAAGTGCTGAATACTCCTCATGGAGAGAGCATGTTGTTATATTACTCTAGAAAATACGCCGTCTATAATTGCACATTCTACGAAAGTCAAACTAAAAAGGGACATTGCTATGTATGGGGTGAAAGCGATGGTCAAAGGGGTGGCAACGAAATTGCTACTTGTATTTATAAATTTCTACTTGAAATCGATAAACGTCCTATTAAAAATGTGCTACTTTATTGCGATTCTTGCCCCGGGCAGAATAAAAATAAGATTGTTCTCACGGCCCTCCACTACTTTATACAGCATTCTAAGAACATACAAGTGGTACAAATAAATTATTTGTACCCGGGGCATACTTACATGCCCGTCGATTCAATGCATGCGGTCATTGAACGCGAGGTTAGACGAATTATTGTTTGGAGTCCAAGTCAATGGCCAACATACATGGAATCTGCAAGAAAAAATCCTGACCCATATAAAATTAATGTTTTAGATTACTCTGATTTTATCAACTGGAACAGCTTGGTATCTCAAAAATTTACCAGTAATTCTCAAAAGCAAATACAATTAAAATTAATGCGCATCGTCACATTCAAGAAGAAAAACACTAAAAGTATGGAAGTTAAATATTCAATGAATGAGAAAGAAGAAGCTCAAGTTGTAACATTTGAATGTAAAGAAAGAGGATCAAAAGGAAAAGGCAAAGGGAAGAAAGGAAAAAACCAAGATCTGAAAGGAGTTGAGAATGTAGAAGCAGGTTTACAAAAACTTTATGACAAACCTAACCCTATAACAGTCGCTAAATACAACGATTTAAATCGTTTATGTACTAATGGAACTATACCAAAGCGTTTTCATAAAGAGTATTTTGAACTGCCGTCTTTAGGAACTGTAAAGGATATTCTTCCTGAAACAGATGAAGAAGACGATATTGAGTTTTAATTTTAGTTTTTTAGATTCATGTATCTTACAAAGCAGTTGATAACAATTGTGTTACTTTAAAATACCATTTTGTTATAAAAAATAATTTTACGTTTATGTTAACTTGTATGTGTCGAAAAGACTGAAGTTACTTGTCATAATTATGTCAATACTTTATAAGGAAAAAATTCTTAAATTTATTATTTTTATGTTTAAGTTCAAGACTGATTTGGTAAATAATGATTGCATTTTGTTAATAAAACAACAATAAATATTAACAATTTTATACAGGGAAATTGAAAAAATACCAGCTACCTCTTAGGATATGCTTGGCATGATGGTCCTGAGCAATGTTCAGTAAAAGTAATGTTTAAAACATTGTTCAGAACCATCATGCCAACCATGCCCTAAGAAGTTGCTGGTATTTTTTCAATTTCCCTGTATAGAAAAACGGCATTATAATTGTATGTTCCTATTAGAATAATATTTTCGTTACTTAATAAACCTTTTATTTCACTTAAAAAATAAATCTTTTATTTCACTTAGTTTTACTACCCATTGTAGGTATCTTTAAATAGAGCGTTTTTGGTTTTGCTCTCTTTACGACCATAATATTTGATTTACTTAACTTATACTACCCATTTATGAATAGATTAAGGCCTTTACTGCACATCGAACTTTATGATAACAATATTTCGCGGGTATAAAGTACAACAGTTCAAGTTTTTGTGGGCTGTAAAGGACCTTCATTTTCGTTAATAATTAAGTTTAGTTTATTTTGTCAATATAAACGGATAGAACACGAAAAAATAGCATAGGTCTCTTTTGACTTGATAATTATAGGAGTTTGTTTAAAAAAGTTATAAGGCAAAAACTTTTTTTTTTTTTGTTTTTTTGCTCTATTGAAAAGTCGTGTTTTGTCCTTTACGACAATTGAAATTTCCGGTATCGATATCACCTCCTGCTTTATACACTCAAAAATATATATGTACGCCGATGATTTGAAAGTCTCTAAACCAATTTCCTCACTTAATGACCCCAAACTTTTACAGGACGACTTAAACAGACTTTCCCAATGGTGTACTAAGAACTACATGAAGTTAAACATTAATAAATGTCATTATATTCAATTCACAAGGAACACATGTCCCCCTAGGAATACCTACACTTTAAATGACATACCTCTCAATGAAGTAGATAATATCCGCGACTTGGGGGTGTTACTGGATAAGAAATTAAGCCTTATTCCTCACATTAGGAATGTTACTACAAAAGGTTTCAGGATTTTAGGATTTGTACTTAGAAATTGTAAGAACTTTAAGAAACAATCAACAAAGATTACCTTATTTAGTACATTGGTCAGATCGAAGCTTGAGTACTGTAGTCAGGTTTGGTCTCCTCATTACGAGGTCCACATTAATGCACTTGAGCGAGTTCAGAAGCGTTTCTTATATCATCTAACTTACCACCATCATAACGCTAAGACTTTAGCCTCATACAAAAAACGCTTAAAGCATTTCAATCTGCATAGTCTCAAAGATCGAAGAAAATTATTAGATCTAATGTTCCTGTACAGGGTGGCGAGGGGAGTCCATGATTGCCCGTCTCTTCTTGAAAATATTACATTTAGTACCCCCAAGAAACTTCCGCGTGGATCACGATTCCATTTATTTGTTCCCAAAAAAGCAAGAAGCAATCTAGGACTCCATTCGCCTATGAACCGGCTCCAACACACATACAACAATGTTTCGAAGGGGCGCGTTCTGGATATCTTTGGACAATCCTTGGCTAAATTTAAATTCTTGATTTTAAACCCATCCCACAACTACTAGTTTATTTAGGTACTCATATTAGTCACATGCAGTAATCTCAATTTTCCATAATTTAGGTTTCTGTGTTATACAGATAAATTTTATGTAATTACTTTAATCAACTGTATATCTTGCTTCTCAATGCATGCCGTGGCAGCTTGTAATTGAGGTAGCTCCAAACAAATGTAAATTAGACTTAAGGTAAAATGTAATGTGCTGGTGTATACCTTGTAAGCTGCTCTTAATAAATAAATAAATAAATAAAATAAATAAATACTGTTCTCATCTCTAGGCAGGAGCACCTCAGCGCCAACTTCTCGCTCTTGACCGCATCCAACGGAGAGCGACTCGAATCGTCAGCTGATGTTTCAAATCGGCTGGACTCTTTGGCACTGCGTAGAGATGTGGCTTCGCTTTGCATCTTCTATCGTCTAAATACTATGGGGAGTGCTCCGAGGAATTGTTCGGATTGATTCCCGCCACCTCTTTCCGCCATCGTTCCACGCGACAGCAGTTCGACACTCACCATCTGGACAGCTGGTGGTCCACAACAGACTGCGTTTCTCGAGAAACTTTCTGCCTCGCACAACTAAACTGTGGAATGAATCAAATCACCAGAGGTATTTCCGAGCCATTACGACCTTCACACCTTCAAGAAAAGAGCCTACTCTCTTTTAAAAGGAAGGCAACGCACTTGTGACTCCTCTGGTCTTGTGGGTGTCCATGGGCGGCGGTGATCGCTTACCATCGGGCGATCCGTCTGCTCGTTTGCCTCCCTAATCCATAAAAAGGGCTATATTCCTTGAACAACCTAAGTTTGATTTATTTACTACTATTAACGTATGTACATATTAACAGTAAGTATGTGTTAACTTTAAAACTAGATGGCGTGTGGCGTCACTTTCAAAATGTTCACGCACTTCTGGAGCTCACTGTACTTGTAAATAGATAAAACACGAAACCTCCAACTTAAAAGCTAATACCCCATCTACTGCACCGTAGCCTTTAAAACACTGATTTATTGAACAGCCCAGTACTGCTATAAACGTGATACTACTATATATAGCGATTGAAACTGCACAATTTGGTTTTATTCTCTTAACAAAATAGGGGAGAGTCTCGGAGTTAATATGAATCAGGTGGACGTGCGGACCCCTATTTTGAAAACCCAAGAGCCCTATCCGTGCCCCTTAAAAATGTATCAAATGCACCGCAAAGGAAATTTCAGGTAGTCTAGGAGCCGGCTGCATGATTACTACTACACCTGGTTTAAAATGAAAATGTAATTTTAAGAGATAATTTTATAATGTGAATAATTTATTGGCTAATTTTCGGTCAAAACGCCTTTTTGATGGTCAATTAATTATTTGTTTTACTTAAAGGAAAAAAAAATACGTTGATAGGAACCGGAATAGTATAATCATTTTTGTAACGAAATTAATTTTTGTTTTCCTTTTGGAGACAACTACTTACAAAATGTACTTTTTAATTGCACCCATTTTCTTTCTCTGAATCATAATAATCTGAATCTGATAATCATTGGCGACCATGGCTACTGAAAAGTATACAAAACGTCGGATTAAAAGTAAATAGCAAAAAAATCGCTAAAGAATCCTTTAAAAACTGGTTTTATATCAATGAGCGACATTCGCGTAAACTTTAGAAAATATCATAATAATCTGTTATGTACCCACTAAGAATAACTATACTGTGGAATGAACTGTCACCGATCCGTCTGCTCATTTGCCTCGCTATTCCATAAAAAAAGTATGCTGACGAATTTTAACGTAGCAATCTCGCAGCTAGCTCTCTGACTATAAGTATTTTTATTCGTAAATGTTCTAGTGAAAGTTGTGAAGCAGTAGTAGGGGCCTTAAGATTTACAGCGTACGGTGTGAAGGCCCTAATAGACGTAAATTACGCTGCGGTCCAATTTATAGTCTATATTTCTTTTGTTTTCTTTTTGTATCGATTTATAACTGTAAAATGCTTTTTTTACTATTAATGTAGTAGGAGGGACCATCTTACCTTGAAATATGAACATTTATAATATAATTGAGCTTGCGTGCATTGTTAAATGCAGAATTAAAAAGGTGTAGATGTTAATAGGAGAAAAGAAGAAAAACTAAATTGTGTTTAAAATAAGCGGGTTTATGAACTGAGTCGTTGGTCCATAAATGAAATAAATAATTTATTAATGGAACGACGACACAGTTGATAACGCGCTTACTATAAGAATTCTTACAGGTCACACCATTTTATGAATACAAACATATTATGCTCACTCATTATAAGGAACTTACATAAGGAGTTGATTTCTATTTTTTTGTGGAGATAGTGAGTGGTACTTTTGAAATTGAGCCAGATCACACTATGTGTTTTTTTTTTATAAACGACACGTCAATTTGACTAAAGGCAAAGTCTCGGAAAGAGGGTCACCATCGTAAACATGTACCATGTTAACAGTGGTGGCACTCAGCTTGACGGCCTCATCAGATGCCTTTTCACGCCCCGCTTTAAGGACCCGGGACTGTAGGAAGAAGGACACATCTGAGCTGGCAGGGAGTTCCAGGTCTTTACTCTAACTTTCTGGATTTTTTTAAAAGTTTCTGTACAAGCTATAATTTGTTTATTTTTTCTGTGGTACAAACCCATCTATAAATGAACAGTTAGAACTGATACTAATCAAAGTCCTATTACAATTCTATTGTTCTATTTCAGGGAAAAAAGATCTCTTAGACTAGATTTGGAGTATTAATAAAAAAACAAACAAATTTTATTCAAACCTTTGAATATTATATTACAAATACATAATCTTAATCTAAGACAATATTATATTGTAGTTGTAAGTTTGAGACAAATATTTTGTTCTAAATTTAATAAATCGCTTTGTCATCTTAACCTTTGACCATCAGACGATACCAAAGTTATTCTTTCACCAAATACAAAATACAATTTAAGAAACTTAACCAGTAAAGCAGAGATTATAGACTTTATTGTGAAGATTAAACTTGATAGTACTTTTTTAGGGTTCCTTAGTTGAATATTGAAAAAATAGTAAACATACTAGATTAGCTCTGTAGGATTACTCTAGCTTGTCTGTTTGTGTGACCGAAGTTTGGCAATTTTTAAAATCTTACAATGAAAACAGATAAATTGATATAAGATCACGACAGTAGTGCTAGATACTAGAAGTGTTGGCTTAATGCTGTTGGGGGTGTCTAATAGCAGTAAGTGGAGGAGAAAAGCTGGAAGACGGATTCCGGGTTCCTCAAAGAAGACATTGGATGCAATCAGAGAAACGTCTTTAATATGATGCTGATGAAAATAAATTTAAGAGAGTCCTCAATTAAGATGATATGCTCGATAAATCAAAATGAAAAAGGAAAATGATTTTCACATCTTTCTTTTATTTCCACAGAAAGAGAAAATCGTTTGAAAAAGAAACGAAAAGTAACAAACTTATTCATCAATGTCTAAAAATAAATATATATATTATTATGTTATATTGAAATGTAAGTTATACGACATTGATTTATCTTCAAATCTTTCAAGCAGAGAAATCTTTAGTTATTAATTTTAGAAGGCTTATCACCGTTACATTTTCACTTTGAAGATATCTCGGAATACAGGAATAAACAGGATAGTGTCCTTGAAATAGATAATGAAGTGGATTCTGAGAAACGGGTATTAAAACGGCAAGTTTATAGAATGACAGATTTGTTACCAAGAATTTATGAAGACCTAAGAGATGATACAGACGATTACTAAAATAATTCAACCAAAACAGGCACGAATACCAACCTGTTACAGATTTTACCAAGTTACTTATTCATTTTGGTCAATATTACTATATTTTTTTTTTTATTACCTCTTAGGCCCGTATTCTAGAATGGCACTTAGCCTGAATCTCGATTTTTTTGAAGACATATTGAATAGAGCGATATGTCACTAACTATACAAATCGAATAAATAGGGAAAAAGAATCTTCTCGGGCGGGACTCGAACCCGCAGTCTTTCCCTTACAGGGGAAATGCCTTGACCAATTCGGCTACCGAGACACGCCCGATGTGATTCCAATTTCCCATCTTATACATCTTCAAGGCGACGGTGGAGTCATCTACCTTACGAACTATCGGAATCAATGAATGATGTTACAATCATTTTTAAACATTGATTTTGATTGATGAAACATTGATGTCAAGTCTATCAATGTGTCTAAACAATCTCTCATCAAATAAATCGCGATTCAGGCTGAGTGTCATTCTAGAATAAGGGCCTTAGTGCCACAGACGGCCTTCCTGATGAAAAGTGGTGCTCTTTGAACGTATGAGACACTAGGGATGATATACTAGTGTTGCCAACCCCTTAGGAACGTTCTAATGCCCTTCTTTTCTTTTGTATATTGTGTGTACTGAGCGTATGGGGTAAGAAGAGCTCCTGAATCCAAACTAACCACACCATCTTGCCAGTAGACTTCTTGCTGAATGACGGATGATTTTCGGGCAGATCAGTCAAATCAATTAAATTATGGAGAAGTAGGAGGACGGAACCCAGACTCCAAAACGCAACATGATCTAGAGGTCTATACTCACGTGAAGATATTAATAATACATGTAGGATTGATAAATATGAATGTTGTATCCGAACGCAAGGACTGAGTGAAAGGAAGGAAGAAGGAGTGTGAGAGAGAAAGAGGACGAATGGGGGAGAGAGTAGACGACGGAAGACGTAAAGAAGAACAAAGTATAATTATTAAGATTGAAAATAAAAGTGCAGTTATCAAGCGTAGGCCGTTAATTTATGTCCTCAAATCCCTCATTTTACATATATTTATGCTTGGAGTTCCTTTTTTAAACTTAATAAAACTAAGAACGTAATTCACTGTAGCTGTTCTTCATTGTAGTTTAAAAAGGTTTATTTTCAACACAATAAAAGTTTAGCATTTAAATAAATCGCGCAAGTAGGAACGTTTGAACGTTGCTATCGAGCCGGCCCACGTACAGGCTCATTCACTAAAGATTTACGCAACAGATAGATCTTATTCGAACCCTTTTCACTCGTTTTATATCCCTAATTCCACGGACGCAATATCAAAACGTAACATGTCTTTTAGATGCCTGAATCGAACAAGTTTTTACGGAATTGATTCCGGATTTTTATTTTACAACTTTATCATTCTCTTTTCAAAAATGTTATTGATACCTTATTGTATTGTGTTATAGTTGAAAATTGAATATTGTGTAGCTTTTCGACCGGTACTTCGTAAGTTTGCAGGATTCGTTCAAAAGTTAGGTGTTGGTTTTGTCCATTTCTCTTCTTCCCTACGACGGCCATAGAATGCTATTTTTAAAAGATTTGCCCAGCTATATTGGTTGTTATGGGAGTTTTATACTAAATATTTATTTGTTGATTTTTATAGCTTTGTATCTAATGCCCGTGATCCCGACCAAAATTCCTGGGATGTTATTGCAGATTATAAATACATCTCTGTATGAAATTTCATTCAAATATAATTAGCCATTTATTTTATAGTACCTAGTACGATTTTCACTAGCTGTTAACCTCTGCTTCGGCTCTATTTGATGCTGATTCTGTTTTTATGAGACACAGAAAGCTATTCTCGGAATATAACGGATAATTACATACTTGCCATTCCGACAACCTGCATGGCGTGGCGGTAGTGAACGCGGGCGCTACGCAGGAGGCGCGGGTTAGATCCCCGCTCAGTGCAAATATTTGTATGCTTATATGAGTATTTGCATTGGTCTGGTCGTGCCTAGGAGAGCACGTTAAGCTGTCAGTCCCGGTTGCCTTACGAACATGTATGGCAGTCGTTACAGGGGAATTGGATGAAATGGCCCACATAGAAGGGCTGATCACCCGCCCGGTCAAATGGCGTCCCCACTAGCAGTAGTACTACTACTTGACATTCCAGACTGTAATCTATGTCTGGGCCAAATTAATCCATATCTGCTTTGCTTAACTAACTATTCCAGCCCAATTCATCCAGATTAGTTTTGTTGTTCTGGCGTAGTACTAATTATATTATTAGGTATTCTGTGGTTCTGGTGTGAAAGAGTAATAGTCTTCAACCCAATTCATTCAAATGACAATACTAGTTATCAATAGTTAACCCTTCAATGTCCAACAGATACTATAGTGGGAATGCTAATAGCATAGGTCCCATTAAAAATAGACACTAGATATTTCAAAAACCATTACTATTTCCAATAATACAGTCTTCTTCTTCTTCGTGTCGATGGCTCATCAATTTCTTAAAATTTGTCGGCCCAATACCTGGCCGCAGCCACAGCATTGTCTGTTGCCCTGCACAGGTCTGCGATGGTATAGGTGGAAGGACACAGTGGGCAAGAGAGCAAGTGTGGCATGGACTGAGATGGGGCCCCGCAGCCGCAGGGTGCTTGTGAGTGTTCTATATAGCCCCATTTTGCCAAATTTGCATTACAGCGGCCAACTTGGGTACGTAGGCGGTTTAATGATTTCCAAGTTGGCCACGGGAGATGGTGTCCAGGTTGCAAGAAGGAGCCTCCCCGCGGCGCAATTGGAAGCAGCTAGACCCGGTAACGCAGGGTCTAGGCTGACCAATCTTTCACCACAATGGCTCGAAATATTTCTGGCTCGAAATAATACAGTATGATGACGAAAGCGAAAAAAGAAATCAGCGTGCGAGCAAAACACCAAACGGTTACAATCGGCAATTGAACGAAATTGAATGTGAACGAGGACTGTCCCGGTCCGTAATGAAATTAATTGACGTCACCAATTGAGCGAACGAAACCAACTGACCGGAAATGAGTATTAGAATATACTGTTATAGTTTTCATGTTTTGTTTTTGATACATCATATAAATATAAGGTGATTTTAAATTAAATGCGTTCGAAGACTCGCCTTTGCTTGCGCATTTATATCCTGTGACGACTTCCAAGCTTCGTGGGTGACCTAGAAAGTGGTGGCTTAGTGACGTAGTAAATGACATGCGTGTCAATGTTCTCAATTTCAGAGTGAAAAAGTGAAGCAGGAAGAGTCTAAAGGCGGACGTTGCTCTGCCAAGATATACGAAATTACGGAAAGGACTAGTTTTCCCATAATTTAGTGCGTTTTGACATTTACAAGAGTAACTGTCGGTCAATTGTTCAATGGCTCAATCTCGAGAGACTCGTCGTCAGTCTGCAAGTGAGGTTGAATTAGATCATGTTTATATTTCATACACATATAAGTAGCTAGCAGCTAGCCAGATGGACTGACGACCTGAAAAGGGTGGCTGGGATGGACTGGATGCGGAAGGCAGAGGATCGGATGAAATGGCGAGAGGCCTATGTCCAGCAGTGGACTGCAGTGGGCTAATGATGATGACATATAATCACGCCTTTATCACATTTCACCAATAATATTGTAGTCGGATTCATGTGATAGGGGGGTGAGCCTATTGCCATAATATTCCGGGCACTATTGTTGACTCGAGTCCACATCTGAGGCTGAGTCTGGGCTGTATACATCTGTCTGATGTTAAACAGCCCTATCCCATAATCGCCTTGAACGACACCGAACCCAAATTCTTTTCTGCCGGGAACCACGTGTTTATAATTCATTTATGAATAATCCTCGACTCTCTCTCTCTCTGGACCATCCAGTCAAACAATATCTTTGGTGCCACATCAATCTTGGTTTAGTAATTATTGCCAGTGCTCGTAATTGGCGCAATCGTTCAGTCCAGCCCCGTGGACGCTCGTCCGTCTTTGGCAGAAGCTGTTTCGTCCAAGAGTTGTAATTGATGGGGACAGGTGATGGGTTCGTGAGGCGAAAAAATGAGGCGTTGTTTTTCATAGTTTAGGATGGTATCTATTTCTATAAGTTTTGAGTCGCTGTGCATTGAGACCTGAAAGCACAGTCAGCATCAGAAATATCTTGATTACGAAGTCTCAAAATGATTTTAAAACTAAGGTATTATGAACAAATTAAACTGTATTATTCCGAACTGAATATGTGTACCAAATATCAAAACAATCCTTTAACAGGATGAGTGGAAAATTAAGGAATAAATATCATTTTGCGCATATCCCTTCGGCCGCGTATGATACCAGAGTTCGGTAACCAGTATCCTAAGAAGAAAAAATGATCCTCATTGGATACCAGTATCCAAGTAATAGGATTTTATAATTCATCGACAACTTTCTGATCTTGAGTGCACATAATATTATAAATGCATAAGCGACTGCCACGCAGGAGGCGCGGGTTCAATTCCCGCTCAGTGCAAATATTTGTACGCATGAATATGGCTATTTGCATTGGTCTGGGTGTTTCTATGTATAATATGTATGTGTTTACAAAAAAAACGTATTTATATTATCCGCATTCTAGATTCCATAACACAAACTAGTTAAGCTTAACATGGGTCTAGATAGCTTTGTGTAGATGTTGTGGAATATTTATAAAAAAAGTAACTGTCTATCAGATCGTTAAGCTTTGACGCCTAAACGACGAATCCGATTAGTATAAAGGTAGATTGGATCTTAGCAAAGGACATAGGCTATATTTAATCACGATTACAGACATCAAGATCCCGAATCATCACTTTCAGACAACCTTGAAGGACTGAGAACGTTCCAAAATCTCAACTAAATACTGTTTACATAGTATATTTTTATTTTACAATAATTATTACGGGAATTAACATGGTATAGGTACATACAATACCTTTGATTTGCCTGACGTTTCGACCAGGTTACACCGGCCGTGGTCACAGGCTGACTGGCGCAGTAGTGCACGCCCGCCGTCTTCGAGTCCGTGAGGTAGTAGGTTTTTCATCTACCCGCACATTCTCAATATATTGCTTTCGTCATGTACCGTCACATACTACACTCACAGTGTCCCTATTATGTAAGTCAACTGTCCGTTGTTAATCCGACTGCGCAAAAAAGCGAGACTGCATGTTTTTATTTGTTTGTATGTAGGTAATACAGTTCCAAATCCTTTCTACCTTCCTATCCATCAAACTAACCTAAAAGTCAATATAAAGCTATGTAATTGATCCACCCTATTATCATTGAATCACAAAACCGTTATTGAATCCACTGCAAACTGCTGGCCAGCATGAATTGACCCCTCAAACCCTTTCACTGCAAAATGTTTTGTACCTAATATGATAACATCAATAGGGTCTAAATGAAATGGTTTACCAATATCGGTCCCAATAGGATTGAATATTGATGCGGCAGATGGCGGCACATTCGACAGATAATTAATATCTCAGTCAGATCGGACATTGTAGTTCTATTTACATATTTGCTACTGTATTATAATGTTTGTCTCTGTGGTGTGATGGAAGTGAATGAGAACTACTACAGGTTCGATACCCGGTTAGTGTAAATATTTATATGAATATGGCTACTTGCATTGGTCTGGTTGCACCTTGGAGAGCATCTGTTCCAGTTGTCATACAAACATCTATGGAGTCCAACAATAGAGTATTTGACTAAGTCGTCGATTCTTCCCAACACCGCTTAAAATGATAGCTTGTTCTGAAAAAATATGCCTGGCAAAATAAAATATTGCATATCTAAACTGAAACTATGACTTTTCATTAGTTGAAATTCCCAAAAAAAGCCAAAATATAAACAATCAAATTCAATTAATATATATATCTTTTTAGATTCCTCATTAAATTTTAAATAACTTTTATTACGAACTATATACGTGTAAACGCAACTGGTGGAGCGCTTATGTACTTTCTTAATTATTTCCCACATAATTTAATTGTATTTCAATTTTGTAATTTAAGAAACCGCTTTTATGAACGAATAATGTTTGAATATTGGCGCTCATTTGTTGACCACTTAGTGTTGAAGAAGGCCAATGGATGGCGCTGTGAACGGATCTTTTCGAACTATATTTTGAGAACGAAGTTTCTATGAGCGAGACTCTCAAGCTTCACGGCTGACGTTCAACCCGTTCATTTTTTAATCAGTTATGACTCCGCTACCGCACCAAACGGAAGTTTGAGTAATTCAACTCCTCGTTTCCTTTTCTGTATAATTCTATAAGTTCCTTTGGCCACATTCTCAAGTCAGTATAAGTGAAGTGTATCGGAAGAAAACGACAAATTCAAGAAAATAACCGGCCGGTCGAAACATACCTACCCACCAGCACGTGCCAGGAACCACGCCTGTCTACAGCTGAATCCTCACGAGGTGGAACTCAGGTCAGTGCCGGTTCTCTTACGTTTTCATTCATAGAAGCGGTCACATGTGTATTTTCTTTTCATTACAACCTAACTGCTGGTCATAGGAGCTTATACGCTCTGTGTGCAAACCACCACTTGGCAGGACTATTTACACGTCCCACCATAATTTATGGTCCTTACGAGTCGGATAGGCCAGTAAATAACATATTCACGTAATTATTGGTGAATAATATTTCTCTCCTATTCATTTAATTAAAAGATTCACGTAATTTTGGTGAATTCTTTCCGCCATCTTAGTTTCATTACTTTCATTCGCTAACAGATTTACGTAAATTATTTGGTAAATTCTGTATTTAAAACGCTAAATCTACGTAATAATTGGTAGATAATTATAATAGTTGGTGATTTACGTATTAATTGGTAAATAATCATCATTCTATTCGCATACGCGTAACTTTGTAGGTACCTATCTAGGTACGTAGTTAGTTACATTCCCGCTCCGCTGTGCTACTTGCGCTATTATATAATAAGCCGTAGTACAATTTTCAATAAAAAGTAGGTATATCTAAACTGTTTGTGTTGAATTACTATTATATTATAGTAGGTACCTTACAGATAATCTTCTTGTTATATTTCAATAGGTAGGTCCTACCTATCGTTGGTTTGCAAACATGTCGTCAGGTCAGCTTATTCTGTTGAATCAAAAGAAGGAATTATTGTTTGCACGCATTACCCGTTGGTATAAATCGTCGAAATCAGTTGTGTGTTTTGACATAACGACGCGATCCAATGAGGAATTTTTGGCCGAGACCGAGAACATCGATGACGTTCGCGATAAGTTCGAGTCGATTGTAGATCAAATAAATAGCTTAAATTTAGCATTAGAACCCCCTGTGGAATCCGACTATTCTTGCCTTGACTCATTTGATGAATTGTATTCGAGAATAAAACGCATTAGAAATAAATTATCTACGCCCAAAGTCAAGGAGGTCGCCTCACGCGGGTCGAGTAATTCGAACGCGTCTGTAGTGAAATTGGAAATGCTTGTTGTTCCGATTTTTGACGGACGCCCTGAAAACTGGAATACATTTTATCAGTCCTTTAAGGCCAATATTCATTCAAACAAACAATTGTCTGATTCGCAACGTGTGCAATACCTATTCTCAAAACTAAACAATGACGCATTAAAGTTCACTGCCGGTATTGTTCCGTCAAGTGAGACCTACAGTATAGTTTGGGACGCCTTGGTCAAGAAATACCAAGATAAACGTTCATTAGGTTCATATTATCTTAATAATATATTAGACTTGAAGAATTGTTCACCTAGTGTGAACTCACTTGATTCATTTATAGGTATATATTCCTCCTCCATCGCCGCGCTTAAAGAGTTAGGTATAAATGATTTAACGGACTTCATGTTTCTACAATGTGCCTTGAGGAAAATGGACACTCTAACCATCCAAGCCTTCGAACTTTCTGTTCGAGGTGTCGATATACCTACGACGCAACAGCTGATCGACTTTGTACAAGATTATGCTAAGATGATTGAACGGTCAAACCCGCGGTCTTCGTCATATGCGAAGTCGTCCACTGCTGGGACGCCACAGTCTAATGATAGGCGTGTACAGCGTAATTCTAAGTCGTTTGTTGTCAGTGTGCCGATTAATAATAAGTCGAATGCGCCCGCCGCAGTTAACGCGTCCTGTTGTTTATGTGGCGGCAGTGACCACCGACACCTGTATAACTGCGCTCAGTTTAAAAATATGCAAAATGCAAAGGCTGGATATGAGTTTGTTAAATCTAAGCGTGGTTGCGTGAATTGTCTAAGCACATTACATAATCTCCCGCAATGTAAAAGTACGTCAGTTTGTTTCTGTCAGAATAAACATCGTAAATTATTGCATTTTTATAATAATGTTAATAATTCGCACTCGCATGCGACGACTGTTGCCGCATCCCCGCCGCCCCAGTGCGACCATGTTAGTCCCACTCCTGAGTCACCGCTCGCTTCAAGCACTGTGCACTCGTATGCTTCTAGCCATAAGGGTGATATTCTCTTGGCAACCGCTCAGGTGTATGCTCGCCCTAAAGGTAGCACTGGAAATAAATCTGTAGTCAGATGTCTAATTGATAATGGCTCACAGAATAACTTAATCACATTGTCCTGTTGTCGTTTATTGAATTTACCAATAATACCGATGAGTAATTCTGTTGTCAAAGGTGTTGGTTCCACTTCGCACCCGATAATAGGCTATGTGTATTTGGACATTGAATCTCGTATTTATGCAGATCATAAGTATACTATACATGCGTTAGTTATGAATAGCCTTACGGATCAATTGCCCTCGCAATTAATTAGGTGTGATCGCGAGTTAAATCTTCGCGATTTGCCGCTTGCTGACTTAAGCTGGAACATTCCAGGAAACATTGATATAGTATTAGGTGCACAGCTCTTCCCGTATATCTACTTAGGAAATAGAGTCGAGTGTGGTCCCAGTGCCCCTTGTGTACTATCAACCGCGTTTGGGTATGTACTTATGGGTGATTACCCACTTAAAGTTGTTGTGCCTACAACCGCATCCTTTTCTGCGCTAGCACTAAATGATTTAGTGCAAAAATTTTGGGAACTTGAGGAAGTTCCTGTGAAGCGCCTATTGTCTCCAGAAGAAACCGAGTGCGAGAATATTTTCACATCTACTGTGACTCGCGATGACGTAGGTCGTTATACTGTTGCGCTGCCGTTCTGCAAGGATCCCTCTGAACTAGGGAACTCGCGCGGCGTCGCTCACCGCCGGTTTTTGTCGCTCGAGCGTAAACTTCGTCAATCACCAACCGTACGCGAAAATTACAATAAGGTTATTCAGGATTATTTAGATAACGGTTATCTTAGTCTCGTTGATGACTCTAATTTGTCTATGGATGGTTATTACATACCACATCACGCAGTAGTTCGACATGACAAACCGATGCCGCGTATTGTGTTAGACGCGAGCGCTAAAACCCACACTGGTCTTTCGCTCAATGATATTTTACATATTGGTCCCAATTTACAGGCAGACCTGTTTTTATTATTATTAAATTTTAGGCTATTTCCTATCGCAATGAACGCTGACATAAAACAACATTATTTACGTATTGGCGTACCTGTTGACCATCGTAAATACCTGCGCATCTTATTCAGGTTCAAGGAAACGGATGAAATTCAGACCTATGTGTTTAATCGACAAGCGTTTGGTCTGAAGTCAAGCCCGTATATAGCTATACGTACTGTGCGTCAGCTGGCTACTGACATGAGTCCGCACTTCCCTGACGCCGCGAAAGTGGCAGAGACCTGTCTGTATACTGACGATTTAGTTCATTCCGCACCTGATGAGGACACTGCTGTACACTTAGCTCGCAACTTGATAAAACTGTTCAAGGCTGGCGACTTTGACTTAGTGAAGTGGTCTAGCAATTCTTCTGTGCTGCTAGACTCACTTCCTGATACTCACCGCAAATCGCTTGAGTTTGATTCATAATTCATAATTTTTTTTTTAATTCATAATTCATTTATTTGCAGAAATGTGGTCAAACATGATGTTACATAAGCATTATTACAGTTCAGCACATTTACCATTCAATGGCATGCAAATATTAACTTAGGCTCTATTTTGAGCTTTACATTAGTCATTCAAAATAAAATTGAAAAAAAATCTAGGATAAAGAATATGAGAATTACATTCAAATACAAAACGCCATGCTTAGTCTTAATAGGATATCAATATCAAAATGTCATAATAGGAATAGGATAGCAATAATAATAAAATAATAATACAGTTATAATGTCCGAGATAATTCACAATGTCCAAAACGAATATAATATTAATGATCACAATAGATATTACAAATTTTAATGTCAATAAATTAAATTAATTTTTAAAATATTCTTCTAGTGAATAAAATGATTTTTCTAAAAGCCATAATTTAAATTTTCTACAAAACCTATTTGTGGGTAAATGTCTAAATTCGTCTGGCACTGCGTTATAAACACGACCACACATGGCTGTACAACTTTTTAAATATACTGTGGTTCTTGGTATCTTTGTCAAGACGATTCTGTCTGGACGTCTGGTATTTCTGGGATACAGATCTTTGGCCTTTTTGAACAGGTGTGGGTGTAGTTTTACAAATTTAGCAGCTTCTAAAATGTACATACAGGTCAAGGTAAGTATACGGTACTCTTTAAAAAAGGGTTTACATGTTTGCCAGGGTGGTATACCAGCTATAGCTCTTACACACTTTTTTTGGGCTATAAAAGCCCTTTGTACTTCTGTGGAATTCCCCCATAAGATAAGACCGTAGTTTAATACGGAAGATATGTATCCGTGGTACGCTGCTAACACTGTTTTTTGGTTAGATGTTTTACGCAGTGTGTAAAGGACATATACAAATCTATTTATTTTGCTACACACTTTATTTACATGGCCTTTCCAGTTTAGATGTCCATCTAGAGTTATACCCAAAAATGAAGTTTCTGTTACTTCCTTTATTTCATATTCCTTATAATTTACCTTTAGATCTTTGTGCATTATCGCACCTGTGTTAAATTGTATTAAATTGGTTTTATTCAGATTCACCTGTAAATTATTATCATTGAGCCATTTAATAATATAATTTATTGTGTTATTTATGTGATTTGAGAAATTTTCAATGTCCGCATGTTTATCACAAGTCATAATCAAAGAAATGTCGTCAGCATACAATATGCAAGGATTTGGAGTAATGTCAGGAAGGTCATTAATATATAATAAGAATAATAGAGGGCCTAGAACACTGCCCTGAGGAACGCCTAGATTATTGCTAATAAAATCGGATTTGTAGGCTGTAAGCTCCTTACTTTCATTAATATTTTGGATCTGTGATGTGTGTTGATGTGTTGATGAGTGATGTTGGCAGTCATGTCGCAAAGGTTTTAGGTCTCTCGTGGGAGCCGTGTGGAGATAATTTTTATTTCACATCCACCTTGGTAGATGAGAAGTGCACTAAGAGAAATATACTCTCTATAGTTGCGCGACTATTTGACGTGCTCGGGTTGGTGGCACCTGTGATACTCTACGCCAAGTTGTTAATTAAGGAACTTTGGCTTAGTAAGAGTGATTGGGATGACCCTGCTCCAGAGCATATACGCTCACGCTTTTCCGCTCTCGTTCAAGAATTAAAATTGCTTGACACATTAAAAATTCCGCGATATATAGGTGTCGAAGTTGATTGCGAATTACGTCTTGTCGCATTTTGTGATGCCAGCCTGAATGGCATGGGATGTGTTATTTATGCACATTGTACCTACCCATCTGGCATTCAAACTCGCATTTTGTGTGCGAAATCAAAGGTCACTCCGACAAAGATTGCTACGCTTGCTCGCTTAGAGTTATGTGCTATTTTGCTTATGTCAAAGTTAATAAGAACTGTACGTGATTCTTATGCATTACGCATTCCCATTACTGACATTTACGCCTTTTCTGATTCCACGATTGGCTTATCATGGGTTCACTCGTCACCACATCGGTGGTCGATTTTTGTTAGCAACCGGGTCGCTCAGTGTCAAGAAAACTTGAACGCTGAACATTTTTATCACGTCGCCGGAGCCATTAACCCGAGTGATTGTCTATCACGCGGCATGCTCCCTTCGCAACTTTTGACTCATGATTTGTGGTGGAACGGTCCAGCATGGATCCATGGCCCCCCTGATGAATGGCCTATTAAGTCATTCTCTCCCGCCAACTGTTCTGACTTACCTGAGCATAAGGCAAATGTGTTGAGTGTGACAACATCAAAACACACAGAGTCGCCATTGTTATGTACATTAGCACAACGTGTTTCTTCTTGGCAGAAACTACTACGCATCATTGCATACGTTTTAAAATTCGCACGATTTAAATCTAAGATCGAACCTCATTCTGTATCAGGATTGTCAATCGCTGAGACGGCATTGATTCTCGCCGTTCAATCAGTTCACTTTGCTGAAGATATAAAATTGATAAAGGCTGAGAAGTCACCCTCGAAGAAGCTGCTGCGTCTTGCAGTCTTCTTAGATGAAGAAGGCATTTTGCGCATAGGTGGCAGACTTTCTAAATCGATGCTTCCATTTGAAGCTAAACATCCTGTCCTTCTCCCTAAACGCGATCACGTTGTTGATCTAATAATTCAGCATTTTCACGTTGTCAATTGTCATACTGGACCTGGACTCCTCATGTCTATCATACGCCAACGCTTCTGGATATTAGACGCTAGAACTGTTATCAGATCTAAGTTACGAAAGTGTAACATTTGCTTTAAATGCAATCCAACGCACCCTACACCAATAATGGCTGATCTGCCCAATTATCGTGTATCAGAAGCCAAAGCCTTTTGTCATACTGGGGTTGATTACGCTGGTCCAATAAAGACCATACTTTCTCGTCGTAGAGGTCAGCATTCTCAAAAGGCATACATTATATTGTTTATCTGCATGGCCACACGTGGCCTTCATATCGAATTGACCAGTGATTTAACCACTGATAATTTTTTAGCTGCCTTTAAACGCTTTATTTCCCGCCGTGGACCCGTTTCGTGTCTTTATTCTGACAACGGATCTACTTTCATTGGTGCGAAGGCACAATTAGATGAGTTATACACGTTCCTATTGAACTCCAATTTTAAAACCGCGCTGTCAAACGAGTTGCTATCTCGGCGTATAGAATGGAAGATGATTCCCCCAAGATCACCTAATTTTGGTGGGATATGGGAAGGAAATATAAAAAGTATGAAAACTCATTTGTTCAGAGTCATAGGTAGTCAATTACTCACATACGAAGAATTGCAAACGGTACTGACTCAAATAGAATGCATTCTGAACTCGCGCCCATTGGGCTTGCTCTCCTCTGACCCTGATCCGGAGGTGTTAACACCCGCACATTTCTTAATGACTACACCGTTGCAATACTTACCCTCGGCTGATCTATCAGATCAACGAATTAGTTTGGTAGATCGAAAAAAATTGCTCGACAACATGATCCACTCCTTTTGGAAAAAGTGGCACGTAGAGTATTTGCACACGTTGCAAGTCAGACAAAAATGGGCTACTCCCGACAAACCAGTAGAAATCGGCACCGTTGTTCTTCTAGAGCAGGAAAATTCTGCTCCGTTGAATTGGCCGTTAGGAGTCATTACTGACGTGTTCAGAGGCTCTGATGACGTGGTTCGCGTAGCAATGGTTAAAACGCGTACTGGTACTTACAAACGCGCTGTAACCAAATTGTATCCTATCCCAACGCAATAACTTACAACGCTAAATAGAATCTTGAACTTTAATTTTTAACTCAAACTTTAAACATACTTTAGATAGAATATTGTTAGTCTAAGTTGTTATTTTAGCTATGTGTATTATTATGTTATACAAATTCACTATGGGCTCTAATCAGCCAGTGTTCGCTTGTTTGTTTCGTAACGTCTTGCGACGTTCCAAAGCCGGGTGCATGGTGGAGCGCTTATGTACTTTCTTAATTATTTCCCACATAATTTAATTGTATTTCAATTTTGTAATTTAAGAAACCGCTTTTATGAACGAATAATGTTTGAATATGGGCGCTCATTTGTTGACCACTTAGTGTTGAAGAAGGCCAATGGATGGCGCTGTGAACGGATCTTTTCGAACTATATTTTGAGAACGAAGTTTCTATGAGCGAGACTCTCAAGCTTCATGGCTGACGTTCAACCCGTTCATTTTTTAATCAGTCTATGACTCCGCTACCGCACCAAACGGAAGTTTGAGTAATTCAACTCCTCGTTTCCTTTTCTGTGTAATTCTATAAGTTCCTTTGGCCACATTCTCAAGTCAGTATAAGTGAAGTGTATCGGAAGAAAACGACAAATTCAAGAAAATAACCGGCCGGTCGAAACATACCTACCCACCAGCACGTGCCAGGAACCACGCCTGTCTACAGCTGAATCCTCACGAGGTGGAACTCAGGTCAGTGCCGGTTCTCTTACGTTTTCATTCATAGAAGCGGTCACATGTGTATTTTCTTTTCATTACAACCTAACTGCTGGTCATAGGAGCTTATACGCTCTGTGTGCAAACCACCACTTGGCAGGACTATTTACACGTCCCACCAGCAACGTAGACCGAGATAAATGCGATATTCTCTTGCACTCCATACATTTGCACTACGCGCTACAGAAGCGTGACGTCACAATTTCGTACGATTTTGTATGGAGCGTTTTCGGGTGGCGCGACAAATTGAAATTTTCAAAATCAAATATCTTGAAAACTATTTGTGGCACGAAAATTTTACTTTTACAGTTCATTATATTATAAGAAAGTGGTCATTTTTCGAAAGTAAAAAAAAAATTTTGTCAAATACCCTATTAGTCTAACTGCAATATTTCGATATCATTCTTCAATTTAGGTTTAGGCGGTCAGCCGCATTACAGTTACACTAGAAAGCCGATCCTAATGTAATGATAACTCATGAGAATAACATAAGTATCTGATTTTGTGAAAATTAATGAAAATTATATTTTCTATAATAACTTTTAAACTCTCGCATTCCAATATACAATGGCATCGGGAACGGCAACGGGAATTAATGCGATCATGGTACAAGTTGTATAGGTACATTCGATTTGTCTGACGTTGACCACTGAGTTAGTCATCCTGTGGCTACGGTCGGTGTAACTTGGTCGAAATCTACCTGTACCATGAGCGCGTAAATTACCGTTAAAATTATTTCTATTCTGAAAGATTACAGTTTATATGGCTTTCTATAATGTTTTGTTTCATATGGAACATTTTCTCAATACACAAAATTTACGATTCTAATAAATCACACAAAACTAACGTTTTTGTTTCTCCCAGACTAAGAAATACCTTTTGAAAGCTGTCAGACTTATTAATAGAAAAGACAAGTGAAACAAAAATATTGCCTATCTACAAAGCTCGAAATTCTTAAGAGATATCTATTTCGATTTTCATAACAAGTAATGGGATGGCGATAACTTATTTCAAAAATATAGATAAAAAATCTATAAAAAAGGACAAAAAAGTGAACTGCTGCGTTGGAGAACTTTTAGATTTTGGCAATCTGTGGTCGCTAGTCTAATTAATTCTCGCTCAACCACAGGTAGGTATGCACCAATAGGTAAGATATTCATAAATGAAGAAGATATTATAGCTTCACAAAATAGGTAATACTCTTTGAAATGCAAGCTGGGTTACATTATGGCGAGTCATACTCAAATTGCAAATACATGAAAAAAAAAGTTATCTCAAAATATTGAATCAAGATAAAAGCAAATAATTTTACTAGATGTTCTAATATGATAAGCTGGTTCAACTGAGGTGGTAATATCAACTTCTATTATTACAAAACGCGAATGTCATATGTACTTTTCAGGTGGGCTGTATTTTTAATACTTAGGAGTAAAATACAACAAATATAGAATTCTTTTATTTATATTATATAAAATGAAGAATGTATTTTCAATTCTGCATTTTGCGTAGAACGTTAATAAATTGTAACTGAAACTGCTGAAACTAACAAAAAAGTATTTTATCAATGTTACGGACCCAGTCTCGCAGCAGCATTAAAACTTCAATTTAAAAAGAGAGAAATATGCATTCTATTTAAAAAAAAACCTTTATAATTCGAACGCAGCAAAAGTTTAATATGAACTTATGTTACTTACGAAGATTGTTTTCGTTCAGAAGTCTGAAGAAGAGCCTTGAAGGCCAAAAATGCTATTTGTCTTTCTTTTTAAATAGCCTTTATATCTAGTATCTTATTTTCGCTTTAAGGTGATTGTACTCTCTCTCTCCCTTCTATAATATATAATTCTTTACTGCTGAATTGAAAAGGCTTTTGCTCAATATAAATTAATAAATAAATATGCTACAACATTCTACATAAAACTACCTAGGCCCATAGTAAGGTTAGCTTGTGTTATGGAATCTAGAATGCGGACAAACATACTTAGATACTTTTTTTTTGTAAATACATACATAATATACATAGAAACACCCGAACCAATGCAAATAGCCATATTCATGCATACACAAATTTGCATCGAACCCCCGCCCCGCCTCCTGCGTAGCGGCCGCGTTCACTACCGCCACATTACAGAGGCTATCAAATCAATCCGTTAATTTTATTTTATTTGTAAGTATAATAATATCTTAAAAGTACAAAGCATTTTAGTATCGAGATATCTCTTTCCATGTTGGTTTAATACTAAAATATAAGGGCTTACTATATTTATTGAGGTGAGGTGAAGCAGATTCAACGATTTTCATTCATCCATGAACGTAATTTAAAACGAAACGTCATACAATTCAAAGGTAGTTCTTCAGCCATGATATTCTGCGTCTGCCAATACTGCTATTACCTTGTATCTTGCCCTGGATGATGAGCTGCAAGAGCTGGTACTTGGGATTTCTCATAATGTTTTTTGTTTCTTTTTAAAAGATTATTACAACCAAAATTACTAATATTCCCTCTAAACCCTCCAACTAAGCTAAATTGCTTGTGCTAGGAGTGGGTTCACGTCGGTAGTGTAATGGCCAGGAAACCGGGACCTCTCGATCGTAAGGCCAACCCCTTAACCACTAAGCTAGCGAGATATTCCGATTTCCTTACTTTTACTAGTACTGCCTGTAATATAATAATAATAATAATAATAATCTTTATTGACATTTAACTGTTGTACAAATAATTAAGGATCCGCTGACTCCTGCGCTAGTCGAAACTGTGTTGCAGGAGGCAGAGTCTTCCCCTCGTATTTAGTTGGACACAATTACAATTTTAATGTCAGTGAAGAATAATAGAAAAATAAACAAAAAAAAACAAGATAAACTATTTTGTACCAGTGCATGTGTGTGTGTGTGTGTGTATGTGTGTGTGTGTGTGTATGTGTGTGTGTGTGTGTGTGTGTGTGTGTGTGTGTGCGTGCGTGTGTGTGTGTGTGTGTGTGTGTGTGTGTGTGTGTTAGTGTGTGTATAAATAAATGTCAGAGGTTTCATATGTAGGAAATTTTTACGAGGTCCTCGGTAGTGTCATAATCAAATTCTTTTAACCATGTACTTACAGCTTTTTTCATTGCATTATTATTTACTTTATTTATTTTTTTTATTTTATTACATTTATTGTACGTGTGTGGCGCTAAGCAGTTATAGTGTCTCTGTGCAAATGTTGTCCTGACCAGGGGTATCGGGTACCGTTGAAGTCTTCTTTTTTGTACCTGAGAATCTTGAAAAGTTATCTTATGGTATCTTCGCATTATTTGGTAGATATACAGTTTCCTCACAGATAACACATCAGCCTGCTGGTATAAAGTAGTTGTGGGATATCTATATGGTAGGAATAGAAGGACTTTTAGTATTGCACGCTGGGCTCGTTCGACATCTTCCATTAAGGTTTTTGCTGCACCCCCCCAAGCACAGATACAGTATCTAATGATGGACTCGCACAGTGCTTTATAGGTGTGTATAAGAAGTTGGGGGTCAGCCACTGTTCGCAAATTCTTAAAAATGTATATTAGTCTTCTGATCCTCGTCATTGTAGATTCAAGATGAATGTGCCAACTCAGGTGGTTGTCCAATGCCACACCTAGATACTTAATAGAGTCCACTCGCTTAAGAGCTGTGCAATCGCACTTAATGAGTTTATCTTCCCTGTTACATGGGAAGGTATGTATTTGGAGAGTGGAATCTACAATAGGTTGACCAACATCTGTAATGCTGAAACATACATACTTGGTCTTAGACGTATTTAGTGTAAGGAGACTATCCTCCAGCCATACAGTAACTTTAGCCAGTCCTATTGCAGCTTTCTTAAATACAGTATTCCATGAGCGATCATGGAATAGCAGAACGGTGTCATCAGCAAACATTAATAGATCCATTCCATCCAAAGTAGCGACACTGCATAAGTCATTAATATAAATGAGGAATAATGATGGACCAAGCGTGCTACCCTGGGGAATGCCATATTTGCATTTGGACTCGTCACTCTCACAGTCACCCACTCGAACACGTTGAGATCTATGGGTCAGATAATCTTTGAACCAGTCAAAAGCAACCCCCCTTATACCAACATTCTCCAAACGTGTTAACAAAATTGGAATCGAAACAGTGTCAAACGCTTTTTGTAGGTCTAAGAAGACCCCCAAACATTTTTCACCTATGTCTAGATAATTAACGATAGATGTTGTTGAAGTTAGAACAGCGTCTTCTGTTGATTTTTGATGTCTAAAACCGAATTGAGAGTCACTAAGAATTTTATTTTTTTCCAAATATGACATCAATCTTTTGTTGACTATTTTTTCTAGTATTTTAGATAGTGCTGATAGAAGGGAAATAGGGCGGTAATTTGTGGGCTTACATCTGTCCCCAGCTTTAAAAACTGGACAGACTACTGCTTTTTTAAACATAGCCGGGAAAACGCCACTTTCCAGGCTCAAGTTGCACACGTAAGCAATCGGAGGGGCAAGTGACCCGACGTTTTGAATTAGGATGTCAGAAGTAATTTTGTCCCATCCAGGAGCACTATTCTTTTTAAGTCCTAGAATCACATTCCTCACCTCGCTTGGGTCTGTGAGCAACAATGCCATAGAGTTCATCGGACCAGTATCTCGTTTGGCTTCGCGTGCCAATTCTTTTTCAGATTTACCCATTACGTTAAGCAAGTGATAAGCCAGTTTACTTCCAACTTCGGTAAAGTAAGTATTTACCTTATTTAGAGCGTTAACTGGGGTATCATCTATTCTGAGCAGTTCATCAGGTATTTCGTTTTTTCGTTTTATATCACATACCTCTTTAATAGTTTTCCAAGTCTCCTTAATATTACCCTTAGCAGAATGCAATCTTGCCCTATAGTATTCCTTTTTTAACTTTTTAATAATGGAATTACATATATTCCTATATGATTGGTATTTATGAAGTAGTTCATCATTGCTACTCTTAGACTGAGAAGCGGCTTTATGTAGTTTATCCCTTCTTCTTATGCATTTAACTACTCCTATAGTTATCCAGGGTTTTAACGGCCTGTTTCTGTTAGTGGTTTTCATAATCTTTGTGTTATTCGAGACGACATTTAACAATTTGGTAATTAACATTTCACTTGCAATATTAGGATTAGTATTTTGATAGAGAAATATCCAAGACTCCAGAGTAAGTGCTTCGTGTATCGCTTTATAGTCAAGTTGTACTTTGGTTTGCGTCAGATTTTTTCTTATCACAGTAGAACTGTTAATGTATAATAAAATAGGAGAGTGGTCCGTCATTAGTCGTTTGAATACTACTGATTTCCAACAATAGGAGCACTTAATCATGAAGTGGTCAAGACATGTCTTTTCCATACGTGTAGGTATGGTTATACCTTGTTTAAGTCCGTATATCGCCATAAGGTTAAAATAATTGTTTGGTGGTTTTGAGTTTGTCGGTAGGGTATTAATATTTATATCGCCTGTGAAAATAATATTTTTTGTTCGTATGTTGTATAGGATTTTATCAAGTGATTCTATGTATTTATTGGTATCCGTATAACACGGCGGTCGATAGGAGCAGACTATTGTATAGTCCGGATTGATACTAACTACAAGAAAGTTGCCTTCCTGAGACTCGGGTGGTTCATACGCACTGCTTGTAATGTCGCTACGCACATAAACAACAACGCCATCGTTTTGGTTCAACCTCTTCAAACTCCAGTATTTGCTATAATTCGTGATGTCTGGAGGCGGATTATCAACATCCGTCCAACCAAATATTTCCAGGTTTTTACCATTAACTTATATCATAAGAACGTAAAAGTTATTATTTAACAGATATGAAAGTCACCAGCAGCGGTATAAACATGAAATTTCAAACACGATTCAATCTTTCTATCCATTGTTGGGAATCCTCCGCAGTACAATAACAACAATATCTTATTCTACGAGTGCGTGGTCAGTTACAATACTAAGAACAATCACAATAGCATTGACTGAACCGTTATTATGAGCTAAACTGTTATACAACCGCTCAGCGGTATTGACTTAAAGGCAAAATTACGTGGCTAGCATATGTTATTGGTTGTTCATTCATTTGAGACATGGATGACATGTGAAGTGTGACAACAAACATGAATAACCATAGTAATACATACATACAAATAAATAAAATTGGAGTGTCTGTTTGTAATATTAAAATAACCGCTTTCTACTACATGCATATGAACGAGCTTCGGAGTTCTTGCAGGTAAATGCTGGCGTGCCGCAGGGTTCCGTTTTATCTCCCATTCTCTTTCTTCTGCATATCAATGACATGCTCTGTGACGGAAACATTCACTGCTATGCAGACGACAGCACCTTACATGGGAGTTATCACGCACATCCTGCGGCCAAGCAGTCTGATATCGCGGAAAAAAGGCAGCTTCTTGTCACAGAGCTGGACCGGATCCTGGACCACATTTCTCAATGGGGCGCTAGGAACCTGGTCGAGTTCAATGCCTAGAAGACCCAGGCATGTGCGTTTACAGCTAAGGTATCTCCTTTCCTTCCCCTTCCCACTCTTCAGAGCACACCACTGCCACTGCAGGATCACCTCACTATCCTCGGTATGGATGTTCGCTGCAAACTGAATAACAAAAACTATATCGAGAGTATCATCAAATCAGCCTCGCGTAAACTCGGAGTCCTGAACAGAGTGAGACGTTTTTTCACGCCGGAGCAGCGGTGTCTTCTATACAAGACCCAAATTCGTTCCTGCGTGGAATACTGCTCACATCTCTGGGACGGCTCCGCAAAGTACTTATTAGATGCTCTCGACAGGTTGCAGCGACGTGCGGTCCGCATTATTGGGGATCCTGAGGTCACGAACACCCTCGAGCCTTTGCAGATGCGTAGAGATGTTGCGTCTTTGGCAGTTTTCTACCGTCTCTACCATGGTGAATGTTCTGACGAGCTCTTCCAATTAGTCCCACCCTCCCCTTTCCTTCACAGGACGACACGTGCAGGGCTAAGATGTCATCCATTTACGGTGCAGAGTATACCTGCTAGAACCAAGCGTTTCAGTGATTCATTCCTATGCCGCACCACTAAGACCTGGAATTCCCTGCCAGCTCACGTGTTTCCTTCTTCCTACAGTCCCGGGTCCTTTAAGCGGGGCGTGAAAAGGCATCTAATGAGGCCGTCAAGCTGAGTGCCACCACTGTTAACATGGTAAATGTTTACGATGGTGACCCTCTTTCCGAGACTTTGCCTTTAGCTTAACATCAGGCGAGGTGAAGTCAAATTGACGTGTCCAATATAAAAAAAAAAAAAAAATTATATACGGTACACATAACAAAATATATATTTTTAAATTTTTAAAATAAACTGATTTTTTTTATTAAGTACATTCCACGCGGACGAAGTCGCGGGCACAGCTAGTTCATACTAAGATTATAAATGCGAAAGTAACTCTGTCTGTCTGTCTGTATGTTACACTTCCACGCCTAAACCACTGAACTGATTTTGATGAAATTTGGTATAAGGGTAGATTAAACCTTGAGAAAAGACATAGGCTATGTTTGGTTGCGATAACCGACATCAACGCTGGCGGAGCCGCGGGCAAAGCTAGTAGAAACTATAGGAAAAAATAGCGGTTCCGATTATTTCCTACCCAACTAACTAATTCTTGAGCCGTTAAGAAATAAAATAGTTGATCGGTTTTCAGTTCATTGGTTTAGTTGGTCCGCTTGGAAGAACCCGATGATTTGATAATTTAGTACTGTATAATGTCTCTAGGAAATTGTACTCATTGAATTAGATGAGAGAATTATGTTCAGAAGTTGAGAAAAATCAATACAGGCTTTCCGCTCCACTCTCACCTTTGCCTTCTAACCTAGTCTATCTAAATCAAATAGCGCGAGGTGGACACTACGCGTCTCGACATAGATAGATATAGTATAGAAGAGTATGGCAGAGGTATCTAAACACCTGCTGTTTCAATGAAAAAGAAAAATCTTTTGGGCCTTTTAAACTTCGGGATTTTGAATAACATAAAGTTAACTTTGAATGAATTTTTTATAGCATTTATTATGCTAACTGTTAAGTTCGAAAAACATTGGAAAAAATGAAATGCTCAAGTGAGACTCGAACTCACGACCTTTCGCTTACAGGGCGACTGCTCTGTCAACTGAGCTATTGAGCACCACTTGAATCATTCCAAATTTTCCTTCTCTTTATATCCGTCTATAAGGGCGACGGTGCAGCCATCTACCAACATTCTTACGAACTGTTGGAAACAATGAATGATTTTTCAACCATTTTTAAACATTGAATTTTGATGACTGCGCCCAAATATTTGAATGAATTTTTTATAGCATTTATTATGCTAACTGTTAAGTTAAGTTAACTTTCAACTTTTCGCTTAATCCAACAATATTTCCAGAATTATTCCACAACTGTAAGTGCAGTCGATATCATAAAGTGTGACGCATTACACATGAATATATTTGTGTTACTACATAATATGCAAGCCCATGCATTATGCATAGGGGATCATCGCGGCTAACGCTTAGACTAAGGGAGACTGCATATACGTCAACATTGACGGTGAGAAAATGGATCGATAAATTGAAACTTCATATAATTGAAACGGTTGCATGCAAACTTAAGAAGTTTAGAGAAGAATGAACTTATTCCCTGATTTTTAGACCTGTTACACTTACCAGATTGAAAAAAAAGGTGCGTACCTGGAACCAAAGTATTTTAAGTTAATTTATAGCATAGAAATCAAAGAACACATTTCTTGCACTAATATTGCCCACCTACGTCATAATATTGTTACGGGAGACGGGTAACGGGATTGGAAACAAACAACTTCGTATTTGAGACCGCTTTATTTTCACACCCCAACAGCCAAATCTCGAACACGACACTTCACGACGCGACTGTACCACACGATGCACTTCTGCACTTTAGTCTTATTCGCAACACTCACAGCGCGACTGTACTGCAAGGTTACTGCGCTTTCACGACACTCACAGCGCGACTGCACAATTACTGCACTTTTCACTATTTTCTTCTCTTTTCTTCCTTTTCCCTTCTTTCTCTTCTTCTGTTCACTTTGAACTCCCAAACTTAACTGTCCTTTCTCGGCTCTGACAGCTCCTTTTATACCCTGAATTTCGATCGTCTTTTCGATATTCATTTTATTATTTCTCCAGAATTTTCTATGATCTCCCAGAAGAGCTAAACTATAATTTCGATCTTCATTTCGTTTCTCATTTTCATTCTTCCAGAATGTTCTGCTAATAACTAGAAGATTTTAAATATAGAATCTTCTGTTACTTTTACCAAATAAAGATTTAAATAAATTAGAAAATCACAAAAACCACATATCGTGTCATCGGGATTCGATCCGTCGACCTTCTTTTTGGCAGGCGAGGTCTAAACCGCTCAGTCACAGCTGCTATTGACAATAAGTTCGAATTTATCGTTCCGATGCTTTGACATGTTACGTCACATTCGTAACACTGCCCCCTCCTATGACATGCTCGTCCCGAGCATCGTTAGAGCCATAATATCGGGCGAGTCTATCGATGTGAACAACTTTAGCGGAACTTCTCGGCGATTTTTGAATTCTGTAAGTAACGTCATTAATTTTTGTTATCACTTTATAAGGTCCTTCCCAACTTGGCTGCAGTTTCGGAGATAATCCTTGCTTCCGTACTGGGTTATGAAGCCACACTAGCGATCCTTCCTCAAAACATCTTAAATTTGAACTTCTGTCATATCGTGTTTTCATTCGTTCGCTGGCCTGTAAATTGGCTTCTCTCATGTATCTGTGAACTTTATCCATTCGTTTCCTTAATACATCCGCATAATCTGTTATACAGCTAGGTGAGTCAGGAGGGCATCCGGTGAGGAGTTCCGCCGGTAGCCGAAGCTCTCTGCCAAAATTTGCATGGGCCGGTGTTATGCAAGTGCTTTCATGAACCGCTGTACGATACGATAACAGAAATAGCGGAAGATATTCGTCCCAGTTTCTTTGATGTGAATCGACTATCTTCGCCAAGTGCTGCTCCAACGTTCTATTGAAACGTTCCACCATGCCATCTGACTGTGGCCGATAAGGTGTCGTTCGCGTCTTGTGTATTTTCAAAATCTTACAAACTTCCTGAAACACTTGCGATTCAAAGTTTCGTCCTTGATCACTGTGAATTTCAAGAGGTAGTCCGAATCGGCAAAGGACTTCATTCACTAGTTTAGTTGCCACTGTTATTGCTTCTTGATTTGGCACCGCGAACACCTCTGGCCACTTAGTAAAATAGTCCATCACCACCAATATGTAACGGTTGCCGTTCGTTGATACAGGAAAGGGTCCGGCCATATCTAAAGCTATCCGTTCCCAAGGAGCACCGACATTATACAACTTCATACTAGCTCGACTTCGCGTCTGTGGTCCTTTAACAGATGAACATGGTTCACATTTCCTGCACCATTCTTGGACATCTTCCTTGCAATGCAACCAGTAAAAATGCTCTCGTATTTTCAATAGAGTTTTTCTAGCTCCAAGATGTCCGCCGGAAACCCCATCATGAAAAGCTCTTAGTATTTCTGGAACCTTTGCCTTCGGTACAATTACTTGCAAGTGTGTACTATCTCTTGAAGCACTCTCCCATTTACGACATAGTAGGCCATCTTGAAGTATCAAGCTATTCCATAACGCCCAGTAACTCTTAGTGGAGGAACTCAATCCAGCAACTTCATTCCAACTTGGACGAGGAGAAGAATTTGTTAACCATTCTAGTATTGGCTTCAAGTCGTCATCTTCTTCTTGCGATTTTCGCATGACGTCATTACTCCACCTCTCATTGAATGAATCCATTCTTATAACACGTATATAGGTCTGTTCCTTTCCCTCTTGTCTTTCGCAATGTTTACAATCATTGTCACAAGGTCGGCGTGACAACGCATCGGCGTTTCTATGGGAACCACCGCTTCGATGTTCAATTACGAAGTCGAATTCTTGCAATTGTTCGATCCATCGTGCGACTTGTCCTTCGGGGTTTTTGAACTGCAGAAGCCACTTCAATGCCGAATGGTCCGTTCTGACTAGAAACTTCCGTCCTAATAGATATTTCTTGAAATGCTGTAACGTTTTCACTACAGCCAGGAGCTCTCTTCGCGTAACACAATAATTTCGTTCAGGTTTTGATAGCGTTTTACTGAAGTACGCTATGACAACCTCCTGATCTCCTTTTCTTTGTGACAATGTTCCACCTATGCCTGTATTACTGGCATCTGTGTCAACAACAAACTGATTTCTTCCATCAGGATATCCCAAAATAGGGGTTTCGCAAAGCTTCTTCTTGAGATCTTCAAAGGCAGTTTCACAATCTGCATCCCATACAAAAGTTCGCTTCTCCTCTGTAAGTCTATGTAGTGGCTTTGCGATGACCGCAAAATTCTTAACGAAACGTCGATAATAAGAGCAGAGGCCCATAAAGGCTCGCACCTGAGTCTTATCCTGTGGCACCGGCCAGTCTTTTACGGCAGATACTTTTGCGGGATCTGTTTCTACTCCGCCTTCAGAGATAACATGCCCCAAATAATTGACTTGTCTTTTGAAGAAGCTGCATTTCTTTAGATTCAATTTTAAGTTTGCTCCCCTAATTTTACTCAGCACACTTTCTAACTTCTTAAGGTGATCGTCGAAATCTCGTCCCACAATAATGACGTCATCGAGGTATACCAGGCAAGCTTCTCCTATTAATCCTGCAAGAACTCGCTCCATCAATCTCTCGAACGTCGCTGGCGCGTTGCAAAGGTCGAAGGGCATTACCTTGAAATGCCAGAGTCCTTTACCGGTAGAAAATGCAGTCTTCTCTTTATCTTTAGGATCCATCTCCACCTGCCAGTATCCACTTTTAAGGTCCAGCGTAGTAAACCATTTCATTCCACTCAAAGTATCTAGTGTGTCATCTATTCTTGGTAAAGGATAACTGTCTTTCTTCGTAACGTCATTCAATCGGCGGTAATCGATGCAAAACCTAGTTGTACCATCCTTCTTCTTGACTAAGACAACTGGAGAACACCAAGGACTAGAAGAAGGTTCTATCACTCTATTTCCTTCCATCTCTTTAATCATATTCCCAACTTCTTCTTCCTTAGCGAAGGGAATTCGTCGAGGTCGTTGACGGATTGACAGTGCATCGCCAGTGTTAATTTGATGTTTCACTAATCCAGTCTTCCCGATGTCCCGTTCTCCTTTAGAGAAAATGTCAGCAAAACGCCTCAACAAATTTTTAGCTTTCACTAACTGCATTGCTCCCAAATCTTCTTTACAGTCAAGAAACACTTCAGTCAGATCTATTTTCCCTGATGAGATATTGGTCTTTTCTTGGCAACTCCTTAACCACTCTATTTCTTCAGCGACTCCAATCAGAGTGCCCCTTTTTAAGGTCTGTACGTCACCACTCAAATTAAGCACTGGAACTAGCATGTTTTTAGACACACTGACTACCGTTCTAGCTGGTAACCACGAATTATCATCTTCTGTCTTTTCAACAACCAAATAACGCCGGCTATTGTTACTTGAATTTTTACTCATTGTTATTGGTACAAGTGTCTGAGTTCTAGGTGGAAGTCTGGTATCTTGAAGGCAGTAGACTTTACCACCACCACCACCTCCTTTCATAGGCACCTCAGTTACTCCACATTTGATGACTCCATTTACAATATCAATTTTGCACTGATGATATTTCATAAAGTCCAACCCAATTATACAGTCATCCACTATATCAGCTATTACAACTTTCTGCCAAAAGAGTTTGTCACCCATCTTAATTGCCACAATCCGTTCTCCTCTCACAGGTATGCGCTGACCAGTAGCTGTAGTCAAATGTACAGGTTCTCCCTGGATCTGACTCTTCCCACAGTTCTTCATTATCTGTGAACCAACTACCGTACGCGATGCTCCAGTGTCTAAAGTTAACTGGCATGCAGTTCCATTTATCCTTCCAGCGACGGTTAGACTATTCCCATCTGTGCTTTGGTAAATCTTAACTTTTGGGGCTTCTTGTCCACCGGCCAGCGCCCACCCCCTAAGCCTGGCCGGAACTAGTTTTCCGCCGTCTCCGACGCTTGTATTTCCGCGTCGACTCCGGTTCTTACTGTCATACGGTTCGGGCACGTATTTCTTAAGTGACCTCTTTCCCCGCATTGATAACAACGGGGAGCGAAGTTCCTTCGACCACCTCTTGTTCAGGCGTCGTCACTCTTCTCACACGCATACCTCCATATTCACCACGGACGGCCTCTACTTCTAGCGCATGCGCCACGGCTTCCTTAACTTCCGGATGATGGGCCAATCGTACTGCAGCTCTCACTTCCCTATCGCGGATACCATCAACGAAAGTTTGTAGCAGCATCCGGTCGATGAAAGTCGTGGGAGAGGACTGGTATGCCTTCCTCACAAGCTTTTCAACTTCCAAGGCCCACTGTTGCAGCGTCTCGGTAGGCTTCTGCACCCTGTCTCGGAGTTGGGCTCGGAATACGTGTTCAAGATGCGCATCACCGTACCTCGTTTCCAGAGCCTCAACAAGCTCCTTGTATGAAGCGTCACTTTCTATAGCCTCCAACACCGTCGCAGCCTTATCTCTTAACGCTAAGGTAAGGCCGGTCTTTGCTTGTTCTTCACTCCAGCCGTTTAGTTGTACTACGGCTTGAAACTGCCTCTTGTATGCAGTCCAAGAAGATGTTCCATCATATGGAGGCACCTTGAAGATTCCTCCCGACGAGACTACGGAAACAGGCGTTGTTGTACAGGAAGCCTTGATCTTCCGTAGGTCCCCCTCGACAGATGTGATGCGCGCTTGATGGTCAGCCAGCATCCTTTCATGGTTCTCTACTGTTTTTTGGACCTCTTCTACCTTTTTGATGGTCTCCGTGACAGCTGAGAGAACTCGTTCCCCCATCGCCTGTAGTTGTTCCTCCTGACGGCGCGCTTGCTCCTCCTGACGTCGCGCTTGCTGCTCCTGCAGGCGTGATTGCTCCTCCTGACGGCGCGCTTGCTCTTCCTGCAGAGCGCGCAGCTGTTCCTCCTGACGGCGAGCTTGCTCCTCCTGACGGCGTGCTTGCTCCTCCTGACGGCGCGCTTGCTCCTCCTGAAGAGCGCGCAGCTGCTCCTCCTGACGGCGCGCTTGCTCCTCCTGACGGCGCGCTTGCTCTTCCTGAAGAGCGCGCAGCTGCTCCTCCTGGCGGCGCGCTTGCTCCTCCTGAAGAGCGCGGAGCTGCTGGAAAAGTGCACCCATGTCCGTCAGTGAGAGCGACGGTGCACTTACTGGTTCCGGTGTATCTGGGGCACGCGCAGGGGCGGCAGAGGTTCCTTCGCCAGCCTCATCTCGACCTCTCGCGACGTCAGCGTGTGTGACTGCCGGGTTTGCGTCCCCTTGTTCCCGCGCCGCTGATCTGGAGCGCGTGTTGGGGCGCTCTCGGTCGTCTCTTGGTGTGAACGGCATCGTTTATTCCAATCCCACTTCTGACACCAATGTTACGGGAGACGGGTAACGGGATTGGAAACAAACAACTTCGTATTTGAGACCGCTTTATTTTCACACCCCAACAGCCAAATCTCGAACACGACACTTCACGACGCGACTGTACCACACGATGCACTTCTGCACTTTAGTCTTATTCGCAACACTCACAGCTCGACTGTACTGCAAGGTTACTGCGCTTTCACGACACTCACAGCGCGACTGCACAATTACTGCACTTTTCACTATTTTCTTCTCTTTTCTTCCTTTTCCCTTCTTTCTCTTCTTCTGTTCACTTTGAACTCCCAAACTTAACTGTCCTTTCTCGGCTCTGACAGCTCCTTTTATACCCTGAATTTCGATCGTCTTTTCGATATTCATTTTATTATTTCTCCAGAATTTTCTATGATCTCCCAGAAGAGCTAAACTATAATTTCGATCTTCATTTCGTTTCTCATTTTCATTCTTCCAGAATGTTCTGCTAATAACTAGAAGATTTTAAATATAGAATCTTCTGTTACTTTTACCAAATAAAGATTTAAATAAATTAGAAAATCACAAAAACCACATATCGTGTCATCGGGATTCGATCCGTCGACCTTCTTTTTGGCAGGCGAGGTCTAAACCGCTCAGTCACAGCTGCTATTGACAATAAGTTCGAATTTATCGTTCCGATGCTTTGACATGTTACGTCACATTCGTAACAATATTTTATTAATTTATGCTATTGCCAACACGCAAATGACTCGATGACACAAGACATTACGAATTTTATAGAAATAAAATAAGAATGTAGGACGGACTCTATTTAAGTGCCTCTCTATTCTTTTATACAGTGTACCTTATACGTCAGTGAATAAATCTTTTTTCTTTCTCTCTTTTCTTCTTTCTTTCTTTAAATAATATTTCTTACTTCGCTACCAAATACCAGAATATAATTTAGCAGCTTTGTGCAAATTTTATTAGACGTGTTAGCGTAATTATGCAACAAACATAATTATCCATCCAAATTTTTGCAGCAGACTTTACGTAGCAGTAAGACCTCCGCTAAACACTATCCGGTTCTTCCAGATCCGGCAAAAACACCGGATAGTGTACACTCTCCATAACTAATAGCATGCGTCGCTATGGTGAAACGCATCCGGTCATATTTCGAACGGTATTAAGAGTTATGGCCGCATTTTTATTCATAGAGCAATTTTTGAAATCCTTTCTTGGACACTCTTGGATTTTAGGGGTATGGAATTGCAGCCCTCATTGGGGTGCGGCTGACCTTTTGGTGGTCATAAAGAGCAAACTGGAATGAGTTTCATATGTCTGGTTTTAGAAAATTATAGTGGGGTCCTTATGTGCAATATGTGTATGCCTATATAGATAGAGATGTGTTGAAATAAAACCATTTGCAAGGAATTATGTAGCTGTTGTTATTTTTATACCAATACTCAACTGGAAATGCAGTGGTTGGAATGCAGTTTGGTACAGTTATCGGTCGTATCGACTGACGCAGATTATCACCGGGCACGGGTGCTTCAGGAGATATCTGTGTCGGATCGAAAAGGAGCCAACGTCCGAGTGCCATCACTGCGACGCGAGCGAGGACACGGGGCTGCACACGCTCACCGAGTGCCCGGCATGGGCCGAACCGAGACGGGAGCTAGTGGCAGCCCTGGGAGTGAGAGTTCTCACCCTCGCCACCCTGCTCACAGCAATGGTCCGCTGCGCGGACGCGTGGGCGGCCGGCGTCTCCTTCAGCGAGCAGGTAATGGTCGTGAAGGAGACGGCGGAGCGGGAGAGGCGGCGCGAGCGAGAAAGACTCGCGGATCGCGCCGCCCGCGCGCGCAGGCAACTCGGGCGTCGGAGGGCACTGACTGACCTCCGTCCCCCATGGGCGCGGGCCTGGGGGTGACGGGTGGAGCCGCCTGTCACCCCAGCAGAAGCAGGCCACGGCGGCGGCGCGCTCAATAGCGCGCCTCCCCATTCCGGGGGCGAGTTGGGGACACCGTTGTCCCCCCTCCTGAGGAGGGCCAGACCGTAAGGGATGGCCCTGGGTCAGCCGGGGTGCGAGGGATATGTCTTTGACAACCTCACCTCCGGCCTAGCACCAAGACCCACCATCGGCGTGCGGTTTTAGTCGGTTCGAGTCCGACATAACCTCCCCTTCCGGCTCCGGCAGGGGGGGTATCCGAGGGGATTTCGGCACGGAAAAAAAAAAAAAAAGTTACAGTTATCGGAATAAATCAACATCAATGACAGAATGAGAGCCTGCGACTAGTTTCTTTCTAGAAGTAGGTATATTCTGACCAACTGAGCTACCTAGACAAGTCCCATTATTAATAACTAGCTTTTGCCGCCCCGTGGATGTTGGTTAGCGCGACCAAACATAAGCCTATGTCCTTTCTCAAGATGTAATCTACCCATGTACCAAATTTCATCAAAATTGGTTCAGTGGTTTAAGCGTGAAAGCGTAACATACAGACAGACAGACAGACAGACAGACATACAAACAGACAGACGTTACTTTCGCATTTATAATATGAGTATGGATTCTTTTATGTTATATACGCTTAGAAACGATGCTGGAGCTATCTAGCAATACGAACTAGCATAAACAATGTTACTCGTATTATGTTGCAATCATTTTGTAAACATTCTTTTTAGATCGCTTGGCTACATCGATTTAGTAAAATAAATTGTAAGCTGTCTTATTGTTGATCGTGAGAAGTTATGTCATATTAGTAATGGAACAAATGGCCAGGAAGTCCCGGAACCCGTGATCACCACTTGAAATATCTCATTGCGGATGATACCTACTATCCTGTTTCATATAATTAATCACTCTCAACTGATATTGAACACTGATCACCTTTTTAAAGTCTGAGATTGTTCACCGGAACATTTAATCAATACTTAAACTCTAATAAACGTTGAAAGCGCTCTCAGAATTAATCAAAATAACCCTTCAAACGCTCCGAAAACTTAACAGAGCCATCGAGATCTTAAATCGTTTAGAAGGGGCCCCATATTGAGTTATCCAGCGGTTAGACATAAGTAATAATGTATGGCAAGGGTGTAGGAACATTGGCGTTTTAGACCCCGATACCGGTTCGATAGAGACGGCCTCAGCAACGAAGGGTTAGTACCGACAGAATATTAGTGAGCTATCAATTTCGGTTATTTGTTGGTGGCCGTTTTGGTCATGCTCTGAGAAACAAAGGCCAAATTGGATAGTAAACTCCGTTTAACAGCGTAAACTTTGTTGTTTTAAACTTTGAGCTCTATCTTATAGGATATTGTAACCAGAAGACTGTTTTAGGCGTCCCACGCACTTATAATATTGTATAATACTGTGCCCAATAATAATTACACAACACTACTAAGTTGTGCCTATCCCAGTTGCAACTAAAGCTTTCGCTTTAGAGCCCTGTGTCATCTGACCGTTCAACTCCGATACGAAAACCTTCGCCAGATTTTTTTCGCTTAATTGCTTGCAGGACTATATATTCTGATCTGATATTGAGTGTCATGTCAATTCAGACTTTCAACAGCATCCATCGAGGACCCTGGGGTACCTACAAACTGTAGTGATCTTCACATGTTTTTCTCACCATTACTTCTAATTTTCCCCGTAAATACTGATTCTGTTCTCGTGACTCACATGTCCCTTTAGCCTCAGTGCATTTTTAAGACTAAAATCTATCACCACAACAAATCCAGATATGTTCAGCTATTTTGGCGTGATTGAATAAAAACACCCATTCAAATTTTATAATAATTTATTTATTGAGCATATCGTTGTTGCCGACCGTACTCCAAGTAAGTATCGTGTATGCTTAGACCGTAAGTTATCGAGATGCGTTAAAGGCCGACTCAGTAATTAATAATGATTGAAATACGATGCATATACGGAACAGAGTTTAAGCATTAGCCCGGAACACATCGTGTTCCGTAATGTATTGGGCACTAAACATGTTGCGATTAAGCGATGTTCTTTGAAGGTGTTATAATTTATTCGCTATAATGTGATATATGGTAATAATGGTTAATAGTAGAATATAATATAAAAGTGAACGATCTGCACTTAACGCTGTTTAGTTTTAAGCGCCATCTCTTGGAGTTTTGAGGTACTAGTGAGCTAACATCATAGCCGTTGGTGTTGTGGTAGTATAGTGAACTCGACGGCTAAGTTGCAGGTGTGGGTTCGATTGCTGTTCAGCGTAAATATTTGTATGCATGAATATCATGGAAATTTGCCTGCCTCAGTTCTTTAGCCGTCGGTTCCCGGTTGTCATATAAACCTATATGGCAGTGGTTACGGGTCGTTGGAGCCCTAAAAAGTGCAACAACTGGTCTAATTGCAATACTTCGATATGTTCAATAGGTAATGGAGTTCAAATGGCAGTTGTTTTATGGAAAATATCGAAGTAGAACTGCGTCACTATTGACCTGGAAGAGGTGGGCGCTGGACGTAAGGCCTCAAATGCGACCGGGTTATCGCAAGGATGACGATGAATTCGTTAGTGGTTTTGATTAATATAATCTGCCAACTGTTCGACTTTGAGAACTCTGTGGAGATACCGCGAGAGGCGGGCTGCATCATCGTCTTTCTATACCAATAAATCGACAGACATGCTCTAACACAGGTCTGGTATATTGAAGACACCATATGTCCCACAATAGTTCTCAAAAGTTTTCATACAAAAAGAAAAATAATTCTGACGGTCACGTAATCTAGAATCCGTGTTCCTAAAAAGAATTTCCTAACAAAAAAAAATTTTCGGCGCGAAATTCAAACAAAGAACTTCATTTACTTTTTTTTTCCCTGATATGGAACGAAGACAAACATTTTGTGTGTACAAAGCTCACACGATTTTTGCATTATAATACATAAATAACCTTCGATATTTCTAAATTCCTGGTAGATTTTTAGATTTTCTGGGCTTTAGTATGCTAGCTGTGGAGCGGCCGGTTCAACACTGTTCAATGAAGCGGTTCTTATGCTTGGTTACATTTGTAGTTCAAGAACTACGATATTTTTTAACACAGATTCTATTATAGTGTTAGGTTTTATACCATATTTGTTAAAGGATTTATTAGGAAGAGTTTGAAAGAAACATGGACGAATAAAATTCTTAGTTAACAAAGATTCAAATAAATTACATAATTTCATATGTAAATAATACTAATATTTCTTTTTTATGTGCTCGTGCAGTATAAACAAATAGTCTATTTATGAATATAAAAAAAATTTAGAGCACCTGGTAAGTGAACTCTGCTGTATTTTTATCAAACGATTACAATATGGGGTTCTGCAAGAAGGGCAAATTAAAAAGAAAAACATCATTTTTTCGGCGCGAAATTTAAGCAAAGAACTACATTTACTTTTTTTTCTCTAATATCGTACGAAGGAAAATTTTCATTTTTACATATTTTACATACGGAAGAAAAAAAAATAAAAGCTATTATTACGCGAGTGTGACGCCCCTTGTGTTGCATATGTATATATCACGGTAACCGCTTTCCATCAGGTGGGCCGTGTGCTTATCTACCACCTAAGTGATATACAAAAAAAGGTCTGCATGTGTGAGTACTATAAATTTAGTTGTACATTTCGTCGTTTCCCTGGAGGAATGCGTGAGCTTCATGACCTCACACCGGCAGCAATAGACTGGCTTCGCCAACTGGACGTCGACATATGAGGACTCGAGCAGAGGCCATACGAAATGATGATGATGATAATGATGAGTCGTACATTATGAGTTCTGTCTGAGTAAACTATATTCTGACTTCAGTACTTTGTATGATCAAACATGTGGTACACTTCGGAATGCGCGTGTTATCCTGCGGTTTTCCTCACAGTGAGTCAAAATTGATGCGATCGGTGCAAAATTTTTGTGAGAGGTAGTCATGTCGATGTCTGTGAGTGACATGCACGTACGCAGCACTTAAAATGGACACGCTGAGTCACCGTCTGCGTTCAATATGCCAATCAGATAAAGGGTTCTAACGAAAACATGCGTGTGAGTACTTGATTTCTTTTTAAATATAGCCATGTTGGTACATTTTGTAAATACTCCAACTATGTAATTAAAATTTCCTTGTGGACTAGAACAGGCCTTCTCATCTTTTCTTGAGGGTGTCGTAGAAGGCAACTGAGGATATGGCTCTTCTCTAACTCTCACTCTCTCTAAAAAAGAAAAAAAAAATTGGCTGTATGCCAATGACAAAATGTGCCCACCTAATGGAAATATGCTCTTCCCCTGATGCGTGGCTCCTAAAATAATAGTTCACGAAATATGGATGATAATACTCCTCTATCTACCCCTTCAGGTATCCATTCTAATATTATAAATTTGAAAGTAACACTGTATGTATGTTACGCTTTCACGCCTTAAGCTTGGAACTGATTTTAATGAAATTGGCATAGGGGTAGATTAGACCTTGAGAAAGGACATAGGCTATGCTCGGTCACGATAACCGATATCCACGCGGGTGGAGCCACGAGCAAAAGCTAGTTTTCAATATCCTACGTAATATTGTTGTCTGTCAAGAATGTTCTCCATATTCCATGCTCCTTTACATTATATTGTCTCAACTGGACAATAAACTTGGGACAGACAAACTCGCTAGCATTCTTGCCATGAACTTAGTTATGAAATAAATATAATAGTTATCGAGCGAGAGAAGGCCATAGGTATACGAATCGGGAAATACCTTTTTTTTCGTGCGGGAAACCCCCGAAATATTTGTATGCATGAATATGGCTATTTGCATTGGTCTGGATGTTTATACATGTATAATGTGTATATATTTACTAAAAAATATGTATCTAAGTATGTTTCCGCATTCTAGATTCCATAACACAAGCTAGTTAAGCTTAACTAGCTTGTGTTATTATCTACACAACGCTATCTAGACCCATGTCTAGATAGCGTTGTGTAGAATGTTGTGGAATATTTATTTTATTTATATGTTTGGCATATAAGGTCGGACATTCGGGGTATATTAACTGGGATGTTCAGGGCATCCATCGATTACCTTCTATCATGGTCTGTTGTTAGGGACATACCGAATATTGCACCGGTTCGTTATATATACATTATAATATCGTTACGGCCAGCGCTTGCAGCATTAATAAGTTAAAATGAGGTGCCTGCCCTAGTTACTGGGTGAGCGCTTTATGTTTTAAGTTTATAAGAATTTGTAACGTACTATATAATAAACTTTACTGTGCATAATTCTTGTTGTACAGCATGAAAATAGTTAATTATTTTAAATTGTAAATATCCATAAGCTATCTTTAAAAATATTAAGTCTCTAATTTCTTGTTAAACACGTACACAATTACGATTGTATTTTAAAAATACATACCTACATGAATCTTTTATATAATCAAAGGTTTACGTGAATATTGCGATAAAACTATTTTTACTGAATCTTCATGTGGATAGGATAGGAGACTCTTTTATCCGCACTTATCCTCTCTTCTTGAGCCATTGTATGTGAGGATCTTCATGTGACCATGGCTACTAAAAACTAACTTAAACGTCGGGATAAAATAACACAATCAAAATTGTTACAGAAATCCCGATAACACGATAGATTTCCAGCAATCGAAACATAGTTCTTCCAGAGTTCATGTAAATGTAAACTTCGTACACTATCAGATACCTTGACTGCAAATATAAACACTGTTTTTCGATACAGTAAAATCATGACAAGTCAACGAACAAAAAAAATACTGACTCTTTTAAATGCAAGAGCCGAGTATTGGTGCATTCACCTAGGCGATATCGCCTGAGGCGACACGTGTGCAGCGGATTGGGTCACACTGAAATATCACTCGTTATTTGTGTAACTTTATTTATTAATACGACTTACATTGTAGGGTGGACGTAACATGAATAAATATTGTACTGATTAATAGATTTTACCGTAAGCAAATAAGGGGAAACATCTATACCATCGCCATCTTCCAAGCCCTTCCTAACAGAAGTGGGGTTGTCTTTCTAGTTAGGAAACAGCCCGAAGTTTGGCTTTTTTCGTGAGGTGACTGCCATCGTACCTTCTTAAGCCGATGTTGAAAAACTATCTGCACATAGACAAGATTATCGTCCAAATATTCATAACGAATGCCATATGTTTGTACGGAAACTGAAACCAAAGGCTTAGATAACGTACTTTCCGAAGCACTGTGTTTCAATGTATTAAGAACGGCAAGTCGGCAACCCACCCTAAGACTGATCTGTTTACTACGAGACAAACCTTATGAAACAACCCGAACCAGGGGGTTGCCAGGAATGAAATATTCCACTATATTCCACAACATTACACCACGCACAACGCAACTAGTGTTATGAAATCTGCTGATAAATATACTTCTATACTAACTTTTTTGGTAAATAAATACATATTATACATAGAAAACACCCAGACAAATGCAAATATCCAGACTCATGCATACAAATATTGCCACTGAACGGGGACCACTACCACCACACCACAGAGACCTTAGGATCACACACTTATGGGGCCAATAAGGAACTGTAAAAATACATAGCTATAACTTTTCTGAACGAACGATACAAAAGTAATTTTCAAGAACCGCAGTTTAAATTAGCTAAATAAAATAATCTAAAAATAACTTAAGAAACCAAAATCAAACCTCACGTGGGAACGATTAAAAAAAACAAACGTTCCCGTTCAACTGTCGCGATCTCGACCTGACATTAACATTAATTAAGAGGCCGCCGTTAAAAATCATGGCTGCGCAAGAGTGCGTCGTAAAATATATCTTCCTTCTAAAACAAAACGAAGTTTTGACATATGCTCCTGCGCATCGGGCCCGACGGCCGCCGAAATAGACCGACTAATTACGATGCTCGTGTTTGTAGTGTTTATTCATTTTTGAATTATGAATATAATATGACAGAGTACTTATAGCAGCTGTCGGATATGGGCATGTTAGAATTTTGATGTTTTTGAGTTAGTGTGGTGTAGTAGTGGAGTGTCTCATTGCTTCGTTGGAGGTAGCAAGTTAAATTCCCAGATAGCGTAAATATTTTTAAGCATTATTCAAATCCGTTTATGTGTGAAAGGGAAACGAACATATCTACAGACTTCTGCACTTATAATATTTTTTCGAATACATAGGGAAAATTTAATCTTCTTTGGTGTGACTCGAACCCGCAATCTTTCCCTCACAGGGGGAATGCCTTAAACAACTCTATGATTAAAATTTTGGCAGAGTTGGTCAAGGTATTTCCCCCTGTAAGGGAAAGATCGCGGGTTCGAGTCCCGCCCGAGAAGATTCTTTTTCTATTTCGATTAGTTAGTATAGTTAGCATACTTAATGCTGTAAAATTCATTCAAATACAAAAAGTTGACTTGTTACGACGGCGACGGTACGCTTGTTGGTGTCACAACAGGCTTGCCGGACAACTGTTGAAGCCCACTAGTGATTTCCAAGGCTTTAAAAGGATCTCCCAAAACTGTAGAAAATGGTTTTGCGAAAATGGACACACTAATAGGCGTATACCATGCATACCAAACTAACCACCAGCTAAATGTACAATGAAGCCAGATTGCTGGGCTTGGGAAGTGGAAAAAATAACCTTAGTAGGATTATAGTGTTTAGAACATTGAATAAATCTAATCCCACACATGTAAGGCCACTAATTCTTCTAACATCACAGTTTCAGGGCTGTTTCAGGAGTGGCATGGTTGCAAGCGAGCGCGACGCGGCTCCGGGCAATTAATAAGTTTGGACCGGCGCCGAGACGGCCGGCTCCGGACGTCCGGCATGCGGCTGTCACATTGTTGGAGCGTACGGTCTGCAAAATAGATGTAGGGGGTGATACTGTATGCGGAATTTACAAGTCGAGGGTCCTACTTTACGGTTTAATTAAAATTAGGTCGTAAGTTTGTGCTGATTAGAATTGAAAATTAAAAATCAAGGAAAAAAATACGTGTAAGAACTCTGACCCTCCTTCCTTCCACCGTCCAGTAAACCTTTATTTTATTATACACTCAAGTATAAGTGTAGAGGAAGTATTAATAGGACCTATAAAGGCTTTGTCAAAATCTTTGAGATTAAAGCCAACTTCGGCTCGCACTCATTAATTGATTAATATAGGCTGTCCTCTAGGAGTAGAAAGGTAGTTTCTCCAATAATACCGAGCTTAAGATGTAACTGAGAATAGTACTCATATAAAAAAATGTAAACTTGTGTTGCTGACGGTACTAAGAAGTGGCGAAGAGTCAGTTATTGGTCATTACTCGGCAAAGGACTTTAGCCTGTAGTCAAGTGTCCATGCTAATTTAGTTTATAGAACATTTTACCCTCTATTATAATTAAAATTATTTGAAAACTTGCTTTTGCTCGCGGCTTCGTCCGAGTGGATGTCGGTTATCGCGACAAAACATTTCTCAAAAGACGTAGGTGTACGAAGTTTCATGCTTCTAACTTTGAAAATGACGAACTTTCCATACAAAAGTTTATCACCTATTTTACCCTCTTAGTTGGAAAATTTTGAAAACGCTGATACATGTCTTCATATATTTCTTAAAAGACACAGGTTTATGAAATTTAGTGCATCTAGCTCTGAAAATGACAGACTTTCATACAAACTTCCATCCCTTATTGTACCCCTTTAGTAGTAGAATTTCCAAAAATCCAAAAATCTTAGCGGATGCCTACGTCATAACATCTACCTGCTTGCCAAATTTCAGCCCGATCCGTCCAGTTGGTTTGGGCTGTGCGTTGATAGATCACTATGTTAGTCAGTCAGTCAACTTTGAGTAATATAATATATTTGAAAATATTCTAGTGCAAAACGAATTTTATTGAATAAAACGTAACGTAAAAGCCTGCTAAAGATAGCTTATTGGTTAAGGAACCGGCCTTACGATCGAGAGAGAGGTCTCGAACCCGGGACCTCTCGATCGTAAACCCGGACACCACCGATATGAACCCACTCTTAATTTAGCTTAGTTGGAGCGGTTTGAGGGAATATTAGTAACTAGCTTTTGCCCGCGGCTCCGCCTGCGTGGATCTTGGTTATCGCGACTAAACATAGCCTATGTCCTTTCTCAAGGTCTAATCTACCCTTATACCAAATTTCTTAAAAATCGGTTCAGTGGTTAAGGCGTGAAAGCGTAACATACAGACAGACAGACAGACAGAGGTACTTTCGCATTTATAATATTAGTATGGATTTCAGTTGCTAATATTCTTTAAAAAAATATTGACATAAGAAAATTCCCGTTTAAACTATAGTAGTAATAATTACAACATCAACAAAGAACGCACGTCTGTATAAACAAACATAAACGTATGAAACTAATCTTGTATAACTCACAAACAAAACTTTCATGATAAATCTCAACCAGATATCACATAATACAAATTTTTCCAACTAAATACATAATTCATACACGACCTGTATCGATAATCGGCTGCCTGGTCGCTGCTACCGGGCACCGTTCTTTGCAGATGCCTTGGGCAACGCAGATACGAGGAATAATAGCACAAGTTTTATCTCGAATAGTCTCGAACCAAGAGACAAGTAACCAATGGCAGCTTATCGTGAAATACTCTTTCAAATTACAGTGGAGTTAGTTTTTATCAGGGAGCCTGAGGCCGGTCTGGTCATAATCAATAAGTGTACCGGCTAACGGGGGAATTGTAAGTGCTATGGTGGAATTGCAAGAATTAGTGTTATGTGCGAAGTTGGTACAGTTTTGAATGGACGCTCGTGTGGTTGATTCTATATTTTCTTTTATATTACCATCTGATAGTTCATTCTTTATCTTTTGACTTTAAATTTCACACTGATAAAACAAAAAAACGAGGATTGTTTTTCCATTGCTTATGTTTCTATATTTTTATAATTCCGACTTCTCGAATTTTGTGGCTTTGTTAAGACGTGAATTCAAATGACGATATATCAATTGAATACCATCGAGTTGATTTGATGACGTGTTTATTGTCCCAAAAATCAATGCAACACATGGCATGTAGCCCTAGATAATGGAGCCTTTTTTACCGTGCGAAAATCCCCTCGGATACCCCCCTGCCGGAGCCGGAAGGGGAGGTTATGTCGGACTCAAACCGACTAAAACCGCACGCCGACTGTGGGTCGCGGAGCTAGGCCGGAGGTGAGGTTGCCATCGACATATCCCTCGCACCCCGGCTGACCCAGGGCCATCCCTTACGGTCTGGCCCTCCTCGGGAAGATAATTGGGCCAACGAATCCTCATTGCCTTACGTCTCTCAACTTGGATCTTAGTCGTTTTCTTCAATATATCCAAAATGGAGAATTTTGCTCTGTCGAAAATCATGTGTATTAAAGTATTTACAAAACATATCACTTAGACTATTGATTTTAGTTCAGTGCCTAAAATAACATGAAAACAAAATATGTAATCTGCTAGTTATCCATAACAACAACTACAACCCTTTTGTCCCTAAAATGAAGACCTTTTTAATTATAACAATAGAACAAGTTAAACTGTACCTTTTATTTATATCTTATTCAGACTGTACTGAAATAAACTAAGGATGCTTCAGAACTTCGTGAATATTGAAAGGTATTAAGTAAAAGTCGTGGGCGTTCTTTATATTCTGGGTTAATCTTTATTGTATTACCTTTATCCATTTTATTAGTGACCCATTCAATTAAATCAACTTTTATAACCACTAAAAGTTGATGTTTATTACTGGAACTATTGGAACTAAGTATTAGTAATCAAGAACACAACTCAAAATCTCTTTAAGAAACTAAATTGTATCTTGCTGTGTGATAAGTGATAAAAATGAGTAATATAGCAATAATGAACGTTATACTGTGATATGGAAATAGACGTTACAAATACAAACACGGAAAGAGGCGTTGCCTGGAAACTAATGATTATTTTTTAAATATGAAATGAACAAAAACGAGTTGAGCACTTACTAATTGGTCAGGGAACTATAAAAGTGCAACAGATAAAGCAACTGAATATCGTATATAGGTAAAAAAATATACCATTAATCTTTTAAAGTGAGTATAGCGTTTCAGTGACTCATTCCTATGCCGCACCACTAAGTCCTGGAACTCCCTGCCAGCTCACGTGTTTCCTTCTTCCTACAGTCCTGGGTCCTTTAAGCGGGGCGGGAAAAGGCATCTGATGAAGCCGTCAAGCTGAGTGCCACAACCAACATGGTACATGTTTACGATGGTGACCCTCTTTGCGAGACTTTGTCTTTAGCTTAACATCAGGCGAGGTAAAGTCAAATTGACGTGTCCTTTATAAAAAAAGGCAATATTCTGAAACTTTTCAGTTTATGTATGTTGAAATGTACAAAAATATGCCACTGAAAACACTACCTATGATATTGTAATAAAAAGTAATTACATACCGAATGGAGTTATTAATTGGAGAATACATTTTATAAATTGACTTAATTACCAAGCTGTGGAATTAATTAAGTAGATAGATACGTACGAATATATATAATTAAAACGATAAAAATATCCCATCACATGGATTGACAGCCACTTAATAATATTATGAAGGCTAATTGAGCTACTCCGAAATATGAATTTACTGATATTGTTGTAGTGTAGTTTTACTTTTGAAATACTTTTCCGCAATATTTTTAATGTATAGAAATCTTAAAATATAGCAGCAGCTTAGGGCTCCGCCCGCATGGATGTCACTTATCACTAAATTAAGATGTAAACTATCCTATCTTTCCAGCTGGATCAAACTGCACACGGTGTGCAAATTTGATCAAAATCGGTTATGTAGCTTGAGTCCATCGCGGATAAAAAACGTGCCACGTAATTTATATATTAAGATAAGACCAAACGAGTGACTCGTTTGAAGTGAGATTACACAAAAGAGTCAAGGGAGTCATAGCCATGACAAAATTAGTTCCGCATATTGCAAGATTTTTAGCAGTATTCTATTCAGGATTCAGGAGACCCAACCAAGGCCTTTGACACCCAAATCAAGCTAGTGGGTACTTACTGTCTTAACGGAAGGAGAAGAGTCTCAGGGTTAAATTCATTCTAGTGATGGGAGGTCAAATTATGAAATTAAATCGCGAAACAATGTTTATAAATTCTTAATGTGACAAACAATAAATGAATATGATTGGATACTGAAGAATTTTAGTAAATTTTGAATGACTTCATTACTACAGCACTAAACATAAAATTGATAAGTATCTAAAATGATAGACAACTACAACATACAATCTAAATGATAACATACTATCAAGTGAACTATAACATACTATCAAAGCGATAAAAAATAACCCATCACTTAGATGGATAACAAACACACATAACAATACATAAAAGTTACAGTAACTGAAACACTTCAAAGTTTAGCTGTGTCCATCGAAGTTGTTTAACGGAACATCAAGTTACCTTTAAAATTATGCTCAAATATATAAAACCTGTGAACATTTTTCTCAAACGTGTGATTACCATCAAAACAATAATGTACATTCGTCTATCTGGAGGATTATACTTCAAAAGTAGTTCAAGCAAATTTGTTAATAACATTTTAAAAGTCTACTGTACTCTGTTTGGTTTATCTGTTTTTGCAATTATGTTTTACAGTCTAATTCAAAACAATCTGTTTCTTAAAGATACAATCTATATAATATCGATATTCACTATATATGTGGTATATTTTATAACATCTCTCATGCGTTCCGAATACTTTCAAGAACTTTTAGACGATTTGCACGATATTGACAATTCAATGGGTTATACCTTTGACGCAGATATACCCATTACACGTATTGTGTTTCTAATAGTCATCAGTCTTAATATCACCATGATTATGATAACCTGTATTTATAGTGTTAAATTTGAAATATGCATATCAACGACCTCTTTTAGATTTTGGTTCATAACTTACACATTTGTCATGACTTACCTGTCGAGTTTCCCCATTATTATTTTGTTTGAACAACTCTGGCATAGGGTCAGAATTTATAGGACATATTTGTCGAAAAATCTGTTAAAACTGAATAAAAGTAGCAATTTTTTGAACAAGCGGGCTCGGTTAAGGAATTGTATGAAAATGTACAGACCATTTTCAGATCTTGTTGATAGAAATAATATAATGATAAAGTTCTTGGTTGGTTTTATTTTGATCAATATTATAAAATTAAAAATTATAAATTTTATAAACAAAGAAAATCTGTTTTAGATGTTTACAACAGTCATGTGCAGCCTGCCACAAGCTTTACTCAATCTCTACGTATTCATGGATGGCAGTGTTTTCACGGTATCTACGTATTTATTATATTTTGCGTTTCACATTTTTGTCATTATCTTAAAATATGACATTTTTATGTTTAACGAGATTAGCTGTATAAATAAAGTTAAAATTCTATGATAACATTGTGTTTCAGCCGTCAGCAGTGCCACTTATAAACTTATTGATGCATATCTTAATACCATGCATGCCAGCCTTATTGGCAGAGTTAATCTCTATTGAAGTAGAAAACATAAAACTGCTACTTACTCAACAGTTTATAATCCAACACGGTAAGGAACTACTCAAAGCATAATAGGACATTAGAATTACATCCACGATGTAGGAGGAGGCCTTACAAATTTAATATCCAGGTCTAAGAAAATCTCATCTGCAAGTCAACGCACCAGATCCTCTAGACAGGTGGCAATACGTTGCTTTAGCAGTATTGTAGAATAGAATGATGAACGTATAGGATTGATACCTATTTTGACGTTTTATCTAGGAAGTTATGAAGCAAACAATAACAAAACTGCTTCTAGTTTAAAGTGAACAAAAAACAAGGCACTGGTGCATGCTTTAGACAATCACAACTATAGGCTTCAAAGTACAAACATTGGAGGTAGCTGCAAAATCACTTTAAATATGACGATTATGAATAAAATAAGGAACTTGTAAGGAAGGCATTAATTATGGAAGTGGGTGGCTACAAGAAGAGAGGAACACTTAACTTACTATCTAAGAAGTGTGAAAAATGATATGGATAGGAAGAGAATTAATGTTGAGGTGAATGAAAAGCACACATTATAGTGCTTACCCGAATAATTTTGGGACTTTTTTAATGAAGAGTTGGGAAAATTTTGGAAAATAAATAAATTTGGGATAAGGGCAAGTAGATAGAAAGAAAGAAAGAAAAATATTTATATTGACACGCACAGTACATAGATAGATCAAATGGGATACAATTACAGTGGAATAAGTGATAATTATCAGGGTGTCTTAATAGGCCACCATCTCAGCTTATACGCTGCACATCGCCATAGGTTAACGTGCCGTGCCTGTTTTCAGATGGCGTCTCTGCCAGATGATGTAAATAACATTCATAAAAGGTATTTTTTGTTCGATAATTCCTTAAAAGCGAATTTTTGTTGCAGACAGTAAATTTTTCGAAGTAATAATCGACTGCCTCGCCTTTCTTAAATATCATTCCTTAAAGTTCACGGTCTGGCGATTGTTCCCTGTCAACGTGACCATGATCATCGCTACAGTTAACTATATCATCATTTATTCTATCGCCATGATACAGTTTGCACATTTTTTGAACTAGAAATTCGGTATCTATAACTACAGAGTATTTCTTTTAAGAAGAAGATTATTTATTATTGAGCAATATCCATTTATAATTGGTATAAATTAATGCAACTCTTATTTCAGATATAAGAATATAGAAATCGTTAAAATTTAAAAAATAAATTTCATGCTAATGAATCTTAGTACTGCATTATTATTATTCTTCTGCCTTTTTTCACCTATAGCTACCGGCATACACCACGTCATGGTCAAGGACGACCTTGCGCGAGCGAATTGGTTTGATTTAATCTATGATTGGTGGGTTTGAGCTCTTCCACCGCCATAGCAACCCTCTAAAAACATCTTAAATCAAATTAAATTAAATAGTTATTTATTTCAGACCATAGTTTTAGTCCATAGGGTTAATATATTAGTAACAATTTGCTTAAAATTATTTTAGTATTGTTCAAATTCATATATTGCCGTTTACAACCCTTACCCAATGTTTTTGGATAGGGCAGCTAAAGTCCAAACCTGTGAGCAATGAGTTTCAGAATGCTGTTGTTCGTGCTGCGCAAGCGGTTGCGGATTATCGCCTTAAACCTGTCTGTTTGCATTTAGGCAAACATTCCGGAGGCACTGCAGTGCCGCGGCAGCCCCAACAACATTCTGAAAGCATTGTTGTACTGGACACGCAGGGTGTTGTAGGATCGCTGCGTAGTGCCTATATTAATTTTGCGATCAAGATATATTATAATATCGGTAACTTCTCTTTATCTTAGCGTTAATCCCGGTCACATCCGAAGCTTTTCAACTTGAAATCTGGGATCCGCTCTACCCCCGGCGGCGGCGCGCTGAACAGCGCGCCTCCCCATTCCGAGGGCGAGTTGGGGACACCGTTTTCCCCCCTCCTGAGGAGGGCCAGACCGTAAGGGATGGCCCTGGGTCAGCCGGGGTGCGAGGGATATGTCTATGACAACCTCACCTCCGGCCTAGCACCAAGACCCACAGTCGGCGAGCGGTTTTAGTAGGTTCGAGTCAGACATAAGCTCCCCTTCCGGCTCCGGCAAGGGGGGTATCCGAGGGGATTTCCGCACGAAAAAAAAAAAAGGGATCCGCTCTACCAGTAGAAGTCGAATTTTAGCTAAATCCGCAGGATTTGGCAAAAATTCGACTTTCTGTGAAGCTATTGCATCTGACCTATATAAACCAAAGGCCATATTGAAGCATTGCAGCTAGAACAGTTGTTGGACTTTTGAGGGCTTCAACTACCCTAACGACTGCCATAGATGTTCGTACGGCACCTGGGACCATCAGCATAACGTGCTCTCCGAAGCACGACCAGATCAGTGGAAATACCCAAATTCATGCATACAAATATTTGCATTGAGCGAGGAACAAAACCGCGACTCATGCGTAGCGGCCGCGTTCACTACTGCTATGCCACGAAGGCTGTCGATAACTATACCTATGTAAATTCAAAACAAGCCCACTTCTGATCACGGCTTCAACATTTAACGTTGAACCGTTAAGTGTAAAATCCGTGTCCTAGCCAAAACATGCAAAGCATACATTTCCCTCTTATCCAGATATGTCATACACACAAGCAATTTTCCGGCTAAAAGTAGGCCATCAAAGGTTTACAATGGACCTGTTTCTACGTCAATCTGATAGGCTTCTTGCCAGTTGCTTCAGATTTGGCTCCGTAACAAATATCAATGGGAGTTTTAAAGAGAGTTACCATTACTATTGGTTCCTGACTACAATATTTTTTTTACGTCTTTTCCGTGAATTTATTCTATCAACTGATAAAATCATAGCCTAGAGTTTACACATTTGGGGCAAACGTTGGCCATCGCCATCCATTGGGGTAATGTAGCGAGTATAATGGGCACTTTTTTTCACTGGATACGGCGAGAGAAGGGTTGATTGATTGAACTTTAATTGTTTTAATTATTTTTTATATATTACTTTGAATTTTGACTTAAAACACAAAGTTGGTATGACAGAAATCTCAGAATGTTCTTCGATTTCTGGGTAGGGAGAAGTAAGTAGCAGAGACGGAATTTCTGCTAGGTAATACAGTGTCCTTATTTTTTAAATACAGGTGCTTGGGATCACTGGGAAACTTAACTGAGAAAAATAGTACTGAGTACCCTGCTTTTGACAATTCCCCTAACGAAACAAAATTAGGAATGAATGTGGGAGAATTCACGGAAAAGGGCTCACATCTTTGTTCAAATCTCTCTAAAAAACTTATTTGTTAATGAGCAACAGTCCCCAGCCAAGTATTTGCATAGAATTGAATCGATAGACTGACGTACAGAATGTAATAGGTAGTAGATGAGTCTCTACAGTTAGGCACTTAAACTCTTGGCACGGCTCCAAAGTGTACTTCAACAGACTTTTCAATTTAATTATTGAATCACTAGACGTCTAATACCTACCTTATTATATATCTATGAACCTATATCTATGGTCATATATTATATTCAAATTCGGGTTAACTTAGGAGATAAGTAATAAGAAAAGTCAGGGAGACGTGAGTAAGGTTCGCAGCCTCCTCGGTGTGGCGGTAATGGACACGGCCGCTACACAGGGAGGCGCGGGTTCGATCCCCGCTCAGTGCAAATATTTGTATGCATGAATATGGGTATATGCATTGGTCTCGGAGAGCAAGTCTCTGGGGCAGTTTTTACGGGTAGTTGCCAAAAATGCCCAATAACTGGATTAACTGCAATGCTTCGACAGCGCCTTTAGGTTATGGAACATATGGAAATCGCTTCACAGAAAATATCGAAGTTCAGCCAAATCCACAGTTAGATAGTTAGGTAAAATGGACCTGGAATTTACTCCAAGGCTTCAGATGCGACTGGGAATGAACGAAGATGAATAAGAAACGACACACTAATAAATAATTGACCAAGTCAAGTCTGTTTGAAAAACTGCATCAAATTCCGTTCAGTAATTCCTGCATACATTGCAAACCAACAGTTTCTATGAAATATAGATAGATAATTTTTAACCAGTTTTATCAAACGGGGTTTCGTACAGATATTAAAGACGAGGTTTTAGGTCTAATATCAATTTCTGGCTACAGTCAAACGTCGTTTTATTTCAAATTCAAACCTTAAAGATCCCACCATCACCATCTGGTGGTGAATATGCAAAACTACTTGTACATTTCAGCTTTGGTGCACAGCGTCTTAGCTGATAGAGTGTCAAGTACTTGCCTCTGTGCAGGCTTTACACTGGGCAAGTTGACACCGATTTATTAGAGAGGATAGGCAAAGCTGTATAAATATTCAAATTTCAATAAACCTAAAAATAAATAGTGAAGGCGACAGCTGGAGGCACAGCTTCGAATCCCACTCAGTGAAAATATTTGTATGAAGTTATATGTCTATATATCTATTTGCATTAGTAGTATTTTAGTGCCTCGAAGACGGCCGGTTCTCATACCAACATCTACATAGCTATAAATTGGTATGAGAATCGTTACGGATAGTTGGAGCCCTAAAAATTTCAACATCTGGTCTAATCTGTAACACTTCCATATCACCAATGAGTGATGGCGTTCATTGACAGTCCTTTCACGGAAAATATTGAAGTTCAGCCAATCTCACAGTTTGTCTGGGAAAAGCGGACCCCGGACTTCGGGGGAATTGCGACTAACCCTAGCATGAGATAAATAAGTAGGTTGCAAACTCGATAGACAAGACTTCGTTAAGCAGCAGAAGGTGATCTTTCACGTCACATATGACGTCATAATAGAACCTAACAGTCTCGTTAAAACATAATTATCTAAGCTAACGCTACTCAGATTATATTACCTGTTAAACAAATTAGAATAATATCATAATTAGTTAATATTATGTCTCAAATTGCTAACTCTCGAGACGTAATTCAGGCTTTATTACAATCTAAGCGTGCCTAAGTTAGTGTCACATCACTAGTGACAGTTTTTGACCTAGAAGTCAATTATCAAGTTGTTAGAGGTCGGAGACTAATTCAGACATCTTGGATTTGCTGGGAAATTAATATTAGTTTAAGATTTGTTAGTTATTTATAGGGTTTTACACAATATGTGCTAGCCCAGTGCCGTAAAAGCTGACATGATGGCCTATGGTTTCATAGTTGGGGATGCCCAAACCCCTAGCAAAGTGGAGGAGGAAAAGCCGGCTAGTGAATCCCGGGATCCAAGAACACTGAGCTTGTCAAATGTGGTGTTGTAAAATCAAATATCTGGTGATTTTTACTTTACTTACATAACAAATTGATTCAAGTTGATTTATAAACCAATAATGATTTAAAATTAATCAAAGCGTTAGTCGAAAAGGAATTGAGCGGACCATCTCTGCAGAAGATGAGGCTGAATTATTGATAGAATTTGACTGTGGACTACATTTCAAACAATTCTTTTTAACTTATGAACACACAACAATATAATATAAACAGTAGAACTTGCAAATAGTGGCCAATTTTTTCCTAAGGCTTACAGGTTCGATACTGCCTGTAAATATAGGATTAGTGACTTTCCCTGAAGATTTAGGTAATGGAATTGCTTCGTACGGCAATTATGTGACAAGTTCCTCTTTCAAGTATACTTTCGAGTTGCAACAGACCTCCGGATGGAGTGTCGTCACTCAGTGGCACTCAATAATGTATTTACAGACCGAATCTCGCGACCTCCGATCCGCTTGGATTGTACAGAAATATAATGTTGTGATGCAGTGTTTGTTTAAACAAGAACCTAATGAAGAGTGGTATCAGACTCCTTTTTAGGTTACCACATATCCAAAACCTTTGGTAAATGTAACCCTTTGAGAATGCAGTAAGGCGAAACCTGCCTGATACTGTGGAAAAGTATGAGTGTTCTCAATAGGTATGTATAACATTGAATTCCACCAAGTGCCATCAATCAACAGTATAAACGGATAAATAGAAGGGAAATTTTAATCACATCGGGCGTGTCTCGGTAGCCGAATTGGTCAAGGCATTCCCTCTGTAAGGGACAGACTGCGGGTTCGAGTCCCGCCCGGGAAGATTTATTTATCCCTATGTATCCGATTTGTATAGTTAGCATACATAATTAATGATTAAACGAACTTACCTGTACGTGAAGTTCTATCATAATTATACGAAGGCTTCGTCCGAAGAGATTAGCATATACAACACTTGTAGTACCGCGTAGCGATCGCCACTTTCGCACTATATTGAGGGTAAATCTAGAAAAAAATTAACCGACTACCCTACCTACGTTACTTGACTGGAACAAGATCGAGCCATTTCATTTAGTTTAGAGCATTTATTAGTAGGAAATATTTCACGACTTAAGGGGGCACGAAATATGCACACATATGCCTATAGGACGCTTAACATCAGACATATATACAGCCCAGACTCAGCCTCAGATGCATGGCACGAGTCAAAAATAGTGTAATACGGTAATAGGCTCACCCCCTATTACTTGGGTCCAAATACAATGATTGGTGAAATGTGGGTGCCAAGTCACCTCTGTCTAACCCTCCAGGGATAAAGGCATGATTGTATGTATGTATATAAGATATAAGAACCATAGTCCTGGGCGGGAGGGATGCTAATCTCTTCGGACGAAGCCTTCGTATAATTATGATAGAACTTCACGTACAGGTAAGTTCGTTTAATCATTAATTATACTCGGCTTCGTCCTCTAGATTAGCATATACAACACTTGTAGACTTTTAGAGTTTCTCGTGAAATATTTTGTCAATAAGTACTTATATATTTGCACATGGATGGAAGAAGGTAGTAAACTGAATTTTACAGTTTAACAAAGGAAGAAAATTGATTAAAAACCAAAATAATTAAAGCATTCATAACAAACTTATAATGATTGACATTAAACTTATGTATTTGTATAGTTAGTATGACAACATCAGCATAAAAATCATCATTAGTATTACTGTCTAGTGATTTGTTATAAAACCTGAAAAATGTATCAGAATTATAAGATCAGCCAGCCGCTCGGCGGATGGCGTCCATACCGAGCTTGGCGCACTGTGTGCCGAACGCAACCGCGTTCAGCCCACTGTCATGCAATGAACTGTGGATCCACCGGCCGTGTGTCTGACTAGACACAGCCTTGTGAAGTTTCTTTAACCCGATAAATGGACTATTGATAGTTTCACGCAGGGACTGCGTTTGAATTAAATAGCTTTGCACGGTTAAAGGACATATTGTCAAATTTTGGGTGTATAAGGGTAAGACTTAAGTAGGCTGAGGAGACCGGATACGGCAGGTCTTTAAAAACTCTGTAATTTTTATTTAAATCTAGTGTCGGACATCAAAATATTTTCTAAATTTATTTTTGCAAGTGTCTGAACTCTATGAACAGTAACTATGGCAAGTAACAACTTGTTTGCCTTCGAATGAATAATTGGGATATAATTTTTCTATGAATTTTAGAACAATGGTAAGTAATGTTCCAAGTAGTGTGTCATACCTAGGCCGCGGTGGCCGCGAATGAAATATGCCCACAGTATTTTTAAGCTCTGATCATGTCCTACATGGTCATTGGTCGCAAAAACTAGTACTAAAAAGCAGAACGACAGGAATCAAGCGTCCCATACGGCGCACCGTCGTTGTTATACATATAACTATATAATAAAGTATATATTTACGGAATATATGCATAATATATGTTAATATAATTTGTTTTACAATGACGGTACCATTTTCTTATATAAACAGCATACTGTTTGATCATACTTGATGAAAGAGACGCCAGTGATATGTCAAAGGTAGATCAGTGCTGAGCAGATAACACTGCGGCCGCCAGGGTAACTGGTGAGTGCATAGTGGCACAACCATGATTCCACTTGCATTGACTTCTATTATTTTTCTTTAGGATTCGAGAACCCTCGAAAAGGGTGGAAAGCGTAGAAATAGAGTGGCGGCCATTTTAACTGTGAAAGTATTGACTATATGTGTGTCAAGGTCACGATACCAGGGGATGTATTTATTATATTTTTTATTAATCCTACTTACAGATATCTATATCCAGTTGGCAGAACGTGTTTACAAGTTTTTGAAAACCATGCTGCGATAGTTCCCATTCTATATCAGGATTTATACGCCTAAATTCAGCATTTGCTTCTTTTTATCTACCGATCGAATATAAGAAGAAAAGTTATGCATATTACGAACCTCGCACCATTGCCAGAATATCCTTGTGACTTCCGTCAGGTGTGGGTACTGAATGCCGCCCATACGATTTATATAGGATATAGCAGTTGTATTCTCAACCCATGGTAAAAACAATATTACAATTTGTTAAGTGCTTTGCAAATATTTTTAAACTGAAATATGCAGCAAAATTTCTAAATAGTTGATATGCTGAGCTCTCTCGCATGCGTTCCACAGCCCATTGGCCCTGGCAGCGCCGCAGGCGGTCCCCCACCCCGTTGTTGAGACGTCTGAGAAGATCTTCAGGTCAAAACTATCTTGCTTAATTCGATTTACAGAATGTGCAATATCTTTATCCCACCATTCTAAGTCTGACAAAATGTTTCTTGGAATATTCAAGTATTAATCATAATTGTCATCACCCTTTAATTTAAAAAAATTACTCGTTCAAATAAATTTAGTGTATAGCAAGCCGTACGCGATGGCTGGACATGCAGAAATTAACAAACCAACAGAACTGGCAAAATCTTTTATTTCACATAAGTAAAATACTCGTATTACAGTTGGATATTTATAAATCTCATTGTATCAATTCGTGGTATCTACTTTTTCTGTGGGTAGAATGACCTGGAGATTTTCTGAATCTATGTTATAACCCAGCAATTAACAAAAAAATAATTATTTTTTATGGTGTTTAACAACATTTGTCTTTGTTCATAATGAAGGCAAAAGCTGTTAGCAGCTTATGTCTGTTCAATATTTTCTAAGCAGAGATCGTATGACTGCGCCTCTAAGAAGACAATCGGCCAAACACACAGTTGATCACCTCAGTAGAACGTAACAGTTTTGCTACCGGCTTCATTATTTTGGTGAACATTGCCGGTGCCGTATTGACAGCAAATGGTAAAACGTTAAATTACTCGTAAATTCGTACAGTTATTGACCATATTGGAAACGTAAATAATTTTTATGTTCCTGGTCGATTGGGATAAAGTAGTTCTTAGAAATAAGTTTTAAGGCTGTGTGGAAATTCTCCAGAATGTCGAGTGTCTTTAAAGCGATATTAAAATGTTCTCTTTCCAAATTAGAATAGTTCATAGCCGATGGAAGACACGTCTGCACGACGAGTCGTGTTAGAGGTACAATTCCTTTAACACGACCTTTTATCCTGGTATATAGGATAAGATTACAGGATCTAGTGTAATATCTTCTATTGGTTAGAATAAACAGAGTCTGCCTGGCATGTTTTACCGGAGAGCTCAACGAGTACTGCGACTGGGGCCCTGGCACTTGACGGTGGCCTGGAGAAGTTGGCGCGCGGCAGCCTCGTGGAGGCCGACTTCGTCGCCGTTTCCTTAACCTTGTCTCGTTTGATGACTGCCTCTATCAATGTGGCCTTGAGCTCTAGATTCAACATGAGAGCACCAAGCAACTTGCAATTGCTCGGTATAAAGGAAGACTCGATAAATTCCTTGCGCGTTTCTTTTGGCAAGCCTTCAGGTGCGCATCCGAGATGGAAGAATTTCGAATATAATTCTGGAAAATTGTTCTCGACGTCTACGACAGTAACATCGGTGAAGGCGGACTGATCCGGAGGCTCACTAACCCACCGCTCTTGCCGTCGAGTGAGGAGAGACGCGCGCGCTTGTGCCGGATCACACATCAAATTTGTTAGAAACCGAAGGCACGACATCATCTAAACTAGCCATAACACGTTGCTGGTGACATCACAATGACTGTCCATATAATTATATTTGTGAAAAAATAGGCCTAGTAACTACCCACAATGCAACAAGTTCTACAGTAAAAAAGATCTGCTTATATGGTGATCAAATTGGTGAAGAAGTAGCCCTGTAAAAAGCCAAAGTGGAGTTTGTTCGCCGTTTCTTCTCTACCAGCGCCTTTGAAGCGGTGGTAAACTTAGCTTAAGTAGAATATTATAATTGACGTTAATAATGAAACACCTGAGTTGTTCAACGTTGAACCTTTGACTTTGTTAGCCACCCACAACACCATACATATATGGATAAAGTGTCTAGTAATGGTAAAGAAATAGCCCTTTTAGCTATCCACAGTACCTTATCTATATTGCTATATTATTGTGATATACGTAAATTTCTATCGTGGTGAAGAAGTAGCCCCGATAGCTACCCACAGCACCATACTTATATTGCTAGGTAGACATAAAATGTCTAGAAATGGTAAAGAAATAGCCCTTGTAGCTATCCACAGTACCCTAGCTATATGCTAGATAGACGTAAATGTCTATTGTGGTGAAGAAGTAGCCCTGGTAGCTACCCACAGCACCCTAGCTATATTGCTAGATAGACGTAAGTGTCTATTGTGGTGAAGAAGTAGCCCTGGTAGCTACCCACAGCACCCTAGCTATATTGCTAGATAGACGTAAGTGTCTATTGTGGTGAAGAAGTAGCCCTGGTAGCTACCCACAGCACCCTAGCTATATTGCTAGATAGACGTAAGTGTCTATTGTGGTGAAGAAGTAGCCCTGGTAGCTACCCACAGCACCCTAGCTATATTGCTAGATAGACGTAAGTGTCTATTGTGGTGAAGAAGTAGCCCTGGTAGCTACCCACAGCACCCTAGCTATATTGCTAGATAGACGTAAGTGTCTATTGTGGTGAAGAAGTAGCCCTGGTAGCTACCCACAGCACCCTAGCTATATTGCTAGATAGACGTAAGTGTCTATTGTGGTGAAGAAGTAGCCCTGGTAGCTACCCACAGCACCCTAGCTATATTGCTAGATAGACGTAAGTGTCTATTGTGGTGAAGAAGTAGCCCTGGTAGCTACCCACAGCACCCTAGCTATATTGCTAGATAGACGTAAGTGTCTATTGTGGTGAAGAAGTAGCCCTGGTAGCTACCCACAACACCAAAATTATAATTGGCAAGAAACAGTCGCAAAAACTGTTCACAATACCCAGTTAGCAATATATTGTATAGCAATAAGCAGGTATAATAAAATTGAAAGGAAAAGTTACCAAATGTTATAAAATTATGTTGTGTAGGTACACTAACCTTGTAATTCTGACGAGTCTTGCAATGCGATGAGCTTGATTTGACACGAACGAACGCGACGACGACGTTTGTTTTGTCTTAATTGTATTTGATATATGTACTTTAGTTTTTTACACTAATGATTATAATTTAAGATCACTATCAAGTTTCTTGTATTTATATATAAACGTATCTAGTATTACGGATCGAAAAAGTGAACGTACGAAGTGGCTGAGCACTAACACGCGAATGAAATGGCTCGATCTTGTTTCAGTCAAGTAACGTAGGTAGGGTAGTCGGTTAATTTTTTTCTAGATTTACCCTCAATATAGTGCGAAAGTGGCGATCGCTACGCGGTACTACAAGTGTTGTATATGCTAATCTAGAGGACGAAGCCGAGTATAATGCTGGAAAATTCATCCATACTAATATTATAAATGCGAAAGTATATGTCTGTCTGTCTGTGTGTCTGTCTGTCTGTCTGTCTGTCTGTATGTTACGCTTTCACACCTAAACTACAGAACCGATTTTGATGAAATTTGGTATAGGGGTAGATTAGATCATGAGAAGGGACCTAGGCTATGTTTGGTCGCGATAACCGACATCCACGCGGGCGGAGCCGCGGGCAAAAGCTAGTTCAAGTATAAATAGTAAAGAATACGGTGCTATTATACTCTTAAGAGCATGTAATCATTTAATAACTCAGTCTTAGTGAAAACACGCACAAAATATCAACCTTGAACCTATTCAGGTACTTTTCGCACCCACTTGTCAACACTAGAGCTGTCTGAAGTGGTCTGGCGCGAGACACGAAGGGCTCCAGTACTACTTGTTCGTAGAGTTAGGGAAGATAGAACACGCAACATTTTTTACTTAGGTCTTAGAATTTCTTACTGTAATTTTTTTCCCACGACATTGTCTGAAGTCTGAAGATTACGCGTACTTTTTTTTTTATAAAGTACACGTCAATTTGACTTTACCTCGCGTGATGGTAAGCTAAAGGCAAAGTCTCGGAAAGTATTACCATCGTAAACATGTACCATGTTGACAGTGGTGGCACTTAGCTTGACAGCCTCATTAGATGCCTTTTCACGCCCCGCTTAAAGGACCTGGGACTGTAGGAAGAAGGAAATACGTGAGCTGGCAGGGAGTTCCAGGACTTAATGGCGCGGCATCAACTTTTTAAAGGGTTTTATCCTGTACCTACTAGCTGTTGCCCGCGGCTCCACCCGCGTGGAATTCTTATCTCGTTCATCACTGATATTAACGTAATGATATACAGCCTATATCAGTACCTGATAACGTAGCTTACTAATGGCGAAAGGATTTTTGAAGTTACAAAAAAGTTACATACAATAATATAAATCTTTCTTCTTTATCATATTAGTACAAAAGAATGGATTATTTATATCTTAGCCCGACGTTTTGTCTATTTGTGAGCAGCCATGGTCATGGGTGTTAACACCAACAATTCGTCATAATTCGGGTGCTTTGAGATAACTTACTCTTCAAATTATGTGACAACTATCATCTTTACCAGCTCACGTGTTTCTTTCTTCCTACAGTCTTGGGTCCTATAAATGGGGCGTGAAAAGGATCTAATGAGGCCTTCGAGTTGATGGCCACCATTATTGTATTATTGTTAGAGTCTGTAATAGAGGCCCTTCAGCTTACCATCGGGCGATGTGAAGTCATATTACTATTTATACTGTTGATTGATGGCACTTGGTGGAATTCATTGTTACACATATTGGGAACACTTGTACTTTTTCCACAGTATTTATTATACTGAACCGTTACGCCTTACGGCATTCTCAAAGGTATACATTTAGCAAAACGCACTTGTGACTCCTCTGGTGATGCGGGTGTCCATGGGCGGCGGTGATCGCTTACTATTAGGCGATCCGTCTGCTTGTTTACCTCCCTATTACATAAAATACAAACCTTTGCTAAATGTAAATCTTTGAGAATGCCGTAAGGCGAAACCGGTCAGGTTCAATATAATAAATACTGTGGAAAAAATACAAGCGTTCTCAATATGTATGAAGTCTATTGACTATATAAAAAAGAAAACGTTGTTAAGAAATAAAGACCAGCGGTAATCATTAATTAGGTTCCCAAATTAAATACAAAGTTACGAGTACTTTGACTTTTGGAATTTCTTAGAAACTTTCGGCAAACTTTTGTACCAAACAGTTTTGTACCAAATAAACGACCTCAACTAGAAGTTAACATAGGCCTTAATTAATATTGTGATGGCTTGGAGAACCTCCATTAAGTGAGGGTAGATTCTTGGTAATTATCATCATCATTTTTCCGTAAGTCCCGGTCGCACCTGAGCCCTTGTTCTCGGAGTCCAGGGTTTCAGCTTTCGGCTTTTACTCCTCACTTCGCAAGTTCGTAGGCATCAATGATAATTAGACCATTGAAATAAGTTCGATATTAACCGTAATCATTTTAATATAGCTATTATCATCTTCATATTGATTTCCAAGGTTTGAACTAGTAATTTTAAAGTTTGAGCTGAAGTCTGACCTTCCAACTCCAAGTGGAAACTTAGCGTTGATCCCACTTCCTAAACACATCCTAAATGAGGAGAAGGGGTATTAAACATTAGATGTAGCAAGAGTATTACTCATGTTACACATCAGTTGCTCCGATAAAAAGGGAGCGACTGTGTGGGTCACCAAATCCTTCAAGATCTTTTTAACCTAAGGCCATCTCCTTACGACAAAGCTATTCAAAATGAATAAGACAGGATTTTTTGATAGGTCTAGGCAGGATTCGAACTTGTGATCCTTTTCTTACAGGGTAAAAGCTTTGATCACTACGCCACCTGACCATAACAGTACTAATATCCAAATCTTCCTCCGTATTATTATATCCGTCTCAGGGCATGACATTCTTACGAACTATAGGAACCAATGAAGTTACCTAAAGAGACGATGTAAGATAAAAAATGTAAATATCTTGAATATAACAAGTACTTTTAATAAACTCCCAACTCTTACGTTCAACACATACTTGCTACGTGCCCTAGGTACCCTAAATAAAAGGACTTATTTCCGTCCATTTACCCTTCATTTAGGGGCTGTTTAGGACGTGACTGCCTACCGTTACACCCTCCACCCTCACCTGGGCAGACACCCCTTATTCAGTTTGCAAATTCTATTCATGATCTTAGAGTAGTAAAGTAGATGAAGCTTAGCGATGCTGTAAGATAGAATCGCCAAGATAAAAAAAATGTTTATATTGTAGACCCAACAAAGACAGCCCCCGTGGCGTAGCGGTAGTGAACGCGGCTGCTACGCAGGTGGCGTGCGTTCGATTAACATCAGGCGAGGTGAAGTCAAATTGACGTGTCCCGTATAAAAAAAAAAAAAAATTGTATACATGAATTCGGGTATTTGCATCGATCTGGTCGTGTCTCGAAGAGCACGTTAAGCCGTCGGTCCCGGTTGCCACACAAACATCTATGGCAATAGTTACGGGTAGTTAGAGCCCTCCAATAGTCCAACAAAACTGGTCTAGCTGTAATACTTCGATGTCGCCTTTGGGTTGTGGAGGTCAGATGGCAATCGCTTCACAGAAAATATCTAAGTTTAGCCAAATCGGCAGTTAGATTGCAGTTAGAAACTTCGGATGCGACTATCCTAGTCCTAATTCCCAGATTAAGGCTAAGATGAAAAAGAAGATTGTAGACCCAACAATGTATCAGTTATTTTGATTGGAGTTGGAACCAGGGTCCATGCATTGAGCCAATCATCCTCCAATAATTATAACACTCAATATCTTAGCGTTATGAAAAAAACACGTCCAAAAAGTAGAAAATAAATGGAGTTTGCCTTTTAACTTTAACGGTTGCCATGTCGGGGGATCCTAACTGGTTAAACACTCCGTTATATTATCGGAACAATTCAAGGTCCCCCGACATGGCAACCGTTAAAGTTAAAAGGCAAACTCCATTTATTTTCAACTTTTTGGACGTGTTTTTTGTGACGGGGGTTTTTTAAATTTTTAATTTAATTTTTATTTAATACTTTTTAAAGTGATCTACTAGTCAAGCTCTTTCATTTGATACCCATATTGAAGAAATATGTATTCCGACATGTTGTGGCGGCGGCCGTTTGGGTGCTACGATGCCACACACACACACACACACACACACACACACACACACACACACACACACGCACGCACGCACGCACGCACGCACGCACGCACGCACGCACGCACGCACGCACGCACGCACGCACGCACGCACGCACGCACGCACGCACGCACGCACGCACGCACGCACGCACGCACGCACGCACGCACGCACGCACGCACGCACGCACGCACGCACGCACGCACGCACGCACGCACGCACGCACGCACGCACGCACGCACGCACGCACGCACGCACGCACGCACGCACGCACGCACGCACGCACGCACGCACGCACGCACGCACGCACGCACGCACGCACGCACGCACGCACGCACGCACGCACGCACGCACGCACGCACGCACGCACGCACGCACGCACGCACGCACGCACGCACGCACGCACACACACACACACACACACACACACACACACACACACACACACACACACACACACACACACACACACACACACACACACACACACACACACACACACACACACACACACACACACACACACACACACACAGACGTTCAGGCAGTATGCGTCTTATTAAAAGCATATTATTAAAAGCATAACGAGACAAATAAACAGAAGCATATCTTCAGGCAGCCAGATTGTGTTTCAAACGAGGCAAACGTATACACTGCGTTGTCCATGCGCACCCCGAGTTAATTCGACGCCTGCCTCGCGAGGCTGCTTTCTCAACCAGCTATTTACATCAGACTCAATCTAGATAGTATGGAATTCAGTAACGACCTCTAAATTACAAATTTCGACTGTAAAATTCATAATGTACAAATGTTATAATATTTTTTATAGCATAGCGTATCTAGCCGTACTCAAGAGACCCTATCCGCTGTAATTGTGAGAACATATTGCAGTGAATTGTGTGAAATCAGCCAAACCGTCGTTCGTCTAGCGGTTGCTTTGCAGTACCCGAAACTTCGAGGTACGCAGTGCGAGTTTCAAAATACTTATTACTAATGAACGCAGGGAGAATTAGCTCATATTTAGTGATGCATATTTTAGTTACGGGACGGTACGTAGAAATTGTATTAGAACTTAAACAATTTGATTATATTAACGAAATTTTAAAGCAATTAGTACTTATATTTTTTAAAGATTTATAAATTAAACGTGAATCGCTCTCGTAAAAGCATAGCGATCCATAGAAACAAAATTCTATACGGTGTAGAGTATACCTGCTAGAACCAAGCGTTTCAGTGATTCATTCCTATGCCGCACCACTAAGACTGGAACTCCCTGCCAGCTCACGTGTTTCCTTCTTCCTACAGTCCCGGGTCCTTTAAGCGAGGCGTGAAAAGGCATCTGTTGAGGCCGTCAAGCTGAGTGCCACCACTGTTTTTTATTTTTTTATCGTGCGACAAATCCCCACGGATACCACCCTCACGGAGCCGGTGGAGGTGGTTATGTCGGACTCGAACCGACTAAAACGCACGCCGTCTTGGGTCCTTGGTTGCCGGAGGTGAGATTGCCAAAAGCATATCTCTAGCACCCCGGCAGACCCAGGACCATCTCTTTCGAGTTTTCGGTTGTGGGGACCATAGTGTCCACGTGTGGAGTGGCGAGGCAGTGCACTCGGTGCCTGTGATCAAGGCATAAAATATTGTAATTGACATAGATACTGTAACAACAAGATGAAGCCTTCATATTATGTTGATTTAATGTCGTTAAACAAACACTTACCTTGTGTATACAGCATACTATTAGGACCAGCGTGACGTCATCGTCCCTCCTGAGGCACGATCACACACCACTCACCTACGGACAATGAAATTGTAATGTAAATAGAAGATCAATAAAATAATGTTATTTTTAAACTATCGCGGCACTACTTTGGAAAACTTACTTTTGCCGACGTTTCGAGTGCGTTATAGCACCCGTGGTCACCACTTGACTGGCCTGCGAGCGTCGTGCGGTGTGCGGGAAACATTTTTTGTGCACCTACCTTCCATTACTTTCACATTGAATGTAAAGCTGGCGACACACCACACTCACTGTGCACTGTGTTCTTGGTTATCCATACTAATATTATAAATGCGAAAGTAACTCAGTCTGTCTGTATGATATGCTTTCACAAATTCAAATCGGTTCCGTGGTTTAAGCATGAAAGCGTAACATACAGACAGACAGACAGGCAGGCAGAGTTACTTTCGCATTTATAATATTAGTACAGAAGTATGGATAAAGACAGCCTCTGTGGCGTAGCAGTAGTGAACGCGGCCGATACGCAGGGGGTACGGGTTCGATCCCATACATATGGGATTTGCATTGGTCTGGTCGCGCCTCGGAGAGCACTGTAAGCTATTGGTCCTGGTTGCCATAACAACATTTATGGCAGTCGTTACGGGTTGTTGGAGCCCTAAAAAGTCTAACAACTGGTCTAACTGCAGTGCTTAGATATCGAAGTTCAGTCAAATCCACAGTCAGACTTATAAACGGACCCCAGACTCCAAATTGAAAAGCTAACGATGAAGAAATTATAGAAATACTAGCTTTTGCCCGCGGCTCCGCCCGCGTGGGTGTCGGTTATCGCTACCAAACATAGCATATGTCCTTTCTCAAGGTCTAATCTACCCCTATACCAAATTTCATCAAAATCGGTTCAGTGGTTGAGGCGTGATAGCGTAACATACAGACAGACAGACAGACAGACAGAGTTACTTTCGCATTATAATATTAAAGTATGGATTTTAGAACTTATTAAACAACGCTATTTAGACTTAAAGTAGTACTTCCGTGGATTTATTTGTTAGCTAACTCTTTCGATTGGTTTTATTTGACTTATAGGAGCAACAGTGTCTGAAACTCCAATTTTTGGATAAAATTCACAGCCTCGGTCGTCAATTGAAAGGTATAACAACATGCTGATGCAATTTTAACTGAACATTGGCATTATTTTGAGTGACATCGAGTTTCAAACGCAGTTACAATGTGAGAAGACGGTGGATTATAATTGGTTAACATAGAAGAATGAACAGACGTAAAATTGGATGGATGGATGGATGTTTTTTTTTTAAAATTAAACCTAACCTAAATGTGTCAGTTAAATTGATTTCATATGGAGAACGTTACTAATTTGGTTTCGATATAAAAATCGAATACATAAGGAAAAATGAATCTTCTCGAGCGGGGGACTCGAACCCGCGATCTTTCCCATGCAGAGGAATACTTTGACCAACAAGGCTACCGAGACCAAGCTGGTCAAGGCATTCCCCCTGTAAAGTCTTACTAATAATAAGTTACACGGGGTATATACAGCTCTTTACATGTTTATTACAAAAAATTCTTATAACATCCGTATGTAACCTGTGTAATTCCTATTAATAAAGATTGTTGATGTTCTAAAATTTCAAATTATTAAGTACACAAAATTGTCTTCTAGAATTGAACAATCGAATTGAAAAATCGAATGAAACAGTCCCGTTCTATCGAAGCTGGTATGCATACAAACAAACAGGTGTTCCCGAGCCAACTGGAACGCATAAATATCGCAAAACACAAAGTTATCGATGCCACTAAGCCACGTTTATTGACTACGTTTCCCCGCACTAGCGAAACGACCCAACAACTTCAAATTTTATAGGATTTTAGACTTTGATTTTATGTATGTAAAGTCAGTTTTGCTTATGGATGAAATTAAGAATGTTATGTTTGTTTGAACGGGTTGCAGCAATACTGCAATACTGATAGCATGACAAAAACGGTGTTTATTAGGTACAAGGTTTGTATTGTAATTGGTATCATTTCTGACATAGATTGTTCAAATATATTATGCTTTATAATAATTTAACACTTCCAAATGCTCGAAAGAGAGACAGAGGTGAATTAGTATCTATATTTCGTCAATCTACTGTGTTATCAGTTTCTCGCAGACTTCCAGATTTTTTATTGAGAGTGTTAAGTGCAATAAGAAATCTGACCTAGCATGTTTGACGGAGGGTCTAGTGGACACTAATGTAAAAATTAAATCCAAGATTGAGGGTCCAATTCTAACATGGAGGTCCAATGGATCATATTTATAGATGAGGTCGAATTTTGAGGGTACAGTGGGAACGTAGCCAATCCGACCACCATAAGATGAAGATAAAAATAAAACATTCTTTATTGTACACCATGAAAGTGTTATGAGACAAACAAAATATATAATGCACAATGGGCGGCATTATCGCTAACAGCGATTTCTTACAGGCAATCTTTGGATGGACCATAAATTAAGGTATTTGGTACTTCAAAGGTTATTTAGCATAATTTTAAAGTATATTGTCATCAGATCTTAAATCGGGCCATAAGATCTGTTGACGATACCATATTATGGTAAAGAATTATTTCTCGGGCGCATAGGTCATTAACTAGATAGACCATAAGTAATACAATCAGAATTAAAATAAAACAAAAACTAAAATACCTATTATACAAATTATACCAAAATATATACCTTTGCAATGTAAAATCCATACTTCCATACTAATATTATTAATGCGAAAGTAACTCTGTCTGTCTGCCAGTCTATCTGTATGTTACGCTTTCACCCCTAAACCACTGAACCGATTTTGATGAAATTTGGTATAAGGGTAGATTAGATCTTGAGAAAGGACATAGGCTATGTTTGGTCGCGATAACCGACATCCACGCGGGTGGAGCCACGGGCGGCAAAAACTAGTACTATATAAAAATTAACAAAATACGTAATTATAAATTGGAATCGATAACATAGTATTCTGGAACATATTATAAGCTAGATAAGCTAATAGATTCGTTGGTTTTAAATAACGCTGGGAAGAATTCCCCAGAATATCAATATGTATAGTTTAGCACAATTTGATAGTAAATAAGAATACCAAACCCATACAAGCCCACCTACCTCTATACACCAAAGACGGTATAGCTACCGGTCGATATCTGCGTCAAATTGTCAGAGGTCGTCTTATTATGAAGAGTAGAACAAACTTAGATTGGCGCCGGGAGAGCCGAGATTGTTATCTTAATGAATGTGTTTTGGCAATATCTTATACATTTTACAGCGTTCATTATCTTTCAAGATGAAGGGAATTAAAATGTTAATGTCTTGTTATCACTACAAGTTCGTGTAATAGAATTTCAGGAGCGCGTTTGAGTGAAACTTTGTTAAGTTATATTAAAATGTACGCGAAAGTGAGTACAGACAAGAGATTATTTATAATAATAAATAATTAATATTAAATAAATATTACACAACGCTATCTAGACCCATTGTAAGCATAACTAGCTTGTATTATGGAATCTAGAATGCGATAAACATACTTATATTTTTTTTGTAAATAGATACACATTGTACATAGAAACACCCAGACCAATGCAAATAGCCATATTCATGCATACAAATATTTGCACCGAGCGGGGATCGACCCCGCGCCTTCTGCATAGCAGTCGCATAGACTACCGCCACGCCACAGAGGCTATGAAATTATAATATGGTATACAAGAAAAATATTGGTCAAGTGTATGTTACAAGAGATTTAACTAATTTTAAACACTTTTGCCACCATCTCTTCGCACCTAGGAGCAGAAATACTTTAGTAGGTACAGTAGTAAAAGGTAAAAAGTTTAAATATCTTACCTCTTTTAGAACGAACATAGCATGTTAGCATTCTGGGCTTCAATAAGTAGGTATTGTTATTTTTTTTTGTTATGAAATTTAATAGCATTTATTATGCTAACTATACAAACCCAGGTGGGGCTTGAACCTAAGACCTTTCCCTTACAGGGGAAATGCTCTTCCAACTGAGCTCCTTTAAAAAATATAGAGAAGGGAAATTTGAATTGATTCAGGTGTGGCTTAATAGCGCTGTTGGAAGAGCATTCCCTCCGTAAGTGTCGTGGGTTCAAGCCTCACCTGAGTAATTCATTTTTCCTGATGTAATAGAATTATTTAATTTATTAGATATTATATAATATTTATATTTTTATTTTCATTACTTTATTTTTTCTAAATTTTACCTATTAAGTGTATATTTATTAGATTATGAATATAAACATCTATACCAAGAGCAAGACATTTGCTGAGCAAGTCTGCAGGAGTCGAGTTATTGGGATACTCGCCATTGCTTTAGTGTTATACAGACATAACATAACATAAACTCACGCCTGTATTCCCCGAAGGGGTAGGCAGAGGTGCTAGCACCCACATTTCGCCAGTTTATGTTTAGGTCCCAATGTAATAGGTGGCGAGCCTATTGCCATTAACCGGGCACTTATAAACCTCCATCCAAAAGTCATTGGTGTGTGCCATGGTAAACCTGGGATCGAACCCGAGACCTCGTCTCAGCAGTCCATTACCCATACCACTAGGCTATCGCAGATTGTGTTATATAGGTTTCATTATAATAAATAATATTTTTTTCAGTATATTTTTTTTTTTTATTTTTTTTTTTACCGTGGGGGAAAATCCTTCATGGATGTTATGCCGGACTCCTACCGACTAAAAACCCCCACGGTAACGCCCAGAAGCCTATGGATGGGAGCCCCGGGTAAGCCCTCGAAAGGATGTCCCAGGACTCCCATCAGACCTACGGCTACAATTGCGGCCTCGTCTCGGGGGTGGTTCGGGTGCTATCCCGCGTCTATGGGGGGGTTTTCGGGTGTTATCCTGCTTCTTAGGGGGGGGGGGCGTGCGTGAATCCCTCACGTCACGCTGCCGTCATGGGCCTGCTTCTGTAAAGACGGTGAGCAGCCAACTCACCGTCCTCAGGCCCCCGGTCATGGAGGCCGATGGTCTTCGGCGAAGACACGTCGGCGGTGCCCAAGCCGCCGACTGCGGAACTCGGGTGGGAGAGTTTTCTCCCGCTCTCGCCCCGCCGCCTCTTTCACGAGCATGACCTGCTCACAGAAAGAGGCGGCGCAGTCCCACTTACTCCCGCTGGAGACCATGGCTCGCACCATGGTCTCGAGCGAGAGGGTGCCCACGCCCAGACCCACCACGAGGACCTGGCGCTGTTGCGCCCACGCCGTGCACTCCACCAGCGTGTGGAGCGCTGTGTCATCGCTCTTTATTGTTCACCAGTTAAATATACAACATATCAAATGAGTATACTTATTAGAAGTTAATTGGTACACAATTGGCGCCCTTATCGCACTGAGGCAATCTCTTACAGGCAACCATGCGATGGAGAGAGATACAGATGAAGAGATTTGGGGTATTCGGTGTGTGGTGACTTTGTGTCGTATCATGCTGTCGCACCAGGTAAGTGATGTGCTAGTTTCAATAATTTAGCCTACTACCACTACTCGTCATTGGCCTCTTCCAATGAGCATCGTAGCTCCAGATCCTGTGCCTCCACTCCATTGCCACTCTCGTTCTTGTTAACTACCTCAAATATAAGAAAGTATTTGGGGCATACCGGGATTTAACGTTTGAACCCGTACTCAATAACAGCCATTCAATAGCACTTACAGCATTCCACGTAAAAGGGGACACGCATATTGACGTCTACCGGGCACGTGCCCAGTCTTAATGTGAGAACCCCTGTAACCATCAGGAACTTCTTACTAGCAAGTAGGATATTTAGACAGCTTGATATTTTAACCGTAGTTATATTATAGAGTGGGTTTTGGGAGCCCAACTGCAATACAGCCTATGACTAAATGCCTGCTAGACGGCAATAGCAAAAGCAAAAATATAGTTGACAAAATGTAGGTGCTAATACACCTCTGCTTACCCCTGCGGGGTTTTACATACGTGAGTATATTGTACTCTACTCTTAATTGAAAATATAAGTATTCTACAACATGCTGGCTCTACTCTTTCCTTGGCCTGGCTTTTTTTTTTCATGCGGAAATCCCCTCGAATACCTCCCCTACCGGAGCCGGAAGGGGTGGTTATGTAGGACTCGAACCGACTAAAACCGCACGCTGACTGAGGGTCGTGGTGCTAGGCCGGAGGTGAGGTTGTCATCGATATATCCCTCGCACCCCGGATGACCCACTTTATGGGGTAGGCAGATAAATCGCTCACAGCTTCTATGCCAACATACATCTTCCTTCGAAATACATCGGGAAAAAGAAGCGCTCAAGTGGGACTTGAACCCACGACCTTTTCCTTACAGCCTGCATAATAAACGCTACAAAAATCCATTCAAATACATCTTCCTTTACTGTCAATAAACTTTCCATACAAACTCACAAAATCAAATATTAAAATTAAAACTGCCTAGTTTTTTTTCACTACAATGTACAAGCCAGTAATTATCCGCTCGAGCCATGTAAATACGCATCCAAATAAAACAATAGTCGTGTCGACAATTAGTCGTGTCGTCTAGCCGAAGCCTTTCAACTCTAAGCTGTAGCCAGACGCGTCAGACGCCACTTTTATTTCGTCTGTCTATATGTATAGAGCCTTATAGAATACTGGATGTGGCTGTTCACGATTACAAGTTGGAGATGTGTTGTTCTTGATACATTTTGATGATGAAAGGTTCTTAGTTTAACGGTAATCGAATACCTAGGTTATCATATTGTATTATTCTAAAGTTATTCAGCTAGGTCAAGTCAGTACTAGGATGAGAGACTATTTTATGATGACATTTTAAGATCTGCGGTAGCCTAGTGGTATGGGTAATGGACTGCTGAGACGAGGTCTCGGGTTCGATACCAGGTTTACCATGGCACACACCAATGACTTGTCGATGCTTTTCGAAGTTATGTGTGTATTTATCGCAGGTATATAAGTGCCCGGTTAATGGCAATAGGCTCGCCACCTATTACATTGGGACCTAAAAACATAAACTGGCGAAATGTGGGTGCTAGCACCTCTGCCTACCCCTTCGGGGAATACAGGCGTGAGTTTATGTATGTATGTTTATTTTATGATGATGATATAGTATTGGTTACGCATAGTTGTAGCGATATGAAATGCAATACCTTGATGAAACTACGAAATCTCAATGTGAATTGTGATGGTATTATAGCAGTCGCTTCATGGAAAATATCGACATTTGATCGTTTAGCAGTCAAAATAAAAGCCAATCAACTGAACTGAAAATTGACAAAGAAATGGGTATTCGAATCGATTAAAATGGGAAAAACTTAATCGGTTCGGGTAAAAAAGGGGTAGATATACGAGTACGTACCGCAATAGTAGCCTATTGATTGATTGATTGACACTTTGAACGAATGAATGAAAAAGTGAATGAGTGAATAACACTTGATTGCACAACAGTAATGAATACATTTAATTTTTTAACATAATTCTTTTAGTATAATGGGCGGTCTTACTACTTTGGACTTCAATATGGATGGAAATGGAAGCGTGATACGGAATAGTAAGATAAATTCAAAGATATCTGTTGCCACTTTTAGTAGAGCGTAGATCTTTAACACAGCTCCTATAGAAGTGTGTTGGTGAATTCTTCGCATTACCCGTGTGACGAGTCGTGGGGCTTCTCCTCAACGCACCGTTCTTTATCTCCAAACGCCATTCGTATCTATATAAAACGTCATAATTAACAATACGGGCTACAAGGTTGTACAATATTGTTATACGTAAGATTTTATTTCTAAAAAAAATATGCGTTGCGTATTGGCCGTAATATGGCATATTATACAACAAGCCCGAAGTTTTTATGCACTCTCTAAGAACATATACTACTGTTTCAATAGGTTTAAGAGCCCCTTTCATTCTATAGTTTAGCCTCTGGCAAGCTCGCTAGAACATCGTTGTGGTTTTTTTCTGACTCTACTAAAATAACGTTTTATGAAGTGACCCAAAACGAGATTAAAAATAATGCGAGACGAAACAAGAATTTTTAGAAATGTGAGACGAAAACTTGGGACGAAACAGGAATATATCCAAAATAAGCACAGCTTAACTATTAAGTATGCAGAAAAGGTAAGAAGTAGGAATAAGGCATAAGGTAAACTCAAGTCGAAACATACGATTTTAGTCGGTTTATTAGCTGATCCCCGCACGTGGCATATTGTTCTCATTCTTGTAACCAATAGTCTGGATACAGCCTATGTGTTATTCTAGACTATATGCTACTCCTGTTACAAATTTCAGCTGGCACTAACTGAATTTGGAACAAGAATAGTCAATAGTTCAGTCATCCAAAAACCTTCACAAACTTTTACATCTAGAATACTGAATAATAATATTCAAGTACGATAGGACCTTTTCTGTATTATTTCTTGCCTTAGAAGTTATATCGACAGTCATATCGACAGCCTCTGTGGCGTAGTGGTAGTGTACGCGACTGCCACGCAGAAGGCGCGGGTTCGATCCCCGCTCAGTGCAAATGTTTGTATGCATGAATATGCCTATTTGCATTGGTCTGGGTGTTCCTATGTATATTAAGTATTCACAAAAAAAAGTATCTAAGTATGTTTATCCGCATTCTAGATTCCATAACACAAGCTAGTTCAGCTTACGATGGCTCTAGATAGTTGTGTAGAATGTTGTGGAATATTTATTTACTTATTATATTTTCCTTCCTTAGAAGTTATATACAGAAATTTGTCAAAACAAAAATATTAAAAAATATAAAATTTTCAAACATAATATTACCATTAGGGTAGCCATAAGATATTCTTCACACTCTAAAGCTTACTTGGAAATGTTTTACGATCCACAGTAAATAATACGTTGAAAAGATACGGAGATATTTCCTTCGGAAGTGAAGTTTACGAAACAAGCGCATCAGAGACGTTGCCGAAACAAATGTCGTCGGCAATTCTTTCTCACGGAACCCGGAGTAGAACATCACTGCCATCTTATGCATGGCGCGTGGGAGAGGCGATAGGAGGTAACGATTTTACTAAGAATTTATTGGAAAATTAGCTACCATGTTGTGAAAATGTACGCACAGAAAACGTACGACAGAGACAAGAATGCGTCCCTATCGTGCGAGTCCACTGTCACGAGTGACAATCAGTTATAAGTAGCTATATCGCACCATTAAGACCTGGAACTCCCTGCCAGCTCACGTATTTCCTTTTTCCTACAGTCCCGGGTCCTTTAAGCGGGGCGTGAAAAAGCATCTGACGAGGCCGTCAAGCTGAGTGCCACCACTTTTAACATAGTGCATGTTTACGATAGTGGGATGGCCTTTAGATTACCATCAGGCGAGGTGAAGTAAAATTGACGTGTATGTGAATCAAGATAAAAACGACCACATGGCCTGTCTAATAAGAAGTGGCTACCTCTGTAGCCAATAGATTCCATAAAGAGCATCAGTCTATAAGTCACTGCCTATGAACTTTTGCCCTTCTTGAAGAGCACCATATTGTAGTTGCTAGGGAGAATTATGACAGGAAGATCATAAATATTTCTGTCATATTGAATTTCGAAGTTCATAATCACGATGGATTGCTTTAACGTACATACCAGCGACTTACGTTAGTATGATAGACAAGCAAATCAGTGCACATAATTTCAAATGTTTGCCACCACGATCACTAGATTGAAAGTCGATATAAGCCTTCAATATTAAACACTAGCTTTGGCCCGCGGCTCCGCGCGCTTGGATGTCGGTTATTGCGACTAAACATAGCCTATGTCCTTTCTCAAGGTCTAATCTACCCCTATTCCAAATTTCATCAAAATTGGTTCAGTGGTTTAGGCGTGAAAGCGTAACAGACAGACAGACAGAGTTACTTTCGCATATATAATATTAGTATGGATTTAAGGATTATCCATACAACGCTGCCTCTCATCACTAACACCACAAGAAAACTACCTCAAGTAAAAGTTGCTATTTTTCCCATCTTAAAGGCTTCTAATATCGCAGCTCCCCGCCTCAGGCCGGTTGTCATTTGTCTGCTCCTCTGTAGGCAAACTTCGCTCCAATGTTTGAAAGCACTACATTATATCCGTCCTTCTTTATCGTCTTCGTCTACTGAATAGTGATGGGGTAATGTATTTGATAAGTTTATCGACAGTTTTGAACTTGACTCATAGTTCTCGTGATCGCGGAAAGTGAGAATTTTATCGTTGATTATTATATGTCCTTTTTTATTATAATAAATAAGTATTTTGATGTCAGCTGTGATTCAGCCCATCAATTAGGATGTAGTCCTACTGGTAAAAATCTACCAGACGTTTCCATACCAGATTATCATAATCCCATAATAATCTCCGTAGTCCCTGTCTTGTTGACCTTAACATAATAAGTAAGAAGATAGAGAAACACATTCAATATTCTGAATTGTGCAAAATTTAAATACAATTTTTTTTAAATAGAATCTACTTGATCACTAGGTTATTCATATTTGTAACACCAACAGAAAAAAAACCAAAGTAGTGAACTGTAAACTTAATTACTTCCAATCCCGCTTTGTGTAGTTAAAGCACTGGGGTAAAAGGCCCGATACTTGATTTAGAAAAAATAAAAATAGCCCTGAACTTTTTATAACTTATTTAAAAGAAAACTCGAAATAAATACCTGAATGTTCCTGTACAAAAATTTCTAACATAAAAAACTGTTAATTGGATGCCAACATCCTATACACATTAAAATAAAACTTACAGAGAGGGAAACGTTTAATTAATATTTACTGGCCTGCTTCACTTCAAAGGTGTCTACATTAAAATAATTAATTTTACGTTATTAATGAGATCATTTCGGAAGCCCGGACCCTGATTAATAAGAAACTTTGAATTATGAACATAAAATTGTAGACCTCATTATAATTATCTAGGTTAATTATCGTAAAACAACATTTTATCGACATCGATCGATTTTCATCACGTTCAATGACTTCATTTAAACAAGTTACTTTTCAGCTAACTTAGAATAAATCAGTCGATTACAAATTATTTGTCAGAAATAAATTAAAATACGTGAAATATACTCTCTGAAAAAGGTCACTGGGTTAGATTAGATGCCCAAGATGAAGAATTGGGTGCTATGGTGCACAATGGTAGAAGCTCATATCATGCAGTGGACTACTTTAAATCGATTGACTGAAAAATAGGCAGGTCAGAAAGAAGCTTGCATGTAAGGTCTAATATACAGAAGCATGTAAATTTTGAAATAGATACTATTCATACTGTTGATTGATGGCACTTGATGGAATCCACACATCCAAAATCTTTGTTAAATGTAAACCTTTGAGAATGCCATAAGGTGAAATCAGTCAGTTTTAATAGAGTAAATACTGTGGAAAAAGTACAAGTGTTCTCAAATATATGCAAAGAAATAGATGTTGAACTGTAGTCTCTGCCAACAAAAAAAGCAGTCTCACTTGCGTCTGCTGCACCACCAAACTAACTTATTGCGTATACACAGCAAAAGAAAAAAGAATACTCACACCTTTTCTTTGAGAGAATAGGCAAACTCTAGTGGCAATGGATTAGCCACGTCTGTGAAAGGACCGATAGCCGTTCGAGCCGACCAGTACTAGAGTGTAGACCACGAGAAGGCAAAAGGGAGGTAGTACACCCTCTAGCCAGATGGACTGACGATCTGAAAAAGCTGGCTAGGATATACTGGATGAGGAAGGCGGAGGATCAGGTGAATTGGTGCACATTGGGACAGGCCTATGTTCAACAGTAGACTGCGATGGACTAATTGATTGAGTGATTGACAACTTCATAATTTTTAAACTATCGCGGCGTATACTCATGTTCTATAATAGTTCGGGACTTCACACGATAAATTTTGGAAAACTTACTTTTGCCGACGTTTCGGGTGCGTTACAGCACCCGTGGTCACGACTTGACTCGAGTCGTGCGGTAACGCACCCGAAACGTTGGCAAAAGTAAGTTTTCCAAAATTTTTCACGAGAAGTTCCGAAGTTCTATTTCTTTTCTATGTTTAAATGCCTTTTAAGCGTACAATAAAGTATAAAATAAATAAATAAAATAAACTATTATAAAACCTTCATAATTATTTAGTAAGTAAGTTAAGTTAGTAAGGTGTAAATTAATCAAACGTCTTTGCCGTTTTACGTACAATTAAAAACTTGACTAATTTTTTGTCGATAATAGTTCATCGACAAGTGCTCAACAATACGATAGTGGCTGAACGCTCCGCACTTCGTAACATAGCTTAGATTTATTTTTAATACCGCACATCTTAACTCCTTGTATGTAGTACAGTTTATAAGAAAATAAAACCACAAGTCGTATATCAAAATACAGAAGCTGTTGCTTGTGGGTCTGTTCGCGTGGATGTCGGTTATCGAAACTAAACATAGCCTATGTCCAACAACAAATTTATCGGTTCAGTGGTTTGGGCGTGAAAACGTAAAAGACAGACAGACAGAGTTACATTCACATTTATAATATTAAGTATGACTTTGTTAGTCTCACAGAATGTTTTGCTCTCTCCTGTTTCATAGTTGTTTGTCATTCTCTTCTATACTTTCCAATTATGTCATATCCTCAGTTAGGCTTATCCTCTTTCAAATAATCCACCTAAAGTCAGCTTATTGGTTTTGATTGTCATGTCGGTTTTTCAATAGCGACTTTCTGACTTCCCCCTACTAATGACTCTTAACTAGATTACCCAACAATCGAACAAGAACAATCATCATCCTCTGAGAATTTTCCCTACTCAGTTGGGGTCGGCTTCCCAGTTTAACTGCGAACTGACTAAACTTTGATATTTTCTGTGAAGCGACTACCCTCTTCCATCGTCTACTGGCAATATCGAAGGCTAATACAAAAACAATGTTCTATTGAAATTTCCTGCATCGATAAATCTGCTACTGATCTTAGAAGCATTATAAGTTAAAAAAAAGAGTATCGAAGAATCTCAAATTCCCGGGAATAACTGTCGCCAAGGGCGGTGCGAGGGTTTGCATCCCACCGCAAAAACAATAAACTGTCATAAATCAGACGCAAGTTTAATATACCCGCACTTGGAGCAAGTTTGCCCACTTCGTACTAGCCAAGCCATGCAACATTCGCCCGCGTGGCTTTTGTTATTGCTGGGAATTTTAAACTCTGCAGTGATATATGAGTGAGTAATGTAAATAAATGAGTGATTTTTATAAGTTATTTATGAAGTAGTCTGCTTCATAAACTTTAGTTGTGTTTGTGTATTTTTTAAAAATACACACATGGCTGAATACTTATAGAAACTTTAGTTGTGTGTGTTTGTGTATTTTTAGAAAATACACATAGCTGAAGATCAATAAAGGATGTCTTTGGCCTAAGTCCAAAAACTACAAGGCCGGGCCCAAATCAGTTCACTTATTGAAAAGCTGTCATGGCCCTGAGGCTCATCGCAGGGTTGGAAGGTTATACACCAGTCGCTCCGGCGAAAGCCAAAAGAAGGAAAATCAAAAGAAATCGGTTTTAAAATACTAACGCTGTTGCGAAAACAGTCTGTCAGTCAAAAAAAAATAAGTAGAAGATGCATTAGCGCTTGATTTTCTAATTGACGTGCAAAAATAATAATTATTTGTGACAAATTTGTCAAAAATGCTACGTATCAAGGGCACCTAGGAAACATTTTCTCTCCAAAAAACCTTCTTATGCAGAGTACACACAACCTGCCGTTGTGAGGCTGTTGAAAAAATAATAATTTAGCCTTAGCTAGAATTCTACAAAAAGGTACGCATAGGTATTCTTCAACGACCCTTTTGCGGGCACATCTCGGCAACAAGAGCATCTTGACTCCTGACACGGCTAAGAAGGAAATTTTCCTTCCCGACGAGGACAGTTTAATTCAAATTCAAATTCAAATTCAAATTCAAATAATTTTAATTCAGATAACACAAGATCCATATCTGGGTTAGTAACAACTGTAACTTAAACAAAACTAGTGTTAGTATGATAGTTTTACATAATCAAAATAGATGAGAATGATATTATATTATGTCAAACAGATTATTACGTCAAATTAAATTAAAAATCAATTAAAGAATTAAATTAAATTGAAATCATAATGTAATTCATAGATTAAAAGGAAAAATTTTGAATCGAATTAAAAATTAAATTACATTAAAATTATGGAATGAATTGCAATTATGGCATAAATTAAATTAAATTAGAATTAGGGGACAAATCGATAAATTATAAATATCTCAATCACTTTTAGTACCTTCTCTTCGGCCTCGGAACAGCGACATGTCTGTCACAACAGTGTCGAAGGAAGGGACACGCGAGCAGACGGTCTGCCACCATTGTCAGAACGGCGTTCGAGCTGGCCCGCACCCTGCGCACCAGGGACGTGCATCGTTTGCGTATAGTCGTATGAAAACAGTCCACGTATGCGTCCGCAAACATACCTGACGCGCTGCAGAAGCGGGGCAGCCCCAACAGCATTCTAAACGCATTATTGTACAGGACGCGGAGGGCGCTGTAGCTCTTTTTACTGTAGTCAGCCCACAGGCTGCACGTGTATAGGGATGTACAGTACGCTCTAAAGAGCGTAATCTTGACCTCAGCTGAGCAACGTGCGAACCTGCGAGACAGCATGTTCGCTCGTATCGAGAGAGCCCTTCGCTCCCGCTCAATGTCCGCATCATCTCTAAGGTCGGCAGTGACAACATGTCCCAGGTACTTGAACTGTTCTACAGTTTCTAAAACCTCGCCATATAGCCGAACCGGTGGTACATTCTGTGGACATTTGGTGCCGGCCCTAAAAACCATACATTGACTCTTTTTTACATTGTATTTTAGACCGAGACTACACGCGTATTCCTCACAGGTCTTAATCAATTGCCTTATGCCACAGATTGACGCGCTCAGCAGCACCATGTCGTCTGCGTAACTCAAATTGTTGACACAGACTCCGTCAACATAACAGCCCACATGCTGACTACTGAGCGCGACAATCAGCTCATTTATATATAAGTTGAAAAGAGTTGGGGACGTCAATCCACCCTGTCTCACACCACATTCAAGCTTGTACGGATCTGACATTACTCCAGCCCATCTTACAGTATTGCATTGATTTGTATACCAATACTGAAATATATGCACCAGTTCACATGGTAGGTTTATACTTCTTAGTTTCCCCCACAGAACATCGTATGACACCAGATCAAAGGCCTTGGATAAGTCGAGGAAGCAGGCATATACCGGCGTCTTGCGATCCGTATAATATTTGACTGTATGCTTAAGACACAGAATTGCGCTCTCAGTGGATAGTCGAGGGCGGAACCCGAACTGATTGTCATGAAGTGTTACGAACTTATTTAACTGTGTATTAAGAAGACAGTCAAACACCTTTGCAAGTATGGTAGCAAGCGAAATAGGCCTGTAGTTACTTTTATCTGACAGGTTACCAGTTTTATTTTTTACGACAGGCACTACCACCGTTCTCATGAAATCGCCTGGTAAGTAGGAATGACCCACGCACAGCGAGTAGAACATGGCTAAAACCCTACATGTATGTGGGCCCGCATGACGGAGGTGTTCGATACTGAGCCCATCGTGACCTGGTGACTTGCCACCAGATATTTGCTTAATGGCCTCAACTACATCCTTGGCCTCAAACGAGGTTCCTACCGCTTCACCGTTACTCTCAGTTTCCAACACCCCCGACGCCGGCCCCAATGGGGACTTCACTAAGAAACTACTCATAAACAAATCAGCAATTTCCTTCGGATCGCTGACGTCATCGACGCTCACAGGAAGACCAGGGCGCAGATTTAATTTGTTGGTTCCCTTCCAGAATCCACTGAAGTTACCATTTGAGTGTTTTTCTACTAGAGCATCCATTTTTAATTGTTCTTGGTGGTCTTGACACCATTTTAAACGGGATTTGAACACTCTTCTTGTCTCACACATTTCTAGGTAATCAGAACCAGACTTCGGCCTCCCACACTTTACCCACTCCCTGAATGCATCCCTAGCCCTCCGGTGAGCCTCACCGACGTGCTTGTTCCACCCTACCACACGCGGGCCACCCCCCCTCACCTGCACACTTCCTCGACTCACCACGGCCGCCTCCCGTAGGGCAGTCACAATGTCGTCATACAAACCATCTAGAACACGCCTGTGGTCACGGTCATTACAGAAATGATTAGCACAATTTACACATTCGGCAGGGAAATGAATTAATCTTAGCCTCTGATGACACTCGTTGGCATAACACGCTATCTGATGTTCATTACGTACAAACATAAACATCTCGAAAATGTTTCAACAGTAAATATCTAACATATACTTAGTAATAATATTTTAAATACTGAAGTAAACTGCTTTTAAAGATTTTTTTTTAGTAATTAGTATACCTACTGACTTTTCCTACAGATATATATTCAAATTTGGACTAGGAAACCTCCAAATAAGGCCTATGGACGTCTGCAACACCAAGGAAGTCACACTCGTGCTGCCTGTGAAGAAGAAAGAGCAGGACAAGCCTTTGGTCTTCCCACTGATAGCACAAAAACTCTCCAGTAAGCTATGTCTACCATACCTACCACCGGGAATACAACACGAGGCTATTATGGCCGCGGTATTCTGTAGGTTGGAGGTACTTCCCTAGTCTAACTGCTCAATTGGGAAGGAAATATCTGGAAAAGCTTCTCGAAAGGTAAACCTGCGCCAAGGCCCATTGCATTGTTTAGAAAGTGCACTCCTTAGCAGATAAGGTGAAATTTTGCCTCGTAGAATATTGTTTGGGCTCTATAAATCTGTTGATAGGGCCCAAGCAACATTTATAATATTTATACCAATAAGATTATTCACATCTAAGATGTAAATATGGCTATCGTAGTGCCTAAGATTAAGCACTTCACTATAAGACAGAACTCTATAAAACGAAACGACTAAACTATTCTATCAAAGACGTGTACCAGCTTCGTCCATACACCGGTCAACGAGTTCATTAACTGTTATAGGAAACAGCAAGAAATCCACTAAGCCAAAGTGCCTTGGCACCGACATCCTATTCACACTCCACAGAACATACAATATTCAGGAGATAGCATTATGCATTGGGACATAACAAGTAAAATCAATATGGCTTTTGTACATCGAAAGATTTCGTAAGCACCTTCATCATAAATATTAAAGGACGGCTTGACTTTTCGTATATATTTGAAGGAAATATTTTCTCTTTTTTCCGTTATGTTTTTTGTTTGTTATAAGCCTATGTGTCACGTTGAATAGCATTTGTTATTAATTTACATGTGATTTATTGTGGTTTGTTTATTTACATTTATTTCAATGTATGGCTGAATTTGAGAGTAGAAATTGGGTGTAGAATTTGGGATTGGTTGGGGAAATATAGAATTCATTAACAGATTTGGGGTTGGAGCTACAGGCTTAAAATTTTGGCAGTGGATACCATTAATAACTTCCAAAAGAATATTGGTAACCAGATGTTCGAATACATAGATCTAATGTTATTATCATTTCTCTTTTTTTTACTAAAAATTATTAATTGTACACTACCCTTCTGTCCTTCTATCCTTTCCTTTCCTATCCATCCGCTGGTAATTAGGTAATTATTTGAAATCTATCAAAATACGGTTGTGCATTTATTATTTATAGGTGCAATGGGGATTTGAAGTATGTCAAGAGCGAAGCTGGGGAGAATCAATCGAACAGAAAGTGCAATTGAACGGAGTTCAGAATTCAACGCGGTCAGAACCGCAGGTAAAAACTAGTTCACAAATAAATTTGATACCATATTCAAACTAAAAGAAACACTAAATTACCTACCGTAATATTCAATATGTTTGCTAGGTCAGTCTTACCGGTTTGATCCGGTCCCTCGGCAGACCACGATAAATCGAGGTCGTAAGCTTCACGCGTGAACACTTTGATTTCCCAGGAGTGAGAGACATACGTTTTTGAACCGGATTAAATATTTTTAGGTCACCTTGACCTTGGCAACTAGGTCAAGTTCCTAGTTATAGAATATCTTCTTTTAGAATCTTGAACAGAATAAAATAATCATCATGACATGAAATGACAGCCTCTCTGGCGTGGTGGTAGTGCACGCGACTGCCACGCAGGAGGCGCGGGTTCGATCCCCGCTCAGTGCAAATATTTGTATGCATGAATTTGGCTATTTGCATCGGTCTGGGTGTTTCTATGTATAATATTGTATGTATTTACAAAAAAAAAAGTATATAAGTATGTTTATCCGCATTCTAGATTCCATAACACAAGTTATAAAAGCATACCATGGGTCTAGATAGCGTTGTGTAGAATGTTGTGGAATATTTAGAATAGACAAGAATGTTTTGCTTAATAATGTAATATATAAAATATTCTGTAAAAAAAGCAACCTAAAATTATGATTTGAGATTGACATGGTCATTTACATTGATAGTAAAACATTCGCCGGGATATTTACCATGATTTTTATAATTTTCGAGGATTCGATATTTCGGCGCTATTTCAAGCTCGAATCCTCGAAAATTATAAGAAACATGGTAAATATCCTGGCGAGTGTTTTACAATTACTTTACAGTAATAGCAATAGCATAACATTACTATTTTTAAAAACATTGCCGTAAAAAGTTAAAACTGTAAAAGTGACGTCACAAAATAACCTTAAAAAGTTAAACGTTAAAAATAAACATACATATTTGACTAACTGTTGCGATAGCAGCTAATCAGCGTGTTTAAATATTAACTCGCGACTTGTGGAACTTAATTAGAAAGTTAAAAACGTTGGTACTCAGTGAGTCGGTCGAGTTTCGAGTCAGTTAAGTTTTAGGAATGGAACTTTTAGCGAGAACGCGCCGTTTGAGTCAACTGATCTAAATTTTACGGGGCTGGAAGAAAATTTGCGAAAAATGTTTGTAATTTTGGGGAGTCCTTGGTTATGTCTAATGAGATAATACTGTCATTTTATGACGCCAGAGTGCAGCACTAGTATATACAGTAAAAAATTTTTGACAGGTCTTCCAAACCGCAAATTACCGCCATTTTGATTAGATGATAAGACAAAGTTCATTCAGTTAGGCGATTGGCACACTGCGACGCGCGACGCGGCGTCGAGCGTTGTTGCGTCGACGCGGCGTCGCGCTCGTCGCCTGTACGGAGCTCATTTTGTATAGAAAAACGCGGGGTCCCACACACTGACAACGCAATCACGCGCGTTGCTGCAGAATACGCGCGTACAAGCAGAAATCGGGCGTGAAGGCGCGTAAAACGCGAGGTATGGCACACTGAAATCTGCAATCACGCGCGTGATTTTCGAGGGAGTTTTAGTCCGAGAGCTGTTAGAAATTTCTGTGTAGGTATTTGAGACGAATTTTAAATTAATATTATTGCAATGCAACATGACTATTTAACGTCAAATTCAGAGCGCTTTCACATCAACTGACGTCCGATATCCAATATCTGACATCCGAGATCGGAGGAAGTCAAATATCGATGCCCAATATCGGGTATTGGAGCCGACACCACTGTTTTGGCTCGTTATCGGAATCGCTCGTTATCATTTTAAATTTAACAGGTGTACACTAAAATAAATCATCTGTCCTTTTCTATCTGATAATGAAAGAAACAGATGCAATTAGAAAATTTTAAGTTTAGAGATGTAAAAACAGAATTGGTATCAATATTTTACTTTACTTTTCTCAAAATTTTAGATTACTTCACACACCTACCTACCAAAAAAATTCTAATATCTCTCGGACTATACTAAAAACGCCGCTCCACGCGTGACAGTAGAACAGCGCTCTCGCGTCCACGCGCGTCGAAGCACGACGCCGCGTCGAGCGTTGCAGTGTGCCAAGCGCCTAGGGAAGGTTCATATCTGACGGAACATGCGTCGCGTATTATCGGTCGCGTAACGCCAGAACAGACAAATGTATAGAAAAACACTTGACCGTTCACACTCGACGCACTAACGTAGCATCGGTTGAGTGTGAACGGTCAAGTGTTTTTCTATACATTTGTCTGTCTTACTGTCTAAACTGAAATTGTCTGTAAAAAAACTGTAATGCCTAAACGGGAAAGAAAGGAAGATGGCGGCATTGTAGAGAATTCAATAGTCTGATTGGTCAAATGATGAATGATTTATATATGACCAATCAAGTGCTACTACTACAGAAGAAAAAATGGCGGTTGGCGTGAATCTTGTTGTAATTTTATGAATGAATTTCGTAGTAGCTTCAAATCTGTGTTACTGTATATGCTACTGGCGCCCTCTGAGCCTACCTTTGCGTAATATCCTAACTTGGAATGTTAATCCAGATAATCTAAAGTACTGAATCCATGAGTATGTAATTGTCGTATGTAGATTTAGTGCACAAGTGTCGATATATCATCATCTATAAATACAAACGCATTAGGGGCACTTAATAATGGTAAAGGAAGTCTCATAACTTGAATGAAATTTTTATAACATTTATTATGCAAACTTTTAAATTAGAATTACATCGGGAAAAAATCCTCCACCGTTGCCCTTAAGGACGGTTATAAAGAGAAGAGAAATTTGAAGTGATTCAGGTGTGGCTCAATAGCTCAGTTGGAAGAGCATTCCCCCTGTAAAGGAAAGGTCGTGGGTTCAAATCCCACTTGAGCGCTACTTTTTCCCGATGTAATTCGAATTTAAAAGTCTCATGATATACCAAACTTCATGAAGAAAGTTTCTATCACTATCACAGAGATTAGATTCCCCAGTTGCACCCGAATCTATCACACCAATAAATTTTCAAGTTACTCTTTCCCACTATTTCGGCACATAGCACCTAGCTTACCAACATAACACAATAAATTTGTCACCATCATACGTCATCAACGTCAATTCGTCACGTGTCACTTGTCAGTTGCCACCTAAAACAACAGTGTGGCTGATAGAAGCGCACCGACATCCGTTTCCGCCAACCACACAAGACGAATCAAAATAAAGATTAAAAAATTGTTAATAGTCGGGAGTTTTGTACCTACTAGGGACATGAAATGGTAAGAGTAGTTAGTAGGAAGACTTATAGGCTCTTCAAAAACCCTTTAGAGCGAAGTAAAACTTACCTTCAATTTAATACACTTGATTTGATTATCAATTGTAGCAAATTGAAGGTACATAGGATTAAGGTCGTGTGCGGGAATTCCTGTCGAAGTTGAGAAGGCAAACGATAGTCATTCATATTGAATAACACACTTGTACTTTTCCACTGATTTTATTTCTAGATAGTTACTTCCAATGGCTTTTATGGAACAAAGTCAGAAAGAAAATTTGATTTAGAAATTAAATTGAAAATGCAAGCTTTGGATGCAGCTGGTACCGGCAGTTTTAACAAATAATTTCAAGTTTTTTTATAAAGGACACGTCAATTTGACTTCACCTCGCCTAATGGTAAGCTAAGGCAAAGTCTCGGAAAGAGGTTCATGTAAACATGTACCATGTTAACGGTGGTGGCACTCAGCTTGACGGCCTCATCAGATGCCTTTTCACGCCCCGCTTCTAGGACCCGGGACTGTAGGAAGATGGAAACACGTGAGCTGGCGGAGAGTTCCAGGTGTTAATGGTGCGGCATAGGAATGAGTCACTGAAATGCTTGGGTCTAGAAAGTTGAAATATACTGAGCTGAGTTTTAAAGTATAATTTTCACCGCAAGAATACTGGGTCGGCTGTGGGAAAAAACACTCACTCTCTCCCTCTTTTTTTTTTATACAGGGCACGTCAATTTGACTTCACCTCGCCTGATGTTAAGCTAAAGGCAAAGTCTCGGAAAGAGGGTCACCATCGTAAACATTAACCATGTTAACAGTGGTGGCACTCAGCTTGACGGCCTCATTAGATGCCTTTTCACGCCCCGCTTTAAGGACCCGGGACTGTAGGAAGAAGGAAACACGTGAGCTGGCAGGGAGTTCCAGGTCTTAGTGGTGCGGCATAGGAATGAGTCACTGAAACGCATGGTTCTAGAAAGTTGAAGTGAGTCATAAAGTATAATTTGCACAGCAAGAATGTTGGGTCGGCTGTGGGAAAAAACACCCACTCTCTCCCTCTTTCTTTACTTGACCATATTCCAGAACAACACACAGTTGTGAATCGACATTCACATTGATATTAGTCATAGTCATAGTCATTTATTTTTCAATATAGAACAATAAAATTGTTTCTTATTGACGTCAATTTTAATTCTACTTAATCTAAGTTTACCACCGCTTCCAAGGCGCTGGTGGAGAAGAAACGGCGCAACAAACTCCACTGCGGCATTTTTTGGACGTCAATTTACAATATTTATTTTCTTAAAGCTAAATGTCAACAAGTATATACAACTCTTTATAATTAAGAATTAAAACAAAGTTACATAATGTAACAAATAAGTCACGTAACTAATACAGTACCATGCTGTAATTATAGCAATTTACGAGGGGCCTGCACCATGCTCAAGCCAGACATTTTTATCTTTCAAGTAATCATCTATCTATCCGTTATAAGTCGAGACTCAAGACTGAATTCTGGAATACGGGCCAATAAGAATATCACTACCGATGCCGTAAGTTAACCAACATTTTTGAATGAATTTTTTATAGCATTTTGTTTTGTTAAACTTTGGTAAATAATGAGTTATAAAAATCAAATAACAGTCTTTTTTATTGTTTAATGTATGCCTACAATTATTGGTCATGTATTTTACTATACATGTACGTATTTTCGGTAAACGTTGAGGTTATTAATGTATTCATTAGCGGTGACGTGTGCAGTGTGCATGGACGTTCGATTAATATGCATTAATTACAATGTGAGATGGCAAATGGCCTGCAGGATTATATGTATTACACTTAAACGGGTTCGATGATTACCGAATGTACGAATACCTACGTTCAAAAGTAGCTGAAACTTTAATATATTTTCACGTTTGTGTTTAGTGAATTTTAATGCCATCAGTGTGCTTTAGTTCTAATTCTTTGTTGAGTATATTATGATTTTAATAAAATACCCCAGGATATTATAACACGCACACACCTACTTAACTCATTTTAAATTTATTGCATTCAATCAAGTGACTATCTAGGATTAGTTCATGCCTGTAAATCTCCAAAGGGGGTAGGCAGAGGTGTATTAACACCCACGTTTCGCAAACTATGATTATCAGTGCCACTTAATAGTCTATTGCCGTCTACCAGGCATTTTGTCTGTGGCTGCATGTTTACTATCGGATTTTATTATCTACTAGCTTTTGCCCGCGGCTCCGCCCGCGTGGATGTCGGTTATCGCGACAAAACCTAGCCTATATCCTTTCTCATGGTTTAATCTACCCCTATACCAAATTTCATCAAAATCGATGCAGTGGTTTAGGCGTGAAAGCGTAACATACAGACAGACAGACAGACAGACAGACAGACAGACAGACAGACAGACAGACAGACAGACAGACAGACAGACAGACAGACAGACAGACAGACAGACAGAGTTACTTTCGCATTTATAATATTAGTATGGATTCTACTGTCTTATCTATTACTATAGTATCATAGTACCATCTAGGATGAGTATAATTTTATTATAGACTTCAGTTTCTTCTTTCAAGTAACAGATGGCGCTATTTACATTAGAAACTGCCTTTTCCTTACAGGCTTCAAACCAGCTGATAAAAAGCCATGAGATGAATGAATCTAAAAAGACAAGGTCATGATCTAAGAAGCCTAACAGTCACCATTTTACTTTCTAAGTTCCTAGTCCTAGTCATTCTGTATGGATCTAGGTAATGGTACAGTCAGCGTAAAAAGAGTCTAAACAAAGAAGTCTCAAAACGATCTTAAAATTCTCGAATTAATAGCATTATTGTACAGTATTATTGAAAGCAAATTAAACAGTATTATTGATTTATATGGTACTAGCCTTTGCCCGCGGCTCCGCCTGCGTGGATGTCAGTTATCGCGACCAAACATAGCAAATGTCCTTTCTCATGGTCTAATCTACCCCTATACCAAATTTCATCAAAATCAGTTCAGTGGTTTAGGCGTGAAAGCGTAACATACAGACAGACAGACAGACAGACAGACAGACAGACAGAGTTACTTTCGCATTTATAATATTTAGTATGGAGTATGGATTAATGTCCAAAGTAAAGGTGTGTACAACATATCAGAACAATCAGTCAACTGGAAGAGGTTAAAAAAAGGTACTAAAATCATTTTGATTTCTATGTTCATTATCATCTTTCAGATGCTGACTGTACTACTGGGTTCCAGTTCCGTGAAAATTTTGTCCCATAATGGAACTTGACAATAGTACCTACTACTCGGATCTCACCGCAATGACACGCTATGTGACAGTCTTTATCAGTTACTTTTAACCAATTCACTTCACCAACAAAATACCCGAAAAAAAACAAATCACCATTTTATTCATGCAAACCATGAGCAAAAAACTCAATTATGACATCATAAAAACCACCACACAATTCAACAACTCAAAAAATATTCAGTCACCACAAGTAAACAGACAACAAAAAGAGCACAGATTATTGAATCGTGTCGCCCCTCTGCATCGACTAGCGGTCACGTATGTCGCGCGGTGTACGTTAATGTGTCGTACGTGAGCAGCCTGCCTAATGTCCGCTTGTAAAACGTGTAAGCGCGATGCAGACCCGCGATTTTATTCTCCTTTTGATTGTGTCGACGTGCGTACTGCGACATGTGTGGCTGGATTTTGTTTAGGTTTTCTTTATTTGTTGGTGGTGAGGAATAGTTGAAGTATACTGCAGTAGCCAGTGGTTGGGGCACAAAGACACTTCAACTGCTAGCCAGTACATCTGGTAATCACGCGCTTTGGCGCAAGCTTCTTCTCCAGGTTGCAGAGGTTGATTCCTCCCGCGAAAGTTGAGTTTTATTGGATATGTGTGCCAAAATATATTTTAATTCTTTCTTTAAAGGTGCAAACATGTGCTTTGGATGTCATGCTGATGAACTAAGATATGGAAAATGCTTCGTTAATTAAATTTTTACGACTTTTCAAGTCTTTATAATAAAGTTAGTCAGTTTTTGTGTTAGAAAAGAGTTCACGTCAGCAGTGTGAACTGGACTCGAATCCGGGATCTCGCGAACTGTAACCACTAAGCCATCGATGCTAAAACTTGCTCGTTCGTTGTACTAAAGTGCTTATATTGAATTTAGACCACTCTGTAGGTTACCATTTTTTCATTTGGTCCTATTGACGTAGTAATAGGGCTTGCCTAAAATCACTACTTATCACGCAAAAGACTTTATTATTTCGTTTTTAGGGTTCTGCACCTTAAAAGACAAAACGAAACGAAATCATTGATGATGGAGGTGATTATTAACCACATCCTGCAGCTCCGTTTTCGATTTTAATACTGCATTTTATCACCCTGACCATGCCTTTAACAACTTTTATTGCCCCGCAATTTTTAGGGCATATCGTGATGTGAAGCATATTATAACCGTCTATAAGAAATGGCCGATCAAATGCTTAAAGAAGTTTTAAGATCGTAAAAATAGTTTCAGATATTAAACATAAGTTTTCCTTCAGTAGGTAGCTACATAATGTCTTTAGAGTAATATTTGGTACTTTTAATATTTATAACTCGATTTTCAATTAACGGACGAGCTAATTACATAAAACTACGTTTAACCGGGGGGAAGTTAGGGTATGGTCTTGGTGGGCATCGCTGATAGTGAGACCAGCATGACTCATAAAATGCCAAGAAACCATCTGCTGTGCTAGTGGTGGAGCACCGGTAAAGTAGAGCCCTAACCAGTCCGCGTCATCCACGTCCCCGCTCGTCCCTCTGGAAACTACTGCATCTGCGCAGCCGCGCGATCACCACCTTGAGATGCAGATGAGCCAAGGATGCAGGGCGAAAGGCGAGTATTCTGCGCCTCAAAACAGAATCATCTCACTAGGGAGGGAACCCGAATAAAACCGAGCCAGCCCGTTGGCTTCGAGGTGGCACTCCCACCAATGGGCTAGGGTAGAGTGGGCTAATCACTCGCTTACCTGAATTATCAAGATTCCTGAAACCGAAACAGAGAGAAACCGGACCGATCATATAACGACGACCTTTGGCATGAAAACACGGACACGAATTGCTTGCTGGAACGTGCGAACGCTGAGTGACGATAGCCGACTTGCCCAAGTAGAAGCAGAGATGCTCAGATACAAACTGCAAATATTGGGCCTCAGTGAAGTTCGCAGAAACGGATTCGGAGAACTGAAAACATCAAAGGGACTCACCCTGCTTTATTCTGGCAAGGAGAATGAAGATGACTCCCTGGAGTATGGCGTGGGATTTTTGCTCTCGGACGTAGCGAAAAGGGGACTTTTGGACTGGAAACCAATCTCTGACCGAATTATCACGGCCCGTTTCTACACCAAAGTTCGGAAAATCAGCGTTGTCCAATGCTATGCACCCACTAACACTGCAAGCGACGAGACCAAAGACGATTTCTACAGCTCACTAACCGCCACGCTCAAAAACATCCGTAAACAGGATATAGTAATCGTCATGGGTGACCTTAATGCGAAAGTGGGTACAGACAACGCTGGCTGTGAGAGACACATGGGCACTAACGGGCTGGGTACAAGCAACGAGAACGGTGAGCTCTTTTTGGAGTTTTGTCAGACAAACGATTTAACCATCGGAGGGACATTATTTATACACGGTGATCACCACAAATACACCTGGAACTCACCCGATGGTGTCACCAAGAACCAGATCGATCACCTGGCTATCAGCTCAACTTGGCGAACGTCACTGCTGGATGTGCGTAATCGTCGAGGCGCCGATATCGATAGCGACCACCACCTTGTAGTTGCAGAAGTACGGCTGAAAATATCGACATCTCGCACGATCAAGGCACCTAAAATTAGCCCACGTTTCGATGTCAATAAGCTGAAAAACCAAGGCACTAGTGATTTTAAACTGGAACTCCGAAACCGTTTCTCCACCCTTGACCATAACACCTCGAACGCTACCAGTGTCGACGCGGAGTGGAATCGCATCAAAATGGTCTATAAAGAAACCAGCTCTGTCGTTCTCGGACATAAAACACACACGAGAGAAGAATGGATGTCACAAGAAACTTGGGATCTCATCGGCCAAAGGCGAGAACTTCACCTCAGACTTTTAGCGCAGAACGTCGATCATGTGCAGGAAGATCTCAACCTACAATACCGGCAAATCCGAAAGGCTATCTATCGCAGTACCCGTCGGGACAAAAGAGTGTGGGCTGATGGCATTGCTGATGGAGCTCAAAGAGCAGCGGACACCGGTAATCTGAAGGAGATGTACAAGGCTACCAATCTACTGGCAGGTAAACGAAGTGCGAAGAAGAGGCCACTAAAGAACAAAGAGGGCCAACTTATTGTGACATCGGAGGGCCAACTACGACGCTGGCAGGAATACTTTCAGGAAATCTTCCTAGTCCCTGGCGACTTTCCCGACAGCACACTAGAAGAATGCTTGCCATTGCAAAGCCTTGACATTGATTGCTCCCCACCGACTGGAGATGAAGTAATTCATGCCATTCGCTCGCTCAAAAATAACAGGGCCCCAGGTGTCGACCTCATAGCTGCAGAAATGCTGAAGGCTGATGTAGCTACAGCTGCAAACGTCCTAACACCACTACTACAACGTATTTGGAACGAGGAAGAACTACCGGACGACTGGAATAAAGGCCTTCTTATTACTGTGCCAAAAAAGGGAGATCTCAGTCAATGCAGCAACTGGAGAGGCATCACTTTGCTTTCGATTCCTTCCAAGGTGCTTTGCAAAATCATTTTGGACAGACTTTCGAAGGCCGTCGACCCTCTTATTCGCAGTGAGCAAGCAGGATTTCGCCCAAATAGATCATGTACAGACCAGATCAACACTCTACGTATCATACTAGAACAAGCATCAGAATGGCAAAGAGAGATCTACCTTACCTTTGTGGACTTCGAAAAAGCTTTTGACACCTTGAGATGGAATGCTATCTGGTCCCGCCTGCACAAAATTGGAGTTCCCGACAAGATAATTAGCATCGTCAAAGCCATGTACAGGAACTATTCCTGTCAAGTGACACATAATGGGCTCGTATCGGAGGACATAAAAGTTCATGCAGGTGTTCGCCAGGGCTGTCTTCTATCGCCACTCCTCTTTCTTGTTGTCTTGGATGGTGTTCTGCATAAGACCACAGAAAACAAGCGCCGCGGCATAGAGTGGGGTTTAACCAACATCCTCGAGGATTTGGACTATGCAGATGATATATGCCTCTTAAGCCACACTCGCGCAGACATGCAGGCCAAACTGGACGACCTTCGGGGAGAAGCCGAAAAGACAGGGCTTAAAATCAACACCGGGAAAACTAAAGAAATGAGGTGCGGGGCAACGAGTTCATTCCCGTTGGTCATCGGCACAGAGGGAGTGGAACGTGTCCTTAAATTTACCTACCTCGGAAGTTGCGTGTCGGAGACTGGTGGAACTGAAGATGATATCGCTTCGCGGATAACCAAGTCACGAGCAACTTTTGCACAGCTTAGACCGGTATGGAAATCACGGAAACTGACTCGTAGAGTTAAGCTCAAAATCTTCCGGTCCAACGTGAAATCCGTATTGCTGTACGGGTGCGAAACGTGGAAGGTCACAAAGGACATCTCGCACAAGCTCCAGGTCTTCGTTAACCGATGTCTTCGCAGAATCTTGGGTATTTATTGGCCAGAGAAAATTTCCAACGAGCAACTCTGGGAACGTTGTGTTGAAGTCCGGATCGACCAGCAGATCAAACGCCGTAAATGGAGTTGGATAGGCCACACCCTCCGAAGGGATCCAAACCACATACCGAGGCAAGCCCTAGACTGGAATCCCCAAGGAAAGCGCAAACGTGGTCGTCCAAAACAGACCTGGCGGCGGACTATCATTGGCGAAGCGAAAGCCATTAGAAAAACCTGGAGCGAAGTCAAACGCGAGGCTCAAGACCGTACGGGATGGAAACTCACTGTGGACGCCCTCTGCCCCAGCTAGGGGCCAAAGGACCTTAAGTCAAGTCACGTTTAACCGTAACGTAATCTAGAAACCATACTTAAATGTAAAAGTTACTCTACCTGTCTATAGGTAACGCTTTGACGCCTAGACCACTGATCTGATCTTGATGAAATTTGGTGCAAAGATAGTTTAGACCTTGACAAAGGACATAAACTATGTTTAATAAGGATAATCGACATCCATGCTGATGGAACTGCGGGCAACAGCTACGCCATAAATACGTTTTTTGTACGGAACCCAGGATGTTTTTCAAACTCACACTCATCCAGTTTCTATTAGGATATTAGTGTTTATCTGATAACATTACAGTAGGTTACGGCTTGAGCGTGCTAAGTGTCTACTAACATTAATTTCAGAAGGTCTAATTCTACTATAAATAAATGTTCTAGGACATTCTACACAGCACTATTTAGATCCAAAGTATGCATAGCTTTACTAAATTATATTATTAGTTCTAGAATACAGATATTTTTACAACACTTAGGTTGCAAACAAACTTGGGTAAAAACCTCCTATTGCTGTAAAATCACTTGTGTTTTTTTTTGTAAATACATACATAAAACACCCAGGAAAATAAACATATTAATGCATACAAATATTTGCACCGAACGGGAATCGAACCCGCAACTTTCACCATCGAAGTCATCAAGCTATAACTACTTCTATGTGAGTTTGCCATATACGAATTGAGACATAACTTTCTCAGAATAAAAATCTCGTATTTCCATAGACATGACAGCGAATGATTTATTATACCAGCGATAAAGCCGCCAACGGATGCGCCATCGTGAATATTCGAGAATTTAAATATTGGTCCTTCGAGCCGGATTGACAGTAATATTTTTCCTCTTTAGTGAGCAACCTTGCTATTTTCTACATAATATGTTATATATTAAATACGAGGTTATTTGCTTTTGCAAATTGCTGTTGTATTAATATTACAAAAGCGAAGAGAAATATGAAGTGACTTTGAAGAAATAGGTTAAACTGTGTACCTATGGACGATTTCACAAATAGATAATATAAGGTAAAAAGTGCAAGTCGGCAAAGTTGATGTACAGTGTAGTAGTAGGTAAAGTCTCATAAGGTTTGAATGTTAAGAAGTTCTCAGTAGCTACTCCAAGAGTAAAAAATGTACCCAGTATGTCCCCTTTTTGTGTGACCTCGGAGTCTAAGGTCCACTATTCAGCATTTCCTCCATCACTTCGCATGATCTTAGCCATCCTTGAGACGATTGGTACAAATGTCACCCTCCGCAACGATAAGCCAGCATTTCTTGGGTAAACTCCTTATACTAGATAATTTTCTATGGGGTATAAAAGAAACCGATAACTAATCGAGAAAATAAAGAATATATCTAAAACATTTTGACAATTAAAAAAATTACATCTTGGAATTAAACGGAATGATCACGAAAAAATACATATAAGTAATTCAGTAAATACGCATCACATGGTATTGAAACCCCGTCGTTTACATGGGGTCCGCGATTGTATAAGCAAGCTTTGAAAGGAATTGATAGCTATGATTGATTGGGTCACACACGACCCCCAGTGTCTAGCTGAGGGAGCATGAGTGATATGTGGCATTGGCTATAAATTTCATACTGACGGATAGATGTACGGTTTTTAGAGGAACACATTTTATTTGAAAACTCACCACGAGATTATTAGAGAAGGACGGATTTTGAACTTCGGTATTTCGTACATTCAGGATTTTGTCATTCGGGATTTTAAATTTAGTTACGTTCGATACGTAACCATAAAAAGACCAAATTGAAATTTTTGGACGCAATTAGGAAATTGCTATTAGAGTTGATAAATGCTCGGAATAAAGACCTGAGGTTACATTTTTAAGTCACTAACTCAGTCAAAATATATCGATTCAAACACATAAAGTATTCCTCAGTCTAGACAAATGGCTTTTAATATAGACTACCTTACCTATATATTAGGTAACACTGTATTGAAAAGATGAATAAAACATCCAACAAACGTTCAAAGTAATTATACCTCTTTGTAATCGACCAAGAAAGTACACAAGCCACAGTCATCCATAACCTGACATACCTGCCAAACAGAACGTTACAACAGAAAAATTTCAACTAAAGAAATTTGTACCTTCATATCTATCAATAGAGTTTAATTTCCATTAAATCAGTAGTAAAACATGGGCCGTTTTAAGTGTAGGAGATTGCCTGCCAAGTGTCAAACGTTCACTATTATGACGCGATAGAGAAATATCGACAAGTTAGATACGCTCCATCGGGTCTTTTTAACTTCCGATGCCTACAAAATGTTCTCGGTTCATTATTTGCTTTGAGTTTTATACTATCGGCTTAACGGTTTTATGGCTTTAATATTCCGTTAAGCAATTTGAATTGGATTATTAGGGTAACCTCCTTTTTCCTATGTTAAAAACCCCAGGTATCAGATCGGTGGGATGTATTTCACTTGTGCTTTTCTTTGTGAGAAGACGGAGTTGCTGCAATTTATAGCAAGCAGTCTCTAGTATGTCATCATCCCTTTATCACCTTATCTGTTTAAAATAATTACGACTTCAATTCACATTCCACCTTCAAAATATACAGGTAGGAGCTTTTTTGCTTTTCCTGGTGGTGAAAACGAAGAATGAGAAGAACAAAATGAAAAAATATGAAATTCTGGTACTCCAAATCCTTACGTAAAACCTAAGGATTTGCGGGGTATAACATTTTGAGAATTATATAGTTTAGGATTCGATCTATGAGTAGGTACCAAACTTTATTCCTGAAATACCAATCGAAAAAAGTAATTCCAAAGTTTACAAATGACATAAAAAGAACATGAAAAGATAAATAGACTAAACTGAACTAAACAAAGTTTCCAATTTATAGGCTTTTGTGGGACTAGATGCTTTGTAATGTTTGTTCTTCAGTTGTGAGAGACCGAAAGTTACTTCTGACATGTAGTTTGGCCATAATTTTAGTAGAATATAGGTTTACTACATAATTTAAGTCAGAGGATTTTATAACTTTTCAATCAGTACACACCTTGGTCTACCTTTTTTTAACAATTTGTTTGCATCAGTCAGTTTAAATACATGGCGTTATACTGATCTATTCATTGATACCGTTAGTAGAAATTAGAGTTAGAAAAATTGTCTCTATAAGATCTAAGAGGCAAAACTTCACTAGGCCCTGGAAGCAAATGAATTACCTTATAACAATTTAATTAAATTAATGAAATTAAACGTTTAGCTTAAACAAACAACTTCATTACTTATCCTCTTAAGTATATATTTCAAAGCTCAAATCCTTGAAACAAAGTATAACTAAATCTCAAACACTTATCATTCAATTTCTTGGATCCTTTTCCTGCAAATAAAATTAAGATTTGTCACAACAAAATCTGAGGGCTTCAAGGATTCCGAGTTCTAAACCGACGTTCCGTTGACTAGCACTGATCTTTATTAAGTTTACGGAAAACGAGGGGTCGACAGAATAAATTCGTTGCAACTGGGGTGGACTGTCAACAGGGGTACACTGTCCCATTCATTGTCCCCTTTGATGACGTTAGTTCGTGTCCGATGCACAAAGTCACGGCCAGCTGATACAGTGTCACTTTTAGCAAATTCTGTTAACAAGCCATGTTGTTTTGTCTCATTTGTGTTAGTTGGGTATTTCTTGATTTTTTTTTTGTTGACCTCTGAAGTTTTATCAGGTTTAGTTTTGTTTACCTTTGAAATTTTGGGACGGGCCTTTATTAGTTCTACATGTTTGGAGACCTCTACGTGTTCTATTTGTTATTAAGTTTTTATTTAATTAGGCTAGGTGAAGACTTATTTTTCTTTGTTGTTTTACCTTTTTAAGTTCTTTAGGTAGCAAAACAGTACGTGACTCACCCGATCGTAAACTGTTAATGTGTTTAACTACTCTTGTGACAACGGATCTGTCACAAAAGTATTACTACCTGCAGTGGAGAAGGAAAATAAAATGTGAGAAAGACTTGTTCAACCACAAACTGTACAAAACTCAGGAACAACTAAATTTTCATGCTGAAAAGGGTCATGTTTGCGACCTATAATTTTTTTATCTAAACTGGGTAATTTAGAAACTAGGAGGATCCACAGATCTGGTAAACCTCGGTTAATATTTCATCAACGTGTACCAAATAGGGGTGTTTTTTTTATCGTGCGAAAAATCCCCACGGATACCACCCCCACGGAACCGGTGAAGGTGGTTATGTCGAACTCGAACCGACTAAAACGAACGCCATCTTGGGTCCTTGGTTGCCGGAGGTGAGATTGCCAAAAGCATATCTCTCGCACCCCGGCAGACCCAGGACCATCTCCTTCGAGATGGCCCCCTTCGGGTTGTGGGGACCACTGTGTCCCCATCTTGCCCCGGTTACGGGGAGGCGCATTATGCGCCGCCGCCGCGGCCTGCTTCTGCTAGAGTGACAGGCGGCTCCACCGGTCACCCCCAGGCCAGCGCTCATGGAGGACGGAGGTCGTTATGCGACCTCCGACGTCCGGTTCGCCTTCGCTCTGCGCGGGCTTCTCGGGCCCGGAATCTAGTCCGGACCCGACCGGCATTACCTCCTCGACTGCTTCTTGAGCATTACTTGCTCGCAGAAGGAGGCAGCCGCACCCCAAGCGTTCGCGCATCTTACCATCGCTGTGAGCAACGTGACGAGTGTGAGGACTCCCACCCCCAGAGCCGCCACTAGGACCCGCCTCGGCGTGTCCCACGCCGGGCACTCGGTCAGCGTGTGCAGCTCTGTGTCCTCGCTCGCATCACAGTGATGGCACTCGGACGTTGGCTCCTTCCAGATCCAACACAGGTAACTCCCGAAACACCCGTGTCCGGTAATCACCTGCGTCAGCCGGTACGGGAGGCTGCCGTGTGGCCTCTCTAGCCAACCAAATAGGGGTGTACGTCATTTAGTGCCGTAATACAAAAAGTACCAAGTAACTTGATTTCAGCAGCGAATATATATATAATATGTAAAAACGGAACAAAAGAAAATTCCATATATGTATTCGATCCAGTCGTCAGGAGAACAATAGGCAAACTTGGAGCAAGAGATAAATCATCTAGCGTTGTCATAGCAACGACAATTTGGGAAGAAAATTAGAAATATGGTCCTTTTGATCTCACTGAGCAACCGTGTTATTGGATTATTTTAGCTAAAAAACAAATTAGTTTCTCTGATATATAGGCTATTTTATTTTTTACTACTTGCTTGTTGAATTAGCGTTCATAAGACTTTAATTAAAGCAAGGGCTTGAGTCGTGAGTTTTATCCTATTACTTCTTTCTTTATGTATTCAATTATTCTTTCTTTTACTGGTCTAACTGTATTCGGATTCCTAGACTCAAGAGGAAAGCCACCATCTAAGCTGCACCTAGCATTAAACCCCATACATCAATTACTATTTACATTACAATTCAAATTTAAACGCGATTTTCAGGAAACTTTTCCTCGTAATACATTTCTCATTTACGTAAACAGAGCTAAACGAAATCAATCAGCTACAAGCATTTACCTACAAAAACAAAAAAAATACCGTTCAAAATGTAACCGGGGAAACACGTAAGGAATCCACAATTTTTGGTGCAAAGTAGGAAAAACCTCGGCACTTGATGGATCGCCCGCTTCTTATTAGTGTACGTTTAAACCCCAAGCAAATGTTTCAGTTGGGAAAAGGTTGCGTTTTAAATCTCTCCCTAAGGAGTTTTCTTAAAAGTTTTTTTTTCTAATGTAGAAGAAAGTTAATGAGCAAGCTTATCCGAAGTCTAAATATTTCTGTGCGGACTTTTTGGATAGGTATTGATAATATATGTAAAAGTATTTTGACGTAGAGAGATACCTTACAGAGTGAATTTGAAAATATGCATGAAAGGATGGTTTTTTTATAAAGAGCTTTGATAAAAATAATGGTGTCAGTATCTCCATCGTTACTAGAATCACATACCTAACATACTTACTTTTTTATTTCTCATGCGCAAAATCCCTACAGTTATTCCAAAAGCTGAAGCCGGAAGGGGTTGTTATTTCAGACTCGAACAGCTTCACCCTGGCCTTGGAAGCAATCAACAAAATACGTTTCCATGATGATGACGATGATGAGTAAGATCAGTTAAGACATATATAATAACCCTGCGATTCCTAAAAATAACATAATTAATTATGTATTTCAAGAAAAAAATTAAGAATGTAAAACTTCAGTTAAAGTAAGCAACGCTCTGAAGGGATAAAACAGACAAGAATTTCTTAACCCGTCAAGCCTCGGTAATAAATGATCGCTGGCAACCCTTCGTGACGGTAAAGCTTTTCAAACCCTTGTCCTGGCAACCCTGGTTTTTCTCTAACGAAAACGTATTTTGGATGTGCGACCTCTTTGAAGGTTTAAGAGTTGTGTCATTTATAATATCTAATATATAAAATTCTCGTGTCACAGTTTTCGTTGCCATACTCCTCCGAAACGGCTTAACCGATTTTGATGAAATTTTTTGTGCTTATCCGGTATCTATGAGAATCGGCCAACATCCATTTTTCATCCCCCTAAATGGTGCAGCGGGAACGGGATCTGACGCGGATCGCGGGGCGGGAAAAAATTGGCGGTACGAAGTTCGCCGGGACAGCTAGTATCAATATATATGTGTGTTGTCTGTCAACTCCTGTTGTGTTACGTGGTCCTATGATTCCTATGTTCAATGCAAGGATAATGTAGAATAATTAGACAGCTGTGTTTAGAAGCGAAAGTATTTTGAACGAGTTAAGTGTTATGTATGAGGCTAGCTACAACAGGCCCGTAACTTAGCACATCGTAATGTTCAACAGTATTAGGTAAATTTTTCTTAGGTAGAGTGACCATGCTTAATATCCGCGGCATCAATGGACATTTAGCCTAAGACTGACTTGCATAAAGTTGCTGCATGAGCTCCTTATAATTAGATAAATAATAAATATGCCACAAGCCACAACATTCTAAGAGCCGGTATGCTGGTATGTTTAACTAGTTTATGTTATGGAATCTAGAATGCGGATAAACATACTTTTATACTTTTTTTAAATACATTCATATGAGACATAGAAAAACACCCAGACCAATGCAAATAGCCATATATTATAGTGGTATTATAGTAGTATTTAGTAAATGCACCAATGAAAATTATAACTTAAAAATAAAATGAATTTAATGCAAATGAAACTAAAGTTATACAAATGAAAATAAGAAAGAAAAAAAAAAAACGAAACGAAATATTATAGAGGTGAGTGCAAAAACCAGAAAAAATGACGCGAGGGAGCATCGCCTGCGGCAATGGCGTCGCATTGTGTGACAACAGTGTCGTGCCGAGGCACATGACTATAGATATGGCACTGCCACGATTGCCACGCACCTACGTCACGGGTTCAGACAATTATATTGTCTTTTTTTAAGATAAAATTCGCATTAACGTGAATGCGATAGTTACGGTTTTAGGGAATTTAATTTGGCGCGATAATTACTACAGTTATACCTGAAGCCCACATTTAATTTTTATCTTGTTCCTGCTGCCCATGGGAAGACTCATCATCTATAGATAATGATGATGGGGAGACTCGTGACAATTATCAAAATTAAGGTACGATGGGGTTGACAAATCCTTACTAGGTCAAAACGCCAAAATTAAAAAAACAAACATTTTTTTTTTTTTATACAGGACACGTCAATTTGACTTCACCTCGCCTGATGTTAAGCTAAAGGCAAAGTCTCGGAAAGAGGGTCACCATCGTAAACATTTACCATGTTAACAGTGGTGGCACTCAGCTTGACGGCCTCATTAGATGCCTTTTCACGCCCCGCTTAAAGGACCCGGGACTGTAGGAAGAAGGAAACACGTGAGCTGGCAGGGAAATCCAGGTCTTAGTGGTACGGCATAGGAATGAATCACTGAAACGCTTGGTTCTAGCAGGTATACTCTGCACCGTAAATGGATGACATCTTAGCCCTGCACGTGTCGTCCTGTGAAGGAAAGGGGAGGGTGGGACTAATTGGAAGAGCCCGTCAGAACATTCACCATGGTAGAGACGGTAGAAAACTGCCAAAGACGCAACATCTCTACGCATCTGCAAAGGCTCGAGAGGTTTGAGCATATTATGTTAATGGCCCGCGGGCTATCCAATTTGACCATTCAGACTAAAAACTCTCCATTTAATTCAATTATTCATCACTCTAGAAAGAAAAAATAAAGAAATACATTTTATTAAAATCACATCTTTCCTTTTTTTTTACTGTAAGCATATTATTTTCAGAGAAAATTGTTTCAACACATCAATTTTTATTATTAAATGTTATTTGTGCTAAATCTATCGTATCTTGGTGGTAGAAATTTGATGGCACAAATGTGACACTTATTTCGACCGGGTTGGTACCACCGTGCACAAGTGCGAAAAACCCTCCATAGTAATCCAATCTCGGTTGGATTGCGTTCAGGGATCAGCAAGTGCATAGCCGGGCCGAGGTGATGGTAGTCGCAGCACTAATGGGACCGGTGGGTTTTGGCGTAGTCTAGTGGGGTGTGACGCGGGGCGCCGCGCCGGGCAGGGAGACCCGTAGAAACGGTGGTGCCGCTGGCCGCCCGCGGCATAGTACAGGGGCCCAACTGGGACTAACCACCCTGGGAGGCTGCCCCACCAGGTCGCGCATAATCCCGATATGGCTCGTCGTGCCGGTTGGCGACCGGACGGGAGCCCGGCGACCATATTCGGGAGGGTACGGGGGCCCTTCCGTTCGGCGCGTCGGCTCTCGTCACGCCTCACATTCATAGATGAAACCAATCTCCCATGTTTTGTCACGCGGTGCTGCGGCGACAATCACCTCTTTTTCACGCCTTCCCTTACCCTTCACCTCATGGCAGCGCACAATACAGTATCTGTTGAAACAGCGGCTAGGGACTCTCCCACAAAAATTCTATTTGAGGTGGAGTCCACGAACATCTGTGGGCTCCATAAAAACCTCAACGCCGTCCACCAACACCTGGAGACGGCGAAACCAGCTATGCTGTTTCTAACGGAGACACAAATACGCCGCCCTGACGACACGACCTACCTGCTTTACCCCGGCTATGTTATCGAGGAAAATTTCCGAGCAAAAGCCGGGGTGTGCGTGTATGTTAGGGCGGATATTTGTTGTCGCCGTTTGCGCTGTCTAGAGGACCCATCCTTTTCCATCCTTTGGGTACACGTAGATCATGGCTCCACGAGTCAGATCTATGTGTGCCTTTACCGTTCCCATACAGGAGATGCGGAGATAACTCGACTATTCGAATACCTGAGTCAGGCGGCAGATGATGCGCAGGAGCGGTTTCCGAACGCCGAATTGGTGTTTTTGGGGGACTTTAACGCCCACCACAAGATCTGGTTGGGCTCCGCCATAACAAACCATGCGGGAAGAGCCACTCACGCATTTGCCCTGGCGCATGACTTGACTCAATTGGTGCACAAGGTCACGAGGATACCAAGAGAGTCCGGCCTAGAGCCCTCTCTGCTAGACCTTCTGTTGACGAGTCACCCGGACCAGTACAGTGTCTCGGTGATTGCTGCTTTAGGTAACTCCGACCACTGTCTGGTCCGCTCCACCGTGCCCATTGTAGCGCCCCCACGACCCGTGCAGGGGAAGAGGCGGCTATGGCACTACTCGTCAGCGGACTGGGATGGATTGCGCGATTATTATGCGTCCATCCCGTGGGTTGAACGCTGCTTTGAGGGTAAGAACCCATCTGAGAGCGCTACTGCCGTCGCCGGTGAGATCGGTCTAGGTATGGAATATTATATCCCATACACCGATGTCACCGGAGTCCGCGGAGCGCGGCCGTGGTTCGGGCGCGAGTGCGCGGAGGCTGTTGAGCATAAACAGTTTGCGTACCGTGCCTGGGTGCGGGCGCGCGCCACGCGCGATCCCAACGTGGGTCACTTCAAGGCGGCGTACAACAGAGCCACAAAGGTCTGCAAGAGGGCATGCATCAGGGCGGATGCCCAGCGCATAGCACGGCTGGGCCAAGAGCTAGTGGCGCATCCCACGGGTAGCCGTGGCTACTGGCAACTGGCCAAAGCCGTGCAAGCCAACTTCTGCCAGCCCTCGCTGCCCCCGCTGAGCAATTCCGATGGATCTCTGGCCCATGAGCCGCAAGAGAAAGCAGATTTGCTGGTCAATCTCTTCGCGGCCAACTCCCGAGTCGACGATTGTGGTATGCAACCACGGACAATGCCCACTGGTGACCACGCAATGCCTGATATACGTATCAGGCAACGCGATGTCCGTGCAGTACTGCAATCACTCGATGTCCGGAAAGCCAGTGGTCCTGATGGTATTCCAGCGGTTGTACTTAAAAAATGTGCAGCGGAGTTATCTCCTATGCTAACGCGGCTGTACCGACTGTCCTACAGTTCGGGTACAGTGCCCTCGGCTTGGAAGGAGGCGAATGTCCAGCCGATCCCCAAGAAGGGGGATCGCTCGGACCCAGCCAACTATCGACCCATAGCCGTCACCTCAGTGCTGTGCAAGGTGTTCGAGCACATAATTAACACACAGCTCATGCGCCACCTAGAGGATCACTCCTTGCTTAGTGACCGGCAATACGGTTTCAGACCGAAACGGTCAACGGGTGATCTTCTGGCGTACATGACCCACCTTTGGGGTGAGGCTATGGAGAAGCACGGTGAGTCACTGGCAATTAGTCTTGACATCGCCAAAGCTTTCGATAGGGTATGGCACAAATCGCTTCTTTCCAAGCTACCAGCCTTCGGCCTGCCTCCTAGACTGTGTAACTGGCTTCGGAGTTCTTGCAGGTAAATGCTGGCGTGCCGCAGGGTTCCGTCTTATCTCCCACTCTCTTTCTTCTGCATATTAATGACATGCTCTGTAACGGAAACATTCACTGCTATGCAGACGACAGCACCTTACACGGGAGTTATTACGCACATCCTGCGGCCAAGCAGTCTGATATCGCGGAAAAAAGGCAGCTTCTTGTCACTGAGCTGGACCGGATCCTGGACCACATTTCTCAATGGGGCGCTAGGAACCTGGTCGAGTTCAATGCCAAGAAGACCCAGGCATGTGCGTTTACAGCAAAGGTATCTCCTTTCCTTCCCCTTCCCACTCTTCAGAGCACACCACTGCCACTGCAGGATCACCTCACTATCCTCGGTATGGATGTTCGCTGCAAACTGAATAACAAAAACTATATCGAGAGTATCATCAAATCAGCCTCGCGTAAACTCGGAGTCCTGAACAGAGTGAGACGTTTTTTCACGCCGGAGCAGCGGTGTCTTCTATACAAGACCCTAATTCGTTCCTGCGTGGAATACTGCTCACATCTCTGGGACGGCTCCGCAAAGTACTTATTAGATGCTCTCGACAGGTTGCAGCGACGTGCGGTCCGCATTATTGGGGATCCTGAGGTCACGAACACCCTCGAGCCTTTGCAGATGCGTAGAGATGTTGCGTCTTTGGCAGTTTTCTACCGTCTCTACCATGGTGAATGTTCTGACGAGCTCTTCCAATTAGTCCCACCCTCCCCTTTCCTTCACAGGACGACACGTGCAGGGCTAAGATGTCATCCATTTACGGTGCAGAGTATACCTGCTAGAACCAAGCGTTTCAGTGATTCATTCCTATGCCGCACCACTAAGACCTGGAATTCCCTGCCAGCTCACGTGTTTCCTTCTTCCTACAGCCCCGGGTCCTTTAAGCGGGGCGTGAAAAGGCATCTAATGAGGCCGTCAAGCTGAGTGCCACCACTGTTAACATGGTAAATGTTTACGATGGTGACCCTCTTTCCGAGACTTTGCCTTTAGCTTAACATCAGGCGAGGTGAAGTCAAATTGACGTGTCCTATATAAAAAAAAAAAAAAAAAAAAAAAAAATCTACAAAACACACTAACAAACAAAATACACATGGAGCAAAATACAACGTTATACATTTTACTTGCTATTCTATGTAAAGTGCTTGCTACAGACACCGAACTAAAACAACACTAAAATACATCACCGTCTGTATTACGATAAAATTATTCATAATTTGTCGCACGTTTTCCAAGGGGAACCCTAAAACTATAAATTGTTGCGAGCGCGTGATCAATCACCGGGTTTACTCGCAAATTATAACCGGTGCAGAATTAGCAATATTCTGCACATACAGTGTTGTATTATTATACCTACCTACTTTTGCTTCATAAATAGCTGAACAATATGTCTAGTGTAGGTATGATAACAATATTTATTCAATTAAATTCTATTGTGAAGACACTTTTGCTATCTTCGCTGTTATCTATTATTTATTAGACATGATCCTCTCATTCCTTAGAGGAAAATGTGTGTCAAACCTCAAAAGAATACCAATTTTCTGGTGAGCTTTGGGCTCAAGGATTTTGATGTGGTAACCGTCCTAAATAAAAATGACTATAGGTGTCTAAACAATATTTCAACTTGTACATACCGCTATCCACAAAATATCAGTAGAACATACCTGAAAAGAAAACACTTGATGTTAGCGATCGATGTAATAAATATACAGACACTACGTAAACGAAACGGGAACAAACGAAAGAAAACATACGAAAAGGAAACCTATAAATTACATTAAAACGCCGACAAAAATAAAAGTTTCGTGCTGAAGGTACCCTCATTGCGTCTTAATTTAAAATATCATAATATTAAATTGTTCTAATTGTGCTGACTTAAAAAATAATAATTTACTTTTAACTAAATTATATAAGTTGGTGTCAGATAATACTAATATTATTTATAGAAATTATATGTTCAATTTCAAATAATTTTGGAAAGTGGTAAAAATTTGCTGTTCACATTTGATATATTTTTTTAAATATTATTTTTCTATATAGAAAGGAAGAAAGAAAGAAGGAAAAATATTTTATTTAAGTTCTACACAGTGGGCATCTTAAGTACAAATAGGTAGGTATATCACTTGTGTGACAGACAAACATACGACCCATCTGATACGAAGTAGTGATTTCTAGATATAGAAGTAAATTTCAAGCATAGTTATCGATTTAACGACAAATTTGCAGCTAATCGAGGTATATCGAATAACCGCCACCCCACAACTGAAGAGTCCTCGTCCCCTCAAAAAATAAACATCTGTTTTGTGCCAACGCAGTCGGCAACAAAAGTAGATTATCACACACAAATTTACAAAAATCGAATTAAAAAATTATCAATTTTTGGTGTGGAGCTATGTCGTAATTTGATTATCCAATTTGTAACAGGAACTATTGATGTAAACCCAAAGTGCTAGCTTTGGGTGCAACTGAAATTGGAGCTCAAATGATCATGATCTTCTTCGAATCAATATGGTTAGATCTGGTATAGTGGTTAGTTATTTTAAGTTCTGTCGACCCAAAAGTCACATTCACAGCATTTTCTGCTACTCTATAAGGTTCTAAGTACTACAGATGGAGGAGGTGTAAATTGGACTGATATTAAGCTCTGAAATTGCAGTACATTTGCGACTGATTCATTTTGTCACAATGTCCCTCCAAATACTCAAACTCAGAAAAATCTTGGAAGTTATTACTTGTAACGTATTCTCCTAAATAAAAAAAAAACATCAATGTAAACCTTTGAGAATGCTGTAAGGCGAAACCGGTCAGGTTCAGAATCAAAATAAACTCAGTGGAAAAGTACAAGTGTGTTATTGAATATCTCCTAAAGAAGTCTCAGACTTGTCATCCGTTCACATTTACTACTAGTGTTAGTACACTTCTGCTACTCCTTCGAGGCTCTCATGTTTGTGATTACATAAAAATAAAAGAGAACTGTAATATTAGTCGCGACTTCCAGCCTCGAGCCCAATCTATCACGGCGGTAACGGGCCACTATCTTGGAAGGGTGCAATCAAAAGGCGATGTTTGCGCATGAGACCTCCTCACGACCAATTAGAGTCGAGATCGCGCCACATAAATTGTATCAAACAGCCTGGTTCCATGCCATGCCGGGGTTAACGCAGATGTAGGATAGAACTAGATAAGATAGAGCTTTTTTTTTTTTTTTTTTTTTTTTTTATCGTGCGAAAAATCCCCACGGATACCACCCCCACGGAGCCGGTGGAGGCGGTTATGTCGGACTCGAACCGACTAAAACGCACGCCGTCTTGGGTCCTTGGCTGCCGGAGGTGAGATTGCCAAAAGCATATCTCTCGCACCCCGGCAGACCCAGGACCATCTCTTTCGAGATGGCCCCCTTCGGGTTGTGGGGACCAAAATGTCCCCATCTAGCCTCGGTTACGGGGAGGCGCACTTTGCGCCGCCGCCGCGGCCTGCTTCTGCTAGGGTGACAGGCGGCTCCACCGGTCACCCCCAGGCCAGCGCTCATGGAGGACGGAGGTCGTTCTGCGACCTCCGACGTCCTGTTCGCCTTCGCTCTGCACGGGCTTCCCGGGCCCGGAGTCTTGTCCGGACCCGACCGGCCGCCTCCTTCTCGAGCATTACTTGCTCGCAGAAGGAGGCGGCCGCACCCCAAGCGTTTGCGCATCGTACCATCGCTGTGAGCAATGTGACGAGTGTGAGGACTCCCACCCCTAGAGCCGCCACTAGGACCCGCCTCGGCGTGTCCCACGCCGGGCACTCGGTCAGCGTGTGCAGCTCTGTGTCCTCGCTCGCATCACAGTGATGGCACTCGGACGTTGGCTCCTTCCGGATCCGACACAGGTAACTCCCGAAACACCCGTGTCCGGTAATCACCTGCGTCAGCCGGTACGAGAGGCTGCCGTGTGGCCTCTCTAGCCACTCCTCCATGATGGGTCTTACCGCCGCTATTACGGCGTGCCCTGCGCTTGGTCGCCCAAGTCGTAGCTCCCATTCCGCTACCATGTCCCTGTGGAGCTGAGACCTCACGGCCCGAATTTCTTCGGGCTCGGGTTCCCGTCCCTGCTCCCGCGCCTCCTTACGATACCGATATAGCATCGAAAGGGCTCTCGCATCCAGGTTCCACGGTAGGGATCCGGCAAGGAGACTCGCCGCCTCGAAGGATATCGTGCGGTACCCCCTAATGGCCCTGCTGGCCATTGCACGCTGCGGTCCACGCAGCAGACGCGCATTGTGGACCGTCAGGGTGTCCGCCCATATTGGGCACCCATATAGGGCCATGGACCGCACGACTCCCGCGTAGAGTCTCCTGCAGGAGTCATCCGGCCCCCTCATGTTGGGCAGCAGCCGCCCCAAAGCGGCAGCTGTGTCCTTCAATTTGGGGGCCAGTCTTCGGAGATGCTCCCCGAAGTTCCACCGGCCATCGAGTACGAGCCCCAGATATTTCATCTGGGCGTTGACGCCGATGGAAATGTCTCCCACTATGAGGCTGGAATCCTCCGGTGGCACGCGCCGAGGCCCATGAAAGAACATGGCCTCGGTTTTATGCAGAGCCACCTCGAGACCCAGCCGCCGAATCCGTTCCACGACTTGGGCAACCGCGGTCGTGGCCTTCAGGGTCGCTTCGCGGTATGTAGCCCCGCACGCCGTCACCAGCGTGTCATCCGCATAACACGTGACGGCGGCACCGTCCACGAGCTCCCCGCGAAGCACCCAGTCGTAACCGATGTTCCACAGTAGCGGTCCCAGGACCGATCCCTGCGGAACACCGCACGACATCTCTCGCCGACCGAGCCCGGTCGCACTTGGGTAGACGACTGCTCTCTCCGACAGATACGCCCCGACTATGCGGCGAAGGTAGAGAGGCACTTCGTGATACACGAGCGCCTCCCTAATGCAGCTCCAGGGCAGGGTGTTAAATGCGTTGGCGATGTCCAGTGACACCGCCAACACCACCTCGCCCCGAGCGACGGCTTCCTTCGCCAGAGTCCTCACGCGCATGATGGCATCCACGGTGGAGCGCCTCCGGCGGAAGCCATACTGGCCATCCGCCAGGTCAGGCCCCACCCTGGATAGGTGCTCGACGAGGCGCTTTGCAATGACTCTTTCAAAGAGCTTGCACACCTCGTCGAGCAACACTATTGGCCTGTAGGCGGACGGTGAGTCCGCCGGGCGCCCCGCCTTTCGGATGAGGACCAGTTTCCCCGTCTTCCACATCTTCGGAAACTGGCCTCGCTCCAAACATGCGCTGAGAAACCCTCTCAGCCGGGGCTCGAGAGCGTCTTCTTCTCCTAGAGCTAGGACCCACGCTCGGCCTGGAATGCCGTCGGGTCCCGGGGCGGTGTTCTTGGCCTTGAGCCTTAACACCGCCAGCTCTAGCTCCACCCAAGTGACCTCGGGCACGTCGTCGTCATCCACGTTGGGCGCCATAGGCGACCTAGGTGGCGGAGTCATCTGCGGTGGAATATGTTCCACCGCCCGCGCCGGGAACAGGGAGCCAACGACTCCTCCGAGCAGCTCCGGCTGGAGACACCGGGTTAACGGCGGGGCCCGGGGGCGCAGCTTGCCCCTTACCATAAGGTAAGGCCGCCCCCATGGGTCCCGCTCCAGCGTCTCCAGCAGCTCCTTGTGAGCTGATAAGATAGAGCTCATTACTTCAAGCCTTTGTTCCATATTGATTGGGGTTGGATAATAGTTTCACTACAAAGCAGCTGCCCCTTCCACAATCCTTGACGTTAACGACGTTCCCAAAACTCAATTGAACAATATCATTTCGCGATGATTTGGGCGGCGGTGACATGATAGTTTAAGATATTGGGCTTACATTTAAAGAGGCTGGAAGCACAGAATAAATAAGAGCTGTGCCTCATTAGGATGCCATAATGACGTCGCCGGCTAAGTATCCAAGCAGTTAATATTAAAATGTATGGTACCTAACTCACTTGTCGACAGCTTGGGAGCCATACATTTTAATATTAACCGCTTGTTGAAGGTTCAAATTTCGACCAGTACCATCCAGTACTCAATTGGCGTAAACTTATTTCTAACTACAGTTACCCGACTACAGTGAAGCTAAAAGGGTTATTTATAATGTGACCCTGGGAATCTGAAGATATAATCAGTCTTTAAAGACTAGACTTAACACCGGGATGGCAGGATAATGATATTGGTACCTACACAACTCTTCATGTGCGTGTTTAATTCACACATGACCGATTTTCTAAAAATATTCAGAACTACCCTTTGCTCATGACTCATCCCACGTGGATGTCGGTTCTCGCGACCAAGCATAGCCTATGTATTGAACCAGGGTGTCAACTTCAGAACACATTTTATTAAAATCGTTCCAACCGTTTAGACGTGAAAGAGTAACAAACATTTATCCATCCATCCATCCATATTTACAAACCTTCGCGTTTATAATGTTCGTAGGATATAAATTCTTAGAAAATCCATACTTCTATACTAATATTATTTAGATGCGAAAGTATGTAACTCTGTCTGTCTGTCTATCTCTCTGTCTGATGAAATTGAGAAAGGATGTAGGTTATGTTTGGTCGCGATAACCACCATCCACACGGACGGAGCCGTGGGCATAAGCTAGTACGTACATAAATATTTTTATTTCATTTTATCATGAAACAGTTCAACAAACTTATCTCAAGTGGAGTCGCTTCCACTACGATTCAACATCTTGACTCCTAGCAGTTGTGACCCATCCCCCGTCGCTGCCAAGAGTTCATTATCGCAAATAAACCGAGAGCCTTTCCGTTTTTATTGTTGAAGCAGTAACGTTCCTCTACAATGCTGGCATTACACTTGAAACTATGTTAATTGTAGTCCCAGAGCGTCTTTTACAATGTACCTATGATAAAAATATTTCACGGTACTGTAAAATTTTTGTTGGACAGTTCATGTTAAAATATGAAATTAGATAATCTTACTCTCTAAAATCAAACCTCATGTCCTGATCGACCACTTGTTGATGGGCAACAGATATATAAAAATATATATTTACGCCTGAAAATACCTGTGGGGTAGGAAGAGGTGTAATAACAGCAAATACAGCAGCAGATACACTGAAATAAACTTTACTGGAGCCCCGTTGCTCTCGTAAAAGTTCTTGAAAAGATTCGTCTTCGCCATTATTATTTTTTAAACATTTACAAACAGTTCACATGAGATCAGCGAAATTGCAGCGATTGGAATTGATTTCTTTTATCTTTGATTTTACGAAAGAGACGGTCATGTGACCTTCAACCCTGAGAGTAAAAGTGCCTTGTCCACAATCAGCAGTAGTGTATCGGCATCTAGGTGAGGTTGACTTGAGTTCCAGATATTTTGGTGGAGTCGTCAGAGGTATCCTAGTACACAGAGAAGTATTTCCTAAAAGAGTATCAGAAATCATGGTATATACATGTACTTGCTTTGTGAATGTAATGTGTATCTATGTACCCCATTCACAGCCCTATTGATCGCTTCCCCCAATATTCCTGTATTAATATTATTAATACTCAAGGGCGTATTGCTAATTTCTTTGAGTCTTTCCCCTTATTATACGTTTGTATCTACAGGATACGTCTTATTACATCAATCTGCCAAATTGTTATTTGATATAGGATGAAGCAGATACCAATCCTTTCAATTTATTAACTTTTTTCGTTAGAAATTGTTCACGTAATTGGTTCCTGATGTTCCTGAAGCTCAAATGGAATTAGTTTTTTGTGTTTTTTTTACTGCTGAGGTGGCGGACAAGTACATAGCCCATCTGATGGGATGTAGTTACCGCGGCCTATGGACAACACCGGAGAGGATTCACAGTCGCGCTGCCGAGCTGTAATATAAGACATCTAATGCACCTCTTGAAGAACTCTAAGTATATTGAATAGTTACCTACATGACAAAAAAACTTATCATAATAAGTGTTAAAAATGTTTGTTAATAACGATAAGCGTACAATGAAAATGTTGTACAACGATTTGTTTAAAATTAAATATGTCATCGATAGAATTAGAATTCAGTGGCTAAAAGTTTTTGTAGATATCTATTACACAATCACGCTTAAACGACAGAACGGATCTGGTTGAAATTTGATGAACTTGATCATAGTCTGAAATAAAACATAAGCCAGTTTTATCCCGCAAATAGGTTCCTAAAGGTTACAAAAACGTATCGTCGATAGTGGTAGACAGTAATATCATCTTTATTTCTCCTCTGTGACATAGTTTAGCAATAGGTGTGTTCCAGTCAGTCAGATCCAGGATCCTTATAAAATGTTAGTAATCTAATTAAACAGACGAGGGATTAATGGGGTGACAATAATCTACCGTCACGTTTGGGGAGAGGATTATCCCGAATTTAATCAGCGGTATCTGGCAACCCTTATCTTTGTGTTCTGTGTCAAAGCAACGTGAGGTTATATTGTGTCTGTACTCTGTAGGGTGTTTGGAAGGAAACGTTCATAAAATATGGTTATTTTTGTTTCGCTGTCTAAAGTTGGGGAGATATTTTTGACTTTTAAATTACTGGATTTGCGGTGAGTTAGAAGTTGAAAAGAAATTAGGGCTCAGTATGACGATATAATTATTTCCCAGAAAAAAATGACGTATTCTAGAATGGCAGTCAGCCTGAATTGCAATTTATCTGAGAACAGATTGTATAGGCAATATGTCAAATATATCAATCTGTCTATACAATCTGTCTTCAGATAATCGCATTCAGGCTGAGTGTCATTCTAGAATACGGACCTGAATGACCAAGGTACTGGACTTGTATTATGAGTTTGCAGGTTCATATCCTACAATGCCTTGATCACACGCACCAAGTGGAGTGGTAAGACTGTGCTGTCTGCTGAGTGCGCTGTACATACGTGCAAAATATTCGGCGTTATAATACACGCACCGAGTCATCATCATTTCGTATGGTCCCTACTCGATTCCTCATATGTCAACGTCCAGTTGGCGAAGCCAGTCTATTGCTGCCGGTGTGCGGTCATGTAGCTCACGCATTCCTCCAGGGAAACGACGGAGTGGACACTCCTCTGCTATATGCATCGTTGTCTGCTTGGCAGCTCCACAATCACAGTCCGGCGCTTCTTTAAGTCCGCACTTGTGAAGATGGTAGTTGCATCTCCCGTGTCCAGTTCTGAACCGGTTGACCCTAGTGGAGTTGCGAGATAGTGCAATGTCCCACCACTTCGCTCGGTTCGTGTGATCAAGGCATCACTCTACATACCACTGGCGTGAACCAACTCCTATTACAAGTAAGACCGCCCTCAGGCGGCGCGGGGGGTATCCTAGGGGATATCCGCACGAAAAAAGCTATATCTATTCAATTATATCGGTACACAGCCTCAGCATATTATAAACCAAAATCAATTTCCCTCAACAGCCGATCATCACCAACAAAGAATAGAATCGGGGGCTTTTATGCAAGTAATGAGTAATATTACTTCATACAATACATTTTTCATATCAGTATCGAGCAAACATCCTTCGAAAACCCACAACACTTGAATTTCAACCTTGATACTGTTGAATAAAGCTAAATTTTGGTTGGGGTTAAAAATATTTGGAACATGCATATACAACTCATTAAAATTGTAACATAATAATACAGGGTGCTTTTTATAATAGATCTTGTATTGGGGTCCTATTGTGTGCACGTATGGTAGGGGCAATCTACAGAATAACCTCGTTGCACGACTGTTACGGACATAAATAGTTACATTTCGATGACAAATAATAGTTATTTAGGGATCGCACAATGGGGACGTTGTTAAATTTTAAATTAGCTGCAAATGTCGGGTTTAAATGTCGTGTAGTTTGTAATCTTTGAGTTTGATTGAAATCATGAATGTAAAATGAAAAGAGAACTATAGATCGTGTGTGCCAAAATGCTGTAAAAACAATCAATATATTCGTTCTATGTAATACTGGTACTCTTTTTGGCTTTGGCGCAGAACTTAAACCCCCTATACACTACTCGCGAAGTTGAACGAAGTTAGGCGAATACGATAGTGTGGAGATGCACTTCGGCTTACCTCGTCAAACTTTACCTCGCCTCGGGCGACTTCCATTTGTTGTCGGTTTTTGCGCCCGAGTCAAAGGGCCCGAAGTTGCACGAAGTGCGTTCACGAAGTACCTCTCTACACTACTCGGCCGACTTCAGTACTCAATAGTTATAATTATTGCGTGTGACACATATTGTGTTTATTATGAACAAAATACTGTCGTCACAGGAGGAAAATATGTTGTTCCTCGAAATTGTGCAAGTAGAGCCTATTAATTGGGACCCCAATATCATTAATGTCTTAAGGATGAACGCGCGCAGGCTTTCGGCACCTTAGAGCGAATGAGCTCCTCGCGAAGTTGAACGAGTGTGTGGTGGCGCACTTCGGACTGTTGGCAAAGTTTCTCGAGTACTTCGCCGAGGAACTTCGCGAGTAGTGTATACGAGGCATTAGATTACCTAGTACCTAGAAGAAGGTATTGGATACTATAGGGACTAATGCAGTGATTAATAATATGATAATCACTACATAGTGTAAAGTAAAGTCGCTTTCTGCGTCCCTATATCCCTATGTATGCTTATATCTTCAAAACTACGCTACAGATTTTGATGCGGTTTCTTTTAATAGATAGAGTAATTCAAGAAGAAGGTTTATATGTATAATACATGCTTAATATAGTAGAGGATGCAGCGGGAACGGAATTGGACGCCACGCGGGCGGTAAAATATTGGCGGTACGAAGTTCGCCGTGTCCGCTAGTCCATACTTCCATACTAATATTATAAATGCGAAAGTAACTCTGTCTGTCTGTCCGTCGTCTGTATGTTACGCTTTCACACCTAAACCACTCAGCCGATTTTGATGAAATTTAGTAAAGGGGTAGATTAGACCATGACAAAGGACATAGGCTATTATTTGGTCACGATAACCAACATCCACGCGGGCGGAGCCGCGGGCTAAAGCTAGTTTTATATAAATAGATAATTTATAGAACCTTAAAATATTTAACTTAACGTGTTCTTCGCATGTACTGCTTACTTTGAGTCTAGAAGGCACTCTCAAACAATACATACCAAAGGAATACGCGATATCGAAGCATTGCAGTTAGACCAGTTGTTGGAATTTTTAGGGCTCCAAATACCCGTAAGAACTGCCATAGATGTTCGTATGGCAACCAGGACAGACGGCTTAAAGTATTCTCCTGGGCACCACCAGACCAATACAAATGCATGTATACATAATATCGGGGATCGAACTTGATGGCGCTAATATGGACAAAAATATTCATGTACTAACCTTTTTTAAATTTAAAGCATGTCAAAATTACCTCGCCAAATAGTAAGCTGCAAGTGAAGTCCAAAGAATAGAGACCACCATTATAAATGCCAACAATACCGATACGATGGTCTCTGTGTGACAGCCTTGTTAGATACTTTTTCACGCCCCACTTGAAGGACCCGGACTTTATAATGAGCTTGTCTGGTACTGGTATTATTAATAAAATATATATACTTCGCTATGATGACATAGATTGGACCAGAGTGGGTATTTATAGAGATAATTGTGCGTATGTTTTTAACGAGTAGGTATAACTAATTACTATTAAATTGATTTTAAGAGGATTTACTGGGGTCATAGCCGCGTAGCTCCCGGCAGAGACGAATTTGGCCCCCCTAATCTCTTCCCATGCGGTGACGTACAAGGCGACTAAGGGATAGGGCTGTTTAACATCAGATACATAAATACAGCCTAGACTTAGCCTCAGATATAGATCAACAATAGTGCCTGGAATATTATGGCAATAGGCTCACCACCTATTACATGGGACCGACTACAGTTATTGGTGAAATGTGGGTGTTAAATCACCCCTGTCTAACCCTCCGGGGATAAAGGCGTGATTATATGTATGTATATGTGTATGTTTGTGGGGTAACCAAATCTTCAGGCAATGGTATTCCTCATTCACAAGCATTACCATTGATACAAACATGATTGACTTCCAAAATTCTGCTCCAAGGAGACTCTCTTACCTCTCGGCGATCAGACAGCAGTCGCTGCGGTTAAATCCAAGATAAAGCAATATTGAAAACATAATGCAGACTCCAAAGTGTAGCTGGAGAGGTTAAATGGAATATTAGTAACTAGCTTTTGCCTGCGGCTCCGCCAGCGTGGAAGTCGGTTATCGCGACCAAACATAGCCTATGTCCTTTCTCAAGGTCTAACCTATCCCTATACCAAATTTCATGAAAATCGGTTCAGTGGTTCAGGCGTGAAAGCGTAACATACAGACAGACAGACAGACAGAAAGACAGACAGACAGACAGACAGAGTTACTTTCGAATTTAAAATATGGATATGGATTTCGGTTCTAATATTCTTTAAAAAAAAGTGTAAGTTTTAAACGCAAGTGGGACAATTGTATATAATTCTTTCACTAATTAAAGCAAAAGAATCCGGGTTGAAATCCTGGCTTTTACACTACCGACGTGAACCCACCCCCAACACGAGCCCAGCTTAGCTGGAGGGTATAGAAAGGGAACATTAGTAATTTCGAATACTAATAATATTCTTTAAAAAAGACATTATCAGTAACAATCTATTATTTTCCCGAAATTTCCGGCATACACACGGATAAAACCACGGTGTAATGATAGTATAAAATAAATTAACTACAACATACCTCACTCTCCAATTTATGAGATAGAATGTAGCTTGTATATGTCTAGGATGGTTATATAGTTAGATATTACGCGAAGTATTGCGTTTCGTCTGCTACCTATTAGGAAAAAGGAATTTAATAACCTATGATAGTTTCCGAGGAGAAATATTGAGATGTAATCTTTGATATTATACTTTAGTATTATGTTATATTATGAAACTGTGTGGATATTTAGAGAGAAATGTTGTATGAATTGATGTGTATGGATGTATTGGAACCCCGTTAAGTTTTTTGGGGATTAATACGAGATCACTTGGTTCATTATTCGACTTGATTATAAGTTTAAATCGCAGTCGTAACGTGATAATATAAACGAATATTTCTTCGGCGCAGGGTTTTCTTCTCTGGGTTAAAGGGTTACGGGGGCGACTGCCACGTTAAAGTAAAAGTGAATATGGGCCAAATTAACGAAAGTGTGGAAGAGTGAACGCTAGGCTCCAATAAGGTTCACGGATACAATCGGTATCCTATATTTTAACGTGATAAATAAGCCTTATAGATTACTAACGCCAGCATACTAACGCCATCTAGCGAAAACTCTTAAGACTACTGCATCTTGAATCTTCAAGTTGTTTTACTGTATAGTCTTTTTTTTTGTATTTCTATATTTTTTCCGTATTTGTCACTTTTTATTTTTGTTATTTTTGTGTGTTTAAAAATCTATTAATCCATACTAATATTATAAATGCGAAAGTAACTATATCTGTCTGTCTGTATGTTATGCTTTCACGCCTAAACCACTGAACCGATTCTGATGAAATTTGGTATAGGGGTTGATTAGACCATGAGAAAGAATATAGGCTATGTTTGGTCGCGATAATCGACATCCACGAGGGCGGAGCCGCGGGCAAAAGCTAGTATTGTCATAATTTAATTGCTTGTTCCGATTGATTATTTGCTTTATCAACCAAACCCAATAGGGCTACAAACGTGAAATTTTGTCTGTTGACGCCTTTTATATTAAAGGAATATTGTTTAGAAATTCTACCCCTGAGGGCGACCTAAGTGACGATCATTTATTTAGATTTTGTCCCATCTTATTCCGAACTTCAAGCTATACTATTCTCCTGTCTGCATCTTGTCTTCACAGGCCCGAATTTATATACTATCTGGCTTGCGCCTTACATCCTTGCAGTAAACATACAGCCGAATACAAATGGCCTGCTAGACGGCAATAGGCTCGCCCCTTATTACATCATGGGATCGAAAGTCATAATTGGCGAAATGTGGGTATTAATACACCTCTGTCTGAGTGTATTGTATGAATTGTATGTGTATGTATATGTTCGGATTTTTATCTCAAAAATGTATCATAGCACCGCATGCTGTATAAAGCTGTGACATCACCAGCCCTAGGGCCCCCAAGATGATAGATGGCCCGTCATCGCCTACAAATAGGGTCACCATTCAGACTCACTCGTTATTGTGTTAAAATCAATTTGCGCCCATCCCGCGCTAGTGATGTGAATTACAACTATCGATAAAAATAGTGATGTCGAAAGAATTTCATCTTATTTCCTTTTATCGACAGAAAATGTTATTGAATTTTTATCCGTAAAGTTTTTGTGATATTAAAATAATACCTTAGCTTATTAGTTTGGATATGAGCGTTTTTGTCATAGTTTGACAAAAAAATGTCGGAGTTATTTATGTCAACGGGTTTTTTTTTATATTTTGTGGTTCTACGTTAACGGTTGAAAGGCTATTGGATTTGATTGACATATTTTTGTGGTATTGAGTTACGAGTATATGCTTTAGTATTTGCGCCGTTTGCGCTAGGTTTAATTTTTTTAGTTTCAAAAGCAAAGTTTTTGGAGCATTCAATTTAGTCCCCAATTTTAAATTGCACCAAAATAATTTCATAAATACCTGGTTTTAATGTAGTTCTTTGCGGATAGTAATTATGAAATCTAGCCCTTTCACAGCAGGTTTTTAATAAAATATTTTATCGTAATAAAGTATGTTTTTCCCATCATTACGATAAAATGCTACACACAAAAATAGTTTTAGGGTAATCTACCCCATGTCGTCCATGAGACAATGCCGTTTTGAACAAAAGTCACCCCAAAATGTTGTTAATACGAGACGAACCCAATTTTGTAACAATTTTTTGTATATTTTTTTTCTGCATTAAAGGGTTTTAAGTTACAATTTAATAGGCTACTTTTTGTGAAATGAAGGGATTGGATAATGTTCCGAATTGATGGTAATTATGATTGTTCCATTTCTTTTCATATTTTTTCCTTCTTTTATTTATTATCAAAAGTGAATTCTAGAGTATAAGTTTCCGTGCTACATTATGAATTGATTCATCTAAAGGTGATAAAAAATACCAATTGATTTGAGAGTCTCCTTTTTGAAGTTGGTTAATTAAGTCTCTCAGTGCAATTTGTATGCATAAAATATAATCTACGAGTATTTGTATTGGCCGGTGTTTAGGGGCCCCACTATGGTCGATGGGCCCCAAGCTAACCTCACTTGCAAGCCGGTACTGTACACCTACTGATTGATTCCGGAATCCCTTTCGGAGTGGATGACTCAAAGAGCAGTTGCTTACGTAAAAGACAAAACTAATCTATAAGCAAAATATCTTCTGAAGATAACGAGGCGTAAATAACATTTCCTTTTTTTATTAATCGTAATACAAAGTTTCAAATCAGTTTGTTGAAAAATAAATTCATTTCTCACTAACTTCGATGTTAAAAGAAATTAATTTTGCACAAAAATAAATTCGTAGGCTTTTATTTTACCCATCTCGTACGTATAGCTCGAAAATAAACTGAAACCATAGTAACGGAATATTCCTTAAGAAAGGGATCCACGAAATTTGTAGACGGGGCATCGGGGTACAGGGTGACAGTGTCCATTACACCACGGCTTTCTGTTTTGTGGAAAATATCTAAATTATTTGTTCGAAAAACTCTACACACTTCGACAGATATAATAATTATATCGAAATATATTCTTTCAATCTAACGTTCACTGGAAGAAAGTCATTCACACACCAATAATCTTGACCTTGTTAAAGTTTGTCTAGGTGCGATTTCCATGATTTATTTACAAACATATTGTTATCTAGATCTCATTTAGGTACAGATGAAATTCATTATAAAACCTTAAAAGTTTCAGTGATACTACACACCAATATTGCTTGTGACATACTATATAAGATTCTAGAAACCGAACAATTTATAGATATACGTAGACACATTTTGTTTCACGATAGTCACTTTCCGCAAAGGTCGTATAACGTACATTATTTTTAAGCTCACTCCATGAAATTTTAAAACTGTCGGAAGCTGATAAACCAGGCAGATATATAGAATATGTAGAAATAAAGATAAAAAGACCGCGTTCGAGTAAATACAGACATATCTTTGCAAGCTTCCCACGCCCTGAGGGTACGCTTAAATCGCGAGATTTTCAATATAGACTCCTATTACCTAGTAACTAACATAGCTTATATTAATCTGACGCGTAGGTGTAAATTCGTTGCTTTTTTTTGGGCGCCCACCCTTATTGAAGTCTGCCTACTGGCAATATGTAACAAGCCTCCCCTAGCTTAATCTGACGCGCTCGAGTTACGACTGAATTTCCTTCTACGCGTGTAACTAAACTAAATGACTACATTTTAACGGATTCTATCACGTTGTCCACTCCACATTCCATGTACAACTTAGTAATGAATATTAATACTAACAAAAAATATTAACATCAATACCGTCGAAATATAATCAAAATCTCGTGCCGTGGTACAACGAAAACGCGCACCACCTATCCAGTGAGCCGTCTCCAAATATTTGCGTAGTAGAATCATCCGCGGGCTAAGTCGACGCTTTCTATGTAATATCGTGATGGATAGCGCGTCTGTTTGTCTTGCCGCCGTTGTTACGGGTACCTACAGTAATCAGTCTTTTACTTGATAGTTACGGTTCATTCAATGGATGACAAATGTTTTTATTGATGTAAGCTGTATAGACAACATTGTGTGATGTGTCTATACTGTCATCATCACTAGATCACACACACAAAACAATCGTCCACTGCCAGGATGTTTCAAATCGGCTAGACTCTTTGGCACTGCGTAGAGATGTGGCTTCGCTTTGCATTTTCTATCGCCTATACTATGGGGAGTACTCCGAGGAATTGGTCGGATTGATCCCTGCCGCCTCTTTCCGCCATCGTTCCACGCGACAGCAGTTCCACACCCACCATCTGGTCAGCTGGCGGTCCACAACTGTGCGTTTCTCGAGAAACTTTCTGCTTCCACAACTAAACTGTGGAATGAACTGTCACCAGCGGTATTTCCGAACCAATACGACCTTCAAGAAAAGAGCGTACTCTCTTTTAAAATGAAGGCAACGCACTTGTGACTTCTCTGGTGTTGCGAGTGTCCATGGGCGGCGGTGATCGTTTACCATCAGGCGATCCGTCTGCTCGTTTGTCTCCCTATTCCATAAAAAACACTACTTAGTTTAAAGCAAAGTCGCTTTCCGCGTCTGTCCGTCCGTATGTATGCTTATATCGTCAAAACTACGCTATAGATTTTGATGCGGTTTCTTTTAATAGAGAGAATAATTCAAGAAGAAGGTTTATATGTATAATACATGCTTAATATAGTAGAGGGTGCAGCGGGAATGGGGTCGGACGCCATGTGGGTGGAAAAAATTGACGGTACGAAGTTCGCCGGGTCAGCTAGTGATAATAAATAACTATAAGTAGTATGTTTTGTATACTGTCAATGGATGAACTGACACCTCCTAGTCTGAGTTGTGGTTTGAGGCGAACCACTAACAGTCATTTCAGATCGCCCTTATAGGCCTCCATTTTGACAGAACAGACTTAAAGACGGAATATGAAGAGAGGAAAGATTTGGATTAGTTCGGGCGTAGGTCTGTTCCTTCCTTCGACAGTCGGATAAAAACTATATACGTGTAAACGCAACGTAAACCGAGATAAATGCGATATTCTCTTCATACTACGCGCTACCGAAGCGTGACGTCACATTTTTGTACGATTTTATAAGGAGCGTTTCTGGGCAGCGCGACCAATTGAATATTTCAAAATAAAATATCTTGAAAACTGTTTGTCGTACGAACATTTTACTTTTACAGTCCATTATATTATTACAAAGCGGTCATTTTTCAGAAGAAATATAATCAAATAGTATATTCTTTCCACGTAGGTCATCCACCATGTAGCTAAAATATGAATATTAATTATATCATACTCCACACACCGTCGGCACGCTACGCTACAGCCTTGCAGCACAGCCTTCATTTGCAGGCGGTGACATTTCACGCACCAGTGCAAGCGACGTCACAACCTCCAAAGAGTAAATCCCACATTATGTTGCGTTGTAACTGGATAAGAGCCTTTTGGGACTGAATTATTTAAACTACTCATAGTATTCTCATGGATAAATATGTATTGTAATGTCATGAGAAGCCTAGTATATTTTTGCTTAAAATATGTTCTACTAGCTTTTGACCGCGGCTCCGCCCGCGTGGATGTCGGTTATCGCGACAAAACATAGCCTATGTCCTTTGTCAAAGTCTAATCTACCCCTATACCAAATTTCATCAAAATTGGTTCAATGGTTTAGGCGTGAAAGCGTAACATACAGACAGACAGACAGACAGACAGAGTTACTTTCGCATTTATAATATTAATATGGATATGGATTAGCGGTGACACGGTGTTTCGAAGCGAAGCCGTGCAGAGTCAGCTAGTAATATATATTTAAAGTAGGTACAACATATGAACAAACTCGTCGATGCACTTTAACTATTAGAAACTAAACCAGGTCAGTAGGTAGGTATTTCAGTGTTGCAGTTTGCAGTGGCTACATTCAATGGGGTTGCCAATGTATGATCTATGTTATTGAGAACACAGAGAAAATACGAAAATTTTAGAAACGCTAATAATATTATCTAAATGATATCATATTACTTGTAGCTCAGATTTTGTAATTTAGTTTTTTACAAAAATCTATAAATAAGTGCCTATTTCAAAAGTAAAATCAAAGTGCATTCGTCTGGGTGTTTCTATGTATAAAGTATGTATTTACAAAAAAACAAGTATTGAAGTATGTTTATCCGCATCCTAGATTCCATAACACGACTGTTATGGAATCTGTAAAAATAACTGTTCTTGCCATGGGTCTAAATAGCGTTGTGTAAAATGTTGTTACATATAAAAAAGTTAGTCTTTTGAATGAATTTTTACAGCATTAAGTATGCTAACTATACATATCGAATATACTCGAACCCGCAGTCATTCCCTCACAGGGGGAATGCCTTGACGAAAGAGCCCCGCCAGAGAACGATTTTTGTTCCATACATAGCGAAAGTCAGTTGAAGAAAATACATGAGATGAGACCAAAAAGTGTACAAAATTAGGTAGTACTATAAGGGCATGATCACATTATTACATTGATTTAAAACAATAGTCGGTCGTGTACATCAGTGTAATTTTACATCATCTATGTGAGTGACAAGCACACTCCCAGGGGGGTTGGTGTCCATCAAGCGTGAACTTACATGGCTTCGACAACTATAATGTTCATGTATATATAGATGGAGTAGTTAGAAGTGTTAATGACATTCTATTATTGTAACGACTTTGTGATGCAATTTTTATGACTACTAATATTTTGTTGATGGTCGATTAATGGTGGAGGTGGCGATTCGCACACAAATAAATTAAGATAGTGCGAATCGCCTACAAACAAAAATATAAAGGGGTCGATTCTAACGTTTTTTGCGAATTCAATTCGTGCAAATCGTCCAATACGCCGTCTTCAGTCTTCGGTAGATACTTCTCTTATTGGGTATTCCTGTAGTTAAATTATCTATACGAGCTTATTTAATTTAGAATGGTAAAAGAGCGGTAAAAATTGCGTTGGTTCTTATTTTATAGTTTTTATTTATTTTTATGGCGTCACTAAACTCTTTTTTCATACAAGTTACCTTATTTGCCTAATTTGACTAGTCAGTAAAATACGCAATTGGGTATTCTACTGGCAAATCAAATTAGTTACTTTTTACTAAACGTCAAAACGATAACTTAAAAGGTAACTTGTGTGAAATTTAATAGTCAAATCACTTACTATTATAGGTTGGGTGGATGATTAAAAATAAATAATAACTATGATATAAGAACCGACGCAATTTTTACCGCTCTTTTATCATTCTTAATTTAATAAACTCCGTTAGATAATTTATTTTTACTATAGGATAATACCCAATTGTTCATCTTGGAGTACATATCAATAAAGAAAGATATGACGATGATCGCGTCTGTAGTACAGCGGCTCCTTTCTCCAATGTTCGGAGTGACAGCTTAATGGAACCATAAACCGTCAAATGGTAACCGGCTACTTATCCAATTGTCAGGCTTGTACCATTTGTGGGTTGGTCATGTGGTTTTGCTTTTACTGTTCAATAAGTATTAAGTACTAAAACAATAACTTTTGTTATGTAATATTCATTTTTTCATGTATTATCTTTTATAAAAGATACGTCAATTTGACTTCACCTCACCTGATGTTAAGCTAAAGGCAAAATCTCGGAAAGAGGGTCACCATCGTAAACATGTACCATGTTAACAGTGGTGGCATTCAGCTTGAAGGGCTCATCAGATGCCCTTTCACGCCCCGCTTAAAAGACCCGGGACTGTGTAGGAAGAAGGAAACGCTTGAGCTGGCAGGGAGTTCTAGGTCTTAGTGGTATATAAAATATATAAAATCGCTCAGCCTCAGAGGCAAGCCTCGAGTCAAAATAGTGCCCGGAATACGGCAATAGGCTCACCCTTTATTACGTGAGACCGAATAAAATTATTGGTAAAATGTGTGTTACTTCACCTCTGCCTGATCCTTCGGGGATAAAGGCGTGATTATATGTATGTTATATGTACGTATGTACATGTAATATTTTTGTGTCATAGTGTTTGTTTGCAAACTCCTCCGAAATAGGTCGATCGATTGATATGAAATATTTTGTTCCTATTTGGTAGGGCTGAAACTATATTTTCCTGTGGATCACTGGAACCAGTGTGGACAACAGCTAATGCTAGACATGCGGCAAGTCGATGGCCGGCGTTTGGAAGAATAGAATGACGAATGTGTGGGATTTGACGTTTATGACATGCGTTAAAGACTGTCATAATTATCATGTCATAAAATATTACAACATAACTAAATTGGCACTTGTCTAGGGGGCTGATAAGTCAACTTTTCTATGAGCAACTTCCGTCTGACCGTCCAACCTTGACAGAAAACTATGCGTTGAAGCCACAACCAATGTTTGGCAGAGCATCGTCTTACAGGCAAGATTCTATTAATCTTTTACGCTCCGAAAATGTTCTTGGTGACAGTGAAAAGGGAAACAATATTTCACGTAAGCGGATCCGTAAGTAATAACTAGTTATTAATAAGAAATTACATACATACAAAAATTAAAGTACGTATTCATGTAGATATTCGTAAAATAATATTCCACATTGCTGTGTGCACTCTGATTGATGCCTACAAAACACTAACTATGTATCCGCAATGAAAAGTATTCCGCAGGAGGCCGTATTCTGTAAGATGTAATTTATTACGAGCAAAATATACCTAGACTCAAAATGGTAGATTTGCTGCTAAATATGATTAATCCGAATATATTGATTCTTATTGTAAAACTAGCTTTTGCCCGCGGCTCCACCCGCGTGGATGTCGGTTATCGCGACCAAGCATAGCCTATGTCCTTTCCCATGGTCTAATCTACCCTTATATCAAATTTCATCAAAATCGGTACAGTGGAAGCCTTACGTACAGACAGACAGAGTTACTTTCGCATTTATAATATTATGTGGATATAATATCGCGCGGAATGGAAATACCATATTCATGTATACCAATATTTGCAATGAGCGGGAATTAAACGCACTGCATAGCAGTCGAATATATTGTCGTTACACCACAGAGGCTGTCGACTGCACAGACATTCAAGAGGCAGCAGACGACCTGCTCGATCGAAGACACAACGGTATTCCCGTCCCAACTGAGCAGTCCGATTTGGGAAATACCTCTGCTCTACATAATACCACAGCCATAATAAACTCGTGTTGTGTTCCTGGAGGTCAGTAGTATAGCCAGAGCTCACCGGAGAGTTTTTGTGCTATCAGTACGAAGACCAAAGGCTATTCCTGCTCTGTCTTCTGCACTGATAGCATGGAAACTGTGTGTTCTTACCGGGTCGGCAGCACAAGTGTGACTCCCCCAGTGATTCACACGTCCATAGGCCACGGTAATCACTTTCCATCAGGTGGGCCCTGTGCTTGTCTGCCACCTAAGTGGTATAAAATACCCCGAGGAGGGCAGATCAGCAGGGGTGCGAGGGATATGTCGATGACAACCTCACCTCCGTCCGGTATAGCACCCCGACCCACAGTCGGCGTTCGGTTTTAGTCGGTTCGAGTCCGATATAACCTCCCCTACGGCTCTGGTAGGGGAGGTATCCGAGGGGATTTCCGCACGAAAAAAAAAAGGTATAAAAATACCTATTAAATTGTAAGTTTTTTTTTAATAATATATTAGCAACCGCAATTACTAATAATCCATACTAATATTATAAAATGCGAAAGTAACTCTGTCTGTCTGTTTGTCTGTCTGTCTGTATGTTACGCTTTCACGCCTAGGCCACTGAACGGATTTTGATGAATTTTGGTATAGGGGTAGATTAGACCCTGAGAAAGGACATAGGCTATGTTTGGTCGCGATAACCGACATCCAGGCGGGCGGAGCCGTAGGCAAAAGCTAGTTACTAATACCTATTCCCACCAGCTAAGCTTAACTGCTAAGATTATTTAAAAATATCTAAGCCATACTTAAACTGTGTCGTATAACTACTTCATTTTAGTTTCTCTTCGTTCAATTAATTTGCATTTGAACTATAAATTATCCCGAGTGCACAATGAATATTGTTCTTGAAATAAAATTGAGTTGTTTCAATCCACTTTCAAGTTATGAAGTTGAAGTATGAAGTCTCACTTAGCTGCCACATTGAATTAAAATTAAACCTAGTACAAGATTTTGATTTAAGCTATTTTTGTGCAAATATCTAGGGTGAGTTGAGATTTAACATGTTATTTAACTTAAGATATATAACACGTCAACTATGTAACATTGTGTTTGTTGTCTCAATAATTATATATTCTCAAAAGAAATCGGCGTAGAATCTTTGACACATTCGAACTGTCACTGTTATATCAGATGTGGCAATTGGCAATTCACTGGGCGGCGTATCGTGGAATATTTGACGTATGTGACAGTCATCAACACATGTCATATTATAATACGTTTAAAGTAAAGCCAACGAAGCAAGACAAAAAAAGTAAACAATGTTTCAGCGGTTCAAAACTTTTTATTTGAAAATGATTACGTATCACCTCAAGCGCGTTCCAGACAGGACTGAAATTGCTCATAAGATAGCGGATCTGACAGTTTAGAACCGCTGTGCTGAAAGCTTTCCTGTACTACGAAACACGCAACGACAGCTGTCGCTGTCGCCATTGACGCGTGTGATATAACACGCGTATGTGCGACAAGGACAGAGAAAATAATCGCCAGTTAACGCAACATAACTCAGTATGGTAGCTTTGTTTTTTCTCTTGTCTCGTTGGCTTTACTTTAATCTCGTACATTCGTCATTCTACTACACGGTACCAAGATACAACGGCCACCGACTTGTCGGTTTTCTAGGGGGTAGCCCTAGAAAACCGACAAGTCGGTGGCCAAGTATACAGCGAAGCGATATCGTCGTTGCCTCGCTTCTCGTGTGCATAATACGCCGCCGACGTCAGTTCAATCATGTAATGGAACACCGATCGGGGCATCCGCAGTGGATTCAATAAATGAAACATTCACGGCAAGCTAAAAACTCATATCGCTCACAATTTCGTGGTGTTTCTCGTATACTTTTTGTTGTGAGTTTGGACAATTTTTTTGAATGAAATGTTTTATTAATGTCTTAGTTTTCTAAATATTATTGTTACAGCTTAGAAAAGTTTTTGTTGATTCCCGAAGCATTTAACTTAAGAACATCACTAGTAAAATTAAGTATAGTGTGTATTGGGACTATTGGGTCCCTTGACCTTGACCTGCATGCCGGTATACCTTGCTAATCGACGGACGCGGTTCTAGCGCTGGCTCTGTTGAAGTCTTTTAAAAAAAAGAAACAAAGACGGCAGCCGATAATCTAAAAGGAAAGAATGGGTTATCGAACTATTAATTATGTACTGTGTAATTATATTCCTAAACACTGCTACTATTTCAGTCAAGATATCAAGAATTCTGACCGTTTCCTGGGATTCTTCCAAACTAAGCATCAGGTACAACATGCAGTAAAATTTTCAGTTCGTATATAAAAACCTTGTATGTAATTGTAAGGAATCTGCAGTTCCAAACTTGCCTTATAGTCTTACACGTCGCCTAAAGCTACACTACATGTAAACATACTAGGTATAGTTTGTTGGGGGTATTGGACATCTCGCCTACGTAAAAACTGGCCTGCGGGCCAACTGTCTACTTTCTAAAATGTGTATGGGTGGGTATATAGGCCTGGAACAGTTTAATATAAAGGGTTAGTTGTCTCATATAAAAAAGTGAAGGGGTATTTTAGCACATGCCATAACTGCATGAAGGTTTCTCAATATTCCTTGATTGAAAAAATCCAATAATAATTGTGGGTTGAAACGTGACTAAAATTACCTATGATTTGCAGATCATGTTTGTTTTTAATTATACATATAAGATTGTATCTAAAAATAACTTCTTCTTTTATAATAATGTGAGACTACTGGCCCTTTCCATTAAACTGTTCTGGGTCAATATACCCATACACATTTTAAATAGCCATATTTTGGCCATAAAGCCATATTTAGTTTTTACGTAAGCAAGATGTCCAAACTCCTTAATAACAAACAACACTCATAGATACAATATGAGTACCAGTCATTATGACACCGAGACAAACTGTACATTTTGACTCTCACTCGTCATATCAATAATGTCGTGATCAATTTAAACATTCTGACACTCGAACGTTCTATCATTTGGAATATGTAATAATTATGTAGTACTTTTCGGTACTAGCTCGTTCTGACAAATAAACTATATTACTAGTAATGCATGTAACAGTCGTTCTTCTAAACAATCGTGTTATATGTCTGTTATCCATTATGACCCTTGTGTTATTTAGCAAGTTGGCGAAATAACCCCTTGAACGTTCAGCCGTGTGAACAGCCTAGTCCCGGAAGAACCAAAATATATGAATTTATAGAAAAGAAGTTATACACCAAATGTAGGGTCGGTAGAAATGCTTTTTGTTATTACAATTCCAACCACATTCAATAAAATTAATACACCGACCGTCAAAAACACATAAGTCATAGTCGGTCGTAGCAATATGAACTCTAATGTGTACCTTTTCAACCATATAGCTCTCTTCAAATCTTACGATATTATAAATAACACAAGTCAAATGATTTGAGGAATACTGACCCCGATATTGTAGGCAGTGAAGACGACGAATAATTTAATTTTTACAAAGTCTTTACACGATCCTACTTTATTCAAAAGAAAATAGAAATTGATTTAGAATTTTATTAAGTTTTCATTTGTTTTTTTTTGATACATCTACATCTGCACTTTTCTTATTCCCCTTAAGTCACAATTTTAGGCACATGATAGCTGTTTCTAATCACATAAGTCATTATCATCGTCTTACTAAATACAAAAATGTTCGTGGACCTTTTGACATATGTGGTTTAGTCTACCGACCCTATAAATATCAGAGCAATCAGTCAAAAGGAAGGAGGAAAATTAGAGCAGCATGATCATTTTAAGTACTTCGTTCGTCAAGATCGAACTGATCGACTTGCCTAAAGCTACACTACACGTAAACACAGCGGCCTCTGCGCCGCACATCGCCAGCGAGCGTCGCCATCGTGAAGCAGTCATCCATCACGGTCGTTTGCATGTGCGTTGTGACAAATGCCTTCCTAATCTGTTCCCTAGCTACTACAGGTATATAATATATGGAGGATTATTTTAATAGCATTTATTTCACACATGGCATTTGTGATTGATGCGTTATTTTGGAGATTATTCGCTTTGCTATTTTTAAAATAATATATCTAGAATTCTTAATATTAAGTATTGTAATAATCCTAATTCACAATAGCACTCATAATCTTGCCGTAGTTTCTGGTTGCATAAAAAACCGTTGAGTTTCTTGCCGGAGTTTTCTTAGAGTAGACAGAACCAGCGTGGTCCATTTGCTTAATAAATTGTTCTTCAGTCTTTATTATTTTTGACGTTTTGCAATTTTTTTATATATAAAGGACACGTCAATTTGACTTGATGGCCTCATCAGATGCCTTTTCACGCCCCGCATAAAGGACCCGGGACTGAAGGAAGGATGAAACAAGTGAGCTTTTTTTTTTTTTTTTTTTTTTTGACCGTGGGGGAAATCCTTCATGGATGTTATGCCGGACTCCTACCGACTAAAACCCCCACGGTATCGCCCAGCAGCCTATAGTTGGGAGCCCCGGGTAAGCCCTCGGAAGGATGTCCCAGGGCTCTCAACAGACCCACGGCTTTAATGCGGCCTCGTCTAGGGGGTGGTTCGGGTGCTATCCCGCGTCTATGGGGGGTTTTCGGGTATCATCCCGCTTCATAGGAGGGGGGAGGCGTGCGTGAGTCCGTCACGTCACGCTGCCGTCATGGGCCTGCTTCTGTAAGGACGATGAGCAGCCAACTGATCGTCCTCAGGCCCCCGGTCATGGAGGCCGATGGTCTTCGGCGAAGACACGCCGGCGGCGCCCAAGCCGCCGACTGCGGAACTCGGGTGGGAGAGTTCTCTCCCGCTCCCGCCCCGCCGCCTCCTTCACGAGCATGACCTGCTCGCAGAAAGAGGCGGCGCTGTCCCACTTACTCCCGCTGGAGACCATGGCTCCCACCATGGTCTCGAGCGAGAGAGTGTCCACGCCCAAGCCCACTACGAGGACCTGGCGCTGTTGCGCCCACGCCGTGCACTCCACCAGCGTGTGGAGCGCTGTGTCATCGCTGCGGTCCCCGCAGTGCTGACAATCGGCCGTGGTTTCCCGGTGTCTTCGCCACAGGTACCTACCGAAGCTACCGTGCCCGGTAAGCATCTGTGACAACCGGTAGGAGAGAGCACCATGTCTCCTCTCCAGCCACTCGTCCATGACCGGTCTGACGGCCGCGATTGTGGCGAATCCCCCCTTTGGTTGCTCAAGTCGCACCTTCCATGTCTCCACGGTTTCCTGGTGGAGCTGGGACCGCTGGGCCTCGATTTCTCGAGACGCAGGCCATTGGCCCCGCTCCAGCGCCTCCTTGCGCCATTTAAACAGAGACGCAAGGGCTCTCGCTTCCAAGTCCCATGGAGGGGTCCCGGCTAGGAGACATGCCGCCTCACCTGAGATCGTGCGGTATCCCCTTATCATCCTGACGGCCATCGCCCTCTGTGGGCTCAGCAATCTAGCCACATTACTGGCCGTCAGGGTCTCCGCCCATACGGGGGCCCCGTATAGGGCCATACTTCGCACGATCCCCAGGTACAGTCTCCTGCAGGGAGCGTTGGGTCCCCTGATGTTGGGCATCAGCCGTGCGAGTGCAGCTGACACCCCCTTCAGTTTTGGGACCAAACTTCGGAAGTGATGTCCGAAGTTCCACCGGCCATCGAGTACCAGCCCCAGATACTTCATCGAGGGCTCGATGCCGATGCTGACGCCCCCTACCTGTAGGCTGGATCCCGCAGGTGGCCCCATCCGAGGTCCGTGGAAGCACAGAGCCTCGGACTTGTGAAGGGCGACCTCGAGACCCAGCCGCCGTATCCGACCCACGACTTGAGCAACCCCTGCCGTGGCCTTTAGTGCTGCGTCTCGGTGCGTTGCTCCCCGCGCCGTAACGAGGGTGTCGTCGGCGTAACATGTTACGTCCACCCCCCTGAGCAACGGACCACGCAGCACCCAATCGTAACCGATGTTCCACAGGAGTGGCCCTAATACCGATCCCTGTGGAACACCGCACGACACATCCCGCCGACCCGGCCCTAGCCAACTCGGGTAAGTAATGGCCCTCTCGGAGAGATAGGCCCCGACAATTCGACGGAGGTAGGGAGGCACTCCATGGTAGATAAGCGCCTCCCTAACGCAGCTCCAGGGCAAGGTGTTGAAGGCGTTGGCGATGTCAAGAGACACCGCCACTATCACCTCACCCTGTGAGACTGCTTCCTCCGTCAGGCCTCTAATGCGCATGATCGCATCCACCGTGGAGCGCCCCTGGCGGAAGCCAAACTGGCTATCCGCCAGATCAGGCCCCACGCGTGTGAGATGCCTGACGAGGCGTTGTGCAATAATGCGCTCAAAGAGCTTGCACACCTCGTCAAGCAACACGATCGGCCGGTACCCTGATGGAGAATTTGCCGGCCGCCCCGCCTTTCGGATCAAGACCAGTTTTCCTGTCTTCCAGACCTTGGGAAACTGGCCTTTTTCGAGGCATGCGCTAAAGAGCCCTATAAGTCGAGGCCCAAGCTCCTCAAGAGCCAGGACCCACGCTCGGCCTGGAATGCCGTCGGGTCCAGGGGCGGTGTTTCTGCGGGATTTAAGCCGCAGTACAGCCGCCCCTAGCTCACCCTCCGTGACTACGGGCACGTTGTTCTCACTGCCTTCCGCGCTGGGCGCCTGAGACGGAGCCATGCGCGGAGGAATGTGTTCCTCCGCTCTTGATGGAAACAAGGAGTCCAGGACCACCTCCAGCTGCTCCGGCTGGAGACTCTGGGTCAGTGGGGGCGCCTTAGCGCGTAATTTGCCCCTTACCATAAGGTACGGGCGCCCCCACGGGTTGCGCTCCAGAGTCTCTATCAGCTCCTCGCGGCCCAACTTTTTGGACCGCTTGATGGCCGTCTGGAGGGCCCTCTTGGCCTCCTTATACCCATCATAGAGCTCCGTCTCTCGGGCTACCGCATCGTCTGGGCGGCGACGCCTCCGGCGGAACCTGGTGTACCGGCGGCGCGCAGTGACGCACTCCGCGCGCAACTGCGCGATTTCCGGCGTCCACCAGTACACCTGCCTCCTCGCCGGTCTGGCACTAGCCCTGGGCATCGCCGCATCACAGATATGCGTCATGGCTCTCCCGAACCACTCCACTTCGGCATCAATATCGGCTGGCCTGTCCGCTACCGGGATCCAGGTCTGCACGATGGCCGCCTCCAGGAGAGCCTCCGGATCCAGGCGATGGAGTGCCCAACGCGGTTCCGGGGGATTCGCAATAGCTGGTGGCAGGTTAGGTGGAGGGGAGACGTTGAACCGAATATATCGGTGATCTGACGACGTCTCCTCTTCCTCCACCACACGCCATTCCTGGACACGGCAGGCGAGCTCAGGGGTCGCAAACGAAACGTCTATGACCGAGCTGAGCCCCCGCCGCGTCCAGGTTGCGACATTCCCCCGGTTCAGGATGACTAGGCCACGTGTAGTGACCCAGTCCTGAAGTATCCTCCCCCTGTCTCTGGTTTCCCGGGAGCCCCAAGCCTGCGACCAGGCATTGAAATCTCCCAGGATCAGGACAGGGCGAGGCCGGCATGCAGCGAGAACTACGTCCAGCTCAGGGAGCCATAGCTCAAACTGATGCTGGTCGAGGCTCGGCGAGATGTAAACGGCCACGACAGCCATACCCTCATATTCCGCCGCGACGCAGCCCGGGCCTCTAGCGATAAGCGCTAGGCGCGAGTCATCCGCGGCGGTCCCCCCAAAGACAGTCGCCAGGCCGTTCAGATCAACTGGGCTTCCGGGGTGAACCCAGTACGGCTCGGCGACAACCACCACGTTAATGGACCACTGCCTGATGCTCTGGTACAGAAGGTCCTGAGCACCAGCGCAGTGGTTCAGATTCACCTGCAGGATGCGGACATGGGTATCCATTAATGGACGTCCATTTCCGCACCCTGCCGCGAGAGTGCACCCTCACCTCCCCGTGCGGACGGACGGGGCTTTGGTCTTGAGGCAGTGCAGGCCTTACTGCCCACCCAGTGGTCGGCCTCCTTGCCCTCCGCCACGCATTTAAAACAGCGTGGCGGAGCGTCACAGGCAAGGGCCACGTGACCGGGCTGACTACAGCGGAAGCACCGGTCTCCCACGTTGACTTCCGCCGTACACTGTACTCCCACATGCCCCACGACCAGGCACCTAAAGCACCTGGCTTCGCGTGGCTGCAGGAGATGCACCTGTGCCCTCAGGAAGCCCCCGATAAGGAGGCTCCGTCCGTCCGCCACTTTTTGGGCCGCCGCGACGGGGCAGCTCACGACTGCCGATCCGTGACCGAACGGGCCAAAGCGGATTTCGCCTGACCTCACCTGGTCACGAGGGCAGCCGCTCGCCTCTACGACGGCGGAGATTATTTCCTCCGTCGTAGTCGCGTCATCTAGACCCGAAATGCGCAGACCCGCGCACTTGTTGGGTCTGGTGACGCGGATGTCACCCGTGTCCAGCGACTCCCTTAGCTTAGCCGCTAGGGCATCTGCTTTGGGGCCGCTGGTGGCGCCATAGACCTGGAGGAGGCGTGCTCCGGTGCGCGTCACCTTGGACCGGAGACCTCCCTCTATATCGAGGGCTTTAAGGTCCACCGAGGCTCTCGCCTGCCTCAGGACCTCGGCGTACCCCAAGCCTCTCGCCCTGCCCTCTGTAGTCACCGTAATGACGACGGCAGAGGAACGGGGAGCGCGGAGCCTCATTGGCGCCTTCACCGCGGCGGCCTTCGCGGCTTTTGCCGCCTTCTTGGCGGCCTTCGCCGCCTTTTTGGTGGCCTTAGCCGCCTTCTTCTTCGCTCCCACCACCTCCCAGACCCCCTTTCTGGAGGGATTCTGGGATGCAGCGGGAGCACTGGGTGTGCTTGGGGAGGCGGGGTTGCCACTTCCCCCAGGTGCCGTCTTCTTGGGGGCGGAGGGGGGTGTGAAGGCCTTCGGCTTGGAAGGAGCCCCAATGGGTGCAGCAGTCACGGGTGCCGCCAGCGGCGGGCGGTATGCCCGGTCCTCGAGGACCCCAAGGCGTCGCTCGATGGCCTCCAGCATCTGGACCACCGTTGGTGTCACCTTGGGTGGAGCACGAGGAACGGGGGTTTTCACACCCCGAGCCTCCCCGGCCCCCTGGACCAGCTGCTTCAGCTGGCTGATCTCCTCCCGCATCAGCTGTTGTTGCTTGCGGGAGTCGGCAAGCTCTGTCTCCAGGCTCGCAACCCGAGCCCGGAGTTTCTCCTCTTCGTTGGAGACGCTCCTTTCTAGAAGCTCCTCCAGCGCTTTGGCGGCGCCCGTGATGGCTTCCGCCACGACTCTCTTCTTTCCCGCAATATTTTTCTGGCCTTTTACGGCGCCAGAAATGCGGGAAAGAGCCGCCAAGATGTTTTGCGCCGCCGGCACCTCCGTGACCTTCCCGCTTGGCAGCGGGGACACAATCACCGGCGGTTCTGCTACCCCCCCTTTCGCTTTGCAGAGGTCGGCTTTCCGACCTCTACACGCGGTGGTAGCCACAATCAACCTCTTCCTGGGAAGGTCTTCCTCACTATTCGGTGATTCAGACCCAGGCCGACGGGGTCCGCTCGACCTGGGTCTCTTCCTACCTACGTCGGCATGGATACCGATACCGAGGGTATCCTCGGGCCCGCCACCCACGCCGACAGCCGACTCCATCTCCGAGTCAGCACGGGTCGACACGTCTTCCGCGTCACTTTTCTGGGTGGTTTTGAGGCACACCCTTGGGCCTATGGGACTGTGGTGACCCCTCCCATATACCACCCGGAGTGAACCCGGGCGGGGGTCGCCATGGCTGGTCGCCGAATGGGTGTCCATTCGACCACCAGTCACAGCAAGGGATTCCCCGGACGGCGTCCGGGTACCCTCATGGGTAGATTTATCCTTAATTGTTTCCATAGCCATTTATTTTTTTCGATTAATGTCCGTCGACGTTGAGGTGGAAGTAGGGAGGTTAGGAGTGTATGTGAGGATGGGAAGGGTGGGAAGGTGGGAGTAGGTGACGCCCTAGGCACTGAGGTCCCCCCAGCGATGCATCCCATTGCCGGGCGTCAGAGCGTGGGGTTCAGGGTGATTTTTTATAGAGGTTTTCTTCCTCGCAACTCCTAAGAGCCACCATGCCCGTCTGTTGCCAGACGGGGGTACGGCTCGGCCGATCGATGGTCCCTATGGGACCGTGTACTTCACCACTGATCGCTCAGTGGCAAAGTACTCGTCGCCCTGAGAGTTCTCCGCTAAGTACGCTCTGCTTAGCAGAGCGCATGCGGAGAACTCGAAACCGGCCATCAGGCCCCCCCCTCCTTGGTGGACTATTTGCCATGGGCGACGACGTACGCCTCGCGCGAAGCCCACGTCGTCGTCCACGTTACCGGGGTGCACCACGCGGAGGTTGTCCTACCTAGCACCCCTGAAACAAGTGAGCTGACTGGGAGTTCCAGGCCTTAAACTTAAAATTCCGTTTTAATAGTCTATACAGAATTATTTTAGACTTGGACTTGCATCTGAGACTTTCTCATGAAATCTGGTATCCAATTACTCTTTCTCAACCTTTAAACTTAACTTATAGATACAAATTTTATGGAAGCAACCACAATCTGATAGCGCAGGTCCTTAAGGAAAACTTACGTCACAATGAAACCGATATATTCACAAATGTGTCTATATTTTAGTCTATGGAATATTGTACGATTTACTTACATTTGGATTTTCCTATATCTGATATTCGTCCGAACAGACGATGTTAACTCAAATCCCAAGTATTCCTCCCAGCACGTTCATCCAAAATCAAATTTGGCTAACTTTACCAAGACAAACAGCTGATACATTTTATTTTCCCGAAACCCCAACACATTCACGCTATAGCCGTCACGTAAACTAAAGGTCAGAGGTCATCCCAAGGTCAACCGTATCGATGAGCCTTGTGCTACTTAGATATTTCTTGAGTACAAAAATTTTCTGCGACCTCATCTCCAATCATAATAATCCGCTATAAAAATGAAAGTTTATTGAGAATGTTTACGATTTTTTCAATAAATTATGCTTTTTAGGACGGCTACGTAATCTCGGATAAGTGAAAAATATTCGGGTTTACTAAGTAACACTGGAATTGTTTCATATTATACTGCTAAATAGAATGAAATGTCACCTGCTTGTCTTGAACGAGGGAGCGATATTGATATTTTTAGACATTTTGCACTGAAGAAAAATACAGCCTGTATTTTCTATAATACTTATTACTCTAACCTGATGGGTACATTAGGTAGAGATCATCAGGATCGTCTATCGATCAGCAGGTGTACTGGCTTGCATTGCAAGTGAGGTTTACTTCACCCCCGAAAGTCCTCGAACCCAAAAACAACCTTCAAGCCGATCTTTAAACAATAATATAATATTGTAATTTATTTTCTCCCAGTTGAGCCGAATTGTTTTAAAAGTGGAATATCCCTAAACACCAAAATAGAATGTGGTTAACTTAATATTGTGTTGTTTAGCCATTTAACTTTTATATAGGTAAGTACCCAGTAATATTTTGATTCAAGCGTTGTCATGTCGGGGAGCTTACTACTTGTAAAGTATGCGATCGAAAGATGTTATGTTATCAGAATGATTCAAGGTCCCCCGAGTTAAAGCACTAAACACACACACACGTTAAATTTATAACACCACGTCGTTTTTGCCTCGGGGCTTAAAAATTTGCCTATCGTAGTACATTGCTGGACAGGGCCTCTCCCAATGGGCGCCTCAGCACATGATTCTACCCCATCCACAACCCTTTTCAGTTCATCGTTCTAGTATAGAAAGGCGTCAAAAACTTAAGTCAAGTAGTTAACCAGTTCTGTACACGTTACAGAAAGCGTTAAATAATGTGTACTGACACGCTAGCTAATAATTCTAACGTCCCATATGCACATACATGAAGATTCATAAGAGATGTCACTTAGTCCAAAAGCCATTCATTCAGTAAATGTGAAATAATTTACACGTAGTTATTTATGACCACGATTTATGACAGTTCTTATTTTATATTCATTCATACTTCGGACTTGCTTTATTGGCAACGGTTCAAATATAGTCCGACTGCTGTTTAACTCACTAGTGTGAAATTCTAACTGTATTAAGTAGTATATTTCACATTAGATTAGTTAGTTCCCAGTCGAGTAGAACAGGACCAACGTAGAAGGTGACTAAGTGATAGGGCTGTTCTCCATTCGACAGTAAACATTACTGCCATGATAAAGTGCCCGGATGACGGCAATGGTTCACCCCCTATTACGTTGGAAAATTATAGCTGATGGGTGTTAATTGAAGAACGAGGCTCCACCGCAGCCTTTCCTTTTTAATTTGAGGGTGAGACGCCCGTCGCCGCAATAACCATCAAAATAAGACGACCATTTGACGGCCACAAGCTCATTTTTAAGTTAATACACATCATGAGAAGTATAAGTGCAATTATATTATGTGCATCATAAAGTTATAGTTAAAAAAAGATTGCACTGAAATGTTAAATACAGTACCTATAGCTCAAACTTAACAAATCCACTTAAATGTTATATATTTAGATATCATCAACAATATTGCGCGTGAGTGCATCTGCAAGAATTTATTATCATAAAAAACAAATAAAAGTTCAAACACCCACTTGACTATACTTCATATAACTCAGGACGCTCGCTGTCTTTTTCTAGCAATATAGAAGAAGACAGAGATGGAAAATACTTGAAACTTTTCACAGTCTTGATGCGATATGACTAAGTAAATTCAGCATTATATTTGTGGACAGGATACAGGGTAAGCAGAGCGTTTGATGTTCGATTTATTTCTATATTTGTATTAAGAGTAATGTTATTCGTTTTAGAGTGGATCTCATTAATATAATCACGATCAAGATGAAGAAAACTGCGTTATTTTGTTATAAGAATTTCAGTGGGCGTGGGACCTTTCCTTTATAGGGATGAAAATCCCCCACAGGATCCCTGAGCCAAAGTCAGCGGGGGTATATATCGAGCTCAAACTGACTAAAACCGCATCGATGAGGTGAGATTACCACTGGCATATCTCTCGCAATTCGGGTTATCTCGAGATAGGTCCCACATCCACACTCGTGGTCCCCTTCGGGTGTGGGTGTGGGACCTCACCAAGATCTTCAAGTAAGTAAAAGATCTGCAAGCATACCTACATACCTATACCATACGTTGGACGAGATAGATAGATAGATAGATAAATCTTTATTGTACACCAGTAATACAGTAAATGTACGGACAATACATGACATTATGTACAAATGGCGGCCTTATCTTACCTTTCTTTTTGGGATTAGAAGCTCTGATGCCTCAGACCGCAAATTTTCCCCAAAACGAGAAGGAGTATGTGGACTTCGCGATGGAAGCCTCAATGATAAAGATGATGAACATGGTAACAATTTTTTGTCACGTAGCAAAGATGTGGAATTATTTGACCGTATTCCTCTTCATAAGATCTCGGGTTCTTCAAACAAAACGAGAAAAAGCATCTATCAAGGCTAACGGCCTTGATAGATGCTTGCGCCATCATTTTAGGGTTCTCAACATCTGATATGGTGGTCCTTATCATCTGGAATTAACCTAGCTTGAAATATACACTAAATTTCTTTTTATTATAACCTCTTCCGTAAAAAGCACTATAATTCAATTAATACCCAACCCAGAAGTTTATAAAGGCACGTTCTTCTTAAAACAAACTCATTCTTTCATTTCCACGCATGAGTTTTATCTCACAATAATACAGATACATATCGGTATTGCGCCGATTCAATACCGTTCTCTAAGAAGAGCTAGATCCACGACAATAACTAACTATTGTTTGGCCACAAAAGATAGATTGCGCCGATATGAAGGGGTACAATTTTCTCCCCTGACATTCACGACGGTACGTAATTCAACTTTCGTATACATGTGGATGTTTGCCAATGGAACTTACGGAACACATATAATCCTACGTTGGAACATCTATTTTCGAATGCTAATGTATTTTCTTTTATATTGGTCAATAAGTTAATGTGAAATTTAGGTAGAAACTTACAAAATTTTTTATAAAAAGAGTTTAGTTATAATGATTCTTGCCTTACCGTGTTGGTTCATGGTGGAGTAAAATAGGGCCACCCCATAAGTTCCTGTGGGTGTCGTAGAAGGTGACTAAGGAATAGGGCTGTTCTCAGTATGACAGTAAACATACGAGTACATCCCAAAACAATGTGCCCGCTTGATGGTTATTCGGCTTGGCCTGTTCGGAACTTCACGCGATAAAAAAATTCACTTACTTTTGCCGACGTTTCGGGTGCGATACTGCACCCGTGGTCACGAATTGACTGGCCGGCGAGGGTCGTGCGGTGTGCGCGGAGCATTTTTTGTGCGTCTACCCTCCGTTACTTTCAGGATGAAAGTAAGGCTGGCGACACACTACATTCACTACATCAGTTTTGGACAGCACAATGTTGTTGGGTTTTAGTGCATTTATCGCTGGATTCCACGTCCCGGATAATTTGAATCCATCTTCCCTATTGAAATTTTTATACTTTTTAATTTCAATCGCTTCCCCATACACCTTACTACGTGAATACGAAAATCACAGTTGGGGAAATATGGGTGTAAATACACCTCTGCCCACCCCTTCGGGGATTTACAGGCATGAGTATAAATTATATATATAGTAAATTGTTTCATGTGTCCTCAGTGAGAAAGCGGCCCCATCAAGTTGGAGCAAAAACCAGCCTCACCTGCAAGCTAGTATAGATGCTGACTCTTCGCTCGTCTATTGTGTCTCAATACCTGCACAATTGAGCACTTGAACATGACGACTATTTTTCGAAAATTTACATCGGCTCAACGAAGAAGCGACCAATAAAGTATTTCTTCTTCATCATTATAACAACCCATTGACGATATCCAAGCATTGCAGTTGTTGAACTTTTTAGGGCTCCAACTTTTTTTTAAACAAATTATTAATATTCCCTCTAACCCCTCAAACTAAGCTAAATTGCTTGTGCCAGGAGTGGGTCCACGATATTAGTGCTTATGATTCGAACCCGGGACCTCTAAATCGTAAGGCCGACTCCTTAACTACTGAGTTACCGACGCTACGACTACCTGTAAGAACTGCCATAAATGTTCGTATGACAGCCAGGACTGACAGCTTATCGTACTCTCCGAGGCACAACCAGACTAATAGAAATTGGTACAGACCTACATTCATGCATACAAATATTTACAGTGAGTGGGAATTAAACCCGGGCCTCCTGTGTGGTGGTCACAGGGATCTATAAAGTACTAGCTTTTGCCCGCGGCTCCGCCCGTGTGAATGCTGGTTATAGTGACCAAACATAGCCCATGTCCTTTCTCATGATCTAATCTACCCCTATACCAAATTTCATCAAAATCGGTTCAGTAGTTTAGGCGTGAAAGCATACCAAACAGACAGACAGAGCTACTTTCGCATTTATAATATTAGTATAGATTACTCATAACCATTAAACTTTTTACGTAACACGCTCACTCATCCGATAAACCTGACATAAATATAAATAAATACCGGGAAACCAAGAAACCATCCCATTTGCGTGCCACCGCACATGTATTTATAATAAATAATTAACACACAAACAACCGTACTGGGCTTAATTAATCCTGGACAACGGGAATGTGTCCCGAACGAATTTATAGCCATAATTTACGACAGACTACGGAAAAAAGGAATACAAATTATATAAAGTTATGTGGGTGTATATGGTGGTCAAGGGTGTTACTAGTTTTATGGTTGTACTAGCTTTTGCCCAGACAAAGCCTATGTCCTTTCTCATGGTCTAATCTACCCCTATACCAAATTTCATGAAAATCGGTCCAGTGGTTTAGGCGTGTACAGACAGACTGACAGACAGAGTTACTTTCGCATTAATAATATTAGTATGGATAGTATGGATGTACCATAGAATAAGTGAAATGTACCTACCATAGATGTGGTGTCCCAATATTACAGGTTGTGAGGTATGGGTCTCTATAACTACTATATGGCAGTCCGAGGTGGAGGGGAGTCGCGACCAACTTGTGTCAGAAATCGAGAGTACTCTCTCGGGAGTATCCGATTGGGGTTGACTAAACCTGGTCCAGTTCAACCCCACCAAGACACAAGTATGTGTATTCACCGCTAAGAAAACCCCATTTATTGTAGCGCTGCAATTCCTGGGCACACGGCTTACCATTGCCCCGAGTATCGGGATCCTAGGCGTCGACATTTCAAGTGACGTCCAGTACCGCAGTCATTTATAGGACAAGGTCAAGCTGGCATCAAAGAAACTTGGAGTTCTTAACAGGGCGAAGCAGTACTTCACTGCGGGGCAGCGACTCTTTCTTTATAAGGCACAGGTTCGGCCCCACATGGAGTACTGCTGTCATCTTTTTGCCGGAGCGCCCGCACGCCAGCTTAACCCTTTCGACTCGGTGCAAAGACGTGCGTTGAGGCTCGTCGACAGTCCCATACTTGCAGGCGATGTGGAACCTCTCAGCCTCAGGAGGGATTTTGCCTAACTGTGTGTCTTCCACCGCCTATATAATGGTTTGTGCTCAGATGAATTTTTTGACATGATGCCCACAGCTACATTCTATCATCGCACCGCTCGCCATAGACAGGGAATTCATCCCCACACATTGCATCCGAATACGGTGCGCACCGTGAGGTATGAAAGGAACTTCATCTCACATACGCTCAAGCTGTGGAATGAACTCCCTGCCATGGTTTCACCAAGCGACTACAATATGGGGTTCTTCAAGAGGGGCATTAGAAGGTTTCTTCAGGGTAGGCAGCGCGAGTGTAAAGTCCCTGGTGTTGCATACGTCCATAGGCCGCGGTAACCACTTTCCATCAGGTGGGCCGCGTGCTTGTCTGCCACCTAAGTGGTATAAAAAAAAAGTGGAATTTGATTCCTAAAAACCTGCAAAAGAGTCAGCAATGTTGATTGCCAAGATCAGTAGGTCATCTCAGAGATATCTCTTGTAAGGCCACATGATTCCCCGACCACACAGGCTAATATCTTTATCTATATCTATATATATAAAAGAAAGTCGGGTTACTTACACTTAACTCAAAAACGACTGTACCGATTTGGCTGAAAGTTGGTGGGGATGTAGCTTAGAGCCAGGAGATGGACATAGGTTACGTTTCATCCCGTCCAACCTTGATGTTATCCCGAGTATAGGTTCATATAGGTTTGTTCGCGATGGAGGCAAGAAGGGCTGAACTGAAGCTGTTATTATTTGATTGCAAGCGGGAGAGTAGAATCAGAGATCTACGCGAGCAGAGCCGGGGGCGAAAAGCTAGTGATATACTAAACGGTTTTAGTCTGTTCGAGTCCGAAATATCTATTGCATCGTTAGCAACACTAGTATAAAGCCCTCTGGTTACGCAATACTCCTGCTTCAGATTGATACACCTTGAAGCTGACGGAAGCGACTGCTGTCCGATCCTCAACCCTAGAAGGTAAGTCTGTGATAGAACCTCTACCGACATCATCAGGTATACTCGCTGCGAAGATAGCAGAGAGACCCTGTGAGAGACTGGTCACAGGATTGACTTTCGTCTTGCAAATCATACTTTTTACTTTAAAACTTCAATGAACTTCGAAAATTCGCCCATATCCATACTAATATTATAAATGCGAAAGTAACTCTGTCTGTCTGTCTGTCTGTCTGTCTGTATGTTACGCTTTCACGCCTAAACCACTGAACCGATTTTGATGAAATTTGGTATAGGGATAGGTTAGACCTTGAGAAAGGACATAGGCTATGTTTGGTCGCGATAACCGACATCCACGCAGGCGGAGCCACGGGCAAAAGCTAGTACCTTTATAAAATTAATTAAGCTCGTGATACATTGGTTTGCGCCAAAAATATTGCTCTAAATATATCTTGATCTTCAACGCACAAAGAGCGTGCACTTGCTTACATTCCTGAACTTAAATACAGAGCATAAATATTGCCAGACTCACGTGTAAATATACTGCTACTGAAACGATTCAGGGGTACTATTCGGCTTGACAAACGTAACGTGCTTAAGTTGTGGAATGAAGTCTCTGCCGTAGTTTTTCCAAGTGACAAAAATATGGGGTTTTTCAAGAAGACTCTTACAAAACGGCAGCAGACGTTTCTGGTTTTGTTTTATGATTATGTACTCTAGTTACGCAAAGTGCGTTTTTAGGTAACTTTGGTGCGGGACCCAAGGGAAGAGATCTATAATAGGTTATAATATAAAGGCTCGCCCACCTATTACATTGGGACCTAAACATAAACTGGCGAAATGTGGGTGCTAGCATCTCTACCTACCCCTTCCCGTTCTTGTATGCTAACCAATTGAAATCTACCTTATGTTACGACCGCGATTAAAATTTAATGTCAAGTAGAATAATTCCCCAGGATCCAAGATATTAATCAAACGCACATTTCCGATGATTCACACTCCAAACATCTGATTAAAGAGTAACATGATTCGAAATGAAAGGAACAAAGCTGCTGTCTTAGTTTGTTACTATAATTGCAACCCTATTTCAATGGCATAAGGTCTAGAATGTGTTCTGTGAGACAAATTATTGTCTGTTAGGACTTAATAGAATCGTTTGTATGTATCATGTCAATTGGAAGATGGTACTTTATTGCTTTTTTTATGGGACAAAATGACATCATATCGCTTGATGGTAAGTTAAGAAGCCAGCTAGTAAATGAAGTCTCAAGAACAAGGTTGCAAAGGTGAACTTGGCGATGTGCTGACAAGCGCGCCTCCCCATTCCCAGTTCCCAGTTGTCCCCCCTCCCGAGGAGGGCCAGACTGATGGCCCTGGGTCAGCCGGGGCGCGAGGGATACGTCAAAGACAATCTCACCTCTTGCCTAACACCACGACCCTCAGTCGGCGTGCGGTTTTAGTCGGTTCGAGTCCGACATAACCTCCCCTTTCGGACCTGGCGGTTTCCGCATGAAAAAAAAAGCAACGGTAAACTTTTCATGTGTTTTTTTTTTCACAAAATCATCATCATCAGAATGCTACTCCCAGTTGCATCAAATGGTATACTTAGAAGCCCGTAGACTTTCATCCTTTCTTTTGATTTTCTTATCATGGCTTTTGCGGGAATGATAGCTGTCTGAACCTCCAATGATGAAAGGAACCCTGCCCCTAGTCTTAAGTTAATCATTAGATGTAGGGCCCTAAATGTCTTAGTGGAGTCCCATATACCCAATATTGTAATATTCATGGCCTTTAAGGGATTTAATGTAGCATTTTAATTAGAAACCTCTCATTACTCCCTTTTCTACCTTTTCCTGTTAGCAATGCCCTTTTTTTGGACGCGAAACACACGGACATATGTATATATATATATATATATACAGCCCAGATGCATGGCTTGAGTAAAAAATAGTGCCTGGAATACGGCAATAGGCACATCCCTATTACGTGAGACCAAATACAATGATTGATGAAATGTGGATGTTAAGTCACCCTCCAGGGATAAAGGCGTGATTGTATGTATGTATGATATATACAAGTGATCTCTCTAGTGTTGTAAGCATACTAGTAAACTGTCTGATGGAAGCGTGTATGATTGTGTGCTACTATGTACTATGAGAAAATACACAATATCGAAGAAAAATAACCTACTACACGGACTCGAAGACGGCGGGCGTGCTCCACTGAGCCAATCAGCCTGTGACCACGGCCGGTGTAACCTGGTCGAAAAATCAGGCAAATCAGAAGTACGTATGTACCTATACCATTTTTCTTTTTTTTTTTTATCGTGCGAAAAATCCCCACGGATACCACCCCCACGGAGCCGGTGGAGGCGGTTATGTCGGACTCGAACCGACTAAAACGCACGCCGTCTTGGGTCCTTGGCTGCCGGAGGTGAGATTGCCAAAAGCATATCTCTCGCACCCCGGCAGACCCAGGACCATCTCTTTCGAGATGGCCCCCTTCGGGTTGTGGGGACCAAAATGTCCCCATCTAGCCCCGGTTACGGGGAGGCGCACTTTGCGCCGCCGCCGCGGCCTGCTTCTGCTAGGGTGACAGGCGGCTCCACCGGTCACCCCCAGGCCAGCGCTCATGGAGGACGGAGGTCGTTCTGCGACCTCCGACGTCCGGTTCGCCTTCGCTCTGCACGGGCTTCCCGGGCCCGGAGTCTTGTCCGGACCCGACCGGCCGCCTCCTTCTCGAGCATTACTTGCTCGCAGAAGGAGGCGGCCGCACCCCAAGCGTTTGCGCATCGTACCATCGCTGTGAGCAATGTGACGAGTGTGAGGACTCCCACCCCTAGAGCCGCCACTAGGACCCGCCTCGGCGTGTCCCACGCCGGGCACTCGGTCAGCGTGTGCAGCTCTGTGTCCTCGCTCGCATCACAGTGATGGCACTCGGACGTTGGCTCCTTCCGGATCCGACACAGGTAACTCCCGAAACACCCGTGTCCGGTGATCACCTGCGTCAGCCGGTACGAGAGGCTGCCGTGTGGCCTCTCTAGCCACTCCTCCATGATGGGTCTTACCGCCGCTATTACGGCGTGCCCTATGTACCTATACCATGATCGCGTTAATTCCCGTCAATAATGTCGTATATCATGGAACGTAAGACTTTATAAGTTAGTAAAAGATAATATCCAGACATTCCTGCCTACCTAAAGTGAACACTCTGTACCTGACCTTTCAAAATCTTCAATAAGGTCAGAGAGGATAGGTGACCTTAGAAGAACGATGTGGCAATTCCACTAAGATTTACACAAAAAAACTCTTCTAGTCGACTACCTTAGTAGTACTTTCAGGTCATTTAGGTCGTACTAGTGAAAATAATAGCTTTCAAGTTCAAGAGAACTGGGTTATTACTTTGTACTCAAGAACATTTTGTCGATTAAAACGTGATAACGTATTTTTTATAGGTTTGTTTGTTACTTTTTCATGTCTTAGTTCTCAAACTTTTTTTTATTAAGTTTTACTTGCATGTTATCAGGGGTCTATACCCCTAAAAACATGCAAATAAAACTAGAAGACAGTAATACCAGAAGATAAGGAGGTCTGGCTATCTGTGGGATATTCCGCACGTGAAGAATGGACTACCGTGGACGTCCAAGATCGTGCGAAGTAGAGGAGGAAAAACCTGAGTTCCGAGTTCACCTTTTTCTCGAATTAAATTAGGAAAATAGGCCTTGGTGGGGATGATAACAAAAAAAAAACGTGGAGTACCTTTCCCCTAGGAAAAAGAAAAGTATGATTTGAGGTTGACATTGTCATTTACATTTATAGTAAAACACCCGCTGGGAATTTAAAAAAAAAACTTATAATTTTGGAGGATCCGATATTTCAGCGCTGTTTCAAGCGCCATGATTACGAATTAATAGAAAGTTGTTTGGCAATATGTAAGTTAAAAACTTAAATCCTTAGAAGGTACTAGATAAAGACGGGGGAAGTCACATTAAGTAATAGTTGTCTGTAAATCCCCGAAGGGGTAGGCAGAGGTGTATTAGCACCCACGTTTCGTCAATTATGGTTTTCGGTCCCAACGACGTAATAGGGGTCCAGCCTATTGCCGTCTAGCAGGCCCTTGAATCTGTACACACATCAAAAAAAGTTTGCGATCAATGGCATAAGCTCCTAGAATTCTTTAAATTTAACTTTATTAAGAAAAAATCTATGTTGTATGCTTTCTTTAAATAGGAATACCCTGTTTGAAATTAAAATATAAAACTATTTTTTATTATTTATTAAAAAAATGAGCCGATTAATGGCTCATTTTTTTTAAATAAATAATAAAATGTAATGCATATAATGTAATGCATATACATATATATAATGCAATTGTGATAGAAATTTCATAGAAAGAAGAAGACTGTTTAATTAAACTTAAACTACAATTTATTATTAAAAGGTGTAAATTCAATATAAAATAACTCCTCCGATTTTCCGCCTTGCTGAACTGTTCCAGTGGCAGTTCTTTGTCTTTCACGGTCGCCTGGTCTTCTCCAGACACGGACACGTCGGTAATCTGGATGAGTGGAGATTCGGGATTCGTCAACGAAGAGACAGTTTTGCCAAATGTTTTCTTCCTCACCTTCTTCATTTTGCCGAAGTCTAGCCCACTGCAATCTTCGTTGTTGACGTTGCCGGGAATTGAGCGGAGCTCGCCATGACCTCCGTGCTCGTAATCCAGCCTGGTGCAAGCAATTGCGAACGGTCTACTTGCTAACTTCAAGCCCAGAGGCGGCCCTGACTTCTGCTTTTATTTTAGTGGCGTTTATTGTGGGATCACGGGCTGCCAGCAATCTAATATAGCGCTTTTGGGCAGCTGTCAAAACAGTTGGGTGACCGCTGCGGGGTCGGTCAGCTAAATTCTCCATTCCGTGGTACCTCTGCAACGTAGCCACGACACAGGATTGGGATATAGCAAGTCTGCGTGCTATTACTCTCGTGGTGTATCCTTCTTCCCTCAAAGTTACTATTTTAGCTCGTAAAACCTCTGATAATCCTCTTGGCATTTTTTCAATCACTACTTTCCGCGAAAAATATCTTGAATCGGTTATAATTCACTAAATTAGATTTCTGAATGATCGTAAGCTAGGACTGAAAGCCTTTTTGTAAGAAAAAACAATTGAACGGTGTCATTGTTTTGTGTTCTAATTCTTTATTTTTAAATAAAGAATCTAAAAAGAAGAAAAAATCATAATATAATCTACAGTAACAAAAAAGATTTCAGTTTTTCAAAGTGATCGCAAACTTTTTTTGATGTGTGTATGTTTACTATCGAATGGAGAACAGCCCTGTCCCTTAGTCTTTGTTTTATTTAGTTTAGGATATACTTAAAAAAACTGTTAATATTATAAGGTATAGTAAATCTTATACGGCAATAAATTGTTAAAATTAATTTGATTACTGTTAGCACACGCAGCCTATAAACACCCGAATAAACTACACTAATAAGGAAGGAATATTTGTTTGTTTTTATTGAAGTTCAGTCGCATTGCAGTTGGACTGGAAAACCTACCCCAACTCATTTGGGAGCAGACTTAGTGCCGTATACTAGAATGACATTCAGCCTGAATCTCGATTTATCTGAGGACAGATTGTATAGGCAATATGTCAAACTACTTTCTTGTACACTAGACTTTGCCACTCATATTGTAATTCCTCTGTGCACTCCCGGGTCTGCTGGAAGAAACCTCAACTTTGAGTTAAGCTCGCCTTTCCACATCTCAATCTCACTATTTTATATAAATGTAATTTACGTGTACATAAAGAATAATTTAAAAAAAACTATCAATCTGTATATGCAATCTGTCATCAGATAAATCGTGATTCAGGCTGAGTGTCATTTTAGAATACGAGTCTTAGACAATGATGTTTTATTTTTTATGGTGAATAAGTTACATAACTATAGCACTAATTTCTAAAATGCTTACACCATTAGAATACTACGTTATCCCTGAGTAATATAGGGTCTATTTTATCCGGATACTCCCACGAAATTAGAACTTAAGCGGGTAAAAACACGAGGCGATGCTAGTCATTACATAGTATAAAACAAATGGGCTTTCTCTGTCTATCTACGCTAATATCTATTCTGTGCTATCACTATGTATGTCTATATCAGTGGCACAGAATAGGATAATAGTACTAGCGTATCAGTGGTTCCGAACCTGGGAGTAAGTACCCCCGCGGGGGTAAAACAGTTATTCTGTGGGGGTATCATAGAACCTCTATTAGGTTCTATGATACCCCCACAGAATAACTGTTTTACGAATAGGCCACAGGGGTAACAATATCGAAACTGGTCTCACTGGTCTATATCTTTAAAACGGATTTTGATGCTGTTTCTTTTAGTGCATAGAGTACTACAAGAGGAGTGTTTACAAGTATTATATATGCTTAATATAGTAGAGGCTGAAGCGGGAATGGGAGCTGCCGCCATGTGGGCGGAAAAAATAAGCGGTACGTTTGCCGGGTCAGTAAGTAATACATAAACTTCTATTTGACCAAAAAACTTGAAGTAAAAGAATTACTATGTAGGTCATAACAATAGTATTGTTAGTTTCTATGAGTACAAAAGTTGAATGACATAAAAATCCGTACATGGACTTATTTTTTATCTAAGTTTGAATATTTCGGGCATTTCATATTCAGTACCAATGCCGAAAGACTTATAAAATAAACGTTGAGTTGTTCGTGAAAGTTTCTTACTAAATTCTGTCGAAGTATTTCGGTCCAGAGGAGCAAATTCTTTTGTTTTTTACGCTCTATTGAGTAAATAAATGAGAATAAGTATTGCTTAAGACGGTTTTCTTGTAAATCCAAGGACTTTTCTATAGTAATATTGTATGTAGATAGATGTTTCAAAGTTACCTCTTTATATTAAAAAAAGATGGTTAGATATTAGGTATGTTTACTATTACATATGTATAAGAACTCTTGTTGGACGTTGAAGATAGTTGGACACTGAGAAGACTGCTTTATAATATGTTCTGTCATCATTATTTTTATACTCTGCACAATCCTTAAAATACATAATGCAAAAATGATGTATAAGCTCCGGTTGATACGGTTTATATTTGTTTACTTAAGTTCAAACACATGTGATATTATTATAGTCAAGACACATTGTTATGTTATGACACTTATGACAATAGCTTGCAATCCTAAAATCTTCAATAAGACTTGATCAAATGCTTCAACTATCTAACAGCCTCTTGATCTATCAATACTAATTGTTTACCGCGACAATATGATAATATTTTACGTTAAAAACACAAAAACAAATACTACCTATTAACGGAATCGTTGTAATCAAAACAAGAAAGTTGAAACAACTTACCTAACACCACAAAACAGTAATCTAAAATTCACAACCGTTTATAACTGATATAAAAAACAGTCCTGATCACTCAATGTTAACAAAAGTAACTAAACATCAATTAAAAAGTGTTCACAAACAAAAGTTTAACACAACACTTCGCAGTTAAAGTTAGTGGGAGGTTGTACGGAGGCTTCGCGCGGCCGCCCAGCGCCACGACAGCCGGTAAACTGCCGCCCGCCTATCCTATCCTGAATGTTTTTGCAACAGCTGAAAAATTCAGCAAGCCGCGATATTTGAAAGATTAAGGATACGTAAGTACTGCAAATGCAAAAACCGGCTGCATATTTTGGTTACTAAGATAAGTGGAGACAATGTTTGCAACTTTTTGGAAGAATAATTATTTTTTGTTACTTTTTGACCAGGATAAGTTGCTCTGTGAACTGTTGTTTTCAAAATATCTATGAAGAGAATTTGTGTTAGTTTTTTTAAAGATGACATTTCTTCTCATCCTAATATGTATTATCCCTTTTTTTCACAGTTCCACAGGCTAAGAAAAATTTCAAAGTTCACCTTACAGACCCCAGTTACCTACTACTTATGTAATTTATCAAAATTGAGTCCATACGATGAAAATGCATTCACAATGCTATAAAATGGGTAAAACTCTACATGTATTATTGTAAAATCACAAAGCTATATAAAGTTATGTATTGGCTATCCAACACCGGGAGAGGGTCAATGTCAATTTATAAAATGGGATTGACAAACCAGGACAGCTGACTTCGAGGTTAAATGGGTACAGTGGGACAAGTGACTTTTTTACACTTTAGACCTTCATGTTATTATAATACTAGCTTTTGCCCGCGGCTCCACCCGCATGGATGTCGGTAATCACCACCAAACATAGCCTATGTCCTTTCTCAAGGTCTAATCTTCCCCTATACGAAATTTCATCAAAATTGGTTCAGTGGTTTAGGCGTGAAAGCGTAAAATACAGACAGACAGGCAGACAGAGTAACTTTCGCTTATATAATACTAGCTTTTGCCCGCGGCTCCGCCTGCGTGGATGTCGGCTATCGCGACAAAACATAGCCTATGTCCTTTCTCAAGGTCTCATCTACCCCTATGCCAACTTTCATCAAAATAGGTTCAGTAGTTAAGGCGGGAAAGCGTAACATACAGACAGACAGGCAGACAGAGTTACTTTCGCTTTTATAATATTATAGTATGGATTGCATTTTCATATCACACAAATATTATGTATGCAAAATTTAACTCACACCGGGAAGTGGGTCAAATACAACTTGTTAGATTTGATTATGGACAGACACGGGTGTTGGTAAATAAAAGTAGGTATGTAGCACGCGATCCGTGAGAGGGTGTCATGGCGTTTTTGGTTCGTCCTCTGTTCCCAAAATACAATGAAAGTATCATAATAAATAAAATGTGAATTTGGTATATATATGTAATTTTATAAATTTCTTCGAAAAAAACATTCAGATTTGACTTCCATGTTGTAGGCATGTTTGTGTGGTCACACTTTTCTCAAAATACATACATACATAAAATCACGCCTGTTTCCCATAGGGGTAGGCAGAGATCACGGATCTCCATTTGCTACGATCCTGACATACTACTCTCGCTTCATTCAATCTCTTCATGCATGCTCGTCGGTTTAGGGTACTTTTGGTCACAAACATGCATATATTTGGTCTAGGTATATGCGCCTAGGTCTTCCCCTACCGACGGTACCATCCACACTCGCCTCATGCACCTGTTTTGTTAGTAGAAGACTCATTCATTCTCTCAACATGACCGAACCATCTTAACATTCCTTTCTCAATTCTCGTCACTACATCTTCTATCACTCCTCATCGCTCTCTTATCACGCTATTTCTCACTCTATCTCTCAAGATCAATGCACACATACTTCACAACGCACGCATTTCTACTGCATTCTCAAAATAGAATGTATCAATTCACATTACTCTTAGATTGGAAAAGCCTGTGAACCCTCGACCAGTCTCTTACAAGGGGAACACTCTGACCAACTGAGCTATATGGACTACGTAACGTCTTGGACACTCGAATTTGTCTTTGGAGCGATGGTGGAGTCATCTATCGATAGTTTTACGAACTATTTATCTCATATATCTCGTATATTTGTTTTATAAGAATTATTTTAATCTCACGTTTGGGTTTTAGGTAGTATCCTTGATGGAACGAGGAGCTTTCAACATTTACAATCAATCAGGTTAAGTTGTCTACTTACTATTGGAAAACAAGCATGACTTCGAATCATCAACAGTCTTTTTTATACAATAAGGTGGCATTATTAGATTAATTAACAATATTATCGCAATAATTAATTAAGAAAATAAATGCTGATCAATTAGTCAGCACGATCGTGTCAGAACAGTTCGTTATCTGTGGAGAAAGCCTGTGTTTTAGCGCCGCGCTCGCGTGTCGGGGCACCCCCTATCCATCACTGAGATAGCGCGAGCAAATACTTCGTATTAGCATAAAGTCTAGAAATTGTTACAAAACTGTTTTATAGTTATAATCTTAAGGAATATTATTAACGTAAAAGTGACTTTGTTTTTTTTTTGCTTCACGCCTTAGTCAGCTCACTATCATAATACTTATAATCTTCTGGTGAATGAGGAATGTGCAAATGAACGATACTGGAATTCTTTTGGTAATAAACAGATTTTAAAGCGATTATTTTTATGAGAAAGATCTTGGTTCTATTTAAAATCTGCTGTAGGTGTTTTTTTTTGATTACAATTGATAATGAACTAACGGTGATAGGGTCAAACGAGAACCGACACCCACATGGGTGGAGTCCTGTTTTTATGATAGGGCCCATTTCTTTTATAAGCTTTGGTAGCTGAGTGGTGAGTCGACCTTACTATCGAAAGATCCCGGGTTAGAATCCTGGCCATTATACTACCGACGTGAACCCACGTGATACAAGAGCGATCTAGCTAAATTTGAGGGATTAGTGGGAATATTAATAATAGCTTTTGCCCGCGTCTTTTTCATTGCCTGCGTGAATGTCTTTCCATATAAACGCTTATCACCTATTATGCTCTCTTAGTAGTAAAATTTTGAAAAGCACTGATATACGTGTTCATTTATTTTTTTAAAGACAGGTTTAAGAAATTTTGTGCATCTAGTTCCAAAAATGACCGACTTTCATACAAACTTCCATCCCTTATTTTACCCCTTTAGTAGCAGAATTTTCTTAGTGGATGCTTACATCATAAAATGCATCTACTGTCAAAATTTCAAGTTTGTAAGTCTAGCAGTTTAGGCTCTGCGTTGATGAATCAGTCAGTCAGTCAGTCGGGACAAGTAATTTTATATTTATAGATTATGGTTGCTCTTTTTAGAAAAAGAACTTTTAAGTTTAGAAAAACATTGGAAAAAATGAATGCTCAAGTGAGACTCGAACTCACGACCTTTCCCTTACAGGGGGACTGCTCTTCCAACTGAGCTATTGAGCTACACTTGAACCATTCCAAATTTTCCTTCTCTTTTTATATCCGTCTATAAGGGCGACGGTGCAGCCATCTACCAACATTCTTACGCACTGTTGGAAACAATGAATGATTTTTCAACCATTTTTAAACATTGAATTTTGATGACTGCGCCCAAACATTTGAATGAATTTTTTATAGCATTTATTATGCTAAATTTTAAGTTTCGAAAAACATTGGAAAAAATGAATGCTCAAGTGAGACTCGAACTCACGACCTTTCCCTTACAGAGGGACTGCTCTTCCAACTGAGCTATTGAGCTACACTTGAACCATTCCAAATTATATATTCCAATTAATAGTTTTTCGAAACTTAAAAGTTAGCATAATAAACGCTATAAAAAATTCATTCAAAGAACTTTTATGTTTTTAAAGTCCATCCACATCAATTACTTAATTGGTATGTCATTCGTTCTATATGCCAAAACTACCTAGTATACCCTTAGTCCAGAATTCTCAGGCGGCACAGAGAATAAGTATAACTCGTTACTGCTATACGTTAAAGGCCACTCAAGGCAGTTGGTTGAGACCTTTATGAGTAATAACAAGAACTATTAAGTAATAATAAATAATAGTAAACGAGTTCGCGTGGAAGCAATCACCACCGATGGCGTGTTAGCCTAGTTATTTGTTGATAACGTTATTTTAATGTAATTTAACCCTTTCTGTTTATAAGTTTAAATATTAATAATAGCTAATTGAGATTATTTAGGATATACATTACAATTTTTAATATGGGTTTGAAAATGTGAATAAACAAAGTTAAATTCATACTATCATACCAATATTATAAATGCAGAAGTAACTCCGTCTGTCTATCTGTCTCTGTCTGTATGTTACGCTTTTACGCCTAAACCACTGATCCGATTTTTATGAAATTCGGTATAGGGGTAGATTAGACTTTGAGAAAGGACAATGTTTGGCCGCGATAACCGACATCCACGCGGGCGGAGCCACGGGCAAAAGCTAGTTCATAATAATACTCTGTGTGTGTCTGTCTTTAAGTTACGCTTTCACGCCAAAACCACTAAACCAATTTCGATGAAATTTGGTACAAACGTAGATAACACCTTGGAAAAGGACATAGGCATGCTTGGTCGCGATAATCGGCATCCATGCGGGCGGAGCCGCAACAGCAAGTAAAAGATATTTTTGTAAATATACGAGTATGTACAATTCTCCTTCGTAGCCTTTTTTGACATTTATACGAAGAGATGGGATTTTTTTATTTTTTTTTTATTTTGGACACGTCCATTTGACTTCACCTCGCTTGATGTTAAGCTAAAGGCAAAGTCTCGGAAAGAGCCCTATTCCAATTCACCGGGGCCCAACACGACTCAAATAGTATAATATTTGAGTCATGTTGCACGCATAGAAATATTTGAACTGGCTGTGAATCGTAAATATCTTAAACTTCAGAAGTAGCAGCTGAAACCTCTACCACCAAAGAAATAAAGAAAGAATAAAGAAAATAAGAATATGTTTGATGAAAATATGAGGATAGACATAGGCACCATAAAATATTAATTTTTAAGGAGTCGCGTCAGTAGTGTAATGGACAGAATGAAACTTCTACTCCCGATTTTAAGAACAGCAATTCGATACACCAACCCAAAGGTAACTTCAGAACATATACGTAAACTCTATTGGTATGTTATCGAATGCATGTCGGCAGGCATACGCTGGAATTGCATAGCTTAATACCTTCAAGCCCTTGCCATCGTTACTTGAGCGTAAAATGACATGCGACTGCTATATATGGTGGATATTCCACGCTAAACCATGAGACGTTTTGGCAACACGTTTTGTTGTGTTTTACTAGAATCGTGAAGATTTCCAGGTTATGGAACAAAAATAGGAATTAGCAAATAAATCCTATTACTATTTCCTAACCTGGGGAACTGCATGGTTCTGGTTAAAAGGTAGGTTATATTCAGGTAAGTGTTTTCTCCTTCACCACGTTATCACTTACACCAGCAGCTGAGAAACATTACATTTTCAAAAGTTAGGAAATATTATCTAATATATAAAATTCTCGTGTCACAGTTTTCGTTGCCATACTCCTCCGAAACGGCTTGACCGATTCTCATGAAATTTTGTGAGCATATTGAGTAGATCTGAGAATCGGCCAACATCTATTTTTCATCCCCCTAAATGGTGCAGCGGGAACGGGATCTGACGCCACGAGGGTAGGAAAAAATTGGCGGTACGAAGTTCGCCGGGACAGCTATAAATTATATAAATTTCAATATAACATTGTTTCAATGTAACAATGTAAAATGTTACATTGGGACCTAAACATAAACTGGCAAAATGTGGGTGCTAGCACCTCTGCCTACCCCTTCGAGAATACAGGCTTAGTTTATGTTATGATGTTATGTTATTTAAATTTCAAAATCGAATTGAAAACGCATTTAAGTGTTTGACTCTGAAGGTTTTTGAATTAATTTTTTAATCGAATACATCAGGAAAAGTTATACGTTTGGGCGGGATTCGAACCCGCGATCTTTCTCTTACAGGACTGCCTTAACCAGTAGGTCACCGAGCCACGCCCGAAGAAATTCAAATGTCCCCTTATAGTTTATTAAATCCGGTAGGAATGTAAAAGTATTTAATGGTAGATATTATTTAAGATTACATCACTATTTTTTTAAACTAGAAACTACGTACTAATATAATCCAAAAAAAATAAAGAAGAAAATAAAATATTTACATACATAATGCGTTGTGGAATTCCTCTGCATCGTCATGTTTCCCCTTATACATTTATCAGTTTTTAAAGTAACGTTAGAGTCATCTAGCGATAATGTTAGGAACTATCAAAATCAATAAATGATTTTACAATAATTTTAAACCTTTGTTTTTTTTTTAAGTTCACAAAAATATAGGTTGGATTGGTGTGACGTATCATACTGAATGCCAAAGACTTTATTTTTACGATTTCTATTCGAATTTAAATCACAAGTTTTGAAAACGTCACGTTACTGAATATGAAGAGACAGTGGTCAAGCGCACGTTTTATCAACACTAGAAAAGAATAAAACTTTTTCGATAGCATTCAAAATTATATGGCAAAATACTTAAGCCAATGCAACCAATCTGCCAATTTTTGTTCCAAAGAAGTTGGTCTATTAAACCTTTTGTACCAACTTTGGTCCTTATATTTGTAGCAGTTCACAAATATTTGTTCCAAGTCTAGGTGTACTTCGTGTCTTTTGATTTTGTGTTTGTATTTACTCCCTAAAACTATAGGGGCTTTACCCTATCTTCAGAAAAAAATCTCTAACATATATGACTCAGCGCTCCTTAGGTGACTTTTTTACCCACGACGAAACGGAGACGGTATAATTACGTTTGGCAACGATGTTTGCGTGTTTGTTTGTTTGTGCAAATCATTATTGCCATTTTCTCCAAAACTACTAATCCAATTGTGATAAATGTCATGACATTTATAGACTTGAATGTATTGTTTTTTTTTACGTATTATGCTTCAAGATCTTCTGGTCAGCGTGGAAACAGAACAAAGACTATTAACATTAGTAGAGGCCTACGTCCAGCAGTGAACTGTCATATTGATTGATATGCTCCAATCTATAATTATCTTCTTATCGCAGTTCTCATTCTGTCTGTCTGTCTGTATGTTGAATGACAGCCTCCGTGGCGTGGCGGTAGTGAACGCGACTGCCACGCAGGAGTCGCGGGTTCGATTCCCGCTCAGTGCAAATATTTGTATGCATGAATATGGCTATTTGCATTGGTCTGGGTGTTTCTATGTATAATATGTATGTATTTACAAAAAAAAATGTATTTAAGTATGTTAATCCGCATTCTAGATTCCATAACACAAGCTAGTTAAGCTATGCTTACCATGGGTCTAGATAGCGTTGTGTGTAGAATGTTGGGAAATATTTATTTATTTATTTATTTATGTTACGCATTCACGCCTTAACTATTCAACCAATTTTGATGAAATTTGGTATTTGGGTAGATTAGAACTTGAGGTCCTTTCTCAAGTTCTAATCTAACCAAGTACCAAATTTATATAGGCTATATTTGGTCGCGAAAACCGACATCTGGATAAATATCCGTTAAAAGTGCTTTTATTTCAATACTTCTTTATTATTTTCTTCACTTTTAATTATAAAACCAAGTCTACATAATGAAACTCAGGTCATTACCACCACATTCCTATAGGACTACGCAAGGAATACGCGTCCTAACAGCGTCTGGGAGTATCATCTGACAGTTTATGGCCAATTAAACGCACAGTTAAGTGAGACCGTTTGTCTTCATAAGGGCTGTAAAACGAGAGCTGATAACCGAAGGCTCAACCTTGGGACACTATGTTGTGTAAAGTCGGGCGATAAGGCGTTTGATTAAACGGATGATTAAATGGGTGTTGGTTTATGAAATAGTAGCTATTGCCCGCGGTTTTGGTTATTTGCAGCCTCTGTGGCGTGGCGGTAGTGCACGTGATTGCTACGTAGAAGGCGCGGGTTCGATCCCCGCTCAGTGCAAATATTTGTATACATGAATATGGCTATATGGATTGGTCTGGGTGTTTCTATGTATAATTATGTATGCATTTGCAAAAGATAAAAGTATCTAAGTATGTATATCCGCATTCTAGATTCCATAATACCAGCTAGTTAAGTTTACCATGGGTATAGATAGCGTTGTGTGGAAGGTTGTGGAATATTTATTTTATTGTATTATTATTTGGATGTCGGTTATAGCGACCAAATTATGTTTTATTCCTAGTTCTAGTCTATACCTGTTTAATGAATACTCAAAGCATGGTTCGGTAGCTCAGTGGTCAGAGAATTACCTCTGTAAGGGACTGGTCATGGGTTCAAGTTCCGCCTGAGTAATTACTTTTTGCAAGCTAAATCGATTTGTTTATCCTTGTCGCAAAGTTCATCAAAACTTTACATCATTATAATATTTAGTATTTTTTTATAAAGGACATGTCAATTTGACTTCACATCGCCTGATGTTAAGCTAAAGGCAAAATCTCTGAAAGAGGGTCACTATCGTAAACATGTACCAGTGATGGCACTCAGCTTGACGGCCTCATCAGATACATTTTCACGCCCCGCTTAAAGGACCCGAGACTTTGGGAAGAAGGAAACACGTAAGCAGGCAGGGAATTCCAGGTCTTAGTGGTGCGGCATATATACTATAGACAAATTCTGTCCCTGTTTGCCAATTCCGTTTAGCTGTATGAGTGTGATGGATTGGTAAGTCATTGGTAAGATTGACATAGGTGTAATTATGTCGCTACTTACTTATTTGGGTATAAGCAGGTGGCACTCCAGTAATGTATTTTACAATTTCTTCGCTATTTTTAGACCAACCAGCAAGGTTATTGATATAAGTTACTTAAATGGGCAGTAAAAAGCCTTCGTTTGCTATTATAATCAGAATTGGAGTGCTCTTTGTATGGTTACACTATCGCAGCTGACCAGAAACGGCAACTAAAACCATGGATGTATGAGGCAATGGGGAATAGATGTGGTGTTTGAAATCATTATTTTATTGTAAAAACGGTTTTGGCAGATGGAAATTTTCTCTAGTCCAAAATACGTTACTATTGACAAGATTTTTTTGGAATATGGAATATTAATTATATTCTTAAAGAAGATTATTATAATATAAAGTGGCACACCAAGTATGTTAGACCAAGTAGGGGCAACGAAACTAGCTTAAGATCAGTCAGACAGTGTATTTTCTAGAATCCTAGCTTAGCTAAATATCCCAAGTATGATTAACAATTTTTATTTATACATAACATAAATTATACAATAGCTTTGAAGGTCTACTAGACTATATATTTAGTATTATGTGCGTATGTACGGACAAATTTCAAATAGTTTTTGTTTTATACTTGTATTTTCAAACTATTATGAAAACCAAACTTTAAATTTTTGCCCACTCTTGAATTAATCAAGAGAACCATTAATTGATATGCGTAAACTTATTCTTATTTATATCGACTATCAAAAAACAATTTTGGACCAAGTATGATTTTCGGAACTCAAGCAAATCTTTTGCTTTACATAAGCTGGCCTAGAATATCATGCTTAAGAGTCCGTACCACTCCAGCTCGAATTCAAATTTTACCCCCGCGCGCTTCATCAACGCACCCGCGCCGGCACTGCTCGCGCGCAGATGTAGCTATCTCACTCCCGCGATGACCCCGTGTTCACGTTCAGAGTTCACGCGTGTATCAATCGATAGGGTAAAGTAGCTAGTAATTAGACATCAAGAAAGTTATGGCCATAAACAAATTGAGAAAAGTGTGCATATTGTAATGATAATTTACATAAAACTTATAATATATTTATACTTATCCTATTAATATTATAAATGCGAAAGTTTGTGAGTATGTATCGCTGTATGTATGGATGTTTGTTACTCTTTCACGCAAAAACTACTGAATGGATCTGGCTGAAATTTGATACAGGGGTAGGTTAGAACCTGGAATAACACATAGGTTGCTTTTTATTCCGGGTTAAGGTTCCCATGGGTTGCGGGAACGGGAAAAAACCTCCACGCGGGCGAAGCTACGGGCAGCAGCTAGTATAATATAATAATAGCAGCCCTTTCAATGTCACACTGCTGGGCACTGCTCTCTCACCTGAAGGTACAATAAAATACTCCACCACGCGAACCCAATGCATATTGGTAGAGGTGCTGGGTAGGAAAACCTCCGCGTGGTGCACCCTGGTAACGTGGGCGACGGCGTGGGCTTCACGCGAGGCGCACGTCGTCGCCCATGGCCAATAGTCCACCAAGGAGGGGGGGCCTTTATGGTCGGTTTCGAGTTCTCCGCACGCACTCTGCTAAGCCTAGCGGAGAACTCTAAGGGCGACGAGTACTTTGCCACTGAACGATCAGTGGTGAAATACAAGGTCCCATGGGGACCAATTCCGGACCATCGATCGGCCGAGCCGTACCGCCGTCTGGCAACAGAAGGGCATTGTAGCTCTTAGGAGTTGCGAGGAAGAAAACCTCTATAAAAAATCACCCCGAACCCCATGCCTGGCAATGGGATGCATCACTGGGGGGAACTCAGTGCCTAGGGCGTCACTCACTCACTCCCACCTTTCCCATCCTCACATACACTCCCAACCTCTCTACTTCCACCTCAATGTCGGTGGACATTAACCGTAAAACAAAATATGGCTTTTTTTCTATCGTGCGATAAATCTCCACGGATGCCACCCCCACAGAGCCAGTGGAGGTGGTTATGTCGGACTCGAACCGACTAAAACGCACGCCATCTTGGGTCCTTGGTTGCCGGAGGTGAGATTGCCAAAAGCATATCTCTCGCACCCCGACAGACCCAGGACCATCTCTTTCGAGATGGCCCCCTTCCTATTGTGGGGACCAAAAGTCCCCATCTAGCCCCGGTTACGGGGAGGCGCACTTTGCGCCGCCGCCGCGGCCTGCTTCTGCTAGGGTGACAGGCGGCTCCACCGGTCACCCCCAGGCCAGCGCTCATGGAGGACGGAGGTCGTTCTACGACCTCCAACGTCCGGTTCGCCTTCGCTCTGCACGGGCTTCCCGGGCCCGGAGTCTGGTCCGGACCCGACCGGCCGCCTCCTTCTCGAGCATTACTTGCTCGCAGAAGGAGGCGGCCGCACCCCAAGCGTTTGCGCATCGTACCATCGCTGTGAGCAATGTGACGAGTGTGAGGACTCCCACCCCTAGAGCCGCCACTAGGACCCGCCTCGGCGTGTCCCACGCCGGGCACTCGGTCAGCGTGTGCAGCTCTGTGTCCTCGCTCGCATCACAGTGATGGCACTCGGACGTTGGCTCCTTCCGGATCCGACACAGGTAACTCCCGAAACACCCGTGTCCGGTAATCACCTGCGTCAGCCGGTACGAGAGGCTGCCGTGTGGCCTCTCTAGCCATTCCTCCATGATGGGTCTTACCGCCGCTATTACGGCGTGCCCTGCGCTTGGTCGCCCAAGTCATAGCTCCCATTCCGCTACCATGTCCCTGTGGAGCTGAGACCTCACGGCCCGAATTTCTTCGGGCTCGGGTTCCCGTCCCTGCTCCCGCGCCTCCTTACGATACCGATATAGCATCGAAAGGGCTCTCGCATCCAGGTTCCACGGTAGGGATCCGGCAAGGAGACTCGCCGCCTCGAAGGATATCGTGCGGTACACCCTAATGGCCCTGCTGGCCATTGCATGCTGCGGTCCACGCAGCAGACGCGCATTGTGGACCGTCAGGGTGTCCGCCCATATTGGACACCCATATAAGGCCATGGACCGCACGACTCCCGCGTAGAGTCTCCTGCAGGAGTCATCCGGCCCCCTCATGTTGGGCAGCAGCCGCCCCAAAGCGGCAGCTGTGTCCTTTAATTTGGGGGCCAGTCTTCGGAGATGCTCCCCGAAGTTCCACCGGCTGTCGATCACGAGCCCCAGATATTTCATCTGGGCCTTGATGCCGATAGAAATGTCTCCCACTATGAGGCTGGAATCCTCCGGTGGCACGCGCCGAGGCCCATGAAAGAACATGGCCTCGGTTTTATGCAGAGCCACCTCGAGACCCAGCCGCCGAATCCGCTCCACGACTTGGGCAACCGCGGTCGTGGCCTTCAGGGTCGCTTCGCGGTATGTAGCCCCGCACGCCGTCACCAGCGTGTCGTCCGCATAATACGTGACGGCGGCACCGTCCGCGAGCTCACCGCGAAGCACCCAGTCGTAACCGATGTTCCACAGTAGCGGTCCCAGGACCGATCCCTGCGGAACACCGCATGACATCTCTCGCCGACCGAGCCCGGTCGCACTTGGGTAGACGACTGAACAAAATATGGCTATGGAAACGATAACGGATAAATCTACCCATGAGGGTACCCGGACTCCGTCTGGGGAATCCCTAGCTGTGACTGGTGATCGAATGGACACCCATTCGGTGACTAGCCATGGCGACCCCCGCCCAGGTTCATCGTGGGTCTGAATCATCGAACAGCGAGGAGGACCTTCCTAGTAAGGCTACGCTAGACGGCTAGGCGTGATTAGAGGTCGAAAGCCGACCTCTACACAGCGAAAGAGAGAGTAGCAGAGCCGCCAGCGATTGTGTTCCCGCTACCAAAGGAGGACACGGAGGTGCCGGCGGTGCAGAACATCCTGGCGGCTCTTTCCCGCATTTCTGGCGCCGTAAAAGGCCAGAAAATTACGGGAAAGAAGAGGGTCGTGGCGAACGCGATAAAAGGTGCCGCCAAAGCGCTGGAGGAGCTCCTGGAAAGGAGGGTCTCCAGCGAGGAGGTGAAACTCCGGGCTCGGGTTGCGAGCCTGGAGATGGAGATTGCTGACTCCCACAAGCAGCAACGGCTGATGCGGGAGGAGATCGGTCAGCTGACGCTGCTGGTCCAGGGGGCCGGGGAGGCTCGGGGTGTGAACACCCCCGCTCCCCGTGCTCCATCTAAGGTGACACCAACGGTGGTCCAGCTGCTGGAGGTCATCGAGCCACGCCTCGGCGTCCTCGAGGACCCTGGCATACCGCCCACCGCTGGCGGCACCCGTCGTCGCGTCATGAGCGACGACGGCTGCACCCAGTGGTGCTCCTGGTCCCAAGCCAAGGCCTTCGCCCCTAAGAAGACGGCACCTAGGGGAGGTGGTGGAGAACGACGTGCCCGTAGTTACAGAGGGAACATCGGCTACGATTGGGTGATGCGTGGTCCGTTGCTCAGAGGGGTCAGCGTAACGTGTTCCGCCGATGACACCCTCGTTTTTTATTATCGTGCGATAAATCCCCACGGAGCCGGTGGAGGTGGTTATGTCGAACTCGAACCGACTAAAACGCACGCCGTCCCAAGTCCTTGGTTGCCGGAGGTGAGATTGCCAAAAGCATATCTCTCGCACCCCGGCAGACCCAGGACCATCCCTTTCGAGATGGCCCCCTTCGGGTTGGGGGGACCACAGTGTCCCCATCTAGCCCCGGTTACGGGGAGGCGCACTTTGCGCCGTCGCCGCGGCCTGCTTCTGCTAGGGTGACAGGCGGCTCCACCGGTCACCCTCAGGCCAGCGCTCATGGAGGACGGAGGTCGTTCTGCGACCTCCAACGTCCGGTTCGCATTACACCATCATTACGGCGCGGGGAGCAGCGCACCGAGACGCAGCACTAAAGGCCACGGCAGGGGTTGCTCAAGTCGTGGGTCACCTGCACCTGCGGGATCCAGCCTACAGGTAAGGGGCGTCAGCAGCGGCATCGAGCCCACGATGAAGTATCTGGGGCTCGATGGCCGGTGGAACTTCAGACATCACTTCCGAAGTTTGGTCCCAAAACTGAGGGGGGCATCAGCCGCACAGGGGACCCAACGCTCCCTGCAGGAGACTGTACCTGGGGATCGTGCGAAGTATGGCCATATACGGGGCCCCCGTATGGGCCGCAAATCTGACGGCCAGTAATGTGGCTAGATAGCTGAGTCCACAGAGGGCGATGACCCTACAATAGAAACAGATGAATGGAAATTCATAATTATTACGTACTGTCTATAATAAATATAGGAATATGTATGGTAGTAGTACCTAACTACTGCTATATTTATATTATGATCATTCGGGTTGGTAGGTACTCATGTATTTACAGAAATATTCCGTTTATTCCGAACCTGACCCGAAAACTAGACCCGGTCGCGGGTTAGGTAGAAACTTTAAAAATTTGTTCCGAACGTAACCCTCTTCCTAACCTGACCCGACGGTCTCGTTCCTATCATAACCCGATCTGGCACTTCGCCGGCCGCTGCCTGCTGCGGCACGCTCGCTACGCTCGCTCGGCTCATGCGTTGGGGTCACAGTTCTAACCTAACCTAACCTACAGAAGTTAGAGTTACCGCACTTCGACTTTCGGCTCTGAGTCGCCCAACCGCGTCGTCCGTCGCGTCGTCACAGTGAGCGACCTGTAGTAGGCAGGGCCTGCCTGAAAGACTTGGGCTGCTACTGCAAGATTATTTTTGTCGATACACAGGCAGGTATGCCTATGTCAATCCAAAATTTTGAAATAGGTACCTAGGTATTTTACTGACCTATTTATTACTTTCTACTAATATAGTACCTACTGCAAATTGTTATGTACAGTATAAGCTACTAAGGTAGGTAGATTAGATACTTACTATAATCCATACTAATATTATAAATGCGAAAGTAACTCTGTCTGTCTGTCTGTCTGTATGTTACGCTTTCACGCCCCAACCACTGAACCGATTTTGATGAAATTTGGTATAGGGGTAGATTAGACAATGAGAAAGGACATAGGCTATGTTTGGTCGCGATAACCGACATCCACGCGGGCGGAGCCGCGGGCAAAAGCTAGTAATAAATAAATAAATATTCCACAACATTCTACACAGCGCTATCTAGACCCATGGTAAGCTTAATTAGCTTGTGTTATGGAATCTAGAATGCGGATAAACATACGTATATACTTTTTTTTGTAAATATATACATAATATACATAGAAACACCCAGTTCAATGCAAATAGCCATATTCATGCATACAAATATTTGCACTGAGCGGGAATCGAACCCGCGCCTCTTGCGTGGCAGTCGCGTGCACTACCACCACGCCACAGAGGCTGTCTACATAAGACATCATTCATATGTTTTAATATTTTTTTACGTCAACATAAAATTTTCCTCTTTCGGTTTACTTTATTAACCCATTTGACCCATTTCGCCTGTCAAAAGGTAGGTACTTGTAAACTTTCGTATCGTCTATCGTAATCGTCTGCGCAGAGCGCGTGCGACACAAGCTCCCCGTATGATAGCCGAAGCAACACTGAGGAGGAGGCCGGGCGGCAGGGCGGTTCTAAGTTTAATGGTATCGCTTGAGTAAAAATTTAGATATTTGCTAGTTACGCAGAAACCAATGTATATTTGTAAAATTTGAAACACATAATGTCTTTTAACCACTAAACTGCATTTATTGTGTAAGTTTAGTGATCCTATTTTGCGTAATTAATCCATAATATCGTTTTATTTGTACGGTTTAGAGGTAACTTTGCAATGGTTTTCTATCAAGAAAATTTTACGTAATCGTGTTTTTGCCACACATAAACATTAGTATTTATCCTCAACTTTACCACGCATGAATTAAAAAGTCCATGCTTTAGAACTTTTGATATTATACACGTTTATGCTATGTCATTTGAGGTAGTACGGACCCTTAACTTAATCCAAATTTATACTATAAAAGCCTTATTTCTTTCGACAGATACCACATCCATCCTTCACACATCCCAACACCGGAGCTGTGCAACTTTTTGCCACATCCAAACCAGCTGTTGCGTAGTTTATGGCGCGGCGGTACGCACTTTGTGCACTTTTTACACTAACGTACGGCATGTGAGCCGAGGGTACCAAATACGGATCTTATTTAATGGATATCGGTACCGGTATGAGATGGATACTGGCTTGACTTGAATAGATTGAACTGTCGCTCTCGAGGAAATAATTGCGAGACCCAGTACTTGTACGTAGGTAATTACTTTTTATTGGACTCTTGTAATTATTTTGTTTGGGTATTGAGTCTATCTCAAATGGACATAGTGACCACATTGAGAATGTAATGATTATTGTTATAAGAGTGCTAGCTATATGCAACATAAGTTTAAAATTAGATTTAAGAATATTGTATGTCTGTTACTCTTCTCTCTCACTTTCGCCATTGTGCTCAAGTGTAGGTATGCTAATATAAAATTGGTCAAAATAAAACTATTATTTACATTAAAACGACAATATTTTATTAAAATACAATGATTATATAATACTTACAATCAAAGACGAAAATGACTCCGACTGCAACTGCTTACGATACATTGGTTACGATTGCGGCCGAAGCGAATAAAGGAGTAGTGTGTCTTTGAGGCTCGGGGGGAATCGGGAATAAGCTCTATCAAGAACTATCAAGCCAAAACAACTTCTCCTGCAAGCCGGGGATGTGTGATTAATGAATGAAACTCTAAAGTAGATTTTGAATGAATGTTTTCTTTGCGATGTTGAGAAGTAAGATGAAGTCGCTTATTTGAAGTCATAAAATAGGATAAGGAATAAGCACATTTCAAATTGTGAGCTTTCATAGGCTTTCGCGGGGCTGCAGGAGAGAGACGGGGTGACGCAGTCCTGGGACATCCTTCCGAGGGCTCCCAATCGTAGGCTCGTTTGGACGTTACGTGAGGGTTTTTCGTCGTAGGAGTCCAGCATAGCATCCACAGCGGGGCAGGAGCGGGAGAGAACTCTCCCACCCGAGTTCCGCAGTGGGCAGCTTGAGCGCCGCCGACGCGTCTTCGCTGAAGACCATCGGCCTCCATGACCGGGGGCCTGAGGACGGTGAGTTGGCTGCTCACCGTCCTGACAGAAGTAGCACCCGAACCACCCCCTAGATGAGGCCGCATTGTAGCCGTAGGTCTGATGGGAGTCCTGGGATATCATTCCGAGGGCTTACCTGAGTCTCCCAACCATAGGCTGCTGGGCGTTACCGTGGGGGTTTTTAGTCGCTAGGAGTCCGACATAACATCCATGAAGAATTTTCCCCACGGTAAAAAGAAGCATAGCATCCATGAAGGATTTCCCCTTACGTTAAAAGAAAATAAGAGCACTCGTAGGCCAAAATTGACAGTTTCTATCGCACAGTTTGTGTGCTAGCTTGTCACATAATTAATAAAGATAGTACCTACTAGTAAAGTTAAAAAAAAAATACAAGCAAAAACTTAGCAAAAGTCACCAAAACAAAAGTTACGAAATTCTAACCGTAATTTCTCAGAACAATTTATATAGCCACCTAATTGTTTTACAAGCCGGAGTATACGTTAGGTTATGTTACACCCCAGAGCGCTCGGTTTTAGTCGGACTCCATTGCGCTCCCTTGACAACCGTCCAGACGACCCCATATAATCGCTGTTAGGTTAGACTAGACAGTTATATACTTATACAAGCTTTTGCCCGTGGTTTCGACCGCATGAATGTCTGTTATCGCGACAAAACATTTCTCAAAAGACGTAGGTGTACGAAGTTTCATGCTTCCAACTTTGAAAATGACGAACTTTCCATACAAATGTTTATCACCAATTTTACCCTCTTAGTAGTTTTTTTTTTCAAACGCTGATGTTCATTCATTTCTTAAAAGATTCAGATATATTCAATTTAGTGCATCTAGCTCTGAAAATGACGGATTTTCATACAAACTTCCATTTCTCATTTTACCCCTTTTGTAGCAGAATTTCCAAAAATACTTTCTTAGTGGATGCCTACTTCATAAAATGCATCTACTGTCAAAATTTCAAGTTTGTAGATCCAGCGGATTGGGCTCCGCGTTGATGAATCAGTCAGTCGGGACAAGTAATTTTACAGAATCATATGGGTATGTTACATTGTAACAGTGTTATCACGCCGTATATATCCTTGTTTCGCGAACCGTCCAACACGCAAATCGTCCAATGAAAAAAAAACCTTCGTCTATACACTTGTTTCTTTATATAATATTAGTCATACAGCGTTGAAAAAGAAAACAATAGAAGATTTAGATCCAAAATTAATCCAAGTTACATACCATATCTGAACATTTCAATACAATTTTGCATTTGACGACGTTGCAGTTGCTTTGACTACGTTTAACTATGAGACCATTGTCTTCGATTTCCCCGTGAGCATGATTACTTTTCCAGCAACGGAATATCTAAATCTTCAAAATACCTCCAAATCCTTTGAAATAAGTTTTTTAGCTTATTTAGTCCTGACAAGTCCTATAGGTGCATTCGATTTGAATTTACCGCACATTGCACATTTTCACCCGACTGTCGAAGGAAGGAGGGTAATGTTTTTTGAGACTATGTATGTATGTATGTCCATTTATTTAGCACAGCCTACAGCCTGATCGGCTTGACGGATTTGGACATGTGAGGTGTCATTTGATTCGCTGTGATTGTGTGAGTGACACCAGGTAGGTATATTAAAATTTCGAGAAAATCAAAATGGCGGATTTTTAGTTCCAAAATCATTTATCCCCTGGCCCTCACCCATCTTAACACATAGTATTTGGACATATACAAATGGTCGTAAGAAAATTGGCGAAGAGATCATTATCTCGCGTCCGACATCTTTCATACTGATCACTAATTATCTGGTGTCGTTCATCAAAGTGATTGCATGATGGCTGCCCCAAGCGAGCTTAACGATGAAAATTGTGTGGTGCTTATTTTGTTACTAAAATGGCGGACAAGATAAAAAGTCTGTCTGGTGGTAAGCAGTTAACGCAGCTTTTATTGTTTATGCCAAAATCCAAAATGCATACTAAATTATAGTGCGAAAGTAACTCTATCTGTCTGTCTGTCTGTATGTATTTCGCTTTCACGCCTAAACCACAGACCCGATTTTGATGCAATTTGGTATAGGGGCAGATTAGGCCATAAGAAAGGACATTGGCTATGTTTGGTCGCGATAACTGACATCCACGTGGGCGGAGCCGCGGGCAAAAGTTAGTCACTTTATATTTTCATTAAATTATAGCAATGAGAGAAATTCCTTTAAATTTCTAAGAATTACCCTGCTCAACGCAACGCAACGATCAAGTGAGGCTTCAGTTTAAAATATAGAACTTAATAACACTATAATTTGTTTCATCTCCGTGAGTGTTCACGCTTATTGCACTAAGCGAGAAGCGAACCTGTTATAGTGATAACAGTAACAATAACAGAGAACTTACCAGTTGAAAGCGCTCCTCCACAGATTGTTGAGAGTGCGGAGTTTTTCCGTTATAGAAGGCTCACAGGTTCAAACCCCGACTGCATCGACCACAAAAAAAAACTTTCTAAATTGATTTGAATTAATTAGCATAATAAATGCTAAAAAATTCATTGAAACATAAGACCATGTTTGTTTACCACACCATTGTGTTATTTATCATTTCTTTACAATTTCTTATTCACTTCAATTATTTTTGCAGAACATTTCCAAGACTTCCCATTGAAATATCAAAAGAGCCCTCATAATATTTATCCTTTGTGTCAGTTATTTATATTCAGTGATAATCTTAGCTGAAGAGGTCAATTTTACAAAGTAACAGATGCTTTGAAAACATATTATTATATTGTACTAGAACTTTAATAATTTTGTTATTATTTTAGACTAGCTGACTTCGGTCCGTCATTTGCTTTCCGCCCGTGTGGCGTCCGATCCCGTTCCCGCTGCACCCTCTACTATATTATGCATGTATTATACATATAAACCTTCCTCTTGAATTATTCTATGTATTAAAAGAAATATACTACTACTATAATACGCATCAAAATCTGTAGCGTAGTTTTGAAGATATAAGCATACATGCCGGACCGAGGCGGGAGCTAGTAGTGACCCTGGGAGTGAGAGTTCTCACCCTCGCCACCCTGCTCACAGCAATGGCCCGCTGTGCGGACGCGTGGGCGGCCGGCGTCTCCTTCAGCGAGCAGGTAATGGTCGTGAAGGAGACGGCGGAATGGGAGAGGCGGCGCAAACGAGAGAGACTCACGGATCGTGCCACCTGCACGCGCAGGCAACTCGGGCGTCGGAGGGCACTGACAGACCTCCGTCCCCCATGAGCGCGGGCCTGGGGGTGACGGGTGGAGCCGCCTGTCACCCCAGCAGAAGCAGGCCACGGCGGCGGCGCGCTGAAAAGCGCGCCTCCCCATTCCGGGAGGGAGTCGGGGACACCGTTCTTCCCCCTCCTGAGGACGGCCAGACCGTAAGGGATGGCCCTGGGTCAGCCAGGGTGCGAGGAATATGTCGATGACAACCTCACCGGATCCGGAATCCGGATTCCGGATTCCGGATTCCGGATTTCGGATTTCGGATTTCGGATTTCGGATTTCGGATTTCGGATTTCGGATTTCGGATTTCGGATTTCGGATTTCGGATTTCGGATTTCGGATTTCGGATTTCGGATTTCGGATTTCGGATTTCGGATTTCGGATTTCGGATTTCGGATTTCGGATTTCGGATTTCGGATTTCGGATTTCGGATTTCGGATTTCGGATTTCGGATTTCGGATTTCGGATTTCGGATTTCGGATTTCGGATTTCGGATTTCGGATTTCGGATTTCGGATTTCGGATTTCGGATTTCGGATTTCGGATTTCGGATTTCGGATTTCGGATTTCGGATTTCGGATTTCGGATTTCGGATTTCGGATTTCGGATTTCGGATTTCGGATTTCGGATTTCGGATTTCGGATTTCGGATTTCGGATTTCGGATTTCGGATTTCGGATTTCGGATTTCGGATTTCGGATTTCGGATTTCGGATTTCGGATTTCGGATTTCGGATTTCGGATTTCGGATTTCGGATTTCGGATTTCGGATTTCGGATTTCGGATTTCGGATTTCGGATTTCGGATTTCGGATTTCGGATTTCGGATTTCGGATTTCGGATTTCGGAAATAATGTTCTAATCCAAATCAATAAAAAGGAGGGACATTGGCTCCCCCAATCGGTACAAGGCTCCTCCAATCGAACCAAACCATGAATTTAAAAAACTGGCAACACTTAAAAATATGGCGCGTGATAAATGACATATTGTTGTGATGAAAAAAATAATTAATTAAACTTGTATTTTGGTTACTTTATTCATAAAAGGTAATGTGTGTAGTAGTATTTAGGCGTCCTTTTTAATTCCGGCAAACTTTGATAGTGCTAGTCGCCATATTTCAACAGTTTTTATTTAATGTTTTTCGCGGGTTTTACGTTGTGACACCGAGCCGACGCGAACGTCACTGAGCTGCGCGTAAGTATTATGAGATTGAACAAGCTGATATTTTTTGAGACGTTTGTACGCACTTGACACTGCATCTAGACATATAAATAATCAAAGGTTCCAGCCTAACTCCGAAATGGCTGAGCTTCGATGGTTATCGTGAAGTGACTGCCATGTGACCTCCACAACTTACTGACGATTCGAAGTGCGGGGTGAGGTAGGGAGGACTGACCTCGCCGAAGCTCTTCAACCTTTACGTAAACGCGCTCATCGAGGAGCTCAGTAGCACTCGTGTCGGTTGCCATATTGATGGAGTTGCTATCAATAACATTAGTTATGCGGACGACATGGTCCTGCTGAGCGCCTCGGTGTGTGGCTTGTCTAGGCTATTGAGAATCTGCGAACGTTATGCGCTGAGTCACGGTCTGGTGTATAATGGATCGAAAAGTGAGTGCATGGTCTTTCGGGCCAGGGGTCGGAAATGTCCGAGTACGGTTCCACCAATTAGACTGAACGGTATCGAACTGAAAAAGGTTGAAAACTTCAAGTATCTCGGGCATATCGTGACCTCTGACCTGAGAGACGATGCAGATATCGATAGGGAGCGAAGGGCGTTGTCTGTGAGGGCCAATATGATCGCCCGCAGGTTTGCGCGTTGCTCGGGGGACGTCAAAATGACTCTTTTCAAAGCATTTTGTACGTCCCTGTACACGTCCAGCTTGTGGGTGACGTATACGCAGAAGCAGTACAATGCCCTTCGTGTGCAATATAATAATGCGTTTCGGGTGCTGTTGGGGCTGCCACGGAGCTGTAGCGCGTCGGGGATGTTCGCCGACGCTCGCATCGACTGTTTCTACACGACGACGATGCGAAAGCGGTGCACATCCCTGGGGCGTAGGATCCGGGGCGGCGGCAACAGTATCCTGAATGTATTTGCAAGTAGGTATGATTGTCAATACATCAACCATACGTGCATGGTTCATGTGCTGACGTGTGCTGACTCAGAGGCAGAGCATGTTTTATTAAGATGTAAATTTAATTATAATTTTCATATTTGTTTGGAGTAAATTTGGTTGAAATTGATATTATTGTAATTTTCTTTGACATTTTAATCTGTAAGTAATTGAATTGAAATTAATTAAATTGTAAATTTCGTTGACATTTTAATTTATTCTAATTGTAATTTTGATTTTAATTGAATTGATTCCAGACTTTTCTTAAATAATTATACATACTAACATAGATATAAGTCAATTGTTACTAACACATTGAGTCTTGTTGCTCGAAATAAAGAAATTTATTATTATATTATTATTATATATATTACATTAAAAATAACCGGGCATAATTATTGATTTTTTCTAAAAGTTATTTTATTAAACCTTACCACTTCACTACATGGTATACTTAAAACAAAGTCGCTGTCGCTGTCTGTCCGTCCCTATGTATGTATGTCTATGCTTAAATCTTCAAAACTACGCAACAGATTTTAAAGGGGTTTTTATAATAGATAGTGTAATTCAAGAGGAAGATGTATATGTATAATACTTGCTTAATATAGTAGAGAGTGCAACGGGAACGGGATCTGACGCCACGCGGACGAATAAAAATTGCCTAAACAAAGTTCATCGGGTTAATTAGTAAATTATATGGTTAAAATCCACCAGAAGCTCCATTTTACCTTACTCATGGTTTAGTTCATTTACGTAGATTATAGTTATTACCATATCAGCTCATCCATCACGATCAGTTTGTAATTATCACAACATAGATCGATCAACCATTATAGTCAAGAGATCCACGGAGACCTGTCACTCTTCGATACACAAGATACTTCCTGTAGACGTGTGGTCCTCAGAAGCGGGACCACACTATCTTGTGGTCACAATATTTGGATTAGCGTTTTGTTTTGTTTTAATTAACACACTGTTAGAGTTCACTGGCTTATTAAGTATGCAGCTAAAGAGAAAGTGTAAAGGCTATCACTTTAAACAGGAAGATGAATTCAGAATCTTTATCCGTCGAACAAATAAACGAAGTAAAAAGATAATGCGGTAAAAGTAAAAATTAACATTTTACTCAAAGGGGGGTGACGGAATGGGAACGACGACTTGAGAAATCACGCGCTATGTTCCTGGATTTTTCAAAGAAAGCTGTATCGTTTTGGATTTACACAATATATTTGTGTCTGATTGCCCAAAATTCTGAAATCTTCAAGATGACCTTTTTACCATTGGAATCTTGGGAATTAACTTACACCTTACCAGACATAACAGACGGGGTGAAGACACACTGACATACTTAAAAACGGATAATGTAGTTTCGAAAGGCTTTGTTTTGAAGTAGAATACTAACTGGTGCCTAAAACTTTAAATCAGTGAAATTTAACATTGACGACGGGATTTGAACCTGTGAGAATTCGCATTCTAGAGAGTATACTCTTACCAACTAAGCTATAGTCATATAGTGAATTTAACTTATCAATTTAGACCATGTTATTTTTAAGCTTTCGCGGTGTAAACTCCTGGTTATTGTTTTTTTTTTTTTTGTTTATGACTAGACTTCACGAGATAAAAAAAAATTACTAACTTTTGCCGACGTTTCGGGTGCGATGTAGTCACGACTTAGCTTTTGACACGACTGGTCGACAAAAGAACAAATTTTTGTAAATAGTCCTATATAACCACAATTTACCTTTTAAACTTCATCAAGGACCGCACTTATTCTTCCAAGTACTTCATCTCTTACAGTAATTCCACTTGCAGAATCCTCATTTACCTTATAAAAGCGTGCATACCTGTGCAGAGCCATGCACGTCTCGTCTGCTCAGCACAATGGCTGGGAAGACAATGGGGACGCGTGACGCCGTACGTGATAAGTTCTGCGTCATAGTATTGCGGAATGATTTTACTCGTAGAAAAAAGTGGAATACAAAAATGATTTCATTCATAATTTTTATTATAAGTGAGGCGTGGGCTAGATCCTGTGTGGGTATTCGATGGTACAAAATTGAAAACTTAACCGAACGTTGTACTTGTAAGGCCGCTGTCATTGGACGTCAAAAATATATAATTGTGTGTAGTATTGTGAGAAATTGAAATTTAAATAGCCCGTAAATAGAATAGTACAATGATTATGTAATCTGTACTACTGGCAATAAATGAAATTTTAATTTTGGCTATCGACTGGCAAGGTTGGACGTAGGCTGAAGCCAAATCAAGTCATGGAGGTGGTGGTAGTAAAACTGGTCTGGGTACAAGCCAAATCTTCTTCTATCAATGCCTGAATTCCATAATTAGGTAATATTGGTTATCACGGAAGCGACTGCTGTCGGACTCCTATTCCGAACACAAAACTTATGGTTGCCTGGAAGATATTGCCCTGTGCGATAAGGCCGCCAATTCTAAGCAGGTTACTGCGAGATTGTACCATAAGCATATTGTAATATGATTCCTATTTGTGTACCATACAATAAAGAGATATGCTTATTATATAACTAGCTTTTGCCCGCGGCTCTGCCCGCGTGGATGTCGGTTATCGCGACAAAACATAGCCTATGTCCTTTCTCAAGGTCTAATCTATCCCTATATCAAATTTCATCAAAATCGGTTCAGTGGTTTAGGCGTAAAAGCGTAACATACAGACAGACAGACAGACAGACAGACAGAGTTACTTTCGCATTTATAATATTAGTATGGATTGGAAATGTTTGTTCGCGAAGGACGCAAAAATTACTGAACGGATTTTGATGCGGTTTTTTTTTATTAGAAAGATCTTCATCAGACTTAAAATTGCAACAGGTTTGATTGCAATCAAACAAACGTATACGATATAGGTAGCTGTGGGTCGCGGTTACGAGTACGGGATCAGTATTTCTGTGACCTTGGTATATTGGCATGAAGTGCCAGGCTCACAGAAATTTTAAGGAACTTTATCTGGGTCGCGGGAACAGGAGCTGTGTGTCCTAATCCTTTCTAATTTGAACTTAACGCGGATGAAGTCCAAGTCTAGTATAATAATAATACTTATAAGTGGTAATATAAGGTTCTTCCTTCAATCAATAAATGTAGGTATTAGTTTCCGAATATTTGAGGAAAGTTACACTTAAGGCCAACGTATCTTGGACCTAAGTCACGAGAAAAACGAGGCCTGACGCGCGCGGGTTGCTTTGTAATAATCTATGTTTGGCGAATTTAAGTTCGACCACCCCGTGCTATACTCAAAGGATACCCAAAAAACAAGTACTGTACATTCTGAGCACATTTTAGGCCCAATATATATGTCCCGAGGTATATCAACAATATAATCTCATATAACTATTACTATTTACCTCCTACCTACCCGGATAATACGAAAGCCTCCACTTAACTGCCTTATAAACCCGGCTCGGAACACCGTACATTCACATACCGGGTAATATCGTAAATAAAAGGTCAACGGTGGCGCCCTCTGTCGGCCGTTCCCGAAACTAAGTGTAATTGTTTAACGACTCGGGCTTAAGGGCCTTGGGTATGTAGAACCGCTTGGGCTGTTATGTTTTATATACATACCATATATTATTACATTTACAATGTACATGGTGACAGAAGGGTGTAGATGGCCCTTCGAACATCCTTTAGACCGAGCCACAAAATACCAATTTACCACTAAAAACAATAGGCAGACCTTGAGCTTCAAAGTGCAATTGTGCAAACTTTGGACCAGCTATGGACGTTACTGGGAAATCTCAATGAGGATGATGATAGTAAAAAAAATATTATTAATAATAAAAAAACCCGACTGATACCTACTGAAAAGATTGAAATAAGTTTGATAGCAGGCGGTACCCATTTTTAAATCATGAACTGGATGAAAATTAATGGGTAAGGCCTGCTATCAAACTTATTGCAATCTTTTCAGTAGGTATCAGTCGGGTTTTTTTGGATGAAACATGAAATGTGGAAATATAGCTGTGTGACGAACATTTGGCGTCAAAATGTATGTTACCAAAATATTTTTCACTTGAACCTAATAAATATGGTATCAAAATGAAGATAATTAAAAGGAGACTCCAAAAATATAAAACACAATTAATTAAAAAATATTATTAATAATAAAAAAACCCGACTGATACCTACTGAAAAGATTGAAATAAGTTTGATAGTAGGCGGTACCCATTTTTAAATCATGAACTGGATGAAAATTAATGGGTAAGGCCTGCTATCAAACTTATTGCAATCTTTTCAGTATCAGTCGGGTTTTTATATTATGAATAATATTTTTTAATTAATTGTGTTTTATATTTTTGGACTCTCCTATTAATTATCTTCATTTTGATATTAAATTCGTTAAGTTCAAGTGAAAGTATTTGTGAGAAACATACATTTTGACGCCAAATGTTCATCACACAGCTATATTTCCACATTTCATGTATCCAAAAACACTAGGGTGACGAATATCTTTAATTTAAGACATTAATCATTAAAAGTTATGTGTGTATTTATCGCAGGTTTATAAGTGCCCGGTTAATGGGACTTAAACATAAACTGGTGAAATGTGGGTGCTAGCACCTCTGCCTACCCCTTCGGGGAATACAGGCGTGAGTTTATGTTATGTTATGTTATGTAATCATTAAAATCCGTGAAGTGGTTCTGAAGAGGTAATAAAGAATATTACAAACATATGTACAAGATACCCGCGAAAAACATAACCCTTCTTGTCAATCAGGTAAAAAGAATCACTGAAATTAGATATTACGGAAGTATCACTGAGGTTACCTGGTGCAACGATATTACTGATATAATATGGAGGATAGAATCTACAGCAATAGTAACAGTTCAATATAAGACAATAGTTTGCCTCAAAAGCCGTGTACTCACGTACAAACAAATTTGTTGCGTACCATGAACAACTTGGTTAGTACACCGAACACTCTGTTCGTCAAATATGCTTGCGGCGATCCTATCTGTATGTTTCCGTATGGACGGTGTTCGAATAGTTTTAATAAATGATACGTGTAACAAAACTGTTTGCATAGAAATTCGTGGGATACAGGCATTTATTTTTTGTATAAATCTTCTTCCCACCATCTAGGATCCGCTTTGAACAATAACTCGTGAATCACTGCAAACTCCAATAATCTTTCAGCTACTTTGAAACACGACATTACCTGTACTAGATTTCGTCCCCGGCTCCGCCCACGTAAATGTCGGTTATCGCGACCAAACATAGCCTATGTACTTTCTTATGGTTTAATCTACCCCTATACAAAATTTCATCAAAATCGGTTCAGTGGTTTAGTCGTGAAAGCATAACATACAGACAGACAGATAGACAGAGTTACTTTCGCACTTATAATATTAAGTATGGAAGTATGGATTTTCAACCCTTCAAATACATCAAAAGTTAGTAACGTGAACACTATTACTAATAAACTGACTACACTATAGTTATAGGATCTATAAATCCAGTCATAATGGCGACTAAAGTCTTCAGACTATCCTAGGCTGGGTAAACTTTTAATGGCACTTGACGTCCAAGAAAATGAGGTTAGCGACATTAAAAGACTTTATCACGCTTCTTAGTACACGTTGCCGGAGTATGGCCGAAAATTAAAGTGACGATTTCGTTTTGATACTTCTTAGCGAGGTTTAAGAGTGAATTTTGAGCCTAGGAGTACCTAACTCAGTTTATGGACTGGTAAGTATGATAATCCAGGTCAAAATAGACCGAATATTGAATGATAGTGACAGAGACCATACGCTTAAAAATGTAAGACTGGGTACTTAATCGTAAGACTGGGTACTTAATCGAATACATAGGGAAGAATGATCCTTCTCGGGCGGGACTCGAACCCGCGATCTTTCCCATAGGGGGAATGGCTTGAGCAATTCGGCTACCGAGACACGCTCTCTTTGGTTCCGATAGTTTGTAAGAATATTGGTGGTTGACTCCACCGTCACGCTTAAAAGACGGATATAAAGAGGAGGGAAATTTGAAGTGATTCAGGTGTGGCTCAATAGCTCAATTGAAAGAGCATTCCCCCTGTAAGGGAAAGGTCTTGGGTTCAAGTCCCACTTGAGCGCTTCTTTTTCCCGATGTATTTCGAATGACATGAGCAATATAAAAAGCATCTCAGCAATTTTTTTCTGGTCATATTTTGTGTCCGACTGGCTGGACCGTCTCTATCTTCCGTTACAGAATAAATAATGCTCCCGTTTAGCAATTGGCGTTTTGAAGTTGAGGCAATACCTCTTTCGAGTGTTTATTTTGGGAGTTATGTCGATACAATTTATTTTTTAACACTGCAATGAAACTGCGAGTATAGTTCGCTTCACATAATAATCAGTTTTAATGTTTCGGCACTATAAGCCATGACTTATGAAACCACTGGTGGGGTAACCTTATTTGAATTGTCATTGTTGTGCCCCTTAAATTTCTTCCTCAATTGAATTTTGCGTATTTTTCTCTTCACGCATAATACCCTACCTACATAAACAAAGAAGAACTGGATATCAAATAACAGGCGTGCGAAGCCGAGATTGCAGTTTGCACTTATCTTTACTTTCCTCAACATTGGCCGACTATAATTAGACCGTATAAGTCTTTCCCAACATTAGTCGAAGGTATACATCACCACCCTGCCGAGGCGAGACGAAACAAGTTTTTAAGTGAGCGTCGCGTGCGCACATCACATAACTCCATCGTCATCTGCATTTAAAAAAGGAACGTTCGAATTGAAACGTTTATTGATCTCGACAGATGACGCTTCTGTTTATCACAATCCAAAACGTTGTAACTAACAGTATCGATATTTATTAAAATTCAAGACTTATAGCATGGAATTAAGATACAAAAAAGCTTAAATTTGGAATTTATTCAGTAATTACGAATGAAAGAAACTTGAATATTGCGTGTAATGAACTATGGCGTCAAGTATCGTGTGCATTAAATTATACGTCACGTTGAATCATTTGATGTTTGTTTATTTTGTGTCGTTTGTGGACATGCGCGAGCGCATGACAGCCACACTTAGATAGAGTTATGTATAGCTGAAGCATACTATAAACTAATGTTGAGTCAAGTTACTTGTAGTGGGTACGCAGACTCATTAAATATTGTAATTATGAGTGGGAATCATTTTTTTACAATTTAATTATAGAGGTCTTCTGTAATTTTGTGTATTTATGTTCGGATTTTCAAATTAGTAAATTATGCAATGAGCCCAGCTTAGAAATATTTTTGGTGTTACTTCATATTTTAAAATTGGTTAAAATATAATTATGAAATTATAATTTTTAAGAGTAGGCATTTTTGTATCTTATTAACTGTAATTTTATTTTATTAATTATATGGATGTAAATTATTGCCTTGTACTTACTTATGTAAGAATACCATAACCAGTTGCATATTATACTTAGGTACTTATGCTAAAAATATGACCAAAAATTCCATTTCAATATCAAGTCCCATATTTATACCACTTAAGTGGCAGACAAGCACACGGCCCACCTGATGTAAAGTGGCTACCATGGCCTATGGACGTGTGCCACACTATGGGTATCACACACGTGCTGCCGAACTTCTGACTATCCTTCTTGAAAACCCCGTATTGTACTCGTTTCGACCAAATAATAACAGTAACAATCAGGCCATTATATTATTGCATTAATTGCAGCATTTCCTTCCCCGAGTTCTTAAAACTCACGTGGCTTTACATGCACTTCACCTCGGGAAACATATTTTGAAAATAAGTCGCGAAACAAACGAGGCCCTAGCACCCGCAGGTCATTTTGTAACAATCTATGCTTGGTGAATTTGAGCTCATCCACCACTGTAGCACCCCATGTTATCCTCAAAAGACACAAGAAACGTGTACTTCGCATATAGAGTACATTGTAGGTGAAAGCCTCTGTGCCTCTGTGGCGTGGCGGTAGTGCATGCGACTGCCACGCAGGAGGCGCGGGTTCGATTCCCGCTCAATGCAAATATTTGTGTGCATGAATATGGCTATTTGCATTGGTCTGGGTGTTTCTATGTATAACATGTATGTATTAACAAAACAAACAAGTATATAAGTATGTTTAGCCGCATTATAGATTCCATAACACAAGCTATAAAAAGCTTACCATGGGTCTAGATAGCGTTGTGTAGAATGTTGTGGAAAATTTATTTATAAAAAAAAAAGCCGCGTGGTTCCCGACTAAGTAGAATTTGAACCACTCCATATCTTCCTATGTGATATCGCAAAAGGCGACTAAGGGATAGGGTTATTTAAAATCAGACAGATATATACATATAGCCGAGTCTCAGCATAAGACGCATGGCTCGAATCAACAGTAGTGCCCGGAATGCGGCAATAGTGAGCCTGGGAGCCTGCGAGCCTACGTGAGGGTGGGATCTTTTTTTTATATTTGGTTCGTCAATTGATGGCACCCTGCTGACACAGACCACTATTCTCGATGCCATTGGACGTAAAATGGTGGTCCCTAACTTGACGGCCTTCATAGATGCCTTTTCACGCCCCGCTTGAAGAACCCGGGACTGTAAGGGGAGGGAATCACGTACGCGGGCAGAGCATTCCAGCTCTTTATCGTGCGGCAGAGGAAAGAGTCCTCAAACCGTTTAGTGCAAGATGGTATGGATTCCACCGTGTGTGGATGGCACCGTAGACCAGCATGTGTTGTTCTGGATAGGAATTGAAATAACTCCTCAGAACACTCGCCGTGGTAGAGGCGGTAGAAAATGATCATAGGGAGCAGGTGAAATGTGGGCGTTAAATCATCTCTGCCTAACCAACCGGGGATAAAGGCGTGATTATATTTATGTATATGTTTAGGTGAAAAGCCCAAAAGCTCCGATCTGAAACAGCAAACAAATAACCAAATCGGCCCTCAGCGCGATATAAATAAAAAGGCCTTATCTCGCGGTCGAGAACAAAACAAATTGAGATCCTCTGATATGCGTGCGTACATAAATCTCGGCTGTTCGCGAGAATCTACGAATTATCTTGTTTTTCTTTAACGTTATTGTAAAAATAAAGTGTTTTTCCTAAGGCGTAAGGTAGTAAAAGAATCATGTTAAACAAACGTATAGGTGTTTTTTATTGATGTGTGATAATTTTTGTATTTTTTATTAGATCTTGTACCTGAATTTAATCAATAAATTCTGTTCGTACATCCTCCTAGTAATTGCCCAGTTATGATCTAAGTTTGCACATTAGAGCATGGGGTAGCGTCAGTTTTTCTGGGAGCTACCGTTTGACCTCCCAACCAACCCGAGAACCAAGCCAAAAGCCTGAGCCAGAACCATTCTTCTTCTTCATAGAAGCGTTAATCCCAGTCGCATCCAAAGCTTTCAGCTTGGAGTGTGGAGACCACTTTACCAGACTATCTGCGGATTTGGGTGAACTTCGATATTTTTTGCGAAACGACTGCCATAGATGTTCGTATGGCAACCGGGATCGATGGCTTAACATGCTCTCTGAGGCACGACCTTATCCAAGCCAGATCCTGATCCGTTCTTTAATCTATACTAGCTTTTGCCCGCGGCTCCACCCGCGTGGATGTCGGTTATCGTGACCAAACATAGTCTATGTCCTTTCTCATCGTCTAATCTACCCCTATACCAAATTTCATCAAAATCGGTTCAATAGTTGAGGCGAGAAAGCGTAACATACAGACAGACAGACAGACAGACAGACAGACCGACAGAGTTACTTTCGCATTTATAATATTAGTATGGATAAGGATTTCATAGATCATTCAATATTAATCCGCATGAATCGACTACTTACCATCAATATTCTATAATCAGCACAGTCAGCAAAGGAGATAAGGATACCTTTTCATATAAAAGGTATAAATTTATCCCCTTTGCTAACTGCCGACTGTATAATATGTATACTACTTAATATCGGTCTTAACTATTCTGTTCAAATAAATCTTCGTTTAATAATTTGGGGACGCCAGTTTAATAGGGAGGTGAGTTAATCAAAATCTTATAGCAATTAGATGTTACCCCGGGCCCGGCACCGGAATATTTGTTAGGCTAGCGAAATAGGGCACTCGTCGCTTACGTTGCATTTATGATTTGGTCCAAACCACAGAAGATTGCAAGAAAATCTATAAGTAGGTTCCCAGAGTCATGCGAAGCATCGACCAGTCGCTTTGCTATTTCTTTTTGTAGAACGACCGTCCGCTCGGATCCTACGATCCAGCGTTTCGACCCCAAACGGCTCAAATATATAATTGTTGGATAATCAGCATATTTTCGCCGTTTGAGGGTTTCCGCAGTACGTCGTGCTTGGAAGATGGAAAGGCGCAAGGGTGTCGACGCAAGTTGCGTCCCACACCAAAGGCCTGCCCATCTTCCAAGGCACCGAAGACATACATTCCGATCTCTTGCCATCGTCGCTCACCAAACTAACTGGTTCAAGAGTGGCTGGGACGCCGGCGGTTTATATAATTTAAGTGAGCATGACGTAACATGCGTCCTGCGCTCCTGCCACATGATAGGCCGTGATGCCCGAGGCCGTCAACTGCTTCTCCACAGTGGCAACGATGAGTAGAAACACAGGGAGCGCCCAGGTATATTAATTAACATGTCAGGCATCAGGGTTTATGATTGTCAGGCTCTACTACTCGACAAGGCAATAAAGGATTATCAGTATCTATATCCCAATTTCACCAAATACATATTATATGATTCCACGTAATAGGGGACAAGTCTATCACGGTTGCAGGTTTAAAGAAGTTAGTCTAACTACCGCCTGTGCAAATAGTACAAAAACCATGCCTTGAATTTATAAACCTACTAGCTTTTGCCCGTGGCTCCGCCCGCGTGGATGTCGGTTATCGCGACCAAATATAGCCTATGTCCTTTTTCAAGGTCCAATCTACCCCTATACCAAATTTCATCAAAATCGGTTCAGTGGTTGAGGCGTGAAAGCGTAACATACAGACAGACAGACAGACAGACAGACAGACAGACAGACAGACAGACAGACAGACAGACAGAGTTACTTTCGCATTTATAATATTAGTATGGATATCGACGAAGTCATACGAGCCATTTAGCCTCCAGGTCTGACCCTGTGATCATAATCATTTCATCCTCAATGCTTCAGTTCGACAATGAACCTACAAAGGCTAAAAATCGAAAACGGGAAATGCAAGAGAAGCTGGTGTACTCAATGATATATTGAACCTTCTTCCTGAATTGAGGTCGGCTTTGCAGTTTAACCAACTTACTAACCGAGCGTCGAAGGCTAACTCACGCAAATATTTGAACCCGCTTGAAGCTCACAACATGCGGCTTGCAACCAAAAACCTGAAACCTGGCAGTCGGCCACAGAGGCAGGTTATTAACACTTGGCACATGCCGCGTGACAAATGAAGCCCACATTATGAGCGAACCCCACATACTTCCTACTAATATCTTGCACGAAGCTGATTCTAAAAAGTAAACACAATATGAAAGACTATAGAAAATGTTTATAGAAAATGTTTTCAAATTTTCATGAAGTGGAGAAAACTATGGAAACTTCGCGATTATTTTCAGTGACGAATTCTGGACTGGTGAAGCTCGTGAAGGATAGAAGCAAGTGGTGGGCTATGGTCCTTAACTCCTTGACTAGTTTTCTTTTCCTTTTTATAGAATACTAGCTTTTGCCAGCGGCTCCGCCCGCGTGGATGTCGGTTATCGCGACCAAACATAGCCTATGTCCTTTCTCAAGGTCTAATCTACCCCTATACCAAATTTCATCAAAATCGGTTCAGTGGTTCAGGCGTGAAAGCGTAACATACAGACAGACAGACAGACAGACAGACAGACAGACAGACAGAGTTACTTTCGCATTTATAATATTAGTATGGATTAGTTACTAATATTCCCTCTAACCCCTCCAACTAAGCTAAATTGCTTGTGCTAGGAGCGGGTTCACGTCGGTAGTGTAATGGCCAGGATCAAACCCGGGACCACTCGATTGTAAGGAATACTCCTTAACCACTAAGCTATATAAATCTGGACTAGGTTAGTTCTAGATATATATGCAGGCACGCCTCTTTTCTGATAGTGTAGGCAGAGACTACAACGTGTTTCCAGTTGCTACTATCCTGGTATACATCTCTCGTTTGACATACTTTCATAATCACATTCATATTATATGCTCACCAGTTTCAGGTACTCTTGGCTATAATAATATCTAGGAGCTGTAAATTGTACACCTTTAATTTATGGAAAAATAATCCCACGCCCCACTTGAGCATTTCATTTTTACCGATTCGAATTTTAAAGTTAGCATAATATAATGCTATAAAAAATTTATTCAAAAAACTAGCTTTTGCCTGCGGCTCCGCCCGCGTGGATGTCGGTTCCCGGCAATTATTCGAATTTTTCTCACCTTTTAAACCTTCCCTAGACCTCCACGAACATTTCAAGACCAAGATAAGATAAATCCGTTCAGCCGTTCTCGAGTTTTAGCGAGACTAACGAACAGCAATTGATTTATATATATATATAGATAAAATTCAAAATACGTTCACTAACCTTATAAAAAGATAAAGATGAAGGCTGGGTGATTCTACTTGAAGGTTCTACCTGGAATAGGGAAAAAAGAACATTATTTCACTGATTATATATATAAATATAACTCATTGGATTACTATTCCTCTGTGCACTCCCGGGTTTGCTGGAAGAAAACTCAACATTGGGTTAAGCTCGCCTTTGTACATACTATTTCTTTTCTGTGTTTAAATGCTTTGTAAGTGTACAATAAAGTATAAAATAAAAAAATATTCTGTAAGTTGACCCAGTGAATTTCGTATCGCCAATTTTTTTCCGCCCGTATGGCGTCAAATCCTGTTCTCACTGCATATCTACTATATTAAAGTATGTATTATACATGCAAACCTTCCTCTTGAATTACTCTATCTGTTAAAAGAAACCGCATCAAAATCCACAGCGTAGTTTTAAAAATATAAGCATACGTGGACAGACAGACAAAAGCGACTTTATTATATACTAGCTTTTGCCCGCGGCTTCGCTGTCGGTTACCGCGACCAAACATAGCCTATGTCCTTTCTTATGGTCTAATCTACCCTTATATCAAATTTCATCAAAATCCGTTCCGTGGTTTAAGCGTGAAAGCGTAATATACAGACAGACAGAGTTACTTTCGCATTTATGATATTAAGTATGAAGTATGATTAATAAATAATTAAATGTTAGTGATACTCAAATTTGTAGAATGCATTCTATACGCTCCTTAAGTAATTAACGTATGTGGATCTTTAGGATTTATCGAAGTCGACTTGTTCCTAAACGGTAACCCATCCAAATCCAAACCCTGTCTAGGTAGCTTAACTTACTAATCGTTTACAGAAACACAGCACCTGACCACGAGAAAGCTACACAGCTACATCAAAACAGTAATAATTTGGGTGAACGCATTACCCGTCTTAACTGCGAGATTCCCGGTCCCGGGATTAGAGGTGGGATCAACGAGTGCAATTCCCGGGACTCGCTCCACGCTCACCATTGGATCCCGTTTATTGACCATTAGTACGCTATGGTGTTTTCTACGCTCTGTTGTATGGTGCGACATCATAATGAAACTATTTACGAATTATGAGACTATGGGCCATGAGACTTAGTGATGTGGATTAGTGTATAAAGCCCCGTGAATTACGGGATATATTAATGTATGGTGTACTAATTTTATGTTGTTTGTTGTTGTGGGTTTTAGAAGTGGAAGACAACCGATTAGGTTCTTATACCGTCGGTATATACCGTCCAGGACCGACGTGAACCCATTCCTAGCACAAGCAATTTAGCTCAGTTGGAGGGGTAACTTCGGTTCTAATATTCGGTTCTAATAATCTGCGGTAGTCTAGTGGTATGGGTAATGGACTGCTGAGACGAGGTCTCGGGTTCGATCCCAGGTTTACCATGGCACACACCAATGATTCCGAAGTTATGTGTGTATTTATCGCAGGTTTATAAGTGCCCGGTTAATGGCAATAGACTCGCCACCTATTACATTGGGACCTAAACATAAACTGGCGAAATGTGGGTGCTAGCACCTCTGCCTACCCCTTAGGGAAATACAGGTGTGAGGTTATGTTATGTTATGACGAATATTCTTTTAAAATAATAAAAATCATCAAAATCATTATGTAGGTTTTTCTTGCGGGGTTGGGTTTAGAAAAAAATCCCGGCGGTATTTTTGCACCCATTATATGCTAAATCAAAATAATGACAAGTTTACTACTGGCGTGGTGGTCCCGGGTTCTTCAAGCGAGGCGTGAAAAGGCATATATCAAGGCCGTCAAGTTAGGGACCACCATTTTACGTCCAATGGCACCGAGAATGGTGGTCTGTCTTCTGGACTGCACGTCAGCTTTATTGCCATCAAGCGGGGTGCAGTCAATTGATGGACCAAATATATTTAAAAAAAATACGCAGGAGGCGTGGTTTCGCTCGCCGCTCAATGCAAATATTTGTATGCTTGAATATCGCTATTTTCATTGGTCTGGGTGTTTCTATGTATAATATGTATGTATTCACAAAAAAAAGAATATCTAAGTATGTTTATCCGCATTCTAGATTCCATAACACAAGCTTATTAAGCTTGACATGGGTCTAGATAACGTTGTGTAGAATGTTGTGGAATAGTTTAATTTAGTAAATATGAAACGTACCGTGGACTAGCAAGCAAAAGCTTTGAATGATTACCAAGATGATGATACGGCCTGAAATGATCATCCCTAGAGTTGTTTTTGGCGGCAAACTGGGCTTTTACATCGTAGTGTGAAGTCCACTGACAAATTTCTTCATTTGATTGGGCTGCAACAACTATCAACCCCGACCAAGGCCTCATTCGTCTATCAGAAGGTGTCAAACCACTTTCTGAGCTATGCTACCGGGGATGTTGACTTGACTCCGAACATTTTAAAGAGCCAACCTACTATAATACTACTGAAAACTGAAAGTTTCAAACGGTAATTGCAATTAATATGTCAATAAACTAATATGTAAAAAACTAGTGTAACTTTTAGCTTAATTTTCTTATATGTAAGTGGTAGGGGCACGTAATAAACGAGTGCGGAAGAGGGTAGATAGATACGGTCTGCCCAGTAATAACCAGCTCGGCGGTGGTCGAAAAATTCCCACGGATACCACCCCCACGGAGCCGGTGGAGGTGGTCATGTTGGACTCGAACCGACTAAAACGTACGCTGTCTTGGGTCTTTGGTTGCCGGTGTTGAGATTGCTGAAAGCATAGCTCTCGCACCCCAGCAGACCCAGGACCACCTTTTTCGAGGTTGCCCCTTGGAACACCGCCGAAATATCGGTTACTCAATAAAAATAGAAAACATGGTAAATATCCCGGTGAGTGTTATAACTATTAATCTTAATGACCATGTCAATCTCAAATCATACATAATTTAAGTACATCCTCTAAAGTTTCAAACAACATCTTTAAAAACACTTCGACAATGTGAGTCAGAGCCGGCAGTGTGAATCAACGCAATCGGAGAGGTGTGGAAGTTGTGCGAAGAAAAATAACTTCGCGAGCTGTTGATGTGGAAATGCTCCAAGTGTAAACTTTATAGCTTTTAGAGACCAATTTATTATAACTTATTCATTGCTTGGAGATGACTAATAGAAGTAAAAGGTTGAAGTAATCCTGTAACTTAGTGAAAGGTATATAAATCCACCTTCAAGACAGGATTTCTAGAAGGGCTGTTGAGTTTTTTTGAGCTATGAACGTGTGTAAGACCTTGGACATCGGACTCGTGTTGCTGACCCTGTAAAAATATTCTGCTATCCTTCTTGAAGAAGGCCATGTTTTATTTTAAAGTCTCAAACACAAATGTGTTATTATATTATCATAAAAACATAACATAAACTCACGTCTGTATTCCCCGAAGGGGTAGGCAGAGGTGCTAGCACTCACATTTCGCCAGTTTATGTTTAGGTCCCAATGTAATAGGTGGCGAGCCTATTGCCATTAACCGGGCACTTATAAACCTGGGATAAATACACACTATATTATCGTATTATTAAAAATTAGAGCTAACGTAGTTTCGAAAGGATTGTACAGAATTAAAAACGAGTTTTATTCAAGTTTACACAGTTTTATAGCAGCCGAACAACCGTTATTAGACTTATTAGTTTTGGCGAGCATACACGTAGACGTCTTCATAGATACATATGTGTGTGTGAGTATATACATGCACTAAGATTGTTGTAGAACATGCCTTCTTACACTTCCCACTCTATTTGCGGTCATGTTTATAGCCCATTACGTCGGGAAACCAGCCGTTATAGTAATGAAAACAGAGTGGACTGCTTCCTCATTATCATGGGATAATCTGAAACCAAGGGGATGAAACTTTCATACTTAGCAGTAGTTTAAGATATTAAGTTCCATTGGATTATATGTGATTACTTTCATTGCATTTTATGGTGAATGTATTTAGGACTTTAATGGGTTATTTCAAAGTTGGTTTAACGTTGTATTTTGTGATAAACAGCTTAGTATACTAAATGGGAAAAGTATATTTTGAGTTATGTCAATGTAACGGCCGCATAGATCAAAACTGTATTAACTCAAAAATGAGTGTGACAGGAATGTTTTATACAAAAATAACTTGAAATAAATCACAAGAATGGTTAAAATTAATTTTATTTCAATACGAAAGTATAATTTCTTTCTCTCCTCTTAAATAGTATAAGTATCTGCTCAAAGACTTCCGTAAGAAATTAAACGTAGTCCAATTACATTAACGTTAAAATAAAGGCTGAAATAAAACAGTAGAATCCTTATTAAGACCTCACTTAGCCAACCTCTTATCTGCCGTAATCCTAGGAACTGTGGTTAGGTCTAAAACACAGTGATATATCGCCCTTGGTCTGGCTCTAAACTCAGATTAACTTAAATTCACTTGTACAGTTAATTTGTTTTAAGTGCTGCGTCATGCAGTGAAAGATTTCAAACTAAACAATAGTTAGAGTGTAGTACTTATTTGAAATAACTCTCTTTAGCAATAAGGCTTGCTTTCATCAGTAAAAAGGCGTCTAACGTAACTGAGTTTATAAGTTTTAAGCAATAGAGTTTGTTGAGTAAAACGGAGGTGGATTAATTAAGAGTGCTTGACCAAGTCTTTCATAGCTAAGCCAACCACATCTGCAAGAGTAGGTATCAACTCCTGTTGAGTGACAGACGAGGCTCTGATGTAGGTTTTCGAAGTGAAAGTAACGGGTGCAACTCTCAGATGTCACTAACTCAATGACATTCATTCGATAAAGGGTGTTAACTCAGTTGGATGAAATACATCCAAAAAATTCAGTCTCGTAGAATGATAGATAGACACAACGATAGATAGACAGATAGAACTACTTTCGCTTTTAGTAGCTAATTTAAAGAGACACAGTAAAATCCATATCCACACTAATATTATAAATGCGAAAGTAACACTGTCTGTCTGTATGTTACGCTTTCACGCCTAAACCATTCGATTTTCATAAAATTTCGTATACGGGTAGATTAGACCATGAGAAAGGCTATGTTTGGTCGTGATAACTAACAACCACGTGGGCGGAGCCGCGGCCAAAAGCTAGTTAATATTATAAATACGAAAGTAACTCTATCTGTCTATCTACTGGCCGGTCTGTCTGTCTGGACGTTACGCTTTCACGCCTAAACCATTGAACCGATTTTGATGAAATTTGGTATACCGGTAGATTAGACCATGAGAAAGGACAAAGGCTATGTTTGGTCGCGATAACCGACTTCCACGCGGGCGGAGCCACGGGCAAAAGCTAATAGTATATAAAAAAGAAAAATGCAGCAATATCCTACATTTAACAGAAGGTTCTTCAATACGCAAGGACAGAAACTACTTAACTCAAGTTAAACTTTCAAGGAAGAATTACCTCCGTATAAAATCCACTAAATTAACTTATCATTTTAGTATCGCGACCTCCGGATAGTATTACTAATTAAATTGCCCGGCCGCCGCAGTCTACTAACTTAGTTAAACACGACTATTGCACTGGTAGATCTAATAAAGAAGTTTTACTGAGATAGTTTTTTTCAAATGACTTCCAATTAACTAATACAATTCGTATAGGCAAAGTTCAGAATGAAAATCTTTCGATCAATAATCACGTAGTCGTAAAACCTCTTTAAATTCAAGTCTTAACAGCCTCTGTGGCGAGGCGGTAGTGAACGGGGCTGTAACGCAGGAGCCGCAGGTTCGATCCTCGCTCAGTGCAAATATTTGTATGCATGAATATGGCTATTTGCTGTGTGTTTCTATGTATTGAAGCATGTTTATCCGCATTCTAGATTCCATAACACAAGCTAGTTAAGCTTACCATGGGTCTAGATAGCGTTTTATAGAATGTTGTGGAATATTTATTTTATTTTTATTCTTTTTAAATAAATAAATATTCTACAACATTCTACACAACTCTATCTAGACCCATGGTAAGCTTTTTTATAGCTGTGTTATGGAATCTAGAATGCGGATTAACATACTTATATACTTTTTGTTGTAAATACATACATATTATACATAGAAACACCCAGACCAATGCAAATAGCCATATTCATGCATACAAATATTTGCACTGAGCGGGAATCGAACCCGCTATTTATCATAAGGCTTCAAAATTTCGTCCATGACTTTGCATGGACGGAATTTTGAAGCAATTAATAGTATATATTATCCTTTTAAATCAGAAAAAGTCAACTTACCTAAAGCACGGGACTTCAAACAGTGACCAGTATATCTAGAACCAAGCGTTTCGGTAGCTCATTCCTATGCCGCACCATTAAGACCTGGAACGCCCTGCCAGCTCACGTGTTTCCTTCTTCCTACAGTCCCGGGTCCTTTATGCGGGATGTGAAAGGGCATCTGATGAGGCCTTCAAGCTGAATGCCACCACTGTTAACATGGTACATGTTAACGATGGTGACCCTCTTTCCGAGACTTTGCCTTTATCTTAACATCAGGCAAGGTGAAGTCAAATTGACGCGTCCTATTACAAAAAAACTAGTTTACAATTCTGGCCAACCGAGCTACCTGAATACGTTCTGACTCTACTTTTATTGGCTTGCCTCGTCCCTCAATCAGTTGGCATATCGGTTTGCAGGTGAGCTTGATTTGGCCCGAGGCTATTGGTGCACCATTCGTGATTTCTCATTCAGCAAACAACAGCTAAGTTTGAATGAATTTTACAGCATTAAGTATGCTAACTATACAAATCGAATACATTCCCCCTGTAAGGGAAAGATCGCGGGTTCGAGTCCCGCCCGAGAAGATTCTTTTTCCCTATGTATTCGATTTGTATAGTTAGCATACTTAATGCTGTAAAATTCATTCAATGATTTGGGCGGAGTTATTAAAAATCAATGTTTACAAAATGATTGTAACATCATTCATTGGTTCCGATAGTTCATAAGAATATCGGTAGATGACTCCATCATCGCCTTGAAAGATGGATAAGAAGGGAAATTTGACTCACATCGGGCGTGTCTCGGTAACCGAGTTGGTCAAGGCATTCCCCTTGTAAGGCATCCCTCTTTTTCCCTATGTATTCGATTTATAACAGCTATGTATTAGGTATACTTTGACTGTAACGGTTCAGAGCTACCCAATTCGTAATGTTATTTTCAAAGACTAGAGAGCATGTTAAACCATAGGTTCCGGTTGCCATATAAATATTGGTATTCATCACGAGTAGATGGAGCCCTCAAAAATCCAACTAGTCTAACTATAGAGCTTCGAAATCACCGTTGGTTGTGGAGGTCAGATGGCCGTCGCTTCACCGAAAATATCGACGTTCAGCCGCATCTTGAACTAGAAAGCTGACCACTACTGAATCAGGAAAAGGCTCAGAGAATAATGAGAATGATGATTTATCATTTTCAACGACTTTAATACTCATATTGAATAATACACTTGTAATGTATGATTTGAGATTGACATGGTCATTACATTCATTGTAAAATACTCGCCGGGATATTTACCATCGGATTCTCGAAAAATATAAGGAAGATGGTAAATATCCCGGCGAGAGTTCTACTATGAAAATACACTTGTACTTTTCCATAGCGTTTAATTTTATTTCTGAATCTGAACGGTTTCGCCTTACGGCATTCTCAAAGGTTAAAATTAAACTGTGGAAAAGTACAAGTGTATTATTCAATATGTGTAGTAGATTTCACCAATTGCCATTAATCTCCAGTATAAACAGGCTTTAATACTCTTTTACATACTCTGCATATACCGTATATTTCTCTTTTTGGATTCACTAGACAAGAAACTATTATTTATGTTTTCAGAAATCCGTCGCCACTTGTGCCGTGCATTAGCTATTCTCAACATCGAGATAAGTTTGCCAGTCCAAAAATTTCACATTCCGTTTATTCAAAGTTTATAGCGAGGGAAATTTAATAATCTCAACAACACCGAGGCAAGTTTGCGTGTTTGTCTTTCTTCTAGTTGTTTTCGGGGGCCCCGGGCTCTGGGGCTCCGTTTAATTCGCCACCCGGGCCATCTGTCGCTGCACTCTCTAACTTAGACCTGTCGACTTTATAATTTTACACGACAAGATAGAACTGTTTCGTTTTTCTACGACGAATTTGAATATTGTTTAGCATTATGTTAAAACTGTGAAGAAAAATGGCAGACTTTAAGCACTTTAATCAATTTAAAGTGTTTGAAGAAAAATAACACTATCTTTGCAACAAGAGGATCACAACTCAAAACTGTAAAATTTCAAATGTGCTCAATCGAGTCCAACTTTCAAAACCTAAGAAGAAAGTGTGCACCAGAATCTTGATACTTAATCAGCTGATGTATCGGCGAAAAGATGACCGAAGGTATACTCATAGGGATATATTAAAATGTGTTGATGTTTCTTATTGAAGTTAAATTCTATTATTGCATTCCTTTTCGTCATCGCAGTCAATAATAGCTATATTTAAAACAATAAATAACGAAGCAATGAACAGTAGTTTAAACTGGTTAATTAACTAGCCATTAAGTGGAATCAAGCCGAAGTACCACAAATATTCACCCAATAAACCTATAACTTCACAACTGTAAAGCAGGAGAACAGTAAAGTACCAACGTTCAGATTATTTAGACCTCTGACACACACAGTTTACCATTAAAACAGAGCTCAGTTTATACTTGACAATAGTTTGGAATTTAGTTGGCGTTGCAACACTAATTACGTATAAAAAAAGCAATTGTTGTTTTTAAAGTGAACTTCCACTGGCTCTTGACCTATATTCTAGTCGGAGAGCTCGTTGCCTAATTAGGTATTTTTAGCATTATGTCCTGGACCGAACTAGCTACTTTGTAAACAGTACTCGCGTTCAGTATTGTTGCGGAAATATTTTAGGTTAACTTTGTAGTTGCAGTAAAACTAAGCTAACTTGAAAAAGTACGCTTTATAACTAGTTTTTTCTTTTTCCCTAATGTTTTTATAATTTTAATAGGACACGTCAATATGACTTCACTCGACCTGATGGTAAGCTGAAGGCAAAGCCTAGGAAAGAAGGTCATCATTGTGCGATTACAGATTCCAACAATGTCACAATAGTGGCCCTTAGCTTGTAGGCTTAGCTTGTTTCACGTCCCGCTTAAAAAAAACTTGGGTATGCAGGAAGAAGAGGTTTGTACATGATTGAAAAATATAGCTATACACCCTTCTAGAGTACAGTCAAGATCAGATCGATGTTGGCTGTTGATGTGTGAGTAAAGGTACTTGATAGTCAAAATAGATCTGATGGCGACTGTACACAGAAGAATGAACATAACGTATGTAGCCAATTAAATATATTATAGAACCAAAGCAAAGGACGGCATGAAGTCTACGAACCTGCATTTTCTTTTTAATCAATCGTAAATGTCAAAGACACGGTGCTTTCAGTGTCGCCTTCGTCGTGTGCAATTAAAAATTGCTTTGTAAGCGGTGCGCGCGTGTGTCCCGGCCTTTACGAGATTAACGCGACGCAACCGACTGTAGGAGCCGCACCTTAATTAAATTTTAAATTTTCGAACGCTCACGTTCATTGTAAAGGATTCTCTTGAGTAGGTTTTTTTTTAGATTTTCGGCCAGTGTTCCTAAATTCATATTTTTTTTACTTTTGAGACGGAAGATTGAGATAGTATTAATAAATGGGCAATATTATAATTTTCCTGTATGCTGATAACTGTTAACTAATGTAAGGGAACGTTCATATCTGACGGAACTTGCGTCGCGTATTTTCGGTCGCGTAACGCCAGAACAGACAAATGTATAAAAAAACACTTGACCGTTCACACTCAACCGATGTTACGTTAGTGCGTCGAGTGTAGTGGTAATTTTTAGATAGTAAAAAAAATGTCAAATAGCGTAATTGTTTGTGATGAATATTACCAGTTTTCGTCACTCACGCATTATAACCACATGTTAACTCCACAACTTAGCACCATGGTCACGTCTCGAAATAATGGTACAAATTGCTCGCGATTGTCTGCGAGTACACAACGAACCAGCGATATTATGAATTGTTGCTATGGACTTGTGGACCACCAGCTTTGTGAGACATATGATTGTCAGTATTAGGGTTCACTAGAAAACGTACTAAAGCGTTTCTCTCTCTTTTAACCTTCTGAGTGTTTTGACTAGGTATTAAATATATTTACATAAATAATTAAATAAAATTAAAATGTATTTTAATATAAACTACCTATTTAGAAATTATACCGAAATATTATTAAAATGTGTCATGAAATTCTTCCGCATCGCGTGCCTCTTAGGTTCCCAGAAGGCTGGCAGCATCGCCACGTTGTATGGCAATGCTTAATCTCTGACCTAAATAATAAATAAATATTCCACAACATTCTACACAACGCTATCCAGACCCATGGTAACCTAGCTAAGCTAGTGAACTAGCTTGTTTTATGGAATCTAGAATGTGAATAAACATACTTAGATACTTTTTTTTGTAAATACATAATAATAAACATATAAACACCCAGACTAATGCAAATAGCTATATTCATGCAAAAATATTTGCACTAAGCGGGGACCGAACCCGCGCCTCCTGCGCAGCAGTCGCGTTCACTACCACCACGCCACAGAGATACATTATATTCACGCCTGTAACTCCCCAAAGGGGAAAGCAGAGGTACATTAATACCTATATTTCTCCAATTATGATTCTCGGTTTCAACTAACAGGGGGCAAGCCTATTGCCATCAAGCAGGCGCTTTGTCGTGGGCTATAATTACTTATTACCCGATAGCCGAAGGAAGGAGGGTAATGTTTTTTAATGTTGGAATTTTGTCATGCTATGTTGAAAATCATTATCATCTGAATCATTGTTTCGTCTTAGGTACTTGGAAGACTGTTACAGGATTGCATACAAGTAGAGGACAATCAGCCATAGCCTCTTTCCGCCATCGTTCCACGCGACAGCAGTTCCACACTCACCATATGGACAGCTGGCGGTACACAACTGTGCGTTTCTCGAGAAACTTTCTGCCTCGCACAACTAAACTGTGGAATGAACTGTCACCAGCGGTATTTCCGAACCAATACGACCTTCAAACCTTAAAGAAAAGAGCGTACTCTATTTTAAAAGGAAGGCAACACACTTGTGACTCCTCTGGTGTTGCGGGTGTCCATGGGCGGCGGTGATCGCTTACCGTCAGGCGATCCGTCTGCTCGTTTGCCTCCCTATTCCATGAAAAAATAGATTGATGCTGACTAGCAAAGATCTTGGTATTAAGATCAAATCATATCGTTTATTGTATTACCGTCCGAACTTATATTATCAGAACAATTAGTCAACAAAAACTAGAAATTTTCCCTTCTAGAACCAAGCGTTTAAGTGACTCATTCCTATGCCGCACCATTAGGACCTTCATCCTACACAGTCCTTTAAGCGGGGCGTGAAAAGGTATCTGATGAGGCCGTCAAGCTGAGTGCCAACACTGCTAGCACGGTACATGTTTACGATAGTGACCCTCTCTCCGAGACTTTGTCTTTAGCTTACCATCAGACGAGGTGAAGTCGAATTGAAGTGTGTTTTACAAAAAAAATTAGGTATTGTCAAGTTCGATTTAATGTTGACTGGACAAACAAAAAAAAAGGAAAATTGAACTCGGATGGGTGGATTTGCGTGTCCGTTGCTCTCAAATAAATCTTTGATGTCGAGTGTGCTTCAAGAATATGTGAAGAGAAATCCTATAAGTTTTGATCATATCAAATTGAAGATTTTGGGTAAGGTCAAGACGAGGTACGTACAGTCAGCGTCATAAATATCTTGACGACGAAATCTCAAAAGGATTTTAAAGCTCTTGTATTAAGAGCAAATCAAAATGCTTTATTGATTTATATGGTATTATTGATTGAACTAACGATGTATCCACACTAATATTATAAATGCGAAAGTAACTCTGTCTGTCTGTCTGTATTTTACGCTTTCACGCCTAAACCATTGAACCGATTTTCATGAAATTTGGTATAGGAGTAGATTAGACCATGAGAAAGGACATAGGCTATGTTTGGTTTCGATAACCGACATCCACGCGGGCACAGCTGTAGGCAAAAGCGTCGATAGCTTAGTGGTTAAGGAGTTGGCCTTACGATCGAGAGGTTCCGGGTTCGATCCTGGCCATTACACTACCGGCGTGAACCCACTCCTAGCACAAGCATTTTAGCTTAGTTGGAGGGGTTAGAGGGAATATTAGTAACTTCGGTTCTAATATTCGTTTTTTTTAAAAAAAAACAAATATCAGAACAATCGGTCATCTGGAAGGGGTTCAAAAAACGAAAATAAGATCATTTTGAGTACTCTGTTCGTCAATATCTTTGATGCTGACTGTACTAACAGCCATCTTTGATTTTTTGTCTCAAATGCCTGTTGACATTTACACTAGCACACGCAGTTTCCCTCGGGAAAGGTTTCAATATTCACAACTATTATTTAGTTGCCGCGTTTTAATGTTGGCCATTGTAATGAATTATTTATTTATTTATTTATTCTTTATGCACAAATATAAAAATAAGTGTACAAAGGCGGACTTAATGCCGTGGGCATTTTCTACCAGTCAACCTTAGGGTGATGCAGAGATTAGTCCAGGTAGGTGCTCGAAATATTGAACTAGTACGGAGTAAATAGGAAACGAAATTAAATACTAATATATTATACATAACTACACAAATACTTCATACTATATACAATTACTTATAATAAACATACTAACATATATAAAAATATACTAATATATATAAACCTACAATATATCAAATATATAGGTACATACGGAAAAATCGTATACTTAAATATTATTCTTCCTAGGGTTCGCTATAAATGAGTCGTACTCTGTTTTTGAATGTGGAGCGATTTGGGGACATTCTGACCTCTAAAGGAAGCGCATTCCAAAGTAGAATGGATTGCACAGAGAAAGAAGAGTGGACAAGGCTTGAGGTGTGAGTGGGACAGTGAAGAAGAAGATTGTTAGAAGATCGCAAATTTTTATCGTGGTTGGAACCGAGCAGGTGCAGATTTGATTTTAAGTAGGCTGGGACGTTGGGCGAATTTAATAATGTGTAGACCAGAGTGACAGCACGTAGACTACGTTGCCGTCGTATCGGTAGCCAACCCAGCTCTGCGCGATGAGCCGAAACGTGGTCATACTTCCTAAGATTGTAGACGAATCGAATGCATTTGTTGAGAAGTCGGTCAAGTTTATTGAGCAGATCTGCATTCAGGTCGAAATAACACACATCACCATAGTCGAAGAGAGGAAAGATTGAAATCTGCATAAGCATTGTCCTGATCTTAGGTGGAAGAAAGTTTTTAAGACGGTAGAGAGTTCTTAGTGTCCCAGTCACCCTCTGGCAAACATTGGTAACTTGAACCCGCCAACTCAGGGTTGAATCAAGGTGTAAACCCAGGATTTTAACACTGAGTGTGACAGGAATGGTTTTCCCATCGAATATAATCACTGGCATGCTCACGTCCTTTAGTTTTCCTAGCATATGACTGCTGCCTATTTTAATGCTCTGGCATTTGTCAGGGTTGACGGCCAGTCCAAACCTGTCACACCAGCCACGTATGAAACCCAAGTCTGCGTTTACTCTGTCAATTGCCACTGAGATATCATCAACAGGGGCCTGACTATACAACTGCAGGTCATCGGCATACAGGTGACACGAACATTGAAGATCGGAGGTTATGAAATTAATAAATATAGAGAAAAGAAGAGGAGAAAGTATACCGCCTTGAGGGACCCCAGAGTCAAGATTGCACCAGCTCGATGACATCTCGTCGGCACAAACCGCCTGCTGGCGCCCCTGAAGATATGAAGAGAACCAATCCAGATCATCGGATGAGATTTTGATATGGGCAAGAATTGACAAAAGTATGTCGTGGTTCACACAGTTAAAAGCATTAGAAAAGTCTACTAAGACCATCACAGTAGCCATAGTTTTCTCCATACCCTCCCTGATGTCACAGGTTACCTTAAGAAGTGCAGAGGTAGTGCTGTGTTCTGGCCGGAATCCCGATTGCAGAGGACTCAGTATCCCATTGTGATGTACAAAATTAGACAGCTGTTTATGCACGCATACCTCCATCACTTTGGATAGGAAGGGTAGGATAGAGATCGGACGGAAGTGGTTTGGAAGAGAGGGATTTGAAATTTTGGGAAGAGGGCGGACGTTAAAAATGATTTTAATTCCTTGGTTTTCCTTCCTTCCATGCATTCCTTCCAAGCATGGTTCAGATATTATTATTGGGTACACATCTTTAGTGTGGACAACAATATTATTTAAATCAATATAACAATTTTATGTGCTCTTTATACTTACCTTAGTTTTAAGATCATTTGTGACATTATCGTCCAGATATTTCTGACGCTGCCTTAGTCAGATCCCTGATCAAGACAAAACATAGCTCTACTATTATCTTAATATGACCTAACATGACCTAATATGACCTAATATGACCTAATATGACCTCAAAAGACCGATCGGGCTCAGGGGTTATAAAACTTTTAAATAAACTACAAGTTTAATCAACATTTTTATAGACTTGCCTCATTTTAATGAGACCATAAAATGCTTGATTAAAATTAGTACTATAGATCTTTATTGCGATACTCGAGAATATTCGTTCTTTTTATGAAGACCGTAAAATTGCCTATTACCTATAGGGATTCTGTCTATTATACATTCATAAATATTAGTCAAAGTTGCCTGGAATATATTGTTTTTTTTACAAGTCTACGTGTTGTATGATAGATTAAAGGTAATATGTAAATCTAACATTCCAACACTATTGTAGATAAGTATACCTTAGACTAAAGAAATAACATAGACGGAACCATATTATATAATAGGTAGTATCTTGAATCTAGGGGCCTTATTGGAACTTGGAGGTCAGGCAGCAGTCGCTCCCGTAAATGTCAACCAAACCTATTTATGCTGAGGCTAGTAGACCCGGGTTCCAAATTTAAATTTTGTATGCAACCGAGACACTTAGGCTTAGTTGCACCATACCACCTGCTTAAGTAAGAGGCTTACGTCAAATTTAACATTAACAGTAACAATGACTCTTACAGTTTCTGCTAAATGTGTTGCATCAGTGTACTTAGTAGCTCGGTTAAAGTTATCAGGGTTGCAAGTCAAATGAGACGTTATTTACGTCAAATTCCTTCTGGGTTTTTTTTTAATCGTGGTAATACTACACGTTAGCTGTCATTTCTTATGTCGATCAGTTGAGATAGCAAATCAAACTCCTTCGTCTTATACTTTTTGACAGATTTTAATCAATTTAACGTTAACAATGACAATAAACGGCCGACCGTGGCTGGTTACGGCTAGCGTCAAGTATTGACGTCATATTAACTGTTATCAAGTGTTGCAATCTATTTTGTACCTGACCGGTACTTTAACAGCACTGTTAATGTTAAAGCAAGATGAATAAGATAAAAATTGCTGAATATAACATACGGAACTATATATCTTGAGGCACGTCACTATCCTCCCAAATCGACGTCCTATTGTTTCGCAAACACTGTTATTATTAAACCTTTTGATTTCTTGTTTTGTGCCGTACTGCCCATACCCCTATAACTACGCCGTTGTATTAATGTTAGCGGTTGAACAACTGTGGTACTTGTATTTAAATATTTTTGTACGACTAAGGTAGAAAATAAGTATTCAGAACACCTGATGACAACAGATTACTATGAAGGTGGAAAGTAGCTGGAGTAACGTTCGTATGAAATGGTCCCCGTTTACTGTAAAGAAGAAAATATGCTTTTTTATGGACACATGAAAAAAAATATATATATAAAAGGTTGTTTGAGCTTCAAAAGGTCACTATCTTAGCATGAATGCTGCTCATCATATGAAAATTACATGATATGCAGTACTGGCCCTCGATTCTACTAAAGCTAAACCACGGTGGTGGCGCAGTCACTGCAAAAAATAACTTGAGTTTTAGACTTTATTTCTATACGTCTTAAGTTCAAAATGAAATGAAAACAGTTTAGTTACACTTTTTCAATTACTCTGCAAAAAGTTATATAATTGCATCGCTTCAAATTTTATTATTTAATGCCGTTTTTGCAGTGGTAGTGGCACCACTGTGGTTTGGCTTTAGCAGAATCGAGGCCCCGGTTCGTTATGGTGCCTTTACGAAGACGTCACAAACGTGTACACTGTATGACTATTTTATTTTTGATTGGACAAAATATTAGTCTCATTAAATTATTATTATGGAAGTCAATAATCATGTACTTAGGTACCTTTTGAATGTGGATTTCACTCACATTTTAATCCAAAATTGGTTTTATTGAAGCGTTTTGTGCTTAAAACAGCGTGGTAGTAAATATAACCAATAGAAATGGACCAATAACTGACATTTAACAGAACGACCACCCCGTTTTAAAACACTGACGTCATCAACAGACTCCAACTCTGAATAAATCCATCAAATGTCATCGGCCATTCAATCATTTGAAAACGGAACAAAATATTTATTAAACACCAAAATTCAAACTAAGAACTCGGGAGGCCTCTCGGTCCGCGTAACCCGTAAATTGCGAGCGCGGTCCCAGAGGCCGGAACTCTTAAAACTCAGTCGAAAACTTTCGACTCACTGAATATATTTTCTTCCACGCCTTATTAATAAAGACTGGGTGATTAGTAACTTTTGATTCCGACTTTCCGGGCCTGCGATGAGGAGCAATTATTCGACATATTGATTTATTGTTCTACTCTCCTAAAGTTTGAGACGAATCGTCTTTAGTAGGGAAACATACGGGTCTAAAATGGGGACAAATTTTGAACGTCGCGTTCAGTCACGCTTGAGTAATTTTGTAATTATTTTTAAATCAGAGACCAAAAATGGCACACTTATCACCTATTTTGAACAAAAAATGTATAAAATAACAAAAATGTGAATTTATTTTACGCTAACTGGTTAACCGTGGCTCCGCCCGAATGTCAGTTATGGCGACCAAACATAGCCTGTCATGGTCTATAACTTTATCACCTATATCTCGTCTTTCTCATGGTCTGATCTACCCATATACCAAATTTCGTCAAAATTGCTTCAGTGTTTTACGCGTGAATACGTAACAGACACACAGACAGAGTTACTTTCACATTTATTATAATTAGTACGGATAGCCATCCTTTTTAAGCACAACTTACACTATTACAATATATTTTTTTGGCGGAATGTATATGAACGAACAACTGTCATCTGAGCCGCAAGGAAAAGGCTGCACCGGAGTCTCATTCGTCTATCAATAGACTGTCTTTGCAGTTAGCTATGCTATGTCTAACTTGTATTATACACTCATTCACATAACAAAAATGTGATTGTTATAAAAAGTTTTCTATGATGTTATGACTATTAAAAACCGAAACCCAAAAAATATTTTCCAAGCTTAACAGTGCTGAATTTTAGAACAACGTTCCCGCCAATATTACAAAGGCTGTATGTTTACACACTTACAAAGTTTCTCATCGACCCTTAGTAGAGACGGTGATTTCGCTCGTATAAAATATTGGTAGACGCTTTAATAACTTTCCCTGATATGGAGTTTGCTATCAGCTCCCATGATATGGCACGTTCTGCCCCCGGCGTGTGATACTTTTTTGAGTGTTTTGATAACTTGTCTCACTTTATTACTTGAAAAGGTTTGCACTGTTTTTGGAGGGGAGTTCGTTTGTTATCTATGGCTTGTATCAGCTTTGTCCTGCAGCGACTTAATTTGTTTTCTTATGAAACAAATGATGATTATAATCAATGCTACTGACTGGAAGACTACCGAGGTTTCCTGCCAGAATAGAATTTAGAATAGAATAGATTTTATATAAATACATCGATGAATGTCATAAACGTCACACACGTCAAAATACCTGTCAATTTGTAAAATTCTAATTATATTCTACTTGTCTATGGAGATTGGACTCCTATTATATCTCAGAAGAGCAAATCAGAGTTGTTTTGTATGTTGATCTATTTCCATATATCTTACAATACATTTCAGTTAGTCACAAAAATATCTAAGCTTCGTAAATAAAAAGACCATTGTCTTAAAAATGAAAGAACGTTGTGTCTGTCCGAGAAACCTAATGTTTTGAAATGAAAAAGCTTTGACGATATTTTCATAAATCAAACTTCTCAACATGTTATTGTGAAGATTGTTTCTTTTTGTCTACTTAAGTGGAACAATATTATTTTTGTTATAATAATATCAACAATTTTAATAAAAATACAAAAGGAACGCTCTCATAGGACTTCAATTTTTTTATGCACTTTGATTATAAATAAAATATGAAATGATTAAAAATAGAAATGAAGACATGCTATAGGTATGTTGAATATCTTAAAAAAATAATATTGTGGCACATAGGCGTTTGAGGGTTTGATTGTTTATTTTTTATTTTTTCCAGTAACGTTTGTTTTGTAATCTCAGTCGAATTAACTCTCCTAAGCTATGACAAATCGCTAGTGTTCTGAGTGGGTTCACGACGGTTACATAATGTCCAAGATTAAAAAAAACAAATTCTGAAAATTTTAAAATAAGAATCTTGTTTGAGAGCAGTCAACCTTTCACACTTAGAACCAAAAAAATCTAACAATAGGTACATAAGACCTGCCTTTACAAGTGCATAGTGTTGTGAAGAACAATGCAACATTTACATTATCTATTCAAGACATCGCGGGTCAACGGGGCTCACAAAAGGAGCACGAACTCACAAAATATTAATATTTTTCAACTTGCCCCACAATGTACTATGAAATGACAGGCTCTTTAAACTCAGAATATATTTGTTTATGTTTTGTATTTGTTAATTTTTTGTAGTTATTTTGTTATAATTGTTTTTTTTATGGTTAAGCTATTTCGTTTCACAAAGAGTGAAACGAAACACTTTTATGTCTGAATGTGTAAAAGTTGTTTCTAATGAATTTCAATTCATTGAATCTGGTAACCTAGACAAGTAATTTAGTGTTAAATTTATTTTTTAAATTTCAAGTGAGTTTTTATTAAAATTTGTATTTTTTTTTGTTAAATTACCAAAATAGAAAAAATCAGCACAAGTGGCCTTTAAGCTCTTAATACCAGAGGTTATGTACTACAGCTTTTCAGTCGACGCGTGTGGTTTTAGTCGGTTCGATTCCAACACAAACTCCCCCTGCGTATCCGATGAGATTTCGGCCTTTAAAAAGAGTATATTTATTTTACTTAAGAGTATATATTGTAACTTGACCTCGACTCACCGAGTGCACTTTGAAACTTTTTCTTTCTTTTTTTTTATTTTTTTTTTACAAACTGAAGCTGTGATTGCGACCAGATAATGAAGAGAGTTTTCTAGTAAAACTGACTGACAGGGAGGACGGCAGTATCAAAGTTTTCCGATGAGTGTATATAAAATAGAAGCAGGACGGCATTATGTTTTCACAATATGAAAGTTACATAATAAAAAAAGTAAACAATTTATTACAGTTTAACCCTGCTAAAGCGATATTTGGTTTTAAAAATATTAATCTCCGCGTCCTCGCTCCCGGTGGCGACAACTAAAATATGATTTGAGTCCAAAGTGAATACAAAATGAGAAACAAAATTGGAGTTTTCTCTTCTCGACTAAGAATGGAATAAAACCGTGCAATAGCAGTTTTACTTTAATATTTCTCTGGTGTGTCAAACGGTTTTTAACTCTGGAAAGCTATTTTCCATTTTATGCTTCTATAGTTATGTTGATATTTTGTAAGTAAAATGCAAGCTGTGCACGGCTTATATTATTGATAATATTCCTAACTTTTAAACTCTCGCGTTCCATGATATCATTATACAAAAATAGCAACCTGTTCGAAGCGTTACGTAATTATGTTAGAAATTCGGAATGGATCTGTATGCCAAAATATAATAGAATGATGCTCTACTTTATACCTCATGAATAGATTTCTGTAATATACAATAAATAAATTATAATAGGAATTAAAAGGGGAAAAGAGAGGAAAAAAATAGTTTTCAATGCTTTACGTCGGCGTCGTAACTCACACAGGTGGAGCCACCGGCTATAACTAGTAAATTATGAAATGAAAATTTTGCACCAATTTCAAGTTTTGTGGTCCGTAAAATGTTCGCATGAAACTAGTTTCTCTTTCAGTAAATATTTTATTTATTTATTTATTTATTTTTAATCTTTATGCACAAAATATATGTACAAAGGCGGGCTTAATGCCGTGGGCATTTTCTCCCAGTCAACCTTTGGGTGATGCAGAGATTTGTCAAAGTAGGTGTTCGAAGTATTGATCTAATAGGTACTTACGGTATAAATAATAAACATACAAACATACAAACATACAAACATACAAACATACAAACATACAAACATACAAACATACAAACATACAAACATACAAACATACAAACATACAAACATACAAACATACAAACATACAAACATACAAACATACAAACATACAAACATACAAACATACAAACATACAAACATACAAACATACAAACATACAAACATACAAACATACAAACATACAAACATACAAACATACAAACATACAAACATACAAACATACAAACATACAAACATACAAACATACAAACATACAAACATACAAACATACAAACATACAAACATACAAACATACAAACATACAAACATACAAACATACAAACATACAAACATACAAACATACAAACATACAAACATACAAACATACAAACATACAAACATACAAACATACAAACATACAAACATACAAACATACAAACATACAAACATACAAACATACAAACATACAAACATACAAACATACAAACATACAAACATACAAACATACAAACATACAAACATACAAACATACAAACATACAAACATACAAACATACAAACATACAAACATACAAACATACAAACATACAAACATACAAACATACAAACATACAAACATACAAACATACAAACATACAAACATACAAACATACAAACATACAAACATACAAACAGTAAATAACAGTAAATATAAATACAGTAAACATAAATATATCAACTAATTCTATTGTAGTCGCAACTAATTGTAAAATTTAAAAATAATATTGTGTTAAAATAGCTTCGCATTAATATTAAAAAACCTAGGCTACTTTTTTATCTGTGAATAAGTTCATGTGGTCAGTGTTCTCAAAAATTCAAAATAAATGTATAAACCTAAGTTAATCCAATTACCAAGCTTTACCTGGGGTATAAACTATAGGTACTTTAACTAAAATACTTTTAATACCCATTCAAAATTTAAGCTTTTAATTATTATATTTGATCAGTTTTATGTAGTTACTTGTTGTGACTTTGTAAAAAGGTCAGACAGATCGTACCTCTATTATATTAAATTCGGAAAATACAATATCAATATTATTTTCAGCATAATTGATAGGTAATTAAAAGATTTTGAAATAATTTTCAAATCGCTAACCTAAGAACTTGTTAATTTGTTAAAATATAATTTTATTAACTTTATTCTTTGTTGAGGTTCCATGCAGTGGTCAAACAGGTCATCTTGCTCCATGAACGAATGAAAAGTAACAAATGGAGGGATGTGTTTACCTCTATGATCAAGATTCAAATACAAAAAATTAATAGACTAATATTAATCCTAAGTATTATCCTGTGCGACATGGCATCAGTATTTTCACGTAGGCAGACCCCATGCTACAGCTAGTAAAAATATTTTACAAATCTATTATGAACTATCCTAAAAAAATAACTGTAAGTATAAAAATAGTCGTGACAAATAGATGCAAGTAGCACACTAATTACCTGTTTCGTTCGACCCGCCCGGCCTCCGGCGGCAGCAGAAGGGTTAAGCCTGGTAATTTATTACATGTCTTTTTTTTCACGCTTCCTTTTCTATAACAGTTCGAATTTTAAAACATCAACATTTTAAAATTGGAGCTACTGGTATCGTGAAATTTTACACGAGTATTTTCACATTGAAATAATTACATTTTTGATTATATCGCTGGGTAATATTTGTAATATTATCTCTATTACGTTTGGGTTGTTTTAAACAACCCAGACTCAGCTTCAGATATAGGCTCGAGTCAACAATAGTGCCCGGAATATTATGGCAATAGGCTCACCCCTATTACATGGGACTGACTACTAATTATTGATGAAATGTGGGTTTAATTCACCTCTGCCTAACCCTTCAGGGATAAAGGCGTGATTATATGTATGTATGTATTTTTTGTAATCCCTGAAAAGGTATGTTCGCTTTTTTTTTTCAATTTGACTTCACCTCGCCTGATGGTAAGCTAAAGGCAAAGTCTTGGAAAGAGGGTCACCATCGTAAACATGTACCATGTTAACAGTGGTGGCACTCAGTTTGACGGCCTCATTAGATGCCTTTTCACGCTCCGCCCAAAGGACCCGGCTGTAGAAAGAAGGAAACACTGTAGGTTGTATAAAATATGGTACCCAAAGCTGTAATGGTAAGCAAGGCGGAGAAGCGAATTATGTATTTATATTTTTTTTTATTATTAGCACTGAAGTTCCTTAATAGCTACGAAACAACAAAATACTTTAGACATACAGAACAAAGTTACTGTTTTGTCCTTAGTACATAACTTAACATAACATAAACTCACGCCTGTATTCCCCGAAGGGGTAGGCAGAGGTGCTAGCACCCACATTTCGCCAGTTTATGTTTAGGTCCCAATGTAATAGGTGGCGAGCCATTAACCGGGCACATATAAACCTGCGATAAATACACACATAACTTCGAAAAGCATCAAAAAGTCATTGGTGTGTGCTATGGTAAACCTGGGATCGAACCCGAGACCTCGTCTCAGCAGTCCATTACCCAAACCACTAGGCTACCGCAGTTATTAATATAGTATAGGTATTAATAGTAACAAAAATGACATCTATCCAAAGGAAGCAATAAAATCTAACACTTTACTCTCCGCCCAACCAAATTGATTCATTTAGAACAACAACAGCGTGTCACCAAAGTATTTTGAAAAGAGAACACCATAAAAGTCACTGGATACTAATATTTTAATATTCTTTATACGAAACAATAATAAATATAACCCTGTAACTGTCATACGCGTGTCGTAACCTAAAGGAACGAAAATAATCGGCGCGGAAACGGTGTGATTTGTTATGACTGCATCATAATAAATGTATGACAGTTTATAATCAGTTCGACCAAAATAATAAATTTGATGTGAGTTTAGGGTTAATTGGTCGGTTACAAAATAATATAGAGTAATATGAAATAAACCACTTTTTACCTTTAGACTTTCACCATGATTCGGGTATTTTGAGATAACTTATACTTCAAACTATGTGACAACTAACATCATGAGTCACACCGCGATCATGGCTGCTGCAAAGCGCCGAAACGTCGGTTTAAAAGTAAATAATAACAAATATATCGCGATAGAATCCGTAAAAAGTGGTTTAATTTCAATGAGTGACATATGTGCGTAAACTTTAGGAAATATAATATAGCAATAAATAATCTTTATTCCAGACCATAGCAGTCTATAAAGGGTTAGTAATGAGAACTTATAAACACTATTTTACCAATTTTATACCCTGTTGGAATATCGAGGATGCCCCCAGTCCAGTGTCTTATAGTCAGAGTATTCTTCATAGATAGAGCAATAGACTTATTGTCTATCACATCACTACATAGTATAAAAAAATTCGCTGTCACTGTCTGTCCATTCCTATATATACTTAAATCTTTAAAAGTACGCAACGGATTTTGAAGTATTTTTTTTTTAATAATAGAGTGGTTCAACAGAGTAGAGGGTGCAGCAGGAATCCCGTTGACGCCACACGGGCGGAAAAAAAAATAGCAGTACCTACGAAGTTCTCCAGGTCAGTTAGTTATATACATGCAAATCGAATATATAGGGAAAAATTGAACTTTTCGGGCGGTTCTCGAACCCGGGATCTATCCCTTACCCCTGTAAGGGATAGATCGCGGGTTCGAGTCCCGCCCGAAAAGTTTAATTTTTCCCTATGTATTCGATTTGTATAGTTAGCATACTTAATGCTTCTCAAATTATGCAGTTTATTATACTGTTATATAATATGTTGCTATCCAATATCTTGATAGATGGGGACCCTGTGGTCCCCACAACCCGAAGGGGGCCATCTCGAAAGAGATGGTCCTGGGTCTGCCGGGGTGCGAGAGATATGCTTTTCGCAATCTCACCTCCGGCAACCAAGGACCCAAGATGGCTTGCGTTTTAATCGGTTCGAGTCCGACATAACCACCTCCACCGGCTCCGTGGGGGTGGTATCCGTGGGAATTTATCGCACGATAAAACAAAACAAAAACCAATATCTTGATCCAGTATTGTTCTTATTTCATTAATATTGGCACAAATCGTAAATCTCTCTTGTATCAATATATTTATCGTAGCTCTCATTGAATGGAGAAGGTCGTGGGTTCAAATCACGTTCCCGATGTGGACTTTTTCCGATTTATAGAAAAAGGTTAGCATTTTAATTGCTTGAAAATTTCATTCATGTGTAATGGAATTGACTTAATACGGCACCCACTGTAAAGCTAACCCTCAGATGTTTAAAAAAAAAACAATCAAGTCTGAGTGCGTGTTAGACTCATGCTCTGGGGATTGTGATGGAGGATTTATTCTTCATATTTTTATAATAATGTTTCAAAGCGAATTATTTTTTATAGATTGAATACTTTTTTTTTTCATAACTACAGCGGTAAGTAGCACATGAACTTTTTTAGAAACGAGTTTTTTTTAATGACATTTTTATAGTATTTATAATAAATGCTAACTTTTAAATTCGAACTCAAGTGGGACTTGAACCCACGACCTTTCCCTTACAGTACAGGGGGATGTTCTTCCAACTGAGCTATTGAGTCACACCTGAATCCCTTCAAATTTTCCTTCTCTATAAATCCGTCTTTAAGGGCGACAGTGGAGCCATCTACCAACTTTCTTACGAACTGTTGGAACCAATGAAAGATTTTTTTTCAACAATTTTTAAACATTGATTTTTGATGACTCCGCCCAAATATGTGATTAAAATGTTTAAAGCATTTATTATGCTAACTTTTAAATTCTAAATACATCGGGAAAAAGAAGAATTATCAATACTCGGAATAAATACAGTATTTGATACCTTTGTCCTTCAATCAATTAAAAACAGAATGTACTTCAAAGGCATTCTTTCCAATTGAAGATATTTACACAGAATAAATATGATTACTATTTATTATGATTTATTTATGTTGATTGATGGTACTTGGTGGAATTTATTGTTACACATATTGAGAACACTTCGTAGTTTTTACGAATTAGAACATACAAAACCTTTGCTAAATGTAAACCTTTGAGAAGGCCGTAAGGCGAAACCGGTCAGGTTCAATATAATAAATACTGTGGAAAAAGTACAAGTGTTCTCAATATGTGTAAATATGATTACTAAACAGCAATTTTTATTCCAAATAAAAATTTAGTAGGTACTAAAATATTTATTTTACTAGCTGTTGCCCGGACTGTTCTTGGTAACTTGATGTGTTGTTAGGGCACCCAAAACCCCCCAGATTATAATGTTGGGCGAAAATCAATACTTTTCGAGATAATTGTTTTTTGTTTCCTTATTGACCCAAGTCAGCCTTCCAGTACGAATTAAAGAAAAAGATTTGGCCCTGTGGGAATTATTCTAAGTAATTTATTTACTTTAAGTACTATATAATAGTAATTAACAACTTAAAAATAAAAACCCTTTAAAATGAATAAAATAAAATTACGAACATACAGTTGTACTTCTAAACTACCGCTTGTCCTTTTCAATCCAAACATGTTCGAACACAGCTAATCACACCAAACATTGAACACCAATCAAACATACATTGCCTGTCGTATTCGCACACGTCAGCTTTTACCGTCAACCGGGCCGGCAATACGCAACATGTCGGTCGTAAATCTCGCTTGACTCGACGAAGATCGATTGTGACGGCTCTGTGTTGCAACAGGCGAGTTTGGTGTTAGCCGGGTATTAATTAATGTATGACCTAAGATTTTGGTGTGTGTAGCCAATACAACGATTAAAATCAGGCTTTCGACACGATCCTTATTCGTAACTGTTTACAATCAAGGCTAATACTTTGATCGCAACTGGTTATGAAACATGGTTACGATGGCGGCCGAAAAAGTTTTTTTCATTATGAATATTATACATAACTGTGGAGCTTCTTCTTCTTGATTCACTATTAAGTATTATTCAATATAACGAATTCAATTATCCTTTTGTTTTATTAGTGTTTAGTAACTTCTGTTGCTAATTGTACCTACATCGTTCATTCGCGAATGCATGTAAAGCATGAATTTATAAAAATAAATGAAAACGGTAAGTACCGTTAGTTAAAAGTTAAATCGCTGAAAGTCCTTTATCTAATACAATTTGATATTATAAAAATACAGATAAAAATCACCATGATATAAATCGTTTCTCACATCATTTAGAATCATTTTTCTATGAAAACCCAAAGTGTGTCTTACAACCTTTTTCCTTCCATCCATCGATATAATACCTAAGATATTTTCCCTCCAAAACCACACAGAACATACCTGAGTAACCAGCTCTCAAAACCAGCGCCCTCTTTCGTCCCTAAACTGAATTGTAAACGTAGGTCGCATATCATAAAACGCCAATTGCTTCGGTACAAAATATTCTGTTTACAATACGTACAGTCAGCAACAGAACTATCTAGACGAGCAAAGTACACAGAATCATCTAATTCCTTGGTTTTCCTACCTTCCTGTTAACGGATTATTGTGATACTAGCCTTTGCGTAGATGTCGGTTATCGTGATCAAACATAGCCTATGTCCTTTCTCAAGGTCCAATTTAGCACTTATACCAAATTTCATCAAAATCGGTTCAGTGTTGTAGTCGTGAAAGCGTAACATACAGACAGAAAGGCAGACAGACGTAATTACTTTCGCATTTATAATAATTATACTAGCTTTTGCCCGGAGCTCCGCCCGCGTGGATGTCGGTTTTCCCGACCAAACATAGCCTATGTCCTTGCTCAAGGTCTAACCTATCCCTATACCAAATTTCATAAATATCGGTTCAGTGGTTTAGGCGTGAAAGCGTAACATACAGACAGACAGGCAGACAGATAGACGTAATTACTTCCGCATTTATAATAATTATTAGTATGGATACCTATGGATTTGGTACACACTTTTTTATTTCAGCCAATAATACAATTTAAATTAGTCAAACTTTGGGAGTCCAAATCGTTCTGATGCTGAGTGTACATACGTTCCGATCTCTAGAATATTTTAAAATTTCACGTGCGGTGACAATTTGCGAGGGAAATCTTGAATCTAAAATTTTTCAGGTCGAATGGTGAATCAGAAATTTATATTCGTATATCAAAATATTTTATGACTTTGATATGTTTGTGAGTAAAAATATATTTAATATTTTACGAGTTTTACGAACAATATACCTAGTTCAGTCGATGAAAAAGTAAGTGCTTGTTCGTATAACATTTTTATACGGTGAATTCAGAATGATTTTCTAAAAATTCTAGTTATGTAATATAATATGATACTTTACTTCAAATATTAATAGGTACTAAAAATTCTATAATTTTCTTGTAATACTGATCCCGTTCTAGCCTATGTGCTATACCTAACAATAAAATCCTATCCACTCTGCTGTGCACTTGGCTCTGCCCTCTATCACTCTAATGCTTGCTGGAAGAAAACTGAACATTCAATTATGCTCGCATTTGTACAAAAATTTCCTTTCATTTTTTTAATGTAAAATGATTTGTGTGTACAATAAAGAATATATGAATATGAATAAAATCTATCTTTGTTCCATTCAGACGTTCGGACGTGATTGAGTCATAGACATCCACACTTCCATTATTACCTACAAAACTTCTTCGTAATATATATAACCAACTAGCCTTTCCCCACGGCTCCACCCACTTCTTCTTCGAGTCAAAAAAGTATAATTAGCCTGTGTCAATGTCTCATTCCCAATTTTATCCAAATTCGTTTAGCAGTGCCAACATAATTAAATAACAAAATATTCATCCATTTAATCAAGATTACTAAACTTCTACATAATAATAACAACACGCAGTAGACATTACATAACCCTCTTTCGCTCTAGTTAAAATATCATTAAAACTGAAAGACACTGCAGCAGCGAGGTGTTAATCCAGTATTAACCCTTCAAAGTTGACAATTTCTACGAGTCGGATCGAAATGGCATCGGAATAAAGGCGCTGGCTAAAGCCTGATGGTAAATTGAAACCGGCCTCCGGTTTGATTCGCACACCGGTCACGGCCGGACACCGACTTGTAGTGGCAGCAGATTAAGATTAGATATGATCACAAAAATTTCTAATTTTCAAAGCATAAAAAAATAAAAATGCTATCAGAATCTGATGCTGTAGTCGTTTCGGAGTGAAATATTTTAGGCACGGCAAATCGTCTGGAAGTATTGAATTGGTGTAAAAAAAATGCCGTTAACCTATAATTTATTCCAATACATGATAAAAAAAAAACACTTTTGTGTCAATCAGCACTGCCGAACGTAGGAAAATAGCTTTTATTTAGATACGGTTATTGAGTAGCGCAAACGATACTGCCGGCAGAGCAGGTGAAATTAGTATGAGTTGCGAGGATCTTTATGGAACCAAATATTCCATACACCTGTAATGCTGACTACACACTAAAAAATCTATAAATTAAATACTAAACGGTACCCAATGTACTTGGAAAAAATACATCTTAAAATGTATGGATCAAAAAACCCTGAGAGAAGCGTCTACCTACTGGTGTAGGGCGAGACCCTCAGCGACATCTGTTATTGAATAACGAAACAAAAAGTAAGAGTATCTAAAGTTCTTGTATTTGCATAGTCAATAACTACTCAGATAAAGATCTAACTTTTTTCCACCAGTATTTTTAAATTGTGTGTGTTTACAGTATTGAAAAAAAATATTGAGAGTATGAGCAGACGTGAAATGGTGAGATGGATCTGTTGTGAAGTAGAGAGGCACTCACTATAAAACACTGCAAAAATAATAGAAAGTTAGTTAAAAGTTAGTTTTTTTTTGTACATTTACCCAGTTTTAACCAGCAACCAATGCAGGTTTCAAAAAATGCCAGGTTAGTTAAGGTTTTATAGGGTCTACCATATGTAAGTGACAACCCCAATATTACAGGCGTTAAAAAGTGACGGTGAACACTTTCAAACAGGTATACTTATTATTCACTACAGTTAATATAAGCACCAAAGGTCTCAGTAACCACCTAGATAAACGAGTTAAGCACTAAATATACTAATTTGGCAATAAAGTTAAAAAAAAATACATTGTGCAGCGATTTAATATTCGCAAAGCTATTGAATGGCACAATCGATGCAGCTTAGCTATTCCGAAGCTTAACATTGTAGATTTTGTTCTATTGTGTCAACATTGAACATGCTGTCGGTACGGCCATGTCGGACGGTGTCCGGCGGGGACGAATTGGCATGCATTGCGCCCCGGCTTTTTACATGCCTATTCCGAACTCTGTGATGTATCTGCAAGTTGTAAGTGGTAGCGTTTTAATGTGACTTCCTAGTTATTTTTTTACAACTTTTCTTGGATCTTCATTCTAGGCATTTAAGAGAATTCCAAATTCAAAAGGCACTACAAAGAAATGCATGAAATGAACAAACAATAAGGTATTCATTAATAACAATAATAACTTTCAGTCAGCCTGTGACCACGGCCGGTGTAACCTGGTCGAAACGTCAGGCAAATCAAAGGTACGTATGTGCCTATACCATGATCGCCTTAATTCCCGTTAACATTATTGTCAAGGTAGGTCTTCTTCCAAGGTAGAGTAAATTCTCCGCGCAGTCATTTTTCGAAATATAATAAATAGAACCTAAAGAACGAGTCTAATAGACTTAATACAAGTGTGAGCAATAAATTGACAAAGTTTTATGACAATCGAATGAGCTGCAGTAGAGCCAGCCCAATACATTAATCAATCGCTTAAAACAGAATGATGGTGAAAAAATATTCGTTATCAGGAAAATTATTGTCTTTACATTTTAAAATGTCTGTACATTTTATGTTTTCTGAGAAATATACGGAATACACAGATTCGTGATTCGGCAGAAGCTGACAGATAAATAAATAAATATATAATATTCCACAACATTCTACACAACGCTATCCAGCCCCATGGTAAGCTTTACTAGCTTGTGTTATGGAATTTAGAATGCGGATAAACATATAATATACATTTTTTTTTCTTCTTTTTTGTTTTTTTTTTTTGTAAATACATACAAATTAACCATAGAAACACCCAGACCAATGCAAATTCATGCATACAATTTTTTACACTGACTGATCGAATCAGAGCGGCGCCTCCTGCGTAGCAGTCGCATTCACTACCGCCACGCCACAGAGGACAGAGATACGTGGATTGGACAGATTTTTGGACTCAACGGATTTGCTATACAGCAATAAGTAAATTGAATGTTATTTGCCATTAATTCATCCGCTATCTCTTATACATTGCGGTGCCCCCTACCAAAACGACCAATAACGTAATAGGCACGTTCACTAAAAACGATAACTGTATCTCTTCTATTTATCCGAAGGACTATGTGTTGTTGCACCCCGGGCCTTTATAACGGCATTTAAGGACGAATATCTATAAGAATCACATTTTGAATAAATTTGAGGATAGCCTGGTGTTTATGGGGCTCTATTAAGGTTTTTAGGGCGCAGATCACCTGCATGCTGCATTGCGTGGCAGCCAAGACTGTAGTTTTGGAAATTGGTAAGACACTATTTGAGAAATTTATGGCTGTTAAAATGAGAAATTTATAGCCACTCGTATTATTATATTTCTTGTCGTGAATTTAAAACCTTCAACTGCTACGTCAGTATTTTTACGTATGAAATATGTTTATTTACACTTTCAGTACACCGTGATCAATCCGCAAAATATTTCTAAAGTGCTCATTTTGCGAACTGCACATTCTGCGAATTGTCCATTCTGCGAAGTGTCTGCGAAGTGCCCATTTTAAGAAGTGAGCCAAATGCGAAATGCTCGTATTTTGTCGATTACACATTTTGCGTTTTTTTTTTATAGGACACGTCAATTTGACTTCACCTCGCCTGATGTTAAGCTAAAGGCAAAGTCTCGGAGAGAGGGTCACCATCGCAAACATGTACCATGTTAACAGTGGTGGCACTCAGCTTGACGGCCTCGTTAGATGCCTTTTCACGCCCCGCTTAAAGGACCCGGGACTGTAGGAAGAAGGTAACACATGAGCTGGCAGGGAGTTCCAGGTCTTTGTCGTGCGGCCTAGGAATGAGTCACTGAACGTGTCGTCCATTCTGCGAAGTGCCCATTTTAATAAGTGAGCTAAATACGAAATGCTCGTTTTTTGTCATTATTAATAAAAACTGTAAACATGGTAAATATCCCGGTGAGTGTTACACTATTAATGTTTATTTACATTAGTGTGAGATTTTGTTTCAAGTCATAATAATGTATCTACAAAATATGAATTTTTAGTTATCTTTGAAAAATTAAAATATCCCTAGACACTTTCGAAGTATTACATATGCCAATATTGTTCAAAATTCTAGACCGTATCAGAACAAAGGCCAATCTAAGCGACTACAATTCCCAGTTCATTCACAGTCTAGACCAATACCTATAAGTAAATACTACTGCTTCTGTCTTTTAAGCCTCAGTCAACCAATTTGTGAGATATATAAAGTATTTTCTGTTCAATTGAAATAAAACTCAACCACACATGGTAGGATTATTTCCGATTCTCCCTTTTACCGATTCGCCTCAAAATCTGATAGTATGTTGTTCGCTGTTTTTGTAAAATTGTTTATAAAATTTTAATTGTAATCCATACGAATATTATAAATGCAAAAGTAACTCTGTCTGTCTGTATGTTACGCTTTCATGCCTAAACCACTGAACCGATTTTGATGAAATTTGGTATACTTAGCGGTAGATTAGACATTGAGAAAGGACATACGCTATGTTTGGTCGCGATAACCAACATCCACGCGGGTGGAGCCGCAGGAGAAAGCTAGTTTTTTATATAAGATAAGTTGCATTCAAGCCCTTAGAGTTCAGGGTCCACCTCTTCCAGTCCACTCCCCAAGGAGCCACTGCCATATGAACTCCACAATTCATTGATGATATCGAAGTGTTGCAGTTAGACCAGTTCCAGACCAGTGGATTCGAATACATTGGGAACAATGAAATGTCCCACTTGAGCATTTCATTTTTCCCGACGTTTTAGAATTTTAAAGTTAGCGTAATAAATGCTATAAAAAATTCATTCAGTTGTTGGATTTTTCAGAGCTACAACTTTTCATATCGACTGCCGTAAACGTTCGTACGACAACCGGGCTCGACGATTCATTCTTTTGTTTGAAAAATATGACTGGGTAAGCAGTTCTATGTGAAGTCTACAGAATAAAGTTCATATTTATGCTAAAACTTACTATGATGGTGAAGATCTAGGTACCCGATAAATGATTTTATCTTAGTCTATTGTGGTTTGACATACCCAGTTAAAGGATCCAGGATTGTAGATGGTAGCTCGTTGTGAAAAATTCACAGTCAATGTATATGGGCATCACCATAAGTTTATCCTGCACATTGTATTTTCTATATTATGCTGACTTTAAAATTAGAATACATCGCGAAAAATGAAGTGCTTGTCGGACTTGAACACTTGGTCGTGAGTTCAAGTCCCACTTGAGCATTTATTTTTTCTTTATGTATTCGAACTATCATGGTCACTCAAGAACTATCAGGAAATTGGTGCTGGCTACAGCGCCGAAATATCGGAAACTCCAAACAATGCATGGCATCTAAATCTATCTAATCTATAGCTGTCCCTTCAATAATTTTCTAAATAAATTTCATTACCAAATGAGTTTTCAAAAGTAAAAAGACCAAATGCCAAGAGTGAAAACGTTGTGAAACTTTTATCGTTTAATTGAAAGAGTTCTTTGTCAAATTAGCGCTGTGATGATGATAGATTGCGCTTCCATTATGAGCTCATTATTAAGTAAACTGTCATAGTAGCCTTTCTACGCCGTCTTATGTGCTAAACTGAGGATATTGTGAATAAAAGTTAGTTCAACTACTTCGTTTTTTGGTAGGATAATCGGCTACGTTCTCGTACGACCACCGCGTTTTCGACCCACAGCCGCGTACGACCCGCTATTATACATCGTGATTCGTAAGACCCGATTTATAAATGTTCATAAGAAAAATTATAAAAGACAACTACGGAATGTCTAGAATACTACCTATTGTAGGTATATTTTGTTATGAGGGTTTTTAAAAATATCCCATAAACTACGTGTTATAAACCAAAAAAGTAGTTTATCTACTAGGTTGGTAAATAGCTTTTAACCCCCCACGTAAAAACGGCGGGGTCATTTTTCTTTTATTATTTCACAAGTAATTGTTGTGATTAGTATGTTTTTCTTTTTTATTTCATGGGAAATAATTGTTATTTGCCGGTTTTTTCTTTTTTTATTTCATGTTAATCAGTCATCAATTTTGTTTTGGTTTTTCTATTTTAATTTTACGGTAGTAACTTGAGTATTTTTACTGTTCTAACAACTTTTAACTTTAGTAAGAAGGGTAACACAATTGCCGGTGTTACTACTAGTAGTAAGATTGGTAGTAACAGGAGCAATAAACGATTTATTTAACGTATTTTTTACATTTGTTTTTCCAACCCTTCTTACAGATGTACCCAATTAAGTTCTCATAGGTTAATTTTTATAGTCCCTTAGTAAAAACACGGTTACTATATTGTGGTAAAGATCAACCTTGTAGTTCACCTAGATTGATTTAACTTACTCGATAACTCGAATAAATATGGTAAAATGAATCGCGATCTTTCCCTTACAAGGGGAATGCCTTGACCGACTAGGCTACCGAGACACGCCCGATGTGATTCAAATTTCCATTCCATTTTTATCCGTTTTTAACGTGATGTTGGAGTCATCCACCGATGTTCTTACGAACTATGGGAACCAATGATTGATTTTTCAATCGTTTTTAATCCCAACTCGATAACTCTCATTCTTCTTTTTCTCGATAACTCCCAAAAAGGATACAGCGCCCATTTCTAACACTTCCAACATCTTAATAAGCCAAACCGTCCAGCAATTAACACCAAAACTTCAATTACTCAACCGAATAAATCTAAATTAAAAACGAAAGGGCTCTTTTTGTACGTTTAAAAAAGGGCGAGCCCAATTTTTGAATTCTCAATTAATCAATTAATTAAAATGGCCGCCTGTCTTGGTAACATTTGTACTTCGTCCCTTCTCGGGCTGCAGTTATTTCGATTCTTAAAACGACCTATCATCGAAATTTACTGTTTGTTCCGCTGAAACTTCCAAATTTCAATACTGTGGTCTGAATTAAAAGACATAGCGATTTAGAAATATAATGAATTGAATAGAAATTCACAATTACTATACATATCAATTTGATATCGCGGGTTGAATTCCCGCCCAAGAGATTCTCTTTTTCTGATGTATTTGATTGTATTTGATATAACATGATATGTTGCGTCTTTGGCAGTTTTCTACCGTCTCTACCATGGTGAATGTTCTGACGAGCTCTTCCAATTAGTCCCACCCTCCCCTTTCCTTCACAGGACGACACGTGCAGGGCTAAGATGTCATCCATTTACGGTGCAGAGTATACCTGCTAGAACACGCCTTGCCTTCACCTCACCTGATAGTAAGCTAAAGGCAAAGTCTCGGAAACAGTGTCACCATCGTAAACATGTACCATGTTAACAGTGGTGGCACTCAGCTTGACGGCCTCATTAGATGCCTTTTCACGCCCCGCTTAAAGGACCCGGGACTATAGGAAGAAGGAAACACGTGAGCTGGCAGGGAGTTCCAGGTCTTAGTGGTGCGGCATAGGAATGAGTCACTGAAACGCTTGGTTCTAGCAGGTATACTCTGCACCGTATGTGGATGGCATCTTAGCCCTGCATTGCCTCATTGGAATAATTAAAGTGCTATCGCTTGTATTTAAGATGTCAATACCTACGTAAGTTTATAACTTGGACCACCCATTAGTGCTATACGGCTCCCCCCTCAGCGTTACTCGGTATTTCGCTTAGACATGATTGTTAAGAAGAAATTTTAATTAAGCTTACATTTCTAAATTTTCTTCTTGAATAGCGCTTGTGACGGTTCTGTTTGTTTCGACAAATTATCATATTGAATTTGATTGTTATATTCGTGTTGATTGTATCGAAAATGGTTGTTGTCTTTTGTCTTTATGCCATGTAATATTAAGAACAAAGGAATAAGTATATATTGTTTATACTGTAGATTGATGGCGCTTGGTGGAATCTGCTACACATATTGAATAACACACTTGTACTTTTCCACTGACTTTATTTCTAGACCTGACCGGTTACCTGACCTGACAGGTTCACAATGTGAACCTTTGAGAATGCCGTAAGGCGAAACCGGTCAGGTCTAGAAATAAAGTCAGTGGAAAAGTACAAGTGTGTTATGGAATAAGAATAAGTATATATGTTTATAAGCGCGTTTGTTGACGAACAAAGTACTCAAAATGATCTTATTTTTTTTTTGACCTCCTTCCAGCTGACTGATTGTTCTGGTATTTGGTACACACCTTTAGTTCGGAAAATCATATCGTAAAAATCAATAAAACAGTTTGATTTCCTTTTAAAACGAGAGTTTTAAGATCATTTTGAGACATCGTCGTCAGGATATTTATGACACTGATTGTCTATCCATGATGGAATTTCGTAAAAATATTGATTACTAGGTAACACAGGGTCTAAAGATTTGGTCATTTTTGAGGTGCCTTAGTTGGAATCAGTTTTCTATCTAACTATTCCGCGAAAAGAAGCCACCTGACTTCCGCAAGCCTCTGTCAAATAGAAGTTCTGTAATAAGAACAATTTATCTGAAGTTAAAGGCTTCAACTACCGATACCAACTGCCATAGATGTTCGCACGGCAACCGGGACTGACGCGATGACGGTTTAACGTGCTTGCCGAGGCACAAAGGGGCCTCAATATGATAAAAATGGTCATACCCTATCATATCCTAAGACTGACCGCACTAGTACTACATAACTTTGCAATACGTTAACCCTGTTTCTCACGATCTCACCTCTGTAAAATTAAAATAATAAATTCTACCTTCTTAAAATTCCCTCCACAGTAAACAAACCATCTAAGCCCTATTCATCTTCCAAACTCAACAAGAGTACCTTTACATCTTAGTAAGCAACATATTTTCTAAAATTAACGCCCTAAGACTAACATTAATTCAGAAATAATTAAAGAAACGATTAGAGCACTTCTCAGCCCCTTGTAGAGGCCAAAGTCAGCACAAAACAGGGCTGTCTCATGCAATAAACTTTGTTCAGGAATTTCATTAGTTTCGTTCAATAAATTAAGAGGTTATGCTCGCGTGTGTCGGCCCTGCAATTACCTCGTCTCGCGGAGGTGTAATGAAGTACCTCTTGGCGAGGAGTAGAAAGGTATTTGGATATGACGTTGTGGAGAGGGGTATCTATCGTCAAAGTTTGTAATTCTTTAGATTCATTAATACATTTTATAACTATAGTGTAAAATGATATTGATTCCTAGAATTTTATCCAATCAATTAGACAAATTAACATACGTGTAATTTTTGACATCCTATTTGTAGACATAGGACGTCTTTCCATAATGTCATTTGTATGACGGAAACCAAGAAAGAGTTATACACTGAGTGTTTGGGTGAGAGTATAAAACAATCACCGTGGTCTGCTGTGGTTTTTCTTAGCGACTGTAATATGGAGATCTTCAAGAAGGGCATTAGAAGATTCGATTCCATTTGTTGCCCATGGTCCTACTACCTGGTCCTACTAGTAGGACCACGGGCAATTTTTTTTGTCCTTAGTTCTATCATTAGGACCACACAAATGTGACTCTTCTGGTAGTACACGCCTAAAAGAAAATTCGGTAGTAGCTCGAGCGTGTCAGATTAAGCTAGGGGAGGTTAGTTACATATTCTTCCAGCCAGTAGGCTCATATGGGTACGTGCGCAAAAAAAAATCATTCTACGAAATTATACTTACCTACGCGTCAGATTAAGAAAAGGTAGGTTAGTTACTACCTAACAAGTGTCGATTTTGAAAATCTCGAGATTTAATAGTAACTTAAGGGAGTGGGAAGCTTGCAAAGATGTGTCTGTATTGTAGTCTTTTTTATTATGTTTATTTTAGAGTTAAACAAACCAGAACTACCCGGTACTTAAAAACATCAAATAAGAGCAAAGTGATACAAAACTTTAATTTAGATTAATGATACAAATGTATTTATTTATACGCTTCACCTACCACTAAAAGTGGAAATTTTATATATCTACCATTATTCTTTCTATCATCTAATCTATCTATTCTAACAGGTTTCTGCGACCCTCGAGAAACTACAAATTTTGCTGCGTGGCCTCCCTACCTATGGTGTTTTACATATATCCTTGGTAACCACTTTCCATCAGATGGGCCGTGAGTTAGTTGAACATAAGTGGTATAAAACAACAAAAAAAAAACAATCTCTGTCGACACATCCACGAGGTTCAAATAATTCTATGTTCTATGATAACTTCTCATAATAGTTGGCTTGCAGCTATTACCCGGGCATTTTCAAAGAACCGCTCCTATTTGTGCCATACTTTTTATAAACTGGCCTCTCTATTTCATCGGCTTACACCTACATTTTCTTGCTATGATCTCTTATATCTCAATTTATTTTATACGCTGCTCAAAATTGTATCCCATAGGCATTATTTGCACTCCTGGATAATATTGAAACTGTAAATTTGTTTTTATAACTTAGAATTTGCGATAAATTCGAGTAAAAATATATAGTTCAGATTGCAATTTCAGTGGCGGAATATTGATTCTTTATACTAGCAAGGCTAAATAAGATTCACCTGGAGAAAAGCTGTTATCGACAGACTCTGGTAAAAAATTATTAAAATAGGTTTGGGTGTTTTGAGACAACTTTACAGTCCAAGATACGACCACCATCATCATCCATATTGACAATTTGGTATCCTACGAAATCTTAGATTATTAATATGCCTAATCTAAGTACGAAATATAGGTAGATAATTATATTACCCGATAAATAAAACCTGTAAAATCTTCCCTGAAGAAGGAAGGAGTTATTGTGGAATAAAAAGTCTAGATACGACCTGGAAAAATCACATTATTTTCAACATGATATACTTCATGTCTATAGGTTACACTAGCTAGAGCCATCTATTGCAATGATTATGAACTACCAGAATGTTACACACACACACGCCTTTTCCCAGCGGGGTAGGCAGAGACTACAGTTTTCCACCAGCTACGATACTGGCATAGATATTTCGCTTCTTCGACTTTCATAATTGTTTTACGCGCTCACCAGTTTTGGGTACAAGTTTGTAGATATTTAGAGAAGAATTTCCACTTTTCATAACTTGTATAGGTAGTTTCAATGAATTTTTATAGCATTTATTATGCTTATTTTTTCCCGATGTATTCGAATTTAAAGTTAGCTAACTAAATATTTTTTTTTATTTTTTTTTATTGCTATAAAAAAACATTCAAATATTTGGGCGGAGTCATCAATGTTTAAAAATGGTTGAAAAATCATTCATTGGTTCCAATAGTTCGTAAGAAAGTTGGTAGACGGCTCCACCGTCGCCCTTAAAAAGACGGATATAAAGAGAAGGGAAAATTGAAGTGATTCAGGTGTGGCTTAATAGCTCAGATGGAAGAGCATTCCTCCTGTAAAGAAAAGATCGTGGGTTCAAGTCCCACTTGAGCATTTCATTTTTCCTGACGTATTCGAAGTGTCTAGGTAGCACATTAGTCAGAGTATTCCTCCTGAAAAGTACAGGCGGCGGGTCCAAGTGTCGTGCTAAATATTAACTTTTAAAATTTAGCAAATTAAATCCTTTAAAATTTTGCATACTCTCTTTTTTATCATACTAATATAATCTTTCAAATGTGAACGTTTGTGAAGATGTTTGAATGTTTGTTAGTCAATCACGCTCTAACGGCTGAACGCATCTGGCTGAAATTTGATGCAGGCATAGATTATAGTCTGGAAAAACATTTGAGCTACTTTTTGTTCCAGGAATAGGTTCCCAAGGATTGCAGAAACAGGATCATAAATCACTTAAATGATAAAGATGCATGGTCATCTTAATAATCATCATCTCTTGCTCGCACTGTACAAATTTGTTATAAATAAAAGCCATATTTAAAAAAAAGAAGGATAGTCGCCTACACTGAGTTTCTTGCTGGTATCTTCTCAGTAGAACCAACCTACCGAAAGAATAATTTTCAAATGATTTACCTATATATTTTATTTATTATTCTTGTCATTCCTGACATTAATGTAAAATTCTGACGTTCATAAATATATGAAAATAATTATAAATGCGAAAGTAACTCTGTCTGTCTGTCTGTCTGTATGTTTGTTTGCGATAACCGACATCCACGCGGGCGGAGCCGCGGGCAAATGCTAATAATATATAATAATGAATGTGCTCTTTATGTGCCTGAATAAATAAAATTGATTCTTTGATTCTTTGACCCGACCAAAGAACATCCTATAATCTACACAACACTATCTCCTATTTGTAACATAATCAACATAAAAAGTGCGGTTATATTTCTTATTATCTTGAGTTATATGATAATTCTTGTCTCGCCGTTGATTTAGTGCGCGGGTCACCGAGAGAGGGCGCTACTGGGCTAAAAAAGCGGCCATTATGATAAATTGCCCAGCAGTTATCTTGGTGTTTGTAATTTTACACCTTGGGGTAGATATCCACTCTATTTTGATATACTGTTTCTGTTGAAACTCAGCAGGAAGCTTGTGCTTTCAGTTACGGTTATAGGATCTTAGCTATTATGGAAGTGAATGTTGTCTAACACTTTTTTTTTACATACAGATACCCCCTTAGACTCTTTTAGTCTGAGGGATACCCCCTTGAGGAATGTGGGCCTCAAACAGTCTCTGTGGTGCGGCGGTAGTGAACGTGACTGCCACGCAGGAGACGCGGGTTCGATCCCCGCTCAGTGCAAATGGCTATTTGCATTGGTTTGGGTGTTTCTATGTATAATAATGTATGTATTTACAAAAAAAGTATCTAAGAATGTTTATCCGCATTCTACACAAGCTAATTAAGCTTACCATGGGTCTAGATAGCGTTGTGTAGAATGTTGTGAAATATTTATTATTATTATAAAAATAAAAGAAAAACAGATTAACCAGCACGGCATTGTATCACATCGGCCTGAGTAATATCTCTAAAATCCCAACGAACATTGGTCACCCAACATTTTAGCGACCCCGACGTGTTGTTGGGGATCTAAACAGACCCCCCAGTCCTTTTTTTATTTTATCTCACTTAGGTGGCAGACAAGCACACAGTCCACCTAGTGGCCTATGGACGTGTGCTTTGGGCTGCGGACCCTTTAAAACAGAGTGCTGTCAGTGCATAAGACAAAGCAGGAAAACCTACGGTCTTCCTCATTGATAGCACAAAAACTATCTAGTGAGCTCCCCTACAATTTGTTTTCTGAAGTGTCTTATCCTAGCACAATACTACAAACCAAATAAATAAATGTATCAAGTAAAACTCAGTAGTAAACATCGATTGATGTCACACGCAACCCACGTCTGTATTGAAAGTTGGATGGGGAGCCACATCGAAATATTGTGTCGAATTTATAGCCCCTGCGGTCAGTCCACGAGACGAGGCGAGGCGGGGGCGCAGTGCTAGCGATATGGTAATATAACTTTAAGTTTTGAAGTTTTTTAGCGAAGGGTTAAAAGTGGTAAAGCTTTTTCAAAGCATTTATTTTTAGCAGCGGTAGGAAGTTTCTAAGAGTCAATGGTAATTATGCTTTTTTTTAACGGACTCCTACCTACTAAAAACCCTCACGTATCGCCAAACAACCTACAGTCGAGAGCCCCAGGTAAGTCCTCGGAAGGATGTCCCAGGACTGCCGTCAGACCTACGGCTACTACTGCGGCCTCGCCTAGGGGTTGGTTCGGGTGCTATCCCGCGTCTATGGGGGTTTTCAGGTGTCATCCCGCTTCTTAGGGGGGAAGGGAGTGTGCGTGAATCTCTCACGTCACGCTGCCGTCATGGGCCTGCTTCTGTAAGGACGGCGAGCAGCTCACTCACCGTCCTCAGGCCCCCGGTCATGGAGGCCGATGTCTTCGGCGAAGACACGTCAGCGGCACCCATGGTACTTATGCTAGAAACAGCGATAACTGTAAGTAGGTAACCTACCATCTATTTTAAAAATCGTTGAAAAAGACAATTTGTCATTTAGATTATAACTTTGATTGCCCAGGTCGTCAAATATGATCTATAACAGAACTGTTATTTTTTTTCATTTTTCAACAATAGCACGAAAGCTTTTAAATCCGTAGTAGGTATTAAGAAAAAAAATTACAAACAGAGGTTACTTTTTGGTATGGAACTTTTTGTCACCATAAATTATAACCATAAACTTTATTGAAAATGTAAGTCAAAACTTTGAAAACATAATATGTCAATAACAATAACTACGACATATCATGGGCCAAAAATGTTTAGTCTGTGCTCATTGTAAATAACAGAACTAATCTGTCTCTCCTCAAACTATTCTAATCACACGCTGCAACTGCGGCCCCACCCCAACAGATTGGTAAACGCTGGATTGGCGGAACAAGTTGTCTCCGAAACTCGTCTATAACTGCGGCTGATAATTAAGCAGCTGTGCCAGTGCCGGCGTTTTGAAGCGCCCGTGTCAATACAGATATTAAGTAAGTTAGTGCACCGCTCGCACTTGACGATTAATTAAGTTTCTAAATATGTGTGAATGTCTGGTAGATGATTACTTAGCTGAATCCTACTAATATTATAAACGCGAAAGTTTGTGGTATGGATGTATGTATGTATGGATGGATATTTTGTTACTCTTTCACGTAAAAACTACTAAATGGATTTTCATGAAACTTTACAATAATATAGCTATACATGAGAATAACACATAGGCTAGTCATCACATTACTACTCAAGAGAACGAAGCAGTGATCATTAATGTCAACAAATTCAGCCAGCATCGGCATATACGCAGTGACAGTGTGGTTATATCTGTTGCTGTTTAGATAACTATATCTACTATATAAAAATAAGTCGGGTTTGCTTCCTGACGATATAACTCCAGAACGCCTTTACCGATTTGGCTAATTTTGGTCTTGAATTATTCGTGGAAGTCCAGGGAAGGTTTTTACGGCGAGAAAAATTCGAATAATTGCCGGGAACCGACATCCACGCGGGCGGAGCCGCGGGCAAAAGCTAGTTATTGTATAAGAGGGTGCAATGGGAACGGGATCGGACTCCACGCGGGTGGAAAATAATTGGCGGTACGAAGTTCGTCGGGTCAGCTAGTACATAATAATCATATTATCACGCCTTTGACCTCGGAAGGTTAGGCATAGGTGAATTAAACCCACATTTCACCAATAATTGTAGTTGGTCCCATATATTAGGGGATGAGCCTATTGCCAAAATATTCCGAGCATTATTGTTGACACGAGCCTATATCTGAGGCTGAGTCTGGGCTGTATATATCTGTCTGATGTTAAACAGCCCTATCCCTTAGTCGCCTTGTATGACACCGCATGGGAAGTGATGGGGTATCCAAATTCTTCTCTGCCGGTAACCACGCGGCTAAATGCAATGCAATTTATACTACTGCACTTATATTACATTCGAAATTAAATGTCTCTTACCGTTTCACGTATCTAAAGACCGCATAAAATGAAAACGTTGGTAACTTAATGCTTAAGAAGTCGGCATTACGATTGACAGGCCCCAGGTTCATAAACTCGCTGTTACACACTACTGAAATTGAATGACAAGTATTCGAATTCAGGACCTATCGATCAAAATGTTGATGTTTTTACCACTAAGCTGCCGGTGCTATTGGTTTTGCAATTGAGTTATATTGTATAAAAAAATACTATACCATTTTTTTTAGGGTCAGGTCGTAGGTTCAAGTCCCATTTGAGCATTTAATTTTTAATTTGTTTGTTATTTCACGCAAGCCTAAACGGATATAAGAAAGAATAAGAAAGAAGAAAGGAACTACATTTTATTTGCAGTATCTCCGGTAGCCTAGTGGTATGGGTAATGGACTGCTGAGACGAGGTCTCGGGTTCGATCCCATGTTTACCATGGCACACACCAATGACTTTTCGATGCTATTCGAAGTTATGTGTGTATTTATCCCAGGTTTATTAGTGCCCGGTTAATGGCAATAGGCTCGCCACCTATTACGTTGGGACCTAAACATAAACTGGCGAAATGTGGGTGCTAGCACCTCTGCCTACCCCTTCGGGGAATACAGACGTGAGTTTATGTTATGCTTATGTTATTTTTTAAAGTGGCTACTTGGCTACTTTCTATCCCGGGAATAGATTTCCAGGAGTTATGGGAACGGGATCATAAATCCACCGGGCGAAGCCATAGGTAACAGCTACATCCATACTAATATTATAAATGCGAAAGTAACTCTGTCTGTCTGTCTGTCTGTCTGTCTGTCTGTCTGTATGTTACGGTTTCACGCCTTAACCACTGAACCGATTTTGATGAAATTTGGTATAGGTGTAGATTAGACCTTGAGAAAGGACATAGGCTATGTTTTGTCGCGATAACCGACATCCACGCGGGCGGAGCCGCGGGCAAAAGCTAGTACATACATATACTCACGCCTGAAAACCCCTCAAGGGGTAGGCAAAGGTGTATTAACTTTCGCCAACTATCGGTCCCATACATATATGTTCACTGTTGGGGGTGACCGCATATGTTCACTGTTGGAGAACAGCCTTATCCCTAAATTTTGACACCCACAGGAAGAGCTGAAGTGGCCCTATTCTACTCCACCCAGAACCTTGAACAACAGCTAGTAGCATATAAAATCCTCCTGCCCCTGTTCCAAAGGTAACACACAATAATCATCACTTATAACTTTTATTTATGTGTTTAAAGCAATCTTCTGAACTACCCAGACCCACGTCTAAAACATTCCTACCCAATTCCCGCCACAATCATTGTCGGCACGTGTGTCTTTGGAGAATTTACTATGTCTAATACAATAAGTTTGCCTGCCCCGCCTGCCCCTACCTCGCCCCGCTCGCCCCTACCCTCACTCGCCCCTACAGCGGAGCTTTTGGGCCTAAATTATGTATTTTATTGTCACTGGATCCAATTTCATAACCCGAAGAACGGTTGCGATGAGTCCGCTATGTTATAAGCTATTCTATTGAATTTTGCAATACATACAAATGTGGGGGTAGTATTTGTGGGTTATATCCTCCACGTGGTAGATTATAGGCTCGCGTTATTTGTTTTTCTGAATTGTCTGACGAATTGTGGCTTTGGGAATTGCGTTATAGTTTTTTTATTGGTCTATTGAATAATTAATTTGATAGATTTTGATGTTTGAAATTAAATGTTTAACTGAGCTTATTGAAAAGTAGTAGTAGTTTTTCTGTTCTTGTTCCAAACATGTACCTATTCCCGGGTAGGAAAAGTATCGTTATCGTTGTATTTTAATTCAAAAACTGGTCTATCTCTGTACGCGTACGCTGCTGCCTAAACTGTATGCGTGATTGAGAAACTAAAAACTTCACAAACTTTATTATCGTCGTTTTCAAAATCTGCTACGTGAATTTTTATAATTTTCATAATATTAAAATTATCAATCATGAATCTATCAATCATCAATCAATCAATCAATTTATCGTATGAAAGAACTGCTATGTGCTTATAAGTACTATACGAAGCACTATGACAACTTAATAAAATATGCTATATGGAGCAACTAGAAATATTGTTATATAAACTCTGCTAAGTGGAAATGCACATAGCAGATTTTGGTTTGACAACGACGATATTTCAGAATATTAATAAGATAGGATACTAAAGGTTATCAATTTAGCCATGGTTCTACAGTAAAATACAGACTGCTTGATAGATTTAATAGATATTAAGTATACTTTTAAATTAACATTAATATTTGCACACTCTATGGAGTTGAATATGTTGTACTTGTTAGTTTTTAAGACCATTATAGTAACCATAAATAAATAACCATATTCGATACAAATGATTGGATTTGAAAGAAAGAAAATTGGTTCACAAACAGAGAAGCAAAAGGCACTCAACTATTTTGTCTTCACTTATTCGCAATAGCCAATCTGGGGCTCGAACCCACAACACCATACTTCATCATTACGTGACTTTGCCAATCTAAAAGCGGTATTTTAAAATAGCAGAAGCTCATCAAGTGTGAAATTAATTTCGCTGCGGCCATTCTCGGAGATAGTTCATCAAAGTTTCAAGGTTCAGATGAGCATAAAATAGGCGAGACTCTTCGGAAAAGTTTTCTGAGTAACGGAAATTAGTTCTAATATTTTTTACTAGCTTTTTTTATTCAACAGTCTTGAGAATGAAGGTGGGGAAATGATTTTGTACGGAAAAGGTGGAGATAGAGAAAGTATTCTTTGTTACAAACAAAGAATATTCTCTATACAAACTAAATCTAGATATTAGTACGGTTTCTTGTACTGACCGAATGATCGATTCATCAACGCAGGGCACATAAACGAATGATAATTTATTTGCCCGAATGTCATGCAATTTTTGAAAATAAAATCATTTAGGTACAATCAATCAGTACATCGTAATCTGTTCGAATATTTACAAGTTATTTTAGAATCACAAATCAATATGAACCCTGCAAACTATCTAGAGTATGAAAACACTAAAAACCACAACAACTTAAACAGGTTGATATTGTCAGAAGTTTATGCGAATATATAGAGTAAGTAAATAATTATTTAGTGAAATTAAAACTCTCACTGTGACTCATGACTCATAACTGCTGATAAGCAACCGAAACATCGGGTAACTAATACCAAATAAATCGCAATAGATTTGTTAATAATAATTTTCTTTCAATAATATTCTTTTTATGGCAGTAGTCGGAAAACTTAAAGTGCAACAACATAATAACGACATCCTTAATCGCTTCAAAATCAAAACAGGTTTTATGAACGCTCTTAGATATTTATCAGACCCAGTATACATACGGCATTAGAACACTAAAGGCTTGCAACATTAATTAATATTTTCTCAGGCCAATTACGTGGCAACCCAAACTGTGGTGTTTTTCAGCATCAAATTGCTTTCCACAGGCTTTGAAGTGTAAAACGCTTATTAAATTTGGAATCAAAGCGTAAATGTGTATTCCAGGAGAACAGTGTGTAGATAAAATTGCGCTCGTAATATTTAATGAATGAATGAATGAATGAAACTTAGTAATACAATACGTCGGGAAAAATAAAATGCTCAAGTAGAACTTGAACCCACGACCTTTCCCTTACAGGGGAAAAGTTACATAACTTTAACTTTGATTACTAAATTTAGCATAATAAATGCTATAAAAAATTAGCTATGCTATGTTAGTAACAAGTAGACTTATCTAAGTAAAAGAAAGAAAGAAAGAAAACTACGACATTAAGTCCGCTAATGTACATCGTGCATAACGAATCAAAATTTAATTTTGATTTGGATTTTGATTAATTCTACCCCCAAGGGGATAAAATAGGGGATGAAAGTTTGTATGAAACTTTGTCAATTTTAAACCAATCGGGTTGTTATTCTAATAGCTTTGACTCAATACTAAGCGATAACCGATATCCACGCGGGCGGAACCACAGGTAACAGCTAGTACATAAATATGAGAAAGAAAGAAAGAAGACACCCGTTTCATTGCAAACACATAGGTACATAAATAAAAAGTGCTTGAATATGAATATTATTGTCATTTTTTGTGCGTGTATGGGCTCCAACGAGATCTTTAGGGCTCGAATCGACTTCGCCTGCTAGCTGCTACATCTACTCTGAGCGCTATTGTGGTTCTGCTTTCTTCTTGCCGTTGGGAGGTCATACGGTTGTCGCTCCCGCAAAATCTACGATAATATGGTTGGATGAAACACCGTACGGTTTTAGTCGGCTCGAATCTTACATATCCACCTCATCGTTAACTCTGGTGAGATGAAGCCAGAGAGATTTTGTAGCTGGTTAAGAATAATACAATGTTTTCGGTAATTATTAGAATGTTTTTTATAACATTTAATAAGCTAAATTCATTCATATAGTTGGGCGGAGTCATCAAAAATCAATGTTAATCATTCAATGGTTTCAACAGTCCGTAAGAAAGTTGGTAGATAGCTCCACCGTCGTCCTAAAAGACGGATATTTGAAGGGAAATTTGAAGTGATTCAGGTGTAGCTCAATAGCTCAGTTGGAGGAGCCATTCCCCCTGCAATGGAAAGGTCGTGGGTTCAAGTCCCACTTGAGCATTTAATTTTTCATGATTTATTCGAATTGTTATTATTAGTTAGACCTAGCAGATATTTTCAGATCCAGTGATCCCACTAAAAATATTCTATGTTTAGGTGAAAATTTATCGGCATTCCGCCCACTTAAATAATTTTGTAAGGGCCCAATTTCTCACTGGTTTATTGTTCGTCGACTCGTTGTACGGCTCTTAACGACGTTAATTTGGAATTAATTCGCGTGATACTCTCCTGCCTTGATTAAACTCTGATTAGAGAATAAATCTTATTCTATTTTGCGTTCAGGAGTCGTTGTGCTCAAATTGGGAGGTGACTATCGCTTGTTTTGTGGGAATTAATTGAAAATTTTCACTGTTATTATTTTGGGAATTTCTTACAATTTACTTTTGGGAAGATATTATGGTAGCTTGGGTAGGGTTTTTGATAGTATAATATTCGCATAAAGAAAGAAAGAAAGAAAGAAAGAAAGAAATTTATTTGGCAATCACTCACATACTTAAAATTAGTCTGATTAATTAGGTAACTTAACTAAAAATTACGTAAGTGCCAAATAGGTCACCATCTCAGCATAAAGCTGCACAACCAATAATAGTTGCGCAGCGCTGGTTTTCAGATGGCACCCTATGTATAACGCCGATTTGTTCACTAGAATATAGTCAACCCCAATGGAACATCTAATAATGAGGAAGAGAGAGATCAGATCAAAATCAAAGAGGAACTGATTCAGAGCGTGTGTTAAATCGTGATTAGATATTATCTGGGGTTTACCGGTGAGCTTTCATGTGGTATACATAATAAAAGAATTAAAAATGCGAATAAAAATATCTTGAAAATATTTTTTCTAAACTATAAATGCGAAAGTATTTTCTTTGCAAAAAAGGTGCCTAAGGAGATGTATTCCACAATAATAAGCGGAAGAAGAAAGTTCTCCGGTCGTGCCAGCCATCCGTGCCGTGCAAATATCATTTTTAATGTGGAAATCCCTGCGAGAATGGGTATATCGGACTTGATCCACCTAAAATCACACACTGTCTCATATGTACACATTATACACAATCTCAGGTACAGAACATAATGAAATCAAAAATTAAATCTCAAAATAATTAAAATGATATAATGAATTACTTACACACGAATTCCAAGTTTAACTAAGAAGTATATAAGCATGCACGTCAAACGCCGGCTCCATACATAGTACACGAAAGGATTCGAAGTCGGTCTCGTTCCATTCATTCATCGTTCGCGGCGTCATTCACTTACGCTAGTCTCAGCCGTTCCGCCTTTAAGCCGATTCATTCCGCGTCTCAGACCCGCGTTATTTAAAAAGAAATTTCTAGAAAATGTTCAGACGTATGCAGCTTTGAGTGTGAGCTGTGAGCTCATTATGGCTTTCAGTGAATACAGGTGTTCATTAACAGAAATACGGGACTAGTGCGAGAAAGGAATTTTTCATTTGCGAACCGTATTGAACTTCTGTGGTATTGAAACTTGAATTTAAATTTCAGTTAAATGAATTCTAGAACGTTCAGAATTTCTGTTAAGTCTGTTGCGTCAATTGTATTTATATTTTTTGCGATATTTGGTTTTGGAATAGTGTTGGCCACAGTAAATTGGAATGGTTTGTGGTTTTAACACTAACCAATTTTAAACACTGCTCGTAGTTTCAAATAAAACGAATTTGATGAATTCTGTTGCTATTTATTATGCAGTTTCAGCTGCCATGATCACAGAGAGGCTGCTGTTGTTATATAAATGTACCCAAAACATCGGAAACAGAATAATAAACTGCCAAATCTCGTTATACATTAAAAATCGTAAAATCTTTTCTCTTGGGATTGAAAGTAGTAGCAGAAGTCGCTCCCATAAAGCTGGAGAAGGCAAACCAAGGGTTTCCCCGAGAAGTAAGCGGACACCAAGCTAGAAGCCACGGATGTAGCCGAATACAATACCAAGCTGATGATGATTCAAAATCGTAAAGATGTCTTGTTATAGAAATTTCTTACTGATATCTACACGATATACGTGATTAGAAAGCTTTAAAAAATATTGCAATTAGATTAGGTTATGTACTGCTTGACCCAGAGTAATTCTTCATCATGAATTTCTCAGTTGAATGAATTTTACAGCATTATGTATGCTAACTATACAAATGGAATACATAAGGAAAAATAATGTTCTCGGGTGGGACTCGAACCCGCGATCTTTTCCTTACAGGGGGAATGGGTCGACCAACTCGGATACTCGGTGGTCAAGTTGGTCAAGGCATTCCCCCTGCAAGGGACATTTCGATGAATTTCTTAGATCTATCACTTGTCTTATTCCTTTTTAATGGACATTGCTTTCATAAAACTACTTTTATGAAAGGATTGCCAAACTATTTACACTATTAATTAATGTCACTGTGAAATTCATTGTTACACATATTGAGACTTCAGACCACACGTCAGCTTCTGTGACGTAGCGGTACTGAACGCGGCCGCTACGTAGGAGTCACGGGTTTGATCCCAGCTTAATTCAAATAATTTATATGCATGAATATGGGTATTTATATTGCTCTAGGTGTTTCTATGTGTAATACGGTTCATACGTTTCGTATAGTTCTTAATTCCTCCTTGGTGTAAGTAATATTCATTCTATTTGCTTTGCGTGCACCATGTTATCATTTCTTCGCTGAAATGAAAAGTTACGTGTTGCACTCGAGTGCAAAGATTTTTATCCTTATGCATTGATTCCTCTTGTATTTTAATGATTTTTATAGCATTTATTATGCTAACTCAATGTATGCTGTGCTATGCAAAAATCAATGTTTTAAAATGGTTGAAAAATCATTCATTGGTTCCAACAGTTCGAAAGAAAGTTGGTAGATGGCTCCACCGTCGCCCTTAAAGACGGATAAAAAGAGAATGGAAATTTGAAGTGATTCAGATGTGGCACAATAGCTCAGTTGGAATATCATTCCCCCTGTAAGGGAAAGGTCGTAGGTTCAAGTACCACTTGAGCATTTAATTTTTCCCGATGTATTCGAATCCTCTTCCACTCTTGTAAAATAAATAACTATTAGTACTACGAAAGAATCATAGAAAGACTAGCTTTTGCCTGCGGCTCCGCCCGCGTGGATGTCGGTTATCGCGCCCAAACATAGCCTATGTCCTTTCTCATGGTCTAATCTACCTCTATACCATATTTCATCAAAATTGGTTCCGTGGTGTAGGCGTGAAAGCGTAACATACAAACAGACGGACAGATTGACAGAGTTACTTTCGCATTTACAATATTATCTAGTATGGATTTTGAAACTTTTACACCCCTCATAGTTCTATAAGCGCATATCAGTTCAGAAAACTAAATAAAAAAAATACTTTTATAGCGTTCGTCGCTACCTCACGAACCGCCTTTGCCCATTGTTACCTGTTCTAGACACAACTTTTTTTCGTCGCCATCCGCCTTCGATCCACTTGCACTATGGCGCAAGGTTAAAGAGACTCGACGATAATCGTATTTCATAGATACTTAAAAGTTATATAGGGCTAATTATGGAATAGGGGCTTGCTATATTGGTGACCCGAAGAGGGTCAGACCGTAAGGGATGGCCCTGAGTCAGCCGGGGTGCGAGGGATATGTCGAAGACAACCTCACCTCCGGCCTAGCACCACGACCCACAGACGGCGTGCGGTTTTAGTCGGTTCGAGTCCGACATAACCTCCCCTTCCGGCTCCGGCAGAGGAGGTATCCGAGGGGATTTCCGCACGAAAAAAAAAAAAAAGAATTCACCAATGAAAACTCATTTGATTAGACTGAGGTTTAAATTTTTTTACCATATTAGATTTTAACTTTATGATTAAAATCAGATCAAATTATTTTATTATCTTGTAATCATATTAAAATGGTACTCAAAATCTCAATCTAAAGGTAGTTCAAAATCTGCGGTAGCCTAGTGGTATTGATAATGGACTGCTGAGACGAGGTCTCGGGTTCGATCCCAGGTTTACCATGGCACAAACCAATGACTTGTCGATTCTTTTCGAAGTTATGTGTGTATTTATCGTAGGTTTATAAGTGCCCAGTTAATGGCAATAGGCTCGCCACCTATTACATTGGGACCTAAATATAAACTGGCGAAATGTGGGTACTAGCACCTCTACCTACCCCTTCGGGGAATACAGGCGTGAGTTTATGTTATGAGTTTATGTTAAGTTTAAAATAGCAACAAATTCTACAGATTCTGCCTCTGTATATGGCCAATTATTCATAAAATTAATTGTGTTGAAAATTCACTGCATAGATCCACTACCAACCCCTTTCGTCAAGCTTTTGGAGGAACTCTCGCCTGGACATGATCTGCCCTGGACCAGATGGAAGTCTTTAAACAGACTCCGGACTCGGGTTGGCCGAAGCAAGGAATGCCGGGCCAGATGGGGGTTCTCGGAGAGGGCGAACCTGCGATGTGAATGTGGAATTACTCCACAGACAATGGCCCACCTGTTGACATGTGTGCTAAATGCCCATACACATGTGCACCGCAGGACCTTATGTGCGCCTCCGAGAACGCCATACAGGTGGCAGCACACTGGGAGAAGATAATTTGAGGGCCGAGGCGCCATCGTCACGATAGAAGAAGAAGACTGTATAGATAACTTCACTGCATTAATGCTAATATCATTAATGAAAGATTAAAAACTTTCACTCTCTTGCAATATCGATCGTAGTATGATATTTTTGGGTTGTATGGCAGTTCTCTGTGAATATTATTTAGACAATGGTCCATTATGTTAGTACACATAACTTTTAGAATGATTTTTTCTTTCCTCTCTTATTTTTCTATTCCTTCTACCATCTTATCACTTGTACCACAGCACGGGCTACGAACGTGATCTCTGAATACTAAGATCTCTTTGAATACTCACCCGGGTGCAATTGACGATGGAATCGCTAAAGCAATACGACTACGTTTTACGTAAAAATTTAAAGTTACTTACTTCGAACCCTTTATGCGAGGATTTTTAGATTTTTTTTTATTCAGTGGATAATCGTGAGCTTTGTGAAGATCTGGCGCATGTAATGTTGGAAAGAACGTGTTTTTGTAGCTGATAGTAACTGCTTTTCCGGCTGAATTATATAGTTTCCGTACACGAAGGATAAAAACTTAACCATATTGCTAAGACTCCACTGTCCGTGTAAATACCCAAACCAATACAAGGCTCACGTCGGTAGTGTAATGGCCAGGATTTGAACCCGGTACCTCTCGATCGTAAGGCCGACTCCTTAACCACTAAGATACCGTCGCTTCCGCTCAGTGTAAATATTTAGGTATATGCATGAATGTAAATATTTGGGCCATGTCGCCCTCTTGATAACACAAGCTATTTAGCTTAGCTGGATTCTGAAAAAAATAACGCGCTACCCCTGCGTAGTGGTCGAACACCGATGCCATGTATCATAATAATAATTATGACTAACCTGCTTTTAGTCACAAAGATAATTTGGTGAAAATATTATTTTTAAACAATTCAAAAGCGGCGTGGTGGTAGTGAACGCGGCTGCTACTCACGCAAGTTTAATTCCCGTTTGGTGCAAATATTTGTATTCATGCATAATGAATATTTGCATTGGTCTGGTCGTTCCTCGGGTCCCGGTTGCCATACGAACATCTATGGCAGTCGTTGCGGAAGAACTCAAAAGTCCGACTAGTGGAGGTCAGATGGCAGTCGTTTCACGGAACATTTGGAAATTCAGCCACATCGCATTTGTACTGGAAGACCGACTGGGTTGAGAAAATGCTCAGAGAATGTTTTTTTTATACAGGACACGTCAATTTGACTTCACCTCGCCTGATGTTAAGCTAAAGGCAAAGAAGGTAACCATCGTAAACATGTACCATGTTAACAGTGGCGGCACTCAGCTTGACGGCCTCATTAGATGCCTTTTCACGCCCCGCTTAAAGGACCTGGGACTGTAGGACGAAGGAAACACGTGGCATAGGAATGAGTCAGAACATTCACCCCGGTAGAGACGGTAGAATATGACTGATTATTTTAATAAAATCCTTTTTATTTTACATTTAAAATTGAATGTATTAACTATTAATGATAACGAACACCCAAAGAGCTTCCGTGTAACTTTACCGCCGATAATTCGGTAAGTAATTTATTCCGTTTTCGGAATTTAGTGGAAAACATTTACGGATACGAATTGCACGTATTGAGTTCGTATTTCGAATATAAAATTGGGGAAATGCGAATGGGAAATTCAGTATGATTTTAAGTAATTATTTGATATTTTCATAATATTCTTTTATTGTATATATTAATTATTACAACAGCTGAAGACGTCACCCACGTGAAATTTAATCCTAGTACGTGCTACCCATGGGAACAATTCTCGGGATAAAAGTAGTTAAATGTGTTATTCTAGACCATGATCTATCTCTGTATCAAATTTCAGCCAGATCAGTTTAGTCGTTAGAACGTGACTGAATAACAAAATAACCAGTCCCGGGTTCTATAAGCGGGGCATGAAAAAGCATCTGATGAGGCCGTCAAACTGAGTGCCACCGCTGTTAACATGGTACATGTTTATTGTGGTGACCCTCTTTCCGAGAGTTTGCCTTTAGCTTACCATCAGGCGAGGTGAAGTCAAACTGACGTGTCATAGTTTTGAAGATATAAGCATACATAGAGACGAGAACCGACTTTGCTTTATCTAAGCAGTGATAGTGAAGTAGGATACTACCCGTTGTTCACGACTTCGCTCATTTTCGCAACCTACAAGAACTTAATATGTTAGTGGCGGTACAAAACCATCTTTGCATTACTGATTTCAGTAGACTCTCAGACCCGTATTCTAAAACGATACTAAGTCCTGAATCTCGATCATAACTTGTAGACGTGAAGACAGATTGTATTCTAGATAACAATCTATTGTCATTGTAAGAGCCAATTCACAACTGAGCTTTGTTAATACAGGCTTTAGTCTGTAGAGTGATCCTTGGCCACACAATTTCTTGCCTGAAGGCATTTGTTGGGTATAGTTCCAATTAAAACAAGTATGGGTATACCCATGAATATGAATCTGTAGTGTGAAGAAATGCCGGCGGTAATTTGGTCCGGTGGCAGGTGTAACAATCGGCTTCATTGGGGCCCGAATCAATTAGAGTCGGCACTCCTCGTGGCCGAGACAATGCTGCCGGAGCTGCAGTACTATGTATGGTTAGCAGAAACAGCATGTAAGATAGATTCTTTTGCACTTTTGAGGTATTTTGTTGTTATATCTATTGAGAATATCCTTTTTGGAAATCAGTTACGTAGATGTATATAAAAAGCCTCCAAGGAAACTGGTTTCCAACCACTGGTTTCCCTGACAGCCGAAGCGTATTTTATTGCTGAGTCTAGTAAGAATCAAATCTGAGAAAGAAACTATATTTCAGTGACATGATATGTGACTGTATGAAATGGCGTTTAGCGATAAGGCCGCCCTTGCAATAATGTTGTTAATAATTTAGTATTATTTCATAGTGAGGTAATTAGAAATATTACGTAGGTACGAAATAAAACATTTATTTCAGGGGACGAATAGGTAACTTCATACCTTCCCTTAAAATAAATTAATTTTATCTGGTCTCTTTGCAGTGGGTCAATGGACACCAATATAAGGGACGAATCTACATCTCATATTCTGGGGATGAGGAATGGATTCTTATATGAAATGTTTTGAAAATAGAATGCAATTCACTCACCTGCTAAAAACTAACCAAAATGTCTGTCTAAATGCAAATAGTAACAAATGAATCAGTTAAAAAGTGAATTCAATTTTACTGACTGATAGTCGCGTAAACTTCAGACAGTATTATGTATATAAATAAGATAATGTGAATACTTTTTAGCTGACGGTACACTAAAGGTGTACCTACATAGACCAAAACGTCCCAACTTGCCGAGTCAGGTCGTGACGACTCGACGCAATGAGTCGCAGGTGTGCACCCGCCGTAATATGTGCTGTATGGCGCGACAATGTGTGCACGCCCTAATATGAACTGTTCGCCGATGTACAGCTTTTCCTTACAGATGAAAACTGTGGGTGACATATTGTAAATTTTGCTGTTTCGTTAAATATTAAAATGATTGTACATTCATATTGTTGAGTTTGTATTTGCAGCTGTGGTTCTTTGGATACCTGAGAATAATTTATACGATAATAGGCTATTTATATGTGATGGTAGTGTTTTAAATTTTCGTGTTTCGTGATTTAAGTTACCTTATAAAAAATAGTGCATTGAAAACTTTAAAAAATTGCTGTGTTCTCGGAGCGATACCCAACATGAAAATATTTTTGTTAGGATTTTGCTAGTTTGTCTGTTAGAATTGATTTGGACGTCCAATATCGTGCGAAGTGGAGGAGGAAGAGCTGAAAGGTGGACCCTGAGCTCCGAAGGCACCGTGGCCTCGGATGCAATCAGGATTAACGTCTTTATGTGGATGATGATGTCTGTCAGAATTGATGTTCGAGTACCAAGAATCCTGATAATCACAGTATACTTAAAAGGAGATGGACAGTAAAAACAGCGAACTACAAACTACAAAATCAGTCAAACAAAAATGCCCTTCCACTTTATAATATTAGTCATCATCACTCTCTCAGCCTTTTGCCAACAGGCTTGGCTTTCCAGCTGATCTGACCTTCACAATATTTTTTTTATTACCTACTATTTATAGTACTTATATCCATATCCATACTAATATTATAAATGCGAAAGTAACTCTGTCTGTCTGTATGTTACGCTTTCACGCCTAAACCACTGAACCAATTTTGATGCAATTTGGTATAGCGGTAGAAAAGACCATGAGAAAGGACATAGGCTATGTTTGGTCGCGATAACCTAGCTAGTGAATTAATATACAAAAAATATGACTATAACAGCCAGCTCACGTGTTTCCTTCTTCCTACAGTCCCGGGTCCTTTAAGCGGGGTGTGAAAAAGCATCTAACGAGGCCGTCAAGCTGAGTGCCACCACTGTTAACACGGTACATGTTTCCGATGGTGACCCTCTTTCCGAGACTTTGCCTTGCGAGGTAAAATCTCCTTCAAATTGACTCCTAGCCACGCATGCAAAATAATCCCTGCAATCCAAAATCAAGTCAACGCAATCATCTGGCCATAAAGCATTGATGATAAATAGTAGCAGTTAAACCCAGTTATATATCAAGGTCTAAACTGCAGATAATTTCATCGCTAAGCCCGCATTTCACACTCGAGTCGGCAATTAGCCGTGATCTGTCTGATTAACATGCGTTGTTAAAGCGAAAGCGGATCAGGTGGGGTGGCAGTGCGAGCGGGGGATGATATTTTTGATGTTCATTTGTGTTATTTTCGGAATGACATTCATATCTGTTACTTTATAATGAATGTAGATGTAAGGATTTTTTATTTTTATCTATTTACTAGCTTTTGCACGTGGCTCCGCCCGCGTGGAAGTCGGTTATCACGACCAAGCCTATGTCCTTTCTCATGGTCTAATCTACTCCTATACCAAATTTCATCAAAATCGGTTCAGTGGTTTAGGCGTGAAAGCGTAACATACAGACAGGCAGACAGACAGAGTTACTTTCGTATTTAAAATATTAGTATGGATCTATCTCATTATGAGTACTTAGGCTCACATATTTACATGCAAAAAGTCCTTAATGTTACACTTCACCGGAGGTAACGGTGAGGTAGGTTTTCCGTAGGAATAACAAAAACTATATCGAGAGTATCATCAAATCAGCCTCGCGTAAACTCGGAGTCCTGAACAGAGTGAGACGTTTTTTTCACTCCGGAGCAGCGGTGTCTTCTATACAAGACCCAAATTCGTTCCTGCGTGGAATGCTGCTCACATCTCTGGGACGGCTCCGCAAAGTACTTATTAGATGCTCTCGACAGGTTGCAGCGACGTGCGGTCCGCATTATTGGGGATCCTGAGGTCACGAACACCCTCGAGCCTTTGCAGATGCGTAGAGATGTTGCGTCTTTGGCAGTTTTCTACCGTCTCTACCATGGTGAATGTTCTGACGAGCTCTTCCAATTAGTCCCACCCTCCCCTTTCCTTCACAGGACGACACGTGCAGGGCTAAGATGTCATCCATTTACGGTGCAGAGTATACCTGCTAGAACCAAGCGTTTCAGTGATTTATTCCTATGCCGCACCACTAAGACCTGGAATTCCCTGCCAGCTCACGTGTTTCCTTCTTCCTACAGTCCCGGGTCCTTTAAGCGGGGCGTGAAAAGGCATCTAATGAGGCCGTCAAGCTGAGTGCCACCACTGTTAACATGGTAAATGTTTACGATGGTGACCCTCTTTCCGAGACTTTGCCTTTAGCTTAACATCAGGCGAGGTGAAGTCAAATTGACGTGTACTATATAAAAAAAAAAAAATTTGAACCGATTCAAAAGGTTCAGAGAATTTTACTTAAGGTATATGATATGGGGAAGGAGTGCAGCCTAAACAAGATATCCCTGTGATCCGGTCTTACCCATCAATTTTTGCAACGATCTATTGTTGGAATTCAAACCCACCTTCCTTATTGAAAGGTGCGCAAGCACGACGTGTAGCCTAAACCTGCTTCTGCTAGGTTAACAGCCCTCACTCCAGGCATTACATTTCTTTTCTAACTTTTTTTTAAAAAGGACACGTCAATTTGACTTCGCCTCGCGTGATGGTGATGATAAATGCAAAATCGGAAAGAGGATCACCATCGTAGACATTTACCATGTTAACAATGGTGGTACTCAGCTTGACGGCCTCATCAGATGCCTTTTCACGCCCCGCTTAAAGGGACCCGGGACTGTAGGAAGAAGGTAACACGTGAGCTGGCAGGGAGTTTCAGGTCTCAATGGTGCGGCATAGGAATGAGTCACTGAAACGCTTGGTTCTAGCAGGTATATTCCGGATGGCAACTTTTCATCCCCAGTGATAATCTAGTGACCATGGCAGTTACCAGATAGTTTTGCAATTTTACAAGATTTTAATAAAGTTAAATATGGAGGGAAGGAAACATAAAGGATTACGGTGACTAATTATTATAATCGCTATTTAAACTTTGCCTTCATAAGCATTAATTAGTTTACATTTCGTCTTAAGCTTTCAAAGTAAATTAATTATTACAGGGCTTTTATTACTTGGTATCTTAGTTGTAGCCTGTTGGTATGACTATACTTCTTCTTTCCCTGTCTTTATCTCTTCAAGGGACAATTTAGAGTGCATCCAAAGCTTGTTTCTTGGAGCTCGGACTCAGCTCTTCTACTTCTTGTCTTCATAATTTTGATCTATTAGTTTTAAGGATTTAGGTATCTCGGCAGTATTATAAACAGTAGCTCGAGATGCACACTGGATATAATGGCTAAGCAAGCGTTCAATAATAAGAAGCATTTAATTAAGACCAAAAATATATCATTAGCAATAAGAAAAAGATTTATTAAAACTCATATTTGGAGTATTGCACTCTATGGAAGTAAGACGTGGATTATGACACAGAAAGACAGAAGCAGGATGGAGGCATTTGGAATGTGGTGCTGAAGAAGGATGGAAGGGATAAGCTGAACGGAAATAATACCAAACGAAAGAGTATTAAACAAGATACAGGAAAGAAGGTCTATATTGGAAATGACCGAGAGGCGAAGAGGAAAGATGATTGGCCACCTGATAAGACACGACAGATTTTTAAAAAATATCATAGAAGGAAAAGTAGAAGGAAAGAGAAGAAGAGTTAGACCAAGAGGAACGTTTATGGCACAAATACAGGAAAGGATACAAGTCGCATCGTATCGGGAGGTCAAAAGATTGACGGAGGAGAGAGGGATGGCGATCACTCCACCGACAAGAGCGCAGCTCTTAAGTTTAGAGAGAGAGTTTTAAGGAACGATTTATCCGTTAATAGGTATATAGGCGTACGTAATGATTCTTCTTTCTTCCAAAGCTATTTTGGACAGTCGCTTACAAACAATACTTTTCTAGCTATGAATGACACCACTCACTCAACCGCTGTTGTCGGATCACATATTGCTAAAATACTCCACTTCGCTGAAGAATCGCTACCCGCTATCAGTGCGACCGCACAGCTGCTCAACTGCTACAAATTATCGGTCCAGTCGCTCCCGTCACGTGATCTTTCAGGTGTTACCCTGTTGATTAATACGCTGTAGTGAGAGCCACACTCTGCCATTGCGCCCGTAATTATTTTGACGCGACTAATCGTTAAGATTTAAATTATAAAAGTGCACATGTTAGATACATTTAACAGTAAAGTTGAATGAGAATTTAGTGAAGACTCTTTTCTGTAGGAAGGTCAACAGTGAAAAATTCTCGTATCACAGGATAGGTTTCAAAATAAAATAAAAACCCTTTTTTTACTAAATTTTCCTAAAGATTTAAATACGAAATATCCAAGACTAGGTTATGATATATTTCCTTAGATGTGTCCATGTAGCTCAGTTGGTTGGAGAACCTCTACTGTAGGAGATTTGTCGCGGGTTCATGTCTCGTCTTAGATGTTGACTTTTTTTGATTTATTGTTTATTCTGGAGATTGACGGCGCTTGGTGGAATCTGCTACACATATTGAATAACACACTTGTACTTTTTGACTTAAATTTATCTGTATATATAAAAATCAATTGCTATTCGTTAGTCTCGCTAAAACTCGAGAACGGCTGAACGAATTTAGCATACCTTGGTCTTGAAATTTCATTTCTAGACCTGACCGGTTTCGCCTTACGGCATTCTCAAAGGTTCACATTGATGTTTTAAGAATTGTGATTCCGAAACACTATATATTGTAGTATATATTGTAGTGTTTCGGAACTACAATTCTTGAAACATCAATGTGAACCTTTGAGAATGCCGTAAGGCGAAACCGGTCAGGTCTAGAAATGAAATAAATTAAACTCAGTGGAAAAGTACAAGTGTGTTATTCAATATGTGTAGCAGATTCCACCAAGCGCCATCAATCTCCAGTATAAACAGTTTGGTCTTGAAATGTTTTTGGAGGTCTTGGGAAGTTTTAAAAGGTGAGAAAAATTCGAATAATTCTGGAGCGTCAGTGAAAAGTGATACATCTCGAGTTATATTACTTATTATTTTTTTTCATATAGAAGATCTATAAAAAAATATCTATTTTTGGCTCTTATCCCCGTATCTCTAGGGTTTAAAATGAGCGAGTTGATTTGGTGCATAATGATATAACTGAACGTTTTTTCACCAATTCAATTGTGTAAAATAATACTTTTAAAATCATATCAAATTGAACTAAACAATGTTTTTTATTTCTGTATTGTATAATGATACAAATGGAATTAACGAGTTTAACACAATGTAGATGTATAGATTAGAATTAGTGCATTGTAATATAAGTACACTTCCATTAATATACATTTTAAATTTACTCATACATTGGTTCGTGAAAAGTGATACAATTATATTTATGACGTAAAAAAGCAAATAAATTTTAATAAAGTTATGTGTAAAATGATACAATTCTTAGAGAATCAATTAACACCATGATATATTACAATCGTTCAATGTGTCGAGTGATATAGCTAAATTAGTATCTGTAGACGACGGACCTCGCGATGAACCTAGATAATAAATATTGTTCCTGAGAGTAATGCATTCAAACAAACAGACTCTTCGATTACTATAAAATATATAAAATATTACCTACCTTTGTACCTACCTGCTTGTTTTGTTAGTGTATCAATAAATAAATGATGTATGTGTTACCTGCTCGCACACTACGTCACACGATGCACTGACATGCGCCGGCGTCGGTGGCGCCGCAGTCGCCTACACCAGTAGCTCGCGGTCGCACGTCGTTAGTGTATGCGCTCAGGTGATACCTACTTACCTTCCAAGTCTTGTGTAATTTATTTCAAACGAACCTTAAAACATTCTACGCATTACCTCAATCCCGTACAAAGTGGTCTTCGAACCGGATTTCACGTAGAATAAATAAAGTTCGCCAATGTTTGACTCCCCGCCGCAGACAAGCCGCCACGTTGCCGAAGAGCCAAGCGCGGTTCGCACACGGCGTGCATACCAAAAGGACATGGAAAGGCGCAACCGTGGCATCATAGGCCGTGACATCAAGTCGGAAATATTCAAAAATGAACTTACTGAAAAAGATGGTCTCGCCAAACGACCGGGAACGGACATAGCTGGTGCGACAGAAAATCGTGACAAGGTTTCTACAGAGAAAACAGGTCGATCATCAGCGTCTATCGAGGCCCGCAAGAAGCAGCTGGAGTATGAAGCTGCCAAAGAAAAAGCTGAAATTAAGAAACAGATGATTGAAGCTGAAAATAAGAAACAGATGATCGAAGCTGAAAATAAGAAGCAGATGATCGAAATTCAGAATCAGTTAATCGAGAAAAAGCTCGCCGCTGACTTGGCTGTCCTCGAAGCTCAATCCCGTAGCAGTAGAAGCAACAACAGCCATCGGCACAGTGAAGTAGGTTCCGTGGAAAGGGTGCAACAATGGCTCGAGCGTAGCCACGTCGCTGATACCCACAACCATCCAGACGAAGTCGTGAATAGTGGCAAGGAACTAAAAAACCTAGTGACTGCGATATACCAGGCCAATACGCAAAGTAAGCAGCTGATGTCTCGAATCGCAACCTCAAAAGACCTACCTTACTACAGCGGCGACTCGTTGGAATGGTTCGCGTATAAACAGGCCTATGAAGAGTCAACCAACCTTTGTAAATATAGTGACGCTGAAAATATGTGGAGATTACGCAGATCACTCCGTGGAGAAGCTAAAGAAACTGTATCATCACTTCTCATCGGGAACACGGCTCCGCACACCGTCATGGAAGCGCTGGAACTCCGGTATGGCAGACCTGAAACCATAGTTAACAAAATAACATATCAGTTAAGGAAAATATCACCACTATCACAAAATTATCATCACGATATTGTCCCTTTTTCTATTAAAATAAAAAACTTTGTGGCAGCAGTGAAAGCTGTGAAAAAAACCGATTATCTAAGAGGCCCGGAATTAGTATCCACGGTACTATCGAAATTACCGAGTGCGCTAATTAATAAATGGGCTGACTATTACAACGAAAATTGTTACACGGATAGTGCTAAGCTGGAAATACTCTCGGAATTTCTGTACAGTGAGGCGAACAAAATATCCAACGCCGGATTGACACATTTATACAGTCAATCTGAAGCGAAGAAGAAACCCGAAGAACGTAAAAAACACGCTGTCTTACTCAACGACAAAGACGAGTCTTCAAGCAAGTGCAAGTTTTGTCATGTAACCGACCATAAACTCACTGGATGCGCTCGATTCAAGCGCGCGATGACAAAGGATCGGTGGCGATTTGTGCGGGCCAACAAGCTATGTCACAAGTGTCTGGTATCATCCCATAGCCGCGACACTTGCCCGGCGCCCGCATGTGGTATCGAAGACTGCACGTTACCTCATCACAATCTTTTACACTGGAAGCGCCGTAGAACAGCTGACGAAACTACTGCGAATAACAACAACAGTGACTCACCTGCCAATTACAGTGTTGTCCCTACGGACAGCTCTGATCATACAGTAGCCAACGTGTGCGATGGGTCCCAGGCCAGCATTCTGTTGAAGGTGGTGCCTATACAAATCAAGGGTCCTCGCGGAGTGCTTACTACCTATGCGCTGCTAGACGACGGCGCGACGATATCCCTAATATCAGCTGACGTTGCCGAACGCGTCGGGCTCAGTGGACAAAAACAATCATTGTGTGTTCGTGGTGCATGGGACTCGGAACTAGTATGTGACAGTGAGACGATTACCTGTGAAATAATAAATACAAACAATAATAAACAATTCGAACTCAGTGCTAGAAAAATAAAAGAACTAAACTTACCTGTGCAAAAATTATCGAACATTAATTGTGAACAATATTATCATTTAAAAAATATAAGTGAAATGCTACCGTGTACAAATATCAAACCAAAAATATTAATTGGTCAGGACAATTACCACCTTATCGCACCAATCAAGATCGTGATGAGAAGTAAGAAGACACCTTGCGCGACGCTGACCCCCCTGGGGTGGTGTGTACATGGAATTTGTCCTAAACAAGTAAGCTCAAGATTGACAGATTGCGCGCTGATAACATATCATTCTCAAGGACATTCAGACGGTGGTCGCCTAGATGGCCACGCCTCCCATCGCGTCTACGCTGGCTCTTCCCCACCGGCGGACACGCGCACAGGCGCAAACGGTCATATACCTACGACTGATCCGCTACAAATACAAACATATTGTTTATGCGCATTGGAATGTCATTCAACGACGAGCGACGCGATACACACGGACCGCAAGGATGTCGAGCGTTTACATGAACTTGTACGAAAATCGTTTACGTTCGAAAGTATTGGCATCAGTAACAAACAGCGACAGAATGAAGAAGACGTCAGAGCTGTTCATATAGTAGACAGTAGTGCTATATTGCGTCAAGGAAGATGGGAAGTTGGTCTCCCGTGGAGGCATCGAAGTACGCAGATGGCGGATTCTTATTGTAATGCATACCGACGTCTCAAAACAATAGAAAAAAAGATGTCTTTAGATGAAGGGTATGCCATGAGATATAAAGAAAGAGTAAGGCACTTGTTCGCCAACAACTACGCCCGAAAAGTAAGCACAAAAGAAGAAAGGGAAAAGCCAGAAAGACTGTGGTACCTGCCCCATTTTGGAGTCGACAACCCAAATAAAAAGAAGCTACGCTTAGTGTTCGACGCTGCCGCTACCACAGCTGATAATTCCCTAAATGATTATTTGTTACCAGGTCCCAACTTGTTGGAGTCACTTCTCGGCACTATGTTCCGATTTCGAGAAAGAAGTATAGGACTAACCGGTGACATAAAAGATATGTTTTTACGAATCAAGATAAGAGCCGACGATCAACACGCACTACGTTTTCTCTGGCGAAATGACGTGAAAGAACAAATTGAGAAATACGTGATGACGTCATTGATATTTGGTGCTAATTGTGCCCCTTTTATCGCACAACATATAAAAAATAAAAATGCATTAAGATACGAGACAGAGATGCCGGAGGCGGTACAAGCTATCCTAAAAAACCACTTCATGGATGACTACATTGATTGCTTTGATGACCTCGATAACGCATTAAAAACAATGAAAGAAGTGTCCTTCATTCATCATCAGGGAGGATTCGAAATGCGTAACTGGACTTCGAACGATTCGAGAGTATGTCATGACATACCAAAAGAAGCCTTAAGTGCAGCGGCTGTAAGGTTCAAAGTTGAACAAGACGATCCAAGCGAACGCATACTAGGACTTCTCTGGTATCCGAGTACCGATACCTTTGGGTTTAACCTATCACTACATAAAATTTCCTCAGATATACTGACATGCGAAAAACGCCCTACTAAACGAGAATTATTACGTATAGTCATGTCAATATTCGATATCTATGGCCTGCTTGCACCGTTTACTATTAAAGCGAAAATACTTATACAACAATGTTGGAAAACTAACTTGGCTTGGGATGAAGAAATAGAACCCGCTCAATTTGAAGTATTTCGGCAATGGATAACGCAACTCCACGAGTTAAAAAATATCCGGATACCAAGATGGTACTTTCGCACAATCAACCAACATACAAATAATACACAAATGCATGCAAGTGAGACATTAGAACTACATTTGTTTTGTGATGCATCGCCAAATGCTTACGCCGCAGTAGCATACTATCGCACTCACGTTAATGCGAGCGTGTGCGTGTCATTCATCGCTAGTAAAAGTCGAGTGGCACCTATAAAACCGGTTACGATACCGCGGATGGAACTACAGGCAGCTGTACTCGCATGCCGCCTCGCTGATACTATACAAAAGGAGCATAGATTGAAGACCACCAGAAGGTATTTTTGGTGCGACTCAACGACTGTTCTGCACTGGATAAAAAACAAGGCACGAACTTATAATATTTTCGTCTCTAATCGTCTGGGAGAGATAGACGATTTATCGAGTGCAGACGAATGGAACTATGTCCCGACAAACGATAATATAGCGGACATAGCAACAAAGAATATATCATATAACTTAGAAAATGAGTGCGAGTGGTTCCGAGGGCCCAACTTCTTGTACGAGAAGACTGAAAACTGGCCTTCATCGTTACCTGAAACAGAGGAAAATGTAAATATTAATGAAGAAATAATAGAAAATATACATAATATTTATGAAAACAAAGATAAAGACTTACCTGTACCGAATATAGAAGGATTTTCGTCGTGGCTGCGATTGTTGAGATGTACCGCAACTGTTCTATTGTTCATTGAAAAATGCAGAAGAAATTACAAATCAGAATTAAACGCAGACACATTACTACGAGCGGAAATATTATTATTACGTCATTCTCAAGGACAGTCCTTTGCTACGGAACTATATTTATTGAAAAATAAGAAACCTATTCCAGCCAATAGTCGATTGCGCACATTGACGCCCTACCTGGACGAGTTTGGGTTGCTGAGGGTTGGTGGACGAGTAGGGGTTGCTTCTGACGTCACGTCACAAATGAAAAACCCTATAATATTAGATGGAAGACACCCTATCGCAAGACTAATAACCAAATCTTACCACAAGAACTGTGCCCATGGTTACAATGAAACTGTGGTGAACGAATTAAGACAGAAGTACTGGCTGCTTAACTTAAGACCCACGGTACGTTCTGTTGCTTCTAAATGTTTAATTTGCCGCATCAGGAAGGCTATGCCTGTCACACCACGTATGGCTGATCTGCCGGAGGCTAGACTGGCGCTTAAGTCGCGTCCGTTCACGCACTGTGGGGTGGACTTGTTCGGACCCATGGAAGTCACTGTGGGCCGCCGAAGAGAGCGACGTTACGGCGTTTTATTCACCTGCATGACAGTCCGCGCAGTACACATAGAATTAGTCTCGTCACTAACTACGGACTCGTTCATAATGGCTTTGAGACGCATGGCGGCCAGACGAGGGTGGCCACAAAACATGTACTCCGACAACGGTACTAATTTGCGAGGTGCTGAAGCCGAATTAAGATTGTCTTACCAAGCACTTAGTCAGGCAAAAATAAAAGAAGAGATGACTAATCGTGGCGTAACCTGGTCATTTAATTCACCAATTAGCCCGCATAAGGGTGGAGCTTGGGAGCGTCTCATCAGAAGCATAAAGACTACACTGAAGGTTGTGCTGAAAGAAAGAGCACCTCGAGAAGAAACCTTAGCCACATTGTTGACTGAAATTGAGAATATAGTTAACAGCAGACCGTTAACGCATGTCTCAGTTGATCCTGAGAGTATGGAAACCCTAACGCCTAATCATTTTTTACTCGGTACAAGTTCCAACCTACCCGTGCCCGGCGTTTTCAATGATGAAGACCTGTACCTACGAAAAATGTGGAGAATCGCACAGCGGCTGGCTGACATGTTTTGGCAACGATGGGTCAAAGAAGTATTGCCTACTCTAATACCGAGACAAAAATGGTATAAAGAAAATGACAACCTGAAACCCGGTAACGTGGTAATATTGATAGATCCTAACTTACCACGAAACACATGGTCTAAGGGCATTATAGATCGCGTGTACCCAGGAAGAGATGGTCGCGTGCGGACGGTGGATGTACGAACAAAGACCGGAATTATTCTCACCAGACCAGTACATCGCTTGGCCCTACTTCCAGTAGCAGATTAGTGTCACCGAAGTGACACTGGGGGGAGCTTGTAGACGACGGACCTCGCGATGAACCTATAAAATAAATAATGTTCCTGAGATTGACGCCTGCAAACGATTACTATAAAATGTATACAATATTACTTACCATTGTACCTACCTACTTGTTATCAATATATAAATGATGTATGTGTTACCTGCTCGCACACTACGTCACACGATGCACTGACATGCGCCGGCGTCGGTGGCGCCGCAGTCGCCTACACCAGTAGCTCGCGGTCGTACGTACGTAGTGTATGCGCTCAGGTGATACCTACTTACCTTCCAAGTCCTGTGTAATTTAATTCAAACGAACCTTAAAACATTCTACGCAATACCTGAATCCCGTACAGTATCAATATAAATACAATGTCGGTATACGTGTCTAATAATACAATTATAGTTGTACCAAAATCACAAGCTTATTCAAATATTGTCATCATCTAAATTTAAGTAAAAAGTAATACAAATTCTCAGCAAACACCTCCCACGATCGCCTTCCCGCCTTGAACTGTGTGAACGGGATGGTAATATTATGATACAAGAAGGAATACCCAAGTGAAAGAGGAATAACGTTGTTTAGTTATGCGACCGAATCGCCAGTCTCAGTTCGACGTTCTTCAGGGCGCACAATGCTTATGGTTGTATCATTATACACAAAATACGTAATATTTTTATTAGCATTATTTTATTAGTATTTGATACAAGTTCTATGCAAATGAAAATAATAATGCTATTTAAGTAAAGTAAATTAATGTAGCATTCAATTATAAAGATCATAAGCTTTTTTATAAGGGACACGTAAATTTGACTTCACCTCACCTGATGGTAAGCTAAAGGCAAAGTCTCGGACCATGAGGAAGGAGGAAGTAACCATGTACCATGTTGACAGTGGTGGCACTCAGCTTGACGGCCTCATCAGATGCCATTTCACGCCCCGCTTAAAGGACCCGGGACTATAGGAAGAAGGAAGAAGGAAGGAAGGAAGGAAACACGTGAGCTGACAGGGAGTTCCAGGTCTTAATGGTGCGGCATAGGAATGAGTTACTGAAATGCTTGGTTCTAGAAGTTATATTCTGCACCATATACGGATGGCATCTTAGTCCTGTATGTGTTGTCCTGTGAAGGAAAGGAGAGGTTGGGACCAAATTGTAAGAGCTCATCAGAACATTCACCATGGTATACCATGGTAGAATACTGCCAAACTCTACTCATCTGCAAAGGCTCGAGGGTGTTCGTGACCTCAGGATTCGCAATAATGCAGACCGCACGTCGCTGCAACCCGTCGAGAGCATCTAGTAAGTACTTTGTTGAGCCATCCCAAAGATGCGAGCAGTATTTCACGCAGGAACGAATTTGAGTCTTGTACAGAAGACACCGCTGCTCCAGCGTGAAAAAATGTCTCAATCTGTTCAGGACTCCGAATTTACGCGAGGCTGTTTTGATGATGCTCTCGATATAGCTTTTGTTATTCAGTTTGCAGCGAACATCCACACTAAGGAAATTGAGGTTATCCTGCAGTGGCAGTGGCGTGCTCTGAAGAGTGGGAAGGGGAAGGAAAGAAGATACCTTTGCTGTAAACACACATGCCTGCGTCTTCTTGCCATTGAAGTCGACCAGGTTCTCAACGCCCCATTGAGAAATGTGGTTAAGGATCCGGTCCAGCTCAGTGACAAGCAGCTGCCTTTTTTCCGCGATATCAGACGGCTTGGCCGCAGTATGTGCGTGATAACTCCCGTGTAAAGGTGCTGTCGTCTGCATAGCAATGAATGCTACCGTTAGAAAGCATGTCATTGATATGCAGAAGAAAGAGAGTGGGAGATAAGATAGAACCCTGCGGCAAGCCAGCATTTACCTGCAAGAACTCCGAAGCTCGTCCGTCATAAAGACGCGAATAAGGTGCCCCTGCAGTAAGCTTACAACCCATTTGCACAGTCCGGGAGGCAGGCCAAAGGCTGGTAGCTTGGAAAGAAGCGATTTGTGCCATGTTTGTATGATTTTCTCGACGCGCCGGCCTTCGGTGTACACTTGGATAGAACCAAGATAATTTTCAACGAACATGTTGCACCGAAACCGATTGCCATCGAAGGGGTGACGCACGAAGTTGTGAAAAAATATGTATACCTGAGCCAGGTAATCCAGCTCGGTAAAAACAACTTCAAGAAAGAACTAGCCAGAATGATCGAACTTCGTTGGGCAGCATTTCGCAAACTACGTCGAGTCTTCTCTTCTCCCCTACCGCAATGCCTGAAAACAAAAGTCTTTGACCAGTGCGTCCTACCTGTTATGACTTACGGTGCCGAAACGTGGACACTGACGGTAGGGCTAGTCTATAACCTAAAAGTCGCGCAGCGGGCTATGGAGCGAGCTATGCTTGGAGTTTCTTTGAAGGATAGAATTCGAAATGAGGTCATCCGACACAGAACCAAAGTTACCGACATAGCTCGCAGAATAAGCAAGCTCAAGTGGCAATGAGTTGGCCACATCTGTCGAAGGACCGATGGCCGTTGGAGCAGACGAGTCCCAAAGTGGAGACCGAGAGAAAGCAAACGCAAGGTAGGATACCCCCTAGCCAGATGGACTGACAACCTGAAAAAGGTGGCTGGGATAGACTGGATGCGGAAGGCGGAGGATCGGATGAAATGGCGCACATTGGGACAGACATGTCCAGCAGTGGACTGCGGTGGGCCAATTGATTGATTGATTGATTGTACATCATTACTAGTAGCTGTCAACGATTCTACGTAACTGGGTGACATAGAACATAAGTTCCTCCTTCCCGGAACCTTGTGCCTATTATTTCACTAGTAGTACTACCTATATACTTAAGTAATATCAATATACACGTTGATATGTTCAGTTGTATCATCTTAACCGTACTTTGTATCAAAGTACACATCATATTTTTATAAACTCTAGAGGTGTCTAATGATATGAATGTGTTTTTTCTAACAAATTTATAATTAAATGCTCAATACAACTCACTATTACTTAAATGAATAATATTTATTTCAACACTTTCTATTTTTTCATTTGTATAGAGCACAACAATAGAATGAAAAAAAATTGTACCATTTGTCACGAAACCTATAGACAATGTGTAAAGTAAATCAAGTTAATTTGTATTAATAGTCACGAAATTGTTTAATAAATGTTTGATGTGTTTATTTATATAACTGAATATTTTCATAAATTATAAAAAAACTATACATATAAATCCTCAAATTCGGCCATAAAAACCTTCGCTATTATTGTGTCTATTAATAGCAGTAGCATGTTTTTATTTTAATTCACTGTAAAATGAGTGACAATTTTTTAAAACTTCAAACTGGATTTTCTCAAAACTATGATTTTCGAGATAAATCACTTTTCACTGACACTCCAGAATTGTCGGCAGCCCTTTTCTTTTTCCCTTTCTAAGGCGAAACCAAGTTTTCCGGGTCAGCTAGTAGACGATAAAAAACCCACCTGAAAAAACCAAAACAAGGGTCGTTTTTCTTTGGTTGGAATTCAATGAGACGTTCTACCTGCCACCACTAGTCCAGACCGTTTTAAAAGTCGGTAGTTTATTCCGGCCATTTATGAGCTATACAGTTATTTTTTTTAATTACAAAATATGTATGTAGGTATGATTTTCAAATGTGTAGTAGAAACAGCGATGAAACATGTTTGTATCATAAAAACAAACACTCAACGTCTTAACTCTGGGTGAAAAACTCAAAGAACTTTCATCTTTCAATCTAAGATAAAGATTCCGATATCACAGTTCAAAATATACTGATATTTGATTAAACCGAGGCGGAAGACCGTTACACATATGAAGAATCCTGAAACTCGACCGTCTCCATACGACAACTGCTCGCCAAGTATCTCTACTACAAATTAATACATTTTTACAAACCTTATACGTAGTCTATATTATGACCGTCAGCTAGTGAAAAGATAAATTTTATACTATTCGTAATAGACTAACTTTTTTTAAATCTAATTAATATCCGTTTTTTATTTAATTTTAATTCCTATTATTATTATTGTATATTCGTAATATATTACACGTTTTAAGAAGCACTTTCAAACGTACTTTTTTATTAATAAAATATTTTAGATGATTTATTCCTTGAAAGCATGAAATATGTTGCCTTACTGAGGTAGAATGTCCATACTATCAGGGGATCTCAAACCAAATAACTTTATTTTATTCGTCAAGTGATAAGTAAGAATTAAAGTACAGTGCCATCATTGAGAAGGTATTTTTATATGGCTAAGGTATCTAACAGTACCCAATAGCTACGGTCAAAAAAAGAGATACGATGGATTTTTTTCATATTAAATGTTGTAGGTGAAGGTGCAACCTTTAGAGTCGACTGTACTCTAAACAACATAATAATCTCATAGCTCATAAAGCTCATAGTCACAGTACAAATAATCATGGTAATAAAAGCTGCGGTACCGTCTATAAACGTCTGTAATACCAAGTGTGTCGCTTACTTGTTGGTACCTGCAGATGAGAAGGAAGAAAGTGGTAAATGCCATCGGTGTTCGATCCATGTTTATTGTTCAAATGAAGTAGAGCATTTTTCCCCAATAGATGCTATCCCTCGAGGACTTCCATTGCGCAGAGTAATCGCTTATATTTGAACAGTACCTACACACTTGCCATCTTGTTCTCTCTATCTCCCTCTTCGTCTACGTCATAAGACATTAAAGCTATTGCGCGGATAATATCGGCAGTATTTTACGAGTGTTTGTATAGGGAACTACTACTGGAACTCGAAAGTAAAATTTCAGGTGAAGTGGTAATAAGTAGGTGAAAAACCCGTTGTAGTTTTACACATACTTCATTAAAATTAGCCTAATAAAAAAAAATATTTTTTTGTTCTTTGAATTATATAATTATACATACACAACACAATCACATACACATAACCATCAAAAGTTAGCCAAAACAGCATCGTAGCGTGTATAGCCAGTAGACTCGATCACTGCTGCAGGCTCTCCACATCTCTGTTGAGCCTGCACTGCTGATTGATAATCAACATAGTTAATTCAAAGCAGAGATACACAATACTAATATAGAATAAGAAAATTGTTACTAACCTAAAAAGATAATGTACTTACATAAACATAGTCCTACTTTTATTTTACTTGTAATTAGTAGTTTAAAAATATTCATGAATAAATCATTTAACCAAAAAAAAAGAATGAGTATGTGTTACTTTAATAAACCATTTAATTATTATTATAATTATTAAAACTGTTCTTTATTATTGGTTCAATAGGATAATTATGATACTTTGTTAAACTACTAAATTCCACCACACCCTATGATAATAAATAATAAATAAATATTTCACAACATTCTACACAACGCTATCTAGACCCATGGTAAGCATAGCTTAACTAGCTTGTGTTATGGAATCTGAAGAATGCGGATAAACATACTTAATTTTTTTTGTAAATACATACATATTATACATAGAAACACCCAAACCAATGCAAATAGCCATATTCATGCATACAAATATTTGCACTGAGCGGGAATCGAACCCGCGCCTCCTGCGTGGCAGTTGCGTTCACTACCACCACGCCACGGAGGCTGTCATATTACACGAATTGTCATTACTAATTAGAGCTACTCAGTTTACTCCGAGAAAGACTACAACTACATCGTTTACATTTTTCCGTTATTTGTTTCAGTTATTTCAGTATTAGTATTTTGTATACAACCTGGATTATTATTCTGAAATGTATCAATCAAAGCCAAAGTCAATAATGTTATCTTGAATTAATATTAGCACACTCATTCATGTCATGTCTTATCAAATGTTTGGTATGTCAGCAAATAAACAGATCATAATTTGCGGTGAAGATAGCAGCTAATGTAATTCAAATTATGGTAATCTGCTCTTAATAATGTTCTACAATGTTGTCAGATAACATGATTTCGATAATATGTAATAAATTTATTCTTATTCTTTTCGTGCCAACTCGTCGCTCGGAATATTTAATATCTCCCTTAAAATTATTTTCCTAAAGAATTGGGTTATCTGATCTAATAAGAGTTTTACAAATCTCACAGGCAATTTTGAAGAAGCAGGTAGGTTTATTATTACCATGAATTACCATCATCATCACAACCGAGGTCTTCAAATTGAAGTCCGAAGCCCTCAATTTGACCCAGAGTCGGTGTGCCGACTTCTCCTTCAACACTATCTTGGATATTCCTGATAGTGAGATCATTGGTATGCATAATCACTATCATCATCATATTCTATAAGTATTGGTTATTTAGTCAGAATGGATCGGGAGTAATTCGGCCGTAAACAAAAAGAACACCAAATCTAAACGCCCCAAAGCGAGATTATTTGAAAATTTTATACTCGAAACGAATACAATTCGAGTTGTCATAGTAGTGCATTCAATTTGAAATCCATCTTCCTACTTTACGAGTGGCATAGAATTGAATTGTTGATTTTTGGCGAATTTTAAGTAAGCAATAAAACGTTTTATGTCTCCAGACTCGTGCTTATACTCTTTCATAAAGATGACTTATAATAAATTACCTCCGTAGAACCAACACACGGCACCATCCAGAACCGGAGATTCTGGTAAAGTAGATAAACAAAGGCTTAATGTTTTATACTTAGAGGAATTGGTCTGTTGTTGTCTTTGTCAAGAATTGGCAGTACAATGTTTATATAATGTAGTAGCATTGCACCACGGTTACTGTTGGGTAACGCCTGATCAGGCAGGAATATCGGGATAAAAATTAGCTTTGTTTCTTACTGATACATACATACATATACTCAAGCCTGTAAATCCCTAAAGGGGTAGGCAGAGATGTACCAACACCCACATTTTGGTAACTATAACTTTCGGTACCTCTCCCACGCAATATGCATCCCATAAGTAAAAGTATTGTCAAAATGGATACAGTAGTATTCTTTTTTTTTTTTTTTTTCCGTGCGGAAATCCCCTCGGATACCCTCCTGCCGGAGCCGGAAGGGGAGGTTATGTCGGACTCGAACCGACTAAAACCGCACGCCGACTATAGGTCGTGGTGCTAGGCCGGAGGTGAGGTTGTCATCGACATATCCCTCGCACCCCGGCTGACCCAGGGCCATCCCTTACGGTCTAGCCCTCCTCGGGAGGGGGGACAACGGTGTCCCCGACTCGCCCCCGGAATGGGGAGGCACGCTTCTCAGCGCGCCGTCGCCGTGGCCTGCTTCTGCTGGGGTGACAGGCGGCTTCACTCGTCACCCCCAGGCCCGCGCTCATGGGGGACGGAGGTCAGTCAGTGACCTCCGACGCCCGAGTTGCCTGCGCGCGCGGGCAGCGCGGTTCGCGAGTCTCACTCGCTCGCGCTGCCTCTCCCGTTCCGCCGTCTCCTTCACGACCATTACCTGCTCGCTGAAGGAGACGCCGGCCGCCCACGCGTCCGCACAGCGGACCATTGCTGTGAGTAGGGAGGCGAGGGTAAGAACTCTCACTCCCAGGGCCGCCACTAGCTCCCGTCTCGGTCCGGCCCATGCCGGACACTCGGTGAGCGTGTGCAGCTCTGAGTCCTCGCTCGCGTCGCAATGATGGCACTCGGACGTTGGCTCCTTTTCGATCCGACGCAGATACCGCCCAAAGCACCCGTGCCCGGTGATAATCTGCGTCAGTCGATACGAGAGGCTGCCATGTGTTCTCTCTAGCCATTCCCCCATGAGATACAGTAGTATTTGAATTTATTAATTACAACTAAACACAAATACCTTTTAAGATCTGTGCTGATATGGTCAAAAATCAACTTTTGAGCGACTTTTTTGAAATATGTAATTAGTTCCAATTTTGTCCTGTGACCACTTGATTATTACCAATATTACCATAAATGATTACGTACCATAAATAGTCCGCTGTTACCATCCTACTAATATTATAAATGCGAAAGTTTGTTAGTATGGATGGATGGATGTTTGAAGGATTTTTTTTTTTTTACAGCATTAAGTATGCTAATGTGTAAAAAAATGGATGTTTGTTACTCTGTCACGTCTTAACGGCTGGAGCGAATTTCATAAAATTTGGTATGAAGTTAGCTGATTACTTAGATTAAGTTATAGGCTATATTTGGTCACAAGAACCGACATCCAGGTGTGCGGAGCCGCGAGCATAAGCTAGTGAGATTATATAGCATACCTAAGTGAGACCAAAAATGTCTGATATATTTTTGTGTAAATTAGGGTTTTTCCTATCCTTATTGTTTATTAGTTATTAGTAACTTAATTGTACACCAAGTCAAATACAAAAAAAAAGTTTTGACTACACAGTACGAAGTACAGAGGGCGATTTCTGCCAGTCAATCTTTCTACCTCCTGGAGAAAAAGTGAACTGGTATTTTATTGAATGCAATACGAAAGTTGGTTTTATGGAGCCTAGAAATCTGCAAATGCATCATGCATATCTCAGAAAGGTTAGACATCGAAATGCCGCACCACTAAGACCTGGAACTCCCTACCAGCTCACGTGTTTCCTTCTTCCTACAGCCCCGGGTACTTTAAGCGGGGCGTGAAAAAGCATCTGATGAGGCCGTCAAGCCGAGTTCCACCACTGTTAACATTGTAAATGTTTACGATGGTGACCCTCTTTCCGAGACTTTGCCTTTAGCTTAACATTAGGCGAGGTGAAGTCAAATTGACGTGTATAAAAAAAATAAACCGTAGTTTCATTTTACTGACTTCAAAATGGAACCTCCTTTTCAATTTCATCATTGAGTTTTCCCAAGTGCGTCGGAGCACTGCTTCCATTTTAATTTAATATCATTTAGTAACGAGTATTTACACGGAGCGGGAGAGTAGGACAGTGGGAAGACTTCCCAACGAACTACAGTTTTTACGGTACAGTTAATCTTACAGTATTTTATGCTGCATCACATAATAGGAACTGCGATACTTACCCAGTACAAAGTCGCTTCCACTGTTTGTTTGCTGAGATTTTCAAAATTATGCAATGGATTTCGATGCAGTTTTTTAGGTATAATAAATGTATGTTATATTTAGAGAAAATATTACAATTTAATGATATTTGACACAAATGTATGGATGAGAATGACATGTTGCGCGGATCCAAAATAAATGAATTTTGAAGGTCCAGTGGGCACTGAAAAAGAGATCGAGGGGGCACATTAATTATTATATTTTGAAGGAGATCCAGTGGGACCTAAAAGTGAGGTCCAGTGGGTAATTTTGTAAGAGGGTAGAATCTTGGAGATCGAGCGGGTAAGTAGCCAATGAGACAAGGGCAGGTTTATGATGATTAAATGTCTTTAAAAGGTGATTTAATTGCTTACATTTTTGGGTATTTTGGGGCCACACACCAAGATTTTTCTGGTTGAAGCCAACTTGAGCTGCTAGCCAGTACATCTACTTATTGACAGCAGAAGTCTCTTAGACTTTCCTATCGGGATTATGGGCTTGACGGCAATCAGCTTCAGTAAAGTTAAGGTAAGAAAAATCAGGAGAAAGCCCCCGGGCTCCGTGAGTGCAAACTTTGACTGTCATCAGGATTTCTTATAGCACTGAACCGCGTGGTTCCCGGCAGAGAAGAATTAGGGCCACCCTATCTCTTCCCACGCATTGTAGTACAAGGCGACTAAGGGATAGGCTATTTAACACCAGACAGATATATACAACCCAGACTCAGCTTCAGATACAGGCTCGAGTCAACAACAGTGACTAGAACATTATGCCAATAGGCTCACCTCACCCCTGCTATTACATAGGACCGAGTACAACACTTTTGGTGAAATGTGGGTGTTAATTCACCTCTGCCTAGTCCTTCGGGGATAAATGTTAGATGGTAGATAAGCACGCGGCCCACCTAATGTGAAGTATTTACCAAAGGGCGTCACACTCATTCTGCTGACCCTGTAAAAACCTTCTAATACACTTGGTTATGATGAGAATAATGATTATCATAATCATTACCTTTATTACAATGAATGATATGACAGAAAGAAAGATAATATTTACGATTCAAATATCTAGGTACACTTAACAATAGAATCTTTATTTACATAAAATACATAATAATTATCATAAATAAAAATATAAAACAAGATATGAGCATAACTGCAGGTTTAGGCGTCAAAGAATTCGTCCCTATCAACGTGAACCAGGAGGTTGGCCGTTGCACAAGGAATAAACCAACCCTCTGGTCATGGTCATCATATTAAACGTTTTGACATTTCTTTGAATAATAGACGCGCACTTGGACCCCGTGATCTCAGCCTTTCGACCCCAGATGGCTCAAATATGTAATTACCACTTAAACTACTATATTTGCGCCGTTTGAGAGTCTCTGCAGCAGCAGGCACAGCCCGTAATATCTAAATCAGCTGTAATAATGAGAAAGATATATTTAAGCTATCGTGGTCATAGAAATTACTATTAGAGATATTGGGACATCATCAAACCACCAAATCTTTATCAACAGATTTTAGAATCCTGCCCCCAATAATTTCGGCAGTGGTCCAGCTTCAGCTATAATTCATACAAAGCGTATTTAGTTATAATTCAGGAGTGAGCGCGGCGGACGACGAAGCAAAAGGCGGTTAGCCCATAATTTACCGGAGGGCTGGAAGCTTCGATACGCGGCTTAGTTTGACACCTGACAGATTTATGAACTCTCAAACAAAATGCGCTCGGTCGCACACCCGTTTAAAACTAGCATACAGCCTCATATGTGCGATGCAAGCTAGGGTTTATATACATGCACAGTCAGCGTCAAAACGATCTAGACGAACACAGTACTCAAAATTATCTTAATTCCTTGGTTATCCTCCTTTCCTGTTGTCTGAGTGTTTTGATATTTGGAGCACACCTTTAGTTTGGAGAATATTACAATTAAAATTAAAAAAATCATCAATAAAACAGTTTGATTTGCACTTAATACGAGAGTCATGAGATCGGTTAACGCGACCAAACATAGCCTATGTGTTAATCCAGGGTATCAGCTAACTCCATATCAAATTGTATTAAAATCACTCCAGGCGTTTGGAAGTAACAAACATCCATTCATCCAACCATACTTACAATCTTTCGCGTTTATAATATTAGTTCGATGGTAATAGCAGACTATATGTTACGTAAGGTCTAATCTAAGTCTAATCTACCCCTATAGCAAATTTAATCAAAATCGATTCATTGGTCTTAACTCAAAGTCTTAGCTCATAATGTTCTTACTGCAAATTTCGTTTATTCATTGCTTAATTCTTTTTTAAAATGAATATTACAACCGAAGTTACTAATATTCCCTCTAACCGGCTAAATTGCTTCTGTTAGGAGTGGGTTCACGTAGGTAGTGCCAGTAGTGATCAGGATTTGAACCCTGGACCTCTCGATCGTAAGGCTGACTCCTTAACCATTAAGCTACAATGATTTCATACACAGCCCCTCTATAGTATTCAAAACCTCAAATCCATTAAACCGTCATAGTTCCACAGTATTCTATTCTCCACTATAGAACAAAGACAGCTATAACAGCATCAGCCAGTCACCGATTACGACAGCCAGTCAGGGTGGTGAGCAGAGCGGTCACGGCGCCCTACGTGACCACAATTAATGAGACGCAGGTAAGAAATTACGACGTATAGTGGTCATAGATTAACGAATTGGTAACTAATTTTGGTGAAATCATGTGAGTTTTGTGCCTATGCTCTTTGTACTTTGGAAATATTTTTATAGGTAGTTACAGTTTACTGTTAAGAATAAGAATTGTCATTTCCTAGATAATGGTTGGTTTACAGGTGTTGGGGTGATTTAGGATATACAGCATACTCTGCCATTTGTGGCGTAAAAATATGAAAATGTCCATTACCAGAATTACAGAATTACCTCCAGACATTTGGAATTATAAATTGCTTCAAAGGCTAAGTTTTAACTCGTCTAAACTAAAATTCAATGTCAGAATTTACTTAGATATGTCAAAAATTAATAATTAGGAAAATATAATGTATACATTTAAAAATTTGACATCAAAATATTCCACAATATCGTAATAATTCTTGTTACACAAAAATTCACGAAATTATTTGCGGAATTTCGATTTCCCAGACATAATTTTAGTTCATTTGGTAAAAATAAACACCAAAAATATATTAATAAATTTCAAATTATTTAAATAAATTACAATCTTACTCAGCGGATCCGGCAACTGGGACTGTGATCCGAATTAGTTGTGGTCCCAGTTGCTGTAAGCCTTGCAGTAGCTATGTGTGACGGCTAAGAATGCGAAACCAGGTTTCTTTCCAATGCCAGACAATGTGATAAGATTTTTTATTTTCAATAATATCATGGAATCCTAAAAACCTGCCTCCTTTCATGCAATAGGCTAGCCTAAGCCAACACAAGACAGAAAACTAAGTATTAATATATCCCTGTCCATCCCACCAACGAAACTCAGAAATATAAATCCTTCAAAATCCGCTGCAAGTGAAACGTCAATTATTTTTCAAGTTGACGCAACTAAGCACTTGTAAGTAATATCGTTCTGTGCCTAAGCTCCGAACAACCTTTACAATAATAAGGGCAAAAGGATCGTTAGAAAGACTTAGGTTTTATTAAACACTTGATTTTTCCACCGCGCTATGTTACATACATTATAGATAGTTATTATGTTATGTAATCAAAAAAATATCATTGAGGATTGGGATACACGAAAACAGCAATTTGAAACTCATCAAGCCAACTTGTCACTGTAAACTATGGTCGCACCATTAAAGATGACTCTCTTGCATTTTGTCTGCGATGTTAAGCTGCGATGCTACAATGATCTTGGGAGTTCATAAGGGCACTTACACGTAAGGAGCTCACGCATTATCTTAGGAGCCTCAACAATTGGTAAAGTAATTTCCTTCCAATATCACCCTGCAGGTAGCTCCGTGAAAGGTGCGAGCGTCACTGCTACCGCTTCTCAACATTTTGTTGGAAAATTAGGTGCCCACCTACGTGGATATCGGTTATCACGCGCAAACTATATATTTCCTTTCCTAGGGTCTAATTTGTCTCTGTACCCATTAAAAAACGGTTCAGTGGTGTGGTCGTGCAAGCGCAACAGACATAGTTAGTTCAGTATTTATATTATTAAGTCTGGATGTACTATCTACACACATAATTAATCTATGTCCCAAAATTAGTCCGTTTGGTGCGCATGTTTGAGCTCCTACTTGTTAGCGCGGGACGTGCGTTACCCGCCGCCGTACATTCGTGTCCAAAGCTGAAATTCTCCCCAGTTCTCTCTTCTGACGTTAAGCAATACCTATTACGTTCTGTTATGTCGTGCTATCATACATTTGGTTGTAATTTATTGGAGTGAAGCTGAAAATGAGGAAGGCGAAGTATCGTGTGGTAATTTAGCTTTTTTAAACATAATATTCACGTTTGTGAATCCCTGAAGGGGTTTTTAAAGGTGTATATATACCCAACTTTCGATTACACGAAATAAAGGGTCGGTAAGTCTACTGTCGTCAAGCGGACACTGCGTCATAGGCTGTATATGTTTACTCTCGGATAGAGAACAGGTCTATCCTTTAGTTTTCTTGCACGACGGAAAAAGAGGGGGAATTATATTATAATAAACTGATTGTCATTCCTAGTCTAGCAAGACATCTGACTGCCTGCGTGTCTCAGTGGGCGTAGGCACCGGCTGTACTCGAGGTTATGGGTTCGATCCCCATACAGGATAAAAATTTGTGTGATCCACAAATAGTTGTTCTGAGCCTGATGGGTGGACTTTGTGTCCGTTAGTTGTATGTTTGTAAAGTCCCCCGCCATACAGGGCTGGTTCCCTAGCGCGGGAGTTGTCTTAAAAAAAACATATAGTAATACATAAATCCTTTGTTGTGTACATTTACAATGTAAAATATATCGTTACCTAACTGTAGAAAGGGTAAAGAACTCACTAATTATATCAATTCTCGAGCAGGAGGTACGTTCAAAAGATTACTGTTAACTTACTTTGCGTTAAGTAATTAACAGCTGTCCAGGATGTTTTGGAAAATCGTTCTCTGTGCAAAAGAGTAATGCTTTGATTAAATTCTTGTGTTCTATAGAATTAACTCTGATCAAAGTAATTGAGTATCTTCGAGGTTATTTATAGAAGGTGAGTTTTGATATTATAATTTTCGTAATATCTTGCTATATATAAATAATAATATTCCACAACATTCTACGCAACGCTATCTAAACCCATGGTAAGCCTAACTAGCTTATGTTATGGAATAAGAATACGGATAAACATACTTGTATACTTTTTTTTGTAAATACACACATGTTATACATAGGGACACCCAGACCAATGCAAATACACATACCTATTCATGCATATAAATATTTGCACTGAGTGGGGATCGAACCCGCGCCTCCTACGTAGCGGCCACGTTCACTATCGCCACGCCACAGAGGCTGTCGTATGCCTAAAACTAAGGTAGAAGACTTTCTGTATTACCTTTTTTGTTAGGTATAGATCGCCTGTATATACAAAAAACCAGTCAAGTGCGAGTAAGACTCGCGCCTCGAGGGTGTCCGTAAATTAAGCAACATAAACCACAATATATTTTGATTTCGTTAACTTAGAAGTATGTTTTTTGCACAGCTTCAATACTTTATGGACCTGAGTATGTAGTATGAATTTCAACTTGATAAGTCCATGCATTCCTGAGAATAAGATATTGACAGACATACCTACGGTCAGATTTAATATTCAACAAGGTAGTTACTAAACATAACATACGGATGAACGGAATGAATGGATTTTTATGTACTTGTGGCGATACCACATGTAACCAGCGCCATCTAGCGACAGCAAGCTGAAGTACTACGTCACTACGAATCCTGCATCGCGAAAGCGAAGTTCTCGCGCTGGTACAATACATATACAACATCCCAACGATTGTCGTTGGCCCGCCAGGCGTGATCACCTTGTCTGGTCGGAGGATCCTCCCTTTGTGTTGGAGGAACATCACACCTCGTATCGCCCCATAATTTTTATTAAAAGCTCTCAGTAAATAAGACTTACAATCTACGGCGTCGCGATAACTGACTTTTATGCCGGTGAAGTCGCGGGCATAAGTTATTAACTGGTAATATGCATTTTGTACGTACTAGGCCGTCAAGCTGAGTGCCACCACTGTTAACATGGTAAATGTTTACGATGGTGACCATCTTTCCGAGACTTTGCCTTTAGCTTAATATCAGGCGAGGTGAAGTCAAATTGACGTGTCCTGTATAAAAAAAAACATACATTTATCATAAATACATACGTTCTTCAACTTCGCCGCGCAGATAATAAATTTAGACTTGTAAAATCCAAAATGAAAACCTTTATAATATTTTAAGCTTACACAGACAAATTAACGTCTATTGCAAAAGTCTAAATAAAGTTAATGAGTCTCACAGCTAGACGTAGGAGGGAAACCCCCGCTGCGGAGGGGCCCGTGAGACTGACAGCTTTTCGATAATTTTCTCGAATCGGCATTCTATTTAACAACCCTACGGCACCTGCCCCGGACGGGCGGTGAACTATAGTAGGTAATTGGTCCGCGATGTCGTTTTATATATATTTATTTAATATTTCTCTGAGGATATTTATGTATACATCCAATCGCAAGATACCCAGAGAGATTTGGAAGCCATATTTGGTTGGACTAAACGCTGGTTATTGTCTCTTAATGCTTCAAAATGTACCATACTACACATAGGTAAGAAGAACCCCTGTAAACCATACTATCTTGGACAGCATCAACTGATGCCAGTGAATACACAGAAAGATTTGGGTGTTACAATAAGCAATGACTTGAAATGGGAAACACACATCAACATAATTGTGAAAAGAGCAAACTCCATGTTATATTTAGTAAGAAAATCCTTCAGATGTCTCACACCAAAAACTTGTTTTGTGAAATTGTACAAAACATACACAAGACCACTGCTGGAATATGCATAATTATGTTGTTTGGGATCCCTATTTTAACAAGGATATATCACTCCTCGTAAGTGTACAGACGAGAGCTACTGAAATGGTTGGAGTATTGAAAAACAAACCCTATGATCAACGCTTGAAGTACCTTAGCCTCACAACACTGGAAAACCGTAGGCAGAGAGGAAGTCTCGTCGAAACCTACAAAATACTGAACGACCTGAATACCATCCAAGACATGTATAGCCTCAATGAAAACAATCACCTGAGAGGTCACCCACTAAAGCTATGTACAATGCGATCCAGACTCGAACCCCGGAAACACTTTCTATCTAACCGAATTGTTAGAGAGTGGAACTGGCTACCGGAAGACGTTGTTTTGGCGCCCAGTGTGAATGCGTTTAAAAAAAAACTCGACAAAATCTCCAGATCACCAGATCAAAATAATAATACATGAGAACTATTTTTCGTCCTCGGATTGTGTCAATCTATGCCTAAGTGTCAGTACTAAGTATTAATATACAAAAATCGATTACAGAACGAATATACATACATATATATAATCACGCCTTTGCCCCCGGAGGGTTAGGCAGTGGTGAATTAACACCTACAATTCACCAATCGTTGTATTTGGTCCCACTTCGGCACTACGGCACTATTATTGACTCGTACCATGCATCTGGAGCTGCAGATCAGCTTTAGATGCATGGTCCGAGTCTTTAAATCTGTCGAGGTTCGAGGTTTATATCTGTCTGAATGAACATAATGGTAATTTAATAATATGAGGGTGGGACTTATTGGAAGAGCTCATCAGAACATTCACCATGATAGAGACGGTAGAATACTGCCAAAGACGCAACATCTCTACGCATCTGCAAAGGCTCGAGGGTGTTCGTGACCTCATGATTCCCAGTAATGCGGACCGCACGTCGCTGCAACCTGTCGAGAGCATCTAGTAAGTACTTTGCGGAGCCATCCCAGAGGTGCGAGCAGTATTCCACGCAGGGACGAATTTGGGTCTTGTATAGAAGACACCGCTACTCCGGCGTGAAAAAACGTCTCACTCTGTTCAGGACTCCGAGTTTACGCGAGGCTGTTTTGATGATGCTCTCGATATAGTTTTGTTATTCAATTCAGCAAACATCCATATCGAGGATATTGAGGTTACCCTGCAGTGGCAGAGGCGTGCTCTGAAGAGTGGGAAGGGGAAGGAAAGGAGATATTTGCTGTAAACGCACATGCCTGCGTCTTCTTGGCACTCGACCAGATTCCCAGCGCCCCTTTGAGAAATATGGTCCAGGATCAAGTCCAGCTCAGTGACAAGAAGCTGCCTTTTTTCCGCGATTACAGACTGCTTGGCCGCATGATGTGCGTGATAACTTCTGTGTACGGTGCTGTCGTCTGCCTAGCAATTATTTATTTATTCTTTATGCACGAAGTACATAGGCGGACTTGATGCCGTAAGCATTCTCTCAAATCAAATCAAATCAATGTTTATTTGCGAACACAGGTACACATTATGGTCTTACATAATACAAGTTTGCTCGTTCCGTATTCAACCCAAAAAAGGCATGCAATGTTACAATATAAGCTAAAAGTACATTAAAAATACACGATATCTATAGGAGTAACTCAACTGATTAAATTATTAATAAAAAGAAATTTCAGATATAATCATGTCCAAAGTTTTAGTACTTCATGTCAAACTTAAAATTATATAAAATTATTTATTCATTTATTTAATAGTAGTCCATTAAAGAATTAACAATTTTGTATACATTATGTCAAAATTTTTAATAGTTAATAAATAAATGGTGGTATAGTCCCTTTCATTACAAATTGTCTTTTAAATATTCGTCAATAGTATAGTACGCTTTCGTTACGAGTAAATTATATACATTTTTCTTAAACGCACTTAGACTATCCACTTCCGAAATGTATCGTGGTAATTTGTTGTACAAACGAGGAGCCATACAGAATATACTTTTATCAAACAGTGCTGACCAATGCCGAGGTATGGAAATTTTGTGGCAGTTACGAACACTATTATACGTAGTGTAACGCCCCAAATTACTTTTTACGAAAGTCACAACTTCATATATATACAGACAAGGTAGAGTTAGTATTTTTAACTGAATAAAGTGTGGTTTGCAAGTGTCTGTCTGTTGTAGTTTACACACGGCTCTCAAACATCTTTTCTGTGCCCTAAACGTCTTTTCCTTGTTAGTAGAATTGCCCCAGAACATGACCCCATATCGTAGTATTGATGTCACGTGGGCATGGTATGCTGTTATTACTGCATCTCGGTTCACTACCTTTGATAACATATAGAGCGCATACGAGAAACTATTTAGTTTTTTACATATTATGTCAATGTGTGATTTCCAGCTTAAATTCGAGTCAATGTGTAGTCCTAAAAATTTGGTATTATCTATGTCAATATTAGTTTTATTTAAATGTCTTATATTCATGTCGCTTAAGTTATGTGAATTATTTCCAAATGTCATAATGTTTGTTTTGTCAAGATTAATTAGAAGATTATTTGATGTCAACCATTTGATAATTTTGTCTATGTTACAGTTTATATTAAATTCTACATTATTCATGATCTCTTGTCCTGAAAAAACTACGGTACTATCGTCTGCATAAAGGAACATCGGGTATCCTATTGACCGTGGGAAATCATTTATATATAATATAAACAGCAAAGGGCCTAGTATGCTTCCTTGAGGTACACCGTCCGTTACTGTTCTCATTTCCGATGAGTATTTTACCTCCATTTTAAATTTAGGACATATTCTATTTATTTGCGTTACCTGTTTTCTGCCTTCAAGATACGATTTTATTAAGTTTAGTGCATTTCCCCTTATTCCGTAAGTATATAGCTTATCTATTAGTATAGAGTGATCCACGTAGTCGAATGCTCTTGTTAAATCCATGTACATAGCACATACTGGAAGCTTTCTTTCTAAATTTCCCATAACCTCCAAGAGGAAATTGTAAATAGCTTCGTTAATGTTTTTATTTTTCCTGAACCCTACCTGTTCATCGGTTAGTACTTTATTCTTCTCTAAGTACTCGTACAAACACTGATAAATGAATTTTTCCAGTATCTTTGAAAAAATAGGAATTAGTGCTACAGGTCTGTAAAATTTCATGCTTTCTTTGTCCTCTTTTTTAAAAATAGGGATAGTTATCGTTAGCTTTAACTTGTCAGGGAAAGTACCACAGCTTATGCATAGATTGATTATATGGCTTAAGGGGCTTGCTATGATAATAGAAACAAATTTGACAACTTTTGTACATATGCCGTCATAACCTGTACTTGAAGTGTTCTTTAGGTCTCTTATAATTCCATGCACATCATATGGGGTTGATGGACTCATAAACATAGAGTTCTCTTTATTCCATACTAAAGTGGTTTTGTGGTTTTTAGAACTATCTGCTAATGAAGGTTTAAACTTATTCAAAAAGAAATCGTTGAATGCTTGCGCTATCTGCTGTGGATCACTAATTATTTTATCTTTAACTTTTATACATCTAATTTCCTCTTTAGGAGTGTTTGATTTAAGTTCATTAATAATTCTCCATGTGACCTGAGACTTATTTTTTGCGTTTTTTATTTTATAATCATTTTGTGCTTTTTTAGTCAATTTTATAATCGAATTAAGTCTCTCAAGGTTTTAAAGGTGTCCTTGTTAAGGGTACTTGGATTTTTTCTGTACTTATGTAGCAATTCCCGTTTACGGCGCGAGCATACCTTGATACCTTTACTAATCCACCGGGGCTTCACATTTTTTGTTAGTTTTAGTTTTATTAAAGGGAAACATAAATTGTAGAAGAAAGAGAATATGTCAAGAAAATTATTGTACGCAATATTTGGGTCATCTGAATTATAAATGTCATTGAAACTAAGTTTTGTCAAACATTGTTTAAACTTCGTCATATTACCTAAACTCACGTTTCATTATGTACCAGTAAGGGAGAGTGCAGTATTCCTTAACTGGGCATGTCAATATTTGCGCTGTATGATCCGATACAGCAAGTTCAATTACTTCAGCGTGAGAGCCGCGAATACTATAAAGGATGTTATCGATGCATTTGCCACTGGCTGGTCGAGTGACCTCATTTATGGCAATTTTAAGATTGAAGCAAGTGCATATTTCTTCAAACTTAGCGCTATTTTTAGTTACTGTTAGTCTGTCAATGTTAAAGTCTCCGCAAATAACAACTTTTTTGTGTTTTGTACAATATCTCTGCAGCAGACTTTCGAAGTTTTGAAAAAATGTATCAAAAGATTTACCATCCTCCCTTGGTGGTCTGTATATGCATAAAATTACGATATCGTGTTCTATTAATTTTATTGCACTACATTCTATCAATTTTGGTATACAAAACTCCTTGATGTCTGTTATTGTGTGATATTTGTGACAATTCCTCACTAAAATGCATGATCCCCCATATCTGTTTTCTCTACAGTAGATAGATGCAAGTTCATAGTTACATATGTTTAGTATGCTTACATCACATTGAAGCATATTGTGTTCTGTAATGCATAATACGTCAATGACCTTACCCTTTTGTGTTAAAATATTATTAATGTGAATTTCTAACAGATTTGATTTTCCTATCAGACCATCGATATTTTGATGAAGTATGTTTATGACTTTCTTTTTAATTACGAAAATTATGTAAGTTTTCTTTTGACTTTACAGGTGATTCTAGAGTCAAAATCTGTTCCTCGCATACATTAATTGTTTGTGTATATTTATCTACTGTAGTCAATGCTTTTTTATTATTGTACTGTATCATTCTTACTCGATATGTTATACGAAGTATTTCCCGTAGTAGTGACCTAGAAAGGTTTACAGCGAAATGTTTGAAACGTGGATAATAGTGGTAGTAATTTACGTCGACATACGATACATGTAGATATTGCCTGCACATAAAATTTAATTCGTAGTTGAGCCTTGTTTCATTTAGTTTCCTATTGTATGGTATTTCACATATTAGTATATTGGTATTTTTATAAGAATGTATAAAATGTATGAGATGGGATTTAAATTCATATGGATTCGTATCATTAATTCCTCCTATTATTACCACATAATCATTTTCTGTAAGATCACTTATTGTGTTTGTTTCAGTATTGCTAAGAATGTCTGTGATCTTGGCACCAGACTTCCAAAAACTGGTGACAACATAGTTTGTTCCTACTAGCTTCTGAAGGGTTGTACGCATTCCTTGTCCTTGTTGATCAGCTATAATTATGATTTTTTTCACTTGTTGCTGTTTTTCAGTGTTAATACTATCGGTTAGACGGCATTTGGTTTGTTGTAATATATTTACGGCTTTAGTTTCTTTTTCCTTACTAGTGTCCTTTAATTTCTTTATAGGGCTATTTTCTTCTACCTCTAGGTCCTTAGAATAATTAAAATCATTTGTCGCTTTCGTCGCTGCATATGCTGAAGAGTTTGCAATTATTGTATTATTCACCAGCTTATTTAGGGGTGTTGATGTCAGGCTGCGTATTTTGCCTTTGCCTCGTGCTGTACGCTTTGATCTAGGAGTAGAACATTTCGGATCACCTGTTTCAATTTTCTTATATAATTGTATTACTCTGTTGCTTTTTTCTAAGTCAGATTTCAGTTGAGCGTTTTCAAAATTTAAATGGTCTATCTCTTGGGTTGCGCTTTCTAATTCAGCAGTCAACTTATTAACTTTTTCAGTGAGTATATTGATTCTTTCGTCCTCAAACGAGTCATTTGGTAAACTTCTGATAGTGGTATCGAACATAGATGACTCAGAGATTGACGTCGACATTTGTGTATTAAGTTTCCGAAACGTGATATTTTCATTCTCCATTATACTATTATTTCTACCAATCGAAATAAAATTTAATAATAGGGTATCCCCAAGTAGTGTATGGTATCTCCAAGTATTTTTTATTTTTATTTTTAATGTTGACAACACCCTAGTTTATGTCAACTTTAGTTCAGCTATTTACTCATAGATGGCGTTATTCTCAACTTTTATTAATTTTTAAATATAGCAACAGTATCGTTTCTGTCATTTAGTGTCAATTATGTCATAATTGCATTTTCTACTCACCGCTTGATGGCGTTAGTTGTACTTTTGTGTTCGATATTTAAATTCAAACTGTCAAATCACGAAGTAAAACTTTTTCAAAACACTTTAGTAACCGTTGATAATAAAATCATTTTTGTTTTTCTTCAATATTCTGTTCAATTAAAACTACACAAAGGTTAACAGTTGTTTTATAGGTGTCATTATCTAAAATTAAGCACTTACTGATTACTTCCTTGTATTAATTTTATAGTTATGTTATTGTTCACTTTTACACATAAATATTGATTTATATCGATAGGTATCGGCCACCAACGTTGTCACTTGAATATGGTGATGCCTTCTTTAGATTTCATTATAACACGTCTTATTTTAAGCAGTATTTATTTATATTCGGTATTTAAAATACACCGCGGATATTTACATTGGCAAAGCAGTGTTGCCAATGTAAATATCCGCGGATATTTACATTGGCAACACAACACAACAATATGCCGGAGCTAGTACGAGGTAGGCGCATATGCGAGAGATATATCGATGACAGCCTCACCTCCAGCCTAGCACCACGACCCTCAATCGGCGTGCAGTTTTAGTCGGTTCGAGTCCGACATAGCCTCCCCTTCTGGCTCCGGCAGGGGAAGGTATCCGAGGGAATTCCCATACGAAAAAAGGAGTGTTAGGTTATTACAAAAATAATATGAAGGGTTTAAATACCATGACGACGCAACTACGGTTCATGTATGGATTGAAAAAATAACCACGAAGGCTCCACTTAGCCTTCTAATTCATAACTATCGATGTCGAGGAGCGCAGTGTTCTCTCATATTTATCATAATGCCTAATTTATCACTTGGTCCATAACATTACATCGCATCGACAGCCTTCGTGGCGTGGCGGTAGTGAATGCGACTGCTACGCAGGAAGTGCGGGTTCGATCCCCGCTCAGTTTCAATATTTATATGTATGAATATGGCTATTTAGTTTGGTCTGAGCGTTTCTATGTATAAGATATGTATGTATTTACGAAAAAAAATTATCTAAGTATGTTTATCCGCATTCTAGATTCCATAACACAAGCTAGTTAAGCTATGCTTACCATGGGTCTAGATAGCGTTGTGTAGAATCTTGTGTTGTGGAATGTCTAATAACATTCCACAACACAAGATTATTATTATTACATACTAGCTTTTGAAACGTTTATTCTGCTTTTTTAATAAAATGATAAAATCATATTTCTCCAATAATATTGTTTAATATATACCTATTACATATTTACAATAAAAAACGCTTTCATACCTATTATAATAAAGTATGACTAAAATGTCATAGTCTATTGATTGTCGAACATCACTATTGTAGCGGGTCACTCTTTTTTGTATCAGTGACAGTTGCACTTGTCATTTTACTGACTCGAATTAAAAAATCATACTTTAGTTGATGACTGTATTATACGTCAAATACTATACATTTGTTTATTTCTTTATTTATTTATTGGGACAAAAAACAGATATACATTCAATGTTCTTAACCTAAGGAAAGGTTTACATAATTATTTCTTAATGTATATTCCATAACATTGCCCTCGTGTTACTAAAATATGATTGATGTAAAGTGAAGTCACTTTACATCATACCTTTGATAATGCTATGAATTAAAAATATAGTGGAAAAGTACAAAGTGAAATAAAAATATAGTGGAAGTACAAAGTGTCTTACACCAAGTGCCATCAATACAGTATAAATAACAGTAAGATACGCTCTATTTCAAGATACGCTCGCCAGCGAATTGTCACTTGTCTGGATGGTCAATTTAATTCAAGAAACATAGTTCTCTCCTATCTCAATAAAAAACCATCACTAGAACAAAACATTACTGAAGCATCCTACAACAAAAAGCCTCCTAATAATATGTATAAACTTTGACATCACCATCGTTACCATAAATCGGTGGGCCTCCATATTTCGCCAAGAGACATCCAAGAACATACACTTTCAAACTCAATCTACTACATTTACATAGGCGTGATGATAAACTGGGGTACATAGGACTAACAGAATTATTCAAAGTAGTCGTGAGAATTTTTATAGGCTGCCGGAATGTTCGAGAAATTCGGGCAGCAAGGTTTAAAAGATTACGAAGCAATTGTTGGAATATCGATTGTTTTTTTTTTGGCGTCCCATTTGGGAGCTTTCATCATTGTTGTTATGGGATGGGTTTGGTTGTGAAATTTCAGGTTTTGGAAGGACTAAATAGGTAAAATTGTATACAGTTGTGAAGTAGGAATGTTAGTTAAATTGGTCAACTTGCTTGGTATAATATAGCTTTAATAAATAGTTCTTACATTTGAATATTTTAGAGATAAGTGATTTATTTACATAATATACATAATATTTATTATAAATAAAATATAAAACAAGATATGTGTCAAGATAAGAAGTCGGCCTTACGATCGAGATGTCCCGGGTTCAATCCTGTGCATTACATTACCGACGTGAACCCACTCCTAGCACAAGCAATTTAGCTTAGTTGGAGGGGTTAGAGGGAATATTAGAAACTTCGGTTCTAATATTTTAAGAAAAAAGACTTACCTGCGAAATGCGTAGATTTTGTGTGGGAGATTGATGAAGCAACACCAAATAAATCGTAATATAAAACATGAAAAATGGTTTTAAATCTTAATAGTTCAATTTAAAATTATTTCTAGTCAAATAAGAGCTTGGAACTGAACCAAAATACAAAATATCAACATAGTAAGTTAAGATCAAGTAGTTCTAATTCAGTTGCAAACTCTTTACAAACTACCATACAAACAGTTAAATAAAATTTCGTAAAAAGAACATAAATCTAATATCTACACACTTATTCTAAAATTTAAAACCGATAACGTATGACGTCTCCAAATAAAACTATCAGATCAACAAATATAAACAAGTTGGAAAGCAGTTTAAAGTTGAAACTACCGAAGTCCACAATCGAAAGCTTGAAGTCCCCGAAAGCCTCTCAACTTAGAAGATATATCGGCTTTGTTTCCAACTGTGATAGGCTGGTGACACACCTTCACATCGTGATCAAATCCAAAAAAATGCGTCAAAAATTTGGCAAATGAGTTATACAGTAAAAATTATTTGCCGATTAATGTCACAATTTTTAATTAAACAATATAAGAGTAATCGAGTATTGATGCCTGGAAAGACTTCATAGGCAAACGCAAAGATCAAAATTGAAACAAATAAATGCCTTAACATTATCCGTAAGTTGCAAATCTTTAATAGAAAAATGAATCGCTAAATGTGTTGGTAAGCGCATAACTCAACAACGCCTGGACCAATTTGGCCAATTCTTGTTTTTTAAATGTTCATTGAAGTTCAAAGATGGTTTTTACGGCGAGAAAAAATCGAATAATTGCCAGGAACCGACATCCACGCGGGCGGAGCCGCGGGCAAAAGCTAGTATTGAATAAAAATACAACTTTTATACCGCACTACAATAAGCGGAGTTCGGGAAAACTCGCTTTGATGATGTTGTTACATAATTTACACTTGAACCCAACGTTTTAGTTCCTGTTAGCAGCCAATTGTCACAGGAAAATTCTGTTGAAAATAGTTTTATTTCAATGTGTGATAATCACTCAAACTTACAACAGAATCTCAATGCATATTTTTAGTGTCCAATAACTTTCGAAGCCACTAAAATAAAAATTATAATATTTCATCGAAGGTGTGCTACCAGCTTTAGATCCGTTCCTTCATTTTCGTTCCCCAGTATAATGAAACTTGAAAAGAAAATTGTCTCGAACTCGCTTTACTAAGTCAAAAATGGAAGCGATGAAGTGGATCTTGCTCGAAAAAATATTACCATAAGCTTGAAAAAACCCTACATTCAGTTTTCTTCAACGATCTAAGAAAGTAGATTGTTTTGACCTACGCTAGAGCGTCTGGACTCGTAAATATTTTTTGTATTTAGGTTTTCTGGCTAAACATTTTTAAAAGTAAGGAGGTCACCATGTCACCTCTTCAGATGATCTTTCAAGGTCTTTCCGCCCCAATTATGGTAAGTTCAAGTTGCCCTTTCCATTCTGCCATGAGAACCTTTTGTAACTGAGATCATTTTACCTCAACTTCTCGAGAAGCAGGCATCAGATGCCCCTACAGCGCCTACTTGCGTCACTGCCATGGCTACGCACTTTCTCGCTTACAGATTCTAAGGTGGAGATTCGCTAAGTGCTAAGTGCTCTGAAGGAAACCCTGGGGTGTCTTTTTATGTCTCACTAAGTGACTCGTTGCTTTGAAGGAAACCCTGGAGTACCCTCTTATAACCGTAACGGCCATCACCTGTAGTGGGCATCGTTGGATTACAATATCGCTAATTGTAAGGTTCATTGCTTACATTGGATCGCGGAGCCGTAACCCTGAGAGTGACTGAGTCCCTCGTGCTGTCTAAGCTCAATTACGTCGATGTAGTTTACGGCCCGCGACTGTTGGCTCGAACAGAGAGAATAATTCAGCGTGTTCAAAACGCCTGCGCCCGTTTCTGTTTCTCGATACCGGCCAGAGGACATGTCACACCTTACCTAAGCCAAAACTCTCTCTTAAAGATGAAAACTCGACGGAAGATGCATGTGGCATGTCTTCTGTTCGGTGTCATAAAGCACAGGGAGCCGCGGTATTTGTTTGACAAGCTCGGCTGGGTCACCGGCGGAAGATCGTGTGCCAGAAGGCAGTGCTCCCAGCAGCTGTCAATACCGCGGCATCGATCTGAGGCATTTAGGGGCAGTTTTCGTTATTCAGCTTCTAAAATATGGAATAATCTTCCACCACCGTTGCGTTGCATTAAAACGATTACCACATTTAGGAAACGCTTACGATTGTTCCTGTTGGTAGCTCAAAGGAGGCTGGATAACGTTAACTCAAATATCTCATTGATCTGACTTGGTGGGCCTTCTCAACAATTGTATGGTACCGTTATGTATTTTTATGTATTTTTTATTTTCATTAACTTACCTATAGGTATGTTTTGCTGCGGTCATTGTAATATATTTACCCTCTACCCCTATATACAAGTATGGTGGCGAAAATGTTGCCCACATATGGTCACAATTATGTGTGGATAGTACATTTGATTGGAATTGTGTGTGGATGGTACTGTGTTTTATGTAAGATATTGTCATTCCTGTAATTGTAATATGCATCGCTTCTACATACCTGCATCTGCACGGGCACTGTTTTACACTCGGCATCGATGACGGTTCGGCGTCCGTGTGTCACTGCCCAATCGGGGTCCAGTTGAAAACCAGCGCCAGGTTTCTACCTGGCACATGCTGAACTGGACACCCATTTGGTGTATTGGTGTGTCAAAACTTTGAATGTTTTTAGTATTGTTTGTTTTGTTGTATAACTTATGGCATAATTTATTGATATTGTTATTACTACGAGTAATTGTTTGTGTGACCACCTTGCACTGAATAAATGTTTCTTTCTTTCTTTCTTTCTTTCTTTCTTTCTTTCTTTCTTTCTTTCTTTCTTTCTTTCAAAAAAAAAAAAAAGCCTATCCGGAAGGAAAGCCTAGCCAGACCGTCAATCAGCTAAAGTATCAGCTTGCAAGTGAAATTCAAGGAAAATCTTATCAGAGACCCATACACGAGTTCCATCTGCCATTTAAAACACCTGTTCTTAATAATTATTCCGTAAAAATCTGAATGCTTGTGCATTTTTCTTGTTGTGAGACTAAAAGAATACGGAGCTGGTCCCCCCTGTCAACCATGAGGGTGAGTCGTAATCAAGCTCCGTAACGAACACGGGCTGACGTCACCTGCTTCACGAGAAAACAGTGGTCCTCAAACCTTTCATTAATACCACAAACTGTTAAGTTGGATTGTGAGTTTGTAATTGTGTTATACCGTCTACTGTGATAGATAACTATTATAGCTGCATTGCTGAATTGTTCATTTAGTTGACAAGCTCAGAACTTGAGAACGCTCCACCGATTGTAATTATTATTTAGGTCCATGTTAAGGGTACGAAAATGTAGTATTATAAAATATTTTATTTTATTTTATTCTTTCAGAAAAACTTACAGCTGAACTTAGCTTACTTCAGAAAAACTTGCAGAATACAGAGTATAAACTAATTGTATAATAATACACAAAACAATTGTAAAAAAAAATAAAGATGGCCAATTAAAAGTTTTCACATGTAGGAGTAATGTAGTAGTATGTACACGGACGGTAGACAGTTATGCAATAAGCATATTGTGTATTTTACAAAACAGCGAAGCATATTTATACACATTTAGATAGCAAAGAAAAAGCAGGTTATTTAGAGAACTTGTCAAAGAACACCTTACTTAGTATGACTTTAATTTGATTGGTTCTGGTGAAAAATAAATCTAAATTGTATGCATGGCATAGTGGATTGTACGCTCAACACACCCTGACTAAGTATGAATTTTGTCTGTAGGTGCAGGTTGTTAGTGGCACATATAGCAACTTAGGCTTCCTCAGACGCACAGATGACAAACACAATCCAATCTGACTTAGCAATTCAGAACAGTCAATAGAGTGATTTACTAATTTGATTAGAAGAGTTAAGTCAGCTATATTCCTACGTTCGGATAGTGGAAGAATGTGAAATTTTCTACATCTGCTCAAATAATTAGGTAAATAGGTAAAAGATCTGAACTGCATATATCGCAAAAATTTCCTTTGGATTGCTTCCAGTCTATCAATATAAATATCATAAACAGGATTCCATACCTGCGAGCAATATTCGAGATTATAAATATAAAAAAGAGTTTCAAATTCCAATTTATCCAGGTTCCTAAGCCTAATATTTTACATGTTTAAAACAAATTCCATTTACGAGTTTTGAAGCCGCTTTTGTTCTGTATTATAAACTCTAGAAGTTACTTCCGTACAATATAACTTTTTTCAAACTGCGGTTGGACCTTGATGAAGATTATATTTAGCTTTATACTAGACAGAGAGGTCAACTCACGGAACTAACTTATGGTCACAATTGTTTGATTTATGACCACCCAAGTTTTCTTTCAATAAACTTGGCATGGAACGAAGAAACGACAGGACTTCTTGCGCATATTTTTTTTTTTTAATATACACATTATGTACCTATTGCTATTGGCTGCAGAGGCGTATTACCCACATTACCCCAAGCTCCCATTACATACTCTTTTATCTTTCATCTGCTAACTAACAGTGAGCAAGTCTATTGAGGTCAACTGACTTCTACATAAGATTCAAAATTCAAAATTCAAAATTCTGAATTCAAAAATATTTTATTTTGCATAGACCATTAAATCGGCACTTATAAAACTTCAACATAAAGTAAATATTAAATACTAACTAATACTAGTAAATGGACCACCGGTTCGAAACGCGGCCCAGACCTGAGAAGACTCCGGCAAGAAACTCAGCGGGCTTTTTTTTTTGGTCTATTTACAAAACATTTACTTAGCCTAAAACTTATGGTCTAGATACAATGTTTTGCTTGAGTAACATAGCTGAGCGAACAGCTCATTTCCAAGCTTGTTTATCGTTTAAATATTCTTGGATTTTATAATAGCCTTTCTGGCACAGTTTGCTCTTTACTGTATTTTTAAATTTATTAACAAGTAAATCTCTGATTTCATTAGGAAGCTTGTTAAAAAAGCGTATACAGTTGCCCTGGAAAGAATTGCTTATTTTATGGAGTCTGCTATGACAAACTACAAGATTGCTTTTATTTCTAGTATTTATATTGTGCCTGTCACAAAGTTTTGGAAATTTTGCAATATTTTTCCTGACATACATTAAGTTTTCGAAAATGTATTGTGACACTACGGTTAGAATATTCATCTCTTTAAACTTATCTCGGAGGGAGACTCTTGGGCCCAAATTATAAATAGCTCGCACAGCCCGCTTTTGCAAGACAAAAATTGTGTTTAAATCTGCGGAATTACCCCAAAGGAGAATTCCGTTGCTCATAATACTATGAAAATAGCTGAAATAAACTATTCTAGCCGTATCCACATCTGTTAAAGTCCTAATCTTTTTTACAGCATAGGAAGCTGAGCTTAATCTACTAGCTATTTTTTCTATATGTGAACCCCACTGAAGTTTAGCGTCAATACTCAAACCTAAGAACACTGTCGATTCCGCAAGGCTCAACAATTGTCCATTGAGTTGTACATTGGTTTCTACCTGTGCAACATTAGGCAGAGCAAATTTAATACATTTAGTTTTGTTCTCATTAAGGCAAAGATTATTTATATTAAACCAATGGACCACTCTTTTGATTGCACCATTCACTTCGTCATAATTATCGTGTTGCCTTTTAATTTTGAAAATTAAAAAAGTATCGTCAGCAAATAAAATAATACTATTATTTTCCCTTACATAGTAAGAAAATCGGACTCACAATCGTATTACTCATATTGCCTAAGTATAAATAAAATTACCAAGAACAGTTCCACTAGTATTTAAATAAAATATTCCTTTTTATTTTAAACAAAATGGTTTCTCCGAAAAGTTTGAGAAGCGCTTATAGCGTCCAGCAAAGAATCGTTTCGTAACTCAATTTGCAGTGCATTGGGGGAACATGGTTACACAAGTATCAGTACGACAGTAGTACATATACATTGTTTGATAAGATTGTGGTAAAAAGGGATTGTGGATACGTGCCGATATTTAAAATGAGCTGCACCCCATGGGGTTCATATTTTTTTCGGCAAAACATCTTATGTCGCTTGATGTCTTTGGACCGGTATCTTATTTATTTATTTACACTTTATGCACGTTGTATATAGGCGGACTTAATGCCGTCTCTGCCAGTCTACCATAGGGTGGTGCAGAGCTAGTACGCTAGTATCTTACTCCCTGAGCCTTTTTCACAACTCAGTTTTGGTTGGCTTTCCAGTCTAACTGTGATGCCGCTGAACTTAGATTTTATCGTGGATTTGACTGGTATGCAAGGTTTAACGACTGTTAGAAAAACTTGTGTTATATGTAATTATAGAAGCTGATAGCGGACAAACTTCTTATAAATCGGGAAAAAATTAAATGCTCAAGTGGGGCTTGAACCCACGACCTTCCCCTTACTGGGGGAATGCTCTTCCAACTGAGCTCCACCGTCGCCGCTAAAGACGGATATAAAGAGAAGGGAAATTTGAAGAGATTCAGGTGTGGCTCAATAGCTCAGTTGGCTAGAGGGCGCCACACAAGATTGAGTGACACGTCATAAAGCCTATATCATTTGTCCAGTTCTAATAAGTAGTTGAGTAGCAATGAGGGAACAAATGAACATACATACATACATACATAGCCTGTCAAAATCATAACCCTTTTGCCTTCGCCGTAGTCGGGTAGTAAAAATAACAAAACAGTATTATTCAGTAACAGATTATATCTGTTTCGTCCATGACCTAGTCAGGCTAATGAGCGCCATTCGTCTACTTAATGTGCGCGGCCGATATCACGTGGCAATGGCACAGATGGTAGCCACTCGTAATATCTGTTGTACGTCTTCATTTCTCCTGATCGAGAGATATGGCATATACTCGTAAATTACGTCTTGTATTCTTCGTAAAAAATACGGATAAACAGTACACTTGATTTAGATTCAATTGCCATCACGAACATCCTGCCACGATAGATGGAAAGAAAAACAACCACCACCTTCGGACTTCCTACCTCCCCAGGAAAAACTACCTCCCGGACAGAACCTCCTTTGGCCCGTATCTTCCATACGTCTCTTCTCTTAATTGTCTACGTACACTGGTTGGTCGGTCTAGACAAAATCTATGTAAGTGGGGAATGCGAGACCCGGGCTTAATTGCATGTGAATGCGGTGCCCCCGTGCAGTCCATGGCGCATTTGGTCTCGTGTCCCTTATATTCTACTTCACGTAGTAAAGACGACCTAAATAAAGCCACTGACAGCGCGATTAGGATGGCAGAATTTTATTCCCGAATAGTGTAGTTATATAAAAGTGAATCGTTGACACGAAAAGCAGAAGAAGAATTGCCGCTTAACATGTTTCAAGTTGACCTTTCATAAAATAATTAACAAATGAATCGCCTTTCCTGCAGCCAAAACGTGGCGACTCCAAACACGCCCCAAATACTTCTTACGTTGTCAATGTGTACACAATGTGCTATATCCCACAGACGAGGCGGCGGTTATACATAATTACAATAATATTATCTTGTCGTATGGAAAGATTATTTAATTTCAATTTCTCAATATATTTAATTTATTTTGACATACATCTACTCTATTCAATTCAATTTAATTTCATAATTTTATATTTATAATTAATGACTTACCTACATAATGAAAATTAACTTAAATTTGACTTCATGACATTTGTGTTCTTTATTTTATTCGTACCTTTTGAAATTTGAAATAATGAAATAAAAAATACCCAAATGTAACGAGTCCCTGTTACTTGAAATAATTTTATTTTGATTTGATTTGAATGTCAATATCAATACAATCAAATTTGCTTTGTGCTTACTGCTTCCTGCTTTAGTGTGTGGATATTAGATACATCTCTTTATTGTTCTTTGACCAATGAAACTGCTGGTGCGGCCACGCTAGAAGATGCAAATGATCTCACAATAGCGACCCCCATACCGTCAATAAAGTTTCAACAAATTAAAGACACTTAATGAAAATACAATAACATAATTCCCGATCCATTTGAACTTTTGGTGAATAAAATTTATGATAGTAGTTAGAAGTTGGCAGAACTTCTTGAAGTCTAGATAATTTTGAAGTTTACTTGAAATTTACGAGGGGATGAAATAGTAAACTTTGAAACTCATTTATAGACTATTTTTCTACAAGGTGAGATCATATAAGATTAACCGACGGATCAGTATTTTAAAACTATTTCAAGTAAAACACGCTTATCATCGTCATCTTGGAAGATATGAATATGAGGCAATTGTGTTACAATCAGTAATATCATTGCCGCTTTGGTTCCCGGCGGAGTAGAATATTTATAATAATATACATTTTTTTTTTTTTTTTATATAGGACACGTCAATTTGACTTCACCTCGCCTGATGTTAAGCTAAAGGCAAAGTCTCGGAAAGAGGGTCACCATCGTAAACATTTACCATGTTAACAGTGATGGCACTCAGCTTGACGGCCTCATTAGATGCCTTTTCACGCCCCGCTTAAAGGACCCGGGACTGTAGGAAGAAGGAAACACGTGAGCTGGCAGGGAATTCCAGGTCTTAGTGGTGCGGCATAGGAATGAATCACTGAAACGCTTGGTTCTAGCAGGTATACTCTGCACCGTAAATGGATGACATCTTAGCCCTGCACGTGTCGTCCTGTGAAGGAAAGGGGAGGGTGGGACTAATTGGAAGAGCTCGTCAGAACATTCACCATGGTAGAGACGGTAGAAAACTGCCAAAGACGCAACATCTCTACGCATCTGCAAAGGCTCGAGGGTGTTCGTGACCTCAGGATCCCCAATAATGCGGACCGCACGTCGCTGCAACCTGTCGAGAGCATCTAATAAGTACTTTGCGGAGCCGTCACAGAGATGTGAGCAGTATTCCACGCAGGAACGAATTTGGGTCTTGTATAGAAGACACCGCTGCTCCGGCGTGAAAAAACGTCTCACTCTGTTCAGGACTCCGAGTTTACGCGAGGCTGATTTGATGATACTCTCGATATAGTTTTTGTTATTCAGTTTGCAGCGAACATCCATACCGAGGATAGTGAGGTGATCCTGCAGTGGCAGTGGTGTGCTCTGAAGAGTGGGAAGGGGAAGGAAAGGAGATACCTTAGCTGTAAACGCACATGCCTGGGTCTTCTTGGCATTGAACTCGACCAGGTTCCTAGCGCCCCATTGAGAAATGTGGTCCAGGATCATAAACGTACATAATAATAAATATTCCTCAACATTGTACACAACGCTATCTAGACCCATGGTAAACTTAACTAGCTTGTGTTATGGAATCTAGAATGCGGATAAACATACTTAGATACTTTTCAATAAATACATAATACACATAGAAATACCCAGACCAATGCAAATAGCCATATTCATGCCCTACATATACTTGCACTGAGCGGGGTTCGAAGCCGCGCCTCCTGCGAAGCAGTCGCGTTCACTACCGCCACGCCACAGGCCACCCCATCTCTCTAATAGTTACATAAAAAGTTCCACTGAAAGCTGATAAATTTTCATTACTACACTAACATTCGATAATTTAAAGGATTTATTATTTTCTCTCCATCTTATGGTTGCCTGTAAGCAGAGGTGCACCAACTATGATTTTCAGTTTCAAGTAATGAGATTATTGCCATAGAACATAAATAGCAGTGCTAGCGCCATTGCCGTCATACTGGCACTTTTTCTAAGGCTGTAGGTATGTTCACTCTCCCCATTCCGGGAGCGAGTCGGGGACACCGTTATCCCCCTTCCGAGGAGGGCCAGACCGTAAGGGTCAACCCTGGGTCAACCGGGGTGTGAGGGATAGGTCGAAGACAACCTCACCTTCGGCCTAGCACCACGACCCTCAGTCGGCGTGCGGTTTAGTTGATTCGAGTCCGACATAACCTCTCTTTCCGGCTCCGGCTAGGGAGGTATCCGAGAGTATTTCCACACGAAAAAATAATAAAAAAAGCCATAGAACATATTATAATAGTATTAGTGCTATTGTAGTCAAACTGGTACTTTTTCTAAGGCTGTCCATCCTCCATCCTATGGTTGCCTGTAAGAAATTGCCGCAGAGCGATAAGGCCACCATCTGTACTTACCATCTATTATGTATCTCTCAATGTATTGTTATATATACATCCTTGATGTACAATAAAGACGTATATTATATTTACTCCACCGAGAATCAACACTACACAAAAAGTAAAAGACTAGGTTATATAATTTGGCCCTTTAGCTCCTTTGTAGAATAAACTGGTACCGTCAAGAATAACATTGATCAATAGAGCAGGCGAACCAGGTCTAAATCTGGATCTAAATAGCATTCATTTGAACGTGCTGTGTTGGGAAGCTATTAATCAGGTTACAGTTCGGGCTTCAGCTTTGTTTGTACATACCTATCGACCGGGAACTGCGAAAATATGGATACGGTAATGTAGGAAATTTTGTATTAAGTAGTGTTTTTTTTTGTAATAAGCCCCCGTGTCCAAATTCTTTAACAACAAATTAGACATGGTTGTTAAAATTTGATTTACCATCTAGCGGAGTGCAGTCGATTAATGGACCAAATATAAAAAGAAAAGATATGCTATTCACGGTTCAGCGTTGTTTGCTTTGTGATTAAAGGAGTACCTTACGAGAGGGAGGTTCCAGGTTGAAATTCTGGCCTTTAAGCTCGTTAGCCTTAAAGCCTAAAAATACCAAAATTTCAACCTGGAACCTCACGTCGCCGTTGGTACGTGAACGTGAATCCACTTCGGACGCACAGAATTAAGCTCAATTGACATAAATAGGCTTACTTATATTAATTTCAATTACCCCGTGATTAAAAAACGACTCATGCTCTTGTCGGTAACGCTTATATATATTGATTCGATTGTAAAGAAATAGGTGTAAAAAAATTGGCTACGTACCCACTGGACCCTCAAAATTCGACCTCATCTATAAATATGATCCATTGGACCTCCATGTTAGAATTGGACCCTCAATCTAGGATTTCATTTTTACATTAGTGTCCATTAGACCCTCTGTCAAACAACGAGTTCCATTCGACCTCCTTTGTACATCTTCATTTGAAAAAGATAAAATGATATTCTGTATGAACTGTCAAAATAACACCTACTTAACTAAACTCTTATGACGTCAGAAGTATACCCCAGATCCAAAAGCAAAAACTTTGAATGCGATCGCGATTAACGTTAGAATGAAGAAGAAGGTGAAGTGTCCTAAACAAAACAAGATTGAGTGACACGTCATATCGCCCTCCCCGGCGAATAATATGGTATTGTGCTATTACCACAGTTTAGGTTTTATTGCATTTTCGGTTCTTAGAGCATCGAATACACATTGTAAATTTTTTTTGTAATTTTTCAGTGGATATTTTTGAAAATACAATAATTCCCATAGGTCCATAATGAACATAACACTTTTGTTCAGTTAAATTAGAAATACAATTTGAACACGAATAAAACCGTAAACGATAATGCAAAGTTATTTTTTTCCGTTAGTTTCGGTAATGCATTTTTACAATAAATTACAGATTTTAATAAAAACGGTAATGTTTCTTACCGTATTATATAGATAAAATTCTAAAAGTAACGGGTTTTACATTGAAAGATTGCAATTATGTTGGAACGCAATGCAATAACACACTACTATTTTCGGTAGTATTAGCAGAGCAAAAGCGCTCACATATTTTGTTTCCTTATTTATGAAAGGTATAGTAAAAAAAGGAATACTATATAAGGTAGAAAAAAATTGAAATATCAGGAATTGGTCTTTCTATTCAGATGGGTGTTCAGGGCAAAGTAAAAATCGGTATATTTTTGCTTTATACCTCCATGCAATAAAAGCCCATGATATGCAAACTATAATACATAGGTTCTTCGATACTAGACATAGCCAAAACGAAGGCGATAGCATGCATTCATGCATAGAAAGAGCTTTAAAAAATAAAGTCCTTTATACTCCAGACCAAATATATGGACTAATTGTAAATGCGAGATCTCAAGAAGCACCAGGCTCAGCCATATGAGCCTATTGAATCAGCCAGAAGAACCTAGAAATTATGTGGTATCAACGAAAATAATTTCGGTACGGCTACCACAGTCTCGACCGGCTCCGCGACACAATGCGCGACAAATGCAATCACCATCCCGACAATCATCGCCTCACAAAAACTGTCCAAAGATCGACATACGATTGAGAGACTAGGTACAAAAAAGGCAAATCGAACACTTCATCTTCAAGAAGAAGAAGAATAAGAATAGTAGAAGAATCTATGATTACGAAAATATGGATCGTAGCCACTGATGCACGCATTCGACTAAAAGTCATCAGTGGCCGAGTCTCTTCGAAGAAAGAACATAATTGCAATAATCTCACATTTTCGAAACTACGGAAACAAAAAAAAGTCAAACGATCACGCAACGCAACAACCTACATAATGGCAAGTTAGCAAAAATGCAGACGGAACTATATGCAACTTAGCGCAATAGCAGAAAATGTCGACGCAGCACACGCCGTCATAGCAATCGTCAACAATGTTAACGTCAAGGAAGCACCGCACGCGGCCCGCATCTAAGGGACCAGCGGTTAGTCTTGAAATTACGATGACTACTGAAGAAAAGTACTCCGCAAATTAGCGGCACCCAGTTCCGGCGAAATGGAACTGCCCACAACTGGCATTGGCGCGCTCCAAAGAGAGATAAGACTGCTGAATCTTCAAAAAGCCATCGAGACCAAAGTGACCAGCCAGCATACACGGCCACAACAGGGGTACCACTAATTGCAGCGACCGCGTAGCCTGGATCCTACGACCACAGCAGCGTGTCGGCACATATAGCAACTGCACACACGGTTAACGAAAGAAGAAGACATCTCTCTCGTTAAGAAGCAGTCAGCAAAAAAGCCATACGCAGCTATATTTACAGTCTACTTCTCTTCTCAACCTCGCAAGCAACGTGCCGTCGTAAGCTTGGTGGAGTGGTACCAGCTAGTGGATACAGTCTGTTCAGGGGAGTAGGCTTAAGGCAGCCCGTTATAATGCGGCATGTGTCGTTTAGGGCAGTATCAACCTCCTTAGCATGCGCAGAGCGGTGCCATACTGGATACGCGAACTCACCCGCTGAGAAAGAGAGAGCGAGGCCGGTTGTCCTGACAACATGTCCAAGACGTGGATGTTAACCTTTGCATCAAATTTTGCCTGCTCGCCACTTTTTGTTTGGTGTTTCGGCAGTGGGCTTTATAGGCGAGAGCTCGGTTAAGAGTAACGCCGAGGTAACGTGGCTTTGGGCAGAGATCGAGCAATCTCGACCCCTCGCCACGAGATGTTAAGGAGTTGGTTTACCTCCCATTTTTAGTTTATTAGTCCATTATATGGTTATTAGTACATTCTCTTTGCGGTACTGGTCTGGGCTTTCCAAAGCTGCACCCAGTCTTAATTCAGCCTCTTCAAAATTTTTTGTTTGACCAGTAAGCGCCAGGTCGTCCGCGTATAGATAGTGTTTTGTGTTCAGGGTTATTGGTTGGTGCACGATTTATCGGGTCTAAATCCAGCCTGTTCGGCAATGAGATTAGCCTCCAGTATTGGTGTTAGACGGTTCAGCAACATTCTTTTGAATATCTTGAAGGTGTGGCAGAGTAGAGAAATGGGGCGGTAGTTTTTAGGGTCGTTGGGGCTCTTGGCAGGCTTGAGGAGCGCTTTTAATTATGTTCTTCGCCACAGTTTTGGAATTCTGGAGGATTTTAGGCAGTTGTTAAAGAGATCAAGAAGCCAGGACACTACTCTGGGCCCAAAATGTTTTATTTGGTCGACAGTGATATCGTCTACGCCTGCTGCCTTACTCGTTTTTATTATTTTATGGTGTCTATGATTTCCTGCAGTGAAAAGGACTGGCCAATTTGGTTGGTTGGTGAGATGACTGTCGAACTTAATGGGTCTTAGGTGTTGTGTCTTCCCGTTTAGGCGGAGTTGGTGGGCCGCTTGGTTTGACGTCACTCGACCAGGGTTGGCAGCGGCTGGTGGGTCATCTGTGAGTTTTCTCACAGCTCCCCATGCCTTCTTCAAGTCAGTGAGAAGATAGGACGTGACCACAAGCATCGCTCCCACTCCACCAATGGTGGATAAATCAGTATATAAGCCTGTTATTTAGTTTGTAAGACATTGCTTTATTAAATCATTGAGTAGTAATAAATATACTGCAACCTGACTGTGGTAGCTCTCTTCATTCCCGCAATATTATGTAATTTCACTAATTATTACTGTATTGTTTGATCAAATATTATATTTGCAATATAATATTACAAATAATCAGTTGACACAATATATTGATGAATAGTTTTGCAAAGTAATATTACCGTAGACACTATCACATGCATTTCCCCGAATAACATGGTAATGTTCATTTACCGTAAACATTTTTAGCTCCATATTTACATGAACAATACTGTAATGTATTATTACTGACCACGGCAGCAATGGGAATAACACGCGAATAATATGGTAATGATACATTGTGTACTATAATATTTATCTACATTTTCGGTAAAATGTTTTTCTTAAATTACTTTATTCCAATAGCCTAATGAAATAAAATTAACATAGAAACTAGTCTGCACAAAAATTAACTTTCTTTTGACATATAAATTATTGCCATACAATCTACCTGCACTGAGATATAAGCAAAAAACAGTTATTTGCTTCTCCTGTAAAATTTGGAATTTGCGATTACCATTTTATTCGCCGGGAAGGGCGATATAGCCTATAACCATCGGATGACAAAGCCTATTGTAACGATACCTCACTTGTCTAGTTCTAATAAGTAGTAGAGGAGCTATGAGGGAACAAATGAACATACATACATACATACATACATTCATACATACATACATAGCCTTTCAAAATCATAACCCTCCTTTTGGATTAGCCGTAGTCGGGTAAAAGTACAGCACCAGATTCCGCATCCAAACATTCCTTACTCTGCCTTGGTCCAGAGCCTCAACGGTGTTTGCTCACAGCGCCGTGATAAGAGCATAGCAAACAAACTGTCGAGTGACCTGACTGCCAGATACGGCTGAGTGATTACCTAGTCAAGTTATTGACAAGTTGCAGATATTATCGCCAAGATTTATAGCTATTGTTGGGTTAATTACTGAGTTACCTGGAGGGTTGTATAAACAATATGTATTGATTTCTGTGTCTAATCAGTGAAGGTGTATTTCGGTATCATGGTAATTGAGAAATATATTTCTAATATAATAATAAAGTTTCTATTTAAGAGTGCAAGATAATTATTGCATGAAAAAAGGGCCTATTTGACTGGACTCTGAGACTACGCAGGATTTGTTCGCAAAATAGTACATTTACCGTCAAAATTAACCCTATTATTTTGGTGCATTACATTTTACCCATAGAATTTTCTATGCAAGAAATCCTTTTTGAAAATAAGTTAGGAAATTATACCCCACAAGAACTTCGATAAAATAGAATCAACCTAACCATAAGAACACAGATAAACGTGAGAATTGTGGCCGAAAAAAAATTGTGCAAGAAGTGAGAATACGCTTTGCAATGAAGTGCCTGCCAGCTCACGCGTTTCTTTCTTCCTACAGTCCCGGGTCCTATAAGCGGGGCATGAAAAGGCATCTGATGAGGCCGTCCAGCTGAGTGCCACCACTGTTAACATGGAACATGTTTATGATGGTGACCCACTTTATGAGACTTTGCCTATAGCTTACCATCAGGCGAGGTGAAGTCAAATTGACGTGACCTTGTATAAAAAAGTACTTACTGAGCAAAATATGATACACCAAGTACGTAAGTAAAGTACATTTAAGTGAATTGGTAAACCTGCTAAAATATATACTGATCAAATGTACTCGTATGATAACGCTTTATAAATGGTCAGACTTAAAATCTTACGTTATTTGATCGCAGCCTCTGTGCTGTAAAAATTCATTCAATAGTTTGGGCGGAGTTATCAAAAATCAATGTTTAAAAATGATTGTAACATCATTCATTGATTCCGATAGTTCGTAAGAAAATCGATAGATGACGCCACGTCGCCTTAAAGACGTATAAGATGGGAAATTTGAATCATATCGGGCGTGTCTCGGTAGCCGAATTGGTCAGGGATTCCCCCTGTAAGGGAAAGACTGCGGGTTCGAGTCCCGCCCGAGAAGATTCTTTTTCCCTATGTATTTGATTTGTATAGTTAGCATACTTAATGCTGTAAAAATTCATTCAACCAGCTAGTTAAGTTTACCATGGGTCTAGATAGCGTTGGGTAGAATGTTGTGGAATATTTACTTAATTATCGCAAAAAGTTGATTATAATAGGAGATATGATCAAAAGTCGTGATAACTTTGACATTCAATCATCAAATCCATACTAATATTATAAATGCGAAAGTAACTCTGTCTGTCTGTCTGTCTGTCTGTGTGTTACGCTTTCACGCCTAAACCACTAAACCGATTTTGATGAAATTTGGTATAGGGGTAGATTAGACTACAAGAAAGGACATAGGCTATGTTTGGTCGCGATAACCGACATCCACGCGGGCGGAGCCGCGGGCAGAAGCTAGTGTCTTATAATAAGTCGTTAATGGTGTCAATGTACCTAAAAGTCTCAACAGATGGACACTACATAATTCTTTTTTCACCCACTCCTCAAGAACAATCCCTCTCAATATCAGAGGTAACCAATATCCACAATTGGACCTCATTAGAGTTGGAGTGCAGAGCAAACAGTCAGAGGTTCGGCCAAATGTTTGGCTAAACTGAGTGGTCACATCCCAGCAAACATTCATTAGGCAGATTAATTGTAATCGTTAATGGATCTTTTTGCAAGTGTTTGATCAACTCGATTATGATGGTGTGTGGTGTTTCGTGCGCCCGACATTAATAGCTTGCATAGGAAAATAAATTAAGTGCAAACTGCCTCTGAATTAATATTGTACATAGTAGAATTGTGTTTGTGACTTTTTTATATGGTAAATTTATTACTAAGGTGGCAGACAAACTCAATCTCAAAGTATTTATACAAGACTAGTTGACCAGGCAGAATTCGTACTACGTTTAAATGGGAAAAAAGCGCTGTTTTTAAGGTTTTCCCGGCAATCATTCTAATTTTTCTCACCTTTCAAACCGTCCCTAGACCTCCACGAATATTTCAAGACCTAGATAAGATAAATCCGTTCAGCCGTTATCGAATTTTAGCGAGACTAACGAACAGCAATTGATTTTTATATATAGAGATAGATAGATTATGTAGCATTGCTACAACTTTTTGATGTCAAAAGACAGATTCAGTCCGCTAGGTATGCGGTGTACTAAGGCAAAAAATTGATAACAGATATGACATACATACATAATTTTTCTTTTTTTATTTATAGGACACGTCAATTTGACTTCACCTAGCCTGATATTAAGCAAAGGCAAAGTCTCAGAAAGAGAGTCACCATCGGAAACATGTACCATGTTCATCAGATGCCTTTTCACGCCCCGCTTAAAGGACCCGGGACTGTAGGAAGAAGGAAACACGTGAGCTGGCAGGGAGTTCCTATATTCCTATAATATTTACGCTTGCAAATTTCTGAAGAGGTGGGCAGAGGTGTCCCAACACCCAAATTGACAAACCATGATTTGCGATCACATAGCGGGTATCTACTTAATTAGTACCTATAAACCGGCTGTAGCATAGTGGTTAAGGAGTCAGCCTAACGATCAAGAGGGGTTTGAATCCTGGCCGTTACACAACCGATGTGAACCCACTCCTGGCCCAAGCAATTTAGCTTAGTTAGAGCGGTTAGACGGAATATTAGTAATTATGGTTGCTTAATATTCTTAAGTACTTTTTTTTTTTATTTTTTTTTTATTTATTCATTTAAAACTTATTACAACAATAGTATTTGGACCCTCCTGGTAAGCAAATGATGCTTTTATTAGGAGGGACAAGAAGGGGTAATCATAGAGAAATGCAGGTGTTAATTAGTATTAATTATGACAACTCATCCGAAATCAATTTCAAGTGCGGACAATTCGTGACCTAACAATTTAAAAAGGGAGGCATTTCATCCGAAGATGAAATCTTTCGCGGATGAGATGTCACCTAAGTCTTAAATACACCTCTATCTACCCCTTTGGATATTTATAAGCGTGAATATATCCAAATTTCCATAATATACAAAGTTGTTAAAAGTACTTATCAGCGCTAAAATTGTCAACTATCCTGAAATCAAATCAGCTTATCCTCCGTGACACTCATTTAACTAATACGGATTAAAAGTTTAATCGGAGATTACAATAATCTCGGCTTTAAGATCAAGGACAGTCTAGGTAATTAAATTTGAGGATTATTCCGCTAAACCGAGTTCAGTAACGAACACTACTTTTATCAAATCGGCCCAATTACACAGCCTTTAATTAAAATTATTATTTTTTGGCTTTAGTGTTTGCTATCCTACTAATATATTTTAAAACTAGCTTTGCCCGCGGCTCCGCCCGCGTGGATGTCGATTATCGTGTCAAAACATAGCCTATGTCCTTTCTCATGGTCTAATCTACCCGTATACCAAATTTCATCAAAATCCGTTTAGTGGTTTAGCCGTGAAAGCGTAACATACAGACAGACAGACAGAGTTACTTTCGCATTTATAACATCTGAAAGTTAGAGTACATATTTCAATGTTTGTTGATTTAATAGATTACAGTCTGGTATAACACATAGGCTTTATATACCGGGAATAGGTTCTCATCGCTTACGGAAACGGGATCAATATTATATGCAGGTGGAGCTGAAGGCATCAGCATAATAATAATGATCTAATGACATACTAAACAGTGCTGTCTAGACCCTTTTACCCTACACTTGTTTTTATATAGGGCATGTCAATTTGACTCCACCTCGCCTGATGGTAAGCTGAAAGCTAAGTCTCAGAAAAGAGAGTCACCATTGCAAATACGTACTATTTTAACAATGGTGGCACTCAGCTTGACGGCCTCATCAGATGCTTTTTGACGCTGGGTGATTAAGGAGGCTTTCGGGACCGATACCGTGGTCCCTGATTTCCTTTGAAAAACAATCATTATTTTTGTTGAGTATTTTGGGACCGCGAATAAAATAAACAAAGTTATTTTTTTCCAACTTCCAACTAAACTAAATAGCTTGTGCTAGGAGTGGGTTCACGTCGGTAGTGTAATGACCAGGATTCGAACCCGGGACCTCTCGATCGTAACGCCGACTCCTTAACTACTAAGCTACCGACGCGTATGTCTCAATAAAGTTTTAGTGACTCAATTAGGATGAGGTTCGGAGCCCGAGTAGGGCCAGACCATTTGGAATGGCCCTGGGTCCGTCGAGGTGCGAGGTTATATCAAACAACCTCATCTTGGGCTTTGCACTTCGACCCACAGATGGCGTGCGTTTTAGTCGGTTCGAGTCCAACATAACCTCCCCCACCGGTTCCGGTAGAGGGGAACCCGGGGTATTTTCCACCCGTAAAAAAATGGGGTTTCGATGGATAAATAAGCCAACCGAATAATACTTAAAGTAAAGCCAACGAGACGAGAGAAAAAAGGTAACCAAAGCCACCATTACTGAGTTACATACGTTGCGATAACTAGTGATTATTTTCTGTACTTGTCGCACATGTCACCAGGACACGTACCTACGTGATAATGGCCGAGCGACAGCTGTCATTGCGTGTTTCGTAGCACAGGAAAGCTGTCAGCATATTGGTTCTTAACTGTCAGATCCAATCTTATGAGCAATTTCATTCCTGTCTGGAATGCGCTTAAAGTGATACGTAATAATTTTCAAATAAAAATGTTTGGAACCGCTGAAACTTTGTTTACCTTTTTTCTCTCGCTTCGTTGGCTTTGTTTTACATACCTACTATTTTATTATAAATACATTTATTACGTAATAGACATATCAGTTTTTCTTGCCTAGGCAAATAATTTTTCATGTTTTGGTCTATCATTTCTTGGGCCTACCTACAGCTTAACCAGATACCATCACAAATCGAAAAAGAGTGCAAATCTCCCTATTTATTGCCGTAATCTGACACCAAACCTAGTTATGATACCCTTACACCAGTCGATATATATAAATTTATTGTAGTTTTTAATACGTACATAAATAAATTATCTAGTGGGGGATTACCCAATATAGTCGGGGTGCTACTAATGGTGTTTCTATGTAATCTGCACTATTTAGCCCTCCTCACGACGCCTTGACACACGGGATTTAAATAAGGATATTGGCAAACTAGCGGTTCATAAAGTTTACTACTAATTTCAATATTATACATACTTAATCCATACTCATATTATAAATGCGAAAGTAACTCTGTCTGTATGTTACGCTTTCGCGCCTACCACTGAACCGTTTTTTTCATACCACTTAGGTGGCAGCAAGCACACGGCCCACCTGATGGAAAGTGGTTACCGTGGCCTATGGACGTATGCAACACCAGGGGCGTTTCACTCGCGCTGCCTACCCTGAAGAAACCTTCTAATTCCCCTCTTGATTTTGATGAAATTTGGTATAGGCCATGAGAAAGGACATAGGCTATGTTTCGTCGTAATAACCGATGTCCACGCGGGCGGAGCCGCAGGCAAAAGCTTGTCTTTCTATAATTCTTTCGTAGTGCCAATAGATATTTGTTTTACAAGAGTGTGAGAAGATTCAAATACATCGGGAAAAAAAAACGAAAATATAAGACAATAAATCAATACTAATCTATATCCATACTTAATCCATACTAATATTATAAATGCGAAAGTAAATCTGTCTGTCTGTATGTATGTTACGCTTTCACGTCTAAACCACTGAACCGATTTTGATGAAATTTGGAATAGGGGTAGATTACACCTTGAGAAAGGACATAGGCTATGTTTAGTCGCGATAACCCACATCCACGCGGGCGGAACTTTGGGCAAAAGTTAGTAGACTATAATATTATCCCTCTCTACAGCTCTGAATATGACTGTCAGTTTAGTTTCGGTAAGTATTGCTATTCGTGTCCAATACCTGTTTATCCCAAACGCAAGTGTGGATGAGACCTACTAACCGTCTCAGTGTAAGGCTTTGAATAAGCTATAACGCAGTGAAGGAGAAATACTAGCAAAGCCGAGTCTATGAAACTTTGTACTGGAAGCAACATCGATATTCAAATAAATCGGCTATAGAACACGTTCACTGGAATTCGTTAGCAGTGGCTTCTCTTAATGAATTTATTATTTGACTATAATTAATTCGATATATTAACATACATACATATGATTTTTGCTCCCATGTAATTGAGGGCTTTTTTTTACGTGTGCAAAATCACCACGGATACCACCCCCCGGAGCTGGTGGAAGTGGTTATGTCGGACTCGAACCGACTAAAACGCACGTCGTCTTGGGTCTTTGGTTGCCGGAGGTGAGATTGCCGAAAAAAATTATCTCACACCCCGATAGACCCAGGACCATCTCTTTCGAGATGGCCCCCTTCGGGTTGTGGGGTGTCCCCATCTAGCCCCGGGTACGTGGACGCGCACTGTGCGCCGACGTAATAGAGGGTGAGCTTATTGCTGACAAGCGGGCACTTAGTCTTGGGCTGTATGTTTACTGTTGGATGGAGAACAGCCCTCTCCCTTAGTCACCTTCTACGACACCCACAAGAAGAAGTGGGATGGCCCTATTTCACTCCACCGAGAACCAACACATACCTATTTTTTTTTTCGTGCGGAAATCCCCTCGGATACCCCCCCTGCCGGAGCCGGAAAGGGAGGTTATGTCGGACTCGAACCGACAAAAACCGCACGCCGACTGTGGGTCTTGGTGCTAGGCCGGAGGTGAGGTTGTCATCGACATATCCCTCGCACCCCGGCTGACCCAGGGCCATCCCTTACGATCTGGCCCTCCTCAGGAGGGGGGACAACGGTGTCCATAACTCGCCCCCGGAATGGGGAGGCGCGCTTCTCAGCGCGCCGCTTCTGTTGGGGTGACAGGCGGCTCCACCCGTCACCGCCAGGCCCGCGCTCATGGGGGACGGAGGTCAGTCAGTGCCCTCCGACGCCCGAGTTGCCTGCGCGCGCGGGCAACCAACACATACCTTACATTAATTTACATAATAGCACAATTAAACTGTGGAATGAACTCCCTGCTGTAGTTTTTCTAAGCAACTACAAGATGGAGTTCATTAAGAAGGCCATTAGAAATGTCCCACAGGTTCGGCACCGTGAGTATGACGTTCTTAGTGTAGCATACGTCCATAGCCCACGGTAACCACTTTCCATCGGATGAGCCTTGTGCTTTTCTGCCACCTGACTGGCATAAATAAAGCATAACCTATGAAGGCGCAGGGCCCCCCAACGTCTTTGAGGCTCAAAACAATCTCAGCTGCAATCTATGCAACTTCTAAACAACGGATGAGGCAGATCTTGTAGGAATGAGTTGTCAGAAGGCACTTGCTTTGGACGCAACTGGAAAATCGCTGTGAGGTTTTTATTAATGATCACATGGGTAACTAAAATACTTACTATACTAATAATTTATTCGACTCACGGTCATGGATTTATTTGACTCACGGTACCACGTTTAAGTACTATTATTCTCAAAAAGAAAAATGTCATAATATTTTTTTTTCATTCATGCATTTGTTCCAACAATTCGTAAGAAAGTTGGTAAATAGCTCCACCGCTACACTTAAAGAAGGATATAAGGAGAAGGGAAATTTGAAGTGATACAGGTGTGGCTCAAAAGCTCAGTTGGAAGAGCATTCCCCATGTAAGGTCATGAGTTCAAGTCCCACTTGAGCGATTCTTTATCCCGATGTATTTTGAATGTAATAATAATATTTTAGAATCATTTATTTTAAATTTCGAATATGGTTTGATATATCTACATGCAATGGAAATATGAATTTTCAGTGGCAACAGCTCGGGGTGGATAAATGATGTGTCAAATATATGATAAATAGTAAGGTCGTAGTGCACCCAGAAATTGTTTCTATTTATCAACCCTTCTGGCTGAAGCGTGACGACAGAAACTTTAAGTGTACAATCGAAGACAGAAGTGATTTTGAATAAAAGTTATATTGCAAAAACATCGGAAAAAATTAAATGCTCAAGTGAACCAACAGTTCGTGTAATGTTGGTAGATGGCACCACCGTTGCCCTTAAAGACGGATATAAAAAGAAAAAAAATTTGAAATCATTCAGGTGTGGCTCAATAGCTCAGTTGGAAGAGCATTCCCCCTGTAAGGCAAAGGTCGTGTCAGTTCATGTCTCACTTGAGCATTTAATTTTTCCGATGTTTTTCAAACTTAAAAGTTATCATAATAAATGCTATAAAAAATTCATTCAAATAAAAGTTATTTCTTTTGGTTAACTTACCTACTCGTAACAGATACGCTACGACTATATATAATATTGGATAATATTTTAAATAAGTTGAAAGTCAAAAATAAAGCATAAAAGTTGGTTTATGCTTTATTTTTGTTCAACAAGTTTGATCAACTCAACTGAGAAAGTATCACCACCCCTCATTTTAAATTGCTGATTTCTCTAATTCCTATAAACAAAAATATTTAACTTCTTCTAATAAGTAGTAGTTGTGTGGCTTGCCGTATATTTCTTAATATCTCTCCGTAAAAATTTTAATATTTCACCACAAAAACAATAATATATCACGAATCCTGGTCAAAAAAAACTTTCAAGATACATCTAAATTACTTTGTAATATGAATTTTACTAATCCACCACCATCATCTACCTGTCCTTGACTCAATTATTTGGGTTGATCAGCACAACAAATTAGTCCTACATATATATTCCTGTCAGATATCATTTCGGCACTAGTTTAGCTACTAAATTTAAACCAAAAATCCTAAGACTTTTATTCTTAACTGTACATGCAACGGTTATCGTCTATGGGTGGCAAAAAATTGCTTATGACCGATTGTTGAAGAGCGGCAACACTATCAATAACGTGATGCCCGCAATCTACTTATGTCGCTTTGCGAGGGGACACCATCAAGTTTGTTTAAGATTTTGTATACAGGCTGGTGTTTTTTGTTACGCGACGCGGTAAAAAAAGGAATGTGAGTTTTTTTTATTTCTGCATAAATTTTAAATTCCTGAATAGGTTTGGATAGATAAATAAGTAAATAAATATTCCACAACATTCTACACAACGCTATCTAGACCCATGGTAAGCTTTTATAGCTTGTGTTATGGAATCTAGAATGCGGATAAACATACTTATATACTTTTTTTTTTTGTAAATACATACCTACATATTATACATAGAAACACCCAGACCAATGCAAATAGCCATATTCATGCATACAAATATTTGCACTGAGCGGGAATCGAACCCGCGCCTCCTTGCGTGGCAGTCGCGTGCACTACCACCACACCACAGAGGCTGGATGTATGAGATATGGTTAGTATATATTATCTACATTGGTATATCTAACGCCGTTTTCCAAGTACAGTGATTTTCCCATTAGATCTTTAGAACCCGGACCTTGAAGTCCTAAGTAAAAGTTTCGGATGCGGCCGAGAATAATGATAATTATATAATGATGACTTTGAAGCTATAGTGGTCGAAAGGCTTGTTTGCAATATTTTAACTGTACCGTTCATAAATAGTTCATTGATTTCTCAAAACCTTATTCACATCTTGGAAGGCAAAATCACATACCGACCGTAGTCACATAAGCAACACCTGGCTGAAGCTACCAACCACATCTGGTCCTTCGAGCCGGTTTTTTAAGTTGTTTGTTTTGATTATATTAAGTCGACTCTTTCTTTAGCTACTGCCATCTGGCCTACCCCGACAGAGTAAATGTCGCAGAGCCTAGTTCGTTATTTATCAGGTTTATTAGACTAGCAGGTGAAGTTAGTTCAGGCTCCAAAAATGTTGATAGTGCCCTGTATAGTCCTTACGCTTTTAATTTTTTAGCTTTGCATCTTTGTTACCTAAAAACTGTCCACGTTTCGCCAGTTTCCTCTCGACCCTACACCACGCACAAAAGAATATTTGGTTTAAAATTCACTTGTTTTATTAAACACTTATTGTACAGAACACATATTGAAACCGATATCACTCCCAAAAAAGATACGGTCGTATAAAAAACTATCATTTCTTGCCTATTGTAGTGAGGGGCATTGTTACAATGATCGATGGCATTGTCCACCATCTATTAGTTTGGATTGCATCCAGATTCAGCGTATCGTAGTCTATTCTAACGCGGCCGTGCGCGGCGAATCGAGCGATGAGTGAATCATTTAGGTTTATCGATTATTTGGTGGCGCATCACTATTTTGATTGAAGATTTTTTTCGAGTTGTGTAGATTTATGTTAAGGTTGATTACACACGTAAATTGGGATATTGTGACCATTTTAGCGTAATTATTCAAGGTGATACAAAAAGTGTAATGTTACCGTACCCAAAAGAAATTACCTACTCACGATTTAAAGTATGAATATTTCAATTAAGTTCTTTCCGATTTCTACCCAAACGAATTGTAGCTATGCATTTGTTTATATTGTACTTGATGTAAGCATCAGTAAGTACCGTCAGCAAATAAAGTAATAATTTAACCTGAGAAAGATAGAAAAAAACAGAATGCGCCAGTAGATATAACATAATTATTATCTTCCTAAACAAATAGTAAAACTTTACTGAAGGATATTCAATCTTGCGCTTTAGATCCATGGTACCCCTGGCCATACCTGTATACATTCAGTTATAAGATGCTTATAGAGCTCATCTGACTGTCATATAACGACAATAGGTTACACCCTGTTAAGTGTGGGACCAATAGTGACTGGCGAACTGTGGGCTTATGATATACCCATACCTTCTCCTTCTAGAATATAGAAGTGAGTGTACATTAAATGTCCAGGAAGGGATAAACCATTCAAAATCATTAGACATACCTAACTTAGAGCCGCCTACCTCCACCTGGTTTAAAAAACACACACTGCAATTTTACACAGGTACAGCAATACCCGCCAAGTATAATTTGTAATCTACTTACAGGAAACAGTAATTTCATATTAATCTTGAGATTCGAATACATCAGGAAAAATGATATTCTCAAGTGGGCTTGAACCCACGACATTTCCCTCATCATTCATTGATTCCCACAGTTCGTAAGAAGGTTGGTAGATGGCTCCACCGTCACCCTTAAAGAAGGATATAAAGAGTTGGGAAATTTGAAGTGGGTCAGGTGTGGCTCAATAGCTTAATTGTAAGAGAAAAGTGGGTTCTAATCTCATTTCAGCATATCATTTTTCCCGATCTAATTTTTAAAGCATAATAAACGCTATGAAAAATTCATTCAAAAATCAATCTTGAGGTTGACTTCCAATCAGAAAGACTACACAAAAATCGTATCTCAATCAGCAGATTCGATAGAAATTAGCTGAGTATCGTAAACATTGTCTAATAGCATGTAATTCGGTGTGTCAACACATAATCAAGCGACAGCTATGTTTGTCAAAGCTGTATTTATTTTGTCTGCCGACCCTCCCGTGTCCAGTGCGATTTTTGACTTTGATTTCTTGTATGGAGATTTGATTTGTACTAGGTAAAAACTGGAAGCGCATAGCAGAAATGTTTTGTCCGCAAATTGTTATTAAAAACAATGGTGGCCTGACAAATAAATCTTTACCTACTGAATATCCATACTTCCATACTAATATTATAAATGCGAAAGTAACTCTGTCCGTCTGTCTGTATGTCACGCTTTCACGCCTAAACCACTGAACCGATTTTGATGAAATTGGTATAGGGGTAGATTAGACTTTGAGAAAGGACATAGGCTATGTTTCACATCCACGCGGACGGAGCCGCGGGCGAAATCTAGTCTTCTATACGTTTTAAATAAACAATGCTAACAAAAGACAAACTAAAATAGCAATTCTAAAATCAAAAACGCAAATCAAAAGCACGCAAAGAAAATTCAATTTCAATGCCCCCACCGCCGCCAGCAGGCATCAGACTAAATACAGCGTTCTAATGAATTTCAAGTGTCGATCCTATGAGCTAATATTAACAGAGCTCTCGTAAAGGGTAATAAATGTAAATTCAATAGTAGCCGGGCTAATTGCCAAGCCGAGCCAGGGCGCAGACAAATATTTACATGACGTCACCCGGTCACGGTTTAAAATTCCGTTTCTATTGTTTTGTTAAGAATTAAGTTTTTGTTAAAGAAAAACAGATTTTTACAAAGTTTGATTCATAAATTGAAATTGAAAAAATTGAATTTGGTAATAATGAGACATTTGAAACGCTAAGGCCCGTATTGCAGAACGATACTCAGGCCTGATTCTCAACTTTTAGCTAGTACTGAGGACAGATTGTCATTTGCATTAATAAATCAGTCTAATTATTCAATTCAATTAATAGCTTGAATATTGGTTGCCTTTTCTCAGACAGTATCAGTAAGTTATATGAGCACTAGCAGCCTCTATAGTATCTAATATACCTATAAAATTCCCGTGTCACAGTTTTCGTTGCCATACTCCTCCGAAACGGCTTGACCGATTTTGATGAAATTTTGTGAGCATATTGAGTAGGTCTGAGAATCGGCCAACATCTATTTTTCATCCCCCTAAATGGTGCAGCGGGAACGGGATCTAAAAAATTGGCGGTACGAAGTTCGCCGGGACAGCCAGTGAGATATAAAATTCTCGTGTCGCGATGTTTGTAGTTAAACTCCTCCGAAATGGCTTGACCGATTCTCATGAAATTTTGTGTGCATATTGGGTAGAACTGAGAATCGGATAACATCTATTTTTCATCTCCCTAAAAGTTAAGGTGCAGCGGGAACGGGACCTGCCGCCACGAGGGCAGGAAAAAATTGGTGGTACGAAGTTCGCCCGGTCAGCTATAATGATATAATAATTATTAATTTCAGAGGCTCAGAAAGTTGCCTGTTGCCAAATAACTAAAATTCAGTTTAATGTATTAAATATTAGAAACGACGCCGATGTAAAGTAACCTTTATCTAAAAAAAAGTTTAGCTTACCCTTCACTTTCAGAAGTCACAAAGAAATCTGTAACAAATAAATAATTTAATTAGTTTGTAATTGCACATCATTATGAAGAAAATTAGAGTTAGCGCTAAGATGATGATAACTTTGTACAATCAGCGTCATAAATATCATGTCGACGAAGTCTCAAAATGATCTTAAAACTCTCGTATTAAGAGCAAATCCAATTGTTTTATTGATTTAAATGGTATTATCGTCCGAACTAAAAGTGTGTTCCAATTATCAGAATTTTAAATTAATCAACTGAAAGAGGGTAAAAAAAGAAATTAAAATAGTATTGAACACTTTGTTCGTCATCATCTTTCTGATGCTGACTGTACGTATTGTACCTATATGCAAAGACAGACCCATATTCACATTGCGTCACAATACATTTTTGAAAACTTAATGTATGTCAGGAAAAATATTGCAAAATTTCCGAGACTTTGTGACAGGCACAATATAAATATTAGAAATAAAAGCAATCTTGTAGTTTGTCATAGCAGACTCCATAAAATAAGTAATTCTTTCCAGGGCAACTGTATACGCTTTTTCAACAAGCTTCCTAATGAAATCAGAGATTTACCTATTAATAAATTCAAAAATACAGTAAAGAGCCAACTATGCCAGAAAGGCTATTATAAAATCCAAGAATATTTAAACGATAAACAAGCTTGGAAATGAGCTGTTCGCTCAGCTATGCTGCTCAAGCAAAACATTGTATCTAGACCATAAGTTTTAGGCTAAGTAAGTAAATGTTTTGTAAAAAAAAAAAAAAATGCCCGCTGAGTTTCTTGCCGGAGTCTTCTCAGGTCTGGGCCGCGTTTCGAACCGGGCGGTGGTCCATTTACTAGTATTAGTTACTATTTAATATTTACTTTATGTTGACGTTTTGTAAGTTCCGATTTAATGGTCTATGCAAATAAATTATTCTTGAATTTTGAATTTTTTGAATTATTTGTGATAGTCCTGTTAATGTTGATAAAATATTTCTAAATCATTTTCATTCGAAAAATATGTGGACATCCTAAAAAGGGGCTAAACATTCATAAGTAGTATAGTTCTTTTATAAATACTAGTATTTATAGATACTTAAAAATGTTGCACTCAGCATGAACCAAACCCACGACCTCCAATGACATGGCAGTTTAACACTTTACTGAGACGTCACAGACGACATTAAATATTTTTTTGTTCAACAACTTTTGTCGATGACTGTCTTCATTTCCAAATCTCTCGAAATAAAAAATGTAACAATTCGAAATTCGAATGAAAATGCATCTGCAGTAATTGTACAACAAAGTTATCCGATATCTTATTCACTTGAAATGTTTGGTATGCAACCTGCTCAAGTAGGATACGTATGGAATCCGGGATTGTCAAAGCTTTGTCGCACAGAGCAGCGGCATTCCCTATCGCCATTTGTTTTTCAACTTCTTACTTACTTCTCGAAATTCAAATTCGTGCAAGTTGGTTGGTAGTTGGCTCGCGTATAGTCCGCCTTAGCAAGCTCGTCAAAGGCCCGCTTTGAGATGTATATGTTTAAAAGGGGTTTCTGTATCTTTTGTGGTGATACATTGAATGTATGTTGTTGGCTATGAGGTTGTATGTAGGTGTGTATATGTATGTAGGTATGTATGTGTATGTTGTATGTGTATGTATGTATGTATGTATGTATGTATGTATGTATGTTATGTATGTCCATTTATTTGGCAGGCCCTACAGCCTGTACGGCTTGACGGATTTGGACATGTTAAATTGATTCAAGTTTGATATCAGGCGGTACCCATTAATTTTTTGCCGGTTTATGATTTGCAAATGGGTACCGCCTGCTATCAAACTTGTTTCGACCTTCTCAGCATCAGTCGGGTTTCTTATTTTTTATAATTTATTTTAATAGCTTTTCAGTAGTCTTTTTACTTTGCAGTCAGATTTTTGTTTTCTTAAAAATTTAGTTTTTTCTGATTGAATTCCATATAAGAAACAATTTTAGAGTTACTCATTCTTAAAATAACAAATTAATCATCCTTCATTATGTCAGAATGCTATTTGCGAATTTAATTTCGAAGAATTACATAAAATACCCGCATAACTTAACTCGCTACATAGCAACAATGTTACCACGTTTGTAGGTCGATACTGGTAACCGCATCACCTCAACCAATACGTACAGAGTAAGTCTTAAGTTCCCTCTCAAATACTGAGTTAGACAAAAGAGAGCTCCTATCAAAAGTAGTTTCAGAAACTTACCTACACTTCGGTTCGAATGCTACAAAACTTATCCACTTTCTTTGCCTTTTATCTGTTTCAAAGTGTGTTTTTCTAAATTATTATTTTTCCTTTTATCTATTTCATATAGTTTTGTGCTTTATGATGCGTGTTCAGTGAGTTTGTGAAGCTATCTTTTGTAATACGTGCTAAGGTTTTTTATTAGGACCGAAATGAATTGCGTTACTACTAGAAATATCTTCGCACATTCGTTTTATATGGCGTCTTTATGACATGGCAATGGTTTTTTTTTATCGTGCGATAAATCCCCCAAAATTTGGTTCCCTCGGCACCCAGGACCATCTCTCTCGAGATGGCCCCCTTCGATGACATGGCAATGGTTGCCGTGGGCCATCATGAACTGTAGTGTACTGGACACTTTAGAATTGTGTTTTAGATTTAATAGTGCTTCGTATCAACGGATTACAGAATCTTTTTTATCAATACTAACGTTATACAGCTGAAAAGTTTGTGTTTGGTTGAACGTACTTTTTTTTTAAAGAATATTTGAACCGCAGTTACTAATATTCCTTCTAACTCCTTCAACTAAGCTAAATTGCGTGTGCTAGGAGTGAGTTCACGTTGCTAGTGTAATGGCCAGGATTTGAACCCGGGACCTCTCGATTACTACTTATCTCGAGGACTACTGACTGACAGCCTTTGTGGCGAGGTGGTAGTGAACGCGACTGCTACACAGGGGGTGCGGGTTCGATCCCCGGTCAGTGCAAATATTTGTATGAATGAATATGGGTATTTGCATTGGTCTGGGTGTCCATGTATAATATGTATGTATTTACAAAAAAAAAGTATCTAAGAGTATCTAAGAATATTTATCCGCATTCTAGCTTCCATAGCACAAGCTAGTTAAGCTTACCATGGATCTAGATAGCGTTGTGTAGAATGGCTTATTCCACTTTTCCCCGTTGACAATCCCCGTTGATGGGGATTATTGAACTGTTTGTTCATTATTCCCCGTTGATGCCAAAAAACTAAGTAATGGGGATTAGTGAACTAAAAAAGTTCACTAATCCCCATCATGATAAATTCTATTAGAACAAAAAATTTCAATAATCCCCATTAAGTACGTTAAAAATAAAATACTATGAATGAATCATCTACTTTTTATTTTTTATATGGTAAGGGCTGATTATTGAACTTTTTACTTCTAATTGAATTTATCATGATGGAGATTAATGAACTTCTTAGTTCACTAATCCCCATTAAATTTATTTTAGTGCATTACGGGGAATAGTGAACAAGAAGTACAATAATCCCCATCTACAGGGATTGTCAACGGGGAAAAGTGGAATAAGCCGTGTAGAATGTATTTATCATTATTATTACTGTTTATTTTTGTTTTGAAAAATCCGTTTATCACGGAAGGTATATTATAATCACGGATCAGTTATCATAAAATTATTTGAAAACTAGCTTTTGCCCGCGGCTCCGCCCGCTTAGATGTTGGTTATAGCGACTAAACATAGCCTATGTCCCTTCTCGAGGTCTAATCTACCCCTATTCCAAATTTCATCAAAATTGGTCAGTGATTTAGGCGTGAAAGCGTAACATACAGACAGACAGACAGAGTTACTTTCGCAATTATAATATTAGTATGGATTAATACTTAGCGGGCTAATATGGCTATGAGCAAAATCGGTTCGTATTTTAATTGAGATATTATTAAAAACAAATTGTATTGTCAAACACAACAATACCTCCAACTAAAATAAGCAATGTGTAGTTATAATATTACATGTTATTTTCATGCTAAAGATGTTATTTTAATTGCTCCCTCCCTTAGAAATAACATGAGAGAATATCAATATTAATTTAGCTCTTCAATGGAAGCTTCAAGAGTACTGTTGGTTTATTTTGTGAGATAATGTAACTTAGTAATAGGCTTAGTGAACGATTCATTACCTTGACATGTATTTTGTGTAATTTATTAACGTGTTTGAGACCTCTACGATTTCGGATTTCTCAATATTTTACCTAATAGTTGGGTGCACGTACTAAATTAATAACAGAAAAGATTATAATAAAATTAAACCGTCGTAAAATACCTCTAATATTTTTTCGATGCAGCACCCTCGGGTGAGATGTTATTTTTAAATTATCGTGGCGTATACTCATGTTTTATAATAGTGCGGGACTTCACGCGATACATTTTGGAAATCTTACTTTTGCCGACGTTTCGGGTGCGTTACAGCACCCGTGGTCACAACTTAACTGGCCTGCGAGCATCACGCGGTGTGCGGGAAATGTTTTTTGTGCGCCTACCCTCCATTACTTTCACATTGAATGTAAGGTAAGATGTCATCGTGACATCTATTTAAGACCATGCACCAATCGAATCCGAACACATAACTGAAAACTGCATCAAAACCGGAGTAGTGGTTAAATATGAAGGAAAATGACAACATTGATTTGCACAAAAATGTTTACTGCAGCGCTCCCTGGTGAATTATCACAGTAACACCAATCTAAGAAAGTGCACCAATCGAACCCGAACCCACAACTGAAAACTACATTAAAATCGGACTAATAGTTTTGGAGAAAAATGGCAACATTGATTTGCACAAACATCCTGTCAATCACACTCTCCGTTGTGGGTGGGTTAACTGATAATAACTGTACCTTTACCTTACCACCAGGCGAGGTAAAGTGAAATTGACGTGTCCTATAAGTACCTATAAAAAAACTATGGAATATTTTTTTTTCTATCAGGCATTTTATAATTATATGACCATTTAATAACTATATAATTCCCAAACGGCGCATGTAACAGACGCAAAAAGCCTCCATACTCATAACTTGCTCGCTGCACTAGCGAAATAATGTCATTAGTGCATCGGTGCGTGAACACGCGAGTTACGTGCGGGAATATTCGCTGCAACCCGCAATGGATGCCGACTGAATGATACAAATAGTTTACTAGTTAGGACGTTTAACATATTGTTTTACTAATGGGGGAGTTAAATAAGTATTTATCTACAATATTCGTACCTCTACCTATGTGGTTTCCTCAACCGATATTTCGTTCCAATTTACTTCATGATCCATAATAGATCAATTTTATATTCTACGACATAAATATGGCTGATTAAAAAGTTACCATTTTATAACTTTATATCAAATCAAGCCTGCAGAATAAAATTACGTGTATAATGACACAAAACCTTTTTAGTTAACCTAATTATACGGGTATTACGAAGGTAATAATTAATCAATAGGCCTATAGGCCTTAGGGTTCACTGCTGGAAAAGCCTCCTAATATAGACAGAGGCCTATGTCCAGCTGTGGACTCGGGTGAATTAAATCTAATTCCTAAAATGCTTGTCATCCTATCTCTGTCTGTCTGCTTGAGTTGACCAATCTCTGAAACGGCTGCTCTGGTTTTTACGGCACTGACTCTATCATATAGCTGATGTTGTAAGGCGCAACTTCAGCTTCTTTTATATTAGAAAAAGATTTTGAGTTTCATGCAAACTAAAATAAACTAAAATCCCATATCAACGTCCAAATACCAAAGACCTGGAACTCCCTGCCAGCTCACGTGTTTACTTCTTCCTACATTCCCGGGTCCTATAAGCGGGGCGTGAAAAGGGATCTGATGAGACCGTCAAGCTGAGTGCCACCAATGTTAACATGTACAGGTTTACGATGGTGACCCTCCTCCCGAGACTTTGCCTTTAGCTTACCATCAGGCGAGGAGAAGTCAAATAAAAATGTCTTATTATAAAAAAATGAACGAACTCACGGGTATACCTAGTGAAGAAAATATAAATAAGCACCTTTTACTAGCTATCACCGTTCTTTCCAATTACCTCGTAAGATTCCTCTACAACAGAATTAATTAATAGATATGGTCCATTGTTGGATGCTGTGTCCTATCTCTGATCTTCTTATTGGGTGCGGCAAATAATCTCTTAATTACAGTAGCTACTGGCGGTAGACTGTGGCAAATACTAGAGAAGGCATGTATATACAAAGGCAAGTTGGAAATAAGTTAATGCTTGTGAAAACTTTCGTATTGTTTATCTGATTTAATTCATTTAAATGAAACTACATTTTTTTCTATCGTGATCTTTTTATATTACTTACATTTATCCTGACGTATTTGCTTTTCAGCAGACATATTCACGGGGTCTTCGGGCTAAACGTAAATAATACCAAATAAATCGCTATAGAATCCATTAAAAAATAAAAGTTATTGCAATGGATTGAATAAATTTTTACAGCATTAAGTATGCTAACTATACAAATCGAATACATAGGGAAAAAGAAGAATCATCTCGGGTGACCCGCAGTCTTTCCCTTACAGGGGAAATGCCTTGACCAATTCGGCTACCAAGACACGCCCGATGTGATTCAAATTTCCCATCTTAAACTTCGTCTCTCTTTAAGGCGACAGTGGAGTCATCTACCGATTTTCTTACAAACTATCGGATGAACGAATTGGTCAAGGCATTCCCCCTGCAAGGGAAAGACTGCGGGTTCGAGTCTCGCCCGAGAAGATTCTTTTTCTCTATGTATTCGATTTATTGCAATGAATCATATTCGCGCAGCCTTTATAAAATTTCTGATTAGATCGCTGCTAACAAGGTAAAAAACTGATATTTACTTTGTCGAGTGGATTAGGATTAACCACAATAAGCAATATAATTGTTCAATGTGAGAAAGAAACGTTATTTTTAACATGAAACATTATTAAACTTTGTCTTCTGGTCATTATTAAACTGACTGTCGAGAACAAAACCGCTTTAAACTTGTAATTCGACTACTTAACAGTGAATTATTTACTTATTTCTAATCATCATTTATTTACACCTGTACCGTGATATATGCGTGTACTTGTATAGCTGTTTCCTGCCTACCCACCTACACTACAGCCTCTAAAGATCTCACATTAGATAAGCACTAGTCGGGAATCGAACGGGGTCCAAATTGCCCCATTCCACGTGAGATCTTTCGATACTTTCGTGTGATAAGCCGATATCTGTACACCTTGTCGCTTTGTATAATACTATTGTAACTTCTTTCACGGAGTAGGGAAACTACCAATTTAAAATAATGCAGTTGTTTGTTTAAATTATAGCTACTTTTCTCTCCACAATCTTTCTTTAATTAATTACATAATTATATTCACATTTCCAAACTTTGTTGCTACTTTTACAAGTGTGTATATAAACACCATTATTGATTACCTACCATTGCTGCAATGGTTGATAATTATATTTATTACGTTTTCTTTTCTAAGTTACTGGTTAAATGCGGAATGTTTTTACTGACTGGTTGAAAGCAGAAAAAAAAATTCGCCGGTACAAAAATTACTGGTTGAAATTGGAACGACTTTCTCGTAAATATAAAGTTTCATGTTAAATCTAAAAATCATATTGCAATTTTCAATATTGCTTCAGGTGTAAGCAGAGCTACCTGTTCACCTGTAATGCACCTTTTCTGATGGTGTTGCCGGCCACCCTCTTTTTTCATGACTCCGTGCTACTACTGAAGATTTTCTATAACTCAATAGCACTTTACCCAACCCGGAAATTGAACTTGCACCCTCATACACAGCAATGACACTCCCTACCTCCGCACTACTGACGCAATCAAAAATATCTCACGCAAGCGAGCAGAAATATCTTATTATATTGAAAGATTCATACATTCTTTTGAGTTCCCGTTCGAGCAGCACATGTGTTACCTGCAGAAATATTCCCGAGTTGTCTCCTGCAGACAGGGGAGATATATAAGTTTATAATCCAGACGCATTGGAGTTATTGGAGGCTCCACGCACCAATGGTAGGGGTGGCAACACTTTTATTCATAGCCTTTGTACTTATTTCTTTGTTTTATTCCTGGTGCTTTTTTGAGCATACAAACCGTTATATTGATATTTTATGTTATATATGTAACGCTTCTTGCCTATTGGGTAGGCAGAGACAACATCTTTCTGCTGTGTACCGTTTCACTTTTACTACGTAATACCGAAATGCTTTCTTACCTCGCGTATGCACTTGACATGTGGTAGCGACTATTGCAATACAATACGATTGGTTGTTAACTCATAGTAGAGTTATGGCAAATCTTGACCCTAGCCTTTCCTTAAATATAATTTAACAAAAAACTCCGTTGTTTCGCTCGTCATTTTGCAGAGTTCGACAAGTAATGACCTGAAACAATTTTTTGTATGTATTTCATGGCGATTGATTAAGTAGTTAAAGTGTGAAAATGACAGTAGAAAGAAAATAATTTTCGCATTTTATTACACAACTTTTAGCTAACACAATATTTTTTTATGTTTCTAATCTTCAAGTTAACAACTCCTACTTCAAACATATAAAACCCGTAACACATAAAATGGCTGACTCGAACATAAAAGAACCAACGTATTTGTCCAATAAGACATAATAAAACAACTACCGTACACAATGTCAGTCCTACATCACAAGAAAACTGCACAAAACACAAAAAAAAACACAGCCAAAACTTTTCTTTGATATGGAGAAAATTTATTACTGGGGTGGGCGGTCCCTATTGACCAATCTAATGGCAAATCTATAAAGGCGCCATGACAGACCATAAGACTGTTAAATGAAGCGAAAAATTAGGGGGTTTTGATGCGACCAGTGAGTCAATAAAAGTGTACAGCCGTGGGACCTCATTGATGCGACGGCTTATTGAATGCTGGGCTAGCTGGGGCTGAAGACAGGCTCCGTAAAAAGATATGGAGAATATTGTTTTATTGTGTTATTATTTGAGGGAGAGGATACTCGTGTAATCAAGGGAGAAATGCGATTTATGGTAGGTATTTGTTGATTATGGGAGGGCGCAAAAGGCTACTCACCTACGCAAATTAGCGGAATTCACTGATAATTCAAATTATATAAAATACCTTAAGCCATAATATCAAGATTGTTGCATTTTGCTTTTGCAACCGTTGCGGCTACGTACCCGCTAGACCCTCAAAATTTGACCTCATCTATAAATATTATCCATTGGACCTCCATGTTAGAATTGGACCCTCAATCTGGATTTCATTTTTACTTTAGTGTCCATTAGACCCTCTGTCAAACAACGAGTTCCATTAGTGTAGCTGTAGAACTTTCAAGAAATAAAAAAACATTTTAGTTATGTACGGAATTTTATTAATTTAATCAAATCGTTTATTACTTTTTAAATAAAAAGACACGTGTTATGAAAGGCTACGAACTGATTATTCTTATCGGAACACTTTAAATATTTTTTTCTAATTTTCTGTACTTAGGAACACAAAGATCCATACAAATGCAAATTGAAATTTATGTATACTTGTAAACATTTGCACTGAGTGGACAGGACATCAAGCCTGTACCTTCTACTGTACCTGTACTACTACAACGCTATGTAGGTATAGGTAGTTCACCGAGGTGCGAGGACGCCGAGTTGTTTGATTTTTTTAGTGGGAAAAATCCCCACGGATTCCACCCCCCTGGAGCCGGTGGAGGTGGTTATGTCGGACTGGAACCGACTAAAACGCACGCCGTCTTGGATCTTTGGTTGCCGGAGGTGAGATTGCCGAAAGCATATCTCTCGCATCCCGGAAGACCCAGGACCATCTCTTTAGAGATGAGCCGCCGAGGTGTGAGGAATATGTCCAACAACCTCACCTTCGGTTTTTTACTTCGATCCATAGACGGCGTGCGTTTTAGTCGGTTCGAATCCGATATAAACTTGCCCCTATAGCGATACCGCGTCCGCGAGGACTTCCCACACGTATAAAAAAAGGTATAGGTAGTTAAACTCTCACAGTACTTATTCAGTCTCACAGAAATCAACAAAATCAGCTAATTCACCACCACAACTCCTCGAACCCCGACCTAGTTAATTAAATTACACATAGATGTTGAGCCATGCCCTCGTGAGTTCGCTAGACTATAATAATTAGCGCTGCGACGGCTATAGCCGTGAACTGTAGCTTTTCTATCCAGTTTTTGTATAAAACCATCAGCAGAAATCTGCGATTGATAGATGAAAGGTTGTTATAATGATATGGTTTATTTTGTTTAGAATGCCTCCTGGAAAAATACATTTTTAAGCGCGGGCCTGGGGGTGACGGGTGGAGCCGCCTGTCACCCCAGCAGAAGCAGGCCACGGCGGCGGCGCGCTAAATAGCGCGCCTCCCCATTCCGGGGGCGAGTTGGGGACAACGTTGTCCCCCCTCCTGAGGAGGGCCAGACCGTAAGGGATGGCCCTGGGTCAGCCGGGGTGCGAGGGATATGTCTATAACAACCTCACCTCCGGCCTAGCACCAAGACCCACAGTCGGCGTGCGGTTTTAGTCGGTTCGAGTCCGGCAGGGGGGGTATCCGAGGGGATTTCCGCACGAAAAAAAAAAGGGTAGGCAGTATAAGTGAAACGCGCCTGGTTTTACGTACAGTCAGCATTAGAAAGATGTTGACGAAAAGTGTTCAAAATGACTTTAAATACGTTTTTGACCCCCTTCTAGTTGACCGATTATTCTGATATTTGGTAGACACCTTTAGTTCGGACAATAATACCATATAAATCAATAAAACAGTTTGATTTACCCTTAATACGAGAGTTTTAAGATCATTTTGAGACTTCGTCGTCAAGATATATATGACGCTGACTGTACATTCATAGGCCAGGTTACCACTTCCCATGAGGTGGGCCATGTGCTTGTCAAATAATTAGTATAAAAAATGCATATTTTCAGATTGTAACTAAAACAGATATTGTGGTGTTTCTTAACGATTTTCCAATTCGCCGATAATCGCCTATGAAATATATCTGATAAACAAATCCATTGATAACTTGAGATACTTATATTACAATAAATTTAATTATTCAAGCGTTGGTAGCTTAGTGGTTAAGGAGTTGGCCTTACGATCGAAAGGTCCCAGGTTCGAACCCTGGCCATTACACTACCTCGGAGTGTTCAGTTCTCACAGAGTCGACAGCACAAGTGTGACTCTCTGATGCACATGTCCGTACCGTAACCACTTTCTATTTTTTTTTAATTTATTTATTCAGGCGCACAAAACACATTACAATCTTTTTAAAAACAATAATAAAAAAAATGTAGATCCGTACTGGATTGTAACATAACAACATGTGCACACAGTAAAAACAAAATTACAAAAATTAGAAAAAGCTCAAAATAAGTACATGAATAATAGTGACATGTTTAAGTATCTTATAAGGCCTAACTGCTATGGAGGATGTCTTTCAGAGTTCTAGTGAACCTGTTAAGACTTGGATCAAATATGTCTAGAAGTTTGTTTTTCTTTGCCACCTCGTTATATTGACGGGCCATCCTTGTTAAGGGGTTATAAAATGAAATATTGAACACCCAGATCCTTGGCAACTGTCGATCGATTAAGTATTTGGCCATCAATATCATAGCACCACACAATTCTAATGTTTGTTGGTGAATGATATAACAAAACATTTCTCAATGTTTAGGTACATGTGATTAGCTTGACACCACCGCGATAAGGTAGGTGGGCTGGGTGCTTCTCTGCCAGCCAAGCGGTATAAAAATACAGGAGGTAAAACAATTGTACGTATGTACAGGAAAAGACATGATCCAAAGCGTTCATTTCCATAAAATCGATAAAACTAAAGTATTTAATTCAAACCACGCCGTCTGAAGAATTCCAATTAAACCAAAATAGGGGTTGCATGAATTGATTGTGAAAAAAAAAATGATCATCGTCTCACGCACTGCATGAGAATCAGGGGAAGCCATTAAATCACTTGACGCCGCAGAACCTATTTAAAATGGTGATTTTTTATTTCACCCCCAATTCTTTTCTTGTTGAAAATGCACGTTACTTCGGTAGGATGACCTTGCGTTTGGGGAAAGATTAGTAAAATCTTCGGACTAAATCAATATAAATAACAAAAAATACCACCAAAAAGTTGAAAACAAATGGAGTTTGCATTTTAACTTCTGATATACCTAGCAATATTTTGATTCAACGGGGGACCCTAACTGGTTAAGCAGTCCGTTATATTATCGGAACAATTCTAGGTCCCCCGACATGGCATACGTTGAAATGGTTTTTTAAATTTTTAATTTAATTTTTATTTTACACTTTTTAAATTAATCTACTAGTCAAGGAGGAGAATAGGCAGGGAGTTCCAGGTCTTAGTGGTGCGGCATACGAATGAGTCAATGAAATGCTTGGTTCTAGCAGGTATACTCTGCACCGTATACGGATGGCATCTTAACCCTACACGGTCGTGTCGTCCTGTGAAGGAAAGGAGAGGGTGGAACTAATTGGAAGAACTCATCAGAGTATTCACCGTGGCAGACACGGTAGAATACTGCCAAAGACGCAACATCTCTACGCATCTGCAAAGGCTCGAGGGTGTTCGTGACCTCAGGTTCATAATAATGCGGACCGCACGTCGCTGCAAATATCAAATTGATTAATTCGTTTTTATTGCGTTCGTTATTGTCAGCCAAAAAAGCTCTTTATTTTCAATAACATAAAATATAGCCTTCTAAAACAACTTTGAAATGTAAATATATCGTAAGAGATAAATAAAACAATATAATTAGTGTTATATATATTTTAACTTGAACGATATATCATTCTCACAAACAGAAGTGTTCCTCTGAATTTGGTACAACATTCTACACACAATACTTTGAGACTACATGTTCTCGTATATAAATTGAGAAAAGGCCACATATTATTACAATATACACAGTTTGATAAACTCATTTGCATTATGAGGCCTATATTATTTACTTTTGACTTATTTAACTACAGATATAAACATAGATAAATATATAATATTTTATTTTGAACACTGTTTATAGTCATACTAGTTACCAGGGCCCTAGTTTCGCTCGGGTAAAGTAAAATAATCTTATTCGTACTTGGAATTTTCGAACCTTTCATCACCTATTTTACCCCCTTAGTAATAAAATTAACGCTGATACAAGTGTAGATTTATTTCTTATCAGAAGTAGCTATATGAAATTTCGCGCTTCTACCTTTGAGAATGATGAACTGAATGGGGTTCATCAAGAAGGGCATAGAAGTTTCTACGGGGCCGGCTGCGCGAGTGTTACACCTGTATTTCACATGTCCATAGGCCACAGGAACTATTTTCAATCTAGTATGTTGCTACCACCTTAGTAATGTAAAAGCCATCCCTACTAACATGGAAACATGAATCATCAAGGTAGGTAACTATTTTCTTGATACATTTTCCACAACATTCTACACAACGCTATCTAGACCCATGGTAAGCTTAACTAGCTTGTTTTATTGAATCTAAAATGTGGATAAACATACTTAGATATTTCTTTTTGTAAATACTCCCGTAATAAACATAGAAACACCCAGACCAATTAAAATAGCCATTTTCATGCGTACAAATATTTGCATAGAGTGGGGATCGACCCTGCGCCTCCTGAGTGGCAGTCTCGTTGACTACCGCTACGCCACAGAGGCTGTCTTAAGATCGCAATAATCAATATCCACGCGAGCAGAGCTGCAGGTATCAGCTAGTACTCATATATAAATTAAGAAGACTACAAATTACTGTCACACAGTTTAATAAACTCATTTGCGAGGCCTTGTAAATTTAGTTTGGTGAATAATAAACACTCTGCGGTCGTTTGTTCTACACAAGTGGTAGGTGGTAACACATTCACTCTAAAATTTACAATTTCTACAAGCAGCTTCAATAATATAATGAAAGGTTACGCCTCGCGGCGTTTCGATGGAAATTTATCGTTGAGATAAATTTCATCGGGACGCCTCGAAGCGTTGGTTATTAAGTGAGCGTTGGATGCAGTTCGGATTGAATATTTAGGTGCTAACTTTTGTAGGTGGCGAAACTATCGTGAGGGTGGTTAACGTGCTGTTATAGAAACACACATACACAATAATTATACCTTGTTAGTATGTTAAATACTGGCGCCAAACTCAATTTTTTAATGTTATGACGTCTTATTTTTTCGTGCGGAAATCCCGACGTATACCTCCCCTGCTGGGGCCGGAAGTAGAGGTTATGTTAGACTCGAACCGACTAAAACCGCACGCCGACTGAGGGTCGTGGTGCTAGTCCGGAGGTGACGTTGTATTCGACATATCCATCGTACCCAGGTTGACCCAGGGTATGTTATGGCGTAATGTACGTAAATTTTAATTTTTGGGTTTGATTTCAAGTCATAGCACGTCATATATGTTATAGTTTATTAGTTTTTGGTGCGTGTTTTTGACGAGTAGTAGCCAAAGATTTGAAATTTAAACAGTAAACTCCATTAAATAATAAGTAATCAGTATTCATCATTAATCATTAAGTATTTTACAAAAACAATAACTGCGGGGTACTTCCTCTTAATAATAGTGATTAATAAAACTTATTACTTAAAACTTTAGGATTGCGAAGTCGTTAAAAATGAATTTTCAGAAAATAATAATATTCTTAAAAGATGTGTGCCAAAATTATAGCAAGTACTTAAGATGATTTTATTTCTGTCCACCATATGGGAAAGGTACGCCTATGAAAGGTATGTAAGGCCTGTATATAATAGTACTTATTAAAACCACTTTTTACGGATTCTATCGCGATATATTTGTTATTATTACTTTTAAACCCGACGTTTCGGCTGCTTTGCAGCAGCCATTTTCGCGGTGTGACTCACGATTATAGTTGCAAAACTTCTGAAAAATTCCGAATAATTCCGGAATACTTCTGGGAAAGTTTCTTTAACTCAGAATTATTCAAAATGAATTTAATTGTAATATTCTATATAAAAAAATAATAATTTTTTGCTGAGATATCATATTTTGCATCGATCGTCGATCGCCGCCGCCGCTGCCTCTCTGTGCGTCCGCCGATGGCGCCGCACGCGCCCGACTACCACGCGAGTGCGTGCAGGCGATGGCTTTGCGGGGTGCGGTAATAGGGGAGATGCTCCCTGGAGAAGTTTTCCCTCACCCCGCGAGAAACATTCGTACCCCCGCAATCGAATGTTTCCGCTGAATGTTTCCGCCGAATTTTTCGCCAGAATAATTCAATGGGAATAAACGTGTTTGTTTGTGGTGTGGTGGGTGAGTTAATTATTGTTCAGTGGAACATACCTAGGTAAAATATAGATGTTTATTTTATTATAAATGGGATTGATTAAGTATATTCTGATAGGATTTTTATAGATTAACAGGATTTTTATTCTTCTGTTTTTAGGTAGGTACCTACTTATTTCGAAATCGAATGCTATCTTTATATTAGTGTCAGTAGTGGAATAAAAAACCAGGTCTTATTGGATTTGTTTTTTGAAAAAGGGTTACCTATTTTTAGGTTAGTTTCTATGTAGCTGGTATGTATTCGCGAATCGCATAGGTAGGTAATTAATACTTAACGCGTATAATATAGCCCAGTCAATAAAAACAAGTAAGTAAAGGCAAACCTTGCAAGCGAACATGTTTTGATGCGGTTTTCAGAAAAGTATTTGTTATATTTGGGAGCAGGTTTTGGTATGTTAACCGACTTCAAAAAAGGAGGTTATGAGTTTGAAACGTACGTATGTGTTATATGCCTGCGATTATCTAGTGTTTGGCTGAACTGATTTTCATGCGTATTTCAGGAAGGTATTTACTATACTTAGGCCTGTTTTTCTACGTTAACCGACTTCAAAAAAAGGAGGTTATGAGTTGCAACCGTATCTATGTACCTAATGTATGTATGTTTGTCTAATGTTTGTCCGTGATTATCTCGCATATGGCTGAACCTATTTTGATTCGGTTTTCAGAAAAGTATTTATTACACTCAGGAGCAGATTTGGTATTATTGATCGACTTTAAAAAAGGAGGTTATAGGTTTGAAACCTATGTATGTACCTACCTATGTTTGTCCCAGTTTGTCCACGATCATCTCGCGGTTGGCTGAATCGATTTTGATGCAGTTTTCAGAACAGTATTAGTAGTCACTTAAATAAATGTTGAAATAAATATGTTTGTTTGCTTGCTGGCAGTCACAACCATAAGCTACAACTAAAGAAGATTAACTTCCAAGCGTGAAATAGGTTGGAAGGTCGATTTTCCTCGTTTATTTTTTAACATAACATAACATAAACTCACGCCTGTATTTCCCGAAGGGGTAGGCAGAGGTGCTAGCACCCACATTTCGCCAGTTAATGTTTAGGTCCCAATGTAATAGGTGGCGAGCCTACTGCCATTAACCGGGCACTTATAAACCTGAGATAAATACACACATAACTTCAGAAAGCATCGAAAAGTCATTGGTGTGTGCCATGGTAAACCTGGGATCGAACCCGAGACCTCGTCTCAGCAGTCCATTACCCATACCACTAGGCTACCGCGGTTATTTTTTACAGTTGAAATATTCCCAAAGTTTCGGAATATTTCGGAATCCTTCCGAAGTATTCGAAGGGAATGATTCGGAATTTTTCCCGCCAGCATCTATACTCACGATGGTAGTTGTCACATAGTTTGAAGTATAAGTTATCTCAAAATACCCGAATCATGGTGAATTATTGGTGTTCGTATTTACGCAGAATGAGCTCACTGTGTTGTTAAGTCTTGCTGGATTTTGCTGCTTACTGGGTTTGATTAAGTGGATGACTGGGTCCCAAGCTGGTGGTACGGTCCATCCATCCTCTCTATTAAAATTTGGGTGTTTTTTAATTTCAATAGCGTGTGACTGTGGGCTCTCATATATTGGTCAAACCAAGCGAAGCATTGGCACTCGGGTCAAAGAACACATAGCTGACATAAAACACCAACGCTCAACAAAGTCAGCTGTATGTGAACACGCGCACATAAATAATAATAATAAATATTCCACAACATTCTACACAACGCTATCTAGACCCATGGTAAGCTATTATAGCTTGTGTTATGGAATCTAGAATGCGGATAAACATACTTATATCCTTTTTTTTTTTGTAAATACATACATAATTATACATAGAACCATTACCTAAGGCTTGATAAACCACAGATACTCGCCAAAGAACACCGATATATTCCTAGAAAGATCCGCGAGGCTATTGAAATTAAAAAACACCCAAATTTTAATAGAGAGGATGGATGGACCGTACCACCAGCTTGGGACCCAGTCATCCACTTAATCAAACCCAGTAAGCAGCAAAATCCAGCAAGACTTAACAACACAGTGAGCTCATTCTGCGTAAATACGAACACCAATAATTCACCATGATTCGGGTATTTTGAGATAACTTATACTTCAAACTATGTGACAACTACCATCGTGAGTCACACCGCGAAAATGGCTGCTGCAAAGCAGCCGAAACGTCGGGTTAAAAAGTAATAATAACAAATATATCGCGATAGAATCCGTAAAAAGTGGTTTTATTTCAATGAGTGACATTCGCGTAAACTTCAGAAAATATCATAGTACTTATTGTTTGATTTGAACTAACATTGTTCATTTGTTCCAACCTCTGACATAAGGTCGCAGAACGACCTCCGTCCTCCATGAGCGCTGGCCTGGGGGTGACCGGTGGAGCTGCCTGTCACCCTAGCAGAAGCAGGCCGCGGCGGGCTATATGGGGACCCTGCGGTCCCCACAACCCGAAGGGGCCCATCTCGGAAGAGATGGTCCTGGGTCTGCCGGGGTGCGAGAGATATACTTTTGGCAATCTCACCTCCGGCAACCAAGGACCCAAGACGGCGTGCGTTTTAGTCGGTTCGAGTCCGACATAACCACCTCTACCAAAGAATCAGAATCAATCAAAGAATCAATTTCATTTATTCAGTTTAGGCACATAAAGAGCACATATGAACGTCAGAATTTTACAAGTAGGTAATGTCAATCACAGAAAAAATAAATAAAATAAATCATTAGAAAATGATTCTTTCGCTGGTTCGGTAGGTGGTTCTACTGAGAAGGGACCAGCAAGAAACTCAGTGAACTCGATTATCCTTCTTTTTTTTTATTTTAAATAAGGTTTTATTTATAGCTATTTTTTACAGTGCGAGCAAGAGATGAGATTAGGATGACCATGCATCTTTATCATTTAAATATTCGTCTAATTTATAGTAACCTTTTTTTATTAAGCAATTTTTCACTTGAATTTTAAATTTATTAAGTGGCATGTCTATCAGATCCTGAGGCATTTTATTAAACAATTTTATACAATTGCCTACAAACGAATTACCAACCTTATGAAGCCTGAGTTTTGGCACTGCAAGTTTATTTTTGTTTCTGGTATTATAATTGTGTTGGTCAGAGTTTTTTTTTAAGAGATCTAGATTCTTGCGTACATATAAGATATTATCATAAATGTATTGGGAAGCAACTGTTAAAATATTAATTTCCTTAAAAACTTCTCTCAGCGAGTCACGGGGTCCGAGGCCATAGATTGCTCGTATCGCGCGTTTCTGTAATATGAAAATAGTCTCAATATCGGCAGCTGAGCCCCACAGCATCAGACCATACGACATAACGCTATGAAAGTAGCTAAAATAAACTAATCGTGCCGTTTCCTCATCAGTTAATGACCTCATTTTTCTAACCGCATAGGCAGCTGAGCTAAGTCTTCCTGCTAAGGCTGTGATATGAGAACCCCATTGCAGTTTATTATCTATAGTTATTCCAAGAAAAACTGTGGTATCAACTATTTGAACAGATTCATCGTTCATTGTAATACTAGTATCAACCTGTTTTACATTAGGCATAGTAAACTTTACACATTTTGTTTTCTTAGCATTGAGCAGCAAGTTGTTACTTGTAAACCAATGCAAAATTTTAGAAAGGGTCAAGTCGTCAAGTACTTCTGTTTGTCTATCACGTTTAAAAATTAATGATGTGTCATCAGCAAATAATACTATTTCACAAAGATCTTTACTGAAGTAAGGAAGATCATTAACATATATCAAGAACAAAAGGGGTCCTAATATCGAGCCCTGGGGTACTCCCATGACTAAAGGGGCTCCAGATGAATTGGTGCCATTGATGTTAACTTTTTGTACTCTGCCAGTGAGGTAAGACTTAAGCAAGCCAAGTGAGCCGTTCGAAACACCATAATGACCTAATTTTATTAACAAAGTCTCATGATCAACACAATCAAAAGCTTTTGATAGATCACAGAAGATACCGATGGCATCCTGCTTTTTTTCCCATGCATCAAATATATGTTTAACGAGTTCAATTCCTGCATCTGTCGTATTTCTACCTTTAGTGAAACCAAACTGTTTATCATGAAGTAGCTTGTTATGCGTAAAATGTGAAAGCAGTTGATTAAATATAATTTTTTCAAAGATTTTACTAAGGGCTGGGAGTATGGAGATGGGCCGAAAATTTGATGGATCACTTTTGTCCCCTGTTTTGAATAACGGTATGATTTTACTATACTTCATGAGAGTAGGAAACTGTTTATCATCTATACATTGATTAAATATGAATGCGAGATATGGTGCAATAACGGGCACTACTGATTTTATTATATTGGTAGAAATGCCCCAAAGATCCTCTGTCTTTTTTATATTTAGTTGCTTAAAGGTCTCAAGTATGGTTGCGGGGTCAATATACTGAAAATCAAAGTTAACACTACATTTTTCAACACTAGATTCAAGTAGAATAGCAGCTGCGTTTGTTGAGGAATTTAATTTACTTGTAGTGGTAATTGGAACATTTGTAAAAAAAGATTCAAATGCATTGGCCACTGCAGAATCAGTATTAATGTGTTTATCATCTATTTTTAACTCAAAAGATCGATCACGTGACCTTGTTTTACAGGTTTCTTTGTTTATAACATTCCATGTCGCTTTAATTTTATTGTCAGCTTTTTGTATTTTAGTCCGAATATAATTGGATTTGGCTATTGAACAGACTTTCTTGAACATTTTTGAGTACTTTTTAGTATATTCAATTACTTGTGGATCATTTGTACATGCCTTTGTCTCATATAATTCATACAATTTCTTTCTACTTTTATAGATTCCAGGTGTAGCCCAATCACTGAATTTAATTTTGAATTGATTAATGTTTATTGTTTTTTTTGTGAAAATGTTATTAAATTCGTTTTGGATTACTCCGAAAAAATCTCTGTAGAGATCATTCGGGTTTTCGTTACGGTTCGGCTCCAAAAGAGGTACTTTATTGTTAATGTTTTCTTAAAATTTTTCTAATCGATAAGTTGTGATTGGTTTACATACAATAATTTTTTTAGGTAATGGGACATGTTGGTGCTCAAATCTAGCTAACTGACCTGTATGATCTGATTTTATAAATTTTATTTTAGATTTCTCATTTACATTGCCGTCAGTAAAAATATTATCCAAGCAGGTAGCTGTTGTGGGTGTGGTGCGAGTTGGTTCACAAAAAAGATTTTGCAAGTTAAAAGATTTAAAAAGATTGAGGAACCTTAACGCGTTTTGGGTTTTTTCTAATATATTAACATTAAAATCACCACATACAACTACCGTCTTCTTACATTTACATATTTTTTTTAAGGTTTCTTCCATAATTGATTCAAACAGGTGGTAATCCCCAGATGGAGGTCGATAGACACTAACAATAATGTGTTGCTCAAGCTCTGCACATGCTAATTCAATATTTCGCTCACTTGAGAGTGCTACTATATCTTTTCTTTCTTTAGATTTTAATTTATCATTAATTAAAATTAATGAACCACCTCTTTCAGCGGCAACTCTAGTAAACGAACTAATGATTTTATAATTATCAATACTAACTAATAGTTCATGTTTTTTTAACCAATGTTCAGTTACACAAAGTACATGAATATGCATTTCATTTAAAAACAATTCTAGTTCTAACTCTTTGCCAGAAAAACCTTCAATATTTTGATGTATAATATTCATGAACATAGACTTTTCCTTTGTCCCTAAAATTAGATTGCTAGAGATTTCCTCTATTGTCCTAGAATTAAATTTAAATGATTGTCACTATTATTTGGAACAGATTCCAAGGTCGCAAGACAAACATTGTCATTTTTCTGCTCAAAAGAAGCAGGTTGGTTAGCCAAGTTCTTGGCTGAGTATTTAATATAATATGATAGCGAAGATGCTATCTGTCTTTTAAAAAATCTATTCAAATAGAATTTATCTTTTGTCAATAATAGTTTATTTTCTAAATATAAATTTATATTAATCAAATGGAATTTATCTGGATTATGAAATGTCAATGTATGTAATGTTTGATTGAGCTTATATCTAATATTATTTTCTACCTGTGACAAGCTACGGCTATATGGAAATGTAAATAAAATTATATTTTTAACATTTAATAAGCTCAGCAAATTAAAACAATTCATAACCGCACTTCTGTCTGCATTTCCCCTGTCTCCCACTAAAATTAAAAGAGTATTGTCGCTGTTTATACTGTGACTCTTAATTTTTTCAATAATATTACAGTAAGTTAAACCTGGCATACAGTAGTTAATTATGTTTTGTTCCAAATATGAACTTAGCAACTGGCCCATTGATTTCCCCAATTCATCACAAAACATCACTATTTTTGATTGTACATTATTTTGTTCAGTGAAGGAACTACTGTGTTTATTATTTGGCTCAAGTGAAGGGCTTTTGTGTGAAGTCAGCGAGGACTTACAGACTGGCTGAGGACTGAGTAAATTATCTTTAGATGTTAATGTGGAACTTGGACTCATCAGATCCTTCATGGCCAGAATATATTCCTGATACTCACTTTTAACATTACAATATTTGTCGGTCATTACGTCTAGTGATTTATACCGGCTCCGTGGGGGTGGTATCCGTGGGGATTTACCGCACGATAAAAAAAAAACCTCTGACATAAATAACGATAAAAATAAAATTTGTATAGCATTTATTATGCTAACTTTTAAATTCGAAATACAATGGGAAAAACAAGAACTCAAGTGGGGAAAGGTCGTGGGTTTAACCCACGACCTTTCCCTCACAGGGGGAATGCTCTTCCAACTGAGCTATTGAGTCACACCTGAATCACTTCAAATTGCCCTTCTCTTTGTATCCGTCTTTAAAGACGACGGTGGAGCCATTTACCAACGATAGAAACTTTAAAATTTTAAATCCCGAAATAAAGACGACGGTGGAGCCATCTACCAACGATAGAAACTTTAAAATTTTAAATACCGAAATAAAGACGACGGTGGAGCCATCTACCAACGATAGAAACTTTAAAATTTTAAATACCGAGCAAATAACTCAATATTATCCGGCTACTACTCCCCAAAAACACACGCGCCAAAAAGTGCAAAACTACAACATACGACGTGCTATGACTTGAAATCATACCAATATTAAAATTGACGTACACTGACGTCATAATATAAAAAAAATCGTAAAACCCGTACCACGTATTGTTCGATCTTCCTTGCATAATACAAGCTACACACGAAAATAGATTTGTCTCCGTACCTATAAAACTAAATAGAATTAATCAAGTAGAGTAGCTCCAAAGCAGTACTTCTTTCATTGACCATTGCGAGCATATCTCGATAATAGTCTTTGTTGGAAAAGGCTCTAAGGCTATTAGTTTGATTGGAATCATTTTAATTTGTGAACTGCCGCGGGCTACCGGGGCCCGGCCCGGGAAACTTCTTGGTTGTGTGTTATTAGCTAACGATATCAAACTTTTGTGATTTATTATAAAGTTATTTGACTTTTTCCAATTTAAAGTTTAAAGAAAATGATAACGGAGAAAACGTTTGATAATTTTAACATTTTAGTTGATTTCAGGCTATGATATAATTATGAAAATTTTAATGTAGCTATTATTACACAGATCGATTTTATAAAAAGAAATGTTAGTAAATTGAATGAATTCTTTATTCACGTGTTAGGTAGGTACTCTACTTTTTATCATTGACTACGAGAAAATTAAATAATTACTCTCTGATTGTAAATAAATTTTTCTTAATTTAAAATTTTAAAGAGAGCCAACCCATTCCATACAGCCTGTTCAGTTTTTTTTTTGTGGTTTTTAATATGTTTTTATACAGAGAGTGTTTGCACACGAGGTTGCCCTCTTTGCATGTTTTCTTTTTCTAACTATACCTAATCCATATATTTACGCATGTATCAAATTCAATTATTTTTTTCACCCAGTGAAAACAGAGCGTTTTATTCACTGTTTTTGATGATGAATCACGGGCCCTTTTCTCAGTGGTAAAAATAACTTTGTCCCGACTCAACACCATTTCGATCTTAACACAGTAACGCTTTTAATATAGATCCTATATCGATTGTATGGCAACTAGGGCTGAAGCTTAACATTCCCTCCGAAGCACAGAGTGATCGCTATGACTTAAGAACGATCGCCCATTCCAAGACTGGTTAAGCAACCCATACTTATGCCCAGAAGTACATGAAACTGGTGGGCATGTATGAAAGGGTTAATCACAGTTGTGGCAGCTCGTGTAAGTAACGATAGAGTCAAATGTCGAGCTACTCTCTCTGCCTATCCCGGAGAAAAATAGGTGTGAGTGTATGTTGTATGTATGTTATATTTTTTACTGATGAACATCATAAACAATTGCCTAGCTACCATACGTCAGGGTAGAATTTGGATTGAACTTTTGCAGGACGTAGAAGATAGAATAATTATTATTCTTTTAGCTAGTGGGTACAGTTTTTTAGGTAGAAAATGGAAGCACTCTTCTTCCAGCGTTTAACCATCAATCTATCTAAACTTTTTTAAGAACAGAAACAAAATGTCTATTACAATTTGTCATTACATTTCCTCCGTCCATAATTAATGAAGACTGGAAGATGCAAGCAGTCCTGCAAGGAACTGCTCATTCTGCGGTGGCACCTCCTACACAGGAAAACACTTAGCGATACACCTCCCTGGTTTATGGGTTTAGAATTAGATATTCAAAAGAAAATACTTTCTTGAATGAAGCATTATGTATGCTAACTATACAAATCGAATACATAAGGAAAAATAATCTTCTCGGGGGAATGCCTTGACCAACTCGGCTACCGAGATACACCCGATGTGATTCAAACTCATAAAATTTTGGAAAATGTTGTTATTCGGGAGAGGACGTTGATTTCTGTGTCACAGTTTATACTTTTGCGGATGTCATCGTTTCTTTGTACTGTGTAAAACTGTTAATGGTTCCATATAAATGAATTTTGAATTTGAATTTGAATTTCCCTTCTTATCCCTCTTTATGGTGACGGTGGAGTCATCTACCGATATTCTTACGAACTATCGGAATCAATGAATGATGTTATAATCATTTTTAAACATAGATTTTTGATAACTCCGCCCAAATAATTGAATGAATTTTACAGCATTAAGTAAGCTCAAATTTGGGGTCCAAGTCTAACTCTACTACTGATTATTTGAGGCTCTGACATAGACTTTTTACTCGGGGTTGGGAGGACAGACGCTAGTAGTTCTCATAAAAGCTGTGTAAGCCAAACTAAAAGGAGAAGAGAAGAACTAAATACTTCAATATTATAAGCAGACTAAGCCATAGCTTGAGAGATAGATTGCGCAATATATATATATTCCACATATTCCACAACATTCTACACAACGCTATCTAGACCCATGGTAAGCTTTTATAGCTTGTGTTATGGAATCTAGAATGCGGATAAACATACATATATATACTTTTTTTTTTGTAAATACCTACATATTATACATAGAAACACCCAGACCAATGCAAATAGCCATATTCACTCATACAAATATTTGCACTGAGCGGGAATCGAACCCGCGCCTCCTGCGTGGCAGTCGCATGCACTACCGCCACGCCGCAGAGGCTGTCATGTAATAATCAATAATAAGTTATTTCATCAATGCATACATACATATCATCACGCCTTTATCTCCGTAAGGTTAGGTAGAGGTGAATTAGCACTTACAATTCACCAATCACTGTATTCCGGGCACTATTTTGTCTCGAGCCATGCATCTGAGGCTGAGCCTGGGCTATATCTACACTATGTTATTTTATGCAAGTTCGGGACTTCACGCGATAAAAACTTCCACTTACTTTCTGCCGACGTTTCGGGTGCGATGCTGCACCCGTGGTCACGACTTGACTGGCCGGCGAGGGTCGCGCGGTATGCGCGGAACATTTTTTGTGCGTCTACCCTCCGTTACTTTCAGAATGAAAGTAAGGCTGGCGACACACTACACTCACTACGTCAGTTTTGGACAGCACAGTGTTGTTGGGTTTTAGTGTTTTTATCACTGGATTCCACGTCCCGGATAGTTTGAATCCATCTTCCCTATTGAAATTTTTATACTTTTTTATTTCAATGGCTTCACGCACAATCCTAGAATAGTAGTGGCGATCAGTGGAGAGGACTTTGGGTTGATGAAGCTCAATCCAGTGATTGGTACCCGACTCAAGGTGTTCTGCAACTGCCGATTTATTAAACTGGCGATTTTTCACAGCTGCGATATGTTCTCTAACCCTCTCCGCAATAGTTCGCTTGGTTTGGCCTATGTAGGAACTACCGCAGCTGCAATCCATGCAATGCATAAAATAACAATGAGTTTACACCGCGATAGCTTAAAAATAACATATATCTACACTAATATTATAAAGAGGAAAAATTTGTACCTATTTTTGTATGTTTGTAATGAATAGGCTCAAAAAGTACTGGGCCGATTTAAAAAATTCTTTCACCAATAGAATGCTACATTCTTCCAATTTGACATAGGCTACATTTCATTTTGAAAAAAATTAGGGATCCTTGGTAAAATTTGAACAATGTAACCGAAGGTGTAGAAAAATGAGTCTTAAAATGTCTTTCGTCGAATGCGCTGCCGAAACTATAAATAATTGTCTACCCCGTGCGAAGCCGGGACGGGCTGCTAGTTATATTTAAACAGCCCTAATCCATAGTTGTATGACACCGCATGGGAAGAGAAGGGGTGGCAAAAATCTTTTAAAAATCGTTCCTCAATAACATCATAAAACTATCAGTAGTTGTGACAAAAATACCTTCAATTCTTCAGCCATTTTTCCTCCGAGATATAAATGGATAGTATCCGACTCGAAGTCCGCACCAATAGTTCAACTTTCAACGTGAGATCGAAATTGATATTTTATGACATATTGAGATCATATATCTTACCTGCAAAACTGCAAGTGACATACACACATAAATATATAATCACGCCTGTTATCCTATGAGGGTTAGGTAGGAGAAATATCCACATTGCCTTTGTTTGGTACCCCGATAACACACTTTTCTTTCACTTTTAAAAGCTTTTATTTACAAACAACAGCCTGCCAATGTAATGTGAAAGTGATTACTCAACGTAGATTTATTTTTTAAGACTCAATTCTCTATAACCACCCGTTACCCAACAAAGCAATTACATTAGGACTAAATTAATGTCCATGAATACTTAATTACAAAAATACAATACCGGTATCAACATGATAAGTAGGTATTAAATGTTTTGGTAAGTCATAAAAAATCTCAAAAATGATTTCTACTAAATCGCATATAGATGAAAATTCCAAAAATAAAATACATGGGACTGTTTATACTGGAGATTGATGGCACTTAGTGGAATCTGCTACACATATTGAATAACACACTTGTACTTTTCCACTGAGTTTATTTTATTTCTAAACCTGACCGGTTTCGCTTTACGGCATTCTCAAAGGTTTACATTGATGTTTTAAGAATTGTAATTCCGAAACACTCGTAATAAAATAAACTCAGTGGAAAAGTACAAGTGTGTTATTCAATATATACAAAGTACCTGGGGTTCAAGTTAAATATTCAATTTACATCAAAGTTTAAAACAAAACCACAGCCTTTTCTCAAACGGAAAGATATTATCCTCACAATTCCAAACCACGGGCTCCGTTGAACATCAATTAACCAAATAGGAACGCATTTTCACCTTACACTACAAATTAAATTTCACTTTAATAACCGCCAGTTTTTCATTCCCAAGCACTTTTGTATCTCCCACTATCTTATAAAAGATGCATTGGACGGAACAGGAAAATTAAATTCAGACAATGAGAGCCACGAAACAAGTAATGCAACGCTCTTATGAATTTACATAATACGCTTTGATATTCGACAGCTTGCGGCGTGGGATTCTATTTTTTTTTTGTTTGAAATTACGAGAAAACATGTTTTTGAAATAGGATTTTTTTTAATAAAATAATTTACATTCGAAAAACATCGGAAAAAATTAAATGCTCAAGTGAGACTTGAACTCCCGACCTTTCCCTTACAGGGGGAATGCTCTTCCAACTGAGCTATTGAGCCACACCTGAATCATTTCAAATTTTCCTTCTCTATAAATATGTCTTTTAAGGGCGACGGTGGAGCTATCTACCAACATTCTTACGAACTGTTGGCAAAATTCATTCAAATAATTTAAAACTAGTTTCATTATCGTATGACATGGGGAAGTCTAGTAACAGAAGTAACTAATTCTTGTTAAAATTGGGTGACTTATAGCACGCCTAAGTACCTAAAAGATGAGCACATTTTTCCAATTATGATTTTCCATCACGCTTAATAGGTGGCGAGACTATTGCCGTCATGCGGGCACTTTCTTTTAATGCTCAATTTTCCTAGCAGCATTTTAAACATTTCTGTATCAAGATTTTTATTCAGCCTTTAGTACTATGGACTAAGAACAGTTAACATAAGTATTATGGCATTTCAACTGACACCTTTAGTGAAACACAAGCGTTATACAAAAAAAATGCAATAGCACATTCTATACTTCCGAAAACGGTGCGCAATGTGCGGTATGAAAGGAACTTCATCCCACGCACGCTCAAGCTGTGGAATGAACTCGCTGCTGTGGTTTTCCCAAGCGACTACAACATGGGGTTCTTTTAGAAGGTCATTAAAAGTGTGACGCCCCTGGTGTTGCATACATCCATAGGCCGCGGTAACCACTTTCCATCACGTGGGCCGTGTGCTTGTATGCCACCTAAGTGGTATTAAAAAATACTTCACAGACATTGTAACTAAAGTTCACTCAGTCGATCTAGACGTGCCATTGCACAAACTCACATCTCTTTCACATTCAAAGGAGATCCACATTCACAAATAAAAATCGCAATTGTCTGAAGAAATAGTAAAGTAGAACGATAAATTGAATAGAGAGGCAATACTGCTGTTCTCAGGGGTTCGTAATAGGCAATTTTCGACATCCAATCTCTGTACAACAGACTGGCTCGCCCGTTTAAATTTTCCTAAGAATCATTCGTTCTCGAACAATGTCACGGGGAAAAGATTATCATAAGGATAGATTGTTAACGTACGGATGGATTGTTATTGCCGGGGATCTTGAGATCAGGAATACAGGCAGATAAAGATGGAGAAATCTTTCTAGAGACTATTAGATAGCTGTTATTTTATGATAGAAACTAGTATAGTTCAGGTACTTTTTTTTTATCAGTCCAAGCGAGAATCGAACCCGCGATCGTTCTCTTAAGTACGCTTTGGTCACTAAGCTACCGGACCCTGCCTGAATTAATCCAAATCTTGCCTTATATATCCGTCTTTGGGGCGACGGTCCTGTCTTAATAAAGAATAGTTAGCACAATAAGTGCCGGATCGACCAAACGCGAGTAAAGTTTATTCCTCGAATAAACAACCAATATGTGGGTGATATTGGCTGTTTATTCTAAGAATAAACTTTACTAACGTTTGGTCGAATGTACCATAAATGCTTTTAAATGTCATTAATATGTAACATTGACAGAATGCAGCGACGTGCAGTTCGTATCATAGGAGATCCTGAGGTTACCAACACCTTGGAACCTCTGCAGTTGCGTAGAGACGTTGCCTCTCTGGCCGTTTTCTACCGCCTCTACCACGGCGAGTGTTCTGAGGAGTTATTTCAACTGATCCCACCCTCTCCCTTCCTATCCAGAACAACACGTGCTGGTCTGCTGTGCCATCCACACACGGTGGAATCCATACCATCTCGCACTAAACGGTTTGGAGGCTCTTTCCTCTGCCGCACGATAAAGAGCTGGAATGCTCTGCCCGCATACGTGTTTCCCTCCTCTTACAGTCCCGGGTTCTTCGAGCCGGGCGTGAAAAGGCATCTATCAAGGCCGTCAAGTTAGGGACCACCATTTTACGTCTAATGGCACCGGGAATGGTGGTCTGTATCTTCTGGACTGCACTTCAGCTTTGTTGCCATTTAGCGGGGTGCAGTCAATTGACGGACCAAATATATAAAAAAAAAAAAAAACATTTATAATGTGCCCTAAAAAGTTCGACAGCATTATCTAACTACCGAATTTTGATACCACCAGTATATTATGAACATTGGCAGTCACTTCACAGAAGACATCAAAATTTTGCTGCATTACAGTTTGACTAAAAAAGCAATCTCCAAAAGAGTTGGGAAAAGGCTCAGGGGATGATGATTAATTGGACAATTGTTGGTTATTGTGTTATTGTATTAAAATTGACCCAGCAGGCACTGAGGAGCCTCAATTAACAAATCCTAGACTATATTAATATATTGATTGTAGCTTCGGTAGCTTAGTGGTGAAGGAGACGGCCTTACATTTCGAATCCTGGCCATTACACTACCGACGTGAACCCACTCCTAACACAAGTAATTTAGGGGTTAGAGGGATTATTAGTAATTTCGGTTCTAATATTTCTAAAAAAGTACATACGCGAAATTTTCTCCACTTACCGACTTTTGTTCAAGAAGTTTGCCGGTACCTTAACTTACAGATACCTCGTTTCCCGCCTAACACGGCTATGTACATCTCCAATTTACATTATCACCTCCATTCTTCTTCATAATTTACATGAGGCGTAAACTGCTTTAGCAATAAGAATGTGCTCGCATTTAATTTCGTCCGCCCATATATTTTAAAACGCGCCTCCCAACTACATTTTACGCTAAGGGAGGCATATATTGCGGCGGGTTAACGACTGGATTGTTTTATCGCGCTCATTATGGAAGTATCTCTAAGATCTACAAGGGGTATTCGTTTCAATGGAAACTTAGAAGGGGTTATTAAGAAAGGCTGTAGGGATATCTAGCTTTAAATTAGTTTAATTATTTGGGTGTGAGTAATGGCTTACTTAAAAAAAGTTTAGATGGTTTGGATATGCTTGACTTTATTTAGATTCCCAATTTTCAGTAGCAGTGTGATTTGGAATAATTGCCTAGTTGATAGCAATAGTGCCATAACTCCTTGCAAAGTAATTAATTATAAGATGAGTTTTTATATTAGTTTAGTCATATACTTTTAGTTTCAGTATCCATATCCACATTTTGACTCCAGCATCAAATCAGTTTGATGATATTAAATACATATATATCTTTGGAGGTCCTATAAACTTTACAAAATTAAATCTTTATTAAGTTCATTTTCTAAGATTTATGAAAGTACTTACATATACAAGCTGATTTTATATTCGTTAGAAGAATTTGGCCACAGTTTCGAAAGCAAAATCATCTGGAAGTATTAATTTGGAGAAAAAAAAAAAAATTTAAGCCCCCATATGTTCCTTTCACCTGAACATTATTCTCATACATTATTTAAAAAAACATTTTTTTCTTTCGCCAAATTAATACTCTCAGATGATTCATCATACATAAAATCATATATTATTACGCCTTGTTTATCTGAGGTGGGCAGATTTAGTAACAGAAATATAAATAGAATAGTGTAATCTTCCATCAAATATACCAACTGTAACTGAAAACAACAAGCATCCTTGTAAACCGCTACTCCTAACAAACATCTCTAAGCGCCAATTATTACAAATTCAGTGTTGCCAGCAAACTTGAGTGGAAATCCTTTATAATGAATTCGCAACACTGGATAATTGACACGTTTGCAAAGGTTTAATCTGGCTCAAGACCCACCGCTAAGATCTCGACAACTTCTGATATTTCACACACGAATTTCTCCCGTTTAGTTGAGTGGGAGCTGTGTATAGTGGCGTAAATATTAAAGTTATTTTGTTAACTGCCATTGCTTGTTTGGGAAATCAGTCTATATTCTTTGGTGGGGTGGTGTGGATGCGGAGTTATTTTACAGACCATGACCCGTCTAATGACATGTGCTGTATGCCAGTTTTTAGTTCTGTGTGTATGCTAATAGACATACACCGGAGGAATTCATAAGCGCCTCTGAAAACGCATCAAGGTAGCGACATACATGACAAATATTAGGTGCCACTGACACGAGAGATGCTGTTGGGATTTATAAATATATAATAACTTATAAACTATAGCGCTCCATGCTTAAAAATAATGTTAACGGGAACTAACGCGATCATGGTATTGGTTACCTTTGATTTTCCTGACGTTTCGACAGTGTTGCACCGGCCGTGGTCACAAGCTGACGATGCGACGGCGACGGTTCAAATCAAAAGTGCCATGATCGCGTTAATTCCCGTTAACATAATTTTATCAATATAATATGTTTAAATATATATCCTGAACCTATGACATAAACAAAAAAAATCTTTATTATTTTTTTATTTTATTTATCAAGAAACCTCTGTTTATGATAAAACTACTTAGGTCGTAATAAATGCTGAAATCAGTTGGGCAATATGCCTAGCAATTACAAATAATATAAAATATCTTCAAAAATCAGCTTAAATAACCATAAACTATTTAATTACATACCTTTCAGATTCGTTTAATTCACTAAACCTGACATGCACCTCACATAAAACCAATCCACTTCAATCTCTCTTATAATTCCATCGGCCAATTCCCTGCCAGCCGACTGTAAACCCCAATACTATGAAACGTAATTAACCCAGGTAAATCGGATTGGGCGAAAGTTTTCGCACGATAACTGGGGCGGAATACCCCACTGTTGCCAGCGTTGCCACCTACCGCCAAGGGGCTTAAAACTGCGTAATGAGGGAGATCGACGTCATTTAAATTGTTATTCATTTTTGATGCAACCTTATTTTCGCGGCTTTAAGAGATATTTCTTGGTGGGTAATTTATTGGTTGGTTGTTGGAAAGAATTTTGGTTTAGTGTCTGTTTTGGTTTTGACCCTAGGTTGAGAAAATTATGATCCGTTAGTTTATTTTTATATACTAAGGCTATTAATTACATTTCATATAGAAAACTAGCTGATTTATTCCGAATTTGGATGATAAAAGTGTGAGAAGATAATACTATAATCTGATTGCAGGACCAGTAATAGGGTATTTGACTAAGTCGTCGATTCTTCCCAATACTGCTTAAAATGATAGCTTGTTCTGAAAAAATATGCCTGGCAAAATAAAATATTGCATATCTAAACTGAAACTATGACTTTCCCAAAAAAGGTCAAAATATAAACAATCAAATTCAATTAAAATATATAACATTTTAGATTCCTCATTAAATTTTAAATAACTTTTATTATGAACTATATACGTGTAAACGCAACGTAGACCGAGATAAATGCGATATTCTCTTGCACTCCATACATTTGCACTATGCGCTACAGAAGCGTGACGTCACAATTTCGTACGATTTTGTATGGAGCGTTTTCGGGTGGCGCGACAAATTGAACTTTTCAAAATCAAATATCTTGAAAACTATTTGTCGCACGAAAATTTTACTTTTACAGTTTATTATATTATAAGAAAGTGGTCATTTTTCGAAAGTAAAAAAAAATTAGTCAAATAGCCTATTTATACTATACCAGGGTGATTTTTTGCGCCCAAAAGAAACCTGACTGAAGAAACTTACGTACGACTACTAATTGGGTATTTTCCTATAGTTAAAATAAATGATCTAACCGAGCTTATTGAATCAAGAATGGTAAAAGGGCGGAAAAGTTACGTTGGTTCCTATTTTATAGTTTTTATTTATTTTTAATTATCCACCTTACCTAAAATAATAACTAATTTGACTATTCAATTTTATGACGTCACTATATCGCTTTTCATACAAGTTACCATAAAACTTATCGTTTTGACATTTAGTAAAAGTAATTAATTCGACCAGTCAGTAGAATACCCAATTCTGAACATTCTGATTTCAAATAGGTACTGAATCCCAGATTCAGAATTTCAAATAAATCAAATTTTAGGTAATGTATTTTATTACTGTAAATTATTTATTGGAGTAAAGATAAACATCTCTACTACGGCTTCCTTTTGTAGAGTAAGCCAACCGGCTTATTAATATACAGACCGAACAAATGGAAGTGACAAACTTTTATTACAACCCGATGAACAGTACGCAGCGTATAAAATGCGCACGAAGAAGCATTAATTTCTAGGATTAAAGTAATCGGTAAACGCTGAGGAATAGGATTATTTACTATCATACGGTGCACAACCCTTGAAAGGGAAAGACTGTGGGTTCGAGTCCCAGCCGAGAAGATTCTTTTTCCCTATGTATTCGATTTGTATAGTTAGCATACTTAATGCATAAAAGTTCATTCAATTGTTTCGGCGGAGTTATCAAAAATCAATGTATAAAAATGATTGTAACATCATTCATCGATTCCTCCACCGTCGCCTTAAAGACGTATAAGATGGGAAATTTGAATCACATCGCACGTGTCTCGGTAGCCGCACTGATCAAGGCATTCCCCCTGTAAGGAAAAGACTGCGGATTCAAGTCCCGCCCGAGAAGATTATTTTTCCCTATATATTCCACCCTTTAAAAGTTATATAGTTTATGGTAAGGCTCATAGGACTGAAATATATTTAATGACTAGGTGGAAAACCTCTGCCTATTCCTTGTAAAATCTAAATGCATGAATGTATAACTATATTATATTATATCAATTTAATACCTGACTGGCGATATTAAGCTGCATATCTTCCACACGATATCATTCAAAACATTTTTATCAGATTTTTTCAGAGAAGCTTCTTTAAAATTAATAACACTTCCATTGTTAGGGATAAAACTCTGTCTTTGTGTTATAAAATTATAATACACGCACCCCCTAGTTGTCGCCACAATAATATAAAAAGAGATAAAAGAAAGAAATTGTTATCATAACGGCACCGGCTGTAGGTACCCGTGGACGGCGTTATGTTGTATGCACCTCAGAAAAAATATTTTATATCGAAATATATTATGTAGCTAGCTAATGCCCACGGCTCTGAACGCGTGGATCGCAGGCTTAGATTGCCTATGTGTTTTCCCATTGTCTACCTATATTCCAAATATTAAAATCAATTCAATACATTAAGCGTAAAAGTGGAACAGACAGACAAACAGACTTACTTTCGCATTTACAATATTAATATGGATGATGCAGTTTAAAAATATTGACGCATTACTAGTATATGTTAAAATTTGTTTGATTAAAATAACCTAAAACGATATATTCTTGGCCTGATTTTAAAATCTTCTTCTTCTTCTTCTATCGTGGCGATGGTGCTGGTGATGGTGCCCTCAAATCATCTTCTCCCAGTGTGCTGCCACCTGTATGGCGTTCTCAGAGGCGCACATAAGGTCCTGCGGTGTACATGTGTATGGGCATTTAGCACATATCAACAGGTGGGCCATTGTCTGTGGAGTAACTCCACATTCACATCGCAGGTCCGTCCCCTCCGAGAACCCCCATCTGGCCCGGCATTCCTTGTTTCGGCCAACCCGAGTCCGGAGTCTGTTTAAAAACTTCCATCTGTTCCAGGGCAGATCATGTCCATTTAAAAATAATTCAATGTGATAGGTAAAATAGAAATTTCAATTAAATGCAGTTTGCAATCTTTATTAAAAAAATATGTAAAATAAATAATATCTCTAAAACGTACGGTACGGTGGTTTCAGATGCTACCAGCGAATTGGTAGCATCTGAAACCAGTGAGCAAAAAGTGTGCAAAGACTGACCTAAATATTAGACTGTTATTATTACACAAAATTCTACACAACGCTATCTAGACCCATGGTAAGGACAACTAGCTTGTGTTACGGAATCCAGAATGCAGAAGCCATAAGTTAAGTAAAGTTGAATCGAATTGAATTGAACTGATGAACATACTTAGATACTTTTTATTTGTAAATACACAAATATTATACATAGAAATACCCATGCCTATCCTGAATATAGGTACAAAACTCCAACTTTATCAACTCACATCCCGCAAATAAAAATAAAAATCATAAAAACTAACCACATAAACTTTCAAAACCATTAAAACTTAATATCTCTATATCACATTGGAGATCTTGGCTCATTACAGCATTATACCGGCCGCGAAGTTAAGTTGTAGTCTTTGGCTGATAAAATGCAAATTCACAAAGATTCTCCGGAAGTTTTCTTATTACTTGCTCTAATAAACGATCTTGAAGGTGCGGTTTAAATATTCGTCGGTGGAGAGACTGTGTGCCTGTGTTTGTACGTAGGTATAACGTGTAGGTATATTGTTGCTCCATGCTAGGGAATTAAGTTATATAGGTACATTTTAGAGCAATGATTATTATTAAAGTAAAAGAAAAGTGTATCTTAATTATGTACAACAAGGATAAAAACTAAGACCTGGAACTCCCTGCCAGCTCACGTGTTTCCTTCTTCCTACAGTCCCGGGTCCTTTAAGCGGGACGTGAAAAGGCATCTAATGATGCCGTCAAGCTACATAAGTGCCACCACTGTTAACTTGGTACATGTTTGCGATGGTGACCCTTTCTCCGAGACTTTGCCTTTAGCTTAACATTAGGCGAGGTAAAGTCAAATTGACGTGTCCTAGATAAAAAAAAAATAAGTACATTGCAGGTAAAGAAAATAAACGGCCTTATCGCACAGTGGCAATCTGTTACAGGCAATCTTTGGATGGAGAAAGAGATAGAAGTCATGTTTGGGTAGTTATTAACCCCCGATGTAAAGGGAGGGAGGGGTGTTATAAGTTTGACGTGTCTATCTGTCTGTCTGTTTGTGGCATTATAGCTCCCGAACAGATGAAGCGATTTTTTTGTAATAATGTGGCTTAAGTGCGAGTGTTCTTATACATGTTTGATGAAAATCGGTGGAGCCATTTAAAAGTTATGGGAGTTAAAGTGGGGATGAGGAGTATCGGGGCTTCTAAATTTTTAATTTATGTTATAATTTGTGCATAACTGGAATTTTATTTGAAGTTGAATTAATTATTTGAATATAATACTAGCTAAATCTCCGATGCTCCGTCGGTGAATGTCGGCTTTCACGTATTTTGGTAAAAATTTCTCAATAAATGCACACATCCATAGGAATCGGTAACCACTTTTTATGAGGTGGGCTGCGTGCTTGTTTATATATAGTAATCATATAAATAAATTAATAAAATAGTAATTAAACATACAGTAGATTTTGAGTCGGACAAAAACCTGTTTTTAAAGCATCCATTGCGCAATTTTTGCGTCCGTCCTTATTTTGGGGCCCTTTTGGAACCAAGCCAATCACAACTACAAGCCTATATACCTGCTGATTGATTGAAGAAGTAATCTCGGGATTCAGTCAGACGGCGGACGCTCCCATGCTCCCATGAAATTCAAATAAACGATATCAAATTGAAGAGAATGAGTAAGCAGTCAGTCAGACCCAGGTCTCTGAGGTGAAAGCCTCCTACCCTAAGCAGCTGGGATAATAAGTAAGTACGTACTAAGTAATGATGACTTGAATGAATTTTACAGCATTATGTTTGCTAACTATAATAACAATAGGAATAGAACAATAAAAAGATAATAGAAATAAATCTTATATATAAAATTCTCGTGTCACAATGTTCGTTCCCGTACTCCTCCGAAACGGCTTGACCGATTCATGAAATTTTGTGAGCATATTGAGTAGGTCTGAGAATCGGCCAACATCTATTTTTCATCCCCCTAAATGGTGCAGCGGGAACGGGATCTGACGCCACGAGGGTAGGAAAAAATTCCCGGTACGAAGTTCGCCGGGACAGCCTAATAAAATATAAAACAATAAGAATACATAGAAAAAATAAATCTGCTCGGGCGGGACTCGAACCTGCGAAACGCGTAAGAAGATCGGTAGATGACTCCACCGTTGCCGTAAGAACGGATAAATAGAAGGGAAATTTGAATCACATCGGACGTGTCTCGGCAGCCGAATTAGTCCAGGCATTCCCCCTGTAAGGAAAAGACTGCGGGTTCGAGTCCCGCCCGAGAAGATTTATTTTTCCCTATGTATTCGATAATTATGACTGACTATAAATTCTAAAACAAATAAGACACTTGATTACTCCAACTCTTTCGTTTACTTAACTAATCGAAAAAATTCAAAGTAAGCATTTCCTTACTTGAGCTTGCTCAGCTAATATTTAAACAGTCGCTCGCCTAATACCTACTACTTTCATAATTACGAAAAATCGTTAGCTTTGCGCTTCCAAGAACTTTTTTTATCAATACCACTAAGTTGACAGTAATTTAATTTAATTGAAACTTGGAAAAAATGGATCCGAAAAAAGATAATGTTTCTGGCACTCTAACAGGAACCCTAACCTAATACGAACAATGGTAAAAAAACTGGTACTTTGCTGTCGAGATAATTCAATGAACCTGTTAAAAATCACTCTCACTAAAAAACGCGTAGAGATGTTGCCTCTCTGGCCGTTTTCTACCGCCTCTACCACGGCGAGTGTTCTGAGGAGTTATTTCAACTGATCCCACTCTCTCCCTTCCTATCCAGAACAACACGTGCTGGTCTGTGGTGCCATCCACACTCGGTGGAATCCATAGCATCTCGCACTAAACGGTTTGGGGGCTCTTTCCTCTGCCGCACGATAAAGAGCTGGAATGCTCTGCCCGCATACGTGTTTTTCTCCTCTTACAGTCCCGGGTTCTTCAAGCGGGGCGTGAAAAGGCATCTATCAAGGCCGTCAAGTAAGGGACCACCATTTTACGTCCAATGGCACCGGGAACTTCTGGACTGCACTTCAGCTTTGTTGCCATCTAGCGGGGTGCAGTCAATTGACGGACCAAATATATATAAAAAAGCATACTTTATACCAATGATTCCCGAAGAGGCAGGCAGAAGTATACTAACACCCACAGTTCGATGATGATTTTATTTATGACTAGCTTTTGCCCGCTGCTCCGCCCGCGTGGATGTCGGTTATCGCGACCAAACATAGTCTATGTCCTTTCTCATGGTCAAATCTACCCTTATACCAAATTTCATCAAAATTGGTTCAGTGGTTTAGTCGTGGAAGCGTAACACACAGACAGACAGACAGACAGAGTTACTTTCGCATTTATAATATCAGTATGGATTAACCAAGCATAATTCTCGGTCTCACCCTCACGTAATTATGGTCAAGCAGGCACTTGTCATAATTATATGGCGGGCTGTATGTTTGCTGTTGTATTATTAAATCCGATTTTCGCTAAATATCACATAAAATCAAGAATCGCTAAAATAACAATCCCACCGTATTTTAAAATATTCAACTTATCTATAGTAACAAATTAAAAATTTAAAAAAAACCCCCCGGCACTTCCCATCCCCACTTTAATCACCCATAATTTTTAAACGGCTCAACCTATTTTCATCAAACATGATTAAGAACACTCGCATATAAGTCACCTTTAATACAAAGAAAAGTAAATTGAAATCGCTTCATCCGTTCGGGAGCTATGATGCCACAAACTTATAACACCCCTCTCTTTGCGTCTCGGGGGTTAAAAATTAAAACAACGCGACTGTATAATACTATGAAGATAATACGTCATTATGCGCCGTTCTTGGAACGCTGACTGTACTCTTCCATTCACTTTATAGGTCAGGCAAACGAGCACATTCATCCCCCAACTAATGAGGATAGGCAGAATTGAATAGAGCGCTAGTGAAACAGGAAAATTAACCCTTTAAATCCAGAGCGGTTTTAATGGAATTTTGAATTAAAATGGGTCAGTTTAATACGGAGATCAAGGCCAGAATACTGAATAATGTTTTGTGGTTAAAGTTAGTATATTGTAAAGTTATGAACTTAGAAATAATATTTGTTGTTGTTATTTCAGAGTAAGTAAAAAATCATGAAGTTTTTGTTGTTTTAACCCATTTAGGGTTAATATAAGTTTTGAAGGTCTGCGGTAGCCTAGTGGTATGGGTAATGGACTGCTGAGATGAGGTCTCGGGTTCGATCCCCGGTTTACCATGGCACACACCAATGACTTTTCGATGCTTTTCGAAGTTATTTGTGAATTTATCGCGGGTTTATAAGTGCCCGGTTAATGGCAATAGGCTCGCCACCTATTACATTGGGACCTAAATATAAACTGGCGAAATGTGGGTGCTAGCACCTCTGCCTACCAGTTTGGGGAATACTGGCGTGAGTTTATGTTATGTTATGTTATGTTATAAGTATAAATTAATTTTGTATGTATCGGTAATGTGAATGTTAAATTAGGTATGTGATGACGAAAATTAATACACAAATGAGTGATGAAAGTTGTGCCATCACTATTATAGTTCCCGATAATGTGTAAGGATATAAGCAGATTGGTCATTGTTATTCTTGGACATTCTTATAGTTGGACATTGGCTTTGGACATTTTTCCTTTTGGACATAAATCGTGCAAAGGGTAGTCTAGTGGTATTAACTTGTATCAACGATGACAGGAAATTCAGTTATAACTAATTACCAAAGTGGAGTAAGAATTCTATTCTAAATTGCTTTTGGAATAAATAGGCTATTGTAGAATAAAACTTATCATAAAGAACCCTACTAACTACTTACGGTATACTAGTTATAAGAGTATCATACGAATGGGGACGTTTTAAAGATATATTTCAAGAATATGTCCCAAAATTTGCGTTATAGAGTGCATGCACTTACCAAAAATATATTGGCCATAAACGGAGCTCAAAAAATAATATACCCATTCAAAAGTATACCATATTATGCAAGGTTTAAAGTTAAAATTTGAGTGGGTAGTTGAGGAAATGATGCTGGAAGTGAAATATGCTTGGCGATAGATAAATTTTAACTCTCTGCCGTTGCAATCGCTAACATATTTGTCACCTGTCCTATAATATTGGAATTGAAAAGAAAAATAATTTTAAGGTTTATTCAACCTTTCACTTTCTGGGATGTTTACATTTTTTTTTATAAAGGACACGTTAATTTGACTTCACCTCGCCTGATGGTACGCTCGGGAAGAGGGTCACCATTATAAACATGTACCATGTTAATAGTGATGGCACTCAGCTTGACGGCCTCATCAGATGACTTTTCACGCCCCGCTTAAAGGAGAGGAGGAAAATTCATTCAAATATTTGGGCGGAATCATAAAAATTCAATGTTTAAAATAGTTCAAAAATCGAATACATAGGGAAAAAGATATCGGGCGTGTCTCGGTAGCCGAATTGGTCAGGCATTCCCCCTGTAAGGGAAAGACTGCGGGTTCGAGTCCCGCCCGAGAAGATTCTTTTTCCCTATGTATTCGATTTGTATAGTTAGCATACTTAATGCTATAAAAATTCCTTCAATTGTTTGGGCGCAGTTATCAAAAAATCAATGTTTAAAAATGATTGTAACATCATTCATTGATTCCGATAGTTCGTAAGAAAATCGGTAGATGACGCTACGTCGCCTCAAAGACGTATAAGGTGGGAAATTTGAATCATATCGGGCGTGTCTCGGTAGCCGAATTGGTCAGGCATTCCCCCTGTAAGGGCAAGACTGCGGGTTCGAGTCCCACCCGAGAAGATTCTTTTTCCCTATGTATTCGATTTGTATAGTTAGCATACTTAATGCTATAAAAATTCCTTCAATAGTTCAAAAATCATTCATTGTTTCCAACAGTTCGTAAGAAAGTTGGAAGTTAGATCCACCCTCGCCCTTAAAGACGGATATAAAGAGAAGGAAAATTTGAAGTGATTCAGGTGTGGCTCAATAGCTCAGTTGGAAGAGCATTCCCCCTGTAAGGGAAAGGTCGTGAGTTCAAGTCTCAATTGAGCATTTCATTTATCCGATATTTTTCGAACTTTAAAGTTACCATAATAAATGCTATAAAAAATCATTCAAATGATGTAAATGATCATGCAAGTGACACCCGTAGCGTCTATGAGCTAAGGTAACCGTTTATCTTCAGAACAATCATGAAGTGCGATTTTGAAAAATTCAATAATTAATTTTCAACAAAATCATTCCATCTTTGATGATAAATCTCAGCGCAAATCCCCACCAATCATGCCAGCAAACAGGTAATATTCATCCGTCTACGAGAGGAACTTTTTTTAAAGTTTGAAATTGCACGGGAGCGCGCAGCCACTCCGCCGTAAAATTGCACGGACTCGAACCTACGACCGGTTAGCAACTTCGCCCTGAACTTCGCACCGCTCTGTTGTTTTATTTTGTTAAATGAGAGGCCAGTTTTTGGAATAAATAATTGGGGAAAAAGTGTGTAATTTTGTTAAGTTACAGGATGTAAATTTGTGCTTGCTTCCTGTTAGTTAGAAATTGCGGGTTTTATTTCAGCTCAGTATAAATTTTTGTATGCATGTATATTTATTTTGGCTTTTACGGACTGCCTTCTGACCCAAAGACTGGGAAGAGATCCTGTCTTTGATTTACATTGCGTGCTTGGTGAGACCACATAGATACAGCCTACGATATTCGCATCTCGGTACTCAGGTCCATATTCCAGAGCGATACTTAGTCCTGAATCTCGATTTATAACTAGATCTGAGGACAGATTGTATTCTAGATGACAGTTTTAATATCTTTGTGAGAGTTGATTCACAACTGAGCATTGTTGTTGCTAAAATATCACCAATAACTAACACTGCAAAACAAAGTATCTACCTACACACCACCAGGAAAATAAACTAGTACATTATGAAACTGTTTTTTATATAGAACCCGTCAATATGACTTCACCTCTCCTGATGATAAGCTGAAGGCAAAGTCTCGGGAAAGATGATCACCATTACAGACACGTACCATGTTACAATAGTGGCAGTTAGCTAGACGGCCTCATGAGATGCTTTTTCACGCCCCGCTTAATGACTGTAGGAAGAAGGATACTTATTTGCTTGGCCGCGTGCTCCTATTTTATTAATAAACTACTCGTATTCCAATTATTCAACTCCACTAGTTCCTTATCACCAAAACAAAACATTCTAACCCTATAGTTTATCAGGTCGCATATATTTTGCAAGATCCATACTATCTGCCACCATCTCGGGCAGTTTTCCGCTTCATTGAGCAGGCATCGAACCGGGGATATCGCGATATGCAGAAATAGCTCATAGATCAGAGGACTAGTGGGGTTTTAACTTAATTTATTTTGATATCGTATAACCGTGGGGGTATTTTTATGGTTTAAGATAAAACGTTTTGTGTTTTGACTATTAATTTCCCACTGTTTTTGTAGGATGTTTGTAGATTTTTAAAACTTTTAACATTATGGCTATTAGAGACATTGAAGTGAGAGAATATAATAAGTTAAAAATATGTCAAACCTTGATTAAATAATAATGATTAGTAATAGATGAATATTCTAGGACAAATTATACAACGCCATGTACAGTCCAAAAACGAGTTTCGGTTGCACTTTTTTCATATAAAGTTGTAAGTAAAGGTGTAACCGTATCTCCTTTGTCGAATGTACCACAAAGGCTGAAGAACGGCAGAAGAGCTCCAACCGACGATGACCTTCCTAACCTGAACAAACCACTAAAAGACCCGCTACCGACCAATTTGGTCCAGCTGTCAGAGAATCTCCCACCTAGACATAACCTTCAAAGGATTAGTTGGAACTCCTTGAACAGACTACGGACAAAGGTTGGCCGAAGCAAAGAAAACCTGTCTAGGTGGGGCGAATGTGCAGCTACTCTACAGTATATGGCCTACCTGCGGCCCACGCAGCAGACGTGCATTATGGACCGTCAGGGTGTCCACCCATATTGGGCACCCATATAGGGCCATGGACTACACGACTCCAGCGTAAAGTCTCCTGCAGGAGTCATCCGGCCCCCTCATGTTGGTCATCCGGCCCCTCATGTCCGAAAACACCACTGAGAAAACTTATATTTCAGAGTTGAAATGCCCCTTACGCGATAGAAAAGTTGCTATCAAGGAAAAAGAAGAAAATTTATCTTTACAACTACACTAAAAGATAACCCAACGTAATAATAAAAGAGTAATGAAAAGCTTTAATAATTACATAATACGCTGAACGGCGGCGGGTATCCGCGACAAAATTAATGCGCCGGTTGTTAACCCCCGAACGCGGCAAAATGTTAGACGTTTGTCAAACAACGCGGCAATTATGTCATTATTTATGCACTCGCGTTACAGTGCGACAATCACTGGATTTTGTATCTGGTTTGGGATGATTGCGTATGGGGTTACGGGTTATTAGATCCTGAGATCTTGGGTGTATTGATCGCAACAAGGGGTTTTTTTTTTTTTTTTTTTATCGTGCGAAAAATCCCCACGGATACCACCCCCACGGAGCCGGTGGAGGCGGTTATGTCGGACTCGAACCGACTAAAACGCACGCCGTCTTGGGTCCTTGGTTGCCGGAGGTGAGATTGCCAAAAGCATATCTCTCGCACCCCGGCAGACCCAGGACCATCTCTATCGAGATGGCCCCCTTCGGGTTGTGGGGACCACAGTGTCCCCATCTAGCCCCAGTTACGGGGAGGCGTATTTTGCGCCGCCGCCGCGGCCTGCTTCTGCTAGGGTGACAGGCGGCTCCACCGGTCACCCCCAGGCCAGCGCTCATGGAGGACGGAGGTCGTTCTGCGACCTCCGACGTCCGGTTCGTCTTCGCTCTGCGCGGGCTTCCCGGGCCCGGAGTCTGGTCCGGACCCGACCGGCCGCCTCCTTCTCGAGCATTACTTGCTCGCAGAAGGAGATAGCCGTACCCCAAGCGTTCGCGCATCGTACCATCGCTGTGAGCAACGTGGCGAGTGTGAGGACTCCCACCCCCAGAGCCGCCACTAGGACCCGCCTCGGCGTGTCCCACGCCGGGCACTCGGTCAGCGTGTGCAGCTCCGTGTCCTCGCTCGCATCACAGTGATGGCACTCGGACGTTGGCTCCTTCCGGATCCGACACAGGTAACTCCCGAAACACCCGTGTCCGGTGATCACCTGCGTCAGCCGGTACGAGAGGCTGCCGTGTGGCCTCTCTAGCCACTCCTCCATGATGGGTCTTACCGCCGCTATTACGGCGTGCCCTTCGCAACAAGGGGTTAACTATTCCAGGGCCCTAGATGATACGACGAAGTCTCAAAATGATCTTAAAACTCTCGTAATAAGAGTAAATTAAACTGTTTTATTGATTTATATGGTAATATTGTCCGAATTAAAGGCGTGTACCAAATGGGTGAATTTCCCGGGACCAAGAATTGCGTGGCATCGATGAAATCCGTACTAAAAATCATAGTTATAATGCTCTAACATTTTTTGCTAGATAGGTGAAATAGTGATCTATGTGGGGCACTAAATATTCTATTAAATAGGATTATAGGTACTCCAAAAAAAAACAAAATACACCGAAATCTTTCATTGCCGTGTTTTTTTTTTTTTTTTTTGACCGTGGGGGAAATCCTTCATGGATGTTATGCCGGACTCCTACCGACTAAAACCCCCACGGTATCGCCCAGCAGCCTATAGTTGGGAGCCCCGGGTAAGCCCTCGGAAGGATGTCCCAGGGCTCCCAACAGACCCACGGCTTTAGTGCGGCCTCGTCTAGGGGGTGGTTCGGGTGCTATCCCGCGTCTATGGGGGGTTTTCGGGTATCATCACGCTTCATAGGAGGGGGGAGGCGTGCGTGAGTCCGTCACGTCACGCTGCCGTCATGGGCCTGCTTCTGTAAGGACGATGAGCAGCCAACTCATCGTCCTCAGGCCCCCGGTCATGGAGGCCGATGATCTTCGGCGAAGACACGCCGGCGGCGCCCAAGCCGCCGACTGCGGAACTCGGGTGGGAGAGTTCTCTCCCGCTCCCGCCCCGCCGCCTCCTTCACGAGCATGACTTGCTCGCAGAAAGAGGCGGCGCTGTCCCACTTACTCCCGCTGGAGACCATGGCTCCCACCATGGTCTCGAGCGAGAGAGTGTCCACGCCCAAGCCCACTACGAGGACCTGGCGCTGTTGCGCCCACGCCGTGCACTCCACCAGCGTGTGGAGCGCTGTGTCATCGCTGCGGTCCCCGCAGTGCTGACAACCGGCCGTGGTTTCCCGGTGTCTTCGCCACAGGTACCTACCGAAGCTACCGTGCCCGGTAAGCATCTGTGACAACCGGTAGGAGAGAGCACCATGTCTCCTCTCCAGCCACTCGTCCATGACCGGTCTGACGGCCGCGATTGTGGCGAATCCCCCCTTTGGTTGCTCAAGTCGCACCTTCCATGTCTCCACGGTTCATTGCCGTGTTTGTCCACACGTCACCTACTGTGTCGTGATACCTCATTGATAAAAATCTATTGGTTATTTTTATTAATACCTATTTTTAGTTGATACGTGAATAGTTAAAGTATTGTCAGGAAATACATTTATTCAAATATTTAAACAATACAACGAATGGTTAAAAAAAATACATTTGTCCCAGAACTGCCTGTCATCGCCGTGTTCTAAACATATTTTAGAATATTGTCTTATCTAACGACTTGCGTCCTCCCTTATATGCGCTAAACGTTGCATATTGGTGCCGCCTAAGTGCTCGACGCGGAAGAACGTACACACGTACCTGCGTTTTGGCACCATAGATGTAAGTATACCATTTTTATGTTACTGGACATTTTTTCTTTCATCGCCGTGGATAGGTATAACTTTCTATTTTAATAAGTTATCCTCTTGATTAAACATTGAATTGAACGCCATTTCTCTTGTTTATTTTTGTGAAGTGATTAATACTTCGAATAATTATTAGATTTTTTGTTATTTTATATTTTTGTCTTGTTTTTCATTGCCGTGCTTTCATTGCCGTAGTTTTCATGGTAAAAATTTGCTATGGCAATGAAAAAAAAACACGGCAATGATAAAAAAATCATTGCCATGCATTGTAAAACGATTGAGTTTCATTGCTGTGGCCTGATGTTTCATTTCAGTGACTTATGTTTTCATCGCCATAGTATGATTAGGCATTACATTATAGGTAGCACCAAATACTGACATTAGAGGATTCGAAAACTTTCTGCAATACGATGAAAGATTTGATGAGTTTTTTACTGTACAATCAATTATAAATAGTTTGATTTTAATAATGGTTTGTTTATTTTGTCAAGACTATGAAGAAGACCCATAACCGATGTGGGCTGTGACTATTTTATCTTTAGATTTTATAAAAATCACATTAAACGTTGATGCGTAAATTAAAAACTTGTGGTGTACTATGTATGTTGTTTGCATTTACTTTTGCATAATTAACAAAAGTATACCATATTATTTGTTTTATTCATATTAGTGTATTGTTAATTTCTTTTTGTGTGAAAAAATTTAAATAAATGATTGGACAATTCTTTGATTCTGAAAGAAAGAAAAAGAAAGAAAATACATTTATTTCTCGCAGCTGCAGCACATACACATAAAAGATACCAAGTAGTTCGTTAAATAAATAATTCCAACAACTAATCATACTTTTTCTATAACGGCAACACTGCCCACCATTGTTGATCTCCTTCAGCCCATAGATTATGTCATGACCATGACTATGATTTTATAAATTATCTGTAGGTACTTGTGTATTATGTCATACAGTATAACCTGACTTAATAAATAATAATGACATAATCTATGGAACTGGCTTTAAGATGTAAACTGACGCGATGACGTCAACATGTTAATAACTTCAACAACAAATAAAAGAAATAAAAGTGCGGTGGCCTAACTAATGTTGTAGTTAATCATTAATCTAGTGTTAAAACAATAATGATATAAAGGATAATATGCGCTGCAGCCACCAAAATTGGCCGCTTCTCAGTTTTTTGCTGTGATGTAAGTAAAGTTCTGTTTAGAACTGTCTACACCAAGCACTGATTTTCGTTCACGGCCATTTTTTTTTTTGTGGAGTGACGCAACAATATAATAACTATGCAATTAATGCGCCATCCTACGGTTGGTTGGGACAACAGGTACACAATAAGATTGAATTTTATCTACTCACGACTACAAAAATATAAAAGTTTCTCAATACATACGAACAAATACAGACAAATAGATCGATTACAGTTATTTTACAAGTAACAGTAGGTACAAACATTACATTATAATTTCGCCAGACAAGGTATCAACCTTCAAAGTTATGTGCATATCAGGTAGGTGCCCATCCCAAACATACATTTATTGCATCCGAACAGGACGCCATTTGTGACGCTCACGCATTCTATTATATTTGTTTAATTGTACCTACTCCTTTTGCAGATTCTTAACCTAGTATTTATTGTATGTAAGTAGGTATATAAAGTATTATGTTTTATATGGATTTTCATTTCTGTGATTGATTCTTTCATTCCCATGGCATAATTCTTTCATTGCCATGGACGCTTGTTTCATTGCCGTACACACATGTTTCATCGCCGTGGCATGTAATTTTTAATCTTGTATATCTCGTTAGTCTTTTTAGTTATCTGCTAGATATTAAGCGAGAATACATATAATATCAAAACCTTTAATAAACGCGATTTTTTTTTATTATAACATTTAAGGTAAAAATATCCACGGAAATGAAGATTTTAACGGACCTGTTGAAATTCACCCAAATATCAAAACAATCGGTCAACTGGAAGGGGGTCAAAAAACGAAATTACGATCATTTTGAGTACTCTATTCGTCAACATCTTTCTGATGCTGACTGTACATTTTTTTTTTTTATATAGGACACGTCAATTTGACTTCACCTCGCCTGATGTTCACCTTTTTTCCGCGATATCAGACTGCTTGGCCGCAGGATGTGTGTGATAACTCCCATGTAAGGTGCTGTCGTCTGCATAGCAGTGAATGTTTCCGTTACAGAGCATGTCATTGATATGCAGAAGAAAGAGAGTGGGAGATAAAACGGAACCCTGCGGCACGCCAGCATTTACCTGCAAGAACTCCGAAGCTCGTCCATCACAAAGGACGCGAATACGGCGCCCCTGCAGGAAGCTTGCAACCCAGTTACACAGTCTAGGAGGTAGGCCGAAGGCTGGTAGCTTGGAAAGAAGCGATTTGTGCCATACCCTATCGAAAGCTTTGGCGATGTCAAGACTAATTGCCAGTGACTCACCGTGCTTCTCCATAGCCTCACCTCAAAGGTGGGTCATGTACGCCAGAAGATCACCCGTTGACCGTTTCGGTCTGAAACCGTATTGCCGGTCACTAAGCAAGGAGTGATCCTCTAGGTGGCGCATGAGCTGTGTGTTAATTATGTGCTCGAACACCTTACACAGCACTGAGGTGACGGCTATGGGTCGATAGTTGGCTGGGTCCGAGCGATCCCCCTTCTTGGGGATCGGCTAGACATTCGCCTCCTTCCAAGCCGAAGGCACTGTACCCGAACTGTAGGACAGTCGGTACAGCCGCGTTAGCATAGGAGATAACTCCGCTGCACATTTTTTTTAAGTACAACCGCTGGAATACCATCAGGACCACTGGCTTTCCGGACATCGAGTGATTGCAGTACTGCACGGACATCGCGTTGCCTGATACGTATATCAGGCATTGCGTGGTCACCAGTGGGCATTGTCCGTGGTTGCATACCACAATCATCGACTCGGGAGTTGGCCGCGAAGAGATTGACCAGCAAATTTGCTTTCTCTTGCGGCTCATGGGCCAGAGATCCATCGGGATTGCTCAGCGGGGGCAGCGAGGGCTGGCAGAAGTTGGCTTGCACGGCTTTGGCCAGTTGCCAGTAGCCACGGCTACCCGTGGGATGCGCCACTAGCTCTTGGCCCAGCCGCGCTATGCGCTGGGCATCCGCCCTGACGCATGCCCTCCTGCAGACCTTTGTGGCTCTGTTGTACGCCGCCTTGAAGTGACCCACGTTGGGATCGCGTGTGGCGCGCGCCCGCACCCAGGCGCGGTACGCAGACTGTTTATGCTCAACAGCCTCCGCGCACTCGCGCCCGAACCACGGACGCGCTCCGCGGACTCCGGTGACATCGGTGTATGGGATATAGTATTCCATACCTAGACCGATCTCACCGGCGACGGCAGTAGCGCTCTCAGATGGGTTCTTACCCTCAAAGCAGCGTTCAACCCACGGGATGGACGCATAATAGTCGCGCAATCCATCCCAGTCCGCTGACGAGTAGTGCCATAGCCGCCTCTTCCCCTGCACGGGTCGTGGGGGCGCTACAATGGGCACGGTGGAGCGGACCAGACAGTGGTCGGAGTTACCTAAAGCAGCAATCACCGAGACACTGTACTGGTCCGGGTGACTCGTCAACAGAAGGTCAAGCAGAGAGGGCTCTAGGCCGGATAATTTATTTTGATATCGTATAACCGTGGGGGTATTTTTATGGTTTAAGATAAAACGTTTTGTGTTTTGACTATTAATTTCCCACTGTTTTTGTAGGATGTTTGTAGATTTTTAAAACTTTTAACATTATGGCTATTAGAGACATTGAAGTGAGAGAATATAATAAGTTAAAAATATGTCAAACCTTGGTTAAATAATAATGATTAGTAATAGATGAATATTCTAGGACAAATTACACAACGCCATGTACAGTCCAAAAACGAGTTTCGGTTGCACTTTTTTCATATAAAGTTGTAAGTAAAGGTGTAACCGTATCTCCTTTGTCGAATGTACCACAAAGGCTGAAGAACGGCAGAAGAGCTCCAACCGACGATGACCTTCCTAACCTGAACAAACCATTAAAAGACCCGCTACCGACCAATTTGGTCCAGCTGTCAGAGAATCTCCCACCTAGACATAACCTTCAAAGGATTAGTTGGGACTCCTTGAACAGACTACGGACAAAGGTTGGCCGAAGCAAAGAAAACCTGTCTAGGTGGGGCGAATGTGCAGCTACTCTACAGTATATGGCCTACCTGCGGCCCACGCAGCAGACGTGCATTATGGACCGTCAGGGTGTCCACCCATATTGGGCACCCATATAGGGCCATGGACTACACGACTCCAGCGTAAAGTCTCCTGCAGGAGTCATCCGGCCCCCTCATGTTGGTCATCCGGCCCCTCATGTCCGAAAACACCACTGAGAAAACTTATATTTCAGAGTTGAAATGCCCCTTACGCGATAGAAAAGTTGCTATCAAGGAAAAAGCAGAAAATTTATCTTTACAACTACACTAAAAGATAACCCAACCTAATAATAAAAGAGTAATGATAAGCTTTAATAATTACATAATACGTTGAACGGCGGCGGGTATCCGCGACAAAATTAATGCGCCGGTTGTTAACCCCCGAACGCGGCAAAATGTTAGCCGTTTGTCAAACAACGCGGCAATTATGTCATTATTTATGCACTCGCGTTACAGTGCGACAATCACTGGATTTTGTATCTGGTTTGGGATGATTGCGTATGGGGTTACGGGTTATTAGATCCTGAGATCTTGGGTGTATTGATCGCAACAAGGGGCTACTCCAGGGCTCTAGATTGTAGGACGAAATTTCAGAATGATCTTAAAACTCTCGTAATAAGAGTAAATTAAACTGTTTTATTGATTTATATGGTAATATTGTCCGAATTAAAGGCGTGTACCAAATATCAAAACAATCGGTCAACTGGAAGGGGGTCAAAAAACGAAATTAAGATCATTTTGAGTACTCTATTCGTCAACATCTTTCTGATGCTGACTGTACATCTAGTGATTGGTAGATGGTTGATGACCCCGGGTAGTTATATCGTTCTCGTACAGACTAAAATTTAATTAAATTAATTAATTAATTAATTTAATTTAATTAATTTAAAATCGCACGCTCTTGTCTAATTCAAATGCCGAGGTGTAAAGTGGCCCAATAAGGTATTTCTCTAGCATCACGTCATACCAACTGTTGTTAACGCGAATATCACTCATTGTAATATTTTTTATTTCAATACAACTGGAATTCCAAACTGGCCCATTATTTTGAGTGACGAAACGTTTAGTAACTGAGCGCGTTCATAAAAGCCGTTACATTTAAGTTGATCTAGTTCAGTTCTCTCTTCTATGTTTACCAATCTTAATTCACCGTGTGTTCTCGCGTTACAGTAACATTTGAAACTCGATTTCACTCATAATAATATACCCCTGTAAGTTTAATTTACGGACCGAAAAAACCGAATACAAAGTAAATATTTTAGTAGTATATGTCACAGAACACACAATCTACAATTTACAAACTTTTTACTTTTATTTTAATCAGAAAACAATACGCAGACAACGAAACTTTGTTAAATATTCATCGTTAAAAATGTACAGCACTAAAAATTTCAGTTACAAAAAAATCGCGTTCGGATTTTATCCGCCATTTGCGTTCCATCATTTGGTAGTGACGTCACAAGTAGCGGCTGACAACACTACGCGACTGATGACGCAATTAGAACGACGTAAAGTGCGACATAAAAAAGGCGTAAATTTTTATTTCTGTGTACATTTTGCCTGCTTTGTTGTATATCTACAGACTGTACCTGGTGAGCGTCACTAGAAGCTACTATTAGTCGTTGAATGAATAATAGTAATGACGTATTATAGTTATTTATACCATTTAGGTAGCAGACAAGCATATGACTCACCTGTGCCTCGATTCTACTAAAGCCAAACCAGTGTGCTATACACTGTATGTTATACAATAGTACTTTTTTCGGAGCCGGAGGGGCAGGTTATGTCGGACTCAAACCAACTAAAACGCACGCCGTCTGTGAGTCATCGTACTAGGCCGAAGCTGAGGTTGTCTTCGACATATTCCTCGCACCCCGACTGACCCAGGGCCATCTATGTCTGGCCCTCGACGGTACAACGGTATCCCCAACTCGCTCGTGGTATGTGGAGGCGCGCCTACACAAGCCACCACTGTGGCCTGCTTCTGCTGGGGAGACAGGCGGCTCCACCTGTCACCCTCTCCCATCCATGCCCTCTGATGCCCGAGTTACCTGCGCATGCGAGCATCGCGGTTAGCGAGTTCAAAGGTTCTACGAAATTACTATGTTAAGTTCTGATTCGGCTGCAATTTTCTATGATCTAGAAGAAATATTTCCAACTGCTCTATTAACTAAACGAGAAATCTCCGAAACCATAGTTATAACCTTACCTCTTTACCACTTTTTTCATAATAAACCCTATTCATTATATTCCCTATAAGTTATTTCGCCTCCGGGTTATTACAAACAAACAAATAAACTCCATTCTTTATCGACACTGCAGTCACAAATATATCATAAACAGCACATACAAACCGAAGGCCATCTGCGAATGTTAATTAAAACAATAAATTAAATGTAGCCGAGTGTTGGCGAGCAATGAATATGTCAACGCGACACAGGTCGTATACTGGTACTCGGTATTAGCATTGCAGAGGTCGCCAACTATTTTGCGTTACTATGGGACGACACCTTTATAAACTAATGTTAAATTTCGGTTATGTTGGGCCTCTAAGTTAGAGGTTCTATTTCAAAATATAAATCTTAAAATAAATAGAAATATAATATTTATATTATTATCAATGTTATGATAAATTATGAAATTATTGAATTTTATATATAATAAAATTATATTGAGCGAGGTCTATGCCCAACAGTGGACTGCAAGAAACTGATTGATTGATTGAATAAATGAATGAATAGACTAGTCATGTAATGGTCTGTCAACACTGATATAAGTATATACTAATATAATATAAGTACATAACAAAATAATAAGTGGACACATAGGAAAGGTTTCCCTCATCCTTAAGATAAAAAGAATAAAACCTCTGACATTCTCATCGGCTTTATCCATATCCATACTAGGTAATATTATAAATGAGAAAGTACCTCTGTCTGTCTTTTTATCTGTCTGTCGTCTGTCTGTATGTTACGTTTTAGCGAAGACCGAGAACCGATTTTAGTATGGGGGTAGATTAGACCTGAAAGGACATAGGCTATGTTTGGTCGCGATAACATCCACGCGGGCGGAGCCGCGGATAAAAGCTAGTTTACAAATAAATGCAGCCCACTTGTCATGATTATTATTTATTGTGCCCTATTCTTTTTAGTTTTTCAAACCTCAGAACAATGTCAAAGATGTCAGCTTCCATCACGATAGTTTTAGAGGTTAAAACATAAAAAGCTTATAAACCGAGGTTATTAATGTATTATAACGTATGTACCATGAGTCATTGCGACGTTCACAGTTTACGGCTGTCGCATATTTTATGGCCCCACACATTAATCTAGGTGTCAGCCTTGCGGTCGGCTGAAGACACCACGCGGTTGTTAGCAACATGTCAACAAAAACTAATACGAAGGGGTCGGACCACTTCACCCTTCTATAAATTTAGTATAGGGACTGCCAATGTAGTTAACTACAATTTATTATTTGTGTGGCCCACCGCAGAAATGCTTGGGTGCAAATTTGACAGTATTAGAATTGAATTTTGAGTATCAAAATAGTCATGTAAGACTCCTCGTGATCATGGCTGATAAGCAATTGAAATTTTAGGAGTAGTCTAAATAATAAAAACAAAATGAGTCATGAAATAATATTTTTAAGTAACTTCAACGATATTTGATATTCGTGTAAACTTTGGACATTAATATTATTTTCAATATAGAGGAATACAAGGAGGGAAGGAATACATCCAGGAACACAAACAGTTTTTCGTGAAATGGCACGATAAGTATAACACATCGAATGGCAACCTGGAAAAGTAAAAGAAAATCAAAGAAATCAGCTTTTTCAAATACAATCTTATGTATTTAATGAACATGAAAGTGTAAAAAGACATACCATTTTTAACACTTTGAATGCGCTGGTTCTCCCAAGGTGGTACATTTTCCCAAGTCAAAATATGCTCTCTGATAATCCGCACAAATTATTAACAGAATGCTAGAAGCTTTAGTTTCTACTTTCTATGGATCTTGTAGTCCGAAATAAATATTTAGAATTTGAATTCGAATTTATCTTGTCTCCTTTCCATTGTAAATTGTTCTGATACTTTCACTACTTTTACTTGTTGTTTGCTTTTCTTGAAGATTTGGTGTCGAAATCATAAGCACTCATTGGACAGTAATCACATAGTAAAAATGAAATGAAAAGGAAAAATATATCAAAGAATTTTAAGATGTCATTATTTATCATAAATTAATAATAGTAGGCTACATGTGCATCATAATACCTGCTCCTTCACCTGAGGCTACCTTCTTTAGGATATCAGTCCATTTGCCTACAGGTTCTTTTTGACGATCGGATAGTTTATTACATATCCAAAGAATTCCTATTATATCCTTTTCACAATACACTTTATAACCATAAATTTAACAATAACTGGTACACAGATCGGTAACAGAAACACGTTTTTTCTCTCACAATATATATCACTGGGCGATTCGATTTAACTGTTTTCTTACGTTCAAATTTATAGAGGTGCGAGCCGAATTATGGCCTGCAGGTGTTCAGTACTATTGGTACTGGGTATTGTTTTGTTTGAACGAATATCTGATTGGGAAAACATTATGTGGTGGTTGTGGTTGAACTTGTTGGAGCTCAGTTATTTAATTTTTAAAGACCCATGTTACACTTAAAAGTTAGCGTAATAAATGCTATAAAAAATCATTCAAATATTTGGGCGCAGTCATCAAAATTCAATGTTTGAAAATGGTTGAAAAATCATTCATTGTTTCCAACAGTTCGTAAGAATCGAATACATAGGGAAAAAGAATCTTCTCGGGCGGGACTCGAACCCGCAGTCTTTCCCTTACAGGGGGAATGCCTGACCAATTCGGCTACCGAGACACGCCCGATATGATTCAAATTTCCCACCTTATACGTCTTTGAGGCGACGTAGCGTCATCTACCGATTTTCTTACGAACTATCGGAATCAATGAATGATGTTACAATCATTTTTAAACATTGATTTTTTGATAACTGCGCCCAAACAATTGAAGGAATTTTTATAGCATTAAGTATGCTAACTATACAAATCGAATACATAGGGAAAAAGAATCTTCTCGGGCGGGACTCGAACCCGCAGTCTTTCCCTTACAGGGGGAATGCCTGACCAATTCGGCTACCGAGACACGCCCGATATGATTCAAATTTCCCACCTTATACGTCTTTTTTTTTTTAATCTTATAAAGATATTAAATTTGAATCATATCGGGCGTGTCTCGGTAGCCGAATTGGTCAGGCATTCCCCCTGTAAGGGAAAGACTGCGGGTTCGAGTCCCGCCCGAGAAGATTCTTTTTCCCTATGTATTCGATTTGTATAGTTAGCATACTTAATGCTATAAAAATTCCTTCAATTGTTTGGGCGCAGTTATCAAAAAATCAATGTTTAAAAATGATTGTAACATCATTCATTGATTCCGATAGTTCGTAAGAAAATCGGTAGATGACGCTACGTCGCCTCAAAGACGTATAAGGTGGGAAATTTGAATCATATCGGGCGTGTCTCGGTAGCCGAATTGGTCAGGCATTCCCCCTGTAAGGGAAAGACTGCGGGTTCGAGTCCCGCCCGAGAAGATTCTTTTTCCCTATGTATTCGATTTGTATAGTTAGCATACTTAATGCTATAAAAATTCCTTCAAAAGTTCGTAAGAATGTTGGTAGATGGCAGCACCGTCGCCCTTATAGACGGATCTAAACAGAAGGATAATTTGGAATGATTCAAGTGGTGCTCAATAGCTCAGTTGGCAGAGCAGTCCCCCTGTAAGGGAAAGGTCGTGAGTTCGAGTCTCACTTGAGCATTTCATTTTTTCCAATGTTTTTCGAACTTAAAAGTTAGCATAATAAATGCTATAAAAAATTCATTCAGACCCATGGTCAGCTCAATTAGCTTGTGTTATAGAATCTAGAATGCGTGTAAACTTAATTAGATACTTGTATTTGTAAATACATACATATTATACATAGAAACACCCAGACCAATGCAAACAGCCATATTCATGCATACAAATATTTGCCTCCTGCGTCGCAGTCTCGTGCACTACCGCCACGCCACAGAGGCTGTCAAAGACAATAACAGACAATGTCATTTTTTTAATATCAATTAGGTGGGCCCTATTCTTACAGTGGAAAGTGGTTACCGTGGCCTATGGACATGTGCAATACTCGCGCTTCCGACCCTTTAATAACAACGAGTTTCTGTACCATCAGTGCAGAAGACAGAACAGGTCAAGCTTTTGGTCTTCCTAGCACAAAAACACTCCAGTGAGCTCTGGCTGCTCTACTCACCACCGGGAACACGACACGAGGTTATTATGGCGGCAGTATTCTGTAGGGTGAAGGTACTTCCCCAGTCAGACTGCTCAATTGGGACCGTAATACGTGTCCTACCTCCTAGAATGTGGGGAACTGATCAAGTAGGTAGGATGCTCTGTCAGTCAATATGTGTCAAAGCTGCTCTGTCAATTATTTTTACGTGACTTTACGTCCTTTATGGTACCTTATACAACTTAGATGGCAGAAAGGCACACGGCCCACCTGATGAAAAATGTTTAACATGGCCTATGGATGTGTGTAACACCATGGGAGTCACACTCGTTCTGCCGACCCTGTAAGAACCATTGCATTTGATTGGGGAAATCACAGCAAATATGTAACCAATATAAGTATATAATATTGTATTCCTATATTCTTTTCTGTAAAACGATTTTCTTCGAAAATACATCGGGAAAAAGAAGCAGTCAAGTGGGACTTGAACCCATGACCTTTCTCTTACGGGGGGAATGCTCTTCCAACTGAGCTATTGAGCCACACCTCAATCACTTCAAATTTCCCTTCTCTTCATATCCATCTTTAAGGGCGACGGTGGAGCCTTCTACCAAATTTCTTACGTACTTTTGGAACCAATGAATGATTTTTCAACCATGTTTAAACATTGTATTCCCGATGTATTTTCGAATTTAAAATAGCATAACAAATGCTATAAAAATTTCATTTAAACGATTTTCTTTCTTACAATTCATACTGCTCTCTTAAACCTCACCCCTCTTTCTATTAACTAATCTTATAACACCCATACTTAGTAATGACATCACACACACCTAATACGTTTTTAATATACGCCACCAATATTATGGAAATTACAAATTAATAGCAGCATCTCCCCACATACATATATCACTTCTTCTACCGTTAGTGGCATAAGTATCACGTGAATATTATTTTCCTTTTAATTTATGACATAAAAACTCCTTGCGCAATGAAAATTTGTACCAGAATGCCTTGGGTTCCGCACAACACGCTATCAGAGGGTATTATTAATCATTTGCTGTGTTAATATGCATGTAGTGAAGAGATTATATTCAAATTGAAGGTTTAATTTTATTTATGTTTATAGGGTGAATGTGTATGTAGCTATATTGTTTGTCGTGTTTTGAGATGATGTAGTTTTGTGGTGATGTGTTTTTTGTTGGTTTTCTTACATTGAGCTTATTTAATTCAGTAAACATTAGGTATATTTAATAACATCGATTTTTTAAATATCGAAATACAATATAGATCTTATTCATATTTTTTTTTATATAGGTAAATTAAAAATATATATTAAATTCGTAATGATTAGACTTTTAGATAATATGTTCATAAATTTCCATCATAGTTTGTAGTATGTAGCGCCTGATTTGCAGGCTTGTGAGATAAAAATCTTGGTATTTTTTAAAAGTCCTATAATTTTGATATCAATGTATTACTTAAATGCTTAGAAACATTACAATAAGTCGTTCTTATTTTATAAATCAGTTGTTTCCATAAATCGTAGTTGCACACACAGATAAACGCGTAACGAAATATCTGTGGTCCTACCAGTAGGGCCAGGTAGTAGGACCACGGACAACAAATGAAACTAACGGTTCCCTTTCCTTCTTCGGTTTAAAGAACTTTATTTCTCATAAGAACAATAGTAGTTCGCTTAAAATGAGATACAGTGACATTACTTAAAAATAGTATTAACGTTTGCATCTGGCGAGCTGGGATGTCAACAACACATATAACTATTGCACAGTATGTAGGTACTCACACGCATGCATTCAAAAGCAAACCTAAAGGGCATGTACATACGCCTTAAGTTTACCTTTGAATGCATTCACACTCTCGCAGTTTTTAATATGGTTAGGTAATTTATTGTATAGCTGTGCGCCTTCGAACAATAATGTTTTTTTGCCATAGTTAGTACGAGGAGTCCTAAGTTGTAGTTTGTTGTTGTTTCTTAGATTACGTGTGGTTTCTTTTCTATCTAGCTGTATATTTGATTGTATAGACTTTGTGGTGATATTTTTTACTAGCAAGCAGGTGTTGTAAATGTATAGTTGTGATAGATTTAATAGTTGTGTTTTTTTATATAAGGTGTTTGTTGGTGTACGATAGTGGTAATGAAACAGCGTTTTGATGATCTTATTCTGGGTACTTTGTAAAGGGCCTAGGTTGGTTTTAGCGGCCGATCCCCATATTACAATTAAATATTCTAAATGCGATTTTACTAATGAATTGTATATGATAGTGCTTACTTTTTTTGGAATACAGTTGTTGACTTTGCGTAACGCGCCTAATAGTGTTAATAATTTATTTTTGATGTGATTAATGTGTACTTTCCAGGTAAGTGTATCATCTACCCATAGTCCCAGGTATTTTTCGTGGTCGGAACGTTGAATAATTTCATTGTTTATAGTAAGCGGCGCGTGTTCATCAATAGGTTTGTTTTTAGCGGCGAGTACCATGTATGATGTTTTTGTTGTGTTTATTGTTAGTAAATTATATTTCAGCCATTCATTTAGTATGTTAAGATCTTCTTGAGCTACCTTTATAATGTTTTGCATGGAATTATCGAAGTAGAAGAGGCATGTGTCGTCAGCGTATAATGTTAGCTGTCCTTTGAGCCCAATTTAACCCAATCTAACTTCACCGATGGAACCCTAAAAACAGCAAAAATTATAATAGCTCTCTGAAATAAGTCCTTATTTCAATGTTTCCTAATATAAACGGTACACAGCGACCGAATGTTGGTCGGCCCAAACCACAAACAAGACGGAAATATCGCGAGCTCATTACTATTAAAGGTTAGCAAATATTTTTATTCGGAGTTCACGTCTGTTAGGTTGTTATTAAAACAAGTGGACATAATGGTACTGACTGTAGACTATGGTTTTTTCAAATGCATTGCATTAGTCGAGGAAATGTGATGGTTCCTGCTGGAGTAGAATAGGACCACCCCAGCTCTTCCTTGGGTGTCGTAAAAGTCGACCAAGTGGTTTAAAGAGATACGTTAACATACAGCCCAAGACAAAGGGCCCGCTAGTCGGTAATAGGCTCGCCCCTTTTACGTGGGACTAAAATTCAAAGTTGGCGAAAATTGGGTGTCAATACGCCACTGCCTACAATTTACAAGAATCTTGGTATTTCACAGCGACATCAATATTTTAGGTTTATTATCCATAATTATTTTAGGTTCTAGAATACGGAAAATTATACTTATATACTGCTATTGACAGCGGCTCCGCTCGCGTGGATTGTTTTAAACGGACACGTCAATTTGACTTCACCTCGCCTGATGTTAAGCTAAAGGCAAAGCTCGGAAAGAGGGTCACAATCGTAAATATGTACCATGTTAACAGTGGTGGCACTCAGCTTGACGGCCTCATTAGATGCCTTTTCACGCCCCGCTTAAAGGGCCCGGTTGTCGGTTATCGCGGCCAAACATAGCCTATGTCCTTTCTCAGGATCTAATCTACCCCTATACAGACAAACAGACAGTGAGAGTTACTTTGGCATTTATAACATTGGTATGGATACTTTAAAACAATGTACCTAAATATGTATTATTTGCACTGAGCAGAAATCGAACCCGCAACCTAAATTAGATTAGCATTTGAACTCTACTACTGCCATAGACATCGTCCAATATGTTGCCACAACATAATTTATGAAAAGAAGGCTCTAATAAATTATCTACGTCATTATTTTTTCTTAATGAGCTAATTAAATAATCCCATAAATGATCAGCCTACAATGTAATTAATTTGAAGTGGTCATTAAGAAATGGTTGCACCGGTAGCTTTGCTTAACAAAGCCAATATTCGCTTAAGTTAATTTAAATACGCGGGATTGCTCGTTCCTTTTGCCAATATGGATTCAGTATCTTTGTATAATGGATTAACAAAGTTGATTTTTTGCAACGGATATAATGCTAATCTGTCTTTTGTAAATGTATAATTAGGTAGGTACATTATATTTCGTTTTTATAAAATGTGATTCTGCAATTTGAATTTGGTGCTGAATTTTATATCGTCAGCCTTTCTTTCTTGACATGTCGTGTGGGATCTTTAAATTTACTTTTGGTTTTGCAAAAGTGAAAATAGTTCAATTACTTAGAGCTTTTTTTAATTTTTTTTTATAATTCATAATGTTTATTTACAGGTTAATGAAATATATACCTATATTATTCAAATAAAACTAAAACTAAATAAAGTAAACCTAAAATACATATTTACAAATAATTTTTAATTGTCTTTTAAAGAAAAACACGTTTATGAGTAAAAGTAAAATTACCTATATACAAAATTCCATATTTAACAAACATCTGTGGAACATAAAAATGTTTGCTTGTGTTTTAAACGTAATAAGGTTTCAGTACGAACATCATTTTCATCTCTCCTACTGAATTCAAAACTAGTTCGAAATAGACACGTGATTTATGACAGGATTTTGTTCATTAGATACACAATACTTATGAAAAAGTGCCTTTCAATATAAACATTAAGTAATTTATGAAATGTGTTTAAATCGATCGACTGTGAATTGATACTAGTATGGTCGGAACTTTACGTAAATTAAATTATACACAAATATAACTTTTTAATGGCTAGAATCCATTAAAATCAATTAAAATAGTTTTATTTCATTGTTGTTTTTTTTTTAATTCTCTGCAAAGCAGTGTAGATTAAATACCACCAACGCCAAGTTGCATAAAATTAGAATGTATTATTCTAATCCCAATCCAAAAGTGCAAACGGTGGACTATGAATAATTTATTAAACGTAAAATCGTTTAATTCGTTTCAAATCTATTCTTTCATTACACTAGACCGAGACCCGTAAAATATTTGAACTGTATAATTTTTAATAAGGACCCAATAATTATTATAGACTCAAGGAAAAATCAGATTCGCTAAAAATAGAACTGGGAATTAAAAAAAAAATAGAATTTTCAATAATTACACAACTTTATTATGAAATATTTATAATATTACACATGCCGTTCAAGTTTCGTAGACGATGTAGAAGCAAACACGATGGGCTACGCCGTAGTACCGATCGGTTATGAGACGTTGCTACGCGCACAACTTGCTACGAGAAAGTTTCGTAACTTCTCCAGATACTTTTTGTTTTGAAAAACATAATTAGGAAATAATTTTGAGATATGGAATAAATTATTAGTTTTATTTATTGGTTAAAAGCATTAATTTGATTTGAAATATTATTCAGTATCTTTTAAAAAAGGTTATATTAATACAGACACATTATTAGTGATAATAAATAGAATTGATGATCTGAATCTACTTGTACTAACTTTATTAATGTGAAGTGAACAATTCTAAGTTATTAAATATTAATTAATATCTAAACTCACCGCTATGTAGACACCGCAAACGGCGATCTCGAAACAGTTCATACAAAGTTCTTAAAACTTTACAAACTACAGTAAAATCGTATACAAAGACCCTAAAACTAACACTTTGACTACCACATCGACTAACATGCAACTACTACGGACTTCACAACCGGCGAGCAGCGTCTTAACCCTAAACTATACTAAACACTTCTTATAATCAACTTTTAATTACTTTTAAAAATACTTCTTAAAAAAGCACCTAAAAAATCTAAAGTTCGAAATTTAAAATGAAATGGCCAGTTACTTTTGGCGCGGATGTTTATAACGGACTACTTTTAAAAAGTTTTTATTTATTTGGTTTTTTTTTGAAAATCGAATGGTTGTTTTTTTGTTTTTGGAACGCGTGCTACGGATGGCGGCGGCGGAGTAGCACTGAGCCCGGCTAGCTATCAGACACTGTAACGACTGATATGGTAGGTCTAGGATAGGTGTAGGCACAGCATCCCCTACTACGGCACTTAGTGCATACGTCGAGTGAGATGGCAGCGAGATATCGCTTGGTTACAGTGGTACATTTATTTATGTACCGGCGCGGGTTGAATTCTTATGTGGTGTAATGCCGAAATTTCGTACTACGTATTGAATTTATAGAACCTATTGTAATCTGTATATTATTTGTATATCATCAAAGCAGTAGGCTTGTAGGTATCTTTGCATTTATCTTCATGTTACGTCATCATATCCCAATTGCATTCAATGCTTCCTCTCCAAATCCCAATTCCGATTCCAAAGTTTGCACTATACAGCCCGGAGTTAGTTCTTCTATAAATAATTTGGTTAGTTTTGGCTTTTACTAGAGCAACTGCTGGTGCAAGCAACTTTATGTGCCTTATTTGGTGTTGTTTCATTCGTTCAGTACTCATTTGTACAAATAGATAATTTTATAATAAGGAACTTGACGTGATACTATACTATACCTATATACATACATACGTACGAGCATACTATACATATAATCACGCTTTTATCCCCGGAGGGTTAGGCAGAGGTGAATTAACACCCCAATTTCACCAACGTCTAACGTAATAGGGGGGGGTGGGGGGCTATTGCTATTTTCCGGGCACTATTGTTGACTCGTTACTATACTTACACAGCCAATAATTGTATTATACCTTATACTACTATTAAATTTTCACATTATTTACTTGAAGTAAGTTCATACTTACCACATATCTCTAGATAATACTAACATCGCAACATTTCTACCCCATAACGCCTCAGCCATACCTACAATTTCCCACACGTCCAAATGAAAGCTAATAAGTCCAGCTTCAAACACGAGCCGGAAGCAATTGAACCCATAGGTGAGTGCTCCTTGCCCAATTGTACCGATATAGGCCTCACATACCAAACTAGTTAGAATCAAACTCCCGCCATTATTGCTTTCTGCGTCGACGCGCAAAGAAATCCACGAAATCACGTGCAAGAGAAAGCACAAAGCGTTGTGATTTCATCCCGAAATAAGGGGCGGAAGGACGGACTGGGAACATTTTCGAATTTTGAACACAATGGACGGACAAAGGCGTGATTGCACTCAGATACGAACCATAGGAAAATAGACGCAGTGCCATCTATGAGCGGAAATAGGAACCGCTTAGTCGCGCCTTGATTGAAGCGGCGCGCTATGGGTTGCACTGCGATTGCAGTTTAGCTTTAGATTATTTTTGAATTGCGAATGTGAGTGTGAAGGACGCTATGAGAAATGTTAAAGCGTGTTATATTTTGGGACGTTTCAGAACGATATAATTACGTAAATGATCATATTGTTTTAAAGAAAGCTTTTAAAGTAATATTATCACAAGCGATAAAGTTATTGTAGATAAATAATGGAACTAAAGAAATTAATGAGAGACTAATAGGTTTTAAGGAATGTTGTTGATATTAAGGTAAAGTACGAGCGGTTTACTCCACACATTTTCTTACATTATTTAGAAAACTTGTTCTCTGTTGAAAATCCTTATAAATTACTGTTTTGTGCGACGTAATTGTCATCATAATATATAAAGAAAAGCGCCTACGCTGGTATGGACATATAATGAGACGTCCCGAAGATCATATGGTAAAAACAGCCATAAACATTCCCACGACGAAGCGAGGGCGCGGAAGACCCCCCGCCACTTGGTTAATGACCGTCCAAAAGGACCTGAAGGAGGCGTAAGTTAACGCCGAAACAGCGCAAAACCGTGCTCAATGGAGAAAGAGGACAAGGAGAGCCGACCCCGCCTAAAGCGGGACAAGGCTTAGGACAATGATGATGATGATGTAATTGTCATCATAATAATAAGACTATCGCAACAATTTTTCTTTTCAAACGAGATTAAAAGAATTTTCTGTTGATTCCAATATTATTATCTTCCACATCTGCTCTTCACAACTTGATATCAGAACTTTTACGGGTGCGATTACTATCAGACCTCTTCGTCTGAAAATTATAGAATATAGATACATTACTTACATTGTATAACACAAAACTAACCTACGTCTACACAAGTATAATGTAGTACAAAAGTTTTTATAAATCTGGCATACAAACGATACCTAGCCGAGGTCCAGTTCCCGAGTTTCCCGAGTTTCCCAGCTCCCGCTCCAGGTGCGCTGCGACAACTTCCCCGCACTATTTAATTAGCTATGGAAATTGCTGGCCGCCACCGCGACATGTAAATTGTTTTCGGAGTTGCTCGCTCGCCGGTGGATGTCCCCTGTTTCTTGATGTCATGTTTGTACTTCAATGGATATGTGTTTTATAATAGTGTTCTTGTATTGTGTTATTCGACATGATGCCCACAGCTACATTCTATCATCGCACCACTCGCCATTGACAGGGAATACACCCTCACACGCTGCGATTGAAAACGGTGCGCACTGTGCGGTATGAAAGAAACTTCATCCCACGCACGCTCAAACTGTGGAATGAACACGCTGCTCTGGTTTTTTGAAACGACTACAATATGGGGTTCTTCAAGAAGGGCATTAGAAGGTTTGTTCAGGGTAGGCATTGCATTGCAGCATTGCCTACGTCCATAGGCCACGCTAACCACTTTCAGTCAGGTGGGCTGTGTGCTTGTCTGCCACCTAAGTGGTTTAAAAAATCGAATTTCTATCTGTCTGTATGTTATGCTTTCACGCCCAAACTATTCAATCGATTTTGATGAAATTTGGTATTGGGGTAGATTAGAACTTGAAAAACGACATAGGCTATGCTATCCTGTCTCAAGTTAAAACATTGTTTGGTCGCGAAAACCGACATCCACGCGGGCGGAGCCACGGACAAAAGCAGGCAAAAGCTGGTAGTGCTATAAAAAGGAAAAATTGTTTATATGCAATGGATACATTTAAAATACTGGACTGAATTCAAATATTCTTTCACCACTAATGTGTCATTTTATAACTGTGTATTTACCCGACTGTCAAAGAAGGGTTATGTTTTTAATATAAGTTATTTTTATACCAGAACTCACGTAAATAGGACCGCGAGGCTAGTATATAAATATATCCACCAGGTATATCCCCAAACTTCGCTGTTCTACGCAGAATTGACCGACCCGGGAACTCCGAACCTTACGATCACTTACAACTTTAATACGAGCCCAAACTTCTACTGCGGAGCCAACGCCAAATTAATTAAATTCCAATATTACTGTAATAAACTGACACACACTTAGATATTATGTCGTTTATATATTCACACCAATATATGCCGATAAGGGTAGGTTAACCACTTTAACAACTACATATATAAATACAATGGTGCAATAGTGCCCGGGATACGGCGATAGGTTCACACCCTATTTCGTCCGGGCCCGGGAAACCCGTGCAGAGCGAAGGCGAACTGGACGTCGGAGGTCGCCTGTCACCCTAGCAGAAGCAGGCCGCGGCGGCGGCGCAAAGTGCGCCTCCCCGTAACCGGGGCTAGATGGGGACATTTTGGTCCCCACAACCCGAAGGGGGCCATCTCGAAAGAGATGGTCCTGGGTCTGTCGGGGTGCGAGAGATATGCTTTTGGCAATCTCACCTCGGGCAACCAAGGACCCAAGATGGCGTGCGTTTTAGTCGGTTCGAGTCCGACATAACCACCTCCACCGGCTCTGTGGGGGTGGTATCCGTGGGGTTTTGCGCACGATAAAAAAATACACCCTATTTCGTGGGACCTAATAAAATCATTGGTGAAATGTGGGTGTTAATTCACCACTGCCTAACCCTCTGGTGATAAATGAGTGATTATATGTATGTACGTATTAGTTGTAGAATGGACTAGAAAGAAATAGTCCCACATTGAAATGACTATTTTAAAGACTAGCCAGAGACATACCGCATTGTGTAAAATGTCCTAGAATAGTTTGTTATTAAATGCTTGCTGACGGCAACAGGCTCGGCCCCTATTACGTAGGATCGAAAATCGTAGTTGATGAAATGTTGATGGTGCACGTCTGCTTACTCCTTCAAGGATTTACAGACGTGAATATACATATTTGACCATTTATTGTTATAGCTAATCGTTTTAACAAATAATGGTCAAACAATCAGAACTATTGACGTCATAATAAGGTTGTCTCGTCATATCCCTCGCATCCCGGCTGACCCAGGGCCATCCCTATCGGTCTAGGCCTCTTCTAATAGTGTTGTACCTATTAATAAATTTAAAAATACAGTAAAGAGCCAACTATGCCAGAAAGGCTATTATAAAATCCAAGAATATTTAAACGATAAACAAGCTTGGAATTGAGCTGTTCGCTCAGCTATGCTGCTCAAGCAAAACATTGTATCTAGACCATAAGTTTTAGGTTAAGTAAGTAAATGTTTTGTAAATAGACCAAAAAAAATGCCCGCTGAGTTTCTTGCCGGAGTCTTCTCAGGTCTGGGCCGCGTTTCGAACCGGTGGTCCATTTACTAGTATTTGTTAGTATTTAATATTTACTTTAGGTTGACGTTTTGTAAGTGCCGATTTAATGGTCTATGCAAAATAAATTATTTTTGAATTTTGAATTTTGAATTTTGAATTTTGTGTACTTGTGTACTTGTGTACAAAGTGGGACACCCCGCGGCGGCTTGTTACATCTCGTTTAGAAGTATTAAGTGAGCTTGTATTATACACGAATTGTATAAATAACCTATAGACTTATAAACAGCTATGTCTTACAGTTCTTAGGATTAGATAACAGGGTATGAAAGTCGAGATTAGACCGCAAATGTTCCAAATTTAGTGTATGAGAATCCCGCTTATGTCTTCGAGGGCAGGCCAATCTCACCTGCAAGCTCATTATACCTGCTGTTTGAAGGACACACTTTACTCGATAGACCTTTTGACTAGTGGACTAACTCATTCAAAAGACATTCAGCTTCGAGGACGTTCTGCTCAGCACTGGACTTTCCTTTGGGGTTGAAATCAAACGTAGTTAGAGATATCGGAATATTTACCATGTATTGGACACTTGAAAAAAAGTGTCCTATATTTCGGTGCTGTTGCAAGCATCATGATCTGAAATATCGGACAGTCGAAACAATACATCCATACTAATATTATAAATACGAAAGTAACTCTGTCTGTCTGTCTATCTATATGTTACGCATTAACCTAAACCATTGAACCGATTTTGTTGAAATTTGGTATAGTGGTAGATTACACCATGACATAGGCTATGTTTGGTCGCGATAACCGACATCCGCGCGGGCGGAGCCGCGGACAAAACCTAGTACCACTATTATATATATATTCCGATATTTCTAATAATAAAGTCGTAATGTTTACATTTTAATTAATAGAACAAAGGAAACGAAAGAACCCATATTATACACTTAGTACACCGTAGATGGCGCTTTATAATTATGTCCTACTATATGTATTTACCTGTAAGATATCTCCTATTTCCGTTTACACAGATCGATGTCTCCAAAGATGTCGGCTGCAAATAATGCAGTGAGAACTTAAAGATACAAAATACGGGATTATGTTAATGTTAAGCTACTTGAGAATTCAAATCCGATCTTGGGGTGTCTGGATTGGGCGCATAGAATTCGGCTGCGTACCTGTTCAGGGAGGTTTGCGCTCAAGGATATTACAGGGCTGTTTATACAGTTTAGGATGTACAGGACGGCCGTTCGGGGCTGGTTCGTGAATTAATTGTGAAGTACCATGTCAGGTTAAAGATTGTTTTAGATTTCTGTTAGAAATTAATACAAGAATACGCTTTGTAGCGGATTTTATTGTGATTTATTTCTTATTTTTGAAATTTGGCCTTATTATTTAAATTACTCAAACTTCAGACAGTATCTTTTAAAGACTTCTATGAATATTAAAATACAAAATTTTGTCTATTTAGGAATCATTGTGATTCTTACATACTCACTAATCATCAGGTGAAGTTTGAAAGCTATTAGAACAGCTATTTTTTATTTGAATGATTTTTTTTTATAGCATTTATTATGCTAACTTTTAAGTTCGAAAAACATTGGAAAAAATTAAATGCTCAAGTGAGATCGATCGAATATTTGGGCGCAGTCATCAAAATTCAATGTTTAAAAATGGTTGAAAAATCATTCATTGTTTCCAACAGTTCGTAAGAATGTTGGTAGATGGCTGCCCCGTCGCCCTTATAGACGGATATAAAGAGAAGGAAAATTTGGAGCAATTTTTTATTTAATAAATTAATGCAAGATTAGTTTTTTACCATGTTTTCTATGCAATTTTTAAATATTCATTCTGGCTATAGATTAGTCTAAAAAGTTACGCTTCGTGTGACTTATTATTTTTTTTATTTTTTTTTTGTTTTTTTTTTAGCCGTGGGGGAAAATCCTTCATGGATGTTATGCCGGACTCCTACCGACTAAAAACCCCCACGGTAACGCCCAGAAGCCTATGGATGGGAGCCCCGGGTAAGCCCTCGTAAGGATGTCCCAGGACTCCCATCAGACCCTTAAAAATGTTACTAATCTTCAGATTCAATCAATCAATTAATTAGTCCATTGCAATCTGCTTCTTGGTATAGGAAACTAAACAAAGATTGCAGCTTAACTAACAAAACAAACATACATGTACACAAAATCATGCAATAAAGTTTAAATTCGTTTGAATCGCTCGATTCAGACTCATTATCATTACGGTAACGCCCCCGGTGATCCAGTGAAATTGAACCGTTCCCGTAATGAGACCGTATTGAGTGCAGGTTCGATGCGATAGCACAAATAAAACGAAACTACCCACATATCTGGACACTTCATATAATCAGCTCTGTTGCTATTGTCCCGGGAACGCTCTGTGTAATTGTTATTATGCATTTATATCCTGGATATCTGTTATGAGAATGATAAAATTTGTACTATTATTCGACTAGGTGGATTGTTTAAACTGAAGATTTATGCCACTTAGTGGAATCTACTACACATATTACATAATAATAATGTAAACTGTATATTTTTAAATAGATGTTTTTTTATAATTATGTATTAAATTGAATTTAAAATGTAAATCTTTGAGAATGCCGTGAGGTGAAACCGGTCAGGTTCAAAAATAGAAATAAGCTCTGTGGAAAAGTTGTATTTCCGTCACATATACCTTTATTAGGACAGAATCATCATTATCACAGCATTACTCCCGGTTACTTGCAAAGCAAGTTACTTTAGAAACTAGAAACCACTCTGCTACTTTTTATCTGGATTCCAATCCAGAAAATAATCGGCTGGTATATCGGCGTACAGGTCAAGTTGGCTTGGACTTAAGGAGGTTTCATACACAGTCCTGTTATCACTTTGTTCCCATTATCTTAATTTATGTTACGTTATACCATTAGTCAAAGAAGAATCAAAGAATCAATTTCATTTATTCAGTTTAGACACTTATTATAGAGCACATATGAACGTCAGAATTTTACAATAATGTCAGTAATCACAGAAAAAATAAATAAAATAAATCATTGGAAAATGATTCTTTCGCTGGATTTCGGTTGGTAGTGAGCCCTAAACGGTCAGCTCCAAGCCCTGAGTTCAGAACTGTCACAGCCAAGATTCACACAACTATTATAATGTTATCAAAACAATTGAACTCAAGACAAATTACTCGCGCAAGTTCTCCCACGACAATCACACAATGCATAATTCTGATTTTCATGTACAAAGCGAGGCATAGTGTAACATGTGTAATGACACAAGTTGTCTTCATCATTGTGAGGCACAGATATTTGCATACAGCCTGGAGCGACGTCGTCTGTGGTTAGTTTGTTTAAACAACTTTCGTTTACTTGCTTGTGTGTGTAAGTTTAATTCTTAGTGTGAATTTGAGATGACACAGTGGGATCTTAGTATACTCAAGCATTATGTTAAGTGAGGTTTTAGAATTGGGTGTATGAAGCCAGCAATAAGCAAGCTATCCTCACCAGCAAGTACATACATCTGCTGATTGACGAACGAGGCTCTGGTGCATCTCTTGCCCCAATCCATATTTATTTGGGGTGAGCACTATTATGTGCTTCTTGCATTCATCTCTGGTTGCAGTCATCTCAACATTCACTGCCTTTTTCGTCATATTATCTTTCTCAAAGTCCAACCATCTCCTCTTATATCCTCTCTTCTTATAGCCATTCACTTCCATAGCTACCGTTTTCCTCATGACATTACTTTCCTCTATACATGACATACGACTTCCTCGTTACTTTTCTGTGATTTTCCGGTAATCCATACTAATATAATAAATGTGAAAGTAACTGTCTGTCTGTATGTTACGCTTTCACGCCTAAACCAGTGGTTTAGGCGTGAAAGAACAGATTTTTATGAAGTTTGGTATAGGGGTAGATTAAACCTTGAGAAAGGACATAGGCTATCTTTTGTCACGATAACCGAGATCCACTTGGGTGGAGCCGCGGTCAAAAGCTAGTTATTATACATAAAACTACACAACAATAACCATATTTACTTAAAAATTACACGTGGAAAACATAATCTTTCCTTGGCAGTCGGGTAATAAATTCACTGAAAAATACCCATATTTTATATTCCCACTAGGTATTTAAAAAGCAGCATTGCTGCGAACGTGGTTATCAACTCGGTATTTATGAATTCAAGTCGCGATCGGCCGCCACCCTTCATCGAGCAAATTAATAACGATTTAATTTGTCGACAACTCGATAAAGCACGGAAATGTTCACTATTGGCACCAATTGGAACCATTTAGTACTTAGTTTTATTTGTAAAGCTTTTAATCGAAGTTGGGACTTTGGAATAAAACTGTTTTTAATTGATTTTGTGTAAATAATTAGGTATACATCCATACTTCCATACTAATATTATAAATGCGAAAGTAACTCTGTCTGTCTGTCTTTATGATACGCTTTCAGGCCTAAACCTCCGAACCGATTTTGATGAAATTTGGCATAGGGGTAGATTGGACCTTGAGAAAGGACATATGCTATGTTTGTTTGCGATAACCGACCTCTACGCGGGTGGAGCCGCGAGCTAAAGATAGTTATAAAGAGATGAATGTTATCAAGAAATGATCGTTATCTTAGGTTATCATCGATATGTAAGTAAGCGTGATTATAATAGGTATATCCCATTTGCATCTCCTTTTCTTTTGTTTCCATTTTTTTCTGTTTTCTGTGGGCATAAGTAACAGTTCCAACTTTCATCTTCACATTCTCCTTCTTTTGGTTTGACCTATACGGCTTTTACTAGAGTGACTATCGTTGGGCTACCTAACACCGAGAGGAAGCCTGCAACAGAGTGACGTGACTTTAGTTTTAGTCTTAGTGGGGCTCCATATATCTACTTACTCATAACTTCATTATAATAGTTATGCCTAAGACTTGTAGGCCCTGCGAGGTCACCAACTGTTTCCTGCTTCCTACAGTCCTACAGTCCCTTTAAGCGGGGCGTGAAAAGGCATCTAATGAGGCCGTCAAGCTGAGTGCCACCACTGCTAACATGGTACATGTTTACGATGGTGACCCTCTTTCCGAGACTTTGGCTTTGCTAATCATCAGGCGAGGTGTCAAGTCAAATAGACGTGTCCTATATAAAAAAAAAACCTTGAAATTTACCCGAAAAAATCCCTATATCAAAATATCCCACATTTCAGTAACCCAATTCCACCAAAATCACCATGACCCCAATAAGAGCTCGAAGTATTAAACGCGTATTAAGATTACCGCTTCTTACGTACAATCATATAGCAATAAATTACTCGCCGCGACACCCAGCGATAACTCGCGAACGACTGCGAATTAGTCGCACAATACTTTACAAATTATATAGATACTGACCACATTTTGAGGTTAAATATATTTTAGGTTAATGTTATTTTTCTTTTGGGGTTACTGATTAATAGTCGATGATACATTCCTTTCGAAGTCAAGGGGTAAATGCAAGTGCAGTATTTTGATGTCTATTTATTATATTTACTATAGGCCGTGCCAGATCGATGATGTGCCAGATTGAGAATAAAGTTTGCAGTAAATATCGTGACATCGCAGATAAAATGCAAGATAGCCGCCTTCGCTGGTGCGGCCACGTCTTGCGGCAACCGCACAGCTACGTGAGTAACAAAATAAATGGCTAGCAATGACACCCCCACCGGGTCCAGGTATAAGAGGTAGGCCCAAGAAGTGCTGGCTTGGCATTGTGGAGGGTGACATGCGTGCAAACGGTCTCACTACCTTGGACGCCCAAGATCGTGGGAAGTAGAGGAGGAAGAGCCGGAAGGCGGACCTGAGCTCCGAGGACACCATGGCCTGGGATGCAATCAGGACTATCATCATTATGTGGATGATGGTGATGATGATCGTACTTTGAGTGGATGATTTGCCATGTGGCGCTTGAGTCAGTTTCGCTACAGTGCGTGTGAAAAATGTTTACAAGGCCTGAGTAACCGGTCCAAACAAAGGTCAACAAATTTGGCATGAGGTATAGCTAACCTTTCATATGACGTTGGCTTGACCCTATAAATTTTGTTAATACATACTAATATTACATTAATAACATGGTAAACCAAACCATGTGTTCTACAGATTTTCAAGAATTTCTCTCTCCGCAGCAAATATTTCCCTATCTATGAATCAGTATTTGAACAGGCATTATTCGACGAAGCTGATTGTGTGTCAGCTCGGTATCATTTGTTTGAAGAGCCTTTCGCGCTTCAGTGGCGCTTCTGATAATTTGATTTATTATATTTGATTGAAAGTAGCAAGAAAATGTTCAAAAGCACTGTAGGTATGTTATAGCTGTTTGATACTCTGCGAATACTATTTTGATATGGCTGTTACGTTTTAATATAACACCTAGCGCCATCTAGTTTAGTTTAGAAAAACTATACTACTCTTCTGAGTTACAGAACCTGCATCGTAATATAAAAATATCTTAATATCCGACTTAAATAACCATGACTTTCTTAACTAGCTGGACCCATTGATTACTGTAAATTTACTGTATTTAATACATCCATACTTAATATTATAAATACGAAAGTAACTCTGTCTGTCTGTCTGTATTTTACGCTTTCACGCCTAAACCACTGAACCGATTTTGATGTAAATTGGTATAGAAATAGGTTAGACCTTGAGGAAGGACATAGGCTATGTTTGGTCGCGATAACCGACAGCCACGCAGGCGGAGCCGCGGGCAAAAGCTAGTATTACATACAAACTTCTAGGAAATGCAATAGACATATTCTTACATCTTTATGCCTATCAACCCGTCTTACTCTAGACACACAAGGCCAGCAATGACGACCAGCCATTTTCTGTCCTCTCATCCTTTCATCTGTGCTACTGTCTTATGTTTTTCTTGACTTTAAAAATATTATGAACGCAAATCCCTATTGTTCTAAACATTTACGTCAACGTCTGTACCTGTGGCAGCAATGAAAAATACGAAAGTATTGCCATTATTGGCCAGTTGTGGACAGCAAACAAAGGGTGGCACATAAAAAGTTTGACAGCTTGTTAGGGCTGGGAGCCACTAATTGGCTTCCTAGGGGACATCCTGGCTCGCGCTGATTGTGTTGTCTATTGTTTGTATTTAAGGGTAGCTGAGCGTGACAGTACTCAAAAAAAATAACGGCCATTTAGTGCTAAACGACTGTATTAATGGAAGGTAGCAACTGCTGGGAAATTTCAGGATCGATTCTTGGTTAAGGCAAAGTGTTAGTAGGTTTGGTTAAGAAAGAAAGTTCTGAGTACTAACTCTGAGAGTCTATGGGTATATGTCTATATCTATCAGGGTTTGTGTTTTTCAAAAAGAGATTATAAAGGTTTTTAAGTCTGACTAGTTTTTTGCGACGGTTAGGACGTATCAAGGAATATTTGTTAGTTACACACGCCGAGTTGGAAGGAAATTTAGCATAGTGATAGATTATTATAAATCAATAGCACCATATCCCCCAATCATATATCCCAACCCTGGAAATAGGTTGGGAACTAGATCTATATTTTTAATTTTATAAAAAAATATATATTTTAGGTAATTGCCGGCAACGTGCGCTACAAGTGGATGTTAAGAATAAATTGAAGGAATTTTTACAGCATGCTAACTATACAAATCGAATACATAGGGAAAAAGAATCTTTTTATACGTATAAGATGGGAAATTTGAATCACATCGGGCGTGTCTCGGTAACCAAATTGACTATTATTATATATTGAAAGACTGCTGGTTCGAGTCCCGCCCGAGAAGATTCTTTTTCCCTATGTATTCGGTTAAGAATAAAATTATAGACTTTTCTAAAAATTCCAGTTGGAAAGTGTCCAAGAACTAATAAAGCACGATCCATACTAATATTATAAATTCGAAAGTATACACTGTCTGTCTGTCCTTCTGTTTGTCTGTATGTTACGCTTTCACGCCTAAACCACTGAACGGATTTTGATGACATTTGGTATAGGGGTAGATTAGACCTTGAGAAAGGACATAGGCTACGTTTGGTCGCGATAACCGACATCCAGAGTGTCATAAATACATATGTAATAATCACAATATCACACTGTTTGTATCGATCCAACTACTTATTTACTAAGAGAGTATCCACAAAAAAGTCCTGCTATGAAAAACCTGGCAGATTTCGTGCGTTACCGCTACAAACATACTACTTAATTCAGACATAAAAATGTCGAAACTTTACAAATAAACTCATGCAAATAACAAATCCACTCAATCTCCTATCCAAAACCACAAATATATATTATTATCCAACTCTACCAAACCAAGCAGATCTAACATCAAAACGTACCGTATATACTAAGAAAGGCCTTACCGGCAGCTATTTAATCTTCGTAATTGCCTCGAAAGCTTATCAAACTTGTTTCAAAGTTTGCTTATTACGATTCAACGTACGAGCCTTGGTAGGCCACTCATGAAATTAAATTACATCGAACGCTGCCGGCTCGCACAAAACTCAGCACTTTTTAAAAGTGGTCAGGTGAATAGGTGGGGGGGTATTGTAATTTGTACCTAGTTAATAATTGCCTCTGGAAAGAAAAACATGTTTTTTTTTATAAAGAATATTAGAACCGAAATTACTAATATTCCCTCTAACCCCTCCAACTAAGCTAAATTGCTTGTGCTAGGAGTGGGTTCACGTCCGTAGTGTAATGGCCAGGATTCGAACCCGGGACTATATCGTAAGGCCTACTCCTTAAGCACTAAGCTACTAGAGCTCGTTGTTTCATAAGAATCCAATAATTACATGAAATATAAATGTACGTGTTATAGACTGCGTAACTCACTTCGGTTTTATTTTTCGAGTCTTTCAGTTCGTTTCAGTACGTTTTGCATTTTTTATTTATTTATCAAATTACATAGTGCAGGTATAAATAAACAGCAATAATTTATGTGGGATTTTATATTAATCTAAAAACATATTATTGGTACGTAGTATTGTTCCATTCTTTTTCATTTAATCAAAAGTAACGAACAAAGCTAGCTGATAAGAGGTCTTAAACATAAAGGCATTAATTATTCAGGTTATGTGTCGTAAATATAATACTCAAGCAATCCAGAACACGAATAGAATAGAGTATGTATATAAATTTCGCATCGTACTAAAATTCTGAAAATCTATATATAACTTTTCTGTGCAATACATACTCTTTGACATTATAGGCAATACATGCTGCAATATTGCTAAGAAAGGCAAAGTTTGCATGCACCGCGCCGCGGCGGGCAAAGTTGCATATCTACACAAATAAACAGAAATGTAGATGAATCAATTGAATGGTTTTTATACTGATGTTGAAAATACCTAATGATGCCAATGTTATTTGATTCAATGAGCTTGGTTTTTGTGATATGATTTCATGTATAACCTATCCAAATATGTAATGTAATGTATGTAATTATTTTATAACTCAAACTTTCAATTAAATACATTTAATAGGACGCAATTTAGAAATATAAAAAATATAAAGTATAAATTAAGTAGGCATAGCAGCACAACAAAATGCCACAGTAAACTTTATACTAGCTGCACTCGTCCGTTTCCGAACGAAAGCTCACGTTCAATAACAGTCGCCAATCATGCGGTATTCGAAATTTAAAAAGGCAAAATGGCCGATCACAACCGTCACTAATTTGACAAGTGACATCACTTTTTTTGTTCAGTGTGAGGTAGTTGCACAAATTATTAACGAAGTTTTATAAATGATTTAAAAATCTCATTACAAAGTATGCTTTGTGTACATTGTACAACAGACAAATAAAAGGTATCGTTTTTTATTTCAGTACTTTCACATACTTCTCAGACCAAATAATTATATTAAATCTAAGCTATCTTTTAAATGCTAAATCACTTATACTTGCCTACATTTCAGTAAAGTTTTGAATTATAATCTAAACTCCAGTATATATTGTACATTTTTTAAATATAACCAAATATCACAATGAATATTTATTTTTACATTTTTTGTATAGAGATGGCCGAAGGGGAAAATCGAACACATAGGGAAAATAATTTTCTCGGGCGGGACTCGAACCTGCGATCTTTTCCATAAAGGGGGAATGCCTTGACCAACTCACCTACCGAGACACGCCCGATGTGATTCAAATTTCCCTTTTCGTCTTTAAGGCGACCTAAACCTAACCTAAAGTTTGAACCATTCTAACACTTGAAGGAATTTTTACAGCATTAAGTATGCTAACTATACAAATCAAATACATAGGGAAAAATAATCTTCTCGGGCGGGACTCGAACCCGCAGTCTTTCCCTTACAGGGGGAATGCCTGACCAATTCGGCTACCGAGACACGCCCGATATGATTCAAATTTCCCATCTTATACGTCTTTAAGGGGACGTGGCGTCATCTACCGATTTTCTTACGAACAATTACGAACACTTGGTTAAACAACTACTTAATATTATCCAGTCATAGCGATCAAAACGGCCACACCACACAGGTTATATGGGTGAATTTCTCAAACGTAAAATTTTCGCGGCGTGACTGAAAATCATACCTTAAAGTTAACATATAGTAATGATTATTTTTTGTAAGAAAGATATCGTTTTGCTCTATATGCACGTATAAATTATATTATTGAAAATATTTTTGTGAGTGTTTAAAAAATGTATTTTCACCTAAATTCTAAGCTTGGTGGCGCGTCCACAACCTGTTTTCTTGGGAATGATCACAGTTTAATCAAAACTTCATTAGTTTACTGAGTATACTTAATCATAATTCGATTCGGCATTATTTTAGCTATCTTCGATAATGTCATTCGTACTATTTAGTACTATACTTTATCTTAAAAATAATTTATAAGATGCGTCCGCGGCAAATCTAAAATTTTGGTGGGATTTATAAAAACATCGAAGGAGTCGTATTGAAAGTACCTATAAGGACGACACTATCATCATTGGAAACGTTCAGTTGGGTGTTAATGAGCACCAGTGCCAGTTGTCCCCAGTCCCGTAACGTTTTTCTGCCAAACACGTAAGTAGGTCGTTTCATAATTCTCTGACAAAAATATTGTAATTTTTGTGTTGATTATTAAAACTGTTTTATTCTCATTGTATGTTTTAATATTTAAGTATAGTGTACAGGTTCAGTATGTGTATTAAATTTTGGTAATGTAACCACTATATTCTAAATAGTATTTTTTTAAATAATTTTTTTAGACGTGAAACTAATTTTGGTGGAGCAATTTTGGTGAATTTGGTGTGGTTTTACTAATCATCAAAATTGTATATTTACGCCAAAATTTGTTTTCATGGTTATTTGATTAAGCTCCTACGTAGTCCGACGGGCTATACCCTGGGCAATGGAGAAAGCACCGCCTCTCTCCCTAGGTGGGAAAGAGGTTGTTGGCTGTTGAGGGTTTTTTTTTTTTTTTTATTTATTTATTTATTCGGAGGACCAACAGTCATAACAAAGGTATAGTGACTAAAATTAGTTACATACAGCCAATTACAGGTTCTCACTGATACAATTCAGAGTTTGTTCATAATGTGGACTTAAATTATATCACTTTATGGAACTAGAATGATAGGTGATAAAAGTGGATCATTGCAAACTCCACGTGAATCATAGTGCAATAAATTGAACATATATCTCTAACATAATTATCTAAATTAAAAATTGTTGAAAGAATTCTAGGCTAAGCAACCTCCTGACAGATGCTATACTTGCGTTAAATATGTCAAAGTTATGCTGCAAGCTTGCCGCGTTAATCGTGTAACAAGCTCTACACAAAAATGTATTTTGGCGGTAATTGGATGGCGCAATTGATACGTACAGGGGCATTAGGTGACGTAGGATTTTAGCAGGTGTATTGATGTTGATTCTAGCCAGAAGGTGAGGGCTGTCGACTCTGCTGCATATAATTTTTTGAAGAAACATTACGTCCGCAATTTTCCGCCGATGTGTTAATGGGAGGAGGTGGAATCTGGCACACAGTTTATGGTAATCATCAGACTTGTACACTACTTTAGCGCGATAGCAAAGGTACCTAATGAACTTTCTCTGAATACCTTCCAGTCTATCAACGTATATATCATATCTAGGATTCCAGACCTCAGACCCGTATTCCAATACACTTCGAACATACGTGCAGTACAGTATTTTGATGGTCTTAACTTCCCTAAAGCTGTTCGAAGTACGCATAATGAAACCTAAGGCTCGAGATGCCTTTTTGGCTATACTATCAATATGTTCGTCGAAGATAAGCTTCGAGTTGTACACAACACCTAGATCACGTATCTTATCGCATTTAATTAACTTTTGTCCTTTCAAAAAATATTCGGAGGCAAAAATTTGGTGATTTCGAGTGAAAGTGACTACGGAGCATTTTGAGGGGTTGAGATCCAATCTATTTTTGGTGCAGTAGCTGTCGAGCCTCACTAGATCGGCTTGAAGTGCTTCAACGTCTGCCTGAGACGAAACAGAGGTTGTTCGGAAGCTTTCCTAATTTTCTCTCAGATTAACCATTAGCATATGAACTACCCATACAGCAGACAGGCGAGTAGTTGGGTGAAGTCAGCTGATGCCGCAGTAGGGACAGGCCGGTGTGGTGGAGCATCGTGCGCTCTTTCCGTCACCTGCTTATACTGGTGTGAAAGGCAGCCTCACTCTTTACTACCAAGCCTACACCGTTAAAACCTGCCCACCCTTCTTCCCTCCTCTCCACTGTCAACATCATTTGGCTTTTCTTCCTCTGCTTTCTCACTTACATGAAAGCTACCGTGGATGCAAGAGTGCCTCGTGCAATCTTTTGCACGTGAATCCACGCAACAAAGCGATGACGTCGAAGATGTGGGGACACTCAACTCCTGCTTATGTTGCTCCAGCAGCTAGCACTTTGCTACAGTGTAAAAGGTACTCAATCTTCTCCACCGAAGGCTTCTGACCTCTACCGTCCTCAAGCTCCTCACATGTTGCACCAATCTATCGGCGTCCACCACCGATATTAACAGCATACATGGGCAGTTATGGAGTGATTGTCTGACGCTATCCGACCAAAATACCACGCTGATTGGGAATGGACTAAGGACCGATCCTAGATGTACCCCGACAGTGATAAGGAAGATTCTGATATTGCCAACAGCGAACAACGGAATCAGAATCGTGGTACAGGTCCCGGATGGTGTAAACCTCTGGAACCCTTTTGAACCGCAATGCCCATCAGCTCACCGCGTGAGAAACTTAGTTGAAGGACTCTTGTAAGTTCAGAAATAGACATCACACTACCAACTTGTCTTGTCACTACCAAGTGTCCATGGCCTATCTTCCGTCCACCCTTAGGCATACCGAGTACCACCTCTCCCACTTTGAGAATAACTGCCTAAATCTTTTTCCAGCAATCTTGAATAAGTTCGTCGATAATATTGGCGCCATTAGAGTAAAATATAATCCTTGCTTCTAAACAATCAAATGTTTTGCTTTTATACTGATACTACTAAGAACTAAAATGGTTTTGCCATATAAAAATGAAGTTGGTGATAAAAGGGTGAAAATTAAGGGTTATATGTACCTATTAAGTGCCAAATTCTAAAAAAAAAACAAAGAAATAGTATAAGTAACAATAAATAAAAAATAAAAATAAGTTGATACGCAATTTTGGTGTTAGACACCAATTTCGGTGTATTGGGAATTCAGGTGTATAAAATAAACAAGTAGTTCCCAGGGTTAATTGACTATCCAAGTAAAATAGGCATCTAAATAGGTATTTCTAGCTAAATATTGAAAGAGATTACCGAAATACCTAGAAATAAAAAAAATCACCAAAATTAGCTAAAAATTCATAGATGTTGAAATTCACCCATATAATAATCAATAACAGCATTCAGCTTAACAGGTTAGCAATCATCAAATCAGTGATTCCGTCATCGAATCATCGCACATCGCAGGCAGGTGGGCTCTCAATATGCAAATGGTTCTGCCACGGGAGCCTAACTGGCTATTGTTGGAATGGCCTGTATCGGTATAAGCGGGTTAGAGGTGCCTACCTAACGATATGTGGAAGTTGTAGTAAGCCTGTACGGTTACTGAGATATACGAAGCTAACCAAAGCATTTTGTTGTTAAGTGTTGAAATAAAAGTATTTCTAAAGATGTCTACACACCAAAGCCGGCGGTCCACCGGCACGAACCCAGTGGCCTTATTTTACCGGTTTACTCAGCAAAATTGTTAAAATAAGGCAGCCGCCGGCTTTGGTGTATAGACTGCCTTTAGGATTCTTTTAAGTATTTTATGTTATTACAATACTTATAATTATTTGGTATGGTAAACTTAGTTTTAAGCAGAATTTTATGACAAAAAGCTGTAGTAGTGCTACACAATTTAGAATAAATACTTTGACTATGAACTTATTTTGATACTAAGAATATTATATCCGATATATTTCGGAATATTATAACCGAAATTACTGATATTCACCCCAAACCCTCCAGCTAAGCTAAATTACTCGTGGGGGGATTGGGTCCACGTTGGTAATGTAATAGCCAGAATTCAAACTAGGGAACTCTCGATCGTAAGGCCAACTCCGTCACCACTAAGCTACCGATGCTTATGAATTCGGCAGACGGAAGCACTCGAAACCGGTGGGCTTGCATGAAACGATTTAATGACGGTAAAGGTAACTTGTGAAGTTTGTATGTATACAATCAGATGTCGGACTGTTTATTCTGCCTGCCCCGGGAGATAAAAAGGCGTGATACATACACACATAAGTATGTGTATAGATGTAAAATACTCTATAGCCGAACAAATACTGTAACTTATTAACCTCTATAACCTGGCACTAAAATGTATAACATCACTGTAGCTATCACTATACGTCTGCCTATCCCCTCCAAGATATACAACCGTGAATATACAGTAGAACACTCGGCGTAAGACAAAGTTAACCACTAGCATTAACTCACGACTTTTGACCAGTGACGTCACTCGAGCAGGCTACAAGCTATTCCCTCTAGATACAGCAATTGTGCAAAATACTCGCCAGTATTCGAACAAATTTATAGAGTGGAGCTCTCGGACGGACGGACGGACAAAAGATACATTTACATAACAAATTGAAGGGCTACGAATGTGCTACGCTGATCCACCGTTACGTAGATGCGCTACGAAACTCATGGCCGGTTCGTAGCTGATATTATAATGTATGAATGTCGGCAGGCTTTCATTTCGGGAAAGTATTTTTAGAGTGTTTAGTTCAGCAATCAAAATATATGTACCCGACTACTGCAAAGCTAAAAAGGAGGGTCATGTGTTTGAGGTTTGCGCGTTGTGCACCAGCAGTTAAAATAACTCTTTTTAAAGCTTCCTGCCAGTCCATGTACACGTGTACTCTGTGGGTTCACTATACGCAAAGCACAGTACAACAATACCTTCAGAATGTTGTTGGGGCTCCCACGTTACTGCAGTGCGTCAGGAATGTTTGCCGAAGCGCGCACTGATAGTTTTAGCACCATCCTGCGAAAGAGGATATCATCTATGATGCTCAAGGTGCGTGGGAGCGTCAACAGTAATCTGAAGGTCATCAGCGAAAAGCCGTGTTGCGCTGTCATGGCGCATTGGGTGCATATACATATGCATGTGTCCAGTGCTTCAGGTAGGTGCGGCCGGTATATGAATTGATTTATTTATTATTTATTTTGTGATTTGTGTTTCATTTTGTTACTAACATAGCTTTCAAGTGTATATCCCACGTTCAAAGTTTTAAGTCATAAAACGAGCTGTAAGAGATGAGCTGTAAGTTTAGAATCAGAGGAAGAAAGTCTCATACCTTAGTCGCCTTATTCTGTTTTTCAGAGAACCTCCTCTTCTTCCCACATTTCGCCAAGTATGATTTCCCCGTAATAGGGGCTGTACAACGGGCAATTTGTTCTGTCACTCATTTTTATTAAGAATGTTAAAACTGTTTATTGATAGCACTCTGTGAAACTTGCTACACATCCTTACTAATATTATAAATGCGAAAGTAACTCTGTCTGTCTGTCTGTCTGTCTGTCTGTCTGTCTGTCTGTATGTTACGCTTTCACGCCTCAACTACTGAACCGATTTTGATGAAATTTGGTAGATTAGACCTTGAGAAAGGACATAGGCTATGTTTGGTCGCGATAACCGATATCCACGCGGGCGAAGCCGCGGGCAAAGGCTAGTATTGAATAAATAACAGTTACTAGTCAAAACTATTTTATATCTTAACACGACCTGTTTTACCTCACGACATTCACAAAGGCTTACAACGACGGTTTTAAGGTACTATTTCTAAATATTTCAACATTTAAACATTTAAAATGTAGGTAGTTTTAAAATTGTAAATACCAACTTCAACTTTTTTCCCCATATTTGGGGAAATTATTAACAGCAAAATGCAGAAAATAAACTGAATAAAACATTTTAAATCGGTAGAAGAAACAAATTTTACGAAATCACATCATTACGCATGGCTGGTAATGCATTTTACAAAGTATTTCTACCAAACACATTATCCCTCCCCCAATTTATTCCAATTTTAATGGAACTGAGCGATACATTAATAAAATACCCCTCTTAACAAATGTCCGCCATGTTTGCTCATGGCGGATAAGAATTTAGTATCTATATAAATATTAATAAAAGAGCATTTGTCTATATATTACAATAGAAAACTGTTTTACTTGAGGCTTGATGGAGCCCAGTGATTTATTTATCGGTATAAGGGGAATTTTGATGAAGGAATAGTTTGGTTGGATGGTGACGTCATACTAGGTCTGACGTCACCACCTTTATTTCTGTACCCAGCAGGCTAGTAAACGACATTTGTTCACGTCAAATCTACCAGTAAAAGGGTAATAGATAAAGCGGAATAGACACAAGAACCTGCGCTACTAGTATTCAGAAAACTGTTAACATGGTAGGAGCTAAAGGTAAAGTCTCGGAAAGAAGGTCAGTTTACGACGGTGACCCTCTTTCCGAGACTTTACCTATAGCTTACCATCAGGCGAGGTGACGTGTACTTTATAAAAAAAAAAGAAAGTGATGGACTGCTTGCACGGATAGTCTGTTGTCAGATGATCTGTATCAGATGTCCGTTGTTTCACAGAAAATTTCGAAGTTCAGCCAAATCCGCAATTGGACTTGTAAAGTGAAACTCAGACTCCAAAGTTGAAAAACTTTGGATGCGACTGAAATTAACGCTAGGATAAAGAAGAAGAAACTTGTGAAGAATGTAAAGATGTCTCTGCCTACGCCGGAGGGACATGGGCGTGATAATACTTATGAATATTTGTAATTGTATTGAAACGGGCTTCAGGGTAAGAGAAAACTCATGACAATTAGGACCAGCCGATAAAAAAACAATATGTTATTGGTTCATAGTAAAACACTCGCCGGCATATTTACCATGTTTCCTATATTTTTCCGAGGATCCTTAAGAAAAATATATAAAAAATAAAAAATTTAAGGAACATGGTAAATATCCCGGCGAGGGTATTACTATGAATGTTAATGACCATGTCAATCTCAAATCATACAATATGTTATTGAAATTAAAGTTATTCAATGACGAAATGACAAAACAAATACAATGTCATTGAATCAGCCTATTTGTCTACTACAAACATAATATATTCGTTTCAATTAGTCAGTGTATTAAATTTGAATAGATACAGCACGGATTACTAAAATCAAATTGTACAATTTTACAATCGAGTTATCACTGAATGCAATAAAACAATTGTGTGTAGGGACATGCATTTTTAGCGCCAATGGGGCAGATTTATTTTTTGATGATGGACCGATTTGTAATTAACTGTAACTAAATACAAATAAATTTTTCACTGCTTACCACCAATACTCCAGTTCCACCGTGGCTTGCAACAGCGCCGACATATTGGATACTCGAAAAATTACATGAATATCCCGATATATCTAATCTATATATTAATATGTGAAGCGAAAACTTTGGATCCCTTTTTACGAAAATTGCGGGCACGTAGGGCGAGATTTGGCATATTGATAGTTTATACCGAATATTTTTTTAAATAATGCATTAAAATACCTTGTTATTGTTAAAATAAACGTTACGTACACTAAAGCCATCTCTCACACACACATATGCATTCCACTTACGTCTTCATACAGGTATTTTTTTTTAGGCTTAGGTAAACATTACAATTTTTTTTGTTCTTTTATTTCCTTTCGGAACAGGCTAAGGTACTATGACCATGCTGCCTTGTCATCAGTTTTATTTATTTTCTTAGAAATGATTGTTGATGATTATAATGATGATGAGTTGAGGACGTTAATGATGATGATAATGATGATGAAGATGATAACGGTGAATGATGATTGATGCCTTAGTAAAGTTGCGGGGACTTTACTGAAAGCTCCCTGGGGAGATTTGGATTGAACACGTAAAGTCACAATTCACTGTAATATGCCACTTTCTTACACGCGTGTGCGTTATCCAAGGCGTTATGGCTAAAAATCTACCATTTTTATACATAAAAACTCGAATTCACAACAATTTCGGAAAATAAAATATTACCGCGATGCGTCTACGCTTTCCCGCCAAAACTCCTCCGTAAACATTACAAGCTTAAAAAGTTCACAGCTGACGGATAAAAAAAAAACTAAAAAAATTGCAAGGTGGTTTTAACTTAATTAATAGGTGACTTTGTACCTCTTTTTATAAAAATTATATAATTTCGCAAACCTTCTTTTGTTTTTGAGTCTGTTGTCAACTTTTACTCACGTTTCGGGATTTTGGCGCGAATACGAACAAGGATGCATTTTTTTCGTGTTAATTTTTTTAGGCTTAGGTCATAGTTCTACGAAAAAAAAATGTAAATAGAAATAAGGTTTTAAATTAATATTATTATTGATAAATTCAATAAATTAATAGGTGAAGCGAAAACTTTGTACCTCTTTTTACGAAAATTGAGCGGACGGAGAATACAAATTTTCCCACATCTGTTTTGTTAGTCTGTGGTCAACTTGAGATTTATTATAATTATTATTTGTCTATAGTCTTATATACTGAAATCCGGCTCTTTGTGTAAGAAAATCTCATTATAGGAATATGAAAACTATAATAAGGTTCGCAGGTTGTGCCCGGTTAATGGCAATAGGCTCGCCACCTATTACATTGGGACCTAAACATAAACTGGCGAAATGTGGGTGCTAGCACCTCTGCCTACCCCTTCGGGGAATACAGGCGTGAGTTTATGTTATGTTATGTAATAATGTTCAAACTTATAATTTTTAAACTAATTATGGTCGAGTTTCGACCACCGGGCGACCACTAGTAATAGTAGTACTAGTAGTAATCTAGGATATACCTAATACAATTAAAACTTTGCCTAACGTGTTATGTGTTCTATAATGCAGTTATAAATATCTATAGTTGCTTTTTTTTGCAAATACATAGCAAATATATACACCAATGCAAACGGAGATATTATGCAGACAATATTTACACTGAGTGGGAATCAAACCCATGTCCTCTAATATATGAGTCGATCGCTCTATTACTATACGAGACAAGTCGTCAAAAGTTGTATAAAGCCAATGACTGTTATTTTTGATACTGCATTCTATGTGAATACATTTCAGTTCAAAGGCAATTAAGATGGAACCCTTTTCACTGAAATTTCACTGAAAAATCATCTTAAGCCTTTAATATGATTTTTTATAAAAAGTCGTCACAAAATTGTTCACCTTTATTTTAGTAATCTACTGTCATTATAACCGAATGGCGTATTAGCTCAAAACCATATTCGTTTTTAAAGAAAATTTAAACCTTCTCATTGCTTCATCCATTTATTTTTTCACTTGGATTTTCCGCTGACTGGTGCTGCGAGGGTTGTAATCCGAGGGCCCTAGCTAGGGGCCCTTCGGTCACCCTGTCACTGGCCCATTACACGCGTCACCTCACTTACTGTAAGGGTTTCTGATTGGCCTCACAGTTTTTTGAACAATTTATTTAGTTATTAGCTTGAAATATGGGTGAGTTGCAAGTTTTCTGGATCTGCCAACGAGTAGTGAATGAAAGTAGGTATGTTAAATTAGAAGCAAAGGAAGAAATTTAATTTAATTTTAATTTATTTATTTACCTCAAATCACAAGATTCATATCTGGTTAATAACAATATAACTTAGAACTAGTGTTATTATTCAATGAAATTAGCGTCATAATTTAAATTACAATACAAAAGTAAATATTACCTACATTTAAAATTGCGATAAAACAAATGAAGACAAAATAAAATTAAATTATAAATTAAATTAAAAAGCGTCATAATCTAACTTAAAATACATAAGAAAATATTATTTTAAATTGAGAAAAAATCACATAAAATCAAATAAAAATGTAAAGCTACAAAAACAAAAAGACAATTGCAGAGAAAATAAAGCAACTCAACTCACGATTGAGTGTCTGAGGCAGGACATATAAAATGTCTGAAGGTGGAACATATCATGTAGGGAAACCGGTAGGTTTGATGAAGTACTGTGGAATACCCGCTTTCCCCGAGAACCTGTGCAGAAGGTTGAAGGTGAATGTGGTGATGAAATTGAAAATAATAATATGACATCCACTGTACTTTGACCACCGATGAGGAGAGAAATAATCCGTACTAAACATGTAAGACTTATTATGCATGAAAAAATAAGAATCCAGGTAAAATTCACCTATAAAACAGTTTTTTCCCAAAACTATTGGAGCATAAATCCACTACTTTGTAACAAAAGGGCCTTCTTTTTAAATTGTCCCCAAACTAGGTTTGCTTCTCTCGAGCGTAACGATTCAGTTATCAATTCCCTATATCGGGAGATGAGTTTCTATAATGATGGCAATAGGGAACTCGCCATGTATCTAAAGATTGACGTGTGGGATAATTCATGAGTTGTTGCAATAATACGTAAAAGTTTTTTGGACGACTTAAGCCCAGTTAGGTGGGTTACTTATAAATGCGTGAAACATATAATTGGCGATTTGCCTTTGTGACCTGTGTATTAACCCGAATGGACGGAATGTACAAAATTTGCATCTCAGCCTTAACCTCAATTGACACTATGAAACTGGGGTTCCGCTTTTCTGTTCTTGAGACAGAAGAGACTCCTTTCCCCACGGCTAGCGACTGTTGTCTGACCTTCTAACTTCAAAAAAAGCATTCACAAAAATCTAATCCGATAATCACACAGATGTAGCGCAGTGCAGTTGACTTGCGACCGAACATTTTAATGGGGCCTAATACATCCAATATGAGTAATATTCTGTAATGCCTACTATATCAACACAATCAAGGATAAGATAGTGGTACTATAAATTAAATCGCTTCAATCTCTTCACACAGACCTCGTCCCATCTTAAGACGGTCATTTGGCCGTAATAATCGTCCAGTGTGCACGTGAAAGAAATAGACAGGGTGTGCAATAGTTTATCGCCCCTTTATTATCCCCCTGCCGGTAATTGGACGACGCCTTCGCAACTAGTCAAGTGTTGGGGCGTACACGAAACTGATTTGATGGATTCGTGATTGTAAGATGGTTAATTTGAGTGTAATGAGATTGTGTTTTGGTGGTAATGTTGCATTACATTTTGTTTTAGGGCAAATAGCACTAGGTTACATTGTAATATATTTTAGGGACATGGGTAACTTTGAAATCGACCTGAATACCTGTTTTTTTTTGCATTATTTACAAAAGCTAAATGAAACGGTAATTTCATAAAAGGAACATCACTTCAAAAAAAAAACTAAAGTTTTTTTTGTCCCAATCGATTTTATTTTTATGCCAAATGTGTTATGTACCTGGAGTACTACTAGGGGTTTTCGGCTTCGGGAGCACTCCCCTTACACCTGGTATATGAGGCTCTTAATTCTTTCTCACTTTGGTTTAAATTATTATTGTAATCCAATACATCAGGAAAAATGAATCTTCTCGGGTGGGTCTAGTTAGTGAAGGCATTCCCGGGTTCGAGTCCCGCCCGCGAAGGTTTATTTTCCTGATATATTTGATTTGTATAGTTAGCATACTTAATGCTATAAAATTCTTTCAAATATTATTGTAATGTTTGATAAGTGATGATGATGTTGAACTAACCAATAGTCCCAGTGATTAACGGATTGGTTCTGGTGCAAGCTTCCCTCGGGGATTCTGATCAGACGTCAGCCGTTGCTAGCAAAGTCAAAATTAACCAGATACTCTTATTGAGGAGAAGGAGACTGGATAGAGGACTCTTTTGTCCGCACTTAGCCTCTCACTCAGTCTTTGGGCCATTTTTTTTAATTTTTTTTTAAAGAATATTAGAACTGAAGTTACTAATATTCCCTCTAACCTCTCCAACTAAGCCAAATTGCTTGTGGCAGGAGTGTGTTCAAGTCGGTAGTTTAATGGCCAGGATCGAACCCGGGACCTCTCGATCGTAAGGCAGACTCCTTAACCACTAGCTACCGACGCTTGTTCGTGAGACAGGGTTTCAAGTCTAATCTTTGATTGCAAACGGGATTGGCGCTCGAATGAAAAAGAGAAATATTATACACAAAATTGTTTCAGTGACTCATTCCTATGCCGCACCACTAAGACCTGGAACTCCCTGCCAGCTCACGTGTTTCCTTCTTCCTACAGTCCCGGGTCCTTTAAGCGGGGCGTGAAAAGGCATCTGATGAGGCCGTCAAGTTGAGTGCCACCACTGTTAACATGGTACATGTTTACGATGGTGACCCTCTTTCCGAGACTTTACCTTTACCTTACCATTAGGCGAGGTGAAGTCAAATTGACGTGTCCTTTATAAAAAAATTAAAAATTTAAAAAAACCCCGTCACAAAACACACCAAAAAGTTGAAAAAAAATGAATAAATTTTAATTCAACGGTTGCCATGTCGGGGGACCGTAACTGGTTAAGTACTCCTTTATATCGTAAGGTCCCCCGACATGGCAACCGTTGAATTAAAATTTATTCATTTATTTTCAACTTTTTGGTGTTTTTTGTGACGGGGGTTTTTTAAATTTTTAATTTAGTTTTTATTTTATACTTTTTAAAGTGATCTACTAGTCAAGCTCTTTCATTTGATACCCATATTGAGGGAATTCTAAAGAAATGTGTATTCCAACATGTTGTGGCGGCGGCCATCTTGGACTGATTTTTTTCAAGCATAGCTAAGAACACTCCCGACTAATATACCTTTCAAACAAAAAAAACTAAATCCAAATCGGTTACGGATGAACCGACACGTCAAACTTATAACACCCCGTCGTTTTTGCGTCGGGGGTTAAAAAGAAAAATATAAGCCTTCTTCTGCAACTTACTATATAACATTTTTGCAACAAACCCTCTGGTCTCCTAAAATTCGTTCCCTTGAATAAAAGTTATAGATTCACCTACATGGCCAGTGCCCATTGTTCCCTTGGCAGGATACGAGTTAACATCTTTGATTCTGTCTTTCTAAGGCAGTTCAGTAACATAAAAACTACTTAGTACTGCTTGAAACTTACGCGAATATCACTCGCTGAAATAAAACATAGCCGGAAATTCAGGCTGAAAGTAAATAATACCAAATAAATCGCGAGACATACATAACTACTTGTTCCGTAACTTACACGAAGCAGTAGTACTTGCGTATCAATCAGGCGTCGTGTTTAATTCAATCTAAGTCGGGTCTCGGTCGGGTTACAACACTACACGGGTTGTTTGCTCTGCACGCGTCGCGCCGAGGCGGGACCGACGACGGTACAGTGACATCGTCTCGGCTTTTGTATCATTGTTGGGAATTCTGAACGAGTTACCAGACAGTTTTGTATCTAATGGCGGCGTATCAATTATGGACTTTTAAGTTGGGGATTTTAAACGTTATTTTTTGTACCTGCTGAAACTGATGTAGGTATAGCGATGCTTTTGTTACTCGTAATATCATCTTTTCGGGGACACCGCTGTCCCGCCTCCCGAGGAAGGCCAGACCGTAAGGGATGGCCCTGGGTCAGCCGGGGTGCGAGGGATATGTCGAAGACAACCACAGCCTAGCACCAGGACCCTCAGTCGGCGTGCGGTCTTAGTCGGTTTGAATGTAGCAGATAGCCCAAGATGGGGGTAGTTACTTCGTTCTCAACCCAACTAAAACCATGCCCAGTTGCTTAAGGAAGGAATATCCCTCGCACCTCGGTTGACCAAAGATCATCTCCGATAAGGAAACGAGGGGAATTAAACGATGTGATAACCACAGTGTTCCCATTTTGCTCCCGGAAGGGGTGCTCTCCGAAGTACCCTTCCCCGGAGATCACCTGCGTTAGCCGGTACGAGAGGTTCTCTTGTTGAGTGTCTAACCAGTCTCATATGAGTAATAGAAATGGGACAGAAAACGTAGACTCGACATAGAGGTAATAGAAGCGAGATAAGGTTTTTGGCTCGACATAACGGGACTCGACATAAAGGGAACCATTCGTCTTACCATCACTGCTACGGCGCGGCGTACACTGCACTCAGTCACCCAAATTAGGACAAGGCCCCTCTTGTGCGCTGCGCTGCTTTTCGTTGCGTCGATTAAGGTCATTCTTAGAAATTTGTAATCAAATAAAATTATAGCAAAGAGAGACATTCTCTTAAAGGAGAATGCCCACTTTTCAATGGACCGCCGTTTCGTAACAAATAATTTTGTATGACGGTGAAACTCGGATATAATATTGGATTGATATCGTACTTTTATAGGAAATAAAAAATATTCTGTTATTTTGTGGGGTTTTCTCTCATTCTTCGTTTTGCTGCTCAAATTAGAGGTTAGTTTTGAAGCAAAGGTCTATCAATCCGTCAAATCTATTTTGTCCAAAAGTGCTAATCGTTACATGGATGGACATAGATTTAATTCAAATAAGATAGAACTAATAGTTCCAACACACTTATAAATAACCCTGATGTAATACCTACCTAGATACCTACACATCAATGTATAAATTATAACTCTATTTGATGCATGGTCGCGCCACCGTTTATCTAGTAGCGATTAAACCTTGTCAACCTATCGCTTGCACTTGTGTGAAAGTCATAGACATAATTTGGACCCGGTAGGTAGCACTGCAATCATTTTATAGGACTGTGGCGTGCGAAGCCGGGTGGGTCAGCTAGTACTTAGGTTATGCTAAATGTACAGGTTTGTATGGGAAGTACAAAATGAAATTGCTAGAATATTTTTGAACTAGTTTTATTAATCTATGATGTCTATATCATCATCCTCATATTCGTAAAGTATGTTGTCCAAAAACGCAGCTGGCGGTTCTATGGATCTAAATCGAGCCCAACTTAGATACCACAATATGGTCATAATGTGGGCACAGCATCCCACCGTACGAAAGCCTACCAAACAATTACAGTAATATCCAGCAATATCTGTTACTGTGTTACAAGTAGCCCTGTTAATCAATAAGTAGGAATAATATATTTTGCCACTAACATGGCGTGACTTAATTCTACCCCTAACCAAATACTTATCAGTTCCTAAAACTAATGGTAAGTCATCTTCAATTTCATTTGCAATTTCTATTTCATATTTACCGTTCCTACGGACATGCTCCCCATAGTACGACCGAGCCTGTTTTACTTGATATGAGCCCAGAGCTACTACCATAAGGTCATATAAGGACAGTTGTGGGAATGAATTTATATGTGGATGCTCGGCATCTATAGCTTCAAACATAGCTCTCCTTCTATTAATGTTCCCATTTTTAACATATTCTCCCAAATAATTTCTTGTATTTAACTTCTCTTTAGCTATTTCTAAGAATAGTCGAGCATCCGGCCGGTCTTCTATTGGTGCATGAAACTTATTTAAAAGTGCACATGCTATATTAAAATCTAACATGAGGTGTGTAGATGCGCGATTAAAGTAATCTTGACGGAATAATTTAAAATCCCGTTTAATACGCCCATTTACAATTTCAACCACCCATCGACACATTGTGACGCATCTTGATAGGTTTGCCTGCTCTGTGGTTAATTGACTTTCGCCTTCCTGAAGGGACTCGGGCATGTAGGGTTTATAACCATATGTGCGCAATTCACCAAGCACATCTCTGAAGCCCCTATCTAAAATGAAGACATCTCCACTCCTGAAATAATTTCTTAATGGAGCCGTTTCATTGCAGAATTCTGCGGACATAATGTCTGAATCACTTTTGGTTGCTGGGAAGGGGCCAAGGGATTGCAAAATGAACCCGTCACAACAGACAAACAAAAATGGTTTCACTAAATGTACATGTTTATGTAGGCTATAACTTTTTTTCTGATACGAGTAATTGCTGCTGCTTTGGACATATATATAAGTACCATCACATATGACAATGGCTGGTTTATTTGGTGGTGGCATATCTGGATTTCCAAATAAACCTTCTGGAATGATTTTATTTCTAGCTGCCACATCATGGATCGACATATGACCAAGCCCTAAATATAAAGGTACAAATGTATCTCCCAAACAATTCCTAGCTTTAGACATGTACCTTTCTAAAGTGCTTCTAGGAAGTCTAAATAATGAAGATAGGCGCTCATTACTCTCACCTGTTCTCAGTTTCACAAGCATAACACTTAAGGCGACATCTGGACATGAAACTTCCCGTTTCAACTGCGGTACATGTGATAACAACTGATGAAACTGTTCAGGATTAACACCTAACCAATAATGACAGAGGTGTGGATTCATTTCTCTAATATTAGAGAAATCTATCTGTCTACGACTAGCTCTATCCATAATCGTCATCATCTCATCCATTTGGCTCCCAGTAAAATCATTATGAGAAAACTGTAATTCACCCCAAATTCCCATATTGAGGTGATGCCTACATATTCGGGCACTAGCTGGTACATACAATTTATGCTCTAACAATAACATTTCCTTAATAATAGTTGGCACCAACAAACGTTCTGGATTTTCACATTCATTAAAAATACAATTCCGTGATGATGCGGCAGCCCTTTTGTACAGATTTGAAGTTATTTTAGGAATATGTACAACATTTGGAACATGGCACACTTGATATGTGGGTTGTGGTGGTGGTGTAGGTATAGGCCTTAATGAAGTAGCAGATTGTGAAACTGTTGCACTGTCCAACGGTTCTCTTGTACTTGTGAGGACTTCCATATTCTGATGTGATGTCCCTTCATGTAAAACCTGGTGCTGCCTACTCTGATCATGCTGGGTCTGTCTCCTTACAGTTCTATATGCATTTGTCCAACAAGGTAGGCAAACTTCTTGAAGTCTGTGAATCTGTAAGCAAAAAAAAAGTTGAAACCGATTTCATTTAACTCATTAAAAAAATAGGCTCTGACTAAGTGTTCCGGTATTATTGCATTACATTTCGAACTCATGTCTTAAGTAAATGTATTTTTAACCTGACAGTCACCACAGAATGTAGCCGCATCAACTAAGGTTCTTCAATGGTACTGCATTTTGTCTGCAATGTCACAGACTTGAAAATTGCTTTGAAATAATGGTCTGTAGCATAGTATTTTTTATTTAAAAGTATATTTACCTGTTGATTAGGTATACAGGACCTGATGAGATTTCCTTCAGGGCTATTATTTAGCACTTTATGTGTCTTAGCTCTTAATATGGAAGACCCACAGGCTAAGCACACTTTCTGATGTCCATAAGCTCGTACAGGTGCTGATTCATAAGATAAGCTTAGAGATGCTCTTTCCAATATTATATAACATTCTTGACAAATGAAATCCTCCACCGATATCTGCAATACGATTTATTTATTTATCTAATACCATACTGGATTGCCAACATTGAAAAATTAAAATCGATACTTTAATGACAGTCATCATGCACAGATTTAAAAAAATAATGCATCCAATGCATTTCTTCTCTATAATATAATCTGTTGGCGCTCAATTCATGAGATTAGATTAATTAGTGAATGAAACTGCACATAATATGGTCTTAAAATACTTGTGTGATACAATAAAAAAAAACTCGCCTATGGCTCATTAATAACTCACACTTGTATTTTAAGACTCCTTATTATAAAAGATTATCATAAACTAATAGCTTTTGCCCGCGGCTCCGCCCGCGTGGATGTCGGTTCCCGGCAATTATTCGAATTTTTCTCGCCGTAAAAACCTTCCCTGGACTTCCACGAATAATTCAAGACCAAATTAGCCAAATCGGTGAAGGCGTTCTGTAGTTATATCGTCAGGAAGGAAAACCCGACTTATTTTTACATAGGTAGTAGATTAATACCCACTTGCCTAATATTTTCTGTTATAACATAATTTACTCTTACATATACATTTCAAGTTTGTTACAAGTACTGAATACAAAACATAATTGAATAAGATATAGGTACTAACCATTTCTGGATTAATCCAGGATCGTAAAATTCGAATCATGACATCCGTTGCCTCCGCGGCTCGACGTCGAGGTAGGGGATGTACCAAAGAAAGTGAACAATTCACACAGCGTGGCATTTTTTATCTGATCGTACAACAAGATGTATTGCCTATTGCCACCCAGCGGATCCTTCGACTTAAGCTGTATGTTTTAATCCAATCAATGATAAACAGAGAAAACAAAATCGCACATTCGTTAATGAAAAGATGTTTGAAACTTTTGACTTTAGATATGTCACGACAGTGTTGTCAACTTACTTAATTCGTATTTCGTTCAAAGAGCTAGCTTTTAGCATTTTTCACAAATTCACAAACGGCATGGTCTCGCATCTTACAACAAAATAGCGTTAAAAGCTTCCTCTACGAACCTACCCTCATTGTCATAATCGCATAGATATATTATGATTTAGATAGAATACTTCAAGATTCGAAACGCAAAAGATATTGTATTTTGTCAGTTATAATAATTCCCACTGATTTTCTTACATATAAAATCTCTGTTATACATGCGAAAAAGTACCTGATAAAATAATTTTTACCGTCAGTATTTATAGGTAGATAACTACTTCTATCTCAACAACATTATTCCTAATCCATTTGAAACTATCTATGGTAAGTGCATTTTGAGGAAGAAGACATTTTTATAAACAATTACACCACGAATTATATCAAAGTCTAAACCCCACATACGATTTTGTTCGAGTGAATGAAAAGATTGTTAAAAAAATATTACATGATTTATCAAGTTACTTAGGTAGCCATACACCTTTTTATTTAGATTTTTCAAAAAGAAACGAACATTGGCATTCTCCTTTCTAATCTAACCCTGCTCAACGCAACGCAACGCCAAAGTGGGCCTCAGCCATAATTGTAATCGAGTGATGGTGGGAGGAGAATCTATATATATATATTTCAGATTCGTCACTGTACATTATGGCAGTCAAAATCTCTTTAAATCAGATTAGCTGCTATGTTAATATCCACTATAAAGCAATATTGCTACAATAACTTAACCCTTCGTGTTTCTATCGATGTTTTAAGCTTGTTTACTCTAGCGAACAAAAGTGGACTCAGTGAGCTATCATGATGATTGTTTCGTTAATCCAAAGTCAGAGGGGCAGAGTCGCGTGAGAAACTAGGGTCGGTGCGTTCTCTGTTTTAATACTATTTATTAATATTTAATGCTGTTGTGAAGTTGTGTTTTTGAGTTTGTAACTTTTCTTAATAAACTAAATAACTTAATTGTAATTCTAATTATATTTTTATGTTTGGTTTATCTTAATTTAGAAACGCGAACGCACTGTGTAGTATGAAATAATTATTTAGAATAAAATATCATTAAGATTTTATTTAATTTCAGATACGCTCAAGGTATGTACCTTTTTTTTCGTGCGGAAATCGCCTCGAATACCTCCCCTGGCGGAGCCGGAAGGGGAGGTTGTTGGACTCGAACCGACTAAAACCGCACGCCGACTGTGGGTCGTGGTGCTATGCTAGAGGTGAGGTTATCTTCGACATATCCCTCGCACCCCGGCTGACCCAGGGCCATCCTTTGCGGTCGGGCCATCCTCGGGAGGGTGGACAACGGTGTCCCCGACTCGCCCCCGGAATAGGCAAGGTATGTACCTAATGAACCCCTTGCTGTGGTTTTTCTAAGCGATTACAATATGGAGTTCTTCAAGAAAGGTATTAGAAGGTTTCTACAGAGTTGGTAGTACGTGTGTGACGCCCCTTGTGTTTCCACGGTAACCAGTTTCCATCAATTGAACTGTGTACTGGTCTGCCACTAAATTGGTATAAACAAATTTGACATAATGATGTTCGTTATGAGGATCTTATCAAACATTGTCCGTCTGTCAATAAAACTCATCTGTTCTTTTTCTCAAGAGCTAGAGAAGATATCAAGATGATTTTTTAATGCGTATGCTTGAAGCATTAAAAGCAGCCTGAATAGCAACAGCAGGTAGCTATGACAGCTATAATTCGTACACAGGCGTAATGATAATGAGTACAGCTCTAGTTAACGACCGCAAACAGCGAGCGTGGAGGCGGCATGCAGTCGGCGCAATCAGCGACATTTTGTTTGATTTGCAACACATATCTCGTTAACACCCGCCCAATATTGTTACGCGATGATGACTATCATTGTTCTTTATTTAAATTAACGATATTATGTTTGTGTGATCTAGTTTTTAATACTAATAGTTTACATAAAACGAGCGAATGCTCATTGTATCCGCTCTCTATTATGAAGTGTAAACAGTGACAGAACATTTGTTAGTTGTTCTGTCTTTGAAAATAAAGTTTCATTTACACTAAGGCTGGATTGCACCATTTTATTTTAACATTAACAGTGCATCGGCTATGTTCGCGAACCACAAAGTGGACAGCTCCTAGAGTATAAAACGAAGGAGTTTTTGATTTGATATCTAAACTGATCGACATACGAACTGATAATCACAGCTAACGTGTAGTATTACCACAATCGAACAAATACCCATAAGGAATTTGACGTAAACAATGTCCCATTTTACTTGCAACCCTGATAACTTCGACCGACCTACGAAATACACTGGTGCAACACATTTGGCAGAAACCGTTAGAGTCATTGTTAGTATTAACGTTTAATTTGACGTAAACCTCTTAGTTTAGCTGGTAGTATGGTGCAGCTAAGCCTAAGAAATAATGTTCTAGCTCTAGCTCTATGTTCGTTTGGTCTATAGCAACCTTGATGTAAATAAGTACCTAATTACTTTCAAATTCAGCTGTTCCTAGTCCAACCTGCGGTTCTCTAGTTTTACCATGGAAATTCATTGAGAGAAATGCGTTAACGGGTTGTAGTTAGACTTAGTTGTGGTTCCTATTATTGCCATTGGTAAAAACTGTTCCTAGTATGGAATTTTCTAAACCTATATGTCATTATCTTCATTGAGACGTATTTTCCTGATTGAATTCGAAGCTGAGGAGGCCTCGGAGCTCAGGGTTCGCCTTCCGGATCTTCCGCCTCCACTTCGATCTTAGACGTTCACGGTAGTGAGTCCACCCTCCACGACGTTAAGCCAGGACTTCCTGGGCCTATCCCTTCTACCCGGTCCCGGTGGGGTGTCATTGCCAGGCATTTGTTACCCACGCAACCACGTTGCAGCAAGCCGCGGCCGCACCAACGAAGCGGCTCTCTTACATTCTAAACCTATATGTCATATGCTTAACTTATACATTCTTGAACATATACATCCTCAAAACGTGTGAACTGTATGTACTTATACGGTAAGGTGGTTAGTAAAAGGTAGCCAGTCGTGCTCACAAATAGGAACTATGCAGACGACGGCGGTCTGGATACTCTACGGTTAATTAATCTCGATGTAGAACTATTGTTGAACAGTATGCACACTAACGAATGTGAAGTGATGACTCGGAACCACGGAAGACAGAATATGATTCGGAACTTATTGATCAACAACATAAATATAATAAATATACATAATTAATATCCCTACAAGATATTTGACTGAAATTTTTATAGCATTTTTATGCTAACTGTTAAAGTCCGAAAAATATCGGAAAAAATGAAACGCCCAAGTGAGACATGAACTCACGATCCCTACAAGAGAATTAAGAGATTAAGAGATAAACTTTATTTCAATATTTTCAATTTCAAATATCAACCAAATCAAATATCTTGACAGCGAAGTCTCAAAATGATCTTAAAACTCTCGTATTAAGAGCAGCTGTTTTATTGGTTTATTTTGTATTATTGTCCGACCTAAAGGTGTATACCAAATACCAGAACATGCGGTCAACCGGAAGGTGGAAAAAAACTAAATTAAGATCATTTTAAGTACTCTGTTCGTCAACATCTTTCTGATGCTGACTATACACGTTAGCCTTAGGTGTATCAACATTATCATCAGAATCATAAGTTTAAGTAGATGGTAGTACTGTTTATACTGGAGATTGATGGCGCTTGGTGGAATCTGCTACACATATTGAATAACACACTTGTACTTTTCCACTGACTTTATTTCTAGACCTGACCGGTTTCGCCTTACGGCATTCTCAAAGGTTCACATTGATGTTTCAAAAATTATAATTCAGAAACACTACAATATGGTACAAGATGGTAGTACATTCTTCTAACAATAGTTATGTGAAACCAACAGCTTGTGGTCAGATGGCAGTCGTTTCTCGGAAAATATCGAAGTTCAGCCTAACGCATTTAGACTGGATAATCCGGACCCAGGTCTTCGAGATGAAAGCTTCGAATGTGACTGGGATTAACGCATGTATATTGAGGATAGTTATGTATACTGTAAAAAACGTTGAATTACGATGGCCCAACATCAGTGCAGCCGGCTTATCATGTAAACATACACAAGTCATAATCGCGTAAATTCTCTTCATTGTTTCATTCCATTAAAAGTTTCCCACTTGCCAACAAATGGGAGCTAAGTTGAGCTCAGTGCAATAGGATATAAGTTCATAATCCACGGATACGAAGCAACATTCGATTAGACTCTGGAATTATAGACCAAGATCCTATGAATGCCAAACCTATGATCATAATGTATGTATTTGCTACAAATAATACTTAATTTCATCAAGTTTTGAATGAAATATTTATAGCATTCATTATGCTAACTTTTTAAGTTCCAAATATATCGAGAAAAAGAAGCGCTCAAGTGAACCACAGAAGTGAGCCACAGCTGAGTCACTTCAAATTTCCCTTCTCTTTATATCCGTCTATAAGGGCTTTAAGTTAAACTATTTTAATAATGAAATAAAATTGTATTTATCGTCCGATATCATTGGTGAGTAGCAATCGATCAATCAGTCTACATGACGGGGAAAATTTCAATTACTAAACATAATCACTATTAGATCTGTGATACAAAAACACAAAAACATTCCGCCCTACTAATATAGTAAAGGAGTGATCACCAGCTCTTAGACTAATAGCTACACAAATAGTTCAAAATTCTGACAGACTAGTACGAGTTTAATGTTTAGTTGTTGTTTTCTAGTACCCATTTTTTCTGCATGTTAGTTCATGACATGATGATGGTATAGGTACATACGTACCTTTGATTTGCCTGACGTTTTGACCTGGGTACACCAGCCGTCACAGTCACAGGCTGACTAGCTCATTAGTGCACGCCCGCTGTCTTGGAGTCCGTGAGGTTGTAGGTTCTTCATCTACCCGCACATTATCGAAATTTTGTTTTTGCCATGTACCGCCATACCATACCACCACTTAACACTTACAAAACGTTCACGGTTGATGATAATAGGCTCGCATCCAATAGTTAGGTTCCTTTTTTTTTTCGTGCGGAATTCCCCTCGGATACCTCCCCCGTCGGAGCCGGAAGGGTAGGTTATGTGGGACCCGAACCGACTAAAACTGCACGCCGACTGAGGATCGTGGTGCTAGGCCGGAGGTGAGGTTCACATATCCCTTGCACCCTGGCTGACCCGCTGATATGCTTTTGGCAATCTCACCTCCGGCAACCAAGGACCCAAGACGGCGTGCGTTTTAGTCGGTTCGAGTCCGACATAACCACCTCCACCGGCTCCGTGGGGGTGGTATCCGTGGGGATTTATCGCACGATAAAAAATATAAAAAAATGCTGGTGAAAGTGTAATTTAACGTAAAGACAGATTTATATTTATAATTTTTCAAATTAATCCTCTTGTGTGGAGTTTTTCCCTAATGTTATACACCTGGGTTTTCAAAATACAGGTAGTAAAGGGCTATCATAGGCCTGGTGAAATACTACGTAGTCAATGTGTAACTGACAGGGAGAGACATAGGCAACTTAATAACGTTAGAGAGAGATGGCCGTAGCGAACACTATTCCACTCCATTGCACGAGTGAATGCACCGGCTGGGTACCGTCAGCAAAGAAAGTTTGTAAAGTTTTCAGTTTATTTTCAATTCAATTTTTAAGTTAAATGCAGATTAAGTTCTTAGAATGCTAATATATTTTCGAAGAAGTAGATAGGAGTTAATTGTCAAATAAAATGTCAATCAGAAAATACACTTTGTAACCTTACCTATTATCTATACAAGAGATTAAAAATAATCTTTGATTCGATCTTTAATATAAGTACAATAGTTGTACTCGCTCAAAAATGAAAGCCTCCATTCCGTCACACTAACGTTTGGTATCCATAGAGGAGAACCTGCGTCTGAATCTCATTTGTTTATCAGTCATTTTTTATTATTATAACAAGTTGACCCTATTTAATTGCCAAACTAATTCACTAAAACAGTGCCTTTAGCGAAACTAAAACAGTGAAGTCAAGTTGACGTGTCCTTTTCATATTAAAAAACGTTTGAATTAATGACAGTTTAAAAAACGTGTCACTTTTACAGCCATCCATCATTTGAACCGCACTACATCATTCTTCTATTTTGTACGAACAAAAACTCAATCAACCAGTAAATTATATTTAAATTAAATTGTATTGCTGCTGACGCTACTAGCCTCCACGTGTGGCGCAAACGAGCCGGCCTTATAATGAATAGCCGTCGCCTGCCACCATATTTCAACGAATTAACAAATGACCTGCTGTCATTGTACGCGCGGCGCACAATTTTTCTGCGCACCGTACCTAACGGCTTGATGTAGGTGCGGTTGGTAGCACTGTAGGTTGTGCGCTGTTGGTACTGCCGAATTAATGTGGGGTTTATAGTGTATGTGTAGTTTGTATGACTGATGTGTAGGTAGTTGTAAAATAAGTTAGTGTGAATGTTGAATTTGTTGGCAGTTAGTAGAGTGTATGGTAGATTGTTTACAACGATGTAGTGGATTATTGTCATGGTTTTAGACTACACTTGACTAGAGCATTACTTGAACAGGCTTGTACTACCTTCTCTAATAATAAAGGTTTTAAGTAACTGTATGCTTTTTTTTTTTTTTTTTTTTCGTGCGGAAATCCCCTCGGATACCCCCCCTGCCGGAGCCGGAAGGGGAGGTTATGTCGGACTCGAACCGACTAAAACCGCACGCCGACTGTGGGTCTTGGTGCTAGGCCGGAGGTGAGGTTGTCAAAGACATATCCCTCGCACCCCGGCTGACCCAGGGCCATCCCTTACGGTCTGGCCCTCCTCAGGAGGGGGGACAACGGTGTCCCCAACTCGCCCCCGGAATGGGGAGGCGCACTATTCAGCGCGCCGCCGCCGTGGCCTGCTTCTGCTGGGGTGACAGGCGGCTCCACCCGTCACCCCCAGGCCCGCGCTCATGGGGGACGGAGGTCATTCGCCAACATATTCAAACATCTGTTGAAAATGGAGATCCAGCGAAAGTCTGGAAATTTCTCAGAACCTTGGGAGTTGGGAAGTCAAGACAGGAAATAAATTCTAAAAATATCGACCTCGACGCCTTAAATAGGCATTTCTCCGCTTCTTCTAGTTTTGACGATACTACCAAAACTAATACATTGAACCATCTTTCACAGCTTCCAGCTCCCGACTATCCACCGTTTGTCTTTAATCAATTCACTGATTGTGATGTTAAAAAGAGTATACTGTCTATTACATCTAAAGCTGTCGGTAATGACTGTATCAGCCGAAACATGATCCTACCAATCCTTGATTTATTACTTCCTGTCATATGTCATATCCTTAACTCTTCCATCTCTAAGGGTATATTTCCAACGATTTGGAAAGAGGCTCAAATTATACCCTTACCTAAAAAATCTAGCCCTTCTTCTTTCTCTCATTACCGTCCTATTTCTATCCTACCATTTCTTTCTAAAGTCCTTGAACGCCTTGTTCACTCACAACTAAACTCATTTTTATGCAATAATAACCTTTTAAATACTTTTCAATCTGGTTTTCGGCCGGGACACAGTACTGTCACAGCTTTAATTAATATTACGGATGACATTAGGATGGGTATGGACAATGGAAATCTTACATTACTTACACTGCTTGACTTCAGTAACGCTTTTAATACAGTTGATTTCCATATCCTGCTCGGGATACTCGACTCTATTAACATATCTCCAGCAGTAATTGATTGGTTTCGTAGTTACCTGTCTGGACGCCGGCAGCGCATTCGCATTGATGAGTCGATTTCCTCTTGGTGTAATATCACTGTCGGTGTGCCGCAGGGTGGCGTTTTATCTCCTTTACTATTTGCTATATTTATTAATTCCATATCCAAAGAACTTGTTTCATCCTACCACCTTTACGCAGATGATTTACAAATTTATACACAAGCTCCGTTAAATAAAATCCATGAAGCTTTTTCGATCGTAAACAACGACTTGGAGCGCATATGTGAATGGACTAACAGTTATGGGCTACAGGTAAACCCTGCTAAGACACAGGTCATCATTGTAGGTAGCCCTTGGATGATTGCTCGCGTAGAGTGGGCAAAACTGCCACAAGTCAATTTTAATGGCATGCCACTACCTATCAGTGATAGTGTGAAAAATTTAGGCATACACATTGATCGGACTTTGTCCTGGAGTACCCAACTGAGGGAGGTTAGTCGTAAATTGTTTGCCTCAGCAGGCTCCTTGCGAAGACTTCGTAATTTCCTGCCAACGGCTACAAAGATATCACTTGCACAGTCGCTTTTACTCCCAATACTAGACTATGCAGATGCCAGCTATCTTGATCTCACTGAGGAGCAGCTTGATAAGCTTGAGCGGCTTCAAAATTTTTGTATAAGGTTCATATATGGCTTACGCAAATATGATCATGTATCCGAATATCGCAACATGCTCAAGTGGCTCCCAATTCGCCTTCGACGGAATACTCATATCCTTTCTTTACTTTATAACATCCTGTTTAACCCTCTCACTCCCCCTTATCTTAAAGAACGTTTCGAGTTCCTACGTGACACACATTCGAGGTTTCTGAGATCATCGGAGAACTTGAGATTGCACATACCTATGCATTCCACAACCTTCACCGACAAATCATTTACTGTTGTGGCTGCACGCCTGTGGAATGCTCTACCAGTCTCTATTAGGCGAGCTCAAACATTGGGGTCATTCAAAAATCTAGTGACGGAGTACTATCTGTCGCTATAAGTTAATCATCTGTACCTACTTAAGTTTAGGTGTGTATTATATTTTGTAACTTATATTGTATTTTATAGTTGTACGTCTGTACAAGATATAATGTATATAGTAGGTATATAGATATTGTATATATTTTCTATAGGTATTATAGGTATTAATATGTATTATATGTATTATATGTATTATATATAGGTATTGTATGTATTACATACAGGTATTGTATGTATTATATATAGGTATTGTATGTAGTGTATTTGTATTTATGTTTTTGTCGTTACTTCCATACACCAAAAAACCCACGTGTCATTTCTATGCACTCCTGTCCATCCAAAGGTTGCCTGGAAGAGATTGTTGTTTGCAATAAGGCCGCCCATTGTACATGAGATTTTATAACATTTCTGTTGTTTGTTTCTTTTGGTGTGCAATAAAGAATATTTTATTATTTATTATTATTATTCAGTGCCCTCCGACGCCCGAGTTGCCTGCGCGCGCGGGCGGCGCGATCCGCGAGTCTTTCTCGCTCGCGCCGCCTCAAGTAACTGTATGCTGCATTGCTCGGGAGTAAAAAGATTCTGCAAGTCCCATACATTTAAAAAAAACTACCAATTATCACTTATATAATAGAATCTGCGAAATGGTAGAATAATTTTTCGTAAAACGTATGGGACTCGGAGTTGGCCAGACTATTGGTCAGTAACTTTTATCGCTGGCTGTACTTTTGTGTAAATAATTGTTGAACTTATAAATTTAAATCAGAACACTATGCGTTAAGTTCCTATCTTGGGAGATACTCTAACCAACTGAGCTACCTGAATCCATCTACCTTAAAACATATATTAAGGAAAAATTTAGAATATCTATCACGTTTCGATAGCCTATTTCGCTAGAGCATTCCCCTTCCAACTCAATTTATTGAACTTTATTTTATTTCTCCACCTTTCCTTTGATAAAATTTAATTTGCTACATTTTATAAAACTCCAGCAAATACCGCGACACTGCTACTCAACAAATCAAAAACAATTTTCTTCTAAAAGCTCGCGCAAATCCTCACCTAATATTTAACAGTTGACACCTAGACTTGATTCCGTTTTTCTATCTGGACAAATCCGATTTCCTGGTCCGCAAGCTCGTTGAGATCCGGTACCTCCCGTACCGCCCGTACCTGCCGTACCTCTCGTCTCTCGCAGTTTAGGTCCGCAGCTTTCAGCAAAACCTATCAGTGATTTATAGACAAAGGATCTATGAGCTATGAATTTGGTTTCTGGGTTATATGTGATGGATTTACGAAGGAGTGTTTTTGGCTTGAATAAGATTGAGCGCTGATTATCGTTGTAATGAATATTGCTTTTATTTATAAAAGCTTCAATTTAATTGCAATATCGTATGTAATTCCTAGTCATTGTCATCAGAGCGTTAGTCTCAGATGCATAGAAATATTGCACTATTGGAATCCGAGATCCAATATTGCCTAGATTCAAGTCTGTCTATCATCAATTCTACCAGTTTTTTTTAATATTCCGCAACTTTCCACACAACGCTATCTAGACCCATAGTAAGCTTAACTAGCTTGTGTTATGGAATCTAGAATACGGATAAACATACTTAGATACATTTTTTTTTGTAAATAGTTACATCTGCGGTAGCCTAGTGGTATGGGTAATGGACTGCTGAGACGAGGTTTCGGGTTCGATCCCATGTTTACCATGGCACACACCAATGACTTTTCGATGCTTTTCGAAGTTATGTGTGTATTTATCCCAGGTTTATTAGTGCCCGGTTAATGGCAATAGGCTCGCCACCTATTACATTGGGACCTAAACATAAACTGGCGAAATGTGGGTGCTAGCACCTCTGCCTACCCCTTCGGGGAATACAGGCGTGAGTTTATGTTATGTTATGTTATGTTACATATTGTACATAGAAACACCCAGACCAATGCAAGTAGCCATATTCATGCATACAAATATTTGCACTGAGTGGGGATCGAACTCACGTCTCCTGCGTAGCAGTCGCGTTCACTACCGCCATGCCACAGAAGCTGTCAAAAAAGAGAAGGTGAAGTTGACATAGGCTTCAAAGCTTTCAGTGGGGCCCATATACCCATTCAACAAAGAAGATGCAAGGATAGCAAGGCATAATAAAATGTCCTGTTGACAGCAGTTTAGGCTTGTACATTTCGTAGTCGTTTGATTTTATCTGTACCGTGTACAGACGTCAAAGGAGATAAATACGCATTATTCATCAAATTGACAAAGAGACAGCACTCGCCTGTTAATAAGCTGGAGTAGGCTGGAGTGCAGTCCAAAGAATAAATACCTTTTCAACAACTTTATATGGATACTAGCTTTTGCCCGCGACTTCGTCCACGTTAAGTTTGAAATAGAAAGGTTTAGGACACACTGCTCCTGTTAGAGTTACTTAAAATTTCTGTGAGCCTGGTACTTCATGCCAATGTACCTAAGAAGGGCCAGACCGTAAGGGATGGCCCTGGGTCAGCCGGGGTGCGAGGGATATGTCGATGACAACCTCACCGCCGGCCTTGCACCACGACCCACAGTCGGCGTGCGGTTTTAGTCGGTTCGAGTCCGACATAACCTCCCCTTCCGGCTCCGGAAGGGGGGTATCCGAGGGGATTTCCGCACGAAAAAAAAAAAGGTCACATAAATACTGATCCCGTGACCGCGACCTACAGGAACCTATATCTTACGTAAGATTTTAAGTCTGATCAAGACCTTTCTAATGAAAAAAACCGCTTCAAAATCCGTTCAGTAGTTTTTGCGACCATCGCGAAGAAAAATTTCCAATTTATAATTATAAATAGTATAGATAGATAGAAGAAGTGTAGGTGTAATATAGATTTAGATCAGCAAAAGTGAATATTTTGCCTAGCCTTGAATCCGTAGCCAGTCCCTTACAGGGAGAATGCTTTGACCGACTGAGCTACGTAGACACGTTTCGAATGTTCAAAATCCATACTATCCATACTAATATTATAAATGCGAAAGTAACTCTGTCTGTCTGTCTGTCTGTCTGTCTGTATGTCTGTCTGTCTGTCTGTCTGTCTGTATGTTACGCTTTCACGCCTCAACCACTGAACCGATTTTGATGAAATTTGGTATATGGGTAGATTAGACCATGACAAAGAACATAGGCTATGTTTGGTCGTGATAACCGACATCCACGCGGGCGGAGCCGCGGGCAAAAGCTAGTTCTCTTATAACTTCAGCTTGGGCGACAACAGAAAAAATATAGGTGTGTATTTATCTCCTTTGCCGTGTGTTATTAATTAACTAAAATAACTCACTTTCAGCTGAAGTAACACAGAAAGATTAAGACCAAGAAATAAATTATGCACCCCTGTACATATCAAACTAATTTACCTATACACAATACCCTTGCAGATGTAAATTAGTCGCCATTCTGTATGCATGACAAAACACTTAGCAATATTCAAATGAGTATATAGCGATCTGAGACGATTTATGTCTGATTTCAACTTGGGCATAAATGTTTCATGTATTTATTAGTCAGGAGCAGAGCTATTGATTGTTGTATGCGGGATTGTTTGTTCTGATATCGAAATAGGTCATTTTACTGTCATTGTAAAGAAATTAGATGTTGTTTGTATAAAATTTATTATAGCATTTATGGAATGTATTATGGAATCTAGAATGCGGATAAACACACTTAGATACTATTTTTTTTGTATATACATAAATAGTATACATAGAAACACCCAGAGCAATGCAAATAGCCATATTCATGAATAGAAATATTTGCACTGACCCGCGCCTCCTGCATGATAGTCGCATCCACTACCGCCACGCCACAGAGGCTGTCAATTTGCTCTTAATACCTTAATTTTGAGATTATTGAGCCCTTAGAGACGGATATAAAGAGAATGGAAATTTGATGAGATTCAGGTGTGACTCAATAGCTCAGTTGGAAGAGGTGTAGTTCCCTTGTAAGGGAAAGGTCGTGGGTTCAAGTCCCACTTGAGTTCGTCTTTTTCCCGATGTATTTCGAATTAAGATACCAAAATAGAGGAGAAACAAAGGGATGCTTTGATGGTGTTGGACATGTAGAAAGAAGGGATGAACAAATATTTAAAGTGACAGACAAATATAGAATAACAATCATCGTGATATTTACTATGGTATATTTGTATTATCCAGTAACCAATATGCGGGCGAGGACACAAAGCTGCACACGCTGACCGAGTGCCCGGCGTGGGACACGCCGAGGCGGGTCCTAGTGGCGGCTCTGGGGGTGGGAGTCCTCACACTCGCCACATTGCTCACAGTGATGGTAAGATGCGCGAACGCTTGGGGTGCGGCTGCCTCCTTCTGCGAGCAAGTAATGCTCGAGAAGGAGGCGGCCGGTCGGGTCCGGAGCAGACTCCGGGCCCGGGAAGCCCGCGCAGAGCGAAGGCGAACCGGACGTCGGAGGTCGCAGAACGACCTCCGTCCTCCATGAGCGCTGGCCTGGGGGTGACCGGTGGAGCCGCCTGTCACCCTAGCAGAAGCAGGCCGCGGCGGCGGCGCAAAAAGCGCCTCCCCGTAACCGGGGCAAGATGGGGACACTGTGGTCCCCACAACCCGAAGGGGGCCATCTCGAAGGAGATGGTCCTGGGTCTACCGGGGTGCGAGGGATATGCTTTTGGCAATCTCACCTCTGGTAACCAAGGACCCAAGACGGCGTGCGTTTTAGTCGGTTCGAGTCCGACATAACCGCCTTCACCGGCTCCGTGGGGGTGGTATCCGTGGGGATTTTTCGCACGATAAAAAAAAATAAAAAAATCCAGTAACCAATAGACATTTTGGCATTGTTAACACCATGAGCACGGATGAACAGTACATCCGTGATCACTATGTCAATCTAAACTTCACTATTCGTGAATGTTCTGATGAGCTCTTCCAATTAATGCCACCATCTCCTTTCCTCCACATATATGACCTAGAACTAGGGAGTTATAGGTCTTACTAGGGGCCAGCTCATGGGTTTCCTTCTTCCTACAGTCCCGGGTCCTTTAAGCGGGACGTGAAAAGGCATCTGATGAGGCCGTAAAGCTGAGTACCACCATTGTTAACATGGTACATTTTTACTGTGGTGACCCTCTTTCCGAGACTTTGCCTTTAGCTTACCATCAGGCGAGGTGAAGACAAATTGTCGTGTCCTTTTCTCTCTCTAAACTTAAGAGCTGCGCTCTTGCCGGTGGAGTAATCGCCATCCTTCTCTCTCCTCCGCCAATCTTTTGACCTCCTGATACGGTGCGATTTGTATCCTTTCCTTTATTTGTGCCATAAAACTTCCTCTTGGTCTACCTCTTCCTCTCCTTCCTTCTACCTTTCCTTCTATGATATTTTTTAAAAATCTGTCGTGTCTTATCAGGTGGCCAATCATCTTTCCTCTTCGGCTCTCGGTCATTTCCAATATAGACCTGCTTACCTGTACCTTGTTTAATACTCTTTCGTTTGACATTTATAAAATCCTTTTATAAAAATAAAAAAAATCCGTTAAGTTTAGCTTTCGAGGGTAGAAACGTATGCTATTCCAAAAAGTCTCCACTATGAGGCTAATATTATTTTCTGTCTTGCTATATGAGTCAACTTTTTAATGACTAAATTCAATCAAAATTATTTCAATTGCCTAATTCCATAGTACAATACACACATACAATGATTCTAACTAACTCAATACTGACACGTGTATGTCGAACCAACCCCCTTATCATGAATAAGTCACATTGTGAAGGGGTTCAGTTTAAATACATTCATGTGTTATGTCGTAATAGCTTATTGTTACAATTTCTATTACAATATCTACCAACTTTCTTACGAACTGTTGGAACCAATGAATGATTTTTCAACCATTTTTCAACATTGATTTTTGATGACTCCGCCCAAATATTTGAATGAAATTCTTATAGCATTTATTATGCTAACTTTTTAAGTTCGAAATACATCGGGAAAAAGAAGCGCTCAAGTGGGACTTGAACCCACGACCTTTCCCTTACAGGGGGAATGCTCGAATGAAGTGATTCTAACTATGATATCATAGTTAGAATCAGATTTATACTATTTCCTTTAAAAATAATTGATACTTTTTCAATATATATTGAAAAAGTATCAATTATTTTTAAAGGAAATAGTATAAATCTTCTTCTCCATCCTCTGTTAATTCCGATCGCATCCGAAACATCCAATTTGAAGACCGTATTCTGCTTTTTAAAATGTACAAATATTTATCATAAGCTGAATCGTGATAGAATCTGTTCAAAATAGTTTTATCTGTTTCAATTTATCCTTGTTTTATAAAAGGACACGTCGATTTGACTTCACCTACCCGGATGGTAAGCTAAAAGCAAAGTCTTGGAAAGAGGGTTACCATTATAAACATGTAACATGTTCACAATGGTGGCATTTTGCTTGACGGCCTCAAGACTTGACCCGAGACTGTAGGAGGAAGGCTTGTTAAAATTTACAAATTTTTATGTCTCAATCTGTCTTTCTGTTCAATCTGTGTGAAATGCATTTTCATCTGTAATATTCGTAACTAATGAAAAGGCAGTATGGTGATAGCACCTTAGCCTGTTCCGAAAGGAATAAGTGAGAAAAAAAATGTAATATTCGTATTAAACCGGACATTTCAATTTATAAAGAATCAATCAAGTATAGAATTAATTGGTATACTCACCGGAACAGAGAAAAAGAATACATATTCCTACAGGAATTCTTACGCACTATGGAAAAAGTGGAAACCTTATACTTAACTATTCTTTAAAGAAGTACTATTTAATATAACTTCTTTTATGTTACGGACACTATTACTTCACTTCACCTGATACTAACCTGACGATAATACTGTTTCAGGCAAGAAGATCAACATTACGGACCCCAACAATATTACTATAAAATTCATATTCATACTAATATTATAAATGCGAAAGTAACTCTGTCTGTCTGTCTGTCTGTATGTTACGCTTTCACGCCTAAACCACTGAACCGATTTTGATGAAATTAGGTAAAGGGGTAGATTAGACCATGCAAAAGGACATAGTCTATGTTTGGTCGCGACAACCGACATCCACGAGGGCGAAGCCGCGGGCAAAAGATAGTTTATAATAAAACAAAATACAAGTGTTAACAATTTGTATTAATATAGACCTCTATCTCCCATCTTCTGAATTTTCCTATGTTCACTCCGGTCCATAATATACCCCTGTCAGAAGTTCATGGTTGTGGACGTTGGAGAAATGTATATTAACCATGAACAAGAATGGTCTGTTGAATACCAGCTCCCTGGCGGGCATCGTGTCAATGTTATCTGCGTAATGTTCCTGCTTAGCGCCATCCAGAACTAAGAAAAAAAAATCTTCCTTGTAGTAAGGGATTTTTACATTTTCAATCAATTAGCCTGTGGCGATACCACATGTACCCAGCGCCATCTAACGACAGCAAGCTGAACTACTACGTCACTACGGATCCTGCATCGCGTAAGTGAAGTTCTCGCGTTGGTACAATATATGTATAACTTCCCAACGACAATCGTTGGGTCGAGGCCCACCAGGCGTGATCACCTTGCCTGGTCGGAGGATCCTCCCTTGTTTGGAGGAACATCACACCTCGTTCCTCCACAAGCCTATCGCAGTTAACTGCTGGAGGCCTCTGCCAATGATGGGGCTACTGTTTCCCCGCTGGCCAGACGGGTTGGTACAAGGTTTTATTTCGAGTTTTCCTTCTCTCAAAGTGATAGATATCATCTGCGTATTTTTCCGTTACTCGCCTCTTAGGAAACCCTTCGGATAAGATAGGGTAGTGATACTTGTATTCTTTATCCGTCACGATACATTATTTTATATAGAACACGTCAATATGACTTTGCATCGCCTGATTGAAAGCTGTCGGAAAGTCTCAGAAAAGGGTTACTATTACAGACATCAAAAATGTTACATTGGTGGCCCTCAACTTGACGGCCTCATCAGATGGTTTAGCCACATTTAAAGGACCCGATACTTTAGGAAAAAGAAAACATGTGTGCTGTTAAAGGCGTAAGATTTTTGTAAGTCGTTCACGTGATCAATATTATCCACAAAAGAAACGGACTTACTGCGGTTAAAGATTCTCTTATTCACGCCCATTTCATCAACTTCCATGAACACCTTCTGCTTCACTTTGCTTAAACACATTTGTCTCTTGCGATTGGGGTCGGGTTTTAGCATGCCTGATAAACCCGGTAAACTACAGTTGAACACTGAAGTTACTCCAATCTGGAAATGGAATTAATTAATATAATTTACTTTCAGGCTTGTGTGACATGATCTATTATATTATGAATAAATGGCAGTCACTTTGCAGAAAATATCGAAGTTCGGTTGTTTCCCGGAAAGAGTGCACGTAAGGTACCCACGCCTTGTTGGCGAAGACTATTAAACCGCGTACGCACGTACGACAAAATTTGTTGCATTCCATGACACGCAACAACTCGGTTCACATGTCCGTACCACTAACGTACATCGAACACTCGGTTCGTCAAACAAGTTCGCGGCGATCTGTATGTTCCTTAAGGACGTTGTTCGAATAATTATAAAACTGTTTTATATAGAACTTGACAGGATACAGGCGTTTATTTTTTGTACAAAACTTTTTCCACCATCTCGAATCCGCTTTAAAAAATACCTCGTGAACCAAAATTCTTTCCGCTATAAAATCTACCATTTTCAACGGTGTGGTGGCGATGATTTCGCGACTGTTGCTCGCGAATTCGATTCGAACTATTTCCCGTTCGTGTTCGGATATGCTGTCCTAACATACAAGCCAAATGTTCATGTATGTCACTTGTAAACCCCACGGCTATGCACTGAGAACCGTCTAGAGGACTGCTCCCGTCTAGCACTGTGGGAGAGAAGTGCTGCCGATATTATTATTCCTGTGTTTTATAGTTCCAAGAAAGATTTTATTTATAAAGAAGAAATAATTACCTCTTGAAGAAATCCCGTCCAATCCACGTAAGTCTTAATTTTGAATTTAGGCATCTTTAGTGCTATCAGCGCAGTCTTCATTCTGTTCAAGAAAGGGGCGAGGTAGTTAGTATTTTCGTATACTTTATCGAGTATCGATGGAAGCGCACGTTTATCATGAGGCAGTAAGAATGTCACGTAAGTTTTGTCCCACAGCAGCTGTAATTTAATAGCCTGAAAAAAGAAAAAGAAGGAATGTAGCCTCAGTTTCCCAGTCATTAACACCCACGGAGGACAGAATATGATTAAGTAACGGAGATGCCCCATTGATATTTCTCCTAATAAAAAAGCGTCGCCGAATACGGGTGGGAAGAGAGACGCGCGGGGTGTCAAAAGTAGAAGGACGTCATAGGTATAACGTTCCTACCGAATGAGTCCATTTGACGTTTGGATGGCACGCGACTCGATTGCCTTGCAACAACTGCGCTATCAATTCCTTCTCCATGTTAACACCATCTCAGCGTTCCGATTCTGCTTAAGCAAATCCATAGACCACCATACCATAAAAATCTAAACTTTGTTTATTCAGCGCTACCTAATCGCAAACTAAGCATATATCTTAATTGGTTTGTAACATGGGTTCTTGAATATAGGTATTTTTGGTATTTGTAATATAAAATACAATGATAAAAAAAATATCACTTGAATGAAACTTAAGCATTTAAATAAACTAACTATTCAAATTGCATAAGAAAAGAAAAAAAAAAGATCGGTTCAGGTGGGATTAAAACCCGCAATCCTTCTTACAGGGCGAATGTTTCGACCACTAAGCTACCAGACCCCGTCCGGACTAAGCCAAATATTTTTTTCTTTTTTTAGGGAATCACTCTTACGAACTATCGGAACCAATAAACTACTTATTTTTCAATCATTTTTATCACATTTATCATTTATCAAATCGAGTTAATCACTTTTTTGCATCGGATGCCATTTTATTTTGAACTTTAACATCACAACATTAAAGTTTAAAACTAAATGGCATTTATTGCAATTTTGGTGTTACGACCGTTGTTTTACCAGGATGAATAGAAATCTCCTTGATGTGATACACAGTCATCATAATTTTATCATAGTCAATAATTCAAAAAAATCCACTTTTGCGTCTGGGATGCGCTTATTGTTTCTGATGATGGGAGAGACTGCCATCTGACCACCTCAGAGAAAAGTCTACGCCAGAGCCTAGTCCAATACTACACAAAAATCAAATGCTGAAAACCACATAAAAATTTAGACTTTAAAGCCATGTTACTAGAGTTCAAAATAAAATGACTTTGCTGAGTGAATGAAAAAGTGTAATAAATTTTTTTCATTTAATTTTGAACTTTAGTCATATAGAAGTAAAGTCTAAAATGTAATGTCATTTTTTCAGTAACCGTGGCATAAAAGTAGTTTATCTTTAGTAGAATCGAGGTCCTGTACATTTTCTGCAATACAAAGTCTTTGTAATAAAGTTGGCAGAAAAAGGGGGTAGATTATAACTAGGTAATACCTCATATTCTCCAGTGTCAACATAAGCATAACCATCAACTTTCATCATCATCTGCACTTGGGTCGTGGAACCGTTCATATGGTGGAACGGATGGAACTTGGTACGCGCGTAATTAAATGAAGTTGCCCATGTTGCCTGAAACGAGAATGTACATAAAATCTTCAAAATAGAGAAAATAAACCCGACCGCTGTTTAAAAGTACGAAACAAGTTTGATAACAGGCGGTACCCATTTGCCAATCATATACCGAAAGAAAATTTATTTTATTTTAAACTTTTGTGTTATGATATGAGGTATTTATATTTTTGAAATCGCCTTCTGATTCCCTTCATTTCGATATCATTTTTTGATAGCATATATTTTGGCGCCAACAATCCAATGTAGGGGTAGGCAGAGGTGTATTAATACTGACATGTCACCCAGAAGTAGGAGCAAGGGAAATTGCAGCTAAATCCCTGTATAACTTATTTAAAGACCTCGGATTGCCAAGAGCTTCAGTAAGCTCTTTACTCAAACGAATATCTAAAACGGCGTTGATAGGATCTTACCAAATTTGGATAGGTAGAGGGGGGAACACGACTGACGGTGGAGGTGAGCGCTGATGCATCACAAGGTGGCCACCCTAAACCTACACCTGGGTCGCAAGTCCCAGGCGCCGGCACAGTGTTCCTCTCTGTACCACGCCATGGACCCGGCGACCGCACGGTGAATCCATGGAATACTAAGAACCGGATCTCTCTTCTGTCCCACGTAATAGGAGGCGAGCCTATTGCCGTTCAGCGGGCACTTTGTCTTTGGCTGTGTGTATACTGTCGGATGGAGAACAGTCCTATCCCTTAGTCGCCTTTTACGACACTCACAGAAAGAGATGGAGTGGTCCTATTCTACTCCACTGGATAGTTCCCGGTATTTATAATTATTGTAATAGTTACTTACCGCAAAATAAATAGCATTAATGATAAGCATTGTGGTGTCTCTAGTGACATCGTTATCATCAACTATTTCAGTTATCCGTCTGTATGTTAATGCACCTATCTGAAAACCAAACAATGCAGTACTTTGGATATCGTTTTGTTATGTAAAAAAAGAATTAAAAGAAAATGTTAGTATGTATATATCACATTATAGACGGATTTTCAAAAAAAAAAACAACAACTTTTCAAACACACTACTGACCTGCATCAACACTCATTAAGAAGTACATCAACCGAACCTACTTTTTTACATGTTGAATTGAAAATAAAAATATTCTGCAGGATAAGCTTAGCTTAGAGTAGGAAGCTTTTGGCAATACCGAACTTGTTCCTATCCAACACAGTTATGTACAGTCAGCGTATGAAATATCTTGACCGACAAAGTTTCAAAATGATATCAAAACTAAGGTATTAAGAGCAAATCGACAGCCTCTGTGGCGTGGTGGTAGTGAATGCGACTATCACGCTGGAGGCGCGGGTTTGATCCTCGCTCAGTACAAATATTTGTATGCATGAATATGGCTATTGCATTGATCTGGGTGTTTCTATGAATAATATGTATGTATTTACAAAAAAAATACTATCTAAGTATGTTTATCCGCATTCAAGATTCCATAATACAAGCTAGTTTACCAACAGTTACGTTTACATTGGGTCTAGATAGCGTTGTGTAGAATATTGTAGAATTTATTTATTTATTTAATCATTGATGATTTGAATAAAATTGTATCATTGTCCGAAGTAAAGGTGTGTGCGAATTATCAACAACAGACACATTCTGTCAACAGGAAGGGGGAAAACCAAGGAATAAAGATGAAAGAAAGAAAGAAAGAAAAGAAACTTTGTCATCATTTTTCTGATGCTAACTGTACCTACGTTAACTTGTAAGCAGTTTTGTAATGGCAAATAAATTTTAACTTTAGTTTACTTAATTTAGGATTTAGGATTTCATACATAAAAATGGTCAATAAAAATCAGTTTGCCGTCGCACAGTCTCGAACCGTGAAACAACAACATACAACAAACCCCATTAAATTTTACAAGACTTTAATAACTTAGGCTTAAAGACCCAAATTTCATAAAAAAAGTATTCATTACGTTTTTTAGTCACTCCACAAGATGCCATTTAGGTGATTTAAAACTTTAAGTACATTATAGTTTTTTATACTATTTCCCGATAAGATTTTTGGTTGTGTGTCACCAGCCTTAATTAGTGAAAATAATGGAGGGTAAGCGCACAAAAGTCTCCTGCACACCTTTCGACACTCGCAGGCCAGTCAAGTCGTGACCACGTGTGCTGCAACGCACCCGAAACGTCGGCAAAAGTAATTAGTATACTATAATTATAACGGAAATTAAGGCGAAAAAAAAAGTAATTAGTGTTCCAAATAACTAATCCCGATAAGTACCGAAACAGTATAAAAAACTATGAGTTTACACCACTATTACCTTAATAGCAAATAATAAAGTCTAAAATTAAATAGCATATTTGTAGTGTCTTTATTTGATAATTTTTAGATTATTTTAGTGAATCCTATCCTAACACCCCAGAGGTAAATATTGACTGAAATAATCTTATAAAAAACTATGAGTTTACACCACTATTACCTTAATAGCAAATAATAAAGTCTAAAATTAAATAGCATATTTGTAGTGTCTTTATTTGATAATTTTTAGATTATTTTAGTGAATCCTATCCTAACACCCCAGAGGTAAATATTGACTGAAATAATCTTATAAAAAACTATGAGTTTACACCACTATTACCTTAATAGCAAATAATAAAGTCTAAAATTAAATAGCATATTTGTAGTGTCTTTATTTGATAATTTTTAGATTATTTTAGTGAATCCTATCCTAACACCCCAGAGGTAAATATTGACTGAAATAATCTTATAAAAAACTATGAGTTTACACCACTATTACCTTAATAGCAAATAATAAAGTCTAAAATTAAATAGCATATTTGTAGTGTCTTTATTTGATAATTTTTAGATTATTTTAGTGAATCCTATCCTAACACCCCAGAGGTAAATATTGACTGAAATAATCTTATAAAAAACTATGAGTTTACACCACTATTACCTTAATAGCAAATAATAAAGTCTAAAATTAAATAGCATATTTGTAGTGTCTTTATTTGATAATTTTTAGATTATTTTAGTGAATCCTATCCTAACACCCCAGAGGTAAATATTGACTGAAATAATCTTATAAAAAACTATGAGTTTACACCACTATTACCTTAATAGCAAATAATAAAGTCTAAAATTAAATAGCATATTTGTAGTGTCTTTATTTGATAATTTTTAGATTATTTTAGTGAATCCTATCCTAACACCCCAGAGGTAAATATTGACTGAAATAATCTTATAAAAAACTATGAGTTTACACCACTATTACCTTAATAGCAAATAATAAAGTCTAAAATTAAATAGCATATTTGTAGTGTCTTTATTTGATAATTTTTAGATTATTTTAGTGAATCCTATCCTAACACCCCAGAGGTAAATATTGACTGAAATAATCTTACCCATACATACATATACTCACGCGTGTAAATGCCCAAAGGGGTAGGTAGGCAGATATGTATTAACACCCACATTTCGCCAGGCATGATTTTCGGTACATGGGGCAACCCTATTGCCATCAAGCACTTAATCATGGCCTATATTATTCACTGTTTGTGTTGAGAACAACCGTATCCCTTATTTGCCTTCTACGACACCCACAAGAACAGATGGGGTGGCCCTACTCTACTCAGGGAACCAACACGATAAAGAAAGAAAGAAAAGAAAGAAAATACATTTATTTCTCGCAGCTGCAGCACATACACAGAAATGTTACAAAATATCTATAATTTAAATAAATAATAATTTGTTTATACTGGAGATTGATGGCGCTTGGTGGAATCTGCTACACATATTGAATAACACACTTGTACTTTTCCACTGATTTTATTTCTAGACCGGACCGGTTTCGCCTTACGGCATTCTCAAAGGTTCACATTGATGTTTCAAAAATTATAATTCGGAAACACTACAATAGGTATTTGCATATTTTCATGTGTGGGTAGTTTTAAAATTCGGTATACCAGTTAAAAAAAAAACCGGTCAGGTCTAGAAATAAAATCAGTGGAAAAGTACAAGTGTGTTATTCAATACAAATAATAATTTCTATTCCTACAATAAATAATCATATTTTTTATAGCGGCAACACTTCCCACCATTATCTCCTTCAGCCCATAGATTATGACTATGATTTTATAAATTATAGGTAGGTAAATATGACATCATTATGACATAACAGTGACATAATCCATGGAACTGGCTTTAAGTAAGATGTAAACTGACGCGATGACGTCTATAACAACAACACCTAAAAGAACCCTTACCCATTTGTTAATAAAAGATGTGACGGCTTTAGGATAATTGAATGACACCGTCTCCACTTTGACTCCGTACTGAAGTTCTGAATTTTGAAAGAAATCTGGTACAATCTCATTGGTGTAATTAACATATAATTTATTTACAAACAATAGACCCGTTGACTGCAAGAGCTCAAGTGTTTCATACAACCTTCTATAAGCACCAATCATCTGAAAAAAATAAATAATAAATAAATATTCCACAACATTCTACACAACGCCATCTAGACCCATGGTAAGCTTTTATAGCTTGTGTTATGGAATCTAGAATGCGGATAAACATACTTATATACTTTTTTTTGTAAGTACATACATATTATACATAGAAACACCCAGACCAATGCAAATAGCCATATTCATGCATACAAATATTTGCACTGAGCGGGAATCGAATCCGCGCCTCCTGCGTGGCAGTCGCGTGCACTACCGCCACGCCACAGAGAAGAGAGAGATATTAACCCGGCACAGAAATATATTACGATAGAACGACCATAGGTTCACCTGCTTTTTTTCATGCGGAAATCCCCTCGGATACCTCCCCTGCCGGAGCCGGAAGGGGAGGTTATGTCGGACTCGAACCGACTAAAACCGCCGACTGTGGGTCGTGGTGTTAGGCTGGACGTGAGGTTGTCTTCGACATACCCATCGCACCCCGGCTGACCCAGGACCATCCCTTACGGTCTGGCCCTCCTCGGGAAAGGTTCACCTGCATGTCACGCGTGGCGACTTTTTCACTGTAAATAATAATCACAAGATTCCTATATTTTTCAAATTTACTCCACCATTTTTATTACAGAGTAGGATTAGATTAGCACGAAATGGCATATGAGCTAGTCTTAAAAGTACTGAGTAAGCGTTCGAAAGTTCCTGTCTCATAGGACAGGAATTGTCTTAAAAGTTGTCACGCGTTTCCCGATCCCATAACCGTTCTATCCAAATAATATTCCTGTGATACAGGGTGTAAGGGGAATGCCTTCCTATGCCGCATCACTAAGACCTGAAATTCCTTGCCAGCTCACGTGTTTCCTTCTTCCTACAGCCCCGGGTCCTTTAAGCGGGGCGTGAAAAGGCATCTAATGAGGCCGTCAAGCTGAGTGCCACCACTGTTAACATGGTACATGCTTACGATGGTGACCCTCTTTCCGAGACTTTGCCTTTGCTTAACACCAGGCGAGGTGAAGTCAAATTGACGTGTCCTATATAAAAAAAATGCTCCCCGAAGCAGCAGGCCACTAGTAGCACTCCAGGTACAAACAAATAGCGTGCTGTTTTGTAGTGATGTTTTTTTAATGAAATTACGGTTTCATTTAGCTTTACTAATACGATGAAGAATGTTATGGCCAAATCGATTGTTTTATACCATTATGTAGTGTACTAGAGGCCTTCGGTTTCGAGAGCGTTCCCCTTATACCCGGTATAGTTGTATAGAATAAATTCGAATATTCAAGACGTGGCTCGGTAGCTTAGAGGTTAAAGTATTCCCACTGTAAAGATTCGGGTTGCGGATTCGAGTCCCGCCTGAGCAATCAAAATCACAAAGTATTGGTAAAGTAAAGAAAATTACCCATTTTTCAGTTTTATACCCTAACGCGGTCATCAGCTCTTGCTTGGTCTCGCCTGAGGCGTATACAGCCAGTTTTATCAGTGGTAATTTCACCATAAGGGTTGACACTACAAGGTTAGTGTTGGGCATCACATTGAATAAATCCTGAAATGTATTTTTTTAAATTTCGTATGACTCAATCACTTGTCTTGTATAACTGTATTTAAAACATGATAATGGCGATCATTTATGTGTACAGGCAGCGACAGAAATTTTGTTTAGCGAGGCGAACCGGGCGTCGGATGTCGCACAACGACCTCCGTCCTCCATGAGCGCTGGCCTGGGGGTGTTCGGTGGAGCCGCCTGTCACCCTAGCAGAAGCAAGCCGCGGCGGCGGTGCACAGTGCGCCTCCCTGTACCCGGGTCTAAATAGAACCCGAAGGGGCCGTCTTGAAAGAGATGGTCCTGGGTCTGCCGGGGTGCGAGAGATATGTTTTCGGTAATCTCACCTCCAGCAACCAAAGACCCAAGATGGCGTGCGTTTTATAGTCGGTTCGAGTCCGACATAACCACCTCCACCGGCTCCGTAGGGTATCCGTGGGGGTATTTCGCACGTAAAAAAGACACCAGCAAGAGAGGAAAACCAAGGAATAAAGATAATTTTGAGCACTTTGTTCATAAAAATTGTATTTAATTTTTTTTAACCACGGTTCCCGGTGAAATAAAATTTAAGGGTTAGTTTCTGTGCTATTAGATAATTTTGTACCTTCACGAAGATTATTTTGATAATAAAAAAAATCAATTAAGTAATTTGATGATCGTGCAAATTATAGGAAAAAAGCCAGAAATTCTCTTGCATCCGAGGTATTCATCGCGATGTCCATATCGAGATAGATATCTCAAAAGTAACCGATTTACAGGCTACAAGGGATGATGACTTATAGATTATATTATCAGTTCAATGGCTAACAATATTTCAATCAATCAATTAGTCACGCTGCAAACTGAATAACAAAAACTATATCGAGAGTATCATCAAATCAGCCTCGCGTAAACTCGGAGTCCTGAACAGAGTGAGACGTTTTTTCACGCCGGAGCAGCGGTGTCTTCTATACAAGACCCAAATTCATTCTTGCGTGGAATACTGCTCACATCTCTGGGACGGCTCCGCAAAGTACTTATTAGATGCTCTCGACAGGTTGCAGCGACGTGCGGTCCGCATTATTGGGAATCCTGAGGTCACGAACACCCTCGAGCCTTTGCAGATGCGTAGAGATGTTGCGTCTTTGGCAGTTTTCTACCGTCTCTACCATGGTGAATGTTCCGACGAGCTCTTCCAATTAGTCCCACCCTCCCCTTTCCTTCACAGGACGACACGTGCAGGGCTAAGATGCCATCCATTTACGGTGCAGAGTATACCTGCTAGAACCAAGCGTTTCAGTGCTTCATTCCTATGCCGCACCACTAAGACCTGGAATTCCCTGCCAGCTCACGTGTTTCCTTCTTCCTACAGTCCCGGGTCCTTTAAGCGGGGCGTGAAAAGGCATCTAATGAGGCCGTCAAGCTGAGTGCCACCACTGTTAAAATGGTAAATGTTTACGATGGTGACCCTCTTTCCGAGACTTTGCCTTTAGCTTAACATCAGGCGAGGTGAAGTCAAATTGACGTGTTATGTATAAAAAAAAAAAAACATACGTCTCTCTCAATGTGCACTATCACTTCCGATTCCTCGCCTTCCATATACAGTCATCCAACCACAACCTTTTTCATCTGACTAGGGCGTTCCGTTTGCTTTCTCGCGGATAATAGTTCTCTCTATATTATTTTACTTTTATCATAATTACCAAAGCTAAGATATTCGCAATATCATTAAACTCCAATTCAGAACAAGTTGTTGGCACTAAATAACACATGCATATAATAACACTAAATGTCAATTTAAACATTATGCTAACTGACACAAAAAATTAAACAACTATTCTCTTATATTGCTAGTACTATGAGCAAACTTGATAGTCTTTATACACCTGTATTTTTGACTAGAACACAATTTCTATTAAATTTATCGATGGCGGTACTGATTTTATAGCTTCACGTTTGTTACACGACATATCAAACGAAGACAAGCTGCCTCGGCAATCATTTTTGTGTTATAATAATGTGAGTTTGTTCAAAATAATTTACAACGCAATTGACTACCAATTGGGTATTATCCTATAGTTAAAATAAATTATCTAACCGAGCTCATTGAATTAAGAATTGTAAATGAGCGGTAAAACTTGCATCGGTTCTTATTTTATAGTTTTTATTTATTATTAATCATCCACCCAACCTATAATAGTAACTGATTTGACTATTAAATGTTATGACGTCACAAAATCTTTTTTCATACAAGTTAAGTTTTAATAACCCATCGTTTTGACGTTTAGTAAAAAGTAACTAATTTTACTAGTCAGTAGAATACCCAATTGTCATTTACTTCAGATTGAACTGTGTCTTGGACCGTATTATGTAAGTGTCAACGATACGTCTTTTTTTATCGTGCGGAAATCCCCTCGGATACCTTCCCTGCCGGAGCCAGAAGGTGGCGGTTATGTCGGACTCGAACCGACTAAAACCGCACGCCGACTGTGGGTCGTGGTGCTAGGCCGGAGATGAGGTTGCCTTCGACATATCCCTCGCACCCCGGCTCACCCAGGGCCATTCCTGACGGTCTGGCCCTCCTTGGGAGGGGGGACAACGGTGTCCTCGACTCGCCCCCGGAATGGGTAGGCACGCTGTCCAGCCCGCCGCTGCCGTGGCCTGCTTCTGCTGGGGTGACAGGCGGCTCCACCGAGGTCAGTCAGTGCCCTCCGACGCCCGAGTTGCCAGCGCACGCGGGCGGTGCGATAGTGACGATACGTCAATCAATTCAAATGGAGTGCATATATTCCATAACCCTTTCGTGAATGTGATAAATGTATGCCAACGAAATGGACATCTTTCGGCTTTGGATTTCCAAACGGATTGAAATCCAAACAACGTACATGGACGTCGCGTCGTTCGCAGCCGACTGTTAATGTCCAAAACGTGCGTGATGACATACAATCTTTGAACTGGCTGTGCCAGTGATACGTATGTCCCAATGCAAGACAGTCAATGTGCCTTTAATCTGAAGTACATCCATTTGGAATTAATCAATTTTGAAGCATTCCAAACAGTCGTATCGTCAATGGCTATCTTTGTCAGACTCATCGGTATCTTTATAACCGATGGAAGGCGCCATTTCAATAAAAAAAGTGATGTCAAGCTTAAGGCACAGATTAGTACATGTGTGCCTTAAGCTTGATATCACTTTTTTTTAAATTGAAATGGCGCCTTCCATCGGTTACATGAGGACCGATAATTCTGCCAACCTCAAGGTGGAGAGTAGGTTTAATCGTTTATCGTTTTTATGATCTCTCACTGATGAGATGACAGTGTTGTCTAGATAAAATACTACTTCAACTAACAACACCCTGATATTGGCAAGTTGTGGTAACACACAGAGGTCATTCCATAAGAATTGAACTAAACCACGGAGGACAGAATATGATTATCATGTCCTTCTCCATGAACTAATCCCGTATATTATATTTAATGAAATTTAAACTTCAGTTTCTGGCAAAAATAACTCAAACGTGATTAAGTACTTTGTTTTCACTTCACACAGATTATACGGTGTGCCCAATAACAACTAGCTCGGCAATCGTCAGTATACCGTGATCATGGAGTTTTAAACAGCCCAGAAATATTGGTTACTCACAACAAACAACATGGTAAACTTCCCGGTGAAAGTTACACTATTAAAGTTTTCACTTGACTTCTAAATGTAAGAAGATATTTAGAACAAAAATAATGATCCAGTTTCATCATAAAACATATCGCTGTCAACCTCGGTGTTCCACAGCCGTACTCCAAAGGGTAAGGCCTGATAAGCCAGTAAGAGAGTTCTATAGCGAAGAGATAGTGTAACCGGCGCCGCTCGAGGAGGACAGTCGCTTTGACGGCTGAATCAAATAAGTCGTCGGCAGAGAGAATAGTAATAAAATTGAACGGAGCGCCTGCCCAGATGTAGCTACGGATTTATCGCTTGGTAAACGCTGGGACACACTCGGAGAAAGGTGGCAATATTAATGTAGGTATGTGTCCAATTATATGTATCTAATTTGTGAATTGGGTTTTAATTATAACTGGACAATTGTTTTTTTGTATATTTACAATCCTGCTAAATATTTTTGCACAGAGAAGGAACGGGCTGACTCGATCATTATGCCAGATGGTTACGCCAAAACGCTTTTTTTTTATCGTGCGATAAATCCCCACGGATACCACCCCGACGGAGCCGGTGAAGGCGGTTATGTCGGACTCGAACCGACTAAAACGCACGCCTTCTTGGGTCCTTGGTTGCCGGAGGTGAGATTGCCAAAAGCATATCTCTCGCACCCCGGCAGACCCAGGACCATCTCCTTCGAGATGGCCCCATTCGGGTTGTGGGGACCACAGTGTCCCCATCTTGCCCCGGTTACGGGGATGCGCATTTTGCGCCGCCGCCGTGGCCTGCTTCTGCTAGGGTGACAGGCGGCTCCACCGGTCACCCCCAGGCCAGCGCTCATGGAGGACGGAGGTCGTTCTGCGACCTCCGACGTCCGGTTCGCCTTCGCTCTGCGCGGGCTTCCCGGGCCCGGAGTCTAGTCCGGACCCGACCGGCCGCCTCCTTCTCGAGCATTACTTGCTCGCAGAAGGAGGCAGCCGCACCCCAAGCGTTCGCGCATCTTACCATCGCTGTGAGCAACGTGGCGAGTGTGAGGACTCCCACCCCCAGAGCCGCCACTAGGACCCGCCTCCGCGTGTCCCACGCCGGGCACTCGGTCACCGTGTGCAGCTCTGTATCCTCCCTCGCATCACAGTGATGGCACTCGGACGTTGGCTCCTTCCGGATCCGACACAGGTAACTCCCGAAACACCCGTGTCCGGTAATCACCTGCGTCAGCCGGTACGAGAGGCTGCCGTGTGGCCTCTCTAGCCACTCCTCCATGATGGGCCGCTATTACGGCGTGCCCTACGCCAAAACGCTGCACCAGAGAAGCCGACAGACCTACAATTTATCGAGGAACAATTTATCCACCGAGGTATCATCATCTTTATGACGCACAACTCCTGCTAGAGCCGCTGTTACATATTTTTACCAATGTTAGAGCGACTCTAGCAAAATTTGCGTATGGGAATAAAAAATTTTTTTAGGAGGTAGGAAGAAGGAAACACGTGTTCTTGTAAAGAATTTCAAGTATTGTACCGATACCGATGAAACAATTTATTTAAATATCTTAATAGAAGAAAAGAGAGACAAATGATTTTATTATGTCATGAATAATACTTGACAATGAATCATCAAAAAAAAGATTGCACACCTATTTAGGTAATAAGCAAAGCACATGCACATTATTGTAAACAAAACCACCTTTATGTACGTGTCTTATGCGAATAAACTGATTTGATTTGATTTGAATTTTTACGGCAGCAATCATTGCCGAACCGCTTTGTAATTAATAGAATGATTTACACCGTAGGCAGTTGACATCTAATAATCGAAGTAATTTCAAACGTAGACAAGTAATACTGTTAGCCCAGTGTGTCCCAGCCCTCCGCAGTCGTCTCCGTTCACTCGCTTACACATTCGTCGGGCTGCATCCAATATGTTTCCTAGCATATTGTCTTTAACAGCTCCATTATACCGACGATAGATTGTGCGAAAACCTCCGCTCCTGCTTACATATTGCTCGAAGAAATCTTTATCCACATCCCCAATGAATATTTTTGTTTCGGGAATATCGGGATGTAAGTAATGAAAATATTGAGACCGTTTGTACACACGTAGTTATGAAAAATATGGTTTTTATTTGAAGTTCAGTATCAACGAGAGGAACTTAGTCGGAGACAGTTACTCAAATAATTTAGTATATAAATAAATGAATATATATCGCTGTTTTTTATCATACAATATACTAACGGGAATTAACGCGATCATGGTATAGGTACATACATACCTTCGATTTACCTGACGTATGTATGTACCTATACCATGATCGCGTTAATTCTCGTTAGTGTTATTGTATATCATGGAACGCGAGAGTTTAAGGACCGAGTCCGCGGAGCGCACGACTCAAAATCTGTCAAAATACAGACGCAGCCGTGCACGCACACATCACCGAGATGCACAGTGGGCTGCTAGACGCTCTTTACCAGTTAAAATAATGGTGAAAATTGTCTTACCAATGATGAAAAAACTATTTTAAGACTTGTGGTTAGAGTGCATTTTTGAGTAATATGATTTATTGTGACGTATTACGTCTGTCAATTACATTTCGTATCTCTTTTCTTCTTATACATTCATCCCTGTCATATTATGTTACGTGACGTCATTGGCATGTCTTTTGTTTCAGTGTCATACATAGCATGTTAAACTTTAAACAGAGATTATGAGATTTCGAATAAAATAAGGCTGGGGACATACCTACACCTAATTGTTGATATCTGAGGATACTGAAAATACTCTTAAAATTAAAATGCCCACCGCGTAGACAGACCATACTTGCCAGTTACGTACAAAAGAAACGATATTTAAAAGCCCGAATTACAAAATTCCGAAGTTCAAACCTGTACGATATATCAAACTACGAGATACCGAAGATCACATTAGTTTATATTTTATGTAGGTATAGAGCGCGCATTTTAATCAAAATGTATAGGGGCCGAGATAAGATAAAGGCAAAGTGTCAAGAAAGGGCCACCATTACAAACACGTACTTATTTAACAATGGTGGCACTCAGCTTTACGACCTTACTAGATGCCGATCCGATTGTCGTTTAGTGGTAGTGGCGTGCTCTGAAGAGTGGAATGGTGTAAGAAAAGAAAATACCTTTGCTGTGCCTGCGTCTTCTTAGCATTGAACTCCACCAAGTTCTCAGAGCGCCATTGCAAAATGTGATCCACGATCCGGACAATCTCAGTGACAAGAAGCTACCCTTTTTCATCGATATCAGACTGTGTAGCCGCAGGATTTCCGTGATAACTCTCGTGTAAGGTGCTATCATCTGCATAGCAATGAAAGATGAAGAGAGTGATGGGAAGAGAGGACACGAATACGGCGCTCCTGCAGGCACCTAGCAACCCAATTGCACAGTTTCAGGGTCCGTCTTGCAGCTCTTCTTCCTACATTTCCTCCCCGGCTGGAGCCGGGTGGGGAGGTAATGTTGGACTGGAACCGACTAAAACCGCACGCCGACTGAGGGTCGTGGTGCTAGGCCGGAGGTGAGGTTGTCTTAGTATATCTAGTATATACTTAGTATATCCCTCGCACCCCGGCTAACCATCAGGGCCATCCCTTGCGTCTGGCCCTCTTCGGGAGGAGGACAACCAGGACTCGCCCTAGAGTGGGTAGGCGCGCTTCTTAGCCCGCCGCCGCCGTGGCCTGCTTCTGCTGGGGTGACAGGCGGCTCTATCCGTCAGCCCCAGGCCCACGCTCATGAGGGACGGAGGTCAGTCTGTGCCCTCCGACGCCCGAGTTGCCTGCGCACGCGGGTGGTTTGATCTGTAAGTCTCTATCTCTCACGCCGCCACTCCCGTTCCGCCGTCTCCTTCACAACCATTAGAAAGAAAAAAAAGGAGGACGCAGAAGGAGACGCTGGCCACCCACGCGTCCGCACAGCGGACCATCGCCGTGAGCAAGGTGGCGAGGATGAGAACTCTCACTCCCAGGGCCGCCACGAGCTCCCACCTTGCCGGCCACTCAAAAACCCTCCATAGTAATCCAATTTCGGTTGGATTGCGTTCAGGGATCAGCAAGTGCATAGCCGGGCCGAGGTGATGGTAGTCGCAGCACTAGTGGGACCGGTGGGTTTTGGCGTAGTCTAGTGGGGTGTGACGCGGGGCGCCGCGCCGAACAGGGAGACCTGTAGAAACGGTGGTGCCGCTGGCCGCCCGCGGCATAGTACAGGGACCCAACTGGGACTAACCACCCTGGAAGGCTGCCCCACCAGGTCGCGCATAATCCCGATATGGCACGTCGTGCCGGTTGGCGACCGGATGGGAGCCCGGCGACCATATTCGGGAGGGTTCGGCGCGTCGGCTCTCGTCATGCCGTCACAATCATAGACAAAACCAATGTCCCATGTATTGTCACACGGTGCTGCGGCGACAATCACCTCTTTTTTTTACGCCTTCCCATCCATTCCTTTCCATTTACCATGACAGCGCACCAAAAAGATAGAGTCAGAACAGCGGCTAAGGAGTCTCCCACAACACGACTATTTGAGGTGAAGTCCACGAACATCTGTGGGTTCCATGCAAACCTCAACGCCGTCCACCATCACCTGGAGGCGGCGAAACCAGCAATGCTGTTTCTGACGGAGACAGAAATACGCCGCCCTGACGACACGACCTACCTGCTTTACCCCGGCTATGTTATCGAGGAAAATTTCCGAGCCAAAGCCGGGGTGTGCGTGTTTGTTAGGGCGGATATTTGCTGTCGCCGTTTGCGCTGTCTAGAGGACCCATCCTTTTCCATCCTGTGGGTACACGTAGACCATGGCTCCGCGAGTCAGATCTATGTGTGCCTTTACCGCTCCCATACGGGAGATGCAGAGGTAACTCGACTCTTTGAATACCTGAGTCAGGCGGCAGATGATGCGCAGGAGTGGTTTCCGAACGCCGAATTGGTGTTTTTGGGGGATTTTAACGCCCACCACGAGATCTGGTTGGGCTCCGCCAAAACAGACCATGCGGGAAGAGCCACTCACACATTTGCCCTGGCGCATGACCTGACTCAATTGGTGCACAAGGTCACAAGGATACCAAGAGAGTCCGGCATAGAGCCCTCTCTGCTAGACCTTCTGTTGACGAGTCGCCCGGACCAGTACAGTGTCTCGGTGAGTGCCGCTTTAGGTAAGTCCGACCACTGTCTGGTCCGCTCCACCGTGCCCATTGTAGCGCCCCCACGACCCGTGCAGGGGAAGAGGCGTCTTTGGCACTACTCGTCAGCGGACTGGGATGGACTACGCGACTATTATGCGTCCATCCCGTGGGTTGAACGCGGCTTTGAGGGTAAGAACCCATCTGAGAGCGCTACTGCTGTCGCCGGTGAGATCGGTGTGGGTATGGCATACTATATCCCATACACCGATGTCACCGGAGTCCGCGGAGCGCGTCCGTGGTTCGGGCGCGAGTGCGTGGAGGCTGTTGAAAATAAACAGTCTGCGTACCGCGCTTGGGTGCGGGCGCGCGTCACACGCGATCCCAACGTGGGTCACTTCAAGGCGGCGTACAACAGAGCCACAAAGGTCTGCAAGAGGGCTTACGTCAGGGCGGATGCCCAGCGCATAGCACGGCTGGGCCAAGAGCTAGTGGCCGTGGCTACTGGCGACTGGCCAAAGCCGTGCAAGCTAACTTCTGCCAGCCCTCGCTGCCCCCGCTGAGCAACCCCGATGGATCTCTGGCCCATGAGCCGCAAGAGAAAGCAAATTTGCTGGTCAATCTCTTCGCCGCCAACTCCCGAGTCGATGATTGTGGTATGCAACCACGGACAATGCCCACTGGTGACCACGCAATGCCTGATATCCATATCAGGCAACGCGATGTCCGTGCAGTACTGCAATCACTCGATGTCCGGAAAGCCAGTGGTCCTGATTGTATTCCAGCGGTCGTACTTAAAAAATGTGCAGCGGAGTTATCTCCTATGCTAACGCGGCTGTACCGACTGTCCTACAGTTCGGGTATAGTGCATTTGGCTTGGAAGGAGGCGAATGTCCAGCCGATCCCCAAGAAGGGGGATCGCTCGGACCCAGCCAACTATCGACCCATAGCCGTCACCTCAGTGCTGTGCAAGGTGTTCGAGCACATTATTAACACACAGCTCATGCGCCACCTAGAGGATCACTCCTTGCTTAGTGACCGGCAATACGGTTTTAGACCGAAACGGTCAACGGGTGATCTTCTGGCGTACGTGACCCACCTTTGGGGTGAGGCTATGGAAAAGCACGGCGAGTCACTGGCAATTAGTCTTGACATTGCCAAGGCCTTCGATAGGGTATGGTACAAATCGCTTCTTTCCAAGCTACCAGCCTTTGGCCTGCCTCCCAGACTGTGCAACTGGGTTGCAAGCTTCCTGCGGGGACGCCGTATTCGCGTAATTGTGTTGAACGAGCTGCGGAGTTCTTGCAGGTAAATGCTGGCGTGCCGCAGGGTTCCGTCTTATCTCCCACTCTCTTTCTTCTGCATATCAATGATCCTGCGGCCAAGCAGTCTGATATCGCGGAAAAAAGGCAGCTTCTTGTCACTGAGCTGGACCGGATCCTGGACCACATTTCTCAATAGGGCGCTAGGAACCTGGTCGAGTTCAATGCCAAGAAGACCCAGGCATGTGCGTTTACAGCAAAAGTGTCTCCTTTCCTACCCCTTCCCACTCTTCAGAACACACCACTGCCACTGCAGGATCACCTCAATATCCTCGGTATGGATGTTCGCTGCAAACTGAATAACAAAAACTATATCGAGAGTATCATCAAATCAGCCTCGCGTAAACTCGGAGTCCTGAACAGAGTAAGACGTTTTTTCACGCCGGAACAGCGGTGTCTTCTATACAAGACCCAAATTCGTTCCTGCGTGGAATACTGCTCACACCTCTGGGACGGCTCCGCAAAGCACTTACTAGATGCTCTCGACAGGTTGCAGTGACGTGCGGTCCGCATTATTGGGAATCCTGAGGTCACGAATACCCTCGAGCCTTTGCAGATGCATAGAGATGTTGCGTCTTTGGCAGTATTCTACATGGTACTATCTCTACCATGGTGAATGTTCTGACGAGCTCTTCCAATTAGTCCCACCCTCTCCTTTCCTACACAGGACGACACGTGCAGGGCTAAGATGCCATTCATTTACGGTGCAGAGTATACCTGCTAGAACCAAGCGTTTCAGTGACTCATTCCTATGTCGCACCATTAAGACCTGGAACTCCCTGCCAGCTCACGTGTTTCCCTCTTCCTACAGTCCCGGGTCCTTTAAGCGGGGCGTGAAAAGGCATCTAATGAGGCCGTCAAGCTGAGTGCCACCACTGTTAACATGGTACATGTTTCCGATGGTGACCCTCTTTCCGAGACTTCGCCTTTAGCTTAACATCAGGCGAGGTGAAGTCAAATTGACGTGTCCTATATAAAAAAAAAAAAACGAAGGCGGCTCTCTTGCGTATCTGCGACATTGTGATACATAAGGCTTCTAATCCAGGGCACCAGGTCTACTGGTGGTCGCACTAACTGATACCCGCGACTCCTGCGACTCTAGTGATGCTGCTAAATATGAATCAGTATCTTTAATATAACATAAGCCAACGAAACTTTTTTTATTACTAATATGTACGGAAACAGCTACTTTACAATATACATATATACTTACCTATACAATCATATAAAATAGACCATGAAGTTAGTATCTAATTATAATTTCATTACAATAGAACCTAAAAATATTGTTTCTACAAAAAATATTTTAACTAGGTATATCCCCAACTTTACAGTTCAAACCTTAAAGCAAGTATGTCAAAATCTGAAACATTATGCTATAAATGTACCAACGAAAGTGTGAAATGGCTAAAATCGGAACTATGGTTGTCACTGTAAAATGCATACTATTTTATTGACGTCCAAATGATTAATGAAGACGGTGGCGCCATTTTTCATTTCATATATTTCTTGGTAGGCCTATTTGTGTATGCATGAACTGTCATCACGCGCCAAAGAGACGTGCTCCTGCTTCGAAGGCCCGTGGGCGACTGACGGGCGATGAGAAAAAATATGGCAGACAAAGGACACTATTTTACACGTTTTTCAGTAACTTTGAAGTGATTTTTTAGATTGATTGCTGAATGTATCATCAAATAAGTTTTGTCTTCCCTATCAAGAAGTCTTTGACTTTCAAATGTATACCGGTTCCTTGCTAAAATCACTCATTTTCAATATGAATTTACTCAAAAACTGGAGCCTATTTCACTTAGCCTGTATGGAGAATTTACGTAAAACATATCTAGATTTTAGGGCTTTAAAAGAGGAAGTCCTTGTTTGTAAAAGTACAAAAAACGTACACGATATATTTTATTGGTTTCTTCAGTGTTCATAAAGTGTTTCTTTTTATCAATTTGTGTTGATTTATTGGGTTAAATCTGAAAAATACGAAGGCATGTTTTTGCATTTTTTCTCAATTTTGTGCGTTTGTTGACGTTTATTATATAACAACTATTAGGTTTTAAGAGTTTAATATAAGCCTACCATAATTTTTGGTCTTTGATTGTAATATATACACAGTATCATTGATATCAATCATATCTAAATAGGTTAAATATGAAAAATTGTAACACTCTTTTCGGTGATTTTCACGATCTGGCCCCTTAAAAGTTGGATTAGAACTTAGTTTAGGAGACAGTGACTCAAATAAGTAATATATTAGATGGTTTTTCATTGATTTGTTCGGATGGAAAACGGTAAATATATCATTGAACGGTAAATATATCCAGAGGACTAATAATTACTAATAGTCTAGTCTAATGTGTAAATTAAAGAACAAAATAAAGATATAGGTAGTAATCAACTTATTGTCTTGTATAATGAGGTTAACTGACCCTTTTTGGCCACTTGACTAGACTGTTAAGCGAGGCGTGAAAAAGCATCTGTCGAGGATATCAAAAGTAAATACCTTTTAAGATCGTTAGCATCACTGAAAGGAAGGTACGCTTCTGAAGTTCACTCTCGATTCTTACTATCCAGAAAGCTGCAGTCAATTTACGAATTGAATAAAGAAAGCTTCTGTAAATCCATGTTTTACAACAAGAAGTGTACAAACAAAGAAGGTACCTACATAAGCCTGTATTTTAAATTGGTCCTGAAAACTGTCCCTGGCCGCATTGTTAGTTGGGCTCTCGATCAGATTGTGTACTCACTAGGTTTGGTTGAAAGAATATCTCGAAAACTACGACTTATTTTGATATTGTATGGACTTAGTTGGACTGTGTTATTGATGTAACGTCGAACATATCCACACAATATACCTGCTTTTGGTAGTCTACTGATTACAGATGTGCACAGAAAAAGAAACTGTGGACTTCGGTTTTATGTCACTATAGATCCCGGTCTCGTGATTAACAGGAACCCATTCCAGACTCTCATCCAAATTACCATAATTTAAGACATTGTCATTTTATCATAGTAGGTAACCTAACTTACACCTAACACTAACCTTCAGGTAAACTATGAACCGGTTTACTGCTTTAATCATCCCAGCATCAATTCTGGTTGATGTAGCTTATATTGGCTCCTAACCCTGAGGGGAGATCTCCAGAACCTCATCTGACATTTGACATATTGACTTAAACTCCAAAGATTTTGTTGGTTCGCAAAACACCCCATCCAATAACATCGTTTAAATCTATCCTACGATCATAGGTACACAACAGCCGAAACACTAACACAAAACTAAAAAGCCTTCGTTTCAATTCCGGAATTTAAAACGGAATTGGCCCGATTCCGTTTCGCTATGGAAGAGCGAGCAAACTTATTAGCAGCGACCGTTATCGTTCGTCCATCTTGTTCTTTTTTCAAATGATCGTGCCGGCGAGATTGATTGGACGATCCCGATTGGACGCTGGCCCCGTGACTCATTTTAGACGTCACCAAGTGATCTGCTTTTTTTATCGATACATCGATTACTGCTAGAGTAGACCTATAAAACTGTTTATGTTCAGGATTGGAGGTTATGACAAAATAAGGAAGTCTTTAAATGCAAATTCATGATATGAGGAGAATATTCCGTACTCCGCAACTAGCAGACATAGATAGATACAGTCAGTGTCAGAAATATCTTGACTACAAAGTCCCAAAATTATCTTAAAACTGAGGTATTAGAGCGAATAAACTTTTTTATTTTCAACGCCGATGTTTTTTCTTTCTTCACGCATATCACAAAAATGTCTCCAAAAAGTTGAAAATACCTTACTGGTAAAGCACTCCGTCATGATAACATCGATCCAAGGTCCCCTGACATGACAACGCTTGAATCGAAATATTACTAGATTCCTAAATCAAAGTTAAACGGCTAACCAACACGATTTATTTTCAAATTTGTGGAGGATTTTTTGTGACGGTTGTTTTTATATATTTATTTTATACTTTTTCTATAGATCTACTGACCAAGCCCTTTGATTTGATACCCATATTGAGCCAGTTGTAAAAAACATTCGCCATTTTGTTCTGGAAGCCATCTTGTATTTGAAATTTATTATATTTTATTATTCTACTAGTCAAGCTCTTTCATTTGATACCCACATTTTTTGGCAGTGGCTATCTGGGACGGATTTTTGTCCAACATAGCTAAGAACACTCCCGTCCCGTGCACACACACACACACACAGATACATCTAACTTATAACACCCCTTCGTTAAATAGACATATTTATTTATTCATGTAAGCAAATATTTTCACTGAGAGGAAACTGATCACGTGACTGCTGACACAGAAATACAGCTGAACGATACACAAGCAACCAAAACATGGTCATGGCAACCTTGACCGAAACCTTTACGGATTCTCTGAAACAGCGAAAGACATGGCTTTTTATAATTCTGCCACCGTAAGGAAAAGGGGTGAATCTAATCAAAACAGATTCTACGGCAAAAAAATACAGATCCAAAATGTTTAGGAACTTTTTGCGTTACGTATTTTTGCTGTAAGTCAAGGAGGGCAGAGGGCAGCTCATAAATCAATTTAAAAAAAATAGTATCAAATGCGGTTACTGGCCGCTTGTCAACTACACAGAGAAAAATAAGTTTGAAATTTGAAATGCAGAACACTAGAATGGAAAAGGAATTCGAAGTTCAAAATTCATTCGCGCCTTGCTCCGAACTGTGACACATTTTTTTTTAAATAGCTTATCTGGTATAATATAGTAGATCAATAATGCACATGATGAGTCCGCAAACCAATGAGGTCATCTTTAATCTTGAGACTTCCCCGGTAGCTTACCATTGGCATCCTTTGGCTCAGTAAAGTCATATTGTTATGCCCTACATATAAACCGGCCAAGTACGAGTCAGACTCGCCCATGAAGGGTTTCGTAGCAGCTAGTAACATAATATAAAGGTTTTTTTTATTATTTTTGAGTTAATTGAATGAAAGGCGAAAATTGCGGTTAATACGTATTAAAAAAACTACTACTAGTTCTCGTTCAAACCAATTTTCGTTGCAAGTTTACATGGCAATGTACATCATATATTTTTTTAGATTAATCATTCTCTTATTTTAAAAGTTAGAGAGGGGAGGGGGACACATTTTTCCACTTCAAGAGTGTCTCTCGCGCAAACTAGCAAACTGTTCAATTTGGAAAAAAAATATGTTAGAAACCTCGATAGCATTTTTGGAGACCTATCTATAGAGCCCACACGTTTGAGTTTGATGTTTTTTTTTTACTTTCAGTTCTAAGTATGGGGACCTCCAAAATTTATTGCTTTTTTTCTATTTTTGTGTAAAATTCTTAATGCGGTTCAGAGTATACATCTACTTACCAAATTTCAACAGAATAGGCTTTGTAGTTTCGGAAAAAAGTGCCTGTGACATACGGACGGATAGACAGACAGACATGACGAATCCGTTTTTTTTGCCATTTGGCTACGGAACCCTAAAAAGACACGGTTTAATAAACCAACGAAGGCAGACATCTGCGCAAAAGATAATAGGATTAGTGCTTGTTACGTAAAAATGTGCGCTACAAACATGAGCACCGCCGTCAACAACATTAGAATAATTGATTAACTAAACGCAAAGAGAAATAATCGCGATTCAGCGTTTATCAACTAAAGCTTGCTACAAACTTACAACTGTATATTTTTTATTAATACTGCAAAAAGTGAAACTGCTCACACGGGACTTGAATCCGCGACCAGTCCCTTACAAGGGGTATGCTCTGACCACTGAGCTACTGAGTCACGTCTTGAGTGTTCCAAATTCGCCTGTAACCATTTTAGAATGTTTTTTACCACTTCGGTGATAGACACACGGTCTACTTGATGGGAAGTGATTACCGGGGCCTATGGACGTATGCAACACCAAGTGCGTCACACACGTGCTGCTGACCCTGTAAGAACCATCCAAAAACCTTCTTGAAGAACCCCATATTGTAATCGCTTGAATACATCGTCATTCTAATAGCGATCTCTCGGTTATGTCCAAAGATTACATTTTGAAACCCAGAATATAGTTTTCATTGTTTTTTTTTATCTCGTAAAAGTAACTACCATATGACCTCCCAATCCCGAGTTGTAACCGATTATAGGTTATGGCCTTATTAGCCATATCCAAGAACAAGTTCGAAGATAATTTTATATGACAGTTTGATCACAGAATCCCGTTAACTAATGATATAATTACGAACGTCTATAGCCGTACAAACTGCAAATAGCGTTGTTAATAGTTCAAGTCTATTCTACTACAATAGTAGTATTATATAAACGTTACTTAGGTATACAGATTTTCTTTTCTCACAAGGCTCCTAAAACCAATTAAATCTCCGAACGTCTATAGCCGTACATATCAAAAACCTATCAAATAAACTTAAAACACAATCGAGAGCGTGCAACCGGCCTAAATCTTTTCCGTGCCAGGAAAAATGATTTATAAAAGCCGGCTCCACTGTTCGCATCTCGCTTCCACCGCCGTATAACGTCTATTTCCGTCTCTGTTTATACTAGTCCAATTTCACAGGCTGGTGGTTGCTTCCGTAGGACCTCGTAGTAATGCCTCTATTGATTAAGAAACGTGAATATTCATTCAATTATATGGTGGTGCGGTTCCCTGATGAAACTCCCGTGGGTTATCGTTTTAAAGGATATTTACTTACATTATTCTGAATGAAAATATTTGAACTGGCTCCTTCTTATTGGATTGTTGGTTTAAGCGGGTTTGATATAGATACTTATGACTGAATATCTTTGGAGGTATAAGAGTGTTATGGTAAAAATTTTTGGTCCTTTTTTTTCGACCTCTCGTTATGGCAAGCCTGTTACCGTCAACCAGGTATGTTCTTCAGACAATATGCTGTTGTAGCCTAGTGGTATGGGTAATGGACTGCTGAGACGATGTCTCGGGTTCGATCCCAGGTTTACCATGGCACACACCAATGACTTGTCGATGCTTTTCAAAGTTATGTGTGTATATATCGCAGGTTTATAAGTGCCCGGTTAATGGCAATAGGCTCGCCACCTATTACATTGGGACCTAAACATAAACTGGCGAAATGTGGGTGCTAGCACCTCTGCCTACCCCTTCGGGGAATACAGGCGTGAGTTTATGTTATGTTATGTTTATGTAACAAAATTTTATAATATTAGACTCAACCCGGTAAACAAAGATAAGACTTCATTCTAGTAGTCACGCTTAACAAAAGAAAAAGAATTTAATCGAAAAAAATCTAAAAGCAAGAAGTTGTGCTATTTTATTGTAATTATTACTTATTAAGCTCAGTTGATATATTATCACCGTCGCCCTTATAGACGGATATAAAGAGAAGGAAAATTTGGAATGATTCAAGTGGTGCTCAATGGCTCAGTTGGCAGAGCAGTCGCCCTGTAATCGAAAGGTCGTGAGTTCGAGTCTCACTTGAGCATTTCATTTTTTCCAATGTTTTTCGAACTTAACAGTTAGCATAATAAATGCTATAAAAAATTCATTGAAATATTTATTTTCATTTTTATACCACTTAGGTGGCAGACAAGCACACGGCCCACCTGACGGAAAGTGGTTACCATCACCTATGATTGAACACCAGGGGCGTTACATTACTTAGAAACTGCCCATCATCATCACAGCGTTACCAAATCACAGCTTGCACTATGGAGCTATCTTACTTTGAGTCTAAATAGCGCTATATAAAATGTCCCACAAAATCATATTAACTGTCTCAAAAAACGTCTACTCACGTCCAAAGCTTAGACTTTCTAATACTCTATACATTTTCCATTGGAGCCAATACAGCCTGTAGATAAAGTCGCCATTCGAGCGAAAAGATACGGACAGGGAATTTACAAAGACGAGGCAAGGCTAAGCCCCTTCGGACGCCACGAGTAGATTTATTGTTTAAGATCGGCGGCCGGACGGCTGTGTATTATATAGCGGGGCAATACGGCGATACGGCATCGGCCCGCGATTGTCACGCGACATGTAACTGTATTGAATCGGTGATATTTATTTTTTTGTTTTATTGTCTATCTTGGATAGATTTTTCGGTATTATTTATGTTTGTTTAGTAAGTTTCTTAGTTGTACTGTTTCCTTTCTTATATCGGTCGACACGTGTAAGGTGGGCGTGTCATTCTCATGTGGTGTAAACAATTTAGTCCAATTCATATGCTTTACCGCACCGCAAAGGCATGGAATTCTTTACCAATACACGCGATTTCCTTTTTTTCTTTTACATTCCCGGATCCTTTCTGAAGAACATCTGATGAGGCCGTCATTAGCCTGAAGGCAATCATTGTAGGTTGGCCCTCATTGATGAGACTTTATTTGGTTCAACACCAGGCCAGGTGATACCTAAGTAGTTGAAACAAATATATTATTTTTTCTCATTTAAGCTAACTTTTGAAAAAGTGAACGTGTAGGACGGTATTTTTAACCGACTTCAAAAAAGGAGGAGGTTCTCAATTCGACTCTTCGACGGCTATATTTTTTTTATGTATGTTTTTTACGCGATATCAATGCCAGTTATGAACGGAATTTTATTATTCTTACGGCGTTGGATAGGGTGTGTACTGTCAGAGTGGTCCCATATTCCAGAAGTCCCGATCTGATGCTGAGATCCTGGAGAAATTGAGGGAAAACCTGAAAATTATAGGAAAACGCAGCATTATGACAGATTTCCAAAGTGATAGAACGTAACGTATCAGCTTTGTTTGCTGGTGGTTTGCTGTCCCTGAATTACCATGATGCATTAAAATTGAATATCCCCTCCATCGACAAGTCATTATACCTAAATTGATGACATTATAGCAAGTTAGGCATAGTAAACAAAGCTGGCACCGACTTCCGATAGATCGAAAATCGCTAAATTCTCTCTCTAAATTCTGTTATTTTAACGCTTTTTTTCTATTTGGTTTTGAAGTCGGTTTAATTTTTTTAAATTATTTATAACCATGACCAGTCTCTCATCTCAATAGATTTTATTCTCATAACCATTTCATGATTACAAATAGTATAATAGCTAACGTATGTTTGATAATGTATTATGATTAGCATAAATGCAGTATTCCTATTCGATAAACCCATCGTCAGCGAAGTCTGATTGAGGCACTCCGCCCTCACGCATACGCTCACCGGCCAGTTCGGGGACTATTGAAATTCAAATGATGCTGAACACGGGCGATAATGCAAAGTCCACAGCGCCAGCTATTGCTACAGTATATCAATGAGCTCACAGCTAAGAGGATTCCTCAAGTGTTTTGTATTTGGTATAAATATACACATAGGACTGGAGTCAGTTCTGGAGAGTGGGTAATAAAGTGAATTTTGATCAAAGTCAAAAATTATTAGTATTATTAAAACGATTCTTACAAAACATCAACAATAATAAAGACAAGTTTAGTAAACCGACCACCGGTGGAACGCAGCCCCGTCCTGAGAAGACTCGGATAAGAAATTCAGTGAGATTTTTTCATTTGTTTTGTTTTTTTTTCGGAAATTGCAATCAAAATACTTGTCGTAAAAATACTTATCGTTGTTACACTAGGCTCTTGTTAGATATTGTGACGGAGTTGATCACGGAGGGACTAGGATGTGATGAATATAGCAACTAAAAGCCTTATATAGGTATGTCGACAAAAGCATTAAAGTACGCCTTGTTTCGATTGGGTTAGGAAGAAACCACATTTTTCCAATTGCTACGATCCTGGTACGATTGCATAACATGCAACTTGTGTTAACACCGACATTTCCTCAACTAAATTCAGTACAGCGTAATAGATTAGGTACCTTTGTGAGACTCCTTGTACTACTGAACATTAAAAAAAACATCGTATTCCTCACCGCCACAATACCGAGACAAACAGACCCTATAGCATACAAAAAACCAATATATTACTTGTCTATACAAACTATAGCTCGCATCCCCATCTATAAAGTCCGAACAGCACAATATAATGAACTAGACATAATATGTCTGCATTGGCTGAAAGGCGAGGGTCAGCCATCAATGGAAGCGAAATGCCGGCTAATGGTAATAGCCTCATTCATAAATGGCTCTTTCGTTAAACGGGGGATACATTTTATGCCCTAATGAAAAGATGCGTGGCATTAGTGTATTGGTTTTTTACTATAGTTACTCACTATGGTAAGTTTTTTCTTCCTGACATTTGAATTTTTGCGTTCATCTTTATATATAAAAACTAGCTTTTGCCCGTGGCTCCGCCCGCGAGGATGTCGGTTATCGCGACCAAACATAGCCTATGTCCTTTCTCAAGGTCTAACCTATCCCTATACCAAATTTCATCAAAATCGGTTCAGTGGTTTAGGCGTGAAAGCGTAACATACGTCTGTATGTTACGCTGTCTGTCTGTTTGTCTGTCTGTCTAGACAGACAAACAGACAGACAGAGTTACTTTCGCATTTATAATATTTAGTATGGATGGACCCCTATTTCCCTTGGTCATGAGATAGCGTCTGAACAGCTGGACCGACTTCACTAATTCTTTTTTGTTGTGTTCGTTATTGTCAGAAGGTTCGGAAAGAAAAAATAAGAAAATTGCGCGAAAAATTAGACAATTTAAGAATACTTAACCACCATATAAAAATGCTTACCCGACATACCTACGCCATGTCTTAATTTTGAATTTGGAATTTGAATTCGAAAAAATGTGTTTAATATTGTAATACTTCTTTATGATATTTTTCTATCATACGAGTATAATACATAACATATGCATAACATAAACTCACGCCTGTATTCCCCAAAGGGGTAGGCAGATCAGAATCAGTGTAATTCACATCTGATCTCTTATTTTTTAATTTTTCTAGTCGATTTTAACCCCCGACGCAAAAACGCCGGGGTGTTATTTTATTACACATCTTTTCACCCCCACAATTAATGCTCCCACGCCCTAATAAGCAATGTCTCAAATATTTTTCCAATCTATATTAATTAATGTAAACTAGACTTAAAAGAAAACAGTATTCCTACAGTCCCGGGTCCTATAAGCGAGGCGTGAAAAGGCATCTAATGAGGCCGTCAAGCTGAGTGCCACCACTGTTAACATGGTACATGTTTACGATGGTGACCCTCTTTCCGAGACTCTGCCTTTAGCCTAACATCAGGCGAGGTGAAGTCAAATTGACGTGTCCTTCATGAAAAAAAACTTAATATTATGGCCTATAGATATTATGTATGTACATACACAGATAAATGTCTCGAAAAAAAATTTACATAAGTATTTTTTCACGATCCTTAGAAATGAATGCGTAATCTGCCGTGATATAAGATGAAATCTTTTTCTCATTCGAGATTGAAGAGATTACTCAATGCAATTGAATGATATTTCATCTTAAAAGGTCACCAGTCTTTGTAATAATATCGTTCGGAATGAGAATGAATTATTTTACTGGGAATATTGTAATATCAGGTGGCGTGGCCTTATCATTTCATTGCATTCATTTTGTGGTTGAAGTCTTGAATATTTTATTTAGTCCAAGGATATAACCGATAGATTCCTGTAGGTACCCTGGAATTCCTACTTTTCTACTTAATACCTATGATATATTATATTTTTGTTCTAATGCGAGCAGGACTCAACACAAATCTAATATTGTGTGTGTGTGCAACAAAAATAGCATGAAATAAAAAAAATAAAAAGTACATATATACATATAATCACGCCATTATCCCCGGAGGGTTAGGCAGAGGTGAATTAACACCCACATTTCACCAGTAATTGTAGTCGGTCCCATGTAATAGGGGGTGAGCCTATTGCCATAATATTCCGGGCACTATTGTTGACTCGAACCTATATGTGAGGCTGAGTCTGGGCTGTATATATCTGTCTGACGATAAATAGCCCTATCCCTTAGTCGCCTTGTACGACGCCGCATGGAAAGAGATGGGGTGGAACAAATTCTAGTCTGTCGGGAACCACGCGGCTAAAAGACCATGACGATTTTTTTAAATCACCTGATGTAGTAGGTAACCTCCCCTGTATCAAGAACGTCACCAATGAGCGATATCTATAATATTAAAACTAAATTGCATTCAAACATTTTAGACAAAGAATTTCACTAAATTTAGTTTAGCTGGACAAATTTTCATTTACGAAATCCATCTCAGTCGGTTTCATCTTCCGGCCGATTGGTCCACTTGCATAAGTAAATATCCAAATAATTACTTCTGGGATTAATAAAAATCCTCATAAAACTCTGAAAGCATGTCTTGCCTCGTGAATATTAATACTTATTAGACAGAGCTCGGTACTTTTTTAATAAGTAAAAAGGACTTAAAAAATAAATGGAAAAGTACATTTTCAGTTACCAAAGTTTTCTTAATCGAGAAGTTTATGAAGTATTAAACGGAAATATTAAAGAAATAAATCTTTTTCTTTCTCAATTGAGACTTACGTTTCGATTTAACAAGTTAGTAACAATTTACATGTTGAATAATAATCATTATGCGCAAATAAACCGAGGAATGCTTTTAAAACTTGCCGAGATTTTCTTTCTTCGGCTCCCTCTTCAGATATTATTTTAAATCTTTTAAAATTATTCGTGGTATCAATGATTGTTTGTCGACAGCTCAGCAATTTTGAAGTAGATATTTTAATTTTAAAGTGGATTCTTTAATTTAAAGTGGGTAATTTTAATTTTAAAATAAGTTTATCATTCTCATTTATTCAATTAACATACTTAACTAGTTAACTACTCAATCAAGATCTTTATCTCAATTTATTTACCTCACCTGCTAGCTAATACGGTACATCTTGCGTCTTGGGTTGAACGGTTCAAATGGTAGTCGTTCCCGCAAAAGCTAAGGCTAAGCCAGATAAAGAAAAAAATATAGAAGAGTGAAACCCTTTTTTTTCGTGCTGAGATCCCCTCGGATACCTTCCCCTGTCAGAGCCGGAAGGGAAGGACTCGAACCGACTGGAATCACACGCCGACTGTGGGTCGCAGTACTAGGCAGGAGGTGAGGTTGTCTTCGACATATTTCTCGCATCCCGGCTGACCCAGGGCCATCTCTTAAGGTCTGGCCCTCCTCGGGAGTAGAGTTACTATGGTAGAATGAACCCCGGCTTCGTTTTGGATGTAATCGCGACATGCTCATCCGGAATAAACTCATCCTGGCTTCATATTACAAGTAAACCGAATAATTCAAATGCTACATCTATACTCTAGAACCCATATGACAAGTTGTGCTTAGTTTTGGTATAGATGGCGCTACGTAATATTTCCTAGCACGTTTATTTATACGATAAAGTAGAACTTTTTCATTACACGTCAAGTACATACGGTAGGGTGAAAGGCCCAGTTACGGGTAATTGAATTAGATTTTTGATTTGATTGAATATCCGACCCTTATCGGGTTCGGATACAATACCCTAAACATTATAATAGTTGAGAACTACAAAATCAGATGACCACTTGGGAATATCTCCTAGCAATAATTTAAAGGAAAGGTATCTTCTGCGAGTTATTAGGAGTACAATGCTAATGTGGTAAACATAATGTTCACTTACGATACGATTCAGTAGAAGGCAGGTCAGAGTCATTAGAATCAGTGGTTAAAATTGATAGAATTTCTGCTAACAGTTGATACCATACTGAACAAAACTCGCGTATTCCCGTATTCTAAAATGACACTCAGCCTGAATAGTGATATATCTGAAGACAGATTGTATAGACAAATTGATGGTATGATATATTGCATAAACTATCTATCCTCAGATAAATCGCTGTTCAGGTTGAGTATCATTCTAGAATACGGGCCTTAAACTCACATACACTGATGTATTAAAAGATACAGGTTAATTCCTGCGTGAAATACAGTTCTCATCAACAGCCGCGTATTGGAGTGACTACCCTAATTTACGCGCCGAGTTTATTCCCGTTCATACACGTGCTGTCGGTCGGAAATGCGGCAATGTCAATATCCGGCTGTACTGAACGTGATTTCAGCTTTCAATATTATTTTGCAGTCTTCGCGTAACATTTAAAATGTATTTACAATATTTAAAAGTTTGTGATATAATTTTCAGAGATGTCATTCATAAACCTACAGTGTTTTAGCTAAATTAATTTTCTGATAATAATGGTTGTGGGATATCATACTAGGTATTTTCAATATGTTGGTCCTTCGAGCCGGATAGTGATGATGAGATATGATATCTCATAATGGTTGTTTCTAATGAAGTACCAAACCCGGTTGAATGCAAATTTTGAACGTTGGCCCCGCGTGCGATCTTCTACTTTTAAACCAAGTATATTGTCTTTGCGGAAACCGCCGTTTAACTTCTCAATTCAGGGGGGAACGCAGACGCCACTCACCAGGCTGATGACCTTACCTGAAAAATCTTCCCTTTCTGTTTTATCACCCTCCCTTTTTGAAGAACAATAAATAAATAAATAATTATTCCACAACATTATACACAACGCTATCTAGACCCATGGTAAGCTTAACTAGCTTGTGCTATGGAATCTAGAATGCGGATAGAAATACTTAGATACTTTTTTTGGTAAATACATACAAATTATACATAGAAACACGCACTGAGCGGGGATCAAATCCGCGACTCCTGCGTAGCAGTCGCGTTCACTACCGCCACGCCACAGAGGCTGTACAATACATCTTATTCCCCTACAATACAACAAATATTACAACCAACAAATTCCCAAGCCAGTATCCCACTAAACCGTCGATACCGGTAAATAAACCGACACCAATATCGGATATTAGTTAATGTGGTTGATTTCGACCGAACAGATAACGCAACAGCTCCCGAGGGCTGTAGCCGTTTTGTTATCAACGCTTTCACTGTGGATTGTACACACGGTGGTGCAATGATTTACAATGTACACAGACAGACTGCATTACGACTGCAAATATGTAGATGCAGTTTCAAAACGGATGTTATCACGCATCTAGTTACTTAATGGATATTGTGATGATAAATCTATTGTTGGTATAAATTATATTTTTTTGGCTAGAACAATTTGCAGTGTTTCCTTCTTCTTAAAACTCCTTGATCTTTCAGGGAGAAATGTGAATCAACTGTAGAAGCTGTCAACATTAGAACAAAAAGAAAGTTAGGATTTGGAATGGCGGCTCTTACTTTCTTGACTTCACTCTAGATTTGCCACCATTACATGTGAAATCACATGTGGCACCAAGCAGGGACATCCTGGAGACGCAACTCCTACTAAACTGGTCATAACGAGATGCCAGACATCACTATGTCACAAAAATGCATTCAACATGTGTGTAAAAATGTACAATAAAATACCACAGACGTTGCGCGAACTACCACAACGTCTATTCATAAAAAAATTAAAGAAATGGCTTGTACAGAAATGTTTCTATGATATTGAGGAATTCTTAAATTACAAAGACCGCTACAAATAATAGATAAATAAGTATAATAGTTTAAATATATTATTATGTAATAGTTTAATAAATAGTTTATAGTTAAGTAGGAAATGTGTAATTAAAGTGTATTATAAAAAAGTAATGTTAGGTAAGTTATAGAAGACTGTATAAGGAACACGGCACGCATCCAGTTATTGTATTATATAATTTTAAATAACTTGTAAAAATTTGTGCGTTTAATGTATGTCCATAAGACAGTGCATAAAGCATTAAATATAATTATTTGTACCTACTATCGAAATTTGCATGCCACTTACTGCGGCTAAACATGTTGTGCTATAATACTTAAGTTACTTGCTAAGATCTTTGTTACCTACCATGTTTATGAGCAAATAAATTTCTATTTCTATTTCTATTTCTATTTCTCGTTTAGTAATCGCGAATCGTTTTTCATGTGCTGTTTTTTTGGTTTTCATGTACAGTGGGATGCAAGGACCTTGTTCAACATGTGCTGTAGTATGGCATAGCTGTTCCCGATATGGTTCGGCACGCTTGTTACTTTCAAGATTTTTGATTTTTATTTAAAATTTAATAAGGTAAAAAAAAATTGTGCTTTTACCTTATTTAGTAAGCACTTTCAAAAAGAAACATTTATTTTATGAAAAGCATCTATTTGGTTTACGAGATTATTGAGTTAAAAACTCCTAATGGCATCTACATACATGTTCAAAAATTCGCAACAATGTCGTAAGCAAATATTGAATTAGCGGAGATTATTTCCAAAGATTTTGGTTTAAGTTACTGATTTTTAATAGGTGTGGTATTTTATTAAATAATTATAACTATTATAAATTATAGGATGGATGTTTAAATATGTAAGTTGTTGACCATTGAATGTATTTTTTTGGCGTCTACCAAGTGCGTAATAAAGTTACGTTTTTAATAATTTTCTCTGCAGAACTCAATGTCTGAATTTTGTTGTAACAGTTAAAAAAGAATGTATGTGTATTCTGTAATTCATAATGATTTTGTTTTATTTGTCCGTAAAGTTTCTACATTGGTGCTTTTACCTTACAAGGGTCTTCAATGGAATTTTACTTATTTACTTTCTTATCAATATTTTATCTGTGATTATTATTAAATTGGTAAACAAACACAGGATTAACCCCATGGTAAGCAGTGTAATTACAGCAAACGGTATGGAGTTTCACTTGAAGCGGAACTGCGGTTCTAATAAACTGCGGTTAGAGAACTACTTGCAGCTGTTCACACCCCCATAATTGCTTGCATTTCTTTTCCACATTGCACCACTACTAACTACTTTGTATTTTACTACATACCTATACTCGTAATACAGACATTCGTTGCTTAATATGGCTCAAACATGCTTATATCCGTAAGAACAGGCAGAGGTGTGTTTTACTTAAAGTTAATTAGAGACAGCAGTAATCTTAAAAGAAAATAAATTACCCATGATTTTTACAGTTTATTTTTTTATACAGGACATGTCAATTTGACTTCACCTCGCCCGATGGTAAACTAAAGACAAAGTCTCGGAAAGAGGGTCACCATCGTAAACATGTACCATGTTAACAGTGGTGGCACTCAGCTTGACGGCCTCATCAGTTGCCTTTTCACGCCCTTTTTAAAGGACCCGGGACTGTAAGAAGAAGAATACACGTGAGCTGGCAGGGAGTTCCAGGTCACAATGGAGCGGCATAGGAATGAGTGACTGAAACGCTTGGGTCTAGCAGGTATATTCTGCACTGTATACGGATGGCAACTTAGCCCTTCACGTGTTGTCCTTAACTTTTTCTTCATTTGCCTTTACCATATTACCAAATTATACCAATAGATAGACTAATAATCAACCGTGCCCGCTGGCACCGATTGGGATAATCGCACGTAAAAAAAAGGACTCTGCATACCTTTCGTAATATAGGTACTTGACCGAATCACTTGTGGCTACCTTTTTTTTTAACAAATAACACTCTTAACAACAAAAGAATGTACGTAAATTACTACAAAAGCAAACCAATAAGACAACATAAAATTTGAACATTCAATAAAAACGAAATCGCAGATAGGACAGAAATTGCACCCGCAATTAGACTACAAAAACTCCAATTATAGTCACCTAGCGTAACTGGACCAATATGAAACTTCAATAGGGTTACCAATTATCGCCAGTCCAATCGAAAGTGCTTAATGGAATTTTAAATGTTAGCTTCCGTAGCACAATGGCACGGTGGCACCCCTAATTGCAACTTTTTAAGGATTTTTATTGTCACTTAACGTGTCAAATTGGCTATTGTGAAAGTGCATTCATGTGGACGCGAGGTGAGCCTTCCTTTTTCACAGTGAGTGGATTTTTGCTTTGTGCAATCAATTCTTTGATTAACTATTTGACAAAATTGGCTGGTAACGCGTGCCTAGTTCTAGCAATTATGGGATGAAACTGAACTGGGTTTTATTTGAGTATAGATAGCGGAATGCGTTGTTGAAATTTTTGTTTTGTTACATGCCGTTTGAGTGCTCGTGTGGTGAAACTGAAGTATTCAACAATATGTTGTGTAGAATAATATTTGTATCGTACGTTGCATGATGTCACTTATATCGTTTAGAGCCTCTGTGGCGTGGCGGTATTGCACGCCACTGACACGCAGGAGGCGCGGGTTCCATTCCCGCTCAGTGCAAATATTTGTATGCATGAATATGACTATTTGCATTGGTCTTGCAGCAGTCAGCAGTGTTTCTATGTATAATATGTATGTATTTACAATAAAAGAATATAAGTATGTTTATCCGCATTCTAGACTCCATAACACAAGCTTACCATGGGTCTAGATAGCGTTGTGTAGAATGTTGTAAAAGAAATAGAGTTTTCCCGTGTGGCTTGAGGTTCAATTGAGGTCTTCGATGCCCAGCCCAACCTCGCTTGCAACGCTATATTTGCTAATGGATGGACAAAATTTGACACAGGTCACATCATTGAAAGTTGGAGAGCGGACCTCGGCCTCAAAAGTACAGGCTTTGGATAAAACCCCAATTGGCCTAACATTAACTGTACAACAATACAATACAATAATTTTATTTTCAGCAAAAACTTATTTTTTAAACTACATTTTACAAAACGTTAAGTATAATTAATAAACAAATACCATATTTGATAGAAGATCTGTGTCTGAACTAGATAAGTTAATATCTGTATTTCAGATTCATATAACCGCGGTAGCCTAGTGGTATGGGTAATGGACTGCTGAGACGAGGTCTCGGGTTCGATCCCAGGTTTACCATGGCACACACCAATGACTTCTCGATGCTTTTCGAAGTTATGTGTGTATTTATCGCAGGTTTATAAGTGCTCGATTAATGACAATAGGCTCGCCACCTATTACATTGGGACCTAAACATAAACTGGCGAAACGTGGGTGCTAGCACCTCTGCCTACCCCTTTGGGGAATACAGGCGTGAGTTTATGTTTGTTATGTTTAAATAAATAAATAAATATGTTTATGTATTTCAGACAACAGCCTATTTTATAGTAGATTATTAAATTACAATGTAAGATTTGGTCAAAAACGAAATTGAATCAGCAATATTAGTACTGTATAACAACCCTGTCTTTTTTTTCAGTTGTAAGTAACATTATGCCACATTTTCATGAAACGTCTTGTTTAGAAGACGATTTTATGAAGTCAATAGTCTGGGAACATAGGAATGGACGTTAATACATACAGTTCAAACACATAACCCTTATTCTTACCTCGCTATAGTCAGGTCGATTTTTTTTATAAAGGACACGTCAATTTGACTTTACCTCGCCTGATAGTAAGAAGAAGAGGGTCACCATCGTTAACATGTACCTAACGTGTTAACAGTGGTGGCACTCAGCTTGATGGCCTCATCAGATGCCTTTTCACGCCCCGATTAAAGAACTGTAGGAAGAAGGAAACACGTGAGCTGGCAGGGAGTTCCAGGTCTTAATGGTGTGACATAGGAATGTGTCACTGAAACGCTTGGTTCTAGAAGTTATATTCTGCACCCTATACGGATGGTATCTTAGCCCTGCACGTGTTGTCCTTTAAATCTATAAACACTATCGTTTTTAAAGATGAAATCAATATCACTAGTTTCAATACTAATCCCGAATCGATATGTTTCTCATTAATCTTCTACAATAGCTCCACATTGTACTAGTCACATGTTTGTGTACTTACATACAAACTTGATTGACACATTCATTAAAACTAATATTGGATTATCCAGATATCTTTAATATAATCTAAAGCAACGGACGGTATAGAGGGATGAAATCTGATTAAATTATCCTATCTCTGATTGGTATTAGAAGGGTGTTTATTATTTTTGATGAAAACAAATACAGTGTAATGCGTTTTGAATAGCGGCTTAGATCCCTAGTTATTGATATGTGTTCACCCCATGTATCATCAAAATAACTAAAGGGACTATATAGAGAAAAAAACTAACAGTAACTGTTCCAGCCACCTTTTTCAGGTCGTCAGTCCATCTGGCTACGGCGCGTCCTACCTTTCGTTTGCCTTCTTGCGGTCTCCACTCTAGGGACTGGTTTGGTCCAACGGCCGTCAGTCCTTCGGCAGATGTGGCCAGCCCACTGCCAACTTCAGCTGGTCGGTAACTTTAATTCTGTCGGATGACCTCGTTTCGAATTTTATCCTTCAAGGAAACTCCGAACACAGCACGCTCCATGGCCCGCTGCCTATTATGGAACTATCCAATATATATTTTATAAAGGACACGTCGATTTGACTTCACCTCGCCTGATGGTAAGCCAAAGGCAAAGTCACAGAAAGAGAATCACCATTGTAAGCATGTACAGTCAACTACAAAAGTAGCTTAACAAATTCTAATTTATTGAACACTGTGGCCCCTAAACCTTACATAAAATTGTGAATAAAAAATATTGAATATGTAAATTAAGTTTGTCTTCTGGGAATCATAACACTACATTTACTATAGACAGATGCATTCCATTACAAGAAAGATTTGTAAAATATTTTAGCGTTAATCAACTTATGGCGTTGACTGTACCATGTTAACAGTGGTGGCACTCAACTTTTCACGCCCTGCTTAAAAGACCCGGGAGTGTAGTGTGTAATTATGTTTATACACCTCGTCTGGTCCGAAGATCCACACTTTGCGCTGGAAAAATATGTAAGTTGAATATTTAAAACCTGGTCTACTGACCTGATCCCTCAATCAATTTAAGAAAGTAAAAAAAACGAATGGCCCTTGTATTCCACTCACTACTATTAAAAGAACCTCTATAGACCAAGAGATTGTTGACTACCAATCCCTTCATCAGCTCGGCACAGCTAATGCTACTCATGCGAAACCGGGATCCGTATACAAACATAGACGTCTGTCTGAGCTTTGAGGTCGGTAATGCAATTTGGGGCAGGCGCCGTCGTTACAATTAAAGCGGATACGTTGCAAAAACGTCTTGTTTATTAATGTTCTAGCTATGTCGGCTTCGTCCACTTTGGTAACTGATTTTTTGATAAGCAGCCATGAGGTAATTTTTTTCTTACTTTGATAACCTAGCTACGAAAATTGACAAATAATTCAGTAACCAGTTACCGAAATTTAAAATTAGGATCGGCAGCACGAGTGTAACGCCCCTGGTGTTGCATACGTGCATAGGCCACGGAAACTACATCCCATCAGTTCCATGCTTGTCTGGTAACTAAGTGGTATAAAAATGCAAGAGATTTTCTTTCGTAGCTGGTTATGAGACTGGTTATGAAAACGACAATAAAATTCCATGTTCATAACTGATTATCAAAAATTAGTTACGCTGTACACTTTCCGCAGAAAAAAACCCACCAAAATCTGTCCAGCCGCTTAAAAAATTACCCGAGACAAATGGACACAAAGGCAGACATTTTTATTTAAATTATTCATTTGTTATCAGTATCGTACATACATTATAATAATAAATGTAATATCATTGAATAATAATAAATATACCACAACATAGCATAGCTTAACTAGCTTGTGTTATGGGATCTAGAATGCGGATAAACATAGATAGTTTTTTTTAACGTACATATTACACATTCAAAATGCATTCATAAAAAATACATTCGTGTTTTATTGATTTGTATAACAATAGGTACCACCGTATTCACCTAATTGCACCTAAGTACTTAAAAAAGTAAAATAATAAAGAGTTATTTCAAAAATAATGTACTGCTAATAAAACAGTAAAAAAGGAAGTTCACAAACTGACCATAACCAGTCAGGACCAATCAAAAATCTAGACCGGGTCAATTGTTCCCAATAATGGGTTATAATGTGAGTTATACCTACAATTACTGTATAAACAGTAAGTTTTACTGATGTTTGCATGAAGGGGTAGGTTGCAATATATTACCACCACATTTCGCCACAAATGATTTTCGGTACCACGCAATAGACGTTAGACCTATTGCCGTTAAGCAGGTTCTTTATCTCGGGCAGGCTATGTTTACTATCAGCTGGAGAATAGTTTTATTGTCATCTACTACGCCCACGGCACAGAATAGTACTTTTTTTTCCGCGCGGAAATCCCCTCGGATAGCCAGCAGGGCCAGCAGGGGAGGTTTTGTCGGCCTCGAACCGACTAAAACCGCACGCCGACTGTGGGTCGTGGTGTTAGGCCGGAGGTGAGGTTGTCATCGACATATCCCTCGCACCCCGGCTGATCCAGGGCCATCCCTAACGGTCTGGCCCTCCTCAGGAGGGGGGACAACGGTGGGCACAGAATAGTACTAGCGTACCCACGGTAAGAGATAGGGTGACCTAATTCTACCTCACCGAAAACCAACAATTTAATTTTTGGGAATCAACTGTTACTAATACGCACAGTGCTTCTCAACATTTATACCAAAAACAGATTCACCCCATTAAAAGCATATTAATATATTTTATAACGTTATAATGTCCCCATCAATATTCATAACCGTTTACGCTCACGTAGGTGTCGTCCAATTATCAACGATTGCTCCCATACACTACAATTAGCCCACATTATGTGTAAATGCACATTTCATAGTGCAAGCCCACTGAATGCGTAATGAGAGTCTGCTGGGACTCAACAGGGCCTACGTGATTCCAGCTATTTGGTAGTTACGCTAATGCTGAACGCCGGCAATTTTCATGATAGTTGATATTCACTGTCAACTATTTAACTGGCTTAGTTAAAATATAATGTTATAATTGCAGTATTAAAATGTACAGTAATTAATAACTATTTGTTTAAATATGTTCTGAATATGCTTACTGAACCGAATTATACTTTTACAGCATTAAGTATGCTAACTATACAAATCGAATACATGGGGAAAATTAATCTTCTCGGGTGGGACTCGAACCCGCAGTCTTTCATTTACAGGGGGAATGCCTTGACCAATTCGGCTGCCGAGACACGCCCGATGTGATTCAAATTTCCCTTCTATTTATCCGTTCTTACGGCGACGGTGGAGTCATCTATGATAACATCATTGGTTCCGATAGCTCGTAAGAAGATCGGTAGATGGCTCTATACAGACAGACAGAGTTACTTTCGCATTAATATTACTAGCTTTTGCCCGCGGCGCGGCTCCACCCGCATGGATGTCGGTTATCACGACCAAACTCTCGCGTTCCTGATCGCAAAATCAGGCAAATTAAAGGTAACCTATACCATGATCGCGTTTATCCTATTGATTTTGTTTATTAGGTAGGTATTTCAGACTAAAATAATAACAAATACATATACATATAGAATAGCAAATGAAGCTGCAAAAAGGAAAATTAAAGTAGTGCCACCTTGTTCGCACTCTTGTGCCCTTTTTCAGCTTCACTTGCTAGTTCTATAAGTTCTATCTATGTTATTATTTTAGTCTAAGGTAGGTAGGTATATCCATAACCGATTCAATGCTCGCTGTTCACCACCGTACGTACGGTACACACGTATGTGCACAGAGATAAGCCCGCGACAAGACGCGGTTATCTAAGGTCACGGATTTCATTAGCTGTATCAATAGAGCCCCCGGGGATGACCCTCGCTTTATGTCCGCCACCAGCTTAGTCGGACCCCTTATGTACAAATTCAGTTTTATATCTAAGTATTTTTCATGGAAGTTAGTGTCAGGAATTTATATGCTGAAGGAACCACGGCCTAATAGTAAATGACTCGCGAGAAGCACTACGGTGAATATTGGGAAACCCGCCCTAACCATTTAAGCAACCTCTTTTCAACTTTTATGATTACATACACTTCAAAGCACTTTTTCGTCTCATTTCAACTAATTTCATTCATTCTAAGGATATGCTTTTTTGGCAAGTTGACTCGATGTAAAATAAAGGTCACAAAACTTCCTGGCTGTAATACGTTTCTATTACTATCACAAAAGAGAAAGTAGCAACAAGAAAAATTATAATCCTACCAAATAAACTAGGCAAAGCATACGTTGACATTTGATTTGTAAATAAACGGCTCCAATTACATTGGTTGGTCCCTCTCACCGTTTCAATTGTCGACGGGCCAAGGGCTTATCAATACGTAAATAAATTGACCCTTCCGCGGGTCCGTGTTGACGGGTATTTTGCTCTTTTCCGCCCTTCATTTTACCCCGTTTAAATAAAATTCGATTCAGTCTCCTGTGATAAGTTATTCGTAGAAATAGCGCGTTTATTTACAACGAGTATTCAGTTGAGGATGTCAATTTGAAGGTTGGGTCTGTTGTTATTTAGTGTTGATTCAGTGATAGTAAAAGTGTAGATAATATGTTAAATATTGAATATACAATTGGTCTAGTCTCATAAAGTTTTAACTTGTCAAATGGATTTTCAATGATGGCAAACCAATTCGTATAAATTTTAAAATAGATTTTGTTTTGATTTGTTTTTTACATATTCTGTCCTCCGTGATCCATACTAATATTATAAATGCGAAAGTAACTGTGTCTGTCTGTCCGTCTGTCTCTCTGTCTTTCTGTACGCTTTCACGCCTAAACCATTGAACCGATTTTGATGAAATTTAGTATAGGAGTAGATTAGACCATGAGAAAGGACATAGGCTATGTTTAGTCGCGATAACCGACATTCACGCGGGCGGAGCCGCGGGCAAAAGCTAGTATTATGTATTTTAAACGTAGCTATTGATCAAATCTATTTATAGTTGTACATAATTGTTATAATGCATGGTCGCTAAGGCCTCAGATGCGACCGCGATTAACGCAAAGATGATGATGATTTTGGCAGAATCGCCATATATTTCTAATTACAGATTGAATTGGCTGCCTTTCTTCATCCTGTTTTTGCCTAGTAGAAAACTGGCAACATAGAACCTACATAACTAGTATGTTTATCTTGATAATTAAACCAATTGTCTCAAAAGCTTATATACGGTGATCGCAATTGCTATGAAAAATCCAGCAATATTATTAGACATAGATTGAACTTCAGGTGATTATTTTAAATCCTCTCATTATTTTCGAAACTAAAAGATTCTTCACCCCTTTTAAACCAAAAAAAAAAGCTGTCTCACACATCACTCTCGGAGTTTGAGAAATTCGACACAGATCAGCTTATCCCTTATTGCATATAATTGGCAGGGGGTGCGTGGGGTGCGTGGGGTCCGGGCGCGATGTGACCAATCAGCGCACACCGACACGTGTCATTTCGCACCCCTTTTACACATATTCCTTTGATTTGTGAGATGCAAACGAACTGTTCAAATCAAAGCAGTTTCTTTTTCTTAAGCCTGGAGCTCACGATCGTATGCATCGATAATGCATTTTTTTTAATACCTGGATTTGACGCTTGAATTGAAAAATGTATGATTGACTAACAAAATAGTTAGAACGCTGAAATATGTATAAACTAATTTACTTCATTACCGTAATTTAAATGCCAATTGCGCGATTTTTTTGTATTTAGCGTATCTCTTATGGGAACGACTGCCATCTGACCTCTTAAAGAAAAGCATGGTATTTTTCGGCATCCATCCGAAGTAGCAACATGTAGGCAAGATTAGTTTAGGTTTTGAATAGCTTCATAGGGCTTCATACATCCAATTTTAAATTAAAAATACAAAAAAGCTACGATCAGACCGCTATGTTCTTTCGCAGATAAAAAAAAATCTCCTACAGTCCAATACCAGGCTCTGTCCTCGTGAATGTCTGTTAACGCGACTTGTGCTCATATCTCAGGTCCTACTCAACCGATTGTGATCAAACAAACGTAAGTTCGAAATACGTTTGGTACTCAATAGCTCAGTTGGAAGAGCATTCCCCCTGTAAGGGAGAGGTCGTGGGTTCAAGTCCCACTTGAGCGCTTCTTTTTCCCGATGTATTTCGAACTTAAAAAGTTAGCAAAAATCCGTTTAGTAATTTTTGCGTCCATAGCGAACAAAGAGACAAGAATCCTTACTAATATTATAAATAGTAAACTAAACTAAAACGAAAGTAACTCTGTCTGTCTGTCTGTATGTCTGTAAGTTACGCTTTCACGCCTCAACTACTGAACCGATTTTGATGAAATTTGGTACAGGGGTAGATTAGACCATGAGAAAGGACATAGGCTATGTTTGGTCGCGATAACCGACATCCACGCGGACGGAGCCGCGGGCAAAAGCTACTTACAAATAAATCTTATGGTGTTCAATATCGTGAAACCCAAGTATTTTGTTTTAAATATGTTCAATGTACAATCACGATCAACAATTTATAATAGTATAGGTGTTCTCTTCTCCGGGCGTTTTGCAAAATCCCCAAGCGTTCCACCCGCCCGTCTGCTGACCCCATAAACCCCGTGGGACGCGATACCGACACATTGCATGTGACGGATTAACATTATCATTTGACACTGCATTTATTTAACAGTAGCTCAATGCTGTACGCCATGGTCTGCCTGTGTTTGTTGTTGTTTATGTATGGTCCTGTAAGCTGGATTATAACAGGGATGCTTAGCGTGGGTGGGATTTTTTGCAACTTATTTTTGTATGTATATAGTATACCGACTGTTACCTCAGTCAGTGTGTCTTTGACACTGCGCCTGACATGAAAATCAAACTGGGGTAATATTCTGATAATATTCTACAACATTCTACACAACGCTATCTAGACCCACGGTAAGCTTTTATAGCTTGTGTTATGGAATCTAGAATGCGGATAAACATACTTGTATACATTTTTTTTTTTTGTAAATACATACATATTATACATAGAAACACCCAGACCGGTGCAAATAGCCATATTCATGCATACAAATATTTGCACTTAGCGGGAATTGAACCCGCGCCTCCTGCGTGGCAGTCGCGTGCACTAACGCCAAGCCACAGAGGCTGTCTAGTCTATGTAGATGAGTCTAGAGATCTAAGTAGTATAGTCAGCGTCATAAATCTTGACGACGAAGTCTCAAAATGATCTTAAAACGCTCGTATTAAGAGCAAATCAAACTGTTTTATTGATTTAAATGGTATTATTGTCCAAATCAAATATGTGTACCTTTAGATCATTTTGAGTAAAAAGTTGTCGTTAAAATTGATTTATATCTTTTAAGACCTTTGCGAAGTAAATATGAATTTATTCTTGCTATTACTTAAAGTTTTAACTATTAGCAAAAATAAAATATTATTACATCGTCATGAACCCTCTGATATCATATTTAACTAAGTTATAGACGTATTTTTGATGAAAAATAAATAACTGCAAGAATTCTATCTGTATAATAATGGTTATTATACCTAATTGATAATTTGAATGATTTTTATCGCATTTATTATGCTGACTTTAAAATTCGAATACATCGGAAAAAATGAAATGCTCAAGTGGGACAGAAGGGAAAGTTCGTGGGTTCAAGTCCCACTTTAGCAATCAGTTCCCGAAACCTCCGGCCTAGCACCACGACCCACAGTCGGCGTGCCTGTGGGTCGTGGTGCTAGGCCGGAGGTGAGGTTGTCATCGACATATCCCTCGCACCCCGGATGACCCAGGGCCATCCCTTACGGTCTGGCCCTCTTGGGGAGGTCCCAGTTGTCATACAAACATCTATTAGGGTCAATTTCAACATCTATGAATTTTTAGCTAATTTTGGTGATTTTTTTTGTTTATAGATATTTATGCAATCTCTTTCCACGCTTAGGTAGCAGTACGCCTTTGGATGATAATATGCTACAGAGGTCTAATTAGCCCTGAAAATTACTTATATATAATATACACCTGAATTACCAGTACACCAAAATTGCTACTTTACACCAAAATTAGATACAACAACACCAAAGTTTTTTCCTGTCACCAAAATTTTTATGAATTGAAAATACCTCTTTCGAGTGAAATGTTTTATTAAAAAACTTAACTTCAATAAATCACTATTATAGTCTTATACAGTTTTATAGATTTTTATCAAAATAATTTGTGTAATGAGATCACTTCTTCTTAATATATAATGAGATTTTCCTTCTTCTTTTTCTTCTTTCTATTAGATAATTATAATGAGATCTTTAAAAGAACTTTCAATAATCAATCAACAATAGTATCTTCCTTTAGTCTTATGCAGTTTCATATATATTTTTTACGAAAATGTGTTATTATGAAATCACTTAATCCTAATGTATTTATTGAGATCTTCCTTCCATTTTTATCAATTTCTCAATATTTAATCAAAAAATATTGAAATCATCGCTATCATCACCCTCATCATCATGTTCCCTTTTATCCTTGTGATCTTTGTTACTTGTGCTTGCGTTTTCCTCGTTTGCCCCTGCCTCTCCTAAGCCTTCATATAGTGAAAATACATCGCTGTTTATATTTTCAAAAAAAGACACACTAGGAGTTGCAATGGAGTCGTTATTTATGGTACTGTCTAAATAAGGGGATGACTCTGTTGATTTGCGCTTTAAAAGAAAAGGTTTAGAAGCTTGGAATCTGTGTATTTGTGGTTTTTGGGACATCGCTTTTTTTACTATCTCCGGCTGTTTTATATTTTTATAAGGTATAACGTCTTCTATTCGAACATCTTCACAAACATTGGTCACATTTGGCAATTCATAAAAGCTGATGTGCTTATTGTGGCAACATTTAATTGTATTATATAGACAGACCGGCTCAATACAAGATAATGAACGCATTACTAAACGATTAGTCAAAGCCTTCGTCCAAACAATTTGATGGACATTCATTGATCCAGGGAAAGTTTTGAGGTTAACTGGTAAAAGACTATCTTTTTCAGTTATTTCTTGTTCCTGAACTATTTTAATTTTAACTCCTGTTACAACTGTATTTAAGCTTTGAACAAGACTATCAATATCTATTATATCTTTTCCAAATGCGACTTGTTGATCTGCTGACCTCTTGAGCACACCACCCACGCCATCAGGTGCACCTTTACCATGTCCACATTCACAATAGTGCCACACTACACCCGTTATATTAGGAAGGTATGTTTGCAACTGTGATATTAAATAAAAAATTTTTTTGTTCCGGTACTGTGCCGATGGAGAATCAGACACAAAATGAAGAGTACAAACACTGGGAACAATTTCTTCAACCACTCGCAGAATGGGTATTAAATGCGCCCATACCGCCGACGCATCATGCCGTAGAGATGTACTGGCAGTACAAAATGAATATGCTTTAATTTCCCCGCCAGAACGATAATATATCACAGAGGTGTGTAACGTTATTTGCGAACGACTAGCACCAAAATGAACAGCTTGAACCTCTGAGGCGTATTTGGTATTGTAATTTTCGCTGAAGTCTATGTGTATTAGACATTCGTTTTCAGCTAAATTATCTTTAATGCTTTTTATGGATTCGTATTGATTTTTGATGTTACCGCAATGCATCATGAATGGTTTAAGCTCTTTCTCAAAATTTTTGATTACTTCAAGTGGTTTCATTACTTTCTGAACTTTCTTAACAATATTTGCAGACTTTTCTTCGTTGTCTCTTATATAAATTTTTGTACCTTTTTCCCAAATGTAATAGGAAATACTATTAGAATTGTCAAATTCTTGATATTTAATTATTTTGTTCTTACATTGGTTACATCTACGTTGCAAACATTCAAGTTTGGCTTGCTTACATGTTAAATTACGGAGAACTTCAGCGGTGGAATTTTCCGTAATAATCTTATTATTTTTTAAAGACAAAACTAATAAATCCATATTAGCGTGAGGTTTACATAGGCACGTGTCACGGGAGTGTAAGTTTGGTTCTACTATCCAAAATGGTCGTAATCTGGTAAAAGTAGTGTAACTAATAGGTGGGTGCCCAGAGTCTAGATATTTACGATGGAGATTTTTAAGGGAGTCTGTTAAGTATCGTTTTTGTTTCTTCACTTTATGTCTCGTAATACAATCATTTTTTCCAGGGCACAGCTTACTATTCTCATCTTCTTCATAAAATGCCTTCACTATATTGAGTATTTTCCGTTTTTCTGGGCTGATTTTACTTTTTATTATTCTCGAACTTAATTGAGGTTGTGGACTGGTCTTTATAATTTCTTTTAATCTAAATAATATTTTACGATACATTTCCTTCTCCTTTTGTATTCTTATAATAGTCTTTCTTAGCGACGTAATTTCAGCGGACTTTCGTTTTTGGTATTTTCTTAATTTATTATTAAAATCTCTTCTTATTATAATAGAATCAGTTGAAGTATCAGATACTGGGCTATTTTGTGCAAAACTTGAAGTTGGCGAATTAATGCTACTGATACTGGGAGCGATTTGTGGCGAAGATGGTTGATATATTGGAGTACTAGATTGTTCAATATGAAAACTTCTTGGTTCTGTTGTGCAATTACTCATAGCAGAATTTATTTCTACAGTAAAATCTGTGAAACTGTCCACATGTGGTTTTTCTGGAAGAAGCTTCCGAGAACGTAAGATTCTCGAAGACCTCTGAGGAGTCTGCAAACTGGATTTTTGTATCTGAGAGGTACTTGGAATAGGGCTCCCAGAGCGTTGTAGTATTGAAGGCGAGACAGGCCTGTCTTCACTCACAGTTTCACTAATCTGGTTTGACATTGTTGTTTTAGCTAGTTGTGTTCTTTTTTTCCTGTCTTTGTATGCTTTAAGATTAACCCGATTCCTTTTTTGCTGAACTCTGCGAGCACGTGGTGTCATTTGACTCAAAAGTAAAATTTTTCCGTCTGCTTTCTTTCGATGGTACCTTTCTCTTTCTTTCCTTCGTAATTCCTCTAATTTGACAGGATCATTCTTAATTTTTTCTTTTCTCTTCCTCTCTGTAATTCTTTTCTTTTCTAAACACTCTTCGTGAGTTAGTTTTGACTTTTTCCTTGGCATGCTGAAATACAAGAATACCTACTTAAAAGTTTTTCAGTAATGTATTTGTCACCATAAAAAGGACGAGGTTCTATATCATTTCTATGGGTACTAAGATACATCATTATAATTATTGCATCCACTCATAATATACTTCTATGATATCTTAGTAGTGACATTAGGAAGAATTATATGTATAATATGTATGATTCCATATGTCAGTGTTTGTATTTATTAACCAAACCAATTTAATATTTATTTTGTCAAATTAATACTTCCATACAAATTTGCCAACCGTGCCCAAAATCTTTCACTCTAGAACAACTATAAAATTAGCCGGTATATATTGTTTATCAATAGTCATAGAAAACAGGGTTGCTCGGTTGCCAACGGAGTACTTAATTGGAAGACTCCATAAAACCTCTTCCCAAAGGTTCACCACAGCCATTGGCAACAACTGCCTTGAGGAACTTATTTAGGATTGCTGGCTCAAGATTCAGGCAGTTATTTTTGAAGCGGGGTAGGTGGTACTCGATATGTCTAAAAGTGGACAGAATTGTGGCAGGGACACCTTTTAGTGGAACGAAATTATCCAGAAGGAAATCAGGTTGAAGAAAATCCTCTTTAAGACGGACTGGAAAACTGGACCACTGTGTGGCCTTTCTCACAAATCATTTTAACCGCGTACTCTTCACCGGTAGAGTCCCAAGCAAATGGAAGCTCAATATTATTATTCTGGTCTTTAAAAGCAAGAAGTGCAGTGTTGTGTGTGAAGTGCTACCACGGAATAAAGATAGTGTCTCACACCATGATGCTCTATGACAGCTTGTCTCAGAGTATCAATTCATATTGATGGTTCCAGGGAAATCCTAGAATAGAAAGCACTTATCTACATATTGGGGGTAGAAGGGGAAGACCCAACAAGAGCCAGCTTGACGTCGTTGAGGGTGACATCCGTTGGCAGTCTCATTATAATAGATGCCCAAAACCCAAAAAAGGAAGAAAAGCCGGATGATAATGCCAGTAGAGAGGAGACAAGAGGGCGGACGGGTTCTCTGTGCGTAGGTCTAGTGGTGAAGGATGAGATCACTTTTCGCCCCAGTAGAAACAGGTCAAGGCCTGCCTACTTCTGCTTCAATTCCAGTGCTTGTGCTGGTGTGATAGGTGGCTTCACCTGACTACCCCCTAGCCTGCTGCATACGTAGTGGATAAGCTATCTGTTAATTTGAAGAAAGCTTCCGAACAACCCTCAACAGGGCCGCCCCCGCCCCGATCGCAATTGGAGAATCCTCACCCCTATCTAGGGAGAGAGGTGCTGCTATTTCCGTTGCCCAAGGTACACCCAACGACGTACATTACATAGAACATTACATAGTTACCTAATTTTATTACTATGAAAACTAATTTTGGTGTAACTAAACAATTTTGGTGATTAGAAAAACCCCACCAAATTCACCAAAATTGCTCCACCAAAATTGGTTTCAGGTAAAATAAATTTTATAAGAAAAAGTCTATTTAGAATAAAGTGGTTATACTACTATTATTTTAAACACATATCGAAGGTACACACTATACTTAAATATGAAAACATACAATGAGAATAAACTATTTTTAATTATCAACACAAAAATTGCAGATTTTTTGTCCGAGGCTTAAGAAACGACTTACTTACGTGTTTGGCGGGAAAACGAAACAGCGCGGCGGACGACTGGCACTGGTGCGCGTGGGCGCTCAACTGAACGTTCCGAATGATGGTAAAAAAGTCTTTGTAGGTACTTTCAATACGATTCCATTGACTTTTTTATAAATCACACCAAAATTTTACATTTACCGCGGACGCGACTTATAGCTCTTTTTTCAAATAAATTATTGCACTAAATAATACGACTTTAATTATCAAGCATAGCAAAACTAATGCCCAATTGAAATAAAATTAGTTATACTTAGTAAACTATTCGAGTTTTGAGTAAACTGTGGCTATACCCAACGAAACAGGTTGTGGACGCGACACCAAGCTTGCAATTAAGGTATAAATGCATTTTTTATACACTCATGAAAATATTTTCAAATAATATAATTTATACGTGCATACAGAGTAAACTGGTATCTTTCATACAAAAAATAATCATTATTATATGTTAACTTTAAGGTATGATTAGGCGTAAATTTTACGCTTGAGAAATTCACCCATTACGGGTTGTTAGAGCCCTAAAAAGTTCAGCAACTGGTGTAACATTGATATCGCCAATGTATTGTGGAGATCAGATAGCAGTCGCTTATTATTAAGAGCAAAACAGTTTGATTTGCTCGTAATACGAGAGTTTTAAGATCATTTTGAGACTTCATCGTCAAGATATTTATGACGCTGGCTGTACAAGGAAACAATAATGTTTTTAGGGGTGCCGTGAAAGCTGAACTAGAATCTTCCTAAGAGGAGATACGATGAATCGATGGACGGGTGGATCATCCGTCCACTTCAGATGTCCCCGTTTTAAAATACTAATGATACTAAAATATAAATCGCTACAAAAAGGAAGTACAAAACGGAACGTATAACGCAACATTACCTTCCCAACAAGTAACCATGTATATCCAAAATTCCAACAACAAAATAAATTAAATGAAAACCATAAAATGCCAAACGAAATTCCAAATGAACAAACTAAATTATTGTTTTAAATGTGGACGGACGGCGGACGACGGCGGGCACGGCCGGTCACATGCCGGACGCTCGCCGCTCCGAGAAACCTTAAAATTTAGAGTTGTTACCAGTTGTGGGAACAGTTCGCAACTCCGAATTATTACGACTTTGTCCACTAACAATTTCAATTTGAATTTTATAGGAAACTTATTGAAGGGAGTGCGGATTAATTAAGTGATGACAGTAATACTACTGCAAGTGTTTTCCGTAGTAAAGGAGACGATCATGTGGTGACTAATAAAATTATGGTCCACTTGATGATAGGTAGGTTACTTAGATACCACTAATAATGTGGGTATTACTCGCTCTATAGTAATATTTTCATCTCGATTGTAAGTCCAACTCTTTAGCTACTAGGCGATCGTTGCGGATTTCAACATTTTGATTTTTCATAACACTTTACATTTCATATAGGTAAGTCGAAATAATATAAAAAATAAGGTACAGTTAGTTTCCGGAGAAAACTAATCATTTATTGAAATGTGGTTATACGTACCAGAACTTTTACCATATATTATTAATGGCAAAAATGTTATAAATTCCAGGTCGATAATTTAAAATAAAATTAAACCACTAATTTCAAGTCAGAATATTAATTACTTATAACCTTAATTATATCGTATGTTAGTTAATTTTATCATTATTTTAGTTTTAATTTACTAGCCAGTGAATGTAACATAAAATATTACGCTAAATAGATCAAATAAATGAAAAAAAAAAGACGTAAATATAAATATCGTAATGATTATCGTATCATAATCTATGGGTAAAAGTGATAAATTAAAATAAGTTCATGATAAAATAATAAGTGTAGTAATTTTAGGCTTCAAGTTCTCAAAAATCATAAAAAGTGCAACAAAAGATTAGAAATTCAATATGATCCCTTCGCCATTTTGGGTCAAAAAACGGCTGATTCTGTCTCTGGCAATATTTTTTATTCTTCATTATATTATTTCCCGATATTTTTCCGGTTTCATATACGAGTTAATAACGTGACATTGCCATCCACAAATGTATGAATGTTGTCATAATAACACCCTTTTGGCATAAATCATGGCGAATGAAACTGGCTGTTTAGGTCGCGGTACACGCGGCGGGCTATTTCGCGCGCCGCTGCGCACGAGTTGACTAACACAGATCATTTTTATAAGCAATTTTTATTTATATATGAGATATGAAATGGTTTCCATGTTGTGTAAACGTGTAAGGAAAACTGACTTTGGTCCCTTGGCGTAGGTTTACAGTTATGAAGACGTGACAAATGACAAAATATTGTGAAAAATATTTAGGAATTCATGAGAGATACGGAGTTTAAAGAAGATAAAGGGTAGTAGATTCGACATCCGTGGCGTAGTGGTCGTGAATGCGGCCGCTACGCAGGAAGCGGGGGTTCGGTCCCCGTGGAATGCAAATATTTGTATGCATGGATATGGGTATTTGCAGGCCGTCAGTCCCGGTTGCCATACGAACATCTATGGCAGTCGTTACGGGTAGTTGGAGCCCTCAAAAGTCTAACAACTGGTCTAGCTGCAATGTTTTGACATCGCCTTTGGGTTGTGGAGGTCAGATGGCAATCGCTTCACAGAAAATATCGAACTTTTAGCCAAATCCGCAGTTAATGTGGCAAAGCAGACCCCAGAATCCAAGCTGAAAGTTTTGGATACGACTGCGATTAATGCTAGCCGTGAACAAGCATATAACAATAGCCCAGTCCTATTCGATGTCTTTAACTCAACCACACCCAACACTCAAAAACAAAATGACGTCACATAAAATCACCATTTAAAATCAACGACGGCTTACCCAGCTTATACTAACTAGCCCGAAACTTAATTTAATTGTCTAAATCAGGGCACCCAAGTCACAGACCCAACGAAGAGTGAAAACGTAGACACCCGCGTACACCCGGCTGGCCCGGTGTCCCGGCTGCCCCGGTTCCCATGATGAAACCACCCGCCCGGGTAATTGAACCCGCGGGGCGGATAAAAATTAACGAGCATTATCATATTCAAACTGAAGGGCTTAATTTAATATGGAACGGTTAAATAATATTTTGGTGCTTCTAGTATTTTCTATGTGCTAGAAAAAATATATCTGTACGGTTTTTATTTGTTCCGATTCCATTTTCTATTTACAGTTGCCACTCCATATAAACATACTTAATTCCATCTTTTGATTAAGTATAATAATATATATGTCTTTATAATAATCAACCCCCGACTCAAAAAACAACTGTGTGTTATAAGGTTGACGTGTCTCTCTGCAGCATCATAGTTCCCGAACGGATGAAGTGATTTCAATTTAGTTTTTTTATTTATTAAATGTTCCTTTATGATTGAAGAAAATAGTTTGAGCTGATTTTCCAGTTTCTGGAGGTTTTTTTGATGTTTTTTTTTTATTAAAATAATTTTATGTACTATGCTTTATTCGGCCAGTAACCTGTTAAAGTTTCTTTAAGGGAGTTGTGAAAAGTAACTACCAAGACCGTCCAACCATTTTAGTATTGTTGGCATATTTAATAATAGTTATATTTTTGAGATTACAAAAATGAAAGTCAAATTTAGTTCAGTTCATAACTAGATAGGTACTATAAATTATTTTCTTATTCTACTTAGGTGGCAGAAAAGCACACGGCCCACCTGATGGGAAGTGGTTACCATGGCCTATGGATGTATGCAACACCAGGGGTGTCACACTCGCGCTGCCGAACCTGAAGAAACCTTCTAATGCACTTCTTGTAGAATCCCATAATGTAATCTTTTGGGAAAACCACAGCAGAATCATTTATCAGATATGTAATACTAGCTTTTGCCCGCGGTTCCGCCCGCGTGGATGTCGGTTATCGCGACCAAACAGCCATGTCCTTTCTCATAGTTTCATCTACCAAATTTCAGTAAAATCAGTTCAGTGGTTTAGGCGTGAAAGCGTAACATACAGACAGACAGACAGAGTTACTTTCGCATTTATAATATTAGTATGGAGTATGGATGGACCTTGCACCTATTGGTTTAACTTTGTGATATTGCGTTAACCGCCAGTAGATCAGTTCCTCAACATTGCCGAATTTCATATTCAGTATAATGAAAAAGGTGGTAGAAGGAATCACCTACGTGGCTAAAGTATTCTAGCTATACTGACTAAATACTGGCGTGAATAGTGAGCATCTGTTTAACTTCGGCACAAATTACAAGTAAAATCTGTACGTAATTAACGTGTGTATGTGTATGTATGACGTCAGAGCTCTCGCGCGGTTGCATGTGCGCTGACGCTGCAAATTTGATCGCGCGGTTTTGGCTTAACGGGTACGTTTAGTTATTGTTCTACAGGGTGCTACGCTTTTGTACTTTCACCAAATATTTGTTCACCTCAATTTCATATTTGTTGGATTATGTTGAGGCTATAAAGGGCTTAGTGGTCGTTGCTACTGTATCGACGTGTCGACCCCCACCTGGGATGATTTTTTTGTAAATTGACAATTCCTTGTATATTTCGAGATCCGTCCCGATGACATAGCGATAAATTCTTCAGTAGTAGGTTTCATGAGGTTTTCTTAACATTCATCAGTGTTACTTTATGACCTAAGTATATGTATAAAAATATCTGGAACAATTGTTATGACTCTTTCGTTTCGTAACAATCAGTCCATATCTTCTTCAATTAGTCCCTCACGTGAACTATTATAAAATAATTTCGAACACGATAGAACACGAAAACGATAAATTTCGAACGTATTATAAAATATTTCAATGAAATTTTTATAGCATTTATTACGCTAACTTTAAGTACGTTACGTAAGTTGGAAGAGCATTGCCCCTGTAAGGGAAAATTCGTGGGTTCAAGTCCCACTTGAGCGCTTCTTTTTACCGATGTATTTCCCGATCTATTTCGTATCATAAAATATTAACATTGAAACCCTATAAAGCTAGTACTTTTATTTGTTCTGTGCCTATATCTTCATTTATGTGACATTTCACCTCATTTATATGAATTAACCTTCAAACACCATCCTGCTCTTCACATTTACTACACAACAAAGGGCTCATACATTGTACCAAACTGTTACATATCTGATGTATAAGGAAATAAACGAAATAACTATTAATTACTCAATCTACATAATATTATCACAAAAATTATATTCGACGCGCTATACTCGTAGCTCAGTCTCGCCACACGCTGTATGTTGGTTGCGTGGCGGATCGCTGCGATTCGCGACCAAAGAACCGTGAAATTGGTTTATTCGCCGGAGCCAATGAATAATTAATATTGTAACGTGCTTCTAGCCCTGCCAACCCTAGATTGAACGAGATCGCATCTGCATATATAAGCCCTGTGAGAAACTCAACACCTACCGATGGCTTACTTTCACGAAATATGGATTTAACATTTTTTTGAATTATAATTTGATTAAAAATTAATACCGAATCTGTTTGAAGATTTGATTTTAAATTTATTCAATTGTAGGTACGAATGTCAAGGTAAACGCAATGTGGGACGTCCCCTGGTCAGATGGACTGATGACCTGAAAAAGGTGTTTGGGATAGATTAGATGGATCGGAAGTAATAGCGCACATTGGGAAAGGCCCTGTACCCAGCAGTAGACTACAGTAGGCTAGGAAAGTAAGGTTTTAGGTTAGGTAATTGCTCTGTCACCGAAAAACGTAGGTACATAGAGGACGAGGTGTACAGTCTCCAAGCCAACTCACCTTCCAGACGATACATCTGCTACGAGTATACAATAATAATAACGGGAAACAACATGACCATGGTATAGGTACATACGTACCTTTGATTTGCCTGACGTTTCGACCAGGCTACACCGGCCGTGGTCACAGGCTGACTGGCTCAGTAGTGCACGCCCGCCGTCTTCGAGCCCGTAAGCATCTGCTGTTTCACGGATTAGGCTCTGGTCTAGGTTTTCAAAGTACAGCATATATAATGTGGTCGCAAAGCTCAAAAAATAGTGAATGGATTGTCTTGGATAAGTCACTACGTCGTTACTAGAGTGTTTACTAGTATAAGTTATACTTTTTATCTGGATGTGCCCACAGGAATGCTTCGAAGCGTGCCCAGGTTCATTAAGTTGCTATTCTGAAATAAGTAAATCTATTCTGAACTTCAGCCGCGTGGTTCCCGGCAGAGTAGAATTTGGGCTACCCCATCTCTTCCCATGCGGTGTCGTGCAAGGCGACTAAGGGATAGGGCTGTTTACCATCAGACAGATATAATACAGTCCAGCCTCAGATGCATGGCTTGAGTCAACAATAGGGCCCGGAATGCGGCAATAGGCTCACCCCCTATTACGTGGGACCGAATCACAATGATAGGTGAAGTGAATTAACCACTTCTGCCTAACCCTCCCGGGATAAAGTGTAATGTATTCTGAACTTCAGGTGCGTGATCAGATGTTTAACCAGATATAAAACTTGTTCTACAACTTATCGAGCTGTAAAAATCCTTCTTATCAAGCCAGGCTATTTGCCCAATAAATAAAACTTGCTGATACATAAATATATGTATACAAGTAATATCAGTGGTAATTCGCTGCCGGGCAGCCCCGGGCCGAGAGTAATGACTCGATATGTCACCTGGCTACCCTGTATTATATAGTTAATCTACCTTCGGCAAGGATTAATGTATCAGATGCGGCGAATTACTGAGACTAATTGACACGTTTGTAGAAAAATCTTGAGTAAATAGGTGGATTTGTGACGATAATCAACAATTTAAAGTTTTGGAAATGAGTGACAATGAGGGAACAGTTGGATTTTTTAAAATATCCCTACTGATCTGAATCGGTGGGTATAATATGATTGAAACATTATAGTATGAACGAAATGTGATAACAGATAAAAGTTGAAATATTTGAAGTACCTATAAATGTTGAACGATTAGTGAACAAGAACATAACTTCTGTCAGGAAGATAATATAAACTCGATTACACACCAACGTTAGAAAAAAAGGTATTCGCAGTTTTCACATAACCTTAGTACATATGGAAAGGTATAATATTTTTTGTCAATGGACCAGTCGTATTAAATTCGTCCTCAATGAATATATCATAGCTGAAGTAGCTCTCTCAGAATAGATTCAGATTGAAAATATTCAAAGTCAATTTTCACTTCCAATTTCCAATATCCAAAAGAAACAACGATCGAATACACCAAATACAGCAAAATCAACAAAGAGCATTAAGAAATAACGAAATACTCTCAAAACGAATTAAGAAGTCGTCAAGATACACTTAAGATACGGCAACGGTTCTCAAAATGTTCACCGCCACCTTTGACCCCATTTCAACATCTTCCTTTTCACCCTCTCCAGCAAGACCCTCAGTCCCCTATCTACCAACCGATCAAATGCCGAAAATGGAGCTATCCAGCTTCATTTTGTGGTCACACGCTTCGTAGGGACAATAGTCATATACCGAAGCAAGCTCTAGACTTAAACCCGCAAGGAAAGCGCAAGTGTGGACTTCCCAAACATATCTGGAGGCGGACTATTGTTGCAGAAGCGGCGAATCTCGAGAAGACGAAGCAAAATTAAGTGTGAAACTCAACACCGACAGGAATGGCGACGCACTGTGGACGCCCTTTGCCCCATCTAGGGGTCACAAGACCTTAAGTCTAGTAAGTCAAGGGTTTGACTTTTGCCTCGTAAATGTTAATGTAGGTCTCCTTACATGTGTGATAATTACCTCCTGTGCCGCGAGCACGGAAATTATTCGATTTCGTAACGTAAACTTAACGAGAGAATGGAGCATTGCGATTGGCAGGCTTCGCACATACACAGGTTTACATTAAGCAGGTGGTCAATCGCAAAAACCCGTGTTTACATTACGAATTAAGTCACCGGTCGCCGGGAAGCGCTGGATGCGGGCTGCTTTGGATCGGTCATTCTGGAGGCCTATGTTCAGCAGTGGACTATGTGGCTGATATGATGATGATGATGACATTACGAATACGACTATTTTTCGTGCTCGGGGTACTGTAACCACGATCCAACGCAAGCCCCACATATGACCCCCATTTTGAGAACCGACTACGTAAAGCCAAGCTCTTACCGTTCGCCTCCGTTGATTGGCGCGCCATATTTTAATTAACTTGTAAGAAAACTCCTCGTTCTAACTTGGCTACTGTTATCGTCGGCAATGTTGAATTGATTAAATGAAATTAGGCAATTTTGCGTTTTGATATTGTAATTTGCGGTTTCAAGGATGATTGCTTCAGGATAATACATTGCTAGTGATGAACCCGCGTAATGGGTGCGGTTAAAATGTTCGTGTATGCGGAATAAAAGAGCTATCACAATATATAATTCGGTGCTGAATATTTTGATATAACATAAATGTATTTACCAGTGGCTGGGGGTCCCTACAAGATGATTCCTGACGGCTTGCTCTATAAATGGAAGACGTGGTAGAGATGTTTACATTTTCACCCCTTGCCACTGGTATTTACAAAAAATATATTGATGCTATACGTAAAAATTATACTCGTACATAAAAATTAATATCAATGACACTTGCGTCGGCTACTCATAAGCTTAACGTCATGATTTCAATTCCCGCTCTTTGAATATTTATGTCAAGCGGAGCTAGCGCGGAGTAAACTAAGAACTGAACTGAACTGAATATTTATGTACAATCATAACTTATTACAGTGTACCTAAACAAAGAATTACAAATATGAAACAATTTTTTTTTTAATTTATCTGTCTATCTATTCATATATTATGCACTCTAAGAAGACTAGGACCAAGACACCCATCTCCAATAAATCACAAAAATTTTATGGACTCAATGCTAGTGTTCACTGTTCGAGCGAACTACGCAGAAGTCTAAATTCGTTGTTTGGTTTGGGTAGCTCGAAGTTCTAAATTCGATCCAATAGAGTGGATCTGAGATATTAATAACTGATGAATAAGATTAGTGCAGCCCCTGAGCAAACCATTCCTGTGAGGGATTCAGCATTCTAGAAGAAATTATTGGAATAATTATTCAATAGTGTGCCTAAATGAATGAAAGCTGCTACTAATATTAAAAATGTTAAATTTTATAAAGACGTTGGATGTGTTTTACCTACTCAATCACGCTTATACGGGAAAAGCATCTGAAAGAGATTTTTGTTGATGATTTGCCTTGGCTATGAGGCTGAAATTTATATAATTCGAGTATTTTTTATGATTTACAGATATACCTAATTGGTGGGTTAAATCAGGTATGTTAGACGTACAGGATTGTCCTTTATAATAAATAAATTGTGTAATAAGCATATTATTTACGAAAGAAGCTAAGCCTACACAGCATAAAGACATTCTTGTACATGCACTTGTAGATCTAGTATTGTGCCTATCCTTGGAAAAGACCATTGACGTAAAAATTAAGTCCCAATAAAGGAGAATTAAATAGTTAAACGAAAGGAGGGAATGAATTGGAAAAAGACACAACTGTACTGCTTACTCACACCAAGAACATTTCACCAACAAAAAATTGTGTTAGTATTTCAAGCAAAGTTTCCTCACAACCTTTACGATCTACATAAATAAAGCTATAACCACAACTTGAGAATCGAGAAAACTGAAACCTAGAACAAATCTCAATAGCAAAGATAGAGCCAATAACTCACACAGAGGGCCAATCTTTTCAAGACACGTCTATTCAAATCGCATTTTTCTCGATTCAAAAATCTACAAAGAGGCCATGAAAGTCAACTAGACTCAACTAATACAGTTGCTCGGGCGTGGTAAGGTGACAATATTATTCGAGCCAAAATTGGGAATTCGCCGCATTTATTAAAGAGAAAACCAGCAACAAAGGGATGATATTGAATTGTAAGGAACGGGGGCAAGGATTATCTTCTTTGTGGAGGAGGCAAATTGAGGTGCAGGGATTTATTACATTTCGTCGTATCTTATTTGCTTATGAATATTATTAAGGAAATGAATATATAGGTCAAAGTAGAAGATAGAAATTGATTTAACTGTATTTTTTACATGGCTCATTTATTAAATCAGCCCTTCGAAATATGTTTTTTTTTTTCTTTTTTTTTTTGGCCATGACAGACGTCATCAACGACTGTCATATACTTCAAATCTCATACCATTGTCATTCCATTCCACGATGCGCCGGCCAGCGAGTTGCCACTTGTCTAAAGGGGCAAAGTATATAAAATTATTCAAGGTAAATGCTTCAGATATGTTCACATATGTCCATCCACATGCTCACGTCTGTAAATATGGATAGGTAGAGGTATAATAGCACCCACGTTTCGCCAATTATGATTTCGGTCCCATGACGTACCTAATAGAGGGTGAGCCATCTCCCTTTGTCTTGGGCTGTATGCTTACTGTCGGATGGAGAACAGCCCTCTCCCTTAGTCGCCTTTTACGACACCCACAGGAAGAGCAGGAGTGGTCCTATTCTACACTAATTACATAAGTACCTCATTATTCAAAATTAATGCTATCGGTGACATACAATTCATAACTGACAAGATTCATCTCCAAATAATTTATTATAAACTAAAGCCCAATTCTTCACTCAAACAGTTTTCTAAAGAACTCCCATTAATAATAATTTTGTGCAAAAAAATTGAAATCTTTGCAGATTCTTTGAGAACTTTCAAAAAAAGTTTCCATTACTTTTACATTTTTCGCGTTCCAATGACAACTCTTACACTTCTTTCTTTAGTGTTTATTTATTCTATATTATTATTTATTCTATTATATCTCTTTAAATTGTTCTTTGTTGTCTTCTAAATATTTCTCTTCTTATTTTCCTTCTATCTTTTTCTATTCACAAGCATTATTATATCAGCCAACACTAGCTGCTAAATAAATGTCAAATCAAACAAAATTTCTTGACACAATAACAATTACCCTAAATTTGGGAAGTTTTAATAACTCGGACCTGTATTCTGAGTTATACCTTTCACGGTGTACAATAAAGCCACAACCGTTTTTAATATCACCTCAAAAGCTGATTGACGTAGATCTTTCTCTGCTCTATGTAAAGATCACCGCAGTTCCGAGGGTCGGAGGCGGGTGACACGCACAAAGAACCTCCAACTTCTTTCATTGTAGATTAAATTCTTTGATTCCCGTACACCTAGTAGAAATCCAGTATAAGCGATAATATTGTAATATATACAAGATATATATAATTTATTATATAAGCTATCATTCTTGTATACTTTTGAATAGATGTAATGTATTTTTGGTCTCATATAAAATAGGCAGGGTGATGTTCCTATTGAGATAAATGCACTGCATGCTAGCATAAAAAATTTTGACTATCAGGAAAACCCAGTCATCACATATTGATGGCAGGCTACATTTCCTATAGTTATAATTTCTTATTGAGCACCTATTACGTGAATACTACTAATTCTTATCAGTTACGTAGTACCTTCACTTCAAGTAAACTAACCATTTAGTTAATACATACGTTTCATGCAAGCATATCAAGGTTTTGGGTTATTTTAACTTTCTTTTTTAATTTTTTGTAAGTACTTTGCGGAACCGTCCCAGAGATGTGAGCAGTATTCCACGCAGGAACAAATTTGGGTCTTGTATAGAAGACACCGCTGCTCCGGCGTGAAAAAACGTCTCACTCTGTGCAGGACTCCGAGTTTACGCGAGGCTGATTTGATGATACTCTCGATATAGTTTTTGTTATTCAGTTTGCAGCGAACATCCATACCGAGGATAGTGAGGTGATCCTGCAGTCAGTGGCAGTGGTGTGCTCTGAAGAGTGGGAAGGGGAAGGAAAAGAGATACCTTTGCTGTAAACGCACATGCCTGGGTCTTCTTGGCATTGAACTCGACCAGGTTCCTAGCGCCCCATTGAGAAATGTGGTGCTGAAGCTGCCTTTTTTCCGCGATATCAGATTGCTTGGCCGCAGGATGTGCGTAATAACTCCCGTGTAAGGTGCTGTCGTCTGCATAGCAGTGAATGTTTCCGTTACAGAGCATGTTATTGATATGCAGAAGAAAGAGAGTAGGAGATAAGACGGAACCCTGCGGCACGCCAGCATTTACCTGCAAGAACTCCGAAACACTCCATCACAAAGGACGTGAATACGGCGTCCCTGCAGGAACACCCATATCGATATTTCGATCACTAAGTTATATTACAAGTTATAAAAAGATTTTCTTTTTTTTTTTTTTTTTTAAAGAAAATACATTTATTTCTCGCAGCTGCAGCACATACACATAAAAGATACCAAGTAGATCGTTAATAAAATAATTCCAACAACTAATCATATTTTTTCTATAACGGCAACACTGCGCACCATTGTTGATCTCCTTCAGCCCATAGATTATGTCATGACCATGACTATGATTTTATAAATTATCTGTAGGTACTTGTGTATTATGTCATACAGTATAACCATGACTTAATAAATAATAATGACATAATCTATGGAACTGGCTTTAAGATGTAAACTGACGCGATGACGTCAACATGTTAATAACTTCAACAACAAATAAAAGAAATAAAAGTGCGGTGGCCTAACTAATGTTGTAGTTCATCATTAATCTAGTGTTAAAACAATAATGATATAAAGGATAATACGCGCTGCAGCCACCAAAATTGGCCGCTTCTCAGTTTTTTGCTGTGATGTAAGTAAAGTTCTGTTTAGAACAGTCTACACCAAGCACTGATTTTCGTTCACGGCCATTTTTTTTTTTTGTGGAGTGACGGACGCAACAATATAATAACTATGCAATTAATGCGCCATCCTACGGTTGGTTGGGACAACAGGTACACAATAAGATTGAATTTTATCTACTCACGACTACAAAAATATAAAAGTTTCTCAATACATACGAACAAAAACATACAAATAGATCGATTACAGTTACTTTACAAGTAACAGTAGGTACAAACATTACATTATAATTTCGCCAGACAAGGTATCCACCTCCAAAGTTATGTGCATATCAGGTAGGTGCCCATCCCAAACATACATTTATTGCATCCGAACAGGACGCCATTTGTGACGCTCACGCACGCATCCATCTGGCAAGAACATCTTGATGTATCAGTATGTGCTCAAAAAACCTGCCAGGTGCCAAGACTAAACATCCCCACTATACAACGGATAAGCGTGTAGTTAACAATTTACATTGCCTTTACATCTCCCGCCCCCAGACATTCGCAGTCCCAGTCATAACAACAAAAATATACAAAGGCAAAGCAAACTGGAACAAATGGTGACCACTAGCAGTGCACCCCTCCGTTGGTGACCCGGCTCCACAACAAATAAGATAAATAAAGTGGCCCATATTACACCAGCAACTCGTTCTCGGTCGTTCGCGTAGCTTCCTCTGGATCAAGTCCCTCATTAATATCTGATCTTTCCGTCAGCGGCTTAATCTCAGTGGCCGTGGATTTAATACATATTTCATTTCGGTATTTCACAAGGCATCACTTTCCTTACCGGTTGTTTGTCAAACGTACCTGCATATTACGTATTCTCCGTAGATATGAGCTATTGTTTTAGATTTGGTTTTTAAATGAAAAATAAAATACAGGTGTGGAGTAATTAATGGTGGAACAAAACAAAGAAAAAAAAACAACACTTATTTTTTCTTTTATTTTTAAGTCTGTAGCCATTCGGATAGGATAAAGTTATTCTTGTAAATATTAAGGCAAGAAGGGATGACTGGTGTTTATGAATGCTTGCAGCACCTAACTCAGCAACTGGCTCATTGTGACTCACAGAACTTACACTGAAGAAAGTGAACAGAAAACAGACAAATCGGAAAATAAGATGGAAGAAAGGTGAGTAGGGGAAATTTGAAACGAGATAGCCAGCAGGCTATATCTTAAGCAAAAGTAATGAAATGCATACAGCTAACGAAATGTATATCGTTTGATTTTGATTTCACGGGTGATTTTACTTCCACAGTCGAGCCTAGAAGTCGACCTAAAAAGATTATCCATGTAGGTTCTATTGTAATTAGAAAATATCAAGTACGTCGTAAGTAGCTTAGTGATTTTACCAAATACCAAGAGATTTTAGAAAGGCATCCAAGCATCAAACCAGTGACCTCTGATTACCCTGTTAGCAGCTACAAAACTGACAATCTAGCCAACTGTCAACTTCCAAATAAAGGTATCCACAATACTCCTTTATAACACAGTAAAATAAACAAACAATTATAATCCCGAAACAATTCAACAAAATTGTCCCAACAAAGCCGTGAATAACGAAACTTGGTTGCTTTATCATCGGTAGTTGTGTTAATTCAGAGGGCGGGGAGGGGCGGGGGTGCGGGCGGGGAGTCAGCTCATAAACACAATTGTTGCGACTTTAAATCAAACAGTTCGTGAGAGACATTACGTACACGTGCTGCGACTAGTACGCTACGGGACGATTACGTGCCCATCGTTGGATGCGATACGGGAATGATTATTTAATTTGTCGTAGCTTGGTGTTTGAGCTTGGCTTTATTGTTAGGAACAGGTAAACAGCAGTAACGATTCGTAGCCTTGTGCGTTGTAGCTTTGTGCAGCGTCTCAGCTAGGCGAGGCCGCAATTGTAGCCGTAGGTCTGATGGGAGCCCTGGGACATCCTTCCGAGGGCTTACCCGGGGCTCCCAACCATAGGCTTTTGGGCGTTACCGTGGGGGTTTTTAGTCGGTAGGATTCCGGCATAACATCCATGAAGCATTTTCCCCCACAGTTAAAAAAAAAGCGTCTCAGCTATATTTGGGCTCGTCGTCATAGATTTTTATAAGTACCTATATTTGACGGATTCTGCCTGTCGTGTGTTTGTAAGTCTGACAAATTTTGAGTTGAGTGTTTCCATCTAGGTACCATTTTTTTAACAATTTTCTCAACCGTTTTGTAAGCCAAACAACGGGTCAGTGTCACCAATGCTGACGTCCAAAGTCGGTAGAAGTCTCAGGGACTTCTATTCTGGTTATACCAACCAATATTTGGCTTCCTGGTAACCCACCCTACTAAAGTTCTAAGCATTTGGACAACTAAATCATTGTTGCAATTATTGAAACACATGCGCACTCATTCAAATTCCAAGTATTTATTCAAAATTGTGTAGAACTACTACAGCTTTTTGACGTCAAATTCTGCTTGAAACTAAGTTTACCACCGCTTCCTAGGTACCTGTGCAAAAGAAACGGTGTAATTGACTTGATAGGATGTCGTAGTACAACGTAAACGTACTCCAAGAATAATGAAAGTACAAGTGAATGGACACGCCAGTGTTGTAATTATCCGGCGAACTTTGTTGTTGCTCTTAATTTATCGTCCTGTATCATACCCCTTGCCGAGGGAACTTTCGCCGATGCTAAACAGATACACCCTGTACACAACTTTTGCTTTGTTTCGCGCACGTTATATGGACAAACGTATTGTTTAAGTTATGTGGAGTTGGCTTGATAATTCAAGTCGGAGGTTGGAGGTGGGAGGTTATTGCAATAATTAACTGAAGTGACTTCAACCTAGTTAACCCATAATATTTTTATCCATATCCATACTAATATTATAAATGCGAAAGTAACTCTGTCTGTCTGTCTGTCTGTCTGTCTGTCTGTATGTTACGCTTTCACGCCTTAACCACTGAACCGATTTTGATGAAATTTGGTATAGAGGTAGATTAGACAATGAGAAAGGACATAGGCTATGATTTGTCGCGATAACCGACATCCGACGAAATACATTTATTCAAATATTTAAACAATACAACGAATGGTTAAAAAAAATACATTTGTCCCAGAACTGCCTGTCATCGCCGTGTTCTAAACATATTTTAGAATATTGTCTTATCTAACGACTTGCGTCCTCCCTTCATCATCATCATCATCATCATCATCATCATATCACTTGCGTCCTCCCTTATATGCGCTAAACGTTGCATATTGGTGCCGCCTAAGTGCTCGACGCGGAAGAACGTACACACGTACCTGCGTTTTGGCACCATAGATGTAAGTATACCATTTTTATGTTACTGGACATTTTTTCTTTCATCGCCGTGAATAGGTATAACTTTCTATTTTAATAAGTTATCCTCTTGATTAAACATTCAATAGAACGCCATTTCTCTTGTTTATTTTTGTGAAGTGATTAATACTTCGAATAATTATTAGATTTTTTGTTATTTTATATTTTTGTCTTGTTTTTCATTGCCGTGCTTTCATTGCCGTAGTTTCCGTGGTCAAAATTTGCTATGGCAATGAAAAAAAAACACGGCAATGAAAAAAAAATCATTGCCATGCATTGTAAAACGATTTAGTTTCATTGCTGTGGCTGATGTTTCATTTCCGTGACTTATGTTTTCATCGCCATAGTATGATTATTGATTAGGCATTACATTATAGGTAGCACCAAATACTAACATTAGAGGATTCGAAAACTTTCTGCAATACGATGAAAGATTTGATGAGATTTTTACTGTACAATCAATTATAAATAGTTTGATTTTAATAATGGTATATTTATATGGATAATTGTCAAGACTATGAAGAAGACCCATAACCGATGTGGGCTGTGACTATTTTATCTTTAGATTTTATAAAAATGTTTTGGTTTCGCTTCACATTAAATATTGATGCGTAAATTAAAAACTTGTGATGTACTATGTATGTTGTTTGCATTTACTTTTGCATAATTAACAAAAGTATACCATATTATTTGTTTTATTCATATTAGTGTATTGTTAATTTATTTTTTGTGCGAAAGAATTTAAATAAATGATTGGACAATTCTTTGATTCTATTATATTTGTTTAATTGTACCTACTCCTTTTGCAGATTTTTAACCTAGTATTTATTGTATGTAAGTAGGTATATAAAGTATTATGTTTCATATGGATTTTCATTTCTGTGATTGATTCTTTCATTCCCTTGGCATAATTCTTTCATTGCCATGGACGCTTGTTTCATTGCCGTACACACATGTTTCATCGCCGTGGCATGTAATTTTTAATCTTGTATATCTCGTTAGTCTTTTTAGTTATCTGCTAGATATTAAGCGAGAAGACATATAATATCAAAACCTTTAATGAACGCGATTTTTTTTTATTATAACACTTAAGGTAAAAATATCCACGGAAATGAAGATTTTAACGGACCTGTTGAAATTCACCCATCACAAGGTGGCCAACTTAAACGTACATCTGGGTCGCAAGTCCCAGGCGCCGTCACAGTGTTCTTCTCTGTACCACGCCATAGAGCCGGCGACCGCACGGTGAATCCATGAAATGCTGAGAACCGGATCCCTACGTAAAAGAGTAACAAACATCCATTCATCTATATGTTTATAATATTCGTAGAATTCTGTATCCACACGTATAAAATTTTTGTTCATAATTAAACTGGTAGACCGTAGACACATTAGTTCACCACAACTAACCCTAGAACGGCAGTAAGTATAAAACTATCACAAAAACGCCCACGCAACCCTAACTCGCCGGAGCAAGCGACGGCCGCGCCGCTTCACAAATCGTGCTCAATGTAGCGTTGGGACTCGTCACGCCTCCTAACCTATTTGACGGCACCCGCAATGGAACTGCCCATGGCCAGGACTAATTACAATTTGCATAGCAAATGAGGGTTAACCTTGTTATACAGCATGATGAAAAAAGCTCGTATGATTATATTATTGGTAGGTGGCTCCCACCATTGTCTTTTTGCCGTGTTGGTTCCCGTGTTAAGCTTGTGGTTAAGCTAAAGGCAAACTCTCGGAAAGAGGGTCACCATCGTAATCATTTACCATATTAACAGTGGTGGCACTCAGCTTGGCGGCCTCATTAGATGCCTTTTCACGCCCCGCTTAAAGGACCCGGGACTGTGGGAAGAAGGAAACACGTGAGCTGGCAGGGAGTTCCAGGTCTTAGTGGTGCGGCATAGGAATGAGTCCCTGAAACGCTTGGTTCTAGCAGGTATACTCTGCACCGTATATGGATAGCATCTTAGCCCTGCACGTGTCGTCCTGTGAAGGAAAGGAGAGGACGGGACTAATTGGAAGAGCTCGTCAGAACATGCCCATGGTAGAATACTGCCATGACGCAACATCTCTACGCATCTGCAAAGGCTCGAGGGTGGTCGTGACCTCAGGATTCCCAATAATGCGGACCGCACGTCGCTGCAGATAATCATTGTTGGTGAAATATGCCTGTAAATCCCGAAGGGGTAGGCAGAGGCGTATCCTAGATCATCCTTCTCGAAGGTTTACATTTTTTATGTGATTTACATGAGAATGCCGTAAGGCGAAACCGATCAGGTTCAATAAATACAGTGGAAAAAGTACAAGTCAGTGTTCTCAATATGTGTAACAATGAATTCCACGAAGTGCCATCAATCAACAGTATAATAAACACCTAATTTTTTATGTGATGAAATTGTCTGCGTGTTCGTCGATCTATCTGCAGCTTATGATACCGTCAACCTGAGACGATTGCTGTGGAAGGTGGAGTCCATTACCAATGACAGTAAATTTGTCAACGTAGTTCGCGAACTCCTGCACAATCGCCGGTTCCAGGTCCATTACCTGTCCGACAAAAGTCGTTGGAGAACACAAAAAAATGGTCTGCCTCAAGGCAGCGTCTTGGCACCCATCTTATTTAACGTGTATACCAACGACCAACCGTCATCTCCCCACACCTCCCGCTTCCTATATGCAGACGATCTCGCTCTGACCTCCCAAGCTTCCAGCTTTGAACAGGTCGAACTCGATTTATCGAATGCCCTGCAAAGCCTGGATGAGTACTATGACGCAAATTCTTTAAGGCCGAACCCGAGCAAAACTCAAACGTGCGTATTCCACCTACGCAACAAAGAAGCGGGCCGCAAGCTTACCATCCAATGGCGTGGGGTGCCCATTGAGCATAACGACTGCGAGAGATTAAGCAGAAGGTGCATTCTAGGAACGGTCTCTTGCGTCGACTGGTTGCCTCAAAGTGGGGAGCTTCGCCTAATGTTCTGCGGACCACTGGCCTGGCGTCTCCTTCTCTGCAGGCGATTACGCAGGCCCAGTATGGAGCCGCTCAGCCCATGCAAAGTTGGTGGATACAGCATTAAATGAAACTTGCCGGATCATTACTGGTTGCCTAAAAGCGACCCCGGTACAAATGCTGTATCCGCTAGCTGGAATAGCGCCTCCAGAGGTTCGCAGGACTGTGGCAGGCTCTTCCGAAAAGACCAAATTGCTAGACGACACTCAGCACCCACTATTCGATTACCATCCTGTGCCACAAAGGCTGAAAACAGCTTTATGAAGTGTGTCTCCCCTCTTAAAGTCAACGACCGGTCAAAGGAGAGATGCCGGCTGTGGCGGGAGACTGTCGATCTTCCTAGCCCTTTCGTCCCACTGTCTGGACATGAGTTACCATGGCCCACCTGGAAATCTTTAAATAGACTTCGGACGCAGGTCGGCCGAAGTAAGGAGAACTTGTTCAGGTGGGGATTCTCAGATGGCTCTAACTTGGAGTGCAAGTGTGGTGCTGCCCCCCAAACGATGAAACACTTGACTTCATGCCCTGCGTGCCCCAACAACTGCACGCAGGAAGATCTAATGAATGCTACTGACAATGCGATTTTAGTAGCAAAATTTTGGGCCGATACCATCTAGGTTTGCTAACGACACGATAAGAAGAAGAAGAAGTCTGCACTTCACATTAAATATAACCTCCCCCTCCCCGCATATGGCTTAGAGCAAAGCACAGAATAGATAATAGTACTAGCGCATCCAAAGTCGGGAAAGAAACGAGGCCTGTTTTAATATAACCTACTAGGTTTGCCCACGGCTTCCGCGTGGATATCGGTTCCCGGCAATTATTCGAATTTTTCTCACTTTTTAAACCCAATTTCAAGACCAAGTTAAGATAAATCCGTTCAGCCGTTCTCCAGTTTTAGCGGGAGTAACGAACAGCAATTGATTTTTATATATATACATAGATAAAATTGGTAGATTTAAGCTCAACCACCGTCATAGCACTCTGTTTTTAACCCCCGACGCAAAAACGACGGGGTGTTATAAGTTTGACGTGTCTGTGTGTGTATGTGTGTGTGTGTGTGTGTGTGTGTGTGTGTGTGTTTGTGTGTGTGTGTGTGTGTGTGTGTGTGTGTGTGTGTGTGTGTGTGTCTGTCTGTGGCATCGTAGCACCCAAACGGATGAACCGATTTGGATTTAGTTTTTTTTGTTTGAAAGGTATATTAGTCGGGAGTGTTCTTAGCTATGTTTGAAAAAAATCTGTTCAAGATGGCCACCGCCACAACATGTTGGAATACATATTTCTTTATAATCCCCTGAATATGGGTATCAAATGAAAGATCTTGACTAGTAGATCAATTTAAAAAGCATGAAATAAAAATTAAATTAAAAATTTAAAAAACCCCCGTCACAAAAAACACCAAAAAGTTGAAAATAAATGAATAAATTTTAATTCAACGGTTGCCTTGTCGGAGGACCTTACGATATAAAGGAGTACTTAACCAGTTACGGTCCCCCGACATGGCAACCGTTGAATTAAAGTTTATTCATTTATTTTCAACTATTTGGTGTTTTTTGTGACGGGGGTTTTTAAAATTTTTATCATCAAAAGACACCCAAGAAAACGCGTAAGTACTGCGTACGTAGAGCACATTTTTGGGCTAAGATTTATGGAGGGAGGTATATAAAAAAATATGTTTATTTACATTTTTATCAGTATTTGAATTAAAGTCACACGCCGCTAGACAAATAAGCCCACACTATGATCGGAAACTTAACAAAATTGCCATTGTTCGTTCCCGCTATCACACCTTTAAATCTTTTATACATAGAGGGCATTTTTCTTTGATGCAACGTCGCAAACAAATAGTGTTTGGCGTGACATACAAAAATTAATATACAGTTTAGGTAGACCTTAACCCTGTAAATTTAAAGGTGGTTTTAGCTCGTGTTTTTGAATTGTTTTGTTTGTATAGCAAACAGCGGGGTTTCGCATAAGCTGCACTGGACACCAATGGATTTATCGTAGGAGGTTTAGACAAGAAAAGCAGCTTTGTCTTTGAGACAAACGGACGCCAGCCACCGTGTCACGGAGGGGCGATAAGATATAAATAAAGATATTGATTCCCACAAATAGAAGGGTCCTTCATAAATCTGAAAATTCGATTCGCTTTTCTTTTTTTGAATTTTGGAGCGTCGGGACACGTGTTTTATAGTTATTTATGCCATGGATTTTGCCACGGAAGTGTTAAGTCAGCACATGGTCCTTTACAAGAAGTGTGATGAAGCATTAAAGCCTCGGTAGCTTGTTGCATCGTTTCTCAGTGGAGATTGTTATGCCGTTTCTTCTCCACCAGCACCTTGGAAGCGGTGGTAAACTTAGCTTAAGTAAAATTTAAATTGACGTCAATAAGAAACAATTTTATTGTTCAAGATTGAGAATAAATGACTTTGAATTTGACTTTGACTCTGGTTAAGGAGTCGGTCTTATGCTCGAAAGGTCCCGGGTATGAATGCTGGCTATTACACTACCGACGTGAACCCACTTCTAACACAAGTAATTTAACGTAACAAGAGAGGTTAGTGGGATTATAAGTAATTTCTGTTGACCATTTACAATCATGTTCATAGAAAGGTTCCAAGGTTTTTTTTTTGAAATCTTTGTTTGAAAGTTGGTAGATGGCTCCAGCACCGTCGCCCTTAAAGACAGTTATAAGGTTGAAGTGATTCAGGTGTGGTTCAATAGCTCAGTTGGAAGAGCGTTCCCCCTAAAAGGGAAAGGTCGTGGGTTCAATTCCTACTTGAGCGCTTCTTTTTCCCGATGTATTTCGATTTTAAATATACAACGTTTGATTTAGTCTGTTAATTAAGCTGCACGCAATTATCATCACCATCAGTTTCGATTCCGGTTATCCCTAAAGTTAGCACATCCAGGGGTGAATTCTTCTATTCCCTTTTTTCTATCGTTGATTTGACTTATCATAGGTTTTACCGGACCAAACACACCGTTTAAAAAACAGCTTTCCTTCATACTCATATCTACTACTATCTTAATCTTCTTAACTTTTATCTTTTATTATCTTAACTTTTTCTGCCCTTCGTGGCGTCCGGTTCTGTTCCCGCTGCATCCTCTACTATGTTATTAAACATGTATTTTACATTTATACACCTTCTTCTTGAATTACTCTATCTATTAATAGGAACCGCATCAAAATCTGTATCGTACTTTTGAAGATATAAGCATACATATGGACGGATAGACGCGGAAAACAACTTTGCATTAAACTATGCAGTGATGATGATGATGATCAAAAAAACACCATAAAGTTTACATGTCCTTACTGGAATACACAAAATTAAACAAACATCATACTCTAACAACAAAAACTGACAATCTAAAAGTATCCCAACAACTCATTCTAAACAACATATGTTATTTCCATAATGAAGCTTCAAATCTATTCAAAAGCAAACAATTAAATTCAGGGGTCAATCTGAAAACATAAGGGAAAGTTCAATACAGCCCCTTGGCAAGTAAAACGTGTTATTTAATAACAAAAATCAATAATATAGTTTGGACAGATAAACCTGATTACAAGGGACGACAATCAAAGCGAACTGGACATTGTCGAGCTGGCAATAATATCATTATTATGAATTACCAATGCAAATAAATCCATTGAAGGTTCGGTGTCAAAGATTATTTATGTAGAAGTGACGAGCTATCATGTTTTTTTTTATCTAGGACACGTCAATTTGACTTCACCTCGCCTGATGTTAAGCTAAAGGCAAAGTTTCGGAGAGAGGGTCACCATCGCAAACATGTACCATGTTAACAGTGGTGGCACTCAGCTTGACGGCCTCGTTAGACCACGTTATAGTGTCGTTGATATTTTATTATAATCATATTTATTCTTTAGATATACCTGGAACTCCCTGCCAGCTCACGTATTTCCTTCTTCCTACAGTCCCGGGTCCTTTAAGCGGGGCGTGAAAAGGCATCTGATGAGGCCGTCAAGCAGAGTGCCACCACTGTTAACATGATACATGTTTGCGATAGTGACCCTCTCTCCGAGACTTTGCATTTAGCTTACCATCAGGCGAGGTGAAGTCAAATTGACGGGTCCTTTATAAAAAAAATAAGATACTGGGTGTTGCTTGCGGTTCTGATTGTGTGGTGATGTCATATTTATTTACTTTGAAGATATGAGGGGGAGAGGATCATCCAACAATTAATAATTAAATAGAACCAAATCAGTAACGCACTAGGTATACGATATGAAACTAATTTCTATGTACAAACTCAAATGGTGCAGATTTTTTTAAAATTATTACAGACGGGTGCCTCAAAATGTTTTTATTGGGTGAGCAATGTGAAGGTAGTTATCATAACAGTAGTAACTATTGAAAATTATTGTACAAGAAGATTGAAGTTTATTTGTTTGCATGTGTGGTACTCAATCATACCAGAACGACAAATCTTACCTAGATGAAATTTGGCACAGAAATAGATTAGTCTGGTGTAGCGCATAGGCTTTTTACTTAATACTTACTTCCTAGTTATTCCGCAAATAACTTTATGTAAGTCATGAAAACGGGATTAGGACTATAAGCGGAATCCCAAGCAAAAGCAATCAGTCTAACGTAGTAAAACTGGAATCTATACTAAAACATTTTTTTTTTTTTCGTTTTTCCAGGACATATCTCACCTCTGCGGTTTAATCTATGGCATTAAACGTCACAGGAGCGAAACTGGCATTTGGGCGAGCGTGTCCGGCCGTGATTGCCTGTGTGCACATCCAATAACGCTGGCCCTTCCAGCTTATCACCAGAGCCCACAGTTGGACACCCCGCCGTCAATATTTGACTTGCTGCTTGCAAGATTAACTAATAGAATGGCGTTATTTCCATTGTTTGTACAGAATTGTTTATTTTTAATATAAATAAGTATTTAAATTGATACGAGTATATACCTAAAGTATATAAATAAACTAGCTGACCCGTCCCGGCTTCACCCGGGAAAATTTCGTACTCCATATTTGATAGTGACCTAAATGACGAACTATTCATTCAATTTCAATTCAATTCAATTTCAATTTATTTTCATTTTCTTACATGATAGCATTTAAACAGTGTTTGAGGCACTACTTTTAAGTAAGTAATACCTGTGTTAGGGGGCCTCGCTCTCCACATTACAAAAGAAGTAGCTAGTCAGGTAAGTACCTTTTTGATTTTATATAAAGTAACAATTTGAATGTGTTTGTGTGTTTGTTTGCGTGTGTGTGTGTGTGTGTTTGTGTGAGTATGTGTGTGTGTGTGTCAGAGTGTCAGAGTGAGGTATACAATTAGGTTAGGGATAATATTAAGATATAATATGCATGAGCTCTTCGGTTTCGCCATAATTCATGGATTTTAACCAAGATAACGTTTATCACCTATTTTACCATCTTAGTGTAAAGGTGAAAAATGCTGATACACGTGTTCATTTATTTCTTGAAGGACACGGGTTTATGAAATTTAGTGCATCTAGCCCTGAAAATTATAGACTGTCATACAAACTTCTATCCCTTATTTTACCTCTTTAGTAGAGTTTCCATTATTCCTTTCTTAGTGAATGCTTAAATCATGAAATGCAAAATGTTTGTAGGTCCAGCTACGAGTAATTAGGCTCTGCGTTGATGAATCAGTCAGTCAGTCAGTCGGGACGGGACAAGTAATCTTTATATATATATATATATAATATGTATATATAAAAAGAAAGTCGTGTTAGTTACTCCACTTATAACTCAAGAACGGCTGAACCGATTTAGCTGAAAATTGGCAGGGAGGTAGTTTAGAGCCAGGAGAAGGACATAGAATACTTTTTATCCCGTTCTACCATTATTTTATCCCGGGTATAGGTTCCTGTGGGTCGCATTCACGGGATCAGTATTTCTGTAAGCCTGGTACATTTGAATGAAGTACCAGGCTCACAGAAAATTTAAGGAACTTTATCTGGGTCGTGGGAACAGGAGCAATGTGTCCTATACCTTTCTATTCCGAACTCAACGTGGACGAAGTCGCGGGCAAAGCTAGTTTTATATGTATAGATAATTGCGGTGTTGGTTACCGGTGGAGTAAAATAGGGTCACCCCATGTCTTCCTGTGGGTGTTGTGGAGAGCGACTAAGGGATAGGGCTGTTATCCATCCGACAGTATACATACAGCCCATGGCGGCAATAGGCTCGCCCCCTATTACATGGGATCGAAAAACATATTTGGCGAAATGTGGATATCAATACATCTCTGCCTACCCCTTCGAAGATATGTATGTATTTATGTAAATAATAAAATGAAAAATAGTAAATACTATTTATACTGTTGATTGATAGCACTTGGTGGAATTCATGGTTAAACATATTGAGAACACTTGTACTTTTTCCACATTATTTATTATATTGAACCTGACCAATCTCGCCTTACGGCATTCTCAAATGTTTACATTTACCAAAGGTTTTGGATGTTCAATATATTAAATACTGTGGAAAAAGTACAAGTGTTCTCAATATGTGTCGAAAAGTACACAGGTCATTGCATTTTCAGACAGACCTTTGATTAGACTTTGATTAGAGTCCCGGGTCCTTTAAGCGGGGCGTGAAAACGCATCTGATGAGGCGGTCAAGCTGAGTGCCACCACTGTTAACATGGTACATGTTTACGATGGTGACCTTCTTTCCGAGACTTTGCCTTTAGCTTAACATCAGGCGAGGTGAAGTCATAATGACATGCCTTTGAAGTTCCCGTGGAAATATGGAATCAGGAATATTCAGCGAAAAGCTAACATATACAGAGTGTATTTTTGAAACGGGGCAGTAAGGGCAAGTACCTTAACCGTTGCAGTTACAGCAAAACGTTCTTAGAAGACCTTCCCTAACTTTTTGACATATTTTGAACTGCTTTCACAGATTTTGTAAAAAACTTAGTTGGCAAAAAAAATGCAAAAAGTCCAAAATTTTTTTTTTATGCCAATCGATTCTATTTCATGTGGGGATCAAAAAACTCTATGAGACCATTTTAGCTTTCAGTACTAGGAAAGACAGAAATCGCCAAAAACGTTTCCCATACATTTCGGCAACAGAAACAAATTTCTACGATGGTCTAACTTTTTGTTATGGCCAGGAAGTGGGTAGAATTGACTGTAAAGTAAATAAAAAGAATTTTTACCCTCAAATTTCGAATTTGATTCGAAAATCTGTGTGTTATACTTAGTTTCAGCTGAGAAACTTCGTATGAGTTATTAATTAAGGATTTTCGCTAAAATGTCTTCTAATCGTGAAAAAAATTACTTATTAGAAGCGTATTTTGTCAATAATCGAAATGCGGGAGCTGCATTAGTGTGGTACCGCAATAAGTATCCGTTGCGGCATGTGCCAACAAGAAAGGTTATTACAAATCTTTTGAAAAACCTGAAATTGCAGGGTTCTTTCAAAAGAAAGCGGCAGCCTCGTGTGGACATGGACACGGAGATTGCGGTTCTGACTTATGTCGAAGCATATCCAGAGGTATCGTCCAGGCAAGTCGCCCTTGAAGTAGGTGTATCCCACTCCCTTGTGATAAAGATATGGAAGAAATACGGCTACAAGTGCTATCGATATGGGCGCATAGTTCAAGTGTTACATCCGGGTGATGATGTTCGAAGGCTTACTTTTTGCAGATGGCTAAGAGGAAAAATAAGCAGAGATCATGAATTTTTAAATTACATACTGTGGTCAGACGAAACGAATTTTTCCAATAACGGTATGTACAACAGAAAAAATCACCACTATTGGTCCAAAGAAAATCCACTAAGAGTTACGGCAAGCCATAATCAGGTTCGCTTCTCATTCAACTGTTGGTGTGGTATAATGTCCAATCGAGTCATAATGGTGGAATTTTATGAAGGGAAACTGAATTCTGCCATGTATAATGAAGTCATTTTACACCATCTTGAAAACGAGATGGACGAATGGCGAAAAGTTCATTTTCAACAAGATGGTGCTCCGCCACATAACAGTCACCTTTCACGTTCCAATTTGAGCTGCCTATTCGGTACACAGTGGATAGGTACACATGGTCCAACACAGTGGCCACCTCGTAGCCCCGATCTAACACCACTTGATATTTTTTATGGGGCTTCGTGAAAAACGAGGTGTATAAGACGACGTACGCCAGTGTTCAAGAGCTCAAGGATGCATTAATGACTATTTTACGTAATATTCATCCCAGAACATTATTAGCCGCCATTCGTTCAGTGCAAAAAAGGATAGACTTATGTATTCGTGAAAATGGAAATCATTTTGAGCAATTTATTTCATAAACCAATTTCTTAAATGTTTAAATGATTTTTTTTATTTAAAAAAGTTCAAAATTTTACCTGACCTATGAGTTTCGAGTTGATTTATCATATTTCCGTACGAAATGTATGGGAAACGTTTTTGGCGATTTCTGTCTTTTCTAGTACTGAAAGCTAAAATGGTCCCATAGAGTTTTTTGATCCCCACATGAAATAGAATCGTTTGGCATAAAAAAAAAAATTTTGAACTTTTTGCATTTTTTTTGCTAACTGTAAGTTTTTTACAAAATCTGTGAATGCAGTTCAAAATGTCCCAAAAAGTTAGGGAAGGTCTTTTAAGAACGTTTTGCTGTAACTGCAACGGTTAAGGTACTTGCCCTTACTGCCCCGTTTCAAAAATACACCCTGTATTTAAAACTTAACTTTTATATGACCCTATTTTTCAAATGTTTCGATCGATAAAGTGACTGTACCGCCCCTGATAGTTGGGCTGCAGTCTAAAAAATAGTGGTCAGGACTCAGCAACTTCAGATCTCGGTTTATCTTGGCAAGAGTCCACACTCGCACAAGAGTCAGACTCGCACTTGGCCAGTTTCTAATTAACACACAGTCAGACTTAAAACTGGTAGCTACAACTTACAAATACAATTATTTAGCCTCCAAATTAGCCAACATGAGAAGACAGTCGCATCAGTACCAAGTTTATCTTGGCAGAAGTATGTTCAAGCTACAGCCTGAGTACATAGGCAGAGACTTGGCTATAATATGAAAGTTCTGTTAACGAAGTCACTTGGCACTGTTGTTTCGTCGCTGCAATTTTTGGTTGGCAGTGCAGACGTGACCTGATTCCAAATAAGGCTCTAGATAAGCAATGCTTTGTACCGCCTTTGTACTTCCGACAGTTGACATAGAGTTCTTGTTGTATTTCGTATGAATTTCTTAGATTGTAGCCTTAGTTTATATCAAATATGAATTTGGAGAAGGCATAAACAACGTTCTGATATGTACAGACTATGAGTTTCTTCACATAGTTACAAAACTGATGCTACTTGTATTTTTTTCATAACTACTTCTCTGGTCGACGCCTCTCATAGGTTATCCTAAAACACGTCTATATTTAGTGGACTACCCAATCCATCCTAATCTACTTAATTTACAGAATTAAAGACAATGATAGTGCCAACAACTAGAACTGACAAAACTTGCTTGCAAAGTTTTATAACTGCCATTTTAGAAGGCATTGTCAATAGCAGCATGGAGTCAGAAAATGTTGAAATGTGATCACCTTATTGCATGAGATCAAATCATAATACTATTAGTGAAATTCTGAGCTTCTGTACAAGGTATACAAACATGTAAAGCTAAAATTAAAAATTTAAAAAAACCCCCTTCACAAAAACACCTCCAAAAAGTTGAAAATAAATTTTAATTCAACGGTTGCCATGTCGGGGGACCTTAACTGGTTAGGTACTCCTTTATATCGTAAGGTCCCCCGACATGGCAACCGTTGAATTAAAATTTATTTTCAACTTTTTGGAGGTGTTTTTGTGAAAGGGGTTTTTTTAAATTTTTAATTTAATTTTTATTTTATACTTTTTAAATTGATCTACTAGTCAAGCCCTTTCATTTGATACCCATATTGAGGGAGTTATAAAGAAATATGGATTCCAACATGTTGTGGCGGCGGCCATCTTGGACCGATTTTTTTCAAACATAGCTAAGAACACTCCCGACTAATATACCTTTCAAACAAAAAAAACTAAATCCAAATCGGTTCATCCGTTTGGGTGCTACGATGCCACAGACAGACACACACACACACACACACACACACACACACACACACAGACACGTCAAACTTATAACACCCCGTCGTTTTTGCGTCGGGGGTTAAAAATGGTAAACCTGAGATCTCATGAAAACTCAAAAGGGACTTTCAAATTAAACATTTGTTTCCATCCAATATCGAAAACTTTCGACTTCCAGACTTCTTCAGGAAATCTTATTTTGAAGCACCACCAAGTTGACATGTAAGCACAAAGTTTTTGAAACTATTCTCATCTATCGTCGCGCCAGGGGCCTCATTGAGAAGCCCAGCAACTTTCTCCAAGTGTAATCAAAGGATAAAACCTTCTGTAGCCAGAGTCAAGTGGCTGCATAAAGGAGAAAATTCACTTACTCCTATAGCGGACGCGGTCCCAAACATTCGAATGGAGCGGTATTCGCGTTGATGACGGTTAGTTTGATACGCGATTTTCATGCGCGTTTTAATTTGTACCATTTTTGCAGGCCCTTAAAATTTTAATATATTTTTTTTAAGCTTGAAAGCAAGGCGGATATTAAGCTGACGGTGTCTACTTGTAACGCAGAAATATTAAACAAGAATATAGCAATTGTTTGTAAAAGGAAAATTTAAAAAATTAAAGAGATGATAAACTTCAGTTTACAACAACAGGAATCATTTGAAAAGGAAGGGAAGGAGGAAAAAACAGTAAAGAAAAGATAAGAGGAAAGATAGATCGGTACCACACAATATTAATTCGAGATATCTTCTATGTACTAAAACAATATATTCAAACAATCATAGCCCTTTTACCAACCACAAAAATAATACCACATATTTGGATCAAATACAGCAACAGAAACAGGAATACAGTCCTTTATATAAAGCCATAGTTGGTTCAGCGAGCGAATTTGCATAGGAATGGCTGATTACAGAGTCATACCATAGGCTGTAGCCAGGACCTAGCTTTAGCCAGGTACAATCCAATGGCTCTCAGACAACTAGATTTTAAACTTGCTTGAATGTCCTGCTTTATATGCGAAATAATGTGTTTACGTTGTGAACGAAGTGCATTCTGTGAGTATGTGGATTTTGCTTAGATGGAATTTATACTATCAAAGTAATGGACACTGTTAGGCACTTTGTAGACTCTGTGGCGTAGTGGTACAGTATTGGACTGGTAAGTTAGATGTCGTGAGTTTAATTTCCGCTCAGTGCAAATATTTGTAGGCATGAATATCCATACTTCTATACTTCCATACTAATATTATAAATGCAAAAGTAACCCTGTCTGTCTGTCTGTCAGTCTGTATGTTACGCTTTCACGCCTAAACCACTGAACCGATTTTGATGAAATTTGGTATAGGGGTAGATTAGGCTATAAGAAAGGACATAGGCTACGTTTGGTCGCGATAACCGACTTCCACGCGGGTGGAGCCGCGGGTAAAAGCTGTGTGTTGTTATATATTTGCATTAGTTAAGTTTATGTTTCTATGTTTACTATGAATGTATTTTCAAAAAAATAATGTATGTAGGTATGTTTATCAGCTAGTTATGCTATGCTTACTTTGGCACTGTTTGTTTCAAGGTTGGGGAAGGTAAAATGGTAGTAGATCGTACTGCAGGAGTTTCTGTTAATACCTAATCGATATACAACAGTCAATATATAACACTATACTTTACAATATATAACTGTCGTGCCCTTACCGCAGCTCTAACGTGGTTAATATAATATAATCTGTAAATTAATATGACTAAACTTATAAAGTTACATTCAAATACATTGGCAAAAATGAAATACTCAAGTGGGACTTGAACCCACGACCACGACCAACTGAGCTATTGAGCCACACCTGAAAAGACGGATATAAAGAGAAGAGAAATTTGAAGTGAATCAAGTGTGGCTCAATAACTCAGTTGGAAGAGCATTCCCCCTGTAAGAGAAAGGTCGTGGGTTCAAGTCCCACTTGAGCATTTCATTTTTCCCGATGTATTCGAATTTTAAAGTTATAAAAAAATCATTAAAAATCTACTTTTTTTTTCTCTACGCCAAATATTTATAGTTCAAATATAACAGACATGGATTTGAATGAATTTTTTTTTATAGCATTTATTATGCTAACTTTTAAGTTCGAAAAACATTGGAAAAAATGAAATGCTCAAGTGAGACTCGAACGCACGACCTTTCCCTTACAGGGGGATTGCTCTGCCAACTGAAAGGTCGTGAGTTCGAGTCTCACTTGAGCATTTCATTTTTTCCAATGTTTTTCGAGACATGGATTTGTTAACATAATTCAAGTAAAGTGGTCCCTGTGGTACACCAAAATTACAGAGAATATGATCTGTCTGATACGGAGCCTTTGCCAAAAACGAGCTCTTCTTAATATATTTTCTTATCACATAAGACTTGACCCAACAGAGTTAGTTACGGCGTGTGCCGAATCATGATATTTTAGCACACAAAACACTATTTTTACCTTATACAAGGCTCAGCATAGTCTAAGAATTAACTTCTATAATATGAACTGTTTCAAAAAGTAGAATATTTTTTTGTATTTCTAGTTATTTGATTGAGATGAAGAGGATTGTCGTGCATAGAAATAAGATTAATACACATCTTATGTAATAGTACTATATCCGTCATTATCCTTTTGATTGTCTTGGGAGAGGTAGAACTGATGTCTTGGATCACTATATACTGAAACTGAACTATAAATTAAAATACCACAGTTATTATGATCTCCCTAGTAAATTAATCTTCATTCATTCTTTATTATTCTCTGCGGCCAAAATTTTATCATGCCATACAGATATTTATGATACGACAGCAATCGACACGAAATTGAGATTGTGATCATACATTTTCCCAACCCTGAAAATCTTGAGATTTTTTTTGCGTCACTTCTTGGAACGGTAGTGCACGCGACTGCCACGCAGGAGGCGCGGGTTCGATTCCCGCTCAGTGCAAAAATTTGTATGCATGAATATGGCTATTTGCATTGGTCTGGGTGTTTCTATGTATAATATGTATGTATTTACAAAAAAAAAAAGGTACATAAGTATGTTTACCCGCATTCTAGATTCCATAACACAAGCTATAAAAGCTTACCATGGGTCTAGATAGCGTTGTGTAGAAAGTTGTGGAAAAAAAAAAAAATACCTCTGTAAAGTGCAGGAATCAGCAGGGGATCATCATACCTTATATAATACATACCTTACATAATAAATCAAGTTTTTGCAATGCGTTTTTTGTTCACAATGTTTTACTTACGCAGCGACTATAAGCGAAAACTGGCTTTCTATTGCCTAATCCAACGCTATTCATGTTTTTGTAGCTGTAAGTTTTCCTTGTAATAAATAAATTAAAATAAAATATTAGTCTATTTCTCTACTACTACACAACTCCTCTAAACAACTCCTTTAAATAAAGCAGTATCAGTTGAATCTAACTAATAACTAACTCTAGGAAGGAGTAGAGGCTAGATAGCGTGTACCTAAGGCTAATTTCTTCATTTGCATTCAGAAACTTTTTCACGGTAGCTTGAACTTTAATTAAAACCCGTATTAAGAATATTGGATGAAGCGTGCATTTGTACTGTGGGACAAAAAAATGCTATAGTATCTTTATTAGCTCACAATTATGTAAATACTAGCTATTATCCGTCGTTTTCTGCTGCCACCCGCGTGTATGTTGGTTATATGTTAACCAAACATGATCTATGTCGTTTCTCAAATTCTAATCTACTTCTGAATCAAATCTCATCGAAATCGGTTTAGTTGTTTAGGCGTGATAAAAATATATAGATAAGTACTTAATGCTAGCAACACGAAACCAACATCTTATATATAACCTGGATGAATGAAATCTGTGTGTTGGAATGAAGTTTTAGAAGATTAGACATAGGTAGTTCCTTTATATTCAGTGGAGATTAACAAATTTGATGCTCTATTAGCAGCACCAAACTTCACAAAACTACCTGAAAAATTGAAACGTGAGCGAAAAATTTTCCTTAAAACTTTTTCCAACCAACTGCTTTTTGTGTCCGCAAGTGTACAGCCCCACAAGTAACTGTATGTGTAGCGGGCTCCTCAGGGGCACATTTTATCAGCCACAACCAGCCCAGCTCTCGCGGGACGGAGAAGCACTCATCATTTATGTGGATTCATTTATAGGTTGCTCATTATTTTTCTCGGTAAAAGTATTTCGTTTAAAGGGCATAAAGGGTATTAAGGTAGTTTTTGCTTTGGCATAAATTGGTACGTAGGCATTTTAAATTGGAAAAAGTTTTCTTAGAACCCTCTCTCTTAGAATTTTCCTTCTTGATTTTCATTTAGCTACCTAGTTTTAAAAAAAAATAGCAATCGAAATTACTAATATTCCCTCTAACCTCTCCAACTAAGCTAAATTGCTTGTGATAGGAGTGGGCTCAGGTCGTTAGTGTAATGGCAAGGATCGAACCCGAGACCTCTCGATCGTAATGCTAGCTGTTGCCTACGGCTATGCTACTAAGAAGTCAAACAGAAGAGTGAAATAGTGCGTTAGTCTGTAGAGTATTCTTTCTATCGCACATCATTTAATGCCTTCGTGACGTGACGTGAGGGATTCACGCACGCCCCCCCCCCCCCCCCCCCCTAAGAAGCGGGATAACACCCGAAAACCCCCCATAGACGCGGGATAGCACCCGAACCACCCCCAAGGCGAGGCCGCAATTGTAGCCGTAGGTCTGATGGGAGTCCTGGGACATCCTTCCGAGGGCTTACCCGGGGCTCCCATCCATAGGCTTCTGGGCGTTACCGTGGGGGTTTTTAGTCGGTAGGAGTCCGGCATAACATCCATGAAGGATTTTCCCCCACGGTTAAAAAAAAAAATACCTTCATTTTTACCATTTTAATACCTTCATAGAGTAGTTAAAACCTTTTATATAATATTGAAACTGTATCACCAATTTCAACTACTCTGAAACATATCAAGCTGTAGACATACAATTTACAGAGATAAAAAAAATATTCTTTGTGCCGTACTTAGCAATCATGACATATTTTCACCTTGACGTGGTGTGCATGTCGTGTTGGTTCCTAATGGAGTAGAATAGAAGCACCCCATCTCTTTCTGTTGTAAAAGGCCATTAAGAGATACGGCTGTTCTCCATCTACACAGTAAACATACAATAATAATAAATAAATTGGCAATTAGTCATGGTTTGTATGTGGTACGTGGGACCGAATATCATAGTTGGCGAAATGTGGCTGTTAATACACCTCTGCCTACCTCCCCTTCGGTGATTTACAGGCGCGATTATACATATGTACAGTAAGCTTCAGAGAAAAGGAACCCCCCTTGATAATGACATGAAAGCATTGAAGTTTTTTGATACGTTACGTATACATATAGCATGTTGGTCTAGTGGTTATGACCGACGCTTTGAGTTTACGGTAAGCGGGGGTTCAAATCCTCGGACACGAAGTTTTTTTTCTATTCATATATGTAATTATTTTTTTAGTCTCTTATGCACTTTTTGTTAATTATTATTTATGGAATCAAATTTTATAGTAGGTATGAGGTTTGTAAGAAAAAATAGGCTTGTTGCATAAACAATATTAATTTATTTCTCGAATTACATTTCTAGGACTACATTTCCTGGTTGAGTAAGTATACAGTTTTTCTATCTGAGTTAAATTAGGGTTACTTATTTTTAGATTTCACCTGACCTAAATTTATTGACAAAACACAATACCCTAAGTGAAGTATAAAATGTTTCATATTAGATATTTCTAGAAACATAACTACAATATTTATTTAAAGTTGCAAAACATAATTTTTTTACACTCTGAATAATCTTCGAATATAAAATAATGGTTGAAAAATGAAATGTTATTTGTGCCTGTGAATCACAAAGAAAGAACCAACATGCTAAACTATAACGGAATAGCAATATACATCTTCCTCTTTGATCACATTTTCTGATAAGTAACCCTTTTAACACAACATTAGAAAAATATGTGAGGTCAGATGGTGCATCGTTAACACATTAGAAGATTCCTAAACTTGTAAACAAGATTAATGTAATATTAATAATTTACTATTATTATTGTGAATGTTAGGTCACTTTATACACAGCGTCATCTTGCCCAAAATAGCACCTTAATGTGATAACTGATAAGGATACTAGACAACTGATATAATATTTATTTTAGATATTTTTTTACCCAGATTTTTTTTTTATCACTCAGACTCATAACAAATAATCGTGTTCATCACACAAAGATTTGTCCTGGGTAAGAAGCGATAAACTGCATTAATAACGGAGAGGATGGCCCTCACTGTCTATCACTTCTCGAAGACGTTTAAAACCATCTGACCCCACAAGTTTTTTAAAGGCTTTTAGCCGGCCACTTAAACACCGTTATATCTTCTTGTGCATTTAGCCAGTCTTGCACAATTCGGGACCGATGCACTGAAGAGTTATCCTGAACCAGGTAAAATTGTCCTTCTGGATATGCGACCCGCACTGAAGGCAGCATTACGTCTTTCAACACTTCAAGGTATCGCTCACTGTTCATGCGGCCACCTATTTCCACTAGCTCGCCTGGGCCCATTGAAGACATCCATCCCCAGTAACCTAAAATAATAAACCTTTTCAAATCTGTTGCAATATGTAAAACAATGCCAGGAGCAATAATAATTAAAATATATATAATATATATATATATATATATATAAATCGCGAAGAACTTCTTGCGTCTTTACAAACTACCACCCTGCGGCGTCCACTGAATGTAGCGAGAATTTTAATGTTTTCAATGCGTATGTAAGATGTTTTCATCAGTATCATATCAGTAGTCGACGTCAAATTTCATTTAAACATTAAATGGTGATATTCAAATTAAATATTTCTAGCTGAATTTGTGCGTCCGTTCACTCTTAAATTTATCTTGCACACTGAATACCTGCGTATACCTACTAAACACTGCATGCACATTCCCGCCTCCATCCGAATGTATGTTTAAATCAATTCCGTATAATGCTCTGCATATATCACAATGATTATAATAACTAAATGACATCCATCTACTATTGAATACAGATTGGTTCCGAATACTGTTTTTGAATAATTGTATCCAGCTTATCAGCCAAGAGACTTCCACCTATATAAGGGTTTATAATGACTCCAGGCATAGATAATAAATATAATTAATAGTTAGCATACAAAAGTGACAATGTATAGCGTAGGTATTTTCACTTTGGTGGTCAACAAAATCTTAAAAAGCAATATAATCATTTTTGACGAGTTTTTGTTTTATGAAGGCACTGTCTACGTCGGTTGAGTTACCCCACAGTAATATGCCATATAGTTGTATTTCTAAGCTGGCGTAGAGCAAACACGAATCTATTTACTCTCTTGCATACTGTATCTACATGCAGATTCCAGTTACAGTGTTCATCTAATATGAGACCCAGGAAGCGAATATGACTGTCCCTGCTTATTGCAACACCATTCAACGCTAGCTCGAAGTCTTGTAGGTTCTGCTTATGCGTAGAGCAGATCGCAGCTGCCGGTGAGGGTCTGGCCACCCAGATGGCAAAACAGGCGACGAGGCAGCTGGTCATGGAGCAGCTGAGGCACAGCGGCGGGAGGCCGAGTCCCGACGCCAACTCCAAAAAGTTACGGTGGAGCTGGAGGCCCTCAAGAGAAGGGACCGAGTTGCCGGGAGTGGCGACTCGGTCAATGCGGAAGGCGCAGCCGGAGCGGTCGGCGCACCCTGCTCTGGCCGGCGGCCGGTGCAGCCGGAGCGGCCAGCGCATACAGCGCAACCGGTGAAGCCGCCAATTCGACCAGCAGAGCCAGAATCGTGGGTCGCGCTCAGGGCAAGGATAAGGGGAAGGGCAACCCCGGACCCCGGCCCGGCTCTGGGTGAATCCCCGAGCCCCCGTAAGGGGGCTGGGAGGTAGCTGGAGCCGCCAAGCAGAGACGGAACGCCACCAAAAAGGCAGCCAAAATGGCCAGAACGGCCAAGGCTGCCGCGATGGGAACAGCGCCGAGGAAGCTCCGCGCCCCACGATTGACGGCCGTCGTCATTACGTTGACGGCGGAGGCGTCGGAGAGCCCCATCGCGGCAGCCCCAAAGGTTGCCGATGGGCGGGGCCTGCTTATTGGCGGCTTCCAGATGGTGCAGGTACGGCTCCTGCAGGCCCGACCAGCACGGTGCTTCCGGTGCCTGTCGGTGAGCCACGTGGGGGTGCAGTGCACGGTGGAGGCCAGTTTCCGAAGGTAACGGTCGGTGACCGTTGCTTCCGCTGTAGCCAACCCGATCATAAGGCCGGTAGTTGCGAAGCTCCGTTGCACTGCTTCAGGTGTGCAGCAGAGGGCAAGCCGGCCGACCATAGGGCTGGTGCCAAGGCCTGCACCGCGGGGAGGCCGAAGCCGGTTGGCAGTTCCATAATGGATCCTCAGCTCCGCGTCCTGCAGACGAATGCGAACCACTGTGTTGATGCTCAGGCACTTTTGCTCCAGAGCATGGCACAGTGAGGCATTAATGTCACCGCAGTCGCCCAGCCGTACACTCACCGGTTTATCGGGCCTGCCTGGGAAACCGACCTGGACGAATCGGTGGCACTGGTGCACAACGCCGCTGCCAGCAGCCCCCCCCCCCCCCCCCCCTTGTTATACCCAAATGCGACCGGGCTCGGTCGGCGAGAGATGTTATGCGGGGATCGGTCCTGGGACCGCTACTGTGGAACATCGGTGTTCGCGAGCTCACCGTTCGCGGTGAGCTCGCGGACGGTGCCGCCGTCACGTGTTATGCGGATGACACGCTGGTGACGGCGTGCGGGGCTACATACCGCGAAGCGACCATGAAGGCCACGACCGCGGTTGCACAAGTCGTGGAGCGGATCCGGCGGCTGGGTCTGGAGGTGGCTCCGTATAAAACCGAGGCCATGTTCTTTCATGGGCCTCGGCGCGTGCCACCGGAAGATTCCAGCCTCATAGTGAGAGACATTTCCATCGGCATCAAGCCCCAGATGAACTATCTGGGGCTCGTGCTCGACGGCCGGTGGATCTTCGGGGAGCATCGCCGAAGACTGGCCCCCAAATTGAAGGACATAGCTGCCGCTTGCTGCTGCCCAACATAAGGGGTGTATTCACCGCTAAGAAAACCCCATATATTGTAGCGCCGCAATTCCTGGGCACACGGCTTACCATTGCCCCCAGTATCGGGATCCTAGGCGTCGACATTTCAAGTGACGTCCAGTACCGCAGTCATTTAGAGGACAAGGTTAAGCTGGCATCAAAGAAACTTGGAGTTCTTAACAGGGCGAAGCAGTACTTCACTGCGGGGCAGCGACTCCTTCTTTATAAGGCACATGTTCGACCCCACATGGAGTACTGCTGTCATCTTTTTGTCGGAGCGCCCGCACGCCAGCTTAACCCTTTCGACTCGGTACAAAGACGTGCGTTGAGGCTCGTCGACAGTCCCATACTCGCAGGCGATGTGGAACCTCTCAGCCTCAGGAGGGCCTCACTGTGTGTTTTCTACCGCCTATATAATGGTTTGTGCTCAGATGAATTATTTGACATGATGCCCACAGCTACATTCTATCATCGCACCGCTCGCCATAGACAGGGAATTCATCCCCACACATTGCATCCGAATACGGTGCGCACCGTGCGGTATGAAAGGAACTCCCTGCCACGGTTTTCCCAAGCGACTACAATATGGGGTTCTTCAAGAGGGGCATTAGAAGATTTCTTCAGGGTATTCAGCGCGAGTGTAACGCCTCTGGTGTTGCATACGTCCATAGGCCACGGTAACCACTTTCCATCAGGTGGGCCGTGTGCTTGTCTGCCATCTAAGTGGTATAAAAAAAAAGGGGGCCGGATGACTTTTGCAGGAGACTCTACGCAGGAGTCCTGCGGTCCATTGCCCTATATGGGTGCCCGATATGGGCGGAGACCCTGACGATCCACAATGCGCGTCTGCAGCGTGGGCCGCAGCGTGCAATGGCCAGCAGGGACATTATGGGGTACCGCACGATATCCTTGGAGGCGGCGAATCTCCTTGCCTGATCTCTACCGTGGAACTTGGATGCGAGAACCCTTTCGGTACCGAAAGGAGGCGCGGGAGCCGAGCCGGGAACCCGAGCCTGAAGAAATTCGGATCGTGAGGTCCCATCTCCACCCTGAGTGGGAGCTACGACTTGGGTGACCAAGCGCAGGGCACGCCGTAATAGCAGCGGTTAAACTCATCATGGAGGAATAGCTAGAGATGCCACACGGCAGCCTCTCGTACCGGCTGACACAGGTGATTACCGGACACGGGTGTTTCGGGAGCTACCTGTGTCGGATGCGGAAGGAGCCAACGTGCGAGTGCCATCACTGTGATGCGAGCGAGGACGCAGAGCTGCACACGCTGACCGAGTGCCCGGCGTGGGACACGGCGGCCCAGGCAGGTCCTAGTGGCGGCTCTGGGGGTGGGAGTCCTCACACTCGCCACATTGCTCACAGCGATGGTACGATGCGCAAACGCTTGGGGTGCGGCCGCCTCCTTCTGCGAGCAATTAATGCTCGAGAAGGAGGAGGCCGGTCGGGTCCGGACTAGACTACGGGCCCGGGAAGCCCACGAAGAGCGAAGGCGAACCGGTCGTCGCGGAACGACCTCCGTCCTCCATGAGCGCTGGCCTAGGGGTGAACGGCGGAGTCTCCTGTCACCCTAGCAGAAGCAGGACGCGGCGGTGCCGCCAAGTGCGCCTCCCCGTACCCGGGGCTAGATGGGGACACCGAGGTCCCCACAGCCCGAAGTGTCTGCCGGGGTGCGAGAGATATGCTTTCGGCAATCTCACCTCCGGCAACCAAGGACCCAAGACGGCGTGCGTTTTAGTCGGGGGGGTCTCCGTGGGGGTGGTATCCGTGGAGATTTAGCGCACTATAAAAAAAATGTATAAACCGGTAAGCTCAGAGGCACAGGCTGGTGTGAACAGATAAGCTTACATCACGGCCGGCACATTTCTGTTGGTTTACAAACTTCGGCACGCGAGCGCGCTAAAGCCTGCCGCTCCGCGCCCCGCGCCATGCGTCCCTCGTGAACCCCGAGGAGGCCCCTCAGACACCGTACCTAGTTCCCGTTTAAGGATGTTTAAGAGACGCAAGATTGTTGTCACGAAAACATGATAAAAACTTTACAAATACGATATTCAATGGACACGATAAGATCGGTGAACTGAACTCAAAGTATACGTGGTAAATTATACGCTGAACACTAGTGTCCTCCAAATTTCAGTCGGACGATGGCGGAACTATATTATACGCTAAAAGGCATTGTAGTGATGGATTTACGTCCATGCCAATTTTTCGCCATTGCATTCTAAGGATCATAAGGGACCATTGGGCTAAAAATGAGGGTCGGTCAATCTTGCGTCCGTATTCCGGACGCACAAAGTCAGTCGGACGCAGCATCATCGGTAAATAACGCCATGTAGGACGCAACATGTCCTTCAATGCAAATATATATTTCGGGGTAGAGAATACTAATTTAGAATAAACAAGTTTTATGTTTTTATTTATATATTTATTTGTTAGAGAATATAATCATTTACTTACCTAATGTTAACCGCAGCATTTTTCGTCGGTAAATATAACAATTTTGTTTTCCCAGTCGGAATTTAAATAACGAGTGGCAAAATTTACTCGGTTGGTGCGATGATCGTCAGTAAGTTGAATCTTTCTGGCTGGCTTATAATTTATGGATGTTCGCAGCGTGTAGATGTCGTCGAACAGTGCTCAGCGACACTCCAAAAGTCTCAGCACATCCTTCACAGCTTCCACAATATCACGGTGCCGCTCTGATTCATGAGTATAAGCAACTGGGTCCTTGGCGTTCACATTAATATCACTCGTCGCTTGATACCTTCCCATCCACCTACGCACTGTATTTCTCTGTAATTAAAATGATAATAAATAAAAGAAACTCCAAAAAACTAACTTGTAAACGAAAATATAACATGATTGATTAAACAATAAATAAATAGGTATTTTTATCGTAACTCTTACCGTTATGCCCATATCTCGTGCTATTTTCTTTATGCTTTGTTCTTGCTCCCAGAGAACAACAATTTTAGCTTTCATAAATGTTGTTAATCGAACCATACTTTCAATTTACTCAAAAAACTGATCAAAAACTTAATAAATTGAATAATATTACGAGGAGGATTAATACAGCAATGCAAATTACTACGAATTATAAAGTTACCTTCAATCACAGTTTAGTAAATAAGGCAAAGAAGTATTCTAATTGCAACTTTAGCGCGTTAAACAGATATTATAATACTATAGCCGCAGCTCATACTGCAGATAAGTTTTTGAAGTAAAACATGACGGTAGTGTATCAAGCGTAAACTATTGAACTAAAAAAGAAATCTATATAAAATTCAACCTTATCTTTTAGTTCATTGAGTAATTATTATTGTTACATATGGTGGAAGTTGAAATTTAAACCTTATGGTCTAGAAAATTACACCGTAATCAATAATCAACTTTATTCGATAAAAAGAGTAATGTTATTCATAATTTCGTCATTATTATTAAGTGAACCGATAGCCTAGTGGTATAAGGCACGGTCTAAGTTATCGGCTGGCGCTGGGGATGCGGGTTCGTATCGTCAAGCGGCAGTTGCTTCTTTTTGTGAGTATATTGTATCATGGTATACAATTGAGCCGAAAGACGAAAAATATCAGAAAATTACAAATATGAACATGCAAATAAAAGGTAGATAAAGCTGCTCGCTCGTTCGCAGCTCTGCGACGATCGCATCACGTGACGTCATTCGTGAGTCATGTGACGCGGCCGGCGCAGGCGGCGATATTCTTTAAGTATTGAGGGGGTCTGTTTTCTCTGACGCTGGCTGTACAATGGGCTATTTGACTATTTTTTTACTTTCGAAAAATGACCACTGTCTTATAATATAATGAACTGTAAAAGTTAAATTTACGTACGACAAATAGTTTTCAAGATATTTGATTTTGAAAAATTCAATGTCTCGCGCCGCCCGAAAACGCTCCATACAAAATCGTATGAAATTGTGACGTCACGCTTCGGTAGCGCGTAGTGCAAATGTATGGAGTGCAAGATAATATCGCATTTATCTTGGTCTACGTTGCGTTTACACTTATATTGTTCATAATAAAAGTTATTTACAATTTAATGAGGAATCTAAAAAGTTATATATTTGAATTGAATTTGATTGTTTATATTTTGACTTTTTTTGGGAATTTCAACTAATGAAAAGTCATAGTTTCAGTTTAGATATGCAATATTTTATTTTGCAAGGCATATTTTTTCAGAACAAGCTATCATATTAAGCAGTATTGGGAAGAATCGACGACTTAGTCAAATACCCTATTTGGTATTCTACTGACTAGTCAAATTAATTACTTTTTACTAAACGTCAAAACGATAATAATTTATAAGGTAACTTGTATGAAAAAAGATTTAGTGACGACATAAAATTAAAGGATTCAACGCGGAAAGTCAGATACGTGAAATGGCAGATAAGCATAATGTCGGAAAAAGCAAAAAGTCAAATATGCGAAATGTCTGATAAGCAGAATGTCGGATAAGCAAAACGTCTGATAAGCAGAATGTCGGATACGCAAAACGTCAGATAAACAGAATGTCGGATACGTGAAATGCCCGATAAGCAAAATGTCAGACTTTTAGTTATTCAAAGTATCAATTTTTTTTTCATTTGCAGTGGGAAATTAAACGAAATTTTTTTTTATTTGTCATTAATTTTATTCAAAATAATTATGAAATCAACAGGAGTGGTTTCGGTCCTACCTACATCAAGAAACGAGTATTTATTATATATATTTTCAAAATTTTTCTCATAAATACGTTGAACGGGAGCCATGTCCTCGCATACCTCTTTCTTGCATTTCTCTATCGCCGCAAAAACTTCATTTTTTTTTAAGTTGGCTGCACCAGTATGATGGCTTTGACGAATAACTTGTTTTTTCGCCGAATCCAACGTTATCGATGCACAACATTCGGAACCATTAATGCAGCGCTAATTAGACGTACCTTTTTTGTTCAATACCGTAATATTATAACGAAAACCTGCCTGCATTACAGTGGTCTTCCTTTCTGATTCGTAGCAAACACTAAATCATTGTTTTCCATTTTTAAAGCAATATTAAAAATAATAATACGAAAATAATAATAGATAAACGCACTTTAACTTCCAACACAAATAATACTTGTCAAGTAAATCGCAAACATTCATTGAACTAATTATTTTTTTTATGATATACCCACATTTGTCTGAGAAGTCATAATAAACAATTGTAAAATATTGTACAAAACGTATTGACCCTTAATGTATATTGTTAAAGAGTCAAATTAAAATAATTAATATAAATAATAAATTTAAAATTAATCAATACACTATTTATTTTTAACTTACCGCATAATAAGAATTCCAACGCGACAAAGTGTATAAATATATTATGTTTATAATAATTATTAATAGTCATAAATCCGCCATTCTGCTTATATGTCACAATGCATATCTGTGAACCTTTAATAGCAAGACGACAGATTTGACGTAACAGGACGGAAACGCGAATAGCCATATAAGCAAAATGTCAAAAATCCGACATTATGCTTATCTGCCATTTCACGTATCTGACTTTCCGCGTTGAATCCAAATTAAAAATATAAATAGTCAAATCAGTTACTATTATAGATTGGGTGGATGATTAAAAATAAATAAAAGCTATAGAATAATAACCGACGCAATTCTTACCGCTCTTTTACCATTTTTTATGTAATAAGCTCGGTTAGATAATTTATTTGAACTATAGGATAATACCCAATTGTACATATTTTCACTCACCGTGAAGCCTAGTGACACTTATTGTACAACTAGCTCAAAGAGCTAGTGCGATGGTTGCATCATCTATCTCAGGTACTGTAACTCGTAACAAAGATAGATGAGTCCAGTGGCCTGCACGCCGATTGGGAGGATAGCCAGAGGTCGAAGGGTATATGCTAGGACATAGGGCATAGTGAATGACCTGTGTAGGGTTTCGTTTTAAATTACCACGTCAGAGAGCACGGGTATGAATTCAATTATTGCCAATACTTTTTTGTAAACATTTGGTTGATAGTTGCATTTGTTGCAATGAAAATGGGTAGGTACATAAGAATAAATTTATACACATTCTAGGACCTATATCACACGCTATTGAGCTACGAAATTCTCCTTTGGGGTAATTCCGCAGATTCAAACACAATATTTGTCTTGCAAAAGCGGACTGTGCGAGCTATTTACAATTTGGGCCCAAGAGTCTCCCTCCGAGAAAAAATTAAAGAGTTAAACATTCTAACCGTAGTTTTACAATACATTTTCGAAAACCTAATGTATGTAAGGAAGAATATTTCAAAATTTCCAAGAGTTGGTGACAGGCACAATATAAAATACAAGACATAAAAACAATGTTGTAGTTTGTGATAGTAGACTGCATAAAATAAGCAATTCTTTCCGGGGCAATTCTATACGCTTTTTTAACAAGCTTCCTAATGAGATTATAGATTTACCTGTAAATAAATTAAAAAATGCCTATGCAGAATTAATCATTTTTAATTTTGATATTTTGACAGAGGATGAGAAAATGCCCATGTTCATGATGGGCATTTTCTAGTATAATACGGCAGAATACTGCCCGCCATTTTAAGCTTCCTCTTCTGTCACTAAACTTACTAACGATCGAGTTCATATCCTCACCATGTCACTACCGACGTGAACCCCCAATTTTTTTTTTTCACAAAATAGCCATACAAAAATTCCATAGTGAAATTTCTTCCATGACACGTAATTTTAATACCCAACAAGTGAAAACAGCTAAACCGTTCTTCACACGTTTTACGACAGACTCACGTACGCGAAGAGAAACAACCATCAGCTCCCGACAAAATTACATCTCACTTCAAATAGTGATCATAAAATTTACACCAATTTAGATTCCCTTTAGAAGAAGAGTCGTTTTAACAAAACACCGTCGTATAATATGTCTATAAAATGTGTGCTTTACGAGGCTGGAACGACCCTCTCTGTTCTAGGAGGCATCCCAAGACGGTATATCATATGGACGATAGATAGAATTAGTTGATGCCCGCGGCACCCGGGAAGGTTTCTGGGATAAAAATAGCCTATGTGTTATTTCTGACTACAAGCTATCCTTGTACCAAATTTCAGCTAAATTTGCTTAGCTGTTAGAGATTAATTGAATAACAAACATCTGATCCACAAACTGCGCCATGCATCAACTCGCTAATCCAGCAGGTCTAAGGCGACTTTATTAGAATCATATTAGGATAAAACTTCGTATTTTGCACGATATTTACACGAAATTACAATCTTTTTATGAAATGAATTATTGTGGTTCTGCTCAATAAGTTACCGTTTTACGATTTTTTAGGAATCTATTGAGATTTGCTGGAAATTCAAAAGTTAGGTAAAAATTTTTTATACTGGAGATTGATGGCGCTTGGTGGAATCTGCTACACATATTGAATAACACACGTACTTTCCACTGACTTTATTTCTAGACCTGACCGGTTTCGCCTTACGGCATTCTCAAAGGTTCACATTGATGTTTCAAAAATTATAATTCGGAAACACTACAATTTTATTATTATTCTCTTTATTCAATCATAAAAATTATCAATTACATTTTTAAATATATCGTAAAAAAAAAAATACAAAATATATTTAAAAATATAAAAAATAGTATCCCACCGGCATCGAGTACAGGGACCAAGCTACCGGTGGTTAGGGCTCCAGAGAAAGGAACTTCCTCACGATGCGCGCCGTATCAAGGAGTACTGCCTTCTGCATCTGGCCCTTGACCCAACCATCCAACCCGAGCCTCTTCAGATGTTGGTCGAGGCTCTTTGCTATCAGTTAACTTTTAAACTCTCGCGTTCCATGATATACAATAACACTAACGGGAATTAACGCGATCATGGTATAGGTACATACATACCTTTGATTTGCCTGACGTTTCGACCAGGTTACACCGGCCGTGGTCACAGGCTGACTGGCGCAGTAGTGCACGCCCGCCGTCTTCGAGTCCGTGAGGTAGTAGGTTCTTCATCTACCCGCACATTCTCGATATTTTGTTTTCGCCATGTACCGTCACATACCACACTCACAGTGTCCCTATTCTGTAAGCAAACTGTCCGGTGTTTATCCGACTGCACAGAAAAGCGAGGCTGCATGTTTCTTAGCACTGGATTCCATGTTGCAGATAATTTAAACCCATCTTCCCGATTGAAATTTTTATGTTTCTTGATTTCAATCGCTTCACGTACAGTTCTTGAATAGAAGTGACGTTCGGTGGAGAGGACTTGCGTATGGTGGAACTCAATCCAGTGATTAGTACCTGCTTCTAGTAGGTGTTCTGCGATCGCGGATTTGCTTGTCTGGCGATTCTTTACAGCTGCGATGTGTTCCTTGACTCGTTCAGCAATAGTCCGCTTCGTTTGTCCTATATACGAACTACCGCAGCCTGTCTTACCGTTACAGTGTCCGGGTGTCTATAAGATAGATTGCAGCTGCGGTAGTTCGTATATAGGACAAACGAAGCGGACTATTGCTGAACGAGTCAAGGAACACATCGCAGCTGTAAAGAATCGCCAGACAAGCAAATCCGCGATCGCAGAACACCTACTAGAAGCAGGTACTAATCACTGGATTGAGTTCCACCATACGCAAGTCCTCTCCACCGAACGTCACTTCTATTCAAGAACTGTACGTGAAGCGATTGAAATCAAGAAACATAAAAATTTCAATCGGGAAGATGGGTTTAAATTATCTGCAACATGGAATCCAGTGCTAAGAAACATGCAGCCTCGCTTTTCTGTGCAGTCGGATAAACACCGGACAGTTTGCTTACAGAATAGGGACACTGTGAGTGTGGTATGTGACGGTACATGGCGAAAACAAAATATCGAGAATGTGCGGGTAGATGAAGAACCTACTACCTCACGGACTCGAAGACGGCGGGCGTGCACTACTGCGCCAGTCAGCCTGTGACCACGGCCGGTGTAACCTGGTCGAAACGTCAGGCAAATCAAAGGTATGGTATGGTATGGTATGGTATCACGGGCTGTTATCCGCAACTCCACGACAAGGCGCGGTTTTTGCGTGAGGGTGGGATTTTATTCGATCCACCCCAACTCGTTGAAGAACCCCAGCAGGTTATTCACACTGCTGGTGATCTCCCGGAGCGTACCTGTGTTTCTGAAGTACTTAGCCCTGTATGTGGCGGTTTCAGGACAGTGTAGGAGCACGTGTGCCGCAGTTTCGTCCTCGTTCATGCAGGCTCTGCAGAGAGGGCTGTCGGTGATACCTAAAATATAAAGGTGTTTATTGAAGGAACCATGCCCCGTGATGGCAGCCGTAGTCGTGCGTAGTTGCCGTTTGTTCAGTTGTCGAAGACGCCTGGTCAGTCTATTATCAAGCACAGGGATTGCCTCCCTGGCCTGTCTGCATACTTCCAGGTTTATCCATTCTCTGTTGTGTTGGTCTCTCGTTCGTTGGTTCACTATGGTTCGTAGGTATGCAAAGGGGATCGGTATTATGGGTTCAGGTCCCATTGCAACCATGTCTGATCCTCTCCTAGCAAGCTCGTCCGCGGCATCATTACCTCGCGAGCCGCTGTGGCCTTTGATCCATTGTAGAGTTATGTTGTTGGTGTGACCTATTTGATTTAATTTAAGATGGCACTCCAGTATTAATCCTGAATTAATAGTATGGCAGTTTAATGCTTGTAGCACGGCCATGCTGTCTGACAGTATGCGTATTGAGTGACCTATCACTTTCCGGGCCATTACCGCTGAGGCTGCCAGAGTAATCCCCATACATTCCGCTTGGAATACTGTGTTATGGGTCCCCAGCGGTGTCGAAATTGATATATTAAGGTCCTCCGAGAAGATGCCGGCCCCGGTGCCAGTACCTGTTTTAGATCCATCTGTGAAGATACGCAATTCCGTTGGGCATAAGGCCTCACAGCGGTGGTCCTCGTGAAGCTGGATCTTGTATTTTTTATCGAAAAGGTGTTGTTTAGGTACACGGTCATTGACTGCTCCTATCATAGGTATCTCCTTTGTGAGCTCAGTGAGCAATGAAGTGTGTCGTGTATTTCTCTCGCTCCATAGGTTGAGTGCCCTCAGGCGTATAGCCGCAGCTGTTGCTTCCTGGCGGATGAACAGATCCAAGGGTGGTAGTCCAAGCATGGCTTCCATTGCCGCGGTGGGGGTGGTTTTCATGCAGCCAGTGGTTGCCATGCAGGCTAATCTTTGGGTCTTTTGTAGTTTAGCTGATATTGTGCTGTTTTCAGTCCTCGGCCACCAGACAATAGCGCCATAGGCTATCATGGGACGGATCACTGTTTCGTAAAGCCACAGGATGATTTTCGGCGTTAGCCCCCATTTTTTGCCAATCATTCTTCTGCATTGCCAGAAGGTAATCCCGGCCTTTACTAATTTGTTTTCTAGGTGGCTATTCCATGTCAACTTGCTGTCGAGAACGACGCCTAGGTATTTAACCTCTTTTGACAGTTGGAGTTCCGTTTCGAAGAGTTTTGGTAATCGGTATTCGCCTAGTACCCTTTTGTTTGTGAACATAACTAATTCGGTTTTGTTCGGGTTCACTGATAGTTCGAATTCCCTGCACCATTTTTCTACAATGCGCAGGGCTTGTTGAGTTAGGTTACAGATCGTACCCGCTACCTTACCTGAGATAAGGATTGTTAGGTCATCAGCATAGCCTATTGTGTAGTCTCGGTTTTTGTTCAGCCTTGTGATTAGGTCGTCTATCACTAGATTCCACAGGAGGGGGGAGATTACACCACCTTGTGGGCAGCCTTTGGCTATCAGGGCTGTCTGGTCTTCTTTCTCAAGGCGAACCACTCTTTTACTGAGCATGTTTGTTATCCAGTCTGTTAGTACCGGTTCCGCTCCATGTTTTGACAGGGCGGTCTTAATACTGGTGAAGCTGGTTTTGTCGAAAGCTCCTTCGATGTCGATGAACGTTCCTAGGCAGATGCCTTTTTGTTCTATCGCTTCCTCTATCCGGCTGACTACCAGGTGGAGGGCCGATTCCGTTGACTTACCGGAGCTGTATGCGTGCTGATTTGCGTGTAGGGGTATTTGTTTTAGTGCACCATCTCTCAGCTCCCTCTCGCATAAGCGCTCCATGGTTTTTAGCATGAAGGAGGTCAGACTGATTGGTCGATGTGCTTTGGGATTCGTGTAATCACCCTTTCCTGGCTTCGGGATGAAAATGACTCCCACTTCTCGCCATCCTTTCGGAACGTATCTGAGTGCCAGGCAGGCTTTAAAAATACGTTCCAGTCTGCTCGCAACCGGTAGGTTGCCCCACTGTAACATAGCAGGGATGATCCCGTCCGGGCCAGCTGCCTTATAAGGGTGAAAACTACTGATGGCCCACTGGACTTTTTCCAGGGTGACCACTTTGTTTGCATATTGCCAGTCTCGGGCAGTAGGTGTTATGGTTTCATCTTGCCAGTTGATCTCTGTTGTAAAGACGCAGCCAGGGAAATGGGTTTCAATAAGTAGGCGTCTGGTTTCATCTGGCGACGATGTGAACGTGTTGTCCTGTTTTTTGAGGGTGGGCGGTGCAGTCAGCTTAGTCTGCGCTAGGACCTTCCTTACCCTGTTTGCTTGTTGGCATGATTCTATGTTCCCACAGAATTTACGCCACCCTTGTTTGCTCCGGTATCTGATGCATTTTTTGTAGCTAGATTTGGCGGAACGGTAGGCGTCCCAGTCTTCATCTGCACAAGTGTTCATAGCCCTGTTGAATGCCCTCCTAACCTGCTTTCGCTTGCGCTCTAGCTCTGGGCCCCACCATGGCTGTTTACCTGGTGTTTTAGGAGGTAGGGTTTCTGGGCATGCTATGTGGTAGCTGTCTATCATAGATTTCGTTAGGTGGTTTACCTGTTCCTCTATCTGTCTGTAGTCGTTGGGGGTCTGTGTTGAGCGTTGCTGAGCAAGTCTGTTTGCTAGGTGTTGCTCAAATTTGACCCTGTCAGTTTTTCTTGGGTTGCGTTTTGGCGGAAGTTGTAATGTCTCCGCCTGTAGATTGAAGCGAATCCATCTGTGGTCTGAGCAGGATGCCTCCTTGGAGACGTGCCAGCCCGTGATGGCCTCCGCTACGCCTTCCGTAGCCAGTGTTAAATCGATAATAGTGCGGCTCCTTTTGGTGACGAAGGTTGGTTCGGAGCCGGTGTTTAGTAGGGTAAGGTTAGTTGTGAAAAGATATTCAACAAGGGACTTACCTCTGTCATTTTGTGTGCCCATGCCCCACAGCGTGTGGTGGGCATTAGTGTCTGCCCCAATTATGACCTCCATCCTTTCCTTCTCACAGTGGTCCACCAATCGGATGAGTTCTTGCGGAGGCAGCCCCTCCCCATCGGGCATGTAGGCTGAGGCGAGGATGACCACCTTGTCCTCGACATCCAGCTGTGTGTGCAGTCTTATTGTAGTGAGATCTCTGTAACAGAACTCTGTAAGGACCTGTGTTTTTAGGTTTTTGGTGACATATATACACGATCTGGGGTGATCGTGTCTATCGGTCACTATAAGCTTACCTCCTAAATTGGAGAGCCCCTGGATGTGACCTGCTCTGATCCACGGCTCTTGGATCAGTACGATGGCCGTTTGTTGAACCTCCAGCCATTTGCGCAACTGAGCCGTCCCATCTCGGCTGTGCTGGAGGTTCACTTGGAGGAGACTAATCTTCAACGAAGGGAACGCCATCACTGGACGTGCCCTCCTCGTCTCCCCCAAGTTTTAGCTCCGCGAACAGGTCCCCGGGCTCGATGTCACCCTCCAGGAGGTCGGAGATTGAGGACAGGACGTCCTCTGTCTCCCCTGTCTCCATGGGGGCGCCCTCATGTTCGACCTTGGCGGGGGCAGCTGGTGATGTCGGTGCTGGCATCTCCGCGCTTGGTTCGGGAGCGTTTGAAGGAGGCTCAGTCTCCTCTTTCGCTGGCGGATTTTTGAGCTCCTGTCTGATGGAGTTTGTGGCCGGGTCCCATCCCAGAGGGACGTCGGTAAACCTACCGGACCGACCCTGGAACTTGACGTATACCGCCCCCACTCCAAAAGCGAGACGGCGTCCGGCCTCCATTAGGGTCGGTACTTGGTCCTCTGGGATTCCGACCACCAGGAACCAGGCGGCGTTTTGTTTCGCCGCGTTGAAAAGGGTCCACTTCGCGACCTCCACCTCGGGGTTCTGGTAGGACAGGACTCGCCCAATATTGCGCGCATCCTCCAGAAGTCCCTGTGGGTCGGGGACCAGTATACCACAGCGTGCCTGCTCAGGAATGTCCGATTGGTTTTTCACGACCAACTTTACGTTGGACGTGAGAACCATCTCGTCCACGGCACGCTGTAGCCAAGTGCGTGTGAAGTCATCCTCACACCACAGTTTCAAAACCCCCTCCGTGTACAGCGGTTTGGCTTTGAACTTCGGGGGTTTGGGTTGAGTCCGAGCCAAGGCATCCCCGAAGATACGATTTTGTATCCCGGTGAGTACCTGCTCGGATACGTCCTTACTGATGCGCCCCGTTCGTGCGCAGGTAACTGCGACACTGAGGGGCGTGCAAGCAGCTTGGGCGTAGGTTGGCCTGGCGACCCTCTTGGTTTGGTCCAGCCTCTGCCTTTTGTGCTCCCCGCGAGGCGAAGACGTCTCGTTGAGAGCACGTTTGGCAGAGGATTGACCACTCCCTTTTGGGCGCTGTTTACCCTCCTTCGCTCTGTCACCGGTCGGCGGCATGTTCCTTCCACCGGCGGCGAAGTTGAGTGGGCCTCTGATCTCTGGCCTCGTTGCCGAGGTACAGGGTTGTGGGGAAGAGGGAAGGGACGAGGTTGCAGCATTGGCCATCCGCCTCTCCTTCTTCGTTTTTCTCGGCTTCCTCTTCTTAGGCTTCGGTTCGGCAGTTTCCTTACCTTTCGTGCCCAAGGGTTTGGTGTGTTTCTTGGTCTTGTTTGACCCCTTTCTCTTGGGCAGTTGCCAGCCTTCAGAGAAAGCGTCCTCCAGGTGGCCGCTAGTCCCTTCCTGCCCAAGGGCTGGACTGGACGAGCAAGAAGCCAACGGGCTGACGCTGCGGGGGCCTTCAGTTGGGGGAAGGTTGTGGGGCATAGAGGTTACCCTCTTGTGCGTGTGGTTACCTTCACGGGTACCCGTAGATGGAACCACTGAGCTTCCCGTGATGGTAGTTTTAATGCCCGCTCTGGTACCCGTAGATGAGACCACTGAGCTTCCAGATTGGGCTGAGGTTGTGAGTGACTGTTTAGTGTGCTTGCCTCCGCCGGTACCTGTAGCCGAGGCCACTGAGCTTCCGGTTTTGGCCAGATGTGCGCTGAGGGCGCGTGCTGTGTTGTTACCCTCCCTGGTACCCGTAGTTTGAACCACTGAGCTGCCAGTTTGGGCGGTGTGGTGTGTGATGTTGGTGCCCTTCCCGGTGCCTGCAGCCGAGGCCGCTGGTCTGCCGGTTTGGGCCGAGTGTACGCTGAGGGCGCGTGTGTAGTCGTTCCCTTGACTGGTACCCGTAGTCTGAGCCACTGAGCTTCCAGTTTTGGGATTTGTAAGGTTAGGTTTATTAATATTTGTTGGCCTATCCATGTTAAGTTGTTAGTATTCAATTCGTCTCTTTGGCTTCCCACCCTCCACGGAGCCCGCAACTGGGAGTACCTTACTCGACTTAATTCGAGGGGCACTAGGACTACCAAAGAGATATAGGAGTGCAGAGCTGGTTTACAGTGCGACATCGGAGGCTCGATCGGGTTGACGTTGGGGCATGAAAAAGGCCTACCCACAACGCCTGGTTAACCTTCACTTACCTCGTCAGCATGACCTTTACCTACCACTTACGTGGACCCTCCACTCCTCGCCGGTGACCCACAAGTGGGACACCTTGGCCTAATTTCCCCAACCATGGCTAGTGGTTGAGGCCACCGTTTAACCTGAAATCCAGGCCAAAGAGGGCGTGTTGCCTCGCGAACGCATAACCGCCAGCGTCGTTCGGCTCAACCCTCCAGGATCCCTTCATCCCTGCGTACGGCGCTCGACTGCGTAGGTCCATGACGCAGGTGACTTCCCAGCCACAGGGTTATTTTTTGTTTCAGGGTTTTCTTCCCCTATCCAGATTGTCCGGTTATGGCGCCGAAGGTTCGCCCTCGTGCTTCATATTTAGCTGCTACAGCTCCGAGGTAGGTGGATTGAGCGAGGCTCGTTATGAACTGTAACATTGCCCGGAGGGGACGACCCACCTGGATGTATTTAGGCAGGCCCGACCCCAGCCCGCGGCGGCGGTCTGGGGGCGGCGAGGACGTATATGAAGCACTTGTCGGTGCGCGCCGAACAGCCTAGCTTCGCTCACCTAGGCGTACGCTGTTGTCATCTTAGCATTTATGGTTGAGGTAAATTCCCCTGGTAGAAGTTACCCCACTAAGGACTTAACACCGACCCCCCCCCCCCCAAATCAAAGGTATGTATGTACCTATACCATGATCGCGTTAATTCCCGTTAGTGTTATTGTATATCTTTGCTATCAGTCCGTTGACTGATACGACTATCGGTACAATGATTGCTGAGTCAACATTCCACATGTCGACAACCTCGTGGGCCAAGTCCAAGTATTTAACTTGTTTATCTTTCTCAGCCTTCACGAGATTCTCGTCATGAGGAATGGTGACATCAACAATCAATGCTCGGCGTTCGGATCGGTCTATCACCACAATGTCAGGCTTGTTAGCTACAACAGTCCTATCAGTGATGATAGATCGATCCCAGTACAATGTGATATGGGTATTTTCTAGAACTGGCTCAGGAACATACCTATAGTACGGCACCTCAAATTCCACAAGGTTGTATTTCAGAGCAAGTCGCTGATGGATTATCCTGGCTACTTGATTATGTCTGTGCAAGTACTCGCCGTTAGCAAGACGAGAACAACCGGAAGTAATATGCCTGAGGGATTCACCAGGTGGGTGACACGCTCGACAAATGTCAATTGTGCCATCCCTCATTATATACTTCCGGTAGTTATTCGTCTTAATAACTTCGTCTGCAATTGCACAAACAAAACCTTCAGTTTCCCCAAAAAGGTCACTGAAACGTAGCCAGGACACGGACGCCAATAGATCTACTTCAGGCCTGTGTAGGGCCCGATAGAACCTGCCATGTAGCTCCTTACTCTGCCATACCTCCCTGCGGCTGTCAGTGCTAACTATTGTAGGCCTGCGCCAGTTCTCTTTAGCCAAACCGAGCGGGGTGAGCCCGGTATCTACGTTGACTACATCACGATGCATGTCCACGTTCGACTTAAGAAAGTAGTCTCTGAGATTGCACACCTCGCGATTATGAAGGGTCTTGGCATTTAAAAAACCTCGACCCCCACATTTCCGCGGGATGTACAATCTCATGACTGACGACCGTGGGTGGTGCATTCGGAATGCAGTCAACTGAGTCCGGACTTTCCTATCGATAGTATCGAGTTCAGTCTGAGTCCACTTGAGTATGCCAAAAGAGTACATCAAGAGTGGCATGGCCCAACTGTTACAGGCACGCACCTTGTTACCACCTGACAAAAGACTGTTAAGTACCTTTTTCAGGCGGCCAAAGAAACGTTCCTGTAACATTTGTTTCATGTCGACCTCATTGATGCATAACGCCTGTGACATACCCAAGTATTTATAGGTCTCAGTTACGAGGAGTGATCTTAGGTTAGTGGAATCAGAGAGTTGTATACCCTCCGACTCCACCACCCGCCCTCGTTTTACATGAATGACTGCACATTTGTCCACACCAAACGCCATTTTAATAGAATTACTGAATGTTTCAGTAATCTTCAGTAAGGTTATTAATTGAGGGTTAGTGTGGGCGAATAGCTTTAAATCATCCATGTAAAAGAGGTGGGATACCATCTGACCCTCTCTTCGTAGCCTATAACCTAACCCTGAATTTACTAGTAAAGTACTAAGTGGATTCAGGGTTAGGTTGGTCTAACCAAAGGGGACTCAGACTATCCCCCTGGAAAATACCCCGCTCTATTGTTATCGGCACGCCACCACCCAAAGCCTGACGACACCCTGGATAGAAAAGAACCGTCCTCCATTGCCCCATACATGACCTTAAGAAGGTACATAGAGTTGTATTGACTTTATACAACTCCAGCACCCTCAAAAGCCACGTATGTGGCACGGAGTCAAACGCTTTCTTGTAATCTATCCAGCATGCTGTCAGATCCTTACGATTGCGGCGAGCTTGTTGGCTAATAGCCATATCAATCAGGAGGAGCTCCTTAGTACCCCGGGCCCCATTCCTACATCCATTCTGAGAGGCACTCATAATAGAATTATTGTTTATATGATTGTTAATCTTAGCTCTCAGGATGGATGTAAGAAGTTTATAGACCGTTGGGAGACATGTAATCGGTCTATAATTATTGGGCTCCAGAGTACTACCAGTTTTATGGAGCAGGTGAGTAACTCCTGTCGTCATAAAAGCTGGTAGCGTCCCAGATTCTACAGCGGATTGAAATTGTGAGGCCAAAACAACATGCGAACTCCGTAGCCATTTTAGCCAGAAATTGTGCAGTCCATCCGGTCCCGGAGATTTCCAATTAGACAGCGAACGGACCGCACAATCTACATCAATGGCATCAATGTTAATTTCTTCCATTTCTGGAATGGTTTCGCATGCTCTTTCGACCTCATGCATCCAATCCCCTTCAGTGTGGCTAACGGGCACCGACCAGATGCTGCGCCAGAACGCATTTGTGACTTCAGCATCCGGCCGTCGCACGTCATCCACACTTTCTTCTGTTCGCTCCCAGCTTCTATATACCCACCTTTGGTCTCTTTGGAACATACGGTTGACGGTATATCGATCAACTCGTTTTTTATATCTCCGAATACGGTTTGCCCATGCATAGACTTTCTGCTTCAGGAAGTCAATACGCTCTGTGACCCGAGACGTATAATCTTGGGGACTAATATCAGTTCCCGCAAACGCTCGGGTCACATAGCGCATCACCCTTGGGCGAGTATTGCCCGACCTGAAGCAGATTAGTTTACCGATGAGCACCCTTGCCTCGGTCACACGTCGTTCAATTCTGCATTGCCATGCTGGTATGGCAGACTTAGGTCGTATGGCAGGATCTTTAATGGGAAATTTAGCACCTGCCATACGACATGCCGCCACAGCAGTACAATACAGAATTGAGTGGGTGTCACCGAGGTTTTCACTATTTTCTAGATATCTAGGTAATAATGAATCAAGGGCACTCACCAGCGCTATATTACGCCTATGTATGGGTAACCGCGGGAGACGTGGCCTGACATGTACGGGCATTGATCGATATTCCCGCAAGGCAAATTCCAAAGCCTCCTTAATCTCTTCATTGTACTGAATACTTACAGGAATAGGTGTGTCATCCGGTGCAACACAAGTATCATCATTTAGTTCTACTGTAGAAGCAGGAACAGGAACCGGGGCGGGGGTGACACAGATATTTCGCAAGCATTCTAGCCGTAGAGTCTCAAGTACGGTTTCATTCAACATGCGATTGCGTTGAATGACCCGCACTTGGTCCGATAGTCGTTGTGCCGATACGTTGATGGAAGGTTCAAGCGCCTGAAACAGAGGAAGCATCCGAGTACGGTACGCACTGAGGTTAGTTCCCCCCTCTGTAGCCGCAAAATATGCCCGCATGACGTTTTCGTTGATAGAATTAGTCCATCGCATGCGGTGCACATCACCACCGGTAGCGGGGGCCCCATTCGAAGCCGGAGGGCGTCGGGGTCCCAAGCAGGTCGGTGGCCGGCCTCTCCCCGGCCGACGTACAGGTGTTGGCGACGTCGGCGGAGAGAAGAACTCGTCGCTCGTGGAGGAGCTCGACGCCGCTGGTTCCACTGCTGGAGGTTGCGCGGCGGAGCTTAGCGACGAGTCCGGAGATGTTATGGGTGCACTTCTGTTTCTTTTGGCTTGTGCCCGAGTCAGCATTTTCTCAAAATTTTGTAGATTGTAGTGTAATTTGTTCGATGACAGCTGTCACCACGGGACGGCATTTTTTGTATGTAGTATTTAAAAGGTATTTGACTGCCAAAATCTAAAATCTATGGGTTATTTATTGAGTTATTATTTATTATTTCACTTTATTAAAGTTAAAATATTTTTTAAGAAAATATTATTATTATTATTATCATTTATTTCAGATTAAAAATCCATACAAATATTGTTAGTATCACAAACTTAAACTATGTTAGTACATCTTATCCACTAAATACACAAAAAATTAAAATTAATAAATAAATAAATAAATCAATATTTGCATTTTTTCATGTGTGGGTAGTTTTAAAATTCGGTATACCAGTTAAAAAAAAATCCCCAAAATGTGGGAAATAATTATAAGTTTGGCCTCACAATTTTTAATGATCAATATAAATAAAATGTTTCCGAATTATAATTTTTGAAACATCAATGTGAACCTTTGAGAATGCCGTAAGGCGAAACCGGTCAGGTCTAGAAATAAAGTCAGTGGAAAAGTACAAGTGTGTTATTCAATTAGGTTAAAATTGTCTAGTGTGGTGTTTTACGACATATTTGTAATATTAGTAAGAAAGGGTTCAAATTGGATAGTGGTAGGTATAATTTATTTATTGTAATTCTACTTGATAATGAATTCCAAACGTAGTCGTAACTTGTGTAAACGGCGGATTTTATTGTTTAACATCGAAAATAAAACTGACGTATACGAATAAAACTAGACCAACTTAAATCTATCAGCTAATATAAACACGCGTAGTTATGGTACAGTTAGTCAAGCCTAATAAGGGCCCTGTGCGACGTCGTCCAAACAAGGCATCCCATGTCATGTGGACGATGGAATGTGTGCAGTTGGGACTCCGTTTGTATTGTGATAGGGTTTACTTTAGAAAAATCAGGTTCATGTGCAATTGTCAACGTTGTTATCGTTGAATAGGAGAGGTTTACATTGTTTACAAAGCAAATATAAGATATTTTTAATGTTTATTTTTGTTCACAATGTATTTTCAGTTATAATAGTAGGTATTTTTATGACTTACATATTTATTTATTTATGACCGCTAACGTTAATAGTACTGTAAGAAATGCGAAAGTTTGAGTGGATGGAGGGAAGATTGCAATTGCAGTTTTTAAATCGTGTTTATAAAACTTACAAAACCATGTAAAATTCGAAAATTTTCGTGACGAAACAGAAAAAGCATCATCATCATTATCCACATAAAGACGTTAGCCCTGATTGCATCCGAGGCCACGGTGTCCCCGGAGCTCAGGGTCCGCCTTTCGGCTCCTCCTCCTCCACCTCGCACGATCTTGGGTTTCCAAGGTAGTGAGACCGTTTGCACGCATGACACCCTCCACGACGCCAAGCCAGCACTTCTTGGGCCTACCCCTTCTTCCTGGACCCGGTGGGGGCGCCATTGCCAGGCATTTGTTACCCACGTAGCTGGGCGGTTGCCGCAAGACGTGGCCGCACCAGCGGAGGCGGCTCTCTTGCATTTTATCTGCGATGTCCCGGACATGAAGGCTACCGCGGATGCGAAAGTTCCTCACGCATTCTTTACGCGTGACTCCGCACATGCACCGCAGCATTTTCATCCCCATGACACGCAGCATCTGCTTGTGTCGCTCCAACAGCGGCCACGACTCACAGCCGTCTAAAAGGAAACAGAAAAACAACTTCTGGTTATTATCATACACATTACTTTTCTCAAAACCAGCGTCAAAAACAATTATTTTCTTAACAAATAATTTTTATCACATCCGCATTAATATCCAAACTTTCTAAGTACATTTACTTTCCACGTAATTCAAGATATATTTTCAAATGAAACTCCAAACCACAACAAACACCTCCAATATAACCCCACTAAATCCTAACAAAAGGCGAGGACGCGGACGCCACGCATCGTCAATCAGAAACATCGTAATCTGGCAATAGAAGGAAAACAATTGGCCCACACATACACACCTACGGGCCAAATTACATTTCCAATTCATGAAGGCAGTTATCCAAGTTTTTCCCTTTCCTTCATCCCTTCCCCCTCCCACTTTGCACCTTGCGATCTTTTTCTATGAATAATTTTTCGGAGGATCTTGTTGACTTAATTTTATATCGGTATCCTTCTTTTTTAATGTCGGAGTGAGCAGATAAATGTGCGCCCCGACCTGCCCGCGAATTATACTGTAATGTTTCTGTTCAAATATTGGTGAAATATTTGCGGTTTTATTGTAGACTTTTATTTAACTTGTAATTTTAGTATTTTCTTTGGAATCTGAGGTCTGCTGACTCATTCTCCTCCTTCTAGTTTGATTTATTTTTCTTTTAAGCCTACACCAGAGTCTTGGCTGTCAAAGCAACTAAGTATCGTTTGGGCCCTTAACATATGAATAGAGTCCTGGCCCTCGATTCTACTTAAGCTAAACCACTGTGATGTAACAGTCACTACTAAAAATGAACATGACATTGAATTTTAGACTTTATTTCTATACAGCTAAAGTTCAAAATGAAATGAAGGCAGTTTCGTTGTAAGCAATCAATTACTCTGCAAAAAGTAATTTGGTTTTGAACTTTAACCCCATCGCTTTAAAGTCTATTATTTTATACCGTTTTTTGCAGTGACGGTGGCACCACTGTAGTTTGGCTTTTGCAGAATCGAGCACCCAGTGTACACCTCGGTCACTTCAATACTTAAAGCTCAAAAATACCTTGAATTCACTGTGTATACCTACTACATAAGTGTATTCTCTTATGTCTCGTACCCGCTAGCCAGGCATAGGCATTTCTATTAATTACATTCTTTTTACAGACACTCAAGTAACTTTAATTAACTTTAACTTAATCACACAACATTTTAAAACCTCCTATAAAACCATTTTTTCATTACATGTCACAGATAATAAATAAAACGTTAAACAATAACGACGAACTGGAGTTAGCGCATCAATTATGAGCCGTCTCGTTAAGTGCGAGTTAAGTTGTACTTAAGTTAGTGTTAAGTAAAGCCGATACGTCACACGATAGCTGAACTTTCAGTCATAAGAGCTTTGACAAACGACGCCTCAGATACTTAGGACTCAACTTGTTTTATAGTAATTTCAGTTAATAACGCCTTACTTGAATGTTTTGTGTCTCATAGCGGAACAATGTTATTTGATATTTGTTAAGTTATATTTAAGTTTTTACGAAATATAATAATATTCAGGAGAATTAAATTATTATCCTGCTAATAATATAAACGCGTAAGTTTGTAAGTATGGATGGATGTTTGTTACTCTTTCACGTCTAAACTGCTGAATTGTATCTTTTTAATAGAGGTAAGGAAAATACACGATGCATAAACTCACACCTATTTCCCTAAAGGGGTAAGCAGAGGTGAAATAACTTGTTAGAACCACGTAATAAGACTAGCCGAGCCTATTATCGCCATCCGGGTTCTTTTATATTTGACAGGAGTGCATCCTCGGGAGAGCGTCGTCTGTTATTCAGCAGGTCCCACATGCAGGTTAAGTTAACTTGAGCCCCTTTATGTCTTGACGGGGCCCCTATGCACAAATAAGAATTCGGAGAGAACATCATTTCAAAATCTGTAAAATCATCAATTCTAAAAACTCCTCGAATACTTTCAAGATAGCCTTTCTTTAAGCCCCAAAATAACAGTCCATATAGAAAGATTTCAACAGCTTAATCTTTCAATTTATGTATTTCTAGTGATATAAAACTCAAACAGACTTAAATCCCAGATCTGTTTCACTACACTCAAATGCCCAAAATATAACATTCGTGAAGCTAAAAGTTTAAATATACCAATACCGTAGCTTTTGAATTTTCCGGCCAATTATACGCCGGTCTCGCTGGGAGTGCAGGCAATTGAGATTTTCTCCGTATATCGCGTGGTACACAAGATGTTTTTCTGATAAATATACTTGTATAGTTTCTGTGCGGTAGAGGCGAAACTGGTCAGGTTATATTATTATAATAAATACTGTGGAAAAATTACAAGTTTTCTCAATATGTGTAACACCAAGTGCCATCCACCAAGTGCCATCCACCAAGTGCAATCAATCAACAGTATAAAATAGTATGGTTATTTATTTAGTTACTGGGTTATGTCTAGGCTGGGATGTAGTAGTATTTTGTTTAGTGGTTAAAATGGTAGGTAAGCGTATGAATCATAAAAGCAGCGTGAAGAATATCTCGAATCTGCTCAGGCCATCGGAGTTTGTTGAATTTGTAAGCAAGTAAAAAATAAGCGCAAGTGACTACAATATGGGGTATGGATCAGTAGCTCAGTTGGAAGAGCATTCCTCCTGTAAAGGAGAGGTCATGGGTTCAAGCCCCACCTGAGCAATTCATTTTTCCTGATGTAATCGAATTGTAAAGTTAGCATAATAAATACTATAAAAATTTCATTCAAATATTTGAACAGAGTAATCAAAAAATCAATGTTTAAAAATGGTTAAAAATCATTCATTGGTTCCAACAGTTCGTAAGTGTGTTGGTAGGTGACTCCACCGTCACCTTAGGACGGATTTATAGAGAAGGTAAATTTGAATTGATTCAGGTGTGGCTCAGTAGCTCAGTTGGAAGAGCATTCACTCGTGCGTTCAAGCCCCATCTAAGCAATTCATTTGTCCTGATGTAATTGAATTGTAAAGTTAAGTTAGGTTAAGTCACGGAAGACAGTCATTTCCTTCTCCATGGGCTAAGTAATACATGCATTCAAATACAATATGGGGTACTGCAAGAAGTGCATTAGAAGGTTTCTGCAGGGTCAGCAGCACGAGTGTGTCGTCCCTAGTATTGCACACGTCCAAGGGCCACGGTATCCACTTTCCATCAGGTGGGCCGCGCACTTGTCTGCTGCCTAAGTAGCATTATAATATTGTTAGTGAGGAGATAAGAAAATACAATGTATAAAAAATATATTTTATTGTGAAAAAGTGTTGGTGTGCTCGATGATAAATTGTTATAAGCACCCGGCGCTTTTTTTTTCAACAATCATAAAATAATGGAGTTGCATACGTTCATAGGCCATGGTAACCACTTGAAGGAATTTTTACAGCATTAAGTATGCTAACTATACAAATCGAATACATAGGGAAAAAGAATCTTCTCGGGCGGGACTCGAACCCGCAGTCTTTGGGGGATTTTTGATGAGGAAAATCCATTGACAAGATCCTCATGTCAATAAGTTTCCTCTACAAAAACTAGATGTTCCCATTAGCTCATGGAAATCTATTGTCTGGATAGGAAATTATTCTACGTGATATTTCTGTCTATAGTCTATCTCTGTACTAAATTTCAGTTATATCCAATAGAGCCGTTTGTGCGTGACTGAGTAACAAACATCTAAAAAATTTCACAAACATACACATTTTATACATACACTTTTTGACAATCTGATTCTCATATGTATTATGCAAATAAATGATTTGTATTTTTATTTGTAAAACATACAATCACGCCTTTATCTCCGATGGGTTAGGCAGAGGTGACTTAACACCCAATTTCACCAGTAATTTTATTCGGTCCTACGTAACAGGGCGTGAGCCTATTGCCATATTCCGGGCACTATTGTCAACTCGAGCCAAGCATTTGGGGCTGAGTCTGGGCTGTATATACCTATCTGATGGTAAACAGCCCTATCCCAGTCGCCTTGTACGACACCGCATGGGAAGAGATGGGGTGGACCAAAGTCTATTCTGCCGGGAACCACGCGGCATTTTATAATGTTAATAGAATAGGATCACTCAACCCAATTTCCCAATTCTCAGGCAAATTATTTACAAAATAACCATTGATAACTGTTACTGTACGTAACAATTGAACACTAATTACTGGAATTAAGCTTTCACGGTATTACAGAGGCAAATGTTAAATGAACTGTGGACTTTTAATCCTCGTATCGTATACACCGCCCCGCGCTTAATCGCTATCGCTTCGTTCTGGATTACATATTAAAATCACCGGCTGGTGCGCCCTGTGCATACTGTACCTTATATTGTGTTTTTCCTGCAAAATTTCCTCAAATATATCGTGCGGTTATATCGGACTCGAACCAACTGCATACCGTCTCAAGTCTTCAGATATAAGTTTGTAAGATTGCCATATCTCTGAAACCTGGTACCCATTTCATGCCAGGCCATTTCTATGTGTACTGTTCCTAAAGCTATTTTGGAAAAGGTTTAATGAAATTTTTGGTACTTTTTTTTTTTGTAAGATTGCCTTATCTCTCTTTTTTTTTATTTGCTAATAGCTTTCGACCATAACAATCATTACTGAAAGAATAGGTCAAAATCGAATACATAGGGAAAAAGAATCTTCTCGGGCGGGACTCGAACCCGCAGTCTTTCCCTTACAGGGGGAATGCCTGACCAATTCGGCTACCGAGACACGCCCGATATGATTCAAATTTCCCACCTTATACGTCTTTGAGGCGACGTAGCGTCATCTACCGATTTTCTTACGAACTATCGGAATCAATGAATGATGTTACAATCATTTTTAAACATTGATTTTTTGATAACTGCGCCCAAACAATTGAAGGAATTTTTATAGCATTAAGTATGCTAACTATACAAATCGAATACATAGGGAAAAAGAATCTTCTCGGGCGGGACTCGAACCCGCAGTCTTTCCCTTACAGGGGGAATGCCTGACCAATTCGGCTACCTTTTTTTTTTTTTTTTTTTTTTTTTTCGTGCGGAAATCCCCACGGATACCCCCCCTGCCGGAGCCGGAAGGGGAGGTTATGTCGGACTCGAACCGACTAAAACCGCACGCCGACTGTGGGTCTTGGTGCTAGGCCGGAGGTGAGGTTGTCAAAGACATATCCCTCGCACCACGGCTGACCCAGACCAATTCGGCTACCGAGACACGCCCGATATGATTCAAATTTCCCACCAATTGTTTGGGCGCAGTTATCAAAAAATCAATGTTTAAAAATGATTGTAACATCATTCATTGATTCCGATAGTTCGTAAGAAAATCGGTAGATGACGCTACGTCGCCTCGAAGACGTATAAGATGGGAAATTTGAATCATATCGGGCGTGTCTCGGTAGCCGAATTGGTCTGGGTCAGCCGTGGTGCGAGGGATATGTCTTTGACAACCTCACCTCCGGCCTAGCACCAAGACCCACAGTCGGCGTGCGGTTTTAGTCGGTTCGAGTCCGACATAACCTCCCCTTCCGGCTCCGGCAGGGGGGGTATCCGTGGGGATTTCCGCACGAAAAAAAAAAAAAAAAAAAAAAAAAGGTAGCCGAATTGGTCAGGCATTCCCCCTGTAAGGGAAAGACTGCGGGTTCGAGTCCCGCCCGAGAAGATTCTTTTTCCCTATGTATTCGATTTGTATAGTTAGCATACTTAATGCTATAAAAATTCCTTCAATTGTTTGGGCGCAGTTATCAAAAAATCAATGTTTAAAAATGATTGTAACATCATTCATTGATTCCGATAGTTCGTAAGAAAATCGGTAGATGACGCTACGTCGCCTCAAAGACGTATAAGGTGGGAAATTTGAATCATATCGGGCGTGTCTCGGTAGCCGAATTGGTCAGGCATTCCCCCTGTAAGGGAAAGACTGCGGGTTCGAGTCCCGCCCGAGAAGATTCTTTTTCCCTATGTATTCGATTTGTATAGTTAGCATACTTAATGCTATAAAAATTCCTTCAATAGGTCAAAATATTAAGATTTTTGTAATAGCTGCTAAAAATAAAATAAAGGCAGGTATAACTCTGTTCTGTCTTTGTCTTACATTATAAACCTGCAATTGAATATATTACCTAAAAAGCAAATTGCCACCAAGAAAGAGTGACTAATTTTTAATTCGCCTATGAAGCAAAATACCTAAATCGCTAAACGACTCATTTTCAGAATGCCCTTAGAGTAAATAGGCTATTTACTCTAAGGGCATTCTGAAAATGAGTCGCCTACCACAAAGACTAAAATTGGAAATGGCTACGTTATAAAATGACTTAAACGTAAAATGACCACTTTTAAACATTTTAATACCTAATTCACTACAGGTCAAGTTAAATATTGGTTTTATTACAGTATTCATTTATATACATTATACAATATTATTCATTATTATTAATTTATATACAATACATCTACATGACATATCAATTTATTTTACAAATGACGTTAGCTTCGACAAAACATTCAATATTTGTATCAAAGCTACAGTGCACAGCTGTCCGAAAAATAAAAATAACAATGTCAGTACTTAACAAATGAAGGTTTACCGTAGTCACGCATGATTCTCATTAGGTTAGGCAGAGACTACTTATTAATTATCATTTATTTATACCTCCTAAAATAAGTCAAATATAAATTAATGTATATAATATAAATTACTATCTAATTGACTGTTTATACTGTAGATTGATTGGTGCTCGACCTGGATGAATATCTTTCCACTTTAATTTCCATTGCTTTCCACTTGCAACTATACTGTACCTTTGTTACTTTCATGACCAGCCAAGAATTCCTCAGCTATATTTCTGCCTATCTCTTTAAATTTCAATCATAAATGAACAACGTGCTTACCCCTATCAGCGTTTTATATTATTTTCTTGTTTTCTAATTAACACTTACTTGGGAATCCCGTTGCATTTACTGCCACAAAACATGTGTGTGTGGGGGTGTGTGTTTCAGTTATTTTTGTAATCAGTTTACCTACCCATTTTAACGGTATTTCCCGTTCTCTTTTCACGGCAAACAATATTGCATCTTTACATTTATTTTTTTTCTTCGCAGTAACTCGCTGTTACTTTCCGTAATACTTATAGCTTTGACTGCTTTTGAAGCTATATCTCTAATTGTCGTCTCGATACCGCTTAGCGCAAAATCAGGAGAGGGTTTCTTCAGTATATTTTTGTCATATGCTTTAGGCCCTCGGCATTTTGGTGAATTTGGTATTACACATCTATCTTCAGTATCTGTTGGTAGTTCAACCGTATTAAAAGAGACTCCATCAAATCTAATTCTTTTTTCGGTGTAGATATTTAGAAAATATTTCAATTTATCGGCATCTTCAACTGTTGTTTCATCAGAAGCTATATCATCGTAGTAATCGATGCTAAAAAGAACGAAAGACTTTTAGGTATGAATATTTTAAACAAGAATAATTCTTACGAACTGTTGGAAACAATGAATGAACAATGAATAGACGGATATTAAGAGAAGGAAAATTTGGAATGATTCAAGTGGTGCTCAATAGCTCAGTTGGCAGAGCAGTCGCCCTGTAAGCGAAAGGTCGTGAGTTCGAGTCTCACTTGAGCATTTCATTTTTTCCAATGTTTTTCGAACTTAACAGTTAGCATAATAAATGCTATAAAAAATTCATTAAAAAAAAAAAAAAAAAAAAAGAATAATGTAGCTCTTTCTTTCCTTTCTTATTTTTAAATAGTGTTATTGTGTTCTCTATCTTGTGGAAGATATTAGATACTTACTTTTCTATATGTATTTCCAGTACGCTGCCTTGTTTAATATTTTCTGGTACTTTTTCTATCCTTATTTTAGTATTCTCAAATTTCACTTTGAAGTGCTTCATAACTAAAATAATATAACAAGAAATAGACTACGAAGAATAAACCATTTTGAATATATTATCAGGTATAGCCTAAATCAATGAAGTGAATCTGCGGATATTGTGCTACCGTCAACACCTGGGGCGCAACATTATCGATTACGATGCGCGTCTGATTAGATTTAACGTACAAAAGCTGGAAGTACGCAGGCGGTACTTTGATTTTACTTGCATTTATAAAATAATTCATTCTATACTGGATGTACCTAATTTGCTTGCTCAATTAACCTTTAATATCAGATATAGCGCTCGTAGATCCAACCAAACGGGACTCTTTGCCTTACAAGTCTATAAAAATAATACTTCGTTTTACAACCCCATAGTTCGGATGGCTCGTCAGTGCAACGAAATCGCCAGGGATTATCCAGCCTTCGATATTTTTGTTCCTAAGCTAACTTTATTTATTGGAACGGTAAAACAACTTTTAAACTTTCAAACCAACCGTAATTAGGAACTCCATCATGTTTTATATGTCAAAAATGTAAAATTTAAAATTGTAAAAAAAAAAAAAAAAAAAAAAATGTAAAGTAGCTTAATATGTATGTATGTAGAAACTCCTTCATCTTAATTCATCTGTACACGCGTTCTTGTGGAATGCAACCTGGACTCTAATCCTATTGCATCGTAGTATTATTATATTTATTATTGGTTGTAATCTGTTACGTGTGATAAATAAATTAAATTAAAAAAAAAAAAAAAAAAAAAAGTGATATAAAATAAAACAGTACTACATTCTGGGTTAGGATAATAATTTGTGTCAATACTATTTTTAAACTGCTAAGGATATAATTTTGGTTTCACTTACATACGACCCAACAGAGTCCCTTTAATAAGTAGAAACACATACTACCACATCTTATGCCAGCCCGAGATCTCAGTACCGCACCTATATCATAAAAAACCAATATTAAAAGGGAGGATAAGTAGGAGGTTAGGTGCAGTCCCTCGCACAAAACTCATTTAAATCAAATCAATATGAGGTGAAGTAAGAGAACCCCGCTCTCAGGCTAACACCTTAAATACAGCCGCTGGTAACAACGCCAAGATGATGATAATAACAGTTAAACAAATCATTAGTATAACATCAAAGTGAAAAGATTCCAAAGTCAGAATCACTCTGAGGGCAAGAGTATTCACTTAGATTGAACTGGTAAAAGAGTAAATAGGCTAGTTAAAAGACTAACATAAGAAATGATATCTTACTTGAATTGAAAATGTCTGAAAAATGTTCCTCCTGTCCAGTGTGTGGAAATAATGTCTGTAGTTGCCTGTTATTTATCAAAAAATACTTCGACAGTGACCACTTAGAAAAAGATGACAAAATCGAGAAGATCCATTCTAAGACTGACATCACTGGAAATTACAGAAATATGTAGTCAAAACTCAACAGTTTAGCTATAACTCTAATAAAAGCTAGTCCAGCTACTGATTTCTAATTCAAATGTTGCACCAATTAAATGAAATGTTAACACAAGATTTCTCTCCTATTTGGAAACGCTACAGATAATTTGGTGTGTATTTCTGTGCCTACTATTCAGTTCTCGTTCAACAAAGACTCATAGACCACTGGTTTATTGTTGTTTGACCGTTGGTACTTAGATGGGAAGATAGTATGCCACTTTAAGTAATACCACTTCAGACAGCAGCGTCGGCAGCATCCTGATTCTCTATGGAAAGTTGACTATTCTTACCTGGTTCAGCATGATTTTTTGGCTGAACTGTAATTGAGAGACCATTAACCTTAAAATAACTGTCGTCTTTGCATACTCTGGTCCATGGGATATTAACAGATATGTCTTCCATTTTGCCTTTTAAGAGTTTCACTGGCCATTTTTCTTTACGTCCATGTTTGTTAAGTTCCTAAAACATTTTGATTCGTTATTAAATTTAATTATTTTTAGACCTCTTACTGAATGTTGCTCGTTGGTTACTTCGATCAAAATATACTATATTTTTACTTGAATCATCCGAATAGTTGCATTACAATAAAAGTATGTTTAAATAAAACATAAGATATTTCAATGAATTAGTACTTTATAGTTTATTTGAATATGGCACATGTTTGATTATGGAATGAGGTCTATTCTCTTAAAGCTTCAAAGCAGCAATTCCACATTCATGGCCCATTCAAATGGAAGTCTTGAAGAGTAACCTTCGTTCTAATAATGAGACTAGAATGAAGGTACAGAAGAGGTCACCGCAACAGAGAGAGCAGAATTATTTCCAGTTGCAGCAACAAGTACATTTTTCACATTTTTCTGTTTTACTGGAAGAAAACTTACATCACAGTTGAGGGTCACATCACACACCTTCCCAGTACCCTTACACAAGTTTACACTCAACTGATCCAAACTCAGTTTCCCGAAGATACTGCCAAAATAATGATGTACCAGACGCCTGAATAATTTCAATTTAACTATTTCTAAATGAGGAGTGTACCATGGAAGACACCAGAACATTTTGGTGATGATGCTAAGTGTTTGGTGGTTATGCTTCTTTTGTTATCATATGTCCATATTTAATAATATTTGAATATGAACATTGTGAAAAGGCATCTACGGATTTGGCTTGTTGTGATTGTTTACTTGGCATTTTCATTGACAGATTCGATAACAGACAGACAGGAACAGATGTGTCATAGCTGGTCAATGGCACAGCACAGACAAACATATGCTTGCAACCTTCTTGCAACAAAATAAGTATCACATGTGCGTCCATAATATATCTATGGTATACTCCCGTGCCGTAAAAGAGGTACTGGGTGCTGTTGTCGGTCCTCGATACCACAACTGCGTACAGGCCTAGGATGGCGCGTGGTTTTTGCACGCGCTACTATCTATACACTTTCTAAAGTATTCCTACCTAAGCAGTTGAGACGCAACAACGTGTGGCTTAAGTTCATTTTAGCCCAACATAGCCACCTCACCGTTAATTCCTCTATTATTACTTTGTACTTACATCAGAAAATGAGGAATTAGGCTTACAACACACTATCAGCAACCAGCTGGATTCATATTAAACGAAAGTACGTAATTGTTCCACTAGGACCTCCAGTTCTTTCCAAACTTTTTAAAATATGGTTTACTTTTATATTATCCATCAATATTAAGTAAACTGATTGTACTTTTTCAATAGAAACAACCTACTTAAGTGCAGCATTAAAGATATTAACATTCTGAAAAGTCTTTATTCTGCTCACGACCTTTATTAGCAATTTACCAACTAAGTAGCTTACGACTCTGTACGTAATACTCACTCCTTAAAACAAAATACATGTTCTGAACCAAGCGTCTGACATTAAATCACAAGATCTATTCTTGTTAATTCCAAAATCCTATTCACAATTAGCGGCTTTGAAATAAACGGGGCGTGAAGCAGGTGCGTCGAACAAGACGGCTTCGTATCGTTATCGTGTCGTGAATGGATCGTTACTGCATCGTGTGGAATAAAACCATTACACGGATCGTTGCACAACGTATTGTTTCGAATAGTAGGTATAATGTCGCATTTTGGGTTTTTTTTTATTTCAAATTTTCTGATTGGGTTCGAGTCAAACTGAAAAATATGTTGTATCAAGCGGCCCAACCCTACTTTGAAAGAGGAGTACGAAAAATCGGACCCTGGATTTCAAAGTACCTACAAGCTTCGAATGTTACCGAGATTGATGCTCAGAAGTTGAAGATGGGGTTTTGTATCTATCCTTTTATAGTAAGCAGATAAAATATAATAGCCTCTGCCAAAACTTCAATATACCTATTAGGAAAACGTAATAAAATTAAACTGAGCTATGAATATAGAACCTAAAATTTATTAGCTGCTAATATGTTGTACTACAAAAACTCGAATACATCGGAAAAAATGAAATGCTCAAGTGAGACTTGAATCCACGACCTTTCCCTTACAAAGGGAATGCTCTTCCAACTGAACTATTGAGCTACACATGAATCACTTCAAATTTCCCTTCTCTTTATATCCGTCTTTAAGGGCGAAGGTTTTTAGAGACGGATTATTCAAATTTCCCTTCTCTTTATACATATATGGCTCAATAGCTCAGTTGGAAGAGCATTCCCCCTGTAAGGGAAAGGTTCAAGTCCCTTGAGCATTTGATTTTTCCCGATGTATTTGAATTTAGCATAATAAATGCTAAAAAAAATTCATTCAAACTACAAAAACTGATTATTTTTAAGTGAACCTCATCCACAGTCTTCAATATCACACGCATTTTTTCTAAATTTCCAAAACGATATCCAAACTTCGTAAACTTTTTGCAAAGTCCCGCAAAAAAGTTCACAAAGTACTCGTACTTCGGAAAATTGACCCTAAAGTACAGAACATAATAAATTCGGAAACTTAAAACATATTCAAATGAACCCGCTGAAACACACATAAAACGTGTCGAAATCTTTAGGGTCACATCCGTAAGGGTCCCCGTGGGATTGAAAATATCGCCGTTGACATTAGCATATGAATTCTGAGAGTGTAATAAAGGAATAATATGCAAATAAAGCGTGAAGTTAGTGGAATGCCGCTGAGCAATAAACTGGTTGTTGTGGACGGTTATGATTACAGTTCATATAAATCTAGGCCTCAGTTTATTGGCGCGAAGGGGGTACTTCAGCGCTGTTCGCCTGTATTCAACTTCATTACAATTTCATGTTTGGTTTGTAATTTCCACTTTATAGCTGTGACAATTAGGCTTAGGTACTGAAAGGTGTTGATTTCTTAATGATTTTATGCCGTTTTGGAATTTGGAAATTTGTAGCTGGCAGGGCCATCCTTTTTTGGTTTAAGAACGAAATTCGCTTTAACTCCAGTTAGTCTACCTTTATGTGCTTACTACTACTAGGAAGTAAAAAATTAGAGCGTTACGTACTAAGAAGAAAAAAATTAGAGCATGGTAAATAAATGTGAATTTTTCCCTATGCTCCTTCAATAATCTCGATAAGAGAAATGGAGACTATTTCCATAAGTTTCGAGTAAGCCAGTGCTCTGATCTTTATATGTAGAAGTGACTTGATATTTTTTGCCAGTTATAGTTAGCCTATTAGAATCAAAGTAGAAAAAATGCCACTCCTCTTAACCAGACCTAATTGAATACTTACTACTGACTGAGGCAACTACCGGAAGATTCTTAAGCCCTCCACGGGTTGTTCTATATAGTAAAGGACCTTTACATTCACAGTCCTATTTGCAAGGCAATAAGTAAAGCCTGTAAGAAAATAATCTGTCAATAAAAATGCAAGGTCATCCTATTTTTCTAGAAGCTTCGGTAGCTTAGTGGTTATGGCGTCGGCCTTACGATCGAGAGGTCCCGGGTTCGATCCTGGCCATTACACTACTGACGTGAACCCACTCCTAGCGCAAGCAATTTGGCTTAGTTAGAAGGGTTAGCGGGAATATTAGTAATTCGGTTGCTAATATTTTTATCTAGTTACTTTTTAACTTACTAAGCAAATAACGCTGAAATCAGAATACCTCTGATTGTTTTATTACGCCTAGTCAATCAACCGATGACGAATATACACACAGACGCTTTGATTGGCCAGTAATCTACGTTGGACAGTCATTTAATATGATTAATCATTACATGTCAGCTGTGTTTTATGAGGCAGGAGGCTGCGAGCCGCCCCGGACGGACTAATTTCACGCCCCAACGCTCGCGTAACCAAACATGACAAAGTCAAACGGTGCTTATTTTTGAACTACTGATTTTATAAATAAAACAGTATAGATTTGTGTAGTCAAAGGATGTATTAGTGTAGGTCGGTTCCCGGTGGACTAGAACAGGACCACCCCAGCTCTTCCAGTGGGTGTCGTACTTAGAAGACGACTAAGGAATAGGGCTGTTCTCCATCCAACAGTAAACATACAGCCCAAGACAAAGTGCCTGCTAGACGGAAATAGCCTCGCCCCCGATTACGTGGGACCGAAATCATACATAGTTGGCGAAACGTGGGTGTTTATACACCTCTGCCTACCCCTTCGGGGCCGTTGCAGAATGTCACTATCAGCCTCCTGGTTCCATTAGTGTGTATGTGGTTCCATCAATTTCTTTGGGGCACAAGCCGACCTTATCCAAGGACTAAGTTCGAATAGGCAAATAAAATACATTTTTAAAGCACTTGTCCCGCCAACAGTGAAGGGAATTGGAAGAGACCTACACTCAGCATTGGGTGACTATGGGTTGAAGAAGAAGAAGAAGAAGGTATTTGAATTTTACAAACCAAATTCAATGTTAGTTATTTGCATAGATTCCGTACATATAAACATACGTTCAAGTTAAACGGCGTTTATGTTAGAAGCACCTCCAAATTTTACAACAGAGGTATTTTTTAATTGCGCGCTTTTATTCACTTTTTGAGCTTATTGTACAAGCCTTTGCTTCATGAACAAAGCTTTGCAGAAACTAGCCGAAATTACGCGTTAGAAAAATTATTTTTGTCTTTTTTCCCTTCTATAAACCCGTGGTATGTTTTAGTGCGATAGAAGATAAATTATTGGTCGGATTTCCGACCCCTGTGGCATGGCGGTAGACCATTTAAAGGCTGCAGGTTTGATTCCAGGTCATCTCCTATTTTTCCAATTCCTTCTCATGATTCTACCAACCATCTGGGTTATAACAGGCCTAAACTTAGGGGCCGGGCAGTAGACGTGGGGGCGTCTGCTGCCCTTACATTGGCCTCGAGGTTGAAGGCACACGTCGTGTCGCGTGTACCTTGCCTAGGCGGGTGGCAGAAGGACTCCTCTTCTGCCGCACCAGAGACGGGCCTGCCGCCGATCAGTGGCGGGCGACCCACACGACGATGGCGGAAGATGTTGTTCCCGCCATCGTCGATATGGTGTTAGTGGGTAGTCTGGCCACCGTCGGAGGCTAGCGAAGCCCGCTCCCTGAACCCGTGGGGGGTGAGCGAAGTGCTTAAACGCATTCCACTACGTAAAAAAAAGGCCTAAACTTAGGAGATGGGCGCCTTACTGGCATCTGCTCTCTTTCGGGCACATAATTCATAACTCCCTGCAATATATTTGGTGCTTGTTCGATGCAATAATTTATATCGAACACGTTTTGATCTGGCAACCTAACACGGCCGCGTCAAATGCGCCGCGGCATATTCCGACAGCAAACCGGGTGCATTCATTACATCATTTTAGCAATTACCCTAGCAGTTTTAGCAATAAACATCGTTAAAGTCATTAAAGTGTTCAATTCCATTGCAACAAATGGGAACCACTTAGGTCGCGTCTTCTACAGTGCCCTAACATTTTCGTTCTCTAGGTACTCCTACCACCTATTTTTTTTTTCATTTCGTGCCCGGTCACTGCAAATATGTTTTATACGTATGAATATTTCTATTTGCGATTTAAGACTCTGATTCCAAACGCCATACAGTTAAACCGCACATAACGTCATCGAGGTAAATCTACGTCACGGAACTGATAAAAAAACTCCTCTCTCAATCAAATCTCGCTTTAAAGGGGTCCTTAATAAAAGTTAACCGAAGGTTTCTGCTCCAACGGTGTCTTCAGTGAGAAACTTTTTCGTTTACATATTTATTACTTTTTAATTTTATCGGAGCTGAGAGACATGGAGGTCTATATTTATCAGTGTAGCTATTAAAAATTTTAGTTATAGGCCTGAATTATATAGAGGCTAATATATATTCGTTTACAGAACACCGAGCATTCGTGGTTTTTAATGTCGAACTGAACAACGAACCGAGCTAAACATATACTATTTTTTACGAGAAAATTTTCGTACGATAAATAGTTTCAATATATTTGATTTTGAAAAAATCAATACAAAATCGTACGAAATTGTGACGTCACGCTTCCGTAGCGCGTAGTGCAAATGTATGGAGTGCAAGAGAATATCGCATTTATCTCGGTCTACGTTGCGTTTACACGTATATAGTTCCTAATAAAAGTAATTTAAAATTTAATGAGGAATCAAAAAAGTTATATATTGGAATTGAATTTGATTGTTTATATTTTGACTTTTTTTGGCAATTTCAACTAATGAACAGTCATAGTTTCAGTTTAGATATGCAATATTTTATTTTGCTAAGCATATTTTTTCAGAACAAGCTAACATATTAAGCAGCATTGGGAAGAATCGACGACTTAGTCAAATAGCCCATTGTGTATTGTAAATAGGCGTCTTGAAAAATTTAGTAGAGTTTATTGTGCCGTTTGAAATGGCGTTTATTTTGAGAGGCGTATGTCCAGCAGTGGACTGCAGTGGACCAATTAATTGATTGATTGATATTGCGCTGTTGTATTAGGCACTTACCCTACTATACACTATTTAATCGATTGCCTTCTTCTTCATCCCAGCGTTAATCCCGGTCGCATCCGAATCTCTTACCTTGGAGTCTGGGGCCCGTTTTTTCCAGTCTAACTACTGCGGTTATGGATATTCGATATTTTTCGTGAAACGAGAGTGGAAAGGAAAGTATTACCTAACATATTTGGACCAACAGAAAGAGAAATTCCATAATGTCCTATCAGTCAGAGTAACAAACAAAAGTCCTCGCCAACCGGTCAATGGGACAAAGTGGTCGGACCACGCGGTCATAGCCATATCCTACTAATACGAGTATGATGAATTTGTGAGCATGGATGGATGTATGTATGAATGGACGTTTGTTACTCTTTCGCGTAAAAACTACTGAATGGATTTTCATGAAACTTTACAATAACATAGCTTATACATCGGAATACCACATCCATACTGATATTATAAATGCGAAAGTAACTCTGTCTGTCTGTCTGTCTATATGTTACGCTTTCACGCCTAAACCACTGAACCGATTTTGATGAAATTTGGTATAGGGGTAGATTAGACCTTGAGAAAGGACATAGGCTATGTTTTGTCGCGATAACCGACATCCACGCGGGCGGAGCCGCGGGCAAAAGCTAGTAGGCTATATATAATTACGCTACTACTCAAGAGAACGGAGCAGTACTAATCCTTCGCAGACGAAGTTGCGGGCACCAGCTAGTTTCAAATAAAGCATCTATGACGATGACTATATAAACATAAACGTTATAAAGCTGTCTGCTAATTCAGCAATGAGTTAATTTGGCCGTTGGCAGGAAATCTTCATCAATGTCGAGCAGTTCCGCGGGGCTTCGCCTTTTAACTAGCTGGCGTGAAGGTATTAGTCTTGATTACGTATCGCGGGGAGATAAGACGCTCCATTTGTCTTTGGGTCCTTAACTGGTATTTACAGTTTACGGGCCCGTGATATCCGTGAAGAAGTTTTAAAAGTACGTACTTAGGTATTAGGAAAAATTGTTCGGAGAAATAAAATTGAAGTGTCTGTTTATGCTTGTACATTGCACTTTTGTCTGTCCCTTATTAATAGGTACTAGTAATGTAGCGTAAGATATGCTTTATAACATCAGCTATTTACCAGAGAAAATTCTGTCAACGTCAGCCCAAACACTTCTAAGATTAATTAAAATAAACAGATGATACAGACATTTTATGCATTTATTAATAACATAAATTCGAAAATTTAAAAAAAACCTGGCATTTTCCATTCCCCACTTTAACCTCCATAACTGTTAAACGGCTCAACCGATTTTCATCAAACATTTTCATCTAAGAACACTTGCACGTAGTCACCTTTAATACAAAAAAAGCTAAATTGAAGTCGCTTCATCCGTTCGGGAGCTATGATGCCACAGACAGACAAACAGACACGACAAACTTATAACATCTTTGCGTCGGGGGTTAAAAAAACATCGTACCTACAGATACGTCAACTTTCTTCAAGTCATTGATTTATCGAATACATAGGGAAAAAGAATCTTCTCGGGTGGGACTCGAACCCGCAGTCTTTCCCTTACAGGGGGAATGCCTTGACCAATTCGGCTACCGAGACACGCCCGATCTGATTCAAATTTCCCACCTTATACGTCTTTAAGGCGACGGTGGAGTCATCTACCGATTTTCTTACGAACTATCGGAATCAATGAATGATGTTACAATCATTTTTAAACATTGATTTTTGATAACTCCGCCCAAACAATTGAATGTTGTAAAAATTTACTGCTTATTATATTTTATGCTTATTAAAAACTTAATGCTGTAAAAAATCATTCATTGATTTATATTCTTACTAAAGTAAAATAAGTACCTATTTGTAAATTTATAGATGTTTAGAAAAAAATCTATAAATATTTATCCATATTCTAAAATCTAAGTAATTGTAGATAATCCCTGTGTTTATTTATGTTCAGATCTAACACTACGAGAATATTTCTAGAATATCTAAATACTATCATTAAAATCATAAATAATCCATCCTCCACGGTACTAAGCATATCGTGTAGTGCAGTGAGTAAATATTATGTAAAGTACGTAGAATCACTCGAGACGCCCGGTTCGATTACCGAGCGGAGTAGGTTTGCATACTGGCGCCCGAGCGACTTCGCCTCTAGTGGACTAATGCATTTGTGATTGCACAACCATTGTGGAGTAATATGCCAATTTCTGGCCGTCCTTAACTCTAACTTAAACCTGCACGTTAGTGGTATACGTAATACCTACCTCTAACGTGTACGTTGAAGTTACGTAATACCTTTTTTTTAAGACTTTAATCCCTACTAATATTATAAATGCGAAAGTAACTCTGTCTGTATGTTACGCTTTCAGGCCTAAATCACTGAACGGATTTTGATGAAATTTGGTATAGAGGTAGATTAGACCCTCTCACCCCGGTATCCGTGGGGACTTCCGCACGAAAAAGAAAAGGGTTGGTTTGGCCCTTGAGAAAGGACATAGGCTATGTTTGGTCGCGATAACCGATATACAAGCGGGCGGAGCCGCGGGCAAATGCTAGTGTTACATAATATACGATTGAGTTTCATGTGATTCGGGAGTACCTATTGAATAGTTTTTTTGGGGTTCAAACTCAGCTCACTCGGCCTCGATTCTGCTAAAGATACAAGCATAGTGGTGCCACCGTCACTGTAAAAAAACGGCATTAAATAACAGACTTTAAATTGATGCGCTTAAGGTTCAAAATTAAATGCCTTTTGGAAAAGTAATTGAAAAAGTGTAATAAAACTGTTTTTGTTTCATTTTGGACTTTAAGCGTATAGAAATAAAGTCTAAAATTTAATGTCATTTTTTGCGGCGACTGCGGCACCAGGGCCTGGAAATAAAACGCAATAGAATTAATTTAAGAAGAATTTTTATACAAAAACGAATCGAAAATAAAAGCAGATAACGGGTAACTACCCCGGAATGCGAAGTCTTCAAGAAATTCAAGAAATTACTATAACATAAATAGATACCTACATACATTCATAACACCTATTATGATGGCTAACTATTATCGCTATAGCATCGGTAGCTTAGTGATTGACGAGTCGGCCTCGCGATCGAGAGGTCCCGGGTTCGATCCTGGCCATTACACTACTGGCGTGAACCCACTCCTAGCGCAAGTACGAGTAATTTAGCTTAGTTGGAGGTTAACGGGAATATTAGTAATTTCTGTTCCTAATTTATTCATAAAAAAAATTATAGTTGTTCCGTCAGGAAAAAAAAAACGTTTTTCCGATCATTTCCTAACCGATCAACTAAATAGTTGAGCCGTTACGAAATAATGAATCAGACATGATTCCATAAGTCAAGTCAGAAATAGTTGGTCAGTTTTTAATTTGTAATAACCCTAATTTAATACTAACTTTAATTTAAAAAGACAATTTCCACAACCCTTTTACTTACCCTAGCACAGAATAGATAATAGCAATAGCCAGAACAAAACAACAAGCACGCTAATTCTGTATAAATTGTCAATTTGTTCGTAGACACCGCCCCCGGCGTTATTTCCTGATACACAATTATATTTCTAATACTACAGGACGTTTCTTTAAAAAGTTACACAAGCAATAAACGAGATAATCAGAAGTTTTGGCTTGTAACCCTGCCTTGTTATCGCATTGTGGTGTCTCTAATCAAGTTCTAACGAGGTGGTCGGAGCAGGGATAGTGCACACTGGCGAAAATTTATGCTTAGATTGTTTCCGTTTAATAGAAGATGTTATAGAACAAGTTGGGAGGATAGGGTTATTGTATTAATAACTGTTTGAATCTTCTTAGTAACTTGCTCAAAAATATTTTTAATACCTTGTTGCTTTTTTAGTAAGATTGGGCTGGCACTATCGAGAAAATACCTTTTGACTGCTGCCCTGGGTCAGCCGGGTTGCGAGGGATATGTCGAAGACAACCTCACCTCCAGCCTAGCACCACTACCCTCAATCGGCGTGCGGTTTTAGTCGATTGGAGTCCGACATAAACTCTCCTTCCGGCTCCGGCGGGGGAGGTATCTGAGGGAACTTCCACACGAAAAAAAGAGCAGGGCAGAGATAGGAATGGAAGAAAATTGGAATAAATTAATACAACTGAGACTACATCTTATTCCATATACTTTTTCAATTTCAAACATTAAACTAACTATTTACCCCATGGTTTCACCCACCATATTTTTCCTTTAACCATACTTTCCTTTGCCTTGGCCTCTACCCTTAGCTTACCATCAGGGGAGGTGAAGTCAAATTGAAGTGCCCTTTTATTAAAAAACATTACCCAACTTCCTTCGGCAGTCGGGTAAAAAAAATCAGGACATCTTTAGGGCCCATATTCTAGTATGACACTCAGCCTGAATTACGATTTATCTGAGGACATGTCAAATCTATCAATCTGTCTATACAATCGGTCCTCAGTTAAATCGCGATTCAAGCGGAATTCCAGCTGTATCCCTGTATAACTTATTAAGACCTCGGATTGCCAAGAGCTTCAGTAAGCTCTTTACTCAAACGAATATCTAAAACGGCGTTGATAGGATCTTACCAAATTGGGATAGGTAGAGGGGGGAACACGACTGACGGTGGAGGTGAGCGCTGATGCATCACAAGGTGGCCACCCTAAACCTACACCTGGGTCGCAAGTCCCAGGCGCCGTCACAGTGTTCCTCTTTGTACCACGCCATGGACCCGGCGACCGCACGGTGAATCCATGGAATGCTAAGAACCGGATCTCTCTCATCAGCTTCTAAATGTCACAACCTGACGGTCAATAGATTATCATTCTTATCTACAATAATTTTAAACCATCAATGTAATTTAACATTAATAATGGTTGATCATTCAATGTATAACCTCCTTAACAATATTGCCGGCGTAATCAAGTCTTGACGGAGAATAATATGAATCATCCAGACTGAGGGTGGTTTGATATCTTCACAAAATGTGGCACAATTTAAATTGTCCCGCGTCACCTCGCTGAACGAACTGTGCGCGTTACTCCAGAATTATGACTTTAGTTCTCAACTTATTTATGATTCCTATTAGTCTTTATTGTGTGTGTTTCTTAAAGTACAACCATTTGTTTTTGGTTAACAACATAATAATGACGCGTAATTGTACATGTTCAATTTTAATATTTCTGTAGAAGCGTTTGGAGTTTTATTTTATGTCATCATTAATTACGATATAAGAGGCTTTTGCGAACTTGTGAAAAAGGTTCAAAGTATGAATAAATAAATAAATAAATATTCCATAACATTCTACACAACGCTATCTGGACCCATGGTAAGCATAGCTTAACTAGCTTGTGTTATGGAATCTAGAATGCGGATAAACATACTTAGATTTTTTTTTAAAATACTTACATATATATGGCAAATAGCCATATTCATGCATACAAATATTTGCACTGAGCGTGGATCGAGCCCGCGCCTCCCGCGTAGCAGTCGCTTCACTACCGCCACGCCACAGAGGATGTAATGAATGTAGAGGTATTTTTTTTCATTCTCAATATGTGTAACAATGATTCAACAAACAATAAACAATTCTCAATATGTATGTATTTACAAAAAAAGTATATAAGTATGTTTATCCGCATTCTAGATTCCATAACACAAGCTATAAAAGCTTGCCGTGGGTCTAGATAGCGTTGTGTAGAATGTTGTGGAATATTTATAAAAAAAAAATCCACCAAGTGCCACAACAGTATAAATAATATAAATTTTATAATTTAAGGACCGGGTCCGCGGAGCGCACGACTCAAAATCTGTCAAAATACAGACGCAGCCGTGCACGCACACATCACCGAGATGCACAGTGGGCTGCAAGACGCTCTTTACCAGTCAAAATAATGGTGAAAATTGTCTTACCAATGATGAAAAAACTATTTTAAGCCTTGTGGTTAGAGTGCATTTTTGAGTAATATGATTTATTGTGACGTATTACGTCTGTCAATTACATTTCGTATCTCTTTTCTTCTTATACATTCATCCCTGTCATATTATGTTACGTGACGTCATTGGTATGTCTTTTGTTTCAGTGTCATACATAGCATGTTCAACTTTTCACAGAGATTATGAGATTTTGAACAAAATAAGGCTGGGGACATACCTACACCTAATTGTTGATATCTGAGGATACTGAAAATACACAGACCATACCTGCCAGTTACGTACAAAAAACGATATTTAAAAGCCCGAATTACAAAATTCCGAAGTTCAAACCTGTACGAAATATCAAACTACGAGATACCGAAGATCACATTAATTTATATTTTATGTATAGAGCGCGCATATTAATCTAAATGTATAGGAGCCGAGCACGACAATTTGACTTCTCGTCGCCTGACGGTAAGATAAAGGCAAAGTGTTAAGAAAGGGCCACCATTACAAACACGTACTTAGTTAACAATGGTGGCAGTCAGCTTGACGACCTTACTAGATGCCGATCCGATTGTCGTTTAGTGGTAGTGGCGTGCTCTGAAGAGTGGAATGGTGTAAGAAAAGAAAATAGCTTTTTTTTTATACAGGACACGTCAATTTGACTTCACCTCGCCTGATGTTAAGCTAAAGGCAAAGTCTCGGAAAGAGGGTCACCATCGTAAAAATTTACAATGTTAACAGTGGTGGCACTCAGCTTGACGGTCTCATTAGATGCCTTTTCACGCCCCGCTTAAAGGACCCGGGACTGTAGGAAGAAGGAAACACGTGAGCTGGCAGGGAATTCCAGGTCTTAGTGGTGCGGCAGAGGAATGAATCACTGAAACGCTTGGTTCTAGCAGGTATACTCTGCACCGTAAATGGATGGCATCTTAGCCCTGCACGTGTCGTCCTGTGAAGGAAAGGGGAGGGTGGGACTAATTGGAAGAGCTCGTCAGAACATGGTAGAGACGGTAGAAAACTGCCAAAGACGCAACATCTCTACGCATCTGCAAAGGCTCGAGGGTGTTCGTGACCTCAGGATTCCCAATAATGCGGACCGCACGTCGCTGCAACCTGTCGAGAGCATCTAATAAGTACTTTGCGGAGCCGTCCCAGAGATGTGAGCAGTATTCCACGCAGGAACGAATTTGGGTCTTGTATAGAAGACACCGCTGCTCCGGCGTGAAAAAACGTCTCACTCTGTTCAGGACTCCGAGTTTACACGAGGCTGATTTGATGATACTCTCGATATAGTTTTTGTTATTCAGTTTGCAGCGAACATCCATACCGAGGATAGTGAGGTGATCCTGCAGTGGCAGTGGTGTGCTCTGAAGAGTGGGAAGGGAAAGGAAAGGAGATACCTTTGCTGTAAACGCACATGCCTGGGTCTTCTTGGCATTGAACTCGACCAGGTTCCTAGCGCCCCATTGAGAAATGTGGTCCAGGATCCGGTCCAGCTCAGTGACAAGAAGCTGCCTTTTTTCCGCGATATCTGATTGCTTGGCCGCAGGATGTGCGTAATAACTCCCGTGTAAGGTGCTGTCGTCTGCATAGCAGTGAATGTTTCCGTTACAGAGCATGTCATTGATATGCAGAAGAAAGAGAGTGGGAGATAAGACGGAACCCTGCGGCACGCCAGCATTTACCTTTGCTGTGCCTGCGTCTTCTTAGCATTGAACTCCACCAAGTTCTCAGAGCGCCATTGCAAAATGTGATCCACGATCCGGACAATCTCAGTGACAAGAAGCTACCCTTTTTCATCGATATCAGACTGTGTAGCCGCAGGATTTCCGTGATAACTCTCGTGTAAGGTGCTATCATCTGCATAGCAATGAAAGCTGAAGAAAGAGAGTGATGCGGAGAGAGGACACGAATACGGCGATCCTGCAGGCACCTAGCAACCCAATTGCACAGTTTCAGGGTCCGTCTTACAGCTCTTCTTCCTACATTTCCTCCCCGGCTGGAGCCGGGTGGGGAGGTTATGTCGGACTTGAACCGACTAAAACCGCACGCCGACTGAGGGTCGTGGTGCTAGGCCGGAGGTGAGGTTGTCTTTGGCATATCCCTCGCACCCCGGCTAACCATCAGGGCCATCCCTTGCGGTCTGGCCCTCTTCGGGAGGAGGAAAACCAGGACTCGCCCTAGAGTGGGGAGGCGCGATTCTTAGCACGCCGCCGCCGTGGCCTGCTTCTGCTGGGGTGACAGGCGGCTCTATCCGTCAGAGTTGCCTGCGCACGCGGGTGGTGTGATCTGTAAGTCTCTCTCTCTCACGCCGCCACTCCCGTTCCGCCGTCTCCTTCACGACCATTAGAAAGAAAAAAAAGGAGGACGCAGAAGGAGACGCTGGCCACCCACGCGTCCGCACAGCGGACCATCGCCGTGAGCGAGGTGGCGAGGATGAGAACTCTCACTCCCAGGGCCGCCACGAGCTCCCACCTTGCCGGCCACTCGGTGAGCGTGTGCAGTCCCGTGACGTCGCTCGCGTCGCAATGTTGGCACTCGGACGTTCGCTCCTTATCGATCAGACGCAGATTGACGTGATCGTACCAACGAAGGCGGCTCTCTTGCGTATCTGCGACATTGCGATACATAAGGCTTCTAATCCAGTGCACCGGGTCTACTGGTGGTCGCACTAACTGATACCCGCGACTCCTGCGACTCTAGTGATGATGCTAAATATGAATCAGTATCTTTAATATAACATAAGCCAACGAAACTTTTTTTATTACTAATATGTACGGAAACAGCTACTTTACAATATACATATATACCTACTTACCTATACAATCATATAAAATAGACCATGAAGTTAGTATCTAATTATAATTTCATTACAACAGAACCTAAAAATATTGTTTCTACAAAAAATATTTTAACTAGGTATATCCCCAACTTTACAGTTCAAACCTTAAAGCAAGTATGTCAAAATCTGATACATTATGCTATAATTGTACCAACGAAAGTGTGAAATGGCTAAAATCGGAACTATGGTTGTCACTGTAAAATGCATACTATTTTATTGCCGTCCAAATGATTATGAAGACAGTGGCGCCATTTTTCATTTCATATATTTCTTGGTAGGCCTATTTGTGTATGCATGAACTGTCATCACGCGCCAAAGAGACGTGCTCCTGCTTCGAAGGCCCGTGGGCGACTGACGGGCGATGAGAATAAATATGGCAGAAAAAAGACACTATTTTTTTTTTTTTTTTTTTTTTTTTTTTATTCTTTATTGTACACTTTGATATTCTTACAAAATAAGTGACATGTTATATACAAAGGCGAGCTTAACTCAAAGTTGAGTTCTCTTCCAGCAAACCCACAGCACAGAGGAAAAGCAATAGAAAAGGAGGCAGTCTCGTGTACCTTAATATAAAATTATAATAATGTGAGGAGGTATACATAGGTATAAACCCCTAACAAATGGCATAACATAAAAACATACATACATAAATATCCATCATAGACCTACACTACATATACATACATTATATATTCACATATAGACAGACTAAACAATATTATATATATATATATTATATATATAATATAAATATATTACTTACTATACATACATTAACATACATATCAATACATATTATGTCTGTTATTGTAGAGAAAGAAAATAGTCGATTGTTCTTTTTTTGAAGGTGTTTAAAGAAGGGCTGTCACGAATGGAATGAGGAAGGGAATTCCACAGCCGCACTGCAGAAACTGTAAAGGAGTTGTCAAAGTAAGAAGAACTATGGGAGGGAGTTCGTAGCAATAGAGAAGATATGGTGCGACAGGGCTTACCTCTGGGGACAAGAAACTCAAAACGCTCACGAAGATAAATAGGAGATTGAGGATTATGGAGAACAGAAAAGAGTAAGGAAAGAATGTGAACATCTCGACGCCGCCGGATTGGCAACCATTTCAGTTGCTTTCGGAACTCTGAAACGTGGTCGTACTTTCGTAGTCCAAATATGAATCGGATACATAAGTTTTGCATCCGCTCCAGCTTGTTCCAGAGTTCTTCGGTTGCGTCGAGAAAGACGACATCAGCATAGTCTAACAGAGGAAGGAGAAGAGATTGAGCAAGACAGATTCTGGTCTTAAAAGGAAGAAAATACTGAAGACGCTTAAGAGAGTGGTACGTACCGAAAATTTTTCTGCTGACCTCGGTGATATGCCTAGTCCACGACAGATTGCAATCGAAATGGACTCCTAGATTTTTAACGACCGTAGTATACGGTATTACAGTGTTGTTATAATAGACCGGAGGAAGCGAGGCAAGGTCCAGATTATTGTAGAGGTACCTGCCACCTACAATAAGTGCCTGCGATTTAGCGGGATTGACAAGCAGTCCGAACGATTTTGCCCAAGCACTAATGCTATTAAGGTCATTATTGATGGCAGTAATGGCCTCAATCCTGTCGCCAGTCCCAAAGTGGCGATATAGCTGCAAATCATCTGCATAGAGATGAAAGTTGGATGATATAGCTTTGTTAATAGTATTGATGAAAATTGAGAAAAGAAGAGGAGAGAGGACGGCGCCTTGTGGGACGCCCGCAGTAAGGTCGCACCAGTCAGAGGATGCCTCATCAGAGCGAACCCGCTGCGAGCGACCACGAAGATAGGAGTTAAACCAGGCGATTACAGAGGACGATATATTTAATGATGATAGGATGCACAGGAGAATGTCGAAATCAACAGAGTTAAAGGCGCTACTGAAATCCAGCAAAACCATTACTGTCAGGAGTTTGTTCTCCATGGCCAGTCTTATATCATCAGATATTTTAACCAGTGCCGTGACTGTACTGTGGCCTGAACGAAAGCCAGACTGGTATGGACTCAGTAGACCATGAGAGGAAAGGTAAGAAGCTAGTTGATTTCGCACCGTGTTCTCGAGGACTTTGGAAAGAATTGGTAGGATTGAAATTGGACGAAACTGGGATGCTGAGGTGGGATTGGTGGTTTTGGGCAAAGGAATGACAAGTGCTTTTTTCCAAGCTGATGGAAAAGAGCTGTTGTCAAGTGAAAAATTAATGATGTGTGTAATGGCTGGAAGGAGTTCACTTAGAATTGGTAACAGCATTTGTAGTTGAATGCCATCGTTACCCATAGCTTTAGTTGATATAGAAGTGATTTGCTTCCTTACATCGTCCTCCGCAACCGGGTTGAAAACAAAAGAAGAGGCGCATTCAGGCATGGGAAGACTGGTAATGCAACTAAGAGTAGCAGTTTTATATGCGTCATCTACCAAACTTGGAGGCGTGGAAAAGTGTGCATTCAGTGCATTTAGATTTATATTATTTATGAGGTCGCTGGGGGCTTTACCGATGCCGAGAGACCTCAAAAATTGCCATACCTGAGATGTGTTACAGTTGTTAACGGAGTCGTGAATGTGGCGCCTTTTCGCATCCCTACACAGACGACTGCAGCGATTCCGGATTATTTTATAGGCAGCCCAGTTTTCATCAGATGGATTACGGTTGTAACGTCTTTTGGCTTTATCTCGTTTAGACATAGCCGTTTTAATATCCTCTGAAAGCCAAGGCGCGGGCAGATGCTTTACCCTAACCTTTTTCAATGGAGCATGCTTGTCATAAATACCCAAGAATATTTTATTGAAGCTGTCCACTTTTACATCGATGTCGTTGGTGCTGTACACCAGAGAAAAGTCAATATCCCTCACATCGGTTCTTAAGCTATCCCAGTCTATGGTTTTAAAACTCCGGAGCAAGAGAAATTTAGGTTTCGGTTTCGGCGTACGAATTTTGTAGGAGAGGTATATTAAATCATGGTATGAGAAAGGAGCAGATAGTTGACCATGAGTAACAACTTTATCCCGGTCGGACACAATAATAAGGTCTAGGAGAGAAGGAGAACAATGAGGAGCGCGGTGAGTCACATTTAATGGGAGAATGTGCATGTTCACAGAGGAGACCAGAGACTGGAGTTTCCGACTGCGCACATCATCCTTGACCAGACAGGTGTTGAAATCACCCAAGATTATAGAGTGCTGGTACATAGCGGAAAGGTTTTCTAACTTAGTCTCAAAAGAAGAGAAATAGTCGATGTTAAGAGAAGGACTGTAATAGACACCCAGAAGGAATTTAACATGTAGAAAGTCCACTTCCACAAAAATATGCTCTGTAAAACCAGAGTAAACCTCAGGAGACCGATCTATCACTTTGAAAGCGATATCATCACGAAGATAAATTCCGACTCCGCCATATCCCAAACCCACTCTGTCATTTCTTATAAGTTTAAAGCCTGGTAAAGCATATTGTTTTGAAGGAAGTGTAGGTTTAAGAAACGTTTCGGAAATAAGCACCGCATGGATGTTAATAGAATCAAAAGATGTAAGTAAATCAGTGTAGTGGGCGTGAACGCTTTGGGCATTAATATGTACCACATTTAAGAATGTGCCCAATGGACCAAAGATAGTGCGCAGTTCTTTGTGTAAGCGGACTGCATCCCCTTCGTTGTCACTACCTGCACTGGCGTAGTCTCCATCGGATGTATCAGAAGAACAAGAAATATAAAATTCTTCGCAATCAGACATAAATATAAAATAATAAAATTACACAAAAATAAAATATATAAAAAAGAATGATAAAAATAATAAGAATAATAATAAGTAAGTTAAATAACTTCGCGTCTAGTTGTTTACCCTCAATGCACCGAAGGGGCTGGAGACAATTAGAAATAATCGCAATAACAAAACGCACTGACTACTGAATGACATTAAATGTCAATGACACTGGTGACACAACAACATCTGTCAAACTGTCATAAACTTATTGTCAATATGTATTGAATTATGGTTACTATAAAATAAGGTCGTGAGAAAAATTAATTTAAAAAACTTAACTGACAGTTATCTGCAAGAAAGATGTTATTTTGAAAGTTAGAAAGAGACAAAAACGCAAAATTGCAACTGACCTCAGTCTCAAAATATAAAACAGACACAAATTCAAGCGTTAACTGATGGATTATAGAAGGTTATTAAAAACATGATATGATTGCTACTTGACTTGCTTCCGCTGTCTTCTCTCGGTGGCGGTGGTTACACTGGCTGCTGATTGAACAACTGGCTGTGGAGTCTTTGATGTAGGTGGTAATTGCGGGTTTGGGTATTCGATGCACAGCTTACGTAGTTCTGATGATGACTCAATCTTACGACGTACGTTATTTGCGAGTTGTACAACAATCTTCCCGTCCGAAGTCCAGCATCGCCTCACCCCAAAATGCCTGCGGGCATCCATGAAGACGTCGTGCCGGGGCTTGGTTAGAAACTCGGACAGAGTTAACCCTGTACCCTTAAGCCTAGTTTTGTTACTCCATACGTCATTCCGCAGCAGATAACTTTGAAACCTTATGAGAATTGGGCGGGGCTTCGAAGCGTTGCTCCCCAGTCGGTGGCAGTTCTCCAGATCGTTGACAGTGATGTGAGGCAACTGCAGTTTCTCCTTTAAAATCAGCATAGTCTGATTTACACAGGTGGCTTCTCTTGATTCTTCCAGGCCATGGAGCAGTAAAACCTTTCTTCGGGAAGCCATCTCATGCCTGTCTAGCCCAGAAAGTAACAGCTCCATCTGCGATTTCATCATAGTCATTGTCTTCCAAATGAGCGCCTTGAAGTCCATAAAGTCCCGTGAGATGCCAGCAATAGACTTATGGGCTGTGTCCGTGCCCGCTGCATTCCTCAGATCTTCCTCATATTGTGCCATGCGAGAAGTAAAAGTTGAAGAAAGTTCTTCCATGGTGTTGGACAGTTGAGTGTACAAATCCATATTGAAAATTATGATTTTATCAGTGCAAGTGAGACTATACAGGAGAATCAGTAAGGGATTTTGGTGCACTAAAGGATACTAGTCACATTTAATTGTTATTCAACATTTAAAATTAAGATTAAATATTTCTTTTAAATTAAATAAACACAGAGCTAATTTTATGATGTGTACAGTTTGACTACCCACACTTTTACCTTTTTCATTTTTTTCAGTAACTTTGAATAGATTTTTTAGATTGATTACTAAATGTATCATCAAATAAGTTTTGTCTTCCCTATCAAGAAGTCTTTGACTTTCAAATGTATACCGGTTCATTGCTAAAATCACTCATTTTCAATATGAATTTACTCAAAAACTGGAGCCTATTTCACTTAGCCTGTATGGAGAATTTACGTAAAACATATCTAGATTTTAGGGCTTTAAAAAAGGAAGTCCTTGTTTGTAAAGGTACAGCGAGCTGCAAAAATGCATGGACATTACAAATACTAAATCGTTTGCGCCGGTATTCAACGCCATCTGTTGACGAAAAAAAATGGTTCATAAAATCTAACTAGATGGCGCCGCGCTATCTTTCAAATGTGAAAAAAAAACTATCAAAGTAGTTTACAGTCCGTCAAATCTAAGAAGTACCGTTTGACAGTTCTGACAATTGAATGATAGGGATGGGATGAAAAAATCGATTACTATAATATCCGAACTTTAAGAGATCGATTACTATAATATCCGAATTTTAAGAAATCAATTGTTATAATTAAATAAAAGAAATGTTTAGGATATTTTTTTATTCACTACTAGTACTAGTATCGTCGTCTTCGTCATCATCGTCATTTAAATTAATGACCAGTTGATTGTCCATTACATTATCAAAGTGTACGTCTCTTTCGAAGTCGTCCATTATTATTTTCTTTGTTTTTTGTACTACTTTACTCCAATCTTCCTGTGTAACTTGGGCACATGCTTCCTTTAATAAACCTTCCATTTTCTTGACTCTGAAGGGTGGTTTTGTGTTGTGTCTTGCTGCATAACCTGTAAAACAATAATGTAACTATTTGATAGCAGACGAAAACCATTGTTTAAATTATAAATGTTAGAAGTACTCGTGTTATTATTATAATATTATAAAATATTACCTTTAACTTGGGCCCAAATCAGTTCAATGGCATTATATTGGCAATGGTACGGAGGAAGTCGTATGACTTTGTGCCCGTGCTCTTCGGCCAATTGGTCAATTACATATGTCGGTTTTGGTGGTTTATGCAATTTCACTAACTGTAATAATTCAGCTTTTAATAGTGACATGTCGGCATCCACTCCTTTTCTTTGCAGCCATGCCACCAAATCTGCTTTCTTATTGGCTGACGTAGGTGCTTTATCAATTTGCACAGAGTGGTATGGGGCATTATCCATTATAATTGTGCTGTTAGGAGGGATATTCTGTAATAAATTTAAGAACCACTCTCGGAACCTTACTGCGTCCATTTCTTCATGATACTCTTTAGTGCTTTTGGATTGGAAAGCTAATAAAGAGTTTTCCACGAAGCCTGTAGACGCTGACCCAGCATGGCATATTATGAGGCGTCCACCTTTTCCTATCGGCACCTTCGAGCACGAAGCTTCAGAATCATCAGTCCATGTTTTCGGCACAGAATGGTTGGAATTTAGCCAAGTTTCGTCCAAAAATATTACATTATCCCAGTTTATAATTTGTTTAACTTCGCGCAGGAATGTTAGTCGCTGCATAATTATGTCATGTCGCTCCATAACAATTTTTCGTTTGTCAACTTTTTTGTATCTGAAGCCAATTCCTGTTATTACCGTTCTCAACGACTCTATGCTTCCCTTATACAGCCCGGCATCTTTTAAAGTTGCACATAACTTTGCCAATGTTGGAAATTCGCCTCTTGTAAAATACCCGTATATATGGTTTCTAATAGCATGACTATCGAATTCATCGATGCCTGTCACAGGTTTATTTCTTTTTCGTTTTTTCGGTGTGTGAAGTACGTTACTGTCACTCCCCGAAGGCCCATATTTTTCACTTAATATTTTGCCAACGGTGCGGCTACCAATACCGAGAGCTTCACCGACGCGATCCCGAACTTGTGTAACTGGCAGTAGAAGTCCACCATTTTGAGATTCACGCTCAAAATACTCGTGTAATTTCACCACCAATTCACGAGCCTGGCTGTTCAAAGTACGTCCTCTTTTCGACATTATTAATAAACACTTGCTTAGTTCGGAGTCCAGTATAAATATTGCCAAGGTAAACGGATAAAGAATGATCAGTCCAGAAAAGTAATAGCCAAGTCACAAATTGTAAAACACAAACGAGAAAGCAAGTACGCGCACAGTCAGCTTCCAAGATGGCGAGAGACTGCTGACGCCGAACCGACCGAGCGGACCGCGTGCGCTTGTAGTTGGCAGTGTTGCCAGAAAAAAAAAATTGTAGAGACTTGGACACCTGCGATTTTGCCTATTGACCTAAAAATAATTAAATTAATTTATTTTAGGGTATCTGTGTATTCAGTGCATTATGCGGTCGCGCAGTAACGTCGTTAATTTATAACATCAGGCAACAACATTTTTGTGAATGGGTTCTACATACCTTATTTTTATTAGTTTTAGACGTAGAAATAAGACTTAGAAGAAAAAATTGTAATTGTAAAATCAATGGATGTGCTTGTTAAAAATTTGTTTATTTCTCTGTAATATGCAAACCCATACTATCATACACAAAAATAAATGTAAAAAACACTATCCCTGACTCCATTTACTATTTCGACAGCGTTAGCGCGAGAAACCCCGACTTATTTGGGCGCGAAAATCAAAAATCGACAAATCGCTTTCGACAACTTTTTAAAGAAGCAAATATATTTGATTTATAAATACGTATTTTTGGTGAATGGGTTTTATCTCATATTTTACGATTACATAACTATTTAGTTATGTAATCGTAATATGTGAGATAAATCCCATTCACATGAAAAAATATTTGTTTGGTTGTCAAGTGTAATTTGTAAATAATACATTCGATTTTTCGTATATGTAAACGATTTTTTTGCATACAAGTGTATCCGAAGAGTCGCAACACTACGTGCAGTGACCTAACTACGTAACTTTGTAATGAGGTCAAGAATATAACTATTAGAAATTATTTACTGTGTAAATATGTGTTATTTTGCTTTGTTTGAAAGTTTTCAATTACATTTAGATATTAAGAATTGTACATTTTTAGATACAATAATGAAATCTTTCTAAATTCATGGTTTTATGAAAAAGGTTATCGAAACTGAATAATGTACGTATGAACAAAGTTGTTTCGGTTTGAAAAATATGAAACGTCAAACGGTACCTCTTAGATTTGATGGACTGTAATAAATATACGAAACAAAATTTTTACTTCTTTTTGTATATTATCAATATTTTCATTACATTAATTTATACAAACACAAATGAATCAACATAATATAATTACAAAAACAGAACGCTCTCGGCAGGGTTCGAACTCGAAACTATAAAACTTGGTTTCACGATATATCGCATAGACACATCTATTGGCTAACATTGCACATGATTATTACGTTGAAATAGAATACTACTAGATTTTTGTAGCTGCATGCACTACCGCCGCAAGTTACGAATATAATACACTGGTCCAAAATAAACCTATCTACTTTTTTATTAAGATGACAAATATATTTGCGGAGGTAGGTATGCAATATTACTATTAAGAATGAAACGGTAGTTAGCATAATAATAACAACCGTATTAATGTCGCTATCTAAATACGCTCATAGCTAGTAAAACCACTGGCGCCATCTAGTTTTTTTTTATAAACTGGGGTTTGACAGTTCATAGGATTTTCGATCTTAAGCTATCCATGCATTTTTGCAGGTTACTGTACAAAAAACGTACACGCTATATTTTATTGGTTTCTTCAGTGTTCAAAAAGTGTTTCTTTTTATCAATTTGTGTTGATTTATTGGGTTAAATCTGAAAAATACGAAGGCATGTTTTTGCAAATTTTCTCAATTTTGTGCGTTTGTTGACGTTTATTATATAACAACTATTAGGTTTTAAGAGTTTAATATAAGCATACCATAATTTTTGGTCTTTGATTGTAATATATACAAAGTATCATTGATATCAATCATATCTAAATAGGTTAAATATGAAAAATTGTAACACTCTTTTCGGTGATTTTCACGATCTGGCCCCTAATAGATTATACTTGATAGTAAAGTCAAATCAGTTTATTTTTAATCGTGAAACTGGCAAGTTTTCGTCACACCGTGCTACTGAAATGCAAATATTTTTAGCAGTTGGGTGGATGATTACCTATACCTAGATTAATAAAAACAAGAAAAAAAAACGAATGTAATTTATATTGTTATTTTTTTGTATAAGAATATTAGCAACTGAAATTACTAATATTACCTTTAACCCCTCCAACTAAGCTAAATTGCTTGTGCTAGGAGTGGGTTCACGTCGGTAGTGTAATGGCCAGGATCGAACCCGGGACCTCTCGAACGTAAAGCCGACTCTTTAATCACAAATCTATTATTTTACTTGAAACAGTTAAATAACTCTTCATTCACTCCTCTACATCCTAGAGCGAATCCCCGGTTCATCCAAAAGCTGCACCTTAATGTCTAGAGTCATTTCTCGTACTGATCCTTTCCAGGACATAATAAATTTACTTACACTTTTAAGGGAAGGACTGCTATCAGGTCTCGACCTAATAAGCCTCGCACAGATCTGGCCACTTCAGTGCAATCAGTATCAGGAAGATGTTGACGAATACACCCTTAGTTCTGACAATAATCAATACTTAAAATCTGCGGTAGCCTAGTGGTATGGGTAATGAACTGCTGAGACGAGGTCTCGGGTTCGATCCCAGGTTTACCATGGCATACACCAATGACTTTTCGATGCTTTTCGAAGTTAGATATGTGTGTATTTATCGCAGGTTTATAAGTGCCCGGTTAATGGCAATAGGCTCGTCACCTATTACATTGGGACCTAAACATAAACTGGCGAAATGTGGGTGCTAGCACCTCTGCCTACCTCTTCGGGGAATACACTAATACAGGCGTGAGTTTATGTTATGTTATGTAATATTATAAATACGGAAGTAACTATGTATGTTACGCTTTCACGCTTGAACCACTGAACCGATTTTGATGAAATTTGGTATAGGGATTGGTTAGACCTTGAGAAAGGACATTGGCTATGTCTGGTCGCGATAACCGACATCCATGTGAGCGGAGCCGCGGGCAATAGCTTGTACCATATAAATCAATAAAACAGTTTGATTTGCTCTTTATACGAGAGGTTTTAAGATCAATTTGAGACTTCGTCGTCAACATATTTATGATGCTGACTGTACCTACCAACAGAAAATACAGTTACACACTATAACTTCTATTAACAATCGAAAAACGCTCAAGTGAGACTTGAACTCACGACCTTTCCCTTACAGGGGGAGTGCTCTTCCAACTGAGCTATTGAGCCACACCTGAATCATTTCAAATTTTCCTTCTCTTTATATCCGTCTTTAAGGGCGACGGTGGAGCCATCTACCAACATTCTTACGAACTGTTGGAAACAAAGAATGATTTTTCAACCATTTTTAAACATTGAATTTTGGTGACTCCGCCCGAATATTTGACTGAATTTTTTATAGCATTTTTATAAGCTAACTTTAAAGTTCGAAAAACAACATTAACAAACAAAAATTCCTTAAGTCTTTTCAAGTGGTCTGATAGTAAATGCAGGGATAGATTCGCCGATAAAAATACTGAATCCTCTGACAATGAAATTGCGTATTGGAGCTCAGACAGGGTGTAATCTGCCTACGGAACCCGGCCACTCCCGAGAGTTCTGTACCGAGCTGCACTGTGACATAGACTAGTTAGGTAATATTTCTGTACTATTATACCTACCATTAATGATTTTAGTGCAGCAAGAATTGCGTACATAGAATTGAGCAGCAGACAATATGAGAGCAATAATTATTTAGGTATTCCACTTCCAATTACTTAAACAACACTTACCACCTACCTTTTTGTCAGTGCCTTCGTACCTATGCCTTCGGCCGTCTACAGAACCGGAGTTTCAGAACTGGTTCCATACAAGCCTTTTAAATTACATGTACAGAACTGGTTCCGATCGAGGATTTTAAATTACTTGAACGGAACTCGTTCCGATCAAGTGATCATTGTATTCCATCAGTCGTTAACGGAACTGAAGTAAAGATACAGCGAGGTCTGAAATTGTAATATGTCCACACTAGAACTTATTAATATTATTATTATCTGTACCTACTTTTTCGCCTTTTCTATAATAATATGCACCCTTCTAATGATAAGCTGCTGTGCAATTCACTAAGCAATTCAGTGACGTGATACAATCTGACCAATGACAATCTCTATCGAGCACAACGTTGCGACCTGCATCGTTGTGAAATAATAGTAGGCGCTTATTACAGATGATGTCCCTGCAATGGCGGCCTAAAGGCCCTTTTACCTCCTGCAACTAACAAGTGTAAGCGGTGTTCTACTACACCACTGGCCACTACATTAACCATCTGTTAAGTCTAATCGGTTCAAGTTCGACCTACCTACCTCAAAGTTAATAAAAAAGCTATACATAAGTCTGACCACAAGAAGACATACACAATATCTAATTCCGGTTGCATGTTAGCAAAATTCTCAAAAAAATTGCATCTACTCAAAGTGCATTGGCGGTTCTGCGCTCTACTCTGTGGCCAGCGCATGGAAACGCGCCAGAACTAAATGAAATTGAAATTAGCTTTCTCTCCCCAGAGCCATTCGCGGAATTCACCAAAATAAAAGCGTATTATATTTTAAAATACGATTCTAGGCGCCCTCGTAAATGGAAAAGTCAGGCAAACTCAGTATCTTCCTAGTTCTTAGATTGAATAATATATAAATAGATACAGGTAGAAACTATTTCTTTCATTATGTTATGTTGCTATGTATCCATGTATAATTGTTTAGTAGAACTTTCAGTTTAAATATTTTTACACAAAGCTCAGTTATTTTCATGAAAAAATTAACCACGTGATTAGGTCACATCAATTTCCCGGTGCAAAAGTAGATAGATAGATAGATATTTTTTTATTTTACACCAATAGCCCCATCTGAAAACCAGCGCTGTGCATACTCAACGAAGGGTGTGCGCAGCATTCAATGCTGAGATGGGGCCCTATTTGGGTTCGCACAGTGTAGAGTGTTGCACCTGTAAATTAATTTAATATACCTACTAATTATAATTTTAATACTTACCTACCTATTTGTATGATGCACGCTGTGTGGAACTTAAATATTTTTTTTTTCTTTCTTTCTTTCTTTCAATAACTCAATATTGTACCCATAAAGTACCACGGAGTAAAGGTACCTACATAGGTATTACTCGTAGCGTTGACACGTTGATACCATCCTTTGCAACATGAACGGACCGGAAATTTTAATAAAAATAGAAAAGAGTCGTCACGATTTCTTATAGGTACCACATTTTTTTTTTCTTATAGTTAATTTTTTTATCCTCTATTTTCTTAAGTAGAACTAATTTTCGAACTGTACTTCCAGGTATACGTAGGCCTACGTTTAACATCAAAATATTGTTTGCATCTTTAGCGCCATATTTTTTTTTTACTTTATCGCTTAGGTACTCCAATTAATACACCCCATCTAAATCAGATTTCACGAGCAATACATATACGCGCCGAGGCTTCGGGACATGTTTGTTCGAACGCTCAAAATTCAGAGGCGCATTCTTGATGAGCGGTGTGGGAAGCGTGGGAAGTGTGGGAACCGACACGGTGCGCACTTACGGGCCCGCTTGTCGCTCAACGGGCAAAATTCGAGCGTTTTAAATATATTATTGTGAGTGCGTAATGGAACTGTACAGGGTTTGTTGTTGATTAGCAATTCTGTGATATACCTATAGGATTTTTGAATTGCTGTGTTTTTTTTTTATATACAGGACACGTCAATTTGACTTCACCTCGCCTGATGTTAAGTGTGGTGGATGGTAACTGTGTGGTGATATTGTCGGAATATTACGGAACCGAATGTAGGTATGAGCCGCCGCCAAAATTTCCGGGGCCCAAACTAATCTTACCTGTAAGCAATGTCGCTGCTGATAGTCTAATGAGACTACGGAGCAGGGTTCCCTCTCAGGGTTAGGATGTTATATGGCAGTCGCACACTAAGCCAAAATTAACCAAATTGCCGAAGGAAGTGGAGCGAATCCTAGGTTCCAAAGTGCAAACTTTGAATGGTGCAGCAAAAAAAGTAAATAAGTACTTAAGTAGGTACCTCCTACATAAGTATTTTGTCGTAGGTTCAAGATCCGTGCGAATTTCGCCGTGTCCAATACCTACCTAGTAGGTACAGTTTTTTTTTTTTTTTTTATACAGGACATGTCAATTTGACTTCACCTCGCCTGATGTTAAGCTAAAGGCAAAGTCTCGGAAAGAGGGTCACCATCGTAAACATTTACCATGTTAACAGTGGTGGCACTCAGCTTGACGGCCTCATTAGATGCCTTTTCACGCCCCGCTTAGAGGACCCGGGACTGTAGGAAGAAGGAAACACGTGAGCTGGCAGGGAATTCCAAGTCTTAGTGGTGCGGCATAGGAATGAATCACTGAAACGCTTGGTTCTAGCAGGTATACTCTGCACCGTAAATGGATGGCATCTTAGCCCTGCACGTGTCGTCCTGTGAAGGAAAGGGGAGGGTGGGACTAATTGGAATACCTATATTGACGACGAAGTTTCAAAATTATCTTAAAGCTCTCGTATTAGGGGTAAATCAAACTGTTTTATTGATTTATATGGTATTATTGTCCGAACTACAGGTGTGTACCAAATATCAGAACAATCGGCCAACTGGAAGGGGGTCAAAAAAGAAATTAAGATCATTTTGAGTACCTATTTTCTTCGTCAACATTTTTCTAATGCTGACTGTACTATGCCCTAGTTCCATTATGGGACGCAAGGCTATCTTCAGGTATAATTTACATTATTAATCCTTCCAAAGTTCAGTCATTAAAATACTTATCTGGTTATGTAACAAATTCTGACACAAAATATCCGTTATGTCCTTACCTGAAAGCAAGACTATCTTTTCTTGCGAGCCTTCAGTCCCTTATGAACTCACCTGAAGCAAGAATGTCCTTTGTTGGTATTTATGGCACGGTCACAGACAGTAAGCTAAGCAGTTGTTACCATATTCGCAAATTTCGACTTGCAGCAGTTTGCAACTGGCGCAATTACTCATAGACCGCAACAAAAGCGGAATCACGGACGGTGCGGCGACAATTTTACCGTTGGACGATTTCTGACGCGCGGAACATTGATGGCAGACGTTCCGCAACGGTGCGCGACGCGGACTAAATTATGCTACAATGCTAACTTACTTTGCTATTTTGTAAATAGCTATTGATGTAATGACTACATGTGTTTTTCAACCAGGCTTAGATTAATTAGAAGATAATCTGTCTCCGTGGCGTAGCGGTAGTGAACGCGGCCGCAACACAGGAGGCGCGGGTTCGATCCACGCTCAATGCAACTATTTGTAAACATGATGAAGTAATGGCTATTTGCATTGGTCTGGTCATGTCTCGGAGAGCACGTTAAGCCGTCGGTCCCGGTTGCCATACGAACATCTATGGCAGTCGTTACGGGTAGTTGGAGCCTTCAAAAGTCCAACAACTGGTCTAGCTGCAATGCTTCGATATCGCTTTTGGCTGCGGAGGTGAGGTGGCAGTCGCTTCACAGAATATATCGAAGTTTAGCCAAATCTGCAGCTTGTCTGGTAGAAGAGGACCCCAGTCTCCAATCAGAAAGCTTCGTACTTGACTGGGATTAACGCCTTAAAACAATCTGTCTTTGTCTCGTGTAACTTTTATATTGTTAGGACGAAGTCACCGGTTAGGGCTATTTCTGTTCGGAAATTCTCAATAGCAGCACTGATTTTGTAAAAGTGCTTTATCGACAGCAGTGTGCGTCTAAGTACTTACTTAGTATTCAAGGTCGTCCCGCACGAATTATGCAGCCTTGTCGTAAAATACCAATATGTCTAACTGGTACCCATTCCTACTCACAAACTTTCGCGTTTATAAGTAATAGGCATTAAAGTAGGATATATCTACTTATCCAATATACATAAGTAATTCTCGAATTACCAAGTAGGTAGGTAAGTAGATTTAAAACTTTGATAAGTACCACCAGTGTGTTGTGGAAGTCAAATAATGGCAGTCGTTTCACGTAAATTAACGAACTTTCCCCTAAATAGGAGATTGTCAACTTTATTAGTATTTTTTACACCTAAATATTAGTCTCCAATACTTACATTTTCGTTCCTTCCACCTTGCAATACTCATTACATTATTCTCTACACGGCGAACGTCCATTCTCGTTTCACCTGAGCGGGCCCGGACTTCCCCTAAGAATATTGACAGTGTGCCGATGTTCTTTACCCTAAACAGTGGCAGGACGCACGGACGGACAAAAAGCCCGCCCCAGAGCAAACACACGCCGTTTGCTGACCATACGTGCATCAATTACATGGAGGCAAGAAAATATTGTGGAGGATATGGTACAGCAACGGAGCGAGCAAACAGTTATCGCGAAATTTAAAAGACCCTGGCGGGGCGCGCGCGTTGTTTTGTATTTGTCCAGTTAGTTAAGAAGCATGATGAATTGTAAAACAAATTATTTTAATTATTTTCCTACTCTGCCGCATTGGGTTTGCCTGTAATGTCAGAGTATGTATGAAATAAATAAATAAGTAAAAATATATTCAAAACCGTGTATAGGTCGAATCATAATAATATAACTTGGACCTAATATGTGCTCTATACGCGGAGTACACGTTTCTTGGTGAATCTATTTTGAAGGCAGCACGGTTGACCTCCACAACCAATTAACGATACTGCAGGAGCTTCCTCTACTGTCATCAAACTTTTCATTCTGCCCGCCGATTTCAAGTGCTAAAAAACCAGCCATATTAAAAAAATGCCGCATCCAATCCTATGACGTGCACTAACATCCCGCCTCCATACAAGTCACGAGTAGAATTAGTTACATTTTGTGTATTCAGTACGCGCGGTGTTGGTTTTTTCGCTCCCAACGCGCGCAGCCATGCGTGTGCGCTGCTGTATTGCAGGTAGATATGTAGCTACTGCTTTATATTATTGACTAGCTGTTGTCCGCGGTTTTGTCCGCATGATGTCGGTTTATTGCGACCAAACATCCTATTCTTTCCCATGCTCTAATCCATTTTTGTACTAAATTTTATCAAAATCGGTTGCGTAAGTCTACTTAAATTTTATCAAATCTGGTTCAGTGATTTAGAGAAATGAAAGCGTAACAAACAGAAAACAGTGTTACACAATATAAATGGATCTATACTCCGTCCATTATATTATTGTATTTTAGACAGCTCACTGACAGTGGTCGGCATAACTTTGTTCTAGCGTCAACACCTGAAAATCCTAACAAAAATTTGGCGCCAATACGTCATTTTTCATTGACAACGTCACGTCAGCCAGAAAGCAATTTTAGGGATGTAGTTAGTCTATCGACTGTGTTTTTATTATAATAACAACAATAAAAATGTCATAATCAATATCGACTACAGAAAATAATTCTTCTAAAAATATCACATAACTGGTGGTTTTTAACCGATTTATAAACAACAATTCGGATATTTATATTTGTATGATTTTTACGGAAATGATTTTTGTAACTCCGTCATATGTAGCCGGATTGTCAGAATTCTTTTTTATTTGAAAAAGGTTTATTCCAAAATGGTCCCATTTAAATTGCATAAAGATCTGATGATGGGTTTTAGAGACACCACGGAATTCTTCCATAAATACCAGGAAATAAGCATGTTGGAATATTATTCTAGAAGTCAGTTGTTTTGTTTTGGAGATTAGAGCGTGCGTTATGGCATGGGCCACAATCGTTTCTATTACATTAATTTGTAAATTTTAGGGGTGTGCGTTGTTTTATAGACAAAAGTTTCATATAATTTCGTTTTACAGAAAATGTTACGCATAATTTCGTTTCATAGAATAATCAATATACATAATACTTACTTTAAAGATTTTTAAATCATTGACTTTTGTTTGACATAAATTTTAATGTTAGAATAATCATTTCATAGAATAACAAATCAAATATTCTTCTTTTTTATATTGGTTATTTCATATAAAACTTATTTGCGCAAATATATTTTCTGGGTGGTTTAAAAAAAATAACCACGAAGGCTAAGGCGAGAGCTCCGCTTCGCTTCGCCCTCGCCTTAGCCTTCTAACCTAACCTATCCGAGTCGGGGTATTATCTAATTAAATTACTACAAGCAATCGGGAAAAAAATGTATCTAAATTTTACTGTTTGAAATAGATGGAGGTTAGTGGTTGTTTTTAAGATTCCTTAAATAATAATTCTACAGTTTGATAAGTATGTTAAACAAAAATATGTGAAAAAAAATTCATTAAATTGTGTTTCTGTGAAAAGTGATTCATTGTGGTAAATTGTCTTTGAAACAATAATATTCGAAATAAAAATATAAGAACCAAATATTATATGAAACATTTTCTGTAAAATGAAATTCTATGAAATTTCTTTCTACAAAATAAGGCGCTCCCAAATTTTAGGTATAGACACGAAATCTCTACTGCTTTATTATTATGTACAGAAAGATAATAGATTATAATTCCACATGAAATCATATATTTATCATAATACTTTACATTTATCGATTAATTATTTTTTAATCGAGGTTTTCTATCGATATTTTAAATTTTCATGCAATCACTACTTCCATCTGTCTAAAATACAATAATATGATGAACGGGGTATAAGTACCTATACCTAATAATATAGTAGGTAGTAGCTTTTTTCACTATCGACCCTGTGTATTCATTAATCATTTATTTTTATTGGTCTATTGGTCTGGTTGTTTCTATGTATAATATGTATGTATTTACAACAAAAAAAGTATCTAAGTATGTTTTTCCGCATTCTAGATTCCATAACACAAGCTAGTGAAGCTATGCTTACCATGGGTCTAGATAGCGTTGTGTAGAATGTTGTGCAATATTTATTTATTTTAGTTATTAATCACGCTGTCTTACTTAGGTATATCACGCCCTTTTATTCCCGTTTTGCTCAAGAATGGATAACAGTGCTTAGAATTTTTTAATATCAAATTTATAATTATAATCGTAGATACCAAAACAAATCTATGCTATATAATGATACGTTCCAATTTCAATCTTATTATAATGCCATGAAGGTTTAGTTTAGAAAGAAGAAATAAAACCATTTTAAAAATAATATATTTTATTAACATTGCAAACAAAACAACATATTATCTAATATTACGTATTGTACAGATCTCGACATATACACTATCTTTACAAATATACAAGCAATAATTAATTAACTAATTACTGTACAATCCCTTTATATATCTTTATACAAAAATATAATTGTTATTTGGTATAACGGAATATAAAATCAAGAAAAATGCCTTTAATCCGCGATTTTATGAGCAACTCTCACATTATTGACCAATTTATTTATATATACATACAGTATGGATACGACATACAGGCATTAATTGAAGCCACATACTTGGTACCCTGTTAGCATGAAACGAGCAAAGTTAGAACAAAATCGGTCAAGTATTAAGGTCAAAAACAAGAGTTTTAATTTTAGTGAATTTTGATCAGCTGTGAACACTCTGTAGAATAGCAGTTTTCAATGAACTTTAAATTCTCATTCAATTGTATGCCTACGTATAAGGACTCTTTCACACTCGACATCCACGCGGTACGGCGATAGACGCGCGTTGCGCGCGCCTATGTATTTAACGCGGAATTGACCGGTTCGATCATAGAGTGGTTATGCGTATGCGCGTGTGAGGAGGCACCGCACCTCCGCGCGGACGGCATGGCCGCGTCAAGGGGCAGGCAGAGACAGGATTTTTCGACCTCGCGGTCGATGATGTACCGCCGTAAACCGCCTATGCTTAATAATTTCACCAGTAGTGTTTATGTTTATTGATCATGAATACTTTGAACTTTACATACAGGAAAAGACCGACTCGAAATTGTTACAAATTTTAAGATAAATTTATTTCTACATTCACGATTCAGATTTAATTCAGAACAAAATGTAAGCGAGTGTGTAATCGGCATTAGAAACGATAGTCGTAAAATTTTTATTACTATTAGGGTTACCATCCGTCCGGGCTTCCCCGGATTTGTCCTAGTTTCGACGCAGTCCTCAAGAGTCACGACCCTAAGTTGGGCGCTGTAGTCTTTCATCTCCAAAATGCTGTCACGGAGCTTCGGAGAACACTATGACCACTCCTACTTGTCCATGTGAGTCCATCAGCTAGTAGCTGTCGCCAATGAGTTTTTTTTAATAACAGACACGTCAATTTTGACTTCACCTCGCCTGATGGTAAGCTAAAGGCAGTCTCGGAAAGAGGGTCACCATCATAAACATGTACCATGTTAACAGTGGTGGCACTCAGCTTGACGGCCTCATCAGATGCCTTTTCACGCCCCGCTTAAAGGACCCGGGCGTGTAGGAAGAAGGAAACACGTGAGCTGGCAGAGAGTTCCAGGTCTTAATGGTGCGGCATAGCTTGGTGTTGGACCGTTGAAACTGTTTCCCAGAAACGGTGTACACTGTAAGGTATGAAAGAAACTTTATCCCCACACACTCAGGCGGTGGAATGAACTCCCTGCTATGAGTCTCCCAAGGAACTAGAGCACGAGGTTCTTCAAAAAGGATATTGGTCTTGCATACATCCATATGCCACGGTAATAACTTTCTATCAGGTGGGCCGTGTGCTTGTCTGCCACCTTAGTAGTACAAAAAAACTTCTTGTCCTGATTTGATTCAAGATATGGAAAACCTAATTACTATAGAAATTGTAAAATGCGACGTTGCCGCACTGTGTATTCATTCAAATATTCACTCGCTATTCGGGGATTCCCCCGTGACGTGCGTGACGTTTGCTCGCCAGTGACCGCGAGCACGCGCGCATGTTCGCATCGAGATTTTATTCGACATAGTTTTTTAGAGTGAAATTGACACTAATTAACTTTTATGTATTTTTAAATAGTGTTATTTTCAACTATTATAATAGTAAGTATTTATTTCGTGTTGTGCCATTCAGTGTGAGTGTTTTCTTCATAACTATTGTGTATTTTGAAATTGTGTGTTATTTAAAACTATTATTACCTATTGTATTTGTTATTGTGCCATCCACGTGTCTGAAAGTCAAGAAGCACTGCGCAGCCGAATTATTGAGGCATTTAACAAATTGAAAGCTATGGCTTTGGATCCGAATCGAAATCGGGACAATATTGTTCGGTGATGTAATTTGTGTATTCAAGCAAGTGGCGGACATTTTGAAAATTTCAAAGATTTAAATTTACAATCTACAGTGTTATTAAAAGTTCTGCGTACTATACGTCTTAACCTGTGATTCTACGGAATCTGGTGGTTCCTACTTACGTACGTAGGTACGTGAGCGCGCCAGCCGGCGGCACGGCCCGGCGGCGCCGGCGCGGCGGCGTGCTTTGTTGCCGCTCCGCTATTCCGAGTAAGTTACCTACCTACATAGACATAGTAAATATAAAGACGTGAAGCAACTACGAAATTCATTCATAAAATCATATGAGGAAAACGCCAATTCTCCATCTTGCTTTCCAACGTAGTGGGGATGTAGTAGCACCTGATTGGTCAAATAAAATTGCCAGTGATGCGGTGATAGAATTTTAATTATCGATATTTTCCCAAATATTTAAAGAACGAAGACCACTTTCCATACATAGTGAATGACTTTTGAAATGCCGTTGACTTTTTATTATTCTATCGCATAATGGTACTGGTATTACTGATGAATAGATACTAAAACATTTTTTACATCTATAAAACTACAAAATCAATATGATATAACTAGTTCAACAAGAAATTACTTCCATTTTTAAATTAAAAGTTAGTTACTCAAAGACTGTAAAGAATCTTTGTAGATTTTACGTCCTTCTGGGCGAATTATTCGAAACTCCGGTTATCACAAGGAAAGTCTGACAGAAAGCCCTAAGCACACTGCAACCTGAGAATACAAATAATCGGCATCTACTTAAGCTAACCACTTAATTTTTTCTTTCAAATGTATAAATTTTTAGTCTGTGCCCTTTTTATATCGATAAGCACTTATCGACAGTTTACTGGATTCCCTACTAGGCCACCATACTGCTTTCCATTCATTCATAAAATCCAAGTTTAGGTATGCAGTTTTTTTTCGTAGGTATGGCACCTCTTGATACTCTAAGCCTACCTACTACACTACCTCCCTATTGTCGTAAACCGTGCGTATGTGTATGTGTGTAAAGGCGTGTGCGTATTTATTAATGACTTAGTAACTATCAATGACATTATACGGATAGTTTCATTTTCAACATTTACTTTGATAATTATTTTGTTAGAAAATTTCGGTATTTTTAAATTAGGGAATTTAAGTTTAAATTTTGTTTGGTTACATTCCTACGGACCAGGATGGTTAGCGGTTTTCGTAAATGTCTATATGTCGTATCCATACTGTATGTATATACATATTACACAACAAATTGCCGTAATTGGTTAGAACTTTCAACAGAGAAAAAGCCTAGAAGAAAATGTCGGAAATTATTTTGAACATCTGAACAGCATTATATAGTGATAATGCTGTTCAGATGTTTAAAATAATAATCTGAACAGCATTATCACTATCACTATCATCACTATCACTACATAGTATAAAGCGAAGTCGCTTTCCGCGTCTGTCCGTCCCTATGTATGCTAATATCTTCAAAACTACACTACAGATTTTGATGCGTTTTCTTTTAATAGATACAGTAATTCAAGAGGAAAGTTTATGTGTATAAAACATGTTTAATATATTTTATTACACATCACAAATAAGATACAAAATAGCAATGGTCCTGCAAAATTGTTTACACAGTTTGCCTGCAAGATCGGGTGAGTCTCTACTTAGATTTTTTTTTCTTTTTACATCTAATCTAACCTAAGAAATTACTTTTCAACTGTTGTAAATAAGTTTTTTTAAACCTACTTTTATTTGGTTCACGTCTATAGTAGGGGATGCAGCGGGAACGGGATCTGACACACGCGGGTGAAGAAAAATTGGCGGAACGAAGTTCGCTGGGTCAGCTAGTGGTACATAAGCGATTTAACGACGGTTATTTCACTGTGGGGGGACACCACAGGATGGCCGGACGGATGACTCTTCCGTGACTTCTGTGGGCCATTTTATCCAATTTGACGACCTATCATTGATGAAGTCTGGCTGTTCTTTATAGGGTTCCGTAGCCAAATAGCGAAAACGGAACCCTTATAGATTCGTCATGTCTGTCTGTCTGTCCGTCCGTATGTCACAGCCACTTTTCTCCGAAACTATAAGGCCTATTCTGTTAAAACTTGGTAAGTAAATGTATTCTGTGAACCGCATCAAGCAAGAATTTCACACAAAAATAGAAAAAAAGCAATAAATTTTGGGGGTCCCATACTTAGAACTGAAAGCCCAATTTTTTTTTAAGTAATATTAATACCGAAGTTACTAATATTCCCTCTAACTCCTCCAACTAAGCTAAATTGCTTGTGCTGGAAGTTGGTTCACGTCGATAGTGTAATGGCCAGGATTCGAACCCGAGACCTCTCGATCGTAAGGCCGACTCCTTAACCACTAAGCTGACGACGGCGACGCTTACAAAAAAAAATTGAGACTATGAAAATACTGTGTATACAGGATGTAAATATAACCGTCAGACACTTCTTAATTCTATAATATTCCGTTCGTATACCAAAATTCCACTAATCGAAAATTTAAACAACCTCAGGTCACAAACTCTTCGCCTTCCGATCCTTAAGCAGACTGGTGATGAAGAACTCTCCAGCTCGGTACGAAGACCGTACTAGCGGTCCACTAGCGGTGTACAGGAAGCCTAGCTCGCCCCCCCGGTCCTCCCACTGCTTGAACTTGGCTGGAGTTACGTATTCAAACACTTTGAGATGGCGTTTTGTGGGCTGCATGTATTGGCCTAGGGTTAAACAGTCTACACCTGCTTCACGAAGGTCTGTGAAAAATGTGCGTAAAAAATAAAACTAGATAAATGAAATTTGAATGAAATTCTTATAGCATTTATTATGCTAACTTTCAAATTCGCCCCGAGATTTTAAGGGCGAATTTGAGAGAAGGGAAAATTGAAGTGATTCAGGTGTGGCTCAATAGCTCAGTTGGAAGAGCATTCCCCCTGTAAGGGAAAGGGCTCCAACTTGAGCGAATTTCATTAAGTCAAAAAAAATTAATCGCTCAGGTGGGACATGAGCCTCTCCCTTACCGGAGGAATGGATAGAGGAGTCTTTTGTCTGCACTTAGCCTCTATTTTTGGGCCATTGTACGTGAATACCGGGGGGATGCACTGACTATTGAGCTACCGCATCGAAAGTTCGTGGGTTCAAATACCGCCTGAGCGATTAAATTTTTCCTGACGTAATCAATAAAATTTTGATATTAGGTTCAATAGAAATGAAACAGAAAAATGCTTGAGTGAAACTAGGGTAATTTAATGAGAAATCTAGAGCCTTCCCTACTGGTTTGATTTATGACCTACCCCAGACTCCGAGAAGGAACTCTGCACTCATCCATCAGTTCTATATCTCGCTCGGCAGGGGTAAATGTATCGGAATTGAACCGACTACAGCACGCAATAGGGTCTTCAGATTTGATTGTAGGACTCACCTTTCATAGTTTGCTCCACTTGCGCGTCAGTCTCGCCGAGCCCTAACATTATCGACGACTTGGTGATCAGGTCCGGGTTGATCTCTTTAGCTGTCTGCAGCACTCGCAGCGTTTGACGGTACCTACAATTGTAAACATTGGATCATTACTAACGTGAAAACAAATCCTTGGACCACCTATTGGTAAAATACCAATTACTCGGGAGTGCTCCGAGGAATTGTTCTGATTGATCCCCGCCGCCTCTTTCCGCCATCGTTCCACGCGACAGCAGTTCCACACTCACCATCTGGACAGCTGGCGGTCCACAACTGTGCGTTTCTCGAGAAACATTCTGCCTCGCACAACTAAACTGTGGAATGAACTGCCACCAGCGGTATTTCCGAACCATTACGACCTTCAAACCTTCAAGAAAAGAGCGTACTCTCTTTTAAAAGGAAGGCAACGCACTTGTGACTCCTCTGGTGTTGCGGGTGTCCATGGGCGGCGGTAATCGCTTACCATGAGGCGATCCGTTTGCTCGTTTGCCTCCCAAATCCATAAAAAAAAAAAAAACTCGGAATGCCAAAGGTTAAGATACTGATGTCCATTTTTTAATATATATTTGACTGAAATTTTAAAACTTCCATCAAACACAGTGCGACGACGGTGTGAATCACTACACTACACATATACATAGTATAATTAAAGCAAGGTCTCTTTCCGCGTTTGACCGTCCCCATGTATGCAAAACTACGCAAAGGATTTTGATGCGTTATTTTTTTAATAGAGTGAATAGACAGGAAGGTTTTTTTAGAAAGTACTAGCTGTCCCGGCGAACTTCGTACCGCCAATTTTTCCTACCCTCGTGGCGTCAGATCCCGTTCCCGCTGCACCATTTAGGGGGATGAAAAATAGATGTTGGCCGATTCTCATAGATACCGGATAAGCACAAAAAATTTCATCAAAATCGGTCAAGCCGTTTCGGAGGAGTATGGCAACGAAAACTGTGACACGAGAATTTTATATATTAGATATTAGAACCGAAGTTACTAATATTCCCTCTAACCCCTCCAACTAAGCTAAATTGCTTGTGCTAGGAGTGGGTTCACGTCGACTCCCGACGTGAACCCAGTAATGGCCAGAATCGAACCTGGGACCTCTCGATCGTAAGGCCGACTCCTTAACCACTAAGCTAATGAAGAAAAATAAAATAAAAAAGCCTTTTAATTTCTGGTATAGTTAATGTACACGTTTGCTTAATTTAGGTTTTTGTTGTCTACAGCAGAACGCTCTCATGAGGTATAGGCCTCTTCCAGGGGTTATGACGGTTTTAGGTCCCCCAAGCCCAATTTGACCAAGCTTGGACCCTCCATATTGTAACGCGAGTTACCCATTTTTCATCCCGGAGTCTGGCGACATTGCCAGCCCATTTCCATTTCAGTTTCTGGGCCTGGCTGAGTGCATCTATGACTCCAGTGCTTTTTCTAATTATGTAGTGGTTTATCTTCTGGGTCTATTTTATTCCTAACATACTCCGTTCCATGCCTCTTTGGCAGGTAACTATTTTTGTTTTAGCCTTGAGTGAGAAATTCCATGTTTGGCATCCGTAGGTCAATGTAGGGAGTAGGCATATGTCCATGATCTACTTTTTGAGTTAAACAGGTAAGTCAATTTTTAGGGTTTCTTTTAAGCTTCAGTATTTTGTTCCAGGTGATTTATGTTCTTCTCTCTATCTCTTGTCCATTTGAGTCTGGGTCTTCGGGGAATACAGGCGTGAGTTTATGTTATGTTATGTTCTTAGATAGGGAGTGCGGGTTTCTATAAACTTTTAATTTATGTTATTGATACTGATATATGACATCATTAAATGCAAAAAAGTCTTGAAATGAACTACAGCAAAACTAAACTTAGGACTAATAGCAACAAATATCCAATAAAAATAGAAAATGAACACATTGAGTATGTTAACCAATACAATGGAGAAACGAATAAGCAGGCAGAGGTGCTAGCACCCACGTTTCGCCAGTTTATGTTTAGATCCCAATGTAATAGGTGGCGAGCCTATTGCCATTAACCGGGCACTTATAAACCTGCGATAAATACACACATAACTTCAAAAAGCATCGAAAAGTCATTAGTGTGTGCCATGGTAAACCTGGGATCGAACCCGAGACCTCGTCTCAGCAGTCGATTACCCATACCACTAGGCTACCGCAGCTCTAATCTAAGAACACTCGCACATAAGTCACCTTTTAATACAAAAAACTAAATTGAATTTGCTGCATCCGTTCGGGAGCTATGATGCCACAGACAGACAGATACGTCAAAGTTATAACACCCCTCTTTGCGTTGGGTGTTAAAAAGAAAAGTTAATTACTTTAGAGCAAAGTAAACAAATTGGTAATGTAAATTTTTAACCTCGCTGCTTTTCCTCCCCAATGGAATAATAAAACCACTCACGTAGCCCTAGGGTCTCTTACGAACGGCGTCAGTCGTTCGACAGTCTCGATGTTATGCGCGTACACGTCGAGGCCGCAGTGCGCGATGTCCTTGATACTGTCTCGGTTGCCTCGGAAGTCAGGCACCAGGCATTCCACCAGGATCTCCTTATTTCTAGAAATGGAAGACGATTTGTTAGAGTAAATTTACATCAGGGTCGGAGGCGTAGTGGTAGAATGTCGTATGCAACGCAAGGAGCGCGAGTTCTATTCCTGCTCAGTGATTTTTTTTATGCATGCATTAATTGACGGCTACAATATTGGTACATTATGGTGTGCAGTTGTGAAAGCTGAATACTGATAAGGGCAACCTGATTATGCTCACACAAACTTTTAGTAGGATAGTATATTTATATATATAGTATATTTAGTAGTATTTTAAGGCCCGTATTCTAGAATGTCACTTGAATGAAGAAATGAATTGCCTCGAGGTATAAGGGGTAGGCCCAAGAAGTGCTGGCTTGGCGTCGTGGAGGGTGACATGCGTCCAAACGGTCTCACTACCTTGGACGCCCAAGATCGTGCGAAGTGGAGGAGGAAGAGCCGGAAGGCGGACCCTGAGCTCCAAGGGCACCGTGGCCTCGGATGCAATCAGGACTAACGTCTTTATGTGGATGCTGATGATTCTAGAACAACACTCAGCCTGAATCACGATTTATCTGTGGACAGATAGGTAATATGTCAAACTATCAATCTGTCTATACAATCTGTCATCAGATAAATCGCGATTCAGGCTGAGTGTTGTTCTAGAATACGGGCTTTAGAATAGCAAAAACTTTAAGGTACTCACTGTCTTTTGATTTCTCTGACCGTTTCCGCAATATGGGCAGACCCGCCGTCAGATAAGTCTGTGAATGCAAAACACAAACATTTATATAAAATCTCTACAATGATTCCAAGCGAGATAGAAAACGAGTGTCACTCTATGTCTTCCCAGTGTCGTCAAAGTGATTAAGAGCTAGGATGGTTCTCCATCTGACAATATCGGCTGCATTCAGTAATGTAGTCGACGATGGAACCTTTAAGCGTTTTACCTATTGGCTATTACAGGTATGATTACTGTCTGACAGCCAATCTGAGAATCTTTCTAGAGACTGCCTCCAACTTACTATCAGGCGAGGTGAAGTCAATTTAATTCAATACAATTTTTGATTTATTGGCGTTCCCAGACATTCACCCAGACTTCCGCCAATGTCCGTGTTTAGAGAAATAAACGAAGGAGTCTGGTTTCCCTTCATAACAAGGTGAAGTCAAATTAGGGTTAATTAAGGGTTAACCATTATGTATATTAAATAAATTGATATAAAAAAAGAAAATGGCGGTTTTTCAGCCTCCATTACCTTACTGGGCCCTCATATAAATCATATTGAGAAATTTCCTATTCTACTTAAAATGTTTTGCAAGAAACCTACCATCTCTATCGACCGAAGTCAACACTATATACCCAAGTCCCCACTCGTTGATTGCATGGGCTGTGTTCTTCGGCTCGTCGGGGTCCAGGGGCGGAGGCTTACGGGACGTCTTCACAGAGCAGAACATGCAGCCGCGGGTGCACGTGTCGCCCATCAACTGGAATTAGAAAAGTATTGTATGACGTCACTAGTGTGGTGAAGTGTACAACGCCATCTAGCGTAATGAGGGTTAACTACTACAGATCCTGGATCGCGCAATCGATGTTCACGCATTTGAAGACACTTTAATACTTTGTGAATCTTATCAAGGTATAAAATAGTAGTTTGTATTGAGTAAAAGAAATCTCTTGACAATAGCTTCGTTGCAAGAGCATTCTCCCTGTAAGGGAAAGGTCAAGTTCAAGTCCCACTTGAGCATTTCATTTTCATGATGTATTCGAATTCTTAAAGAGAGATTCCCCAAGCAGTTCTGGAGACTTCTGACACTGGTGTAGGTTTATGAGACCACTCTCTGATACACACACTTCCTTACTCATATTTATCTGCTTACCAAGCCAAATCTGGTATGAACCTGCTAATGTAGCTTTAGATCTTAATTCCAGAGTAGAATTGAGAAGAGAGGGAGTGAGAACAGATGAGAATGAATGAAAAGTTATGAAAGAATAAAGTTGTTCTCATTTATAACCTCCAAATGCAACAGTACCAACCATTATCGTAGCTGTAGAGGTACCATGCTTGCCTCCACTCCAACATTCTCCGATGTTGGGACATCTCGCTTCTTCACACACTGTGCTCAATTTCAACCCTCGGAGTTGTTGCTTTAGCTCACTGAACTTTGACCCTAGAAACAGATTAAGAAATAATAACATTAGGAGTGGGTCGTCATTCATTACAATATTTAGTTAAGGAGATAATGTTGGTTATGTAAATATTTATACTTGTCAAGGACACAAATTGATAAACTGTTTTAGGGTAAATTTGTTTTTATTTTATTCTTTATTGTACACATTAATGACAATTATACGAAATAGTGAAAATTCGCCGGAAGGCGGACACTGAGCTCCGAGGGCACCGTGGCCTTGGATGCAATCAGGATTTGTCTTTAAGTAGATGATAATGAAAGATATGAAAGTTCACTATGTAATGCACAAAGGCAAGCTTCATTCAGGGAGTTAAGTTCTCTTTCAAACAAGCAAACCCTGGAGTGTACAGAGAATTCACAATACAAGAAGCAAAGGGAAATTGGAAGTGATTCAGGTGTGGCTCAATAGCACAGTTGGTAAGGGAAACGTCGAAGGTTCAAGTCCTACTTAAGCAATTCATTTTTCTGATATATTTCGAATTTTAAAATAAGCATAATGAATGCTGTAATAAATTCCTTCAAGTAAAAAATCTATCAAGGAATCAGCTGGCCATATTATTGGGCAGTCCCAAGTTCAAAACCCGGTCCACTACTGATGTAGCCCACTCCTAACATAAGCAATGCTACTGCAACATAAACAATATAGTTTAGCTGTAAGGTTTAGGTGAATACCTACTAGTGATTATTTTGCTAATTAAAAATTAGTTTTTTTTTTCTTAATAAATGCAACAAGTAGCCATTACCTGTCGGTATAGTAGTCTTCAGCCAGGGTGGTAGCCTCAACCTCTCGGCTTCACCCTTTTCTCTTTTTAATTTGCCCTCATATTCATCCCAGTTTTTTGGTCTGTCCTCAGAGACAAAATCAGATAAATTGGGGCCTTCCCGCAATTTCTCTCTTATTGCATCCAGTTTACTTGTGAATGTACATCTTTGGAACTGTAATGTAATGTTATTATGTAGTCAAAATATTTAGGATAGGGAAAGATAAAGTGATTGATAATTTAAATAAATATGTACACTTACGTCATGACTTCTAGAAATTATATGAGACCTCGCCGTACTCCGGAACATTTTATTACCAGACTAATTCTTATTTGTTAAGAATTGTCCGAATTTACGATCTCTGTTAAATTATTTTAGAACCTCATTAAAAATCTCGATTTTATTTTTACGTGTATCAAAATCAAAATCAAAACAACGAATCTGTCAAAAAGTCAAAATTCCATATGTCAGAGGGGATTTTTTTCTAACTAACAGGCTAAGGTACTATGACCATGCTGCCTTGTCATCAGTTATATTATTGTAACTGTATACTGTTCTATAATAATTATTATAACTGTTATAATAATTAGAACAGTATACAGTATACACTATTAATCTGTGGCGATACTGGCGATTAGGAGTATTCGTTATAATACGTAACTATTAAAATAACATATTGAATAACACACTTGTACTTTTCCACTGACTTTATTTCTAGACCTGACCGGTTTCGCCTTACGGCATTCTCAAAGGTTCACATTGTCAGTGGAAAAGTACAAGTGTGTTATTCAATATCTGTAGCAGATTCCACCAAGCGCCATCAATCTACAGTATAAACATTAAAATAACATGTTCTTAAAAAATAATTATAACAACTGTATAGTAAACCGCGTTAGAACCTTGCCTCTCGCGGTTGTATACCAGCTCGATTCTTCACGAATCTCCCGAAGAGTCGGGAGATACATAAGCTGCGTCGCACCCGCGCATGCGCCCGACCGCGCCCTGGTCCGACCGCGTCCGCGCTCGCGCCGCGGCTCGGCAGTCTTCCGCTGGCCACGCTAACTGTATGTTACATACGCGCGCACACGCCTATCGAACCCACCTATCCTAATTTTAAGTGCTCATCTTAGTAATTATTCCAACTTGTACTTCTGATTTGTGAACATTAAACAAGGATACCTTTAAGACTTCTCGTGTTTATTTCTACTATGAGAACCCGTACCTCATATATGGCGCCCAAGTGAAAAAGATGGCTGCCGCGCGTAAAGTATTATTCAGTTAAAATCAGTGTAAAATAGCGTGACTGACTCCACCTGAAAACTATTCCACAAACAATATAATTACAGTACTTACCATGTGCCATACCGTACGTAAAGCACCTACTCAATTAATAAAAAGGTTGCAACCGCGTGTGTAAGTACATACCTATCGCGTCTAAAACAGTGATCCCGCCCGCGAATAAAAACAAGATGGAGACTCGTAGTCGTAGTAACACTCGTCGTGTCGAGTACGCCGCTGACGAAGCGCCGTTCCCCCCTTCCGACACGACCACGTGCACAAGCAACGAGCCGACCGATAACGCTGCCCAAGATTTCGGCCACAAGGATATTGCCACGCCTCAGCACCAACGTCGAGTGCTAGACGCTGGTACCGGTGCGCCAGTAACATCAACGCCCATCGCGAAGATGTTTTCCCAGGACAGTGTTGCGGCCATCATCTCCGCGATGCATAAATCACAGACCGAAGCGATCCAAGACCTCATGAGAACGATGATGAATACGACCGCCAACGCTACAGCCACATTTAGCGATGCCGCCACCATGGCTCGATGCCGAGCCACGTTCGGAGGCCTAGCGACGGAGTCCGTAGACACGTTCATAGACAGTGTCGACAGTTACGTGGAATGTTGTAAGGTGCCAGACATAAATATCTTGAAAGGCCTATCTATGCTACTGACGAAAAACGCCGCCACGTGGTGGATAGGTATAAAATCTAATATAAATAGTTGGGCGGAAGCAAGAGAAAATCTAACCAGAGCTTTCGGAGATCGTCGCCCGCCCCATCGCATATATACAGAAATATTTAATAACCCACAACAATACGAGAACACAGATTTGTTTGTGTCACAAATAAGGGCAAACTTCGCGAGGTTACCTAAAGGCGACTTATCGCTTAACGCAATGCTAGACATAACCTACGCGCTAATGAATGCCAAAATAAAGTCAAAATTACGACGGGAAGAGTTTTCATCTTTCACAGAACTCCTAGAGAAAGCTAGGAACATCGAGGATTCGTACGAGGAACTCGAAGAAATGGCGCGAACTATACACGCGACTCGCCCCGGTGGCGCCCCTCCCGCGCACGCGCCTAGCAACAGCGTCGCGAAGGCACACGCGCACGCGTTAGCGCGCCCCACCGAGCCGCGCCGAAGCCCCGGCAGCGCAACTGAGTCTCGCGCGACACTCGCTGCGCCGGAGCCCCGCCCCGCGCCGACGCACCCCGCAGCGCAGCCCTCGACGCAGCCAGCAGCTGACCCTGCCTCGTCTAAGTATAGTCGCCCGCAGTGTTCCTACTGTCACCGCCGGTATAACCATACCCGAGAAGAATGTTGTAAGTTAAAAACCACTATAAGTGAGTCAAAACTTTCAAATAGTGAAGTGAGTGATAATGTTAATGACAACAGTACAGAAACAGGGTTTTATAGTGTGGAAATGAATAGTTGTAACTCAACAGACAGTTGTGATAACTTCTCTACATATGATATTCCTAAGAACAATACATTTTTGAACTCTAATATTTGTAAAGATAACTTCTCTATGTGTGATAACTCTAATAATGATAATATGAATTCTATTAATTCTAACATTAACTTTTCTATGTGTGATATCTCTAAAGATGATAAAAATAGTAATATGTGTGATATTTTTGAAAATGATAATTTGAATATGTTGTGTATTACTTCTAAAGATAATTTGAATTCTTTTCATTCTGATGATAATACCTATAAGTGTGAAAACAGATGTGTTGCGAATGATGCACTGAACAATTTCAAAAATTGTTCACTCAGCTGTTGTGATGATGTCAACACCGAGGTCAAGTCCGATCAAGTTGCTAATAAAAACAGTTCGTGCACCATTCAAAACAAAAATATTTTTTTTAGCTATCCTAAATGGTTACCGAATAATTATAATAATATAACATGTACTTGTAACTCTAAAAATTGTATGAACAGAGAAAATTGCCTATGTTGCTCTATTGTAATGTCTGGGGACAACCGTAAGAGGCTTGCATGTCGCGAAGAGCGTCCAATTTTAAAAATTAATATTTTAGGAATAGGTGCTGCATCGTATGCCAACAAAGGTATAACAGGTAAGCATCCACTTATAACACAGCCACTCTACCGATATGCTCCATATCGATATACTCTGGCGAAGGTCAATCTCGTAAAAGACACACTCAGAAGACCAATCTCTTTGAGTGACACTCGCGACGATTGTAAAATTTACGACATGTCAACGCAGTCGTCCGGTCTCATGCAGACACCACTTCTCAGCCAAAGCAATGAAGTGCGGGCCAAAGATCTTCTCGGCCCATTACCAGCAGGAGACCAGGGGGAGCGCAAGCCCCCTGATAAATTTAAGGTAGGTAATTTGGTACTACTTAAACCTCACGCCCACAGCAACGCAGCGAAACATAAGGCGGCAAAGTCTGTACCCAAACGTGACGGTCCGTATCAAATTTCAAATAAGGTAAGTCCTACCACCTATATACCATCAACGGTAAACCAGCCAAATGAAGTCCTAGGTAAGTACTATATAGAAGGCTTATCAGATTATTATGGCGAAAATAATCGTTCTCCACCCGACCTAGCCAACCCAAGGAAACGGGGACGTTCTATGACTAACGCTAGGAAGCTAGTCCAGGAGCGAGGACGCCCACCTGAACTGGAGGGGGAGGATATAGTAAACCGCGTTAGAACCTTGCCTCTCGCGGTTGTATACCAGCTCGATTCTTCACGAATCTCCCGAAGAGTCGGGAGATACATAAGCTGCGTCGCACCCGCGCATGCGCCCGACCGCGCCCTGGTCCGACCGCGTCCGCGCTCGCGCCGCGGCTCGGCAGTCTTCCGCTGGCCACGCTAACTGTATGTTACATACGCGCGCACACGCCTATCGAACCCACCTATCCTAATTTTAAGTGCTCATCTTAGTAATTATTCCAACTTGTACTTCTGATTTGTGAACATTAAACAAGGATACCTTTAAGACTTCTCGTGTTTATTTCTACTATGAGAACCCGTACCTCATAACTGATATATATTCAATCAGGCAAACGTTAAATTAATTGATATGTTATTTAACCATCGTGTCGGACAAGTACTTTCCAACAATGTATTGGCGAGCGGCGACAAGCTTCGAGAATTTTATGGCGTGAGTGTATTTCATGCGAAATTGTTCTTTATATATGAGCGTTTAGGATTCATATTGCAATAAGTATCTAGTAGGTATGTTTTCGATGCACGAAACGATTCTGCCAAATTATGCTTTACTGTAAGCAAATAAGAGGTACATTTCCAATTCCAACAATAGTTTAGAATCGAAGTTAAGTTAATTATTTTTCTGATATGTTCTTTCGTTCCGTTCTTTTGTTCCGTTCTTTGTAATGTTGTTTTGTTATAATTACAAAGTAACTTAACGAGACGTTCTGTTATATTTTTTAACGGAACGTATAAAAATAACGTTATTTCTTTTTAACGTATCGTTTTAACATGTTATCAAAATGTAGCCGTTCCGAACACTACTACCCATAGAGTATAGTAATATACAGGGATTATACCCATATTGTTCAAGGAACCCACCAGTACTATTCAAAATACAATCATTTTAGTGCTTCCTTTATAAATTACTTTTTTACCCGACTGCGCGACGCAAAGGAGGGTAATGTGTTTATCAGTCTATGTATGTATGTATGTATGTTTGTTTCTATGTGGCGTTCTAGAGACCAAATGCATAGGCCGATTTTGATAATTCTTACGTCAATCGATTCGTCTTAACCTTGCGAGTGTCACTAAAGACATCACAGTAATAAAAAATCACCACAGCGACAACCAGACGTCATATTGTCAAAATGAAAAAAAATATTAATGAACTATGTCAAGTGGGGTGTCGTTGAATAGGTATTTTAAAATCATTTTTAGGTTTTTCATTTTAAATAATAGTTTAGGATATATAACGATTTGAAGTTTGAATGAATTTTTTTATAGCATTTATTATGCTAACTGTTAAGTTCGAAAAACATTGGAAAAAATGAAATGCTCAAGTGAGACTCGAACTCACGACCTTTCGCTTACAGGGCGACTGCTCTGCCAACTGAGCCATTGAGCACCACTTGAATCATTCCAAATTTTCCATCTCTTTATATCCGTCTATAAGGGCGACGGTGCAGCCATCTACCAACATTCTTACGAACTGTTGGAAACAATGAATGATTTTTCAACAATTTTTAAACATTGAATTTTGATGACTGCTGATTGATGATTTTTTGAATTGATGATTTGATGAATGATTTGAAGTTGTTTAACAAAACAATCATTCTCGCTAATTTTCTTCCTTATTGATTTAAGTTTTTATTTCAAGCATAAACGATATTACAAAAAGATATACATGTCATATCATGACTAAAAAGTATAAAATAAAGCAAATGATTAAAAAATAAAAAAACCCGACTGCCACTGAAAAGAGCGAAATAAGTTTGATAGCAGGCGGTACCCATTTGCCAATCATAAACCGGAAGAAAATTAATGGGTACCGCCTGCTATCAAACTTATTTCGCTCTTTTCAGTGGCAGTCTGGTTTTTTTATTTTTTAATCATTTGCTTTTTTACTTTTTTAATAACCCCATATAATCCTCAGATGTAAAATATTCCTTCCCTCCAAGACTATGTCTTGGTCTGCGCAGGTCTGCTATGCCATGGACCGATATCTTATCTGTTCACGATTTCCACAGATAATTGGAAAATATTTACAATTGCTCAATGAATGACAATGAGAGAGAATAAACAATGGCTGAATATGGGCTGTATGATATACTTAAGGGCTGAATGGATGGCTTAAATCTTCTTTCTTGGCCATAGACAGACCAAATATCTTAACTTTGATTGGTTTTAAGATTTAGAGAATTAATCGGTGTATTTATTTATATACTTACACTTCTCTTGGGAAAATGAAATAAGTGGATTTGTTTTAGATTACTTTGAATCATGATTTAATTTAGGTTAAGTGTATTGGACCATACTTCAATATTTAATTTGTGACCTTGAGCGTAAGCAATACAGCCACAGCTGTCAAATAACCAAACCAATGTTTCACAAAAGATGAAAACAAGTCTGGTTTGTAAAATAATTTTAAATTTTACTTGGATATTAATACTTTGAAAGGAGACATGGAAGAAGCTGTAACGCATTATATCAATTCTCATCAAACAGATGAGGTAAGATTATGATATTTTATAATTTTATTAGTGAAAGTATGTATCTTTATCTAGTCTAGCGTTATTTCTAGGTTTTGTTATCATCAATAGATAAATTCCTATTTTCCACACATCATGTGTTAATTTATTATCTCGAGTTATGACAAAAATTGGCGTAAATGCATTGTAAAGTGATTTGGTTCTCTAGTAATTTTTGATTTAAGTTTATGTTCTCAAGCAGTATTAAATTTATATCAGTGTTATCTATAGTATCGTAATCTTAACGTAATAAATATGTCACATTAAGTGGTACATGCATTTAGCTACTCATTGCATCAATGCATTGTACAGTGTCATAAAAATCACCAATGTCAATATGCTTGCTGAAACATAAGTTCCCCTCATATTTAAGTTGAGAAATTGTCTTTAATAAGCCATAAATATCATATTTACATAGTCACCCCAGACAGTCATATGAGATATTCAAATAATGTAGACATTTCCATGTACCTCTGTTGGTCAGCAAATTCCTACTGTAAGAGTTCCAATCCTATTTTGAATATTCACTTTTTTTTATCTAAACCTAAAGCAGCCTTTTCACACAGAGCCTGGCCACAAATTACATGAAATACAAAGCTTATGATAAAACAAAGTTGTCAAATATCTTTATTGATTCTTTTCATGCCTGTTTATTTATTTATTGGTCCACCAACAGTCGTTTACATTGTACATGTTATAAAGAAATATTAAAAAGGTTCCTTATGTACAATGTTCCTTATGTGTATACAAAGGTTCCTTATGTGTATAACAATTCCTTATGTAACAACCACTTCAAGGTGTCGACACAACACACAAAGACAAGATTTAAAGAAAGAGCTTACATACTATCACAGCAACATGCCTGTTAAAACTGCAGTATCAACTGAAATGGATATGAAAGTAGGGTGTTAATACTTGTTTCTCCTATTACTCTTCACAGGCGGTGCATGTGGATGCCAATGCATTGGCACTCAATGTTCAGGATGATGTTGGTGGCAGAGTGGCTATCATGCATTCCCAGACTTACTCAACATCATTATGCAGGTAAGTTGTAGAATGTTAAGCTTTTGTTTTATACAATAGAATTTAGGTGCTCTTAAACATGGGAACAAGATTTTACAGTATATATACAAATATGTTATGCTGAAAGCTGCAACATGTTAATTTGTCAACTAACACAATTTTATTATTAATCATTATAATAATTATAGTCATGCACAGTAGACCAAAAAAGAAGTAAATGAAACATCCCCTTTCCATTATAATATACTTACCATTCAACTACTAAGCATTGATACATATAATATCTGTGTACAAAATTATAATTATATGTTTGGTAGAGTAGTACAAATGCTATACATTTATAAGTTAGAGTAAGTTCAATCCTGTGAGTGGATTAAATGATACAGAAATCGCTACCTACAATGATTAAAATTTTTTTTGATGACAATTGCATTTTTATGTCCAAAGCATTGTACTAGACATTTTTAAGTACTGGCTCTAAAAAGCTCCTGCTGCTTCATTATAAAGACAAATTCTTCTCCATTCTAACAGACAAGTATCGGTGGGTGACCAAGTGGCTGATGGCCAGTGGGGGGAAGAGCTGTTGGACACCGGCATGACTGAATGTCGGCTGGCGGCCCTCATGGCACACATCACTCAGCATACCAGGGCACAACTACAACATCCGCATCATAAGGTATTTTACATTGTTATATTTTTTTATGTTGCACATTTTAAACTCATATGTACATTATAGCCTGTGTTATAAATGTAGTAATGTCATAAAAAGTACCAATTGAAAGCTTAAGTAAAAGTTGGTGGAGAATGACATGATATACTTAGGCATTATCAATTGAATCAACTGCTGCCTAATTTTTTTTTAATAATTATTAGCAACCGAAATCCGAAACCCCTCCAACTATGTAAGTTAAACTGGGGGTTATCCTATAGTTAAAATAAATTATCTAACCGAGCTTATTAAATTAAGAATAGTAAGAGTGGTAAAAATTGTATCGGTTCTTATTTTATAGTTTTCATTTATCTTTAATCATCCACCCAACCTATAATAGTAACTGATTTGACTATTAAATTTTAAGATATCATTAAATCTTTTATTATATTATTTATCGTTTTGATGTTTAGTAAAAAGTAACTAATTTGTCAGTCAGTAGAATACCCAATTGCTCTCGAGCTAGGAGTGGTTTCACGTCGGTAATGTAATGGCCAGGATTCGAACCTGGGACCTCTCGTTCGTAAGGCCGACTCTTCTAAGCTACCGACGCTTCAATATTATCAATAATGATAATAATAATTGGGTCTCCCGATTTTTATTCTACCCGAATTGTTGCTTCTAATAGCGTGTTATAACGCCAGATTAGCATTTAAAAAAAAGGAAAATTTCACAACTAACCCATATAATTTTAAACTCGGTTGGGAGCCCAGCACTACAGGATTACGGGATATTATTTTATGACTTTAATAGCTTTTGCCTGCAGCTCAGCCCGTGTGGATGTCGTTTATCGCGATCAAATATAGCCTATCCTTTCTCATGGTCTAATCTACCCCTATATCAAATTTCATCAAAATCGGTTCAGTGGTTTAGGCGTGAAAGCGTAACATACCGACAGACAGTTACTTTCGTATTTATAATATTAAGTATCGATATGGATTCTCCTTCCTTTCTTCCTTATCTTGTCTGTTATTAGATTTGTATTTTATTTGCACTTAAAATAGTGATATCAACATTTAATATCTTTTCATCAGGTGCAAACACTTAGATCCGATGTTGACACCTCCGTTATCCTGGATAGTTCTATGAGACTCTTCAGTGGCCAAGCTTTGGTAAGTACATGCCTTGTTTTCAGTTTTATTATAAATCCTGGCCAGTTGGCGAAGGCGTTGGACTTGCAATTAGAAGTTTCCGGTTTAACATTCTACCCATGAACCTCTCTCTGGTCTAGGCCTGGACAGTTGATACTGTAAGGGTCGCCGCACATGGGCCACCTGTCACAATCACACCCTAAACACAGGCAAATTTCCTGTTGTTTTCGTATATTTTATAATAGCTTTTGCCCGCGGCTCCGCCCCGTGGATGTCGGTTATCACGACCAACCATAAGTCTATGTCCTTTCTCATGGTCTAATCTACCCCTATACAAAATTTCACCAAAATCGGTTCAGTGGTTTAGGTGTGAAACGTAACAGACAGACAGACAGAGTTACTTTCGCATTTATAATTTAATATATATTTAATTAGTTTGGATAGACTTGCCGAACACGGTAGTCGTCTCCGCCGCTGGTCGACACATGCTACAAATCGTTGCTGCTACATAACTACAGAACAGCACCTTTTTTTTATTATTTATATTGGTTTGGTTGGCGGCGTTTTGTGATTGTGGCCGGTGAACCGTGTGCAGCAACCTTTAGATGGGCAATTTCAAACAAGTAGAAGATTAGCGACTGGCGACTGCTCTGCCAACTGAGCTATTGAGCATTGAGGTGCTCAATAGCTCAGTTGGCAGAGCAGTCGCCCTGTAAGCGAAAGGTCGCGAGTTCGAGTCTCACTTGAGCATTTCATTTTTTCCAATGTTTTTCGAACTTAACAGTTAGCATAATAAATGCTATAAAAATTCATTCAAGTAGAAGATTTATTTATTTATTAATTTATAAGATAGCGAAAGTATGCAATATAGCCCATATATAGTTCGAATACATTCGAAAAAATGAAATGCTCAAGTGGGACTTGAACCCACGACCTTTCCCTTACAGGGGGAATGCTCTTCAAATATTTGGGTGAAGTCATCAAAAATCTATGTTTAAAATGGTTGAAAAATCATTCATTGGTTCCAACAGTTCGTAAGAAAGTTGGTAGATGGGTCCACCGTCGCCCTTAAAGACGATTATAAAGAAAAGGGAAATTTGAAGTGATTCAGGTGTGGTTCAATAGCTCAGTTGGAAGAGCATTCCCCCTGTCCTCTGTAAGGTAAAGGTCGTGGGCTCAAGTCCCACTTAAGCATTTCATTTCTCCCGATGTATTCGAATTTTGAAGTTAAATATATAAAAATATTTAAAGTTAAAATTCATTCAAACAGTTTGCTTGATCTGAACGGTTGATCCTCTCATTCCGTGCGATCGAGCGCATATTACGGAATATTTTTATGGTGTGTCGTAACGTTGCAGGATCACAATCATGAGCATATAGTGGTGGAGGTGCCTGCACTGCCTCCGTTGCCTCCATTGCAACAGATGAAGAGGTGTCAGGAGGACTGGTTCCCTAAAGCCAAGGGTTCATTTAAAGTAAGTTGACGTCCTTCAAGAAGGGCATTAGAAGGTTTCTTCAGGGTCGGTAGCATGAGTACATCCATAGGCCACGGTAATCACTTTCCATCAGGTGGGCCGTGTATTTGTCTGCCACGTAAGTGGTATAAAAGAAAAGTTACTACCTAAAGATCAAAATAAAATGTCTTTATTTGTAAAGTTCACAAAGAAACACATATGAATGTTAAAATTAATGCTTTGATATTTAAATTTGAGGTGTGTATTACAGACAATTTTTATATATATTTTATTTCCCAACATTCTACACAACGCTATCTAGACGCATGGTAAGCATAGCTTAACTAGCTTGTGTTATGGAATCTAGAATGCGTTTATTCGCAATATACTATTTTTTTTTTGTAAATACATATATTATACATAGAAATACCCAGACCAATGCAAATAGCCATATTCATGCATACAAATATTTGCACTGAGCGGGAATCGAACCCGCGCCTCCTGCGTGGCAGTCGCGTTCACTACCGCCACGCCACAGAGGCTGTCATTGATAAAGACTGTATGAAAAGAGTCCGGTAATACCAAAAAATGAGACTACATACCCATACAACCACACAGAACCTTATCACTAAAACACCCGTAAGATGTTATTTTTGTAAGACCCCTTTTAGGTCCATATAGTGCTCATAATAATTATATCTGTTGTGTTGAAAGTCTTTTTATGTCGATATGCCCAAGTTGGATCTTACGATTGCAAGTTCAACGCCATAGAAATTACGATTTAATGGCATATATGTACTTATACATGTATAGTAGTATAGTAAAACCCATACTATAGCAAAGAAGCTTCGGTTTTGTGAAGCATTCTTCACACTGCATGTCTACAGCTGATATCTTTAAAGAGTAGCTAAAAGAACAGCTCTATCTTATATTTCCTAAATATTAACAGCTTTAAGTAGGTACTCTATTCTCTATATGGTATAGTTAGGCAATTTTTTGACTTTGTTGAATTGGTCGTGCTTACGGGCTGACTGCCTTTTTTTTTTGTTTTCGTGCGGAAATCCCCTCGGATACCCCCCCTTCCGGAGCCGGAAGGGGAGGTTATGTCGGACTCGAACCGACTAAAACCGCACGCCGACTGTGGGTCGTGGTGCTAGACCGGAGGTGAGGTTGTCATCGACATATCTCTCGCACAACAGGCTGACTGCCTAGCCAATGGATATAGAAAAACTTTCAGCTTTTTCGACATTGTCCTGGGCCAAACTAGGACCTAACCCGGTCAGAGGTGGTACTGGTCATATGAAGTTAAGACAAAGTTACAAATTCGAAAAACATTGGAAAAAATTAAATGCTCAAGTGAGACTTGAACTCACGACCTTTCCCTTACAGGGGGAATGCTCTTTCAACTGAGCTATTGAACCACACCTGAATCATTTCAAATTTTCCTTCTCTTAATATCCGTCTTTAAGGATTAAGGATTTAAGGATTAAGCATAATAAATGCTATAAAAAAAGTTACAAATTCTTTAATGATGATTATACAGGGTACCCAGGTGCCACCATTGGTAGAAGGCCCCGGTGATCCAGTCCTGGAGTTAGACGAGGGGGCTTCCCCCATGCACAACAAGCAACAAAGCAAGAAGAGTCTGCCGCACAAGAAGAGAATATCTAGGAAGTTGAAGAGGAATAACGGAGGTTGCACACCGCAACAGGTAACATCGTATAATGTAAGATATGAGAAATCACTTTATTACTTTTTATATATAAATAGAATATTATTATGCTACTTGACGTTGATAATAAAAGAGGGTGTAGAATAGAATAGAATAGAATAGAATAATTTATTTGCCTTTAAACATGGTTACATGGATCTTATAATATGTACAAGCACAGCATGTTTAGCTGCCTGCTGCAGCATTCAAATTTTCAGTTAATAATTTAATTCGTTAATAAACTATTACATGCATACACTAATATAAGAAATTTGACATACAATAATAAAATAGTGATGAATTGTCAAATAAAAGAGTTAAAAGAGTTATTAGGGTGTTTGGGGCCCCATCTGGGTGTATGGGGCCTCACCAGCATGTATGGGGTCCCACCTGGGTGTATGAGGCCTTACCAGAATGTATGGAGCCCCATCAGGGTGTATGGGGCCTTACCAGAATGTATGGAGCCCCATCAGGGTATATGGGGCCTAACCAGAATGCACAATCGTTCCACTCAGATCTAGGCCCAACTCGACCAATCCTGCGTTATAATTACAATACACCTGCTGCATTAATGGACGAGGCTCTGACGCAGGTTTTATATTAGGGTTTAGGAGCTCACCTGTCAATTGTATATTCCTCGGGGAAAACCTCTAAATGTATGCCAATCGCTTTGAACTCATGTTGAAAACTTTACAGGATTATACAGTTACAATTTCTCTACTATAATAATCTCGCCTTTTGTTAACATTTTTTCTCATATTCAGGACATAGTGGTAATCAACTGCACCGAAGACGGCCAGCAGGAAGAGATACTGCCGGATAACTTCGTGACTGCCGTGCAGCATCAGGACCTGAGGCCGGACGAGGCGCATGACATGGCTGCTCATGAAGTTGTAAGTTTATATGGCTAATATTGATTAAATAATATCCTATATGAAGGAGGGAAAATCCGGGATGTATACATACATTATTACACTGCTATTGAAAAGATGTTATTTTAAAGCGGGAAATATATTTTTTGATGGTACTCAAAATCTATCACCAAGTATGTCGCTGTCGCATTAATCAAATCAAATTAATTAATTAATTCACTTGATACTACATTTTGGCGGTAGATCAAATACTTTGCTGTCATATCCTAAATATTTTAGCGATAAATAAATCACACCCTTTGAGTACTAAAGTAAAGCCAACGAGACGAGAGAAAAACGGTAAACAAAGCGACCATTACTGAGTTACGTTGCGATAACTAGCGATTATTTTCTCTGTCCTTGTCGCACATGTCACACGTACGCGACAATGGCCGAGCGACAGCTGTCGTTGCGTGTTTCGTAGTACACGAAAGCTGTCAGCACAGCGGTTCCAAACTATTTATGAGCAATTTCATTTCTGTCTGGAATGCACTTGAAGTGATACATAATAATTTTCAAATAAAAATGTCTAGAACCACTGAAACTTTGTTTACATTTTTCTCTCGCTTCATTGGCTTTGTGGCGTGGCGGTAGTGCACGCGACTGCCACGCAGGAGGCGGGGGTTCGATCCCCGCTCAGTGCAAATATTTGTATGCATGGCTATTTGAATTGGTCTAGGTGTTTATGTAAAAGGTGTCTCAATAAGAGTGCACTTTTTAATTTTAAAATAAAAACAAGTATTCTAAGACTGTGTTGTGATATTTTTATTGTATTTTAAAGAAGACATGTTCCGATTAAGTATGGAATAAAATATCCGGCATTTTCATGAAATTTTCCATGACTTTTGCACAAAGATGTGGCTGTATCTCACCAATGACGTGTTGGATTTTCGATATGAGCTCAGGAATTATTTTGGGTTTATTCGCACAAACCCGAGATTTCACAAAACCTCAAAGAAAAAAATTGCACGGCGTTAAATCACACGATCTTGGTGGCCAGTTGACATCAGAATTTCGTGAGATAATAATGTGTTCTGGAAATCGTTACTGCAATAAATCGATTATTTCGTAATGTGTTTTGTAATGAGTTTTTACAATTGTAACGGGTTGTTCTTTCGAAAAGCGCTCCATTTTTAATAATCGGAATAAACTGAGGTGACAACTGTAAAAGGAGATACCCCATTTTGGGCCCGAGTGCACAGACATCAAACCTACCTCAAAAAATTCGTCAATTTTGTGTTATAATTTTGTTTAGACTTCATTACAATCAGCAATGGCCAAGTGCGACAAAAGTTTTAAAATGTGATTTTCATTAATCAACAAGCTTCGTAAACGTTGAATGTAATCCTTAATCCGATCTTCGTAAATGCGCTATGATTATGCTTGCTTTATTGATTCGATTATGAAATCAAATCGATAACTCGTGGCTTTATTAAATGATTTCTAAATATCTATGTAGCACCTTTATTTTCGTTATTCAGTTCACTAATCAGAAAGAAACCTGTCTCTTTCACGGAACAGAAAAAAAGTCTTTCATAATGGAAGTCAAAATATCGATTGTAAATAATCGATCATATAGAATTCATAATTATCTGTAACATCATATATTATGTCATTTTCACTCCTGTCCTGTCATTGTAAATGTCGCATCGCATTCGCTTTTTCTTCGGTTCCTTGAGATCATTGTGTTTTGCTGCTTTTACTCTGTGAATTGTATATGATTTTCGAACTAATTGACCCTTGCTTGATTACCGGACACCGTTATTTGCTACACTTGTTGACCTTGGCTTTAAAACTGGACTAGACTTTACCACATCGGCTGCTATCAGCTATCACAATGAGTCTGTGTGAATTGTGGAATCGCAACCGATCGGTGCAATATCATAGGCAGACATTAATTGAACGATGCAGCGATACTACAGTCCGTCAAATCTAAGAAGTACCGTTTGACAGTTCTGACAATTGAATGATAGGGATGGGATGAAAAAATCGATTACTATAATATCCGAACTTTAAGAGATCGATTACTATAATATCCGAATTTTAAGAAATCAATTGTTATAATTAAATAAAAGAAATGTTTAGGATATTTTTTTATTCACTACTAGTACTAGTATCGTCGTCTTCGTCATCATCGTCATTTAAATTAATGACCAGTTGATTGTCCATTACATTATCAAAGTGTACGTCTCTTTCGAAGTCGTCCATTATTATTTTCTTTGTTTTTTGTACTACTTTACTCCAATCTTCCTGTGTAACTTGGGCACATGCTTCCTTTAATAAACCTTCCATTTTCTTGACACTGAAGGGTGGTTTTGTGTTGTGTCTTGCTGCATAACCTGTAAAACAATAATGTAACTATTTGATAGCAGACGAAAACCATTGTTTAAATTATAAATGTTAGAAGTACTCGTGTTATTATTATAATATTATAAAATATTACCTTTAACTTGGGCCCAAATCAGTTCAATGGCATTATATTGGCAATGGTACGGAGGAAGTCGTATGACTTTGTGCCCGTGCTCTTCGGCCAATTGGTCAATTACATATGTCGGTTTTGGTGGTTTATGCAATTTCACTAACTGTAATAATTCAGCTTTTAATAGTGACATGTCGGCATCCACTCCTTTTCTTTGCAGCCATGCCACCAAATCTGCTTTCTTATTGGCTGACGTAGGTGCTTTATCAATTTGCACAGAGTGGTATGGGGCATTATCCATTATAATTGTGCTGTTAGGAGGGATATTCTGTAATAAATTTAAGAACCACTCTCGGAACCTTACTGCGTCCATTTCTTCATGATACTCTTTAGTGCTTTTGGATTGGAAAGCTAATAAAGAGTTTTCCACGAAGCCTGTAGACGCTGACCCAGCATGGCATATTATGAGGCGTCCACCTTTTCCTATCGGCACCTTCGAGCACGAAGCTTCAGAATCATCAGTCCATGTTTTCGGCACAGAATGGTTGGAATTTAGCCAAGTTTCGTCCAAAAATATTACATTATCCCAGTTTATAATTTGTTTAACTTCGCGCAGGAATGTTAGTCGCTGCATAATTATGTCATGTCGCTCCATAACAATTTTTCGTTTGTCAACTTTTTTGTATCTGAAGCCAATTCCTGTTATTACCGTTCTCAACGACTCTATGCTTCCCTTATACAGCCCGGCATCTTTTAAAGTTGCACATAACTTTGCCAATGTTGGAAATTCGCCTCTTGTAAAATACCCGTATATATGGTTTCTAATAGCATGACTATCGAATTCATCGATGCCTGTCACAGGTTTATTTCTTTTTCGTTTTTTCGGTGTGTGAAGTACGTTACTGTCACTCCCCGAAGGCCCATATTTTTCACTTAATATTTTGCCAACGGTGCGGCTACCAATACCGAGAGCTTCACCGACGCGATCCCGAACTTGTGTAACTGGCAGTAGAAGTCCACCATTTTGAGATTCACGCTCAAAATACTCGTGTAATTTCACCACCAATTCACGAGCCTGGCTGTTCAAAGTACGTCCTCTTTTCGACATTATTAATAAACACTTGCTTAGTTCGGAGTCCAGTATAAATATTGCCAAGGTAAACGGATAAAGAATGATCAGTCCAGAAAAGTAATAGCCAAGTCACAAATTGTAAAACACAAACGAGAAAGCAAGTACGCGCACAGTCAGCTTCCAAGATGGCGAGAGACTGCTGACGCCGAACCGACCGAGCGGACCGCGTGCGCTTGTAGTTGGCAGTGTTGCCAGAAAAAAAAAATTGTAGAGACTTGGACACCTGCGATTTTGCCTATTGACCTAAAAATAATTAAATTAATTTATTTTAGGGTATCTGTGTATTCAGTGCATTATGCGGTCGCGCAGTAACGTCGTTAATTTATAACATCAGGCAACAACATTTTTGTGAATGGGTTCTACATACCTTATTTTTATTAGTTTTAGACGTAGAAATAAGACTTAGAAGAAAAAATTGTAATTGTAAAATCAATGGATGTGCTTGTTAAAAATTTGTTTATTTCTCTGTAATATGCAAACCCATACTATCATACACAAAAATAAATGTAAAAAACACTATCCCTGACTCCATTTACTATTTCGACAGCGTTAGCGCGAGAAACCCCGACTTATTTGGGCGCGAAAATCAAAAATCGACAAATCGCTTTCGACAACTTTTTAAAGAAGCAAATATATTTGATTTATAAATACGTATTTTTGGTGAATGGGTTTTATCTCATATTTTACGATTACATAACTATTTAGTTATGTAATCGTAATATGTGAGATAAATCCCATTCACATGAAAAAATATTTGTTTGGTTGTCAAGCGTAATTTGTAAATAATACATTCGATTTTTCGTATATGTAAACGATTTTTTTGCATACAAGTGTATCCGAAGAGTCGCAACACTACGTGCAGTGACCTAACTACGTAACTTTGTAATGAGGTCAAGAATATAACTATTAGAAATTATTTACTGTGTAAATATGTGTTATTTTGCTTTGTTTGAAAGTTTTCAATTACATTTAGATATTAAGAATTGTACATTTTTAGATACAATAATGAAATCTTTCTAAATTCATGGTTTTATGAAAAAGGTTATCGAAACTGAGTAATGTACGTATGAACAAAGTTGTTTCGGTTTGAAAAATATGAAACGTCAAACGGTACCTCTTAGATTTGATGGACTGTAGCTTATATACGTGAATGGGTAGCACCACAAATAGTAAGTACCTATTCGTTATTTCTCGCTCTTTTGAAATTGTTATTATAATTAACGTTAACAAGCTGTGTGATAGCTGCAATAGAATAGAAATTACTACGAGTCTACCTAATCCCGTAGATAATTATGCCAACTTTTGTATAAGACAATGTATTTTGACTGATATGTGTAACATTCATGAAGTAGTGTAGCCTATATGACTAATGGAATATTCAGTGCTTATAACATGATCTCTGTTTAAGGTGAATACAAATGACATCATTTGCGAATCGTGCTGGATTCAAGCTCAATGTGCATGTTTGGATGAGAACAGACCAGCACAATTATCAGTGGGGCACAGACAAGTGTGTATTCTGTGTGGACGTTCCCTTCTGCGACGAATTAGATGCCATAAACTGAGAAATGTAACAGAACAAAAGGCAAGGAAAGACCTATGTCCTAGTGTAAGCATTTCTAAAGCCAAATAGGAAGGAAGAATAAAATACTTTTTTAAAATATAATAGTCTTTAAAATAATGTTGTTTTATTTTATTACCTACTTATATAATTAATTCTATATTACTACAGCAAACAAGTATGTATACAGCTTTGTGGAAATAAAACTATAAGGTTCAATATCGTACAACAAAAAAGTAGCTAAAGCCATGTCTTTGCTTTGACATATCAGTAAAAGCGATACGCGAATAACTTGTGTAGCTATCACACACAACACAACATAAGACGCTGTTTGACCGCATTATGTATTACAACATAACCTAAAAACCTATGAACAATGCTCGATTTCACAAACTTGGCCATTGTGCCATTGAAAATTAGGCAAACAAAATGTCCTTAGATGGTCTAAATATTGCCTAAATTTCAACCCTGTACATGTGGGCCCAAGATTGTATGAGAGTTGGGGTTGTCCTTTTAGAGTTGTCACTGGCATGAAACAAAAAATATTCCAATTTTAAAAAGTACACTGTTACTGAGACACGTTATATAATATGTATGTATTTACAAAAAAAAAGTATCTAAGTATGTTTATCCGCATTCTAGATTCCATAACAAAAGCAAATTAAGCTTACCATGGGTCTAGTGGCGGTGTGTAAAATGTTGTGGAATATTATTTATTTACTTTACAAAACATAGATACACTAGCTTTTGCCCGCGGCTCCGCCCGCGTGAATGTCGGTTATCGCGACAAAACATAGCCTATGTCCTTTCTCAGGGTTTAATCTACCCCTATACCAAAATTCAACAAAATCGGTTCAGTGGTTGAGGCGTGAAAGCGTAACATACAGACAGACAGACAGACAGACAGACAGACAGACAGACAGACAGACAGACAGACAGACAGACAGACAGAGTTACTTTCGCATTTATAATATTAGTATGGATTTCAATGTATAGCAGATACTTTCACACACTGAACATTGGCAGGTCCGTCCCATCTTCATCTGCCAGCTGTGCGGCGAGTTCTACGGCGACGAGCAGCTGAAGTTCTACCAGCACCTCAAGCACCACTACGAGCCACACAGCGCCATCATCATTGAGAACCCCGTAGTCACCGACCTCGGCATGGATAAGGTATCAAATGAGTTTTTTATACATACATAATACTCTCGCCTATTTTCCTTCTATCTAGGCAGAGGCCTAGCTAGAGCGAAAATAGGCGCGGATGTCCCTACAAAAGCCCGCTATCCGATTCTGTTCTTGCACATTTCACGAGCTTCCTACCAAATCCTTTCATGCCAAACGGCCTGCACATTGGCCCAATGTGTAAATCGGCCTTTACAGTCGAAAAAATTCAAAATTCAAAATTCAAAAATACTTTATTTTGCATAGACCATTAAATCGGAACTTACAAAACGTCAACATAAAGTAAATATTAAATACTAACTAATTCTAGTAAATGGACCACCGGTTCGAAACGCGGCCCAGACCTGAGAAGACTCCGGCAAGAAACTCAGCGGGCATTTTTTTTTGGTCTATTTACACAACATTTACTTACTTAGCCTAAAACTTATGGTCTAGATACAATGTTTTGCTTGAGTAGCATAGCTGAGCGAACAGCTCATTTCTAAGCTTGTTTATCGTTTAAATATTCTTGGATTTTATAATAGCCTTTCTGGCACAGTTTGCTCTTTACTATATTTTTAAATTTATTAACAGGTAAATCTCTGATTTCATTAGGAAGCTTGTTAAAAAAGCGTATACAGTTACAGTACAGTCGTGCTATTACTGTCGTGTCTGTCAACCCCTGAAAGAGAAGCCTGATGCTCAATTACTATTATTTTTATTTCCTTATCATCAACTAGCTTTTGCCCGCGGCTCCGCCCGCGTGGATGTCGGTTATCGGGACAAAACATAGCCTATGTCCTTTCTCAAGGTCTAATCTATCCCTATACCAAATTTCATCAAAATCGGTTCCGTGGTTTAGGCGTGAAAGCGTAACAATCAGACAGACAGTTACTTTCGCATTTATAATATTAGTATGGATAGTACGGATCATCAATTATGTATTTCTATTTCAGATCACCAATTCCTGCATAGTAGACAATGTGGCCATCCTCCCGGACTCTATAGTGGAGCTATCTTTAGAGAATTCCGTCCCAAAGACCATTACTCAAACTATGGACAAGCATGTATTGTACACCACAAGCGATAAAACACTCAACTACACTACTAATAAGGTATAGTATTCTATTTCATTATTGGATAGGGGATACCATGGACCAACCTCTAACAAAGATAGGTGGGGTGGAAGACTATGTTTAGAATTTGCATCCCACCCCTATAGGGACCATATTAAAGCCGTAGGCCAGCTAAAGTGAGAGAAAATTGCCTTTTTGGGTCATCTTTCGCCCTGGTAATTGAGATGGCGTGCGGTTTTAGTCGGTTCGAGTCCAACTAGCCACCTTTACTACCCGGCGGTGGCAGGGGGGGGGGGGGGGTATACTAGGCGACTTCCGCACCAAAGTTTAAGATAGACCTACTACAGTCTTTTCGTTACCCTCCAAATTAATTATCTAAAGTAAAGCCAACGAAGCGAGAGAAAAAATGTAAACAAAGTTTCAGCGGTTCCAAACATTATTATTTGAAAATGATTACGTATCGCTTCAAGCGCATTCCAAACAAGAATAAATTTGCTCGTAAGATGGCGGATGGGACAGTTTAGAACCGCTGTGCTAACAGCTTTCCTGTACTACGAAACACGCAACGACAGCTGTCGCTCGGTTATTGTCGCGTACGTGTGACATGTGCGATAAGGACAGAAAATAATCGCTAGTTATCGGAATATAACTCAGTAATGGTCGCTTTGTTTACCTTTTTTCTCTAGTCTCGTTGGCTTTGCTTTGCGCAATTTTTTTTAAAATATAATCTCTAATTCAATATGTTAAGGTCCAATATTCCATGGCAAGTATGGACAAGGAGCCTACAGTGGTATCGGAAGTAGAGAAGGCGGATCTATACGAGCCGTTCGACAAGTTAGACCTATACAGCTGCGTCAAGTGCAGCAAGTCATTCCGCAGGCAGAAGCAGTGCGAGGCGCATATGAAGGAGGCGCATTCCGCAAAGGTACTTGTGCTATGCTTTTTTGGAACATAAAAAAACAAACAACACAAAAAAACTGGCGAAATGTGGGTGCTAGCACCTCTGCCTACCCCTTTGGGGAATACAGGCGTGGGTTTATGTTATGTTATGTTTAAAAAAACAAAAGCGCGTAAATTGGGTATTCTACTGACTAGTCAAATTAGTTAGGTACCTACTTTTTACTAAACATCAATACGTTAAGTTATTAGGTAACTTGTATGAAAAGATTTTTAGTGACGTCATACAATTTAACCCTTAATTCGACATTGTATAGCATTTTATACGTTACATTTATAAAATTATAACTGACGCGCTACTAAATATTTCGCAGTATTTATTTAATTATAATAATGGCTACACATTTCCTTTCAATGTAAAAAAATAATAATGTCATTATTTAAACAATCAATGTCATTTTGACAGTAAAGTGTCTAGAAAAATGGAACGCTGGCGGTTTATGTCCGTAAGTAACACTTTATTTTTACTTTTTGTATGTAAAACTAACGTAGAAGTTATTGAAATAAGAAGATAAACGTCTTAACATTGGTATGCAAGCAAAATATACATAGAATTATGTATTATTATTAGTTAGTTTTTGTTTTGAAAATATTGTATAGCGGACTATACGTTTCCGTTACATTCAAAAAGGCGCCATTTCTTTTATGTATATTGGGCTATACGTTTCTGGTTGCTTTACAAAGTCGTAAAACCTATATAATGTGTCGAAATGGTCAATTGGCTTGTTTTGATTGAAAATTTTGTTCTTCATAAATAGCGTTGCAATGCAATCGTGTATGCTGTGAGTTAAATTGTGTGTCTGTTCTTGTAACATTTTTAATGATGCAATTAAGTTACCTACTTATTGCTCTGTTTTCTTTTTTCTGGGTGGCATGTGGTATGGCTTTTGCAAGCTTTTTTTTTCTTTTATTCTAGAATCGTCGCACAAAAAAATTCCTCGCTCTAATCCCACAGGATGGTGGGCAATTGGATGAGAGTGAAGAATTTTTCTGAAGAGGATAGAGATGAAGATGCATGTGAATGAGAACCTCTGTTGGATGGGTCTTCAGATGCAAGAAAATCACGTACTTCATCGACTGTTAAAACAATAGATCAACCAGTCTCCTGAACGGAATATATACTAGAGTTTTGCTCTATAGATCCTATTATAACCTCAGAAAAAAAATCAAAGGAATATTGTAATGCTGGTTTGTCAACAATATCATTATCAAATGTATCTTCGGCTATTGTAGCTCTATGTAGAAACTTGGCTTTTTTTTCACTTGTAGGCTATCGGAAGTGCCGTGCTCTTATTCTTTCTTTTTGGTACAAGTTGATTAGCAGAATCGTTAACATCCTCAAGTTTTCTTTTTGATCGGCGGGGTTCGGATATCATCACAGGGATGATTTGGCTTAGAACTTTCAGTTGTTTTTGAACTTGCTACAGGCACTTTGGCAGGCAACGATTGGCGGCCTAATTTTTGGAGATCTTCGCTAACGTCCATTCTAAACTCTTTCTACGTTTTATTTTTAGATTCTCGTATCAACAACGCTTGGTTAATCTACAGGCGTGATTGCAAAAGGGCAGGAGCTAAAAATAAAAGGTTGAAAGAGTTTAGAATGGACGTTAGCGAAGATCTCCAAAAAATAGGCCACCAATCGTTGCCTGCCAAAGTGCCTGTAGCAAGTTCAAAAAGAATTGCAAATTCTAAGCAAAATCACCCCTGTGTTGATATCAGATTTGACAATATAAGCCATAATCAAGCTGGTACGTCGTATGAACGGTGTAAATTTGGCAAGAAAAGCCAAACAAATGTTTTCTATACCAAATGCCAAATGAGGCTTTGCTTCATTCACAATAAACGGAACTGTTTTTACAGTTTCTATAATAAACTTTTAATAAACACTTTTATAGTTTATTATGAAAACTGTAAAAACAGTATGATGATGATGAGAAAAAATAAACTGAAACTGCATTTTTGTTAATAAATATGAGAAAATAATCTTCCTACTTGGTTTTATTTATTCACTAATATCCACCTGTGGGTTTACCAGCTTTTGTATTGTAGCCTAATGTTTAAATTACTTTACTAGAAAATTGTATCAAAATCTGTATAGTAGTTTTTGCTTAAAAGAGTAACAAACATCCTTGCATTTACTGTATTAGTAAGAAATAGGATAGGATTTTTACCATCATTGTATAGCCGGCTATACATATCTATTTCGCCGTTAATTATCGAACACCCGGAAATGTATAGTATATTATACTATAGATATAAAAAAAACATGAGTACTTAGATTTTTTCAATTATTTTTTGTGGACATTCTAACTTAATGACATTAAAATTCTGGAAACGAAAATCAAAAATTTTCACTTTATTTTTTTGTCGAATTAAGGGTTAATAGTCAAATTTTTTACTTATAAGTTGGGTGGGTTACTAAAAACAAATAAAAACGATAAAATAAGAAACGATTTTTAACACTCTTTTACAATACTTATTATAATGAGCTCGGGATAATTTATTTTACCTACAGGAGAATACCCAATTATGTGTCTGTTCTTGTATTGTAATCAGTTTCAGTATATAATTTTCTTATACAACGGGGATGAAAAGTAAAGTGTATGACTCGAGTGCAGATTATTTTTCCCTTGGGCGATATACTATGAATCCTTAGTTTTGCTCAGGATTCTACGTTAGAATCCTTCGCTTAGCTCGTGAAGCAAAGTAGTGCCCTCGCCATAAAAATATTATTTTGGTCCTTTGTGATACAATCTACTATTTACAGGCGCTACGTTGCAATGGATTCTAACGTAGAATCTTGAGCGCAACGAGGGATAAGCGGGATAAGGTTGTTGTGATTTGCCTGTTTTTCTTTTTTATTTTATAGAAAATTACTGTTATTTGCCTGTTTTTTCTTTTTTTATGCAATGTTAATAAAATACAAATCCGTCAATTTTGTTTAGTTTTTGTATTTTGATATTACGGTAGTAACATGGGTAATTATTTTTTACTGTTCTAACAACTTTCAACTTTAGTAGTAAGAAGCGTAACTTAATTACCGGTGTTACTACTAGTAGTAAGATGGGTAATAAACGGATTGAAAGTATATCGCCCGAGGAAAAAATAATGTTCTCTCGAGTCATAATACTCACCTACTTTTCTTCCCCTTTCTATAAGAAAATATGTACTGGCACTAACAATTTATGCCTGATTATTTTGCTCCCTTGTCATATAATGTACTATTTCCCTCTCCCATGTACCCTGTCTACAACTCGAGCAGTACGCCATGCAGTTGGAAGACATGGGCGAGTTCAGCGAGCCGGAGGACCTGATGGAGGGCATCACCGTGGCCGTGGACGACGCCGCGTACGGCCACACGCTGCTGCCCACGCTCACCGTGGACAACGGCACCGCGCACCAGGAGCACAGGGGCTCGTGGTCAGTGGGACACTTTAGCTAACAAAATATAAGGGTATAATCAGTGGGGGGCACTTTTTGTAAGAGAATATAAGGGCATGGTCAGTAGGAGACATTTTTGTAAGACAATATAAGAGCATGGTCAGTGGGGGGCATGGTCAGTGGGGGACATTTTTGTAAGAGAATATGAGGGTCTGGTCAGTGAGGGGCACTTTTTGTAAGAGAACATAAGGACACATGGTCAGTGGGGGACATTTTTGTAAGAGAACAAGAGTGGTCAATGGGGGACATTTTTATAAGAGAATATAAGGACATGGTCAGTGGGGGATATTTTTGTAAGAATATTATAAGTACATGGTCAGTGGTGGAAATTTATTAAGAGAATATAAGGGCGTGGTCAGTGAGTGACATTTTCTTAAGAGAATATAAGGACGTAGTCAATGGTGGTTACCTTTTCTAGGAGAACAGACGGGTATGGTTAGTGGGAGATATTATCTAGAGGAAGAATAGAACCTGGTCAGTTTTAGTCTGTTTAGCTCTTATTCTCGTATAAATATATTTGTATTTTATTTGTATTATATTGCATGATGATTCCGATGATTCGGTATTCTAACAATACTATACTGTCGCGCAGGTACACTCGCGGCAGTACGGCATGTACTGGCAGTGCGTACTGCGGCGTATGTGTGGAGGACGCCAGGGACTCGCACCAGCAGCACCAACCGCACCAGCAGCACCAACCGCACCAACAGCACCACACGAACCACGCGAGGGGACATGACACGCACCTCAAGGTGCTCAAAGGTAACGTACTGTAGCCTTCATCATATTATTTTATTCTGTTTTGTGGGGTTATATTGTTATCGGCTTAGCTTGTGCAGGCCCCTCCTAAATTGCTGTAATTTACAGCATAATATTGTAATAGGAACGCGAACGTTGTTCTTTTCTTTATTATTTTATTTTAACTTAGGATAATTATTTTGTTATAAGATTTTTGTACACTAGTAGAGAAGTAAGTAGTAGTAAAAAAAAGATTTTTGTAGTTACACTATTTATAAGGCGAGAACGGCTGTACCGATTTAGTTGAGAAAATTGGTGGGGATGGACATAAGATACTTTTATCCCGTTTGACCTTTATTTTATCCCGGGTATAGGTTCATGTGGGTCGCGGTCACGGGATCTGTATTTCTGGTACATTTGCATGAAGGGCCAGGCTCACAGAAACTTTGAGGAACTTTATCTGGGTCGCGGGAACACGAGACAAATGTACATTTGTCCAAATTTAGTTTTAAAAAATTACTTTTTTGTAAATTGACCTAAAATGTTAGTCAGTTGCAATAAAAAAATATTCGCCTACAAAAATTTATCCCAAACTAACTTTTGCCTGCGGCTCCGCTCGCGTGGATATCGGTTATTGCGACCAAACATAGCCTATGTCCTTTCGGTCTAATCTACCCTTATTCCAAATTTCTTCAAAATCTGTTCAGTGGTTTAGGCGTGAAAGCGTAACATACAGATAGACAGACAGTTACTTTCGCATTTATAATATTAGTATGGATTTCAAATTACAGAGGAAGTCCTTCAACGCATCTTAGAAACTGACGTTGCAACGGACAACGCGACCTACACCGAGAATATTATGACGGAATCTCCCGAAATAGTCTCCGAAGCACCTTCGAATGAAGACTCCAATTCTAAGGAGAGTGTTGACAACAAGAAGAAGCCGGCGAAGAGGTTTGAGTGTCCTCAGTGTGGGAGGGTGTTCCACCATAGGAACAGTTTGTTATACCATATGCTGTCACATAGTGGGAAGCAGCATGTTTGTCGGGAATGCGGGAAGGGTTTCTATACCGGTACTGCGTTAAAGGTAAGATCTGACATATTTTTTTGTTTGAATGTCTTGTGGCGTTGTGGTAACCGAGTATGTTAACATATTGCAAGGTTTAACAACACCAGCTAAAGTAAAGCCAACGAGACGAGAGAAAAAAGGTAAACAAAGCGACCATTACTGAGTTACGTTGCGATAACCAGCGATGTCCTTGTCGCACTCGTAACAAGTACGTGACAATGGCCGAGCGATAGCTGTCGTTGCGTGTTTCGTAGTACAGGAAAGCTGTCAGCACAGCGGTTCATAACTGTCAGATCCGCCATGTTCTGAGCAATTTCATTCCTGCCTGGAATGCGCTTGAAGTGATAAATGTTTGGAACCGCTGAAACTTTGTTTACCTTTTTTCTCTCGCTTCGTTGGCTTTACTTTAGGTCGGTTTTAGAATGGGTGGCCATTTGAATGAATTTTACAGCATTAAGTATGCTAACTATACGAGTCCAATACAGAGGGAAAAAGAATCTTCTCGGGCGGGACTCGAACCCGCGATCTTTCCCTTACAGGAGGAATGCCTTGACCAACTCGGCTTCCGTACACCGTCGCCTTAAAGCGGATAAAAAGGGAAATTTGAATCACATTGAGTGTGTTTCGGTAGCCGAATTGGTCAATCCCCTCTGTAACGCAAAGATCGCGGGTTGAAGTCCCGCTCGAGAAGATTCTTTTTTCCTATGTATTCACATAGGAAAACACGTGAATACATAGGAAAAAAGAATCTTCTCGAGCGGTACTTCAACCCGCGATCTTTCCCTTACAGAGGCGATCGATACAAAAAATCAGTCAAGGTCGGCTTCAATTCAACATCAGATCTGCCAACTCATGCCAACAGATGTGCAGATCTGATGTTGAATTGAAGCCGACCTCAACTGATTCAGGCAAAGCTTTAGAGGATAATAATATCGCAATGTATTTTTATTTTATTACCTTTATTTGGACAACCAGTAATTGTTACCTTATCACTTACAACTAAAACACGCAGCAATAACCTTAAGTTTAACTAACTTTTAAAGTTTCGCGTTCCATGATATACATTAATAATAACGGGAATTAACGCGATCATGGTACAGGTACAATACCTTTGATTTGCCTGACGTTTCGACCAGGTTACACCGGCCGTGGTCACAGTACCTTAAGTTTATGCACAACATTTTAAGGTTTCACAGCACAACATGAAAATGTAATAAATTGTTATTGTATAATTTTAGTGCGAGTTCTGTTATAGCGCGTAACGACAGGCATTCTCAAACGTAGGCCGGCAGCCAAGGACCCAAGACGGCGTGCGTTTTAGTCGGTTCGAGTCCGACATAACCGCCTCCACCGGCTCCGTGGGTGTGGTATCCGTGGGGATTTTTCGCACGATAAAAAAAAAAAAAAAAAAAAAAAAAGGCCGGTTGCTAGACTATCGATGGCCTTTAAATACAAGTAAAAATTAAAATTTTTGAAGGATTTTCGATGGATAATTAAAAAGCTGGGGAATAGTCACCCTAACACCTATCTAGGAACAGGCACCAATCAAACCCGAACCCATAACTGACAACATGGATGTGTGCTAAAAATGTTTACTGCGGTGACCCTAGTGAGTTGTCACCGTTACACCTATCTAAGAACATGCACCAATCAAACCCAAAGCAATAATTGAAAATTGCCTCAAAATCGGACAAGTAGTTTTGGAGGAAATTGGCAACATTGATTTGCATTAAAATGTTCACTGTATCGCCTTCTGTTGAGTTGTCATTGTAACACCTATTTAAGGACATACTGCAATTAAAGTCGAACCCATAACTGAAAAGTGCATCACAGTTTCGGAGAAAATGGCAACAAGGATTTGCACAAACAAACACACAAACATCCTCTTACCCCAAACGTATATACTGTCTCCGTTCCGTCATGGGTAAAAATAAATGATTGCTTTCCTTCTGTGCAGATCCACAAGCGTGTACACAATGGCGACCGGCCGTACAAGTGCGACGTATGTGGGCGCGACTTCCGCCAGTGGAGCGACCTCAAGTACCACAAGGTGTCCATCCACTCCGACCAGGTCAGTGCTGTTAAATTTATTTGGTTTAGCCCGACGTTTCGGTCACTTTTCAGCAGCATTGGTCGGATAATATGAAGTGTAAGTTATTTCAAAGTTACACTTCAAACTATGTGACAACTACCACCTTTAGTCACCCCTAGAACATGACTGCTGTAAAGTAGCCGGAACATTGCGATTGGTCTAAGTGGCTTCACGCACACACGGATACATAGTAGGCAGGCGGCCAATCGCAATGCTTCGTTCTGGAGAGACTATGCTTACTATACTATTATGATTTAGATGATAAACAAGCTTGGAAATGAGCTGTTTGCTCAGCTATGCTACTCAAGCAAATCATTTTATCTAGTATTAGGCTAAGACCAAATAAAAATGGTCCATTTGCTAAACTAGTCTTTAATATTTTTTTTATATTGATGACGTTATGTAAGTGACAATTTTCTATGCAGAATAAATATTTGGATATTTTTTATATTTGTTGGTAAAGCCCGACCAATAAAATAAAAAACCCGTACTGGGGGCGCTATAAACGTCTATGATTATGGCAACACCAAGTAGGTATAGTGATACACATGTGAAATGGCTAGTGTACAAATAAGTTAGCTTATTTAGAAACTGTTGCAGACGTAAAGTGTCATACACAAGAGCAAGGCATTTATATAATACTAGCTGTCCCGGCGAACTTCGTACCGCCAATTTTTTCCTACCCTCGTGGCGTCAGATCCCGTTCCCGCTGCACCATTTATGGGGATGAAAAATAGATAATAATTAAATGACGATTGATCATTTTTCTACCGGAAAGAAAAAATGATTAGATTACTAAAATGGGTATTAAAAAATAAGGGTTGATCGTAGAAGGGTGAAAATTGAGGATTGTATGTATTTTTGTATGTTGTATCATAAAAAAATAGAAATTAAAAATTTTGTACAAAAAATAAAAAATAAAATTTAGGGGTGGACTACCCCTAACATTTAGGGGGATGAAAAATAGATGTTGGCCGATTCTCAGACCTACTCAATATGCTCACAAAATTTCATCAAAATCGGTCAAGCCGTTTCGGAGGAGTATGGCAACAAAAACTGTGACACGAGAATTTTATATATTAGAAGACTAGCTGATGTGCGCGGCTCTACCTGCGCGGATGTCAACTATCGATAAAAATTACAAACTGTCATCCATATTTCTCACCCTTTAACCCCCTTTTTCGCGATAAAAGGTAGCCTATGTCCGTTCCCAAACTAAATTTCATCAAAATCGGTTCAGTGGTTTAGGCGTGAAAGCGTAACATCAGACAGACAGACAGACGAGAGTGGTTTTCGCATTTATAATATTAGCATGGATATATGTTTTAAAGTAGTGTAGTTAAAATAGAAAAATAAACAAGTTTATTATTAAGGCCAGGTAGGCCGCATTTTGAGTTTTTTAAAAGCATTTGAATCATAGGAAAAAGCGTTTTAAATTTCGAAAAAAAGATATATATTAGTTAAGGATCCAGTCTAGTCAAATTCGCATTCAGTTACCAGATCTGATGAACTTCACTCGATAGAAAAAAATCCCAAAGTTACCCCTTTTCGTTATTTTTTTTTGAATATTATGACTAAATTACTTATGCTTTCTATAAAATTTTTGTACTAAACTAAAGCCACTACATATGTCTAGACATTTTCGCAGATTTTGACTATATTATGAAATAATTTTTAAAGTTATATTTAAATACCTACTAAATTCGCGAGTGCTCGCGCCGCTGAGGCCCGAAAAGTTGCGCCAGTCGCGCGCTGGCGCTTACCGAAGTAGGACCTGTGTCAGTTTTTGCGCGACAGTTTCGTGCACCAATCAATCGATTTTACGTATTTATAATAAATTGTTGCAAGTCATTCAATATGGGCAATAAACAACGCAAGCTAAAGAAGTCGTGCAAAGCCATAAACTAAATTTTTAACTCCGATTGGTAATTTAAAAAATTATCATACCTAAATATTACGCTCATAGCGCCATAGTATAAGAATATCAGTATTACAACTGAAGATGCTACTTACGATTTTCTATAATTCATATTTTATCTATATCAGTACAGGGGTACCTAGTACCTACAATATTCGTACATTGTATATAATTTGTGTGTGTATAAATAAATATAAATTTAGTTTTAGTTTAGGATAGAATAATTTTAATATTTAGGTAGGTTAGTTTAATTATTGGCCTTTTTTTATCGTGCGCAAAATCCTCGTGGATACCACCCCCACGGAGCCGGTGGAGGCGGTTATGTCGGACTCAAACCGACTAAAACGCACGCCGTCTTGGGTCCTTGGTTGCCGGAGGTGAGATTGCCGAAAGCATATCTCTCGCACCCCAGCAGACCCAGGAGAATTACTGGCCTTGGGTCAGCCGGGGTGCGAGGGATATTTCGATGACAACCTCACCTCAGGCCTAGCACCACGACCCACAGTCGGCGTGCCCACAGTCGGACTCGAACCGACTAAAAAGTCGGTTCGAGTCCTACATAACCTCCCCTTCCGGCTCCGGCAGGGGGGTATCCGAGGGGATTCCCGCACAAAAAAAGTTGTTAATCTCGTTAACTTTAGGTATTTAACTGCCCTGTCGACGACGAACGGTGCGATTATATAAAGTAACCGTTAGCATCAATTCAAACAAATGTTTGTAAAATTACAAGCATTATTATTTTTATAATGTAAGTTTTTTTCGCCCAAGCAACTAAACACAAAACACATAGAACAAACAGTTCTCAAACTCATACAGTTTTTTTAATTTCGTATTTATTTATATATATATATATATATATATATATATAATCATATAACTAAATAAAGTTAAAAAAACTGCATTTAATTTTCTAAGTCAAATCAAGTTTTCCTACTGCATATTTCTATACTGTGACGCTGGTGGGGTCATCGCCGAGTTCACCGTCACTGCGTTCGCGCGTAATATTTTACGAGCGGCCGGGATCGCTATAAATGCCTACTTTTGCAGGAATAGAGGGCCTTAAGTACATATTTATTAATCATCAAACTCAGAATCTAAATAATTAGTTACAGTAGGTAAAATAAGAGAATAGGCCAATTTCCATTGCGCGTACTCTATGATGTACCTATCCGTCATGTTGACAACAAGGTTCGTGATGTTATTTAGATCCATCCGACTTTTTATCCAACAAATAGGTACTTAGTTATTTTGTAAATAACGTTTACTTATCTGGCTTTTAATACTTTTCGGCATTTATATAGCGCACTCGAATTCACAATCAATAACACGCACAATTGACACCACATTGACAGATGATCATAATGTCATCTTATAGATTGTTGCCATAAGAAATTAGTTCCAATAGTTTTCCGCAATATGGTGATGTATTTTATTTTATTGGTCGGGCTTTACCGTAGTAGCATTGAGCCGTAATGTTCTCAGATAACGTATTTCTAATGAGTATATTTCCTACGACTTATTTCTGAACGCTTATTGCTCGAGTTCAACTCGCATTTGACTAATTTCTACGGTTCTATACCTCAAGAGGAAGAAACGGAAACCTTATACGATCACTTAGTTGCATGCAATGCATGGAGGTATCAAGTTGAAATTCATACCACATATATGTCTATACATCTTGAAAATGTGCAAAAATCAAATGTCTAAGTCAATGAAAATATATTGTGGTTTATGTACTGTAAGTTATGGAACCCTCGGCATTTGACCAGTTCTTCAGCCTTTCATTTTACGTCAAATATTTTATGGCACTTACCCGTGTATTTGTTTACAGAAAATGTTCAAATGTGAGTTTTGTGGGAAGGAGTTCGCGCGTAAATATTCACTGAACGTGCACCGACGCATCCACACGGGCGAGCGGAACTACAAGTGCGAGTTCTGCAGCAAGACCTTCCGAGCTTCGTCCTATAGGCTCAGCCATATGCGGACACATACCAGTGAGTTGTAGACCATTATAGCTCTTATTACACAGATAGACAGGTGTACAATCTCATATAATCTCACAACATGAAGTATGCTAACTATACAAATCGAATACATTGGGAAAAATAATCTTCTCGGGCGGGACTCGAACCCGCGATGCCACGCCCGATGTGATTCAAATTTCTCATCTTATCCGTGTACAATCATTATAATGGGAATTGACGCGATCATGGTATAGGTCCATAATTACATATCTTTGTTACCTGACGTTTCGACCAGGTTACATTGGCCGTGAGTACTGGCTGACTGGCTCAGTACTACACGCCCGCCGTCTTCGAGTCCTTGAGGTAGTAGGTTCTTCATCTACCCGCACATTCTCGATATTTTATTTTGCCATGTATCGTCACACACCACATTCAGTGTCCCTATTCTGTAAGCAGCCTTTGAGTAACATCCCATCCAGTTTATCCACGGTAAGTATTAACTCTTATGTTTTAGTTAATAATTATATTTTGATTTTGTTATAGGCGACAGACCACACAAGTGCCCACAATGCGAAAAATGCTTCCGAGTAGCCGCCGACCTCCGCAGACACATGTTGGTCCACGACAAAATACGCAACAGGCTCAGCGAGCAAAAGACCAAAGTCAAAGAAATAAAGGACAACAGAAAATCTATCGACAAAACTGACGATAAACAACCAATTAAACTAGAAAGTACTCACCATAAAGCTCTTAAGAAAATAGCACTAGCATCTACTACTAAAATGCCTACACATTCGCCTATAAACAACAAAATTACAATTAAAAAATCGCCTACTAAAACTGTTAAAAAAAATCCGCCAAAAAAGGGAGCTCCAAACGTAACAATAGATCAGTTAGACAACAATTATACCAATAATGTAGAAATATTCGACACTCGACAAGAGCCTTATACAAAATTAAAAGAAGTTTATAACGATACAGCATATATAAAAGATGATTTAGAAAATGTTATAGCATATAAAAATCTTTCTGAAGACAGAGACTTCGCGATCCTAAGACCGATGTATAGGAATAATGTTTTAATAGACAATGTAGAGATTGATAAAAATGATTTTAGAGAAAACACAGATGGTAAAATGCAAGTTTATACGCATGTGGAGAAGAGTAAAGACTTTAGTAATGGTATAGGGGGTTCCCCGGTTGGGTTGAGTGATATGAGGCATTTGGAACGGGAAGTTAGGGCTGATATTAGCGGGGAAGCTATGGAACATGGATTCTTAGAAAGGCTGACTGCCATGTATAATATACCTGCTGTATAGCTGTGATAGTGTATTGCATAATTGAAAGAAGCTTCTTTAATGATTTTGAATAAAAATATTGAAATACCCTCATTTATACATATTGATTTTATTGTCGTTTCAGATATAAAAAGATTTTGTATATAGTTTTGATAGCATAATCGTTTGGATGTATTAATTTGGCAAAATATTTAATAATGTTCGGGAATAATAATGTGGGTGCTATCACCTCTGCCTACCCCTTCGGGGAATATAGGCGTGAGTTTGTTATGTATGTTATAATGTTTGGGTGACAGGAATAATAATAAATAATATTAAATATTCCACACAACGCTATAGACCCATGGTAAGCTTAACTAGTTTGTGTTATGGAATCTATAATGCAGATAAACATACTTAAATACATACATACTGAAATATATACATATTATACAATTATACACAGAAGCACCCAGACCAATGCAAATAGCCATATTCATGCATACAAATATTTGCACTGAGCGGGATGGAACCCGCGCCTCTTGCGCGGCAGTCGCGTTCGTTACCGCCATGCCACAGAGACTGTCAAAAAAAAGAAAATTAAATACTTACTTCCAGATGATTTTGCTATCGATACAGTGGCCAAATTCTTTTTATTTGAAGCGACTATACAATAACCCAGTATACAAAATTAAGCTTTAGCTAAAAGAAATTTTGGCTTCACACTAATTTATTTTGTGAATAAAGGGTTATGTTAATATTGTAAAGGGGTATCCATTAATTACGTTACACGTTAACGGATCAACAAAGAGGTCCTAGAAGATAATGAAAAAAAAACAAATAGTTTTTTTACTACTACTAAATACTATGGCTATCAGAATTCGTGATCAGTACCTTAAGGTTGATTGTTTTGATCTGAGCTACATGAAAATGTCTTGGGTATTTGAAATTCACACATAAGACCATATTGCGGTGAAAGTGGAGCCATCTACTGATATTATTACGAACTTTTGGACTGTCTAAATTAATATGAAGGATAATAATTTTTATCGCGTTCCATGATTACAATAATGATAACGGTCAGCCTGTGACCACGGCCGGTGCAACCTGGTCGAAACTTCAGGCAAATCAAAAGTATGTGTGCCTTTACCACGATCCCGTTAATAACCGTTAACATGCAATTAAGGATACAATTACAAAACCTAAATTATTTTGTAGCTTCGGAGAAGTAATAAGTTTCATGACGTCACATATCCAAGTCCATGGAAATACTAAATGCTAAAAGGTAGTAGAAAAACATTAATAATAATGGGAATTAACGCAATCATGGTATCCATACTAATATTATAAATGCGAAAGTAACTCTGTCTGTCTGTCTTACGTTACGCTTTCACGCCGAAACCACTGAACCGATTTTTATGAAATTCAGTATAAGGGTAGATTAGACCATGAGAAAGGACATAGGCTATGTTTAATCGCGATAACCGACATCCACGCGGGTGGAGCCGCGGGCAAAAGCTAGTAGTTACATACATACCTTTGATTTGCCTGACGTTTCGACCAGGTTACACCGGACGTGGTCACAGGCTGACTGGCTCAGTGCGCCCTCCGTCTTCGAGTCCGTGAGGTAGTAGGTTCTTCGCGAGAGTTTAAAATAAAGTTTAAACTAAAACCCGACCACCGAAAAATCACGCCTTAAAAAGTGACAAACAAAAAAATGACAAGGATAGCCGTGGTCGTATGCTACTTTTCCCTAGAATATATTGTTTTGTTAGAGTAAGTGGCATACGACCACGGCTATATTTTCTTGTTTGTCGCTTTTGAAGGCGTGATTTTTCGGTAGTGTGGTTTTTTGTTTTTTTTTTTTTAAAGAATATTAGAACCGAAGTTACTAATATTCCCTCTAACCCCTCCAACTAAGCTAAAATGCTTGTGCTAGGAGTGGGTTCACGCCGGTAGTGTAATGGCCAGGATCGAACCCGGGACCTCTCGATCGTAAGGCCGACTCCTTAACCATTAAGCTACCGACGCTCAAGTTTTAGTTTAAACTTTATTTTTTATTTAAATTATTTTGAGGCAAGGTAAAGCTAATAATTTATACATATTTGAAATGTGCTCAATAAGCACTTTCATTTGATACCAAACACGGCATATTTATTTCAAATTATTTTTTTAATACAGTACCTTATGAGCGCTAGAGGGCGCCACACAAGATTGGGTGACACGTCATATAGCCTATAACCATCGGACGATCAAGCCGCTTGTAACGATACCTCATTTGTCCGGTTCTAATAAGTATTTGAGGAGCTATGAGGGAACAAATGAACATACATACATACATACATAGCCTGTCAAAATCATAACCCTCCTTTTGGCTTCGCCGTAGTCGGGTAAAAAGTTAGGATAGTAGAAAAAGTCGTGAAATTCGTGTATCGTAATTAATGGATGCCCCTTTATGTAAGTGGTAACATCGGTTTATTGAAATTAATAGATTTAAACGTTGTTTAGCTGTGATAGTTTTAGTGTCATTGTCTAAGGGCTTACGCTGCGTTGTGCGTTGTTTGCATGCCTGCGGACGCATTTTGCAAATAACACAGGAGATTTGGACAAAATCATGCAAAAGATCCATATAATTTCCCCGCCTGCGTGATGCATAAGTCAGCGGAGGCCCTTAGCTATAATTGTTGCTGTTACGCCCAAGAATCGATGAAGTTTTATATATGTGATGATTCACTAATACCAATCAAATTTTAAGACTGGACAAATATTGTAAAAAATGTCTTGATTTAGGAAATATTTATATGTATAGTGTTTAATAAGTAAGTAGCAAGCTTATACCTGACTTGTAATGTGTTTTGCTCATGGCTTATAAAATCTAGGGGAAGCTACCTCTACATTCAGCGAATAAAATATTGTTTTTGGTTAACCAACCGCCTTACGAATTATGTTGATAACTTTTGCAACATTCGCACTTAGTGATGCGAGGTAGTTCTCCTAATTTTTATATACCGTGTTCTTTCTTTCCTAACTTGTTTTTGTTAGGCAAATATTTGTATTTAAAATTAAATATTTTATATTGCTTCGTTGCGATATCGTAAAAATGTTATATCCGCGTAACTATAAATATTTGAACAGACCGAAATTTGAGTAAAATTAAACGGTACCAATGAAATACTACTTACTACTCGACCAAGCGAAGTAGACGACTGTGAATAAAATTTAAATAATAACAAAAAATTTAAGTAACAATTTAACGGGTGACTCGACTATGATATATGATGTGTGACCGCACAAGGCGGCGGCTGACGACGCGTTACTTTTTTTTTTCGTGTGGAATTCGCCTCAGATACCTCTCCCGCCGGAGTCGGAAGGGGAAGTTGTGTAGGACTCGAATCGACTGAAACATCACGCCAACTGAGGGTCGTGATGCTAGGCCGGAGGTGAGGTTGTCATCCCTCGCACCCCGACTGACCCAGGGCCATCCCTTACGGTCTGGCCCTCCTCGGGAGGGGGGACAACGGTGTCCCTAAAACTTGCTCTAAAACGCTTGGTCGAGTAGTACATACATAGTTTTCTATGTAAATTGATTACTAGAGCTGTCAACAATAAAATTTAATTACGATTCCTAGGTGATGCAGAAAGAATGAATTTGGCACAGGACACAGAAACTTAATATATGTTAATAAATTTCGAAATTGTCTTCTATAGGTAAAAGTAAATATGTCGATATAATATCATCACAAGTTTGTTCTCACATGTGGGTATTTATGTAGTAGAGTGGAATTTGATGAATATTTCAGTGGGGATATCAAGTACTGATAAGGAAGTGGGATATTAAGTTCTAGCAACAAATTCTAGTTAGGGAAGATAGGGTTTTTTTTTTTTTTTTTTTATCGTGCGAAAAATCCCCACGGATACCACCTCCACGGAGCCGGTGGAGGCGGTTATGTCGGACTCGAACCGACTAAAACGCACGCCGTCTTGGGTCCTTGGCTGCCGGAGGTGAGATTGCCAAAAGCATATCTCTCGCACCCCGGCAGACCCAGGACCATCTCTTTCGAGATGGCCCCCTTCGGGTTGTGGGGACCAAAATGTCCCCATCTAGCCCCGGTTACGGGGAGGCGCACTTTGCGCCGCCACCGCGGCCTGCTTCTGCTAGGGTGACAGGCGGCTCCACCGGTCACCCCCAGGCCAGCGCTCATGGAGGACGGAGGTCGTTCTGCGACCTCCGACGTCCGGTTCGCCTTCGCTCTGCACGGGCTTCCCGGGCCCGGAGTCTGGTCCGGACCCGACCGGCCGCCTCCTTCTCGAGCATTACTTGCTCGCAGAAGGAGGCGGCCGCACCCCAAGCGTTTGCGCATCGTACCATCGCTGTGAGCAATGTGACGAGTGTGAGGACTCCCACCCCTAGAGCCGCCACTAGGACCCGCCTCGGCGTGTCCCACGCCGGGCACTCGGTCAGCGTGTGCAGCTCTGTGTCCTCGCTCGCATCACAGTGATGGCACTCGGACGTTGGCTCCTTCCGGATCCGACACAGGTAACTCCCGAAACACCCGTGTCCGGTAATCACCTGCGTCAGCCGGTACGAGAGGCTGCCGTGTGGCCTCTCTAGCCACTCCTCCATGATGGGTCTTACCGCCGCTATTACGGCGTGCCCTGCGCTTGGTCGCCCAAGTCGTAGCTCCCATTCCGCTACCATGTCCCTGTGGAGCTGAGACCTCACGGCCCGAATTTCTTCGGGCTCGGGTTCCCGTCCCTGCTCCCGCGCCTCCTTACGATACCGATATAGCATCGAAAGGGCTCTCGCATCCAGGTTCCACGGTAGGGATCCGGCAAGGAGACTCGCCGCCTCGAAGGATATCGTGCGGTACCCCCTAATGGCCCTGCTGGCCATTGCACGCTGCGGTCCACGCAGCAGACGCGCATTGTGGACCGTCAGGGTGTCCGCCCATATTGGGCACCCATATAGGGCCATGGACCGCACGACTCCCGCGTAGAGTCTCCTGCAGGAGTCATCCGGCCCCCTCATGTTGGGCAGCAGCCGCCCCAAAGCGGCAGCTGTGTCCTTCAATTTGGGGGCCAGTCTTCGGAGATGCTCCCCGAAGTTCCACCGGCCATCGAGTACGAGCCCCAGATATTTCATCTGGGCCTTGATGCCGATGGAAATGTCTCCCACTATGAGGCTGGAATCCTCCGGTGGCACGCGCCGAGGCCCATGAAAGAACATGGCCTCGGTTTTATGCAGAGCCACCTCGAGACCCAGCCGCCGAATCCGTTCCACGACTTGGGCAACCGCGGTCGTGGCCTTCAGGGTCGCTTCGCGGTATGTAGCCCCGCACGCCGTCACCAGCGTGTCGTTCGCATAACACGTGACGGCGGCACCGTCCACGAGCTCACCGCGAAGCACCCAGTCGTAACCGATGTTCCACAGTAGCGGTCCCAGGACCGATCCCTGCGGAACACCGCACGACATCTCTCGCCGACCGAGCCCGGTCGCACTTGGGTAGACGACTGCTCTCTCCGACAGATACGCCCCGACTATGCGGCGAAGGTAGAGAGGCACCTCGTGATACACAAGCGCCTCCCTAATGCAGCTCCAGGGCAGGGTGTTAAACGCGTTGGCGATGTCCAGTGACACCGCCAGCACCACCTCGCCCCGAGCGACGGCGTCCTTCACCAGAGTCCCCACGCGCATGATGGCATCCACGGTGGAGCGCCTCCGGCGGAAACCATATTGGCCATCCGCCAGGTCAGGCCCTACTCTGGATAGGTGCTCGACGAGGCGCTTTGCAATCACTCTTTCAAAGAGCTTGCACACCTCGTCGAGCAACACTATCGGCCTGTAGGCAGACGGTGAGTCCGCCGGGTGCCCCGCCTTTCGGATGAGGACCAGTTTCCCCGTCTTCCACATCTTCGGAAACTGGCCTCGCTCCAAACATGCGCTGAGAAACCCTCTCAGTCGGGGCTCGAGAGCGTCTTCTTCGCCTAGAGCTAGGACCCACGCTCGGCCTGGAATGCCGTCTGGTCCCGGGGCGGTGTTCTTGGCCTTAAGCCTTAACACCGCCAGCTCTAGCTCTACCCAAGTGACCTCGGGCACGTCGTCGTCATCCACGCTGGGCGCCATAGGCGACCTAGGTGGCGGAGTCATCTGCGGTGGAATATGTTCCACCGTCCGCGCAGGGAAGATAGGGTTGTTTCGCCATAGAAGAATCATTTATTGGACATGATTGGTCTGAAAACTTTTGCCTTTAACTGTACCATTCGGAGCCTTCCGGTGGGTTAGGTCGGAATTTCAAAATGTACTGATCTACATTAAGTACCTACGTACAAAGAACTTTTCTCGAAATGACTGATTTTCAGTCTCCCATCATTAAGGCCCGTTTTCTAGAATGACATTCAACCTGAGTCTCGATCAATCTGTCTATACAATATCGAGATAAATCGCGATTCAGGCCAAGTGTCATTCTAGAAATTTTTTTTTATCTGGGACACGTCAATTTGACTTCACCTCGCCTGATGTTAAGCTAAAGGCAAAGTCTCGGAGAGAGGGTCACCATCGCAAACATGTACCGTGTTAACAGTGGTGGCACTCAGCTAGACGGCCTCATCAGATACCTTTTCACGCCCCGCTTAAAGAACCCGGGACTGTAGGAAGAAGGAAACACGTGAGCTGGCAGGGAGTTCCAGGTCTTAGTGGTGCGGAATAGGAATACGGGCATAAATGTCGGAAATCCATATAGCCTGACACAGAGGGTACAATGAGTATATATGATATCTTTATGTACCGGCATTCCGCACCTACACCTACATACTTCTTAGTAAAAGTGTTTTATTGGCCACTTCTAACTTTGTAAAACCGACCATAAGGTTTCGGAGAACTTCAGCCTTTTCGTTATACCTGTAGGTCTGTTTATACTGTTGATTGACATTTGGTGGAATCCATACCTTAAATGCCTACTATAGGTAATTTCATCTGTCGAATAAAAAAAAACAAAATTGACCTTCCAATTTAAAAGCCCTATTAAATTCATCTTAAAGCGCCAAATGTGTTATTTAATTTAAAAATGACATCACGAAATAGAGGGTCCAATATTGTGTACCATAATAATATCTTTGCGTAAATACAAGCAATAAATAAACAAGCTTTATTTGCGTAAAGTATCCGTTGATTTCATTTAAAAATATTTTCATATAACAATATAAAAATTCATTTATAACATATTACATTTACCAGCGAATTGCAATTTGTTAAAATTTATCTCAAATTAAAAGTATTCACTACTTAATTATTAAACCAGAACCAGTAGGCCTATTATGAAATCCGAAATTACGAACCTAAGTTTCGCGTAATCGGTACCATCTAATCAATCACCTTGGTGTTTCATACACTGCCCGTAGCACAAAATATATTTGAATTCGTAACGTAAACGTATCGAGAGAACGGAGCATTATGATTGGCCGGCTTCACACACACACATAAGTTTATAGTAGGCAGGCGGCCAATCGCAATGCTCCGTTCTCTTCATACCTTTATGTTGCGAAATTGAATATTTTTCGTGCTACGTGCACATGTTTGTACCTTCGTATGTATTTTTTTTATTCCGTTTTGTATTCCAATGTATAAAGTGTTTTATGAAGTATCAAACATAAGGATCAAAGTGTAAAGCAATGATTTAACTCGTAAGTGTAAACTATCTTGTAAATACCTACTTGAAAGCTCCGCGAAAATATTTGTGGAGTTGAAGGGAAACTAGTGAATTGACTGAGTTATGCTTTTCTGAGTAAGAATGGCCCGTTACACTGGGGTACCTCTGTAGTGAAAATTTACCTACTTTTTGGTAATTTTTTCTTACTTTATTCTTTCATCATCATCCCCGTAACTTTTCCTAACTCAGTTGGATAGGGCTGTTTCCTATCCGATTTTATTGACTCCGGTTGACGGCAATATACTGGCTTCCTATTAAGTGGGACTGGGAATCATAGTTCACGAAATATGGGTGTGAATACACCTCTGCCTATGCAGCCTATGCAGCTGCCTATGCATGTAACCATGCAATTTCCACCCCCTATCCCCCCATTTTTATCTTCTATAATGTAAGGCAGTAGTTGCCCAGTGTCCCTGCCTACCCCACGAATATTTCCGCAGCGCTACTGTTTAATGTGCTGAAATAAAGACTGAATTAATCTTTTTTGCGATTAGTACGTGTACACTAATAACTTAAGCGTAATATTTTTACTTAAAATTCTAGATAAATAATTGATGAATTTTAATAATATAATAAATATATTTAGAACATTATTGATGCAGTTATGTTATTTTATAACCCCTCTACCAGTTCGACCGGGACTCGGCTGAACTTCTATTTTATCCCATTAGCGACAAAATATTGTTCCGATTAAGTCCGGAAAAAGTGAATCGCTCAAGTGGGACTCGAACCTGTGACCTTTCTCTTAGTGGGGGATTGCTAACACAGCTATTATTATCTCTGCCTGGATATGTGGAACAGGGGGTGGCATCTCAGTGCGAAGCCACAGATCGTTGAAAAATAATCCATTATAGAAATAATCGATTTAAAATTGATTTTTGTACTGTAAAAATCGATTTTAATACGTGATTTTATTTATATGAATAATCGATTAATAATCAATAACCATTAAATCAATTATTACCGATTTTTCATCTTTAACCTTCCGAGATTAAAGAACAATTGTAAAACCCGCTACAGAAAATGGAATATAAATCAAAGCGCGTAATTAAAAAAAATATATAGCACAACATCACAATTTAGTTCCTGAATACATTTTGTATTAAAGTCATTCATGAAGCGACCTAGAAATAAATATAAATAACTTCATTTTAAACATTTTGTATGTTTGACTTGTCAATACAGTAGCCTCAACATGGCGAAACGGACTTATTCGTATCTCTTTGGTTTTCTTCGGCCAATAAAGTCGAAGGAAACCGAAGAAATACGACGAAGACATGACGAACAGTGATGAACACACATGAACACATGAGTCAAGCTTAGTTAGCTAGGTTTATAACAGAAAACCGCGCCGGCAGCCCTCATACTTAACCAAGCCGTGGAAGGAGCAACACGTAGAAGAACCGCACAGAGAATAGTGACCACGGGATTAACAAATAGATAACAGTGAATACGGATCGTGATTGAAGTGATTTACATAATACAGTGAAAGTTAATTAAAAATGGTGATGGAGAAAATTTTGTATTTGCTTGTTGTGGCCGTGGCTGGACATCAACACCAACACCTCTACAAGTTCCCGAAGAGCGCTGCCGATGACATCATGCCTGTACCTACAAAACGTGAACATTTTTGACAACAATAATTTTAAAATCAAAATAATTTTTGAAATTTTGTTAATATTTTAACACAAACTTAATTAAAAATGTATTCCAAGAGAGCAGCTGTAATTTAGAAATCAGTAGATACCTAATAATTTATTTTATTTCAGTTATATGTACAAATGAACACGATCAAGAACGTGATGACATCATTGACCAATCAATATGTGGAGAACCTAAAGAGGTGTATGAATATTTGAAGAATAATGCAGCGCATGAGCAGGTAAACTTCAAATACAAGAGCACATTAATGGCATTAACGTAGAAGGTGCAATGCACGACTAGCATTTAATAGATTAAAACATAATTTTACTTTATGCAGCTATTGCTATTGAAATGATCATTAGAAATAACAATCAATGGTCTTATTAACTCCCCAATAAAGAAAATTAACAGCATAGTAAATATTCCACAATGCTAAAGAAGCCAAAGTTTAATTATGACATTCCTTCTGAATTATAAATATTATGTAGTAGGTTCGCGATTCACATCCGCAATGGTTCGCACAAAATACCGTCGCGTGAGAAAATTCGCGATGTATTGTACGCATCTGACGTTCTGTATTTCCCCAGGTGAGCCCTCGCGCCGTCTGGGTCAAGAGGTGTGTCGGCCTCTGCGATTATGACAACGATGGCACCTGCGGCCCCACGGAAACCCGCACACGATATGTACCTGTAAGTACACATACTCATCAATCTAATTGCCTCTTTATCTACAGCTATTCTGATTGACCCAGTTACCAACCTTATTTGAGGGTGCGATCAATTGCACAACTTGACAATCATTGTATATTCCTAATAATATTTATGACATAATTTTCATAACGATGATTCACTAGGATCCAATGTGTCCGTGAATTGTTTTAATGTGAGTGTTTTTTTGTTAATAGATACGAATATACAACTTGAAGACTGACAAGGAGTCGTGCACTTCGTACCCGATCACGGAACACGTCAGTTGCGGGTGTTGCGCGCAATCGCCGGAGAGTTGCGCGGCGCGGAGAGTGTTCTACCCTCGTAAGTTTGCAATTGCAACGCAAGTGTAATTGCGGACTGCAGGTGCGGGTGGCGAGTCAGGCGAAAAACGCACATTTCGATAGACGATTACAGTGGCAGCGGGGCGTTTAAGCGGCCTGGACTTACCTACCTCGTGTGATATTTCAAATAAAAACAATAATATCAGATTATTTGGAAGCTAGAAGAAGTGGGGCTCTTTTTTATAAAGTCAATTAGCATCAGAATTTATGCTTATTTTTTTTATTTCCTCCCATAGTTTTTTAATTACTTGTCGATTCAAATGTTCCACAAAGGTGGTCGGAGCCAATACGTCACTTATTATATCTTTAGTCGTCACCTGCATGTCTGAACAAATCGAGCGGGAAGCGCAAACTGGCTTGCGTCTACCCACACGCTCGCGTCACCCGCTGTCCCGCCACGTTTTCCGCCCACCCGCCCCGCCCGCACTGGGTGCATCTGTCAAAACCGTTGTGTTTGTGTTACCCGCCAGGAGATTCCGCTGCCCGCCCCGCCGTCACTATAATTGCACTGCACACTAAGTATGCCTACCAATATCCAAATATGGGGGAACGCCGCAGTTGTCCCGTAAAGCTTTGTAAGATAATGGATGTCTGTCAGCACTAACGTACTAACGTCGGCGCATGAGCATGCTTTTTTTATTTTTGTCGTGGGAAAAATCCCCATGGATACCACCCCCCCCCGGAGCCGGTGGAGGTGGTTATGTCAGACTCGAACTCACTAAAACTCATGCCGTCTTAGCGGAGGTGAGAACGCAGGAAATATTATCTCTCGCACGCCGGCAGATCCAAGACCATCTCTGCTGAGCAAGCGTCAGCACTTTAATTTTCGGCTTTGTTAACAAATGCTTTTAATATTTTTTCTTTTTTTGATGCTGTTTATCTTTCATAACTAAAACTGTGTTCCGTAGATGTGTTTGTAAGAGTACGCAGAATGAGGTCAAATCCTATATTCTATATTCGAATAGCTGAAAACATATTTGGTTGGTGTCTGACGCCTGATTTGTGTCCAATCGTTTGTACTGACATTCATTGTCCGCGGCGATGGTCCGCTGCGCGGATACATGGGAAGCCGGTGCCTTCTTCTGCGAGCAAGTAATGCTCGTGAAGGAGACGGCGGAAAGGTAGCGGTGGCGTGAGCGAGGGAGACTTGCGAACCGTCCTACCCGCCGGCGCATGCATTTCTCGGGCGTCGGAGGGCACAAACCGACCTCCGTCCCCCATGAGCGCGGGCCTGGGGGTGACGTGTGGAGCCACTTGTCACCCCAGCAGAAGCAGGCCACGGCAGCAGCGCGCTGAGATGCGCGTGTTAGATTAACATAGAAAAGTGAATCTAACAGTGTATCTTAATTTGTCAATCTAACTATGTATAAAAATATAGATATATAACCATTAGAATATATATCTATTGATAATAGGATATGTCAGGATCTTGCGTAGCAACCACAAATGCTTTACAGTGCTAGAGGTTCACTATGGTCCAATTGTATATCCTAGAAACCAAGTTTAACTATTGATCTGTACTAGGGAAATACAAATATTATACAAAGGGGAATACTTAGTTGTGTCATACGATTAATAAAACAACAATCATGACTATCGTTCTCTTTTATTCTTTTACACTACGTTAGTTCCCAAAAGGCTTTTATAGACAGGAAAGAACTAACAAGAAAACCTGTCTGCCTTCCAACCATGATAATGTCATTCTATAACAATTCATCATAATTACAATCTAGGCTTATAACCAAACATTACTATAATAGTTACACAATTTAACAATATTTAACTCTTGTTTCAAAGGTTATCAGGTTTATAGCCAGTTAATACATAATAGATATCATCAAGTAATATCATTACAGGCACCATATCCAACCATATCGATATGGTGAGGCACAATATAACATACTTTGCATAATTATATCATACCCGTGAAGAGCATGATCCAGTAATCAATATTTGCATCTACTAGACAGATAATATATCTATCTTCAGATATTACCATTTACCAAATTATAACAACAATTATAGATCAAGTAGGTACATCTTACATAGCCAACACGATACGGTCAAATAGTTACAGCACAGCATAATAATATTACACAGTAAACAGTATAAACATATCAGAATTATATCGTACCTTGCACTTCGACGCCTCGGGATAAACTGCCCCGATTTCATTCGGTGTCTCCTTTTTATATCATTTTATACGTCACATTGCATCGAATGATTTTCACCTACCCACTTATAAAAATAGTTTATAAAATGGTTCTAAAATTATTGAATTACATTTCATCGTATTATATTATATATAAATTGGTCACATAATCTATACATTATAATTAATATATCTATCACGACCATACTGATAAGAACTTCGCTCTCGAAGTTCAAAATTAGTTTATAAAATGGTTCTAAAATTATTGAATAACATTTCATCGTAATATATTATCTATAAATTGGTCACATAATCTATACATTATAATTAATATATCTATCACGCGCATCCCCACACCCCGGTGGCGAGTTTGGGACTGTTGAGTGCCAGACCGTAAGGGATGGCCCTCGGTCAGCTGGAGTGCGAGGGATATGTTGAAGACAACCTTACCTTCGGCATAGCACTAGGTCCCATAAAAGTGAAGGAAAGAGAATGTTTTTGTTGCCATGCTTAACTTGCGGAACTCCCTCAATTAATAAAACCGTTTATCTTAAAAAAAAAAGTATTAGTTCGGCAAAAAGTAAGTGAAAGTTTTTATCGCGTGAAGTCCCAAACTAGCATAAAATAACAACAAGTGTAAATTTCTATGAAATCAATTTTTTTGGGATTTGCTCTCTTTTTTTTCATAGTAATTTCATGTTTAACAGACGTATTGCTAAAGTTTGTTATAGGGAAACACAGCCTAGCTTTCAATTGTGTCCAAGACACATACATAAAATCTCATAGGTTTGTATAAATTAATGTACTTAGATATTTATTTCTGACTAATGAAAGGAGATACCTACTTGAGCTTTAAAAGCTAAGTGACGGACATGATTAGGTTTAAATTTTGTATTTTTAGTTAATAAGTAGACCAATATACAATTTTTTACAATTATTTCGTTATAATTTATGCTCTATGTTTATTCAGACCCTCAAGATCCTATACAATTCTACTTTACATAATGTGTCGATATTCTTAACCGGTTTGTGCTACAGCCTAAAGTTACAACAAGTCGAGGAATACTACCTACCTACGCACCTTCCGATCTACCTGTACAGTGTAGCAATATAGACAAAGGGTCAGGGTTAATTGTTCTAATGTTCTTCTATATTTTATACTATTTTGCGTGTTATATGCATGCATTCTTTGGGTGACTTACGTAGCACAGGGTGCTACGTAAGTGCTACTCAAATACATTAATCATAGAATTATATAACAAAAACTACATGCGGCAGGGCCTCATTTTTCTCACGCTTTGTGGTTAAGATATATGGTAATTGCATTAAACATGAAGAACAAAAAGAAAATTACATACCTTGCATAAAAAGGCAGAAAGATACCTCATTAGTAAAAGTTTAACATTGTATAAACGACGCTACGAAGAGCTACGCAGTGCTACCGCGTGTAGCACGCAACCATTGTAAGGACATGTGCGCGCACGCAGCGATACTTCACTAATTCGATCTAAAATACAATATAAGTTGACGACGTTTTGGGTACGTCACATGATGGTTAAGGGTGGATTTGAGATCTCGGCGCGCCTTATGGATAGCCGCGCTAAACACAACTACACCGAGTGGATCTCCCAGTTTAAGTGCTAAAATTGTATAATTATTAATGAAAAAAAAACTATTTGATAGTAATTTTATTTTATATTAATGCAATATACGCAATCATTTCATAAGTAGGTATTTTGACCGAATCTCTGGTACCGTCAAATTAACTGCTTTGTTCTTTGAAAGTATAGCATAAAGTCTGGTCTTTCTAGTGTTAACATCTGGTAGCTGGATGATGGCACTATCGTGGGCAAACAAGAAGACGTGTCCAAGGATCTGGAGATCTTAGACCCCAACCATAGAAACCTGGGTCTGGAGGTCAAACCTTCGAAGTGCGAGTGCTTTCCCTGTGGTAGCGAGGCTTGATCACACTTTTCACACTTTAACTCTAGTCTCCCTGGCTTCAAGGATTGATGATTTAATTGATTGATTTCCTGATGAGATATTCGTCTTTTCTTGGTAATTTCTTAACCACTCCATTTCTTCAGCGACTCCAATCTACCCCTTTTTAAGGTCTGTACATCGTCCACAACAACTCTATTTGAGGTGGAGTCCACGAACATCTGTGGGTTCCGTACAAACCTCAACGCCGCCGTCCACCAACACCTGGAGACCGCCAAACTAGCAATACTGTTTCGGACGGAGACAAATACGCCGCCCTGACGACGCTTTACCCCGGCTATGTTATCGAAGAAAACTTCCGAGCAAAAGCCGGGGTGTGCATATTTGTTAGGGCGGATATTTGCTGTCGCCGTTTGCGCTGTCTAGAGGACCTATCCTTCTCCATCCTGTGAGTACACGTAGACCATGGCTCCACAAGTCAGATCTGTGTGCCTCTACCGCTCTCCTACAGGAGATGCAGAGATAACTCGACTCTTTAAATAGTTACCATCGACCAATGGATATATCGACACCCTGAAGCATATACCTGAGTAAAACATGATTACGTAATAAAAGCACTATACGCAACCGTTAAGAAGTTCAGTAGCTTCACTATCAGCACAGCAGTATCAGATGTTGATTCAAGCATACCTCACAAGCAACACGTTAGCCCTACATACTACTAAATAGTTTCCATCGACCAGTGGCAGTACTGTCTCCCAACACATAACTGTTAAGGAGTTCAGTAGCTTCATCATCAGCACAGCAGCATCAGATATTGACACCCTGAAGCATATACTCGTACCTGAGTAAGACATGATTACCTAACAAAAGCAACATACGAGCATACAATTTTCGGTGGTTGCCCTCGATTTCTCCTGGATCCCATCATCAGATTCTGACCTGGTGAAAATGGGACCACGTCAGAAGTGAACTCTATCCAACAAAAAAAATCTTGAAATCCGTCTATAATTGACGGAAATATCGGTGAACATACATAAAAAAATATACATACAGACGAATTGAGAACCTCCTTCTTTTTAAAGTTGGTTAAAATAGAATGTAATATTAAAAAGCATTTGTTAACAGAGCCGAAAATTAAAGTGCTGACGCTTGCTCGGCAAGGCATGCTCGTGCGCCGGTTACGTTAGTGCTGACAGACATCTATTATCTTACGAACCTTTGTGAGACAACTGCGTCGTTCCCCCTTTTTTTCGACATTGGCAGGCACACTTAGTGTGCAGTGCAATTACCGTGTCGGCGGGGCGGGTAAAACAAACACATCGGTTTTGACAGACGCACCCAGTGCGGGCGGGGCGGGTGGTCAAACATGCAGTTGACGACTGAAGATTTAATAAGTGCCGTATTGGCTCCGACCACCTTTGTGGAATTCCAGTGTATAAATCATTCGAATCGACAAGTACCTAATTAAAATACTATGCGAGGAAATAAAAATAATAAGCGTAAATTCTGATGCTAAATAACTTTATAGAAAAGGGCCTCACTTTATATAAGCACTTGCTTCCAATTAATCTGATATTATTATTTGAAATATCACACGAGGTAGGTAAGTCCAGGCCTCTCAAACGCCCCGCTGCCACTGTAATCGACCATCGAAATGTGCGTTTTCCGCCTGACCCGCCACCCGTACCCGCAGTCCGCAATTACAGTTGCGTTGCAATTGCAAACTTACGAGGGTAGAACACTCTCCGCTTCGCGCACTTCTCCGGCGAGAGCAGGCAACACCCGCAACTGACGTGTTCCGTGATCGGGTACGTTGCGCAATCCTCCTTGTTAGTCTTCAAGTTGTATATTCGTATCTAAGTAATAACAATAAAATACTCACATTAATACAATTCACGGGGAAATATGGACCCTTTTTTTTCCGTGCGGAAATCCCCTCGAATACCTACCGGAGCCGGAAGGGGAGGTTATGTCGGACTCGAATCGACTATAACCGCACGCCGACTGTGGGTCGTGGTGCTAGGCCGGAGGTGAGGTTGTCATCGACATATCCCTCGCACCCCGGCTGACCCAGGGCCATCCCTTACGGTCTGGCCCTCCACAGGGAATATGGACCCTAGTGACTCATCGTTATGAAAATTATGTCATAAATACTTATTGTTATGAATACAGTCATGGTTGTCAAGTTGTGCAATTGATCGCACTCTCAAATAAGCTTGGTGACCGGGTCAAGAATGGATCAAAATAGCTGTAGATATAGAGATAACGAGAGGCAATTAGATTGATGAGTATGTGTGAAGTACTTACAGGTATAAGTCGTGTGCGGGTTTCCGCGGGGTCGCAGGTACCTTCGTTGTTATATTCGCAGAGGCCGACACACCTCTTAACCCAGACGGCGCGAGGGGTGAACTGGGGAAATATGAAACGTCAGATGCGTAGGTACAATACATCGCGAATTTTCGTGCCAACCATTGCGGAAGTGAATCGCGTACCTACCTACTTCAGAATATTTAAATCTATTCATTGTTAAAGACTTCAGAAGAAATATCATAACTTAAAATTTGGTTTCTTCTAGGTATTAGCATTGTGGAATATTTACTATCCTGTTAATTTTCATTGTTGGGGAGTTAATAAGGTTTTTGTAGTGGGGAGGCGTGCGTGAGAACTCTGACTCCCAGGGCCGCCACCAGCTCCCGTCTCGGCGTCTCCCACGCTGGACACTCGGTGAGCGTGTGCAGCCCCGAGTCCTCACTCGCGTCGCAATGATGACACTCGGACGTTGGCTCCTTATCAAATGCAGATACAGAAGCACCCGTGTCAGGTGATACTCTGCGCCAGCCATTCTCTCTAGCCATTCCCCATGATGGGCCTCACTGCCACCACGACGGCGTGCTCTGCGCGTGGTTGCTCAAGTAGTCGCTCCCACTCCGCCACCATGAGGAGATTTGATTATTATGTCTAATGATCACTTCAATAGCAATAGCTGAATAAAGTTAAATTATGTTTTAATCTATTGAATGCTAGTCGTGCATTGCACTTTCTACGTTATAGCCATATGTGCTCTTGGATTTGATGTTTACCCGCTCATAAGTTGTATGGCCCTTCAAATATTCAAACACCTCTCTAGGTTCTCCACATTTTGATTTTTCAAGTAGATCGGTACGTTCGTTGGCGAATTCATTTGAACATGCAACTGAAATAAAACAAAATATTATCTTCTGATTTCTAAATTACAGTTGTTTTCTTATGATAAATATTTAATTTTTACAGTAAAAAATTATAAAGTTTCCAATATTATTTGGATTTTAAAATTTGTTGTCAAAAATATTCACCTTTTGTAGGTACAGGCATGACGTCATCCTCAGCGTTCTTCGGGAACTTTTGGTGCTGTTCATATCCAGCCACAGCCACAACAAGCACAAAACAAAACAAAATTTTCTCAATCATATTTTTTTAATTAACTTTCACTGTATAATTTAAATCACTTCAATCACAATCCGTATTCACTGTTATCTATTTGTTAATCACGTGGTCACTGTTCTCTGTGAGGTTCTTCTACGTGTTGCTCCTTCCACGGCTTGGTTATGTATGAGTACTGCCGGTGCGGTTTTCTGTTATAAAGCTAGCAAACTAAGCCTGGCTCAACTTGTGTCACGGCATGGTGTGGCGGTCACGCCTTGTTGCGTCACGCCCGACGTCATAGTGTTTGGACAGCTGATAGGCCGTCATTGTGATGACGATATACCGAAATGTGGCGGTAATTGTAAGAAAATTTTCTTACAATTACCGCCACATTTCGGGACGGAAATCCCCGAAGCACCTGTACTCGGTGATAACCTGTGTTAGCCGGTACGAGAGACCGCCATGTGGCGTCTTTAGCCACTCATGGTGGGTCTTGCTGCCGCTACTACAACGTGCCATGAGCGTGGTCCAAGTCATCACTCCCACTGGGCTTTATTATGTCCCTGTGGAGCTGGGACCTCACGGCTCGAATTTCTTCAGCTTCAGGTTCGTGTCCTCGGTTCTGCGCCTCTTTTTTGGTTTGGATATACCTAGTACCGAAAGTGCACGATAACGTACCCACAAGGGAACGCACCGCGTTAAAGAATCTCGCCCCTCCTGATGACTCTGATGATGGCCATCAGCTCAGTAGGTGCACGTACCTGGTCTTCAAGGCCTCCACCCATACGGGGTACCCCGTATAGGGCCATGAACCACACGATTCCACTCCAGCAGGAGTCATACGACCCCTCATCATACGGTCTAATGCCAGCCAGCCTCGCAAGCCTCAAGACATCTCTCTCCATCAGGTATGCCCCGACTACGCAGCGGTGATGGAGAAACACGCAAAGGTCTAGTGGGTTGTACTTGTGGAGGCCACGTAGTAGTGGTGCACAAAAAATATCGAAGTGATGCCGTTTCACAGTTAGCCCGGAAACGCGACTCCCAACTGTTGTTGGAAAAGACTCCTGTAGTTGGTTCTCCATACAAGGTGAGTATGGAGTACCTAAAAGCCTTTTCCACACACAGCTATTATTTAGCAGGTTGATTAGATCTAGGTTACCAATTCATGAAAAATTCTATATTATACTATATTAAGCATGTAATAAACCTTTCTCTTTAATTAAAAAAACTGCATCGAAATCCGTAGCGTAGTTTTATACACATTAGCATACATAGGGACGGACAGACGCAGAAAGCGGCGCTATTATACTACGTAGTGAAGATGTAAATGTGGGGTGTTCAAAAGAAATATATCACATTTTGAAACCTTTTATATAAAGTAAAAATGATGGAAAGAAAATATTATGTAAAATAATAATCAAACTCATTGAATTCGATTCGATTCGATTCCTCCCAATCTTGCGATCTGCACAATCGATTCTGCACAATCTTGAACCGAATGGGTTTGATTAGTCGCAGGATCGCTTACAATCTGTTTCATTTAATAAAATTATAGATTTTTCGCATTATCGTCTACTGGCTTTTGCCCGCGGCTCCACTCGCATGGATGTCAGTTATCGCGAACAAACATAGCCTATGTCCTTTTTCAATTATAGTATGATTTGGATTGATTTAGCGGGCCCTTAAATCCGGGGGGCCCTGGGCTAAAGCCAGTAGGTAAATCTAAAAACATGTTGGTTCTAGTGCTTAATTTGAGTGGTGATATACAGACCTGAAAAAGCGGTACCCTGATTTGAGTCGCTGAAAAAATGGAGTGGTTAAGGAGTGCCAAGAAAAGACGAATATTTCATCAGGGAAAATAGATCTCACCGAAGTTTTTCTTGACTGTAAAGAAGATTTGGGAGCAATACAATTAGGGAAAGCTAAAAATTTGTAGGCGTTTTGGTGACATTTTCTCTAAAGGAGAATGGGACATCAGAAAGACTGGATTAGTGTCTGACTGGAATAGTGCTGGGGAAGAAGTTATAAATATGATTAAAGAGATGGTAGGTAATGGAGTGATAGAAACTTCTTCTAGCCCTTGGTGTTCTCCAGTTGTCATAGTCAAGAAAAAGGATGTTACGACTAGGTTTTGCATCGATTACCGTCGATGACATTGTCAAGAAGGATAGTTATCCGATACCAAGAAAGAAAAGGGATGTTACGACTAGGTTTTGCATCGATTACTGTCGATGAAATTACCAAGAAGGATAGTTATCCGTTACCAAGAATAGATGACACACTAGATACATTGAGTGGAATGAAATGGTTTACTACGCTGGACCTTAAAAGTGTATACTGGCAGTTGAAGATAGATTGTAAAGATAAAGAGAAGACTGCATTTTCTACCGGAAAAGGACTTCGGCAATTCAAGGTCCATGCCCTTCGGCCTTTGCAACGCGCCGGCGACTATTGTGAGATTGATGGAGCGAGTTCGTGCAGGATTAATAGGAGTAGCTTGCCTGGTATACCTCGATGATTTCATTATTGTGGGATGAGCTTTTGACGATCACCTTAAGAAGTTAGAAAGTGCGCTGAGTAAAATTAGAGGAGCAAACTTAAATTTGAATCTAAAGAAATGCAGCTTCTTCAAACGACAAGTCAATTATTTGGGACACCTTAACTCTGAAAATCGGTGTACAAACAGATCTCACAGAAGTGTCCGCCGTAAAAGACTGGTCGGTGCCGCAGGATAAGAGTCACGTGCGTGCCTTTATGGGCGTCGGCTCTTATTATTATCGTTTTGTTAAGAATTTTGCGGACATCGCAAAGCCACAACATAGACTTACAGAAAGCTTCTGGCTGTAGTGAAAACGATACATCATTTCAAGAAATATCTATAATGACGGAAGTTTCTAGTAAGAACGCAGAAAGCTTCTGGCTGTAGTGAAAACGTTACATCATTTCAAGAAATATCTATAAGGACGGAAGTTTCTAGTAAGAACGGACCATTCGGCATTGAAGTTGAAAAAGCTGCAGTTTAAAAACTTCGAAGGACAAATCACACGGTGGATCGAACAATTGCAAGAATTTGACTTCAAAATTGAACATCGAAGCGGTGGTTCCCAAATAAACGCCGCGCTGATGCGTTGTCACGCCGACTTGTGACAATGATCGTAAGCATTGCGAAAGACAAGAGGGAAAGGAACACTATACGAGTTATAAGAATAGATTCATGTAATGAAAGGTGGAGTAATGACGAAATGCGGAAATCGCAATAAGAAGATGACGACTGAAGCCAATTCTAGAATGGTTAGTAAATTATTCACCTCGTCCAAGTTGGAATGAAGTTGCTGGATTGAATTCCTCCAGTAAGATTTCGGCGATAAGGAATAGTTTGATACTTCAAGATGGCTTACTATGTGGTAAATAATGGGAGCGTGCGTCAAAAGATGGTACACACCTACAAATAATTGTACCCAAGGCAAGCAGTTTCGGAAATACTAAGAGCTTTTCATGATGGGGTTTCCGGCGGACATCATAGAGCTAGAAAAACTATTGAAAATACTAGAGTATTTTTACTGGTTACATCGCAAGGAAGATGTTCAAGAATGGTGCAGGAAATATGAACCATGTTTACTTTACGACTCCGCCCATATATTCGAATGACATTTTTATAGCATTTATCATGCTAACTTTTTAACTTCAAAATACATCGGAAAAAAGAAGCGTTCAAGTGGGACTGCTCAGTTGGAATACTCTTCCAACTGAGCTATTGAGCCACACCTGAATCACTTCAATCATCAATCATCTTCAGTCATCAAAAATCAATGTTTAAAAATGGTTGAAAAATTATTTATTGGTTCCAACAGTTCGTAAGAAAGTTGGAAGATGGCTCCACCGTCGTCCTTAAAGACGGATAAAAAGAGAAGGGAGTAAAGGCCGCGGGCTCAAGTCCCACTTCTTTTTCCCGATGTATTTCGAATTTAAAAATTAGCACAATAAATGGTATAAAAATTTCATTCAAATAAAATTTATTCATACACACTTTCAGCTCTTAACTATTTCTGCACTCGTACCGCCCTTCGATTGAGGACTGGGGCGGTTACGTATTATTTATTCATTATCCTATTCGGGACACCAAACAAAGGAAATATTTAGGCGATTGGCACACTGCAACGTTCGACGCGGCGTCGTTCGTCGACGCGCGTGGCGCGGGAGAGCTAGTATAGTCCGAGAGATATTAGAATTTTTTTGGTAGGTTTTGTAACGGAACGAAATCTGTCATCTGATGTAGTAGAAGTACATTCTTAATCACACAGATGGCGTTAATATAAATTATGTTTATTTATATGAGATATGAAGAAAAACCTTTTTGAATATAGAATTACGTGATAAATTATTACAATAATTTGGTTTTAAAGATTAATTAAACAAATAAGGACATTTATAAATCAGTTATTTATTTGAATATTCAAATGCCGTGTTTTATTAAACTTTAAGTTTTTGAACGAAATTCGTATGTGAAGGAAGTTCTGGTCGAATATCAGAGATATACGTTACATATTTAAGCAAAAATACTAAATGGCTAAGATTTTGTCGATATTAGTTATTGATCGCAGTTAATTTGAAAATAAATACAATAATTTTAAGTTATAGTTTGAACGATTTCTAGGAAGATAAATCCAAATTAGAATTATTTGTGGATATATTGATTTGACAATGATTTCAAACAGCGCTACGATTGGCTGGTTGGAATCGTACGATATTTTGTTTCGAGAAGTAGGGATCATTGCGGTTGGGGTGAGGATAGTTGAGGACAGGGAAAAGAATTAATCATTAATTGTTGGGAGCTGCTGGAGAGAGGTGGTCAGGAGTAGAAAGTCTGGTGGGTCATTTCGCGTTTTATAAATTGTGTTAAGAGGGTACTGGGAGGTTACTATGTTAAAATTCCGTTGTACATTAATTTTATTCGCGTTTGAAATTATTTGAGAATCTTAACGTAACTTCAAGTGTTGAGAATATATAAAACTCGCATCGTTTCATGCTGAGATAGGACACCATTTCTGTGATTGCGAAGTATGGGCTCAAGGGCTCATATGGAGTAGTTACTCACGCCTGGGAGAGTCTTCCCCGTGACTTCATGAAACAATGCAGGATGGGAACGGAGATTTGGAAATCTACCTGTCGAGTGGATTGTTAGGATTTTGAATATCGAATTGGGGTATTAGTGAATATTATATAAACCCGCCTTGATTTATGCTGAGATAGGACACCAATTCTGTGACTGCGAAGTATGGGCTGAAGGGCTCATATGGAGTAGTTACTCACGCTTGGGAGAGTCTTCCCCGTGACTTCATGAAACAAGGCAGGATGGGAATGGAGATTAGGGATTCTGAAGTGGGTAGAATCAGTAGATAACATACAAGCAGCAGTGATGGGGGGGTTTTAGCTAGGAGTCCCTTAGGAAAGCCAATCGAAGTGATCGGTCTTGGGTGGAACATCTAACGGTGCCAACGAAGCCCTTGTCCTCTGTCTAGCTAGGGAGCTGATCAAGTTAAGGCGAGCAGCTATTCGATTTTACCTGTCTCAGGGTCGAATAAAGCCTTCTGGGTATCGGTGACCAGTGGCCCGAAGTATCGGTGTCGTTGGAGCTGATAGCTCAGTCTTTATTTATATATTTATTTATACACACAATTATATATCTCGTTAGGGCTTTAGTTAACATCCCTGGCTTCGGCCGTTAACTAAGGCAAGCACACAGTCATAGGTCATACAAAATCAAGTCTGACTAGCTTGTTCCCTTACAGAATAGGAGTAGGTACATTACACACCACACGTTTAGAATTAACTAAAGGGAGGAGTTTATTGGGGTTAAAACACATATATAGTCTTTATAGGTAGAAGGAATAGGTACACATTCTTCTCGCGGTAATATAGGACGTCGGCTATGTAGGTAGAATCGAATTTGTATAGGTTTTTGATAGTCAGTTAATTGCGTTTAAGTTATGTGAACGGTTCTCATTATAATTATTGAGGTCGCTAGATGGCGCTGTCTGGTGAACACGTCTTAAATAGTGCTCCGTGATCTTGTAATTGTTTTAATTAATTTGTAAAGGCAAAGTCGACTGTAATCAATTTTAATCAGTGTTTGGTGGGCCAATACGACGGTGGACATGTTATTTTGTTATTTTGACTGATACTACAGTGACTTCTGGTAAAAATTCAACACTTTGGTAACGGTGTCTACGCCTGTGTCAATATTAAAATAACGAATAAATACCTATTACAGTGAAACGGACTTAAATAACATCGGTGAAGGAGTCGGATTTATGTGTTAAAACTGTGAAAGTGCTATAATTAGCAGTGGATTAATTTAGAACGGAAAAGTGTGGGTGCAAGATCTTGTTTACATTATTTTATTATTTTGCTTAACTACCCCATGATCAGCTGTGAGTCAGCTGACAAGTGACGCACTAGCGGCATCTGTTGACTCAACGCGGTATCGCTTCAAAGCTGAGTATTGACATCGTATAGATGACTAATTGCAGAGCTTGTGGTCGCTTTATGAAGGCAGATGGCGCTGTCTGTGCTACTTGCCCACACGTCTACCATTTACAATGTGTGGGTGTTAAGTCTGCTAAACAACCCAATTGGTCATGCCCGGAATGTTTAAAAAATAAACCCAGAGATAACCGAACGGATACACCCGTGAAAAATATATCAGACAAGACATTATCGCCTAAATCTTCAAATGCGACCGCCTCCGCTTGTACTGAGGGTGCATCTGTGGATTTGGCGCTTGAGTTACGGCTTTTTCGGGAGCAAATGGTACTAATACAGGAGGAACTAAAACTGCTTCGTCTGTTGCGCCAGGATGTACTAGAACTACGCGAAACCCTTAATAACAGCTCCTCGCGTCTCGATTCCCTGGAGGAGAGGGTCAACAAACTGGAGAGTAAGATTGAGACAAGCACTCCTGGGCACCTGGAGGGTATAGTGGAGGAGCTCAAGTCGGAGCTTAATGAGAGGGATCAACTGATGCTGGCCAATGATCTGGAGATTTCTAATCTACCGGAGAGCAATGGTGAAAGCCCTGTACACCTGGTCACTGTCATAGCCACCAAGCTGGGCGTAACCCTGGACGAGCGAGATATTGTCAGTGCAGAGAGGGCGGGACCAAGAATGGCGCGTGGTGGGGTCAGTGGGAATACGTCTTCTGGACGCCCACGCCCCCTAGTGGTGCGGCTGGCGCGCCGGGCAATGCGTGATGACCTGTTGCGAAACATGCGGGTGCGGCGTGCGGCGAATACAGCGGACTTCGGCCTCGGGGGACCACCCGTACCTTTCTATATAAACGAGCGTTTGACAAGATTCAACCGATCACTCTTATTTAGGGTGCGCGAGGCGCGTAGACAGATGAAGTGGAAATTTGTGTGGACCAAGAATGGGCGCATTCTTGTTAAACAAGATGAAGGCAAGCCCACTTTCAGTATAAGAAACGATGGTGACCTAAGTCGGGTTTTTGGCGTGGGTTCTGTTTGATCCTTCAGATATAGGACTCGTAACTATCAAATGTTACACGGGTTTCATTTCATTGTTATTGTACTCTTTTAAATTAATAGTTGTGTGTTAGATTATTATAGAAATATTATGTGCCGTGAATATGAACTCTTAATGCATAATCAATATTATCAACTTCGTAATGCTTAGCAGATTTTTCCGAGTCGGATTGTTTAATCCGGGTTCCTTGGGTAAAAACCATGATAACATTATAGGCGCAATTGAGCGTCACCTAGTGGACTTGTTAGCCATAAATGAGACTTGGTTAAAGCAGGGGGAGGAAGGGCGTGCGCCGTTTGTACCTGAGTATCGTTTACTACACATTCCTCGCCCGTCTGACATAGCAGATCGAGGGGGGGGGGGTAGGATTCTATCTAAGACGCGGTATGAATGTGAAGGTTTGCATCCACCCTGTGCACCCCGAAATCGAACAAATGTGGCTTCGGGTCAAAGTTAATAATAATAAAGTCATTGTGGGTACTGGCTACAAGCCACCCACAGGCCATGTACAGCGGTTTCTGGATGCAATGATGGACTCCATCGCTTCGTTTTCCGATTATGATTTTATAATTCTACTGGGTGATTTTAACATAGATTTACTAAGACCTGCGGAAGGTAATGTTAGACAGTTCAACACGTTTTTACAATGCACTGGGTTAACTCAGCATGTAAAGGTTGCTACTCACTTCACTGATCATAGTCAGACATTGATCGATGTGGTATGCACAAATGCTAACGTACGTAGTATATCCGTGGATTCTGTTGGCAAACCTAACGGACACGCCTTTATCGAGTGTGAATTTCTATTTCGTAAACCTAGAATCCCGCCAAAGGTTATTATGTATAGACCCTTGTGTGACATTGACTTGGCCAGGCTTAGTGAGGACGTTGGCTCTTTTAGATTTGGTCGTCTTCTGCACCTTGATGATGTTGATGATATTGTACAGGACTACACTCAGATAGTATGTTTTTTATTCGAACTGCACGCCCCTTTGTCAAGGAAAATTATAAGAGACCTACCGAATCCCTGGCTTACGAGCAATGTGAGATTCATGATGCGTCTTAGGGATGAAGCGTTAAATCGGGCTAGGAAGACTAAACTGGAATCACATAAATTGTACTACACTGAATTGAAGAAGCAAGTAAAATTAGCTATAAATAGTGAAAAAAAATCTTACTTTAGGTTACAAATAGATAATAATATTGGCAAGCCTAAGATATTATGGAAAAATATCAAAGACAATTTGAATCCTCATAAGTCTTTAGAGTTGCCCGCGCATCTAAATGACCCTAACAGGATCAATCAGCATTTCCTGAATGTTCCTGGAGACGCTAGCGTCTCATTGTCTGATCTTACCTTTTATGAGTTCAATAGATTTGGTGCGGCTTCCTTTGGATTGACACCTGTTGATCCTTCATTCATATTGAAAATAATAGCTGAGCTTCGATCTAATGCTGTGGGAATCGATGGGATATCGTTGAAGATGATAGTTATGATGATACCTGAAACCCTAGATGTAATTACCACTATTATAAATAGATCTATAGTTACTTCTAAATTTCCCACTAGTTGGAAAACTGCAATTATTAAGCCCATCCCTAAAAATAATAATGTTACTGATACTAAGGACCTGCGTCCAATAAGTATTTTGCCGTGCTTGTCCAAGATATTAGAGAAGGTCATCGCATCACAACTTAGGCATTACTTAGAATCACAAGACATTTTACCAGAGTTGCAGTCAGGATTTAGGAAAAATCGGGGTACTGCAACGGCTATTTTGGACGTTACAGACAACATACTTGCAGCTCAAGATCAGGGGAAGGCAACGGTTTTAGTCTTATTGGATTTCTCAAGGGCCTTCGATGGGTTGAATGTCTCACTTTTGCTTTCCAAATTGGCGTACTATGGATTTGACAGTAGCACTGTGCATTGGTTTCACTCTTACTTGAGTGGTAGGTCACAGTTTGTGGAAACTCAAAGCAGTGACGGATCTATTCTGCGGTCCAGTCTATCAGCCGTAAGCAGAGGTGTACCGCAAGGATCTGTGCTAGGGCCTTTACTGTTTATATTGTATAGTGCAGACATCGTTAGAGTTATAAAGCACTGTCAATTCCATATGTATGCGGACGATGTTCAGATTTACTACTCCTTTGAGACAGCTGGCTTTCAGGAAGCTATGGTGAAGATTAATGAGGATCTGACTAGCATTTGTCAATGGGCACGCCATAATACACTCGTATTAAACGGGAGCAAAACTAAATATTTAATCTTAGGCACGAAACATCAGGTTACACTTATCTCTCAACAAAATCCTAAATTATATGTTGACAATGTTATTATTGAGCGTGTACAGGAAGCTAGGAATTTGGGACTATTAATGGACGAGGGACTGAGGTTTGAGCACCATATTGCGGAATGTGTTAGGAATTGTTTCTACAGGTTGAAACTTCTTTATAAAATGCGGAGTTACCTCAGTGTTGAGTTACGTGAAAGGTTGGTTGACGCTCTAGTGTTATCCAAATTCAATTACCTGGATGTGGTATACGGGCCTAGACTGTTAGCGAAAACCTCTAACTTAATACAGAGAGTCCAAAATGCATGTGCACGTTTCTGTTACAATATTCCGCCCAGAAGCCATGTGACTCCATATCTTAATAGGTGGAACATACTGAAAATGAAGTATAGGAGGGAGTTACATCTAGCTACTGTTCTCTTTGGAATTGTGACGACAGGTAAACCCTTCCACCTTTACACTAAACTCAAATGGCTCAGTGAGGGCAGTAGATACAGAACTAGAGCGTCGCATCAAAATTTACACATACCTAAACATAAGACGGCTGCGTTTCAGGGTAGTTTCAAATATAAGGCTAGTAAAATTTGGAATAACATCCCTCCTCCTCTTAGGAGGCTCACAAACGTGCATAATTTTCGCCTTAAATTTAAAAATATATTACTAAATGAGCAGAAACGCAGCGGTTAACGGCTCATAAGCTGTGTATCTACTTGATGGTCCTGGGTGTATCGCATCGCGTCATTTCCCTTGTTGGCTAAATTTTTTCTTCAAATGTCTAATTTGAATGTGTGGAACCGGAATTTATTTAACTGACATAAACTGTTATGTATGACTTTGATTTATTTATGCTGTTAAATGAAATGTGATGATGATTTAAATGACGATTTAATGGTTTTGTTATGTATAATGTTTTATTTTATCTGATTTTTATTTATATTTCTTTTTCTGGTAATATTTTGTTTATATGATATTATTTTGTACTAGAGTACACACGAACAACAAAACGGGTGAACGATGTGCAACCGGACAGCAATCTAGCGCCGACGACGGCGGCAGTTGAACACCAGCGTTGCAGATAGTAATTATTATCTGTAACATTAGCTGAACTGCGGCCCTTTAGACACACACACACACTGACACATATAGAAGGCTTATTTGTGTAACGGAATATGGTCCTTTCTAGGATCAAGTATTCTTCATCCTAGTTGTCCTTTGTATTGTTTTGCATACTTGAATTGTTCTGTTGTGCTATTGTGAGTTGTTTTTGTAATTATTATTTTTTTGGTGGTGGATATACTCGTATTTTATTTCATTTTATGTTTAGAGCCATTGTTAGTGTGAGTGAGTGTTTAATAAATGTTATTTTCTTTCTTTCTTTCTTTCTATAATGAAGTTATTAGGCTATTATTTTGGTGTGAATGAATACTGGGGGATTTCGGGTTGGAATCCAGGCATTTAACAACGATTATCTAAAGTGTATCCTCAGTGTTGACTACCTTCATAATAAAATGTGAAATAGATCTTACATAATACCAGTTGAATGTGAAAGGCATGGTTATCGTTGTGACGAATATCAGAAGGTGGTTAAATACTCACCTATCTACATGTAATCTAGTAAGATTCAGTTAAGTCATTTGGCTATTGGATACCATAGACCGATTGATTATGAATGTCTTTATTCAATATATTATTTATATTACCAAATATAATACTTGGTGCATTTATTTGATTGAAATGGGTTGAATGGATATTAGTGGAGCATTCTCACGGTAGTTGAGAACCGTCCAATTATGGACCTATGTTCTATTGTCCGGTAACCTAGACGGAAGTTCTTGTATATGAATGTCTTCAATAGAAGATGTAATTTCTATATAAGTTTCAATCAGAAGTGTAGCAAGTGTAGACTACTGTATGAAATACCTATCTATTCTATATTGAAATCTACGGCTTCTAATGAGTTGGTCTTGATCGCAACTATCAGTATATTATACTATATGCACAGTGATGCCTGAACCTTTGTATTCAATTGAGCTTATTCGGTTGTAATAAGTGAAAGAAATTATCATTAACGAATATTAACATTCTTGTAATTGAATGTCACGATTTTGTATTTATATAATACAAGTGTAATCCAGTTATGGATTTGGGGTAAAGGGTTATACCGGCTGCCGCGGTATAACTTGAACAAAGTGGACTAGGCCAAGTGGCGTCTGCTATATTAATAAGGCAGAGGGGAGTTGATCTGTGTTGGTGCAACTCACTGTCATGGCGTATTGGAGGAGCCCTGACCTCGGGAGGGGCAAATAAAAATATTTGTGTATTATTACGGTTCGCTTCACTTACATACTCTGTTGCTTTGATCCTCGAAATAAGTCTTATTACGCTTACATTACGTCAATAGAAAGTTTATTCATTATCATATTCTAAATTTAAATTAGTAACCTAAAAATAGGTTAGCCTAGAAATTTAGGTAGGTAATCTTATTAACAGTTCATTACATTCTGTTTTCCAATTAATCACGATAGGTTATATGTTGCGATAATTAAGTAAATTAAGTAGGTACAGAATTATGTTAGGAAGGTGAATTTGATAAGTAGGGACTTAATTTAGGACAACAGCACAAGCTACCTCTATAGAACGAGGGGGACTACTGGATCATAATAAGAGTCCTAGTTCCCACTAGAACGATCATTAGCCAAACTAGTTACTAAGTAGGTAGGAATTCGGAAACGTTTGAGTATAAGTATGTTTTTATAATAAATCGGAAGTCGAAATAGGTAGGGGATGGTATAGGTTAGGGAGGGTGTCACAGTTTGTTTTGGTAGGTGTGTGAAGTAATCTAAAATTTTGAGAAAAGTAAAGTAAAGCCATCCGACCATTAGCTCGATAGCCCAGACTATATTAAGAACGCTAGAGATGAAAAGAAAATGATTAGAAGTGCAAGCTATTTTCGACTTATTGACATGTAACTAATTTTTTTTTTATATTCGTGATCAGCGTCATCTTTTAACGCGAAAAGAGACGTAACTAAGAAAATGCCATTTAGGTTGAAAGTCGCTTGCAGTCTCTGCGTGCTCCGATAACGAGCCAAAAGAGTGGTGTCGCCTCCAATACCCGATATTGGGCATCGATATTTAACTTCCTCCGATCTCGGATATCGGATATTGGATATCGGACGTCAGTTGATGTGAAAGCGCTATAAATTTGCCGTTAAATAGTAATGTTGCATTGCAATAATATTAATTTAAAATTCGTCTCAATTACCTACACAGAAATTTCTAACAGCTCTCGGACTAAAAATCCCTCGAAAAACACGAGCGTGATGACAGATTTCAGTGTGCCATACCGCGCGTTTTCTGCTTGTACGCGCGTATTCTGCGGCAACGCGCGTGATTGCGTTGTCAGTGTGTGGGACCCCGCGTTTTTCTATACAAAATGAGCTCCGTAGAGGCGATGAGCGCGACGCCGCGTCGACGCAACAACGCTCGACGCTGCGTCGCGCGTCGCAGTGTGCCAATCGTCATGATTCATTGTGACAGCACTCAATTTCATGAAATTGCAGTCAATTCTTGTTCACCTATTCACTCATAGATGGCTATTCACAATGTCTTTATTCTTTTATTATTTTTAAGCGTAGGAACACCAGCGTTTAAGGCCCTGTATTCCTGCAAAAGTAGGCATTTATAGCGATCCCGGCCGCTCGTAAAATATTACGCGCGAACGCAGTGACGATGAACTCGGCGATGACCCCGCCAGCGTCACAGTATAGAAATATGCAGTAGGAAAACTTGATTTGACTTAGGAAATTAAATGCAGTTTTTTTAACTTTATTTGTATGAGTTTGAGAACTGTTTGTTCTATGTGTTTAGTTGCTTGGGCGAAAAAAACTTACATTATAATAATAATAATGCTTGTAATTTTACAAACATTTGTTTGAATTAATGCTAACGGTTACTTTATATCATCGCACCGTTCATCGTCGACAGGGCAGTTAAATACCTAAAGTTAACGAGATTAACAACTTTTTCGTGCGGGAATCCCCTCGGATATCCCCCTGCCGGAGCCGGAAGAGGAGGTTATGTCGGACTCGAACCGACTTTTTAGTCGGTTCGAGTCCAACTGTGGGCACGCCGACTGTGGGTCGTGGTGCTAGTTTTTATGAAGTATTACTCCCCTGCCGGAGCCGGAAGGGGAGGTTATGTCGGACTCGAACCGAATTTTTAGTCGGTTCGAGTCCGACTGTGGGCACGCCGACTGTGGGTCGTGGTGCTAGGCCTGAGGTGAGGTTGTCATTGACATTCCCTCGCACCCCGGCTGACCCAAGGCCAGTAATTCTCCTGGGTCTGCTGGGGTGCGAGAGATATGCTTTCGGCAATCTCACCTCCGGCAACCAAGGACCCAAGACGGCGTGCGTTTTAGTCGGTTTGAGTCCGACATAACCGCCTCCACCGGCTCCGTGGGGGTGGTATCCGCGGGGATTTTGCGCACGATAAAAAAAGGCCAATAATTAAACTAACCTACCTAAATATTAAAATTATTCTATCCTAAACTAAAACTAAATTTATATTTATTTACATACACACAAATTATATACAATGTACGAATATTGTAGGTACTAGGTACCCCTGTACTGATATTAGATAAAATATGAATTATAGAAAATCGTAAGTAGCATATTCAGTAGTAATACTGATATTCTTATACTATGGCGCTATGAGCGTAATATTTAGGTATGATAATTTTTTAAATTACCAATCGGAGTTAGAAATTTAGTTTATGGCTTTGCACGACTTCTTTCGCTTGCGTTGTTTATTGCCCATATTGAATGACTTGCAACAATTTATTATAAATACGTAAAACCGATTGATTGGTGCACGAAACTGTCGCGCAAAAACTGACACAGGTCCTACTTCGGTAAGCGCCAGCGCGCGACTGGCGCAACTTTTCGGGCCTCAGCGGCGCGAGCACTCGCGAATTTAGTAGGTATTTAAATATAACTTTAAAAATTATTTCATAATATAGTCAAAATCTGCGAAAATGTCTAGACATATGTAGTGGCTTTAGTTTAGTACAAAAATTTTATAGAAAGCATAAGTAATTTAGTCATAATATTAAAAAAAAATAACGAAAAGGGGTAACTTTGGGATTTTTTTCTATCCAGTGAAGTTCATCAGATCTGGTAACTGAATGTGAATTTGACTAGACTGGATCCTTAACTAATATATATCTTTTTTTCGAAATTTAAAACGCTTTTTCCTATGATTCTAATGCTTTTAAAAAACTCAAAATGCGGCCTCTGCTGGATTACCTGGCCTTAATGTCAATTAGTGTCAACAATGCCATTATTGAGTTATCTACTCATCGCTTGATGGCGTTAGTTGTATTTTTGTCTCGATTAAACTGAAACACTAGCAAACGGCTGATGAAAAAATATATCTTTGTTTTTTCCCCATATAATTTTCTTGTCACTGTACATAAGTTAAAAGCTTTTCTCCGGGGTAAATAGTTCAAAGCTAAGCACTATTGTTTATTTATTTATTTGCAGTATTAAAACAGCTAAGATATGAGTCACTGTAACACATAAATATTGGTTTATATCCACTGGTATTGCTCACAGGTACGTATCATAATAGGTATATAAGTTCAAAATACATTATGGTTGGAATATGTATATAAAGTTACAATACCGAAAATCAAAATATATAATGAATCAAAATAATATATAAAGTTATTTGACATAAGTTCTAAGTTTCAATGCTATAATGGTCGAAATATATAACAAACACAATGCATAATGGTTCCTAGGGCTACGTTTTATAATATGATTTCAGAATACAATGGTTGGAATAGTTTACTTGTGTTTACTAATGAAAAGCATAAAATATAAGCTGAGTAAGAATGGACCGTTACACTGGGGAAGTACCTGCTCGGGAAAATTTACCTGCTTTTTGCGTTAGCGTCCCTGCCACAAAAACTTCCGCAGCGCCACTGTTTAATGTGCTGAAATAAAGACTGAATTAATCTTTTTTGCGATTAGTACTTGTAGTAGTAATTTTTTTTACTTCTACTATCGTGGCGATGCGCCTCGGCCCTTAAATTATCTTCTCCCAGTGTGCTGCAACCTGTATGGCATTCTCGGAGGCGCACATAAGGCCCTGCGGTGTAGGTACATGTGTATGGGCATTTAACACATGTCAACAGATGGGCCATTGTCTGTGGCGTAACTCCACATTCACATCGCAGGTCCGCCCCTTCCGAGAACCCCCATCTGGCCCGGCATTCCTTGCTTCGGCCAACCCGAGTCCGGAGTCTGTTTAAAGACTTCCATCTGGTCCAGGGCAGATCATGTCCAGGCAGGCGGGACGAAAGGGGTTGGTAGTGGACCCTGTACTCTCCAGTGTTCGGTTCTGGCTTGAGAGGTGTGTCACCGACAATTGGGCCAACGCATGCTCAGAAACTCCTGCGGCTTTTCAGCCTTAGTGGCACTTGAGGGTGACCACTAAGGGGGTGTCGCCGGTCTGACTCCAGCTTGCCCCTCTCCATGGACGACGCCACGCATCTTCGGATATTGGGGGGTGCGATGCCAGCCAGTGGATATAGCAGCCCTACCGGGGTCGGCTTGAGGCAGCCAGTTATTATTCGGCAGGTTTCATTTAGAGCTACATCCACTAGGCCAGCATGGTTGGATCGGCACCATACGGGGCAAGCGTATTCCCCCGCAGAATAACACAGTGCCAAACCCGTTGTTCGCAGCAGTTTTTTTACTTAAAATTCTAGTTACATGATTAATGAATTTTAATAATATACTTAATACATGTATTTAGAACATGCAGTTGTATTATTATGACCCATCTTTCAGTTCCAGCCGCTTGACGGCAATAGGCTTGCCCCCAATTACATGGGACCGAAAAACAATTGGTGTGTGGCGATACCACATGTACCCAGCGCCATCTAGCGACAGCAAGCCGAACTACTACGCCACTACTACGTCACTACCAATCCTGCATCGCGAAAGTGAAGTTCGAGCGCTGGTACAACATATATATAACATCCCAACGACAATCGTTGGGCCGCGGCCCGCCAGGCGTGATCACCTTGCCTGGTCGGAGGATCCTCCCTTTGTGTTGGAGGAACATCACACCTCGTTCCTCCACAGTGGTGACCCCGACGTGATCTAATCACGTAACCTTCGCTGTGCATATCAGCAACTTCCTCATCGTCACATCCTTATTCCCTTCTTCCGCATGAGCGGTAATCAAGTCTTCGCCATCCAGCACTTTCGGCCCTTACAAGGATGCCATAGCATGCAGCGACCGCTGCAGCCTGGTTACCCTTCGGCCACGCCTGCATCCACGCCTGCATCTAAGGCATTCGCCCCACTACACGGGAGACTTACCTCGCTTCATAGAGGATTCACCCCGTCACTACCGAGGACTACTCACCTCAACTCATCGAGGGCTACTCACCTGAACTCACCGAGGGCTACTCACCTCGACTCACCGAGGGCTACTCAACTCGACTCACCGAGGGCTACTCACCTCAACTCACCGAGGATTCGCCTCGCCTCACTGGCGGCTCGCCGAGCATTCATCTCGACGCTTCAAGCCCCAACTCACTGGGCGTTTCAACGCAGGACCGCAAGCACCGCAGCACCGCACTTGCCCCTCTTCTTCGGGACCAGCGGTTATCCCGACTCACTGGGACTAGCGAGGATGACTGTTCCGCCAAATGGAATACGCGGCGTCCAGCTCCGACGAAACGGAACTACTCAAGACTGGCATTGGCACGCTCCTCAAGAGAGCTAAGACAGCTGACTCATCGCAATCAACCTCCGGTCTTGGAGGGGAGTGATGTGGCGATACCACATGTACCCAGCGCCATCTAGCGACAGCAAGCCGAACTACTACGCCACTACTACGTCACTACGAATCCTGCATCGCGAAAGTGAAGTTCGAGCGCTGGTACAACATATATATAACATCCCAACGACAATCGTTGGGCCGCGGCCCGCCAGGCGTGATCACCTTGCCTGGTCGGAGGATCCTCCCTTTGTGTTGGAGGAACATCACACCTCGTTCCTCCACAGGTGAAATGTGGGTGTTAATACACCTCTGCCTATCCCTTCGGAGGTTTACAGGCGTGGGTTCAACTGCGTCATTCCATAACTCCGTGAAGCGACTGTCACCTCCACAACCCGTTAGCCACAAAATATTATTTTTTTAAATATCAATTTACTAGCTTATGCCCGCGGCTCCGTCCGCGTGGATGTCGGTTATGACAACCAAACATAGTCTATGTCCTTTCTCTAATCTACCCCTATGCCAAATTTCATCAAAATCGGTTCACTGGTTTAGGTGTGAAAGCGTAACATACAGACAGAGTTACTTTCGCATTTAAACTCGTAATATTAGTATGGAAGTATGGATGTGCACAGTTTTGTAGGTTATAATATCTAGGGCTCAGCATCGCAAATCAAAACGGAGAGACATCAAATGATATACAGCGGTTAGTAATTATACAACTATCTGGGGCGAATCCGTTAAATACCGCGTTCAATTGAACTCGGTCACGCTGTGATGTGTTCTGCAAAATCTCCGGCGATCCGGGGTACTTCCGTATGATTCCCTGCCAACTATTCCAAATATTTCCCTTGTTTAGGAAATGTTAGTCACGTTGGTCGGCGTTCAGTTTATTTTATTAGCAAGCGACTTTTAGGTAGGTATAGCAGGGCTTATCAAACTTCTTTTTTACTAAATTGTAGATTGTAGGCCCATATATTTAGGCTCATAGAATTTATGGATGTACGGGATGCCACCAAGATCCTTTTTTACGTACGGTGGGAGAGGTTATGCCGGAAAAAAAAAGAAAATGCCCACTGAGTTTCTTGCCAGCGTCTTCTCAGGACTGGGCCCCGTTTTGAACCTGTGGTCCATTTGCTAAACTACTTTTATTATTTCTATTTATATTGGCGTTTTGTAGATTTGTTCCACATTGGCCCCATTTGTTCGTCCTACATTCCACAGAATTCTTCTTTTGCCCCATATTAAATTTGATTCACGTTTCGTCCTACTTCATAGTACCAACCAAAGTATGGTTAGCAAAGCAAATTTAAATGTGTTATAATAATATTATTATGAAAGGCCTGTTGGTGCATTGGTTAGATATGCAAACGTACAGCTAGGCCAAAGTGTGTGGTTTCGGTTTCCATTCAAGACAAATCTTAAATAAGTTAAGGTAAGGCGGTTATTTTGTTGTCTGGGTGGAATTGATTATGATATGTTATGCAGGAAGATGATATGATATGCAGGAAGTTAGAAATGTATAAGTATCTTTGTGAATTTTCTAAATACCATATTTTAATCATAATATTTATCATAGTTTTCCACCTATGTTTCTCCAATACCAAGTATGAATCCGCGGCCATCACAAAGCCTACCATAGTACCTTACCTAGTTTGTGATGAGAAATCTGTATGTAAGTAGTTCCCATTGTTCCCAATTACATTGAAACAAGCTACTAGTAAACATTGTCCTACTCATAGTTCTAGCCTAGTTTATTCTTCTTTCCTCGTGCAAGCTATTCTACTCTGGAATGCCCTTCCTTTCGAAATCAGGATGGCCACCTTTCAAGTATAAAGTAAGTCAGCTCTACAGTAACTCTTGGTGGCAATAGTGGGTAAAACTACAATATTATATTTCAACATTGTTACACTAGCTCCGCCCGCAACTAAACATACCTATGTCCTTTCTCATGGTCATATCTACCCTTATACCAAATGTCATCAAAATCGGTTCTGTTGTTTAAGCGTGAAAGTGTAACATACATACAGACAGACACACAGACAGACAGAGTTACTTTCGCATTTATATTATTAGTATGGATGGATAAATGGTGTAAGTAGTAGTATATTATATAGGTATGTATTATTATATATAGTATAGGAATATACTCGTATATGCAAGTGTATAGGTATGTATAGATTTCTTATGTATTATGATGTGTATGTTTATTGTATGTATTATTACATTATAGTAAATAGTTATTTACCCGACTGCCGAAGGAAGGAGGGTAATGTTTTTCGAGACTAGGTATGTTTTTTTTATACAGGACACGTCAATTTGACTTCACCTCGCCTGATGTTAAACTAAAGGCAAAAAAAAATATATGTATGTAATGTATGTATGTATATGTATGTCCATTTATTTGGCACGGCCTACAGCCTGAACGGCTTGACGGATTTGGACATGTGAGGTGTCGTTTGATTCGCCGTGATTGTGTGAGTGATAACATGTATATTAAAATTTCTAGAAAATTAAAATGGCGGATTTTTGGCGTGAAAACGTAGGTTGTCCATTTTTTTTACTCCAACTTATCGAATAGGGTATCAAAATGAAGGAAATTAGAAGGAGATTACAAAAAGATATACATGTCTTAACATGACTAAAAAGTATAAAATAAAACAAATGATTAAAAAATAAATACACACAACTGCCACTGAAAAGCTCGAAATAAGTTTGATAGCAGGCGGTACCCATTAATTTTCTTTCGGTTTATGATTGGCAAATGGGTACCGCCTGCTATAAAAGTTATTTTGATCTTTTCAGTGGCAGTCGGGTTTTATTTTTTAATTTTCTGTCTGCACCTACCTCAAAGTATCTCTGCATCACCCTAAGGTTGACGGTTAGATAATGCCTTTAGCATTAAGTACGCCTTTGTACAAATTTATGTGCATAAAGTTTAAAATAAATAAATAAATTAAATAATCATTTCTCCTGCATAGGTGATAAAAATAAAACCACTTCATCAATCATATTTTTTTTAATAACATATAAATTTCTTGATTATAAATCACAATCAAAATCACAGAACGTTTACTAAATAATCTCTTAATTATAAATCACAATTTGAATCACAGAAGGTTTAATAAGTAATTAAGTAGTATAGTTTTTAAAAACGGTGCAAAATCAACAGTATATACCTATAATAATTACAATAATTACTTATGTATTTCAAACGTAAAGTATTGTAGTAAACAAATTAACTTAATAATCAAATTGGGACCATTTATGATTTACTATTTGTACATTTGTTTCCTAATAGTTACTTAATTCTAAAATACAATATAAAAATAAAATATTCACAAAAATAAACTTAAAAAACGAAAGGACAATTTTTTTCTAAGCAATGACCCAAAGATATTGTGCCATTAACCATTGATAATATGGAGTCATTAATAATTTTATCTGTTTCAATACCGTCTAAACGACGAGCCTTACCTTGGCAATGGAATCGAGCTAAACAAAGATCAGCATCACTTTTAATTACTTTTAAAAAACTTATTATATTTAGTTTTCCCGACACGATGTTTTTCTGTTTAGTTTCGCGTTAGATCCTTCTACTGGATTGTTGGTTCTATAAATATCCTCAAAAAAATCCCATTTTCCTTTCATGTAGTTATTATCAAGCCAGGATGAAATAAAGTAATCATTAAACTTGTCAATGTTGTCGTTTTTAGGGCAATCTTCCATAATATACAACCATCCGTCAGATTTATACTGTGCTGGTAACAAAGCCAGTGCGGAACATAGGGCAATATGCTTTCTATAAATCCTTTTTTTTTGTCAAGTTTAATTCTTTGGCTTTCTTCCATAATGACTGCGTAAAGTGAAAATAGCAACCTTTACTAATTATATTTGTGAATAAAGTCTTTATTCCATTAATAGCTGTTTTTTCATAGTCCGATCTAAACGAAATAGGATTCCAATCAAGAATTTGTGCTTTAATTAGTGCAAACATAGTTTCATATGTCGTTTCCTTTTTACCCGACTACGGCGAAGCCAAAAGGAGGGTTATGATTTTGACAGGCTATGTATGTATGTATGTATGTATGTATGTTCATTTGTTCCCTCATAGCTCCTCAACTACTTATTAGTACGAACTGGACAAATGAGGTATCGTTACAAGCAGCTTGATCGTCCGATGGTTATAGGCTATATGAGGTGTCACTCAATCTTGTGTGGCGCCCTCTAGCGCTCATAAGGTACGGTGTTAAAAAATAAATTTGAGATAAATTTGCCGTGTTTGGTATCAAATGAAAGAACTCAGTAAGCACATTTCTAATAATATGTATAAATTATTATCTTTACCTTACCCCAAAATAATCTAAATAAAAAATAAAGTTTAAAACTAATCCCAACTAACGAAAAATCACGCTCTAAAACGTAATAAACAAGAAAATATCAAGGATAGCCGTGGTCGTATGCCCTTACTCTAAAAAAAACAATATATTCTAGGGAAAAGTGGCATACGACCAGGGCAATCCTTGATATTTTCTTGTTTATTACGTTTTAGAGCGTGATTTTTCGTTAGTCGGGTTTTAGTTTTAAACTTTATTTTTTATTATCCATTAATAAAATGTAAATTAATGGCACAATATTAATTTTCTCCGGAGTACTACCAAGGTCTCCATGAATTATGTATAATTGTTTGAAAGGTTTAACAACGCATTTAAAAGTACCGTCTCCTAGGTAATGATCTATATTTTGGACACAGCTTCTGATTTCTTTATGAGCAAATGCCAATATTCTTGATTTTTTATACCCGTAGTCGAAAAGTAAAAAATCTTTATAGGTATCTGGTATTTGAACTTCAGACGCTGTTTTAAACGTTGACTTTTTAATATTTTGTGACTTATTTCTCGCATTGTACAGACTTGTCTTGATTTTAGAAAATTCAGGTAAAGCTTCAACCAAATTTGTACCTTTATTCTTCAGCCTTATTAAACTTTCATTATAAATAGATGTAATAGGTTTGCCATCTGCAGACGTAGCTTCTTGCTTACAACGAAACAACTCTTCTTTTATTTCGTTGCTCGCCACATTGGGTTTGCAAATATTGTGTGGCAATACTTTACTCACTTGATTGTTGATACTAGTAATTAGTTCACCTTTACACTTTCTATTCACACATCTCCATGAAACTGTACCATTTTTATTATTTCGCCTTTTTGCGTGTTGATATCCATCGAACAGAAGAATTGGCTCGCCTCGCTTTGATTTTATAAACGACAAATTTATTTGGGACGTAGATGGTAAACAGCTTTCTTCTTGTATCGTTCTCTCCATTCTTACTCCTAATACTCGTATCTAGAATAAGATAATCAACGTTAAAATAGCTAACGCTTTCATAATAGATTGCATTTAATTACGTACCTATAGCAAGGGTTAAAAATATTAAGATTTTTAACAAGTTTCAACTGTTCGTAAGAATATTGGTAGATGGCTCCACCGTCGTCCTTAAAGACGGTCAAAAGAGATGGAAAATTTGAAATGATTCAGGTGTGGCTCAGCTCAATAGCTCAGTTGGAAGAGCATTCCCCCTGTAAGGGAAAGGTCGTGAGTTCAAGTCTCACTTGAGCATTTCATTTTTTCCGATGTTTTTCGAACTTAAAAGTTTGCATAATAAATGCTATAAAAAAATCATAAAAAAAAGGTATCAACTGATTAAATGGTATTAAAGGCGTAACTCGTTTTCAAATAATAACCGTGTTTATTTCCAGTTTTTTTTTAATATTTCATAATAATCCGAATAAAAATAAGATAATTATTCAATTAACTTTTTAGAATGTGGGTTTTGAAAGGTAAGTATGACAAATTCATTTATTATAATATACTTTTGTAATTTGTCAGTTGAAAGCATTTCTGTTAATTTAATAACTTACAAAAATATGCTTTAGATACAAAGTACTTTCGAAACACTCTAAAACTTATATATAAAAATCGTGGTTTTCATTCAAAGGACAATTTGCCAATAAATACGCTTACGTTTTTAAAAAAGAATATACGCTCTTAAACATTTAAATATTTTTTATAATTAAATGTTTAATTTTAATAATTGCGACTTACCGTATTCAACTCCTTAAAGCACCCTCCTGCACTTTAACTACTTTATAGATCACAACACAGATCACAGAAAATAGCGAATGAGTAATATTCATATTGCTCACATATTGCAATGTCTAGTTACCCGGCCATCTCTCCTACTGATAAGATAATCCTTCCTGATTGGTCGGCCATTTCGTCGGCCTTGAAAAATGGGTTTGCAAAATCCGATCTATTGTCTAAGTTTTTACCTGCTCATAAGTTTGAAAAAACTGTGCCAAAAATATGAATTAATAATTTTTGTTTGATAACTTTGCAGTCTGTCTGTACCAAAATTGTATTAATATGCACACAAAAAAAAATCGAGGCGAATAAGGAAAGGAAAATAGGGCGAAACAAGAATAAAATATTAAATTCAAAATAAATATTACATTCGGGGCGAAAAAGGAATAAAATGTGGGGCGAATACGGATTTTTTTATGTGGGGCAAAACTTCGCGAGGCGAACGCGGAACAAATCGTTTTGTAACTGCCAATTTGATGGTCTATGCAGAATAAATTATTATTGACTTTTGACTTTTTTTACTCGAACCGACCAAAACGCACTCTGGCGAAGTGCAAAGCCAAAGGTGAGGTTGTTGGACATATCCACCCAGGTTGCCACCAAGATCCTCGGAGTCTTAAAGCCAACCATCATGACTAACAAGGTCTACGGTTTCCCCTCGGGCTTGGGAGGTAAGACAGAAGTAGCTTTTATAAAAGCCTACATAAGTCTAAGCAAAAGAACGAATAGTATAGCTCAGGTACCTGTAACTAAAAATTTCACTACCAGTAGGTATCGATTTCAAATCCTCATGTAAGTAAGTAGCCTAACACCAGGAAACCAAAAAATATTTGCTCATAAATCAAACCATAAAACCCGTAACGGATAAGTATTCAGATTTCCTACCGCCCAAATAAGCAACATAAACATACCGACATTTCCATCTTTACGATTTCAGTATCCCACTTTTAATTTTCATTTCATTTATTTATTAGCATTCACAACATACAGTTTCAATAATTAGAAAGCAAACCATAAGCTACTTGAGCTTGTCTGGAATGCTGTACCTTTCTTATAGGTATACAATAACTAAATACCTATACAATAATATTATAGTGCAGCGAACATTTTAGCATAGTTAAATAAAACGATATAATACTGATATTATGAAGCAACCGATAAAGATTCACAACTACCCACAGATTTAGGCACTCATACGCAGGTACACGGGCATATAACATTATGCCGCGTCCGCACGCTTGCCAAACCTAATGAAGCCTAATGCTGGGTTTACACGCTTGCCAAGCCTTGGCAAGTCTCGACAATCACAAGCGTGTAAAGAAGGCGTTTGGCTTGGCTTGCGTTAGCTTGTCGGCGCTTGCTTCCGATCCAGTCGAGTGTCGGTTTTTTGACGCAGATCAAAGGGCATTTGCGGCAAACGTTTGCTACGCATTTACACGTTGGTCCGCGTTTAGTAGCCATTGTGTTCTCGTGGCGACAACACGCATGCATGCTCGTGCTAAAAAAATAAAAACCGGCCAAGTGCGAGTCGGACTCGCCCATAAAGGGTTCCGCAGCATTAAGTAATATAATATAAAAATTCTTGTAGTTCATTAAATGTTTTGTTTTTAGAATTTTTTGAGTTAATTGAATGAGCCTAGTGGTATGGGTAATGGACAGCTGAGACGAGGTCTCGGGTTCGATCCCAGGTTTACCATCTCACACACCAATGACTTTTCGATGCTTTTCGAAGTTATGGTGTATTTATCGCAGGTTTATAAGTGCCCGGTTAATGGCAATAGGCTCGCCATCTATTACATTGGGACCTAAACATAAACTGGCGAAATGTGTGTGCTAGCACCTCTGCCCACCCCATCGGGGAATACAGGTGTGAGTTTATGTTTATGTTATGTTAAATTGAATGAAAGGCGAAAATTGCGGTTTATGATGTATTAAAAAAACTACTTACTAGATCTCGTTCAAACCAATTTTCGTTGGAAGTTTGCATAGCAATGTATACCATTAGAAAAAAACAATGTTAGAAACCTCAATAGCATTTTTGAAGACCTATCTATAAATACCCCACACGTATGGGGTTAATGAAAAAAAATTTTTTTGTACGGACGGACAGACAGACAGACATGATGAATCTATAAGGGTTCCGTTTTTGCCATTTGGCTACGGAACCCTAAAAACGAGGTCTGGTCGAATGAGAAGAGTCTTTCGTTTCTGGAGAAAGATGCAAATCATAAAGATAAGAAGAAACAAGCAGATGCATGGATTCGTCTTGTTGAACTTATCGGAAGGCCAGTGAAGCATTTAAAAATTAAAAAAGTACTTTTCGCTAGCACTTTCCTTTTTTTGTTTCACTTTGCTTGCATTTCAAATCAAAGTACGTTAAACCAAATGCAATTGCCGTGACAAGTTCGGTGTCCGCCATGCTTGGAGGTAGGTTGCAGACTGATCCATTTACAAGCGTGTAAACGCTTTCCAAACGCCAAACGAGATTTGTGATGCCTTGGGGCTGTTTGCCGTTTGCCAAGGCATGGCAAGCGTGTAAAGCAAGCATGTCCAAGCATGGCGGACACCGAACTTGTCACGGCAATTGCATTTGGTTTAACGTACTTTTATTTGAAATGCAAGCAAAGTGAAACAAAAAAAAAGGAAAGTGCTAGCGAAAAGTACTTTTTTAATTTTAAAATGCTTCACTGGCCTTCCGATAAGTTCAACAAGACGAATCCATGCATCTGCTTGTTTCTTCTTATCTTTATGATTTGCATCTTTCTCCAGAAACGAAAGACTCTTCTCATTCGACCAGACCTCATTTTTAGGGTTCCGTAGCCAAATGGCAAAAACGGAACCCTTATAGATTCATCATGTCTGTCTGTCTGTCTGTCCGTCCGTACAAAAAAACAATTTTTTCATTAAACCCATACGTGTGGGGTATTTATAGATAGGTCTGCAAACGTTTGCCGCAAACGCCCTTTGATCTGCGTCAAAAAACCGACACTCGACTGGATCGGAAGCAAGCGCCGACAAGCTAACGCAAGCCAAGCCAAACGCCTTCTTTATTATGCCGGGTTTACACGCTTGCCAAGCCTTGGCAAGTCTCGACAATCACAAGCGTGTAAAGAAGGCGTTTGGCTTGGCTTGCGTGAGCTTGTCGGCGCTTGCCGACAAGCTCACGCAAGCCTATAATTTATTAAGTTTGCTCATGCTAAAAAAATAAAAACCGGCCAAGTGCGAGTCGGACTCGCCCATAAAGGGTTCCGCAGCATTAAGTAATATAATATAAAAATTCTTGTAGTTCATTAAATGTTTTGTTTTTAGAATTTTTTGAGTTAATTGAATGAGCCTAGTGGTATGGTTATTGGACTGCTGAGACGAGGTCTCGAGTTCGATCCCAGGTTTACCATCTCACACACCAATGACTTTTCGATGGTTTTCGAAATTATGTGTGTATTTATCGCAGGTATATAAGTGCCCGGTTAATGGCAATAGGCTCGCCATCTATTACATTGGGACCTAAACATAATTGGCGAAATGTGTGTGCTAGCACCTCTGCCTACCCCTTCGGGGAATACAGGCGTGAGTTTATGTTTATGTTATGTTAAATTGAATGAAAGGCGAAAATTGCGGTTTATGACGTATTAAAAAAACTACTTACTAGATCTCGTTCAAACCAATTTTCGTTGGAAGTTTGCATAGCAATGTATACCATTAGAAAAAAACCATGTTAGAAACCTCAATAGCATTTTTGAAGACCTATCTATAAATACCCCACACGCATGGGTTTAATGAAAAAAAATTTTTTGACTTTCAGTTCTAAGTATGGGGACCCCCAAAATTGATTGCTTTTTTTCAAATTTTGTATGAAATTCCTAATGCAGTTCACAGAATATATCTACGTACCAAGTTTCAACAGAATAGGCCTTATAGTTTCAGAGAAAAGTGGCTGTACGGACGGACAGACAGACATACAGACATGATGAATCTATAAGGGTTCTGTTTTTGCCATTTGGCTATGGAACCCTAAAAATGAGTGGCTGGTCGAATGAGGAGAGTCTTTCGTTTCTGGAGAAAGATGCAAATCATAGGTAAAAATAAGAAGAAACAAGCAGATGCATGGATTCGTCTTGTTAAACTTATCGGAAGGCCAGTGAAGCATTTAAAAATTAAAAAAGTACTTTTCGCTAGCACTTTCCTTTTGCTTGCATTTCAAATAAAAGTACGTTAAACCAAATGCAATTGCCGTGACAAGTTCAGTGTCTGCTATGCTTGGAGGTAGGTTGCAGACTGATCCATTCACAAGCGTGTAAACGCTTTCCAAACGCCAAACGAGATTTGTGATGCCTTGGGGCTGTTTGCCGTTTGCCAAGGCTTGGCAAGCGTGTAAACCCGGCATTATGCTGGGTTTACACGCTTGCCAAGCCTTGGCAAGTCTCGACAACCACAAGCGTGTAAAGTAGGCGTTTGGCTTGGCTTGCGTGAGCTTGTCGGCGCTTGCTTGCGATCCAGTCGAGTGTCGGTAACGCAGATCAAAGGGCGTTTGCGGCAAACGCTTGCGATGCATTTACACGTTGGTCCGCGTTTAGTAGCCATTGTGTTCTCGTGGCGACAACACGCATGCATGCTCGTGCTAAAAAAATGAAAACCGGCCAAGTGCGAGTCGGACTCGCCCATAAAGGGTTCCGCAGCATTAAGTAATATAATATAAAAATTCTTGTAGTTCATTAAATGTTTTGTTTTTAGAATTTTTTGAGTTAATTGAATGAGCCTAGTGGTATGGGTAATGGACTGCTGAGACGAGGTCTCGGGTTCGACCCCAGGTTTACCATCTCACACACCAATGACTTTTCGATGCTTTTCGAAGTTATGGTGTATTTATCGCAGGTTTATAAGTGCCCGGTTAATGGCAATAGGCTCGCCATCTATTACATTGGGACCTAAACATAAACTGGCGAAATGTGTGTGCTAGCACCTCTGCCCACCCCTTCGGGGAATACAGGTGTGAGTTTATGTTTATGTTATGTTAAATTGAATGAAATGCGAAAATTGCGGTTTATGATGTATTAAAAAAACTACTTACTAGATCTCGTTCAAACCAATTTTCGTTGGAAGTTTGTATAGCAATGTATACCATTAGAAAAAAACAATGTTAGAAACCTCAATAGCATTTTTGAAGACCTATCTATAAATAACCCACACGTATGGGTTTAATGAAAAATTTTTTTTTTTGTACGGACGGACAGACAGACATGATGAATCTATAAGGGTTCCGTTTTTGCCATTTGGCTACGGAACCCTAAAAACGAGGTCTGGTCGAATGAGGAGAGTCTTTCGTTTCTGGAGAAAGATGCAAATCATAAAGATAAGAAGAAACAAGCAGATGCATGGATTCGTCTTGTTGAACTTATCGGAAGGCCAGTGAAGCATTTAAAAATTAAAAAAGTACTTTTCGCTAGCACTTTCGTTTTTTTTGTTTCATTTTGCTTGCATTTCAAATAAAAGTACGTTAAACCAAATGCAATTGCCGTGACAAGTTCGGTGTCCGCCATGCTTGGAGGTAGGTTGCAGACTGATCCATTTACAAGCGTGTAAACGCTTTCCAAACGCCAAACGAAATTTGTGATGCCTTGGGGCTGTTTGCCGTTTGCCAAGGCTTGGCAAGCGTGTAAACCTGGCATTACACGCTTGTGATTGTGGAGACTTGCCAAGGCTTGGCAAGCGTGTAAACCCGGCAACACGTTTGCGTGCACTCAGTCTCGTCTGTGTACTGGCGGCGCACAGACGTATGGGTCGTCTTGAGTACAAATCTGGACTGTCAGTGAAAAGTGATTTATCTCGAAAATCATAGTTTTGAGAAAATCCAGTTTGAAGTTTTAAAAAATTGTCACTCATTTTACAGTGAATTAAAATAAAAACATGCTACTGCTATTAATAGACACAATAATAGCGAAGGTTTTTATGGCCGAATTTGAGGATTTCTATGTATAGTTTTTTTATAATTTATGAAAATATACAGTTATATCAATAAACACATCAAACATTTATTAAACAATTTCGTGACTATTAATACAAATTAACTTGATTTACTTTACACATTGTCTATAGGTTTCGTGACAAATGGTACAATTTTTTTTCATTCTATTGTTGTGCTCTATACAAATGAAAAAATAGAAAGTATTGAAATAAATATTATTCATTTAAGTAATAGTGAGTTGTATTGAGCGTTTAATTATAAATTTGTTAGAAAACACACATTCATATCATTAGACACCTCTAGAGTTTATAAAAATATGATGTGTACTTTGATACAAAGTACGGTTAAGATGATACAACTGAACATATCAACGTGTATATTGATATTACTTAAGTATATAGGTAGTACTACTAGTGAAATAATAGGCACAAGGTTCCGGGAACGAGGAACTTATGTTCTATGTCACCCAGTTGCGTAGAATCGTTGACAGCTACTAGTAATGATGTACAATCAATCAATTAGCTAATCAATTAATCAATTTTCAGGTTGTCAGTCCATCTGGCTAGGGGGTATCCTACCTTGCGTTTGCTTTCTCTCGGTCTCCACTTTGGGACTCGTCTGCTTCAACGGCCATCGGTCCTTCGACAGATGTGGCCAACCCATTGCCACTTGAGCTTGCTTATTCTGCGAGCTATGTCGGTAACTTTGGTTCTGTGTCGGATGACCTCATTTCGAATTCTATCCTTCAAAGAAACTCCGAGCATAGCTCGCTCCATAGCCCGCTGCGCGACTTTTAGGTTATAGACTAGCCCTACCGTCAGTGTCCACGTTTCGGCATCGTAAGTCATAACAGGTAGGACGCACTGGTCAAAGACTTTTGTTTTCAGGCATTGCGGTAGGGGAGAAGAGAAGACTCGACGTAGTTTGCGAAATGCTGCCCAACGAAGTTCGATCATTCTGGCTAGTTCTTTCTTGAAGTTGTTTTTACCGAGCTGGATTACCTGGCCCAGGTATACATATTTTTGCACAACTTCGTGCGTCACCCCTTCTATGGCAATCGGTTTCAGTGCAACATGTTCGTTGAAAATTATCTTGGTTCTATCCAAGTGTACACCGAAGGCCGGCGCGTCGAGAAAATCATACAAACATGGCACAAATCGCTTCTTTCCAAGCTACCAGCCTTTGGCCTGCCTCCTGGACTGTGCAAATGGGTTGTAAGCTTACTGCAGGGGCACCTTTATGACGGACGTGCTTCGGAGTTCTTGCAGGTAAATGCTGGCTTGCCGCAGGGTTCTATCTTATCTCCCACTCTCTTTCTTCTGCATATCAATGACATGCTTTCTAACGGTAGCATTCATTGCTATGCAGACGACAGCACCTTTACACGGGAGTTATCACGCACATACTGCGGCCAAGCCGTCTGATATCGCGGAAAAAAGGCAGCTGCTTGTCACTGAGCTGGACCGGATCCTAAACCACATTTCTCAATGGGGCGTTGAGAACCTGGTCGACTTCAATGGCAAGAAGACGCAGGCATGTGTGTTTACAGCAAAGGTATCTTCTTTCCTTCCCCTTCCCACTCTTCAGAGCACGCCACTGCCACTGCAGGATAACCTCAATTTCCTTAGTGTGGATGTTCGCTGCAAACTGAATAACAAAAGCTATATCGAGAGCATCATCAAAACAGCCTCGCGTAAATTCGGAGTCCTGAACAGATTGAGACATTTTTTCACGCTGGAGCAGCGGTGTCTTCTGTACAAGACTCAAATTCGTTCCTGCGTGAAATACTGCTCGCATCTTTGGGATGGCTCAACAAAGTACTTACTAGATGCTCTCGACGGGTTGCAGCGACGTGCGGTCTGCATTATTGTGAATCCTGAGGTCACGAACACCCTCGAGCTTTTGCAGATGAGTAGAGTTTGGCAGTATTCTACCGTATATACCATGGTGAATGTTCTGATGAGCTCTTACAATTTAGTCCCAACCTCTCCTTTCCTTCACAGGACAACACATAAAGGACTAAGATGCCATCCGTATATGGTGCAGAATATAACTTCTAGAACCAAGCGTTTCAGTAACTCATTCCTATGCCGCACCATTAAGACCTGGAACTCCCTGCCAGCTCACGTGTTTCCTTCCTTCCTTACTAATTCCTTCTTCCTATAGTCCCGGGTCCTTTAAGCGGGGCGTGAAATGGCATCTGATGAGGTCGTCAAGCTGAGTGCCACCACTGTCAACATGGTACATGGTTACTTCCTCCTTCCTCATGGTCCGAGACTTTGCCTTTAGCTTACCATCAGGCGAGGTGAAGTCAAATTTACGTATCCCTTATAAAAAAAAGCTTATGATCTTTATAATTGAATGCTACATTAATTTACTTTACTTAAATAGCATTATTATTTTCATTTGCATAGAACTTGTATCAAATACTAATAAAATAATACCAATAAAATTTTTACGTATTTTGTGTATAATGATACAACTTACATACCATAAGCATTGTGCGCCGTGAAGAATGTCGAACCGAGACTGGCGATTCGGTCGCATCACTAAACAACGTTATTCCTCTTTCACTTGGGTATTCCTTCTTGTATCATAATATTACCTTCCCGTACACACAGTTCAAGGCGGGAAGGCGATCGCGGGAGGTGTTTGCTGAGAATTTGTATTACTTTTTACTTAAATTTAGATGATGACAATATTTGAATAAGCTTATGATTTTGGTACAACTATAATTGTATTATTAGACACGTATACCGACATTGTATTTATATTGATACTAATTTGGCTATATCACTCGACACATTTAACGATTGTAATATATCATGGTGTTAATTGATTCTCTAAGAATTGTATAATTTTACACATAACTTTATTAAAATTTATTTGTTTTTTTACGTCCTAAATATAATTGTATCACTTTTCACGAACCAATGTATGAGTAAATTTGAAATGTATATTAATGGAAGTGTACTTATATTACAATGCACTAATTCTAATCTATATATCTACATTGTGTTAAAGTCGTTAATTCCATTTGTATCATTATACAATACAGAAATAAAAAACATTGTTTAGTTCAATTTGATATGATTTTAAAAGTATTATTTTACACAATTGAATTGGTGAAAAAACGTTCAGTTATATCATTATGCACCAAATCAACTCGGTCATTTTAAACCCTAGAGATACGGGGATAAGAGCCAAAAATAGATATTTTTTTATAGATCTTCTATATGAAAAAAAAAAGTAATATAACTCGAGATGTATCACTTTTCACTGACGCTCCAGAAATATGAGTGACTGGTCAAATGATTTTGAACTTCCTGGAATGTTACCAGGCAAAACCATGGGAACCAACCCGGGAAATACTGATCACAAGGACAAAAAAAGTAGCTGATGCATGGTGTCACCTTAGTGCAATCCATACTAATATTATAAATGCGAAAGTAACTCTGTCTGTCTGTCTGTCTGTATGTTACGCTTTCACGCCTAAACCACTGCACCGATTTTCATGAAATTTGGTATAGGGGTAGATTAGACCATAAGAAAGGTCGCGATAACCGACATCCACGCGGGCGGAGCCGCGGGCAAAAGCTAGTATTTAATAAGCCAGTTAAGGAACTGAAAAGTAAGAAGGAAATTCTTATGGTCACCTTTAGGAAGCTTTTTTTTATTTTTCGCTTCCTTTCACTTATTTTCTTGTATTTATAATAAAAATAACTTAAGCCAAATGATATTGCCGCAATCTAAACGTCCGTCATGCTTGCTTCTTCAGAATACAATGTCTCACTCGCAAGCACTCGCAAGCGTCTGGTATGCCGGGTTTACACGCTTGCCAAGCCTTGGCAAGTCTCGACAATCACAAGCGTGTAAAGAAGGCGTTCGGCTTGGCTTGCGTGAGCTTGTCGGCGCTTGCCGACAAGCTCACGCAAGCCTAATAATTTATTAAGTTTGCTCATGCTAAAAAAATAAAAACCGGCCAAGTGCGAGTCGGACTCGCCCATAAAGGGTTCCGCAGCATTAAGTAATATAATATAAAAATTCTTGTAGTTCATTAAATGTTTTGTTTTTAGAATTTTTTGAGTTAATTGAATGAGCCTAGTGGTATGGTTATTGGACTGCTGAGACGAGGTCTCGAGTTCGATCCCAGGTTTACCATCTCACACACCAATGACTTTTCGATGGTTTTCGAAATTATGTGTGTATTTATCGCAGGTATATAAGTGCCCGGTTAATGGCAATAGGCTCGCCATCTATTACATTGGGACCTAAACATAATTGGCGAAATGTGTGTGCTAGCACCTCTGCCTACCCCTTCGGGGAATACAGGCGTGAGTTTATGTTTATGTTATGTTAAATTGAATGAAAGGCGAAAATTGCGGTTTATGACGTATTAAAAAAACTACTTACTAGATATCGTTCAAACCAATTTACGTTGGAAGTTTGCATAGCAATGTATACCATTAGAAAAAAAACCATGTTAGAAACCTAAATAGCATTTTTGAAGACCTATCTATAAATACCCCACACGCATGGGTTTAATGAAAAAAAATTTTTTGACTTTCATTTCTAAGTATGGGGACCCCCAAAATTGATTGCTTTTTTTCTATTTTTGTATGAAATTCTTAATGCAGTTCACAGAATACATCTACGTACCAAGTTTCAACAGAATAGGCCTTATAGTTTCAGAGAAAAGTGGCTGTACGGACGGACAGACAGACAGACAGACATGATGAATCTATAAGGGTTCTGTTTTTGCCATTTGGCTATGGAACCCTAAAAATGAGTGGCTGGTCGAATGAGGAGTCTTTCGTTTCTGGAGAAAGATGCAAATCATAGGTAAAGATAAGAAGAAACAAGCAGATGCATGGATTCGTCTTGTTAAACTTATCGGAAGGCCAGTGAAGCATTTAAAAATTAAAAAAGTACTTTTCGCTAGCACTTTCCTTTTGCTTGCATTTCAAATAAAAGTACGTTAAACCAAATGCAATTGCCGTGACAAGTTCGGTGTCTGCTATGCTTGGAGGTAGGTTGCAGACTGATCCATTCACAAGCGTGTAAACGCTTTCCAAACGCCAAACGAGATTTGTGATGCCTTGGGGCTGTTTGCCGTTTGCCAAGGCTTGGCAAGCGTGTAAACCCGGCATCAAATCAAGCCAAACGTTTGTAGAGGTTTGGAGTTTGCGGCAAGCGGCAAGCGTGCGGACGCGGCATTATATGCGGCAGATAGTGCGATCGCTACGTAGTGCACAGAACCAGTTTGTTTTGGGGCGGGGCCGGTGCAGCTACAGGTTGTTTAAAAAGTGCGTGCGTAATTATAGTTTCATGTTTGCTTCTGATATAGCTTTCATGAATGTTGGCTCTAAACTATTTAATAATCGGGGAACCAGATATTTGGTGGTTCTCTCGCCGTAGGTATTCACTGCTCTTGTCGTTTCCAGTCTTTTATTAGTAATTTGACGCGTTTGTATCCTATGTGATATTTCGGTCCGTAAGGTTGCATCAAAGAAATTTTCTTTGAGGAGATGATTTAATATTTTGCGTACCTGGTATTAATCTGCACAGAAAATAACTTGCAAAGAAAGTCCCCTCTACTGAAATGCTACCACAAAACGTAGATTTGAAACAATTAGCACACATTAGCCCCCTTTATACGATCAGTCAATCGCGCGGTTATACATGCCTATGCCATTCTGCCGCGCAATCTTGAACTCTACTACAACGCGCGACGTCGTTAGACGCGCGCTATGTCACACACATTATACGGTATTCCCTCGAGAAAGACTGTGCGTGTAATGTACCCTGACTGTGTATGTAATGGAAAACGGTTTTGTTGATTTCTGTTTTTCCTAGTACTCAAAGCTCAAATGGTCCCATAGAGTCTTTTACCCCACATGGAATAGGATCGAATGGTGCAATTTTTTTTTGGACTTTTAGCATTTTTCTTGCTGACTGCACCAGTGTTCCAAAATCTGTGAATGCAGTTCAAAATATGTCAAAAAGTTAGGGAAGGTCTCCTAAGAGCTTTTTGTTGTAACTACAACGGTTAAGGTACTTGCCCTTACTGTCCGATTTCAAAAATACACCCTGTATATCTGTTTCGAGAATCTCAGTATACTTTTACCGCTTTCTTCGTCCTGGCGTTAATCCCAGTCGCATCCGAAGCTATCACTTCGTCTGGGTACGCTTTTCCAGGTCAATTGCAGGTTTGGCTGATCTTCGATATTTCCCTTGAAATGACTGCCACAGGTCCTCCGCAAGCCACAACTCATTGGCGATATCGAAGTATTGCAGTTAGACTAGTTGTTAGATTTTTTAGGACTCCAACTACCCGTAATGACTGCCGTAGATATACGCATGAAAACCGGGACCGATAGCTTAATGTGCTCACCGAGGCACGACTAGCCATATTCGTGCATAAAAGTATTTGCACTGAGGAATTAAACCAGCGATCCCTGCTTAGCAGTCAGTACGTTATTGGTATTATAAAGGACACGTCAATTTGACTTCACCTCGCCTGATGGTAAGCTAAAGGCTAAGTCTCGAAAAGAGGGTAACCATCGTAAACATGTATCATGTTAACAGTGGCGGCACTCAGCTTGACGGCCTCATCAGAAGCCTTTTCACACCCCGCTTAAAGGACCCGGGACAGGAGGAAAGACGTGAGCTGGCAGGGAGTTCCAAGTCTTAATGGTGCAGCATAGGAATGAGTCTGTTCTCCATGCATCCATACACTCATGTCTATAAGTCCCCGAAGGGTTAGGCAGAGCTGTAACAGCAGCCACGTTTCGCCAACTATGATTTTCGGCCCCACGATATAATAGGGAGCAAGTATGTCTTGTCCTGTATGTTTACTGTCGGATGGAGACCAGCCCTATCCCTTAGTCGCTCTCTACGACAACCACTGGAAGAGCTGGGGTGGTCCTATTCAGGGAACTAATACGGCATGTATCTGTTCTCTTCGTATAAAATTGACCAGCTGTATCTATTACTGCTATTCAACGTAGGCGTCAATTTAAAATTGATTTCGTGTAACGTTTTTTGGTGTGCCTGAAGGAATGTTTCTGATGTCAGTAGCAGGTACACCAGAACCAAATTCCTTCGTACTCGTGTACGCACTGAACAATAATATTTATTATCTACTCAGTACATTGTACGGACAAACTCACGCAGTCACGTACTCTTTTTACCCACGTCGGAACTGAGACGGTATATGCGTTTGGGGTGAGAGGATGTTAAGTGTGTTTGTTTGTGCAAATCCATATTGCCATTTTCTCCGAAACTACCAATCCAATTTTGATGCAGTTTTTAGTTATGGGTTCGGCTTTAATTGTTATCTAAGAACATAGATAGGTGTTACAATGACAACTCAATAGGGGGCCGGGCGTTACAGCAAGCATTTTAATGCAAATCAATGTTGCCAATTTTCTCCAAAACTACAAGACCGATTTTGATGCAGTTTTCAATTATTGGTTTGGGTTTGATTGGGGCATGTTCTTAGATAGGTGTTACGGTGATGACCCCCTAGGAGGCGCTGCAGTAAACATTTTTATGAGGGACATTTTTTTCTTTAACAGTTTAATGCTTTTTGAATTATTTTTTAACTGTCATGGGTTCTTTCAAAATTTTTAATTTTTGTCTTGTAGATATCTAGAACTCTTAACATCAACAACAGAGGGAGGATATTCGTGCATGCATTTTAGGACATACAGCAAACTACATTACTTTCTGCTCAGTGGTCAGTACATTCTCCCTGTAAGAGAAGGATCGCGGGTTTGAATCCCGCCTAAACCAATTCTTCCTATTTTAACAAAAACCATTTTATTTTAAGTTAGGGTAATAGGCAGATCGCTAATGAACAGTTACCCGAACTTTGACATATCGTAGCGTAGTTTTTTTTATACCACTTGGGTGGCAGAATAGCACATGGCCCGCACGATGGGATGCGGTTATCGACGCAATGTGTGCAACAGAAAGGGCATCACACTCTTGCCCCCAACTTGTAGCAACCTTCTGAAGTTCCGATGCCCTTCTTGAAGAACCCCATAAATTGTAGTCACTTGGAAAAAACCACAGCCTCCCTGCTGTGGATTTTTCCAAGTGAGGTTGTTCCACAGTTTAGGTAAGCGTGCGCGGAATGAAGTTCCTTACATACCTTACTGTCCGCACTGTTTCCGGTCCCAATGTGTGACGATGATTGACAGCCTCTGTGGCGTGGTGGTAGTGAACGCGATTGCTATGCAGGAGGCGCGGGTTCGATCCCCGCTCAGTGTAAATATTTCTATGCATTTTTTTTATATTTTATTTATTTCACTTTTAAATTTTTTACATCTTAACAGTAAACATCAGTTGCCAAACTGCCTAGCAATTTGTCGGCATCTAGTTCTCTTAATTAATTTAAACTTAAAGTGTACGTACATATAAGATATCTTAAATAACCTTACTTACTACTACAAACATACAATAGCTATTACACAGTACAGTAATTATACACGGGTGCATATATGACTAAATGCACACACAACACTCACACGTCTGTTTTGCCTTATGCACACGCCCACCCAGTCTACGGACACAGCGACAGGTAATGTTTCACGAGTACTTTTTTTAGGTGACACTTGGACCTCACATCTCCAAGTAACCCTTCGGGTAACTCGTTTGTTATAGAAGGTGTTAAATATTTTCTGGCGCGTTTTCCCAAGTAGTTATTTACTTTGGGCACTATTAATGTACTTTTTTTAGCTAATCGAGTTGGGTAGTTATGTACTCGTTTGTTTTTATGTATTAAAACGTTATGCTGCTCAAGTAGGGTAGTCAGTTTTGCCTTCATTTGTACCGGTAGTATTTTACATATCTTGAACAACCGTTCATAATCTTTATTTAATTTATTTTTGACTTTTGGATTTACTAGTAATTTTAAAATTCTTATTGGATCGTTTTAATTTTGTTGAGGTGTGTATCAAAAGTAAAACCATAACAACCCAACGCATAATTCACAACGGAATCCGCCAGTGAGTAATACACCATGTATAGGTTTCCTTTACTAACGATGGGCTTGAGGGTCCACAGCTTTAACCCAACACTGCTCTTAGTTTGTTGCATACGTTGTCCACATGCAGGTTCCAAGAAAAAAATTTGTCCACCAGTACACCTAAGTATTTATAGGTAGTTACTTGTTCTATGTTTTTACAGTCGCAATTAGTTTGACTTTGATGTAAACAAGTGTATGAGAGAAAATGGCTATTTGCATTGGTATGGGTGTTTCTATGTATAATATATATATATATATCCAAAAAGAAGTATCTAAGTATGATTATCTGCATTCTAGATTCCTCAACACAAGCTAGTTAAGCTAACCATGGGTCTAGATAACGTTGTGTAGAATGTTTGGAATATTTTCAATAATATTTAATGAATTCGTTGCTTGTGGCGAGCGGTGCGACGATACTCTATGGATGCTCGAACTACGAAGCTCTACAAAACAAATCCATTGATCTATGGAATACTCGCAAACAAGTTGCGCTTTCTAAGTGGTTTTCCATAGCTACCTACATATGTTATCGATATATCTCATTAAAATATCTACTTCTGTACCTACTCACTCGGTTCAATGTTTTTGGGGAAGACTGTCAAGGTTTCCTTTAATTTACAGCTTTATGTTCTAAACACCCACACTAGCTTAATTTATACTTGCATGTGTATTTTCGGGATACCAATGCGGTCACTCAATCTTGTTTCAATGAAATATCTAATTCACGAGTTTAAAGTACTTAGAAATAAACAGATTAATAAGTTCAAACTATTATTAAATCCGAATGGATGAAACCTTAAATATTTTTTTGTGTTTGCTTTTCTCTAAATGTGTGTGTAACTCCTTGCCGTGCGACTAAAATATGGGGTTCTTCAAGAAGCCCTTCTTCTCTTTTAGAAGGGTTCTTCAGGGTTGGCAGCACGAGTGTAACGCCACTGGGGTTGCATACGTCCACAGGCCGCGGGAACCACTTTCCATCAAGGGGGCCGTGTGCTTGTCTGCACCTAACTGGCATAAAAAAATCAATGGAGTGGTTGGTTAGAAGAAAAAAGTATCTAAGGTATCTACTTATATAAACGACGGTAAGTTTTTTTTTCTCTCCAACCTCTAAGCTTCTCTTTCACTATACTTAGGTACGAATGGCTGAGTGTCATCTCACGTCAAATGTGCATTAGGGTGCTGGTCCTAAAGTCCCCTGCCAGTGCATCCTGCGCTACAACTACTTACCTCTTTTCCTTACTATTGGTGCTTCCGATTATTGTTCTACCAAGTCGGTAGTGGACTATATTTGGGTTCTTCGATTCCTCGGCTGTGCTCTCTGATTATAGTAGAGGACCCTGTGGAGACACAGCGAGAAGAAAGACCGGTTTACTGTTTTTTTATTCCTACATAGTATTAGACGTACCTACAGACCTGGCTGGTACAGGGCAGTAATGGTAGGTAATAGAGTATATCTACTTTTAGGTTTGTCTTTATAGTAATGGCACTTATTTGTCAAGTCAAATTCTGCTTAAAACTAAGTTTACCACCGCTTCCTAGGCACCAGTGGAGAAGAAACGGCGCAACAAACTCCACTGTAGCATAAAGCAGAAAATGATGATGATTAATTATTTGTAAGACCTGATTAGTCATAATTTGTAAGATATGTTTCTATACTACGATGTTTAACCGCTCTTCCTCTTAATTTTATATACCGCGAGAATAACAAAATCAATCAAGAAAAATACCTCTAAGTCCATATCAATAAATCCCTGTAAACATTACTCGGTACAGCGTACAAAATACCGCGTTCGTCTCTCACCGGTGCGAGGAAATTTTCGGCTAAAATGAATATTTGCAAACAAACACTCGAATTGGCGCGCAATACGAAAACAAAACCGCGCGCATCTTTCTATTTAAGGCCCCCCGCGCATGCGTAATCGTGAACTGATCCTAATTAAAGCATGGTGTTTACACTATTATGTGCTATAACTGGGGTTTGAACTAAATCTGACGGTGCAGTGTAAAAATAGCACTAAATAACATCACGTACACACACCGGTGAGTGTTAACGCAATGACCTGGGAACGCTTGCCCTTTTTTGGGCATGCCTACCTGTTGTTTGTGGTTTTTGTGTTGATTCTTCGGTGGTGTAGTGGATGTTATTCTGGCTGCTGTGTAAGGAGGTTTCTGGTTCAATTCCCAGGTAACGAATAGAATGTTGTGTAGCTCACGGCGGAGTGAAATTCAGGGGTGTTGTGTAGGGTTTGATTAGGTAAAGGACTAAGGAAAGCGATTTTTTTATTTTTTATATAGGACACGTCAATTTGACTTCACCTCACCTGATGTTAAGCTAAAGGCAAAGTCTCGGAAAGAGGGTCACCATCGGAAACATGTATCATGTTAACAGTGGTGGCACTCAGCTTGACGGCCTCGTTAGATGCCTTATCACGCCCCGCTTAAAGGACCCGGGACTGTAGGAAGAAGGAAACACGTGAGCTGGCAGGGAGTTCCAGGTCTTAATGGTGCGGCATAGGAATGAGTCGCTGAAACGCTTGGTTCTAGCTGGTATACTCTGCACCGTATATGGATGGCATCTTAGCCCTGCACGTGTCGTCCTGTGTAGGAAAGGAGAGGGTGGGACTAATTGGAAGAGCTCGTCAGAACATTCACCATCTCATCCACCATTCACCATTTGATTATAGATACACTTACATCCCTTAGAATACCGTCAGGGTTTACCAAGAACTTCGGGTTTCAAGTCAACCGCACCTGTATACTTGCTAATTGACGCACAAGATCCTAGCACAAGTTTTCTTCTCATAATCCGGGACCTTAGCCCATGAAAAAGAGTCCGCCTGATGGCAGAAATCTCACCTAGTATTACGTGGGATTGAAATACGTAGTCAGTGATATTCTAAATAGCATCACGTACACCACAGTGAGTATTAACGTAATGTCGCCCCCGCTTCGCACACGGTCGCGGCCGTAGTTGAAACAGTGAGACCACTAAGAACTAGCAGTCGGTTATGGGGAATATCCTTACCGCCACATTTGTTAGATAAATTACGTTAAATAATGTCTATAAGTCATTTATTGTCGTGGTATAGGGTTTTTGTATTCTTTTCCACCATTGGACGTTGAAAAATCAAGACTATCGGAAAGTGATCTGACAACGATGTTCATTTGTTTTTTTTTATTTTTATCCAAATTTAAGAAAAGCCAGTCCTCTTGGTTACGTGTTTAATTCAAGTTGGTTGGGTTTTACGGCCAAGGGTACAGCGGTTAAAATGTATTTTCTACTGTACCATCAAGGGAACAGCCAAGGGTACACAGGAAAAAAGGGGTTTTTTAAGTACGTGTTAACGCCTGAAATATCTCGAGGAGCAATCCGCGAGGATGTCTTCACTTCGTGACGGTCAAACGTTTTCAAGACTTAACACCTCCTCCTCCCGCTGAACCTCGAATCGACTTAAAAGCAATCACGACACAAACCAAAACGCCGTATTTAAATGTCAGAAGATTGCTATTGACATAATTTCGCACCCCGGCTAACCTAGGGCCATCTCCAGTTTCGAAAACGCCCCCTCGGGTGATATGATGTGCTTTAAAGAACATATTAGATCTTTACCGTCATCGTCTCTATTATGATAGCAGCTACTATTATGATAGTAGCTACTATTATGATCCATTGTCCTTATTCCTTACCAGGTATCTATACTTAATTTCATAGCAACAAAGTGACACTTGTAGATATCTGCATTCGTCGGTACTTCAATCAGAGTATTTGTGTGAGTACTTCTATTATTTTAATGTCTTGGTGCTCCTATTGGACACTTCATGGTTGCTTTTGTAGTAGGAGCACCAGTACCGGTGCTCCTACCAGTAGTACTATTTAGTAGGAGCACGAGGATGCACTCCTCATTAACAATACGTCATAACTGACGTACATTTGTTTACTGATGTTTTGGAGAGATTTGAGTTAGGCATTGTAAATATTAACCACTGTTTTTGTTTGTGATAACTGGAATTAGTATCTGCAGCGGCTGAAACATGAGTGAATAACAATGATTCACTTAGTAGCGGTAATGGTGATGTGTTATCCATAAAACCCAGTAGTTTTATATTATAATCGACTCCACTAAATAATCTGTTAGATCCTACTAATATCATAAACGCGAAAATTTGTGAGTATGGTTTGTTACTCTTTCACGTAAAAACTACCGAATGGATTTTCATGAAACTTTACAATAATATAGCTTATACATCAGAATAACACATAGGCTATATATCATCACGCTACTGCTCGAGGGAACGGAGGCGTGATCACGCGGGCCGAACCGCGGGCAAAAGCTAGTACCTACACGTATTAGATAGAAAAGAAAAAATATTTTATTCACGTCTGTAGGTCTATAGGTCGACAGAGGTGTATCACACCCCAGCTATGATTTTTGGATTCACGTAATATGAAGCGAGCTTATTACCGTCAACCGGGCATTTTGTCATGGGCTGTAGGTATGTTTAATGATGGACGGAGGAGAACTTTGTGGCCTTCTATGACTCCTACGGGAAGAGATAGGACTTTCTTTCTTTCTTTCTTTCCTACGCTACTGCACCGGGCATCAACACGACAATAATTCTGATATCTACCCAATACCATAGATACATATCTGTCCACGTCTTGGCCTGTAAGACGTGAACATGTTATCTATGTATGTAATCACATTTGAGTATTTAATAAAAATACTCTGCCACAATATAAATTGGCCACCTATATGCAGTTGTATTATCCCATCTAAACCTTGAGGCTAAGTCATCATCAGCTGCAAACCGGTGCACCTGCTGTGCACTTAGTAATACGATAAACCACACGGCTGTAGTCCAAATAAGGGCATAGCGACTATATTATTAACCACGTCTCCAAAATTCTGGCAATACTCATACAATCATTAAATTTATATAACGTCATCTCACGTCACAAGGTAGATAATAATGCAGCACACTCAGTAACCGGCCAGGAATGTTCATGTACTCGCACGTAGTTCAAATACTATAAACTATAGTTATATTGTAAACATTGAGTCACTGCCGGCTCTCCGAGGTACAGCTAATCGTGAGCATGTGACGTCTATGTCCTGTTTGATTTGAGATTCCGATGTGTTTCCTCGTTCCTTTACGGTAATCTATACCCCCTCTCTAAACTTAAGAGCTGCGCTTTAGTCGGGAGAGTAATCGCCATCCCTCTCTGTCCTCCGCCAATCTTTTGACCTCCTGATAGGATGCGTATCCTTTCCTTTATCTGTACCATACACGTTCCTCTTGGTCTACCTCTTCTTTTCTTTCCTTCTACCTTCCCTTCCATGATATTTTAAAAAATCTGCCGTGTCTTATCAGGTGGCCAATCATCTTTCCTCTTCGACTCTAGATAATTTCCAATATAGACCTTTCCTGTACCTTGTTTAATATTCTTTCTTTTGACATTTTTTCCGTACAGCTTATCCCTTCCATCCTTCTCCAGCACGACATTTCAAATGCCTCCATCCTGTCTCTGTCCTTCTGTGTCATAATCCATAGAGCGCAATGCTCCAAATATAAGTTTTAATAAATAAATAATAAATAACATACCAGATGGACTGACGACCTGAAAAAGGTTGCAGGGATAGACTGGATGCGGAATAATCCCTTATCAATTTATTTAGTACCAACAAATTGCACTCGAAGTAAGACGTAAAAGGAATTAAGAAAATTGCAAATACTTACAATAATTTATTTAAAGTGGATCGCGAAACGAATCAATTATGTCTAATATGGAGCATAGTGATAATGGTATGTAGAATATATTACACTATTAAAATGTTAATATTTAAACCCTACATAGGCTGTATGTAAACTAAAAGCTATAAAAAAATTCATTCAAACATGTATCAGGGTTACTGTTTTTCACAATTTCACTAATAAGGGGTATAATTATAGGCATTGAAAGGCTGTATGGAAAGTTCGTAGAACTAGGACGAAATAAAAGTAACCGTGGTTTCACTAGTAGGTCATTCTAATGGGATCAGATGTAAGAGGTGGTACCGAGGAGGGCCAGAACCTTAGTTCTGGCCCTCCCACCTACTTGGTACCACCAAGGTGTCACATAAAAAAAAAAAATTAAGTAGTTGTATATGAAGTCTCCTATCTTTTGGGGTTCTTTTCATTCTTTCTTTCCCTATGAAAGTCTATCGGTGTGTTTAGTAACATCTATATCGATCATAAATTGCACACCTCTCTTTACTGGACATCTATTTATCACAAGCTCATTGGTACTGCATGTATTCATTATATGATTGCACCATAATTGTTTCTAAGTAGTTAACTATAACTAACTGTTGCGCATATTATTATATTTAATTGATTAATTCAGTATATCTAGTAACTATTGCTATAATCTCGCTTCTAATTAATAATTATATATTGCAGTAATAGGTCATAAACTATAAATGGGTGCGCATTATAGTAAGTATTCCTTTTTAAAAGGCTTTCACTAACAAATAATTAGGTATAATTTGTACCTTATTAAGAGGATATTAATATTACCCTGCATTGAACAAAATGGAGAATACTCATATTTAATCAACTACGTATTAACTAACGGTAGTAATTATTTACCATGAGATATACCTACCACGTTTAATGCTAGATCAAGTTTTCGATATTTGGGCTTTCGGGACGATGGTGCTTGTTCAATACTTACGCTGAACCACTAATTCTGTGTGACGCCCCACTTGTGCGTTGCACTGCATTGCGTTGCGTCGATTAGGATCATTCTTAGAAAGTTGTAATCAAATATAAATATAGTAATGAGAGAATTTTCTTTAAATTTCTAAGAATGACCCTGCTTAACGCAACGCCGCGCAACGCACAAGTGGGACCTCAGCCTAAATGTATGTCACTTACAAGTTAATTTTTCAAATATAAATTTTCATTATCCATACTAATTTTATAAATGTGAAAGTAACTCTGTCTGTCTGTCTGTCTGTCTGTATGTTAGGCTTTTACGCCTAAACCACGGAACCGATTTTGATGAAATTTGGTATAGGGGTAAATTAGATCATGAGAAAGGACATAGGCTATGTTTGGTCGCGTTAACCGACATCTACGCGGGCGGAGCCGCGGGCAAAAGCTAGTTTCTTATAATATACTAGCTGACCCGGCGAACTTCATATCGCCAATTATTTATATATATATTTTCCACCCGCGTTGCTTCAGATCCCGTTCTTCCTGCATCCTCTACAATATTAAGCATGCATTATACACATAAACCTTCCTCTTGAATTACCTATCATGTCTATTAAAAGAAACCGCATCAAAATCCGTACCTTAGTTTTAAAGATATAAGCATACATAGGGACGGACAGACGCGGAAAGCGACTTTGCTTTATACCACAGATTACTAAATAGTTTTTATACTATGTAGTGATTTGCTCTATTGGCAAGATGAGATTTAAACAGACTCAGAAGCCATTACAGCAAATGTCATGACGTCCCCTTAACCATCATGTGACGTGCCCACAACGTCGTCAACTCCAATATTTCACATCTGCCAGACGTTTTATGATGGTTACATTCTTTACTATTGTATTTTAATTTATCAGTATCGTTGCGTACGCGCACCTGTCCTTACAAAAGTTGCGTGCTACACGCGGTAGCGCTACGTAGCTCTTCGTAGCGTCGTTTATACAATGTTAAACTTTTAGTGTTGAGGTGTATTTTTGCCTTTATATGTAAGACTAGCCTTTGCCTGCTTGATGGCGGTTATCGCGACCAAACATAGCCTTCTCAAGATCGAATTTACCCCTATACCAAATTTCATTAAAATCGGTTCAGTGGTTTAGGCGTGAAAGCGTAACATACAGACACAGAACATACATATACAGACAGACAGACAGAGTTACTTTCGCATTTATAATATTAGTATGGATTACCCGTTATTCTAAATTTATTTCTTCAACCGCTGAATCCTACTATATTACCTAGGTACCTCACTATAATACTTAGGTCTATTTAGGAGTAGTAGGCAAAGGAAATAATACGTTTCATCATAAATACTAATTTTATAAATATTAAAATATCTTTGCAAAAATTCTTAATTGTCCCACAATAATTTTTTCCTCCCTTCTATTCGAAAAATGTCACTTTACTGTCACTGTACGGGGCGCAAAATAGCTCTTTTCTGTTCAGAGCCAAGCAGCGGGCCGGCAAAGTGATTTTAATTTGGAACATTATCATTCATAGAAATCGAACTCAAATTGTACGGATTACTGGCTGGTACGTGTTGGCCGCATAGCTCGGGGTGACCTGTGCTAACTAAAAAACAAAGAGCGCCAATTACCTCTCTGTTCTTGTAATTAGTACATATCTATTTAAGTTGTATTTTGCAAAATAATATAAGTTCTACGTCGAGTTATGGAAGTGACAATGGATTAACTCCTGGAACAATTATTAAAGAAGCTAACAACGCCGTACAAAACTTGTTACCCACGAAATCTCGGGAGAAATATTTTCTCATAGAACGGTGATGAAAAGTAGAGTGTGTAACTCTGGAGCAAATTATTTTTCGCTACGCTCGGGATTCTATTCTAGAATCCTTCGCTTTGCTCTTGATTCAAAGTAGCGCCCTCGCCGTAAAAATACTACTTTGCTCCCTTGATATACAATCTACTATTTCATCCCTTCTATTCAAAAAATGTCACTTTACTGTCACTGTATCGGGGCGCAAAATAGCTCTTTTCTGTTCAAGGCCAAGCAGCGGGCCGGCAAAGTGATTTGAATTTAGAACATTTATCATTCATAGAAATCGAACGCAAATTGTACGGATTACTGGCTGGTACGTGTTGGCTGCACAGCGCGGGGTGACCTGTGCTAACTAAAAAAAAACAAAGAGCGCCAATTAATCCTTCTTCGCGCCTCTCTGTTCTTGTAATTAGTACATTACCTATTTATGTTGTATTTTGCAAAATAATATGAGTTCTACTTCGAGTTATGGAAGTGACAATGCATTAGAAGCTAACAACGCCGTACAAAACTTGTTGCGCCCGAAATCTCGGGAGAAATATTTTCTCATAGAACGGTGATGAAAAGTACAGTGTATAACTCGGGAGCAAATTATTTTTACCTCGGGCGGGTTACTTTGAATCCCTCGCTGCGCTCTTGATTCAAAGTAGCGCCCTCGCCGTAAAAATACTACTTTGCACCCTTGTTATACAATCTACTATTAAGATGAATGTAGTTGAGAATCCTCGCCGCCCCGCGCCGTTATTGTACTGCGCGGACGCATCTGATCTAGAAGTCATTACGACATAGGTACATACCGCCGTTATTATTTAGTGCTTAAGTACCCAAGTTTGCGTTTCGTTTGGTGTTAATATTTTATTTTTATTAACTTAATATACATACATATTACGTTGTTGTAATTATACACAACTGACTCTCAACTGATACTAATAATAATAGGTATATCGCGCTACCAATTAGTGCCCCCACTTTAATCAGTCACTTTTTAACTCAGTGTTGTTACACGACTCGGGAACATTCACATAATATATTGTTACTAAAGTAACTAATCTATTCCTACGCCAGACAACACCTGGAACTCCCTGCTCCCTCACGTGTTTCTTTCTTCCTATAGTCCCGGGTCCTTTAAGCGGGGGGTGAAAGGCATCTAATGAGGCCGTCAAGCTGAATGCCACCATTGTTAACATGGTACATGTTTATAATGGTGACCCTCTTTCCGAGACTTTTCCTTTAACTTACCATAAGGCGAGGTGAAATATGAAACATGTCACATTGGGTTTGACGCAGATTGTGCACTTCACTTCACAAACGAGTCCGTGTCGTATATAAAAAAAATCTCATTGCACAGGAAGCAAATCTACGCTTGACACTTAGGAAATAAAAAGTGCATAGTTACATAAATGCTCTGGCTTGTAGTCTAAATCACTTGTATCAATAGCATATCAATCAGCCAGCCCAGCGCAGTCCACTGCTGGACATAAGCCTCTCCCAATGTACGCCTTTACACCCGATTCTCCGCCTTCCGCATCCAGTCTGTCCCAGCCACCTTTTTCATGTCGTCAGTCTACCTGGCTAGGGGGCGTCCTACCTTCCGTTAGCCTTCTTGCCGTCTCCACTCTAGGACTCGTCTGCTCCAACGATCATCGGTTCTTTGACAAACGTGGCTATCTGCGGTAGCCTAGTGGTATGGGTAATGGACTGCTGAGACGAGGTCTCGGGTTCGATCCCAGGTTTACCATGGCACACACCAATGACTTTTCGATGCTTTTCGAAGTTATGTGTGGTAATATCGCAGGTTTATAAGTGCCCGGTTAATGGCAATAGGCTCGCCACCTATTACATTGGGACCTAAACATAAACTGGCGAAATGTGAGTGCTAGCACCTCTGCCTACCCCTTCGGGGAATACAGGCGTGAGTTTATGTTTATGTATGTTAAAAATAAGTAGAAAATATTGATGAACACTAGAACAATGAACTCAGTACACGCTTTGTCTATATTGCTTAATTTTTAATCGTAAATATGCAGACAATAGTTTTAAAAATATTGAATTCTGCAATAAAATGACCTGCAATCTGCAGAGCAGTCAAAGTAGCTATAAAAATATTTCGAAATAAATGAATTGGAACCCAAGTTATCTGCAACAGACAGCTCTGTTGTAAAGATATGATGTTAATATAAAAAGATATGAAACCAATTACTATAGGTAGCTACGCAGGTAAGTGGGTAGGCACGTAGGTAGGTAGTATCCCTAGACTGACTCAAGATCCATACTAATATTATAAATGTGAAAGTAACTCTGTCTGTCTGTCTGTCTGTCTGTATGTTACGCTTTCACGCCTAAACCACTGAACCGATTTTGATGAAATTTGGTATAGGGATAGATTGGACCTTGAGAAAGGACATAGACTATGTTTGGTCGCGATAACCGACTTCCACGCGGGCGGAGCCGCGGGCAAAAGCTAGTATTATAAATGTGAAAGTAACTCTGTCTGTCTGTCTGTATGTTACGCTTTCACGCCTAAACCACTGAACCGATTATGATGAAATTTGGTATAGGGATAGATTGGACCTTGAGAAAGGACATAGACTATGTTTGGTCGCGATAACTGACTTCCACGCGGGTGGAGCCACGGGCAAAAGCTAGTACATAATAAAGGTACCACTGCTTCGTATTTCAGAACGAGTTTCAGTCCTGAATATCAATTCTCTTCAATTTTGTCCTTTAGCGTTAATTCCAGTCGCATTAGAAGCTTTTCAACTCTCGAAAGTCTCGAAAGTCTAATCGCGGATTCGGCTAAACTTCGATATATTTTCTCTGAAGCGACTCCGCGTTCACTACCGCTTCGCCACAGACGCTATCCTTATTTAGTCCTTAGTACTATATACAGTTATAAGTCGAGATTCAAGACCTGATCTCTGAGGTTAAGACTACTGCTTAACCAGTTATAACACGCCACTTTTTGGCGCTGTTACACAGATGACATTAAAACCACTCTATTTAGAAGCTTCCGAAGTTTTGTGTATAAAGAGCATGCTATAAAATCTAGAGGCATTGTGTTCCACTCCTGGTCCACTGCCAACGTAAACCCACTTCAAACGCAAAAAAATAGTTTAGTGCGGTAGTCACCTATTCTATTCTACCGAGAGTCTTGCTTTGTAATCTTTTCATCTATATTTTCCTATTTCCTATTAAAATATTACTTGGAAACGGGACTTTCCAAGTTCAGTAAAGAGTTCAATCACAGTTATTATTTATCGGAAAATATCAGCAAACAAGATGACATTATGGTGATACGCAGTACAGGAAATGCAAAAAGATAACGACCCAAGACATTCTAAATCGATATAATTTATCAATTAATGCAAGATTTTCCTGTACCTACGTAAATGAACTCCGCGTGGTTCCCGGCCGAGCAGAATTTGGGCCAGCCCATCTCTTTCCATGCTGTGTCGTACAAGGCAAGTAAGGGATAAGGCTGTTTAATATCAGACAGATCCAGCCTCAGATTCATGAGAGGTGGGCCTGCCTAAGAGCCTGGTCCATCAATTAGCAAGCGTACTGGCTTGTAGTTGACATTGATTTGTACTTAAAAAGTTTTGGTGCACATTTATGTCCCTGGGTCAGCCGGGGTGCAACGGATATGTCAATGACAACCTCACCTTTGGCCTAGCCCCGCAGACGGCGTGCGGTTTTAGACGAAAAATAAAGGTGCCCATTTATCTATGTACTAAACTTCAAACATTTATTTTGGCGAAAATATGGATCATGACTTCTGCGTAACAACAAGTCAATAAAGTCGTGTTGTCATGCAGAAGTCGGGCGTCACTTTAACACCTGTTCGACCGATAGTGTGATGAGTCAAATGTTGTGATGTAAATTGTTTTCATGATCCGCTACCGACTTCGTGTGAAGTAAACAGATAAGACTGCAGACTGCAGTTAACCAGCTTATGATTTGGCACTTCGGGAAACAGATTGAGTCTACTTAGCTATAATCGACTTGCTTCGGTTTCATCGACCATCGATGTATAGAACTCTGCCACCGCTTTGTGAATGAGTTTCCGAAAAAAAAAATCCCATGGGGCCAAGGACAATCCCTTGTGTAAGTCTTGTGTTGCTTATAAAAAAAAAACACTAATCTTATTTTTGTGAATGGTACACAGTACATCAAGTGGGGCTGGTTTTCTTCTTGGAGTAGGCAGGTGAGACGGTTGTCGCTTTCATAAAAGGAGTTTACGTCTTATCAATAGGAATAGGAGTAAGCTATACTCCGGATTCCGAGGTAAAGCTCCGGATAAAACCGGGAATAATGCTAAAATAATGATTTGAAAGCCTCCGTGGCGTAGCGGTAGTGAACGCGGCCGCTAAGCAGGAGGCGCGGGTTCGATTCCCGCTCAGTGCAAATATTTGTATATATGAATATGGCTATTTGCATTGTTTTGGTCGTGCCTCGGAGAGCACGTTAAACCGTCGGTTCCGGTTGCCATACGAACATCTATGGCACTCGTTACGGGTAGTTGGAGCCCTCAAAAGTCCAGCAGCTAGTCTAGCTGCAATGCTTTGATATCGTCTTTGGGTTGTGGAGGTCAGATGGCAATCGCTTCACAGAAAATTATTGAATCTTAGCCAAAGCGGACCCCGAGTCCAAAGCTGAAAGTTTTGGATGCAACTGGGATTAACGCTAAGATGAAGAAGAGGAGAATTATCATGAAAAGATTATAGTTCAAAATGTAGGCAATGACCTCTCTTGCCTTAATCACGTTAATCACCATATTGTATTAAGAAATGACTTCGTAATTACGAAGTATTGTATTTACAATAGTCGCGTTATATCATCAAATGATTCATCTTAAGACATTGCGAAATGATTTCCATGTTGTGAAATGGTCCACACTTTTTCATGACGGCCCAAAAAGGTTTAGGTAATTTGAATGATTTTTTAAAGCATTAATTAGGGTACATATACACCGCGATCTTCCCCTTACTAATGGAAGATCGCAGGTTCCAGTCCCGAAATGATTACTGAATTCCACGTTGCAGATAATTTAAACCCATCTTCTCGAATGAAATTGTTGTGCTTCTTGATTTCAATTACAAGATTCCAAGTTTACAAGAGATTATTTTTGACTATGATGTTGTTGTTGGTACTGTATCCACTTCTATAAATTTAGGTCGTCCAATTGACTACACCCCACCTGATGATAAGCAAAGGTGCGGTCCGTCCAAAGAATAGTGGATGATATTTCAGACGCCATCCCTAGAATGGCAAAAATGTAAGCCAACGCCAGATCCTGTTAAACGATCCGCTTTATGTATTCCGGACTGTGTGCCTCTATCTGTTGGACTAATGTGTACTTACTTGCACGTTCTCACTGAAAATACGAACTTGAATTTGCCTAACTTGCGGATTTTGCTAAAACGTAGGTGTGGTAAGGATAAGGGTTGAAACCCCACTATTATATTGAACACAAGAAAGATAAGCATTTTGTTTTGCTTCCTATTGGTTACTGAATTGAAATTGATACCTCATTGAACATTTTTTGTATTGTAAAAAATAAAAATGGATTGTAAGGTGTAACTTTGTCATAGCACAAGTCAGGAATATCGACACATGAAATAATGCAGAATTGTATAAGATCTTGAAATTCTGTAAAATCTAAAGGATAGATCATAAATTAAAACGAAAAAAATTGTAAAAAAATTGTTTATTTTGTCTACTTATCAACTAAAATTACAAAATTTTAACCTAATCATGTCCGTCGCTTAGCTTTTAAAGCTCAAGTACCTCCATTCATTAGTCAGAAATAAATACATACCTAAGTACATTAATATATAAAAACCTATGAGATTCTATGTGTCTTGGACACAATTGAAAGCTAGGCTGTGTTTCCCTATAAAAAACTCGAAATTCGTCTGATAAAACATGAAATTACAATGAAAAAAAAGAGAGCAAATATAAAAAAATATGATTTCAAAGAAGTTTACGCTTGACTAGAAAGCAATACTTTTAAAATCTAATTGAACTTACATATTAAATGCTTATTACTAAATACCATTACAAATTGGAATAACTATTATCACAATTTAGGAATTGCGCAATATTTTACGCTACTTAAAACTAAAACAGAACCAATACTTAATTTTAGTTAAACGGTTTTATTCATTGATGGAATTCTGCAACCTAAGCATTTTAACAAAAACATATCTCGTTCATTCTATTGTGCCCAATGGAATCGCTGAAAATCACATGAGCGAAACGTCAAGATTTCGATAATCTCCGATTTCATTGGTCGAGTAGAGACGAAAAGACATGTCCGTACCGCCATGTTGAGGCTGCTGAAAAAATAATCGGCCATTTTGTGGCAGCAGCCATCTTAGATTCACAAAGATACTGAAATTATTTTGTATTGTTATCTGAACTAAAAGTAAATATTAGATCAACCAGGTAATAGAGAGGGGGTGAAATTTCAATTTCTAAATTTGAGTTACCATCAAGCAGGCCATACTAAATAAAACCGTATAAAAATACTGAACAGTGATGTCGCTCAAACATAAATTGCAAACATATCTATTAAATAATACCTATTGAGTTACAATTAAGTACAATTGACAGAAAACCAAAAAGTCATGAAATAAATTAACGATGTCTATTCACAGCACCTTTTGGCCCCAGTTTACCTTACACCTATTAATAAATAACTTATTTTATAATACTGTTCAATTGCTAAGACTACAGGACGCTTGACTCAGTCGTGTTGTATTATACTGATGCTTACTGATTATATTATATTAGCGTAACTCCACACATGTGACTGCTGACGCTCATACCCAAAATTTGATTTGAGTCACCGATACACGGCACGCGTCACGTTGCGTGTCACAGCACTATTTACACTAATCACAACGAGCTACAAATTGTTCTATAAAGTCTTTAAAGTCACAACACTTTTTACTCTATGCTATCACTTCAACTTCATATTGTCCATGCAATTAAAAGTTCTGCACAATTTATATCCTTCTCCTAAGTTCGCAGGCGCACTTAGATCGGTTCCACCTCATATTCTGGTTCCGCTGTAACAAATAAAAAGAACATTGCAAAATTTTGATCTCAAAATTTGATGGATTGAACATTATTTTTTAAACAAAATAATTAATTACAGACAAAATCAAACGTATATTAATCAAGCATGACTTTGCACATGCTATAAAAACCATGTGAGTACATAAAAAGCAAAAGATTGAAGACAATGGATGTCAGTACAAACGATTGGACACAAATCAGGCGTCAGACACAAACCAAATATGTTTTCAGCTATTCGAATATAGGCCATTGTTGATTTGACCTCATTCTGCGTACAAACACATCTACGGAACACAGTTTTAGTTATGAAAGATAAACAACATCAAAAAAGAAAAAAATATTAAAAGCGTTTGTTAACAGAGCCGAAAATTAAAGTGCTGACGCTTGCTCGGCAAGGCATGCTCGTGCGCCGACTACGTTAGTGCTGACAGACATCCATTATCTTACGAACCTTTGCGAGACAACTGCGGCGTTCCCCCATATTTGGACATTGGCAGGCACACTTACGAGGGTTGAACACTCTTGGCGCCGTGCACTTCTCCGGCGAGAGCGCGCAACATCCGCAACTGACGTGTTCCGTGATCGGGTACGTTGCGCACGACTCCTTGTCAGTCTTCAAGTTGTATATTCGTATCTGATAACAATAAAACACTCACATTAATGCCATTCACGGACAAATTTGGATCCTAGTGACTCATCGTTATGAAAATTATGTCATAAATATTATTAAGAATACAATGATTGTCAAGTTGTGCAATTGATCGCACTCTCAAATAAGGTTGGTAACTGGGTCAAGGATGGATTAGAATAGCTGTAGATAAAGAGATAATGAGAGGCAATTAGATTGATGAGTATTTGTGAAGTACTTACAGGTATATGTCGTGTGCGGGTTTCCGTGGGGACGCAGGTACCTTCGTTGTCATATTCGCAAAGGCCGACACACCTCTTGACCCAGACGGCGCGAGGGCTCACCTGGGGAAATACAGAACGTCAGATGCGTACAATACATCGCGAATTTTCTCACGCGACGGTATTTTGTGCGAACCATTGCGGATGTGAATCGCGTACCTACTACATAATATTTAAATCTATTTATTATTAAGGCTTCAGAAGGAATGTCATAATTAAACTTTGGCTTCTTTAGCATTGTAGAATATTTACTATGCTTTTAATTTTAATTGTTGGGGAGTTAATAAGGTCATTAGATTATTATGTCTAATGATCACTTCAATAGCAATAGCTGCATAAAGTAAAATTATATTTTAATCTATTAAATGCTAGTCGTGCAATACACCTTCTACGTTATAGCCATTAATGTGCTCTTGTATTTGATGTTTACCTGCTCATGCGCTGCATTAATCTTCAAATATTCAAACACCTCTTTAGGTTCTCCACATTTTGATTGGTCAATGATGTCGTCACGTTCGCTGGCGTAGTCATTTGAACATGCAACTGAAATAAAACAAATTATTATCTTCTGATTTCAAAATTACAGTTGCTCTCTAGGAATAACTTTTTAATTAAGTTTGCGGTAAAAAATTCATAAAATTTCCAAAATTATTTTGATTTTAAAATTATTGTTGTCAAAAATATTCACCTTTTCTAGGTACAGGTATGATGTAATCCTCAGCATTTTTTGGGAACTTGGGGTGGTGTTTATGTCCAGCCACAGCCACAACAAGCACAAAACAAAACAAAATTTTCTCCATCATAATTTTTTAATTAACTTTCACTGTATTATTTAAATCACTTCAATCACAATCCGTATTCACTGTTATCTATTTGTTAATCACGTGGTCACTGTTCTCTGTGCGGTTCTTCTACGTGTTGCTCCTTCGACGGCTTGGTTAAGTATGAGGGCTGCCGGCGCGATTTTCTGTTATAAAGCTAGCAAAGTAAGCCTGACTCAACATGTGTGGGACTATCACGGCATGGTGTGGCGGTCACGCCTCGTTGCGTCACGCCCGACGTCATAGTGTTTGGACAGCTGATAGGCCGTCATTATGATGATGATATACCGAAATGTGGCGGTAATTGTAAGAATTTTGGAACGGAGCTTTATGTTACGGAATTTTAAAGTTAACTGTGATGCGTTATGCTTTTGAAATTAAACTTTTGGGTATATTTATGAAGTAACTTACGGTATAGAAGACCTTCAACTTCGCTTTAGACTCTTTAATTTGAAAGGTTAGTTATAGATACGGTAGTTTGTTTTAGCAACTGAAATATGTTTACATAATATTATGAGTATCGACAAATCGCTCAGTAATGTAATGAACCTCAGGTAGGTATTTCATGTCAATTCCAAGGTAGTCCAAGTAGGTCCATAAAGCCTAGAGGCAACACTTAGGTAAACGTTTATTTTTCTGGAGGTGAGCAGAGGTGTATATTTTTAGTGATATTTTTGTGTTGCACTTACTTATAACTTTTGTGAACTTCCAAACAGTAAATCCAATAAAATTGCTCGACCAGGGAACCTAGGACTCCAAACATAACCACAGAAAAAGTTGTGATAAAGTATAATGAAACAATTATCGGATCTAATCATTTCGTTAATCGGATAAAGCTTAGTTAAAAATGTATTACTTCTGGGTTTTTAATATCAGTTTAATTGTTATCATTCGTGATTTCTTTTTATTTAATGCCTTTTACGGCTCTGTCGCTGATTGCACACGCGTAACAAATTTTATGCACACGGCTAACAGAAAGTAACCTATATCCTTATACCGTTAATTCTCAATGTAGTTCATCCAAATCTATTTAGCCGTTTCCGCATGAATATGCAAACTAAATCATTATCGTATTTAGGATTTTTTTATGAATTATTGGGTAAGAGGGCTCAAAATACCAGGCAACTGCCATTCAAGTTATAGATGATTTTGACTTGCTTGAACTATTTTTTATCTACCTTTGTATCCGCCACTAAAAGTAATATCCCTTTCTTTCTTCTATTCTTCACTTGACCTGTTTAACCCTAAAGTAGGTACTTAATGCATGTAGCTTTGCCCTTATTGAAAACGTGGAATCAAAAACATGGTAAGTGAAATGCTGGTCTAAAATAAACCTCTACATACCCTTTAAAGAGTTTATAGCATGAATATACATATAGTTCAATATTAGTATTACGTGATCCGGTTAACAAATACCTTATATCACGGAACTAACTTTTGTTACTAGTAAATGAATGACGTCATCATTTGTTTCCTAGAGTTCACAGCCTAGGGGAAAGGTTTCTCTAAGATTTTAAAACCTAGACCTTGTGTTGTGATGTAATGGTATTTTCCTAGAAGTGTTGGGCCTTCGGAAGTTTACGCCAAGGTGAAAGTATACGCATGTGGTCTGTTCCACCGGTTCAGAACTGTCTGGTGCAATAATTGTTAACATTACATGTGTGCATTCTTCGCTAGCGACAGGTCGACACCCACGCTGTATCGTAACCCAGATTCTTATTGACAAACTATTTACGATTCTGATAACTGTTAGTTTTCTTTTTTACACACATAGGTTTGTACACGTGCTAATTAAACTTCGAAAGAGATTGCAAAGTCTAATAAGCTAGTCTAGCTCATCTGCAATTTAATACACCTGTTGAGGCACTAGCGTAGACTTTCTTTCCAGTGTTTTGAGATCAGAGTGCGGCCATTACTATTTTATTATTTTTTTACTTTTGTATTACTTTTGTTTTACTATCAATGAAGAGGGAGCAAGAAGCAATGCAATGAAGCAGATGCCACCGGGATCATTGTTAACATTATGATCATCAATAAATAATCGCTCTAATATTATAAAAGCAAAAGTTTGTGAATGTATGTTTGTTACTTCTCCACGGCTGGAGCGATTTTAATAAAATTTGGTATGGAGTTAGGTGACACCCTGGATTAATACAAGGGCTATGTTTAGTCGTGATAACCGACGTTAACGCGGGTGGAACCGCGGGCAAAATCTAGTCTTAACATTTTGGTAACGAGTAATAGTTATTTCTCAATACTGACTTTAGGTTAGAGTATCCTCCTTAAGGTGATTTGTATATTTGTGCTTCATACTATCATGAACATAACTACGGGTGTTTGAGAAGTCTGACTGCTAACCTGGGGTGAGGATGTAATACCTGTACCTACCAGAGACTCGTCCGAGATTCAGCAGAGGTAGGTACATCTAGCAGGTGAGGTTGACATGGCGCCGAAGATCAAGATAAGTATACCTACACCTGTTCCCTTACGTATGTAGTGCGCAAGCGCCGCCGATTCGTAATGTAATTGGAATGATACGTGCTTCCGAACATGACTTTATCGTGATCTTACCATCAAACTGTAAATACCCACAACATATACTTGTATTATATGTAAGGTATGTTATCAAGTATCAATCAGCGTGATAAAATGTCAGATTTTCTTATATGTAGGTAAAATACAAAGTAATGTGATAACAATGTTAATTCGCTGACGATCAGGTAATCCGAGGGGAAGTACCGGCAGAAGGTCACGGTTAACTAATCTTATGCTTTTTTTAGTAAGGGTGTGTTTCCATTAAACCTCAATGTAGCGCATAAAATTTAAAGTTTTTTAATTAGTAGACAGTTAATTAAATCATTATTAACAACCAAAAATAAACATGCGGTAACTAACTAAAGACATGACTAAAGTCTAAATCTCATCGTTTCACTTTTTAAAGCGGTATATAGGTAAATAGAAAGACGAAAACAATGTAAAGTGCCAATGATTACCACCAAGATACTAGGTCTCCACTGCGAAGATTTGAACTATAGCTAATTCTGTTATGGAAACACGCATCTGTTTTTATTTAGTTTCACTCACCTCCACTTGTCACCTTGTAAATTCGCATCCATAACTAGAAAATTGTAAAGAAAAGTTAACGGCTCGAGAGTAAGAGGTTCAATGACTTTTAATATTTCTTTTCCTTGCGAATCTGGCTGTAGAAAGAAGAAGAAAGAAAAAGAGAAAGAAAATAAGCCTGCCGCAGTTCACTACTAGACAAAGGCTTCTCCCAAAGTTGGGAGACTTTTGCCTACAGTTTCCACGCTGGCCACACGGGTCGGAAAAGGATTTTATTTCGAGTTTTCCTTCCCTCGCAGTGATATCTCTAAGCATTTTCCGTTAGTCGCCTCTTACGACATCCTTTCGGATGAGATGGGGCGGTAACACTTGTATTCATTCTCCATCACCACATGGAAGTAAATTGTAAATACTACATTAGTGTATATAAATGTAGAAAAAATGACAGATCCAGGTAATGAACGTGTAGAGTTTGTTTTTTTTTCTGAACACGCAAATATCTGAAAATGGATGTGCGATTTACAAAATTTTTTTGGATGTAGGTAATAATCTAGCTCTACTATTCTACGGTTAGTGGTTAAGGAGTCGGCCTTACGATCGAGAGATCCCGGGTTCGATCCTGGCCATTACAGACTACCGACGTGAACCCACTCCTAGCACAAGCAATTTAGCTTAGTTGGAAGGGTTAGAGGGAATATTAGTAACTTCGGTTCTAATAATCTTAAAAAAAAAGGTACGCTTTTATCCTACGTCGATTAAGGAAGTCTTTCATCTTTTTTACTTTTTCTTATTGCTCAAAAACCTATTGATGTCAAAAAGCCTATAATACAGCCTTCCCCAAGAAAAGTACTATCAATAGCACTTTTTAAAATCGCACAGTCAGCGCCACCTCGAACTTGACTAGCAAACTTTGAGTAACTTTTCATCTTTGCATTGATCTGATAGTATTTGTATATGTATTGTGATGTTGATGTATAAGCAATATACTCAAAATGATCTTGTTAAAGCAAAGCCAACTAAGCGAGAGAAAAAAGATAAACAAAGTTTCAGCGGTTCCAAACATTTTTATTTGAAAATTATTACGTATCACTTCAAACGCACTCCAGACAGGAATGAAATTGCTCATAAGATGGTGGATCTGACAGTTTAGAACTGCTGTGCTGACAGCTTTCCTGTACTACGAAACACGCAACGACAGCTGTCGCTCGGCCATCGTCGCGTACGTATCAACATGTGTGATAAGGACAGAGAAAATAATCGCTAGTTATCGCAACGTAACTCGGTAATGGTTGCTTTGTTTACCTTTTTGCTCTCGTCTCGTTGGCTTTTCTTTAGTCAAAATCTATCTGATGCTGATTATACAGGAATTCCCAGACTATAGCGCGTTCAAACAAACTCTTCAACATTACTCATATACATCAATAGAAGTATTGAACTTTGTACTATCGTGTCTATAAACTATTGCGTTAATTTTTGCAATAGATCTACTTCCAAAAGAGGCTCGTGCGGAAGCGTACCCGCTACCCGCCGGTGAGTCACCAACTATCTCGTATTATTGCTTGTCATCGTTACATATCTCGTCTCCATTATTGGCGAGAGGCTCGTGTTTGATTTGTTATCACGGTACGTTAATAGTGACGCATTATAATGACAGAATACACGTGGTGAAGATTCTTATACCCTTGTGTGAACTCGCCCAGAATGTTCTATTTCTTTTACCTGATTTTTGCTTAAAGGAGCAGAATATGGACAAGGAATTTCTAAATTATTTTCTGCCTTTTGCTTGATCCACTCCAAGATTTGCTAAAAAAAAAATACCGGAGTAATTTTTTTTTATAAATTTCAGTCCAAGGTTTGCTTTGAATTCGAGTATTTTTATACGAATGTGTTGTACAAAGTGAGTTTTGTATAAACCATATAAAATTATTCCATTTTTTTTCCTATATGATGGTAATATGCTCAACTTATAGGTAAGTAAGTCAATTCTTTTGAGTTTCACGTAATCTTAGATAATATGTATCCATAGGCGGGATTATGCTTTAACTGTACCTATGTCTGTTTATCCCAATATAAAAAAATATGTCATTCCAAGAGCCTAATAGTGAAATGTCACTCATCTTGTGCGCACGCGCTGATTTGTGAATCGCTGCCGCGCGCCGACCGTGATACGTTATCGGTCAATAGAAACGTTTTTAATGCCGTTATCTATACTAGAGGAATTGTGATCATAGTATAAGTATTACTATTATAGGTATAGTAAAAATCTTTATTGTTAGTGTACGGATATTATATATGATACGTGGTTTTATCCATTTGTAGGTGGTTGCTCTACTTGCGTAACGGTTATTGGTAACGCAGGGTCGATAATTTACGTGCCCTAAAGGTACTGGTTACCTTTAGGGCACGTAAATTATCGACCCTGAGTTTGCAACAGGATGATGAAGAGAGAATAATATGCTGCACTGATCTCAATACAAGAGGTTCCAGTTTCGAATCCTGGGCATACCGACGTGAACCCACTCCTAACAAGCGATTTAGCTTATTTGGAGAGGTTAGAGGGAATATTTGTACTTTCGGTTGCTGACCTTCTTTAAAGAAATTGGACTAAAAGCAAGCAATAAATAATTTATACTATTATGAATGGGGAAACTGCGCAGTGGAGGCAAAAAGCAGGCAACTTTGAGACTAATGCTATACTTAAATGATGATCGGTGCAGCAAATGGTGCGGCAGTATCTACAGCTTATTCATTGATCATAGTTATAAAGGGTAGCCTCTTATGTATAAAAGACTAAAATAAAATATTATACCAATTACATGTAATGTAATATGATGCAATTAATCGACTTAATAAAGAATTTGGTCTTAATCTTCATCTTAAGGTCGAATGGATAATTACAAAGAGAAGAGGCCCTTTATAATTATCCACTTTCTAATTACGTAAAGGAGAATTTTTCTATCGCAACTAGTTCGCAACATCGCAACACCTATGAAAGGTAAAAACATCTTACATCGAGGTCAGCCGAAGCCTAATCCAAAATAGGTAAATTAAATAAGTAGGACGCTAGGGGGAAGATTTTGAATTTTAATGGCTGTAGCACTAGTAGAGTAGTAGTGACTTATAGCTAAAATGAAGGAAAGAAACAGTAAAAATTCCTTAAGAATCAAAATGAACTTTATCCGTGAAAGTGATGAACAAACTTATTGTGTTGCGGTTTTCTTAAAAACGAAAGAATAAAGGGCTTTTCGGAGTCGATAACACGTACGTACGTGACATCCTTGGTGGTGTGCACGTCTATAATTAAATTTTTTGGCGTACCATGAAATCTACCACTTAACATCAGGCGGGTTGTATACTATTATCTTAGTTCTCACTTTAATTGTAGCTTCCAAAAACGCGTAAAGAAGGACATAGTTTAATAACTTTCCTCTACGAAAATTATGAGTGGATGCCCTCGCTGGAGGATACCCTCGAACTGACAAATCCACACAACATATCTGCTTACGGTAGTCTACTGATTGCAGATGTGCACAGAAAAAAAAACTTTAATTGTACCTACAACACAAAAAAACATTTATCAAACTGTGTCACATTTTATAATATGTAAAAGGGTTCTGTTGACACGGAGCTCGACAGAAACCTTATGCGTGTGACTTAGGCCTTATTAAAGTAATTAACTTTGGTTCACCTATATAGCATTAATTGGTGAACATAATTTTTACTTTCATTAACCTATATTACTTCACTATAAATGAACTTTTTCCTGGGGTTGGGAGAACATTCTAGTTAGCACTTAATTCTATGAAAGCTTGAATTATTTATGAACAAATAATAAAAACGTACTCGTTCCGCGAAATAGTGAACGTGTACACGTCATAGTTTTTACAGTAGAAGTTGTGACGTCATGGTGACTGGCCTAATGTCAAACCTCCCTGAAGCCTGAATCGTGTTGAATTGTTTGTTTATTGTAGTACAAGCCACGAGAGATAGAGTAGCGTAACATTAGTAAATAATTGAAGGATATCTAACTTGCATCAAAGATTTGCTAGCTTCACTTCATATTTTATTTTATACAATACAATACTATATTATACAATACTAGTTTTTGCCCGCGGCTCCGCCCGCGTGGATGTCGGTTAACGCGACCAAACATAGCCTATGTCCTTTTTCATGGTCTAATTTACCCCTATACCAAATTTCATCAAAATCGGTTCCGTGGTTTAGGCGTAAAAGCGTAACATACAGACAGACAGACAGACAGACAGACAGACAGACAGACAGAGTTACTTTCACATTTATAATATTAGTACGGATAATGAAAATTTCTATTTGAAAAATTAACTTGTAAGTGACATACATTTAGGCTGATTTCCCACTTGTGCGTTGCGCTGCGTTGCGTTAAGCAGGGTCAATCTTAGAAATTTAAAGAAAATTCTCTCACTGCCATATTTATATTTGACTAGCTTTTGCCCGCGGCTCCGCCCGCGTGGATGTCGGTTATCGCGACTAAACATAGCCTATGTCCTTTCTCAAGGTCTAATCTACCCTTATACCAAATTTCATCAAAATCGGTTCAGTGGTTTAGGCGTGAAAGCGTAACATACAGACAGACAGACAGAAAGACAGACAGACAGACAGACAGACAGAGTTACTTTCGCATTTATAATATTAGTATGGATTATCAGTATCTGTTAAATTATGAGAATATTTTGAAATAGCTTTTTAATGTATGAAGATAAATAAATACTTAGTTTTGTTGCTACTGTAGGCTCTCATTTATATCAAAGAACATGTAGAAAAGGAACGTAATATGAATATTATACTAGGGTTTTAACATCAGTCAATGGCCTTAGTTGGCCTACATACCTACGTTACAAGCTTTGTGAAAGTTGGGTTTTGTCAGGTTGCCAGGAATATATCACAATATGTCACTAAAAACTAAGAACTTTGTTCTGTTGCCAATGAGTTGTTACATCGTGCCCTTGACTTTGCTTTAAAAAAATAAAAATGATAAAGCTGGTTTTTAGGCGTATGTTTAGAGAACAACTCCTTTTTTATTTGTGAACGAATTTGAAAACTGTTTACACTGTTTGATTTGTTGGTTTCTTGTCTACATTTGGTACATTTTTAGTTATTCTCACTTTATAATTACTATATGAAAATCATTCCCAAAGCAAAAAGGTCACTCAAAAGAAAACTGGCAACTACTTCTAAACAGAAAAGAATTTATACGTAATTTTTTAACTAAAAGAAAGACAATGATCTGGAGTATAAGTGGTACATTTTTCAATTCAATACATTGACTTTTGAAGTCACAGGCGACGTTTTTGTTACGTTCTCGAGAGTTTGGCTTAGCGGGTGTCTATGCGGGGGCCGGGCGGCAGTGCCGTGATGGCTGTTGGGCGGGGAGGTTGTGCTTCACGTTTTCGCAGCTTTGACAGCAACACAATTCGAGACTAATGCATAAATGGATAGATAAGACACTTCTATGAGACGCCGAAAATAATTCGGTAAAAAAGATAGTAGATGTTGGATGCCATACTGAATGGTGATCCTCGCTCATAGTGTAATAATATAAAACCTATGATACTGATAAATAGTGTGGGTTTCTATTGGTGAAATAATTCTTAGAATTGGTTCTGTAGATCCAGAGATTAACCTATATAACGTCACAAACTATGTCTGTATAATAATATATGTATATTAGAATACTATACATAACTATAGCTACATATATAAATATATAATATTATAAAACATGATCACTACATATCATCACTAGTATAAAATAATTCACTTCCCGCTGTCTGTCTGTCTCTATGTATGCTTAGATCTTTAAAATTACGCGACGGATTTTGAAGCGGTTTTTAGGGTTCCTTTTCCAAATGGCAAAAAACGGAGCCCTTATAGATTCTTCATGTCTGTCTGTCTGTCCGTCCGTATGTCACAGCCACTTTTCTCCGAAACTATAAGGCCTATTCTGTTGAAACTTGGTAGGTAGATGTATTCTGTAAACCGCATTAAGAATTTCACACAAAAAAAGAAAAAAAGCAATAAGTTTCGCCTTTCATTCAATTAACTCAAAAATAATACAAGAACTTTTATATTATGTTACTTGCTGCTACGGAACCCTTCATGGGCGAGTCCGAATCGCACTTGGCCGGTTTCTTTAATAGATAGTATCATTCAAGAAGTAGATTTATATGTACAATACAATCTATATAATATGAAAATGAATCCCTATTTCCCCATAGGGATTCATTTTTGGCTGGACCAATTTCGCTTTTTTGTTTTGTTTGTTACTGGAGAAGGTTTTTACGAAAGAAAAAGTAAAAAATATGCGCGTAAAATAGAAACATTTAAGAATACTTAACCATTATATAAAATATCTGATCCGAAAGACTTTGTTATGTCCTATTGGTGTCAGGATCTCCGTGGGCGTATGGAGTCCCTGTCGTAATGTTCTCAAAATAATTAAGACAACTTTATACAACCAATTGAGGTAAATTCTAATTTTTAAGGCGAAACGAAGTTTGCCGGGTCAGTTAGTGCATAATATAAGAGGTTTGAAATCCTCAATGTATCTATGCAATAAACACCCTAACCAATGGAAATATATATTCATGTCTTAGATTATTAATAATCTTAGATTCATGTAATTATAAATACAAGTGCTGAGTGGGCATCAAACCCACAATCGCTGAATGCTCCACTGCTACGCCATAGAATTTGAACCTTTTGAAATTGTATTTGTCTGTTTGTTCACAATGGACACAAACGTTACTTAGTACACGGATTTTGATGCGGTATTTTTATTTAAAAGGTTTTGGTAGAATGGTGCCAGAGATAAAACCAAAGTCGCGATAATAGACATCCATACGGGCGGAGCCACCGACCTTAGCTATAATAAAGAATCAAGAATCAATCAACATCGATGTCAAAAAAATACCAAATCAGTTAGGTACGTGAAGTTAGGCAAAATATGATGTGTCCACTCTGTACCCTTTTACCGACATCTTTTCCCAAATTTTTATATTATAATCACTTTAGTGACATGTGTGCGGGGTGGTGCGGTGCTGCGATTATTACGTTCGTAGACTCCACCCATTCGCTCTAAGGCATCGTCTCTAGTAAGGACCTTAATGAGAAATGTATTTCACTAGACAGAGGGAGAGGTGAGTGGACCATATCTTTCGTTCTTCGTTATATCATAAAATTTCAGCAGCAAGAGAAGAAATGAATATACAATTTGGTAAATTAGCACTTACTCAAGTGATAATAAATTATTACCGTGGCTTAATCGGTGAAAAACTGGAACCTTATTCCAAAATTGGATTCGAAGCTTCGGTTTGATTGAAACCTTACTAGAAGAAAACCGAAGTGATACCATTGTAACTATAAGGCTGAATAACATATTTCTTTCGTGTGGGTCTGAAGTTTCTGACGTGTCCCCTGGTTCTAGTGTTCCCGGGGTCTATAGGCTTTTAGGCTTAAAATTAAGCCTATAAGTTCTTTTTGATGGCCATGATAGAAAAGTAGGCTTTTAAAAGGCTACTCCCTTTAAAAAGCCTATAGGTTTAAAAAAAGCCTATAGGTTTAAAAAGCCTATAGGTTTAAAAAAGCCTATAGGTTTAAAGGCCTATAGGTTTAAAAAAGCCTAAAGCGACTAAAGTCTTTTTCAAGTAGGCTTATTATGAGGCTATTTATAGCCAATTAGCCATTATTCAGATTTTATGACTTAGTATTAATTAAACCAGATTTATTTTTGTATTGTTTATTTTCGAATTTAAATATATTTTTATTAGCTGGCGTCCCTGGTGATGATTCCGACAATCTAAAAGGCTCAGGTTGTTGATTACCTTCTTGATTTTGAAGGTGATATTTGTTATTATAAAATAAGGTAATAGATGTCAGCACGTGAGGGTCCTCATCATCATTCATTTCAGAAAAATAATCAATTTTTAGTCTTGGATCCAACACGACAGAAAATTTAACATAATCAGTATGTAGTAATAGGTGAAAATTCTTGCAACTTTGCAGACATGGCTGCAACAGTTTTTCTTATAAGGTCATTATCTATTTCCATTTCCACATTAGAAGTTTGATTCATAAGAACATCAAGCATACATAGGTAATACATAGTACCTATATACTTGGATATTTTGACTTTTAGGGCGGTAAAAAGACCGAAGTATTAGGTCAGATGTGTTGTAAAAATATTCTCAAACAACGGTATTCTCTGTACTATGAATACAGTAGACGACATCGACAGCCAGAGGCGTCTCCCAGCATACCCAAAAGTTAGTTATATAGCCAAGCAATTTGAAACAATATTTACAATCGTATAATTTAGTTGACGATTATTATACTCGAAAAATAAATAAAATAGACCTAGCCTAAAGGACTCAAAATCTTTATAGGCTTTTAGCCTTTCAAGCCTTTTAAATATGCGCCTGGCCTACAAAAAGGCTATAAGCCTATAGTCCTCGGGTAGACAAAAAAGAGGCTATGTAAAAGACCTAGCCTAAAGGCCTAAAAGCCTTTTTAGGTTTTATTCCGCTGTAGCCCCTTAATTCATAGGCTAGCCTTTAAAAAAAGCCTAAAAGCCTATAGGCCCCGGGAACACTAGGTTCTGTAGCGCGATACTGAAGACTCAATTTCTATCACCAATAAAATGAGTAGTATTGCTTACATGACAGAATTATTTCTACTAACTGTTATACTGTCATTGGTCGCAACTGCTTGAGAGACAAGATTCTTCCCTGCAATGCTGACCCTACTGAATTCTATGGATCGCATTCGTTTGTGCTTTGGCCCCAAACCAGAACCTTGACACACGAAAACAGGCAACTCACGATATATGACGTAGACTGTAGTGCCAGCCCGTGCAGACATTGTAACTGTACCTATTAAGTCATCAATGGAAACCATCAGTACAGAAAATAGGACTGATGTTATTGAATAGATTGCAAATGTAGGGCAATGGCGGTAAAACACGGAAATTTAACTAGACTAATTACATATTTTGTATATTATTGATAACTTGGACATTAGAACCATATGAATATATTGTGAAGCATATACTTACAACGGTATTTTTTATTTGATTAAGGCACAATTACCATATATATGTATCAAGAAGGTATACGCCATGACCCACTAGTTGAAGTACTTATGATTAGGAGTCACCGTGATAGGTATATGAACGCTTACAATATTAATCTTGGGCATCTATGGATTTTTTTATCGTGCGAAGAATCCCCACGGATACCAACCCCACCGGAGCCGGTGGAGGTGATTGTGACGAACTCGAACCGACTAAAACGCACGCCGTCTTCGGGTCTTTGGTTGCCGGAGGTGAAAATGCAGGAAACATACCTCACGCACCCAGGACGTTCACTTTCGAGATGGCCCCCTTCGGGTGTGTGGGGACCTTAGTGTCCCCATCTAGCCCCAGGTATGGGAAGGCGCACTTTGCGCCGCCGCCGCGGTCTGCTTCTGCTAAGGTGACAGGCGGCTCCACCGATCACTCCCAGGGCCGCGCTCGTGGAGGCTCGCAGAAGGAGGCTGGGCGTCCATGGTATGAGGCATTAGCATGCATCTTATCTTTTATGACGCCAAGCCAGCATTTATTGGGTCTAACCCTTTTACTGGGCGGGGGCATGCCCAGACATTTGTTACCCACATAGCCTGAGTACTATTATCTATTCTGTGCTGGCGGTCTCCGTAGAATATGATGATTCTTCTTCATTATAACCACAATATCACAGACATGAAGACAGCCGCGAATGCGAGAGTACCTTACACGATTAATATGCGTAACTCTCCATGTTTTTCAATGTATTAGTTTAAAAAAAGTGTAGTCAAGTTAATCTTATTTTATTATAAAGCTATAAATAGGTAACTATTTTAGGTTTTGATATCATGGTGTAAAATATATTATATCATTAACATTAGGTAATTTTGCTAATCGTTAATTAATAACTATTGTAATAATAAATTGAATGTAAGATTAAGTGGAATTACTTCAGCCTTCCTTCAGCATATCAATGTTGTGACACAACGTCAACGAATGCGGAAGAGTGATTATAAATGGATCAGGTCATACGATATTTGTTTTTGTACAATTTATATAATAATCAAATTAAATAACACTAGGGGTCGAGTCCCGGCTTGGCCCGGTAATCAATTCTCATCAGAATCATAATATAGGAATGAATGAAAAAAGAAAGTTATTCTCTTTATTTTCTTTCTTTCTAATATCAAACTCATTAATAAACATTTATTTATGTTCTTAGTTCAAGTACCTACATATTTTAGTAAGTAAGGTTTCTGGACGGTTGGCGGTCCACAACTGTGCGTTTCCTGAAAATCTTTCTGCCTCGCACAATGAAACTGTGGAATGAACTGTCACCAGCGGTATTTCCGAACCAATACGACCTTTAAACCTTCAAGAAAAGAGCGTACTACGAGGAAGGCAACGCACTTGTGACTCCTCTGGTGTTGCGGGTGTCCATGGACGGCGCTGATCGCCTACGATCAGGTGATCGGTCTGCTTGTTTGCCTCCCTATTCCAAAAAAAGCATTAAAAAAGTAAGGCTGAAGGTGTCAGCGGGAATACCTATTAAGTAGTACTTTACCTAATTTCAGTTACTTACTAGAACTCTTTGTTAAAAAGAAAACAAAAAGATATACATACCTAGGGCACGGAAAAGATAATAGTAATCTTAACCCAGGGTTGGTAATAAACAAGAATATTAATAAATCTGCGTATGTTGATTAACGACGAAACTTTGACATTTTTCCTTGCATTTGGGGTCATCTGGGTTCCGACGGGTGTCAATTCACATAAGATAAAGCCAAATGAAAAGAACTTTAGAACGAACCCCTGGTTCCAAAGTACACGGGTTCAACCGTGACTAAATATTAAGATGATGACTACCGGTTACTTGAACTTTTCCATGAAAATATGTTATATAGCTGCCTGAATATGATAAAACATCTCCCAGAATGACAGCCTGTAGGCGTTCTATTACAGATATAACTTTTAATAATTCAACAAGAATAAAATTGTACGATCAGCGTAAACATGTTTTGAGTCTATTTCGTCAAATGACACACGTTCATTATTGCTTATATTATGTGTTAAAATTAGGTTTGACGTGCGCGAAATATTTCATCTTGATGTCATTACAATTTATAGCTATGATAGAAAATTGTAAAGAATGTAAAGAATCCAACTACCAAACTAGGGAATACGAATCTGCATTTAGTGCAGGGTGATTTTGGTGATTGAGAAAGTGCCAATGATAGCTTTAGTGATAAATACATATTAAACTCACGCCTGTAAATACCTTAAGGGGTAGGCAGAGGTGTATTATCACCCATATTTCGCCAATTATGATTTTCGATCCCACGTTAGGGGACCAGCCCATTGCAATCAAGCGGGCCCTTAGTCATGGGTTGTATGGTTACTATGGGATGGAGATCAGCCCTGTCTATAGACGACGACTAAGGTGTCGCCTCCTACTCCACGTACAGGAATAGATGGGGTGGCAATATTCTACGTTCCCGGGCCCCAAGACGCCTTGATGATGATTTATATGAACTGGTAACACCTTACTATTGGACGCAGTTTCGTTTAGATATGCAAATGGTATGCGCAGCATTTATGCTGCTAAGATGACGACCATATTTGGATTCCCAAAATGTGCTTGAATGTTTCAGAATGATTTAGCTTATCAATACTACATAGTATAAAGCAAAGTAGCTTTCCGCGTCTGTCCATCCCTGTGATGCTTATATCTTTAAAAGTAGGCAACGTATTTCGATACGGATTTTTTAATAGATAGAATAATTCAAGAGGAAGGTTTATATGTATAATACATGCTTAATATAGCAGAGTGTGCAGCGGAAACGGGATCCGACGCCACGCGTACAATATATTAAACATATTAAAGAACACACACAATAAGTACACAATATATTAAAGACCTCTTTATTTTATTTGTTACGTAAGGACGCATACAAGCTTCAAGAATGGCTGCATCTAAATTTATAACTGCAGCTATATATGGCTAGATTCGTAGGCTACAAAGTGATGATAAAATTTAGTTGCTAAATCATTTTAAACGGTAATAAACGCACTGAAACACAACATCAATGCGTTTATTAGTAGTGATGTGGTATTATCCTACGACCTCATAAATAAAAGAAATCGATTGAAGTCCATAATTAATTAATTACAACATGTTTCTTTGAACTATATATCTACTGATCTACTAACTGCTATTAAAATAACTAGTTAGTAAGACTTAATTTTAGATTATTAATAAATTAACACGCATAATGTTATCTTTCGAGAGGTTACTGCGTAAATGCGTGGTTTAGAATGTGTGCAACACAGACGAATGACCGGAGAATTATTTTCGCGACCTTGCGGTTTTATTCACTGACTTTAAAGGAAGACATCTAAGCGGGCGTCGCTCTTATTACATTAAATAACGTATCTAGAAAATAAATAAACATTATAAAAGTTATTTCTTACTAAGTTTTCCGTGATATGCAGGAAAAATCTGCCTACTTATCTGTTATTCTGGGCTATATGTAATCAATTTATGTGAGGATTTTTTATATATATCTGTTCAGGAGATGATTTTTATATACAGGAAGCTGCAGAAAAACCTTAGCCCCTAAAAATCCGAAGTAAACTTTTGAAACCCTGATAAATTGCATCTACACGAAATCGACTAGTACCTAGTCGTAGTACTGACTACATAGTCCATTCTGAGCTTAGGTACTATAATTGTCTCAATCCCTTTGAGAAATTTCAACTATTGGAGTTGCAAACATCCTATCTTCACAAACTATATAAATTGAATAATAGAGGTCCCAAAACACTTCCTTGAGGGACACCTTGTATTAATTTACGTTCCTCTGATTTATAGGTAAACTCTCGTTTCGCATTATAGTTGATTCTATTTACGATCTGATCGAAACACGAGTAGTGACGGTACCTATTGATCTGATCGGAAAGGGAGCCCTCAAACCTTATCTCAAGTCACGAGATCTCTCTCTGCCACAAGATGGATCTGCATTTGTACGGTGAAGGTCCATGAAAAGGTAAGAATTTCATCCTATATCTTATCGTTTTTTTTATCTAGGACACGTCAATTTGACTTCACCTCGCCTGATGTTAAGCTCAAGGCAAAGTCTCGGAGAGAGGGTCTACATCGCAAACATGCAACAGTGGTGGCACTCAGCCTGACGGCCTCATTAGATGCCTTTTCACGCCCCGCTTAAAGGACCTGGGACTGTAGGAAGAAGGAAACACGTGAGCTGGCAGGGAGTTCCAGGTCTTAGTCGTACGGCATAGGAATGAGTCACTGAAACTCTGCACCGTATATGGATGGCATCTTAACCCTGCACGTGTCGTCCTGTGAAGGAAAGGAAAGGGTGGGACTAATTGGAAGAGCTCGTCAGAACATTTACCATGGTAGAAACGTCGTATCGTTCCTATAAGCACTCTATTGCCACAATAATCTTCAGGTAACAATTCCAGCAGGTGTGCCCCCACACTTGATGTATGTAGCGGCTTCAATTGGCCTGTGAGTAATAGGTACGTTATTCAAATACTTGAGCGGTTACGGGTGTTTTAATATAGTGCTTTAATGTAAACACCGGCACAGAGTTTCCCACGCGGCGCGTTCCGAGGCAAATTGTATGAATGTTTCTCATTACTCCGCTAATTGAATAGGATAGAATGTTCAAAACATGTGAGTAAAAAAGCATGCAATAGATAGATGTGTCCAGTCATGTTTTGCCTCATATCGTGGCGTACAAATACATATACTTATTGAAGTAAAGCCAACGAGACGAGAGAAAAAAGGTAAACAAAGCGACCATTACTTTACGTTGCGATAACTAGCGATTATTTATCTGGCCTAGCCACACATATCACACGTACGCGACATTGTCCGAGCGACAGCTGTCGTTGCGTGCTTCGTAGTACAGGAAAGCTGTCACAGGCACAGCGGTTCTAAACTGTCAGATCCGTCATCTTAGGAGCAATTTCATTCCTGTCTGGAATGCGCTTGATGAGATACGTAATCATTTTCAAATAAGAAAGTTTGGAACCGTTGAAACATTGTTTACCTTTTTTCTCTCGTTTCGTTGGCTTTACTTTATATGCGTACAAGAAACCTTGTTGTCAGGTACATCCTGAATATCTGTGTTATTGTATACTATATTTCCATTTATCAGTTTTAGACGTTGGCTAAAATACATGATTTTTGCCTTTTCCAACTAGATTATTAAATTATTAATTTCAAGCCATTGTACAATAGACGTCAACGTATTATGAATGTCAATTATATGGTTGTTCATGTCATTATTGCCACAAGGAGTGATCACCATGCTATCGTCTGCAAAAAGAGTCATAGTATGTGGGTTAGCTTTTGGTAGGTCATTTATATATAAATTGGATAGTATGGGTCCCAAAACACTTCCTTGGGGGACGCCTTGGTTCGCTTTTACGTTCCTCTGATTTATAGGTAAATTCCCGTTTCGCATTATAGTTCATTCTATTTATGATCCCATCGAAAATGATTAAGTAATATACTGCGAATGATTCAGTATCTCCATAACATATTACTGATGGTAAGATGACTAAGATGGCGCCAAGAACCAAACACCGCCCATTACTTTCAATTACCCTTTATGCAATACCAATAATTCTTATCAAATTACTTAGAAATATTATCACTAATTCCTTATAAGTAGCTGAAGAATGCCGCCGAAATATGGCCCAATAGTAAATCTTTTACCTTATTGAGGAAAATCCGACGTTATCTACGAGTATTATCAGATCGTGAATATGATGTATCATTCTACTGACACCTGTGCCCACCTGTGGTGGTTGCCGCCGATGGCAGCTGGTCGTCGCGTCGTCGCCTCGATATGTAAACAGCAGTAACAAATCAGTTCTTTCATAAGCGATAGATAGGTATCGAAAAAACGTCACGTATGATGAAATATTTCATAATATTAAGTACTGTAGGTGTAACCTATTTTATGGAGGTGATAATAAGATTATGAACCTTAGGGAACCGTTTTTGGTTCCGGATGATAATATTCTGAATATTCTGACCTTGTTGAGATAAGAAATAGTTGCTTATACAGCAGAGAATAGTGTCATTTAGCTTACTAAACAGTGAATAATTCCCGGACCAGAATGGATTACTCATTCGGTATTCCACATAGCTGCACGACTTCGCCGAACTATGTGGCATGCATACAATTCACGGGTAGAATATAAAGAAAAATGCACACAATTTCCGGTTAATTTTGACAAGTTCTAACTATCGAACCCGCGACCCTGACGTTGCAATCGAAAATTCTACCGCCAGTCCACCACAACACATAATACCTAGTATGGATAAAAGTTTCTATTTTGTAAACTAACCATCCAGAATGCCATTTAGATTGCGGATAAACATACGAGATATTTTTACACATACTTTAAATCATACCTACATAGAAACACCCAGATCTTTGCAAATATACATTATTCATGCATACAAACATTTGCATTGAGCGGGAAGCCCACTGTCGTCAGCCAGGCACTTTTAATTTTCGTACCTACACACCTTTGTGTGAAATTCTTATCAATATGTCTGTGGATTCGTTACACCATCCAATTAGATGACTAAGATATAGATTTCTTGATAATCACGGTAATCATAAGGTAATCACGGGTAATCACACGAATGGTGATACTATTCAAAAGTGAAGCCGATGAAAAGATGTTTTACCTGTATCAAGACTCAGCAATTTTATATAAAATTCTGTCAATTTTAAATACGACATTGGAGATTCATTAAGTTTAGGTAATGCATTTAGTAAGTATATATATATTTGCTGGAGTACATCTATCTACCACGGCTTTCCTTTACCAAGCAAGCTCGGGATAAAGAGACCACTGACTCGCCACTGCTATGTATGAATGATAAGAAGGATATGAGTGCCATCAAGTGCCATAACGTACGATTTGGGGACAACAAATGAGGACAGATACTGGGTCACAATTAAATGATCGGTAGGTCTGGTAGCTTAGTGGTCGAAAGCAGGTTCAAATCCCGCCTGGACTGATCACAAAATTATTCCTTTCTAAATTAATTTGCAAGCTAAAAGTTTAAAAAATCATTCAAGTCAAGATACAACAATTTGTCGATCAAATCTACGTCTCAGGTAAGATTTAATTGTATATGCATACGCTAGTCAGGTAATCCTTACTTCCTAGAGCGGGTATGTGCGTGACATGATGGAAAAACGTCAGAAGTGCCATCGTTATAGTGATGCAGTCACGTATAAGCCGCTTACGTCAAAATGCATAGAACAGGTAAGTTCCCCGTACAACGACTCTTTGTCTTAATGCACTTATGATATGAATTGACGGCTATAACCTGTTTTCCTGTTTGAATTTCTAATTCCTTGACTGGGGAAGTACCTACAGCCTTTCGCAGTAAAATGAATACTATTTAATGAGTTGTATTAGTTATATGTAGGCTCATGTAAAAACAAGAACTTGGGTGATGATGGATTGGGTTCTGGATTTATTTTTCACGTTTGATCATACCTGCTTCTGAGTAGTTCTACCACTTTTTGGGGATTCCTGGGATCCTGCTGAGACATAATTAGTAATAATTTACTTATTAACCCTTCAATAAATAAATAAATAAATGTTTCACAACATTCTACACAGCGCTATCCAGACCCATGGTAAGCTTTTTATAGCTTGTGTTATGGAATCTAGAATGCGGATAAACATACTTATATACTTTTTTTTTGTAAATACATACATATTATACATAGAAACACCCAGACCAATGCAAATAGCCATATTCATGCATACAAATATTTGCACTGAGCGGGAATCGAACCCGCGCCTCCTGCGTGGCAGTCGCGTGCACTACCGCGATATATATTGTTTCAATGTATACTGTTTCCCAGATATATATCTAAATAAATGATGGGGGATCATTTTTAGACGGTTTTCAGTTTAGGCACATAAAGAGCACATATGAACGTCAAAATTGTACAATTAGTGTCAGAAATGTCAAGAGTAATTAAACTAAATCATTTGAAAATGATTCTTTCGCTGGTTCGGTAGGTTGGTTCTACTAAGAAGATACCAGTAAGAAACTCAGTGAACTCGATTATCCTCCTTTTTTAAATGCTTTTATTTATAACAAAATACAGTGCGAGCAAGAGATTAAATAAGGATGACCATGCAGCCTTACCATTTAAATAGGTATTCGTCCACTTCAAAGTAACCTTTTTTCATTAAGCAATTTTTCACTTCAGTTTTAGTTCAACCCTATACAAACACTTCTTCAAACCCTAGGCTCTTGCCTCGATCTTTAGCTTCTTTACTAGCAGGTAAAAATGTCAGCGTAAGAAAATACGAAAACAAATGGGCAATCCTAGCAATGCTTCCCTACTATGTTGGATGTTTGCTAATCAATTATGTTCTAACGGATGAACGGATCTGACTGAAATTTGGTACAGGGATAGATCATAGTCTGGAATAACACATAGGCTTATTTTTTTTTTTTTTTTTTTTTTCATGTCTTCAAAATTCAATGTTTAAATATGGTTGCAAAATCATTCATTGTTTCCAACAGTTCGTAAGGATGTTGGTAGATGGCTGCACCGTCGCCCTTATAGACGGATATAAAGAGAAGGAAAATTTGGAATGATTCAAGTGGTGCTCAATAGCTCAGTTGGCAGAGCAGTCGCCCTGTAAGCGAAAGGTCGTGAGTTCGAGTCTCACTTGAGCATTTCATTTTTTCCAATGTTTTTCGAACATAGGCTTCTTTTAATCCCGGGAATAATTTCACAAGGAGGGTCCCAGGAATGGGATAAAAGCACTTCTTGTAATCAATTGCCGCGTTGGTTCGTCATAAAAGGTGACTAAAGGATAGGGCTGTTCTTCATCCGACAGTAAACATACAGCAAAGGACAAACGGCCCGCTCGCTTGATGGCAATATGCTCGTCCTGGGACCGAAAATCATACCTAAATGGCGAAGCGTGGGTGCTAATACACCTCTGCCTACCCCGTTGGGGATTTACAGACGTCAGTAAATGGATGGATGGATTCGTAATCAAATAGATGTCATACCTTGCTTTATTTAATCATCATATATTATGATATGTGGCGTAAATTTACAGATCATAGATTAGATAGATCATTAATTTGTATAATTTGCACACCGTATCTAATATTGAGCGGCTGGTCACGTAATGGTTATCTATTTGATAGATACAATAGTTACCTGTTAACAGTATTACGTCAAAACAAATCTATATCTAGAGATATCTACACATTTTTTGGCATATTATTCATGCTTAAGTATATTTTAACTAACGTAAAAAGGTATTTAGTTATAATCACGCTTGTATACTCTCATAGAGGTAGGCAGCAATTCGTGGTTTTACACACATGTCGTAGAACACATAAACGTACTCTAGTAACATAATAATTTTGTTTGTTTTTTATACAGAATATTTATTTATAACCTATGGATACCATTTCAGCAGGTACAATATAGGTATAATAGTATAGCATAATGTCTATTTACCCCATTATGTAGCCGCTTGGGAAAAACACAAAACCCAAAAGCAGGAAGATCGTTCCACATATTGAGCGTGCATGGGATGAAGTTTCCTTCATGCCTCACTGTTTGCACTGTTCCCGGTTGCTACGTGCGAGGATAAATTCCCTTTACTATTTAACTTTACTATTTTTAAGGCTTTACTATTTAAAAAATAATAATAACAAATATTTCACAACATTCTACACAACGCTATCTAGACCCATGGTAAGCGTAGCTTAACTGGCTTGTGTTATGGAATCTAGAATGCGGATAAACATACTTAGATACTTTTTTTTGGTAAATACATACATATTATACATAGTAACACCCAGACCAATGTAAATAGCCATATTCATGCATACAAATAAGTATTTGCACTGAGCGGGAATCGAATACGCGCCTCCTGCGTTGCAGTCGCGTTCACTACCGCCACGCCACAGAGGCTGTGAACAAAATGCATTTCAAAATGCATTTAAAATGTATATTAGTGTCTTTCCTTGCATTGCAGAACCATATTTCACGTTAATGTTCTAGATAGCGCTGTACACGGCAAAAATATTAAATTTATTTTCGTGGGTTTAATATAATTAATTTATTTTCGTGAGACTCCAGAAAGACCTGTGTCTAAAGTTTTTTGGCGTAAAGCCTTTGTGCGCCCTCTTCCTAAAATCTCCAACCCCTCCCTTCCCAATCATTTTCGTCCTATTTCAATCCTTCCTTTCCTATCCAAGGTGCTAGAAGCCTGTGTTCACCGCCAGCTTTCCAACTATGTGCAAGGCAATGGTATATTAAGTCCATTGCAATCCGGATTCAGACCGGGACACAGTACCACGAACGCACTCCTTAAAGTAACGGGGGATATCAGGGACGGAGTGGAGAAGGGTTATGTGACAGTGCTTGTGTTGGTGGATTTTTCTAACGCATTCAATTGTGTGAACCATGACATCCTCTTAGCGATACTAGCTCACATTGGGATCTCAGCCGACGAGCTGGAGTGGTTCTCTTCCTATCTTCGGGAACGTCAGCAGTCGGTTTGTGCGGATGAGGTTTCATCCGGGTGGCGCAATCTTGACTCTGGCGTTCCGCAAGGCGGTATTCTTTCTCCTCTTTTATTCTCTATATTCATTAACCTCATTACCTCTGAACTTCAGTGTGCGTATCACTTGTATGCCGATGACCTGCAGGTGTATAGCCAAGCCCGTGTAGAGAGCCTTGCAGAGGCCGTTGACAGGGTTAACGCCGATTTGCGCTTGATAGGCCGCTGGTGTGACAGGTTTGGTCTTTCTGTCAACCCCGATAAATGCCAGGGCATCTTAATTGGTAGTACCCACATGGTCAATAGAATAGACAACGCAACCCTACCAACGATAACCTTCAACGGAAGAATTATTCCTGCAATGCCGAGTGTCAAAAACCTAGGACTAAATATTGACACCACCCTGAATTGGCAAGCTCAAGTTACAAAGATCTGTAAAGGGGCAACTGGGATGTTGCGCAGTCTTTATCGCCTCAAAAACTTCCTACCAACCAAAATCAAGGAAATGCTTATGCAGACCCTAATATTTCCAGTCATCGACTATGGTGATGTATGCTACCTCGACCTGAATGCAGATCTGCTCAATAAACTCGATCGCCTTCTCAACAAATGCATTCGATTCACCTTCAACCTTAGGAAATATGATCACGTCTCAGCTCATCGTTCAGAGTTGGGATGGTTGCCGATACGCCAGCGACGTAGCTTGCTGGCGGTGACGATGATTCATACTATCCTAAGTTCCCCTAATGCCCCCAGCTATTATATCATCATCTCATGTTCAGCTACTTGGTTCTCATCACAACAAAAACTTACGATCAGCTGACAACCGTCTTCTCCACTGTCCTACTCATAGTTCTAGCCTAGTACATTCTTCTTTCCTCGTGCAAGCTATTCTACTCTGGAATGCGCTTCCTCATGAAATCAGGATGGCCACCAACCGTGCTACGTTCAAGTACAAAGTACGTCAGCTCTACAGTGGCGTTAATGAGTGAGTGATACTTTGTCAATAAGTACCGATTTTCAGACATTAATGGAATTATATATTATGCGAGTATATATGTATATGTGTATGTATTTTATGTAAGTATTGTATGTAAGTATTATAGTGTATGTATAATGTGAGTATGTATTATTCGATATTGTATACATTAGACTGATAACCTTTCAGTACATTGTTCATTCTTCTGCTTGCACCTACCACAATGTATCTCTGCATCACCCTAAGGTAGACTGGCAGATAATGCCTTTGGCATTAAGTCCGCCTTTGTACAACTGTGCATAAAGTTTAAAAATACAAAATAAAATAAAAATAAAGTTTAGAAAAATATTTGTGCGTAGAGTTTCGTGGGTACATAATGGCAACTTATGCGCTTTTGCAAATCTTCAGAAGTTAGTTGCATGTCTGCATTAAATTGAAAAAATCTTTTTATTTTGTACCTAGCCATCATTTTTATTACAGAAAATAAGGCTCGCAAGAACAATGCTCTGTTGTGTTGTGCATCGACTCTGCCAATGATATTAGAACTATCATCTAGAATGCAATCATTCCTCAGTCCTCAGATCCACACTTCCATATAAATGCGTAAGTAACTCTGTCTGTCTGCATGTTACGCTTGCAAGCCTAAACCACTTAACCGATTTTGATGAAATTTGGTATAGGGATAGGTTAGACCTTAAGAAATTACATAGGCTATGTTTGGTGGCGATAACCGAAATTCAAACGGGCGGAGTGCGGGTAAAAGCTAGTCTATAAATAGGAATTCAGGACTTTGTATCTTTCTCCAACACGGGCCTTATTGTACCGAGTGAACCCAGGGTGCGAAGCTAGTTTCTCATAAGTCCGGCAAGTAAATTTTTATTAATTAATCTAAGCTGTGACTCAACTTCTTAGAAAGGTTATTGAATTGAGATATATGTTTTCATCAGGCGAGCCCGCGACGCATTCGGCTTCACTCGTGATTCGTGACTCATACCTGAAAGAACGTTTACCTTTCGTGATGGGTTTATGAGGAAAGGTCACGCAAACGGTGAATAGCTTCTAGGAAATCGCATTTTTATATGATATTTGACACCTATTACTAATTGTCGACCTCCGTGGTATGGTGGTAGAGAGTTTGACTGCTAAGTCGGAGGTCATAAGTTCGACATCCGCTTAGCGCAAATTTATATTAGGTAGGTATATCTGCTTTGGTCTGGGCGCACCCGGTGCTAGATGGGGACACTATGGTCCCCATAACCCGAAGGGGCCATCTCGAAGGAGATGGTCCTGGGGGTGCTAAGCCATGGAACGAACTCCCTGCCGTAGTTCTCCCAAGCGACTACAATATGGGGTTCTTCAAGAACGGCATTAGAAGGTTTCTTTCGGGGTAGACAGCGCGACTGTAACGCCCATGGTGTTGTATGTGTAACCACTTTCCACCAGGTGGGCCGTGTGCTTGTCTGCCTATCTGAGTGGTATGAAAAGGATGTGCGTTATGTAGAACAACTAAATAAAAAAAGACTTGCTCGCCAAGATGTGTTTAACCTTGGGGACAATAATTTAAACTGTACTTTGGACATTGCGGTAATACTCCGAATATAAACACACAATTTTTAAACATTCAATAAAAACTATTACGACCAAGTAATGATGCGATATGAACACAACAGAAGAAAATAAAAATGTGTATGTTTATTTACTTTTTCATATTTGTAAATAGAAAACTTAAATATTCAGATAAAGATCAAAAAAAGTCCAATAGTCGAATACATTGGTAAAAATGAAATGCTCAAATGGGATTTGAACTCACGAATTTACAGGGATTCCCCCTGTAAATTCGTGAGTTCCAATCTTCCAACTGAGCTATTGAGCCACATCTGAATCACTTCAAATTACCCTTCTCTTTTTATCCGTTTTTTAAGGGTGCAATAAGGTGTAATAATGTTTTTTAGAGTCCCACCAGAATTTTAGAGATTCCTTCTGATTGATGGAAAAAGATCTGGTGCAGGTTTTTCATTCGCTACTACAAAAGTCAAAGTCAACCCGACCCCAGGCTTTGAACTGAAAGCATCTGACACAACTAGGAACAATTCTCAGAAAATGATGATTTCTTGGTAGTCCCCTACATCCTGTCCTGGACAGGTAAATGATAACACACAGGAATTTCTCTTGCTCATTCTTTCCTAACGTGTAAACACAATTAACCCTGAAATACGTCAGTACGTTTGTCCATCACGCAGAGAGACAGTGGCTCCTACAAAAGCCTTGACAATGTAACTGAACCGTCTGATGCAAATGGCGAAATCATTGCGATGATTCATGTAGTAATCGGCTATTACGTTATTTTATTATTGATGTTCTTTTGTAATTACCTACCTAATTCTCAAGTTTGTAAGTAAGTAATCTTTGATAGATGAGCAGATGTGTATTAACAGGTTATAATAAACACAATTCACCACTATGGTTTAGAGTTCCGTACCAAAGGAAAAAAAATAAAGTTTAAAAGTAAAACCCGACTGCCGAAAAATCACGCTCTAAAAAGTGACAAAAAAGACAATATCAAGGATAGCCGTGTATTCTAGGGAACAATTGCGAAAAAAATACCTCATTTGTCCAGTTTTCATAAGTAGCTGTGGAGCTATGAGGGAACAAATGAACATGCATACATAGCCTATAAAAATCAAAACCCTCCTTTTGGCTTGACCGTAGTAGTTGGTAAAATAAATAATTGCTTACCTTTCAGATGTGGTTCAGTATTCACGATTAAAACTTTTGGCGCTTTTATAACTACATATAATACTAATTTAAGACAAAATAAGTTTTAATATTTGACAGCTATTAATTAGTTGTGTATAATGTAATAATGCGGATTCGAACGTAGCAATCCGATCATACTTAAATATCCTCTATGGTTCAAGAACCAAAATTCACTCCCTAAAACTTATTTACACATCAAAATTATAAATGGGTACTCAATAAAAATGCATAACATATTATGCATTGCCTATTATTTATTTCAACAAATACAAATAACTATACTCCTATTTTGAATAAGGGTTCTTTAAATAGAGGAGCAAAAACCGTTCACATTTTCCATGCACCGTTTTAAGAGGATACGAAAAACTAACTGTATGTTTTTGGTTGCTTTCGAAGCTAAACTTTGGTTCGAAGAAAGAACCACGGGAGTGGTCAGCTACTAAGGTGATTAACGAGGAATAAAATTTAATAGCTGAAACAGATGCTTATCAAACAACGAGTCATGGTGTGATGTGTGATTTACCCACAATAATGATTCACTTGCCCCAAATTAATAAAATAAAAAAGCTCAAGAAAATTATGCCTCACCAATCACCAATTACCTGATAACATAGGTGTTACCAAACTGTGAGGTTTGTGGTACCGTGGAAGATATCCTTCACTTATTGGCGGAATGTGCCAGATATCAGGATGCTAGAGAGGAGTTATTTATGGAGCTAAACCTAAATTTATACGATGTTGGTATATTTCAACAAATATTGTCTACACCAAAGTCTGAAGCTACCTATAGTCTAGTTAAGTTTGCTTTATTAAGATTTTCGAGTAATTAAGTACGAGTAAAAGATACGATGGGACTGACATGTACGCCTGTATAAAAGTCCCTAATAATAAATAAAGAGAAAAAAAAAAAAACATAGGTGTTAGAAGTTTCACAAAGTAAACGCTAGACCATTAAACGGCACTAACAAAACGATAACATTAAACAATAGATTAGTATTAAACATTTTAAAAAAACCCCGGCACCCCTCATCCCCACCTTAGCCCCCATAACTTTTAAAGGGTTCAACCGATTTTCACCAAAAATGTCTATGAACACTCGCACATAAGTCACCTTTAATGCAAAAATAAAGCTAATTAAAATCGCTTCATTCGTTTGGGAGCTATGATGCCACAGACAGACACGTAAAACTTGTGGGATCCTTCTCTTTGAATTGGGGGTCAAAAAGAAAGCACCGGTTTGGAGCGCGGCTTGACCTGAAACCTTTAACGGCAGAGATTTATGTCCAGTAATGGACTACAATAGTCTAATTGATTGATTGTGTATCTTGAACTAATTTGGACAGAATTATAATAAGTATGTAATTAAATTACAAGCAGATAATCCGGCTCGATGGAACAACTTCTTTTAAGGAGTTTATTTTTGTCCTTAACAAACGTAACTAACGAATCCAGGTTATTTATAAAAAAAAAGATAATCCGGCTCGAAGGAACAACTTCTTTTAAGGAGGTTATTTTGTCTAAAATGTGCCTAAAAAGGTTAGCATCTCAGCATTAACGCACCACATCACATTCTCTTTGAAATTGTAAAAAATTTAGAGCTAATGAGGACAAAATGCTTACAAGTGTGATATTTCTAGACATGATGTCTAAAACTTAACTATTCAACTATGCATATCTATAACCTTATATTCTTTCCTCCTTTCCCGTGGTCGTAACTATCCATTGATCTCTATACCTCATTAATGCGGTAATCTACTTACACCTAACTATTGACTAGTGTAACAGTATTTAAATACTAATTAGGTTGTCATCACTCAAGCCACACGCATTCATAGTACGCTACGACCTTGCTCACTCATTTCATGAATGAAATAGCGAGCCAATCACATTCAACAACAAAACATCTAATCTCCCTTTTAACTTACAAGAAAATCAACCAAAAGTAAGCGAAATAAAGTTTAATTTTGGATACAGTTTGTACTGAAGACTTGGAAGTATCTAATCATTGCAATTTTAACTTAAACCTCTTTAATTTAAAGTAGAATTTTCAATGATATTGTAAGTTTGTTATGTCGTTGTAGGAATGATACGATAATCCACGCCGACTCAAGGATCTTACGTAACATTTTAACAACGCGTGTAGATAATGTATCATATTGTCGCGTGCGCATGATTCAAGAGATTCTGTGGTTTGAAATCCGATTCTTTAATGGGCAAAAAGCAAGTTTATCTATAGGGTTGGCACAAAATTTTCTACTATATCAAGGTATGAATTAAAATTATTGAAAAAATCCCTGAATCAATTCTAATCAGGGCACATACAGATTGCGAGTAATTTTTTCTTTCTTTTGAGGGAATTCAAATTAACTCTTTCCTCCTACTCTCTGTCCTGTATAAAAATAGTTCTAAGAAGCTATAAAACAGTGTCATATATGTCAGAAAATATCAGAAAATGCTGATTGCAACACCACACTCACCACCGCAACGTTAGAAGAGCTTAAAAATGGATTTAGAAAGGAAAATAATTGTGATCGGCCCCGGCGGGACTTGAACTCACGATCCTTCTCTTACAGGGAGAATGCTTTTGACCACTAAGCTACCATACCCGCGCCCGAACTGATCCAAATCTTTCCTCTCTTTATATATTCGTGACGGTAGAGTAATCTACCGACGATGCTCTTACGAGCTATGTTGTCGGAACCAATATTTTTCAATCATTCTAAATTCCGTAACACAAGCTATAAAAAAAAGCTTGCCATGCGTCTAGATAGCGTTGTGTAGAATGTTGTGGAATGTTTATTTATTAATTATTTATTATAATTTTTATATATTGATTTTTCATTACTCCGCCCAAATCCCGCCTGGAGCGATTACAATTATTTTCCTTTCTAAATCAATTTGAATTAATAAGCATACTACAGTCCATCAAATCTAAGAGGTACCGTTTGACGTTTCATATTTTTCAAACCGAAACAACTTTGTTCATACGTACATTATTCAGTTTCGATAACCTTTTTCATAAAACCATGAATTTAGAAAGATTTCATTATTGTATCTAAAAATGTACAATTCTTAATATCTAAATGTAATTGAAAACTTTCAAACAAAGCAAAATAACACATATTTACACAGTAAATAATTTCTAATAGTTATATTCTTGACCTCATTACAAAGTTACGTAGTTAGGTCACTGCACGTAGTGTTGCGACTCTTCGGATACACTTGTATGCAAAAAAATCGTTTACATATACGAAAAATCGAATGTATTATTTACAAATTACACTTGACAACCAAACAAATATTTTTTCATGTGAATGGGATTTATCTCACATATTACGATTACATAACTAAATATGAGATATATAAATCAAATATATTTGCTTCTTTAAAAAGTTGTCGAAAGCGATTTGTCGATTTTTGATTTTCGCGCCCAAATAAGTCGGGGTTTCTCGCGCTAACGCTGTCGAAATAGTAAATGGAGTCAGGGATAGTGTTTTTTACATTTATTTTTGTGTATGATAGTATGGGTTTGCATATTACAGAGAAATAAACAAATTTTTAACAAGCACATCCATTGATTTTACAATTACAATTTTTTCTTCTAAGTCTTATTTCTACGTCTAAAACTAATAAAAATAAGGTATGTAGAACCCATTCACAAAAATGTTGTTGCCTGATGTTATAAATTAACGACGTTACTGCGCGACCGCATAATGCACTGAATACACAGATACCCTAAAATAAATTAATTTAATTATTTTTAGGTCAATAGGCAAAATCGCAGGTGTCCAAGTCTCTACAATTTTTTTTTTCTGGCAACACTGCCAACTACAAGCGCACGCGGTCCGCTCGGTCGGTTCGGCGTCAGCAGTCTCTCGCCATCTTGGAAGCTGACTGTGCGCGTACTTGCTTTCTCGTTTGTGTTTTACAATTTGTGACTTGGCTATTACTTTTCTGGACTGATCATTCTTTATCCGTTTACCTTGGCAATATTTATACTGGACTCCGAACTAAGCAAGTGTTTATTAATAATGTCGAAAAGAGGACGTACTTTGAACAGCCAGGCTCGTGAATTGGTGGTGAAATTACACGAGTATTTTGAGCGTGAATCTCAAAATGGTGGACTTCTACTGCCAGTTACACAAGTTCGGGATCGCGTCGGTGAAGCTCTCGGTATTGGTAGCCGCACCGTTGGCAAAATATTAAGTGAAAAATATGGGCCTTCGGGGAGTGACAGTAACGTACTTCACACACCGAAAAAACGAAAAAGAAATAAACCTGTGACAGGCATCGATGAATTCGATAGTCATGCTATTAGAAACCATATATACGGGTATTTTACAAGAGGCGAATTTCCAACATTGGCAAAGTTATGTGCAACTTTAAAAGATGCCGGGCTGTATAAGGGAAGCATAGAGTCGTTGAGAACGGTAATAACAGGAATTGGCTTCAGATACAAAAAAGTTGACAAACGAAAAATTGTTATGGAGCGACATGACATAATTATGCAGCGACTAACATTCCTGCGCGAAGTTAAACAAATTATAAACTGGGATAATGTAATATTTTTGGACGAAACTTGGCTAAATTCCAACCATTCTGTGCCGAAAACATGGACTGATGATTCTGAAGCTTCGTGCTCGAAGGTGCCGATAGGAAAAGGTGGACGCCTCATAATATGCCATGCTGGGTCAGCGTCTACAGGCTTCGTGGAAAACTCTTTATTAGCTTTCCAATCCAAAAGCACTAAAGAGTATCATGAAGAAATGGACGCAGTAAGGTTCCGAGAGTGGTTCTTAAATTTATTACAGAATATCCCTCCTAACAGCACAATTATAATGGATAATGCCCCATACCACTCTGTGCAAATTGATAAAGCACCTACGTTAGCCAATAAGAAAGCAGATTTGGTGGCATGGCTGCAAAGAAAAGGAGTGGATGCCGACATGTCACTATTAAAAGCTGAATTATTACAGTTAGTGAAATTGCATAAACCACCAAAACCGACATATGTAATTGACCAATTGGCCGAAGAGCACGGGCACAAAGTCATACGACTTCCTCCGTACCATTGCCAATATAATGCCATTGAACTGATTTGGGCCCAAGTTAAAGGTAATATTTTATAATATTATAATAATAACACGAGTACTTCTAACATTTATAATTTAAACAATGGTTTTCGTCTGCTATCAAATAGTTACATTATTGTTTTACAGGTTATGCAGCAAGACACAACACAAAACCACCCTTCAGTGTCAAGAAAATGGAAGGTTTATTAAAGGAAGCATGTGCCCAAGTTACACAGGAAGATTGGAGTAAAGTAGTACAAAAAACAAAGAAAATAATAATGGACGACTTCGAAAGAGACGTACACTTTGATAATGTAATGGACAATCAACTGGTCATTAATTTAAATGACGATGATGACGAAGACGACGATACTAGTACTAGTAGTGAATAAAAAAATATCCTAAACATTTCTTTTATTTAATTATAACAATTGATTTCTTAAAATTCGGATATTATAGTAATCGATCTCTTAAAGTTCGGATATTATAGTAATCGATTTTTTCATCCCATCCCTATCATTCAATTGTCAGAACTGTCAAACGGTACTTCTTAGATTTGACGGACTGTAAACGCTTAAAAATTCACTTAGAAGAGCTCCCAAATCCATCACCAGATTATTCTTCCCTTGTGGGGAATATTCTAGAGTTCGCTCTGGAACAGACTGGGGAAAAAGACAAAGCCACAAGTTTCCAAAGACAAAAATCTGATTGCACACAACAATCAAATATCTACCAAAGCTAATCTAGTCCAAGTAAATCCATCACGTATTGCATCATCGAACTGTCGTGCATCGTGCCGTTCATTCACCGGCGCCGGCGCTTCTTACCGTTGTTCACTTTGAATGACTTAACACGGAACCTAGTTGCGTCAGTGAAAGTATTTCGGAGAAATTATGTCACTTTTTTGTACCTGTCTGCTGCCTTGCCGGTATTCGACATGTATAAGGAAAATGGTCACGGTAAATAATGTACGTACCTTGTGGCTCGTGTCTTAAATGTAAGCATTAGATCAAGCCACCTTATTAGACGGCACTCCAGCTGTTAACGATTACTCCGGCGCGATTCTCAGGTCAGATGATAGTTATTCCTATAAAAGTCAAAATGAAGATGGGGGGTGGAAAGTGAACTCTGAGCTTTAAAGTACAAGCATGCATGCAAGCAAACCAAGACTAACACTGTGATGATGACGATGATCTGAGTAACAGTTGAATAACAGGTGAAGCAACAGATAAGGGGTTTACCATCCGGCTGGCTACGGACGGACTAATGATAGCTATTGTTGTGAAAAAGAATACTTCTCTAATAATTCCCCTGATAATCATTTAATTACTTTATTTTCTTTTTCTTCATGCTACAACCGATCTGTCAGTACTTAAATGCTTTTAACACCTATGTCCCTGGTTCAGAGGGTATGCAATACATACATAGGTATAAACACGTAGGTACCTCTTCCTTACTTAATTCGACCCTAACATACTCTTTCACTTTTTCGTCAATTCGGTGATAATCTCCAGCTGTATTAGATGTGTCCAGCCCAAAATTCGGCAGACTGCCTTCGCCATCGCCTTGTTCGAGTTCTCAATTGTTTAGATATTGAGGCACATAACCTGCTTATTTCCATCCGGATATTTTCTCAAAACATCCATATTATTAATGTCGATTATGTTAATTTCCCATGTGATGTAACAATCATGTGATATTTATCATCATCTGACTCTTGAATATCTCTCGCCCACCAGGATCACAGTCCGCGCCCTTGCACTGGCGCCGGTTGCCAACAGACACCTATTATAAATATTACATAGATATAAATAATATAACATCAATTAGTATCCGGGGTCTACAGTTCCATCAGTGTGGAATCTATGTCGGAAAAATACTAATTACCTACTTTATAAAACTATTTCTATGCCAGTTTTTAAATTTTAACCAAATCGGCATACTAAAAATAAGTAGCAGTAAAGAAAAAACAAAATGCAGCAACGATTTTTATGAAGAGATGTTGCCTTTTTGGCAATATCTTACCTCCTCTGCCATGCCATTGCGGGCGTTCCTATGAGATCTTCCAAATAGTCTTACCCTCTTATGTCCCTAACTAAACCAGTTCAATACTAGGTATACCCCTGCTGGCATTAAATTTTTACCAGCAGAATATTTATTTTGAGTCAATTCGTAATTCTATCACTTTTAGTTAAGTGGATGGATTAAGAGCTTTCAAGGCAAGTCGAGATAGTTGGCAGCTTATTGCCACTAGAAAGGAATATTGCAGGTGCCAACAATACCTATTCTGAATTTAATTATTACCGATATAGTTTTTCTTTATATTATCTGTGACTATAATACAACCTAGAAGAATGATGACAACTGGTTTTGCCAATATATTCTTAGAACTATTACAACATTTCGATTTTAGTGATGCAATAGATTTTAGACTTTCCAAAAAAGGATCTTCTAATAATAGAATAACCGAAGCACTGATAATTCTTAATAATTGTCACATAATGCAGTGAGGTGATTCATGACTTCCAAGTTATAAATGTATACTACTAACACCTTATTCACACAATTTAAGAATATCATAAGAAGACACAGGCCTAGGGAGTCGGCAAGCGGAGCCTGAGCTCCGAGTTCATCTTGGTCTCGGATGTAGTCAGGATATATGGATGATGAAACTGCCTATCCCCCTATCAGAACGCCTCTCCTTATCCGGAGACGCCGTGGTTCCTCACCCGAGGGGCTATCTACCAGTAGAAATCCCCTCAGACTAAAATTTATGCTTAGAATTGGATTAATTATTGGTACTGCCTACTGTTACACCTAGATCAACATTTTCAGAACTGAAGTACAATCTTTATAAAATGCAAAGCTATATTTGGCAATCTTGAGGCTTACCAGGCCACTCAGAAAGTATTGCGAAAAAAAGTTTTTATATATGAGAGACTGGTCAGTTATAATCTATTTCTAAAATATGATTATTTATGAGTAAAAATAAGTACGTTCCAATTTCAAAATTTCTCTCTGCATTTTTGCAAGATAATTTCAATTATTGTGGTCTCATTGAAAAATGGATCTGCGTCGGGCACATTTTCGCGCTATGATTTTCATACATCGTACGATAGACTTCAAATGGCATTCATGGATGAAGGCCCTTCCAAGACGACCGTGTATCGTTAGTATAACGAATTCAAGCGCGGTCGACTGACTTTGGAGGATGAAGAAAGAAGTGGTCGCCCTTTGACGGCTGTTACGGAAGAAAACGTGCTAGCAGTGAAAAATTTTATCCAAGATAATAGACGAGTCACATATCAAGAGATTCAGCACATTCTTCAGATTGGATCGGGAAGCCTTCACGAGATTCTACACGTGCATCTTCGTGTGAGAAGGATAGTTTCACGCTGGGTGCCGCACAATCTCACCGATGCTCAGAAGCAGGCCCGGGTGGAATGGTGTCGTGATATGATAAACAAGTTTGAAGCAGGCGCGTCTCGGCGTGTTTATGACATCATTACAGGTGATGAGTCGTAGATTTATCAGTATGATCCAGAAACAAAACGCCAGTTTGTTTCTGCCAAACGACAGTTTGGGAGTTTCAAAACGAATCAACACCTACCAAAGTGAAGCGATCTAGAAGCGGAGGAAAGATTTTGATCGCGAGTTTTTTCAATTTGTCTGGCTACTTGTTATCAATCCCTTTACGAAATCAAAGAAGCATCAACGCTGAATGGTACACTACCAAATGCTTGGCAGAAGTTTTCTCTGTAGTGAGCTACAAGCGACCAAACACAGGGCTCCGCGGGATACTACTCCACCATGACAACGCGCCCGCACACACCGCGCTTAAAACGAGGTACTTCCTGGACAGCACTCCGGTTAAACTCCTAGGTCACCCTCCTTACAGTCCTGACCTTGCACCGTGCGACTTCTTTTTATTCCCGAAAATAAAAAATCAGCTCAAAGGGATAAAATTTTCGTCGCCGGAAGATGCGCTGTCAACGTTTGAGCAGGCTGTAAACGAGGTATCTGCGGCGGATTGGAAAAAGTGTTTTGAAAACTGGTTCAAACGCATGAAACTTTTTATAGAGGCTGGTGAAGAGTACTTTGAAAAGATTTAATAAAAAAATATTTACCTATAGAACACTTTTTTTTATTTTCGCAAAACTTTCTGAGTGTCCCACTTATATTCTAAAACACAGAATAGATTGGCCAAAAAAAGGAAGACCTAAGAGTCTTAGACTTTGAGATGAAACCTGATTATGGTGATGAAGTTGTGAAGTTTAATAATAGAACTGAAAGTATAAGCGAAGAAAACTTCCCAAGTCAATATTTGTGACCATAAAACCATTTTTCCTCCATCCAAAGCGTAATCTATCAAACTCTAAGAACGGTGTTTAAAATAGATGTCACCATTTTTAACAGCACAATTCTTGGAACCGTTGGAACTACGACACTAGTGGGTATATCAGGAGTATCATGACTCAAAGCGTGACTTTGAGTGATGGGCTCCAAATAAATGTACAGTTAAATATTGATAAGGCTGGTTGCACACCCATGCCACGTGCCACATGTATGCAACATTCACGTAGTCACCCATAAAATTCAGAAGTTACAGAAGGCGAGCTCAAACCACTAAATAGTGAGATACAGAAATAATGCATGTGGTATATGCTGCAGTATAAGTAGGTATATCGACAGTCGCATTAGGATTGTCACAAAACGTTTTTTTATAAATATTTCACAACATTTTACCCAACGCTATCTTATTTTTTTTTGTAAATACATATATATTATACATAGAAACATGTCTGATATATATATTTGCATTGGTTTAATGCAAATATATATATTCAGACATACAAATATTTGCACTGAGCAGGGATCGAACCCGTGCCTCCTGCGTGGCAGTCGCGTTCACCTACCACCACGCCACATTTTGTTGTCGTTGTGAATTCATAATCGTTTAAATTTGACTTAGATCTTTTCTTAATTTAAATAACCAATATTTAAATAACTGTATCATAGGTATTATGTAGTTTCGGTTAACGCAAACACAGAATTTAATTCAGCAGCTATGACGTTAAAGTACAGGCCAGTCGTGAAAAACATTGAGGCTCACTTGTCCCAAAATTCTCGTTGTGCATGCTAAGCATGCTGTCGTTTACTTTCTCTTTTCATTTGTATCATTGTCTTGCGTGGTATATCGTTATTGAAATGTGGCGCCACGAAAATTGATGCACGTGTTGCATATGTCCGGTGTGTGGCTTGACTAATAAGTACAATTCCAAAGTTCATATTGCTGTGACGTAAATGAGCTGTTTCCTAAAAAATGACAAATCACCGGACGTAGAATTAATGCCAAAAGTGTTACTGGGTATTATTTGAAAATGACAAGGCTGAATATTTTGTAATTGTTAATTTTCACAATTTCAAAAAAGGAGACGGAATTCTATAAACTTAACTTCTAATTGGTTGTAAATCTGAAAAAAAAAAAACACTACACATAAACGGTAGTTTTTCTTCCTCTGCAATATATAACGGAAATTCTTAATCGTTTACTCAGATCTGTGACACAAATTCTTCTCAGAGCTGGTTCAAAATAAATTAAATATCGATCGATACCTTATCTCCAGGAATATGCTCCAGTAGAAACTTTCTAAAATAGTTATAAATTAACAACACTTTAAAAAAAACACAAATTAACATCTAGGTTAGTCTCCGTCTCGACACAATTTTCCCTCTTAGTCGATGTGAAGCATACCTACTTACTTATAAGTACCTGCTTAAATAATAGAGCTTCGTCTCCTCAGTCCTAGATAGATTAATCAATATATCCATATTATTCCTCTCATTATCGTTTCTCTCCTTGTTGCATCGCAAACCGCTGTATAGTGCAACCCCACCCTACAAGCTGTTGTGTAATAGGTATTTCATAGAGAATCGGCTCATGAAGTCTGGCTACGATGAACCTTACAGGTGCAATCCCTGCTTAGAGCCTGTATAGTCCTACCTACAATCATCATATCATAAATATCTTGAAGACGAAGTTTCAAAATGATCTAATAAAATTGATGATGTTTCAATTCAATTTTTGATTTATTAGCGTTTCCCAGACATTCACCCAGACTTCCGCTAATGTCCATGTTTAGAGAAATAAACGAAGGAGTTTGATTGATCGGTCCGTACTGAAGAGTATCCCGGAACTGACAGTAGATACGTTATTGGGACCAGTTGGTGGCACGCGGGACAAACAGCTAGCAGCCTACTTCTCTAAATATCTACGTAGCATCTGGTTAACTTTGCCTTAAATATCTCCAGGCTTAGCAATGATAAGTGCACTTATAGAATCTTCTAAAAATATTTTTACAAACGTTATTAAGGTGCTATAATATATTTTGTATGTTGTGATTGTATTAATCTATGAATTAATTATTATTAATATATTATTACTAACAATCTCTTATAAGAGGAAATCAAACTGTTTTATTGATTTATATGGTAGGTATTATTGTCCGAACTAAGGTCAGAAATCAGAACAATTGGTCAACTGGAAGGGGGTCAAAAAACGAAATTAAGATATTTTGAGCACTCTGTTCGTCAACATCTTTCTAATGCTGATTGTACAAATACAAAAATAATTACGATGACGATATTAATAAAAATAATAAGACATAATCTTATTCAGAAACTTGCTAGCGCGCTGCTGAGCGGGGCGCGTGCAAAAATTTACAAGTCGAATTTTTCCCAACGACACGTGTCTACAAAAGCGTGCTCTGCGGCGGCGCACGCGTCGATGTCCGCAGCATGTTATAACGCGAATAACATCATTATCAAACACACGTCTGCATAAACGCGTCCATACATGTCTATACGTGTGAATTAAGGTTGACGCTAACTAAACAGGTGATATAGTATAATATGTTTCAATATCTGCGTATAAAATTGTATGGTATTTACCAACTTACCGGGCCGGGCTTATAAGATAATAATTACATACCTACCTAACAGTAATAATGGTGGCTTCCCTATACAAACACGCCGATTGATAATCCATATCCATAGTAATATTATAAATGTGAAAGTAACTCTGTCTGTCTGCGTAACAGCTTTCACGCCTAAACCACTGAACCGATTTTGGTGAAATTTGGCATAAGAGTAGATTAGACCTTGAAAAAGGACAGCTATGTTGGATCGCGACAATCGACATCCACGCGGGCGGAGCCACGGGCAAAAGCTAGTATGTGAATAAATATAATAACTGAAACATTTCGCATAGTACGATCTAAACCCAAATTAAACCTGCCTGCAATATGGATTCCAGAAAACGAAAAAATTGAAGCCTCATACCTCCTAATTAAGTTCACGGTTCATGAACATTACTATAATAATGTGTATCTAATCAAACAAATCTAAAATACCACCTGTATTTATCAGCCGATATCTGACAATACAAATTATCTATTTTAACAAAATCTATCGACAAGGGAAATCAGATAGGCCCTTGGCGATAAAATACCTCGTATTATCAGCACTATTTGCGTAGCCCCATTAATAACTATACAGATCTATAATAAATACAGATTTATATTATTATCTACGTAGTAGGTGACAGCCCTTAATAGCACAAATATAAAAAAAACAATTTGCCTATTGTTTTTTTTTAATTGGTTTTTGTTTTTGGTTTTTTTTTGCAAGGCGAAGGAAATTACTTAATGATAAAATCTGTTCTCTGTATTAGAGCTACAGATCCTGTTCATTCGATAGTGTCCTATTTTCATTCCTTCGACTTATAAGGTAGTTAGTAGGTACTCTTACTGGTTTGTTCACCGTCCATGTCCATGTCCATGCAAGGATGATTTCTCATTCTTGTCATCATCCGCTCTCCTATTCTTTCTTTCTTTATAGCTTGGTTTGTGTTGACCTTTAGGGGATTTCTTTGTGAGAGGCGGCGCGAGCGAGAAAGACTCGCGGATCGCGCCGCCCGCGCGCGCAGGCAACTCGGGCGTCGGAGGGCACTGACTGACCTCCGTCCCCCATGAGCGCGGGCCTGGGGGTGACGGGTGGAGCCGCCTGTCACCCCAGCAGAAGCAGGCCACGGCGGCGGCGCGCTGAATAGTGCGCCTCCCCATTCCGGGGGCGAGTTGGGGACACCGTTGTCCCCCTCCTGAGGAGGGCCAGACCGTAAGGGATGGCCCTGGGTCAGCCGGGGTGCGAGGGATATGTCTTTGACAACCTCACCTCCGGCCTAGCACCAAGACCCACAGTCGGCGTGCGGTTTTAGTCGGTTCGAGTCCGACATAACCTCCCCTTCCGGCTCCGGCAGGGGGGGTATCCGTGGGGATTTCCGCACGAAAAAAAAAAAAAAGGGGATTTCTTTGTAACTCCTCCCCCTACTCCAAGAGTCTGTGCTAGATCCTTGTCTGTCCATCAGGTTCTATCCAGATAAAAGTATCCTGTAACAGTTCGTAAGAAAGTTGGTAGATGGCTCCATCGTCGCCCGGAATCCGCCATCCGCCCAAAGACGGATCTAAAGAGAAGGGAAATTTGAAGTGATTCAGCTCAGTTGAAAGAGCATTCCCCCTGTAAGGGAAAGGTCGTGGGTTCAAGTCCCACTTGAGCGTTTCTTTTTCTCGATGTATTTCGTATCCTTTAGCAATTTCTATGAATTATAGGCGTTCTTACTTCCCGCAGAGACTTTCATCTATTAGCTTGACTTCTTTTTCTTCGTGCCGCGTTCTGTACTCCTGAGTAGTTACATTTTTTGTTCTAAATCATTGAACAGCAACGAATCAATCACAATCATCAGATAGTTAATTTCGACGTTTCTTTGCCAATTTTTTATCTCGAAATTCCGTCATTAATGAGGCGTAACGAATGATCTGAGATCAGCAATGACGTGATGGATATTAAGTCAGTGGCCACAATCCGTTTGGACATCCGTGAGCTTATGACGTCATGAATTAAGCGATTGATAATAGCACGTGGCAAAAGCAAGAAATATGAAGTTAATGTGGTTTTGACTTATTGGTGCTTTTTGTCTGTAACCGCAACATGCAGAGAAGTAGACGTAACGGCCACATTACAAAAGATGATTAAGAAATTCGGTCGTCGACGAAATTTTTTAACCAACTCAAATACACAAATAGAGGAGAAGGTATCTTTTTCTAAGCTGTTGTTTTCGTTCGTGGTCTGCTTCTCCTGGGGTGACAGGCGGCTTCACCCATCACCCCCAGGCCCGTGCTCATGGGGGCCGGAGGTCTGTGCAGTCCGACGCCCGAGTTGCCTGCAGCACGCCGGCGAGGCGATCTGCGAGTCTCTCTCGCTCGCGCCGTCTTTTTCTAAGCTGCAGTATAGCTGGGTATTCTTTACCAATTAGCAACACATGTGTCCTTTCTTCATCTTCCTACAATCCTGGCCCTATAGGTAGGATTTTTGAAAAAGTATCTGTCGAGGGTTTCAAACTGAGGATTAAGTACCTGGTTGACCAGTTAATTTGGTTTTATCACGCGTAATGTTAAGCTGAAGTGATATCCTAAAACTAAAAGTAATACCAAAAATTTCCGACAACGTCCTTAGATAGTGATCCCCATAACTCCGAAAATAAAGCCAAATCCTAGTCTTGTTGACCAGCTTGATAAACAAAGTATGTAAATGCTCCTACCATATAGCAGGCGAGGTGATTTTGCGCGTACCTAATCTTGGTGGGATCCTTTTCACCCGGTCATTAATATAAGCAATGTAACCTGGTTGAAATGTCACATCTAAGCATACTATGACGTCAATTCCCGTGAACATAATTAAGACTCATGTTTTAGATGACAAGGACTTGTTGAACCGTTAGAAGACATTTATTTAAAATACACGCCTACTGCAAATTGCAGGCTATCACGTGAATACTTGAAATACCAGCTATTTAAAGAAATCGTCGTAATCAAACGGCAAAAACGTTCTTATTGCAATGTCATAACCATTATGTGTTGTTGATGCAATGAGACGCGTGGAAATTCATCCTAAACCTAAACAGTTCCTTTTAGTACAGCCTCTGCGGCGTGGTGGTAGTGCACGCGACTGCCACGCAAGAGCCGCGGGTTCGATTCCCGCTCAGTGCAAATATTTGTATTTTTTTTTTATACAGGGCACGTCAATTTGACTTCACCTCGCCTGATGTTAAGCTAAAGGCAAAGTCTCGGAAAGAGGGTCACCATCGTAAACATTTACCATGTTAACAGTGGTGGCACTCAGCTTGACGGCCTCATTAGATGCCTTTTCACGCCCCGCTTAAAGGACCCGGGACTGTAGGAAGAAGGAAACACGTGAGCTGGCAGGGAGTTCCAGGTCTTAGTGGTGCGGCATAGGAATGAGTCACTGAAACGCTTGGTTCTAGCAGGTATACTCTGCACCGTAAATGGATGGCATCTTAGCCCTGCACGTGTCGTCCTGTGAAGGAAAGGGGAGGGTGGGACTAATTTCATTGGTCTGGGTGTTTCTATGTATAATATGTATGTATTTACGAAAAAAAAAGGATTTAAGTATGTTTATCCGCGTTCTAGATTCCATAACACAAGCTAGTTAAGCTTACCATGGGTCTAGACAGCGTTGTGTAGAATGTTGTGGAATATTTATTTATTATTATTTATAGTAAGGTCTCCTACCTTACTGTGGTAAGTGGTGGTTCATCTTTATAAGCGTTATTTCTCGGGTTGCATTCGAAGTTTTTACCTTAGAGCCCGGGCATCACTTCCTCCTTCTCATCCTCTGGCGGTGGTTTCCCTAGGTTCAGGAGTGCTCCAGTAAAGATATTCCATAACAAGGGTATAAATGGGAGACTAGGCTCCAAAGAGCACGCATTGAATGCAACTGAGACTAACGCTATGGTGTTTTTTTATAATGGACACGTCAATTTGACTTCACTTCGCCTGATGGTAAGCTAAAGGCAAAGTCTCAGAAAGTAAATATGTACCATATTAACAGTGGTGGCACTCAGCTTGACGGCCTCCTCAGATGCCTTTTCACGCCCCTCTTACCTATAGCCAGGACCCGAGAAGGAAACACGTGAACTGGCAGGGAATCCAGGTCTTAATGGTGCGGTGATGATTGAATTGGTCCACAGTGCCTAAAGCATATCTTGTACCATATTAACAGTGGTGGCACTCAGCTTGACGGCCTCCTCAGATGCCTTTTCACGCCCCTCTTACCTATAGCCAGGACCCGAGAAGGAAACACGTGAGCTGGCAGGGATTTCCAGGTCTTAATGGTGCTGTGATGATTGAATTGGTCCACAGTGCCTAAAGCATATCTTAAAGACATTTTTATAATTCCTGTGACTTTATAGGAACACCGACTACCAATAGATACAGCATACAGGTACACATGGTTCTGTAGCATCATGATAAGTGCCTATCTCTTTGAAGATTTGAGACGGAGTTCGGTTTCAGTATCTTCAAGCCCGACAAAACCACGCGGCCCCGCCTGGGGGGGTTGAAATCCCCTCGGACATCCGTTCCCCTCAAGATTTCAGTGCAAAAATAAAAAAAGGTACTATATACTGTCTAAAAATTAAACCACCACCGGAACTGTAATATTGTAACATTGAATTCATGAATGGTGATATAAACTGAACTCAAGCTGACCTCAATGATAATATTCGTGAGTTATTTCACGTAAAGATTTATCTTTTAGTCTGTAGACACGTAAATTATGATAGCAGATGATAGGCTGACGAGTACCGGTCACTTGGTAAAGATAACGGATGCTCTATTATGAGGAACACATCTCTGTCAACCTCGTTACCTCCGGTATTTACTAATTTTAAAAAGAAAGAAAGAAGCTTTTACAGTTTTTTATTTTTCACTAACTTTTTCAATTTTTTTCTCATCTAAATTCATTCCTAGAAATATACATTACGACCTTCAAACCTTCAAGAAAAGAGCGTACCTACTCTCTTTTAAATGGAAGGCAACGCACTTGTGACTCCTCTGGTGTTGCGGGTGTCCATGGGCGGCGGTGATCGCTTACCATCAGGCGATGCGTCTGATCGTTTGCCTAGGGAGGCATCCATAAAAAAAAATAAAAAAAATGATCCAATCGTAACCTTTACTATAGTAATATAATACGGTTTTAAAACGTAGAGTGGTGAGAAAATGTTCAAGAAATAAAAACTTACCCAACTCATTTCCAATTGACAAATCACATTCAAATGTATGGTGAACAAAATACGTCAACGGCAAATAAAATAACCACTTTTCTTATTAGAGGTCAATGACTACACAATTTTATTATCATAATAAATTGATTATTTAATTTAACAAGAAATATCACAATGGAAAATATTAAACACGCGACCGCTCCGATAACACGGTCACTGAGATAATTGAATTACGTAATAATTGCTATTATTTAATTTATTTCCTACTTTACTTTGTTCACGAAGTTATATTAAGTTATCAATGATATAACAACCGTGATTAACAGATTTTGATCATCTTACTCTGACCTTTTGGGGTACTCTGAACCTCTTCCCAACTAATTTTAGGGTCGGCTTTACAGTGTAACTGTGATACGGCTGAACTGCAATATTTCCGTGAGACGACTGCCATTTGACCTCCAAAACCAAATGCCGATATCGAAGTTCTGTAGTTACACTAGTCGGACGAGGGCTTCAACTACCTCCAAATACCGTATGGCAACGGGGATCAATGTCAAAAGTGTTCTCCGAAGATAATCTGTTTAAAAATGTGATCAGAAGAAACTTAGATAAATAAAAACGATACAAACTTCATGACTTTAATTAATGCATTTTTAAGCATTTAGTATGCTAGCATACTAATTCAAATCGATTTAGAAAACAAAAATGTGATCGGTCCAGGCGGAAGGTGAATCCACGATCCTTCTCTTACAGGGAGAATGCTTTTGATCTGTTGCTACCAGACCCAACCCCGAACTAATCCAAATCTTTACTCTCTTTATATATCAGTCTTTGAAGTGACGGTGGAGTAATCTACCGACCGATTCCCTTTCTAAATCCTTTTGAATTAATTAGCATACTAATGCTTAAAAATAAATGACTATTCCCAATACAGTAAGTAAAGACAGCATTCTCCCTTTTCTATTATACTGACATACGCCTTTAGCTTCTACGCAGTCATAGACGTGAGATGTAGCTCTTCATTAGGATCTTTGAAACCCAAATTAACTTAACGGCACGTTAAGTTAATTTAGGTAGTACACCTACTAACGTGAAAGATTCTGGGGTAGACTTTTCTCTATGAACTATATGATGATGTTGATGATGATGATGTAAAAACTAATAGAATACGTAAAATACACATAGATTCCTAAGAGTTAAGCATATGTAAATAGTTGAAAATTAATTCGCATATGTAATGTACTAGACACAATAACCTATGGCATAGGGATTACTCATCCAAACGTAACATCAACGCTGATTTCGGATACTTGCGCAATATTAAATAACATCATTGTGGAACTGTAATCTTAGAATTGAATAATAGTAATGTGTGATAAGATTTAATAATTATTTAATTTATCAAAAGGTGATCACTACATTACGAATATGACCATGAATATTGAAAGGTTGCTTGATAATATAATTACAAAGATTTCAATGTAATTCAGTTATTCTTCTGCAGTACCATATCGCCAATGGGTTGTAGAGGTCAAGCTGCATGGAAAATGTCTTCTTCTTCTTCTTCTATCGTGGCAATGGCGCATCGGCCCTCAAATTATCTTCTCCCAGTGTGGTGCCACCTGTATGGCGTTCTCGGACGCGCACATAAAGTCCTGCGGTGTACATGTGCATGGGCATTTAGCACATGTCAACAGATGGGCCATTGTCTGTGGAGTAACTACACATTCACATCGCAGGTCCGCCCCCTCCGAGAATCCCCATCTGGCCCGGCATTCCTTGCTTCTGCCAACCCGAGTCCGGAGTCTGTTTAAAGACTTCCACCTGATTCAGGGCAGATCATGTCCAGATGTTTCTGCGAAAGCGGGACGAAAGGGGATGGTATGTCTAAGTTCAGCCAAACCGTCAGTTGAAAGCTTCAGATGAGACAGGGATTAAAGCCAGAATAAAGAAAGCCCACTACTGGATAGTCCAATGCGCCTAATGTAGGCCATAACATCCAACCTTACGCTCTCCGCATCCAGTCTACTCCTGCTACCTTTTTGCAGGTCGACAGTCCATCTGGTAAGGAGGCATTTCATCTTCTGTTTGCTAAATTACTACTCTAGGAGTCGCTTGCTCCACGCCATCGGTCCTACGTTGTCTACGGTATACTTAACTTGTAATTTGAAAATAGTTCTTGCAGATCTGCGTGGGGTATATTTACGCTAACATTGTAGCTGTTTTTATCCCGTGACATTCCAGACAAATTTAAAAATAAAATCCAGGAAGAAAAATACTCATATTGTGGTCAACGTTATGAAAAAATTAAACTGTAGGGGCATCGCAATTTATATGTGTACGCAGCGAATTTTTCGTTCAATAAGAATGTTAATAAATCATACAAGGAATGTACATAAAACATCTGAGAAATTACAGTTTACAAATATTTGTGGAGTCACATCATCAAGCTTTTAAATATTCACTAATTTCTATTTTACCTTAGCCCACGCTGTAATGACTCACGGTCGGCCATGACCTAAATGTCGTTCAGGAAACTAGATAACGTGATTACGAGGAGATATCCCTGTTGTTACACGTGTTTGGGTGGTATTTTATAGAAACTACTATTTATATAGGGCGTTTAATGATAGTTAGGTCTAGAATACGAATTAATAAGGATCGGGCGATCATTCTAAGTTCCACAGGGCATTTTTTGCATTTGAATGTACCCGGATAGATATCAAATTCATCATGGTCTCACCATTGAGTAGCCATTCGCATCTAAAGCTTTGATTTGGCATTTACTTCTCTCTAGTGTTACTTGACAGTTTTCTAATTGTCTTAAAAAACTCAATGATTACTAATGAGTCAGGCTGATTGTTTGGGACTGAAAAATATATAGTAATAGACTTAACTTTTTTTATTATATTTCTAATCTTTTCTTAACTTACACTTTTACGAGGAAAATAGTTGTTTTAGTATCGTTAAAAGGAATTGTTTTGAACAAACCAGTTGCTACTAACTAACATTGTGTATTCAGTGAAGCGTTCCAAGGGAAAATAATTCGTGAAACTAAATAGTTGTAAAACCAAACAAACGTTTTGAAGAATAGCTCTTTCAGGTAAATAAAGGTGCGGGGCCAGGGGTCCTACTGAAGAAGAGTGGATTAGTTCGTGAAGGGAAAGTAACAAGAAAGGGTGCAAATGACGGTAGTAGCCTCGTAGTTAAATTGTCGGACTTGTGATCGAGAGAGTAGTGGGTTTAATCTCTGCGTAATGTAAAGTCCAATAAAATTTAGCTTATCTGAAACTAAGAAAAGCGAACTACTGCCATGTACCCGTCAGATCTCAAAGTTTGGAATTTGTGATCTTAATAATATATTAAACTAGCTGATGCCCCCGGCTTCGCCCGTGTGGAACATGATTCCATTCTCGCAAATCATAGGAACCTATTTCTGGGAAAAAAAAAGTTCTGCATACGTTCCTTGACATTTCTTTGAGCCTAGTATTCCATGCAAAAAGTACCAGGCTCACAGAATTACCTATTCCGTAACAAAAGGGCTGTTATTTTAGGGCTTTTCCGGCAATAATTCGAGTGTTTCTCCACCATCGTTGAACTTCAACGAACATTAAAAAAAAAATTGGCCAAATTGTTGATCCAGGCGTTGTTGAGTTATGTATGCGCTTACCAACACATTTAGCGATTCATTTTTATATTATAGATATGAACCATTAGAATCCTTTCCATGGCTAGGACCCTATACCTAATATCAATCAATTGGCATATTGCCGGCCACTACCAGACATAGGCCTCTCGCAGAAATGGGAGGCTTAGCCTACTGTTGGTCAGACGTACATATTTGTAAAGGGTTTTACTTTTATTTTGAGGTTTCCTTCTTTCCGTTAGTCGCCCCTTACGACATCCTTCGGATGAGATGGGTGGTGATGTTTTTTCTCTGTCACCACACGGATAACCATATAACTAGATTTTTTATATATAAATAAACATCCTGTCAGTGAAGGGTATTTCGGCATATGATCTGATGGGCTCTACCTATCAAATCTGTTCTGAGGTTCTGAGTCACGTAGAAAGTTCTAGACATACACAACAAACAGATTCTTTTACGTAAAGAAATGAAACTCGTTAGTATCAATATTAAAGATGTTCTTCAGAAGTATATTAACGTGTTAACAGCTGATAAAAAATGTGTGGAATGCTACAAAAAGTTCGTCATGTTTCAACAAGTCTGGGTAAGATAATCGTATGCTATGACTAAATAATTAGGGGTGTATAGTCGCTCGACACCTATCTATACCGGTCAGATATCGACTATCGATAATATCGCTTAGGTATAATGATGCTAAGTATAGATAAATAAATAAATATTCCACAACATTCTACACAACGCTATCTGGACCCATGGTAAGCTTAACTAGCTTGTGTTATGGAATCTAGATTGCTGATAAACATTTTTAGATACTTTTTTTGTAAATACATACATATTATACATAGAAACACCCAGACCAATGCAAATAACCATATTCATGCATACAAACATATTTGCTCTGAGCGGGTATCGAATATATTTTACTTGTGAGGTTTATTCTAGTTGTCTGCGGTAATCTAGGGAGAATCTTCCTTGCGAAAATTCGCTTGGAAGATTCCCATGTCAATGCCAGTACATAAAATTATAACATCTTATTCTTTTCCATATCGATAATATTCCAAATCTGGGAGTCTGATGGGCCCTTCTTTTTGACCCCATTTATATGACTTACATCCGACGCAACTGCCATCCAACCTTCCAACCTCAACAGAGAAACGTACCAGAACCCCGACCGTGATTCCTCAATCGCACCAGCTTGCTAGACAAGGGTCTGGGTCTCTGTGGAACACAGATTTTATTTTATAAATAATTATAAAAGATTTCATCCAAATTATCGATGTTATCGATATCCGATATATCGTCCCAACCCTACTAATAAAATATATGATAAGTGCCCGCGTGTCTGCTTGCACGTTATTTGTATATACATAACCCCAGATACCGAATGGTCAAGCAGGTTACTGAATGGTTAACAACATGAATGAAAGATGACTCAATGTAACTGTTGGCTTGAAATAACTTTAGGAGCTTTTGCATGCAGCTCACGTGCAGATACAATGTTGAAAAGTAAATTTCTGTCCATTAGGAACAGTATTCTCCACCGTCTCCACCATGTGAAATGTTCTGATGAGCTCTTCCAATTAGTCCCACCCTTTCCCTTCCTTCACAGGACGACACGTGCAGGGCTAAGATGCCATCCAACCAAGCGTTTCAGTGACTCATTCCTATGCCGCACCACTAAGACCTGGAACTCTCTGCTAGCTCACGTGTTTCCTACTTCCTACAGTCCCGGGTCCTTTAAGCGGGGCGTGAAAGGGCATCTAATGAGGCCGTCAAGCTGAGTGCCACCACTGTTTGTTAACCTCTTTCACATGTTTACGATGGTGACCCTCTTTCTGAGACTTTGCTTTTAGCTTAACATAGGCGAGGTGAAGACAAATTGACGGGTCCTTTATAAAAAAATATACCTACTTTATTATTCGATATAATTATCATGTATAATAATGTGAGGGACCATGATAGTATAACTATCAATATTATACTTTTTTCTGGATGAATAAACGAACGTGGTCAACGGAGCCCGCGGGCTCAATGGTATGTGGGCTCAGTTGACCATGAAAGGATTATTCCATATAACCCTCTTATCTTCATTGTGTTAATGGTTATATTTTAAAACAAATTTTATTGGCATTAAATGAGTTCAATCAGCACAAAACTGAAACAGACATTGTCCGCCACGTTACTTGCTCACTGGTTCCCATAGGTGTTGGGGTATAGAGGGCATATCAGTAGGTTATTAGGGCTTATTGTCAACACAGCCTGCACCCCCTGCATGCCGCGTAAGTACCTAATAAGTTTTTCGGTTGATAAGGCATGAAAACTCAAAGAGCAACCAAATAAATAACCAGTCTATTTATACAGTTGATCGATGGCACTTGGTGGAATTTGTTATATCTATTTACATATTTAACAGATACGCACTTGTAATTTTCCACAATATTTTAGTATTGCACCTGACCGATTTCACCTTCTCAAAGTAATTTTCCATTCCCATTTTCCTCCTCCTTATTAATATCGACACATTTGATCTAAGCATGTGAACGAAACCAATAAGCCAGTCTATATTTACGCAAGATTATTTCAGTACTTCCCAATTTTATTTTAAAACCTACAGAAATATCTTCAAGGAGCTATTTGGGGCCGATGCTGTTTACTATAAAAATGTCGTGGAAAAGTTAAAATTAAGGGCAGCACTGAAGTAAAAAGCTAAACGTAATTTAGGCAATCAAAATATTGTGGAGATTTCACTCGTAGTTAATAGTTTTAACCTATTAGATAGGAAATTATTTGGGCTAGGCTCAAACCTGAATTGCGTGGACGCAATGGGAATGGAAATAACCGGAACAGATATGGGTACTAACATCGATGTTCGAGTACCTACGAGTGAATTGGGGATTTACTTGTTGATAAATTAAAGTCACTATTTCGTGTTGGAGGCAGATGCTTTAGGAAAATATCGAAAATCAGTCAAAGCCGCAGAAAATGCGAACCCCAGCCAGACTTCGAGGTAATAATAATAAATAATAATAAATATTCCACAACATTCTACACAACGCTATCTAGACCCATGGAAAGCTTTATTAGCTTGTGTTATGGAATCTAGAATGCGGATAAACATACTTATATGCTTTTTTTTTGTAAATACATACATATTATATACTAGCTGTCGCCCGCGGCTCCGCCCGCCTGGATGTCACTTATCGCTAAATTAAGATTTAAACTATCCTATCTCTCAAGTTGGATCGAACTGAACATGGTGTGCGAATTTTATTATAATCGGTTAAGTGGTTTAGGAGTCCATTGAGGACAAACATTGTGACACGAGATTTATATATATTATATATATAATATATATATATTATTAAGAAGATAGAAACACCCAGACCAATGCAAATAGCCATATTCATGCATACAAATATTTGCACTGAGCGGGAATCGAACCCGCACCTCCTGCGTGGCAGTCCGCCATGCCATGGAGGCTGAGGTGAATGCTTCGGATGCGACTGGGCTTAACGCTAAGATAATAAGTCTAAGCGTCGGTAGCTTAGTGGTTATGGAGTCGGCCTAACGATCGGGAGGTCCCGGGTTCGAATCCTGGCCATTACACTACCGACGTGAACCCACTCCTAGCACAAGCAATTTAGCTTAGTCGGATGGGTTAGAGAGAATATTAGTAACTTCGGTTCTAATATTCTTTAAAAAAATACACTTTGCTAAAAAGCCGATGTATTATAAAGTTCAAGAACTTGGAAATGAGCTGTTTGTAAATAACTCATTACATCTATTTAGATTACGTAAACATATTTTGTAAATAGACTAATAAAATCCCGCAGAGTTTCTTGCCGAGTCCTCTCTTCGAGCCATAATCCATTTGCTAAGCAAGTCTTTACTATTTTTCCCGTTTTGTAAGTTCTGTTTTAATGATTTATCTATACAGAATAAATGAATTTTGACAACGGTTGGAATCCCTGCGACCTCTGAGAGATATACTAAGCCCCCCAGAGTAGTTTCCATCTCGATATCTGATAAGAGTGAACATGGCAAATTAGTTATAATAACAGAACACGTGTCTCAAATCTTTATAACTGTTTACAGTTATTATTTTATTGTTCTCGGAAACAATATTATGATTAAAATAAATAAAATTTATTGTAGAGATTACGGCGGCGTAGCAACAGTACGAGTGTTATTGAAGTTTGGTTACTAAGAGGTAAAATTGTAATGTAAATAAGTAATGGAATTTCGTTGGGTTTGTCCATTTGATTGTAAATTAGGTACCTATATGATATTTTATACAATATCTGTTAATAAGCAAACGCCAACCGCAAAATGGTTAAAGTTATGTAAAAGATTGCACCTCCTCTTACGTGTATATAGGACGATTAGGAACAATCAGCGTATAAAATATCTTAGCAACGAAGTCTTATAATGAGCACAAAACTCTCGTATTAAGTGCAAATCAGTGCCGTTTTATTGATTTAAATGGTATTATTGTTCAAATTAAAGGTGTGTACCAAAAATCAGAACAATCGGTCAACAGAAAGGGGGTAAGAAAACGAAAATAAGATCATCTTGAGCACTTTGTACGTCAACATCTGTCTGATGCTGACTGTACCTACCCCACTTCCAAGCGAGCACTTCTGGAGATGGCCATTACACTACCGACGTGAACTCACTCCTAGCACAAGCAATTTAGCTTAATTGGAGGGGTTAGAGGGAATATTAGCAACTTCGGTTCTAATATTCTTTAGTAAAAATGTCATTCATCACTAAAATACTAAGTAGGTTCCCACTAGGGTCACCTCTAGTGCCATTGAGGTTGGTAACAACCCGAGAGAGTATTCACATATAAAATAGCTTCAGCCGTTTGAGTTAAATCAAATTTACCAACTATAACCTTTTATGTTTATTTATTTAATATTATTGGTAAAGTCCCTGGGCAAATCACATAATAAAAAAGTCAACTCATTTTTCAATCACCATAAATTTAAGATTATTGCAATAATGACTAAGGACATAATATTAATCTCTTATGCATATTTAAAACTTGAATTAACATTGAGAGCCACTGGATATACATAGCTACTTACATATTATTTAGGACAAATTTTTAACCGAATTTATTTATTGTTATATGAATAATCTTGAAAATAAATTAATTTTAATCAAAAATTAGGCCTTTATTGATATTATACTAATATTTATCTCATGATTAGTCATGATACTTTGATTATAATCATTATCCTTGCGTTAGGGGATGTAGGGTATATAACTACGTACACTTAAGGGAAAATTGAAATAGAACAGTGGGATTTGATCACAGATTTCCTTTATTGTTTAAATTATAAAGTTAATGTACGTTATCTGCCTAACGAATTCACTAATCAAAATTTGTAAACTTTTCTAGGTCTTTTAATGAATTTTTTATAGCATTTATTATACTAACTTTTAAATTCAAGGGAAAGGTCGTGGGTTAAAGTCCCACTTGAGTTCTTCTTTTTTCCGATGTTTTCGAAATTTTTAGGTGTGCTCATAGGGAGTTTAAATTAGGATGACCAGGCATCTTTATCATTTCGTGTTTTCCACATTTTCGGGAACCACGCGGGATTACGCAATATGTCTAAAACGTACAATGTTGAGTGTTATTCTCAATCTAGACAGACGGGTGCCAACACTACTCTATTTTTAACAGCCTGTGTATATCTTTGTAGTCATCGCAAACAAAATTAGACTTTATAGCCTATAAAATATAGCTATGATTGACATTCCATTGTAAAAATAGTTCGCTGTGTCAAGTAAACAGTCTTTAGACAAATTGTTATTTACTAATTCCAGTGGAGCGAAGCCGTATGCAAAAGCTATATTTTGCGATCACCCACCTCGTCCCCGATATTGTGGAAATCATGGCGAATGATGGGAATGTTTAATAATTGATTTATGAAGCTATTTTAGTTTAAACAACGATATCATTGTGTGAGTCATTGGTTTATGTGTGATATACCTAGTGGTAGAGTGTTAAATGAAGTTAGAAGTTGGGGTTTGAATACCGCTCATTGCAAGTATTTAAATGTATGAATATGCATGTATATTGTATCTTCTGCTTATTGGTAATCTAAACCCCACTTCACAAACTAATTGGTACCTTTTCTCTTTGCCGTATGAAGACAGACACGTCGCCGTCCCCGGAGAATAAAATGATAACTGCAAAAACACAACTTTTCCGAAAAAATTAAAAACATGTTTTTGACGATTGCTCCGGAATTACTGGGAATAGATGCGTGATAGTTAGGGTTTCTAAAACGTAATTTTTTCTTCATTTGAATCGTTTTAGTAAAATTGTATAATGTCAATTATCATTTTATTCTCCGTTCAGCGTGATCAGAAAGAAATATGATACTCGTTACTTATCATTTTCTTCTACGAGTTTTTTGGGATGGGAGTGATGATGATAATACTTTAATATCATTTTATTCTCATAAATGCTGCATGGAACGTCATAAGTCGTCGATCCGAACTTCTTCAGTCGTTAGACTAACGTGTTTATACAAAACGAGTGAACGGTTTTGAACGAGAACAAAATGATAACATGCATTTATCATATTAAGATTTATGTTTTTTTAAGAGAATATAATTCTATTACTATTTGTCAATACAGCAAGTGAGGATATATCCTTTTATTCCCGTTTTTTTAGGCCTGTATTAAATCTTCGAATACTATGGTAATTTTTTGCAACTCTATAATTAACGGTAAAAAAATTACGAAAAAAATTAAGTAGATGTATTAACACTCAAAGATCTCAAAAATGACATAACATTAAAATCAAGATAATGGTAGATATCATTTTATTCCCTGGGGACGGCGACGTGTTTCCTTCTTCTTACAGTCCCGGGTCCTATAAGCGAAGCGTGAAAATGTATTTTTTTAAGAATATTAGAACCTAAATTACTAATATTCCCTCTAACCTCTCCAACGAAGCTCCATTGCTTGTACTAGGAGTGGGTTCAAGTCGGTAGTGTAATGGCCAGGATTCGAACCCGGGACCTCTCGATCGTAAGGCCGACTCCTTAACCGCTAAGCTACCGACGACGCTTTGATGAGGTCTTCAAGCTTAGGGTCACCATTATATTATTGTCTGTGTCTGTAAGGTAACTCCCATTCCTGAAATTTATCTTTAGATGATTTATACAGTTAACTGATGGCACTTGGTGGAACTTGATTGGTTTGATTCGGATTCAATAATTTACTTTTAATTTACCGTTAGACGAGGTGAAGTCATATTGACCTGACCATTATATACAAAACAAAATAATGTACCATATCCATATAAATCCATACTATAATATTATAAATGCAAAAGTAACTCTGTCTGTCTGTGTGTATGTTACGCTTTCACGCCTAAACCACTGAACCGATTTTGATGAAATGTGGTAAAAGGGTAGATTAGATCCTGAGAAAGCATGTAGGCTATGTTTGGTTGCGGTAACCAACATCCACGCAGGCGGAGCCGCGGGCAAAAACTATTAATCTATATTAACACAGTAACAATTGTATGAGTCATGATCTCTCAATTTTAACTGTATACCATTCGTAAAATCGGCTGGGGATCTCTGTGAAGGTCGGCCCACTATAAATGTATTACCAATATCGCTGTTATCTTATCAGGCAGTTTGCCGGATATAGGACTAACATTCATTGCCCCGTTGTCAATATAATGTCTATTAAAGATTATTTGTTACTATCTGGTCATTCTGGTTAATCTAATATGAACAAATTTTCTCGTAATCATCTTTGTAATGATTCAGGTCGTATTGCAGGCGTTCTTCTCCGAGTCTGAAATGCGCATCCAATTTCGGATTATAAAGGAGGAACAGCCATGTCATCTACCAATTTCCAATCCGGAAAAAAGTCTTCTCTAAGTCTCTACTCAGCAGTTGACCTTCTAGCGTGGTACACTCAATTGAAATCCATACTTCCATTACTAATCCGACTAATATTATATGTATTATAATATATAGTAACTCTGTCTGTCTGTCTGTATGTTACGCTTTCACGCCTAATCCACTGAACTGATTTTATTGAAATTTGGTATAGGGATAGATTAGACCTAATAGACCATTAGAAAGGACATTGCCTATGTTTGGTCGCGATACGCCGTGACAAAGCTAGTACTAAATAGGTATTAAAAAGTCTAATACAGAATCTCGTCCGTTGTAATTGTTTGCTACTATAGTGTTTACTGATAATCTGGAATGTTCTGCCCACACACGTATTTCCTTTTTCTTATAATCCCAGATTCTTTAACGGGGCGGGAGAAAAAATATAGGTGGTCATTTCAGAATTGTAAGCATCTTTTTTATTTTTATTTAAATGAGACGTTAATTTGACTTCACCTCGCCTGATGGTAAGCTAAAGGGGTTTAGTACACTCTCGACCCCTCGACCCCTAAATAAAGATTTCTTTATTGGTGTCCTCTCGGCCCTTAAACCTATCTCGTCTACTCTCGCCCCCTAATTTGATAATTATCTAAAATTAATATTTTGGTACAGTCATGAACAGACTATACAAAAAGCAATGGTAACTAAGTGAGCATATAACCGACCTTACAAGCATGTGGTTGTGAGTTCAATCCCGAGTGGCGGTACAAATATAAAATGGTCCCGACCCCTCCACCCACTGGAGTTTCCCACTGGTGGGTGGAGGGGTAATTCACGATTACCCTCCACCCACCATGCAAGTGGGTACCGAAATAAGTCTAATTTATCGATAAATTTCAAAATTTATTTTGCATATTTTATGTATTTTTTTATTTCATATAAAAAAGAATATTAGAAGTTAGAACCGAAGTTACTAATATTCCCTCTAACCCCTCCAACTAAGCTAAATTGCTTGTGCTATGAGTGGGTTCACGTCGGTAGTGTAATGGCCAGGATTCATAAGAACTCTTCTTGAAAAATCACTGGCAGAAGCAAATAAAGATAAGTTATCTATCATTCGAATGACATCTAATGTTACTAATGATTTGTGCAATATTATTTTAATTTTATTAAATAATATTATTAATTAGATTTCATAATCGCGTAGTTTAAAAAGTGAAGGAAAATAACGCGGGGATAAAAATAGTAAATCGTAAACATGGCCGGGTTCTATTTTGGTATGGACATCAGTTTTATAAGCACAAAATTTATAAATGTAAATCGTCAATTTGGACTTGTTCCCAAAAACAAAAACAGAAATGTATTGGATTTAGTAAGTGAATTCACATGCGTTTATAATAATAATAGTCCTTATTTGTCTAAAATGTATTAATGTTTTTATTTTTAAGGTACTTTTCACAGGAAGTACTAGGAAACAGAAACGCTAGTAGCAGGATCAGTAATTCAGTATTGCTATGAGCCTGGTACTATTCACATGAAGTACTAGGCAAATATAAACGCTAGTTGCGGGATCACTATTGCTGTAAGCCTGGTACTTTTCGCATGAAGTACTAGACAAACATCACCAATCACCCCCATCATCATTGGCACCATCCATCAGACCCATGCCCAAGAGCTAGGAGACGGTTATATGTAGGATACTTTTCATACTGGGAAGGTCATGATCGCGGATCGTCACGAAATAAATATTTCTGGGAGCCTGGTACTTTATGCATGGATTACTAGGCTCGCAGAAACGTCGGTTGCGGGATTAGGATTTCTGTGAGCCTGGTGCTTTATGTATTAAGTACTAGGCTTGCAGAAATACTAATCCCACGACCGACGTTTCTGTGAACCCAGTAGTCCATGTTAACAGTACCAGGCTCACAGAAATACTAATCCCGCTACTAGCGTTTCTGTGTGCCTGGTACGTCATATGAAAAGTTAGTGCCCACGTCCAACGATAAGGAGCCAACGTCCGAGTGCTATCACTGCGATACGAGGGAGGACTCGGGGCTGCTCACGCTCAGCAAGTGTCCGGTGGGGGACCGCCGAAACGGGGGCTGGAGTCGGCCCTAGAAGTGAGAGTTCTCATGCTCGCCACCCTACTCGCGGCGATGATGGCCTGCTACGCAGATTCGTGGGAGACTTGTCGGTAATGCTCGAGAAGGAGACGGCGGAAAGGGAGTGGAGGCGTGAGCGAGAGAGACTCGCAGGCTGGGCCGCCCACGTGCGCACGCAACTAAGACGTCGGAGGGCACAAACCGAGCTCCGTCCCCCATAAGGGAGGACCTGGGGGTGATAGTTGGTGCCAATGATGATGGGGTTGATTGATGATGTTTGTGAGCCTAGTACTTCATGCGAAAAGTACCAGGCTCACAGCAATACTGATCCTGCTACTAGCATTTCTGTTTCCTAGTACTTCCTGTGAAAAGTACCTTAAAAATACATTTCAGACAAATGAGGACTATAATTATTATAAACGCATGTGAATTCACTTACTAAATCCATAACATTTCTGTTTTTGTTTTTGGGAACAAGTCCAAATTGACGATTTACATTTATAAATTTAGTGCTTATAAAACTGATGTCCATTACAAAATAAAACCCGGCCATGTTTACTATTTACAATTTTTATCTCCGCGTTATTTTCCTTTGCTCTTTAAACTACACGATTATGAAATTAAATTAATAATATTATTTACCGATTTTTTGTTTTTCCTACAGACACCCTTCTAAATTACTATTTAAAGAAAATATTTTAGATTCTGCGGTCGGGTGTCAACAAGGTGACCCTCTTGGGCCACTCATTTTCAGCTTATCAATACATCCTATCCTATCATCCTATCATTCATTATTTTAGTTTAAATTTAATAATTAGTGAAATCATGTAGAAATAATTGTATAATATTATAATATTATTTAAAAAAATTAAATAGTAGATTGTACACCAAGGGGATAAAGCACTTTATTATGTCACGGGCGCGATATTGAATCCTGAGCGTAACGAAGGACTCCAGATTTAACTCACGAGCGTAGCGAGGGGGTTTTGAGTTGATTCCCGAGCGAAGTGAGGGAATTAAAATGGAGTCCTGAGAGCAGTCAAGGATTTCAGCGTGCCCAAGGCAAAATCAGTTTTATCCCTGAGGAGTATACTCTACTTTTCTCACCTTTTGCGAGACAATAAAAACCAGGGCTACTAGAAAAAGTATTTTAATTATTAAAATACTATTTCGTCACTCGACATTTTCTTAATGTTTTATTCTATCTTCTTTTGCAGTTTTGTCTGATACTATTGAAATACTCGCGGCTTTTGTTTTAAGTAATGATTTTTTTCGTTCGGCTTGCCGTGGCGTGGCCAGCTCGATTTTCGAATAAGTTCGATTTTCAAATAAATGAGGCGCGGCGCGCGCCGCCGTCCACCTCCTCGCCATCGGCCACCAGCAGCTGCAGCAGCCGCGCGCCGCGCGATTTTGACGAAATTAGACTTTAAATGCATAACAATAAGAACTAAGAGAAGTGAGAATCACATTACTGCACGGCGGGTTATAATGAAATTCAGTACAACATTACACCCCGGCAAAAGACAAGGGCTATAATGATTTACTTTGAGTAAGGTTTGCATGATATATAATGAGGCATTGTCGAGCAGGTGGTCTGAAAATAATATTGCACAAATCATTAGTGACATTAGATGTCATTCAAATGATAGATAACTTATCTTCGTTTGCTTATGCCACTGATTTTTCAAGAAGAGATTTTATGAATCCTGGCCATTACAATTTACCTTAGATGGAGGGGGTTAGAGGGAATATTAGTAACTTTGCTTCTAATATTCTTTTTATATGAAATAAAAAAAATATAAAATATGCAAGATAAATTTTAAAATTTATCGATAACTTATACTTATTTCGGTACACACTTGCATGGTAGGGGGAAGGGGTAATCGTGAATTACCCCTCCACCCACCAGTGGGAAACTCCAGTGGGTGGACGGGTCGGGACCGATATAAAAATCATTTTGTCTAATATTAATCTAATAGTCATATAACTTACGGTGGAGAAAACTATTGTGAGGAAACCCACATAACATAAAAACATAACATTGCGTTTATGTCTGCGGTAGCCTAGTGGTATGGGTAATGGACTGCTGAGACGAGGTTCGATCCCAGGTTTACCATGGCACACACCAATGACTTGTCGATGCTTTTCGAAGTTATGTGTGTATTTATCGCAGGTTTATAAGTGCCCGGTTAATGGCAATAGGTTCGCCACCTATTACATTGGGACCTAAACATAAACTGGCGAAATGTGGGTGCTAGTACCTCTGCCTACCCCTTCGGGGAATACAGGCGTGACTTTATGTTATGTTATGTTTATGTCATTACATTATACGCCTACACCTCTCGAAGGACCAATTTTCAATATGCATATATAGGTAGACTGATGAATGATTTATCATCCTAAGTGTACTAATGGGGGTCGAGAGGAAACTAAAACTTGACTGTGAAATAAAATCCACTCTCGGCCCCCAGGGGCCGAGTGTAAACTATGGTTAGGGGTCCAGTGGACACATTATTTATTGGGGGTCGAGGGGTCGAGAGTGGACTAAGGCAAAGTAGGAAGAAGGAAACACGTGAGCTGGCAGAGAGTTCCAGGTCTTAGTGGTAATTTAGAATGGTAACCTGTATCTTCTGAGTATCACTCTTGCTTATCATACCTACACCAGGATGCAGTATGACGGGTTGGCTAATCCAAAAACAACTTAGTACTTTTCCATTACAATCTACGTTTTATCAGCTACGTGCTCGATTTCATGCGATTTTTACAATATGATGCAATGATAACATAGCCAGGGGTCAAGCACCTAAGCGTATCGTCTAGGAAAGTTCCCCCGCGAACACGTAGTTATAATTACCATATGTAACCGACGATAGCACAAGATCCGGGTTCTTTTTTTTATAAGGACACGTCAATTTGACTTCACCTCGCCTGATGGTAAGCTAGTAGGCAAAGTCTCGGAAAGAGAGTTACCATCGCACACATCTACCATGTTAACAGTGGTGGCACTCAGTTGACGGCCTCATCAGATGCCTTTTCACGCCCCTCTTAAAGAACCCGGGATTGTAGGAAGAAGGAAACACGTGAGCTACCAGGGAGTTTCAAGTCTTAATGGTGCGGCATAGGAATATAGGTTCTTTCACATTTATGACACAATATGTACTTAACATAGTCCTGCAAGACTTTGTTAAGTACATATTGTGTGGAGACCTTAAAATTTATATTTGTGCCTTTGTGGAATAAAAAATAAACTTAGGTATATTATACCTTGAAATGGTGGACATTAGTAGAGGCATAATGTCCAGAAGTGGACTGCGATAAGGTAATTGATTGATAGCTTGTAAGATAACTGACGAGTGGATACCTCGTTAGCAACGGATATGAACCCTGGGATGATGAAGAAAGAATCATAGTGAAACCTTTGATTAATGTTCTTTGGAGTAAGTTATAGAGCTCTTGAGGAAACCACTTTCCATCAGGTGGGCCGTGTGCTTGTCTGCCACCTAAGTGGTATAAAAAAAAACTAGCTAAAGAAACGTAGATGCTTTAAGAAGCATACCCTAGGATTCAGAGAGCACAATTACGTGTGATAAAAATACGGTTAGCTAAATGTAAGCGTAAAGTTCACTTCTCAGCCTACCCTTTTTAGAATAGAATGACTTATAAATGTATAAATAGAATTATGTCATAAAATAACTATGGTCTATTATGTAGATATGCATCTTCAGCTGTTACAATAGTTCTATTTATAAGTTTAATAAGATGAAGGCCATTATAAACGGCTCTTAGGGCCTTTGCACACGATATTATTTCAAAGAAATTGACGACGACGCACGTGCCGCAAGAAACGTGAGATTCTATTCTCGCGTGTAGATATACAAACGCATAGTAGCATAACGTTTGTAGATATACAAATATCAGAAGAAGGCAAGTGATCCGGGGCTTCAAAGTTACTTAGATATAAGTTTAGGTGCAAAAGGGACTGTGATGATGATGACGTTGATAGATACGATGAACGCACTATGTATGTATCGTGCACTATAGTGCATAAGTGTTTCTGTAATCATGTTCTCCGCTGTTTGAATGAATTTTATAGCATTAAGTATGCTCACTATACAAATCCAATACAAAGAGAAAAAAGAATCTTCTCGGGTGGGACTCGAACCCGCCGCGATCTTTCCCTTACAAGGGGGAATGCTTTGATCAACTCGGCTACCGAGACACGTCCGATGTGATTCAAATTTCCACCTTCCCTTCTTTAAGACCACCACACTGCACCTCGGCTACCGAGACAAGGCATTCCCCCTGTAAGATCGCGGGTTCGAGTCCCGCCCGAGCCCAAGACGATTCATTTTTCTCTACTTTATGTATTTGAGATGTTCTCCGCTGATTCGACTGATTGAATATCATTGTATTTTTTACGTTGGTAGATCCGTTGCCACTTTCCTTTATATGTTGGTGATGTGATGATCTTGTCCCCGATTCACTCTAGACTTGAAGATTTCAAGGTTATCGACATTATTTTGATTGATTGATGTACTCCATGACACGAGTACAATTTGTTAATGACACCACGAACGCCCCCTCCACTAAAAATTAAAAAAACCCGACTGCCATTGAAAATATCGAAATAATTTTGATAGCAGGCGGTATCCATTTGCCAATCATAAACCGAAAGAAAATTATTGGGTACCGCCTGCTATCAAACTTATTTTCGATATTTTCAGTGGCAGTCGGGTTTTTTTATTTTTTAATCATTTATTTTATTTTATACTTTTTAGTTATGATATGACATGTAAGTATATCTTTTTGCAATCTCCTTCTAATTTCCTTCATTTTCTTTTGATAACCTACTTATCGAGTAGGGTATCAAAAAAATGAAGGAAATTTAGATTCATAAATATTTTTGGTAACATACGTTTTGGCGCCAAAAATCCGCCATTTTGATTTTCTCGAAATTTTAATATACCTGGTGTCACTCACACAATCACAGCGAATCAAATGACACCTCACATGTCCAAATCCGTCAAGCCGTTCAGGCTGTAGGCCGTGCCAAATAAATGGACATATATACCTACATAGTCTCGAAAAACATTACCCTCCTTCCTTCGGCAGTCAGGTAAATATACGCATCGTCAACTCGCTTAAGAAACATCGTGTGCAAAGGTCCTCATTTGTTATCTACATTGCATCATTCATCATTCATTCATCATCAACAAACAGTTATTTTCGTCCATAATTTATTTAAGTATCACTTACATGATTTATTTTTAACGTTATTCTCTTAATTTTTTGATAAGGTGACAGCTGTTTTGCGTCTGTGGCTATTTTATCTGCACGTTTGACATAAGGATCAACGCGCGCTTATCACACGTTTCATGGTTGTGTAATTACAGTATAAAGGTTATTTATTAACCTACTAGCTGATCCGGCGAACTTCGTACCGCCAATTATTTTCCAACCACGTGGCGTGTGATCCCATTCCCGCTGCACCCTCTTATACAATGATATAGTTATCTAAACAGCAACAGAAATAACCACACTGTCACTTCTGCGTATATGCCGATGCCGGCCGAATTTGTAGACATTAATGATCACTGCTCCGTTCCCTTGAGTAGTAGTGTGATGATATATAGACTATGTGTTGTTCTGATGTATAAGCTATATTATTGTGAAGTTTGATGAAAATCCATTTGGTAGTTTTTACGTGAAAGAGTAACATACATCCATCTATACATACATCCATTCATACTCACAAACTATCGCGTTTATAATATTAGTAGGATAGGGTTGTTATATAGGCTCTTGTACCCTTATATCCTTCGACTCTTAACTTATTTACCTACCACATAGCAGTCTTACCTAGCAACCACTTAGGTGACAATCCAATTGGTTGTTTACAAACTTTGGTAGTGACCTTTGGTTTTTTACATTCTTCTCTTTACTCTGACGTCTGCTGTTACAAATGTCCATGTTTTTTGGCATCTTAGGCCGAGGTCCCACTTGTGCGTTGCCCTGCGTTGCGTTGCGTTGCCTGCTCAAAATTTAAAAGAATTTCTCCCGTGGCTATAATTATATTTGATGACAAATGTCTAAGAATGACCTTGATCGAAGCAACGGAACGCAGCGCAACGCAGCGCAACGCACAAGTGAGGCCTCAGCCCATGGAGAAGGAAATTACTTAATCAAATTCTGTCCTCCGTGCTCCAGTCTTAGTAGTAGGTATAAAGAAATTGTGAAAATTGCATTTACCATCTTTTTATAAATTTATAGAAAGCACGTGTTTGATAACGGCAGCATTAGTACGCAGTTCTTGATTAGGTTTTTTGACCCACACAGATATTGGTCTGATGAATTTGCCCGATACGTCACACGCACCTTGCATGCGTTTCGTTCATACTTTTCTATCTATCATCGTACTTCGGTTATCTATTTATTACGCTTCTATTATCTTAACATGTAATGTGTAGGCCAGTTAGAGCTCCATACCGCGCTAAACAGTATCTAGCCCAGTACACGAAGGGCACTTATAATTTTTTCAAGTGCTATTTTGTGGATACAAATTCTATGGCAGTCGACCAGTGGTCATAGGTATATGGTAATATGATACATTTTTTTTATAAAGGACACGTCAATTTCACTTCACCTCAGTAAGCTAAAGGCAAAGTCTCGGAAAGAGGGTCACCATCGTAAACATGTACCATGTTAACAGTGGTGGCACTCAGCTTGACGGCCTCGTCAGATGCCTTTTGACGCCCCGCTTACAGGACCCGGGACTGTAGGAAGAAGGAAACACGTGAGCTGGCAGGGAGTTCCAGGTCTTAATGGTGCATACATAATAGGATATCCTAATATGTATCATAGTACCCTATCCTTCTATGGTATTAAATCTGTCCCAGCTATCGGGTAAATATGTACCTAGTTAGTTAAATAAAATCTTGGGTGTATAATTAAACTAGCTTCTCGTCGTGCCTATAGGATCTTTCGGGCATTAGGTACTCCAGTCTCTATCTTCATTTATCCACGAATAAAAACATAGGACTGCTTGACGAAGGCAACGCACTTGTGACTCCTCTGGTGTTGCGTGTGTCCATGGGCAGCGGTGATCGCTTACCATCAGGCGATCCGTCTGCTCGTTTGCCTCCCTATTATTTAAAAAAAACTAATCGTCTAAACACCCAACCCTTAAAAACGCCAGCACAGGAGCCCCGTCTGACAATTAATTGACCCAGGAGACCTTTCAGGGGATACACACAAGAACTTTGTGTGTGTTTCACTTCTGCCTAACCATCCGGGCATAAAGGTGTGATTATATGAATGTATGTACCTACCTATATGGGGCAATGTATTAAATTCTACAATGAACTTCCCAGTGAAATTAGAAAATAAATAAATATAAAACAACCAGTTACGGCCAAATTGTGTAGCAGGGTATTATAACATTGCGGACTATCTGAATGACAAAAATGCTTGGGATTAATTCACTATAAGTCAAAACAAGAAATATATTGTACCAACAAGACGGTCTTTAAAAAAAAGGGATTCCTACTGAGTTTTCTGACAGTGTTTCTCAGTAGTTGCTATGTCACGCACTGCACGGTAGAGGAAAAAATAATGACAATTCCAAACAAATTCGAATTTGAATTTGCACAGTCTTGTAAAAATACACCTTATTCGAGAACCTTTTTCGAAATCGAATAAAAAAAACTACCATTTTTTTTTTCCTTTTCTTTCTCTGAAGCGAGCCCTCTAAAATCTATTCCTCAGCAGCCAATAACAGCTGACGAGCGGACAAAACAATTCACGTTATAATGTTTGCAGTCTTTGTTAATATATATGTAATGTATCCGTCATAATTCGTGTTGTAATCATGGGGAATACCTCCATCCGGGTACAACCGGCGGACCATGTCTCGCGAGGCATTTTTATAGCTCATTTATCGTAGTATAATTACATATGCTTTGCGACTTAAGTAATTATATTCTATTTAGTATTATACATATATAGTGTTGGGAGCGATGTGAGGTGTAATTTTTTCTTTTTATTTTCTTGTGAGATAACGGTTTGATTTAGCATAACAATTAAAATTTTTGGTAAAATAATAGGTGTGTTTTGTAATGTCGTTATACGAAAGGGCTGTATCAAAGGTAGGGAAACTTGTCGAAAATGACAGACGTGAGTGGTTGGAGAAATGTACTCTGTTCCTATGCTATAGTTATAGTCAATAGGACTACATTACTTGCCAGATTATAGTAATGGCTATCATTATAACATTGTTGGAGTCTGGAGTTGGAGGTGGTGATCCTGTTGGTACAGACATCAATATACTACAAGGGTCGCTGTTAGCTTGACGTCCTTATCAGATGAAATACTTTATAACCCCCACCCCTCCTTACAGAATTCAGGACTGCAAGAAGAAGTCAACACGTGTCAAAAATCAATAAATTAACCCACCGCAGTCTATTACTGGACATAGGCCTCTCTCAATGTGTGCCATTTCACCCGATCTTCCACGTTATACATCCAGTCTCTCCCAACCACCTTTTTCAGGTCGTCAGTTGTTGTTGATGTTTTATGTTGTGTAGATGATTCGTTCGCTCGTGCAGGCATTACTGTTCCCTGTACTCGATTATGGGGATGTTTGTTACTTCGACCTGAATGCTGAACATCTCAACAAACTTGACCGTCTTCTGAATAACTGCATCAGATTCGTCTTCAATCTGCGCAAGTACGATCATGTGTCTGTGTGTCGTTCTCAATTAAATTGGTTGCCGATTCGTCAGCGTCGAAACCAACGCGCACTTACCACTCTCTATACTATCCTAACTTCTCCTAATTCTCCCTCCTACCTCTCCCCCTATTTTCAATATCTTGGCGCAAATCACAATAGGAACCTACGTTCAACAAATAACCTCGTCTTACGCTGTCCTACTCATCGCACTAATTTCGTCCACTCTTCCATTCCTGTACAATCTATATTTCTTTGGAACCAGCTGCCTCTTGGGATCAGGAGGGCCACTAGCCGTTGCACGTTCAAACTGGGAGTTCGGAAACTCATGCTCGAAAAGTTGGGGGAAACTTGATAGTCATCTCATGTAAATATGAATGGTTATTTATATGTGTGTATGTACATGTTATTTGCTTATATTTATTTATACATTTATGTATATATATTTATTTTATATTTATGTATGGGTAGTTGAGTGTATCTATGTATTACTATATTATGTATGCGTATATTATACTACGAGCGTTATATGATGATCCCTATGACAGTTCGTTAGCGCTTAACATTGTACTGACGTCCTATCACATCAAATCCTTTAGAGGTCCATTAAAAAGACGAAAAAATCATAATTGTGTACAATTGTAAATTATAAAAATGAATATTAAGAAATTATTACGTAATGTTCGGAAATAATAAAAAATACTCAATGCAAATGTACATGTTACGTGCTGCAAAAGTTACGTCGTCAAGCTGTTATCGACTAAGAAGGGACACATCGATAAACAAAATATCGATAATTTGTTGGAAATATAAAACAAATGCTTTGAGTTTGTATTTTATTTATATCAATCTGAATCTGATACAGGGTCGGAAATTCAAAATCTGAGTCTGAACTGCAGCTATCCGTGACGTTTATTATTAACGGTTGGTCAATGATATTGTCTTATTGTACATCTCGATCCCAGTCTTGTAAGCAAATTTTCTTCGTTCTTTCGACCACTTTTCGCCAATCGTCAGCTGTCACTTGAGCGCAAGCTTCTTCCAATAAAACCATCATTTTATTTGCCGTGAATGGCGGAGTTGTGTTATGCCTTGCTGCATGACCTGAAAATATTTGTACATTCAGTAATTATTTTTAGAAATATATGCATATACATAATATTATATAAATAAAAAATATAGATACCTTTGATCTGCGCCCATATCAACTCGATTGCATTATATTGGCAGTGATAGGGCGGTAACCGAATTACCGTGTGTCCATTTGATTTGGCCAATTCATCCAAAAAATATGATGGGTGCGTCTGTTGTTTGTGAAAGTTCAACAGTCTAACCAACTCTTTTTTTAACATCTGACTGTCAGTTTCCACACCATTGCCGTGTAACCACTCTATAATTTCAGCTTTTTTGTTATTGCTGCTGGGGGGTTTGTTAATTTGAACTGAGTGATATGAAGCATTGTCCATTAAAATATAGTGAGGCTCATTCAAATTTTCTAATAGTTTTATAAACCATGTCTTAAAGTTTTCGAAATTCATTTCCTCGTGGTACTCCGTTGTTTTCACTGACTTAAAAGCCCACAGGCAATTCGGCACAAAACCTGTAGCTGTGCCAGCGTGGCAAATGATTAAGCGCTGGCCCTTTCCTTCAGGAGTTTTTGTGCTGGATTTCGCTGTGTCATCCGTCCATGCCTTACCTACAGTATGATTGGCGTTCAGCCATGTCTAATCAAGGTATACTACCTTCGCCCAGTTATCAATTTGTTTGATTTTGCGAAGAAAATCGCATCGTAGTAAAGCTATGTCAGTACGCTCCATTAATATTTTTCTCTTGTCACATTTTGTATAGCGGAATCCACATTTTTTCAAAACAATTCTAAGAGAAGTAGCACCGCCTTTGAAGAGTTCTGCAGCTTCTAATGAAGATAATAACTTCTGGCAGGTCGGTAGTTCACCTCGTAGGTAGTAACCATAAATATGATTGCGTATAGCATCTAAATCAAATTCATCAGGTTCTGTTATATGACATAACCTTTTCTTTTTCTTAGGTGTTAATAGTTTATTGTCCTCCATGGACGACTCCCCAAATTTTTCCTTTGTTATTCGAGAAACAGTAGCCTTTCAGATTCCTAGAGCATCGGCTACACAATCGCGAACATTGTCAAGCGGTAACAAGGGTCCGCCATTTTGTTGTTCACGAGCAAAATAGTCTTCAAAATAAATAAATATTGCTTATTATGTTGAATGACCTGGCTGAATGACATGACATTTGCCTGAAAAAACAGTATTTTATCGAAATTGTTTCGCATAACTAATACAACTGTCAGTTGAAACGTCATAGGGATCATCATTCGGCGATACCACTATAGTACCTATTTAGGTACTATCTATCTTATTTATGTAAATTAAGTATTTATCTAGTTTACCTTTCGATAATGCACCTACTCTGTTGTTCTCTGCACCACCTATTAGGTTGACTGGTAGAGAATGCCTATGGCATTAATTCCGCCTTTGTACATTTGTGCATGAAGTTGAAATAAATAAATAAATTATCGGTCAACGGAAGATAGGACACCCCAATGGGGTGTCCTATCTATAGCCCCATGGCTAGGGGGTAATATATGTGATAAACATCTGCCCCAGCGGTCGGTCCTTCGACAGACATGGCTAGCCCATTGCCACTTGAACTTGCTTATTCTGTGAGCTATGTCAGTAACTTCGGTTCTTTACCGGATGACCTCATTTTGAATTATATCCTTCAGGGAAACTTCACTCAGAGAAACTCCAACATGTTTGAAAACAGCTTCGTTCTTGACGCAATTACGAGGGTGACACCTCAGTCCTACACGTGTTGTTATTGTATAGAAAAAGAGGGTGGGATTAATTGGAAGAGCTCTTCGGATCCGATGAGTTCCCAGTTACAAAAACAAGGGTTCTGTAACTTAAGCTACATAAACCACAACATATTTTGCTTGCGTTGACTTAGAAATTTGAAATTTTTGCATAGCTTCAAGGCGTTATACTTAGACCTATACCTATATATAGATACCTCCTCCAGGCATTCTTGAAAAAGGTCTTGACAGTGAGACGGACGTCGAAGTGATCCTGTATGCGTTTCGTTATTCCCTCTTGAGTTAATGAACCCTAAAAACATTATTATTACTCATTTATTTGATCACTGCAATTCTAAAAATACTGCAGTCTCTGTTGTCTTAGTCTATCTACAAATTCCTGTTATTATTGTTGTAACAATCATTAGTCAGTTCAGTACATAATTGTAACATCATGCTTACAATTTCGGATAAGTTTATTATTCACGTGATTGCATGTTTGCATGAACCCACGCCCCTCGCGCATCGAGTCGGTGACGTGGTGTCTGTTGGACCTGAAATACGGTATTTATTGTACTAATGTGAATTAAGTATGTGTTGCATTTGAATGAATTTTTAAAGCATTTCTTACGCTAACTTTTAAATTCGAATACATCGGGAAAAATTAAATGCTCAAGTAGGACTTGAACCCACGACCTTTCCCTTACAGGGGGTATACTCTTCCAACTGAGCTATTGAGCCTCATCTGAATCACTTCAAATTTCCCTTCTATAATCCGTCTTTATAGGCGACGGTGGAGCCATCTACCAATTTTATTACGAACTGTTGGAACCAATTAATGATTTTTCAACCATTTAAATATTAGGTAAGTATACTATATGTATTGCATTGCATGCCTGGATAAAAACTCCGGTAAGTCAAAAACTGGGTAGTTTGCTTTGAGAAATGTTGTACTGAGCCACCTTACATCCCCTACACATATGAGACCTGAGATGGGATGCGGTTTTAGTAGGTTCGATTCCGACATAACTGATTTCATGGGGATTTCCAGTCGAAAAAAGAGTATCAGGATGTGTCCTGGCACAGGTTCAGCCAGTGAATATTAGTGTCATAGTGTCACAAAATATATTTATCGACAACGACAATCAAAAAGTGTCGCATTTTGACTTTTCTCGGTTATGAGTTACAACTTCAACATTGTTTTGGAGGTATCATTTTGTAAGACAGCTAGGAAAATTTCTTTATCCAGCTAAGGTAACAAGCAAGGCAACAGGGTAACAAAAAACTTCTAGCACAGAGGTGTCAATGCGTATCACCATTTGCACATGGAAAGGACTTCTCCTGAAAGAAGAGAATGACAATATTGGGAACGATGATAAGGGCGACCCACTGTGTTAATTAAACGATATCAAATGTCCGTGACATCGCAGATAAAATGCAAGAGAGCCGCCTCCGCTGGTGTGGCCACGTCTTGCGGCAACCGCCCAGCTACGTGGGAAATAAATGTCTGGCAATGGCCCCCCCATCGGGTCCAGGTAGAAGGGTTAGGTCCAAGAAGTGCAGGCTCGGCGTCGAACAGAGTGATATGCATGTAAACGGTCTCACTACCTTCGACGCCCAAGATCGTGCGAAGTGGAGGAGGAAGTGCCGGAAGGCGGACCCTTAGCTCCGAAGACACTGTGGCCTCGGATGCAATCAGGACTAACGTCTCTATGTGGATGAATATAATTTTTTACTAGGTAAATTACACACCCGCTTGACGGTAATAGGCTCGCCTCCTCTTAAGTGGGACTGAAAATTGTATATTTTACGTTTATGTATACACCTCTACCTATCCTTTTGGTGATTTACTGGCGTGATTGCATGTATATAGAGCATAAGAGTGATGTAAAAACGACATACTCAATGTCAAAGAGTTCAATGACGTATGATCACTCATAGAAAACTCAAAAGATAAATAACTGGACCAAAAACGAATAAACTCTTACACTCGACTAACAGTAGCCACGTGCGAACAACAAAAACATAACAGTATCATTTAGACAATTACCCACGTCAATAAAAAGACAACACGTTTTTGGAATGGGGGATTCCGGGGCTGTTGGTGGTAGGGTGACCATCTATTATAGCTTTCTAGGCTTTCCTGATTAGTTCTGTATGTTTTTTTCTAGCACCGTGCACGTGGTTCCTTCTTTCTGAAGTCCCGGGTCCTATAAGAAGCATGAAATGCATTTCATGTGGCCGTCGGGCTAAGGGTCATCATTGTACCATTATTTGTAGGTATAACAGTGACTTTCGGGCCTGAGACTGTACTGTGAAGGGAATTGATATTGGTGTGACAGTTATAAAATCAAAAAGAAATAAGTAGATACACAAAACGGGAATTGAATATTCTTTTCAAAGCAAATTTTTTGAGAGCATGTTGTTTCTATGCACTGGTTAACAAATAATATATAATAAGGGGGACCACACATCAAAGCAGTACTTGCTGCGTAGTTTTTTGGCCTACATTTACGCAGAAGATGTTTCTTGATATCTCTTGTCAAGAAATATTTTTCTTATCAAAATGCTGGGTGCGCAGCAAATGCTACTTTGGCCTGTGGACCACAAACCAAAGTATTATAGTGCCCTAAGTGGAATCGTTGCCGAAAGTGCGGACATCGGACGCAACTGTTACAATGAAGTTGATGATGACGGAAGTCCAAAGTTTAACAGACATAACCTCCAATTCCTTACAATCATGGCTACCCTATAATGACAAAACATTGTAAGACGACGATTCGTTTCGCTTCTCGCTCTGCTTATAATTTAGACAATATCTGTTTCTACATCCGTCTTGGTTCTACAAAAACGCTAAAACGGGGATATTCCATAGTTGATGCTATTAGGTGGTGTTGGGGAGTGACATAACAACACGTGACAGTACTTATTTGGGGAACTGTATTCATTTGAAGGTTACAAATGAGTAAATATTCAGGCTGAAGGTAATGTCTCTGATTATGGAGTACGCAGTGAATGCGTTATGATGCATTGATGAGTCTATCTAGTGATATTCAATAATAAAACGAAACACTGTATTTTTTTTACATTCGCAAATCGCCACGGATACCTCCTCCGCCGGAGCCGGAAGGAGAGGTAATGTCAGACTCGAAACGATAAAACCTCACGCCGTCCGAGGGTCGTGGTGCTAGGCCGGAGTTGAGGTTGTCTTCGACATATCCCTCGCACCGCGGCTGACCCAGGGCCATCCCTTACGGTCTGGCCCTCCTCGAGACGAAACACTATGTCAGTGTGGAACGCTTTCAAAGTCGACTGGACTTATATTTTGTTTGACTTATTCAATTCATCATCGGAGTTTTATCCTAACTCAGTAGAAGTTAGTTTTAAGCGTTTCAGCAATAGAGGAACTTCGATATTTTCCGTGAATCGGCTAGCATTGGATAGACCTCCTCAATCCAATGGTGGTATTGAAAGAATGTAGTTACACTATTAATATAATATATTGTTACTAAGTTAAAAGGACTGTTGCCGGACTTGTTGGGGCTCAAACTTTGAGTCTCACACTACCCATAACGAATATCATAGATGTTCTTAAGGCAACTAGAATGAAGCCCACTATGGTCCTAAAACTGAACTAGTTAGTATTATATGAGCTTATATTAATATGATTACAAGGTCCTACTTCAAACTGGCTCAAAATTAACAACACTCACTTAACAACAATAGGTACCTACATATTTCCATTCCAGATTGCTCCACCAAACCTAAAGAAAGGTGAAAAAGTACCTTTCGAATACAACGGGAAAATGAAATTCCTAAGTAGAACTTGAACCCACGACCTTTCCGTTACAGGGGGAATACTCTTCCAACTGCACTTTTGAGCCACACCTGAATCACTTTAAATTTCCCTTCTCTTTATCCGTCGTTTAGGGCGACGGTGGAGCCATCTACCAACTTTTTTACGGACTGTTGGAACCAATGAATGATTTTTCAACCATCGCCCTCAAAGACGGATATAAAGAGTAGGGAAATTTGAAGTGATTCAGGTGTGGCTCAATAGTTCTGTTTAAAGAGCACTCCTCCTGTAAGGGAAAGGTCGTGGGTTCAAGACTCACTTGGGCATTTCATTTTTCCCGATATATTCGAATTTTAATGGTAACACAATAAATGCTTAAAAAAATAATTAAAAAAGGTACCTATTTCAAATGCTGGTTTCCCCAGTCATTGCAGATTTTAGAAAAGTCTTAGTTTTTGAAAAAGGAAACCTCAGACCGCTGCAGTACTATCCACCCATTTTTTGACAATATTGTTTTTTGGGGTGGCCCATTTTAAACTTTTACGGGGAGCGATACAGCCCCATCATTGGCCCCCACCCAAACAACATAGTTCTTGAATATTATTTAATTTTTATACACTTCTTAAGTTCATAAGTCGTTAATTACTAAGATATACGGTTATACGGATGCGTGTATTTCGGGAAAGCCCGACTATAACCAATTATAAGATATTTTAAGATCGAGTAAACATCTAACCGTCGTAATTGTTTAAATAGATTAACTATGAAACAAAAATAGCAAATATACATAGAATGAGTAACGGGTTAAAAAGGTGGATATTACTTTTTGTAGAGGATTTTATCAATGACTAGCTGACCCGGTGAACTGTGTACTTCTAATTTTTATCCGCCCGCGTTTCGTCAGATCTCGTCTCCGTTGCACCCTCCACTATATTCAGTATGTATTATACATATAAACCTTCCTCTTGAATCACTCTGTCTATTAAAAAAACCGCATCAAAATCCATTGCGTAGTTCTAAAGATTTAAGCATACATAGGGACGGACAAAAAGCGACAGCGACTTTGTTTTATTTTACTTGATTGGGTTAGTGATAATAACCCAATCAAGTCGAATAACAAATCGGATACCTAAGTAGGTATCCGATTTGATTGCAAGTTCTACTGTTTGTTTCCTCTCCCTCCTTCCTCTCAAAATTGTTGGTTTATATAGGTTGTATACCTACTTATACAACCTATATAAACAAACAATTAGAATGGAGGAATGGATAGTACGGTTTTCAAGTCTCGTTTTTTTTCCACATTTTACAGTTTTCTACAGAATAGTTTTTCTTTCATTTCCCTTAGTTTCCCTCGAAGCTATATAAATCGTATAGCATACCTTCTTAACGCAGACAAAAGGTTGGAGAAGATAGAGTAGGTTCCTACCCAATGGGGTAATGACCTTCGGAAGGTGATCAAACGTGAAAAGGCATCTGACGAGGCCGTCAAGCTGAGTGCCACCACTATTAACATGGTACATGTTTACGATGGTGACCCTCTTTCAGAGACTTTGCCTTTAGCTTAACATCAGGTGAGGTGAATTCAAATTGACGTGTCTTTTGTAAAAAACACTTCTCCCAAGCCATCTTCAGCAACAGCCGTACCTAAATATTATATAAAATTTAATACATAGGGAAAAAGAATCTTCTCGGGCGGGACCCGCAGTCTTTCCCTTACAGGGGGAATGCCTGACCAATTCGGCTACCGAGACACGCCCGATATGATTCAAATTTCCCATCTTATACGTCTTTAAGGCGACGTGTCGTCTACCGATTTTCTTTCGAACTATCGGAATCAATGAATGATGTTACAATCATTTTTAAACATTGATTTTTGATAACTGCGCCCAAACAATTGAAGGAATTTTTACAGCATTAAGTATGCTAACTATACAAATCAAATACATAGGGAAAAAGAATCTTCTGGGGCGGGACTCGAACCCGACTCGAATCTGTATAGTTAGCATAATTAATGCTGTAAAAAAAAATCCTTCAATATATAAAATTTATTTATGTATTCATTACTGGTGTACAATAAAGTTATATTCATTCATTCATTCACTCATACCTACATAAGTGGAACTTTTACATATTTACTCGAGCTTCTTGAAGTGCAAATAACTCCAAATCCTACGCTAAGACTACAATTATAGCTAATGATCATGAGTCACTCCCCGCATCATAAACACCGTGGCTCGATGAACGATCTAAATATTATCCAGTTTACGTGTAAAACAAGACATCATTGAAAATATTTGCGCTAATTTATTGCGCTTTTCATGAAATTAGTGCTCTGATTCATCAATCGTTGTACAAAACAGTGTGCTTACGCCCGCCGCGTGGTCAGTAGGTAGGTACGCATTCCTAATGCACTAGAGTTCATGAACCCCAGATCTTCGTTAATTTTTATAAAAGCTATGTTATCTGTTTCTGATTCAAATGAGATTCAAATGATTGAGGGAAGGAGTGTGAATGGCAGGTACTACATCTATACATATAAAATTACTTGTCCCGATTGACTGGTTCATCAACGCAGAGCCTAAACCGTTGGACCTACAAACTTGAAATTTTGACAGTAGATGCATTTTATGATGTAAGCATCCACTAAGAAAGAATTATTGGAAATTCTGCTACTAAAGGGGTAAAATAAGGAATGGAAGTTTTGAAAGTCTGTCATTTTCAGAGCTAGGTAGATGCACTAAATTTCATAAATCTCTTCTTAACCGTCTTGACCATTTCAAAAAATAAATGAAAACGTGTATAAAAGCGTTTTTTTTTTCAAAATTTTACTACTATAAGAGGGTGATAATCGTTTGTATGGAATGTTCGTCATTTAGATCACAATCAAATATGGAAAACGAAATTTTCCCGGGCGAAGCCGGGATGGGTCAGCTAGTTCCTTTATAAGTGTCTGTAATGTGTGCAAACTGGACGATGTAGATCACTCCACATACACACACGGGATGCATTCGTTCATCATCATCCACATAAAGACATTAAGTCCTGCATGCATTCGTTCTCTGTGAGTTAAACATATGCTTGTAAAGATGAGAGTTCGTATTTGACTGCATGCAGCAGCAGTAGATGACATGTCGTCGTGACATTACCGGTACTAGACGTACTGCAGCGACACGGTGACATCTGCCACTGCTTTATGCGTTCAGCTACGAAGTCTTGCCCTAATAGCAGCTCCAGACTTTCACTGGAGGCTCTGAGTACCAGTCTTGGCAAGTGGAGGCGGCACCGGCAGGCGTGTTATCAAGGGTGAAAGCCCCAGTTCCTGAGGCACCCGCTCCGGAGGGACCCGATTCATTTTTATTTTAATAAATGTAATTTACTAGTACAGTCAACTACAAAAGTAGCTTAACAAATTCTAATTTATTGAACACTGTGGCCCCTAAACCTTACATAAAATTGTGAAAAAAAAAACATTGAATATGTAAATTAAGTTTGTCTTCTGGGAATCATAGCACTACATTTACTATAGACAGATGCATTCCATTATAAGAAAGATTTGTAAAATATTTTAGTGTTAATCAACTTATGGCGTTGACTGTACATACTTTAGCTAAACCATCTGCAGATAATATGTTTACTAAATTTTAATAATTTACAAAAAATAATGTTGTAAATGCACTTGTACTTTTCCATAGGTGCATTATTTAACGTGTGTACCAAGTGCCAAGGCACGGAGGACAGTCGCTTCAAATCCCAGATACGCCAAAACAAAAGAAAAATATTTGCTCCCCAGGTTCCAAAGTACGAGCTTGGATACCTTGGAAGTCTAACGCTCTCAAGATGATGACTAATTTAAAAAAAAAACAGAAGTATAACAGAAATTAACTAGGTAAGTAATAAACTGTACCGCAGCATCCGCACTATCGTTTTACGATGTGGAAAAAATAGAGGCCTTGACACTATTGCTGAATCATCTCCGTCGCATTACCTGAGATACTGAGTTAGGAGATAGGTTTACTAAATATTCTTACAAAAGTTAAAAATAGACGCTGCGTAGACATATTATTTAATCATTGTGGTATATTTTAAGATTGTGATTTAAAGCGTTTCCTTATTACGTAAATGACAGTTATTAGGGTAACCACTACTTTAAGTAAGTTGTATGACTTTGAATGCTTTGAAAAAAGAAATGCAAATGTTCTTTTTAATAGCGATGGAATAGAATATACGAAGGATGTAGATTTATTTAGGGAAATAGTGGGAATAGGAAATAACATTAGATAGGTACGCATGATTGGTGAAAGATGAAAGAATGTGCCACTGCGCCAGAGTTTTTTTATAAGTCGGTCAGTGTGTACCTTGTCCTCATTTGCATTTTAGTGGTACGAGAAGCCCCCGTGAGGCCTTACGTGATGGGTCTTATCGCCGTCGGCCCGCTATCACGGCGTGTCTGCGCTTAGTTACACAAGTCGTAGTTTTCCCCGGGACCGACGGCTTAACATGCTCTCCGAGGCATGGAAAAATAACATCCTATTCATATATATATAGGAACAAATATTTGTACGGTGCGGGAATCAAACCCACGCGGAAAGAAGATGGAAGCTGGTAACACTTCGAGATTCTTCGAACTTCCAACGACGCAGTGCCCAATCTTTCCTCTAATTTTTCGGTAAAAATTAAGTCCTACTTGACTTGATATTTCGACGAATTTGATAATATTCTTGAAAAGAGTGCCATCGTAAATTTGTCAAGTCTCCTGCGCACGCGGGTGTCACTGTTTGAGTGTTTGATCGGAGATGTAGGTGGGGCTATGACGCAGGCGCCTGCCTCATGTGACGTCACGTCATTAGCCGGGGTCTATTCACCTGTGTCACGTTGTAGCCCGTCACGGAGAGTATATCTACATGTCTTATCTGTGATATACGATAAGATATACCTAAAATATAATAATAGGTATGTGAATCTGTGAGAAATCTTCTTATGTACAGTCAGCATCAGAAAGATGTTGACGTAAAGAGTGTTAAAATGTATCTTAATTTAGTTTTTTGACCCCCTTCCAGTTGACCGATTGTTCTGATATTTGTTACACACCTTTTGTTTGATCGATTCTACCATATAAATCAATAAAACAGTTTGATTAGCTCTTAATATGAGAGTTTTAAGATCATTTTGAGACTTCGTCCTCAAGATATATATGACGCTGACTGGACCTACACTTTTAATAGCGAGAAATAATGCAGAGCGAAATATTCCATTTCAAATGTGGATCTGTTTGGAATCTCATGGTTGGGAGTTGGGATGTCAGATGGTCGTTCCCAATAAAGCTCCAACTAATAAGCAGGAGAGTGGATTATGAGCTTCAAAGTGTAAGCTCTAGATGTGACTGGACTGATAAGAGATGGTCGATTATGCAGATAGCAGCTAGCCGTTACACAGTAACGCCTAGATTTGCACTGAGCGGGAATAGAACCCGCGCACTAGCACGATGCCACACTATTAATAATTCAAACACTAATATTTGTTATGTAAGTGCCTACCTACTAAAATATATTTTAAAAAAACTGTAGAAAATCTAATTTTGTACCCAAAATCGAAAGGAAAGCTCGCCTCGTCTCTTGATCGGTTGTAACAAAAGAGATGAACTTGGGCCTAAAGACTGTAGATGTCAATATTTGACACTATTATTTATTTGACTATATATTTTTTCATCGTCATTATCTCATATTCAGTTGATAGTCTCGTCACTAAAGTGGAAACCGACATCAATGTTTACGTTACCTTCATGGATGCTTACCAAATGTTTGGAAAACCCCTGGTCGGTACATTATCCGTTTGATAATATCTACACGCGCCCGTCATGAAGTACCTAATAAGTACTCAACTTTTTAGGGGTCCGTAACAAAAGGGTACCTAATAATATATTGAACCTTAATATACAGCTACTAAGGGGGTGATTAGGGGAACGCCTGGGTGTTATCGGTGGGGCCGCCCGTCACCCTAGCAGAAGCAGGCCGCGGCGGCTGCGCAAAGTGCGCCTCCCCATACCCGGGGTTAAATGGGGACACTATGGTCCCCATAACCCGAAGGGAGCCCTCTCGAAAGAGATGGTCCCGGGTCTGCCGGGGTGCGAGAGATGATATGCTTGCGGCAATCTCACCTCCGGCAACCAAAGACCCAAGACGGCGTGCGTTTTAATCGGTTTGAGTCCGACATAACAAATTCCATCGGCTCCGTGGGGGTGGAATCCGTGGGGATTTCTCGCACGATAAAAAAATATGCAGCTACTAAGACACTAAGTACAGGAAACGTCAGCTCCTCTCTCTTTTCCAAGTGTAGTTGCTGTCAAAGGCAAATATCAGCCGCGGCGGGAGCAGCTCTGTAGAGAGCAAGAAGGCTGCTCTGCCTGGGAATGAGGCGAGCTGGTCTCCGAGCGCAGGCGTGGGGGTTACAAGTGCAGCCGCCTGTCACCGCTTCACCCATGGCGGCGCAGTGCCGTGACGTTAGTACCCCCCTTCCCCACATTCCGGGGTTCGATGGGGACAATCCTGAAGGGTCCATTAACGCCAGAAATCTATTAAATACGGGTGTACCTACGGGTAACGAAGGGTAGTGTAACCGCGAGCAAAATCTAACCTAATATCTGCCTAGTGTTATAATAATGTTGTACGATAGTAGGTAGATACAGAATCCTTAGTGTGCAAGTCCGACTCGCACTTGACCACTTTTTTGGAAATAAATCTTAATAACATCTAATTATGGCGCCGCGTAATGCGGTTAGATTTATTCCAATTTTTTGTCTCAAATCCTGGTATTAAGGTTATGAGGTCACTGTTTATTATTCAACACAGAAGCTAATCATCGTACCTAGCTTAGTGGCTAAAACGGTTGACTGGTGATCCAGAGGTCTCTGGTTATTACACTATTGACACCAACCCTTATCAAACGTAATTTACCATAACTGGAGCTAAACAAGAATATCTAATTGAGTTTCAGTGGTAATTTCTGTAGCAAAGTTCTTTTCAAAATTAGACTAATACTAGTAGCTTGTTTCGAAAAACTTCACTATGGCCTTAAAATTTGAATTCCAAGGATTCAATCATAACAAAGCAGCGAATTAAATCGGTAGGTAAATGTGATTGCAATTAACACCTATGCAACAGATTGCTATAAAAAAATTACAGGTGCATCAAATTAAAGCTGTAGTCGCTGCAGTTACATGGAAACACCGAAATATTATACGTTAAACCTGTCTACATACGTATACTTTATACTTAATATTATACAGTTATTCAAGCGCTTTGTTTTGAGTACCAAGTTTGCTCGATCATATTGCCGGTTACCGGTTGTGCTAAAAGCGTGCTCCCCGAATTCACCCTAGCTGTCACTTACTTTAAAAATATCCTCACGAACATGACCAAACATGACAATCAATTTTAATAATTTTATGTATTCTAAATATAATCTTATAATCATTTACAGGCAGCAAAAGAAAATATTTCACGTCAATAAATTTAAATGCAAAAGAAAATATTTTTAAGTCACATTTTTAGGAGTTTTAAACTTAAATTTTGCAAATGTTTGTGATTTTTTCATGCTGGCAATAATATTGAGTGCTTGCTTACACGTCAAATGATTTCTAGGCTTTATGATAAAATGTCTTTATTTATCGTTAAAAGTGATTGAATACGTAAATTTAAAGTGTAGCTAGCCAAAATAAATATATTGGAAACATTTAATGCCCAGGCACAATACATAATCATTCCTTAGACGTAACAACTAATGTATTAAAATAGGCTAAGCTTATCAGAAAATGGGTAAGTAATAATTGTCGTAAAATGTGTTTTATTCTGCGTTTATAGCATTAAAGCCAATGTACTATGTCGGTGTATTGCAGGCGGTCTATTTAGTTACTTCAGAGGGTTGTTAGGGGCCCGAGAAATGAGGATTTTGATCCTTGGTCTAGACGGCGCCGGAAAGACTACGATATTGTACAAATTGCAAGTTGGAGAGGTGGTTACGACAATACCAACTATCGGTTTTAATGTAGAGCAAGTAACATACAAAAACCTCAAGTTTCAAGTGTGGGATCTTGGTGGCCAGACCAGTATAAGGTGAGAAAGAAGTTTGTGTAAATAGGTTAAGTTTCTCTTAGTCATGCCTATAGCCTTCATGTCAAATAGCTATGGTATATAATGGCCTCCTTTTACACAGTATTTATTATCCGTTGTTTATGCAATTACTGATATTTTATGGCATATGAAATTGCATTGATATAATTTAATGTTTTAGGCCCTATTGGCGGTGTTACTATGGCAACACAGATGCGATAATATATGTAGTGGACTCCGCAGACAGAGATCGAATAGGAATATCAAAAGATGAACTGGTGCATATGCTGAGGGTAAGTGTTGGCTACAGTAAGTCCTCATGTGAGAATGAGAGTGGATAGCCAATTGAAATATTTATTGTGTTTTAAAGAAAAATTTCTTTTATTTTTCTATAGAATAATGATTGAATAAGTAAACCCAGCTAAATCACTTATGTTAGGAATTAGTTTGCATCAGAAGTGTGGCTTAAATTTGAATTTAGACCCTCTCGATCATATGGCGTAGTCTATGCCAATGTCTCAACTTAGTTTGACATATAGGTTTATTCTGCATTAAAGTTTATATTAGACCCCATTCTAATTAGTATATTTGAAATCCCTTTGTAATTAGTATATTTCAGATCCGTGTCTAATTAATATATTTCAGATCCCTGTCTAATTAATATATTTTTGACCCCGGTTTAATAGGTATATTATTAGACAAAGGTCTAATTAGTGTATTAAAGACCCCTAATTAGAATAGTTTAGACTCTAGTCTAATTAGTATATTTTAGACCCCCTTCTAAGTGTCAGTATTTTAGTGGTTAAGGTGTCAGCCTTTGCCAGCGTTGGATACGAATCCTGGCACTTGCATTACCGCTGTGATCCCACTCCTAACACAAGCAATTTAGCATAGCTGGTCTAGGGGTGGAAGCGTTACATACAGACAGACAGACAATTACTTTTGCATTATAATATTAATATGGATCCTCTGTCATTATGCACCTTAAGAATCGATAATGTAGAACCTATATTTAACTTAAGTTATGACTGTTATGAGCCTTTTTTTTTTATCCTGCGAGAAATCCCCGCGGATACCGCCCCCACGGAGACGGTGGAGGCGGCTATGTCGGACTCGAACCGACTAAAAACGCACGCCGTCTTGGGTCCTTGGTTGCCGGAGGTGAGATTGCCAAAAGCATATCTCTCGCACCCCGGCAGACCCAGGATAAGTTATGAGTCTGAAACTAGCAGCCAAAATATGCAGCCAAGATTGGCAATACAATTATAACAGCCAAACATATTTCCATTACAAGAAGGTCTCAGACAATTTACAGAAGTTACACTATCATCATTTTCATATTGCTGCTACAAGTATTGATTTTGGCTGCTACAATTTTGTCTACCAGAAACTTTAGTCTAAGTTAAATACTCTTCCGTGGAGCGTTTATCTTATTCTCTACTCTTGAAATGACTGGAGAGCAAACCTGGGCTCAAAAAAAAAAAACAAATTCGCAACACTGGTGGGGAAGTAACTATTCTATAACGTACCAGACATAAGCAGTTTATTTTCCTCCAATTCAATTAATGTGTATATCGGTAATCATGTAGTTTTTTTACTAAAAATGTAGCATTATCAATAGGTCAACAGGAAAGCATGACTTTTCCTGTTGATAAATTAATTATACATTTTTACTTAGTAAATCTTTTTTGCCAACTTTACATTTACGTAATATATTTTACCTACAAAGTGCACGCAATGAACCTAGAAATACAAAACGAATGGTTAACACTAGGTGAATTTTGTATTCCCATAGCCTTAAAATGGCGTACCTTAATATACGACTGGTCACCGGCTCTCCTTAAATTCTATCTCAATGCATTCCAGTTGATCCTCCCCGACCAAAGCAATCTTGTCAGATGGGGAAAAGCCACAGATAAAACATGTAACTCATGTGGTGAAGCAATTGGTACTGCTAGGCACCTACTGGTGGGTTGTAGGACGCTATTAGACCGGGGTCATTACTCGCGCCGACATGATAAGGTATTAGAAATCGTACGTGAGGCGGTAAGTTTGGCGGTAGCTAGAGCGAAAAATGGTTTAACCACAAACCAAAGAAATGACGTCGCGTTTGTAAAGGAAGGCTGCTCAAAAAAGACAAATCAAAAGCCGTACTCAATTTTGATAGCAGCCGCAGATTGGACATTACTCGCAGATTCGTATGAGAAACACTATAAAATACCGGAGGATGTTTGTGCCTCGTCATCCAGACCCGATATATTCCTATTTTCAAAACAGCAAAAGCGTGCAGTACTAGTAGAACTCGCAGTACCGTGGGAAACTAACATACCTAAAGACCATGCTATAAAAATAAACAAATACTTTGACCTGACCAACGAGTTAACCAAAAATGGCTATGTGGTTAAACTCTACGCCGTGGAGGTGGGAGCAAGGGGAATTCCAGCTAAATCCCTGTATAACTTATTTAAAGACCTCGGATTGCCAAGAGCTTCACTAAGCTCTTTACTCAAACGAATATCTAAAACGGCGTTGATAGGATCTTACCAAATTTGGATAGGTAGAGGGGGGAACACGACTGACGGTGGAGGTGAGCGCTGATGCATCACAAGGTGGCCACCCTAAACCTACACCTGGGTCGCAAGTCCCAGGCGCCGTCACAGTGTTCCTCTCTGTACCACGCCATGGACCCAGCGACCGCACGGTGAATCCATGGAATGCTAAGAACCGGATCTCTCTATTAATTTTTGTTACAGTGATGTTTTCTAAGAAAAATTACATTGGGAAGTTTTATTTTACTACAGTGGACTGCAATAAGTTAATTAATTGAAGTAAAATTATTCAATTAATTAACTTATTACAGTCCACTGTAGTAAAATAAAACTTTCCAATGTAATTTTTCTTAGAAAACATCACTGTAACAAAAATCTTCTTCATCTTAGCGTTAGTCACAACCGAAGCTTTAAGTTTAGATTCTGGGGACCCACTTTACCAGCCTAACTGCGAATTTGGCTGAACTACGGTATTTTCTGTGCAGCGATTGCTATCAGACCTCCCCAACCCAAAGGCGATATCGAAGCATTGCAGCTAGACCAGTTGTTGGTCTTTGAGGGCTCCAATTACCCGTAATGACTGCCATAGATGTTTGTATGGCAACCGGGACCGACGGCTTAACATGCTCTCCGAGGCATGACTAGACCAATGCAAATACCCATATTCATGCATACAAATATTCGCATTGAGCGGAGATCGAACCCGAATCACTATAACAAAAATAATGAATAAATAATGAATAAATAATTTGGATGGCTGTATACTCGTAGGACCTCATTTTAAAATGGTTTTTAAAATAAGGGTCATACGGGTGTTTTTGTGATTGTGAATTTTCGGTGTTTTTGTGATTGTGAATTTTCGGTGTTTTTGTGATTGTGAATTTTCCGTCATTCAGGTATATTAAGTTTTGATAAGTCAGTGTGAACATTGGATTTGGAAACAAACTAGATTAAGATAAACACTCTTCATTTTGAATACATCGGGAAAAATGAACCGTCACCCTTAAAGACGAAGGGAAAGAAGTGATTCAGGTGTGGCTTAATAGCTCAGTTGGAAGAGCATTCCCCCGGTAAAGGAAAGGTCGTGGGTTCAAGTCCCACTTGAGCGCTTCATTTTTCCCGATGAATTCGATTTTTAAAGTTAGCTTAGTAAATGTTATAAAAATTTCGTTCAAATAAAAACTTCAGTAGAATGTTAATCTTATTCTCTACTCTTGAAATGACAGGAGAGCAGACCCTGTGCTCCAAAATGCAAGCTTAGGTCATCGTATAAGTCATCAAATTCAATGACATATTCTTTAGCGTGTTGTAATTGTTACAATACATACTTAAGTACTGTCTTTAGCGCTTGATGTCACAGTAGATAAAAATGTAGATCCTAATCAGATATCCAGTCAGTTGTAAAACTAGAGTTTTCCATTCTGCTTATCTCCTCTGTGATGTTTCCTTATTGTGAACAGGTTTTTACTTTCATTATCAATGTTGAATAAACCTTTATGGATTCTAAGGAGTGCCGTAATTTAATAATATAGGTCATGGTAGTATTCTATTTAGTCTGCCCTTTCTCAGTTCTGTCCCTTGCTAATTTTTGCCTGAGAGAGCCAAAGCTGATGTTGAACGAGCTATATGGCCTAAGAAATGTATAGTACTTTGAAAAATGATATCAGCTGTTCCATACTCCATACGGGTCATTTGCAAAACATTTTTTTTTTTTTTTTTTTTTTTATATATTTCTGCTAACATGCGATCGGTCCCTGGACCATAAGCAGTTGTTATGGGTGATTAATTGGCGTGCTAGGCTTTCCCTTCCATTGTCAGGTAGCCTTTACATTTTTTTTTTTTTTTTTTATTAATTGAGATTGTCCCATATGTGCAGCCTCTTAAGGCGTCTTATTTTGGGTGCTTCAGTAAGGATTTGGGCAAGCTTATTCTCATGATGTGCAATCCTGTCTTTAGGTTTTTGTTATTTTATTTATCTCCTCTTTGATGGTGGATATTTTCAAATATTCGTGGATATCTTCCGTTCGTGTGAACCACGGAGCATTCACTATTTTCTTTAGCACGCCATTTTGGAATCTCTGTAGAATCTCAGTATTTGAAGTTTTGGCGGAACCCCACAGTTGGATTCCATATGTCCATACTGGTTTCAGTATAGCTTTGTAAATTGTAATTTTATTTTCAACTGACAGTCGTGAGCCTCTGCCAAGGAGCCATTCCAGCGATCTGAGTCTAGGGTTTAACTCGTCTCTCTTCTTTTGTATGTGCGGCTTCCATGTTTGCCTACGGTCGAGATAAAAGCCAAGATATTTCACAACTGTCTGGTGTGGTAGTACCTCCTCACCCAATTTTACTGTAGGACAGTCCTCCTTTCGGAGCGTGAAGGTGATTTGGTTGGATTTGTTTGCGCTGGCTTTGATCCTCCAATTTTTCATCCAGGCGTGGACCTTATCCAGGTGTCTCTGAACTATCTTGGACGCAACCACAGGATCTGAACTGGATGATAGGACTGCTGTGTCGTCTGCGAAGGTAGCTGTCATAACGTCTTGGGATTCTGGTACATCGGCTGTAAACACTAGATAAAGTAACGGTCCTAGGACTGAGCCTTGTGGTACTCCGGCCTTAATGTCAGAGAAACCTGAATAAGAGTCGTTTATTTTAACGTAGAAGATACGATCTTCCAGGTAGGACTTAAGTAGCAGGTACATATTGTGTGGTAGTAGGGTCTTCAGCTTAAACAATAAACCATCGTGCCAGACCTTGTCAAATGCTTGCTGTACATCGAGGAATAGTCCACAGCAATATTCTTTATTTTCCAAAGCATTTCTTACGTGTTCTGAGACTCTATGCACTTGTTCAATAGTGGCATGGTTTCTGCGGAAACCGAATTGGTGTTCCGGAATACTCGAATTTTCATAGAGACATTGGTTTAGCCGTTCAGAAATAATCCTCTCTAGAACCTTCGATAGCACTGGCAACAAGCTTATTGGCCTGTACGATGAGGTCAAATTGGGTTGTTTCCCAGGTTTTGGGACCATGGTTATTTGTGAGACCTTCCAAATGCAGGGATAGTATGATGTCCTGAGTATTGCGTTGAACAGTGCTGTGATGTAGATTATTGCCTTTTTCGGAAGTTTCTTTAGTATCTCTGCAGTAATTAGATCAAAGCCCGGTGCTTTTCTCATCTCCAGCTCAAGGATCAGCCGCCGGACTTCTGTCGGAGTGCAACACTTCATAGGGGGACTGAGCTGCAGGTCACTGCTCAGATACTTTTGTATTTCATCATCTAGACTTGAATCCAAATCATAATTTGGAGTGAAGACATCTCTGAGAAACTGCGCATATGCTTCTGCTCTTTCTTCGTCACTTTTTGCCCATTTTCCATCCTGGGTTCTGAGAGGATGATCTACTTTCTGCGGTTTAGCACGTGACTTGATTGCTTTCCATAGGGAGTTTTCATTTTTAGCTGGGGCAGAGGGAGTCAAGTTTTGTAAGTAGAACTGTAGCGTTTCGTTTTCAGTCTTGATTATAAATTGTTTGAGTTCTGCTGCGGCCTTGTTAAATGCTCGTTTATCAGAAGGATTTCGGCTGCGGTGCCACACTCTTCGCAATCGTCTCTTCTCTAACACTCTTTGTTTCACTTCCAGTGTTACATTTTGTGTCACCTTTTTTTGGATTACACTTTTGGGTGTACTACAGTCCATCAAATCTAAGAGGTACCGTTTGACGTTTCATATTTTTCAAACCGAAACAACTTTGTTCATACGTACATTATTCAGTTTCGATAACCTTTTTCATAAAACCATGAATTTAGAAAGATTTCATTATTGTATCTAAAAATGTACAATTCTTAATATCTAAATGTAATTGAAAACTTTCAAACAAAGCAAAATAACACATATTTACACAGTAAATAATTTCTAATAGTTATATTCTTGACCTCATTACAAAGTTACGTAGTTAGGTCACTGCACGTAGTGTTGCGACTCTTCGGATACACTTGTATGCAAAAAAATCGTTTACATATACGAAAAATCGAATGTATTATTTACAAATTACACTTGACAACCAAACAAATATTTTTTCATGTGAATGGGATTTATCTCACATATTACGATTACATAACTAAATAGTTATGTAATCGTAAAATATGAGATAAAACCCATTCACCAAAAATACGTATTTATAAATCAAATATATTTGCTTCTTTAAAAAGTTGTCGAAAGCGATTTGTCGATTTTTGATTTTCGCGCCCAAATAAGTCGGGGTTTCTCGCGCTAACGCTGTCGAAATAGTAAATGGAGTCAGGGATAGTGTTTTTTACATTGATTTTTGTGTATGATAGTATGGGTTTGCATATTACAGAGAAATAAACAAATTTATAACAAGCACATCCATTGATTTTACAATTACAATTTTTTCTTCTAAGTCTTATTTCTACGTCTAAAACTAATAAAAATAAGGTATGTAGAACCCATTCACAAAAATGTTGTTGCCTGATGTTATAAATTAACGACGTTACTGCGCGACCGCATAATGCACTGAATACACAGATACCCTAAAATAAATTAATTTAATTATTTTTAGGTCAATAGGCAAAATCGCAGGTGTCCAAGTCTCTACAATTTTTTTTTTCTGGCAACACTGCCAACTACAAGCGCACGCGGTCCGCTCGGTCGGTTCGGCGTCAGCAGTCTCTCGCCATCTTGGAAGCTGACTGTGCGCGTACTTGCTTTCTCGTTTGTGTTTTACAATTTGTGACTTGGCTATTACTTTTCTGGACTGATCATTCTTTATCCGTTTACCTTGGCAATATTTATACTGGACTCCGAACTAAGCAAGTGTTTATTAATAATGTCGAAAAGAGGACGTACTTTGAACAGCCCGGCTCGTGAATTGGTGGTGAAATTACACGAGTATTTTGAGCGTGAATCTCAAAATGGTGGACTTCTACTGCCAGGGATCGCGTCGGTGAAGCTCTCGGTATTGGTAGCCGCACCGTTATTAAGTGAAAAATATGGGCCTTCGGGGAGTGACAGTAACGTACTTCACACACCGAAAAAACGAAAAAGAAATAAACCTGTGACAGGCATCGATGAATTCGATAGTCATGCTATTAGAAACCATATATACGGGTATTTTACAAGAGGCGAATTTCCAACATTGGCAAAGTTATGTGCAACTTTAAAAGATGCCGGGCTGTATAAGGGAAGCATAGAGTCGTTGAGAACGGTAATAACAGGAATTGGCTTCAGATACAAAAAAGTTGACAAACGAAAAATTGTTATGGAGCGACATGACATAATTATGCAGCGACTAACATTCCTGCGCGAAGTTAAACAAATTATAAACTGGGATAATGTAATATTTTTGGACGAAACTTGGCTAAATTCCAACCATTCTGTGCCGAAAACATGGACTGATGATTCTGAAGCTTCGTGCTCGAAGGTGCCGATAGGAAAAGGTGGACGCCTCATAATATGCCATGCTGGGTCAGCGTCTACAGGCTTCGTGGAAAACTCTTTATTAGCTTTCCAATCCAAAAGCACTAAAGAGTATCATGAAGAAATGGACGCAGTAAGGTTCCGAGAGTGGTTCTTAAATTTATTACAGAATATCCCTCCTAACAGCACAATTATAATGGATAATGCCCCATACCACTCTGTGCAAATTGATAAAGCACCTACGTCAGCCAATAAGAAAGCAGATTTGGTGGCATGGCTGCAAAGAAAAGGAGTGGATGCCGACATGTCACTATTAAAAGCTGAATTATTACAGTTAGTGAAATTGCATAAACCACCAAAACCGACATATGTAATTGACCAATTGGCCGAAGAGCACGGGCACAAAGTCATACGACTTCCTCCGTACCATTGCCAATATAATGCCATTGAACTGATTTGGGCCCAAGTTAAAGGTAATATTTTATAATATTATAATAATAACACGAGTACTTCTAACATTTATAATTTAAACAATGGTTTTCGTCTGCTATCAAATAGTTACATTATTGTTTTACAGGTTATGCAGCAAGACACAACACAAAACCACCCTTCAGTGTCAAGAAAATGGAAGGTTTATTAAAGGAAGCATGTGCCCAAGTTACACAGGAAGATTGGAGTAAAGTAGTACAAAAAACAAAGAAAATAATAATGGACGACTTCGAAAGAGACGTACACTTTGATAATGTAATGGACAATCAACTGGTCATTAATTTAAATGACGATGATGACGAAGACGACGATACTAGTACTAGTAGTGAATAAAAAAATATCCTAAACATTTCTTTTATTTAATTATAACAATTGATTTCTTAAAATTCGGATATTATAGTAATCGATCTCTTAAAGTTCGGATATTATAGTAATCGATTTTTTCATCCCATCCCTATCATTCAATTGTCAGAACTGTCAAACGGTACTTCTTAGATTTGACGGACTGTAGCCCTTGCTGCAGACTGTATACTCTGTGTGAGTGAGATGGTAGCATGCTCTATGTCGTCGTCTGTCTGTAATGGAACTTTGAGCTTTAGCTTTTCATTTAGTAGGTGTTCAAAGTAATCCCAATCTGTGTGTTTATTACACAAAAATTCACTCCTTTCTTTATTAATGATGGATGTGCTCATTGTTAAAATGACCTGTGAATGATCAGAGGAAGTATCATGGCAGTCCTCTATTTCTAAGAAGTGTGACTGTATTCCTTTAAACAGGAAAATGTCCAGCAGGTCTGGTAATTTGTTTGCATCTGTTGGCCAATGTGTTGGTTTTCCAGTAGAGAGACATTGGAGGTGATTCTTTTCTAAGCTTCTCTTTAGACTTCGCCCTCTTGTTGTGATGAGACGCGACCCCCACTGTGTGTGTTTAGCATTCCAGTCACCACCAACTATAAACCTATTACCAAGGGTTTTAATGAAGGAATCAAAGTCATTTTGATCAATTTCACGTTCTCGTTTTTTCTTAGGCGGGCAGTAAATTGATGCTAGCACGATTGGGCTCTGCTTATCATACACCATCACTGAAGTGGCCTGTATCCTTGGTGTCCGATATTCAGGAAGCAACTGATGTTTGATGCCACTCTTTATTAGTATAGCAGTACCCGCATGGGCTTTGTTGTCTGGGTGAGGTGTGGAGTAGGCACTGTACCTATCAATTGTTATTGACGTTTTTTCCGTTAGGTGTGATTCTGATACTAACAGTACATCAAGGTTCTGAACTTTTAGCAGAATTTCTACATCATATTTCTTATTTAGTATACCGTTGACATTCCATGTTCCTATTCTCAGTGTCATTTTAGTGCACTAGTTTGGTCACGATTGTTGTTAGGAGACCCATGAGGGTGCCCATCTGGTCAAGTAAGCGGTCTAGCTTTTCAGCTTGTTTTGTTAATATTGCTTCAAGGTTTGGAGTAGTTCCTGCTGTGGCCTGTGCATATGTCCTGGTATTTGCATTGGGTGTTGCTGATGGTACTGCTTCCTCATTTGGTGAGGAAACAACCACCTTCAACTTGAATTTCGCAAAATGTCTATAGGTTGCAAAATATCCCTTTTGCACAACGTTGTCAGCGTTGCATTACATGCATATAGGCTCATCGCACACAAGGGGACCCATGGTAGCAGCAATTTATTATAAACCTTAACAACCTTGGTAACGGTCAAAAACTATATATCAAGAAGAAAATAGCATGTGATGCCGCCTGGTGCGGCTACAAGAGCATGCGCGCGACTATCACTTTTTAGACTGTATATCAAAGTAGTTAAGGTTTATATTAAATTGTTGTTTTAAATTGCGCACCGCCGCGCCTCCAGCGCTCCATACTCTTCTTCATCCTAACGTTAATACCTTTTTTTTTTATTTTCGTGCGGAAATCCCCTCGGATACCCCCCCTGCCGGAAGCCGGAAGGGGAGGTTATGTCGGACTCGAACCGACTAAAACCGCACGCCGACTGTGGGTCTTGGTGCTAGGCCGGAGGTGAGGTTGTCATCCCTTACGGTCTGGCCCTTCTCAGGAAGGGGGTCAACGGTGTCCCCAACTCGCCCCCGGAATGGGGAGGCGCGCTATTGAGCGCGCCGCCGCCGTGGCCTGCTTCTGCTGGGGTGGGCGGCGGCTCCACCCGTCACCCCCAGGCCCGCGCTCATGGGGGACGGAGGTCAGTCAGTGCCCTCCGACGCCCGAGTTGCCTGCGCGCGCGGGCGGCGCGATCCGCGCGTCTGCTAACGTTAATACCAGTCGCATCCGAAGCTTCTCAACTTGGAATGTGGGGTCCGCTTTACCAGTCTAAATGCAGATCTGGCTAAACACACTATAATACTAATACTAGCTTTTGCTCGCGGCTTCGCCCGTGTCGATGTCGATTATCGCGACAAAACATTTCTCAAAAAACGTATGTGTACGAAGTTTCATGCTTCTAACTTTGGAAATGACGAACTTTCCATACAAAAGTTTGCCACCTATTTTACCCTCTTAGTAGTTAAATAATGAAAAACGCTGATACTCGTGTTCATTATTTCTTGCATCTAGCTCTGAAAATGACGGACTTTCATACAAACTCCCATTCTTTATTTTACCCCTTTAGTAGCAGATTTTCCAAAAATCCTTTCTTAGCGGATCCCTACGTCATAACATCTACCTGCATGCCAAATTTCAACCCGATCTATCCAGTGGTTTGGGCTGTGCATTGATAGATCACTATGTCAGTCTAGTCACCTTTGAGTTATATATATTTAGATTTACATTATCACATTACAGGAGGAAGAATTAGCGAATGCAATATTAGTAGTCCTAGCCAACAAGCAGGATATGGCCGGCTGCCTGACCGTGGCCGAGGTCCACCAGGCCTTGGGCCTGGACGCCCTGCGCGACCGCACCTTCCAGATCTTCAAGACTTCCGCCGTCCGCGGCGAGGGGCTGGACCAGGCGATGGATTGGCTGTCTAATGCGCTACAGGCTAGGAAATAACGTCTGACGGATGGTAAGATAGCATTATAGGGGCAACATTTCTTCATACCCTTTTATATATTACATTTTATTATATTACCCCTTTTCGTCCTGAATAATGCTTCAAGAACAATCTTTTTTATTCTTCATAAATACACTATTTGATGTAGACTTGTCCCTGCCATTTCTTTTTTTTTTTCGGCAATTAGTTTAATTAGGAAAACATGATCCCGTAAAATTACCCATTTTACAGCCCTGGTTAACGGACGACCTAAATTCGAAAAGTTTGTAACATAAAAGAATAAAACATGGACATATTCTTTACTAAAAATATGATTTTTTTTTAAATCGGCTCAATTTTCGCGGAGAAAATAATATACGAAACGTAGATTTTGTCATAAAAGAAAAATGTGATAAAATCTGTAGGTATGAGTTGCAGGCTGCATTAATCCTATCGCCGGGCTCTACACCTACACCTACACCTATCCCTATCCCTAAGATATCAGGGGATTATGGTAGCCATATTATCCGGTATATTTCTTTGCCCTAAAATCGTCCAGTTACCGTTTTTGGGACTGGCTGATCGCCTGAGTTGTGGCTAACAATATGTCTTTGTTAAGATCTAGTAATATTTTATGAAACTACTAGCTTTTGCCCGCGGCTCCGCCCGCGTGAATGTCGGTTATCGCGATCAAACATGACCCATGTCCTTTCTTAAGGTCTAATCTACCCTTACACCAAATTTCATCTAAATCAGTTAATTTCCACAATTGAGTTAGTCTCCTTATCACAATTCTTAAATAATGAATTTTCTTTGATTTCAGATTGCAATTGAAGAGGAAACGTGATATGAAATGCTTGATTGTGTGAGTGTGAGAAGGACAGACATAAGATAGTCACATGTAACGCCATTAGTTTTAGCATCTGACGTCGTCGCCCAAATAATGAGCTAGTATTTTATTCGTTGGTGAGAGAAACACGGTTTAAAAGCCAACGGGCACATGTACCACGACATTTGACATGAAAATCACTGTATTGTGAACCCTAACTGGTGTTATTAAAGCCCTTTTTTACATGACAAGTTGATGTCGTTTGCACCCTTTTGGCTTTAACCGTCGACATGAAATTGATTTGTATTACAAGAATTTGTATTTGTTAAGTGTAACAGTGACTTATTTATGCGAATATGAAGAGAGAAAATGATGTTTTAAAATGAAAAGGTTATCGTTAACTGTCGAGTGATGGATTATGTGTTATGTATATTATTTATTAGAGTATAAATTCGAACATCTAGCAATGCTTCCCTATGCAGAGCAAGCCTGTAAGAATCGGCTTATAGGGACCCACACAGATACAGCTCTGCTTGTGCATGTTATGTACTGTGTATTCTGTAAGTAAATGCGCAGGAAAACTAATTTTTTGAGCGTTTTAATATAAATAAACTAAACTTCCTAGACCATTTGAAGTATCCTTACAGTTCCAGGTTGCATGAAAAAGCACCTTGTCAATAAGATGATAATTTTGACAGGTCTAAGTTTGGTGCCCCTTTTTTTCTCGTGCGGAAATCCCCACGGATACCTCCCCCGCCGGAGCCGGAAGGGGAGGTTATGTCGGACCCGAACCGACTAAAACCGCACACCGACTGAGGGTCTTGGTGATAGGCCAGAGGTGAGGTTGTCATAAACATATCTCTCGCACCCCGGCTGACCCAGGGCCATCCCTTACGGTCTGGCCCTCCTCAGGAGTAAAGAATATCCCAGACTCCAAGCTGAAGGCTTCGAATGCCAGTGGGATTAACGCTAAGATGAAGAAGAGAATTTTGACAGATCAAGTTCGGTACCCTATAGTATGTAATCGTTAATAAATCTATTCGATTCTCGTTCCCGTAGATTTTAAAATCGATAGTTACAAAAACACGAAATCGTTCATTTTCCATTATTATTTATGTTATAATATTCATGTTTGTATTATATTATTATAAAACACTAGCTTTTGCCCGCGGCTCCGCCCGCGTGGATGTTGGTTATCGCGACTAAACATAGCCTATGTCCTTTCTTGATGTCTAACCTATCCCTATACCAAATTTCATCAAAATAGGTTCAGTGGTTTAGGCGTGACAGCGTAACATACAGACAGACAGAGTTACTTTCGCATTTATAATATTAGTATGGATAATTTTACTTGTATTTAAATTAATATAAATTCGATTTATTCGATTCATTTGTCTATAGTCGATTGTGTGGTATTCTTGCAAGACGTTTCACTGCGATAAGTGGGCGGGGCTTGTCTATGTGCTACGATAATTTTTAGAGGTATTTTGTATGTAAACAAATACGTTACTATATAGACGTGATCTGTCATAATTATCATTCTAAGGTCCGGTTCGACCAAACGCGAGTATAGTTTATTCCTACAATAAACAGTCAATGTGGGTAATATTGCTTGTTTATTGTGGGAATAAACTAGTGTTTGGTCGAATATAACATAAATTAGATAGAGTATAGTTGATAACGTGAACTGAGGATATATTTGCCTATCCATTTGCAGATATTCAAGCGTGAACATATACAAAAACACTTAATTTTAGCTTTTGGAATAAGAATATTAAAGTATACAATGCAATTTTAACTTATGCTTGAAATTAAATAATAGCAAATAATGAATTATACTGTAAATTAATAAAAATACCTTCTAGGCAAAAAGAGGGTTTAATCTAATGAAGAAGAATAAAAAACTAAAAAACAAGCTGTTAACCCTTTCATTTGATACCCATATCATGGGGGTACATTTCAAATAGCATGTCCGCTATCTTGGACGTCCGCCATATTGGACTTAATTAATAAAAATACCTTCCAGGCAAAAAGAGGGTTTAGTCTAATGAAGAAAAGTAAAAAACTAAAAAGCAAGTTTTAACCCTTTCATTTGATACCCATATCATGGACATTTCAAATAGCCTGTCCGCTATCTTGGACGTCCGCCATATAGGATTTAAGGCACGTGGCTATTTATTTCGTATTCCTGACAGCAAACCCTTTCATTTGATACCCATATCATGGGGGTGGATTTCAAACAGCCAGTCCGCCATCTTGGGGAGGCCGCCATATTGGATTTGTAATGACGTTTCTTAGCTAGTCATGTATTGCCATCAGAACTCAGAGCGTGTGCAAAATTCCATCCTAATCGAAGACCGGGAAGGGGATCAAATTCGATTCCAAAATTTTCTTACATACATAGTTACAAGTGAAGCTAATAAAAGCGGGTTAATAATAATAAAAACAAATGGGTCAAAGTGTGACAGATATTACTTTTAAAGACTGGAAAGTGCCAGACAAAGAAATCCTTTCAGAAAACCGCGTGGGTGACAATCTTATAATGGTCACTAATTTTTTTAATGCCTGGTTCGCAATTAATGCCATAGGTTTAGAGCCTGTGCGAAAAGAACCAGAAAAATAAAAAGGATATTACTCAAAAATAGCCGACAAAATGTGGTTCTTCAAGATGAACATTAGAAGGTTCGAACAGGGCTGGCATTTCAAGTATGACGGGTGGGCTGTGAGCTTGTTTTTCACCTAAGCTATTTAAAAAAAAACCTACAAAACGTAATTACGGATCTTCACACCTAATAAACTTACAGGAAAGAATCAGAAGTAAGCCTTGATTACGTATCCACACTAAAATAACCTCGAGTTCCAATTTTGCAACACATTAAACAGTTTTTCATCAAAATAATTATATAACTAGATTATATTTTAGAATTCTCATGCATATTATAGTCGAAAATTATTATTTCGTCAGTCTGTAAACTGTACCATGTAGGTTATAATAATTATAAGTGACAGACGAGTTCGGAACACCTAATTTTCTCACAAAAAGCCTTATTGTTCATAAGACTCGTGCATTAAAGGCGTGTGACGGATAAAAGGGGTTAAAATTGTGATTGTGTAATGTAACAGATAGTGTTAATATATTTATGACACTCAAATTCTGTATATTATGTTCTCACGACCCGGGTGGGCTGACTTTGTATACATTTCCGAGTCTAAGTGAGGAGTACTATCGATACTACATACCCCTGTTACCTGTGATCCCACCAGTAGGACCCACTAGTGGGACCACGGGGATATTCTTTTCCCCGTAAGCCTCTCTAGATATGGGGAGTCGAGTATATTTTACCGCCTTTTAAATCGTACTACTTGTGGATTTCTCAATACATTACACTGTGAATGAATTTTACAGCATCAAGTATGCTAACTATACAAATCGAATACATAGGGAAAAAGGAAACTTCTCGGGCGGGACTCGAAACTGTGATCCCTCTTTAAGGGAAATATCGTTAAAATTCATTCAAGTGTTTGGGCGGAGTTATCAAAAATCTATGTATAAAAAATGATTGTAACATCATTAATTAGTTCCAATAGTTCGTAAGAACATGACACAACTTGGCAAGATTGCCACATTAAAAATTTACTAATTATCTTTCGTGGGTTTAGTAAAGGATGTCAACCCAAGGTGCTACGCTACTACGTTGCTAGGTGTTACGCTACAGTGTCTTGCGTACACTAATCTCGATAATCCCACTGTGTTTTATTCTGCAATATTAAAGATCAACTGATCATCTTTTCATAGACTAACATATCGTCCCACCAATAATTAAGGTCCAGGCCGATCTAATTGGTAAGCTCGTACAGTTGCGATTGCGAAGAAACGAACGAAACTGGCGCATGAGCGAGCATTCGTCAATGAAGTTATTAGGTGTTGTTTGTGTAGATATTAAAAAACTTGTTAATGTGAATGTTGCCCTGTAGCACTGCAAAAGGGTGGCACTTTTTAGAATCTGGCCAATGAAAGCTGGCGCAAACAAAACGGCGCCAAATTTGAAAAAAAAAACAGGTTGCAACACTGACTAGACTCTGGCCAAGTATCATAATAGGATGGTTTTCATGCAAACTTAATATAGAAAAAAAATCATAGTAGCAACTCCATTATTTCGGTGTACAGTCAGTGTTGCATCCTGTTGATTTTTCTAATTTGGCGCTGTGTTTTTGCACCAGTTTTCGTTGGCCAGACTCTAAATTTTTAATAATGGAATGTTATGTTTTTTTTTATCATGACTCGTCATCAGTCAATCCAGGAGAGAAATCGAATAACAATGAGTTGAATTAAGTCTGCATCTCCAGGTGCAGTAAAAAGGTTTTTGTTTTCGCGGATCCTTGTAACCCAGTGATCTCCTTTACCAATATCTTGAAGAAGGATGAAAAATTGCTTTGAAAGAGAAATAAATCTTGCGCCGAATATTAAACTAGGTACTAATTTCTAATTTACCTATAAAGCGAAGACTGTTTCGTTGAAGGTAGCGGCAGCACGGCTATGGCTCCTTATAAATTGAGCGTATAATTCGAATACATCGGAAAAAATAAAATGCTAAAGTAGGAATCGAACCCTAGAAACTTGAGCGCATAAATTATATCATTTTATTTTCAACGCTCTCGCTCTCGCTGTCGCCCTGCGCGCCGCTTCGCTTGTCGCTCTGCTTTTGAGCACGTGGACTAAATCGTGTTATGGATAGGTTAAACTCGAAGTCACCAGCTAATGTATGCTCCTAAATGTAAACAAAGTTTAAACAAATAACAGATATTTTGATATTAGAAAAAAAAATGTTGTAAAAACGCTACCGCTTATGAGATTTGAGGCGACGACGGTGTTTATGTAATAAAACAAATTGTTTGGTAGAACGTGCGCGACAGGCGACGGATGAACCTATACATAAGTTATTATTAATTAATTATTATATATTTTGTATCAGTGACGTTCACCAAGCTATTATTTATATTATTATGCGGTAAGAGAGAAACATTGTTCCAAATACAATATCATGTCTTATTATAAGTGTGTTTTTATTCACCGCATTTTTGCATTCTACCCCTTTTCTTAAAAAAAAAATGCTGTACTTAGTGAAAGTAATCTGAAATCACCTCAAACTGCTGGCCTTCGCTTCACTTCACTTATCCCTTTGATTATTTATATGTCTAGATGGAGTGTCAAATGCGTACAAACGTCTCAAAAAATATCAGCTTGTTCAATCTCATAATACTTACGCGCAGCTCAGTGACGTTCGCGTCGGCTCGGTGTCACAACGTAAAACCCGCGAAAAACATTAAATAAAAACTGTCGAAATATGGCGACTAGCACTATCAAAGTTTGCCGGAATTAAAAAGGACGCCTAAATACTACTACACACATTACCTTTTATGTATAAAGTAACCAAAATGCAAGTTAAATTAATATTTTTTTTCATCACAACAATATGTCATTTATCACGCGCCATATTTGTAAGTGTTGCCAGTTTTTTAAATTCATGTATTGGTTCGATTGGGGGAGCCTTGTACCGATTGGGGGAGCCAATGTCCGTCCTTTTTATTGATTTGGATTAGAACATTATTCCGAAATCCGAAATCCGAAATCCGAAATCCGAAATCCGAAATCCGAAATCCGAAATCCGAAATCGAAATCGAAATCGAAATCGAAATTAGTCATATGTACACAAACAAATATATGGACTAAGCGAGAATTGAACCAGTGCCCCTTGCATACCATTCTCATTTACTACTGTCACGTTACAGAGGCTGTCAAAAAAAAAACAATTTAATTATACCTAGGTGATTTTTTTGGGAAATTTTCCTTGTAGCTGGTATCATATTTACGCACACAGAAGCACGAATGCAACGTGTAAAACACGGGCCGCACGCACACATGTTTGCACAGGTTGACTCGTTTTATTTCCGTTGACAGTAGGACGAGGCTCTATCTAGACATTATATAATCAAAGACTTATCCATGAAATCCATTGACAATGATGAGTGTGTGATAAAAGATTTTTGGCGGTGGCATATTTCTGGCGATTATTTTTCCGCAAACATACAAATTACTACCGCCTTATACCTGGGGCAAAGGCTTGCCATCGCTATCCAATGTGGCAATGCCGCCAGTGTGATGGGCACATTTGGCCCAGGTATGGTGAGGAGCGAGTTAATAGATTAGACGATTAGTAATTTTGACTGTACAACATATACATAGGTACATATATGGAATACATGATTAATAAAAGTCCACTCGGTCGAAAAATAAGGAATATTGTTGTAATCAGAAGCTTTTATTTAAATTTGAATAATCAACAGCAACAGAAGTTAACAGAACTGCAACTTAGACCAGAATCATATCTAAAATTCTTCACCTCTCTTCCTTCGAGGCCTTGCATCCTGCTGGCTAACGTATCTCAACAAGGTCCGCAGGGCATCTCAGATCTTAGTCTTGAGAGCTGGTTGGATAAAATATACTAGTCAAAATATTGTAGTGGTACCAAGACTTCCTTAATACTGCCTAAAATCATTAAAAAAAAATATCGGTCCAAGCGGGATCCGAACCTGTCATCTCTCTCATGTAACTAACCTCCCGAGGTCTCCGGTCAAGGAGACTCCGGTCTGGGGTTAGGTTAGGTCAGTCTAACTTTTTTTTTATCTAGGTCACGTCAATTTGACTTCACCTCGCCTGATGTTAACCTAAAGGCAAAGTCTCGGAGAGAGGGTCACCATCGCAAACATGTACCATGTTAACAGTGGTGGCACTCAGCTCACTTAACTGCGGGTTTGGCTGCCTTTCGATATTTTCTGTGAAGCGATTGCCATCTGACCTCCACAACCCAAAGGCGATATTAAAAGTTTTGCATTTAGGCCAGTTGCTGAACTTTTAGGGCTCCAACTACTCGTAACGATAGCCATAGAAGTTCGTGTGACCGATGCAAATAGCTATATTCATGTACCTACATAAATATTTGCATTGAGCGGGAATTGAACCCGCGCCCCCTGCCTTGGTTGCAGTCCCTTTCACTACCATCGCTATGCAGAGACTGCAATAAAAACGTTAATGTGGTATATTTCCGCCTTCCGAGTTGAACTAATGCTGAAAATGTTGAAACCTCGCACGAGTAGCTAGGTAGGTAGGTATGTATTGCGACACCAATTGTTGTTAATTTCTCAAGCTTTTAATCATTTCAAATTCGAAAAACATCGAGAAAATGTAATGCTGAAGTGGGACATGAACCCACGACCTTTCCCTTACAGGGGGAATGCTCTTCCAACTGAGCTATTGAGCCACACCACACTTGAATCACTTCTAATTTCCCTGCTATAAAAAATCATTCAAATCATTTTAAATGTTGACTTGTGGAGTGGCGGTAGGGATTTCAACTGCTACGTCAGGGATTGCGGATTTTATTCCCACTCGGTGCAAGTAGGTACCTATACTATGAAGGTGAACCTACTTGCGTTCTTGAAGTTGTTTCCAATCGAAGTGGTATCTAAGTACCTACCTACTTATGCATCGATATCTATACTTATTCTAACACCCTCAGTATAAGCTCCGGATCTAGATGAGAAGATTCACCAAAATATTTGAGGCGCAAGCCAACCTTGCCAACAAGCAGGACTATTTTTCGAGATTGCACAGACGATAATTGCACCACTAGAAGTCAAGTTAGTGCCAGAACCTCAGGGTAATAATTGCAAGCCTTGGACTACCCCAGTTTCATTACAAAATACTTAAAAAAACAGTAGACTACAAGCTCACCTCTAGAAGAGTTGCACGAGTAACAGTTTAGATCCTTCATTTCGGTTCGCACTACGTCATAAAAGCTGGTCTTCTTGCAGCCATGGAGCCTCTCGGATGTTGAGACTGCGCCGCCGCAGCCAGTGTAGAATTATCGTCCTCCAAATATAGTTGTCTAATGTTTTTTTCAATACTGTATATCCATATTTTATTTTTTAGACTTGCAACACATAAATGTCGTGAACGCATGGTACCTATCACATGCGCGACTTAGTTAGGTACCTTTACCATTGCTAAATTTGTTCTTCTCAAAAAACCTGCCCGAATTTTCAGAATATATTTCATTTAAATTATGTGAATTAAAAAATACTTTCTAGCTAGGGTCTAGGCCACCCCGTCCTTTATGAGTGTAGACCTGGTGGTGACATACCTACATAGCAGCTCATCAGCCTAACAGAAGTAAGCAAGATGGTGACACCGAAGGAGTCATCTCAGGGCGTTAGTCGGGATATGAGGGAAGGCATTATGGGCAACGGGCAACCTCACTTCCCGGGATCTATGGACCTCAGGTGGTGTGTGGTTTTAGTCGATTCAAGTCCGACTTAACCATTCGATTCCATGTCTCATAATCAAAGCCACTCCAGAGACAAGTTACAGTGTCGTGCATAGCGGATAGGCAGCAACACACGATTGATACTTACTAGTGTTGCAAGTGTTCAAAAGTGTTAAAAAATTCTTAAGCACAGGCGGTGAGTAGACAGACAAAAAATGTGGCAGTTATGTACCTAGCTACTTTTTGCCCATTATGTATGTAAGTAGGTACTTGTGTATATTGTTTAATTTCATATCAATGCCAAAGCGCAAAAAGAATATTAAATAACCATAATTAATAAATAATAAATAAATAAATATTTCTCAACATTCTACACAACGCTATCTAGACCCATGGTAAGCATAGCCTAACTAGCTTGTGTTATGGAATCTAGAATGCGGATAAACATACTTAAATACTTTTTTTTTTTGTAAATACATACATACTATACATAGAAACACCCAGACCAATGCAAATAGCCATATTCATGCATACAAATATTTGCACTGAGCGGGAATCGAACCCGCGCCTCCTGCGTGGCAGTCGCATTCACTACCACCACGCCACGGAGTATAATTTTTTAATTTTTTTAAAGTTTAATAAGTATGAGTCGTAGGTATGCCAAAATCGCAACAAAGGAACAAAGGAAGAGACGTTATCTCTGCCTATCCTAATGGAAAAGAAGCGTGACTTATCTTTTTATATAGGGTAATAGGCCACGTCAATTTGACATCACCTCGCCTGATGGTAACTAAGCTAAACCACCGCCATATAAATAGACAGAGCGTAGGCGACTCAGGCGTCGGAGGTTGCAGAACAAACTCCGTCCACCTCATCACGCCCTGCTAAATGGACCTGGGACTGTAGAAAGATTGAGGATGTCCTGGTAATGAATTCCAAGACTATATATAATAGTCATCATCTATCTACATAAAGACGTTAGTCCTGATTGCATCCGAGGCCACGGTGTCTTCGGAGCTCAGGGTCCGCCTTTTGACTCTTCCTCCTCCACTTCGCACGATCTTGGGCGTCCAAGGTAGTGAGACCGTTTTCACGCATGTCACTCTCCTCGACGCCGAGCCTGCACTTCTTGGGCCTACTCCTTCTACCTAGACCCGATGCGTCATTTCCAGGCATTTGCTACCCACGTAGCTGGGCGGTTGCCGCTTGCCGCGTTGTCCAAGACTACCTACAATAGTGCGGCAATAAAAGAGTTACCGAACCGCTTGGTTCTTGATGGATTGGTTTGCACCGTGCGGGTGACATTTAAGTCCTGCACGTGTTGTCCTGTATGGGAAAGGAGAGAGTTGGGACTAATTGGGAGAGGAATGTACTGGTACTTACATATTGCCTTTCCGAATAGTAGGTAAGCAGAACTCCATAAAGTGCACATGAATAACAAATAAACGGCTATTGCTTGACAGAAATAAATTAACATTATATATTTGCGATTAAAGTTTTTATTAATGGAACGTCTTCTGGAAAAAAAAAATCAGTAAAGAGATAAGTACCTATAGGTATATTATAGTGCCGTGATGAATCCCAGAGGAGTAAATTGGGCCACTCCATCTCTTGCAGTGGGTGTCGTAGAAGGCGCCTATGGGATAGGACTGTTCTCCATCCGACAGTAAACTCGCCCTCTATTACGTGGTACCAAAACTCATGAGCTATACTACGACCCCTAAACAAATGTGATAGCGTTATTCTACTCCACTGAGAACCAATCATGGAAATATACATAAGAGTACCTACATTACGTACATATACCTACTCACGCCAGTAAATCTCAGAAGGAGTAAGCAGAGGTGGATTATTCGCTAACTATGAGTTTTGGTCCCACGTAATTGGAGGCCTACCTATTACTTTGGGGTGAGCGTATTGCCGATAAATGGGCATTTTGTCTTGGGCTATATTTTTACTGTCGGATCGAGTACAGCCTTATCGCGTAGTCACCTTCTGCGACACCCACTGGAAGTGGGAAGTCCTATATTACCGTGGACCAACACGGTAGGTATGATAAGCCATTGATAAGGATTTACATGCCTACCTGCGACGGCTTCAAGGTCTACATCATTAAAGTCGAAAAACTTAGAGAACGTGTAACATGTCGTTTATCTTGGGTATTTTCTTTAATAAATAATTTTATTTTAGAACTGATTGTTTACAACATTGTAAATTTGACGGATATCAAGATGTTATGTCCATAGAGTATATAAGTTATGTCATAATTCATAATATAGCACACATCATAGACTTTGAATACACCATGGAATACACTACGTTCTCTGTCTACGATAGCACAGCATCTCTCTGTTCCATGCACAGCATAGACTAATAAAATAGGCCCACGGAACAGATAGAATCAAGAATCATTTGAATGATTTTTTAATACAAATCGTATAGGTATATCCGGAAAAATGAATATCTCGAGCAGGACTCGAACCCGCGATCTTTCTCTATTACAGTGGGGAATTCCTTAACCAACTAAATGCATGCCTAGTGAGATGCCTCTATAAGAATCTAAATATCGTGGATTGGAGACTTATAAAAATAAATAAATAACTCCAACATAGCTACATTGCTTGTGCTAGGAGTGGGTTCACGTTGGTAGTGTAATGGCCAGGATTCGAACCCGTGACCTCTCAACCTTAAGGCCGGTTCCATAACCCCTAAGCTTCCGACGCTTTTTTAATCAATCTTGGACATAGGACATAGGACAGGCCACTCCCAATGTACGCCATTGCTCTCGGTCCTCTTCCTTCCACTTTCAACAGAATGAAAGCCTGGGCCTTTTTCAGGTTGTCTAATAGAAGCTTCATCTTTAGCCTCGCCTTATCTCGTTCTCCGGGGTTGGCTCTCTAAATCATTTTACGCTACTTCGTTCTCTCCTGTGCGTCGTCTTTCTCAAACCCTATATAATTCCCTCATGTCCATCTGGACATTGGTCATCCAGGTGGTAATAATAGAATATTGTAAGAATATTTTTATGTCTCATTTTAATACGAGAATAATAAGAATTATATTGAACTAGTTTTTGCCCGCGGCTCCGCCTCCGTGGATGTCGGTTATCGCGACCAAATATAGCCTATGTCCTTTCTCATGGTCTAATCTACGTCTACCCCTATACCAAATTTGATCAAAATAAGTTCAGTGGTTTAGGCGTGAAAGCGTAACATACAGACAGACAGACAGAGTTATTTTCGCATTTAAAATATTAGTATGGATACGCATTAATGGCAATGGGACCCATTGCCATTAATAATGCGTATCCATAATCACGATTTCAAACCAATGGATCGCATGGTAGGTAACAAACTAGATAGAGGTAAGAAAAACCACCGGCTTCCCTTTAACCTTGATGTGTGATGATCACTGATGATGATATCATGTGACCATAGATTTCCCAACTTCACCTATAAACAAGTCATTAATGTACTCTGTAAACGTATTGTAAGTCTATGACTCTGTGATTTTTTTACAGTTGATGTCAATCACATAGAAAGAAAATAGTGAAAATGTCGGCATTATTAATTTATTTAACATTATCTCTACATAAAAATTGGTTTTAATTGTAGAAAAATAAAAACAAATAAAAAAAGTAAATCAATGTACCTAGGATGGAACAGTTATTAAGGCAAAGTTGAAACATAAGTACTAATTAGAAATCCATCCAGAATCGCAATTGCATCTCTAATACTAGCACCTGGACATCAAAAATGAGCGCACCATCGCCGCCTCCACCCGCGCCGGCACCAGGCCCACCGCCATCAGGCCCGCCGTCGCAAACCCCACCGCCACAAGCTCCGCCGCCACAAGCCCCGCCACCATCAGCCCCACCGCCAGCAGGCCAGCCACCAACAGGCCCGCCGCCAACAGGCCCGCCGCCACCAGTACCGCCGCCACCAGGCCCGCCAAAACCACCGGCAGGGGGCCCCCCACCGCCCCCACCACCATCTCTAGGACCCACAGAAGTCGCATCAACCCCAACTCCGCCTCCAACGCCCGCTCCAGCATCTGACCGCAACACGCAAATAATGCAAATTGCTGGTAATAATGATTTTTTATACATATACTAGTTTTTGTCCGCGACTTCGTCTGCGTTAAGTTCAGAATAGAAATGTTTGGAACACACTGTAATATATATATATATATATATATATACTGCTCCCGCGACCCAGATAAAGTTCCTTAAACTTTCTGTGAGCCTGGTACTTCATGCAAATGTACCAGGGTAACAGAAACACAGAGAACGTTTATATGGGAAAAAGAAAAGGGCTATTAAAGGGTTTTCCCGGAAATTATTCGAATTTTTCTCACCATTTAAACCATCCCTAGACCTCCATGAAAATTTCAAGACCAAGATAAGTTAAATCCGTTCAGCCGTTCTCGAGTTTTAGCGAGACTAACGAACAGCAATTGATTTTTATATAATAGGTATAGAACATAGAAGATTACATTATCAAGGTACAGTCAACGTAAATCCAATGAACGCAAAAAGCTAGTGAACGGTTTTGGTGCGGTTTTTAAATATAAAACTCTTGGTTAGACTTCAAGCTGATATATTTTTGATTGCAATTGGTTGAGTACATACTGTTAACTGGAATCTACGCGGGTGGAGCCGCGGACATCAGCTAGTTATAAAATAATCTTCCTTCATGCTTGCTTTAATCCTGGCCCTCGATTCTACGAAGGCTAAACCACTGTGGTTCTGCAGACACTGCAAAAAATGACATTAAATTTTAGACTTTATTTCTATACGCATAAAGTTCAAAATAAAATGAAAACAGTTTCATTACACTTTTTCAATTACTCTGCGAAACGTCGAAATTTGACAACATCGCTTTAAAATTTATTATTTAATGCCATTTTTTGCCGTAAAGTCTAACGGCGCGTTTGGCTGAATTTCAACATTTTCCGAGAGGCGACTGCCATCCGACCTCACAGCCCCTTAGCGATATCGAAGTTAGACCAGTTGTTGGGCATTTTAGGGCTCCAACTACCCGTAACGATCCCTATAAATGTACTATGACAACCGGGACCGATAGCTTAAAGTGCGTGAGGCTGAAACTGGCCGCCAAAATCAGGAGCAAAATTGGCAACCAAATTGTATAGTCACACGACAGCCTCTGTGGTGTGGCGGTAGTGCACGCGACTGCCACTCAGGGGGCGTGAGTTCGATCCCCGCTCAGTGCAAATATTTGTATGCATGAATATAGCTATTTGCATTGGTCTGGGTGTTTCTATGTATAATATGTATGTATTTACAAAAAAAGTATATAAGCATGTTTATCCGCATTCTAGATTCTATAACACAAGCTAGTTAAGCTTACCATGGGTCTAGAAGATAGCATTGTGTAGAATGTTGTGGAATATAATATTGTGGAATAGTTACCGAAAGCAGGAGCAAAATTGACATCCCAATTACAGCGGCTAAAATCGGCTGTTAATACAGTTTGGTTACCAATTTCGGCTCCAGATTTTGACTGCCAGTTTCAGCCTCATGCCTCATAATCAACCACAGATCACTCATTACCATTCTTTTCAGGAGGATTACTTATTGGCATCAGTCTCGTATCTCTGATCTACAAATACATATTTGCTGACAAGGATTCGAGTCAAGTGGAGGTTAAATCAGTAGATGTTGTTAAAATACCGGACGAAGAGAAGAAGACAGAGGACAGTGGCTGGCCATGCGCCCCGAGGATACACGTAGATCCATGCCCAGATATAAGGCGTAGATTCTCTTTGGATGGAAGTTCTTGCTTCTGGAGGTACTGGGCTGGTTACTTCAAAAAGGAATGTTAAATGGATTATTTCTCATAAGAGATGCACAGTTAAGTACAAGGTACTATTAACTAGGGGTGCCATCAAGGCTGTAATATTCCTAGGGGCTGGACAAGAGAATACGCGAGGAACCTTATAGTATTTTATCGCTAATGAGGATTTGGAATGTAATAGGTGGGCGCGCGATGTTAAAAGCATTGACTGTACTGGCCGTTAGTAATTATTATTCAGAAATTGCACTAAAGATGAAATATTCAATGCGCGACGGCAATATTATGCTGTGTTAAATACTTTAATTACGTAGTAGAACAATGATGTTGCTGCACCTACATCGAGCGTATCTATCAACATCAAAAAGTGTCTGGAGAAAAGAATGAATTTAAAAATGTATTATTTTGCTAATAATCTATGCCTAAACTACAAAATAAGTGCAAGAATGGGTGAGAGAAACATTAAAATCGTCCTTTGGAAGATGAAATAAAAGTTTTACCCATCGTATTTGGCACCAACCTTTCAGTGTTAGATATTATTGCTTCAACAATAAATGAATACATGCCGTTGTTTTTATGTTTTAATTAGTCCTTACTTAATTCAGTACCTATTTGTAGGTGGGTATTATGATTTCTCCAGTTCACTCCACCTCACAACATACACTGATTAATTTCAAAATCAACAATTAATGTCGAATGATTTTATTATTGGACTTAAGAGGTTCAATCACAGTAGAGGAAGCTCATGAAGTATGTGAGCATAGAAGCCGAGGACGGGCTCTGTCATCTTTGCCTACACAGTAGGAAATAGGTGTAATCACTACATCATCACTACATGGTATGAAGCAAAGCTTTCCGCGTCCCTATGTCCCTGTGTATGCTTATATCTTCAAAACTACGCTACAGATTTTGATGCGGTTTCTTTTATTAGATAGAGTAATTCAAGAGGAAGCCTTATATGTATAATACATGCTTATTATAGTATAGGGTGCAGCGGGAACGGGATCTGTATGCGGAAAAAATTGGTATGAAATTCGCCGGGTCATCTAGTTATACATTATTATATGAAGAGCTTACAAACTTACTAGTTATTAGTATTACGATACTTTTAACAAAATTTGACGCGATAATGAGTTGCCGATAGAAAACATCTATTTAATAACATCTACCTACCATCATAGCCATCAAATCATGAGATAGTTTTAAATAACAACCTTTAAATTATGACTACTCAGTGTAAGTACGACAAGGTATTCACGTAGTACTTACTTATCACAGTCCCCACATAAGTGTTAGGGCACCAGTCAGTATAACCGACAGCTATCATTATGACCGACGTGACTGCAAGGCAGGTGCATTCTACAACCTGTACGGACGAATTCAGCCCTATGCACCCAAAATACGGTCCAATGCTGGTCGAGTTTGGACTAATATGTAGAGAACCCTGTACGGCATGTCTTGTACGAAATAGCAGAGATATTTGGGGTTAGTGGCAAAGAATCGTAAATGAAGTTATGGTGTATGTTAAAATGAGCTTTATGTACGAAGGGTGAGGTGTAGTTTTGTGTGTGTGTTCGTAAGTTTGGGACTGAAGTGTGCGGGAGGGAGGGGAGCATGCGGTCCGACTGGTTGTTCGAGCGACGACCGGAGGCTGCGCGCGCGTCGCAGGTACAATCCTGCTCTTAATTTTATAATGAAAGCGCACGTGGTTAAGATTATATCTTAATGCCAAAATACGCAGTTTTAAATTTGTTTTATCACTACGTAGCTACTTAATAGTGATAATTTGCTTTAACCAGAATTACTTATACTTATAGTAATTTTTATACGTCAACTCATTATTTTCGTGGCTTAATTTTACCTTCTTTAGCAGGGTATATATTTTTAATTTTCTCGTTTCCTTCAATTATATAGTCACAATATTCATCTCGGAAGCTTTTCATCATACTAGTTTTTTTTTAACAAGCTACTGTCCGTGGCTCTACCAGCGTGAAATCTGTTGTCACGAAATCTAGAGTGTGTGTTTGTTACGTTAAATATTAGCTTTTCAATGAATGGATATGAATGTATACCATACTAACAACGAGATAAAAATTCTTAAAAATGTTGTCTATCTGTTTGTAATGAGTTATCTCCAAAGAGGCGAATTTGACGAGCTCTGTAGATAGATGATGTTATTAGGCGTAACTTAGGTTACCTACTATTTTTGGAAAATGATTAAGGTTCTTCAACAAAAACAGGATGTGAAGTCGTGAAGTTCAGGCGGGCAGTACAGCTACAGCCCATTAGTGAATTTTGTATCATGAAATAAAGCTCTACATTACTGCATATATGTAGGTACGCAAGCACAGAATCGGATTCTATGGTATATTTAGGCTATAGGTGTGTTTATAGATTGAATATACATATAATATATAATATAATTTTTATTTCTCACCAACAACCAAATTACACACAGTGTTTACACAAACTTAGGGTAAAGAATACAGAGTATGGTTGTAGGTTGATAACCTGTATTACTGGTCACCAGGATATATGGCTATAAGTTATCTCTGTATCAAATTATAATGAAATCAATATTACTGTTTAGGTTATAATGAAATCAATATTACTGTTTAGGTGTGAGAAGGTATCAGACAAGCATCAGACTTAATTTCGCAATAACGTCTTGATAACAAGTAAAATAAATTCAATTTTACCACAAGATGTGTAATTTGACTAGTATTCAACACGTTTGAAACTAACGTTACCACAAGTTTAAAACCAGTTGTATACTTTGACAAATTTTCAACACGTTTGATACAAAACTTAACTTAAACATTTGTTTTTTTTTAGTATTAGATTAAGAGATAATTTAGTTTTAATTCAATATTCAAAAAATAGAATAAATATTCCTATCAAAGTTAAAAGTAACCAAAGCTTCAAAAGCTCGTTTTACTAAGGGCGCGCGCACATGAGCGCGCGACTGTACAGGGCCAAGCTCTGGCACGAGTCATGCAAAGAATGTATAGGAGAGGCGGGCGCGGGCCGCGGCAGTGTGTTCCGCGGCTCACTTGCGGGCCCGCGCATGCGCGAACAAGCCAACTGACCGGGAAAGTAAAAGTTTTACAGTGAAGTGGACGTGACCTGGACGTGACCTGGACGTCACCAGTGTAGTGTAGTGACGGAGACGCACCACCTCAATGGATGGCTAGGTAACCGTGCACTTATTTACGGGAAAAAATCTTCCCACGGCGGTGGGAATATTGTATTGTCGTCGGCGCAGCGAAAGTAGTGTTGATGTGGTAGGGCCTTGAAGTTGCATTGCTTCTAGTTAGTAGTTGGGCTTTCAAATGTTGTCGGTTGTAGTGGGATTGCCCATTGAAGGGAGCTTAAACTATTAGGTATCTAACATTAAATAAATCATAAAAATACAGTACGTGTTAAGTACTACTTCTACCGTTACTATGTATGATTGAAAATGAATATAAATTAATGACAGAAATATAAAAAGAAAAACTTTGACGAAGTCTTGTGTATTTCATTGTGAAGAATCTTTTAAAAAAACAATGTTTACCTATGCCTAATAAATAAAAAAAACTTTTCATTAAAACAATATCAAGTTAAGTAATGCCATTTGTAACTCATTTATTGAAAATATTATAAGAGTAAAATAAGAATTTGGTGACCATTGTCATAGATAGGTATATGCTACTGTACGACTGTATTGCATGGTTTGAAATAAAGGATCCATCAATCATACCAGTTAAGAACTGTATTCTTAATCATTTTATGTGTAATAAATCGGTAAAATCTGACAGTGCATTATGTGGTGCAGTAAAATCAAAACATAGAAAATATACTACGAAACTAACAACATTTTTTAAAGTCGATTAAAAAGGGTACTAAATATTTTAGTCAGAGGCTGTGTCAGAGGCCTATAAACACTTGTACCTATAATAATAGGTACCAACCTATTAAGTAACTTATCTAACTTATGTAGCCACAACTGCTCTAAGTAGTCACAACTGTAAATGCCAACATAATTTATGTTCGAATTTGTAACACGACCAGTCTTTTTTATTAATCGATTCTAATCGATTCACATAATATATAAATTAATATTGATGATGTAGTAGTTAGCTGATATTTGGATCAGAAATGGATGCAGAATAAATTTTCAGGCATTATATTTGCACCTGCTTATCCAAGGGTTAGGTTAGTGATTGTATTAAAGCCTTTATTTTTTTAGACCCTGACGATATGTAATAATACAATAGACTCGTCCTATTATTGTTAACCGGGAACTATTTCCAGACTGTTTGACTTCTTCTTCATCTTAGCGTTAGCCCAATCGCATCTGAAGCTTTTCACCTTGGAGTCGGGGGTCCGCTTTTACTCTATATGGATAACGACACTTCAATCAAAATAAAATTAGACAAATGATGTACTTATTGAATCATGTCCAGTTTTTATCTAGCGGTCTGAGAAGACCCCAGCAAAAACTAAGCAGGTTTTTTCGTGGCCTATATACATTCATGCAATATTGACTTAACCTTATTAAGCGGTTCTATGTGCATAATGCCGGTGATACCATCGTTATGTGTCTTCTCTTTTCCTACTTTGAGGAGAACTGTTGTTGAAAAATATGATCATAATCATCCTGGCATTTCATCTTGGAACTTGGATTCCTCTTTTCCTTTTGGTCTATTTTATGCCTTTGACTTTTGAAGGAGATACTGCCATCTAACCTAATAACCCCGAGATCTCTGACAAATACCATCCTTTTATTTAAATTCAACGTCGAATAGCCATCTGCAGTATCCGAAGGGATTTCCGCACGATAAAAGAAGTCCGCGTTCATTTACAGATCAGTGAAACTGGCTTAAAGTGCTGGCAATCAAACTGGCGTTTCTCTGTCTGCCTGAGTTTGTATGACACCACAGATTAAAATTCCAACAACATAACGGTATTGTATTAAATTTAATATCGTTTACTGTTATGTTAGCAAGCTGAAGTTATGTTGTTTAATAACATGTAACATTTATCTGTTGACGCATACCTAGTAATCCTTAAAAACAATTCAATTCTCGAAAAGATACCTTCCTACGTCTTATTACGTCATGGGACCGAAAATCATAATTGGCAAAACGCTTGTCCTAGTACACCTCTGCTTACCCCTTAGAGGATTTACAGCCGTGAGTATATGGATGGATGGATCTTCGTATCCTTTTTTCTGTGTGGAACAACCGGGTGCAAACCACCTTAGGTGAAGCAGTCACATGTATGAATCGAAAAGAATTATCACAAACTGTGCCTCGAACGCTGGTCCTGTTACCGGTCTGGGCCCGCATTGTTGGAAGCCTGGCCTGGCAAGGGGAATAAGAGGGGTTGTTCTTCTCCAAAAAGGCCGGACTGCCCTAGAAGGAGGCCTATATGAAAACACAAGCGGGACACCTTCTGTGGCTTATCTACAAAATTGACGTGTTGCTGGCCTGGTTTATTGGTTGGACAACTAAGTGCGCAACCTCTGCAAATCACGTGGTTGGAGTTAGATGGCAGAACTTTTTTTAATGGACGTCTGTGTCAGATCATATCATGATGCCCACAGCTACATTCTATCATCGCACCGCTCGCCATAGACAGGGAATTCATCCCCACACATTGCATCCGAATACGGTGCGCACCGTGCGGTATGAAAGGAACTTCATTCGTAAGAATACAGAGATGGTTAAAATGCTCAGAATCCTCTGATAATCAGAGCCCTTGGATGCAACCAGGAAAAACGCTAAAACAACAATAATATTTGTGAAGACATATAAAACCAATCAGGAATTAAAACACTCTTTGAAACAGCTTCCGAACCCAGTAAAACGACTTACTAATTAGCTAACTACCGCCTCTTACAAACCTTAAGTACCTACTTCTTATCAAATGTCAAAACTTTCTTTTCCTTCCTTATCGAACTCGTGCTGCTCTTGCACGTCAATGTCAGTCAGATTAAATAAATGGAAATTGATTAAAAAAGGGTTTTAAACATTAACTCTTTCGAATTTTAATAATACCTGTATTTATAATATGTGCACTCAGGCATAATTGGATATATTTACTGTTGATTATATTTAGGTACCTACTGTTTGCCCATTGATTACAATTTAACCAATGATATTACATAAAAAATATCATTGAATTTAACTAATAATCATTCCCACTCTTCAGAACACACCACTGCCACTGCAGGATCACCTCAATATCCTCGGTATGGATGTTCGCTGCAAACTGAATATCAAAAACTATATCGAGAGTATCATCAAATCAGCCTCGCGTAAACTCGGAGTCCTGAACAGAGTAAGACGTTTTTTCACGCCGGAACAGCGGTGTCTTCTATACAAGACCCAAATTCGTTCCTGCGTGGAATACTGCTCACATCTCTGGGACGGCTCCGCAAAGCACTTACTAGATGCTCTCGACAGGTTGCAGCGACGTGCGGTCCGCATTATTGGGAATCCTGAGGTCACGAACACCCTCGAGCCTTTGCAGATGCGTAGAGATGTTGCGTCTTTGGCAGTTTTCTACCGTCTCTACCATGGTGAATGTTCTGACGAGCTCTTCCAATTAGTCCCACCCTCTCCTTTCCTACACAGGACGACATGTGCAGGGCTAAGATGCCATTCATTTACGGTGCAGAGTATACCTGCTAGAACCAAGCGTTTCAGTGACTCATTCCTATGTCGCACCATTAAGACCTGGAACTCCCTGCCAGCTCACGTGTTTCCCTCTTCCTACAGTCCCGGGTCCTTTAAGCAGGGCGTGAAAAGGCATCTAATGAGGCCGTCAAGCTGAGTGCCACCACTGTCAACATGGTACATGTTTCCGATGGTGACCCTCTTTCCGAGACTTCGCCTTTAGCTTAACATCAGGCGAGGTGAAGACAAATTGACGTGTCCTATATAAAAAAAAAAAAAATTAGGAACTAAAAATTTGGGGGAAAATATTGTTCAAAGCTGGGGAGAAAACTACATTACTGTTTCCAACTTATTTACTGATGAGCTTGCTAAAGGAAAGACAATTCAGATTTTGACCACCATTCTGGGGACCTAGTCTCATTATTGCCAATAACCCATACTAATCCATACTAATATTATCCATACTAATATTATAAATGCGAAAGTAACTGTGTCTGTCTGTCTGTCTGTCTGTATGTTACGCTTTCACGTCTAAACCACTGAACCGATTTTGATGAAATTTGGTATAGGGGTAGATTAGACCATGAGAAAGGACATGGGCTATGTTTGGTCGCGATAACCGACATCCACGCGGGCGGAGCCGCGGGCAAAAGCTAGTATACTATAAAAAAGGTAGGTAGGTAAGTATTCGAAAAAGAAAGGCTGTACCGCTCTAAAAGCTATTGGAATAATCTCCTAAAAGTTTGACAACCACGTGGACAAATTCACAGACATAAATTGATTTGGCACTTATAAGTTACATAAGCTTCATGGTATGTATAATCTTCGATAAAAACGTCCAAATACGTGTCGAGTTTATCTATTAGTCTAGGCTTGCCGCTAATGGGCACATCCATCCTACTTTTATCGCTTTTAGGAGACATTTTTCACTGATTTTATTGATCATCTAACTAATTTGAAATCTTCGTAACGAACTAGTATTATATTTTATAATACTAGACTAGACCACAGAATAGATTTAGATAGATTATTACCGCTTTGACACATTTTACGTCTATTTATTTAAAGTAGATTTAACCACTATATTGACGCTATTTAGTCGATTTTATGTTTGTGTTTTAATCAAGACTCACTAGTAGAGGTATATTTGGACAACGGCGCCCCATTAAAGTGAACTTTAACTTCTTCAACTTTTTATCAAACCAGGGACTTCATTCATTGCGTCATTCCTGCTTCAGAGCCCCGACCACCGTCAATCAGAAGGCTTGCAGGTTGGTTTGAGTCAAAGACGTTTATGCAGCCCTTCAGTCCTATAAAACCACTTCCATCATTATTATCATTTTCTTTGTGTTAATCCCGGTCACATCCGAGATCTTTACCTCCGAGATCTATCCGGATTTTACTTCTCAATTTCGCACGCATCCATGGTAAACAAACCATTAACACGCAATTAATCCTCTACGACGACGCCAAACCCCGCATTTCTTGTGTCTACCCCCTACCCGGTAGGGGCGCCATTATCAGACATTTTGTTGTTACCCACGTAGCCTGGTGGGTACCGGTATTCTCCATCTAAATCCATACTTAACATTTTGCGACGCTTTCATTCCTAGGCATTACAAATCTGAACGACGCTGGCACTGAACTCGTCAACAAATTACATGACATTTGTATACAATACTCATATGTCATATGTATTGATAAATATATGTAGACATTCGATGATGTCATCAATTACAAGCAAATGGCTGTACCGGTTCTCGGCGTACGTCGTAATTAGCGAGCTGGTAATGGAATAGGTGCTATCGTGAGGCGGTTATTTAGTATTCGCAAAAGCACTTACTAAGGCGAGATTCCTTATGCAGAGCCTTTTAATTTAATATGACTTAATCATGAATTAAGGACTCAAGCAACGATTTCCGCGAAAAGCTAATTTGATCTTCCAGTCTTTGATTACAGTGGTCGTGACTCGTGAAGTTTTGAATTGAAAATTTGTTTAGATGAGTTGAGTATTTTTCGCAAATGAGATATTTTGAAATGGAAAATACCATTGAACTCACGACACAGGGATATTCTTTATTCCCCCTTTTACGAATCCCCAGGACACCTCTTGCGATAGATTGTGCCTGTTTATATGAAAAAGTGTATACTACATATTCACCTTTACAGACCTTTGACATTACACATAGAATTCTTCTTATTTTTTATTGTAAAGTTAAAATTTTGTTTCACGCGTTTATTTTTGTGTCTGCAAGAAGAGTATACTGACTATACGCTTGTGAAATGTCTTAATGCAGGAAATTAATAATTATAATAAGGTTATCATTTACAGTAGCAGTACATTCATGGTACACTTATTGGTAATAAATTATTTGATTTGATTAAATGATCTAAAATAATTACTAATTTCCTTTCAAAATATGTCTACGTCTATTATACTAAAAATAGAGGATCTCTAAAAAGTTATGGTGGTTCATGCATCTTGCATCCGATCAAACGTAAGTAGTTAATTAAAACGCTTAATGGCAGCTGTGTGAGATGAGATAATGCTAATTCTTTGTAATTTTATTTCCTGTTGGACAAGGAAACTATGAGGTGATGCCAAACTATTTTTTGCTGCTGGATAATTCTTCTGTTATCTGACAATTAAATGATTAACATTCCAACTGCAATTTTTAAAGATATAGAGAATTCATACAATTATTTTCGTAATTCATTTACTTACGTATATTCAATGGCTAATTACGAAAACTGAAACTCAGTACTCAGTCAGTTCGTCAGCTAAGAACAAAAATGTAAGTCTCCTTTAGGTAGCACATACATAGAGAAGTTCTATATTTTAGATATTGGGGATTACGTTAGCTATCTCTTTAAGTTTGAGCAGCACTGAGATTCCACTCAAATTACCCAACTAGCAAAAATATGTCGTGTAGTAGTCGCGGCAACGCAAATTATTCAGCATTTTGGCTCCTAATAGAAGTCGTATAAACGTAATGAAAACGTTTATACAACGCGATTTGGGCCCATTTTATTCAGAAATTCAGTCACATAGACATCGTATAAAGGTAACTTTTTCAGTTACATCGTCACGTAATTGTCGCCGGAGTGACTGTTACAAGCTTAAGTTGCGCTATAACTGTAACTTATATGACTTTTATGTTACGTTTGTTTGTTAAATTAAGCAAGTGCGTCGTGTTGTGTTTTAAAAATTATAAAAAATTATAAGTACAATTTATTTAGCAGACATGTTAATTTGTAGGTTGCACCAAATGTAGGTTCGTAAACTCACGCATAGGTTTGCAAAGTATTGCGAAGGTAAGTTTTCTGATAAAATATACTAGGTTTTATCGTAAATATTTAACGCCCCCCTTCAATTCTTAGTAATATGAATATAATAACAAATATTTTTTATATCAACATTCATTTGTACACCATTTTTACTGCTAACAGGTGGTATAATAGCTTCTTATACAGCAAATTAGCAGTATAAGCGCCATGATACCACGCTGATTATATTTTAGGGTTCCTTAGACCTTCCTAAAAAGTTTTCTAAAAAAGATCTTTTGTTTATTTATTTATTTATTCAATCAACCACTTATTGTACACAAGAAAACTAAGACAAGTGATAATTGAGCAGTACAAGCAATTATACAACACTTGGCACTAGGCTTGTAATAGTCGTATGAATGCAACTTATACAACATAATAGCAGTATAAAAGCAACGATGTAGCTTTTATTCGACTGTGTCACAAGAAAGCTATGTTATGTGCTTTTACTCGACGAAATAGTAACATAAGCGTGGTATACTAGCGAATTATACAGCAAATCTTATACGACACTTCAGTCATATAAGTATGCAGAGAAAACGTTTACTCAGCATCATTATGTGACCGAAATGCTGAATAACAAAAATGCTATATAAGATGCTTTTATACGACACGTGCTGTATAATTCACACTTACTCGACTTTTATATCACCGAATAGCTGAATAAACTCAACCTTATAAGACTAATTTGCTTGTTGGGTAGCTAGACCACAGATGATATAATATAGTTCTGCACATCAGGGTGTTGTATTGTGTGATACTTCTCCGGTTCTACAACGAAATCACATTGATTCTGTGATAAACAGTTTGTCTTGCTTGACATAACGTTGGCTATAGGTATACTGGCTGTGTAATGAATGGATTATGTACAATAATTTTCCATAAAGCTATTTTAATGAACTCACGGAACTTCTCAGACCGAACGCACAAATTATGCCCTGACTGCAAAATTATGCTCCAGTCACTTAAACACTAAGATCATTTTGAGATTGCGTCGGATTCCAAGCTCAATTAAATCTAATCTGCAAAGATTATTCAAAACAGCCGTTCTAAATTGTCTTGTCTTTTTTTCAGAATTGCTAACATAGCTATTTGGGTCACAATCACAATTTCTGGTCATAGACATAGAATGCTATAATTGGTCCTTCGGGTACATTAGAATCAAAGGAACAATTACTGTAATAAACCAAAAAGCTCTTGTAGCGTAAACTGCAACTAGCGACCGAAAGATAATATACTGTCATCACAAACCCAGAACTAACTTCAAAGGCATAAATATATAAACAGTTCTCGGTATTTTTTTCTTTGATATACGTACTTTAAAGCTTGAAAATTTTTACCAAGTCCGTCTTTCTGAAATCGTGGGACCTTTAAGCAAGGCGCAAAAAACCTTCTATAGAAGTTAATGAAATGAAGACCATACTGCGGGGATTTCATCCGCGACCTCCGACATTGTGACTGAACGATCGCTCTGCCGTTAAATGTCTTCACAGCTTTGTGGCACACAAGCGATAACTGTGGGGCACTCCCTCCTGATTTTATTGTCTGTACGTGTGCCAGCCGATACAAAGAGTCACTTATTAATACGAGCTGTGGAGATATTAATATTCACACCAACTGGTTTGACCAGAGGCCGATCCCAATGTTCTAGAAAATAGGATTGGAAGAGTTTATGTATCGGCTGTTTCTCGAAGGTTTAGAGTATTGAACTTTATAAATTTAAACTTGACGGCCTTGCTTATTTTGTATCACAACTTTTTTGTAAAGAATATCAGTAGTCGAAATTGCGTCGCTTCGCGGAAAATATCGCAGTTCAGTCGTATCACCATTAGATTGGAAAGCTGACCCCTACTTCAGTATTTGGGGAATGGCTCATAAAATGACGATGATTAGCAGTTAAAATTACGCCTTCAACCCTAGCTAAGGTGAATTTCATGTGTAGGAGTCGGTTCCTGTCTGTCATGTAATGGTCAGAAAGTTCTGATTCCTGATTGGAGAATTATTTTGGATTGGCTATTAGAAAATTTACTGAAACGCATGTGTGTCGTTAAGAGGGCAATGGGATTAGGAGTCACCATTGTGTTGTGAGAGTCAAATGACAATGTTAGTTCAAACTCAGGAAAAGCCTGCCAGCTATTTCTGCGATAAAATAGGGTACGTATTCCAGACTTTAATCTAAGTCTGGTCAGTAAATCTTAGTTATTCTGTGGTTCAGTCATTTTAGCGTGAAAGGTTATCAAAGAATACAACCTATCTCACAAACTATCACATTCATAACATTAATAGGATATCAAACACAAAACCGACATGTCTCTTTAATACGTATTAGGTATATCGAAATTTATTCTCTGTTTACTTACATACTATCATAGAAAAGATAATAGTTAAATTTTAGAATAAATCAGTAGCTTCATTTGAATACACTTCAATCTCTGCTTCATTTGAATCTCGAGCTGTGTAAATCGTCACATTTATACGGACAAACCCGTATTCACGAGACGTCTCCCGGCATACAACAAACGCATACGATGAGTTCATCTTGGTAATTAAATCGAGATGCAGGTTTTTAACAAGCTCTTTTATGTTCAACTATGATATAAAAATCTTTGGAATGGAGCTAACGAACTTTTTATAAAATGATCGTACCGATTGAAAACTTTAAAATGATTATGTGAATATGTGACAAGATAACAATATGATTATTTGACATCATCCAGCCGATAATGGAGCCAGGACGTGGATAATGGAAATCTGATATACAGCCTGGAATTCGTTAGCACGAATCAGAGTGAACCCGGTCATCTGATTTGTACTAACGAATTCCAGGCTCTAAGGCCATGAGGGTTTTAGTGAAATTATATTGTAAGTACATACATGCTCTGCCAAAAACAACGTGGCCTCAAATATAAATGGTATATTCAAGTAACTAATTATAACATTAAATATAATTTAGTCATATTTTTGGGTAACACCGCGGGGCAGTCACCGTTTCTTTTTAAGCAAACTTCTAATCACTAAGCTTGACGTCCAATATGTAATCTCTAAAATGGTTTTTGGTAGACACTTCAAAGGTAGACACAGACAATGATATATAAATGAAGGCACGCCATATTGGGCTTCGCGGAAGTCTTATCTACACATAGTGCTAGTATGACAAGCTTGGTTGAATAACGCACGTACATACGTATAAAGAAAGTGGATAATATGAATATAGCAGCGGCTTATCGAGAATCTGCTAAGGCTGAAAAAGTTTACACAGCGATAACCGTTATTATGGATGGCTATAGAAGGACAGACGGGGACGATAAGTAAATCATGATTTTAATCTGCTGTGGACGGTCCATTGGTACTAAATGCCTTTTGCCATGCCATGCCATTGGTACTAATTTCTTTATGAAGCGCTCGATTCCGTTTAACATAACTCGCTAATGTATTTAACATGCCTATGCTCCTCAGGATATGCCTGTATTGACTCATCATTAACTCCGTTAAGGTGAAGAACCTAAGGACCTAATGGTGAGGTAATGGGTATAACGGGCTGGAACTAATTAACGGCAGAATATTTCATCATGTTTTCAATGTTGCTTGGGAACCTAAGAAAATCTTCTAATAAAAACTTGGGACATATTGGTGATCCCCATGTTTTGTTTAGGTATCAAGTCCTCTTAAAATAATCTTTTTTTTTTACACTTCATTGTACACATAAATTGTATTTAATCAGACTAATGATATGTAATATACAAAGGCGAGCTTAACTCAGAGATGAGTTTTCTTCTCTTCTTGATTAAATCTTTATTAAATATCAGAGAACCTAGGTTTACTTTTGCTACGACGACGGTAAGCCCGAACTATAGTAGTATAGAACGTGCCACAAGGATCTATGCCGGGTCCTTTTTTAACCAATATTAAATATTTTCTACTTCATTGGTGATAATATTCTTCATTTTTGAATTCATCATAACCCTAAATTTCTGCTACTCCAGACATTATCTTTTCGATCTATCGCGAGATTTGTTATCGCTCCGTCGCGTCACTCTCATATATATTTTTAGAAAAGTTATTAAATAAAATTTTCACGTGAGAATCCCATATCTGATACAAAAACCCCATGGGAAAATTGTACATGGAGAGTGAAACAGTGAAAGTTTAGTGAGGGCATGTACAATGTTTTGCGCGAGCGTGAACACTGCGATGATAGTACTTGTACGAGTATATGTCTCACAGACAATAAACAAACAAACATTGTACATTTTTTTATGATCGTATTACACACAATGGCTCCAGAGTAAATATTGACAATGTTAAATAGTAACAATTCATCAACGAGCTGCAAGTGATATTGGAACGTGCTTTTAATTAGCAACGTGATGAAAAATGCATGTGAGGCTATTTAGATGACAATTAAGCTTGAAAATGAGCTGCTTGCTATAATGTGGTAGATGAAAAACCCGCTGAGATTCTTGTCGGACGGGCGTAGGGACACAGATTAGGTACTAAATAGTTGGGGGCTCGGTGATTTGTTGTAAGTATCTTTTTAACAACAATTTCATTTTCTAATCTCAAACTCATCAAGTTTTGTGTCTGTGTTTGTGTTGTCGTACGTTTTATAACTATGATGTTTCAAGGCATGATTCTTAGTTTTTCTTAGGCATAATCTGAGTATACGTCAGTAGCTTAGTGGTTAAGGAGTCGGCTTTACGATCGAGAGGTCCCGGGTTCGATCCTGGCCATTACACTACCGATGTGAACCCACTCCAAGCACAAACAATTTAGCTTAGTTGAAGGGGTTAGAGGGAATATTAGCAACTTCGGTTCTAATATTCTTTTTATTTATAAAAAACACAAAAAAAACACCGAGTTCTTTTTAAGTTTGTTTCTAGAACTACTAGACACTAGAGAGGGTAATTTGCACCTCTGCTGCATTCCTTGGATAGAGAGGAAGCCCTTTCTCAACTCCATCCCCCCAGAGTTGATGGAATGTCTATAAACAGTCTTACTTGTAAAATCTTGACGAAATTTTACAGCCGTATCAAACAGAAATATACCCCTTAAACCTGAACCCATACCCTGGATATAGTCTATGTTCCATTGCTGTTCATAGGTAGGGGAAGGGACCCGATTATCGGATAGTTGCCCAATTCCGGATATATCAATATCTCATGAGTATACCAACATTAAATAGCTAGCCAATCAGTTACTACTCAAACGCCACTAGATGGAAGTACTGCAGCGCGTTCATCGACATTCCTGTCAAGATGGCGACAAAAGAGTGACGCGATTGATTTTTGTGTTGCAAAAAATTTTATCGTGCCGGTTTTAGGAAATATTTTTAAAAGGTAAGTGCTTTGTGATACGATATTTATATCGTACTTTATTATTTGCTATAGTAAATAATTGAAAAACCAAGTTTTGTGGATAAACAAAGAAATAATTTTTAGATACGGCAGTTGTTTATTAATACCTAATAATTCGCAATATCGGATACAAGGAGTTTCTCAATATGGGATATCCGATATTAGGGGTTACAATGTGTTATGTAATTTGTGTACTTGATTTCTGTTTTAGTTTAAAGAAAAACGAAAGTTCAAAGAAAAACTTGGTGCCCAGATGCTATGAAAAAGGCATATTTAGAAATCAAAAATATAGAATAATCAGGGATAAGGAAAAATCATTTGGTGTAAGGAGATAATGAGAACGATCATGATGTAGACTGTTCTTAATGTCGTGGAGCCTACTCAAATGATACACATGGAGAAAAGTAGATACGCTGCATAGCTTGTTAGGTACAAATGGTGTCATGAAGAATGTGCTGACCTGGATGGGTCATCCATGGGCAAATAATTAATTGCATTTGTGAAATCTGTTTAAAAGGCTAAAAACATTTAAGCTAAGATTACAATTTAAGAGAAGGAGACTGAATAACATAAAATAATTACTGATTGTGATGTTATCGTTATGTTATTTGTCAAATAGTTAGAAGAACTTTTTGTATTTTTGTTTTTTTTTTTTAAGATTTAATAAGTACCTATGTAACATACTAAATGGCTGTTTGGATTATTGTTATTTTTCGAGCTATATATTTGTAAAAAACTTCCTTTATGCTAAAAAATATCTGGATTACTTTTGTCAAAGTTATGTGTTTTTTTAAATAATTTATTGATCGTGTAAAGTAGGGTGCCTAATATTAGATATCCGATAATGGGATATTATTGGATGTCCGAAATTGGGCACCCTCTTGGTCAATACCTGTTTTTCGGATTTAATTGAAATATATTTTTTTGTGTTTATTTTAACATTGTATTTTTAAAACCCGTTTGAGTTTCATATAGCACATAACACCACGCTCACATACAAATTTTTTTATCTGTCTAAAGTGATGATTTCCATTTTTTTTAAAAACTATCCAATAATCGGGTCCTTTCCCCTACTCTACCTGTGTACCAAATTACAGCCAAAACCATCCAGCTTATTTCGCGTAATTCAGTGTCAAACAGATAAATTTACTTTCGCATTTATCCATGTGCCATAAATTATCACTATTAAAAATGTAATGTCTTAAAACCTCTTCAACCTTAATGATTGAATACATTAGAAGCCTGTTAAAATGTTTTAATTACGCTATTATTACCTACAGAATGATTAAGATAAAAGCCACTATCGCCGGTAAAGGGTAATGTATACGGGTCAATGCCCAGATTTCTATTCGGTAGCAGAAACTCGTAATGCGTTAAAGGATTTGATGACACCGAAATATACAGTATGCGGAATACCCGCTGCCGTGGGGCATAAACTTAAGAACGCCAGGTATTCGAGAAGGCACATAAATCCTGCTTCGGTCAGTTTTTGTCCGTTTTTGGATTCCATTGTGTCAGGTAAAAGGTAGGATCGCCAGGCTTCGGGTTTACATCGAGACACTTTTAAAATGTCTGAATTCCAAATAATTTGTTGTCTTTAGAACTCCCGCTGGGTGTGAATTGTTTATTGTAAAAATAATTGGGGTTGTTTCGTGAGACACGAGAACTTGCTTTTTTGGCGTGTGTCACATGACATATAATTTTAGATCGAAAAAAGACATATAAATAATTGAGTTTTTTGTTTTCGGATTTATATTTGCACTTATAACCATTTTTTTAATTGCTGTTGCTGTTATGTCTTCTATTTCTGCCTTTTCGGTATCTGGACTTGATGACTCTTCATAAAATTAATATTGTTTTTAAAAAGTAATCCCAAGTTGCAATTTCACGTATTAAATTATAGATCCTAGGCTCCTAGATTGTTATTTAATAGCTTAACAATAAAATTCCTTAGGAATTCCTACGTGTGCGTATAACAGGGGCACCCTTGTCTGATAACATCTGCTGTAATTAATTAAATCCCTGTATTACTGATCATACTGAGACTGCCTACTGATCAGTAAGTGAATGCTTTCCGAAGGTTTTTGTAGTCATTATAAACAAATCAGTATTTTTTTTACAATAATTTCAGCCCGTGTAGGTTTTCGAATAGGTTCTTGACTAATTGTAAAAGTTATAAATTAGTTTTGTCTATAAGTATGTTTAAAGTATTAAAAAAAGTACTGGAGTATCATACCATGGCAGCTCTGGCTTGCCCATTACCATTACTTATGTATTACTTTTGCTGTTATTTTTGGTTTACCTGTACTCTTATTAAGCAACGTATATTCTGGACGGGAGACCCTGCATCCTGTGATACAGTTTTTAACTAGTACAGGACGCAGGAGACCTTTTCTACAGCAAATCAACCTGCTACCAATTGTATCTATTCATATGTACATAAATTACAGTGGAAAAATGAATTGTAGCACATATTAAGACTAATAAAAATTATTTAATTATAAAAAAAAAATATTATTGTTTGGTAGATATTCTATGTAAAATGTTATAAGAAAGATTTTCTTGTGTGAGATTCTTATAAAATTAACTGTAGAACCAATCTAGACTAAAAATTCAAACGATGGTCAAAGTATGCGTAATATTCATAAACTAATCATAGGGCTCTATGTACCAATAGTTAATATATATTATTAAATATGGTCGGGCCGGCTTCTTCTAAATAAAAAGATTACGCATAAATATTAGTAAAATAAGCAAATAATAATAAAGAATAATGAACAATTAACAATTTTCCCTTCATTGCCCCGATTGAAAGAAGGTAAGTTTTTATACGCATTCTAGATTCCATAATACAAGCTAGTTGAACTATGCTTACTTTGTATATAGCGCTGTGTAGAATGTCGTAGAATTTATTTATTGAAGTCGTAGTCGTAGGTAAAAAATGTGTGCAATCCAGCTGCGATGATAAAATATACTCTAGACAACAAAAAACACTGTGACTAAGTATCAATAAATATTCAATAAATGATATATTTACAGAGCTCATGCTACTGTAACTTTGTTTGATATATTGCAGTCCGATTGGCAATTAGACATAAGCTTTTATCTATTCAGTGATACCCCTAAGTGTTATATTATCAATATCATTCACAACACCGAATATTTCCGTTAGGCACTCCAAGTTATCAAACATTGATTTATTTTCCGTTTAACCAGTTTCTGTTTTTATAAACAAATCTAATCTTTACATAATATTCTTAACGGGTCCTGTACCCACAAATGTATCAGCAAAATTTCTCTTTAATCCTGAACCCTTTTTTTTTTTTTTCCGTGCGGAAATCCCCTCGGATACCCCCCCTGTCGGAGCCGGAAGGGGAGGTTATGTCGGACTCGAACCGACTAAAACCGCACGCCGACTGTGGGTCTTGGTGCTAGGCCGGAGGTGAGGTTGTCATAGACATATCCCTCGCACCCCGGCTGACCCAGGGCCATCCCTTACGGTCTGGCCCTCCTCAGGAGGGGGGACAACGGTGTCCCCAACTCGCCCCCGGAATGGGGAGGCGCGCTATTCAGCGCGCCGCCGCCGTGGCCTGCTTCTGCTGGGGTGACAGGCGGCTCCACCCGTCACCCCCAGGCCCGCGCTCATGGGGGACGGAGGTCAGTCAGTGCCCTCCGACGCCCGAGTTGCCTGCGCGCGCGGGCGGCGCGATCCGCCAGTCTTTCTCTCTCGCGCCGCCTCTCCCGCTCCGCCGTCTCCTTCACGACCATTACCTGCTCGCTGAAGGAGACGCCGGCCGCCCACGCGTCCGCGCAGCGGACCATTGCTGTGAGCAGGGTGGCGAGGGTGAGAACTCTCACTCCCAGGGCCGCCACTAGCTCCCGCCTCGGTCCGGCCCATGCCGGATACTCGGTGAGCGTGTGCAGCCCCGTGTCCTCGCTCGCGTCGCAGTGATGGCACTCGGACGTTGGCTCCTTTTCGATCCGACACAGATACCGCCCGAAGCACCCGTGCCCGGTGATAATCTGTGTCAGTCGATACGAGAGGCTGCCATGTGGCCTCTCGAGCCATTCCCCCATGATGGGTCTTACCACCTCTATGACGGCATGCCCTGCGCGTCGTTGCTCAAGTCGTCGCTCCCACTCCGCCACCATGATCCCGTGGAGCCGGGACCTCTCGGCCCGAATGTCTTCGGGCTCGGGATCGTAGCCCCGCTCCCGCGCCTCCTTACGGAACCGATACAGTGCCGCAAGGGATCTCGCTTCCAGGATCCACAGTGGCGATCCGGCTAGGAGACTCGCCGCTTCAAAGGATATCGTGCGGTACCCCCTAATGGCCCTGCAGGCCATCGTCTGCTGCGGCGCATGCAGCAGTTGCACGAACCTGGCCTGCAGGGCGTCCGCCCACACGGGGCACCCGTACAGGGCCATGGACCGCACGACACCCGCGTAGAGTCTCCTGCAGGAGTCCTCTGGGCCCCTCAAGTTGGGCAGCAGCCGCATCAGCGCGTTAGCTGACACCAACAGTTTGGGGCGCAGACTTCGGAAGTGCTCTCCGAAGTCCCACCGACCGTCGAGTACGAGCCCCAGGTATTTCAACCGGGGCTTGATGTCGATGGGAGTACCTCCTACTGTCAAGCTGGATCCCGGGGGTGGCCTGCGCCGAGGACCATGAAAGAACAAGGCCTCGGATTTGTGCAGAGCCACCTCGAGACCCAGCCGCCGGATCCGATCCACGACTTGAGCAACAGCGGTCGTGGCCCTTTGGGTCGCCTCGCGGTGTGTAGCGCCACTCACCGTCACTAGCGTGTCGTCCGCGTAGCACGTGACGATGGCCCCGAACGCAAGCTCACCGCGAAGCACCCAGTCGTATCCGATGTTCCACAGGAGCGGCCCCAGGACCGATCCCTGTGGGACACCGCACGACATCTCACGCCTACCGACGCCGGTCGCACTTGGGTAGATGACGGCCCTCTCCGTCAGGTACGCCCCGACTATGCGGCGGAGGTAGAGAGGCACATCGTGGTACACGAGCGCCTCCCTGATGCAACTCCAGGGCAAGGTGTTAAACGCGTTGGAGATGTCCAAGGACCGCCCGCCAGAGCCCAACCGCATCCTCCGCCAGAGTCCTCACGCGCATGATGGCATCCACTCCACAGTGGAACGCCACCGGCGGAAGCCGTACTGCGTGTCCGCTAGAGAGGTGCTCGACGAGGCGCTTGGCAATCACTCTTTCGAAGAGCTTGCCCACCTCGTCGAGCAACACTATGGGCCGGTACCCGGACGGCTCGTCCGCCGGGCGTCCGTCCTTGCGGATGAGGACCAGCTTCCCCGTCTTCCACATCTTTTGAAACTGGCCCCTTTAATCCTGAACCCGGATATATTGGATACATTAAACTCCTGAACTGCTTATAGGTGTCCATATGTCATAAATCATAACATAAGCAATCAAATCTAAAATATATTTAATTTTGTGCTATAATGGTTATCATCTCAAACACTTGATTGAAATTCCTAATGTAAAAACATCCGTAAAAAAATGGTTATTGAAGTGTGCGTTTATATTAATTAGACCAAATTATATTATTCTTGATTCATCGCCTGAGAGCCCAAATTCTAGTTTTATTTTTTTTTTTTTTTTTATACAGGACTCGTCAATTTGACTTCACCTCGCCTGATGTTAAGCTAAAGGCAAAGTCAAAGTATCAACTAAGTAGACATCTTTATTAAGTTTTATTAAGTTCCCTAAATATTTAAACGTCTTTCATATATTTGTAGTTTATTATATAAACTGAAATGAAAATGAAAATGAAAATGAAAATGAAAAATGAGTTTATTGCCAAAAACATTTTACAGCATTGTGCGTTTCACAGTGGCCCCACACTAGGCAAGCCTGTCCTGTGGGTACCAGATACGACTTAACCTAATGGTTCACATACAGCTCGGGCGACATCAAAGATTTCCGGCATACCTAATTTACATTATACACTTTACACAGTTTATATTTACAGTTTACACTTACATTATTACTTTTTATACTACAAAGTTACTAATTAATACACACACATTATTCACAGAAATAATAAGATCACATAGGACATTTTACTTCTATCTATACGTCAAGCTATGTACCACTTCTACAGATGTAAAAAAAGTCTTTCGGTTTGGTCATAAGACAGGGTTTGGAGCCACATTGTGACCTTCGTCTTTGCTTCTTTCACAGAACACAGTTTAATGTCGCAGTATTTATTCGTTTGATTATAGATATGTATATCTTTAAACGGACTAAAACGTCTTGCAAAGCTTGAGTTAACTTTAGGCAGCGGCAGTTTGAACACCCGCCGTTTTGATAACTCTGTGTAATCTACAGAATTTATTGTTTTTTTATGGGTGCTAGCAACTGTCTTCAAGATAAATAACTGACGGACATTTAATAGCTTACACTCACTGTAAAGATCTGTGGTTGGATACCGAAAGGGTTTTTTATACATAGTCTTTAATACTGCTCTCTGAGCTCTTTCTAATTGTTTCATTTTTGACTTTAGAGCACTTCCCCAGCAAGTGATACAATATGTTATCAAAGACTGACTAAGCGCAAAGTATACACATTTTAAGATGTCTGCTGGTGCTGATGAACGAAGTAACTTTAAGATATTTGCCGTTTTTCTAATTTTACCGGATAGAACTACTAACTACTTACGAATACCATGGTATTTATTTATTTATTACAAGTTCGCAACATGTAATTTAGCCTGAGGACCTAGTTCTATTCATCTTCATTTCAATTTTTTCTCATTTCACTGTTGAAAAGGATACCATGGGTCCTTCCTACCTATAGAGCGATGTTACACGAGTTGATTAACCTACATTAAACATAAATTATGACGCCTTTTGAATGAGAATTAATTGTCAGAAATAAATAATTTTTGTCGCATTCCACAGTCACCAAACTAAAAACCGTTGCGACTTTTGTTGCAGTTTTATTGGAACGTAAATAACCCTGTTCGTGATAACAATCTACTAAGAAAGGAACGTGAAATATGAGTTATTCTTATTACTCGAGTGAAAACAAAGCGATTGTTGATGGGCTAATGACCAGACAAAGTGTAGCTTAAGGCAAGTCAGCCGGGACGACCATCAGCACCTGCGCGTCCATCGATGTGGATGGCTGCGTGTTGCAGTGACATGTTCAGTGTATCTACTCAGGGCTGCCAAAAATCCTGTTTATCAACATCATTACAGTTTCTTCTTCTGTCGAATCTACAGCGTATACTTCCAAATTCTGTGTTCCCAGTGTGCTGCTGGATTGTGTTCCCGGAAACACTCATAAGTTCCTCCAATGTGTTCAAGCAGCATCAACAATTATAGCGTTGTTATCTGTTGCTTTTGAGGCCTCAGAGTCAGGAGTTTGATCGTTCTCCTCCTTTTTATTTGGATAATGAGTCTTATGCAAGTGGTTGTCCTCCTCCTAATTGCAAGAGGAAACCCTGCACTAGAGCTTCGTCTGTCAATATACAGGGGAGACCCTGAAGATCATGGAGTGTACATCCTATATAGGTAATTGAGGGCAACTAGGACTAACGATAAGATGATGATGGTGACAGACATTAATAACATTCCAATTTGAACATCATCATCATCATTTCAGCCATAGGAAGTCCACTGCTGGACGTAGGCCTTCCCTATAGATCTCCAATAAGACCGGTCGGAAGCGGCTCGCATCCAGCGCGCTCCCGCGGCATTAATTTGAACATACTCACTCGAAACTCGGCGAAGTAGTCAGCCCTGGCAGGCTATCTCGAACAATGTTGACATCTGATATCGATGCCTCCTCTCAAATGTCATGGCATCGGATCTGACAATAGAATAATGAAATCAAAATAATACATTATAAATCATATAGCTAACATGAAACACACTTGGGTGTATGTAGGGCCTCACTGAGATCTTTGGAGATCAAGTAGTGCAAGGAGGTTATCCCTGCAAGTGGATACACCTGTTGATTGTCAGGCCAGGCTTTGGAGCAGGCTATCTTCTAGAGTTAGAGGGTCAGTTGGCAGTTGTTTGCAAGTGAAAAATTTAAACAAACGACTAAAATAACTAACCAGGCCTGATTCAGTAAACTCTCTGCCCGCACATTTCTCTCTTATTACAATTAGCCGAGCATGAAAAAGCCTCTATCGAGGCTGTCAAGGTAGGGACCACGATTTGGGGGTTGTCAGCATCATTTCATATCTTTTGAATTAGCTTCATACTGTCCTTCAAGGTATAGTCGATTAAAGAGCTGTACGTTTAAAACATGTACTTACTGACTAAGTACTACTGAAAATAGTTATAAAACATTTCCGTTTCCCGTGGTTTCGCTCCCGTGATATTTTGATCCCGTTAACACAACCTACGGGAATCTTTTCCCGAGATAAAACGTAGCATAGTGTTCTTCCAGACCATAATTTTTTCCTATACTCAATATAAGCATCGTCATTAAAAACTCATGAAAACGTGCATAGCTTTTGTTTTGAAAGTTCCTACGGGTATTCCGTATGAGAAAAAAAAACTTTCAATTATGTTTCGTACATAAGCAGATATAATATTCTTGCCCTCCTGCATTCTTGTTCCACTACGACGACGGACAAGTCCAGTAGCTAAGAGGGTTCAGTAATTCAAACATCCTGCTATTTGGAGCGGACAGCAGTGATTGATGGCTCTGAGATACGGACGTCAAATTATCAGGAACCCGTCTTGGGAATTACTTATGGACGGCACGTTATGACGATTGTCTGTTACGAGTTTGAGTCCCAATTATAGTATCTATATAAATAGGTTTAGATATTATGTTGCTCCATTCTGTTTGTTAAGGGGTTTTTGTTATTGTTTAGTAGCAAGTAATGAATTCTGGTTTTTAGTTTTTTATGCTAGTATGTAATCGAATAAAGTAAATTGCTTATGTTAGCAGGTTCAAATCGATAGTGTAATGGCAGCGAATCGAACCTAAGACCACTGGCTCGCCAAACGTTGGCAATAACGAACAGTATGAGTACGAAGCGGTCGATATCTTCCGACTGACCACAGATAATTAATCCATACTAATATTATAAAGGCGAAAATAACTATTTCTTTCTGACTGTCTGTCTGTTACGCATACCTACTTTCACGCATGATCGCTTTTATTAAAATAAAATTAGGTATAAACGGTATAAGGGTGGAGAAAGGACATAGGCTATGTTTGGTCGCGATAACCGACATCCACGCGGGCGGAGTCGCAAGCAAAAGCTAATAGCTTTAAGCTTAGAGTCTGACCAAAGCGACTGCCATCTAACCTCCATAATCCACTGATACTATCGAAGTTCTGTAATCAGATCCAACTATCCGACCGAATGCAACAGATGTCCGTATGGTAACCGGGGATCCTAGTGATTTTGTTGTCTCTTCATACTACGCATTGAAACTTACATATTTTTAGCGTTGAAAACTTTACCACACCTACCTATTCTGACAAACACCGATAAGTAGCTGCTGGACATTTTCTTTTGATTTTACATTCGGTGGTCGAAATCATCGTATCGCCACCGAACTTGCGACTTGCAAGACGCCCCACATTCTGGTTTTATAAAATAAATGGAATTTTCATTTGCTTATAATGATCGCGAGCGCAGCACTGATTATGGGGCAATTTGGTACCAAATGGATGCATTCCGAACTTGTGAGCTTTTTGAGAATCATATTACGGTATACTTTCAAAATCCCAAATACTCACAAAACACATTACACACCTATAATTTTGTTTTTTTGCGGATTAGTAAGATTTTTTTGAAATTTTCAACATGGGTATAAGTGTTATAATTTTTCAATGTGATGGGTCACCTCGACGGTTTAATTTATTACATCTCCATAATATGATACTCAATGGGGAAGAGAACGTGGATAGTTACTTTAGATACAGGGTGTTAAATATTAGAAAGTGCTCATTATATGGGCTAGTTGCCCAATAATGAGCCGTCAGATCCCGTCCGTCTCTGGATCATGAACTGATTTTTTTATACGCAATAGCATGTGACTATGGTGTTCCGAAGTGGCTGTTCCGCATGGCATTTCCGCCAAGTGGGGCGTAGGCCTAACTGTTAACCCCATGACATCGTAAGCAAAGGTAAAATCACATTCCTCGAATATGATTCATTTATTTTAGGTACTGCAACATACAATACTGATTGAAGTCATTTTAGAAGGAATTTTTACAGCATTAAGTATGCTAACTATACAAATCGAATACATAGGGAACCCGCAGTCTTTCCCTTACAGGGGGAATGCCCGATCAATTCGGCTACCGAGACACGCCCGATATGATTCAAATTTCCCATCTTATACGTCTTTAAGGCGACGTGGCGTCATCTACCGATTTTCTTACGAACTATCGGAATCAAATAATCTTTTCAGAAGGTTCACTTTCTTATTCTTGCATTTTATGGTTCCAGTTTAAAACAAGATTAACTTTTTGGTGATTCGGGTCGCGGAAGCTACCCCTAACGAATCCAAAAATGGACCTAGATACTTACTAATAGAAGTTTCTGTGGACTTAAGTAAGGAATCTACAACCTTCTTGCAAAATCCATCAGATTGCAATAAAACTTAGCCTAAAATACGAGCCATTACACAAACATTACACTAATATTATAAAGGCATAAGTTTGTGAGTGTGTATGTTTGTTACTTCTTCACGTCTAAACGGCTGGAGCTGTTTAATATAACACAAATCAAAAAGTAGAGGAAGAGTCTCCCAAGCTCCGAGGAAAGTGGAAAAGACCGACTTTAAGACGATGATGGTGTTGTATTTATTTTGGTAGCAACGGCTATTACCGCAAAATCATTAAGTGACTTTCTTTATCCCGAGTCTGATCTGTAAGATTTAAAAAAGGCAGATTGAAAAAAAATCCCCACGGCAAATTTGTATATATTCGTAAATACTGTGGATAAATTAAAAAAAATTAAACACTCATCCCCACTTTAACCCCATAACTTTTAAACGGCTCAACCGATTTTCATCAAACATGTTTAAGAACACTCGTACATAAGTCACCTTATATAAAAAAAAAAACAAATTTAAATCGCTTCATCTGTTCGGGAGCTACGATGCCACATACAGACAGACAGATACGTCAAACTTATAAGTAATACCCCTCTCTTTGGGTCGGGGGTTAACAATTAGTAATTAGTTAGCTGACACCCTGGATTAACACATACATATACTATATTTGATCGCGATAACCGACATCCACGCGGGTGGAGCCGCAGGCAAAAGCAAATCAAGTTTTAAATATTATAAATGCGAAAGTAACTCTGTCTGTCTGTCTATATGTTACGCTTTCACGCCTAAACCACTGAGCTGATTTTGATACAATTTGGTATAGGGGTAGAGTAAACCATGAGAAAGGATATAGGCTACGTTCGGTCGCAATAACTGTCATCCACGCGGCCGGAGACGTGGGCAAAAGGAAGTCAAATATAAATTAAACATTAATTAGATTACAAAACCACAACGAACTACGTCACGTCCTTTTTTAGCAGAACACATCAATGTGACTTCACCCCGCCCCTGATGGCTAAGTATAAGTGAAGTAAAGTGCAAAGAGCAAAGTCACCGTTATATATGGTTAAAGATATCGACAATGGTTTATGCTAATATGGTGATCGTCAGTTTGACGGCCTCGATAGATGACATCCACGCCTCGCAAAGGCAGGGTCGAAAAAACATCATACGGTATTAGTAGAATGCCGTTTAGTCCCAGGTGGAGTAGAATAGAACCACCCCAGCTCTTCTTGTGGGTGTCGTAAAAGGCGACTTAGGGATAGGGCAGTTCTCCATCCGACAGTAAACATACAGCTCAAGACAAAGGGTCCGCTCCTATTACGTCATGGGACTGAAAATTATAATTGGCGAAACGTGGGTGCTATAGTACACCTCTGCCTACCCCTTCGGGGATTTATAGATGTGAGTATAATGGATAATTGGTATTAGTAGATTCACGCTCTACACGAACGTCTATACATATACATATAATCACGCCTTTATCCCCGGACGGTTGGGCAGAGGTGAATTACATAACATAACATAACATAAACTCACGCCTGTATTCCCCGAAGGGGTAGGCAGAGGTGCTAGCAGAGGTGAATTAACACCCACATTTCTCCAATCGTTGTATTCGATCCCACGTAACAGGGCCTATTGCTGTATTCCGCAACATCCAATGTGGCTATATGTCAAAATGTGGCACAATTTCTGTCAATTTGTCAATTTTGATCTTCAATTTTAATCACAGGTTTAATTTTAGACGTTGCATGGCAAAATCTGTTAGTTCATGAATGTAAACTCATGTATAGGTAGTATTTTGTAATTTTTCTTGCCTAAGGGGCAACATCTCTTTAAAATTGATCATGTTGTACCCACTTCACCGTTAGTTGGGGCGAGGCAAAGCCCGCGGGGGTATACGCACATAAAAAAATACAAAAATAGACATGATAATCAGCTTTAAGTTATATCAAGCAACCGGTTCCATCTACACAGCTGTTACCAAACATTATGCAAATTATTTTAATAAATAAATACCTTTTTTATCATTCCGTGTTACAGTCATTTGTAGTCGTTTACGCGCTGACAAATTAATTAAATTCTTCGGAAAAAAGGTGTATCAACAAGAATGTACGAAAGTAATGGGCCGAACATCCTGTAGGTGGTCAGCGACCGTTTAACAGAAGCAGTTATAGGCTATGGGGAAGGAAGCCGCACCTACTTGAGCGATGGGCCGTGTACACAATGGGTGCCACTCGTGCCTTTTCACGGGGCCCTTAGGCCTATAGGCACTGATTTAAGAAACAAACAATAGAAGTTGATTTGAATTATAGGATCAACGAATTCTGATTTCTGATTGTCTGAAATGAAGATGATTTTTTAGCAAGAAAAAGAAATATTGCCTGATCAAAAATGGCTTAAAATTCTTTCTGATCATATTTTTTTATTTAGTTTTAATTCTTTGAAAATCATAATATTTTAAAGACATTATACATTAAACTACCATTACATGCAATTCAATTAATGGTACATTCGACCAAAAGCGAGTAAAGTTGATTCTTAGAATAAACAAGCAATAACACCCACTTAGTGGTTGTTTATCCTAGGAATAAACTTTACTCGCATTTACTCGAACCGGCCCTAACTCACTCATTCCTAAATCCCAGGTTTGTGAAGGGCTACTCATGCTCTGGCGGCTTAATTTAAAAGAAAGAAATAAAACCCTTGTGGATAATACAAGCCCCTATTGTCGACCAACCAATTTACTTAAATCAACAAAACTATAAAGAAATGACATAAAAAAGTTTATTTATCAATGGAACGAATGTGATATACTTAAGTATAACCCACATTGGTGTCACAGATATTTAACTTTTATTGATATCAATGGTTCGTGGTAGTTTTGGTAACAAACGAAGAAAATACATAAAAAAAGAAATATGTTAGGAAATGAACACTACGCCATCTAGACTCAAATTAATCACGAGGTTCTTGAATGCAGACAGATACATAAGCATAAAATAAATACATACTTTTTAAAACGTAACCAAGTACATAATTATGCATAATATAAACAATCAGATCAAAGCTACATTTTAAACTTCAACCGACAAGTTAAACCGACATCGCATTGATATCAAAAAGTCAAATCACGAAACTTATAAAAATGTAAACTATTCACGTACATTCACTACATAAATAGGTAGTTTAAATTCAATCTTATTCAAGATATTATCTAGAGCAAATACCAGGTAGCCGGTAAAACTAGGTAAGTCCCCGAAGGCTTGGTGTGCGTGAGTGCCGACACAATTTCCAGCCACAGGGGATTCGTTGTCCGATACGAGTCCCGCTGCGCAAGCACAAGGGAGCTCTTTGTAGCCGTTGTGGACTTGCGGTTTGTACGTGATTATGACTACATATTTTACATTTGGTGTTTGTTAGTCTGACGTAAACTGTGCAATGTTGTCTGTGATATCCTGTTGAGTTTATGACGATACTATCATCTATTACCGCTAAAACTATAACTTTTGACAATGTTTTTGAGCGCGTGGTACTCTAATTTTGGTGTGTATTTTTTTTTATGTCTTTTTGAAGTTTTCTTTAAGCTTCTTGACTGTCTCATTTAGGGCCTCGTTCACCATCCATAAGTAAAGCGTTGATTAGTAACTTCTCAGTTAACGATAACTGGTAATTAAAAGTTCCGAGTATCTTTTGCCAGTTTCACAATCGAAACCGATCCTTTGAGTAACAACTTAGGGAGTTAACTGAATGACATAGCAAAATCATACGCTCATTCGTTCAATTCTACGTCATTTATGTCATTTGTCTTGTCAAACATAAACATAAATAGCAGTCTTACCATAAAAAAGTTTAACATCTGCTGAACATGTGTTTTACAAAATTTGAGTACAAAAGAGCATCAAACGGTGATTTCCTATTTAGAAACGCCTATAGCAATTCCCGTCTTATTTTTGTATCAATAATTTGTTGTAATTTAAGTACAACTGGTGGTTTTTGGATATTGAAAAGAATTCGATACAAAACCAAACATTTAAAAATGTTTAGTTCCAAATATCACTCACCTTAATTAGTAATCGCCGCATCATAGAATGTTCTAGATCTATTTCATCTAATTGCTGATCAATTAACTCGAACAAATACATTTTTTTGTTTATTTTTACAAATATTATGTTGATACCCGAACACAGAACAATATAACAACAGAACTCGTAAATGGCAAACAGATGTGGTGATCTCTTACTCGTCAGTTAAAGTTGTTAATCAGCAGAAGGAGTAGTGAGTAAGTTAATCGTCGGTTTAACCGTTGAGTAGTGCTACTCGGACATTGTGAAATGCGAATACTCAGTTACCGGGGACTTTAAGTTACGATTAGCCTACTTGACACTTTAATCAGAGATGGTGAACGAGGCCCTTAATCTTTTAATGAACCCTTTCTTTCAGCACTTACTATTCTCTTTTAATCGCTACTTGTCAAAGTTATGAGACTCTTGAAACATCCTATAGGTATTTGAATGAATTTTTTATTGCATTTATTATGCTAACTTTTAAGTTCGAAAAACATCGGAAAAAGTGAAATGATTCAGGTGTGGCTCAATAGCTCAGTTGGAAGAGCATTCCCCCTCTAAGGGAAAGGTCGTGAGTTCAAGTCTCACTTGAGCATTTCACTTTTTCCGATGTTTTTCGATCCTATAGGTATTTTAACCACTTCCAAAAAGGAAGGAGGTTATCAATTTGTAAGAAATTCGTTCTGTGTACTTTTAGCTCGCTCGTCGAACGAAGGTGGTTCATACATACATATATCTACTTACTCACGCCTGTAAATATCTGAAGAGATAGGCAGAGGTGTATTAACATCCATATTTCGTCAACTACCATGATTTTTGCTCCCACATAATAGAAGGGCGAGCTTATTGCCGTCAAGTGGGTACTTGGCGGGGTGGTGTTGTCCCAATGAGGCAGTTCCCATTTAACAATTATTTGTTTTTAAATTCCAGTGAGGATGCGTGCACGCCGCGAGCGGAGGCGGCGCCGCTGAGCGGTGGCGGGGGCGGGGGCGCGAGCGAGCCACGCGCTGAGCGGCCGTGCGCGTGCGCAGGCTGGACGCCGCGCCGCCAGCCACAGCCACACGAGATCCTGCGCCCTAAACCTAGAAGGTAAGTACGCTTGACATACCAGTAGGTATAGGATAATACAAAGCGAGTAGCATTCATACGTGCGAATAAGTTGATCCTTACCAGGTTTTCCATTCACTTTTGTCTCATAAATCTGATGCTTCTACGCCGTCCTTTGATCACTACTGACATCTTCCATTTTACCACAAAGCAATCTGCCCTCATCACACTGTTCTTCTATCTTCACTTTACATCATACATTTGAGAATGCCGTGAGGCGATTCTGGTCTGGTGAAATATAAAGTTAAGTGAAAAGTACAAAGTGTCTTACTCAATATGTGTACTTTATTCCAACAAGTGCTTTTAATAATAGTATATTAGAACCGATGATACTAATATTCCCTCTAACCCCTCCAGCTAAGCTAAAATGCTTGTGCTAGGAGTGGGTTCACGCCGGTAGTGTAATGGCCAGGATCGAACCCGGGACCTCTCGATCGTAAGGCCGACTCCTTAACCACTAAGCTACCGACGCTACGACGACGTATAAACAGTACTTCTATCGGTTTCCAGCTCTACTTCTCAGACTTCTGAATACTTTCTTGTTCTGTTTGTCACACCCAACATTCACTACACTCCTACATATATGTCTGATGAAACAAAATAGGTAGGTTTAGTAAACTATTCATGTAATATCAACTCGGATCGTTGCAAATATGTACCTGTGCATAAATAAATATCTTTACATGCGCCCGGTATGTTTTAAAATGCCACATCTTGCAGATGGCGATCGTTGCAATGCTAATATGATAATAATGAGTGTGCGTTGTATGCCCACGATGAGATGAGTGGAGCCGCGGCGCGGGCATAAATTAGTATAAGATATTTTAAGTGGCAAGACAAACTGCCTCTGTGGTGTAACGGTTGTGAACGCGAACAACTACTAGGAGGCGCGGGTTCGCTTCCTGCTCAGTGCAAATAATTTCTATGTATGAACATGAATACTTGCATTGGCCTGGTCGTCTCTCGGAGTTGGTCCCAGTTGCCATAACGAACATCTATAATAGTCGGTACGGGTAATTGGACCCCTAAAAAGTCCAATAACAAAAACTGCAAAAAATGACATTAAATTATAGACTTTATTGATATACGATTAAAGTCCAAAACGAAATGAAAACAGTTTTATTACACTTTTTCAATTACTCTGCAAAATATCATTTAAGTTTGAACTTTAACCTTATCGCTTTAAAGTCTTTTATTTAATGCCGTTTTTTGCAGTGGCAGTGGCACCACAATGGTTTTGGCCCTAGTCTAATTGCATGCAATGCTTCGATATAGCCAATGGGTTGTGGAGGTCTATCAGTCACTTCAACCAGCGATGGTAGGATGTGCGAACGCTTGGGGTGCGGCTGCCTCCTTCTGCGAGCAAGGAATGCTCGAGAAGGAGGCGGCCGGTCGGGTCCGGACTAGACTCCGGGCCCGGGAAGCCCGCGCAGAGCGAAGGCGAACCGGACGTCGGAGGTCGCAAAACGACCTCCATCCTCCATGAGCGCTGGCCTGGGGGTGACCGGTGGAGCCGCCTGTCACCCTAGCAGAAGCAGGCCGCGGCGGCGGCGCCAAATGCGCCTCCCCGTAACCGGGGCTAGATGGGGACACTGTGGTCCCCACAACCCGAAGGGGGCCATCTCGAAAGAGATGGTCCTGGGTCTGCCGGGGTGCGAGAGATATGCTTATGGCAATCTCACCTCCGGTAACCAAGGACCCAAGACGGCGTGCGTTTTAGTCGGTTCGAGTCCGACATAACCGCCTCCACCGGCTCCGTGGGGGTGGTATCCGTGGGGATTTTTCGCAAGATAAAACAAAAAAAAACAGTCACTTCAAGGAAAACATCGAAGATGGAAAATAGCTATATTCATGCATCAAATATTTACGGCGCGGCGGCGAGTCGGGGACATCGTTGTCCCTACTCCCGAGGAAAACCAGACCGGAAGGGATGGTCCTAGATGAGCCGGGGTGCGAGGGATATGTCGAAGATAACCTCACCTCCGGCCTAGCACCACGACCCTCAGTCGGCGTGCGGTTTTAGTCGGTTCGAGTTCGACATAACCTCCTCTCTCGGCTCCGGCGGGAGAGGTCTGGAGATTTCCGCAAGAAATAAAAACTTACGAATATTTGCAATAAGCGGAAATCGAACCCGGGCCCCCTGCGTAACAGTCTTATTCACTACCGCCACACCCCAGAAGTTGTCTTTCTTGCCAGTATATGTTAGAAAATGTTAAAAACTCTGGACTTGCTCGTTAAGGAATCAATCCTTGCATCAAATCAAGGAAGTGTCGAATAAAGTTGTGAGCGTAACTTGCGCTTGCGCAATACCGTTCTTCCTGCCCTTTGTGTTGCCAGCTCGAGTCAAATCGTTCAGGAATACGATTGTGATAGTGTTTATTGTTATTGCCACTGGACAGACCCAAGTAGTAGTTCTAGGTAATCAATTGTAAACGGTTAGGACTTAAATCGTGATGGGGAAGCCGATTGCAAAGCGTACATTGCCCTTCAGAGAGTCAACTCGAAACTAGCAGTCCTTAACATTTACATTATATGGAAAGTAGTGTTGCCAAACATCAAGCAATATCCCGGGCATTTATAAATTCATAAAAATTTGAATGAATTTTAATATATAAATCGATTAAATAGGGAAAAATGAAACTTCTCGGGCGGGACTCTAACCCGTGATCTTTCCCTCACAGGGGAAATGTCTTGACCAACTCGGCTACCGAGACGCGCCCGATGTGATTCTTTCCCTTCTATTTTTGTCCGTTTTTAAGGCGACGTGGTTTTACGAACTATCGGAAACAATGAATGATGTTACAATCATTTATAAACATTGATTTTTGTTAAATCCGCCCAAATACTTGAATGAATTTAATAGTATTAAGTACCTATGCTAACTATACAAATAGAATACATAGAGAAAAATTAAGCTTCTCGGGCGGGACTCGAACCCGCGATCTTTCCCTTACCGGGTGAATGACTCGGATAAAAATAGAAGGGAAATTTGAATCACATCTATCTGTGTCTCGGTAGCCGAGTTGGTCAAGACATTCCCCTTGTAAGGCAAAGATCATGGGTTCGAGTCCCGCCCGAGAAGTTTCATTATTTTTTCCCTATGTGTTCGATAAATTCGTAAAAAGTCCTAAGAATAAATTGTCACGTTTGGACTAGTAACAATGACGTTTGTATTAAATAAATAAATAAAATAAGATTTATTTTCCTCACCACATAAAAATTGCGTTGTAGGTATATGTATAGTATCTATTCCTATGTGGGATGCTGTTACCTGAACTAGGAATAATCCTGTATTTCAGGCCATCAGTACACACCCATTTTTTTTTTTTTTTTTTTTTTTTTTTATCGTGCGAAAAATCCCCACGGATACCACCCCCACGGAGCCGGTGGAGGCGGTTATGTCGGACTCGAACCGACTAAAACGCACGCCGTCATGGGTCCTTGGTTGCCGGAGGTGAGATTGCCAAAAGCATATCTCTCGCACCCCGGCAGACCCAGGACCATCTCTATCGAGATGGCCCCCTTCGGGTTGTGGGGACCACAGTGTCCCCATCTAGCCCCGGTTACGGGGAGGCGCATTTTGCACCGCCGCCGCGGCCTGCTTCTGCTAGGGTGACAGGCGGCTCCACCGGTCACCCCCAGGCCAGCGCTCATGGAGGACGGAGGTCGTTCTGCGACCTCCGACGTCCGGTTCGTCTTCGCTCTGCGCGGGCTTCCCGGGCCCGGAGTCTGGTCCGGACCCGACCGGCCGCCTCCTTCTCGAGCATTACTTGCTCGCAGAAGGAGACAGCCGCACCCCAAGCGTTCGCGCATCGTACCATCGCTGTGAGCAACGTGGCGAGTGTGAGGACTCCCACCCCCAGAGCCGCCACTAGGACCCGCCTCGGCGTGTCCCACGCCGGGCACTCGGTCAGCGTGTGCAGCTCCGTGTCCTCGCTCGCATCACAGTGATGGCACTCGGACGTTGGCTCCTTCCGGATCCGACACAGGTAACTCCCGAAACACCCGTGTCCGGTGATCACCTGCGTCAGCCGGTACGAGAGGCTGCCGTGTGGCCTCTCTAGCCACTCCTCCATGATGGTCAGTACACACCCATTGAACTTCCAGTACTGTACAATGATTTTCGAGTATTAGTATACTTAGAATAGATTGATCAATGTTAAGGTATTGACGACCGACCGTCACAAATGTCAGAATACGAGTCAATCCGATCAATCATTATTCTATTCTACAATACGCTGGCCAATGAATTGCCACTATGTGTAGGGTGGCACATTGCAGTGCAATTATCATAAAAAGTTAAACCATTTATGTATGAACTTGTCAATAAAACCTATCAATCAATTTTTATTGCGAATAAGTGTTGTTGCATAGAAAGCCATTACGTAATGAGAGCAGGTGGCCACTATCATAGCCTCTGTATTCCGCCTTAAGCCGTTTTTAAATAACCCCATTGACTATAGTCAAAATTAAATTATTAATTCCGAGGCTGTCACCTCAGGGAACGAGATCAGTTTACTTCTTCCTCAGTTTCGTATCGCTTATACGGATTTTTTTTTTTTTTTTTTAATATAGGACACGTCAATTTGACTTCACCTCGCCTGATGGTAAAGGCAAAGTTATGCAAGCGATTGCTATGTGACTTCTTCCTGAAAGCCTGTACCTCGTCTGTTCATCCATAGGTAAAACAGGTGGAGTGTAAAAGAAATAGTTCGAATAGTCAAGATCACGTCCACATAACTCTTAGGGTCAACTCAGATCAGTTGGTAACATGTACCAGAGCTTCTTTCGCCTGATCTGGACTGATCGTTACTGACTTGAAAGTCGAAACTAAATTCGAGTCCTGTAACTCTAATATCAAAGCAAAGTACAAAAATCTGCTGCTTTATACCTAATTGGTATAAAACACATTGGGGGTGCGGGTTGGGTAACCTCCACGTTGGCCTTTCCGTTTCTTCCCCCTTTGGACTGCGGTCCTGGGGAGCGGAAGCGGAGGGGCTGGTGCATCCTGGACAACGGCTAACAGACTCCCACCTTGGGAGTTCTGTTGGCCGTTGACGAATAACCCAACGGCCGACCTCATTGTACGAGGAGGTCGTGGGATGGCGGGCCGTAGGATCCCTTCTATTCAAACAGCCCTTTTGAGGGCTAGCTGACCCAGAGGGGGTCGTGGGATGGCGGGCCTGCAAGGCCCGCGGGAAGGGATCCGTAGGATTCCTTCCATTCAAACAGCCCTTTTCAGGGCTAGCTGACCCAGAGGGGGTCGTGGTATGGCGGGCCTGCAAGGCCCGCGGGAAGGGATCCGTAGGATTCCTTCCATTCAAACAGCCCTTTTGAGGGCTAGTCGACCCAGAGGGGGTCGTGGTGTGGCGGGGCTTCAAGGCCCGCGGAGTGTGATCCGGTTCCCGCTAGTCGCTCCCAGTATCCCTCTGCTCTCAGAGGGGACAGGGGAGAGGCAAGGGTTCCGTGAGATCCAGGGACGGGTTGGCCCACTGCTTGCGCAGGGGCTGACAGGCACTCGTGCCACCGTCGGTGTTGGGAGAGTTGGCTGCTCCCCCGCGTCGCGTAACCTCCTAGATATCGACAACGATCTGAGTGCTAGCCACACTCAGTACGCCGGTATCCTGGAGGCCGCGGGGCTTGCCTTAATTGGCCGGCCCGCGACAAGGAAAAGTCTTAAAAACCCGACAGCGAAGTCGATTAAAACCTGTGGACACCAGGGGACCTCCACAGTATGTACCCCGCTTCTCGGAAAGAGCGTCACCCGGGAAGTGTAACCTTTCGTCTCATGCTCGTGGGAACATTTATGAACTCTGATTTACATAAAAACCCCCCCTTACCAAGCGAAATAGTCTGCGCGGAGGTCGCGCAGCGCCACGACGCGGAGGTCGCGTCACCAACTGCGGCAGTGTCGGAAAACTTCGACACCGCCACCGAGAAGAGCAGGGCGAACAGCCCGGTGGGTCTGCAGACCCGGAAATCTGCACGGAGGAGGAACGGCGATAGGATAGTTCCTCCTCCACGGAGGGCTGAGACTGACACGGCGGTCACAGTGACCGACTCGTCCTCCACTGACAGCAGCGGGAGCGAAAATTCCCCCCCTCCCAAGGCTGCGATGATCGGCAGGGGGAAAACGCGGGGTGGCAAGAGAGCTACCCCTCAAACGTCCTCCTCACGGGTACCGGCCCTGAGGGACGCGGAAGTGCCGCCGAGCCCCTCCACCTCGGCGGCGCCCATGCCTCGTACCGACCCTACTTCTAGGGAGGTACTGGAGGCTCTGGAGACCGTGATGGGGAACCGTGCTGGGTCCCTGGGGCCGGAGGAGATCCGGCTGCGACAGGCGACGACGCGCCTCGTCGATGAGTTTGGCCTGCTGAGAGCGGAGCTGGCTGAGTCGCGCAACGACCGGGCTCAACTAGGCAGGCGGCAGGTCGAGCTCATCGTGAGCTCTGAGCGGCAGGCGGCAGAGTACCGCAAGGAGATGGCCAAGATGGCGGCCGAATTCGCGGACCTGCAGAAGGTCGTCGCCGGGCTGCCGGAGGTGCGCGTCACGCGGTCGGCGCGGCGGAAGCCAGTCGCGCAGCCGGCGGGGCCGAAGCCGCCGGCTCGGCCAGCATCCCCGGCGCGGTCGGTGTCGCCGGTGCGGTCGAGGTCGCCGCTGCGGCCGGAGTCGCCGGTGCTAATGCCGGCCCAGCCTGCGGACCCGCTGGCGGCCGTCGTGGCCGCTCTGGCCGCTATGGAAAGGCGGCTGGAGGCAGCGCAGGCGGCGCAGGAGGCGCGGCAGGCGGCGCACGAGGAGCGGACAAAGTGTGGATTAGAGGCCATCATGGACTCTATCCGCCGTCCGCCTCTAGCGCCGCCTGCAGGGTATGCCGGGGCCGTTAAAAGAGGTCGCCCAGTAGCGGTCGGGACCCCGCAGGAGTCGGCCAGCAGACCATCCGCTGCGCCTGTGGCTCCGGCCGCTCTCGCTGTCGCCGTGGGAGTCGAGGGGCCTGGGGTTGCGCAGCCCGCTCAGCCCAGGGGCAGGGGAAAGGGAAAGGGCAAGGGGAAGACGTCCTCTGCCCCAGCCCCAACCCCAGCCCCGGCACCGGCCTCGACTTCAGCTTCAGCTCCGGCTCCGGTTGCCTCCACGAGCTCCTCCCCGGCAGGGGGTTGGGAGGTGGCCGGCGAAACGCGCAAAAGGCGGAACGCCAAGCGTAAAGCAGCCAAAAAGGCCAGGAAGGCCCAGGCTGCCGCGAAGGGAGCGCCGGGAAGGCTGCGCGTCCCCCGCACCACGGCTGTCGTCTTGACGATGACGCCGGAGGCTGCGGAGAGGGGCGTGCAATACCCCGACCTGGTGAGGCGGGCCAGAGGCCTCATAGATATGAGGTCTCTTAAGCTGGCGAAGCCCCTCCGAGTCACGGAGACTCGGACGGGGGCCCGCCTCATCCAGGTCCCTGGCGCCTCCAGCGGTCCCCAGGCTGATGCCATAGCGGCTCAGCTAAGGGAGACGCTGGACGCAGCCGACGTCCGGGTGTCCAGGCCCATCAAGTGCGCAGAACTGCGCATTTCGGGCTTGGACGACTCCATCACGGCCGAAGAAATTCGGGCCACCGTGGCGGAGGCCGGAGGCTGCCCCCTGGAGGCGGTTAAGGTCGGAGCAATACGCTACGGCCGTCGCGGACAGGGGGCGGCAGTTGTCGGCTGCCCCATCGCGGCAGCTCAAAAGGCTGCTGATCGGCGGGTCCTCGTGGTGGACGGCGTTGTTGGGGTGCGGGCACAGCTCCTGCAGGCTCGACCGGCCAGGTGCTTTAGGTGCCTGTCGGTCGGGCACGTGGGGGTGCAGTGCACGGCGGAGGTGACGGTCGGTGACCGCTGCTTCCGCTGTGGCCAGCCCGGTCACAGGGCCGGTGGTTGCGAGGCTCCGCTGCACTGTTTTAGGTGTGCAGCGGGGGGCAAACCGGCCGACCATCGGGTTGGCAGCAAGGCCTGCACCGGAGGGGAGCCGAAGCCACGAGGCGGGCGTTCCGCCGATAGTTCGCAGCGGGATGCGGAGATGGTTCCATAATGGATCCCCAACTCCGCATCCTGCAGGCGAACGTGGGCCACGGTGTCGATGCTCAGGCTCTTCTGCTCCAGAGCATGGCACAGTGGTCCATACACGTCGCCGCTGTCGCCGATCCGTACACCCACCGGCCCCCCGGGCCTGTCTGGGTGGTCGACCTGGATGGATCGGCGGCACTGGTGCGTAACGCCGCTGCGGGTGCCCCTCCCTTTGTGGTGATCGCAAGGGAGCATGGCATCGTAGCGGCGCGTGTGGGGGAGATTGCGGTCGTGGCCGTCTACTTCACGCCGGCATCACACCGACGCATAGGGCAGTATCGGCAGTCGCTGGAGCGGCTGACCGACGTCGTCAATGCCTGTCACCCTCGCCCGGTTCTTGTGCTTGGGGACTTCAATGCCTGGTCCGAGGCTTGGGGGTCCCGGCACACGAACCCGCGAGGTAGGGCTCTGGAGAGCTGGGCCGCTACTCTCGGTCTGGTTCTCCAGAATCGCGGGGCCGAAGCCACGTTCTGGGTGGCGGAGCGCGGGGCGAGTTCGATCGTTGATCTCTCATTCGCGAGCGCCTCGCTGTCGCAACGTGTGCGGGACTGGCGTGTTGTCGTGGAGGTGGAGACACTGTCGGATCACCGATACGTTCGGTTTGATGTCTCCCCTCCCGAGAGTGATGCGCCGGGCACACCGGCCCCACGCGAGCCGCGCTGGGTGCTTAGGGGACTGAATAGGGATGCTCTCCTGGAAGCCGCCTCCGTGCAGGCCTGGGCCATGGTGCCGGACAGGCCTGACGACATTGATGACGAGGCGGCGTGGTTCCGGGAGGCCATGACTGTTGTCTGCGATGCGGGTATGTCTAGGGCTCCAGCCTATAGTCCGAGGCGCCGGGTCTACTGGTGGACTGCGGAGATCGCGAGGCTGCGTCAAGCCTGCGTGATCGCGCACCGCCGGTGGGCCAGGCTCCGTAGGAGGCGTAGCCGTCCCGCAGACACAGATCCCCTAGTGGCGGAGTTGCAAGAGGGATACAGGGAGGCCAGGAATGCCCTCCGAGCGGAGATCAAGCGGTCCAAGGCAGCTTCCTATAGGGAGCTGCTGGAGACACTGGAGCGGGACCCATGGGGGCGGCCTTACCGCTTGGTAAGAGGAAAGCTGCGCCCCCGGGCCCCTCCCCTGACCCAGGTTCTCGAGCCGGCTCTGCTTGGAGGAGTGGTGGCATCCCTGTTCCCGGCGCGGGCGGAACACGTTCCGCCGCAGATGACTCCGCCACCTCGGTCGCCTGATGCGCCCGGCGTGGTTATTGACGACGACGTGCCCGAGGTCACTTGGGTAGAACTAGAGCTGGCGGTGCGACGGCTTAGAGCCAAGAAGAACACCGCCCCGGGACCCGACGGCATTCCAGGCCGTGCGTGGGTCCTAGCTCTAGGAGAAGACGGTCTCGAACCCCGACTGCGAGGGTTCCTCAGCGCATGCTTGGAGCGGGGCCAGTTTCCGAAGATGTGGAAGACGGGGAAGCTGGTCCTCATCCGCAAGGACGGACGCCCGGCGGACGAGCCGTCCGGGTACCGGCCCATAGTGTTGCTCGACGAGGTGGGCAAGCTCTTCGAAAGAGTGATTGCCAAGCGCCTCGTCGAGCACCTCTCTAGAGTGGGGCCGGACCTAGCGGACACGCAGTACGGCTTCCGCCGGTGGCGTTCCACTGTGGATGCCATCATGCGCGTGAGGAGTCTGGCGGAGGATGCGGTTGCCCGGGGCGAGGTGATGTTGGCGGTGTCCTTGGACATCTCCAACGCGTTCAACACCTTGCCCTGGAGTTGCATCAGGGAGGCGCTCGTGTACCACGATGTGCCTCTCTACCTCCGCCGCATAGTCGGGGCGTACCTGACGGAGAGGGCCGTCATCTACCCAAGTGCGACCGGCGTCGGTAGGCGTGAGATGTCGTGCGGTGTCCCACAGGGATCGGTCCTGGGGCCGCTCCTGTGGAACATCGGATACGACTGGGTGCTTCGCGGTGAGCTTGCGTTCGGGGCCACCGTCACGTGCTACGCGGACGACACGCTAGTGACGGTGAGTGGCGCTACACACCGCGAGGCGACCCAGAGGGCCACGACCGCTGTTGCTCAAGTCGTGGATCGGATCCGGCGGCTGGGTCTCGAGGTGGCTCTGCACAAATCCGAGGCCTTGTTCTTTCATGGTCCTCGGCGCAGGCCACCCCCGGGATCCAGCTTGACAGTAGGAGGTACTCCCATCGACATCAAGCCCCGGTTGAAATACCTGGGGCTCGTACTGGACGGTCGGTGGGACTTCGGAGAGCACTTCCGAAGTCTGCGCCCCAAACTGTTGGTGTCAGCTAACGCGCTGATGCGGCTGCTGCCCAACTTGAGGGGCCCAGAGGACTCCTGCAGGAGACTCTACGCGGGTGTCGTGCGGTCCATGGCCCTGTACGGATGCCCCGTGTGGGCGGACGCCCTGCAGGCCAGGTTCGTGCAACTGCTGCATGCGCCGCAGCAGACGATGGCCTGCAGGGCCATTAGGGGGTACCGCACGATATCCTTTGAAGCGGCGAGTCTCCTAGCCGGATCGCCACCGTGGATCCTGGAAGCGAGATCCCTTGCGGCACTGTATCGGTTCCGTAAGGAGGCGCGGGAGCGGGGCTACGATCCCGAGCCCGAAGACATTCGGGCCGAGAGGTCCCAGCTCCACGGGATCATGGTGGCGGAGTGGGAGCGACGACTTGAGCAACGACGCGCAGGGCATGCCGTCATAGAGGCGGTAAGGCCCATCATGGGGGAATGGCTCGAGAGGCCACATGGCAGCCTCTCGTATCGACTGACGCAGATTATCACCGGGCACGGGTGCTTCGGGCGATATCTGTGTCGGATCGAAAAGGAGCCAACGTCCGAGTGCCATCACTGCGACGCGAGCGAGGACACGGGGCTGCACACGCTCACCGAGTGCCCGGCATGGGCCGGACCGAGGCGGGAGCTAGTGGCGGCCCTGGGAGTGAGAGTTCTCACCCTCGCCACCCTGCTCACAGCAATGGTCCGCTGCGCGGACGCGTGGGCGGCCGGCGTCTCCTTCAGCGAGCAGGTAATGGTCGTGAAGGAGACGGCGGAGCGGGAGAGGCGGCGCGAGCGAGAAAGACTCGCGGATCGCGCCGCCCGCGCGCGCAGGCAACTCGGGCGTCGGAGGGCACTGACTGACCTCCGTCCCCCATGAGCGCGGGCCTGGGGGTGACGGGTGGAGCCGCCTGTCACCCCAGCAGAAGCAGGCCACGGCGGCGGCGCGCTGAATAGCGCGCCTCCCCATTCCGGGGGCGAGTTGGGGACACCGTTGTCCCCCCTCCTGAGGAGGGCCAGACCGTAAGGGATGGCCCTGGGTCAGCCGGGGTGCGAGGGATATGTCTTTGACAACCTCACCTCCGGCCTAGCACCAAGACCCACAGTCGGCGTGCGGTTTTAGTCGGTACGAGTCCGACATAACCTCCCCTTCCGGCTCCGGCAGGGGGGGTATCCGTGGGGATTTCCGCACGAAAAAAAAAAAAAAAAAAAAAAAAAAAAGGTATAAAACACATTCCTGTAAGTAATTTATTGTAGATCCATACTAATACAATACTATTGTATTAGTATGGGTCTAATACAATGTTCTTTATTGTACACCAAAAACAATATTGACATAAAAGTTACATACAAAATACAATATATTATGAGGCAGTACAAATGGCGGTCTTATCGTTAGGCGCGATTTCTTACAGACAACCTGTGACAATGGGGTCTGTGCAGTGGAGTTATGCATATTATAAATGCGAAAGTAAGTGTCTGTCTGTCTGTGTGTTACGCTTTCACGCCTAAACCACTGAACCTATTTTGATGAAATTTGGTATAGGGGGACCATGAGAAAAGACATAGGCTATGTATGGTCGCGATAACCGACATCCACGCGGGCGTAATATAAACGTACCTTAACATTATTTAAATTTGATTTATTAATCGACTTGGGTAGTAATAGCATAGTGACATAACGATTAGCACTCGGCTGCACCACCGCCGGCAGCGCACCAAGTTCGATCCCAGGTCAAACACCTCTTATTCACGATCACCTACTTAGATCCGTAAAACTCGAATACATCGGCAGAAATTAAATGCTCAAGTGGGACTTGAACCCACGACCTTTCCCTTACAGGGGGAATGATATTCCAACTGTCCGTAAAACTGTTAAATCTAGAAGCTCGTGTGACCACACAGGGGTCAGGTGTGCAGCAACCACCTGGCTACGTGGATTAATGTGTGGTAAATCCACTTCCATCTAGCCGCGGTAGGAGAGGGATACCCAAGAAATACTGCTGCAACTTATACACGTATTCGGCTAATAGTCTCATTGCGATGCCTGAATTCCTAAGCCTGTTCTAAGTGGAGAAGGAAAGGTCACAAAGCGGACCCCGGTTTCAACGACTGCAATCAGGCCACAACGTTGTAATGATGATGATTAGAATTAAATTATTTTTATCTAGTAGATTTTGCCCGCGGCTCCGGCCGTGTGGATGTCGGTTATCGCGACCATACATGGCCTATGTCCTTTCTCGTGGTCTAATCTACCCCTATACCAAATTTCATTAAAATCGGTTCAGTGGTTTAGGCGTGAAAGCGTAACATACGGACAGACTGACAGACAGTTACTTTCGCATTTATAATATTAGGATGGGTCTGTAGACCAAATTAGGTACCTAGTCCTCACAATTGACATGTATGCTGAACAAGTATCTACTCTCTATGAGAATGTACAGTTTATTTAATTAGTTTTATGCCTTCAATTGATTGACTAAGCCATCATTAGCTTAATTAGTGGTCGTACTTTGGAGTCCAAGATCCGCGGTACCTCTCCTCTATAATTCAGAAAAATTATACTCAAACAGTTATATGTAGTTACTTAAAATATACTGAAAGCTTTTAACATAAACATAATAATTAGGGCAGAGTCATAAAAATACCGATACATGTACTTTTATTCGATGTCTCGGTTACATCACTTTGGTTATTACAGTGAGTACCTTACATTAAAACTTGCACAAGTGTGTGAATGCATTACATTTTTATATGTTTACCATTGATTCGAAACACCATAGGCAGAGTCTGGAGCATTTTATGGAGAGCGTACGGACGATCCAGCTTTCAAGACAATCCTTGTAAAATCTTGCTATTTGTTCCACCTTTAGTTAGATTTCTTAGGTTTTTTATGTCCAGTGTTTCCGGCTCTAGAAGCTCCCTACGCCCTATAATGGAACACTCGGCCAGTAGATGGATAATATAGTCATCTTGATGATGATGATGATAGACTCTACTAAGTAATATTTGTGATATAGATGATTCGAAAAACATTGGAAAAAAAATGAAATGCTCAAGTGAGACTTGAACTCACGACCTTTTCCTTACAGGGGGAATGCTCTTCCAACTGAGCTATTGAGCCACATCTGAATCATTTTAAATTTTCCTTCTCTTTATATCCGTCTTTAAGGGCCAGGTTGGTATGGTGATATGATATGGTTGAGCCATCTACCAACATTCTTGAACTGTTGGAAACAATGAATGATTTTTCAACCATTTTTAAACATTGTATTTTGATGACTCCGCCCAAATATTTTAATTAATTTTTTATAGCATTTAAGTATATAAAAGTTAAGCATAATAAATGTATAAATAATAAATTCAAATATAGATGATTGTTACTCAATCACGCTGAAACTGTTAAACAGATCTGGCAGAAAAAAGCAGGTATATAGACTAGAATTAGACAACTTTTTACTCCTGAATAGGTTGGAGGTATAGGACCAGAATTCCACTTGAGTTACCACCGGTAACAACTTAGTCCATACTAATATTATAAATGCCAAAGTAACCCTGTCTGTCTGTATGTTACGCTTTCACGCCTAAACCACCGAACCGATTTTGATGAAAATTGGTATAGTGGTAGATAAGACCTGGAAAAAGGACACAGGCTATGTGTGGTTGTGATAACGGACATCCACGCGGGTGGAGCCGTGGGCAATAGCTTAGGTTATAAATCTAGCATTTTTGTTGTTTAGCACATTCCAAACTATACGTCCTGGGTAATATTAAATCGTGTTCCTATAACTAAGTAATCTACTATTCCCGGAAACAGTATCAACAAAATGGCACGACATTCTCAGAAATGTCGTTTCATCTGCCTCCACTACGCACTGCCCCTAATGATTGATACATAGTTAATCGCTCTTGTCCGCACTAAATTAGATCAATTTGATTGTAGTAACATCTACATTAAATTTTAATGATTAGTTTTATTGTCAGTTGATTGATTGATTGCAATCGCTTTCATCATTCATTACTGGCGATTGTGAGTTTATTAACCTAACGAGCAATAACTAAGAGCGTACATACAGATTGAAGAATTGACGTTTTAGATATGGGTTCCGTACAAAATCCTAATCCTAGTTTGTGAAGATGTTTGTTTATTTGTAATTCCATAACGCTTCAACGGCTCTACGAATTTGGCTGGAATTAGGAATAGGGTTAGATTCATAGACAGCCTGGAATGATATATAAGCTACCTTTTATTCCATGAATTTCAAGGTTCCCGTGAATCCCATGGTTTACGATAACGGGATCAAAATTTCTCGCGGGCGGGACACTGAGCGACATCTCATGGCAAAGGCCCATCGCATGGGAATCTTTGCTCCAAACTTCGCATGTAACCTTCGCACAAGTGCAAGCTGTAACTAAACCTGACAAAGTTGTATTGCAATTAGGTGAAATATGGTAGCATACAGAATATATGTTTCTTCATATCTACGTTACCGTTACAGGGGAAACAGGGGTGTCCTAGGAAATATAACCCTGGGCCCAAAATAACCAGCTTAAATATAGAAAATAGAGAGCAAACCCATCCAAATGAGATGGAGAGCCCGAATGGAGAAGTCCCGAATTCAAATACTGGTCATTACACTGCTAACATGAATCGACTTTAAACACAAGCAATTTGACTTAACAGGAAGGGTTGACAGAAAAACTAGTAACTTTTGTTATTATTAATAGTAGCCTCTGTGGCGGGCGTGGCGGTAGTGCATGCGATCGCCACGCAAGAGACGCGGGTGCGATCTCTACTCAGTGCATATATTTGTATGCATGAATATGGCTGTTTGCATTGGTGTTTCTATGTATAATATGTATGTATTTACAAAAAAAAAGTACCTATCTAAGTATATTTATTCGCATTCTGGATTCCATAACACAAGCTAATTACGCTGGGTCTAGATAGCGTTGTGTAGAATATTGTGGAATATTGTATTTATTTATTTTATTTATTTACTCTTAGAAAAGGGTTCTTTCGTAAGTGACTACAGAACCGCAAAAAATCAGCAATGAAAAAGCAACTTTTTCTCCACGAGCGTATTGTCTATACCTCATCTATATCAAACAGAGGTTTTCCATGAGAATATTTAGTTAAGAACAATGATGTATAAAGTTTTATATAAAATGAAGGACTTTCTCCGCCTGGGATGGGAGCGCGCTAATCGTCAAGATTATGACTTCGAACAATACTTGGAGACTTTATGCAACGAAAGTAACTGTTGTTTGTTCATTTTATTTTCTTTTCTTCACTCGTTTTCATAATTTTATTATGAAGTTGATTAAGTAACTTGGTATAATTTATTATGTGGTTTTTGCTTTAGGCTGGGCTTGCGGTAATGTGTGTTTAGAATCTCTATCTAGAATGATACTCAGCTTGAGTCTCGATTAAACAGAGGACAGATTGTAGGTACAGGCCAAACGTAAAAATATAAAATCGTGATTCAGGCTGAGTGTCATTTTAGAATACAGGCCTCAATGTCGATTGTGTGCAAAGCTAGCACTTTGACGCATAAGTTCCAGGCTCCTAAATCAATTATACTAATGTTACGCGATACGATTCTCGTGCCCAGGTTTTTTCTGATTATAGAACTTATATTTGGAGTCACCGTGGAACATTATATGAAAGGTTTTTGGAGCTCATAGCTAACTCAGCGACACTAAAGCAGTTTTTCTTTTTAATAAATATTTATTCTCTAAATTGCTTTCTATTTATACCCAAAGAAAGTAAGTATAGCTTATTAACTAGGTTCTCTAGCATGCGGTAAATCATACTTATATACAAATTTTCGTAAATACATTCATATTTGTATATAGAAACACCTCTAGACCAATGCAAATGTTATTCACGCATACAACAGTGAACACTAAGCGGGAATCAAACCCGTAAGCTCCGAATGAAACGCTTTACCGCTACGCCACGGAGGTGATCAAGTCATATATAATCACGATATGTCGATGTCGGTCCGTCCGTTGTATAATTGCTCTAATTGCTCTGATATTGAAGCAGAAATGTACCAAACAGTGCCATTAAATATATTGCCGGCGGCTATTCTCAAAGCGATCGACAAAATGGCGAATACGGTTAAACGTTTTTCGTTTTTAAATTTATATGTGGAATTGGATTGAAATAAAATATGTTATTACTTACATACATAAAATCACGCCTGCTTGCTTGCATAGAGGCAGGCAGAGATCACGGATCTCCATTTGCTACGATCCTGACATACTACTCAAGTTTCATTCACTCTCATTAAATATATTATTAGTTATTACTTTCCATCAGGTGAACCGTGTGCTTGTCTGCCCACAGTAGTATAAAAAAAAGATGAAATTTCAGTTTAGGAATTGAGATTTACTTAGTCCGTTTAGATCGCAACAAATACGACAGACCTACGACCTTTTTTATCGTGCGTAAACACGTGTATCCACGGATACACTACCCCCCAAGCCGTAGCTGGTGGGTGTGGTTTTAGTGGTGAGATTGGCTAAAACATGTATCTCGCATCCCGAAATAAGCCCTATTTATCTATAATTATGTCTAATAAAGAACCCACCTTTGCCCACCCTTTCGGGGAGTAAATAGATATTTGTTTAAGTATAAACTTTTACCACGACTTTTGTTGCATTTTTTTGGAAATACCACTGGTTTTTTTAAACGACTTAGGCGGCAGACTAGCACACGGACCACCTGATGGAAATTGGTTGGACGTAGGCAACACCAGGGGCGTTACACTCGCGCTGCCGACCCTGAAGGAATCTTCTAATGTCCTTTTTGAAGAACCCCATATTGTAGTCGCTAGGGCAAATCACAGAAGTTTTTTTGGTTTTGCGAATTAATTTAATAATGTTATATTATTTAACACTTATTCGGTCACGAACTTTCTCTATAGCACTTTTTGAAAAATCTGCAGTCATGACATAGTAGCCTCAACATGGCGATATAGACATTATCTCTCCGTTCATAATCATTTGGGAAATATTTAAAGAAAATTTACTCCTAAATTACAGAACAGACTCCATTAAACTACTTATACTATATACCTACGAGGCAAGAAACTATTCCTATAAATACTCGTAGCTCTCCGTCTTTTAAAAAGAAACCATACAGTTACTCCCTTATGAATATTATAATATCTTAACTGTGTAAAAATATTAAGTAGACGTAATTACATTTCAAAATAGTTAATATCCTAATACTTTTATCTACCTGTACATGATTATGATCTAACATTTCGTAAATAAACACATTTGATACGGTTTTCACTTTCTGTATTATTGTTTATTTAACTATCCAAATGATTACGGAGATTATAATTGGACTGTAGTCAAAAATAACATGTACTTAGATACTCACCGGTGATTATGGCATCGAATGCCGCTATTCGATATGCACAACCACTGTCGCAATATCACACATCGTATAGTAGATACAAACCACATCCAAACAGCCTCAATGTGTATCATTATATTCGTTACATCAGCGAGTGATACAGTAATAACCCCCTCGGTATTGAGTATGCTCTATATTTAGCTTACACAACTTATGGTTTCATTCACCTCACTATGAGTGTCTGCCTTGAAACACAGAGAGTAAACCAGCCCCATATATGCTTGCAACGTTCTCTGATTGAATGCAGACCCATAAAGCCTAAAAATATAAAGTAATTGAATGAAGATCTCCGAACATTCAACACGCAGCAATTAAAAATTCCTTAGCTGGATCGCGAGCTTTCATCAAAACGGTAACATTAATCCATGGATAACACGTGTGTCGGCAATTACAGCGGCGCGAGACTTCGTAGCGGGGCGACGGTAACAATGCTTCTTGAAGGGTTAACGGCTCGCGACAGCGCTGCAGCCTCGCGCCTCAGTGCGGCCGGCACCTTCGCGCAGATATGCTGTGCCCCGCGCGGTGCTCGTGCTTTCTCTGCCGTGAACTGCAGTCATGCCGCGCCGCCGATGCTAGAAAACCTACCGCGAAACATAACATGTGCGACAACTTCATACTAAAAAAGGCTGACGCGTGGGAGCCTATGAAATTCATCAGAGGAGCTGCAAGGCTATCAGTCAGACATTGGCAGAGCAGGGAGCCTCTGACGTCCGCTAAAAGTAGAACCTCAACGCATAAATCCACTAGCTGCGAGCAGCTATACCCACATCCTTCTGAGGAAGATACAGGAGCTTACGGGATGCGTCGAGCTCCGAGCACGGACAGGATGAAACCGCAGTTCGATCACAAGCCACTTTTCAAATTACTTGGAAATTCTCGGTCCAAAAAAGTGAACAGCAGTGATGCCACAGATTCAAAAGTACGTCGTAGTGTTTTGAACTTTAGAAAGAATGAAGCTCCTAGTACCAAGAACGTTCATGAAAAGTACATTCCTTTGCCGCAGGTGTCGTCGCCAGTGGACCATATATACAGTGAACCTAAACAGTCCATAAGGAACTCACAGTCGTCACAGTTTGACGAGTGCTGTAGACCCCCCGTGTATCAGAGTGTGGAAAAGAGGAAGGAAGACCTGAACAAAACAACTCCTGATAAAAAGATGTACAATAACCGACTTCCATGTTACGAAGAGTTAGCACAAAGACTTTCTCAAGAGAAGACCAAAAAAGTAAATTTACCACTAAATGAAGGTGGTCTGGCAAACAAAATCACACAAAATAATAATAAAGTTGTAATTTATTTTGGAGATTCCATAATTCGCAAACATAATGAGCAAAGGAAAGAGAAAGAGGATGCTAAAGAAGAAGTTATTTATGCTAATCGTCTTTTGGATGAAACTGGGAACTTAGGACTTAGTAAAGATATAGATAAAGGTGGAGGTAAGCAAATGGTCTCTGAAATTCAAGTTCCAGAAGTTGTATACTCTGAGGTTGCTGCTGATGACAATAAAAATACTCCTGATATCATAACGATTAATGATTCTACATACAAAAAAGATGTATTTGAGACTGTGAGTTCTGATGGGTTCCTTGTGGTGGAGTTTGAGGGGAATTTCGAACGAGCTATGCAGTTAGTGGACCTTGTTCACGGAGAAGGTGGCGTGGACCATCACGAGGCGACAGTGCTAGACGAAGAAGAACATTGTGACTGGAGTTTCGTCCAAGGCTGGAGGAAGCGGTAAGATGCTTTAATGATAGCTCCAAATTATATGACCTGGATCTCATTTGCTTTGTTTTATAATAGCAATATTCATAATTTTAACGGTTACTGTGACCTGAGAGCGGAGGTAATTGTTAATTGTGTAGGAAGTGGGCCAGGTAAACTAATGCTCAAGTTATCACACTTTTTGGAATATAACCAGCAAATCTGTGTCATTTGGGTTTGGTGTAATCAAATTTACTTATGTAAACGTCACATGGAGCTCATATCTAAATTACCTTGCAATGTTCTATGAACATCACAATAGCATCGAATCAAGTCACTTTTATTACGATTGTCTGTTTAAGTTATCAGATAAACTTTTCTACCGACCAATGGATTTTGATGTGATTTGACTGTGACTTTAGATATTTTTGACGAATGGGCAAATAAATAGTTAGGGGTAGTTCATAATGGTTAATACTAACCAACGTTCCTTGGCGTAAGGTATTATTCGGAGATTTCGGAGCGAATAGCGAGCATACCCCCACGGATACCCTCTGCCGACCAGCGGGAGAGATCATGTCGGACTCAAACCAATTAAAATCACACACTATCTGAGGTCTTCAGATACTGAGGTATTAGGTGGGCCCCCCGAGGAGGGCCAGACCGTAAGAGATGGCCCTGGGTTAGCCGGGGTGTGAGGGATATATGTCGATGACATCCTCACTTCCGGCCTAGCACCACGTCCCACAGTCGGCGTGCGGTTTCAGCCGGTTCGAGTCCGACATAACCTCCCCTTCCGGCGCCGGCAGGTATCCGAGGGGATTTCCGGTTTTCACCCCAGAACCATCTCCGGTTTCAGGATAGCCCATCGAGGCCCTGTACCTACATTTGTATGAGCGGCTCTTTGCTCACTAGTTTTCACACGAATACTCGTTGTGTAACATTATTACTTTAAGTCATATAACGCAAGTCGGTACGCACTATTAGATTGACTTTTTCTAGAGCAGCGTTTCCCAAATAGTGGGTCGCGACCCGGCACTGCGCCACGAAGATAAAATACAATACAATACGTTGCAGCATTGTCTCATTGTTTATTTATCAATCACATTTGTTCAGGATCAAAGGTTTTAGTTGCTTTTATGTCGGCTTCTGTTGTTGCACTAAGGAGTTTAACTTTATTTCATGGGTTTCTAATACTTTATTTTTACCGATATAATATTTTTTTTGAATGGACTACACCCCACCAAATAGTATCTAAGCTGGGATGCAGTCCAAAGAAAAATGCTCGCCATTACGCATTACTTTTATTATAAGCTGTATTGACTTATAGCCGAATTCCTTATACTCCAATAGCTCCTCCAGCTCGCCTTTGTGTTCTGGAGGTCAGATGGCATCGTTTTAATTATCGAAGTTCAGCCAAATCAGCCGTTAGACTGGTAAAGCGGACTCCAGACTCCAAGCTGGAAGTTACGGATGCGACTATGATTTACGCTAAGATGAAGAAGCTCCTCCAGCTAAGCTATATCTACCGACGCCTTATTTATATTATGTGGACATAAACTATTTCTTTATCTGAAAAAAAGCAAGGAAAGATTAATTTACTAGTATTTACCAGTTGTATTATTTGCCAGGTTCATTAGGAAGATTAAAAAATTATAGTGGGTCACGATAATGGTTTGGGAAACGCTGCTCTAGAGGAACGGATTAATTTTCAACCATCATTAAAAACTATATCAATACGTTTTGTAACTTGTCATTTAGATAGTTGCTCTGCACTTAGAGAAAGCGTATCTGCAAGCTTAATCATGTGGTTTCCGACATTTACGTATTTATTACATTATTTGTAACATTTCCTTACATAACGGATATGCGCCATATTTCTTACCGTGTGTGCCCGGGAAGACGTTTTGTATTAATTGCGCTGCGATTCTCTCGATAACAATCGAGTGTTGTTGAACTCGTGTGAGCTTCTTTGTGCCGATATCGATCAATTATACTATCTAGTGTCTAGTGGTGTCTCAACCTTATCGACTTGTATAATTCCTACTGTTTTCTAAGGAGAATACTTAGGTACAGTCAGCACCATATCGATCTTGACTAGCAGGGTGTTTAAAAAGATCTTTACTGATAAAGTGCGATGCTGACTGTAGGTACAGACAGCGTCATAAATATCTTGACAACGAAGTCTCAAGATGATCTTAAAACTCTAACTAACAGCAAATCAAAATGTTTTATTGATTTAAATAGTATTATTATCCAAACGAAAGGTGTGTACTAAATATCAGAGCAATCAATCAACTGGAAGGGTTTAAAAAACTAAATTAAGACTTTCTGATGTTGTCTGTACTCTGACTAACTGAGTTATGTTCAGTATATTTCATCAAAATGGCACAGGATACAGGTAGGATTGCGTGCCAATATGTATGTTTTTTTCGGTAGAGGGCTCCGATTTCGTCTTAACACTTATGTAGGTATGCCTTCGGCTATCCAGAACTAGTCAGCAGTCATGACAGCGTAACATACAGACAGACAGACAGAGTTACTTTCGCATTTATAATATTAGTATGGATGAAATAAGTTACTGCAATAACTAGTATTCCCTCCAACTAGCTAAATGTTATGAGTTTGTTCATTGTCAGTAGTGCAATAACCGAGATTCGAACCCTCTCTCGGTCGTAAGTTCAACTCCTTCACCACTAACTCCAATAAGTTACTGTTGATTTGACTGATGCATTGCTTCATTTATTTCACTGTTTATTTCGAAATGTCAAACTATAACCCCCTTTGCAGTAGTTAACAAGCGAGCAATAATCCCAGTTAACAAGCCATCAGCCGTTGGTTCCGCCTGTGTATAGCTACAGTATGTCCTGAAGTTTTTGTTCAGCCGCTACTTCCCTGAGAATCGTTCACAATTCACACTAACGTTTATGAACGGTTATGTGTTTGAGACTGAATGCGGGCGTTTCGTAATTATTTTTTGCAATCTTTTATCTCAGCACTAATTATGTTATTAAGTACGTTCTTGTTTAAGTTATATATTTAATATATATTTTTGAAGGATTGCGAGAAAACAGTGATGAACATAATATATTTTAAATGTGTGCGCCTGTGTATTCTCAAAAGAGTAGCCAGATGTATGATTTGAGATTGACATGGTCATTCACATCGATAGTTAAACACTCACCGGGATATTAACCATGTTTCTACTCTTACTGTTTTTCTCTATTTACGCTCTATTTACATGGTAAATATCCCAGGCGAGTGTTTTACTAACGAAGAGCAGCCAGAGATTGTGATATAAGTTACTATGCCATTGATGCAATAAGTTATTATTTGGGAAGGTTTCTAATTTTGTGTTATTACTAACTGACAAATCCTAAACTACCAAGTATGCCTTGTACGGAAATAAAACCTTAAACAGAACGGGTCAGGTTAGCTGGTTTCCTTGACGGCCGAAGCCACAGAACTCCATTATCCAGTTCTGTGGCCGAAGCCGTTTAACCAATCGTCCGAGCGCCTATCGCTTCCAGAGCTTGACGTACTTTAGAGAGTTCACTTTCCTACTCTTTCTCCTCTCCACCTTTTATTTAGCTTAACTTACCTTATAAGAGAGCTACCTAGAAACCGAGAGGAAATCCTTTACCAAAGCCAAAACCGTTAATCAATTACGAGTATATCGACTAGCAGTTGAGGTTGGCCTGCGTCCATAAGTTTTTGGTTGGTGGGACTCCTTACATCTGTCTTTTTTTGTAAATTAAATACAAATGTATACGTCTAAGCAGAAATGTAATACACATATTTCGTCCATACTTTTGTACTGGCGAGCATCAAACGGTGACGTAGCAGTCAAAAGCTCTACAATCTATGTGCACGTCACATAGGACATCTATAACGCCAATTTACTATAATAACTTGTATTTGACTAATTGCACTATTAAAATGATAGCCAAACTTTCATATTTTTGATTTATGAATGTTTAGATCTAGACATGCCATTATTATTTCAACGCTCGTCGTTACATCCTGAAGCCTAAGTTCTGGCGTTTATCTGCATTTTATAGACTACTTTATAATCATAGAATAGATTTCGTAATATGTTCTCAACCAGTTGTCGCACCACTCGTAATTACAGTCTATACCTCGGTTATGTATAGACTAGTTATATTACCTAATTCACTTTAGACTCTAACAAGTTCAAAAATCATGCCACATGCAACTTCGTTGTAGTTGCTAATTGGCGGTTAATTGTAATTGCTACGAGTACTTTTTGTCCGATCTTTGCACATGAATATTTAGCAAATAAAATCCGATAACCTGATTGTATGTTGAACTGGACGCCCATTTGGTGCATTAATAATGGAATGTATAAAAACTATCCTTTATTACATAATATATAGTCTTCTGTTGTCTTAGGAGGTTGGAAAATTCCTACTTTCGGTCAAAAATGTTTCTTTCCTTCTATCTTTTGTCACCAACCGTGTCCAATAATATAATTGCCTTAAGTCGTTCGCGTAATCCAGGAAAATAGCGGTCTGTAGATTTATCCAGTGTCAATTTCCCATGCCTGAAATAGATGTTGCGCTGACGAATGAAGGATGTGTCATCTTATTCTCTGCGTGTATCATGATATATGGTAGGGGAAACAGAATAGGGGGACTTGAATTAAATTGGCACTAAAGGACATCTCTAGGATGCAACTGTAGGTACCTTAGCTATTATACAATCGTGGCCTGCTATCTCAAGGTTGTATTAAGTGAAAGGATGCACCTCCATTCTTGTCAAAAATGTCCATTCTTGTTTTGCGAAAAGCTCCTCCTAACTTAATGTACCATTTACCTATAAGTAAACCTCTAAGTTTAGTAAGCTATTCTACAGCTGTGTAAGTAAATAATGAGCCAACAGACTACAAGCAGTCGGTCACGAATATCATCACCTGCTTCCCTCAATCGGCTTGCAATTTGCACGGAGTCGTTGTATAACGCTGATGCACTCTACGGCCCACTTTGCTGATGTCCATGGCGGCTTAGCTTGAAATTTTACAGCTATGGTCTTGATTATTGTAACATCACAATGTTTACTTAGTATTGTGAAATAACAGATAAATTCCTAGTATTTTTTCTCAAGGAAGATAATTGAAACTTCCAAAAGCTGAAAATGAAAAACACAGCAGGCTTTTTTTATCTATTCACAAAGATTTTTTTTTGATCTAGTTACAATGTTTTTGTTGTATCCTTGTAGAGGAGACAGGGGAAACAGTGGTTCCCACAACCGAAATCTTGAAACCGGAGATAGCACTGAGCCAGCCAGAGTGAGGGCAATGCCTTGGTTCATAAGGCAAGAGGGGAGGGGTGTACCCATGGAAATTTATACCCGAAAAAAGTATTCTTCGGACGATCCATGTGTTAAATTCGTGCCACGAAAATCTAATACTGTAGCGAGTCGCATTTCCCAGGCGCTATAACAATTTCTACTGCTTGGGAAGTAATTGCAAATACAGTGTTTTTGACATTAAATCTATTAAAATACTTAACATCCGTGAAGGATGCCCCAGCGATCAAGGACAGTACTTCCATGACTTCCATGAGACCATTTTTCCAGTGACTGAGTTCAATTTCAAATGACATATGGTTAAAATTGGCTTGTCATGTGTGTTTGCGCGCAATACTTCGGGCATCGTATTGTCTTCACGCATGGGCGATGATTATGTGGAGTCGCTCTGTGACGCAAATACAAGCACAGTTTTGAATGGATTGTGAATTGCAGTCAGCTGATCTTTGCAGGTAAATCGATACAGCTTGGGCGGAGAAATCATTGTTGTGTTTATTTACTTCTGCCTGTCATATAATAAAAACACTAGCTTTTGCCCGCGGCTCCACCCGCATGGAAGTCGGTTATTGCGACTAAACATAGCCTATCTCCTTTCTCAAGGTCTAATCTAACATATACCAAATTTCATCATAATCGGTTCAGTGGTTCAGACGTGAAAGCGTAACATACAGACAGACAGACAGACAGGCAGAGTTACTTTCGCATTTATAATATTAGTATGGCTTTTATTTTAAGAACTATGAAACCTCACAGTGTTACTGTTTGAGAAATTCCATTTTGCGTCTGAAATGCACTGACTTTTATAGTATACCATTTTGCTATATTTTCATTGAGGGTAGGTAGAGACAACATCTTTCCACTATCCTTTGACTCCAGCATCATAACAGCTGGAGAATGTCAAGTTATTTGAATGAATTTTATAGCATTAAGTATGCTAACCATTCAAATCGAATACATAGGGAAAAAATAATCTTCTCGGGCGGGAATTGAACCCACGATCTTTACCTTACAGGGGAAATGCCTTGACCAAGTAGGTTACCGAGTTAGTTAGAACATCGGTGTATGACTCCACCGTCGCCTTAAAGTCGGATAAAAATAAAAGGGGAATTTGAATCACATCGGGCGTGTCCTGTTACCCTAGTTGGTCAAGGCATCCCTGTAAGGGAAAGATCGCGGGTTTAAGAGGACTTCCTAGCAACTTTTTCTCCATAGTACCGTTCTCCTCTTTTTCCTATTGCTTCTAGAACAATATTTTGGTTTTCGTTAAATCAATATCTTCTGTACGCATGTCCCTGTTATTTCATTTTTGTCGGCAGTCAATAAAATAAGAAAATATGATCGTCTAAAGATGATAAAAAGGTTTTAACGTTATAAAAAATAACAGGAACATGGATACGCTATTTCCGAATAAAACGGTGTCAATAATATTTAAATCGGCGTAGTTTTCGCTGAAAAAAACGGGAAATACGAAACCTCGATTTTGCCCAAAAAAATTGTGATAAAATCGGTCTGAGCTGCGGCTATCCTTATCGCACTCTACGGGGACAGCAGTGAGACGGGGGCGACGGCAATAGTATAGGCAATAGGATTATTCGCTAGCTAGGAAGTCCTCTTAAGTCCCGCCCGAGAAGATTAATTTTTGCCTATGTATTCGAATGTCAAGTTAATTATTAGCCCTTAATTTACTACCTATTCGCAGTGCTTGTGATTAAAGAGATAAGCGCTTACAAACAAACAAACATTAAGTCTTTATATACTATAGATAGCACACAAACACTCATGCGCATTGAAAGCCTCTAGGTACCCGAGAGGCTTTCAATGCGAGTGAGTGTTCAATGCCCAGACGCATAGGAACGTCAGTCACTAAGTGTGCCAATTATAACGGTCTCGCTTCCTGTCACGTCTGCCTACACCCTCGTGTCTTCAGGGAATATGGTAGAACTGTTAAAACTGTTTCTAATAGCACAAATGTGGCAAACTAGGTTAAGAGTTTGTATGAAGCATATAATGAGGTTGTTAATTTTTTACTCACCTACTAATAATAAGGCTGGGGAGCTTGTTTGTTTTAAGGGGTCCGTACTTACCTCAAGATGAAAAAACGAAACCCTTAAAGCATTACATCGTTGTCCGTCTGTTTGTCAAGTCCTTTTTTCTCAGGAATGCGTGGGGGTATCAAGTTGAAATTCATACTTGTGGTGGTACTTGACCATGTGATACTTACTTCTGCGACCTCCAACGCCCGAGTCACCTTCGCTATTCGCGGACTGCGCGGACCCGGAGTCCGGACTGCAAGAAGTTGCAATCGTGACGTAATGCTAATCATTACGTTACAAAAAGATCTTAACAAATAAACAGAAAGACAGATGGACAACCAAGTTCCGTTTTCCGGTAACATGAATATTTGAAACAAAACTATTTTTCCGACTGTACAATCGCCGGTATAATCACAGTTGCTACGCACACTCGCCTCGTTAGTTGTTGCTGTCGGTACGTACGCACGAACACACAGACTTTCCATTCAGCTTCCGTATTACTATTTATTATCACAATTTTCATCTGCCATGCTCCTTTTACGTTATAGTTAGCACTGTGGTAGGTGGTTGCTAAGTTTATCCCGTGGTATTTCTAACGCGGCATTTTGCCTGTGAAAATCATTAATAAGACATCAAACCAAATGGTTGGTTTTCACGTTTTAGTCAGTCCAATTCATGTTTATGGGTGAATTTCTCAAACGTAAAATTTTCGCGGCGTGACTGAAAATCATACCTTAAAGTTAACATATAGTAATGATTATTTTTTGTAAGAAAGATATCGTTTTTCTCTATATGCACGTATAAATTATATTATTGAAACTATTTTTGTGAGTGTGTAAAAAATGTCTTTTCACCTAAATTCTAAGCTTGGTGGCGCGTCCACAACCTGTTTTCTTGGGAATGATCACAGTTTAATCAAAACTTCATTAGTTTACTGAGTATCCTTAATAATAATTCGATTCGGCATTATTTTAGCTATCTTCGATACTGTCATTCGTAGTATTTAGTACTATACTTTATCTTAAAACTAATTTATAAGTTGCGTCCGCGGCAAATGTAAAATTTTGGTGAGATTTATAAAATCATCGAAGGAGTCGTATTGAAAGTACCTATAAGGACGACACTATCATCATTGGAAACATTCAGTTGGGTGTTAATGAGCACCAGTGCCAGTTGTCCCCAGTCCCGTTTCGTTTTTCTGCCAAACACGTAAGTAGGTCGTTTCATAAGCATCGGACAAAAATATTGTAATTTTTGTGTTGATTATTTAAAACGGTTTATTCTCATTGTATGTTTTAATATTTAAGTATAGTGTACAGGTTCAGTATATGTATTAAATTTTGGTAATGTAACCACTATATTCTAAATAGTATTTTTATAAATAATTTTTTTAGACGTGAAACTAATTTTGGTGGAGCAATTTTGGTGAATTTGGTGGGGTTTTACTAATCATCAAAATTGTATATTTACACCAAAATTTGTTTTCATAGTTATTTGATTAAGCTCCTACGTAGTCCGACGGGCTACTAGGTCAGGTGACCTCTACGTAGTATACCCTGGGCAATGAAGAAAGCACCGCCTCTCTCCCTAGGTGGGAAAGAGGTTGTTGGCAGTTGAGGGTTGTTCGGAAGCTTTCCTAATTTTCTCTCAGATTAACCATTAGCATATGAACTACCCATACAAAAGACGGGCGAGTAGTTGGGTGAAGTCAGCTGATGCCGCAGTAGGGACAGGCCGGTGCCGCGGTGTGGTGGAGCATCGTGCGCTCTTTCCGTCACCTGCTTCTACTGGCGTGGAAGGCGGCCTCACTCTTTACTACTAAGCCTACGCCGTTAAAACCTGCCCACCCTTCTTCCCTCCTCTCCACTGTCAACATCATTTGGCTTTTCTTCCTCTGCTTTCTCACTTACATGAAAGCTACCGTGGATGCAAGAGTGCCTCATACAATCTTTTGCACGTGACTCCACGCAACAAAGCGATGAAGTCGAAGATGTAGGTGACACGCAACTCCTGCTTATGTTGCTCCAGCAGCTAGCACTTTGCTATCGTGTAAAAGGTACTCAATATTTTCCACAGAAGGCTTCTGACCTCTACCGTCCTCAAGCTCCTACAACCACATCCTCACATGTTGCACCAATCTATCGGCGTCCACCACCGATATTAACAGCATACATGGGCAGTTATGGAGTGATTGTCTGATGCTATCCGACCAAAATACCACGCTGATTGGGAATGGACTAAGGACAGATCACAGATCACAGAGACAGTGATAAGGAAGATTCTCATATTGCCAACAGCGGTTCGAACAACGGAATCAGAATCGTGGTACATGTATCGGATGGTGTAAACCTCTGGAACCCTTTTGAACCGCAATGCCCATCAGCTCACCGCGTGAGAAACTTAGTTGAAGGACTCCTGTAAGTTCAGAAATAGACATCACACTACCAACTTGTCTTGCCACTACCAAGTGTCCATGGCATATCTTCCGTCCACCCTTAGGCATACCGAGTACCATATTATGTTGCTCCAGCAGCTAGCACTTTGCTATCGTGTAAAAGGTACTCAATCTTCTCCACAGAAGGCTTCTGACCTCTACCGTCCTCAAGCTCCTACATCCAGATCCTCACATGTTGCACCAATCTATCGGCGTCCACCACCGATATTAACAGCATACATGGGCAGTTATGGAGTGATTGTCTGATGCTATCCGACCAAAATACCACGCTGATTGGGAATGGACTAAGGACAGATCACAGATCACAGAGACAGTGATAAGGAAGATTCTCATATTGCCAACAGCGGTTCGAACAACGGAATCAGAATCGTGGTACATGTCTCGGATGGTGTAAACCTCTGGAACCCTTTTGAACCGCAATGCCCATCAGCTCACCGCGTGAGAAACTTAGTTGAAGGACTCCTGTAAGTTCAGGAATAGACATCACACTACCAACTTGTCTTGTCACTACCAAGTGTCCATGGCATATCTTCCGTCCAACCTTAGGCATACCGAGTACCACCTCTCCCACTTTGAGAATAACTGCCTAAATCTTTTCCCAGCAATCTTGAATAAGTTCGTCGATAATATTGGCGCCATTAGAGTAAAATATAATCCTTGCTAGAAGCAAGGATAGATAGAACAATCAAATGTTTTGCTTTTATATTGATACTACTAACAACTAAAGTGGTTTTGCCATATAAAAATGAAGTTGGTGATAAAAGGGTAAAAATTAAAGGAATATATGTAACTATTAAGTGCCAAATTCTAGAAAAAAAAACAAAGAAATAGTATAAGTAATAATAAATAAAAAATAAAAATAAGTTGATATGCAATTTTGGTGTTAAACACCAATTTCGGTGTATTGAAAATTCAGGTGTATAAAATAAACAAGTAATTCCCAGGGCTAATTAGACTATTCAAACATAATAGGCATAAAATATGTATTTCTAGCTAAATATTGAAAGAAATTACCTAAATACCTAGAAATAAAAAAAATCACCAAAATTAGCTAAAAATTCATAGATGTTGAAATTCACCCTTATATTAGCCTTTGCCCAAACATAGCCTATGTCTTAAATCAGGGTGTCAGTTAACTCCATACGAAACTTTATTAAAATCGCTCCAGCCGTTTATACGTGAAAGAGTAACATCCATATCCTGTCTGTCTGCCTGTCTTTCTGTTATGCTTCCACACTTATACCGCTGAACCGATTTGGATGAAAATTTTCGACACAAAGATAGAGCTTGAGAAAGAAGAAAATGCTATGTCATATGTTTGGTTGCGATTATCGAAATACAAATGTACAATACAATTCTTTTTTTTTAACGAATACTTCTAGGATTCCCGCTAATCCCTCCAGCTACCTATTTAAATTGCTATTAAAATAAAACATCCAGGATCCAAACCTGTGGTCTCTCGCCAGTCTGATGTTAAGAAGGGTTATCCACGAATTCGTTACCTCTTAACTGCAATAGACATCTTAGCCACTAGCCTTCCAAGTAATGTCCACATTTAGTAATAAGGGCATTCTTACAAAGCTTTTTAAAGCCGGTATTCATAGAAGCTTGTTTTGATATGAAACCGGTTCCGTGAACGATACGTCGCGGAATTTGTAACAGCGGAGTGGCCCGTCACGCGCTGCTTCGACCTTCAGAGCCATTACTGTAAATCTATTTAGCCACGGCTATTATGCCCTTTATTAATGAAATCTGGTGATTCTTGAGATACGAAATTGGATTATCATGCCTGGAGTCGTTACGGTAGCGGGTGTCGCAAGAGAACGGTGCTTCTGCTGTTTTAAGTATCCTCCATTGTAGCGCTATCGACTTTAATTGACAATAAAAACCGTTGACAAGAATATTTAAATGCAACTTCTTCCCTCAAAACTGTCAAATTGCCCTTATAAGTTCACCCTTGAATTAACTCTTTTAGGAGTAAAGTTTTGAAAAATCCTTTAATCATCTCTCATTTAAACCTCATCTGATTCAAGGCAAATTTCCGAAAACTCTTTAGCAATTTCCCTAAAATTCGTCGGACATAATGTCCGGTCCTTCGTAGATTGTATAATTTTTTTGGCAATACTATATGATAAACAATCATATCATTATAGTTATTAGCAAATAAAAGGAAGCCTTCTCTTGTTCATCCGGGCACCAATCCTGGTTCCCAAAATTTAAGCGGGGCGTGAAAAGGCATCTAATGAGGCCGTCAAGCTGAGTGCCACCACTGTTAACATGGTAAATGTTTACGAAAGTGACCCTCTTTCCGAGACTTTGCCTTTAGCTTAACATCAGGCGAGGTGAAGTCAAATTGACGTGTCCTGTATAAAAAAAAAAGAAAAACGCGAATATCACTCAATCGTTTTAATCGATAGCACAGAATAGTTATAAGTACTAGCGTATCGATAGTTCATTGCACGACGTGGTCGCGCCTGATTAAATCTTGCGACAGTCATCATCGCTACCAGAAAAACTGACAGATCGGTGTTCCGTCTAACCATCACCTTTAACCTCGTGGTAACGGAGACTGACGGTACTGGATGTTTTTTGAAGGACGCAAAACTTAACGGGATAATCGTTAAATTTTGTCGTCACCGGATTGAAAACTGCAACAGAATATTGTTTTATTTTTTTAAATGGGGCTCTTATAAGACCTTTTGGGCTTGCCAACTTCACCTGCAAACAACTGACAGCTGTTGCTCAATCAACAGCTGTGCAATTATCTAAGCCTAAGCATACAGCATCGAGCAGCAATGTGATTGTTCGAACTGGGTGAAGCTGTCGAAGCTTTCGAAGCTGTCGCAGCGTTGTGCTCAACGTCGTACGCTCAGAGAATTACACAACAGGTAATGAGGCTCTGGCGAAACCTATCCTCTTGGTGTTGGAAGTTTATTCCATAAAAACAATTTATGCCAAGTAAAAAGCACGAGGAGACACCCCAGGCGCCGAAGTGATAGTCTCAGATGCATCCTGGAACAATGATTAAAAGAAATAATCTTGTCATCTCTTCAACCTAATGTTTTACTAGTACTTATCTATATCGCAGGTTTATAAGTGCCCGGTTATTGGCAATAGGCTCGCCACCTATTACATTGGGACCTAAACATAAACTGGTGATATGTGGGTGCTAGCACCTCTGCCTACCCCTTCGGGGAATACAGGCGTGAGTTTATGTTATGTATGTTTATGTTATGTTATCTATTCTGTGGTTTTCCCAAGCGACTGTAATATGGGGTTCTTGAAGAAGGGAATTAGAAGGTTTCTTCAGGGTCAGCAACTCCGGTGCGCCCCTGGTGTTTTAATACGTCCATAACGATAACCCCTTTCCATCAGGTGGGCCGTGTAAGCAGTGCCACCTAAGTGGTATAAAAAAAATCAGTGCTAGTGTATCACATATTTGCCCAGCTTCTTCTTCATCTTCTTCATCCTAGCGTTATTACCAGTCGCGTTCGAAGTTTTCAACTTGAAGTCTGGGGTCCTCCAACAATATACTTAATTTGTTCCTGTATCTTATCAATGTTTCACTCCTCAGGCCATCAAGCGGCTGTCGGCCATCGGAGGAAGGCGGGTGGTGCGGTGGCGTGTCGGGGGTGTCAGGCGCGCGGGCGTTGCGCGTGCGCGTGTCGGGCGGCGCTGCGCCGGCGCACGCACGCCGCCTGTCTCCGCCGCCGCACGCTCACCACGCCACCACCCCGCCTAGACCGACATCACCGACTGCTAAACGTAAGTCAACCTTCTTTATTATTACAAAACATAAAATACAGCAGAAGTTCCTTTAGACAAGCTCTGTGGCAAACATGTAGTGAACGCGTCTGCTACGCAGGCGTGGGTTCGATCTCCGTTCAAATTGTATACTAGTCTTGCCTCGGAGAGCACGTTAAGCCGTCGGTCCCGGCCCTAAAAAGTCCAACAATTGGTCTAACTGTGGAGGTCAGATGGCAGTCGCTTCTTTGAAAATATTGAAGTTCAGTCAAATCCGCAGTTAGACTGGTAAAGCAGACCACAGACTCCAAGGTGAAAATTTCAGATGCGACTGCGATTAACGCTAACATGAAGAAGAAGTGGCTTTGCTCCTGAAAGTATCAGATCGGACTTTTCTTCAGAGCCAAGATCAACCTCACTTGCAAGCTGTACTGTAGCCAAAACACAGTCGTACCACAGCGACTGTAAAAAAGTGTAAATAGACTTTAATGCAATGCGGTTAAAGTTCAAAATTAAATGTCTTTTTGCAGAGTGAATAAAAAAGTGTAATGAAACGTTTTTCATTTCATTTTGGACTTCAGGGATATAGAAATACCGTCTAAAATTTAATGTCATTTTTTACATTGATTGTGGCACCACAGTGGTTTAGCTTTAGTAGAATCGAGGGTCCTGTTACAGGCTTTCCTTCAGGAGTTTGGGCTCCAAATATTGGCTGTGACCATGACCAAATTAACTGAGCGTTAAGTAAAAAAATATTATAAAAAGGGTAAAAATGATTTCACTCCAGTTTTATCATTTTATAAGTGGATTTTCATAAATCTCGAAAACATATATATAGAAAGATGTTATGAAATTATTGCCATATCATTCATACTCCTTCTCTTTAATTCATTTTTAACCCCCGACGCAAAAACGACGGGGTGTTATAAGTTTGACGTGTCTGTGTGTGTGTGTGTGTGTGTGTGTCTGTCTGTGGCATCGTAGCACCCAAACGGATGAACCGATTTGGATTTAGTTTTTTTTTGTTTGAAAGGTATATTAGTCGGGAGTGTTCTTAGCTATGTTTGAAAAAAAAAACGGTCCAAGATGGCCGCCGCCACAACATGTTGGAATCCATATTTCTTTATAACTCCCTCAATATGGGTATCAAATAAAAGAGCTTGACTAGTAGATCAATTTAAAAAGTATAAAATAAAAATTAAATTAAAAATTTATCATTGTAGCAAACCTCGAAGAAACCCCACAGCCGCCTGCAGAAGGCCCTAGCTGCGCTCAACTCAAGGCGGTGAGTGCAGTGTCGCAGCTGACGGTGGCCAGTGCGCCAGTGAAGAGTGCGCCGGCACAGAACAGCTACGCCCTCGAGCGACGCCCCCCTAAACACGACCATCATCACCGGCCGGTGGAGACTGCACCACCTGTACAGGTACCTACATAAACCGACATTTATACAATAGAAACTTGTGTAGGCGCTTTGAGGACTTTTTGGAGGATTGGTCCTTTATGCGAGGCGTGAAAAGGCATCTGATGAGGCCGTCAAGCTGAGTGCCACCACTATTATAAAGGTACATGTTTACGATGGTGACCCTCTTTCCGAGACTTTGCCTTTAGCTTAACATCAGGCGTGGTGAAGTTCAATTGACGTGTCGTTTATAAAAAAAAAACCCAAAACCTTTCTTTGTGAGACGCTTGAAACGCACGCCATCGCTTGGGCCATCACCGAACGGGTGACGTCAGAATGAGCAGAGCCTAGAGATTAGGCCATTTACAAGTTATTTAGGTATAGGTACGGCTACCTATATCCTAGGCAGAAAATCCTTACAATATTCATCATCAAGTAATGTCGCAATTTCGCAAAAATGGCTGGACGAAGTTTTGCACACAAATCGAGAAATTTACGAACAGAACAAGCAATTAGCCTAGTGCAGTCCATTACTGGACATAGTGGACATAGGTCTCTCCCAAAAACTCATGAAACATAGACTTTTTATTATTTGTATCCCGAGAATAGATTTCTGTAAAACCCGAGAATAGTATTCCTCGCAAACTGCACCTCTGTCAGTCATAAATATTTGTACACAAATGTTACGCAAATGATTCCATTGCATCAATAGAATATGAACTTGTGACCTTTGAGCTTCATACATGCGCTTAAATGCCACGAGCAATTCAATTATGAACCCATCAAACTTAATTACTTACCAACATGCAACAAACCGGTGATATTTTAAATAAATCAAAAATGCCGTGAGGTTCCCAGCGAAGTAGAATATAAGGGCTTACTTACTGCCACTGCCAGCAGGGGACGCGGCGGCCGGACGGGTGATCCGCCGACTATTTTTCACCCATTTCCCCTGGAATAGAAGAGCTAGCCCACATCATATTCATCGTGTAGGTGTCATATAAGGTCACTAAGAAATTCCAATCGACAGAAGAAGACTAAAGATACTACTCCATAAACGACTTCGACGAGCAGCAAATATACAAAAAATGTCGCGTTCCTCAACGCTGTTAACCAGTGGATCTAAAGATTCCCAGTAGTTAATAGTGTTAACGAATGGAAAATATCCCATTCGACAGTAGGTATACATCATACAGCATATGGAAAAAATGCCATGTATGATACCTACTATGAATTAGACTTTCTCCCTGAAACGGTTCAAACTGCCCTCTCCCCTATTTTTATGATTTGTTTTCTGATATCTACTCTGTACCTATATCCAGGCTACGGGGGCGAGTTAGGGACACCGTTGTCCCCCCTCCTGAGGACAATGGGATGGCCCTGGGTCAGCCGGGGTGCGAGGGATATGTCGATGACAACCTCACCTCCGGCCTAGCACCAAGACCCACAGTCGGCGTGCGGTTTTAGTCGGTTCGAGTCCGACATAACCTCCCCTTCCGGCTCCGGCAGGGGGGGTATCGGAGGGGATTTCCGCACGGAAAAAAAGGGATCCTCTTGCCATTTAATTTTAAGGCAGAATATAGTTTGGCATAACGTTTTCGCATAACTTTCATTAGCATAATCTTCTTCTTCTATCGAATCGAAGGCGCCTCAACTCTCAGATAATAATACTACTGCATAGTAATCCTTTGGCATAATGGAAATGTTAGCATAACTATCATTTAGTATAACATGTTTTGCCATAAGAAGGAGTTGCATAAATTTTAAAGGCATAATGTTTATTTTAGGTCTAATATATTCATGCATAGTTATAATTCGCACAATGTTTTTAGGATAGTCACTAGACAATTTTATATATCATTATGCCTTTCTAACATTATAAGTACTTTATAAAATTATGCTTAATTATTATTATGCTATTAGTATTTATGACAACAAGCATTATGCCAAAACATTTATGCTTAATAATATTATGCGTTATGATCATTATGCTGAATTTCGTTATGCCAATGTAATGTATGTCTATATATTTTATGCTTTTCATTAGTAAACCCCTGGCTACACCTATGCGTGGTCTCATCTTGCCAGATCGTTTAATTGCCACGCAATGGTCCATTTGTGGTTCACCGCACCGCCGCGCCGCTTGTGTGTAATTAGCTTACAGTTACACTCGGAACAGATGGACATAACTTGTATATTGAAGTGCTTTAAGAGTATTACTTACATGCATTTACATACCCTTATGACGATAGAAATATACATCTACAGATGTAGAGTAGTAGCGTACTTATACCGTATGTGGTACACTGACGACTTGAACAGGATGTTTTCAATCGCAAAGTTGTATGTAAACTAAAGTAGGAGCGTGAAAATCGTGAAAAGCCTTTTGTCCTGCACTAGTTTTTTTTTTAAAAAGGACACTTCAATATGACTCCACCTCGCCTGATGGTAAGCTAAAGGCAAAGTCTCGGAAAGAGGGTCACCATCGTAAACATGTACCATGTTAACAGTGGTGGCACTCAGCTTGACGGCCTAATCAGATGCCTTTATTTATTTTTATTTATTTATTATAAGAAACTCTACAGCTTATTTTTAGTGGTCTTTTTTTTTTACATTTACATATTACTTAAGCTAACAATGAGTTTCATGACATTCATATTGATGCATAAACTAGATGTGGTTAGTTGTACCTAGAACTAAAAATTAAATAAAAGAAAATTGTACAATGAAGGTAAAAGAGAACATACATATTACAAATATTCACATTTATCAAGTTTTACCTTTGAGAATCATCATGACTTGGGTGCGATACGACTTTTTTGACAGATGAAATATGTCAAGGTTTTCAAACCTCTCACCATAAGTGCGAGGTAAACGCGTCATGACAGCATTTTTGCCATAGTTGGTACGGTGATGAGGGATATTAAGTAGTGGAGCATGTCTAGTACGGTATTTTCTTGTACAGAATTCAACTGTTTCGAGAAGATCACAACTATCTAACCCGCCTCGCATGATATCGTAAAGTAGTAACATGTCCAACATCACGCGTCTGTCACAGAGAGAGAGAAGATTATAGTGTCTACAGTCTGAGGAGTAAGATTGATGGCGCTTTTTGCATTTGAAGTTAAGGAATTTTACGAACCTTTTCTGTATACTTTCTATTCTTTCAATATAGACATGATATTGTGGTGACCAGATAGGACTGCAATAGTCCAAGATGCTGCGGACATAAGCATAATATACAATTTTCAAACTGTGGCAGTTTCTGAAGGGTTCACAAGTGCGTCTTATAAAGCCAAGGTTTCGGGATGCTTTGTTAATAATTGTATCAATGTGCTGAGAAAATAATAATTTAGAATCTAACATGACTCCAAGATCTTTGACCACTTCAACTCTTCCTATTATATTAATATCAAATCTATAGGGATATTTAACTGGGTTTAATGAGCGGCTAAAACTTATGATTTGGCACTTAGAAACATTGACAGTAATATTATTTTGTAAATAATACTGTTGCAATGAGTTAAGGTCCTGCTGGATGAGTTCACAATCCTGTCTTGATTTAACACACATGTATATTTTCATATCATCCGCATATAAGAGGTGTTCAGCGCATTTAAAACATGACTGTATATCATATAGATATGCACAATAGAACAGCGGTCCCAAAAGGGATCCCTGGGGAACACCAGAGGGGATATTCACAAAATCCGATCTAAAACCACCAACAACCACAGCTTGGGATCTATTCGATAAATATGAGCCTATCCACCTTAGTAAATCCCCATGAATTCCAAGTTTTTCTAATTTTGCGAGCAGGATGTTGTGATCCACACGGTCGAAAGCTTTTTCGAAATCCGTATAGATCACATCAACCTGTCCACTTAACTCCATATTGTTTAAAACATAATTACTGAACACAGCTAAATTAGATACCGTTGATCTTCTTTTAATGAAACCATGTTGATTATGGCCTACACCATTTGATATTATGGGGTAGATGCTCTTATGAACTATTTTTTCAAACACTTTGCCAAGCGTATTAAGGATCGATATAGGACGATAGTTTTTTACGACTGATCTGGCACCCTTCTTATGCACCGGAACTATGTGAGCAGCCTTCCATTTAGATGGATATACACACTCAACTAAGGACTTGTTAAATAAAAGAGTAATAGGGTGCGCCAAGCTATCGGCACATCTGCGTAAGAATACTGCAGGTAGACCATCCTTGCCGGGTCCTTTTGATATATCTAACGTACGTAGGAAGCTTAGAACTGCGTTTTTAGTGACATTTAAGTACGATAAGCTATGGATCGAATCGTGCAAAACATCAGACGTGCATGTAGGCCCTGTTCCGGTAGTAGGGCATGTGGATGGCTTTGTAAAGACACTGTGGAAATATTTGTTAAACACCGTGCATATACTATGCCCATCCTTAAAGGTCTCATCATTTAGCACAAATGTTTTTGGATATTGACTGCCTCCTCTTTTACTTTTAACGTAGGTCCAAAAATATTTGGGGAAACGAATGATACTATCCTCTGTACGCCCAACATAGTTCCGAAAGCATTCTTTTTGAGCACTATTTTGTCTCGCACGCAGCATTGAGAATTCTTGGTAGTCGCGGGGGTTTCCATATTTTTTCCATTTTGTATGCATTTTATTTTTCTCTTTAATAATTTTAATTAGACTTTTTCACGAACCTCTTAAAGGACCCGGGACTGTAGACAGAAGGAAACACGTGAGCTGGCAGGGAGTTCCAGGTCTTAATGGACATACTTTGACGGACCATCACATAATTTAGATCCACCATCTAACCTGTTACTTCCCTTACATTCTTCAAACTATTTATGTATAGCCTTTTTCCTTTCGGTCCATCCCTAATTTTCCGAGAAAGTTGCTTATTTTTCCGTAAAATTTGAGACATTAGCTGGCATTAACGTGACGGTATACCATTGAATAAATAATTACTGAGCCATCCACCATGCACCCTCAATTGCAAGTTTTTCAATTCCCTCTACTGCAAACAGGCTGATTCTGATGGAGAGATTTGATTCGCCTTTTCCTTGATCAAAACTTGCTATGTGTCGACAATTGACTATCGCTTGTGGTAAGAAGTCTTTTGTTCCTACTATTTAACAGCACTACCTAATCCTAGAAGCAGATACAGTATACCGGCTAACGTAAAATGTAGGTGGTCGCGTGATAACAATCAAAATTTACAACTGCCTAAAGACACGTTACTGCAATACTCATTTATAGTTCTATTTTATTATGTTTTTGTACGAATCAATTACCACGCACGTAACAAAATCCCGTAACTTTGAATATTAAATAGGAAGTTAACAAACCATTGCAGTGAATGTTTCTCATGGCACCTATGATAAGACAAAATCGGCGCCATTAGGCCTGCTGAGTGCTGATCCTGATCTTAATATAGTAGCGTTAGTTGAGTGTGCCGGAAACTGCTTTCAAGTAGAATTAACGCGGTTGAGATGAGCAGTGATCGCAGTTCAGATTTTGTATGTATGGGGAAAGATTAGCTGATAGAAAGAGGATGCCGATAATACTTCAAAGAGGATGCGGTGGCTACAATGGAAAATATTTTTCTGAGGTGCTTTGAATACGATGAATGAATGACATATTAAAGCAGTGGGTACAGTCAGCATCATAAGTATCTTGACAACGAAGTCTCAAAATGATCTTGAAACTCTCGTACTAAGAGCAAATCAAACTGTTTTATTGATTTAAATGGTATTATTGTCCGAACTAGAGGTATGTACTTAATATCAGAACAATCGGTCAACTGGAAATATTAGTAATTTCGATTATTAATATTCTTTAACAAAAAGTTATAACTAAATACAGACAAAACTCAACTGCGGTACTTTTTGGAAACTAATGTTAAAACAAGTTCGTCTGAAGTTATATCTTTGGCTGTTATTGTAAGTTGGTTCAGTGTGTGGTACGTGGACAGTTGCTTCCCAATTATTTTGTCAAAGGATTCTGACTATGTAACGCCTAAGTCAAGGTGTTGTCTGATATGATTTTTCCTACGGTGAATATTTTACTAAATCAAAATTTGTGAGAACGTTTGCGAGCCCTGACTATATTACCATTACCACTTTGATATCGTGTTATTTTCTTCAGTAATTTGGTTTTAAATTCCCTGAGGGTTTAGGCAGAAATTAAAACGCACGATAAAAAATAAGAAACTACATAATGCAGGAAGCAATTCCCCAAGTATACCACCCCCACGTAGCCGGTGGAGGCGGTTATGTCGGACTCGAACCGACTAAAACGCACGCCGTCTTAGGTCCTTGGTTGCCGGAGGTGAGATTGCCGAAAGCATATCTCCCGCACCCCGGCAGACATTTTGTAGTTTTGGTACCACAGAATATTGAGGGCTGAGAATCTGGCACTTTTTGATTGATAGTTCATTAAAAAAGTTAACTAGGTAGATACCTTATGACAACATAGATAGATTGTCTACAAGAGCCACAGTCGCTCAAACGAACTTTTTTAGTTTCATTTGTCGCGATAACCTCGGTATTATAATTCTGATAATTATTACTCGCGCAGGCTGTACGCGGCGAAAGTGTTACCACTACAAAAAGTAAATTATCATTGTTTTTAAAATATCCCACGATCTCTTGATAGGGAAAAGCGTAATCGGTGGGAAGCTTTAAATATTGTTAAAAGCGAAAGCATCTGCGACAATAGCCGCCATCTTGAATGCGTTTCATAATACTGATGAGTAGACATTATCTCAGTGATGACGTATGATTAAATTTTTTTAAGGCGCTCACGGATTCCGGTGCGGTGAATGTTGTAACTTTTTAATTGTTTGTTATTTAATTGTTAGTTTTACATCCGTTTGTTGTACGTACTAAGGTGAGAGCACGAATACGAAGACGAAGGTAACATTGGGTAAAACTCTTCCAATCAAAAGTTAATCAACTTGAACTTTAGTGTTATATGCTATATTTGTAGGGTGTGAGGTCTCATCCAAGAAATACTAAATTTACTTGCCCTTTAAGTTCTTCAAATTCAATAATTACAGAATGGCGTCCGCGAGTGCAACAGCAGTTCAGACGAGAACAGGTCTTCGGGACACGCGTCCATGTCAGACAGCGGCGGTGGTGGAGAGGCTGGTCGGGACGAGCCGAGGAGATCCCGGCAGCCACCACACGCCAGGACCAAACATCGCCCTCATAACAAGGTAACTAATACATTTTGATTGATTTGGTTACCTTATCATTGATGGTGATGGGCAAACTACATGATAAGGTACTCAGTCTGCGCAAAGGGCGTTTTATGGTGTCTTTGGCGGTAAGCGCGGGTTGCGACAGCGGAGTCGAGCGAATCAACTAGGCGCGGTTGATCAGTTTCCTTATTGTTCTTTTATCTTCCGTTTGTTCACGAAAATAACAGTTTTTGGTAACTAACATGATTTCAAAAATCTGAATAGTAAGTAGAAACTAGAAAGTCGTCAATTTGGATTTTACGGTAGCAACGTGGGTATTTATTTTTACTGTTCTAACAACTTTCAACTTTAGTAAGAAGGGTAACTCAATTACCGGTGTTACTACTAGTAGTAAGATTGGTAGTAACGCGGGCAATAAACGGTTTCTTCTATGAGAGTGCCAATCCCGGTGAAGTAAAACCCTGGAATCCGCTCTCCTACTCCTCCTTTCTGTAATTGGTATAGATCATTTACATTTTTACTGAAGTACTTAGACAGTGGACAGGAGCAACAAATGGGGATTTTTTTTATTTTCGTCTACCCTCCTAATGAATGAAAATTATAAACTTTATAATTTTCACTCAAACAATGTATAGTAAAGGGTTTGTTACATCGAATCAGTTGCAGTCCCCATGGCCGGGAGGCGGTGGGCTGGAAGACATCAGGTCAGCCATCAAGCAGCTGACCTTGCGGTCCAGAGACAGCAGCAGTACCGCCACCAGCGGAGCCTCGAGCGCTGGCGGCGGCAGCAACAATGGCGCACAAGGTAATTTAAAAAAAATGCCTATGAACTTGGATGTCACCAAGACTAGAGTAAACCTATTCAGGTTACTTCTAAGCTACTGCTTCACCCTCGGCCACATCTTCAGTTGCCAACAGGTGAGATAGTGGTCAAACGCGAGTATAACAGCCCTAAAAAAACAACCTGATAGAACGGAACTCTGATGAAATCAAAGAAATACTGGCCACTACTTCATACCAGAAGAATTTGATAATAATAGTCCTTGAGAGTCCATTACTTCACAAATTCTAGTGCCAAAACTAAGCTTACAGTGAATTAAGCCTATGTTATGTACAAAGTGTGTACCAAAGGATATAATAGTAGTTACGTATCAGTTTTATCTATATTCTGCAGAAAAATGTTTTTCAAAAGGACTTTGTAACCTGTAAAACGTATGTATATAACTTATTACTATAAATTAATAGGATGCTAACCCACACTATTACTTTGTATTCCTAAGTTCTGTCAATACAGATATTTTAAAAACAAAGTCCTTGAGTGTGAATGGCAAACTGAATTATGGTGTCGAGATTGGCACCCCATTAATCTTCGGCCTCGAGAGTTACCTCTTAGGCTGCTTAAGGAACCTGAAATTATTTTAACAAGGCACCATTTCCAATCAATTAATTTCCAAAAGATTAACAGATAATCCAGTTCACTCCAGTCAAACCTGGTATTTGGTCTTATACGTCCGTTTAAGTCAATGTCCATCATTACTGCCTCTTTAAATAATAGATTTGTTATCAAAATATTTCAGAAAGTGGCAGTGCAGCTGAAGCGCGCAGGAGGCGTGCTCCGTTGGTGCGGCAGCCGTCACTGGACACCGTCTGCACCAACGTCACCAGTGCGGATGAGTTCGTGTGGGTCGACTCGCATAATCGGTACACGTTCCTTTCAAAATAATTGTGATTTAAACTAATGACCCAAACACCCATAAGGGATTCTCGTGGCCATAGAGCTGGCCGTTACATCTCAATGAATTGGAATTTCCATAGATGATACCTAACATTATGACGTGAGCCAATTATGATGCTACTGGTAACATCGACATCTATGGAGGAGGCAGAAGGTGAATTTTAAATGGGCAAAGCCTCGAAGATGGAAATCTGTGACAGTCCTTTCCTAGGGAGAATTATTCAATTGGCACCAATGGGACTACCCAGACCATTAAATAAGGCTTCTTGTCTATATAATGTATCAGGTAGCTCCGTTAAAACTACCAGTGAAACCTTTTCAGAGGTATAGTCACATGTTTTCATTTTCGTCGCGAACTCTTCCAGATTAGTAGAACTGCGCTGTGTGCCTTGGACAGCCAGTGAGGTGACCAGAGCTCTCCAAGCTGGGCGATGTCGCGACATTGCGCCAAGGATGGCTCCAGACACTCCTTCAAGACTTGCTTATCTATTACAAAGGTAAGAAAACTAATTACTGACAAAATGTAGTAGTGAGAATGTGGTGAATAATTCTCCATAACTTTTTAGTAAATATTATTCACTTGAGCAGACTGGAAAGTTAATTGAAAGTTAAACAGGAGATATCAAACTTATGCTTTTAATCTGAGATCAAACCTCACACATCCTTATACAATTTTGACGCAAAGAAGCAACATCCTCCAGCACATTCCAATACATTCCGTTCCCCTGGTACTTATGTTTGTGTAATAAAGACTACCTATTTTATTTTTCAGAGCACTTGTAAGAATATCTCGAGAGGCCCAGCGCCTGTCCCAGAACTTTGGTTTCTGTTCCAAGCACGAGGTCGCTGGAGCCTTCAGGGTCGTATTGAGCACGCCACTCGCAGACGCGTGTATCAAGGTACGTATTTAACATTTATATTTTGGATAACAAGTTTGGTGCATTCCATTTAGCGCATCAATTTTAATAGCACGGGTTCACTGGTTTTAGCTGGTTAGCTTCATGAAACAAGTTTGGAGTGTTTCAAAATTGGTGCGCTAAAAAGGTTTTTTTTTATACCACTTAGAATAAGAAACGATTGGAATTGTCACGTGATAACGCGTCAGTTGCCAACATTGCGCGTGTTGCGCACCATTGCCGAACTTGTTGCGCATTACGTGTTGCGTGTCAAATGTTGCATTATGTATACGTGTTTTTGTTTATGCTTATTACGAATCTATGTTCATTATCCAGGGTTGCCAACGAGCAGCAACAATGTACGCGACCTCGGGCAGTGCAGCAAGGCGCCTGGGCTCCGCAGCGCGTGCTCGGACGAGCCTGGCTCCCGGCAGGTTCCAGAGGTGGATGTTGGACGTGCGTGTCGCCTCCTTCGTACACGAGTATGTCTTTTAATGTTTTGGATTCAGAACAGACCCCATAAACAAGTGGCATGTTTCCCACACTTTTATTCCTAAATATTGAGAAGTAGCCCTATAATGAGAAGTAGCCCAAGGGGGAAGTAGCCCTAATCAGAAGTAGCAAAAATGAGAAGTGGCCATAATGAGAATTAGCCCTAATGCGCCTAAATCTTCTATTCTACAATACGCCCACCAACGAATTGCTAATTTACTAATCTTGGGGAATAAGATAGAGCAACTATTAATTTTCTTGAGTGGAACTGTAGTACCTAACTGATAATTAAGCAAGTCGATTGTGTATTCGCTTCCACGTATAGCGCTAGTACTATTATTATCTATTCTGTGGTTATAGGGTGTGAGCCAGAGCCTATTGCTATGATAGAACGAACAGCAGGAATGCAGGAACAGTAATATAATAATAAATATTCCACAACATTCTATACAACGCTATCTAGACCCATGGTAAGCTTTTTTTTATAGCTTGTGTTATGAAATCTAGAATGCGGATAAACATACTTATATACTTTTTTTTTTTGTAAATACATACATATTATACATAGAAACACCCAGACCAATGCAAATAGCCATATTCATGCATAGAAATATTTGCACTGAGCGGGAATCGAACCCGCGCCTCCTGCGTGGCAGTCGCGTGCACTACCGCCACGCCACAGAGGCTCGTACTGACTAGTAGCCAAAGATAGATAGCAGTGGAGGGAGACTAACTCATATAGAAGCAATACACTTGACCATAGACACCATTACTCAGCTGGCTTATGACTTACCCGGAAAGATTAGCAGCTGATACATTCTACGAGTATACTAAATTTATCTCTCGTTCCCTGGTCAATACCTAAATTAATAAACTGTACCTAGATATGCGGCAATCTACCTGTGTGCGGGTATGGAGACATTACTGGAGGAAGTGGCGCTGGTGGCGTGCGGTGGCTCGTCGGGGGCGGTGACACCGGCACAACTGGACCACGCCGTGGCGCACTGCGCTGATCTGTGGGGGTTGCTACAGCCCTACAGCCACCTCAATGCGGGCAGAGTCGCTTCAGGTAAACTTGGTTTGATACCTAATACGCGTGTAGTCTGGCGTGGTGATGAAATTCTAATAATACATTATATTTACAGGAGCCCTATCACTGTCTCGATGGGAGTCTATGAGTTCCTTAGGATCTGGTTCATCTTCAGGAGTATCGAGACCTGAGCATAGACAGTTGGGGCTCAGTCACGATTCTGGCATCACAACAAATAGCTCTGGTACGTATTTGGTGGTTTCTTTCTACTGGAATTGGAGATAAAACTGAAAGTCGCGATTTTGTTATATAGCACCCGTCAATTTGATTCAAGTCAAAGTCTCAAGAAAGACGGTCACACACAGTGTTGACTCAGCTTCACGGCCTCATTAGATGCTTTTTCACGCTCCGCTTAAAGGACCTGGAACTGTAGAAAGACGTGAACTGGCAGGGAGTTCCAGATTTTAATGGTGGTAAACCGCTTAGTTCTTGATGGAATATTCTGCACCGCATGCAATAATTGACATCGGGAGGAGCCGCAGTCTAGCAATTTATAAATTGGTTGATTAGCACGGTTTCACTGTCACATCCCACTCTTACCCTTAAAAAGACCTTCTTCTTCTATCGTGGCGATGGCGCCTCGGTCCTCAAATTATCTACTCCCAATGTGCTGCCACCTGTATGGCATTTTCGGAGGTGCACGTAAGGTCCTGCGGTGTACGGGCATTTAGCACACGTTAACAGATGGGCCATTGTCTGTGGAGTAACTCAACATTTACATAGCTAGTTCGCCCTCTCTGGTCCTAAAAGACCTAATGTGAATACCATGGTGAATGTTCTGATGAGTTCTTCCAATTAGTCCAAACCTCGCCTTTCCTACACAGGATAACACGTGCAATTCTAAAATGCCATCCGTATAAGGTGCAGAGTACCTATACCTGCTAGAACCAAGCGTTTCATTGACTCATAATTATGCCACACCACTAAGACCTGGAATTCCTTGCCAGCTCACGTGTTTCCTTCTTCCTACAGTCCCGGGTCCTTTAAGCAGGACGTGAAAAGGCATCTGATGAGGCCGTCAAGCTGAATGCCACCACTGTTAACATGGTACATTTACGATGGTGACCCTCTTTCCGAGACTTTGCCTTTAGCTTAACATCAGGAGAGGTGTAGTCAAATTGACGTGTCTTTTATAAAAAGAAAATCTTGCTTTGCACCGCCTGAGTCTATTGTCAAGAAGTTTGCCGATGACTATAACTCGTTGCGTGCGCAGGCGGGTCGGGCGGGTCGGGCACGTCGGGTGGGTCGGGCGAGTCGGGCGCGTCGGCGCTGAGCGCGGGCGGCGCGTCGGTGCTGCTGACCACGTGCGCCGGCTCGCCCGCCGAGCTGCGCGCCGTGCTGCGCCGCGTGCACCCGCGCCTGCCGCCCCTCGCGCCAGCTGCCGAGAGGGCGCTGTACTACTTCATGAGGTGCTCGCAGGTACACGATCCGAGGGTATTCGTATTTATTTTGTCTTATTTTCTACTTAAAATGTCCACAGGGATGGCTGTTCAGTACTGTGGTCCTCACGGATACTCGTAATAATTGATACACGTAGATTCATAGTACGAGTGCTCACCTGATGAAAAGCAGCTACCTCTTCCGACAGAGGAATGCAACACCAAGGGTGTCACTTTACTAGCATGGAAAACACGCCTTATGGAAAACAACAAAATTAAGCAGATTCGTATTTAGACAGAACCACTGTTGCACATATCTATAGGCCTCGGTAAACACTTTCCAGGTTACCGTGACTTATAGACACGGGCAACATCATGGGGCGTAACACTCGTGCTGCCAACACGACTGCAATATGGGTTCTTCATTCAAGAAGGTCATAAGAAGGTTCTTACACGTTCGTGAGAACCTTCTTATGAATTTTTGAATGAGGAACCCCATATTGTAGTCGCTTGTAAAAACCACAGCAGGGAGTTCATTCCACAGCTAAAATACGGTCGATGAGGTTGTCTCCCGTTAGTGAATAAGCCTGCAATCTTCTGATTAATTTCGTTGCGGGTTCTAAGTTTAACTGACTAACAGTCGAAGTGTCGATAGCAGGCTTATTGGTTAATGAAATATTAGATTTCAAATCCTAGCCATTACGCTGCCGAGACGTAAACCAATTATTATCAACATCCTTTTAAAAAAATGTCCATTATTTGCTACATTTTAGGCATAAAATATAACATTTCAAAAGACCTAACTTGGTGCATGCTTACTACATAAAAAGCCTACAAAGGAGGATGGGCAGAATGTGCGGACCCTGGGACCCGCTCCAATTAAAATGAGTGACACATCGTTAGAAAGGTATTTTTGAGTCGAATAAGAAGATATATGGTGCCAGTCTCAATTTATAGTCCGATCGGAGTAAGTCGATTTTAGAGGTTCATTTTTTTTATGAATTTTTACCATTTCCAAATAAAATATTTTTATGTGTAACTAGTATCTATCTGTTTTAGCATAGTGCTATTGTACAGTAATACCAAATAGAAGCACGTTTGTACATTAAAACAAAATAAAAATAGTATGTTTTATCAATAGTGCAAATAAACAGTGGATAATTCTATTCATTACCTATAACATCATTTGAATGAATTTTACAGCATTATTATTATACCCGCAGTCTTTCCCTTACGGGGTTCGAGTCCCGCCGAGAAGATTTATTTTTGCCTATGTATTCGATTTATAACAACATTGTTTAAAAATAATGCTGGTTCAGTAAAACCTTCGAGTCTAGCATATCGTAAATTTTATACCATATCATAGATACCATGTGAGCACAAGACCCTACTGTGCGGCGTCCTGTTAAACATGTGCAATAGTGTTGCAAAATATTTTCTTTACCCCGCAATAATAGTTAGCAAAAGTAGTTTTACTCTCATGTGTCTCGATTGTATGCGCGCACGTAAAAGCCACACATCCCCTTCAATGCCGTATTCGGTTATATTCTCCAAAGTAAGTAGTTTCCCTATTGTTTTCTATAATATATAGACCATTGTTCAAATGCTCGCTGCAGTATAATTTTGCTAATTTTAATTGATAAGTCCCCAATGACAACAATATTCGTCAGCCTGCTCCTACCTCGCAAATCTACAACCTGGATAACTACTACTACTACCACCCACACACACTGCAGTCGGCGGCGGAAACGGGAAACAATACTTATGCTGGCGTTACTGTAACGATCTACTTTCATATGGGGTTATAATAAAAATAATAAAGATAAGGTTGCCATAATATGATATTAAGTATATCACCTAACTTAAAACATAATTTCATAATCATCACACCTAACTTAAAACTTAGGAATTTTTTCGAAGTGTTGGCGTTGTGATTTCACCGTTAATTACCTGGTGTATCAACCTAAGATCAGCTTAAAAATCATTAAAATTGATCAAGTTGAACTAAGAATATGAATTTTAAATCTAAAAATCCTATATCTTCTGATGACTGTATTTCAAAATGGACTAATATTTGGGTCTGGTCCTCATAGAATTTATTTGTCCCTTTGAGAACAGCTAACTAACGATGTATGACACATCTTAATTGGACAGGGTACCAAATTGCTCCTCCTCCTTTGGAATATCAAGTTTCTAACACAATAATATCGACCTCTCGATCGCAAGACTGACCTCTTAGCCACTAATATCTTTACCTGAAGTAGACTAACGGTAACGCTATGTGGTGTACAGCTGGAGCACTCAGCAGCGAGTGGGGGCAGCTGCGGCGGCGCGGGGCTGTGGGGGGAGCGCGGCGCGGGCGCACTGCCGCCGCTGGGCGAGTGGGCGCGGGTGGTGCGCGCGCACGCCTCGCTGCGGCCGCCCCCCGCCGTGCCTGATGCCGATGACGTCATGCAGGCGGCGAGGCTGCTGCTGCCGCATGCCGACTGTCCGCCTAGACCAGTCACGTGAGTTAACCACTCATCATCAGGAACATTACTAGCTGGTGCCCGCGGTTCTACCTTTTTTTTATACAGGACACTTAGTGGTGCGGCATAGGAATGAGTCACTGAAACGCTTGGTTCTAGCAGGTATACTCTGCACCGTAAATGGATGGCATCTTAGCCCTGCACGTGTCGTCCTGTGAAGGAAAGGGGAGGGTGGGACTAATTGGAAGAGCTCGTCAGAACATTCACCATGGTAGAGACGGTAGAAAACTGCCAAAGACGCAACATCTCTACGCATCTGCAAAGGCTCGAAGCTGCTTGAAATTCTGACGCCGTAACTTATGGGAATCTATTCCAGTGTTCAAAAGTAGTCTATATATTTTCCAGACTCCGAACAGATCCGTTTGAGCGTGATTGAGTAATGAAAATTAAACATCTTCACAAATTTCCACATGTATTAATACTTTTAAGTAGTAAGAAGTGTCTATGATAAAACCTGCCTATACAGTGCCACTGAGGATCTGTCATCAAATCATGTTCTAATGCTGGCACCCTGGGGAAATCAAGGTAACTCATCAAGTGTTAGTGCAAACACAGTCAATTTAAATACTTTTGACAGTAACCCGTTACTTACCAATAACCATTTCATTTAACCTTTGAGAATGCCGTAAGGCGAAATCAGTCAGGTTCAATATAATAAATACTGTGGAAAGAAAGAGTACAAGTGTTCTCAATACGTGTGACAATGAATTCCAACAAGTGCCATCAATCAACAGTAATGAATAGTTTAAATAAATAAATAAATATTCCACAACATTCTACACAACGCTATCTAGACCCATGGTAAGCTTTTATAGCTTGTGTTATGGAATCTAGAATGCGGATAAACATACTTATATACTTTTTTTTTTTTGTAAATACATACATATTATACATAGAAACACCCAGACCAATGCAAATAGCCATATTCATGCATACAAATATTTGCACTGAGCGGGAATCGAACCCGCGCCCCTCTGCGTGGCAGTCGTGTGCACTACCGCCACGCCACAGAGGCCACTAATAGATGTAGATCCATTTGTTTTTTCAAAATATTTCTGTATCAAACAGATTGGAAGAAGCCATAGAACCAGTATGGTCCCGGTGTACCCGGGTACCTGACGAACTAACCAGAGCAGCTGTCGGAGTCGCCCAGCGGGCTCTGCTCAGTGGTCGAGCGGAGTTAGTGGGGGGCGTGCGATCCCTGCTGCCGGCAGCGGGCATAGACGCCCCCGACGCATCAGGACTCACGGCGCTCATGAAGGCGGCCCTCGCTGGAGATGAACAGATCGTTACGGTATGATATAGTAACTAGGTACATCATCGGGCGAGTCGGAGACACCGTTTTGTACCTCCTCCCGAGGAGGGCCAGTCCGTAAGGGATGGCCCTGGATCAGCTAGGGTGCGAGGGATATATCGAAGATAACCTCACCTTCGGCCTAGCACCACGACCCACAGTCGGCGTGCGATTTTAGTCGGTTCGAGTGTGACATAACCTCCCGGCTCCGGCAGGGGAGGTATCCGAGGGGATTTCCGCACGAAAAAAAAAGGTTCATCATCATTATTATTGAGTGTATGAAGTATCACCATGACCTTGGAGGTTAAACCAAGCTCATCTGCAACCTAATACACCCACTGACTGATGAACCAATATCGTAAATTCCTTCATTCCATTCCTGGGTTGGGTTAGCCTTATATACAGGCGCCCGGGCGGATGATCTACCTGCCTGTGTGGGTCATTTCACCTGTTGCCCTTGGTGAGCTATCGTATACCTTCCCACATATGTTTCCAGATGCTGATAGAAGCAGGCGCAGACCCTAACATAGAGACAGGTGGTGCGTGCGCGGCGCACTGTGCACTCCCTTTGTCTCCGCGGTCACCCACCACACCTCAAAGCACTCCCTCCTATACACCACCCACCGCAGGTTCGTTAATTTTTCTAATACAACCGAGGTATACAGACAAGCCTACAACCTATTGGATGGGAAGTGGTTACTGTGGATCCTATGGACGTGTAATCTAAAAATATTCTTGAAGAAGCACTTGCACCTCCTCGTTTCTACTACCTTTCACCCTTGTCCTTCAAGGAATCAGCGATATCCAGTGACTTCACCCAGTCCGACTAATGGCAATTTCTATCAAGGCTATTGCAGCGCTGTTCTCGGAGCCGTATGCTTATAGATTTGCACAGCAGATACAAGTAGAGTAGTACAAATCTTGAGAGTTCGTTAGTCTAAATAATTTTAAGGGTGTATATTTGGCCGTTGCTGATGATGCTGGATGCCGGATGCTGAAAGCAATTAAGCATTCAAAACTAGATCATCGTAAGGACAAAAGCAATGCTCCAAATTGAAATTTGAATTTTATTCCCATGCCATTAAGATCTATATTTCTCGGTTGTCCTCTTCAGGTTGGACAGCACTGGTGTACGCGTGCAGTGGAGCCGGTGGCGGGTCCGGAACGACCGGCGCGGTGGAGTGTGCGCGGCGCCTCATCGCGGCGGGGGCCAGGGTCGATGGAGCGCCCGCCAGGGGAGACGATGTCTGCACGCTGACTCCATTACAGGTTAGTGTCGGTGCCAAAATTGCTCATGCCAAACTTTTTCATCATCCTCATAGTTTTTTCCAGTTAAATCTAAATTTTGTACATTAATAATGATAAATATTCCTCAACATTCTACACAACGCTATCTAGACTTGCGCAACGCTTAACTAGCTTGTGATAGGAAAGCCTGAATGCGGATAAACATACTTAGATACCTTTTTTTTGTAAATACATACATATTATACATAGAAACACCCAGACCTATGCAAATAGCCTTATTCATACATACAAATATTTGCACTGAGCGGGGATCGAACCCGCGCCTCCTGGGTAGTAGACGCATTCACTGCCGCCACGCCACAGACGCTATCATACACATACACATATACAACATAAAAGCACGCGGTTCGCTTATGTTTTAGATTAGTACTCCTGACCTTAAGCTGACCATCAGACTAGAACCAGAGCTGATATTTAAAACGTGTTTCTAGGTGGCCTGTGGTGTAGGAAACCTGGAGCTGGTGCAGCTGCTGTTAGCAAATGGCGCCGACCCGTTCCTGTCCACGCAACTTAACGATGCGTTATGCTACTCGGCGGCAGCACAATACGGATGTTATAGGTAAGAGACAGAGGGAGGAATGCTGAGGAGATATGCTGTGAAACTAGAATTGAGTTGAAGATTTCATACCTACAGCGTTATTGATATTTCCGCGGCCCCGGAGGAGGCCCAGACCGTAAGGGATAGCCCTGGGTCAGCCGGGGTGCGAGGGATATGTCGAAGACAACCTCAGCCTAGCACCACAACCCTCAGTCGGCGTGCGGTTTTAGTCGTTTCGAGTCCGACATAACCTCCCACCTCCCCTCCCTGGCTCCAGCGGGGGAGGTAATCGTGGGGATTTCCGCACGAAAAAAAAAGAAAAAGATATTTCCGCGGCCTCATAATTTTGTGCCACATAAGGATTTTTATATACTACATACCTACATTTAGTATATAATTTTTATTTTTATGTATACTACATACCTACATGTAGTATATAAAAATCCTTAAGTGGCACCAACTGGTTCGTGTCATAGTACCTACACACGGTACCACTCACCTTCTGTTTGCTTGAACTTCGGGCTGTCCAGCTCCTGCGTGTGTAGATCTACTTCGTGTCGTGTTAATTATATGTATCAGTGACTCATTCCTATGCCGCAGCACTAAGACCTGGAACTCCCTGCCAGCTCCCGTTTTTCCTTCTTCCTACAGTACCGGGTCCTTTAAACGGGGCATGAAAAGGCATCTGATGAGGCCGTCAAGCTGAGTGCCGCCACTGTTAACATGGTATATGTTTACGATGGTGACCCTCTTTCCGAGACTTTGCCTTTAGCTCAACATCAGGCGAGGTGAAGTTAAATTGACGTATCTTTTATAAAAAATACCTTGATGCGATTGTCACTTCTGTCGGGCACAGTTGGAGAGAATTTTATACTATTACTTCAATTTATTATTATCTCTGTTCTTAGTGCGGTCGCAGTGTGTTGTACGCATGGGCGCCGCGCGTGCCTCCGCGCTGCAGTGCGGGGTGGAGCGCGAGGAGGAGGGGCGGGTGCAGTGCTTTCCTTAGAAGAAGTGTTGGCGGAGGGCGCAGCACCCCCCGCCAGACCTCCCACCTTCACCAAACAGCAGCAGAGGGCGCTGCAGGACGCCATGTACTGCGCTGCCGAGACTGACCATTTGGGTATGTTTCAGTCTATTATTAATAACATAACATAAACTCACGCCTGTATTCCCCGAAGGGGTAGGCAGAGGTGCTAGCACGCACATTTCGCCAGTTTATGTTCAGGTCCCAATGTAATAGGTGGCGAGCCTATTGCCATTAACCGAGCACTTATAAACCTGCGATAAATGAGATAATATTATCAATAATATGACAATAACAGGTAGGTATTCAGGGGAAGATGGGACGCTTCATTGTCAGAGGAACTAATTACCTGAAAAAGGAAGCTGGGTTAGACTTAATGCCGTACTTTTTTCAGCACAAATTGGTGACTAATTTGATGTAGTATGAATTACGGTGTAAAAGAGCCGCCTCACTGCACTGAGGCTCTGACTTCATCAGCTAATAGCATCATCGCGATTATTGGGGCTTTTACCTCGAAGCCCAGGGTCCAGGGATATAAATTTGATCCGTCGTTAACTGATATGGAATTACTATATTCTATGCAGAATAATCGATTCTTGACTGTTCTTGCCCAGACATCACACTGGAATTACACGCGCTGGGTGTGCCGTGGTCGCTGCACGCGTGGACGCTGTCACTCGCTGCAGCAGCCGACGCTGCGCTAGATGACGTCATCGATCAGTTATTGCAAGACTTTCTACAGGTAACGCACTTATTTTGATGCTGAGAGGCATCCTTGGAGCACCTCTGCTGGTCTCTCTTGCACCCTTTATGATACTCTCTGACTAAGCCAGGAAGTACACATGTAAGCGTAGGCGTAAGTATACATACCTTTACAAGTAAAGGTGTATATACGTATTGAATTCCTCGGCCGTGTGTACATCTTGGAACGGTCATGTCTTAACAAATGTATGGAGCCACAGACTTTCCTCTCAACTTTGGACTAAAATGACTGTCGCCCGTCAAGGCCCCACATAAGTCTAGTCTAGTCAAAATAAACTTTTTGTCGGTTTTTTCCAGGTGTGCCCGTCTGACGACAGCCACTACAGTAAACAGTTCATTTACGAGTGTCTCCCCCTGCTGTTTAACATATTACGGTACAGCAAGGTAACGTATTGTCCCCTGTCATACTGGCCGTAACAGTCTACTGGCCTAAACAATACTAGAACTTTATTTGGTATGGCTAACGCATGCCGTTAATATTTATAAAAAGCTTTATAGAAAAAAACCAAGGTCTTAATGGGGTGTGAAAGAATATCTAACAGGATTTTTGACTTAACTGAAAAAACGGAAATATTGAGATAGGTAATGCATTTGGCATTAGCATGTCCCAGTGAATAATATACCTAACCTTTAGTCTCAGTTGCTAATCCGGTTGAAGTTTGGTGAACGAGCTAAAGAGGTAAGAGTATAAAAGGCTGTACAAAGGTGGAACAATTGGGCGGTGGACTAACTTAGATGATATATCCAAAATCACACTGAGTCGAAAGGTCCTGAAGCTTCCACGGGTTTTCCACTTTTAAACTGTTGAGAGCCCCAGGACCTTCAATTTCCCTATATCATAAACTTATTATAAACTAACGTATTACTACAATACTAAGTTTATGCCCTGTATGCATCTAGTATGAATGGCCTAATTTACATGGCGACTGCTAGCCATCAGGTAGATTAAAGTAGTAAGTCAAACTCATCCATGCCGGGGCCTGGCCTGGTTGTAATTTTGGCAAATAACACTTAAAACTCACAATATGGCCAGGCCATCCTTAGATATATCTACCACTATCAGTATCTAAATATCTTTGAATATTTACTATATTTACATTTCACTAATACTTTTTTACACAAGTACTAATAAAAATCTGCCTGTAATGTATTCAATAAAAATATTCATTTTATTGTAAAGAGTCGTGCACTGTGTACTTTGAAAAGAGCTTTCTTCCGTTGATAATATGATTATAAAAGAACCTCTTTGCCATTTTCTCTAATAATTTCAGTTTGGGTGTACATAAAAGTTTTTAGGTACATGGTTGATTGCGGTGTTGGTAAGATTCTTGGATTACGGTGACCACCTTCCATAAGTAAGCCTACCATGAAGTGTACATTCGAAGCTGCGGATTGTTGCTGACATTTATTCCGCAATCGAGCCCGAGTGACGACGAGATTATTTCAATCAGCCGAAGTTTCGAATATACGTTTCATGGTAGCCCTCCAAATGTACTGTAACGTTGGGGCCTGTACAGAAGGAAGGCACGGTGTTGCTGCTGGCGGACATCCTGTGCGCGTGCTACGGGCGCGAGCGGGTACCGGGCGTGGCGCAACCGCCACCGCCGCAGGCGCCGCCACCTGCGCGAGTCGACCCCTCCTACGTTAACAACCCCTCGCTGGCTGACGTCACGTTCAGGTCAGAGAACCTTTTTTAAATAGAGAACGGTTTGAAGACTGTTGTTGATTGACATACTCTGCGTATTTTTCGAACGTCTTCAAACAATTCAAAGCATACAGCGTCGAGCAACAGCCTTGGCGGAGGTTGCCATTGGTCGATCTCCAGTGACGTCACCCAATCCGACCAATGGCAATAACTATCAAGACTATCGCAGCGCTGTACTTGATGTTAAACAATTGTCTGCAGATTCGAAAAAATTGATATTTAAAATTCATTTTTTTTGTACCAGGGTTGAAGGAAGGTTGTTCTACGGCCACAAGATAGTTTTAGTATCCGAATCGCCTCGGTTACGAGCCATGCTGGCGCCACCCAGGTCTTCTAACGAAGCCCTGCCACCTGCGAATGCTACGCCACCACTTGTGCAAATTAACGATATTCGATATCATATATTTGAGGTAAGGTACACTGATGTATAATTCTGTTGCTTCGATCAGGTGACAATATAAAGCAGTTTCGTGCACATTTAAAAAAAAAGTAGGAGGAAGAAAAGGCGATCCAAGTAATGTTATCCTATACTGGAAAAAAGTACATCTGAGCTCAGAGCCTCGTACCGAATAATATTATCCGCCATGCTAGGCACCTCGCACCTCTATTGTGAATTAAAACTTTATTTTACTAAAACCACTTCGAAAGATCGGACGTGACCCACAAGTGTGATAAGTCCGTGGTACATATACATAATGTTATCTATCTCTGCTACAGCAAGTGATGAAGTACTTATATTCCGGTGGCTGCACGGGGCTGGATATCCCCGAGAGTGATGTGCTGGAAGTGCTTGCAGCAGCATCCTTCTTCCAGCTACTGCCACTGCAGAGGCACTGCGAGGCGCGAGCGGCCAAGTCTGTAGATCTACATAACCTGGTCTCAGTGTACATTCATGCTAAGGTAATTATCCCTTTTTTACTTCTACCCTACTTAATTCCTTCACACAACCCATCTTTAGAGGCACTGACAGAAGCAAGAGTGAAATAATGGAGGATAGAAGAAAAGAAAGGTCGGTCCCACGATATAGGTGAGCAAATTGTCATCAACCGGACACTTTATCATGGACTGCCGACAGTTGTGTTTACCTACTACTAAACTCACGAAAGACCCTTGTATACCGGCCCCCAGGCAGCCCAGAAGATCTTGGTGGTAACCCTATACCTTTTTTTTTTTTTTTTCCGTGCGGAAATCCCCTCGGATACCCCCCTGCCGGAGCCGGAAGGGGAGGTTATGTCGGACTCGGAAACCCTATACCTACACCAAGGAGATCATCCACATATATAGATAGTCTATTTAATTGTTTTATAAACTAGCTTATTAATTGTTTTCGCAGGTTTACGGTGCTACTCAACTATTGGAATATTGCCAAGGTTTCTTACTTCAGAACATGGTGGCTCTGCTGACGTACGACGATTCCGTTAAGCGATTGCTGTTCGGAAAGCGGCTCCCCGGCCATAATGTATTAGGTGCTCTCTTAGTGACGTTACAAAAAAGAATCGAAGCGAGGAAATGCCAAACTAAAAATAGGTAACACTGATATTGCTTAACAGCCGAAATTGATAACATTCGATATTCAAAATCAAAAGGTTAGGCTACAGCCTACAGCTATGGTGTTTGTTTGTTTTTCATATCGTTCAATTACTCTAGGTAGTTCACTTCTAGACATGCCTCTTTCAATGTGCACACAAACACTCTGTCAGCTGCCTTCTGCGTCCATGCAAACCCAGCTGTTCAGTTTCTGGGCGTGCTATGGCCCCTCTCAAGACAGAATCGAACACTGGAGAGCACAGAGTCCACTACCAACCCCTTTCGTCCCGCTTTCGGAGGTACTCCCGCCTGGACATGATCTGCCCTGGACCAGATGGAAGTCACTAAACAGACTCCGGACTCGAGTTGGCCGAAGCAAGGAATGCCGGGCCAGATGGGGGTTCTCGGAGGGGGCGGAGCTACGACGTGAATGTGGAGTTACTCCACTGACAATGGCCCATCTGTTGACATGTGCTAAATGCCCATGCACATGTACACCGCAGGACCTTATGTGCGCCTCCGATAACGCCATACAGGTGGCAGCACACTGGGAGAAGATAATTTGAGGGCCGAGGCGCCATCGCCACGATAAAAGAAAGAAAGTTGAGATCGTCCGTCAGGTTAGCTGGATAACTCCACTAGTTCGCTCCGATACACTGGTACATGACCAGGTCATGTCGTCAGGGCGATCGAAATAATGTTAACATCTTCTATCTCAAACCTTATAGTTGAAATATTTGGAATACGATTTTTATTAATTTCTACCGTGACTGTAATGAAACTGAAAAAAAATAAACAGTTTTGCAATATTTACATCTAGCATTGAATAAGGATTATAAAATAGTATAATTTAAGGACTACAAGCTCGTTGTTAATAATACAAAAATTGAGTTAAGCTGTTTTGCATTTGTGGATAAAAAATGAATGACGTTAGGTATCTTTTCTCTTTTATCCATTAACGCAGAGGCCGATTGGCTCTAGTTCTTTTTTTCATACTGAAAATCTTTAACTAATTAAGTATAATATCTATTATATACTGTACCTATGTACTAAATTAACATTATTTCAATAGATAAAATAACGAGTACAATAATTGATATAAAAATATTTTATGTCATTGAATATACCTACTTATCTTGTCTTCACTGAGTATGTGCCTAAATTTACAGATATTCTCATTTATAATGTAATTTGTGACTGGAAAGTATTATATCTTTGTAATAATTGTAATGTAATTATTGTTGAAATAAAACTTTATGTTGTATGATGTTGGTTTTTCTCATATATGTCACCTGCCTTTATTGCGTCATCCATTACACTCGCATCTATAAGTAGGTACCTATATCCCCGACCACGCGACGCCGCGGTGACGGTGACGGGCGACGGTTTACGAAGAGGTACCTACCCATATTTCTCCAAGACTCTAGTGCTATGTAATAGGAATGAAATGCACACACAATTGGCGCCCAACGTGGGGCCAATTCTTTTTTCTTTTCATTCAAAAGGGAAACAAGGTTGCATAGCACGCTTACACTTTAGATCTCACGTTACTATATATACTTCTCAAGAAAAAACGTTGCGCCAGAGCCTCTTCTGTCAATTAGTATTTAAGTGATTAAATACCTACTGGTTTCTTTCTTTTTATTTTGGAAAGAATAATAAAACTGATTTTAATGTCCCAATATTTCAACCATTGATCAGTAATCCTACAGACTACCGATTGTGGGGCCTGCCCCATGAAATAGATAGAGATTTGTAATTTTAATATCAATTGGGCCAGCAGTCACAGATTAAGTACCTACTTCAAACCTGTTTACCTGAAGGTGCAATCTACAGTTAACTATAGGTAGGTATGTTATTGGGAACGGCAATATTATGACATGCTCCATTTCATAGGAAGCATCTGATGTGTGTAACGGCACTAAAACGTTATCGTTGCTGATTACGGAAATAAAAAACGTCTCCGTATAGGTCTGTACATGTTTTTTATCGTGATGCTAAAACGTGCCAATGTGGGAACTAGTAAGTGACTGGTAGGCAATAGGTAGGCTTCGTTAAATGAAATAGATAGGTAAATACAAGGTTGATTTTAATTCACTATTATAACTTTACTCTATAAACAAACTTATTACTTTACACTTTAACTTATTATTATCTCAGTACAGAACTACAAACAGACTTATTGTGATATAATGTACTTGGACGCGGACTTTAAAATAATCTTAATACTGGAAAACGTAATATTAGGACTGCGTGTGCGACAACGAGCGAGCGTGGATTCGCCTTCAGAGACCGTGGCTGACTGGTCGTACGAGCAGTGGCCGGCGGCGGCGTCCGCGCCTTCGGCCGCCCAGCACTGCGCATGCGTGTTGCGCATGCGCGTTGCGCGGCCTCCTACTCGTACGACTCGCTTGTTGCGCGATTAATAAAACTACCTAACGTTTAAGTAGGCACCGCAGGCGCCACATCACCCCCCCCTTGAGCCCGGGCTACGGGCGATAATAAGGGCCATAATGGTCAGGGAAGCGTACCGTACGGCCACACGGTTTTCTGCATTGGGTTGCTTGGTCCCCGAACCTATAGTGGTACCAGCAAACCGGAAACTGGCGATAATTTAACTCCGACCGCGTGGTAGGTGCTCGGTCTCGTGAGAGGCTTCCGTTCCGGTTACGAGCGTGGTCACCGCCTCTATCACGAGACATCCTGTTTACGTTAGCGGCTAGGGCCTGTACCTGCTTAGTTAGCTCTGAAATTTGCACCGCCATTGGATCCGAGCTGCTATTTGAAGGTGAGGTACTCACAGCTGATGTGTACGCTACTTGCGGCCCTGCTACGTCATGAATGGCGTCCGCAAGCTCTGCCAACTCGGCTAGGCTGGCATTTTTTTGCGATGCGACGATGGCTTGGGTACTGCGGGGCAGGCGTGTGGTCCAAATAGTGCGTAGGAATTCCTCCGGGACGCCTGGCCCTGCCAGGTTAAGCAGATGGCGGTGAAATTGTGAGGGCTTTCGGTCGCCAAGCTCCTCGTGCGTCAGCAGTTGTTTAATTTTGTTCTCACGCGATGCAGACAATCGCCCGATTAACTCCGCTTTGAGCCTCTCATATTTATTTGTTGGGGGAGGGTTAGCGATGATGTCCTCCACTTCGGCCGCGTACTGGGTGTCTAAGTTTCCAACTACGTAGTAGTACTTCGTGTCGTCCGTTTTGATTGTGGCTATAGCAAATTGAGCCTCCATCTGTGCGAACCAAAGCGCAGGTTTTTCAGCGTAGAACGGTGGTACGCGAACGCCGACGCGAAAGGACTCGTGCGGTCCCTCCGTCTTACTGCCACCTACACTAGCTCCCGTTTTCATTTTTTTAACTGACTTGTCTTCCGATTCCATCTCGTTGGTTTTGATCGTCGGGGGTCACCACTGTGGGAACTAGTAAGTGACTGGTAGGCAATAGGTAGGCTTCGTTAAATGAAATAGATAGGTAAATACAAGGTTGATTTTAATTCACTATTATAACTTTACTCTATAAACAAACTTATTACTTTACACTTTAACTTATTATTATCTCAGTACAGAACTACAAACAGACTTATTGTGATATAATGTACTTGGACGCGGACTTTAAAATAATCTTAATACTGGAAAACGTAATATTAGGACTGCGTGTGCGACAACGAGCGAGCGTGGATTCGCCTTCAGAGACCGTGGCTGACTGGTCGTACGAGCAGTGGCCGGCGGCGGCGTCCGCGCCTTCGGCCGCCCAGCACTGCGCATGCGTGTTGCGCATGCGCGTTGCGCGGCCTCCTACTCGTACGACTCGCTTGTTGCGCGATTAATAAAACTACCTAACGTTTAAGTAGGCACCGCAGGCGCCACATCACCCCCCCCTTGAGCCCGGGCTACGGGCGATAATAAGGGCCATAATGGTCAGGGAAGCGTACCGTACGGCCTGATCGCGTTCTTCTAACGCCGCTGGGATCCTCAGCTTCAGGTGTAGAATTGGTGACGTGTGAACGGTAGAGTGGTGTAGATGTGCTATTTTGTGTTGTCTGAGTACGAGTGTTATTGTCTAGTGTAGTCTGGTTAGTATGCGAGTCACGGAGTATGTAGGCCGGCTTAAGTCTGTCTATTGATACTGTGACTGTTTTATCCCTTAGGAGGAGTTTGAAAGTTTTCTCCCCCCGTTCGAGGACCTTATGTGGTCCGGTGTAAGACGGTTTGAATGACCCGCATGACGCGTTATCCCTTAAGAACACGTGAGATGCCGTCGCGAGGTCCTTAAATATAAATATGGCGCGGTTACAGTGACGCGATGCTTGTGATGGTTGCAAGTTCCTTGCGATCATGCGTAACCTATCCACAAACTCTGTTATGTCCGTAGTGTCATGTGGTTCGGGTTGTAAGAAATCCCCTGGTAGTCTCAATGTCTGACCGTATACTACTTCTGCAGCTGTCGCCTGAATGTCGTCTTTGTAGGCATTGCGTATACCCAGGAGTACCAGTGGGAGAGCATCCACCCAACTGTCGTTCCCGTGACAAGTTATAGCTGCCTTTAGCTGCCTGTGGAACCTTTCGATCATGCCGTTTGCTGCGGGATGGTATGCGGTAGTTTTTCTGTGTTCGAAGCCGGCTATCTCGGACAACTTTTTGAAGAGCGCAGACTCGAATTGCCCCCCACGATCTGTCACAATTTGTGTAGGACAACCGAAACGCGCAATCCATCCATATAGGAGGGCTCTTGCTACCGTTTCAGCCATGATGTCCTTAATAGGTATTGCCTCTGGCCATCGCGTGAAACGATCGATAGCGGTTAGACAATACCGATATCCTTGGGACAACGGAAGGGGGCCGATTAGGTCAATGTGGATGTGCATAAACCGAGAGCGTGGCAGTTTATATGTACTCAGAGGTGCTGAGACGTGCCGTGTTATTTTGGACTGTTGACACGCTATGCAATTTTTCGCCCATTCTCTGCAGTCTTTCCTCATTTCAGGCCAGACGTACCGCTCAGCAACGAGCTTGGCACTAGCGTTCGCCCCAGGATGGCTGAGCGAATGCAGGCTATCGAAGACTTGTCGTCGAAATGTTCTCGTGACATATGGTCTCGGTGTCTTGCCGCTCTCATCGCAGTACAATTCAGACCTCGATCCCGGCAGTAGAATTTTTTTTAGGTGCAGTGAGGTACTACCGTCCAGCAACTGTTTGAGTTCCAGGTCGGTACTCTGCGAGTTTGCTAACTCGTTCAAGTTGACAGGCTGGACGATCTCCTCAATTCGGGACAAGGCGTCAGCTACGATGTTGTCCTTGCCTGAAATATGCCTGATGTCCGTGGTAAACTGTGAGATGAAATCCAGATGTCTGAATTGTCTTGGTGAGCAATTTTCCTTACGCGTGTGGTACGCGTAACAGAGGGGTTTGTGATCTGTGTAAATTACAAACTCTCTAGCTTCGACCATATGCCTGAAATACTTGATAGCTTCATATACTGCCAGTAATTCTCGATCGTACGGCGAGTATTTCTGTTGTGCAGGGCTCAGCTTGCGCGAGAAAAAAGCTAAGGGCTCCCAAGCATCACTCTTCAGTTGCTGCAGAACTGCCCCTAATGCGGTATCTGAGGCGTCCGTCACAATGGCGAGTTTAGCATCTATGTCCGGGTGTGCCAACATAGTAGCCTGGCAGAGACCGCGCTTGCAAGCCTCGAACGCTTCAGTCTCTTTGGGTGTAAAGCTCACGGGGTGAGAACCTTTCACAGACCCCGCTAGGAGCGCGTTAAGAGAGGCTTGGTGATCTGCGGCACCTGGGATGAAACGCCTGTAAAAGTTTATCATCCCTAGGAACCTCCTGAGTTCACGAACGTTTTTCGGTGGTGTAAAGTTAGCGATAGCGTCAACCTTTTCTGGTAATGGTTTGGTACCTTTTGCAGAGATGCTGTATCCTAAAAACGTTACCTCTGACGCTCCAAACACGCATTTGGATGGGTTAATTACCATCCCATACGTTTGCAACCTAGTAAACACCTCGCGTAGATGATCTTCGTGTATTTTTTTATTTGGGGAGAAAACTAAAAAATCGTCTAAGTACCCATAGCAAAAATCTAGTCCCCTCAACATCTCGTCTACAAAACGCTGAAACGTCGCCCCCGCGTTCCGCATCCCAAACCCCATGTACGGAAACGAATACAGGCCGAAGGGGGTGGTGATAGCGGTCTTAGGAACATCATCAGGATTGACAGCAATCTGGTTATAAGCGCGAACTAGGTCAATAGTTGAGAACACCTGGCAACCGGCGAGATTGTGTGCAAAGTCATGAATGTGACGTATAGGGTAGCTATCGGGGATCGTTCTCGCGTTCAGCATTCGATAATCCCCGCAAGGTCGCCAACCATTATCTTTCTTGGGTACCAGGTGTAAGGGGGACGCCCAAGGTGAATCGGAAGGTATCGCTATACCGTTTGCAAGCATAGTTTCAAACTCCGCCTTAGCGATTTTTAATTTGTCTGGTGCCAACCGTCGCGGTGTACACGATACGGGTGGCCCAGGTGTAGTGCGTATATAGTGTCTAGTGTTGTGTGTAGGTGTCTTATGAATACCCGACGGGCGTGTAATGTCAGGATACTCGCGCAGTATATCATGATATGTAGAATCACCAATCCTTACCTTAACTGAAGAGACGATGTCAGAAGAAAGGGCAGGCGAAGCCGGAGTCGCGAGCGATGTACCGCCATCAATAAGGCGTTGACCTCGTACGTCCACGATTAAGTTATACCACGATAAAAAATCCACCCCTATTATCGCCTTTGTTACATCAGCAACGATAAACCTCCACTTAAAGTCTCTGCGTAAACCTATGTTTAATTTTAAATGTACATACCCGTAGGTATTTATAACACTGCCATTAGCCGCACACAACTCGTAATCACTTTTACTGTTATTGAATTTCACGAGCGATTTAGGAAAAACACATACGTCACTTCCGGTGTCTACGAGGAATCTGGTTCTAGTCTCCCGATCCGTCACGAACAGGCGACCCGTTGCCCGACAGTCATTGGTCGCCATCACTGACTGCCGGTCGCTTTTCCCGAGAAGTCACACGGTTTTCTGCATTGGGTTGCTTGGTCCCCGAACCTATAGTGGTACCAGCAAACCGGAAACTGGCGATAATTTAACTCCGACCGCGTGGTAGGTGCTCGGTCTCGTGAGAGGCTTCCGTTCCGGTTACGAGCGTGGTCACCGCCTCTATCACGAGACATCCTGTTTACGTTAGCGGCTAGGGCCTGTACCTGCTTAGTTAGCTCTGAAATTTGCACCGCCATTGGATCCGAGCTGCTATTTGAAGGTGAGGTACTCACAGCTGATGTGTACGCTACTTGCGGCCCTGCTACGTCATGAATGGCGTCCGCAAGCTCTGCCAACTCGGCTAGGCTGGCATTTTTTTGCGATGCGACGATGGCTTGGGTACTGCGGGGCAGGCGTGTGGTCCAAATAGTGCGTAGGAATTCCTCCGGGACGCCTGGCCCTGCCAGGTTAAGCAGATGGCGGTGAAATTGTGAGGGCTTTCGGTCGCCAAGCTCCTCGTGCGTCAGCAGTTGTTTAATTTTGTTCTCACGCGATGCAGACAATCGCCCGATTAACTCCGCTTTGAGCCTCTCATATTTATTTGTTGGGGGAGGGTTAGCGATGATGTCCTCCACTTCGGCCGCGTACTGGGTGTCTAAGTTTCCAACTACGTAGTAGTACTTCGTGTCGTCCGTTTTGATTGTGGCTATAGCAAATTGAGCCTCCATCTGTGCGAACCAAAGCGCAGGTTTTTCAGCGTAGAACGGTGGTACGCGAACGCCGACGCGAAAGGACTCGTGCGGTCCCTCCGTCTTACTGCCACCTACACTAGCTCCCGTTTTCATTTTTTTAACTGACTTGTCTTCCGATTCCATCTCGTTGGTTTTGATCGTCGGGGGTCACCACTGTGGGAACTAGTAAGTGACTGGTAGGCAATAGGTAGGCTTCGTTAAATGAAATAGATAGGTAAATACAAGGTTGATTTTAATTCACTATTATAACTTTACTCTATAAACAAACTTATTACTTTACACTTTAACTTATTATTATCTCAGTACAGAACTACAAACAGACTTATTGTGATATAATGTACTTGGACGCGGACTTTAAAATAATCTTAATACTGGAAAACGTAATATTAGGACTGCGTGTGCGACAACGAGCGAGCGTGGATTCGCCTTCAGAGACCGTGGCTGACTGGTCGTACGAGCAGTGGCCGGCGGCGGCGTCCGCGCCTTCGGCCGCCCAGCACTGCGCATGCGTGTTGCGCATGCGCGTTGCGCGGCCTCCTACTCGTACGACTCGCTTGTTGCGCGATTAATAAAACTACCTAACGTTTAAGTAGGCACCGCAGGCGCCACACCAATACCGTTCATAATTTGAAACCGCTCATTAAAGAACGGGATTCAAAATCTTACGCGGGTGGAGTCACTGGCAACAGCTATATATGTATAAATAAATGAAGTTGGATTCGTGATCGTATTTACCTACTTTTATTCTGACAAACGCGACGAGCGAGAGGGTTACTGTTACACCTAAATACCTACACCCAAAGAAGGGATGGGAAAGTGCTTATCCTGTACTCTGGATTCACCCATACACGTGACAATTTTAATATTTAAAGATCCTTAAAATTACCGCCGCCGCCGCGCCGATGGTATTTAAGAGGGAGAATTTATTTTGCATGCGAGGGCAACAGCACGATGTTTACAATATAAATTCGACTGTACTGTAACGACAAATCGTGTCGTTGTCAATACAAGACATTTTATAAAATAGCTCATGGCTTGAGGTGGATTTATTTATTTTTATTATCGTTGGCAGCATTGTAGAAAACATTATGGTGTACGCGTGGCTAGATGACAGCTCCGTGTCAAGTAATAAACTTCAGTCATTTAAAAAGTGACATATAGTCTATGGTAATTGACGGACCGGTGGTGTGATGTGAATGTGACTTGCTCTGCGTTTTGCGAATTTATCTTGTGAAAATAGTAAATGGTGATATTTTATTGAATAGTGTAATGTCGTGACAGTGATATACAATGCAGTTCTACAAGGAGAGAATACTCAATGCTGCACAGTTAAAAAGACTTAGTGAACACAAATATTCTTGTACGAGTGCCAGTATATTGGATGCATGGCTACAACCGTGGTGGTGCTGGCTCGTGTCTAAAACGCCACTATGGCTCGCACCGAATCTCATCACAATATTAGGTTTAATAGTAAATATATTCACCACACTTATTTTAGTTTGGTAAGTACATGAAGGTTATAATTACTGAAAACTGTGTCATAGATCTCGACGAACCATAACGACTTTCGATTTCTCCGCCTTGACTTTCTAACTGGCGGAGCAAAAGATAATGGGTTTATAGTGTAATTAAAATTCAGAACATGAAATATTCTCATGTTTACAAATTTCTGATTGAAAGATTATAGCATGCGATTGGTTGAACTTGTGTCGCGCCACAGTCGGTGTAGATAAGATAGCTAATGTGTCATTCCTCTGTCTCATCTCAAGAGCTACTGTACATTGATAGCTAGCATTATCCTAGCTATCAAATCTACAGTAGCTAGAATTTACTCTAGGCTACTCAGATATTCTGCTATTAATCCCACAATAAATGCCACTAAAGTATTTTCTTACTTTCTTGTTATTAAATAATATTTCTGTAATATCCATTCCTATAAGAAGAAAAAGATACACAGTTGAAATATCCCCTTAGCAAGTCATATAGTTATCTCTGTAATTTGTTTGTAAGTAATGATTCTACCAATTACTAAAACTACTAATAGTTAGGTCAGTGATAGTACATAAAAAAAAACACTCTTTGGCGGTAAACCAAAATTTTTGGTCACAGTATGATGAGTCATTGTGGGGTGTCCCGATTAAATCTATGTCAAGTAGCACTCATTCAGCTTGTGACAGTACTTGGTTCCTTGCCTACCCTCTATTACTTGATACTCTTTTATTTACTCCCACTTCGCTGCCCCCATTAGCTTAGCTCTGTTAGATTAGCTTTGAATATAATATAAGAAGTATTTATACTGTTTGTTAAGGGCACTTAGAGTTGATTAGAATTAATGAGGTGGAAACTGGCAGCCAAAATCAGGAGTAAAATTGGCAACCTAATTGTATAGCAGCAAAATTGGGATCTGAAATAGGCAGTTATACAGTTTACTTATCAATTTCAGCTTCCCGATTTTGGCCGCTATACAATTGGGTATGCTTGTTATGTTTTTTTACTTTGGGTATGTTACTTTTTACTAAACATCAAAAAAATAAGTTATAAGGTACTTAACTTGTATGAAAAAAGTTTTAGTCATGTCACAAAATTTAATAGTCAATTCTGTTACTATTACTTACCTATAGGTTGGGTGGATGATTAAAAATAAATAAAAACTGTTAAATAAGAGCCAACTCAATTTTTACCGCTCTTTTACCATTCTTAATTTAATATGCTTGATTAGAATTTAACTATAGGATAATATCCAATTAAGTGGTCAATTTTGGGTTCCAATTTTTGCTGCTATACAATTTGGTTGCTAGTTTTGCTTCCAATCTCGGCTGCTACAATTTTGGCTACCAGCTTCAGCCTCATTCAGGATTAGTATCTTCACATTTACAGACCAATCACATCACACGAATAGTATGTTGATAGTAAAACACTTGCTGGGATATTTACCATGTTTTTTTAAGTTTTTAAGGATCCAATATTTCGGTGATCTTACAAGCGCCATGATCACGGATGCAAATAGTATGTTGATTTAAAACCAAGTCTAGTAGTCAATTTATTCCTGGAAAATTAGGTTGTGCTGGAAATTTGTGTATGCACAGTGTATGAGGCCTCAGGTTCAATACCCAGGTCAGGCAAAAAGTCTTTTTACTGTCACTGGTTAGTAATTCTCTAGAGCAGCTCAATGAACAGGAAATTGACCGGATAGGAGTAGCTTTTTTTCTTTTTTTTTCCGCGCGGATAGTCCCCTCGGATACCCCAGGTTATGTCGGACTCGAACCGACTAAAACCGCACGCCGACTGTGGGTCGCGGTGCTAGGCCGGTGGTGACGTTGTCATCGACATATCCCTCGCACCCCAGAGATATCAGGACTGCTATTTAATTCATGTTGTTTATGTATACCATACATGTATATTTTATTATTTGACAACTAACTGTGCCCATGGCTTTGCCTGCCATCAGCCTGAAACTAGCAGCCAAAATTGTAGGAGCCTAAATCGGTAGCCAAGATTAGCAACAAAATTATAACAGCCAAATGCATATTCCCATTACAAGAAGGTCTCAGACAATTTGCACAAGTTTCACCATCATCATTTTCATATTGCTACTACTTGTATGGATTTTGGCTGATAGTTTCAGCTGTGTGCATGGAATTCTGACCCCATTACCGTGACCCATTTACCATTTTTTTTTTCTTTATTTAAGGACTTTATACAATAAGTATATGTCGCCCTGCTAGTACATATTGTATTATCTTTATAAAACAAGTATTAAAAACTAAAACATTAAGTAGGTACTATAGAAAGCATTCTATATAAATAGAATGCTTTCTCCGAATTAGGAGTGGTCAGTATTCTGTGGAAGGCACCTAAGTCTGACTTATTCACCTCTAAGTCTACCATCAGTCGGTCTCTTCGAGTCTGGTAGCGTGCGCATTCCATGAGGATGTGTTGTACGTCGTCCATTACTCCACAAGTTTCGCAATTTGGAGAGGTTGTTATATGCATTAAATATCTAAATTTATTTGATAAAACATGATCACTTCTAATTCTATGTGCTATGACTATATATTTCCTAGGTAACTTATTATTAACAAACCAGGGAATCGGAGGAGGTTGATATTGTATGGTCTTATACCATATGCCCTTCTCTAGAAATATTTGATTAAAATATTCTTTCCACATGTTACCCATTTACCATGAAATTACAAATAACTTAAGAAATATGCAAAAACTAACTTCCCAATTGGTCAAGCCGTTCTCGATTTTCGCACTTAGCATCATCATTTTTCCATTTTTATATAATAACTGGATTAAGGTTATTCTTTTCCATTAATGCAATGTTCTGTCAAAGGCCTTGTATGAATACATAATGTAACGTCGCGTTTGTGAATCTCGTTACATCGGTGGTCTTTAACGGCTTTTAGTCGAAATTTCCCTAATATCCGAACATTGGAGGCGACTGGCAACACTGCGTTGGCCGGCACGTCACCTTTCTCTCTTGACGTTCGACAAAGATGTCGATTTTTTAATAAAAATTTATGAATCGTCATCCATTGTAATGGATTAAAGTTATTCTTGTCCGGATGACATCATAAAATGTCCCCGCTATGATGGTAATGTGGAATTGATCCATATTTCTGGTGAGTTGACATTTTCTCAAAAGATTCATTTCGACGTATTTTTTTTTCTGATTGAAAAATAATATTTTAAATTCTGTTGTTTCAGTATTTGTTTCAAAAATACCATGATTTATCGTGTGTTTGGCATTTAACCAACTAATTATGGCGGTAAGTCACACGTTTTTCTCAAAAATTAGGACTTCGAGTATTCTCATAGGAATTGTTCTAATAACCTAAAATTTTATTTCAGGTCTCTATTGGAGCCGCCTTTTCTTTTTCCTTTTTCTTTGTTTAACTTTAACTTTTGGCCTTTCTTGGAACTTGCCTCTGATGGTTTGAAGGATTTTTCAACCATACGAACGAGCATGTGCAATATCTTGGAATAATGGCTTGTGGAGCGGAATGTTAAGCTTCGCTGGTTGAGGTGAACCTTCACACACTCGCCGAGGGATGCCGTGAGCTTTCGTTTACTTTTAATTAAAATTTAAATTTAAAAACCTTAAAAAATTGCATTGGTGACAAGATTAATATGTCATGTAGTTCTTAAATTTTAATCTACTAGCATAAAATCCTTACTATAATAAGCACACTGGAGCGCTAGAGAATAAAACCTTAAACCTCAGAGCGGTGGTTTTATTTAGCTTACCTCCGGCAGATTAAAAGTCTTCAACCTACTTGATTGACTATCTTAGGCATGTGCTTCTCCAAGGCGCCCGAATCTTTAAGGTAATGTACCTATCTATTTTGTTAATTTACAGGAGAACACACTTGTTAACTTTATCTCAAACAACAAAACACACATGTGTATATATTTTTTATTATTACAATAACTAAAGGCATGTATTGATTATTCATTTTAATAGAGTTGAACTTTATAAATAAAACCAGCTGTTGTTCATAGTAATGTCTGCATTAAATACTGATTCTATTACCATAGGAATATAAAATTATTCTGGGGATGTTGCCTATGTTATTTTCCAAACCATAATTTCTTGTGTGTCCAAACCAAAACCAAAGTGTCCAAATCATAGTTTGAGCTGGATGTGGTACTTGGGTACCACATCTAGCTCAAACTCTAGCTCAGCTTATAAATGTATAAATACTGATAATAGCAAAAATCCCATGTTTTCTTCTGCTTGCAGTCCAGGGTCCTTTAAGCATGTGAAAAAGCATCTGATGAGGCCCCCAAGCTGAGTGCCACCATTGATAACATGGTACAGTCAGTATCAGAAAGATGTTAACAAACAAAGTACTCAAAACTATCATAATTTAATTTTTTGGTACCCTTCCAGTTAACCAATTGTTTTGATATATGGTATGGTACACACCTTTAGTTCGGACTATAATAAAATATAAATCAATAAAACAGTTTGATTTGCTCTTAATACGAAAGTTTTAAGATCATTTTGAGAATTCGTCGTCAAGATATTTATGATGCTGACTATACCATGTTTATAATGGTGACCTTCTTTCCGAGACTTTACCTTTAGCTTACCATCAGGCGAGGTGAAGTCAATAACGTATCCTATACAAAAAAACAGGAAGAATCACTGAATGGAGGATAGTCCATGATTAAGATAGGGAAAATTTAACCAGCTCAGGCGGTATTTGAACCTGTGATCTTTCCTTCAGGGCGAAAGCTCTGGCCACGCTTCTGAGGCTGAGTCTGGGCTGTATATATCTGTGTGATGTTTTTTTTTATCGTGCGATAAATCCCCACGGATACCACCCCCACGGAGCCAGTGGAGGTGGCTATGTCGGACTCGAACCGACTAAAACGCACGCCGTCTTGGGTTCTTGGTTGCCGGAGGTGAGATTGCCAAAAGCATATCTATCTGTCTGATGTTAAACAACCCTATCCCTTAGTCGCCTTGTACGACACCAATTGGGAAGAGATGGGGTGGCCAATATTCTACTCTGCCGGTAACCACGGGGAATAATAAATAAATAAATATTCCACAACATTCTACACAACGCTATCTAGACCCATGGTAAGCTTTTATAGCTTGTGTTATGGAATCTAGAATGCGGATAAACATACTTATATACTTTTTTTTTTGTAAATACATACATATTATACATAGGAACACCCAGACCATTGCAAATAGCCATATTCATGCATACAAATATTTGCACTGAGCGGGAATCGAACCCGCGCCTCCTGCGTGGCAGTCGCATGCACTACCGCCACGCCACAGAGGCTGTCAATGGCTCATGGTCTATGAGCTAGAAAAATAGTACAAAACTATACTATCATCATTGCCTAAAGTAGTGAATCATAATGTTTTTCCTCCATAATTGCTATTATCATAATGATGTGTGTATTGTTAATACCTCATTATGTGCACCTACACAAAACAGATTACTTAAATAGTTGTCATTATCATAATGTTCCCTCAGAGACCAGGGTTCACTACCTCATAACTTTCATCATAGGTATAGCTAGTTTTTGGTTTTTATGGAAGCCAATGAAGCCTCTGCCAGAGTCTCATGTATTAATCATCAATTATACTGACTAGCAAGGGTTGTTGAATTGGGCTCTAAAGTTCTTGGGGACACTAAGTGGCTCCTCTAATACCTAGTGTTTTGTGGACACCTAGTGGCTCCTCTAATATCTAGTGTTTTGGGGACACCCAGTGGCTCCTCTAATATCTAGTGTTTTGGGGACACCCAGTGGCTCCTCTAATATCTTGTGTCTTGGGGACACCTAGTGGCTCCTCTAATATCAAGTGTTTTGGAGACACCCAGTGGCTCCTCTAATATCTAGTGTCTTGGGGACACCTAGTGGCTCCTCTAATATCAAGTGTTTTGGAGACACCCAGTGGCTCCTCTAATATCTAGTGTCTTGGGGACACCTAGTGGCTCCTCTAATATCAAGTGTTTTGGGGACACCTAGTGACTCCATACATCTAAATAAGCTAAATACTAATGAGGTTGTTTTTTAATATGTGAAATCTATAGTAATTTGGGACACATACTATTGCTATTATTACTATTCTCATTAACCCATCAGCTGTATTTATGTGCTTAGAAATGAGTTCATGTTAATGTGATAAGTAATAAGCATTTCACCAGAATAAGAAGGGTTAACTACGTGGGGGTACATAGAGCTTCCAATTCCAGTAGTAATCTCTCCAACATTCCTCAACCCTCTCAACAACAGTTTCTTGTTATCCCTATATCATAATCACAGCCTATGCACACTTCCAATAAGAGGTGCGAACCCCCATGCGAATTAACAAGAAGACTTAGCTGGCAGACAGGCACATGGCCCACCTGATGGAAAGTGTTTACCGTGACCTATGTTCAACACCAGAGGCGTCACACTCGTGCTGCCGACTCAGTAGACACCTTTAAATGCTCTCGAACAACCCCATATTGTAGTCGCTTAGAAAAACCACTGCACGGAGTTCTTTCCCCAGCTTGAGCGTGTGTGGGATGAAGTTCATATCCCATAATGGATATTAATACTGCCAGTGAGGACGCCGTATTACTGGATGGGTAATTTGCTCTTCTGTGTCGGGCTATTTCACCCGTTTCCCCTTGTTATACTTGTTCGTATGGCAACCGGGACCGACGACTTAACGTGCTCTCCGGGGCACAACCAGACCAACGCAAAACTCATATTCATGCATACAAATATTTACATTGAGCGGGGATCGAACCCGCGCCTCCTACGCAGCGGCCGCGTTCACTATCACCACGCCAGAGGCTGTTTATAATGGATGCTAACTGTTGCCCGCGGATCCGCCCGCGTGGATGTCGGTTATCGGTAATAATAGCCTAGTATGTCCTTTCTCATGGTCTAATCTACCCCTATACCAAATTTCATCAAAATCGGTTCAATGGTTTAGACGTGAAAGCGTAACATACAGACAGACAGAGTTACTTTCGCATTTATAATAATAGTATGGATTAAAACGTCTTGAAAATTTTTAGGTATAGTCCCGACGCGCGGCAGGACCCGCCGCGATGGGCGTGCACACTCTGCGCGCTAGGCGTCTTCATCTATCAAAGTTTAGACGCCATAGATGGTAAGCAGGCCCGGAGGACGGGCAGCCAGTCGCCCCTCGGAGAACTGTTCGACCACGGCTGCGACAGCATATCGACAGTCTTCATAGCGCTGGGCGCGTGTATAGCTGTCAAGTTGGGGGAGTACCCGACGTGGATGTTCTTCCAGGTAAGGCATAATTTGCACATTAACTCTAAGTAAGTACTGGCAAATGTTTAGAAAAGAGAGTTTCCTGATTATTCCGAACCTGACCCGAAAACCTGACCCGGTTGCGGGTTAGGTTAGAAACTTGAAAAAACATGTGATATTTGTTCCGAACGTAATCCTATTCCTAACCTGACCTGACATCTCGTTCCTATCAAAACCCGATTTCTGTTACTTTTAACCACTCAAACGTCCGAGCGTGACACCTGTCAACACCTCGTACGTCCGCGCGCGCGGTCGGTGTAAAACCGCGTCGAGCGCCCCATGCCGCTTCTGATTCAAAATGTATTTTGTAGCCTACTATTGCAGTGGCATCAAATTAAAAAATACCAGTATAAAGCTGAATTATTAAGGAATCAAAATGTATCTTAATTAAAATGCAATAATTAATCTGTAGCACTTAAAAAAAATGTTGAACTTAACAATAAGGGTTAAATTTAAGTAAGATACTGGTTTTCACAAGTTTTAACGCTACATTTTATTACTTTCCTTAATGTTTTTTTACCCATTATTAAACTAGATTAAATAACCTTTTTTTTAATACCAATAAGTGATTACTTGGAACGAACAGTGTTGTACATTAAACCAAAATAACCAACACATTCCTGCAGCAATCTGGGGTCGCCCATACCTAAAATCTGAGAAAGAAAATATAAAAACATGAAATTCTTACTCTTCTCGGTATTATTCTTTTGCTTACATTTATTTTAAATATAAATTATGCCCCCTTTCTTCTAAATATAAGAAGAATTTCATTAAAATAGTATAATATATCACAAAACTTTACGAAAAACCGGCACACAAAGACGAAGTTTTCTCATGTCGACTTTATTTACATGTAAAGACAATTTATCAAACTTTGTATTGATAATACTTATAATATTTTGAAACAATGAATCTATACGATTATTTCAATATATAACACTAATATAGTAAGATGTTAAATAAATTATTACTTACATGTTAAATGCAGAGTTTAATAACACCTCGGAGCACTTCACACAACGTTTGTAAAACATTTTTTTTTAATATTGGCCGCCACTTGCACACTGTTTTACCACAACATAGACGCGTTTTTTACTACAGATCCATCTAGTAATCCACTCGTGAACCTTTTAAAACTCTAACAAGCTCGTTTTTCTGTATAGAGTTTACGAGTCAGAGAGGCTGCCATAGTCGCCTTGACGTACAACTCCAAAAAGTTTTAGGCTACTATAGTCGCCCGGACGTTTGAGTGGTTATTAGCCGAAGTGCGGTAATTCCAAGTTTTGTAAGTTAGGTCAGGTTAGAACTGTGACGTCGGGTCTGATTAGGAAGACGTTCGGAACAAATTTCCAAGTTTCTAACCTTAAATTAAAATTTGTCTGTTTTTGCTCCAGTATATACAATCTTATAAAATGCACATAATTATCGCAATTATACAATCTTCTAGAATCGTTGAATGAATGAATGAATTATAGATAATTTAGTTGTGCGAAATACGGTACAATTAGATTGAACATAAGTATTATACTTACAGTTATTACAATAAACAGGTTTGCGGGTATTGTACTAAAGTTGGCTTGCAGTTTGATGCAATTTAGTCAGGTTTTTGTTTTCTGGCGATTTCAATGTTTCCACCAATACATAATGTAATTCAGCAGGCATTAAGGCTTGAAGTCTGAAGTGTCCTTAGCACCCTCTAAATAACTATTTAAGGGCTTATATGACCAATATTTGCATTGGTCTGGTCGTACTTCGGAGAGCACGTTATACCGTCGTCGGTCCCGGTTGCCATACGAACATCTATGGCAGTCGTTACGGGTAGTTGGAGCCCTCAAAAGTTTATCAACAGGTCTAGCTGCAATGCTTCGATATCGGCTTTGGGTTGTAGTAGTTGTATTTTTTTTGTTTGCCCTCTCAGCTCACCTAGCACTCACAGGGGGTTCAACTTAAGATGATCTCATAAATCTATAGATCTCGGCATTTCTAATGTCTTTTCTGTTTATGTTTCATTTCACCAAACAAAAACACCGCAACAAAACCGCAGTCGCACCTAACGACAGTAGATGATGTTCATTATTTTCTTTTTAACTTTTTTATTCGTTTGTCAACTGTGTCTCTAACTACCTAACTAATTTGACTAGAACAGTTTATTCCCTGGTATACAGCTAGATTATAATGTTATGAAACTTATGAAAGACGAAGACGTAACTACTTATTGGACTACCTCTGTGCCGGGGGGGTACAGCGGTCGACTGCTACGCCCGAGGTCGTGTGTTCGATTCCCCCTCAGTACAAATATTTGTACCTACGCATTGTATTTACAAAATGTACATACCTATAAGTTTATCTATATTACAAGCTACACTTCGGCCCGTATTTTAGAATGAACTCAACCTGAATCTCGATTCATTACCCGACTACGGCGAAGCCAAAAGGAGGGTTATGATTTTGACAGGCTATGTATGTATGTATGTATGTATGTTCATTTGTTCCCTCATAGCTCCTCAACTACTTATTAGAAATGGACAAATGAGGTATCGTTACAAGCGGCTTTATCGTCCGATGGTTATAGGCTATATGACGTGTCACTCAATCTTGGGTGGCGCCCTCTAGCGCTCATAAGGTACTGTGTTAAAAAATAAATTTGAGATAAATAAGTCGTGTTTGGTATCAAATGAAAGGGCGTAATAGGCATATTTCAAATATGTATTAACTATTAGCTTTACTTGGTCCCAAAATAATATAAATAAAAAATAAAGTTTAAAACTAAAACCCGACCCTAGTTTGTATCCGGAATGTCTTTATTTCTTACTAGCTTTTTCCTGCGGCGCCGCCCGCGTGAATGTCGGTTATCGCGACCAAATATAGCCTATGTCCTTTCTCAGGGCCTAATCTACCCCTGTGCCAAATTTTATCAAAATCGGTAGGTTAAGCGTGAAAGCGTAACATATAGACAGACAGACAGACAGAGTTTCTTCGCATTTAAAATATTGGTATGGAAGTATGGATTATTTAAATAACATTCAATGACGATTAAATAACAATAATCGTAGCAAAATAACACTGGTTACTTGTATATTATTGTGTAGTCGTTTAGCATATGAGTAAGGTCGCTAGTCGCCGCCGCTCCTAGAAGGAAATAGAATCGGCTGCGGTTGAGTGATCGCGTGTATTAAAGAATAATTAATTTATAATTGACTTAACTGTGTTGTGAACTAACGTTAAGAAACTTAATTCGTTCAATGACTTCTGTATTGAGTACCTGTGATTTTTTTCTAAAGGGAAGCCGGTAGAAAAACCTTAGCTCGATCTTAGCACCATGCGACACAATTGGAAGCCGGCAGGAATTGCTTTAAAGGCCTCGCCACTGATAATACTGCTAGTCTGCTTTTACGGAATAAAAAACTAACCACAGTTTGAAGACCTAAAATGTATGTTTTTTGTGACTGACTGAAGCTCAATGTGTAACAGTTACACATTAACTGTTACTTTACAAACAGAATTGAATGTATAATGACCGACAAAGTTCTTGACAATATACTCTTTACTGTCCTTTCGCGAGAATACTCACCAGAACGATGGATAGAAAGCTAGCTAACACGCTCTTGCTCATTACAAGTGAATGCTCCAGTCATCATCAATTATCAGCACTTATAGATTACTATTGCGTACAGGATCGCGTCATTGTATGGTCAGTTCTTTTGTTGGTCCGTATAGTTCACATGCGCAAATTTTCTGACGTTTATTCAAGATACTTGCCAGGTATTGCTCTATTCATTATATCTTGGACCATAAATGTGGTCAAAACTTGCCTATACACGCAGTACGTACGCGTTTTTTGGGTGTCTTTTGAGCACGGGGTCCTACGGCGGTGTAAGAGCTGAAATTCACCAAGCATAGTATTACAAAACAATCGCGCGCCAGGCTTTTTAAGTATATCTCGCGATTTTGGTGCTAGATATATTACTCGAACAATACTATATTATATCCTTCATAATTTAAGCCGGAAAATACGTTCCAAAACTTAGTATCACTTGGCTTAGCGAATAATTGTTTAGTTAGTTATTATAATTTCATAATAAAAAAGTAAATATGTAAAATTATAATAATTTTTATACTATCTCATACAGAAGTCGTTAGAGAGATTTCCGTATAACGTTTATTACGAAAGGTTATATAAAATGTTAATTTGCCTAGCATGATGGAGCAAAATTTTGTATGACATATGCTATGATCCTGGCGTCTTTATTTTCCATCGGGCAATTTCCCAACATCCTATAGGCCCCGAGGCTTATGGGGCTGTTTTTTTCCCAAGAAATATTACCCTTATATTACCTATCCCCACAAGTTCTTTTTGGATTTTTCGCCTATTGGTTATTACGGAGTGACTGCCGCCTAGCGTCCCCATCCCAGAAGGAAAGCCTCATCTCAGTTCGTACTACATTTACTCTCTTGTCCACTATAAACTTGTGCTATCGGGACTTGTGTAGGGCAACGGACAATCTGTGGCTGTGGCTAATTTATGAGCCGACAAAATCTAGGGTATTTTATGGACCATTGAAGAGTCGATAAGCTATAAGGTAAATTGTATGAAAAAGATTTCATGACGTCATAAAATAAATTTAATTTTTTACCGCTCTTTTACCATTATTAATGTAATAATCGGTTAGATAATTATGAAGAAGGCATCGACAGGTGTATGCCTGCCGGCCCTATCAAGATCTTGAAGGCCTAAACCATAATCACCTGCTAGCCGGCCGTAGGGTATAAAGTCGCATTCCATATACAGCTGTTAACACATCTAAGGCAAACTATTCATTCAATGTTTAGATTCCACATTGTTCGCTTATTACGTGATACCATTACAGGCGGCTCGTCGTCCACAGAGGTCGTGTGTATTCTTCGTTGGGGGGCTGCCAAACTCCCCCCCTCACTGCTTCACAGCTGGAAACTTGCCAGTATATCTGAATCACTATTAGTTTTACCTAAATTTGGCGGGCATTATCTGAAAAGACTTTCTATAGCTCTTATATTTAATTGTTGGCAAACGGTGGCTTATGAACTTGAACTTGCTATGATTGAGGTTCGTCGGTGTAGCCAACTCCAGAAGGAAAATAGGGAAGGAATGAGGAGAATTTATGGGATACAATGGACAACATGTAGCATTCTCTGATATCCATATCCATACTTCCATACTTCCATACTAATATTATAAATGCGAAAGTAACTCTGTCTGTCTGTCTGTCTGTCTGTATGTTACGCTTTCACGTCTTAACCTCGAACCGATTTTGATGAAATTTGGTATGAGGGTAGATTAGACCTTGAGAAAGGACATAGGCTATGTTCGGTCGCGATAACCGACATCCACGCGGGCGGAGCCGCGGGCAAAAGCTAGTAATATTATAAATGCGAAAGTAACTGTGTCTGTCTGTCTGTATGTTACGCTTTCACGCCTAAACCACTGCACTGATTTTGATGAAATTTGGTATAGGGGTAGATTAGACCATGAGAAAGGACATAGGCTATGTTTGGTCGCGATTACCGACATCCACGCGTACGGAGCCGCGGGCAAAAGCTAGTAAAAAATATATGCATCTACATTTATCTAAATTTCCGGCTAATTTCCTTAGTTGGTTGAGTTACATTTTGTACGCCAAGCCAGAGTTAACGGTGGTGTAGCAATTAGTGTATAGTCTAAGTTACTTAGAAATAGGCACAGTCATTTATTATATAGGATTGTAACAGTTTCGCCGTAAGAAGAATAATAACGGACCCAAAATTATGCCTTGTGGGACCCCGCAAGCTACGGCTATAGTCATTAAACGTAGTTTTGCTAAGTATATCATGATCAACCTTGTCGAAAGCCTCCTGAAATAATATGAATATATATACAGCATCAGTCTGTACACGATCTATCTAATAAAATTGCGTTCTCACTTTTTTATCGACGTAATTGAAAAGAAAACGTGATAACGCAGTTTAGTTTTAGTTGATCTTAGTGAAATCTGTTCTAATTTATCTAAATTTATCAACCACTTATATTTCTCATTGTGTTTATCTTGGACCGTTTCACTGCAGACTAGCTTTAGTTTATTTTCATTTATTGATGTCTCCATTACTATATCATTCATCGTTTACAGTGCTTCAGCGCAATGACTCTGTTCTACTGCGCACACTGGCAGGCCTACGTCACGGGCACGCTCAAGATGGGGCGGATAGACGTCACAGAAGCGCAATACTCCATCATGGCTATACACCTCATATCTGCCGTCCTAGGACCCAGCTTTTGGGCCACTCAGGTAATGTGTTCTATTAGATGTTGTACTACACTAGTAATATATATACCTGCTCGGGGACAAAATGACTTAGCAAATTGATTGGCCTTTACTGATTCTTCTTTTTAAATGTTGTTAATAGATTTATCTGCTTTAGTTTCTATTATATTTGCAAAACTGTTAAGTCATTTTGATACTGGAGCTTTATCAATTAGTAGTTATAGTCTTTTTTAAAGTAATATGTTCCAAGATGAGTTTGATTTTGATTTTATATAGTCGTTAAATAAATTTTATGTCTCACATATTTGTCCTATACAAGTAACAATGAATTTAGGTCTAAAATGTTTAAAAACCCACATGAATGCCTTCTCACACAATCAATGTGTTGTGAAATCTCTGTCGTATCAGGTGATATATGACCGACCTGAGCTCACCAGAGCCTCTGTCCAGTCTAAAAGCACGTAATTCGGCCATATTCTGCTTGTTAAATTTAATTTGATTATTTAATCTTATACTTTTATCACAATAGAGAGAATGATTGAATATGAGAGCGAGAGGATTTACCCTTAAACCATATAATTATATGAAAATACCAGTCTCATAAACAGATTAAAAGTAAAATATCAGCTGAGCAAGCATACAACGTCAAGTACACCGCTGGGACTAACAGCTTGTAGCGACGTTTGTACACATTTAGTGCAGAGAATTACATACATTTTGATTACATCTATCTAAAGTTCATTATCTTTAACGAGCAGAACGATGGCAAATTCTTTGTGAACCGTGCAATGTAACACTTGTCAAGTAAACGCACAAATCGTGAATAGGTGGGTGGTGGGTTCGAGTTGCGCTACTCCCTGGCGTTAGTGGCCGTCATGGGGGTCTTCATAACTGGAGGTGCCCTGTCCGCTGCCATCGTCTCCGGCGGAGTGGGCAAGAACGGCTCCACAGTCGCCGTGAGACACTTTTACAGTCCTGAGTAGTATCTACTCGTTTTGTGTGGGAGATTTTTTCAATTGGCGGTTTTTTGTAAAATTTAAATTTGGAATGTAGATGTTTATGCCCTATTTGCCGATGCTTGATAAAAAAAAGTGCAGTGGGAAAAAAAGAATCAGTAGGTCAAAGTTTTTTGACAAAATGGTGGATATAATGCGAACGATTATAAAAGCACACTGTTACTGTAAATACTTGGGCATTTTACGTGTCTACCTAATTTTATATCATTATTTTGAAGTCAAATTATATCGTTAGCACAAAAATAGAAAGTATAATTATTATTTTTTTACAAAAGGTTTGCTGGAAGTGAACTCATGTTGAGTTAAGCTCGCCTTTATACATTCTTGAAATTATTTTTATGTATTACCTCTGTACTATTTGGGAGTAGGAATTATAAATAAATAATTGTTTGTATTGCAAAGGAAGCAATACTAAACGGACACTTTTTTGTGCCAAGCTTCGGCAAAAAGGATATAGTACCAATTGACACAACATAGTTGTTCCTTTTCTTTTAAATAATTTAGACTAGTACCGGGTCTCTCCGTCCCTGTCTAGTATTCTTGATGTTGGCCTATAAAGCAGATTGTTCTCTCGCTCCCACACGAACGATGTTAATTGGACTAATAAATCGGGTACTGAATTTGTAACGTATTGCAGAATCATTGGCGATTGACCTACATAATACATATGTCGAGAAAGTAGTTCGGCTTCAGATTGAATCTTAGTTTTACGTACAGTACTTACACGCCATAGAAATATTAACACGTAATTATCATACATTTGCTTGTAATGTTATTGTAGTTTTCGTTCAATAGAATATAGTTATTTTTACAAATAGTATACTTAGCATTCAATTTTCTTCGTCGTCGTGTGTGTACTTAGTTACGCACGTGTTACTTCTATGGCGTGAACAAATTATAACATAACATACAAATTTGGACACTAAAAGTAACAAATATCAGACAATTTTCAAGTATTTTTGTACACGTGTATAAAAAAAAAGATAAAAAAATAAACACGTGTAGGTATTTATTTTTTTCAAAAGGACAAGGTACCAAATTGTAAACGATGTATTTATATTTAAAGATTTCCATAATGAAATAATGGAACAGGAATTATGGGAAGTTCTAAATTTGAATAATTTAAAAGACAATCTCGATTGTCTATGTTATACGGGTGCACGCAAAATGTCCGTGAATCAATGTCGTTGAAAATACACTGATCTTTTTATTTTTATTTTAAAGAAGTACAATACTGGCATTAGATTTGACATGTCGGGAAGAGGAAGTTCGACTAAGATTGGCATGTTTCGGCTTTCTACATCGCAAATTGGACTGACAGTTTGATATCTTTATAGAGTAGTTGAATCCGTTTGTATTTAGTTGTAGTAGCAATCCACTAGGTTTCATTCTAGCGCGCCACGATGCGCAAATTTTGTTGCAAAACGTGTTACAACAAAGACTAATGTACAGTGTTTTTAGATGATTTTTTAAGCGTTCAGTATGCTAATTATACATTCGAAAACATCAGAAAAAATAATCGCTTGGGCAGGAATGATTGTAAAATCATTCATTGGTTCCGGTAGACCGTAAGTACATTAGTAGATAACTCCACTGTCGCCTCGCCTTAAAGACGGATAAATAAAGGAAATTTGAATCACATCGGGCGTGTCAAGATCGCGGGTTCGAGGCCCGCCCGAGCGGTTCCCTTTTTTCTGAAGTTTTCGATTAATGTGCCCATTTCAACTTCTCTACAATGATATCAAGATGCGTTGTTCAATAGAAATAGCGTTTCACAAAACCGAAGCAAGCCTTTCAATCTTCTTCCAGAATGTGTCAAATAAAATGTTAAGTATAATACATATAACTTCATAAATATCGACAATACACTATAGGCAAATGGTTAATAATTAATATTTGTGTCCATTAAAGGATTGTAAGTGCTCCGTAAACACAGCTTAAATCTGTTACCTTACAATACTTTTGATTCCATTGCTTATTGTCATGTGGGTTTTTTAATGGCATGTGTCGATTATATTGTTATGTCCCCATCGTTTGTGCTCCTTGCTGTAATCATGTTCCGGTAATATTTATGTTCCATTTGATTCTGTGGTAGAACTATCTTCATCCAGCATGATTAAACCATCTCTAGACTTCCTATTATAAGCATTATAGCATTATGCTGCATTTTGTTGGTTTGTAAGAATGCGAAAGACGACCTTTAATTTTTCCTATTTATCCAACTTTCCATATTGCGAGATGTAACATGCGAATATGCTGCGGCATCGACGTATAAAAACACTGGTAATCATTAATAAATAAGAATATTCTTCCAGTTGCAGCAATGCGTCCTTTCATACACATAGTCAAGTATGTGTATAAAAGGACGCATTGCTTTGCGGAAGTCAGCTAGGCCAAAGTGTTAATGGATTATTAGGGTGAATTTACATTTACTAGGCTCACTCTTAGTAGGTAAGTTTTGAAAAATACACGTGTTCATTTATTTCTTAAAAGACAGGTTTATGAAAGTTTTTGCATCTAGCTCTGAAAATGACGGTCTTTCATACAAACTTCCATCCCTTATTTTACCCCTTTAGTAGCAGAATTCCCGAAAATCCTTTCTTAGTGGATGCTTACATCATAAAATGCATCTACTGTCAAAATTTCAAGTTTGTAGGTCCAGCTGTTTAGGCTCTGCGTTGATGAATCAGTCAGTCAGTCAGTCGGGACAAGTAATTTTATATGTAGATATAGATTTATTTTCACTGAGCCGAGTTTACATGTGACTATTTTATGGTGAAATCGAACACAACAGAACAAGTCTTGGTGTTGCTATATTTCAGAAAATCCTCTAAAAAATTTACCACAAAGGAATGAAAAACGTAGTAATGATTAATAACTTCCCACGAGTCTGTTTGTCAACAAATATTACAGCTTACAGCAAGGAACACAATTGATGTTAATATTTAAGAATTTTGATTCCGTATAGGGTACATTGTTATAGTTATTTCCTAATACCGACTGTGGCTGGTGCATCCCGTTTATATTGTTATGCAAAATGTGGGTCTTCACTCATTACAGAGAAGCATAATTAGCATGTCTAGCTAAAAATATAAGTCTTAAGATCATCGATCAATTTGTCGTTTGCTTTCCAACTGCTATTGTGTGAGTCCAAACTCTATACAAACACTTTAGAGGCATCTGTTTTTTTTTTGTTAATGTAACACACAGAGCCAAGGAGCATCTGGTGGAAGTTTGTGATAGCTTCTGCAGACTAATGTTGCGTACTATACCTACCGCAGATGCCAGTGGTGCGCCTACCGTGGTGCGCTGTGGTAGTGTGCTGTTTCAACACTGCGTTTTTAATATTTTGCGTTAGCTTTTTTTCGACGTTCCGAGTTAGGGGATGCGGAAAAAATGGATCCACTGTCGCTGTAAGATTATATTTGTGTTACTGCAAGGGAACGGTGGATGCGGCGATTCAGTCTGACTTTCTTGAATTATATTTCCAAAACTGCGTAAATTTTTGCGTTTTCAGTAAATTTTGAGGCTTGCTCAGCTCAATTTTATTCAATCTTCTACTGTTGATCTACAATATCTGGTTTCACTTCTCATTCCTTGATTAAAATCAGGGAAAAATTAACTCAAATTGCGGGTAGAAATTATTGCTATATATAATTCTGCTCACACGCAAAGCATCAACGACTGAATCGTCACATAAGCGAATTTAACCGAGTGCATGGTTATCATGTGAATAATGCAACTACTATGAACATAATATTACTTCGTAGCTTAGCCTCATCAATCTAAATATTGTCATCTACCAGACGCGCATTATGCCGGCAACACTTAAATATTTATGTATCTATGCCCGCAGACAGCAAGAAATAATGTACTTTTTGTAAAAATGTGCTCCGCTTACCAAATATTATTAAAGCTTTCATAAGACACACCCGCATATTCAATACAGAGCAAGCTCCTTGCATCAGACCCAGAGGATGATTTTCGACTTCTTCTGACCAATAAGAAGGACATAATATCGTTTATTCTAAATTGTAAAAAAAAAATACGCCAACAACCTTTCGGTCTTCATTGGTAATAATTTTAGGGACAAAAAACCTTGTGCTTAATTTGATAGGTGCATATAAATTGCTTTTACAGAAACGCTTCTCATACGGCAGAAATTTAATTACATTCAATCGCAGTCACGATCTTGAAATGCGCACACCATTTTCGAAACATTCCAATCATGCTCCAATCACATCTTCATTTGATTTCTATTTCGGGGATCTTCTATCTAACACTACATTGTGTGACAGTTAGCAAAAATAATTCTAAAACGTCAAGCTAAATACTTTATTGCTCGCATAACCTACATCGTGTGACGCTAATTTTGTGTGCGCTTTCATTGCAGGGTAATTTCAAAATTTTATTGTGGCAATACGAAAACATTTTGCTGTATTTTTTTAGATAGTGTAGGAGATGTAACATGTTGAAATGGTATTTGGTACAGACGGCCAATCAGATAATTTGATGTGCTACTGTGTAATCATACTATATGTGTCACTACATTGAATTACATCATGAAAGCATCTAAACAGAAATGAGTGAAGACATCACATGAACAGAGGACATTGTGCCATCTCGCTTCGTCTCTAGATTTAGTCCCATGTTATCGATATTAATGGCATGTATGTGTTTTTCTTTTTTCTGTTATGGCCGCCGTCGCGCGTCGTCCGTATGTCCGGCGCCACTCCGCGGGACCTAACCGCATGACGATCATCCCGTGATCATCACACGCCATCATCGCATATCACGGTCTAACACTACAGTTACCGACTCTAAACATCCGTTTGAATTTGATCTCCAACTTCGGTGTCGTATTGGTAACCATGTACCTAGTGGCGAGTTACGTTAACGTCATTATGAAGGGTGGAGTGGGGAAAAACGGCTCCACTGTTGCAGTAAGAGTTTTTGAATTAGCATTGTGCTCTATGAATAACACCTAACATGAGTAAGCGCCGCACTGAGTGTACTAATGTCCACCGCGCTCAGCTCGCTCCTCACGGAAGATGGCTACGGTCGAACGATGCTCGATGACTGATTTGTACATTTGTGCTGTCTGTCCAACCCTGTTGTGTCTTAAGTCATGCATGGCCGCTTCACTATCATTCATTCATATATCACTAGCTTGGTTTGGGTATGGTTTCGTTGCTTAATCGATGTTGCATGTTAGTTTTTAAAATATATGTATAGAGTAATTTGTTTGCTTGTCCCAACTAAACAAGTTCTATACCAGTCCATCATGTTATTGTAAAAACTGTAATAAATAAATATGTACTCTGTGTGTATGAAAACAATTATGAAAGTAGAAGAAACGGAAGATCTATGCCAGGATCGTAGCAAGTGAAAAGTAGTGTCTGCCTACCCCGCTGGAAAATATGTACTCACATATTATTGTACACAAATATCTTTAGGTCATCAGCTAATTCACAATTTAATTTACATAAGTTACCGTAATAAATGCTATAAAAAATTATTCAAAAATACATTGTTAATCTTAGAATGATTAAATAACAATAATAAAAATGGACTGTTATGGAATTGATAATCAAAAAAAAATTATGTAATCGACCTTCACCGATATAAATTCGAATTAATTTTTTTTTTTAAATTGTCATGTGCATAGATCTTGTTAATCTTAATGCTCATTCTGAACGTAGCCATATTGCAGTAATATAATTTTTAATTTTTTATCAAACAAAACTCAAAAAATATTTCAATGCCTATATTCAGAACGAGCACCCTAACCAGATATCATTCCTGTCACTAGCATGTTGTGTGAACAGTTTTGTGCTTTTAAAAGTTGGCAATTCAAAATATTTGTACATCCTATTTACCCCATCGTCCCCTCCAAAGGCCAAGGTACACCGTTGCACTGTTCCCAGGGTACAAGCATACTGTCTCCGGTGATACCATTCTCGCTGGTGGTGGTCCCAGCGTTCGTCATCTTCCAGAAGAGTGAGTCGAATGTGTACCAGAACCATCCGTCGCTGTACATCATCGCGTTTGGCATGGTCGCTGCCAAAGTCACTAATAGACTCGTGGTAAGTACATACATATATACTCCACAGTAAAGAAGAAATCTTTCATACATATTTCATGCCTGTAGGGGTAGGCAGAGGCGTATTATTATATTTGATAATACACTTTATATATTACTAGCTTTTGCCCGCGGCTCCGCCCGCGTGGATGTCAGTTATCGCGACCAAACATAGCCTATGACCTTTCTCATGGTCTAATCTACCCCTATACCAATTTTCATCATAATCGGTTTAGTGGTTTAGAAAACGTAACATACAGACAGACAGACGAGTTACTTTCGCATTTATGTTATTAGCATGGATGAGCTGTATATTTACTGTCGCGTGAAGAATAGCCCCGTAGCCTACGAAACTTTGCCTGAGCAAAGCCACGTGTAACAGCTAGCTGGCAATAATATAATATGTATGTGGTTTTTAACCGTAAACAGGGCCGGCCCCTTACACGTGTATTTTCATACATATTTATGTATGTAATTAATACTACACTAGTACTTAAAACAATACCTATTATTACAAGTCATAAGGCATAAAATAAAAATACTATGTATTTCTTTGTTATAAGTCCGTGAAATGTGTTTCTACACATTTTAAAATTTATATTAGTCATGTCTGAATCTTCTGGTCAAACCTTTTTATTATCTGTCTCGCTCACTCTTATTCTTCTTAGAGAAGGTATAATCACCATTATAACGAATAATCTTATGCCTCTTATACATTACTCGTGCGTGAAGTTCCTCTGCGAAGTACTCGAGAGACTTGGCCTACAGTCCGAAGTGCGACAATACACACTCGTTCAATTTCGCGATGAGCTCATTCGCTCTAAGGTGCCGAAGGCCTGCGCACGCTTGTCCGTATGACATTTATCATTGAGGTCCCAAATAATGGGCTCTGCTTGCACAGTTTCGAGGAAAAACATAATTTCCTCCTGTGACCACTGTGTTTTGTTCATAATAAACACACAATAATTATTACACACCGATTACACACGATTTAATTTAGAGTTTTTCTTTTTGAATTTGAATTATTGTAGGATTGTACTCGTTTACTATTTATCTCTCTCTATCAATGTTCTTCCTATCAGATAACGGCCGGAAATCGTAACGTAAACGTGTCGAGAGAACGGAGCATTGCGATTGGCAGGCTTCACATACATAGATTCATAGTAGGCAGACGCCAAAATTGAATATTTTTCGAGTTTGGGGCACTGTTTCTTCTTCTGAATGTCTATATCTGTTGCAGGTGGCTCATATGACCAAGAGCGAGATGGACTACTACGACTGGTCCCTCCTGGGGCCCGCGATGCTGTTCCTCAACCAGTACTTCAATAACGCCCTGTCGGAGGACGTCGTGCTTTGGCTTTGCACGGTATGTATTGCTTTCTTCTTGAAGTGAATACTTTTAAGGCACGCTTGACTTTGGGGGAAGTAGTACACCAAACTGTGGTAGCTAAAACAACACTAACGGTTTTAACTACTCTATAAAAGTATCAAACTGTACCAATCCGAAACAGTCAACTTCTAAACCTATCATTCGATCGCATCTATTTAGATTGATAAGAGTGAACGTTTCATTCATTGGCGCCATTTTCAAACTTATCGAATACTAGCTTTTGCCCCGCGGCTCCGCCCGCGTGGATGTAGGTTATCGTGACCAAACATAGCCTATGTCCTTTCTCATGCCCTAATCTACCCTTATACCAAATTTCATCAAAATCGGTTCAGTGGTTTAGGCGTGAAAGCGTAACATACAGACAGACAGACAGAGTTACTTTCGCATTTATAATATTCGGAAACTCCATAAAATACCTAAACATTAGTAAGAATATCCGTCAATAGTAGTTCAAGTAGTAAAAATTATACGACATTGAGTAACTAGACACGGTTGTGCTAGTTGACGTCGTATATAGGTACGTCGTAAGTACATTCAGGTAACAAACCGCGAAAGTCTACCATTCATCATTATCCTCATATCAGGAGCGGATTTTTTTAAATATCAGTAACTGAAATTGCCTACTAATAGTCCCGCTATTGCCGTCGAGCGGGCACTTTGTCGGGCTGTTATGTTTATTGGTACTTAAAGATCACGAATTTAGTTATGGTATTTATTTATACGCAGAGGTTGTTAACCTGGCGAAAGTAATAAAATTTATAGTCGGAAGTTCACGCGAACATTACGCATCGAAATAAAACTATTTATAATGGAGAGTCCATTATAAATAGTTTTATATCAATCTGTCTGGTGATCCTAAAGTTTCGGTTGCTTTTCAGCTGCCTCGGTCACTAGTAAAACTCGATAGAATCCTTTGAAAATAGTATTTTTCTTTGTCTCTGATGATGCCATCAAGCTGAGAGGGCCTCATATGCCCCATATGAGGCCCTCTCAGTATCAATATCTTCCTAATATTGCAACATTTTGTTGTCTTTAATGGAGATGTCTCTTTTACAAGAAAAAGGTCTTAATAGAGAGACATACGGACAACGAAGATATATGTAAATTTTTACGTGCGGTACCCTTTTTTATCGTGCGAAACAACCCCACGGATACCACCCCCACGGAGCCGGTGGAGGTGGTTATGTCAGACTCGAACCGACTAAAACGCACGCCGTCTTAGGTCTTTGGTTGCCGGAGGTGAGATGAGACCCAGGACCATCTCTTTCGAGGTGGTTCCCTTCGGTACGTGCGGTACCATAACATAAACTCACGCCTATATTCCCCGAAGGGGTAGGCAGAGGTGCTAGCACCCACATTTCACCAGTTTATGTTTAGGTCCCAATGTAATAGGTGGCGAGCCTATTGTCATTAACCGGGCACTTATAAACCTGCGATAAATACACACATAACTTCGAAAAGCATCGAAAATACCCTTAAAATATAAAATCATCGTCTCGTATCTCACGTCCAAGCTTGTACTTCCAGATATGGGTATGCGTGGACCTGATCCGGTACTGCGGCCAGATCTGCCTCGAGATCTGCGAGCACCTCAAGATCTTCCTGTTCCGCATCAGCGCCGCGCCGCCGACCGCGCCCGACCGCAACGGTACGCGCCGCGCCTCCGCACGCCACAGCAAGCGGCAGCACTCGCTGCACTCCTAGGGGACCGGCACTCGGCCGCACGCACGTACTCCCACTACTGCTATATGTACTAGACTGACTGTAGAGGACACAAAAACTGTTATAATCCACACGGAATAAATTATTTTGTATTGCAAAAGCTATTTACCACGCTGAACAAAAAAAAATATTGCAAGAGACCTTTAACTATGCGGTACAAAAAAAATGTATAGCAAAAGACCGTTAACTATGTGGATCAAAAAATTTGGTATTCCAAAAGACCGTAAACTACCCGGAACATGGAATGTGGTATTGCAAAAGACCTAAAACCATTCGGAACAAAAAAAATGGTACTGCAAAAGACCGTAAACTACCCGGAACATAGAATTTGATATTGCAAAAGACCTCAAACGGCCTTAAACTACGAGGCATTAAAAATTTGGTATTGCAACCTTTAACCATTCGGAACAAAAAAATGGTATTGCAAAAGACCGTAAACTACGCCGAACAAATATTTTGTGATTGCAAAAATTTATAAACACGCGTAACTTTTCGTAGCCACAATACCAACGATATTAGAAAATGGCGCGCTATGTTTATACAAATAAGTGTCAATATTCCTTAACTCATCTAATCTGTGCATCATCCTCCTTCCTCATTCCGGAACCGATAAATATTTTTTGTTCTTAACAGCTATTCTAGTATACATAGAAGTTAATGAATTTTTCTACAAATTGGTGTGCAATATCCAATTCGTTGAAAATTTCAATACCTCTGTCTGATTCGGTTGATAGAGACCCTTACGTGCTAGCTCTACGTTAGCTTAGAAAATTTGTAAATTTATTTATAAACATCTCTTCCCAGATTAGTGGATAGCGATACTAATTTAAACAAAACGGAATTGTCGTCATAGAATTTGAGATTTGAAATTCGAATTCCGCGACTAACTTGCGACGCCATCTTTATATTTCCAATTACCACGTCTAACAAAAGAAAAAAAATACTGCCAAAATGTTGACATTCGAAATTGAAATTTAAAAAAATCTGGATTGCTTCCTTGTGTTGTTATGTGTTTCAAAACCAGCCGAGATTTGTATATCTGTCACTTTCACTCTAGAGTTTTAGTTTAATCATTGTGTCTCGCTCTTGCATTGTCTATATGTTTGTGTGACTGTCAGAAAAGAGTTCGGTTATACCTCTCGAGTCCATAAAAATGCGGTAAAATTTCTATTTTTTTTTTGCGTAAATAACTATTAATACTGAATAGTATCGATATTATGTAGAAAATGGTTGTTTATTTTCTCGGTACAAAAGGTTCATTTCGTAATTTCAATCAGCCGGTCATTATTGACTACGTCACGACTCCGGTGGCTGAAACGTAATATAGACTTTAACTCAATAGATATAAGGTTTACAAAGGCATAACAATCAATGACAAAAAATATTGTAGGGTTCTCGTAGTTCTTTCTTACTGTGTTCTTTTTGTTGGATTTGATAGTAAGGGTGGGGGAACGAGCGGGCTTAAATGGTTTTTGGACCCACTTGGGTGCTAGAAAATTGCCGTCAACTAGATACGATGTGGGATTTTACTATAGTGAGAACAGTAGTATATAGTGAGAGTAGTAAGAGTCATCCGGGCTCTGCTCTTGGGTCTGGGGACCCAAGGGAAGAGCTCGGATGACTCTTATAGGAAACCGCGCAACATTTTTTATCCAAGAACTTCCTTCCTCCTCTTGCTGTGTAACAAATAATCATCTCAATAATGGTCCATGCCCAAAAGATTTATTCTATCATTATGATGGCAATACAACGCCGTTTCATGCTAATTCCTACTGCTACCATATCTGGGTAGATTTACTTCAAAGATTAGTAAAATTATGACGCTAGGCTACAACGTGTTCGAACAAATTTGGATACATAATCTTGTAATATATGATATTTATTGATAGTAAAGGGCCCTTCTTGGGGCCCTGGGCTCTAGGGTTCTGACTGTAGTCAAATATAACCACACTTTGACCCTCTGATGTCTCATCTATCAGGCCATCCGCTGTTATCTTCACCATCCGCTAACATAAATACTTATGATTCTATCTCATTCTATGACCATGAATGGTACTAGTGGGACAAACATTCCAAGTGGTACCATGAATGGTACAAGTGGGAGAAATATTCCCAGTAGTACCATTAATGGTACAAGTGGAACAAAATTTCCCAATAGTAATATTAAAGACACTAGTGGATAAAAATTCCCAGTACTACCATTAATGGTACAAATGGGACAAAAATTCCCAGTAGTACCATTAATGGTACAAGTGGAACAAAAATTCCCATTAGTACCATTAGTGATACTAGTGGGACAAAATTCCCAGTAGCACCTTTAATGGTACAAGTGAGAAAAAAACTCCCAGTAGTACAATTATTGGTACAAGTGGTACACAAATTTCCATTAGTACCATTACTGGTACAAGTTGGACAAAAATTCCCAGTTTTAAACGGTCAGGGCTCACAGTAGGAATGTGGGAATTAGGAGTCATGTATGTTCGCTTGGGACTTAAGGTGGCGGGTACTAACAGTTAGTGTTATAATATTCGCAATACTTGTTGTAGATGGGGCGCACTCGGACAAAAGCTATCGCATACTCATAGGAGGCTGCGAGCCGTAAGTGGGCCAGGATGTAACATGCTATAGTATAAGTTTGGCTCTGGGTAATATCTGTGATGTTGGCAATACTGTATATTGTATTTTTTTAATATCATAGATAATATTACTTTATTATGATTTTAATTTTTTAGGTCATTAGTGTATTGTCATGAGCTGAATTATAGAAAAGGCCGATCAAGTGCTAGTCGGCATCACGCACGAAAAGTCGCGTACCATAACGTTTTTTTTTTTCTCATTTTAATATTTGTTATTATAGCGACAACAGAAATACATCATCGATAAAAATTTTAACTGTCTAACTATCACGGTTCATGAGATATGGTCTGGTGACAGACAGACAGGAATCTTAGTAATAGGATACCCTTTTTTCTTATCAGGTATAGGTCCTAAAGAAGGTGAATGGCATAATGCAGATCTATACAGATATTTTCCGACTATCGAATCTTCTTTCCTTGCTCATCTAGTCTATCCCAGCTACCATTTTCAGATCGTTTGTATATCCATAATGGTGGGATTTCATATTCACACACAGCTTACATGGATATTAAACTAACATAAAGGGTTTATTTTTGAAACTGGGCAGTAAAGGCAGGACCTTAACCGTTGTAGTTACAGTTCTTAGGAAACCTTCCCTAACGTTTTGTAATATTTTGAACTGCATTTTACAGATTTTGGAAAATTCGTACAGTCATAAAAAAAATGCTATAGTAAAAAAAAGTGATTCCAATTGAACCTATTTGTTGTGGGGATAAAAATACTGTATGGGACCATTTTAGATTTGAGTACTAAGAAAGACAGAAATCACCAAAAACGTTTCCCATACATTTCTACAATGATGAAATTTCTTGTTTTGGTTAGGAAATGGGCATGATTGGCTGAAAAAGTAAATTAAATAGTTTTTACCCACAAATTTCGAGTTTGATGCGAATATCTTTATATTATTCTTAGTATGAGCTGAGAAAATTCGTGTCTTCGTTATTTAAGCATTTCTGGTAAATCTTTACTGCCCCGTTTCAAAAATACACCCTGTATAATATCATAATAAGTCGCGATAGAGTCTGATACTTTTTTGTGTCAATAAGTCGAGATATCAGCCTTACTTAATCTATTAATGTTCATATACAAGTTGCCAACATCGTGGGTTAGTCAGAGAGGTATAGTCGCGCTGTTTCGCTAGTTCATGCGACTTTTAGCTTTATACCGTAGACGTGGAAGGTTATATTAGTGTATACAGTATTTTTGTACCACTCATACTATGTCCCAAGTGATATATGGATGTGTTTTGTTAGATAGATTTACAAATACGCACATATCCTCACACACATAAATACTACATAGGCCAAATGTCAACTGGTTGTGGTTATTAAAAAGAACGAATGAATGAATATTTTGGAAATATGTTTTACAATAAACTTAGTAAAAAGTTACAGAAAGTTACAACTATTATCTAATTTTATACCTTAACTTTAATGTAATAAAATACTTATTACAAAACTGCATCCAGTTGACAATAGATTTATTCCACACACGCAATGAACACATACAATAATTTTGAAAAGAAAGCATTCTAGACTATAATAAATAAATCGCAAAATATATTAATATATATTCAATTTATAAAGTATGTGTTTTTTGAGAAGTCATTGTATTGTTCAAATGATCCAGTCTAAACACACATTCATGTGGTAAGAAATAGGCATTGTAGATCAATAGAAAACAGCTAGAACGAATAATATAATATATTAGAGATTTTTAATTATATGTATGTAAATAGAATTATTATTAAAACAAGTGCAACGTATTGTTACGATTTAAACAAGGTTTAAAGTATTTTGTTATGGTTTCTGATTTTAAAATTAACGGCTCATTTACTTTATCGTTTGCCGACTTCGGTAGACTTCGAAGTGCCAAAGTCGGTTCGGCACAGTCGAGCATTGTAAGCGTACATTGCCAATGCCGTTGATCGACTTCGGTTAAGAACTTAGTCGTTAAACGACTTGTTTACAATTGGTTGTTAGACTTCGTCTTGTTGTGTTTCTATTGTAAGTGAGCCTTTTATTATGTAGTTAAATTAAATAGTCCTTTTAATTAAACATAATAAATTTTCTTATAATTTGTGTCGTTCATTATGGTTGATATATATAGCCTAAGAGCTAGGGATGAAAAAGCGTAAAGATGGTTCTAACTTCTGAATCGTATCTTCCTATTTCTCTTCCCATGGTTAAGTACCCATACGCCCTCCAAGTTTGGACCTGATCTATAAATGAGTCTTAAAATAAGGTCGCATGGGTGTTTTTGTGATAGGGTCCAAACTTTTAGGTCGTAAGGGTATTTAACCTTACACAACAGTGTAAGGGAAAATATCTTAGCATATAAATGTAATGTCAATGTTCTATTGATAAGTTTCGAGTCTACGTGTGTACCCATTTTCCTTACTTATTAACAAATTGTACAATGAGTCGGTAATGGCTGCCGCTAATTCTTCTATTGTAGTCTAAGAGCAGATTTTAGAACGACATACTTGATTTTGAGAGTTTGTAGTTGAAGAGATATAAGATTTTTCTTGTAAGTTTGAGTTTGTTTCAACGAATACATGATATAAGTTACTCTATGTGTATGGGTAGTTAAAAGGGTCTCAGTTGGAAACTAATATTTTATACATGAATATAATATTTACAAAAGAAAACACATCAAGTACCTAAGTATTTAAGCAGAAAAGTGCCGGTACAAAAAAATACGTCTGCTTTGAACATGAGAATAATATGTTCGAACATTGTATTTGGTAACACCTTTGTTTCCTTGGTAACACCTTGGTTTCATCAATAAATTTGTTTTATCTTATAAAACTTAGGGGGGGCACACATCTAAGCAGCAATTACCGTACACACAAGAAAAAAAATTCTGGACAGTAATAAAATGTAGGTAAAATTTGCTGCTTTGGTGTGTGCCTCCCCTAAATCTGGGGTAAGTCGTTCTAAAGTCGTATCTATACTATATATTCTTGCTATACATGTAAGAGCTATTTATTATTTACTGACGTATCGCTAAACTCGCTTGCAAGCTAAACAATCGAAGTTGTCTCGTCTAGTCTATTGTAAACATTGTCAGTTCGGAACAAAGGCAAGAGAACACTGCTCAAAAATGTTATATTGTACCTTAACTGGCGCCGTAGTGCTAAGTGTATATAAGTGTTAATGTTACACATCGCAAGCCCGCTGTATCATACTGTTATGTGTATTTTTTATGTGAAATATAACAAATGTACATTTTGATTACACTTGTTTTATTAGATCACCTGAAGGCCAGTTATAAAAAAAATGATAAAAATTCAGTCTTGGTTTAAAGCACATAAGAAAAGAGGGCCAATTATTGTTATATAAATCTTTTTCTTGCCTCGATCTCATATTAAAAAACGTTAATGTCAAAATTCTTTAAAATTGTGTTACGGAGATAACTGTTTTTGACACTTTCATTTGATTTTGACAGATTGACACTGAATTTCGAACTGATTCTTATTACGAGAATTGGTCCTCTGTTTTGAATTTGGAAAATAATAACGCTTGAATTCGATACAGGCCCCTAAACTGTAAGAATACTTTATTTTAATGTGATACATGTAGCCTTGTATGGCGGGAAACATTCGTGTCTCATATCTCTTTAACCAATCAAATAGCATAAAATGTTATCACGTGTAAATGTGAACAGTGTGTTGATTCGAGGGTAGATTTGTTGACATTCTATAATGTCAATGTCATTTTAGAACCGCCAACTTTCAAAAAATAGCCATGCTATTCATATAGCCCGTCAAGAAAGTCGTGAAAATTGAGGGTGGCGCTGCTGCGCTTAATCTGGTATCCCTGTCATACTATAATTAAACAGACTTGATCTGTTGCTTTTTATGGTATGATTTCATTACGATAGATAGGTAAATAAAACTGCAATTAATTCATTCACTTTTATTTAGGAACTAATGGCACACACTTTCTAGATAAATCAAACTTCAATCTAGAAAATCTAATATATAAAATTCTCGTGTCACAGTTTTCGTTGCCATACTCCTCCGAAACGGCTTGACCGATTTTTTCCCCCTAAATGGTGCAGCGGGAACGGGATCTGACGCGGATCGCGGGGCGGGAAAAATTTGGCGGTACGAAGTTCGCTGGGACAGGTAGTTATATATAATTACAGAATAGTCCTTATATCCTTTTTAAATGGTTGCAGCAACATTTAGACATTAATATTTAAAATCTAATCGAAATCAACGAGTGATTTAGTTTGAAAATCAATACTAGGAGAAGTATTACTGCCTGAAATATTCATTCCATGCGTATTTTTTGATATCACTCAAGTGGCAGACACGGGCCACCTGATGGATTATTAATTACATGTGTAGAAACAAACTTGAAGCCTAATAAAACTTACAGCGTAACGATTTAGAAGCATAAATAGATAGGTATTATGTTAAATTTGGTGCGCGTGATCCGAAGCCTCCATTCGGTGCAACCTGTACAACGCTAACGGCAATGCTTCACTCTCGTACTCAGCACATGGGAGACGCTACCACTTACTGCAATTAACGGCGCTGGCGGGAGCAGCCCTGTAGAAAGCTCGGAGACTCGCCACGGGTCCCTGTGACTAGCAGTGGATATAGAGGTTTGATGAGTACACCCATGAGAGCCATCTTAAAACCGTATATGGCTCAAAGTTAACTGGGGTGTGAGGGAAATGCCGTTAACCTTACACCCCGATAAATGAGTATAAGGCCTCATATACGACGACACGGCGTGTCGGCCGTTTTTAGGATATGCCTTGGGACACGTATCTTGAATCTAAGCTGCGAGATAAACGAGACCCTGGCGCGCGCAGATTGTTTTGTAATAATCTATGCTTCGTGACTTTGAGCTCGTCCACCACCGCTCTGGTCACATAGAATCGCTTACTCAGTGGTACACTTTAACTTTATTAGACCCACGGTACCACCAGGAGTATGGCCTGGGGTACCATGGGTGTGAAATGTGTTTTGACCATATTTTAAGTCCAAAATACATGTCCCGAGCAATACCTTTCCCAAAGCACACCTGCCTGTCTCATGAACCGTGATAGCTACACAGTCGAATTTTTTACAGACGTTGTAAAGTATTAAACAATGAGAACAAAAGATGTACAGTACGTATTATAATATAATATAATTATAATCTTTTAAAACATTAACTTATTGGTATGAGTATTTAACACCCAAAATGCTGTTTGAAACTTCTGCGTAATTTATCTTGGATAGTTTCTGACTCACTGGATATATCATCACATACTGAAATGATATGTCTTGAAATGTGCTTTTGAAAACCTGAAACAAATAAAAACGTACGGTACTGGATAAATACGGCTGTATATACCGTGTAATTCTTTAGTAGTCCTGAGGGCCTCAGTGGTTAATACAAAATGGATCAAGACTGTTCAAAAACGTCAAAGTGTCGTACTACGATTTCTTATAATCGTAGGTTAATGACACAACGACGACAAATGAAAACAATGCTTTGAAAAATAAAATGTTCACTTAATACACATAATTTTTAATAGATTACACTTCCCATACCGTGTTTAACATTAAAATATATGTACGTACCGGCTAATTTAGCTGTTTGGCCATAAATATCCTCCAAATCAGAAAGCAACTTGCCGGCTTGAAAGCCCGCCGTATATCATACTATATCCCTGAAATACTTTGAATACGACATCTCTCTCACAATTAATACACACATTGCAATTAATTTCTAAACTTTATATTGTTACTAGTCGTGAATAAATTAAATGAACGCAAAAGATATATGAAACATAGCCACAACAAAACAAGGAATGTCAGCTGAAAACTCAGTTTGACAGTTATTGAGTGTTGCAAATACAATGAAAAATATTAGTTCCTCCAACATTAATTTCACGACTTTCTTGACGCACTATAGCTATTTTTTGAAAGTTGGCAAGCATAAATTCTTTTTGAAGTTTTATATTTTGGTTTTAAATGTATTCTAACAGTAATGGGCTGTTAAAGATTCAAGTTATATTATGGTTTTATTCCAATATGAGAATATACTTAAAAATTTCAATAGATATCACAGATTGAGGCGCCGTTTTATTAGTGTGAAGTTAGCTACATTTGGACGCTAAGGTCAGTGAAGTTCGTGTTTTTTAATGTAAATAGACTAGATCTGTTTAGTTGCAAGTAGTTTTATATTATATTAACGCTTTATATATTTGCTTGTCTATTTCCTTCATTACTAACCTTTTGGAGCGTGGTTAGATCACATTATTTGGGCTGCAGCTCGTTTAGATGTTCAACGTAATATGTTTTACGTAGTTTCTGTACTGAACAGGCTTATGGGCAGTTCCTCTATATTTTATGTTCCACTAGCCGAACCGGCGTATTTCGTACCGTAAATTTTTTCCGCCCGCGTGGCGTCTGATTCCGTTCCCGTTACACCTTCTACTATATTAAGCGTGTATTATACATATAAACCTTCCTATTGAATCACTCTATCTATTAAAAAAAATCGCTTCAAAATCTGTTGCGCAGTTTTAAAGGTTTAAGCGTAGGTACATAGGGACGGTCAGACAGCGACACGGACTTTGTTTTCTACTATATAGTGATGAGTTTAGACCGTGAAGTCCAATCTCTCTTCCACTTATAATCCCATGGTTAAAATAGCATACATCTGATACAGTGTGCGGGAAAGCGAAACCATAGTAGATAGAAGGAAAGAAAGGTGACTGAAGAGGAGAAATATCAAAATATATATTATATGAATACATCGGGAAAAATGAAATGCTCAAGTGGTACTTGAATCCACGACCTTTCCCTTACAGGTGGAATACTCTTCCAACGGAGCTATTTCATTTTTCATATAATAAATGCAATAAAAAAAAACATTCAAATATATATTATATCATTTTCTAATGTTTAAACTAAAGGTTTTATATTTTAAAGTAGGCTTTACTTCGTTGAGATAGGGTTTAAATTCCTACATCGCCTCTGAAAAAGCAGCGGTTGGAAACGGCTTTTTGAGCTAAATATTACGACCATTTTGAAATTTATTTACATGGGTAAACAGTTCAAAGTCATCTGAATGCAAAAATGTTGTGTCGCCGCGTTTCTAGCCACTGCTTTGTTCATTGAGATTTAGCTCTAAAAGATGTTTACCGTAAAATAAGTTATGTAAACAAGAGCTGATAAATGTTTTTTTTTTCTTTTTACAGTTATCACTGACAGCGAGAAGTCGGACCCAGAAGATGTGATACCTTTACTTGGTAACGAAAGTGATTAATTAGCAAAATTTAACTCAGGGCAGAACTCGACATTATTCTATCAGAGGGCCAACTCCCCTTTAAAGTAAAGCCAACGAGACGAGAGAAAAAAGGTAAACAAAGCGACCATTACTGAGATACGTTGCGATAACTAGCGATTATTGTCTCTGTGCTTGTCGCACATGTCACACGTACCCGACGATGGCCGAGCGACAGCTGTCGTTGCGTGTTTCGTAGTACAGGAAAGCTATCAGCACAGCGGTTCTAAACTGTCAGATCCGCCATCATATGAGCAATTTCATTCCTGTCTGGAATGCGCTTGAAGTGATAAATGTTTGGAACCGCTGAGACTTTGTTTACCTTTTTTCTCTCGCTTCGTTGGCTTTGCTTTAGTTTGACTGTAACAGTTGTACCGCACCTTGGGTATGTGCGGGGCGAGACGGGGGGTATCGCCCGATCTACCGTCAGATTTGATCTATCCGTCGCCAACGCTCACGGCGGTATCTGTGTTTTTATATACCACTTAGGTGCCAAACAAGGCCACCTGATAAGAAAGTGGTTACTGTCACCTATGGACGTATGCAACACCAGGGGTGTTACATTCGTGCTGCCGACCCTGAAGAACTTTCTTTTTTTTTTTATTCTATTGATTTTAAGGAGCTTTTGCCCACATGGGCACGTCAGCTCCATTGTTCCTTAAGCTAAACTAACAAGCACAAATTATGAAATTGTATAAACTAATGGATCATAATACCTACCATAAGTTTAATATAATGTATATAAAACAGGGAATGTATGGTATACTTATGCTATATTATTACCCCGGTATTAAGAAAGAGAGTCACTAGGAGCCACTAGTACTAAACTGCAGAATTTTTGGGCAACATCAGATTTTGGGTTTGATAAAATACTATTGATTAGTCCAACATCTAATCTATTGAGACTAAATTCCTTCAAGATTGACTCTCTTTCCGTTTTATTTTGCACACATTCCATCAGCAAATGTTGCACATCCTCCAGTTGATTGCATACAACACAATTTGGTGAATCAGCCTTTCCCATAAGAAAGGCAAACTTTGCCGATGGAAAGTGGCCGGAGCGGAGTCTTAGTGCAAGTTTCACATACCTCTAATGCCCTTCTTGAAGAACCCCATATTGTAGTCGCTTAAGGAAACCACAGCGGGGAGTTCATTCCACAGCTTGAGCGTGCGGAGGATGAAGTTTCTTTCATACCGCACAGTGCGCACCGTTTCCGATCGCAGTGTGTGAGGATGAACTCCCTCTCTATGGCGAGTAGTGCGATTATAAAATGTAGCAGTCTCGCTCACTCTCGACTCTCTCTTTCTTTCTCTTTCATTAACTCGTCTTCCGCCATTGGTATGGTATAGCCGTCACGGTCAGTCGATAATAAAAATCTGTTCAAAAATCAGTTTCGGTCTAATCTCAGTCTTTCATTTGTCAAAAGTGATAACGATGAAAATTATGTTTCGAAAATACAGTTCGAAATTGAATTTTGAAAGATTTATTATGTTGGTTCTTTAAAGTTCTGTCCTGGGAGCCTAGTGAGCCTATCATAAGACCAACAGTATTATTTAAAGTTGACACTCAAAGAAAGAAATACAACTACGAGTACATAATTTAAGTACAATCTGTAGGTACCTATAGCATTGTCAATAAATGGTATTTAGTAACGACAAAAGTTGCTTAGCTCTTCAATGTTGTTTTTTACATTTTGGTAGTATCAATAATATTTTTTTAAAAAGATGTTTTATAGTTTCTAGAGAACAATATATTTCATGCTTTGTAATATATATTTTTTGGGCTTAGCGTGCATTTGTCGGAGGATAGGTACAATTTTAGTTTTTAGATGGGTATCAAGGGGGTCAATTTAAAGTTAAATCCAGGTTTGTAGGGTTGCAACTTGCAACCCTCATCCCATGTCCGCCATCTTGGAAAAAGGGTACAAATAATTTTTTTACGGTTTATGTGAAATGGGTCTCAACAAATATTAGTTAACTACTTATAAATATACCTATATATCTTAAATGTATAGGTATGCCTTTTAAAGTAGGTATTTCCTATCCTATTTTTTCTAAATACGCTTATTTTGCAAAAATAAAAATTCAGGACAAGATAAAATACTCAACAGAAAATTATTCAGTCTAGTTTGAAATTGTAAGAACATAGATTTATAAGTACAATAACAGTATTAGTTAGTATTTTTGGACCTTTTAAAAATGAGACCCGAAATTGCAATGTTAAGAATTTTCTGAAAACTTTTTATTCTTGCCCCGTTTGTATTTTCGTTCGCGATGCATAGACGTTGAAACTACAGAACCGATTTTAATGTGGTTTTTTAGAAAGGTCTTGGTCAGACTTAAAATTCTGCTAGTTATAAGTTAGCAATCATTTGAATATTTCCTAAGGTTTAAATTTATGTTTTATAAATAAATAAGTTCATGTTATAGTGGTCTTTTATTCTAATACCTATTATTTTGCTTTTTTTAAAATTATACATACATACAGTCATGCCATTTTCCCAGTGGGGTAGGCTGAGACTACAGTTTTCCACTTGCTACGATTCTGGCATAAATCTTTCGCTTCTTCTACTTTCATAATTGTTTCATACACGCTCGCCAGTTTTGGGTACTCTTGACATTTAATTTATACAGATTAGCAATTTCTATTTCCATGAGAAATTACTAGGTATTTCGGAATTTCCCGAAACATTCGTACACTACCTAATGACGCTTAGGGGAGGCGTGACTTTAAATAGAAATATACCTACTTGAGCCCGTATAATACTTAGTTACTTAATGTCTCAGCACTGAACTCTAATCACTGGCTTGAAGAGGTTCCTAACAGCCTAATGTTATTATAATATATCTACTTATCTATACTTTCGACTAAGTACTCGAAATCAGACTTAGAGAAATTATGAACTCATTCAAAAAGCACACCCTCTATCCAGAATTCCACAACAACCCCTGCGAGACATGCCTTTTTTACGTGGTGGTTATGTCGGACTCAAACCGACTAAAACGCACGCGAGACACGCCTAGTGCTGGGACACAGATTACCTAATTGAGATAACCTACCATCATACGGTAGGTAAGGTACCTACTGCCTGTTTTATACCACTTAGTGGCAGACAAGCACACGGCCCACCTAATGGATGTGTTTACCGTGGGCTATATGGGCGTGTGCAACACCAGGGGCGTCACACTCGCGCTGTCAACCCTGTAAGAACCATCTATTGTCCTTCTTGAAGAACCCCATACTGTAGTCGCTTGGGAAAACCACGGCAGTGAGTTCATTCCACCGTTTAAGCGTGCGGAAGATGAAGTTCCTTTCATACCTGACTGTGCGTATACTACCTTTTAAACTCTCGCGTTCCATGATAAAATTGAAATCAAGAAACAAAAAAAAATCAATCGGGAAGATGGGTTTAAATTATCTGCAACATGGAATCCAGTGATAAAAAACATGCAGCCTCGCTTTTCTGTGCAGTCGGATAAACATCGGTTTGCTTACAGAATAGGGACACTATGAGTGTGGTATGTGACGGTACATGGCGAAAACAAAATATCGAGAATGTGCGGGTAGATGAAGAACCTACTACCTCACGGACTCGAAGACGGCGGGCGTGCACTACTGCGCCAGTCAGCCTGTGACCACGGCCGGTGTAACCTGGTCGAAACGTCAGGCAAATCATTAGAACATGTAGTAAGTGCGCTGTAGTAAGTAAAAGTAATTTGAACCGTTACACAACATATATTATACCTAACAGTGTTCGCAATTGTCATAAAATATGCGTTCCTCAACATAGGTCGGCCCTGTATGATAAGAGTATTTTCTGTATGGCTCCTCGTCTGTATAATAAGTTAAGTTACCGCGATACATTTTAGAAGTTCAAAACCCAAATGTATTCAAAAAGAAAGTATTTCACTTACTTGTAACGAAAGCATACCTACTATAATATTGACGAATATATTAAGGACAGTTTATAATTAAAATGACTAAGTATTATTGTAATTATTAAACGTAACAATTATTTATTTTGAAATTATGACATTATTAATTATTTTGACATTATTTTTCCTATCTTAATTTTGACATCATTAAATTTATCCTTGTTAATCGATTGGAGATACTTAGTTGACATTTAGGTAATTTGTATTTTACTTTATATAATGAATTGTAAATTTGCATGCCTTTTAGGTGGAATACGGAATGAGGAAACTTTAAACAAATGTAATACCATAATTTATACCTGTATTCGCAAATAAAGATTGATTATGATTATGATTATGTGATTTCTGGACTTCACCTTCACTTTTCTTACCTACCATTTTTGTGCATCCTACTCAAAACTTTTACGTTCAAGCGTATTGCTCTTTAAATAACACAGGCGCTGTCATCATCATATTCTATAATCATCATCTATGAATCATGTTTACCATTTTTTAAAGTGACAATTAACTTTGAAGTTATTTTGGATAAAAAATCTCTCATAACTAATATTCTTTTATAACAAAATAAATTATGATTGAATAAAATAATCAATCAATACGAAATAGATAGGTACTTGTGAACGCATTATTATTGATAAGGATATGACGAAATGAAACGAGTCGGCTCAGTCTGTGTCAGTGTGTTATCTATCATACATGTTCCTCACTTTGTTTACTAACTTTTTAATGTTGTTAGATTCATTGTGGACTGCTTGTGACTATGGAACTTGAGGCTCGGCCAAGGCCAGAGCACTACGAGTGCCTTGACGGAGGTAAGGCCCTTAGAACAAGCAGAATTTGTTTAAATGTTATTGTTTTGATAGAGGTCATTTCAGTACGAATTGTACAGGTAATAACTGTCTTATCAGCGTATTTCCGTCTATTTATGTGAAGGATATGATGTCATACTTATTCGATCTTTTATTACCTAAGTACCACCACAGATAGTATAATATAGTGTAGCTACAAGTAATGAGTGTATGGGTATGTAATGTGTGTACCTACCTACAGGAATATCATCCTTCTATTTTAGGAGTGAGGGTTTGTTATTGGTTGCGAAAAATTTCAATCATTATGTTGGTAGCATGAACTCATTTGCTTAGGCACAATGGCTAGTATTGTAAGTAATTAGGCTTGCATGATGATGAAAAATACCGGATATGCTTAAAAAACTAGACATATTTATCTACTTAAATAAGTTGATAAATGAATGCATAACTACATTATACGAAAAGTTTAAGTAGGTAGGCATAGAATTTATTTCTTTCGATATCTCTCTGGTGTATTGTATTTATATAGCTCGAACCATACCTATATCTTGGACCTAAAGTACCTATGTACATAATGTGATCTATACGTACAGTAAACGTTTCTTGGGTGTATGAAGTGTTTCATGCATTTGTTTTGTACTTACTTATCTAAGTAGGTAGATAATAGGTACCTACTTACCTACCGTCTGTCAAAATCGCGAGATTGGGACCTACCTACTAAACATACAAATAAACTTTCACGTTATCGTACAACGACTGCCGTTTAGGTAGGTATAGATCGAACCATATATCTTGTACCTAAACGCGGGGATTGTTTTGTAATAATCTATGCTTGGTGAATTTACCTACGGCCACCGCCACCCCGTAGCACCCCGTGATACTTATCTTCAAAATACATCCAAGAAACGTTTACTACGTATAGAACAGATTTTAGGTACAAGATACTATTACCTACTACTACTACTATTTTTTGAGACAAAAAATAGTGACAAAAAAAACCACAAGTTAAAAAAAAAAAATTCACACCCGCTGTCCGGCCGTCTCTGAAAACCAGCGCTGTCCGCCTGCACTACAACGCGGACAGCATTAAGCTGAGAGGCGGCCGTTTATTTCAACTTGGCAGTGTGTCAATTTCACGGTTCCTAGAGTTAAGTGTCTATCCTAAGTCTATGTTACAATTAAAGTAAGGAATTATATTATGTTGCATGATATGTCGAAGTACTGCCAAGCGAAATAAAAAATATTTTCTTTCTCCTTTCTTTCTTAGATATGTCCATCGAACTGTAGGTACATATTATAGTGGGACTGCACTGATAAAGCATTTATTAACTTATCATTGATGGCTGTAAGCAAAAGGACGTAAGTGACAGTAATAGTTGATAAGAAAATAACTTTTCAATAAAGTGTCTATCATGTCGTGTGGGGTATTTTCTCTTTGAAGTTATAAATTCATTGAATATCAACTACGAGACAACCGCCGCACAGTGTTTCGCTTAGAACAAGCTAGCTGGACAAAAGTCATTGTCGAATATCCAGAAATGTATTACCTGAGCCTCTAACCAGATACCCATGTGTCCCAATTCTAAGAATTGTTTTGCCCTAATATCAACTACTGATAAAATAGTGAGTGTACTAATACGAAGAAAGAGTTGAAGTTTACTTATTCATTGCGTTTTTACGCTTATCAAAGTAACCACTTATGGCAGTGAGTTCAAGTTTTTTGAAAAGTGTTAGTGATGAATCTGGAAGTTAAGGGTATATATTTTTTAATTGTAACAAGAAAATTTATATACTTCAGCCGCACCTATTTAAAATACCTACAGTTTAAAAAATAATGTTAGGTAACGACGATTGTCTGAATTCTTTGGACTAGAAAGTACTTGTACCCTCTTGTCCCGGGCTAGAAATTGTATATATTATAGCCATATCTGTAAACTAGTAGATTTAAGTCATTGTAGCCTGCGCACTTGAGTGTAACTTTGTCATTATGTCTGTTTTTCAGATTAAGAATTTTCTACTAATATACGAATATATTCTCGACAAATATCAACTCTTTACTAAGATATATTGATAGATAATAAGTAATAATTCCACATTAAATCATGATACCTATATTTTCATTTGTCGTTGTTTTTAAACGAAGTTTTCAACTTAATCGATATTTTAAAATTTTATGCAATGACTACTTCCACCTGTCTAAAATACAAAAACACAATGGACGAGCCATAGAGTTTTCTGTGCTGAAACCGTATTAATACACCATAACAAAGCAATATACCCTGTAACATTAGATTTTATCTACTGTAATTTGATTACTACTAGCGCCACCTATGGCAGTCTCAGTGGTACTCACATCAGTTAGTCGGTGCCTCGGTGTAGGAACTTTTGTACTAGCTAAGCACTAGATGGCGTTCGATTTCTTTTATGTTTAATTATATGAAATTAGAAATACTCATAGCACCTAAATGGGAAAATTAATTGTTTAATTATAGGTTGTCTCATTTAGGTTAAAATTAAATTTCCTCAGTTAAATTAGACAGGTTCGAATTCTGCGTGCTCGGAACAGTTGTATTCAGGGAAGGAATGTGAGTATGATCCGACCAAGTCAAAAAGTTGCTGTACTTTGTTTGATTCCTACTTAGCTGGGTGATATTAAAGTTGTTAGGATTTCGAACGTGATTTGGTGTTTTTTGATCATCGTTCGCACTAATTTAACTTAAAAAAAAAGTGTATTCGAGAACCTTCGAATGATAGGGGTATAAAACTGCGGCCCCGGCTAAATATAGAGCCTTTTTACTCTCTGAATTGTGACTGGAACGTCTGTATTGCTGTGTCTTGGAAAATACTTTATACTTAACTAAATTCTTTGTTGCCCAGTTTTTGGGTTCCTAGTACGGGATTAGAGGACACCTTGGTTCTCAAACCCCTTCTCAGCGTGTTCTGTGGTCGAGTTCCCAACCGCTGTCGGCGCAAGCCTGTAACCTCGACGTGAAGCATCTTGGCTGGTCGAGAGTGCGGCAAGAGACGTGCGCAGACGCCGAGCAGGCCGACAACCGGGGTCACGTATTCCCTTTTTCTATATTAAATTTATGTAACTTTCTTATAAATATATATCACTTCACCCTGCAAGAAATAACTGTGTCAACGGTGGGTTGACCGAGGTGTACAACAAGTACTAGCCATAACACTCTGGCTACCTACTGCAAGCAGGTCACCGTGGTGCAGCTGGTGAAGACATACTCATTTTTGTATTTCTATATGTAACTTTATTGTCTGTAATCCTCTTTTGTATAATTTTATCTCTCAGTAATATATATGTATGTACAACAGAGGTAGTAGTTGTTTTCTCTGAAGTCTCCCTGGTCTCCCACACGCACGCACACTATTCTCCTCTGACAAAAGGCGCCCTGGGATCCCATAGAGCTCGTGCATCTCTCTGCTGGGTCAGCCGGTGAGTAGTCCGTCTGACACGTTCAGCGGTTACAAATTGGCGCCCAACGTGGGGCTAACTCTCTTCTCTGTGGGTGCGCTGTGTGTGGGTGTCTGGAGAGTTCGCTTTGGAGGAAACACTACCCTCCGTCTGACACTACCCAAGACGCTAATTGGTTGTGCGGCTGCAGTTACGCATGTAATACTTACCCTCTTTGTGTTTTTTCAGCCAATCGTACCATCATCCCAGTGGCAAGAAAAAACCATTGAGACCCCTAAATTCAAAATTCCAATTTTAAAAAAAAACTGCACATCTTTCGGTAAGTTTGGAAACATATTTTTGGCAAACTAGTTTTTTTTCTTTTTTCTTTTTTTCTCTTTTTTTTCCTCCTATTTAGTTGCTTCTGTGTTGTACAAACATATATATTTATTGTGGTCTGTTCACATAGTAATTGTACTGTGTCAAACTTTTAGTCTAGAAATTTCTGTGTCTAGCATTCATGGTTTTGGGTTTATACCTGTGTATTATTAAGTAGTTAGTAAAAATACATAGCTGCTTTGTACTGTATAGACTTGAGTAGATTTGTAGTTAATTTTTAACATTTTGCTGAATACCTACATCACTTGTAATTTATATAAAGAAAATTTCTATAACTTCAACTATAATTTGAACATCTGGTATTCACTTCATTGGGTTGCTGAGCCAGTATTCTGAAGATATTTATCTGGGTGATTCTATAATATCTACCCAAAATCAAGTAACTTAATATAAAATAGTAGTAAACTTTTTGTAACTACCTCCTAATTTATTAATCTGAAGAAAGTATACCTGGTGTCATATTTCTTGGACAAAGCTATTCTTAAATTTAGTTAATATAGTTTCTCTATTCTAAATTATTAGATCTTTATAGCTACCGCACAAATTGTGACCTAGAGGAAGCATATTTATTGTATTATCTGTTAATATTAGTTGATTTTGTCTCTGTGGAAACTTTATTTAACCTACATTTATAATTTATAAACCTGTTGTGAGTTGAATCTCCATTACTGTTAATTGTTTTGAAAAAAAAAAACTGAATCTTGGACCACTATGGCCCAATTACAGAAGTGTATTAACTACCTTAAGAAAGATGAACTTTTTAATGAACTCTCTGCCATGGGGGTTACAGCGGATCCGGATGCGACGGTTGTTGGCCTGCGGAGTGAGCTGCGCACTGCATTGCGGCTTGTCCGGCGTGGCAGCATTAAGGCCATCGCCACGGTACCTGCTGTTGCCGCCTCTGAGTTGGCTGTCTGTGAGCCTAAAGTTCTCGAGCTGGAAGGGACACTCTCTTCAGGTGAAGTCGTTTCAAATAGTAATTGTCGGACTAAGGTTGCAGTGAGGGCGAACTACCTTCTCACTAGGTTAGCTAGGTGTGGTATAGACTGTCCAGATCTTTTAGATATCCGTGGCCGCTTGGTTAAAATTCTGTCTGTGGCTGAATCAGATACTGACTCTGACTCTGAGGGTTCGGATAGAGAGATTGAACCTATTCATCGTGACCACGTAGGTTACACCTCGCCTGTGGTGGGAGGGGACCGTTCGAGGCGACGTGACGCGCCTAGTTCCGACACAATTAGTAGTAATTTAGTAATAAGGGATAGACCCGTAAATTTAAACTCTTTTAATATAAAATTTGATGGCTCTGCGTGTGTACGTGTATTCATTGAGAGACTGGAAGAGCTTAGGTGTGCTCGGGAAGTCACCAAGGATAAAATCCTCTCAGCTTTCTCTGACCTATTGGACGGTCCGGCTTTATCTTGGTTCCGCACCAACAAGAATAACTTTACCTCGTATGAGGGCATGTTGGATGAGCTGAGGGAGACTTTCGACCTTCCCGACTACGATTACCGTCTCAGAAATGAAATTAGGCAGCGTACACAGGCCCGATCTGAAACATTAGGCATATACATCTCTACGATGCAGGCCATGTTCTCGAGATTAACGTGCAAAATGCCCAGTGAGGAACAACTGGACATTCTGATGCATAATATTAGGCCCGATTATATGAAGGAATTGGCTCTTCACGAGGTAAACTCGATAATCGACCTGAAGCGATTGGGGAAGCGCCTAGAACTTGCGCGTGCTAGGGCAGAGGCATTCCAGGAACCAGCGTTAGATAAGTTTGGGATCACCTCGGACTTACACCATTTTAAGAATAAAACTGTTCATAAAACTTCCCAGCAGGTCTCTGCCGTGGCCGGTCCTACGACCTCAAACGAACGAGGATGCTTCCGCTGTGGTGAAGTCGGCCACACTGCATATGGCTGTACACAGTCAAGGGAATTGGTGTGCTTCCGGTGTGGACAGAAGGGAGTCAAATCGCCTGAGTGTCCGAAGTGTAATGCCAAGCCAAAAAACGAGTAAGTCAGGGCCTTATTAAAAGATCACCATTCGATTCGGAGCGAGCTTCTCTGTCTGATGCATTCTCTGATAGGGTCCTGTTTACCAAACGGGATAATGACATAAGACCGTATTTAGTTGTTAGGATCCTGAACTTAAATGTTCTAGGTTTACTTGATTCGGGTGCAGCTTGCTCAGTACTGGGTAAGGGAGCGCACCACACTTTCTTGGAATTAGGGTTTGAGCTTGGAAGCATCAGCCCTAACTTTAGTTTAACTACAGCAGACGGCTCTCATTTGCCATGTCTGGGCTGTATCTCTCTGCCTATTGAATATAATTCTGCTGTCAGAGTTATTAAGTTCTATGTTGTTCCAGAAATCACTACGGCTATGATATTTGGAGTAGACTTCTGGCAACAATTTCAATTAGGGGATAGATTGATCTCTCAGAAGATCAATCTCTCCAACTTTAGTGACTGTAATCCGGTAGAATCTCTGTCTCTTAACAGTGGTCTAGAGGATTACAACAATTTAACCGCTGATCAGAAGCGGGTAATTAACAGCATTATTGAGAAATTTGATACCATCAACACGGACAAGGTGGGTCTAGGTCGAACATCTCTGGCGCATCATACTATAGATACGGGCGATAGTAAGCCAATCAAGCAACGGTATTACCCGCTCTCTCCCCTGAAGCAGAAAGCCCTGGAAGAGGAACTAGATCGGATGCTGGAGATGGGAGTAGTGACCCCGTCTCAGTCCGCATGGAACTCACCAGTGGTGATGGTGGAGAAAGCGAACGGAGACCTGAGATTGTGCCTTGATTCTCGGAAGCTCAATTCTGTTTCTAAAAGCGATGCGTATCCGTTACCTTACATCAACCAAATTTTAGACCATCTCAATAATGCAAAATATTTGTCTTCTATTGATTTAAGTGCGGCGTATTGGCAGATTCCGTTTGATTCGCCCCAATCCGCCGAGAAGACCGCCTTCACTGTCCCCAGGCGAGGCCTTTTTCACTACAACGTGATGTGCTTCGGACTTGTAGGTGCTTCCGCCTCGATGCAACGCCTCATGGACCGTCTATTTGGCCCAGAGTTCGATAACCGAGTGTTCTCCTTTCAAGACGACATAATCGTTGTGGCCAGCACCTTTGAGGAGCATGTGGACCTCTTAAATAGAGTCTATCAGCGCCTTAAGGATGCGGGTCTCACGATCAACATGCGAAAATCGCAGTTCTGTCGTAGCGAATTGAAGTACCTCGGGTATTTTGTCGACAAGCATGGCCTGCGGACAGACCCAGGTAAAGTTGATGTCATTCTCAACTATCCTACACCTTCCAACGCTAAGGAGGTGAAAAGATTCCTGGGTATGGCTGGGTGGTATCGGCGTTTCGTGAATAATTTTTCTAAGATTAGTAAACCCTTATGTAAATTAACTTCTAAGAATATAAATTTTGAGTGGTCGCGTGAGGCTGAAGAGTCTTTCAATCTGCTGAAAGCCGCTTTGGTCACCGCTCCTATTTTGAAAATGCCTGATTACTCACTACCTTTTAGGATTCTCAGCGACGCGTCATCCTTCTCTGTGGCTGCTGTACTGACGCAGACACATGAGGGAGTGGAGCACCCTGTCGCATATTGTAGTCGTTCACTCAACAAGAACGAAGTCAACTACAGTACCACTGAGCGAGAACTCCTGGCTGTGATCTTTGCTTTGGAACAGTTCAGGCAGTACGTGGAAGGACAGAAATGCACTGTGGTTACTGACCACGCCTCACTCCTGTGGTTCCACAAACTGAAGAATCCGACAGGCCGCCTTGCGCGCTGGAGCATGAGGTTGAGTCAGTTTGACTTCGATATAGAACATCGAAAGGGTAAGGACCATGTGGTACCTGATGCTCTTTCACGAATTCAAATTGACACAATCGACACCAGCGTTACTAAGGACTCTTGGTATCTCCACACTCTGAACAGTGTGAAAAAGAACCCTAGGCATTTTCCCAACTTTGATATACGTGATAACCGTCTTTTCAGATTATCAAAAAATAAATACTCTCTGACCTCTGATTTTGATTGGAAGCTGGTGGTACCGTTGGAGGACAGGTTGCCCCTGCTCACCAAGTACCATGACGACATACTCAGTGCCCATGGTGGCGTATGGAAAACCCATAAACGCCTCGCTCTCAACTATTATTGGCCTAAGATGTACGAGAGCGTTAAGGAATATGTAGGCAAATGCGAGACATGTAAGCAGTACAAACCTGTGAACACATCTCGCCCTGGCCTCATGGGTAATCCAAAGCGGGTGTCTAGACCGTTTGAGGCCATCTCTGTTGACTTACTGGGTCCATTTCCTACTTCCAGCAAGGGAAATGTTCACTTGATTGTGGTCTCGGACTACTTTAGCAAATTTGTCATGTTGAGTCCTATACGGATGGCTACAGGCGTTGCAGTCGCGAGATTCATAGAAAAGAATGTTTTCCTAGTCCACGGGGTATGCAAAACCATCTATATGGATAATGGCCCACAATTTGTGAGTAAACAATTTAAGGACTTACTACTTAAGTACAATGTGCCTAACATTTATTATAACCCCAGATACCACGCGCAGACCAACCAGGCAGAACGAGCTATTCGCAACGTGGTTCAGGGAATTTCTTGCTACGTGAAGTCGCACCACAAGAAATGGGACGAGAATCTCGTAGAACTCCAGTGTGCTCTAAACACTGCTGTGAGCGAAGCCACTCATTTCAGTCCGTATTTTCTTGTTCACGGTAGGGAATTCATTGGGGATGGAGTTCTTTATAGGCAGGAAGAGATTCCTTGCCATCCTAACACTGTCTCCATTGATAGTCCAGTGTCCTTTGGTGAGAGGTTGAAGGAATTACATCGTATCTACGACCAGGTGAGAAAACACTTAGATGTTGCTCACCGGCGTAACGAAAAATACTACAACCTCAGAAAAAGGCATGTGGAACTGAAAGTGGGACAGATTGTGTACAAAAGAACCTTCTATTTGTCTAACAAGGCCAAGAACTTTACTGCGAAGCTGGCGCCTAAATTTATGAAATGCATTATAACCGCCAAACGCTCGCCTTTAGTATATGAACTGTCGGATTTGGATGGTAAGGATCTGGGAGTTTATCACATTAAGGATATTTTGAAGTACAGTGAGGAGGAACAGCCTTCTGATCCTTCTCCTTCTTCTGTCGGTGCCGTCTCTCTGTCACTCGGCTGAGCGTGGGAGTGCCACTGTGCTTCGTTCGGTATCTTTCCACCCTAAGCCTACTCACTAACCTATATGAAGGGCATACAGTGATCCGGGCAGTTAATAGGGTGACACCTCTAGAGTGCTTGGCTTAGTAATGTGATTTTGTTTGGTTTCTTTAGTTAGCTGTTAGGTTCGTGGTTGTTTGTTTGGAGTTCGTGGTCTTCACAACTAGTGTGGTCATCGCGAGTTTTGGAATTTATTTTGATATCTCTCAGTTGAGATCCTGTCGCTGATATTCCCTGCGCATACTACGCAGGGAATACTGTGAGGGAAGGGGTGGTGTAACATTAGATTTTATCTACTGTAATTTGATTACTACTAGCGCCACCTATGGCAGTCTCAGTGGTACTCACATCAGTTAGTCGGTGCCTCGGTGTAGGAACTTTTGTACTAGCTAAGCACTAGATGGCGTTCGATTTCTTTTATGTTTAATTATATGAAATTAGAAATACTCATAGCACCTAAATGGGAAAATTAATTGTTTAATTATAGGTTGTCTCATTTAGGTTAAAATTAAATTTCCTCAGTTAAATTAGACAGGTTCGAATTCTGCGTGCTCGGAACAGTTGTATTCAGGGAAGGAATGTGAGTATGATCCGACCAAGTCAAAAAGTTGCTGTACTTTGTTTGATTCCTACTTAGCTGGGTGATATTAAAGTTGTTAGGATTTCGAACGTGATTTGGTGTTTTTTGATCATCGTTCGCACTAATTTAACTTAAAAAAAAAGTGTATTCGAGAACCTTCGAATGATAGGGGTATAAAACTGCGGCCCCGGCTAAATATAGAGCCTTTTTACTCTCTGAATTGTGACTGGAACGTCTGTATTGCTGTGTCTTGGAAAATACTTTATACTTAACTAAATTCTTTGTTGCCCAGTTTTTGGGTTCCTAGTACGGGATTAGAGGACACCTTGGTTCTCAAACCCCTTCTCAGCGTGTTCTGTGGTCGAGTTCCCAACCGCTGTCGGCGCAAGCCTGTAACCTCGACGTGAAGCATCTTGGCTGGTCGAGAGTGCGGCAAGAGACGTGCGCAGACGCCGAGCAGGCCGACAACCGGGGTCACGTATTCCCTTTTTCTATATTAAATTTATGTAACTTTCTTATAAATATATATCACTTCACCCTGCAAGAAATAACTGTGTCAACGGTGGGTTGACCGAGGTGTACAACAAGTACTAGCCATAACACTCTGGCTACCTACTGCAAGCAGGTCACCGTGGTGCAGCTGGTGAAGACATACTCATTTTTGTATTTCTATATGTAACTTTATTGTCTGTAATCCTCTTTTGTATAATTTTATCTCTCAGTAATATATATGTATGTACAACAGAGGTAGTAGTTGTTTTCTCTGAAGTCTCCCTGGTCTCCCACACGCACGCACACTATTCTCCTCTGACAAAAGGCGCCCTGGGATCCCATAGAGCTCGTGCATCTCTCTGCTGGGTCAGCCGGTGAGTAGTCCGTCTGACACGTTCAGCGGTTACAACCCCAATAAATAATATTGTCTAGCTAGCTTGTTCTAGTCGAAACACTGTGCGCCGCTGTATAGCCGTAGATAGTAATAGAAAGAAGGAGGTCTGATAGCTTAGAGGTCAAAAGCATGCCCTGTGAGAGTAGGATCGCGGGTTCAAATCCCGCCTCGACCGATCACAAAATTTTTCCTTTTTACCCGACTGCGCGACGCAAAGGAGGGTAATGTGTTTATCAGTCTATGTATGTAGTATGTCTATATGAATGTATGTATGTTTCTATGTGGCGTTCTAGAGACCAAATGCGTAGGCCGATTTTGATAATTCTTACGTCAATCGATTATCATAACCTTGCGAGTGTCACTAAAGACATGACAGTAATCAAAATTCACCACGGCGACAACCAGACGCCATATTGTCAAAATGAAAAAAATTAAAGTTGATGAACTATGTCAAGTGGGGTGTCGTTGAATAGGGATTATTCCACTTTGTTCACCTGGGTAATATCACCTAGGTGAACAAAGTGCAATTGATTAGTCTACATTGATCACCTCGGAAATAAATCACCTGGGTGATATCACCTAGGTGAACAAAGTGAAATTGATTAGTCTACTTTTATTACCTCGGAAATAAATCACCTGGGTGATATCACTCAGGTGAACAAAGTGGATTTGATTAGTCTACTTTTATCACCTCGGAAATAACTCACCTTAAAAACTGGTATCTTATGGGTAAATCGGTACTGTAAAATACGTTTATAGGATAATGAATATGTATTGTTTTGGGAGAAAAAATCTGATAGTTTAATCAGCAAAAACAGAAAAATAACTCATTCTACAGCAATCTGTTATAAAATTGTATAATAAAAAAGATTACAAAGTTATCGGAGTTTTTCGAGAAAATGGCCAACGGACAACATATGGCCATCGTCGACTAACGACATTTGACAGTCTGTTACGAAATTCTCGCGATTTCTTGCTGTATTACTCCGATTTGATGATGGTGAGCACTCACCATGATCTATATTTATATTGTTCATACGCACAACGTAAAAAGATGCATCTTTTCTTTTTGTTCTTCCGAAGTCGTATAGAGTAATTTAATTTGTGGTGCCATCCTTCTAAAACATTCGTCGTTCGATGCCACTCGCCCCACACACACCAAATATTAGCACAAGTTTAGACATCCACTGCGATTTAAAATAATCAAGGTTTCATAGTTGGATGAAGACAGTATTCTGAATATATATACTCCCAGCCCTCAGAGATATAATCTTCTGGGAGTAAAGGTAAAGCATTTAATAGCGATACGCATCGTCGATTGTACTTGTTATCATTCAAAGATAAATCACGAAGGTACAACACTTTAATTTCATTCTCTATGTTTGGTATCAAACAATTACATTTAAAACTATATTCAATGATATTTAAAACTACCTTCAATGACATTTAATGATATGATAGATCTCATTAAAACAGTAAAAACTAATACAATTTAAATTATAAAAAATTTCAAGTGCAAAAGCAAAAATATTTTGTGTGCGTGGGTGAGAGAAACGTACAAAATAAAAACCAAAAACGGACCTATAAACATTCCTATAAGTAAACAGTATCCTATAAATATTGGGTTTTTATACGGTACCGATTAGTATTTATTAGATACATGTATAAAAAAAGTTGGAGCTATATCATAATAGGTGTCATAATAGACTTATCCATTCCACTTTGTTCACTTGAGGGATATCGCCCAGGTGAATTATTTCCGAGGTGATCAAAGTAGAGTAATCAGTTCCACTTTGTTCACCCGGGTGATATCACCTAGGTGATTTATTTCCGAGGTGATCAAAGTAGACTAATCAATTCCACTTTGTTCACCTAGGTGATATCACCCAGGGGAACAAAGTGGAATAATCCGAATAGGTATTTTAAAATCATCTTTAGGTTCCTTTTATCATTTTTCATTTTAAATACTTAATAGTTCAGAATATAGAACAATTTAAAGTTGTTTAACAAAATGGCGAAATGTGGGTGCTAGCACCTCTGCCTAACCCTTCGGGGAATACAGGCGTGAGTTTATGTTATGTTATGTTTATTCTCGCTAATTTTCTTACTTTTTGATTTAAGTTTTTATCTCAAGTATAAACGATATGAAGGAAATTACAAAAAAAATATAAATGTTAAATCATAACTAAACAGTTTAAAATAAAACAAATGATTAAAAAATTAAAAACCCGACTGCCACTGAAAAGACCGAAATAAGTTTGATAGCAGGCGGTACCCATTTGCCAATCATAAACCGAAAGAAAATTAATGGGTACCGCCTGCTATCAAACTTATTTCGGTCTTTTCAGTGGCAGTCGGGTTTTTTAATTTTTTAATCATTTGTTATATCGATTTGAAGTAATAGATTGTTCATTAACCCGTACTTACCTTTTTAAAAAATAACTACGATGGCTAATTACGGGAGCTCCGCTTGCTACGGATCACGGAGGAGAGAATCATTTCCTTCTCCGTGCTACGGATTAAGTACCCAAAACACTGCACCGTGATATACCTACCACAGATTATCTAAGGAGTTGCCCATAAGTAGGTACAGTCAGCAGTCTCAAAATGAACTTAAAACTTTCGTATTAAGAGCAAATCAAACTGTTTTATTGTGTTAAGTATATGGTATTATTGACCGAAGTTAAGGTGTGTACCAAATATCAGAACAATCGGTCAACTGGAAGGGGGGTAACAAAACTAAATTAAGATCATTTTGAGCAATTTGTTCGTCAACATCTTTTTGATACTGACTGTAGGCATCAAAAAAATAAGCCTAACCACGAACCATTCATGTTTTAGTCCCGTTCATAGGTCTGTGTTCGATATCACCTTTGGGTTGTGGAGGTCAGCAGTCGCTTGACGGAAAATATCGAAGTTTAGCCAAATCCGCAATTAGAATTGTGAAGAGAACCCTAAACTACGAATTGAAAGAAGCTTCGGATGCCACTGGGATTAATGCTAGGATGACACGGAGGTCTGTGTGAACGCTTTTTTTAATGGGGCGTACCTACAGAAATGTCGCCTATAGTCGCCGAGTCAAAACTTCACTTCAAACACTAAGGCCCTTATTCTAGAATGACACTCAGCCTGAATCGTGATTTATCTGATAGGCCATTATGTCAAACTATCAATCCAAATGCCAGTTAGGCTGAAGGGGCAGGTCTCTAAAATGATCATTAGACCTGTCACGGCACACGGCTGTGAGGTGTGGCCGCTGTTGGACACAAGCAGATGCTGCGTGTCACGGAGATGAAAATGCTGCGGTGGATGTGTGGAGTCACGCATAAAGATCGCGTGAGGAACTCGCGCATCTGCGGCAGCCTTCATGTCCGTGACATCGCAGATAAAATGCAAGAGAGCCGCCTCCGCTGGTGCGGCCACGTCTTACGGAAGCCGCCCAGCTACGTGGGTAACAAATGCCTGGCAATGGTGCCCCCACCGGGTCCAGGTAGAAGGGGCAGGCCCAAGTAGTGCTGGCTTGGCGTCGGGGAGGGTGACATGCGTGAAAACGGTCTCACTACCTTGGACGCCCAAGATCGTGCGAAGTGGAGGAGTAAGAGCCGGAAGGCGGACCCTGAGCTCCGAGGGCACCGTGGCCTCGGATGCAATCAGGACTAACGTCTTTATGTGGATGATGATGATCAATCTGTCTATTAGTACAATCTGTTATCCGATAAATCGCGATTCAGGCTGAGTTGACAGATTGTTTAGACAGATTGATAGTTTGATATATGTCCTATACAATCTATCCTCAGATAAATCGCGATTCAGGCTGAGTATCATTCTAGAATACGGGCCTCAGACCGTCAAAACGTCTGACAAGTGACGCTTGTAGGCGTGGCTCCGGCTTGTCAATCTGGGCACAACGTGGTGGCAAGCTTTTGGCATTTTCAGCTGCAGCAGCCACCAATCTGGTAAACTTAGTTTTAAGCAGAATTTGACGTCAAAAAGCTGTAGTAGTGCTACACAATTTTGAATAAAAACTTTGAGTTTGAGTTTCAATCAACCGACATACCTAATTGCCACGCTTCTTGCGGAATAAAAGAAAATTGTTAATCGATAGATTTAGGGGAGGTTGAATGATACAGGCTAGAAATGGATTGTTATGCCAAAATATAGTAATGTGATATGATTTGATTTGATTTGAACCAGAATTTGTCAATATGTACTACCCGAAATTTTTAATAGCTTACCAGAACAAATGGTGCAAAAATATGTAACAAAGCAACCCTTTATAAAAAGTTTTAAAACCCATTTTTTAAACCACATTGATAATTGTATTGATTGAATATAACTATTGATAGAAGCTCCAAAAGAGCTTATAAAGAACTGACAAATCACAAAAATTGGATACAGGGCCTGAAGGCCGGGCAAAAAGAAACCAAAGACAGAGAGGGTATAATAAAATGTGCAACAGCATTTTACACTGACCTATATAAAAAACCAACAACTGAAAGGGCCCAAACTGATGGAAACAGTAATAATATGACCATGGTTACAGGGAAAATTCCATTAGATCCAATAACAGAAATTGAAATAATAAGTCACATCAAAAGATTAAAATCCAATAAAAGCCCAGGAGAAGATAACATCACAAACGAAGCCTTAAAAATAGGCGCGCCAATCCTAGTTACATACCTAGTACAGCTCTTCAACTTGGTACTTGCCAAAGAGGAAGTACCACTGCAATGGTGTAGATCAAATATAATACTTTTATATAAAAAAGGGAACCCGCGAGACATCAGTAATTACAGGCCTATCAGTCTATTATCCACAACATACAAACTCTTTTCATCCATCATTTTAAACACAATAACAGTGGAAATTGACAAGAATCAACCTAGAGAACAAGCGGGTTTCCGGCCAAACTACTCTACAATAGACCACATACATGCATTAGAACAAATAATTGAGAAATTCAAAGAATTTAAGAAACCACTATATTTAGCATTTGTGGACTATTCCAAGGCGTTTGACAGCATAGTGCATCCATCCATATGGACTGCTCTAAGAAATAATAATATAAACGAAACATATGTACAGATCATAAAACACATATATTCAAAAAGTGTAAGTAGAGTAAAATTGGAAAGACAGGGGGAAGAGTTTAATATTGGAAGAGGGGCAAGGCAGGGAGATCCACTCTCTCCAAAACTATTCATAGCAGTGCTTGAAGATATTTTCAAGAATATTGACTGGAATAATAAAGGCATATGGATACTTAACGAGAAACTGGCACATCTAAGGTTTGCGGATGATATTGTTCTTTTCAGTGAATCCGCTACAAACTTAGAAAAAATGTTACAAAGCTTAGACTATGAGAGTAAAAAAGTTGGTCTACACATGAACTCATCTAAAACCAAAATTACGTCAAACAGTCACCAGAAAGTAATCAAAATTGAGGGAAACCCAATAGAATATGTTAAAGAATATGTGTACTTAGGTAAACTGGTGTCATTTGATGCAAATAGCAATGAAAACGAAACAGACAGACGCATAAGTATAGCATGGAGAAAGTACTGGGCGCAAAAAGAAATCCTAAAGGGAAATTATAACGTTAACATGAAAAAAATTATAATGGACTCATGTATTCTTCCAAGCCTAACTTACGCCAGCCAGACATTGGTATTTACTGAAAAAGTGAGGAGCAAAATTCTTGCCTGCCAACATGCAATGGAAAGAAGCATCTTGAATCTAAGAAGAATAGATAAAATAAGAAATACTGATATCCGTATGAGAACTAAATTAACAGATGCTCTCCATTTTAGTTTAAAACAGAAGTGGAACTGGGCAGGACATGTGGCCCGATACCAAGACAAGCGATGGACTCACCAAACAACAAAGTGGATAGGCCCTGAAGGGAAAAGAAATGTTGGGAGGCAAAAGAAAAGATGGGCTGATGATATAGTAAGCAAAGCAGGAAAGGATTGGATGCAGACAGCTAAGGATAGGCAAAGGTGGAAAGAGATGGAGGAGGCTTTTACCCGAGGGGGCTACATAACAGAAACTACAAACAAATGATAACAACTTAAATTTTCTTTTAATTATATAATGTACTGTTTTTGTAGAAAAATAAAGCTATAAATAAATAAATAAATTGATTCTTTAACTCACTTAAAATGTTGTAAGTATACTTTAGGTACTGATAATATGTATTCACATACTTGCTAATGTCAATAGGCGAACTCCCGCTCGCATAAAAACCCTCGAGGTTTAAGCGGGCGCGGGCGGGCGGTTCAAAATGTTTTATTAAATAAATAAATAAAATAAATATTTTACAACATTCTACACAACGCTATCTAGACCCATGGTAAGCTTTTACAGCTTGTGTTATGGAATCTAGAATTAATGAATTTATTCCATATAATGTTATATTTTGAACAGTAAAAAAAAAAACTATAGGATTTAAATGTAGTTCAAACTAGTGTTTGAGAACGTTAAAACTAATTTTCATCGGATGTGAAGATTTTCGCACGAAAAAAAAAGGTATTTTGGATGTAGCCGCATATATTATACTTTTAATACTTCACGTACCTACTCCAGTTTTTGCACATATTATGATATTGGCATTATCGAAGTTAGCTCATCCTCAATTAGGTCGTCATATTGAATTTGATCCGAAAGTTCGCGAGATAATGAGACGATAAGATAAAAACTGTTACAAGAAAATGGAATAGAAAAGTAATTGCAGCATTCTGTAGTGTAAGCTATTTTCAAATGGCACATTTACTTTCAGAGATTAATACATTCAAAGAATATCATCTTAGATTTGTTTCAACTAATAATTATGTAAGTACTTGTATGTAACGTGGAAGTTTATGAAGACGTTTGAATGTTTATATGTTTGTTAGAAACCGAGAATAGGTTTTGATAGAACCATTTTCATATTCTGTATTCCTTTCCAGATAACTTACCATTGGAATACAGGTCGAGAAGTTGGACTCGGTGGATAAGCTTCGAGCCGCTGTACAGGACCCTGTACCGCGGGTACCGCTACGTGCAGCATTCCACCGACCCCTGGAGAACCCTATGTAAGTTCCTATTATTATTTTTTGGTCCTTTTGGTCGCTGTTGACTGATTGGGACTACCTTCCACTCCGGCTCATTCCTGTACCAAAGGCAGGCCTGATTCAGGGAGGCAACGCTGCCACCATCAGTATTATGGTCACCTTTGTACCGGGAACGATACAGGGCGGATTATTTGACATGACCTAAATACGGGTTGGACTCCTCATGCATGTTTTTATTATGTGTGTCTAAATTTTCGCAGTTTTATTATACCTACGTATCTTACTACTGACCATAGAGTTAATGAGAGTTCTCTTTTACTACTATGGAAGAAAGAATATGATTATTACTACGCACACATTCACTTGCTAACTATACTATTAATTATCCACACAGAGTAACTAAATGTAGTCGATTACTTGATCTCAAGTGCGAGTATTACAGTACGCCATCTAGTATAACTTTACTTTTTGCTTACAAGTGAATTATTGACCTGCATCGCGCTATGAAGGTTCACCCGCTGCGTTACATTAAATAACATCCCAACGTTAACTGAAACAGGCTTGTAAACCTAGCCTTACTATTGAATCCTCCCTCGGGAGCAAAGGAACATCACAATCGCAACCCACTCCACAGTTTCCATGAGAAAAGTAATTTCAGAAACCTTAAATCTCGATCAATTTGATCTGTTGAAGTGAATTTCTTTAGATGCGTTGGTAATTTTTCGTGGAATATTTTTGAGATGAGAAAAGAGCATTGAACTTGCGACACCGTTACCAACACTTCTTGTGAGATGCGACACCTCTGTATATAAGTACGTTAGTACTATTATCTATTCTGTGATATAAGTATCTACATAATATATACTTAGGTCAAATTATCACTTCAGGAGGAATTCTCGGATTGCCACTGTTTTTTAAAAATAAAGTGTTGTGTGTTGTGCTAATAACTTCTGAAGGCAACTGTACATTCAGTGCACTACATGCAATCTAACAAGTAATTAGGTTAATTAAGTGCCCCAGTTTCCTCCGGGAATGAGTCAAGGATCTTTTGCGATTTGTAACCTAGAGTGTTTGCGAATATTGTATTTTCTGAGGAACGAGATTCTGGCGCGGCTTTATGAGTAGGTACCTAAAGGCAGATGGAAAGTGTGAAAGAGGACATCGCAGAATCTTTAAAGTATTAAAAATGACAATGGGTTATAAAAAAATGGGTGCAGCTAAGGGGTTACTGGTGTTCCTCTATTATAAGTAATAAGGAAGTATCCTTTGAAATAGTAAAGTATTATCTTTGTGAAAAATCGTTTAAACTTATTATTAATTCGGCGAGTACTTCTAAGCAGCCGTTTTTCAGAAAGAGGTACTTAAGTATAATTATTGTTAATTCTATTTTTATATAAGAACTCACGCGTCAATTTGACTTCACCTTGCCTGATGCTAAGCTAAAGGCAAAGTCTCGGATAGGGTCACCATTAAAAACATGTACCATATTAATAATGCTGGCAGTTTGGCACTCAGCTTGACGGCCTCATCAGATGCCTTTTCACGCCCCGCTTAAAGGACCCGGGACTGTAGGAAGAAGGAAACACGTGAGCTGGCAGGGAGTTCCAGGTCTTAATGGTGTGGCAGAGGAATGATTCACCGATCCGCTTGGTTCTTGATGGAATATTCTGCACCTAGTTCATGCAAATAGTGCACTTTTGTCTCTGCCTTACCTTATGTGTTTAGGAATGGTATGGTATTAAACAGTTAAACGTAAACTATACACCTATTGTGCCGAACCCTCAATAGCTCCTTATAAACATAGGCACGCGACAAAAACCCGAATACAACTTTGTGTTCCGCCTCTATTGAATCCTAAACACTGGACTGTACACAAACTATGTAGGTCACGAATCATTTTAAAAATAGGCGAGGCTTACTCGTTACTGTGATCATTAATCAAAGAGGCACTCCTCACACACCGCTTCACAAAGGTTCATCGTTTTCTGTGGCGCGACCATTTTGATTTTTGTAAATTATACGCGAGGGTTTTTATACCACAGTTGATTTTTTGTTGCTTGATTTATTAACGCGTTGATTGATATTTTCGTGGTTAATAAAGACCGTTTGGCATTTGAGGGTTTCTTGGTAATTTCTGCGTTGCGGGGATTTTATATGTTACTAGCTTTTGCCCGCGGCTCCGCCCGCGTGAAGGTCGGTTATCGCGACCAAACATAGCTTATGTCCTTTCTCATGCTCTAATCTACCCCTATACCAAAATTTCATCTAAATCGGTTCAGTGGTTTAAGCGTGAAAGTGTAACATACAGACAGATAGACAGACAGACGGACAGACAGACAGACAGACAGACAGACAGACAGAGTTACTTTCGCATTTATAATATTAGTATGGATAAACCAACTTACGATACGATAAGTAAAGTCTACGGTTAAGTCTGCTATACTTAATATTACTATATTTAATATAATAAATAAGTATCTCAAGGATCGAACCCGTGCCTCCTGCGTAACGGCCGCGTTCACTACCGCTATATCACGGAGGCTGTCTAGTATAGCATACTTACTTAATGCTATAAAATTCATTCAAATATTTGAGTGGAGTTATTAAAAATCCATATTTAAAAATAATTGTAAAATCATTCATTGGTTCCTATAGTTCGTAAGAACATCAGTCGAAGACTCCACCATCACCTTAAAGACAGATAAAAATAGAAGGGACATTTGAATCACCTCGGGCGTGTCTCAGTAGCCGAGTTGGTCAAGGCATTCCACCTGTAAGGGAAAGATCGCGGGTTCGAGTCTCGCCCGAGAAGATTCATTTTTACCCGACTACGGCGAAGCCAAAAGGAGGGTTATGGTTTTGACAGGCTATGTATGTATGTATGTTCATTTGTTTCCTCATAGCTCCTCAACTACTTATTAGAACTGGACAAATGAGGTATGGTTACAAGCGGCTTTATCGTCCGATGGTTATAGGCTATATGACGCGTCACACAATCTTGTGTGGCGCCCTCTAGCGCTAATAAGCTACTGTGTTAAAAAATCAATTTGAGATAAATATGCCGTGTTTGGTATCAAATGAAAGGGCTTAATAAGCTAATTTCAAAGATGTATAAATTATTATCTTTACCTTGCCCGACTACCGAAAAATCACGCTCTAAAAAGTAACAAACAAGAAAATATCAAGGATAGCCGTGATCGTATGCCACTTACAACAATATATTCTAGGAAAAAGTGGCATACGACCACGGCTATCCTTGATATTTTCTTGTTTGTTACTTTTTAGAGCGTGATTTTTCGGTAGTCGGGTTTTAGTTTTATTCTCAATGGATTTTGTTTCAAGGTAGGGACCATCTACCACGGACCGTCAGTGTGTAGAATGGACCCGTATATTTCCGGCTTCACCCTAGCTTCATCTTACCATCTAGAGAGGTGCAGTCAATTGATGGAATAAGTATGACATAAAGTAATCCACGGAAACATAACTATGCAGAATTTTATTTAACAAATTGTCAAATGAAAGTGTACACTGATATTTAGCGCGGAACAGTTGGCATTTTGTTTGACACGTCTCTTGGGAACCTGGGATTTCACATACACTGTGCTAGCTAGTATTTCTGTAATTCATTTTCAAAGTGGCTATACAGGGAAACGGTTTGTTTTATGCTATACCTCCTGGGTTTAAAAATCTGATCTAATTCGAAATACATCGGGAAAAAGAAGAACTCAAGTAGGACTTGAAGGGAAATTTAAAGTGATTTAGGTGTGACTCAATAGCTCAATTGGAAGAGCACTCCCCCTGTAAGCATTCCCACTTGAGTTCATCTTTTTCCCGATGAATTTCGAATTTAAAAATTCTCATTATAAATGTATAAAAATTTCATTCAAATCTGATCTAATGCTCGCATCCTATGGTAACTTATTCTGGGGTATGAATATTTTAGCCCAGGTGACTACTCCGGACTCCAGGATATAGTTTCGCTGAATCTACTAAATATCGGCACAAAATCGATAAAGTTACAAACATTTAATATACTTGTATGTTGATTATTGGATTTATTCGTAATATAAAAAAGAAATATTGCATCTGAATGCACTAAAACTTTGTCTATTACTAGTTATACTATTATAGGCATTGAACAATTCAACTCAGAAGGGGCCGCTACATTAGAACGATAAGAATAGATAAAAAACTTCTCCAATATAATACAGATTGCCGAAATTTAAATCCGTACACGGGTATACCTACCCATTGCGTGAGCGACGAAAAGTTCGGTAGCCAGTTCGCGCGGCGGGCGGCACAGGCAGCACGCGAGGGAGCCGCTCCCACTGCTGTCAGATTTGACCTTTGCTTATCTGTGGACTGTAGACCTAAATTGTTTGTTAATTTACCTTGTGTCTGATTGATTTTGGGGAAAGTATCTAGTATTATATACATACACTAGCTGTCCCGGCGATCTTCGTACCGCCAATTATTTCCTGCCCTCGTGGCGTCAGATCCCGTTCCCGCTGCACCATTTAGGGGGATGAAAAATAGATGTTGGCCGATTCTCATAGATACCGGATAAGCACAAAAAATTTCATCAAAATCGGTCAAGCCGTTTCGGAGGAGTATGGCAACGAAAACTGTGACACGAGAATTTTATATATTAGATATAGTCACACCTTTGTCTCCATGATGTTAGGCAGAGGTGAATTAACACCCATATTTCATCAATCAATGTATTCGGTCCTAGGTAATTGGGGTTAGCCTATTGTTGACTCGAGCCATGAATCTGAGGCTGAGTCTAGGATGTATATATCTGACGTTATATGTTCCATGGGCTAAATACTGTTTAGGGTATTTACACGCCTCGGAGAGTACGTTGATCCCAGTTTTCATACGAACATCTTACTATGATAGACGTTACTGGTAGTTTGAGCCCTAAAATGGCCTGACTGCAATACTTTCATATCGCCAATGAATTGTGGAGGTTGATGGCTTAAAATCAGACGCAACGCAGTTAGACTGAAAAATGCGGAACCCGCACAGATTATAATGGGTATTGAACCTACGACCATTTAACGTAGCACGAAGCGTAGCACGTAGCGTACCACTCGAAAAATGCTGGAGGCTCTACGCAGCTACGCCACACATCGAATACTTAACTACGTACTTGTAATATTCATGTATATGCCAAGTCACCAAGTTATACTAACATACCTACTGAAAAAATAAACAGATTGGTCATGTTACTTAGGTAGGTAAATATATTTTTAGGTTATCTGCCATCACTCATAGGTATGAATACCTACATGTGTTATTATATCCGTGCTGTAGGCTCCATATAAAATGAATCTCATAACTTATTGATACTTTGTTTAACAAATAAAGTGTATTTTACCGGATTTGTTATCTATGAGAAGCCTGTGCCTGAGCCGTACTGCCAGATTCCCGTTTCCCTTACAGGGGGACTAGCTTCGCATCGGTGGCCCATTGATTACTTAAGGCAGTCTCTGTAAGGGAAAGATCGCAGGTTCGAGTCCCACCCGAGTGATTCTTAGATTTGCATGTGTGCCTCTGTGGCGTGGCGGTAGTGAACGCGACTGCCACGCAGGAGGCACGGTTTCGATCCCCGCGCGGTGCAAATATTTGTACCTATGCATGAATATGGCTATTTGCATTGGTCTGGGTGTTTTTATTTATAACTAGCTTTTGCCCGCAGCTCCGCCCGCATGAATGTCGGTTATCGCGACAAAACATAGCCTATGTCCTTTCTCAAGATTTAATCTACCCCTATACCAAATTTCATCAAAATCGGTTCAGTGGTTGAGGCGTGAAAGCGTAACATACAGACAGACAGAGTTACTTTCGCATTTATAATATTAGTATGGATATGTATCTATTTACTAAAAAAAAGTATGTAAGTAGGTTTATCCGCATTCTAGACTCCATAACACAAGCTAGTTAAACGTACCATGGGTCTAGATAGCGTAGTTTAGAATGTTGTGAAATATTTATTTATTATTTATATGTCATACACTTACACGTTGACGCTAAAGGACAGACTGTACTATACTTATGCCTTATATATAACATTTCTAAGTCATACTGAACCAATAAAATAACAAAAAAAACTTTAATAAGACAAATCGCAACATAGTAAACCGTAGATCGTACAATAAATATCCACGGCGAGTGGCCTTTAACAAAATGATAAAAACGGTAGTTCCCAACCGCCCTTGATATTTACCTACTGACATTTTGAAAAATACGCCCGCTCTTTATGCACAGTAGGTATACCCACTATACAGTGACATGCTGGCATCATTTCCCACACTCCGCATGGCTCTCCTACCCGTAGGGTGTGACGAAGGTTTTACAGGTTTTATGAGGTTCCTCGGAATGAGAAATTATTAGCTGGAAACGTGTGAATTTCATTTTAGTGTTTGTTAGTTGCTAGTCGATCAGAATCATGAAATTAATTCGATATACATCAGGAAAAAGAAGCGCTCAAGTGGGACTTGAACCCACGACCTTTCCATTACAGGTTACAGGGGGAATGCTCTTCCAAATTTCAAATCTCCCTTCTCTTTATATCCGTCTTTAAGGGCGACGGTGGAGCAAACTCACCAACTTTACGAACTGTTGGAACCAATGAATGATTTTTCAACCATTTTTATGCTAACTTTTTAAATTCGAAAAACATCGGGAAATTAATGTTATTCGTTCTGTAACCATCACCTAATATTTATTTATTGTGCAATATAGTCGTTCTTAGTTAGGAGGGATTAATAGGACTGTTACAGATTGTTATTATCAGTGGCGACGGGTCCCTATAAGGCGATTTCTGTTGGGTTACTTGGCAAAGGGAAGCCGTGGTAGAGATGTTTATATACTCCAACAAATAATACAAATTAATGTATCTAACATTTTGCATATCACGATAAGAGCACCATTTCGCATATTCCTTTTTCGCCGTAACCATACTGGCCGCCTTCATATGTATCATTTCATATTTAAATGTGGTTTCGTGTCATTAATGTAATGGAGTACCATCACTCTATTAAAACAGCACATCACGCAAGGACGTCCGGCAACTGATTTACATACGAGTATGTAGGTAGTACCAAAGATAATCTAATATATAAAATTCTCGTGTCACAGTTTTCGTTGCCATACTCCTCCGAAACGGCTTGACCGATTTTGATGAAATTTTGTGAGCATATTGAGTAGGTCTGAGAATCGGCCAAAATCTATTTTTCATCCCCCTAAATGGTGCGGTGCGGGATCTAAAAAATTGGCGGTACGAAGTTCGCCGGGACAGCTAGTATAATATAATTCTGTAGTAGGTATCTATACCTATAGATACATTTAAGCCGTGCATATCCGTGTGGTGACGGAGAATCTATATACCTAAGTATCACCACCCCATGTCATCCGAAGGGTCTCGTAAGAGGCGACTAACGGAATTAAAAATTTAAAGAACCCCCGTCGCAAAAAACACCAAAAAGATGAAAATAAATGAATAAATTTTAATTCAACTCTTGCCATGTCGATACCTTACGATATAAAGACGTACTTAACCAGTTACGGTCCCCCGTCATGACAACCGTTGAATTAAAATTTATTCATTTATTTTCAACTTTTTGTTGTTTTTTTGTGACGGGGGTTTTTTAAATTTTTAATTTAATTTTTATTTTATGCTTTTTAAATTGATCTTCTAGTCAAGTTCTTTCATTTGATACCCATATTGAGGGAATTATAAAGAACATGTATTCCAACATGTTGTGGCGGCGGCCATCATGGACCGATATTTTTCAAACATAGCTAAGAACACTCCCGACTAATATACCTTTCAAACAAAAAAAACTAAATCCCAATCGGTTCATCCGTTTGGGTGCTACGATGCCACACACACACACACACACACACACACACACACACACACACACACACACACACACACACACACACACACAGACACGCCAAACTTATAACACCCCGGCGTTTTTGCGTCGGGGGTTAAAAATACGCAGACGATATCACTTCGAGAGAAAGAAAACTCGAAATCAAACTCTTAACCATCCTATCTGGTCAGCGTGGAAATCGTAGGCCAAAGCCTCCCAACGTTGGGAGAGGCCTATGTCCAGTAGGGATACGCTAATTGAATGAGATCTATTCATACGGAGGTGTACAGGGCCCTACCAACATCCATGAGGTCCAAGCTAACCTCATCTGCAAGTATCTGCTAAATAACGGATGAGATTTAGATGCAGACTTTTCTCGCAGCATTAGGAAGTCAGATGGTTATTAGCCTCCGAAAAACCAACATATTAATCAAATACTTGTCCCCCTTTATCTTTGACGGCACAGAAACTCTCTGTCCTTACATAGTAGGCAGCTCGAGTGTGACTCACCTGGTGTTGCAGATGTCCATAGGCCACGGTGAACACTTTCCATCAGTTGGGCAGTATGCTTGTCGGCGACCTGAGAGGTATAAAAAAGAGGCTCCAAAATGAAAACTTTTGACGCAACTGAGAAAAGTCGGAAACAAGTCTCTTAGTAGGCGGAAGCCAATAATTTTGGTGACAACCCAAATGGTGGTCTCCACCTCCCCCAAAACCCAAAAAAGACCATTCAAAAATATATTTTTATCTTTCCTCTTGATGTAGTTTTATTACCTATAAAGAAGACTTAATGGCTGCTGTAACATTAACTCTTAATAGTCACAGTATTATAATATTTGCATAATGTGTGTAGCCGCGGGCGCGGCGACACGCCACGCCGGCCGCCGGCATTTAGCCACGCAATTTTCGAATAACACACACGCAATCATGCTAATATCTATATATATATAAAAATCAATTGCTGTTCGTTAGTCTCGCTAAAACTCAAGAACGGCTGAACGGATTTATCTAATCTTGGTCTTGAAATGTTCGTGGAGGTCTAGGGAAGGGGTAAAAGGGAGACAAATTCTAATAATTTCCGGGAAAACCCTAAAAACAGTCCTTTTCTTTTTCCTATATAAACGTTTTCAGTATTTCTGTGACCCTGGTTCATTTCCATGAAGTACTAGGCTCCCAGAAATTTTAAGGAACTTTATCTAGGTCGCGGGAGCAGAGTGTTCTAAACCTTTCTATTCCGAACTTAACGCGGATGAAGTCGCGAGCAAAAGCTAGTTATACAATAAATATTGTTTTATCAGTGGTAGAAATCTTATTCCAATAGGGAATCCCTATACCTTCTTATTTCCTAAGTATTTGGCTTGGCAGTCTTGCTGAATTCAACATTGTTTTTTGATGACTCCGCTCATATATAATATTTCAATGAATTCAATGTTTAAAAATGGTTGAAAAATCATTAATTGGTGCCAACAGTTCGTAAGAAAGTTGGATGAATGTCTACACGGTCGCCCTTAAAAAGAAGGGAAATTTGAAGGGATTCAGGTGTGCGGGTTCAAGTCCCACTTGAGCATTTCATTTTTCCGATGTATTCGTACCTACCTAATAATGAGTTAGAATGGTCAGTATCGTGTTGAAGAGTACCACGTAAAGATATTCACTCCATGTAGACGACAGCTACAGCCGGCAGCGGTACTCCCATAGACCTAGTAACTAGATATTTTACAGTACAAAGGGTATTATGATATAAACTTTAATCTAGTTTTCACCCTCTCATAGTCTGACATGTGCCATGTACGGCTCTGTTCCCTAGGGTACAACTAGTATAGTATAAACTAGCAGGTAATTGAATCGTTGAGTAATTTGATAGATTAAATGAAAATTGTATGAACATTCACATAATAAAACAAAGTGCTAAACAGGGAATTACTACATAGATAGAAATATTTGTACTGAGCAGGAATTAAGTGTACCTATAGTGTCACTCCCTAAAATTATTCGGTACGCTTTCTCAATACAATGTTACTTTAATAATGCACCTACTGGGTCTTTCTCTGCACCACCTTTGGTTGACTGGTAGAGAATGCCCATGGCATTAAGTCCGCCTATGTACTTGTGCATGAAGTTTTATAAATAAATAAATAAACCGCGGTATCTGAATTTGCATTAAAGTATTTGACTCTACCAGTAGGTCAACTGGAAGGTGGTCAAAAAACGAAATTAAGATCATTTTGAGTACTAATTATTTAACCCAAAGCGCAGATAACATAATACTAAAGACCAAAGTATACCTTTTTGATACCTATGTGTATTATTAGAAGCATACTGAATAATATCTAGCTCAACATAATTATGCCAGACTGAAGCAGTAATATTTATTCTGAGACTGCAGTCTAATTTTTAATTTTCTATTGCGACAAGACATCGTGTCAACTACCTACATAATTTACCAACGAAAAAAAAATAGAAAGACAATACATAAATTAAAATAAGAAAAACAAAGAAAACATCAGAACGATATTGATGGACAAAGTACCCAAAATGATCTTAACTGGAATACATCGGGAAAAATTAAATGCTCAAGTGGGACTTGAACCCACCACCTTTCCCTTACAGGGGGAATGCTCTTCCAACTTAGCTATTGAGCCACACCTGAATCACTTCAAATTTCCCTCCTCTATACGTCTTTAAGAGCGTAGGTGGAGCCATCTACCAACTTTCTTACGAACTGTTGGAAACAATGAATGATTTTTTAAAATTTGATTTTTGGTGACTCCGCTCAAATATTAACCCCTTTCTGTTAACTGATTGATGTGATATTTGGTACACACCTTTGGTTCGGAAAATAATATATTTAAATCAATAAGTAACAGTCAACAGTTTGATTGGCTCATAATACCTTAGTTTTAAGATTATTTTGAGATTTTGTAGGTCAAGCTATTTCTGATGCTGACTGTACTATTATTTATTCTATAGCTAAAGTTACAAGTAAGCAAGTAGCATACCCGAGGAGGGCTAGACCGTAAGGGATGGCCCTGGGTCAGCCGGGGTGCGAGGGATATGTCGATGACAACCTCACCTCCGGCCTAGCACCACGACCCACAGTCGGCGTGCGGTTTTAGTCGGTTCGAGTCCGACATAACCTCCCCTTCCGGCTCCGGCAGGGGGGTATCCGAGGGGATTTCCGCACGAAAAAAAAAGTAAGCAAGTAGCATACAATACCTATATATATTCCCATACCTAACCCTTTCACCTAGATAAAGCCGTACTTGATTGACAGGAACAATTAAATATTTTCTCTAAAGCCCCGGGGGGGTTGTCTGTGTTCCTTACAAATCCACTGTGTTATTAAGATGTCACTTTGAAATTCAAAAGGATTTGTAGATAATTATATAAAGTAGATAGGTTCTAGTCCATGCCTGCCGCTCCGTCCGTCCGCCCGAATGGATATCTGTTGTTGTGTTTGTATATATATTTCCGGTTCTACTCAACCGACTAAAGATTACATAAGTTTTTAAGCCTGACCTAACAACAAAAAAAAAACTACATCAAAATCAGGCCTTTGATTCTACGAAAGCTACACAGCTGTGGTGCCGCAGTCACTGCAAAAAATGACATTAAATTTTAGACTTTATTTCTATCCGGCTAAAGTCCAAAATGAAATGAAAGCAGTTTCATTACACTTTTTTAATTACTCTGCAAAAAGTCATTTAATTTTAAACTTTAACCGCATCGCTTTAAAGTCTATTATATAATGCCGTTTTTTGCAGTGGCGGTGGCACCACTGTGATTTGGCTTTAGTAGAATCGAAGCCCAGTTGAGTAGTTTTTGCATCCATTGCAAACAAACAAACAAACAAGACTTACAAAATATATATTTTTTTATACCACTTAGGTGGTAGAAAAGCACACGGCCCACCTGATGGAAAGTGGTTACCGCGGCCCATTGATGTACAAAAAACCCTAGATACACAGTCTCGAACTAAAGTAACATTCGAATCTGTCTCCAATCACACATAAGTAGTTATAGTTATGTTATAAAGACATTTTTTTGCAAATTCAACCTTATGCACATGACTTAAAGCTCTTACAACAAAGGAGTGTACAAAAAGCAATAAAATTTTACGACCGAAATCTGTCGGTAGGACAAGGCACGGAATGGAGACTTCACATTTTTATAATTTTTGTACTACGTTCACTTAGTATTTTAATAATTTATAAAAGTGTGTTCTCAACATATAATTATACTTTTATCTGAGGGTAAATATGTTTTGGGTAGAACATAATCAATGAAACCAATATTAGCTTATAAAAAAGAGTTATTTATATATTTGGTTGAAAAGGTACCTATTGTACAAACTAAGTAAAAGCTTTTTGAATTTTGGTAACATGCATCATGAAAAAATCGGCCGTCGCTACAATATGGCGGCGTAGATAAAATTAAAAACATGAGGACTGTAGACAGAAGTGAAAAGTTTTAAATTGTCACCACGAATTGTCACATTAGCACTACTGTCATGACACTTTCGCCAACCCATCAGTTGGTTCCAAAGTAATCGATTTTTTTTTAAATAGTCGACATCAGTCGAAAAAGTTGAAGAGGTAATCTCTTCAACTTTTGAAAGTAGATTCAAAACTATGATATTTTATTGTGTGATATATAAATATTAGTTAAACATTGAACTCAACTAAAGTTATAACGTGAACAAACTTATTATTAAAAAATAAAAAGTCAATATTAAAAAATCGAACCCAATGAAAAAAGAACAGGGTCATTTGTAATATGCGACTAAAATTAAAGGACTTTGTAATGCGTTGTTTTTACACTGATACGCGCCTATTGAAATTTGCTGTACTATAATGGACCGTTGAGTTAAGATTTTAGAAAAAATAAATCAAAATCACATAATACTTGCTATATTTAGTCATGAAAACCATAAAAGCAAATCAATAAACTATTTTACTTACCGAAAATAAGATATCCCATCCTTTTTTAAAGTTTTTGACGTATTATTTCTGCAATTTCTCATAGAACACTTTGGCATTTTTGACGTGCGTGCATAAACACGGGCGATGCGAGACTATTTCAAATGAGCGCTAAATTTGGAATTTAGCGCTCTTTTTATGCGGACAGTTTTGACACCCTGAATGTGCATCTTGGGTTTATTAGTATATCAATGCCGCGGCCTATGGACGTATGCAACACCAGGGGCGTTACACTCGCGCTGCCTACCCTGAAGAAACCTTCTAATGCCCCTCTTGAAGAACCCCATATTGTAGTCGCTTGGGAAAACCATGGCAGGGAGTTCATTCCACAGCTTGAGCGTACGTGGGATGAAGTTCCTTTCATACCATTAACAAAAAAAATATCTTTCGCCAAATTAATACTTTGCTTTCGAAACTGTGCCCAAATTCTTTTTATCCTAAACGACTAAAAAGTCACTTTGTATAGATGGATGAATAACCCAACTAACAACAACCCAAATAACACAACTAATAAAAAGTCACTTTGTATAGATGGATGAATAACCCAACTAACAACAACCCAAATAACACAACTAATAAAAAACAACTAACCCAAGTATTGTATAGGATTTCTTAGTGTAAAAATACTTATTACAGTCTGAGTCTGTAATAGAATAAAGGACATAATGAATGTCGGTCAAACTGCTCAAATTTCGCCCCCGGTGTCCATTTTCACAACACTTTTAATTGAAAATGTGCGCTATCATAGATAGACATTTACAACGCCAAGCTATGAACGAAAAGGTCAGTCAGGCAAGCCAGGGGCTAAACAATAGGGTGAACGTGATCGTTGTCTTTTAGTTTCTTTATTGACGATTGGGAAACGCTCGTGGTCAGATGCGTTCAGGGTTAATCTACCTCAACGCAGTTGCCATTGGGATGATGGTCACCGCCTATAGTTATTTCAACAAAGCACTTCCGTGCGATGACACGTTAAAAGACGATCCCGGCTGTCAAAAGTTGTTAGATCGAGACGGAGGCTTATTGGGTGAACTGAACAACTCTGTCAGTGTATGGCAACTAAATAGAACTCAGGTTAAGAGGTCAGATGGTAGCGCTCCTAAAATAGCCGAAATAACCAAGTCACACCATGCCTCGGATGCGACCGGGACTAATGCTAGGTGAATGATGATGATGATGACTAGGTATCCATACTTCCATACTAATATTATAAATGCGAAAGTAACTCGTATCTGTCTGTCTGTATGTTACGCTTTCACGCCTTAACCACTGAACCGATTTTGATGAAATTTGGTATAAGATTAGATTATGATTATGATTATTTGGTATAGGGGTAGATTAGACCTTGAAAAAGGACATAGGCTATGTTTGGTCGCGATAACCGACATCCACGCGGGCGGAGCCGCAGGCAAAAGCCTTAAAAATATAACGAGTACATAAAAATGTGTGTTGTTGTTCATGTCAATGGTGTTTACCGAATACGTAGAATGAATTGACTTTTAAATATTTATTGTCAGGTCTGTGAAAGGCGTATTGTGGATACAATGTTCATTTGCAAAAATACGAGCCCTAGTGCTATAGTCTAGGAGCGTGTACATCTCTGAATGTAACTAAAATGAACCTCCACTGAAGGTAGCTTACTACACTTACCTATTTATTTTGTGACTTTAAATATGAGGGGGTATTGGGTTTCACCTGCTCGCCTGTACAGTTACTGATTAATGAAATATGCTGATACAGGATCTCCTTTCTGGCCCTCGATTCTACTAAATTTAAATCACTGTGGTGCCATAATCACTGTAAGAAATTTCTAAAATAGACTTAATGGCTATTCGCTTAAAGTCCAAAATGAAATGAAAACAGTTTCAGTTTCTTTTTCGATTACTCTGCAAAAAGTCATTTAATTTTGAACTGTAACGGCATCGCTTTAAAGTTTAAAGGGATGCCGTTACAGTGATTATGGTACCACAGTGATTTAAATTTAGTAGAATCGAGGGCCAGTAAGGAAATAATAGACTTTAAAGTTTAAAGTCTATTATTTAATGCCGTTTTTGCTGTGTCTGTGCCACGACTGTGGTTTAGCTTTAGTAAAATAGCTCGAAAAGTCCATATTTCTGCCAATCTACCAGCAACGTATCGAGACTACATTTTACTACTGAGCCGTTAACCTTGACTTTCAGAAGTGACATTTTGTCTAGAGCGATTAACTATGACAAATATTTTGTAATCTACTTTTAATAGACATAAAGTACAAAACAATTCTATATATAGTCTAGTTTTAATAGTTCTTCAGCGGTAATGGCATTTCCATGCGTGTAGTACGAGGGGGTGGTATGTGTTTTAGTGGTAAATTATACAGAGTATGGTCCATTAGTGCCGCCTTGGATGAAAAATGAAGTTATTTCACTTACAATTATTGTAATGGCAGTCAATATTCGTCGCTATGAGCGATAGGTTATCACCGTTCGTTAGGCGTTGTTCTAATAGATGTACCTAAAGCAATTAGTTGTACTCCAATGATGTACCTGCTGGTTGATTATTTCGATTTGCTTTGGTCTAGCTGTTTCTATGTACCTTTGATAATGTAAAATACAAAAATCTTATGAGTGTGATTTATGCTGTCGCTCTAGTTTCGTGAGATAACACAAACACGAATAAAATCGACGGAGGTCCTTATGATCGTCAATCTATTTTAGCCACATCGAGAAGCGGTATGAACCTACAGGAAATAAAGGATATATTTGTCGACAAATCTGTCACATACGGCATTAGAATCTATCATTTTGAATACCAAAAAAATATTTCCCAAAACTAATTCACCTGCTATGTAGAACCTATGTAAACTATACCTATGTATATTTTAGATCTACTTAGAAAACGCTACGCCAAAGAATACTATACTATTTTATCTATTTATCCACAGAATAAAAATTAAAAAAATTGCCAGGTTTGCTGGAAGAGAACTGAATTTTGAGTTAAACTCGCCTTTGTACATAATACTTCACTTATTTTTATGAATACCATGTAAGTGTACAATAATGAATAAATAGATTAAAAAAATATAGACTGAAATCATGCCGTCAGCTCTTAGACTACGATGACGAAGGCAGGGCAACACGGCAAAGGTGGTCGGAAGCGGGTGCGGCTTTGGTGGCCCGGCTTCCGACCGGCAACATACTTTGCTCCCTTCATAATACACCCTCGTATATGATGGTATAGTTAGGTAGCTGTCTGATGGACAGCGATTACCACCCTGCTTTCATGTTATTGGCATTTATGGACTCCTTTTAGTGTCAGACTTAATTAACCAGAGGAATAATAGTGTAGGTAAAGAGTTTCAACCTATTTTCAACATACTCGTAGAATGATTTTTATTAATGTCGTTATGGAGTTGAACTAGCAAATAAGCTGTGGGTTTCCATTGCATAGGGGGCGGTCTTGGATTGATATCAGGTCATACTTCGTTAAAATATATCTTGGACCTCAATTGTAGGTACTAATTATGTGCCCTGTACCTACGCGTGATACACGTGTTTTGGGTGTCTTACGACAGCACGGGGTGCTATGTCGACGGTGGATCAATTCAAATTTATCAAGCATAGATTATTTATTATTACAAAACAACAATCTACGCGCGACAGTCCTCTAGCGCCCGGCCCATGTCGCAGTGCAGGAATGAAAAGTGCAGCGCGTCAATCTCGTGCTGTCGGCTATTCTACACTCCATTCCACAGTCTACCTGGGCGGAACGATTTACGGAAAGTAATGTTTAATCCCACCAAAAAACTTACATTGCCGTCAACGGAACTCTTTTTATGAATTTCTTATGCTATTGTGAATTTTCTAACCGGAAAAAGCCCTTTACCTGCCCGTGAAATCGAACCGAAAACAGCAGCAGTCGCACTCGCTACCGACCGCGGCCCGCAGTCATTCAAATGTAGACATTATAAATATAAGGGTAAAGTTGAAGGTCATTATATATCAGTGTTTATTAACAACGCTGATACGAGTCCTATCGATTGCTTCAAATCCGAGGACGTGTCCTTGAGCCACAGTGGTTCCGTATTTAATATTTCCGTGTAATACGTGCAACACGGCGATACTGTCACTTTAGTACATATCTGTGACGTCATTGTAATGTAAATGTTACCCTTTTTGTGAAGTTTTGGGCTTGACATAAATGATAAGAACTTAAATATGTTTGAATAAGTTGTGGAGCCAGCGAGTTGTGCAGGTAAATTAAATAGCAAAATACTGTATTGCGTTCTGTTTGAGAGAGTAACAGTAGACAAAGTTGAAACTACATATAATAAGGGTGAATTTCAACATCTATGAATTTTTAGCTAATTTTGGTGATTTTTTTTATTTCTAGGTATTTAGGTAATCTCTTTCAATATTTAGCTAGAAATACCTATTTAGATGCCTATTTCACTTGAATAGTCAATTAGCCCTGGGAATTACTTGTTTATTTTATACACCTGAATTGCCAATACACCGAAATTGCATATCAACTTATTTTTATTTTTTATTTATTGTTACTTATACTATTTCTTTGTTTTTTTTTTGGAATTTGGCACATAATAGGTACATATAACTCTTAATTTTCACCCTTTTATCACCAACTTCATTTTTATATGGCAAAACCATTTTAGTTCTTAGTAGTATCAGTATAAAAGCAAAACATTTGATTGTTTAGAAGCAAGGATTATATTTTACTCTAATGGCGCCAATATTATCGACGAACTTATTCAAGATTGCTGGGAAAAGATATAGGCAGTTATTCTCAAAGTGGGAGAGGTGGTACTCGGTATGCCTAAGGGTGGACGGAAGATAGGCCATATCGGTCCTTAGTCCATTCCCAATCAGCGCAGCGTGGTATTTTGGTCGGATAGCATCAGACAATCACTCCATAACTGCCCATGTATGCTATTAATATCGGTGGTGGACGCCGATAGATTGGTGCAACATGTGAGGAGCTTGAGGACGGTAGAGGTCAGAAGCCTTCTGTGGAGAAGATTGAGTACCTTTTACACGATAGCAAAGTGCTAGCTGCTGGACCAACATAAGCAGGAGTTGAGTGTCCCCTACATCTTCGACGTCGTCGCTTTATTGCGTGGAGTCTCGTGCAAAAGATTGCATGAGGCACTCTTGCATCCACGGTAGCTTTCATGTAAGTGAGAAAGCAGAGGAAGAAAAGCCAAATGATGTTGACAGTGGAGAGGAGGGAAGAAGGGCGGGCAGGTTTTAACGGTGTAGGCTTGGTAGTAAAGAGTGAGGCCGCCTTTCACGCCAGTAGAAGCAGGTGACGGAAAGAGTGCACGATGCTCCACCGCACCGGCCTGTCCCTACTGCGGCATCAGCTGACTTCACCCAACTACTCTGCTGTATGGGTAGTTCATATGCTAATGGTTAATCTGAGAGAAAATTAGGAAAGCTTCCGAACAACCCTCAACAGCCAACAACCTCTTTCCCACCTACGGAGAGAGGCGGTGCTTTCTCCATTGCCCAGGGTATACCACGTAGAGGCCACCTGACCTAGTAGCCCGTCGGACTACGTAGGAGCTTAATCAAATAACTATGAAAAAAAAATTTTGGTGTAAATATACAATTTTGATGATTAGTAAAATCCCACCAAATTCACCAAAATTGCTCCACCAAAATTAGTTTCACGTCTAAAAAAATTATTTATAAAAATACTATTTAGAATATAGTGGTTACATTACCAAAATTTAATACACATACTGAACCTGTACACTATACTTAAATATTAAAACATACAATGAGAATAAAACGGTTTAAATAATCAACACAAAAATATTATTGTCAGAGGCTTATGAAACGACCTACTTACGTGTTTGGCAGAAAAACGAAACGAGACTGGGGACAACTGGCACTGGTGCTCATTAACACCCTACTGAACGTTTCCAATGATGATAGTGTCGTCCTTATAGGTACTTTCAATACGACTCCTTCGATGTTTTTATAAATCCCACCAAAATTTTACATTTGCCGCGGACGCATCTTATAAATTATTTTTAAGATAAAGTATAGTACTAAATACTACGAATGACATTATCGAAGATAGCTAAAATAATGCCGAATCGGATTATTATTAAGTATACTCAGTAAACTAATGAAGTTTTGATTAAACTGTGATCATTCCCAAGAAAACAGGTTGTGGACGCGCCACCAAGCTTAGAATTTAGGTGAAAATACATTTTTTACACACTCACAAAAATAGTTTCAATAATATAATTTATACATTCATATAGAGCAAAACGATATCTTTCTTACAAAAAATAATCATTACTATATGTTAACTTTAAGGTATGATTTTCAGTCACGCCGCGAAAATTTTACGTTTGAGAAATTCACCCATAAATAATTTTGTTTTTTTTTTTTTTTGCAACCGCGTGGTTCCCGGCAGAGAAGAATTTGGGCCACCCTATCTCTTCCCATGCGGTGTCGTACAAGGCGACTAAGGGACAGGGCCTTTATTATCAGACAGATATATACAGCCCAGACTCAGCCTCAGATATAAGCTCGAGTCAACAATAGTGCCCGGTATATTATGGCAATAGGCTCACCTTCTATTACATGGGGCCGACTGCAATTATTGGCGGATCACGAAATATGGGTGTTAATTCACCTCTGCCTAACCCTCTGGGGATAAAGGTGCACGTATTCACGCCTGTAAATGTCTGAAGGGGTAAGCAGAGATATATTAACACTCAGATTTCGCCAAATATTATTTTCAGTCTCGTGTAACAGAGGTCGAGCATATTGCAGCCAGGTACTTTGTGGGTTGTATGACTTGTATGTTTACTGTCGGCTGGAGAACAGCCCTTAACTATAACACTTATTTTTCCTTTTAAAAACCTTATGAATATCTAAGTTTAATAGTTGTTGAAAAAATATAAGCACTCTGTCAAGCAATTTCAGCCGTAAAAAAGCACTTGTATAAAGTTTACACAGGGGAGTTTCGTGATAACTAGCGTAATGTACATAATGATAAAAAGGGTTCATAATTAATTGAATTACCACTTACCCCCGGTTTGCCCCTGCACGAGCAATGTTACGTTGAAGTTGAAGTTGAATTATATTTCAACAAGCGTTAAATAGGTACCACCTATCACAAGCATTAAAATGGTTTTTGTAGCACAATCCTACAAAGATGTGTTTCCTTCCTTCTTCTTCATCCTAGTGCTAATCCCAGTCGCATCCACAGCTTCCACCTGGGAGTTGAGAAGAGAAAACAGGAGACAGATAAACGGCACCCACTCTTCCAACATGCCATACCCAGCTCCTTTCTTAAAAGCAGACGGAGCTTCCTTCGATGTTTTGCCAGTCTAACAGTGGGTTTGGGTGATCTTCGATATATATTCCATGAAGGAACTACCATCCGAGCTCCACAACCCATTAGCGATATCGACGTATTGCAGTTAGACCAGTTGTTGGACTTTTTAGTGTACCAAATACACATAGCAACTGCCATAGATGTTCGTATGGGTCTACAGCCTAACGTGCTCTCCGAAGAACGATCAGACCAATGCAAATAGCCATATTCAGGTATACAAATATTTGCACTGAGCACGTATCGAAACCGGGCCTCCTGCTTAGCAGTCGCGTTCAATACCGCTACGCCACAGAGGCTGTCCAAGGAGTGGTTCCTTTCCTTACTTACTTACTTCCAGTAGGGAGGGCCGTACGGGTGATATGCCCTCTGCTGTAGGACCACTTCACCCATTTCCCTTATGTACCGATGACGAGATGTGGGATGTGTTCCCTTGCAAAAACTTACGATTTGTTCCACCTTCAGATTTTCGATATCTTCTAAGTCTAGTCTGTCCATTCCATGATTTTCCATCTTTTCAGCGAGTACATAGAGCTTTCGGCCAGCAGTTGGAGGCTGGTTTCCTCAGCATCCATGCACTCCGGGCATCCGGGATCTGTCTTTACTCTTGCGGTTATTCCTTTAATACCTTTAGTGGTTACTTTACTTCTAGATTTTTTTAGAGGCTTTATCTAATGCCTTGACAATCTGTCATCAACCGGGTAGACACAGGTGGCAATAAGCAATACTATTAATTTATTAATCTATGCTCAGGAAGTCGTCATCGTGATTGAATGTGCTTCATTAATAATGGTCTTTAATAAGTTTGTCCGTCTTTTCTTCAAGAATTAGCATTCATCTACTCTGGGACCAGTGGTGAAGGGTAAAATTTTTTAAAAGGGAAGCCGGTGGAATGAAATCTTCCCTCTTAACTATAGCAATTTTGTATGAATTTCTACCACAGTTGTCTTTGTAGAGCAAGCCACAAATGCTCAGATGAATTATTTGACATGATGCCCAGAGTTACATTCTATCATCGCACCGCTCGCCACAGGTAGGGAATTCATCCCACACATTGCAACCGAAAACGGTGCGCACCGTGCGGTAAAAAGGAACTTCATCCCACGCACGCTCAAGCTGTGGAATGAACTCCCTGCCATGGTTTATCCAACCAACTGCAATATGGGGTTCTTCAAGAAGGGTATTAGAAGGTTTCTTCAGGGTCCGCAGCACGAGGTGTAACGCCCCTGGTGTTGCCTACGTCCATAGGCCGCGGTAACCACTTTCCATCAAGTGGGCCGTGTGCTTGTCTGCCACCTAAGTGTCCCTCATCGCTGCTGTATAGGGCAATGTTGGTAATCTTGACATTCCTACACAGTAGGTACGTGTTGCGTTGTGAACTAACGTGAATTTTTTTTTCTCTGTCAGAACTATGTCCAACATGAACGTATTAGTCCCCACTAATATTACAGATAGAATATCAAAACGGCATATCAAAAAACTATACGATAAGCTTGTCTTTGTAGGTATTACGTGTCCAGTAGCCGAAGGAAAAGACTTAAAGTATTACTGACTACGCCCAAGCATCACAAATTGTGTCCTATTGCAATGCGCAAGAGCTCAAAATGGAGTACCTCTAATCTCCTTACTTAGCTAATGTTCCTGTTATGTAGTCTGTTTATGTAAAAGCGAGAAGTTTTAAACCCATTTTGTTCTATGCACTATGATTATATTGACATTTGGAAGGTAATAGGTACTAAGCTTACTAAGTGATAATGATTACTTAAGAAAAATTACCGTAATACAACATTTCTATGATTTACGATTGAGTGAAGTATCATGAAAATTTGATTCCACTGGAAATAGTTTATGCATGTTGCTTCCTAGTGGCACTCCGCCGAGAACCAATCAAATATGGCTACCCAGTCTCTTTCTATGAATATCGTGGTTTTATATTGGCATAGCAACTTTAACACCAACCCATTTAGATAAAGCTCTAAGAAATAGTATCACAAAGAGGGAGTGGTATCAGATTAGGTATACTCAGCAAGAACTATACCAGCCTCGGTGGCATTCTCTGCATGCATGTTTTTACTCCAGACAAAGCTTGTTATTAGACAACGCAAATTCAAAATGTCGAGTTGACGAATTTAGTTTTAAGATGCAAAGCTCTGTACGAAGCTTTTCTTGTACAGACGACCTAGTATTAAGTTGTAGCGAGTTTCTGAAGCTTTTGGCAAGACAGTAATGTAAGCTCAAGCACTTATAAGGTGGCTTCATACTATGCTATAATGTAATAGAATATTCGCATATACTCTCAGTTCATAGCTTAGCATCACAGTATACGTGTAGTGACGTAGAAAGAATACAAGTATCACCCGACCTCACCTCAAGGGTGTCCTAAGAGGCGACTAACGGCAAAATATGCAGGAGATAACACTGCGAGCGAAAAAAAGCTCGAAAAAAAACCATGTCCAAACCAACCCATCTGGACGGAACATGGAAACAGTAAGCCAAAGCCTCTCAATATTAGAAGAAGCCTTGCAGTGCGCTGCAGTGGTGCTGCTATAGACTAATTGATTGCTTGCATCATAGCACAACATAACGCAAGTATGAACACGTTCACACCTAGCTATATACTATATTAGAATTTAGTTCCAATTTGCTATACTACACAATATTACCGTAGTCTGAAGCCACCCTTAGGTCTCTGGAGAGTACTTAAGTGGCGTGTATTTTACGGAGATGCAGTGTAATGAGGTTTTCTATTAAAGTTTATTGTTGTTTGACTGGGGAGGTATCTCCGCTCCACAGAATTCCGCAGGTAAGTTTAACTTCGTTTTTCATTTTAGTATTGTTGTCTGTCTTGATTTGGTTAATGTGCAAAGTGTTTTAGTCCACTAGAAAGATATTAAGTCACGAATATTTACTTGCAACTAGTTTTTAAGTACAGTTCCAAGATTAAACTTCAGTGGATGTTAGTTGAGAGTACTAGTACTTAATTTATTTTCACCAAATCTCGACTTAAGTTTAGTTCAAAATATACTTTGAAATAGGATAGGATTACGATATTATACAATAGAATCCCTTAGTATATATATAAGGTACCACTTAGATTCAAACTGAAGGCGTCATTAGAAGATTTGTTACAGTTTTTTTAATGCGAAGTTATTAAATTGCTCAAAAACATAAGTGTAAGGGTGCTCGATGAAGGTTTTTAAACACTATATCACCAAACTCTTTTTAACCAATAAAAAAATCCTTTATTATTATCTCTATTGTCTAATTACAAATTCATTAACAATTATTTTTCCTTTCTAGTGTGGTGTACCTAGTGTGTACGTTGCTTTTTATAGCTTTAATTTTACTAAAATTACAAATATTACTTTATAAATTAGTTAAATTACTAATAACGATATTGGTCACCAATTTTTGATATATAAATGCAATATTTCAAAACAATCTGAGTTTTTAAAGCTGTCCAAAATCGAGATCAAGGCCTTTAAACCTACATACAAAACATGAACACATAAAGCTAATAAAAGTTTATTAAAAACACGCAACGAAGGTAAGAGTGTAGTAAATAATTATGTTTCCCACTACTATCGCACTGAAAGTCCGCTGATAAGCTTAAAGCTCCATCGAGAACGAGATAAAGCTTCGTAGGGCGGATGAGCAGTGTTCACGGCGGTACGACAGAGGTCGCACGTCCGCCCGCCCTCAACATATCTCGCTACATATCCGAACTAGTTCTCGCAAACTTTCTCGAAACTTACAAGTATACGTGAAGTTAAATTATTTAGTATTGTATTGTTTTTTGCGAGTTAGTAATTTGTGTCCGCGGTAAGTTTGTTTGTAAACATTTGAATGTAAAACTGATAGGAATTGTTGGGAATTTGGTTGGTGTAAGCTGTTGTATGGAATGTTTTTATAATAGCGAAGAGTTTTAATTCGGGATGTGATTCTGTAGTAAGAGTTTCTAAACTGATAGTATTATCATTTGAAATGTTTTACGATTCTGTTTGTTTCCCCGCTAAAATTTTCTGAACCAAACAGGGAATTTTGATTTAGTTTTCGCTGTCATTTAAGTATTTTTACTTCAAAAGGTGGAATTTATGCAAAAAAAATATTTGAAGAACGATAAATCAAATTTAACACGGACTAAGCTGGCGCGAATAAAATATTTCCGTTTAATATAAAAATAGGTGTATGTATTATTATATGTGTATTACGAGTATTTTAACGAAACACTTTTGAACCTGAAGTTCAGTGACTGTGGACTAAACATTTAAAAGTTCGACGAAGTTGTACAGAGTTACAGAAATAGTTATAAGAAAAGTTGATTAAAGTTACTACCTTCTAGACAAGAAGCTCTGTATAGTATAATAGCTGATCCATCCCGGCTTCACCCGGGAAAATTTCGTATTCCATATTTGATAGTGACCTAAATGACAAACTTTTCATACAAACGTTTCTTAGTAAGTAGTTAAATTTTGAAAAACGCTTATATACGTGTTCATTTATTTCTTAAAAGACACAGGTTTATGAAATTTAGTGCATCTGGCTCTGAAAATGACGAACTTTCATGCAAACTTCTATCCCTTATTTTATCCCTTTAGTAGCAGAATTTTCAAAAATCCTTTCTTAGCGGATGCTTATATCATAAAATGCAGTCTGTAGGTCCAGCGGTTTAGGCTTCGCGTTGATGAATCAGTTAGTCGGGACAAGTAATTTTATATGTATAGATATAATAAAATATCCTAGGACATTCTACAGCGTTATCTAGACCCAAAATAAGCTAGCTTGAAATATAGATTTTAGAATGCGGATAAATATAAGTTTGGATACATTATTTACAACATATTATATACCTACTATCTGCCTATATCTCCGGTAGCCTAGTGGTATGGGTAATGAACTGCTGAGACGAGGTCTCGGGTTCGATCCCAGGTTTACCATGGCACACACCAATGACTTTTCGATGCTTTTCGAAGTTATGTGTGTATTTATCGCAGGTTTATAAGTGCCCGGTACATAAACTGGCGAAATGTGGGTGCTAGCACCTCTGCCTACCCCTTCGGGGAATACAGGCGTGAGTTTATGTTATGTAATATACCTATTATTAGCCATATTCATGCACACAAATATTAGCATTGAGCAGTAATCGACCCACAATCTCTGATTTAGCAGTCTTAGACATTAGCGCTACGCCACAGACGTCTTCACTACTTCGCTGGCATTCAATGCGACAAAAAATCACTCATACAAAAGGTACATTTTTCATTAGTGTTAAAAGTAGCCCAGTGAATGAAATCAATGAAAAATTCAGGCTTTTTACGTGGCACTATCCACCCCACTATTGATATTAGATTTATGTTCGATTGGAGTTTAATGCGTCGCAAAATGTCACCCACAGGGCACGTGTGTAAACAGTTAAATACAAAATTGTTGTACGTGTACCTATTGTAACTACTATAAAGGTCAAAGCGGTTTTAGTATTTGTCGTACAATGTGTAGTTAGAGGCAGTCGCTTCCATAAAAGTCAAAATTATGGAACACACTCGTGTAACTTCATAGGTATCTTTTTTATAGCGTTTATTATACTAACTTTTAAATATGAATACATCCCACAGTTCGTAAGAAAGTTGATAGATGGCTCCACAGTCGCCCTTAAAGACGGGTATAAAGAGAAGGGAACCCTTTCCGAGACTTTGCCTTTAGCTTACCATCAGGCGAGGTGAAGTGAAATTGACGTGTCCTTTTATTTAAAAAAAACTGTCATGGTCACTAACATTATTATTATTAGAGATGTCCGGGTAGTTAATGGTAACTAACTCCGATACATGAGTTTGGCGAGTAAAGTCTTTATTGAAAAATGACTAAGTATAAAAATGACTAAGTATAAAAATGACTAAGTATAAAAATGACTAAGTATAAAAATGACTAAGTATAAAAATGACTAAGTATAAAAATGACTAAGTATAAAAATGACTAAGTATAAAAATGACTAAGTATAAAAATGACTAAGTATAAAAATGACTAAGTATAAAAATGACTAAGTATAAAAATGACTAAGTATAAAAATGACTAAGTATAAAAATGACTAAGTATAAAAATGACTAAGTATAAAAATGACTAAGTATAAAAATGACTAAGTATAAAAATGACTAAGTATAAAAATGACTAAGTATAAAAATGACTAAGTATAAAAATGACTAAGTATAAAAATGACTAAGTATAAAAATGACTAAGTATAAAAATGACTAAGTATAAAAATGACTAAGTATAAAAATGACTAAGTATAAAAATGACTAAGTATAAAAATGACTAAGTATAAAAATTACTAAGTATAAAAATGACTAAGTATAAAAATGACTAAGTATAAAAATGACTAAGTATAAAAATGACTAAGTATAAAAATGCCGACAATTGTTTATTTGGTAATTATTAACTAAGTATAGAATTCTTTTTGTCGACGTATAATAATGTCGACATGTAAAAATGCTCATATTCTTCAAAACCTAATAGAAGAAATTCAGTTATTCTTTTCGAAAAATCTCTCCGTGATCATGGTGTTTGAATCGCCGAAATATCGGAAACTTGAAACAATAGGTACTTGGTAAATATTCCGAGCTCTCACAAGCTTTCTTCGCCTATAGTCTGTCCTACTCGTCCTTTCCTTTACACTTTTACCCATAACTTGGTAGTTGGAGTATAAGGGGGAAAAAAAAAGGAAGGAGGAGAAAGGAAAAATTGTCGAAAGTTAATTGTTTGCAGTGATGTTATTATGACAATAGTTATAAGTGTTTCATTCATTTTTTTTTTTATACAGGACACGTCAATTTGACTTCACCTCGCCTGATGTTAAGCTAAAGGCAAAGTCTCGGAAAGAGGGACACCATCGTAAACATTTACCATGTTAACAGTGGTGGCACTCAGCTTGACGGCCTCATTAGATGCCTTTTCACGCCCCGCTTAAAGGACCCGGGACTGTAGGATGAAGGAAACACGTGAGCTGGCAGGGAATTCCAGGTCTTAGTGGTGCGGCATAGGAATGAATCACTGAAACGCTTGGTTCTAGCAGGTATACTCTGCACCGTAAATGGATGACATCTTAGCCCTGCACGTGTCGTCCTGTGAAGGAAAGGGGAGGGTGGGACTAATTGGAAGAGCTCGTCAGAACATTCACCATGGTAGAGACGGTAGGAAACTGCCAAAGACGCAACATCTCTACGCATCTGCAAAGGCTCGAGGGTGTTCGTGACCTCAGGATCCCCAATAATGCGGACCGCACGTCGCTGCAACCTGTCGAGAGCATCTAATAAGTACTTTGCGGAGCCGTCCCAGAGATGTGAGCAGTATTCCACGCAGGAACGAATTTGGGTCTTGTATAGAAGACAACCTAGACCGCACCTAGAAATAGAGTCTGAAATTTAATGTCCATTATAAAAAAGACATTTATTATTTAATTGAATAAGTATTTATTGAAATCATCTCACTAATTAATTAGGTAGAGTATTATTATCTAAATCTACAATATATACAAATATAAGCAAAAGAAAAACAGGGGTGAAAGAGACTGTAACTTTAGGCATCGTAGAATTCCTCCCCATCGACCTCTACCGAAACCGTGCCCAAAAGGCCGGCGGCGCTACCCCGCTGAATAGCGATAGCAATTCTTTGAGCGAGGTAAAGGCCAGCCCTATGGTCACGGGAAGAGTCAATTAGACGCTTCGCCATCTCTTTGAACAGCGCGCGCGCACTTGGACCCCACGGACCCAACGTTTCGACTCCAAACGGCTCAAATATATAATTATCAGTTAAATTGGGATATTTGCGCCGTTTGAGAGTCTCCGCTGATGCAGCAGCAGCGCATGCACAGTTTGTCGTACTTGGAAGATGGGAAGGCGCCAGAGTGTCGACACACGTTGCGTCCCACACCAAAGGCCTGCCCATCTTCCAAGGCATCAACGACATACCGTCCGGCCTCTTGCCATCGTCGCGCGCCAAGCCAACAGGTTCAAGTATAGGTGGCACGCCGGCGGTGACGAGAGCCCGACGGATTAAGGTTTATTATCTAAGGTTTAGCTTTAATAGAATCCAGGACCTGCGAAGTTAAATTGAGCCTCAAAAATCTTGGTTTGACCCCATAGACTTCCTTCCTTCATCGCTCTGCAGTCCTGGGTTCAGATTCCAGCCTAACTAGAAACTGAATACCACAGACTATCCTACCTAAACACTTGGCCAATATGACTGAGTAGGGTGAAAGGTTACAAACAAGTATCAAGCAAGAATGCAATATTCTTCTAACTATACTAATGATCGCAATAAAAATTAAGTAAAACCCCAGAACCATAAAACCCGTCGAAGAGAACCCAATAACCATGTCCTTGTTGACAATCTGAGCGTGACTCTGACGTCACGAGTCGATTTGACGACCAATAGCGTTGCATTTTACGATGTTAAATTACCTTCGTATTTTACACCTAAGTACGCACATTGATTTTTGGAACTAGATTATAGATATCATCATTCCAGCGTTAATTCCGGTCGCGACCAAAGAATTCAACTCAGAACTCCAGGGTCTGCCTTTTCCGGTCTAACTTTGCAGTACGGGACCTTGCAAGTACCCGTGCTTCATCCAGGTGGAGAACCTAGGTGAAGCACGAGTCCGGCCGGCCTCTAAATTTCAATATTTTCCGTGAAGTCCTCTGACCTCTACAACTCATTAGTGTTATTGCAGTCAGACCAGTTGTTAGACTTTTTAGGACTTCAACTTTTTAGGGACCGCCCTCATAAGTAGGGTTAATAGTCCGTCGTTGAGTCGTCGGCGTGCCCATTGGAAAAAATAATATTAAAATACTGAAAGTACTGAAACGTCTGTCAATACCCACCTTTATGAATGAAACACATTTAAAATTTTTGTTTGAGTTCATTTCTACTTCAGTTATCAAACCAAAATCCGCTTTCAAACGAACCACATTCATACAACCAGAACTAACAACACTCCGCAATTCACAAATTTGCACAACACGGCGCGGCGTATCTATCCGAATATTTCGCCAAAGATATTGCAAAAATTGTACCGATCAAAATAGATAGCGTATTCCAGTATACGTTTGTACCGAATTACCAACATATTGCTAGGCTCAAAATAGCTCTGTGCCTAGGACAGCAAGATGTATTTAAATGAGTTGGTAGTTAAACAATCAATGATATATTTATGCTCAAACCGGGCACAGCAATGCGTGATAGCCACGAATTTAGGATTGATTTGAATAATATTGTCGCTATTATGATAATGGAAATCAAATCAGAATTGTAGTTCAAGAGGTTATTGAACTGTATCTGTATTTTTTTACACAGGATACGTCAATTTGACTTCACCTCGCCTGATGTTAAGCTAAAGGCAAAGTCTCGGAAAGAGGATCAACATCGTAAACATTTTAACAGTGGTGGCACTCAGCATGACGGCCTCATTAGATGCCTTTTCACGCCCCGCTTAAAGGACCCGGGACTGTAGGAAATGAAATGGGCTTGGAAATGAGCTGTTGGCTCTGCTATGCTACTCAAGCAAAGCACTGTATCTAGACCATAAGTATTAGGCTAAGTAAATGTTTGTAAGTAGACCAAAAAAATAAAATACCCGCTGAGTTTCTTGCCGAAGTCTTCTCAGGTCTGGGCCATGTTCCGAACCGGTGTGGTGGTCCATTTGCCAAACTAGTATTTAATATATATTTTACATTGAGGTTTTGTAAGTGCAAGTGCAGAATAGATTTTTGACTTTGACATGCTCGCCGAAGCGGCTCCATGCCTTATTATATGGAACCTAAAGCCAGAAATGGGCCTTAAATATGTTGTTACTCACCTCCTTTTAAATTACCTACGTCATTATTTAATATTTGAACACAAATTCACGACATACACATTACGTCAGATGTCGGTACCTATTATAACGGTACCGTATCAGCTACGTCGGTAATTGGATCCTAATATGCGTACAATACCTTTGAGAGGCATTCAACGTACTCACTCGATGGTTTTGTATGCAGCCGCCTCGCCGCGGGCCGTGGGTATACGTCACATACACACAATCATCACACATGTAATGTTACAGTATTTATAATAATTACTTGTTTTTGATCACGGTGCCGCCCGCGTGGATGTCGGTCATCGCGCCCGAACATAGCCTATGTCCTTTTTCAAGGTCTAGTCTACCCCTATAACAGAAATCATCAAACTTGGTTCTGTGATTTAGGCGTGAAAGCGTAACATACAGGCAGACACACAGACAGACAGACAGAGTTACTTGTGCATCCATACTAATATTATAAATGTGAAAGTAACTCTGTCTGTCTGTCTGTCTGTCTGTATGTTACGCTTTCACGCCTGAACCACTGAACCGATTTTGATGAAATTTGGTATAGGGATAGATTAGACCATGAGAAAGGACATAGGCTATGTTTTGTCGCGATAACCGACATCCACGCGGGCGGAGCCGCGGGCAAAAGCTAGTTTTTAATAATAGTAAGTAGTAATTAGAAATATTCAAGAGATAGTGTAGTTGAATACATAGGGAAAAATAATCTTCTCGGGCGGGACTCGAACCCGCAGTCTTTCCCTTACAGAGGGAATGCCTTGACCAAACTTGATTCAAATTTCCGATCTTCCCATCACATCGGGCGTGTCTCGGTAGCCGAATTGGTCAAGGCATTCCCCCTGTAAGGGAAAGACTGTGGGTTCGAGTCCCGCCCAAGAACATTATTTTTCCCTATGTATTCGATTTGTATAGTTAGCATACTTAATGCTGTAAAAATTCATTCGATAGTGCAGTTGAATGAAATTTGAATGAAATTTTTATAGCATTTATTATGCTTTTTCCCAAAGGATTACGAAGATAGTGTGGAGTTTTAGTTCTTCTAAAGTAGAAAGGCAGCTTATGGCATGGTAGGGATATTGAAAGACCAACTTAACAACTGTCAACACTCTCAGCCTGTAATTTACTTACTGCTGTTCACCTCCTGGCGAATCCTCCATTCTGTAGATTCTACAAATATAAAACATAACATCGATTCGATTTAACTTATAGTGTTTCTTGTTCTAATGTTTACCCGTGGTCCTAGTAGGTCTTGTTGATCTCTTTACCGGATCCACTGACATCAGGATCTACCGCCATCAGACGGGTTGAAGTAACCTTTCCTATATAAAAAAACAAACAACCACAAACTGGTTCTAATTTTTTCCGCAATCACTTTCGGTGGAACATCAAACCGCGTCTGTTTATCTTGCTCTAAACATAGCTAGCCCGCACAGCCCTCGTTATAGCTGCCGATATAAGCCATAGGTCATCGGGTCACTTCATTTAATCACAGAAAGCTCATGGGCCTCGCTCCTCGTAAAAGCTGGGAGTGACTTTCTTATTGTGATATTAAAGTTCACCCTACGTGGACGGTGGCCATGAGTGAGGCACATTTTGTGGCACACTTATTGCCAATATTTTGGAAATTTGATTGTGGAAATGTTTAATGTTCTGGAATAGAATTTTCTCTGTAGAAAATTCTATTTACTAGATTCATGGTCTATCTTTATACAGATCTAACAGATCTTCAACTAGGTATATCTAGAAATTGTGACAGCCTCCGTGACGCAGTGGTAGTGAACACGGCCGTTACACAGGAGGCGCGGGTTCGATCCCTGCTCAGTGCAAATATTTGTATGCATGAATATAGGTATTTGCATTGATCTGGTCGTGCCTCGGAGAGTACGTTAAGCCGTTGGTCCCGATTGCCATACGAACATCTATGGCAGTCGTTACGGGTAGTTGGAGCCCTCAAAAGTCCAACAACTGGTCTAGCTGCAATGCTTCGATATCGCCTTTGGATTGTGGAGGTCAGATGGCAGTCGCTTCACGGAATATATCGTAGTTTAGCCAAATCCGTATATAGACGGTAAAGCGGACCCCAGACTCCAGATGCGACTGGGATCAACGAAGAAGATAGGTAGAAATAGTGAATATTACTTTTATTTTATACCACTTAGGTGGCAGATAAGCACACGGCCCACCTGAAGAAAGAATGTGATGGAAGCAAATAATTGTCCAAGGCTCTCGCTTCTGTCTTGTGTAGATTTCTCGCAATCTTTATTACAAACAGCCTGTTTAGGAGTCATTGTTGTTGGACACCCAAATAAAGAATTTTGAGGTAGACCTCCTCTTACCTTTTTACCAAATTTTAATGTGCTCAGTATTCTGAAAAGCTTTTTTTTTATACCACTTAGGTGGCAGACAAGCACACGGCCCACCTGATGGAAAGTGGTTACCGCAGCCTATGGACGTATGCACCACCAGGGGCATTACACTCGCGCTGCCTACCCTGAATAGCTTACTGGCCTATAACTACACCACTCCGATAAACATTTAGATATCTACATGCTCTGCAATCCACATTACAATTTCTAAGTCGCCTTGCCCGACACTTATGAAAATAAAGGGAACCACTAGGCATGAATAATTTATAGAAAAACATAGTGAACAGCATGAAATTTAGTTCAAATTCGACTTGTAAGTAAATTTTCAACGTTATTTTAACATCTCCTTGTAATCTAAGCATAACATTTTTGTGGTTACAGCTGACAGCAAGACGATTTGTTATTATTTTCGTCTACAGTTCAATTCTCTACTTTATGATATTTCAGAAGCGAAATTGTTTATTGTTAGGTACAGTACTATCAATAGCCAAATCAACCTATTACATGCCCATATTCCGGTGTACTTTGATCACTTCGCTTGGGGCCTGTACCTCCATTTCTTAGAAGTAGGTCTCTCTGTAACTTAAGAGCTACGCTCTTGTCGGTGGAGTAATCGCCACTCTTCTCTCTGCTCCGCCAATCCTTTCACCTCCTGATACGATGTGACTTGTATCTTTTCCTTTATCTTTGCCATAAATGTTCCTCTTGGCCTACCTCTTCCTCTCTTTCCTTTTACTTCCCCTCTATGATGTTTCTTATGAACAAGTCATGTCTTATCAGGTGGCCAATTATCTTTCCTCTTCGGTTCTCGATTATTCTCAATAAAGACCTTCCCTCTTGCACCCTATTTAGTACTCTTTCGTTCGTCATATTTTCTGTCCAGCTTATCCCCTCCATTCTTCTCCAGCACCACATTTCGAACGCTTCCAGCCTGTCTCTGTCCCCCTTTGTCATTATCCATGCATAGAGTGCAATGCTCCAAACGTAGGTTTTTATGAATCTTTTCCTTATTAAGTATTTATCCTTATTTATTATTAAGTAGGTACTTAATATTATACCAATTTTACTTTGCTTTCATAGTATGAATTGGACTCCAACCGTTGTCGTTCGTCGATATGTTCTATACTATACCTTGTACTACCTGACCAGGCGAACTTCGTACCGCCAATTTTTTTCCACCCGCGTGGCGTCCGATTCTGTTCCCGCTGCACCCACTACTATATAACCTGTAACTTTTTCTTGAATTACTCTATCTATTAAAAGAAACCGCATCAAAATCTGTAGAGTAGTTTTGAAGATATAAGCATACATAGGGACTTAGGGACGCGGAAAGTGACTTTAACATAACATAAACTCTCACGCCTGTATTCCCCGAAGGGGTAGGCAGAGGTGCTAGCACCCACATTTCGCCAGTTTATGTATAGGTCCCAACGTAATAGGTGGCGAGCCTATTGCCATTAACCGGGCACTTATAAACCCACGATAAATACACACATAACTTTGAAAAGCATCGAAATGTCATTGGTGCGTGCCATGGTAAACCTGGGATCGAACCCGAGACCTCGTCTCAGCAGTCCATTACCCATACCACTAGGCTACCGCAGATATTGACTTTGCTTATACCATGTAGTGATAGTGAAGACAAGTGTAAATAAAACTTAACCTAATTAAACAAATATATCCACTACAGTCAGACATACTGTTTGACCCAGTTTAAAGATAAAAGAAACACTGAGTATCCTGCTGGATTCACTATGAATGTCCCAAATTAAAATAATATCTACTGCTAGAGACGGCAGTAGCCCCCTTGATGGTATGCTAAAGGGACAGTATCAGGCTTAAGGATCACCTAGTTAGGAAGCGATAGTTACTTTAAAATACATATAACGAAACAAGAAATCAGCATGTCTATCAACTCGCAAAATAGAAACCCCACAGTCCACCCATTAAAATCGCATAATAAAATATATCCGGCGGCCTTCACCGGCCGTGGGGTCACCCCATCCCGAAAAGGCGTGTTTTAATTCCGTATGTGGCTCACATGACGTCATCACAGGTAAAACCGCACCCACACCGCGCCTGTTACATATTGCCGAATTCTGATTGACAGGTTGATGGATTTGTTGGGGATTTATAGGTATATTATGTGGTTATGAATAACCGTGATATGAAATTACACATGTGTTGAGGTGCCTTGGGGAGCACGTTGAACTATCAGTCCCGGTACTCCCGGTTGCCATTTTTTTTTTTTTTAACCATGGGGGAAAATCCTTCATGGATGTTATGCCGGACTCCTACCGACTAAAAACCCCCACGGTAACGCCCAGGAGCCTATGGATGGGAGCCCCGGGTAAGCCCTCGGAAGGATGTCCCAGGACTCCCATCAGACCTACGGCTACAATTGCGGCCTCGTCTCGGGGGTGGTTCGGGTGCTATGGCTTCTTAGGGGGGGGGGGGGGGGGCGTGCGTGAAACCCTCACGTCACGCTGCCGTCATGGGCCTGCTTCTGTAAAGACGGTGAGCAGCCAACTCACCGTCCTCAGGCCCCCGGACACGTCGGCGGTGCCCAAGCCGCCGACTGCGGAACTCGGGTGGTAGAGTTTTCTCCCGCTCTCGCCCCGCCGCCTCTTTCACGAGCATGACCTGCTCACAGAATGAGGCGGCGCAGTCCCACTTACCGGCGCACGCCCAGACCCACCACGAGGAGCTCCCGGTTGCCATACAATCATTTTTGGCATTCGTTACGGGTAGTTGGAGACCTAAATCTATCATGTAAAAGAAAGTCTTGTTAGTTTCACTATTTATAACTCAAGAACGGCTGTACCGATTTGGCTGAAAATTGGTGGGGATATAGCTTAGAACCAGGATACGAACATAGGATACTTTTAATCCCGTTCGATGATTATTTTATCCCGGGTATAGGTTCCTATGGGTCGCGGTCATGGGATTATTTCTGTGACCTTGGTACGAGTAGTAGTGAAGTACTAGGCTCACAGACACTTTAAGGAACTTTATCTGGGTCGCGGGAACATGAGCAGTGTGTCCTATTCGGAGCTTAACGCGGATGAAGTCGCGGGCAAAAGCTAGTAGTTTGATAATAATTATGATCTTACGAGTACCGAACTCGTATTTCCCTATTCTTACAATCCCGCGTTCTTCAAGTGAGGGTTGAAAGAGCATCTGCCAAGGTAGGGACCATTAATTAGCGTGCGTGCGTATGTGTGTGTGTGTGTGTGCGTGCCTGCATGCGTGTGGGTGTGTGTGTAAGTCACGATAACCAATTGTCATCATAAGGTATCTCAGTTTCTCTTGAACTCCATTTTACTTGAATGTATTTCCTTTTCTTTGTCTTATAACTTAATCTTATTAAGTTGAATAGAACTGCAACCACTCTTAGCTCTGCGAACTTTAATGAAAAACTAAACTTGTTAACTACATAAAAAGTATCTGTACAACGTTCTACTTCTTTGTGTAAAGTTGTGAACCATTTACCGTCACTTCCTTTCATGTGGGTTATAAAAGTTAAAATTTCAAAAGCCATGCAGCCTGATATAAAAAACAGCCATCAGTGCCATCATTCAGATAATTATGATTATAACCAAACGAAAATGATTATATACAAAAAAGTGTTAAAGACAAAAACCAAGTCATTTTCAAATTAAGAAGACTTTATTCTCGTAATGACGGACCAAGTCTCCATTTTATGTCATTATAAACCGTTATTCTGATAACACGAATTTCAAGATTAAACATTGACAAAGTGAAATATTTAGCCCTGATATTAGAATTTTTGTTCGCGCCAATCAATCAGAGTTCTAAGACATAAATATTCATTTTATTGGCTTAATTAGTGTGTAATTTTTTCCTCTAGAGTTACCAACGGAACCTTAATAAAAATAATACCTATTTGTGACGTAGTTAACCACATATGATAACTTACGAGTTAAAGTTATGAGTTATGATGACAGACTAACAGGTAATTGAGTATATAATAGATAAGAGTATTGGTTAAATACTTTAGCTATTTATGTAAACCACACCAGGGTTGGGTTCCCACTGCCCGGCTCGAATCATACGTTATCTTATCAGAAGACTATAGTATATTCTGTGCGAGGAACTGCTTTAAGATCAGTCTTGCCGTTACTGTTGTAGAAAACAATTGTAAATAGGTGTACGGTGAACAAATAAGTGTTTAGTGATTTTAAAATGAAATATTTGTCGTGAGTTTAACTTTTATACTGGTTTTATAAATGGTGTAATTATATTAGAAGTTCGTGAGATGTGTAAGGATGAGGGACTGTTGTATAGTAGTAAGAATGAACGTAGGCAAATGACTACTATTGAAAAGAGTTGGGTTTGCTATGTATTATGGTTGACTCTACACAACTCCAACTCTTGGTTCGTTTGATATATTGATATAAAAGGTATTGTAAAATAAGAGTAAGTTTAAGGAAAGTATTTATATTCATAAAATTTAAAATTAACAAAAAAATTAAATTCATAAAAAATCTGCGGTAGCCTAGTGGTATGGGTAATGGACTGCTGAGACGAGATCTCGGGTTCGATCCCAGGTTTACCACGGCACACACCAATGACTTTTCGATGGTTTTCGAAGTTATGTGTGTATTTAACGCAGGTTTATAAGTGCCCGGTTAGTGGCAATAGGCTCGCCACCTATTACATTCGGACCTAAACATAAACTGGCGAAATGTAGGTGCTAGCACCTCTGCCGACCCCTTCGGGAGGGGGTGAGTTTATGTTATGTTAATATTCACTCACTAGCAGTTTACACTAAAATGGTTTATGTTATAATTGACTTATATTAATTACGATAATGATTCTAAAGGTTTGGAATTAATGGTTTTGGTCGCCTTGCTCAAGAGTTGTAGTTGTAAAGGGTCTCATTAAATTTCACCGTCATCTTAGCGTGTTTCTAGTTGCATCCAAGACTTTTACCTTCCAGATCAGGCCCTCGATTCTACTAAAGCTACACCACTGCGATGCCGTAGTCACTGCAAAAATGACACAAAATTTTAGACTTTATTTCTATACCTATAAAGTTCAAAATGAAATGAAAACGGTTTCATTACACTTTTTCAATTATTCCGCAAAAAGTCATTTAATTTTGAACTTTACCCGCATCGCTTTAAAGTCTATTATTTAATGCCGTTTTTTGCAGTGACAGTGGCACCACAGTGGTTTATCTTTAGTAGAATCGAGGGCCCGGATCCGTTCTCCATTCGATTTGATTTATTTTGACTTTTAATGGAATCGTTGGGAAACATACAAGACGCCACAATCTCATTCACTGATCTGCAAGGTATACTTACCTCACTATCCCGTCGATACGCTTGCAAATTGACAGATGAGTGTCCAGCATAGATTTTCCTCTCAGGGCGGGAATAGTCACTAAATAGTGCCTAGTAAGTACCTTAGTACCTTTTCGGATACCTCACCGCCGGAGCCAGAAGGGGTCGCCCGGACCGAAAAAATCCGCACGCCAACTGAGGGTCGTGGTGCTAGGTCGGAGGTGAGGTTGTCATAGACATATCCCTCGCACCCCGACTGACCCAAGGCCATCCCTTACAGTCTGGCCCTCTTCGGGATGAAATAAATGAAATAACATTGTTTTATTTCACTACAAGTCGCAATTATATACAATTGTTTTATTAAATTGGTATAGTAAACATGGCTGCCTGTCCCTGTTATTATTTGCAATGTCCACAAACCCGCGCAACTGCGGTCCTATTCCGTAAACAGTTGGAGTACATATTTATTGTGTTTGCCACAGTATTTACTCGCTAAATAACATTGAATGAAATACGGTTTAAAGAAAATTATCGACTGTTTGTAGTAGTTTTGAACAGTATTTATCTATATATGTACCTACTTACTTTATTTATTTCACTACTTTTATAAAGTAACCCTATTATGATTCACATGTAGGAGATTGTGGAGAACGTTTGAATAGGTAACAATTAAAATAAAGATTTTAGTCTTGAAAGCATTAGGAATGATGATCCCCGCTAATGGATGGCAATCTCACCTCCGGCAACCAAGGACCCAAGACGGCGTGCGTTTTACTCGATTCGAGTCCGACATAACCACCTCCACCGATCCGTGGGGATTTTGCGCACGAAAAACAAAAAACCCCCGCTAATCATGGATAATACAATTTTAAACACAAATGACACGCGGGTTGTTATCAAATGATCAAAATGGTTAATATCTTATTTCTTTAGATTTGCCTGACGTTTCGACCAGGTTACACACCGGCCGTGGTCACAGGCTTACTGTGACCACGGCCGGTGTAGTCGAAACGTAGGCATACCAAAGGTACGTAATATGTAGGTACCTATACCATGATCGCATTAATTCCCGTTATTGTTATTATATCATGGATCATGGAATGCGAGAGTTTAAAAGTTAGTTAACCTTATTTCTTTTTTGAATATTTATTTTATTGTTGATTGATAGCAACCAATTTTAAAGAAGATTCATAAATGAATGAGGCCATTAAGCAGTACCTACAATTATTATTAAATATAATGTGATATGATTTTAATAACTTATCTAATGATAGAGTGTGTAATTTACATTTTGGCTTGTTTATTTTCATTGTTTTCAACGTGTTTGATTTCACATCTTTTAAATGATAACTATTCTAAATAGTAACTACTTCCTCAAATATCAAATGTATAAGATTGAAAACATATAAACTTGTACCAAGAACATTGTCAACCTAAAAATGTTGGTTTCATTTAGGTACATGACGATTTAAGTTAATAACAATACTTAGCTAAGTAATAAATCAAGTAATGCAATTATTACCATAATAGAGAATCAACTTAATTATATTATCTATACATATAAAATTACTTGTCCCGACTGACCGACTGATTGACTGATTCATCAACGCAGAGCCTAAACCGGTGAATCAACAAACTTGAAATTTTGACAGTAGATGCATTTTATGATGTAAGCATCCACTAAGAAAGGATTTTTGGAAATTCTGCTACTAAAGGCGTAAAATAAGTTATGGAAGTTTGTATGAAAGTCCGTCATTTTCAGTGTACATAAACCTGTGTCTTTTAAGAAATAAATGAACACGTGTATAAGGTGGTGTAGATGATTAACGTTTGTATGGAAAGTTCGTCCTAATCAGTGTTTAATAATATGTCCTAATATGGCTAAAATATGACCTAATCACTATCAAATATGGAAAATGAAATTTCCCCGGGCGAAACCGGGATGGGTCAGCTAGTACCTACTATAAAAACTTAAAAGCAAGAAACGAATTAAGCGCACTAAAGCTCCAAGCTGATAGCCTCGGGTGGTATCAACAAAACCTAATTTTCGTTTCAGTAACTTCAAGGAAAATGATTTTTATAGTTATCTTTCGAAGGAATGGTTTAGGTTAAAGACAACGTTAATTGAAGTTTATCTCACAGCAAATCAAGTTGATTCTAGGAAATCCTGCCAGCTCGAAGCTCAAGTTAAATCTACTTAGATTCAAATAGAAGTAGTTATGCCGCGATTGCTTTCGAAGAATCAATTTACTGACCGGGGCGCGGCAGTCTAGCAAATAGTCGATGATAATAATTCAATTCTTGAGAAGTGGACCTTCCTGATAATGCTTTAGATCTGCCATTACTTTTTTCCATATTTATTTTAGCCTTGCAACGTGACGTTATATATTGAAACTTTGATAAGTATGTATATTGCAAAAGGTTTCCAAGAGCATAGAGAATATTTATTTCTGTACCTACGTGTAAAAGGAAGTCATTTCTTTTCGCGTTATTTATTAAAATGTAAATTTATAAAGAACATTTCTTTGGTGGCAACAGTATAAAAGATGCTCAAATTCTATGTAACTCACAGTTCGTTTTCTTGTAAGCGGCTTGCCTACCAACCTAAATTTATCTATAAAACATTTCTTATATCGGTAGTTTAAACTCAGCTTATAGACGGGGCCTGGACCCATAAGGGGTAGAGAATTTACTGTCCGTTGTTCTTTACTCGTTTTTTTATCATCCATTTAACCAATAATATAATATCAAAACATTTTCCAATAGCATGGTAGGTATGACGTCATACCTTTTTACTTCATACAAGTGCCCACAGAACATTTTTGTAACGTGAAGACTGTACCATGGTGCATAACAACTGACTGTGTTCAAAACATTAGTTTGAGATAAATTGCTGGTTCCTCACGAGAGTGTGATGAACATACTTGTGCTGTGCGTGTAATGTGTGGTGTGTGTGACGATGGCGTGGCCCGGGGGGTCGGATGCGGTCGAGCTACCGGTTCACCACGAGGCCAGTGACCGAGTGGACAGACTCAAGGTACCTGCTGCGACCGTGGTTGATGGAACACAGAAGACAAGTAAGTTTGTTAATTTCATTTTACTAGAACGGCAAACTTTGTGACAATGTACAGTCGACAAAGGAGATAAGGTTGCACCTTTACATACAACTTTATTTTATACGAAAAAGTGCGACCGTGTTTCCTTTGTCAACTGTACTCAGGTTGCATAAAGCGTGTTTTGGGTCTCTTTGGCGGGGAACGCGGGGTGCGAGGGCAGGAGATCAGTCAACCAATCATATAATATCAAAGGTCTCGCATAATTGGTTATTAGCGTCTTCAGTTAGTTTATTGGTAGCCTGCTAGTGCATATGCGCACACCTTTAGACGTTTTACACGGAGTTTTCCGAACTATGCCTCAGACAAAGTTTGATATCTTTTTATAGTAGTTAAAACTGTTTGTGTCTATAGATACAAAACTGCGCTTTGCAATGGAGAAAACGTTTTGACTTCCAATGGGTGTAAAACCGAAGCCAAACGAGACAGAAGAAAAGCGAATAGCGATTGGAATAATGTGTCAATCAGTGTCCATTAGTCTCAGTGCTTGTCTGCCTCCTAAGTGGTATATAAAAAAAAAAACAGTAGTCCGGTTGCCAGTCCGGTTGCCAGTCCGGTTGACCGGACTACTGCGACTATTCAGTAGCAGTAGTCCGGTTGTCAAACGGCCTCGAACTAGTGCTACTTTTGTGTAGCAGTAGTCCGGTGGTAGTTCGGACTACTGCAACTCTTCAGTTGCATTAGTTCGATTGTCAAACAGCATCGAACTGGCACTAAGAAGAATAGATGATCAGAAACGGGATTTATTATCCACTTTTTTTCTTCCTCTAATCGCTCATTTTTATTATTAGTACAGGAAGCGTATTTAACTTCTAGAATAATACATGTCCTCAAGAAACGCGTTTTCGTTGTCGCATCTTTCATTCAATACTTACTTGAAAGGGTTGAATCAGATCAGATACTCTAAAAAGGCACTGTAGATTTAAAAAACACCTCTTTAATAGCCGATTATTAATATTATATCGGCGTATTATGAATGGAAATATTAGTTTAGTCGCGTTTGGTCCATTACGCGTGTGGTCCAGTTGTCAAAAAACTACTTTGACAGGTTAGGTTAGAAGGCTAATGCGTAGTTATTTTTTTATAAACACCCAGAAACAGGATAGAAAGTCCGCGATTTTTTCCTATTTTTGACAAGTGGACCAAACGCGACAAAACGGAAATATTCATGTCAACTATTGAAGATTTTCCAGAATAGACCAAATATAGAAATTATGAAACGTCGAAACAGCGCCTCGTATTGGAAATAGTTTGTCATGTATCATCTGAAGGTTTGTCCTATGTTACAATGAATTGATGTGTGTAATAATTGATATACATTGCAAATATCATACCCTGATTCAGGGAATACCGGTCTGGCTATTGTTCCATGTTGGTTGGAACCTACGCACAAACCACGAACTAAATAGGTCGTGGCTGTTTCAAACAATGAGTGGAGACTAGTGATGTACTGGATATCCGAATCCGTGGATATCAGAGAGAGACGAAATCGAAATCTCTTAAGAGTACTTTTTGGTGAATGTTTACCTTGTTAATTTTCAATACATACTTACATAAAATTTTGTATGGTAATAAGGTAGCAATGAAAACTTATTAAATACTAGTCAAATTTCTTATTAGTGGTTGTACGCGGCATCTCCCACGTGGACGTCAGTTATTGCGTCCAAACAAAGCCTATGTCCCTGCCCAAGGTCTAATTAAGGCTACGTACTAATTTCATGAAAACCGGTTAGGTAAAAAACTTATGATACGTATCGGTGTATCCATATCCGGGAGTCTTGACACCAAATATTCGCATTATTTTTAACTTTTTTTTTCTTTTTTTTTGGAATAGAATATGAGCAATCTAAATTACTAATCGGCACATCACTAGTAATAACGAAGGTTTACTCACACGTGTACATCGTCACACAATATAAACGACCTTGCGTTTGTAAGGTTGCGGGTTCAATTCTGACTATTCCGCATATTATTTTTGAGAATTGTTCTACAAGGATTAACGTGCATACATCTGAATAAATACTTTAATATTTACAAAAAATGAATTTCTTGGAAAATATCACATTCCGAAGTCGGCGAACAAGAACTATTTCTGATTCGATACTGGATGACAGTGAGACTGTAGCGATCGCACAGATAAATGATACGGCCACTAGTATGCCAGAAATGTCTGACGATGAGAGTGAAGAAATCAATCAATTACGTAAACAAATCTCCAAGTTGCAGGCAGAGCTAAAAAATGGTCACTCCATGATTGAAAACCTAACATTGGAGAATCATAGACTCATGGATCTGAGTAAAAATAAACAAATATCAGCAAATAGCCCTACTAAAATTAAAAAGATAAACAATAAGAAAACCAACCAAAATAAACAAATAACCAGCAGTAATAAAAATACTCAGACCGAAATCTTGCACGAGAGTGAAAATAATATTACATTTGATTTACAAAATACTACAATGAGAAAGATACAGGGAAATGAACACAAAAAGAGAATATGTATAATAAGTGCAGACAACACACATAATATTCTTCAATTAGCAAATAATTCTTTAAAAAACTCGGAGATCTGTCATTATAGCACGCCCCATGGACATATTCAAATTTTAATAAAAAATATACAAAGAAAGCTGGTGAACTATACATTAGAAGATTACTGTATAATATTACTGGGTGAACAGGACTTCAAAATGTCAAACTGCTATATAGATATCGTCCTGCATATACGAAATATACTGCAAGAAATCAAACACACCAATATTATAATATGCTCACCGACCTATAGATACGGCTACTACTCAAATTTTTATAACTCGAGAGTAGAATCTTTCAGCAACCTTCTATATCTTGACGTAATGACACATAAACACGCGTATCTTTTGGACAGCAATAAAAATCTGAGATGCGATTTCACCATGTTTGAAAGACGTAGAGGTGTAATAACTAATTATGGACTGAAAACAATATTTGACGACCTATCGGAGATGATAACTGACATACAATCTTACAATAATATTTCAAATTCAATGTGTACTGCCAAGGAAACAGAGACGAGTAGTGATCTTTTTCGTAACTAACGCTCTATATATACTGCATCAAAATATAGCCGGACTAGTGGGAAAATCGAACGCTCTAACGATAAAAATTAACGAGTTATTAGAAGAAGATAAACAAGTAGATATAATTTGTATTACGGAACATTTTATGTTGAGAGGTGATGAATATCTATTATACATACCTAATTATAGTTTGGCTGCTCATTATAGCAGGCCGAATATTAGGAGAGGTGGTTCATGTATCCTAGTAAGAAACGGACATGAATGGAAGGAACTTTTTAAAATATCACAAATGTCAACATCCTCAACATTTGAATGCTGTGCGATAGAACTGGTTAAATATAGTATTGTAGTTTTGTGCGTGTATAGAACACCAAATACTGGTAACATTGATGACTTTTTTAGTAAACTAGATTGTGTATTAAAATGTCTCACAAAAAAGAAATACAAAAATATTGTAATCGCTGGTGATTTCAATGTGGACATTCTAAAATGTGACAATCAGTCAAGGGAATTTGAACACATTCTACTTAACAGCAATCTAAAGTTAGCTGTAAATCAAGTTACTCGAATTGCTAGCCAAACATGTCTAGATAATTTCGCAAATGATTTTATCAAGCCTTGTAAAGCGGAAGTTTTAGATTTTAATCTTTCCGATCATACAGCTCAGCTACTGAAATGCCCTGTAAGTAAGCTATGCGCAATTAACAAATACTGTACACTACGAAGTAGTTATAACAAAACAAATATACAACAATTTAAACAGTGTATGAACAATTTGAGTTTCTCTGAAATATATGAAACTGAGGACCCTAATATAGCCTATAAACTCTTTATGGAAACTTTTCTACTCTTCTATGATCTATATTTTCCACAAGGTAAGATTACAATAAATTTGATAAAAAAACCAAAGTGGATTTCAAAGGGTATTAAAATTTGTAGTAAAAAGAAAAGACAACTTCTCTGGGCGCAACGCTTAAAACCAAATATAATCAACATAACGCGATATAAAAATTACTCAAAAATATTTAAAAAAATTATTTTATTAACACAACGATCACAAAATAATTATAAAATCAAAACCTCAAACAATAAATCTAAGACTACTTGGCAAATTATTAACCAATCAAAATATAATATACCCAAAAATTATATCCATAAAATAAAATGCAATAATACAGTAGTTACAAATGCAAAACAGATTGCAAATGAATTCAATAATTACTTTGTTGACAAAATACAGCCTATCGCCCTTGCAGATAGTTCAAAATCTACAACATCACTAATTATAAATAAAAAAAAGTCTATATTTATGGCTCCCTGTGTGCCCCAGGAGATGCTAAGAATCATCATGAGCCTGAAAAATACCAATAGTGTCGGGTATGATGGTATTTCTACTAAAGTTTTAAAAGCCGTAGCTAGTGAAATATGCGGTCATTTGAGCTATATCCTTAACATGTGTATATATCAAGGCATATTTCCAGATGCCCTTAAAATATCCATTATAAAACCATTATTCAAGAAAGATGATAGGGAAGTCATGGAGTTCTATAGACCCATATCCCTGATACCTATTATTGCCAAGATCTTCGAAAAATATATACACAAAGAATTATATCAGTATATAGAAAAAAATAATATACTATGTAATGAACAAAAAGGATTTCGCGAAAAGAAAACCATTAATCTGGCAATTTATGAATTTTTGTACGAAGTAATGTTAAATGTTGATAAAAGAACACCTGTATGTGCAATCTACTGCGACATGACGCAAGCATTTGATTATGTTAAACATGATATTCTTCTTAAAAAGCTTGAGGCATATGGTGTAAGAGGTAATGTGCTAGATCTATTGAAATCTTACCTAAAGAATAGAAAACAGTATACAGAGATAGCTAGAATAAATACAGTGACTAAACAAGAAGAAATACATAAATCAGAACAGAGAATTGTCAGTTATGGCGTTCCTCAGGGCAGTGTACTGGGCCCATTGCTCTTTACAATCTATATAAATGACCTACCGAAATCTACTCGACATCACATGACATTATTTGCAGATGACAGTACACTGACAATTTCTAATAATAATGACTTAATTCAATATACTGACATACATAACACTTTGACATCTGTAATTAAATGGTTGGACATTAACAATTTAAAAATTAACCTAAGAAAAACCAAAATCATGTTTTTTAACCAAAGAGTAACTTCACACGGAATAGATATAGAATATCAGAATAATACAATTGAAAAGGTTAGCACGACTAAATTTCTCGGGTTAACAATTGATGAACAGATTAACTGGAAAGCACATATAGATCAGCTCTGTAAGAGAATTTGTAGTACTGCATATGCTTTACATACGCTCTCCAGCATTGTTAATAGAGATGCTCTATTAATAGCCTATCATGGTCTAGCTGAACCCCTGTTACGATATGGAGTTATCTTCTGGGGTAACTCCACAGATAAAGAAGTAGTGTTCAAGGCACAAAAGAGGTGCATTAGAGTTATGTTTAAATTAAAAACTACAGATAGTTGCACAGCTTACTTCCAGGAGTACAAAATTTTAACATTGCCAAGTCTTTATATTTTTGAAGTTGCAATGTTTGTAAAATGTAATCCGAATTTATTCCCGACCTTAGAAGCAACAGTTCCGCGAAACAGGCGGGACAACAGCAAGCTTCGTTTACACCGGGCAAAAACAGCCCTTATGCGCAATAGCATTATTTGTATGGCACCTATAATATTTAATAAATTACCTAGAGATTGGAAGGAGATGAGCAGAAATGCATTTAAACTAACATTAAAAAAATTCTTACTGCAAAAAGCATACTACAAAGTTGCAGAATTTTTAGATGATGAAATTGATACAAGATTTTGATTGACATTTTATGTATATCTATGTATTGACATTGTACCATTGTTATTATTTTGACATTTTTTATATTTTATGACATAACTGTCATTTAGAACATTGTATAATATCTTATAATATTTCATGTTCATTATTTTAAGTTGAGAACATCGTGTGCACTTAACATTTTTTGATTTTTTTTCATGTAAGCTTCATAAGTGAGCAAACATTTGTACGCCGCCTAAAGACGGCTAAACATGTTGGACATAATTCTTGACTTACATCTTGCATGCAAATGTAATACACATGTTTAAACAAATAAATATTATTCTTATTCTTGCTAACTGCGCCCTCTATAGTGGAGTGGAGATTACTCAATAGTCTGGCGTCAGGTAATTAAATTCCAAGAATTATTTTTTTTAAATGCCACAACATTCTATACAACGCTATCTAGACCCATGGTAAGCCTAACTAGCTTGTGTTATGGAATCTAGAATGCGGATAAAAATGCTTAGATACTTTTATTTTTGTAAATACATACATAATATGCATGTATTTACAAAAATAAAAGAACACACAAAAAACACCCAGACCAATGCAAATAGCCAAATTCATGCATACAAATATTTGCACTGAGCGGGGATCGAGCCCGCGCCTCTTGCATGGCAGTCGCGTTCGCTACGCCACAGAGGCATAGCATAGCATGGCATAGCTAGACTACTATATAGGCGAGAGATCGCAGTTACTACCCATGCTCAGTTTCAAAAAAGGTGCATGAATAATAAAGCAGCCAGATTCGATGGAATCCCCATTGAATTCTGGAAAACAATCAGCCCTGTGATGTGGGCATTCTTAAAAACGCCTTTATCTGTGTACTCATTCCTCACTGCTAAGATCCCAAATCAATAGAGCCTAAGTGCCATTTCATCATACTTCAAAGACAAAGGACCGTACGAGAGTTCAAAAAAGTAAATATCATGTTAAATATTCCGATGAAAGTAATGCAAAAAATTATATGAACGATATATCAATGTAAAATAAAGAAAGTTTCGTATTTACCTGATAAAATGAGTGATAATAATGATTGGCTAATAAAAAGGACGTTCTGGTACAATCGATATAAGATATATAATATATAACCCCTATTACGTGGGACCGAATAAAATTACCGGTGTAATGTGGGTGTTAAGCCACCTCTGCCTAACCCTCCGGGGTAAAGGCGTGATGGTATGCATGTATACATATAATATACAAGTACAAACATATCAACACATTGTAATGATAAGGAATTTTAAGGTACTACTCGTGCGAGTTAACATGTCACCTGGCTCAATCAAGTGACGTTTAAAGTACTGACTGCAAAAGAAATTTTGAATTTTCGAGAGCGCCATATTTTATTAGATAAATTTCTTAAATTCTTTAATATTGATCAAAATAATTAATAGATTTCTGATCGTAAGATTAAAAAATAAACAATGTTCATGGCATGTTTTTCTTATAATAAGCTTGTGTTATACTTACATTGTTGTAAAACTGAAAGTATAACGTATTACAGTATTATTATTTAATAAAATCACTGTTGGTGAAACTACTAGACATTTTTTATTTCTATAAATGAAATTATCAATATAAATATATTGATGAAATGTTATCCCGATAAAATATTGTGATTGTTTATCTGTACAATTTTCACATCCTTGTATCACACCCCTTATTATTAAACCAGGTTAAAGCTATTTTTATCGGAAAGTATATCGGACACAGCAGTGACTAAACATGCCAAATTATAAGAGGACATAATAATTTTATTACCGTCAGTTCCTTTAGTGGTAGTTTACTGCCTAAATTATGACAGTACACGAGTACACGTGCATATTAAGAGGAAAAATGTCATATTCATTATTTTTATAATATTATATTGAATGATTAGTTTAGTTTTTACTACGGCGATGATTACCGCCGTTGTAATATTCTATATTGATAATGAGATTTATTGAAAGTGTAGATGCATGTTTGTTAGGTATTAAATCAAACCACTTATCGGTAGAACGAATCTGGATGAAATTTGGCAGAGCTAGAGAATTAAAAAAAAAGGAATACTTGACTGACTGACCGGTTTCGCCTTACGGCATTTGGGTTAGCAAAGGTTATTTGGATTAATTTGGCGTATTATGGCGTAACACAGGAAGAGTCGTCATCATCACAATAGTCCCGGCTACATCTGAAACTTGCGCATTGGGCCCGGAGATCGCTCTAATACTCTTCTACTGACTTTTAGAGATTTGAAGTCTGTCTGACCTCCTAACCCCGAGACGAAAACCTACGTCCGAGCTAATTAGCAAGTAGGATTAAGGCGGCTTTTTATTCGTTCCTAGGCTTTCTGCATAAGTGTGTACGCGTGTAGTGTGAATGTAGTTTCATGAGTCTAAAAAAGGAAGAGAATTTTCATGTCCCGCAGGATGATTAGGGTAAAGTAGGAGGCAGAACTGTTAAGTCGGACTCAAACCGACTAAAACCGCACACCGTCTCGGGTCTTCAGAAGCCTAGGATATATCCCTCGCACCCTAGAACTACGCGGTGTCGTTCCTCTTACTGAAACTGGCTCCAACTGTACCCAACCAGTCCTTTAACCTCCAAATACGAACTTATGTACTTACTAGATGCTCTCGACAGGTTGCAGCGACGTGCGGATTATTGAGAATCCTGAGGTTACGAACACCCTCGAGCCTTTGCAGATGCGTAGAGATGTTGCGTCTTTGGCAGTATTCTGCCGTCTCTACCATGGTGAATGTTCTGACGAGCTCTTCCAATTAGTCCCACCCTCTCCTTTCCTTCACATGACGACACGTGCAGGGCTAAGATGCCATTCATATAAGGTGCAGAGTATACCTGCTAGAACCAAGCGTTTCAGTGACTCATTCCTATGCCGCACCACTAAGACCTGGAACTCCCTGCCAGCTCATGTCTTTCCTTCTTCCTACAGTCCCGGGTCCTTTAAGCGGGACGTGAAAAGGCGCCACGCAGCTGAGTGCCACCACTGTTAACATGGTACATGTTTACGATGATGACTCTCTTTCCGAGACTTTGCCTTTGCTTAATATCAGGCGAGGTGAAGTCAAATTAACGAGTCCTTTATAAAAAAAATACACCAGGATTACAAAAGATACCTGGATTTGTAGTGACGTCACATATCAGTTTACACAGCAGATTATTGTATAACTGGCATTTGTTCACAACCTTCGCGTAGGGCTTCACCGTGAAGCGAGGCGACCAGTCAGACCCGAACCGTTAATAAAGCACCATGTTGGTTCAAATTCTCGTGTTCATGTACATCGGTACTTGTATCCTGTTCTATGTCGCCCATGTCATTGACTATTACTTCTCAGTGCTGTGATTGTTCTAGAAGATTGTTTTCGAACTGATGGAGGTGCGAAAGTGTTGATGGCAGGATGTGGAGACATGTCAAAGCGGTATTCTTGTTTGAAAGACTTGGTGAGCTTGTTTGGGTTGTATTTCTTTTGTGGTTTTAGGTCATTAAGTTCAACTCTCTGTGGTGAATGGTTATAATTATAAATAAATAAATATTCCACAACATTCTACACAACATATACATATATATTATACATAGAAACACCCAGACCAATGTAAATAGCCATTTGCACTGAGCCGATATCGAACCCGCGCCTAATAACGCCAAGCCACAGAGGAAGTCCAAAATATATTTGATTTAGACTGTTTATACTGGAGATTGATGGCGCTTGGTGGAGTCTGCTACACATAATGAATAACACACTTGTACTTGAACCTTTGAGAATGCCGTAAGGCGAAACCGGTCAGGTCTAGAAATAAAGTCAGTGGAAAAGTACAAGTGTGTTATTCAATATATTTGATTAAAATTATTTTTAAATACAATCATCTGTCTTTAGTCATGCATGAGTCTGTCTTATTCCTCTTCCCCATTAGCATAATTAGGGGCAACAGCTATCCAATTGGTACGATCTTGTCATTCATATTTTATTTCTTCTACTTTCATGTGACCAAAATTGACCTTACCGGCTTCCTCATTCACAAATGATGCATAATTTCGAGTTCACTATAGTTCTGCATCATCCAAACATGCCTTTTTTAAGTATTCAGTTATCTTATTGTTTAATTATTCTAGAAGAATAAACATTTCTTTTTTTAAATCTTTATTGGAAAAGTAAATCTATTTAAGAAACAAAAACAAATGTGGGCGTTCATAAGCCTCAGGCGTAAGTATAAAAATAATTACATTGAAATTAAGATTTGACCCTGATTGAACAAAACGCCGAAGGCGATTATGAAATGGAGAAAAAACTCCCAATAGTAGCTCAGTAAGTAAGTTTAAAGAAAAAGGTAGATATTTTCTTTCTAAAACATGCCTGTAGCGTAAGAAGCTACTTAAATACTAGCTTTTACCTGCGGCTCCTACCGTGTAGTGTCGATTATGCGGCCGCACATGTCCAAGTCTATTTTTCTTTTATAAAATTTCATAAAAATTCGGTTCAGTGATTTAGTTGCGAAAGCATAACAGTCAAACAGACAGAGTTTGCATTTATTATAAGTATGGATTGGATATGAAGACTTTGATAGGTGGTCGGGGACCGGTGGTCAAGAAGGGACCACCAACTGAATTATTATCAGCTTGAAGTAAAAGTATTCTATATTTAGAACGGTTAAATAAATTTCCGAAGAGGCCATCACATTTATCAGCCTTTATATTCTAAAGTTTCTAAACTTGTTTCGCCGGCTGGACTTTAACACAAAGTACTTTAATAATAACATGAACGTTCTAGTTGCGAGTCTGTTTGTGCACCACATGGAACCTTCCTAATTGGCCGTATAAGTAACAAGCTGGGACACACTGTATTACTTTAAAGTTGCAGAGACTAAGTTTGCTATACGGTTTAAATTTAGCATTGACATTGGTACAGACGGTTTCGTTCACAGATTGTATTCACTCATTGCAATATAGAATCATGAATCCTTGAGGTCAATTTCCTAATGACATACTCGTACATAAGTTAATAAAGAACTTGATACTTTAATTTTCCATACAACGTTAAAAACAAATGTTTGCCTGATGTATTAATTGAATTAATAAATAAATAAATATTTTCCAACATTCTACACAACGCTATCTAGACCCATGGTAAGCATAGCTTAACTAGCTTGTGTTATGGAATCTAGAATGCGGATAAACATACTTATATACATTTTTTTTTTGTAAATACTTTATTATTATACATAGAAATACCCAGACCAGTGAAAATAGCCATATTCATGCATACAAATATTTGCACTGAGCGGGAATCGAACCCGCGCCTCCTGCGTGGCAGTCACGTTCACTACCACTACGCCACGGAGGCACGGAGGAGGTGAATTAAATACTATAATTAATGACGTAGGTATTATTTAGTTTAAATAATGTAATATTATTGGCCATGGCGCTGCCGCTGCCTCTGTGGCGCGATGGCGTAGCGGTAGTGAACCCGACTGCGACGCAAGAGGCGCGGGTTCGATCCCCGCTCAGTGCAAATATTTGTATGCATGAATATGGCTATTTGCATTAGTCTGTAAATATGTATGTACTTATGTATAAAAATGTATCTAAGTATGTTTATCCGCATTCTAGATTCTATAACATAAACTAGTTAAGCTTACCATGGGTCTAGATAGCGTTGTGGAGTATTTATTTACCATAATAATATTTATGCTGTTATAGAACCTGTGCTAATTATACAATAGTCGTAGCACCTCTACGGCGTAGCTTTCTGTGCTACGCACTTCTCCGAACGTATTAATATTGACTTTGTGACGTGCTTCGGCGAATTAGGGGTACACCTATTGCGGTATTCCATGCTACTAAAATGAATTTCTATATACTAAAAAACTTACAAATAGTACACAATTTCCTATTACTACGCTGTCCCATATTGTGGCAACATTATTGAATCTAAAAATAGAACCATTTCACCCTAAACGAAGTGGAATATTTTATAATAAATTCTATATTCTGGCAAGCAAATATAAATCTAATGTTCATGGTGTTTTGACTGTTATTTCCTTAACATAAGTAACGACTAGCGCTGTGAATGTCTCAGTTTAACACTCCCTATATATAACTTAACAGGATTCAATTGTCATTCACGAAATAAATAGATTATTTAATGATAAAACGTTCTAAGTGACATTAATATGTCAATAACTGAAAGGAAAATTATAGTGAAGCTGATATTAAAGGGATATTTAAGTTCTATTTCTGTTTGTGAAGCTGTCAGTTTGTAGCATGTTTTAATAACATAGTGAGTGTATAATGCACAAGTTGAGCATAATACGTACACAATACATGTGTTCAAAGTACAATCGGCGTCAGAAATATCTTGACTATAAAGTCTCAAATATATCTTGAAACTAAGCCATTACGAGCAAATCAAACTGTGTTATTAATTTACTAGCTTTTGCCCGCGGCTCCGCCCGCGTGGATGTCGGTTATCGCGATCACACATAGCCTATGTCTTTTCTCAAGGTCTAAACTACCCTCATACCAAATTTCATCAAAATCGGTTCAGTGGTTTAGGCGTGAAAGTGTAACATACAGACAGACAGACAGACAGACAGACAGAGTTACTTTCGCATTTATAATATTAGTATGGATATGATATTGTTGCCTGAATTAAAGGCGTATACCAAATATCTGAACAATCGGTCAACTGGAAGGGGATCAAAAAACTAAATTATGATCATTTTGACTACTTTGTTCGTCAACATCATTCTGATACTGACTGTACAAGTGTTTGTTCAACTGTCATACAAGCCGCTGCCTGCGGATTCACTTTTCTCCCTGAAGAGATTATAAGCAGGGGACCCATCATCCTAACTTATAGGCTTCAGACGCCACACTTCACTACATAGTATAAAACAAAGTCGTTGTCGCTGTCTGTCCATCCCTATGTATGCTTAAATCTTTAAAATTACGCAACGGATTTTGAAGCGGTTTATTTAATAGATAGAGTAATTCAAAAGGAAGGTTTAAATATATAATACATACATAATATAGTAGAGGGTGCAACGGGAAAGGGAATTGACGTCACGCGGGCGGAAAATAATTGGCAGCACGAAGTTTGCCGGGTCAACTAGTTCATAATAAGCACCAATGAGATTTGATTGTTTGTGCTGTTTAAGAGCCCTTTTTGTAAGTAGGGTAAGCAGAGTTCACTGCAGAGCTTTGTGTGTGAAGACCGAAGATTTGTCTGCTCTGTCTTCTGCGCTGATGGTACAGAAACTCTCTGTTATTACTGGGTCGGCAGCACGAGTATGTGTGGTGTTGAACATATCCATAGGCCTTCACTTTCCATCAGGTGGGCCGCATGCTTGTCTGTCACCTAAGTTGTATAAAAATGGGTAGGAGTAATGGTCAATGGACTGAATTTATGAAAAAAAAATATAGGTGTAAATCATAAGGCTCTGTGGTGTAGTGGTAGTGTTCAACTGATACGCAGGGGGCGCAGGCTCGATTACCGCTCGGTACAATTTTTTTTATGCATAGATATGTTGTATTCACACATGCATACATAATTATACATAGAAACACCCATACCAATGCAAATATACATATTCATGCATACAAATATTTGCACTGAGCGGGGATCGAACTCGCGCCTCCTGCGTAACGGCCGCGTTCACTACTGCTACGCCACAGTGTCTGTATGTATTATATTATGTCTATGTAATTATGATTTATTTCTATATTTCTTCGATCCCAGGTTAACCATGGCACACACCAATGACTTTCCGATGCTTTTCGAAGTTATGTGTGTATTTATCGCAGGTTTATAAGTGCCCGGTTAATGGCAAAAGGCTCGCCACCTTGGGACCTAAACATCAACTGACGAAATGTGGGTGCTAGCACCTCTGCCTACCCCTTCGGGGAATACAGGCGTGCGTGAGTTTATGTTATGTCTGTATGCTATGTATGTCTTTAAATATTCGATATTTGGACATCAAAATGTATTTATGTCTGTTACAGGACTATTTTGTCTGTGTATAATAAAGAATTGAGAAACCATCTCAGTATGTTTTTCCGTATTCTAGATTCCATATTATATATTCGATATATATATATAGTATAGTTAGGCTATACTATGGTTACTTTAGTAACAATTAATTTGACTCACTTTGGGTTTAGATTTTTTAGCACAAATATTTTTATTTAAACAGCAGTAACCTCACAAGCCCCTCCTGCCATTGTGATATAAGAATGTTAAATTAGTGCTATTAATTTAAATTTAATTTATTAAACCATTACGTTAATCGGCATACAAATCATGCCACAAAAACATTATGAAAACACTGTTTGCGTCGCGTGAGATAACTTTTGTATGTAAATAAAATATGTAGGCAGCTTGGGGGTGAACCTACTGCCCGTCACACCCTAACCTACTGTCGTGGTAACATAACATAACATAACATAGCATAAACTCACGCCTGTATTCCCCGAAGGGGTAAGGCAGAGGTGCTAGCACCCACATTTCGCCAGTTTATGTTTAGGTCCCAATGTAATAGGTGGCGAGCCTATTGCCATTAACCGGGCACTTATAAACCTGCGATAAATACACACATAACTTCGAAAAGCATCGGAAAGTCATTGGTGTGTGCCATGGTTAACCTGGGATCGAAGAAATATAGAAATAAATCATAATTACATAAAATCAGTTACCATGTTTTGAATTTAAACAGCCGATACGTCAAATTTGACTGTTGCGATCTATCTTTAACTGTAAGTATGTTATTGGGAACGGCCGTTAGTCAGTTAGTAGACCTAGTTTATTACCCGACTACGGCGAAGCCAAAAGGAGGGTTATGATATTGACAGGCTATGTATGTATGTATGTATGTATGATCATTTGTTCCCTCATAGCTCCTCAACTACTAATTAGAACTGGACAAATGAGGTATCGTTACAAGCGGCTTGATCGTCCGATGGTTATAGGCTATATGATGTGTCACTCAATCTTGTGTGGCGCCCTCTAGCGCTCATAAGGTACTGTGTTAAAAAATAAATTTGAGATGAATATGCCGTGTTTGGTATCAAATGAAAGGGCTTGAGAAGCACATTTCAAATATGTATAAATTATTAGCTTTACCTTGCCCCAAAATAATATAAGTAAAAAATTAAGTTTAAAACTAAAACCCGACTACCGAAAAATCACGCTCTACAAGTAACTAACAAGAAAATATCAAGGATAGCCGTGGTCGTATGCCACTTACTCTAACAAAACAATAGGTATATTCTTGAGAAAAGTGGCATACGACCACGGCTATCCTTGATATTTTCTTGTTAGTTACTTTTAGAGCGTGATTTTTCGGTAGTCGGGTTTTAGTTTTAAACTTAATTTTTTTTGTATAATATAATGTTTTATAAAAACTTGCTTCAAAATTGTATAACTTCAGTAAAGTACCTTCTTAATCTAATAGAGTATTGGAGTACCTATTAACTAGTATAAACCTAAAGAGACCACGTTATTCCTAGCGTTCAGTATATTTATTTACGTTTGGTGACTGCAACAGCTGTGCCCCTCGAGAATCCATACTCCATACTAATATTATAAATGTGAAACTAACTCTGTCTGTCTGTCTGTATGTCTGTCTGTCTGTCTGTCTGTATGTTACGCTTTCACGCCTAAACCACTGAACCGATTTTGATGAAATTTGGTATAGGGGTAGATTAGACCTTGAGTAAGGACATAGGCTTTGTTTGGTCGCGATAACCGACATCCACGCGGGCGGAGCCGCGGGCAAAAGCTAGTAAATAATATAAAGCCTCTTTACGGTTACGGTTATGGTTATGGTTATGTGATAGCCTATGTCCTTTCTCGAGGTCTAATCTACCTCTATTCCAAATTTCATCAAAATTGGTTCAGTCGTTTAGGCGTGAAAGCGTAACATACAGAGTTACTTTCACATTTATAATGTTAGTAAGGATTAGAAGCAGAAAACAAGAAAACTGTGTTGTTTGTATAAATGTATGTACCTACCTAGGCGAGCCAGGTATCTACATAATATAAATTGTATACAAACTAATTAAGAAACTTGATTAAAGAGAAAAATGTATTATCTACCTACCACTGAACATGCCAGCCAGTATTTTGTACAGTGGCAGCGGACGCAATTGATCAGCGGGCCGGCTCTACTAATTAACTTTTAAATAAATAGGTACTTAGCTACTGTACCTACGCAGGTAATTACGCCTACTAATTAAGCGCACTCAGTGCATGAAATTAAATTCGTACCAGTGCAGCAGTGGTTAAAATGTATGGTGATCATCAACTTGACAGCCTCCGTGGCGTGGTGGTAGTGAACGCGACTGCCACGCAGGGGGCGCGGGTTCGATTCCCGCTCAGTGCAAATATTTGTATGCATGAATATAGCTATTTGCATTGGTCTGGGTGTTTCTATGTATAATATGTATGTATTTACAAAAAAAAATGTATTTAAGTATGTTTATCCGCATTCTAGATTCCATAACACAAGCTAGTTAAGCTATGCTTACCATGGGTCTAGATAGCGTTGTGTAGAATGTTGTGGAATATTATTATTATATTATTATTATAGTCCAAGAAAATACCTTAATCTACTTACCTATCTACCTACCTAGTACTTACCTCTCAGCCTCAGGAGGGACTTTGCCTCACTGTGTGTTTTCTACCGCCTATATAATGGTTTGTGCTCAGACGAATTATTTGACATGATGCCTACAGCTACATTCTATCATCGCACCGCTCGCCATAGACAGGGAATTCATCCCCACACATTGCATCCAATACGGTGCGCACCGTGCGGTATGAAAGGAACTTCATCCCACGTACGCTCAAGCTGTGGAATGAACTCCCTGCCACGGTTTTCCCAAGCGACTACAATATGGGGTTCTTCAAGAGGGGCATTAGAAGGTTTCTTCAGGGTAGGCAGCGCGAGTGTAACGCCCCTGGTGTTGCATACGTCCATAGGCCACGGTAACCACTTTCCATCAGGTGGGCCGTGTGCCTGTCTGCCACCTAAGTGGTATAAAAAAAATACTAGATATTCAGACCTACATGACTATATTAACACAAAGCTGTTAGACATGGGCATACCTGCTTAAGTATGAGTAGTAGGTAGGTATTAAAGATTAGGACTTAACATTAGAAGTACTTACTGAAGTAGTTTGAAACTTGTGAAAGTAGCGCTAAGCACAGAAAAGTTATTGGGAAATGCCTTTTCCTGGTTTGGGCAGTGATACGACTTAGGTAAGTATGTCAGACATACATAAGAACTATGAAGTCTACCTCTATGGCGCAGTGGTAGTGAAAGCGACTGCTACACTAGGGGCATCGCTTCGATTCCCGCACACTGTACATTTTTAAATTCATAAATAGGTTACAACTCGTGCGAGTTAACATGGCACCTGGCTCGGGGCTTTGCGCGGGGGAGCGGGAGGCGTGTACGCTGACGCTACTAGCCTCGCGCGGCGAGAGCGGGGTCGCGCGCGGGGAAGCGGGAGGAGGGTATCTTCGAGGCAGGTGCCATGTTAACTCGCACGAGCTATATGTGGAGTGTCTATTTGCATGAGTTTGGGTATTTCCGAGCCTCAGAAAGCAGGTTAAGCCGGCATCGATTCCGGTTACCATAAGAACATTTTTGCCAGTGGTTACGGGTATTTGGAGCCTTAAAAAATCCAAAGACTGGTCTAAATGGGCATTTTTTTTTTTACACGACCATACTCTAAATGTGTATGTCTCACAAGTTTACCCTTATTTTTATGGAGAAATGAAAGAACATTTGTTATGAAGTGTTGATATTAAAAATATTTAATATCTAATGTATTGGAAATACGTCTAACTATATAAATAATTTATTGATAAATATAAAATAATACTGAATATAATTTTGAATACCCCTGATTTTACAATGTCCCACGGTGACCGGCTTAGTTTTGAGTTAAGTTTATTTGCGAATTTCCTCCGGCGGTAAGGGTAAAAAAGAATGAATGTTATAGAAATGTGATAATATTGTCGGAATTAAACATAAAATAACACTACTTTTATAATATATACTATAGTTCGTAGCATTATTATTATGTCTCACAATTCCAGCTTTGCATGGAATTACACTTTGTAACCGTAATTTAATAATATTTATTCCAAAAAACATTACCACTAACTAAAAATTTCTTCCTTGGCAACATTATTCCAGACATCGCCATTATGTAAAGTACTAAAGTAGTCAAGAGAATGACAGTTCGACGCATTTCGTGTCGAAAGTTGTTAAGCGTTACCGTGCCGGATTTTTCATCTACTTTGTAACTGTGATTTTTACTGGTAAGTTTGGATTTTTGTTTATAGAAATATAATAATGATATACTACAAACGCATTATAAGCTATTAAAAGTGTTTTTTCAGTGTTTCATCTTTATTAAAGTTTATTTACAAGCAATCTTAGGTCGGCGATTCGAGATGCGTTACTTCCATTTTGTTTGGTTACATATAAGGTGGAATAAAAAAGTTACAAAATGGAAATATAAAGGCGAGTACAAATGCATGCAGGGTTGATGGTGTTTATGTTTTAAGTGAGTAATAATTATGATGAATTGATGATATCATGGACCAATAATTAAATTTACCATAAGGTAGTGTTTACATAGATTGATTTTTTGAGACTGAACTGAATTATAAGGCTGAATATAAATAAAAAGCGTTGATTACTAAAATAGCATAGCTTCATTTCTTTTTAAGTTGGTTCCATCATTCATGGTTTATTACAATCCCTTCCTATTTCAGTACCTACTGATATGCAACATTTCCTTTCCAGGATGAACTAAGCTTTACTTTTCGATTTTGTAACTGAAGTTTTCCATTTTGTAATTGTCTTCTATTTTACTGTTACCATTTTATTTATTTTTTTGTTATTTTCAAAGTGACTACCTTAGTTTATTTTGCTTTTCTTTAAATTATAAAAAAAGAAATTACCCTGCAAAGTTACCAAATAGTTACAAAATGGTTACATCTTTACAAAATATTAAAAGCGTATGGCTTATTTTACTTATGCTGTTATATTATTTTAAAGAATATTAAACAAAATGGAATTAATATTCAACAAAATGGAAGTAACGCATCTCGAATCGCCGACCTAAGATTGCTTGTAAATAAACTTTAATAAAGATGAAACACTGAAAAAACACTTTTAATAGCTTATAATGCGTTTGTAGTATATCATTATTATATTTCTATAAACAAAAATCCAAACTTACCAGTAAAAATCACAGTTACAAAGTAGATGAAAAATCCGGCACGGTAACGCTTAACAACTTTCGACACGAAATGCGTCGAACTGTCATTCTCTTGACTACTTTAGTACTTTACATAATGGCGATGTCTGGAATAATGTTGCCAAGGAAGAAATTTTTAGTTAGTGGTAATGTTTTTTTGAATAAATATTATTAAATTACGGTTACAAAGTGTAATTCCATGCAAAGCTGGAATTGTGAGACATAATAATAATGCTACGAACTATAGTATACCTATATTATAAAAGTAGTGTTATTTTATGTTTAATTCCGACAATATTATCACATTTCTATAACATTCATTCTTTTTTACCCTTACCGCCGGAGGAAATTCGCAAATAAACTTAACTCAAAACTTAGCCGGTCACCGTGGGACATTGTAAAATCAGGGGTATTCAAAATTATATTCAGTATTATTTTATATTTATCAATAAATTATTTATATAGTTAGACGTATTTCCAATACATTAGATATTAAATATTTTTAATATCAACACTTCATAACAAATGTTCTTTCATTTCTCCATAAAAATAAGGGTAAACTTGTGAGACATACACATTTAGAGTATGGTCGTGTAAAAAAAAAATGCCCAATTACGAGCTATATAGACTGGTATTATATATCTAACTAGCTGACCCGGCGAACTTCGTACCGCCAATTTTTATCCGCCCGCGTGGCATCAGATCCTGTACCCGCTACACCCTCTACTATATTAAGCATGTATTATACATGTAAACCTTCTCCTTGAATTACTCTATCTATTAAAAGAACCCGCTTCAAAATCCGTTGCGTAGTTTTAAAGATTTAGGCATACATAGGGACGAACAGACAGCGAGCCTATTGCAGACCACTGCTGGATCACTTCATCATAAGTCGCTGTCGCTGTCTGTCTGTCCCTATGTATGCTGAAATCTTCAAAAGTACGCAACGGATATTGAAGCGGTTTTTTTAATAGATAGAGTGATTCAAGAGGAAGGTTTATATGTATATACATGCATAATATTGTAGAGAAACACTGCTAAATTTAGAGGTTTCTAATGTCAATCGGGATTTCTGCTTGAATTTATTTTGCCGTGCGTTAATTGTATATTGCGATAGCTTCCAAAGTATGCATTATAATTATATAGTGTGAATGGCAATTTTGATCTACATTAAATGTACAACGTATCTAAAGTATTTAATTGGATAAGGAATAACAATATATTGTTAAAAATAGCTTCCAAAATGACACATAAAAAAATTATAATTTGTAAAAGATAAAAATGGTTACTGTGGGCTACCCATAATAGATAGACATATGCTATCGCGGACTTTTATGTAGGCCTTTTTGAGGTGTACAATACTATAGTACATCGTTTTGATTTATCTCTTGGGGTTCAGCCAGCGTTTGCAATGTAAGCGCAAAAAAATGTGCTTTTTTACGACATGACATTAGAAACCTCTAAATTTAGCAGTGTTGCTCTACAATATTATGCATGTATTATACATATAAACCTTCCTCTTGAATCACTCTATCTATTAAAAAAAACCGCTTCAAAATCCGTTGCGTAGTTTTGAAGATTTAAGCATACATAGGGACAGACAGACAGCGACAGTGACTTTGTTTTATAATATGTAGTGATAAACCTTCCTCTTGAATCACTCTATCTATTAAAAAAAACCGCTTCAAAATCCGTTGCGTAGTTTTGAAGATTTAAGCATACATAGGGACAGACAGACAGCGACAGTGACTTTGTTTTATAATATGTAGTGATAAACCTTCCTCTTGAATCACTCTATCTATTAAAAAAAACCGCTTCAAAATCCGTTGCGTAGTTTTGAAGATTTAAGCATACATAGGGACAGACAGACAGCGACAGTGACTTTGTTTTATAATATGTAGTGATAGTGATAGTGATAATCGGTTTGTGGAGGTCAGGTGACAGTCGCTTCACGGGAAATTTTAGTCTAGTCAAATATCTAGCTAGACTGGAAAAGGTGAACCCTAGACTCCTGGGTGAATGCTTCGAATGTGACTGGGATTGACACTAGGATGAAGATAAGATACATAGGAACTGTAACCATTGGTAGCGAGGTATTTAGACGAATGCTACGTCTACAAACGTATTGTAGTGAAGGGGGCAAAGTGCGCCCAGCGGGCAAGTGCGCCAAACCATAATAATTAGATTGTAGCATAGACATTGGCCACAACATCTTAAAAGATGATTGTTTTGCAATGCTTGCACAGTCACGGTCGCCCGCACTGGCGCAGGTGACTGTATAGGCCAATTTGAGCGCGATATTTCTTGCCGCATCTATGGCAGGTGTGACACGAGTCCGCAGGTGGTGGCATATGGCGGAGGAGACTTCTTTGTCTCAGCGTCTCGCACAAATCACCATCGTGCCGAGTCATGCCAGCCTTTATGTTTTGACGCCACTCCTGTCTCACTTCGGCGCGCTCCTCCCAACCCTCTATCTTCATGTCAAAACTACGCATATCTCGTTTGCAGACATCCTTAAATCTCAGCATTGGACGCCCTACAGGTCTCTTAGCGTCCGCAATCTCACTCAGCATTATCTGGCGTGGCAATCTCTCAGGACTCATACGGTAAACGTGACCTAGCCAACGAAGTCGCCGCTCCTTCAGCAAGGCAGTAATACTGAAGCAGCGTGTTTTTCTGAGGACTTCCTCGTTTGTCACTCTGTCCTTCCTAGGATGAACATGAACGATGTTTACTAGGTATCCAATATAGGTACTTACTTAGTTCACGAAATATTTGTGGTAGGCGCACTTGCCCTCTAGGCGCACTTGCCTGCTAGACGCACTTTGCCTCCGTCACAATATAACATCTTTTTTATTATTTCCTTCTCTAAGCTCTGAGTAGTGGAAAGTATGAATAGAAGTAGTTTACCCATTCAAATCAGCCGTGTTTGACAAAATGGGTGATTCTAGCTCTGTATTACCATGACACAGTATTCAATCGTTCAATGACCCCTATGCCCTTAAGTACCTGTAGATCCCTAATTTACCACTCTAATATCTGGTATAAAAATTAAAAATTTAAAAAACCCCCGTCTCAAAAAGCACCTCCAAAAAGTTGAAAATAAATGGAGTTTGCCTTTTAACTTTTACGGTTGCCATGTCGGGGGACCCTAAAGGGTTAAGCACTCCCTTATATTATCGGAACAATTCAAGGTCCCCCGACATGGCAACCGTAAAAGTTAAAAGGCAAACTCCATTTATTTTCAACTTTTTGGAGGTGTTTTTTGTGACGGAGGTTTTTTAAATTTTTAATTTAATTTTTATTTTATACTCTTTTTAAGGTGATCTACTAGTCAAGCTCTTTCATTTGATACCCATATTGAGGGAGTTATGAAGAAATATATATTCCGACATGTTGTGGCGGTGGCCATCTTGGACCGATTTTTTTCAAACATAGCTAAGGACACTCCCGACTAATATACCTTTCAAACAAAAAACTACATCCAAATCGGTTCATCCGTTTGGGTGCTACGATGCCACAGACAGACACACACACACACACAGACACGTCAAACTTATAACACCCCGTCGGTTTTGCGTCGGGGGTTAAAAATAGCCATTATTACTACTTTTGCTGGATAAGTAGGTACGTTGCAGTATCTCCACTATTATAATGTTGTACACGCCAGCTCCAGACTTTTAAATAAATAAATGTTTTCTGAAGCACAAAAATGTAGGTATATACAGCAAAAAAACAAATGATTAAAAAATAAAAAACCCGACTGCCACTGAAAAGACCGAAATAAGTTTGATAGCAGGCGGTACCCATTAATTTTCTTTCGGTTTATGATTGGCAAATGGGTACCGCCTGCTATTAAACTTATTTCGGTCTTTTCAGTGGCAGTCGGGTTTTTTATTTTTTAATCATTTGTTTTATTTTATACTTTTTAGTTATGATATGACATGTACATCTTTTTGTAATTTACATATCGTTTATACTAGAAATAAAAACTTAAATCAATAAGTAAGAACATTAGCGAGAATGATTTCTTAATAATAATGTTTTGTTAAACAACTTTAAATCGTTATATATCCTAAACTATTATTTAAAATGAAAAATGATAAAAGGAACCTAAAGATGGTTTTAAAATACTTATTCAACGACACCCCACTTGACATAGTTCATCGACTTTTATTTTTTTTCATTTTGACAATATGGCGTCTGGTTGTCGCTGTGGTGGATTTAGATTACTGTCATGTCTTTAGTGACACTCGTAAGGTTAAGACGAATCGATTGACGTATGAATTATTAAAATCGGCTTATGCATTTGGTCTCTAGAACGCCACATAGAAACAAACATACAAACATACATACATACATACATAGACTGATAAACACATTACCCTTCTTTGCGTCGCGCAGTCGGGTAAAAAGGCATTTAGTTTTTTAAATAGTGTTTTTTACAAGTGGCAATGAAGTTTTAAAAGTCATCTGTCACTAATGAATGAGAACTCAGTTTCATTTTCCTGTCACCCAGATGGCAGTGTAGCTGTCACTTTTGTAGTGATGTCCACAGTCGATGACTATAACGATACTATTTTATAACATTTAGGAATTTTCAAACTTGATAGAATAATAATATTATATTATGGGTTTTAAAATTATTTATCAATATTTTATACTGATTATGCTAAAATTATTAGTATAATTCCTACTGTACGTACCTATGTTAAGTTACTGTATAAGTATTATCATTCTCATACACTAAATTGCAAATAAGGATGTTTATTACACAAATTCTACAAACTATCTTTTATCTTAGCTAGATTAGAGCTCCCGATGAAAAAAAAAGTATTTCAATCTCTTTTTATTTTTTTATTTGAACTTTATGCACAAATGTACAAAGGCGGACTTAATGCCTTAGGCATTCTCTACCAGTCAACCTAATAGGTGGTGCAGAGAACAACAGAGTGTAGGTGCATTATAGAAAGGTAAACTAGATAAATACTTAATTTACATAAATAAGATAGATAGTACCTAAATAGGTATTAATATACGCATACACATAGCCAAATATAGTAATACATAGAAACACTCAACTACACATACATAAATATAAATATACAGGGTGTATTTTTGAAACGGGGCAGTAAGGGCAAGTACCTTAACCGTTGCAGTTACAGCAAAACGTTCTTAGAAGACCTTCCCTAATTTTTTGACATATTTTGAACTGCATTCACAGATTTTGTAAAAAACTTACAGTTGGCAAAAAAAAAATGCAAAAAGTCCAAAAATTTTTTTTTATGCCAATCGATTCTATTTCATGTGGGGATCAAAAAACTCTATGAGACCATTTTAGCTTTCAGTACTAGGAAAGACAGAAATCGCCAAAAACGTTTCCCATACATTTCGGCAACAGAAACAAATTTCTACGATGGTCTAACTTTTTGTTATGGCCAGGAAGTGGGTAGAATTGACTGTAAAGTAAATAAAAAGAATTTTTACCCTCAAATTTCGAATTTGATTCGAAAATCTGTGTGTTATACTTAGTTTCAGCTGAGAAACTTCGTATGAGTTATTAATTAAGGATTTTCGCTAAAATGTCTTCTAATCGTGAAAAAATTGACTTATTAGAAGCGTATTTTGTCAATAATCGAAATGCGGGAGCTGCATTAGTGTGGTACCGCAATAAGTATCCGTTGCGGCATGTGCCAACAAGAAAGGTTATTACAAATCTTTTGAAAAACCTGGAATTGCAGGGTTCTTTCAAAAGAAAGCGGCAGCCTCGTGTGGACATGGACACGGAGATTGCGATTCTGACTTATGTCGAAGCATATCCAGAGGTATCGTCCAGGCAAGTCGCCCTTGAAGTAGGTGTATCCCACTCCCTTGTGATAAAGATATGGAAGAAATACGGCTACAAGTGCTATCGATATGGGCGCATAGTTCAAGTGTTACATCCGGGTGATGACGTTCGAAGGCTTACTTTTTGCAGATGGCTAAGAGGAAAAATAAGCAGAGATCATGAATTTTTAAATTACATACTGTGGTCAGACGAAACGAATTTTTCCAATAACGGTATGTACAACAGAAAAAATCACCACTATTGGTCCAAAGAAAATCCACTAAGAGTTACGGCAAGTCCTAATCAGGTTCGCTTCTCATTCAACTGTTGGTGTGGTATAATGTCCAATCGAGTCATAATGGTGGAATTTTATGAAGGGAAACTGAATTCTGCCATGTATAATGAAGTCATTTTACACCATCTTGAAAACGAGATGGACGAATGGCCCCTGTCGGAATTGCGAAAAGTTCATTTTCAACAAGATGGTGCTCCGCCACATGACAGTCACCTTTCACGTTCCAATTTGAGCCGCCTATTACGGTACACAGTGGATAGGTACACATGGTCCAACACAGTGGCCACCTCGTAGCCCCGATCTAACACCACTTGATTTTTTTTTAAGGGGCTTCGTGAAAAACGAGGTGTATAAGACGACGTACGCCAGTGTTCAAGAGCTCAAGGATGCATTAATGACCATTTTACGTAATATTCATCCCAGAACATTATTAGCCGCCATTCGTTCAGTGCAAAAAAGGATAGACTTATGTATTCGTGAAAATGAAATCATTTTGAGCAATTTATTTCATAAACCAATTTCTTAAATGTTTAAATGATTTTTTTTATTTAAAAAAGTTCAAAATTTTACCTGACCTATGAGTTTCGAGTTGATTTATCATATTTCCGTACGAAATGTATGGGAAACGTTTTTGGCGATTTCTGTCTTTTCTAGTACTGAAAGCTAAAATGGCCCCATAGAGTTTTTTGATCCCCACATGAAATAGAATCGATTGGCATAAAAAAATTTTTTTTGAACTTTTTGCATTTTTTTTGCTAACTGTAAGTTTTTTACAAAATCTGTGAATGCAGTTCAAAATGTCCCAAAAAGTTAGGGAAGGTCTTTTAAGAACGTTTTGCTGTAACTGCAACGGTTAAGGTACTTGCCCTTACTGCCCCGTTTCAAAAATACACCCTGTATATACATAAAAGTATAAATAAATATAAGAGATACACTCAACTACCCATACATAAATATAAATATATATACATATATGTATAAATAAATATAAGCAAATAACATGTACCTACATATACACATATAAATAACCATTCATATTTAAATGAGATGACTATCAAGTTTCCTTCAGTATTCCATTGAATTCTTGTAAATAGTTTTTAACTACGTAATTGTTTCCGAATGTCATTTTTTTTTATAATAAGTAGTTATTACCTAGTAACTACGTTATTAAACGGATACTCAGAAAATTACAATCTAGACCTTGAGGCTGATAAATAATTTAAATTTAACTTAATTTGCTTTGAATGTCGATTATTATGAATTTTTAATGTTCATTATTATTTATTGTAGTACACCTTTATCATTATAATATACATACATACATACAATCACGCCTTTATATATAGATGTTAAGTCACCTTTGCCTAATCCTTCGGGGAGTTAGGCAGAGGTGGCTGAAAAGCTATATTTCACCAATCATTACATTCGGTCCCATGTAATAGGATAGAGGGTGAGCCTATTGCCGTCTTCCGGTTGACATTATTACTTGTATTATTATTGTAAAACTTTATACTATTCTTGTAAAACTTAATATTTCTACACCTATTATGGTAGAATATGTATGACCACCTGTAATAACTTAAAGACCTCGATGTACCATATTCTTTGAAATAAATCATTCATTCATTCATTCATACTATTGTTAATTAAGCCATGCATTTGAGGCTGAGTCTGGGCTGTATTACATATCAATCTGATGTTAGATCATGAATAAACGTATATTTATAGATCAATAAAACACTATTGGTAAATTCTTGAAATAAATTCACAATTAATCTGTAGTATGTAACCGTTTATTAATCATATTTTCAGTTATTAAAATATGTTTATTCATTGGGGCAACTTTCAAACTGAATAATAAGGGGCTCATGCTCATCCCATATTCTCGCCGTATCATGAATCCATCTTGATGTTCACATCTACGTTCCATGCGGTATCTTAACCGATCCATAATAGATGATAAACATTAAGTACATGAGAACTTCCTCGTTTTTGAACTAGTAGAAAAAATATATTTTTAATATTATTATTTATAGTAATTAACCATGGCTGTATATGTTGACATGTCTAAAACAGAAATTTGTCGCTAACTTAGCTTAGTGTTTATGTCTTAGTTATTTTATATACCATTTTTATACCATACATTTAGATGACAATAGCCAATAAACGGTTTTTTAGTTTCACTTTGACTTGTCAAATCGTTAACCAACGAGTTGTCCACTTGTTCACCGAGTTGCCAACTTGTTCACCGCGTTATCAACTCGTTCACTAAAAGTCATCTTAACGTATCCACTTGACCATATGATTTGGATATAAATAAGAATTATATATAATACATAAAAAAAAAATACAACTTGGGCAATTTTTTTTTGTCCGAATCGTTTTTTATGCCAGTTTCGGAAGCGTTCCGCTTACACCCGGTATGTGCTTGAGATCTCAATTTGTCATAATTTCATTAACAAGACCATAAGTGGCATGATGTTTTCTCAAAATAAACAACTTCAAAAATATCATACAATTTACAGTATTGTTTTTTTCATACAAGATCTATAAATATGCGTAGGAGGTACATGGCTCTTTTTTTTATTAGCCTAATGCTAATAAAAAAACAGGCAAGTTGAGATGTCAACATTATCCGATAAATCCGTGGCTGGTGTAAGGTAGATTCTATATCAATTCGTCAACAATAATGTTATTACTATTAATATATAAAGCCACACACACATAATAATTTATACTTATTCATTTTTAACTCTCGATATATCTTATATCATCGGTCTTACTATTGCACAACACTATTCAAGGGCGGCGTAAACTGCAGATCGATTGTTGTTTTGTTAGTTGTTAGTTCGTACGAGACTGAACTGAAACTCGACTCGCGAAGCGGCTGTTTATGATGTCAACATGTATTTTAAACATTTTATTTAAGTTTATTCCTGTGAGCTAAGAAATGTGAACAATCGCTTCGAACTGGTAGACTCGATACGAAGATGTTGATGTTTTGAAATTACTTCTTCGAAACTTTAATCTTATACGCGATATTGTGCGGTGATAATGTGTGTCAAATTTAGTGTTTTATTAGTGTAAATATTGGTGATCGGCATTTTACATCGGAAGTTACCCGGAAACTTGCAGAAATGGATTTCAGGGAGAGGATTTCTCGGTTTGTCCACACGCGGAACGTGATGGCGCCCTTCTCTAGATTCTACCGGGCTATGGTGCTCAAAATAAATCAACGTGAGTACTGCAAATACACATAATGACAATACAAACTATATTTGCTTAGAAAAAATATATTATAGTTCCTGTGTCTCCTCTCCTCATAGTTTTTTACACAATAATATTCTGCTGTCAAAATTTCTTGTTGGTTTATTTTTGTTGATAATAATCATCTATAGATCAGCTTACACTTTTATAAAACGTTATTATCAATCATTTTTTGTTTTTTTTTTTCTCTTATGGACCTCAGCTACATTTGATTTTTTTTGTAAACAATGATGTTGTATTCAAAAAGATGGCTAGACTAGGAGTCTGTTCGGGCACAAAGTTGCAGTACTGTAGAAGTTTTTTTTTTATAAGCGGACACATCATTTTGTCATTACCTGATGGTGAGCTAAAGGCAAAGTACGAAAAGGTTGGCAGGCCTGAATAGACTGAGGTTGGGGTCAAACACAAAAAAACCCAAACTATGATATCAATGTTATTCAGGGTCTATGTCATACATTATAGAAGGTTTATCTACTATCAAGTAAAAACTCCGTTTATCTCTTTAATTGAATTTTCAGATGATCAAAGCCTGATAATTTTTATTCTAAAGTTTCAATGACAAACTACTCTAGAAGCGTACTGAAATATAAATATTTTTAACAGATGGGTAAATCTACTAGAAGAATAAAAGGTAAATAAGAGTTGAGATAAAATAACTTTCTTATTCTACATGTAACAATTTATTTGCAATGAATTACGTTAGTGGGGTGAATCCTAAATCTTTACCACAGAGGCAAGTTTTTCTGAGATCATCTACCCATCATGTATGTTGTCAAACTTTCTGTTTAATCTTGTTAAGAGATTTCATTTCGGTAACTTTTCGATCGTTCGATCGATGATATTTTAACCTTACATACATTACCACATCTATCTCTATTCTACTATACTATTATTTACTAAAAAAACAAATGATGATAATGACAATTAAAAAAACAATAGTCTTTATCACTTCTATCAAATAATAAAGCAGATAAAAAACTGTGAAGAATTCAAAGCTGTGTTTGTTCAATCTCTTGATCAAACTAGTATAATGTGTACTTAATTCATAAAATGTAGTAATACCTACATAGTGGTATCTGTATATTGTGTAAACAGTAGATAAGTTGATTTGTTGCAAGTTCTATGTCAAACAAAAAAAAATTTTGTTGGTATGTGTAAAAATCAAAACCGTCGAGGTAGGGCCCACCACTTTGGTTTTCTCAGCATTTGGAATGGTGGTTTATCTCCTAAACTATACCTAAGCTTCTTGCCATCCAGCAAGGAATAATCAATCACCAACAGACTTCATATAAAAAGAATGGTATTCGCAATGTATTTGTAGGCTTTTAAAAGATGACTTAATAGGCCCTTGTTTTATGTGTACTCATACAAAACGCATAATACAAAGTATTCAGAAATTCAATATCAAATCAAGAACTATAGATTTAGTCAGGGAAGTTTTGAAAAAAAAACAAAAATGTAACAAATATTGTCCGTTAACACAACTGTTGCATATTATTTACAGAGAATTGTTTTTTTTCCTGTTATGATTTAGGTAGCTAATGTATGAAATGTTTTAAATGCCTATTTAACATGCTGGCTTAGAATGGGGGATTCCTTTGTAACTAGGTACCTATAATGTGCTAGTAATATAGGGGCTCGAGGAGGCTGTTGTGCTACACAATAAGATAATTCTAATGAGAAACGCACTAAACGGTTTGGGGGCTCTTTCCTCTGCCGCTCGATAAAGAGCTGGAATGTTCTGCCCGCATACATGATTCCCTCCTCTTACAGTCCCGGGTTCTTCAAGCGGGGCATGAAAAGGCATCTATCAAGGCCGTCAAGTTAGGGACCACCATTTTACGTCCAATGGCACCGGGAATGGTGGTCTATATCTTCTGGACTGCACTTCAGCTTTATTGCCATCTAGCGGGGTGCAGTCAATTGACGGACCAAATCTAAAAAATAAAAAATTGGATTGAAGTGGATATAAAAGCATCCCTAAATCTACATGTGGGTCTAGACTGTGGATCCTCATGGCGCACAGTCCCGATAATAATCTAATATTGAAAAATATTGTCAGCAATGGATGTCATGTCCCCCTCTCCCATGGAGGGCCAGACTGCAAGGGATGGCCCTGGGTCAGCCGGGGTGCGAGGGATATGTCGAAGACAACCTCACCACCAGCCTAGCACTACGACTCTCAGTCGGCTCCCTCCCAGCTCCGGCGGGGGAGGTATCCGTGGGGATTTCCGCACGAAAAAAAAAGCGGACAATTGCTTTGTTCTGAGATAAAACAGAACCTATGTTATTCCTCACGTTGCAAGCAGCTATCTCTATGATTTCTATAAATTTGGTTTTAGTTTTCTAGGAATGAAAGGGTCATCAGATAGATATACTTGACAAACGGAGTTACTTTTTGTTTACAATATTAACTTATGGATCCAACAGCTCCATCATCATGATTTACATAACTTAGATATATTACAAAACATTGTCCTTATCATGTATGTGGGTGGGAGAGCATATGGGATTTCCCATTCAGATTATCACTTGCATTAGTTGCATTACTATCGCGGTACTCTGATGCGAGAGTCACTCCCGTGTTCCCTACGAGTGACTCACATTACAAACTTACCCATTCAACTTGACCAGCAATTTTAGGTCACAAGTGACACGGGACACCCACCACCTCACACCAATTTGTTCTTGATTCGTCCCACACAAAAATTCTTTTCGGCCAAGATTTTATTCTTGTTTCGTCTCGAAAATAACGCGCAATGCGTCCCTTGAGGATGTTTATCCACTTCATTGTCAATATTTATCACCATGAATGGAAGCAGAGCGGGAATCGAACCCGCTACCTCCGACGTAGGATTCGAAACCTCTACCGCTACGGCACAGAGGTCAAGGCGACCGGCTGTCCAGCCTACTATAGTATGAATGTGTGCATGTTGTGTGTATGGATCGTCTTGATGACTTATTTTTCTGCTGCTTCACTCATATTTCATACAAGACGCCGCCGCTGCCCGTATCTTTTTACGTTCGTGATTATAGCATAGCGATATAGACGTACATTAACACTAGCTGGACCGCGTAATAAGCTACTGTAATAATAATGAGATGTTAGTTCCTCAAATTGTATTGTTGTTTCAAAAAGTTTCAAAAGTTTCAAAAAGTTATCCCGATCGCACAATGTTAAAACAGCGTTAACATGCAAATGTTGTTACGAAAAGGAGGGACTAAGGAGATTATGTTTGACGGGAATGAATGGAAGATAAATGTCTGCGCCGACCGTAAATAATTGGAACGAGGACAGCCAGATGATGATGAATCTTACAAAACGAGTCATGGACAATTTTTGTAAATAACTGGACATATTTTTACTCCAATACAGCCCATATCCTACTTAGTATTAATACAAGTTTTTTCATTCAATCAATGCAAGCATCATTCGATGGCAACCTTTCAATTACTCGCAAGGTTGGGCTAATTTAAAAAAAAAGTTCGATAAGTATTACTTCGTCCAAGGATTTTAAAGTTAGTCTACGTGGTTTCTCTTTAATCATATTAGGTAGTAATCCATAGCATAGTTTAGCGGAAATGAAATTATATGAAATACTAGCTTTTGCCCGCGGCTCCGCTCGCGTGGATGTCGGTTCCCGGCAATTATTCGAATTTTTCTCAACGTACAAACCTTTCCTGGACTTCCACAAATAATTCAAGACCAAAATTAGCCAAATCGGTTCGTGCGTTCTGGAGTCAGGAAGGAAAACCCGACTTATTTTTATATAGTAGACTAGCTGTCCCGGCGAACTTCGTACCGCCAATTTTTTCCCGCCCCGCGATCCGCGTCAGATCCCGTTCCCGCTGCACCTTTTAGGGGGATGAAAAATAGATGTTGGCCGATTCTCATAGATACCGGATAAGCACAAAAAATTTCATCAAAATCGGTCAAGCCGTTTCGGAGGAGTATGGCAACGAAAACTGTGACACGAGAATTTTATATATTAGATGAAATGAAATAATTTATTTGCCAGAATGCAGGTAACCTACGGACTTATTATAGTTTGATTTCCCCGGACATATATGTCATTCCACGTCCAGCTTAAAGTATCCAGGGTTATAAGAAGAAGGAAACACGTCCGCGGATAAAGTATTCCAGTTCTTTATCTATAGATGTAATACCGTTTGGTTTTATTGGCAATCGTTTGCACCAAATAAGGGTAAGATACAAATCTTGCACATGTGTGATGTTGCGAGAAGAAGCGGTTGGGAACTTGGTCTTTATTACAAGAGCTCATCACAAAACTCCCCATGGTAACGGTGGTAAAATAATGTCATTATGGCCACTTTCTTTTGCGTATCTTCAACGGCTCGTGGTGGTGGGTTGGTTGGGCTCTCAAGATCCGACGACTGCCTCTAACATGATACTGTGCAGAGCCATCACAGGCGTGAAGCGAGCATGCATAAGCGAATTTGTCTTTTACAAAAGACAGCGCAGCTCCAGCGGGAACAACCGTCTCTCCTTGTCTAGACTAGAACTTCGAATTTGCTTGAAGTTACGCGGTTACCTTCTTGAATGACACGATGTAGTTATTGGGGATCCCATTTTTTCTCATAATGGTTTTTGTCCTAATTTAAATTGTCATAATAAGTAAGGCATAATTTTCTTTGTCATAATAATAGTGTGCCATAATTGGTTTTTAGCATACTGTGTTATTAAGCATAAATATTGTATATCCTAATGTTTTTATTCATAACTTTAATATGCATAAAGTTGTAAAGCATAACATAACATAACATAAACTCACGCCTATATTCCCCGAAGAGGTAGGCAGAGGTGCTAGCACCCATATTTCGCCAGTTTATGTTTAGGTCCCAATGTAATAGGTGGCGAGCCTATTGCCATTAACCGGGCACTTATAAACCTGCGATAAATACACACATAACTTCGAAAAGCATCGAAAAGTCATTGGTGTGTGCCATGGTAAACCTGGGATCGAACCCGAGACCTCGTCTCAGCAGTCCATTACCCATACCACTAGGCTACCGCAGATAAAGTTGTAAAGCATATTGTTTATTTGTCTAATAGTTATTTTAACACCCCGACTCAGTGCAATCCGACTCGGATAGGTTATGTTAGAAGACTTACAGACTTATAAGACCTTAGTCTTCGTGGTTTTTTTTTAAATCACGCGAAGCGGGTCTCCGTCGAGCTTAGTTAGTAGACTCCATTGTATGCTTAAAATAGTTATGGTTACACGTCGTTATGCTAAAGTACACTTAAGCTTTGGGATAGTATGCCTATAAAATATTATGCTTATAGTAAATAGGATTTAAAAAAAATATGATTAATAAATGATTTTAAAAAAATTGAACCGACTTCAAAACCAAATAGGAAAAAAAATTTAAAATAACAGAATTTAGAGAGAGAATTTAGAGATTTTCGATCTGTTAGAAGTCGGTGCCAACTTTGTTTGCTAGTGCTTTGCTGTACCTTAATTACCTGCCGTGCTGAAGCATAAACCTGAGTAAGACATGATTACGTAACAAAAGTACCATACGACCATACAATTTTCGAAGGTTGCCCTCGAATGTTCCTGGATTCCATCATCAGATCCTGACCTGGTGAAAATGGGACCACCTCAGAAGTGAACCCTATCCAACAAAAAAATAAAACTTGAAATCCGTCTATAATTGGCGGAGATATCGGTGAACATACATAAAAAAAAAAAAATATTATGTATACAGACGAATTGAGAACCTCCTCCTTTTTTCGAAGTCGGTTAAAAAGTTATGGCAAATGAGTATTATGCGTAAATAATGTAAGTAACATTATGCAATGTTAATGTTAAATTATTATAAAATCATAGGAATAAAAATAGAGAACCTTGTTATTGTGGTTATAATGGTTCTTTTTGCAGTGTCCATACCACGGCCTATAAGATCTAAAGGGGATTTTTGTAGTCAGTGGTTTATGTAAGTTTTCAACAATGATTTCTGTAGTACTCATTTGGTTATTACGTTTGACGTTCCGTACTATATTTATGAATTCAACTACACACATAGTGATGTATTTTTAATGAAGAAAAGTGTTAGCTTATACTTCGATTGTCGAACCAATGAATCATTATCGTATTTTATGATGCTATAGGCTGTTAATGTGAAAATTTGGTGTTTTACGTGGACCTAAGTAATTATAGTCACGCACCTTGGTGGCGTATTACGTTTTAGTATTATGTGAACTATACACCTTGAGAAGAGGTCATGGTGCTAGGACACCTTGGAAAGCTACCGATTTGACTTCTGCCCCTGTAATATAGTACTGTATAAACCGATGGGTTGTATTGGTAAATCAATAAAACCCATTGGTCGTAGTGAGTTGTGCGACATGGGTTTGCCACATCATGCTGAGATCGCAGCTTCGATAGTTTTATAGAATATGCCATAACATTCAACTGAGACACCATCTTTTCCCTGATGTCCTTGTGCAGGTATAGGTATTCCACTACTTTCAGCATTCATGGTGCTTTGTCGAAAATTGCAGATTCTCATTATGTTTCACTTTAAGATTAAAGTCTAAATAGTTTCTGTTGAGTATAACGAACCGCTCTCGTCTTATCATTAAGTCGTACATGGATGCACTCACCGTGAAGGTGGAATAGGCTTTACAATATGATGTTATTCAGTAGGTTTATTAGGCAGGTTGCCTTGCTTGTGAGATTTTTCCGGCAAATCACGCATGGAATACCTATCTACTTCAGTTTATTATCCATAACTGTCCATTAAACGAGTTGCATCCTTGTTACCGAAGCAGTACTAACTGTGTACCAGATCCGCTCTCACCGAATTCTGAATTATAGTTTGTTTTTCACCTTGATGCGCCTGTCTGCGGCGAAGGTTACTGCCGACTTCGTGTTTAGTTAGTTAAACAGTGAAGTCATTTTGTGATGTGATAACGAATCTTTCTTAGTCTAAAATATAATATTTGTTGAACTAGTGTTTTTAGACTTCTACTTTATAATAAATTATGAAAACCACAGTTTTTATTATTTAGAACATCCTTATGATCCCTTCTGTCGCCTTGTTTCGTTTGCGAAAATAGGGTATCCAGTCGTATGGCATTCAAATTTGCCGGGAACCATGTTAATTTAATATTTTTATTATAATAGTTATGATTTCTACCAAAATAGAAAGCGATGCGATTGTGTTTGAGTAAAAACCTGATACAAAAATTGAAAATTTTTAATAGAATTCTTGACAAGAAACACCAGTTGGAAACGGAAAATACACGGTAATAAAACGCCGATCAAAAAATACCTAGTGGATATTTCCTTGTAGTTTCAATGAACCTAATGGTGCGTTTCCGTAGTTACAATCAGTGACATAAACTTAAGGCCTGAATCACATTTATCAGCATCGTACAGAACAACCCTCCTACAGCATTTAATATTAGCCGGTGACAGCAACGCCTCTACCAAAGTCAAGAGGCGTTGCCATGGTTGCTCGTTATGAGAAGATTCTGAAGTACGGCACCTTTTTTTTCGTGTGGAGATCTCCTCAGACTCGGATATTCGGATGTCGGGGTGCAAGATTGCCTAAGAAATATATTCCAACAGCACCCTGGGTGTATGTTTATCTGTGTTTAATGGGCTTTGTAAGGAAGGTCATGAAGTACGTAGGTAAGGATAGAAGGAAATGGCACCTGTCACGAAGGATATAAGACAATTATGATAGTTTGCAAACTGGCGTGAAAATTATTATTGCGTTGAGATGTTCCGCAAAATGGCGATCAGAGTCACAAGTTCATAACACTTGGGACTGAATTAAATCTCCTTGAACAACAATGTTTTATATTTCCATAGCACAACGTCTGCAGGTTTTTATTAGAAAGTTTAAATTAAATGCAGACAACTGGCGCGTCTTGCACTTTTTATAACAAACCTGACCTAGTTACGGTGCAAAATGCAAGCAGCATTGTCAGTTTTTATGTTTGTCATGATTATTATTAATCCCGATCTCATAATGGATTTAATCTCCTTAATGTCTACAGGACTAAGCGGATTCCGATGCATACCTAACAATAGTCGTAAAATAAAACAATGTAGGTACAAAACTATGTACATTTTATGGTTAATAAAATGTTATCAACTTCCTTTTACTGGTAAAACCATTCACGCTTTTTCACTTTCATGTAGGCAGAGACATTTATCCTATTAATTATCCTGAGGGGCCACCATAAAACTTACAACGAAGCTTTAGGCTCGCACGAAATACAAACGAAAGACGTATCATGGAGTTACATGAAACTTCTTTGGCTGCACAGTGTCACATGCTGTGGGATTATTCATTGCGTTTCATTCGTACGTTGGTATTGATGGTATGATACTCTTGACCTAACCTTCAGTTAAACGTCCTTGATCTGATTGACATACGTAGGCCTAGGTCGAATCGTGTCGGTGATCAAAACCTATTTATTGTCTTTCAGAAAAACCTGGTCGAAACCTTGGGTAATTCAAAGATTTGCTGGTTTACTGTTATATACAATCAATCAGTATATCGCTGTCCACTGCTGGATAAAGGCCTCTCCCAATGTACGCCATTTCTCCCGATTCCCCGCTTTCCGCAACCCGTCTATCCTAGCCACCCTGAAAAGGGCAATGTACTATAACCATGTTAATTCCTGTTACGGGCAACATGTACGTTGCCCAGTCATACAATTTTTCACACAGTGCATCTACTTCTTCTCCCCTGGTAACCGGCAATCCCAATCCACATCCAAGTTTTCATTAAGTAAATAACCTCACGATACTTGATTAGTCAAGTTACTGAATATAATGGATGAGCCGAACATTATTTATATTTACACCAGCGACAAATGAACTCACCGATGATTTCACTGATAAACGCGGCGCGATGGTCGCCCCAGCTAACGCCACCAATGACACGGCTGATCGATTATATTTAAAAATGAACAACCGCTGACCTTTGCGTCGTATCGACCATATCCTTAGTTAATTTCTGGGAAGTGTCGAGGTTCCGCTAGCTTTATTGGTACAGGCACGAATATCTGTGGGTACAGGTATCAATTGGCAGTCCAAAGTTCGTGTCTTAGATTGTAAATGAGATGGTGCTATCACTCGAACCGGGCATTTTTTCGGAGGCAGTCATGGTCTCCCCGATAAAAGAGGTAGAATAGCTACATAGGCTACGAACAGCAGTCGGCAGTGGCCGTCTAGAATATGTTACGAGATTTTGCCTTCAGATGATTATGAACTTTTCCTCTTGTAGTTAAGATCCAAAATAATTTGTGATATTTGGCTTCTAGAAGCTGGTGCCAGTCGTTGCTGTCTTTGATGTAGCAATATTGAAATGGCTTTATCTTAGGCTTTATCTTTGTAATTTGGAATACATTATACCAGGATTATGCATGACCTCAATCAAATACTTATTAGTACTACTTATTAATTCAAAATTTTCAAATTGATGTTAATAATAATGAGAAGGTGAGTCCAATGAGATATCGATTCTCTGTGGCGTGGCTGCTCAAAATAGATACACCCTCGTTCCTGTAATTTCGTACTGACATTTTCGTTTAACCTTCCAATTAACATAAAGGATTCATGATATTAAACTCAGTGATACGTCTCGAGGTGTTTTTATTATGACACCACGTGGTCAGTGTCTATATCGTACAGGTGACTAAGAGCTGTATCTGAAATAAAGCCTATGAAAATTGCTAATTTGACGAGTGTTATGCTCTTCGAGGTCGAAACCCGCCCAGGGTGTCACCCGTCTGGGGGTTACACCCGAGTCCAACTATAGACATCAGCTATAGTTCCATCTATAAAATATCGTAAACCCGTGGCAAACAGTATAACCGCCACTAATAAAATAATTTAGGTAACTACAATAATTTTATGTTGGTTGCTACTTACTTACTGTTGTTCTTCATTCAGGCAGGACCATTGTATTGTTAGGGTTTTAATTAGTTTTCACAGTGCTCGATGGGGTCGATGGATGGTGTGACTTGACAACCAGGGACGTGTGTTTCCAGCAGTACTGTGCTGGTTTCATTTTCCGTATTTGTGTAAGTGCCGTCTTCTCTCTTAAGTGAGCCCATGAGGTTGAGTTCTCCCTTGGCCAGGACTTTCCTTACTCTTGCGGCTTGGTTTGTCGAATTTATACTACTACAGAAACTCTGCCGCGCCTCAGTTCTTCAATACCTGATGCGTTTCTTGTAGTGTTTTTGTGCGTTTTTGTATTTGTCCCAGTCCTCAGGGGTTCTGGTGTTTTTTGCTCGGTTGTAGAGCTTTCTCAGGCCGTAGTCGCTCGAGTTTTGGCCCCCACCAGGAGCTCTTTTCTGGACTTTTGGGTGTTACTCCAAGACTGGCTGGCTCGTAGCTTTCCAGCAGAGCTGCAGTAATAGACGTTGTGTTCTATGTTAACTGTGACTAAGTGTTGCGTCGGGTAGTTGTGAATCACTTAGTGCCTTGTTTAGTGAGTTAGTGTACCGTGTTATATCTGTTTTGCGGGGGTTACTATATGAAACAGGGTCTGCTAGTTTACATTGTATTTGAAAGCAAATTCGGTGATGGTCTGCAAAGGACGGTTCCTTAGGCACTTAGGCAAGGGGCATATGGCATTATTAGAGAAAAATCGTATTCGTTTCAACTCGATTTTACTCTGTCATCGCTGATCGCGTTGTTACGTGTGATTTTGCTTTGACTTACCTTACGTATTTCTGTGTCACTCACAATCACAACTGATTAGGTGAGTAGGTATACATTTCTCTTTCATCTCAACAGATTTTTTTAATACGTGTAAAAACAGTTATGAATCAGTCGGATACTCGTGAAAGTAGTTTATTGTTAAGTGCGCAGTTATTGCGAAATATGTACCGAATCCAAATGAAGTGCTACTTTAATTAAACCACTTAGTAATTATTCTGTCAGCCATGTTCGAATACGTCATGAGAGAGCAGCAGTAAATTAGTGCGCTGGTCACTATAAGCTTCGTTTTAAATGGCGGGAACGGCACCGAATGCGGGATATTTCGATACCTGCATGGAAAAGTTTTAATACTCGGTTTTGGGACTTTTGATTGGCAATTAAATGTTTGTTGAGAATATGCTACAATTTTAAATGAATGAAAACCAAACTGCAGTGGTTTTCGGTGTCGATTTATAAACTAAAGGTAGAAAATGCTAGAGCGTACATTGAGACTTGAGTGGTCCCTGAAATATGCGGAGTGACTAGAAGACAAAAATATTACGAGCGTAAAATTGAATTACTTATAAATAAATATTCCACAACATTGCACACAACGCTATCTAGACCCATGGTAAGCATAGCTTAACTAGCTTGTGTTATGCAATTTAGAGTGCGGATAAACATACTTAGATACTTTTTTTTGTTAATACATACATACTATACATAGAAACACCCAGACCTATACAAATAGCCAATTCATGCACAAAAATATTTACACTACGCGGGAATCGAATCCGCGCCTCTTGCGTAGCAGTCGCTTTCACTACCACCACGCCACGTCCCATCCTGCCTGTATCCAGTATAGTAATGCCTATAAAAAGTCATCGTGTTCCTAATACCAGCTGTTACTACACGTACCTATTTTATATATGTATAGGGCGTCCGAGCTCACCGTCTCCTAATATGCCTCCCGTAAAATAGAAGTCGTAGGCAGATCACCTCATCACACACATCCTTATCCTCACTCCGGTAGAAGACCAGTAAATATTCATTTATTTTATTCCCTTTCTTACTCCTTGGAAACATATATTTCAGACTTGCTCTCCGTTGATCACTTTCAAATAAAAGTCAGTAGGTACAAGTTGGACTAGGTAGCTAAGTTAATTGTACATTCATTTGATTGTTTAACGACAACTCGAGATTTAGGTTCTATTACCCATTTTACGAGTAGGTAGATACTTAGATTTGATCAGATCTCAATATCCTAGTACAAAAACTTTTGTAATTAATAGGTCTTAAGATATTTGTAAACTATGCCAACAAAGATAAAGATTCCACATTTTATTTTGGTAAAACATCATAATCCCATTCAATTTGATTTCATGATTAATATGTGGTGGATCTTATGGGGCCCTCATTCACCCCACACCGTATTTTCTTAGACCAAATGGTTTTCGTAAATCTTTGTAGAAAATCCGGTCGTAACCTTAGAAACCAATTACTTCGTTGTAAAAATGTGAGTAAGACGTGACAACGCAGTTTAATTCAATTAGATCTAGTTTCCTGTCAATATTGTCACCCATTCTAAGAGCCAAAGCAATATTTTAAACCGTTGTTTTCCTTCGCAGATGAAGATGAGGCGACGACGTCAGGCCTCACAGACGGGGCGCCGAGCGAACAGAACCGCATCATATTCGTGAACAGCCCACAACCCATCAAGTTCCTAAGTAACACAATATCTACAGCTAAGTACAGGTAAGTCACACTTCCATTTCTTGTTATGAGGTAGATAGAGCATTAACTTCTGTCCTCACAAGCGAAAATTATAGTTTGAAACCCGGGCACTTTCAGATACCTTTCCGTGATATGGTTTCTTTGGGCTTTAACAAAAAGATTGACCTACTTCAGGCTCCATCTTGTAGTTGAGGTTGACTTGGGACCACCTAAGATTTTGGTAGAAAGATCTTTGGGGTCAATGCGACAGCTATGGTTTATGGGTTTGATTACTAAAATCTCGGGATATTGAGCAATCAGATCCTGTTAGGAAATCCTCTGAATTAGCACGAAATCTAGCAAAGTTACCGGGTTAATGACAATAGGCTCGTCTCCTTATATCCAGCTATGTGCATTACGCCTGGTGCCTATATATACAAGCATGAATATGTGTATGTGTTATACATCTAAAAACGGAATCATACGCAATCGTAAGCACTAAAATATTATTTTTATGTTCACTTTGTTTGAAACCGCTAGCGTGTCCAATTGTTTGGTCTAAGTACGACAATTAGTCATAATGTGTGATGATTTCATAGTTTTTACATATACACACTGTTGTAATCAGTGTAAGTATCGCGTATAAAAAGTATAAAAATATACGTGTTGCAGAGAACTCATCTCAATAGCTTAATTTAAAGATGACGTATTAACATCTCGATATTACGATCCACCTAAAATGTATTGAAACATTTTTCATTTATTTTGTACTTAATATACTTGGGAACTCAATCGAAACAGTCCAAATTGAATGACCCACGGGTCCACGTCACAGATTACCTAATAGCCCACGGGCAATTCGGCCTGAAACAACAGGGGTACTGGTTATGAAAGTTAGTATGAAAGGCCCAAAGCCAATGACATTGACATTCGCTGCACTCTGCACTGTTAATCACTCAATATTTGAATGTGTGTATCTGCTGTCAATGTTTGCGTGTCACTTCAGGCAATATTTGCTTACGGGTGTCACGCGCGTCATTGTTTGCGTGTCACTTCAGTCATTATTTGCGTATGTGTGTCGCGCGCGTCAGTGTTTGCGTGTCACTTCAGTGTTTGCGTGTCACTTCAGTCAATATTTGCGTATGTGTGTCACGCGCGTCAGTGTTTGCGTGTCACTTCAGTCAATATTTGCGTATGTGTGTCACGCGCGTCAGTGTTTGCGTGTCACTTCAGTCAATATTTGCGTATGTATGTCAGTGGTCAATGTTTGTGTGTCACATCAGTCATAATTCGCGTATGTGTGTGCCTGTGGTCAATGTTTGCGTATCACTAAGTTAAGATTTGCGTATGTGTGTGCCTGTGGTCAATGATTGCGTGTCACTTTAGTCAATATTTGCGTATGTGTGTCACTCGGGTTTATGATTGCGTGTCACTTCAATCGATATTTGCGTATGTGTGTCACTCAAGTTAATGTTTGCATGTCACTTCAGTCGATATTTGCGTATATTAGTCACTCGGGTCTATGTTTGCGTGTCACATAGTCTATAGTGTCACTTGGGTCAATGTTTGTGTGTCACTTCAGTATATATTTGCGTATGCATGTGTGTGTGTGGTCAATGGCTCTATTCTGCATTCGACAGTAACGATGATCTGTGCAGTCACAATGGTACGCAATCATATGGGAGTCCAGCTAGAACTTTCTGTATGCGATCCAACCAAGATCTTCTTCGGGGCTAACAAATTGATACACATTGACTGCTACAACTGATGTTAGAGGCTCTGGCGCAGACATTCTTCTCGGGGTTGGGGGAAGACGTAAGGTAGAAAGGTAAGCTTTAGGTGCAGCCGTGATTTGTGCTCGAATGAAGAACGGTTGTTCCATCTGAATAAGGTTGCAGTAAACCTGTGTCCGCGACATCGTTAAATCAGAGCTTCGACGTCCATATCATAAACACGTACATAAACACTAAACAACGAAGCTTTCTGTATAATATATTGGTCATTGTTTATGCGAGCACTGATCAAAAACTTGGCCCACTGCCCATACTACTTGGATACTGATGTCATCCGTGAATTTACGCTGTCTCCGCAGTAACTAGGGCGATTTCGCCCTAAGCTTCGCACCATCCTAAATATCTGACCCACATTGAAAGTATTATCGTGATTTACATTTTTGTCAAGCAGTCTAACCTAATATTGGACCGCATCAAGATCCTTGGAGCCTAAAGCAACGTAACCCACTAGCTACTAAGCCAGCTGATTGATGGATGAGGTTTGCAGGAGGCTTTCCTCTGAAATTGAGGGCTTTAACTGTCGTCGGTAGCCATACACACCAACCGAGCATCTCTAGTCGTAATTTCTAAAAATCCGTTAGTGAATGCAGTCATTAACTAATTATCAGCGATTTAGGCTTTGCGTTGATGAAAATTTCCATCAGTCAGTAGGTACAGTCACTTTCAGATCGAACTTCATGAATAAAGTGCTCAAATTGGTTATCCCCTCTTGTTGACTGAGTCTGATATTTGGTATGATTCGATTCATTCTTTGACCTAAATCGCAAGATATAAGAGGCCCTGGCGTCCGCATATTGTTTTTTAAAAATCTATACTAAGTGAGTTTGTCTCGTCCACCGAAGTAGCAACCTGTGCTCTCTTCAAAATATATCCAAGAAATGTGCACTCCGCGTGTAGAGCACATTTTAGGTCCACGATACCTTTAGTTCGAACAATAAAACAATTTAAATCAATATAACAGTCTGATTTGATGACTATGCAAGTAACTTTTTTTCGTGCGGAAATCCCCTTGGATACCTACCCTGCCGGAGCCGGAAGGGGAGGTTATGTCGGACTCGAACCGACTAAAACTGCACGCTGACTGTGGGTTGTGGTGCTAGGCCGGAGGTGAGGTTGTCTTCGACATATCCCTCGCACCCGGCTGACCCAGGGCCATCCCTTGCGGTCTGGCCCTCCTCGGGAATGCAGATATCCAAATGTTGTAGACATGTGCTGTGCGGGACTCTCACTTTCGTTCTCGATGTGACAAATTCAAAAGCCGACTATTGTACTTACATTGTTGTGTGGCGTTCAAACGTTACTTAACAGCCAACAGGTACATACCTGTGAAGTGCCGTGACTTTGATCGTTCGTAAAAGGGAGGCACTGAATCACAATAACAAGCTTGGCAATGAACTAATGCTAATTGAATGGTTTCCTTACGCGGATTACGTCGCAACAGTATCGATCGAGCGTACAGTGTGTAGGCCACCAGTTAAAGAAGTATTTCAACCAATTATTTAAAAAAAAATATTGGTATCGATAATATAGGAACTACAAGGTCAGCTGTACGAAAAAAATAAAGAAAATTTAGATACTTTCAATTATCTACCAGGGGCTCCACACATGGGAAGGGTGTGGGAAGTTCTAATTCCATTCCCGGATTCACACTGTGATACATGTTTTGTTATAAACTGCTAGTTTATTGTATGACATAAAGATCTTTCTCAAAAAAGGTAGATAACTTATTATTATATTTAACTTTGGCTTACATCACACACCTCTGGGGTGAGGCTATGGACAGGCATGGCGAATCATTGGCTATCAGTCTTGATATCGCCAAAGCCTTTGATAGAGTCTGGCACAGTTCGCTACTTTCCAAGCTTTCGGCCTATGGTCTGCCTGTTCGACTATGCGACTGGGTTGCCAGCTTCCTGCATGAGCGTAGTATCCGAGTTCTCTGTGACGGCCGGGCCTCAGAGTTCATGCAGGTTAATGCTGGCGTGCCCCAGGGGTCCGTCTTATCGCCCACTCTCTTTCTTCTGCATATAAATGATATGCTAGCAGTAGGCAGTATCCATTGCTATGCAGATGATAGCACTCTACATGGGCGATACTTCGGGCACCCCGCGGCCAAGCGGGCTGACACTGACGCAAATAGACAGCGGCTTGTCGTTGAGCTCGACCGGGTCCTGACTTGCATCTCCCAATGGCGATCAGAGAATCTGGTCGAGTTCAATGCCAAAAAAACACAAGCGTGCGCGTTCACAGCCAAGACCTCCCCCTTCCTTCCTTTCCCTACTCTCCAGAATACACCGCTGGCTCTACAGGACCACATTGACATGCTCGGAATGGATGTTCGCTGCAACCTGAACAACAAGAATTACATCGAGAGCGTCATCAAAACAGCGTCGCGCAAACTCGGGATCTTGAACAGGGCGAAACGGTTTTTCACGCCGGAGCAGCGGTGTCTTCTGTACAAGACACAGATTCGCTCTTGTGTGGAATACTGTTCTCATATCTGGGATGGTTCCGCGCAATACCTGTTAGACGCTCTTGACAGAATGCAGCGACGTGCAGTTCGTATCATAGGTGATCCTGAGGTTACCAACACCTTGGAACCTCTGCAGTTGCGTAGAGACGTTGCCTCTCTGGCCGTTTTCTACCGCCTCTACCACGGCGAGTGTTCTGAGGAGTTATTTCAACTGATCCCACACTCTCCCTTCCTATCCAGAACAACACGTGCTGGTCTGCGGTGCCATCCACACACGGTGGAATCCATACCATCTCGCACTAAACGGTTTGGGGGCTCTTTCCTCTGCCGCACGATAAAGAGCTGGAATGCTCTGCCCGCATACGTGTTTCCCTCCTCTTACAGTCCCGGGTTCTTCAAGCGGGCGTGAAAAGGCATCTATCAAGGCCGTCAAGTTAGGGACCACCATTTTACGTCCAATGGCACCGGGAATGGTGGTCTGTATCTTCTGGACTGCACTTCAGCTTTGTTGCCATCTAGCGGGGTGCAGTCAATTGACGGACTAAATATAAAAAAAAAAAAATGGCGATAGAACTAACCTAGACCTTGCATAAAAAATCCATTGCCTAGCGAACAATATGACGATATTTTCCTAAAGCTGCGGCCGCAGTACCGTGAATATGCCAATCATTTTTTTTTATATACGACACGTCAATTAGACTTCACCTCGCCTGATGTTAAGCAAAGGCAAAGTCTCGGAAAGAGGGTCACCATCGTAAACATGTACCATGTTAACAGTGGTGGCACTCAGCTTGACGGCCTCATTAGATGCCTTTTCACGCCCCGCTTAAAGGACCCGGGACTGTAGGAAGAAGAAAACACGTTAGCTGGCAGGGAGTTCCAGGTCTTAGTGGTGCGGCATAGGAATTAGTCACTGAAACGCTGGGTTCTAGCAGGTATACTCTGCACCGTATATGGATGGCATCTTAGCCCTGCACGTGTCGTCCTGTGTAGGAAAGGAGAGGGTGGGACTAATTGGAAGAGCTCGTCAGAACATTCACCATGGTAGAGACGGTAGAATCCTGCCAAAGACGCAACATCTCTACGCATCTGCAAAGGCTAGAGGGTGTTTGTGACCTCAGGATTCCCAATAATGCGGAACGCACGTCGTCGCTGCAACCTGTCGAGAGCATCTAGTACCTAAGTACTTTGCGGAGCCGTTCCAGAGATGTGAGCACTATTACCGCCATAATGTCAAAAACATTGGTGTGTGGCCACTATTTACCGCCAATATTGTCTCTATATTATTACTGCCATACAAAGGGCGGTAAACAGTCCGGTAGACGGTAAGGTAGTGTAGCCGCAGCATTACTGAGTGTACACGCGGCCATGAGTAGAGACAGATGGAGAAATCTCGTAAAACCTGCATCCAACATACCAGCCGTATCATATACTATCCATGACCACTCCGCCAGGACTACGGCTAAGAAAGACAATCTACAGCGGCAATTCTACCGACAAAGACAGCATCGAAATATTAGAAGAAATACCTACATATATATAAGAGTTATGTTAAACATGAACATAACAAACGCTTACAGACCCTGATTTATTAAATTCTCACACTCTCGTCTGTGGATATCTCGGAAACAACATTATTTGTGAAGAATAGCTCTCACTTATTTACAGACTTATTTGATAATACAACACGCAGTGGGCGTAGAGATAATAATTTATGTATGCGCAGAGCTATAAATTTATGCAGAAAGGCATTTTCTGCCTCAATAAAATCACACAAAACTTTGCTGGTCTCATAAAAACTTACTAAATTAAAACTGCTGTGGGGTTGCTAAGCGACTACAGTATGTGGTTCTTCAAGAAAGGCATTAGAAGGTTGTCAAGTGAGACGCCCCGTGCGTTGCACACGTCCATAGATAGACCACGTATAACCACATTCCTTCAGGTTGGCCGTGTGTTTGTCTGCTTAGAAAACTCAAGTCAAAAATTTCAACATTCTCAGAGGATAGTCTCCTCTTTTTCTACTATACCTAGCTGTGCGTTCACAGCAGTACTTCACCTCGTTGCAGTTGGTGTTGGACCCATGGACTTTTCCAAAAATGTTCTAAGATAACAACCTTATCCAGACAACAACGAACAGAAAAAACACTATCCAATTTGGTACAGTCATTCGGCAGTTATCTGCTCACTTCGGCGATATGTTGTAAATATATTCTGGTGTATTTTTTCTTTGGTTACAATATTGTAGACACTACGGATTACATTAGGCCGCCTTATAAATTATGTTCGCTTAAGTGGCAGTTACCATTAGGCCACTTACATAAAAATCCTTCCCATCGATAAAAAACAAAACGGGTCCATTAATATTTTATCTCATAATTCGATAGCTACATTTATGGCGACACGAAACTCGTAAAAAATAATTCCACCCTTATGAACCATTATGAATATGTCATGATGTTTGTATGTTGATATTGTAGGGTAAGCCGTAGGTAAACAACTCTGTCACTGTTTGCGTGATTTTAATCTTAGAATGGTTGTGTCACTACAGTGTAGCTGGAAAACATACCTAGGTATACCTTGGGACATAAATGTCTTGGACCTAAAATGCTCTATCCGCGCAGTACATGTTTCTTGGGAGTCTTTTAAGGATAGCCTGGGGTACTATATTATACAAGGGCTTCGTTTGTGTCTCGATTTAGGTCCAAGATATGGGTACCCAGGTATACATAGGCATGTTTGATAATGAGGTTAGTTTGTTTGTCCTTAGCCTTGGACATTATTTAAAACAATACGCTGTGCCGGAAATATCGCGCCACATAAAACAGTTTTGGGGCGTTAATTGTGTGGTATGATGGTTATTGTACCTACGTACACCTTTGATTTTCTTTTCCTTTCATACATACATATGCTCACGCCTTTTTGTCACCGGAGTAGGCAGGGAAAACAGCCCGCTATACTTCATACACGATTTACGAAGCTTCCTCTGCAATAATTAAAATCCAAACAGACAGACGAGAGTTCCTTTCGCATTTATTATATTTGTACGGAATTAGTAGGTATGAATCAGTCAAGATTAGGGTCAAGAATGTGTAATATTAGGTACGCTCAACTTAACCTCTCTCCGAAATCAGCTGAGACATAGCTCTGTTTATGACCTTACCATACTCTTATCATCATTAACACATCACCTATTTGATCACCGCATAATAATATCGACCCCGACCGACTTATATTCGCGTTATAATAATTGATTTTTTCACTCGTTCAGTAGGTACCTACTTACTCAACAGTGACTGTTTCAGTTACGAGATATTATTACTTTGAACAATGGTGCTGATTTGTTATTCTTTTATGAAACAAAGCACACATGTTATTTTTAACATCGATGACTGTGATATAATACATACTGTTACGCTTTTGGGGCCGTTTTCTTGTTTCGTTTGTTGTATCTTATTCGCGATTTAGCGACTGTTCTTCTTCATCTTAGCGTTAATCCCAGTGGCATCCGAAGCTTTCAGCTTGGAGTCTGGTGTCCGCTTTACCAGTTTAACAGCGGATTTGGCTAAACTACGATGTTTTCCGTGAAGCAACTGACATCTGGCCTCCAGAACCATCAAGTTATGAAACGTCAATATGACTAACTGGCCTGATGCTATTAGGCATTTAGCTTACCATCAGGCTCGATGATAAGCTAAAGATGAAGGTCACCATCATAGATTCCAGCGAGGCTATTGTTAAGAACCTGGGATTGTAGGAAGAATCATTCCTATGCCGCACTATTAAGACCTGGAACTCCCTGCCACCTCACGTGTTTCCTTCTTCCTACAGTCCCGGGTCCTTTAAGCGGGGCGTGAAAACGCATCTGATGAGGTCGTCAAGCTGAATGCCACCATTATTAACATGGTACATGTTTATGATTGTAACCTTCTTCCGAAACTTTGCTCATAGCTTACCGTCAGGCGAGGTGAAGCCAAATTGACGTGCCCTTTCATAAAAAAAAGGTATCACGCGTTAGTAAAGAATGCCATGAAAAACGAATTCCGAAACAATGTCATCATCTTAAATATATCATCCAGCTTCAGGAAACCGCCTCAAACACCAGTCGCGCTAATGCTGAAATAGCCCTTCAGTTCTTCTTCGATTTTATTAAGAAATAACTGCGTTCTTATGTAAGTTTTTGTTTTGCAGCATATCGTCGTTCATCCCCCTGTTCCTGTTCGAGCAGTTCCGCCGGTACTCGAACTGCTTCTTCCTGCTGATCGCGCTGCTGCAGCAGATCCCCGACGTGTCGCCCACCGGCCGCTGGACCACCCTCACGCCGCTCATACTCATCCTCAGCGTCAGCGCCATTAAAGAAATTGTTGAAGACTTTGTGAGTAGTGTTAACAAATTAGCATTAAGCACCTGGGTCACGATTCTGCTATAGCCAAACCATTGTGGTGCTACGGCATTAAATAAAAGACTTTTAACTGATGTTTTCAAAGTTCAAAATTCAATGACTTTTTGCAGAGTATAACTGAAAAAGTATAATGAAACTGTTTCAATATAATTTTGGACTTTAGGCGTAAAGAAATAAAGTCTAAAATTTAATGTTTTGCAGTGATTGCGGCACTACGACATCGTGCGTTTACCGCGCGGTCATGTTTGAACGATTTGATAGGTATACATTGACAATCAGCAACCGCGCGGTGCGGTTCCCACGCAGTTCCCCCCGAGTCTGTACAGGCGTTAAGACTCGTATTCCAATGATACTCAGTCCTGAATTTCGATTTTTAACTAGATTTGAGGACACTTTATATTCTAGACTAGCTGACCCGGCAAACTTTTTTCCACCTGCGTGTCGTCCGATCCCATTCCCGCTGCACCCTCTACTATATTAAGCATGTACTATACATATAAACCTACTTCTTGAATTACTCTATCTATTAAAAGAAACCGCGTTAAAATCTGTAGCGTTGTTTTGAAGATATAAGCATAGGGACGGACAGACGCAGAAACCGATTTTTCTTTATACTATCTAGTGATGACAGTTCTTATGTCATTGTAAGAGTCGATGCACAACTGAGCGTTGTTCTGGAATACGGGTCTAAGAGTCAATCCTCACCGAACAAATAGCGCTCAGCAGTGAGATTTTGTGACAAAATATTGCAAACCATTTTTTGAATCTTATCTGGTGGAGAAAAAGTTCATAGTCATTTGAAGGCAAGAGAATGCTAGCGGCACGGTAATATTATGATCTTCTAATAGTGTTACCGAGGCGCCGCGAGACGCTCATATTACCTACAATCTGTTCAGAAACCACTTCGTTGTGTGTTATTGTCTGTTCTTGGACTGTGTTTATATGTAGTTTTTGTGTAAATATAATATTGTGAGGTAAACACTTTAATTTATGCAGTTAGATAGGGTTATCTGTTACTCATCCTTTACTTATATTTTTTGTTTTTCCTTCGTCTTAGGTAAATTCCGTGGTACCTTGTGTTGTTGTGGATATTAAGTTGTGTATAGGTACTTGTGCACACGTGCGTGACGTGGTCACAAAATGCGCTGCTCATCAAATCATTTGCAAAATTTGCCTGATGGTAAGCTAAAGGCAAAGTCTTCATCGTAAACATGTACCATGTTAACAATGGTGGCACTCAGCTTGACGGCCTCATCAGATATCTTTTCACGCCCTGCTTAAATATAATAATAAATAATATGCCCATGATTGATTCGTTTTCAAATAATGTATGCGAATCTGCCGGTTTTGTTGACATGTACGATTATTGCTCCGCTCCCTTGGGTAGGGGGTATTGTAACCATCATCAACAAACTGCTAGGTACTGTGCATATAATTTCCCAAATTGCTTCTACACGTCATCCTAATTAATTGTTAACAGTATTGCTAACAAAGCTTGCTGAATTAATTAACGTTATAAACAAGATAGCTGTAACGATAACGAGGCAGGTATAATTAGATTTTAAATTAGAAAAATAGAAGAATTATCTGGTTCCCACATGGTTATCGATGATGTGTAGTGATCAGCTATACAATTGCTGCATACAACGTCGAATACAGCGCTGCAACGCTGATAGAGATTGTTCATTGGTTGATGTAAAGTGACGTCACGCAGTCCTACCAATGACACTCTTTGACTGTCGCAACGCTCAGCTGCCCCAGTACTATATGCTTAGAGTATTGCACAGCTGTTCTTCCGTATCATCATCCTTCAGCATCAGTTCTTCCGTATATCGGATATCTAATGAGGAATTTAAAAAAATCATATGCTCGCTGGTGGCGAATTAATTACACACTAGTGTTTAATTTATTTTTAGATATTTAGTTCATTTCGAGATGGATCCAGGTTTTATTTTCAATTTCCCTCAGCTCGGGTCTGGGTCCGCTTACCGGCTTTCACGTCTCCAATTCGCACGGTCTTGGACCGCTGTAGTAGTGAGGCCTTTATTACCCATACGGTAGTCTCCGCAGATAATTACTATTGCTCTCTTCTTCACGAGTGTTATGTTTCTTACATAAGGGGGACAGGTGGAGCTTGTCACCCTAGCAGAAGCTGCCTAACACGGCGCGCGGCAGCACAGTACGCCCACCAGTTTTCTGGGCATCCTTTAGTCCCAAACCCGGGGCGGTTTTGATGGCTACCTCAGCTGACGACACGGGACGAGCCGTGCGGTTTTGATTGGTTCGAGTCCGATATAACCGTTGGCTGCAGCAGAGGGGTATCTGTGGAGATATGACTAAATATATCGCAAGTTTTTCAGAAACTATCGACGTAGGCGCAAGAAAGCATTCAAGATATGAGAGCCGTTCACCTTTAAGCATCTTGTGATAACATAACAAAATGTAATCTTGTATGTTTATATAATAGACTTAAGTTCAAGATTAAATCGTGATAAGTATCGTTTCAAGTACCTTTTATCTAATCGATTTATTTGGTTTTAATAGAAAACCTTTTGATGATAATAGCGGTTTTTTTGCACCAAGAGATAAGGGTGAATGAGGAAAATATGCATGTCACCGATTCTAAAAATTCCTAAAAATAACTTTGTTTACTAGTAGCTATCATACGAGTGTGGAAAAGTTAAAAGAGTGACGCAGATCTTGAAAGGAACACTTGTAATATTTAGGGGTAATTAAACAAGAGATTATGGCGTCACTCACTGTGTTACCAACACAGGACAGATTTTAATGGTACCTACTCTGTACTCGTCAGAATGATATTTCTCAGGTTAGGCCGTTTTTTCCTTACGAATTACGCCTTGAGATTTATTTCATATCTTGGAATCATACCACAAAAACTGCACTTTGTTTCTTCAAGTCTGACAGCTGTACCGGGCAATCAGGTGTGCGTGCGCCTTAGAACACATTGACAGCATCAACAAAGCACTGCTCGAACACGACGTGCCTTTAACACTTATCGAATGGATAGATAACATGCTCAGACAGAGGCCTGTGCAACTCACAGTCAACACCACAACTTGGGGCATTGTGGGCAGAGGATGCCCACAAGGTGGGGTACCCTCTCCCCTACTATGGAACCTGGTGGTAAACGAGCTTATAACAGATCTAAACGCAAACAACCTTTTTGCTATAGGTTATGCGGACGACATCACGATCTTAATAACGGGACTATTCGAAAGTGCCATTTGCGACCGAATGAGACAGGCCTTCAATATAATAGAAACCTGGTGCACAAAGCACGAACTTTCGGTCAACCCCCAGAAAACTGAATTAGTAATGTTCACAAACCGAAGAGCACCGGGCCCATACAAGCTCCCGAAACTCTTCGCAGCCGAATTAACACTTAAGGAAGAAGTAAAATACCTAGGTGTAATTCTCGACAGCAAGCTGCTTTGGAACAAGCACCTTGACTACAAACTGAACAAATGCACAATCGCTTTCTACCAATGCAAAAGAATGATGGGAAGCAAATGGGGACTCTCACCAAAAATAATACTGCGGCTATACACAGCGGTGATAAGGCCTATGCTAGCCTACGGAGCTTTGGTATGGTGGACCCGCACGGAATTGTATACCGTGATTACCAAATTAAAGTCCTTCCAAAGGCTGGTCTGCTCATCAATCTGCGGATGCATGAAAACCACTCCAACTGCAGCTATGGAGGTAACTCTGAACCTAACGCCGCTTGACCTATACATCCAACAGGAAGCCACCATCACCGCCATTAGAATGTGGCACCTGGGACCTGCTTTGGAACAAGCACCTTGACTACAAACTGAACAAATGCACAATCGCTTTCTACCAATGCAAAAGAATGATGGGAAGCAAATGGGGACTCTCACCAAAAATAATACTGCGGCTATACACAGCGGTGATAAGGCCTATGCTAGCCTACGGAGCTTTGGTATGGTGGACCCGCACGGAATTGTATACCGTGATTACCAAATTAAAGTCCTTCCAAAGGCTGGCCTGCTCATCAATCTGCGGATGCATGAAAACCACTCCAACTGCAGCTATGGAGGTAACTCTGAACCTAACGCCGCTTGACCTATACATCCAACAGGAAGCCACCATCACCGCCATTAGAATGTGGCACCTGGGACTCTGGGGAAACAACCACAATAGTCCCCACACCACAATTCTTGGGCGGGCGATGGAGTACAAAACACTAATAGCTGCTCCCTGTGATAAAACCATCAAAAAACACTTTCAACAAAAAATACCAGATAACAACGCAAGCCGAGGAAAAGGACTACTCCGGTACTAAAGAGGTACGCGTTTACACCGACGGCTCCAAAACAAAGAATGGCTCAGGAGCCGGTGTACACTCCTTGGACCTTTGCTTAAATATCCACCTTCCACTAGGCGAACACAGCTCGATCTTCCAATGCGAGTGTGTCGCCATACCAACATCAGCGACGGCAATAAGCGAAAAGCAGGTTAAGGGTTTTAACATAAAGCTCCTAACCGACAGCACAGCCGTCCTAAAAGCGCTAAACCACCAAACAACCAACAGCACACTAATAGCAGAATGCCAAACTGCTTTGAACCAGCTATCCACCCATAATGTAGTAAAGCTACAGTGGATAAAAGGGCACAGTGGGTCCTACGGCAACGATGCTGCGGACGAACTCGCGAGGAGAGGCTCCGATATGACCACTGCTGGCCCACTACCACTACTGCCGATCCCTTTTTCACAGATCCGTACCTGGATACGCCAGAGATCTGTGGAACTACATAACCAAAGATGGGTACAAACCATCGACTACAGGCAATCAAAACAGGCTGTGCCGTCGATATGCTTGTGCGTCCTGCGGCCAAGCAGTCTGATATCGCGGAAAAAAGGCAGCTTCTTGTCACTGAGCTGGACCGGATCCTGGACCACATTTCTCAATGAGGCGCTAGGAACCTGGTCGAGTTCAATGCCAAGAAGACCCAGGCATGTGCGTTTACAGCAAAGGTATCTCCTTTCCTTCCCCTTCCCACTCTTCAGAGCACACCATTGCCACTGCAGGATCACCTCACTATCCTCGGTATGGATGTTCACTGCAAACTGAATAACAAAAACAATATCGAGAGTATCATCAAATCAGCCTCGCGTAAACTCGGAGTCCTGAACAGAGTGAGACGTTTTTTCACGCCGGAGCAGCGGTGTCTTCTATACAAGACCCAAATTCGTTCCTGCGTGGAATACTGCTCACATCTCTGGGACGGCTCCGCAAAGTACTTATTAGATGCTCTCGACAGGTTGCAGCGACGTGCGGTCCGCATTATTGGGAGTCCTGAGGTCACGAACACCCTCGAGCCTTTGCAGATGCGTAGAGATTTTGCGTCCTTTAAGCGGGGCGTGAAAAGGCATCTAATGAGGCCGTCAAGCTGAGTGCCACCACTGTTAACATGGTAAATGTTTACGATGGTGACCCTCTTTCCGAGACTTTGCCTTTAGCTTAACATCAGGCGAGGTGAAGTCAAATTGACGTGTCCGGTATAAAAAATAAAAAAACGGCTAACGAAACGTCTCCTAAGACTAGACAGAACAAGTCTAAGGACAATTATGGGGACAATAACGGGCCTCTGTCCCCTCAACAAGCACCTACATACCATCGGTGTGTTTGCGATGGGTTCAGCAAAACAAATAGAAGTACTAATTACAAGTTTAATGCAGCTACTAAGTAAGTATGTACAATAATAATTTCATGTAACGTGCGTCTAGTGTCGCGCTCTCAGTTCGACAGACGCGGGTGTGAAGCAGGACATGGCGCGCGGCGCGGTGGAGGCGGCGGCGGCGCATGCGCAGGCCGGCCACCGTGACGTCATCGTCATCGCGCTTGCTTGTGCGCGTACATACTGCCCCCGTTGAAAGACGTTTTCAACATATACTTTATCGCGGGGTAGACGATTCTCTCCTCCTCTTCTCTCCCTTTCTCTTCCAGATAGTCTAGGCATCCGGAAATGTTGGGAGCAGGCATATTTTATTGAATGCCCTCCTCATCGTTCCTTTTGCTGTGAGGATATCTGCTACTCTGTTTATTCCATCTGGACCAGTGTACAATCGAGTAATGCGCCCAAGGCGCCATCGTAGTGGAGGTAATTGGTCTTCCTTCAGGACAACCATGTCGCCGACTGCAAGGTCCCGCTGCCGAGTTCGCCATTTCGTTCGCTGCTGGAGCTCGGCGATGAACTCCCTGCGCCAACGCTCCCAAAAGTGTTGCCTCAGCTGCTCAATTTTTTCATATCTGTTGGGCCTTTTAGTGGTGACAGGCAGAGATGGTACCGACATCAGAGGTCGCCCAATCAAAAAGTGTCCTGGAGTCAATGGATATAGATCAGTGGGGTCTGACGAAAGAGGAGATAGCGGGCGGGAATTTAGAATTGCTTCTATTTGGGTAAAAAGCGTCGCTAGTTCCTCAAACGTCAGAGAAGCATTGCTTGCTACACGTTTTAAATGGCTCTTTGCTGACTTAATACCGGCTTCCCATATCCCTCCAAAATGGGGCGCATATGCGGGACTGAATACAAATTTAATATTCTCAGCGCTTGCGTAATCGGACACGGACTGACGGCTGGCTTTAAGAACCCTACCTAATTCATTCTTTGCACCCACAAAATTAGTACCATTATCGCAATAAATTACTTGAGGTCTGCCTCGTCGAGACACAAACCTGCGTAGGCAAAGAAGAAAAGCATCGGTAGACATTGAGCTCACCGTCTCTAAGTGCAGAGCCTTTGTTTGAAGACAAACAAACAGTGCAAGGAAACATTTGGTTATATTACTGCCACGACCCCTTCTGCTAGCAATCAAGAAGGGTCCGGCGAAATCAACTCCGCAAGTATCAAACGCGAAGCTCGAAGATACTCTAACAGACGGTAAAGTACCCATTATTGGTTTTATCACTTGACCACGCATACGCGTACAAATAACGCACTCTTTCGTAACGCTTCGAGCTAAGTTTCTGCCCCCGATAGGCCAAAACTCTTCGCGTACCGCAGCTAGTAATAACTGGGGACCGGCATGAAGTAAACGAATGTGTTCATGTCTCATGAGTATCTTAGAGAAATGATGTTTGCCATCCAATAAAATAGGATGTTTTTTATTAAAGTCAAAATTTGAATTTTGCAACCTACCACCTACTCGGAGAATTCCTAAATTGTCCATGAATGGATCTAAAGGCAGTAACTTGGACTTATGGTGCAAACACTTATTTTTAGCAATAGTTTTAATGTCATTAGCGAATGATTCTAACTGAGACTGTTTGACTAGCAACATTAATGAATTCTCCAGTTCCTCAGGTTCTATAGCACCATTATTTACAGCGTTTTTGCGACATTTATTTATAAATCTTAATACATAAGCCACAATTCTTTTTAATTTATCATATCGAGAATATCTTTCGAATTCTACAAGTGAACAGTTATTTATCACAGTGTCCACTTCCGTACACGTAAATACTTTTAACTCTGGTAAATTATTAGTCGCATAGGACCCTTGACTAGGCCACTCAGATTCTTCCTTTAGTAAGAAGGAAGGACCTCGCCACCACAGAGTAGAATCCTGAAGCTGCTGCGGTTCAACCCCTCTAGACGCTAAATCAGCAGGATTCTGATCCGTAGGTACGTGCATCCATCTGAATCCCTTAGTAAGATCGTGTATTTCGACTACCCTGTTTAAAACAAAGGCCTTTAAATTTCGGGATGGAGTATTTAACCACCCTAGCACAATAGTAGAATCGGTCCATATAATTTTATTGCGAATGTTACACGTAAGTGACTCTATAACCTTGGCACACAATCGTGCCCCTAGCAACGCCCCACATAGCTCAAGGCGTGGTATGGTCAACGCCTTTAATGGTGCAACTCGTGCTTTAGCGCATAACAGCTGTACATTAACCTGCCCCCCTCTATCTACAGCACGTAAGTACACAGTGGCCCCATATGCGTGTTGAGATGAGTCCACAAAGCAATGCAGATCAATGTCACAATCGATATATTTTAAAACATGCCTAGGTATTACTATTGACGACAATTGAGCCAAATTTTCAATAAAAACAGTCCATTTATGAGCCTCGTCCCTAGGAAGAGGCTGATCCCAATCCATTTTATTACTCCATAATTGTTGAAGAAAGATTTTTGACTTTATGATGCACGCAGATAAAAAACCCAATGGATCAAAAATCTTACAGGTCATGGACGTAACTGTTCTTTTTGTGATCACATTATCAACCGGTATATCTGTAGAAAAGAAAAGATTGTCTGATTGGGGGGACCATTTGAGTCCCAGAACGCTAGACTGCTTGCTCCAGTCGCGAACCTCGCACACGTCGGTTTCATTTTCAAATAATTCAGGGCAGTTTGTGCGAAATTTGCGCAAAGGAAAACATGCTGACTCTAATGTTTTAGTGACACCCTTATATATTTTTCTAAGCTCATCAACGCTATTTGAACCTGTATTGAGATCGTCCATGTAAAAATCGCGTTTAATTACATTAGCAATAGTTTCATCTTTGCATTCCTGAGCCAATTGCAAGAGACATCTTGTGGCCAAATGAGGAGCAGAAGCCGTGCCGTAAGTTACAGTATTTAATTTAAATGTTTTGAGAGGCTGTCCCTCACTTTCGCGCCACAAGATGAGCTGCAAATGACGTTGAGAACTATCTATTTCTATCTGCCGATACATTTTCTCAATGTCCCCAGTTAGTACAAATTTATTTATACGAAAACGCAGTAAAATTGCAAACAAATCGCTCTGAACTACAGGCCCTACCAACTGGATGTCATTTAGCGACTTTCCAGAAGATGATTTAGCAGACGCATCGAACACGACTCTGACTTTGGTAGTTTCCTTCTCCTCACGTACCTCCGCATGGTGAGGCAAATAAAAGCCGAATGCAGGTCGATCAACCTCTGACAAATGACCTAAGTCCTGATATTCCTTTATAAATTCAGAGTATTTTTGTCCAAGATCCAAATTTTTATTTAATTTTCTCTAGAGGTTCAAGAATCTTCCACGCGCATTGTAAAATGATTCACCCAGAGAATCTTGTGGAGATTCTTTAAACGGCATTTTAACAGAGAATCTACCATTACTCAACCTTATAGTATTATTTACAAAATGAGTTTCACATAATTGCTCTTCTACAGAGAATAAATTATCCTTGGTTGTAGGCAACTCTTCTACTTCCCAGAATCTCTTCATAGTTTCATGAATATCTAATTGAGTAAACTTACACATTACATTATCGTTACAAGTACCTTTACCTATTGGGCCAGACACGAGCCACCCCAGCTTCGAATCTTGTAACGTAGGCTTGCCTTGACCTAACTTGATCTGTTGTGTACCTATAATGTCCCAAAAAACATCTGCGCCTATAAGTATGTCGATATCAGCCGGTTGATAAAATGCAGGGTCGGCAAGTTCGATGTCTAATGGCAACTTCAAGTTCTGCAGTTCAATTTTGTTACTAGGCACGCTGCTGGTAATTCTAGGTACAACCAAGCATGTCAACTCAGCAGTAAAAGAAGATACTCTAGATTTTAATTTAACACAGCAGCGCTCAGATATATCAAAACCGATATTATTTATACCCGATACGTTTACAGGTTTCACTCGATTTACAGACAAACCCATTTTATTTTTGAAGTTAGTAGTTATGAAGCATGACTGACTCCCCGTATCCAACAAAACTCGAGCCCCTTGACAGTTATTGTTCTGTGAATTAACTACATCTACAAGAGCGGTACATAGTAACACCTGTTTTGCACTAGCTACTGCCAAAGAGACGGGTGCAGCCGTCAAAGCCTCTTCAATTTCCTTGTGGAGTAAACTGTTATGTTTCCCCTTGCATGACCTACAACAACCCTTTAAACGGCACCTGTGCGCCTTGTGCCCTTCGCGAAGACAGTTTGAACATAATTTTAATTTATTTACCTCACTTTGCCTGTCCTCCAAACTCATTTCTAAAAAGACGGGACACAGGTACACCCGGTGGTCCTTTTTACAAATGCTACACACAAACCGTTTTGACACTTCATTACTACTAGCAGCGACTAATGATTTAGAAGATTGTTGTGGCTTATGATTAGACTTATTGTCCTGGGTATGCTTATCCGAGCGGGTTCCTTGAGTAGTTTCTAACACATCTGCTCGGTTACGAAGAAAAGCATTAAATTCACGTAACGTAGGTAAATCGGAGAGGTTACCTTTGTATTCCTCCCATTTTCTATTTGTAGTAATATCCAATTTAGATGACATCATAAATATAACCAAAACGTCCCATTGCTCAGTAGGTAACCCTAAAGTACCGAGTGCTCTTAAGTTTTTAGATACTTGATCAATAAGATAACGCAAAGCCTTGTAAGACTCTCGCGTTATAGGTTCGATGTTGAACAATGCCTTCAGATGATTGTTTATCAAAATATTCTTATTATTATACCTTTCGCATAATAAATCCCACGCAACCTTGTAATTCGCCGAGGTAAATTCTATGGATCTTATGACAACCGCAGCACTGCCTTCTAAAGCAGACCTCAAGTAATGGAATCTATTTATGGTAGGTATAGAATCATTGGAATTAATTAGCGAGTCGAACGTATCCCTAAACTCCAGCCATTTTAAGTAGTTCCCGTCAAAATTTGGGAGTTTAATCGTGGGCAATTTAACTGTATTAAATGCATGAGAACAAGTGCCCGATGGATTGGAATGTACGGAACCCTCGGCTCGCTCTTTACTTTGAGTAATCGAATCAATTATATCCTGTGCAGTCGATATCAACGAATAAAATTGAGCTTCGATGAAATCTCTTTCTTTAAGTTGTTCATCTTGGTTAGCACTTAACATTTCAATTTGGTCTTGCAATTCATCAAAACTCGTGAACAACTCCTGAAATTTAGTCGATCTCAATGAAATTTCTTTCACCTGAGCACCGGTTAAATCTGTAGGTTTAATTTGCGTTAATACCGTTATATACTCTTTAAATTTAGTTAACCGACCTTTAATCGTACTGCGTTTCTTTAAAAGTTCCTTTAAACTACTCATTTCAGTTTCCGACATTGTATAGAACAAAGAATGAATCAAATAAAGTTAAAATGTGCACTCAAACCAGTTATCACAGTAGCCCGCCGCAGCTGTTCCAATCCCGCCAGCGCTGACCACGCCCACTTACACCGTTAGCGCGATGGTAGGTAGGTACTTCCACCGAAGTCTCTGGAATGTTCGGCAAAAAACCCTTAATAATGCAAGAACAAAGAAATTTAATGCTTATTTCCAAAAGTGGGTAGAAAATAATCTGCTGTGGGTCTTTTTTTTTTGCATACGGCAATTACTTTTTAAAGTTAAAATCAAATTGGAAACGTTCTACTTGAAACAATGTTAAATACTCAAGCACAAAACTAGCAAACGTAGATAGGTAAACAGCCTTATTGTTCGTGCAAGTACAAAAAAAACATTTAGATAAGTGCATAAAATAGTTGTACGTCAAGCTTAAAATCGTTTATTTAAGATGCAAAATCAATCAGCAAACACTTATAAGTACAATAACTATAATTTTATTTGCAATATTTACCTAATCATTAAGCGCTTGTTGTATAAAAGTGCAAGAATGTATGCAGTTTAGCTTATGAGTCGAAAAAATGCATAATAATAGTATGAGAGTGCAAGCGTCAGCGTAAATCACTTTTATAAAAAACGTAAGTAGGTAGCTCACAGGCGAAGGAAGTACGCATAAAGCTAGATACTTCAATAGTTTGCCCGAGGAAATAACTACGCTTTTCACACAAAAGAAAAAAGGAACACGGAAATTAAAGTAAGGAAAAATAGGAACGGATCACTTCCCTCAGGTTGACCTCCGGAATCGTGCACGAAATAGTCCGCCAGGCCCTGTTGCGAAGCAGCTGATTGTCCGTTATAATCCCGTTACTTGACCGTTAGCCGTTAGTTGATATCTTCTTTGGCTTTAACTTCTTAGACTGCTGTTGTAGACGTGTAGTCCTGTCACGGTCGCCACTTTGTTTGCGATGGGTTCAGCAAAACAAATAGAAGTACTAATTACAAGTTTAATGCAGCTACTAAGTAAGTATGTACAATAATAATTTCATGTAACGTGCGTCTAGTGTCGCGCTCTCAGTTCGACAGACGCGGGTGTGAAGCAGGACATGGCGCGCGGCGCGGTGGAGGCGGCGGCGGCGCATGCGCAGGCCGGCCACCGTGACGTCATCGTCATCGCGCTTGCTTGTGCGCGTACAGGTGTCACGGATAGCCCCCTTTGCAGGGGGTGTTTCAGCGCCGAGGAAACGGCCGCCCACGTAATACTGGAATGCGATTGCAGTGGCCGCCCAACGATACCAAATCCTTGGCACAGTGAGGTCGTTCCGCGAAGCCTGTGAAGCCCCCAGTAAGCTTCTGCGTTTCTGGGCGGAGCAAGCTGGCTGCTCTAGCCAGCACTCTCTACGCACAATGGCCCAAAAGAGAGGCTAAGTGCGGACAAAGAGAGTCCCCTATCCTGGGCTCCTGCTAGGGCGAAGACTGTCGCTCACTATCCCCCTGAATAATGTTATTTTTAACTGCGGAGACATCTTCGTATCTGACTGTTCCACAAAATAACTGACACTTAGGGCCAAATCCATCTCATAAATTGTTAATTTTATCTTACAGAAGCGACACAGAGCAGACGAAGAAACCAACAGACGGAAAGTGGATGTCCTTCGGGAAGGACGTTGGGTAACCATCCGATGGGAACGGTTGCAGGTCGGAGACATATGCAAGGTGGTCAACAACCAGTTCTTCCCGGCGGACATCATACTGCTGGCCTCGAGGTGAGCTATATAGATGGTAATAAGCACTTCGATTGTCCTGGCCAGCTGTTGGTTTTCCTGGTCTAGGCGTTATTCTCGGGGAGACCTCCCCCAAGGTCAGAGGACAATAGCAAATTAGGTAGGACAGAAGCTTTCTGGTTAAAGAGTTTAGCCTTACGATCAAGTCTCGGGTTCGAACCTCGGCCTACTCTAACCACTTACTTACTCTCACAATTAAGCTACATAGAACACATCTTGGACTCTCGAGTAGGTTAGAGCACCCTGTAAGCGGCTGTATGCAGGTTCAAGTCCCGCCTTAGGTGTTCATTTTTTTCAGTCTAATTAGCATTCTAATTCCTTCAAAACTTCATTAACTTTCTTACTCTTTTGTACAGCGAGCCCCAAGGCATATCGTTCATCGAGACGTCGAACCTAGACGGGGAAACAAACCTGAAGATCCGCCAAGCCAGCACCGACACTGCCCGCCTGGACAACACAGCCGCCCTGGTGAATTTCACCGCCACAGTCCAGTGTGAACAGCCGAACAGACACCTGTACGAGTTCAATGGACAGCTGAAGGAGTCTAATGCCAAGTAAGGAATCCCGTCAGCGAACAGCCATACGCAGGGAATCCATCCTCACATATTACGACCGGCAACGGTGCGCACTGAGCGGTATGAAAGGAAGTTCATCCCACGCAAGCTCAAGCTGTGGAACGAATTCCCTGCTGTGGTTTTTCAAAGCATCTTCAATAGGGTCTTTTCTTAGGTTCTTCAACAGGGTCGTCAGCAGGACTGTGAAGCCCCTGTTGTTGCCACGGTAACCACTTTCCATGTTTTTAACGTTGTGCTATATTAATTGATTACTTCCAGCTGAGTGGTAAGAAGCTAGGCTGAAGTCTATTCTATCTCACCCTCAATTCCAAAATGGTAATCCCTCACTTAACGGCCTTAAAACTGTGCGTAAGTAGGCGTTGACGTACTCTTCAATAGCTCAATTAATAAACGGGTAATTTAACTATCTTGTTACAGAACGGTACCACTGGGTTTGGATCAAATGTTACTGCGTGGCTCCATGCTGCGGAACACGGCGTACATATACGGCGTGGTCGTGTTCACGGGCCACGAGACAAAGCTCATGAAGAACTCCACCAAAGGTAACTATAGACAATAATAATAGCTCTTAAATGTTGCCGTTCTTCGGTACTGGCCATTTTAAACAAAAAAAGAAGAAGCCAACGAAGCGAGAGAAAAAAAGGGTAAACAAAGTTTCAGCGGTTCCAAACATTTTATTTGAAAATTAGTACGATAGACAGGAATGAAATTGCTCATAAGATGGCGGATCTGACAGTTTAGAACTGCTGTGCTGACAGCTTTCCTGTACTACGAAACACGCAACGATAGCTGTCGCTCGGCCATTGTCGCGTACGTGTGACATGTGCGACAAGGACAGAGAAAATATTCGCTAGTTATCACAACGTAACTCAGTAATGGTCGCTTTATTTACCTTTTTCTCGCGTCTCATTGGCTTTACTTAAGTTTTTTTTCAAAACATGATGTTCTATTTACAAAGTTAGGCTTTTGTTTATTGATTAGCGCTATATTCTTATTAGATTTGAACATATTTCGTTAAAATGAATGCTTCAGAAATTCGTGTGATTATGGAATATGAGTTCCACCGTGGCACCATTCATAGAGCATACACATAGAGGAGGTGGTATAATAAAATCGCCTGATATGTATAAAGAAACTTAATTTTTTCGTTTCGGAAATCCCCTCGGATACTGCCGGAGCCGGAAGGGGAGGTTATGTCGGACTCGAACCAACTAAAACCGCACGCCGACTGTGGGTCGTGGTGCTAGGCCGGAGGTGAGGTGCCCCGGCGACGGCGCGCTAAAAAAGCGCGCCTCCCCATTCCGGAGGCGAGTCGGGGACACCGTTGTCCCCCCTCCCGAGGAGGGCCAAACCGTAAGAGATGGCCCTGGATCAGCCGGGGTGCGAGGGATATGTCGATGACAACCTGGTGGAGGCGAGGTTGTCATCGACATATCCCTCGCACATCGGCTGACCCAGGGCCATGTATAAAGAAACTTGATACTTCCGGTCAATAGCAATACTCGTACTACTCACTTCATTCACTGTCCATGTTACTACGTAGTATAAATATCCCACACGAGATGTCACTAAATGTAATAGAGACGTAACCTGAAGCGTAATCTACACACATCAAAAAAAGTTTGCAATCAATGGCATAAGCTCCTAGGATTCTTTAAATTTAACTTTATCAAGAAAAAATCTATGTTGTATGCTTTCTTTAAATAGGAATACCCTGTTTGAAATTAAAATATAAAACTATTTTTTATTATTTATTTTAAAAAATTGAGCCATTAATCATAATGCAATTGTGATAGAAATTTCATAGAAAGAAAAAGTCTGTTTAATTAAACTTAAACTACAATGTATTATTAAAAGGTGTAAATTCAATATAAAATTACTCCTCCCCTGGCTCGAACACATGCGGAGATCCTCCTGGGCATGCTGAGGATCATGTTATCCAGCATTTCCTGGGGTAACCTATCCCATTCTTCAATAGCGGCTTCCCTCAGCTCTGGAACTGTCTGGGGATGTGGCTCGCGGTTCCATACAGCTCGTTTAAGAGCATCCCACGCGTGCTCTATTGGGTTTAAGTCGGGCGAGCCGGCAGGCCAGTCTAATCGTGTGATATCGTATTCTTGAAGAGCAGCATTGACTCGTTGAGCTCGATGTGCGGGCGCATTATCATCGACCAGTACAAATTGGTGCCCATGGTTTACTCGGAATGGTTTGACGATATCATCAATAGCAACTGCTTTGTACATGTCTGCTGTCATGAAGCCCAGATACGGGATCAAAGGCGTTCTAGCTCCAATCATAATGCCACCCCAAAAAGACACCGATTTTCCGCCTTGCTGAACTGTTCCAGTGGCAGTTCTTTGTCTTTCACGGTCGCCTGGTCTTCTCCAGACACGGACACGTCGGTTATCTGGATGAGTGGAGATTCGGGATTCGTCAACGAAGAGACAGTTTTGCCAAATGTTTTCTTCCTCACCTTCTTCATTTTGCCGAAGTCTAGCCCACTGCAATCTTTGTTGTTGACGTTGCCGGGAATTGAGCGGAGCTCGCCATGACCTCCGTGCTCGTAATCCAGCCTGGTGCAAGCAATTGCGAACGGTCTGCGTGCTAACTTCAAGCCCAGAGGCGGCCCTGACTTCTGCTTTTATTTTAGTGGCGTTGATTGTGGGATCACGGGCTGCCAGCAATCTAATATAGCGCTTTTGGGCAGCTGTCAAAATAGTTGGGCGACCGCTGCGGGGTCGGTCAGCTAAATTCTCCATTCCGTGGTACCTCTGCAACGTAGCCACGACACAGGATTGGGATATAGCAAGTCTGCGTGCTATTACTCTCGTGGTGTCTCCTTCTTCCCTCAAAGTTACTATTTTAGCTCGTAAAACCTCTGATAATCCTCTTGGCATTTTTTCAATCACTACTTTCCGCGAAAAATATCTTGAATCGGTTATAATTCACTAAATCAGATTTCTGAATGAGCGTAAGCTAAGACTGAAAGCCTTTTTGTAAGAAAAAACAATTGAACGGTGTCATTGTTTTGTGTTCTAATTCTTTATTTTTAAATAAAGAATCTAAAAAGAAGAAAAAAACATACTATAATCTACAGTAACAAAAAAGATTTCAGTTTTTCAAAGTGATCGCAAACTTTTTTTGATGTGTGTATGAACAGTTAACTTAGGCCTCCTCCTCTCTGTTTTGCTCTATAGTCTCAGCATGTTATACAATAGGAAGCCCTTAGGCCGCCTCCTCTCTGTGTTTGTTATATAGTCTCATAGCAGGTCATACAATATGAATGGCTGCCCTTAGGCTGCCTCTTTTCTGTGTTTGCTCCCTAGCCTCGGCTCTGCATATAACATAAATGGTCTTCCTTAAAACGCCTCCTCTCTGCGTTTGCTCTTTTTTTTTTCAATAATATTACAACCGAAGTTAAGTTACTAATATTCCCTCTAACCCCTCCAGCTAAGCTAAATTGCTTGTGTTAGGAGTGGGTTCACGCCGGCAGTGTAATGGCCAGGATTTGAACCCAGGACCTCTCGATCGTAAGGCCGACTCCTTAAACACTGAGCTTCTCATAGTATGTCATATAACATTTTTGATCGTTTACAGCGCCGCTGAAGCGCTCGTCGATCGACCGACAGACGAACACGCACATCCTGATGCTGTTCCTGATCCTGCTGACGCTGTCGCTGCTCAGCGCCGGCTTCAACGAGATGTGGGTGCGCTCGCACTCCGACTGGTACATCGGCCTTCAGGGTGAGCGCACACTCTTCGTACAGAGCTCTTCATCTTTTAGAATAGAAATCGAAGTACTGACCGTTAGGGTGCTAACATAAAGAAACAGATAATCGGTACCGGCTACCTGCACCGACAAGTTTCTACCGCACCAAAAATGATGATAATTAGTCGTTTACGTTCTAACATCACATAAAAAAAATCGCAACCATAACTTTTAAACCAAATGGGTGCAAGGGGCTGTCTCGAAAGAGATGGAGATCTGCCGAGGTGCGAGAGATATGCTTTCGGCAATTTCACCTCCGGCAACCACCGTGGGGGTGGTATCCGTGGGGATTTTTCGGACGATAAAAAAGAAACATGGATGTCAATACTTTTCGATTTTTTTGACCAACGATGAATGATGACAACACGGATAGGTTTACCCGTACCGGGTTGCCCCTACCGGTAACCTGTTTCGATGGAGCATTCATAATGCGGCATGCCTCAAGGTGTAAATGTGTCCAACCAGTAGTAAATTATAAAATTGACTATACTATTCGGCGGTCTAGCATATTCAGAGCGAGATAATAACGGCGACTAAGGGATAGGGCTGTTCTCCATCCGACAGTAAACATACAGCCCAAAACAAAGGGCCCACTAGACGGCAATAAGTTCGCCCCCTATTACGTCGTGGGACCGAAAATCATGATGGCGAAACGTGGGTGCTAATACATCTCTGCCTTCCCCTTCGGGGATTGACGGACGTGATTATAATATATGTATGTATAATAAACGCTGTTATATACCTCTTAATTTCATCATGTCTGGGTCTCGACTGAATAAATTATTTCTTTCTTTCTTATAAGAATGTCAGATTCAAAGAGACTCCAAATCAGTATAATCCTTATCAATGAGAACTGTCTTGATGTATTTAAAGAAGAATGGGAAATTATTTGATAGCTCTTTGAGTTAAAGTGCTTTATAGTAATAACTAAAACCCACATAACTTTCACCTGCACAAGATACAGATTTACGTCCATACAAAAAAGTAATACACTTATTGAGACCTTTCATTTGATATAGGTAGGAAAGTGTTACAACATAACGGACGAAACGCCCATTCTCCTTTCTGTACATATTATTTTCTCGCAATGTCTAATGACTGCAACTGCTATTAAATATAATTTTCTTTCTCTTCCAGAGGCACAAAATGCACATTTCGGATTTAACTTTTTAACATTTTTGATATTGTACAACAATCTTATACCTATATCGTTACAAGTCACTGCTGAAATAGTACGATTTTTCCAAGTAAGTCATACTTTTGTTTACATTATTTTACAAGATCCTACGGTACACCTCTGAGTGTACCCTCACTGAACATACGCTTCAGTATACTTCAAAAAGTAGGTTAAGACCTTGTGATACAACACAATGACACCACTAATAGTGTCAAGGGGATTTAATTTATACTCTTGACACTACCAGTGGCCAACCAGTCTTCTGGTTAATTTATGTTACCCAGGCCACACGCTAGGGTCAATCTCTAGTTAAGCCTATTATACTGGTTGATTTTAAAGACGTTTCGGATAAAAAGAATTTGGACAATTTCGATAGCAAAATCAACTGGAAGTGATAATTGGGCGAAAGTAAAAAAAAATTTTAGGTAGAAAGGGAACCCCACATGGGTTGTAAAAAAAATCGGTTGTCTGTAAAGTCGGTTTACTGACGATAGTTGAACGTGACAGCGTCATAAGAAAATACTGATATTGAATTGTAGCCTAGTGGTATGGGTATTGGACTGCTGAGACGAGGTCTCGGGTTCGATCCCAGGTTTACCATGGCACACACCAATGACTGTTCGATGCTTTTCGAAGTTATGTGTGTATTTATCGCAGGTTTATAAGTGCCCGGTAAATGGCAATAGGCTCGCCACCTATTACATTGGGACCTAAACATAAACTGGCGAAATGTGGGTGCTAGCACCTCTGCCTACCCCTTCGGAGAATACAGGCGTGAGTTTATGTTATGTTATGTTAATTTTATTTGTTTGATTTGTCGCTCGTTCCGCGCTCTCGCTTGCACTTCAAACCTCAAATGGAACGCCTCAGAGCGAGGTAACGTCGCATGACGTCATGTTTTTTCGTGCGTGCAGCCGGCTCCATCGAATTATAAGACGTTGTCACGTCAAAATATTTTTTTCTTTCGCCAAATAAATACTTGCAGATGATTTTGCTTTAGAAACTGTGCCCAAATTCTTTTTATCCGACTATAAATTCACCCTCTATTTATTTTCCAGGCAAAATTCATATCGATGGACAGTGAGATGTACCACGAAGAAACAGACACGCCCGCCATGGCCCGGACATCGAACCTGAACGAGGAGCTCGGCATGGTCAAGTACGTGTTCAGCGATAAGACCGGCACTCTCACCTGCAACGTTATGGAGTTCAAGAAGTGCTCCATCGCTGAGGTTAGTACACTTACGGAGACTATAGCGAACACAGAGAGGTGTTAATTAGATTTTCCTGTGCAGAATATACCTTCTAGAACCAAGCGTTTCAGTGAATCATTCCTATGCCGCACCACTAAGACCTGGAACTTCCTGCCAGCTCACGTGTTTCCTTCTTCCTACAGTCCCGGGTCCTTTAAGCGGGGCGTGAAAAGGCATCTGATGAGGCCGTCAACCTGAGTGCCACCACTGTTAACATGGTACATGTTTACGATGGTGAAGTCAAATTGACGTGTCATTTTATTAAAAAAAAATATGACAGTGCATGTGTGAAGGTGAAGAGTGGTTACATATGGCCGACATTTTAATTTTCCATTTTCCTTTCAATAGTAAAATTACTCACTACATTCAATGTTGATGTTACTACTAAACATCGCTACGGAATCACACTGCACAGTTACTTAGACCGCCTCCTCTCTGTATTTGTTCTGTGACCGAAATCGACGACCAAACGTTCTCTCTGAGGCACATAAGATTGTCAGGAATGGTCACCCATCCTTCGACTGGCCTGTAGCTGATATTAATTGTCACTGTCACATCGCTGTCACATTTTTATTTTACGGCAACTACTGTCGTTTTTTTCCTAGAGGAAAGCCTGAAACTTCCGTCAGTCAGCAGGGGTCGGCTTGCAGGTAATGTTGATTTGGGCCCTAAAGACCCTTTAAACCTATATTGAAATAAATCAAATCAAATCAAAAATCGTTTATTCTGTATAGACCATAAAATCGGCACATGCAAAACGCCAATATTAAATAAATATTAAATACTAGTTTAGCAAATGGACCACTGGTTCGAAACGCGGCCCAGACCTGAGAACACACTGGCAAGAAACTCAGTGGGCATTTTTTTTTGGTCCATTTACAAACATTTACTTAGCCTAAATCTTATGGTCTAGATACAATGCTTTGCTTGAGTAGCATAGCTGAGCGAACAGCTCATTTCTAAGCATGTTTATCATCTAAATATACTTGGATTTTATAATAGCCTTTCTGGGACTGTTTACTCTTTCTGCATTTTTAAATTAATTTCATTAGAAAGCTTGTTAAAAAAGCATATGCCCTGGAAAGAATTACTTATTTTATGGAGTCTGCTATGACAAACTAGAAGATTGTTTTTATTTCTGGTATTTATATTGTGCCTGTCACAAAGTCTTGGAAATTTTGCAATATTTTTCGTTACATACATTAGGTTTTCGAAAATGTATTGTGACACTACGGTTAGAATATTTATCTCTTTAAGAGCGCGCATAAAGCTAGAAAAAAGTCAGATTTCACCCGCACACTTCATACGTCCCGCTCTCGTCTGTCCACACGTCTGTCGCCCCGCAGTATTTTGTGTGGCAGCTAACCGCTGTGTTTAGTACGCAGGCGCACAGTATACCCAAAATAATCAGATAAAATTTGGCAAAGTACGAGCTGGATCATTATCTATATAAGGTATACTTTGAACACACAATAATTTTATTTTTGGTGATAGATAAAATGAGTGGGATTTGTAAAGTAAACATAAGCATTGAAATAAAACTACTTTTTACGGATTCTATCGCGTATATTTGTTATTATTTACTTTTTAAACCGACGTTTCGGCTGCTGCAAATTTACGCAGAATGAGCTCACTGTGTTGTTAAGTCTTGCTGGATTTTGCTGCTTACTGGGTTTGATTAAGTGAATGACTGGATCTCAAGCTGGTGGTACGTTCCATCCATCCTCTCTATTAAAACTTGGGTGCTTTTTAATTTCAATAGCCTCGCGGATCATTCTAGGAATATATCGATGTTCTTTAAGAACATCGATATATTAATAAACATCTTTGTATCTTTGTATACCCGTATATCGCAATAAAATATATTTGAATTTGAATTTGAATTAATATTAATATTAATATATAAATTTATTTTGGTGATAGATAAAATGAGTGCGATTTGTAAAATAAACATAAGCAGCTTAGCTTTAATAAACAGCTTAAAATATAGTGGTCAAAAAATGAATGCATATTTTTTGAAATCGTCAAATATTTATATTAAGACAGTTTTATCACGATATAAATTTTAATAAATTTTCACTGTATTATTATAATTTGTTGTGTTTTAGATAAAATCTCCCTAAGAACTCTGACGATTCGCTGAATAATTTTACAGGTAGTGCATAAATAATACGAAAAAGTAAGTTATAGAAATATTTATTTCAATAATAATTACAAAATGCTTACATGTAATATACTTGTAATTTTGTTATAGGTAGATAAGAATAAGGTAAATAAATGTATATTTCATACTGAAATTGGTTCAAGACGCCTAAAGATATTAATTTCAGTTCATAAAAGTAGACGATCACGGTAGAAATTTAATTTGAAAAAATATCTGTTTAATCTATAATTGGAAATACTAAAAGATCGAAAAACATTGGAAAAAATGAAATGTTCAAGTGAGACTCGATCTCACGACCTTTCCCTTACAGGGGGACTGCTCTAAGGGAAAGGTCGTGAGTTCGAGTCTCACTTGAGCATTTCATTTTTTCCAATGTTTTTCGAACTTAAAAGTTAGCATAATAAATGCATAAAAAAATCATTCAAATACTAAAAGAGTTGAAGCTATTCTATGCATATGACGTCAATAATGTGGATATTACGAGGCCGTTTTCGAAATTTTGTCATTTTGCTCGACACATGTGATTTTAGAAATGTGATTTCATAGTTAAAAACTGTATTAATTCGAGTTTAAATTAATAAATAAGAAAGATCATCTCAAATACTAATGAGAAAATGAGCTAGGTACGGTATTTACTTATTTTTATTACATGATTTTGATTATTCTACCTAAAACCTACGCCTATTTGTGAATTTTTGTGGAAAAGGTTTAGGAAATGACCTATTACTTATTGTTTTGACGGCTAAACAGTATGAAAAACTTACTACGTATTTTCCTGAAAACTATCTATTACTTGAGTGTATTACTTTTAACTAGTTCATACAGAATATGAAACTAAAAATATTCAATTTGGACACATTTTTCGAAAAATTCAAACCACAATGGGACTTCAACGCCAGAGCCGTGAACCCTGGCGTTCCAGTGCTCTTACTCTGAGCTAGCCTTCCACGGGCGGTCGTCCGTGTTTTATGTGGTCGAATTTTTCTATTACTTGTTTTATATTTGATTTGCTTGATTTATATAAATGAATGTTTAACCAAAGCAAAGGAAATGGCTTATTATGTAGTGAGATTTTGAAACTCACTTATCTAATATATTTTTTTATGAACAGTACTAGTCGGGATGTACATAACTAATGTGAATGACCATGTGAATCTCAAACCACTCTACTTGTTTTTATTACACTCGGCGCTGGCTAGCCAGTTCCTTTGCTTGAACTTAGCTTACACGCTACTGCGTGTCTAGATTTTACAACGTTGCATGTTTTTTAATTCTATTTAGTGAATAGAATCTTAAATGTTTACTGAATGTGAGAAAAAAAATTGCAATAAGCTTACAAGTTACAGTTTTTACTAAGCGATGCGACTGGATCGGATTCATCAGCTTATGTTATATTACAAGTGCAGATTTTAAGATTATAGATTATTTTATTTTTATTTTTTACTAACACTAGGTCATAAGAGCAATGTAATTAACAAAAATATGGGCTTGCCTGAAATAAATCTTTATTATTATTATTACGAGCTGAAGCAACTCTGAAAAGCATTAAAATTGATAATACAATGTATAAGTACTTTCGCAAAATATCATTATATTACTGCTATAAAAAATAACATTAGTTACATACTTCAAACGCGATGTGGTCTAAGACATCTATTTGATTTTCATATACTATACCCGGGCTCCCTGGCAACGGTTGATACAAAAACTGTACTTAGTAACAAAGTAAAGAAAATAAAGAAATATTACTTTCGACAATTAGCCAAGAGTTGAATTCTTAGTCTTTTAGATTCTCTTTAAGAGTTTATCTTTTGATTTTTTTTATTTCCCATAATTTCGACGAACTTTTTCGACGGAAAACAGAAAAACAGTCCTCTTGTCTCAACGGGGCGACCCCGACTAATTGGTGAAACAACAGATGGCCGGCACCTCGGGTCAGGTGCGATAGCAAGAGACCGTTATGCGCGGAATAAGAACGTCGTAAGCGCCGAATTAGTTTTTTTTTGATTTACTCGTAAATTCCAGATAATTTTAACAAAGTGAAAAATTGAGTCACTAGATTTTATAATTTTATACTTTGTACATAAAAATTGACTCAGTTATATGAATAATCTTGAAAATAAATTAATTATAATCAAAAATTAGGCCTAACTTTGTGATCTTATTTTATCGACAAAATATTATTATTTTATGTTTTCACCAAATTGAGTACCTCTCAGATATAACATATTTTCTATTTAAAAAAAAACAAGCTCATTTGTGGCACACTTTCGGGTATAATAATCAAATCAAAGATCGGCAATTTTCCTTTATACCCCCTCTTAAACTTATCTCGCACAGCCCGCTTTTGCAAGACAAATATTGTGTTTAAATCGGCGGAATTACTCCAAAGGAGAATTCCGTAGCTCAAAATACTATGAAAACTATTCTAACCGTATCCTCATCTGTTAAAGTCCTAATCTTTTTTACAGCATAGGAAGCTGAACTTAATCTACTAGTATTTTTTCGATATGTGATCCCCACTGTAGTTTAGCATCAAACTTAAACCTAAGAACACTGTCGATTCCGCAAGGTTCAACAGTTCTACACCAGCATCAGTAGTCGAACGTTCCTTAGTAAACCAAAACTGTTTATCATGAAACAATTTGTTTTCACCAAATCGAAATCGTTTTCACCAACCGATCCTTTCGTTAGCATTAGACATTTTTTCTTCAGAGGGATTCGTTTTCCGACTTTTTCCTCTCCGCCCAGACTTCCGTACCTTGGTAGTGAGTCCTTCAAATAATTGTTGCCACAGATAATCTACAGCCCGCCCGGCCCCAACGAGCAGCTGGAGGACTGCCTGCTGTACCAGAACCTGCAGCGCAACCACCCCACGGCGCCCGTCATCCGCGAGTTCCTCACCATGCTGGCGCTGTGCCACACCGTCATTCCCGAGCGCGTGGACGGGAAGGTCAACTACCACGCCGCCTCGCCAGGTAACAACCTGCAGCGCGACTGCCAAACGGCTTTTGATGGTTCTCCACAGGCACTCTAACATATTACACCGCCTCCTCTCGGTGTTTGCTCTGCTTGTCTTTAAGGCAGACAGGTGCGCAATGACGACACCTCCTCTCTGTATGCGCCGCCCCTCTGGCAGACGAACTGGCAATAGTACTGTACGCGATTATGTTGAGTTACGTTCAACGCCCCCTCCCTGTATATGTTGTTCCTCCGGCAGACTAAGAGCGAGGCCCCACTCGTGCATTGTGTTGCGTTGTTGCAAAGTAGCCGGGTCATTTTTAGATATGTCTCATTGTTGTTTTTTTTACATTTCATATTTGTCTCATTGTTGTTTTTTTTACACAACGCTATCTAGACCCATGGTAAGCTTTTATAGCTTGTGTTATGGAATCTAGAATGCGGCTTAACATGCTTATATACTTTTTTTTTTTTGTAAATACATACATATTATACATAGAAACACCCAGACCAATGCAAATAGCCATATTCATGCATACAAATATTTACACTGAGCGGGGATCGTACCCACGCCTCCTGTGTAGCAGACGCGTTCACTACCGCCACGGCACAGAGGCTGTCAAATTTTATTGAATTACAAGTTTCTAAAAATGACCCTAATCCGTTGCGACGAAGAAACGCTACGCACAAGTGGGGTCTCACCTCCTCTCTGCGCTTGCAGACGAGCGCGCGCTGGTGCTGGGCGCGGCGGCGTTCGGGTTCGTGTTCCACACGCGCACGCCGGCCGCCGTGGCGCTGGCGGCGGGCGCGGAGCTGCAGCAGTACGCCGTGCTGCACGTCATCGACTTTACCTCCGCGCGCAAGCGCATGTCCGTCATCGTGCGCACGCCCTCCGGTCAGTGCCCTAGTCACGTCACACGTCACCGTTCGGGTTCGTGTTCCACACGCGCACGCCGGCCGCCGTGGCGCTGGCGGCGGGCGCGGAGCTGCAGCAGTACGCCGTGCTGCACGTCATCGACTTCACCTCCGCGCGCAAGCGCATGTCCGTCATCGTGCGCACGCCCTCCGGTCAGTGCCCTAGTCACGTCACACGTCACCGTTCGGGTTCGTGTTCCACACGCGCACGCCGGCCGCCGTGGCGCTGGCGGCGGGCGCGGAGCTGCAGCAGTACGCCGTGCTGCACGTCATCGACTTCACCTCCGCGCGCAAGCGCATGTCCGTCATCGTGCGCACGCCCTCCGGTCAGTGCCCTAGTCACGTCACACGTCACCGTTCGGGTTCGTGTTCCACACGCGCACGCCGGCCGCCGTGGCGCTGGCGGCGGGCGCGGAGCTGCAGCAGTACGCCGTGCTGCACGTCATCGACTTCACCTCCGCGCGCAAGCGCATGTCCGTCATCGTGCGCACGCCCTCCGGTCAGTGACGTCACGGCCTTGTTACATCACCCAACCGCCCCTTCATACGGTCACGAGATCCCGTGGTTAAACATGACAGATACATTAACCGTCGTTCCCAATACCATACTGACAGTTAAAGATGGATCGCATCTACGGCAAAGTGCTCGGCTGTTTTAACTCTAGTATAACGCGTGAAGTCTTTAGACACATGTTCTGTCACACACACATACGGTATTCCCTCAAGATAGACTGTTAGCGTAAACGGCGCTAATGATACTAAAGTAAAGCCAACGAGACGAGAGAAAAAAGGTAAGCACAGCGACCATTACTGAGTTACGTTGCGATAACTAGCGATTGTTTTCTCTGTGCTTGTCGCACATGTCATACGTACGTGACAATGGCCGAGCGACAGCTGTAGTTGCGTGTTTCGTAGTACAGGTAAGCTGTCAGCACAGCGGTTCTAAACTGTCAGAACCGCCATCTTATGAGCAAACTTATTCCTGTCTGGAATGCGCTTGAAGTAATAGTAATAATTTTCAAAGAGAAATGTTTGTAACCGCTGAGACTTTGTTTACCTTTTTTCTCTCGCTTCGTTAGCTTTACTTTAGTCTAGTGTTATCACGGGCCTGTCACCATATTTTTATAAGATGTTGGTTAGGTCATTTATAATAATGATTTAAAATCGTTTTATCACTATTGCAGTGTCGTAGCAACAGCGGAGTAGACTGCGAATTTTAACATGAATGTATGGGCTAACAAAATTGGACAAAAGGGAAGACCGACAGAAATCACTTCTTTATTACCTTCTTCTTCTTCTTCTTCGTGTCAGTGGCAACAATTTAAATATTTAGATACGCCCAGCCCAAAACTCAGCGACTTTGACCGCATCTTCCGTAGCTTCATTCAGGTCGGAAATCGTGCAGGTGTAGGGGCACAGTGGGCACGACAAGAGGTGGTCCATCGATTGTAGAGGTGCACCACAGTCGCAGCCACCACCCCCCGCGTCCAGGTAACCCCACTTTACCCGGTTCGCCCTACAGCAGCCGACCTGATATCCAGGTGGCCCATTTTGTTTCATGCCCGGGTGGTAGCTTTATTACCAAAGAAGTAGACTGAAGCGCTTATTACGCCCACTTTCCGTCTGTCACTTCGTTAACCTCAAATAGCACTGCGCGAGCTTATATCCATTTCCGGGGGCTGAGTATATTCGCCGGATTCTCGTCCGTTATTTAACGGGTGTACCACTTGCAATAAAAGTAATGAGGTGAGAGACTGTCTAATGACTAAAATGGTGTGTGGTGCAGGTCAGATCAAGCTGTACTGCAAGGGCGCGGACTCGGTGATCTTCCCGCGGCTGGCGGGCGGCGGCGCGCACGCGCGCTACGCGGACGCCACGCTCACGCACCTGGAGCACTTCGCGTCCGACGGCCTGCGCACGCTCGTGTTCGCCGTGGCCGACATCCCCGACGACGTGTACAACGTGCGTGCTCGCGACACACACACACACACACAACCGTACCTAGCCACACCGCACCTACGTCACACCTTATAGCGCTACGCGGACGCCACGCTCACGCACCTGGAGCACTTCGCGTCCGACGGCCTGCGCACGCTCGTGTTCGCCGTGGCCGACATCCCCGACGACGTGTACAACGTGCGTGCTCGCGACACACACACACACACACAACCGTACCTAGCCACACCGCACCTACGTCACACCTTATAGCGCTACGCGGACGCCACGCTCACGCACCTGGAGCACTTCGCGTCCGACGGCCTGCGCACGCTCGTGTTCGCCGTGGCCGACATCCCCGACGACGTGTACAACGTGCGTGCTCGCGACACACACACACACACACAACCGTACCTAGCCACACCGCACCTACGTCACACCTTATAGCGCTACGCGGACGCCACGCTCACGCACCTGGAGCACTTCGCGTCCGACGGCCTGCGCACGCTCGTGTTCGCCGTGGCCGACATCCCCGACGACGTGTACAACGTGCGTGCTCGCGACACACACACACACACACAACCGTACCTAGCCACACCGCACCTACGTCACACCTTATAGCGCTACGCGGACGCCACGCTCACGCACCTGGAGCACTTCGCGTCCGACGGCCTGCGCACGCTCGTGTTCGCCGTGGCCGACATCCCCGACGACGTGTACAACGTGCGTGCTCGCGACACACACACACACACACAACCGTACCTAGCCACACCGCACCTACGTCACACCTTATAGCGCTACGCGGACGCCACGCTCACGCACCTGGAGCACTTCGCGTCCGACGGCCTGCGCACGCTCGTGTTCGCCGTGGCCGACATCCCCGACGACGTGTACAACGTGCGTGCTCGCGACACACACACACACACACAACCGTACCTAGCCACACCGCACCTACGTCACACCTTATAGCGCTACGCGGACGCCACGCTCACGCACCTGGAGCACTTCGCGTCCGACGGCCTGCGCACGCTCGTGTTCGCCGTGGCCGACATCCCCGACGACGTGTACAACGTGCGTGCTCGCGACACACACACACACACACAACCGTACCTAGCCACACCGCACCTACGTCACACCTTATAGCGCTACGCGGACGCCACGCTCACGCACCTGGAGCACTTCGCGTCCGACGGCCTGCGCACGCTCGTGTTCGCCGTGGCCGACATCCCCGACGACGTGTACAACGTGCGTGCTCGCGACACACACACACACACACAACCGTACCTAGCCACACCGCACCTACGTCACACCTTATAGCGCTACGCGGACGCCACGCTCACGCACCTGGAGCACTTCGCGTCCGACGGCCTGCGCACGCTCGTGTTCGCCGTGGCCGACATCCCCGACGACGTGTACAACGTGCGTGCTCGCGACACACACACACACACACAACCGTACCTAGCCACACCGCACCTACGTCACACCTTATAGCGCTACGCGGACGCCACGCTCACGCACCTGGAGCACTTCGCGTCCGACGGCCTGCGCACGCTCGTGTTCGCCGTGGCCGACATCCCCGACGACGTGTACAACGTGCGTGCTCGCGACACACACACACACACACAACCGTACCTAGCCACACCGCACCTACGTCACACCTTATAGCGCTACGCGGACGCCACGCTCACGCACCTGGAGCACTTCGCGTCCGACGGCCTGCGCACGCTCGTGTTCGCCGTGGCCGACATCCCCGACGACGTGTACAACGTGCGTGCTCGCGACACACACACACACACACAACCGTACCTAGCCACACCGCACCTACGTCACACCTTATAGCGCTACGCGGACGCCACGCTCACGCACCTGGAGCACTTCGCGTCCGACGGCCTGCGCACGCTCGTGTTCGCCGTGGCCGACATCCCCGACGACGTGTACAACGTGCGTGCTCGCGACACACACACACACACACAACCGTACCTAGCCACACCGCACCTACGTCACACCTTATAGCGCTACGCGGACGCCACGCTCACGCACCTGGAGCACTTCGCGTCCGACGGCCTGCGCACGCTCGTGTTCGCCGTGGCCGACATCCCCGACGACGTGTACAACGTGCGTGCTCGCGACACACACACACACACACAACCGTACCTAGCCACACCGCACCTACGTCACACCTTATAGCGCTACGCGGACGCCACGCTCACGCACCTGGAGCACTTCGCGTCCGACGGCCTGCGCACGCTCGTGTTCGCCGTGGCCGACATCCCCGACGACGTGTACAACGTGCGTGCTCGCGACACACACACACACACACAACCGTACCTAGCCACACCGCACCTACGTCACACCTTATAGCGCTACGCGGACGCCACGCTCACGCACCTGGAGCACTTCGCGTCCGACGGCCTGCGCACGCTCGTGTTCGCCGTGGCCGACATCCCCGACGACGTGTACAACGTGCGTGCTCGCGACACACACACACACACACAACCGTACCTAGCCACACCGCACCTACGTCACACCTTATAGCGCTACGCGGACGCCACGCTCACGCACCTGGAGCACTTCGCGTCCGACGGCCTGCGCACGCTCGTGTTCGCCGTGGCCGACATCCCCGACGACGTGTACAACGTGCGTGCTCGCGACACACACACACACACACAACCGTACCTAGCCACACCGCACCTACGTCACACCTTATAGCGCTACGCGGACGCCACGCTCACGCACCTGGAGCACTTCGCGTCCGACGGCCTGCGCACGCTCGTGTTCGCCGTGGCCGACATCCCCGACGACGTGTACAACGTGCGTGCTCGCGACACACACACACACACACAACCGTACCTAGCCACACCGCACCTACGTCACACCTTATAGCGCTACGCGGACGCCACGCTCACGCACCTGGAGCACTTCGCGTCCGACGGCCTGCGCACGCTCGTGTTCGCCGTGGCCGACATCCCCGACGACGTGTACAACGTGCGTGCTCGCGACACACACACACACACACAACCGTACCTAGCCACACCGCACCTACGTCACACCTTATAGCGCTACGCGGACGCCACGCTCACGCACCTGGAGCACTTCGCGTCCGACGGCCTGCGCACGCTCGTGTTCGCCGTGGCCGACATCCCCGACGACGTGTACAACGTGCGTGCTCGCGACACACTCACGCAACCGTACCAAGCCACACCGTACCTACGCCACACCATACCAAGCCACATCGTACCTACGTCACACCGTACCTACGCACAACCGTACCAAGCCACACCGTACCTACGCCACACTGCACCTACGCCACACCGCACCTACTCCACATCGTACCTACACTACACCGTACCTTTGCCAGGTACGGTGTGGCGTAGATACCATACCATTTCCATACCATACCTGCTCCATACTAAATCCGCATCTTACCATACCTATATCACACATTACTTACATCATACCATACTTACATCCACTATGATTACGCTTCACTATACTTACGCCATACCATCGTTAACATGTTATCGAAATTTATAAAGATATTTAGTCTAATCCTTTAATTCCAAACTTTATTACAGATAAACAAAGCCATAGAATAAATGAAATAAAAATTAAAAGTACAAAACCCATTCAAATTGTAGTTGAATATTTTTTTTTTTGGAAAATGTAGTGATAGTGTACAAATTTCTTAGGTACTGAATAGCATCTCTAATTTACAGGACTGGTCAAACACATACCACAAGGCGAGCATAGCGATACAAGACCGAGAGCAGAAGATCGAAGAGGCTGCGTTACTTATCGAGAATAATTTAAGACTGCTCGGCGCCACGGCCATTGAGGACAAACTTCAGGTAAGTACTAAAGACATCTAACCCCAAGTTTCCGCCCCCTCTCCTTCCGGGTTTCCTACATTCGAAGGTGTCATCTCGAAGCCGGTGATGGCCCTAGGTCAGCGGGGGTGGTCTGGGATGATCTCCTGTCTCAAATCCCGGCATTTAAAGCGGGGAGACGATCGGTGGCCGGGTAACCGAGGGGATTACCGCACGAAAAAAAGTACTTTGGAAACCTGGGGATGCATAGTCAACTTAACAAAATGTCATATTGTATTTATATAGCCATTTGATTCCCGAGGCTTATTTATTATGAAAAATTCGAGTAAATCTAGTGAGGGCATAATGAAGGAGTGTGTATGCGTGTGCGCAGGACGGCGTGCCGGAGACGATCGCGGCGCTGCTGAAGGCGAACATCCACGTGTGGGTGCTCACGGGCGACAAGCAGGAGACCGCCATCAACATCGCGCACTCGGCGCGCCTCATCCACCAGGGCATGCCGCTCGTCATCCTCAACGAGGACAGCCTCGACGTCAGTATACCCCCTAAACTCAAAAGGGAGAAGCAAGGAAGGCGGCCTCCTTGCTTCTCCCTTTTGAGTTTAGCACGTCGAAAAGAACTAGAGACAGTCTGAAGATCGGCTTGCTTCGATTTTGTATAGTGTCCTTTCTGTAACATCCTTTGGGAAGATTCTTAATCTTTTTTTTGTTTTTTTCTCTGCATCTGCGTTACTTGTGTGGAATGTTAAGGACATACGGCTCGAAAGACCAAGATGTACGGCTTCATCGTACAGTATAATTGTGTAGTTTTGAATTTATCATGATTAAACATATAATTAAAAGCAATCTTCTTTTTGCGAACGTTATTTTTTAATTTGTGAATGATCAGCAATTTTTTTGTGACTGTCCTTTCTTTTTCAAATCGTTTCATTCTAATATGACCTTACTATCTATCAGCAATAAGGTGTTAAATGCCTCAATCCTTCCCACAGGGTACACGCGAGGCGATATCGCGCCACGCGTCGGAATTCGGCGAGAACTTGCGCAAGAAGAACGAAGTAGCACTTATCGTCGACGGCAAAACGCTCACGTACGCCATGGGCTGCGACCTGAAGAAGGACTTCTTGGATCTGTGTATATCGTGCAAGGTGGTGGTGTGCTGCCGCGTGTCGCCCATACAGAAAGCCGAGGTCAGTTCAAACTAAACACTGTGATTAAGTCTTACTGAGGTTGTTTTTTGTTGTATTTTTCTCACTTAATCCCAAAATTAATGGATTTACAACGAGAAAATTTTCAAAGACGGAGAGGAGGTGGCCTAAGCAACTGGTGCCAGGGCTTAGTCTGACGCTATCGCGATAAGCGTGGCTTGAGTCCGTATACTCACGGCATTCGTCCTGCACACAGCTGTGGTTAACATCGCTAAAACAGCGCCATGTAGAAATTATTTATTTATGCATTGAAGTGTCTCTACAACATATAATTTTATGCGATGCTAGATAGCGCTAATTTGTATCGGAGTACTTCGCCGTTACTTTTAGTTAAGTCTATTTAATAATCTATATTATTTATCACCTTCACCCCCGTAAAGTGTTACGCCTTCTTTCATATACAAATGTGATATACACCACAACACCTCCTCTCTGTGTTTGCTCCGTGGATTGTTACGATCTTACTTGTGTATAATATCTTCATACACATCTTTCAATGACAGTTGTTGTATGTGTATGATGTGTGTGTGTGTCAGGTGGTAGATATGGTGTCGGCAGCGACGTCGGCCGTGACGCTGGCCATCGGCGACGGCGCCAACGACGTGGCCATGATCCAGCGCGCCTCCGTGGGCGTGGGCATCTCCGGCGTGGAGGGGCTGCAGGCCGTGTGCGCCTCCGACTACAGCATCGCACAGGTACACCCTCCACTGCCCCCACTCCTCCCACTCACCCTTCCCTGCGAACTTTTTTTTTAAGTATATTACAACCGAAGTTACTAATATTCCCTCTAACCCCTCCAACTAAGCTAAATTGCTTGTGCTAGGAGTGGGTTCACGTCGGTAGTGTAATGGTCAAGATCGAACCCGGGACCTCTCGATCGTAAGGCCGACTCCTTAACCACTAAGCTACCGACGACCTCATCCATCAGTTACAGGTAGGCAGGCGTAGGGTTGGCTTGAGCTCCGACTATCTTAGTAGGATTCCCCAAACCACATCTGTTGGCAAGAAATGGTATCACCGTTCATTAATTTCTGCCTCCATTGCAAGTTTAGTAAAATTATTCTCTATGTGAAGAAAAAACTTGACATTCGACTAGCAAATTCACGAAGTGAGTAGAAGTTTATCCCCACCCACATTTCGCCAAGTATGACTTCCGGTCCCAAGTAATAGGGGTGAGCCTATTGCTATCAGGTATCAAGCGAACATTTCTTAGTGGTTTTTTCACATTCCATTTTGCTCCACCAGTGGGGACGCTTGGTGGGGCAAAGTGCAAGTACCCAAAATAATAGAAAGTGGGCTGGACTTGTAACCTCTCTTCATCACAACCACACCTCCTCTCTGCATATGCTCAGTGGATTCCAAAGATGTCGCTATTTATGTATAAGCTCTTCATACACTTATTTTTAATAATAATTTTATATAATGTGTATGTTTGTGTGTGCAGTTCCGTTTCCTACTGCGCCTGCTGCTGGTCCACGGCGCGTGGAACTACTCCCGCATCAGCAAGCTGATCCTGTACTCGTTCTACAAGAACATCTGCTTATACGTCATTGAGTTGTGGTTCGCGATATATTCCGCTTGGTGAGTTGTGTTTACGTACTAAATCTAGGTCTTTTGAACTAAATCTAAAATCTCTTTTATTCAATATTTTTGTTATAATAAGTTCGCTCAATTACCAAAAGAAATCGAATACTTACTTACATAATTGTATCTCATTTATTAATTCTTGGCCTAAATACTAGTAGATATTTAAATGAACAAGGCCTTGAAAAATATATCCTCATCGATTTGTTTTTTCCTGAACCGGTGATTAATAAAAATCTGGAAAATATGAAATAATCGTTATGTGATATCTGTCAATGAAAAATTTGATTATTACAGATCATTTCGATCGCTGAAAAATATAGAACTTCATGGGCATCATCCACAGAGTAGAGAAATACATTTATCAAAGCGGGCCTTTTAGAGTGATGATTGTAGGTTTTATATAGCGTTCTTTCTATCACTTAACACATCTCTACTGCTTGATGTCTATTTAGAGTAGTTAAAACCGAATATAATTTTTAATATCTTATAAACACAAACGGTTTCAACTGCTCTATAAAGATATTAAAATTACAATGCGATAGACTTCTACGGCACTGAAGCAAGCAGATCTCAGCTGAATTTTCTCTATTTATTCCCGAGGTATCAAATCAAAAGTAAGCCACTGTAAAATTGATTAAATAACATTGATCGGTATTCAGTATCGACTCGTAAAATGATTTTTTATTCAACGCCTTAACGATTATCGAAGAACATAGCTCTGAATGTAGCCGAAAGTGACAAAAACAGCATTTTCTCATGCCGATTTTCTTGTGTTTTAGTTTTTAAATTCGTTCAATTGGGTATTATCCTATAATTAAAATAAATTATCTTACCGAGCTTATTAAGAATGATAAAAGACCCGTAAAATTGCGTCGGTTCTTATTATATAATTTTTATTTATTTTTAATCATCCACCCAACCTATAATAGTAACTGATCTGACTATTAAATTTTATGGCGTCATTAAATCTTTTTCATACAAGTTACCTTTTAACTTATCGTTTTGACGTTTAGTAAAAAGTAGCTAATTTGATTAGTCAGTAGAATACATAATTGTTCCATAATACATGGTTTTTATGACAATTCGGGACTTAACGCGATAACAAATTTTCGTTGACGAGAGGAAAGACGAAAAAATTTTTCGGGTGCAGCATCGCGTACACCGATCAGCGATAGCTTAAAAATGTTCCATAACATCCAATCAACGACAAAAGTAGTTCTGATTTGTCAAGTATCTTTTTGATATTGTCGGAGGTTTACCAAATTAATCGCAATAGATGCCATTACGAACTGGTTTTACTTCAATGAGCGTTCTTTGTTAATAAAATCATTTGTTCCCAGGTCAGGTCAGATCCTCTTCGAGCGCTGGACGATAGGTTTCTACAACGTGTTCTTCACAGCCTTACCTCCCTTCGCCATCGGACTGTTCGACAAACTGTGTTCACCTGAAATAATGCTAAGGGTATGTTGATCATTGTTTTATTTTATAGATGATAGTTTTAAATGGTCCCATAGATAGCCCAGGGTTTGCCTGAGTGCGAGGGAAATGTCTTATTGCGCCACTTTGAACATGGAGCAAACGCAGAGAGGAGGATGCCTAAGTAATTATGCACTATGGCTCTTGGACCTAACCTGACATTATCAGAGTCGGTGCGACCTTATGTTCCACTGCTGCACTCGGTGCTGCTGTTCTGTGTGTATGTGCCAGTACTGACCCTGTCCCCTGCAGCACCCGGTGCTGTACATCCCGTCGCAGCAGGGCCTGCTGTTCAACGTGCGCGTGTTCTGGGTGTGGGCGGTGAACGCGCTGCTGCACTCGGTGCTGCTGTTCTGTGTGTATGTGCCAGTACTGACCCTGTCCCCTGCAGCACCCGGTGCTGTACATCCCGTCGCAGCAGGGCCTGCTGTTCAACGTGCGCGTGTTCTGGGTGTGGGCGGTGAACGCGCTGCTGCACTCGGTGCTGCTGTTCTGTGTGTATGTGCCAGTACTGACCCTGTCCCCTGCAGCACCCGGTGCTGTACATCCCGTCGCAGCAGGGCCTGCTGTTCAACGTGCGCGTGTTCTGGGTGTGGGCGGTGAACGCGCTGCTGCACTCGGTGCTGCTGTTCTGTGTGTATGTGCCAGTACTGACCCTGTCCCCTGCAGCACCCGGTGCTGTACATCCCGTCGCAGCAGGGCCTGCTGTTCAACGTGCGCGTGTTCTGGGTGTGGGCGGTGAACGCGCTGCTGCACTCGGTGCTGCTGTTCTGTGTGTATGTGCCAGTACTGACCCTGTCCCCTGCAGCACCCGGTGCTGTACATCCCGTCGCAGCAGGGCCTGCTGTTCAACGTGCGCGTGTTCTGGGTGTGGGCGGTGAACGCGCTGCTGCACTCGGTGCTGCTGTTCTGTGTGTATGTGCCAGTACTGACCCTGTCCCCTGCAGCACCCGGTGCTGTACATCCCGTCGCAGCAGGGCCTGCTGTTCAACGTGCGCGTGTTCTGGGTGTGGGCGGTGAACGCGCTGCTGCACTCGGTGCTGCTGTTCTGTGTGTATGTGCCAGTACTGACCCTGTCCCCTGCAGCACCCGGTGCTGTACATCCCGTCGCAGCAGGGCCTGCTGTTCAACGTGCGCGTGTTCTGGGTGTGGGCGGTGAACGCGCTGCTGCACTCGGTGCTGCTGTTCTGTGTGTATGTGCCAGTACTGACCCTGTCCCCTGCAGCACCCGGTGCTGTACATCCCGTCGCAGCAGGGCCTGCTGTTCAACGTGCGCGTGTTCTGGGTGTGGGCGGTGAACGCGCTGCTGCACTCGGTGCTGCTGTTCTGTGTGTATGTGCCAGTACTGACCCTGTCCCCTGCAGCACCCGGTGCTGTACATCCCGTCGCAGCAGGGCCTGCTGTTCAACGTGCGCGTGTTCTGGGTGTGGGCGGTGAACGCGCTGCTGCACTCGGTGCTGCTGTTCTGTGTGTATGTGCCAGTACTGACCCTGTCCCCTGCAGCACCCGGTGCTGTACATCCCGTCGCAGCAGGGCCTGCTGTTCAACGTGCGCGTGTTCTGGGTGTGGGCGGTGAACGCGCTGCTGCACTCGGTGCTGCTGTTCTGTGTGTATGTGCCAGTACTGACCCTGTCCCCTGCAGCACCCGGTGCTGTACATCCCGTCGCAGCAGGGCCTGCTGTTCAACGTGCGCGTGTTCTGGGTGTGGGCGGTGAACGCGCTGCTGCACTCGGTGCTGCTGTTCTGTGTGTATGTGCCAGTACTGACCCTGTCCCCTGCAGCACCCGGTGCTGTACATCCCGTCGCAGCAGGGCCTGCTGTTCAACGTGCGCGTGTTCTGGGTGTGGGCGGTGAACGCGCTGCTGCACTCGGTGCTGCTGTTCTGGCTGCCGATGCTGATGGCCAGCCACCACGTGCTGTGGCCCGAGGGCAAGGACGGCGGGTACCTCGTCATGGGCAACTTCGTCTACACTGTGAGTATTATTCACTTCATCTGTAATTAAATAGCTATATTGTGTGCTTATACGTGTGCGTGCATATAGTGTATGCGTAAGTGCGTATACGTGTGCGTAAGTGCGTATACGAGTGCGTTTGTGCGTGCATATAATGTGTGTGTGTAAGTACGTATACGTGTGCGTTTGTGCGTGCAAATAAATTTCTTAAAGGGTTGGATCGTAAATTATTCAAATTGCAGTTTATACCTATGATTTCCGGTGGAATAGAATAGAACAGCCCATCTCTTCCCGCGTGTGTCGTAGAAGGCGACTAAGGGATAGGGCTGGTCTCCATCCGACAGTAAACATACAGCCCAAGATAAAGGGCCCGCAAGGCGGCAATAAGATCGCAGTTGATGAAACGTGGGATTTAATATACCTCTGCCAACCCCTTCGGGTCTTTCCAGACGTAATTATATGTATGTATGTAATAAATTTAAAATGACTTCACGTGGCGAGGTCTTCAGCTGGCATAGCGTCTGTTTTTCTTTTATTTTGTCATTAGATAAGATAAATTCTACAGTCGTTGTAAGTGTTTGCAATTTATTTGTACCTCTTGATGGTTACTGTGTTAACTGTCACTGAAGTCAGCTGTGTTTTGTGGATTTTTATATCTTAGTCTTAGTATTCTGATGTCTGTTTCTATACCTTTTGAATAAATAAATAAATAGCGGGTGTAAGGGAAACGCTCCCGAAGCCCAAGACCCCTAGTAGGTCCAAACTCCAGGTACATAACACATTGGCATAAAAATACAATCGATTTGGACAAAAAAATATATTTTTGTTTTTTTATTTTGCATTATTTACTCTCCATCGTGGCAGTAAAGCTAAATGAAACGGTAATTTTATTTCATAAAAAACACCACTACAAAAAAGCACGCACTTGGCGCTAGTTGCTTTTTTTTTGTAGTGATGTTCTTTTTATGAAATTACCGTTTCATTTAGCTTTACTAACACGATGGAGAGTAAATAAGGCAAAATAAAAAAATAAAGAAAATTTTTTTTTCTTATCTATTTTATTTTTATGCCAATGTGTTATGTACCTGGAGTACTACTAGGGGTTTTCGGCTTCGGGAGCGTTCCCCTTACACCCTTATCACAAACTATACAATAATATTTAACAGTTAATGTTGTATAGTGTACGATGTATGTTGTGCCGCAGTACGTGGTGCTGACGGTGTGCCTGAAGGCGGGGCTGGCCACGCACTCGTGGACGTGGGTGACGCACGTGGCCATCTGGGGCTCCGTCGCGCTGTGGTTCGTCTTCATACTCGTGTACAGGTGAGCAACCACCCCCCACCCCACCGATATAACCTCACTACTTCTGGACCCTAATTCTGTTGTTACACTACTGACACTGCAAAAAATTACATTAAATTTTAGACTTTATTGTTGTAGACTTAAAGTCCAAATGAAATAGAGTTAATTACATTTTCTCATTCACTATACAAGATGCCATTTAAATTGAGACTTTGTTCCTTATTAGGTGTTAAGTATTGCGGAGTAATAAAAGAGATGTAATGATGCGTCCATTTAATGTCAATGTCACGACAATACTAGTTTACATATTGTTTACAATTAGATTATATATAGGTACACGGTACATAGGTTGGCACAACTGTAACAGAAGTCTAAAATTAAATTCCTTTGATGCACTGTCTGTTGAATGTGTTTAACAATTAGCTGAATTTTAGGGTTTAGAACACCCATGGTTTAAACAGTAGTCAGCGTCAGCAATGTCTTGACGACGAAGTCTTAAAATGATCTTAAAACTCTCGTATTAAGAGCAAATCAAACTGTTTTATTGATTTAAATGGTATTATTATCCGAACTAAAAGTATACCAAATATCAGAACCATCAGTCAACTGTAAGGGGATAAAAACAAGAAATTAAAAATCATTTTGAGTATTTTTGTTCATCAATATCTTTCTGAAGCTGACAGTACATAATCAGCAAGTTTGCCGCCTTCAGGTTCAGAATGTCCAATTCTCAAAATGTCAAGCGGTTTCAAAATGTCCAATTCCCATATTCCAATATTTTAGAAGATTTTTTTATTCAGTAAGCACTCACAGGATAGCACTTAAAGGATATTTGGGCTATGTAGACACAAGCAAAAAAAAAACAATGTATCCGTGTCGGGGCGCAATGAAAACTTCTAAAATAATGGACATTTTGGAAATTGGATATTTCGAAACCGCTTGACATTATGAGAATTGGATATTCTGAACCTGAACCGTTTGCCGGCCACTACACCTGTACCATGGTCCCGCAGTAACGTGTACCCGACCGTGCTGATCGGCGCGGTGATGCGCGGCATGGACCGCATGCTGTTCAGCTCGCTGGTGTTCTGGCTCGGCCTGGTGCTCATACCCGTCGCCACGCTCATCCCTGACGTCATCATCACCGTGTAAGTACCCCCTACTACCTGCTTCTAGAACACTTACGGAATATAGGAGCAGGCAAAGTGAAAATTTTCGTGTTTTATGAAAGTTCGGGACTTCACGCGATACTTTTTGGAAAATTTACTTTTGCCGACGTTTCGGGTACGTTACAGCACCCGTGGTCACGACTTGACTGGCCTGCGAGCGTCGCGCGGTGTGCAGGAAAAAAAAAATTGTGCGTCTACCCTCCATTACTTTCACATTGAATGTAAGGATGGCAACACACCACTCACTATATCAGTTTTAGACGGCATCGGCACTGTGTTCTTGGGTTTCACTATTTTGATCACTGGATTCCAGGTCCCGGATAGTTTGAATCCATCTTCCCTGTTGAAATTTTTTTTTTTTTTAATTTCAATACCTTCACGCACAATCCGTGAATAGTAGTGGCGACCAGTTAAATCCACTGATTGGTAGTTTTCAAAAGAAAAGCCAGTGGAAAATTCTCATTTCGATCCAGTTTGCTATGTATCAGGGGATCTTTGGGAAGTCAGCAGGATACGGGTTATAGGAACTGGGAGCGACTAGGAATAAGTCATCATCGATATTAGTTACTGTTTAACGTGTTCCAAGTTACAAAATTTAAGTTTCATAGTTAAATCCACCCCTCTAGATAAGTGGCATTTCGTTTCCCCAGCGTGTTGTAGAATAGAATAATAGTAAATAAATAAATAAATATTCCACAACATTCCACACAACGCTATCTAGACCCATGGTAAGCATAGTTTAACTAGCTTCTGTTATGGACTCTAGTATGCGGATAAACATATTTAAATACTTTTTTTTTGTAAATACATACATATTATACATAGACACACCCAGACAAATGCAAATACCCATATTCATGCATACAAATATTTGCGGGGATATAAGCAGGGATCAAACCCGCGCCTCGTGCGTAGCAGTAATTGTACCGCCTTTTAAATCGTACCACCTTTAGATTTCTCATTAAATGACACTTTTTATACACTGGTGACACCAAACTATGCTTTAGTGTCGCCTTCAACACACTACCATTTTAAGTTAACATCAAACATGTTACAGAAAAAAGTGTCATTTAATTAAAGAGGCGGTACAATTTACACGTCTCTCCCATACGTTAACGACTGTCATACGTCAAATCCCACACATTCGTCATTCTATTCTACAATATGTAACTGGCCACTTGTCTAGGGGGTGCAGATCGACGTATTTTCAGGGTTTCAGCTATCCTAACCCAATGGGGGTTCCCATTGGGTTAGGATCACCCTTTGTAAGAGTAACCTGGCTAGGATAGGGTAACCCTCATCGAAATACGTTAGGATAGAACGGCCATGAGCAATGTCCACCTGCTTGTCACGCGTGCCGACTTTTCACCGTAACCGACGTTCCTAATAACATATAGGGTGTCTCAGCAAGAGTGCACTTTTTAAAATTGGAATATTTTTTTTTTTCATGCAAGTGGCAACTCTAAAATTTTGCAGTTGTCACCTCAGTTTATGCCGATTATTAAAAATGAAGCGGTTTTCGAAAGAACAACCCGTTACAATTCTAAAAACTCATTACAAAACAATCGATTTATTGCAGCAACGATTTCCAGAACACATTATCTCACGAAATTCTGATGTCAACTGGCCACCAAGATCGTGCGATTTAACATCGTGCAATTTTTTTCTTTGGGGTTTTGTGAAATCACCGGTTTGTGCGAATAAACCCAAAACAATTCCTGAAAATTCAACGAAAATCCAACGCGTCATCAGTGAGATACAGCCACACCTCTGTGCAAAATTCATAGAAAATTTCATGAAAATGCCGGATATTTATTCCATACTTAATCGGAACATGTCTTCTTTAACATACAATAAAAATATCACAACTCTGTCATAAAATACTTGCTTTTATTTTAAAATTATAAAGTGCACTCTTATTGAGACACCCTATACATGCAGTTATAGGTAGATCGCATCTACGGATAAAGTGCTCGGCTGTTTAAATTGGGTATTATCCTATAGTTAAAATAAGTTATCTAACTGAGCGTATTAAATTAAGAATGGTGAAGAGTGGTAAAAATTCCGTCGGTTCTTATTTTATAGTTTTTATTTATTTTTAATCATCCACCCACCTGTAATAGTAACTGATTTGACTATTTAATTTTATGACGTCACTAAATCTTTTTTATACAAGTTACCTTTTAACTTATCGTTTTGACGTTAAGTAAAAAGTAACTGACTAGTCAGTAGAATACCCAGTTCAAAACATAGTAACTCCTTTTGAATGAATTTTTACAGCATTAAGTATGCTAACATACAAATGGAATACATAGGTTCGAGTCCCGCCCGAGAAGATTATTTTTCCCTATGTATTCGAAAGTAACTCATTCCAACCAAAATGTTCAGGTGAGCCAAATTTCCGATGTTTTCGATTGAATAGTTAGCAGACTTAATGCTAAAATAAATTAAATCTCGTTAGATTTAATTTATTTTTAATTAGCTTGTATAACTCGCAATCGTTTAAATGTATAGTTACATTAAAATCGTGTGTACTTTTTTTTGTGAATTTATCCAGTTAAGACTGTAAAAACAATATTAAAACATAGTAAGTCTGCTTACTAGGTAATCGATTGGATTTTCTGTGGTAAACGTAAAGAGAGATAGTATTGACTTTCCGTTAATCTCTGAGTGTTTAACGGATGTACCCAGTATCGAGGTTTTCTCTTGTCTAGAGCCAGAAAAAGTAATCAATTCATCACAATGGTCCGAAATACGAGTACCTATAAATATGCTTCACAGAAGCGGCTCAATTTAAACTGACCGTTTAAATTCCTAATACAGTCAATAATTAATTAGCCTATCGCATTTGGGATGTTGGGAGGCTTTAGCCTACTGTTTCCACGCTGCGTTGGCCAGACGGGTTGGAACATTGATTTATTTTGAGGATTCTTTCTCTCGCAGTGATGTCGTCTACGTATTTTTCCGTTACTGATCTCTTTAGACACCCCTCGGATGAGATGTGGTGGTGATACTTGTATTATTTTCTCGTCACCACGCGGATAATATAACAAAAACGAATACATGCGCGGAATTTCAAATCTGAGTTCCTTATCAGGAAACCAAATCGGGAACCCGAGCGTATGCGCTTGGCCTAAAATGTATTCTCTTACGGTAGGATTTGCCCAAACGATTAGATAGGGAGTTCCTCCTGGTGGCCAAGGAGTTTCTATTTTTTTTTATGGTTTCTTGCTATACATTTAGCCACTATCAAGTTTAATCTTATTTTGTATTATATTACTTATAATAGTTAAAATGATTGTTGGTGATGACAATAATGAGTTAATGATGTTGATGACGAAGAATGAGATGATTGCTGCCTCAGTAAAGTTGTGGGTGGGGACTTTACTAAAAGCTCCCTGAGTAGATTTGGATTGAACACGTATAGTCACAATTCACTGTAATATGCCACTTTCCCACACGTGTGTCTAAGACGTTATGGCTAAAAATCTACCATATTTATACATAAAAACTCGAATTCACACCAATTTCGGAAAATAAAATAATACCGCGATGCGTCCTCTACGCTTTCCCGCCAAAAACTCAGTTACTATGTTTTGAGTTGAAACATCCGATACGTCAAACTTGACTGTTTATCCATCGGTTCGATCTATCTTTAACGGTAATTATGTTATAAGGAACGACCGTTAATATATAATTACTAGAGATAAGAAATACCTATATTTTCCAAATTTACTTCTCCACTTTTATTCTAGAGTTGGAAATAGCACTAAATAACATATTCACGGTATTTTTAACGATGTTATTACAAGCTAGTCTTAAAACTATTGAGTAAGCGTTCGAAAGTTCCTGTCTCATAGAACGTCTAAAAAGTTGGCACGCGTTTTTCACTTACATGGCGGTTCTTTCCTAATAATATTTATGTGGTAACCTTGCTAACGTGGTGGGTGACAAAGGCTGGTGCGGACCCAGGGCCAGTACACGCACCCGCCGCGTGCGCTGGGCCTGAGCATACGGCTGCCGGCGCTGTGGGTGGCGCCGAGCCAGCCGCAGTGGTTCCAAAAGGCCCAGGCGGCACTGGGCGGACCCACCACCACCTCCTCCCGTGCCGTATCTACCGTATACCAACCATTCTTGTACTGTTCCGCAGTTCTGTTGTATTAGCTAAAGGGATGTTTGTATAATACGTCACACGTTTTCTACCTTTTTAAGTTAGTTTGAGAGGCAAAATAATACAAGTATCGCTTACCCTTCTCATCCCCATGTCGTTGATAGGCGACTAACGGAAAAATACCGCAGACTATATCACTGCGAGAGAACTGCGAAAACTCGAAATAAAAATTTTAGCAACCTGTCTGACCAGCGCGACAGAAGGCTAAAACCTCCCAACATTGGGAGAGATTTATGTTCAGTAATGGACTAAGTAACTGATAAAATTCGAAATTTTTTGAAGAGCTCTGATTGTCTAAGTATTTTATACCTCCTCCCCCCCACTCTCGCCATAGGAACGTCCATCTCCCCCTATCATATTCTCGAGTGCAAACGTATTTTATGAACAGCCCTTAAACAATGTATTGTATTATCGTATTCTTAGTATAATACAGCTGCGTCAGTATACGTAGGCGTGTCTAATACACGCACACTTTCATTCGTATTTAGGAGTAGGTAATGTTGTAAATATTTTAGTCAGATACTTTTATAATAATATTTTGGTCTAACTACAATACTTATATAACGCCAAATAACAGTCCATTCACGGAAAATATCGAAGACCAACCAAACCCGTAGTTAGAATGGGAAAAGTGGACCCCAGACTCCGAGTTTTAAGCTTCGGATGAGACTGGGACTAATGCTAGGATGAAAAAGACTTTGATAATAATATCTTAGTAATTCAGTTTAGTAGCTTGTAATTTGTTAGTGTAAATGAAACAAATTAGATGTATCTTATTATGAATTTCTCAAATTAAAAGTTCGTTTAATCTCATTTAGACTTAAAGTAAACCTTTGTAGTGTGATTCTTACACGGAATTTTGCGCCGGTAGCCAAAAAGCAACTGGCCAACAAGCTTACGAAACACAACACTGACAGACGTAAAGTAACTCCGTGATCTTGTAGTTCGTCTCTGTAGGTAGACTGAATGTATTATAGTATGACCGTGATCTCTGCACCGGGCCCCCTCTACTCACGGTATAACGGGGGACGCGGTAGAGAAAGACATAGAAAGAGTGCGAGTGAGATACCGGTTTCTCGCTCGCTCTCAGGTAATGCTCTTTCTTTCTCTTTCTTTATCGTGTGCCTGCCTCGCCGCGAGTATATTGGAATCGGTACAGCGCTCGCAATCAGTCTATAGTAATACATCTTAACTAACAATTTAATAATTTATTTTAGTAAAATGCGAGGACGTCGACTCAGAAAAGGAACTGATTCTAAGAAACATGTCCGCCTTTAACAATTGGTAACAGGTTAGCTGTCTACAATAATACGCATTATAACAGTATTTTCTAGACCTATAACTACTAAATATTACTTAAACTATGAGTATGGTAACATAAAAATCCATATAGGTCTGATATGACTATTGGTAACCTTTATAATTGTTGACATCTGTATTTTACTTTTGACACGTGATACGTGTCAAAAGAGGAAATAAACAACAATTTATGAATATGAGGACAAGTGTTGCTTTTTGTGTACTGTTTTAATTTTAAGTTTATTTGGATTGAATTATGTAATTTTGCCGGATAACACGTACAAAGCTGAAGAACTGTCTACACCGTGCAAAGAATTCGGATTAGGCAAAATGATACCCCTTTTCTGCTGTCTCCATACATACTAGTCTGAGTTCCCTCCGAGAGTAGGAGCCATACATTCAAACTGATAGTAGTTCGACGTATATAACATAATAATATATTTTGTAAATATGCCAGCATTCACAACTCCGCGTTCAAGTCAATGACGGAAGCGGTGCGAGAGAGCGAGATAAAACAACGCGACCCCTCCGCACTGCTCACAAGCCAGCGGCATTCGTAAGTACTTACACAGTAGCGAACACCACCCAATATACCCTATACCACATACTTATACACACATTGGCTGTGTTGCCAACTTAATGCTAACAATTGCCAGTAACGAAAATTTACTGTCAGTTAAAAGTCAGCTAAAAAAACATTACAATAGATTTTCGTATTTCAAAAGGCCAAATTTAATTTTGGGAAGGACTGAGAACACACACAAATTTAAAAAATATGTATTAAAGCACAACATTGCTATTAAGTAGTATGCAGAAAAGGTATGGGAATTCATCTAGACTCAGCGCACAAGGGTGATTGAATTATTACGCCATAAGCACTGGTGATTGAGGTTCTATGGTGAATTACAACCTGTGTGTGCTCTCAAGAAGTGCTCTGAATAAGTTGGACAGTCAAACCTCTGTGTGACCAACAGCTTGGTTTGAAAATATAGAGTTTTATAATGTCTTTGATAATGACTTGTTATAACGCCCCTTCGTACTTGGAGAAGCCAGTCTGTCTGTTAATCATTTTTTAAGAATACAAATATAATATAAATATTAAAATAGTAGGTATTTGTTCGGCTGTTATGATTGCCAGAATTTTTTCTCTGTTCCTTTCTTTCGTACTTTTTTCGTTCAAGAAAGCACTGTGCCAGATAATATGGTTTTACGAAACTAAAGCAAACCGAAGCAAACCTGATCACACACGTTTCTTTTTTTTTAACACTTGATCCTCACTTAGGTATCGTAAAAGTGCCAAGTCATACACAGGAAACTGTCCAAATCAATAAGACTTGTCATATACAAAACCAAATCATTATCAAAGACACTTTAGTCTCAACCACCCAGGTGCGTTATTATCGATCGATAATATCGCACGCGCTATTGCAGTAAACAACTGTGTGTGTCATTGCTATCGCAACAGAGAGTTATTGTCACCGTATCCTAATACATAACGTACATTACGTACTAAAAACAGATATTGCAATTTGTCGATCGATGATAACGCGTGCGGTATTATCGATCGATACTAACGCGCCTGTGTAGTTGAGGCTTTTATACAAAAATAATTTAAACATTCGTAATTTATTCAGAGCAAGATAAAAATAGTAGAATATTTTGGTATGATGTTGTATGCTAAGATATAGTGAGCCGAAGGATAGTGTGTCTGACAGCCTGTGTGTTTGAATGCGTGTGTTGTGCATTATTTTGGAATGGACATACATAGATTGAGCATTGACCTACTAATATCTACCAGTTTTGCAGTTTGTATATGTGTATACATGTATATATTGATTGTTATAATATTGTGAGCATGTATGGAGTGTCCCGAATACAGATGTATTAAGTATATGCATTGTTCTTATAGTGAAAATTTAAAATTTGTTAACAATATTATTCTGGTATTGAAGCCAAGCTTAATTACAAAAAAAGAATATTTATTTTAAGGAGCTTTTATTGAGTGAAGTCTTACATATTTTTAATTTTCATGAGATTATACACGTATTACTCCCTATGAAAGTAATGTTATAATTTAGGTGACAGTTTAATTAAATCTAGATACTTCATAGATGCTCTTAGCATCGTCCAAATTTTCATTCTACGTCAATTATCGTCTTCTAGATGTTTTCACTCGACTAGAATACTTTTAGTCAAAATTTTTAACTTCCTAAAATTTCCAGTCAAAACAAAATATGTCAGGATTATTAACATGTATTTATTCCAGTCGAGAATTATATGTTATTTGTATATGTATATCCTTCATATTTTCATTATATATGCATCATGTTACTGTGTATAGTGTGTATTACATGTTGTCGGTCGATCACTACCTGTCCTGTAAATAGATAGTTACTCGTACCCTTAGCGTAGACTCTTCCACGTAGCAATATTAGTACTCGTACAATTTTGTAATATATTGGCAATTTTTTTTTCTAACGGTATAATTCGTAGCAAGCTTCAAAAAAGTAGTTTTTACTTTAAATATAAGGATGTTCCGCAACGTCTGGCGATCGGCCGGCAACACTAGACGATCACTAGTATAGAGCGCACGCAATGTTAGATATATTTCGTGTTTGATTCGCTTCGCATCGCCCCTCCCCGCACCCCACGTACGCTCGTGCCACGACCTCCCGCCTAGCGATGTTTAGGGACGCACTCCGACGCTCGGGGTTCTCGCGCGGACTATCGGGGTTCCCGCGCGAGCGCCCGGGGTTCTCGCGCGAGCGGCCGGGGTCCTCGCGCGAGCGTACGGGCGGCTCGTAACGTGTGTTGTGGCGGCAGCAAACCGCGCGGCGAGCCCGTGGGCCTGCGCTGGCGCCGCGCCGTCGTGGCGCCGCAGGAGCGCCGGCCGCCCGCCCCCACCGCGCCGCGCTCGCCCCCGACGCGCGCCGCACGCCGCCCCCGCCAATCGCACATAGTGTGACGCCCGCCTGCCGTCGTCGACACGGACGGCCACCACACCCCGCCCGGCCGCCACACCCCGCCGGCACTCCCCCCACTCCTATAAAAAACACCTGGGACTGTGCTATCCGTTTCCCGAAATATGATTAGGTACATACGGTCATAACAGTTTCTCAACAGGGTAGGTGGAGTTGTTAACAGTGTGGTAAAATCGAAAGTTTTCTCATAATACCCTCAAAATGTTGAAGGGTCATCACATCAAATACCGTTTTGTGAAGATTCCGATAAACGGATACGTTGTTCTAGAAAATTCATCTAGGTATTCAGAAACGGGTTATTTAAGAGACAGATACTTTGTGAATGAACGTTCTAGGAAACAAATAGTACAGTTCCAACACCCCTATCAATTAACCTGTAAAAATCCCCCGCTATTTTTGTATGCGTTTATCTCGACACGATGTGATACTGTTGTAGTGATTAATACTGTTGGTACTTTTGATTCGAGGTGGACGTACATCGAGTATGTGATAGGAAAACGAAATGCCCTCAAATGGTAAATATTTAACTAGTACGTATTGTTGCCGGTAAGTGTCGCTACACCGACCAGTGATGTGCGCTAGGACGTGTTAGCTGTACCTCGCTCTCTCTCGAGTGTCTCGCTATGGACCGACCGCAATCTCTGTACCGCGTCTTGGATACGTTCACGGTGAGATAGGGGAGTATCGACCAATCTACCGTCAGATTTGGTCATTCCACCGCCGACGCTTGCGTTGGCATCTCGCTCGCTCTCGAATCAAGCTATTTCTCTCTCTTTCTTTACCGCGTCCCCCGTCACACCGCGTGTACCTAAGGTGCGGTACAGCGATCGTGGTCATATTATAAATACATAATATTAAGCTCAGTACGATCTTCCTACGTGAATCTGTAACTTTGTCTTCGCAATATTGAATCGCTATTCTAGCCATACCGAGGACTATATTGAAGTATGCTTATGTATTGAAACTCAATAATTCCAAAATACATTCCAGTATTTGTAAGATATCAGTGTGCCACATTTTACGAGTTTAGTGTGTATGCTAGATACACGGTTGACGAGAATTTATATTGTTGTAGAATTACTTTGGTCTTGGGAACGCTAGGTATAGATAGTAAATTATTTATTTATTATAGAAGATGTTTTAAAATGTATAGCATCGCTTTGCGTTATACATAAAATACAGATTAATGGTTGTGATTTATTTAATAATAATGATCGAATAGAGGATCGAGTGTATTGATAGCAAATTACATTATCGAATTGTAAATACTTAATATATTTATACTGTAGGATAGAATCCATTAAAAACTTTTTTATTTATTGCAACATATAAAATTTATGTATTAACTTTCGACAAATCGGTCGTGAAATCGATAGAAAATTTTACATAAACAATGTCGATTGTTACATGACATTATTGAGACATAACTATTTAACGAAGAATTTAACTGGCTAAAGTAAAATAAATGGTTGGACAGAGTATAACAATACCTTATAATTTTTAAGTATTTCCCATATTTTATGAAATTTTATTGATTTATTTAGGTAGTGTACAGAGATAACTGTGTTTAGTAACCTGTGTTTAGTAATAACTCAATGGCCGGCGGTTTGTAGAATAGAATGACGAATGTATGGGTAAGCACGTTTGTGACAGTCGTCAACGAATGTCAGCGAGATGCCACTTGTTTAGAGGCGCTGTACGTTTTAAAACATCTTCCTATTAGATAAGTTTTGTTAGTCTAATGGTACAGTCAGCATTAGAAAGATAATGACCAACAAAGTACCCAAAATGATCTTAATTTTGAAAGAAAGTAAGAAGAAACTAGCTGACCCGTCGAACTTCGTACCGCCAATTTATTGCACCCGCGTGGCGTTCGAACCCGTTCCCGCTGCACGCTCTACTATATTAACATACATATAAACCATCCTCTTGAATTACTATATCTATTAAAAGAAAGCGCATCAAAATCTTTAGCGTACTTTTGAAGATATAAGCATACATAGGAACGCGGCAAGCGACTGCTTTATACTATAAATCAATAAAACAGTTTGATTTGCTCTTACGAGAGTTTTAAGATCATTTTGAGACTTCGTCGTCAAGATATTTATGACGCTGACTGTACTATGCTAAGTTTACGATGCGTCCATTAAGCATAAAAATCTTCAGAAGAAATTAGTTTACTATCAAGTATAAATATATTATAGCTTGTAGCTATCTACCGTATACAAAAATGTATACTCGTTTGCAATTTCATGCTTCTTAAATGAAAAGGAATTTACAGTGTTGTGATTAGCCTTTGATGTAGTTTTTATTGCGTACTATTTTCTAAATAAACTATTTATATGATATCTGTTATGGTTCCTAATACGAAATAGTAGTTATTTTTATGAAGTTTACAAATTAATATATATCTTTAATCGATCGAAATCGATACATACATCACATTTTTATAACTAGTTTGTTTTAGAGTTGATGCAGGGCGTTTATTACTTGATACTCTTGTAGGTAAATTTCATTATATACATTTATTTCTTCCCTGTAGTAAATTTACACTCTCTAGAACCTAACATTACAAGCAGAGTAAAACGCCGCCATAAACCAAGGTTTTACGTCAAACCCTTTCAAAATTATTTATATTAAAATAAACGTAATCTCCCAATTATGCCGTGACATGATGACATTTTGCCCGAAAAAACCCGCTAGATGGACGCACTCGTACACGCATGTAATATATACATATAGTACTGACTAATCGCAAGATATGTATGTATAAATCTGTATATTTTTTTATCTATTTGAACGCTTTGTGAGCGATACTACTTGTAAGTTAAATGTAATAATGTACTTAACGTTGTTCTGTTCCTGTAGATAAATGTATAAAAATGTTTAGCAAGGATCTTAGATTTGTGTACGGAGTAATCGGCATATCCATCGAATAAAGTTATATCTGCAAAATACATAAGAGGAAAACTTTCTTGTCTTCCAGATAAATGATTATTTTTCATGAACTTTTAAAGCACAATACCGTTTAATTTTTAAGTATTTCCCATATTTTATGAAATTTTATTGATTTATTTCGGTAGTGTACAGTGATCTGCCCCTCTAGACACCTTTCGGCCACCTATGTAACTGTGTTTTGTAACCCGTTACAACAGAAGAAAATGTCAAGTGGCAACTCAATGGCCGGCGGTTTGTGGAATAGAATGACGAATGTATGGGATTGGACGTTTGTGACAGTCGTCAACGAATGTCAGCGAGATGCCACTTGTTTAAAGGTGCTGTACGTTTTAAAACATCTTCCTATTAGATAAGTTTTGGGAGTCTAATGGTACAGTCAGCATTAGAAAGAGATTGACCAGCAAAGTACTCAAAATGATCCTAATTTTGTTTTTTATACCATACTAGCTGACACGGCGAACTTCGCACCGCTAATTTATTCCACCCGCGTGACGTTCGAACCCGTTCTCGCTGCACCCTCTACTATATTAAACATGTATTATACATATAAACCATCCTCTTGAATTACTCTTCTATTAAAAGAAAGCGCATCAAAATCTGTAGCGTACTTTTGAAGCGCTTAAGCAATATAGCAGAAGCATTATACTATAAATCAATAAAACAGTTTGATTTGCTCTTACGAGAGTTTTAAGATCATTTTGAGACTTCGTCGTCAAGATATTTATGACGCTGACTGTACTATGCTAAGTTTACGATGCGTCCATTAAGCATAAAAATTTTCAGAAGAAATCAGTTTACTATCAAGTATAAATATATTATAGCTTGTAGCTATCTACCGTATACAAAAATGTATACTCGTTTGCAATTTCATGCTTCTTAAATGAAAAGGAATTTATAGTGTTGTGATTAGCCTTTGATGTAGTTTTTATTGCGTACTATTTTCTAAATAATCTATTTATATGATATCTGTTATGGTTCCTAATACGAAATAGTAGTTATTTTTATGAAGTTTACAAATTAATATATATCTTTAATCGATCGAAATCGATACATACATCACATTTTTATAACTAGTTTGTTTTAGAGTTGATGCAGGGCGTTTATTACTTGATACTCTTGTAGGTAAATTTCATTATATACATTTATTTCTTCCCTGTAGTAAATTTACACTCTCTAGAACCTAACATTACAAGCAGAGTAAAACGCCGCCATAAACCAAGGTTTTACGTCAAACCCTTTCAAAATTATTTATATTAAAATAAACGTAATCTCCCAATTATGCCGTGACATGATGAAATTTTGCCCGAAAAAACCCGCTAGATGGACGCACTCGTACACGCATGTAATATATACATATAGTACTGACTAATCGCAAGATATGTATGTATAAATCTGTATATTTTTTTATCTATTTGAACGCTTTGTGAGCGATACTACTTGTAAGTTAAATGTAATAATGTACTTAACGTTGTTCTGTTCCTGTAGATAAATGTATAAATATGTTTAGCAAGGATCTTAGATTTTTGTACGGATTAATCGGCTTATCCATCGAATAAAGTTACATCTGCAAAATATCTACATAAGAGGACAACGTATGTATTATTTGGTCGACACAAAACTTTCTGTCTTCCAATTTTTCATGAACTTTTAAAGCATTGTAAATAAGCTAGTAAAAAGTAGAGTGACAGAAATACATAAGAGCGATTTATGTGCACATGTAACTTAATTCTTGGGATATAGGTCGATATAGCTATTCCAGTTTGTATAATAAATCAAATTGTTGCAGTTGTACTCATCGTAGTTTAACGAAACGTGCTGCTAGTATTTTTCTAACATTGTTTCAATAGGTATCATTGACTAATATACAGGAAATTGATTTATTCACCTGTCCTTAATATAGCATTGATTTGCATCTAAAAGAACAGATAATATCAAATATTGGCATTTTACAACTCGGTCTTTTTTCTATAAGATGTGATATTTTAATAATTGGCATTTTTAGGTTTCTCACAATTTGGGATAAGATACCTATACGTTTTAGGAATCGATCCTTTTACATTTATGACCATTTGCGGTACGTATTATCGTATTTGTCATTGTCGACAAATGTCAATCTGACATTTTGGGCATTTGACACTAAGTTCACTTTATCTGTAATTTTACATTTTGGATATAATATATGCGCCTAAAACCTTCCATTAATTTTCGAGGTTATTAAATCAATTTCCTGTTTAATAAAATACTATAACATTCCACAAATAACGCTACTATAGCCGACGGATTTTTCGTAAATGATTGTGATATTAGAATGTTATTAATAGTAAAATAAAAATTTATATTTATGGATGTGTCTCATATCAATGTTAAGTATGAAATAAAATATAATGTTGTGAATGACTTGTAGTTTATAAATAGATGTCTCTGTATATACCCCGCTGTCTCCTTTGCTTTAATTTATTCTGTTATTTATTCTTGTACATGTGACTGTTATTCAAGTCGGCTGGCATTGCACCGTTCAATTTTCAATGTACTGTACATAATAATATATCGTACTTCGAGGGATTTTGTAAGAAGTTTTCAGTCGTTTTTATGAATTTAAGAAAACACAAAAATATAAAAACAAAACAATTAAATTTTGTTTAATCAATTTCAATCAATTCGATTTTTAGATAAATCGATATAGATATTATACAAATATGTTTATTGCTATTCATGCTATCAATGTACTACGAACTGTACGAGGTATCGACCAGTTTTAAAAATGTAGACTGATTTTAAATTACATAATTACTTAGAAAGAGCCATAAATCTGTGAAACTGCATAGTCGGAATGAAGTGTGTACAAAATCTTTCACAAATAGAGAGTACAGTGCCAGCCAGTCAGCATGTTTTTTCTCTTTTTTCATGTCCATTATCAACTTATATCTTTTTATCTTAACTTTTTCGCTTTCATATTGGCATTTGGCTACAGTATTGGATTAGCACCATATTGAACCGCATTCGGCTCTCTTCAAGATTTTACAAATTGCTATACTTTGTAATGTGTAGATTTAAAAGAGTAATACTTGATTAAACGTACATTTCATGAACTTAACAACTCGAGTAAGTTTGATTTGGAAGCTAAATGCCGCTATGATATCCACAGACCGAATTTATACATTATGTAAAATCCGAAATATCAAAGGAACAAACTATGTGCTAGACAAAAGTTCGCCATGGCATATCTTAATTTTCATAGTCATGTAAGTGACAAATCTACGATGAAGTTATATGAACTCCTTACTGTGCACCTCCTCCTTACTGTCGTTACACATGCTTAATAATTATTATCAGCTCGTAAAGTGTCAGCTATAAATCAGCAAAGTGTCAGCTCAAAATCGGTAAAGTGTCAGCCCAAAATCTGAAAAATGTCAGTAAGGATTAAACACTATGTTTTGTCTATTAGTATCGTTACGTTTGTGTAATATATGTACAAGTGACGTGTCTCTAAGAGTTCTTGTTATTTCATTGTCGATATGTCCACTAATGCGACCATACCTCTTATGCGTCAAAATTATTATCAAATTATAATCATTTTGTACTGACCACACGAATAAAAAAAACTAAGCCTATTTTCACATACAACGCGATGAGAAATAAATCTGTTGTATGTATATAATAATGCAATGCAATAAGTGTAATTTCTGAGATTATTAGAAAAAAATGAACAGTTATTATTATTACCTTAATATTATAATAAAATACTGTTATTGTTTTTATTTGTTTTGTTTAAAACTAATCCACTACTTTATTATGCTGCCAAATTTCTGTCAAAATATGTTAGGAGCATCTTTAAAGCTTATTTTGTTAAATTGTCAAACTTTCTTGGTAAAAACAGATGCTATTTTTGTATTAAATGTCAACATCTATAATATCAGTAATTATTTTCGTAAATAGGGTCTTGACAAACAGACAACGGTATAATCCATTTTTCCATGAGCTGAGGTTTCCGTTTTCTCCTTTGGAGATACGAAACCTTAAAAGATATACTTAAAAGTTCACAAATCTTTTTCTACCTCATTATTTGATTAAATACAACAGATAAACTGAGAATATTTTATTGTAATTAATTAAATTATCAAATATGAAATGGGATTGTTACACATTTATGTAACATCTCTTACGCAAGTGTTACATTGTTGTGGTCGAAAGGTGCTAATAAAAGGTGTGGTCAGCGCGTTCGCTTCTCATTATAATATAAGTGTTAACACGGTTGTTTGTTTATTTTGATGTACATTTCGTTACGTCGTCATCGCATCGCACTAGTATCGTAATTGTACAAAGTTATTGTAAGTGTCACCTGTTCCACTTGTTCGACATATTTATGTTTATAATAAAACTGTTCAAATGATCTGGTGTTATCTATGTAGTCTTAATTATACCAAAATAATGCTTGTTTTATGTTTATGCTCAGTATGCGATTAGTTTTCCAAGCTGCATTCAAAACTGTATAAAGTAACATACATGAACGTCAAAGTAACGAGTATGAATGTCAACGTAACAAATATGAACGTCGAAGTAACGCGTATGAACGTCAAAGTTACACTGATGAACGTTAAAATGATAGTAGTATTCATGTGTTGATGAAATTTTGTCAATTGCTGTACCTGCATAAATAGTAGCTGTCAGCATGATCGTATATTGAGCAAATCTGCAGGTGACGGTAATTATAATTGGTGATGTTATTAATATTTTTTTGTAAAACACATACTTCATACGTGCGTATTGCCCCACCTAACAGCTTTCCATTGGCTACTCTGAATAAAGATTTGGGGCCCCGCGTTCTATGAGGCCCTATAATTCTGTTGATAAATGTAATAATATTTTACGTACAGAAAACGATAGTGTATCCTGTTTCGGCTTAGTATAAATAGTCATAACGGCCCCCTTTATTCTAAAATGCTACCAATATATTAAAGATATCTATATTATGGCATACAATGGAGTTAAAAACAAAACTAAAATTATTTTGTTTGTTCTTTTTCAACTTGACTAACATATTTTTAAACTGATTAACCTGCAAGTTCGTGTTGTTTTAATTTGTAAGAGTGCTAAACGTTGGATGGGCATGCCACGTGTGAGGCATGTAGCCACTAGTGTGGCGCCACTGAGTGCGGGTATGTGTGACTAACGTTGGTGATTGTTCCCCGACACAGCGCGGCGGACACCCGGCACGCCCTGGTCAGGCTGGCTCAGTGTAAGTACCGGTGCCGGGGCGTGACCCCCGGCACGCGCGCTTGCATGGCTTGTGCATCACGCTTCAACAACACACTTTGTCATTTCTGACGACATTTTACAAAAAAGTTACAAAATTTTACAAAAATGTTACAAATTTTTACTAAAATGTTAGAAAATTTTACAAAAATGTTACAAAATTTTTAAAACAGTCTGACTACACTTGTCAAAAATTTTGCAACAGCGTATTAGCGCAAGTTGTCAAAAGTGGCATTGGTATAACTATAAACAGCAGTACGAAACCCCACGCTTATTTTATTTAGAATTCTGTCGATCGGTGAAGGATTTATTTACAATATGGATACCCAAAACATCACGGTTACACGAAATTTCTACCGTCGGATTGGGAACGAACGTTTGAATTTTAATGTGATGTAACAAAATTTGAGTAAAAGCGACGGCGAGTAGTGTTCCCATTTTGACGGAGTGGGAGTTGGGTCGGGGCTCGCGATAATGCCAGTTGTCACGGCGCGCTCCTTGTGGCAGCCTGACGGAGACGGCGCGCCTGCTGCACAACGTGCGCTCCGTGTTCCGCCGCCGCTCCGCCGCGCACGCCGCCACCGAGCTCGAGCTGTCGCGTGAGTACCGCACGCACACACACGCACACACACACCCACACAGCGCACCGCTAACGCGTCGTAGACGCACCCACACCCCCTCACACATAGCCCCACACCTTTCCGTTTAAACCGCATAGCTATCGAGGATTGTAAAAGGTACTCTTATCAATGTTTTTTATACTCCACACAGTTTGTGTTTTTACAGCACACGATTGTGTAGTGTCATCACACAGACCCTATGAATCGTTGTACTCATTTTTGCCGTTTTTCATTCGACACCTTTGGTCTTGATACGTCCACAATTGTAGATGTTACTTGTACGGTGATATTTTAACGTGTGTTGTATGTATACAGACGGTTTCGCGTTCTCTCAAGAAGAAGGTGGAAGCGTTTCGCAGGGCGACATGATCCGTGCGTACGACACGAGCCAGCCGAGGCCGCCGCGCTCCTGAGCTGATAGGACTCGTCTCAGGGCGGCTCGGCGGTCGCCTCGTATGTCCTACTGTTGACTGGCCGATATACTCTTTCTTTTAATGTCACAACTGAACAGTAAAGTTAATTATTGCAATTTTTATCGATGATCATGACAAATTCTATAACAATTATTAAGTCTTACTAATTGTACTTAAAGTGTAGACACGCACCTTGTCTGAATACTAACTATATATACTTATACATGCATATATGTATACAAAATATAATATATTGACTGAGGATGGTATACATCGTCTTCAGTGTTTCTATTTTGAATATTATGACGTTCGGTCACAGGGAGAAATTATGTTTTATAAATCCTAGACCAAAAACTAGATAACAATATTTAACACCAATTTTAGTTGTTACGAACTCATCAACGTTGAATCTGATATTTATTTTAGGGTACTGGGAGAGGTTGTTAATAAGTTATGCAAATAAAGCACTTTTTTAATTCTTGATCATGTAAATCCTACGGAACAATTCAATGCCTTCTATTACTAAAAGACTTTACAACATTTTTTCATAGTAGAGCAAAATAAAATATTTAAATTATATTCTATTCATAGTTTAATATTCAATTTAAAAAAAAACTGTATCGTTACTCAGCATCGTTTCTATTTAGTTTTAATCATTATTACAAGGATTGTAAGGGTCTTCCGATGTTTTGATTTGTGAGCTACATAGAAATTTTGTTTACAGCTATTTTAAAAATGTTAATCATATTTTTTAAAGAATTTTTGTAGTGAACCTAATTTAAAGAGTTATAATTTTCTACGCGGTACAGTGTAATCTACCTCGCAGCCTCTCACTTAGGTAATCTTTTTACTGGTCGTTATGAAATCCATGCATCGACTAATGACTTAACAAAAATGCAGACTGTTTGTGTCTTCGCGTGCGCACACCATCCATCTGTTTGATCTATCCTTCAGTGCTAAAAGCAACCAAAATGTTAAAAGACCCTTATAACAGCGTTTTAATAATTTTAAGAAAAACTTGTAATATGTTTGAATCACAGATACAATATGGCCTATTTTTCTTGTAGTAGGTACATGAAATGAAAAATTTGTAACTGATGACGTGTTATAATTAAATCGTCTATACCGTTCCCGACTGATATCTCGCAAGTGTAGCGCAGGCAACCTATGCTTGGGGGTGTAAATATATAAAGATATAACCAATAATTGGTATAAACGTGCGTCTACACTATGTCGCTTATATATGTATACTTGTAGTACAAAATCACTGGTTATTTTATTGAAAACTAGTTAATAAAGAAAAAGTTAATGAAATATATAAAATAAACTTTAATCACATACTTTAAAAGCACCTAAAAGAATCTCTGAGCAATATGCACTCAATCATTTACCTAATTGACCCACATTGGCACAAAATTCAATAATTTTACATTCCTTAAACATTTAAACATTTTCAGAGCAATTGTAAATCAGCAATTTCGATGTCTATAATAACCTAGGTATATGTAAAAAATACAATCGGCTACTTAGTTAAAATATTTTATACAAGGTATGACTCTTGGTATTATTACTCGCGACATACCAAGCCCCAAATAATTTAAGTACACTGCTTATTAATGCCAAAATTCTTACAGGTTTTCACGCAAATCAGAAATGTTGACGTTGTACAAAATAGTGATGTACGTATGTATTAAGCCCATATTTAGTGAATACAGAGCAAATAAACATGTTCTCCTGAACATTATTCACCTAAACTTAGCACAGAGTGTAGACAGTAAAGTCAGTGTATCTTAAACTTTTGCTGATAAGCTGAAATGGCGGATATAATCCGTCCTATTAAAAATATCGTAAACTATAATACGCCTTCTCAAAAACCCTGGCGGGGTGGGCTACGGGCCGGTGGGCCGGTCCCGGGTCTCCGAAGATGAACTGAAATTAATATTATAAAAAAAAATAATTGTATTTTAAATAGAAGCGACACTAAACGTTCTCGTTGTGACAATAGTTTACTTTTCGCTACATTTTATTGTTTACATTTTGTGTTAAACTTTGGTGAATAGGTTACACATTTTACACGGCCATTAAATGTGTTTGTAAAATGATTAAAATATTAAGCAAATAAATAAATGTGATATGTAAAATGAATCTAATCTTTCAGGACTGTTTACAATGAGGCGCTAGAATATTTTGAACGATACTGATGTTTATGATTGTAACTATTTATTATTGTTAACTGTTAATAACTTATCAGTTGAGTTTTAAACGTACGAGACGTGGTGCTTAGCGAAAAAAATGGTATGGCTAATTATCTCATTCGTGTAAATTAAGAAAAATAGTGATGTCAATTCTGGTATAACCATGATTAAATCAAATAGATTGTTACTGCTGTCATTTGTTGAGAACATTATTGTCATAGGTATATAGGCACACAGATGGTCTTTTACATAAAATTTCATCAGCTATGTTAAGAAGTAAAGCAAAGTGCAAAGTTTAAGAAAATTAGTTACAAATAAATTACAAATTAGTTACACATTTATTAAAAAATAATTACAAACCATAACTATTACATTTTTTGCATTTTGTGTGGTTTTCCTATATCCTACTTGCTAAGGAATGAAGAGTATTAACAAGAATTATATTTTTAAAACAGTTTAATTTTTTTTCCGTTGTATCTCTCATGTGTCATCACTTGGTGTTTTGTGGTTACCTAGCGTTGATTAAACTTCTTCGTCTTCGTCTAGTTTGCGATAGAAAAAGAGACACGATAGAACAAAGGACACATTTTAGTCTAGTCAAACTGCTATGTTAATTCTTTACACCAGAATTGACACTAAATACATTATTCTATGTATAAATTGAAAAAGGATCTGAAAGGCTTGAATAAATTTATTTACTTCGCGATAGGTCGGCTAATGTAACAGGCTTTCCCACACGGGGAAGCCCACCTCACGAACTATAGCCCATCTGAACATATAGATTTGAACTACTCATCCGTATCCTGTTATATTATTAATGTTCTATAAAATTACCTTGTTATGAATTTTGAGTATTTTATCGCATGTAACATATAAATTTGGGTATACCCAATATTACATTATTAACAGAATATTAGTTTAGTGGATAATGTTAATAATGTTCCTTTTAAACAGCCTCTGTGGCGTGGCGGTAATGAACGCGACCACTACGCAGGAGGCGCGGGTTCAAACCCCGCGCAGTGCAAATATTTGTATGCATGAATATGGCTATTTGCATTGGTCTGGGTGTTTCTTTGTATTTATGTTTTTACAAATAAAGTATCCATATATGTTTATCCGCATTCTAGATTCCATACCACAAGCTAGTTAAGCTTACCATGGGTCTAGATAGCGTGAATGTTGTGAAATGTTGCTTTTAAATAGTCAGTTAAATCAGCACTTTTAGTACTGTACTCAAATCTTTTATTGTTAGTTCTAGCACAGGTTACCTATGGCTATAGGTAGATATTTTGATTGTTAGAATTTCCATAATAATTTTACACATACCAGTTTTAGCTAAACGAATACATTACACATACCTACTGTTAGTAAAAATCATTCTGCAAAGAGAGTCATTACTCACAGTGGTCATAGTCATTGTTAATGTTGAATTTGTAAATGTTTAATAACACTGGACATGTTCAAAATCGATATAAAATGTTACCCAATCAAAATATTTGTGTCCCATACAATTAGCCTTTAATTTAAAGAACTATGCACACAAATCGTAAAAGAATTTCCTATGAGTTGAATTCTTTTTATTATGGCGAGGTGAAGTCAAATTAACGTGTCTTATATAAAAATAATCTATCAAAGATCTGTATAATTTCTAGGTGACATTAATTATAATATTTGTTGAAATTCTTTTATAATTACATTTCATTAGATATAAGATTAAATGTATGAAATGTTAAGTACAAATGTGTATGTTAACTTACTGTTATTAAATTAAACTGGAGGAATCCGTCTACAAAATGAACAATTCACTGAAAAATAATTTTCTTCTAAAGTTTAGGTACGTACAGCTAAGAATACATCCAAAAATCTGAACAGATAAAAGTTATTTTGAAGTAAGCCTATAAAACATGATACTCTTTTTGTGGGTAGTCGTGTAATATGCCGTTTAATGCTATACGTATGTTCTATAGTAATAAACACCATGTCTCGAACGACACACCGTACTTGTGAATGTAACTGATATAAATTATATTATTTGTTCTCGTTCTTTACAATGGACTTTTATTTCAATATTTCCTCTCGCCTTTAATTTTCCAGGGCCTCGATTCTGCTAAAGCCAAATCACAGTGCTGCCACAGCCAATGCAAAAAACGGCATTAAATAATAGACTTTAAAGTGATGCGCCTAAAGTTCAAAATTAAATGACTTTTTGCAGAGTATTGAAAAAGTGTAATGAAATTGTTTTCATTTTATTTTGGACTTTAGGCATATAAAAATAAAGTGTAAAATTTAATGTTCTTTTTGCCAGTCACTGCAACCAAATCGACACCACAATGGTTTAGCTTTAGCAGAATCTAGGACTAGGACCTCGTTTCTACGACTGTGATATCACAGAAGCTGCAATATATAATTTAATTTTAAACTTCATTATTATGGTTGTAAAGACTAAAATATTTTTTTAATAAAAAATATTTTTTTCATTAATTCTAAAAGAGGTCATTTAGCCTCTTAAAGAATTAATGAAAAAATGTATGTAAAGTAATCTTAATTATTTAATTTTGGACAGCAAATCTATATAATACTAGCTGTCCCGGCAAACTTTGTTTCGCCTTAGAAATTAGAATCAATTAGCTGTATCAAATTCTCCTAGTTATTTTGAGAACGGAAAGCATTTCGATTCGGGCTCCATACGCCCACGGAGCTCCCGACACTAATAGGTCACCGGGGCCCATACTTACACCTACGGAGCCTATATACCTTTGGGACCCATACAACCATATACATCTACGCTCAAGGGCGTACGCATAAGGGCAAATGTAATGGCAGAGTATGTATGAAAATAAATAAATAAATAAATATAAACCATCAATTTTTCGACCTACATAAAAAAATTGCCACCATAAATATTTTCGCGGCCCAAGCAACGGGCATTTTGTTAATTCAGAAGAATGTCTACTAATCACCCTCTGACGATATTTGCACGCATTATGTCAATTCTATAACAAACGTCAGATAACATAGAAGAATATCATACAGCAGTATTAGAATAATAAACACATTTTTTCCAATTCGTATTCCAAATTCAAAATTTAGACATGGCGTATGTCAGATCAGCTATTTTATATGTTGGTTATGTATTCTTAAATTTTCTAATTTTCCGCGCAATTTTCTTCATTTTTTTATTTTATAAGAACCTTCTCCTAACAATAACGAACACAACAAAAAAAGAATTAGTGAAATTGGTCCAGCCGTTCACGCGTGATGTCGTGACCAAGGGAAATAGGGATTCATTTTTATATATATAGACTAGCTGTCCCGGCGAACTTCGTACCGCCAATTTTTTCCTACCCTCGTGGCGTCAGATCCCGTTCCCGCTGCACCATTTAGGGGGATGAAAAATAGATGTTGGCCGATTCTCAGACCTACTCAATATGCTCACAAAATTTCATCAAAATCGGTCAAGCCGTTACCCTCGTGGCGTCAGATCCCGTTCCCGCTGCACCATTTAGGGGGATGAAAAATAGATGTTGGCCGATTCTCAGACCTACTCAATATGCTCACAAAATTTCATCAAAATCGGTCAAGCCGTTACCCTCGTGGCGTCAGATCCCGTTCCCGCTGCACCATTTAGGGGGATGGAAAATAGATGTTGGCGGATTCTCAGACCTACTCAATATGCTCACAAAATTTCATCAAAATCGGTCAAGCCGTTTCGGAGGAGTATGGCAACAAAAACTGTGACACGAGAATTTTATATATTAGATATATTGTTTAAAAGTTTTTGGGCATTTTTTTGCAGTGTCAGTGGTATGGTATGACAGTGCTTGACTGTACATGTACTGTACCCCTACCACGAACAATTATCGTAATCGTATTGAGAAAACGGAGCATTGCGATTGGCCGGCTTCACACACACAGGTTCACAGTAGGCAGGCGGCCAATCTCCATGCTCCGTTCTCTCCATACGCTTATCCCTAGCACAAACAAAATATCGTAATAGCTAGGGGTACTTTCTGAGTACAGTTACTCGTACCTATATTATCCTATCCCCAAAATCGTGAGAGAAACGAGACCCGGGGTGCGTGGCTTGAATTGATATATTTTATGATTGCTGGATTTGAGCTGCTTCACTGCTGTAGCACTCCGTGCTGTTCCCAAACGACACAGAGTACCTACATTTTGTCACGTGAATTTAGTGCTGGATACTGGCTACCTAAGTTATAAAAATGTTCACATGTTGCTTGGCATAGACTAATATTTATTACCGGAAATTGCATGGGGTACACCGATCCCGGGGCTAGATGGGGACAGAAAGAGACGGTCCTGCCTGGGTCTGCCGGGGTGCGAGAGATATGTTTCCTGTATTCTAACCTCCGGCAACCAAAGAGCCAAAGACGGCGTGCGTTTTAGTCGGTTCGAGTGCGATATAACCACCTCCACCGGCTCCGGGGATAGTGGTATTCGTGGGGATTTTTCGCACGTTAAAAAAAAGGGGTAGGTACACCGATGTGGCTAAGCCTCTGTGGCGTGGCGATAGTGAACGCGACTGCTACGCTAGGGGCGCGGGTTCGATTCCCGCTCAGTACAAATATTTATATTTCTATGCCTTGGAGAGCACGTTAGACTGTCGCGTCGCGCGCTTCCTCCATTACCGTTCATTACCGCCACGCCAGAGGCTGTCATGCGGCTGAACTTCGATAATACCTATAGGTACTTATTCCATGTAGTTAAAATAGGCGGACTTTTAAAAGCTCCTGAAACAGTAACGAGTGCTATAGATGTTCGTGATGGCAACCGAGACCGACGCGGGTTCGATACCCGCTCAGTGCAAATATTTGTATGCATGAATTTGCATTGGTCTGGGTGTTTCCATGTAGGTATAATATGTGTGTATTAACAAAAAGTGGTATGGGTAATGGAATCTGCGGTAGCCTAGTGGTATGGGTAATGGACTGCTGAGACGAGGTCTCGGGTTCGATCCCAGGTTTACCATGGCACACACCAGTGACTTTGCGATGCTTTTCGAAATTATTTGTGTATTTATCATCGCAGGCTTATAAGTGCCCGGTTAATGGCAATAGGCTCGCCTCGACATTGGGACCTAAACATAAACTGGCGAAAAATGTGGGTGCTAGCACCTCTGCCTACCCCTTCGGGGAATATAAACGTGAGTTTATGTTAATGTATTAACATGAAAATGTAAGTACACTTTCTTTGTATGCATCTAAAGTCCAAAATGAAATGAAAAAGTTTCAATACACTTTTTCATTCACTCTGCAAAAAGTTATTTAATTATGAACTTTACACACAGCATATTAAAGTCTATTATTTCATGTTGTTTTTTGCAGTCGCTGCGGAATGACTATGGTTTGGCTTTAGTAGAATCGGGGCCCTGCACTACTCTAGCTGCCACTAGATGGCACTTATGCATTCGTGTTCAAGGTAGCGTTGTTTGCAGAAGGCTAACAAAATTGCTGCCTAGGTAACAGACATGATGCTTGCACCAAGGGACTGGCAGGCATGTCATAACCTGTCATATTTTTGGATACTACTGCCTTCTAGCAGTAGTAAGTAATGCCTTCATCACATGCACGAAGAGTAGAGAGACGATGCATTCGGCAGCGAGTGCACTGTGCACTGTTTCGTCGATTTGTGTGCAGTGTGTGTGTGTGTGTGTGTGTGTGTGTGTGTGTGTGTGTGTGTGTGTGTGTGTGATCAAGGCATAATGATGCTATTATGATTGTAAGACTTCGTGTATGTAATTCAGGACACGTCAATTTGACTTCACCTAGCCTGATGTTAAGCTAAAGGCAAAGTCTCGGAAAGAGGGTCACCAACGTGAACATTTACCATGTTAACAATGGTGGCACTCGGCTTGACGGCCTCATCAGATGCCTTTTCACGCGCCTTTACAATTAGGGCCGGCACCCTCTGCCGGCACGGTATGGCAAAGGATGCCGCGGCGGGTTGTGGCATGCCGCGGTGGGCTGTGGGACGCCGCGGCGGGCTGTGGCATGCCGCGGTATGCCACGGCCAAGCCCCGCTATCTACTCTAGCATCAGGATCAGGAAATATATATTAGAATGTTTTAAAAGTGTGATAAGGACGGCATCATCACGGGTGCTGCTCTGCTGCATGTAGGTAATATGTTATCATCTGTGGTTGTCATCTTCGGGAGAGATACGAAGTATAATATGTTATTTATTGCAAACTTTTTTCTTAATCGATCTAACACGACCTAGGTACCTAGGTCCTACCGAAGTGCCTATGTATCCGATGGTGACCCTTTTTCCGAGACTTTGCCTTTAGCTTAACATCAGGCGAGGTGAAGTCAAATTGACGTGTCCTATATAAAAAAAAAACTACCTACCTAAGTAGAGGTCTTATGTTTATCCGTATTCTATAGATCCATAGTCAGCTATGAATAGGCACTATGTCTAGCTAGCACACGCCCTAGATTATGACAGAGCTTCAAAAGGCCCTGAGCGGCCCAGCAACACCGTGACCTTGTGGAACAAAGCTCGCCTGTGTTCAACTGTGCACACAAATATTCCACAGAAGTGAAGATTAAGCTAATTGTGCGCGAGCATTCGTTAACTGTGACTAATTCGTACAACAAACTAAATTACTTCATATTTCCACGGAACTACTAACGTAGGTATAGCTCAACACTAAGGTAGAGGGTGTGTTTGTGTGGTTGTTAAGTCATCGATTTAGCTTACCATCAGGCGAGGTGAAGTCATTGACGTGTCCTTTATAAAAAAAATAAAAATAAAAAAAAACACTTAAGTGATGTAAAAAAACTGAAAGATTTAAAATTAATTTGTCAAAAATGAGTAGACAGGCAAACCCTGGAGTGTGCTTTGGGTGCAACCGGGAGTGGCACTCGGATGATGATAGGTCATAGAACAAACATACAGGTCAATTCAACTAGACATGCATAGAAAATATTTGCACTGAGTGGGAGTAGCCAGACCGCAAGGGATGGCCCTGGGTCAGCCGGGGTGCGAGGGATATGTCAATGAAAACCTCATCTCTGTTTTAGCACGACGACCCACAGGCGGTGTGCGGTTTTAGTCGGTTGGCTTGGGCAGGGGAGATATCCAATATCCAAGAGGATTTCAGTAGGGAAAAAAAGGGGCTCGAACCCACCACTTCTCACGTAGGTAACAGTCCAACGCTCTACCGCCTGTATAGGAAGATAACAGGAGCTGAAGTGAATAAAATCGTGTTAAAAATATTATACAAAGCCCCATAAATGCAAGCGCTGACAGTTATTATGTACATAAATTATTAATGTATGCTAATGCAAACACGCCTGAATAGCTCTACAACAATACTATCATAGAGTTGATACAACACAACTCATAAAAAATTCACCTGTTTTCTGTGAATTCACAATAATTCATTTCATTTATTACTTCTGTACCTAAATTAAGTATTTATTTACTTTCGAGATTTTTAAAAACAAAATGTAAGTAGGTGCGTAAGTAGGTACCAACTAGGTATTGACATTAGTCATTTGCATTTGACATTTAATTTTCATCTGACATTATTAATTTTTAATCTGACATTATTCATTTTTAATCTGACATTATTATTTCATTTGTAAGTAATTATTTCATGACATTGTAATTTAAATGGAATTTTATTTTATATATATATACTAGATAGGTAATTATATTAATTACTTATAAAAAAATATTTCAGGCCATACTTATTCCCCACATTTTGGGAAAAAAAATTGTTACTGGTATAGGTACTACATTTTATAACTCCCCACCTATGAAAAATGTTAAATATCGTAGTTTTAGGAATTAGAACATCCAAAACCTTTGGTCAATGTAAGCCTTTGAGAATGCCGTAAGGCGAAACCGGTCAGGTGTAATAGAATAAATACAGTGGAAAAAGTACAAGTGTTCTCAATATGTTTAACAGTGAATTCCACCAAGTGCCATCAATCAACAGTATAAATAAAAGGTATGCATAAATATAAAAACTTTAGATTTTGTGTCCAAGTGCAACCAAGAACAATACTAATTTCACCTGCAGCTTGATTGAGGAATGAGTTTGTCTGGAGTTTATTCTGGTAGAAGCCAACATAAAGCTAATCTGGAGGTGAACACGTAAAAGGTGTTTCCGAGGTCGCTCGGAAATTTTGGTTAAGTACTTACTATTACTTACTTTTAAATGCTTACTTTTAACTTACGCTTACTTAACCCTAGGGGCTTAGGATGATGATGAGTCAAGGTGGTATCTCAAATTTGGCAAACTCGGACATCGAACTCGTGACAAGCCGCACGCAAACATATAGCGCTAACGCTACATATTATAATAATGTACAATATGATTTTATTAATCCTACCATCATCTGCACACTAAATCTTTCAGCATGTGAAATGATTGAGACTGAATGCATTACCGTGTTATCACTTTATCAGTGACGTAAGAACGCAGCGTCATTATTGCGGCCACTCAGCGAGCGTCACCACCGCGGCTCCGGAGGCCCACCCGCTCGAGTTCTGGCCACACATCAGCACACGCACAGCGATGCCGGCTCCACGCTCGAAAACACAACACTCAGTGCCTCGCAGTGCCTTCACCACGACGCTCGTGCCTTACACACCAGTCTATTTACTACACAATAACTTTTTTAATCTATGTATAACATATTAAACTTTTCTATATTCCTTATAACCAATATTGTCGTGTGTCATAATTTCGCGGGAAATTTTGTTTACAAACAGTATGTGTAGTGTCAACCAGTGTTTATCACGTCAGCTGTAATGTAGTGTAGTGTAGTGTTGTGAGTTCTGTTCTGTGGTAGTGAGTTTGATGTCGGGTTGATGGTGACCGCAAGAGGAGCGTCTCCGTCAGGAGCTGGCAGCGACGGCAGCGCCGCCAGCGTCAAGAGCATGGCTCGCTCTCCGCGAAGACTGGCAGCTAATCGACGGAGCCGGAGTCGCTCCAGAGAGCTGAGCAGGCTGAGGACCCAACTCAATGGGAAAGGTGAGGTTTCTTTAAAAAATACATGGTATTATCCGGAATTACTAGGATTCCTTCAACCCAGGCGAAGTTAGGGAGATACCTACTAGAGTCGAATTGGAATTACTATAGCATTCCTGTTAAGTAATAGTAACACTGGTTACTAGGTTACTAGTGTTAAGAGTTGATTCAAGTCGGTAGTGTTAAAGCCCAGGATTCGAACTTGAGGTCTACCGAACCAAAGGCCAATCTTAACCACTAACCTTTCAACGGTTTTTTAACCCCACAAGGTTGTGTTACACATGTCTCTGATTGTGTGTAGATAAGTGTATTATCGTGATACTATTATTTGTTTGGTGATGGAAAATAAGGTGTGCAAGTTGTATTGTCTATACTCGCATATCTACCGACACCGTCATAACTTAAGTACATAAGTTATGTTATTGTTGAATTTATTTGTGTTTACCTATGTATTTAATGCAGGTGTGCAAATGCAGTCTCTATCGAAGGTATTATTAAACTAAAGCAAATTTTTACCAAAAAAAATGTAGTTATGACATTTTATTGCTAAAAATTAACGAAGTTAAAAATGGCCGCAATATCGTTTTAGAAAAAGAATTCGTTGTTTTAAAATAAGTAAGCAGTAGGTACATCTAATAATAAAAATAAAATACCGGCAAATTAAAATGAACAAATGATTAAATCATCATTGAGTACAATTTCTAACGCACTGTAAATAGAATTAAAATTAATTAAAATATTTTTGATAATCTTTGTGGTGTAGCGGTAGAGCTTTCGACTGCTTATACAAGGTTCGATTCCCGCTCAGTACAAATATTTATGTATGCATGCATTAGTCTGGATGTTTCTATATATAATATACAAAGCATTGTATATACTAGGTACTTATTAAAAAAAGTATCTAAGTGTTATGTTTATATGATCTGCATTCTAGGCCCTTAACACAAAATTAAGCTATGCTTTACTATGGATCCAGATAGTGCGGTATAGAATGTCTTAGAATATTTATTTCTTCTAGCTTTAGTTACAGTCGTATCAGAATTTTTCCCCTCAGAGGCTGTGGTTGCTATTTTCCGTAAAACAACTGCCATCTGACCTCCACAATCCCTTAGTGATATCGAAGCAATGCAGTTAGATCATCTCAGAATATTCATTTATCTAGTAATCCAGTCTTAGCGTCGATAGACAGAATCTCGATAGTCAAAGCGACAACAACAATCTCTGTTTTTACTTTTCACAACTGGTTGTCCACTAGGTACTTGTATAAAACGTGTCTCTAAAACACAACACCTACGTAAATATGAAAGCGAAGTTATACGGACGATATTCGTGGCCCATTTTATGACCACACGACTATACCTAGTAGTAACGTTTGCTCTAGTATAAGCGCGTCCATTGTTATCAGTTCGATTTCCTTTTCGCACTATAAATAACTAGCTTTTGCCCGCGGCTCCGCCCGCGTGGATGTCGGTTATCGCGACCAAACATAGCCCATGTCCTTTCTCATGGTCTAATCTACCCCTATATCAAATTTCATCAAATTTCATCGGTTCAGTGGTTTAGGCGTGAAAGCTAACATACAGACAGACAGACAGACAGAGTTACTTTCGCATTTATAATATTAGTATGGATTGGGTGCGGGGGCGAAAAAGAATAAGCCTTTATAGAACGGAAACGTCAATTTGATTTTTCACCCCGACTGATGGTATTTTGAAGGTGAAGTCTCAAGAAAATGTATCTATTATAGACACCAAAAGGTTACAAATTAGGCCTCATTGGGTGCCTTTTCCCGCCCCGCATAAATGACCCGGGACTGTAGAAAAAAGAAAAACGTGCGCTGGTGGAGATCTCTAATATGGTAATGATGCAGTAAAGAAAAGAGTACCTCTCTTGGTGGTACCCTTTACCCCAGAAAGGCATAACTTGTAAAATTAAAATTCAAAGATTGGATCCATGCTAACAAGGCAAATTAGTAGCTTGTGATAAAGAAGTTTTATGGCAATTAAAATACTGTCTCGTACGTAGGTATTTCTGTGTTGATGTTAATCAAGGCTAGTTTGCCGCCACCAAACTATACCTCCAGGGACAGAGTTTTTGCAACAGTCCTGAACAGGTTCTTGAGAACCGGTACCTCTATACCCACTTAGTTAGTAAACCTCAGCTCGTAGACGCTGTTTGTGTTCCTTTGGCACGTCATGTCGACAGGATAAATGCTGCAACACAAGGTTAATGACCTGAATTGTACACCGTTAAAGTCTGTTATTTAGTAGGCGATGGATGAGAGACGGTGAATGCTGAGATGGATGTGTGATATGAATAGAATTGATAAGATCAGAATAAGTTATAGTTGAAGTTTGAAAGGAACGGTAATAACAGAAAAGTTACGAAGAAATCTCTTGTCCGAATAAGTGATGATGAGTAGGGATGAATTTAAGGTCCTAAAGAAGGCATTACAAGGCCAGAGGAAGACCTAACAAAAGATGGATGAACTGTGTGATAGATGAGATGGTTGTAAAGAGAGATTGGCATGGAGAAATGAATAAAAAGGTACACATGTTGGGCGATGATAATACAACGTCATACATAAATATGGGGTTATTTTCAGCTAATTACGTAAGCTGCGGCCGGAGGTCCGAAAAAAAACCAAATTACTTATTAATTAATTTATTAAAAGAAATTACAATAAATTATATACTAATTTAAGCTAATGAAACCTATTCGAAGTGGGAATATGGAATGACAATTTTATATTAAAAATCAATTAAATCGATTCGCTGCGTTGGCGATCGGATGTTGCTCGGACGTCATCGGTGCAGCTGCAGTATTGCTGAGCCGGCGATTTCGCTATTGTTGCACTTATTGGCGTGTTTGCTGCGTCGTCGATATCCATTAGGGTTCCGTACTTAACACGTCCACCCGTAGAACAGCAACTATTTTGTCAGGTTAAGAGAAAATGTTGCTGGAGCCTCCTTGTGCTTCTTTGACACCTCTTCATAGCTATGGATTTTGAGGGGTTGCTGTTTCTCTTTGTTTCCGGAATTTACATTCCAGCATTTGTATCTGCGACTTGCGAAGAATATGACAATGATAGTTCCATATACTACGAGAGTGTACAGTGGTATCGTAGTGCGATATAATATAGATGACTGAACTTGTTCTATTTCCATGGGTTTTACCAATAAAATTTTGTTCTGGATGCTGTGGTGTTCTTCTAAATTTAATGATCTGGATCCAACGTGCGCCAGCACATCTGTCTTGTTTAGTTCATTTCATCGTAGGGAATCTTAGTCTCTAGTAAATTCTGGTGTTTGAATATAGCAATCCATCGGGATGGTAACGAGATAACTTCCTTGTAGCGTATTGAAGTCCATTCTTCCGCAGGTCAATCGTACTTTTGTAGGTTTTGGTAACGAAAGTACGTAGTGCAGGTCGTCCAATTTCTCGATTGCCTCAGTGGTCAAGGAGATCCTTGTCATTTGGCAGGTACTTTTCAGATTTTGGTGGATGATGAGTTCTTGAATACAGTCGGCCTCGGTTCGGACTTGATGGGTTATCTTCGTTTCGCAGAGATATGTGCTGCTGTACTTCGGGCGTTCAGCCTCTATGTACACGAATGCTTTTTCAGTCGTTGCTATGTAGGGAGTAGGAGGTATAAGGGCAAGTTGGTTTTCGTTAGGAACAATGGATAACTTATATAGATCGTATACCCCTGAAGAAACAATAGGAAAATTTTAAATTATTACTATTTTCTTATCAACAAAATATGAGCCTGGTTTTACTGTATAAATCGTATGAAAGAATGGTAATGCGTTGTCAATCTGGTTAGTCCTAGTTTATATGGTAACAGTCCTGGTCCGTCGGCTAATGTCTCAAGTCTAATGTCTTGAGGGCGCGTTGCCGGTATTGTCAGAAGTAGTAGAATCCTGTAGCAATTGGTTTTCTTTAGGTACTCGTTTTAACCGCGCTTTAGCAATTGGGCCACGTTTTTTGGAAGTATAAATATGGATTGGTAGGTCAGCTAGAACCGTATCCTGTGTATATCGAGGTGCAATTTTCTGACGACTGGCGAGAGGATTTTTAATGAAAACTTGCTGCTGAGGTACGTATTCTACTTCAGGTTCACGAGATTTATTTCTATTTTTTATTAGGGCTGTCCGGTTTGCCAGAGAGGATTCGTTAATAAGGTCATACACCTGTTTCATTTGATCTCTATGATTCTGCGCGTATTGCTGTAAAATATGTTCTGTAAAGTCTATATTGATTGGGTCTCTTGGGTCAAAGTGTCCATTTAATAAGTCATATGGCCTACACTTGGTGAAACTGTGAATGGAACTGTTGTATGCTATGATGGCGTATGGTACGAGATTAACCACTGGTTCATCTTTATGCTGTAATTTTAGAATCCTAATATGCTCTAAAAGAGTAGAATGGAGGCGTTCTATATTGCCGTTATCGTTGGGACTATGTGGCAATATTTTGTGGTGAGTAATTTGATGAATACGAGTAAATTCAGAAAATATTTGGTTCGTGAATTCTGTACCATTATCGGTGACGATAGTCATGGGAATTCCGTGGTGTGTGCAGAATTGAAGGAATGCTTGTAAAATACTTATGGCAGTTCCATCTCGTAAATGGTAGGCTTGACCGTACTTGGTGAATACATCAACTAAAGTCAAAAACTTTTCATTCTGAACTGTAAAGAGGTCCATGTGTACAACTTCAAGAGGTTTCGTGGCTGGTGGAACAATATTATATTGGGGCCTTATGGGGTTCCGGTCATATTTGGCTTGACCACAAATGGTACATTCATTAATAAATTTAGTGATTTGTTCCTTCATCTTTGGCCAATAGTATTTTCGAGATAGAGCTAAGTGGCATTCAGTAATACCACGGTGGTTTGTCTTTCCTTCATGGTAGTGTCTCAAGATGTCTTGCTGTCTAAGGTATTCTTTAACATTTTCGAGTTCGGTCTTTGTCAAAACTAAGTTGAGGGAGGAACTTCTAAAGTTCTCTTGTATTATAGGTATTATAGAGTACATACCTAGGGGAGGTGTGATCAATATGCCAGTTTTTACTTTTGGATTGACAAACTCTTTTATGGAGTTTATAACGTCAGTTTGGAGGTTTCTCTCGGAAAGTTGAATTGCTATTCTTGTGTGAGTCTCGAAAGGTTTAGTCACTGTCGGTTTTCGCTTTAAGTCTCCTACTATGGTAAAATGAATTTGTCTGTGAAATTTGTTGAGAGGTTCGTCGGTTATGGGGACCTCCAATATGGGCTGTTCGTGACTAGTATGTACAGTATCAGTAGCGGAATTTGGAGATTCGTCAGGTGGTTCAGAGGGAATGCTAGTAATGGACATATCCTGTACATTGTTAATGGGTGCACTGCTATTCAATGAGTTAGGTTTTCGCGGGGGTGCCTCGTTAGTATGGCTGGGATTAGGTGATGAACTTGGCTTTCGCAGGGGTGCAACTGAGGGGTTGTTAATCATAGAACTCATCTCCTTTAGATTGTCAATTAAGGCGTCAATCTCGTCGGTCTCGTCATTATGTATTTCTACTCGGGAAAGGGCGTCAGCGTTAGTGTTACACTTTCCTTTCTTGTAGATAACCGTATAGTCATACTCGCTTAATTTTAGTCGCCATCTTGTCAGTCGAGAATTCGGCTCCCTTAAGTTCATCATCCACTGTAGTGGCTTATGGTCAGTGATTACCTACCTTAAATTTTCGTCCAAATAAATATGGTCTAAAGTATTTAGTCGCCCAGACTATGGCAAGTAATTCCCTTTCGATCGTACTGTAATTCATTTCGCTTTCATTTAGTGTACGAGAAGCATAACAGACGGGCTTATCGGAACCTATGGGACCTTGAGAGAGTATCGCTCCAATAGCGACATTTGAAGCGTCTGTAGTAAGATTGAACTCCTTACTAAAATCTGGGTACTGCAATATGGGATCATTTGTGAGCAAAACTTTACATTTACTAAAGGCATTGACATACTCAGGGCTATGGATAACTTTATTACCTTTCTTTAGACAAACGGTGAGCGGTTTAGTGAGTCGTGCAAAATCGGGAATGAATTTTCGGTAGTAACCGAGAAGTCCTAGAAATTGCTTAATCTCCTTCGGTGTCTTTGGTATAGGATATTTCTGTATGGCAGATATTTTTTCAGGATTTGGTTTGATACCATCTCTACTGATGATATGTCCTAGGTAGGCTGTTTCCAGCTTCCAAAACTCAGACTTATCCATCTGGATTTTGAAGTTAGACTCCCTTAGCCGTTGGAAAACCCTTTCCAAGTTAGTCATATGCTCTTGTAGGGATGTGCTATAGACAATAATGTCGTCTAAGTAAACCAGACAGATATTGTTCTGGAGACCTCTTAGAACATTGTCCATGACCCTTTGAAATGTCGATGGAGAATTCTTCAAACCCATTGGCATACGGAGATACTCGAAATGGCCATTTTCTACGTTAAATGCCGTTTTAGAAATATCCTGGGGGTCCATCTCTACCTGATAGAAACCACTAGCCAAGTCTAGAGTAGTAAAGTACTGACTTTTTCCTAATTTGTCGAGTACGTCATTAATGTTAGGTATCGGGTACTTGTCGTCGATGGTCTTTTCATTCAACTTGCGAAAGTCAACCACGAGACGCCATTTTTGCTTACCAGAAGCATCTGCTTTCTTAGGCACAATCCAGATGGGTGAACTCCATGCAGAGTCCGATGGACGTATAATGCCTTGTTGTAACATTTTTTCTATTTGGTCCCTAACCTCTTGTCGATGAACAAAAGGGTATCTGTAGCTTTTAGTGAAAACTGGGACTTCGTCATTTGTTCGTATTTGGTGTTTAATTTTATTCGTGAAAGTCAATGGTTCGCCATCGAGATAAAATACGTCGGCATACCGAGTACATAACGTTAAAAGATTTGCCTTCTCCTCTTCGTTAAGATGATCAGTGCGCAACCGTGATAAAACATTTTTAACGCGATTAGGTTTCTCAGTAGGCATGCAATTAAAATTAAATAATTCCGCGCAAGCTGGCTGATCTAAAGAAAATATAATGTCGTTAGGTGTCGGGTTCTCCACCTCAACGTATCCACGGCCATTTTTCACGGAAGTAAGGCACTACAATTACAGAAACTCTGGTCTGGAATTAAAACATCGCCATCCGGGGCGTTAATGGGTATTTTTATTACTTTTGATTTTCCACCCGGGATGATATCCTCATATAAATTGACATTATAAGAGTTATACAACTTTATCGGATTTGTTGCGGTCTGGGTAATCAATTTGAATTCTTTTAGATCTATTTTAGCCTGCCATTTTGATAATAAATCTAAACCTATTAATCCATCGAAATAATCGTGAAAGCGATATATGAAAAGTTTAATACACTCCGTTGAGTTAAATTCATCAAAACACGGTAACGTTATAGAGTAGTCGTTTCTACTAACTCCATGTACGTTTGTAACCTCAAACGGATCAAAGTTAAGAGAGTAGTCACTGAAAAATGTTTGCACGGCCTCGGGGCTGATAAAAGACTGGTTAGCACCGGTATCAATGAGAAATTTTAAAGCGGGTTGAGATATTTCAATATACGGCAGTTGTCGTTGGGTCTGTAAATTAACATCTATCCTTGCTCTTTTGATATCTCTTCTATCTGAAAATCCTGGCTCTGGTTGGTATGGCTGGGGCCTGGTTGCGGCTCTGGTTCATTTGTGGTTTGATTACCACAAGTCATGTCCGGATACGTCATATTCGTATAGTCATAGTCGTAAGGGTCGCTGTAATATTCAGACGCTACTGTGTAATAATTATACTCAGGTTCGCAGTAATACTCGGCAGAATAATAGGTATCGGGCAGATTAAATTCGTTAAGATTTACCTCGCGCGTCTTAAAATAATTATTTGGTGGTGGGTTGCCGGCTTTTTGCCAATCGTGACCTGACATCATGGGTAAAGGTTTGGGAGTAAAATGTTGAACTCCACTCATGGGTTTTTGACCATGGTTCGGTTGGAAACTAGGCCTAGGTGGCAACCTAAAGTTATTACTATGGGGGTGATAGTTCGGTGGTGTTGAGCGGAACATTTGCTGTGTTTTAGAGGGGAAGCGATTCTGATTTTGACTGTTCATATTAAATTTAAAGGCTTGGGGCTGATGATGTTGACTACGCTGAGCTACTGGTGCTGGCCAGTTAGGTATCGGTCTTGGAACACTCGGTGTGTGGAACGGGACTGCTGGGGGTAAGGCTAATTTAGGAGTATTGTGAGTTCTCGGCGGCTCGTTACGGCTTTGCAAGTACATAATGTTCAACTCTTCTTGTACGTATTCCAATGCTTTCTCAATTGTTTCAGGACGCATACAACGGATACGTGAACCTAGGGGTTCCTTTAATCCACGCACAAAGGATTGCATAGTTACTTTCTTATATAATGTTCGCTTGGCGTCAATAGTTGTCTGTAAAGTCTCGTGTAAAGTCACATAAGTCATTATGGTACTGAATAAAGTCTGACATTGGTCGTAGAATTCCTGAGGGGTCTTATTACCTTGCGTAGCTAAGGAAAGGTCGTTATATAACGCTGTTTCGTCTCGTTGGTCTGAAAAATTATTGATAAGGGCTGCTCTAATGCCTGCCCAAGTTTCAGGGATACCATTAGCATTGATAGTTGAAGCGGCGGACCCCGTTATCTTATTCAAAATGCCGTTCAACAAGCATAGATTACCAAACTCGCTACCCGGCTCGGGACTAGCGTATTGGCTTACAATTCGATCACAAATATTAATAAATCTAGTCAATACATTATGGTTGCCATCAAACTCTGGCACCAGGCGTAAGGCCTTGTAGATTATGTCTGGGTTGAGAGCCATATTTAATTCTAAACTACTGAGATTACAATCTAATTCACTGTCTAATTTACTGTATAATTCTCTGTTACTATCTACTATGTGCCGCCGACCCTGTCTCGATGCAGGACCGCGGGAATAGGATTTTTCGGGGCGAAAAATTTTGGAAGTGATTAGGATAAGATAGGAAGCAACACGAGAAAGATTCAAGTGTGCTTACATATAGATCGTATCTGGATATCTGGTTTTCTTCCGTTAATCGAAGTCTGGATTCCCCGCTTGGCTCTGCAGCTTATGAAGATTCTTGATACTCGTACCGTGGTTAGAAAACCACCCGGGCGATTCGCGGACGCGATGGATAGTCGATATTAGATTATTCCCGATTGTTCGCGAACCGGCCCGCGAGTATCCTACCGACTGCGCCAATTACGTAAGCTGCGGCCGGAGGTCCGAAAAAAACCAAATTACTTATTAATTAATTTATTAAAAGAAATTACAATAAATTATATACTAATTTAAGCTAATGAAACCTATTCGAAGTGGGAATATGGAATGACAATTTTATATTAAAAATCAATTAAATCGATTCGCTGCGTTGGCGATCGGATGTTGCTCGGACGTCATCGGTGCAGCTGCAGTATTGCTGAGCCGGCGATTTCGCTATTGTTGCACTTATTGGCGTGTTTGCTGCGTCGTCGATATCCATTAGGGTTCCGTACTTAACAAGCTCAACAACAAAACTACAAACAACTGTTTATAAGCAAATAACTTTCTTCTAACATTTATTTGTTTAAATTTTACGTATTTTACTGTACAAAGAGAAAAGAAATAAACTTGTAAACAAGGTATATATTTTTTGTTCTCACCATTAATTAGGTATATTGTATACTGTAGGTAATGTCTGGTTTTCTGTGTGCATAAACTTTAAATAAATAAATAAAAAGTTATTTGTAAACAGTACGAGTCACGAACATACTGTACTATACATTCTTGAAATAAATAAATTGAAAAAGAACAAGCAAAAAAAAGAGTCGTAAAACGGTGATCCATTAAAAAGCGTATCACCGAATGCTCCTAGTGGCACGCCGCACTCTTCCAAAAATGGCATCCCGAGACCCGATCACCTTAGTGTCAAGGAGAAACATCTGCTTGTTGCTGACTTGTATTCCTCGGTACATGACTACATGATATAAATATCATTATGACGTTCAAATATCTTCTACTACTAGATAAACTGTATGGAACGAAAAATTGGTGACTTACGTTCTGTGGATTCTCCACTTTGGAGTTTATTCAGCTGGTGATAAATGCGTGAAAATCATGACGTGTTTTATGAAATTTACTCATATTTTGTGCAGAGTGAGTGATAAAAGTGAGTTTGAAAATGTTATAATAATAAATAATTATTTGGAATTTTATTTATATTTATATTATATTTTATTTCGTGCTTGCCTTTCTTTATCACCTAATCCGCACAGTTCTAATAACACATACACATGGTAGGTAATTTAATGTGACGTTAGGGACACGTTTTTATTTCTACACTACGGGTTAAAATCCGCTACGTAATGTTAGATAAGTAATAATATTACTATACAGTTAACTTAGAGAACAGGGAAGTTCCGAAATAAGATTACCCGGGTATCGCTGACCCATCGCATGTTAAATTTAAAAGAAGAGACCAGTATAAAACTACTTTTTACTAACTCCTCAAAACTTTGTACATTTAGTGCAGATTAAAGGTTTTCATGAGTTTTTCATTTTCCTTTAGTAAATAGAGATACGGTAGGAAGTAAGTTAAGACACAACTGAGCGACTGGAAAACAGTTGCCGAGCTGTAACTTATAGTTTTTATAAGTTGAGGTTTCACATCAGTGTTGACACTTTAGCAGAATGGTGGAATCTAAAAGGAAAGAAAGCAAAAAAAAGAAGGCGAAACAAAATTCAACACCCGTAGGAAATCTAAAATAGCGATTACCAATATATAGAAACAATAGAAACACTACCAGTACTTTTCAATGTTTGAAAATGTTTCTACTGACTGTACCTACAGAGTAGAACAGGAAACGAACGAAGTCCATCCTAACTTAATGAGCCCAATAATTCTTAATGTTTCATTAAATTTTAACAGAATAGTTGAAAATTCCTTCAGGACAGTTAGTAATCATTTGTCTGTCTCTAGACACAATGAATTCGCAGTTATAACAGTTCTTGTTGAATCAATAGTTTCCAAAATTCTTGAAAAGGTAGTCAGAGTTGATTGCATCATGATTTTCGAGCCCATGTGGGGTTGAGGGCCCTGTTGCATGGATAACAGTCCTATGCCTTAATCACTTACTATAACACTCACAGGAAGATATGGGGTGGCGATATTTTACTTCACCAGGAAGCAACACCACCTTGCCAAGTTTTAAGGCATATAAAAAAAAAGCCTCTGTGGCGTGGCGGTAGTGCACACGACTGCCACGCAGAGGGGCGCGGGTTCGATTCCCGCCCAGTGCAAATATTTGTATGCATGAATATGGCTATTTGCATTGGTCTGGGTGTTTCTATGTATAATATGTATGTATTTACAACAAAAAAAAGTATATAAGTATGTTTATCCGCATTCTAGATTCCATAACACAAGCTATAAAAGCTTACCATGGGTCTAGCAAGCGTTGTGTAGAATGTTGTGGAAAAAAAAATGTAAAATATCATTATGTAGAAGTGGCGCTCGAATTATGCTGACGACAACGAGTTCTTATGAGTGATAGTGGAGTAATTAAATGCTCTTAGGCCCCTTATTTCCTTTTTATAACTTTAGTGTTAAGCTACTTTTTTCGTTGACTGTACTTATGGAATTAACGAGTGTTATTCTAGTACATAGCAAAAAATCAATTTACAGCTTGAAACAATGACTTGATTGATCGTTCATTACGTGTAATTATCGACAGCATCACCACTTCACATCTGATGAGATAATGTGTGCGAACACGGGCCTTTTGAGTGGAAAAGTAAAATATACACTGCGAGGCAACTGAAATAAGAATAGGATTGCAAATGATAAACAGTGGCGCATGTCAATTTCTGTGCAATTAGGATAAAAAGAAGCGCGATCAAAATATTAAATAAAAAAATAACCAATGATTTATAAATAAAAAACCCGACTGCCACTGAAAAGATCAAAAAATCAAAAGATCAAACTTATTTCGATCTTTTCAGTGGCAGTCGGGTTTTTCTTTATTTTTAAATCATTTGTTTTATTTTATAGTTATAGTTTATTTTTTAGTTATGATATGACATGTATATTTTTGTAATCTCCTTCTAATTTCCTTCATTTAGATACCCTAATCGATAAGTTTGTGTCAAAAATATTTTTGACAACATACGTTTTGGCGCCAAAAATCCGCCATTTTGATTTTCTCGAAATTTTAATATACCCGGTGTCACTCACACAATCACGGCGAATCAAATGACACCTCACATGTCCAAATCCATCAAGCCATTCAGGCTGTACGCCGTGCCAAATAAATGGACATACATACATACATACATACATAGTCTCGAAAAACATTACCCTCCTTCCTTCGGCAGTCGGGTAATAATATTATTATGATACACTTGTATGAGAAAACTACATACTTATTGAAATAAAACTACTTTTAACGGATTCTATCGCAATTGGGTGTTATGGTATTATTTACGACTTTATTTATTTCAAAATATCTTTTCTGTAGTGCCACAGATATTCGCTCGCACGCGATGGCTACTACTTAATTGACATCTACTTCTAGGCTTGGCTCTGGTTCTGTTCAAAATTATAACTAACCACGAAACAGTACGACACTAATTTCTATAAAGTTACTTTTCCTCTTTTAAAATATATATATTTTTTTTTTTATATAGGACACGTCAATTTGACTTCACCTCGCCTGATGTTAAGCAAAGGCAAAGTCTCGGTAAGAGGGTCACCATCGGGAACATGTACCATGTTAACAGTGGTGGCACTCAGCTTGACGGCCTCGTTAGATGCCTTTTCAAGCCCCGCTTAAAGGACCCAGGACTGTAGGAAGAAGGAAACACGTGAGCTGGCAGGGAGTTCCAGGTCTTAATGGTGCGGCATAGGAATGAGTGACTGAAACGCTTGGTTCTAGCTTTTTTTTAAATTCCGTGTTCATAATATTATTCTAAAACAAATATACAAAGAAGTTGCATGAGTATATTACCTACAAACAAATAGATTATACGGAATCAGTGGCCTTATCGTACTGTAACAATCTCTTACAGGCTGCCATTGTTAGAGGTATATTATCTACCTGTTTAATATTAATAAAATAAAACTAAACATAAGCATCGAACTTCAATTCAACGCACTATAACTTAGAGTTTAAAATTGCATAACTTATATAGTTTAGATACACACTTTATAGGTTTTCTTTTGTAGTTCATGCAAAAAATACAAATTGTATTAAGTACTTTTTTTAACAACACTTCATTTTAATATGGTTCTCTACCTACATAATTGTAGCAAAAAAAACTACTGATCACTCCAAATATAGAGCACTCAGACGCCAAAGTTTTTTGTAACGATTTTTTTTTAATTAAAACTAAACAGTCTGTTGAATTCTGTAGCAGTACATTTTAGATTAATCTCTTTGTCTAAGTTAAATATACTGATATAATTGACCTTCCATATATTATATTTATTATGCACAGAGTTATGTTTATGTCCCATCCGTAGTTAAAAAATTTAACGTTTTGTTGATTTATAAATAGTGTTATGGGATGAACAATTTTTGGAAATTATTTCAGTTTTCGTTGGAGCGATTCCTATTTACTCTCCAAATTTAGGAGAAAAGCCTGTTCATCAATCAACAAGCGTTGTAGGCTTGTGCCCCGAAGATATTTCGCACACCACAAAACTTTTTAATCGATACAACAAATTAGATGTCAGTTAAATTCGATTTTCAAAGATATTTGCCATAGTTTCATACAACTGTTTAAAAATCTTTTATTACAGTTGATTGACGGCACTTGGTGGAATTCACTGTTAAACATATTGAGAACACTTGTACTTTTTCCACTGTATTTATTGTATTACAAAACATAAACTCACGCCTGTATTCCCCGAAGGGATAGGCAGAGGTGCTAGCACCCACATTTCACCAGTTTATGTTTAGGTCTCAATGTAATAGGTGGCGAGTCTATTGCCATTAACCGGGCACTTATAAACCTGCGATAAATACACACATAACTTCGAAAAACATCCAAAAGTCATCGGTGTGTGCCATGGCAAACCTGGAATCGAACCCGAGACCTACTGTAAGTGTTCTCAATGTGTGTTTAAAAATCATTGCTTTCGTTGGGTGCACTATATCCGATTCATAGAATACAAGTTGTTAGGCTATTATTAAGTATAGGTACTATTATGGTAATGCGCGTAACCTGGATCCGTGCTACAGTTGACATTAGAAAAGGTAACCGTGTCAAGGACTCAAGTGGTTACGACACGGGCGGGTTCAGCGCGGTCACGCAACTACGACGGATTTTTACCTTTATGTCTGTGTTTTGGCAGTTTACCTAAAGGCTAACAATATGTACAAAAATTACATTAGGACGGAGAAGAATTCTGTGACTGTATCTAATGGACAATTTGTAAAATGACAAAGCTTGCATGTCGATGGATCGGCGAGATATACCTTTTTAGAAACTTATATTATTTTACATCCTTCACACTGTATTTCAATCAATTAAAGATTCTATTCGAGGACAAATTGTGGGTTATAAGCTGATGTAATAATGTATTTGAAAGTTTATCAATAAGGCTGTTAGCCACCTCCATGCATTTTCATTTCTTTTTTTTTTTCAAATTATGAAAAGAAAACTCTGTAAAATCGTTCTCAAGTTATGGCGAAGCAAGGATTCTATTTGTCATCACTAAGTACATAGTATAAAGTAAAGTCGTCCAGCATGGGCGGCCCTTCGAGTGAGAGTTCTCACCCTCGCCACCCTGCTCACAGCAATGGTCCGCTGTGCGGACGCGTGGGCGGCCGGCGTCTCCTTCAGCGAGCCGGTAATGGTCGTGAAGGAGACGGCGGAACAGGAGAGGCGGCGCGAGCAAGAGAGACTCGCGGATCGCGCCGCCCGTGCGCGCATATAACTCGGGCGTCGGAGGGCACTGACTGACCTCCGTCCCCCATGAGCGCGGGCCTGGAGGTGACGGGTGGAGCCGCCTGTCACCCCAGCAGAAGCAGGCCACGGCGAGTCGGGGTCACCGTTGTCCCCCCTCACGAGGAAGGCCAGACCGTAAGGGATGGCCCTGGGTCAGCCGGGGTGCGAAGGAAGGTCCTTCCGGCTCCGGCAGGGGAGGTATCCGAGGGGATTTCCGCACGAAAAAAAAAAAGTATAAAGCAAAGTCGCTTTCCGCGTCTGTCTGTCCTTATGTGTGCTTATATTTTTAAAACTACGCAAAGGATTTTGATGCTATTTTTAATAGATTGAGTAATTCAAGAGGAAGGTTTATAATGTATAACTTTCATCAAAATCGGATCAGTGGTTTAGCCATGAAAGCGTATCATACAAACAGACAGGCAGACAGACAGATAGAGTTACTTTCGCATTTACAATATTAGTATGAATACATGCTTAATTTAGAAGAGGGTGCAGCGGGTACGGTATCTGCAGCCACACAGGAGGAAAAAGTTTACGGTACGAAGTTCGTCGGGTCAGCTAGTGAATAATATTAACTAGTTGAAATTTTATTACGTGTCCAGTAGAAAGTATTACCTAAAGCTAAAATGTTATGCAAAATAAGGTGTCCAAAATGACTTTCGTTGCTGACCGTACTAGTTTGCAAGTCATCGATAGCAATTTCTTTTAATACTATGTCGATTTCCGTCAAAAGAAGCTTGAACTTGGTGTATTTACTAACCACAGCCAATCGCAGGTCAATGTACGCCAAATAGTGGTTATCATCAATAATATTACCGCAAGCCTTCTAGCATGCCGTAATAGTAATAAAACTGGTTCATACGTCATTATCATCTGAGCATCATTCAGAGTTTCATCAAAGATTGTACTTCTTAGTCCACGGTCGAGTCTCCTGCTCCCTTTCACAGGAGCTATTGCCGCCCAGCTCCGATATTCCTTATTGGGGTTGAGGGGTCAGACGGCCGTCATCCGTCAATTAGCTGCAAACGAGTTTGACATGTGCCCAGGAGATCTTACAGTCTCGCATGCGCTCTGCATCACATAATGATAAAGATAGATATTTTGTTGTACACCAAAATCAGTAACAAAATATAATAGCATGTATTATAGTTAAATGCGATCTCTTTCAGGCAATTTTGGGATGTAGAGAAGTGCAGAAGAGATATGTTATTGAATAGAAAAATTAAGTTGAGTCTCATCAATACCTGATAAGTATCCCTAGACGAGGCCGCATTAAAGCCGTGGGTCTGTTGGGAGCCCTGGGACATCCTTCCGAGGGCTTACCCGGGGCTCCCAACTATAGGCTGCTGGGCGTTACCGTGGGGGTTTTAGTCGGTAGGAGTCCGGCATAACATCCATGAAGGATTTCCCCCATAGTCAAAAAAAAATACCTGATAAGTATTACTTATATTTTCTAATACGATAGTAATAAATTATATAATACCCCATCCCGATCACACAGTTTGCAGTAAACCTCACAATTTACTGCCAAAACATGTCAATAGTTCAATCATTCAAAAATCACTCAAAAATCATTAAAAAAAAAAAAATTCAATCATCAATCAACAGATTACAAAAATATTAAGTGCCATCCATCCATTACCATCAACGCTGTTTGTTACGTCTCCATAATTCCTACAGAAATCCCAACCTCGCATCTCGGAGCTGCGTCTGCGTCGACAGACATTACATAAAATGTATTTGTATCGAGTCGAAAGGCTTTCTCCGAGTGACGTGGCGCATCGATGCGACCGCGGAAGTGTTCGCTTTCCAATGCCGTCAGATGCGTGTGCGCAGTCGTGTTATGCACAATATTGATAATTTTGCAGGTGGTTCAGTTGACAATATTAACTATAAATAGGTAGTACTATAATGGAAGTAATGAAACCCATTGTAACTTACTATGAGTTCAAAAAATAATAAAGTCAAAAATAATTTATTTTGTACTAGTAGTTGCCCGCTGCTCCGCCCGCGTGGATCTCGGTCATGTGTCATGTCATGGTAGATGGGTGGTTAAAAATCGTAAAAAGTCTTCTAAAAAATATATTTGTGAAGAAATAGCTGCATTTATAAACGTCACCCCACCAAACTTCAGGTTGCGGCCGCGCCTAATTGCTTTTTAACAAAGTTCATCACATTGGGTCCAGTGTTTTAGGCGTGAAAGCGTAAGAGATAGACAGAAATGAGGATATGAGAATGATACATAAAAAAATACAGACTGGTCCATAGCGCTAGTGTACCGCGAGGGACTCCTAACTTCTTGATAACAAGTACGAATCGAACTAATTGCATAGGTATCTATAGTTATTTTGATTTACGTTTATTCTATCGAAAGTTATGCAGATAGTTCGAGTCTGTAAATTGATAAACCGGTTCTATAAGGTCAATTAGACTTTCACGATCTGTACCCGTCAATCACGTTTTAATTATTTTGATAACCAATTTGAATCGAAAGTCAAATTAAGAAATAACAGATCACAAGGTGATGATCGCGGCTTCTTCCGCCTGTAATTCTTGGCTTGGCTTTAGGTAGGTATTACGACCAGGAAAAGTTTTTTGTTAATTTATTAATGATTCATTGCCTTGTGAACCATTGCATCTTAAGTCATCAAAGTGCGAGTCATAAGTAAGTAAGTAAGTACCGTTATGACCACAATTACGTTGTGTACCAAAGTGCAGGATGGAATTAATGCATGACGGAAAAATGACCTGTAAGAAGCTGACAGACTTTTATGCCTTTTTTTTTTTTTTTCGTGCGGAAATCCCCACGGATACCCCCCCTGCCGGAGCCGGAAGGGGAGGTTATGTCGGACTCGAACCGACTAAAACCGCACGCCGACTGTGGGTCTTGGTGCTAGGCCGGAGGTGAGGTTGTCAAAGACATATCCCTCGCACCCCGGCTGACCCAGGGCCATCCCTTACGGTCTGGCCCTCCTCAGGAGGGGGGACAACGGTGTCCCCAACTCGCCCCCGGAATGGGGAGGCGCGCTGTTCAGCGCGCCGCCGCCGTGGCCTGCTTCTGCTGGGGTGACAGGCGGCTCCACCCGTCACCCCCAGGCCCGCGCTCATGGGGGACGGAGGTCAGTCAGTGCCCTCCGACGCCCGAGTTGCCTGCGCGCGCGGGCGGCGCGATCCGCGAGTCTTTCTCGCTCGCGCCGCCTCTCCCGCTCCGCCGTCTCCTTCACGACCATTACCTGCTCGCTGAAGGAGACGCCGGCCGCCCACGCGTCCGCGCAGCGGACCATTGCTGTGAGCAGGGTGGCGAGGGTGAGAACTCTCACTCCCAGGGCCGTCACTAGCTCCCGCCTCGGTTCGGCCCATGCCGGGCACTCGGTGAGCGTGTGCAGCCCCGTGTCCTCGCTCGCGTCGCAGTGATGGCACTCGGACGTTGGCTCCTTTTCGATCCGACACAGATATCTCCCGAAGCACCCGTGCCCGGTGATAATCTGCGTCAGTCGATACGAGAGGCTGCCATGTGGCCTCTCGAGCCATTCCCCCATGATGGGCCTTACCGCCTCTATGACGGCATGCCCTGCGCGTCGTTGCTCAAGTCGTCGCTCCCACTCCGCCACCATGATCCCGTGGAGCCGGGACCTCTCGGCCCGAATGTCTTCGGGCTCGGGATCGTATCCCCGCTCCCGCGCCTCCTTACGGAACCGATACAGTGCCGCAAGGGATCTCGCTTCCAGGATCCACGGTGGCGATCCGGCTAGGAGACTCGCCGCTTCAAAGGATATCGTGCGGTACCCCCTAATGGCCCTGCAGGCCATCGTCTGCTGCGGAGCATGCAGCAGTTGCACGAACCTGGCCTGCAGGGCGTCCGCCCACACGGGGCACCCGTACAGGGCCATGGACCGCACGACACCCGCGTAAAGTCTCCTGCAGGAGTCCTCTGGGCCCCTCAAGTTGGGCAGCAGCCGCATCAGCGCGTTAGCTGACACCAACAGTTTGGGGCGCAGACTTCGGAAGTGCTCTCCGAAGTCCCACCGACCGTCAAGTACGAGCCCCAGATATTTCAGCCGGGGCTTGATGTCGATGGGAGTACCTCCTACTGTCAAGCTGGATCCCGGGGGTGGCCTGCGCCGAGGACCATGAAAGAACAAGGCCTCGGATTTGTGCAGAGCCACCTCGAGACCCAGCCGCCGGATTCGATCCACGACTTGAGCAACAGCGGTCGTGGCCCTCTGGGTCGCCTCGCGGTGTGTAGCGCCACTCACCGTCACCAGCGTGTCGTCCGCGTAGCACGTGACGGTGGCACCGAACGCGAGCTCACCGCGAAGCACCCAGTCGTATCCGATGTTCCACAGGAGCGGCCCCAGGACCGATCCCTGTGGGACACCGCACGACATCTCACGCCTACCGACGCCGGTCGCACTTGGGTAGATGACGGCCCTCTCCGTCAGGTACGCCCCGACTATGCGGCGGAGGTAGAGAGGCACATCGTGGTACACGAGCGCCTCCCTGATGCAACTCCAGGGCAAGGTGTTGAACGCGTTGGAGATGTCCAAGGACACCGCCAACATCACCTCACCCCGGGCAACCGCATCCTCCGCCAGAGTCCTCACGCGCATGATGGCATCCACAGTGGAACGCCACCGGCGGAAGCCGTACTGCGTGTCCGCTAGGTCCGGCCCCACTCTAGAGAGGTGCTCGACGAGGCGCTTGGCAATCACTCTTTCGAAGAGCTTGCCCACCTCGTCGAGCAACACTATGGGCCGGTACCCGGACGGCTCGTCCGCCGGGCGTCCGTCCTTGCGGATGAGGACCAGTTTCCCCGTCTTCCACATCTTCGGAAACTGGCCCCGCTCCAAGCATGCGCTGAGGAACCCTCGCAGTCGGGGTTCGAGACCGTCTTCTCCTAGAGCTAGGACCCACGCACGGCCTGGAATGCCGTCGGGTCCCGGGGCGGTGTTCTTCTTGGCTCTAAGCCGACGCACCGCCAGCTCTAGTTCTACCCAAGTGACCTCGGGCACGTCGTCGTCAATAACCACGCCGGGCGCATCAGGCGACCGAGGTGGCGGAGTCATCTGCGGCGGAACGTGTTCCGCCCGCGCCGGGAACAGGGATTCCACCACTCCTCCAAGCAGAGCCGGCTCGAGAACCTGGGTCAGGGGAGGGGCCCGGGGGCGCAGCTTTCCTCTTACCAAGCGGTAAGGCCGCCCCCATGGGTCCCGCTCCAGTGTCTCCAGCAGCTCCCTGTAGGAAGCTGCCTTGGACCGCTTGATTTCTGCTCGGAGGGCATTCCTGGCTTCCCTGTATCCCTCTTGCAACTCCGCCACTAGGGGATCTGTGTCTGCGGGGCGGCTACGCCTCCTACGGAGCCTGGCCCACCGGCGGTGCGCGATCACGCAGGCTTGACGCAGCCTCGCGATCTCCGCAGTCCACCAGTAGACCCGGCGCCTCGGACTATAGGCTGGAGCCCTAGACATACCCGCATCGCAAACAACAGTCATGGCCTCCCGGAACCACGCCGCCTCGTCATCAATGTCGTCAGGCCTGTCCGGCACCATGGCCCAGGCCTGCACGGAGGCGGCTTCCAGGAGAGCATCCCTATTCAGTCCCCTAAGCACCCAGCGCGGCTCGCGTGGGGCCGGCGTGGCCGGCGCATCACTCTCGGGAGGGGAGACATCAAACCGAACGTATCGGTGATCCGCAAGTGTCTCCACCTCCACGACGACACGCCAGTCCCGCACACGTTGCGACAGCGAAGCGCTCGCGAACGAGAGATCTACGATCGAACTCGCTTCGCGCTCCGCCGCCCAGAACGTGGCTTCGGCCCCGCGATTCTGGAGAACCAGACCGAGAGTAGCGGCCCAGCTCTCCAGAGCCCTGCCTCGCGGGTTCGTGTGCCGGGACCCCCAAGCCTCAGACCAGGCATTGAAGTCCCCAAGCACAAGAACCGGGCGAGGGTGACAGGCATTGACGACGTCGGTCAGCCGCTCCAGCGACCGCCGATACTGCCCTATGCGTCGGTGTGATGCCGGCGTGAAGTAGACGGCCACGACCGCAATCTCCCCCACACGCGCCGCTACGATGCCATGCTCCCTTGCGATCACCACAAAGGGAGGGGCACCCGCAGCGGCGTTACGCACCAGTGCCGCCGATCCATCCAGGTCGACCACCCAGGCAGGCCCGGGGGGCCGGTGGGTGTACGGATCGGCGACAGCGGCGACGTGTATGGACCACTGTGCCATGCTCTGGAGCAGAAGTGCCTGAGCATCGACACCGTGGCCCACGTTCGCCTGCAGGATGCGGAGCTGGGGATCCATTATGGAACCATCTCCGCATCCCGCTGCGAACAGTTGGCGGAACGCCCGCCTCGCGGCTTCGGCTCCCCTCCGGTGCAGGCCTTGCTGCCAACCCTATGGTCGGCCGGTTTGCCCCCCGCTGCACACCTGAAACAGTGCAGCGGAGCCTCACAACCACCGGCCCTGTGACCGGGTTGGCCACAGCGGAAGCAGCGGTCACCGACCGTCACCTCCGCCGTGCACTGCACCCCCACGTGCCCGACCGACAGGCACCTGAAGCACCTAGCCGGCCGAGCCTGCAGGAGCTGGACCCGCACCCCAATAACGCCGTCCACCGCGAGGACCCGCCGATCGGCAGCCTTTTGGGCTGCTGCGATGGGGCAGCCGACAACTACCGCCCCCTGTCCGCGACGGCCGTAGCGGATCGCTCCGACCTTTACCGCCTCCAGGGGGCAGCCCCCGGCCTCCGCCACGGTGGCCCGAATTTCTTCGGCCGTGATGGAGTCGTCCAGGTCCGAAATGCGCAGTTCTGCGCATTTGGTGGGCCTGGACACCCGGACGTCGGCTGCATCCAGCGTCTCCCTCAACTTGGCCGCAATGGCATCAGCCTGGGGACCGCTGGAGGCACCTGGGACCTGGATAAGCCGGGCACCCGTCCGAGTTTGTGTCACTCGGAGGGGCCTAGCCAGGTTGAGGGGCCTCATGTCTATGAGGCCTCTGGCCCGCTTCACCAGGTCGGGATACTGCAGTCCCCTCTCCGCCGCCTCCGGCGTCATCGTTAAAACGACGGCCGTTGTGCGGGGGACGCGCAGCCTCCCCGGTGCTCCCTTTGCAGCAGCCTCAGCCTTCTTGGCCTTTTTGGCTGCCCTCCTCTTGGCGTTCCGCCTCTTCCGGGTTTCACCGACTACCTCCCAACCTCCTGCCGGTGAGGCGCTTGTAGAGGCAGTCGGGGCCGGAATCGAAACTGGGGCCAGGGCTGGGGCTGGGGCAGAGGACGTCTTCCCCTTGCCCTTCCCCTTTCCCTTGCCCTTGGACTGGGCGCCCTGCGCGGCAGCGGCCGGAGCAGATGGCACAGCGGATGGGCTGCTGGCCGACTCCTGCGGGGTCCCCGTCGCTGCTGGGCGACCCCTTTTCACTGCTCCGGCATACCCTGTAGGCGACGCCAGGGGCGGACGGCGGAGAGAGTCCATGATGGACTCCAATCCGCGCTTTGTCCGCTCCTCGTGCGCCGCCTGCCGCGCCTCCTGCGCCGCCTGCGCCGCCTCCAGCCGCCTTTCCATGGCGGCCAGAGCCGCTACGACTGCCGCCAGTGGGTCCGCAGGCTGCACCGGTATCGGCACCGGCGGCTGCGGTCGGACAGGCGGTGACGGTGGCAATTCCGGCTGCACCAGTGCCTCCAGCCGCAGCGGCGATCTCGACCGCACCGGCGACACCGACCGCACCGGCGACACCGACCGCACCGGTGAAGACGGCCGAGCCGACGGCTTCGGCGCTGCCGGCTGCGCGACCGGCTTCCGCCGCGCCGACCGCGTGACGCGCCCCTCCGGCAGCCCGGCGACGACCTTCTGCAGGTCCGCAAACTCGGCCGCCATCTTGGCCATCTCTTTGCGGTACTCTGCCGCCTGCCGCTCTGAGCTCTCGATGAGCTCGACCTGCCTTCTCCCTAGCTGAGCCCGCTCATCGCGCGACGCAGCCAGCTCCGATCTCAGCAGGCCGAACTCCTCGACAAGGCGCGTCGTCGCCCGTCGCAGCCGGACTTCCTCCGGCCCCATAGACCCCGCACGGGTCCCTATCACTTCCTCCAGGGCCTGCAGTACCTCCCTGGAAGTAGGGTCGGTACGGGGCATGGGCGTGGGCGCCGCCGAGGTGGAGGGACTCGGCGGCGCTACGGCATCTCTCAGGGCCGGGGCCCGAGAGGAGGGCGTTTGGGGGATGGCCCTTTTGCAACCCCGCGTCTTCCCCCGACCGACCATCGCAACCTTGGGCGGGGGGGAGTCCTCGCTGCCGTTGTTGGGCTCCTCGTTGGAGGACGAGTCGCTCAAGGTGACGGCTGCGTCCGACTCAGTCCTCCGTGGAGGAGGAGCAGCCTTCTTGCCGCCGTTCCTCCTCCGTGCAGATTTTCGGGTCTGCAGACCCACCGGGCTGTTCGCCCTGCTCTTCTCGGTGGCGGTGTCGAAGTTTTCCGACACCGCCGCAGTTGGTGACGCGACCTCCGCGTCGTGGCGCTGCGCGACCTCCGCGCAGACTGTTTCGCTTGGTAAGGGGGGGTTTTTATGTATATTAGAGTTCATAAATGTTCCCACGAGCATGAGACGAAAGGTTACACTTCCCGGGTGACGCTCTTTCCGAGAAGCGGGGTACATACTGTGGAGGTCCCCTGGTGTCCACAGGTTTTAATCGACTTGGCTGTCGGGTTTTTAAGACTTTTCCTTGTCGCGGGCCGGCCAATTAAGGCAAGCCCCGCGGCCTCCAGGATACCGGCGTACTGAGTGTGGCTAGCACTCAGATCGTTGTCGATATCTAGAAGGTTACGCGACGCGGGGGAGCAGCCAACTCTCCCAACACCGACGGTGGCACGAGTGCCTGTCAGCCCCTGCGCGAGCAGTGGGCCAACCCGTCCCTAGATCTCACGGAACCCTTGCCTCTCCCCTGTCCCCTCTGAGAGCAGAGGGATACTGGGAGCGACTAACGGGAACCGGATCTCTCTCCGCGGGCCTTGAAGCCCCGCCACACCACGACCCCCTCTGGGTCGACTAGCCCTCAAAAGGGCTGTTTGAATGGAAGGAATCCTACGGATCCCTTCCCGCGGGCCTTGCAGGCCCGCCATACCACGACCCCCTCTGGGTCAGCTAGCCCTGAAAAGGGCTGTTTGAATGGAAGGAATCCTACGGATCCCTTCCCGCGGGCCTTGCAGGCCCGCCATACCACGACCCCCTCTGGGTCAGCTAGCCCTCAAAAGGGCTGTTTGAATAGAAGGGATCCTACGGATCCCTTCCCGCGGGCCTTGCAGGCCCGCCATCCCACGACCTCCTCGTACAATGAGGTCGGCCGTTGGGTTATTCGTCAACGGCCAACAGAACTCCTAAGGTGGGAGTCTGTTAGCCGTTGTCCAGGATGCACCAGCCCCTCCGCTTCCGCTCCCCAGGACCGCAGTCCAAAGGGGGAAGAAACGGAAAGGCCAACGTGGAGGTTACCCAACCCGCACCCCGACAGACTTTTATGCCAAGCGTTCCTGAGTTTCTTGTCGAAAACTGACATGAAGTAACGTTTATTGATTAAGTAATAACTATTGTATTGAATGGTCAATATGGTCATAGTTAGTTAATTAGTTAGGGGAAATCTAGATAAATTAAGTAATAATCATAGATGATCTAGAGAACAAGTTCAGAACCCTAACTCAAACTATTTCTGAAATAAAAGTAGCCTAACTTACACCTTATAAATTACTAGCTTATGCCCACGGCTCCGCCCGCGTGGATGTCGGTTATCGCGACCAAACATAGCCTATGTCCTTTCTCAAGGTCTAATCTACCCCTATACCAAATTTCATCAAAATCGGTTCAGTGGTTTAAGCGTGAAAGCGTAACATAGACAGACAGACAGAGTTACTTTCGCATTTATAGTATTAGTATGGAAGTATGGATAACATTAATTTGCCGAAGGAATTGCGACTAATGGACCCAGCTGAAAATTATCGGAAACAAACAAACAAACATGATGACTTTTGCTGAAGTATTATCACTTATAATTTATTTATTTATATAGATTCTGTCAAACATTCTTCCTTACGGGAATAAGTTTGTCATGTGATGTATATACTAGGTAGTAGGAAAGGAAATACCGTCACGTGCAGGTAGTAAAGCATTATATTACGACTTGTGGTCGGAGCGGGGCAGTGGGCACGTTGAGGCGATGACGTTGAAATGTGATAGAGTCGCACGTTTGTTTGTGTACGTAATAACATTAAGGTTTTAAGGGTTGGGCACGGGGGAATTCCCGACCAAAGAAGTAAACAGAAAGCAATGTTTTATTGCAAAACTACAACACACCTATTTAGATTGATACTTAACCAGCTGACAGACAAATTTCACCTGGCGAATGCAGTCCTTGGAGCAGAAAAGCTGAAGCCCCGAAACTCCATGATGAATTTGCGTACACTTTCCATATGTTTCTGTGGATCTTCCCCCTAGGTTAGGAGACAGGGTACAGTAAATTAAATCCGGGGTTTCGGAGAATAAGCTACTGTATGGAATGTAATGGCTCCTTCACGTCCAGGAAATCGCAGAACCACGAAAGTCACCTTCACTTAGATGCGGTCCCCTTATTCGACGACCGTTTTACTACGTACTTAATGTGGGTAGGTGGGGTAGATCCAAGAAGCATTAGTCTCACACCAAGGTTGTCCAAGAGCGTGCTAAGTAGCAGAATTAAAGCCGGCTCCTGGAGCCAGAGCTGAAAGATGATGAAACACCGGTGGTTTCTAGACATTTGTCGTTATTTTATTATACGAAAACAATAAAGTCCTACTAGGCATATAGCAGTAAACCAGCCATATTGCCACTCTTATCTTATCGTAGTTTCACGTTCCGCTGATTTTTATTGCTGGTGTTACTTTTTGATTAACCACAATAGTTCGCAGTTAACAGAAAACGTTAATTAGTCTTGTAATGTCAGGTATAAAACAATTAGTATCACAATAAATAGTTGTTAATTAAAATGGACGCGATTCAGACGCAGGATGTCCTGTCGGGGTTCGTGGGTTCCATAAAACACAACATTTACCATATAAATTATTATAATGGAAGAATTCAGTAGGAGGACGGCTCTCTGGGCTTCAAAGTAAAAGCTATGAAGTGTACCCCAGACTCCAAAATAGGTACAATGGATGCAATCGGTATTGATGCTGAGATGCTGAGAGTTGAGATGACGAAGATTTTATCATACATACATATATACATAATACTCGTGCCTGTAAAACCTAGTTAGAAAAAAGAACATGCAAAGAGGTGCACACTCTCTGTATAAAAATGTATGAAAAACCACCAAAAAAAACTGAACAGGCTGAATGGAATATGGTTCAGTTTAAAATTTTAAATTAAGAAAAATTGATTTATAATCAGAGAGTAATTATTTTCTCGTAGTCTATGATAAAAAGTAGAGTACTTACCTAACACGTGAAAAAAGAATTCATCTCGGCTCTTGTATCCCTCGAGCCGCTCAGGTTCCTTCGCTCCTCTCGGGATACAACTTAGTGCCTCGAAAACAATTCACCTTTTTGCACTTGTTGGGTAATCTACTATTTTCGAATTATATCTAAATGATCGTGTATTTCTCATTCACGCTTACCTACTCAACAGATCTTATGAAACTTTGCATTAGCACACATTGACACACAAATAAATAAAGTTTAGATAATGCATTGTAGGATTATAGTTTCTTTCGAACAAATATTATAATTATACTTGTATGATATTAACAAACAGACAGGTTGTTATTAGTTCTAGAAATGTTGTTCACGATTAACCCAAATGTCGATGGATTAATTACGCTCGGCCAAAGGTCACACACGGTGTGTTAGATCAAGATTTTTATACCACTAGTGTGTCTGCTACAGATAAGCACACTGCCCACCTGATGGAAAGTGGCTACCGTGGTGTATGGATGCATGTAACACCAGAGATACTCATGCTACTGACTCTGTAGGAACCTTCTTTTATTGAAGAATTCCATATTGCAGGTCCTTGAAAAAATCTAATCATTCCATAGTTTGAACGTGTAAGGGATGAAGTTCCTTTCATACCGTGCGTACCGTTTCTAGTCTTGGGACATTGTTATGTGAGGAAGAATTCCCTGCCTGTAGCGAGCTGGATAGAAAGTGAAGAAGTAACAAGCAATCGTATAATTTATCCAGCTTTTTCCTGCGACTCCATCCGGGTGGATGTCGGTTATCGCGACCAAACATAGCCTATGTCCTTTCTTATGGTCTAATCTACCCCTATACCAAATTTCATCAAAATTGGTTCAGTGGTTTAGGCGTGAAAGCGTAACATAGAGACAGACAGAGTTACTTTCGCATTTCAATCTCCCAATAACTAGTACCTAAAGAATATTTATTTATACCTCAGTTGTATGACAAAACATCAAACACAACACTATAGTATACTCAGTGCATTTATCATTATTAGTCTGTTTCATTATTCTCTGTTATCTTATCTTATCTTGCTCAAATACGAGTATACAAACGCGTTTATCTCGGTGCTTTACAATAGATATCCCACGTAGGGACTACTCGTATCGAAACACAGGTATCGAGAATCTCGTATCGATACTGTGATTACATCTTATTGAGTAATCTTGTTTAAATTATTACATAAGTACGATTAATCATAATGAGTCATTAAAGAGTTGAGGAAAACATGAGTGAATACTCGTCAGGGATGTACCAAGATCTTTGGAATCCAAAACGACTTCACTCACAAGACTGCTGGGCATCGATTCTGCTAAAGCCAAACAACAGTGGTGCCACCGACACTGCAAATAAATTAACTGACTTTTTGCAGCGTGTGATGAAACATTTCATTTTGAACTTTAGCCGTATAGAAATAAAGTCTAAAATTTGATGTATTTTTTTTCAGTGACTGCGGCACCAAAGCGAGTTAGGTTGATGAGGTATTTCCCCTGGGTTGCAGGGGGGGGGGGTCAAGATAGGCACAAAAGACCGACATTATAGAAAGATGACTGAATGAATGAATGAATGAACTGAAAAAATACACAAATAAGATGACCGTTATTTTTATACCCTACCATGGCGAATGTTCCCATGTCCTCAATTTTGTCTTCCAGTTAGTCTTTCTCCTTTTTTATACAGAACACTAGTTCTGTACGGTTCTGTGACTCTTTTCTTTGCCGGGCCATAAAGTCTTGGAATTCTTTATCAGTACATGTGTTTCCTTCTTCCTACAGTCCCGGTCCTATGAGCGTATATACGGTGCAGAGTATACCAGCTATTACCAAGCGTTCTTAAGCCGTACCACTAAGACCTGGAAGTCCCTGCCAGCTCACGTGTTTCCTTCTTCCTACAGTCCCGGATCCTTTAAGCGGGGCGTGAAAAAGCATCTGATGAGGCTGTCAAGCTGAGGGCTACCATTGCAAAATTATTGGTGTCTGTAATGATGATTCCTTTGGTCACCAGAATTTACCTACCTGCGGGAAAAGATGGTGAACCGTGGTCATACTTTTACTTTTCATTTTACAAAATAAAATCTCAAAGTAAATAGTAATATTGGTAACATAATAGTTTTTCTGTTCAAATGTACATTCGGTAGACTATTTCTGGGCCATTCGTAAGAAATGTGCTCATAAATCAGCGTTTGTTACATTGATAGTGAATAAGCTCGTTCCCGGAGCCACCATAAAAATATACCTGCCTTAAATATTTCATCGCCACTAGTATATTTTTACTTTGGTTTTTTAAGAAATTTATATCGAATATACAGGTACCTACAGTCCGCGTCATGAATATCTTGACGAGGAAGTCTCAAAATGATCTTAAAACTCTCGTATTAAGAGCAAATCAAACTGTTTTATTGATTTATATGGTGTTGTCCGAACTAAAAGTGTGTGCCAAATATCAGGACAGTCAGTCAACTGGAAGGGGGTCTTCTTCTTCTTCTTCTTCTTCAACCCGTAGTCACCCAATGCTGAGTGTAGGTCTCTTCCAATTCCCTCCTCTGTTGGCGGGACAGTGTTTTCGCCATCCAGTTCTTCCCAGCAACCTTCACTATGTCGTCGGTTCACCTAGCCGGCGGTCTGCCTACGTTCCGTCGTCGTCCCACATGGTTTCCACTCCAACACTTTCCTACCCCATCTGCCATCCATTCTACGATATATGTGGCCCGCCCATTTCCATCTCTTTCTAGTTATTTCTACAGCTATATCGGTCAGCTTAAGGGGATCAAAAAACCAAATCAAGATCATTTTGAGTACTCTGTTCGTCAACATCTTTCTGATGCTGACTGTATTTGTGTATAGCAGGATATGTTTACTTGAATAGTTTTCGGAATAAGAATTTCCTGAAGTTTCTTAGGCATAACATTAACCATTGCCATGTTCAAGAAAGATAAATTTGACTATTTAGCTGTAACTTCGCTGGTGTAAATGAAGATTTTGTACTTCATGTAGTGACATAGCATCTAGTTACAACCGGACAGTTTTACCAGATGACTATATTATTATTTCTAGATCTAACCATCACTGTTTTCTGTGACTTGACTCATACTTACATAAAATCATGCCTGTTTCCTATAGGGGTAGGCAGAGATCACGGACTCAACCAACTATAATAGGTAGGTTGTAATTTTTCGGCCATATATGACACTTTTCACACACTTTTCCACCGCACGCCTCAAAGCTCAGTTTTTTTTTCTCTAGGACATGTCGATTTGACTTCACCTCGTCTGATGTTAAGCTAAAGGCAAAGTCTCGGAGAGAGGGTCACCATCGCAAACATGTGCCATGTGTGTACCAACAGTGGTGGCACTCAGCTTGACGGCCTCATTATATGATTAAGACCGGTATTCGAGTCCCGGGACTGGTAAATTGTCATTGGATTTTTCTGTTACAAAATTCTCAGTAACATCACCGACCTATTACGCAGAAACCGTCCATTAACGTGAACTAGGCATGTTAATAAAGAATGTCTGTGATTTGTCCACACCCAACGAAGCACTCTACACTACACTACAATAATATTTACTCTATAAAACTTTCAACACACATTACCGAACTAGTTCCAAATATTTGAACATGCCCGCGGTTTCACTCGCGTGGATTTTTGATCCCGATCCTACAACCCATGGGATTCTATTCCGGGGATTAAAACCTATGTGTTATTCCAGACTGTAATCTATTCCTGCACGAAATATCAGCCAGAGTCGTACAACTGTTATCAGAGCGTAATTGAATAATAATCATCTGAATATTCAAATATCTCTCACATCCATACTTATCCATACTAATATTTTAAATGCGAAAGTAACTCTGTCTGTCTGTCTGTCTGTCAGTCTGTCTGTATGTTACGCTTTCACGCCTCAACCACTGAACCTATTTTGATGAAATTTGGTATAGGAGTAGATTAGACCATAAGAAAGGACATAGGCTATGTTTGGTCGCATCCACGCGGGCGGAGCCGCGGGCAAAAGCTAGTAATATTATAAATGCGAAAGTAACTCTGTCTGTCTGTCTGTCTGTATGTTACGTTTTCACGCTTAAACCACTGAACCGATTTTGATGAAATTTGGTATAGTGGTAGATAGACCTGGAGAAAGGCTATGCTAGGCTATATATATTTGGTCGCTATAACCGATATCCACCCGGGCGGAGCCGCGAGCAATAGCTAGTTTATAATATTAATGGGATAGTAGGATGACTCGAGCTACTTATAAGTATTAAGTCAGTACACGGTCCAGCTCACGGTAAACAAGTGTTTCCAGTTTTACCTCAAGGCGGGCCGTGTACCTGTTTGCAATACTACAATAATAATTATATAGGTACTCAGTAAAGAAATTACTCTTATGTTTTTATAAATTTAAAATTCCATAAATTCATTATGAAATACGACACCACCGGTCAGAGTACTTCAGTTTGAGTAGAAAATCAACTGTAGATTGGTACCGATTTAGCATCAAACTGTACATTGTTTGTATCACAATATTTACTCAACTTTAAAACTAAACTTTAAACTGTTCTTAAATTTAATTAATTTTATTAGTAAGACTATTTTAGCGTACATTTTATAGAATGAATGAGTGATTGTGATAATAATTAGTTGATATATGATTCACCTCAACCATACATTATTGCATAGAGATTCCTCCTTGTTTCTATCCTATTCATCTATTTTGTTTTATTTATCTTGCCTCTTTTTTCTGCTCTGTGGCGACGTGGGAGTGACATGTATTTTTTTTTTTTATCGTGCGATAAATCCCCAAGGATACCACCCCCACGGAGCCGGTGGAGGTGGTTATGTCGGACTCGAACCGACTAAAACGCACGCCGTCTTGGGTCCTTGGTTGCCGGAGGTGAGATTGCCAAAAGCATATCTCTCGCACCCCGGCAGACCCAGGACCATCTCTTTCGAGATGGCCCCCTTCGGGTTGTGGGGACCACAGGGTCCCCATCTAGCCCCGGTTACGGGGAAGCGCACTTGGCGCCTCCGCCGCGGCCTGCTTCTGCTAGGGTGACAGGCGGCTCCACCGGTCACCCCTAGGCCAGCGCTCATGGAGGACGGAGGTCGTTCTGCGACCTCCGACGTCCGGTTCGCCTTCGCTCTGCGCGGGCTTCCCGGGCCCGAAGTCTAGTCCGGACCCGACCGGCATTACTTGCTCGCAGAAGGAGGCGGCCGCACCCCAAGCGTTCGCGCATCGTACCATCGCTGTGAGCAATGTGGCGAGTGTGAGGACTCCCACCCCCAGAGCTACCACTACGACCCGCCTCGGCGTGTCCCACGCCGGGCACTCGGTCAGCGTGTGCAGCTCCGTGTCCTCGCTCGCATCTCAGTGATGGCACTCGGACGTTGGCTCCTTCCGGATCCGACACAGGTAACTCCCGAAACATCCGTGTCCGGTAATCACCTGCGTCAGCCGGTACGAGAGGCTGCCGTGTGGCCTCTCTAGCCACTCCTCCATGATGGGTCTTACCGCCGCTATTACGGCGTGCCCTGGGAGTGACATGTATGGTATTTTCAGCGCTCTATAATAATATGGATTATTACCTACGTCATAACAGTACCTGAATTCTATAAGCCCATAATTCCTTCAAACAAAACCATTTGATAATGTTCAAGCCTGTTTAATCACTTCCTTTAATATCTTGTCATTTCCGAAGTCTTGTTGAGTGATAGCAATCTGGTGGATACGAGTAGCAGTCTGACGTTAGTCCGTGCTAATCTCCCTGTAACACTTGAAGCCATAATTCTCGAAGGTTATCTGGAATTAGTGAGTTTAAAAGCTGTTCCATCTTAGACATTAGGTTAAAGTACAACACATCTATCGTAAATCTATGATTGTCTAAATCTAATGTAGTGATCGTGCTTGTACATTGGAAATATAACAATAAACTTAGGTCATGGACCTATAGATTTTTTTTAAGACTTGTCTGTTTGTTTGTTTGTTAGTCGGCGATGGACGCAAAACTAGTCAATGGAATTTATAGTGTTTTTTTGTTGTTGATTTATTTATTTCATTGCAATTGGTTGAGTAGAACCAGAGAATGACCGTAAGTAGCGAAACCCACGACGAGCGTCGCCGCAGGATAGGCTAGTTTAATATACAGTCAGGTGTAATATTTATCTCTGAGAATGTTTTTCTGAAGTGCTCCGATCCCGTGTGCATTGTCACCGTGTCGTAAGTGTGTCAGGGTCGCCAGCGCACGCGGCGATCTTTTCACTTTAGACGAGTAACACCTGGAGGCAACAGATGTGCTCTGGGCTGCTAATTGAATCTATAACATTATTAACGGTGTTTAGTATTGTAATCTAAATGCCATTGAATTTTTTTAGTTTACGTAACGTTTTGATTCAAATTTAATGTTGATTTTTACTGTACCTAATAGAAACCTGATGTAAGTAGTTAGCTAGTGCTATTATTTGTTCTGTGCCTTGAGTAATTTACAGATTTAGAGATTAAATTTTGTTCTTGATGTTGAAATATCGAAGTTCACTCGCATTACAGGTAGTCTGGAAAACCGAGGCCTAGTTATTTGGGAAAAGGTTCAGAGAATGATGACTAGATACTAAAATATCTAAAATAGTGATAGGTCTTTAGAGACCCAATCGTTTTTACCTTACTGCTGAGCTGCTTAAAAACCGGGAAATGTAAGGAAGAAAAGCTCATTTCTCTATTTCTATGTCTCATTCTCTTATTCATTTCTCCCCAAGTATGTTACACTGCAACAAAGATACCATAGCAAGCGGTCATACAGTAAGCACTTCATATCAGAAGCCTCCGTACCTGATTGTTACCTCAATATTACTTGGTTATGACCGCTACTTCCATCTCAAGTTTGAATAAATAATGCAAACAATTCAGTGAGTAGGTCCATTTCTTCGAATATTTAGAAATGTTTATGCGTCGTGCGTTTGCTTTTGAATGTAGGAATTTCGTATGAGCCTGTAAGAATTATTTCGAGTATAGTTAATTATTTCGAGTAATTATTTCGAGCATAGTTACCGACATGGGTCAATGCCCTTAGGCCGGTTGCGCGTGTGTGAGTCGAGAGTCCTTACTAAATACGCATATCTCAAAACAAATACACACACTTCACTGATCTGCCGATGTAGGCGAAGGCCACTGTGAATCTAGATTCAATCGTGCGTGGCCCAGTCTGGTTCATGTGCAATGGAGAACCAAATCTATAGTTACAAAGACAGAGTTTGATTTACCATGAGCGTTGTTCACATTGTTTTCAAGGAATTTATGTTCTGTAAACTAACTTTAGAAGAACTATTGGTGCCTACATTTAGTCTGCAATTCTAGTTCATTTTAAATGATGCAGTTTTTATTGTGCTAGGAGTAACGATGTATGCTTGAAGAATATTACTTAATAACCCGGTGTTTGCCGATGGAGTAGAAAAGGGCCACCCCAACTCTTTCTGTACGTGCCGTAGAAGGCGACTAAGGGCTATGGCTGATGTCCTCCATCCGACAGTAAACAAATAGCCCACTAGATTTTTCCCGCGGCTCCGTCCGCGTGGTTTTCGGCTATCGTGACCAAATATAGCCTGTTCTTTCTCATGGTTCAATCTACCCTTATATTTTTCATCAAAATCCGTTCAGTGGTTTAGGCGTGCAAGCAACATACAGACATACAGACAGAGTTACTTTCGCTTTTATATAATATTAGTAGGGATGACTAAGTGCCCGCTTAACGTCAATAGGCTCATCCTCTGTTACGTGGGACTGAAAATCATAATTCACGAAATGTGGGTGTTATTACAGTTCTGCCTACCTCTTCGGGGATCTACAGGCATTAAGTATGGATTAATAGCCTCTTTGACACTAAATTGCTCGTGTTATCGCATCTCAAGCGCAAGACCAAGTAACTGTTAGGTCACCGAAGCGTTATAAATCGGGAAAAAATTGACTTATAAGAATAATTTGTTGTAACCACTAAGGAACCTTGGAAAGTTACCTTGGAAAGTTAGTTTCAATTTTTGCGCCTATTTAGTAATTAGGTATTTACATTTAGAGCCATTAATTTATATAGAAGATTTATATTATACTTTGTTGAAAACTTCGAATCCAAGAGAAACTAAGTATTAAATTTCTTTTGGTGAATTATTATTTCAGTTGATAAAGTAAAGCCTATGTTTCTGTTTACTGTCGTGCGTCGTCATTCATGCTCTTCTAAGTCCTAGGTACCTAGATGTTCAGGATCTCCTACACACGTGCCCAAAATTTCAACGATTTTCATTAGATACATAATAAAATTATCTCTCAATAAATACCCAATTTGTTAGTTTGTGCACTGTATTCTAGTACCTACTTTATCTATTCTATGACTCTTTTATTTCACACCTACTCGTATTAAAATTTCTCTTGTCATCAACTAACCTTAGTACGTATTACGAGAGCCAAAAATATGATATTTCTCTCCAATGTACTCACAAAAATTCCAACAAACAAATAAAATGATAGTTACTTAAATAATCCGCTAGTTATAAATCTCTGACCCGTCACCCCGTCAGTCATGTCTTAAAATATTGAACAAATCATAATCTGCCTTGCAAAAATAGCGGGTTCAACAATCGCACCGCACGTGATTCATATCCCCTTTTAACAAACCTTTTAGTGGAGAGTAGTTGTCTAGATAGGCAAATCGCCCAGTTAATACCGATGTATCCAGTGTCTGTGTCAGATACCGCAGGGTCAATGTCATTTAGGAGCCGAAACCAATGAAAAAGTACATATCTAATGCGTATCGACAATCAATGATCATTTCTACATGACGAAAGATGTATTTAGGGATTTATGCCTAGTGGTTCTACAATGACGTACATTGGAAACCAATTTGGATTTTAGATCTCTTTTACTGTTTATATCATGTCTTTGAACCGTATTCCATTATATTGGATAATAATTCAGTAAACTTGAATGGAACAGTCGCGCTATACTTTAGTAAGCTGTAAAGTCTAACAAGACCATCATTTCAGATCAGTCAGATCAATAACAAAATACCTAGCATAGCAAGTGTTCCGATGAGCTTTTCCAATGAAATCTACCCTGTACATATCTCTTCTTTCACATAAGGAGTACAAGACTAAAGTCATGGCACTCATATTAAATACCGTTGCACCATAAAAAAAAATGTTTTCACTAACACAAGTGCCTTCCTGCAATGTCAGATCTTGTAAACAGAGTATAGAATAGCATCTCTTGAAGACGAACTACAGACTTCACTTGGCCGGGATGAGGTCATATTGACATACCCTTAATCCCTGTTTAGTTTCATTAGGATTTTCATTCAGTAGGGCAGGAGTTAGACATTAGCAAACAAAGATAGACTTGATACGAATCCAAGAACATGATGGAGTATTCCGTTGTTCCCAAACGATTGACGTGCACTCACGTCATAAGAGAATATTTCAAACACCATGAAACGGCAGAGAAATCATTTGTTCAATTGTGTACAACACTAGCCTCGCTGGCGAACGAGCTAGTGACGTCAACACTTTGATCTGAACCTGATTTATATCGATAAACTAGATGCTATCTTTGACGCGTTATTTAGCACAGGTCATGAGAATAGAAACACGTAAAATATACATATTTCTTGATATATGTGGTAGAGGAATGCGTTTCCGGCGGAATAGAATAGAATTGCCGTGGGTGTTCTTGAAGGGATAAGGGCTATTTTACATTCAAGAGACCTTTTCTCCGTTTAATTCCGACGTTTTTTACTCAGACTCAGGAGCCTAAGTCAAGAAAATTTTGCAACTGGAAACGGTACTCTATTTAAGGATTTTCAAGAAGGGCATTAGAAGGTTTTTACAGGGTCAGCAGCATGAGTGTTAAACCCTCTTAATGTTGCACACCTATATGTATAGGCTGCGTGAACTAATAAGTTCTTAGCAGCATTGTTAGCTCCGTTATGAGAGCGACAGGTTAGTCCTGCAGTTTGCAATTGGAATCATTGGTGCCAATTTTTTTTTTGTTTGTTGGTTTTTCTGGGAGTGTCTGCCGCTGGCCCTCTAACCCCAAGAGGAAAAGCTGCACCAGAGCCTCGCCCGTTCAGCAGGTGTACCAGCTTACAGATGAGGGTGACTGGCCTCCGCACCCTACATTTTGACCTGATTCAACTACATTTATAAATATCTATCAAAAGATTCTTAATATATTATTATTGACAGTAATAACATCGTCCAGCGCAGCTTTTTTGTGACACACATTGTAATTTTTTCGAGGACTTAAAATACGAGCGATGAAACTATGCATTATAGCCGTCTAGACGTCTCGTACTACTAGTTAAACAATTTGTATCATTACTACTTGCTGCTCCGCGGGTTCACTCGTGTTAAGGTCACTGTGGCTGGTAGTATGAAACTAGATTCGTCGCAGACATCTAGATTGGAGTTATGAGGAAATGTGACTTGAGCAGCAATGTTTACTGCCAAGGAGATGATAAATGGTGACAATGATAATAATGACTCCGTCCTATACGTTAAAGTAATAGATAGCTAGGCATTTGCCTGGTAGGTATGTGTATTTTACCCCAGACTTGCGTGATTTTAAGAATGATGTAATTTTTAAGGACGGTAAGTATAGTAAAACTTGGAAAGGAGTAGATACTCATTAAGCTAAAAGTGAGGCCGTTTCACAGGCAGCAGGTATCAAAGGTGGAAAAATCCATGTTAACTTACGTAAAACTTTCATGTTGCCTAAAATCACGTAAGTCTAGGGCTTACACCAAAGAGTTTGTATATATAGTGGCATATAGTCTAAAGGTCAGGGGTGATTGGTATCTTGGATCATTTACTCAAACTATGGAGAACATCCCATTACCTTAGTCGTCATGTCGCCACAGTCACCACAGATAGCGAAGCCCTTGCATTCCATGAAGTTTAAAAAATCTTTGTCGTTATCTTGGTGTTAATCCTGGTGGCATCTGAAGCTGCATGAACTGCGTGCTTGGTTGTAATCCATACTTCCACACTTAATATTATAAATGCTAAAGTACCTCTGTCTGTCTGCATATTACGCTTTCACGCCTAAACTATTCAACCGATTTTGATGAAATGTGGTATAGGGGTAGATTAGAACTTGAAAAAGGACATCCGTACTAATATTATAAATGGGAAAGTAACTCTGTCTGTCTGTCTGTCTGTCTGTCTGTCTATCTGTCTGTCTGTATGTTACGCTTTCACGCCTAAACCACTGAACCGATTTTGATGAAATTTGGTATAGGGGTAAAGTAGACCATGAGAAAGGACATAGGCTATGTTTGGTCGCGATAACCGACATCCACGCGGGCGGAGCCGCGGGCAAAAGCTAGTAGGCTATATTTGGTCGCGATAACCGACATCCACGCGGGTGTAGCCGCGGGCAAAATTTAGTTTAAGATATACGTGAAGCGTAACAAATATGTGTAGGTAAGTATAATTTCAAGTTCATTTTAAACAAATTACCCTAACTGTAACTTCAACTGTAATCTGCAAGTGCAGTGAGACGGATACTTTGAATCTTGTCTCGCGCAGTTACAGAAACAATTTGCTCAGCTGCTCCGTGCGCAACGACCGTGCTAGCTAGGACACTCTGCTTATAATAATTGTCTGATTATAGTGTCGCTACTTGCCACCAGCTGACTAGGCGCTGCGGTCACCTTCGCGAGGCACTGTAGGCACAGAATGTCTGTGGAAATGGATAATACAGTAGTACCATAGATTTAGACTACGCTAGATACCGCAAACCGTCTGTGCCGGACTGGTATAGTGCACGTGTTTCTGCTCTATCTCTTTCTGTGCCTTTGGTTTAGTCTACGATCAACCTTACCAGTCGATAGTCAGGATAAAAATGCAAGCAAATGAAATGAACCTGTTTCATTATCATGCTCCTGCCCTTATCCCAAGTTTACTTGGGGTCGGCGCAACATGTGTGTTTCTTCCATTCATCTCTAGTTGCAGTCATTTCAACATTCACTCTCTTTTTAACCATGTCATCCTTCACACAGTCTATCCACCTCCTTTTAGGTCTTCCTCTTGCCTTGTAGCCTTCCACTTCCATAGTTAATACATTCCTTATTTTCATCCGAATCGAAATGAAATGAATCTATTGGGGTCCATATTGGGTTGCATAAAATTGAAAGTCCTAATTTCGAAATGCATAACTGGTTTTAGCATAATCATCTTTTCGCATAACGCTGTTTCGGCATAAAATTTTCACGTATAATTTCTTTCGCATAATTACTTTAGTCATAATCATCTTTAACCATAAAATTATTGAGCATAATGGTTTATCGTATAACGATATTTAAACATAATTTAACTCCTTAAATTTTAATTACATTTCAAACGCACATAATCCATTTATTTTGCTGATTGGAAAACAAATATATCTGAAGAAGCAGGTAAATTTGTATAAAAATAATTAATTCGATGAGTGCGATTCGCTTCTGGCACTTCGCCGGCCGCTGCCGCGGCACGCTCGCTTCGCTCGCTCGGTTCGTGCGTTGTTTGTCATGTTCTAACCTAACCTAACCTACCTAACTTTTATTTAACCTAAACCAAAGCTATTGCAAATATTCCTTATTAATAATCATTAATCAATCAATCAATAATGAATGACATTACATACTTTGATTTATCGTATTTGTTTCATTAATGCGTTAAGATTATTATGACTTTAAAATTTATAAATAACAAAGTTATGGTCAAGACAATTAGGGAAATTGATAATTATGCCAAAGAATACTTTATGCGTAAAGACCATTATGCGAAGTGACTATTATGCTAAACATTTTATGCCATTCGACATTAGGATAGAAAATGTTATACGAAAAAAGGGGCACCCAATCTATTGATGTCATCAATGGTGGCTAAAATGACACGGTCGGTTTACATGCCGTCTAATTCCTTCGGCCACCTTCACTACTGTGATTCGCAACCACTATACATAATGCATTACATAGATACATGATATTTAGGCTCAACAAAAATTTCTAACGATTTAAACTGCCTTTTATGAACACTTCTTTCTGGCTCTTCTGACCGGAGTGATGGAAGTGAACTGTTTACAAAATGTGATAATTGCTTTCTCAATAAGTGGCTAGGTACCTACCTAATTGAAGTAGGGCAACAAGTCACATCGATAAGTACAACCTTATCAGTCAGGCCTCATTCACAAATTGTCTACCACCCACGATTAGTGCGATTGCCATTATTTTTTCCAATATTCGTTTAGATTCGAATGCTTAGAATCAAGCAATAAAAAGATGATTCGTATATAAACGTTAAAGGCAGGATTTTCATAAAAAAAAAACAAGCAAAGTTAAATAGGTATCAATCGCATCAGAGACTGAGAAATCTCAGAGCCTGTCTGCCGGGGTGCGAGAGATATGCTTTTGGCAATCTCACCTCCGGCAACCAAGGACCCAAGACGGCGTGAAGAGCCTGGAGTCCTCTTTCCAGACCCTAGATTCTACTAAAGCGAAACCAGTGCCGCAGTCACTGCAAAAAAATACATTAAATTTTAGACTTTATTTCTATATGCCTAAGTTCAAAATGAAATGAAAACATTTTCATTGTCTACACTTTTCCAATTACTCTGCAAAAAGTTATTTAATATTGAACTTTAACCGCATGGCTTTACCGTCGTTTTTTGCAGTGGCAAACACCGCAATCCGCAATAGTTTGGCTTTAGCAGTATCGAGGCCCAGTTTTTCCTCCTCTACTTTACACGGTCGAAGTTCCAAACTACGTACAACACATTAGTCGTATACAGAAATACCCAGGTCAATGCAAATTGTTATTATTCATGTAAGTTTGTAGTTCTGTCGTAGCAGTTGCTCACTCTCCCGCCTCGCCACACTCTGGCCACATAGGTAGCCGCTAGCCAAACATTCTGCGACCTGCCAAGTCTTGAAGTCAAGAAGCCTAATTCCGTAATGCTTGTGAACAGTTTAACAAGCCTTGAACAAACAAACGCGTACAATCAATGCAGTTATACCTAACTTTCGTCTGACGACCGCAACTAGAGCATTATTCTACTTGACAAAGAGTTTTAATAGCAGTCGTGATGGAAGTAAACGGTGAATTTTAATTGATTAACATAGAAGATGAAACTTGTACCTATTAACAAATATCAAAGAAGATAAGCTAAGGCCAAAGGACCCCGTTCAATTTTAGGGAGGCGCTGCCGCCTTCTACGGCTATGATGACAGGTGGCTCAATCCGTTTACCCCAGGCCAACGCTCTTGGGTGGTGGAGGTTGTTCTGCGACCTCCAACGCGCGAATCTCCTCCGCTCATCGCGGGCTATGCGGACTGCGAGTCTCTCACAGCCGGGGTGCGAGGGATATGTCGATGACAACTTCACGTCCGGCCTAGCACCACGACCCCCAGTCGGTGTGCGGTTTTAGTCGATTCGAGCCCGACATAACCTCCCCTTCCGGCTCCGGCAGAGGGGGTATCCGAAGGGACTTCCGCACGAAAAAAAAAAGGACTGCGAGTCTCTCGCCCCAACAACTCGCCAGAGTTGTTCAACATAGTAAATAATATTTAAAAATAACGATCAAGTAGTTGTATACGAGAATTTGGAATGCTCAAGACATCGCTCGGTAGCTCAGCGATCAAAGCTGTGTGCTCTGTTGCGGGTTAAGTCCCGTCTGAGCATTTCACTTTTTACAATCTTAATCAATTCCGACACAGTCCTAAAGTTAGTAATTCTATAGAATCCCCACCTCAACCATGTAGGTACTCATGGTTTGGCACGCGGCATTTGATGCACTCTATCTTATCTCAATATTGTTTATTTACACTCGGAATACCAGCCATCTATATATAACCGCTGTTCTGTCAGTTTGTATAGCAGCATCATTCACGAGCCGAGGTTATTACTATTGACATAGCCTCTTTTAACACGATTACGTATATTAACTTCACTTAGAATAAAACACACCAAATAAACAACCTCTTGGAAGCCGAATTTAACTTATTTAATTTATCGTATCGATTTCAAACTATATAACTATGTGGCATAATATTACTATGTTCACGGATAACTGCGTCATGCGTTTCCATAACTGGGACCATCTAGGAATGGGACGATCTGGGAATAGGACGATCTGGGAATAGGACCATCTGGAACAGCGTGACGAGTTTGGCAATGGGACGTTCTGATACCAAACGATAAAATCTACTCTCTCACAAATATTTGCTTGCTGTGACAGAACTTTTCGCCATAACCTTAGTATACTCTCGGCGAACGCAGTCGTACTGTCTGGCAACGTGTTGATGGGATGGGGATAATGGAACTCTTCAAGGGCTTGGGATATATCTTGGGGCAGGGCTAGCTTATCAGCATCCGAGTTCTCGGTTATATCCAAAGCCTGCGCGTTAGAGTCCAGTGTCAGTGTCAGTCTTCTGATTTGGTTAATTTTGGGCTTTACCTTCTGTGGATGGCAATAAAATCTAAGAATAAAGTCTTTTACTTCGTCCTATAATCACATTTAATCTCTGGTTCTATAAATAGAGCGTAAAAACGGTGGTCATTGATCATACTATGTAGGTACTGATAGCATCTTTAATAGAGAGATGGAGGTTCTTGGTATAAGAACTTCAACCAAACTTACCATAAAATATATCGTTATTGTAAATCGTCTACTTACGTCATATGATATATGACACATAGATTCTGATACATGTTAAAATAGACATCGTAAATATAGCCTTTAGTTTGATGATTAATGCCGTAAGGTGTCGCTACTGCTATCATAAATCAGTGATATAACGGTTTACTGTCCATTATTGTGTTTGGTAATCGATGGCCTTGCCTGTTTGATGGTTATTTTTATAGTTAATAACTAATGATTACTTCCAATAGATAAGGCAATGATATAAGTGGATCATCACTCCCTTTGTTAAGTAAACATTTCTGGTCAGTTTAGTACCACTCCACCTGGACTATTAAGACCTGTGTAGGGTAAGGACAACGCTGTGACCAAGGTCGACAATATCTAGCATGAAGCCAGAAATTTGTTAGCCGTTGATTCGACAAAGAAGACAAGTAAAATCTGTATAATGAAATTCAATCCCGTGAAAGAATCACCAAAGCAATAGGGTGTTGACAGTAGGTAGGTAGAACAACGCGAAGTATGTGCAAAGTAACCAAGTCGCAAATGCTGAAAGTAGCAAGACCAGGTATGTGTGTTTTTACAAGGCGGACCGCACGACTGCACCCGTGTGGAGCTACCGCAGGGAGTCGAGGATGAGCCACGAATTTTCGTGACCAGCACAATGCGAAATCAGCTGTCTCGCAGTTCTTCTGTTTTTCATGGTTAGGTATGTACACGTCATTAGAATTAGGTACTTACGCTCCAAGTACCTGAAACAAGTAAGTAATTTAAATTAAACTCAATTTGCTAACATTTTGCAATGTGAAGAATATGTTTATAGGCAGTTTTCTAATGGTTTCTATTGCAATTTATGGAACTTATTCAAAAGTCATTTTTAGTTACATACTTATTTGTATTCTTCTTATTATGCCCGTAATGGAGCCCGGAGCTGGATTGCCTCAACGAACTATACTTTAAAGAAGCACATCTTTTTATACGGTTCATCCAACGAAACACCTATCGTAATCTTAGCAAAATATTCCCAACTATTTCCACTGCTGTACATAGACCTCTCCCAATATTGGGAGGCTTTGGCCCACTGTTTTCACGCTGACCAGACGGGTTAGTACAGGGATTCGAGTTCTAGTTTTCAAATTCAAATTCAAATATAATTATTTGCATATATGTAGTTATACAGGTGTTAGGTACAGTCACCTCTATAAATATGTATACACGGTAGGGCTCCAGAAACAAGTAACCGGGGTTAACTTCAAATTTTTGTTTACTAAATATATAGCAAAATGATATAAGCTCTTAATATTTCATAAAAATATAACCATCACACGCCTCATAAAATGTATCTACTAATGCTTGCAAAAATATATCCACAACTAACAGGTCAATTGAATGGAAACATGCTAAAGTTCATATATATGTATGTAAACACTTACTTTCAAAATAATATAAAATATACTTTCAGAGAAGTTATGTAGTCTGTAGTGTAAAATATGTAGGTTTCTTTAAAATCGAAACTTCAAATTCAATTCTAACTTAGATTCAGACGTGACTATCAGACTAATACTCTCCAACTCAGACTCACTCACACTCAGACTCTCAGACTCAGACTCTCAGACTCAGACTCTTAGACTCAAACTCTCAGACTCAGACTCTCAGAATCAGACTCGGACTCTCTCAGACTCTCAGACTCAGACTCTCAGACTCAGACTCTCAGACTCAGACTCTCAGACTCAGACTCTCAGACTCAGGCTCTTAGACTCAGACTCTTAGACTAAGACTCTCAGACTCAAATTCAAAAGTCACACTTAAAATATTACGTTTGATCATAATTGGTTAAGAGTAGAAACGGAGTTATGACTGAAAGTCACAATGGCCGACACCCACGCGAGCGGAGCCGCGGACATCAGCAAGTTAATTATATTAGCGTGAGTTGTTGTGCCTTCAGAGAATAAAGAGTTAACTTCACTGAAAGTATATTTTATATTATTTTAAAAGTACGTGTTTACATATATATGAAGTATAGCACGTTTCCATTCAATTGACCCGTTAGTTGTGGATATATTTTTGCAGGCATTAGTAGATACATTTTATGAGGCGTGTAATGGTTACATTTTTATGAAATATTAAGAGTTTACATCATTTTGCTATATATTTTGTAAACAAAAATTTTAAGTTAACCCCGGTTACTTGTTTCTGGAGCCCTACCGTGTAAACATATTTATAGAGGTGACTATACAATAATTTTGTGCAGCACATTTACCATTCTATGGCATGCAAACATTAAATTACACATTACTTACTTAAAACCAAAATATTCGACAATCATTAGATAAGATTAGTTCAGCACATACAAGTCAATTGAAATTATCTAGTCACAAAAATATAGTAAATTAATGAGTTTCCCTTCTCTCGCAGTGATATCGTCTGCGTATTTTTCCGTCAGTCGCCTCTTACGACACCCTTCGAATAAGATGGGATGATGATACTTGTATTCTTTCTCCGTCACCACACGGATAGATGAAATCATACAACAAACTGAAAAGCCCAATAATAATAATAAAACGTAGCAAAGTCATGACGTCCAGACGGTTCACTTACCTAGATTCTCTTTACGATGTACTAAACCTGACAGCTGTCCTTGACCTGTCGGCGGTCCGGAAGGGTGCGCCACGACGCCGACACGGCATCCTTCCGACCGCGTCGTAGTACATGTCGGGCGAAACAAGACTATCGTTCTGAAGGACTTGTTGCATCATGTATTGGATATTAAACAAATGAGATTGCTCGGTATAGTGTCTGAAGTAATGAGATATAGTTGAATTAGTCATGTATTACTTGGTCTCATTTTGTGTTAACTGTCGACAAACTACAGTGACAAATGATATTGAAGTTCGTTTTACATTTCTAAGTGATAAATCATCTCTATCTTCTAAGAGTTAGTTCTCGATTGCATTACGGACTTTCACATTCGGAGCTCGGATTTCGCTTATACCTTCTCTTTTAAGTTTTGGTTGTACAAGTCTTATAGGATTCTTATAGGATATAACTTATTTCTGATTTTTTTCAACAATTAGTTCGTTGACGTCTCAGCTATACTCCGCACGCCGAATGATGATCCCTATGACGTTTCAACTGACAGTTGTATTAGTTATGCGAAACAATTTCGATAAAATACTGTTTTTTCAGGCAAATGTCATGTCATTCAGCCAGGTCATTCAACATAATAAGCAATATTTATTTATTTTGAAAAAAAGACTACGCGCATTGATGGACATAAAACACTAGATAAAAAAGTAACAGCCTTATTATATTTTATTTTACTATACTTTAATTTTTATTCAAATTGCATAATTTAAAGAATTTAAAATTCTTTTTGAATTGAATTTTAAAGAATTCATAATTAGCTGGCAATTATGGATTACATGGAAAAGTATTTAAATGGAGGCCATAGACCTACCGTATTTTTTTAATTCAGTCATGTCATGTCTTGTCAGTTTGTTTTGTCTTCTTGTCACACCGCATCACATCGCGTCATACGAGTGCTCTAACGCCTTGTATGCGCCACGTCTTTCTTTGTTAGCTGAGTTTTGTTTCTGTTTTCGCTGTTTTGTGTTATTTGTTGATTTTCTGTTACCTGTTTGTTGATTTTCGGTTTTGCAAAATACCGAAAAGACAGCGGAAAACTGTTCTCAACAGTGAAGTTCGCGAGTTTGTAGTTCGTTTGCGAGACTATTTTGCTCGTGAACAACAAAATGGCGGACCCTTGTTACCGCTTGACAATGTTCGCGATCGTGTAGCCGATGCTCTAGGAATCGGAAAGGCTACTGTTTCTCGAATAACAAAGGAAAAATTTGGGGAGTCGTCCATGGAGGACAATAAACTATTAACACCAAAGAAAAAGAAAAGGTTATGTCATATAACAGAACCTGATGAATTTGATTTAGATGCTATACGCAATCATATTTATGGTTACTACCTACGAGGTGAACTACCGACCTGCCAGAAGTTATTATCTTCATTAAAAGCTGCAGAACTCTTCAAAGGCGGTGCTACTTCTCTTAGAGTTGTTTTGAAAAAATGTGGATTCCGCTATAAAAAATGTGACAAGAGAAAAATATTAATGGAGCGTACTGACATAGCTTTACTACGATGCGATTTTCTTCGCAAAATCAAACAAATTGATAACTGGGAGAAGGTAGTATACCTTGATGAGACATGGCTGAACGCCAATCATACTGTAGGTAAGGCATGGACGGATGACACAGCGAAATCCAGCACAAAAACTCCTGAAGGAAAGGGCCAGCGTTTAATTATTTGCCACGCTGGCACAGCTACAGGTTTTGTGCCGAATTGCCTGTGGGCTTTTAAGTCAGTGAAAACGGGTGGGGTACTTAACTTCAACAAGCAAAATATCAACAGTTACAATGACAACACCATTTAATCAACAGACTGTTTAGTTCAAAAAATTACAATGTCATTGGTATACAACATAAACGGTTCAAAATGTCAATACTTTACATTACTAAAGAATCACATAATCAATAACTTATAACATAAACGGCTCATTTGTTTAATGATCTACAATGACAATATTTGAATAAATCAACGTCCAAAAAAATCAATACAAATTAATGATTATTTATTCTGCTATTATATGCTATTTTTTTCGAAAACGTTACCACATCTAATTCTTCTAGTTGATCCATAACGATGGAGGATTCAACAATATTTTGTGTATGTTGTTGAATCCTCCACCGTCGAGTTCCACTTTCTGTGCTAGGATTCAACAATATTTTGTGTATGTAGCCAATCCTAGCACAGAAAGTGGAACTCAACGGTGGAGGATTCAACAATATTTTGTGTACATACACAAAATATTGTTGAATCCTGGCACAGAAGGTGGAACTCACTTTTGAATGGGAAAAAATGAAATTTACCTACAATGATGAGAGAGTTAATGAAGGAGCAAATAGAGGTAACCCATAAAATTTAAAGAATATTAGCTGATGTCCCATTAACCCCTCCAAAAAAGAAAAGTAAACGCTATGAAGACATCAACGTTTTTGAAAAAAAATAGCATATAATAGCAGAATAAATAATCATTAATTTGTATTGATTGTTGATTTTTTTGGACGTTGATTTATTCAAATATTGTCATTGTAGATCATTGAACAAATGAGCCGTTTATGTTATAAGTTATTGATTATATGATTCTTTGGTAATGTAAAGTGTTGACATTTTGAACCGTTTATGTTGTATACCAATGACATTGTAATTTTTTGAACTAAACAGTCTGTTGATTAAATGGTGTTGTCACTGTAACTGTTGATATTTTGCTTGTTGAAGTTAAGTACCCCACCCCTCACACATGGTCATTATAACTATAGTTATAGGAAAAAATATGGGTTTCTTAATCACATGCTGATACCCGCGGCTTTAACCGTATGGTTATCGACTATCGCGACTTCTGATCACATTGCCGGTTCTTCTCAACCGATTGTGCTCATGCTCAAGCATAATAACGTAAGATTTTAAGGAGGTATGATCAGACTTACAACAAAATCTCATTAAAATCCGTCCAGTAGATTAACGTCTATTTAACAGCCAAACAAACAAGAACACACAAAAATATCTCGTAGGCGTCCGAGACAATATTTTAACCAATATAAACAAACAACTGACAGACAACAAGCATTTTTTATTAAACAGAAATAGTCCCACTAAATATATCACCCTTGACATTGTTGGATTTAGACCACTATAGCTCCAAGGAGTTATATTTGACAGAGAGTAAGCAGTAGCTGTCTAAAGCTGTTGCTTTTTACATGGTAATGATGACAACTCTGTTTTTTAACTTTGAAAAATGTCAAAAGGCTCAGCCCTGGTAGTAACATGACTGTCTGGATCTTTCAAATCAACAAAATACACCACGCTAGTCACTTTCTGGCCTGATTCATTTCTTACTGACTTTATCAGTATTACCTATAAGTAAGTTACGAAATCTAAAAAATTACGCATAAAATCCCATTTGTCGTGTGCAATGTGCAATGTGCAGATACGTATAAGGCAAATTGCAGTGAGCTGGAGTCGGTCTCGCTGAATATAATATATGTATATACCGAACACTGCGCGAATTACTAAATTAATTCTGGAAGTCTACCCTTGAATATTACTCATTATGATAGAAGATGCTAATTTGCAAATGAAAAACCTCTTTCGCTTTAAAATTGCTTAAAATTACAGGAATTCTCGACTCGATACCAATTTTTATGGAAACTTTTATTTATGGATTATTTGTGGAAATTTTTATGGAAGCATTTCATTTTTTTCCAATGTTTTTCGAACTTAACAGTTAGCATAATAAATGCTATAAAAAATTCATTCAAAGAAACTGTACTATTTCAAAACTGTTTAAATCCTCTAACATGGGAAGTGCACATTGCCATGACCCATAGTACGGCGTAAACTGCATAATAAATGGAAATCGGTAGAATCACATTCGGATAAGACATCTGGTTTTAGAAAAGCAACCAAATCGCTGGGTACTGATGCAAAACGTAGCATGTGTGCTTTAATTCTAAGACTAAGGGAGGCCTCACACCAAAACAACATTTACTGCACCGGTGGGTGCCCTACACTTACACAGCATAATATATAATGCTTCTTGACAGCTCTTGATTTGCGCAGCAAAATACTGCTTTAATGTGTGCCCCGTAATGTGATTTTATTGTTTTGGAATGGTTCCACAAATGTCATGCTCGTCAGCTCGTCACACGTCACTCGCGGTTGGAACAATCAATTTATAGTGAAACTAATCAATTGCACCACTCATACAGCGACTAGTTGAAACTGCTCCGGAATAGCATTCCGCACGTTTGGTTAAACGTGGCTATTGAATATAATGGCTGCTAAATGTAAGCAAACGTTAATCTGTGGGTTTCACCAGCATAGACATCCAGTTTCCTATTTTCCTATTTATATTATAAAACTGAATGGTTGTTTCGTTGGGTTTGGTTGAACGCGCTAATCTCAGGAACTGCTTATCCAAAATGTTTTTTTTTTTTGCATTACGTAGTCCGTTTATTGATGAAGGTTATTTGCTACTTATCAACACGCTACTACCCAAGGGAGCTGAACAGTAATCATAAATGTCAACAAATCCGGCAAATTCTCACATGTAACTTGAAAAGTTTTGGCCGTGTGGATCCGAGCAGAGTAGAATTCGGGCCACCCCATCTCTTCATATGTGGTGACATGCAAGGCGACTAAGCGATAGATAGATAAATACAGCTCAGACTCAGCCTCGGATGCATGGCTCGAGTCAATATTATTGCCCGGAATGCGGCAATAGACTGACACCCTATTGCGTGGGACCGAATACAAGATTGGTGAAATAAGGGTGTTGTAATTCACTTCTGCCTTACCCTCTGGGGATAAAGCCGTGAGTATTTGTATATTGTGTATGTAATTTGAAAGGTAAAATGAATATGCGCTAAGTATATAGGTGAGTAAAAGGTGTGCAATGGGGGTTCGAAATAAATCACAGATAAAACCAGGGAAAGCGTCGGTAGCTTAGTGGTTTAGGAGTCGGCCTTACGATCGAGAGGTCCCGGGTCCGAATCCTGGCCATTACACTACCGACGTGAACCCGCTCCTAGCACAAGCTATATTTAGCTTAGTTGGAGGGGTTAAAGGGAATATTAGTAACTTCGGCTCTAATATAAGAGCCAGCTCTTCTTCTTCTTCATCCTAGATCTTCATCCCAATCGCATCCGAAGCTGGGTCCTCTTTCTCCAGTCTAACTGCGGGTTTGGCTGAAGTGCGTTATGAGGCAAGCTATTGCTACGCTAGTACTATTATCTATTCTATGCTATTGCTATATATTTTGCCATTGAAATACTTGCGTGAGCCTTGCCTTCAGTCGCGTCCCGGTGCGTCACTGCCGCGCCCTCTGCAGGTCCGTCTCGCACTTATATTTCGTACGAAATATGGCTTAGTTTCACGCGACCCATTCCATCAGTTATTATGTCACGAATGAATTATTACGACTTAATTAATTGGCTATTACTGCTATTACTATAATTAATATGGCAGGCACAGTCTTACGTAAATTAACATAAATTCACCTCATAAATTCTGCAAACATTGATGACCGTGAAGGTTGACACTAATTCAAGCTATTTATTAATTGTGTTTTAGTATTTTTTGATTATAGTTTATGACCCAATAAGGTCATTAATTATATTTGATAGCTACTTAGTTTCATTTCACTTAGGACAGCCTCCGTGGCGTAGTGGTAGTGAACGCGGCCGCTAAGCAGGAGCGAGGCGCGGGTTTGATCCCCGCGGGTTTGAATCCTTACCAGTCCGGTTTTCGGCCTGGACATAGTACTACAACAGCACTAATAAATATTATTGAGATAGCTAGTATTGAGTTTGAGCAGTTCATTGTATTAAGCGTATACAGTCCCCCGGCTGCGCCCTTTGCAAGATTTGAAGAAACGATGGAAGAAGCGCTTGTTAAATGCCGTTCCAATAAGGCAATAATAGTTTGTGGAGATTTCAATGTAAATATTTTAGAAAACACTATAGTGCCAGCAGAGAGAAAAAAAATGTTAAATCTGTTCAAGTCCTTTAATCTTATTAATATGTTTTCAGAAGCTACTCGAATAACTGCACATAGTGCCACTGGTATTGATAATATTTACACGAATATTAATCCAATCAACAAATGTCTTGTGGATGCTGTACACTCGGATCACCGTGGCCAATTAATAACCATTGAAAGAAATAATTGTAAAAATGTTAAAAAAGAAATTAAATTTGTACCGATTAACCAGTATCGTTTAGACGCTTTCAGGGAAAGTATTGTGAGTAAAATACCTGATTTGCCCTTGTACACTTGTGTAGAAGAATCTTACGCAGAATTAACCAATCTGATCGATACTGAGTTTGGGAGAATTTTTACCTCAAAAACATTATCGGTTGGCGGCCGCCCTGTATTCAGTGACTGGGCAACATCGGGGATTTATAGGAGCAGGAGGAGATTGTATGAGCTGTATTCTGAAAAGTCATACAATTTCAACCCTGCTTTTCAGAACTATGTTAAAAATTACTCAAAAGTATTTAAGCGAGCCTGTTCCTTTGCGAAATCAAACTTCATTAGGAAGAAAATAACCAATTCTGTTAATAAAATTAAGACTACTTGGAATATAATAAATTCCGAATGTGGGAAATCTTCATCAACTGTAAGAGATTTCCATTTAAAAATAGAAGATCGCCATGTCACGGAGGATTTGGAGGTTGCGACAGAGTTTGAACATTTCTTCGCAAATATAGCTTCCACTACAACCAAAACTCTTCAGTCGTCTTCCATTTCCGCTGAGGCATTGCTTGTAGAATCAACAAACAGGTGTCAGAACACGTTCGTATTCACGGTTGTTAATAGCAAGGACATCGTTAAAGCGTTTAAAACAATTGATGTTAAAAAGACCGCGGATCTATGGGGATTATCAGTCAAAACTATGGCAAGTATAATTGATGTCATTGCTCCCCATCTAGCAACTGTGTTTAATGACTGTGTCAACAGTGGTATATTTCCTGATTTAATGAAATATAGCAAAGTCATACCTTTGTTCAAGGCCGGCAGCGCCACAGATCCTTCCAATTTCCGACCCGTTTCTGTGTTGCCAACCTTGAGTAAAGTATTTGAGAAACTAATTCTAGGACAGTTGCTGACGCATTTTGGAGAAAACAAATTGTTTCATGATAAACAGTTTGGGTTTACTAAGGGACGTTCGACTACTGATGCGGGTGTAGAACTTTTAAATTGTATTTACGAAGCCTGGGAGGATAAGCATGATGCTCTAGGTGTCTTCTGTGATCTATCCAAGGCCTTCGATTGCGTTCACCATGACACATTAATCAGGAAATTAGAACATTACGGAATAAGGAACAAGGCTCTCGAGCTTCTGACTTCATATTTGAACAATAGAATTCAGAGGGTCGATGTTAACGGTACATGTTCAGCAGGATCTGTGGTTTCGTTGGGCGTTCCGCAGGGTTCGATACTTGGACCATTTTTATTTCTAATTTACATAAATGACCTTCCCTACTATGTAAGGGACAATAATAGTATTATTTTATTTGCTGACGATACTTCGTTAATTTTCAAAATTAAAAGGCAACACGATAATTATGACGAAGTGAATGGTGCAATCAAAAGAGTGGTCCATTGGTTTAATATAAATAATCTTTGCCTTAATGAGAATAAAACTAAATGTATTAAATTTACTCTGCCTAATGTTGCACAGGTAGAAACCAATGTACAACTCAATGGACAATTGTTGAGCCTTGCGGAATCGACAGTGTTCTTAGGTTTGAGTATTGACGCTAAACTTCAGTGGGGTTCACATATAGAAAAAATAGCTAGTAGATTAAGCTCAGCTTCCTATGCTGTAAAAAAGATTAGGACTTTAACAGATGTGGATACGGCTAGAATAGTTTATTTCAGCTATTTTCATAGTATTATGAGCTACGGAATTCTCCTTTGGGGTAATTCCGCAGATTTAAACACGATATTTGTCTTGCAAAAGCGGGCTGTGCGAGCTATTTATAATTTGGGCCCAAGAGTCTCCCTCCGAGATAAGTTTAAAGAGATGAATATTCTAACCGTAGTGTCACAATACATTTTCGAAAACTTAATGTATGTCAGGAAAAATATTGCAAAATTTCCAAGACTTTGTGACAGGCACAATATAAATACTAGAAATAAAAGCAATCTTGTAGTTTGTCATAGCAGACTCCATAAAATAAGTAATTCTTTCCAGGGCAACTGTATACGCTTTTTTAACAAGCTTCCTAATGAAATCAGAGATTTACCTGTTAATAAATTTAAAAATACAGTAAAGAGCAAACTGTGCCAGAAAGGCTATTATAAAATCCAAGAATATTTAAATGATAAACAAGCTTGGAAATGAGCTGTTCGCTCTGCTGTGCTACTCAAGCAAAACATTGTATCAAGACCTTAAGTTTTAGGCTAAGTAAATGTTTTGTAAATAGACCAAAAAAAAAAAGCCCGCTGAGTTTCTTGCCGGAGTCTTCTCAGGTCTGGGCTGCGTTTCGAACCGGTGGTCCATTTACTAGTATTAGTTAGTATTTAATATTTACTTCATGTTGACGTTTTGTAAGTGCCGATTTAATGGTCTATGCAAAATAAAATATTTTTGAATTTTGAATTTTTGAATTTGAATTACGGATGACATCAGAACAAGCATGGAAGGTGGAAATCTCACGGTGCTAGCCTTACTGGATTTCAGTAACGCATTTAACACCGTTGATTTTGACATTTTGCTGGCCATGCTCCGCTCGCTTAACATATCTCCAACGGTGATTGATTGGTTTCGTAGTTACCTGTCTAGCCGCCGTCAGTGTACGCGCATCAGTGATACATTTTCATCCTGGTGCAACACTACTATTGGTGTGCCACAGGGTGGCGTCTTATCTCCCTTACTCTTCACAATATTTATTAACCCCATTTCCTGTAAACTTCTTTCGTCCTACCACCTCTACGCTGATGACTTACAAATATACACACATGCTCCACCTGGGCAACTATCTGAAGCAATTAACGTAATAAACACAGACTTATCGCATATTGCTGACTGGAGCACAGATCATGGTCTTACAGTAAATCCACTAAAAAGTCAAGTCATAATTGTAGGCAGCTCCAGACTGGTTGCGCAAATTGAATGGGATAAGCCCCCACCCATTATATTCAATGGTAACATCATCCCTGTTAGTGACAAAGTTAAGAATCTGGGAATCTACATTGACAGCACGATTTCATGGATCCCTCAGCTGCAAGAGGTAAACCGTAAGGTTTACGCTTCGGCTGGGTCTCTGAGGAGACTGCGTAATTTTCTACCCACTGCAACGAAAACGGCGTTGGCTCAAACACTCCTACTGCCAATTCTCGACTACGCCGATACAAGCTATTTAGACCTAACCGAGGAACAACTTAATAAACTTGAGCGACTCCAAAACTTCTGTATTAGGTTCATATTTGGCTTGCGCAAATATGACCACATCTCTGAATTTCGTGTTAAACTCAAGTGGCTTCCTATCCGACTTCGCCGAAATGCTCACATTCTATTTCTTCTTTACAATATATTATTTAATCCCTGCACACCCACCTATCTTAAAGAACGGTTCTCGTATCTTAGTGATACACATACTAGGGTTCTGAGATCATCGGAAAACCTGCGCCTGAAGTTGCCAATGCATTCCACGAACTACTTAGATAAATCCTTTTCAGTACAGGCTGCTCGTCTGTGGAATGCTCTACCGGTGCATATAAGGCGTGCACAATCTCTTCCAATTTTTAAAAATATGGTTAACAACTACTGCCTGTCGTTATAACTGCCTTTATCTCTATGTTGTCTTCCATAATATGTATAAGTATAATATACGTACTTTTATTCAGTATCTATAAAGTATTAGGTTGGTATATTTCAGTGTATATGAAATTATGTTTATATAGGTAATTATTTTATACATTTGTTTTTATATAGTAAATATAGATATTTCATCTTTCTGCGTATGTATATATGTGTGTATTGGTATGTGTGTATGTATATGTGTGTGTATATATTTATATATAAAGATATGTATGTATCTAACTATCGTATTTGTATTAATATAAATAAAACTAAAATGTTGACATTTGTGCACCACTAAACTGCCCATGCATAACTCCACTGCACAGACTCCATTGTCACAGGTTGTCTGTAAGAGCGATAAGACCGCCATTTGTACTGCCTCATAATATAATTTGTATTTCACTTTTCTGTAAATATTGTTTTTGGTGTACAATAAAGAATATTTGTATTGTATTGTATTGAATTCATAATTGTTTCCATAAACACATAGGGTGTTTATGCGACGTTAATGTCTAAATGGTGGGACTTCTGAACGTCCCACCATTTGACAGAGATCTTCACGGATACTTGACATGGAGATTACGCCGTCACGTCAGTTTTCAGGAAGCCTGTGACAGTTTGTAAACATGGGGGAACGATTTGCGCTGCGGTCCGGGCCCAAGTTTTGTGGTATCATGATCTGAAGTTTGATGGGAATGAATAGTTCCGGCCCTGTGAAGTTATAACAATAATAATATTGTTTGTTTCCATTGTCTAATTTATTTTTTACTACCTGACCCGGTGAAATTCGTACCGCCAATTTTATTCCGCCCGCGTGGCGTACGATCCCGTTCCCACTGCACCCTCCACTATAAGCGTGTATTATATGTTCCTCGAATCACTCAATCTACTGAAAAACACCGTAGAAAGCGTTTATATGGGTAAAAGAAAAGGGCTGTTTTTATGGTTTTCCCGGAAATTATTCGAATTTTTAAACCTTCCCTAGACCTCGGATTCCGGATTCCTCGATTCGGATTGTAATCAGAACAGGATTTTTATTCTTCCTATGGCGAATCAGAATAGCAACAAGCTGATATTTCATGGTGCTTGAACGTTAGTGATGAGATGACACTTACCTAACATCAAAAATTCAACTACTTAAGTAACATAATCTAATTACTTTGTGCTATAGCTGTTTGGGAAGGTCATAAGCATCATATACCTCTTAATGCCTTAAGTAATGATTACTTTAGTGATGCAGGAAATAAAGGTTTTAAGTACACATTAAACACTAATTTAACTTTTAAATGAACGTTTTGTTTGAGCATCACTTAAAAATTGCCTAACCAATCTTAGTGAGTATTTTTATGTTGAAGTTTGTATATCTATACATACTTAAAATTACTAAACTATTTATTAGTTAATAATTCACGTTTCTAGTTTCTACTACCTTGGGACTTCTGTTTGTTTTTCGGAGCTAATAAACTTACTTAACCTAGGCAGATGCGAAGTTACCTAATAAGCTCTAGGAAAACTTATACCAGAGCCTACTCTAGTTCTCTTCCCAAGATTCAGGGATGCCAAATGATGGCAAAAAAAATGTGGAAAAGAGAAGTAAGACTTTGCAAACTTTGGTGAATAAACATTCATAGACCACGATAACCGCTAACCATCGAGTATTAAAAAAATAATAAGTAAATATTTAGAGTGAAAGTATTTTTATTTTGTTTACCTATCCACACTGTTAGTACATAGTTATAGCATTTTTTCTAATACCTACCTGTCCCGAATATTTCGACATGTTTTGTTTGGCATCTGCGCAAGAGTGCTGGAGGTGAAACCATATCTTGTCTAAAATTATGAGCTATTTTCTATGTTTACAATGAAACTTTTAAAAATAATGCATTTAGAGTGCTTCCTTGTTACGACACAAAGAAACAATTAGGTATTGGTACTTTAAAATTAATTAATTATAAAAACTGCGTAAAATAAAACTAGGAACAAAAAAGTCAAGTTCAGATTATCTTGATTTTTACATACATATATACAATCATGCTTTAATCCCCGGTGGGTTAGGCAGAGGTGAATTAACACCCTCATTTCACCAATCATTAGATGATTTTTAAGTAAGCAATATCAAGTAAATACTTACACATAATATCTTCTTAACAAAACACAACTCAACTTCTGGGTCCTAGAAGGTCCTTCTTGTGCTACCGACCGCACGGAACAAAAAAATGGTATATTTCGAAAGACTAGTACGAGACTACCAACAATACAAACTTGTTTTCTTCGGAGTGAAATGGAAGAAAAAAAGACAGAATATAAGTTTTCCTTCTCCATGGCTCTACCCTTGATTAATCACTTCAGACTTACTCGGAAGATTTAAAAAACACAATGAAATTGTAATAAGTTACCCGTACAAGGTGATATATAAATAAAGAATTCGCAAAGGTTGCAAAACATCTGTTGCTCATGTGTAAGAATTGCGTTTTTGTTTATTTATTATAGTATAATTTATTATGGGTACTCTTTATTATTATATTACGGAAGCAATAGGTGCAGAGCGATAAGATGGATGATAGGTACAATGTCGGTAAGAGTTAAGAGTGGATTTCGCAGATGAATAGAAAATATAAATATGTAGGTACATAATAACAACAGATTTTCGCAACGTTGGCGCTACAGGCATATTATTTTCTTTGTTTTTTGCGGATTTGTTAACCTCCAGCTTAATTAGTTTACATTGCCTACGTGATATTGAAATTTTACGCGAATATTACACATTTAAATAAGTATATTGTGTTGTAATAGAAATATAACTATTTAACCTAAAATAATCACGATAGAATGCGTTGAAATTTGTTTTAATTTTATTATTTTATTTTTAGTATTTAGGTATTATGAATGAAAATAATCATTATAGTTATAGCAACCAAGGTTTAGTACATCTCAGAACCTGGAATCCGATTATATTTTATGCGTCTACTTGGCTTTTAAACTTCGATATTTCCCGTGAAGCTATTGCCATCTGATCTCCACAACCCAAAGGCGATATCGAAGCATTGGAGCTAGATCACTCTTTGGACTTTTGAGGACTCCAACTACCCGTAACGACTTCCATAGATGTTCGTATGACAACCGGGACCGACGGCTTAACGTACTCTCCGAGGTACGACCAGACCAATGCAAATACCCATATTCATGCATACAAATATTTGCATTGAACGGGGATCGAACGGCCGCGTTCTCTACCGCTACGCCACGGAAGCTGTCGATCAAGATATATTATAATACAAGTATAAAGTAGGTGTCTGGTGTAAACATGACTGAAACACGAGCTCATAACAACGTGTGTGGACGCGCCGGGCTCCGGCAGCCGGCGTCGGCGCCTTGACACCAACCTCCTGTCACCAGCAACACAACAATGTTACCAACTTTTCGTCACCTCTGATTAATTAGCTTGTTTTGTTGTATGCTTTTGTTCTTTTCAACACGCTTTTATTAGCGTCACGTGTAACTAGCGTGTGTGTCAACAAATTTCGGATCTTAAACGATTAGAAGTCGAATGAAAGTTACTTTTACGGTTCTAAGTAGTTAGATTGAATGCAGACTGCCAACATCAAACGAATTCGAAAGAAGCTCGGAGGTACATACCATTATGTTCACGCCTATTCTTCTCTGGGGTGGGTAGGGGCAACCGCCCGCCAAATGTAATTGGAATTACAAAATTACCTAAGTATTTGCATAGCTAGGTTGCTAGTTTTATTAACATTAATTTTATTTGTTTCAGGTACGTAAAAGTTGAAGATCGATGATACTTATATACCTACGTATGAAGAGAAAGAGAAGTAAAACACAAAAAACAATGCAGCGTACACGCATCAATTGTTAGAACGAGATAAAAATGTGATGTGATGAGATACTGAGAGGAGTAGTCATTGATAGATGCGCGTGATATCGCCATTTTAGGAATGTAGGGTAAGATACAAAACATATAAAATGACTATAACAGCTTTAAATAAATCACAGTTTTTGTTATAAAAAATATTTAATAGTATGTCAATATTTTTTCTATTGTAATACTTTTATTTAATAATAGTTTTTGCCCGCGGCTCCGCCCGCGTGGATGTCGGTTCCCAGCAATTAATTTGATCGATTTTTTCTCGCGGGAAGAACCATCCTTGCACTTCATCGAACATTTATAAAAAGAATTGGCCAAATTGGTCCAGGCATTGTTGAGTTATGCGCTTACCAACACATTTAGCGATTCATTTTTTAGATTATAAACAAGCGGTACGTACAGTCAGCGTCAGAAATATCTTGACAACAAAGTCTCAAAATAATCATAAAGCTAAGTTATTCAGATCAAATCAAACATTTTTATTGATTTAAATTGTATTATTATCCGAACTTAACCGCCATATCTGGCATCTGAACAATACGACAACAGGAAGGGAGGGAAACTAAAGAATAAAGATCATTTTGAGCACTTTGTTTATCAAGATCTTTCTGGTGTTGACTGTACCTACAAAAATTTTGATGCCATGAAGGTTTGAATCAAATCAAAAATGCCAACCCGCGGACGTCCGCGAGTTTGACGCCCGCGAGTTGATGAATGGCCCAAAAGATTGATACAGCTGAAGAGTGTTAAGTACATATTAAAATAACACTTGACATAGTATAAAATAACAATGCAGACCAACTAGGTACTTTGACCGGGAATGTTCGCCAAATATGGCCGCTAATAACACATCTGTCTACCACGTGAGACATGAAATAAATCTACTGTTTTAAAGTTTACTTTATATTTGTATCACACACATCAATGTACTTGAATTCATCACCGTCAAAATACAATGTTTAACATTCCGATAGCATAAGCGAGCGGACACACCTACGGAATAACCATACGCGAGAGTTTTTTTTCTGACACTTTACATCTTAATCAAAATAAAGTACAAGGGGTCCCATAGTCCTCAAGGTCCAAGCTAACCTCACCTACTTAACGGTATACCTACTGATTAGCGGATGAGGGTCAGGCGCTGGTGTCCTCTCGGGGTACGAGGTGAGAGGGCAATCGTTCTCAAAGACAGAAGGAGAAAGACCTCGAATACAGAGGAGAAAGTCTCGAACGTAACCAGGGCCTCGATTCTACTAAAGCAAAACTATTGTCAAAATTAAATGACAAAAGTTTCATTACACTCTTTTATTCACTCTGCTAACAGTTATTTAATATTGAACTTTAAATGCATCGCTTTGAAGTCTATAATGTATTGCTGCTTTTTTTTACCTTTAGCACCTCTGCCTACCCCTTCGGGGAATACAGGCGTGAGTTTATGTTATGTTATGCTTTTTGCAATTCTGTGGTTTGACAATAGTTTTGCTTTAGTAGAATCGAGCCCCAGGAGCAACGTGATAATGATGATAACACCTTAAACAAAATGGAGAATACACTGTTGAGATCGATAAATCACATTTTATAACAATATCATTACTATTGACATCTATTAGATGTGTATATATATATTTCAGGAGACATTATTTTGTTCATTGGCCTAGTTATTGTATTTATCTACAAAAAAGTTAAAATATTCATGCAATTAGTAGAGGTTAATTATGTATGGGCGTGCGTGAGAAGTAGTACGTAACATGCTTGCAATGGTCTTCTATTAAAATGAGTTAGATATGTAATCTCAACACTACTGCGATATTAAAAATGCAGTGCATTATAAAAACAGAAATCATACTTTGTGCTTGTCTCACTCACTGATTAGATTAGTGTATAACCTACTAGCCATTTCTGCGGCATAACCTATGTGCTTCCGTTGACATTAGCACAGAGATGAGTGAGTGACAGCCTCTGTGGCGTGGCGGTAGTGGGTATACAACTATCCGATTCCACTAACCTGAGATCACTCCTCGTAACTGAGACCTATAAATACTTGGGTATGTCACAGGCGTTATGCATCAATGAGGCCGACATGAAACAAATGTTACAGGACCGTTTCTTTGGCCGCCTGAAAAAAGTACTTAACAGTCTTCTTTCAGGTGGTAACAAGGTGCGTGCCTGTAACAGTTGGGTCATGCCACTCTTGATGTACTCTTTTGGCATACTCAAGTGGACTTTCCTATCGATACCATCGATAGGAAAGTCCGGGCTCAGTTGACTGCATTCCGAATGCACCACCCACGGTCGTCAGTCATGAGATTGTACATCCCGCGGAAATGTGGGGGTCGAGGTTTTTTAAATGCTAAGACCCTTCATAATCGCGCGGTGTGCAATCTCAGAGACTACTTTCTTAAGTCGAACGTGGACATGCATCGTGATGTAGTCAACGTAGATACCGGGCTTACCCCGCTCGGTTTGGCTAAAGAGAACTGGCGCAGGCCTACAATAGTTAGCACTGACAGCCGCAGGGAGGTATGGCAGAGTAAGGAGCTACATGGCAGGTTCTATCGGGCCCTACACAGGCCCGAAGTAGATCTACTAGCGTCCGTATCCTGGCTACGTTTCAGTGACCTTTTTGGGGAAACTGAAGGTTTTGTCTGTGCAATTGCAGATGAAGTTATTAAGACGAATAACTACCGGAAGTATATCATGAGGGATGGCACAATTGACATTTGTCGAGCGTGTCACCAACCTGGTGAATCCCTCAGGCATATTACTTCCGGTTGTTCTCGTCTTGCTAACGGCGAGTACTTGCACAGACATAATCAAGTAGCCAGGATAATCCATCAGCGACTTGCTCTGAAATACAACCTTGTGGAAGTCGAGGTGCCGTACTATAGGTATGTTTCTGAGCCAGTTCTAGAAAATAGTCATATCACATTGTACTGGGATCGGTCTATCATCACTGATAGGACTGTTGTAGCTAACAAGCCTGACATTGTGGTGATAGACCGATCCGAACGCCGAGCATTGATTGTTGATGTCACCATTCCTCATGACGAGAATCTCGTGAAAGCTGAGAAAGATAAACAAGATAAGTATTTGGACTTGGCTCACGAGGTTGTCGACATGTGGAGTGTTGACTCAGCAATCATTGTACCGATATTCGTATCAGTCAATGGACTGATAGCAAAGAGCCTCGACCAACATCTAAAGAGGCTCGGGTTGGATGGTTGGGTCAAGGGCCAGATGCAGAAGGCAGTGCTCCTTGATACGGCGCGCATCGTGAGGAAGTTCCTTTCTCTGGAGCCCTAACCACCGGTAGCTTGGTCCCTGTACCCGATGCCGGTGGGGTACTATTTTTTATATTTTTAAATAGATGTTTTATTTTTTATAAGTATGTATTTAAAAATATAATTAATAAGTAACTTTAATAAATAAAGAGGAATAATAATAATAATAATTTATTTATTTATCAAAAAAAGGGCTGTACATTGTATTATTACTAGTTTTACAAATGAGGTCAAATATAACTACTTTACTGCTAATAATGTCTACATTAAGAGTTCATGTGCAATAACAACACTGTATATTATACGTTAAAGAAATGGAATTTAAAATGGCTATTTGCATTGGTCAGGGTGTTTCTATGTATGTATTTAGTAGTCAAGTATGTTTATCCGCATTCTAGATTCCATAACACAAGCTTACCATGGGTTTAGATAGCGTTGTGTAGAATGTTGAAAAATAATCTATGCCTTATATTGCTACTAGCTTTTGCCCGCGGCTCCGCCCGCGTGGATGTCGGTTATCGCGGCAAAACATAGCCTATGTCCTTTCTCAAGGTCTAATCTACCCCTATACCAAATTTCATCAAAATCGGTTCAGTGGTTGAGGCGTAAAAGCGTAACATACAGACAGACAGACAGACAGAGACAGAGTTACTTTCGCATTTATAATATTAGTATGGATAACAGCTAATTCAATCTATCCCTTTTTCGTAAAGGTAGCATTTGATACAACATAAAAAGGTAAAAACCATTTGCACTGAGATGTTTGTGAGTGTGACAACAAACTAATGTGTAACTTGTTAATATCTACACAATGTAAATTGTAGGTTTAATCGACAATGTCTTGTTGATGTTATTATACAAAGGTTGTACACCAAGGTATCTATTCTGTGACCAATCCGCTTTCACCAACGAAAGTCGACCTAAATGATGCAACGTTATTTTGTCCGATGCGTATGTTGTGACGGCACTTTCGTCTTGTATTTACCGTAGGTGTGTCGCCGCGCTAACGCCGGCTGGTGCACGGTGCACGCGTGACGCTCGCGCACTCTTTCCCGCGCGGTCACGGTCAGCGTGCGCCCGCGCCGCTTACGTAACCACAACCTGCGTTACACTACAAGTTACAAGTATGCTCTATGCTTTTACCGGTTTATGTAGGCATGTTTCTGTGGTTTTTTGTACCTGTCTAGTACTTCTTACTACAAAAAGATGTTTACGCGAGTAATGTGATCTTGATATCAATCAATGACAAATGAATTTCAACCTAAGTATATTAAATAGTTGGGTCCATTATTAATTCATTATTTTTCGATTAGAGGTGTTTTGGTTGCAGTTACTTGCCATTGTTTTGTTATATGTAATGTTTTTGGGACATATCCAGATTGGCAAAGAATAGCGTGAGTTATAATTGCTTGCCTCTTTTCTCCTAGCTCTACCTGCTACTGCTTTGCGACGATCATGAGTGTCATGCATGTCTCATCGCATTCGTCAAAAAGGATTTCCCATCTTTTCTCTGCTTTTAAAAGCCACTGTTCCTTTACTTGACGGTGAGATTACTTCTAGAACGAGAGGAAAGCTGTGCCAGATTGACTCTATCGCTTAGAAAATCTCTAAAAAGGCGAAACTACTCGCTTAACTTTACTTTATGCTCACAGAAGAAGCACACGAAGAAGACACTGAGCAATTCGTAATAGCTACTCTCATTTGGCAGAAATTTATGATTAGTTTAATAGTAACTTCTCCTTCTAAGAAGTTAAAAAATCATTAACAGTTCTGTTGCCCGCGGTTATCAACGAGGAGGGCTTTTCCTCTTCCACAAAAATAGTTCGTAGTAAGAACGACGTACGTGTTGGTAATACAATAAATAATTAATCCAATTATAATCTTGGCATACACCATTATAAACATTCAGTGTAGCGCTAACAGAGCATCAGACGAGCCATCGCCATCACACATTAATGAGGGCAGCTCACGCATGTTATTTGGTATTTTTGGAACATTTGACTAAATCGATTGATTTGACCTTAAAAACAAAGCAGTTCTATGAATACAAACTAATTGCTACACACGTTAGTGATCCTCTACATTGTCTCTGAACACGCAACGCGATTATATCCTGTTTGTTTAATTTGTGGTTTAATTTCACGTTTCCTGCGAATACCAGGGGCATCCGAACATAAATAGCTATGCCACCAGCCACCATTTGGGAGAGTGGGCTCGTAGAAATTCAGAATTTTATAACTTCGCTACTGTTCAAATTAATTATCGTCCTTTAGATAAAATTCTAACATTATTCGATTTTGAATTTTCAAGAAAAAAAAAATGTTTTTAAAACCCCTAAAAACTTTTATTTATTTATTGACACCTACGGCCGCATCTATCAATACAGGCATTCAGACAATGCAATAGCTTGGTTTGCTTTCACACACCTTGCACTTTTATAATACCTATGCATATTTATACCCACTAATTACTTATTATATTACAAATAAAAATAAAAAGAACCAATTAAAAACTAGAACTAAGACTAAAATTAAAACGCGTCTTAGAATTCCTCCAAATCGCATGCCTCTTGTGGCAGCGTTCCCAGAAGAATGGGAGCATTACTACGTTGTATGGCAATTGGTAATACTATAAAGTTGTCACAGAGTGTAAATATGTCGTTATGACCTTTTAGTTAGCGCCAGAGCGAGCGCCCCGGCCGTGATTTCGTATTGTTTACATCCGGTGCAAGAGCACTGTGTGGGATTGAACCAACCTCAACATTGGGAACTCCGGCAGTTTGCACCCAACGTGCAATAATGTGTGATGATGTTTCTTGTAACCATCTTATCTCAAAATAGTATAGTTGGTTATATTCTGACGCCCCTCCCCCCTCCCCTGGCACTGCACATGGCCATATAAGCCATAATGAGTTCACTGTGTCGTTAAGTTTTATTATATGTATTTATTTGGCTTTTTAATTGGGACTAAGTTTAATTGAGCGAATGACTGGGTCCCAGGCTGGTGGTACGCTTCTACCATATTCAGTATTAAAATTTGGGTTCAATTTAATTCCAATAGCCTTACTTACGGATCATTAGAAGTATGTACATAGGTTGGGAATATTATAGATAAAGTTATTTATGTACTTACGTCGAAATGTTGATATTAATGTGGATTTTTCCGGGTTTTCTCATGGACAAACTCGTGTGGCCAACAATATTACAAATAAATAATATTATAACATTTTTCTAAGCAATTTGTTTACTTATTGTATTTTATTATATTGGTAGGTGAAGATCTTATTAAGTATGAGATGTAAAGCTATTTTAGATATAGGTAATTAACTTTTTGAAAAAATGGTTTAAATGCATTTCTTCACAGTTGGGACCATGGTATGTTAAAAAGAATCATATTATTTTTTTCAATAAATAAATCACGGTCTTTTCTTGCTCTTTAATTTATTAATTTCGAGACTCGAGGCATATCTAAATTGCATGCATGAAATCAGCGTAAGTATAACTCAACCTCATTCCGACCTATGTACATACATAGGTCGGAATGTGTGAATGAATATTATAAGAAGACCCTTCAATTGTATTATTTCTTAATTATCTTCAGTTAAGGTTAAGTTTTAATCTTAAGATATCTACCTAATTATAGCTCATAAACCTTTTAATGTTATTGCAAATACCCACAGTAAAATAATTCTATCCCTCAACAAATATTTCTAACAACCATTCATAAATGTTAATCTTCAGTTATCTCGCATGAATAAGAGATATGAGGGGAACAGATTGATAGCAGTAGATGGCGGTAGGTACAACAGTCGCCATCGGTAGGTCGGTATTAGCTTAACACATAATATTCTAAGTTAACAACCACCTTGGCTCAAAAACTTTGTTTATGAATCTCTAAAGCTTACAAGGATGTAAGAACTTACTTACTTCACGGCACCCACGGCACTGCCGGACGTTCACTCTGTCTCCAAAAATGTGCATGCAAAATTTTATTTGGTGTTTCTATGTTTGATAGAGATAGACAAAATGTAGATAAGTACTTACTTATTGATAATAAAAAATATCTAATAAATTCATGTGATATATTATTATGATTATAATCATTTATTTCAGTTTAGATACTTACATAAAGGTAGTTTAGTATTCAACAACTTCAGCAGGCGACTGTACGGACTGTATATTATCTTATTCTTATCTTTTATCTGTAACCGTGTCTAAAGCCAGTATGCCTCATTATTTAATCTTTTTCCTTGTTTGGTTTCCTAGGATTTCAAGAGTCAATTGTAGATCCTTTTCCAGCGCAGGAATAAAATCTTCATGCCTCCTGTAGATATCTCATCATCCGGGTTCCGTCCCAGTCTGGGCGTATTTTAGCATAGGTAGTATGGGCACAACCTGTGGGGGTTTCCACAATAATTATAAATAAAAAATACTCTCTTAAAATACTCTAAAATTACTATTATTGATCAGAGTTATATCAAAAACTAGCCTTTGCCCGCGACTCCGCCCGTGTGGATGTCGGTTATCGCGACTAAACATAGCCTATGTCCTTTCTCATGGTCTAATCGCCCCCAATACCCAATTTCATCAAAATCGGTTCAGTGGTTTAGGCGTGAAAGCGTAACAGACAGACTGAGAGACAGAGTTACTTTCGCATTTATAATATTAGTATGGATATGGATTTATACTTTGGGGTCTGGACTTCTGGACTTATCCCTTTGCAGAGGAAGCCGGCAGAAATGCAGTTTTACGGATCCCTTGCCACTTGTCCACTCCTGCTCCTTTACAATTAGATTTGATAAAATATACATTCCTCCACATTTATTTTTTATTAAGGAATGACCTACCTATTGTAAATTGATATCTTAAAATTGTCGCAGTATAGTTTGTTGCGCCGTTTCTTCTCCACCAGCGCGGCAGCGCCTTGGAAACGGTGGTAAACTTAGCTTAAGTAGAATTATTATTGACGTCAAATAGGACATATTTGTTTGTTCCACTTTGGAAATAAATGGCTATGACTATTTGATTGATGTCAAACGCTGATGGTACCTACTGAGAATTTGCCGAGCTTTTCCAAGCCGAGAATCGAACACATCCACTGCACTACTGCGCCATTACAACAGTCCAATCATAGTAACAAATTATACATACCTGCATAATTTCGGAAATTATAAACAATTATTGCTATGAGGAAGTATCACAATAATGACTAGCACTTATGATTCAGCATACCTTGGTTTAACGTGGTCCACATCCGCCAGCACTGGACCATGGCCGCGAAGGTCACCGCTATCATTGGGAGACGTTATCAGGATCCAAAGCCGAGCTATCAGTGAGCCGTGAAATTAGATCGCTTGGAACAACGCACAGTCCATCCGCCTATTGTATTATGATCAATTTAATGTCGTTCTCGTTTCATCCATACTGATTTCATTAGCTCTGTCTATCTGTCTGTGGCGTTCATACCTAAATCAGTTATTGCTGTCACCAATAATATAGGTACCTACACCTCCAGATAAACAGTCAAGTTTGAAGTTCCTGTGACTGCTGTCCTAATAATAGGCAGTAGAATTACAGATCAATTGTAGAAACCAATTGTAAAAGCCACTTTTCCCTAGAATATATTGTTTTGTCAGAGTACCTAAGTGGCATACGACCACGGCTATCCTTGATATTTTCTTGTTTTCTTTTCAGTAGTCGGGTTTTAGTTTTAAACTTTATTTTTTATTTATATTATTTTGGGGCAAGGTAAAGCTAATCATTTATAGATATTTGAAATGTGCTTATTGAGCTCTTTCATTTGATACCAAACACGGTATATTTATCTCAAATTTATTTTTTAACACAGTACCTTATGAGCGCTAGAGGGCGCCACACAAGATTGAGTGACACGTCATATAGCCTATAACCATCGGACAATAAAGCCGCTTGTAACGATACCTCATTTGTCCAGTTCAAATTAGTAGTTGAGGAGCTATGAGGGAACAAATGAACATACATACATACATACATAGCCTGTCAAAGTCATAACCCTCCTTTTGGCTTCGCCGTAGTCGGGTAAAAACAGCGATTGACAGTAGATACGTTACTGGGAACGGCCGTTAACAAATTTTGATGAAATTTGGTACAGAACTTGGGAAACAAAATAGGCTATATACCTATTTGGTGGCGATAATGCGGGCGGAGCCGTGGGCAACAGCTGATCATTTTATAAATATTAACTGTTGCCCATCACTGGTATCCCTACCATAAACTCACCTCGCTTTTGGTCCCATGTTGACTGATCTGGGTTGTATTCCCACGAGGAGCAACAAATTTATATTAGTATAGGACCTTAAAGTTCCCAACTTACCTACCTACTTACTTTTACTACATAAAAATTTTGACTCTAAGCTTAACAGTAATCAAACCGTCGAGATCATAAATTGCGATTTAATCCCCTAAAAATAGTTTCATTTCAATGTGTAAAATTCGCGTAAATAGTCCGACAATATCCATTAAACACTTGACCGTTATTTGAAGCTTACTTGATGAGAGCAGCGCTTGTCGATTTCCGATTTCTTGTCTCTTTCACTCCTTATACCTCCAAAATATGTGTATCTCGCTTGCACATCCGACTACCCCCACCAGGCCCCCACCACTGTCACCGAGTGTGACGGGTGGGTTTTGAATCATTGGCGTCTTGTTTTCCGTCAAGTGCAGACGTTCGTCAAGACTACGTTGCACTAGTACTAGATTATAAAATAGTGATAGTCTCTTATTATAACATACGTATCTACATGCTTTATAAGCATAGTTAGTTATCTTGAAATAATTTGTGAAAGTTAAAAGTGCATTTCATCGGGTACTGTAAGTGATAAATTGCTTTACTATATTAATCTGCATTTTAGTACAAGCGGGTATATCATTCTAACGGTTTTACCGTTCGTATTCACAATCAAATTTTAATATTTGATTGAAACATTACCTTTTAAATAATTTAATTTTTGATGTACCCACTTTTATTGACTTTAGTATTACTGAAAAATTTTCTGTGAATTATTTTGTGCTGTGTATTAATATGTCCGATCCGAATGATATTACCACGGCTCCGGTCGCGGGGCCATCAGGTATACATGTCGGGGAAACCACTAGCTGTGCAAAACGGGCAAAAGAAAGTTCGTCCTCCTCTAGCGATACTTATAGTTCCACTAGTTCTTCATCGTCTAGTGCGTCGATGCGTAAAAGAAAACGCCGTCATCGCCGTAATCATAAAAAAAGGGGGGGCAAACGTAACAAAGCCTTATTACATAAACTATCCTGTGAGGTTAGCGAACTTCGCAAACATTTTTATGATAGTAGTTCTGTCCACCCATGCACCCAACCTGCAGTAGCCTCTTGCTGTCCAGGCGAGGAGCAGGATAGGGACGATGGGGACATAATCTCGTTATTGCCTAACGAGGACCTTGGGTCCTTGTACGACCAAGACGACGATGAACTCGCAAAAGAACCTCATAAATTCAACTTTAACATTGAAGTTAAATTAAAAGAACCCTCCGTGCCCAAAACTCCAGGTGAATTCCTGAGCGTGCTAGAAAATATTCAGCACTTCAATAAAGATGAGTGGAGTGAGGTCAGGTATGCGGAAGTCCAAAAACTATATAACCACACTCCCGGCTTTACGGAACTAGACGTAAACGACGAAGTAAAACCTTACGATTCCCAACGCCATCTAGCGTATGCAGACAAAGCTTATGGCGCACTAACCTTTTGCGTCCTTAAGCAACGTGAGGTCTTACAGAATGGGATGACGGAACTAATTACCTGGGCCGGGGAAATAGGTAACATATCAGCACAACAACTACGCGAGAAGATCGTGGAGTTGTTTTCCGAAGGAGAATACCACAAAGTATCCTCCGATATGCTACAACTTATATGTGGTCATCGCGCAGAGACCATTCAAATGCGTAGAGATAGCATTATAAATTTCGCAAGAGACCCTTTAACAAAATCGTCCCTCCGTAAAATTCCACCATCTAGCCACCATATTTTTAATGGGGATAAACTAACATCATTTCTAGAAAAAAGTGGAGGTGTAAAAAAGGCTTTTTTACCCCCTATTAAGGTTGGCAGTTTAAATAATAAGAATGTCGCACGCAACCCCTCGCAGGGGTCAGCGAATTGCGAAGTACCCTCGCAGGGTATGCCTCAGACCTTTCGCACTGGGCCACGTTCTGTCCAGCCCTCGCAGGGCTGCGCGCATAATCAACCCAGTCAAAGGTGGGGACCCCCACAGGGTTCCAGTAATCGACATAACTACGGTGGCACTCGCGGTGCCAACAATACTACACGAGGTTCCTTTCGTTCACGTGGAGGTAGCCAGCGTGCCAATAGACAAGAGCCCGCTAAAAACAGAAAGCGCCCTGCAGCCCCTGATTCCTATTCAGGAACTAAAAGAAGGAGGTACTGACTACTTCCGGGCGGGCCAGCTGACACACTATGTCGATCGTTGGAAGGAACTAGGTGCACCAGACACATTGCTTCGCCTAATAAAAGGGTATCGCATACCTTTCATTCAAAAACCTCCTCTTGTTTTACCCAGCACATGCGGTCAATTCAAAACAATGGAGTCCAAGGAGATGTCAACTCTCATCTCACAAATGTTGTCTCAGAGCATAATAGAGATGGCTCCACGGTCCCCAAGTTTCTTATCGACAATGTTTCTGGTTCCGAAAACCGATGGCACCAATCGACCAAATTTCAACCTGAAAAATCTGAACCAATTTGTTCTCACTCCACCATTCAAACTCATAAACGTCTTCCGAGTACCAAGTTTCCTTCAACCAGAAGACTGGCTTTGCAAAATAGATCTATCGCAGGCCTACTTCAATGTGCCAATTTGCCCGTCGCACAGGCGATTTCTGCGACTAATTTACAAAGGAAATCTGTTGCAAATGACATGCCTTCCATTTGGTCTCAGTACAGCACCCAGAGTGTTTGCGACACTGACAAACTGGGTAGCACAAACGTTAAGACAGGAAGGCATTCGAGTACTGGTCTATTTGGACGATTTTTTGGTGGTTCATCAAAACCCTCAAACGCTTCGATTGCACATTCAAATAGTGTTACACCGGTTGCGCTACCTGGGCTGGCAAATAAATCGCCAAAAATCTGTGACATTGCCGTGCAAAAGTCTGATATATCTGGGCATTGCATGGGATCCATGGCTAAACGAGAAATCCTTGCCGCACGAAAAAATATCGTCGCTACAAGACAAGATTCTGCAAGTATTAAAGGAAGGTGCAATAACCTTAAAAAATCTCCAGAGCTTAGTAGGGACATTGAACTTCGCAAGTTTTGCGGTTCCTATGGGCAGACTGAATTTTCGAGACACCCTTATGTTTCTGAACAAAATCCAGAAAAAGGGTATTACCAGCTCGTACACTCTACCAACAGAAGTAAGAGTCGATCTGGAGTGGTGGCTACTGAATTGCCACCGATCTTCCCCGATCCATCTCGCTCCGACGTCGCATTTTCTAACCACAGACGCATCAAACATTGCATGGGGAGTTCAATTCGATGGCCAGTCACTGTCAGGTCGTTGGACGAATCAAGAACAGGGCCTCCATTGCAATCGAAAGGAAATGCTCGCGATACTGAAAGCCTTTCAAGAACACGGAGCACAGATGTCAAACTCAACTGTCTTAGTACAATGCGACAACAAAACTGTTGTAGCATACCTACGAAACGAGGGGGGGACCAAATCGTCCGCCTTGATGGAACTAACAAAACAAGTTTTCCATCTTCTTTGCGTCTACCAGATCAACCTAAAGATACAACACTTACCGGGCAAATACAACAGCAACGCAGATCACCTGTCGCGGCACCGGCGTCCTCCGGAGTGGCATCTCCTACCTCAGTGCACAACGATAATATTCAAAAGGTTTGGCGTACCAATGATAGACCTGTTTGCTTCCGAACGGGCGAAGGTAGTCACGAATTACGTAACGCTGGACCAAAACGATTCGCAAGCGTTATACCACGATGCCTTCTCCCACAGCTGGAACTACCCTCTAGCTTGGGTCTTTCCACCACCTTACCTCATACCAAAGGTGTTGGAGCACCTCAACTCGGCGACCGGAGTATTTCTCGTAGTAGTCCCGAGATGGGAGCGGGTGTTCTGGCGGCCAGACCTGAAAGCCCGTGCTCTAGCAGCTCCGTTCACAATAGAGAAGCTACACCTGCACCTGATAGATACAGAGACCGGCCTACCACCCCCCAAAGTCCAAGAAATGACTATGGAAGTGTGGAAATGTGGGGGTGGTCACAAAATTTGACAGAATGGAATGAAGCTCAAATACAACTGTTACAATCTGCCTGGCGTCCTTCTACCAAAAAGACATACAAAGCAGCATGGAACAGATGGCTTAAATGGACAAGGGAACATGCGCTAAGCCCTTTAACAGCTACAGGACCAACCTTAGCCCGTTTTCTAGCGGATTTGTATATTAGAGATGGATTAGCGTATAATACCATCTTGTTGCATAAATCTGCCGTTTCTACCTTATGTAACTCCGATAATGCAGGAAAACTAAGCTCGGATACCATAGTTAAGCATATTCTAAAATCTATCGCATTAAAAAGACCTGTATCCATAAAGCAGCCGATCTGGAACATAGACAAATTAGCTTCATTCTTAAGTGCGTATTCCGTAAATGAGAGCAATGCTTTTGCAATTTGTAGACATACAGCAACATTGCTACTCTTATGTTCGGGCAGGAGAGTGCACGACTTGACTCTGCTGGCCGTAGATTCTAATCACCTGATCGATAACGACAACTATTTGATCCTGTGGCCTGTCTTTGGATCTAAAACAGATACTGCTTTATACAGACAGTCAGGGTGGAAACTGTCTTACAATCCTACAAATAAAAATTTGGACCCCGTATTCTGGATAAAACATACTATGTCTGTGCTAGAAGAGAAACGTAGCACAAGTAATTGTAACAACTTGTTTCTTAACATTAGAGGGAAACCAAGAGCTGCTTCCCGTACAGTAATAGCAGGATGGGTCAAGTCTTTATTGCTGGAAGCTGGCGTAGTGGCTTCACCAGGAAGTATTCGGTCGGCCGTTGCTTCCAAGAACTGGTCTGACAATTTTCCCTTAGATGAAATCCTCTCCAGGGGCAATTGGAGGTCACAGAACACCTTCACGCGGTTCTACTGCAGAGAGGTTATGCCGTCAGACACTAGTTCTGGTATAACTAGAGTGTTTAATCCAATTAATTAACTAAATCAGTTTATTGATTCCTATTTTTGTGAACAATTAAAATTAAACAGTGTTAATCAAATTTACTAAGTACTTGAATCAGTTTTGTTACATTCTACTGGGTGAACATTGTTTGCAACCTTTGATTAACATGATTTATTATGTGTAGGAAAATATTATGTCATATATATATATCTAATATCTTAAATTGATTAAGCAAATAGAGGACCTTTTGCACATGCCTTGGTTTTATTATAAATAGAATTGGGCCTTCCTTAAACCTGAATATTCGATTAACCTATTATTAATTATTGTGCTTAAGCCCTACTTGCGCTTGAGTACATAAATATCACATTGGCGTCGTCCCACCAGACGATAACAAACACGTCTCATCAAGTAAGCTTCAAATAACGGTCAAGTGTTTAATAGCAGTGTTTTACCTGAAAATAAAACACATATTAAATACTTACCTTATTTGAAGCTTACACTTAAATTCTGCCTGGTGCAGTTCTCAGACTCAATGATTCAAAACCCACCCGTCACACTCGGTGACAGTGGTGGGGGCCTGGTGGGGGTAGTCGGATGTGCAAGCGAGATACACATATTTTGGAGGTATAAGGAGTGAAAGAGACAAGAAATCGGAAATCGACAAGCGCTGCTCTCATCAAGTAAGCTTCAAATAAGGTAAGTATTTAATATGTGTTTTATTTTCAGGTAAAACACTGCTATTAATGAATATTGTTATTGAAAATCGATCATGAGTGCTAGAAAAAGTATGGCTCCTGCACCTGTTTGTATTCCCACATAGGATTATTATTTATTGGAATTATAAGGTAGTTGTTTTGTGTGCCGACTCGAACGTTACGGCATGCCTTCCATCTGTTATTATTGTTAATAAAGCCTCCAGCAATACAGATATTATAAATCAACACGATTCCTACCGGCATTTCTTTCAAAACTTTAGCCATATATTGTTAGATGTCACTACTATACCAGAAACGCAGTTAGAATTCAAAAAAGTCCGGAGTCCCCTCTCCTACTGTCGGCTACCCCTAAAAGTAACTATGTCGGAATCGAACTCTGGCACCCCAGCCGATCTGACTTCGTCCTCTTCGGGTGTGGGGACCACGGAATCTGCATCTAGCCTCCAGGGAGGCAGTCAAAGCTCAGATTGCTTAACAGTTGGAAGTTAAAGTTAAACTATCTTACTTTGGATCTGTATTACGACATGGAGCACATTCTAGATTATTTATAATATCTTCTAACGACATTTAAGTTTCATTGTTATTGTTTTGATACTTAAGCTTGATTAAAATTAAAACCTGAATTAACTTGATACATGCCGTTCACTTCTCAGTGTTACAAGAGTGGTTTTAGCTCTAGTGTTGCGCCGTGCGCGGGTGACCTCGCCTCTCGGTCTGAGTCTGCGATCAAATTTTACTTTCGACAAGATTCTGGTAACATTCCGAGCAATGTTACAAAATAAATAAGACCTGGAGGATGCCTTCCCATTATTCAAATTATCAAGAGTCTGGAGGTTCTATGGCAGTATCTATTGATACCAATCTGATAAAGATGACGGATAAATTAAAAAAATACTTACCTAATTTGTTAACCATGAAAAATGCTATTAAAGTAGGCTGATTTAAATTCACCGGAATGAAAGCACAAAATAAATAAGTGGAAGCTCTAAAATGAATCCAATAAATGTTAGTAAAGCCATTAGATATAAGTATTATACTTAAGTAGATACTAGAGATGCGCCGAGTAACACTTTTGCCGAGTAACGAGTACCGAGTTTTACTCAGCTCAATATTTTTTTTACCGAATACCAAGTACTAACAGGTTCACGACGACGGTTGGTTAGTTTGACTGCAATGCTTCGATATCGCCTTTGGGTTGTGTAGGTCAGATGGCAGTCGCTTCACAGAAAATATCGAAGTTAAGTCAAATCCGCAGTTAGACTGGTAAAAGCGGAACCCTGACTCCAAGTAAAAAATCTTTGGATGCGGCTGGGATTAACGCAATGATGAAGAAGAAGGTTCACGACGCGACGGTCGAGAGGCCGGCGGCGTTTTACGACGAGATTGTAGAAGTTTAAGCATAAGTGAAATGTACTTTAAATATGCAATTCTATAATTTCACGTAGTGGTGTTGGACGAAAGGCTTCTATGACGGCAATGTTAAACCACGTTAGAATAAGACGCACAGAAGAGTTCAAAGATTTGGAAAATTAAACTTTGTGGGAAATAGCTCAAAATCGTGAGCCAGTAGCATTAACTTCGTCGTTACAATCGAATGCAATGAAAATATTGCAAACCCTTTTCGAGTCATTTAATTTAATAAATACTTTAATATTTGAATTTTTTATTAACATTGTTATTTTAATTATATTTAACACCTAAATATATTGCTTTTCTTAAACAAATACTCTGTATATATCTTCAATAACTCGGTTTGAATACTCGGCATTCAAACCGAGTTATTCGGCCGAGTACTTACATAATTATTTACATAATTTGCGTTATTATACCCACTGTATTTTTTGCAATTATTATTGTAATGATAACAATCGTATCGTATGTCCGGTGGATAATTTTAACTACATTAATTTAAAACCATCCAAAATACTATTAAAATAATTTCCTACAACAATACCTAAAATATCAGTATCAGTTAAAATTGTATGTAATATTGAAATATAATACAAAATCCTTATGAAAATGTTTCCTGTATTGTTTGTAATTCACTAATAACTGGCAGTGAACTTGCTTTTCATTTGAAGGTCGCTCGGGCGTCATTATCTATGGTCGGCTTGCTGAGGCTGCTTCCGGACCAATTACATGTTTTAAAGATTCGAGCACTCCAATCTACAATAGTACCTAGGTAGGTACCTAGTGCAATTTTACCTGGGTCGATATAGAATGATAAACTTAGTGGGAAGTGTTATTTCCACCGGGTTCTCTTTTGAAAATTTTCACGTTTCGTCACGGTTTCCTATACCAGGTATCTCAGATACGATGGTTTTGGATGCTTCTATCCTCCTTTTGTAGGTATACGGAATGTCACCAATTTGGTACGTACTTAGTGCATTTTTATCTTCAAAATAATATTACAACAAATGGATTTGTATAAGTACAGGTTATGTGGTAGACAATTGGCGGATCGCACTGAGGCAATCTCTTACAGGCAACCATAGGATGGAGAAGGATACGGATGAAGAGATTTGGGGCAGTTGGTGTACTTAGATAATGTCTCGTAACAAGCCAGTCAAGCTATGTTTACTTTAGGTTGTGGTTGAATTGCGCTGTATAGAATACTAACTTTTGCCCGCGGCTCCGCCCGCGTGAATGTCAGTTATCGCGACAAAACATAGCCTATGTCCTTTCTCAAGGTCTTATCTACCCCTATCCCAATTTCATCAAAATCGGTTCAGTGGTTCAGGTGTGAAAGCGTAACATACAGACAGACAGACTGACAGACAGACAGATAGACAGACAGAGTTACTTTCGCATTTATAATATTAAAGTAGGTATGGACTTATCCTAGAGTATTTATTTATCTCTTCACTGTATCGATGTATCAGAATAAAACACTAGTACTTAAGCACCTACATTCAGTTCAAAACAATGACGAAACAAATACGTATGCTGACCCTGATGGCTGCGTGTCTCTGTGGAGCTTACGTCACCGACTGTACCTTCGAGGAAGTAAACAATAATATCTGAACAGAATCACTAACTGCCGATAATTGCACAGATTGTGGAGCTAATTGTGTGATTCACGTGAGGATGCGCGGCGCTAACTACGGTTTTATAGCTTTACGTTATAATTTTAACTATTATACCTACACTTTGTAATAATAAAATGAGGTGCAGTCAACAGAAGTTATGGTAATAAAAATATTTAGGTTTCAAAAGACTTCCCTTACTCTTTTGACGTTAAAAAGTGCTTGGTTGCCATCAGTACTCTGCTCCTTATTACGTAGCATTAGTAGCACTCTCATAAACCGTATGAAATACTGTCTATTGCGACTGGTTGGTGCTTTAATCCAACCGATCGATCTATTCATACCGGACATATTCAGACTCGAACCGACTAAACTAAGTCACGCCGACTGAGGGTCGTGGTGCTAGGCCGGAGGTGAGGTTGTCTTCGACATATCCCTCGCACTCCGGCTCACCCAGGACCATCCCTTACGGTCTGGCCCTCCTCGGGAGTGGGGACAACGGTGTCCCCGACTCGCCCCCGGAATGGAGGCAGAGTAGCATCAAGTAATACGCGATTGAAAATCAGTACAAAAAGTCGAACACTTTTGTCTACTGCACTTTGTTAAATTAATGACAGTAATACACACATGCCATGTTAATTAGCTACACTAATAAGGAATATGTTTTGTGAAAAATGGAAGTGTCTGTTCAATACAAGCATTGTGTTCGACCAGAGACGAGCAAACAAAGAGTACTGAGGTATTTTACAGATCAATAGACTCGTTCATCATGAAAATAAAGAAATCTTAACATTCAATTAGACTTCTATACACAGATTATGCAAAGTAGCTGTAGAAGATCGACACAAGGTTATGAGATAGCTCATTAGCATACCTACTGACTTCGACTGGATAGAAATGGCACTATTGCACCCTCGAACTAATGATATACCGCACCATTAAGACCTGGAACTCCCTGCCAGCTCACGTGTTTCCTTCTTCCTACACTCCCGGGTCCTTTAAGCGGGGCGTGAAAAGGCATCTGATGAGGCCGTCAAGCTGAGTGCCATCATTGTTAACATGGTACATGTTTACGATGGTGAACCTCTTTCCGAGACTTTGCCTTTAGCTTACCATCAGGCGAGCTGAAGTCAAATTGACGTGTCCTTTTAATAAAAAAAACCTCTACTTCTTCTTCCTAGCGTTAATCTCAGTCCCAGAAACTTTCAACTCGGAGTTTGGGGCCTGCTTTTTCCACGTCTACTGTGTGTAATTCCATCCCCGTTTTTCCTATTTACAAATGACAAATCGCTTGTTTCCTTTGGTTTGGAATTGTTTACCAAAAACCTTACCAACAACACTTGTTTTCTTCTTACTACAATCTCAAATGACCCGGCGAACTTCCTACCGCCAATTTTTTTCCACCCACTTGGCGTCCGATCCCGTTCCCGCTACACCCTCCAATATATTAAGCATGTATTATACAGGGCGACTGCTCTGCCAACTGAGCTATTGAGCACCACTTGAATCATTCCAAATTTTCCTTCTCTTTATATCCGTCTATAAGGGCGACGGTGCAGCCATCTACCAACATTCTTACGAACTGTTGGAAACAATGAATGATTTTTCAACCATTTTTAAACATTGAATTTTGATGACTGCGCCCAAATATTTGAATGAACTTTTTTATAGCATTTATTATGCTAACTGTTAAGTTCGAAAAACATTGGAAAAAATGAAATGCTCAAGTGAGACTCGAACTCACGACCTTTCGCTTACAGGGCAGTCGTTTTTCGAACTTAACAGTTAGCATAATAAATGCTATAAAAAAGTTCATTCAAATGTATTATACATAGAAACCTTTTTCTTGAATTACTCTATCTATTAAAAGAAACCGCATTAAATCTGTAGCGCAGTCTTGAAGATATAAGCATACGCAGGGATGGACAAACGTGTAAAGCGACTTTTCTATATACTGTCACAGAATAGATAATGAATATGTAGTGAAGTACGTACCTAAATGTTATCCACCGCAGACGACGTAATAGCTACTATTTTATACCTACTGCAGATCAGATCAGTGATGCAACAGAGTACAGCTTCTGCTTTCGTAACCGCGGAAGACTCGAATATCTGTCACATTCGCTTGTTTCCGTGACTTCATAAAGAAATCCTCCTATGAAAAGAAAGGGTAAAAGAGAAGGAATTAATTAGCTTCAATAAGTAGCTTCAGGCCAGGGTGTCTGTATCAAATAAATTGCCTATTTTGTCATTATAATCCTCATTGTCGTACTCTTTCTTCCCACAGTCCCGGGCCCGGGGCGTGAAAAGGCATCTGATGGGGCCGTCAAGCTGAGTGTCACCGCTGTTAACATGGTATATGTTTACGATGGTGACCCTCTTTCCGTCTGTAGCTTACCATCAGGGGAAGTGAAGTCAAATTGAAGTGTCCTTTATAAAAATGTATTTGTATTGAATGTCGGCTTTTCCGGTTACGACTGCCGCCTACCAAGCTATCGATGCCTCGTCCGTAGTAACAGGCGCATCAAATAGTAGCACGTGTGGTTGGCTGGGTCCATACGAATCCGAATCGATCTTAAGTACTTACATATTATTACCGCCCTACTAACCTTACGTGGCACGCCGAAGGTACTGTCAAAATACGTAATAACTAGTTATTATTCTAGGAAGTTCTCCAAGGCTTTAGTATTATATTATCTGTGTCCAAGGGCTCGGTAGTACCTACCTACTGGTAGTGATCATGTACACATGCCATTATTTTGTGTAGTGTCGTGATTGTAGAGTATCGTTGCAGTACTAATCACGATATTTTAGAAGATCAATGGTGCCGATACATTATCTAGGATCTAATCTATTAGCAACAACAAATGGGTAATAAATAAAATTTGAAAAAAAAATGTTATAATATTTTAGGGTGTTTTAAAAGCAATTAGTGTACTGTACTATTCCAATAGATACTTAGATTTAAATCGGAAAAAGACAACCTTCAGGACGGGACTTGACTTAATGCACGGCGAGAAGAGAAGATAAGGACTCCAGCAGTTCTATAAACTGCACCAATTGCAACATACTGCTATTTCGATAGTAAATTTTAATTAATAAGTACATTTAGAAAGAAGAAAGAAAGAAATTATTTATTTAGGGATTACGTACAACCTATTATGTTTCAATGGTCGAACAGACCTACGCAGTAGGTACCACGGTAATACATACATACATATAATCACGCCTTTACCCCCGGAGGGTTAGGCACAGGTGAATTAACACCCACATTTCACCAGTGATTCCATTCGGTCCCACGTAATAGGGGGTGAGGCTATTGCCGTATTTCGGGCACTATTGTTGACTCGAGCAACACGGTAATAGGGTATTATTTCTGTTGTATTGTAAAATAAACTTGATTGTAACTTTACTGTATATTTTCTGTAACTACTTAATGAGTGTTACCAACAAAAGTTAGTCGTCAAATGTACGACTGTTCGTCGTAATAATTATACATTTCCGGCCGGTTAGCGATAAGACTGGCCGCACACGGACGGCAGTCGGCGTCGGCGCGTTATATTTTCAGGCCTTCATTCTAGAATGACACAGCCTGAATCAAGATTTATCGGATGACAGATTGTATAAACAGATTGATGGACATTTGGCCTATACAATCTGTCCTCAGATAAATCGCGATTCAGGCTGAGTGTCATTTTAGAATACGAGCCTCAATGTCTTTTATTAAAATTAATCCCTAAGTATAACTCTTTAGTTGTCAAAGTTAGAGGCGAAGGCCGATCGGTGTCCGAGGAAATTTCTTCTTACTTCGTTCCTCGGTAACAGACGTGAATGTTGATTGATAAATCCGTGTGACCATCATACAGATCTGGTGTGGTGGACTCGTATTTGAGACTTGAGCCCCGAAAATCTAGGTGGAAAGACGACTATAATGTAGTCGCTACAGAAAATCACACACTTTTGATGAGAAGCTCCTTGACTATTCCGATCTTCATATCAGAGAGAGAGAGAGTGTCGATCTTAATTCAATCTCAAAAAAAGTTTTTGATATTTGGGAGATTTAGATTACATCGAGACTGGATTTTGGACCGATTTTATTACAAGAACTGACCCTGTGAGTCACACAATGACCATGCATAGACATTTAAATTCGTGATCATATATTATAACAATAAAAAGTCCGCACTATAAATCTAACTGACAGAAAACTCGCCACTGGACCAGGTACATTCTCTCGGTAATTAATTCCGTATACATTCCATCAGTTTTTGCTAGCCTAATACAGCACAAAAACTATCGCGAATGCTCCGTGTACGCTTGCCCTTACAGTTCCTTGACCTTCAAATATTTCGTGCTATTGATTTTCATGCGATTCCCGCCACAAAATGAAAAAAACAGTTTTCTTGGAAGCGTTTATTGTTTTAAAACTAAGTGCCTTTGGTTTCAGCTGTATGTTATTATTAAATGTGAAAAAGTAAATGCCAAATATACGTTCGTTAAGCCGTTAGAGGCCGGTACACACTTGACATACTCACGTCAGATCTACAGAGGCAGAAAACTAATTTCACTATCGTCAAAATAATAAGGTTTGTCAGCAAAATAGCAGATCTGCCTCGGGCGACGTAGACGTAGACGTAGCCTCTCGAAGCATCGTCATCCATACATACGCTCACGCTTATTTCTCTCCGGGGTAAGCAGAGACAACAACCACTTGACTCTATCCTTACACACTTCACGTGCTTCCTCCACTGTTATTAATCCTTTCATACAAGCCCGCCAGTTTACCCAGTAGGACTTCTGACCTGCCCTTCATAGCTTTGCGTTGCCACAAAAGTAACCTATCCGTGTGGGGCATGCAATGGCATATTCTGCTGACAATTGTCGAGATGGCAGTAGTTCTACCATATTTGGTGGCAGATTTACCGATTTCTGATTTTACAATAAACTTTCTACAATTTGCATTACAAAAAATATAAAACCCTGTATTGTTTCTTGTGCGTATAGCCTCTAAGAAGTGCAATTAAAATTACAATTGCATATTTTTACATCAAGTTTAGCATCTCCTGTAGCATCGCCTGCGGCGCGCGAGCGAGCGTGGACACGGCTGGCCTCCGGGGAGAGGTTGCACCTGGGAAATAGACAAGTATCAATTGTTAGGTATACGATATATAGTATATAGGACTTACCGTACTCGTGATTTGAATGCAGTCGAGTGCTAATAGTGCAGTTGGTAAAGGCCTAATGCCTGGCAGTGGACTGCGGTGGGCTATAAAAAAACTCTCCCTGTAGGTTATGTGCAGATACAACCAGATTTTATCTTAAGGCTGACAGATTTTTTCATATTATTATTTATTATCACTTAACATTAATCTAATGACCCGAAGAGGAAGTAATTTGCACTATCAATCAATTATTCTATTGCAGTCCACAGCTGGACATAGGCCGCTCCCAACGTGCACTAAATATTCAGTTAAATTAGCGTATTTCTGTACAGTTTCATTACAGTACACGGTGCTACATTTTCACGTAAAAATTAAATCCTCCTTACACAATTTGTTTTTGTCCACAATACTACCTAGTGTGTGGGACAAATTCCACAATACACACACAACATTCTACACAACGCTATCCAGAGCCATGGTAAGCTTTTATAGCTTGTGTTATGGAATCTAGAATGCTATCCGCATTAACCATACTTAAATACTATTTTTGTAAATAACATAGAAACACCCAGACCAATGCAGTTAGCGATATTCATGCATACAAATTTTGCACTAAGCGGGGATCGAACCCGCGCCTCCTGCGTGGCAGTCGCGTGAACTACCGCCACGCATATTTACAGTTTGCATCTAGCAAAATGTAAATTTACCTTTATTAAAGCTGTGTTCATGTGTGAAAGAAACAGGGAATCTTACAATCAAAAACAAACAGAGTTATTACTGGAACTAGCTCATACGTGCAATGTTTCGTGGGCACATGTAAACCTTGACCTATCATTCAATGGCAGCTTTTCCACTGGCCATCAATTAGTCCCCATTGTCCGCAACCCGCACTTGACACCAATGTCAGCAATAGTACTCGATATTACGTCATCCTGATCAAATATAATTACTGAAGCTATTTTTGAACACAATCAGAGTCGCCTTCGACTTGAATTTGTTAAATGGCCACTCAAGAAGTTTATTAATTTAATAAATTATACCTCCTTGGACTGATTTGTTGGAATACACCCACACGTGGACTTCAACCAACATGGTACTGTATTTAACACAAAATGTAGGCGGCGGCGTCTAACAAAAATTTTTGTGTAGGTAATGATCAAGTTCATCAAATTATAACAAAGTTTTGGTAGTTATTTGTACTTGGAATAATAACTATTGTTACCAACTAAACTACGACAGCAACAACAGCTATTTTTCTTGTGTTTCAGTGGCAAAACGTAGATAGTTGCTTTACTTCCAGATAAACAGGAGGCTAGATAATACGACGTATGCATTAAATACAAGGTCATATAATAGATAATATTAGCGCTTAATTTTTCACTACCACTAACAGCATCAGTTAGTGAAACAGATCCGTTTTACTTGTAATTCGTCAGGCAGCATTGTTAGTTAGCAGCAGCAAGTTCGCAAAGTTGGAAGCCAACGATCATACAGCCAATAGACACCGCATTACAGGCGACGCATTTCGGCAATGGATATGGCGAATACATCAAATTTATGCCCGCGTTAGAAGTCAGTCAGCCAAAGCCGTTTGAAGCAGTTGAAGTTAGTAACAGGGGTTAATAACATTGCACTGCACCAGTTTAGTGACATTTTGGAATGGGAAGCTTGCGGTATCATTGTATCTGTAAAACTATAACCTAATAAATAACACTCCTTCTAGAGACAAAATATAATGATTTAGTCCACCATTTTCCACCTGTGTACCTATCAATTATTTAACTTAGCCCATAAATCACCAAGGTATTTTGCGACTTCTTTGTAATGCAAGTGAACTTGAGTCATCCGTTTCTCCTAGGTGACATCACATTGGGGAGATAGACTATTTCACTTGTGGAAGTGTCGCCTTGAATCTAAAACTAGATCGTGCCTTGACCGGCACAAGGGCCGAATGTACATTACCCTGTTATATTATCACTTGAACTTGAGCCCCTTACATTAACAACACCATGTTGATCATCTATCTATAGTTCTATACTATAGTAATCTAGAGATGTATATAAAATGACTTGACCCGATTGACTGACTGACTGACTGATTCATCAACGCAGAAGCTAAACCGCTGGACCTACTCGTACAAACTTGAAATTTTGACAGTAAATGCATTTTATGATGTAAGCATCCGCTAAGAAAGGATTTTTGGAAATTCTGCTACTAAAGGGGTAAAATAAGGGATGGAAGTTTATATGAAAGTCCGTCATTTTCAGAGTTAGATCGACTAAATTTCATACACCTACGTCTTTTAAGAAATAAATGAACACGTGTATCAGCGTTTTTCAAAATTTAACTACTAATAGGGTAAAATAGGTGAAAAACGTTTGTATGGAAAGTTCATCATTTTTAAAGTTAGAAGCATGAAACTTCGTACACCTACGTCTTTTGAGAAATGTTTTGTCGCCATAACCGACATCCTCGGGCAAAAACTAGTGTTATAATAAAGTTGAAGAATTTGTTTGTTTGGTTGGAGGCGCTTATGTCAGGAACAACCAGTTTGAAATTTAAAAATTATGTTTGTGTTGAATAGTCCGTGTATCGAAGAAGTTCAAAGGCATGGGCTATCAAGAGAGAACAGTAATCACAAAATTAACAAAATCATAATTCCCGTACGATATTTGAAAATTATTGTAAAGATACGGGGTTTTAAAGTATACCACACATTTAAGGCGAGGTGGGTCGTCTATTAACATTATTCTACTTGAACTTGATGCTCCTTACCATACGAATATTGATAATTTAAAAATAATCGAGATAACACATACTAATAATGATCATTGTTTGTCTTTTACAGGTAAGGTGGTTTATTTCTCACGCTGTCTTCGGGTCGGTATGTACCTATGTACTGCGATACAGTTAATAATTACTATGGCATATGACAAATGGTATCGAAAGACCTATCGATTATATTGTTCACATGAAAATTCATAAATGTTTTGGACTGTGGTGGAACTTCAGTTCATCTGTTCAAGGCAAATGTTGAATCGTAACTTATACGTCTGTAATTTAAACATCTTTTCAGTTTAACTGGTTTAACTTCTAATAAACTCGGTTAGATTATTTATTTTAACTACAACAAAATACCCATTTGTATTTACAATTATTTCAATATTTTTTATGTTCTCGTTTTATTTCCATTTTCGTTGCTATTCATGCCGTTTTTTTTTTTATTATATTTCATTTGTAACTGACTGACTAACAAAATGCTGCTAGTGTGATGGGCACCTTTGCACCGGGAGCGATCAGGGGCGGGTTATTCGATTAATACTGTGTATTATTTATTTAGTATTAAGGTGACATGACTTTTTTATATAATTACTGTTAATTGACATAATTTAATAACATTTTTTAAATTAAATTTGTAACTTTATTTCCATTATCTCGCTTGTTTCTATTTATTCTTTTTCATCGTTATCTCTATATTCATGCTAATTTATATCATGTACAACAAGAGGTATAAAAGAAGTTCCAAAAAGCATCACCGTGCATCATCAGCCAACGTTTATAAATAATAAACCACAATATGTTATTGTTTTTTTATTGCATGATCGTACACCGAGCTGTACAGCCACATTATTGTTGTTGGCTCCATTCTTCTCCTCTTTGTTTTGTAACTCATCTTTACAAAGCCTAGCCTTTGTTTCAACGCTTACAAAACAACTTTATGGGCACACTTCATCTATTAATACAACATCGTTATTAATGTATTTGTTACAAGCACATCCAGCAGTATCCCAGTTTTATTTATTTTCCTAAAATGCACCTGGAACCTTTAACAATATGGTCCATGTTTTCTTCTTATTATTGACTAAGTATCCCTACTTTTGCTGACTTTTTGAACTTGAAATCGTGGGTTTAATTAATTTCATTTCGTCAATTATCATCAATCAATGAAATTCGTAATGTAATTGTTCACTTGGCCTATAATTTGGCGCGTAATGCCCTTGCTCGGTTGCCCTTTTGCTCCTACCTTACTAAAGTTAATAGTGAAGACAACAATAATGGCACAGTATTCAATTTAAGTCAAAGTTTGTCCACGGATTGCAGTTGTAGCTTCTGCCAAACAAACAAATTAAGCCGCAGTAAAAATATTATTAAGACTACCTAGTCTTAACCCATGACAAAGTCTCCGCTTGCTGGCTATAGTCACGCCTCTTGTGTGGAACTAAAATGTAGTTGCCAAAATGTGGGTGTGTACATCTCTGCCTACCGCTTCGGGGATTCACAGGTGTGAATATATAAATACGTAAATACATTCTGCTCGTTTGTGTTTTCAAACAGATCACACAAAACATTGATGTTAATCATTTTGTTTGCAGGATTTACAGTCGAGATTGTTAATTGTAATCTCGTGTAGTATCTTCACAAGATAAATCCTTAGAGCAGATTTGTCAACAATAACACAATCTCGTCTCCGTAGTGCTCTGTGGAGGATGTAATCGGCTTATCAGTTGCGTTAGCTGTTATGTAAGATGAACAGATAACAACTCCTAAACAATCAAGTTGTATGCTAATTAGTTGAGCGTGCCTTCGGCGCCCTTGACAGTGGCATCTAGTACTTTGATGGATTCAAGACTATTATAAATTTAATACGATTATTTTAAGAAATATATCTGAACTAAGAGTATATTATGTACACTCATTATTATCTGAGCGACAATCCTGGTAGCACTGAAAGCTTGCACTATGGATCAAGGTTTGTTTTGCCTTAGGTTTTAAGAGAGCGTCTGCCTTCTGACCTCTCAACTCTAAGAGGAAAGCTTACTCCAGAGCCTCGTTCATTAATCAGCTCGTACCGGGGCACCGGCTTGCAAATGAGGTTAGCTTGCAATATTTTGGTGAGGCTCACCATTCAAAAATACTTCATATTCTAATATTCTCGAATGTAGTGATATGTAGTTCGAAGTTCTTGAATATTGAAAATTTTCTAAAGGAAAATAATTTTGCCAAATCAGGAATGCACATCACAATCGCAGGAAGCGTTTCTTCTTTCACTACGGAATCAATTATTCACATAATGAGACACACTGAAAACATAGGGAAAAAGAATCTTCTCGGGCGGGTCTTGAACCCGCGATCTTCTCCTTACAGGAGGAATGCCTTGATTAACTCGGCTACCGAGACACCCCCGATGTGATTCAAATTTCCCTTCTTATAATGAGACACACTATGTGAGTATAAAATTAAATTACAAATTTAAAAAACCCCCGTCACAAAAGACACCAAAAAGTTGAAAATAAATGAATAAATTTGAATTCAACGGTTGCCATGTCGGGGGACCGTAACTGTTTGAGTACTCCTTTATATCGTAAGGTCGTAAGGTAATTACAAATTTAAAAAACCCCCGTCGGTTTTTTAAATTTGTAATTTAATTTTTATTTTATGCTTTTTAAATTGATCTACTAGTCAAGCTCTTTCATTTGATACCCATATTGAGGGAATTATAAAGAAATATGTATTCCAACATGTTGTAGCGGCGGCCATCTTGGACCGTTTTTTTTCAAACATAGCCAAGAACACTCCCGACTAATATACCTTTCAAACAAAAAAACTAAATCCAAATCGGTTCATCCGTTTGGGTGCTACGATGCCACAGACAGATACACACACACACACACACACACACACACACACACACACACACACACACACACACACACACACACACACACACACACACACACACAGACACGTCAAACTTATAACACCCCGTCGTTTTTGCGTCGGGGGTTAAAAAATAGTAATGTATGAAATCCTTACCAATATGTTCCTGGTACGCTCCTGGTAGCCGGAGCCGCAGGAGACGGAGCACTTGGTCCACTCGCCCCACGGACTCACCTGGCAGTCGCCATCACCCACGCCAGGGGCTGCACCTGTACATCATTTGTTTATGAGCTTTGTCTTGACAGGATAACAAACTTTGATATGCAATTACCAGGACCCTCTGCTAATTGTCAACCGTTGATACAATAATAAATGCCTTTAATTTTAGACTTTATAGATCGAGAATTAAAATTCAAAATGAAATGAAAAAGAGTTGATTACATATTTATTCACTCTACAAGATGCCATTTAATTTTTGATCTTAACTGCATAACAGTAAAGTCTAAAATTGAATGGTGTCTGAGGCATGACTGTGGTTACATAGGAAATTTAAGTCAGATAGATGGCAGTCGCCTCGTGGAAACTATTGGAGAACAGACCAAACCTGTTGTTAGACTGGAAAAAGAGTATTCAGAATGTCGATCAGAAAGTTTAGGATGCCACTCGGATTAACGCTACGATTAAGAAGAAGATATAGGAAATGACTCTAAGTTCATTGACGCAAAGAACTTAAATTATACAAACCATTAACACTGTTAGGGAAGGGTTGGATGGAGCTGACGGTGAGTCCAGGGTAGTTGCTGCTGATGGCCTGATTCGGCAACTGGTTCCCGGTGACGCCGTTCACTACACCTGAGTGGACAACGAAAAAATATGATATTATATTATATAATGGACACCGTGGGCTTTGATCCTTGCAACATTAGAGAAGTTTCATGTGCTACCTGCGTAGTAGGAGAGATCTCCCAGAAAGACTTTCAGATCAGACACTAATCATAGGAGCAAAGGAGTAAAAAACTGGAATATCAACACAACTAACCTTGTATTCTGCAATAACAGACATCCTGTACCGTTTATATTGAAGGTTATCGAACGTCAATACAAGTACATGGCGAACATTCATTTAGTGTCATTATAAATTTCAAAATAAAACTGTATTTATTACATAAGAACAGGAAGGTCAGCTTTTACTTATAAGACTCCCAAGGCCCACTTATTCGTTTTCCTTTTGATTTGACTTATACGATTTCCTTAAGATTTACTGCTTGTGACTCCTCAAAACCCGAGAGAAATGCCTATTTCAGAGCCTGGTTCGTCAATTTGCAGGTGCAATAAGACTGACTGATCTTATATAATTTTAACTAAACATTACGTAAGGTGCAATCTGCAAATGAGACTAACACGATCTTTATAACTTTAAACTAAAATTTACGTGCGTACTTACGCAAGTACACACAACAATTCCTACCATCAAAGAAATCGTTAGACAGGATACGATGCTTATTATGTGGTTCAGAGAATCACAAGAATTAGAAGTAGTTCTATAGAAATACCCGAATGAAAATAATCATACGCCTCCGTACCCCTGAGCCACTCTCAACGCTGTCAGTTCCAGCCATTATACAAACCCCATGCGGTGTACCTAACTTTATTCTTATTTTAGACATCCAAGAACAAGATTAATAAAAAATAAACTGTTATCAGATTGGTTGAGCGGATTTTTACTGTTAATTTAGTCTGAGACAGCAAATGTGCAAACTGGATGGAAATAATAAATATCAATGTTTAAAAATGATTGTAACATCATTCATTGATTCCGATAGTTCGAAAGAAAATCGGTAGATGACGCCACGTCGCCTTAAAGACGTATTAGATGGGAAATTTGAATCATATCGGGCGTGTCTCGGTAGCCGAATTGGTCAGGCATTCCCCCTGTAAGGGAAAGACTGCGGGTTCGAGTCCCGCCCGAGAAGATTCTTTTTCCCTATGTATTTGATTTGGAAGAAAATGGTTAGGTACCAAGGTCGACTACCACTTGCAATAACAGTTGTAATATTCATATTGATAGGAATAAGGGAAGGGAAATAAGGAAGTTGGGCTGTAGGGATAAAGTTTATAGCGACTTCGGACTTTGTATGGGTAAAGTCGATATTAAACTGAAGGATGGTAATTCCGCGATTGAGCTATCCTTTTCGTGATAAAATAACCATGACTCTACTACACAAACCTGGTAACCATAAAATACTTTGGATGTGATAATCAAATGTCAGCGGTTCATTACCGGGTATAAGGGAGAACGCTCTCGAAGATTTTTTTGTAGTGATGTTTCAATGAAATTACTGTTTTATTTAGCTTTACTAACACGATAGAGAGTAAGAATATGTACCTAAACTATTTTTATGTCAATATTTAATGTACCTGGAGTACTATACTAGGGGCTTCGAGAACGTTACCCTTACACCTGGCAAAAAAAATACTTAAATGAAACTAGTTACATTAGAAACCGATTCTGCTAATAGTCGCATCGAAATAAACTCTGGCTAGGTAATGTACAGACATTTACCTTGTATATACGGTTATAGAGACAGGTTGAAAGATAGAGAGATGCCGGAGTGAATTAAACGTAGAAGTTCGATCGTTGATCTCTCGTTCGCGAGCGCTTCGCTGTCGCAACGTGTGCGGGACTGGCGTGTCGTCGTGGAGGTGGAGACACTAGCGGATCACCGATACGTTCGGTTTGATGTCTCCCCTCCCGAGAGTGATGCGCCGGTCACACCGGCCCCACGCGAGCCGCGCTGGGTGCTTAGGGGACTGAATAGGGATGCTCTCCTGGAAGCCGCCTCCGTGCAGGCCTGGGCCATGGTGCCGGACAGGCCTGACGACATCGATGACGAGGCGGCGTGGTTCCGGGAGGCCATGACTGTTGTTTGCGATGCGGGTATGTCTAGGGCTCCAGCCTATAGTCCGAGGCGCCGGGTCTACTGGTGGACTGCGGAGATCGCGAGGCTGCGTCAAGCCTGCGTGATCGCGCACCGCCGGTGGGCCAGGCTCCGTAGGAGGCGTAGCCGCCCCGCAGACACAGATCCCCTAGTGGCGGAGTTGCAAGAGGGATACAGGGAAGCCAGGAATGCCCTCCGAGCAGAAATCAAGCGGTCCAAGGCAGCTTCCTACAGGGAGCTACTGGAGACACTGGAGCGGGACCCATGGGGGCGGCCTTACCGCTTGGTAAGAGGAAAGCTGCGCCCCCGGGCCCCTCCCCTGACCCAGGTTCTCGAGCCGGCTCTGCTTGGAGGAGTGGTGGAATCCCTGTTCCCGGCGCGGGCGGAACACGTTCCGCCGCAGATGACTCCGCCACCTCGGTCGCCTGATGCGCCCGGCGTGGTTATTGACGACGACGTGCCCGAGGTCACTTGGGTAGAACTAGAGCTGGCGGTGCGACGGCTTAGAGCCAAGAAGAACACCGCCCCGGGACCCGACGGCATTCCAGGCCGTGCGTGGGTCCTAGCTCTAGGAGAAGACGGTCTCGAACCCCGACTGCGAGGGTTCCTCAGCGCATGCTTGGAGCGGGGCCAGTTTCCGAAGATGTGGAAGACGGGGAAACTGGTCCTCATCCGCAAGGACGGACGCCCGGCGGACGCGCCGTCCGGGTACCGGCCCATAGTGTTGCTCGACGAGGTGGGCAAGCTCTTCGAAAGAGTGATTGCCAAGCGCCTCGTCGAGCACCTCTCTAGAGTGGGGCCGGACCTAGCGGACACGCAGTACGGCTTCCGCCGGTGGCGTTCCACTGTGGATGCCATCATGCGCGTGAGGACTCTGGCGGAGGATGCGGTTGCCCGGGGCGAGGTGATGTTGGCGGTGTCCTTGGACATCTCCAACGCGTTCAACACCTTGCCCTGGAGTTGCATCAGGGAGGCGCTCGTGTACCACGATGTGCCTCTCTACCTCCGCCGCATAGTCGGGGCGTACCTGACGGAGAGGGCCGTCATCTACCCAAGTGCGACCGGCGTCGGTAGGCGTGAGATGTCGTGCGGTGTCCCACAGGGATCGGTCCTGGGGCCGCTCCTGTGGAACATCGGATACGACTGGGTGCTTCGCGGTGAGCTCGCGTTCGGTGCCACCGTCACGTGCTACGCGGACGACACGCTAGTGACGGTGAGTGGCGCTACACACCGCGAGGCGACCCAGAGGGCCACGACCGCTGTTGCTCAAGTCGTGGATCGGATCCGGCGGCTGGGTCTCGAGGTGGCTCTGCACAAATCCGAGGCCTTGTTCTTTCATGGTCCTCGGCGCAGGCCACCCCCAGGATCCAGCTTGACAGTAGGAGGTACTCCCATCGACATCAAGCCCCGGTTGAAATACCTGGGGCTCGTACTCGATGGTCGGTGGGACTTCGGAGAGCATTTCCGAAGTCTGCGCCCCAAACTGTTGGTGTCAGCTAACGCGCTGATGCGGCTGCTGCCCAACTTGAGGGGCCCAGAGGACTCCTGCAGGAGACTCTACGCGGGTGTCGTGCGGTCCATGGCCCTGTACGGGTGCCCCGTGTGGGCGGACGCCCTGCGGGCCAGGTTCGTGCAACTGCTGCATGCGCCGCAGCAGACGATGGCCTGCAGGGCCATTAGGGGGTACCGCACGATATCCTTTGAAGCAGCGAGTCTCCTAGCCGGATCGCCACCGTGGATCCTGGAAGCGAGATCCCTTGCGGCACTGTATCGGTTCCGTAAGGAGGCGCGGGAGCGGGGATACGATCCCGAGCCCGAAGACATTCGGGCCGAGAGGTCCCGGCTCCACGGGATCGTGGTGGCGGAGTGGGAGCGACGACTTGAGCAACGACGCGCAGGGCATGCCGTCATAGAGGCGGTAAGGCCCATCATGGGGGAATGGCTCGAGAGGCCACATGGCAGCCTCTCGTATCGACTGACGCAGATTATCACCGGGCACGGGTGCTTCGGGAGATATCTGTGTCGGATCGAAAAGGAGCCAACGTCCGAGTGCCATCACTGCGACGCGAGCGAGGACACGGGGCTGCACACGCTCACCGAGTGCCCGGCATGGGCTGAACCGAGGCGGGAGCTAGTGGCGGCCCTGGGAGTGAGAGTTCTCACCCTCGCCACCCTGCTCACAGCAATGGTCCGCTGCGCGGACGCGTGGGCGGCCGGCGTCTCCTTCAGCGAGCAGGTAATGGTCGTGAAGGAGACGGCGGAGCGGGAGAGGCGGCGCGAGCGAGAAAGACTCGCGGATCGCGCCGCCCGCGCGCGCAGGCAACTCGGGCGTCGGAGGGCACTGACTGACCTCCGTCCCCCATGAGCGCGAGCCTGGGGGTGACGGGTGGAGCCGCCTGTCACCCCAGCAGAAGCAGGCCACGGCGGCGGCGCGCTGAACAGCGCGCCTCCCCATTCCGGGGGCGAGTTGGGGACACCGTTGTCCCCCCTCCTGAGGAGGGCCAGACCGTAAGGGATGGCCCTGGGTCAGCCGGGGTGCGAGGGATATGTTTTTGACAACCTCACCTCCGGCCTAGCACCACGACCCACAGTCGGCGTGCGGTTTTAGTCGGTTCGAGTCCGACATAACCTCCCCTTCCGGCTCCGGCAGGGGGGGTATCCGAGGGGATTTCCGCACGAAAAAAAAAAAAAAAAAAAAGGCGAGGTGAGGATGAAAATTAGCTATCGAAGAACACATGTCTACGCCACGCCATTGACCGCCAACATAGTGCGGCTTGTATATCTTAGTGTCCATTGTATTAATGGATTGCCTTGGTTAAAACTGAAAGAGTGGGCTGTTTACAAAGGGTTCGAAATTGCTTTGTGAATAAACAGTTTGCAAAACTAAACTAGAAATAAAACGGGAAAATATATTTTTGGTACTCAAAGTGGTGGATCTGCCGTAAAATAATGGTTTTCAAATTTCTAGATCTACAGCCAGGAGCTAAATACTTATAATAGATTTGTGGCCAAATATATCGATTAAGTATCACCCGCAGAATATAACACCGTGCACCCCGAAATCGATACAGTGAAATTTTTCCAAAACGAAAGCTGGTGGAAATATATTTGATCCATTTCTGTTTACCAATATTTTTGCTTTTGCCGACTTAATTCTTATATAGGTTTATCAAATCATATGATATAATTTACTTGCACGTAGATAAAATGCAAGAGAGCCGCTTTCGTTGGTGCGGCAACGTCTTGCAGCAACCGCCCAGCTTCGTGGGTAACAAATGCCTGGCAATGGCGCGCCCTCACCGGGTCCAGGTAGAAGGGGTAGGCCCAAGAAGTGCTGGCTTAGCGTCGTGGAGGGTGACATACGTGCAAACGGTCTCACTACCTTGGACGCCTAAGATCGTGCGAAGTAGAAGAGGACCCTGAGCTCCGACGGCACTGTGGCCTCGAATGCAATCAGGATTGACGTCTTTATGCGGATGATGATGATAATTAACTTGCACGAAATAGTATAAAATACTAGAGCTTCTCATCAAAATATGCATATAATAAATAAAAGTGGCTTTAAAAAGTAGGACTTGCTTGTTGATAGGTGTTTCAAATTGTACCGGTGGCAACGACTATACACCTATAATGTTGTGACGACCTAGCGTGTGTCTACTGACCTCCGGCGATGGCCCGACATGGGTGTGGCTCTGTCAGCATAGTTATTATAATAATATATTATTTGTGTCTGGTTTAGGTGCGCCAGGGTATAAATAAACGAAGAGATTCGACCCAACTTAAACTGGGACAAAGGTTCAGTGGATGAGCTTGGATTTGGTTCGAAGTTATTCTTGGTGGGCCTGAAAATACTCCAAGGATTATTTTTTATAGAAATCAAACAAAAGAAATAGTCCCTACCCCTTATAAGAGTCCAGCCAGCCAAGGCAGCCAATCTTACAAGTTCATAATGTATGTTGTTACTTCATCATACTAAAGTATAATTTTCCCTAAGTACTGTGTATAAATTACACTGCTTGTTACAGTTCACAGCTTGGCTCCCCAAGGACGTAACATACAGTTAGGTACATACACATGTCATAGCATAACTAGTTATGTCCTGCAGGTTCACTTGCCGTAACAGTATAGAATAGCCGGTAATGGTTCTATTGAAGCGCGATGCATCGCGCGCAACTGTTTTTCTCATCTTTTGTTTTGGCTCGGCTCCTAAGAGTTGTAGCCATAAACTTAGTAATATTAAGTTTATCGTTGTGGCAATTATCTATTCTGTGGTTGTGGCTTGATTTATTAGAGCCAAATCAATATTAAAATACAAACAATATAATTATAATATAACCATCCTTAAAAAGACAATAAATACATACATTAAATTCAATCGTTTATTTGCTTCGAATATGGTTAAAGACATTATGTCTTAGAACTAGTAGGTACAGCATATTCTGCTCGATGGAGCGTGCATTTATTCACGCCTTTAAATTCCCGAAGGGGTAGGCAGAAGTGTATTAACAGCCACATATCGCCAACTATGATTTTTGCTCCCACGTAATAGGGGACGAGCCTTTTTGCGCCAAGCAGATACTTCGCGTCGTCGTCATTAAAAATGCACAAAATATTCTTCAAATCGCACATACTTATTTATAGTTCCAAAGATTGGCGCGTTAAACAAAATATTTGACTTCATTATTAATGTCTTGCAAGGTGAGCTTAAATGTCAGAATGACTTAACCACCAGAATTAGCACGCGCTCAAGACAATACCAAAAGAAGCAATACAAAAATGTTACATTTATTTTTATGGATCGTAAACAGACGCGGAAAAAATTGGATCAGTATGTCTATATGACATCATGGGTGACGTGAGCGCTGACGTCATCGTCTGGGGTTGAACTGCGAAGATTACTGGGCTCTGGTTTATGCGTAGGTGGGCTAAAGATTAGGTAAGCACCTTTATTGTAATGGTTGTAATGCAAATAAATATGTCATGTTTGAAGAGATAGGATAATTGATTGAAGAGCTAAGTGATTGTGAAGAGAAATAATACTGGCAGATACACGGTTCAAAATGGTCGCTAAAATTAGACATGTATTGTGGCAAAAGAAAGTGGTCACCATAACTTATAAAAACGATAAGGGTAGCATGCTACCGATATTTCGAGAAAAAAGCATCCAGTTCCGGCTGGTTTCATTAGACCTAAAGAAAACCTGTCCCCTGGACACCAGCTCCCTTGGCCAACTTGGAAATCATTAAATCGCCTACGGACCCAAGTTGGCCGCTGTAAGGCAAATTTGGCAAAATGGGGTTATATATAACAGTCACAAACACCCTGCGACTGCGGGGCCCCATCCCAGTCCATGCTACATTTGCTCTCCTGCCCACTGTGCTCTTCCACCTGTAGGTACCATCGCGGTACCTATGCGGGGCAACAGACAATGCTGTGGTCGTATTTAATAGATGATGAGCCATTGACACGAAGAAGAAGAAGAAGAAGCTACTGATGTGACGCGTACCCCATTCATGGTACTATGCCAGTTCCATGGAACTACAGGAAGAAAAAAATCCCAGCAGTTGCATAATGGATAGACAATCAAACTACCAGTGGATCCCTACAACAGGATTCCTGTCGGCTTGCTCTGCAAGGGAAGTTGTGGCAGAGATTTTTACATTTAAACTTAAATATTTCCATCGCCTTTGGAAAATTTCACCCTTCGCTACTGCAAACTACTGGGATTTCCTTCCTTTTTCTGCATCCTCAGAAGGAAATGTACACCAAAAATGCGGTAATTATCAATAACTTGGAAGTCTTGGTTTGAACACATATCCTACTAATATTACAAACGCGAAAGTTTGCAAGTATGGACACCCTAGATTAACACATAGGCTATGTTTGGTCGAGTTAGCCGATATCCACGCGGGCGGAGCTGTGCGCAAAAACAAGTCAATTATTAATGTACCTATTTGTGTATGTTGGTACACATAGGTATCATATGTGTGAGTGTGCATAAATGTAAAGCTCTTGTCAGTCTGTCCTACAGTCACACGTCATTATAGATTCAATTAATTGTTAAAACTGACCGAGATTCGACCGCTTCAAAAATTCAAGTTCGAATTTATTATTGAACGTTTTTCAAGTAAGTAAGTACATAATATATCTTTATAATTATTGTATTTATTATAACTAGTGGTCGCCCGGTGGTCGAAATTCGACCATAATTAATTAAAAATTAAAAGTTTTAACATCATTAACGTTTTTAAATATTGAGATTTTCTTTCAAAAAGAGGGATATTTTAGTATATAAGACTAAAGACAAATAATAACTATATTATGTCTGAAATTGACCACACACTATTAAAGGTGTGGGAAATTTCGTATTCTCCGTCCACGCAATTTTCGTAAAAACAGGTAATAAGTTTTAACTTCACTCTGCTTCGCCTATTAATGAGTTATTCGTCAACTCCCTCAAATAGGTATCAGGACTGTACGTGATTACCAAAACTTAAAAAAAAAAGTATGAATACTTGAGTAAAAGTTGACCACAGACTAACAAAAATTAAAATTAAAGTTTTGGGAATTTGCATACTCCTCCGTTCGCGCAATTTTCGTAAAAAGAGGTATTTATCATTATCATCATCATCACCATCATCATCATCAACATCACCAACTCATCATCATTAATATCATCCACAATCATTTCAATGAAGAAAATAATTATAACTGATGATAAGGCAGCGTGGTCATAGTACCTTAGCCTGTTCCGAGAGGAACTAAAGAAACAAATAAATCAAATAGTTAAGGAACTTTGTGATGATTACCTAAGCCTAAAAAAAATAACTGTATGTACACGTAAGTGACATGCGTATGTGTGTGAGAATTGGCTATAGTGTGCGTAACGTTTATTTTGATAAAAGGGTGAATTTCCCGGGACCAAGAATTGCGTGGCATCGTTGAAATCGGTACTAAAAATCATAGTTATAATGCTCTAACATTTTTTTCTAGTCAGGTGAAATAGTGATCTATGTGGGGCACTAAATATTCTATTAAATAGGATTATAGGTACTCCAAAAAAAAACAAAATACACCGAAATCTTTCATTGCCGTGTTTGTCCACACGTCACCTATTGTGTCGTGATACCTCGTTGATAAAAATCTCTTGGTTATTTTTATTAATACCTATTTTTATTTGATACATGAATAGTTAAAGTATTGTTACGAAATACATTTCTTCAAATATTTAAACAATACAACGAATGGTTAAAAAGAAATCATTTGTCCCAGAACTACCTTTCATCGCCGTGTTCTAAACATGTTTTAGGATATTGTTTTATCTAACGACTTGCGTCCTCCCTTATATGCGCTAAACGTTGCATATTGGTGCCGCCTAAGTGCTCGACGCGGAAGAACGTACACACGTACCTGCGTTTTGGCGCCATTGATGTAAGTATACCAGTTTTGTGTTACTGGACATTTTTTCTTTCATCGCCGTGGATAGGTATAACTTATATTCCAATAAGTTTATCCTCTTGATTAAACATTCAATAGAACGCCATTTCTCTTGTTTATTTTTGTGAAGTGATTAATACTTTGAATAATTATTAGATTTTTTGTTATTTTATATTTTTGTCTTGTTTTTCATTGCCGTGCTTTCATTGCCGTAGTTTCCGTGGTCAAAATTTGCTATGGCAATGAAAAAAAAAACACGGCAATGAAAAAAAAATCATTGCCATGCATTGTAAAATAATTTAGTTTCATTGCTGTGGCCAGATGTTTCATTTCCGTGACTTATGTTTTCATCGCCATAGTATGATTAGGTATTACATTATTATAGGTAGCACCAAATACTGACATTAGAGGACTCGAAAACTTTCTGCAATGAGATGAAAGATTTGATCGGTTTTTTACTGTACAATCAATTATAAATAGTTTGATTTTAATAATGGATTGTTTATTTTGCCAAGACTATGAAGAAGAACCTTAACCGGTGTGGGCTGTGATTATTTTGTCTATAGATTTTATAAAAATGTTATTGTTTCGCTTCACATTAAATATTGATGCTTATATTAAAAACAACATACATAGTACACCATACATAATGGTGTACTATGTACTATGTAGTATGTTGTTTGCATTTACTTTTGCATAATTAACAAAAGTATACCATATTATTTGTTTTATTCATATTATATGTATTGTAAATTTCTTTTTTGTGTGAAAGAACTTATATAAATGATTGGACAATTCTTTGATTCTATTATATTTGTTTAATTGTACCTACTCATTTTGCAGATTTTTAACCTATGAAATTTGTAATTATTGTATATAAGTAGGTATAAGTATTATGTTTTATATGGATTTTTATTTCTGTGGTTTTTCTGGGGTTATTCCCTTGGCATAATTCTTTCATTGCCGTGGACGCTTGTTTCATTGCCGTACACACATGTTTCATCGCCGTGGCATATAATTTTTAATCTTGTATATCTCGTTAGTTTTTTTAGTTATCTGCTAGATATTAAGCGAGAATACATATAGTATCAAAACCTTTAATTAACGCGATTTTTTATTATTATATCACTTAAGGTAAAAAAATCCACGGAAATGAAGATTTTTACGGCCCTGTTGAAATTCACCCAAAAATAAGGTATTTTAATGCATTATTATAAAAAAATATTAGGCTTATGCACTTCTCTTCGGTATAAACTATCAATATGCCAAATTTCACCCTCCTACGTACGCGCAATTTTCGTAAAAAGGGATCCAAAAATTTTCCTTCACGTATTAATATATAGATTGGGCTATAACGTTACTGCGAGCGTGAACAAATACGTTATTAGGGGTCTGACATTGACAGTGTGATTTGCCACAGTTGCATGTAAGGGGTAGGTACTCCACCATTTCGTGACTTGATTGGGTTGAATTTTAATGTAGCGAAGAAGCTAATCAGCAAGTATACCGACGTACAGTTGCAGAGATGTTTGAGCCCCAGAAGTATTGGTGAATGTAGTTGGTGTTCACATACCCCCATATTTCATGCTCTTTTCGCAAAGCTCTCTATATTCATTGAGAGATGAGAGTAGTTATTTGAATGAATTTTTTATAGTAAATGCTATGCTTATGCTAAGTTTAAGGTTCGAAAAACATCGGAAAAAATTAAATGCTCAAGTGAGACCTGACCTCACGACCTTTCCCTTACAGGGGGAATGCTCTTCGAACTGAGCTTTTGAGCCATTGAGACGGTTATAAAGAGAAGGAAAAATGTAAGTGATTCAGGTGTGGCTCAATAGCTCAGTTGGAAGAGCATTCCCCCTGTAAGGGAAAGGTCTCACTTGAGAATTTCATTTTTTCCGATGTTTTCGAGAGTAATTATGTTATTAGAAAGGTTAAAAGCACCTTTCTAATAACATAACTACTCTCAACTCTATATACATTTATTGCTCTTCTCATACGACATCCATACCATACCTAATCATCATCATTCTCGGAGCCATTTCCAAACGCTGTTGGGGTCGGTTTTCAATCTAGTTGTGATGCGGACGAACTTCGATATTTTTCGTGAAGCGGCTGTATCTAACCTCCACAACCAATTGGCAATATGGAGGTTAAGTAGTTCGACTAATGGGACTTTTGAGAACCCCAACTACCCGAAACAACTGCCGTACCAAAATATTCGAATGGCAGCAATGGATTTTGACTTTTGATTTCTCACCTCTTCTCATACCAGCCTCTGTGGCGTGGTGGTAGTGAACGCGACTGCTACGCAGGAGGCGCGGGTTCGATCCCCGCTCAGTGCAAATATTTGTATGCATGACTATGGCTATTTGCATTAGTCTGTGTGTTCCTATGTATAATATGTATGTATTTACAAAAAAAAGTTGTGTGATATACAGACGATAAGACGTTGAAACTGAGTGCTAAATTAGACCGTATTTCTGGAGAATACTAAAAATATGAAATGATGTAAGTGATGGTTTGAGTTGTTGTCATATGCACCGAACGGTCCGGGGAGCACCTACAGCGTCAACAACTGGCGCCCGCGCACTCCGTGACGTCACCCACCGTGATTCACGGGTTCGATTCCTGGCCGTGAGCCAACAGCTGCACGGTGGCGGCGCCGGCGCATCTCCCTTGATCTTCCATGTGATATACTAGTTTATAGTTAGCATGGTTCTAACATTAGAGATCAAAATAATGTTTATTTAAATGCTGCTCGATATGTAAAATAAATATTATATGTATTTCCGAACTTTGAAGATTAATGGCTAAGTAAATCCGGTTAAGTGCGAGTTGGGATCGTGCACAAGGGTTCTGTAGTAAAACCAGTTTAGTGGGAAAGTGTGCAGTTTAACTAATGAAAACAACTTCAGAAGAAGTAGAATTTTTTACAATTAGTGTGAATACTTTATAATCTGCTCTACATCGTCATCATCATTACCAGTCATTTATTATTGTGTTACCAACAGAAAATCCCAGAAATACTTACTTCTGCCCGAGCCAAGAATCAAACAGGGGACTACTGTGCCATCAAGGTATTGCAAGGTACAGTTTAAACCAACTGCTATTGCGGAATAATAAAAATACAACTCTCCCGGCATCCTAAACATCAAACGTGTTTTTTCCTTTATCAATAAGCACTTGCAGGTAAATCATTACAGCTGCTTGACTTTGGTTAACGATCTGAGAAAGACCCTGTAAATGGAATCTACTGACCAACTGACCATTTGCTTATTTACCTCTTCAGTATAAATATCCAAACCAACAGATAAATGTCGAGCTAATAACAGGAATTGCCATCAACTCATTCCTTATAATAGGTCTCGAGTTGTAGGCAATCATTCTAGTTTTGATTTGTTTATGAAGGTTGAAGGTACCCTCGTGTCAGGAAACGTTATGTGTTCATGTGAAAATGCTTCCATTTAACTTGTAAACAAAGCGCGGCTGTGTGCTAGGGGCGTGATTATTAGGGGTAGGTAATCCTGTTATTGGATACCTGTATCGTAATAATCTTTTATTATTATATCAGTATACCTACATGTTTCTCTCTTTATTGCTCAATTACTTCTGATTCACCCCATCAAGAGTGGAGCTTTTTGAAGGTGAGCAAATCCTTCTCCCCTTTTTTCCCGACTGCCGAAGGAAGGAGGGTAATATTTTTGGTTTTTTTTCATTATTACGTACTATATTAGCTATAGGTACATTTTATATACATAGATATAACTTTTTTGTTTTGTTACATACCGATATATACCGAAACTGAGACAGACCAGAAGAGCGAGTCGAATTTTAAGCAATTTTATTATTTCTTTATACTTACTATTCCTATTATGTGCAATTAAAATTATTATTAACAAATTAACATAATGGGATTTCGAGCATCGTACATAATGCGCTAGGTAGGTATCCAACTGTGGTACTTAAGTATTATAGTTCGTTCGTATAATGCAGTGAGTCATCATTGTCCATCGGCCTAGCGCCGCCCCCTAACCAATCAAATCTTCTCAAATTACAAGGTCCAGCTGAAGACATTGCTTCGAACGCAACGGTTGTGTTCTGTCGTTTGTGTTAACTCATTTAAATTTAAAACAAAGATTACCTCACCAATTCGTAAAAATAAAAGAGGTTCGATAATTTGTAGTGGATTAAGAAAAGTATATTTTAAATAGTGTGATTTAAAGGTCACTGTTGACAGCTTAGTACAAAAATACCCCTGTGAATACACCTTAAGCACTGATGACTCACTGCATTCTTAACGCGAACGAACTATATGCATATTATCAGTACCTACCTGTTACAATTTAGTGAGTATGTTAGGTGGCCCTCTAGTGTGTAGTCATTAGTGGAAATAGGACGGTAATCCGGTCAAATGTGTTAATCGACACACTCCATGTTCCGACAGTCCCAAGGCCAGGTTAGCTTTTTATGGAGTAGGTTACGAACTTGAAAAAATATAGAGTGGTTCCCTTACAACTACACGCGAACTTTAACAAAGACTTCGACAGTTTGAAAGAAGAAAGAAACTAATTTTGTTTGTAGGTGTAAAATTACAGTTCGGTAAATGAGAACTGAGTGTATATACTCCTAAATGGATACAATACAACAATCAAATATGTATCGCTAAAACCCGAGACTTCGTATACCTATTAGACGCCGGGGTCGCCGGGGATTTCTGCACGAAAATCCAAGGTACCACGACTTCGCGAGGTACAGTAGAGGTATCTAGTAACTCGAGTACTTAAATAAATTGAACATAACAAAATACAAAACGTAACTATAAGAAATGTATGCTTATCGAATCTTTAACAGGGCGAATGCTTTAATCACTAAGCCTGTGAGAAAGCGATCTTTCGCTCACGGGTTTAGTGCTTAGTGGTTTTGTGAAGGGTTCGAATCCCGCCCGAGCGATTCACTTATTCCTAATTTATTCTATTTGTATAGTTAGCATGCTTTAAAAATTCATTCAAATAATGGATGCTTAATTATTATGTATCAACCACCAAAATTTGAAGTTTGAGCCTTTGAACCTACCAGGCTTTTTAGGCACGGAGCCTAAAAAGCCGATGATGAATCTGTTAGGATTCCTCCTATTAATTTTTTTAAAGAATATTAGCCACCGAAATTGCTAATATTCCCGTTAACCCCTCCAACTAAGCTAAATTGCTTGTGCTAGGAGTGGGTTCACATCGGTAGTGTAATGGCCAGGATCGAACCCGGGACCTCTCAATCGTACGGCCGTCTCCTTAACCACCAAGCTACCGACGCTTTAATCAGGAAAATCCGAGCTATGTGCGAAAGAAGTGACATAATATTAATTAACTGATATTTATTCTTATGAGAGATGACACGTAATTTAATGTGACAAACTTATGCCAATGTCAGAAACACAATGCAAAAAAAATATATAATTCTGTGTAAATCATAATCAAACTAAGATAATAGTTTGATTATGATTTGATCGTTGATATGAATTTAATTTAGATTTGATTTCGGTTTAAATTTAGTTGAATAATAATTTAATACTTATTTAATAATTTTAATACTTATTTATATATCATTGAATTGTATTATATATATACTATACAGATGTTACAATATGTGATATACTGGTCGGTTTAACTTTTTGAAACCCACTGCATCGAAGCTTGAAATACGATCAGTAATAATATTGCGAATGCTGTGGCTGCCTTAAAAGGTTAAACATCATGCAGAGAATAATGTGTTGCATCTATTAACAGAAATTTTGTATGTATTAACCAATGGCTGTCCTATTAACTTAAATAAATAAATAAAAAAAAGAACTATACCTACGGCTCAAGACTTTTTCATTGTGTGATTTATACCAGATAACTCGTATAGCAAGCGGCTGATCTTCATCATCAATACTGAAAATCGTGATCCCCCAATCACCCTCACAGTCAATAAACGTCCGGACATCGGACATACACCACTAAACACGCTAATGGACATTTATATCAACATGTTCCTATCACAACGCTAATCAATGATAACCAAACAAAACTATTGGCATTGACCGCAGCTGTAATACCCAGTGAACTAGGCCACGTTTGTAATTTGGCGCAATGTGCCGGTGAGCGCTGACCGGGTGACCGAGGCGGTGACGTCACGGCCTGTCACCCACTGACACCCTCGGATCCTCCTGACGTCATTGGGTACGAGTTGTATTTTGTGGTGTTGGAATTTACGCGCGAAAACCGCAACGAATGTTTGTCTAATAAATTTTTTTGCTCACAATAAGTGATGCATTGATTTTCTGTTGTTTCTTCGTACTAAACTATTGTTTGGACGGGTTTATGATTTCTTTCTTTCCATATTGAAGGATGCGTTTACCCATATCTCACCCTCACTTTTTTTTTCTTACGGAAATCCCCTCGGATACCCCCCCTGCCGGAGCCGGAAGGGGAGGTTATGTCGGACTCGAACCGACTAAAACTGCACGCCGACTGTGGGTCTTGGTGCTAGGCCGGAGGTGAGGTTGTCATCGACATATCCCTGGCACCCCGGCTGACCCAGGGCCATGCCTTGCGGTCTGGCTCTCCTCAGGAGGGGGGACAACGGTGTCCCCAACTCGCCCCCGGAATGGGGAGGCGCGCTCCTCAGCGCTACTCTTCTACTTGAAAGGGAATCAACACTTTCATCGAAATCGCTAAAGCATTTTCCGAGATAATGTTGCATAAACCTCCATACATAGGTACATAAACTGTTCGTATGTGTACAAGAGTCGTTCAATTAGCTCCAATCGGCCGAATCGCCCGCGCCCCGATGTTATTTTCCATCAACGTGTCGGTTTACGGCCGTTTCAGTGCTCGTTGCTAGTTGTTCTATAATTATATTGTGTTGTTCATTCCGCGCACGGGTTTCATTACAAACAACATGCTATCGACTCATTGATGAATTCAAATGTACCATAATTTGTTAGATTACGGACTTTGGTTTGGAGTCGACGACGGGAGTAAACTTTTATTACAACAAAAAGGATTTAACCTTGAGATTTTGAAGCAGCTGGTATGCTAAGTATTCCTATCGATTCCGATTAGGAGAATCTCGAATGATCAAGATGTATTCATGTAACCCAGTTCAGTCAGAGCATGCCCTCTGTAAGCGACTGGTCGCGGGTTGAAACCCCTTCTCGAGCATTCTCTTTTTACAAGCTTTTACTTAGTTTCTTTCCCAATCTCCATAAAATGAGTCAAGTCTAGATGAACAAAAGGTTCTTCAACGTACAGAACTACTAAGTAGATACCTATAGTAGCATTGTGACGTTTCGACTCAAAATAACACAAAATTGTAAATATCCCGTTAACTTTAATGCTAATGTTGTGTAACCATGATAGTTTAAATACCTATATTGTATACCGAGCCACATAGAACGTGTGATAAAACACGTTTGCGTTACGTTTGACAATCGTTTAATACCATTGTGTTCCTCGTCAAGGGCTCTTATTATTCGCAAATATAAAGGCTATGACCGAAAGCCCTTATAATCACCTCTTACTCGACCGGCTCGAAGGACCATTTAGATGTACCGTTCAGCCAGTGTTAACTTTGTGACAGAGAGACATTTACAATCTGTATTTACAGGGCCTTATGTGCTAAGTAATCAAGGAGATGGTCTATTTAAGTGCCAAATCTGTTCCAAATCCGGTCAATGGTAAAAGCATGATATTAGCAAGGCATTCCCTTACTATACCCGCGACTACCCAGATCACGCGTGGTACCCCTGCATTCTTGCGGCGTAAAGTTAATAAATTTACTTAAATTATGAAAAAATGGCACGTCCAAAGCACTCGAAACCGACAGACTTGCATAAAAGGCTTAATGACAGTGGAAGAAGCTCGTGAAATAAGTAAGGAGAGAGTCAAATGGCAGGTTATCTCTGCCTACCCCGGAGTATGTACCTGGACCCTAGACTATGTAGGTATATAAAAAGTGTACTAACCGGCAATGAACCCGCAAGTGGCGGTGCAGTCCTCCTGGGTGATGAAGTTGTTCTGGTTGCCGCGGCAGCCCCCGTACGAGAAGGGCACGCACATGCCCTTGGCCGCCATGAAGGTCCAGCGCTGGTACAGCCCGCGGCACGGGCCCGCGTCCGCATCCTCCATGCAGATACCTTCATAACCAAAAAATAGTAGCAATAGACTACATCAGGACACCTACCACGAGAGAACGGAATATTGCGATTGGCCTGTTTAACACACACAGGTTCACAGTAGGCAGGCGGCCAATCGCAATGCTCTGTTCTCTCAATACGTTTATCATACGGAGCATTGCGATTGGCTGGTGTCACACGCAGGTAGGCAGGCGGCCAATCGCAATGCTCTGTTCTCTCGATACGATTATGATAGCATTTATCGTGCTAGGATATTGTAATAAATGCTTATATTATTGTAGAGGAATCGATTCGTTCCCTAATAAGTATACTTTGTGAGAATTATTCACTAAAAATATAAATTTTAAAGGGGCCATTTCGCACAAAGTATGCGATCGAATTTGTGCGAATCTAACACTAAGTTGGATACTGAATCAACCAGCCCACTGCCCAATGCAAAAATAGTTTAGCATACTAATATTTGCCTTAAACGGATATCGAATTAGCGACTACTGGTGCATCAGTTGAACAGACTACCACCGTTACACCGCGCGTCAAATGTTTTTAAATCATCGTTAAACACAAAAAAATTTAGGAATAAAAAAATAAGCAACATTTTAGCTTTTTATTTAAGGGTTTCAGCTATGAAGTTAGGTACGAAGTTTCGTCAGTGGGATTCAAATGAAGTTATAAGTAACTTCTATAGTTAGTTTGTCAGTTTTATGATCAGCAATAATTCATACGAGGGACCTTGTCCCACTGCACTATTTTATTTCGCACCATTTTGTACACGGGCTTCGCAGTTACCCTACTGATACACTACCTAGTATCCTTAGTAAGTATCATCATTGTAAATTCTTTCTATCTTATGAGTTACTGGTCGTTTTGCAGGCGGACCGATTTGAACTTGGGACACCCCAATAACTATCAAACCTGAAACTTGTTGGATATTTAAACTTTATTTTAGCAGCAAGACATCTATCGAAACTTTTAGGAACTACATAAATTCTGGAACGGCTATACTCTGTTCTGACATTTTATATCCCTTGACTCGTTATAGATGGCGTTGCAACCATACGCAACATTTGTATCTATGTTATTGAATAGATTTTTTATTATATTATGAATATCGCATTAATGAAATTAATTATTTAGGGACTCCTATTTAATTATTTTTTGTTGTTTCAAAGTTTTATTTACAAATACAAATTATGTTATAATTGTACAACGAAAAAAATTAAACTTAGTCCATATAACATAGGGCACTGTTATTCTATGCTAATCAAACAACCCGCCTCTGATCGCTCCCGGTGCCCATCACACTTGCTGCGTTGCCGGCCTTTGCAGCAGGAACTATCCGGAGCGAAAGTCACCGGTCTCCTCGGTGACTCTCGCTCCAGATCATCGAAGTGAGTATGCTCGGAAGCAATTTTATAGCATCACATAAGTTCATCATCTTCAGTATTAAGTACATCGCCAAGTAAGTAAGTTAGTCCCGGTCTTATCTGAGGCCTTCACCTCGGCATCCAGGATCCGCTTCCCGGCTTTTACTTAGCACGGTCTTAGATATCCATCGTAGTGAGACCATTGTCCATTCCTTAAAATACCTACTTTTTGCGACTATAAGTGTTATTTCTTTTTCTAATTACCTACTCCGATTAGATAGCCAAGCTTTTGACTACTTTTCAGGAATTAGAAGTCATAGGGAGAGGAGATCAAGACTATTGCTTTCAAAATACCTTAATAATGTCACAATTGACCTCACAAAAAATACAGATTATTTTATCCATGAACTGTAACAACTACCGACATTGAGACGCCATTACACCCGCATGTATTGTGAATCATTATAATTAGGTATATCGCAATCCGCGTTGTTTAGTCCGCAAACGAGTAAATAATTAGGATCTATTTTCGTTTAGTAATCTGTTACCTTGATGTAAATCTTACCTTGATGAGAGACGTGCATGTACGAATAATGTAATTATCTATACTGTTCAAATTTCGCAATTGTTTTATTTGTTTACCAATGTTCATAACGCTTAACGTTTAAGTATTATTTGTGTAACTCATTTCATTGCCTTGACCTTTTTTTTGCGGGTGACCAGTCTATCGAATCTACGGGGAGAAATTTTTGTAACTCTGTTTACAAAAAGGCCATATTCAGCGCCATCTAGTTCAATATAGTCGAACTACTTCAAAATTACTAACCCTGAATCGCGCTATGATAGTTTTACAAGAACCCGTGACCGGTTAGATTCTCCCGTAACGTGTTCGAATCCTGGCCATTAGGTACTGACACAAGTAAAGTGTTAGGGGTAATATTACTTTCAATTGATGTTGTTTATACAGGACACTAATGATTTCACCTTCTTAATATTAAGCTTAAGGCAATGTCTCAGGAAAAAGTATGAAAAGTAAGTTACGCTTAGCGGTGAGCATGTCAATGGTACAGCTGTCCCGCTCCTGGCAGGGCCGCTGCTGCATGAGCTCGACCCTGGCGGAGCAGTGCTGCTGGCGCTCGGCGGGCACCAGCAGCAGGCGCGTGCGGAACATCACGCCGCGCCCGCACGAGGCCGAGCACGGCGACCAGCCCGCCCACTCCGTGGTGGGGCACGACGGGTCCGACACCTCGCGCTGCTCCTCCGTGCAGGGGGGCTCCATGCACTTGCGGGTCTCCTCTGTCAAACGATTAATGTATTATTAATGTTGTCATACCCAAAAAATTCTATTAACATTCCAATTTGACCAAATTATTGATATTATGTACCTACCTATTGTAATGTTATATCCTTGGTGTACAATAAAGACAATTATTATTATTATTATTATTATTATATTTTAATAACTTTTAAACTATTGTACGCGATGTACCATGTTAACGGGAATTAACGCGACCATGGTATAGGTACCTACATACATATCTTTGATTTGCACGACGTTTCGACCAGATTGCACAGACCGTGGCTAGTCAGCCTATGACCACGGCCGGTGTAACATCCACCATAATCGCGTTAATTCCCGTTAACGTTATTACAAATTATACCTTATTTCTTCCGTGTGATAAATCCTTACGGATACTGCCCCGCCAGCCGGCCGGGTGGGTGTGTAGCGTCAAACCTACTAAAACTGCACGCCGCCATCTGGGATCTTAGTAAGGGATTTTCTGGTTTCCCGCTTTCGAGAGGTCTTCAGGTATGACAAACATGGTGTCATTATATCCGGGTCAAATACATACGAGGAACCGTTATCACTCTTCGGTAAAGTTCACAACAACTGACTCATCGACAAATAAAATGCGCTATTATAGAACTCACCGATCTGCACCAGGGGGCACTTCTTGAGCCCCATGTGGTTGAGGAAGTGGCGGCGCCGCACGCTGGCGCCCACGCCGCACGTGGCCGAGCACTGCGACCACGCGCCCCACTCCGACACCTGGCAGAACTCGCCCGCCAGCCCTTCGTCCACTGCTGGGACTGCATCAGTGTCCTGGCTAGCGGTGTCGCCCCTGTAAAGTGGACCAATAAGATAAGACTGGAACTATATTGCAATCACCTTGATTACAGTCACGGGGCGGAACACGAGTACGTAGGCTATCACCGCCTTCTACTACGTGCAGGTAATCCCCGAGAAGGAGGCGATGGAGTGAATCTGAGAAAGGCTTAGAACTCTTTCGGCCCTGAGTTTCATACCTGTTCCCGACGCCAGATGTCACTTAGCAACCTCCATCCTCCATGAGCGTAGATCTGGAGATCCATGTGATGTCGTCTGTTACCCAAGACAATATGGTACCCACATTCGATGTTACCATGTCAAAAGCTGTAGGTTGCGGTCAACTAGGGTGTGAGGGGCTTGCCTTATTAGCTTTTTTTTTTCGTGCGGAAATCCCCTCGGATACCTCCCCTGCCAGAGCCGGAAGGGGAGGTTAAGTCGAACTCGAACCGACTAAAAGCTTAGCCAGCTCACACCCGCTCATAATACGAAATCGTAGGAATTTCCGCATAAAAAAACTGTATAATACTACCGCCTACCTCTGCAGGTGCGTTATTTTATGACTCCACACAATAACGAACCAGTCTATTGCCAAAGTATTATGCATGTTTCCAAACTCTATAGAATGTACGACATGGCGCCTACTCACTCGCACTCGGGCAGGGGCGCGACGCACATCTCCTTGGCCACGAGCTGGCGGTCGCACTGGAACATCTGCGCCTTCTGCGGCATGCGGTACGTGCGCGTGCGCATGCGCAGCCCCTTGCCGCAGCTCACCGAGCACGCAGACCACGCGCTCCACTCGCTCACCGCGCACTCCGCTGGGGGGGGACGAACATAATGTTATCATACCACGGGACATAAATCTTCGACCTAAAATGTGTTCTAGGGTGCCTTTGAGGATAGCAAGGGGTGCTACGGCAATGGATGAGCTCAAGTTCACCAAGCATCGATTATAACAAAACAATCCGTGCGCGTCAGTCCTCGTTTGTTTTACGACTACTTCCTAGATATTCCATCTACATGATGTGTCCCAAGGTAAAGAAAGTATACCCTATCACAATTAGCTACTCTGGGTCGAATATACCTAGTCGTCACCACTTTGTTCCTGCTGGTTCACCCAAGCCAATTTCACCTGTAAGACGCTACACGACTCCTTGAGATTCGAAAGATGGGAGGGGGGGGGGGGGGGGGGGAAGGTGCACCGGGGTGCAGTCTACATTCATTCTACAGAGTTCAAATTTTGGATGCAACCGGGATTGGCACTTGGATGAGTTTTTATTTTGTATCCTATCAAGAAATGATACAAACTATACACTCACGTCTGTTGACAGTCTGTGTGTTCTCCTCCACCTCCACAACCTGCGACAGCAGAACCTCCTCGTCGCAGGAACTGGAGATGAGCTTCTCCCGGGTGAGGTACAGCCTTGCCAGTGGTGCCACCTCCTTCGCACCAGGATTGTAGAAGGGGGCGCGGGGGTCCTCGGGGTACATGGGAGTGATGCGATACATCTTCTCTCGAGGTACCGTTTCGGAGTTCGGTGACTGGAATTATATCACTCATTCTTCTTATTTTTTTAAAACGAATTTTATAAAAGAAAAGAGGAAGAAGGTAGGTATAATAAAGTTCTGATGCAAACAACCTACTAAAACAAACATATAATTACAATGTCGCGATCCAAAAAATATACTAATGCCATCTATTGAGTTTTATATTAAACTTTTCCACAGTATGAGTTTCATTATTGATAATAAATTAGATAAACATTTATTAGCGGTCAAAAGTTCTGTTCGGCGTCCATCTTTTTTGCGCGTATTAAATTCAAATGCAGCAAAGTGGTTTGTGACTGAACGATCACAAAATACGTACCAAATAAGAGACGCCATTGTCGGTGCCGGCGTCGTACGGGAACAGGTCGATGGTCTTGGTCTCGGCCCAGGAGCAGTCCTTCTCGCAAAGGTTCAGGCCGTTTACGCCCACCACCCAGTCGGGAGAAGGGCCTAGAACAGGAAGTATACTTTAGAGTCTAGATCTGTAATATGGTTAGCAAGCATTAGAACCTAATGTCGGAGAGTCTATGGCTTTACTTAAAAGATTTATGGTTCTTGAAAAACATTGCACTTGAGAATGAGTTCGTACAAATTCAGATTCCATTGTATCGTAGGAATATCACACCCTATTCCTCTATTTGGGTTATCCCTGGTAATAAATGGGGTGTGACGTTACTCCGATACAAAAGGAGGATCTTCTAACCAGGCAAGGTGATCACGTCTGGAGGTTTAGACGCCCAAGGGTTATATGCCAGTTTGAAAACTTCACTTTCGTGATGCAGGATGAATGCTGTTGTAGTAGTCCAGTGTGCTGTCGCTAGATGGCGTTGTATCAACAGGAAGTTAGCTGCATCAGTACTAACCGAACATGGAGACTAGTGAGACGACGTGTCTCTTCCTGTCCACGGTGAAGGTGGCCGAGGTGTTGGAATTGACGTGCGGGTGCCACAGCCCCTGCGCCTTCACGATAGAGCGCAACTTGGGGCCCTCCTGGCGCAGTTCACGCTCCATCAGCCCTACGGAGCCCCACTCAGCCAGAGACCTGGAATCAGTCGATCAGTGTTGTAACAAACTGTGCGACTCACTTATGCTTAAACCAAAATAATTGTGTGATATACCACTCGGAATAATATTATAGGGAGATTCGAAATGGACCATTAACAAAAGACCACTTACAAAAGAGACATGAAACAGTGCACTTACCTGAAGCCGTCTGAAGCAATCTCACCCTCGCCCCAGAATTTGAAATTCTTGCGATGCGAGGCCCCGATGACGTCAGAGAAGTGTGTCAGCCACATTGCCTCCACGGGGAAATTCTTCGGGTGGGTTTGAGGGGACCACAGGCCTTCGAAGACCATCTGTAGCAAAAACACAACGATGAACTTTTCTATTATGACGACGATATAATATAATAGAAAAATATAATGATAAACGCCCCAAAACTCCCCATCCCCACTTTAACCCCCATAACTTTTAAACGGCTCTACCGATTTTCATCAAACATGTCTAAGAACACTCGCACATAAGTCACCTTAAATACAAAAAATCTAAATTGAAATCGCTTCATCCGTTCGGGAGCTATGATGCCACAGACAGACAGACGGACACGTCAGACTTATAACACTCTTTGCGTCGGGGATTAAAAACCGGCGTAGGTACGGATGATTAGGTGAACAGAGCCAGAGAGAGAGAGCAATCACATCTGCTAGTTGGTGCACCTGTTCGACTACAATGTGGGGTTCTTCAAAAAGGGTATTAGAAGGTTCCACACAGGCACATTAACCACTTTCCTTCAGGTGGGCCCTGTGCTTGTCTGCCACCTAAGTAGTATAAAAAGGTTCTGAGGCAATCTTACCTCTCGGAATTGGGAGGTCAAACAGTAGTCGATTTCGGAAAAGTCGACATAAAGTCAGCGTCATAAATATCTTGACAACGATGTCTCAAAATGATCTTGGAAACTCTCGTACTAAGAGCAATTCAAACTGTTTTATTGTCCGAACTAAAGATGTGTATAAAACATCAGAACAATCGGTCAACTGGAAGGGGATGGAAAAAACGATATTAAGATCATTTTGAGTACTCTGTTCGTCAACATCTTTTTGATGCCGACTGTACCAAGCAATAAGCGGACCTCGGAATCTAACGTGCAAACGTGAGTTCCACACGAGAGTAACGCCCCTGGTGCTGCATAGGCCGCGGGAACCAATTCCCATTAGGTGGGCGTGGGCCATATGCTTGCCACCTATAAGTCCCTATCCTTTAAAGCGGCGAGTCTCCTAGCCGGATCGCCACCGTGGATCCTGGAAGCGAGATCCCTTGCGGCACTGTATCGGTTCCGTAAGGAGGCGCGGGAGCGGGGATACGATCCCGAGCCCGAAGACATTCGGGACGAGAGGTCCCGGCTCCACGGGATCATGGTGGCGGAGTGGGAGCGACGACTTGAGCAACGACGCGCAGGGCATGCCGTCATAGAGGCGGTAAGGCCCATCATGGGGGAATGGCTCGAGAGGCCACATGGCAGCCTCTCGTATCGACTGACGCAGATTATCACCGGGCACGGGTGCTTCTGGAGATATCTGTGTCGGATCGAAAAGGAGCCAACGTCCGAGTGCCATCACTGCGACGCGAGCGAGGACACGGGGCTGCACACGCTCACCGAGTGTCCGGCATGGGCCGGACCGAGGCGGGAGCTAGTGGCGGCCCTGGGAGTGAGAGTTCTCACCCTCGCCACCCTGCTCACAGCAATGGTCCGCTGCGCGGACGCGTGGGCGGCCGGCGTCTCCTTCAGCGAGCAGGTAATGGTCGTGAAGGAGACGGCGGAGCGGGAGAGGCGGCGCGAGCGAGAAAGACTAGCGGATCGTGAGGGAGGGCACTGACTGACCTCCGTCCCCCATGAGCGCGGGCCTGGGGGTGACGGGTGGAGCCGCCTGTCACCCCAGCAGAAGCAGGCCACGGCGGCGGCGCGCTGAATAGCGCGCCTCCCCATTCCGGGGGCGAGTTGGGGACACCGTTGTCCCCCCTCCTGAGGAGGGCCAGACCGTAAGGGATGGCCCTGGGTCAGCCGGGGTGCGAGGGATATGTCTATAACAACCTCACCTCCGGCCTAGCACCAAGACCCACAGTCGGCGTGCGGTTTTAGTCGGTTCGAGTCCGACATAACCTCCCCATCCGGCTCCGGCAGGGGGGGTATCCGAGGGGATTTCCGCACGAAAAAAAAAAAAAAAAAAAAAAGCCACCAATAAGTCCCCGTACCTTATACTTGGCGGCGTCGCACGCGCAACATTCTGAGTTCAGGAGTGAGGTGTCTTCACAGATACGTTTGGTGAGCTGACCGTCCTCAGAATACCACAGGCTTGCATTCTCGTACACCATGGCTCTGAAACAAGACAGTGGGTATGGAAGTAATGTTAATTGTTGTCAACTGGACACTATTTTAAAAATATACCAATAATGCCGATTTGTATATCAAAACCTTCTTCTTCTACCCGATATCCTTCTAAAACCTTACTTTTTGAGTTGCGAGACATCTTGCGCGTCTTAAAGTGTTTAGGTACCATGAGATGAGTGCCGTTCACTTGTTTGTTACCTTAGGGCGCGGTTGCAGTAATATTAATATTTTCAGAAACATTTATCATCAACTTATATAGCAGGTTGCGCCAAATAAAAATCATGTTCATGAAGAAGGCTCACCGCCTAGGGACTTGTAAAGTTAGACAGAAACACGATTCATAATATTTGCCTCCATAGAAGTTAGCGTTAAACATGGCTCTAGAAAGCTCAAAATCGCTATTTCAAACACATTTTACACTAAGGCGCCATGAACAAATAATGTCGAAGTTTGTATTAAAAAATATACTTAGCATAGAAATATCTAGGGACTGCTAAAGTTACATTCCATCACGCAGACTTTTTTTTTTTCAAAAAACTTAAAATACCTATAAATTCTCTAAATCGCTGCATTAAAGTTATCGCCGGCCATGACTCTCTCTCTTTCGTGAATTTTATATTAGCAGTGCGAAGAGTCCGGACGTCGCACTACAACCTGGCCTTAATAGCTTTTATGGAATAATTGGGTATTAGGACATGTGAAGATTTACATGCTATTCTGGTTGTAAAGACATACTATTCAGTAAAGAAATACTTGGAGGAATCTGAGGGCAGGCTATAATATTTTAATAAGTATTTTCAGCCTCCGTGGCGTGGTGGTAGTGCACGCGACTGCTACGCAGGAGGCGCGGGTTCGATTCCCGCTCAGTGCAAATATTTGTATGCATGAATATGGCTATTTGCATTGGTCTGGGTGTTTCTATGTATATTATGTATGTATTTACAAAAAAAAAAGTATCTAAGTATATTTATCCACATTCTAGATTCCATAACACAAGCTAGTTAAGCTAGGCTTACCATGGGTCTAGAAAGCGTTGTGTGGAATGTTGTGGAATATTTATTTTATTTTAATGATTATTGACACTAATATCTAATTGTTATTTTCTATTAGAACTATGCTGCTGTTTTTGGTATGCGCTTTTCATTTGAAATATTAATAAAATTAAAGTCATCGATTGAACGTAACACTCATCTTACTTGTATTTGCACGCCTATATACAATGTAAATATAAAATATGTGGTAGGATATGTAGTAACATAACATTATTATAACACCCATATTCATTCAAATAAATTAACTAGAAATTTAAACAATGTAGATATACGAGGAAATAATTACTTAAGTATTTATTATGTTATCTGTGATGCAATATTATTTGGTGGGAGATATAATTGGATGATGGAAAGCCCTGACCGCAAGTTTATCAGAGGCGGCATTTTTGCCACATGTTATTACAATATAACTAGTTATATTTTTTTTTTTTTTTTTTTATGCATTAAGGAGGCAAACGAGCAGACGGATTGCCTGATGGTAAGCGATTACACCCGCAACACCAGAGGAGTCACAAGTGCGTTGCCTTCCTTTTAAAAGAGAGTACGCTCTTTTCTTGAAGGTTTGAAGGTCGTAATGGTTCGGAAATACCGCTGGTGGCAGTTCATTCCACAGTTTAGTTGTGCGAGGCAGAAAGTTTCTCGAGAAACGCACAGTTGTGGACCGCCAGCTGTCCAGATGGTGAGTGTGGAACTGCTGTCGCGTGGAACGATGGCGGAAAGAGGCGGCGGGGATCAATCCGAACAATTCCTCGGAGCACTCCCCATAGTATAGGCGATAGAAGATGCAAAGCGAAGCCACATCTCTACGCAGTGCCAAAGAGTCTAGCCGATTTGAAACATCCCGGCAGTTGACGATTCGAGTCGCTCTCCGTTGGATGCGGTCCAGAGGGAGAAGTTGGCACTGAGGTGCTCCTGCCCAGAGATGAGAACAGTATTCCATATGTGGCCGTACTTGCGCCTTATAAAGTTGTTGGCGGTGAGCCGGAGTGAAATACTGTCTCGATCTATTGAGTACACCCAGCTTCTTCGAGGCCAATTTAGCTTTTCCCTCTAAATGACCGCGAAACTGGACTTCGCTCGATATGTCAACACCAAGTATTCCAATATCGACTGAGACAGTTAAGGGGGTGCTCTCAAAACGAGGGAATACGACCAACGGCTGTTTTTTTGCGGTGAACGCACAAACTTGTGTCTTTGTGGGGTTGAAACGGACCAAATTAAGTCTACCCCAAATTGAAACTTTATCTAGAGAGGTTTCAATTTCAGACACAAGTTTGTTTCGGCTCTCGTTGACGTTTTCCCGAGAAATGTTCGCGCAGCCGGTGTAGAGGGCATCGCTCGTACTGTCGTCCGCATAACAATGAATGCTGCTAATTTGCAGCATGTCATTGACATGGAGGAGAAACAGAGTGGGCGATAGCACACAACCTTGAGGGACACCAGCATTCACAGACATAGAGTCAGAACATTCACCGTCGACTACGACTTTTATGCTTCTGTCTGTTAAAAAGCTAGCAATCCATTTGCACAATTTCTCGGGAAGCCCATAAGAAGGAAGCTTTGATAAAAGCGCTTTGTGCCAGACCCGATCAAAGGCCTTCTTGTCGTAGGTACATCGTAAACAATGTTTTGTTTAACTAACTCGTTGGCCGACAGTAATAGCTTTTATCTGCATCTTTACATGCTAGAATTCAGAATAAAATTAAGTCCATAGGAATAAAGCCGATCAAGTGCGAGCCAGACTCCCGCACCCAGGGTTTCGTACAAAATTGGATTCAGGGATGAATTTATGTTTATATTAACTGTACGTCGCCTCAGTGCTTATTTGTTCTATCTACCAAATTTACAGAAAATTAACTTTAAATGTAATATTGTTAAGACTCAAATTTCAATCTTATTGGTTAAGAAATTTTTTAAACTTTTTTGCTATAATATAGAAAAAAAGACATTTAAATTTTATCTGTGACACAACACTGTAATAAATATTTTGTGCTTGTTTGCTCTATGTCCAATGTTTGTTTTATATCCTACATCATAACAAATGTTGAGTGCTTGAGTGTTCTATGTCCACTCAATCGACGAATCACAGCCCATGACGCCATGTCTGCCATTTTGTTTGATTTGTCATTGTGGCTGGAGACATTGTAAGATTCGCTTCGTTGCTCCCGAAAAAATGTAAAAATATTATTGAAATTGTTGTTTCTAGTAAAATTGTGTTCGACAGACATTAAATTATGTCTAGAACAAGCTATAGGAGCAAAATAAATGAACAAACGCAGCCGCAAACAGAGCAGTAAGTACTTTTTGATTTACGCTCGATTCCGTTCTGAATTTTACACAGAGTGTTGTTTTTTAATAAACTATGAGCCCCGCAGTCGGACATAACAGGTATGTTCGACTGCGTGGCTCAACGATCCTTTTTCATCGTTATAAGAAGTATGACTTATTGATTAATGTAATGTGTCCTAATTTCCAAACTAATTTTTTTTTCATACTTCTGCCAACTCCTAGAAAGAATTGTTTGGTATGTACAATGAAGGTATTTAAAAATTATTATTATAACTAACATTGGTTGTGGTGCTTAAACGCTTCGATAACAACTACTTCACTCTGTTTTGCGTTAAATTAAAACACTGAAGGATATTGATTGCTTGAACAATTTTTTTTATACCACATAATATGTAGCAGATAAGCACATGGCCCACCTTATGGAAAGTGGTTACCGTGGCCTATGGCAATTTTTTTATTGAAAATAATTTACACCTAGATTTTTAGTTTCAATTATTATTATTCTACGATTAATATACTATTGATTTTCATAAAAAAATTGTAAAAGGCACGATTTTTTTTGTATAGGACACGCCAATTTGACTTTTGTTTTTGTCAGCATCTTTATTTTGTTTTCTCATTGATATTTTATTTATTTATCAGCATCAGCTCATCTTGTTGTCACAATACAGTTGTATGTAAAAATAAATGCTGATCAAAACGAAGCCAATCACGTCATATTTTTACTTAGCTTACTTACTCCACATATAATTTAGGCATAGGTACTCTGTAGCTACACTGATGTCCTTGCTCGATTATGTTATTACATTGAATTATTTTTTTATCAATTTATTGAACTTTCTGAAGCTTAATCAGTTTACAGGGTTTTGCTTTCTGCTTTTGCAGTGCAAATTATCGATCGACTGTTATTTAATGTTTTAAAAAAATATAATTAGTTATTATAATATTTTTTTTTGTTTTATATCCTTAACAGGCTTGAAAAAGTTAAGAAAAAGCTTTTTGTAAATCATGATGTTGCTGAAAAAGACTACATAGAAGACACTCCAAACAGATATATACTCAAGGTAAACAAAAAGATTTTGGAGCATCAAAAGGCAAGCAAGGAAACATGTACTCTATTAGCTATAAGCATTTAAAATCATTAGTAAAATAACTATAAATAAAAACTTTTGTTTAACATGCATTTATTATTTGCGAGTTAAATCCTATCATCTAAAATACTAAATACATCATCCTGTATATACATCTGACACATAGACCAGTTAAGCACGAAAAATTAAAACAGTCTTTTTGTTCTATCTTTATTGAGGTATTGTTCTAAGTCCACATTCGTAATTATATTTGTGCAAATTTGTTCTATCTCCATATAGTAACTGTAAAATAAGGTACAATTAACCACTATTTTATACATTACATTATAATAATGTATTCATAGACAACTCATTTATAAAGTAATTCCTTAGAATCTACAAACTAAAGGTTATTATAAAAATAGGAATAAAAAATCTTCTCACTGTAAAATGTAACCAATGGTAGATAGGACAAACAAGCACTGAGGTGACGTGTAGGTAATATATTTTGATTACGTTGACTTACAACGTTGATTTTTGCACAGTTTCAAGACTTTACAGATCTGAGTAAGTATGTGGTATGAATTTCAACTTGATACCTCCGCGCATTCCCGAGAAAAAAGTCTTAACAGACAGACGGACAGATAGACAGACATCGAAGTGAAGGGTTTCGTTTTTTTCCTTTTGAGGTGTGGAACCTTAATAAAGATAATGGTGGTTATTTCCCAGTGAAGTCGATCAAAAATCTTTCCTATCCTTACATGTTTTTCTTCTTCATCCTAGCGTGAATCCCAATCGCATTCAAAGCGTTCACCCGCTTTTCCTAGTATAAATACGGGTTTGGCGGATCTTGTATTTTTTCCGTGAAAAACTAACCGACCTTCACAACCCATAGGCGATATCGAAATAGTTAGATATAGGTATCGGTAAATATACTGTAAAATCCAACTTACTTAAGAAGTACGCATCCAGAACCGCTGGCGGGTGCCTTCCACATCACCTGCACCTCGGTCTTCGGCAGGTCATCAGCCTCGACAACGGAGTTGGTGCACTCCTCGTCAAACTTGGTGAGGGTGTCTGCGAACAGCTGGAACTGGCCCTGCTTGCTGGGCGAGCGCACTCCCGCCGGGTCCAAGGGGTCGAGGACCATGCGGAACTTCGTGAACTGCTGGACCACATCGTGGGTGCGAGAGCCCACGAGAGTTACTGGAAGATTGGGTTGGAATAATTACCTACTGTGAAAAAATTACATAGCAGGAGATACAATAGTATAAGGACGCTAGTGGCTAAAGAGACGAGGCCGATCTATGTCGATACCTGCAGTACCTTATTTTTAATACCACTGGTGATCTTAGCCTGTAGATTTTAATATGGGTTTTAGAATGTGGATAGGTGGGTACACTTTTCGTTGTTCTTTTTTTGTCCGCGAGCAGATAGAATATGTTTTTGTGTGTACCTACTTATCTAAGTACACACAAAAAAATATACAGACAAAATATTTTTCAAAAGACGTAGGTGTACGACGCTTTTAATTTTGAAAATTACGAACTTTCCATACAAACGTTTATCAACTATTTTACCCTCTTAGTAGTAAAATTTTGAAAAACGCTGATACACGTGTTCATTTATTTCTTAAAAGACAGGTTTATGAAATTTAGTGCATCTAGCTCTGAAAATGACGGACTTTCATACAAACTTCCATTCCTTATTTTACCTCTTCAGTAGCAGAATTTCCAAAAATTCTCAGTAGATGCTTACATCATAAAATGCATCTACTGTCAAAATTTCAAGTTTGTAGGTCCAACGGTTTAGGCTCTGCGTTGATCAATCAGTCAGTCAGCCAGTCAGTCAGTCAGAACAAGTAGTAATCTTATAGATATGTATAGATAGATACAAAGTAATAATGATGATACAGCTACAGTTAGCGAATTCTAAGTACTTGATATAAAAACGTCATCCGGTATCATATCCGCATAATTTCCAGTGAACCCTAGTAGGTACCTACCTAACAGAGCCATCTGTATGTTGTAAATTGTTATTATCAGATCATCGCACTGCACAAACTTATTAAACCATAAACTGCACAATGGGTAATACTAATACTTAGAAATGGTTATTATCATCACTACACGTTTATTTGATATCTATTATACGACAATCACACTAATATAACGATCTGAATTGTAATTTCAAAGGGACATTATGGATTCCGGTTATTAAATAGGTAATCTCTTTCCGAGACTTTGCCTTTAACTTACCATCAGGCGAGGTGAAGTCAAATTGATGTGTCCCTTATAAAAAAAAAGTGATATACATATATATCTACGTGATGACCCATGTTGGTGCAACACGCGGATGACATCTCCGTGTCCGTAGAATACCCCTAATTTATTAAGGTAGCCGTCTGTGCTTCCCCACACAAATTGAAATATTAAGAAAATATCATGAGCCACTTCCACATTCATAACATTACCAAGGAGAAGTCGGCGAACAAATTCTACTGACCAACATATCTCTGTCCCGGGGCGTATCGCTCCACGTCACCGTTCACGATCAGCCGGTAGAAATTGTCTCCGGGAGACTTGGGCGAAGTCCCCACCCCCAGCGACAGCTCGCAGCCCTGCGCCGCCGCCGCGAACAGGACCATAAGGGTCATGCGCCACATCTTGGACCTTGGAAAGGAATACATAAGTAATTAATGAACATTCATTTTTTACTGATAAATGGTGATCTAAAAAAAATATATACATCACAGGTCACGCAGACAGTGGCGACAGCAGTAAATTTTCTTCCTACATATTTTGTTCATTTTAATAATTCATAACAACGATACAATTATAAAATAATGATGAAGCGTTATTGGTTAAATTCAAAATTGTGAGGACGATATCTAAGTCACAGAATAGATAATAGATCTAAGTATAAATTTTATCTAAAGTTCGTAGATCATCTGTCTAATGGCCTTTACCACAGCCGCCACGTGCCAAAAAGGTATAAAGATTACAACAACTATAATTCATAACGTGGTAAATAATTTAAATGTGACGTCAGAAAGCTTACGGTTCGTCTTCCCCTGGTCATTGACGTCATACTTTGTTAATTCCATTGATTCCCTTAATGTATAATCACTTCATAGAGACACTTTTCCAATTTATCAATACAGTTTCACATACGTATACAAATATATTTTTATTAAAATTCATCACTGTTCTATTGAGCCCCGAAATTAAATAAATTAATATCTTAAATACGAAAATAAATAAGAATGAAATGCTTACTCGTTTCAGTCCTCTCCACACAATATTACTTGCTAGAACTTTCAGAGATACGACGCGAGCTGAGGGAGCCGGCGACAGAGTAGGGCCGCTATCAACGCGCCGCGCGAGTGATAACAGGTCAAGAATCTCCGACCCCCGCCCTGGCCTAAATGTGCTCATTATGCGTCTCGCGGTTATTAAGAATATATTGGATATTATGATAGATTTGCAATGATTTGTAGCTTAAATTGTAGGTAGAGCAGCGTCGTGAAAACGTATAAATTATGCCGCCTACCCAGATCTATTTTTCAAGAAATGAGTTCCGTTCACGAGCCCTATTAAGTAGAGATTAGACTTCGTCGTATGTCTGTCTGTCAACGGTTCGTATCTCATTAATCGGAATATTTCGGACAGAAGTCCGCCATGGATTGTGGACGTCTGATTGATCGAAGTTCGACTGTTTCATTGACTGAAAGCTCACAGAGTTGGGAAAACTCTCGGAATTTTGACAGTCATATTTGGCACTTCTGCCGCCTGTCACCCTAGCAGAAGCAGGCCGCGGCGGCGGCGCCAAGTGCGCCACCCCGTACCCGGGGCTATTTATGGACACCGAGGTCCCCACTACCCGAAAGGGAGCATCTCAAAAGAGATGGTCCTATCTCACCTCCGGCAACCAAGGACCCAAGACGGCGTGCGTTTTAGTCGGTTCGAGTCCGACATAACCGCCTTTACCGGCTCCGTGGGGATTTTGCGCACGATAAAAAAAAATATCTGGCACTTCTTTTGATCCTCTCAAAAATGTTATTTAAAAATGTTCAATTTTAATGTACCTATTATCATCGGCTGAGCTTACAAAATACAATGCCAGCTTTTCAAAATGATTAGGTACTTTCAATTGGAACTATACCTAACAGCACTGGGCTGTAAATTAAATTAGATTCATACATTATATAATTATTATGAACTGATAGGTATTCCCCCGAAATCTATAGCTATATATACACACAGTTTTTTTATGATTGTGCAAACTGGAAAGTTTATTAATTCGACATTAGAGTAAAGCTGCCTCCTTACCTCAAAGATATCCTCTATCCAGTACAGGAAACTGAAATTATCCTCCACACATCCGATACCAACAAGTACTTCCTGACAAGCGTGATTCACTTCTAATCACAATTCTCCAGGATACAAAATGAACTCGTTTCGCCAACTCGATTGTATCAACGATGTTTGTATTAGGGGTGGGTATGGGCACGCCCGGCGTCGTGCGGCGGCGTCAGACCAGCGCGAAATGAGGACTCCCCCTCAGTTCCTGGCGACAAGTGCCGGCTTCCTGCGACGACTCGGCGGCTCATTACCCGCGCGTGCCGCATACCTTCGCCCAGCGCCCACGCCTCAGTCCTGCAACTCTGGCGCACGCACACCGGCTTGTCTTACATAATTAATTGGATACTTCCCATGTTACGAAATATGCGTCTTGGGATTACGTTTGACCTTTGAGAGCTGTTGAAGGGATCAATTTAGAGAATGTAGTGTGAGTTGTCTCTCGTTGCAAATGTTTTACATTATAAACTACAATATAATGAATAGTTTTGGTTGTGTAGCGTATCGTTAGAATCCTAAGATCGTAACGAATCATGATTGTATCTGAAGCTTTGAGATTGGCACCTGAGGTCCAGAGACATTATTGCCTACCCATTGAATAAAACTGGGGTTCGATTTGGTAAGCCGTTCTGTAAGCTCCGCCTGCAGTGGAGTCTCTTGCGTATCTAAGCGCATTTTAAGCAATCAGCAGGTTGACATTCGTTCTATTGTTATTCTTTAGGTATGGTTAGGGTCGGGCGATAGATGCCTCGAACGCAAGTTGCCGCAGTCATTATAAAGACTAATACTGTTTACGTCCATTTCTCATTATGGTATAATAGCATTTTGCCGAAGTCGCAAAATGTCTAAAATCTAGAATGTACAGAGATTACGGTACAGTCGATCGAAAAATAGAGTTATGCCTGGTATATTATGGTTTTAATGTAACGACTTTCATAGCTTTCATGAGAACTTCACATAGGTAAGACATAGGTTGTACACCATATAAAAATCAGGTATTTAAACTTTTTGAATTTTCTGAGTCTGAAACGGTTTACCAACAGTCGATTGGTCCATGAACCGTTGGTCAACATAATCTTTCAAACATAAACTTTTCCTCCAATGGACTTTTCATCCACGAACGTTTCGCCAGCATTACTCTACGTCAGTGAATGCTTAACCAACAGAATGTTTAGACCAATAACTTTTCACCCAAAGAACAATTGGCCCATGGACTGTTCCCCAAGAGAACGGTACGTCATCTAAGTTATCATTAAGTAATCTTTACAAGCAATAATGGCCTAGGGATATGACTGTTGGACTACCAAGGTCGTAGGTTCGAACCCCGGCACGTACCAATTATAGATTCATTGAATAATCATATATGGCGACGCCAGTAACCATATTGTCAACGACTGTACCCTTGGTGACATAATTTTTTTTAGACATTTTGCGACTTCGACAAAATGCTATTATACCATAATGAGAAATGGACGTAAACAGTATTAGTCTTTATAATGACTGCGGCAACTTGCGTTCGATGCATCTATCGCCTGACCCTGGGGTGGGTTATCTATCCTTAGTTAGCTATTAAGACCTGATGCCATCGTAATGTAGGTGTTGACAAAAATGAAGGCTAAGAACTTACAGATTCATAGACCGCATAGGACTTGACTTCTAAGCCGGGTGTAAGGGGAACGCTCCCGAAGCCGAAAGCCCCTAAAAAAATACTACTGATCCGATTTTGAAAAAATCTTTTGTCAATTAGAAAGCTATATGCTACACTAGCTTTTGCCCACGGCTCCGCCCGCGTGAATGTCGGTTATCGTGACCAAACATAGCCTATGTCCTTTCTCATGGTCTAATCTACCCCTATACCAAATTTCATCAAAATCGGTTGAGTAGTTGAGGCGTGAAAGCGTAACATACAGACAGACAGACAGACAGACAGACAGACAGACAGACAGACAGAGTTACTTTCGCATTTATAATATTAGTATGGATGGATTATCGGGTACCAACATAGGCTATATCATCACGCTACTATCAGCGATGAACGGGATCAGAATTCCTCGCGGGGGAGCCACGAGCACCAACTAGTATTAATTATGAACGAAACAAAGTCCTGATGTAAACTTGAGTCTCGTCTGGAGTGTATTGTATCAATTCAAAGTGGGTACTTAGCGTCTAGATACGACAATTACGTAAGCAATGACTGATGAGAAAACCACTCCTCGACCCGTCCGCAAAAGTAATTGGTTAGCTGTGTGTGGGTTCTCGTATTATGACTATGTGATGAAATGCGTTGAAGCGGGGCTTGATAATGCATCTGTTCGTCGAGCTGATATCCACCAAATGGCACAGTCATGTTAAAATTTACATTGCTGGCTTAACTAAAATGGTCGCCTTCATTTATAGTTTACCATCAATTTTTTTCATATAAAACCCGTACTTAATATTATAAATGCGAAAGTAACTCTGTCTGTCTGTCTGTATGCTACGCTTTCACGCCTAAACCACTAAATGGATTTTGATGAAATTTGGTATAGGGGTAGATTAGACCATGAGAAAGGACATAGGCTATGTTTGGTCTCGATAACCAATATCCACGCGGGCGGAGCCGCGGGCACAAGCTGGTGTTATATAAAGTTGCAACCGTATCTCCTTTGTCTACTGTACATTGTTACATGGGAACCCCCGGTTTTATTCAAAGCTTGTGTGAACGCGACTTATTCTATAGATTCAGCTTACATTAGCTTTTACGGTAGCGACTGTTGTGTGAACCCCCGATACCGAGAGAAAAATCTGTGCAGGATACCCTGTAGGTACAGATTAACAGGGGCGGTTTGTATATATACCGGAGCTCCAAGACATCAGTCACATTGCATGGGTAACCTGGTAAGCAATGTGAAGCCAATAATAGCACGAAACAGGTTCAGTTTACTAATACTGCAGGCTCGTAAATCACAAGTGTGTCACCAGCTTCCCGCTAGTTGCAATAACTCAACCATGCTATAATCGGATTGTGAATGCGCTGCCGGTACTTAGACATGCAACTAAGCTTTACCCTTGTATTGTAGAAGTGTCGATCATAGTCCATTTTAATATTAGTTGCATAAGTTACTACCGCATTGGGGCAACCTGTAATGGTAGTGCGAGAGATATGCTTTTGGCAATCTCACCTCCGGCAACCAAGGACCCAAGACGGCGTGCGTTTTAGTCGGTTCGAGTCCGACATAACCACCTCCACCGGCTCCGTGGGGGTGGTATCCGCGGGGATTTATCGCACGAAAAAAAACCTGTAATGGTAGCTAGATAATTAAAATAAATAAATAAAAATAAGTAAATATTCTACAAAAAAAATTATTCCACAATATTCTACACAACACTATCTAGACCCATGGTAAGCTTAACTAGCTTTTTTATGGAATCTAGAATGCGGATCAACATACTTAGATACTTTTTTTTGTAAATATATACATATTATACATAGCAACACCCAGACCAATGCAAATAGCCATATTTATGCATACAAATATTTGCACTGAGCGGGGATCGAACCCGCGCCTCTTGCGTGGCAGTCGCGTGCACTACCGCCACGCCACAGAGGCTGTCAAGAAATAAAATCATTATACGCCGGAAGCTGGATACTGACATCTTCGATTATAAAAATCCATGAGAGAAGGGTGTTACATACCTACTTATTTATTCGAGCAAATACTTACCACTCGGTGAGATGATACACCTGCTAAGTAAACGAATCTTATACCACTTTCCTATATAGGTCTACTTTCCCCAATGGTTTAGGTACTTCCCTATATCATCATCATCCCTATCTCTACATAGTATAAAGCAAAGTGGCTTTCCGCGCCTGTCTACCCCTATGTATGCGTAAATCTTTAAAACTACGCTACAGATTTTGATGCGGTTTCTTTTATTTAATAGAGATATTCAAGAGGAAGGTTTATATGTATAATAAATGCTCAATTTAGTAAAAGGTGCAGCAGGAACGGGATCTGACGCCATGCAGGCGGGATAAAATTAGCGGTACAATCTTTGCTGTGTCAGCTGCTATCTGATAAATAAGGTTTTAGATGAATAATAAACAGTATTTTCTTCAGTAATTATCTATATTCGTAATCTATTTTTCGGATCTTTATATGTATTAACCATTATATATCTATTTTGTCTTGTTTCAGGTAAATCAAATGCAGTTTGTTTTACGGGAAGAATACAAGAGGTAGTTTTCATAGGTATACGTAGCTAAACAGGTATATTTGCAACGTTTTTTCCACTATACTTAGTTATTATGAAGCCTGACATTGACGATAAAGTCTGCTACTTGTCTCTGATCATCTCTATTAAGTTATATATTCAGTCAGCTTCTTCCAGAATAATTTCGATAGGAAGATTCCTCTCCAATTCATTGCAAATCATAAATTCTCGATGTAGTAATTTATTTATTTGCAAGCTACGATGCCACAACGGGACACAAAGATGTCGAACTTTTAGCAGTTTTATTGCAGTGACATTAACTGCATACAAACTTCAAGTTTATACAGTCCGTTTGTCTACAACCTAAGGCACTAGGCCCGTATTCTTGAATGACACTCAGCCTGAATCGCAATTTATCAGAGGATAGATTGTATAAGGTAAAGTCATCGAAGCGAGAGGCAAAAAGGTAAACAAAGTTTCAGCGGTTCCAAATATTTTTATTTGAAAATTTTTACGTATCATTTCAAGCGCGTTCCAGACAGGAAGGAAATTGCTCATAAGATGGCGGATCTGACAGTTTGGAACCGCTGTGCTGACAGCTTTCCTGTACTTCAAACACGCAACGACAAACGAAGCTGTCGCTCGGCCATTGTAGCCTAAGTGTGACATGTGCGACAAGGACAAAGTAAATAATCGCTAATTATCGCAACGTAACCATGAATCTGTATACTAACTGGATTGCGTACTGTAAAATACAATAATTACAAATTTACACCCAACTGTAATGACATAAGGTACATTTTTCATCGTCTCGGTGAAAGTAGAAAAATCGAGCCGAGCGAGACAGCCAAAAAGTAGTAGTCTGTCCCTGTCTAACAACTTGCCATAGTAAATGTAAATTCTTTTTGGTTGTAATGGTAATTTTTTTTTAAATTTTGCATATATTTGTGCGTATGTTTTTGTGATGAAATTTTGCATAAAATACTTAAACTATAAATATACAATGGTTTGACCATCTTTTATGAAGTTGTACAAAGTATTATGAAGTTGTACAAAGTAATACTTTTATTTAAAATGTTATGAGAGTGACATTGGTAGCCTTTCAAAATTCTTATGCGGCAACATTGTTTGTAATATAGACCAATCAAAACATGATAAAAACTATTAGAAAGAGACGCACTACTACTTTGGCACCTCTCTTTCGGCTCGTTTTTCTGTTCATAGTGCGCAGTCCAGTTAGTATAAAGGTTCATGAACGTAACTCAGTAATGGTCGCTTTGTTTACCTTTTTTCTCTCGTCTCGTTGGCTTTACTACTTGATAGTTTGATATATTATCAATACAATCGGTCCTCGAATAAATCAAGATTCAAGCCAAGTGTCATTCTAGAATACGGGCCTTAGAGCGCAATCTTTGTATCCATTAACCCACTTGCGGAACGTCGCATCTCGCGCCGCGTGTGAACTAAAACAATAGCGCAGTTTGCAATCGTTTATTCAGTCGTATCATACAAATATTAAACTATGCAGTAATATAATAACTAGAGCACAAATCATCTGCGGTTTATAATCATACACTGTATTTTGTACGGGGCAGTTACAATGACATTAAAAAGAAAGAATTTTTTTTGCAGCAAATTTACTTAAAACTATTGGATCAATTTCTATTTCTTTTTCGAAATTTTAACAATAACCCTGAGTAACATATTGTGGTGATATTCTCATGGGGTACGGGATTAGGACTTAACGTGTGTGATACCGCTGATATAAAAGTCTAGTATCATAAACATGAATCGGATCGAGAACGCAGTATGATCATCACGCGGTATTCTCATCGCGGGGTATATTCATCAAGCAGCATTATCATCACACTGTTTTATCATCACGCGGTATTTTCATCACGCGGCATTATCATCACACTGTTTTATCATCACGCGGTATTTTCATCACGCGGTATTCTCATCACGCGGCATTATCATCACGCGGTATTTTCATCACGCGGTATTCTCATCACGCGGTATTTTCATCACGCGGTATTATCATCACGCAGTATATTCATCGCGCGGTATTATCATCACGCGGTATTTTCATCACGCGGTATTTTCATCACGCAGTATTTTCATCACGCGGCATTATCATCACGCGGTATTTTCATCACGCGGCATTATCATCACGCGGTATTTTCATCACGCGGTATTATCATCACGCAGTATATTCATCTCGCGGTATTATCATCACGCGGTGTTATCATCACGCGGTATTTTCATCACGAGGTATTTTCATCACGCGGTATTTTCATCACGCAGTATTTTCATCACGCGGTATTATCATCACGCAGTATATTCATCGCGCGGTATTATCATCACGCGGTATTTTCATCACGCGGTATTATCATCACGCGGTATTTTCACCGCGCAGTATTTTTATCACGCGGTATTTTCATCACGCGGTATTATCATCACGCAGTATATTCATCGCGCGGTATTATCATCACGCGGTATTTTCATCACGCGGTATTTTCATCACGCAGTATTTTCATCACGCGGCATTATCATCACGCGGTATTTTCATCACGCGGCATTATCATCACGCGGTATTTTCATCACGCGGTATTATCATCACGCAGTATATTCATCTCGCGGTATTATCATCACGCGGTGTTATCATCACGCGGTATTTTCATCACGAGGTATTTTCATCACGCGGTATTTTCATCACGCAGTATTTTCATCACGCGGTATTATCATCACGCAGTATATTCATCGCGCGGTATTATCATCACGCGGTATTTTCATCACGCGGTATTATCATCACGCGGTATTTTCACCGCGCAGTATTTTTATCACGCGGTATTTTCATCACTAGGTAATATCATATCGCGGTATTTTCATCACGCGGTGTTATCATCACGCGGTATTTTCATCACGCGGTATTATCATCACGCAGTATATTCATCGCGCGGTATTATCATCACGCGGTATTTTCATCACGCGGTATTTTCATCACGTGGTATTTTCATCACGCGGTATTTTCATCACGCGGTATTTTCATCACGCAGTATTTTCATCACGCGGCATTATCATCACGCGGTATTTTCACCGCGCAGTATTTTCATCACGCGGTATTTTCATCACGCGGTATTATCATCACGCAGTATATTCATCGCGCGGTATTATCATCACGCGGTAATTTCATCACGCAGTTTTTTCATCACGCGGTATTTTCATCACGCAGTATTTTCATCACGCGGCATTATCATCAAGCGGTATTTTCACCGCGCAGTATTTTCATCGCGCGGTATTTTCATCACGAGGTAATATCATATCGCGGTATTTTCATCACGCGGTGTTATCATCACGAGGTATTTTCATCACGCGGTATTTTCATCACGCGGTATTATCATCACGCAGTATATTCATCGCGCGGTATTATCATCACGCGGTATTTTCATCACGCGGTATTTTCATCACGCGGTATTTTCATCACGCAGTATTTTCATCACGCGGCATTATCATCACGCGGTATTTTCATCACGCGGTATTTTCATCACGCAGTATTTTCATCACGCGGTATTTTCATCACGCGGTATTATCATCACGCAGTATATTCATCTCGCGGTATTATCATCACGCGGTGTTATCATCACGCGGTATTTTCTACAGGCGGTATTTTCATCACGCGGTATTTTCATCACGCGGTATTATCATCACGCGGTATTTTCATCACGCGGCATTATCATCACGCGGTATTTTCATCACGCGGCATTATCATCACGCGGTATTTTCATCGCGCGGTATTATCATCACGCGGTATTTTCATCACGCGGTATTTTCATCACGCGGTATTTTCATCACGCAGTATTTTCATCACGCGGTATTATCATCACGCAGTATATTCATCGCGCGGTATTATCATCACGCGGTATTTTCATCACGTGGCATTATCATCACGCGGTATTTTCACCGTGCAGTATTTTTATCACGCGGTATTTTCATCACGAGGTAATATCATATCGCGGTATTTTCATCACCCGGTGTTATCATCACGCGGTATTTTCATCACGCAGTATTATCATCACGCAGTATATTCATCGCGCGGTATTATCATCACGCGGTATTTTCATCACGCGGTATTTTCATCACGCGGTATTTTCATCACGCGGTATTTTCATCACGCAGTATTTTCATCACGCGGCATTATCATCACGCGGTATTTTCACCGCGCAGTATTTTCATCACGCGGTATTTTCATCACGCGGTATTATCATCACGCAGTATATTCATCGCGCGGCATTATCATCACGCGGTAATTTCATCACGCGGTTTTTTCATCACGCGGTATTTTCATCACGCAGTGTTTTCATCACGCGGCATTATCATCAAGCGGTATTTTCACCGCGCAGTATTTTCATCACGCGGTATTTTCATCACGAGGTAATATATCGCGGTATTTTCATCACGCGGTGTTATCATCACGAGGTATTTTCATCACGCGGTATTTTCATCACGCGGTATTATCATCACGCAGTATATTCATCGCGCGGTATTATCATCACGCGGTATTTTCATCACGCGGTATTTTCATCACGCGGTATTTTCATCACGCAGTATTTTCATCACGCGGCATTATCATCACGCGGTATTTTCACCGCGCAGTATTTTCATCACGCGGTATTTTCATCACGCGGTATTATCATCACGCAGTATAATCATCGCGCGGTATTATCATCACGCGGTATTTACATCACGCGGTATTTTCATCACGCAGTATTTTCATCACGCGGTATTTTCACCGCGCAGTATTTTCATTACGCGGTATTTTCATCACGCGGTATTATCATCACGCAGTATATTCATCGCGCGGTATTATCATCACGCGGTATTTTCATCACGCGGCATTATCATCACGCGGTATTTTCATCACGCGGCATTATCATCACGCGGTATTTTCATCACGCGGCATTATCATCACGCAGTATATTCATCGCGCGGTATTATCATCACGCGGTATTTTCATCACGCGGTATTATCATCACGCGGTATTTTCATCACGCGGTATTTTCATCACGCGGTATTTTCATCACGCAGTATTTTCATCACGCGGTATTTTCATCACGCGGTATTATCATCACGCAGTATATTCATCGCGCGGCATTATCATCACGCGGTAATTTCATCACGCGGTTTTTTCATCACGCGGTATTTTCATCACGCAGTATTTTCATCACGCGGCATTATCATCACGCGGTATTTTCACCGCGCAGTATTTTCATCACGCGGTATTTTCATAACGCGGTATTATCATCACGCAGTATATTCATCGCGCGGTATTATCATCACGCGGTATTTACATCACGCGGTATTTTCATCACGCAGTATTTTCATCACGCGGTATTTTCACCGCGCAGTATTTTCATTACGCGGTATTTTCATCACGCGGTATTATCATCACGCAGTATATTCATCGCGCGGTATTATCATCACGCGGTATTTTCATCACGCGGCATTATCATCACGCGGTATTTTCATCACGCGGCATTATCATCACGCGGTATTTTCATCACGCGGCATTATCATCACGCAGTATATTCATCGCGCGGTATTATCATCACGCGGTATTTTCATCACGCGGTATTTTCATCACGCGGTATTTTCATCACGCAGTATATTCATCGCGCGGTATTATCATCACGCGGTATTTTCATCACGCGGTATTATCATCACGCGGTATTTTCATCACGCGGTATTTTCATCACGCGGTATTTTCATCACGCAGTATTTTCATCACGCGGCATTATCATCACGCGGTATTTTCACCGCGCAGTATTTTCATCACGCGGTATTTTCATCACGCGGTATTATCATCACGCAGTATATTCATCGCGCGGCATTATCATCACGCGGTAATTTCATCACGCGGTTTTTTCATCACGCGGTATTTTCATCACGCAGTATTTTCATCACGCGGCAGTATCATCAAGCGGTATTTTCACCGCGCAGTATTTTCATCACGCGGTATTTTCATCACGAGGTAATATCATATCGCGGTATTTTCATCACGCGGTGTTATCATCACGAGGTATTTTCATCACGCGGTATTTTCATCACGCGGTATTATCATCACGCAGTATATTCATCGCGCGGTATTATCATCACGCGGTATTTTCATCACGCGGTATTTTCATCACGCGGTATTTTCATCACGCAGTATTTTCATCACGCGGCATTATCATCACGCGGTATTTTCACCGCGCAGTATTTTCATCACGCGGTATTTTCATCACGCGGTATTATCATCACGCAGTATATTCATCGCGCGGTATTATCATCACGCGGTATTTACATCACGCGGTATTTTCATCACGCAGTATTTTCATCACGCGGTATTTTCACCGCGCAGTATTTTCATCACGCGGTATTTTCATCACGCGGTATTATCATCACGCAGTATATTCATCGCGCGGTATTATCATCACGCGGTATTTTCATCACGCGGCATTATCATCACGCGGTATTTTCATCACGCGGCATTATCATCACGCGGTATTTTCATCACGGGGCATTATCATCACGCAGTATATTCATCGCGCGGTATTATCATCACGCGGTATTTTCATCACGCAGTATTTTCATCACGCGGCATTATCATCACGCGGTATTTTCACCGCGCAGTATTTTCATCACGCGGTATTTTCATCACGCGGTATTATCATCACGCAGTATATTCATCGCGCGGTATTATCATCACGCGGTATTTACATCACGCGGTATTTTCATCACGCAGTATTTTCATCACGCGGTATTTTCACCGCGCAGTATTTTCATCACGCGGTATTTTCATCACGCGGTATTTTCATCACGCAGTATATTCATCGCGCGGTATTATCATCACGCGGTATTTTCATCACGCGGTATTATCATCACGCTGTATTTTCATCACGCGGCACTATCATCACGCGGTATTTTCATCACGCGGCATTATCATCACGCAGTATATTCATCGCGCGGTATTATCATCACGCGGTATTTTCATCACGCGGTATTTTCATCACGCGGTATTTTCATCACGCAGTATTTTCATCACGCGGCATTATCATCACGCGGTATTTTCATCACGCGGTATTTTCATCACGCGGTATTTTCATCACGCAGTATTTTCATCACGCGGCATTATCATCACGCGGTATTTTCACCGCGCAGTATTTTCATCACGAGGTAATATCATATCGCGGTATTTTCATCACGCGGTGTTATCATCTCGCGCAGTATTTTGGTTACGCGGTAAGGGGAACGAGTGGGACTTCAATCAATCATTCACTTTATAACGGAATTGAGGCTATTATATTGAATAATACTTTCTGTTACATTTAGCGCCAAGGTAAATTAATAAAAATACACTTGTATGCTGTACAAACGTACATCTAACTGCCCTCATACAAAAACACAATGTAAACTGAAGTATACATATCATAAGGCTAAATATAGTGAAATATGAATTAACGAATACTTATTGTTACAAAAATATGATATTCTGACAAATGTTTATGTTGACATCTGTTCAGAGGTCAGTAGGTTATCTTCCCGGTTAGTCACTTGTTATCAAATCCATATACATATTATATCTGTTCTTAACTTGCTATGAATATTATATTACTATTAGATATATCAATAATTATCTGCAGGACATGTCTGCTATTCTGTGTGATATAAAAATATTTTGATATAACGGATCTAGGCAATGATATTGCTTTTAAAATTCTGTTTTATTCCTTCCAATGAGTAAATGTACAGTCGACAAAAGAAGTAAAGTTGTATATAAATGTGTCTATATCCTTTGTCAACTGTATACGCAAAAGGAATAAAACATTACACATTGATTGTAGTACATCTAAATATTTGGAACTGACAAATTAGGTCACTTTCATGGTTGTTATACAAATGCCTGCTTTTAATTTTCGCATGAAGACATGCAGGACTACAGTAATGTTTAAACAAACTATAAAATTGTATAGTCTTATGGTATGTATCAATCACATGCACGTGGGTTGCGGACCAATTTGACAATTAGCTCCATTAATTCCCATTCGACAAAAATTTGCTTAATTTCGCATATTATGTTTGCATATATTTCACTGAGATCAATTGTGATGAAGCAAGGTTACAGACTAGCAATTTATGCAAACTTAAATGATATGGCTCGCTTTTTCTAGTATAACTGCAAAGTCACTGAACTTTTGATATTTTACGTGAAGCGATTGCTATCTGGTTCCATCAACACATTGGAGATATCGAAGTATTGCAATTTTTGGTGCTGCCCAACTGTTTTAATTTCAAACAATTTTTTTTTCATACATACTATGTCATTACAGGCAAACCTAATGCGACAGAGTAGCAACATACTTAAAAACATAACAACACTTTTTAGACTTGCAAAATAAATTTCAATTACCGCAAATATCAAATTACAAAAAGTCCTATTTTTAATAAAACAGAAGTCAGTATTTATTTCTTTTAAAAAAAAGGAACTCAATTCTAAGAAATCTTGTATACGAACCCAGTTGTGCTGTTATGTACTTCGAATTACTGAGCACTAACACCTGCTCTTTGAGTGCAAAGATAAACCTTTGTTTTGTATTGTGGTGCACTCGTGCGCACAATACTAATGACTTGAAATAAGTTTTATGTCCAAACTAAACCCATAAGTATGCTTCCGTGGTCAGCGTAACATAAATTTTGGTTAGGAGTAGAATTTTAAGCAGAATTAAAATTGGTCTGAGTATGAATATGGAATAATAAATGGAAATGTGCCATGTTTTCTTATTGTAGTACCTACAATAGTTTAATTGAAATTAATTTAGTGTTTTTTTGTTGAAGTGTCAGGAGGTGTTAGGTAGACTGCTTGAATATTACAATTTGATTGTGTGAAGAAATTTACCTTACATATTTAATACTTAGGTATAAATAAAATTACCCATAGATGTTTAGTACATGTGATAGTTATGGAAACACCGACATTATTCACAGATGTAAGATCCTAAACAAATAAATATATTTTTTTTCATCAAACGTAATGACATGGAATGGAATCGAATGTATTTTTCTTATGGTTGCTCGATGCTCGAGACATGTATGTGACATATTATTTCACTTTGTCTGCAAAACAGTAACCATTTACTAACATCCACACACTAAACGGTTCTGTGTGTACCGGTATGTGCGTCCTCAAAATCATTTATTAATTAATATCCTTTGTAGATTTTAAAATATCACAAACGAATCACTGGCAGTAGCAGTTGCAAACATATATCTACTCTAACTAAATACATAGGTTAATGGTTGAATTTATACTATGAGAGTTTAATGACGCCATTATGAAGAAAAATACTGAGATGGTGGGACCCACGGAATATAAAACCAAGAGGAAGAACTCAGTAGCTTGTTTGTTACTGCAGTAATGTACAAAGTATTCAACATAATAGGCATTCACTTTTAGGGTCGGTGCACATCTGACGGAACATACGTCGTGTATGCTCGGTCCCGTAACGCCAAAACATACAAATGTATGATAAATCATTCAATCGTACACACTTAACCGATAATGCGTTAGTGCGTGACGTTCGCTCTCGACTTACGCTCGACGCATGTTCCATCAAATGTGTACCGACCCTTAGCCTTGTTTATTTAAAAATGTATCACACATCACGTCACTGTATTGTAGGAAATGAACGGTTCATAGTTCAGGCACCAGCGCCTGCTGAAATTAGCATCCAGATTATGTTGTATTGTGTTATATTGCGATCCAAAATATTAAGGAGTGATCACAGAAGCAATACAGAGTTTCCATCCATACTAATATTATAAATGCGAAAGTAACTCTGTCTGCCTGCCTGTCCGTCTGTATGTTACGTTTTCACACCTAAACCACTGAACCTATTTTGATGAAATTTGGTATTGGGATAGGTAAGACCTTGAGAAAGAACACAGGCTATGTTTGGTCGTAATAACCGACATCCACGCGGGCGGAGCCGCGAGCAAAAGCTAGAACTAATATAAATTCCTCTTGATTTGATATACCATGATAGTAGCAAATATTTACACGGAATCTGTACTAAATTACTGGCACGAAACAAGGAAGGGAGATCATTATGCGAATACACATACGAAATAACAACATATAAATAGTAAAAAAATACTAACTTAATAGTACAAAAGGGATTCCATATTTCCGTAGTCAGGCCGTTCGTTTTGTGCTTTTTCGCTTAAGTCTAGAGAGGTACTGGTGTCGCCGGAGTCACGCGCGGAGGTCGCCGGGAGTCGTCACGTTGCAGTGTATATACAAAACGCTCTGTGGTTGAGTTTCAAAACGTTAGGACGGGCTCCTCGCGGTGGTCTAGGATATCTGGAATACAAATTATTAAAGTAAAGAAATATAATATATATATTACATTCACGCTTATAACTCCCCAAAGGCGTAGGTACAGGTCTATTTACACTACATATAAATGAGAAACAAAAAAATGTATTTCGTGTCCTACTATTAATATAAATGTGAAAATTTGTGATGATGGTTTGGTATATGTTTAGGAATACTATAGGCGTGGAATTAGTTGATAAACGTACAGCGCCATCTATCGGATTCTCACGTAGCTATGACGCATTGTACTAAAACGGTAGTACGAGTAGGGAAACACGATGGCGCTAGTTGTGGTGCTTGCTATGAAGTTTTTCATCCGAGCGCCAATCTTGGTGGCAGCTAATGCTTGCATTTTGGAGCTCAGGGTCCACTCTCCTACTTCTTGATACCTCGGTTCGGCTTTTAGGGGAGCGACTGCTTGCTGTATTGGTGGGGAGGGGGGTATTATAGGGGAGGGGGTTTGGGTACCTTTGGCGATGCTCCACCAGGGCAGCGTGACGTAGGTGAGGTAGGCGTTGAGCGGCGCGGACTGCTGCCGCTTGCCCTCCTTCCACAGCGCGAACGTCTGCGTGAAGGGGGGAGGGGGGTGTGGGTACCTTTGGCGATGCTCCACCAGGGCAGCGTGTCGTAGGTGAGGTAGGCGTTGAGCGGCGCGGACTGCTGCCGCTTGCCCTCCTTCCACAGCGCGAACGTCTGCGTGAAGGGGGGAGGGGGGTGTGGGTACCTTTGGCGATGCTCCACCAGGGCAGCGTGACGTAGGTGAGGTAGGCGTTGAGCGGCGCGGACTGCTGCCGCATGCCCTCCTTCCACAGCGCGAACGTCTGCGTGAAGGGGGGAGGGGGGTGTGGGTACCTTTGGCGATGCTCCACCAGGGCAGCGTGACGTAGGTGAGGTAGGCGTTGAGCGGCGCGGACTGCTGCCGCTTGCCCTCCTTCCACAGCGCGAACGTCTGCGTGAAGGGGGGAGGGGGGTGTGGGTACCTTTGGCGATGCTCCACCAGGGCAGCGTGACGTAGGTGAGGTAGGCGTTGAGCGGCGCGGACTGCTGCCGCTTGCCCTCCTTCCACAGCGCGAACGTCTGCGTGAAGGGGGGAGGGGGGTGTGGGTACCTTTGGCGATGCTCCACCAGGGCAGCGTGACGTAGGTGTTGAGCGGCGCGGACTGCTGCCGCTTGCCCTCCTTCCACAGCGCGAACGTCTGCGTGAAGGGGGGAGGGGGGTGTGGGTACCTTTGGCGATGCTCCACCAGGGCAGCGTGACGTAGGTGAGGTAGGCGTTGAGCGGCGCGGACTGCTGCCGCTTGCCCTCCTTCCACAGCGCGAACGTCTGCGTGAAGGGGGGAGGGGGGTGTGGGTACCTTTGGCGATGCTCCACCAGGGCAGCGTGACGTAGGTGAGGTAGGCGTTGAGCGGCGCGGACTGCTGCCGCTTGCCCTCCTTCCACAGCGCGAACGTCTGCGTGAAGGGGGGAGGGGGGTGTGGGTACCTTTGGCGATGCTCCACCAGGGCAGCGTGACGTAGGTGAGGTAGGCGTTGAGCGGCGCGGACTGCTGCCGCTTGCCCTCCTTCCACAGCGCGAACGTCTGCGTGAAGGGGGGAGGGGGGTGTGGGTACCTTTGGCGATGCTCCACCAGGGCAGCGTGACGTAGGTGAGGTAGGCGTTGAGCGGCGCGGACTGCTGCCGCTTGCCCTCCTTCCACAGCGCGAACGTCTGCGTGAAGGGGGGAGGGGGGTGTGGGTACCTTTGGCGATGCTCCACCAGGGCAGCGTGACGTAGGTGAGGTAGGCGTTGAGCGGCGCGGACTGCTGCCGCTTGCCCTCCTTCCACAGCGCGAACGTCTGCGTGAAGGGGGGAGGGGGGTGTGGGTACCTTTGGCGATGCTCCACCAGGGCAGCGTGACGTAGGTGAGGTAGGCGTTGAGCGGCGCGGACTGCTGCCGCTTGCCCTCCTTCCACAGCGCGAACGTCTGCGTGAAGGGGGGAGGGGGGTGTGGGTACCTTTGGCGATGCTCCACCAGGGCAGCGTGACGTAGGTGAGGTAGGCGTTGAGCGGCGCGGACTGCTGCCGCTTGCCCTCCTTCCACAGCGCGAACGTCTGCGTGAAGGGGGGAGGGGGGTGTGGGTACCTTTGGCGATGCTCCACCAGGGCAGCGTGACGTAGGTGAGGTAGGCGTTGAGCGGCGCGGACTGCTGCCGCTTGCCCTCCTTCCACAGCGCGAACGTCTGCGTGAAGGGGGGAGGGGGGTGTGGGTACCTTTGGCGAAGCTCCACCAGGGCAGCGTGACGTAGGTGAGGTAGGCGTTGAGCCGCGCGGACTGCTGCCGCTTGCCCTCCTTCCACAGCGCGAACGTCTGCGTGAAGGGGGGAGGGGGGTGTGGGTACCTTTGGCGATGCTCCACCAGGGCAGCGTGTCGTAGGTGAGGTAGGCGTTGAGCGGCGCGGACTGCTGCCGCTTGCCCTCCTTCCACAGCGCGAACGTCTGCGTGAAGGGGGGAGGGGGGTGTGGGTACCTTTGGCGATGCTCCACCAGGGCAGCGTGACGTAGGTGAGGTAGGCGTTGAGCGGCGCGGACTGCTGCCGCTTGCCCTCCTTCCACAGCGCGAACGTCTGCGTGAAGGGGGGAGGGGGGTGTGGGTACCTTTGGCGATGCTCCACCAGGGCAGCGTGACGTAGGTGAGGTAGGCGTTGAGCGGCGCGGACTGCTGCCGCTTGCCCTCCTTCCACAGCGCGAACGTCTGCGTGAAGGGGGGAGGGGGGTGTGGGTACCTTTGGCGATGCTCCACCAGGGCAGCGTGACGTAGGTGAGGTAGGCGTTGAGCGGCGCGGACTGCTGCCGCTTGCCCTCCTTCCACAGCGCGAACGTCTGCGTGAAGGGGGGAGGGGGGTGTGGGTACCTTTGGCGATGCTCCACCAGGGCAGCGTGACGTAGGTGAGGTAGGCGTTGAGCGGCGCGGACTGCTGCCGCTTGCCCTCCTTCCACAGCGCGAACGTCTGCGTGAAGGGGGGAGGGGGGTGTGGGTACCTTTGGCGAAGCTCCACCAGGGCAGCGTGACGTAGGTGAGGTAGGCGTTGAGCCGCGCGGACTGCTGCCGCTTGCCCTCCTTCCACAGCGCGAACGTCTGCGTGAAGGGGGGAGGGGGGTGTGGGTACCTTTGGCGATGCTCCACCAGGGCAGCGTGTCGTAGGTGAGGTAGGCGTTGAGCGGCGCGGACTGCTGCCGCTTGCCCTCCTTCCACAGCGCGAACGTCTGCGTGAAGGGGGGAGGGGGGTGTGGGTACCTTTGGCGATGCTCCACCAGGGCAGCGTGACGTAGGTGAGGTAGGCGTTGAGCGGCGCGGACTGCTGCCGCTTGCCCTCCTTCCACAGCGCGAACGTCTGCGTGAAGGGGGGAGGGGGGTGTGGGTACCTTTGGCGATGCTCCACCAGGGCAGCGTGACGTAGGTGAGGTAGGCGTTGAGCGGCGCGGACTGCTGCCGCTTGCCCTCCTTCCACAGCGCGAACGTCTGCGTGAAGGGGGGAGGGGGGTGTGGGTACCTTTGGCGATGCTCCACCAGGGCAGCGTGACGTAGGTGAGGTAGGCGTTGAGCGGCGCGGACTGCTGCCGCTTGCCCTCCTTCCACAGCGCGAACGTCTGCGTGAAGGGGGGAGGGGGGTGTGGGTACCTTTGGCGATGCTCCACCAGGGCAGCGTGACGTAGGTGAGGTAGGCGTTGAGCGGCGCGGACTGCTGCCGCTTGCCCTCCTTCCACAGCGCGAACGTCTGCGTGAAGGGGGGAGGGGGGTGTGGGTACCTTTGGCGATGCTCCACCAGGGCAGCGTGACGTAGGTGAGGTAGGCGTTGAGCGGCGCGGACTGCTGCCGCTTGCCCTCCTTCCACAGCGCGAACGTCTGCGTGAAGGGGGGAGGGGGGTGTGGGTACCTTTGGCGATGCTCCACCAGGGCAGCGTGACGTAGGTGAGGTAGGCGTTGAGCGGCGCGGACTGCTGCCGCTTGCCCTCCTTCCACAGCGCGAACGTCTGCGTGAAGGGGGGAGGGGGGTGTGGGTACCTTTGGCGATGCTCCACCAGGGCAGCGTGACGTAGGTGAGGTAGGCGTTGAGCGGCGCGGACTGCTGCCGCTTGCCCTCCTTCCACAGCGCGAACGTCTGCGTGAAGGGGGGAGGGGGGTGTGGGTACCTTTGGCGATGCTCCACCAGGGCAGCGTGACGTAGGTGAGGTAGGCGTTGAGCGGCGCGGACTGCTGCCGCTTGCCCTCCTTCCACAGCGCGAACGTCTGCGTGAAGGGGGGAGGGGGGTGTGGGTACCTTTGGCGATGCTCCACCAGGGCAGCGTGACGTAGGTGAGGTAGGCGTTGAGCGGCGCGGACTGCTGCCGCTTGCCCTCCTTCCACAGCGCGAACGTCTGCGTGAAGGGGGGAGGGGGGTGTGGGTACCTTTGGCGATGCTCCACCAGGGCAGCGTGACGTAGGTGAGGTAGGCGTTGAGCGGCGCGGACTGCTGCCGCTTGCCCTCCTTCCACAGCGCGAACGTCTGCGTGAAGCCGCGCATCGCCCACAGCGGGTTGTACGCGCCGTCGTCCAGCTCTGCGCACAAAGGAGACATACTCACACACATATTAAGGTCCACTTCATACACTCAACACACAATAGTTCACAGAAGCTCGTCCTGAGAAGGCTCCGGTGAGAAAAACAGCAGGTTTTGAAATAAACGGACTTTAATTTGCTAAAATTCAGTCTGACCCCAAAGTTTCGATTACTGTTACAACCATGGTCACGAGGCTAAATGTGAAAAATGTTAATGCAAGAATAAGGTCAAGTAACTAGCGATGGAAAACATTAAAATTAGTTTTATGTGTTATAAGGATACAAGTAAAATGGCGACCATATCATGCCCTTTCAGTTTTCAAGATATGAGTACCTACTTCCTTATAAATAAATAATTAACATACATTGCAAAGTCTCTTTTTTACTATCTGTACGCACGATAATGTTACTGTCAGAGTCAGTAAAAAATACATATCAAATTTAGTGTATAGGTCGTCGGCCTTTATCCTATATTTACACGTCAGGTTACCTTGAACTGCCCTCAGTCAATACGCGAATGGTGTAGGTTCAGTTAACCGTATGGTACATGCATACTACATGCACGATGTCTAGGATATAGACAGTGCATCTGATTCTGGTCTTTTTTTTGTCAAAATAATTCATACGTATGAAATATATGTATAATGCGTATACAAACTATTTATTATTTGACCGCTGAAACAAGAGCTATCATATCGATATGAGGATCTGTCACCGGTACTAGGAGTGTTCAGATCCAGCGGTGATACATACATGCACAGATTCAGTTTGGGGATGAGCGGCTCTTTATGGACACACGACAAAGGAAATGGTATATACCTTTTCATATAAAGTTGTGTGTAAAGGTGTATACTTATGTCCTGTGCCGTCTGTACATTGATTTGATAAGGGTTACATATTTGGAAATTTATGCTATGTTGGATGTGTTGTTTAATATGTTTGAAGGCATGCGTTTATTGACAGTTCGAACTTGTAACAAGGCAACGGTTTTGAGTATCGTGAATGAAGCATCTTCAACTTTGCCTCAGAAAGCAAGTTACAGTAATTTCTTTATGTTTATTGTATCGTAAGTGAGCGTGTAGGTATGTGTGTGTGTGTGTGTGTGTGTGTGTGTGTGTGTGTGTGTGTGTGTGTGTGTGTGTGTGTGTGCGGGCGTACGGACATGTGTGTGTGTGTGTGCGGGCGTACGCACATGTGTGTGTGTGTATGTGCGGGCGTGCGCACATGTGTGTGTGTGTGTGTATGTGCGGGTATGCGCACGTGTGTGTGTGTATGTGTGTATGTGTATGTGTGTGTGTACGTGGGTGAGTGCATGTGTGTGTGGTGAGTTCATGTGTGACAGGGTGTGGGTGGGTTTGTGAGTGCGTGTGAGTGGGTGTGTGTATGAGTGCAGGTGACTGAGAATATGTGCATGGGTATGTATGTGTACGTTGAATAGGTTTGAGAGTGTGTTCAAGTGTGCTTGTGAGCGTGTAGTGGCGCGTGGCTCGTGGCGTGGCGTGTACCGGCGCGGCGTGCGTGGCGCGGGGCGCGCGGCGCGTCGCACCAGTAGTAGATGTCGGTGCCGTCGGGCGTGGTGCGGCGCGGCGGCAGCGCCACGTCGCTGTACAGCGCCGCCGCCACGCCGCGCAGCTTGCGGGGCAGCGTGCAGTACGCGCGCGCTCCTCGGTTCGGCCCTCCACCGCTCTCTGCTTCCGCCTCCGCGGGCAACTCCTCCTCGCCGCACACGACCCTCGCGCTCGCGCCGCTCGCAGCCGTACATCGAGGAGAGGGGGACTCCAGGGCGGCCGCGTCGGCGGCCAGCTCGCAATCGGCCGGGGAGGTAGGCGAGGTGGGCGCGGGGCGAGGCGAGCAGTGCGTGGGCGCGCGGCGGAGCGGCGGCGGGCCGGGCGCGGCGCGGACGCTGCGGCGGCGCGGCGTGACGGTGTCGAGGCAGGCGGGCGACGACACGTCGTCGGCGGCGCGGCGGTACACGTCCCGCATGTGCGGCGCGGGAGCGGCGCGGCGCGGCGCGGAGGAAGCCTGTGTGCGCCGCTCTACGAACAATACACGCGCCGTTAGCGACACGACGCCGACCGCCCGACTGCACGCTAAGCGTTGCCTGATATTGCCTTTTTGTACTCCATTTCGCGTTCCCAAATTTGTAGTGTGTTTTGATCTTTCGATTATGCCGAATATATTGGACGCGCGTTTAAAAATTTAATATATCATGAAAGCGTTAACCGGATTTTCTTCCAATCTCTGTTGATCCCAGCAAATAATTTCATCACGGTTTTGTACGTTTATTCCTCGTATCTGGCAACACTAGTCGGGCGATCGATCGAACTATTTACATCTGTCTACTGGCGACGATCTCATATCAAGTGTGCGGGCGTGCGACACCTGGCTTCCTCCGAGCGTCTACTCTAGCTACGCGCGTTCCACTCTGACTACGACTGCATGCGAGCGAGCAACATTCTCAGTATTAGGACAAGAATAGAAACGAACGGCGCCAACCAAGCCTTGAAAAACTGCTTCCATTATCCACTACCTACATCATCTATTTTTAGAAATTACCTACGAAGTTACTGAAAGAAATAGTTATATTGCATGAAAAGCATCAAAAAGCAAGATTACAAAACTCTAAGCTTATTTGCAAAACAAACAAACAAAAACTACTTACCAGTTTAATGAATATGATAGATAAGTAAATAATTGATACACAACGCACAACAATCAAAAAATTTAAGATCACGTGTCCACTGGCAATTTGATCAATCAGTGAAATGATAAAACTCAATCATTTGTAATGATGAACAACTCAAATCACTTCGGTCTCGAACCTCCCAAGTCGTTGACCGAAGACCTTCAACATCAGCACAACAGGAGCTGCTCCATTAAAGGCCTTCGTCGACATTCACAGAATTCCAATAAGCAGTTTAAGCATACAAGTATGTATTTAGAGTGAATATTTATGTTATGTGACAGCTACATCGATCCTTAAACGGCCAGTGGACACGGCAGGCAGCGAGCACTCGCATATATTATGTGATCATTGGAACACCATTTAAAAGTCAATCAATGAGATGGGCCGTGAGTTTTTTCCAGACATGTTTTTCTAGCCAGCGTTTCCGGCTGAAGTAAATATAAAAGCATTGATAATGACGTATAAAATGGGTATGAGAAGATAGGCGGTAGAGATAAGCATTTACAAAAATAACGAAGTAGTAAAATAAGTAAGTATAACATTGAGTGATATATTTATATAACACCTCAAGTTCCAAATGATGATATATGCGAGTCCTACTGTAAGAGGGTATGTGCACGGGTACTGACCATCTCGCAGATCCCCCGCCTCCACCTCGGCGATGCCGTTGACGAGCGAGTCCAGCCCCTCGTTTTCGGAACGTGATTTGTCGCGCGAGTCGCGCGTGCGCCAGGCACCGCGCGCAAAATTGTTGATGTTCGCCGAAGGATCACTGAGGCGACGCTGGAATATTTACAAGAAAGCTCTTAATGCATTTTATACCATACCTTAAAGGTATTAAAAAGTCTGCGATGAATTTGAACAAGAGAGTGTAAAAATATTTCATCAAGACCCTCCCTACCTGGTGCCTATACATGAACATCTCCTCGGGGTCTTCGTCCCAATCGCTGTCCCACATCTCAGTGGCAGACATACCAGGTTCTGAGGTGGGGGTGTCGAGGCCAGCTGCTCGAGGTCTCGAGACCGCCATCTCAGCGTGGCCCTTGCCGCTCGGGCCCTTCATGCGCACAAACTCGCAGCGCGCGGCCGTCTTACCTCCGAGAAGACCAAACGACATGCGTTGTGCCACCTTCGTGGAGAGAGATGTTTGCTGAAAATGGAAATAAAGACCCTCTAAATTTCGGAATAACATTCATAAATTAGCGGCATATTGACACTGTTGCTCCAAATGCCAAAATGTGCCAACTAATGCGTTGTGGTTGGAACGATTCCGTTTAAAGTTCCCGTGACGTCATTTGTGTTTACCCAACACATAATACACTCTCGATTTTCATACTATTTTATACACACGCCTGTTGCCCGTTTTAAATCTGTGGTTTGGAAATACCTGCGACCAGAATGGTTCGAATAAGTCCTATTTTGAAAGGTCTGTATGGTAATCCTTTGTAAGCACGTTTTTAACTTTCAATCAGTGAAACGTAAACCATGAATGGGCTGCTCTCGACATTGAATTGGCCTAAAAAGGGCGCGTGTTATCGACACGAGAGCATTGACTGTGCGTTTAGAAGTCAAATCCCGTTGTGTAGTCGAGTCGATAGTGAGTACTGAGCAGGGCCTGCCTCAACTGCACGGTAATTATGTTAACAAATTGTGGGCACGCAACGCTTGACACGCCAAGCGCTGAACTGCAAACAGGCGATGCGACAACGCGATAGCAGATACAGTTGGCGACCTACGAGTAATACTAATACATATCAGTGACGCCACAGGCTCTGTCGCTTGATGCAGAAACTGCGCCGTCTGCACGAATTACGGAAATCGTTTCCCAGGTTGAGTAAGTAAAAAAGGGACGGCAATAGCCGAATATATCATCATTAACAAATCTTTACAAAATTTTATGACATCACATCTTAGGTATAATAGTTATAACAAAAAAGTAGGATGGTAAGGATTTATCACGACCATAACTCTAAAGTCGGTTAAAACCTAGGTGCGTTTCAAAAAGTTATTAAGTACCTACACGTGTTACATAAATAGTATATTTAGCCAAAAAACGCCTATACTATGATAAAACCTGTTTTATACAGATTTTGTGTGGCAGTGGGCGGAAGCCACACAACAGGCACACAATGGATGATGAAACGGAACGAAATCGCATGACCTTGCGGCGCTTCCTCTTGTCTAGGTCACAGTACTTAGGCCGGGTATGACAAAATTCATTTGGGCTTATGGGGAAAGGGTGTCACATGTGGTCGGAGCTGACGTTCGCAGTTCATAAAACTTTGCAAATTGTTCTCTGAACTTATTATTTCCTACTCTGTCTTTTATTGAATTTATTTGATCGTTTAGTTACAAATAAAATTATTGATATTTCGATTTTAACATATTAAATATTGATCTTTTTATAAGTTTATTTTGAGCTAGAATAGACTAAATGCGGAAAGCACGGGCACACGGAGAGGTCTATCTGCAACAGGCTAATTAAATTAAAATACGTGACGCAATATGAACAGGGATTCGCAGAAAACATGACATAGCGTGACGAACTCTAAAAAGGTCGAAATTTACGTGACGTAGGTATATCATGAACGGCGCCTTATTAGTCATTCATGAAATAAATAATATAGAATAACAAAAGCAACCCCGTGCGCGGACTTTGACCTTAGCGCTGGTACGAGTAAAAGCGAACAAATTTATGATTCATGGTTCTCGGTGGGTACTCGCAAATTTATCAAAAACATCCGGTCGTCGACCTCCAGCAGTTGCCAACTTGTTATTATTCTACAGCGATAATAAAGCTTTACACATTACTATTTAGAGATCACTTTAGCTGTAAAATTAATATACTTGCTCTGTATGTAAAATAATAAACAAAGTATGATATCTATATTATGTCGTCTGAAAATTAAATAAAAAACACTTAAATTAAGAATCTTCATCTTTTGGTATTCATTTAAAAGAAAAGCCACATCACTATGCTTATTTATCGGATAACATTTTTTTATGCCGTTTATGATATTTTTAAAAGCGCTGTCACTGTCATTCGGCTGCGTTTGACACTGTCAATGTCAAGATAATTTTGACGTCAGCGTGTAAATATTGAAGGAACTAATTTTGTTGTTGTTCCGATAGTCTGCGGCAGACAGACAATTTACAATGCAAATGATATTGGTCTGAAATAAATACCAGTTTAATTTTCAGTACCTATTTGTTAATTTCTGTAATTACCATTCACAGTGTACTACTTCGGCATAACCGTAGACCATAGCATGAAGTCATCTTGTCATATCACAAAATCTCCACAAAACTTACGGTTTTGTCGTTAAACAAAAAGAAATACTGATTTGACTTGGCATTCAAGAACCGTATTGTGTGTCGTAGAATGCGAAATTTTAGACGTTATTATGACGAAGGCGATGCTCTAAATAAAGGCTATATAATATTCATACAGAATATGAGCGAGCCCTAACATGGACAGGCTCTAGTTACAGCGAAGTAGGGCAGACAAAGGGAGGGGGGCGTATCGGTCGCGACACCACGACGCCGCCGATATTGTTCGAATCAATTGAGAACAGATTAATGTAGTACTAAAACCGAATAAGTGTTCGGTAATGTTTCTATGGGCACTCAATGATTGATTAAGCTATATTTTGTTTATATGTTCACGACTGTGTTTCTTCGATGGATAGGCAGAGATATTATAACAACCACATTTTGGTCTTTTCTCGGTAAGTATCTAAGTACACAGAGGGTGAAGCTCATTGGCACAGTGAACTGTGAACTTTTTCGTATCGATCAGGGAATACCACCCACCCACATAATATCTGCATACGTCAGTATGCCCCGTTTCGTATGGTTTGTCGGTGCTGCCAAAAACCTATCTCTCTGCTTTTTCTTTTCCCTATTATGGTATATTTTCAACCAAATAATTGCCCTTGAACATACAGTTCGATTTTATTGTTAGATTAGTAAATGTTTATAGGTACCAGACACTACAAACATCTTTACATAATGACACTTAGACTTCTTCATCCAAGCGCCAATCCCGGTAGCATCCTAAGTTTGCATTTAGGAACCCGGCGTCCACTCTCCGACTCCTCGTTTCCATGATTTGGTTTATTGAACCTTCTATCTATGTGAGCGACTGTCCTAACTCCGTCCCTCATCCGTCTATCAAAGGTTGAAGATTTTGATGGAGGCCCATATAGGCCTTTTAGTTCATAGACATTTGTAACTATAGCAGTAAAAAATAGACCGAATTCTTAAGTAAAAAAAACTGACCTCACCTATTTTAGGATGCCATTAATGTGTTGTAAAGCGTTTGTGTCTACAGAGGGGTGTCAGAACGTGGCCTGATGTGGTCCGTGACATGGTGAGTGTATGATGTGTGCGGTGATGTCAGAGGCTGCGAGTTACTGCGCCCCCCTGATATACGCGCTTGGCGCGATTCTAACACCCCGTATAGCTAGGGCTGCGGGTATTAAGTTTTAGGCAAAGGGAACGTAATAAATACTTTAATGAAAATCAAAGTTTTCTTTTTAATTCATGTGGAACTTTGATAATGATAATATGGTGGTCTTTGAACGCTGCGTAACAATTGAAACATCAAATTTTTATTTTTATTGATATTTAAACTGAATGATTTAAGACCATATTAAACTCTAATAGGTTTATAAATCAACAGTACCGCAGTGTCGCAAAACCAGAAATAAAGATAGCAACACGGTCCACCTGATAGCAAGCGGTCACCATCTCCAATGAACGTAGGAGGTAGACTGCAATGCACATAAGTTATTTTAAGACCACATGGTTGCCGATAATTTATAATAGAAGGTACACCCTCTCTCTTCGCCTAGATAACATAAGTAGTTCTATTCTAGAAGTACTACAGACAGTAAACATATACAGCCAACGAAGAAATAGCTTACTGCAAAGGTTAGCTTTCTACTACATGGAAACGAAAAGCCTATTCGGAATGGAGTACTCAAACAGGTAGTTCGAATGAACTTGTACTGAATGAATCTGTTGGACGGTTAACTTCAAAATTGTTAAGGCAGTCCGCATGGCAAGGCAGATGTAGTAACGTTCTAAAACTCTAAAAATTGAGGGTGAGGTAACCCTAGCGCGGGGGCGAGACGCGACAATAATTCGCAGTTTACCGGCTCCGTGACCGGAGTGCGGAGGCACCTCGCGTGGGCGGCTCTGACGTCACCGAACCTCTGCTTACGCCGCACATGACCCACTTACTACAACAGGAGCAATTGATCTGACTGTCACTGGTGCTCGTTTATTCAACACCTGCTGAAGACTACTGATTTTCAGATAAAATATAGACTAGATACTAAGGCTCGTATTCCACAAAACTCGGGCTCGAATCTCATGGACAAATTTGTTAGATTGTCAATGACAATCTGCTTTTTAACCCCCGACGCAAAAACGACGGGGTGTTATAAGTTTGACGTGTCTGTATGTGTCTGTCTGTGGCATCGTAGCACCCAAACGGATGAACCGATTTGGATTTAGTTTTTTTTTGTTTGAAAGGTATATTAGTCGGGAGTGTTCTTAGCTATGTTTGAATAAAATCGGTCCAAGATGGCCGCCGCCACTACATGTTGGAATACAAATTTCTTTATAATTCCCTCAATATGGGTATCAAATGAAAGAGCTTGACTAGTAGATCAATTTAAAAAGTATAAAATAAAAAATTAAATTAAAAAGTTGTAAATAAATGAATAAATTTTAATTCAACGGTTGCCATGTCAGGAGACCGTAACTGGTTAAGTACTCCTTTATATCGTAAGGTCCCCCGACATGGCAACCGTTGAATTAAAATTTATTCATTTATTTTCAACTTTTTGGTGTTTTTTGTGACGGGGGTTTTTTAAATTTTTAATTTTTCACAATAATTTATCCTCAGTACAAGTTACAAATCGAGATTAAGGAGTAATTATCGTTTTAGAATACGGGTCTAAATACCCGAGGAGGGGTAGGTAGGGGTGTCCGTACTGTCCGTGACCTTAGTGCGGTGGCAATTCAACGTGGGTGGTTCTGACGTCACCGCTTTGCCTCTACAGTACGTGTGCCAATTCAAGTACTACCACGCGTTCAATTAATCTGGCTTTAAGTGAGACTCGTTTATCAAATACGGTCAAACAGCTGTCAGTGTGATGATTCTTTTTTGCAATAAAGCTAATTGTATAATTAGTAATTATATAATCTGCGGTAGCCTAGTGGTATGGGTAATGGACTGCTGAGACGAGGTCTCGGGTTCGATCCCAGGTTTACCATGGCACACACCAATGACTTATCGATGCTTTTCGAAGTTATGTGTGTATTTATCGCAGGTTTATAAGTGCCGGGTTAATGGCAATAGGCTCGCCACCTATTACATTGGGACCTAAACATAAACTGGCGAAATGTGGGTGCTAGCACCTCTGCCTACCCCTTCGGGGAATACAGGCGTGAGTTTATGAGTAATGTAATATAATTACTCAAGCCTGTTCATCCATGAATGGGTAGGCGGAGACTTATTAGAAGGGGAGGGAAGCTTATTTTTCATGGCTATATTTTACTGCCTGGTGGAAATGAAAATAAATGTACGCAAACGAAAGGTGTAATAGACATTTACTTAGCTACCATGAATTTGGATGACCACCCAAAAAAATTTCTTTACTGTTTTTTAATACCTAGGTACAACAGGTCAGATGACAGGTCTAGATGGCGCTAAGTACACTGTCATACGTCCTACAATTTGACATTATACGTGTTCACTATCCGGACTTGTAAATTAACCAACTTTACGCTAAGGAAATAAACAATGTTTGAACATTTTTTTTGCGAACTAGTTTGGTTACAAAGCGACGCAATTAGGCATCTACTTCAAGGCAATGTTTTATTTAATACAGATGAGCAAACTAAAGACAAGAAAAAGAAAAGACGCCTGTGTTAGAATTGTTTTTTTTATAAAGGCCACGTCAATTTGACTTCACCTTCCGTATACGGTGCGGAGTATACCTGCTAGAAGCAAGCGTTTCAGTGACTCATTCCTATGTCGTACCACTAAGACCTGGAACTCACTGCCAGCTCACGTGTTTCCTTCTTCCTACAGTCCCGGGTCCTTTAGGCGGGGTGTTAAAAGGCATCTGATGAGGCCTTCAAGCTGAATGCGACCATTATTAACATGGTACATGTTTGCGATGGTGACCCTCTTTCCGAGACTTTGCCTTCAGCTTACCATCGGGCGAGGCGAAGTCTAATTGACGAGTGTTTTATAAAAAAAAATACCGAAGAAATCGCGATGATGGTTTTATTTCAATCAATGACACGGTTAGCACGTGTGTGTCACTTGTGTCAAGGAATTGCTGTTAGTACGGTTATGGAGCTGTCTTCCTGTACTTAATGTCCTTCTAACGGTCAGCTGCGGCCGTCCGCCACGCGAATGCTAATTCAAATGATCCTAGCAAATACCTAAGTAGGAAGTACGGATGTCACCTATTGAGGAATCTGTGATTAACGTCTCAAAACTGCACAGCTTCATCATCACAGCGTTAGTCCCACCTGCATACAAAGCTTGTACCTACTACGGATTCCGAGGTTCGCTTCCTAACCTTTATCTGAATTTAGCTGTTGAGCGCTTGCTTTCTGACCTCAAGTGGATACCATAGTTACCATACAACAGAGATTGTAAAATAAATCTAATCTTCACAAAATCCACTAGATGGCGTTGGTATATGTACCAGTTAGATTACTGCTGTTGATAATATTTTATCGTTCAACCGTAAGTACTATGTAGTGTTCTTATCATATGATCTAAAATCGAATATAAAACTCTGCACAAAACAATTTGAATATGTATTTGTAAACACTGGGGAGATACTTCGAGTCTTTGACATCTTGGTGACCTTATTGTAAGCTAGCACTTATAATCCGCGTGGGTAAACGGGCGAGGAGAAGGCACTACCAAATACACGAATCACAATATTTCCAATGACATCAATCGTTGATTATCAAAGTATATTCAAACGGGATTAATAGCGTTCTACATGACACGCTAATGCTTGGTTGAGGAGCGAAGCGATTCCCCAGATATTCCGATAACGCCTGTGCGTTTCGCGCGCCGCACAATACTGCCCGCCATTATTTTTAACTTAAAAAGTGACAGTTCCAAATTCGAATGTCGCCGCTCAACCATAGAGCACCAGTGTCATGTATTACGCCAGAGTAAATCTTATTCACTCTTATCTCACACAATTTATTAAAGCGCCGTCACGGCCAGACTGACATGTCGCTCGTCCTCGTGCGACTAATGCCAGAGATCCACCTGTAAGCACATGCACAAAGCTCTAGTTGTTCTTGTACAAACGCGCTCGTCCATCACTGACTCTGCGACAAACCGGACAAGATTCAAATCTCAGCGACTAAACACACTACAAAAGCTACCAATCTTTGGGGCCCTACGGCTATTCACAGGCAAGTCACTGATGATGAACTTGTCAAACCTGGCTACCACTCATTGGCACTCTAACAATCACATAACAATCAGATAGTGCGAGCACTCATTGGTGACCTTACGACCACCTGCACTACACTCCATGGCTTGCCACATTACATTACCTGAACATCAACCCTCGTGGTGTCAGTCAGACCGAACATGAACGTGAGATTGAACCTACCTTTTTACAATATGCATCAGGTGTTTTTTTCTCTTTTTTTTTTTTTGTTCCTTTTTTTTTTCTTTTGTTTCTTTTTTTTTTCTTTCTGACTATGAACCGCCGTCTTGGCCAGCTCATGGTTGATTTAAACTGCTACTGTGCTACGACTTCTATCGAAATGGTATTGGAGCACTGGAGATTCGAAGCTAAGGGGCGAAATGACCTGGAGACTTGTAAGGGTACAGACTGATACCAGGCTGTAAACTGTTCTAGATTGTGGGCATAGCACTTACTAGTTACGAAGTTAGCACAATACACTGAAGATGCAATTGCGCCGCGCTGCGTCAGGTGCTACCCACAGACGCACTTACCCGCTAGTGTTCCCGTTTCAACCCTCTCATGATTACATGGACAAAAATCGAAGCTGTGCGTCCCTTCGACCAAGCAAGGATCGGACGGCACTTTTCTCACAAATCATCACATAGATTTACTCTAGTATGTCCCTACGACCAACCGCTCGGGTCTGGCCCGGACGATACTGTTATCTGGGTACAATCAACAAACATCGCATACAGATTTACACTAGTATGTCCCTTCGACCAACCACTCGGGTCTGGACCGGACGATACTGTTATCTGGGTACAATCAACAAACATCGCATACAGATTTACACTAGTATGTCCCTTCGACCAACCACTCGGGTCTGGACCGGACGATACTGTTATCTGGGTACAATCAACAAACATCGCATACAGATTTACACTAGTATGTCCCTTCGGCAAACCACTCGGGCCTGGACTGGACGATACTGTTATCTGGGTACGATCAACAAACATCGCATACAGATTTACACTAGTATGTCCCTTCGGCAAACCACTGAAGAAATAGGATAAGATTCAAATACGAATTTGTACTGGCGAGTTAAAGCATTACAGTACCTTTCCCTGGAGGGTGGAATACGATTATACGCTTCCAAGAAATTCTTTGGTTATACCACTTATCATTAAGAATAAACGAACCCACTGTCTACGATAAAAAAAGGAACGAGCTCACCGGGTTTCGCAGTCGGGATGCAGCCAAGAATCAGGACCGTCACAGTTTCACATTATTTCACGTAAATCCGACTAGCAAGTCTTTTGGTTGCCACTACTATTCTCCTATTCTCCTCAGCTTGTTGCCCTGAGATACCACTTCTGATGTAAACACTGGGGAGATACTTCGAGTCTTTGACATCTTGGTGACCTTATTGTAAGCTAGCACTTATAATCCGCGTGGGTAAACGGGCGAGGAGAAGGCACTACCAAATACACGAATCACAATATTTCCAATGACATCAATCGTTGATTATCAAAGTATATTCAAACGGGATTAATAGCGTTCTACATGACACGCTAATGCTTGGTTGAGGAGCGAAGCGATTCCCCAGATATTCCGATAACGCCTGTGCGTTTCGCGCGCCGCACAATACTGCCCGCCATTATTTTTAACTTAAAAAGTGACAGTTCCAAATTCGAATGTCGCCGCTCAACCATAGAGCACCAGTGTCATGTATTACGCCAGAGTAAATCTTATTCACTCTTATCTCACACAATTTATTAAAGCGCCGTCATATTTTATACTTTCAATTTAACAAACAATAACATGCCTCACTTGATTGTAAGCGGTTCTCGTGGCCTAGGGAAACTTGAATCACCAAATGTGTTGTTACTTTCTTGCTTGGGAAAGCGAGGTGGGAAAAGAAAAGAATGGGAAGAAGGGAAATTGTAGCGGAGTAAGGACGAGCCAACGTGTTTTGTACCTACATTGCAAGCGTAAAACATCCTGAACAATTTTATGCATTGTATTAGTTGAATAATTGATGGTTAAACGAACTTACCTGTAAGTGAAGTTCGACCATAATTATACGAGACGTTACATCCGAAGAGATTTAATATTCACTATGTAGTTTCACTTCTCAATGTACTAGGCGTCGCACATAATTTTTAGAGCTGTGGAAATAAAAATCAAATTATAAGATTCAAATTGATTCTACATCCGCCGACTGCAGCGCCATCTCCGTGTAACTTCATTCATTTTTAGAGACACTATTCTCGTTTGATGAATTGTTTGATGGGCTTTAGTTTATGGGCTCGGGAGGGACTTTAAATCTCTTCGGATGTAACGTCTCGTATAATTATGGTCGAACTTCACTTACAGGTAAGTTCGTTTAACCATCAATTATACTTATGACGTTACTTCCTCAAGATTTAATATTCACTATGTAGATGTTTAGCGCTTTCATTCAAACGAGATTGGTGAGGCTTTTAACGAAGAGAACACAATAGTACGAAATCATGATATTTATTGTGTACGTACTTAAACAACAATTGCATCCTCTGCATAATGTAGCCATTATCTAATATTAGGTAGGTATTATAATGATTATTTTTAACCTTTAATTATCAAATTTACAAATTGCCTCTGCAAATGCATTGTCCTCTTCCACTGTAATCGGACGATTATAAAATTTAGCGAAGGTTAAAGAGTTCCCTGACCAACCTGTGGTTCATTTGATTATGTCTTCTGAAATCCTCTTACGACAGGCCACGCAGGTAGACGCGTGGCGGGTGCTATGAGCCGTAAAACCCCTGTATCAATACCACTTTTAGTCAACACGTTTTTAATCCATCTACTTACTGTTGCAGCACTAGCGTTATGGATTGGTTTCTTGGCAGTAAGAGTGAGTCTATCAGTAAGTGGTAAACTCCTATAGCTCTTTGTGGCCTGAATATACACAGACAATTTTTTGGCTGGACAGATTTGTTCCCTATTACCGAAAAATTGTATAATTAAATGAGGTGCCGATCTGTTTGGATCCGATGTTTTGATAAGATCATTAAATGTATAAAATCAAAATCAAAATCAAATTTAACACTGGATAAACGCATAAGCGATAGCGTCTGCACACGTTGCCGCGTTGTGCAGTTGACAACGCTTTTTTTTTTTTTTTTTTTTGGAGAGAGAGGCCAATGTTTGGTTCTCATTTGGGTAATAATTTGTAAGGTGATCTCATACAAGATTAGGATCCCATGTAGATTTATATCTAGAGAAGGATGGTTTGGTCCTATAGACTCCTTTCATAAGCCGTATAATTCAGTCGTCTTGACTTACACATTTACCCAATATTTAATGCAAGTGCGGAACGACAGGTGTTGAGGGTTGAATAATTTGCGTCTGAATAATATTCATTAACCAAAAACTCAAGAATATTCGGAATATTGTCATCAAAAATATTTATCTTTTTTGTGGTAAAAAAACCACAATTTTTTTGAAACTTCATTGTATTGTTTAAGAGAGCTGTTTGCTGTCGAAGAAATTAATTATTTTAATATCATTATCTGGTAACGATTGTTTTACATAAGCTTACTTGATAATAGTGATGACACCAGGGTAAGTCCTTTCCAGAGTGTATGTGAAGTTCTGAAAGGTGATAAATGCAATGAGGGACTTGGTTCCAGTTATATAACCTGTTTTTGAGAAAGAGATAAAAACAGTGGGTACCATGGCTGACTAGGCCAAAAAAGGTACGACTACAATCCCAGTGGCTTCATCTCTAATTATTGACCTTAAACATTCAAGAATCAGTGAGAACGGGGGAAAAGCGTAAAATAGGGAGCTCAGTCTATTGTAAGCACGTCAATGTTATACGCTGTTGGATCTCGTTTCCATGGAATGTATTTTTTATATTTTACGATCAATCTTGTGGCAAACAGATCTATTTGAGGGTTATCAAAATGATTCGTGATTTTATCAAAAGCAGACAAATTTAAGTCCCATTCAATATAATTTAAACGTCTAGTCTACCCTCTGTATTCTCTTAAGACTTGATGTAAGAAGCAAAAACAAAGAGTTTCCTTTGCTCACACCATTGCCAGATTTCTCTAGCTATGTTATTAAAATGTGTAAATTGGATTCCTCCGTACTTATTTACCTAAGCTACAGAAGTAGTATTATCTTTTCTAAGTAAAATCACCTTATTAAAAAGGTCTTTAGCGAAGCACTGTAAGCCAATAAAAGCTGCCTTCAATTCTAATACATTTATCTGGTACTTTGATTCTGTATCACTCCAAAAACCATGAGCACGTACTCCGTTACAATATATACCCCAACCTGTAAGGGATGCATCTGAGAATATTTTTCCAGATCGTACCTACCACTACGTATTGGATTTTTTGATGTTAAGATATTATTTTGCCACCTGGAAAAATCTGATTGAGCGAAAGGTACAATCATAATTGTCTTTAGAATAACCCAAAGCTAGAAATTTTTCACGTTCGAAACGTTTATATTATAACCAACCGTAACAAACTGCTGGGCAAACCGAGCAGAGTAAACCTAAATATTTAGCAAAATCCCTATTTTCTTTGCAATTCGTTTTTGACGTTTAATGGCTGTCATTAGACACATATCTTGAGAATTTATTTCAAAACCTAGAAACTTTGAATTTGTTTAGGTATCAAGCTACTTTTTTCCATAATAATGGTAAAGCCAAACTCTAAAGGAAGTATATTGCTACTGCTGTTCTTTTTAAGGAACTATTAAAAGAGTAATTTATGCATAACACATCATTTAAGTATACCACTAGGAGTAACCCTTGGTTTTTAAGATGGGCTACTACAACTGGCTTCATTAATTTCGTAAAAAAGAAAGACAGTAGACAAGCTGAAAGGGAGACATTGAAATGCATAAGTAGAACCTTGAAATCTGAATCGCAGATATTTTCTACTACACTTGTGAATAGGCACTAAAAAGTAAACTTCCTGAAGATCCATAAGTAATTGTCATGAAACAACCTTTACTGATTAATTGATTAGTCGAATGTAGTGCGAATGTCTTCCATTTTAAAGTGCTCTGGAGTGATAAATTTATTTAAACATTTTAAATTTAAAATGAACCAAAAGGACCCGTTGCTTTTAGCAATCAAAAATATACTAGAAATAAACAAGTCTTGCATGTCAGAGCATTCTTTGATAGCCCCCGAAGACAATTATTTTGAAATAGACAGCTTTAATATTTAATTCAAGCTCTGTTTTACTAAACCGTGGGGCTAAATTTTTTAATAGGGAGGCTTGTCAAAAGTAGGTAATCTTTATGCCTTTAACATAGTTTAACACCTGGGGCCAATAGGGCCTTTGGTTATTGCTTGTCAGAAGCTAACATAGTGGTGTAATCTACCAGCATGAACTATTGGCTCTACTGGTTCCTGTGAGTTCTGTAGTCCGGCTTCCGGACTCGGTTCGCAGCTGGTTGCTTCCGAACTTGCCAAGTCGAGTGCCCTTGATTGGATGTGCCCACCCGGTTTGGTACTCCTGGTTGATTGGAACCTGGGTGGACCACTCCAGTTTCCCTGTTGTCTGGAGGGGAAGGACCGTTGGTAGCGTTGCTGCGCTTTATTTGAAGACCTGATTTTTTTGCTGTTTTTGTGGCCTTAATCTTTTTTCCAAGGTCAACTCGAAACAGAAATGCATCTCATGTGATATCGGTTATCGTATTGGTAATTTTTTATCATTTTTTATTTATATCATTATCATTTTTTTTTTATTATTTATATATATATGAAGAAGTTATCAACTTTCTTCTATGTTATGAGTTCTCGTAGTGTAAATCTAAAAAAATCTTGCTGACAGTTTTTTCAAAATTTCCACCTTTGGGTGTTCTTCTTCAATGAGAGATGAAACAAGATTGCTGAGACCAGCAATGCCCAAACCAAGTTGGTTCTGATCTCGCTTGTCGTTTATGATGGCAGAAATTCCTAAATTAAGCATTGGCGCTTTCGACAAAGTGAAGTCTCGGGGGTTATAGTTTACTTTATAGTGGCTTCCTTCAACTCTTTGGCCAGTCGTTCCACTAGGATCCTACCCCAACGTTTAGAAATCTCCTCATTAAATTTATAGTCGGGCCTGAATAGTCAAAGATATCTTATCTTTGACTATTCAGGTGGTAAAACCTCAGCATCAGCTATTGGGATCTCATTTGTACTAGGACCAGGGTCTTGAAGGAGTAAATTAGATGCCTCCGCATTATCTGTAGCATTACCGGTACGCGGTGGGCTAGCGGGGATTACAACGCTAGATCCGATTGGAATATTATCTTCGGATTCGTCTGAATACAACGACAGCCTCATTGAGTCTGGTGTTGGCCTCCATGAGTGATAACGGTCATATTCTATGAGTTAAAAGAAGCAAAACAACTGTTGTAATTGGCAGTATTGTGTTTAAGTCTTGGTACGTACTCTCGTTACGCCATTCGACTATTTACTTGTCAAACTGCTGTAAGCAGGGTGTATACATTTTAAAGTCTTTGTACGTATTCTCGATACGCCACTAGACTAATTCGTTATCAACCGTGCTCTCGTCACGGAGTATAACTATGTACACGTATATGCCAGAACTCAATTAGTACCTATATTACACTTGCTTGTCAACTATTGTATCAATTAGTCCTAGTCGACCTAGTCACTATTATGATCATAATAAAGTAAGATTTTCAACAAAAAAATAAAATAAACAGTTACCATAAATGTAGGTATACAGCAAAAATATCGCAAGACATTTGGAAGAATAAAATATATATTTGAACAAATATATATTTTATTCTATATAGTTATGATGATTCATAAAGGTGCACCATTATTTGGCTACGATATTCAAATTTGGAACCACAAAGTGTTGTAATACTAACCTTTCTCGTCCTTACTTGTCGATGAGACACGTAATTTTCGTTCCAATCGCTTTATATTTCGACGAAGTTTTGAATTACTACCATCCCTTTTTCTTTATCCCTTAATAACACATATTTTCACTAAAATTTGTTACTTAACACACAATTCTTTAATTAAAACTATAATTTTATGAAATGCAAGATGTTACGACGCCCGCACATAAAAAAGGAAATGAAGTTACACGGAGATGGCGCTGCAGTCGGCGGATGTAGAATCAATTTGAATCTTATAATTTGATTTTTATTTCCACAGCTCTAAAAATTATGTGCGACGCCTAGTACATTGAGAAGTGAAACTACATAGTGAATATTAAATCTTGAGGATGTAACGTCATAAGTATAATAGCAAATACCTACTCGACTTTTTATATTACATAATAAAAACGTTTATTGCCCAGATAACATATATTTTAGTAAATAAACATCGTCACATCAAGCGATATTATACTTTTATGATACTGGCAATGATTATATGGGAGAGATTAGTTGCAATAGCACTTAATTATTGTAAAACTGTTGCCTGGAATTTTATCCTGTACCACACCCCATAGGAAATAATAATATAGGAAATTATTCTCAGAATAAAAACAGCATGAATTCAAGCTATAATCTTATTCCCTTAACAAATTTGAGCAAAATTCGTACTGCCGTTCAAAGATCTTCACAAACTTTCACATGGATCATTTTGGGAGGCTATGATTGATTCAATACTGGCAGAATAATAAACAAAACGACTTATTAACATACCTTTTATTTTCGTGCGGAAATCCCCTCGGATACCCCCGGAAGCGGAAGCATCCCGGAGCCGGAAGGGGAGGTTATTTCAGACTCGAACCGACTAAAACCGCACGCCGACTGTGGGTTGTGGTGCTAGACCGGAGTTGAGGTTGTCATCGACATATCCCTCGCACCCCGGCTGACCCAAGGCCATCCCTTACGGTCTGGCCCTCCTTAGGAGGGGGGACGACGGTGTCTCCGACTCGCCCCCGGAGTGGGGAGGCGCGCTTTTCATCACGCCGCCGCCGTGGCCTGCTTCTGCTGGGGTGACAGGCGGCTCCACCCGTCACCCCCAGGCTCGCGCTCATGGGGCACGGAGGTCAGCGAATATTCCTAAGTAGGGTAAAAGCCGGATAGTTGCGCCAGTGGGATACTTGCCACGGTTTCGAATACACTATGTTACGGATTTAAGTGGCATTAGCGCTTTACTATAGTTATAAGTACCCCTTCCGCAGACCTCAGTGCCACATCAACCATCACCATAGACCCACGCGTTTCACTCGTGCGAGCAAAAATCTTCCGCGGTGAATCTTCGACAGGCGTCGATATTATATTGTTAAGTTATTTCTGTTGAATATTTTTATTACTAATTGTGGTTTCAATCCACGTGTTATTTCTTTGCGTGCATTAGGCTTTAAATTGGAAAGTTTACTACATATTATTGTAATATAATTATTATTTATTTCGCAAATTAAAAGGGCAAGTATCCGTATCTAAAAGGATAGTTGCCCTAGAAACTTGTGCGGATAGTTGCTCTGGGGGCAACTATTCGCAACTATAACTTCTTTAACGAACAAAAGCAAATATTTTCTTTTTGTGTTTTTTACTCATTGTGGATACTCTAACTTAGCTGGAATACAATAAGTATTCAGATCGTGGGTTCTAGGCCCACCCATGTCGGTACTTTTTCAGATTCTTTATTATTATTATTTCCTCTTTATTCATTGTAATAAAACATATAAATTATATTTTTAAATACATATAAAAAACATCTATTTAAAAATATATAAAATAGTACCCCACTGGCATCGGGAATAGGAACCAAGCTACCGGTGGTTAGGGCTCCAGAGAAAAGAACTTCCTCACGATGCGCGCCGTATCAAGGAGCACTGCCTTCTGCATCTGGCCCTTGACCCAACCATCCAACCCGAGCCTCTTTAGATGTTGGTTATTATTATTATTATTATACCACTTGCAGACCTGATGGAAAGTGGTTACCGTGGCTTATTAAATATTGATTTAGAGGCTATTTTTGTTATATTTTATAGTTTAATGTTTTAATATTATGTATAACGTTGATTAGTACTTAATAAAAGATTGCAATAAATAATAAAGACTGGTTGAGTAAATCGATATCAATTTGTTTTTCTTCAAAAATCATTGTGGGGCGTCTATCCCCGCATGAGGCAAGTATCCTCTGAGGTATCATTTACGTTAGGCAACTATCCGCTAGAGTAGGCAACTATCCTTTCTTTAAGAGGTCAAATAAAACAGGTTTTACTCAAAACCTATAATAATTAGGTTCTTTACAATTGGCTTCTATAGTAGTTCAAAGACCTATAATTTGATATACATGTTGAAATATTCTTATTAAGCACATATTTCTTTATTATATAGCTTTTTTGAAAAGTGGCGCAACTATCCGGCTTTTACCCTATATATAGCACGAAACATATATCTTAGACCTAAAATGGGCTCAAAATGTGCTCTATACAAGCAGTATATTTTTCTTGGATGTATATTGAAGATAGCACGGGGTGCTTCTGCGATGGACGAGCTCAAATTCACAAAGTATAGATTATTTGAAAACAATCCGCGTGCGCCAAGGCCTTTTATATCTCGCGCTTAAGGTCCAAGATATATATGATTCGAACTAAATATATATTATTCAGACCGGAATGAGAAGTAGAAAAGTGTGGGTTAAGCCGTGTGTCTCAGTGAGCATCGAAATTCGCAACACACGGCTGACTTAGGGCTGTTTATAAAAATGGTACATGTTTATAAGAATGTGTCAACAAAACCTAGCACTATAATGATAGCATTCGCACTGGGTGTATAATAAGAATTTTATCATTAACATGGTGATGTGAGGCGAAGGCCGAGGCCGGGGCGGCGTAACACATAGTATCGCGCCGGGGAGTAGCGGCAAAGTCTCGTAAAACATCATCATAAATTTCTTTCCTCGTATATACAACACTATTTCAATTGCACGATGCATACTTATGTACCTATATTGTTATAGTATCAGCAACGGATATCGAAAACGTTATTTCTTCATATTTATTTATTGCCAATTATTTTTAATGAAATCAATCCCATTAACATTATAAATATGAATATCTATATGTGGTAACAAGTAATAACTATTTTCGCAGAAGTAGGTAACCAAATTATGCAGTACTTTATGAAAACATCTCTTTGTATATCGGTATCTAGTTACAAGTTACAACAATATCTAGTTATAGGTACAGTATACGGTTGTGCAATCGAGTAGAGTGTCTAGCTAGTTCGTGAGCTACTAGTACACGACGTGAATGAATATATCGTGGCTTGTTATTAGACGATTAACACATTAAGAAGCTGATAAAGTATTGTTTATATAACACATCGATATCGGCAATTCGCCGGACCGGTGTTGTTGACACATGCTTTGACATAGAAACATAGAACTAGGTTTGAATCCTTATCATTATGTTATTGTTATATAATTTCGCGAACAGATACCTACTACTATAATTTATACCTACTCCCTCTGGGATATAGAGGCATCAGTATAGAATACAATTAATAAAATTAAAAAAAAATGAAAAACTCACGACGCATAAAAAATAATTCAAAAACTGTTTACTGCAGCGACCCCTAGTGGGTTGTCACCGTAACACCTATCTCAGAACATGCACCAATCAAACACAAACCAATAATTGAAAACTGGATCAAAATCGGAATAGTATTTTTGGACAAAACTGGCAACATTGATTTGCATTAAAAATGCTTGCTGTAGTGCCCCCTGTTGAGTTGTCATTGGAACACTTATCTAAGAACATACGCCGAACATAAAGCCGAACCTAAAACTGAAAACTGCATCAAAATTGGATTGGTAGTTTTGGAGAAAATGGCAACATGGATTTGCACAAGCAAACAAACAAACACACAAACATCCTCTCACCCCAAACGCATACCTACCGTCTCCGTTCCGTCGTGGGTAAAAATAAAATGGTTAAACCATTAATATACTACATACGGAGTGGGATCACGAATCTGAAATCGCGTTTAGGAAAAGTGTTCAGTTGACGACTACACGCTCGCGCCCAAATACCTAAGTGATACCATAAATATAGCTATGTAAAATAATAATACCACTAATATTTAAGGCAACTGAAGGTTATACAACACTGCACTAGTGTCATTTTTTGCACTGTAAAAATCGGCGCGAGAGCATCACGTGCGGGAATCTTGTACAAGCGTATACTCATGTACCTATAATCAGCTCGGCGAACCTTGATCCCTATGACACTGACAGTTATTCCCACGACACAACCTTGTAGTAGCGTCACCGTTATATTATAAATCGAATTGGCGGTGTCTAAAAATGATATTTATTAATTTTAGGCAGATATATGCAATTACAATAATATCCCGTTGGAATTATAATAATTATTAACACTTACAAGAAATTATCTCAATCAGACTTTACGTTGACGTCCTGCAAAAGTTACTCCGTTTGGAAGATATCGACTAGTGCGGAAAAGTATCGATAAACAAATATCGAAAATGGAAACGAGTGTACAAAATACATCAATAGAGCACCTACGCTCTTAGTGTCAGATTTATAATCATTTAAGTTGTTTGCGATAATAAAATAAAGGAGATTTAACAAATTTATTGTATATACCTACTCAAATAAAACAAAAGCGGTTTATTTATGATTTTTTAATATACATTAATCTGAATCTGACAATGGTGTCACCGATTGCGTCTCAGACTCGGAATCCGAACTGCAGCTGCTTTCTCCTATGTTTATTAAAAACGGCTGGTCTACTATATTGTCGTATCGCACGTCTCGATTCCAATCATCTAAGCATAGTTTTTTCGTCTTTTCAACCACTTTCCTCCAATTGTCCGGAGTCACTTGACTACATGCCTCTTGTAGCAACGTAAGCATTTTATTAGCTGTGAATGGTGGAGTGGTGTTAAGCCTGGCTGCACAACCTGAAACAATAATGGTTTAGATTGAAAATGATGCAAAGTCAAAGAGCGAGATCGGGGTAAGTACATTATAAGTACATAATTTTGTACGTTAAAAGTGTGTAATTGATATAAGCACATGGATAAAAATAAAAATGCAATTTGCTAGTGAAATAAAATAGCTTTAAATAGTACTAGCCGACTAGACAGTCACCAGTGACCTAAATAAAAACATGTTAAAATAAATACAAATCAACCCACCTTTGATCTGCGCCCATATCATTTCGATTGCATTATATTGGCAGTGGTAGGGCGGTAGCCGAATCACGGTGTGCCCTTTTGATTTTGCCATCTCATCCAAGAAATATTTCTTCTTTGTTTGCTGTTTATGAAGGTTCAACAATCTAACTAATTCCTTTTTCAGCATTTGAGTATTAGCTGCCACACCATTGTTTTGCAGCCACTCTATTATTTCGCCTTTATTGTTGTTCGCGGTAGGCGCTTTATTAATTTGCACAGAGTGGTATGGGGCGTTGTCCATTAAAATGTAGTGGGGCTCGTTTAAATTGTCTAATAGTTTTGTGAACCATTTCTTGAAATTCTCAAAATTCATCTCTTCGTGATAATCACTTGTTTTCACGGATTTGAAGGCCCACAAGGAGTTAGGTACAAAACCTTTGGCTGTGCCAGCGTGGCAGATAATCAAACGCTGGCCCTTGCCTTCTGGTGCTTTGGTACAGGATTTCTCTGTGTCGTCTGTCCATGTTTTGGAGACTGAGTGATTGGCGTTGAGCCACGTTTCGTCCAGATAAACCACCTTGTCCCAGTTCTCGATGTTTTTTATTTGTCGTAGAAAATCACACCTCATCAATCCAATGTCCTTCCGCTCCATTATCACTTTTCTTTTGTCACACTTCCCATAACGAAATCCACATTTTTTTATAACCTGTCTGAGAGAAGTGAATCCATCTTTAAATAAATCAGCCGATTTCAGCGACGCTAATAATTTTGTGCAAGTCGGCAGTTCACCTCGAAAATAATAGCCGTAAATATGGTTTCGTATCGCTGCCATGTCGAAATCATCGGGGTTAGTTACGGGTCGTGCCCTATTATGTTTTTTCTTCTTTGGAGTTGATAATTTGTTCTCCTCCATCGACGATTCGCCGAACTTCTCCTTTGTAATTCGGGAAACGGTAGCTTTGCCAATTCCCAAAGCATCAGCAACACGGTCGCGTACGTTGTCAAGTGGCAACAAAGGTCCGCCATTTTGTAGTTCGCGAGCAAAATAGTCACGCAAGCGTACAACAAACTCCCGCGTTTCACTGTTGAGTACAGTTTTTCTCAGTCTTTTCGGCATTTTGAAACACCAACAAAAACAAAACAGCAACAATAACAAAAACAGAAAACAACAATAGTAATAAACAAAGGATTCCGTTGACACAACAAAACACGTGGCGCATACAAGGCGTTAGCACTCGTACTGGCGTAGCGAACTGACAGTACTAGCGTAGTGACAGATCAGATAGTGTTGCTATAACTAAAATTTTAATTCACATTAAAATTATACAGTCCGACCATGTTACCTCTGCATCGGAATATTGGCAACCCCATATACAAATACACGGATACTTGTAAATATAACAAGCATTATAATTATAGTAATGTAGATTATATTTTAAAAACATGTTTATCGATGTGGCTGAATGCAAGTCACGCCTTTGCCTATAAAAAGTTGCGATATATCGACACGACCCGTCACTAGTATGAACTGTCATAGGGATCAAGGTTCGCCGAGCTGATTATAACAATACTATCGCGGTATTCAGTATCTATTTACTTGTACTTACTTATTTATTTTATTGATTCTTAAAACCTTGGCGGCCAGTAATTAGCATTGGATATCGGCACAAGATAATTGTTTCCTTATTCTGTTGAATTTGCGTAAAAAATGTATGCTATTTGTACTGTACGAAGACAAAACTAATTTAAAACTATCAATTCTCCATTACACAATGACAGTAGGTATACATGTCGAGGACGGATGGAGTAGCGACGTTAATAGGAAACAATAGAATAAGTCATCATAGTTCAGCAAAAAATTGCTACACGGGTAGATTTTTTTTTCAATAGTCTGTGCGTAAGGCAGGGACTCCACCAAAGCGGAGATGTGGGCAGTGTGCTGCGTGCTATGCGAGAAGAGATGTGCGGTGTGTTGAGTGCTCAGTACGCATTCTGACACGAGGGGGGAGGGTGACATCGCTCACAGCAGTCAGTCTCACAGCACGCCGCTCACATCTCTCGTCTGCGCTGCGCGTCATCCGCGCTCACATCTCCGCTTTAATCGCGCCATACAAATATTCCACATCTCCGCATAGCGATCTCCACTGAAGCTAAGCAGAGAGGAGATGTATCAATAACCCATTTCTGTTTTTTAAACAACCAGTTTAAACATCTCTCCGCTCGTCTCGTCTCCGCTTTGGTGGAGTCTCGGCCTTAGAGTTGCTTAGTTTATAGGCTTAGTGTCATGCTTGTTTGCTACTGTAGAATTAGAAATAACCGAATAGCCAAATATAGATATATAAGTCTCAGAACTGCTATCTCATAATATTGATGCTAGGTACCTATTGCAAAAACCGGTGAAATACAAAAGGTTACCTCTCTCTTCTCGTACATTCTTACAAGACGACTACTGAATGTGGCTGTTTTTTATTTCATAAAGATTGCGCGAATGCGAGTTTGGACCCTTGGACCAGACATGGGTATAAATAAACCTTAGCCTAACCCTTCAGAAATACGCAGTTGTCATGTAGTGATATTATTATGATACATATTTCGCTTCTGTCCAGCTCATACAACACAGGGCAATCAATCAAATCATACAATACAGGGCTAGTGGCTTCTCACACTACGTAGTAACGTATCGTTATATTATCGATAAACTTATCGCAATAGAATCGTAATTAATGATTTATGAAGAATTTCATAAAAACTGAACGTATAATCTAGATATAATAAATGGTGATAAGATTATCAATATATTACCTTTTCGATAGGTATATAATATTACGTATGTTGCGAATGTCTTTGAATTATGGCGTGTGCATTTTGACTACTTGCGTGAAACCTGGTCAAGCACCATGCGAATGCTTTAAGTAACTATTGTTATTTATTTAAATACCAATCTATATTATTTTTTAACTATATATTTTATTTTATACTATTTGGAATTAAATCCCTATAGATTGTGAAATTTCCACACTGTGCGGCGTTTGCAGTATGTCGACTAGACAACAGTAGGGGCTCCACCTTCTACGTGATAAGTTCCGTAGCGGGTCCGATCACTTTGTGAATTAATATTTATTAAGATCATAAGAATATTTATGGATTAAAAAAAAAATCATCATGATAACACTGCTGCCGATCGCGTTGTTTTCTGGCTTCGTGCTTAACGCTGGCCCTTGCTTGGCTTTTGGCTTGTTGGGTTAGGAGATTGTTCTCCATCCGTCACTAGGAAACAGTCCATGGAAAAGTATATGATGGCCTATATCGCCTATGTCTGATAACCGGGAGCATAAAATCAATATACCTACCTAGTTTTTCTCCCAATAAAACCTGATTAGTTATGGCTATGATAGCGAGATAGTGTTCGGACGTCGTGCGTCACCGCGCGATAATGTCATTATAAATATCACATTTGCTATCATTATCGGTGATTGGCAGGAAAATATACATTTTCGCTATCACCACGAGGTGATAGCTCCAAAAACATTGGCACTTGGAAAGCAGCTGCTGCAATACGTAAATGGTGGAGATTAAACTTTGTAATCTCAGATAATCTGAGTATTCGGGAGTTCCACACACCAAAGTAGCATTTGTGAAGGTGGACGGTTACTAGGCGACAGGAAGGCCTAAGAGAGATTGTGCTAAAGACGATATACGGCCGCTCGCAATAACATAACTACTGTCTGTTTCGGTATACTCTGTAGTGTCCCAATATTTCTACCATTGATCTGTAATCCTACTGCCTATCGATTGTAGGGCCTGTCTCATGAAGCAGATAGAGATTTGTAGGGACAGTAGTTACAGATACTTCAAACTTGATGTTAATGTGTACTATTTACATTGAACTGTAGGTATGAGTTATTGGGAATGGGAAACAGTCAGAATAATCAGTAAAGGTAATATTGAGTTGACTGTTATCAGAAATGAATGCAAATTTATACAATGTTGCACCGACCTAAAAAAAATATGGAACATGAGCAGGGAGATAGTGAGTCAATACCGTCACAAAGTCAATGACAGCAAATACTGATACACAATTGATTTATGCACTGTATGATTAATCCCTGAAGGAGTAGGCCGGGATGCATTAATAACCACATTACGCTAACTGTGATGTTCGATCCCACGTAAAAAAGGACCGTCATGTTTCATTGTCATTTTGTCATGGGCTGTATGTTTACTGTCGGATGTATTACATTACATCTCTATACTTTAGTGGGCTTGTAAGACATCCTGACAAGAGATGGGGTGGCCTTACTCCGCTCTCTGGAACTACCACAGCAATGTATTTTTTTTTTTTTTTTTTATTTATTTATTTATTAATTATTACAATATTCATCATACAAATTCAGTTATCCTGTAAACCCCGATAGGGTTTGTGTAGAATAACTTATTTTAAATTGGCATTATTATATTTTATAATTGACATTATTACATTATTATATTACATTATTGTCTATCTTACTTACATATTTGATAAAATGTATACATATGAACTTATAACTTCCCAGAAGCAGTAACAACTTCAGGTTCTCGCCCTAACTCCTTACAGGCCAGTCGCGCAGTCGTACAATTTATGTACAAATAAAACTTTTATTTCCCATAAAAAGCGCTATAAACACAGTAATAACTAAGCATGTACTGTACATGCTGAATTCTTCAACTCATTAAATGTTGGTCTCAAACTGTACTGGTTTTTATTATGATATTTTTACAACGTCATTTTGCTAAACTCGTTTGTTTGTCCTGTGCAACTAAAATCTGTACTTCTCGCCCTTTAGCCCGGTTCAGTAAGAAAACAACCATATACAGCCATCTCTTCCAGTAGATTTTATACAAATGGATCCAACTGTATCTACATACTGTCCACGACGTTCATTCCACAGTACATGAGATGAAGTTCCTTTGATACCTCACTGTGCGTACCGTTTACGGTTGCAATGTGTGAGAATAAATTTTATTCTCTGTCTGTGGTGAGCAGTGCGCTGATAGAATGTAGTCTTGGGCATCATGTCGAACTATTTGGATCTTTCATGATTTGTAAATACGAATTGAAATGTTATGTGGCCCCGTCCTTCTGAATAAAACATAACCATCGATTACCTATAGATAAATACATTATATATCTGTGTGTTATCTATCAAGCACTTTCATTTACATAGATAAGTTAGCCAAATTCCGACTAAATCCAAAAAAAACCACGTGTATAATAAAAGCGATAAGGCGTAAGTGTGAACCAAAACACAAGTTGCCTCTTAGCGGTACGTTCTATCGGCGACCTCTAGATTGCGAGCTTGATAACGCACATTATATCTGATTAAATCTACATACCTATAATATTTTTTTAATGACGAATTTTATAATTCCTATTATTACAAGTCCTATTTTTAACAAGTGCAAAATTAATTCCATTTTTTTTTCTATACTACCTAGATGTTTTCGTAGCGCGTGAATCCATACTAATATTATAATTTTTTTTTTTTTTTTTTTTTTTTTTCTGTCTCTGTCTGTCTGTCTGTCTGTCTGTATGTTACGCTTTCACGCCTAAACCCCTGAAATGATTTTGATAAAATTTGATAGAGTATAATATATAATGTACAATATAATGAATAGGTAAAGTGCTAACATAGTAAGTATTAATGATTAAGAAAGTGTTACTATTGCGTTGATAAATTAGTTGCTGAATAGGTATGTGTGTAATGTTTTAGAAAGAATATTTTTTTATTTTATTTTATAGAGTGTTTCACATTAAGTGTACCTCAAACTGATATACCTAACATAGCTGTTCATTAACTAAACATTAGGTACTGTTATTATTTGAATATAGTACTAACTATTGCAATTAACTGATTACGTATGAACCACACACACACACACACTGAGGCCCGTATTCTAGTATGACACTCAGCCTGAATCTCGATTTATCTGAGGACAGATTGTATAGGCAATATGACAATTCTATCAATCTGTCTACAGAATCTGTCCTCAGATAAAACGCTATTCAGGTTAAGTGTCATTCTAGAATACGGGCCTAAATGTATTAAACTCAACTCAATTTCCATTCCAACATTTAACTTAATAACTTGAGTCATTCTACGTGCCCAAACCCCAGTATACTATTTTCTCTTTCTCTTACTGTCCACGTGACTGCACTCTTTCATAGAGCACAATACGCCACATTCAGACAATACCTATGTCAGAAGCGCAGTAGCACTTTGTGTGCAGAAACAAAGCCATTGTTATCACTCGGTTTTTCAGTTAAGCCTGTGCAAAAACTCGTAGCCGGCAATTAGGGCGTCGCGGCGCACAGAGCCACTTGTTGCTTCCGACTTCCGAGAGGCTCACGTCACAATGCTTTTACGAGCTAAGTACATGTATTTACAACAAGTCTTGCCAAACACGCAGACCTTGTCGATACCTGTAGACTGTCTCCTACCTGTTGGAAACTCTGCTATTATCCTGCTGTCGCCTGGTGTGACGATAGGTGTGAAGATGTTCAACTTAATTCATACATACAATGCGGTTTTAGTAGCAGATATTCCCTTTCAAGCCTAGCGTCCTGTCCTCCATGCACCGCACGCAACGCGTGTATGTACAGAAAGTGCGATCCATACGATACGGGTACGTGGACGCACTTATTCGACTTTATATACAAAGCATAATAATCATTGTGTGCGGTACAGGTAGGTGGTTATCTGTTGGAAATTATGATCAACTAGCAGTTCATGCCCGGGTTCCGACATTTTGCGTAACTTTTTCAAAATGTTCTTTCATAAAATCTATGCCTCACCCTAAACTTGGCTTTGGTATTAAGCCTGCTTTTATTTTACTGTGCATAAAGTTTTTCCTAACTATTTACAGCAAAAAAGAAAATCATCCAATTCGGCCAACGCTCGAGGCGTTCTCAAGTTTTGCAACAAAATTAGCGACGATTTTTTATAACATGTATTATAGTGTTCATCTATTCTTATATCTAATCTTGCAACTATATATGCCAGTATAAATTATACACTGATATCTCGTATAGTTGTCATTAAAGAACTTGAATTGTCGATAGACTAAAACCTGTGCCAAAACTACGATTAAATAACCAGTCTATACCAGTAACGCAGGGTACTTACAACCCTGGCAGTTTTCCTATTGGGTCGTACAATGCATAATAAACTAGATCGAGGCAAATTTTTCCATCGGCTTCCTTTATTAAACTTTTCAGCTATCACTCTTGCAGTATACCAAGATACCCGTTTCTATTGTGTGCGTTACCAGCTCGTGTTACTTATTCCTACAGTCCCGGGCACTCCCGGGTCTTTTAAGCAGGGCGTGAAAAAGGATCTGATGAGGCCGTCAAGCTGAGTGCCACCACTGTAGTACATGTTTGTAATGGTGACCGTCTTTCCTGAGGCCTTTGTTGAATCTTACGATCAGGCGAGATACAGTCAAATTGAAGTATAAAGAGACGCTGAGCCACTTACCCTGGAGTCATAGACCCTGGTGAGGATGTCGTACCGTATGGAGCCGAGGAAGATGACGGCCTGCGCGGCGCAGCCCCGCCCCCGCGCCACCAGCTCCACGCAAACCATCTCGCCATCTCGCACCACTATGTCGCAGAACACCTGGACACAACAAAAACTGCAATAAACAAAAAAGAAGAAGCCAAGTACGAGTTGGACTCACGCGCGAAGAGAGGGAGGAAGGGATAAATCATTAGTGAAAGTTAACTGTCTAGTTATTCATATATGACATATAAGTGTTGCGGGTGTCCATGGGCGGCAGTCGATCCATCTGCTCGTTTGCCTCCCTAATCCATATGATAAAAAAAAAAAAATAAGATGACCTGGTGACAGGCAGCGGAGTCTGGGGTTGAGTTTTGACTCATTGGGTACGGAACCGTAAATAACAATACAATATTGAATAACACACTTGTACTATTCCACTGAGTTTATTTTAATTCTGAACCTGACCGGTTTCGCCTTACGGCATCCTCAAAGGTTTAAATTGATGTTTTAAACATTCTTATTCCCAAACACTACAATATTTTCATTTTTTCATGTGTGGGTAGTTTGGAAAAGTACAAGTGTGTTATTCAATATGTGTAGCAGATTCCACCAAGCGCCATCAATCTCCAGTATAAACAATACAATAGTTTAGGTACTCGACTGTCAAATCAAATCCATGCCATTTTATTAAACATAACATAACATAACATAAACTCACGCCTATATTCCCCGAAGGGGTAGGCAGAGGTGCTAGCACCCACATGTGGGTGCTTTATTAAACATCGGAACTGCAAATCCGTTTTCTCATCTTCATTCGATCGCCAATCGCGGTTACATTCACTTTAGAGGTTGTTTTCCGCTTCCCTTCAACTCCAGTATAAGTTTGAAGCATTACGTGTGTATGGTACTACCAAGGCAGAGGACCTGAGCACAGTTACACGGCAGTCACTCTCATAAAAACATGAGACAATCTCTAGGAAATGAAGAGTACTCAGAAGAGACCCCAGGCTACAAAGTGGAAGTTTTGGATGCAACCGGGATGGAATATCGGCTGATGAGAATTAGTATAATTGTTTCGGAACGGAATACAAATCGCGTGCACAAATCCATACTATAATATTATAAATGCGAAAGTAACTCTGTCTGTCTGTCTGTCTGTATGTTACGCTTTCACGCCTAAACCACTGAATTGATTTTGATGAAATTTGGTTTAGGGGTAGATTAGACCATGAGAAAGGACATAGGCTATGTTTGGTCGCGATAACCGACATCCATGCGGGCGGAGCCGCGGGCAAAAGCTAGTTATCAATAAATGTTAATTCTTCAATGAAAATGTCAAATGAATTGTATTACACGCAATATCGTTAAATTCACAATAATAATGTTGTTTTACCCATAAATATATAGTGTTGTTTTCAATGATTTTATCGTGTACTAACGTTTTTAATTACTAATTAACGCCAGTTGTGAATGGCTCAATCTACTCAAATAGGTTTAATTTATAATTATTGTTTAATGCTATACTTTTGTAAAACCGCAAATACTATCCAGGTAATATAATGGTAGCGAGGGAGACTACTGCGTGTTTAAGTTCGATTCCCGTGTAAGGTAAAGTTTTATTGGTTGTATCTGATAGATTTTTTTTGGCAGTAGAACAGTCTGAATAATTGTACTAAGTACGTAGTAGTAGCACGGAATCGGGTTCAGGCAGCGTGGGGGGAGTGGGATAGAAAAATGAATTGTACGAGTATAAATTGAGTGTAATAATATGCCTTTAACTGGTGTAGGATATACAGAGGTTCATACATACATATACTGGCGCTTTTAAATCTCCGAAGGGGCAGGCAGGGGTATATTAGCATCCACTTTCGCCAACTATGATTTTCGATTCCACAGAAATTTTGGTTACGGCAAAGCTTAGTTATTCGTTTATTTTTAACTTAAAACGAAGAGTAAACACAAGCTCACCGGTTTCCTGTGTTCCTTATCAGCAATTTTGCAAAACAGCACTAATTTAAACTATTTTATTGTGTAAACTAACTTTCAAAGTCTTGGGTTCCACGATATACAATAATAATAACGGGAATTAACGCGATCATGGTATAGCTACAATACCTTTGATTTGCCTGACGCTGCGACCAGGTTACACCGGCCGTGGTCACAGGCTGACACAGTTCACAGCATGTGACCACATTATTATTATTGTATATGTGTACTCAATATGTATACATATAAAAATAGCTTAATAGGTAGGCAATATTCGCAGTAAGTATAATTGTACAGCCGGTTTTGTGAGTGACGATGTGTGCTGGCGTGTGACCTTACCTTGACGACTACCTAAGTATATTCACTTCCACACGACGCAGACGTTTGTTGTAAGGGCTCGTATATACAGTCAATAATATCATAAGGACGAACGTCAATAACTGCAACGGATTCCTTCAACGGATCACGATATTGGATCGCATATATTGCTCTATAGTCCATACGCGCCCTATGGTCGTATTTTCACGAGACGGTTTCTTGCCGGTGCAAATAGTGTCCGATTATCAGTCTTGTATGTCGGGAATTATACGGAAAAGTCATTAGACGCAATATATAATCACTGAAACAAATATTTCACGGATAAGATGTAGACGCGGTTTTTTTTTATTTGTGCATAATGTTGCATTGCCTATGACACTTCACTCCTTTTCAATCAGAGCTGAAATCTCGGTTGCATCTAAAGCCTTATTTATGCTGTGCTAAACCATGCACTTCGTCGTGTTCGTGCATTTTGTCATACACAGGAGCGAATGCCATCTAACCCTGGTTGAGAATCCCAAGGGAATTCTTGAAGCAGCAGTTGAGGTTTAACATCCATAGTTCACAGTAGTAGATCCTGAAGCCGTCTCATGTATATGCGACCTAACTCGATGACGACACGCTCGCTCGTCGCGAGTTGAACTGAACGGTAGTGAGAACAGTCACATGCGACTTAGCATTGATAACACGCGATTAAGATAGCAGTCGTGATAAGGATTTGCTTCGTACCTATGTAGTATTGAAACGTCTTGATGTAAGTCGTAATGGCGTAACAGTTGTAGAGATTTTAGTATAGATTTATGTGTAATTGTACCTACTTATAAAGATGAAAATATATGGAGTTATTTAAGGTGGTTTGAGTACCTGAAACCTTAAGTATATCATGGTCGCCTATTCGCTCATAGAACAGCTGAATTTGCATGAAAAATTGGGCTAATAATAGTTTTAAAAAAAATGGCCGGCTCTTTCTGCCTACCCCGGAGGGATAAAGACAAATATTCGACATTTATAGACATCTGGGAACATTCCGTACAAAAACTTTGGCTTCGTAAACACAACATCTAATTCTCGGAATGTGGTGTTTGTTTATAACGCGATTATTGAACAGTACGCTTGTGTACACGCAATGTATGTATTATCAATATTATTAAGGTATAAATAACACTTCACATTTTATATACATACTACGTTTTTATTTCTCATTAAAGTGAGACACGATTTCTTAGTGCCAAATAGATTAATAACGGCCGTTCCCAATAACATACTGACAGTTAAAGATAGATCGCATCTACGGATAAAGTGCTCGGCTTCAAATTCAAAACATAGTAACTCTTATTTCACACCAATTTCGGAAAATTAAATTATACCGCGATGCGCTTTCCCACAAAAAATCAGTTACCATGTTTTCAATTTAAACAGCCGATACGTCAAATTTGACTGCTGTGATCTATCTTCAACTGTAAGTATGTTATTGGGAACGGCCGTTAGTAGGTATTTACTTAGTAACTAGCAGTAAATAGTAATAAAAGGTGCCATAATGAACACATTTTAATAAAAGTTTGTGTTATGAATTGGAGTGTGTTCGTTCACAATTCACAATTTCAGAATAAGCTTCCTACCATCTCAAAAAATATTAGAAAAATTTCATATAGGCAACGCTTGAATCTCCTGAAGTCTGAAAAAAATAACGTCACCACTAGTTCTGTTAAGCTCAGCCAAATTCAGCTGACTGACCTATTGAGATAATTTTCTTATTTGTACAGTTGATACTAACAGAGTATTCGAAGTAATATCATAACTTCCTATTCAGTACATTTCCAATAATTCTAAAGACTAAAAATGTTGTTTATTCAGAGTTTCTATCTAGTTATTATAACATTTCTATTGTATCCAATAAATTCTAACAACACACCATTGTCAGAAGTAACTCGTCTGGAAGAAGCAGAAATAAATAAAACATCAGTGTTTGCCATTAGTTAAATAAATACTTGAATTATTGGGTTTATCCACTCAGTTATACTATTAGTTATACGATATAACAAAATGGACTGAAAAAGTCCAAATAGTTATACTGCTTAGTATAACTACATGGATTCAATTAATTTGGGTTGTTTTAGTCCAAATAGTTATACTGCATAATATAAGTACATGGATTCTATTAATTTGGGTTGTTTTGGTCCAAATAGTTATACTGCTTAGTATAACTACATGGATTCGATTAATTTGGGTTGTTTTAGTCCAAATAGTTATACTGCATAATATAAGTACATGGATTCTATTAATTTGGGTTGTTTTGGTCCAAATAGTTATACTGCTTAGTATAACTACATGGATTCGATTAATTTAGGTTGTTTTAGTCCAAATAGTTATACTGCATAATATAAGTACATGGATTCTATTAATTTGGGTTGTTTTGGTCCAAATAGTTATACTGCTTAGTATAACTACATGGATTCGATTAATTTGGGTTGTTTTAGTCCAAATAGTTATACTGCATAATATAAGTACATGGATTCGATTAATTTGGGTTGTTTTGGTCCAAATAGTTATACTGCTTAGTATAACTACATGGATTCGATTAATTTGGGTTGTTTTAGTCCAAATAGTTATACTGCATAATATAAGTACATGGATTCTATTAATTTGGGTTGTTTTGGTCCAAATAGTTATACTGCTTAGTATAACTACATGGATTCGATTAATTTGGGTTGTTTTAGTCCAAATAGTTATACTGCATAATATAAGTACATGGATTCGATTAATTTGGGTTGTTTTGGTCCAAATAGTTATACTGCTTAGTATAACTATATGGATCCGATTAATGTTGATCGGATTCATCCATTTAGTTATGTTCGTAAATAAACAATCTTAGCGAAATCAAAAGACGAAATTTAGTCAAAAACATTACGGCAGTCGCGTAATAAAAAACATCACGTGTATTCCTGTGGCATCTCCCTCCTTAACACCATATGCCGCTGTCTTTTGAACTCACGGCATAGGGGGCGAACCTTATTGCCCCTTGACCTCTATTCGATGGTTCGTAATAACTGTGTGAATATCGGAAATAGTCGATGTCATAGGTGAAATAGTCATTGACCTACTGGGCCAACTCATTGTTCGATTTCGTTGCTATGTATTTTTGATTAATTCGCAGCCAACAATACATACCTACTTAGGTAAATGTTTAAGTAAGTAGTTGTTTAGTAAGTTCGTTAGTTAAAGTTAGATAAAATAGTAGGTATAGGTTAAAAAAGACAAAAGCCCCGCTAAACGGCAATATGCTGATCCCCTATTACGTAGTGGGACCGAAGATTAGAATTGGCGAAACTTGTGTGCTAATACACCTCTGCCTACCCCCTTCAGAGATTGACAGATGTGAGTATATGGATGGATGGAAAAGTAAAAAATAGGTAACCACTTCATTAGCTTCGGAGTTCTTGCAGGTAAATGCTGGCGTGCCGCAGGGTTCCGTTTTATCTCCCACTCTCTTTCTTCTGCATATCAATGACATGCTCTGTAACGGAAACATTCACTGCTATGCAGACGACAGCACCTTACATGGGAGTTATCACGCACATCCTGCGGCCAAGCAGTCTGATATCGCGGAAAAAAGGCAGCTTCTTGTCACAGAGCTGGACCGGATCCTGGACCACATTTCTCAATGGGGCGCTAGGAACCTGGTCGAGTTCAATGCCAAGAAGACCCAGGCATGTACGTTTACAGCTAAGGTATCTCCTTTCCTTCCCCTTCCCACTCTTCAGAGCACACCACTGCCACTGCAGGATCACCTCACTATCCTCGGTATGGATGTTCGCTGCAAACTGAATAACAAAAACTATATCGAGAGTATCATCAAATCAGCCTCGCGTAAACTCGGAGTCCTGAACAGAGTGAGACTTTTTTTCACGCCGGAGCAGCGGTGTCTTCTATACAAGACCCAAATTCGTTCCTGCGTGGAATACTGCTCACATCTCTGGGACGGCTCCGCAAAGTACTTATTAGATGCTCTCGACAGGTTGCAGCGACGTGCGGTCCGCATTATTGGGGATCCTGAGGTCACGAACACCCTCGAGCCTTTGCAGATGCGTAGAGATGTTGCGTCTTTGGCAGTTTTCTACCGTCTCTACCATGGTGAATGTTCTGACGAGCTCTTCCAATTAGTCCCACCCTCCCCTTTCCTTCACAGGACGACACGTGCAGGGCTAAGATGTCATCCATTTACGGTGCAGAGTATACCTGCTAGAACCAAGCGTTTCAGTGATTCATTCCTATGCCGCACCACTAAGACCTGGAATTCCCTGCCAGCTCACGTGTTTCCTTCTTCCTACAGTCCCGGGTCCTTTAAGCGGGGCGTGAAAAGGCATCTAATGAGGCCGTCAAGCTGAGTGCCACCACTGTTAACATAGTAAATGTTTACGATGGTGACCCTCTTTCCGAGACTTTGCCTTTAGCTTAACATCAGGCGAGGTGAAGTCAAATTGACGTGTCCTATATAAAAAAAAAAAAAAAAAAAACCTTTTCACTTAACAGTAATGTAATGAATGAAATAATCAATTTGGTTTGTTTCCGAATTTGTCGGATTTACTAGTAGCAGTTGAAAGGGTTCCACAGTACACATCTTGCTTCATGAGACCACCTTGAATAATGGAAATGATATCAAACCGTTTGTAATCGATAGGACAAATTTATTAAAAGTTAGCCGAATTCGACTTTCAAGGTTTGTTTACATACCTACATAGTTCAAATACATTGGGAAAAAGAATCTTCTCGGGCGGGACTCGAACCCGCAGTCTTTCCCTTACAGGGGGAATGCCTGACCAATTCGGCTACCGAGACACGCCCGATATGATTCAAATTTCCCACCTTATACGTCTTTGAGGCGACGCCCGAGAAGATTCTTTTTCCCAATGTATTTGATTTGTATAGTTAGCATACTTAACGCTATAAAAAATTCCTACCTACATAGTTGTTTACATATTAGTTAGGTACAATTGAAGTCCATAAAAATGCTCAATCGGATAGAGTACGTTTATTTCGATCAGCTCTTAAAATTATAGTAAGGCCACCAATAGACAGGCCCGTAGACAGGGTCACTAACGCAGTTATAAAATTATTTCGGATACTACTTTTCATCACTTAGCATCATCAGTTCTATGAAATTGAGAGTTCAGTCTTGAATTTCGAGGTCAAGTTGAACATATAAAACTTCCTTCCGCTGACGCTCACATTTTGCAAAGACCTATTATGGTTTTCCCAGGTGACTAACAGAAGCAGTTTTTTCATGGCATAGCAATAACGTCATCGGTAAGCAGTGAATTGTTGATAATGATTACACATTAAGAAATGAGCCGTTAAACTTTAAAGACTTCCTTCATCATCAGAACAGCCCGATGGTTTTTTAGAAGGTTTATAAAGATGTTAGGATGTTTTAAATCAATCACGCTCAAACGGCTGCACAGATTTGGCGAAATTTGGTATCCTACATTGCTAGCGTGGAACTCGCAAGTTGGCATCTTCCATTTTAATGTTTAATTTTTGTCGTGAACATTATAGAACTACTTTTTCCAGAGATTCTCAAGAGTTGGAGTTCAGCATTTATTCAACGGCTAGGGTCGGCGCTGTCGATAAATATTTTTGTTCTCATGTGGTGTAAAATTATCGCACGTTGCCACTTCACAAGGGCTAACGGCAGCTGCAAGGCAAGGGAGTGAATGAATGTTATCTATTGAAGTGCCCCTTATTGAAGGGTACCACTTGGTTCGCACTCGGATTTCGTACAGTATTCACAGTCAAGATTATAGAAAAAGATATGAAAAATAAGATATCAAACAGGATATTTGATAAATGATTCGCCGATACTCGGAAGATGGACATCTTTTCAAATTTAAGACGAAAATTATATCTTTTATCTTTAGAAGATATTTGAAGATTCGTATAGGATTAGATTTTTTTATTGGTGGACCCCGACAATCTTTGATGGCATGCTGTTGCTGTTGCTAGATTTTACTGTCAGAAAATTTTATGTAGTTTACAGCGGTGCGTGTGTATAAATATAACCTTTTCGAAACGGCAAAATCAATTACATAATGAAGTCAGTTACAATCCACCAAAAAAGCAACATTTCAAACTAAAAAAAGACGGACATCCCTAAATGTCCCCGTTACACGAATTGTTTTGGCAAGTAACAAACTCGTGTACATCGCAATAATATTGTGCGAACTTTTTGTATCCGACGGATATTTTGTATTCATAGATTTGTGTTGTTTCCAATTTAAGTGTGACTCATCTTTGAAGCGTTTGTTGTGATAAGCTAGTTTGTTTCGCAAGTCGAAAGTGGGCGTCATCATGAACGGAAAATTTATTGTATGTGCAGGGGTTTCTAACATGTTTGAAGGGCACCCTAATATAGACTTTTGTTCAATACTAGTATCAGTAATTGACTCAAGATGACAGATTGGTCAAAGAGACTCGAGAGTCGAGAGACACTATTCTATAGTATGTAGTGGTACGGATGCTGTTACAGCGTAGCAAGTTGGTTCACAGGCCATGGTGACCATCGCTTACCATAGAGTGGATATATCGCTTATTTATTCAAGTGCTTATCAATTCAAGAACAGTACCGCGCTCTCACTTAACATCACCTTAAGTAGCAGTAGGTATGGTGCATATCGTATGAGTACGAGTACCCGAGGTCTAAATTCCTTTCCTTTTGCTCCATATTACTCGCTTCTTTCATCAGCCGGTGCCGTAAGCAATCACTGCGACACGTCATATCCTTGTTAGCTGACTTAAAAAAACTTCAAAACAGAAGATATAACCTAGCTTATACATTCAGGGAGTCAATAGACCTTTGCCAGCTGCCTACTCCTACCAAAAATTGCGTCACATAAAACCACTTCTTTAACTTTCCAGATGTATATAACTACATGAATGTTAATATCGTATGATTTTAGGACAAACCGCACCCCCGCAGCGAGCGGTTGACCTCGGCGACAACTGGCCATATTTGGTGCATTTCTACGAACTAGTACGACAACTACTAGTAAAGTTAAGTCAATTAATAGGTACCCATTATGTTCCGGAAATATACAAATTTAAGATTTTTCAACGGTAGGGTAGATAGGGATATGACTCATACTTTTCCTCTTCCGGAGAAGACAGACACTACAGGTCGCTATCTGCTTGTGTCCTTACACATTATAAGAGTTTCCGCAACTACCATCAAACTTTCCATACAAGACCTGCCCTTCAATGTATGTTCTGATAGGTTTACCCCGGTTTGCCTGCTCAATAACCTATACGCGATTAACGTAGATACAGAACGTACACATTTTAATATACGGCTAGCCGATTCAGAAACCTGCAGAACGAATATAATTAATTGTAAGTATTGTAAACAATTGAGACAATGTTACGATCATGTATTTAGCTTTCGTATCCTCTTTGTGTCAATTAATTGCTATTGTTATATATGCATACCTAAATATACTTCATTGTTATATATACATACCTAAATATACTTCATTGTTATATATGCATACCTAAATATACTTCATTGTTGCATATCTATAGTTTATTATCTTAACTGTTACATACTCGTATCTATAAGCATAAATTATCTTAACACACTTTGTCTTATTTCTGACTTAACTCTGAGCATAACTTAGCATACTTTATTAGTTCTTTATCTCAATTGTTACTCAACCATAATCATAATAACTTGACATAATTTATCGGTTCTTTATCTTAGTCGTTCCTTATCCATAAGTGTTAAAACTTAACGTACCTTATCTTGATACTCCTTTTAGGAGGGCATGACCGTTAACATAAGTCACCCAATAGTAACGGTAGACCTGACAACCTCATGCCTCGAAAATCGCATAGAAATCGCAAACGCACCAAACCTCAAACCCATCAAAATCAATGATATCCCATTAGATTCATTGAGAACAATAAAAGAAGAAATCAAGATCCACCATGAAAGGCTACAAGATAACAAGAACCATACAGAAAAGAAGATTTCCAGTTTTTCCACAATATCCTTCATAACTGGATTGGTAATGCTGACCCTCATTTGCCTAAGATGCTGCAACATAAATCCTTTTAAAAACTATTACCGAAAAACACCGGCCGCACATCACAGCGACGGATGTATCCAAATATTCAATAATTGCTTTGACCGATCGCAACGACGTCAACATATTCAAATACCTATGGTGCCGTTGAATACTCACACGACTACATCCTGTGTCACTGAAGATGAAGAAGAAGAGGACATCGACATCGCCCGCCCAACTACCAGCACTCAAAAATCGGGCAACACGGCCCAATCTTTGTTCTAAGGGGGGAGGTGTTATATATGCATACCTAAATATACTTCATTGTTATATATACATACCTAAATATACTTCATTGTTATATATGCATACCTAAATATACTTCATTGTTGCATATCTATAGTTTATTATCTTAACTGTTACATACTCGTATCTATAAGCATAAATTATCTTAACACACTTTGTCTTATTTCTCACTTAACTCTGAGCATAACTTAGCATACTTTATTAGTTCTTTATCTCAATTGTTACTCAACCATAATCATAATAACTTGACATAATTTATCGGTTCTTTATCTTAGTCGTTCCTTATCCATAAGTGTTAAAACTTAACGTACCTTATCTTGATACTCCTTTTTGTTCACTTTGCATAGACCTTTAACTTGTACCCCACTAACACAAACATGTATACATCCCCACTCTGATTCGGGTCCCATAAATATCCAAATCCCGGCTCTCCCGATACATTCTATTTCCTACATTCGCTGTATCTACATCTTCTAATTACTAAATCTAATTATAATCAATTTAAGTCTAATTATAATCAATATAAGTCTAGTTGTAATTGTACTATTTCCTAGTTATAAATAAATACAGTTTTGAAAAGACTAGTTTTGTTTGCACCACATAACACTATCAAATACACTACGCCACGATTAGCCACAGCTTACAAGGTTTTATTAGAGATTAGGCACTATCAGAGTACAATAAACTATGTATCTACATGGCACCTACTATGTAGTTGCACGTAATGGAACCGTTGCGCGAACATGAAGACAATACGCCCATTAAACGCTGCTACAATGCTATCGTATGCTTCTCGCGTGTTTCTAGCTAATTGTTATTAGTTTACCTAGACAGAAGATGCACATGAACATTGTTGAAAATTTAATGATATTAAATCCAGCTGGTCCAGCTTCAGCGAGGATGTGGGGGATTGTTCTAGACCTAGACAATTTTACACACCGAATCTAAAGACCCGAAACGACGTACGGTTTTATATCTATATATATAAAAATCAATTGCTGTTCGTTAGTCTCGCTAAAACTCGAGAACGGCTAAACGAATTTATCTTATCTTGGTCTTGAAATGTTCGTAGAGGTCTAGGGAAGGTTTAAAAGGTGAGAAAAATTCGAATAATTGCCGGGAACCGACATCCACCACTAAACCACCAGTAACCACTAAATATAGCCGACGACGGGGCTGGTATCCGAGGGGATTTCCACACGAAACAAAAAATTGCGACACTCAGACTCAAACATATTGTTGCAAACATAACATTTCTAGAATTAGATATCTATAGTTCACATATTACTGGAAATGAACACAGACATCACTGTAATTAGTACGTTTTATTATCTAGCTGAAGTTAAAAACAACATATGAATGATTCATGTGTAGGAACAGTCATCTGTGTTGAGGTTTATCATACAAATAACGACACCGAGCATGAGTCACGGCTGACGTCATCAAACGTTCTCAATAACTTTGATCACAATAAGTTGCCAGCAATGAGAGGCAACTACCATGACAATATTGATTTCAGTAAGTCTTTTTCGACTGTAAAAACTGTAATCGCCATTCACATATACACGACAACTAAGTACTCCGTTCAGGCAAACCTGAAGAGGTACGCTTAGGTGGAAAGGAGAATAGAAGACCACAGTAAAGGTGGAAAGGCCTCCAACAGTCTCACCGACTACGACTAGGTATACAAATCTAAGAGCCCTCACGCAAAAATAATGGAGACGAAAGAAGAAGAAGCTACTTCAGATTTCTTTCAGTAGACTCACGTGCAGCATTAAATATACCAATCGCCCGAAATTTCGGTCTGCAATTTCGTCAACTTTATAGTCTTGTTGTTTCTGAACGTCACGATTACTGGAGGAAGTGCTAATAAGCAGGTGAAAGCAGCCTTCGTGTTGGGAACCAACTACCTACAATTAATAAGTATTGGGAAAGTTCCCTGTAAATATTATACAAATAATTGATTTCACAAGGCTAAACTTAACGACCATCTTCAAAACCAGAGAAATCAATAAAGGCACACAAACACAGTGCATTTATCCAGTCTATTATTGCAATCCTGAGGAGGGCCAAACCGTAAGGGATGGCCCTGGGTCAGCCGGGGTGCGAGGGATATGTCTTTGACAACCTCACCTCCGGCCTAGCACCAAGACCCACAGTCGGCGTGCGGTTTTAGTCGGTTCGAGTCCGACATAACCTCCCCTTCCGGCTCCGACAGGGGGGGTATCCGAGGGGATTTCCGCACGGAAAAAAAAAAAAAAGTCTATTATTGCAACAATTTGTAGTTTTTGAACTCGGTATAAAGCAAACACAAACAGAATAATATATGGCGCGTCAAACGAATAACGGCTTCAATAAGCTCGATCGAATGTCAAAGCAATAGCCACTGTAGGACGCACTGACGTCAAAAACCACATGACCGCAAACAAGACCTGGATATTAATAAAATCGTAACCTCATATCTAGAGGTTGCGTAATGACATTTGAAAAGCATTGCTTCTGCTAACAACAAAACATCATTAGTTTATTTTTTCATATCTTAAAGCAAGACAGCAAGAGTTCATCTTTCGAGCACGTGTTCCAGTCTCTTTTTTCTCGATTTTCGTCGGTTCGAGTCCGACATAAGCTCCACTTCCGGCTCCGGTAGGGGAGGTATCCGAGGGGATTTCCGCACGAAAAAAAAGTCTCTTTTCTATGAACGCTCCAGACCACCCAGAATTCCAGAGTTTCCAGTCGCATTAGTTACACTACATTATAACTTGGCTTTTCAAATTTATTGATTTCGGTTGTTTGATACGATTAAATGCAATGCATTCAGACGACTGAATATATCTCGTCTTATTCCCATTGAGGTCAAAAAAGACAACATCTTGCCACTTGCTACCACCCTGGTATACGTCCTTTTTCTACCTTCATAGTTTTTTTCATAATGGTTGTCGGTTGTAGCTACCTACTCTTTCTTAACCTGGCCTTTCATTAAAACGTCGATTGCAAGAAATAACAGTGTTTAGACGATGCTAGTTATCATTGTCCTTGTGTATAGCAAATTGCTTACGTAAATATAGCCTCTGTGCTCACCCCCGCAGCTGACCTTCAGCCCTATCTGTCAGAAGCCGGTTAGCGGCAAAAGACGTACAATGACTAATTTCTAAAATAATAAATCGGAAAAAATATTACGACTTCAGAATAACAAAAAAATGCCAGTTAAGTTAAAGGAGCTAATTGGGTCCATAAAACCATTAATACGTTAGAGATTAGTGCTCGTATGATGATAGAGTCATTAGAAACACTCTTCACATTTATTTAGCCAAACAAATACTCACTCCTGGCGTCCTGGCATCTTTAAATAAAAAACTAAGTGTAATTTCACTGTTTCGACTATTATTAAAGTGGCCCAAGTCCAAATTACCATCTGTACACATGCAGCAGAACTAGGGCGTCTGGAGTGGTTCCAAACGACGTGGTTAAGTGGAGCGTATGCATCGATTACTTACAGAATCGGTGAAACGCCCTAGACATTGGGCGAACCGGCTACTTATAATACGTATATTTTTATTTGTAAACAAACGCTTCACAGGTAGGGATTATGATATTTAAAAAGAAATAGCTAACCGATAAGGACTCGTAAAAAAGACCAAGAAAATATTTAAAAAGTGATAGTTCCCGCGCGAAGTAGAACATAGGGGCCCCTATCTCTTCTTGTGGATGTTATAGCAGGTGGTTAAATAGCATAATTTCTGTTCTCTTGTCTATAACAAACTTAACATCCCATGAAAATGTGCTTGGCTTATTATCGGCGCTAGGGTCATAAGTGTTACGTGAGGTTTAGAAACAGTTGGTTAATAAACACATCTGCCTACTCCTTTCGAGACATGCGGGCCTGATACATAAAATTTCAATGAGTAACAGAGCGTATCGCATCATGTTCTGGTGCCCTTGGTTAGATATAAATTATCACGGAGGTTATCAATCAGTTCCATTTACGTTTTATATCAATTTACAACCATTCATTCTCGTTCAAATAGCCAGAATCTTTCAGCATTTGAATGTTGCAATTCATTCGGACAAACCGCAGCTTGTATTCTCATACAACTACTGAATAAATGGTACGATATACAGTGGGTACGACAAAGATTATGTTGTTCCACTGATGTAACACTATGTGATCATGACCAAACTCATCCAAACGGAACAGATAGCGCTCAGTGTATCACGTACATTTATACAAGAAGTTAATACATTCGTATAATTAGTACTCGCGACAGATATGGGTCAATTCTCTGTAAAATTCACTATCTATTGATGTTTCCAGCCGGCTCTGACCCAATATCGACACACATTCTTAACTTGAACGTGAATCTACTCACCGCATGAGTTCGATAGAAACATGCGGTAATTTATTTCGTGTTAGTGACACTGCCGAACAAAGCTAAACAAAACATGACATAGTATCGTCGCAAAAGATAAGCAATTATATAACAGTGGAGCCGGTGGACGACATAAAGGCTTGTCTGGCTGAGCACGTGGTCGACCACGTGATGGAGACACAGACACATTGTGTAGCTCACTTGTCGCAGTGGCAACTACTTTGAACGAAACAAACAACTGAGATCTCGAACACGACACGCCAATTTATCTCACTAGTCAATGATTAATATAAACAGCGAGTGATTTAATGCCACATTTGACAAGCAGTAAATTGGGGAATGCACTGTCAGTTACAATAAAGTTGTATTTTAACAGTAAAACTTCGTTCAACGAACTGGATTTAGTTTTATCGATTAAAACTAAATCCAGTTGCGCTCCATCCATTTGTACTATATTACTTTTAAGTGTCCATTAACTGTGGAATTTCTTAGTACACAACCAGAGAGTGTTGTTATAACACCAGAAGCCGCATCTTAAAATGTGCAAATATAACAATGCAATATAATTATGCTGCTGCGGTAGCCTAGTGGTATGGGTAATGGACTGCTGAGACGAGGTCTCGGGTTCGATCCCAGGTTTACCATGGCACACACCAATGACTTTTCGATGCTTTTCGAAGTTATGTGTGTATTTATCGCAGGTTTATAAGTGCCCGGTTAATGGCAATAGGCTCGCCACCTATTACATTGGGACCTAAACATAAACTGGCGAAATGTGGGTGCTAGCACCTCTGCCTACCCCTTCGGGGAATACAGGCGTGAGTTTATGTTATGTTATGTTATATAATTATGAAGTTGCATGTTGTTAGCTTTCAGCTCCGTAATAATAAATCGGCTGATACAAACCAGAACATTTCGCAAATAGCGTAAGATTATTTGTCTGAAACACTCGGGTATAATGTCCGTGAGATCATCTCTGGCTTCAACGTTCAAACAACAGTGATTCACACAAATGAATAAGCATTTGATTTGAAAAGTTTTCCTACGATGTTATTCGTCACTGAGGACTTTGATATCAATACAGACTTGTTATACTTCTATCGAACTATTACACAAGAATTTATTTTAAAGGCAAATGAATATGTGAGTATTTAAAGCTATTTCAGTAACCATGATAAGAGGAAGTGCTAAAACTGTCAGCGTGGAGGTTTGAGTCAAGCATATTATCAGTGGCGTAGCTATCATAGGGCCAGTTGGTGCAGTGCACCAGGGCCCCGGAGCTCAGGGGGCCCTCTAACCTCAGCTTTGAAAAAAAAATGAATAAAAAAAAATCTGGTGAGCAGGCTGGAGCCTCGAGTCTCGAATCGGCTCACCAGATTTTTTTTTTTATTTTTTTTTAATCAATATCGCCAATTATAGAACTCCTTATTTAACATTTTCAACACATGCGCCAAGCGTCCTCGATAAGCATATACTGTGTGTTATCGTTTTTTCAGTTATTTGGTGGTTTGGATGAGTACGCCCGTAGCACATTGGATCAGCGATAAGCTCACGTGCTTGACAGTCGTGAGATCAATTCGCCAATTCCACCCATCCCCATCTGATTCTCCCTCAATTGATTGAGACGTGGTCTATTCGCCAGCTTTGCAAAGAAATTATAACAAAATTTGGCGTGCTCGAATGTGACTTTACGGAAGTGTATACAGCGATGCTACTGTTTCATACAATTCCTGTTCCTTCCGCGGCAGCAGAAAGATCTTTCAGTAAACTGAAGATTATGAAAAATTATTAGGGGTTAAAGTATGAAATTGTCGATTAGTACCGAAAATCAATTTTTTTTTTTTTTAACAAATTTATTTCATCAAAATAGTTACCATTATTATCTATACATTGCTGCCATCTAATAGGAAGGTCATTCATGCCTTTGTGATTGAACTCTGGGGATCTAGACTGCACAAACTGTGTAAAAGTATTTTGTAGGTACTACCTCCTGGGAAGAAAACTTCTCGTCACGTAGATAATTGTTCAAATCACGAAAAAAATGGTAGTCCGTTGGAGCAAGGTCTGGCGAATACGGAGGATGACGAATGGTTTCTAACCGCAGTTCCTGTAGGGTTAAAATGGTTTCTCGTGCTGTATGAGGTCTCGCGTTGTCATGGAGCAATAATGGTGAAGATCGATTCATGAGTCGGGGCTGTTTTACTGCTAGTTTTGCCAACATTGTACGGAGTTCGGCACAATAGACATCTGCCGTTATTGCTTGACCAGATCGGAGAAAACTATAGTGGATAATACCATGCTGAGACCACCAAACAGTTACCATTACCTTTTTATTGGTAAGTTTTGCTTTAGGACACTGTTGTGGCGTTTGACCTGGCGTCAGCCATTGCATTTTTCTTTTACGGTTATCATAAAGAATCCACTTTTCATCACATGTCACAAAATTCGATCCAATATTCCTTTATTTCTGTACCGATTCAACAAGGCAACACAAGTTTCAACACGCGTTTCTTTCTGCAGATCAGTGAAATCACGAGGCACCCTTTTTCGTATTTTTTTATTTTATTGATTTGACGCAAATGAGTCAATATTGTGCCGCTAATTCCTGGGTAGATTGACTAGGATCGACTTTCACCATCTCTCTTAATTCATCGTTATTCACCTGTGTGGGCGGTCTTCCTCGTGGCTCGTTCTTCAAGTCGAAGTTTCCATCACAAAAGCGTTTAAACCAAAATCGCACGGTACGTTCATTAGTAGACCCCTCTCCAAACTCAAAATTTATATTGCGGGCCGCGTTACTTCCGCGTCGGAATTCGTATTCAAAAATTACACGAATTTTCGCAGTATCCATCTTTCTTGTCTAAGTTGAATAACAAAAACAATTGAAAGTCGATATTCAAATGTTTCCCATTTTTTAAAAGAAGAACATCATAGAAACCATGTGAAAAAAGTTTCATTCGAAAACCTCAAACCACGAAGATTCCATGTCAATTCAAAAAACCTATTGCAATAAAACGGCAATTTCATACTTTAACCCCTATTATTTAAGATACAGCATTCGACAAGATCGCCTCCGACATTTATCGTTATTTGCAATAGAAAATGAGGCGGCATCAAACTTGGATTTGAGTGAAATTATAGAGGAATTCGCAAAAATTAAAGCGCGCAAGAGATTGTGTATTGGACGGGGAATTCTGTTAAAAATCGTAAATTTTCCGTAATTAATCTCATCTGTATAATAAATACTCTACATTGTCATGTGCGTCGTTGTTTATTTATTCCCTTTTTCTTCTATTAAACACATGGAGATTCTAATAGAGACGACGTATGGATTTAGCCTACCAGGGATAAGTTCAACTCACTGTTTCCTATTCTTTTTCCTACCAAATATTTTGAAGGCCAATTTATGTTCAAACTATGCGGAAAGAGGGGAGGAGGGCCCAATTCTTTCCCTATGCACCAGGGCCCTTGTCCCCCTAGCTACGCCACTGCATATTATGTCCAAACTCGGAACATAATAAGTAAATTGACGTTAAAAACAGTGATGTGTTGTAATTTTTAACAGAGCATAAGCCTAGCAATTAAATATCAGTTATTAGCTAAATGTGTGCGAACTATGTCTACAACATTGTGGTATTGATAACGATCTGTTTCCAAAATCTATAACCTGTAACTCTTCAAGTCTGGAGTTAACAGGTTACCTCCAAGCAAAGGTGTTCCACAGTTGACCACATTATCACTAATCAATATGCGAGTTAATGGTTAAACCGAGCTTTACATTACATTGAAAAAACCTTTAACGTTATCCTTTCCTGCTTTGAAGTAAGCGTTTATAAATATTGACCAGTCAGTCAGTGGTCAATCAAACAGAAATATTCCTTTGCCGATAGCCGTCGAGCGTCATTGACTCCAGAAATAAACTTCAGTTTGTTCTGGGTGATGTACTGCGGGTAAGTTATAGTTTAATATTAAGTTCGATAACTTTGACAAGTTTGTTACTAATAAGCTAGCAAACCAGCACACCATCAACCTGATTGTAGCATGAGCGGGGCCTCTATTCTGCTAAAGCAAAATCATTGTGCTGCAAAAAAACGGCATTAAATAATAGACTTTAAACTGATGCGTTTAAATTTCAAAATTAAATTACTTTTTGAAGAGTAATTGAAAAAGTGTAATAAAACTGTTATCATTTCATTTTGGACTTTAGGCCTATACAAATAAAGTCTATAATTTAATGTCAATTTTTGCAGTGACTGCGGCACCACAGTATAGAAGAAAAAAGATGTTCAAAATTCAATTTCGATCTATGAAAATTAAATGTCAAAAGCGGTATTATCGTAATACCATTTGCAAGAACGAACATTGACATCGTGATCGTTTTTAACATAAGGTCAAGGCAAAATTAATGAATAAATTTTAATTACGACAGTTGGCCCTTTTTTCATGAAATCGTGATCTTTTGTGACAATAAGTCACATGGTCCTGCTGGCTAGTTGAGTCGAGTCTCTCTTGTCAGACAATCATTTACCGATGGTGGATGGATTTAAAAAATCGCCCCCAGTGTTACTAATCATACTTCACATTTTGATAATGATCCAAGAATTCTTGCTAAATAAATATTGGTCTATAAGCAAACAAACGCTTATCGGTCACAGTCACAGTGAAAAGAACATCATTTCATTGCCCAGGCGCAAGGTCGCGGCCATTGCACCAGCGAGTGACAGGTTAAGCTGATCCCACGCACTCGCGCGACAAACATAAGTGACCATTGCTATATCGGTCAAGTACGATGCTCTTTATATTTTAGATTATTTTATTTAGCTACCAAGTAGACAATATTATAAATAGCTAGTTAAACCCGGTCACGCCTCGTGGCTCATTATTTTTCATTTAAAAACATACGAGCGTATGCGTGGTCATAATTTCAAGTCAAGTGGTGAAATAATTTTCTATTTTTATTTTTAAAACGATTTTATTAGCGTGCTTATGACTGTATGTTTGTAAACAAAATATTGGAAATAGAATTCTTCGAATTGTCGTATTGGTTTAAATCTTTGGAATTAACATCCGACGGGATCATTCATTAATTTGACAGAATCGAACGGATCTGATGATGAAGTCAGGATATGGGTAGTAGAACTATTCAACGGCTACTGGTAAACCCATTGAATTGGAACTTTTTATTTTTAGAGTCGTATAAGTAAGGTGGTATGTATATTTGGTAACGATTGAATATAACTTTTAAAATCAAATATGTATTGTTATGTCCTCGTTTGTTGCATTCTTATAACAATTTCGTACTATTATATAAGCGTAATAATGATTTAGTTGCAATGTTATGAACGATATTGACGAAACAATAAGCGCATCATATTTGAAATAGTAGCGAACATCACATAATAACGAAGGACTCCATTACAACAGTCGTTATTTACAGCAATTAAAAATCCAAGCCATTAATTTCACTAGCTAACGACTTTTACAAGCAATAAGCTCAAGACATTCTAGTTAAATAAATAAATAATAAATATTCCACAACATTCTACACAACGCTATCTAGACCCATGGTAAGCTTTTATAGCTTGTGTTATGGAATCTAGAATGCGGATAAACATACTTATATACTTTTTCTTTTGTAAATACATACATATTATATATAAAAACACCCAGACCAATGCAAATAGCCATATTCATGCATACAAATATTTGCACTGAGCGGGAATCGAACCCGCACCTCCTGCGTGGCAGTCGCGTGCACTACCGCCACGCCACGGAGGCTGTGGCAAGGGAGTTATAGCTATATAGATATTTACAATCTCACAAATGCTGTGGTCTACAGGGCAATAATTTATTCTCTTCAATATTATAGTATACATAACTTAACAATTGATTGGAACAATAGTTTGGAATTACTGTGATTGGTTTTTAAAATAATTGAAGTGCGGAGAGTAACGGTTTCTCATTGACCAACCAATATCCTCATTGCACATATGAAACAGAATATTAGCCGGAGCAAGAGAATAAAAGATGCTACTGATGCGATATTCTGGGTCCAGTATCTATTTGAGTATCCAGTTCAGTGTTCACGTATTGTGGCTGTGATAATTGTACTTTGATGTTGAATTCCGACTTACGCGACACAGATTGTGTTCAAAATATCCTTAGAACCTACCTACATACTTACACTGGTAAAACCCACCGCTTTACCATCTCTTCAGCCTACAAGATAGATCTTACCAACTCAATTGTGTGCCTATGTAAGAATTGTGAATTCTGTTCTATTAATAACAGCTGGATTAATTATAATGTCGAAGATTTATCCTGTTGATTGCACAAGCCAGGTATGATTGTGGCTTGAGGGAAAAAGGTCGCGACCCATGCGGTCGGCTGATTCATTAATCATGTATGGCTCGTACGAGTATGTACCTAAGCTTGTTAGCGGTTTTATAAATAAATTGAGAGCAAGGAATTGTTAGTGAAGTGCCGACAGATTGGAACGAAAGTAGTCGACGATTTATGAACTATACATCCATGTACTGGATTAACCCGGCAAGTGGAGTGTATGAAGTCTAATAGAATCAGTACGTAGGATGAATGTCATAGACATTACTTTAGTATTGCTTCTTCAACTGGGACGATGGACCATAAATAGAGAATCTCCTTATAGTCAGTCCAGGGCAATGGAAGTTATTTTTCCTTTGGAGATGGAACTTTCGGCTAGTCTGCCGAAACAACCACGGGGCGCAAGAGTTGCTTTGGTTCAAAAGGACGAATTCGCTTTATGATGACGGTGCCCTCTTGGTATCATATGCATTTTTTTTTCGTGCGGAAATCCCCACGGATACCCCCCTGCCGGAGCCGGAAGGGGAGGTTATGTCGGACTCGAACCGACTAAAACCGCACGCCGACTGTCGGTCGTGGTGCTAGGCCGGAGGTGAGGTTGTCACCCCTCCTCGGGTGCTATCATATGCCTGCTAGCCAAAGGCTAGTAAGCTACTAATAAACAGTCATAGGTTTTAGCAAGTTCGGCTCAGATTAAGTTTTTTTTGTTACACTTTTCTCCATGCGCGAAAATTAAACCGTCATCGTCATTATGAAGTGTTTTAATCAATTTGCCCTCTGATAAATTAATGTTTAGGATAAAAGTATGAAGTTTTTTTGTTTAATGTCTCCGTCTGCTTGTAAATAAAGAGGTTTAATGTTTGAAAAGCAGCTACAAGATTACACCTCATAATTTTTTAGTGTATGAGGTGTTTCGTTACATATAAAATTTTAAGTTTTGTTACAACTGTCACTATTTTTTTTTTTTATTTATTTAACATTCATGCACACACAAAGCGAATACATAACATAAAATGGATTTTGAAAAGTTAGTACCTTGGTACTGCTTATTTCTATAAGAAATTTCTCCCAGCAGACCGGCGAGAGAAGATCGTGACACATACGAAAATTGGTGTGATTGTGTGTACCTATAGTAATTAGAGAGAAAAACTATAAGTGCACACACACGCTTAACATTATAAAAGGTACAGTAGTACTTAGTATCTAAATAAATATACTATATTAAGTATCATATATATTTTATACTAACTAAAAATGATATGTTATTGTGTCTATTGCCTTGTCTTTACACATTGCTATTGCTTAGTTCCTATTGTACGTATATACCGTGTATCTACTCAATAGATACTCCATCATTCGCCCAGCGCATGGCTCTTTGGCCGGTGTCTGAACATCTGTCAATAAAATTAGATTTGGCGCCAAAGTTGTTTAGTTCTCAGCACATACCCACGTATCTTATTTGTCACTGGTATAAACTTAGATAAACTTAGAAATATTGTTTTGTATCCGTCATTTGCCTAAATTCAACAACAACTCATTGTTATATAATCACGCCACTTACAATTCTTACAAATAGGGAAGAGATAGCTACTAAAAACCCATATATCTCGATGTCAAAAGTGTACCACATTATATTACAGAAATTATAGTTTGCTCTAGTTCGCACTCGTTGTATGGCATAGGTACCATGTTGCACTAGTGCTTACCTTTTTGGAGTTTTGAACAAGCAGTTTTAGCCATTGAGGTATTTACCTTATTAAAATCATACAGGTGCACGGTGCATGCCGAGCTCTGAGCTCTCTACCTACATTAAAAACCTGTTACCTCGTCTTAACGATAATGTTACAGCACTGGTTGATGCTAAAATTAGTTTTATAAATACAACATACAATGTTTGCAATACTAAAAACCTTGAGCATTTGCATTTGAGCGTGGATAGGTAGTCAGTCAGTCAGTGTATTGTACAATAATGACCGTTCGTGCTCCGTGAGTAATGATGTGACAATAACTACTACAACTACTTAGTAGATATTATTAAAGTCTATCACAGTGACAAATGTACGTCGATTCTGACAAATTAAGTCGATTCTGTCTGACAAATGGCCAAAACTGCTGATCATCGTTCATAGACTAGATATTCTGTAGTGTCAATGGCACTGCTCAAGGCAATTCTGTTTATTTTCACATACATTATTTATTTAGACTTCAGACGTATGTGACGCGGCGTTCGATCCCGCTCAGTGCAAACAATGTGTCTTTATGATATGTCTTGGTTGTTGAAGCCGATTTTATTGGAAATAGCGTACAAAATTCAAAATTGCGTTCATATTAATTTTGCTAATCTATTTATATTCAAAAGTTTCAAATTTGAGGTAATTCCATAATATTGCAGTGTCGACATTAGTGTGATATCAAAACAAGATCGAAATCCGCAATTGCCAACTAGGTACTGCTAGCAAATATGGATGTTGTGGAAAGCCCTTGTGATGCCCATTTTTGTTATAATGTACAATCTGTACCAAAAAGAAATAACATATTCTTTTTTTGGAACATTTAATAGAAGTGCATATGAAACACCATCATTTTGGAAGGGGGAGCCGATTAGTTTCAGGTGCAGATTATAGGCTCCCTAGTCCTCTACCATATTATCGTGGGCATACATAACATAATAACGCTTTGAAACACCTTCTAAGAACTAAAGTCACTCCACAGACCGATAGGTTCGCGTTATCTAAGCTATTTGGCAGGAAAGTCGGTAACAACCGTGTTATACAACCTGTAACTGAATAGACGTAAGAATTGAAAGTATTCTATTCAGAATTGGCTTCTTAATCGTTTTACATTGCCGTGTTAGTTCCCGATGGAGTAGAATGGAGTCACCCAATCGCATCCCACGGGTGTCTTTGAAGGAGACTAAGGGATAGGGCTGTTCTCCATGCGACAGTAACGGTACGGAATCCAAAAATGAACAAAAATCCAACAAGGATTGATCAACCTATGACGTTATTTGAGCCTCTGATTAGTTTAATATGAATGGTTGATTGGCGCATCTCCACTCCACCGTCACACGCCGCGCCCCGCGTTTGCCACCAAAGTTACCTAAAAACACGCTTTGTGCAGCCAGAGTACCGTCGCACATTTTCATATTAAGTTGTATGTAAAGGTGCAACCGTATCTCCTTTGTCGACTGCACATTGCAACAAAGTTTGCCTATAATTATAACACACGGCATTCCTCGCGCGGTCTGCGCGTACGCATGTACGCGTGGTTCGGTACACGTGCACCGAAAGGTGCCGGTTGTGCGTGCGGAGGTTACGTGCACGCATCGAGCCTTCTACGACGCAGAGCCAAGTTTGCGATGATTCGTCGGCAACCGGTTCTAGCTGCGAGTTTAACATAATGTAAGTAGGTACATTTGATTCCGGCGGTAGAAGGAAAACGTGTTCCCTGCGTAAGACGTATATTTAAAACTCTCAAGTTATAAGTTTCTGATCTCCGGCGAAGGTTTTTTTATATACATAATTGCATTTTTTTGTTTTAATTGATTGTTGTTGTTTTTTTTTTGTAAAGGATTAAATTAATTTGATTGATATATTGTTGATGATTAAAATCAAATTTATATATTTACAACAACCTGAGTACCTACTCAACATACTTCTTATCACTGATTTCTATTTTTTATTAAATGTCAAATTAATATTAATTGTAATTATATTTTCTCTAAGGTATTACCAAACTTAAGTTAAAAGAAATGAGCGCGACAAATGCGGGTTTCCCAAAGTGGATTACGCCAGTTGATGGTGATAGGCATACCGAAAAAATTGACGTAATGGCAGCGGTCATTGGTTGATTGATCTGGGACGGGATATCCTTACTATGGGATACGTCTTAATATAAAATTCCCCAGCCACAAACACTCGTGTGGTCTTATTATAGTCCAATTCTATATACCCACGGACCCACCTCATAACTCCGATGAGATAAAGCCCGAGGGGGGGTTTCTGCCCGCAACAACAAAAAGGGGTACCGATATAGAGTTATAAGTTCGCGAAACCCTATTTTTCTAAATAGGTTAGCACAGGAGTTGCTCGTTGCCAACCCTGCTAAAAGAAACATGGCGCTGAAAGCGAGAATTCGGTCATGATAGGTCGTTCGGCCGTCTAAATATAAACATTTGTCACGCATTCCTAGTGGTCCGTCACAAACAATTCAAATATCATTAAGTTTTTAATGAAACATTCTCATTTGACATCATGTTGGAATGACACTTGTTGTTTCTATTGTTTAAAACTGAAAGGATACTATATGAGACATGTTTTATAGCCACCAAAATTGCTAATTACGCTATAACCCCTCCAACTAAGCTAGCTTGCGTGTGTTTCAACTTTCGAATGGGTTCACGTCGCTAGTGCAATGACCAGGATTCCTCTTCTCCTCTACCTTAACCACTAATGCTTTGTTCACATGCACCGAGTAGAGTGGAGAGACAGTGCACGCTGCCGACGAGCCACCGACATTGCAGTCTCTAAGTGCTAGGTTTCTCTGCTAATAAGAAGAGTAGGCAGAAAAACAGAGCAGTCGGGAAGTAAACAGGCGATGTATTTTGGAACGCCCCGCTAGCAGTTAGTCACAAGCAGCAACTCCTGCTCCACAAAAAATACGATTTGTTCCCGCGAGGTCGAGTCCCATTATGTCGAGTTCCCGCTACGTCTACTTTGAAAACTCAGCTTTAATTCCCACCTAGTCGAGTCGTTGAAAAAGTCGACTTGAGTACCGCCACGTCGACTTTACAAATAATTGTACAGTCGTCCGCGTCAATACTTCGATTCAAAGGTGTTACCGGAGTTTCTTGTCATTTCTTCTTCGGCTTGGCTTTACTTAGTCATCGGCGAAGTGGACGGTAGGATGTGGCATAATTATTATATTTGTTTGTTTAAAGGAATAAATGATTTTGACTTTGTCTTTATCGATACTAAATAGTTGTTATTTGGAATCATAGACCAACACGGCGGGTTGAAAGTATAGCGCGTTATCCCAGTAGGTACGAAAGAAATAGAAAAAAGAAAATAGAGAGATCGTCATGAGATAGTAGAGTGTTTGCAATAAAAATCGGGAATTTAAAAAAAAAATGCAGTGTGAGACCATGCTTGGGACTTCATTTAGTCTTTTAATTGGCATCTATTATCTAGACCGCTGCTCTGATAGCTCGAATGCTTGATACTCACTTTATTATTTAACTCGTAGTTATTATTTTATCTGGATCTTAATGCGGGCGTTCGAACAACCATAACATACATAACATAAACTCACGCCTGTATTCCACGAAGGGGTAGGTAGAGGTGCTAGCACCCACATTTCGCCAGTTTATGATTCGGTCCCAATGTAATAGGTGGCGAGCCTATTGCCATTAACCGGGCACTTATAAACCTGCGATAAATACACACATAACTTCGAAAAGCATCGATAAGTCATTGGTGTGTGCCATGGTAAACCTGGGATCGAACCTGAGACCTCGTTTCAGCAATCCACCCATACCCATACCTCTAGGCTACCGCCGTTCGAACAACCACAAGTTAAGTTACACAACGCACCTGAGTGTGGACGCCCAGGTTGCTTCTCGTATTCTGGGGGGGAACTGCGTGAAGGAATGCTCGAGGCAAGAGCAAAAACTCAAGGGCACCTCCTGCCACGCCAACCGTGGACTTTTGTAATTACACACAAACCTAAATGCTGTCCACCACCACCTTGAGAAGATATCGTCTCCGGCGGGCACATCCTACCTCATCTATCCTGGGTACGGACTACAACACTCCTTTCTGTCTAATGCTGGAGTGTGTGTGTGTGTGTGTGTGTGTGTGTGTGTACGTCAGAGATATCAGTTCTCGTCACCTCAGCAATCTTGAAGGTAGGGACCTCTCCATTCTATGGCTCCGTGTAGACAGCCACGACCATCCCCGCGTCTACGCGTCCCTCTGTAGATCCCACAGCGGTGATACTGAAACAGACCGACTCATGGAGCATATCCAAATGGCCTCAGACCTCGTGCAGCAGCAGCAGATCCCATCCACAGAGATAGTCATACTTGGCGATTTTAACGCCTGCCACGCCGACTGACCTAAGAAAGGCCACAGGACAGACCTGTCCAATTACAGGCCTATCGCTATCATCTCCCTCCTCTCGAGCGGTTATGGAGCGTGGTATTATACACAGCTCCTGGGTTAACTTGAGGGTAACGATCTACTGAGCGACCGACAGTACGGCTTCCGCCAGCGTCGCTCAACCGGTGACCTTCTTGTGTATCTCACAAACCGTTGGGTGCAAGCCATTGAGAGCCAAGGTGAAGCACTAGCGGTCAGCCTAGATATAGCAAAGGCCTTCGATCGGGTATGGCACAAAGGTCTTCTTGTGAAGCTACCATCTTATGGACTGCCTGAGGGGCTGTGTAATTGGATTTACAGCTTTTTGTCCAACAGAAACATCCAAGCCGTCGTGAACGGCAGCCGCTCGGACCGCATGGACATAAACGCTGGTGTCCCACAAGGTTCCGTGTTGTCTCCGACCCTGTTTCTGCTGCATATTAATGACATACTGTCCGATGACTCCATTCATTGCTATGCGGACGACAGTACTGGAGACGCATGTTATACGGGCCGTGCAAACATCCTCCAGTTCGAGGTGGAGAGAAGTGGCGAACAACTTGTGTCCGAAATCGAGACTACTCTCTCGGGAGTATCCGATTGAGGTCGACTAAACCTGGTCCAATTCAACCCCACCAAGACACAAGTATGTGTATTCACCGCTAAGAAAACCCCCATTTATTGTAGTGCTGTAATTCCTGGGCACACGACTTACCACTGCCCCGAGTATCGGGATCCTAAGCGTCGACATTTCAAGTGACGTCCAGTACCGCAGTCATTTAGAGGGCAAGGTCAAGTTGGCATCAAAGAAACTTGGAGTTCTTAACAGGGCGAAACAGTACTTAACTACAGGGCAGCGACTCCTTCTTCATAAGGCGCAGGTTCGGCTCCACATGGAGTACTGCTGTCATCTTTTTGCCGGAGCGCCCGCACGTCAGCTTAACCCTTTCGACTCGGTGCGAAAACGTGCGTTGAAGATCGTCGACAGTCCCATACTCGCAGGCGATGTGGAGCCTCTCAGCCTCAGGAGGGACTTTGCCTCACTGTGTGTTTTCTACCGCCTATATAATGGTCTGTGCTCATATGAATTATTTGACATGATGACCACAGCTACATTCTATCATCGCACCGCTCGCCATAGGCAGGGAATTCATCCCCACACACTGCATCCGAAAACGGTGCGGACCGTGCGGTATGAAAGGAACTTCATCCCACGCACGCTCAAGCTGCGGAATGAACTCCCTGCCGTGGTTTACCTAAGCGACTACAATATGGGGTTCATTAAGAGGGGCATTAGAAGGTTTCTTCAGGGTAGGCAGCACGAGTGTAACGCCCCTGGCGTTGCATACATCCATAGGCCGCGGTAAGCACTCTCCACCAGGTGGGCCGTGTGCTTGTCTGCCACCTAAGTGGTATAAAAAAAACGATTTCGGCCTTGGTTTGGTCAATCTTCCAAAACGACTTTTCGCAGGAATTACGAAGCTTACCAAGCCTGGGCCAATGCGGTGACCGCACAGGACCAAAATACCAGCGTACTAAGAAAGCATTATAACTTTACCTCCAGGTCCTTCAAAAGAAACATAGCATGGGCGAAGTCGGAGCAGATCGGTAGAATTGGCGAGAGGCTCGAGTGTCTACCTTCGGGACCTCGTGCGTTCTGGTCTCTTCCCAAAGTTATCGAAGGGAATATCGGCAAGTCTGCATTTCCGCCTCTGTACATGGAAAATGATTCGTTGGCCCACAAAGCAAAGGAGAAAGGCGATCTTCTGGGCACACTCTTCGCGTCTAACTCGACCTTGGATGACGAGGGATAGGAACCGCCAACTACACCGCGGTGCAATAGCTGTATGCCAGGTATCCGTTTTCACCAGCGCTCAGGGCGTTTAGCACTCACGTCCCTCGTCCTCCTCGAACGGGCCTGATGGAATCCCTCCCATAGTGTTGAAGATGTGTGCTCCCAGAGATGGCATCGCTCTTAACGCGTTTTTTCCGGTTGTCTTACTCTTCTGGCGTAGTCCCGATATTATGGAAGACAGCGGTGGTCCACCCGACCCCTAAGAAAAGACGACCGCTCAAGTCCATCAAACTACAAACCAATAGCCATTACCTCCCTTTTCTCGAAGGTAATGGAGTCCCAAGCATGGTCTCACACTGCATTTTTTGGACAATCCCTGTATTTTTATTGAAAACACTCTACTATCTCATGACGATCTCTCTATTTTCTTTTTTTTATTTCTTTCGTACCTACTGGGATAACACGCTAAGGTGTCCCCCCTCCGTGTTGGTCTATGATTGCAAATAACAACTATTAGTATTGATAAAGACAAAGTCAAAATCATTTATTCCTTTAAACAAACAAACATAATTATGCAACACCCTACCGTCCACTTCGCAGATGACTAAGTAAAGCCGAAGAAGAAATGATAAGAAACTCCGGTAACACCTTTCAATCAAAGTGTTAACGCGGGCGACTGTACAATTAGAATTTGTAAGTCGACGTGGCGGTACTTAAATCGACTTTTTCAACGACTCGACTAGGTGGGAATAAGGGCGAGAGTTTTCAAAGTAGACGTAGCGGGAACTCGACATAATGGGACTCGACCTCGCGGGAATAAATCAAAAATACGTGCTTTGCCAATACCATATTAAGTAGAAGAAAAAAATTCGTAATGTCCTGGTAAACTGGTAAACTCAATACTCAATACATTTATTGCGTTCCATAATGTAATACAGATATATGTAATGTTAATATTATGTTACAATTATGGACCCTGTCGGGCACAGCACAATGTTTTTTAATACGTCTAAAACTTTTTAATACGTCTGAAACTTTTTAGCGTAAAAAACTATTAAAAAATGTCGCATATTACTGCTGCACTGGTTCAATTTAACCCTAAATTAATAACTTACCGTTCTTCATCACATTGGTATTTAGATAAGATTGGGAAGTATGTCTTTATAATTACGATCTTACGACACAAGATCTTTCTGCACTGGTATGGTTTTACGCTTCTAGGAAGAATAATATGTATAAATTGCCATATAAGGAAAGAAGTGAAGGATTTTTTTACATTTCACAACTTTCACAAATTGCCATATAAAACGGTTTTACGGTTTATGTCGCGGTTTATTAAGTGTTATTTTATATCAACACTATAAAACACTAGTACTTACACTGTGTATTTACACTATATAACGTGTAACGTGAATATTATACTTAATTAAATGTTATTGCTACTTAGTTTTTACGTTTTGTGAGCAATGTGCTTTTATCTATTACAACTCGTAGGTTTATTATTTTCCTGTATTGTTGCGGTAAGGACAGGAATAGAGTAAACATCATTACAACAGGACAGCTACGTAAGTGATTCTGGTAAATAATATAAGAACAAGGAAATAGGATAACAGCATATTGGGATTCCCAGTTCCATCATTAAGAAACCGCACCTTAATTAGCGCTAGTTTAATATCGTTCCAATCGCAGGAGCTCCTTAAGAAGGGGTGCGGCGAAGTTGAAAATGCGTGCGCATTCAGAACTTAAGTCTATACCTATAGTATGCTCGACAATGTCGCGGTCGGCTTAAATCAATTCATCCTAAGTTAAATGATGTACTAACCTCGTCAAAGTTATCCACCATGAAGCAGATGTGGGGGTAGGTCATCTCTTCTCCCTCGCCCTTAGTGTCCATCTTGCGCCGACTCGGGGACGCGTACACCTGTATATTGACATAAGACTTTTTAACTCTTACTCAATAAGCACCTTCAGAGATAGGTTCAAGTTTTGGACTGCAGTATTGCTCAGGCAGTGATATTGGATACGAAGGATTACCAGAAATATTCAGTAGCAGAGTTAAGAATGTACCCAGAACGACAGTAAAAGGCTCGCTCATATATAGTATCATTGTGGGACTACAGCAAAGCTGGCAAAATCTGATTATATCTCTGTTTATTTTCATCTGAAGACAAGACTTCTGTAAAACAAGTATAAAATGATTTCAAGGAAGAAGAAGGCCGATAGATAATAATGTTTTATGAGGCAGGACTGAATATGCAATGTTGCAATCAATCAATGATAACGTCAAATAAAGTCATGGACCTGAACTCTGCTAATTGTCCACCGCTGTCTTACCACAGACGATGCAAAAAATGTCACAAAATTTTAAACTTTCGGAGCATAACGGTAAAGTACAAAATTAGATGGTATTTTTGCAGTGTCTGTGTTATGCTTATGACAATGGTTAGATATAGTAGAATCAGGGGCCCAGCCGGCGTATCGTAGAATAGAATGACGAATGAATGGGATTTGACGTTTATGACATATTTTGTTGAAGACTGTCATATACGTCAAATCCCATACATTTGTATTTCAACTCTACGATACGACGGTCAATTGAGGAAGTATGCATACGACACCAAAAATTGCCTTCTACGTCCCTTAATCTAACGAGAGCCTCTTATGGCCGTATCCAAATCCCACGTGTGCCAATCTGGTGGGCCAAGGTCAAGTTTTATAGTTGTTTTTGATCTTCACTAATCATTATAATATGTAGTTTAAATAATAGATAGAATACCCCTAAGATTGTTTAATTTGAAAGTTGGTTAAGCTGTAGTTAATTCGCCAGATGTCTAGAAATGAAGGGCTATTTGTATGATTGATTACGTATAAGTATACAATTGAAACTAGATAATAGATGCTTTGTGTATTAATTCCACGATTTTAAGTCTACGCAATACAAAGCCTAAAATACTCAGTCCTGTACTAAACATATTTATAGAAGGCTGATAAATGATACGGCTGTCATTTAGCACACAGTAACGACTATAAACGTAAATTAATTGCTAGTAGAACGGCAATAAAAACTCACGGTCACTCTTGACCGGCAGTAGCTACCTACCTAAGTATTTGCAATGATTCTGTTTATAAGTTTTATCATGCTGCAAGTGAGTTTGAGTATAATTAGGTAGTAATGGTACTTATACTTCACAGCATATTAACTTAGAAAATACTTTACTTATCGAGTGGACGTTTTGTGCTACGGTAATATATTTATCCATACTAATCCATACTAATATTATAAATGTGAAAGTAACTCTGTCTGTCTGTCTGTCTGTCTGTATGTTACGCTTTCGCGCCTAAACCACTGAACGGATTTTGATTAAATTTGGTATAGGGGTAGATTAGACCATGAGAAAGAACATAGGCTATGTTAGGTCGCGATAACCGACATCCACGCGGGCGGAGCCGCGGGCAAAAGCTAGTATTATAAATGCGAAAGTAAATCTGCCTGTCTGTCTGTATGTTACGCTTTCACGCCTAAACAACTGAACCGATTTTGATGAAATTTTGTATAGGGTTAGATTAGACCGTGAGAAAGGACATAGGCTGTGTTTCCGCGCGATACCCGACATCCACGCGGGCGGAGCCGCGGGCAAAAGCTAGTATTGTTATGAACACATAGATTCGACGAAGGAAGTAATACCTGTTGACGTTAACAGGTTTCCAATACACTACGGCCTGTGGCGCCAAGCTTTTCAGACTTGCCACATTTTCTCATATCGTAAAAAAGTAACGGCCACAGCGCACTTACTTTTCAAGAAATTCTATTACCTATCTTATAAAGAGTTCCAAAAAACAAAAAAAAAGTATTTGAAACCCATCAACATTCATCAGCATTGGATTTTTTTATATGCATGGTGTAAAACAATAACAAGTACAGCAACATCTGTTCAAATGGGAACAAAGAGGATGAATGTGATACTGATAACAATAACTGTAATCATGTAGAACGCGATAACAACATCGCAGTGGTCGGGTTATGAACAAAAACAATAAACAAATGAAACTTTTTTATGCAGACTCGTGTTGGGTTGCCACTTATAAGTTTTGGAGTGGCTTTTTTTTAGTAGCCGCAGTAGTCACCATTATTAAGAAGATGGACCGTTAATGGGGTACTTTACACCTTCTAAACTAAACTCATTATTTTATTTAGGAGTGCAATTTGAAGAGGATAGGTTTTTTTTGCTTTTGAGTGGGCGAGTATGGCGAGTGATTAGCATAGAAGAGCTCCAAGCTGGACCTCTTATTACTTCATAGATTTTAGATTTAGATTTCAAATGTTCAACTTTCTTTTCCATTTGATAGAAAACTTGCTATAATTTTGATGTAGGTACGCCTGTTGCTTCTTCTACTTATCATAATTGATTTTAATACATCTACGTTGAACGGCTTTTCTTTAAATGTTCTCGATCTAATTGGCATACATTTTAAATACACTTGATAGTTACTTCATCCATTAGGGAAGATATTTAATATCTAAGTGAATTTAAAATCAATTAGGAACCCGTATAACACAGCAAGTTCTTTGTCCACTCGGTGAGGCGAATCGAATGTAATCAGTGGCATTGAATCATTTGTCACATTTATCTGACATGGACAAACTGTTAATATTTTGGATGATGTATTAGTCAATCTCTTATTGACATTCTTCGAGTTTCTGTCTTATGCCCCTTAGAATAATAAGGTTGCACAAGTAGTTCAAAGTTGCCAACTCGCGGTTTCCCGCCAGTTTATTGCCCGCGACTTGATGAACCCAAATAAATAAATTTGAGACAAAGGTTGCTGAAGGTAATTTCTGAAGGGTAAATTCGCAGCTATTACTTATATTTTATGCTGTGAAGCCTTCAAAGGGATTTCAGATTAGTATTTGTTGCCTCCGGACTACACAAAAGCTTCGAACCTTTAGTTCGAAGGAACTCAAACTCGTCAATTTTCCACATAGACAATTACAATATTGAGTAAGTACCTGTGGCCTGTACCTGTACCATAGTGGCAAAAGTTTATCTGCATTTTCCTTTTCCAGAAATTCATAAGTATTCAAGAGCAAAAAGATACTTTTCTTTAAAAATACCTATACGAATATAGTTAACGTTACTAGATATTAAAAGAACTATTCGTTTCGTGATTATAAGAGCTATAAATGGTAGATTGCTATTCTTGACATTCTCAAGGACCGTCGATTTTCACCAGTGCGTTTATCGTAAAAATATTCCTGTACTCATATTTCCATTAGGTAATCATCTTTTTTCATGTTATTCTTACCACACGAAATAAACTTCTTCTTCAATTTCATAGCGCAGAATCTATTTACAGCTTTTTCGATACTATGCGATAAGATAAAATACTGCTTCAAATTATTCAGTCGATATTATCGATAAAATACAGTTATATAACTGCAACAAAATAATGGATATCTAGTTTTCCAAATTACGTTAAAAGTTATTCTGAGCTGCACTCAAGATATCTCACATTGAAATCTATCTTAATCAATAAATAAAATATACGAGTTAGGAGCTTCTGAGTTTTTTCAGAAGTGGGATATTTTGGCACCTAATTTTTCATCCCACTTCTAAAAATCTTTCAGTATCCTCGTTCGTGCTTTATAATTTCAGGCTAGGTATTCTTCTTAAACTGATGGTCTTATCTAGGCTTGTAATCTTGTTAAAGTTATTAAACAACATTAACGACAGTCCCCAATAACTTCAGTTCCATCAAATGTCCTCTCTTTCTATCCAATAACAATACTCGGATAATCGGATACAGAATATTTCCGCAGAGTCATCATGGTACGCATAATGAACTTAATGCGGGCTTCCATTTCAAGCGAAGCGGTAGTGGAGTGTTCAACTTGCAATCCAAAACTTGTAGTTGGAAAGGCAATACCTGAATCGACTCTTCAACCAAGAATTTAGCTTCGTTGGAGGGATGTAAATGACAGTTTATTAATTGACTTGACTGGAACCACCTGCTGATTTTTTAAATGATGCAAAGCAGAGTTTTAGAAGATAGGCCCATGAAATGTGGATGGAGTGGCTGAAAGAGAACATGGGAAAGAAATTGAATGACTGAGGGGATAACGTCGGAGAGGAATAAATGAAAAATAACAATATTGTTGTGCAAATTTCAAATATATGGACAAAATTTAATAAGAATAATTATTGCAAAACCTGTCATCATAACGGGCGCACACACCGCCGAAGCCTTCGACATTCCAAACTAAACGCGTTAGTACAGAATTATTACACACCGCTTAATTAGCCATGAACCACACAAAACCGGCCTAAGTATCTATCTACTTAGTTTTATCATCCAGTTTACTATCTACGGAAAATTTATTTATCATTTTAATCAACATACCTATGAAACTGATTATTTTGATAAAAACTTAGATCGTAAATATCAAATTACAGATAGGTAGGTTATTTTATAATAAAGAATATGCACATAGGTACGTAGGTACAAAGATTGTAGATAGATATACCAAAACAGGGAAATTCTCGATATTTAGAAAAATATCATAAATATTCTTGTTACCAGAGTGTATTGCGACTGAACGCGGAGATCAAATAGTGATCCATAGCTGCCTATGGATTACTATATTAACATAAAAAGTGTTGATACTGTGCCAAAAAGGTCAGTGTACGAATACGAACAGATAAGCAAGATGTAACGAGATAGATATTTGGACTTTGTTTGTTGCCTTTGGCATTACAAAATTCCATTATCTATGTATGTATACGAGGACTGTTAAATTTAAATAAGGTCGTAAATGTTTCATTCACGGGCTCACGGCGAGCCTCAGAGCCTCGGGTCGGGCGCTCGGCGACCGTAGCCGCCGTCAGCCGTCCTCCGTCGCGTCGGTGCCAGTTCGCCCCGCGCATATCGTGCCGAGTGCAGCCGCACCGAGCGACTTGAACGTCTCGCTGTGACGTCACCGCGCGCGTAATTATTTCCATTGAGCCGAGTATGCCCGAACATTGCCGAAGGCGTCCGAACTCCGTCGGACCGAAGCCAACCAGTCCTACTTTTTCTAGTACGCGGTCGCCCCTCTGCACGCTTACTCGCGGCGACATTATCGACAGTGGTTAAAATATTTTGCGTTATTTCGGCTGAGGCCATCGTGTAGTGAAGTAAATATCTGTGTGAACACAATCTCGTTCGTAGAAGCAACAAAACGAGCGTTCCCCTGTGAGTGCGATCTGTTAACCATGCATTAATGTGTGTGCATATTGTTTTCCATTTCGACCTCGTTTACGTGCCTGTGACTTGACTGGATGCAGTCTGGATTTCCGGCTTTCTATTTGGCTCGTTTAAGAGCCGGGAGTCTCGCATGAATCCATACGTTGCCGCCTATTGACCCCTCTAACATTGATCGGGTAAGTGGAATACAGTGCGAAACGGTCCGCTAGCTATGAGCTTTGCGCGCAACGAAAACAACTCGCGGATCATGAAGCGAAAGAGAAATCTGCCGTCGGAGACGATCTATAATCGTCTCGCGGTTGTACGACAGATTGCAATGTTTTTGTGGCGCGAGGGGCGTACGCTCGGCGTGGACGGGGCACGGTAAACAGCAGCGACTGAGCACTGGCACTGAGCTAATTACTGTCATCTGACATGTCGGGGAGGGGTGCCCCGTGCCGGTGCCGGCTCGCCGCCGCCGCTCGCCTCCACGCCGCGCAATACTATCCTCGGTCTTTGAACCGTGCCTTCGCTGCCATTGTTACTTGTTTACTATATACTACATGTATATATGAATCTTCTAGAAACGTATTTGATTGACAATATCGTACAATTGATAGTAATCCATCACAGTCTGAACAAGATTGATTAGGTTTAAAATTTACCTAACAGTCTGGACAAATAAGCTGTATGATGACCGCCTTTAAGAATGTAAACAAACTTAACTTACTTGTTAAAGAATGAAGAATATCCAGTCTTATTGAAAAACAAGTGGAATTTACGTTGCAAATATTCTCAGTAACAAAAGTTCTTGTTTACAAACCCCCAATAGGTTATAAAATATAACAAAACAAAGCTCTTTTTTCTAAAGTTTACGCGAATGTCACTCATTGAAATAAAATCCGTAAAAAGTGGTTTTATTTCAAAAACAAAGCTCAATATACAAACAGTAGCTAGATTGTAAAGGTTTTGTAAAATTACAATAATAAAAACATGTTTAGTTGTGTGCATTTTCGGTTAACCGTCAATATTTTAAACAAAATAACGTTGAAAAAAGTATTCGAATTGTAAATTTTGATGTACCTAGTAATGAATTGGTAGATTTCAGATTTCAATAAAATTGAGAGAACTTTAATTGTAAATTTCTTAGACTAAAAGGTTATACTTTAAGTAAAGTTAAGTCTAATTATTTTAGTCTGCGCTAAATGTTACTATCGATAATGTAAAAAAACTCAAAAGCCGCATAACTAATGATGAGGTTAAAGTAATCATTTGAAAATCGAGCTTATTCCTGAACAACGCTTAGTTAAGAATCGATTCTCACAATGTCAATACAATCTGCGCTCTGATCTAGTTATATATACATCGAGATTCAGGACTGAGTATTATTCTGGAATACGTGGTCCTCAATGCACTACACGTATATTAACACGATACTTCTCTCAATTCCAGGTTCTCTCCAGACGAATGGTGATTGGATGACGATATCGGTGCGCTCCCCTGACAAGGAGCCCACGCCGCCCAAGCAGATCAACCTCGCGGAGCCCCTGGTCGAGTCGGTGCGCGTGTACCTGGCCAATGAGCTGCCGCCCAAGCAGCTAGCGCTAGTGCCGCACGCGTCCGAGGCGCCGGAGCCGGCCGCCGCGCCGCCCGCGACCTTGTGTGATGTGGACATAGCCGCGCACACCGCCCACGACGAAATCAAAGGCATCAACTTCGAAGCGCGACTCAAGCGTAATGACCTAAACAACAACTCGTCAGGCAACCAAAACGATCGTCCACAGAACGGCGAGATGCCCAGCCAGGCGGAGCTGATGCAGCGCCAGCCGCTGCTGGCGCGCACGGCCAAGGCGGACGCGCCGCAGCCCACCACGGACGAGTCCGACCCCGACCAGGACCACTCGCCGCAGCGCCTGCACTCCGGGGACTTCATCGTCGAGATACCCCCCGGCGCGGTCCGGGAAGAGAGATACCCGAAAGAAATATGGAAAACGATATTATCATTTTTCTTCCTATTCATATGTGTCTGTATAAACATGATGTCGCTCTCGTTAGTTCACGAACGACTGCCAGACAGAAATACGACACCGCCGCTAAACGACATAGTGCTGGACAACGTGGAAGCGCAGGACTGGGGGCTGGCCGTGTCGGAGTACATGATCATGATATCGACGACGGTCGCGATGCTGGTGGTCGTCTTCCACAAGCACCGGTTCATCGTCGCGCGCCGGCTGTTCATCATCATCGGCCTACTGTACTTGTACCGGTCGATCACCATGTTTGTGACCGTTCTTCCGGTCTCGAGCAAAACCTACTTCTGTAGTCCGAAGAGTAATACAACTTCACCACTTTTGGTTCTCAAACGAACGTTTTACCTAATATCTGGTTTCGGCTTGTCGATAAACGGCAAGCACACGTACTGCGGGGACTTCATATACTCGGGCCACACGATGGTGCTCGTGCTGAGCTACCTGATCGTGGCGGAGTACTCGCCCAAGAAGCTGTGGCCGGTGCACTGGGCGCTGTGGGGCTCGGCGCTGCTGGGCGTGTCGTTCGTGCTGCTGTCGCACGGGCACTACACGGTGGACGTGGTGATCGCGTACTACGTGACCACGCGCCTGTACTGGACGTACCACTCGCTGCTGGTGACGCCGCACCGCGCCGGCAACGGCTACAACCACTACATGATCCAGCGCGAGTGGTGGTACTGGCTGTTCACGTACCTGGAGCGCAACGTGCGCGGGCCGGTGCCGCGGCGCTACGACTGGCCGCTGCCGTGGCCGCGCACCAAGCTGTTCAGCCGCCTCAGCTAGTGACGCGCTCGCGCGACGCTGCCGCCGCCGGAACGCGTATGACGCTCACCTTTTGCGAGTGCCGCTTGAGGACCTGCAGCTCCTTGGGACTGGTCCGCGTGCAGATGGCCAGCGTTAGCGTGTAGTCGAACTGATGAACGATCAGATTGAGGTACACGGTCTCCTCCCAGTCGATCTCCGGGTCCCCGATGGGCAGCTTCTTGGAGTCCTTGCGGAACACCTCGACGTCGGTCTGTGGACAGCGCGGCGGTCAGTGGCGCGTCGAGGAGACCTAGTGTTTGGCTGTGCTTAACGATCGCATAATAACTGCTGCGTGTGAAATGTGATAATTCGCAAAGTGAGCATAATATATTTAATTTCGTCACAATCTATTCATAAACTTTTCTGTAGATAGTGACAGTCTGGTATGCTTTTATCGTTGAAAATAGTTATAAGTTTTGATTTTAACCGACAAAGAACAATAATATAATCTATGAATTATGTACAGTCGACTGTTGATAGAATTATGTTTTGTATATTGTATAGTTTGATTGAACTATCTCCAATCAATTTGTAAGAAATCACTTTAAGTATTTATTATAGAAACCATATACTGTGATTCTTCTTCGTCGCGAGACGAGAGTGAGTGCGCGAGTGCTAGGTACTGTGGTAGCCTGTGCGGGGTGTGGGGTGAGGGGTAGCGGGGAGCGCTGGGGTGACGGGTGACGGCCTGGACCTGCGTTGTTGTACATATTTATACTGTTGTAACTGCAACTATTATAAGAAATAATATTTTTATATTGTTTAAAATAAAGTACATACTTTACTGTTTTCAAAGAATATTTTTTGTTATTCCAAATCAAAATTCAGTAGAAAGTAAAAATCATTAAAATGGTGCTAAATTAGAAATCACGTTGTATTCTGAAAGAAATAAGTGTTAGCGCCGAGTCACCGACACGACTCACTGACACTCCAGATGAATACAGTCTACAGTCAGTTACATCACTTCAATTACAACTATTATAGACTTGTTTACATTCATACAATCAATTACTCTCAAAGAGAATGATTAATTAATTACCTATTTAGTCTATATTACTATTTAAAATTGAGACGCAATATCCTAAAACCAATATGCCTTGGATTGTAAAAATAGATCAAACACTTAGTAAGTCTCATTCTAATTTAAAAAACCACAGTATTACAAAGCATTGAACCTACGTTAAACTTACTTCATTCACTCAAACTATTCCGCCGACCTGACAAGTGCACAAAGGCCACAATCGCCCTCTTTATCCACCTCCGATACGGTATCGCACTCAGATGATAAAAAATACACGAAAACTCTGATAAGCACTGCGGCCTACTGGCTACGAGCAACGAGCTCACCACAAATGTTATTTCAATGAACGGTAATCATGTACCACCTCTCATATAACTCTGGGACTCACCAGGAGTCTTCATACATGTGTGCTAGTCGGTTATCAAATCTAAGACTTACCTCGTACTTGGGCAGGTAGCGGGAGGAACCCTTCACGTGTCGCTTTCTGACGAAGAACAACAGATCGTCGCAGTCTATCGAATGTTCCTCTTGAAACAGGAAGTGCCGAACAAACAGATCTGTCCAATATGTCGTTCCTTGTAAGACTACGAATCCAGATTCTGAAAAATAGTGACAACATTTTATATTGTTCTGTACATCGACGTGTAGCTGTTGTATTTATTTTGTTGTATCATGATATTTTTTAAGTATATTTATTCTGTTCAGCAACCAAATGTAATGTCCACTCATGTAAATTGCAAAGTGCCTTCAAATGTTTAAGAAACCCATAATGTAGCCTAATAAATGTTGAACAAAATATTTAATCTTGTTGAGAAATAGGGTTATGCCCGATTTCCTCTGTTACCAAAAACTTTAATGGCGTTTTATCAATTAAATTATTTTGTAATATAAAATAATAAAATGTTTTGCAATAGCCACGCGAATAAAGGCCACGAGATACACGTTTCTCCAATTTACCTTCCAAGGCGCCCCCTAGACCTACAATAACATTGTGCAATACGCTTATACCCAGGGTTTGAGACCGGGACCACTCGATCGTAAGGCCGAATTCTTATCTAATGTGATGATTTCATTGTTATATTGGTTAATATCTATATGATACATATTTATGCAATATCGTTTTAATATTTTTCGGAGAAATCGGTAACAGGAATCGGGAATAACCCAAAAAACACGTAGGTAAGTCATAAGGACAACCTTTTTCTCTGAATGTCAGATGAATTGTTTGAAATAATATGAAAATATGGTTCCCTATTTAGATTGAATGAAAATTAGCAGTAAGACTCAACGTACAATCTATAACTTTATAAATCCATACGCTGCATACTAAAACAATAAACTCGAATTACTGTAGGTGTAGGTACTTTTGTAACCTTTTTACGGGAAAAGCTTCCGCATTTTCGTAAGTTGAGTCATTTCTGCTGAACAATATGGAATTGAAACAAATGTATACAGAAATAGAGAAACTATGCTTAAATCATTCCAATAAATGTATGTAAAATAACCATGACGATGTGGATCAACTTCTATGTTCTAAACTTTGTGTGCAATATGATAACAGTGTGTAGCCATAGGTGATGAATCCTAAACAAACAAATGCACAGCTGGCATTGAACCGCGTCCCATTCACTGCTGAGTGTACCGTGCCTCACTACAGTGCAGTACCTGCATTGTGCGTGTACATTATCTGTCATTCACCCAATAGCTGTCGATATTAAGCGCATCCTTCCACAGCCAGTTGTGCGTTTGCGTTCTGGATACATTATAGCCTTAACGATACATGTAACGAACTGCCTATATGATGCATAATAAAAAATGCATATTTTTTAAATGTTTAGAATGATAAATAATGCTTATATACAAATTGTAGGATGTCCTTAGTAACTACTGCGGATATTTTGTATTTTACTAAATGAAATGCCACATTGAAAAACTTAGATGAGTTTCTCTGTTCATATATTTATATAGGAAAAACTGACTTTAGACATTTGTAAATATTGTATAATGAGGATTGGATGTGTGTCAATACGTTTACTTAACGAATTCAGTCACAAAGAACAAAATGGCGGTTCTGAATTAATGTAGGAGGTAATGTTGTTGAGGTCACTTCGAAGTTTATTGCTGAGGCTACTCGAGTTCAAATAGATGGTTGGAAGCCACATTCCGAGTTCTTAAAGTGTTCCCTATTTACGAAGAAATAATATATACATAATTAAGCACGATAGAGCGTGCAACTGTTTGTACCAACGCTGTTGTAATGTAATTAAATGGTTTTTCATAACTTTTATTGTTTTCTTGTCGTTTATCCTTGTTTCGCTCATCTCAATAGAATAGAGAGAATGTCTTAACAACTATGTGGCCATTGTTTATTGTTAGGATAAGGACAAGGGGTGAAGGAGTTCAACCTCCATTCAGAAAACTTAGTTTGAAACTTAACTAGGTATTGAGACGGCATGTCTAATTTTAATGAAAATGTCAGTATATACGGACAGAGAGTGTACAGGGTCCTGTCAACATCTTTGGGTCCAAGCCACCCTCAGCTGCCAGTTGGTGCAGCTAAGTAAGGGACGAGGCTCTGGAGCCGGCTTTACTCTCGCGGTGAAAGGTCGCTTTCGGAAAATCCAACGGTATTCCAAACAAAAATTATAAGCCTTCTTTGGGCTCCAAAGTGAAAACTTTGAAAACAGCTGGGAAATCGCATAGAGGATGATGATGAGAATGAACCTACTGATCGTGATGATACCACTACTGACAACACGACATACCTTTATGTAGAACTCATGGCTAGACGAAATCGCTCCTATTTGTAATCTCTGAAGATTCTCAAGTCCGTCTTTATTCCGCGTCAAACAACTACGTACGTAAATACCTGTTCCATTTGGAGCCAAACTTGTGACAAGCAGACTAGGATGTTCCATTGAGTACACTTATACACTTTATTAACGCAAGCAAGTCGAAGTCTAGACAACAGGTAATTCGATCCTACTAATATTGTGTGTGTGAAAATGTTTGTAAAGCAATCACACTCAAACAGCTGAACGCGTCTGGGTTTTATTTTTGTAAAGGGATAGATCATAGTTTGGACTAAAACATAGGCACATGGAATAAGTTCCCATGAGCTGCGGGAGAAAAGTTCTACGGGCGAATCCGCGGGTAACAACTAGTAAACTGATAAATGAGAAAGGAAACCCATCAGGCACCCTCGTTTTATCTGTCTCCACGACTAGGTACACACACAGTTATAGGGACTTGAACCTTAGCAGATTGCAATAAAAAGTTAAACTGGCGTGCGGGCGCTCCGGCAAAAAGGTGACAGCAGTACTCTGGGGCCAAACATGCGCCTTATAAAAAAGGAGTCGCTGCCCCGCATTGAAGTATTGCTTCGCCCTGTTAAGCACTCCAAGTTTCTTTGATGCCAGCTTGACGTTGTCTTCTAAATGACTGCAGTACTGGACGTCGCTTGAGATGTCGACACCTCGGATCCCGATACTCGAGGAAATGGTAAGCAAGTAACAATGAATTGGCAGTAAAAAACATAGTCCGCACGCAACAATTTTCGAACATACACTGAAGCTGCGAGAGATATGCTTTTGGCAATCTCACCTCCGGCAACCAAGGACCCAAGACGGCGTGCGTATTAGTCGGTTCGAGTCCGGAATAACCACCTCCACCGGCTCCGTGGGGGTGGTATCCGTGGGGATTTATCGCACGATAAAAAAAACACTGAAGCTAGTGTATATACAGTACTCAAACAGCAGCTACCAAACTCCCTGTGGATATAATAGGAATTTCGAGTCTTTGAATTAACATGTTAATAAAATAGACATCATTCGAGTTTAATATAGTACTGGTGGGGTTACTACGAAGCACCGAGCGGCGAAGAATAAGGGGACGATACACAATGGCAAAGGCATTAATGACTGTGCATAATATTTAGAATATTTTTGATGTATTTCGTTTGGTTCTCCCCTCTGGTATTAATGAGTTGTTCAACTCTAAATCTAATAATAAAAATGTACTTATATTTGTTTGTTCGTGTTTATGCGCTGCCGTAATGTTCAGTGTTCATGCGCCTTCAGCCCACTCACAAGCCTTCAGACCAGGTATTTTTACGATATTTTTCCCCGTGCGAAAGGGTTAGGTTAGCTAGTGTATTAATAATTTCGCGTTATCTATAATAACCTCCGGGGTATCAGGGATAGTAATGTCCAGGATAAGCCTTCAGACTGAAGTTATTTTAGTCTGAGAGTATGCCCTGGTACAGCGTGTCCTCTAAATACGCGGCAGTTTTTTTGCCATAACCTAGTTTTGGGTTCGTTCAATGAACTCAGCAATGACCTGACGGCCGGCCACGTCGCGCGTCGGTATTTTAGGAATTGGCTATTAAAACTCAGTCAACCTTACTCCAAATTTATGAACTTAATATACAGGTTTATATTTACTCACACCTCAAAGGTGCCCATGGCTAAAAATAAATGTTGACCGAACGATTAAGCAAACATGAACAATTTTTATAAAAGGACATTATTATGTTCCACAAATATCTACAAGAAATTATGCATACTAATATTATAAATGCTAAAGTAACTCTGTCTGTCTGTCTGTACGCCTTCCATGCCTAAAACACTGAACCGATTTTGACGAAATTTGGTATAAGGGTAGATTAGACCTTGAGAAAGGACATAGGCTATGTTTGGTCACGATAACCGACATCCACGCGGGCGGAACCGCGGGCGAAAGCTAGTACCTTATAATTAATTAAGGGTACCTGTTTTTTTAATTGTTAGCACCACTTAGGTGGCAGAAAGTACACGGCCAACCTGATGTAAGTAAGGAGACACCAGTTTGATACCATCAAGCTAATTTAATCATTGACCAATTAGATAGTCAAACTTATTACCAAATAATAAGCAGCAGCTGCTATCAATACAGTTCCGTTGGGATACACCCGGTAATGACGGTGTCCCTATGTTCCCTTGCAACGTACCTAGCAAAACGAACCCTCGATAACGCCCTGTCGTCACGCACCACACGATCTTGGTAAATAATTTAGCTACCCCAAATATGAGTCATAGGCATTTCCTGTGACAAAATGGCGTAAATATTAGATCGTATTTGGGCCAGGGTTGAATGGCCGTTAGAACGCTGCAAATTGGAAAGGGCTGGCTTGAATAGACATGTTGCCGAAAGATACAATGTCACTCAGGTGTGAGTGTGACGCACGATATTGCTGTGTAATGATGAAAAATGCCTTCGAGAACGCAATTCAGGTAGCAGGACACTGGGAATACAGAATTTGATAGTAGAAGCGCTGTCGATTCGATAAGAGATGATGAAAAATAGTCAAGACATCCTTATTTTCCCGTACATCCCTGAAAGAGACAAACAGACTAAAACTCAATTTTCAAAATTGAGTTTTAGTCTCGCCGATATAAAGGAGTCTATAATCGGTCAACTGTATTTTGGGATTAAAAAATGAAAAATATAGATTTTTTTATTTGTTATTTTTGTTTTAGTATGTTGTTTTTTAAATTGTTAGGGTTATAGCAAAATAAGATCATTTTTTGCATGCACTCGTAAAAAGATTACATAGTTCGGATATAATAACATGGCATCATCAAGAGTAAACGAACGAAATAATTAGATCCGTCCTACTGGAAAATGGTATAACTTCCGGCAATACTTGAAAAATCACATAATGCTTCGAATAATTTTATGACCACCACTCCAAGAATATAATGATTGGCTCTGCAACCACGCGCAATTAACTGTTATCAAATGGTTGGCATAATCTCATCGAGGGCATAGAGTAGCATAATTGCAGTGCAGCACTCGAATTGAAGTAGCCACCACTAGACAACTTTAGGGATACTCGACTATTAATTTTAAAAGTACTGGACGTGAAAAACGGACAGGATTGATCGCGGCACAGTATTGCAACCAATGCAACTAATAATTTATTTCCCGCAAATGTTGTAGGAAAGGATATTAGTAATAATGTATTGATCGTCTATTTTCTTTGTCTTTGTTAACACGGCCGAGTGTCGGCACTGCGAGGACCGCAGCGATGACACAGCGCTCCACACGCTGGTGGAGTGCACGGCATGAGCACTCTCTCGCTTGAGACCATGGTGCGAGCCATGGTCTCCAGAGGGAGTAAGTGGGACTGCGCCGCCTCTTTCTGTGAGCAGGTCATGCTCGTGAAAGAAGCGGCGGGGCGAGAGCGGGAGAAAACTCTCCCACCCGAGTTCCGCAGTCGGCGGCTTGGGCGCCGCCGACGTGTCTTCGCCGAAGACCATCGGCCTCCTTGACCGGGGGCCTGAGGACTGTGAGTTGGCTGCTCACCGTCTGTACAGAAGCAGGCCCATGAAGGCAGCGTGACGTGAGGGAAACCTCGAGAAGCTTGACCCCTTACATCCCCGGTCGTAAGACAGTGTGTTTGAAAGAATATGACTATACTTATCTACTATTACCAGACTGATCCATTAGATTGGAAAAACAGTGAACTTCGGATTCTAAGGTGTGAAGGCCATGGGTGCGACTGGGATTAGTGCAAGCATGAACTTTTTTTATAAAGGCAACATCAATTGGACGACAACTCGCCTGATGGTAAGCTAAAGGCAAAGTCTCGGAAAGACGTCCACCATCTTAGACACCAGGACCCAAGATTGTAGGAAGAAGGAAACACGTGAGCTGGCAGGAAGTTCCAGGTCTTAATGGTGCGGTATATATTTCATTATTATGAAGGCTACTCAGATAACTCCATAGAGGAAGTCAATGTTCTTGTTGCCTCCTTACTGAGTTAAAAAATATTTATGAGGCTGAAATTGACAGCCAAGATTGGAAACAAAATTATAGCAGCCAAACACATATTCCCACTACAAGAATGTCTCAAACAATATACAGAAGTTTCACCTTCGTCATTTTCATATTGCTGCTACTAGTATTGATTTTGGCTGCCAATTTCAGCCTCATAAAATATTTCCAAGTTCCCAAATTGTAAACTGATGAGTATGTGAATAGCGATAGGCTCATCCAGCGTTTACAAAATATGATAGGCAATCGGTAGCTTAGTGGTTAAGGAGTCAACCTTACGATTGAGTGGTCCCGGGTTCAAATCCTGGCCATTACACTACCAATGTGAACATACTTCTAGCACAAGCAATTTAGTTTAGTTGTAGGTATTAGGGGGAATATTAGTATCTTCGGTTCAATTATTCTTTAAAAAAAACTTACCTACTCATATGCATTGAACAATTTCAAACCTGGTACATTTATTTAAACACTCTAATCTATTAATTTAAAACCTGGCTATTGAACCTGAGAATCAAGTTTGTATCACAGTACACTCTTATCGACCTAGTCATGACAGAGTTTGTTCATAGAACCAGGATTCTGCAGTCAATAAAACCGCCAAATTCGAATTCGTAACAGTATCGGTAAATCATTTTCATAACATAAAACATATCCAATATGAAAATATTAAGCAGATTCCTATAATTAACAGCAGAAATTTACATAATTATTGTGCTTTATTTTAATATTTGTGATAAAATATACACACAGTAATTACATACAATAAGGAAAACCGATAATATTGGACGTGTTCCTATGAGTTAAGGTAAGTACTCACCATCTTTCATCAATTGGCGCATCTCCTTTGTCCTTTGGAAATTGATCTCCTCCAGTAGTTGCTCCAGCATTGTAGCACTCTTCAAGTACGTGGATCCTCCCAAAGCCATCTCTCCGTGAGGTAATAAATCTGGGCGCTATTCCCAAACAAACACTATCAAGTGTCAACACATTACAGCAGGAGGCGACTTCAATGCTGACGAGAACGACAAGGCACATATCAACCGGTGTGCGGCAAAATTACTATGCTTCTATTAGAGATACATCATTATAGCAAAAATACTGAACACAACGTGCATTACAAAATAATCGTACACAAGTCAACCATCGCAAAATCAAGCAGTCAGGATGATTTTGACAGCAAATTGGGGAAATTCTTTTCATATATTTTTTTTGTTTTGTAATATCGGGTAATGAAAGTGGTACACTAGCCTTTTCAGCCTTATTCTCTTCTGCGCATTAAACAATACTGTTTTCACTGTCTACGCAATGACTGAATAATGTAGGAAAAAACAAAACTTTCTCTTTTTGATAACAAAACATGCTGATCGGAGAGTTTTGGCGACATCTTAGAGAGGGAAGCATCGTGGTATATTATATAGAAATGGTGGCAATTCTCCTTATAGTTGCTTTTAACGTTTTTATTTTAAAAGTTTTTACTTTTTAGTTCATTCGGTTACATACGAGTGTTGGTTCCTTTTAATCTAACAAAAGTGAATAATACCTACAGATACTTACTTGAATATTACCTACGTCATTTTCTTCTCATTATTCCTATATACAAAGTGACCAGTATTGAAAAACTCATACAAAATATTTGAATGAATTTTTTATAGCATTTATTACTAACTATTATGTTCGAAAAATATTGGAAAAAATGAAATGCTCAAGTGAGACAAGTGGTGCTCAATAGCTCAGTTGGCATAGCAGTCGCCCTGTAAGCGAAAGGTCGTGAGTTCGAGTCTCACTTGAGCATTTCATTTTTTCCAATATTTTTCGAATCATACAAAATACTTCAACTAATAAATCAAAAAATTCATAGAATTTATTCTCCTACAGCCAGTTGAAATATTATTGATTATTATTGTGAACGAACAATCCAAGTTTTCTGCATCTGGCAATAAAAACAAGAGCTTGTCATGGCTAATGTTATGACAGCACAGCTGACGTTGACAGTAGTCAGACTGGAAAATTCGAAAATGACGGGAAAACATACAAAAATTTCATAACTAAACAAAACTAAAGAAGTAATAATGCTTATGTTGCGTAATTTATATAATTCTCTATCCAATACTCGAAAACGGATTACATGAAGTCTGTATTAGTAAAGTGCTATAGGACCTGGTGTTTCGCATCAGAAATGTGTTCATTACGACGACCAGTAAAATTGTTCGGGATGCTGAAGAAGTCTTCGCGTATTGGTGGTGTGGTGGTGCGGCGGGTACATGCTATCGGGGCTGGGGGAGAGCCGGAGCACGAGTACCAGTACAGCAGGGGCCGGCTGGCCTTCGGCGTAGGCTCTCTGGGACTGGCACTCCTCGCTGCTGATCTTGTTTTCAATGGTGCATAGCTCGTACACATATCTTGATACTTATGTACTTTAGTAACTGCGTAATTGCTTATACATAAAGCTATTAACAGTAGAATCCTTGCACATTTGGCAATATTTAAAAAACAAATTACTTAAGCATTTAAATTGTTGAGAAAGTCATCAAAACATAAAAATATGATACTTATATCTTTGATGTTGAGTTAATTCATTAGTCATCAATTCATCATTCAGATTTTCATGGACACATTCATGATGCATCCATATTATCAAATTTTTTTTTTATTTTTTTCCTTTTCGATGCAATACTGTCTCGTAGACATTCAGCACGTGGTTAAAAATATAGGGGGAATCATGTGGGGCCATCAGTCCATTGACTGGCGCCCGTTTCTTCTTAACTGATCAGATCTCTTGTCGTTTTCCTTTTAAGTCTCACAAATCCAGTATCAGCCTGCATTAAGTTTGAGGCGAGGTTGTTTGGGTGTTTTTCCAAACGTTTCGCATAAGACGCTATTGACGTTCTTATTTGGTGTTCAACCGTATCAACTTTGAGGTCTTTGTGTAACTGCTCATTTGTAATGTACCAAGGTGCATCTGTTATAATACGTAGGATCTTAGACTGAAATCTTTGGAGTATTTCTATGTTTGAGCTTGAGGCTGTACCCCATAATTTGATACCATAGGTCCAGATAGGTTTTAGAATACATTTGTAAAGCAATAGCTTATTTTCTAAAGAGAGTTGAGATCTTCTGCCTATTAACCAGTATATTTTGTACAAGCGGATTCCAAGGGCCTTTCTTTTGGTGAAGATATGCTTACGCCAAGTCAGGCGGCGATCCATATACAGTCCCAAGTATCTAACTTCGTCTGCTTGGGGTATTGTGATGCCGTTTAGAGTAACAGGTGGACAAGTATCATGTCTTGTCGCAAAGGTGACTTGCACTGACTTGGTTTCGTTAGCCTTTATCCGCCACTTTTTTAGCCACACGGTTATTTTATCGAGACATTCTTGTAGCTTAATACTTGCCTCCATTGGGTTACAACTGGTTGCTATGGCTGCAGTGTCATCGGCGAAAGTGCCAATTACAGTACTTTTGGGCACGGGTAGGTCAGCTGTGAACAGTAGGTACAGCGTTGGTCCCAAGACACTTCCCTGGGGCACGCCAGCCTGTATGTTGTGTAATTTGGTTGTATCTTCTCCTTGTCTGATATAAAAATGTCTCTCTGACAGGTAGGATTTAAGGAGAATAAAGTAATTGGTGGGCAGGTTCTTTCTGATCTTATATAATAATCCATCGTGCCAAACACGGTCAAAAGCCTGGGATATGTCCAAGAATGCCGCCGAACAATATTGTTTGTTTTCGAAGGCTTTATGAATGCACTCCACCAGTCTGTGAACCTGTTCTATGGTACCATGCTTTTCTCTAAATCCGAACTGGTGGTCTGGTATGATCTTGGACTCATTGATCACTAAGTTAAGCCTTTTCAAAGTTAAAGCCCCCATCAGTTTGGAAACAATGGGAAGAAGGCTTATGGGTCTGTAAGAAGAAACTTCTTCAGCTTTTTTACCAGGTTTCAATATCATTATTATTTCAGCTACCTTCCATTGTTGGGGAAAAAAGCCTCTTATTAGCACCGAATTAAATAGATGTGTCAAAAATGTTAGGCCTTCGTCGGGGAGCTCGCGCAGTATTTTACCAGTTATGAGATCGTATCCAGGGGCTTTCCTTGGATCCAACTTTTGTATTGCTGACTTGACTTCCTCTTTACTTATCTTCCGTATGGGAAGGTCCATTTGATAGGGTGCCTCTAGGTATTGCATGATTTCTCTTATAGTCTCAGGATCGCTTTGGGTATCATTTGGCGTGAATGTCTTAACTAGGTGGGAAGCAAACGTTTCCCCTTTTTCAAGGTCGCTTTTTGCCCACGATCCATTACCCTTCCTAATAGGGGGCTTGGCAATTATAGGTTGTTTAAGTTTTTTAGTTGCCTTCCAGAGCGAGTAATCGGTAGCAGCCGTAGCATCCAATCCCTTCAAGTAAGCCTCAACTTCTTCATTTTTCTCAGCACTGAGTACCTGTTTAAGTTTGGCCGTGAGGTAGTTTAACCGAGTTTTATCAGCAGGATATCTGGTCAATTGCCATCGCTTGCGTGCTCGCCTTTTCTCGCAAACCAGTTCTCTTACTGTTAACGAGCTTTTCAAGGGTACTGTATTCTGTGCCCGAGGTGTAGATTCCCAGGCTGCTTGTTGAATAACTTTGTTAAAATATTCGACTGCTGATGTTATGTCATCATTTGTTTTTAAAGGAGAATTGGAATTGATGGATTGTGCAACTGCCAGTCGAAATTTTTCCCAGTCAGTTTTGTTGTTGTGTAGCCTGAGAGGGACTTTTTTAAGTATGACCTCGCTTTGTAATTCCGTGATAACTGCAGTATGGTCAGAAGATAGGTCTGGACAGGATCTACATGCAAGGGTATCCGATGGCAACCCTTTAGTCACACAAAAGTCGACGAGGTCAGGTATCCTTTTCGAATCAGTAGGCCAGTACGTGGGCTCTCCGGTAGAAATTACATTAAGATTCAGGACCTGGGTTGCAAGTAGGAGTTGCCTTCCTTTTGGCGTTGTTATACGTGATCCCCACTCTATATGTTTTGAGTTATAATCTCCGCCGGCTATAAATCTCGGGCCAAGGGTTTGAAAAAACTTTATATAGTCGTCTTTTTTCAGTTTGTGCTTAGGTGGTGAGTATAGAGAGGTAATTTTCAGGCGTCCCCTCCAATCCTCCACAATCACCGATGTTGCTTGTATTTCTGCTGTTACATATGGTTCATCTTCGTGATGCCTAATATTATTCCTTATAAGTATTGCAGATCCACCGTGAGCAGAGCCATTCGGATGCATTGTATGATAGCACGAATAATTTTGTAGTTGAAAGTAGCTTTTCGTAGTGAAGTGAGTTTCAGATATCAAGAGTATGTCAATTTTGTTCATTGTAAGAAAATTGTTTACCTTTAAGGTATGTTGTGTCAGCCCATTGGCATTCCAAAGGCATATGATTAGTTTGTCCATTGTGATATTTTTGTCATGAGGTCTAACATAAGGTTGGTCATTGTTGACATTTGTTGCATAAGTTGCTTCATTGCGGTCATCATTTGTAACATTTCATTATTATTGTTTTCTTTTGGTTTATCCATGTTTTGCTTGATAGAGTTATCAAGTGGGACTGTAGCTGGCAGCACTGCATCCCGATAGCTGATGATATTTTGATGCGATTTCTGAGGAGCCACATTGGCTTTTATGCCAGTTTGTGTTGGTTTGCTACCGGCAGGTTTGTAGGATACATTTTTCCTATTTTGCAATTGTTGGTAGACAGTGCATCCTTTGTAGTTTGCAGGGTGCTTACCCTCGCAGAGAACACATTTAACTGCATCTGATCTAGTTCTTCGGTCACAGTCTGCTGAAACGTGATCACCCGCACATTTTATGCATTTAGGCTTCCTGTTGCAGTATCGCTTGGTATGGCCATATTGTTGACAGTTCGCACACTGAGGTATTTCGCGCTTCGGTCTTGGGGGTTCAATTTTAACTCTACAGTGTAAAGGGGATCGAATTTCGTAAATTGTTTTATTATTTTGGTTGTTTTCAAGTTCCAGAAAGAAAATTGGTAGTGGCCTTTTCGTGACTCTTTGCTTAACGTTCCACACATTTGTAACCTTGTGCCCAAGCTGTTCCAACTCTTCTTTTATGTGGTTCTCATCAGTAGTCGGATGCAGGTTTTTTAGGACAACTTTAAATGCCCGATCCGCCTTTGGTTTGTAAGTATAAAATTCAGTTTCTCTTTCACGCAAATTTTGCACTATGCACGTGTACAACTGACTGGTTTTAAGTTGAATTCGGACCTTTTCGTTTCTCAAGACTTTTACCTCGTAGTTGTTTTTAGCCTTTTCGTTCAAGAGCTTCAGGAGCGGTTGAATATTGCTTACTTTATCAACAAAGATAGGAGGGGGTTTAGGAATCCTTTCCATCGGAGGCAGTTCAATATCCTCATCTGTATCAAGCCCGGTGAATCTATTCTGAGTAAGTACTTCTTGTCCAAGCCAGTAGGTACTTAGTTTTGTTTGCTTATATCTGTGCTGCGCCTCGGGGCTTTCACGTGACCGTTTTCTCGTCTCAACCTGTGTCCAATTACCTTCATCGTCATTTTCTAGTGTTGGGTTGGTATTTAAAATGCTCAAGGACTGGGCCCTTGGTCTATTAAACAATGACGGGCGTAGCACCTGCTGAGTGAATGTTTTTGTGGCAGTTTTTTTTCTAATAAGGTTTCCAGTAACATTAACAGCCGGAGGGGCCTGGTCACCCGCACCTACGGAGTCTTCGGTAGCCAATTTCACACTCTCCGGCCCGGGTACCGGAGAGCGCCGGGGGTTAGCCGGATCGCATGACAAATCGTATTCGCTATTAGACATTTTCCATAAAAAGAGTTGGGATGGATACTCCTGACATTTTCCCAAGATGCCAGTGACACATTTCATGAGTGGATTTAGTTCCTCAAGGTCTGTGTTTTCCCTGTGGTCAGGTTAGTACTGCCGCCCGATGTTCGGCGTCCCTCTTTTAGGAGATATTTGCGCTCCCAGGCTTAGGAGAGCCTAATGTAAGTGAATATTCCGTCGCTGACTTGGACACGGCCGTAGTATTTATTTTGAGGGCATTTAGTCCTCAGGGCCTATTAGGGTTACTTTGATATTTGGGTTCCGACCATGCGCACCAGAAAATGCACACAATCGGAGAACTCAAATGACCGCCGCCCTGACTCGGCGTTGTTGCTCGTTTTGCACCACCCGGGGGGGACGTGTAGGGTGGGCCTTGGAAAGGTGGTAAATCCTACGGACGCGAGCAACTCTTCCCCCCCCGATTATCAAATAAGGTAATTTTATTCTGCAGTTCCCATTACCAGCTATATCTACATATTTTGAGGGTCAAGGAATATTGTAAATGTTAGATTGTTGTATTGGCAATTTTTTATGAGTGTAGTAACGGGCAAATTAAATTCAAAATGAAATGATGAAAATTTTATATTATGGTGCAACTGTCGTTAAGCCTCCCTGAGATGGAAGCGTGCCTCAGAGCCTGAAAATGTACTAGCTAGCTATAAGAGTTGCCTGGGCCCTGGCATGTTAAATGAGTTCAAAGGGTGTTTAACCTCAATAACTTAATGATATTTTAATCTTTTAACTAATTAGTGAATGAAGATAGGTAAAGTACTTAGATACTTGTATGTCTGTGCAGAGTCGCCACTAAGGAATTAATTATTATGACTGACATAAGTACAATGAATAATGCTAGTGTTTTTGCCACTAGCCATGGTTACCTTGCCATTCTTGCTGACGGTTACTGTCTATTGCTGTAATTTTGACCATTTAGGTGTTCTTGAAAATTGTAGTTCTTAGTGTTTGCACACTGAGAATATGTCAGTTCATAATGAACAAGTTGTCATTCAATCAATTAGCCCACCACAGTTGCACATCTCCCAAGTTGTCACTAAAAAGTGCCATTGCATCTGGGGCTTTATAGTTACAGTAACATGAAATTTAAAGTTACAGTATCAGTTTTGTAAATTAGATCTTCACTTTTAACTACTTCTGTTGTTTTGTTTCTCAATTTCTTCGTTTGTTGCAGAGAGACGATTTTTTAAAGCTGCAAAAGTTGGAAATGTAGATGAAATTCGACAGTAAGTATTATGAAAAGTTAAAAAGGGTAGTGCTATTATGTATTGAGAAAATTGCAAAAAATTTATTTCTCAAAATGATATTTATGTAGCTCTAGGTACTTTTAGTTTATTGTTGTGATACAACTCCCACAACAATTTACAACTGCTATTATTCGCAGACAGGTGCAGGCAACGGGTAAGGGTGAGCTAGAAGCAGAGAGCGCTCTAGTGAACAAGCAGCACGTGCTGGGCTGGACCGCGCTCATGGTGGCGGCCGCCAACGACCAGGCCGCCGCCGTGCGCGAGCTGCTGCGGCTGGGGGCCCGCCACGACATGCGCGAGCGCTACGCCGGCGCCTCCATGGCCGCCACCGGCGCGGGGCTCCACCCCCTGGAGGTGCTGCAGCGGCGCGAGGACGAGTTCTGCCCCACTATGAACGCGCGCGCTTCTTTCCTGGGCTGGACGGCTCTGCACTACGCGGCACTATCTGACTCAACAGGATCCGCGACCGCGCTACTAGAAGCGGGTGCTGATCCCACAGCTCGTGACCACGCGGGACGCCGTGCGTTACACTACGCCCGTGACCCGTCACCCACGCGTGACGTCATTCTGAAACACACACGCAAATGGGAGGAGGCGGCGGCGGCCGCAGCAGCTGAGGAACGACGGCGGTTCCCTCTAGAGCAGCGTCTAAAGCAATACATCGTGGGGCAGCAGGCCGCCATCGAGACGGTCTCGGCCGCCGTGCGCCGCAAGGAGAACGGCTGGGCGGACGACGAGCATCCGCTGGTCTTCCTGTTCCTCGGTAGCTCGGGCATCGGTAAAACGGAACTCGCAAAGCAGCTGGCACGGTACATGCATCGAGATGATCCTGCTGCTTTTATCCGCCTCGACATGTCAGAGTACCAGGAGAAGCACGAGGTGGCCAAGCTTATTGGTGCCCCTCCCGGGTACGTGGGCCACGAGGAGGGTGGACAGCTGACCCGCGCACTGGCCAGGCGGGCTGACGCCGTGGTTTTGTTCGATGAGGTGGATAAAGCACATCCTGACGTGCTCACAGTACTTCTGCAGCTATTTGACGAGGTTAGTTCATTTTTGTTTGGGTACTATCATAGAGAGTATACGTGGCCCACTATCCGGGGCCCACGCCCACGCCCACGCCTATCCCTAAGTTGTTATTATTCCACAGGGCCGTTTGACAGATGGCAAAGGCAAACTAATTGAGTGCAAGAATGCAATTTTCGTGATGACGTCGAATTTGGCGGCGGACGAGATCGCTCAGTACGGGTTGAAGTTGCGGCTCGACGCGGAGACCCGCGCGGCGCAGCGAGTCGGGAGCGCGTCTTCCGCACCGCTCGAGGAAATCCGAGGTACCACCGCGCAGCCGCACATATGAGTACATATAACATTACATATTCACGATCCTATATGTTTAATTACTTCCGTGTTTTATTTAGCACTTTAGCTTCTTCCCTTTTTTCGCATGGAAACATCTGTTTGCTTTGTTGAGTTAAACCTAAAGCGATTAACTCCACACGGTTTCTATAGCGATTTGCTAATGGAGGCCTTAGCCAACAGACTAACAGAGCTGTATTTCTGGAGGAGAGGACATTAAGTTTTTTCTTTTTTGAAAAGTATACACGAGGCGCAAGCGCTGCCCTGGTTTTCTGACGACATTAAACTTATTGAAGTAGAAACAAGTGCAATTCTCTCGTAATTGAAACGTGGATTTGTGTGAATATTACATTTTCTCTTCAACGTAGATTCATTCATTTAGTTACCGACTGCTACAATGTTATCAAATTGTAAACATTAGTTAGGTATTTACATATTAATATTATGTTATCGTACTAGTCTTTACGCATTATTTTCTTATTTAAGGAACCTTGAACTAACGCGCATCTACTACTTCATTTAGTTAGATAATGCATGATTAATTGCTCATTCAACTTCGTTATAGGTTATTACATTACATTCATGTATTGGTCATTTTTTAATTGAAGATAATTGACTGCGCAGTGCACATTCGCTATTTGTAGAAATGTATTATCTGTAACTTAGACAATTAAATGTAAGTAATTTGAAATAATGGAATCTTGCAAGTAATTTATTGATACTAAAAGATTAATAGACGGATAGATGATCAAACAGCGTACTAAAGCCTATTGCCCTCCACCTAACATTTCAGTTAATCACACCCTATTACACCTAGAAAATTCAAGTCTTACACGTCGATCTAATTTCATATCGTTGTTTTAACACCGTGTTTTGACTAAATACTCCTATGTGCGGCACTAACAAGTCAGGTTCAGTCAAATTATCTACTCATTCAGGATTGGCGCTATCCATATTTTCAGCAAAACACGATGTGGCTCCTCCGGCCGACCCTGAGGAATGTCTGGAGGTGACGCGGGTATTCAAAGACTCGGTGGTGCAGCCCATCCTCAAGCGTCACTTTGGGAGGGACGAGTTCCTGGGGCGCATCAACGAGATCGTATACTTTCTCCCGTTCTCGCGGCAAGAACTACTTACGCTGGTAAACCTGGAACTGAAGCGATGGGCCGACAAGGCGTTCTCGCGGCATTCTGTGGAACTCCGCTGGGAAGGTGGAGTTTTAGGCGCACTAGCTGATGGGTACGTATGGGCAATTACCTATCCTAAAGAATGTAATACCTTTACTGAGATTAAAAACTCACGCTACTCGGTGGTGTTTTATGTGCCTACATTAAAAATATTCCCTTATTGATCATTTCCAATATTAATAATTTCCTCATCATGACTGACGTTGTGTCCCGATTGCATCCAAGGCGTTCACTTTGGAGCCCAAGGTCTGCTTTTTCTCTCCTCGTGCTTTTGAGAAATTTTGTTTACCATAAGAGTACAGTCAGTTTAGTGGCAAGTTTTATTCGAGTTGTATCCTTGCAGGTACGACGTCCACTACGGCGCGCGTTCCATCAAGCACGAGGTGGAGCGGCGCGTGGTGAACCAGATCGCGCTGGCGGCCGAGCGCGGCTCGCTGGGCCCGGGCTGCGGGGTGCTGCTCACGGAGCAGGGCGGCCGGGTCAGCCTCGCGGTGCGGCGTCCGCCCTCCAACGACTACACGCCATTAGATCTTACCGCTATTTAAATTACGAGACAAATGCATTATTAGACACTATAATATACCTAGCCAAATATACAACATACCGCGTAGTTTTAATAGACGAATCATATATTTTGTAATATAGGAATGCAACGATAACATGGCAGCGCTTTCAAGGAAGCATTCGACAAGGTTTAGTATTGTATATTGTATATTGTTATTTAGGTTAGCGATTGCCGAGGGAGAGTAATGTCTTCCTCTTTATTACTCTGTTATATCATTATGATTGAACATTCTAGATTTTTCAGTAGCTTTGTAATTAAAGTTGAATATCTGTAAATATACTAGGAGTGCCACAAGGGTCTAACTTGGGACTCACCCCGTTAACCATTTTTTTTTATCAAGATCATTTCCTAATAATAAAATTTGTAGCCGCAAGGTTTTCATAAAGTGTAAACAAATGAAACTTCATCATAGTAAGTAGTGCTTATTTTATTAAACTTCGCACCGTTATATACAAATATAATGTATAAATAAATAACAATTCTTTACAAAATATAATCGATTATGTGCCGGCACCGCGGCCGCCAATGCGTGCCACGAGCGGCCAGAACTAAACACGTGTGAAGGCCTCTGGTCGTGCTGGCGCCACTCGCGCGACGCAGCACTCAATCATGAATTTATAACATAAACAATACACTTTAGCAGGCGTACACATAGAAGGACGATATGTGGGGTGGCGTGACGGCGAGAGCGTGGTACTGGCAAGTGCTGTTCGTTTTACACACGCGTGTACAGTCGACATAGGATATACGTATACAAATTTACACTTTACACAGCTTTATCGAAGGTGTATGAAAATGCCGAGAGATACACTTGCATACGAGCATGTCACTCATTCGGTAATATATTGTCGCTATGGTAATTAACTACTTATTACATCTTTAAATCTTCTAATGAACCTGACAACTGTTTTATTCGCGTTGATACAGTTTGCTTGTACGAAGTAGATTTGACGACTGTTTGGACGCTACTTAAGCTATACTGCTATAGCTTTATAATAATACTTGGACGAAAGTGGTCAACTAAAGTGAAATTGGACCGTGTTCAATTTTAATAATGGTTCGTACAAAGTAGTATATTTCAAGGAAACTTAGTGGCAATACTGTACTCAGTATTGCCATATAAGTTTCATTAAAGTGTTTTGGTAATTTGTGCAAACTACCATTATGAAACTGAATTTTCTATAGCATTTTTAATGCTAATTTTAAAGTTCGAAAAACATCAGAAAAAATGAAACGCTCAAGTGAGACTTGAACTTGAACCGCCCTTAAAGACGGATATAGAGGGAAGGAAAATTTGAAATGACTCAAGTGTGGCTCAATAGCTCAGTTGGAAGAGCATTCCCCCTGTAAGTGAAAGGTCGTGAGTTCAAGTCTCACTTGAGCGTTTCATTTTTTCCGATGTGTTTCGTACCATTATGAAAATTGCACATGAATCAGTGCAAATTCAGCTAAAAGTTGGTTGACTTCTTGACCATTTGAAGAATGAAGAAAAATACTATGTCATCTCCTATCATAGCTATATTATCTATAACTGCTTTGTTCAAGTAGATTTTGACTGTAAACGCTACTCAAGCGATACATAGTGAAAATATGTGTATAAATATGAACCCATTGTCTATGTGAGTAGCCACATATTTGTGGAAATTTATATATTGATAAAATATTGCTTTCGTTGTAGATATAATTCTTTGGTTTAAGTTGAAATATAAAATATGTTCACCCTACGATCAGGGCCTCGATTCTACTAAAGCCAAACCATTGCGGTCTCACCGCCGCCGCTGCAAAATACGGCATTAAATAATAGACCTTAAATTTCAAAATTAAATGACTTTTGCAGAGTAATTCGGTTCGGTTTAAATTGAGTTCATTTCAATTTAGACCTTAAATAAATAAATAAATAAATAAATAAATATTCCACAACATTCTACACAACGCTATCTAGACCCATAGTAAACTTTTATAGCTTGTGTTATGGAATCTAGAATGCGGATAAACATACTTATATACTTTTTTTTTGTAAATACATACATAATATACATAGAAACACCCAGACCAACGCAAATAGCCATATTCATGCATACAAATATTTGCACTGAGCGGGAATCGAAACCGCGCCTCCTGCGTGGCAGTCGCATGCACTATCGCCACGCCACAGAGGCTGTGTGAGATGTATAGAAATAAAGTCTAAAATTTCATGTCATTTTTTGCAGTGGCAACGGCACCACACCGTTTTAGCTTAAGTGGATTCGAAGGCCAGTAGTGGTGGCTACGGTTTATTTAATACAATTTACTAAATAATTTATCTTATTACATGTAGGTACAAAGTAAATAATATGTATTTATTATTCGTGTACAGGATGTCGTGATTATATATGGTTGAAACAATGGACATTTTGAATTTCAATAAAAAGAAATGTGCATATAAATGTGAAATGCGTACAGGTAATGTATGAGTTAAATACATGACCGTATAGTTAATTTCTGATAAACACGCCATCTAGTTCCAATAAGCTTAACTACTTGGTCTATATCCTGAATCGCGCTATGGGAATTCTCACGCTGATCGTTATTTCAAGAATGTTGCCTCAGGAGCTATGGCTATATTTGTGCTGAATGTAATTCGATGGATGAACATGATTGAATATTGTGACTCGTGTTCGATACTCACTGCTCGCCTACCGTCTACTTAACCTAGTGTGTCTTATAAAACGTCAGGGGTATTTTATACCGGTATGGGATATTTAGGTAAGTAGGTATAACGTGTTTCATTTAAAAATCCCTGTTTTATATTGTTCATCCTTACTTAATATAATAGTAACACTATTTCACTGTGCGCCGACCGAGTAACTTATATGGAAAACCTTCTGGAACACATTATGATTACATTTAGAAACCTATTCACTATTAGTATCTGTACCTTAGCCGCTAGCGTCGCGGTCGGCGCCCGCGCGGCAGCTCGACTGCCACGGTGGCTACGGCAGTGGTGGGTTGTGGAAACTGAACAATATTTCTATCTAGTTATATATCAATATTATTTGTGTAGCTTCGTAGGTATGTGTTATTTAAAAGATTATACCGTAGGTATGGTACCTATGTACCTATCTATGAGGCCCAAGTCGATCCACCGCCGCGCGCCGATTCGCCCGGGTACTCTAACTTATTTGTATACATAAAATCATTTAACTATAATTTATAATATAATGTATGCGGTACATACATCTATTAAATACTTATCTTCTAATTTAAAATATTTTGTAGCTACTTAACTAATTGGTGTTCGATAAAATATGTCTTCGTTAAAATATTTAGGTAGGTATTAGGTACAGGCAGATGGTCATGTCGAGTGTGTACGTTACATTAGTTCTATGTTGCCGAGTACAGTGTCGGGTGCAGGCTACAGTTTCTTTTAAACACCGAATATTCAATAAACAATAAACTTCCAAAGGAACAAGTCTAACTAGATAGGTAATTGTGCGATTAGCGGTAAGCCGTCCGTGGCCGGGCTCCAAGCGGCGGGCGGCGGGCGGCTACAGCCAGCCGGCGCAGTGGTGCGGCGCGTGGCCGTGCAGCGGCGTGACGCCGGCCAGGCGCGCCAGCGCGGCGCAGCGCGCGCACGCCGGCGCGGCGCCCGCCTCGCCCGCGCCGCCCGCGTCGCAGCCGCAGCGGCCGCACGCCTCCTGGGAACCGTCACCACGCAGGTCAGCGCCGTCCGCCGACGAGCAGCGCCGCGCCGGCCGGGCCGCCCCTCCCACCTTGTGGCCGTCGTCGTCCAGGCTGGCCAGCAGCGGCTCCCGGCTGCCGCCGCGCCCCGCCACGCTCTCGGCCGTGGTGGACGGCGACACGGAGGCGGGCGGCGGCGCGGCGCGCGCCGGCGGCGTGGGGATGGGAGGCGCACGCGCCGGCACGGAGCTGGCGCGCTGCAGCGCGTCGGGCGTGGCGACGGGGCGCGCGCCGGCCCGCGAGTCGGAGTACTTCTTGCGCTTGCGCTTGAGCGCCGCCAGCGCCGACAGCGGGTGCAGTGGCCCGCCGCGACTGTTCCGCTCTGGACTGCGCTGCGAGTCGCTGCCGGAGTCCGAGCGCTCGCTTCCGCTGGGAACAGAACCAAATAACCATTAAAATGTACTTAAATGGAAGATGGGGAGAGTGGAAGGATCGGGTGCTAATACTTTGGCGCAAACTGAGGGAGTTCTTTGTCCAGCAATAAACTGCAACAGGCTAATTTGATTGATTGATAATTTGTATGTCTTTACACACCTCGCGAGCTTCTTCTACCATTATTGAAACTCGTATACTAGTCTACAGGCTTCGCGTACCCTATCTCATGTTGTGGATGGACACAGTATATCACGGTGGCCACACCTGTATCTATGCGTCCTTTACAGGTCTCATAGCGGTGACTTGGGCACAACTCAGCTGTTTGAGCACCTGCAGCGCTCGGCGGATATAATTGAGCAATATCCCACCGCAGACTTAGTATTCTTGGGGGACTTCAACGCTCACCACGTGGAGTGGCTCGGGCCTCCCAGGACTGTTTTTGCGGGAAGGGCTGCTCACGACTTCGTCCTGACCTATGGGTTCTCTCAACTGGTGCATTCTGTCACTAGAACACCAGATATCGAGATCCTCTATACTGGACCTTCTGCTGATTTCGCGTCCGGATGAGTACTCCGTAACTGTGGAAGCACCTCTTGGTACTTCGGACCACAGCCTCGTCCGGGCGAAAGTGACTCTTGTGCGACCTGAACAACCGCGGCCACCTCAGTGGCGCAAGCCATCGAGAGCCAAGGTGAGGAACTAGCGGTCGAAGGCTTTCGATCGGGTATGGCACAGAGGTCTTCTTGGGAAGCTACCATCTTATGGACTCCCTGAGGGGCTGTGTTATTGGATTTTCAGCTTTTTGTCCAACAGAAGCATCCAAGCCATCCTGGACGGCAGTCGCTCGGACCGCATGGACATAAACGCTGGTGTCCCACAAGGTTCCGTGTTGTCTCCGACCCTGTTTCTGCTGCATATTAATGACATGCTGTCGGACGACTCCATTGCTATGCGGACGACAGTACTGGAGACGCATGTTACACGGGCCGTGCAAACATCCCCCAGTCCGAGGTGGAAATAAAGAAAGAAAATAATCTCTTCTTTTTTTTTCTGTAAGTTCAGCCCCACATGGAGTAGGTACTGTTGTCATCTTTTTGCCGGAGTGCCTGCACCCTTTCGACTAGGTGCAAAGACGTGCGTTGAGCCTCGTCGACAGTCCCATACTCGCAGGCGATGTGGAACCTCTCAGCCTCAGGAGGGATTTTCATCTCGCCATAGACAGGAAATTCATCTCCACACATTGCATCCGAATACGGTGCGCACCGTGAGGTATGAAAGGAACTTCATCCCACGTACGCTCAAGCTGTGAAATGAACTCCCTGCCATGGTTTTCCCAAGCGACTACAATATGGGGTTCTTCAAGAGGGGCATTAGAAGGTTTTTTCAGGGTAGGCAGCGCGAGTGTAACGCCCCTGGTGGTGCATATGTCCATAGCCACTTTCCATCAGGTGGGCCGTATGCTTGTCTGCCACCTTTCTAAATGGTATAAAAAAAAGGACAAAATAATCCATGCCACTTTAATCGTACGACCCAAACTAGATCAAAAGCCTCCAGCTCTTCCTTTTTGAGTATGCCCAACGGTATTTGCCAAACTTTACACTATTCGCGAGGAAGATAACGGGAAGGACACATTTCACATTCCGTGGATGATTACCTCGGCGACTGCCGCGCATGGTCGCAGACGGAGTCCTCGGAGCGGGAGCGGCCGATGAGGCGCGACACTCGGGCAGCCCGCGCCGCCTCGATGATGGTGCCCCAGCGCCGCTTGTGGCTGGTGGGCTTGCGGCGCGCGCCCAGGCCGCCGCCCACCACGGAGGCGCCGCCGTCCGACAGGCTGGACTGGCTGGTGCGCAGGCGCCCGCCCAGCAGCGCCGACAGCGAGGCGTGGTGCGCCGCGCCGTGCCCGCCGCCGTGCTCGTGGTGCAGCGACGCCAGGAACTCGTCCACCGGCGCCAGCTGCCCGCCCGGCGCTATGTTGAACCCCTTCATCAACCGCCGTTCCTTCTGACGATTTTTCTTGCCGCCTCCGCCACCTGTCGAACGAATGGTATTCCACCCTGAGCATGACCGTCCCTGGACCGAGTGGATCAAAATAATGAAATTGATTCAAGGCGGAGTTTCTGAGCCACGATGTGAATGGGGAGTTACTTTACAGACTGGCCTATCTACCAAAATATGTTGCTTGCCCATACACATACCGGAGGAACTCCTGAGCGCCTCTAAGAACGCAATCGAGGTGACACAATAGACAAAGAAAATCTGACGAATGATATGTCATCGATACTATAAAAGAAGAACTACGTGGAGCGGACTGTGCGGTGAATTACCAGGCGCGCCGGCGTTGACGGTGGAGGTGTTCATGCCGGAGTTGCGCAGGATCTCGACGAGCTCGCAGCGGAAGGCGCTGACGTCCTGCTTGATCTCGTTGACGTCGTCCTCGGTGACGCCGCCGCACTCCGCGCGACGCTGCTGCACCGTCACGTAGCGACGCACCAGGTTGCGCATTATCGCCTGACGAGAGAATATTAGGATTTTAGTTACTGTTTATACGCTGGCAATACTTAGCTGGAGAAGTTTTGTAGGCGATAAGCACTTAGTGCAGTAAACTGAAAAAATTTAGAATCATACCTGGTAGCGGAAATCTCGCTCGTTTGCTTGTTTGGCTTTTCTCTGTGAACAAGAAAAGTAAATTTAAAATCCAAGGATGCACCCATAAAGTTACATAAATAAAGCCGCTTACCCTGATTGTGCGCATGTGCTCTCGCTTGGCGCGCGCATGGCCGCACATCTTCCTCTGCAGCCAGCGCCAGGCGTACAGCAGGCTCTTGGGCGACGGGATGACGTTGAAGGGGGGCGGCGCCGTGCCCCCCTCCTCGAAGTAGCTGATCCACAGCTTACTGCGCGCGAACTTCCACTCCACGTCAGCGCGCTCCTGTGGTGTTCACATCGTGACATTTCACACTCAGAATAAGTGAAGTGATGAACATCTATCTACTGTAATTCTGACAAGAGATTTAAGTACTAGCTATGCTTAGTAGTTGCTAAGCGTTGACTTCTGTGGAACTTGAAACCCTTTGTCATTTGTCAGGCCGATAAAGTGGTTTATTTGGAATCGGACCAACTATAGCCGCTCAACTCGACAGCCTCTGTGGCATGGCGGTAGAGAACGGACGGCTACTCAGTGGGCGCTGGTAGAAATATATGTATGCATGAATATGGCTATTGGCATTGGTCTCGTGCTTTGGAAAGCATGAAAAGGTCGTGGATCCCGGTTGCCACACGACCATTTATGGCAGTCCTTACGGGTAGTTGGAGCCCTAGAGATTAGATATCGGGTGCGACTGGGCTTAACGTTAAGATGAAGAATGAAGAAGAAGAGCAGCTCGACACAGTATTCTATCACGAAACTATCATGATGTTATTAGTTGTGAACTTAGAGATAACAACTTACTGATATGAGTTGATAGGAATGATTCATCATGGCGATCAGCAGGTTGAGTAGTACGATGACGTTGATGACGGCGTACGTGCCGAACATGAGCATGCCCCAGAAGCGCGTGAAGATTTTGATGCCGTCCAGCTCGAAGGACTCCAGGTCCACCAGGCCGAACGCTGCCCAGAATAGAGTCTGCATTGTTTCGAACAAGCTGGAACGAGAGTTGAGAAATAGGTACAGTTATTTATAGGTGCTCTCAAGATCTAGTAGTCCTGTTCTTTTCATGAACCTACGACAGTCGACCGAGGTCGTAATGAAAACTCAATGTTATACTTTTATAAAAATATTAACTGTTGCCCATGACTAGACCCGCGTTGATATCTTTCTTTGTATCATTGATACCAATATTCATAAAAAATGAGAAATTTTCATACAAGCTGTCATCCCCTATTTGAACCTCTTCAACCTCTAAGTCCTTTCTCAAGGTTTATCTATCCCTGTATCAAATTTCATCAGAATGGATTCAGTGATTCAGTGAAACAGACAGAGATAAATTCCACATTTATGATAATTGTGATATTAGTATGGATTCCTCAGCGTCAGAAATATCTTTACTCAATATGTTCTCAAAATCAAGGTATTATGAGCAAAAACAAAAAGTTTTTTTGATTTCAATTGTATTATTGTCCGAACTAGAGGTGTACCAAATATCAGAACTATCTTCGAAAAACATTGGAAAAAATGAAATGCTCAAGTGAGACTCGAACTCACGACCTTTCGCTTACAGGGCGACTGCTCTGCCAACTGAGCTATTGAGCACCACTTGAATCATTCCAAATTTTCCTTCTCTTTATATCCGTCTATAAGGGCGACGGTGCAGCCATCTACCAACATTCTTACGAACAGTTAGCATAATAAATGCTATAAAAAAATTCATTAAAAAAAGAAAAAAACAGAACTATCTGTCAACAGGAATTTAGAGACCAAGGAATTTAGATCATTTTGAGCAGTTTGTTCATCAAGACCGATCTGATGGCAACTGTATCGAAGTAAGTAGCATCTCAATGTGATTCGGTGACGGAAACAGGCTTCGAAATGATAACTCTATGACTATCGTGCCTCATTTGGCGAAGCGCCAGCTAGCCGCGTAAACCTAAGTCTAATGTATTAGATCCTTACAATCACATTAGGCAAACAAATAGCCTCGATCATGGCTCTATCATAATCTGTAATCCAAATAAATTGCCCCTTTTATTCTAGCAATTTGGTGCAAATTAATATTTGTGAAGAACACTGTGTACGAGTTTGGCGCGGTGCCAGATTTCTGCCGCGTATCGCCGTAAAACACCACGAGAAGGAAGTCTGTATCTATGTTGTGATAAATGTAGATGTATGTGATTTGTTACATATATGTATGTACCTACAATACTCGTATCACCGGTATCATATAAATAGATAAAAAAGAAACAGTGTTGGTTCCCTGTGGAGTAGAATAGGACCGCCCCAGCTTTTCCCGTGGGTGTCGTAAAAGGCGACTAAGGGATAGGGCTGTTCTCCATCCGACAGTAAACATACAGCCCAAGACAAAGGTCCCGCTAGACGGCAATAGGCTCGCCCCCTATTACGTCGTGGGACAGAAAATAATAATTGGCGAAACGTGGGTGCTAATACACTTAATCCTGCTTCAGTATCTGAAATCATAACATGCTAAATTTGTTTAAGAGCTAAGGTTTTTCTTAAACCGGCTTCCTTTTTGAGAATTATATCCTTTGCCACTAATAGGTACCTAGGCATATTTTTTGTAATCTACCTCTTATCACATAAATATATCGTTAATAAGAGAATCTGTGGTGAGTCTTACTTGGCGAACCGGCGCCAGACGACGCACGCGTCGGGGTCGTGGATGGTGCCGTTGGTGGACACCGCGGCGCCGCCCGTGGGGCAGCGCTTCTTCTCCATGTCGGCGTAGTACCACAGCAGCTGGTTCAGACCTGGCGCACACAACCACGGCCTTGGTGAGAGGGTAGGTGGGTAGCGTTGAGACACATGTGAGAACAGGGTTGAACTTATTTTCAGTCACAACCAGCTTGAATCATTTGTACTTATTCTAGAAGCTTTGAAGAAGATACCATAATAATGCACTCTTTCACTCTTTTAAATACACGAAAATCACTTAAGTAGTGGCAGTCCCACTGGACTGTAGACTTGGAGTTCCTGACACTGTGTTCGGTTGGTGACAATGGGACACTTTTACATAAGTGGCGAAATGTGAACATTGATAGGTATGCCTCATCCCTTCATGAGCATGTGTGTATGCTGAATTTTATAGGTACGACTTTTGGAGGCCATAGTTCCATAACCTTATCCTCTCCCCTTTACAATTGCCCACCTCTGAACGAAAAGCTACCAAACATTTTAATGACATTTTTATAGCATTTATTATGCTAACCTCTTAAGTTCGAAATATATCGGGAAAAGGAAGCGCTCAAGTGGGACATGAACTCACGACCTTTCCCTTACAGGGGCTATTGAGCCACACCTGAATCACTTCAAATTTCCCTTCTCTTTATATCCGTCTTTAAGAGCAACGGTCCCACTTGAGCGCTTCTTTTTCCCGATGTATTTCGAGCTATCAAACTGTTAATAAAGTGCTGCTTGAACGTTAATAACGCTATGAGCAGTTTTCAAAAGACCAGTTTTTAAATTAGTGTAAGAAAATAGCCACTCACCACATGAAAAAGCAAATATAACCAATATATCTAGCACGAAGAACTTGAGGATGTCCAGCACCATGCGGCTGAGCGACACCTGCAGCGGGCCCAGGTGCGGGTTGACGCTGAAGATGTACACCAGCTTGAGGCTGCTGAAGATGTTGGCGGCGGAGAACAGCCCCTCGGACAGCAGCATCGGGTCCCACGCGTCCCACTTCTCGCGGGGCTGGTTCCATTGCAGGCCCATCGCCATCTCGCGCCGCACCTGGGAAACATTCACTTCTGGTGAGTACAATGGCAAGATGTTTTCGCTAGGCATAAAAAAGCAGTTGTATTTTACCGTTTACGAGTGAACTGACAGTAAAAAGTTGAGGGGTACAGTAGGGGCTCGATTATGAGCTTTAAGAACCTCCCTTCTGCTATTTGGCGCAACGACTAAGTAAAGGTAAATAAAGAAGTGGCTCTGTATCCTTATCGGGGTTGGAGGTCAGGGGGTAAGCCGATATAACAGTTCCTGCTATTGTATTGCAGCAGAAACTATTTTTTAACTAATAGGTCTTTACCTATGAAATTGCCGTTCTGCAGTACTGGCCATTTCAAATCAAAATAATTTTTGTTTGGCTAAAAATCCTAATTTCAAATTTATTTTATTTTAAAAACATGAAATTATTTTTCCAAAAGTAGTAATTTGTTTATTGATTAATGTTACATTTCTTTTAAGATTAAAATGCGATATTTTCATATTTTTCGTCATCATTGATTGCACGGGTGATTACTTCGATTAATACAAATAAAAATACATGAAAAAAATTCGTTTCAATTCTTTAATCCACAACGGTAATTTTATAGACAAAGACCTAATATTTAAAAAACTTCGAATCCACTAAGAAATTTTTTTTTTTTTGCTACAGTAACGCATATAGCAAACAATATCACTTTAGACAACAATTACAAATCCAATACCGATCGATAATCACTTATAATTCCTACAAAATCATTATTTACATTTTCCATTCATAGCATAGCCTAGTGGTATGGTTAATGTACTGCTGAGACGAGGTCTCGGGTTCGATCCCAGGTTTACCATGGCACACACCAATGACTTTTCGATGCTTTTCGAAGTTATGTGTGTATTTATCGCAGGTTTATAAGTGCCCGGTTAATGGCAATAGGCTCGCCACCTATTACATTGGGACCTAAACATAAACTGGCGAAATGTGGGTGCTAGCACCTCTGCCTACCCCTTCGGGGAATACAGGCGTGAGTTTATGTTATGTTATGTCATTTATCTAAATAGGCATCCAGAAGTATATCGGACAAAAAAAAATACAGAACAAAACATACCTGACACAGCGAGACTATCCGTAGCGCCACCGTAGCCACGTACAGCGAGTTGGTGACGAAGTCTATGACGTTCCACATGTCGTGCACGTACTCGCGCAGCCCCATGTCCCACAGCTGCTTCACCTCGCTCCAGATTAGACCTGCACGGAATCGAACCGACTGCTAGCAAACATATCAAACTCAAGTAAAGAATAGCTCGTAGCTTGTGGCTACGGCGTAGACCACTCGTAGCTGGTCTGTAGACCTCAATAGGGGTACCGTAGAGGGATTATTATTGCGAACAGAATTTTCTTGTCGTATAAACAGTAGTTACAGGGTGGTCAAAAGTTGAATAAATGTCATGTGCATCGATATACATGAAGTACTTTTTAACCCCCGACGCAAAGAGAGGGAAGTTATAAGTTTGACGTGACTGTTTGTCTGTGGCATCATTACTCCCGAACGGATGAAGCGATTTCAATTTAGTTATTTTTTTTATTAAAGGTGGCTTATGTGCGAGTGTTCTTAGATGGTGAATGTTTTGACGAGCTCTTCCAATTCGTCCCACCCTCTCCTTTCCTACACAGGACGACACGGGCAGGGCTAAGATGCCATCCATATACGGTGCAGAGTATACCTGCTAGAACCAAGTGTTTCAGTGACTCATTCCTATGCCGCATCATTAAGACCTGGAACTCCCTGCCAGCTCACGTGTTTCCTTCTTCCTACAGTCCCGGGTCCTTTAAGCGGGGCGTGAAAAGGCATCTAATAAGGCCGCTCTGCCGGGGTGCGAGAGATATGCTTTTGGCAATCTCACCTCCGGCAACCAAGGATCCAAGACGGCGTGCGTTTCAGTCAGTTCGAGTCCGACATAACCGCCTCCACCGGATCCGTGGGAATTTATCGCACGATAAAAAAAAATAATGAGGCCGTCAAGCTGAGTGCCACCACTGTTAACATGGTACATGTTTCCGATGGTGACCCTCTTTCCGAGGCTTTGCCTTTGCTTATCATCAGGCGAGGTGAAGTCAAAATGACGTGTCCTGTATAAAAAAGACACGTTTGATGGAAATCGGTAGAGCCGTTTAAAAGTTATGGGGGTTCAAGTAGAGATGGGGAGTGTCGGGGGTTTTATATTTTTAATTTATGTTATAACTGTCACATCATTTTAGAATAACTTTTCCTGTATAATCGATTTATCTACCTAACGTGTTTCTTTCATGATCATATTCTATCCTCCGTGTTAATGGCTTATTGTAAAAAAAAATATACAGTAATATATGAGATACAGACCGCTGACCCAGGAGAGAATCAGCCACTCCACCAGCGAGGGCGGGGACCCGCGCCGCGAGATAGGCTCGCCGTGCGGCGTCGCCCACAGCAGCCCGCCCGCCGCCGTCTCGATGCGCTGCGACGCCAGGATCAGGAGGACTGCAATAATCCACATCGGTATTGGTAACCATTAAGATATTATTATACTAAACTACGAAATTATGTTTAGGATTCTATAAAATACAGAAGAACATCTATAAGAAGCGTCGGTAGCTTAGTGGTTAAGGAGTCGACCTTACGACCGAGAGGTCCCGAGTTCGAATCCTGGCCATTACACTACTGACGTGAACCCACTCCTAACACAAGCAATTTAGCTTAGCTAAAGGGGTTAGTGGGAATATTAGTAACTTCGGTTCTAATGTTCTTATAAAAAATAGTTTCAGTTTCGGAACCTAAGCCAGCTCACCTGCAAGATATTGATTTGCCGACGAACAGGTCAGGCTATTGTGTAAGGTTCTTACACGGGATTGGGAGGTCAGAGAGAAGCGCTCCTGTACTAACCAATATAAACCATACATAAAATGGAAAGCTGGCCGCAAAATCTGTAATGAAAGCTTCGGTAGTAAACAATCGTGTGCAGTATATAGTTCTGTAGTAGCACTAGCTCCTATCTACAAAAGGTTTTATAATTCACACTCCTGCAATACCTAAGCGTTTTCAGAGAGAAATACTGGATGAAGAACGATGGGTATAAGAGAAACGTGAAAAAATACTACTACGACTATATTGCATTCCAGAAACGTATTGTCACTTATTTAGAGGGGCTTTCTTTCATTTTTTTTCGTGCGGAAATCCCCTCGGGTACCTCCCCTGCCGGAGGCGGAAGGGGAGGTTATGTCGGACTTAAACTGACTAATACCGCACGCCGACTGTGGGTCGTGGTGCTAGGCCGGAGGTGAGGAGCTAAGCCGACATATCCCTCGCACCCCGGCTGACCCAGGGCCATCCCTTACGGTCTGGCCCTCCTCGGGAGGGGGGACAACGGTGTCCCCGACTCGCCCCCGGAATGAGGAGGCGCCCGCCGTATTTAGAGGGGCTGACCTACTTGAAAATATTTCTAAATCCTTTATGACACGGCACTTGAAGTTCATCCCACGTACGCTCAAGCTGTGAAATGAACTACCCTGCCATGGTTTTCCCAAGCGACTACAATATGGGGTTCTTCAAGAGGGGCATTAGAAGGTTTCTTCAGGGCAAGCAGCGCGAGTGTAACGCTCCTGGTGTTGCATACGTCCATAGGCCGCGGTAACCACTTTCCATCAGGTGGGCCGTGTACTTGTCTGCCACCTAAGTGGTATAAACAAAACTAATTTTTCATTATAAAACTTCAGAACGGATAGAACTGATCCAAGCGACGTCTGCTCGGAATATTTTATGACCACACTAAAATCTTTACGGCTGCTTAGTGGTGCATTTCATTGACTCTTGAGTGCGCGGGTTGTTCGTGTGCCGGCGATTCGTATGAACAACTGCTGAATACATTGTTATTTTAATCATACGTGTAGTATCACTTCACTAAGCAAAGTCGTTTTCCGCGTCTGTCCGTCCCTATTTATGCTTATATCTTCAAAACTGCGTTACAAATTTTGACGCGGTTTTTTTTTAATAGATAGAGTAATTCAAGAAGAACGTTTGCTTAATATAGTACCTAGAGGGTGCAGCGGGAACGGGATAGGACGCCACGTGGGCGGACGAAAATTGGCGGTACGAAAATCGCCGGGTCAGCTAGTGAGTTATAATACTTAAGGTTTTGAACATATTGATTTAGCAGAAAAAGTCTACTCCGTACTAGTCTCATTCGTATTTTGATTCGATAAAGTCATGATGGTTGAAATAAATGGTGGACAAGTTTTGTTTTCATTCAAACTTTTTTTGTATGACCTGGTATCTAGGGTCTACGCAGTGGTAATTTGCAAGGTGAATTTGCTCGTGATTCAGTCTTTACTAGGGTTCAGAACTTAGACCAAGAGTTTGTATATTGACATTATCCAAAGGTCAAAATTAGGGCGTACTTTCACCCAGTTCCTAGACAATAATTTCCAATTCTTATCCCCACAGTATTTGCGCAGTTAACTTAGGTTATTCTAACATAAAAACTACTTATAAAATCTAATAACTAAATCTGCGGAACCAAATTGATTCATATTCTGTCCTCGGTGAAATTGATTATAACTGCCATAAGGACAAACTACAGCTTCACCCGTCTCGGCTATAATCGACTTCCACACGGACGAACTCGAAAGTCGTAAATATTTGGAATCATATCATTACGAGTCTATTGAGTAACTCACCAAGGTCTCACGTCTCACCTTAGGAGGCGTAGGAGAATTCGTTTTATGTGAGATTTCATTGTGATTTGTTTAACATCTGTCTCGAGCGTACAACACAGATATGTTTACGCCACTTACTCTGTCATAAACTAGACCCATAAGAGACTGGGTGGGCACTTACAATACTGCAGTTGTCGGTAATATTGTCTTTCTCGTTCCTAAGTGCCATGTGCTGTTGTTACATATCTAAGTGCCGCAACAGTATTGTACATACTTCTTTAGAGCTAGAGCTTTTGAACATAATACCTGAACATATTTTTCGTTCATATTTTTTTGCGAAACTGGGTGCAAGATATCTCTACAATTTTTAAAACAACATTAGTAACCTTAGCTTAGCTGGAGGCCTGACTTGTAGTAATTTTAATTAAAATCTACTATTCCTCAAGACCTCGCGATCGGCTTTTTAATCACTACCTACTATTGGTCTAAGATTGCCAATCTGCTCACTCCTTAAACACACAAACATCTATTGCATTTTTAAGGAGTGAGCAGATTTGCATTACTGTGAGCAAAATATTTCGCTATATTTCTTACCTACGGCAAGAAATGGAGCCGCCCTTGGAATCTACTTCGCTGGGAACCACGTTCATTGTTTATGTTCTAATATTACAAATATAGTTTTGTTAAAAAATAACTCATACCGTACTAAATATAGTCTACAACCGCAACCGCGTACAGCGAGCAACTGATAAAATGTTATCACAACATGTACGAAACCATCTGGTATCTTTCTAGAAGGTGTATTTGTAGTCAGTACTAACCCAACAGTAATTTAACCCTCATTCATAATATCGCTGCGTGTAATCCTCTGCATTACTTTCATGTAACGAGACGGAACGGAAAGCAATAAATGTCCAGTAAACGCGTAAATAAAACATCAAAAACGATGTTGACTCACATAGGAACATGAAGTAGCTGGCGGAGTGGCACAGGAACTTGATGAACGGCTTGCGGAGCGTGCGGCCGGCGGCGGAGTGCGGCGCCACGATGTACGCCAGCGAATACAGCGGGAACATCGCCCCGATGCGCACCATCTCCGCGGCTTGCAACAGCATGTTTTTACGGCGAAAGCCGGGCACACTTTCATACCAGATGGAAGCCAGTAGCTGCTGCACGTTCGGATGAGCCACGAACTGCAATCACACAAGAGCGCAGTCACGTGTTATTGTTCCTTAAATCTTTTCGTATTGAACTGGTTGAAAGTTTTATAGCTCTATGAGAATGTTACACAATATGGTTTTGTTGTAATGGTTTGTAATTGCTTGTTTGTAGTGTAATGTAAACAATATACGAAGAGCTTTTTAGACTGCTAAACCCCAACAAGCAAATTAGTCTTATAAGGTTGAGTTTATTCAGCTATTCGGTGATATAAAAGTCGAGTAAGTGTGAATTATTCAGCACGTGTCGTATAAAAGCATCTTATATAGCATTTTAGTTATTCAGCATTTCGGTAACATAATGATGCTGAGTAAACGTTTACTCTGCATACTTATATGACTAAAGTGTCGTATAAGATTTGCTGTATAAGTCGCTAGTATACGACCCTTATGTTACTATTTCGTCGAGTAAAAGCACATTATATAACTTTCTTGTGACACAGTCGAATAAAAGCTACATCGTTGCTTTTATACTGCTATTATGTTGTATAAGTTGCATTCATACGACTATTACAAGCCTACTGCCAAGTGTCGTATAATTGTTTGTACTGCTCAATTATCACTTGTCTTAGTTTTCTTGTGTACAATAAGTGGTTGATTGAATAAATAAATAAACAAAAGATCTTTTTTAGAAAACTTTTTAGGAAGGTCTAAGGAACCCTAAAATATAATCATGGCGCTTATACTGCTAATTTGCTGTATAAGAAGCTATTATACGACCTGTTAGCAGTAAAAATGGTGTACAAATGAATGTTGATATAAAAAATATTTGTTATTATATTCATATTACTAAGAATTGAAGGGGGGCGTTAAATATTTATGATAAAACCTAGTATATTTCATCAGAAAACTTACCTTCGCAATACTTTGCAAACCTATGCGTGAGTTTACGAACCTACATTTGGTGCAACCTACAAATTAACATGTCTGCTAAATAAATTGTACTTATAATTTTTTATAATTTTTAAAACACAACACGACGCACTTGCTTAATTTAACAAACAAACGTAACATAAAAGTCATATAAGTTACAGTTATAGCGCAACTTAAGCTTGTAACAGTCACTCCGTTACCTTTATACGATGTCTATGTGACTGAATTGCTGAATAAAATGGGCCCAAATCGCGTTGTATAAACGTTTTCATTACGTTTATACGACTTCTATTAGGAGCCAAAATGCTGAATAATTTGCGTTGCCGCGACTACTACACGACATATTTTTGCTAGTTGGGACATGTAGTTTTACGTTGCTATTCAAACTATAGGTTTGTTTTGATTATGGGATAGTCATTGATGTATATAATTAGTTACTAATTTAGTTTAGTAATTAACGTATGGTATTGTGTGGATAAAAACGTTTAGCGAATAACAACACATCTAACAAAAAAATAAGTTTATATGTTATCCCAATCACATGTTTCTTGTAAATTTTCATTCAATTAATAGAATAACATTGAATGGTACGCAATTGATATTACACTGTTAATTTAAGAGAAACGTTGGAAAAAAGTGTGTTAAAAAGTTTTAAACAAAGATTTCGTATCGACAGGTCGGTCAGGTAGGTCTGTCGAGCTGCAAGTCGTTGTGTGTGTGCTACAAGCACACGGCCCATTTGATAAGTGGTTAGTGTGGCCTTTAAACATATCAGACGTACGCAATACCAGAGGTGACACACTCGTGCTGCCGACACATGTAACAATGTAAGCCACATTTTCCTTAATTTTTTTTCTTAGTTGTAAGGAGTAGAATGACTTCATTAACCTTCAATGTGTTGAATACTCCCTCGGATATCAGATAGGTACACCAAAGACAATTTTCAAATTTGATCGTTAATCGGTTTTACTACTCGAGCATGTCGGTCCATAACGTGGGATATTCCCCACGGCTTGCCGCACGAAGCTTTCTTATTCAATTTGTTCGTATCGTATATAAAATGTTATTAAACATGTACTTTAACGTTTTCATAGAATCGATACAAATAATAATGACTACTTATTATAAACAAAATGAGATAAATTTTAGCAAAAATATAATTTAAGAAAAAATATTTTGCATGTTTTTTACATATACCGAGGAAATATTTAGTGGTAATTTGACATAGACACTGTGCGAGGGATATGTCGATGACAACCTCACCTCCGGCCTAGCACCACGACCCACAGTCGGCGTGCGGTTTTAGTCGGTTCGAGTCCGATATAACCTCCCCTTCCGGCTCCGGCAGGGGGATATCCGTGGGGATTTCCGCACGAAAAAAAGACACTGTTCATAATTAAGGTTCATGTAAGCTATTATTATTAAAAGACTCACCTTCTTTTGCCTGAGTTTTATAGCCAGCTTGAGTCTAGACAGTCGCATCCGCTCGGGCGCGCCGGGCTCCGGCAGTTGCGTCTGCGGCGAGCCCGTCTCGTGGTTGAGCAGCACCTGCAGCTCGTGCGACGTGCGCGTGTGGTCCAGCAGCGCCGTGGCGAACTCCTGGCACTGCGACCGCAGCTCCTGGTACTCCGTCTTGAACTCGTGCTCAAGGGCAGACAAACGCCGTAGTTCCCAGGACAGTTCAAATGCTGTCAAGATTGGGTCTTTGGACGACAGGGCTATTAATGAAGGTGACGCGAGTGCTCGATACGCGTTGATCCTGGAGCGCGAGTGTCGCAGCGAGTCCTCTCGGCGCGAGCGCACGCACTCGTCGCAGCCGCAGCGCACGTCGTGCGGCACGGGCAGCATGGCGCCGCGGTCCAGCAGCAGCTTGATGATCTCGAAGCTGTCGCGATGTGCGGCCAGGATCAACGGCGTGATGTCCGCTGTGAACGTCGCCGTCTCTGGTGGAAGCGCCTCCCAGCTCTGTAGCAAAACAAAGCATGACGTAGACTCGGAGTCCACTAAATATGTACAGTAATCAAGTCAAAGTACTCACATTGGGCTCTCCGGGCTTGCGCGTGGTCTCCTCATGGTCCAGCAGTGCCTCCACCGCCTCTACGAATTCCTCGGAGATGGCATGCAGTAATGCATCTCGGGTTTCCACACCGAATTCGAGCAGCAGCTCAACCATCTCCAGGTTTTCGTTGTCGATGGCCATGAGTAGGGCGCTGCGGCCGAGCGGGTCCACGCAGTCGATGTTGATCTGGCCTTTGTCGCGCGCGCGCATGAGCACGCGCCGCGTGCCCGCCACGTCGCCGCGCTCCACGCCGAGGAGAAACTTCTTCTCCTCGAGCGACAGCACCGCCATCTCCTGGTGCGGCCGCACCACGTTCTCCTCCTCCGTCATACCATGTATGCTGTGGCGCTATGGATGACAGCGAACATCATCAACTATTTGAGCATACTTTTACTAATGGATGAGAAAATGTCTGAAAGCCTAAGTCGCAGTACACGACACATGTACACCTACCAGCGTTAGAAGCCATTTGTTTTGTGCCTCACCAGACATATAGCTACTCGTTACCGCCGACGCGCGACGGTGACCGAATCAAACTAAGCAGCGATAAATTGTGCACGTCGGTCTGTGTGCGCTACGCGCAGTACCGCACCTTTCTGTTCGTGATCGCAATAACTAAGCGAAGTAAATAATGTCACTGAAGTCGTTCAGGGAGTTCCTAAAGTGGATAAAGTTAATGAAAAAGTCTTGTAACGTTCCTGGCGGTTATACGAGTACCCTTGTTGGAATTAATATAGTGTGCACCGAGTCTCCACGAGGTAAGATCGATGGTGTGTAAACCACGAGCCGACTGATCTTGATCCGTGTAATCCACCACAAGTCCATCACAAGCTTGGCTGGAATACGTTATACCGTTTACGTTCGCGTGATGTACAACTAAATCTATGACTTATTATGTCTGTTTGTACATCTTCAATTGTTATATAAGATTTTAATTTCACTATCATAGGTCTTGAATTTATCACGCGTGGTGTTTGTGCGGTGTATTTATGTGAATGAGCTGTCACGGTAGTGTATAGAGGTCGCCACACGAGAGTGACATGCGGAGAGCGATTGTGGCACTGACCGGCCACTCATTATGCAAATGGGTCGTGTGGGGAGGCCCGGGGGCGGTGGGCGGCGACTCCGCGCTTGTCATAGCCTATATATCTTTGGTTCGGACAACGTCACGTCATAATTTAATTCCATATAAGTCTCTCTTAGAAGCGGCCCAGATCATCTCAAAGTCTCGGCATTGGATAGTCGAGTCAACAGTTTCTCTCACTCAATCTTTACATGTATACTTAGTATAGAACATCGTGGACTGTCCGACGCGCGTCTGTCAGACTTGTCCAGTTGATGAATACTTCCTTATGTAAATGTTTACACGTCTGAGCTCTAACTATCGCGCGGGCCGAGCTTCAGTGTTCACTAAATACTCAAACAAAGTTTTTTTATCGTTTCATTGAGAGATGAAGCGCTCGTTTCGTTATTGCGAATGAACTTTACGTCGATTACCGATTGTAAAAACCTAAAGACAACTAGAAATCAATATTATCGACGTAAACTTATTCGCATGTGTATCTTGCGCGAACCTAACATTATTATTATTTCAGGATGTTAAAGAATGATGAATATAATCCTGTTCATATGTTTGCTCTAAATGTAGCGCGTGTATGCAAGGGCAATTATAAGAGAAATTTATTTGTTATTGTAATTAGTTATTGCTATAATCTTGTTATTGTAGATGTTGAGTTGAACACGCACATTCTCAATACCAAATAAATATTTTGAGGGAAAATAAATGGACTTAGATGAAGATTTGTCGTTTTGTTTGTGACGCTAATAGCCATATTAAAGATTTATTTATCTAATAAGTAAAGTATGGCTGAATATGAAATTGGGCCATTAATTTTCAATAATCAAAGAGCCGATACCGTCATTGTCTTTGAAAATTGCTTCAAATGTGTTTAAAGCATCAATCACTTCACGCCACCCCGCGGCAGAGGCTTGTAGTGAGAGCTCGGCGCTTGTCGGCGCTCCCGTTCATTATATCCGGACATGTATTTAATCATCCTCACGCATTGGGTAACTGTTAGCGGTAAAGATACATTAAATGTGGCGGCGCTGACGAATGGTTCCGGCCATGAGTTCACACAACGTCGCACATACATTGGACGATATTGCTCGTACAGAGAATACCCATGTTCGAGTCGGCGTCCCTGTCTACCAGCGAACGTTCTTATAAACTAATTGCTTCAAGCGATACGAACACAACCACTTGAAGCTACATTAACTAAACTGTATTTGGCTCGAAGCATGGCTATAGTGCAGGAGTAACCACAAGTATGCACTAGGTAAGTCAGCACCCGCCACTATCCGCGCAACCTTACCGACTCTACGCCTAGATGGAAAGATAAACAAACAAAGCGCATGATTAAAATATTAATATTTTCCGTACTAGAGATAAACACGGCTAATGTCGGCCAAAATAAATCAAACCGAATGCTGGTCTACCACATACACGCACTATTACAGTAGGTACTACAGCGAAGGTAGATTTATTTCCATGCGGACCTGGAAATCACAAGACACGAAGCTCTCTCCGCTACTCCTATATGTAGACTTGCAATACTGCAATCGCTAAGCTATAAATACGACATGCTATACGTCACTTCAGGTGGCCCCTGCACACCTTTTCGTACCGCTTGCAGTCCTGGCCCCTCTGCAAGGCAAAAGGAACACTAACAATACTTAAGGCTAGGGTTAATCATCAGAGCAGCGCGTTCCCTGGCTCTGGCGGCGCCGCAGCGTACCTTGACCTTGTTGTCGAGCGGGCGCGGCTCGGGCGCCAGCAGCGCGCCCAGCTCCACGCGGCAGGTGGACGGGCGCCGGTCGCCGCCGCTGCCGCCCGACATCTCCGAGCCGCCGCTGTCTGCACACACAACAAGCGTCAGCGGCGGCCGCGCCCACTAGGCCGCGAGCCGCGAGCGCAGCCGCCACTCCTCGGCGCTTCTCCGCCTCGCTGCGGGCGGATATATTTAGCGAGGCGGAGTACTCACCCGCCGTGTCGCCGCGCGCGCCATCCTGCGCCCGCTCCGTGAACTGAAACAGAGAAGCGAGTGAGTGGCGCCGCCGAGCGAGCGTCTCCGCTGGCGGCGCACAGAGGGCGCGGGGCGGGTCGCACCTGCACGCGGCGCTCGCGGCGCGCCGCCACCTGGCGCGAGTGGCGGCGCAGCGCCTCCAGCGTGCCTCGCGCCGAGGGCCGCGGCGCCTCGTCCTCCTCGTCGTCGTCCGCGCCGCCCCCCGGCGCGCCCCCGGCCCCTGCAACACGGAGGTGCGAGTTCAAAGCTCCTCGTTCATTGTTTTTGTTATTGCATCGTAAAAATATTTTTGTATTCAGTTGTGTGCACGGTGGCGTGGTGTCAAATTTGCAAGTAATTTGCGTTTTGTTGTCGACTTAACACGACCGTTGTACGATCGTTACTTGCTCTCTGTTTCCCAGAATGTCTGTTTACAGGAATATATCAGGAAGTTATGGTACCTATTTTCGAGATCTCATTTACATTTAAAGGATGTACATACCTAAGTAAATTATATATTGTTAAAATATAAGATTGTTCATAATTTATACATTCTTGTACGAGCAGATGATTTTGCTACCGAAACTATGCCCAAATTCTTTATTTCCGAAACGACTATAAAATCACCTTGTACAATATCCACGTCAGCATTTCATACATACACGGTATTCAGCTGTGAAATATATAATATGTCAGTTTGATCTACCAAAAAACTATTATCATTTTCCCATCATCTTATGAAGTTTATAAGTAACAAACTGTTCGTACATTTAAATGGTCCTTCGAGCCGGATTCTATTTTTTTACGTACACGCAACGACGTAACCTCTTCATATGGCCCTGTGGCCACCAGCTAAGCTAATGAACTACTTGACAACAAAACTTACTTCTATAAGAGTCAATGGTGATTGCTACCGTGGCAAAGTGACGAACTTGCGTCGCCTACGGTTGTGTGGAGTCGCCGTTTCCTGTGATGTCCCGGTCTCCAACGGCGCAGCCTCCGCCAGCCGCGCGCGGCACTGACGTGACGATATTGCAAACAAAGTTTCCTGTCACGTCATCTCTCGTGCCGAAGATAAATGCCTGAAAAGAAGTTTTGATTCTAACATATTTGGATATTTTCCTTTGGGGTTTTTAAAAATAACGTTATTTACAAATAACTCTGTTAACGGTTCAAGAACTCGAATAAAATACGTCCAATTTTGATTTGAACAAGCGACTTAATATGTAGGAACACATGTCTGCTTATATCCTTTGATGCACGAGGTTAAATAATAAGTATACACGTAGGTTTGTAGGTGCAATTTTATACGTACTTGTGAACGTATAATTGCACCTAAAAACCTACGTGTTTACACTAGTGCGGCAATTTGAGAACTTATGAGGATTTATTTTGCAGCTATATACAGTGTAAGAAATGCTTACGCAGATATTATATAAAGCTTACATACACATGAGTACTGGCTCGTACAATCAATCTCAATCAGATTCCCATATAAAGTGAAACCTTTACCAGGTTTCACATCAAGACTTCTAATTAGTCTCACTTATAGAGGTATTCCACTTACCCAGTGTCTCAGATATCCAGGTAAAGAGAATTATCTGTCTCATTTACAAAAGGTACCCATTAATATAGGTTACTAGCTTTTACCCGCGGCTCCGCCCGCGTGGATGTCGGTTATCGCGACCAGACATAGCCTATGTCCTTTCTCAAGGCATAATCTACCCTCATACCAAATTTCATCAAAATCGGTTCAGTGGTTTAGGCGTGAAAGCGTAACATACAGACAGACAGACAGAGTTACTTTCGCATTTATAATATTAGTATGGAGTATGGATTTCAGTTGATAAAACCTGTATTCTGATCTTCAATAATGGGAACCCTAGATACCCCCTAAAACTGGTGCAATTATAAAATAAAATAATGCATGATGTGAACTTTATAATGTGAGTTTATATCTTGCCAAAGTGTCAAAGTGTTGGAACCTCAGCAGAGCTCCAGTTGTGGAGATTTCTCACTTATCCAAGTCCCACTTCACCAAGTTTTACTGTAGGTATTAGGTTTATGCATGTATGTAATAGTGACAAACTAGTTCCGTCAGAAGTCTTCACGTTTCGTTTGCCTCGGTTTGACGCGCACCACTGCGACGAGGCGAGCCGTGAAGCTCTCACTCGAGCCCCCGCCGAGCGCCGCCCGCCCTAGTCACGCGCCGTGTGTCGCATCAAAAGCAATACAATGACAACCGAATCATGTATCAGCACTGCCATTTTAAAGTTTCTCTCTGAAGTAATAATTATTCCAATGCTCAAAATATGTTTTGGGCTTATATTATAAGATCACTCCAAGAGTAGTAGCCTGGACGGAACTGTCTTCTGATAAAAACATGAATAAGATAACAATGTTATATCGTTAATAATGACAGAATAATATATTATACTACAAAATTAAATACCCTCTAAACTTTGCCTCGCTACCTTAAGGGAGGTATATGTAAATACACAAGACAAGTCTAACTTTGATAATAAAGCAAAAGGTAACTCTTTTGTCGGATGAAAGAAGGATGAAAGCGTCAGAGTTTTAAATCTATTGGGTCTCTGAGGAAGTTCGGTCACTTGTCGACCCACGGAAATAGCTTTCAACGAAGTTTCCGAACAAATTCACGATTGGAATTTGCGTAAAGGAACAATCTCGCAGATATTGGCAAAAAGTTTGAAGGAACTCGAGTACCACTGGACATGCAGGTTTGAACATTGCGTTGACCGCGGGGCAAAATGTGGATCTACCTACTAAAGCTAAGGCCTAGATTTTTATGCCATTAAACCCTTTGTTATATCAATGAAGATATGAATATATATCGTAAATAAGTATCTATCTACGTATCTTCCGCCTATGGTATTTGCAATGTCTATTTTGCAATAAGTAAAGAAAATATCATGAGTGAAAAAAACCTGGACAATAGTTATTTATGTATCTGACACTACGAGTCTATGACACCACGTATATTCATTCATTCTACTTTGTGGTCAATTCCAGGGCCCCAGAGAGCCCAAGACGAGTCTTTATTATCTCTTTGCAGATTAAGGCGTCTGAGCTCTCACAATAATCACTACTGAGTAATATAATTACCACTTCCAACGTAAGTTTTCCTTGTCTCCAACGTTTGATTAATTAATTATTATTATTATTCGCGGCTGCTACAAACGTATGAAAGATCTATGCCCGCCGAATAATTAGACAGGATTGCTGAAATGTATCGCTTGAATAATTTGTGTTGAGCTTTATGTGTTCATTCGATGTTTCGTCGTTAGCGTTGGAAATGCGTAGAGGCGGTTGGGGAAAAGGAATGATGCAGTAGGTAAAAGTACCTTTTTTTGTACGGAAATATCCACGAAAATAGCTCGATTCATATATATTGGACCTATATCGCAAGATATAAAAGGCTTGGTGAATTTAAGCTGGTCCACTGCCGTAGCACCCCTTGCTATCATCAAAATACCTCCAAAAACGTGTAGGTACTGCGCGAATAGAGCGCATTTCATAAGCTATACCAACACTGTCACAACACTGATGCTAGGGTGTAAGATTGTTTTATCTAGAAATCTAGAGCATATCCACGGAGGAGAATGTGATTATATCCCTTGCACACCGGTGTTGCGCCGGTAAGGGTGAAGGGGTGACACGCGGCCATACCTGTAACCTGTGTAGTCTGTACCTACGAGTGCATACGGTTAACAGGAGTAAGTGACATGTGTTACAGCCACTATTTAGGCTAAGCACGTCTGTTCATCGTTATACAGTATGTTATGTTGTGAATTCGTTTTGGAATCTGATATTATGTTGTAGCTGCACGCGTAATTTTGAGTACGTGCATCCGCATATTTGTTCCATACTTACATTATTCTAAAATAAAGTATGATTCAGTTTAAAATTATAAGACAATGCCTAAAACTTCTTTTAAGCGTCGATCCGGTTGAGCTATAAGCATTGAACTCAATCTGTATCAATTTTCGATTAAAATAATAAAATACTATCACGGTTATCTTATTATTTTTGTAAAATATAAGCATATTAAATGTTTATTATACATAAACGTGCACATCATAACAGTAAGTGTTATACAGTATCAAATAAAGAAAATTGCGTTTATTTACCCCAAATGCCCCTACCTCCCATCCCACACACAATTTTATCTACCTATGTAGGTACCGTAGGCTTTACATTTTCCAAGACAAGGGCGGAAATATATCCAGCGACGTGAACCCATTATAATTACATCCCCACAGCCATATAAGCCTACATCCGCACATCTCCAGTCGACGATTCTCATCCGACGAATTATAATGAAATTGATGCTGACAAGAAAAAGGGATCGAGAAATTATACGAAGGTTTTACAATGTAGCGCGTGTATGCCGACGCTTGCGCCCTCTAGTAACTGGCACAGGAATGTCTATCTAACTTGATGTGTTGAGAATACACATCACAACATAATTGTGTTAAAATTGCTTATATTTATGGATGTAACAATCGCTCGGATTAAGTTAAGCTCGAACGCGGTGACTTGGAATAAACAAGAGATGTTAAGAATGAGACATCTTTGCGAACTGAGGCGAGGGCTGTGCTCCGCGTTGTCTATATGTAAGTATTATAGGTACAAAGTATTGCGAGTAGGGGTTGAGCAAAATAGAAATATCTCTTCACGGAATGATCTATATTTAGAGGTGGATTTCCCACAAGACAGACTGTGCCTGGGCCTGAGGCGGCCCGATGTTAATTAGGCAGCTATTGTTCTTATTCGATGTTTCTTTTTCACGTCGGAGCAGCGGTGTCTTCTATACAAGACCCAAATTCGTTCCTTCGTGGAATACTGCTCACATCTCTGGGACGGCTCCGCAAAGTACTATTTAGATGCTCTCGACAGGTTGCTGCGACGTGCGGTCCTATTGGGAATCCTGAGGTCACGAACACCCTCGAGCCTTTGCAGATGCGTAGAGATGTTGCGTCTTTGGCAGTTTTCTACCGTCTCTATCTCCGTTTTATACCGTCTCATGGTGAATGTTTTGACGAGCTCTTCCAATTAGTCCCACCCTCCCCTTTCCTTCACAGGACGACACGTGCAGGGCTAAGATGCCATCCATTTACGGTGCAGAGTATACCTGCTAGAACCAAGCGTTTCAGTGATTCATTCCCATGCCGCACCACTAAGACCTGGAATTCCCTGCCAACTCACGTGTTTCCTTCTTCCTACAGTCCCGGGTCCTTTAAGCGGGGCGTGAAAAGGCATCTAATGGCCGTCAGGCTGAGTGCCACCACTGTTAACATGGTAAATGTTTACGATGGTGACCCTCTTTCCGAGACTTTGCCTTTAGCTTAACATCAGGCGAGGTGAAGTCAAATTGACGTGTCATGTATAAAAAAAGAAAACGACTTATATCTCAACCGTAAGCGAAGTCACATCGACACTATTTAATATTATAAAGCTGAAGAGTATGTTTGTTCTTAGTTTATTTATTTGGTTGCACGCGCTAATCTCAGGAACTACCGGTTCGAATTGAAAATTTTTGTGCTAAATAGTCCGATTTCCTTGGAAGATTATAGGCTAATATACAATTGCCTTACTACTAAAGAGAGCGAAGCAGTAATCACAAATGTCAACCAATCTGGCAGATATCTATAAATTATTTGAAAAGGTACAGGCATATTATAGGGGTCAAAGAGGCGTAAGACAGCCGAAGCCGCGGCGGTGGGCTAGTCATAAACATAAACGAGGTAAGATCTTTCTCCAAGCCAAAGGGTGAATTCTCCAACCATTCCCTATGGTTGAAGTTTTGATTTAATGTTCTTCTACCTACCACAACCACCTTCATTCAGGACGACTTGGAATTTTCAGTTGTCGTCTTGCTAAATCTATTTAAATAAATTGATAAAAAGTAGCTAATAGACTACAGGTGGTGCAACGATTAATTACGATAATCATGGTACATATTGCTTCCGGTTTCCGTAAATAGATGGCGTTATCCTTATCCGGCTTAACTTTATTAATGTTGACTCCATCAGTCATCACGCCACCGCGCCCGAGGAGCGGGAAAAAATGAAATTGATTAGTTTTCGTTAAAAAAACCTTCTGTCTTCAGTTTTTTCATAAATGCGCACTTTTTTATCTTAAATAAGAACCTTCGTTCGAGAGTAATAAATTGTTTTGGGGATCTCGTACGACGTTATGGAGGGATGACTTCAACTTGGCTGCGCCGAGTAAATAGCTTTCGTTTTTATTCATAGGAAATTTATCTATTATGGAAAACTCGCTGCTGAGCGTGACTCCGCCCGCGTGAAATACTGATCGGACTGATCCGGCGTGACTGGGATAAAATTAACTAATTCCAGATTACAATTTAACTTTGTGTCAAATTGTATTCGTTTGTGCGTAAAAACTAACATCAAGACAAGCGCACAATCCATATTCGCTAAACATACTTAGAATACAGGTAAATATACTATACGTATAATACGTATAATGGTGTATTATCTTACTAAAATACATAAATACAAATATAATTATAGACAAACATCCAATAAAATTCTAATAAACAAATTCATGCATAAGAGTAAGTACAACTATTTGCGCTATGCATAAATCAAACTTTCAACCTCTAACGTAGCCAACCTATCTACCTCAACACAACATGAAAACACGCCTCCAGACCTCCCTAGAACTCCTCACAGATCATTAAAAAGAACAAAGTTCCGAACAAATTCCTTTTGTTTGGCTTGGAAACCTGTAAATATGAACGTGCTTCGGTTACGATTGAAAGTATAAGTCTTTTTACGCCGAATCCGGTCTGACCGCAAAATGTACCTACGTAGAGATTCCAACTCCAAATTTGTGGTGAAATTCCGCCGGCCTGACGGACCCTGAGCACGCGTCGGCCGCCATTGTTCAACCCTTTATTTGTTAACCTTCACAATTTAAAATTCACAAATCACGTTATCTAAATATTATTTATACTGTTGATTGATGGCACTTGGTGGAATTCACTGTTTCACATATTGAGAACACTTGTACTTTTTACACTGTATTTATTGTATTACACCTGGACCGGTTTCGCCTTACGGCATTCTCAAAGGTTTATATTTACCGAAGGTTTGGATGTTATAATTCCTAAAACTACGATATTTAACATTTTTCACAGGTGGGTAGTTATAAAATTAACTGGTTCCACCTGCAACAAGAAATATATTGGCCAAACGGGACGATCCTTTGCGACTAGGATCGGGGAACACGTCAGAGGCTGAAAACTCAAAAAACGGAATCAAATTTCGCAGAACACCTCCTTAAGGAAAACCACTCCTTTGACCCAAAATTTGATTTTAAAGCACTGCGAATATGCAACAAATGCAGGAAAATGAATGCTCTGGAAACTCTGGAAAAAATAGGGTAATACATACAGACAGAAACAATATACTAAACCAGCAGTTAGATTTAAGTCGTTCACCTCTATTGCAATAGATGATGACATCTACATAGCTATTTATTTTATTTTATTCCATGACTTAATTTCTTTATTCCATAATTCATTCCATAATTAAATCTGCGGTAGCCTAGTGGTATGGGTAATGGACTGCTGAGACGAGGTCTCGGGTTCGATCCCAGGTTTACCATGGCACACACCAATGACTTGTCGATGCTTTTCGAAGTTATGTGTGTATTTATCGCAGGTTTATAAGTGCCCGGTTAATGGCAATAGGCTCGCCACCTATTACATTGGGACCTAAACATAAACTGGCGAAATGTGGGTGCTAGCACCTCTACCTACCCCTTCGAGGAATACAGGCGTGAGTTTATGTTATGTTATGTTATGTTATGTTATATAATTCAATTTCTTATAATTGTAATCTGATTTGATCAGAGTTGATATTATTTTCATATGACATTATTCATTTGCATTTGCCATTTAATTTTCATCTGACATTATTAATTTTTACATACATACATAAACATAAACACTAACATTATTGGCATTATTATTTCATTTGACATTTTTAAGTAATTACCTATTTCATGACATTGTAATTTAAATGCAATTTTATTTTATATACATACTAGATAGGTAATTATATTAATTATTTATAAAAAAAAATATTTCAGGCCATGCTTATAATTTATTCCCCACATTTCGGGGAAAAAATTGTTACTGGTAGGTATACTAAATTTTATAACTACCGACCTGTGAAAAATGTTAAATATCGTAGTTTTTAGGAATTAGAACATACAAACCTTCGGTAAATATAAACCTTTGAGAATGCCGTAAGGCGAAACCGGTCAGGTGTAATACAATAAATACAGTGGAAAAAGTGCAAGTGTTCTCAATATGTGTTATCTAAATACCATCGAGTTCTCAAAATCGTTCCGAAAAGTGTTGTCATTCTGTATTATAGTTATAATAGATGCAAAAATTCTATAAATAACTTACTTATTTTGTAGTTGATTTCTTTTTATTAGGAGAGTGGAAGCAGTAGAATGTTATCTGTCGTAATATTACATCATCATCACAGCTTTCGTCCCGGTTGCATCCAAAGCTTGAATTTTATTACCTACAGTCCGCTCTCCTGCTCTTCCTGTTGACTTTGCGGGCAAAAAGAAGAAATTGTGATGTACCAGGTTACAGGTGATGTTGGCTTGTGCTCCTATGAACTTGGTAGGCTACACACCCGTAAATGAAATACCTACTCGTGACTTGCTATTTACTTAGTACCTATAGGTATAGGTACCTATATTCAAAGTAAAAGTTATAAATAAATGTGGCTGTGCCCTTTCTATTCACACAATACAATAGCAGTAAAATTAAGTTCAACTTTAAACTGTATCAAAGAGGTGACCTTGCCGGGTGACAACCTATCAAGGATGAAATGAAATGAGAGATACTCAGCGACTCGTGAGCCGATAAATTCATCAGGAAATGGGTCGCCACACGTTAACGAGACGGGTCGCGGCGGGTCGCGGCGGGCCGGGCGCGCCTCGGTGCCCGGCTCAGTTTCACCACTTGGCGTATATCTACACTTTTTATCTTAACAAATTACTTTATCTTCTTGTTAATCCTATTATCTAATTACCATTTTAAAATGAGAAGCTTAGGATTTCTTGATGGATGGATGTTTGTTAGCATTTCACGTCAGAACATTTTAGTTCAGGGAATAGGTTCTAGTGGGCCACTGGAACCGGATCTGTATTACCCGCGGGCGGTTGATACTTCCTGTTGTCATGTGTCCAATAAAATGGAAAGTCCTTCATTGTACCTACTCCAATAAAACTAAGACAAAGAACTAAACTTAACTAAGTACAGCTCAAAAGGCGGCCTTGTCACTTAGCTCCTTAATCTGGTCCAGATATAATAATTCACAATTACCTACGTTCCACTCAGCCCATATTAACGGCTAAAATGAAGATTTATACACAACACAAGTTAATCTTAACTGATTTAATAGTTTAATCTCATCATCAACCCTTAGATTAGATAATCCTCAGCCCTAGTCTCAGTTGACTCATTGTGTGATATTTGTCTTTCTCAGTTAATGTTTTCCATGCTATTTAGGTAGGTACCTACTCTTTCTCGCCACCCAACCATTTATTTCATTGGTTTGGCTTCCAAAGTCGTCAAATATATAACTAGCTGGTGCCCGCCGCTCCGCCCCCGTGATTGTTGGTTATCGTATTGTTCATATCTTACTCCTACTCACAATAAAACATCTGCGGCAGTATTTTTTATAAAAATTTTACTCAATCATTTATAATTAAGTACATCCATCAATCATATATAATTAAGTACATCCATCAATCATTTATAATTAAGTACATCCATCCCGAACAAACATTCCAATTTCAACAAATAATGTATGGGTTCAGAATCGTTAATTTAACATAGACCAAGATGGGTTTCCCTTTTTCCGTTTTAACATAGACCAATAGTTAGTATACCTCTACCTTTATAGAGTACTCTCGTCTCTTCTATCATCACTTCTAAACTTTTCATTATCTGGCACAACATTCCCTTAATTAAATTATTAGTTCAAATATAAATAAATAATATAAACTGCTGCCAGATTTCTCCCCTCGCCCGTAATGAGGCCAATACTAAATGTGGGGCGGGACATTCATGACTTTATCGTTGGTTTTATCAATTTAAGTTCTATCTACTGACCTTAATGACTGCTACTTGGTCACATAAACGATATTTTTGATAATTAAATTACAAAATTGACTTCTAACAATAACATATTAAACCCTAAACGTTGATTTACAATACACAATACATTAGACAATATGTCGTACAAGTCGCTTAATCAACTGACTATAATGTCAGTGCGTGCGGGTCCCTTTTGACACGGGTCCATCCCGGCGGAGGCTGACATTATCAGCGCGCCCGCGCCCGGCAGCCATATTAACAATCACATTGAGCCGACAACAAAAGAGCTACCTACTTGTTTAATATTTAAGTTGTCACAAGCGATCGTATTAGAGGAAGGTGAATACCTTTCGTAATTATATCTCGTTCAACCTAGAGCCCTTATAGAGAGGAGGGATAATAGGGACTGTTAGTGTTCAGGGATAATTGCTGAGGAAATGCAAGGGTCCGGCGAAGTGGCCGTTAAATTGGATGATAACGTGAGGCAGACAGTCAGAACCCCAATTACTGTATTTAAGTGTATGTAGGTTTAAAAGTTTTTTTGTAAAACCTTTTGGATATGAATACCTACAGTATTACGGGAAAGGACAAAACCGCTATTTACCAAATAAGCTTTATATTTATTTGTTTAGTGCACTTATAACTACCCATAGTTATTAGGTACTGTTACTGTTTAAAACATGTCCATCCAAAGGTTGAAGAGATCGCTCTTAGCGATAAGGCCGCCATTTGTACAAAATGTCATACATTGTCCATACATTTACTGTATTAACATAACATAAAATAACATAAACTCACTCCTGTATTCCCCGAAGGGGTAGGCAGAGGTGCTAGCACCCACATTTCGCCAATTTATGTTTAGGTCCCAATGTAATAGGGCCTATTGCCATTAAACGGGCACTTATAAACCTGCGATAAATACACACATAACTTCGAAAAGCATCGAAAAGTCATTGGTGTGTGCCATGGTAATCCTGGGACTGTAGTACTGATGTACTTACAATAAAGATTTATCTATCTATCTATCTGAAAATCGCTCCGCTCATCTCTGAACCACTGGAACTAGACCAAAAAGTTAATTTTTTACTGATTTATAAGTCCTCCTGTCAGCAACAGTAAACGCTCTACCATCCTGTATAATAATCGAAATTAGGTTAATTTATGCTGCGATTTTTACGGACCCTATCTACTTAACCGACCTTTTCGAGTTAATTAATATATTTAATTGTATTTAAAGGTCGCCATCCACGGCACCATAACATTAAATGTAAAGTTTTATTTTTATCGTTACAAGCCATTCTATTATTGTCATTGTCCCATTAAAAGTTAATGCACTGTGGTAAAATAATGCGTTACATTAGCTTTTTTCATATTATACAGTAGAATTAGCGTGTCTATTTATAAAATAAGTGGTGTGTAAAATTACATTATTTCCCCGAAGGGAAACACAGAGGTCACAGAGGTGGCATCATTTTGGTCCTGGGGAAAAATCTATTGCGTTTCATCAGATGTGTTTTCATACTAAGTACCCAATGAAAATACCTACACCAAAACGATCTCAAATCTATACTAATGTTATAAATTCGAAAGTAACTCTGATTGTCTGTCTGTATGTTACGCTCTCAGTCCTAAACCACCTAACCGATTATGATGAAATTTGGTATGGGGGTAGAATAGACCATGAGAAAGAACATAGGCTATGTTTGGGCGCGATAACCAACTTCCACGCGGGCGGAGCCGCGGGCAAAACCTAGTTATTAAATATAATCGCAAATGTATGCTAAGGGATTAATGAGACTAACTCCTTTATATAGAATGGAAATTCGTATAAAAGCAAACTCGATATCCATTGTGTAGCTGTGTTAGCAATCAGCTACCCACAGGACAATGTTAAACAAAGTGTATGCGTTAAATAAAGCAAACAACAGCCGTTTGTTCTTTGTGCCTGAAACAACGATCAACAGAAACGTGATATCTTTTGGTACGGTGTGGTGAACACAGACCATATTTACATTGAGGGTGCTGGCGAAAATATATGTCTTATTTATAACCCTCCATGCGATATGTGTAACTTGTATAGCTGTCTGTCTGTGCATCGAAGTTTATGAATATTCTTTGTCCACCAATGTTGATACTGTTTTCAATATATTCCTTTCCTTCCATAGCCTTTAATAAATCGATCAGTCAGTAAAATAAAGTTAAGGAAAATTAAAAATTTAAAAAACCCCCATCACAAAAAACACCTCCAAAATGTTGAAAATAAATGAATAAATTTTAATTCAACAGTTGCCATGTCGGGGGACCTTAACTGGTTAAGTACTCCTTTATATCGTAAGGTGTTTTTTGTGACGGGGGTTTTTTAAATTTTTAATTTAATTTTTATTTTATACTTTTTAATTTGATCTACCAGTTAAGGTATTTCATTTGATACCCATATTGAGGGAATTATAAAGAAATCGGCGGCCATCTTGGACCGATTGTTTTCAAACATAGCTAAGAACACTCCCGACTAATATACCTTTCAAACATAAAAAACTAAATCTAAATCGGTTCATCCGTTTGGGTGCTACGATGCCACAGAATGACACACACACACACACACACACACACACACACACACACACACACACACACACACACACACACACACACACACACACACACACAGACACTTCAAACTTATAACACCCCGTCGTTTTTGCGTCGGGGGTTAAAAAATGCAATGGACAACTTTATTATTGTACTACTAGCTGATCCGGCGAACTTCGTACCGCCAATATTTTTCCACCCGCGTGGCTACCGATCCCGTCCCAGCTGCACCCTCTACTATATTAAGCATGTATTATACATACGAGTATAAACCTTCTTCTTCAATTACTCTATCTATGAAAAGAAACTGCATCAAAATCAGTAACGTAGTTTGGACGATATAAACATTCATAGGGACATAGGGACGCTTTATACTCGTACTATGTAGTGATTGCACGAATGGCCTGTGCATTAACCAGCCCGTTAGTTAAACGTTGTAACAAACGATACCACTTAGTTAATGGCCTAGGCAAGTATTTGAACGGCTGATTAAGCAGGTAACTGCGACATATAGATCTATAACCCACCTAATCGGCTTAAGTAAAACTCTGAAGTAGCCTGAAGCCGCCAGTAGGTACTGAATAGTGAAATTGTTTATTCATTTTATTATTCAATCACGCAAAACAGCTGAATGAATTGCTACAATTTTACATACAGATAGATTGGTATCCAGAGGACATGAATTTTCTATTTCAGTATTAAGTACTTTTAAACGGAACCTATGTCTTAATTGTTATGATATAGTCTCGATTACAGAGACCTGGCTGTTGGAGGGGATACGCGATCAGGAAATTTTTGATGATCGATACATTGTCTGGAGAAGAGACCGAGATTATAGCGCGACGAATCAGATCTATGGGGGTGGGGTGCTACTGGCAGTACGTCGGGACATAGCGGCCATAGAACGCCCAGAGTGGCATTCTTCTGCGGAGGACCTTTGGGTTACTGTCAGTTTGATGTCAGGAAATAATAGACATACATCTAAGATTCACCTGTGTACCATTTACCTCTGCGACGAAGGGGAAGGTAATTCACGAAGTTCCCAATTAGAAAATTATTCTAATAAATTATTTGAAAATGTTAGCTCATGTCCAGAGGACATGTTTATTATAATGGGGGATTTTAACTTCCCTTTTGTAGAATGGCATCCTCAAGATGATCACCTTGTACCAGCTGGAACGATTGATAGGAATCAACAGGACTTTTTTGACACCATGACACAGTGTAATTTATATCAGCGTAGTCATATTTGCAATCAAAATAATAGGCAATTAGATTTGGTTTTTTCAAATAATATTTTAAAAATTGATCACAGCGCGGACTCGTTAGTGCCTGAGGATAAACCTCACCATAAGTCCATGATTATTGAGGTATCTTTTACTCCCATTAAGTCTCTTGAAGTAAATAAAATTATTAAATATTACTACAACTCTGGTGACTTCGGTGCCATATGTTCGTCATTAGATAAAGTAGATTGGTACCAAAATTTAAACCAAAGTTCTTATGAAGATAGTATTAAGCTTTTTTATGATGCCCTTTATGAAAGGCGTGACACTTACATACCCCATAAATTGGTGTCCACTGGCTCATTTCCTCCTTGGTTTAACTCGGCCCTCAAAAAGGTTTTAAAAGAAAAATTTAAATTTTTACGCAAGTATAAAGTTTATGGCAATCGTGAAGACTATTTAACCTTTTCTTTTCTCAGAAAAAAAGCAAAATGTTTGGAAAAATGCTGTTATGAGGAATACATTAAAAAAATTGAAGAGGGTATTACCAAGAACCCTAAATCATTTTGGTCGTACATTAAGTATTCTAGTAAATCGTCTGGTAAGTTTCCTTTGACAATGAAATATCAGAATATAACAGCAGATACGGGGGAAAAGGTCTGCGCTTTGTTTGCCGAGTATTTTCAGTCAAACTTTCAGATACCTGATGCTAATAATAAAGACGTTAACTCTAATGCTATCAGACAGAATCTGATCAGTATTGGAGATATTTACATTAGTGAGGCGGAGGTCCTGAAGTTACTCAAAACTGTTTGCCTGACTAAAAGTGCTGGGCCTGATAACATATCCCCTTTGTTAATTTCAAAGTGTGCGAGAAGTTTAGTTGTTCCTCTCTGTATTCTCTTTAGACGATCTCTAGATGAGGGGTACATGCCTACAATTTGGAAATCTGCATTTATAACACCCATTCATAAGGGCGGCAATAAGAATGAAATTAAAAATTACAGACCAATATCTAAGCTGTGTATATTTGCCAAAATTTTTGAAAAGATAGTGCATAAGCAGGTTTATGCGGCTTTATCATCGTGGTTCATTCCGGAGCAGCATGGTTTTCTGAAGGCGCGATCGACAGTGTCAAATCTGGTGCTTTCAAATAACTTTGTCACGTCTGTAATGGACTCGGGTGCTCAAGTGGATATGGTCTTCACCGATTTCAGCAAAGCGTTTGATCGTATTGATCATTCCATCTTGCTGCATAAGTTGTACTCTGCGGGCATCCATGGAAGTCTTTATCGTTGGTTCTCTTCATATATAGACAACCGCTCCCAAGCCATAGCCCTGAACGGTTATGTATCTGGTTGGAACGCAGTACCATCTGGCGTGCCCCAGGGTTCCTTGCTCGGTCCCCTTCTCTTTGCTGTATTTCTTAATGACATAACGTCATGTTTTATATTCTCGTCATTTCTATTATATGCTGATGATACCAAAATATTCAAACAAATAGAATCTATTGATGATAATCTCCATCTGCAAGCTGATCTTGAGAGATTTCAGAGCTATTGCCGGTTAAATAGATTGGATTTGAATGTATTGAAGTGTTGTGTCATGTCTATTACTCGTAAAACTAATGTAATACATTATGACTATACTCTTCAAAATCAGTCATTAAGTAAAACTAATAGGATGAGAGACCTTGGAGTTATAATTGACTCAAAAATAATTTTTGATGAACATGTGAACAATATTGTAGGCAGAGCATCGAAAGCACTAGGTTTTGTGATTAGATCGTCAGCAAAATTTAAAAATTTAAAGCCTATTAAGATTATTTACTGTTCCTTTGTACGTAGTATCCTTGAGTATGCTTCTGAAGTGTGGAATCCAAGGTACGACGTGTATATTAATAAAATAGAGACAATTCAGAGGCGTTTTTTAAAATACTTACAGTTCAAGTCAAACACCTTTCTTCATGATTACGACGCCAGATGCAAAAAGTTTCACTTTCTTCCTCTAAAAAATCGTCGAATTATAGCTGACATTGTATACCTAAGTAAAATCATTAATAATTACGTGGACTGTCCTCAGCTATTAAATGAGATCAAATTCTGTGTTCCACCTAATCATCATCCTCGGCGATATCTGCCTTTTCATGTCCCCGCTTGCAATACCAATTATCGCCAAAATTCGTTCATTTGCCGAGCTAGCGCAGAGTTTAATTCATTGCTCCTTAATGACCAGTCACTTGACGTGTTTAATACCAGGCCAATCACGATCAGGCGGTTGATGGCCGACCTGTATTTTAACAGCCAGCCTGGTTCTTGAAATGTTGCCAGTATTATATTATATTAACTTTGTTTTATATGCATGCCTTATTAAATACCTATAGTTTATATAATTTATAGTGATGACCCTATTTTATCTTGTTTATATGGTTGTTAACCTAACTAAGCGTTAAGTAGAAACCCATGTGTGAAAACAATTAAATGGCTTTTAGTAGTTACGTTTAGATGTAATTTTTAGTTTAAATAAGCTGTATGTTTTCCTATGTAAAAAAAATAAAAAATAAAAATAAATAAAATTACTTGTTGTACCTACAAATAATAAGTAACAATAGATTTAAGCATAAGATTTATCACCCGTATTATCTACTGTATCTTGCTAGGTACTTTCCCCATTCAAAGCGAGGCAGGGTTGGAAAACAGCTCATACACTTATCATACATCATTTCGAATACTGGGGACTTCCTTCCTCTGGGTATTCGACAACAGATTACCCTTGATGGAGCACTGTGGGGTTATATTTGAACAGTTTCATTTCGCCATAGCCACATCAGGGAATTTCCAGAAGGTTTAACAACATAACCTTTCTGTTTTTGAATCTTTTTGAAAACTTCTACGAAAACCTAGAAAAATCTTGTGCCTTTAGGTTTTCTTTAGGTTTAGGTGGGCTTTTTTTTTCTTTTTTTCGTGCGGTAGTCCCCTCCGATACCTCCCCCGCCGGAGCCGGAGGGATTATGTCGGACTCGGACCAACTAAAACCGCACGCCGTCTGTGGGTCATCGTGCTAGGCTGAAGCTGAGGTTTTCTCTTCTTTCCTCGCACACCGGCTGACCCAGGGACATCATTTTTACGTTTACGTTTAGGCGGACAGTGAGTTTTCAAAAGCGTTCGAATCTTCAATAATTACTGAGCTTACAATTTTGCTAGAAATGATAGGATCTCCCCTCAGGCGAATGGTAAACGTATTTAGCACATCCGACAAGGATATTAAAAAAACTACACAGCAAACTGTACGAAAAAGTCCTATTACAGCCAGTGGCCAGTTTGTAGCCAGATATGGCAACAGTTTGTGCGGACTTTAGCACGACGCCTCGACGAAAAGGAAAGTTCCGTAAACTACTCTCGTTGGCAAATAGTTTGATCACAAGTTATTGAACGCCCAGCCCTGCCTCGCGCGAGGGAGGCCCTTCATTCGTTTCTGCACGTCATACAAAAGCTAACAAGTCCCCCGACACACTTACATTTATTTATAACAACGTGAATGATGTTGATCGATGTTTTTGTCCCCCACATGTACTTATTTGCGCCGGCCCGGCCATTAGCGGACAAGATGGAAAAGTTGTCAATTGTGTTGGAAATATAATAATATAGGTACGTACCCACATCACGTAGATAAATATATTTCATAACGATGTCGGCGCTTGTGTGTAGGCGCGTAGTTGTTTTCTTTTTGAGCTAGACAACTAGCCGACTGACAGCGGATACCGAAGTTTATAAACGCTTGTAATACCAACTACGGCTATAAACTGGGGTGTTAATGCTTCTGGAAGTGAAAGGGAAGGGTAAAGAGGAACATGGTTAAAAAACACTTCTACACTCCTTAAAACTCGCAGGGATCGCACTTGTCGTAAACCCACTATAATGACGTAATGCTTGCCTCTAAAGAATTGTAATTTGTTGATCAAGACCTATACTTATATGGTAGATAATTCTTCTTGGATATTCGGCAGAAATATGGCGGTTGTTTGCACGGCAAAATATCTTTCCGAATTATGTAATATGAAGTGGTCTAAATCCTGGCAGCAGTTATTAAATCTTTTAGACGCTTGTATCCGGATTTATTCATGAAGGAGCTAAATTTGTGAGCCACAAGACGGAACAGTTTATACCTAATATAATAAAAAGTAATGTCACTTAAATTTGAAATCTCCTGTAAGTACCCTGAGTCTCGGCGTCAGAAGTGAGCTGACTACATTATGGCCATATGTGTAATGAGATAACATAAATTAAAAATTAACATAATTAAAAAAAAACATTATGTTAGTTATGTTAGTGCATGCTTAGATTGCCTTCTCTGTCGTGTTAGGGTATACCCTCTAAAGATGGATGTAGAAGAAGATAATAAATAAATAAATAAATGAAAAAACCCCGACACTCCCTATCCCCACTTAAACCACCATACCTTTTAAACGGCTCAACCGATTTTCATTAAACATATCTAAAAACACTCGCACTTAAGTCACCTTTAATACAAAAAAAAAATTGTAATCGCTTAATCCGTTTGGTAGCTATTATGCCACAGACAGACAGACACGTCAAACTAATAATACCCCTCGCTTGCGGGGCGTCGTCGGGGAGCGTCGTCGGGTCTTAAAAAGGACCACTATGCACTACTTAAAACTCTAGTGAATAGGTATAAATTCTGTCAAACTACAGGGTCAGGCGTCAAAGAATTGATCCCCATGGATGTCAACCGGGAGGGTGGCCAGAAGGCTGGGGGCATTGCCACGTTGAATGTCATATCTACTATTTTGAGAAGAGAATTTTTCATCTGCCTATGAATTGCAAACTGAAATCACTTTAAAATACATTGAAATTATTAAGATGGGTTAACTTAGAACACTCGCACGGCGGCATGGCGGCTATGAGCATTTATAGCACTCATAGCACAGACTACTTGTCTTAATAGTTATAAAGGGACGCGCGCTTAAATGTTCTCGCGCTTCTCTCCCAAATCCTTGCCTGAAAGTGAACCTCTTTCGTTCCTAACCCTTTTAATGCTATCCCATATACACAAAAAAATATTAAAAAAAAACGTACCTCAAAAATATAGGCATCAAACGAATCACCTACTTTAAATAAATAAATATTATTTCCAGCTATTCAGTGGTTCCTGAAAAACAACCGACATCACTGTAAATAATAAAATAGCACCAACTAAGTAAATCGCAATAGAATCCGTTAAAAATGATTTTATTTCAATGTCTAACATTCACCAGAACTGCCGACAATATCAATATGGCTCCCTCCTAATTTTTTTACGAGCTAAATTGAAATATCGTGTCTCATTGAAATGCAGCTGAGTCGGGGATATTTTCACGGGATGATTTTTTTACGATTTCAAATGTCGCTTAAAACACGACGAACGAATCTATCAAATGGATAGATTGTGAACCAATTCCGAACGCGGTTGGAAAAGAGATCATCCATTCACAACTGTTACAGATAGAAACATTAAATAAAAACTATTGGAGCGAAGCGATCTAAGGAGTAGACATTAATCACATAATCATTGGAGCATGTATCGGAAACATTTTTTTACACATCTTCACATAGAAAGCTAGTTAAGACAAGACTGCGGCTGCCACCAACTTCATAGATGTTAAAAGTAAGCCCGCGTGTAAATGTGTCGTGATACAAAATACATTACTGTAGAAAATACAGTTATTATTATGAAAGAGCTCTGACTGATATTCTGTCAAACTGGTTGTTCTTTCAGCAAAAATATTATTCAGTATTCGTACCGCGAACCGCGAGGCGCCGCCGCCCGCGCCAGCCGCTAATACCTTCCTTACAATCCATCTTTTTCTATTTAGCGCTATTTTCCTTATTTCTGTACGTTCTTTGCTCGAATACATCATGTGGTTGTAAGAACAAAAGCAGTATAAATTATATCATTATTTTGCCTGTCAGCAACAGATTTCGTAGATTGATAGGATTTAGATACACGGATTCAAATTCACGCTGTAACTAAGTACAGAACTGAGGCGTGTTTGATGGTAATTAATATTAAAGGTGCTTTAAATAGTTAGGTATGCTAGAACTTATAACTGAGCTATGTGAATGTGCTGACGTTTGATATGTGGATTAGCTGGAGGGCCACACGACACGGCTGCCTCTCCTACAATTTGTTACAAATAGTTAAGTATCGGACACGCAGCTTACAGCACAGCAGCGACACCATCATCAATATTCGAAAAGTCTCTCGTTTTAGACTACCATGGTCTCAAACTGGCCTGGATCTGAAGTAAAAGCGCATGGAATTCATCTGTCTCATAGACGGTAGAAAGGACACAAAAAGAGTCCTAGGCTCACATTTAGTTAAAGAAGAAACTTCTCTTCATTTTACGTTAAGATAGCTAAAGCCTGCTAGAGTTAGTCAGGCAGCTTATAGGCTCCCATGAGGAACACTGTGTGGTTAGTATCCCGGTGGAGTAGTACCCGTCCGTCCACATGTCAAAAAAACGTTTTCCAACAAACGTTGCCACTAGGGAATAGAGAACCGCTTTCTATTTGTACAATGTCTGAATTGTAGAACCGTTACAACATTAAATGTAAATAAATATACATTGTAATACAAATATTTGTAAACAAGTTCTCTAAATTTATTTTTGTTGCCAGTTTCTAAGAGGATCATTTGTAATTATAAGGTAATATTTATTCAGACTCGAGTGGCACGTTTATTCAATATTACTGCTTAATATCGAGGACTTTGTCGCTCAATTTTTGATGCGAGTGACGGTAGCTACCTGTTGTTTATTTACACAGTGTATTTATTATTTTAGACCTTCCATTTCATTCAGTTAAATTGCTTCTATTAGGAGTGGAAGATGTGGAGGTTTAACTCGTCATCTAACGCCCTAGCCGTCACCTCCCTAGACGTCGCTTACACCTATCAGTATTTAGTTAATTACTTCTCACGAGGGACCGCTTGGCAGGAAATGTTTTAGTGGTATTTTGTTACAAAAATAATTAACGTTCTCATGATGCCTCGTGTCGAAACGAAATATGTTCCTAACTTTTCCCTTTGCATCAGTGAAAGATTGCGGGAAATACCTTTATATGTAACTACAGGGGATAAAAACTGACCTTAAAAAAATATAAATTTCGGATTTTTAGCTGCTGTCATAGTGGCTATTGGTGAGTCAATGGTAGGGATATTCTGTACCTATTATTATTTTCTAAGTAATATAATAATAATCGTATAAGAAGTCCTACACGACGAGAACGGTTCGCAGAATGTCGTGAGAGCCAAAGTGTTCGTTTTATTGTTGACTTTGTAAAAGATTGTCGCAATAAGTTGTGTGCTAAGCACCGGTTTGTGTCCGCAAGTGGAGCTCCGCAAATAGCAAGATATAATCTATGATATTCTTTCTTTTGTCTTCAGATACATTTAAATAACATTTGTACCTGTAAACAGCGTTTTTATTGCCCATTAAGCTACTTTTAACGTTTTTTTGGCCACACTACCTACTGCCCTTTTTGGTAGGTAAATAAATACTTTTTATTATTCAAAAACCTAATTACATAGTGTATGTAGTCATAGACATATAGCTTATAGGCCCGCTTTTTATCCCTATTAGGATGAGTAGCCCGTCCTATTTCTAACCTTACGGATTGTCTCTGGGGCCTGGTAAATGGGTTCGGGCATGCGATCTTAGACGAAAGGGCTTGAGCCTTTACATGGCCTGTATCGAACCATACGAGACTACAATCCTTTAGCTAGATACGTATCTAATCCAACCGGTACCAAGCGATTCCATTATCTTAAAAACTAACTAACGTACTTACGCACTTTACTACATAGGTAAATCTACTCAGGCTGCTGAAAAGTTAGTAAATAAGCCCATTTATTCATAATACCTACTTTGAATATTCCTTGCGCTCTATCATAACTTTTTAAACATTAAAAACTAGAATTCAATGGAGATTCTTATTCTTCATGTTAGCGTTAATCCCAGTCGCATGCGAAGTTTTCAGCTAGGAATCTGGGGTCCGCTTTACCAGTCTAACTGCGGATTTGGCTGAACTTCGATATTTTTTGTGAAGCGACTGCGATCTAACCTCCAAAACCCAAAGGCGATGTCGAAGCTTCGCAGTTAGACCAGTTGTTGCACTTTTGAGGGCTCCAACTACCCGTAACTACTTAACGTGCTCTCCAAGGCACTAACCCCCGCCTCCAGCGTAGCATCCGCGTTCACTAGGTACCGCTATGCCACGGAGCCTGTCAATGGAGATTAAATATTCATAAAGTTTAAAACAAATAAAAGTAATTGACTTGAAGAAAATATAAATACAATTTCCAGGAAATATAAAGAAATTATGTAATTCCTAGCAAGATATACTAAGATAACTATTTACATAAATTAGTATCGACAAATTGAATAATTTATTTCCCTGAGCTAGCTTTATGGAATTTATGACGTAGGTCAGAGTAAAAATTACGAACAAAACTAGTAGGTAGTGCTAACTATATGTCAGGAAAGGTCGTGGGTTCAAGTTCCCGATGTATTCGGAAGGTAGTACTAAGTTAAGTATGAATTTCTTCCGAGAGGATCATCATTGAATTGCCGAAGATGATAACGATGAGGCATGGAGGGCACAACAATATCACTAATTGTAGTGATATTGCCATTGGGCCGTATTAACACCGAAAGCTACCACTTCTTACATATACATATTATAAAGTAACTGTTTTTGGTCGCGACATCGTCTGCTTTTATAACGATGTTCGGTTCGATTGGAATTAATGCACCAGAAAATGGGAATGCTTCCTCGTGTAATATGGCGATAAGATTCATGAGCTTCCTTTGGAAGCCATCCCGATGATATATCACCATTTCCAATAGGTTTTATAATAGAAGCATAAGGTTTTGATTTTGTAGGTTGCTTCCAAAGTTTGCTCTTTGTAGAAAGAGAGGAAGCTCTGCAGGGAAAGCTTACAGGGGCCGTGTGGTAGTTTCCCACTCTTCAGCGCACACCACTGCCACTGCAGCATCACCTCACTATCCTCGGTATGGATGTTCGCTGCAAACTGAATAACAAAAACTATATCGAGAGTATCATCAAATCAGCCTCGCGTAAACTCGGAGTCCTGAACAGAGTGAGACGTTTTTTCACGCCGGAGCAGCGGTGTCTTCTATACAAGACCCAAATTCGTTCCTGCGTGGAATACTGCTCACACCTCTGGGACGGCTCCGACGTGCGGTCCGCATTATTGGGAATCCTGAGGTCACGAACACCCTCGAGCCTTTGCAGATGCGTAGAGATGTTGCGTTTTTGGCAGTTTTCTACCGTCTCTACCATGGTGAATGTTCTGACGAGCTCTTTCAATTAGTCCCACCCTCCCCTTTCCTTCACAGGACGACACGTGCAGGGCTAAAATGCCATCCATTTACGGTGCAGAGTATACCTGCTAGAACCAAGCGTTTCAGTGATTCATTCCTATGCCGCACCACTAAGACCTGGAATTCCTTGCCAGCTCACTAAAAAAAAAAAAAAATACTCAGGACACGTGTTTTGAACCTAAATCGTGAGACAAACGAAGTCCTAGTGCGCGCTGATTGTTTTGTAGTAGATAATCTATGCTAGCTGAATTTAATTATAGAGAACATTTAAGGCCCAAGATATACGTCCCGAGCAATACCTTGAACATGTCTTGAAACTTTCAGCCAATCAGTAATGTTTGAAACTGTTGTTTGATTCAAAGATCCAAAGGCAAAGCTCGTAAGGCGATGCGCTGTTTGTATACACAACACAACATTCCGACTTTTATGGCTAGAGTTTAAAAAAGGCGTGTTTGAATTGTTGCAGTATCAATTTAATCTATAGGATACAATATTTGTCTTGAAATCGAAAGGCTATGTGAACCGCTGGAATAGAACTGAAATCTGAGAATTTTATATCAAACAAATCAGCCCAGCTACAAAATAACTTTTCAAAATATATAGTTACCTACAAACAATTTGAATTCGTCACAATCTCATGTTCAACCTCTAAACATTACACAGTTTGACTGGATATTGATGGCGCTTGGTGGAATCTGCTACACATATTGAATAACACACTTGTACTTTTCCACAGAGTTTATTTTATTTCTAAGCCTGACCGGTTTCGCCTTACGGTATTCTCAAAGGTTTGAGTTTGAGCGATCAAAATTATGAATTCTATCTAACATACACTTTGTAATTTAAAATGTTGGAATGTCATCTAAATAATCCCATGAAATATAGGCTTCATCGAGAGAAACTTCATCACTCAAGATTTATCTTACAGTTCTACCTAGTATCTAGCTATACCGGCTCAAATATTTGTACATCCCTTAGTAACGCACATGTACCCCCCCCCCCCCCCCTTCCCCCCTCCCCCCGCCACAAACTCATAGCACCACAAGGTTTCCTTCACCAAAACATTTTCAAATAAAATAGTTCCTTAGTTTCATCACTATTTTTATAGAATTTTCATCGCATTGCTAAGATGTTACAATTTATGATTGTGGAAGCGCATATCGGCCAAACTACTTATTGGCTGAGGGAGACAGTCATTTAAAACTTTTAACATAATATCCATTTTTACCACGGATTCCGTGGTAAGTCGTAAAAAGTATGAACCATCCTTTATACCTACCAAAAACTGTAAAAATATGCTTATGACACGAAGTAGAAGTCTTCTTATTCTGGAAATACAAACTTGTCATAATTAAATAATATAACGACAGCAATTTCATAAAAACTTATGGTATGTCATTCATACATAGATAAATATATGTAGTAGAGATTATTTGAAAATATATAGAACGCAGCGTATCAAGGAATTAGCACGGCATTTTATAAAGTTCACTCACACACTTACGTATTCTTATTGGGAGGATAAATAATAAGAACAAAGAAGAACATGTCAAGAGGAAGCAATAACTGATTCACTCAAAAACACCACTGACCCTTTGATTTATAATCGTGCTTCCATGTCCTAGATTCCTAGAAAATAGTATGAAGCAAAGAAAGGAGGGCCTGCACAAAATTGTCGGAGTATGGAACGGTAAAATATTGAAACGCTAAATATATGCATATTCTACAACATTCTACACAATGCTCCCTAGGCCCATGGTAAGCATAGTATTATGGAACTAGCTTGTGGTATGGAATGCGGATAAACATACTTAAATACATTATTTTAAATACATATTATACATAGAAACACCCAGACCAATGCAAAGACCAATATTCATGCATACAAATATTTGCACTGAACGGGGATCCAACCCGCGCCTCCTGCATAGCGGCCGCGTTCACTACCGCCACGCCACAGAGGCTGTCAAAACGTTATGCTACTCTATAGTTTTCTATAATTAATCTATTTACTGAACGCATATAGTTTAATATGTTTTCATGAGATCTTACCACAGTTAAATAATTTCATGACATTTTAATTAACTCACACCTACCTATTATAAATGATTTTAATGTGTCTCTCCCCAATTGTATAATTTGTGGCACGTGTTGCCACGCCAGGCATGGCAGAATATGTGGTAAGAATAATAATTTGTAAGAACTGCTAATACTTTATACTTCAGAAATAACGATGGATGGATTAATTGATTGATCATAACGAGTGCTTATTTCTTTAATAAGAGAACTACTTTTATGTTTTATATGCATTCATTTTTGTCTCTGCCAAATAGGACAGCAATATACCTACTTATTTATATTATTGACGTGACAACGTCTTTTATTTCGATGGAGCCGGCTGCACGCACGAAAAACATGGCATCATGCGACGTTACCTCGCTATGAGGCGTTCCATGTAAGGCTTGAAGTGCAAGCGAGAGCGCGGATCGAGCGACAAATCAAACAAATAAAATTACATTTTTCTTTTGAAAAATGAAAACATTCCATCAGTATTTTCTTATGACGTTGTCACGTTCAACTATCGTCAGTAAACCGACTTTAAAGACAACCGATTTTTTTTCTCATAATACAGCTCAATTGTAGACGTTGATTGTGCAATAATATTCGACTAAAATATTTTATTGTTTATCATACATGCAATAAATATAAGTTATTATTAGAGTAATGTCTGGTTTTTATTAAAATAATATGTTTTGTTTCACGGACAATTGCATGCCGTATAGACATCAAACGTTTAGACATTAACTGTTCCACAGAGCACTGTAAACAAAGCCGGGGCTCGAGGCCAAAGTTTGTGAAGTGAACAATACAATTTACTCTTAGCGAGGCGATTGTGATGGTGACGCGACTGGCATCTAGTTAATGCCCTTAAACTTTATTAGTTCTTAGTCTTACACAGAAAGTATGTCTTATGTAGGAGGACCTACATTATGTGCACGATTGTACCTGGAGTAAACCTGAAAAATTGTACCTCAATGGATCGATGAACTACATCATGTTTAGCTGAGGCAAGCCTTTCAGACCTATAATATTAAAGTACTAACATAAGCTATAATAATAACACCAATCACCATAAATTAAGAGTCTATAACCCAATGATATTAAAATATCATTGCTATAACCCAAATATTATTCTATAAAACTTTGTAATAGTTTGTCAAACTACTTAATTTCAACCTGATAAGATGGCTGATGGAATGCTGTCGGTAATTGTGCTAATAAATTTAGTAAGTCTCGTCGTGGTATGTAGGCTAGTCTGAAAATGCACTTTCATAAATAAATTCCAAACATATTGAAGTGTTTCTGAAAATGTATGGAGAGGAAATAAGGGATATATTTTACGTGAATATATGAATGAAATTAACTCGAAAGCAAGTGCCAATTCTGTTGCATATTCATGGACTAGCCAGCTAATTGAAGGAAGGGGTGAAGAAATTAAATATTCCAAAACGTGCGTCGATTCACTTTTGTTTGTACAAAGTTCATACTCATAACTATAAGTTTATATCATGAAACGCTAAAGTTCCAAAGTTTAACAATTTAGTATTCAAAACTGAGCAACCGTAAGATGTAATTTGCAGATATTTAGTAAGTTTGCTGCTCGTACACACTAATCTATTGCGGAGTTCTCCGTAAATGAACCCAGCCCACTAAATAGGTGATTGTTTGCTCGTGACCGCGACGGCTCTAGGTGGGGCCGGCAAATACTGGCGCAATATAGAAGGGATGGATTAGATACACTAAGTTACGTAATTTATAGACATTTCTTTTCAAAATTATAAAAAATAAATGTGAAGAATTTGCAGCACTTCCTCAGTTCCAAATAAAGACACAATTGTCTGTTACATCACTATCAATACTGTTGCTATAGCCTACTGACAATGCTCGGGGTTCGAGGCATTGGTAGTATTCATTACCTCGAACATTGGCAGTATTCATAGGCTTCGCACTGTTGCTACAGAAACTTAAAAATGTAAAAGCAGTTGTGATATTCCAAGGTTACAGTTCTTTGTTCTCTGAATTTGATTCACCGCCGAGTCCGACGACCTTTTGAAGGATGATGGCACATTTGTACTTGTACAGCGTATAGCCCTTTGGTCTAACTACCCAAAACATACATTAATAACCGCTATAAAATTTTGAAACAAAACGTAATAAACAACAAAATGCAGCTTTATAGCTTTACCAGTTTTGCGACAGTCCAAACACCCAGCGTATTATTTGAGCTGCTAGCAAATATATCATTGTGTACGGAAATGCTCTCATATTGTGCTGGAAATCTTATGTATTTTATAGAATCGTCGATTTGTCGGCAGTTACCAATTATTGGATTGGAAGAAACACGCGAAGGAAACGTGTTTTCTTAGATAGATCGATATTTTCTATCAAATAAAATAAAGTAGGCTCGTAGCTGGTCTGCTCGTAACTCACTCAGAAAGTAGATAATTATATATGTCATGATGCTATCAATAGTACTTGAATTCTTTTAAGGCCTAGCCTTTTTAGCCAATTTTTTATTTAGAAATTCTCAGTAGACATTGTTCTTGTCAATTGTGAATTAATATGCAATTACTTTGTTTGCAATAAATAGTTTATTTGTAACCCTGGTGGGTTTATTTTTGGCACGGAACCAGTTTGTACAGGGAGTATAATGAGCTTGACTAGTAGATTATGTTCAGCAGTATTTCCGTCGGAATTGAACGTTGATACAGTTTATTTGATGTCTTAACTATTTCGAACTTCTTAAAATCAGTCTTTCAATTTTGGTACTGGTGGATATCAGCGAAAAAATATCCCTAAGTTCCTACAAAGTCAGTATAATTTATTAGTATTATATACTTCCGATGAATCATGCTTCAACAACATACACTTCGGCCAGGCGCAATCATTACTGTGGCAATATTGCTCTATTGAAATAATTGAGTGTTCTTTCTTTTTTGCAACACAACCAGCATGTACACTTCTGCGACTGTACACTCGTTGCTGTTGACTTATTTTCTAAAAAATTGTTCGACTTCAAACGTTTGTTAAATTTCAGCGAGATTTCCGTTCGCTCAAAAAATGGCTCAACGACACTTCACACCGCACTCTACTGGATTTGATATCCTGATTTCTGTGAGAGGGTAGGCAAACATTGGGCTTGCTAAAAAAAAATCCGTGTACCCAAAGCAACACTTTCCATACTATCTTGTCTGCCAACTAATTGGTATAAAAAGCAGTAGTGTGTTTTTTACGATAAATAGATGCAAGTGTTTCCATTCTTAGTTTTAAGAAGGTGTAATGTCGCAAAGAGCCCTGAGTCGGCCTCAGCTAAAATAAATAATGTATCTACTAAGTATAAAATGGATTGCTTCGACTGGTCCTGAAAATTTGCTTATTTAACTTAATGAATGTAAATGAGTAAAACGTGAGTACTCTGATTAGTTGAATAGATATTCTCTGATAAAATCTCGTCTAAAATTTGTCCCTGGTCGTTTTGTTCCGTGATGAGATTTGCGAGGGTCGTCGGCCTTCGACTACAGCACTTACCGAGGAAATGTAACTATGTACTAATGTACTGTCGGGTGGTACTTTTACCAAAACCGACGGACATTACATTACGGGGAAATTCTACGACTTTTCGGGCACTGGCATGAACCGAAGGAACAAATAGAAACTACATACTGTATCAGTAGGTACATCTGTTCTGTGTGAGCACATATATATTCAAAAGTAAGGATAGGTTGTTATTGAAACAGGATTGTGTTGATGGATGTCAAAACGATGTAGGTAGGCAGCTAAAGTATGATTACAGGCGCTCAAATGCTCTTTATGACATTGTGGCAAGAGACACGTATCTCTCGTCGTAGCAGCCATCTTGGGAATGAATATTAGAATAAAGCTTTCGCAGGTGAAGAATATATGTAGGTCAGAACACGGAATTGATCCTCGGGAAGAAGTGCATTTCAATCATTGCGAGTGTGGTACAATGCTGAGATGTTCAACATAATTCTCAACGCTATTGACGTTCAGTTTTAGGTTTGTTCTCTGTTGTCATCGTTTACCCCTAAAGTAATATCCTAAATCTTGATCGACATATACTTAATTACCGCGTGTAGTTTTGTTTTCAATTGCCGCCATCACGCAACGATACACCATCAACAAATTATTCTTTTAATAAAACAGTAAAAGTCAATTTATTTATTTTTGTTATCTAACAGATAACCAGTTACTGCCAGCTAGTATTTAATGTTTCTAACTTGCCAACGCTGTTCATTGACAGCCAGCCCCTCGTAAATGCGAAACAAACGTAGAGAACTTTTTCAACTCTATGAATCAGAAGGCGAACAAACAAATCGATCTCAATAATTCTAAATCATTCTATAAATAACATTTCTTCGAATTGTGATATAAAATAATGATATTTGACTTACCTGAACATGCCCACGTACCGTCGCTTACCCGCCCATTCTCATTAAGCACTCAGACATTTTAGTTGGTCTCTTGAACTTCTAAAGTTGCTGTCAAATGTTTGACATTAGTAGACAGCCGTTGACACAATGTTACGTTTCAATAATATAATATGTATATCTGAACCACGAGCTCACACTTCAGAATATGAAAGTCGAAGCGATATAAATAGCAGTGTTATATAGACATAATGCATTGAACATATTGGTATTTGATAAACAGTTTTACATCGATTTATTGCGAACAAAGTAAGGCGTGTGGCGCGAGGCCGCGGCCGGTACGTGGAGCGCGCACCATCACTTCCCGTGAACATCGTAAAAGACTACTAATGGATTGTATTTAGGTGGCTGCTTCAACATCTAACATCTGGCCACGGAACAGCGGGCGTGGCTTTAACTTATTTTTCAATTTTCGGTTATAAAACAATATCCATCAGCCACGTATGTTCCTACCTGCAACAGTATGAAAATCTTATACACCTAAAGAATGAAAGACGAATAACTTTCCACATATTGTACAGTGCTAGCATCACGATCCTCTGAAGAAACCATAACCATTCGCGTTCGCAATTTGCTGAAACGTCCATTACAGAAATTACAGGATAAAGTAAAAAAAATCAGGAAAAATATATTTTTTCCCGCTGATTCAGCCATTTTCTTTCTTTTTCAGCAAACTGTGTTCTAACATTTAAGCCACGAAATACATTTTCAGACTAATTATTTATAAATGATTAAAGCCAAAACTTTTGAGTATTAGAATGCTTGGCTCAACTGAACGTTATAAATTTATAATAAGCAGAGGAAATTGGGGTTCAACTCAGGCTTCAAAATGAGCCTCTGCGCGGTGCTCATTTAGGCCTCAGTTGGACGCTCATTCAGTAATTCAAGTGGAATAAATATCACCTCTCGTCTAAACGTTGGGAACAAATTCGAGTAAAGTAAGTCACTCCGTGAAATAACTCGCTGGGATTCAAGGTTTTAGAATTCTCTACAAACGAAAATAATCCTTAGAGATTGATTTGATTCGAAGCTGAAGTTCAGCCAGCCTATAACTTCCTTACTTCCAATGATAAAGTTTTTTCTCTTTGAGACAGAGAAAATATTCTATAACACTGTGTAGGGACTGATATTCAATGGAAATTTAACAATTCAAAGCACGTTCAATAAACATGATATTACAACGTTGCGATCAAATATTGATAGGTAACAATTCCGTGTACCTACCGCTGTTATTGATACTGTTGGGCACAGAATTACTGAGTCGCCTATTTTAGATACGACCCATTGAAATTAACGTGGATACTTATTAAATTTATAGTTACCTACATATGTAGGTATCACTATCATTGTCCTTACACAGAGGGAAAACAAATGATAGAGGTCTCTGCCCTACACGAATGGGAAAAGAGTCAGAATATAAAGGTATGTAGGTGCCTATGTATGATGCGCGAAAATTAAAAAAGACTTTCACTCATATAATAAGAACCGAAAGTGCCGAGAATCATTGCACAAAACGAGAAAACCAAAATTTAGTGAACAAAATTCCCATTTTCAGTACCTACTGATTTCCCTTTAAGCGCACAGATTTTGATTTTAATTTATTTGCCGCTTTTTTAATAAAGTAAATATAATGAAAATTCGAATTATCCAATTAGGTATTATTAAAAGATATATATTTTTGAATAGCCCTATACTTCAAAACATAAGTTGTACCTAGAAACATTTTGTAAATGACATCTTAGTATTTATGCCCGCTAGTCCCTCGTGAAACTTGCTCACCGCACAATATAGGAACCCTCACTGACGCTATTCATCAGAATACGCGCCGGTCCCGAGACGTGTCTGTCCCTAATGCTATCTTTGTCAATTTCATTAGCATGCGCCAATCGTTAGGCCCTTTGAATCGACGCCCCGGCCTCACACTTCTCGACGACTCCTCTCCTATCCCATTGCCGTTTAGTACTCGGGTATTTCGCAGGTAGAACTCACTATATTCGTGGCAAATGTAGGTTGAAAGTCGAAAGAAATCCTTTCTTTTAGACAAGATAGTAAATAATTTCGATTTATCTCGTGTAAAAAATAGCTGGGCCATTTGAAAGTTGAGTCGTTATGCGCAGAGCCATCAACGAGAGTGTCGATCGCGAACTTGACAAGTCGGATTGGCAGTTATCTCACGCAGGAGTTTTATTGTTAGGAACTTTCACACTTGGACCACCGCTTTCATTGTTACAAGTTATCGAAAAATATGTTATTTTTGTTATATTTATTGATATGTCGTGATATAATTTATGATTTAACCGCATTCAAAATTAAGGAATTGCCCAATTTGATGTACCTATATGTATTCAAACAGTACAGCAAACTGTAGTTCACACTCATTAAATTCTATTATAACTATAGTTTGGATTTCAAGGCCTCCAAAGGGTTTTAAATGATCATCAATACCCGGTTTTCGACACAACGCACTGTGAATACGAGTACATGGTGCCAAATATAAAAATACAAGGTATCAGAGCAGTTTCAAAAATAAAACCGGCAGTTCGGAAGTTAAGCGGTTAGCACAGCCTGTAAACATTTGCAAAACAAGGGGTGTCACATAAAAACCGGCTCTCTAAAATTCCTTTTATGCTTAAAAATAAATGAGAAGCCACAAAAGTGATATTTGCTGCTACAAAGTAATGTATGAATATTTATTCACAACGATCATTCGCCGCGATCGTCCCTCGTAAGAAAAACAACACCGAATAACGAAGCTAAAACAAAAATGAACAGAACATTAAATTCATAAAGTGCCAACCGAGCGTTTTGTCCCACCCCTGTCCTGACACGGGGATGAAAAGAAAAAATCAGATCGCACCGTTCAAGACCCCCCCCCCCCTCCGTCTACCCCCCTCCCCCTCACGGCTCTTGTAAGTGACAGGGCGGAACAACGTCAGTCGTCTTTGTCCTAGTGTGGCGCGACTTCCCGTTTCCTTAACCTGTTCCAATATGTGAACTTTGCATGTAACAGTTGCATGTCAATCTGAAAGCTAACAATATGATATACTTACCTATATCACACCAATATTTTGGTATACGGAAACGAAAACGGTTATAATTCCTTATTGACTTCATGAAGTTTTCTTCACGGTAGCCGTAATTACAGTCTGACTGACACCATAGACTCGCGTTATTATGTATTTTAGAGCTGCTTAAATATTTGAGTGAAAATCAACATTGTACCGTACTAACTATATAAAGTCACTTCAAATGTTGAGCATCTCAACTTGAAAGTGATTTATTATTCCGAGTACCTCAGATAGTACGAGTATTTGTGAAACTCGACCGCAGAGCGACTCCGAAACTTTGCTTCGAGAATAACGATTCAATTAATGTAAAGTTTCAGAATAACCGCGTTTACAAGATAAAAGGGAAAATAAAGGCTCACTTGTACGATATCAGCTTCAGAGAGGGCTGCGGCTCGCCCTGGCAGGTCGAGGGGAGTGGAATGATTTACAATTTGGCGTCGAGATTAGCCGTTAGCTACGTGATTGCTTAATTCATTTAAATAAAAAAATATGGGCGAAATGCTTTTGACATTATTAAGCATACGCTTCATGCTTTGTTCATGCTAAAATATGATCGTAGTAGCTGCCATATCCCTCATTTTAAGCTTTCCGTGGAACTTTTGAAAAGTATGAAAAAAAATTGTCGAACTGGTCGAGCAGTTCTCGAGTTTTTCTATTATTTAGAAGACAGCAAACCATTATAATGAATCTCGCTAGCAACCCCCGACGTATTTCCTTGCGCGTTGTTACAGGTATGAGGAATTGGAAGAAGGAAAGGGAGAGAAGCAAGACGCAAGGCGTCAAGCAGTTTCGCCACCTAAATACCTACTGCATTCTGCTAATTAGAGTCGATTTTCAGTGAAAGCAAATCTATAATACCTAGTTGCCGGTAGGCGACCGCTAGGCGTTTTCATGCTGGAAGTAAAGGCTTATTTTCTACTTATATAACCTAGCAGGAAGTTCTTCGCCCAAAATTGTTTTAATTAAAAACAGCAAGCAATAAAGTGAGTGTACATTTTATCCTTAGTGTGATCCGTTAGGCTACCTTATTGTCTCACAAACCCACACTAATGCAAATATTTATACCTATTCTTGTTTACAAATATTTGCATTGAACTGGCTGCTGGAATTGAACTCGCGACTTCTGGCTAAGCAAGGTAATGCTCTATTGCTACGCCATACCGAGAGGGAGAAGAAAATTAAGCCTACTTAGTAGAAATTATATTGATTAATTGTGTGTGAGTTAGTAAAATTATTAAATCAAATAAAGATTAGGTAGTTGCCTACAAATAGAATAAAATTGCTAAAACCAAGTGTCCCGCGAGTCACCCACAGTGACGCACAACACGCACGCTCGCTTCCGCCGCACCGTGACAAAGTGAAAAATTAGTTTATTACGAGTATGTAGAGTAACAACAGTTAATCATTCCATAATTAATCTCATTTTTTGGGGTAAATAACTGACTAACTCACTCATCATTGACGAAGTGAGCGCAAAGTGTCTCTTACCTAAGAAATCGTCGAATTTGCATTAATCTATCAGCCAGTCTGTTTGTACACTTTGTGCTCGCGTAAAAGTCGTATTTTCATGGCAAAACTTGGTACCAAGACGACTTTTTAATTTTTTGTCGTCGACAATTTTTTCAATGGGGGTTTTCCCCCTTAAAAAGGGCGGCAGTTTACGGCTTCACATTCCGTACCCAATTCAAAATAAGATGATGTGAAAAAGTGTTTGCAAAGAGGGAAAATGGATGAAGAAATTAAAAGGGGTGAAGTTGGCTGCGACGCCATTTGCCGGCCGAATTGGATAATATTTCGCAGGAACATTGGCTGAGTACTTCAGTCTAAACAAGATATTGTGGAAACAAATTCAAAAGCCAGGGAAGGGGATAGTAGAGGACGAGGTTGCTGCGCTGACAGTAACCGGCTAAATAACAATTCTTCAAGAATATCGGATGTTTATGTTAGTTAAACTTGAGATTGTTTGTTGAGATGTAGGGAATGCATTCAAAGGCACAGACGTAATTTTAAACGAGGCATTGCGTTAAAATATACGTTACTACGATAATGTGAATGCTGCTACGATACGCAAGTTTTTCACAGAAACCACCAAGTAACTAGCATAACATAACATAAACTCACGCCTGTATTCCTCGAAGGGGTAGGCAGAGGTGCTAGCACCCACATTTCGCCAGTTTATGTTTAGGTCCCAATGTAATAGGTGGCGAGCCTATTACCATTAACCGGGCACTTATAAACCTGCGATAAATACACACATAACTTCGAAAAGCATCGAAAAGTCATTGGTGTGTGCCATGGTAAACCTGGGATCGAACCCGAGACCTCGTCTCAGCAGTCCATTACCCATACCACTAGGCTACCGCAACTAACTAGGTACTTTGTTATTTTCTAAATCTGATTTATTCTATCAGAACCTTTGCAGGATTTCTCGGAAAACATCTCAAGGTGATGAAGAGATATGCAAATAACATTTTACAGCAGAACGGGAATGTTACTTATAGCTTATAGCATTAAAATTAAGAAATGTATTGTTGAAAAACACTGAACCAGGTAAATCTCTTTAGTCATAGGGACAGTACTGTAGACATGGGAACCAAAAGCTTAAATCATTTACACAACAGTACAAACATTTCATCATCACATTATTGAAATTATTCAATCAAGATATATAATTGAACTGATACATTCAGCACCATTAATTATGTAAACGGTGGCAAACGTACATTTCACAAATCAAAAATAACAATTGAAACAGGTAATCTAAATCCAAGCTATCGACATCGTCGGATGCGAGACACATTGCGGAGAGATAAATAGGTGCTAGCGGTGGTTGGAAATGTAATAAATATAAATCTCACGTCTCACGGCGAGGGCAAACAAACCGTGAAACAGCGCAAGCGTCACCGGCACCGGTATAATCCGCTCAACAGCCCCAACATTACGCGTTTTGTCGATAGCAGATTGTTTAAGCCCTCGTTTAACAAAAGGGTTCTATCGCCATTCAAATCCAACCAATCAAAAAAAGCCGACAACAACCCAAGTGGAAAATTCACCGGCAACACTTGCTCCACTCGAGAGTACTCATAAATTATTAAAAGGAGAACAAAATTCTCCAGGCTGACAAATTAAACAAAATTACTTTAGCTATTGTTCAACGAAAGCAAGGCAAATTAAATATCCACAGGGTGAGGGGGGAGTTTGGGCGCGGAGTTTCATAAACCGGCACGTGACAAGCCAGACGTCAGCTTGGGACAAAAATTATGTTTCATTTAGAATTAATGTCTTTCGGACGATACCAACACATTTATATATCGTTAGACGTAGTAGCGCAACAGTAGCAGTCGCGACCGTTGGGTATTTGTGTGACTCGGTGGCCAGTTTGGCAAAAATATTAACGTAATTAGATAATTTATTACTGAACAATATATAATATTAGACAATACGACATTATTCAAAAAGATGTGCTATCATTCTTCTGTAACGTAGTACCTAAATGAATGAAACCTGCGCCAGCGCGTCTTGGATAAATCAGCAAGTGTAACAGTGCACAGGTTATGTTGATTGATTTTTGATTTTAAACCGTTTATTTCTTTTTAAATAGTACAAGTTTCGTAAAAACATATCCCACAAAACCGTGTGACTGGTTTGTCTGTGGGTCACAGTCTCTTTTATTGATGACAACTTACAAACATTACAATTACAATAAATCATTCACATACGCCCATAGTGTTTTTCAATTTAGTTTTTAACTTGTGTATGTTTGTTTCAACTCTGATGTCCTCAGGTAAGCTATTCAAAAGGTATGGAAGACGTTTTTTATAGTCCTGTCACCATAATTATTGTAAACTCGGGGTACACTGAGTTTACTGGTGGTCATTGAGCGAGTATGAGTGTGGTCGACACGAGTTGGGCCTCATAAACCCAAAAGTATGGAGTATCTCGTAAACTATTGGTTCGTATTGCATGGACATAAACAGCTAACCTATCAAATCATTTATAGAAATACAGGCGTGATTATATTTAATAAAATGTATCTTCAATAAACGTTTCGAAGTAATTTGACATGCTGGTTGAAATACACAGAAGTACTCTTGAATCTTTGTTTATAAACGTTTCAATTGCGAATGTTCGATTAGATATATTAAGCAAGTAATAACCCACGTATTCTTAAAATCGAATGTTAAAGTGATGAGTTTATATGATAATAATATCGTCTGTTAGGTCATCATGATATGCTTTGATGATAAGACAGTGTTTCAATGTTATTGGAAATCCAAGACTTTGCCAAAGAGGGTGCACGGAATTACATCTCTACTATTATCTATTCTGTCATCATTATAATCATCTTGGCGCGACTTCCAGTTGCATCGGAGTCTAGCTCCTTCTTCTTTTAATGTTACTTTAGTTGCTTTTATTGGAGTGACGGTCGATTAACTTCCCAACCCCAAAGGAAGCCTGTGCGTTAGAATCTCATCCGTAAAGCAGCAGGTGTATTAGCTTGTAGATGAGGTGGGGTTGGAACCTGAAGATCTTAAAGGACCTGGGACTGTAGATAGAAGGAAACACGTGTGCTGGAACTTGTTAAACAAAACCACTTATTTAATTCCAAGACTGTATGGTTTTGTGATTAATTTTTAATATAAAATCTGAGTAATTGGTGGCACATGACCGCTGGTATCACTATTAAAGAAAATAGTTGATTTCTGGGACATAACGTCATCATATTATGCTGATTTTTAACAGTTTTGCCAATATTTTACAACGCTAAATTTGTAAAATATTGGCAAAAAAAATATATACCTGTGGCATTTTATCGTTTAGAGACAGTTTGTCTATTTGTTTCTCTTTTCTCCAATTCGTTTAAGAATTCATTATATTCCTAATTCCTCGAATTTACTCTGATTCATTTTGATACCATCCAAGACCGTGTAATTTTCCCGGGTATTTCCCAAGTATAATTACTTCGTGTTTTGAGGGTCACTACCGTTGATCCCGGTGTATAAGAGTTATATTAATGAGAATACGGGTAGGATTAGTTCCCTTAATGCACAAAAGCTCTCGTATACAAAAAGTTTTGCAACCTATAATCCTTCTGTGCAAATTTTATTTCAATGTAATTTACCCATCGCCCAAAAATAGTTTTTTTAGCACAATTTAGCAGATCTGCCGTAAAAATGTAGTAACGAGCGGCGTGCATGGGGTCCACAGGCAAACAGTGCATTATCCGCAATATTACAAAAGTAACCTAACTTATAGAGATGTCTTCTAACCTAAATCTATCCGTATCGATGTGTTATATCGCGGTGTGGACATTGGCGGCAGACTTTCTATTTTGAGTACCAACATTTGATGACAAAATATAAACTTTGCTGGCAAAAAATATATTTCTCATTTCATTTTAGCAACGGGGTCGATCGCGCAGACCGGTTCAACAGAACATAAATTATACAAGTAAGCACAGCAGTTCGATTCGGCGAAATAGAAGGAATTAAGTAATGATACTGAATATTTATGAAACGGTTTATAAAGCGATTTAGCTCAATATTGAATTGAAGAACCGCTGAGTAACCACCGTGGAATTCTCGGCTCGAGTTTTTTCAACGTCTGAGATACAAAGGAACGTTTAAAGTACATAACTTCGTTTGCGTACTACTTTAGTGGCAAGCTTAAATTTTGCAATTCTATCAAGAGTACCTACTTCAGTTAAAACTTCAAATTGAAGGACTTGATCTTTTCACGTCTCGTTGAACACTAATTCCAATTAATTTACAATATCGTCGTACTTTTGTACGTTCTCTTATCGCTATTATATTTAATTCAAGCTTTTATCTACCTGGTATTGAACCTGTAACCTAGAACCGCGTTAGTCATTACTCTATTTAAATTTTGATTGACTGTAATCCTCTTTTCGCTTGGACGAGCTCGTACGGTACTAAAAAACAAATTGTGTAAATGGACAAAATACCTGGTCAATATTGGAACGTACTGCAGGCCAGATGATCTAGTCGTAAAGTCGCAACAGTGTGTTACTAGGTTTCCTCTTGAGTCGGGGAAATTGTGTGCATCGAGAAGCACATAAAGGTAGTTCAATCTTTTGAAGCCTTGAAAAGAGTTTTAGTATTGAGCAATAGGTTTAACGTTGAATTTTAGATTGGTGCGCAGGTATTTGCACCACATAAAACATTTCATTTCCTTCTAAAGAGTAATAAAATTAATTGCTTTTATCCCGCAAAGGGTAAAAAATAATTAAAAACGTTACATTGTAAGGTTACCACCCCGGATTACGCAATGTAAATATCAGGAATTAAAAACCGAGTGTGTTATTAAGGATTATTTAAAATTAAAATGTATTTTCGTCGGTGAGCATATTCAAGCAGTGAGTGAAAAGTAAAAAAGCCTTTCACGCCTTGAGAAGGATATCGATTGCGACATGGAGCCTCGTTTGATAGGCTAAAGACTATTTATGGGCCACTTATGTGAGCCGTGTGTTATGGTGCGCCGATATGGGCCGTTAAAACTGATATAAAGACGACATGTCGCGTTGATATTGTTGTGCAAAACCTATAGGGCAGTTACTACTAAAGCTTCAGTGAATGTACTGTCCACTACTAGTGAATGTACTGTCCACAAGTGTTGCGAACGCGCACCCAGTCGATCTTGAGGTTCAAATAACATAACACAAATTGTGCCTTATTTGTGAAGATGTATGTATAGGTGTATACTTATCTCCTTTACCGTATGTACATGTCACAAGGTTAGATTTGCCTCTCCTGGCAACATGTAATATGCTGTGGTGGAGTCTCTTCAAGAGTAGAAGCAGAATTGTTAGACTGACCAATCATCATATCTTTTTAAGTGTAGGAACATAAAAACGACTCCCTATTTTCCTTAATCACGCCTTCGCTTGAGAACGACTTTAACAATTTCATTCAATGGTCTTTTAAGTTTTCTAATACTTTGCAGAACGTTCTTATGAAAAGAAAATTTAAGAAAATTGGACAGTTTCAAATAACTCTAATACCTTTTTGGGGACCACAGCAGATCTATTCTGTGTGTAGTATAATATAACAAAGACCTTATAGACAACTGTCAACATGTGGGAAACAAATAGATGGATTGACAGATAAATCAAGGCCTCCACTCACACAGCTTTTGCCAAACATCCGCGGGTGGCTGAGCACTTGGGGATTGATTGAGGTGTATCACTGTCGCTCCACTTCTTACTGGTCTTGGTAATTTTATGTTAAGAGTAACCTGCGTAATGATTCAGTTAGTCAATTCAATTAAATTTTTGGCTTAATGGCGTTCCCAGACAGATTCAGTTGGTCAAGTGCATACACCCACTTCTTCTTATGTCCAAATTGACGTTTTATAAGCAAACTGTTAGTTTAACATTTTCGTAAAATGAATACTTAGGTATACTGTACAGTTAACGGGTAATGTAATATAATCGTATCGATTAGAAAGACATCAAGTCATTGGAATTAGAAACTTACAAACTTAGGATCCATAGGGACTTGCCCTTTTTCATCATTAATTCGCCGATATTCTCGTCTGTCATCAGCTTTCGAAATTATCACTGCGATTGATCCAGTTGTAGGTCATGCCCATGCAGGAAGAAGTGGAATACTAGTGGAGGAGTATCAAATAGTGAAGGAAATACAAATGACTAAGAATATGATGACTTTAAATATGACTAAAACCAAACGAGGATGGCTGAAAAGTAAGATTGGCACTTAAGAACTCCAGCACTGAAACTCTCGCGAGAAAAGCTGAGTGATCCATTCCCAGATAAGGGGAAGTTGAATACATTATTTTTTAAATTTATGCATCCGTTTTAGGTGTGTATTATATTCTCACAAAAACTCACATTAGCGTCTGCAGTGCAGATAGTCAAGTATACAGTTTCACAAGTGGGTTAATTCACTTTTGGCGTGCACGGCTCATAAAGCCGGGCATCGTGCATCGCGCGTCACCCGGTGCCAGAGTGGGCCGAGCGCGTAGCGACGGCGGCGCCTACGCTCGCGGGGACAGCGCGCCACCGGCCACTCTCGTAGACTATCTACGAACTGCTCAGCGCCGGGCCAGGCCACAGGCTCGCGTCGCACCGGCACGGCAGACGAACATAAAACCGGCGTGTTTCATCAAACTGTTTACTATTTACCGTTCTGCTGATGCTGTACATTTTTGTTTGAACATCCGGTTATGCGTCACCCTTTATTCTCGGATCAACTTCTGCCTTTACTTCAAACATGACCAAACGTATATGTTTTTGTTTCGCATTTAATACCTACTTATTATAAATTTAAGATATTTATTAGAGATAAACTATCACAGTACTGTACCTGTAACAGTAAGAACCGATTGGGTCCTGAAAAGCCGGCATATTACTTACAATGATGCAGAAGGCAGATAATTCGATAAAAAAATAATTTCCATTGTCACATTTTATGTACAACTGAACACATTTCGTAAAAAAAATTAAGTTTGTCACTCCACTCGCCAGCGCGGCGGTCAATTTAAAACTTTTGGTGCAGCAGGAATAATAATGGAAAGTTAAAGATATTTAGGTACCTATAGGCGGCGAACGGGAGCGCGGCGGCGATGCAGCGAGGAGCGCACTGTGCACTGAGCCGGCCGGTGTCGCCGGTGCCGGTGCCGGTGCCGGTGGCGGGCACGTGGCGCGGCCGGTGCGGCGCGGAGCAGGCGGGCGGCTCGTCGGCTGCCGCGCGCGCCGCGCACTGCCGCGTGGCGCGCGCTATCGACGCCCGCGCGACCCGCCCGCCGCACACTGTTTGAATGTAGAACAAGCTAGGTGGTCAAAAATATTTATACCTTTTTTGCCATTATATTTGTTTTTATGTATTAAGGGAAGCCTAAATATAATATATATAGCTATTTTGTTTTAAATCTACGTAATTGCAATTAACATCATGGATGGGGAAGAGCACCGACTACGACGTGCGAAGTACAATCAAACTGTAGTAAAAAATGTATGCTCACCAAAGTTATTATTGTGGCTACAATACTTATGTATATACATACATTGAATTCCTAGATGTTAATCTACTTTTGTTATAGTTTTTTTGACTTGGCGCTATGTAAGAAAAGTCACGTAAAAACCTTCTCATAGCATGTACGTATTTGTTGGCTATTTAGGTGATGCGATTGCTTGTTTTATAAGTTGTGATGCATCTCTTCATCCAGAAACGTAGGAGCTAGTTTGTGCAGCAAAAGTTAATTCATCAGCAGAAAAATCTCGTACAAGACTTTCGACTTTTCTTTTATTGCTCTTTGGCCCACAGTCCTGAAAGGGTTTGGAAGGTCGACCTTGCCGTTTGTTATCTCTATAAGTCACAACTGTACTCGGAATGTCCAAAAGTTCATTAAGCCAATCACCATAAAATTTTAAGAATGAACTTAAACGTTTACTCTTAATTTCCAGCGGTATCGGAATTGTTCGCAAACTTTCTTCACAAAAGTTTTCAAAATGTTACTTACACTACTATTTACACAGTCAATATTCAAACGAGTCTATATAAAGTCACTAATGATGGTAACACGTAAGTTCTGGGGCGTTTTCTTCCAGAATTCGATTAATGTGTTTCTTGATATATAAATACCCTCGCCTGGAAAAAATAAAATAAAAATAATTCGAGGGTTTTCGAGTGCCAAGGTATATTTTATTATGAAGTATATTAAATAAACTATAAACTGAAGATGAATCCAGAACTCGACTGTACTCGACTCTATTAAGTTTTTACTTGAAACCATAAAAAATAAGAATATTTTACTATCATTTTTTAAAAATATTTTAATGACTATAGAAGTAGCAAATATTTAATACAATCCACTTACCAGTATTCACAGAAGCCATAGTAACAAATACACGTAAATATTTTTTTGACAAGGCGCATGCGACTACCTCTACAACACAAGTTTTGGTGCGCACTAAAACAGTTACAATTTGTTGATGTCAACTTTGTCCCTTTCTAATGCTTAGTGTGCGTCTCTCTTTCGTTACGTGCTATTATAAACACCGAGATTATGTGCCCCTGTGGTTTATCTTAAAGAATTTACAAAAGTTTTTCGTTTTAAGGAAAACTTTTTTTATACCTATTGTCCACCTAGGTTGTTCTACGTTCAAACAGTGTGCGCCGCACGCCGCCCGTACGAGCTTCGCCTTGCACCGCGCCACTGTGTTATAACTTCATCGCTCCATTCTGTATTGTACTCGCGAACGACCAAACTACACCATACCGAGCGATTTTCCTATTTTTCATAAACTTTCCTAATCCATTTCAATCAAAATTGGAAACAACACAATGACTACGTTTAAGATATGTTTTACAAATTGATATGAAGAGAAGGGAAATTTGATTCAGGTGTGGCTCAATAGCTCAGTTGGAAGCATTCCCCCTGTAAGGGAAAGGTCGTGGGTTCAAGTCCCACTTGAGAGTTTCTTTTTTCCGATGTATTACGAACTTAAAAATTAACATAATAAATACTATAAAAATTTCATTCAAACTTTAACAATTTCTCACACTACCTTCTCCACGGCGTGTGAGATAACTTTTCGATATAAAGTTTACTCGCGCTACAGTTTTTCCATTACCGTGTGGCTAGGAGATGTCCTAGTAGGAACATATTATTGAACACTAACTTTGTACGAACCGCTTCACATACATTTGGCTCTTATTTTTTACTGATCTTCGACCCCAATTTTGAATCCCTCGGAGTACCCATTTCCTACATTCACTAAGTGCTCTCTTATGCTAATAAAGGACGCAACCCTGACAATTTCTCGGATTAAGCACCTCTGTTTTTAACTGTGCATTGCATTTCAGTGAATCAATCAGTTATATGTACTTAATTTATTCTTTAGATATAGGACTCTTACGACCCCAAAGTGTGGTGACATAAAAACTGCCATGACATAACATAGATAAGGATAAACGTGTCAGTGGCATTGTTAATGAAAGATCGATGGCAATAGATATAATAAGCACAAAAACAAGTGTATCTAAGCATCGGTAGGTCTGAGTAGGTCGGGAGTCGGGAGTCGGGAGTCGGGCGGCGCTGGTGAGGAAGCGGGCGCGCGACGGAATTGAGGTCAACCGCCGATCGCTTGCCATAAATTGACCTAACATCGCCCATACTAATACTGAAAATGTTACCGACGGCACTTCCCCGTCATCTTTATTAAGCATTTTATGATTTTAACAGAAGCTTTGTGTGAAGTAAGCCAACGCTTCGAGACGCCCAAGTCACTCGCTAACTTTCAATAGAACTGAAATATTAGTACAAAGTTATAACATTACAATTAAACAATCTGTTCAGACTTAATTTCTACGTTTTGTTTCCGCGTGTGGCACTTACATCAAACGTTGAGAGCGACAATGGCGATGGCAGGAGCGATGTCAAAACAAAATGATTTCCATATCTCACATCTGTTTAAAGCAGCGCGAGGCGGTATTATGATAATGTGGAGTTTTTCCTAAACATTCGTATAAAGTGAATATGTTTTCTTTTTTATTTGACTGAACAATTTAGCCGACTTACGGCCTCGCACGCTCCGAGCCACGCGACGGAAAGCCATTTTCTGAGTAATCGGACTTTAACCAGAACCTATTCATATAATAAAAGTTGTTTCATAAAGTTTATGTAAGTTACTGATTGCTCCGCCGTCGAACTGTTCATGCTGGGGGTGGGTTCTTTGGGATAATCGACGTCAAAACAGTAATAATTATAGTATAGGGTTGTACATAGGTTTATGGTGATAATAAATTTTGGATTGTTCAGCGTGGTATCTTTAACCTTCTCTTTTCTAATAATTCACCTAGGTATATAGAGGACCCACAACTTTTCTTCTGGGAGGCGAATATTAGGGGACCAGTGGGTTCAAAGCTTGTTAAAGATGAAGTTCCTAGAGTAATTTTATGGCCAGTAGAACTGCGAAAGAACTAATAAGTATCTTTTGTAAAATATACCTGCAAATATATGAAGACAAGGAAACTTGGATCTTTGACTACTAATAACACTGAGATATACAGCGCTATTTAGTGATGCAAATAATCACATATCATTTAAGGAATCAAAACCGTGATTCCAAAAATTCTGACGCTTCAGTCAAATATTCGACCGCACTAGGTCTTCCATTTGTTACTCAGAATTTAGCGAAGTACTTAAGTATTTAGTTGTAAAAAATATTAAGTATTTGTAAAATTTACATGCGACAAGAATACATTAAAGCATATAGGCATGAGACATTGATGCTATATGCCAACCACATTATATGTTTAATTTTAAAGGGAGACTGGAAGTATCTGTCGGTTTTCCAAGATGAATGAATCGCTCAACAAACTGAACAAACAAGCGTGTTCCGCGAGGCTGTGTGCGCCCTAGTGCCGCGTGTCGTGTGTGCTCGGCACTTTCCCGCGCGACGTGCAGGGCTTACAAACAGGCTGTATGGACCGCAGTCCCTAGAGGCCTCGGAGTGCGTCCTCAACCATTTAATTTCGCTAAATCTTTGTTACCCTCATAATAAGATTTCTTTATGGATTGCGCAGTCCTTTTCCGCAAATCTACTGTTTTTATATCGTACCTTCATGTTTAGGTGCTCCTTAAAACGAAGTTTAGACCCAAAAGCGTCATATCTGTTCCACGCAATGTATAATTAACTTACTAAAACTCAAAGTACACATGTTAGTACATATAACGACCGTAATAATGAGCTATTCATAAAATAAAATACGTTTTATGAGCAACAGTAACGCGCGGAGTCTCAAGTCAAGTCGCTGCCAATTGTTCGCTATCTTTGAACTCTTTGAGGCGCGGACTTTCGTTAAGTAAAGTTAACTTTAATTAGTTTTCGGGAGTCCTCGGCATGTCATTAATTGGAATGTTTGTCTCGGAATTTTTGTTTGAAGTTTTGCGCCGCTTTGTAAGGTACCTTTGAAAGATCATTCTTGGGTCTGTTTATCTTTGTAGCAAGGTTTCTTTTAGGTCTAATTAATTGGAAATTTACTTGAGTAAATTCCAATCTCATTGACAGTATCAGCTGCGCAAAAACTTTGTACCCATAAGTGTGTCATGTCAACAAGACAAATATTGTTACGGGTTTCTTTACTTAGTGTAAAGGGACCCAAGTGGGTGTTTGCCACCTGATGAACAAAAACACTTGGTCTCTGGAGACCATTCGGCCTTTCGGTTTTTCCTGAAGAGAACATACGACTAATATCGTAATGTTTAGAACTTCGTAACCTTCTCAAGGTTAAGTCATTATCCAGGGTCTGTTACACACTCGCGCCCAGCGGCCATTACCCGCTGATGAAGATGAATGGACGTTCAAGAAAATAACATTTTTTATTGAACAACGTAAAGCAGTTTAGCGGCCAATTGGAAAGAAAAATCTCCGATATAAAACTCACGCCTCAAACTCGCGATTGGCCTCTCGATTTTATTAAAATCAATTACTTTGACGGCAGTTTTATGACATCGTTAACGTGTGTTGATGGACGAGAAAAATGAAGACTTCGCATTAAACAGTAAAACATTGTTCGAGCGCGTACTCGGAGTTCGCGGCGAGTAGCTGCTTGTAAACTTCGCGGTTCTTGGAATTCCGATACGATTGACTGGCTACTTAGCATATTTAATATAGATGTGGGTGCAATGGCGGTGTACAGATAAGGCGAGAGCAGCCGGGACTCAAATCGCGAGGTCACGTCTTACAGCAAAGCCTGTAAACCGCGCCTTTGTATGATAAGCTTACTAAATTCTTCGCGCATTACGCCAGGGCTCTTCCTTTATCAATGTTAAGGTACTTAGTTGACAATCTCTAATTGTGCGTGACAAAATGGAGGACTGTTAGGTATTCAATCTCATCATTGTAAAACGAACAGAGTGGTGAGGGTACAATACAATTGTAAGCAGAACAACAAGGCTAATGTTAGTTTGGTTTAAATATATTAGTCCCGTCCCGTAAACTACATCAGGTAGATTTAATCAGTGAGCACTTGCCGTGGTCGTCGCTTCTCAATCTCAGAAGGTTTCTGTTGTATAAGGTCACTAATAAAAAGATCGTGAGTTTTCCAAATTTAAATATATATAGAAGCAAAGTTAATACTTACTCTAAAATGTATTCGTCTACTAATCAATTCATCTGCCTCGTAGCCATATCCACTTTAGATATAACTTTTTCAATTCGGAGAAGCACGCAATTTTTCAGAAAGTTCATGCACAATCAACTTAAATGGCCAGCTTGCTGAATAAATAACGAAGTTTGAAGAGAAGTACGTCCGAGTCGCGAGGATAGAAAACTTTATTAAATACTTACAATCTTTAGGGAGATTTAACGAAAACAGTACTGTAATATTTAATCAACTGACATTAACTCGTAAATTTTACAGATATGCGCTATTCGCAGCAGCTGGTAATAATTTAGTTGTAACAGTTCAACTATTGGCTATAGCCAAATTATTGGACAGGCCGACACGACGGGAACTCGTAAATCCGCGCAGATGGGGCGGCTGGCCGGCTGGCCGGCTGGCCCGGCCTGTAATTACAACTGGCTCACAGTTCTCGCAGCTCGAAAGATGAATGAAGCCCTCATGGCTGATGGCTGCGGACTGGCCGCAAATAGCCGGGCGTGAGTCGTGACTAATCACCATCACTCACCCGCCGCCGCCGCCCACTGTCACATAAAGTCTTTCATTTACTGCTGTTTTGAAATATTCCCTGAATTCGCGGGATCCTGCGACTCTTGTGCTCAGGGTGGTCGAGCGGCTGTAATAAATTGCACCTCGATAGAGTGAATGCAACTTGCTAAACCTTTTTGTGCTTAGTAGGTAGGTACTTGATAAGTAGTATCTTCCATATTTAAGAATACCATACCTACGACTACGTTACCGCAACTGTACTTTCTCAGACACCACGTGATTGTTATTTGACTTGTGTGGGTTTATAAACCCTTGCCTCACTTAGAGGGTCTAAAAGGGTGTCTAAATCTTGTGAAAAGGGTGACAGGATGTAGTGTCGTTGTATAGAATACCTAGTATAAAGGTTTGTAACAGTAGATATTATTTAAATTGACAATTCAACGCAATCAGCGTATTTCTTGATTTCACAATTTAAAAAAAAATTAACGAATTACATTCTCTTTTGAATTTATTTCAATTGAAATATTTAAAAGTTTGCGTATAAAACCGTTACAGGTAGGATATAACCGACTATTTTAGCCTAGACTATTTTACCTAGTAAACACGGTCGAACCGCCAAGTACTTGTATGTACCTAGTTCATTTCTAGACTCTGATAGCTTTAAACCACTTTAACGAATGATCCATCAACATTTTCAAATTCGTTCTCAAGCTTTAATTAAGAAATACATTAAGGAAGAAGTTTCTGAAAGAAAATTAACAAAGTACTTGAAAACTAATGACTCAGACCCATTCTGCACATTATGTTTACACTAAATTTAACACATTGAAAGAACATAAGTAAAGAAAATGCGCCATTGTTCCGCTCACAGTAACGCAATCAGAATTTTCCATCGGAAGTGCGCATCGACGCGACGTAGGGCAGGGAAATGTCGCTTTGAGGACTTGGTGCTTGTGGGGACATGGCGAAGTGACGGCATGGGGCAGCTGCCCGCCTGCCGCGTGACGTCCGCTCCTACAATAAGGGCGGCGCGTGGGCCGTGCCGCCCGCCGCGACGCACAAATGACCGGCTCGATCGACTGCCACTAACCACTAGTTAATTGCAAGAAAAACACGAGTAAACGAACAGAGCTCCACGTGCACCTACTTACGTACGCTACGTATAAACACCGGTTCCGCTGATTGATTTTTTATTAGCTTAGCTCGAAGAAAACTGGTCATTAGGGCACCGTGTACCTGGAATGATGGAGCATTAAATGTTATCTTATTATCTTATTTCTCACTAATCTCACTGCTAATATCAATGCTAGTTTGTATGGATGGATATTTGGTACTCAATCAAGGTGGAACGGCTGAACGGATAGCAAATTGGCTACTCTACCGAGAATTTTAGTGAGAATCGCATTATGTGGATAGTGAAAGATGTGTGCACTGGCCGCGCGAGAAGAACGGGTACGACTCAAATAGGTCACGTTCTTGGAAAGGCCGCCATCTAACTAATATTATAAATGCGAAATTGAGTTTATTTGTTACGCCGCCGTCTATTTGGTTCTATTTTGCACACAGGTGGAATACGACGGTATAAAACATTTCTAGGAATAGGTTTGTGTGCCCCCAGTACTCTACGCGGCTGGAACCGTGGATACAGAATAAATGACGTATTAAAAAGTGAATATAAGGACGTGAGGCTCTTTCTCTACTCTTTTCTAATTCTTTGTTTCTTTTATTGGTTAATTGGTTTTTCCGCGTCAAGCCAGGTCGTCCTCATAGGGAGTCTAGTACGAAATTTGAGAGATTATTAACGCGACCGTGGTATACCATGGAATTGCCTAACGTTTCTACCAGGTGACTCTTGCTGTGATGACAAATAACTGGGTCAGTGGTGTGCAGTACATCCTCTGTCGTCCAGTCTGTTAGTTTGAAGGTTCTCTGCACCAAATATTGAAAATATTGAGAGGCATTATCTATCCTTTTCTTTTTATTATTTTCCTGTTTTTTCAGCCCTGCGCCTTGCAGGATGACAACAGGCGATTTATTTATCAGTTAGTTCTTTGATTTATAGGAAAAGAAAGAAAAGCTTCGAAAACTGCTTATTTAGTTAACTCTGTAGCTGAAACTTGAGCGAGGCTCCGTATGATAAGCCACCAATAACTGAGAACAAACGTGTTTCACATTTCGCAACATGGCCGAGTCATGAGTACTAGGCCAAAGTTTAGTTAGTGCAGCGAGCATGTACGCAAATGTGCTTAGTGTACGGTGTATTGACCGGGTCGTGTGCCGGTGGTGGCACCAGGGGGCAGCACCGGCTCCCACCACCGCCGCCGATTCGCTATCTACGAGTACCTACATCAAACAGCCGCGCTTTTATTCTACCAACGCACAAAAGTAAAGTATCTAGCACACTTTCAAATTTGTTCACGAATCCCATCAATATTGAAAGAGTCGAAGGCAGTCAATTTACTCGAGCTCGTCCCCGAACAAAGCCAGGTCGATATCCGATAGGGACAAAATAAATGTGCGTATTTGTTCTCAACAAAGTTAAAGCGAATCTGTTCGAGTAAGGAATGGCTGCCTATGTGTCGAACAGGCGCGCTGTCGTGTGAACGTACCTCCGGCCACTTAAATTGTGTACGGAGTTAGATGTTATCGTGATGGTGTTTCGTAGGAACTCGTGGAGTCGTGGAGTCGTGGTGGCGTACCGCGGGGCTGCACCGTGGGGCGGCGCGGGGGGGTGCAGCGCTCTGCTGACCTACTTCGGCGACGTTAATCGTATCACGTGAAAAAGCTTGCGTGCACCGGTCGTTCACCCGCGGCGCCGGCCCTTCAACCGCCGCTCTGCGCCCTCCGCTTAGGAAGGCCACTTGATGGCCGGCCATCCCGTCGCTTAAGTACTTTTGTAATTAATTGATAGGCTACCGCAGATAATCACGGCATTCACGCGCCTGCTACCGGCCACGGCAGTCCATATGTTCGCGCGTTAAACGTCTGGTATACTTATTATATAAAGCAGACTGACAAAGAGATATTTATAATCAGATACGAGTATTCAGGGACATTTGTACTCATAACCTTCCTAAGTTTCTTTCACAGAAATTCGTTGTTTATGGAATATTTGATATATTAACTGTGAAGCAGCTCCGGCGGAATGGTGTATATTAAAAATACTTGTAGAAACACATGAGAATAGTTGGGGCCGGCGCACCGTAAACAGGTGACGTCACAATAATAAACAACGCCAAATTACTAATATTAAGGATGATTTATAGCCGAGCTCTGCTTCCTGACCCTGGAGCGCGCCGCCGCGCCGCGGCGCCTGCGCACTGCACCGCGCGCTGCTCGCTGCGCCTGAGATCTTGGGGAGATCTCCTGAGATGCCTGGCTGCGAACTGCTTACGCTTGGGTGTCCAACAGCGTCTGACACTGAACATTTAATAGCCGCGAGGCATGTGCGAGCTATTCGAGCGTTTCATAGCATCACAGATAATATAATAGCACGTAACTAATAGTAGATCGATAGAAACATCAAACGTAATGTCGGTAATATTTGCATTCGTCAAGTTTCTCAAAAGGATGGTCGAATTGCATGAAATGACCTCAACCGTTTTGTTTTTGTTATGATAATACCTATATACAACACGCTTGATGTAAACACTATCCATTTCGGAGTATGTGTTGATGATAAATACATTATGCCCATGAACAGAGGCACCTAAAGCTACGCATGTGGCTGCAGTTTTCAAATGGTGACTTGACAAGGACTGAAGACACTTGATCATACTTCTGGTGAATTAATTATTCAAGAAGTCTTAACATTGCATGTAATAAATCTTGATATTCTAAACATTGAATTATAATACTTTAAATTCAGAGAATAAGCATTGCCACACAACGTGGCAATGCTGCCAGTCATCGGAGAACGCGGCCACATGTCTCTAGATGCGATGCGGAGGAATTCTGCGACGCGTTTTAATTTTAGTCTTAGTTTTAGTTGGATTCTTACATCTAGAATAATTAATTCAATGTAACGAGAGTAAGAGTGTAATCATCAGAGTCAAGTTTGTCTCCATTAGCAGGCGAGAATGGGAATGCAAGAAAAACGTTTTTGAAAACAACCTTATAACATTTCATACAAGCATTGTTAGCTCAAAACAACATAAAATTAAATAAATGTCTAGCGTGATACAGGCCTGCAATCAGCATAACCCCTGCATAGCATTATTTTGGATTTAGGAGATACTTATTGCTACAACCAATTTGCAATAGAAGCTTGGTTTTTCCCTATAGGCAGTTTCAAACCTTGTAGTCGGCCACAATGGTGTTTTAAAAGTATAATAAATTTTCGGAAACGCTGTGCCACCAGATCTTCTAAAACCATAAAGTCTTAAAATCGTCTTATTTTATAGCTCTAATAATTCCGGTCATACGTTATATACGAGTTATATTATACGACATGGAGTGGAATGATCGCGGGACAGTGGCGCGTGCCAGTGTGCCCGTGTGCCCGTATGCCTGAGCCGCCCGACACAGGTGAACGCCGATAAAACTGTCATTAAGGGTCGAAACGGCACGTCGTAACGTCATTACTTCGTTCCAGAGCTGTAGGGAATGCCTTTGTTTTATTTGGGCATACATAAACAATACATAAAAACGACATGTTGTTTCAGCAGGTACTTTGGTGTACATTACAGAAACATTGTAGAGTGTATCTCTGGGTGTTACAGACACATTGTTAGTAGTTAACTTGTTCTCATTCGTACCCACCTAATTGTCTTTATTAAATTTTTAATGAACCACCTTATTAACATTAATTTTATCAACGAAGCCATCGACTGTGCGGTCGAGATGGCCGAGTTTAATGACCAAACTATTTTAATTTTTAATTAATCGTTGACACTAAATAAAAAGAAGACCTTATAGTGGGATAGGTAACACTTCACTATCATCATCATCACCACTACATAGTATAAAGCAAAGTCGCGTTACGCGCCTGTCCGTCCCTATGTATTAGTCCCTATTATATGATCTTTAAAACTACACCAAGGATTTTGTTGCGGATTTTTTAATAGATAGAGTGGATCAAGAGGAAGGCTTGGATGTATAATATATGCTTAATAGAACAGAAAGTGCAGCGGGAACGGGATCTGACGCCACGCGGGCGAAGAAAGCTTAACGGGTTGAAGTTCGCCGGGTTAGCTAGTTAAAAATAAACTACGTTCGCTAGCTGCTGAGGCCTAAGGCACGCCATTATTACAAGTTGAGTAATGCAACATGGCGTGCAGGCTGCGCTTTCCGCATTTTCCATGAGTTAACTTCACGGATATTCCCATCGCTGTCTCCGGTAGGTAATACGTTATAAAATTAATAGCAACAGACTTTTTTTCATGCAAGGCACGTCAATAATAGACTTCACCTAGCCCGGTGGGAAGCAGATGAAGTCTCAAGAACCAGGGTCATCATTGCAGATGCGTCCCGGTTTCAAATCCCAATAATGTGGAGTGCGCGTCTCTGCAACCTTTGGAGAGCGCATAGCCAGAAATGAGTACAGAAATGGATCAATGTCTACAGTCACAATCGCTGCTAAAAAGTACACAAAATGTCAGGCACAGTAGTAAATAATAAATCTAAGCAGATTTATTGCAATATATTACTAGTAAGTATCATGTTGTTTCGAGTGAGTTGAAATCAGTAGGGTGTGAGTTTATTTGCTTTATTGCAAATCTAACACCTTAATATTCTTCAATAAGTTGAACATTATGTGTAACAAAGAATGTCGTCGTGTGCTCCACATTGAGGATCGTCCAATATCGTTATCGCGAATACCAATATACGCACTCTTTGCACGCGGTGTATAATTGGAGTTTACCTCTGTCTAACATTGGACCCGACCCTCTTCGCCGCCAACGCCAAACGAAGCACGACAGCTGTCCACTGTGTATTTTGTACGATACGAGAAATCTGATATCTATTACTGAATTTCACAAACTTTTTCATACTCAAGTGCCTTCTTTTTAAATGCGCAACCCTCCAATAGACTGTTCCTCATAACTTGTCTTATTCGTGACAATTTGGATGAGGGTAAGGTCGGAAGGGCCAAATCAAAAATAATTTATACCTATATTAGGTACATTATTCTACAGATAACGTTTGACCTTTTCTACTTTGTAGATTCGGTAGGAACTTTAGATAACTGATTTAATATTATCACAATACACCACCGGTAGGTACTTACTTAGGTAGCATTAAGTACTTTAAAAATTTCTAATGTCTAAGTAGTTAGTTCTTAGTAAAGTTAGAAGATGTCTTATTAGGTACAGGTCTTCCACCTCGAGTCAATGAAGGCTAACACATTATTCCTACCATAAATACCCCGCCCAAGACCGGGGCAGGCAAATGATGATGAACTCATGTTAATGATGTACCCCAAAGCTGTTCACATGAAGGAACTAAATTCCTGCGCCTCTGGGCGTAAGTATTAACAATGGCGTGTTCAAAGTTTGATCCGCGCATTTATCATGTTGCTCCAACAATCCAACTCGCGCGAGTGAGAGGACTCGCGGGACCAACTACACGTCGCGTTTTATCTTTACTCGGGAAACTGTATTCTCATTTCCAGGTGGGAGTATTAGCTAAACTTATGCACCACCTATTGTATCTATACAACAATTTTTCAGTGTTTTTTTTTTTTTTTTATACAGGACACGTCAATTTGACTTCACCTCGCCTGATGTTAAGCTAAAGGCAAAGTCTCGGAAAGAGGGTCACCATCGTAAACATTTACCATGTTAACAGTGGTGGCACTCAGCTTGACGGCCTCATTAGATGCCTTTTCACGCCCCGCTTAAAGGACCCGGGACTGTAGGAAGAAGGAAACACGTGAGCTGGCAGGGAATTCCAGGTCTTAGTGGTGCGGCATAGGAATGAATCACTGAAACGCTTGGTTCTAGCAGGTATACTCCGCACCGTAAATGGATGACATCTTAGCCCTCGCGTGTCGTCCTGTGAAGGAAAGGGGAGGGTGGGACTAATTGGAAGAGCTCGTCAGAACATTCACCATGGTAGAGACGGTAGAAAACTGCCAAAGACGCAACATCTCTACGCATCTGCAAAGGCTCGAGGGTGTTCGTTACCTCAGGATCCCCAATAATGCGGACCGCACGTCGCTGCAACCTGTCGAGAGCATCTAATAAGTACTTTGCGGAGCCGTCCCAGAGATGTGAGCAGTATTCCACGCAGGAACGAATTTGGGTCTTGTATAGAAGACACCGCTGCTCCGGCGCGAAAAAACGTCTCACTCTGTTCAGGACTCCGAGTCTCCGCGAGGCTGATTTGATGATACTCTCGATATAGTTTTTTTTATTCAGTTTGCAGCTAACATCCATACCGAGGATAGTAAGGTGATCCTGCAGTGGCAGTGGTGTGCTCTGAAGAATGGGAAGGGGAAGGAAAGGAGATACCTTTGCTGTAAACGCACATGCCTGGGTCTTCTTGGCATTGAACTCGACCAGGTTCCTAGCGCCCCATTGAGAAATGTGGTCCAGGATCCGGTCCAGCTCTGTGACAAGAAGCTGCCTTTTTTCCGCGATATCGGACTGCTCGGCCGCAGGATGTGCGTAATAACTCCCGTGTAAGGTGCTGTCGTCTGCATAGCAGTGAATGTTTCCGTTACAGAGCATGTCATTGATATGCAAAAGAAAGAGAGTGGGAGATAAAACGGAACCCTGCGGCACGCCAGCATTTACCTGCAAGAACTCCGAAGCTCGTCCATCACAAAGGACGCGAATACGGCGCCCCTGCAGGAAGCTTGCAACCCAGTTACACAGTCTAGGAGGCAAGCCGAAAGGAAGGTAGCTTGGAAAGAAGCGATTTGTGCCATACCCTATCGAAAGCTTTAGCGATGTCAAGACTAATTGCCAGTGACTCACCGTGCTTCTCCATAGCCTCACCCCAAAGGTGGTACGAAACTATTTTCATCAACTACTCGTCTAGAACACTTCGGACACTTTGCTAAAGTTTCTGTGACAGCATTACACTTAGTGCTTCTTGAGACAACTTCTCTTTAAATGTAGCCCAAGTGAAAAGTAACTTGGATACCTAGTTAGATTAATGTTTGTTTTAAACTTTTTGTATTTGTCCAATCAGAACCTTTTCGAATGAATTTTAAATCAAATCTCAAATTAATTTCTCATTTTAATTTCAAATTTCTGTTTCTCCGCTAATTTCTTCGGAGCCGTTCCACAAAGATACAGTTTGCTTAATCACTTAGTATATTTATACAAAAAAATAAGTACTTATACTTACATTTATCTATATTTCATCTTAAATAAACTGCGTGTAAGTTAAGAAATCAAATAATTACCTTCATATGAGCGTTTCCTGTGTAGCTCACTAGTATTAAGTAAATACAATTTCTTGATTACGATAGGTATATAACCAGATAGAGAAATTAAGCATTCGTCACGTGAACTTCAGCCCACTGCCACCTCCAACAAGTCACACAGAGAGGGCTGCGTGTGGGTGTCTCGCGCGGCGTCGAACTCGCGTCGAATGCGATAAACGACTTGTCTATCGATTACTCAGCGATGGGGTGTTAAATAAATAGTATGTCGGGCCCCGTGCCCGGATTCGAGGACTTAGGGTGATTCCGGCGCGATTCATGTTTAATTTTGGCCTTATTTACTGTATCTAATCCCTTTAGCGAGTAACTTTTGTAATTTTAGGTGACATTTTTAAAGGAACTCACATAACTTCTCGACAGGGTTCTGTTAAATAAGACTTTACGTGACACGATGCTTGTTCATTTACCTATTTAATGTGACTGTAACGTAGGTTTTTTATGCCACCGAGTTGGTAACCGGACTGTTCACGACGCGGCGTGGTGTTCATCGATAACTTTTTTATTATTATGGCTACACAGTTTCTGTGGGACATAAACACCTACCTACTGCAAAATGTGACAGGAGAATTGAACAGGCATAATATCATTATTTGTGGAGTAGAATGTGGCCACGCGCCCTAGGAGAACGTTTACAACCAAATAGGCCACGTTCTTGGTAAAACTGGGTTGCGCAGCGAGTGGAATAAATGGCATTGCATGATAAGGTTGATTTATAAGTATAAGGGCGTATGTACGGCTCGTACGGCGTTCTATTGTCTCCGCCAGCTATCATAGATATGTATGTAAAAATTACCTACCTATATCCTACTTCTCACAAGACAGGACGCATATTGCAAACATTTTATCTCAATAAGCCGCCATTAATCGACTGAGATATGAGGGTGAAAGATCATTTATTTCTTATAAAATAACAAATCATCGTTCATCATTGTATTCTCACGTGTTCAACCAAAAGCAGCTATACAATACACCTACAGAACATCGGACGAGTCCCTGCTCCTGGTGCAGTGGACTCTCTCAGGGGTGAAAGGTCTAGGCAATCGCATGGCCAGATTAACCTAATTATAAATGTCTAAGTATATAAAGAATAGAAAAGCAGATCCCGGGATCACCCATAAGATACTGAAGAGTTTACCGCGAATGTAATGTTTAGGTACCTACATTGATCACACCATTTAGATCTCTTTCATATAGGAAACTAGGAAACTAATGTTGAATCAAAATTCTGGTGCAATAAATGTCAAACACCTCCGTGTTAGGTCAACCATGGGTCAGCCCACTGAATTGGAGAGTATTCTCCTCCAAATGTATGGGTCATGTCACCCTATCACTACGCCACTAGCTTTCATGGCGGTGGAAGGGAATTGAAACGGAAGGGAATGAAAATGACTCGTATTGACGATTCATTTCACTTCAATCAATCAATTAATTTAGCCTATTGCAGTCCACTGCTGGACAAGTTACTTAGATGTGTGTTATTTATACTATACCATTCCCAACGATCCGGTAGCTTTTCCGGTAGCTCAGTAGACTACGCCGTTTCCAATAACATACTGGCAGTTAAAGATAGATCGCATCTACGGATAAAGTGCTCGACTGTTTAAATTCAAAACATAGTAACTCCTATTTCACACCAATTTCGGAAAATAAAATTATACCGCGTAGCGCTTTCCGCAAAAAAATCAGTTACCATGTTTTGAATGTAAACAGCCGATACATCAAATTTGACTGTTGCGATCTATCTTTTACTATAAGTATGTTATTGAGAACGGCCGATGGGTAGGTGGTTGCTTCTTTAGTTTTAAACTTATCTATAATTCTTATCCGGTTAATGGTTTGCAAATGGGTACCGCAGGGTACCGCAGGGTACCGCAGGGTACCGCCTGTTGTCAAACTTGTTTCGATATTTTCAGCATAAGCCGGGTTTTTATTTTTAATAATTTATTTTTAATTGTTTTAAGCTGTATTTTCACTTTGCAGTCGGGTTTTATGTTTTCTTGATAATTAAGTTTATTGATAAGTTAGTTTCTAATAGTAAAAATTAGAAAAGAATGCCAAAGCATTTTCGCCATCTAGTAACAACGCTTGGAAATAAAAGCTGCTTTAACCATTTTTTGTTCCTGGTTGTGCACCTGTAGTATAGAACTATATTATACTATCTGCGCTACTACCTATTTCGTCCGCGCTTTAGTGCTTCCGCGGCAGCCCAACTACGCTCCCTCTTTGCGACGAGGTAGGACTCGCCTTAGCTGAGCAGATGGATACAGATTCATGCTATAAAGTGTCTGCTTTCAGTTTTAGAACTTTGATTAGTGATATAATATTCTAATTTAGTAGATATACCTGCCTGATTACTAACATTAGATTGTAATGAAAATTATTGTTATGGACTCAAGTCCGAAATAAATATCTTATTATATTACCTAGGTACCTGTTCGAACTTTATCATTTTGTTGAATATCAACACAAGACTACCGAACAACTTTCTATGTAAATACCTCGTGGAATGAGCTCGAAGTGTCTTGCTGTGTTCGCGTAAAGTTTCGACAAGATTTACATCGTCTTATAGTCAGTACCGACTTAGATAAGTATAATGGAGCAGGAAGGTACCCCGATGTTAAAATAGTTACTGTGCTTACATCTACTTAACTGTATTTACAAACTGTAGGTACCTAAGTAGGTATATCATCATTGTTGTAGGAATGAATGAGAGTTTACCACACATTTAATGATTTTCGTTCGATAGGAACCGTATAGTATACCTGCTAGAACCAAGCGTTTCAGTGACTCATTCCTATGCCGCACCACTAAGACCTGGAACTCCCTGCCAACGTACGTGTTTCCTTCTTCCTACACCTACAGTCCCAGGTCTTTTAAGCGGGGCGTGAAAAGGCATCTAGAAAGGCCGTCAAGCTGAGTGCCCCCACTGTTAACATGGTACATGTTTGCGATGGTGACCCTCTCTCCGAGACTTTGCCTTTAGCTTAACATCAGGCGATGTGAAGTCAAATTGACGTGTCCCAGATAAAAAAAAGAACGTGTGTTACGTGAACACTGGTTCCGGTAATAAAAAATGAAAACATTTGAACATAGCAGTAATAAACGGTAAATACCGGTATCTCGCGATTGCGGCGCGTACCCCATCACTGGGTGGTGAACGCGGTCATTACCTTTTAAGGTAATGCATCGTTCTAACGCACATATAAAATGAGTCACACGAATTGATAACCAATCAGCGCATTCCGTCAAACGGAGAATTAGCTGATGGCACAACACTAATCGACAACAAGAAAAAAACACGCCCCGCGCTCGCGCCGAGGTAGACGGCAGACATTCATTCGATCGCGAGACTCCGCGGCGGAACGTGCAGTCATAATCTTAAAACCTAGATAACATATAGTCTAGATTCTGCTAGTTACTATTATAATTGTCTATAAGAACTAGGCTAATATCGTATCGTAGTATAGTATATCTCGGCATCTCAAGAAGTGTCTTGTTACGTACAAGCTGTTCCCAATATAAGGGGTAAGTCTAGTGTCCTTAATAAACAGTGCGCGAGTATTAAACGATAGTCACGTAAATAATAAAGTAAAATAACATCGTCATTCGCGTGTGACATTCCTGCTCAGCCCCTAGGAGCTAAGCGTGATGCTAGCTCATTTTTTAGTACCTGCCTACCTGCGGTCGGGAGTTCGGTAGTTACCTAGCTGTAGTTTGTCTTTGTGTAAATGTAATTAAATTAAATTTAAAGTAAACTGTGATTAACATCGTAATCGTTAAAATGTTGTAAGAAAGTTATTGTATGAAGTGTGTCCATAATATATGTCGCGAGTATACATGTCGACAGACAGCCGAATATAGTAATTGCTTAAGAACTATTCAATTAGTTGTAATGTTTGATTGTTCGTATTCTAAGAGAAAAATCAACACGGTGTATATCTCGCCATAATTTTCTACGGTTACCCACATTTTGAAAATATGTAAATTGTCGAATTTTAATCTCGTTTTAAATCCACGGTTCAGCATATATATGTATTATAGCTTAATTATCACTGAATCATTTGTTTATGGTTGATTGAACCGTGGTTAACGGGATTACAGACGTACTTACGATAATAACTTACGATTATGAATTCCGGAACAATCCAGTTTTATTTCTTTGTTTTATTGTTTATTTTATGTGTTATGTGTACCTACCATTGTACAGCCCCGCCGACCTTAGGGCCCATGTAGAAAATTATACGTTGGGACCCGGCGCTGTTGCATTGGGTTCACGCACCAGTGCCTAATCGTGTGGTTGTCTCCCCAGAACTTGGTACCGGCTGGAATACCGGTCCACGACATACCGTCGGGAATATCAGCACCGCGCCGTATCGGCCCACCTCCGAGCCAGCTGAGGTGCCTGCCCTCTCCGTACCGTCTTGAAGACGGCCTTGGCGATTACTCCGGCGGATCGAACTAGCAGCTGCGAAGCCTGGTGACCTTGAGGGGAAGACAACGTCACACTCGCACGGGGCCAGCCCGGAACCCCAAGTTGAGTACATCACTCAGCCTGCCGTTTATAGTGACGTGAACTTGTACACGAACCGACACTCGACCTTGAATTAGAGTATTTTTATTATTGTAAAGCAGGACCTACGGATTAAAGTTGTAGATCTCGTACCAATCGTTTTCTTCATCCTTGACCCCGTAGGGCCCCGTATCACGTGAGAATTCATTTTAAGAACCCATTCTCAGTTTAATATGAACATACCAAACGCAATAATTATCCAAGTTATATGCTTCACGGATATCCTTCGTCTTGTCTGGGTGAAATCAAACCTAGGTAGTGCTGGTTTAAAACTTTTTTAGTGTTTGCCTTAAACAAAATGTTTGTCATACTTTAAAATATTTTTAAAGCAAAACCAATAATTTGGTGCTCGTTTTTCTCTTTTAGAAAAAAATGCTTATTGGGTTACTAACCCATTCCTACCCGATATACCACCCATATACCTATGACCGATAATGTTTTTGGGTCTGTATATGTAAAAAACACAGGGTGGCCCTATTCAACATATACAAATTTTAGTTATACATATATGAGGCAAACATGAGACCGACCATGAAACATCACTTTGTCTCTTTTTTTCTAATACACAGTTTTGCCTGTAAAAAAGAGACAAAACATTTAAGTTATTTCTCACTTGGGAAAATGAGTGTATAAATTTGACAGCGTGCCGAGTTTTGGCAACATCCATGAATGATTTGTTACACTCATTCATTACTTTACTCTACACGAAACTACAAGAAGCATGATAGTGATGTACTCCAACAAATGATTTGTCGACGAAAATACTCTTTTTTCACATAATAGTATAAATTAACTGATAGCTGGTACAGATAACTCACTGTCTGGAAAATCAGCAATCTAACTCAGTTAAGTTCCTTAAGTTAGAGAGATTAACCTCTGCATACCTACAAATTTGTCGGCCTACGATTATTATTTTTTTCTTACTTCGCAGTCGCTCGGCCACAGCCCGCCAAAAATAGCTTAGTGGAGATCGCCGTACATTTGTGTTAAAACAAATATTGATGCGTATACAGAGAGTATCACGCAATACAAAGCTGGCTTTATCACAAGGAGTTTTATTAAAAAAATTAAATGTGAGGTTTTGCATCATTCATTACTGCTCGGAGAAGAAGACGTGAAGAGCCTCATTTACAAAAAATCAAGAGGAGGCCTTATATACGCCTCATCGAGCGTGGTAAACATACACATAACACAAAAACAGAAAAATTAATTAAAATGCACCTGACAAACAAGAGAACCCCCGAAAGTTATTACTTATATATATTTAAATTTATGTGTGAATTTTATGATATGAACACATAGCAATAATCACAAGTTTCTTTTAATTAAATGTGTAATACAGACTTTTCTAGACATCAGGTTTAGACACCACGATCGTACACAATGCGATAAGCTGTCAATATTTAAATAAAAAATGCTTATAATATTTTTATTGTTATTTTCTTCGCATAAACCGTCATGATGATACCATGCGCCTAGCATTTTTCTATACTCCTAAATATAAGACATCGACAAATATTACGATACTAGAAGCTACAGCCCTAACATAGTAACCGTCGGCCATACATTCATTCACGAAAATGGAACGTAGGTATACACGCCTAATCTGTAGGTATGGCCTATCCATGGGCCTATCTACTAAGCGCGCGAGCTTTCTTCCTATATCTATGGTAAAAAAATAATATAAATGACAGCGGACAGTAGCTGTCACTATAAAGTAAACTGTCATCCATCCACTCCACACGCGCCCATACAATATAATATACACACCATGAAAAGCCAGTGCAACAGGTAACCCCCGGGAGCCGGGGATGCGGCAGCTGTGCGCGCTGGCCGACGACCCCACGGGCGCCGCCGTGCGCGTGCTCGTGCTGTACGCGTGCATCCTGTTCGTGCACGCGCTGCTGTACTGGGGCCGCCGCCTGCTGCTGGAGCACGACCGGCGCCGCCAGCTCGCCCATGGCTAGGTACAAGACCATCCCCACGCGCGAGTTCACCGAGGGCGTGCTGTACAACGCGGCAGCGCTCGTCTTCATCTACTTGGTCATGCTGACCCTGTTCGAGATGATAGAGCTGCTGCGCCCCAAGCCGCCCAGGATACAGGCGCCGACTGCCGTCGAAGTCGAGCCTGAGGCGAAGAGAGTCGACTTGTGCAAGTGTGTGCTGTGCTGCAGCTGTCAGCCTCGCAAACGGAAGAGACGGCGGCGGCGCTCTGCGCGCTGTCACTGGCGGCGACGACGCCACTCATAAGCGCTGTGATGCTGTTATCCTTTCATAACTTACCTGTGCATTGAAATAAGAAAGCATTGCATTGAATTGTTCTGTAATCATCAAGTAGCTAAGTAAGTACTTACTTTTCACACCTATTTAAATTGTAAGTATGTCCAATTACAATTTAATCCACATACCAATATGCTATTTAATTTTATCTAAACTTCTATTTAACATAATCTGAGAGAGATCCACAGGACTCCTTCAGATTATTTCTACTCACCCCTATTACGTGCGCACGCTGCCCTTGATAGAAAATAATAATTGTGTATACTTTGAAATGACTACACCATTAGGCATTTACGTAAAGTACAAAAATACACTTCAATTATATTGATAACTTGTTTGGCTTCCTGTACAAAGCTTTTCCTTGTTCATCGAGGTACCTACCTACTACAGGGCGACCTCCACCCTTGCGGCTGCGTTGGTGAGCTTCGCGTAATTACGAGCGGTCCCAGTGGAGGGCTCGCATTGTCGGCTGTATTACGTTGCCTTGACGACATTCCCGAATTGTTTTTCTCTCAAAAACCATTATCTGTACAGCATCCATTAAAATATAGGTACCATAACACGAGATTACATCACATCTTTATACCACTTAGGTGGCAGACAAGATGGGAAGTGGTTCGTTCGTATTTTTCCTTTGTCCGGTAACCCCTCGTCAACTCCGTCACTGAACTCGTTCCATTTTAACAAAGAATTGGGCATCATCATCTGCCTACCCATCCCAGTACAGCCTCCGTGGTGTACTTAGCGGTAGTGAACGCGGCCGCTACGCACGAGGCGCGGGTTCGATCCCCGCTCAATGCAAATATTTGTATGCATGAATATGGATATTTGGATTGGTCTGGTCGTGCCTCGGAGAGAGCACGTTAAGCCGTCGGTCCCGGTTGCCATACGAACATCTATGGCAGTCGTTACGGGTAGTTGGAGCCCTCAAAAGTCCAACAACTGGTCTAGCTACAATGCTTCGATATCGCCTTTGGGTTGTGGAGGTCAGATGGCAATCGCTGCACAGAAAATATCGAAGTTTAGCCAAAACCGCAGTTGGACTGGTTAAGCGGACCCCAGACTCCAAGCTGAATGCTTCGGGTGCGACTGGGATTAACGCTAAGATGAAGACGAGATCTGCCTACCTATCCAAGTTGGCTATTTAACTAAGTCGTCGTTTCTTCCCAATACTGCTTAACATGTTAGCCTGTTGTGAAAAAATGTACCATGCAAAATAAAATATTACTGAACTAAACTGAAAATATGACTTTACATTATTTGAAATACCCAAAAAAAAATAGTCAAAATCAATGATATTACATACAAAAAAGAGGCAGATATGTTATTAGACTGCGCCTGGTGAAGACGCGAAAACGTCCCAATTGGGACGTATCGCATTTAGTATATGTCTGGCAAACGCCGAGTTGTCACGTATGTAAGCGCATAATAAAATTGCAATAAAAATGCCACCGTGTATTTTTTAAAATGTACAAATTACGACACTAAAATCAATAAAACACGAAGGACCTTCTATCACATGTAAGTATATACAATATTACCGATTTTTTAGTGTATTTCATTAAAATTAGTTTAATAATATTTTTAAAATAATGGCGGCAAAGAAAAAGGACAGAAATACTTTTTGATATGAGCACGACAAGGACACAACAACACTGCTTGCATAGATTATCAGTACAGATGCGACATTGGGTAATTTTCAGTTTACTGCCTACTAAAGTAATAATTTTGACCTGCTCTTCAGTTTTATTTGTTATTTAAAATTGAGTAACAAAAATTTTATTTTATTTATTTGTTGTCCTTTAAATAATTGTAATAACCTAAATTTTTTTTCAAGGTTTCCGGCTAATGAAGTTCGACTTCAAGAATGGATTGCAATTGTTAAAGAACAACGAAATGAGTTTGACTGGACACCTTCAAAAAGCAGTAGAATTTGTAGCAATAATTTTGAAGCCACTGAGAGATATACTTCGAGAAAAGGAACATTGCTCAGAACAACTGACAAATATACCACTGTTCGGCTTCATTCTGCTCATAAAAATAATCCCAAAAATAAACTTTCTAAGAGGCAGAAAAGAAATAATTAAATTTATTTGAAGGAGTTTAATTTTTGATTATAACGTCAGTACGGCACTATGGTTTTATTTTCGAGAAGTTTCCTACTTATCTTTTTGAATTATTATCATTTTCGAAATAAATAATGACGTATTGTTTTTTCATCGAATTTCATTTCTTGCCTACCAACGAAATACCCCTTCTGTTCAACAAAATCATAATCTATGCTTCGAAGCGATCCTATAAGTGCAATCGTCCGAATCATTCCGAATTATAGCTATCTTTTTTACTCACGTGCTTATCCCATCTTTCGTACTACTTTGACGCTAATTGTCAACTATTGTGCACTGACCATGAACCTTTATACCCCCTATACACTACTCGCGAAGTTGAACGAAGTTAGGCGAATACGATAGTGTGGAGATGCACTTCAGCTTACTTCGTCTAACTTTACCTCGCCTCGGGCGACTTCCATTTGTTGTCGGTTTTTGCGCCCGAGTCAAAGGGCCCGAAGTTGCACGAAGTGCGTTCACGAAGTACCTCTCTACACTACTCGGCCGACTTCGGTACTCAATTAGTTTCCTTGTCTATCAAATCCCAATAAAAAAAAAAACAGTACTCCATTATTGAGACGTCGAGTACCTTACGAGTATAATCGGTGTTTATTATTGCGTGTGAGACAATATAATTACAATATAAAAAAATGCAGTGGTCACAGGAGGAAGTTATGTTGTTTCTTGAAGCTGTACAGGCAGAGCCCATTATTTGGGACCCAAATGAAAAAAGCCATAAGGACAAAAAAAAAATACATGATGCTTGGGTGCGTATCCGCGACATTTTTGGCGGCAAAGTCGCGGTTGAAGAATTGAAGCGAAAAAAGGATTCGCTTTTTGCCACTTACAGGGGCTACTATAGAAAACAACAAGCTTCCTTAAAATCTGGTGCCGGTGTCGACGATGTATATCGCCCTGTTTGGTTTGCATTCGATTTTATGGACAGCTTTTTGGGATCGGTGTTTAAATGTAAACAAACAATAACCACGGTAACTTTTTTATTTTATAATTTTCTTATTACTAAAATTTAAAAACTGTAGTAAACCAAATATCTGTAAAATTTACAGCCTACGTTGTGTATCTTGTTTACCTACATGACATGTGAAAAAAAATTGGTAAAATGTTTTCTTATCTGAACGGCTGATAAAGGTGATCTACGTGGTACTTGTGTCATATCTCTTAAAGCACAGTTTTCATCAACGTCTCTCCGCCAAGACCCAGGTTGTAGTAAAACTCCGTTGTCATCATATACATCTACAGTACCGGGAGGTATATATATATGAGAAGAGTTATTACTTTTTCTAAGAAAGTTGTGCAATAACAGACATGTCATTGTAATAACTGGAACATTATGAATATCTATATCAATTGGTTTTCTGAATATTCTAAACTTGGATGATAGAATACCAAAAACATTCTCAACTACTACTCGAGATTTTGACAGCCGCATATTGAATATTCGTTTTGGTGAATTCATTTCATGGTTGCCTGGATATGGTTTCATAATATTATTATGTAAAGCAAAAGCTCCGTCAGATAAGAAAACGTAGGGTATGTCGACATTATCAGTACCGGATAATGGACATGGTGTAGGAAGATGGAGCCTATTAGATTCAATTTTTTTCCATAACGTAGAGTTTTTCAACACACCTCCATCACTGACCCTACCTTGACTACCAATGTCAGCATACAGAATATTATAGTTACTGTCGACTAAAGCTAATAGCACTACACTGAATGTCTTCTTGTAATTGAAGTACTCAGAACCAGAGTTAACTGGACATTGTACAACAATATGCTTTCCATCCATTGCGCCAACGGCATGTGGAAAATTATCCTTAAATCCATTTTCAACTTCTAGCCACTGCTGCTCATTGTCTGGCATCTGGAAATAAAAAATATATTGAATCTTAGCTTATTTATTTTAGGATCAAGAAACTGAGTCAATTAAGGAAGAAAATAATTCTACAGAGGACGTCGTATGGACTGCTTCTGCTACTAGTAATAACCAAAATTCAACCGAACCATCACAAACTAGACACACCATTCGGCGGCGTGACAACCCACCGGAATTGCAAATTGCCAGTAAACAAATGACTGAAGCATTTAATAATTTAAATAAAATAATAAATAAGTCAACAAAGGATAGTGCCGAGATTGAAGACGAATGTGATGTATTTGGCAAGTTAATTGCCAAAAAATTAAAGAAGTTGCCAGATCATCAGCGAGAAGATTTAATGTTCGATATTCATGCGTTATTTCAAAGATCACGTGTTGAAAGATCTCCATCAGTAGAATCGTTCCGTTCCTCTACACCTAAATATACATCTCATCATTCTTTCACTCCATCATTACCTTCTAATAAGCGGCCTAAATCTGCAAATACTGCCTTCTATTATAATGCTGAAACATTTCCGCCCCGGCCACATTCATCAAATTCAGAGCCACCGAACACATGTATAACATTTTCGAGTCGGTCTAACGAAAGTCAACATTCTTACATCCAACAGCCAACCGAAACAACTCCTGACCAACGATCTTCAAAGATACGTGTCATTAGCAATGAAGTTCTTGTACCGGAAACCCAAATTAAATCAGTTCGTTTACACTATAAGCGGTCTGAATCGGAAAATACAGGCGGCGTTTATAGCGTAATAGTTCCTCCATCTTCAGATCTGTCTAATGATGATCAATATATGTTACATGTAACAGAAACAGAGACTCCAGCCGTTTCTTCAGAGGATAACACTGATTTAATATATCAGGCATATTATAAGTCATAAAAATCTCTTACATGAAGATAAGTTTAAATAAATATATATAACAAATACTAATATGTTTACCTTTATTTCATCCTTCAAAACCTCGTTTATAGCTTTACAGACTTCGACTACAATTTTTGAAATCAACTGGCTTGAAATTTTATATAAATAGTGCATAGATCGATAGCTGTCACCGCTTGCTAAAAACCTCAAGGTGAGTGATAATCGAATTTTAGCAGGTATAGCTTCTCTGAGATGAGTATCTTGTTTACAGATAAAGGGTTCGACTTTGGAGAGCAAATAATGAAAATCGTCCAATGACATTCGATGAAAATTTTCAAATTCCCCAGATGGCTCCCGTGTGAGTTCAAGGAACTGTTCCTCCATAGCGCGTCTGTGAAAAATACATTTTTAAAAAAAATGAAGGGCCGGTAGACGTTGGGTTAAACAAATGTGAAAAATTTCTTCAATCGACTCTCAACTTCAAGTCATACACATTCGGTTCAAAATTATAGATTGTAGGTTGTACTTACCTAGTTCTGTTGCGATGCATTGCAATCATCCACCATCTTCTTTTTCTTCTTTTTTTTTTTGTTTTCTTGGTGTGATAAATATGCACGTAGTTATAATACGCAAGTGTGCACATTGCAACAGCAGCTGCTACTTGAGTGTCCATTACAAACGTGCGCAGGCTTCCGGCACCATAGAGCGAATGAGCTCCTCGCGAAGTTGCACGAGTGTGTAGTGACGCACTTCGGACTGTTGGCAAAGTTTCTCGAGTACTTCGCCGAGGAACTTCGCGAGTAGTGTATAGGGGGTATTATACTAACTGGACTGCGCACTATGAACAGAAAAACGAGCCGAAAGAGAGGTTCCAAAGTAGTAGTGCGTCTCTTTCTAATAGTTTTTATCATGTTTTTATTGGTCTTTATTACAAACAATGTTGCCGCATAAGAATTTTGAAATGCTACCAATGTCACTCTCATAACATTTAAAATAAAAGTATTACTTTGTACAACTTCATAATACTTTGTACAAATTCATAAAAGATGGTCAAACCATTGTATATTTATAGTTTAAGTATTTTTATGCAAAGTTTCATCACAAAAACATAACGCACAAATATATGGAAAATTAAAAAAAATTACCATTTACAACCAAAAAGAATTTACATTTACTATGGCAAGTTGTTAGACAGGGACAGACTACTACTTTTTGGCTGTCTCGCTCGGCTCGATTTTTCTACTTTCACCGAGACGATGAAAAATGTACTTTTATGTCATTACAGTTGGGTGTAAATTTGTAATTATTGTATTTTACAGTACGCAATCCAGTTAGTATACAGATTCATGGCACTGACAGACTGCTGGATCAGATTTGAGGTGTCAGTTACTATGAACGTAACATATCTTGTATAAAATATCATTGGTCAAAATATAAACAATCAAATTTAGTTAAAATTTAAAACTTTTTGGATTCCTGATTTTTCAAATTACTTTTCTTTTGAACTATATACGTGTAAACGCAACGTAGATCAAGATAAATGCGATATTCTCTTGCACTCCATACATTTGCACTACTCGCAACTGACGAGTGACGTCATAAGTTAGGACGATTTTGTATGTAGCGTATTCGGGCGGGGCGAGAAATTAAATTTTCTAAATCTAATATCTATAAAACTATTAGTCGTAAGAAAATTTTACTTATACAGTTCATTATATTATTACAGAGAGGTCATTTTGAGAAATAAAAAATAAATTGTCAAATAAGTACCCAATTATTTAGTACATCATCACTTTCTTGCATAAGTAGGTACTGTCCTGTCAGTGGCACTGTACTGTCCTCCAATAATAATAATAATAATCCTTTTCTATCCTACTCATTACTGATAGATGAATGGATGACTGGATATAAGTATAGGCTGTATTTTTAAAAGCTGGCGGGCAGCAAGGGCAGGTACCTTAACCGTTGTAGTTACAGTAAAATGCTCTTAGGAGACCTTCCCTAACTTTTTTAAATAATTTGATCTGCATTCACAGATTTTGGCAACATTGTACAGTCAGCAAGAAAAATGCTAAAAGTCCAATTTTTTAAATTGTTCCAAACGATCCTATTTCATGTGGGATCAAAAGACTCTATGGGCCATTTTAGCTTTGAGTACCTACTAGGAAAGACGGAAATCGCCAAAAACATTTCCCATACCTTTCATCATTTCAAAAGAGCATTTCTTGATTTATAGTTGTATATTCTGTGCTATATAGGTAGGCACTTACATAAAGTTTCCTGTGCGTCACAATAACGTGATCAGCACCTATCATACACAGGTGGAGTCGCAGGACTCACAGGCAATAGCTTATTTACTTACTGCCTATTTATTATACCTACCTACCTGCCAGTTTCATGATGTGGTTACGCTGAATAACTTTGTTGAAGGCAACAAATACAGCGGACGTGTATAATAGAATATAAAAATATAAGGGTAAGTTATTATCTTGATGAGTATACGACAATTATTTAATTTGGGTAGGTAGCAACAAGGTAACACGGCTGAATTAACATAATCGTATTATGCTGATGTAGCGACGGCAACGTACACGGTGCGCCATCTAGTAACCAAGCGGCAAAATAAAGCATCGAGTCAGGGGCGATTGGCACTCTGCCCCGCTCCGCGCAGCGGCATGCGGGCTCACGTCGCTTGTCCGTAGCTCTTTTTGTATAGTTAGAAAACACGCGTCGCGCGGAGTTGCAGAGCGCGCGTGTATGCATGAAACACGCGCCCTCGTGCGTGGGTACGGGACGAGACAACACAAGGTGTGGCACACCGAGATCTGTAATATTGTGTAGCACTTAAGTGGTATAAAAAGTATAGTGTATAGTTAGTATTCCGAGAGTACCTACTGTTAAACATTTCTGTGTAGGTGCCTGAAGCACTTAGTAATCACTGAAAGTTTGTCAGATGCCTCTCCCATGATATCAATAAAAATCTAATAGGTACTTAGGTAATTGATATTAAAAAAAATCAACTCCAAAAATAAATAATTTAAGATTCCGACGAAAATCCGTCGCAAACGGCTTATGTACTTATTCTACTACAAAGTTGCATCCTCGAGATTTTATTTTTCACTATGTAGTCCATTCTTCAATGTTCTGGGTATCGAGCAAATTTTTAGAGAAAAAAGATGTCAAATGATCAAAACTTCCCGCCACGCGCCAGGTACTAACGTAGCCCCGCCGTCTAGCGCCACCTAACGTCATTCGCTTTTCTTTCTCGGGTATGGACGCATCGTAATTACTTATAAAAATGAAGAATCTGGTAAAATTCATAGTATCAGTGCTAATTTAATGATAAATCAGTGTTAAAAAGTGTAATCAATATGGGTAAACGTAAACATATATAAGCATTCCCAACAACATGTTTGACAACAATAAATTTACGTAAAAATAATTATAACATTAAGCATTTAGTATGTAATTTTTAAGTGGGTACCTATTAAGTTCTACCCTCAACAATCACAAGTAATAAAATACGTTCCGTTTTATGTGAATTCTGTTCTAATCCGTTCACTTTTTCACTCATTCGTGCACTTTTTTACTTCGAAACATAGATAGTATTGTTGCGATATGATGCGATATGATGCGAAATGATGCGATATGATGCGATATGATGCGATCATAATCGTGCACTATTGTACTACGATGAGATCGTAGTTGTGTACAAATTAATAATTAGTATCTGTACTACGACGCGATCATGGTCATATTTTTAACAGAAGTCATGACGAAACCATGACCTTGAATTCTGTTGTACTTTCTTCTATACAGGCGAGCCCAATAATTATCAACGCTTTAGTGACATCGAGGAGCGGTTGGATCCTTTCCTTATGTCGACTTATCTGATTCTGCTGCTTCTTATACGGGCCACACTAAATCCGCTGTGCATATTGTAAATGACCACACCGATTCAAGGACAGTGTGGAACCAGTTCCTTCTACCAGCCAACAGACAAATGATCTTGCGACTGGAATTTCGGATACACCCATTGTTTGTTTACCTACTGATATACTAGACCTATTGGGTGAACCCGAAGGCAAGTTAGAGGTTCTTGGACCAAAATTCATGAGGATGTCTCTAAACGTTGGGGTCGTATATTGTGTGAAGGCCTGAATAAGGATCAAAAGAAAGTATTGACTGAAAAGTTTCTTGTCCCTGAAAACTTCCAATTAGTGTAAGCACACAATTAGTGAAATAGCAACCGTGTTAAATGAATCGGTAAGGAACCGTGACCAACGTCTAGAAAGAAGCCAAAATAGGGTATTTGACTAAGTCGTCGATTCTTCCCAATACTGCTTTAAATGATAGCTTGTTCTGAAAAAATATGCCTGGCAAAATAAAATATTGCATATCTTAACTGAAACTATGACTTTTCATTACTTGAAATTCCCAAAAAAAAGTCAAAATAGCGAAGAATCTCGGGTAAGCTCGGTCTACATGACGCGCAATTCGGTTTTAGGTCCGGGCTTTCAACTGAATCGGCTATTCTGGCGCTTAAGTACACGGTCAACTACTATACTAGCAGAAAGACCCCAGTGTATGCCGTGTTCTTGGACCTGTCGAGGGCATTTGACCTGGTTAATTACGATATCTTATGGTCCAATTTAAGAGAGCAGAATATACCTGATGAGATGATTGCACTTTTAGAGTACTGGTATAACCATCAAATTAACCAGGTCAAGTGGTCTGGGGTTTTCTCGGGGGAGTATGGGCTGCGGTGCGGTGTGAGACAGGGTGGGTTGTCCTCGCCCTCGCTTTTCAGCCTATACATCAATCAGTTGGTCGAGGAGCTCAGCAGCACAGGTGTCGGATGCTCTATAGATGGGAAGACAATTAATAGCATCAGTTATGCAGACGACATGGTGCTGCTGAGCCCTTCGATTGACGCGCTGAGGCAGCTTCTACAGGTTTGCGAGAGATACGCGTTATCACACGGTCTCCTTTATAACATAGGCAAAAGTGAGTTTGTGGTGTTTGGGGGAAGGTTAAAAAAGGATAGGGCTATACCACCTGTATACTTGTATGGTAGGGCATTGAAGAGAGTGTCGTCTTTCAAGTACCTTGGCCATATTGTGACTGAGGATCTAAATGATGACCAGGACCTGGAAAGGGAACGAAGAGCGTTGTCGGTACGATGCAATATGCTGGCTCGCAGATTCGCAAGATGCACGAAGCCGGTAAAAGTAACCCTTTTTAAGGCTTACTGCCAAACTTTCTATACATGCAGTCTGTGGGTCAGATATACGCAGAAGGCCTACAATGCTCTTCGAATCCAGTATAACAATGCGTTCAGGATGTTGTTGGGGCTCTCGAGGTTCTGCAGTGCCTCGGCAATGTTCGCTGAAGCGGCTACAGATGGCTTTGCGGCAATAATGCGCAAAAGAACGGCATCGCTTCTAAGCAGAATACGAGGGAGTACCAACAGCATCCTGAAAATTATAGCTGAAAGTGCTGATGGTGTCTTTCTGAAGCATTGGTGCCGTATACATAATGACGGCCCTGATGCTTCAGGAAGATACATGAATTGATTTATTTATTAATTTTAATTTTTTGTGTATTTAGTGGATAAGATGTACTAACATAGTTTAAGTTTGTGATACTAACAATATTTGTATGGATTTTTAATCTGAAATAAATGATAATAATAATAAACAATCAAATTCAATTAAAATATATAACTTTTAAGATTCCTCATTAAATTTTAAATAACTTTTATTATGAACTATATACGTGTAAACGCAACGTAGACCGAGATAAATGCGATATTCTCTTGCACTCCATACATTTGCACTGCGCGCTACAGAAGCGTTTCGTCACAATTTCGTACGATTTTGTAGGGAGCGTTTTCGGGTGGCGCGACAAATTGAACTTTTCAAAATCAAATATCTTGAAAACTATTTGTCGCACGAAAATTTTACTTTTAAAGTTCATTATATTATAAGAAAGTGGTCATTTTTCGAAAGTAAAAAAAAATAGTCAAATAGCCTATTACCTTGGGGTTGGGATTTCGGCAAGTTTTGTTAGACTTACACTTTGAGAACACTTTAAATCGTAGAAAACTTATTACACATGCACTTGACAAAAAAATCTTAGACATCGTCTCGGATATTAAAAGGGATTCATTCCTATTTGGAGACAACCTTACGGAAAAGATTAAAGCATCAAAAACGGCTGAAAGTTCAGGTCCACAGATAAAAAAAGTACCAGATGCGACTACTTCAAGGAAACTAGCAACATCTTTAAACTGGAGGGGCCCACCCCGTCATGCTCAACGTGGGGGGATGAGACAGAGTGGGCAAACCAGGGGCCGCCCGTTGCACCGTCTCACGAGACGACCATCATTGAACAATCGCTATCAAGAATCGTCGAAAACGCAACAGAAATCACAACCGAAAACTCATTAGAGGTACGAAACCATTCTAGTAGACTAAAACTTTTTGTAAATAATTGGAATTTAGTAACTAAAGATCCAGTTATTTTAGAAATTGTAAAAGGATTTAAAATTCCTTTTCATAAACCAGTCTCTCAAATAACACAACTTAAACAGTTATATTTTTCTGATTTAGAGCATAAAAATCTTAAGCTTGAAATTGAAAAATTGCGCTAAATGAGCGCAGTTATACCTTGTGATAATGTGCCTGGATAATTCATATCAAAAGTTTATCTCATTCTAAAACCAAATGACTCATTTAGATTTAAACTGAACCTCAAATCCTTAAATAAATATGTTAAAACACTCCATTTCATGATGGAGGATTATCGTTGTTCACGCGCCTACCCACCTTTTAGTTTTTTATAAATAATATAAATAATATGTAGGTAGAATTTTTTCACCTATGACACACTCGAAAACCTTTTATCGCGTATATATTGCAAGTTGTAACAATCCAAGAAATTATACGCATTTACATAAAATATACAGAGTTTTAATCAAGAACTCCAATCTTGTGCTTAAACAAGAAAATTGGCGACCGTGACAGGACGTACAAACTGCAACATTGGATTATCGAATTTGTTTTGATATTTGTTTGAAAGCTACTTAACAGATCGCACTCAAAGAGTTAAAATCGATCGTCATATAAGCGAGGACTCAAATATTACGTACGGAGTCCCACAAGGGAGTGTACTGGGACCCACTTTATTCCTCGTCTATATAAATGACCTATGCACGCTGCGGGCAGGTAATGCTCAGATATATTCGTACGCCGATGATACTGTAATTGTTTTTAATGGTGATAACTGGGAAGCTGTACGTAGAAACGCCGAACAAGGAATGACTAAGGTGGCTCTGTGGCGAAGAAATAACTTGCTCACGCTAAACACAGATAGAACAAATTATATATGCTATTTTTTAAGAAACAATACTCGCTCTTATAGTAACATTAATATAAAAATTCATCAGTGTGACGGTGTAGGCAATTGTGATTGTCCAACTATAGGCAAAGTTGAAAAAACAAAGTATCTTGGCGTTATAGTAGACCAAAGGCTATCCTGGCATAATCACGTGGATTTAGTAAGTGAACGTACAAGGAAGCTTATTTGGATATTTAAGCAATTAAGACATAGCTAATAAGGATTTGCTCACCAGAATTAACATAGCTCTTGCACAATCTGTGTTGACTTATTGAATTCCTTTATGGGGTGGTGCAACTAAAACAAAATTCCTAGAAATTGAGAGAGCCCAGCGTGCTCTTTTAAAAACAATGTTTTTTAAACCATATCGCTTCCCCACAGATGAACTCTATAAATTGACAAACTTACTAACGGTGAGAAAGTTATATATTTTAAATTCTATCTTAAGAATACACAAATCAACAAAATTTGACATAAATATTTTATCCAGGAGACGTAGTGCTGTTACTGTAAGAAAGAGAGTTAGAACTGCATTTGCGGGACGCCAATATCTCGCCCAAGCTTCCTTTCTGTATGACACGGTGAATAAAAGACTTTCCATCTGTCAACAAACCTATTTTGACTGTAAAAAACGCTCACACTGTGGCTGCAAAGTCTTGACTATGAGGAGACGGAAGCAAGTCTTCATCCATTGACATAGAATTGATAATTTAGTGCTGATAATTTTGATGTTGCCTTATCATCGCTTTCATTCAATGACCTCAAATAGAACCTACATATACACGCTACATGCACGCACACACCATACACAAATACGCTCATACAAACACTTACACATCACCAAACATAATAATACCAATGTCTATTAAAATGTATTAATTGAATTTAAACTAAATCATTATTTTGCATAGCATTTAGAACTGAAACAATAGTATAAAGCAAATGTACCTACTTACAAATTAATTAAAGAATAGAGACATGTACTTACCTTATAAACTACTATTTTATGATGTATCTGGATATGAGAAGAGTGAGGTCTTCTGACACAGGTATCTTTATACTTAAAAGAAGTCCTCAACAAATATATTTGTTATAGTTTATTGGTAAAGAAATAAAGATATTTTTGAATTTTTTTTGAATTTTGAATCGAGGCGTCCAAATTGTCGCGAACTTCGTTGGTACAAAATACACAAAGAAGGTTCAAGATTCCAGGTTATTCCGACAAAAGGAGCCAGTCTTGCCTTCCTGGTCTGTGGTACAACTAAAGATCGCGCCAGATAACTGCCAGCGTCGTCGTCATACCCAAGTTAAGTGCCATCCTTTGTTCCGCAACTACCTAAAATCTACTGTTTTCATTCCTATTCCTATTATATCTTATCATTCATACATATTTCCCATATATATTTATTATCTAACATAGTTCAACCTTTATTTGTGTTATTTTCGTAACTTTTTCATAAAAAGGGGTGTTTGAGTACCTAAGTACCACCTACAATAAAATAAAAAATATTTTATTTTTGCATTTCTAATAATACATTAAAATATTCTCTCATTCATTAGAAATCAATATTAGAATCACAAGTATATATAATCCAATATAGCATAGGCCCTCTGCCTACTCATTTTCATTGTTTTTTTCACGTTCACTTTCAAACACATAAATGCCGAACTTTTCAGCTGCTGTCACGCAGTACTGTACGCTGACGCTGAGTCCGTGCGAGCGATCATCACCAGTCCCCGCTTCGGCTGAGCGTGCCCGGCTTCCTGCTGATTTCACCGAGAGGAGGAGCGTGAGAATAGATCATTGCTTTTTTTTATTCCTTTTCTAAGTCACTATACAAAACTTGTGGATACCAATTCTTTATCTGTTTTTAAAGCAACTAGTGTATAAGGTTTGAAATAAAGTTATTTATATTTAAAAGTATATTTAAACAAATTATTGGCTGACTAACAGTGATATTACACATTTTTAGTCAGCAAAATCGCCATTAAAAGATTTATTGCGAAACGTAGTTCTATCAAAGGACAAATCACTAAGTTTATGAATTATTTAACTACAATCACCAAACTTTCCGAAATATCAACTGTAGGTACAATTGGCTGAGTTGAATTTAAAACTAAACAAATTTCAAGGGCTATCGACAAGATTTGACGACCTGCAAACCTAGATTGAGGTGTTAAATTCCGCAAATATTCAAACAGAACTTGAGAGAGATTATATACACAAGTTTCATTATTTGGTTTCTCATCTTGAGGGTGACGCCGCGGGTATCATTACTAACCTCGAGGTATCTTCGGCTAGTTATAGGGAAGCTTGAAAACTGATTTGTGAGCGCTTTGACAATAAAATAATGCTCATGGACTATCATTTGAGTTCCTTACTTGATGTACAATTACCAACGCGTGAATCAGATAGGCCTCTTCGTTCTTTGGTTGACCACATTACTAAAAATCAAAGAGCGTTGAGAAGTTTAGGACTAGTTACTGACCACTGGGACCCATTGATAATATTCGTGCTAATCTCTAAATTAGATAATCGTACTGCTTCCAGGTGGCAAGAGCACCGTAACACTATCCAGGATATTCCAACGTTGGTGCAATTTAAGAAATTTCTGATCAATCGCGCAGATGTATTAGAGTCACTAAACCGTGATAAAACTGTAAACACTAATAATAATTTTAAACAATAAACTTATTTATTTATTTATACAGACATTACACTATCATTACAGACATTACACTATCATTACAGACATTACACTATCACCTTATGCGATAGCGTAGCTAACCTATTACTAATATATAAATGTAATAATTCTAATCCTTCGCATTCGAATAATAAATCTCAATCAAATAAACAATCATCTAACAAGTCAAATCGGGTCCATAATACCAACTCCTTTGCATCTACATCCCAAAATAATAATAATAATTCAAGGGGTCTTCCATGTGCAGTATTTAACGGAAATCATAAAATTTACAGTTGTCAAGTATTTAAGGCCCTCTATTCCTGCAAAAGTAGGCATTTATAGCGATCCCGGCCGCTCGTAAAATATTACGCGCGAACGCAGTGACGGTGAACTCGGCGATGACCCCACCAGCGTCACAGTATAGAAATATGCAGTAGGAAAACTTGATTTGACTTAGAAAATTAAATGCAGTTTTTTTAACTTTATTTAGTTATATGATTATATATATAAATAAATACGAAATTAAAAAAACTGTATGAGTTTGAGAACTGTTTGTTCTATGTGTTTAGTTGCTTGGGCGAAAAAAACTTACATTATAATAATAATAATGCTTGTAATTTTACAAACATTTGTTTGAATTGATGCTAACGGTTACTTTATATAATCGCACCGTTCGTCGTCGACAGGGCAGTTAAATACCTAAAGTTAACGAGATTAACAACTTTTTTCGTGCGGGAATCCCCTCGGATACCCCCCTGCCGGAGCCGGAAGGGGAGGTTATGTCGGACTCGAACCGACTTTTTAGTCGGTTCGAGTCCGACTGTGGGCACGCCGACTGTGGGTCGTGGTGCTAGTTTTTATCAAGTATTTATATAAATTTACACTGTACCTTCTTTTTTTCGTGCGGAAATCCCCTCGAATACGAGTCCGACATAACCTCCCCTTCCGGCTCCGGCAGGGGAGGTTATGTCGGACTCGAACCGACTTTTTAGTCGGTTCGAGTCCGACTGTGGGCACGCCGACTGTGGGTCGTGGTGCTAGGCCTGAGGTGAGGTTGTCATCGAAATATCCCTCGCACCCCGGCTGACCCAAGGCCAGTAATTCTCCTGGGTCTGCTGGGGTGCGAGAGATATGCTTTCGGCAATCTCACCTCCGGCAACCAAGGACCCAAGACGGCGTGCGTTTTAGTCGGTTTGAGTCCGACATAACCGCCTCCACCGGCTCCGTGGGGGTGGTATCCACGAGGATTTTGCGCACGATAAAAAAAGGCCAATAATTAAACTAACCTACCTAAATATTAAAATTATTCTATCCTAAACTAAAACTAAATTTATATTTATTTACACACACACAAATTATATACAATGTACGAATATTGTAGGTACTAGGTACCCCTGTACTGATATAGATAAAATATGAATTATAGAAAATCGTAAGTAGCATCTTCAGTAGTAATACTGATATTCTTATACTATGGCGCTATGAGCGTAATATTTAGGTATGATAATTTTTTAAATTACCAATCGGAGTTAGAAATTTAGTTTATGGCTTTGCACGACTTCTTTAGCTTGCGTTGTTTATTGCCCATATTGAATGACTGGCAACAATTTATTATAACTACGTAAAACCGATTGATTGGTGCACGAAACTGTCGCGCAAAAACTGACACAGGTCCTACTTCGGTAAGCGCCAGCGCGCGACTGGCGCATCTTTTCGGGCCTCAGCGGCGCGAGCACTCGCGAATTTAGTAGGTATTTAAATATAACTTTAAAAATTATTTCATAATATAGTCAAAATCTGCGAAAATGTCTAGACATATGTAGTGGCTTTAGTTAAGTACAAAAATTTTATAGAAAGCATAAGTAATTTAGTCATAATATTAAAAAAAAAATAACGAAAAGGGGTAACTTTGGGATTTTTTTTCTATCGAGTGAAGTTCATCAGATCTGGTAACTGAATGCGAATTTGACTAGACTGGATCCTTAACTAATATATATCTTTTTTTCGAAATTTAAAACGCTTTTTCCTATGATTCAAATGCTTTTAAAAAACTCAAAATGCGGCCTACCTGGCCTTAATTCAAAGTCTATTCAAGAAAAAAAGGTCTTGTGTCTCTCAACACAAATTATGTAGTAACTGTTTGCGACAGGGTCATTCTGATACTGAATGCCGAATGGGTCCGTGTCGTCACTGCAATCAGAGACACACTTCTCTTCTCCATGATCCCAATGTTTCAGCCAACTGTAACATAAATACAAATGAATCTTTTGCAGCCTTTTCACAACAAAAATTGAAAAATAGTTATGTTATTTTATCTACACCTATTATAGAGGTGTACAATCCCTTAACTAATAATAATAAATCAGAAAGGGTTCGTGCCCTGTTGGATTGCGGCAGTCAATCCTCATTTATAACAAAATCACTACAACAAAGATTAAATTTGAAATGCAGTTCTTTGGATACAATAAGAAAAGTTATTGGTATAGGCAACAATTATTGTAACAAAATATTCGAAAGTTATGTTACTTACTTGAAATCCGTGCGCAGTTCTTACCAAGTTACATTGTCTTGCTATATTTTAAACGAGCTTACAGGAGACATCCCAAGGTTTCCTGTTGATATTCAAAACCTGAAAATTCCAAAAGGTGTTACATTAGCTTACTCTAAGTTCAATGAACCTGCCCCAATAGAAATACACTGACGGACTCATAAACTGCATCAAAGTAATAGACGACTTTGAAATAAATATTTTAACCAAGTATGCATACTTTCTATACAGATTTAAATTGAAACCTCTAGATTGGTTCGTGAACTTTAAAACAGCGTAGGGTCATATCTTTAAGTTTAAGTTTATGTACTGGAAAGGACCTTAAGACTTTTTTTGAAGAAAAAAATAGAAATTTAAGAAAAATTGGTTTAATTAAAAAATTGGTTTTAACAATAGACACAAACTTTATGCAAAGGTTTATTTGTGTTTTAATAAGGTGTATTACCCCCACGTGCCCTTATTACGGATTCTAATCGGTTCCGCATAGATTTTATAAGGGTTTTTAAAAGATCTTGCGGAATATTGTCCCATTCTTCTGAAAGTGCTGTTCTTAGTGCTGCCACTGTCGTGGGCGAAGGGTTTCTCGCATATACAGCTCTTTTTAAATTGTCCCAAACATGCTCGATGGGATTAAGATCCGGGCTGCGTGCTGGCCAATTCATTGTACGTATCCCAACCTCTTCGCAATAATGTTGAACTTGTGCAGCTGCATGCGGCCGGGCATTATCCTGCATTAAAGTAAAATTTTCGCCTATGAATCCCATGTAAGGCACCACGTGATCTTCTAATATCTCTGTTATGTAGCGATGTGCTGTCAAACCCCCTCTATTACCGTTTTGACGGACCATGTCTATGAACACAAGTTCTGTTCGCCCGTTCATCGATATGCCACCCCAGACCATATATGAACCGCCTCCAAAAGGAACACGCTCCTCAATGCAACTTTGATCATATCGCTCCCCACGTCGACGATAGACTCTTCTGCGACCATCTGCACCATATAAACATGTCCTACACTCGTCCGTGAACAATACAGAGGCCCACTGCTCTTCTGTCCAATTCAGGTGATGACGCGCAAATCTTAAGCGAGCTTGTCTGTGAGCTGTAGACAACTTTGGACCATTTGCTGGTCTAAAAGGGGTGATATCCGCTTCCTTTAACCTTCTTCTTATTGTTCGTGCACACACGTTTACTCCACGCACTTCATTAAGCTCGGTTTTGATGTTAACTGACGTGAGGAAACGATTTCGCAGGGAAGTTATAACAATAAATCGGTCATCACGACCTGTGGTTGCTCGAGTTCTGCCTGTACCACGTCTCCTCCTGTAAGAACCTGTCTCTACAAACCTTCTGTATATTCTAGAAACCGTAGACTGGTTTAAATTTAAATTTTTACCAATCGTTCGTTGATCCAAGCCCTCCCGCACCAATGCTACAATTTGTGCCGCTTGTTCGGACGAAGTATCCATATTATGGTTCAAAAACTCTCGATGTGTTAAAAAACTAACCCAACAATTATGCTGGTAACAATAATTCAATTGACAAAACAAAAAAAATCAATGAGAATCAATTTAAAACTTTGCTATAAATAACACGCAAATCTGATACTGCAAGTAAATTTTCTTTTCCCGGCTATATTCATTTGTTTTACTGCAGTTCTATTTTTAAATTTAATTTTTTTTTAAGATTAAGAGCCAGTCTTTCCATATTTATATAATTTAATCTAAAAAGTTTGCATACTTATTATAAAAAATCCTTTTAGAGTAAACCTGAACTTTGATGCAGTTTATGAGTCCGTCAGTGTATTAATTGGACCAGATTTATTTTGGGATATACTATTAAGTGAATAGTGTTCCTTAGGTTCAAACAATCCTAAGTTACAAAATTCAAAATTAGGCTGGATTATAGCTGGTCCTATCAATTCACAAGGCACATCTCAAAATAAAAAACAAAACGCAATGAAAAATGCAATACAAAATTCAATTCAAGATATTCATATCAATCATGCAGTCGTTTCTAACGAAAATATCACCAAATGCTCCCGAAATTCTAGGAGCTTGAGGATCTTCCGCTAAAAAATACTCCCAAAGGGAGCTTTTTTTTTTTATCGTGCGATACATCCCCACGGATACCACCCACACAGAGCCGGTGGAGGTGGTTATGTCGGACTCGAACCGACTATAACGCACGCCATCTTGGGTCCTTGGTTGCCGGAGGTGAAATTGCCAAAAGCATATCTCTCGCACCCCGACAGACCCAGGACCATCTCTTTCGAGATGGCCCCCTTCGGGTTGTGGGGACCAAAATGTCCCCATCTAGCCCCGGTTACGGGGACGCGCACTTTGCGCCGCCGCCGCGGCCTGCTTCTGCTAGGGTGACAGCAGGCGGCTCCACCGGTCACCCCCAGGCCAGCGCTTATGGAGGACGGAGGTGGTTCTGCTACCTCAGACGTCCGGTTCGCCTTCGCTTTGCACGGGCTTCCCGGGCCCGGAGTCTGGTCCGGACCCGACCGGCCGCCTCCTTCTCGAGCATTACTTGCTCGCAGAAGGAGGCGGCCGCACCCCAAACGTTTGCGCATCGCAGATTTTGTGTTAGACTCCCACTAAAGGAATCACCAAACTGCCTCGGCAACTCTTACAATCAAGCCAAAAAACGACTGCTTAATCTCGAAAGAAGATTCAAAAGGAATCCCACCCTAAAGGCACAATATGTAGAAGTTATACGCGAATATTCAAATCTAGGTCATCTTTCAAAATCACCACTTTCAATTCATTGTCATCACGCAGTGTTCAAAGAAAACAGCGAATCAACTAAGATCCGTGTTGTGTTTGATGGTTCAGCTCCCACTACATCTGGATTTTCTTTAAACGACATACTAATGGTAGGTCTCAACCACCGCCCCATAACGATATTATCATGTGTTGACAAGATAGTTGAGAGGTACATAGGGGACAAACTGAGTCATTTTCTAATTTCGCACAATATAATTCATGACAAACAATACGGTTTTCAGAAAGGGAGGTGTACGTCTCAACTATTGTGTCAATTCACCAACGAAATTAACGAGCACCTGAACGAAAAACGTCACGTGCTCGTTATATTCGTTGATTTCAGCAAAGCATTTGATATGTTGCAATATAAAGTGTTGTATGAGAGGTTGGAGCAGACTGGTATACGAGGCCCACTGCTACAGCTATTTAAAAGTTATCACCATAACAGGTACACGAGAGTGAAGGTCGGAAATCAGTACAGTAACAGCATAAACACTGAAAAGGGCACGGCACAGGGCTCAATTATTGGCCCGAATGAGTACATAATCTATGTAAACCAAATGTGCAATTTATTTTCACACGGCTCCGTATACCAGTTTGCCGATGACACATGTCTACTGGTAGCAGAAAAAGATATTAAAACAGCTGAGTCCAAATTGCAGCAAAACTTCGACAGAATGTGTCAATGGGCTCACGATGTTGGTCTGGTGATAAACGCCCAAAAAACCAAACTCATGTGCATAGAATCCTCGCATAACACCAGCACATACACACCCAATATAATAATGCACGATCACGAATGTATGCATAGCAACCTTAAGTGTAGGCAGAACGGCCTCTGTGCAGGACTGGATATAACCAGAGAACATATGTATTTGGGACTAATAATAGACAATCGTTTTAACTGGGGAGCCCATATTGAACATGTTTGTAGTAAATTAAGAGCTATACTTAGTAGACTATATATATTAAAATATAAAATGCCATTTAAATGCTTGCGCTTATTGTATCTGGCTTTGGCAGACTCAGTTATTAATTACGGGTTATGTAGCTATGGCCGCACGTACAAAACATATAGGGGAAGGTAGCCCAATGCGGGTATACTGCCTAAAGCAGGTCGACGTCTTAGTTCACGTATGTAATGAATGAATGCAAATGTGTAAGCAGGATGGCAACAACCGAACACGTTCCGACACGAATCTGTCGCACGGAGGCGCCGGAGTCGCGAGGTTTCGTCGTCAGGTTTAAATTTTGTTTTCAGTGGGATTTACTAAAAAAATATCAAGGTATGTTAATTGGAATTATTCTACTATGGCTAAAGTTACAATTATTTTAATTCGTGTGTGTCTTAGTGCATGGATCTAACTTTAAATTCTCGGTATCCTATCAAATTTCTAATTCATTTATTTGAGGTTATTTTTTCTAAAACCATAAATTGTGCTTTTGGGCAAAGAGGGTACGGGTAAACCGGGTACCCGTCTTGCCCCTACCTGTTTTACCCTGGTAAATAAGCTAGTTTTACGATGCATCAAAATGAGATTCCAAGTTGATTGCACTAGAATTTATAACGTGGACGAAACAGGTGTTCAGACAACAAGTAACAGACCTCCCAAAGTACTCACTAAAACAGGCAAAAAACAGGTAGGTGTAATATCAAGTGTGGAAAGAGGAAAGTTGACGACCGTTGTATGTTGTTGCAATGCAGCTGGCTCGTTTATACCACCAATGATGATATTTGGGCGTAAACGTATGAATGCACGATTACTCGATGGAGCACCACCAGGTACTGTAACTACTTGTACGGATAATGGATGGATTTCTGGTCGAACATTCTTAGAGTGGCTGCGACATTTTGTGGCAATGACAAGACCTACTCAAGACAAAAAAGTTATTCTTGTCATGGATAATCATCTGTCACACAAACATTTGCCAGCACTAGAATATGCCTCACGAAATAATGTGATTTTCATTTCAGTAGCTCCGCATACTACACACCGGACGCAACCTTTGGACAGATGTATTTACGGTCCGCTGAAAACCTACTTCGAACAAGCAGTTTCTGTTTACCAACGAAGTCATTTGGGGCGAATCATATCTCAATTTGAAGAAAGTTATTTGGAGAAGCCTATTTAAAAGCAGCTAGCCTTCAAAATGCTATTAAGGGATTCGAATGCACTGGCCAACAAATCGACACATATTTAGTGACGCAGACTATCTTCCTTCGACTATGACAGATAGACCCGAAGCATCAAATGCAACTGACATTCCAACACCTTCAGTAGTTGAAGAATTCCCAAACAGCCTCGAAATCGCATATAGTTTACCCTGTAACTTATAACATCAGCACTATATAGATCCTCCTAGCGAAGACTGGATCAAATGCGACGACTGTCAGTGCTGGGTGCACGAGGCGTGTACAGCCTACTCTGGCATTGGAGCCTACTTTTGTGATTTGTGCCAAGAATAGTTTTAGAATTGTTTTTATTGAAAACTAATAGACTGATTTGCATAATTATGTAGGTTTCTACACCTATAATTTCAATTAGAGACAGTTTTTAATTTTGTTCCCATTATATAACTGTGATTTAGCTGTAGGTACTTTCAGATTTAAGATTGTATTTGTCAATTATAGAATTATTTTTTGTTTTTTTTTGAGGTGTTGATTTTTTAAGAGTTAATTACTGAAATAGAGGTGAAATTCGTTTAACAATATTGTCATAATGTGATTACGAAGACTGATTAGACTTTGCATTAAGGGTATTGGTTAAGGATTATTTTTATTTGTTCAATCTATAGATGTACCCACTTTGCCCAAAGGCATACCTTCTTTGCCCAAACGTCTTACCTGCTTTGGGCCCACCCTCTGGGCAAAATGGGTCAAGTGACAAACTGAATTGTTTTTGTTGTAATTCCAAAAAATCTTGGATAAGACCGAATTTTTGTTTTTTATTAATACGTTTATTAAATACATTTGGCAAGTAGCCCAATAAAACTGATGCAGATATAAAAATGGCGCTTTTTTTTTAGGTTAAACCTTAAGCGACCTGCTTTGGGCCCCTTTCCCTGATAAAATATATAAACTGCAGTTAAGGTTGTTAAAAACTATTGTTCCACTAAATATAAAAAATAAATATAAAGATAATTATAACGAACTATTTAAATACTGTGAGGTGCTACCAATTCAATGTAAGGCCAAATTAGCCATCATGAAAGAAGAAATTTTAAATGTAAATCAGCTTAGAACATATACACGAAACAGTAATTTAAGGCAGCTGTCATATGTTAATAAGTATATTATGCCAAAATATAGTAATGTATACGGAACCAGAATTTGTCAATATATACTCTCCGAAATTTTGAATAGTTTACCAGAACAAATGGTGCACAAATATGTAACAAAGCAACCCTTCATAAAATGTTTAAAAACCTATTTTTTGAACCACATAGATAATTGTATTGATTGAATGTACTTAAAATGTTGTAGTATACTTTAGGTATTATTTATGTATTCACATAGGTACTTCCTAATGTCAATAGGCGAACTCCCGCTCGCATAAAAACCCTCGAGGTTTAAGCGGGCGGTTCAAAATGTTTATTCCATATTTTGTTATATTTTGAACAATAAAAAAAAAAAAAAAAAAAACCAATAATATTAATCCAAGAATTGTGGATTAAAGGAATTGATTGGGATCAGTCTGTACCTGATGACATAAGACAAGGTTGGTATGAAATTGCTAGTAACTTACCCTTACTTGCTTGTCCAAAATCCAAATTCGATTGAGTTGCACATGTTTAGCCACGCGTCACAACTCGCATATGGAGCTTGTGCCTATATGAGATGACTAAACGGAAATAAGGAGATATCCATGAGCTTAATATGAGCGAAATCCAAGGTAGCTCCTATAAAGCCAACTACTATACCCCGTCTCGAGCTCTGTGCCGCCCTGTTGTCAGCGAAGTTGTGCAAATCTATAACAGATTCTTTAAGGCCGACTCCCAACAAAATTACTTGGTGCGACTCACAAGTTGTATTATGCTGGATTAATGGCGATCTTGCAAACTTAAAACCTTTGTATAGAGTACCTAGTAGAAATTTTAGATTTGACTAATAAAAATTCATGGCGCTACGTTCCCACTGATTCTAATCCTGCAGATAATCGTAATCTTAAACTGTGGTGGAATGGTCCTTCATATCTCTATAATGATGAATCACAATGGCCACTCTGGCCTCAAAACCAAAACATGTTAGACTTACCAGAAATAAAGGTTCATTAGGTATACGAATTTAAATGAATCTACATTTGATTTTAAACAGTTTTCTAATTTTTATATACTACAAAGAATATTCGCATATGTTTTACGTTTCTTACATAATTCAAAAGTAAGAAATAGAACAAATAAACTTAGCGGTGGTCTAACAGTAAATGAATTAAGTGAATCCTTTAACTTTATTTGTCAAATTTCACAAAAACAATCTTTTAGCACTGAGTACAAAAAATTGATGTGTAACACTAGAACCAAAATCTAAATTATTAGGCTTGTCTCCATTTTTAGATCCTACAACTAAATTAATAAGAGTGGGGGGAGATTAGCTAATTCAAATTATAGTTATGAAAAACTTCATCACATACCATTAGATGCTTCTCATCATTTAACTAAAATTTATTTCGAACGTGAACACTTGCGTACTTTACACTCTGGCCCTCAACGATTGCTTGCCACCATAAGAGAATCTGTGTGGCCTATTAATGGCAGAAAGCTTGCACGGCGTGTTGTAAGTTGTGAAGCAAAGTGTTGTTTGTACAATCCGTATATCTATGTATCCGACAAACCCTATGTTCTAAAATGGATAACTTACCCATGAATTGTATTTTAATTGACTTTCCTTTCAAATCGGTAGGAGTTGACTATGCCGGACCGTTTCTCATCTTAAACTGCAAGGGCACTAAAATAGGTGCTAAATTTAAAATAAATCTCGAGAATGCATCTCTTTGTACATTATGGTCATACTTCACAAGGTAAGTTTGTTTAACCTTTAATTTTCATTGCTTTTCGATATTTAAGTTAAGGTACTCTGAAAAAATACGAATTACCCCAGACATTTTTACCAAAAAAAGTATTGTAGGTATGTTTAATAGTACACATTCTTTTTAGATTGCTGATGTAACATATTAAAACCTAATACAAGACGGCACGCGCTGAGCGCCCGTAACGCCATCTACCCGCGACTACTGTGACTAGTATCTACTGCACACCATGAACCTTTATACTAACTGGACTGCGCCAGGACTGCGCACTATGAACAGAAAAACGAGCCGAAAGAGAGGTTCCAAAGTAGTAGTGCGTCTCTTTCTAATAGTTTTTATCATGTTTTTATTGGTCTTTATGACAAACAATGTTGCCGCATAAGAATTTTGAAAGGCTACCAATGTCACTCTCATAACATTTAAAATAAAAGTATTACTTTGTACAACTTCATAATACTTTGTACAACTTCATAAAAGATGGTCAAACCATTGTATAATGTTGGCGCCGTGCCTACAACATAGGTGCATATAGCCAACCGGTTCCCAGAGCGAGCTTTGTCCGCGCGCCCCACCGCGCCGTCCGTCGCCGGACCGCCGCCGCCGCGCCTTCTTCAATCCACCGATACAACTTCTATAAGCAAGACGTACATATTTTTTTTTGTAACAATCTAAAGCAATTATAATTCATTTAGAATATTGGACGTGTCTCCCAGTTTTTCATTTCCATAATCAAGACCCCAGTATTCAACATTGGTGACCCCGACGTGATTGGACACTTGTTTGCCGGGGCCGCAAGCTGAATTGTGAAGGACGAAAGGTCACGGATTCCGTTCGCCGCTTTAGACTTCGGAGCCTGGTGTGAGAGAAGACTATTCCTGACGCCTCGTACAATCCTACACATTTGCGACGACGGAGAACGCCAAGATTAGCTTTTTATTGAATCCGGAAACCACGTGAAAGCTTACGGACCCATACCACAGCTTCGAGTCAACCCTCGCTTCAAGCCAGCCGGTCAGCGTACGACACCCGCAGCAAAAGTTTAGCCAGGGAAGTGTACCAATCCTTTTTTTCCTACTTTTTATTTCTATCCTTCGTTTCTATTTTATTTGATTGCAAGTTGTCAATTCTAATAAGCTCAAAGTTTCCTCCTATTAGCTTATCAAGGCTTTGCATACACACAAAAGGCTTTGCCTATTTCTTTGCAAACGACAAATAAGCATACGCTCGATTCATTCACAGTTATTTGTGCGAGTAGGTACCTACTAGCGTGACTACCCGCGCCTATTCATCAGTGCGTTGCTTTGTATAAATTCTATTTTTTCACTCGCTTTGCTTAATTTTCTATTTCCGTCGATAAAAAGATGGCTGATCTACCAACCCTCATTGTTACTAGGAGCTCGATAAAGGGCCGAATTACCAAGTTTAGAAATTATCTAGCCAAAGTAACCGGTTATGATAATGTTTCGACAGACGAAATAGGTGAGCTTGCAATAAAATTAGATCGCTTTCGTGACTTATTCCGACAATTCGATGCTATACAACTACAAGTCGAAGTCTTATCTCCGACCACGTTAGAGGCGGAGCTTGATGCGCGCGAGGACATAGAACAGGATTTTATTTCACTAATAACAGGCGCTCAGAAACTTGTGGATACATCAACTGACAAGCCTGAGTTCGCTAGCGTAAATTCTGAAGGCTCGCAGTCGCAATCGCATTGCGGTCATCGTGTCGTGATGACCTAAATTTTAGACTACCCATTATTAAAATTTCTAATTTCGATGGTACTTATTTCAAATGGTTAGAATTTCGAGACACTTTCAATTCGTTTATTCACGAAAATGAGCACATTAAGCCTATACATAAGTTTCACTATTTAAATTCATATTTACAAGGAGAAGCTTCGCAAGTAATTGAAAACTTAGAGGTTACGACCGCTAATTACGCGGAAGCCTGGAGTTTACTTTGTGAGAGGTACAACAATAAAAAACAATTAATAAGCAACCACCTCGACTCCTTGCTTAATATCCCGCTGGTTGGTCGCGACTCGAGTAAGGGTTTAAGGAGTTTAGTTGACCATATCTCTAAAAATCTACGGGCCTTGACCACGCTGGGTCAACCCACTAATAACTGGGACTCAATAATAGTCCACATGGTCTCGAAAAAGCTCGACAGCAACACTCATTTAAAATGGGAGGAGCATACCAACTCCATGAAAGACATGGCTTCGCTTGCCGAATTTAATAAATTTTTAAAGGCTCGCGCTGATATTTTAGAGTCTGTCCAACGTAATAAACCTGAGCGTGTTGCATCTCATCCTCATTCACATAAGTCACCGGTGAAATCATTGCAAATTTCAGCCACTTCCGGCGCTCCAGATACCGCTCCTGCCACTTCCGCAACGTGCGTCTTCTGTGACGGCGAGCACCGCATCTACGACTGCTCTTCATTTCTCTCCAAGCCCATTGAGGAGAGGATTTCCGAGGCGGTAAAGATAAGGCTTTGTCTTAATTGTCTGCGCAAGGGTCACACATCCCATCGTTGTCGATTGGGCCCCTGTTCGAAATGCAGAAGACGTCACAACACTTTACTGCATAAAGAGGTATCTCAGGCTAGCAATTCTCCGGTAGACACGCCTCCGCCGCCTGACCACCGGGTCACGACCGGCATGGCAACGTCTTATAATAATGTTTTACTGTCTACGGCACTCATTGATGTTATTAACCCTAAAACCAACGCATGTCACACCGTTAGATGCCTTTTAGATAGCGGGAGTCAGACTTCTTTAATCACTTCTAATCTTAAACAACAATTACAGTTGACTCCTCAGCTCAATAATACAAACGTAAGTAGGTGTAGGTAACATTCCACTGTCCGCTATGCCCGAGCGTTGTGACATACGCATTAAGTCTAAACATGACAAAAAACTTATATTAAATACGTCATGTCTAGTTTTACCTACTATCTCCGGTAGAATGCCGCATGAATATTTTGATATTACGCAATTTAAACTCCCTCCTAAAATCAAGCTCGCAGATCCCAACTTTAACCAACCAGCATCTATAGATGTTTTAATAGGTGCCGATCTCTTTTGGTACCTCATTGGATCCGAGCAGATTGCTTTAGGAAAGGGCCTTCCTATTATGCGTAGGTAAGTCTAGGCTAGGTTGGATATTAGCAGGCCCTATGTTTAAGAAGACTTCCTCAAAACAGTCTTCATTTCATTCACTCTTGCATTGCAATCATATTACTACTAATGATTCTTTAAACGAGGAGTTGACGAAATTTTGGCAGCTGGAGCAGATTCCCCAGCCTACCGCACTTCACACGGACGTAGAAGCCGAATGTGAACAGCATTTCGTCACTCACACGTGCCGCACCAAAGATGGTAGGTTTTGTGTGCGACTTCCTTTAATTACTGACCCCGATTGCTTAGGTGATTCGTACAGGTTAGCTAAAAAACGTTTCATCGGCTTAGAAAGGCGTTTTAAAAGGAACCCTGAACTTAAAACTTCTTATCAACAATTCATCTCTGAGTATGCTGATCTAGGCCATCTTTCTGAGTCAAAGATAAGGCTCCCTAATAATTCATTTTTTGTACCGCATCACCCTGTACTCAAACCATCTAGTGAGTCCACTAAAATTCGCGTTGTTTTTAATGGTAGTGCCACCACCACCTCTGGCTATTCAATAAATGATCTCCAGATGGTCGGGCCATGTATACAAGACTCGCTATTTAATATTTTACTTAGGTTTAGAACTTATAAGTATGTATTAACGGGTGATGTGGAGAAAATGTATCGCCAGATCTTGATGCAAGACTGTGATTGCAATTTACAATTAATTTTATGGCGAAACAATGAAAATGAACCCTTAAAAACATTAAAACTTAAAACGGTTACCTACGGCTTTTCTAGTGCCAGTTTTTTAAGCACGCGTTGCCTATGGCAACTGGGAGATGACGCCGCGGACGATAATATTAAAACTATTATTAAAAACGACTTTCTAGTCGATGATCTATTAACAGGGGCAGACTCGGAGCATGAATTGTTGAACATTAAGGTTTCAATTGAAAAAGCCTTATCGGCCGGTTGTTTTATTTTACGCAAATTTCGGTCAAACTCATCATTTGTTTTGAATTCTTGCCAAGTAAATCTCAGCCCCCCAGGCAGTCTTATACTGAGCTCACACTCGCACACCCTGGGAGTAGGCTGGGATTCCGTTACTGACATTATACATTTCCCCACTCAATACAATACAAAAAATGATTGCCCGACCAAAAGGTCTATTTTATCTGATACTTGTAAAATATTGGACCCCCTAGGTCTTTTGTGTCTATTAACTATAGTGCCTAAATTATTAATTCAAAAATTATGGCTTGCTAAAATTAATTGGGACGAACCCGTGCCTGATTTCATTGAGTCATCGTGGCGGCAGTTTGTGAATGGATTGAATCAATTGAGGTCGCTGCGTATACCTCGGCACGTGTTATGCGATGTCCCTAGTTATATAGATATGCATTGTTTTTGTGATAGTAGCAACAGCGCGTACGCAGCTTGTGTTTACTTAAAGTCTATGAATGACCGAGGCGATATCACTGTCCGTCTCCTTTGCGCTAAGGCTCGCGTGAGTCCTGTCGCGCCCACTACCATTCCTCGACTGGAGCTCTGTGCGTCAGTGCTCGGCGCTCAGCTGGCTACTGCAGTTGTGCGCACGCTGCGTTGTAAATAACACGTATTTGCTACTGGACTGACTCATCAATAGTATTAGCGTGGTTACGAACTAGCCATAACAAATTAAAACCTTTTGTCTCGAACCGAGTGGCTACTATTTTAGAGCTAACTGAAGGTTCTGTCTGGCGTCATGTGCCCACTGCATTTAACCCTGCTGATTATGCTTCGCGCGGTGTTGATGCACACCAATTAAATCAGTTAGATATGTGGTGGAACGGACCCCCTTTTCTGTATGAACCTGAATGCAATTGGCCACAGTTAGCCACTGATAAGCTTATCGATAACGATATTCCCGAACTAAAGGTTAACGTAACATTAACGCGTCAGAATCAGATAAATGACTCATTAATTGATTTCAATAAATATTCCAAACTAAAAACCATTCAACGTTCTTTTGCATATATACTTAGATTTTTGCATAACTGTCGTCATAGTGACAGTAAATACGTAGGAGTTTTGCAGCCTGAGGAGCTCGAATCCTCCTTTAAACAATTAGCGAAATTATCGCAGTTTGATAGTTTCTCGTTTGAATTAAATATTCTTCAGAATAAACAAGCCCTCAATTCTAAAAATTCTCTCGTATCTTTGAATCCCTTTTTAGATAGTGAACACATTTTACCTGTAGGTGGACGCTTGAATTCACCCTTCTATTCATACGAGAAGCGCCACCCTATACTTTTACACGCTAAACATAGGCTTACTAGACTACTCTTTCAGCAGTAGCATCTGCGCCTTCTTCACGCTGGGCCCCAGCTTCTTCTTGGCTCCATAAGGGAATACGTCTGGGCGATTGGCGGCCGCGACCTAGCTCGCACTGTCGCTCGGCAGTGTGTCACGTGTCGACGCTTCGCTGCCAGATCCATCACCCCCGCTGCTCGCATAACTCCTGATTTTCCATTTATTAGTGTTGGTGTCGACTTCGCCGGACCGTTTTTCATTTCTGACAGGAAAGGCAGAGGTTGTAAAATTACCAAATGTTATTTAGCCATCTTTGTTTGTACTAGGTTTAAGTGTGTTCATTTAGAGGCCGTGAGTCAACTATCGAAAGAATCATTTATTTTGTCATTACGCCGTTTTATCTCCAGACGTGGGAAGCCACGAGAAGTATTCTGCGATAACGGTAGAAATTTTGTCGCAGCCGCTAAAGAAATAGGTGATTTTCTAAAGTCAAATTCCTCTTCTATTTCCTCTTTCGCGTCAGATGAAGGAATTAAATTTAATTTTCAGCCGGCTTATGCACCACATTTTGGTGGTTTGTTTGAGTCAGGAGTAAAGTCGGCGAAACACCATCTAAAAAGAATTTTAGGCAACTGTCACTTAACTTATGAAGAGTTGGCAACATTGTTCAGTCAAGTAGAAGCCATCCTCAACAGTCGTCCTTTACGCCCTATCTCTTCGTCCCCTAACGATTTCCAACCCTTAACTCCAGGTCACTTCATCATCGGCCGCGCCTTGACGTCTCTGCCATCGCCCGTTTTGGATGACATCAAGCAATCCCGCTTAGACCGGTTTCAGAGACTCGAGGCATTGAGGCAGCACTTCTGGAAGCGCTGGCAGTTAGAATACGTCACCGAGCTTCAGCAGAGAACCAAGTGGCGCGTTCCTGATCGCCCCCTACAGTTGGGCGACTTGGTGATCGTCAAGGAGGAAAACGCACCTCCTCTGCACTGGCGTCTAGGACGCATCTCCAAGCTGTTTCCCGGGTCAGACGGGATCTCGCGTGTGGCTGATGTTGCCACTATTGCGGGCACCTATAGACGAGGGGTGAAATATTTATGCCCTTTGTTTGATCCCACAGAAGCATTGAAGACGAAAGTCTTCAAGGGCCCCCAGGATGTTGGCGCCGTGCCTACAACATAGGTGCATATAGCCAACCGGTTCCCAGAGCGAGCTTTGTCCGCGCGCCCCACCGCGCCGTCGCCGGACCGCCGCCGCCGCGCCTTCTTCAATCCACCGATACAACTTCTATAAGCAAGACGTACATATTTTTTTTTGTAACAATATAAAGCAATTATAATTCATTTAGAATATTGGACGTGTCTCCCAGTTTTTTATTTCCATAATCAAGACCCCAGCATTCAACATATATTAATAGTTTAAGTATTTTTATGCAAAGTTTCATCACAAAAACATAACGCACAAATATATGCAAAATTAAAAAAAAATACCATTTACAACCAAAAAGAATTTACATTTACTATGGCAAGTTGTTAGACAGGGACAGACTACTACTTTTTGGCTGTCTCGCTCGGCTCGATTTTTCTACTTTCACCGAGACGATGAAAAATGTACCTTATGTCATTACAGTTGGGTGTAAATTTGTAATTATTGTATTTTACAGTACGCAATCCAGTTAGTATACAGATTCATGCTGCACACTGCATAGTTTACAGCAACTGTCTGTCAACGGTACTACGGCTTCTCTCACATCTATTTTCAACCTTGTCTAAAGAATTTTAGAACCGAAACTACTAATATTCCCTGTAACCCCTCCAGCTAAGCTAAATTGCTTGTGTTAGGGATGGGTTCACGTCGGTAGTGTAATGGCCAGACATTTTTTTTTTTTTTTTCGTGCGGAAATCCCCTCGGATACCCCCCCTGCCGGAGCCGGAAGGGGAGGTTATGTCGGACTCGAACCGACTAAAACCGCACGCCGACTGTGGGTCTTGGTGCTAGGCCGGAGGTGAGGTTGTCAAAGACATATCCCTCGCACCCCGGCTGACCCAGGGCCATCCCTTACGGTCTGGCCCTCCTCAGGAGGGGGGACAACGGTGTCCCCAACTCGCCCCCGGAATGGGGAGGCGCGCTATTCAGCGCGCCGCCGCCGTGGCCTGCTTCTGCTGGGGTGACAGGCGGCTCCACCCGTCACCCCCAGGCCCGCGCTCATGGGGGACGGAGGTCAGTCAGTGCCCTCCGACGCCCGAGTTGCCTGCGCGCGCGGGCGGCGCGATCCGCGAGTCTTTCTCGCTCGCGCCGCCTCTCCCGCTCCGCCGTCTCCTTCACGACCATTACCTGCTCGCTGAAGGAGACGCCGGCCGCCCACGCGTCCGCGCAGCGGACCATTGCTGTGAGCAGGGTGGCGAGGGTGAGAACTCTCACTCCCAGGGCCGCCACTAGCTCCCGCCTCGGTCCGGCCCATGCCGGGCACTCGGTGAGCGTGTGCAGCCCCGTGTCCTCGCTCGCGTCGCAGTGATGGCACTCGGACGTTGGCTCCTTTTCGATCCGACACAGATACCTCCCGAAGCACCCGTGCCCGGTGATAATCTGCGTCAGTCGATACGAGAGGCTGCCATGTGGCCTCTCGAGCCATTCCCCCATGATGGGCCTTACCGCCTCTATGACGGCATGCCCTGCGCGTCGTTGCTCAAGTCGTCGCTCCCACTCCGCCACCATGATCCCGTGGAGCCGGGACCTCTCGGCCCGAATGTCTTCGGGCTCGGGATCGTATCCCCGCTCCCGCGCCTCCTTACGGAACCGATACAGTGCCGCAAGGGATCTCGCTTCCAGGATCCACGGTGGCGATCCGGCTAGGAGACTCGCCGCTTCAAAGGATATCGTGCGGTACCCCCTAATGACCCTGCAGGCCATCGTCTGCTACGGCGCATGCAGCAGTTGCACGAACCTGGCCTGCAGGGCGTCCGCCCACACGGGGCACCCGTACAGGGCCATGGACCGCACGACACCCGCGTAGAGTCTCCTGCAGGAGTCCTCTGGGCCCCTCAAGTTGGGCAGCAGCCGCATCAGCGCGTTAGCTGACACCAACAGTTTGGGGCGCAGACTTCGGAAGTGCTCTCCGAAGTCCCACCGACCGTCGAGTACGAGCCCCAGGTATTTCAACCGGGGCTTGATGTCGATGGGAGTACCTCCTACTGTCAAGCTGGATCCCGGGGGTGGCCTGCGCCGAGGACCATGAAAGAACAAGGCCTCGGATTTGTGCAGAGCCACCTCGAGACCCAGCCGCCGGATCCGATCCACGACTTGAGCAACAGCGGTCGTGGCCCTCTGGGTCGCCTCGCGGGGCCAGAACTACCGAGACCTTTCGATCGTACGGCCGCTAAAAAAATGGGATTGGGTTGATATTTAATTAAAGAAGTGTTCGAGCATTTTTTCCCCTAAATGGACCCTTACAATATAAGTACAAACTGGGTGACTGAAATAAAAGGCAATATACAAAAAATAGATTATATTTCATAAATCTGTTACTTCGTATCGTTTCCACATCAATTCGCGTCGCTAATGTAACAGATAAGTCGCATTCTAAATGCAGGCAGCTTGTCCACAAACACGCATTGTACAGTATTGCATTATCCACCCTTCTGTGAGGAATGTACGGCGGCGGCGGCGCGGGGCGCTAGGCTCCTGCCTACCCCCCGTGAGCCGGAGGCACGAGGTTCCTACGGGACCGTGTTACACACTACCGTAGGCCATGGTAACCACCCATGTGGTATACAAAATGATAGACACCCTTTCAAGAGTCGATGATGTAAAAATGAAAATTAATAAGGCCTTTAATATAGGCAAGAAATATAGCTATGTATAGTTAAGTACTGATTAAGTAGTGTAATTTGGTCACACCAAGTGATATGCTGCCAGTATGAAATTGGAATATTTTAACTTCTATCGGAAGTGTGGAGTTGTCACTCGCACTGTGGAGTACATATACACGTGTGCAATGCATATACGTACAAAAGAATTCATGGCCTCCTGGCCAATAAAACAGAGAGTTAATAAGGCTATCGATATAAATAAGAAGAGAAGAAAAGGAAATCAATACAGTTCAGACTAAGAATATGAAATATCAATATCCTAACATAGCAACAACATACCACGAGGTCTGATCACAATATCACCCTAAGCTAACGCGTCCAGCGAGGGGTGCCGTAGCGCGCGGTGTTGTATCCACCACCGACACAATATGTCTCTGCCTAGCGCCACGCGCCACGCGCCGCGTTATATAATTAAAGTCAAACTTTAATGTTTCCTTATAAGTAACAATCACGTTCGTAGATATATAATTGAGCCGATAACACGTCTACAAAAATTAAGTACAATTTTGAGATTCATGTGTGATCCATAGTTACAGTTAAAATATGTAAAAAACAAATATATATAAAACTTTAACATGGATACCAAAATACATTCGTAAACATTCCCGCGCCGGCACGACTCGCGGCCGGGACGGGCGGGCGGCGTCGATTCCATTTTGTTGTACAAAAATAACAAACAATCTACACATTTAGCTTAGTCTATATACAATATACAATTCAACGATTGGTCCACTCGGTTAATGTACATTTTATAAAAATATTTTAGTAAAAAACTTAAAACTACTGTATACAAGCGATCTCATCGAGAAGTAAAATATAAATTAAGTACACGTAACGTCGGCGGTCGTGCGGCGCTCGTCGGGGGCGTGACGTCACTCACATGCCCGACTCCGCGATGCCCTCGTCATCTGCAACACCAGGGGAGTTAGGCGTTAGCGTCCGCGCGCATCCGGCGAGCATGCAGCACACACACAAACAAACAAACAGGACAGAACTATTAGTGGGCCACGAGGGAGTGAGTGAAGCACACACAGGGCGGCATGCGGCGTGCGAGCGAGAGGCCCGAGGGGGACAGAGACGACAAGCTGCTCACGTGTTCACCTGCCGCCGGCCGCCAGGTGGCGCTACCTACGCGGCTGTGGACGTCACGCGGCGTCGCGGGACCGGGGACTCACTCTCTCATTCGCTACAAAATAGTCTTACAGAGCTCATGGTCGTCGATAAGTGTTAACAATTGCTGTACTGCAACAAAATAAGTACATAGGGTACCTACTACTACTGATCATCATCATCATCATCATCTATGCGATGAGTGCCGCTCGCATCCGAGTCCCGGTTTGGAGTCCACATTTTTCTAGATTAATTGCGAAGCGGCTGCATGAATATCGATATTTTCCGTAAAGCGATTGCCATCGAACCTTTAACCTATTCGCGATATAAAAATTCTGTAGTTAGACTACTGGTAACCACTGGTAGTCATCTATGGCAGTCGTGGACACTACCGGGACCGACGGCTTAATGTGCTCTCCGAGGCACGATGTACTTATTACCATTTCATCAGTCTAAGCGTTCATTTGTCCAAGTAAACTGAACCACAATCCAAGAGATTAAGATTTGAGTAACAATTATTACTGGTTAAAGATCGTGTAGTGAATTGTGAAAATTGTTTTGACTTTTGATTATATTTTCGAAAAACTGTTAACACTTTCATTATTGACAATGTCATTAGTTACTTTCTGTGAGCCATCAACTCCGCCAGACACTGTCTGACGGGTGGTGTGTGTGTGGGGGGGGTGCGTACCTTCGAAGGCCTGGTTGAGGTGGTGGTGGTTGTTGTGGTTGAGCGGCGGCGCGTTGAGGTCCTGCCCCTCGAGCACGGCCACGAGGCACTGGTGCACGCAGATGTACTGCTGCTCGGTCTGCACCATCCACACGCGCTCGCGGCGCACGGCGTGCACCATGCCGAACACGTCGAGCGTGTCGGTGTGCGCGGCTAGTTGCTGGAGCGCCGTGTCGAGCGTGACGAAGGTGCCGGAGCGGCCCACGCCGGCGCTGCAGTGCACGACGACGGGGCGCGCGTCGGGCGGGCAGCGCTCGCGGAAGGCGCGCACGAAGCGCGCCAGCGTGGTGGGCGGGTCGGGCACGCCGAAGTCGGGCCACGTGGTGAAGTGGAAGTGCTTGAGCACGCGCTGCTCGGCGCCGCGGCACAGCGCCAGCTCCGTCACGGTCCAGTCGGGGTAGCGGCTCTCGTTGAGCGCCGTGACGGCGATGTCGCCGTAGTACACGGGCCGCGTGTCGTAGGGCCAGTAGCGGTCGCACTTCTCGCGCCCCTTCTCCACGCAGCGCGTCAGCATGACGATGGCGCGCGACCCCGACTCCCAGCACATGCGCCAGAAGTCGTCGCGCGTACAGTGCAGCGGGCCCTGCCGACACATTGCCATTATTGTCACGTAACCGAACACACAAACACTCACACTTTCGTTCGTTACTGCATCCAAAGAAATACCTATAGATCTCTCATTCGCTTATTATCAGCATTTTATACGCCCCTGTACTTAATGACATCAGTGCGCAGAAGCAGTTCACATGGTGATAGTTGGCGTAAGTTAGGTCGTCATCATGAGGCACTTTGCTCATCACGGAACGTCAACATAAGTAACCAATTTAGTCATATTTTTCATATTAATTTTATGACTGTTTTTAATTCATAATGATTATATTATTCTATAAATACATTTTAAATTAATTTCAAATATAGTACCTACATAAAATATGTATATTTATAATAAAAAATTAATAGCGTTATGTAGAATGTTGTGTATTATTTATTTAATTCCAAGAGATTTATTTAATTACTGTATAATTTATACATTATACAATACATATTACTTATAACATGTGAACAAAATGCTCCATACGCAAACAATCGCGAAATACCTTAAAAAGCACAAGCTATCTCAGCTTTGTTGTTTGTCAATTTTTAGTTTATATTGTAAAAAGTATAATTTCACATGACAATGTATTGTGGAGTGCTTGTGTAGGTAACTTACGAAATCGGATTGTAGTATTATTGGATAATATGTATTAACTTATTAATCGATAATAAGTCTATTTCGCATATTATATATTAAGTACATTATCAATGGTAGTTAAATTAAGTAATGATTTTTCATTAATTTATAATGCCATAATCTTGACCGATAATAACCTAGAAGTGTGGATCAGAAGATAAATTGAGGTTACTCATTGGATATTATATGTTTATTATCTTTATTAAGACGCATTATCCTGATTGCATCTGAGGCCACGGTGTCCTCGGAGCTCAGGGTCCGTCTTCTGGTTCTTCCTTTTCTACTTGAAATAATCTTGGAATAATAAAACCTGTAGGCTACCTATACCTATTTTAGGCTATATAGACAGGTATTTAATCTACGGGTAGGTGAGTTTTATCATTATATAAGGGTCTCCTGTATAGGTGTGCCACTGGCGCGGTACCTGCGTGACGATGAACTCCCGGGGCGAGTTGTGGCCGGGCACGAAGTTGGCGTTGATGTAGTCGGAGCCCTCCTCGTCGTCCACGGGCTGCAGCTTGTAGCGCGAGTGGTCGTAGGGCAGGATGTTGGTGAAGCGGTTCTTGGGGCGGTTGACGGGCAGGTCGGCGGCCGTGCAGGGCTGGTCGCGGCCCACGTGCTTGAGCTCCTCGAACTCCTCGCTGAAGCGGAAGTCGGAGTCGGCGGCCATGAGGCGGTAGTGCTCGATGAAGTCGGCCACGCGTACCGGCCGGCTGGCGCGCGCCGTCACCGCGGCCGCGGCGGGGCAGGCCGCGCGCGCCCGGCGCCGCCGCACGCCCGCCAGCGCCGCGCCCGCGCCCAGCAGCACCAGCGCGCCCACGCACGCGCCGATGATCCACGCCGTGTTGTCCACCTCTGCCGGAACCAACCAGGGAGGCGAGTCAATGAAAAAGGTGCGTGAAAGAGGATGTGGCAGCAAATGCAGTATTTTTATTATACCATTTATGGTACATTCGACCAAACGCGAGTAAAGTTTATTCCTAGAATAATGCGGCCCTTAGGCGGCAAATACGAAGGATGGAAAATACGTATACAGTGGACAACGGAGGTCACCAGTGACGTGACACTCATGCTGCCGACCTTGAAGAAACCTTCTAATACCAAGAACTCCACAGTGACTAAAAAGATTACATCTGACAAGAATGTATGAAAAATAATGACATGTTACCGACCCCTAATAACTAGGACAATGATGAAAGATGATGAAAATGATGAAGTAGTCTTTTGCTGCGAGTGATGACTTTACAATAAGAAATAACGAAGTGCCTTGAAATTTACCCAGCGTAGTAAATATATCCATGTAACTAGTATAATAAATACTTTATTTGTTATTAGGATAGGAGATTTAAGTCAGTAATGGCCTCCTTTGCACAATGGAAAAAAAACATATATTCTTAAAATTCCATATTCCGTCCCCGTTGAAAACCAACGAAGAAACACTAAAGCATACGACGCGACCTACACGTGCGATTCATAATCACATTATTATACATTTTCCTTGTTTACGTATAACACCTACATACATCTAATCGCGTCAACTTCCGCCATACTTTTGTAATAATACTGAAATTCTTAGAATTACACGACGATCCTATTTATATTACAAATATATAACACACGTGCAATATACACAACTGTGTATGTCAAGTCCTACCCTATGTATACGCCTATATAAAACTTACCAATATTGCCTTGTTTACACAATTATAGAATGTTTATGAAACTAAACGCAACCTTGATATAGATAATAATATGTACCTACATGTCTATAAACAAATGACTCATCTAGAATTATTAAGGAAAGAAATGCGAATACCGAAAATTCCGCTTGGAAAATGTTAAAGTATTTAAGGGTAAACTCAAAAATTTTTTGACAAATAAGGCTTACTATTCCATTGACGAATACTTAATCGATGATTCTCTCGCATGACATTATTATAGTATTTCATTCATTATTTATTTGATTATGTGTGTTTGACATTGTTTAAAGTATTTAATATTTATTTGATTATGTTTATTTGACATTGTTAAAGTGTTCACTATTATTTAATTTTTATTTTTGGTATGTTAATTTAATTTGTAAACCATATACCATGGTAGGACATAGCGCACTGAAATGTAATTTAGAATAAGAACTGTACACAAACCTATGATCCACAAATAAACAATTGAATTGAATTGAATTGAATATTTCTAGTGAAATGTCGCAAATAGAATTATGTCTGTATGAATGTAATGAATGAAACTATCAAAAATATTTTAACCAGAAATAAAAAAATATGAAATCAAAAATGGGCTCACTAAATTAAAAGTATAGTTCCAGACAGCCAAAGAGCGATAGCAGTGAAAGTGTCCTTACGAATTGTCGTACGGATGTAGACTCTCGACTTTTGTGGATATAATACTGCCTGTAGTAACCGTTGAATATCCGGCACTTTCATGACGGTTCATACCTTTGCATAGATGGTGCCTTAATCTTCCACGCAAATCATAAGTCACAGTCCCACAATTCAGTTGCATACATCCATATAACCAACTACACTCCATGCAAAAGTATTCCTAATTCAGTAATTGCGTTCGACAGAATTCATCGTATCTATATTACATTAGAGGTGATATTGGAAACGTTATCCGAGTCCAACTAGTACCTTCGACAATGTCATCCGTTTCCATTTGCCACGAGCCGCACTACACCACCGTGTGACTAGCACTTACCGACTGCGCGCTATCTGGCGGTAAGTGCGCGATAAGTGCTATCATTCGTATGTTTTGATATATATCGTGTGAGGGAATGAACAAATCAATGCAATGATATGAGCACTGATTAATTAAGCCACAAAGCAGCCGAACACGCTGGAGGTGAGTCACGGCCGTACGATAAATGAGATAATTTCTTCATTTTTAGTAAAATAATTTAAATATTTTTAGACATTGTGAAGGAATCTCCTACCAACACGCCTCACATCGACGGGAATTATTGTTTTATACAACGAGCCCTTCATCTTATAGTCTGACACGGAGTGGACATAATCAACCGATACTATAAGAATCAACAATGTTTATCAATTCGATTGTATCAGTCAAGGCCAAATAAATAAACCCCATGAAAAGTACCCCAGTTTAAAACAACAGGCTAACTTCACTCTAAGTAGACGCTAAAAAATGTTTAATTAGCTACCTACTCCTTTACAAATATTGGAGCTTGAGTAAATATATGACTCAAACTGGATGAAACCTAACTATCTCAAGTAGTTATATGTTTAGTTAGTTAGTATTTGTTCTACACTGTAATGTACACAGTTCCTACACTCGGTGCCACCAATCTTATCTCGGTGCTCGTATATATCACGATTAACTGATTACTTATTATTGTTATAAAATGCCGCAATATGTCCCTTATTAAGATAATGCTTAGTCGTGTGTAAAGGGAGGTTTCAAACACACAAATCATTTATAGGCACATTTTTTGATTCCGGTAAAAGTAATGACTACGGCTTCTTTGCAAAAGACAATTTGGGGTCGATCTCGGTCGAGAGAATATGGGTTTCTCTGTCGGTAATTAAGGACAGACTATGCATCGATTTTTCAAATAGCTTACGCGAACCTTGATGAAGAACGAGTGCGAATTAGTAGGTCATTGTAAAATTATAGGGATCCGTCCGCGGTACCAGTCGTAACTTGCCACGGTTAGAGGTTTCAATCTGCTATGGAGTAGGAGTGCCACAAGGCTCCCATCGCGGTCCCTTTTTTCTTGTGAATAATAGTATACAGAAGTGCTCTGACAATATACCGTTTCCACGGGATGGATACGTCTTAGGGTTCCTATATTAAGTTGACAAAAAAGAAAAGTCCAACACCGGCCAATTCTTCTATAAAGACTTTCTTATTATTGAGGTCTCCATGACATTTAGAGAGTGGAGTTTCGTGAGGTGACGTACAAGAGGTGTACAATATACCTGTGTAGACGACGGTGTAGGAGGTGTCGGTGAACTTGTCGTGCGCGGTGAAGGCGCGCAGCTTGACGAAGTAGCGCGTGCCGGGCTTGAGCGGCCCGTTGCAGTAGAAGCGGCCGCCCGCGTCGCAGCGCTCCGAGCCGATGGTGAACTCCTCCACGGCCGCCGAGCTGAACGGGAAGTACGGCTCCGTCACCTGCCGGGACGCCAGTGTTAGACCGGGGAGCAGGGGGAGCACTCGGCTAGGGGAGCACACGCACCTGGTAGGGCGGCCAGGTGGGCATGGAGTGCACGTCCTTCCACGAGGGCAGGCGCGCCGGCGTGTCGTTGCGCGGCTCCTCGCTCAGCACCAGCGTGTACGCCGTCACGTTGCCGTTGGCCGCGGAGAAGTAGTCCGCGCGGAACCGCACCGCCACCGTCGACGACGAGCGCCGCACCTGCGACAGGCCAGGCCGCCAGGCCGGTGTGAGCCACAACAGTCGTACATCCATACTAATATCACAGTCTAACGATTCATACTACATACAGTCTGTCAACGAAGCCGTCTAGACAGAGCAATCGTGCGGGGGCAGGGGAGTGGTGGGGGACTCGGTACGCCCATACATTTTACTCGGTACTAAGGAAACAGGGCTGTCTCATTCGTAATCACACTAATCACGTTTTTAATTTATAAATTATTTTATGACACGTTTCGTTTGTTAAAATTGTTTTTTCTTTTCTTTTTATATATTTAGCGATCCAAGATGGCGGACACGAAATTTTCACAAAAATCTATATGGGTTCCGTTTTCGGGGTTTTAGGGGTAGCCGATTACGAATAAATCATCCATTTAGCAAGCCAAAATGGCGGACTCGAAATGTTCACCAAAATCCATACGGGTATCGCTTTCAGAGTTTTCGGGGTCGCTGATTGCGAATATATCAACTATTTAGCGATCCAAGATGGCGGACATGACATGTTCATTACAATCGATATGGGTATCGTTTTCAGAGTTTTTCGGGTTACCGATAACGAATATGTCATCAATTTTGCGATCCAAGGTGGCGGACATAAAATTATTAGTAAAATCGAAATTTTAAATTCCATTCTAATTCAGATTCAGACTCAACTCATAGACTCAGACTCTCAGACTCTCAGACTCAGATGCAGACTCCCATATTCAAATTCAAAAGTCAGACTTAAAATATTTCGTTTGATCATAATTGGTTAAGAGTCAATGATATAACATACAAAAAAGAGGCAGATATGTTACTAGACTGCGCCTGGTGAAGACGCGAAAACGTCCCAATTGGGACGTATCGCATTTAGTATATGTCTGGCAAACGCCGATTTGTCACGTATGTAAAGCGCATAATAAAATTGCAACAAAAATGCCATCGTGTGTTTTTAAAAAGTGTACAAATTACGACATTAAATTAATAAAACACGAGGGATCTCCTATCACATGTAAGTACATACAATATTACCGATTTATCAGTGTATTTCATTAAAATTGGTTTAATAATATTTTTAAAATAATGGGGCGGCAGGAAAAAGACAGAAACACTTTTTGATATGAGTACGACAAGGACACAACAACACTGTTTGCATAGATTATCAGTACAGATGCAACATAGGGTAATTTTCACTTTACTGCCTGCTAAAGTAATAATTGACATGTTGTTCAGCTTTATTTATTATTTTAAATTCAGTGACAAAATTTTTGTTTTATTTATTTGTTATCCTTTAAATAATTGTAATAACTCTTTTTTTTCAAGGTTTCCGACTAATGAAGTTCGACTTCAAGAGTGGATTGCAATTGTTAGGGAACAACGAAATGAGTTTGACTGGACACCTTCAAAAAGCAGCAGAATTTGTAGCAATCACTTTGAAGCCACTGAGAGATATACTTCGAAATAAGGTCGAACATTGCTGAGGAAGAATATAAATAATTGACAAATATACCACTGTTCGGCTTCATTCTGCTCATAAAAATAATCCCGATATAAAAAAACTTTCTAAGAAGCAGAAAAGAAATAAATTAAATTCATTTGGAGGCTTTTACTTTTTTATTACAACGTCATTGCGTCACTATGGTTTTATTTTCGAGAAGTTTCTTTATTATCTTTTTAAATTGTTATCATTTTCCGAAGTAAATAATGACGTATTATTTTTTCTTCAAATTTCATTTCTTGCCTACCAAAGAAATACCCCTTCTGTTCAACAAAATCACATGCTAAAAAGCCATCCTAGAACGAACGAGACGATTGCAGTCCGAATCATTCCGAATTATAGCTATCTTTTTTACTCACGTGCTTATCCCATCTTTCGTACTACTTAAACGCTAATTGTCAACTATTGTGCACTGACAGACTGCTGGATCAGATTTGAGGAGTCAGTTACTATGAACGTAACATATCTTGTATAAAATATCATTGTTAAGAGTAGAAACAGAGATATGATCGAATGTCGCAATAGCCAACATCCATGCGAGCGGAGCCACGGACATCAGCTAGTTATTTATATTAGCGTGACTTGATGTACCTAGAGAGCATAAAGAGACTACATAAATATTGCAGAAAATAAATTAAAAATAAAACTAAAGTGATAACCGTGACAAAACTGCAAAAACTCGGTCCACGTGGCGGCTCGCCGCACTACACACGTGTACGTACCTCGACGGGCAGCGCGTGCGGATCTGGTCGGGGCGGCGCGCCGATGGCCATGTGCTCGGTCCACGTGGCGGGCTCGCCGGCGCCCGCGCCCGTCTCGCCGCGCACGCGGAACGTGTACGTGCCGCCCGGGGACAGCCCCGACACCGCGCCCGAGCGCGCTGCAATACCACCGCACAAGTCAGTACACATCACACAAAGCGTCCAGAGTTGCTTAAATTATTGTATTGAGATGGTCTTTCAAACCGGCTCGAAAGACCATTAATGTTTATGTTATGTACTTCATTGTTTAGTCGGGATATTTTCGCTATTCGTTTGTCCTATCCGATGTAATTACACAAGATTCTAATTCTATGTAAGTTTAAGATTGTCGCATGTTACAAGAGTATGCTGCAATTGATTTACATGAATTCCCAATCATGAAATAAAGTAATGGAAAAAATTCTACAAGCATTATTTTGAACTGAAGTCTGGCTCGAAGGACCATAGTATGTGACCATGAGTATGGGTTTACAATGTAGATTTAGGATAGAGCGGGAGGCGTCTCACCGTCGGGCGGGAACTGGAGCGTGGTGAGGCGCTCGGGGTGGTCCTGCGGCGCGTAGTCCAGCAGGAAGCGGCGCAGCACGCCGTTGGCCTGGCGCGGCGGCAGCGCCCACTCCAGCGTGAGGCGCGAGGGCGTGGCGTCGCGCGGCCGGAAGTCGCGCGGCGCGGGCGGCGGCGCCTCGCGCGTGGCGAACTCGGCCGACAGCGCGCGGGACAGCGTGCGCAGCGCGGGCAGGCGGCCGGCGCGCGCCAGCACGGTGAAGGTGTAGTTGGCGTGCGGCCGCAGCTGCTCCACGCGCAGGCCCAGCGCCTCGGTGCTGTGCGTGCGCAGCTGCTCGGGCGAGTGCTCGGCGCCGTCGCCCTCCGTGAGGTACTGCACCTCGAAGTCCGTGAAGTCGCCGCCCGGCCGGTCCCACGCCAGCGTGATCCAGCGAGCGCCGATGTCCGTCGCGTTCAGCCACGTGATGGGCCGCGGGTCTGCGGGTGTGAGTGCGCCCTGTAGCCGTGTGCCGCTGTGTGTGTGTACGTGTGCGTGTGGCGGTACTCACGCAGGCGCGACTGGCGCTGCACGGGGTGGCTGGTGACGTTGCTGGACACGGTCCACATGGTGACGTTGTACAGGCGGCCCGGCACCAGCGCGCCGAACACCACGGTCTGGTTGGAGGCGTTGGCGGCGCGCGTCACGGTGCGCGGCGGCGAGCCCTCGCCCTCCAGGCGGAAACGGTACGAGTCGAACTGCGACGCCGACTCCGGGGTGCGCGTGTAGATCACTTTCTGCACACGCCAACGTTCTACGTCTATATCGTTACGATGACACCGTACGTTTAACTTTGTAATGACTAACAACGCAAACGAACCCTTCCATGTATACTGTAACATTTCTTACCTCTATGTACCTAGATTGAGTTATTAACTTCAAATTGATGGTTCGCCGTACACAATGTTTGCGGTCCAAATGGTAGAAGTGTAACGAATGTTGCGAAGGGGGCCGGGGGCGGGGGGTTCATCTTAGCTGTGTCCACCGTACGACGTGCAAAAACTCCGCATTCACCTTTATGATAGGACACGCGTACATTGGTACGTATACTCACTGAAAAAGTCTGTCTTCATTTTGCATCCCTCTTTCTATCGTCCACATAATGGTCCTTCGAGCTGGCTCGTTTGCGTCGTTAAAGGTTGGAAAAACGTATATGTATACAAAAATAATAAGTTTAAAAGTAATGAGTCAAATTCATGGCAACGAAAATTACTTTTTGAAATATAATTTTATTGTACTGCAATAGTTGCTGGATTTCCTTAAGACAATCCGCCCACAGAATATAAATGTCACAAGTACTCACCAGCGTAGTCGACAACGTGTCATTCTCGTCCCCCTCGCCGGTCTCATTGACGATCGTCATCTCCGACTGAATCAGCGGACCTGCAAAGCACCACAATACTCGGTCAGGAAAGGAGCACCTTCAATTATTTTCGAAGAAAGAATAAAAAAGTATAAAGTTCAGCTCCTCGCTGAGCTAAAAGCGCCAATTGTCATGATTTCATGAAGAGAGGGAAAGAAGTGAGGTGTCATAAGGGGCCCCCAACAGGGGCCCGGGGAGCGCTGATGTTTTTTTTATGGCCTTTAATTTTTTTATGTTGAACAAGAGTGAGCGAGAGAGAGAGAGAGAGAGAGCGAGAGAGAGAGAGAGCGAGAGAGAGAGAGAGCGGTGGATCTACTCACGCGTCCTGGTCGTCATGGTGAAGAGGTCGCTGGTGAGGTTGTAGGAGTGCGCGTAGATGGCGAGCACGTAGGGCGCGCCGGGCTGCAGCGCGCCCAGCACGGCGCGCACGGACCGCGCCGGGCCGGGCGCGCTGACGTTGAGCGAGAGAGAGAGAGAGCGGTGGAGCTACTCACGCGTCCTGGTCGTCATGGTGAAGAGGTCGCTGGTGAGGTTGTAGGAGTGCGCGTAGATGGCGAGCACGTAGGGCGCGCCGGGCTGCAGCGCGCCCAGCACGGCGCGCACGGACCGCGCCGGGCCGGGCGCGCTGACGTTGAGCGAGAGAGAGAGAGAGCGGTGGAGCTACTCACGCGTCCTGGTCGTCATGGTGAAGAGGTCGCTGGTGAGGTTGTAGGAGTGCGCGTAGATGGCGAGCACGTAGGGCGCGCCGGGCTGCAGCGCGCCCAGCACGGCGCGCACGGACCGCGCCGGGCCGGGCGCGCTGACGTTGAGCGAGAGAGAGAGAGAGCGGTGGAGCTACTCACGCGTCCTGGTCGTCATGGTGAAGAGGTCGCTGGTGAGGTTGTAGGAGTGCGCGTAGATGGCGAGCACGTAGGGCGCGCCGGGCTGCAGCGCGCCCAGCACGGCGCGCACGGACCGCGCCGGGCCGGGCGCGCTGACGTTGAGCGCCTGCGCCGCCGCCTCGCGCGCCGCGGGCCACCAGCGCAGCGAGTACCACTCCACGCGGCCCGCCGGCACGGGCCACTCCAGCGTCAGGTTGCGCGTGTCCACCAGCGGCGCCACGTTCGACACCGGGTTGGGCGCTGCCGGCCGACACACGGTTACTTATAGGTAGGTACGACGCGGGTACACGCAACGCATCGACGTTATTCAGACCTTGTATCGGCTGCCTCTAGCGGATTATTCTTTACAATTTCGCGTTCCTCCTTGCCACAATGCGAGGAGCAAGTAACACAGTCCTCATCTACCCCTGATATAAAAATTAAAACGGCTGCGGCCGTAGATTGCAATTGAATCGTCTATTATACTATTCACACGGATAATAAACTCGTGTGAATAATAGAATAGGCGATTCTATACAAGTAACAGAACAAACAACAAAAAACAACTTATGAATTAATTACTATCTAGCTAACTTGTAGATGGAAAATAAGATAATAGAATTCCATAAAGATATTAGTATGGTCCGTTGTACTAATGTACATATGTGTGAAAAAGAAACATTAACGACTCCTGAAAAAGATCGCAAGATGCTATTAACAAATTTTGCAATTTCTTCGAAGCTTTTGATTATGTTATACATAATATTCCCTTGCAAAACTCATACACTATACTCAAAAGACACGGCGCTAGATCTAGTTACTGCCTACCGCAATGATAAAATATAACGTAAAATTATTGATATAACTAAATTCTAGCTAGATGTCCCATTACTAGTGGTGTGCCACAGGGATCTATTCTTGGTCCTTTTCGGTTTTCTAAATGTAATGCAGATAAATAAAGTTGGAAGTTTACTACCGCAATGCGTTGGGTCCTATGATGATAACCACGAAACGAATGTCGTTAATTATGATCTAACGGTAATTGCCACAACGCGAAATTCATGATGCAATTCTTATGAAAACACCAGTTTCATAAAAGTCACGACCCGAATTTCACTGTATGAACATTTTACAATAACCACAATGCGTTCTGAGCTGTTATTTCGATTTATGAGTGTTTGCGGCATTTGAGCATGTACGGATAATGTCGAGAACTGCTGTATCTGAAATAGCATAAATAATGAAGAATAAAATGGAACACTCACGGACGATGTATTCGCGAATGACGGGTTGGTCGCTCTCAACGGAAACCCCCTCCGCATCCTCACTCACGGTGTCCAGTTCAATGATGTAGTACTCCCCGTGCGTCATATTTGTAATCTATAATTAAAAAACGCCACGGACGGCACAATTCATTTAAGCCCACGTTTGGCAACACCGTATAATTCATTAAAATTTTCGGAATAAGCGTTATTTACGCTGTTGGATGTGGCGTGTGTGTGTGTGTGACTGACCTCAGCGGTGGTTTGCGAGGGCGTGAGCAGGTCGAGCGTGATCCACTGCGGCTGGTCGCGCGTCCTGTAGCGCAGCGAGTAGCCGCCCAGCGCGCTGGTGCCGGCGGCCGGCCCGCTCCACGTCACGTTGACGCTGTTGGACGTGGCGTGCGACACCAGCATCTGCAGCGCCGGCAGCGGACCTGCGGCACAATTATACACTCTAGAACGACTCACTTGTCACAGTCAACCCCTTATTTTGAATAAAGGGAGTTTCTGCTGTAACCATAGAGAACAGTAAAGCCTTCGAGCAAATGAACTTTCGAAATATTATACGCTCGTATCGACACAATGTGCGGTGACACGTTAAGATCATTTACTTGTACATAACGTGTCACAGGCGATCTAATACCCGTTGGCATCGAAAAAAAATAGGTACATATTACAAGCCGAGTACCTCAGGGTACTTCGTTGGAGGCAATGCTATATACCGATTTCAGACATCCCATAAATAGTTTCAAACGTTGTATCAACAAATTTCTCAAAAAAGAATACTTCTGACAGTACTACTAACTTACATGTTAGTAGTTCTGGTGGACTACTCACGGACAGGCTTGAGCAGCACGTGCGGGTCGCTGCGCAGGTCGTAGTTGACGGCGTACAGCTCGATCTCGTAGACGGCGCCGGGGAACAGGTCGCGCAGCACGGCGCGGGTCTCGTTGGTCTCGAGCAGCAGGCGGTCGGGGGCGGGGGCGGGCGCGGCGGCGCGGCGGCGGTAGCGCAGCTCGTAGCGCTCCTGGCGCGAGTTGACGTCGGAGCGCCAGGCGAGGCGCAGCTCGCGCGCGCCCGCCGCCGCCTCCTGCAGCACGGGCGCCAGTGGCCGCGTGGGCACGCTGAACACGCTCTCGTTGGACTCCACGCCGCGCGACACCGCGCTCACCTGCACACGGGGGGACCACCCCACCCAGCTATATCACACTGCGTAGCTAAATCATTCTCGTACACTTACATTTCATAGGTTAAATTGCTGTAGTGTTTGGGGTGTACTGCAAGGGTCAATTTTCGGTCCTAAACTTTTACTTAATATTAATAATGACTATATGATACTTATTCTATATTTGAACGAACACATTCTAATACAAGAATTTCTAGTGCAATCGGATCACAGCTATATGGGCAAGTTAATTCGCTTATACGATAAAGACACCATTTGTATTGCATGCAACGATATTTGAAAGTATCAAGACTGAGTGCAAAAGTTGCAAAACTAGCTAGAGGCGTACACCACCGAACCAGTCGGCCAGTGTCCGCAGCCTGCGCTCTGTGCGCGAATCGTCACGCAGCTCAAGAGTATAAATTATACATATACATTATACCTACACCCAGATCTATTGTTTATATTTTATAATATTGTATTTAATACTTATTTCCTGTTCATAATATCGTGTTTATTTTAGAATAAACTTGTGACGTCACAGCTGACACATATTTTCAGTAGTCTAATATCGCCTTTTTAGGCAAGTTGTTGAATATGTTAAAACTGTTCTAGAGCTGGATGTGTAACGTCGATGTTGTACCGGCGAGGACCAAACACGCAAGCCGCTGGTTTTCTTAGCCATTATGCTAAAATTACTGTATAATTTTGTCCCTAGCATCTCTAAAATGATAAAGAACAAAGTGACACATATTATTTTATTATCAGTTATATCCTTGTTTCGCCGACGTTTCCACCCCATTGTACCGACTGTGGTCACAAGAAAAAGGGACCAGTACTTAGCAACATATACGCCACTAAAATCAGCCATTCAAGAACAATAGCAAGTCACGAAACAAAACAAATAAATTAAATCTGAACGACCCTTCCGAGCTCGTTTCTCTATTATATGTATGGTCACACTAAAATTAAAATTAAATGTCAACACTGAACGTTTCCGTTGATAAGAGAAGGCAGGCTGAAGATGTGAACTATCCACAAACACTCACATACATGTACACAAGGAACGGTAGGAACACATCGGCCTGGTACAGTCCCGCCCACTGCGCCCCCTGGGCCGAGCTGTTGGACGCCATGCGCGGCCGCGCGCGACTGTACCGCGGGCAGGCTCGCGCGCTACTGGCCGCACGAGGAAACTGCCCGACCGAGCTACCGCCAGTACTCCCTGTACCGTGCTCAAGCATTGACTAATCCTACTCTGAACATTACTTGTAAATACATTAAAAATAACTATGATGAGACACAATATACCTACACAACAAAGAAAAGACAGAAACAAAGCGATATAATATAATGCATGTTTTATTGGAACCAAGCTGATTCTAGGAATCAAGTATACTTGTACTCACTGGACTAGCTCCTGCAGTTAACTTGTTATTGTATAGCTTACCTAGACAAGAATAAGCCTAACGCATTTTAAAATGGTTTGATAATGAATTCTTGTTATTTTATCACTCCCACTTTTGGCAAGGTCGTACGAGAGGATTAACTTTTCTTTGAAAATCTGTACTTCTCTTGACTGTCGGTATGGTGCTGAGTGTGGTGGACTATCACCCGTACAACACAGGCATGCAGACCTTCGACAAGGGTACTGTAGGAATATGAGGCAGGTAGATTCGCCTTCTCGAAACTTAAGGATCTATAGATCTAGCCTGACACAGCTAAGGCTCTTCAGGGCTGCGAGGAAGGACCTTTCATAAATTACAGCTGACATCTGTATAGAAAACTAGCTACTAAATATAATTTCTGTTAATTTCTTATCGTACATGACATCATGGATTGCTCAATTGTTTTCATTTGAATTATGAATTATGTTGCTCAGTCAATAATATTTATTCCCTAAGACCAGTAATAAACAATAAACATTATTACCTTAAGTATAATAATAGGAAGTATATCATCATTCATACTCCTCGTCTAGCTGTGATACGGCTAAGCTGCGATATTTTCCGCATTACTGGTAGTTCCCCGCGAGGGAATAATATAAATTCAACTAAGAAATAGGCACGTCGAATATATAGTTATTGAAATGTAGACAGTAAGGGTTAAGACACATTTTATTGATGGCCTTTCGTAGTTAGCTGTTTCTATCGACGACCGCACTGCCGACCAGCACGACCGCACTGCAGGCCAGCACGACCGCACTGCCGACCAGTACGCCGGCAGCGTGCCGCACACTAGCCATACACTCACCGTGACGGTGTAGTTCCTGCCGGGCAGCAGGCTCCGCAGCGGCACGCGCGTGTCACTGACGCTCAGCGTGCTGCTGTCATCGCGCGACGGGCCCGCCTCGTGGTACGACACCTGCACTCACACACACTCACACACACACTCACCGTGACGGTGTAGTTCCTGCCGGGCAGCAGGCTCCGCAGCGGCACGCGCGTGTCACTGACGCTCAGCGTGCTGCTGTCATCGCGCGACGGGCCCGCCTCGTGGTACGACACCTGCACTCACACACACTCACACACACACTCACCGTGACGGTGTAGTTCCTGCCGGGCAGCAGGCTCCGCAGCGGCACGCGCGTGTCACTGACGCTCAGCGTGCTGCTGTCATCGCGCGACGGGCCCGCCTCGTGGTACGACACCTGCACTCACACACACTCACACACACACTCACCGTGACGGTGTAGTTCCTGCCGGGCAGCAGGCTCCGCAGCGGCACGCGCGTGTCACTGACGCTCAGCGTGCTGCTGTCATCGCGCGACGGGCCCGCCTCGTGGTACGACACCTGCACTCACACACACTCACACACACACTCACCGTGACGGTGTAGTTCCTGCCGGGCAGCAGGCTCCGCAGCGGCACGCGCGTGTCACTGACGCTCAGCGTGCTGCTGTCATCGCGCGACGGGCCCGCCTCGTGGTACGACACCTGCACTCACACACACTCACACACACACTCACCGTGACGGTGTAGTTCCTGCCGGGCAGCAGGCTCCGCAGCGGCACGCGCGTGTCACTGACGCTCAGCGTGCTGCTGTCATCGCGCGACGGGCCCGCCTCGTGGTACGACACCTGCACTCACACACACTCACACACACACTCACCGTGACGGTGTAGTTCCTGCCGGGCAGCAGGCTCCGCAGCGGCACGCGCGTGTCACTGACGCTCAGCGTGCTGCTGTCATCGCGCGACGGGCCCGCCTCGTGGTACGACACCTGCACTCACACACACTCACACACACACTCACCGTGACGGTGTAGTTCCTGCCGGGCAGCAGGCTCCGCAGCGGCACGCGCGTGTCACTGACGCTCAGCGTGCTGCTGTCATCGCGCGACGGGCCCGCCTCGTGGTACGACACCTGCACTCACACACACTCACACACACACTCACCGTGACGGTGTAGTTCCTGCCGGGCAGCAGGCTCCGCAGCGGCACGCGCGTGTCACTGACGCTCAGCGTGCTGCTGTCATCGCGCGACGGGCCCGCCTCGTGGTACGACACCTGCACTCACACACACTCACACACACACTCACCGTGACGGTGTAGTTCCTGCCGGGCAGCAGGCTCCGCAGCGGCACGCGCGTGTCACTGACGCTCAGCGTGCTGCTGTCATCGCGCGACGGGCCCGCCTCGTGGTACGACACCTGCACTCACACACACTCACACACACACTCACCGTGACGGTGTAGTTCCTGCCGGGCAGCAGGCTCCGCAGCGGCACGCGCGTGTCACTGACGCTCAGCGTGCTGCTGTCATCGCGCGACGGGCCCGCCTCGTGGTACGACACCTGCACTCACACACACTCACACACACACTCACCGTGACGGTGTAGTTCCTGCCGGGCAGCAGGCTCCGCAGCGGCACGCGCGTGTCACTGACGCTCAGCGTGCTGCTGTCATCGCGCGACGGGCCCGCCTCGTGGTACGACACCTGCACTCACACACACTCACACACACACTCACCGTGACGGTGTAGTTCCTGCCGGGCAGCAGGCTCCGCAGCGGCACGCGCGTGTCACTGACGCTCAGCGTGCTGCTGTCATCGCGCGACGGGCCCGCCTCGTGGTACGACACCTGCACTCACACACACTCACACACACACTCACCGTGACGGTGTAGTTCCTGCCGGGCAGCAGGCTCCGCAGCGGCACGCGCGTGTCACTGACGCTCAGCGTGCTGCTGTCATCGCGCGACGGGCCCGCCTCGTGGTACGACACCTGCACTCACACACACTCACACACACACTCACCGTGACGGTGTAGTTCCTGCCGGGCAGCAGGCTCCGCAGCGGCACGCGCGTGTCACTGACGCTCAGCGTGCTGCTGTCATCGCGCGACGGGCCCGCCTCGTGGTACGACACCTGCACTCACACACACTCACACACACACTCACCGTGACGGTGTAGTTCCTGCCGGGCAGCAGGCTCCGCAGCGGCACGCGCGTGTCACTGACGCTCAGCGTGCTGCTGTCATCGCGCGACGGGCCCGCCTCGTGGTACGACACCTGCACTCACACACACTCACACACACACTCACCGTGACGGTGTAGTTCCTGCCGGGCAGCAGGCTCCGCAGCGGCACGCGCGTGTCACTGACGCTCAGCGTGCTGCTGTCATCGCGCGACGGGCCCGCCTCGTGGTACGACACCTGCACTCACACACACTCACACACACACTCACCGTGACGGTGTAGTTCCTGCCGGGCAGCAGGCTCCGCAGCGGCACGCGCGTGTCACTGACGCTCAGCGTGCTGCTGTCATCGCGCGACGGGCCCGCCTCGTGGTACGACACCTGCACTCACACACACTCACACACACACTCACCGTGACGGTGTAGTTCCTGCCGGGCAGCAGGCTCCGCAGCGGCACGCGCGTGTCACTGACGCTCAGCGTGCTGCTGTCATCGCGCGACGGGCCCGCCTCGTGGTACGACACCTGCAAACAAACACACACACATACATAATATTTAATTGTTAGTTCAGGATCCAAAATTCGCTTCTAAATATGATTACCATCAGGGAGAATCGTTGCGATAGCTGATAAGTGAGTTTTTGGACGACACGCTCAACTTTCTATGTACGCAATTCTAATAAGTTGTGTAAAATATATCGAAATGGTAATGGCCCAAAGTGCCCAATCTTACAAAATGGCCCAATTTTATAGAAAAAAAAACAGATATCTCACAAAAAGAATTGCTTGGATGATAAAAAGATATAAACATCTAGTAGCTACATTTACATCTTTTTCTTCTGTCTAGTCGACGAAATGTCATGGCAAATCTTGTTTGTCCAGTGTACAGCCACTCTGAGAGCGTTCTCAGAGGCACCCGTGAGTTCCTCCCGTGTACACGCGTGTGGACTTGTAGTACACGTTAGCAGGAGGAATTTACATAGCGGACAGTGAATTTGAGAGTAAAAGTGCCGTCGTCTCCAGAGAAGAAGAAGATAACGTTTGCGCACACATTGTAGCCACACATTGATGCTAATTCTGTTTCTGTTTAGTTAGTTTTAACTAAAATACACTTAAAATCTCTAAAATGTATTATACACCCAGATTGTATAGTCATTTCGTAGAAAAAGATTATTATAGTGTATAGTACAGATTTTGGCCGGACAGTCTATGGCTGTGAGGCAAATGAACACACAATTAGCAGGCAGCCAGCCGGCCGATTAGTGCAAGCAATTTTCGACCTTATTTCCATCCAAAAGAACATAGTTTTTTCGTATATTCGTGATCAGTGGCATCTATGCGTATTTATGCGAAATGACATGTAATTAAGAAATTGTTATTAAGGTCGAAAATCGTTTTTCTGTCCTTAGTAGTTGTAGTCGGTTCGAGTCCCACATAGCATGCCAATTAACGATTTTGGTATCGAAAGTGTATCCAAAATCTTTTTTACGAAACGATGACACAATTTCGGTGTATAATACCATTTTAGAGATCTTAGCGTGTTTTAGTTAGTGTTAGTACAACACAGAATTAGCATCATTGAATAGCATGAGTGGCCGGTCCTAGCGTCTTCCACCAGGTGCGTTATACTTGAATAAGTTTCAAACGCACTCACATAACGTACATCTGCCAGGCGAGCGGTATTCGCCCCAAAACTGCTCCATCCCCCTAAAACTAGACAATAACCGGGTGGGAACGGCGCCGGCCTGCCGAGTTCAAAACCGTCCGGTATCTACTGTTTCTGCCGGGCTGCGAGAGATATGCTTTCGGCAATCTCACCTCCGGCAACCAAGGAATCAAGACGGCGTGCGTTTTAGTCGGTTCGAGTCCGACATAACCGCCTCCGTGGGGATTTTGCGCACGATAAAAAAACCCCTAAAACTTAAACATTTCAAAATTTCTAAACTCATATCAAACTTTATTCTGCATTAATTTACTTTCTATTCTTAACTTACCATTTTATTTAGTCGACTATTCTTAATTTTTCCAACTTGTTTTATAAAACACGTTTTTTTACGTAATGTAAAATATAATTTGTTTGAGTAGCATAGTGAGTTGAGTTCATTCCCAAGCTTGTTTATCATCGAAATATTCAAAAATTTTATAATAACCTTTTTGGTAGGTACATGACCTTATTTTGCAAAAAATCTAATCAGTATTACCACAAAACAATAGGTGCTTTTGAGAATGGTGAGATAACAAACATTATGGAATGTGAAAAAAAAACTCTACTTATAATTATTGCGGTATGTGTTGTTTAATTTTACTATTAATAAAATTCAATATCAACACAAAGCAATATTAGAACCGCATTTATAAAATATTGTTTTCTGGAAAACAACCATCTTTGTGTATGACACAGATCTATATGAGCAAAGAATGCGCTGATCTAAAGTAAAGCCAACGAGACTACAGAATAAAGGTAAACAAAGCGACCATTACTGAGTTATGTTGCGATAACTAGCGATTATTGTCTCTGTCCTTGTCGCACATATCACACGTACGCGACAATGGCCGAGCGACAGCTGTCGTTGCGTGTTTCATAGTACAGGAAAGCTGTCAGCACAGCGGTTCTAAACTGTCGGATCCGCCATCTTATGAGCAATTTCATTCCTGCCTGGAATGCATTTGAAGTGATAAATGTTTGGAACCACTGAAACTTTGTTTACCTTTTTTCTCTCGTTTCGTTGGCTTTACTTTAGTATGTTCAAATTTTTTGCACCGAGCGAAAAATCTGATATATCGGAACTGCCAATTATACCGAGCGTAGCACCGGAAAGACATACCATTCAATAAGTAACATTGACTATAGAATATTATAAAGTCAGCCGGTCACTGAATGTTTCTGCGGCCTTGCTTTTTGTGAACACAATAAACCATTCATATCGCGTCCTACGACAGTTTTTCGCGTAGGTACTATATAACATTATCAATGTCTCGGAACATAAATCTGTTCAAAATTCAGTCTCGATTTAATGTCAGTATAGTATTCTTGTAACATAACAGATTTTTAGTTGTCCTTGTGTCTTGTGATGTCGATCTGTGGATTGTGAAGTCGTAACTAAAGCTTAGACTTTAGTGTCAGGCGGATCGTCAGCACGGACACGTCCGCTTTACTCTAAAACGCTCTCTTAGCTTAATACATCATCACATCAATGGTAAAGTTGCAAGTCTGTGTTTCTTCAATTATACAGAAGAGCAGAAGCACTCTTTTTTCTTATTTTTTAAATGGCATGTTTTATTGATTCGGTATTTGTAGAAACAAGAAATAGAAAAAAAATCGTATTAATAAAGAGCACCATTTTACAAATAAGAAAAAAGAGTTCTTTTGCTGTCCTGTAAAATTGTAAAACACAGATTCGCAACTTTACTGTTGAGGTGACGAGATATGGGTCTGTTTGAGGCGATCCGTCCCGACGGTCTGCCTGACACTAAAGCCTTCACAATCTACAGACTGATGGCACAAGACAGTAGGGCCGGGGTCGGCCAGGTGATCTGCCCATCTCCCCTATCGTCACCAACCGTAGCGGTAATGCCGTACCTTGTACTCGTCCTGCACGCTGCCCTCGGCGGGCGCCCACCACACGATGACGCCGCCCTCCGGGCCCTCGGCGTAGCGCCAGTCCAGCGAGCGCACCGGCAGCGGCTCTGCAACGCACGGTCAGTACACACCACACCACCCAATCCTGCACTTGCCACCCCGGTGCTGTTGCCACTAACTAGGTGTCGTTTACCACCCCGGTGGTCAATGGCAGATAATTAGTTTTATTCACCCCCTTCATTGTTAATAAATAATAAATAAATAAATATTCCACAACATTCTACACAACACTATCTAGACCCATGGTAAGCATAGCTTAACTAGCTTGTGTCATGGAATCTAGAATGCGGATAAACATACATAGATATTTTTTTTTGTAAATACATACAAATTATACATAGAAACACCGAGACCAACGCAAATAGCCATATTCATGCGTACAAATATTTGCACTGAGCGGGAATCGAGCCCGCGCCTCCTGCGTAGCAGTCGCGTTCATCACTATCATGCCATGGAGGCTGTCAATTTGTTTAAAATCTATTATTATAAGCTGTATAGAGTCTATTCTCATATTCTATAGGACGTAAAATGCTTGTATGTGTGGTTATAAAAAAATAACCACGAACGCTAATGCGGGAGCTGCCTTAGCCTTCTAACCTAATCTATCCGAGTCGGGGTGAGCAGTGTCTTTTTTTTTTATAACCCATACCACATATATTTCTTAAATTGTAGGTAAATAAACTGAAGGGGGTGGATGAAACTAATTATGTGTCAACCACCACCCCGGTGGCAAGCCTGCGGGTGGCAGATGGGAATGAACCCGGGGTGTAGGGGGCACTTACTGAGCGTGAGGTCGGTGGTGGCGGGCCACGACGTGACCTTGCCCGACATGGTCTTGACGGTGACGGTGTAGGGCGCGCCCGGCTCCAGCCCCTCGAACGACGTGGACGGCGCCTCGTCCCGCGCTCGTACCACGGGAGTGCGCCGCCCGCCGCCCGCGCCACCTGCTCCTCCCGCTCCCGACACCGACACCTGGTACTTCTCGAACTCGCTGCGAAATCGAGCATGCAACCGTACAACACATGATAGAACAATCAATGCAAGTGGAATTGAAATCAGTGAAACAGATGCAATAGTAGTTACAGAACAGATACATTACTTAATTGATTTTTTATAGCATTTATTATGCTAATCGAATACATAGGGAAAACGTGATTCAAATTTCCCATGAATCACATCGGGCGTGTCTCGGTAGCCGAATTGGTCTAGGCATTCTCCCTGTAAGGGAAAGACTGCAGGTTCGAGTCCCGCCCGAGAAGATTATTTTTCCCTATGTATACGATTTGTATAGTTAGCATACTTAATGCTGTAAAAATTCATTCAATTTATTATGCTAACTTTAAAGTTCGAAAAACATCGGAAAAAATGTAATCCCCAAGTGAGACTTGAACTTACAACCTTTCTTTACTCCCATATAAAAGCGACAATAACAGTAACTACAAATAGAAATAAGCCTTTCGACCACGATGCGAAAATTACGCAACTGCGTCACCGAACCAACGCATCGGTAGGATTGATGCTAATGCTCAACTATAAAAATATTTTGACATATTTATCAATCGTGTCATGCGAGTTGCAAGCCACGTCCCGAATCCCTGTAGCCGGAAACTTGGTTTAACAGTGACGTATTTGTCACGCCTTTTGAGCGCAGACGACACCCTGTTACACGTACTTCTTTAAATGTTCTGTTCTCGTGCGTACCTTTCGTCGAGCGGCGGCAGCCACGTGACGCGGAAGGAGGTCTCCCGCAGGTCGTTGCGCGGCACGGACACGTTGCGCGGGCGCAGCGGCACGGTGCGGTACTGCGCCGTGGTGGGCGCGGAGATCTCGGGCTCGGACACGGTCTGCACGCTGATGTTGTACGCTCGCCCCGGCACCAGCCCCTTGAAGGCGGCCTGCGCCGGGCCGGGCGGCTCGCCCTCCTTCTCCACGTACAGCTCCGACTCGCGCGCGTCGGGCGGCACGATGGACACCTTGTAGTGCGTGTAGGCGCCGGGCGGGTAGGGCGGCTGCCACAGCACCAGCAGCGTGGTCTCGTTGCGGAACCACACGATGAACTTGCCCGGCGTGTTGGGCTCTGCGGCAAGGACGCCACGTCACGACACAACACGACACATACACATACACATACATCTACACATCCACGTGAGCGCCCCGGACCATGAGCTAATGAGCTGAGAAGCTACCGCGAACAGCTAAACCATGGAGAACATGTAGATCAACAAAATGGGTTGAATACATAGGGAAAAATAAATCTTCTCGAGCGGGACTCGAACTCGCAGTCTTTCCCTTACAGGGGGAATGCCTTACCCAACTCCACTACCCAGACACGCCCGATGTGATTCAAAGTTCCCTTCTATTTCGAGTCCCACCCGAGAACATGTATTATTCCCTATGTATTCGATTTGTATAGTTAGCATACTTAATACTGTAAAATTCATTCAAACAAAATGGTTTTTTTAATATACGATTTGGACCTTAAGGTTTTCTATAGTTCAGCTGTTCTTAGCAATAGTCGTAAGAGTGTACTTGTGTTAAAACATTGTGCTAACAAATACAGATCCTTGTTTCCGAACTTGAGGTGTGTGTTCATTAGCAGATTATAAAAGTAAATGAAAGCAGCTGTTATCTCTGCCTACCACGAAGGAAAATGGGCCTGAGAGTATAAAAGCAAAAATACTTTTTGAGTATATTTATAATGAAATGACTATTTAATATAGAATAAGCTCAATAACTATTGAAAGTCTATATACCTATTCGAAATAGCAACTGTAGTAGGCTTATGAGATAGCGCTCTGTGAAAACCCAGCTGTATTCATTTATAAATGTATGATACATTCAGTACTATACACCTACACATTCAGATTATAACAACACAAACACCACAGCGACTGCTCCACGCGGCGCGGCGATGGCGCTGCGGGTAAGGCCGGCAACATTTACACGATCTATTTAAATTCATGACAAGTCGTGTGTGAAAATAATTAGTATTTTCATTGACATGTTTACAGTACGAGAGTAGTGAGTAAGAACAAGATAGCGCCCTCTATAAATAGAAAAAAATAGATTGGCGCCGATGACGTCACGGTATGTGTACAAAATAATAACATTGATTTCTCTCGAATGAATTTTCCTCATTAAACTAGGTAAATGACTGCAAAGTCGTACTGATTTAGAATTTTATAACTTTGTTTGGTCATGTGAGACGAATTCCAATTTCAATACCATGATGATGGATTAAACTCAACCAAGTATGGTTCAAGAGTCAAGAGTCGAGTCTTCAATATGTGTATCTATTCGATATCTACAAGGCTTCCTAACTAACCAGCTTATAACTAGGGCCCCGATTCTGCTAAAGTCAAACCACAGTGGTGCCATCGCCATTGCAAAAAACGGCCTTAAATAATAAGCCTTAAACCAATGTTGCTAAAGTCCCAAATTAAATGGTTTTGTTGCAGTGTAATTGAAAAAGTGTAATGAAACTGTTTTCATTTTATTTTGAACTTTACGTGTATAAAAACAAAGTCTAAAATCTAATGTCATCTCTTACAGAGACCACGGCACCATAGTGGTTAGCTTTATATGAATATGAATATGAATGAATATGAATATTTTGCATCCCGAGCTAAAGGTTAAACATGACCGGGTAAATCCCCAGTAAGTGAAAGTAAACTCGCGCAAACAGAGCTACCGTATGTAAAAAACATAAACATATTGAACACAAAGTATTCTCCCCACAACAGATGTGTCGGCGGTATGACAAATATGTGTAATGTACACCAATCCATGCGTAAACACAAGTAAAGCATGCGACGTACAGCAGCTCTCACCACACCACAACATGCGCATGGGGTACCGGACTTAGATTTGTGAGCCGTTACAAATATTTAGTTGTACAAACTTATTTCCATACATCTTTCATTCAACGCTTTTTTATTCAACCTTATACAGACGCATTCATGAGCTCTCAAATTGTTCTAATATTTAGTAAAATGTATCACTGATTACACAATTTTTACTCAATTACATTCACAGTCAACAGTCTTGATGCCGAAGGTTGAGGACTCCATCCGAATCCTCGACCCTCTGGTATCTCAGCTTGGGAGAAACCCAAAAAGTGAAGGCTATCAAATGTCAAACATGAAATGGAATTTTATAGTCTGATAAACTTAATGAATGAGTTTTTCCCACCCCAGTTAAAAAAATACGGGATTATAGGAAGGAAGTATTGCGTAAGTTAGATCAGCTGCGCGTGCATCTGTTTACCATGGAGGGCGTGGAAGCGTCATCTGATTAGCTCTGACGTCACTAGCGCAGATGATACTTCTTGTCATGTTTATTTACTTTTTTATTTGCACCGTGTGAATGGTGCACTCCATGTGCCAGCCGCCGCTGATAGACACGTTCTTGAGAGTTTATTTTTTCTGTCCACCACCAATTTACACAGAGTAGTAATTATAAGCGTAGCAAATATTCTCAATTTTATCAAAATTACTATTTGTGTAGCAATTTACACATCGAAATAATTAAAAGTTAACGTCTATTTAATGTGCTATGAGCAATTAAGTGTTATGAATGAGTTATTATTGCTATTAATGTAACAGTGCAACAATAAAAACAGCTTATCGTGTAAACTATGTCATAATTTTTCCTGCCGTGCCACAAACAAGGGTATGGTGGAGGTCTCTACGTGGTCTATAACAGTTTGCTGGCTGTGTGGCGACAACTTACTGACCGACGACAAAAGATAGCCGTAGGCATAATAATATAAATAAATTGCTCGAAAGACCATTACACAAACAGTTACACAACGCTAATTGTGAATTCACCGAACTGCTTCATATATATATTTTTTTTCTATTCTACAGTTCCAACGGTTAGTAACTATTTAGTTACGGTAAAGCCGAGTTGATACGATCCAACTCAGTGACAAAGTATATAGACAAGTTTGATCATGGCAACACTCTCATTAAATAGCACCTGGAGAGCCGGGGTTGCCACTAATCAGGAAATGTATGTACTAAGGTCTTAAAGTTATTTTTAGGACCCACATTTTACATCAGTAGTCCCACTAATAGGAGAGAGATACTCGAGATGCTCTTTAAAATGCCACTGAAGATTTCCTATTGGAAGAACACACATATCCATTTCCCAGAAATGGATATTTTCCTCTTGATGCTTGACTGCATTTTGGGAAATATTTTAGAATATTTTATACTTTAAATAGCCCACGAAATGATTTCCTCAATTTTTACGCTATATAAATTGCGTTAAATTTATCAAATAAATTCATTATGTAAATTAGCAATCACCGCACAGTTGGGTAAACATATTACTGTCAGTGTGACGTCATTATACATTAATTTATACCAAACATTCGCTCCAACACATTCCACTCTTCACCGCAGCTGATCATTGCAGTCTTTGTACCCACCGTGCAGTTCCTTCCTTCCTAGTACACTGACGCAATGATTGGGTATCAGTCTGTCAGTTGTATAATCAATCACACCACACTTTCATATGAGTAAGCTATAATTAAATATTTTTAACGGTCTCCTCGCGATACGAAAGTGATAATGTGCGTATGAGGTGTGAAGAGAGCGCACATTCACGGTTATCAACAACATGCCGTCTGCTCACCAGAGTCCTGTGTGTCCTGCAGTGTGCGACAAAAGAAAAGCATATTATATCATGTTGTCTCGCTCCAACCACTCGCTACAAGTACATGTTAGTTCAGAATAGGTATTATTCAAATGATAGATGACTTCATCTGATCTGCACTCAACAGAATTTATGGTCGTTAGGGAATATTAACTTTTATTGAGATATTTACAAACTTGATCTGAGTAATAATGTTACATATTTACTCTGCTTTTAGCAGTCAATTCTTTACTTTAGTACAAAACCTGGAACTTTCCTGTTTGCTTGGACAGATGGAGTCTCCTATCTTCGACGACACATAAAACGCACACAGTTTCTCATTATACCACTCATCTATGGCCTTTGGACACAGTGGGTAACATAATTATTACGGAAAAGGATAATAATATGAAAATATAAGTACATACGTTATAAGAATCTGGTTCTATAGAGATTCGTCTTTTTTGAATAGGTATTTGTTACTGTGGGGATACCACAGTAGCGGCAGATTTAACTACTGTGTCCTTCACTTGCCAATTTTTTTTTAAATATCCCCAAGAAATAAAGTTTCCATGAATAGATCCTCATTTAAATTAATTTCAAATATTTTACGTACATTCCCATATATTTTTGGGCGGCTACTCATAGTGAAAGGCATTTTATAGACACGTTTGTTCGCATAAGGATATAACAAAAGATGTTCGCTTAGTCTGGTTTAAACTAGTGCCTACCAAACATGAGGAAAAGAATCGTCGTATTTAAATATATTCCGAGAAGTAGAAATGTATAATATTAATACTAAGATCTAAGGACGTTCTGCAGTCAAACGCGTTTGGCTCGCAGACTCACAGAACTAGATGTTAGACAAGTAACTCTGATAGCAAAAACGCGTTAAACTAGACAAACTACAAACTTACAAACTGTTGGATAAATAAAGGATTTAATAAATCCTTTAGAAATTATAATATTAAATCTTCAACAAGAATAATGCAAAATTATCCTTCAGTATTTAGTTACGCTCTCATCGATATATAAAAGAAACTTGTAATGTAAGTAAACGCATGCCTTTGCGTTCTTCCGTTGTTCCGCCGCCACCCGCCACCCAGCGTATTTGCATAAAGTTTTTGTTACGTCTACCATTAACTGTTTATAAAACAAATAATCATATGCAGTAGAATGTATTATCTAACTAGATAAATTAAATATTGCATAAAAACCAAACCGTACGAAATCGCCGCGATATTGTATCCTTGAGGATAAGCAATTGAACAATCGGTATATTATACTAGGTAAATATGCAATATTGTTCGCCATACGCTTCAGTACGTTACACTGTATGTGTATCCTTATTTAGGCTTCGGCGCAGCTGAACAGCGACCGCAACAAACAATGGAAGAGCCGCGATTGTGACCTTCAGGGGAATGATGCCTAATATTTAATGCAAATTTCATTACTACATAATAATACTTATTATATTGTTGTGTAGCAATAACAGTGGAAATGGTGAACTTATAATATATTAAAAAGTATTTATTTTTATAATAACACCAAGATACAGCGCAGCCTCTCAGGTAGCTGGTTTCCCGCGCAGTTTACCTTTGCCTCAATTTGAATACACGTCATATCAGTCAGAACTTATTTTTTTGTAACCGATATTAGTCACCGGGTATCGTAGCGTATCCTTATTTATGATTCTGAGAATTATTTTAAATGTCGCCATGAAATTATTTATATATTATAGCGAAATCCGCTTGGAACAGTTTAACCGTATCAAGGCGATGTTACTCAATTGGTAAGTGAAGTAAGTTATGGCTGTATTACGATATGACAGTCAGGTTTGACTTGAGACCTCTGACTGGTCTGAGCTGCAGAAGGCTGCAGAAGAATACAGCATAAGTGTCTGTACCACATTAGGTGCCACTCTTGGTGAGTGTAATGCTAGCTACTAATTGTATTTCCGGTGATTATGTCAGCTTGCGCATATACTTATTTAATAAGCCTGTTATGAATATGAATTTACGTTAAATTTCGTCTATAGGTACTCTCTAACTGCGTTCTTTGCCTGTATCAGACAGAAACAACAAATGCCAAATTGATGCGTAACAATTTCTTGAACACTTTCGCCCCGCATTTTGTTTTTAATTTCGGAGTCATATTTTAAGGACTATTACTAAAATTTGTTACAAAATATGATGCAAGTATCTACGTCCGTCTACAATTGTCATTTAACATAATATGCGTATGTTTGCTAACAAAATATTCTATAACGAATTTAGCATAAGACCAGACTTCAGTATCTTGGATATTGAGTAAACTGAGTGATAAGTGAATGATCTGGATACGCCTGGACGGCAATAGCCGGCTGCCGCCAGCGAGTGACACATCAATGAAACGGAAAATTTTACAGGTGCCAGCTTTCAATGTAGCCATCATACATGTTGACAAAGAAACAGCCAAATAACGTCAAAACTGAACAATAGCTAACCGTGAACAATACGCGGCTGTCTGTCACACACATATTGTGAGGAGACAGCGTCACTCCCCTCCCCCCTCGCCCCGCATCCACCGCGGGCAGCCTCTCGCGACCTTCAGCCACAATCACGTGCAATTCGACAACTTAGTACATTCGAGTGAACTTGGAGCGAACCTACTCTGCCTACATCGCGTTTCAGTGAAAGCAGTGGCACCTCGCCCACACCCTGCTGCCCTCAATCGTTGAGCATGGCTGAGCAGTGAGCAGCTAAGGCTACTTGCACTCGCGCATGAGACAGAACAGAACCTCCACACACGGTACATAGTGAAACTTACGATACCATGCGGACTGAACACAATGACATTATGCCGCAATTATTCACAAGAACATAAAAAATTGGGGCAGCGACTCCGTTCGCTCATATTTTGAGAACGAGTAATTAATTACGTAAATAGTTGTAGCATTTAACACTCTGACAATGTACTATGTAATCGCCCCAGAATAATCTCAAAGGGTATCATAGCACGAGAACTTGATGATGCATTTCGATGGGTCCTACGTATTGGGGCGTAAGTGAAAAAGCAAATTTTACAGGAGAACCATTCAAAGTTTTCGAGAATCTCTCAATAAATTTTCAACAGATTTTGATGAAATTTTGTATGAAGTATAATTGATTTTTGGCTTCTTTAAGAGGGCTTCTAGTATGATATATTTTAAGCAAATTTGGAAAACACACTTTCGCCCTTATATTTCTAAGGATTCAAGCGAAACTAGAAAAAAAAACCTACTAGAAAGGTGAAGTAAAAGTAAAAATAAATATATTTAAATATGCAATTTGAAACAGATATTTTATTTATGAATAACATTAAGAATGATTGGAACTATTAATAGGAACTAACAAAGCATTTGGAACTCAAAACAACTATTTTCAAATAGACGTAACTGTATCCTTTAAATATTGTTGTAATATTCCATTTACTGCATACGCATAGATAGTTCCTACCCAAGCAGCACACGAGGCTGCTTAATAGCCAAATAACGGATTTCCAAAACGCTTAAAGCCAAATAAGGAATCTGCATTAAGTCTGTATACGACCTTATTCAGCTCTTATAACTCTTAAATGGGCACAAATTTATTCAGCCTTGGGTTCACATAGCTGCTTAAGAGCTGTGTAGCAGCAACTTAACAGTGTTATCAAGGGTAACAGCACAAATTATTTAGCCTCAAGTTCACATAGCTGCTTATGAGCTGTGTAGCAGAAATGTAACAGTGTTATAAAGGGTATCGACAGTACTTTGCGCTGAAATCCGACTGACTAAGAGATCACAAGTTACTCTTTATTCAGAAAATATGTCTGTAATGCGCGCTCTATACATATTGTAAACCGCGAAACGCTACTTAATTGCGACCTGTGTAAAATTAATGAACATGCAATACTGGGTTTAAGCAATTTACCGGTGCTTCTAGCTGCCTTGATGGACATTGCACTTTGTTACGTGAAGTGAATATTGGAAACGAAATTAATGGTGGATAATATATTCATATCCCTGATAAGTACATTGTTTTACATAGTAATAAAGGAAAAATGATTGGGAATTTAATTTTACTGACATTATACATATATATTATCTAAGAAAATTTTAATGCGCCATGAAAATATTTTGTTTTTAATTAGTTTAGTGATATAAATAAGCTGTGATGTAAACAATGACAAAAAAAATTGTAGTGCTTTGAAAAGAATTATAAGATAAAAAGTTATTATTATGATATTAGGAAGTAAAAACTAGTGCAATACATTTTATTTCTTGCACAAAACATCGGAAAGGTTGAAAAATCAATCAGAATATGTTTAGGTTATAAAATAAAATAGTGGATTTATGTTAAACAGTAACGTGAATAGTTAAAACTCTTATATTCTACAACAGGCTGTCTAATAGTTCACTAGTGCGTTGTTATTCTACAAAAAAACTGAATAATATTACACATGTGAACTGTATACAGCTATAAGCTGTTTTCTTTACTTTTAATTGTTCACAAGCTCTACCTTTAGCCATGATGTGAATAATTAAACAGTTATTATACCGACTCTTTAGGGATCACTAGTATTAAATCTAAAACCACCGCATGGACTTCCATTACAAAATTGTCAAAGCAGTATTATTTAGAACACTATTTTATGCGTGTGCGAACCTTTCAAGTTGGGTAGTAAGATATAGTAATATATAATTAATATATTTATTGTAAAATTAAATTGTACAACAACATAAACGCAATATTTCACCCTAAACATCATCTTCGGAGTTATTCATATTTTGTACGGAACCATCCTGTTTCAAACTATTTGTCAAGCTTTGCGTTACGTCCCGACTTGAAGGTTTTATTTCTTCTACCTTTATAATTATTTGATACTCTTTCGATAATTTTCTTCTAATGCCTCCTGTTCTTGCTTTCAATTTCCACGAATTACGCGAATTCATTTTAATATATAGCAAATAAAAATACGTTGGATATGGTCTCAACTTAGTTCCACTGACTGATTACAGTACCACATATGTTACTTTTATTCAGATAACGTCGGATTTAAGGTACTTATGTGAACCATTATAAAGTAGAAGCCGTTAATTATATACACTAGTGAGTCTCTAAGCAGCTGCGAGGCATCTAGTGAATGTTTAAATAGCCGCTATGCAGATACTATCAATTGCAGTATAAAGGCTGATTAGCGGTAGACATATTCAGGTATAAGCTGTAATATGGGCCACATATCGTCCATTATACAGCTATTCACTTCAAAATAGTTCACACATGCCCCTTTAATAAGTCAGTGTAATAGGAGTTCACAAATATCTTCTTAAACAGCATTTGGCGTAATTTTATGCACTAAACAGGCCTTACTACGGTTTAGGCAATAGAAAAGGTTAGAAGCTGAATAGAGTAATTAAAACATACCTTTATAGCACTCTTAGCGTATTAATGGTGGTTTTGTCGGTCTTAATCAGCCTTAATACAGCTTTTAATTAGCTAAAGCTGTTTAAATATCACTGACCGCTATTATACAACTGTAGCATCACCAGTGTACACTTAGAAGCGTCTTAATACGCACAGAGTTTCAAATAAGTCTTAAAGTGGGTAGTTATACAGCTATCTGTGCTACTTGGGTATATATCGTACAATGTAAAACGACGAAAGGAACCGTTCACCAGTTTACGTGGGGGTAGTCAGTTCCGCCTATTTGTTCACTTTCTAAAATTGGATTGAAAAGTCTGAATGTTTTTTTTTTGCCATAAAAGTGGCACTTCCGCCCCTATACGTAGGAGCCATCGATTTGAACGTAGGAGCCTACTTAAATAACATTAGTGCATCCAGATCCCGAATGTGGATGTCGCGAAGTAGCCGCCCGCCGCGCGCCGTCCAGCTGCCACACTAACACACTAACAACGTAAACACAACATGATACAATGTCGTTACGTCACGCGGGTCGCGCTGTGCGGCACCTACCTACCAGCTCGCCGCGTACTTTACGTACGAATCTAAATGCCAAGGCGAACGATTTTAAATGCGTTATCATAAATCTCGGAAAAAAACTATGACTTGAATGGAGACCGCCAATTGAATATTCATGAATAATTTTGTATAATAACTAAATTGCCAATGCGTAACATGTATCCAAAATGGAATTTGTGACATACATTCAATTTTTGTAGTTAATTTCCTACACTTGGGACATTTATCAACTACATATGCAAGTTTCCGTATAACATCACAATAAGGTACTCATTTTTCGCGCCATATATAGATTGTAACTAATCTCAGGCATGCTACGCTGCTGGCTACTGCTGCTCACAATAGTTAATAAAACCTACCCACTCCTAAAAAGGGATCATTTATCACCTTTTCAATGCAAACAACTGACAGTTACTAGAAGGAAGTAGGAGTGCGGACGTCTATTATGTACTTAAAGACTATTGTTTTCCTATAAAAACGCCATTGATGTATCTCACATCGTGCGCCGTAATCATCTATAAATGCGCTTGCATGCATCGTTTTTTTGAAGGCGATGTAGATAATAGCTTTATGTCAAGCATTCTATAAAGAGACCAGCGAACATCTTTTGTTACAAGCAGAAGAAAACAGAGTTAAGTTTACCCTCTGGCGTGAAGGCAAGCCTATACGTACATAGTTCCACTGGCCAGGCCTACTGAAAACGATCATAGAACAAAACACATTAGACAGGTGAGTAAAGGTTTGCCAGACTCGCGATATTCGTCGGCGGAAGTGTGGTGGTGCTGGTGACTCACTGGTGGTGAAGTTCCTGGAGGCGTAGGCCGCGGACTCCTTGTCGTGCAGCAGCGTGAAGGCGTGGAGCTGGTAGGTGGCGCCCGGGGACAGCTCGCGCAGCTGGTACGTCCAGTTGCCGGCGCCCTCCACCGTGATGTTCCGCGCGCCGCCCTCCGCGCGTTCCGTCAGCGGAATCACCTGCACAACGAACAATCCTATTGACCTGTCACTCCGAACAATCTTCGTTTACAGTCTACCTATGTACCTTAGTATACAGTATATTTCCTTAATACCGTTAACATAGTACTGACAATTCCAAGAAAACTAAATGAATGTATAAGATTTTGGAGTAAATCCAAAGTACCTTGATAGAAATATGAACCACGTAATGACCGTAAATAAATTAGCGGAGAATATACTAAAATCCAATAAAAGACTGTGAATTGCTTGTTGTCCTATGTCCTACCTATGCGTCTCTTGATGTTATTTGGATATGTCATCGAGAACTCTCTCAGTCTCAGCGCAAGCCTACAGGGTGCCGGGTACCAAGCAAACAATGTCCGTTACTAGCTAGATTGTTACAACAAGTTCAATAAAATCTAAAGTAGGCAAGCAAAGGGACGTTGGATCTCTATGGAACGTTAGTATGTAACAATTCTCCGTTCTGATAACTGAACTGAATTCCAAGAGTAGCACGACGTGACTAAGCACGATGATATGGTACAAATGTACAATTATATACGTGTTTACATAATTATATGACTGATGAAAATTAATATCCAAGTACAGAGTCGCCGCAATTTGTACTGTAGGTACACTTAAAATAAGCGAAATGAGCGGAACTGTCCAATGTGCTCATAATATGCGTTCGAACAAATAAGCAAAGTTGCCGGTAGCTATCGCTAGTGTCCCAGAATGCCGTGAATATGTTCAACATAATTAGCAACGCGACTCATGTTGCTCGGCTACCAGTGGTGAAGGGTGAAAATTTCCTACTCATCATTATACACGTTATACTTATGAGCATCTGTACCCTGCAAAGATAATCCGGCGGGGTTCGAGTTATAGAGACCTCTTGCGATTGCCGGTCACTAATAGTTGCTTGGAAGCTTGTTCTTTGCTGAACAATTACAACCAATGACGGACAAATCGCTGTTTGGCGTGACACGATTGGTCAAAATAAGTGAGAGTTTTTCGACACCAGTTTCCACAGGTAACGAGGATTAATGGCGCTAATTTCTCTTGATTTTTATATACCGTGGTTAACATAAGGCGGGTTGTTATTTCTGCTTACCGCGTTGAGTGGATCTCTCTCGTGTGGTATGTTGATAAATCGAATTAGTTATGGAACCGCTTCACGCTTGGATTGAAGTTATGTCAAGTATATTGAAATGGTTCATTATCTGAGTTGAACAGCGCTAAGGACACGCGCGTTGCCTTGATTTTGATAGCGTGGACATTTGCTTTAATCTCTACTTTCTTAACTTGTTCACAGCCTTGACTTTTGAAGATTTGAGTGTTATGTTATTGAGTTACGTGGCCACAAATCAGCCGATGACATCAGACCTTTAGCTATAATGCTCACTGTAGACAGAATCTTTTCAACTGGAAGGCGTCAGTCACCACAATTTAAATTATACAGGTATTAAATTAAGTATGTTAACTATCAACCGGCCAAATTGAACGTACACAAAAGTAGGAGCATGAGAAGGTAACATGGCTTACCCTAAATGTGTGGTGTCAACCCTAAGTTCTAAAACAAACCCAATATGTATACAATACCTTGAATCTGAAGCCGGTGTAGTCGCCGTGCGCGGGCGGGGACCACGAGATGGCGGCCTGCTTGTTGCGCCCAAGAGTCACCGTCAAGTTCGTAGGTGGCTCCGGTGCTGCGAGCACAAACGTACTGGTCAAAACATTGATAGCCGTGGTCAAAGCCAAACTGACTGGAGCTAAGCCTGGCTTCCACTGCAAGCCGTACGGACTCCGTGTACTTATCAGCGGAAAATTGAAGTGTTTTTACAAGATTTGTAGTATGTAAATGGACGGAGATCCACATGAAATGGATGCCTGGCTTAACAGTGGCAAAGGTAGTACAGTCTTTGCACCCACATATAGTGGAGCCATGCTATACTACATGTTTGACAAAACGGTCGTGGTCTTCCAGCGTTTACAGACCCTAGGTATAATCACTATTAATTAAGCAGTATGTCAAGAAAAGAGAAATCCCCATTCTTCGCAAGTACCCATCAGTACCCTAAATATCGTACATATGACTTTGTAAGTGTAAGAGTTTGAACAAATTATAATGATCCACCAATCTACGACAGGAAGAAATATACTTACAAATTATCAGACAACACGGTAAAATAAAGCGTACAATGAAAACCTTTTACTGAAGTCGGATAAAAACAAGGATATTGTAATCTCGTCACACACATTTGCACATTGTGTGCTAATTGGTCACAAGTTCGCAACCATTGTGCATTTTGTATGATATTGTGGGCAGTTTACATGAATATTACACATTTCATTTTGTTGTTAATGAATGTCTACCTACGTACCTATAGCTACATGATGGAATGGAACAAGTTCTACATAAAGGTCACTTGGAGGTTTACATGGATGAGTCAAGAACTCAAGACTTGTTCAAGAAACTTGCGGACTGGACGTACTATTGCCAACACAAACACACAATGTAAATAAATTATTATGATGGAGGCAACTGTAGCCGAGTTTATTATGAACAGAATACCCAAACCTAAACATAATGGGCTGCAAACCGCCCCGTGCTATTGTCATTCAAAATGGAGGTCGTTGTATACTTAAAGCTAATGCACAAACAACAGTCTTTTCTCTTACATACATACCTATACTCACGGCTTTCTCCTTTCGCGGTAGGCAGACAAAACTGTCAGCTAATTACTTCGATTATTATCTGGCAAACGGTTTCGTGTGCCACGGACCTGCCCGGCCCTTTTTAGAACATCACCAATAGGGGCAACATTCGAGTATATTCGTGTAAAGATTGGCCTCGTGGATGTGTGTGTAGTAGTGTAGGTAACTTTCAGATGCCACATTCTTGGTTCGATACTCTTTCATGAATATGTCTGAGTATTTGCATTGGGTTAGGGCTGTCATGTATAATAAAACTGTGTTCTAGATTCTACAGTAAGCACAGCACAAAGCTTAGTTTGAGGCTAGATAACAGTGTGTAATATGTCACTAAAACAATACTTGCTACTTCAATTCTTTAGTAGGCACTCGTTCATACTTATCCAATTAGGTTAAATCTTTCTCTTTCAATTATATTACTATATGACGAGGTACTAACCAGTGATTATAGTTTGGTTCCATGTCAAGTGATCAGCAAACGTTGCATTGGAGTAATACAGCATGAAGTGGTACTTAGTGCCGGGGAGGCCTTGGAAGTTGATGGTGGAGGCCCGGGCGGGCACGGTGAAGTTGGGGGCGGGCGTGCCCTCCGGCGGCCGGTAGTCCAGCCGGAACTGGCCGCCGTCCACCGGGGCAGAGTCACCGCTACCGGAGCCCGGGATCTCGATCACTAGGTCTGCGCAGTCGCCGCCACGCCAAGTGCACTATACACATTAAAAAAAATTAGCAAGAGGTAAAGGTATTAAAATATTTTATGTGGTTATAAGATCTATGTTATCAACATGCAGCCAGCCTCTGTACGGGCGGTGGCGGTAGTGAAAGCAACTGCTATACAAGGGACATGGTTTTGATTTCCGCTCAGTGAAAACGCGGGATTGTAGGAAGAAAGATATAGGTACTTAACGACATCTGTACGCTAAACATCCCAGTTGGTTATCGTGCGACAAGAAAGTGTGATTAGCTAAAAGAACTCATAGAAACGCTCGCCGTGATGGAGAGGATAACACGGAAAGAACTTAACATACTACGGAAATGGTCCGTACTAGGGTGAACCAGCCCGTAGTCGACTTGTACGCTACTTGGAGGACACAATTACTGTGGTTATTATTTTTTGCTGTGATTATAATTTTTGGGACCTCTGTGGTCGCTGTGGCGATGGCGCGGCGGTAATGCATTCGACTGCTAAGTGCTACACCGTGCGGGTTCGATTTCCGCTCAGTGCGACTATTTGTAAGCAAGAATAATCTATTTGTATTGATCTCGGTTTCTATGTTACCATATTGGTTGGTTCGTACGTTTCTTAGTGCCAACACAATAAACAGCTCATAGTACTGGTTTTTCCAAAGGTGTGCAATGAGGAATTAAAAAAAATGCATAATATTTTTCATAAGCTACGTTGCTATTGCTTACTCATACAAATTTAGAATATTTATACGACCATCACGTGCATAACAACAAAAAAGAGAATAATATTTTACTCTCTCGTTTCCTCTATCCGCCGCTGTTCGTAAAAACAAAATGCAGAACAAAAAATATAAAGTAATATTAAGTGAAATAAAATTAAATTGACTTACATTGTAAGGCTAAGACCACACATGGAATTTTATCGCCGCGATTTTTTGTGCTGCAGTTTTTTAATCCGCAAATGAATTTTATTTTACTTTACACACACGCCCAGTAAGTAAAATAAAATAGTAACAAAACATATTCGTCCGAATTTAAACCGCTCAGCGGGGAGCAAAGCAAAACACAGATTTGGTAGGGGAATTATATTATGCGCGGGTTGTTGTCGCAAGGGTCCATAGAGTTGCGATGGCAGATCGGTGGGAAAATTACGGGTAGTGAAATATTGCAGTGTGGGCTGTTTTCATAATCATTTATGGATTACTAGCTTTTGCCCGCGGCCCTGCCCGCGTGGATGTCGATTATCGCGACCAAACATAGCCTATGTCCTTTCTCATGGTGTAATCGACCCCTATACCAAATTTCATCAAAATCGGTTCAGTGGTTGAGGCGTGAAAGCGTAACATACAGACATACAGACATACAGACATACAGACATACAGACATACAGACATACAGACAGACAGACATACCGAAAGAGTAACTTTCGCATTTATAATATTAGTATGGATAAGTACAGTCAGCATCAGAAAGATGTTGACGAACAAAGTACTCAAAATGATCCTAATTTAGTTTTTTTTGACCCCCTTCTAGTTGAACAATTGTTCAGATATATTTGGTACACACCTTCAGTTTCGACAATAATATCATATAAATCTACAGAACAGTTTGATTTGCTCTTATTACGAGACTTTTAAGATCATTTTATGACTTTGTTTCATATCTCAATCCCTTTCACTCGCCCATCGTGGGCGGAGAGTCCATCTTCACACATGGCTACCTGTAACAGTGCGCACTGTGCAATATGAATGGGACTTTGTCCCCGTACGCTCCCTGCTGTTCTCTTTCCAAGCAACTACAAAACGACCGGGGCTAGCGACGACACTGGCTATATAAGAATTGGAACCGATTAAAACCACTACTACTACATCTAGAAATACTATGTTCTTCATTCACGTTTCGTGCGGTCCCGAAGTTTCAAATGAACATTGAATGATAGCCACCTTTATTCAAACCTGTTTCGCAACAATACAGGATAGGATAGGATAGGATAGGATAGGATAGGATAGGGGACTCTTTTGTCCGCACTTAGCCTCTCTTTTGGGCCATTGTGCGTAGAGAGTGCTGGCTAGAGCAGCCAGCCTAGCTCCGCCCAGAAACCCAGAAGCTTACTGGGGGCTTCACAGGCTTCGCGGAGCGACCTGACTGTGCCGAGGATTTGGGATCGTTGGGCGGCCACTGCCTCGCATTCCAGTATTACGTGGGCGGCCGTTTCCTCGGCGCTGAAGCACCCCCTGCAGAGGGACTATCCGTGACGCCGATGATATGTAGGTGCTTGTTGAGGGGGCAGTGGCCCGTTATTGTCCCCATAATTGTCCTTAGACTTGTTCTGTCTAGTCTTAGGAGACGTTTCGTTAGCCGTTTATTTATCGACGGCACAGCCTGTTTTGACTGCCTGCAGTCGATGGTTTGTACCCATCTTTGGTTATGTAGTTCCACAGATCTCTGGCGTATCCAGGTACGGATTTGTGAAAAAGGGATCGGCAGTAGTGGTAGTGGGCCAGCAATGGTCATATCGGAGCCCCTCCTCGCGAGTTCGTCCGCAGCATCGTTTCCGTAGGACCCACTGTGCCCTTTTATCCACTGTAGCTTTACTACATTATGGGTGGAAAGCAACTACAATATGGGGTGGGTGGGGCATAATCATAATGAAAAACCTCGGTGGGGATAGCTCAAAATAGCTACTGCTACTTAATTTTATACATTGCAATAAGGAAATGCCGTTAGGAACCCCTTCTGTTGCCCCCATCCACAGGGCAAAAGTGATATTTCTTTGCAGATGTTAATGAATTGTTTATGTACTTTTAGTAGGTACTTATTGAAAGTAGTTAAATATTGTTGTATCAGGCAAGTCATTACATTATTTGCATTAAAGTTAAGCGACCATCAACAATCAATTTAGAAAATCTATATTGAAATCCTGTTCTTTGCTTAGGTACACCTTCTCATCACCAGTTATTGGTGGAAGCACCAGAATCACAAGACAAAAAAGTCAGTTTTGGATGTGGAGGACATAATGTGATGCAGGGATACAACTACCTACCCCCTGTTATATTTTGACTCTCACTTTCAATAGTGAAGAATGATGACAAATACAGAGTATAATCCATACTAATATTATTAAAGCGAAAGTAACTCTGTCTGTCTGTCTGTCTATCTGTCTGTATGTTACGCTTTCACGCTTTCACACCTAAACCACTGAACCGATTTTGATGAAATTTGGTATAGGCGTAGATTAGACCATGAGAAAGGACATAGGCTATGTTTGGTCGCGATAACCGACATCCACGCGGGCGGAGCCGCGGGCAAAAGCTAGTCTCAGATAATATTACAGTCAGTATCACATTATTAGACAGTTACCCAATAAGTAAATGCCGCACATTTAGAAACTATCTTTAGATTACAAAAAAGGGCAGTTCATGCCATTTATTGTTAAGGTGCGAGAAATTCTCTTAAGAAACTATAGATATTAATATTAACTGTAGCTTCCTAATACATATATTCGAAAACATACTGTATGTCAGGAAAAATTTATGTAATTATACAAAAGTAAGTGACATTACAGACAGAAATCTGCACAATAGAAATAAACTGCTCCATGCAAGCTGCTAGCTCAGCAAAGTTGCTAAGTGATTGAGGAAGGTATTGCTTTTATAATAAATTACCTAAATAGATCCTAGGTATGCCTGACAATAAATTTAAAACCTTTGTCAAGACCACCATAAGTATAAAAGCATTATAGGACAGATGATTTTATTCTATTTTTGATTATTTTAACTTTGGTTATACTTTAAGTAATTATCTTGACACAAGATAAATGTACATTCATCCATATTTAGTCTTAAGAAATCACTTTTTGTACATTGACGTCCGTAAAATACTACAGCCTAGGAAGCGGAGGTAAACTTAGTTTTAAGCAGAATTTGAAGTCAAAAAGTTGTAGTATAAAAAATATTTTCATTTTCAGTCATTTCCCATTCAATTTACCCCCTGAGATTTGGTAAAAATAAGAAATCACATTTTTCTTTAATTCTGTCTGTTTCTGTCTATTTGACTTGACAAATCTCAGAAACTGCTTGTCCCATTTTTTATATGTGCTTCACTGGTCAATGGCTGATGTTTTGAGACATAGCTTAGGCTACTTTTAATTTAGAAAAGCACTGAAGCTTAGTACAAATAAAAAAACATTGATTAAAAAAGTATGTATTGCAGTTGAAATTATCGGCACAAATAGTGTGTAAATAAATATATTTTATACATTTACTCATCCAATATATTTGATCCAGCTTATCTAAAACGGCGTTAATAGCCAAGTCTTTCTACAAACCCATAGCTATATATTCATTTAGCACAAGAATAAAACTGCACTGGTCATGAGATTGGTAATATAACACAGGATATGGAAAACTTCCCTCCCCATAGGGGTTCTGGGGTAGTCCAATTATGCTTCCATTTAATAAAACCTACCATTCTAACATTTTCAAAAATGAAAATTGATAGAATTGAAATTGTAATTTAAAGAAAATACTGCTGTTGAACTTACATGTAACTTTTAAATCTGGATTACCAATACTTAAAAGTTTGATGTTTCTATAACAAACTACTATGTTTACAACAGCAGTCCAGAGACAAGGTGTCATTGTTGTTATCGGTTAAATAATAACTTGGCAGCTAATAACAAATGTTTTCCCTAAGTATCAATCTGCTTACTTCCTCATAAAGCACACCACATGAATCAAGTTCGTGTAATCACCTGGCTATTACAGGAAAACTATTGATTGCAGAATTAGCGGCTCGTAAAGCCTATCAATACAGCTAATTAGATACCAATTAGGTAAACACTAACTTTAATAGACATTTCAACTGCATTTACTTAGGTTTTTAATTAAAAAGAAAGTAAACTTATAAACAAGATTCTCTTGAACTATTGATCAAGATTTTTCGCTTCCAGATGTCTTTGGTATCACAATATGAGTGATAAATCCTATTCACATACATTTGTACAATTAGTAGCTGTACATTAAGCTTGGAATGATTTTCATAAACAAAAACAAAGTAACCGATGAAGTGGTCGTTTGAGCTGCTTCGCCAGCAGCCACGGGCCACGGGCAAGCTCGCCAGCGGCACAGGGCGCCAACTTACCGCACACATGGCGAGCAGCAGCGCCAGGGCCGCGGCGCCGCGCGACCACACAGTCGTCGCTTGCACAATCGACCTCTTCCACATCATTGAAGGCGACGACTGTCCGATTTCACGACACTTTCTCTTCAACACAACACTGTTTTCCATATCGTAATGATGGGAGCATGATGCACACGAAAACCTGCACTTGGTAGTCATATCATCGCGTTTTACCACGATCGAAATACTTATTACTACGCGAATATTTAGCAATTATAAAGACATTGCTTTCGTCTCGCAACCTTTCTTGTCTGACTTGTCAAATAGTGATTCACGTTCACGAACTTACTATCTCTGCACTTTTATATCGATAGCTACCCTATCATCGATACTTCGATTCAATCCTATCAATTGTTATTATAAAATGTGAAAAATTGTAAAGATGTTCGAATGTTTGTTATTTATAGAGCGCTGAGACGGCAAAGTGGAAACTCGGTAGAGCAATAGAAGATTGTCTGGATTATCACAAAGGCTACTTTTATTCCCGGAATAACTTATCATGGGTTGCGGGAAATTCATTAGGATGCCGGAACTCACTAGCTTCAGCTAGTATAAATAAGACTTTTTGCCATTCCCCAATAATCAGCGACTATTATAGATGTGTGGTCGTTGGTAAGGATAGAGTCAAATGGCGGGCTGTTGTCTCTGCCTACCCCGGAATACCCCTGAAATAGGCGTGAGCGTATGTATGTATGTATGATGCAGTAGGTTTAGTACATTTTCTCAATTAAGTTATGATCTTTCTTAACTAAAAAAATAATGATACTGCACAACAACCTCAACACAGTACTCCTGGTAGTTGACACTAGTTCTTTGTCACTTCTACTAAATATTAATCTTTTTTATAGAGCTTTAAAATTTTAAACCAGATGATCAGCAAACCCGAGCGGGCATATAATGACGGAAAAGAATTATAGCAGCTCGACATGGTCGCATATCGAGTCGAGTCTAGAGAGATAGGAAAAGAAATTTTAAAATTTTAAAATCACTTATTTGATTACTTGCTTCTTAATTTTTACATAGCATAAAAATGGAATCACTTTCTTTATTCTCCTTAACTATAATCTACCCAACGGTTTTTGATGAGGTTTTCATATATTCATATAGTGATTTAATGAGAACTACTTAACTCCTACAGTCCCGGGTCCTTTAAGCGGGGCGTGAAAAGGCATCTAATGAGGCCGTCAAGCTGAGTGCCACCACTGTTAACATGGTAAATGTTTACGATGGTGACCCTCTTTCCGGGACTTTGCCTTTAGCTTAACATCAGGCGAGGTGAAGTCAAAATGACGTGTCATGTATAAAAAAAAAAAAAAAACTTAAAAGTGCAAGCTATAAATCTAATTGGAATTGGTGCTTATCAATCAAAGCGATTTCCTATGTATATATTCTATGTTTGGTGTGCAATAAAGAGTATTCTATTCTATTCTAATCACTTTTTTTTTTCAGAAACAAAGAAAATTACAATTATTTAAAATGTATTTACTCGATAACAAGTTCTGTCCCCATCACTAGTAATGTCATGGACAGTTGAATATATTGCCAAACTAAAAATTCTCTCCCAAAATTAGGAGTTTTTAACATGCATGGGTCAGGATTTGGAGGATATTTTTTTAATTAAGCACTTGTATAATATATTTTTTCTGAACCGTATAGGCAATTCACTAAACGCAGTTTCACGTAGAACTACGTAGAACCACTTACTCTATGCTCTAGAGGTCCACGTCAATAAAATCAAATAAAATAAACCCCATTACAAGTAAGTGCAGAATAGACTCTGGCCAACGAAACATGGCGCAAAAAGTTGGTGCCAGACTTAAAAAATCACGGAGTCGATACCTACTAGAATCTTTTTCTTTATGGCATGCAATGATATTACATATAAAAAAGAGGATGGCATGCATGAAAACTAGCTTTTTATGGTACATGGCCACGATCAACGATGGCCACAGTTTAGTCAGTGTTGCAACCTGTTGGTTTTTCAATTTCGGTGCTAACTTTTTGCGCCATCTTTCGTTGGCCAGAGTGTCTTCATATTTTTTTATACTTTAGCAGTCTATTCTATTATTTAACCTGTGTCAATTGTGTCTGTGGCCAGTGATACCATTATAGTATGTTTTAACGTTTTAGGCCAAATTCAGCACATTTTTATGTCGTTTAGCACAAAATTTTGTTCTTCTTTTGTAACAAGAAGACTTTATTGTTATGTACCGCCGAATTGCCCCACAATATTATGCCGTAGCGCAATACTGACCCTATGTAACCAGATAGGCTGTTATTGCGGTATTCCCAGAAGCCAGGAGCCAGGAACATTTTAGCATATTCTTCATCGGACGAGTTGGCAACACTGGCTGTGGCCCTCCCTCACTGTCATAGACATAAATATACAAACGTGAAGCTACTACGAAATTCATTCATAAATTCATATTAGGAAAACGCCAATTCTCCATCTTGCTTTCCAACGTAGTGGGGATGTAGTAGCACCTGATTGGTCAAATAAAATTGCTAGTGATGCGGTGATAGAATTTTAATTATCGATATTTTCCCAAATATTTAAAGAACGAAGACCACTTTCCATACATAGTGAATGACTTTTGAAATGCCGTTGACTTTTTATTATTCTATCGCATAATGGTACTGGTATTACTGATGAATAGATACTAAAACATTTTTTACAAAAAAAAAACAAAAATATTAAATAAAAATTCATTTTTTTTTGTCCAAATCGATTTTATTTTTGTGCCAATGTGTTATGTACCTGGAGTACTACTTAATATATATATATATATATATATCGTTACTCAAAGACTGTAAAGAATCTTTGTAGATTCTACGTCCTTCTGGGCGAATTATTCGAAACTCCGGCTATCACAAGGAAAGTCTGACAGAAAGCCATAAGCACACTGCAACCTGAGAATACAAATAATCGGCATCCACTTAAGCTAATCACTTAATTTTTTCTTTCAAATGTATAAATTTTTAGTCTGTGCCCTTTTTATATCGATAAGTAGTTATCGACAGTTTACTGGATTCCCTACTAGGCCGCCATACTGCTTTCCATTCATTCATAAAATCCAAGTTTAGGTAGGCAGTTTTTTTTCGTAGGTATGGCACCTCTTGATATACTCTAAGCTCCCTGTCAAGTCAAACTCAAATGCAGCGTTGCCAGATTGTAACTTTTGTTACATTTTGCGTAACTTTGGACCCCCTTATGTAACATCTCTGTAACATGACTCAAAATGTAACTTTATTGTAACTTTTGACGTATTGGTTGGGCTCAACATCAGTCAGAATAATGAGTGTTCTGTAGTCGCTTGTATGGAGATGACAACGTTCAAAGAACATTATACTTTTTCCCAGTTTTTTTTATATATATAGGACACGTCAATTTGACTTCACCTCGCCTGATGTTAAGCTAAAGGCGAAGTCTCGGAAAGAGGATCACCATCGGAAACATGTACCATGTTAACAGTGGTGGCACTCAGCTTGACGGCTTCATTAGATGCTTTTTCACGCCCCGCTTAAAGGACCCGGAACTATAGGAAGAGGGAAACACGTGAGCTGGCAGGGAGTTCCAGGTCTTAATGGTGCGACATAGGAATGAGTCACTGAAACGCTTGGTTCTAGCAGGTATACTCTGCACCGTAAATGAATGGCATCTTAGCCCTGCACGTGTCGTCCTGTGTAGGAAAGGAGAGGGTGGGACTAATTGGAAGAGCTCGTCAGAACATTCACCATGGTAGAGACGGTAGAAAACTGCCAAAGACGCAACATCTCTACGCATCTGCAAAGGCTCGAGGGTGTTCGTGACCTCAGGATTCCCAATAATGCGGGCCGCACGTCGCTGCAACCTGTCGAAAGCATCTAGTAAGTGCTTTGTGGAGCCGTCGCAGAGATGTGAGCAGTATTCCACGCATTAACGAATTTGGGTCTTGTATAGAAGACACCGCTGTTCCGGCGTGAAAAAACGTCTTACTCTGTTCAGGACTCCGAGTTTACGCGAGGCTGATTTGATGATACTCTCGATATAGTTTTTGTTATTCAGTTTGCAGCGAACATCCATACCGAGGATATTGAGGTGATCCTGCAGTGGCAGTGGTGTGTTCTGAAGAGTGGAAAGGGGTAGGAAAGGAGATACTTTTGCTGTAAACGCACATGCCTGGGTCTTCTTGGCATTGAACTCGACCAGGTTCCTAGCGCCCCATTGAGAAATGTGGTCCAGAATCCGGTCCAGCTCAGTGACAAGAATCTGCCCTTTTTCCGCGATATCAGACTGCTTGGCCGCAGGATTTGCGTAATAACTCCCGTGCAAGGTGCTGTCGTCTGCATAGCAATGAATGCTACCATTAGAGAGCATATCATTGATATGCAGAAGAAAGAGAGTGGGAGATAAGACGGAACCCTGCGGCACGCCAGCATTTACCTGCAAGAACTCCGAAGCTCGTCCATCACAAAGGACGCGAATACGGCGCCCCCGCAGGAAGCTTGCAACCCAGTTGCACAGTCTGGGAGGCAGGCCAAAGGCTGGTAGCTTGGAAAGAAGCGATTTGTGCCATACCCTATCGAAAGCCTTGGCAATGTCAAGACTATAATCCGCACGCCGAATGATGATCCCTATGACAGTTCGTTAGCGCTTAACATTGTACTGACGTCCTATCACATCAAATCCTTTAGAGGTCCATTAAAAAGATGAAAAAATCATAATTGTGTACAATTGTAAATTATAAAAATGAATATTAAGAAATTATTACGTAATGTTCGGAAATAATAGAAAAAAACTCAATGCAAATGTACATGGTACGTGCTGCAAAAGTTACGTCGTCAAGCTGTTATCGACTAAGAAGGGACACATCGATAAACAAAATATCGATAATTTGTTGGAAATATAAAACAAATGCTTTGAGTTTGTATTTTATTTATATCAATCTGAATCTGATACAGGGTCAATCGGATCTTCAAAATCTGAGTCTGAACTGCAGCTATCCGTGACGTTTATTATTAACGGTTGGTCAATGATATTGTCGTATTGTACATCTCGATCCCAGTCTTGTAAGCAAATTTTCTTCGTTCTTTCGACCACTTTTCGCCAATCGTCAGCTGTCACTTGAGCGCAAGCTTCTTCCAATAAAACCATCATTTTATTTGCCGTGAATGGCGGAGTTGTGTTATGCCTAGCTGCATGACCTGAAAATATTTGTACATTCAGTAATTATTTTTAGAAATTTATGCATATACATAATATTATGTAAATAAAAAATATAGATACCTTTGATCTGCGCCCATATCAACTCGATTGCATTATATTGGCAGTGATAGGGTGGTAACCGAATTACCGTGTGTCCTTTTTTTTAGATGAATTGGCCAAATCAAATATTTGGCCAATTCATCCAAAAAATATGATGGGTGCGTCTGTTGTTTGTGAAAGTTCAACAGTCTAACCAACTCTTTTTTTAACATCTGACTGTCAGTTTCCACACCATTGCCGTGTAACCACTCTATAATTTCAGCTTTTTTGTTATTGCTGCTGGGGGGTTTGTTAATTTGAACTGAGTGATATGAAGCATTGTCCATTAAAATATAGTGAGGCTCATTCAAATTTTCTAATAGTTTTATAAACCATGTCTTAAAGTTTTCGAAATTCATTTCCTCGTGGTACTCCGTTGTTTTCTCCGTTGTTCTCACTTTTTTTTGTACTTCGTTGTTTACTCGCGAACTTCACTGTTGAGAACAGTTTTCCGCTGTCTTTTCGGCATTTTGCAAAACCGAAAATCAACAAACAGGTAACAGAAAATCAACAAATAACACAAAACAGCGAAAACAGAAACAAAACTCAGCTAACAAAGAAAGACGTGGCGCATACAAGGCGTTAGAGCACTCGTATGACGCGATGTGATGCGGTGTGACAAGAAGACAAAACAGACTGACAAGACATGACATGACTGAATTAAAAAAATACGGTAGGTCTATGGCCTCCATTTAAATACTTTTCCATGTAATCCATAATTGCCAGCTAATTATGAATTCTTTAAAGTTCAATTCAAAAAGAATTTTAAATTCTTTAAATTATGCAATTTGAATAAAAATTAAAGTATAGTAAAATAAAATATAATAAGGCTGTTACTTTTTTATCTAGTGTTTTATGTCCATCAATGCGCGTAGTCTTTTTTTCAAAATAAATAAATATTGCTTATCATGTTGAATGACCTGGCTGAATGACATGACATTTGCCTGAAAAAACAGTATTTTATCGAAATTGTTTCGCATAACTAATACAACTGTCAGTTGAAACGTCATAGGGATCATCATTCGGCGTGCGGAGTATAATTGCCAGTGACTCGCCGTGCTTTTCCATAGCCTCACCCCAAAGGTGGGTCACGTACGACAGAAGATCACCCGTTGACCGTTTCGGTCTAAAACCGTATTGCCGGTCACTAAGCAAGGAGTGATCCTCTAGGTGGCGCATGAGCTGTGTGTTAATAATGTGCTCGAACACTTTGCACAGCACTGAGGTGACGGCTATGGTTGGCTGGGTCCGAGCGATCCCCCTTCTTGGTTTACTTCTGTTTAAACAATTATCAATCAAAGAAAAGACTCTGGCCAACGAAGATGGCACCTAATTTGAAAAACCAACAGCGCATTAAGAAAGGAATATAACTTTGACTCCAAGTCCTTCAAAAGAGACATAGCACTGACGAAGTCGGAGCACATCGGTAGCGGAACCGCCCACTAAATCGCGGTGCGAGAGCTGTATGCCGGATATCCAGTTTCACCAAAGTTCAGTGCACTTAGCACTTACGTCCCTCGATATCCATAAGTCGAGCGGGCCAGACGGGATCCCTCCCATAGTGTTAAAGATGTGCGCTCCAGTGATGGCACCGGTCTTAACGCGTCTTTTTCGGCTCTCTTACTCTTCTGGCGTAGTCCCGGCCTTATAGAAGACAGCGCTGGTCCACCCGATCCCTAAAAAAGGTGACCGCTTAAATCTATCCAACTACACACCAATAGCCATTTCCTACATTTTCTCGAAGATAATGGAGTCCATTATCAACTGCCAGCTCCTTCGGTATCTGGAGGGTTATCAGCTGCTCAGTGACCAGCGGTACGGTTTTCGTAGGGGTTGGTCAGCTGGTGATCTTCTAGTATATCTGACGCATCGTTGAGCATATGCAATCGAGACCAAGGAAGAAGCCATGACGGTTAGTTTGGACATAGCGAAGGCCTTTGATCCGGTCTGACACAAAGCGCTTTCATCAAAGCTTCCTTCCTATGGGCTTTCCGAGAAATTTTGTAAATGTATTGTTAGCTTTTTAACATATATAAGCATAAAAGTCGTAGTCGACGGTGAATGCTCTGACTCTATGTCTCTTAATGCTGGAGTCCCTCAAGGTTGTGTGCTATCGCCTACTCTGTTCCTCCTCCATGTCAATGACATGCTGCAACTTAGCAGCATTCATTCTTATGCGGATGACAGTACAAGCGATGCCCTCTATACCGGCCGCGCAAACATTTCTCGGGTAAACGTCAACGTGAGCCGAAACAAACTTGTCTCTGAAATTGAAACCTATTTAGATAAGTTTCTGTCTCGCACAACTAAACTGTGGCATTAACTGTCGCCAGCGGTATTTCCGAACTAATACGACCTTCAAATCTTTAAAAAAAGAGCGTACTCTCTATTGAAATGAAGGCAACGCACTTGTGACTCCTCTGGTGTTGCCGTCTGCTTGTTTGCCTCCCTATTCCATAAAAAAATACGGTGAATAGTGACTCTTCGTGTTAATTCCAACTCTCCTTAGTAAGCTTTTAGTAAAGTCCCCACAACATTACTGAGGCAGCAATCATCTCATTAATCGTCATCATCATCATCACCATCTACAATCATTTTAACCAAAGTAATTTACTGCAAAATAAGATAGGTATGACACTAAGGTCGACCTACCATTGGCATAAAATCTTTAAAAAAATGAGCCTGTATCATAAAATCTTTAAATAAATGCAGTAGGTACTTTAATAAATACTTTATTACTTTGTTGGTAGAGTCAATTATCTAAGTCTCAGTGAACTGTCAATGCTTCAACTGTGATCAAGATTAAAATTTTGTTTGGTATTGAAATGGGAAACAAAATCGATAAATAGATTATGATGACTTTTTTAAAAATGAGTAACAAAGTAAGTTTCTCCTTCAAGTTTGTGAGTTAAATTTCTGAATTAGTTGTTATATTATTAGTTTTATTGTTTTCGTTATTTTCTTTTGCAGAACCACCAGTCAATTATACTCGCCACCTGTGGTGCCATCATTGGTAGTATATACATAAAAAAAAGCGAACAATTGCTGCATTTCCTTTGAAGCTTAATAACTTAATGGGTCTGTAAATATTTTAGATTAAGTGTAATAAAGTACCTACCTTAATAACGTTTGTATTGAAGTTTTCTTCGTGAAAAAAGGTAACGTAACTTTTACCCCGAAAATGTAACTTTTTAAGCAGTCCTTTGTAACATTTGACAATATTCCACTGGCAACACTGCTCAAATGTCAAACAACAAACTATTATTTGGCGGCATCACGGCGTTGTATACTAAAAATAAAAAAAGGAAATATAAGTGCAATATTCTTTCACATAAAGTTTGTTCAAAATGGTGGCTGAAAATGATAGTAATGCGTGGTCTTCAGACGAGACATTACGAATATTGATTGCTTCAGATATTCACTTAGGTTACTTGGAAAAAGATGCTGTCAGAGGAGAGGACAGTTTCATTGCTTTTGAAGAAGTTCTGTCGAATGCTGTGCAGTACGATGTGGACCTAGTGCTTCTAGGAGGAGATCTATTCCACGATGCTAAACCTTCCCCGAGCTGTATGTATAAATGTACGGAGATTGTCCGGAAATACTGTTTCGGGGATAAGCCGGTAAGCATCGAATTGCTGTCCGACCAATTAACTAACTTTTCGCGAAATGTAAACTATGAAGACCCTAACCTGAACGTGTCTTATCCGATACTATCAATCCACGGAAACCACGATGATCCCGTGGGCCAAGACGGAATTAGCTCACTTGATATTCTCTCCATGGGTGGTCTTGTGAACTATTTCGGCAAATGGACTGATTACACCCATGTGCGAATTTCACCAGTATTATTACAGAAAGGTGAAACTAAGCTTGCATTGTACGGTTTAAGTCACTTAAAGGACCAACGATTGTCACGACTATTTCAAGAGAAGAAAGTGGAAATGTTACGTGATGAGGAACATGACTGGTTTAATATTCTTGTGTTGCACCAAAACAGAGCTGAGGACAGAGGCGTTGGGAATTTCATACGAGAAGAGGAACTGCCAAAATTTTTAGATTTAGTTTTATGGGGCCACGAGCATGATTGTGAGTTATTTGAAATGAAAGGCAAGCAAGATAATGAGCACTTCAGGGTAATTCAACCAGGCAGCACAGTGGCAACGTCACTGGCAGCCGGTGAAGCAAAACCTAAACATTGTGCGTTGCTACAGATACATAAGAGTAATTTCATTTTGACCCCTCTACCCCTTAAAACAGTACGGCCATTCATTTTTAAAACTATTGTACTCTCTGAGGAAAGTCTCGGCGATGAAGGTGTCAATGAGAGTGAAAAGGTACAAGAGTTTTTGAAGCAGAAAGTTACTGATGCACTGGCCGAAGCACAAAGTCAACTAAGTGGTGACCCCAAACAGCCCACAGTCCCTCTCGTTAGACTTAGTGTCTTTTATGAAAGAGAAGATCAGACATTCAATAGAATAAGATTCGGACAGAATTTTAATGGAATCGTTGCTAACTCAAATGATATGCTTTTAATGAAAAAAGAACGAAAATTGCGGGAACGGCGTGAGCCTGGTGTAAAGATAGAGGTGAAGGTATCAGATGTTGAAAACATCACTGATGTGGAAACTCTCCTGAAGGATTACTATGATGCTCAACCACCAGAACGTCGGCCCACTGTTTTACCAGTGAAGTATATGACGGAAGCAGTTCGCGATTTTACTCTTAAGCAAAGTGGCGATATTCTATCAAACGCCCTCGAGGCACACAGGAGACGCTGCATCACTGCACTGGTAGAGTCCAACACCGACACAGAGATAGAGGCAATGGTCGACAGATTGCGAGTTTTACGAGATGAAGTTGATGCAGCCGATGATGCCCAACTGGCTGCTTTGAGAGCGCCTCCACCGGTACAAGACATCACAGAGCTGTCTAGCGACGATGACTCGCCCAGAGCCTCGGAAACTGAAGTTAGCGTCGGGCGCGGCAAGGCGCGCGGGGCGCGAGGAGCACGCGCGCCGCGTGCGCGGGCGCCGGCGCGGGGCCGCGGGCGCGGGCGCGAGCCGGAGCCGGTGGTGGTCATCACGCCCATGGTCACGCCCCTCGCCACGCCGGAGCGCCGCACTCCGCGCCGGGCCGCGGCGCAGAAGAGTAACACGTGGCTTCAGAGCATAGCGGTGAGCACGCGCCGCTCGCGTCGGGACTCCTCCGACATTGATGACTCTGACTAGCCTTGTATATTTGGTTATTCATATCCTAGCATAGCCTTTAAGCTAAGTTTAATAGCATTTAGGATTTCGTATTCTCTGAAATTCATTCAAAAATATAATTTCTGATAAATGTGTGAAATTTATTTTGTATCCTATTTACATAAGTACTTTTTTTAATAAATGATTTACAATATTTTTTTTTTAATTGAGGATTTTTTTAATTGAAGTTTCTTAGGTTAGGACTCTCCACTACTTATCAATGTAATTATATACAAAACTTACAAATATAGGTATTCAAATAAACAATTATACTGTGCTCCTAATCACTGGTTTGGCCCTCAGTGCCGTGGGCATCGGGTTGCGAAAGAAGCACTAGCTAGATTGCTAGAATGATGCAGGAGCAAAGGCCTGAATCTGAATACTTACAAAACCAAACTACCTACACTACACAGTTCTTCTCACCAACAAAAAGACAGTGGAATAGGATGCTTTTAGTTAATAATGATGCCAAGATGCAGATAGGAGTCTTAATCGGCAGTGCCCGTATAGCTATGCTATGCCTATGCCCATCATACTAACGCTCCGACCGACTGTTGCCCAAGCCCACCTCGCCGGAGCCATAATTTAATACCTACTTTGTCGCCTCTGCCAAGCCTTGGGGGAGGTGTGACCTAGCTACGTGCTACGTAGAAGACTTATACTAATTTTTGGTAAAACTGGTGACGATGGAATGAACCAGCTCGACCCATCGCAGTGCTCCACCAAGACGAGCATAGTGGCTGGTCAGTTTTTCTATCTGGCGTTTCCCCAATAGCAGCAATCTGAGCAAATGATTTAAAGTTTCGCCTTGAGAAGTTCAAAAACTATAATATACTCTGTGTCATCTTCTTCATTCTTCACCGACCATTATAATAATCTATGCCGACCATAATTATTTGGCGTATTTGGGGTCTGGCGTATTGTACAACTTAATGATACTGTCTTTCTTGCTCTTAGGGTTTTTGTGTGTTAAGGTAGTAAGAAAAAAATAGATATACCTACATACACAATAGAGATAAAAGATAATAAAATTAATATAAAGTAGAGAAAAGAAATTCATCAAGACATCAAAGACATTTTAGGAAAACTTAAAACTAAAAATATGATTGTCCTTATGATCGTCTGTGATCGAGGCTATAGTCTGTGGATCGAGACGAGGTATTAAATTATCTTTAAAGGCAACATTCATTCGGTTTTTAGAAATGGCGAATTCTAAGTTTCCTTTCAATTGGTTTACTTTTTAGACATTCTCTTTATCTTCATAAAAACAAATATCCTATTAAATATTAAATTTAATTTAATATATTTCTAGGTCATTACTAATTAATGTTATGTAATAGTTGAAGATATATTATGATCTTTAGATTAATAAAGTTCTCAATTGACATAAGAAGTAAGCTGGATGTAAAAGTAACTGTCAATTTCTATGTGTGAGTTCTTCAGTTATATGTGTGTAAACGAACACGCTTGTCGTGTTGCGGTACGTGTGCTTTCTACGAAATTGACTTTCATCGCCTCGTAAGTTTGTGAATTTTATTTATTATGGTGTATTTATTGTTTGAACGAAGTCGTGTTAGTGCACAAATTCCACAGCTAGAGCAGAATATTACCCGAGATCACTTAAGATCATTCGATCGGATCGTGTCGATGCGTCACCTTTGTGAGCCATTTTATTCAAGTTCTTCGTTAGCATAGTTTTTGGAGATACATCGTATTTGCTCAGGTAGCGCTTCACGTGAAGTCACGGTTAACTTCAAAACATTAACGTTTGCCATTGCTGTACGAGGTAATGTAAAGTACATTCTAACCTAGCTGATATGTATCGTTGGTCTTTGCAAGCGGCCCGCGGGCCACGGCCGCCCGCGATTGGTCGCGGCTCAATTTGTACCACCTTACGTGCTTGATTCACATACCCCCGTTTTGCCCTCTTACAAACTGGTTCCGTTACACAGCATTTCCTAGCTAGGACATGATTTCTTAAATCCTACGACATCAGTGCCTATCTTCCTAAATAATAAAAATGCTAACCAAACATTTGCTTTGTTTCCTTGTAATCTTTGTCTGTCATTAACATGACTTGGAACTTTTACATAGGGAGTTCATCTTAATATGTTTAGACAGATACCTATGAATTCAATGAATCAACAATAGACACACAAAAAATTTCATGCTCATAATTTTTATCCTCAATATTTGGTATCAAATCAATAAACAGATTTCTTGATGTTTATTTAGCATGTACTAGTATTTTCAGTGAATAGAATAAACAAATAAATGATATCATAGTTTGTTTTCTCACTTGACCTTTGTATTATTTTTAGTCGTGTTCCGTTGGAGCAATATTTATTTCAAAAATATGTTTGTATATATCTTTTAGAATAAAATAGACATTATAAACAGCATACATACCCTCGTGCTGAATTATACATATACAACTCAGAACACTATTATCAATTAATTAGATACATCTATGTTGCCTACACACCTTGCATCCTTTAAAATTTATTTTATTCTGAAATGGGTTAGGTAGGTACCGTTATACTGAACAATAGTGTTAATGGTGCATGGCATTGACACCTACCTATGCCCATGAGCCCATGGTTTCCTTTATTTTTACTAAGAGTAAGAATTATTTTTGCTTAGATCTACTACCTACCCCATAATTCTGAAAATGCCATCATTTATATTTTTCTCTTATATGGAGCCTAATGTTTTACCTGTCTTGCATATTGGTTAATCCAACCTATGACTGACAACCAGTAGAATGGATGATAGTAGCCGGTCGGCTCCTGCCATGGCCATAGTCAATTTCCAAATACCTGTGGGAGTGACATGTGACACAGTGTCAATGACATCACACGTCACATAATGTGGTAAATCACACTTTGGCAATGTGTGCAGTCAGAAAAGGCGAAATATGTGCACTTTTACACACATAGGTGTAAGCTTATTTTCTTTGCTGACTGTACATACAAGCTCACCCAATTAATGTCTAATGTAAGATACACTGGGATAAGCTTTTATTTCAAAGACAATACAATTTACCCGTGCTACCCCCTGGCACTTGTAGCCCAAACAGATAAGATAATGTCACTTTATAGTTGTGTTTTTCTGTTTACCTATTTGTCTGCTCATTAAGCCGGTGTGGTAATTCTAAGTGATTGTGTCTTTTGTTACTTTTGTTAGACTCCTAATTATATGATACATACATCAAATTTGCAGATAAGATTGTAAGCAGGCAATAGACAACAAAGAAACCAGCTTGGCCTTGTGCAATAGTACTAATGGAGTGTAATTATTTTACTATTAGAGTGCACAGATAGCTGCATCATGTGGTAGGCAGTTAACTGTGGTACCTAGGAGCGTATGGGTCTGATGGTCCACAATTTTCACCATAAACCTGTGAGGTATTATTTATTAGGTTAACCTTACAAAATCGTCTCATTGATGCCTTGCAGAATGAACGTCGCGCCACTAATTATCGTCTGGATATTAATCTGATAAAGTTCAAAGACTTCCAAAAAATTCGGACACGCCCGGCAGTACGCGCACTGTAACAAACTTGGTATTAATTACAAAAGAGTTACAAAAAGAAACACAAGTCTTGTGCCAATATTTTATTTTTGGTTCAAAATGAGTTACAATGTTTTGTATGTTGTACCTGTTCCTACCCCCAGTTAGCAGGTACTAGCTCAGTTAAATGGCTGACAATGAAGCCCTTCCTTTCATTGGTTTTTTTACGTACTCTCATAAAAAAATATTTACCTGCTACTATCGCATATTGCTCCTGGCATTCTATTAAGTACTTGTCGGCAAATTCTAAGTAGGCATGTCGGTATAGCCTCGTATTAATTAATTGATTAGTTAATGCGCCCCCTAAAAGTCTATGATAAACAACATCCTTAACTCGAGACCTCGCCTCGCAATAGCATCGTTCATTGCCATTGCAGAAAGAATATTGTAAACGAAGCAAATTCTTGTTTCTCTCGTGTCTCGCTACGAATATGATTTGAGTTCTCGTTACTACACACCCTAACAGTTGCAAATACTTCCAACTTTTTGATTTTACTTATGTATTTTACAATGTGAGTTCTGCAAGGATTTGTGGGATGTAAGTTAAGTTTCTAACTCGGCAGGGTCTGGTGAAACGGGTAATGTACTCCAGGTGTTGGATAAATTTACGGTTGTACTTTTCAGGGTTAGCAGGTGACATTGTAGATAATAGGCTCTTTGTTAGTCGCTCCTAACGCGGAAGTTACAATTGCAGCTAGCTATTGAATACTAAGTGCATTCGATGCAGCTTCCGTAATGAAGTTGGGAGCCCTTCCCCCCATACCTGTCCTCCCGGTTCTAATAACCCCTTTCTCAATTTCTCATCAACCACCCTTTCACTTAACATCGACGCTTAAGCGGCTATTTCGGTTGTTACTCTATGATATTTGTGTCTAGATGCACACAAGGAAATACTAATAACCCCTTTCTCAATTTCTCATCAACCACCCTTTCACTTAACATCGACGCTTAAGCGGCTATTTCGGTTGTTACTCTATGATATTTGTGTCTAGATGCACACAAGGAAATACGTAGGTACTAACTAAAATGTACTCAAGTAGAAAAGGAACCTAATAGGTGGGCTGTAATTATTCTCATTTTCCTGCTCACCGCGGTGGTTTCACGAATTTATGCTCACAATTCAGTAAAATACATATTAACTAAATTCCTGCAAAATTTACGACTTATTGCGTTACTGTCGCCATCATCGCCGCTTCCAACAATTAACATCCCCTTCAATTGCAACATGGTACCTACTCCCAGACTGTGGTAGTTACTTCACATTCGCAAAGATGTGCATATGCACTTGGTGAGATTACCGGCCTTTCCTCTCCCCTACCTCAGTCCTCCCCGAAGGTCGCAACGCGCGAGTGATACCCCGGTGCCGGTGGCTACTTACTTATCAAGAGCCATGTGCTCGTTGGCATGGCAGTGTATAAAACAAGTAATATTAGCGTTATGTCGACACGCCGGTGTGGCGATCTGGCGCATGACGGCCGAGGCGCGAGGGCCGCCCGTCGCATCCTCTATACTCTATAGACTAGGCATTGATTTTATTCACTGCAATTGGGTCACTGTGCATTTGAACGAAAGTGAATATCGTCTGGGTAGACCTGGCCATGTTTCGTTGAATAATAATTTAAACAAGCCTTTCTAAGAGAGCATATTATTTGTACTACATACCTACAGTTTCTACAATCGAAATAACATCTAAAGATATTACTAAATCTCACGTGGCAAACAAGAAAGCGATTCCAGTAACGATGACGGTGAGCTATTAGTATAACGTAATATCGGTAGTGAAAGGTGTCTAGAACACGTTTCCTACGGGTTTCCTTTTTATATACTTGATAGCCATAGGTCATGAATTGACTGCAAAACTTTGAAGGGATATAGATTTTATGGGATATTTATTTAGCCTTCGCCACAGTTATGTGTAATGCATTTGTGCTGATAGGGGTAAAGTGTCAGAACCCAGCCTTTAACGCGGAAGTAGTCAACTCGCACTTAATATCTATAGTATCTCTTACGGATGGTTTGTGAAAATTGACAATACTTGAAACTCTTTTACTCTTGCTACACTTTATTTTCTCTGTTCCCTCCTACAAGCAGCACCGCACCGACATAGTTACCGCTTAACATACACGTGCCCGTATCTACCTGTTCATGCAGTAGTATTTTCCTCTTACCGTGCACCATCTTTCCCGAGAACGTGACCTATTTGGACCGTAATCGTTGTTCTAGGGCGCCCAGTCCGTATACGTCCACACTTGCACCATACATGTCTCGAGTCAATCTTGGCCTTGACTTATCCAAGCGTTCGGAGTGTTCCCTGGCCTTATCTTTATAAATAAGTATAACTAAATAGTCTCTATAGTTTATCGCTCTTTCTTCTTAAACATACGAATGCAATTCGTTCTAATATGCTGACAGTATAATTCGTATTGCGAGCGTATAACCAAATGATTAGAGTCAATCGAGCGGTTACCGATGAATATGAGGTTTAATGCAGGAAGGTTTAGTAGGTCAGGTAGGCGGCAGCGGGTCAGGCCGGGGCCTTCGCGTGGCAGTTTTTGTGCGGTGCGCTAGCGCGGGGCCGCTCCGCGAATCTGGGTCAATGGTAGCAAAGTGGCACACGCCGCCCGACGCGGCACTCCGGGCGCACATCGAGCGCGCAGCGCCTCCGCCAATTGGGTCACTCACCACTCGCCGCACGCCTACTACCTACCCCCAGCCGAGGGGCTGCGTACCCAGATCATACTCGGTCCTTACATTAAACATGCGAGGATGGCCACCAGGGTACTCAGTCGCTGCACGCGGCTTGCTCTATTAACCTATACCGTTGCTGTTTCACTCAGCACGTTGAAAACTGTAAGTTACACTAGAAATGTGCAGTGGACTGCAATAGGCGAATTATTTGATTCATGCATATAAATTCTTCACAAATGGAGGCAAACGGCGTCGGCGTGGTATAATAGATTGCCAAGTGTTTGTAATAATTTAATCTACCTACAACGATACTTCATAGAAATACTTCTTATCATACTAAATTGTCTCGGTTTAATTGTATAGGTATAAAATAATAAACCATGCATCTACTTATAAAATTCGTTTGGGTTCGACAAAGGAGCAAACCACCTGTTGGTATAGAAAAATGGTTTGACGTTCATAAAACTTGTGCATTAAGGCTCGTTTAGACGAGGAGAGTTTATCGCCTCGAATATACGATGCTCGAAAAGAGGGAAAAAGTTGCATCGTTTAAACTAAACACTAACAGAAGCAATGGTCGCTCGCTCGTCCTCGCCTGGCGAGAATCGCCTCACCATTGAATATTGATAGTGTCGGCACGGATTACTTGGTGTCGGTCTAAACAGGATTTTAAAGCAATGACATAGGTACCTATAACGTGACATATTACTTGCGAAACTTGTATGATATACTCGTATGCGAGAATTGAGCGTGTAAAAATGTTGACTGGGCGATTATTGCTAGTGATTATCGCATAGGTACGACTTTATTGACTCGAACGTGCGAGAAACTTGCATCGTCTTCATGACGCCTTAATGTGCCTTAGTCTATAAAATATGCGAATACGTCACAAGTGTTTGTTATTCACAAATAAGCTATTCCTGAGTCTAGACTTGACAATTTATTCACCCACAGTGCGCAGGTATCTATTATACACTCGAAAAGAAAATAGCGCCATGACATGCTTCGACGTTTTATAAGTTTTTGTGCCAATCTATTAGTTGTTATCTTAGCTCGCGCAAACGGCTAAAGAAATTGTGATGAAATTGCCAGTGCTGTGAAGGTAATACAACAACCTTTGAGTACGCACAGTGGCTTGACCTTTAGTACAGCGTGCGAGTTCACGAGCCAGACGTCACCTCTAGTTTGTTCACCTCCCGAGATAGACGACTGTCGAAGTGAGGAATGGCGAGCGTGCTCAGAATCTGGATGGGTGACTGCTCCAGTGGGAATCCATTACCGAAATGTAACGATTGATACCATCCTTTTAACGTGTATACCACTTGTTACCACCCCCACCCCTCTCCCTGAGAAGCTAATCTTCGGTTGAGAAAGTGCAGCTCACTTTGTCCTTATGTGGCCCTTGACCGCGTGAAGGTCGTCGACCGCACGTTGATATTGCGAACTATAATACTACGTACTTACATATCATTTTACTGATGGGCAGTACAACTATCATAGCCATATTAATGATACGCAGTAGGCAAAGGTTGAAAAACATATGCCAAGATGATTCGAGCTCGTTGAATGAGTTGACTTGACACTCAAGATTGACTCGAGATATTTACGATGCACATGGAGCGAACAGACCACGTTCTCGGGAGAGCCGGAAAAGTACAGCTTGAAGCGGTTGATAATGTAGGTTTAGAATATAATAGGCACCTAGCTGAGCCCGCGACAACGTCTACGTTGACTAAGCTCTCGTTTTATGTACTGAACCCTAATACTATTTCTAAAAGGAAAGTGCCAATCTCTTCGAAGTCGACCTAACAACTAGTCGGAACAAAGAGAACAGGCAAACAAAGCTTTTTTCACATGATCCCGCGGACAATAGGTAAGACTATTGTAAAATGAACTTGTCTTCCCCTAAGCTTTAAAAATTGTATTCACGTGTTCAGGCTAAGCGTGAGTGTGTCCTATTGTTGACAACGTCCAAGTCATTGGTGCCAGTGTCAGTGGTACACAAATATATGGGTCACAATCTCGAGTCGCAAGGTGACATAATCCGGCACGACATTATTTAACAGTGGGTGCACGTTTACAGCCTGCCAGCATTGCGGCTTGTTATTTATTTATAGCAATTTTTTTTCTATTTATATTTTTCTCCTTCCACACAATATGCACATAGATTTTGCTACTGTAAATGTTCACGTGTTCCTTACATTAATAACGTAAACCACCTTAGTGTTGCAAGAATGTTAGATAAAACAATTATAAACGTGTTGCTCGTGTTGAATTACAATTTTCAAGTGTTCAACAACCCTCTAACCAAGCTAAACGTTCGGAGGAGGCTTTCGTTGAAGGGGATAGGATTAACTTATAAACTTTGAATTTATGATCTTCATAAACAAACGTTATATTTTTTGTGGAGCAACGAACCCAAGAAGTTAAATAGCAATTGTAAGAATAAATTAACGGAAGGTAACGAAAAGAGGCAGGTCATAACGGGGCTTACCGTTCGGATGTAGAGCTGCTCGAGTGGGGAACCCATCCTACAGTCTACACTCGTGTTGCACGAATTGTTTTATGTTGTGACTCTGGAGTGCAAGATTATACAGATCCACTCCTAGAGGCACCCGTTGCTAAATTTATTAATTAACTACTACGTACACAATGCTCATATTGATCTTGATTTTGTACTGTATTGTCCTTATTGTGTTGCATTTCTCATTCTGCATGTATGTCTGAGGGTGACCAGCTCCCTAAGTATCTACAGTTACATGTTACGATAAAGATTTATTAGCTAGGCAGTTTCATATGCCAAAGTTGTTACCCGCGCCACCTGTAATCGTTTGCCGAGCTCACCGTGTGCTAATACTTTGTTGTTCGCAACTTTATAAGAATTAAAAAATGTATGTGCCAATTGGACTCGTCCCCATTATGATCGTTATTCAAAATTGTGGAGGCTTTATATCCGCAGTCATTAATCAATTCTGATAAAATGTCTACCTTCGTGGCTCGTGGCTCGTGGCTAACCTGACCGGTGTCCTAGATAACCAAGTCTATTATTGCGAACTGTGCAAGTTACAAATGTTACAGTTAAGTGAATTTTAACGGCATGCTACTCGATGTTCGTGGGCGAATTGCCTATTTTTTTCTGGTTAGGTTATAGTTGGGGCCCGGCAATAAGTCAAAACTGAACATTGCATATTTTAAGCGGTTCAGATTTAGCAATCATCCCTACTATAGTATACTCAGTGAAGGTTTCGACTCGTAAAATGTAGATAACCATTTAGGTATGCACAGGCGAGGGCAGGAAGGGCGCGGGCGTGGGGAGAGCTAAGCCGGCTGCAGCGCGGGTCGTTGACCGGCCGGAGCCGCGGCTAGGGATGCTCGGTGCGCCCTGCGCCGTCGCTCCCTCGCTACTGAAAGCACCGGGTTCGCCGGGGGTGTGTGGATAATTTTAAAGCTACACCAATAATAGGTGCGTAATGTGCGTATACATGCATAGCGCCTGACGTCGTTATTGATTCAGCTGAATTTGATGCTGATGTGAATGAAGCATCACAAATTGTAGAGGTGAACGAACTCGGACATGGAGTGAACGGCCATTAATATTGCTAGTTATTGCGTTTTTCCTTTATCGTGTGTCCGCGACGCGTCAGGTGTAAAGTTAGATAATTTCGCTGTCTCGACTCGATACGATTAGACATATTGCGGATGTGAAGTCAGATTGAAGTCGACACATTTAAAAGACGGCTCGGGTGGGCGACAGCTGGCAACCGTCGGCGGCGACCTTGCAGCGACGACGCCAAGGTTCCGGCGGGCGTCGACCTCGCCGCGACGCTATCGACCGTCGTCGCCACTCGCCACGCTCGTCCGACCGCCGCCCGCGTCTCGTCATGATTCCACCAACTCCGCGATTTGAGGATTCGTGAATAATATTCGATGCCGAAAAGGCTCGCAACGTGACCGCTCGGTCGCTCGCAGGACGGCTAGAGGTGCGCGAGGACGTCCGCGGGCGGCGGGGCGGGCGGGGCGCGGCGGGGTCGGCGGCCGGCGCGGGCGCGGCCGACGACTCCCGCCTCACCTGCCGAACACTCGAGCGGACCCTGGACCGTATACGTTTCGCTCAGACGCGGTAATCGGAGGCCGTAATTGGTGCATGATCAGATATAAACAATCCACAAAACCATTAGCGCTCTTTAGTACCGCTCCAAACGTTTCTCTTGCACACACGGAACATTGGCATTACAGCCTACCACTACCCACTAATGATATCTATCTACGCTCATCAGTATTAAATTAAAATATTTATCTCCATTTAGATAAATATATTTTTAGCAGAGTAAGTTTCTACTGTTATTGTCTGCGCAAAGAAATAATATAATATCTATTATTACCTCAAGCACCTAAAAATGCTTTGATTTGCTGCATTTTAATAGATTGTTACTTTTTTTTTGAATGAATTTTTTATAGCATTTATTATGCTAACTGTTAAGTTCGAAAAACATTGGAAAAAATGAAATGCTCAAGTGAGACTCGAACTCACGACCTTTCGCTTACAGGGCGACTGCTCTGCCAACTGAGCTATTGAGCACCACTTGAATCATTCCAAATTTTACTTCTCTTTATATCCGTCTATAAGGGCGATGGTGCAGCCATCTACCAACATTCTTACGAACTGTTGGAAACAATGAATGATTTTTCAACCATTTTTAAACATTGAATTTTGATGACTGCGCCCAAATATTTGAATGAATTTTTTATAGCATTTATTATGCTAACTGTTAAGTTCGAAAAACATTGGAAAAAATGAAATGCTCAAGTGAGACTCGAACTCACGACCTTTCGCTTACAGGGCGACTGCTCTGCCAACTGAGCTATTGAGCACCACTTGAATCATTCCAAATTTTCCTTCTCTTTATATCCGTCTATAAGGGCGATGGTGCTTGAGCATTTCATTTTTTCCAATGTTTTTCGAGATTGTTACTTATTCAGATTTTTCATAGTTACATACAATATCTGTAATATAATTAGTAGAATACCCTCGCATCTCGCTGAGGCATGACGAAGCGGTTATGTGTGACACGAACTAACTACAGCACTACGATGTGTGTCTCCACTCCCCAACGTCAACCTGTTGCCGGGATAGCTAGTATATTACACGAAAGCAAAATGCCTACAACACCCGAGCAGGGCTTAGTCATTGTTGGCAACCTCGTTCTGCCAAAGATTCTACCCGGATGATTATTATTTTTATAGAGAACTACTTCCTCACAAAGCTTCGCTCTGAAAGCCACTAGTGTTGTCCGCTGTCGGCCAGGTTACAAATAGATCGCACGGTAGTCCATGTTAAACAGAAAACCAATGATTTTAAAGACAAGAACACCCACCCCTCCTGGTTTGATATTTACAGAGATTGTCTGAAACGCGAGTAAATCCCTTATATAGACATTCAAACAATGATCATTTAATATAATATAAATTTTCACCAAAATTCTACATAACGCTATCTAGACCCATGTGGTAAGCATAGCTCAACTAGCTTGTGTCATGGAATCTAGAATGCGCATAAACATACATAGATACTTTTTTTTTGTAAATACATACTATACATAAAAACACCCAGACCAATGCAATAGCCATATTCATGCATACAAATATTTGCACTGAGTGGGAGTCGAACCCGCGGCTCCTGTGTTGCAGTCGCGTTCACTACCACCACGCCACGGAGGCTGTCATAACTTAGCTCGATTTGATTAGCAACCCTTTAACATGTAATGAGTCGCCAAATTATATCGAAGTGACGCGTGAGGCGTTACTATTGTTTTCGCGGCTGCGACTGTCGATTTTCTGTCGACCTTAAAGTTGGTATGAGCTCCAGGAATCATCTTCGGTAGACGCAAGAGGTAGCAATGTCAGCGTCAGCGATTCTTCAACTAGAGCGTGTTTATTGCTATGGGTGCGCGAGGCTTGTTGGATGCCTTTATCTATCTCTCTATCTTACGCACCATCGTGATTTCTGAACATAGCTTAGATTCCAGATTATGTGATCATTCTCATGACATGTGAGAAGGCAGGCACGTATCTGATCTAGATGTTTCAAAAATTCACTCAGAACTGAAACACTAACATTGCACATAAACATACAGATCTTTTTCAGTTTTTTATACCCCTTTGGTGGCAGACAAGCACAGGGCCCATCTGATAGAAAGTGGTACCGACCACAGGGTTCTTACAGAGAACAGATCTTCCCACTGATAGAACGAAAACTCTCTAGTGAGCTCTGACTACCCTACTACGCACCGCCGAGAACACAACACGAGGTTATTATGGCCGCGGTAATCTGTGGGGCGGAGGTACTTCCCCAGTCGGACTGCTCAATTGGGAAGGGAATACCGTGGTGTCCTACCCTCTAATTTTTTTCGTAGTTTTATCGTGTCAAATTTTTCACTAATATTTGAATGGAGATGACTATTGTGTAGGGGAGATTGTTATGACTTCTTCCATCTGCGCCTGTAAGACCTTCGAAAATAAATGTAATTGGTATTAAATAAAAAGATTATATAGACGTAATCTGAGTGCGACCAGCTCTTGTCTACTTTGTTTGATAGGATATATTGGCCAAAACAAAGGATCGGCGACGCGATTGGTTTTATCTCGTGTGTACAAAATACTCTTATCGCGTACAAACAAAATACTTCTTTCAATGATTTCTGATTTGTCTTTTCACCGTAACAAACAACGGAAACGCCAGGGCACGACGGGCCTAACGCAGCGCGGCATTATTGTTGTTAATAAGAAATATTACGTTACGGTATAATAGCAAAGAGTTCCACACTATTGCACGGCTTGCGTGTCCCTGCGCCCTGCTTACTGTGCTCGACAACATATACTGTTTTATGAGTAGCTCCAAATTATTATTCGGTTTAGATACATTCTGCTATACAATCGTGTAACCGGTTCGCATCGCGTCCACGTCTGTTGAGCACTGGTTCGTTGTGTGCGCGCAGAGGGAGGCGGCAGCACGCACGCTCACAGTGCGCGCGCCCGGTGCTCAGGAGCTCGGCTCGCGAGCGGCGGCACAGAGCAGAGCGCGGCGGCGCGGGAGACAGCACCGGCGGCAAGACGGACAGCGCGCGGCAGTCGGGGCCCGCGCCGCGCGCCTCGGGGCGGACGCCCGTCCCCCCGCCGAGGCGACGCTGGGTCCCGCCCTCTACCCTGCGCAACCACGATGTGCCGGACGGAGATGCCAAGCACGACATCATATTCCGAAAGGTATGCGTCGCGCCGGCCAGTCCCCAGCCCGGCTCTACTGCGCCGGCTCATCCTCTCGTTGTCGTTGCAGGTTCGCGGTATACTTAACAAACTCACGCCGGAGAAGTTCCTGAAGCTGAGCGATGATTTGCTCAGTTTGGAGCTCGACTCCGACAAGGTGTTGAAGGGGGTGATCCTTCTCATCTTCGAGAAGGCACTCGACGAGCCCAAGTACTCGTCGATGTACGCGCAGCTGTGCAAGCGGCTCAGCGAGGAGGCACCCAACTTCGAACCGTCCGGTCAACCCTGCACCTTTAAGCTGCTGCTACTGAACAAATGTCGCACCGAGTTCGAGAATCGCGCCCAGGTGAGTCCGTCGACGGAGGAAGGCGGCCGAGGGACCGTGGCGGGCGTGGATGTCGATCGTTTAACCGACCTCAACCTCCTTTCACTCTAGGCGTTCGCCGCGTTCGAGGACAAGGCGCTATCACCGGACGAGGAGGAAAAACGACATCTCGCAAAATGCAAGATGCTGGGCAACATAAAATTCATCGGGGAGCTCGGCAAGCTCGAGATCCTGGCCGAGTCCATCCTGCACCGCTGCATACAGAACCTGCTGGCGCGGCGCGCGGCCGCCGAGCACCACGAGGACCTGGAGTGCCTGGCGCAGCTGGTGCGCACGTGCGGGCGCGTGCTGGACTCGGAGCGCGGGCGCGGGCTCATGGAGCAGTACTTCGCGCGCATCGAGACGCTGTCGCACTCGCGCGAGCTGGCGCCGCGCATCCGCTTCATGCTGCGCGACGTGGTGGAGCTGCGCCGCGCCGCCTGGCTGCCGCGCGCCGCCTCCTCGGCCGAGGGGCCCGTGCCCATCCACCAGCTGCGCGCCGACGACGAGCCGCTGTCGCGCCGCGAGCGCGAGCGCGAGCGCGACCGCGAGCGCGAGCGCGACTCGCTGTTCCGCGGCGGCCTGCGCGCGCGCCCGCTGGACGACGTGCTGGCCGGCCTCAGCCTGCAGCCGGCCGCGGCGCTGGTGCCGCCGCCCGACAAGCTGTTCGGTAACGGCTTCGCGCCGCGCGACGGCTTCCGCCAGCGCTCGGCGCCCGGTTACTACCCGCGCCTGCAGCAGAACATGCACTACAGCAAGCACTCGCAGACCAGCGTGCAGGGCAACGGCTCCAAGGTGCGTACCCACCTACCCACCTACCCACCCACCTATACACCCTACCCACCGCACTGTGCAGTAGCGTGACGAGTGTGCTTGCGCAGGACGCGGGCGGGCGAGCCAAGGCGCGCGTGTACGCGGCGGGCGCGCTGGCGGACGTGCAGATGCGGCCGGCCGCCAACTCGCTCATGTTCACGGCCAACAAGCTGTCCAAGCCGCAGCCGCAGCTGCCGCTGGCGCCCGTGCAGCAGAGTGAGTACACACCTCCCCCCACCTCACCGCACCCTCCCCCGCCAACCGGCCAACTTTGTGACGTTGTACTCTACTGCGCATAGCCCATTTTAGGATCCAACTATTCATACATGAATAGTAGTTTTTGAGTGACTGCTTTACATTTAAACTAGTTTTATTAGGCACATGAAATTGTCATAAGATATTTTTTTTGTTCGTGAGCTGCCATAATGTCGCATAATGTTCCTTGTTTTATTAGTAAAAAAAATATGTTATCTCGATGCGAAACGTGATGAAGCAAATTTGTATTTATAGTCCACGGTGAGATATAGTGCATTAAGTGGTGGTCGGGTTACGTTAGTTCATGATTTTACGTACGGTATAAATTACTCGTGAAAAATAAAAAGGAATAATTTTAAAGTCGACGACCTTATCGTTCCCAGACGTACTGACGCCGGCGTTCGCCTCGACTCCATCACTGATGAAGGAGCCCGCCATCACTATAAAGCCGGCGGCGGACAAGAAGGATAAGCCCAAAAAGGATAAGGTAATAAAAACAAGCGGACTCGGACATCGATCGGAGTGCAGGGAGTCAGTGAGCACCGGAGAGTAACGCCGGTCCGCGGTGTTTACAGGGCGCCAACAAGGAGGAGGCGTGCCGGCTGGCCGTGGAGGCGACGGACGAGGCGGCGGCGGCGGGCGCGGGCGAGGCGCCGCTGGCCGACGCGGGCGCGCTGCGGCGCCTGCGCGAGCTGCAGGCGCCCGACAAGGTGCTGCGCCGCGCCGCCGCCGCCGCGCTCGAGCACGCGCTGGCCGCGCCCTCCGCCGAGCCGCGCCTGCTGCGCGCCGCCGTGCGCGTGGCGCGCGCCGTCAAGCGCGCGCCGGGCGCCGAGGCGCTGCGGGCGCTCCTCGCCGCGCAGCCGCCGCACCCGCGCCTGGCGCGCCTGCTGGCGCACGGCGTGGAGGCGTCGCTGGCGTCGCTGGCGGAGCTGGGCGCGTGGTGCGAGGCGGCGCCGCTGCACGCGCGCCTGCTGGACGCGCTGCAGGAGCTGCAGGCGCTGCTGGGCGCCGAGCGCCTGCGCGCGCTGTACGCCGAGAGCAAGCTGGACCTGTGCGCCTACGTGGGCGGCGCGGCCGGCGGCGCGGCGGGCGGCGCGCTGGAGGCGCTGGAGGCGCGCGGCCTGGCGCCGCTCGTGCCGCAGCTGCGCGTGCAGGCGCAGCTCGCGCGCCAGCTGCAGGCCGAGCCCGCGCCGCACGCGCTCTACCGCTGGATCAAGGTGAGCCCGCCTCTACTGGCCAGGGAGGGAGGCGCTCCTCCGTGGATGGCCATCATGCGCGTGACAACTCTGGCGAGGGACGCCGTCGTTCAGGGCGAGGTGGTATTGGCGGTGTCACCGGACATCACCAACGCGTTTAACGCCTTGGATCTTCTGCATTAGGGAGGCGCTCGTGTATCACGAAGTGCCTCTCTTTCTACCTTCGCCGCATAATCGCATAAAAAGATACGTCCATCTGTCGGAGAAAGCAGTCGTCTACCCCCGTGCGACTGGGCTCGGTCGGCGAGAGATGTCGTGCGCTGTTCCGCAGAGATCGGTCCTGGGACCGCTACTGTGGAACATCGGTTACGACTGGGTGCTTCGCGGTGAGCTCGCGGACGGTGCCGCCGTCACGTGTTATGCGGACGACGCGCTGGTGACGGCGTGCGGGGCTACATACCGCGAAGCGACCTTGAAGGCCACGACCGCGGTTGCCCAAGTCGTGGAGTGGATCCGGCGGCTGGGTCTCGAGATGGCTCTGCATAAAACCGAGGCCATGTTCTTTCATGGGCCTCAGAGCGTGCCACCGGAGGATTCCAGCCTCATAGTGGGAGACATTTGCATCAGCATTAAGCCCTAGATGAAATATCTGGGGCTCGTGCTCGACGGCCGGTGGAACTTCGGGGAGCATCTCCGAAGACTGGCCCCCAAATTGAAGGACACAGCTACCGCTTTGGGGCGGCTGCTGCCCATCATGAGGGGGCTGGATGCCTCCTGCATGAGACTACGCGGGAGTCGTGCGGTCCATGGCCCTACAGGGGTGCCCAATATGGGCGGAGACCCTGACGGTCCACAATGCACGTCTGCTGCATGGTCCGCAGCGTGCAATGGCCAGCAGGGCCAATAGGGGGTACCGCACGATATCCTTGGAAACGGCGAGTCTCCTTGCCGGATCCCTACCGTGGAACCTGGATGCGAGAGCCCTTTTAATGCTATATCGGTATCGAAAGGAGGCGAGGAAGCAGGGACGGGAACCCAAACCTGAAGAAATTCGAGCCGTGAGGTCCCAGCTCCACCGGGACATGGTAGCTGAGTGGGAGCTACGACTTGGGCGACCAAGCGCAGGGCACACCGTATTTGCGGCGATAAGACCCATCGTGGAGGAATGGCTAGAGAGGCCACACGGCAGCCTCTCGTACCGACTGACGCAGGTGATTACTGGACTTGCCAACGTCCGAGTGCCATTACTGTGATGCGAGCGAGACACAGAGCTGCACACGCCGACCCAGTGCCCTAGCGAGGCGGGTCCTAGTGGTAGCTCTGGGGGTGGGAGTCCTCACACTCGCCACATTGCTCACAGCGTTGGTATGATGCGCGAACGCTTGGGGTGCGGCCGCCTCCTTCTGCGAGCAAGTAATGCTCAAGAAGGAGGCGGCCGGTCGGGTGCGGACTAGACTCCGGGCCCGGGAAGACCGCGAAGAGCGAACGCGAACCGGACGTCGGAGGTCGCAGAACGACCTCCGTCCTCCATGAGCGCTGGCCTGGGGGGTGACCGGTGGAGCCGCCTGTCACCCTAGCAGAAGCAGGCCGCGGCGGCGGCGCATAGTGCACCTCCCCGTACCCGGGGCTAGGTGGGGTCATCGAGGTCCCCACAACCCGAAGGGGACCATGTCTTTAGAGATGGTTCCTGGGTCTGCCGGGGTGCGAGAGATATGCTTTCGGCAATTTCACCTCCGGCAACCAAGGAAGGTGCGCACCGTGGAGTATAAAAGGCACTTCATCTCACGCATGCTCAAGCTGTGGTATGAACTCCCAGCAGACAACTCATGTCCGGCGAACTGCTCTCCAGACGACGATTTGTACGGGGCAGACTAATCTAAGCCGGATAAATTCTACCATCTGTTACGGCTATAACGCCCCTGCATACGTCTATAGGCCACAGTAACAACTTTCCATCAGGAGAGTCGAGTGCTTCTACCACCTAAGTGGTATAAAAAAATAGCCTCTGTTGCCCACGGCCACATGACTTAGAGGTCGGTTGCTCTGGCTCAATAACCTCCGTCGTCAATGAGCGCAGGCCTGGATGTAACAGGTGGCAGGTGGATCCGCGGCAACTGCTACTGCTGACTTCCCAAAAATGTGCAGAGCAACAGTGCTAGATTAGATATTGTTGGCATCCAGTTAACAGCATCTATCCGTTTCTCTTTGATAGTGGGGTCTTTGGGAAACCTAAAAGTATTTTAAATATTTAAAAAAGTGTAAAGCCTTTTGACAAATGTTTCTAAGAACTTTAATAAAAGTAGATATAGATAAAGTTTAACTACATCACTAAATGAGTAGCGTAGAAAGTTCTAAAATGAAAAGCAATAGCGTATATAGTTTGTGATCAAAAACAAGCTTTATTGTAATGAATCAAGGTTGATTTTAGTTTGATTTTTATTGCATTGGAAGTCATGATTTGTGGGAAAATCTATTATATCCTCACATAAAAGTGGTATGAAACACCTCCAATTCGAAGATTTATGCTACTACTATCATTCTTGCACTGAAAAAGTAAGCGCAGTAAGGCATATTTCTATTAAAATAGTATTAAATAGCATAAGATGCAGAACTGTCAAATATACGTAATGACAGATCGACTGAAGGCCGAAATTGTGAGGGTTTGCGATACTCCGCATAAAATTGACACGCGTGCCACGCCTACTTCACAGTTCCACTCTTTTTCTCTGTTCCGTGAGGCAGAGGCTTTTACTCTGTTCAATTTTTAATGGGCGATAAAGTGATTTGAATTTGGAACAATATCTTTTACATGACATTTAAAATAGAAATCGTACATACGCAAATTATTTTAACTACTGTTTACTATGAGCTGGCCGAATGGCGCAGCGACTCATACTAACGAAAAAAAACTAAAGCGCCTGAGCGCTCAGGCTCAGTATATGTCCATTCTTGTAACGTAAAGTATATCACTCCAGCCCAGATAATTTTTCCCTCGGGCGATGTACTTTGAAAACCTCGTTTCGCTCAGGATTCTATCTTAGAATTTTTCGCGTCGCGTCGCTCGTGATCCTCGCTGTAAAAATACGGTTTTGCTTCCTTGTGATGCAACAATATACTATTACATCCAAACTTTTTTTTCCTGGCTTCTTGCTACGCATTTACGGGTGTTCCCAATAACATACTTACAGTTGAAGATAGATCACAGCAGTCAAATTTGACGTATCAGCTTTTTAAATTGAAAACATGGTAACTGATTTTTTGCGGGAAAGCGCATATATATTATAGCTACCTAACTACCTATGTAATCTACATTGTGCGTATCCTAAATAAATGCTTTTTCTTCTTTCTGTATAATTTTATTTTCCGAAATTGGTGTGAAATAGGAGTTACTATGAGTATGTTTTGAATTTAAACAGCCGAGCACTTTATCCGTAGATGCGATCTATCTTTAACTGTCAGTATGGTATTGGGAACGGCCGTTAGCCACAAACAAGTGTTATCTTATTTTATATTATATTACTTATATATATTAGTTAAAATGATTGTTGATGATGATGTTGATGACGATGAATGAGATGATTGCTGCCTCAGTAAAGTTGTGTGGACTTTACTAAAAGCTCTTTGGGGAGTTTTGGATTGAACACGTAGAGTCACAATTCACTGTAATATGCCACTTTCCTACACTCGTGTGCATTGTCCAAGACGTTATGGCTAAAAATCCACCATTTCTATACATAAAAACTTGAATTCATACCAATTTCGGAAAATAAAATAATACCGCGATGCATCCTCTACGCTTTCCCGCCAAAACCTCTCCATTCAACCTTCAACCAAGTGTACACTAGACCACGAGATTGTTTTATATCATGGGTGCGTCACGCCTCGTGGTGTACGACGGGTCTCGCTAAGCTCGGTGCCCCGCAGGCCAACGTGGAGCCGGCCGTGCGGCAGAACGGCGCCTTCGTGTCCACGCTGGTGGCGCTGGTGGCGGAGCACGTGACGGGCGCGGCGGGCTCGCTGGGCGCGGCGGCCGACAAGGCGGCGCTGGAGCGCGAGAAGGCGCTGGTGGAGGCCTACGCGCCGCTGCTCACCGCGCTGCTGGAGGGGCAGCCCGAGCTGCAGCTGGCCGCCGTGTACGCCGTGCAGGTGCACGCGCACCACCACCGCTACCCCAAGGGTACGTGCCGCACACGCGCACTCGCGCACGCACACACACACACACACACACACACACACACACACACACACACACACACACACACACACACACACGCTGCTGGAGGGGCAGCCCGAGCTGCAGCTGGCCGCCGTGTACGCCGTGCAGGTGCACGCGCACCACCACCGCTACCCCAAGGGTACGTGCCGCACACGCGCACTCGCGCACGCACACACACACACACACACACACACACACACACACACACACACACACACACACACACACACACACGCTGCTGGAGGGGCAGCCCGAGCTGCAGCTGGCCGCCGTGTACGCCGTGCAGGTGCACGCGCACCACCACCGCTACCCCAAGGGTACGTGCCGCACACGCGCACACACACACACACACACACACACGCTGCTGGAGGGGCAGCCCGAGCTGCAGCTGGCCGCCGTGTACGCCGTGCAGGTGCACGCGCACCACCACCGCTACCCGAAGGGTACGTGCCGCACACGCGCACTCGCGCACGCACACACACACACACACACACACACACACACACACACACACACACACACACACACACACACACACACACACGCTGCTGGAGGGGCAGCCCGAGCTGCAGCTGGCCGCCGTGTACGCCGTGCAGGTGCACGCGCACCACCACCGCTACCCCAAGGGTACGTGCCGCACACGCGCACACACACACACACACACACACACGCTGCTGGAGGGGCAGCCCGAGCTGCAGCTGGTCGCCGTGTACGCCGTGCAAGTGCACGCGCACCACCACCGCTACCCCAAGGGTACGTGCCGCACACGCGCACTCGCGCACACACACACACACACACACACACACACACACACACACACACACACGCTGCTGGAGGGGCAGCCCGAGCTGCAGCTGGCCGCCGTGTACGCCGTGCAGGTGCACGCGCACCACCACCGCTACCCCAAGGGTACGTGCCGCACACGCGCACTCGCGCACACGCGCACACACACACACACACACACACACGCTGCTGGAGGGGCAGCCCGAGCTGCAGCTGGTCGCCGTGTACGCCGTGCAAGTGCACGCGCACCACCACCGCTACCCCAAGGGTACGTGCCGCACACGCGCACTCGCGCACACACACACACACACACACACACACACACACACACACGCTGCTGGAGGGGCAGCCCGAGCTGCAGCTGGCCGCCGTGTACGCCGTGCAGGTGCACGCGCACCACCACCGCTACCCCAAGGGTACGTGCCGCACACGCGCACTCGCGCACACGCGCACACACACACACACACACACACACGCTGCTGGAGGGGCAGCCCGAGCTGCAGCTGGTCGCCGTGTACGCCGTGCAAGTGCACGCGCACCACCACCGCTACCCCAAGGGTACGTGCCGCACACGCGCACTCGCGCACACACACACACACACACACACACACACACGCTGCTGGAGGGGCAGCCCGAGCTGCAGCTGGCCGCCGTGTACGCCGTGCAGGTGCACGCGCACCACCACCGCTACCCCAAGGGTACGTGCCGCACACGCGCACTCGCGCACACGCGCACACACACACACACACACACACACGCTGCTGGAGGGGCAGCCCGAGCTGCAGCTGGTCGCCGTGTACGCCGTGCAAGTGCACGCGCACCACCACCGCTACCCCAAGGGTACGTGCCGCACACGCGCACTCGCGCACACACACACACACACACACACACACACACACACACACACACACGCTGCTGGAGGGGCAGCCCGAGCTGCAGCTGGCCGCCGTGTACGCCGTGCAGGTGCACGCGCACCACCACCGCTACCCCAAGGGTACGTGCCGCACACGCGCACACACACACACACACACACACACGCTGCTGGAGGGGCAGCCCGAGCTGCAGCTGGTCGCCGTGTACGCCGTGCAAGTGCACGCGCACCACCACCGCTACCCCAAGGGTACGTGCCGCACACGCGCACTCGCGCACACACACACACACACACACACACACACACACACACACACACACGCTGCTGGAGGGGCAGCCCGAGCTGCAGCTGGCCGCCGTGTACGCCGTGCAGGTGCACGCGCACCACCACCGCTACCCCAAGGGTACGTGCCGCACACGCGCTCTCGCGCACACGCGCACACACACACACACACACACACACACACGCTGCTGGAGGGGCAGCCCGAGCTGCAGCTGGCCGCCGTGTACGCCGTGCAGGTGCACGCGCACCACCACCGCTACCCCAAGGGTACGTGCCGCACACGCGCACACGCGCACACACACACACACACACACACACACACACACACACGCTGCTGGAGGGGCAGCCCGAGCTGCAGCTGGTCGCCGTGTACGCCGTGCAAGTGCACGCGCACCACCACCGCTACCCCAAGGGTACGTGCCGCACACGCGCACTCGCGCACACACACACACACACACACACACACACACACACACACACACACACACACACACGCTGCTGGAGGGGCAGCCCGAGCTGCAGCTGGCCGCCGTGTACGCCGTGCAGGTGCACGCGCACCACCACCGCTACCCCAAGGGTACGTGCCGCACACGCGCACTCGCGCACACACACACACACACACACACACACGCTGCTGGAGGGGCTCGCTGGCCGCCGTGTACGCCGTGCAGGTGCACGCGCACCACCACCGCTACTCCAAGGGTACGTGCCGCGCACTCGCACACACACACACACACACACACACACACACGCGCGCGCTCACACACGCACACATGCATTATGTACTCATTTCGCTATCAAAATTATGTAAAGTTCCATCATACATGTTTTACAGCCATACTTCTATGACAGTCCCTATTACGCGTGTTGCAGGCATGCTGCTGCGTTGGTTCATGTACCTGTACAATATGGAGGTGTGCGAAGAGGACGCCTTCCTGCGCTGGCGCGAGGACGTCACGGACGCCTACCCCGGCAAGGGCGAGGCGCTGTTCCAGGCGAGTATGCACACACACACACACACACACACCGCCCAAACATCACTGTGAACACAACTTCAAATTGTTTTGAGACCTTCAGGATACTAGATAAATATATGTTTTCATATTTATCTTGTATGCTCAGATAGTTTTGGGTTTACCACTGATGACCGAAATTCATTTGATCATTTGACGTGTGACCGATAAAACATTAGGCAATAGGCTATTTGACTATTTTTTTTTACTTTCGAGAAAATGACCACTTTCTTATAATATATTGAACTGTAAAAGTAAAATTTTCGTACGACAAATAGTTTTAAAGATTTGATTTTGAAAAATTCAATTTGTCGCGCCGCCCGAAAACGCTCCATACAAAATCACACGACGTTCCCAACCGACCACCTGAGTTGTCCACCTGGTTGGTCAGTTAGGAATAAATGTTCCTAACCATCCACCTTGTGCATCTGGTTGGTCAGTTAGTAACAAAATATACTAACCGACCACCTGTGACTGTATAAATGCTGCGGCTTAAATCTATACATACGAGCCAGTCGTGTGTTTAGATTTAAGCCGCAAATGATTAATTTTTGTGCAGGAACATATTCTCATGCAAATAAAATACAAATAGTTTTTTTCAATCTGTGATTTCTGATAAGTGTATACTACGACAATTTGTTTTTTTAAGCATACTGTATAAAAGTCACAGGTGGTCGGTTAGTATATATTTTGTTACTAACTGACCAACCAGATGCACAAGGTGGGTGGTTAGGAATATTTATTCCTAACTGACCAACCAGGTGGACAACTCAGGTGGTCGGTTGGGAACGGGGGGAAATTGTGACGTCACGCTTCCGTAGTGCGTAGTGCAAATGTATGGAGTGCAAGAGAATTTCGGATTTATCTCGGTCTACGTTGCGTTATATAGTTCATAATAAAAGTTATTTAAAATTTAATAAGGAATCTACAAAGTTATATATTTGAATTGAAAAATCATAGTTTCAGTTTAGATACTTCGTCCCTTAGCTAAAAACACCGCCTAAGTCGAAAATTGGCGGTTATTACATTTTAATGCCATTGGATGAAGCTGCGCATTGCGCGTCGAACCAATAGTCTCATGAAATAGATTTCAGCCAATCAGAAGCCGTAATTCAAAAAATAGTGACAGCGCTCAAGTCGGTTGGCGTCGCAACACCGCACAAGTCGTTAGTCTGTCATCTTTTGATACCTTAATCCCTAACATTTTCACAAACAACACCGCCTAAATCTAATAAAATATCAGTTAACACCGCTCAAGTCATAAAATAAAAGTTAAAATAAAGTAAATCGTCAAAATAAGTATAATTAATTATATCTTAACCGCTAACTAGAGTATGTATTAAGAAGCAATAGAAAAAAAACACAGATTTTTTAAAATATAGTTTTTTCGTCTCCTGTAAAGTTGGTCAAAATGATTTAAGCGGTGTTGTAACCCAAGGGACGATATGCAATATTTTATTTTGCAAGGCATATTTTTTTAGAACAAGCTATCATATTAAGCAGTGTTGGGAAGAATCGACGACTTAGTCAAATAGCCCATTCTACTACTGATCAAAAAAGTTTTTATCGAACCAACATTTGGTATTTTTACTACTAATCGAATGAACGTTTGGAAGAAAAACAGTTGACTTAAAAATTATTTTTTGTACATGGTTAAAAAAAATAACCACAAACTAACCTAACCAAGTCTGGTTGTGCACCTTTCGCAATAACATTATCACTTACATTCCCTGGTGCCACACTGTTTTTCGACCAAACATTCATTCAATCAGTAGGAAAAATACCAAATGTTTAGAATTTAGTAGTAGAATGGCCTAATGTTTTATTGGTCACACGTCAAAAGATCAAATGAATTTCGGAACCAGTGGTAAACCGGATACTTTTTGTTACCATTTCTAAATACATAGAACGACTACGACGAGTAGTCATTCTAGCACCAGGTAAGCAACCCATACTGTAATGTATACCAGTTACTGATGCAATAACTAATAGAATACCAATTTGGCATTGGTTGATAAATTGATATACATTGCATAAACCATAATGTGGGATGACCTCGCTAATTTTCATACCAGAAGGAAAATGTTAGTGCATGCGAATTTCAATTGTACCCAATTCCACCAAATTATGTCAAATATTTAAAGAAAGGGTAATTATACTGATGAAAGTAGATTATGATTTCCACCATTAATAAAGCCATGGAGTTGTATAAAACAGAGCGTAGTGTCGACGTGTCCCATCGTGTTGTAACAGTCGGTCCCGTGCGCAGGTGAACACCTGGCTGACGTGGCTGCAGCAGCAGGAGTCGGAGGACGAGGAGGCGGAGGACTAGGCGCCGCCCGCCGCCGCTCCACTCTGGCGATATTCCCGGCCGGCACGACGCCGCCCCGTTTTTGTTTCGCGCTCATCTCATTTATATAAATATAATTAAGCCAAATAGTTAAAATACCTACGTTTGTAACCCTTTAGCGCTGGAGGCGCCGGCCACCTAGGCGTGCGGCGACTCCAGGGCTAAATAGGACAATTTTTAGGTTATTACGTAAACGAATATTAGTATCTCGAGATAATTTTTTGTAGGCCTTTTACTCGATTTTGATACTTTTTACAAATGTATACAATGTATAGTGTTCGTTTGGACGTATGATTGCACCCCGATCTGCCCCTCTCTGCAGTGAGCGTGTTTTAGTTGAAATTGTAAAAAAATATATATATATGAAGAACTTAAATCAATTTTTATTATTAATATCATGATCATTTATTTTCAATGCTAAATGGACTTAGTGATAACTGTAAGAGTGCTTAAATTTCATTGTATTATCAAATTTTAGAATTTTGTAACTAGAGAAATAAAAAAAGAAAAAAAAAATACAGGCATAAGATGTATGTTGAGTGAATTGTAATAAAGTTGTGAACTGATGCAAATGCTACCTAAATAAGTAACATTGGTCAATATGTATTCAGGATGAAAATAAACTTCAGTGTAATTTATTACAAAAACGAAACTTGGTTTAATTTATATCACTCAAGTGAATGGGCAACTTGTGAACGCTAAATGGACATGGAAACAACTAATTGATCAGGTTTGGTGAATATTTGAGCATACCAATTCAGGCTGCAATTTCAGGTAATGTCCCTACCAGTCTCATGATAATTAAATAGTTGATCATTTCATCCGTACTGGCTGGGCCTAGGCTTAGCATATTATTAGAAAAACACTGAGCCATGATTATTTTAACAGTTCAATTTCCTTATTTGATTTTTGGGTAATTATACTAAAGTGTGTAGGATTCATAGACATGAGGAAGTAAAACAATGATAGAGTAAAACTAAAATTTATTGAACAAATAACATGGTAGACATACCACTAGGAATAACTAATGTTGAGTGTGTTTGATCTGTGAGGATTTCTGTTACGGTTGAAAGCCACTGTGTTCCAGTATCATCGGAGCTGTAAAATAAACAAGAAGAAATAAGAATTTCCAATTCTAAAGTAAGAAGTTTCCAATTACTTCATGAAATTGAGTTGAAGACGAACCTCTCTTCTGTCTTTATTACTTCAATTAATTACATTTGCCCCTTTGGTATGCTTTCACCAGTTGAATACCAATTGCCACTGAAGGTAAACTAGTTGTTAAAAAGTGTTAAGCACTATGTTTCAATATTTTTACAGATCTACAATACATGAACCCTATGTAGTTAAATGAAACAATGATTTTTTGCATCATTGACTGGATATTAATTTAGGTTAGATCAATATCTAGTATATTTATGTGTGGCCACAAATAGTGCAGCTGTCCTTTAACAGTGACATGAAACTTTAATATCGAAAAACTATCAACATATTATTTTGCAAACGTGGTTAGTTAAGATATATGCGGTTGTGTTGTGTTTCGTTGGTAAATAAGTCCAAAAATTATAAAGCTTACTGAAGTAGAAGAACAGGTAGGTATCTACAACCGCAAATCTTTAGTTATTATGAATATCACTCTTAAAAGTTAAATTAGAGATCAAAGTCATCTTATTGAGGAAACCAGAGATTCACTTACCTATTCTAATAGCAACACAAAGCACGCAGAAAGTTACTACACTATTGATTGTGTTTTCACGTGCTTGACGTTTCTCCTCCATCGGGTCAACTCTTTCGCCATACGGTAATCGGAACATGTTCTCAATAATGCTATATCAGTTTGGAAGCAAATAAACTATTGGAACTACGAGTAATTCAATAAAACTATGCTCTAATGAGTATTAGAGACAGAAAAACTCCCCAAGTACCAATAACCTGTGATACTAACTTAACCAACAATTTGACACTTTTGACAGTTCACATTGACAACCACATGGTACTAGTTTGCCATGTAAATAATTACCGTCTATAATCGTTCAGGGGACAAAAGTAAAAAGTTATAAGCAAAAGTTATAACTTATTTAAGTACGCTAACAAAACTTAAACATCTTTAGCAAACGCAAGAAAAGTAAAATTATGTTGTGGGATCATTCGTTAGCTGCACATACATTAATGTTAAACGTAAAAAAAGATTTTGACATTAGATTCGGTGTTGCAACTTTAATAATTTAATCTGACAAAATTATACAAATGAAATGTTGTTTCTGTTTGTTCGTTTAGCATTTTTCAATAGAAAGTGTCTGAGTTTGTGAAATAACATTGAATACTTAGTTCTACTACTTATAGTGTTTGTTTTTCTTCTCCAAAGTACAAGTAAAACATTTGGATAGCCTAATTTTTTCTAAAAATAAAATATTTGGGTTGCGCAACATGGCGAATACAGCTCAGCTGCTCAGATCGTTGTAGTGAAAAATTTTCAATGATAGGGTTTTGTGACGACGACACGCTCTACTTCACACCAGATTTTCAACTCGTTATAATAGTACAGTTAACCGCAATCTGTCGGTTATCTCCGCGAAGTGTGATGAGACAGTTGATGATTGTGTATGGCTGAGGCGCGGAGTTACTGAGACAATTGCTCTAAAGTGCTGTTATTTTTCGTTGAGAAGCAAGTCGGAGGAAATCCGTCAAGCTGGAGCGACTACCGGAGTACCTGCGCGACACCGTCGACTGGTTCATGGGGTGAGTGGCCGCACGCCATTGTTCACACGACACAACGCAGCTTGCTCTCTCTGCTCGCTCCGCACACATCACAACGGTCCCACTCGTCGAACCGTCGTCCAAAATTTAATTACAACACGCAGGGCACATACCAGAATGTCTTGCCACTTATTGCTCGATAAAGTTACGAATTTCGTTATGGTGTCGACGTTTCGCAGTCATCGAAAGTGTCTGTAGTCCTGCTGCCGGCCGACTGAACCTTCTCACTGGTGTAGGCCCTCCTACAAACATTATCTATCTAGTTATCAACAAACATGATTAAGTACTATCTTGACACAATGTTGATGCTTGCTCTTGAATATTTTATAAGTAGTTAAATTGTTCATGCACTGCAGTATTTAATGTTTTGTTTATGTACATACTTGCATCTAAAAAGATTTATAGATATAAAAATAAACAAATATTTACACTGAAAAATTTCTGTATTTGATTGGTGAACAGCAGTGGCTTATGTCATGATTATTATCTTGTTAATTTACATAGGCACACCAGAATAAAGCTATGGGGGTCTGCCTCAGGGACTAGTCACGCTGTATGTAAATAGTTTACCTGGTTATGTGGTCAATAATAGTGTGTCCTATTAATGACTCAAGCTTATTATATTTTATGATTACACCACTGTGAGCTTTAGTAATAGTTAAAGCAAACTAAATAATTCAAGACCACATGAAGCATTACAATTATGTGAAGCTTGACTTAAACTATGACCTATGTGATAATTTCTGTACAACACAATCAATGGTTTAAATAAATACATAATTTAACCACAGTAAGGTTTACCTACTTTTTCAATAGGTTGATGGCACTTCATTGCCTGCTATACTTGAGGTAAAGCAGACATGAAGGTCAATCACCAAACAGCATGAGCCAATTTACTATATTTATGTACTTTTAAAAGTATCTACATTAGACCCAACAGTCTAAATAAGCCAACTACAACACACCCCATTGCCGCCAATTAGATTTTTTTTTCTAAACTTGGTGCTGCTACTTACTTCTTCGGGTTCAAGCTAGGAATGTTTATTTGTGTATTTGTGTATTTGTACTTCTGCACCACTGAAATTATTATATTTTGTGAGGCACATTACTCATCTCATTTCATTACTTTGGTCTATAGTAAATGCAAATGTTTAGAAACTAACTTTTAACAACATGAACAGCTGATGTCTACACATAGATGTATCATCAGTCATCAGCTGATGTTATAGAAATGTTTGTTGCCATATTTTCTTTAAGGCACCTATGCCTCTAAATTCAGTCCAGTTAAGTTTTATAGTTAAGGCAATGTATTCATCAATAGCCTCACATCTTATTTTAATTCCTACTCTGGTCTTGGAGGAAAGTTCCTTCTTCTTTGCAGGTGGTAATGCATGGGTCCTGTCTCTGGTATTGCAAGTACTCATAGGAGTCATAGACCATGGTGCCCACTTACCACCACTTAGTCACTGTAGTCAGTCTAACACATGGTATGCAGTTACCTTACTTTTTAATTCCCAATCAGGTTTGGGAGGGTAGTTTCTTGTTCTCTGCAGGATGTAAATGGGTTACATGTTGGGTATTGCAAGCACTTATAGGCCATGGTGCCCATCTCACTGTAGTTAGTCTACATCATGGTGTGCACTTACCTTACTTTTTACTATCATAGTACTTAGTATAATAATCTGTCCTAGATGAATTTTAATAGCATTTGTTAAGCTAACTATACAATTCGATTACATCAGGAAAAACGAATTACTCAGGTAGGGCTTGAACCCACAACCTTTCCCTTACTTTATATAGAGAAGGGAAATTTGAATTTATTCAGGTGTGGCTTAGTAGCTCATTTGGAAGAGCATTCCCCCTGTAAGGGAAAGGTCGTGGGTTCAAGGCCCACCTGAGTAATTAATTTTTCCTGATGTAATTGAATCTGTTCTAACTTAATATAATGAAAGTGTACTTCAAATGTCTCAAAAATGAAATGATAGGTAGCCCACAAGACCCAACTGTAGTAAGTACATCAGCAACAAAATTTGAATACTCCTTTGTCAATTGCCACACCCTTCAGAATTGTCTTAATGGGGCCTTAGTAACTGATTACTTTTAATATGATACAATACTTACGATTTGCATGCAATAGTCTGTCAAAAACTACTTTAAATTTAATTAAAATTTGTTGGTAGACAAAAGAATTTGAAATACGGAAAAGTATTCGAGTCAAGGAAGTGTCTGTTAATTAATCAAATCAAGGAAAAACTTATTATGTAAATAAATATGCTTTAAAAAATATTGTTCTCTGCACTAAAATAATTTTTTTATTATTATATTAGGTATATCATTATAACATTAATTAACTATTTTTAGCTTATACTGTGTTTAGGGGAGCATCTGCTATATGCTATTGTGTCCCAACACCTCTAGAAGAAAACAATCAACCATTTTGTAGTAGGTGTGTGTATTGGCACAGAGCTCTATATCTCACTAAAACTATCATAAAATAATAAAATTACTATCATAGTATTTGTTCTAGTATTTGTTATTTGGGTGCTCATATCATCTATGAGGTCCAGCCAGCCTCACTTGCAAGTCGGCCTTTTATGGTTGGGAGGTCAGCAGCTCTCGGAAAAGTCCAAACAATAAAAACTTTAGTCGTGACTGGGAATTCGCTATGAGGATGATGATGAACTATATCTACCTGTTGTGACTATACCTCCTATGTACGAGTAAAACACCAACGACGTACTCGTACTAAAAAGTACTGTATTGAGTTCACACGGGTTGTCACAGATGGCGCTCTTTTAAAGTTCATCGCTAGTTTTTTTTTGTAATACTCGCCTACAATATTATCTTGTTAGGGACAATACAATCAATACAATCCATCAATCTATTAGCCCACCGCAGTCCACTGCTGGACATAGCTCCCCTCCAACGTACGCCATTTCGTCCGATCCTCCGACTTTCGCATCCAGTCTGTCCCAGCCACCTTTTTTCAGGTCGTCAGTCCATCTGGTTAGGGGTGTCCTACCTTCTGTTTACCTTTTCGCGGTCTCCACTCGAGGGCTGGTCTGTTAGGGATACGCAAATATGTAAATATTCTGTTGCGATATATGTAATATGATCCATCATCATAACACAATAGAGGGAACGACAGAGGCACCTGACATATTTTTTCAGCATAAATGACCTTGCTGCATCGAAGATATATTTGGGCGGTAGATTTGTTTACCCCGGTAAACAGTTCTAGTACGCCAATTAAAAGCAGAGTAAAACTAGTGATCCACGAAAAGTATATAATATACGGCATCTCATGGAAAGTTAAATCGTCTTTCCTGGTGTTTGAAGGATTTGATATTATTGATAATAAATCAACAACTCTCCTTAAATATCAGATTTGAAACGTAAGTTACTCACCACGGCAGATATTAGACGTCAGTCCAGAAATGAGTCATATTGGTCAAAGATATGCGGGAGACACGAGTGTTCCCCGCCATGCTGACGAGAATCTGAATGCCACCAATCGCTTTCAGTCTCACCCTGTCAGACGATAGTGGTTAAGTATCATAACTATATTTCTCCTCTTTTTAATATACTACTTATTGATGGTCAGTCATTAAACGATTTTCTTGCAAAGTAAAACTGTCAAAGCGAACGAACCTCTACCTACAGTAATCGTAGTCCCAAAACCTGCCCATACGACTGTAGTTACATCACGTAGATCGGGTTCCATGACGGCTTCGTATAATCTAGTGGTACGAATCTTGGCCAACAGCATCATAAATATGGGTAGGCACTAGGCAGCACGGGGCGGCACGGCCGGGGCGCGGGGCGCGAGCGTGCCAGGCGGCCATAGCTGCCGGCAATCGGGGACACGCCGATATTATAGCGCCGTGGGTATTGTTCCAGCCGCGTGTGTCGAGAGAGGCACTGTGGCGTGCGAGGTTGCCATTACTCCGCAGTGGACGGCGGAATTGATCCACAAGTCGGGTTGAATGGGTTTTCAATGTTTTCATAGATTTAGAATACAATACGAGGTACTGTTACCAAATCGGTTAAAACAATGGTGCGATAATTAATACTCAGCAATCTGCATACCAGAAGGTGATCTAGCATGTCTATTGCTTGGCCAGGCATGAATTAAAAAAAAGAAAGAAAAAATAGAGCTTAAATATTTTTTATTGTTATAAAAAACTCCATAGCTTTCCCTTTTTAATTCCTCTTTTTTACTTTCGTCTCCTCCCAATCTGCAGGTGGCAAAGGCCAGTGACGCCTATTTTGCAACCGTCCCATGGTCAAGTTCACCGCTGGCCATCAAATGGGCTAATTGCTTGCTTGCTACCTTAACAGTAAAAATAATCGGTGGTTCATTTCTGGGTTGCCATTCCTCTTCAAAATTATCCTAGTGCCTTGTTGATAAACAACTTAATACTTCCTTTATAAGAATAACATGTTAAATCTACGTCAATCTGGATCCTGCTCTAGGCATAATATTACTACAACCCTTGTCAATATGCGGGTGACATCTGGCCAGCCACGGAAATAGGAATCGCTCGGTGCTTTTTATTAGATTTCAGTGAGGCCTTTAACACAGTGTGTGGGTTGATATTTCATTCGATAATATATTAGACTTTCTGAACAGATAGAGCTGTTCACAAAGTCTCGGTGATTGATGGAATTCGTAGTTACTTGCCCGACCGGCGATATATTCGTATTGATGATTCCTTTTTATCGTGATACAATCTTTCATATGATGGGTTTCATAAAATCGACAGGAAGTTTTAAAATTGATATACATATACAAATCCAACCTATCTCTAAAAACGTTTTAGATTCCTAAACTATACACGTTGTAGCAAGTAAACAATAGCGCATTCCAAAAATGTTTTACACCTAAAAGTAATTTTCTCTTCACACAACTGAGCATTTGTGGAATGCGTTACCTGTATCAATGAGACGTGACGCGATCGATCACCTGAACATCAGGTATTTGTCGCAATCATGTCTGCACACATGTTCAAGATATTGTTATTTTATGTTGGATTGTAACTTCATGTATCAATATCAGTATTTAAGATGAACTGTTGCAGGATTTTTAAATAGCCATGTCGAGGACTGACTATCAACGACTTTGAGGGGCAATATGTGTTTCGCTTGGTTTGTGGAAGTGCCGGAGGCCTTACCTTTGTGGTGACATAGTTTATGTATAGTCAGTGACTCAGTGCCACGGAGCTCAATCAAGTCGAGCTACTTCCAAGTTCTGCATCTGATATCGTCCGTCGGACCGCAGCTCGGCGCCGGGCGTGATCCCTTAGCCTGGTTGGAAGACCCGCCCTTTGTGGCTTCCTTTCTTATTCTCCTGTTACTTTTACTTCTTCCCACTTCTAGCGATTTAATCGCCCTTCTGATAGCATACATGCTTGTTTGTTACTAATGTTACTATAGATAGCAGTATGAAACGTACAAAGAGAACGCAGTCTCGAAATAACTGGTCATGTCATTTTGTACAGTGTGGGAATGGAACTCCCAACACGATAATGAGTGGCGAGGTGCCTACTTAAACACGGCGCGTGTTTGCTTACACGAATATGTCGAATATGTGTCTTATTTGGAGCGCCGCGCCGACAAGAAATACGCGTGTGTGTTTTGTTAACGAGGACACAGTCGTGGTTGTGGCTGTTCCACTAAATAAATACGTGGGTACAGTCACCAAACTATACTTATTGATATAATATACAATTAAAGCTACACTTAATACCGACGTATACAAAGTCCGTGTGTCAATACGTTGAGTTCGATGAATGCGCCGATGTTGTTGAGTGTTTAGGTGGTATCAAACAATGGGAACGCCGCACACTGTGTAATTTTAGCAATCTAGGGGAACTTTATTCTAACTCTTGATAAATGTAGAGGCTATAGCTTAAAATGATGATGTATAATGAAATTTTCATTTTTATAAAAAAAAATAAGTATGAGATATAATAATTTATTTTAAAAAGTTATCAAAGAAAAAAAAATAATGTAAGAAATATAATAATTTAGTTTTTAACCTTCATCTTGTTCTGATGAGGTATTTTCCGAGTCCTTACTTACACTAGGAGATTTTAACAAAAGAACAGTTTCTTTAGGTAGTTTATGTCGATGTTTTTTAAAAATAAAAAATTATTTAATTAAAATTGAAAATAGAAAAAAAAAATGGATGAGGCAAAAACGAGCATGAGTGAAGAACTTAACTTTGTTATTTATTAATTGCAGAATGATTTAAGAATGATTTCAAGACGGATACATTGGGATATTTTTTTAAAAGTCAACGCAAACTCACTAATGTTAAAACTAAAGCATGATTATAATGTGACTCAAAAGAAAGCATTTTTATTTTGAATTTAGTTGTGAAATCATGTCAAAACTTACTTTTCCCAGTAGACAAGACTCCAAATTATCAATAATAATAAAAAAATCACTTAGGTAATATACAACTGCACAACAAGTACTGATATAAGCTATTATGATTGCGTGTAAGTTTCATTCAACGTGACTACGTGCGTAGGTCAAGTTTGAAGACGTACTCTCCAATCATTTATCAAGTCAACTTTTTAAATCGTATTAAAATAGATGCTCGGTTTATATAGCTATCATATAATAGATGTTTCCTGTCTGTCTGATAAACTTTAGATTTTGAATTAAGTTCCCATAGATTGCTAATTTAACACAGTGTGCGCCGTGACTATCGCAGACTGACTGTACAAAAACTCGGCGTCATACGACAAGTGAAAAGACACGCCACTCCCACGTTGACGCTAGGTAGCGTGTAGTCCGGGTCTTTTAGTGTTTAACCTAGTATTCATACAAACTGTGTATTTTTATTTTTTAAACTGCGGACCGAATTAGCTTAACTAAAGGTTATAAAAACACACAAGATTCGTAACTTTCTCTAGGCACGCTAGTGCAGCAAGTACCTACAAACCAAGTTGAGATCCTCGTAAGCTATCTGGCACTGGTACCCACTAACCGTATGGAATACAACATTCTACTGCCTGAAGTCGATAGTTGGACGAGCTTGGTACTCGCTGGCTGAGCCTGGCCATTCATGGTGGGACTGAGTTGGTGTGACTTTTGTTTAACTAAATACCAAGCAGGATGTGAACTATTGTTTCGATATCTGAGTCGTCACCGACACCGACGCTTCGTGGAACCGTGCACATGAGCTCGTCGCTGTCACAACAGGCAGCGGCGTTTGTTTACAGCTGCAACTGGTTTGTTAGTAAACACACCGCGCGGCGGGCCCGGCGCCGGCGGACTCGCGGCACAGGTGTGCTGATAACGCGTGATGTCACCGCGCGGCGCCGGCGCGTCCTCTCGGCCCTCGCGCTCCGCCGCCAGTCGCCCGCGGCGCGCAAACGTGAACGCCGTTTTTTTCGCGACAGTTTCCTGCGTCCCGCGTCTCGCACGCGGCCCGGTCCGCAGCGCTCACCCGCGGTAGCTCCTCCCGTCGGTGTGCCCGGTGCAGTGCAAGGTGTCGTGCATGGTGGTGAAGGCGTGGGTGCGCAGGATGAGCGGGGCCGGCGACGACGCCGAGGAGAGCTCCGGGCGGCGCTGGCCGGTGGGCATCCTGCGCAGGAGCGGCGCGCGGGCGGCGCGGCGCGTGCTGCACGTGAAGTACCGCAGCGTGCCGCCCTCGCCCTCGCCCACCCCGCACGCGCTGCCGCTGGACATCGACGACACGGTCTCGTGCTTCTGCAGGTCTGTTGGCACCTGTACTCACTGCTTTCATTCATGCGACCGAGTATTCAACACAGTTTAAATAGCCGGTTATTTTGTTTCTAAATTTACGAGTAAACACATCTATAGCAAATGTTACGGCGCGATTTATATAAAATGGACGTGGCTCGTACTCGCACGGTGCAGTGCTGTGCGCGCTGCTCGCGGGCGCCATGTTTCTTTCTTATGTAAGTGATTAATGTACAAATGACTAACTATACCGGTTTGTAGTCGTTTGTTGTTCCGAGTTAGACGCTGCGATTGCTTCGACCTACTTCGCTGCCGCGAGAGGCACCTCGCACGCTTATCGCACTATCGCGTGTTATCACTGGCTGTGTGTGCGTCACGTGCCGCGCTGGCAGCCTTCTTACTCACTCACCTCCTTAAACCCTCCACTGAACTGATGATGACTACCTTGTTTATCTGGTGCCGTGCTAGGACTGCTAAGATACCGTGCTAGGCTCGATGCCCAGATAGGAGTCTGGCAATAGACTAGCTCCCTATTGTGTGAATACTGAATACCATCTCTGTCTACCTCTGCGAGAATATAATATGCGTTATATAACATACAAAATCAAAATTACGCTATTGTTTAGACCCAGACAAACCAGTCTGAAATTCCAGATCTCTCTTATTGGTAAAGTCTGTGTTTTTATGTACTCCAAATTCAATCTTATAAGAAAACCATTAGAACCTATATTAGTCAAACTCTGGAGGTGTCAAGCGTGTGTTAGCGCATAAACCTCTTCTAATGGACGGTAACCCTGGCAAACTTCTAGGTATACAGCATTCCTGCAGACGGAAATAGAAAAGAGGCAAGTGGTACTGCCAGTGGGTACTCGCAAATCATTTGAAAGTCGTATAGGTGGTGCTTTTTTTTTATCTTATCTTGCGATAAATCCCTACGGATACCACCCCCCAAGAGCCGGTGGAGGTGGTTATGTCGGACTCGAACCGAATAAAACGCACGCCATCTTGGGTCCTTGGTTGCCGGAGGTGAGATTGCCAAAAGCATATCTCTCGCACCCCGACAGACCCAGGACCATCTCTTTCGAGATTGCCCCCTTCGGGTTGTGGGGACCAAAATGCCCCCATCTAGCCCCGGTTACGGGGAGGCGCACTTTCGCCGGCTCAGGCCGCCGCGCCGCCGCGGCCTGCTTCTGCTAGGGTGACAGGCGGCTCCACCGGTCACCCCCAGGCCAGCGCTCATGGAGGACGGAGGTCGTTCTGCGACCTCCGACGTCCGGTTCGCCTTCGCACTGCACGGGCTTCCCGGGCCCGGAGTCTGGTCCGGACCCGACCGGCCGCCTCCTTCTCGAGCATTACTTGCTCGCAGAAGGAGGCGGCCGCACCCCAAGCGTTTGCGCATCGTACCACCGCTGTGAGCAATGTGATGAGTGTGAGGACTCCCACCCCTAGAGCCGCCACTAGGACCCGCCTCGGCGTGTCCCACGCCGGGCACTCGGTCAGCGTGTGCAGCTCTGTGTCCTCGCTCGCATCACAGTGATGGCACTCGGACGTTGGCTCCTTCCGGATCCGACACAGGTAACTCCCGAAACACCCGTGTCCGGTATTCACCTGCGTCAACCGGTACGAGAGGCTGCCGTGTGGCCTCTCTGGTGAGAGTGTGGTCTCTCTGGTGAGAGTGTGGTAGGCACACTCCACTGGATCCAGCCCATTCGTGCTAATGTAACTATGACTCTTTGTTTACACCATACATGGTGAGCTCGCATTAATGCCACTGCCACTACTATCCAGAACAACTCATGAAGGGTTGTAGTATCTCACCTATACGGTGCAAACCACTTTTCTTTGTTGTCTCCGGGTATATTACCAATTAACGTGTTTCCATCTTCCAGGGGTAAAACCATTTTAACATGTATTAGTGTTGAAGTTTATTGTGATGGTCTGTACTCTTGAGGATTCACCTACAGCTTACCGTCAGATACGGTGAAGCAATGTTAACGTAGCCGATATAACAAAACCACTAATTTGGAGCGAGTGTGTGTAGTGTTATCTCTGAAAGTGGATCTATCTTATGAAGGCATCTCGCCGTCGGCTAATCTTCGCAACACGACTTTAACCTGCTTTGCCAGTTTTGATGTGGTACTTAGTGTTATCAGAGCATCTATATACTCGAGCGGCTCTTTAACCGACTTAACAAAAGATACGAAAGTGCTTTTGTGTGTCCAGCGACTACACTATTTCTGTTAGTAACATTAAGTACTAACATTGTAACAAGCTATTTTAGGAATAGTCAATTGAAATCCTACAATAAGTCGATCATCTGCATATGTTTTTAAAATCCCGAAGGGGCTATATTAAACCCCCTCCTTAAATGCCGTGTAATTATACATTACACTGTTTTTAGCAGTCGTGCAACATAATTTGTTGCTGGTAGTTGAACTTAGTTTGTTTGGAAAACTTGGACGAACCAGTTTCTCAAAGTGTGTCCAAACATGTGCTGGAGAAACACGGAGCCGCGTGTTTGGGCGCTACAGCACGTACCGATAACAACGTAATTTCTTTTGTTCTGGATTCTGACGAACTTAGTCACTGCTCTGTTGCGACACGTGCTTGGCTGATTAATGTTTTCCTACAACTTGTTAAAACAATACGTGGCGTGACCTCGGCCCGCGCGACCAAGGGTGTGTCGCCACCTAAGAAACTTTCTTAAAACATGCGACATATATACCTATATCAACCTGTACTTACCCTTCTGGGCATGTTATAGGTGTTGACTCAATGGACTTAATGCCATATGACCTTCAGGTGGGTCGGACGGCGTCTACAATACTCTGGGTTCGCGTGCTGTCTTGGGCCACAAACTTGGCCTCGGAGGCTCGGATCATGTCAGCCCGACCGTCCTGAGCTCCGCAGTCACTGAACGTCTCCAGGCTTAGAATAGTTCTCTTGACTTATGGAGTTTCTTCCAGAGCTTGAGAGCTCTTCTAAAGATGATGTGATTTGTGACACTGTGAAAAACTAGCAAAAACAATGTTGGTCTGCAATGGAAGTTGGTTTAATTATATCATTACTGAAAGATGGAATAACCTTCGCGGAAATTAAAATATAAAAATAATATTGAGTAAAAGAGACCTTGTCTAGATTTGAAATAATTATTTTATATTCAACTACATAAATGCGCAAATAATTATTATAATTTTTGAGGTCTAAGCCAAATTATGATTATATACTTTCATAATTATGCATTCGTGTTACCTACGGAGGATATTAATGTGTCTGATATGTATTTCTTGCATAATTTTACTCATTGTCGACCCGACTTTTATAACAACTCTGTGACCAGTTTGGAAATCGAATCCTGGACATAGTGCACAACGCTAGCGCTTACTGCGCAAGTAGTGTATTACAATACTTTTGCATACATAGTCTACAGGACTGGATGAGCAGAGTGGAGTCCTTACACGTCTGGCAGTGCGAGGAGCGCGGCGCGTGAGCCACTGTGCACTGATTGGGACCACTTGACTCCGCGGGCCGCCGTTAATTGTCGCACTTGGCTAGACGACGCGCCGACGATCACCCTGCGAATAGATCTATATTATACCTATAAATAGATCTGCATTCGTTACTCGAATATTCGCACTGTCCACTACAACTGTCCATAGTCCACAGCACAGCAAATCAGATCAAATATTTAAAGTTCGTTGGATTCTCGAGACATTTTTTTTGACGCTGCTCAATCCTGATGTACAGGAGAACGCGCAATCTCACTATCGATATTAAACCTGGGTATTGTACGCCTTTCATGGTCGAGTCCATCAGGATATTATTTACCCACCAAGTAGTACCTAGTAGTGTCCCTAATCTGTAAGCAAACCGACCTGTCTTTATATGGTGGTTTTGCAGCACGCAAAGTGTAGACAGGTGCCCCGATTAACGTAACGTCACATCATGTGCCGAGATAACCTATAAATATCTATAGTTACCGGTAGTGCGTTACAAGAAACTTGTTTGTTACAAACAGTAAACAAACATCGTATACAATCTATTTTAGACACAATATAAATGTTTCCCTTGAATAGTCTGCACTCGAGCTCTCCTTCACTTCTTCATCTTGCTTGGGCATCCCTGACGCTGAGATTATTGGCACGCATTTATTCCGGAATGACCGATCTAAAGCAGCCCGCATCCAGCGCTTCCCGGCGACCTTGATGAGGTCGTCCTTCCACCTGGCAGCCTATGGAAGAGGCCTATGTTAAGCAGTGGACTATGTGTGGCTGATATGATGATGATGATGATATCATTCCATTCCATACGATGTTGAACCATTACTTCTTGGATCTCCCCTTCCTACCCCCCGGCAGACGTAACATGGCCATGCATAGCAGTTTAATTTATTTGATATCGGTGCCCGACGTCGATTAAATCCTTTCCCAGGCGCTTTATAGAAACTTAATCTTGCGTCCGGACCGGAACGTATAATCGTGATCGAATGCATAATCGTCAAAAGGTGCCAATTTGGCCAAAGTACCTATGTTCCAAAATCTCAAGGTGCTTGTGTGTTTTGACCTCCACACGTTTCACAGCCACTCCACTGACGACAAGCCGTCTCACTGGTTCAACATGAAACATTCAACACAAAGCGGCCAGAGAATACATCTCACACAATTTTGGAGTCTGCACGAGCTTAACTTTCGATCCGGAATCATGTTAATCATCTGTTCAAGGCTACGGAACACATAACCAGATTATTAGAATTTTAAAATCAAAATACGAGATTCGCAAAACACTTTCGCAAATTAACGGCATTTGTACAGTTATGAGTAAAATTCAATTAATTAGAGACATGGATTATAACGACGGCCTCGCTCGGTGTCGCGCGTCACGCCGGCAATTAGGTGACTGAGTGTCGCGGACCCTATATCCACACGGGACAATATATTTGCGGAAACCACGGTGATGTTCTTAGTTTGAATAATTTCCTAGAGTTTCCTGGCTCATAAAATCTTTAATGGAATAGGCAGAGCGAAGTTTTCAGCAAAATCTTGCTAACAATATGTTTTGTATCACTGACAGGGAGTAAATCTCGTATTTTTTATATATTTATGGGAGTTCCTAATAAAAACCTAATATCAGATTTTTTTATGTATCTATATATAAATTCGATTCACTTTCATCTCGTGAAGAATGTCCGAAATAGCTGCTATAAAAAGTTACAACGTACGGCTTTTAAATGTGCTTTAATATTTAAATATTATTGAATTATAACTTGGTTGGTCCCTTGATTCAATCAGCGGTGGAACAATGGGGGTGACCGTGTGATGTTTATGTCTGATGAGGAGAAGGCTCGGGTGCGGGATGGGTCGGGCATCACACGACGCGGCTGAACGTATCAGACATACACTCGGTTCTTCCAATGGGTACACGCATCCGAGCTAACGTTTTATGATTTTTATTCTATTACCTTTTCAATTTTTGTATTTGATGTTATCCACAATGGTTTATTTCGCATATAACATGCAGGAAATCCCCTTTGTCAGGTTGGGTAGATTTTGTGAATGAATTTTTACAGCATTAAGTATGCTAACTATACAAATCGAATACACAGGGAAAAAGAAGAATCATCTTGGGCGGGACTCGAACCCGCAGTCTTTTTGTGAATTTTATTTTTCTTAATCGAAGTCCATGACTGTAGTGAAAACCTTGATGTAATGTAACGAAATATAATATCAATATGTGATCAGTGATCAGTCGTGTTGAGACTACCGAGTGTGGATTTGTGATTAGTAACGAATGAAGGAGCTATTAGCAACAATTTCGGGGAAAATCCCAAGCTGAGCACATAATGAGCTTGTTTTTGTGATGGAGCGTGGTGACGTGTGCCGCAGGCAGCGCGCTGGTGTGCACGAGGCCGGCTCCATTATGCTGTTTGTGATCAGCGTGTGTATCGAAAGAGGCTTCATGCGCTTCACGTATTGCTTCTGTGCGCAACTCGCTCTTGTCGAAAAATGTTCTAGATCACTAAGCTGGTAAAAACTAGGCATTAAAACACTAATGCATGTTTTGCGGATATAATTACGTCCTTACTTAGAATGCTATTAACAAAGCACACCTTATATGTAATGTATTTTTGAAGACAGCTCTGATTTTTTACGTGTAATGAACAATATTTGCGTTTTTATTAGCGCTATTATTTTGTAGTTTTGTTGGGTAGTGTATTTGTCAGCGGAAACTACAATCGCGAAGAGTTAACCTTCAAGTTTATTATGAATAATAATAACAAATATTCTAGGACGTAACACAGCTACACCACGCTATCTAGACCCAAAGTACGCATAGCTTAACTAGTTTGTATTAATAGGTTTTATAATGCGGAAAAACAAACAATACATGCAAACATCCAGACCGGAATATACACCATCATGACAATGTAATATCACTATACCTACATAATTATGACATACGACTGACTCTTTCCACGATCTTACTTTTCATGAAAGTTCGACAGAATTAGTAGCTTTTTGAATTACCCATACTTTTTTAAATGGCCAAGTTGATGGTATGCAGTCTTCGAGTCATCAACCACACGCTCTTGTATAATTTTGAACCCCTAAATCTCGTAAGAGTATAGTAACTGGAGTCGCTATACTCGCACATATCGACCACCAATCACGTCACACGAAATCCGTGATTGATGATCCAATAGAGAACAAGCCTCAACGTGAATGAAAGCTAGTAGCCAACAGTGTTGTTGAACATTGTGGCGCACTAGCGGTGGCCCCACAGTTCTTGAGTAGTGCCGTGATGTTGAAGTACTCATCTACATAACACACAATTGCACGGCTTTCAATCACAACAGCTCTTTGTGAATATTTGAAACAATTGGCTGCGGCTACTTGGCGTCACATTACTTCGGTTTTTACTTTTACTCATAGGAGGCGCGGAGGGGAGGGTTGTTACTGTTGTTAGTTCGCTATTTATGTAATGGATGTGAAAACTTCCAAATTAATTACGTTTAACTCATATTCATATTTTGGACGATAATGGGTGTTGATCATATTTTAATACTTATACACTGCTTATTTAAAGTTATGCATTTCTTTGACACGCTACTCCTCCAAGAGCACGAAATTGTTGTTATATTAGAGTTGAACTGGCACTATAAACACATCCTGTCTTGTGCAAAACCAGCAAAACCACCTGTCTGAGAAGCGCGAGTGAGATATTACATTCCGTCTCCTTTGGACCCCTAATAGAACCAAGAGCTGCCGGTACCGCCGCAATCCGCAGCCCCGAATAGCCACTATTTGTACCTATTTCAGGTCTTGGCTGGAAGTTGATCTGTGTCAGAGCATTTCCACCACTCCGAGTTTATTCAGAGGTGGTTGCGACTCTTCACACACTGCAAGACAGTTAACTTAAATCGTAGACCGATCTCACTTCGGCATAACATTATTTGAAAACAGCAATCATCCTCGGAGCTTTTACCCAACTCTGAAGGGGTCGACTTACAGCCTTACTTCGAAATTTACCATGCCATCTGACCTTCAAAACCTACTGGCGATTTCGAAGTACTGTAGTCTATTTCTGAAAAAGATTGCGTTGTCAACTCGCGTTTACTGACACAGTGGTCCTAGCACTCGAATTATATCGGCTCAAAAGGTGCGTTAATTGCAACGGTGGCATGTACAGAATGACGATGCATTTGTCTATTTCTTTTTAATTTAGTGTACAATTTCGAAACCTGTATGATTATTCATAATATTCAAATAAGCATTTCTCTTATTATGTAACTCCGTATAACAATATTATCATATCTTATCCTAAAAGATCGGGAATTGTGTGTATATTTTTCTAGCAGGTGGGTGACGAATCTTATAACTAATTCTACTATTATGTCCGTAGAAGTCAATGTCCTATTCAGTTTTGTTTATTTTTCTTAATAAACATAACATAACATAAACTCACGCCTGTATTCCCCGAAGGGGTAGGCAGAGGTGCTAGCACCCACATTTCGCCAGTTTATGTTTAGGTCCCAATGTAATAGGTGGCGAGCCTATTGCCATTAACCGGGCACTTATAAACCTGCGATAAATACACACATAACTTCGAAAAGCATCGAAAAGTCATTGGTGTGTGCCATGGTAAACTGGGATCGAACTCGAGACCTCGTCTCAGCAGTCCATTACCCATACCACTAGGCTACCGCAGATTTTTCTTAATGCAATCGTCTAAATATGTTATGTACTAAGCTGTTCTGCAAATAAATAAATTTCATTTCATTTCATTTCATTAACGAGATATCGCGTCATTTTTTCATTTAAAATATCACTAAAATATCTAGAACTTCCAAATCCAAACGTCTGTATGACTATGTTATGTGATAATGGGTCCAGTCGAGGCCTTTCGTCACTTGCTTTACGTGTCCCCTAGTTTACTGCTTAGGACGTGAACCGCCCGCAATCCGATGAGCATTCTATATTATGCTGTCAACTGATATTAAAATATAGTTTTTTTTTATTTATTATTGAAGGGCTTTGTGTAATTGTTATAATGAACACGTTTGTTCGTACGCGGGCTCTGCTCGTGGTCTTGGTCTTGCGCGGGTGGAGCGTGTGCTCGCCAGCTTATCCAATAAATGTTTACAAAACAATTCCCATTGTTGTTGAATCGTAAAGAATGAGTGTTCATGTTCTAATCCTAACAAACGCACTGCACCGATTGTAGTGATCATTATGGCTGCTCTTTTTATACGGCTAACCAAAAAGCACAATTTTTTTTTGCTGCGTGACTATTTTTCATACGTCATTGTTAATTTTCTCAAATGGGCTAACACTGGTCTTCCTTAAAAAACTAAAACACAAAGGTGTTAAATTACTCTAAAAAAAAAAAACATTCCACGTTGTTATGGTTCATGACTTTACGAGTAATAAAATTAAAAACTGTTCGTACTAGAATTAACTTCTAACAATAACATGGCAAATTACCGCTTCTTTTAATTTCATGTGTACAGTCAGTGTACTTTAACTAGCTGACCCGGCGAACTTCGTACCGCCAATTTTTTTCCACCTGCGTGGCGTCCGATCGCCTCTGCACTCATGTATTGTACATATAAACCTTCTTCTTGAATTACTCTATCTATTAAAAGAAATCGCATCAAAATCTATCGCGTAGTTTTGAAGATATAAGCTGACATAGGGAAGGACAGCCGCGGAAAGCTACTTTGCTTAATACCACAGTCTAACGATTCATAATACATAATACTATGTAGTGATAGTGAAGCGATACCGTTAATTTATTCAACTTGCAATGCAATGTTACACACATTAAGTTCGAAAAACATCGAAAAAAATGAAATGCTCAAGTGAGACTCGAACTTACGGCCTATCCCTTACAGGTGGAATGTTCTTCCAACTGAGCTATTGAGCTACACCTGAACCACTTCAAATTTTCCTTCTCTTTATATCCGTCTTTAAGGGCGACGGTGGTGACTAAAAGTTAGCATAATAAATGCTATAAAAAGTTCATTCAAACACATTAAGTTGTTAAATCTTGTGTTAGTTTACTATTTCCTCTTATTCCACGGTGTTGAATTTTGGCATGTCCTTGGTTCATCCGATGGCAATGCTTTTTTTGTAAACTGAACTTGTATCGTCATCCAGATACTCTTTAACAATCAACAGCACAGACATGGTTTCATAGCAAAGTATTGGTTTAAATATTATTTATTTATTTAATATTATTATGTTTGTTTACTATATATTTATGTACTACCATATACCTACTTACAATCCTTACGTGTTGTATATCTCTAGTGATGCTCAGCAGAAGGTAACGTGGATGTTTTGTTTGTTGCAGGTGAGTCGCATGCTCGCTCGCTCACCGCTGTACGTAAGTGACCACATGTAGCTACTGACTCTTACCATTAACGCAGCCCGTCCATCACAGTCCCTCGTGTTCACGTGCGTCTACTTCGGACTTCAAGACTTCACCCCTTGCCCAAGTTAGTCTGCTGCTAGATGCTACTGCTTAGCACAGGTTGTTTACAATAAAACGATAAGGACTTTGGAGAGGAAGTAGGTTAGACGGCAATATGTATTGCTCGCAACAGCAGTGCAGTGCTAAATATTTTGGTTTGGACGCCGTCATCAACATCAGGTCAGGATCTTTGATAAAAACTAGATAGGTAGTGATCTCAGTTACGATCCTATTAACATTAAAGAAATATTAGCTATCTTTTGATCAACTGCGCTTTATAATAATTCTGCGTGGATTTCGACGAAATAGGGCACAAGGGTCAGCTCAATCTCTCTCTCTCTCGCGTGGGTGCCGTGCAAGGTGACTGATAGAGCTGTTCTCCACCCGACAGTGAACACATTTTGCGAGGCAATCATTCTGCGCAAGAGGCATACTGCCGACAATAGGGGCCGTAAGACATAGCAGGCGATGACACGTCCCTGCCTATCCTTTTATGTGTCAGTTTGTGATTGTCTTTGGATGAATGTGATGAGAAATATGTGCTGAGGCTAGAAAAATGTTGTGCATGACTCTATTTTGAAATGGACTTGAAAGTGGCAATATTTCTCGAATGTTACTTTTCGGTGCAATTTACCAAGTCGTGTCTTCGATGCTTTCTCCAAAGACTATCAGTCAGTGCCATAGCACTACACCTTAGAGCACACTGGGGAGACATATCGTGTCCTGTAACAATATGGCTTCCGCTGGTTCCCACGATTGTCTCGTCTTGTAAAATGCAAATAGTCAACTTTACTTAACGTCGCGCGTCGGTAAATGTCGCGTCGGTACAGAATTACTAATGACGTTGCTATATAAGTTCATTTGATGTCATCCAGAAGAGTAAACAATAGCTAAGTACATCTAATTTTTACATAGTTATGTTCTCGCCGTGACTCCCGACATCAATCGTAGGCCAACGGCCAGGCCATTTGTGTCGGAAGAATAACAACAGTTCGATCATTGATTTTTTATTGCCAGATTTTTTCTCATAGTCTCTACCTATTTCATTAGGAAGCATGCTTTTGTTACGAACGTAAAATTTCATGATTCATGACAATTTCCCGGTGGGGTGGTGGTCGCGTGGGGTTTCGACTGTTTAACCTTCGAAATGTCCGGATATGGACAATAGTCTCCCCTATTACGTGGGAGTGGGACTGATAAGCAATACACAAAACATGCGACTGTTTACAAACACCTTCTGGAATATACAGCCATTAGTATATGTATGCATATGAAATTCAACAAAAACAAGTGTCACTTAAGTGGCACATCACATTGACCCACATGATGAAATGATTGAGTCTAAGGTGCAGTGGAGCGGGCTGGTCTGGCGTGTAGTGGAATGAATAAATAATTAGCAAGTACTCGTGACGTGCAGGCGATGCCCAGGGGACCGATTGTTGAGTTGCAAAGTGGAGAGGACGTCGCTGTTTGGAAACGAAGTTTATCAGTGTGGAATCAATTCAATGTACAATGTGAGCCTTTTTCGTTATTTTCATTCAGTTTACGTCACGCAGAATTCATTTCAGCTTCTAGATATGTTCAGAATGTTATCGACAACACAGTATCTTGTAAATCAGTCGGTAATTGAAGTTGAAGTAGCTTCTCAATGACGGCGACAGGTGACGCGCACTGCGAGGCTCCGAGGTTGCACTCGAACAATGTTTGCTAATCGGAGGAGGTTGCGACAAATGGCCACAAGCCTCTTCGGTAAATATAGAGATGAGCTACGCCTCACACTCGATCACCTTGGGACATACATTATATTATTATGTTATGATTGCTCACTTCAAGATGCTTGTTTATACGCCTCCAGATATTTATTCAAGTGTTACCGAGTGCTATTATAATAATAGCATTGGAGTGTTAGATAATACGGTTTTATTATTTTTTAATAACTAGTACAGCAGGAAGGATAAAATTATTGGTTTATCAAATGTAAAAAAACCACGGCCGATCTGTCGTAAGGTAAAACCCAGCTGGCCGTGTTTCACCCGGCGCCGGCGCGGCGACGATGCCTTAGCCATTGCCCATTAGGCTACGGGCACACCGCTTCACCTATGTACGGAGCGAAAGGTGATGTTCCTCTGACACTAAGGATGATACCTCCGTCCGCAAGGAGACCAGGCTTAATGGGCCGTGGCCCAAAAGCTTACGCTACGAAATTCTTCTTTAAAAGTGCACCTTGTCTTCGGTAGATGGCGTTAACATGAAGTATGACCACATTTTAATGTTTCAAATTTTGCATTATGCTGCATTTAGTATCAATACTGGAGGATTGAGGAGGACTACATTGCTTTTTTATATCACTCGTTTCCTTTTCCTCGCCTCCTGCAAATAGCACGTACATGCTTTGGTATACCTTGCATTTATTTGCTACGTTCTCAGTAGGTGCCTATTATATTATAAACTGCTGACACACATCATGAGGTTTCTACCTAGTATGAAGTTTAGTGTTTGAGTCATAAATACATTTTATCAGCGTTTTATCTGGCGCATTGTGTGCACGTACGTCGCGCTACGTGGTGTAGGTACCTCGGCATGAGATAGCCCAGCTTGTTGACTACAACCACTCATAATAAATGCAGGGAACGAAAGTTTTCTGGCGACGATTGTTCTTTTGTTTTAGGCACTCAGGCGCGGTTACACAGATTCACATAATATTGTTCTGCTATACGACATTCTTTTTATTTGCCTCCTTTACCCTGCCCAAATTTAGGCAGATACTCACAGAGTCCCCGAACTAAACTCCCGAACTAAATGTTTCCCTCTTCTTCGGCCGTACCGAATTTGTGTCTTCCGAATAACCAGTTCTATAACTTTTAGTATAAATACCTTAACAATGATAGGAACTATCGAGTGTTGATATCAATCGCTGAGATTCTGTCCAGTGATATAGTCATTCAGACTCTTTAACAATAAACAGGCCATACATTGTCATCGAGTTCACTGCGAGACAATGGGTGCACGCCATCCATGCATTAATCTTGATGTGCCTACAACTTACACATTACATTGGTCAGTTGGTCTTACTTGCAATATAAATGTGACAATGCAACTTGTGCAACTGTTATGAGGTCTTGAATTGAATTCAAAATTTTGTACAGGCCAAGTATAGCCATTCCCTTCATGGTTGGTGTATCAGTTGTAGCACAGATAGTAAAATAACAAACAATAATCTTGACATCCACAAATGTTACTGTGTGACCGAAACGATTAAATATTTATACATATCATTAATTTATTGTAAAACATGAATTTGAGAGAGGATATGTAATCGATACGTGTAATATATCGCGCGTACGCGAAACACGTGAGGAATGAACCTGCTGTAGCAGAGTCACGGGGAGTCATTGTCCTCCTGTGCCTACTGTTAGGTGCGTTCACCGTGCTGGCGACAACGGGCACACCGGCATGCGGCACTCGAGCACAATGTCCACGGCATTCCGCACCCGCCGGCCGCCGCTGAGTCACGCGGGAGCAGACCGTACCTACTGGTTCTGGCGGATACGCACCCACGGTATTCTATTTCTTTTATCAGAATAAACATTCTCCTTTAACTGTGTAGGTACAGATTTACATTATAATGACAGAGACGGCACAAGCAGGATAAAATGTTATTTTATTACGGAAAATTTGATAGTCGGTACGCCTCGAATCGCAAAAGCTGCCTGCACTCGCACGTTGCTGCCTGCAGAATGATGATTACCGAAAAGAAATAAAACTTAAACTAAATACTTAAGTCCAGAAAATCAAAGGAAATCACCAATTTCCTTGACACGTAGGCTACGGTCGAGAGAGCATTTTCACCTGAATCTGCTTCGTCACCCTGCACCATGCATTACTTGTAAGCTATTGATACTACAAAGTCGTGGAATTGAAATATTTGTCACTTGCATTGTAAATTATAGCGAAATTTCTGGTTTAATTCGCCCTTTGTCGTTATATTAGCTATGTGATCAATCTTTTCCGCTAGTCCCTTCAGCGCGATCCATCTTATTCAGTTGGTATCTCACCGCTTGCGCTATGTTCGGCGTCATTATGACGAGATACAATGCGATCTTTGTCATCCCACAGGTCAACGGTCCTCCATAAAAGCGTGAGGTCAGGCCCATTCTTGACACTCAATGGTTAACTAGTCCCGAAAAACGATTATGAAGAGCACGAAATTAAATGATAGAAAATTCGACGTCATTTGAACCCATAGCCGTACGCGGGTAGTCTCGAGAGGCCAAATTAGTGGGTGATTTGCATTTTTGAAAATGTGTAACTTCTTTGGTCAAAAGTAAATACATAACCGATGTTAGTTTAGTTCTTGCTATGTTCAAAATAAATATTGAGCCGATAGGTAGGGAGGCCACGCAGCAAAATTTTAAAGTTACTCGTGCGTCGCGGAGACCTATCAGAATTGGTAGATTGGATGATAGAAAGAATAATGGTTTATAAAGTTTCCACGTTTAGTGGTGGGAAAGCGTATACATAACATAATATTAATGACATATATTATATCATCCATCTTAATTAAAGTTTTGTATTACTTTGGTCTTATTTAATGTTTTTCAGTTATTCTGGTTAAATTAAAAATAGCCGATACTCCCCGCCATTAACCCCCATAACTTCTAAACGGCTCAACCGATGCATGTCTAAGAACACTCGCTCATAAGTCCTTTAATACAAATAAAAATGAAATAGCTTCATCCGTTCGGGAGCTATGATGTCACAGACAGACACGACAAACTTAATACTTGTTAGCTTGTAACTAACCTTATCGTAATCTGACGCGTACGTGTAAATTCTTAGAACATTTTTTTTTGCGCACCCATGCGTATTGAAGGCTGCCTACTGCCTGGAGGAATTTGTGAAGTCTTGCCTCCCCTAGCTTAATCTGACGCGCTCGTCTTACTACCAAATTTTCTTATACACGTGCCCTACTACGACAACTTTTTGATAAGTAACACCTATACTTATGGATATTTTTCATACGAATAAGATACGAGTCGCAAAGAAGCAAACAGCCAGCTGGTTCTACCAGCACAGTGATTCCCATAATCATAGCCTTTGAAAGCTTACAACATTTGAACATGTTGTAGAAAATTGTAAATAATAAGATTAGTTGTTTACGTTGTGAAGAATTTTAATGAAGTGATTGTCACAGTAACAGCTGATTGTTCTATATACGAATATTTTAAAATTGACATTGATATAAAAAACCAAAACTACAACACCCTCCCCTCAATGGAGATAAACGAAAATACACTAATACTTACATAGAACATAAAAGAAACAAAAAACTAAGTATTAGTTAAGCCCATACCTATGACACATCTTAGGTGAGCTGTTCGCCTTAAGGGCTTAGTAAGAACATCAGCTGTCATCTTATCTGACTGTAGATATTTAACATCAATAACACCATCGCTAATTTTCTCCCTTATAAAATGAAATTTGGTATCGATGTGTTTCGTCCTATTGTGGTGGATTGGATTGGGCGCTATTTTCTGTGCACTTTGGCTATCGTTAAAAAGTACAACCTTATCAGCGTTACCAGTAATTTCAAACACTAACCTCCTAAGAAAAGTAGCTTCCTTTGCAGCGCTAGTTAACGCCATGTATTCGGCTTCAGTGGAAGATAACGCTACCGTTGGTTGCTTTTTACATTCCCAACTAATGGGACCGCCTGCTAGCGTGAAGAAGAAAACTGTGTATGACCGCCTGTCATACATGCAATTCGCCCAATCTGCATCCGTGTAGCCACACAAATAGGTACCAGTTTTCCTGTAAGTAATGCAGTAATCAATAGTACCTTTAAGATACTGCAAAATCCTTTTTGCGGCCGACCAATGTTTCTTTGCAAAACAATTATTAAACTGGCTTAAATAGCTCGTAGCATAAGCTATGTCTGACCTGGTATTTACCGCTAGGAACATCAAACAGCCAATTAAACTTTGGTAAGGATAAGACTCATCGGATTCTTTACCTTTTTCGTATTTATTATTTTCCAGTGGAGTTGACATATGCTTACAATCCTGCATATCAAACCGAGTCAAAACTGTATGAATGTACGTCTTTTGACTAACGCATATTTTCCGGTCCGTACGTTTCACATTCAAACCTAAACAGAAAACTAATTTTCCTAAGTCTTTTAAAGAGAAATATTTTTGTAATTCTGTTTTAACGGTGACAAATGACGTTTCTTTTTTATAAAAGATGACGATGTCATCAACATAAATTGCCAGGATGACAGTTTCATCACCAAACTTTTTTAAATAAATACATGGTTCCGAAGAGGTTTGTATAAAACCTATAGAAGATAAGGTTTGATTTAATTTATTATTCCAGGCTCGAGCTGCTTGCTTTAAACCATAGAGTGATTTCTTCAACAAGCAAACTTTTCCTTCTTCGCCTTGTTTAATAAAACCTTGAGGTTGTTGCATGTAGACTTCCTCTTCCAGGTCACCGTTGAGGAACGCTGTATCCACGTCCAAGTGTTGCATTTTCCAATCCATTTCTGCTGCTAAAGCAATTAGTGTTCGCAAGGATGAATTTCTTACAACTGGTGAAAAAGTTTCATAATAATCAACACCTGAAACTTGACTAAAGCCTTTCGCAACAAGTCTTGCCTTATACTTCACCACTCTACCTTCGGCATCCTTTTTTATTTTATACACCCACTTACATGGTATAACCTTTTTGTTAGGTTTTTCAACCAGCGTCCAAGTCTTGTTTTTAGTCAGTGAGTTAAACTCGTCTTGCATAGCAGACTGCCAGCTCGCACTATCTTCTGCTTTGATAGCTTCAGCAAAGCTTTGGGGCTCATCAGGTTCACTTGTAATAGCAGTATTGCCATAAAAAGTACTTTGGTTTTTCTTAGCTATCCTGTTTCGAAGAGGATACCGTTCTTCAGGCTCTATCACAGTCTGTTCGGTTATACTTTCTTCGTCAGAAATATCTTCGGCGCTAAGGAACTCTGAAGTATTGTGAACTTGTTCTGTTACTGGCTCCAAGTCATTAACTTCTTCTTCGTTTTCGGCTGAGACCGTGTGACTGCTCTCCTTTGAAGTCGAAGCAATGGATGGCATCGGATGCTGCTCCTTCCTATGAACCATGTCTAAAAAGGATTCATCATGGACAGCTAAAGGAACTGATTGTGTGGTTTTAGCTTTTATGTCGGTAAAAGATTGTTCAAAGAACACCACATCTCGTCCTTTCACTAACCTTCTTGGACAACTTGGTTCGCGAAATAAATAACTTTGTCGATCGTCTGAATATCCGACAAAAACATACTGCGCGGCTTTTGGATCCAACTTCTTCCTTAGAGGATCTGGTATCTTCACCATCGCGCGACAGCCAAAGACTTTCAAATGAGACAGGTTTGGTTTTCTGTTGTGCCATAGTTCATAAGGCGTCTTCCCGTCGAGAGCTCGATGTGGACATCTGTTCTTTAAGAACACAGCTGTTTCCACAGCATCTTGCCAATATGCTTTTGAAAGAGAACTGTCTGAAAGCATACAACGGGCCTTTTCAACTACCGATCTATTAGTTCTTTCAGAAATAGCATTCTGTTGTGCGTTATATGGCACTGTGGTTTGATGCTTAATGCCTTCTCTGCCTAAGTATTCAGAAAACTCTTTATTTACATACTCAGTTCCATTATCGGAACGCAAAGTTTTAACTTTCAATCCTGTTTCCCTCTCGACCATGGACTTGAACATACAAAACCTGCTAAAAACCTCATTCTTAGATGAAATAAAATATATAAAAATCATACGGCTAAAATCATCTATAAAAGTCAAAGCATATTTATTTCCCTGAAAAGAATTTTCAGACATTGGACCACAAAGATCCGAATGTATAAGTTCTAATTTGGATGTTGTCTTTTTGTGCGATACAGATTTAAAAGGTTTTTTCGCCTGCTTACCTTCTATGCACGCGATGCAAGGATCTTTATCTACTTCGGTGTACACTACGCCTAGATTATCCTTTTTAAGTTTGGCTAATCCTATACGGCATAAGTGACCAAGCCGTTTATGCCATAAACGAAAACTTGCTACATCACTCTGTACTTCAAACGCTGATAAGGTGTTTGGGGGACTAACTGTACAATCCAGCGAATACAATCCACCACAACAGGATCCATGTAACACTGCATCACCTGTACAAGTAAAATTTTCAGAATTAAAAAATGTACAACCTTCCGTATCAAAAACAACACTAAAACCATTTTCAGTAGCTTTCTTAACAGAAATCAAATTAGTATTTAAATTAGGAACAAACACTACATTTGAAATCTTCGTAACTTTACTGCTACTTTCCGTTTTAAAATCATTTACTATAGGCACATTACCTATTCCTGCACTTGACAATATGTCTCCGTTGGCAATCTTTATCTGACCAGTGGAAAATTCCTTACAATTTACTAACCAGTCAGATCTTCCAGACATGTGTGCACTGGCTCCAGAATCTACATACCATTTATCAGACGAGATTTCTTCAGTACCCGCATTTAGTGCGCCAAATAAACTTGAGAGTTTGTTCTTCTCTTTGTTTGAGCCTTCTTCATTGGACTTTCTGTTGAGTGGACAGTCCGGTTTGACGTGTCCAGGCTTCTTGCAGTTGTAGCAAACTACTCCTCGTTTCTTCTTATCATTTTTTTTCATCTGTACGCGTAAAGCTGCGTCAGAACTAGAACCTTCATCATTTACAGATGATCTCGAAAATTCTGATAAAAGTTTCGTTTTAACGAACTCACTTGTAACCATACTTGTAGAGTTCTCTAAAGCCATTATAAGAGGATCAAAGCGAGCCGTCAATCCTCCTAGAAGAATCGCTGCGACTGAGGCATCTTCAATCATTTTGCCTATGTCCGCCAAGTCTTGGACAGTCGACATCACGGCATTAATGTACAACTCTATGTTATCGAAATCAGTCAAACTGTACCTGTATAGCTTACGCTCCAGGGCTAGACGACGACCCATTGACTTATCTTCATAAGCCGCCGCTAAAGCTTCCCACGCTTCTTTTGCTGACTTACTATTTCGAACATGTGTGATTGCTGGACCGTCTAAAGTTAAGCATATTTTGGCTAACGTAACTTCGTCATTTCTATCCTTAGTAGAACTATCAGGAACTTCGTTTATGTAGCCTGTTATACTACTCCACAAACCTTCGTGTATGAGGTACATCCTCATTTTGAACTTCCAAATAGGATAGTCTTGCCTACCGCTTAGCAAAATTCCAGCAAGGGAACGTAGTCCCGATCCTTTATTGTGATCTGACATATTTCACACTGTTCACAAAAATATCGGAAAAATTCACTTTTAAGTGGTGAATTTAAATTTTGACTTCACTCACAACAACACCACACTTATATACAACTTATTGCTCACTTTTACAGAGCATTCGTGCTGATAACGTGTTGTAGAAAATTGTAAATAATAAGATTAGTTGTTTACGTTGTGAAGAATTTTAATGAAGTGATTGTCACAGTAACAGCTGATTGTTCTATATACGAATATTTTAAAATTGACATTGATATAAAAAACCAAAACTACAACAGAACATTTACTTGTAACTCCTTGACTTCGCTACAGTTCAATCTCCGCACACCGGTAATATGTTTCTATTAAGGCATTTGTTCCTTCATTCCCCCCTTCCGATGAAAATATAAAACTGATGTACACTAGTGTCACCAGATATAATAAAGCTAAGTAGACGGCTAGACGGTGTCGTGGGTCGTGGCGGCTGACTGGCAGTTGTTTACTCACATTACTTACTAGCCTCGACAGGCGTTCACTTAGCTTCTTTATTATGACAACGCGCTCAGAATCCAGTAGGATCTTTATGTAAATGTATCGTAAATTGTATACATAAAGTCTTCCATGGTGTTTATTTACTAACAACAAACTAGATTTGAATTGGTGCGTTTAATAGCATGCACCGTAACAAGCAATAACAACTTCCATGTAACCCATGTTTATGCAAATAAATTAATCTGAATCTGAATCTGAACCAATTGTTTGCGTTGACCACAACGGGTACCATCTTACCGGTGGGTATCGTTGACGTCGCGGAGGTATACTAGCTATGTTGAAATCGATTCTCCATCACGAGTGCCTTTTATAGGAGGATACCGTATATAAAACCATGGTCTCAAGCGAGAGGCTTCCCGATCCGCTAGGTGTCACGAGACCATGGCACTGTTGCGTCCTCTTGGCATCCTCTTGAGAGGTTCCGAAGTGATGGCCCCCGGCCGAGGTTATCACGCCCCTCCAGCCATCCCTCCATGACCCAAAGTCGCTCTTTCGACACCAAGTGATTTATGATTACCTATTTCACGATCTATTGTTTTATATTGATTACTGTGTCAGAATACTTGTATATTTTGCCATGGGTTTTACAGCCTGCAATAAAACAGTTTATTATTGTTATTACAACGAGCGTGCGCGCAGAGATGATAAATGGCCGATACATAGATGTGTTGCGAGTTTTTAACGTGTTAGAAGCTTGGGAGTGACGTCAGAGACGGAAAAGTACGAGACGGATGTAGCGAGCACTTGTCGTGGAAGGACAATTACATTTTTTATAGCTATACCCGACCTTGTTGAACTGTGGCTTTGTACGATATCCATTACAATAGTTCCCGTTCCCGTGAGTACATCCAGATACAAAAGAGTGTGTAAACACTCTTGGATATTAAAAAATCTGTCCAACTTTTGAAGAAGTCAAGGTGACTAAGCTTCCAGCAGAACTACTATACTATACTAGTGAAACGGCTCTCAGCAGTCCCAGCCGAAAAAATTGACGTGGCACTCGTTTGTATCCTGTAGCAGTTAGATTTAACAATTCAGTCGAAGCCGGTGATTTAGATATCACAGGCGACTACAGGCTCGTGTGTCAAGCCTCAAGGTCGAGGAGCATGTTAATATTTACATAAAGTTGTCCCCGCGGTGCGCTCGAAGTCGCAGCGCTTGCGTAATTCGAGCTCTTATGCATTCTGCACTAGCACTAGATCTCACAGATTACTTTATAGTCACTTAGTAACTTCAATTGCTTCATAAGTTCTGTAACTAAGTACCTTAGTATACCATATTTCGATACCTATCTGTGCTCGTGCGTATTTAGTCATAGATTCAAGGTAAAACAAAGAGGCTTTGAATTCCACTTTGTCTTCCTAGTTGCTATGACCCTGGTGTTCTGGGTCAGCCGGGGTGCGAGGGATATGTCGATGACAACCTCACCTCCGGCCTAGCACCGCGACCCACAGTCGGCGTGCGGTTTTAGTCGGTTCGAGTTGTGGGGACTTTACTAAAAGCTCCCTGAGTAGATTTGGATTGAACAATGGAAAATTACAGTGAATTGTGACTCTACACAATTCACTGTAATTTTCCATTTCCTCCACGTGCGTGCGTTTTCCAAGACGTTCTGGCTAAAAATCCACCATTTTTATACATAAAAACTCGAATTCACACCAATTTCGGGAAATAAAATTATACCGCGATGCGTCCTCTACGCTTTCCTGCCAAAAACTTAGTTACTATGTTTTGAATTATACAGCCGATTCGTAAAATTTGACTGTTGTGATCTATCTTTAACTGTAAGTAATGATATTAGGAACAGCCGTAAGCCTCTGAACTCGCGCGATTACGAGAGGAACAGAGAGACAGCTAGATGGGAAGATTGACGGAAATTATACTCATATCGAGTTGGAGTATAAAGTTGCTTAGAGTCAAATTAAAATTACGGAAAGGATTCCCAATCAGACCGATCTCTTCGTGATGCGCAGAACATGGCTTTACGTCGTACTAATCCTCTGTATTTGGGTAAATATCGAAGTTTAGCCAAATCTGCAGTTTAACTGGTAAAGCGGATCCCAGACCCCAAGCTGAAAAAGCTTCGGATGCGAGTGGGATTAACGCTAAGATAAAGAAGAAGAATCTCCTGTTTTTGGGTATAAAGTGATTAGGTCGACTTCATTAAGTTTAAAAATAATGGACAGCCAATTAAAACCCTTAAAGATTTGCTTCCTGACAAACAACCCAATTAGCTTTGTTATTTGCACCAAACAAAACTTGTGCGATGATATTTTTCAACCTTCATGGTCGGGGGGATTTGCGTCGGACTCATATCGAGTATCTAACAAAACTATTACGATGATATTGTATTGTTCGCGCGCTCCTGACAAAGTCTGCACACAAAAAATGAGGTAGGTTAACCTTCCACTGCCGCGATGCCATTTAGGTACCCCTTTCTGTTTCTGTAGATGGCAAGGCACATCCCTCTGGTTTCACGCGCATTCAGAGGCCCCGGCAACAACTTACCCCGAGTTTGGCGTTACAAACTATTGAAAAGAATTTGGCAGGAAACAAACGTTTATCAATAACAGTAACACTAATAAATATGAACTATACCAGTAAATGGGCCGCCACTGAAATAGCACACATGGAGAAATATAGCTGTAATATAGATACATACTTGGTACTTTGCAATTTCTTCACGACAGGAGGTGAGCCTATTGACCTATAATATGTATAATAGGTACGCTGAAAATGTCAGCTCTGCGTCAACCGGAAATTAATACCGTAAGTTATGTTTTCTAGCTATGGTTTACCGTGGGATGCAAGTGCTGCTCTTTACGGAATGGGTTTGGGAAGTACTTTAATCGAGCTGGCGCTGATGCAATGCAACCTACTATTTTCCACGTATTCACGCAATGTTGCTAGTCAAAATGCTCCCAATTCTGTTGTTACATCTATAAACTTAAATTTCTCAAAAAATCTAATTGCATCTCTTTCTTTCATGATCAGATAAAAAAGGACAGATGATTTTATTTAAGTTAAGACCTGTCAAGACAGCGCCTTGTTGGTGCGTAGTAAGTTAAGTCGCCTGTTCGTAGGATGTCGACTAAAATTGAAGGGTACCGTCAAGGCGCCGACTTAATTTGACAGGTGTTCACTAAAATAAATCATCTGTCCTTTTCTATCTGATGATGAAAGAAACAGATGCAATTAGAAAATTGTAGAGAATTTTAAGTTTAGAGATGTAACAACAGGATTAGCAGCAATGTCAGACTTACAAGGGCACGCTAAAAGCTATTTATCAATTTATTAAAAAAAAAATAGATTATCGAAGTGGGCACATAAAAAAATACAACCAATCAAAATATGTTTTTTCCACGATAGATGGCAGCTCATAGAGGTTAACAACTATTGCATTGCTTTGCTTGCTGTGGTAATTGTGCGGCCTTCTTTGAATAGATGGCGCTTTTATAAACCGTACAGAACAATAAAAATTGTTACAAAACCGAGATAATAACGTTTTACATTTTATAATAAGCATCTATAGGGTTAGACTTGGTTAAATTTGTACGAAGGCAACGCTATCTTGATGACATTATGTCCATTGGGCAGGACGTCACGTCATCAGCTGCTATTATTTGTTATCTACATGATACTTTTTAGTCTGGCATTATTTAAATCAGATTAGACTTAAAAAAAATCCATGAACTGTAATGACTGTAATGAGATAAAGTGTAATTTTTAAGTGGAACTGATTTGAGTGAGGACCTATGCCGCATAATATTTTTTTTAATCAAGTGCATAGCGTATCGTATCACAGTCCGAGAGCTTAAACTCTTTGCCTAAACACGGGCCTTACAGAGCACAGCACAAAGTAAAATATTGTGTATTATTGTTTTTGTAGCATACATTTGGATTTTTTGGCGAGCACCTCGCGGCTCGCAGCCCCGTCGACGGTTGTGCACTTCGCTCGAGTGGCACTTTATGGGTTCTGTGTTGAGCTTGTCCTACACATACACCGTGACGTCATAGCGCGCTGACTCACGGACCGTGACTCAACTTATTTTCTTATCGTGAAGTCGGTGGAGGATTTATAAGGTACGTAGTTAGTCCCAGGCTGCGACCGTAGGGAACTATTGTTGCGAAACATTGCCTATATTATATTACGACTAGGTCTTGATTATTCAATATCCATCCATCATATGTCGAGCAAGCTAAAGAAAAGCGGCACGGTCGTATTATCCATTACTCGAAGCAGTTCAGGTCATTTTCAACCCCCTATAACTTCGTTATGGATAAAACTAGAAGCGAAAATTCTCAGCCTCCAAGGAGGCATTGTATAAACTCGGTACAGTCGATACATTTCAAATTTCATTTCCCATTTTTTTCCACCTTCAGTCTAGTTTTCTAGATACATTATCTACTTAAATAACATTGTAATCCTATATGAATCGGATTTTTTTAAAGATTATTAGAACCAAAATCCCTCTAGCTAAGTTAAAGTAGTTGTGTTAGGAGTGGGTTCATGTAGGTGGTGTAATGGCCAGGATTCGAACCCGGGATCTTTCGATCTTAAGGCCAACTCCTTAACCATTAAGCTACCGACACTTCGATTACACAGACAGTAGAATAAAAAAAAACATTCTGGAACGGGTGACGCCGTGGTAAAGAGTGCATAATCACAATAATCACACTGCGTGGTCTGTCGCCCTGGTTCGAGTCCTACCTGGAGTGTTGACTTTCCTAATGTACGAGTATAATAAGAAATGTTAACAACATAAGTAAATGCTTCAAAATTCGTTCCTTGGTAAACGATTAGAGTAAACATGACATCATCATTACCTTAAGCTAACAGAAATATGATCGGACCACGTTACATCAGAAGCGATAGCCCTTAGCAACGGTACAGCGACACGCGAGAGTTCCCCCTCGCCCGCCTCGTCAGCGTTCGTAAGCTACAGTTAACTTATTAACTGTATTATAATTCTACCGCAACGCGAAACAAATTATAATAATCCTAATCCCAAATCGGACGAATGAATGAATGTAAAGGTATATTCTAGAAGGTTTGAAGGCATTTTAATTTTTTTTGAGTCGTGTGTCTCAACTCGCAACTAAGCTTCGGCAATAATGTTGTTATTTTCCTAACAGTCACGTACTCTCGACAACACAGTCATTGCCTTATGGCTTGCCGTTAGTCGTGTATGATATGAACGTGTATACTGCACTGCGACTGCTGACTGCACGAGCACGGGACCGCAGCGCTCGGTGCTTACTGCACGCTTGCTTGACGTGGACGTGAATGTTTACGTTAAAGTAATTTCAATGTGCTAGCCATTGAAATAGGAGTACCGTGCAATGCAAATGTTGAACAATCGATTGTTTGGTACTTATAAGGCTGACTAACAATAAAATATACGATCGCATTTGCATTGCACACGTCCTGGTGCAAAGTGCAAACCTCTAAACTAGACATACCTATTTGTATACAGTACATTAGCTGACTTGTTCCGTGTTTGCACGGCTAACGGGCTAAAATCGTTAAATTAATAACCCAAATGCAGCGTCACCTGCCAGGCCCAAACTATGCCTATAACCTTGGAGCAAGTTCAAGTTTCGTCGCATTAGGACGGCACGGTAGCGTATACAAACCAACAAGCATTGATTTTTGTATACTGCATATTATGTAAAATAATATAACGCTGTAATGTAAGGAGATTCCCCGATCAATTTTGAAGCAGCATGAAACAAAATAGATGGTATAAAGAGAAGGCCGTCTATACTCGTACACATGGAGCGAAGACGTACGCACGTTGCGAGCATTACTTATAGCTCGTGCGAGTTAACATGGCACCTGCCTCGAAGACACCCTCCTCCCGCTTCCCCGCGCGCGACCCCGCTCTCGCCCTGCGAGGCTAGTAGCGTCAGCGTACACGCCTCCCGCTCCCCCGCGCAAAGCCCCGAGCCAGGTGTCATGTTAACTCGCACGAGTTGTAGCTCGCTTCAATCGTAGCGAGTTACTTTGGCGATATACGTTAGTTACGTTACTGAGTGCCGCCTATTTATTTTGTGCGGCTGGCTTTTATTTTCTCCCTAAAGACCTTCACAGGCCTACCATACTCCATACTTCGAATATGAATACTTCTGTATTCAACGACTTACAGTAGTTTCGAACCTTGCCTACATTACCGTGGAGGACATTTTTTAAATCAATACTACAGATCCTTATTTCTCTTTCACAACTGAGCCACTGTGTCTTTGACGTGGAGTACGACGTCTACACGCATAAGTGCGCACACGTTTCTCTTTCTCCAACGACTTATTTCATTATTTATTATCTCAATATGAATAATCATGAATGTATTAAGTATATGACACGTTGGTGCCGGTTCTGTTGTCACAAAAATCGAACTAAGCTGGACTGAAAGGACTCAAATTGACCTCCTCTATGTCCTCGTGTCATCTCTTTTTAGGCTAAAGGCAAGTCGAAGATCGGGCTACGTTTTAAGTAGTACTCCAAAATTGTCACTTCCATAAGGGTAGTCACATGTCGACAATGATGAACTGTGTTACAGTTGCTGCCATTATAAATAAATGTGTCTAAATTATAACTGTTTGATTTAATGTTTGTTGTCAAACAGTACTGTTAGACAGTTACAACAATTATGCCTCTGTTTAGTCCTTTACGGTACAAACGCGTGCGTTGCGTTAATGAGTATGTACAGTGGAGTATTCGCTGGAGGCTGTTATATATGCATACCTAAATATACTTCATTGTTATATATGCATACCTAAATATACTTCATTGTTGCATATCTATAGTTTATTATCTTAACTGTTACATACTCGTATCTATAAGCATAAATTATCTTAACACACTTTGTCTTATTTCTCACTTAACTCTAAGCATAACTTAGCATACTTTATTAGTTCTTTATCTCAATTGTTACTCAACCATAATCATAATAACTTGACATAATTTATCGGTTCTTTATCTTAGTCGTTCCTTATCCATAAGTGTTAAAACTTAACGTACCTTATCTTGATACTCCTTTTTGTTCACTTTGCATAGACCTTTAACTTGTACCCCACTAACACAAACATGTATACATCCCCACTCTGATTCGGGTCCCATAAATATCCAAATCCCGGCTCTCCCGACACATTCTATTTCCTACATTCGCTATATCTACATCTTCTAATTACTAAATCTAATTATAATCAATTTAAGTATAATTATAATCAATATAAGTCTAGTTGTAATTGTACTATTTCCTAGTTATAAATAAATACAGTTTTGAAAAGACTAGTTTTGTTTGCACCACATAACAAATTGGCGCAGTCGGTAGGATATCGCAATAACAGTGCTAATAAAGACGAAGTGAAACGTGTCGAAAACTCATCGTCGAGAACGAAGAACTACGACGTGGTAGCTGCAGGCTTTTAAAGAACTTCGCCGAACCAGAATGCGAGTCCAGTTTTTGCTGTTTGTGTGGTAAGTGGCACAACTTGTCTGCTCTGATTTCCTGTGTAATTTCCTGTTTATATATCTATTTTATATCTTATATATCTATTTTACATCTATTTTTTCGGCCTTCCTAAATGCAAAAAGAAATAAAAAACGAGACATCCCAACTTTACACTAATCTATCCTCGTTTTTCGCAACTTCGTATTATTCCAAGTTTAACATGACTCTAGATATCGCGACCCTTTTAAAACTTGTACCATCATTCGACACAGACAATAATGGCCAAATATATAGATTTGTCCGATCCTGTGATTCAGCCTTTCAATTAGCCACCGCGGATCAAAAATCAGTGCTCCTTATATTCGCATTAAATAACATAACGGGTTCTGGTGCATCTGATGTTCATTGTAAACAATATTCTTCGTGGGAAAACCTACGGAGGTTTCTTATTGATAGGTTTTCCAACACAAAAACAATTTCTCATCTCAACTTAGAGTTGCAATCGTTATTCCAAAAGCCAAACGAAGGAATCATCGAATATCTCCATCGTGTCGACTTGTGTCGAAGCAAAATTATAGAAAAATTAAATGCGGACATCTCAGACAACACATTAGCAGGTCGTATCGCAACGACCGAAGAAACGGCGTTGAACGTTTTTGTAAACGGACTCAGTTCCGACATAGGAGCAATGCTCCGAACGAAGGGATTCGCCACCTTAAACGAGGCTGGGCGATTCGCTTCCCAGGAGGAAAAGATACGTGCTATGAATAAAGCGCGGCAGTCCATGTTTAGACTTACAGCCCCACAGCCTTTCAATACAAATCCCTATAAGAGTGCTATAAGAATCGCTCAACCGCGGAGTAATACGTTTAATACAAGTAATCGTTTACAACAACCAAATCAATTTCGCCCATCTAGCTCTCAACCTAACCAACCTCGTCAAATTCTACCTAATAACACTTCTAAAATATGTAATTATTGTAAAAACCCGGGTCATTTGATAACGGAATGCCGAAAACGGGCGTATAACAATTCGAGAATTCCTCAATTAGCTCTTCCAGCACCTCCAGCAGGTACACACATAAATAATTTAAACTCCAAGGCGACCAACGAAATGAGCAGCCCGTTGGAGATCGCCACCGTTCATTGCTCGCCTTCACAAACGTTGACCGAAGACCTCAGCAACCTTCAACTGTAAACCAATCACCCCATACATGTAATAACGCTTACAGAACGCCTAAATCAAATCTAATTGATCATAAGAAACAGTTTAAAGACGCATCTGTACAAACCCTTTCTATCTCCACTGAATCGATGGTAAGCGAATCATACGAACAGGGTAGCCAGCCCCAAACTCTTGGTTCTGCCCCATCAAATGTTACTAAGTCTTATAATTCAAACTCTAATAAATCTACTATATCAAAATCTAAGTCTACCAAGTCGAAGAATAAATCAATTTCTAAATCTACTAAATCAAGCATTAAGTACTCCAAATCGAAACCTAAACATATTAAATCCAAAACCGAAATAGAATCATCATCATACTCCAAATCGAACCCTAAACATATTAAATCTAAAATAGAATCATTTACAATCTCATCTTTGAACGATGTTCCATCTGAAAATCTTTTACACTGCATTTTCCACATTGATGGAAACCCTGTGACTCTGTTAATTGATACTGGTGCAGGAATTTCCGTTATAAAAAGGGACAAGATAGGATCTTCTCCTCTGAACAAATCTAAAATCGTGTCCATTGTAGGAATATCAAGTACGCAATCATCCACTTTGACTTCAGGTACTACCGAAGTATCCTTAGACGATATGCCCAAGTACGAATTCCACGTTGCTGACCTAAACATTAAAGCAGATGGCATATTAGGTAACGACTTTATGTCCAAATTTAATTGTCAACTTTATGTTCAGTCAAAAACAATGAGACTACGTAACAAAACCTACAATCTACATTTTCTTAACGAAAGTCCTAAACAAGATCAAAATCTAAACGAACAAATACTTAGTAGTCGCTCTGAAACAGTAATACGATGCCATGCCAATAATATTATTTCTGGAACAGCATTAATTGAAAAACAATCACTAGCCGATGGTATTGTTGTCCCCCACGCATTAGTAAACGTCGAAAATAATTCATTTTTAATTACTTGTATGAACACAAATAAATCAGACGAAATCATCAATATTCCAAGCTTTGATCTTAGCCCCTTTGATCCTAATGAACATGTAGATAACACCAACGAGCATTTGCTAAATAATCTTAACAGGATATCCTTAACTGATAGGCAAAACAGAGTCCTTTCTTCAATAAGGCGAGAACATTTGAACCAGGAAGAGTCAATATCATTAGATAAAATCATATCCGAATATTCCGATATATTTTTCCTCGAAGGTGACGCGTTAACGTTTAGCAGTCATACAAAACATAAAATAAATACCACAACCGATATTCCTATTCATACAAAGACATATCGATTACCACAAGTTCATGAAAACGAAGTCAATACTCAGGTTCAGAAAATGCTAGATCAAGATATAATTAGACCAAGCTCTTCCCCATGGAATAGCCCAATCTGGGTTGTACCAAAAAAGCTTGACGCCTCAGGCCAACGCAAATGGTGTCTGGTGGTCGACTATCGTAAACTGAACGAAATCACTATAGGCGACAGCTATCCTCTTCCGAATATCACCGATATCCTAGATAAATTAGGTCATTCACAATATTTCACAACACTCGATCTTGCATCTGGATTTCATCAAATCGAAGTTGACCCTAAGGATATACCTAAAACTGCTTTCAGCACAAAATATGGGCACTGGGAGTATAAAAGGATGAGTTTCGGGCTCAAGTCAGGGCCCAGTACATTTCAACGTGCCATGGATTCTATTCTGTGTGGACTTCAAGGCGAAAGATGTTTCGTATACCTAGATGACATAGTCATTTTCGCTTCCAGTCTTCAAGAACACCATCAGAAACTTTGTGAAGTTTTCTCACGACTCCGACAGTATAATCTTAAAGTCCAACCCGACAAATGCGAATTCCTTAGGCGCGAAGTAGCTTACTTAGGTCATATAATATCAAACGAAGGCGTCAAACCAAACCCCGACAAAGTAAAAGCTGTAAAAGAATTTCCAATCCCTAAATCATGCAAAGACATAAAATCATTCCTTGGTTTAACCGGTTACTATCGTCGCTTCATATCAAATTTTAGTAGACTCACTAAACCTCTTACTAGTTTACTTAAAAAGGATGTTCCCTTTATATGGGGCCAATCCCAACAAAAAGCGTTTGACGAATGCAAACACCTGCTTACCAATCCTCCTATTCTACAATACCCCGATTTCACTAGAGAATTCATTCTAACAACCGACGCCTCAATACATGCTATAGGTGCTGTTTTATCTCAAGGAGAAATAGGTAAAGATCTACCCATCGCCTACGCATCTAGAACATTAAATAAAGCCGAATCAAACTATTCAACTATAGAACGCGAATTACTCGCCATAGTCTGGGCTGTAAAACACTTCCGACCTTACTTATTCGGAAGAAAGTTCAAAATAGTTACAGACCACAAACCCCTCACATGGTTATTCTCTATAAAAGATCCAGGTAGTCGCTTAGTCCGATGGCGTTTAAAACTCGAGGAATTCGAATACGAAATCATCTACAAAGCTGGTAAAAATAACACTAATGCCGATGCACTCTCGCGAACTCCAATCTGTAACACGAATATTGTTAATCTCACGGGCGATAACGAATCCACTAACTCAAACTCTCATTTACCCGATAACTATCTACAACTTAATTACCAACACTTCTCAGAAAATTCCCAATATAGCTTCGACACTCCAAACTTACAAATCTCTCCTGATTGCCTCTTAGACGATCGTCATAAAAACATTTTCATCCCTATCTCGTGCGAACCCACTGATAAGAACGATCTTTACAACGAAGCAATCGTCAAATGTCCCCAAGTAGGCCCGTATCTTGATAAACAACATGCACTTTACGATACTGATATACTTATCTCTACCAAAAACCAAAAGATTATATTCGGGTACTCAAGACCTACTCACTTCGATCCCTGGGATTCCGAAAGCTATTTTAAAGCCCTGCTAAGTTGTTTACAAAATAATATTCTCGAAACACTCTACATTCCAGACCTTAAAAACGACAACACTTGCAAACTTAATGGTAACGAACAACTTCACATCACAGCCTACCTAGCTGACACATTTAACTGCAAAATAATAATTTGTGAAAATAGAGTTAAGACACCGCATCCAGACGAAATTCCCCAAATTCTAAAAACATACCACGATGATCCATTATCAGGCCATCGCGGTATTGTAGAAACCACTCGCAAAATCAGAAATGAATATTTTTGGAAAGGCATGAGTGATGTAATCAAAGACTACATAGACAAGTGTCAAATCTGCCAACGCAACAAAATCCAGCGAAAAACGTACAAAGCACCAATGGTCATAACATCCTCTTCCACAGAACCCTTTGAACGCGTAACAATTGATTTAGTTTCATACTCTGACGTTACCACTGAATCAAACAAATATATCCTAACTGCACAAGATGATCTCACTAGATTCGTACAAGCATACCCTATTCCGGATAAACAGGCTAATACTATAGCCAAATGTCTCCTCACCTACTGCCAACATTACGGTGTACCAAAAAGATTTCACTCCGACCAAGGCACCGAATTCGTAAATAATGTCATGAAACAATTAATGAAACTTCTAGGTTCTAATCATACTGTTAGTACTGCCTATCATCCTCAAACAAACGGGTCTTTAGAACGTTTTCATGCAACCCTTCGTGACCATATTAGGATGTATCACAAACGAAACCATTCTAATTGGGATCAAATCATACCATTTGCCGTGATGTGTCATAATACATCCGTCAACCAATCTACAGGATTTACACCTCACGAGTTACTCTTCGGTTATAAACCTCGATCATTATATTCCCTTAAGGAACAAAGCGATTACACTACGCACGATTACCTACGAGACTTAAATGAAAAACTGAAAGTCTCACGTGACATAGCTCGCCGCAATTTAGACGTCATGAAGGAGAAAGCTAAAGAACGTTATGATAATAACATTAGGAACGTGGCCAGATTTAATGTAAGTGATAAAGTAATGCTCAAAGTGCCTAATCCCAACAACTTAGACAGTAAATGGGAAGGACCCTATAGCATAGTTAGAATAGGATTTAATGAGAATTATATCATTCAAAGATCGGGGAAAAACCAATTAGTGCATGCCAATCGCCTACGACCGGTACACGAATCTCCCTCTTAAATTCTAATTTAGGTTAGTTTAAAATAAGTCTCTTTTTATCTTAGAATAAACCCTAGTTTTAATCCATTTTCCGGATGACCAAATCTATGTCACATCCTATAATATTAATACCAATTAATTAATACCTTATATCAATTAAATTAATACCCTAAATCAATAGTATTACTATATCGAACAATTACTTGAAAAACTTCATAAACAAACCCTGTGTCAATTTCATTACTCAGTTTCATTGGTCTATCACGATATTACCATGTTTTATATAATCGTATACAAAGCCTACATCTACTTTAAAAATCTCTATAAATCTTACAAACCAAAATTAATCAATAAAATTCGTTATTCCAGGTACATGATGTACATGACACCTGTCCATGGTAACACAACTATTATTAGTCCAATTCCTTCCAATTCAGGATTATATTTTGAAAATGAAAGTGACATTCTAATATCGGACGATGCATGGAAATTAGTTATTTATCGCGACTTAAGACCTCTACTTATTGCCCGAGATTCCCTTAAACGACTCGTTTATAATTTCCAAACACTCGTATCTCTTTATTCTAATTTTCCTAGTGTCATAACAACTAACTCATACATTAAAGTCAACTTAGACAAAATAGATGACAGGCTTGATGAACTCACTCTGTACACAAGCAATGTAAGAACCAAACGAGAACTTTTCAATGGGCTTGGTTCTATTTTAAAATGGCTCATCGGTACACCCGATGCAAAAGATGCGCAACGTTACGATGAATACATTGAACTTCTCGAAAATAAACAAATTTCAATAAACCAAATTTTAAAACAACAAATTCAAATCATTTCGTCAACTATTACAAATTTTAACGAGACCATCTTAAAAATATCATACGACGAGCATCAGATAAACGAGAACATCGTAAAAATTTATAACTACTTCAATTCCACTAACAGAATTTTGTTCAACCTCACAATAATTGAAGAAATCTCAACATTAGAAATCCAAATTCTCGAAGCCGTAACCTCTTTAGAAAGAGATATCGATGACTTAATCAGCAGCACAGTCTTTATAAAAGCTGATGTAATTCATCCTTCTATAATCTCCTATACTCGCTTATATGAGGAGTTACTCTCCACTCGTTCAGCAAGGTCTAATAGAGACCTCGTGGCTCCAATAACTTTGAACAATATTCATAAAATTTTAGAATGCGCATCTATTACCTCATATATCTATATGAAGAAGCTTATCTATGTACTAGAATTTCCTTTAGTCAGACCCGACATTTTCACACTATATCATTTATATTCGATCCCAATACCCCATCCCGAGTCTACCCTTTATTCTACCATCCTTCCGGAGCAAACATATCTTGCCACTAGTTCCAACAGACAACAATACATTGCGACAAACTCTCTGGACAGCTGCAAGACGTTTGCACCCAACATTGCAGTCTGCAAATTCATCGTGTACAACGTCAACTCAAGGCCGACGTGCGAGACCTCAGTGCTGACGACGACTTTAAAGAATGTTCCAAAAAACTGTGAAATTACTACATTTTCAGCCAATATAAACACCTTCCAGAAATTACAATCAAACAAGTGGATCTTCATATTAAACAGTAATACCCCATACTCTCTAGACTGCCAGAACAAAATCACCCATGGCGAGATGTCTGGCACTGGAATAATTTCGTTGGAGCAAGGCTGTAGACTCTATACCGCCCTAGCGACACTGTACGCAGAGGAGGGCATGACCGTTAACATAAGTCACCCAATAGTAACGGTAGACCTGACAACCTCATGCCTCGAAAATCACATAGAAATCGCAAACGCACCAAACCTCAAACCCATCAAAATCAATGATATCCCATTAGATTCATTGAGAACAATAAAAGAAGAAATCAAGATCCACCATGAAAGGCTACAAGATAACAAGAACCATACAGAAAAGAAGATTTCCAGTTTTTCCACAATATCCTTCATAACTGGATTGGTAATGCTGACCCTCATTTGCCTAAGATGCTGCAACATAAATCCTTTTAAAAACTATTACCGAAAAACACCGGCCGCACATCACAGCGACGGATGTATCCAAATATTCAATAATTGCTTTGACCGATCGCAACGACGTCAACATATTCAAATACCTATGGTGCCGTTGAATACTCACACGACTACATCCTGTGTCACTGAAGATGAAGAAGAAGAGGACATCGACATCGCCCGCCCAACTACCAGCACTCAAAAATCGGGCAACACGGCCCAATCTTTGTTCTAAGGGGGGAGGTGTTATATATGCATACCTAAATATACTTCATTGTTATATATGCATACCTAAATATACTTCATTGTTGCATATCTATAGTTTATTATCTTAACTGTTACATACTCGTATCTATAAGCATAAATTATCTTAACACACTTTGTCTTATTTCTCACTTAACTCTAAGCATAACTTAGCATACTTTATTAGTTCTTTATCTCAATTATAACTCAACCATAATCATAATAACTTGACATAATTTATCGGTTCTTTATCTTAGTCGTTCCTTATCCATAAGTGTTAAAACTTAACGTACCTTATCTTGATACTCCTTTTTGTTCACTTTGCATAGACCTTTAACTTGTACCCCACTAACACAAACATGTATACATCCCCACTCTGATTCGGGTCCCATAAATATCCAAATCCCGGCTCTCCCTACACATTCTATTTCCTACATTCGCTGTATCTACATCTTCTAATTACTAAATCTAATTATAATCAATTTAAGTCTAATTATAATCAATATAAGTCTAGTTGTAATTGTACTATTTCCTAGTTATAAATAAATACAGTTTTGAAAAGACTAGTTTTGTTTGCACCACATAACAAGGCCGTACATTGGCAAGACGCGTGGCTCCGCTCGGCGCTCCCCAAACAATCACGCCACGCCGCGACAGACCTTGACCCGCCGGGGAGGCTCCTCCGCCCACCCCGGAGCCCTGCGCCCGCCCGACTAACCTATATTGTTTTGAACATGTAAATTAAATAACCCGTTATTTATAGCTTCTGACGCATATGTTTATCAGTTGAAGAGATGATTGTTTTCACCAGTTACGCTTACGAAAATGTACTATCCTTAGTGACGCAGCGGTAGTGAGTTTAGCTGCCGTGCTGAAAAGTTGAACGGAACACGTGATAGTGGACGTGGCAAGAAACTAGAGATTGAGGAGATGACGCTTGAAAGGAATGTATGGTAGAGAATAAATCGTGTGTGATCGGTCGGTGCGACATACCGACCATAAACGATTCAGACAATGCTAGGCAGTCAGTTGGTGATTGTGAATACTACTTCGGCGATGTATATTTTGCAGATATACGAGCAGTTTCTGCTAAAACTAATAACGTAGCCCCCCTAACGTAACGTACGTAACGTAGGCCCTGAAACTCGAGGGTGGTTAAAAAAAACAAAAAAATGGAAATAATAATATAATAATAAGTCCTAACGTATGTTATATCTATGAGTAATACTTCACAAAGTTTGCTGTTTTTAATAGTTTCCGATATTTTGGCACTAATCCAAGCGCGTTATTGAACGGACATCCTTATGTGCCGAGAGCAACGAAAAGTAATAATGTTGTCAAACAAAGTCTTGATATTATCAAAACTTTATATAACGTTATAAAAACATGCTTACTGCTTACGCCTATAAGTGTGTCCGCGAAGAGGTTGGCAGAGGTGTACCATCGTTTAACATGTGGGCGTTTCATTTGGCCAACGTTGGAACGAATGTATGTCCAGATTATATTACCTACTTAATGGAACAAGACAAGGTACAAATCGAATCGTTGGCGTCGAAGCTTAGAAATTGTAATGTAACTAAATTGAGGAAAGTATTATGCTACTTGATGACCAGATAACTGTGGAAAAGTTTAGTGTAACTGAGGCAAACTACCTTAAAACTGCACAATGGCATTTAAATGTACACAAATGTAGTCACTATTGACCTAATTAAGATAGACACTACAATAAAACACTGTTTAACTACACTAAATAATATCATGGAAAGGAGTACAGGAGCGGACCCCTAGTTTTAAAATGCAAGCAATGGATGCAACCAGAATTGGATCTGATCTGATGAAGAAGGTGCATAATGTCGCTGCGGTAGTAATTGCGACTTCTGAATATGAAGTCTTTGAAGTTTCTGTTAGGAAATTCTAAGTAAGGAGTTTGATAAAAATACTAGGTTCACCTACTGGTTGTCATGGCATGAGCAAAGATTACTTAATAGTTGGCAGCGTTGGCTTGGCACCTATTTCTTCTGTATAAAGCATAAGCAAGCTCTAATGTATGCTTAATTTAAACATTTTGTTACGAAACCCGCTAGAAGCGCGCAAAGGTGACGAGTGTTGCGACTACCCACCTCTGCGTTTAGGTTACCGAAGTGGGGCGAGGGCGAGCTAACTACCTATTAGCCCTACTGGCTCGTATTCAGTTCAATTGGACACAATCGCACGATATGATCGTAGTATTTACTTTACTCATTGTGTAATAAGGGGTGTTATAACAAATTCTATATTTTTCTATTAGATTTCAAACGCGTATGATTTTATCAACCTGGAATCGGCAGTCATGGTCTATAGGAACTTGATATGCTATGTGCTTGAAACAGCAAAGGTGCCACCGCATGCTGCCAGCAGACACGAAGGTTGTTTAGACTAAAATCGGGGACGACACGTACAGGAGGACATGGACTTAGTCTTTGTAAACTGAGAAACAAATTCACGTTCTGATTTTTGTAAGCTGTTGTTAGGCTACATATCCACGACACAGCTTTACTCCGGGGCCGGCTCGGCAAACCGCCTTGTATACCTAGCTCTGATGCACTCCGGTACACCGTGAAACCGGAGCATGTGTAAATACGGCTTAACGTTACAACGCGTTCACATAAGTGGTGCTGCTTGTCTCCTCAAGGGTCTATTGTTGAGTGTGTCACACGATACGGGTCTGTGAGTAATGGGGTTGTCGATAGAGCACGGGCGACAGTGTGTGGTGGCACGCACCACGCAGCCTTCGTGCGCCGTCGGCCTCGGTTCACACAGACCTGAGACCGTTAAACGCAGTGTTTATGTCGTTCCAACAATGACAACTCGATACCGGGTCACACGATTCTGTTGCGACTGTGCCTCGTTCACTACACTCCTACTGATACGCCATACGCGGCTATTTGAATAGCTGCTTCTGAGAAATAGTCAAGTATAAAACCTAAATTTGTGTAATTGTACACCGAACTCAACGTGGTCAGTGCATCAGTGCAGTCATCAGTCGGTACGACACACTATAGAACCAACCTCGTGGTATGTTTCACTGCAGCAAATCCCGTATAGAATTGTTCTCGTGGAAATACGCTCAGGGCGTATCTTAACCTTACTCAACAACAAAAACTGTATTTCACTCCACACAATCGTAGTTATGTCTACGACCAAATTAATTAGCTCATTAAACAACTGTAGTGCATGGACTGTTGACTGTACCAACCGGGTCATAATAAGGAGTACCTAGTTATCCAAATTACTCGTGTACTTGTAGCACATGTCTCGTACGCGATAACAATGTAATTAGTTCAGCTGTTACGTCGCCACACGCCGCCCCGGTGGCGGTGCGTAGGAGTACATCCGCGAACATCCGCCCGCGCCCTCCGCGGCGATCTGATTTAATAATACACTTCCACCCAGTGTTTACACTGCCACCCTTGTTAGCCCTTGTGTAACAAAAGCTGTGGGTTGTGAAAATGCGATTTCAATCTTATTTAATTAGGTCCACAGAAGTACTAAGAATAACAGGACTGCCTAAGCAACATTCAAAGTGCAAATAGGAGCGGAGTGGTCATGTGTGGGTTTGTTACAGTAACGTATAAGTCCAACCAACTCAGACCCAGCGAAGGAAAGCGTACAGGCCAGTGACTGGTGCGGGCACAATATAAAAAGTTTTTTTTTTTCAGTCTGCATATTTTAGTGCATGGGCATTCAGTGCAAATAGTCCCACTAAATATGAATTTGCATCAGGTTTCTCTTGTCTTTGAGCCTGAAAACTTTATGGGACAAATTCCGAAGATTAGAACTATCTCTTAAGATCGACTTCCCTCGATCGATCCCGCCCTTCCTATAATTTTTTAAACAATTTTCTGTTTTAACTTTGCCCTATGGCTCTGCTGATGACTAGGGCGATATTCTGAGGTTGTTATCTTATGTTAATGTTCCCCAGATGTTTCCACAAATGAATTTTATTACAAAGCTGAAGGTGTATGCTCCCTGCGCAAACAGTGCTGTCATCGACCAATAATAAGCTGAATGACTTCATGTAGAGGACACACGTATATTTGATCGCCAGTGTCGACTGTCGCCCGCTTGCGTCACCTCTTGTCATAAAACACGATTAGATCGGCGTACTTGAAAGCGCGCCGCCGCCGCTGCGGTGCGAGGGTACGTCAAGGTGAGTGCGTTTAGTTGGTGCTCGCGATGCGCTCACGTAGCGCACTAATTGTTGGCTGATTATCGACTGTTAACGTAATTACGCAGCCTCTGCCATGGCCGTGTTTGTTGCTAGCTGTCTGGAGCCGTGCGCGTCCGTCGCCTGTTAGCGCGGGGAGCGTGGAGCCACAAGACATTACTCGTTCTATGCAATTTTTTTTAAGACTGAATGCTTTGGAACTTAAGACTTCTGCGTGATTACCTATCTTTTCATTGCGTCGGATAAAGCGACTAAGGAACAACCCTAGAGCTGTTCTCATGACAAGTTGTCTAATAATGTGACAGCAATAGACCTGCCACCATTACGTAGGACCGAAGAACTTAAGCTGGCGAAACTTGGATGTTAATACACCTCTGGCTCCCTTTTCACGGATTTACAGGCGTAAGCATATAGGTATATGTATAATATGTGTGTGTGTGCATGTACCTACTACTTATTTTAGAGTCCTAATTCCCTTCAACCTTCTAAGAAGGCATCAGTTTAAACATAAAAATAAACTAAAAGGACAAATTCAGAACCACTTCTTTTATAAATTAACTGAATTTTGAAATTTATGGCGTTTTTGGAACCCTTGAAGTGTTGTAAAATAAGCATATCACAACCACAAATGACAAGTGTCGAAACGCTTCGACCACTCGACTGGCTGTTGCCTATCACGGCGCAGTAAAACATAAACATTATAATTTATTGAAGCACTACGAAGAAAGCTATTTCAATAACTTGACGTGAAGTTTTTATGCGGTTGGAAACTGTTATTTGGCAGGTGTTGTCGAGTGCGTGCGGAGCGGAAGCGGGCGAAGGATGAAGTTCCGCTCCGGCACACCACTCGCGATGTTGCGGTCGCGGCGCCGCGCGTTTCCTTCCGCAATTTCCGCACGTGGCCCCAGCCCCAGCACCAGCCATATTTCAACTTCAGGCACCATATTTTAATTGTCCTTGACTCACCCTCTCAGTGTGACATTACGTAGAAATTTAGTCAATTCACTGTTTTGAATTATTATTATTGGAATGTACTGACGTTCTCACCAGGTCGCACAATATTTCCGTAGAAAAAATCCATTCAATCAGACCACCGTGTTGCTATTTGCAGATACAAAGATTTAACCACAATGTTTAAATTCTGGTGCAATCTTACTGCAATGTAACTGTAGGCCGACTCAACTATGTATGAACAGTTTCAACACGAACCGATAATAATATGGATCATAAGATATCTACTAAACTATATTGTAAAATTTTGGTTACGGAAAAACAAGCAAGGTATAGGTAGCTTCATAAATATCTTGACGACGAAGTCTCAAACTGTAAGGTGTCAGTCGTACATCCAATCTCCGCAGTCTGCTGGCGAGCCGCACAGTGGATTTGCGCGTTTTTCTTGGCGAGTGCACGTACGCTTGAATATTTAAAGACGCCAACTATTTTTGCAGTTGGAGGTTTATTTCAGTATTTCTACAAAATAAATGTTATGTTTGCAGGCATTTCGGCCAGATGGCTTCAAACGATGACTGAACGTGACGCCATATACTATTAACGAAACTGTTATACGCCGATGTGTCCGTTCAATTATATACCTATTATGTTCCACGGAATCCTGCTAGCAACCTATTTATATTCTTTTTATTTTGACTTCACCTCACCTGAGGGTAAGCTAAAGGCAAAGTCTCGGAAAGAGGTGACCCTCTTATAAACACGACGGCCTCATCAGTTCGTTCGTGTTCGTGATAAAATGTATCCTACGACATGTTCAGGTGACACAAACTACATCTACAATGATGCAATGGATAGTCATTCGATCGTATAGCAGTTCACATATATGGACATGGAAAATGTCATCAGCTATATATGTCTCACCACTGGCTATGACTGATTGAGTTATATTTAGTGACACCCAATATTTAACAAAGGGAACCCAACGCGCGCCCTGGTTTCGTCAGTCCCCACGATCGATGCAACAGCCAAGGACAAAGGCTTGGATAGCAAATTGCAACAGTAAAGTAGTGTTGAAGTATACCAAAGCGAATCCCTCTAAGTACTTAATTACAAGTTTTGCTGGCCAGAGGTGCTCCATGACCAATTTATTTTTATTTTGATGGTCATAAAATATCTTATTGAAATAGACATGCACATCGTTCTATAAACAATTTTGTGCTAATGCTGCAGTTTTGACGATTTTAAGACAGTATCTTTTAGTTCTGGAATAGTGCACCAGATGACATTAGTTATATTATGCATCCATACTAATATTATAAATGCGAAAGTAACTCTGTCTGTCTGTCTGTCTGTCTGTCTGTATGTTACGCTTTCACGCCTAAACCACTGAACCGATTTTGATGAAATTTGGTATAGGGGTAGATTAGACCTTGAGAAAGGACATAGGCTATGTTTGGTCGCGATAACCGACATCCACGCGGGCGGAGCCGCGGGCAAAAGCTAGTGCTTTATATTTTATAACAATGTTAAGATAAGATAACGCGACATTTACTTTATCAGATTATACACGCACATTTCTCATTTCTAAATTACGTCTTTGGTCGGAGCGGTCCTTAAAATTTGTTCATGTAGTCGCGGTATATTTAGCTACGATTTTGGAGAGTTAATTATCGATAATGTGAATGACAGTTAACTTAACTATAACTCTTTGCCCGATGCCCTCCTTTAGAATTTTTACAGAGTAACCATGCTTCAGGCAAAGATACGGGTTTTTATAATAATTTATTTTATTAGTTTTGACATTTATGGGAGCAAATGCTGTCTGACCTTTTAACCCTGAGAGGAATGCGTGCACCAGAGCCTCGGCCGTCAATCAGCAGGTGTACCAGCTTGCATATGTTGATGTTTGCAACACCAGGGGCGTCATACTCGTGCTGCCGACTCTGTAGGAACCTTCTAACTTGAACAATATAACAAGTCCCCATGTCCGCTAGTGGCTAGGCGTGTGCGGCGGTTGTGCTTAACCCGATGTTCTGTTGTTGCAGGTGAGTGCGGCCCGCGGGCGCCACTTGCATGTCTCTATCATGCTGGACTGCCTCTGGTAAGTCCCGCGCCGCGCTGTGTCCTCTGCCCCCCGTCCCCTCCACTCTCCACTCACCACACTCTGTACACTGTATAGGCCTGCCGTCTGCCGTCCGGCGTGTCTCTGCCGAGGTGGAGTATATTCATGTAGTCCTAGCACTCACAGCAACCTATTGATTACGATATTAACGCCGTATTCTGAACTAGTGATCAGTTCTGAATCTCGGTTTATTTGAGGACAGATTGTACCTATAGACAATCTGTCAATCTGTCCTCAAATAAATCGTGACGTCACTGAGTGTCATACTAGAAATACGGGCCTTAGATGCAGTTTCGTAGAGCATGAAATGTTTTGTGTATTGGAAACTATTATGAACAATTTTACGAAAGCAGATGGCAGGCTGTTGTCTCTGCTTACCCCAGAGTAAAAAAAGCGTGAGTATATGCGTGTATGTGTGTAGGTATTATTAGCAATAATATTCTGGAGCTCACATATTGCACATAAGAATACCCAACAATTTTTAATTATTCCCAGTACTAAATAAACCACTATAATTGCCTATTCTTACACTGTTAAAATTGGTTCTAATTCAAGGGTAGTCCACACAAATTACAGTAGGGTTGTAACATATGTTTTATACGAAGCGGAACATGATTTCCCGACGAAAGCGCCTAATTGCAGGCGATCTATTCCGGCTTTTACCCATATGGTTCGATTGGTGACGTCATCGATCGTTAATGAACGTTAAGTATTAATTACTTAATATGCGTCTCACTGATAAATCATGTCGTTATCGCTATTACGTGAGAGTCGTGACTCAAGACTTGGTGGGCTAAACAAATAAGTACCTAAGTAGTTTTGGGAAATCAATTTGAAACATGTAAAATTAGTCATAAATTAAAAACAAATAACTTTACCACAATAGGTGAAAGAATAATCACATATTTGAGCGTTGAGATGAGATGATCCATACCTATCTCATTTATCTTATGCGTCAGATAGGACAATCCCGACACATTGAACAGTTTTGTGTAGACCAGTCTGCGGTTCAGATTCCCTGGAAACAACAGAAGACGTCACGTTCCCACGTGACGTTCGCGAATTAGTAATCCTCGGTCCCTTTGCGGTGAGGTGTGGGGATTCCAGCCGGGAAACCCGCGTTGTAATGGACACGCGCTGGTGCTATACGCATTTGTTGTTTTGTTTGTGTGGCATGGCCTGTCATGTTTATTATGTTTCATATTAGGCGTTATGTTATGGCAGAATGGATACAAGGAGATAAATATTTGAGGACAGGGCAGCTCAGAGGCATATCGCGGGCTGCTGTCTCCCTGGAGAGAAATAGGCGTGAGCATATGAATGTACACATATACAGCGTCATCTAGGCCATAGCTTGTATTTTGATGTCCTGGAATGCGAATGAACATGAAAATCCATACTAATATTATAAATGCGAAAGTAACTCTGTCTGTCTATCTGTCTGTCTGTCTGTCTGTCTGTCTGTATGTTACGCTTTCACGCCTAAACCACTGAACCGATTTTGATGAAATTTGGTATAGGGTTAGAAAGAAGAAGAAAGAAGATTAGACCTTGAGAAAGGACATAGGCTATGTTTGGTCGCGATAAGCAACATCCACGCGGGCGGAGCCGTGGGCAAAAGCTAGTACTTAGACCCTCGTAAGGGAAAGATCGGGGGTGCAGCATCGCACCCGAAACGTCGGCAGAAAGTAAGTGGAAGTTTTTATCGCGTGAAGTCCCAAACTTGCATAAAATAACAACCCGCCCTTATGATTCATTTTTCCTGATGTATTCGATTTATGAAGTTAGCATACTTATAGCTTTTAAAAAACTAATTCAAACATGCGTAAAAATGTTTTCACTGAGCGGGGATCGAACTTGTGATCTGTAACGTAGCAGTTGAACGTTGTACTGCCGCAACCACACGTGTTATTTACCTGTCGCTGGTGTACAAGTAGCCATGCTCCTACCACTGTACATATTAGCTCGTGACTCATATCGCGAGGCTTGGAGCAATGAACTACAAGTCATATTTTTTCTGATTCACGGTTGAATATCTTCGAATACGTGACAGGGTTATGTTTTTCCCAGTGCGAGGAAACATGCTCGATTCATCCCTCGGTATCCAATCTCACCTAATGTATATACATACTGTTCGAGCTGCATTTTATACGGTGCGTGTCAATGCCGAGTCTCTTGTTGCAAGAAGGCTTGCGAGCCTTCTATACACAGTAGATAGCTACTTCTGCCGGCTTCTTCGGATAATACCATAAAATACAAAAAAAAGTAAAGGTCTAGTAACAATAAATCACTTTTTCTGCATCAATTTGATCGTACAATTCAATTTATCCCGGTTCCAACGGAATTACCATTATTTTGTGTTCATTGTGTAGATAACGAACAAGGAAATACCCCGGAGGGGCCCTGGAGGAAAACGTTGCGATAAACAATCTAGTTAATATTAATTAGGAATCGTACACGTTCATGTACGATTGTACGTCCCATATATTATGTGGATCAGGTAGTTATTAAAATGACAACCGCTTGTCGCCGTGCGCGAGTACCATCTAATTTTTAGTGTTGCAGTATCCCAGGGAATTCTTTCATGTCATCATTTCTTCAGGCATAAGAATTATTGCTCTCTCACCAGGCCGTGTTACTGTTTGGACAATGTGACATAATCCAGGCATAAGGCGAGCTTAAAGTGGGGGAACGCCTGTCCTTTAAAACTTAAAAACTTTTTTTCGTGCATAAGACGGTTTCCTTGCATCTAACAGCTCTTATAGGTTTGGTGGCCATACTGTCTCAATTAAAATAGCAAAGCCGGTAAGAAAACAGCGTCAAAAAAAGCCAAGTTAAAGCTAAAAGCTACAGTCATGAACAGATAAAAGGAAAATATACACAAATTACAAATTTTCTAATGAATTGAACTACCAATTTAATCAAATTACAGATCCAAGAAAAAAAAACAAAAAATGTCAGAAACTTCAGCATATTATAGATACATTTTTATGTGTTGTAGTTTTTCAGCCATTACCTATTCTGTAAAATAGTGTATTCTAGAAAGCATACAGGTATACTGTCTAAAAAAGGGCCTTCACGTTATACATACATTATTTAACTTTGACTACCTCCTATTTACAAGTGCGTTGTATGAAAGTAACCTTTAAAAGAAATTTATAACATATTTGCTCGTAAAGTGGTTGTAATTACACCAATTTCAATATCGTAATGTATCTCATTACGTACTTGTGCGATAATGTAATGTAAAAGGCACGTGTGTTTTTTTTAATAAAGTTTTAAGATACTCCGTCTAAAAATGAACGATACTTTTAAAAATCTTAGCAAAGAGGTTTTATGTCAAGAAAGTGGTCAATATTTTATGAATAAAATTAACTTTGGGAAATAAAATATAGCAAATAAACATTTAATTCTTTAATTTAATTAATTTTGACAATAAATTACAACCATTTATCTGTAACAAAAACACAAAAATATTAATTTACTTTATTAGTAATACTGGCTGTTTTTGTACCTTTGCCTAAAAAAAAAAAGTTGATGCGCGCGCATCGCTTATTTGTGGACAAGTAAAAATAATTCCGCGCGCTTTTTCTTTTCGCTGTTTAACAAAGTCAGAGTTTTATTAATTTCCTCGTAAATATGTTATAAAACGTCGTATGACATACGTGCGCTTTGAAAATTACAGCCTCTGCTTTCTTATAGCCCTCGCCGATGGCTCGGGCTAGTAATATCGCCTCGGCTGTAATTTTCAACTTACCGCACTTATATCATAATGTACTATTAAGTACGTTATACTTTTTATAGTCGTCGAGGATGGAACCTGGCATCCGTTCAGCTCACAGCTCTTTAGCAGGCGACACTGCCAACCTCTGACGTCTTTTGTAGGTACAGACTTGGCCTTTTTTTGCACATTTGTTTTTGCGTGGTATCATTACTTTTTTAAATATTCAGTACGCATTCTATACATTTATACTACGATTTTTTACCAGTGTAAGTTTTGATAACTATCTATGTGAGCTTCACTGGAGGGCTCGGAATAAGGTTCAAATGGTTTTTGTAAATACCTATGCAAAGAGCTGGTTTTCCAACCATGGGCTTAGATAAGCTTAAAAAGCAAATTCCAAATGCAAATAAAAACAAACAACGTTTTATTTTTTTACTTCATTGTCAGTCCAGTGGTGCTAACAGAACCGGGCTCGAATATCTTCCGGTGACACAGATTATCCCAATTTTTTTCCCAAAATGTGGCAACCCTGTGAGTGATGTAATTGTGGCAGGTTCCGCAGCGCTAATGTCAAGGACGCGCTTCACGCTCGCTGGCACAGGGCACCACCGCCGCCGGCCGGCCGACACCGCACCGCACCGCAAACCTCCGCAAACATGACACCCACGCATTTACTTCATAAACATTTTATTTGATAAAACAATTAGTTGCGGATGTTTCGCTAGTTAGGTACATGGCGTGGGCTGGCGAGCGTGTTACTGCGTGTCGTTAAGCCAAAGTTGCCGCGCAAAAAGCAACGTGGCCAGTGATTACTATGACTATACATAAGGGTCATTTATGTTCGTGACCAGGTGTCAGGTTGTGTTTGTGTGTGACAAGTACCTGTCAGTCGTATACGTGGAGTACCGACTGTTGCCTTCACAGAAGGGCGGTGAAGATGCCGTCTTCATTTACCTTCTGTGGAGGGAAGAAGTGGAATGGAAAGTGAAGCGCGAAGGCGACTAGAGTGTCCTAAACAGCCAGTTTAATATTATTGGGTCCTCATCGTGCTAGGAAAAGTGTGACTCTCTCTACCATTAACATTTTGAGCACGCAGGTCAAGTTTACAAGTACTATTACACTCGGGTTATTGATCTGTAATCTCGGATATAAATCAAAGTATACAACTCTGATAAGCAAAGGCGATGATTCACGTGTGTTTAGGTAGGCCAAGAATTTAATTCACTTTTAATCGTGAAATTCATCATCACTCTTTATAACAGCTAATGAACCTGCAAAGCGATCCCAGGAGGAATATTAAATGACTTAGCTATAATCCTATAGTGTTTTGCATTTATTTTGGGCAGTCCTAAAACATTTTCACCGAGACTTTTCAAACGTCTGCATATTTTAGACTTGTGTTGTCAGCTCGTGATAAATAAGAAGCATATCTAGCGCCGTACTCTATTTCTGACAGCAGCCGTGTTTCATACTCAGCGTTTATTTATGATCCCAAATGTACAGGCATAACCGCGTGGTGTGTGGTGTGTGATTCAGCTGATAATTTAAGTTTGTTTTATTGTGCGCGATATTGCAACACTTGACACCGTTTTTGATGAACGATAAATAGTTTGTATTCATCAAGGTTTTGGTCCTTTTTCTATCGGAAATCTCTTTCGACAAAACTTTTTTTATTTTGACATCTCTTCCTTCCTTTGACTAGATAAAGAACCTAGCCAAAGAAGAAAAAGACGAAAAGGAGTACTGCAATGTTCTAGCTCATCTACCGCTGCCTATAAAATTCTCTCAAATATGGTTCACATTTTACATTCTCCAATTATGTCACACCATTGGAAAATTAAGTCCTAATTTCTTAAAAGCCACATGTATTGACTCACTTGAGTTGAGTGTATTGGTTGCAGTCTGCGACAGTCGACATGTTACTTTTTATTCTTTTGTAATAAGAATAAGTAATACTTTGTATTTGGCAATCGGAAAAGAGTGGCCGTGAGTTTTTATTGTCTGGTTGTTTCTCACAAGCGTAGTGTTGTGCAAAAGGCATTAAATGTAAATTTCGTCCTTCGAAGTGGCACATGGCGACCGACATAATTAATTTACATGTATTTGAGTTTCGCCACAGCAACTGTTGTATGGCTTGACTATGAATGAAGTCTTCAAATACATAGAGATTGGAAAATGAGTGTAGTCTTTACTTGTTTCATTTCAAATTTGGCATAGGAAGTCATGCCTACTTAATACATGTGTGGGGTCCGGAAACGTTCATCGACCTTTGTCAAACTCTATTAGATATACAGAGGTTGGTGAACCATAAGAGCGAACCGAAAAGTTGGAGACATGTGCGATACCGGCGCGTTGGGAGCTGGGAACAATGCGGTACGAACCAGTTCTGTGGCCTGCGCGCCGCGCATACCGCCAATACCAGGCACGTGCACCTGGCCATCAAGTGGCCAAGTCTTGGGAAATGTGCTCCTGTATACTGTTACACTACGCAAACTTGGTAATAAATCCTGAATACTACTACTATTATTATCAAATATTTTATATTTTCTGCCTATTGGTGATAACTTCGTTCGTACATATCAGTAAAATTTTACTGAAGACAAAGTTAGCGTTGGTTTGAGTGATACGGTTTACGTTTTGAGGTAACCTCGAGGTTCGATTATTAGCCAATTTAGTATAAAGTTTTTCTGTTACATATTCGGTTGCTGCATGGAGTCTAGAACGTGTCCGATAGAAGGTAACAACCGGGCCTCCCTAATATGTAGGAAACATTCCGTCTGAGCTCTGCTTAGTTTCCTAATTGAAATTGATTCTTTTTCTTATTCATTATATTTTTTCATCCGGATGATGTTTTAGCATCAAAAGATGATCTTAGTGAATCGTGCCAGTATTTCTTGCCACTAGAAAATATAAGCATGCAGAAGTTACAATATCGAGAAGGGATGTTTTTTTATTGTAACTGCGAATTGTCTTTTTTTTGATGCTTATTACATGTAATATTTTTCATGATTTGCATAACTACGCCTATTCATTTTCATTGCTAATACAATATTTATGTTGCTTTTCGGATGCCAACTGCGACTGACGATAATTCCACAGATGCTGTCATTGATATGAGAAGACGATAATAAATATGCCGTTGTTTCGCCATGTTACCCTTATTCACAGTTCGTAAATATTTAAATGTAGTAAAACATGCAGAATGGAGTGCTAGTTCACCGCCAGTATATTGCGAGTGTCGATGAATAGACGAGGGGCACCGCCACTCGATTGGCTAACAGCCGTCACGGTTCGTCTGCCATTCAGATTGATTCCTTGTTTTGAACGGATCTGTTCAGTTCGTGATTGCCGGAGCGTGCTCGCCAATGGTGACGCGATTTGTCCTAAATATTATACTACAGAAATTTGCCAGCGAGGAAAATATATAAAAAAAAAATTGTAAGAATACTTGAATAGTCATATTTAACTTACTTTTAAATGAAGTTGTGTGTAAGCTTCTGGCAATAATAATTAAAATTTTAACAATGCAGTAATTAAAGACATACTTAAGCTCTAAAACGACGCTTTTGTTTTCAGTTTTCATGTTCTTCATAAACCTTGACCATAAATACATTTTCATGAAGGCAATGTCGTTTGTGTACACATTGAAACACGAGATAAAATATGCTTTCACTAGTTGCGGGGCCCTTTATGCCGCAGCTTTATAGGATCTTAATCTTAAAATATGATTAGTTTAGTCTGGCTCGCGTTCTCGAGTCTAGACGACTCTGCTTCTAAACAGTTTGGGTTTACTAAGGGACGTTCGACTACTGATGCTGGTGTAGAACTGTTAAATTGTATTTACGAAGCCTGGGAGGATAAGCATGATGCTCTAGGTGTCTTCTGTGATCTATCCAAGGCCTTCGATTGCGTTCACCATGACACATTAATCAGGAAATTAGAACATTACGGTATAAGGAACAAGGCTCTCGAGCTTCTGACTTCATATTTGAACAATAGAATTCAGAGGGTCGATGTTAACGGTACATGTTCAGCAGGATCTCTGGTTTCGTTGGGCGTTCCGCAGGGTTCGATACTTGGACCATTTTTATTTCTAATTTACATAATTGACCTTCCCTACTATGTAAGGGACAATAATAGTATTATTTTATTTGCTGACGATACTTCGTTAATTTTCAAAATTAAAAGGCAGCACGATAATTATGACGAAGTGAATGGTGCAATCAAAAGGGTGGTCCATTGGTTTAATATAAATAATCTTTGCCTTAATGAGAAAAAAACTAAATGTATTAAATTTACTCTGCCTAATGTTGCACAGGTAGAAACCAATGTACAACTCAATGGACAATTGTTGAGCCTTGCTGAATCGACAGTGTTCTTAGGTTTGAGTATTGACGCTAAACTTCAGTGGGGTTCACATATAGAAAAAATAGCTAGTAGATTAAGCTCAGCTTCCTATGCTGTAAAAAAGATTAGGACTTTAACAGATGTGGATACGGCTAGAATAGTTTATTTCAGCTATTTTCATAGTATTATGAGCTACGGAATTCTCCTTTGGGGTAATTCCGCAGATTTAAACAATATTTGTCTTGCAAAAGCGGGCTGTGCGAGCTATTTATAATTTGGGCCCAAGAGTCTCCCTCCGAGATAAGTTTAAAGAGCTAAATATTCTAACCGTAGTGTCACAATACATTTTCGAAAACTTAATGTATGTCAGGAAAAATATTGCAAAATTTCCAAGACTTTGAGACAGGCACAATATAAATACTAGAAATAAAAGCAATCTTGTAGTTTGTCATAGCAGACTCCATAAAATAAGTAATTCTTTCCAGGGCAACTGTATTCGCTTTTTTAACAAGCTTCCTAATGAAATCAGAGATTTACCTGTTAATAAATTTAAAAATACAGTAAAGAGCAAACTGTGCCAGAAAGGCTATCATAAAATCCAAGAATATTTAAATGATAAACAAGCTTGGAAATGAGCTGTTCGCTCTGCTATGCTACTCAAGCAAAACATTGTATCTAAACCATAAGTTTTAGGCTAAGTAAATGTTTTGTAAATAGACAAAAAAAAAAGCCCGCTGAGTTTCTTGCCGGAGTCTTCTCAGGTCTGGGCCGCGTTTCGAACCGGTGGTCCATTTACTAGTATTAGTTAGTATTTAATATTTACTTTATGTTGACGTTTTGTAAGTGCCGATTTAATGGTCTATGCAAAATAAAATATTTTTGAATTTTGAATTTTGAATTTTGCTCGTGAATAAAACCTACCGCATCATAAAAGCCTAATACTTGTCTGGAAAGAATGTAAGAATCGACACAAGAAAGGAGATTACCATTGACTGAGATATATTATTCTCATCCCATGTCGAAGGTTCCAACGTTCTAGGAAATATAACATGTGATACATTAAACTTGCAAACTTATTCACAACAATGAACACAAACACATAGTATGAGAGCATAAAAGCCATTGATTTCACCATCCCCCCGCCCCCCTTTCACCGTTAAATCAGCTGATCGCGACCCACTGCCGCGGCACTTCCTTGTGGCTTTGTTGTGCTACTTCAGAACATCGCCGCTTCGTAAGACATGCTGGTAATGGTAAGATCGTTTTTTGTAGTGAACAATACATTTTCTTTGAATAGCCATAGCACCAGCGCTGTAACAATAAAACATTTTTACCTGCAGATACTAAACATAGCTTTTGAGAAAAAAGTGTTACTAATGTAAAGGTACCTAACTAATCAGTGAGAGACACGACATGGTCAGAAACAATTATACGTTTAACTGATGGTCAAAAGTTTAACCGAGTTTATTTTTTAACTTTCGACGTGAGGAGAAAAGGTAATCGCTAAAGCATGGAAAAGGCAAAAATGAATCAATAGACCGCTGTTTCAAAGTCACGTCAGATGGATTAGGAGTGGGGTAGGGAGTCGCGGAGGGTGCGTGGGGCGCGCGGCGGGCCGTGCACTCCGCTCCGGACAGTCTCGCACGGGCCGCGTGCCGTTCCACGTGTGTTGCGATGGTCGGTGGCGCTGACACGCTCTCAGCTGTTGTGTGCCGCGTGCTCGCGCCCGGGTAGTGTTGTGTTTACGTCTCGTAGTTTGAGAGTGAGTGTCGCCAGGGCATGTGACGTGATGCTGCGATCAGCCACCACCGGCGGCATGGTCGGCCTGCCGCCGCCGCCGCACGCGAGGCTCTCGCTCTTCGATTCGTGCCACCGGAAGATCAGACTTATTGGCGGTGGTCCCGTTGCTTTCCTCGGCGGACTTGTCGCGTAAGTGCACTTTACCTGCTAGTGGCGTTACCTTTGGAGTGTTTACTGAGTGAATTTATTAGCGTCCTGGAGCACACTGCGGTTACAACATATGGTGCCACAACTCACAACCGCGCGAGTGCAACCTCACTGTAACGGTATCCACTCGTCACAGATGGTGCAACATGTTGGAACCTAAGTACTTAGTGCTCGTGAATGTGGATCGTGTAGGTAATTTTTTACCCAAGAGATGTGAAGACATAACTTGCTCGGTATCCATTCATCAATCATCCAGCAGTAACTTGTGAAGGAAGGAACGCTTAGCACCCAATATGCGTAATTATGAATTATCATTTTTCCTTAGTAATGGGTAGGTAGATTTATTGCTCAATGTTTAACTACGAAGGGAAACGCGTTATTGTGTCAGCTCAGTACCTACTATAGGTCACGGCCTTCGTCCAATATTGACTCCTTCCTTATTACCTTTTTGCCTTATTCTTGAAGCTAACGTCACAATAGTAGTGCGTATAGGTACTCAAGTTGGTAGAAGTACGACAAAACTAGGGCACAGACGCGTTACGTCGTCGGCAGTAAGGGCCCTGATATTATGAATCCTGTAGTCTACACGGAACAATGTGACCGGTTTGCGCTGCTCTGCGCAGTGAGCACAGCGTGCAGCGCTCGTAACGAGTAGCAATTATTATTTATTGACATCAGAGCCCGTTCATGAATTAATTTGATGCAAACGTCGTGTAGGTGCGACACAAACACAACGCGGCACCCGACAGACAGTCGCGAGTTGACAGTACATGGAGTAGACAAGTCCGCAAGTCCCATAAACTACAATCAAACTTTGGCTCGCTGCAGACCTGGTGATAGTATTCTATAATTGTTTTTTTACGGTAATGAAAAAAGTTACAAGTTCAACTGCGGAGGTCTAGTAGCCGAGACGTCGGACTTGCAGTGGACAGGATGCAGTGCAGACAGAGGTTGCGGGTTCGAACCTCTGGTATTGCACTGCCGTAAATCACTCCTGACTAGCCCTGACACACATTATTTTAGCTGGAGAGGATAACGAGTAGTATTATTAAACAAAAGAGCAAATATTATGTATAGATAAAAGATCTTTTGTCGAGGACCTTTCTGAATGCACTAATATTATAATATGTTTTCATTAATTTCCTATGTCAAAGCGGCATTGAAGCCGTCAACGTTAACACAAATTTATGACTATTAGGTATCTCGTTCACTTAGCATAGGCCACGGGCACGTTTATACTTTGAGGCTCCTTCAATAGAATATGTTGTACGGATTTCAGATATTTTACCAATACCCACTGTATTGGGTACCTACATGAATATTCAGCTGACCATTAATCGGCACTATAATTACCAACTAAAATAAAATAATGGACTGAAAAAACCGTCTATAAAACGAATAACTTCAGCAATTGGTGCCATGCCTGTACCAAATCGAAATGAGACAGATTTCAGTTTCAGTCCTAGGCGCAGTTCTCAGAAGCTATTCGGTAGAAAGTTATATTTCAACACACTTTTTAAAGAGTTGCATAATTTACGAGACATGCTCGCATTGCATTTTAATTAATTCAATAACGTTTTTGAAAATTTTATATAATTCTACGAACATTCATCACACATTTTCATATTATTGTATAAATTGACAGCGGCCACGAAGTAAATACCTGCTGCTTGCTGTTGCGCGAACGGTGCACGCGCACGTCTCGATCTAGCTCAGAGCCGGTGCAGTATATCGTGGCAGGAACTTCTCGCTGGAAGTTCTGTCCGTGGACCGTGTGTCTACGTGCGATCTCGTCACCATGTTTTACAAAGAAAGTGCCCATAATACGAAAGGTTACAAGAGAATTCTAATCCCTTCACGCAGACAATGCGATGGAGCGCTCACGATATCTGTTCTCCATGAGTGCTGACCAGAGGGCGCCTGGTAGGGTTACTCATCGCCTTAGCAGATGTGTTCCCCTCGGACTGATCTGGAGGCGATCGAGTTAATGTTTCTTGCTCTGACGGAGCACTGTGGTTTTTGTCAGATGTCAAAATTATTGTTTTTGGCATGTTATGACCCACTCCACTAGATCAAAGGAACTGATGAGATTACCCGACCAGGTTTCCTCTTCCCACATTCCGACTTTTACTCTAGGGTATTTAATATAGTTGACATCAAACTATCGATTGTTAAACTTTATAAGGTAAATAGTTCGTTACTTGCGCTGTCCCACTGAGCACTCCGCTCGCGCGAGGACTTATAATTACCCTTTACTTTTACTGTGCCACTTACAAGTGAGGGGACACATTACAAGTGAAGCCTGCTAACGTGAGTGCTGCCGGTGCGCGTTTACTTTACATGCCGTATTATCTATTCAGCAACGGTCTTTGCCCACCTGCTAAGAACTGTTGCCACCTTTAACGGTCACTGCGTCCACTACGTATGTAGACTGTCCGTTGGAATGCAAAGCAATTGACAAATGAACATTGGTTCTATATGTTAAGTCCAAGAGTTCCACATAAACTTAATGCTTTATTAATCATCAATCACAACAGGTAAGTTAGAACCTGTCACTAATATGAGTGAGAAGATGGTGGTAATTCCTCAGCTGAGCTGGCAGTATCACATAACTAGCAATAGGTGGCACCGTCTCCCTATGATAAGCGGAAAGACCTAAATTTCCCCTGGGTCATTTGCCAATTGATATACAGACTGTATCGCCGCTGACACGGTCCCTTCAATGGTGCGAGGGTGACAAATGGCCGATGATTGTCCCTGCTCCATTGTTGGCCACTTAGAACAACAGCCGACATGGTTCATTACTTGTTAGTGTTTCTGCGAACATATTGGGAACTCGTTGCCGACCTTAGCGGGCGTGGGTTTATTCTGTTTGTAACACCACGGGACTCGTTTCAACCAGTATACGAAGGGAAGGTCTCTGGGCAACTTGAACTTTGTAACCCGCCTTAACATGAAGAACTGCTGTCACTCTGTGTACATACATTACACTACTATTATATGAACATAATCGCGAGTATGCTAATATTTTTGACACGGCATATTAGACAAGACGCAACACGTGCTTGGATTGTTACGATTATTAGAAGCCTTGGCACGTTGAGTACGGTAAGTGCTGCTAGGTGAGTGAACCAGCTCAGCGTTTGCCCAGCCAAACGCTGAGCTGGTTCACTCACCTAGCAGCACCGGACCACCGGCACACGTGCACCACCCACCACCGCGCCACACCACTCCGCATCACTAACCACTACGCTACGTACGACGTCTACGCCTCGGTGCTAGCCACTAAACGCCGCAATGCAGGGAATTCACAGTACTTATGAAAACTTTATATTTTTTATTCCCTATTCAAATTTGCAGCTACTAGATTGAGAAAGTACCTACCAAATACATGGTTTAAAAAACTAATATATAAACTATTTATTAAATTTTGTCCGTGTTCTGTTAGATTATGTAGATACATAATTTAACAGAGTACGGACAAAAGATACGTTTAGGTAAACGTGGCGGTAATTGTGTTTATAACTATCAATCACATAAAAGAAATCGTTAAATTACCATTTTATTGCTGGATGAATAGAAGGTATACGAGTATTATCCCTCAAACGCCGCTGAGAAATACATAGCATGGAAATGCCTACCAACGTAAAGCCAATTCTGCCACAAGCATCGAGCTCATAGGTTAACCTGGGGTCAACTGGTTACGTGTGACCTACATTAGTAGTCCAGCTTGTAAACAACTGCGGCGATGAGCACAGCGGGACCAAGTGGGCAACCTTGTACGAACTCACCTTGAGCGCGTGCGAGGCAATTAAATGTAGTTTTGACTGTCAGATTTATGGCTGCTTGATGTTCGAGTAGCACTGGGCTGAAGGGTACACCTTAGTTGGTAGAGCTTTTCAAGCTGACACGACAAAGAGGTATCTAAGTTTATTTCCTTTCCCTCGTCTCCTCTATCCTCTTTCTGATTTCGTAATGATAACGCGCAAGCTACACCTCTGATGTTACTAGCGATCTCAAACTCACGGCAACTCTTCCCCATCATGGAGGTTGTGAGCTGCTTGGCTACCTTACATTTACATATACCTAATTGTCCGGTGGAAATATCGCGAATACAAATGGCGTGATGTACTTGTCCTCTCGGTCATTAGACCGAGGCGTAGCGTACACTCAGCGAGCAGAAAATATTCGCGGCCTGTCCGTGCGTCCCATTACCTTACCAGCAGCCAGCACGCTTCCCGTGATCATCATTACGCAGAAGCGTCATTAGATGCGCCAACTCTTATCTTGATATGCTTTGATTTAACTGTACACTACCTACATCTACATAATTATACACGCTTACAGCATTTCTAATATTGCGGTGTGATGGTAGCGAAGTGTGACAGTACCTTGTGCTCTGCTGATTCCGCTCGGAGTTCGGGAGTACGCAACGCGCCAGCCGTAATGTGAGAAATAGTTTGCATCTGTTGACCTTCTAGTTAAATGAGTTAATTTAATCTTTAGCATCGGCCTGGTGTGGCGGCCATCAGTGGCAGCCTTAATAAGATTCATTATTGTAACGAGCTACGGTGTCAAGGTGAATGATATGCGCCCAGCATTTTGAAGAATAGAAGGCGAAATTAAAAATATTATCAAGAAAGGAAACTAGCTTCAATGGTCTGACGTTATATTCAAATTTTTATGAATAAATTTAATTATTCGCCCATGATATACATGCCTTTGTTAATCTTTTGCCTATCCCATTCTCTCAATCTTCCTAAAACGACTGACGATAACTTGATTTCAAACGCTTCAAAATCGGTGGCTCATTCTTATGCCGTATACAAGGTGCCACAGACAGACACGCGTTGAACTGATAAACCCCTTTTTTATGTTTGCTATTAGGCAGGTAGATGGTTTCTTGTTCCTTTTGGTTTCAGTTGCAATGCGCGCCCGGCGGGACCGCCTCCGCCGGCCAGTCGGCGTAGCACACAGCTCACAGCACACATTCGAGCACTTTGTTATTGTTGTAAGAGTAATGGTTCGCGAAATTAGTATTGACGTTTTGCACATTTAGCATCCGTTCACTAATTGATTAGCTAACCATTTTGCACGGCCGGGCGACTGCGATAATATTATCTAAACGGAACTCACGTCTGTGGAATTGTTTTTGTGTTTTTACATTTGCTAAATCGCTGCGAGGCCGGCATGAAGCATGAAGTGCCGGCGTTTTGGAATAGCATTTTGTTCTGTTAGGCAACTCCTAGTTTACAACTCAGTAGTTATCTTTAAAATTGGTTCACGTCCTTAGATTGGCATCCTCTACGAGGATACAGCTTTTTCCCTCAGGGGCAGATGGGGACAATATCCAGACATTTATAACTGTTCTTATACTATTCATGAACTTCTTTTACTGTCATTGAGGCTCTCGTGAAACCCCATTGATTTCAAATGCAACTGATAAGCCATTTTTTCAATACATTCCAGTATTTCAACATTTGGATGTTGAATTCCCCTGTACCTGCAAGAAGCCTGAATAATATTCTGAGTTTATAACCTTATCATATAATTGTCTTAGTCCGTGCATTCATGAGAAACGGATTTATTTTCATTGTAATAATGTTGGGCGCGTGTGAAAGACCCGAATGATCGACATCGTTCGGAAACCTTCACCACTCCGCTGTGCTGCGCACGCACAAAGCGAGCTCCACAATGGACATGTTGGAATCCAACTCCCCATTAATTTACCGGCCATTTGAAAGGAACACTAGTATTATTCGTAGGTTAGTACATACTCTCTATGGCATTATTAATTACTTAGTGAATCTGATAAAACTCTTGAATGAATTGCTTCCGGTATGTTGTAAATTCTATGTTAGTAATCTATACTAAAATACTGAGTCAAAGTAGCATATAAATACCAGGTATACCTACAAATCTGGTGTTAAGGTGGAAGATCGGACGCCATGGCGCATATTGGGAAAGGCCTATGTCCAACAGTGGATTGCAATAGGCTACGCATCTAGTGATAAACAGATATACTCAGGTCATACATTACAATACAGATACATAGGCCTACATACCTACACACATCCTTAGCTCTTCAAATTGACCAACTGAATTTCGGTAAGGGACGAGCCTTCCAAACTTCTTTCTGAGTTGTATGGTAAATTCTGGTTGAAGGACATTTGTATCACTTAGTCTTCTTTACGACGTCCACAAAGAGAGGTGGGGTGGCCTTCTGCTTCGCTGAACACCACCCACCGTATTACATTTTTAAGATTATGTTAGTAACTCGTTGTGCGCATAATGTGGAAAAACAACCACTAAACATAATTATGTGCGAAGTAGTAGACATAAGTGTCCCCAGATGAGGCAGTGCGCCATTGTGCGATGTGCAGCGAGCGCGAGTCGCGGTACAGTTGTAACGGGACCCGCGCCGGCCCCGATACGCCGCGCGCCTTCCTACCGCCACGCCATGCGCCGCAACCGCAGCTCTCAATATCGCCCGCTCATACCTCATACCGTACGCCGGCGTCCGACCCGCCATTGTCTCACGACCGCTGCGCCGCCTTCTCACTGAGCATACTGTAAAACTATCAGGTCACACAGACAATGCCAAGAGGTTACAGTTCGCATCCTAACACAGAAAGTCATTTTGTCGCGATGTTGTATTTCCACTACTCGTAACACGGTACATAGGTTTTTTTCCCTGTGATGTAACAGATAGCAATTACCTATTATGTCTTAGATGGTAATTACCTCATAACAATCACGGTCTAGCCTTGAGGCTTATAAGAAACTTAATGTACTTTAATTTGCTAAGAACTTGCAGTGCAAACAATTGGTACTTTTCTTATGGTCTCCGTAGTAATATAAAGATGTAAATAAACAAGAAATAAACTAAGTAGGTAGGTACTAACACTAACTTAATCACTAAACTAGGTTAAAAGGGAATCATGATTGCTCGTCGAGTTCTAGTGTTTAGGGTCAAGTCATAAGCAACCAGTACACAAATTTTGGACCAAGTATGATTTATATTCCTCTCAAAAGCCAGCTTCTGTCACAAACCCAAGTACCCAACAATACAGAAGCGCCGTAAAACTCGATGTGCCAAGGCTAGCTATTGTCAATTTCTTAAATTACAATCTCACGAATTGTTAATAACACGGTTCACAGGATACTTAAGCGTGTGATTTATGTATTTGGTTTCACAATACACATACATATGCTGAGGGCGGCACATGGCGGATCTGAGCTGGAGTCGCGTGAGGCAGTGCGCTGGAACGGCCGCTCCAGCGAGAGCGCATACTTGGCCACAGTCGACCGCCTGCCGGAGCCGCACGCGTCGCCTACTTCTGATAATACTAATGACAATAGCGTTCGGTAAAACAGTGAATACCTTCACTTTGTATTGGTTCTGACCCTTGCTGATTTATCTGAGAAGAACCTTCGTGAAAATCTAAACTAGTTTCACTGATGCACCTTTAAAAGCAACGAGTATATTGATACCACTACACTAATAGAATTCAGCCCTGATTAAAGAGCAGTTACCGCAGAAAGCAGATCAATACTTTGCTTGGCTTATTATTTGATTCTTGCACCACACAGATAGATTCATTTTTCTACATCTCTATACCCGGAATTTTATTATTATATATCCGTAAACTTCTTAGATAAGGAGAATTTTTTCAAAGAAGAAATAGTTGTTACAGAAGCAACAATAAACTGATTACATCACCAGTCAATCTGACACACATTCTGGTTCGTGGCGGACAGTTTCAGTTGGACACACCTCCAATTAAACTCGCTTCAGCCCAATCTAGACCTCAGTAATTACATACAATAACATACAATGTTACATCGTGGCTTCGTGGCCGTCGCTAAATAATAACAACCAGGAAAACTTATGTCACCCGACGACGACGGTAACTAGAAGAGTGCGGCGCGGGTACGAGTACTAGCGAGATGATATCATCTTAATTATTGTTGTAGTTATTTTGCTTCACATTTGTATAATATTCTCTAGCTTTATATTATTCGTGTATGTCATTAATGTTGTGCTGTAATAGTTAATATCTCGTATTGCAAGTACACTGAAAGCTAAGTATTTCCACTGCTTCACCGCCGCTTTGACAAGGAGTGAAATGTTGCAGGATTTTTAACCTGGCTCGTCTGATTTCTCCATTTCTCTCCATTTTCCCATTCAATGTAATTCTACAACGGCCTTCATTTGGTTGATATCGAGTGATTCCTTTTCATTTTATCTCCTAAGGAATTCAGGATTACAGTAAGAGGTTTATAGTATTCTAAGTTCTTTACACTTTGTGAGGCAAATTATGCTCGGTATATAAACTTTTAGTTGAAGTAAATCGTTGCAGTCGCAGTACTGCCTTCGTGCGAAGGATTAGTCGAAGTGCAAATGGTCGTGCACACGCGTGTCGTTGCACAATTGTACGTAGGAACGTTAGTGGACGGGTGGCGGGTGGTGCGCCTGCGCATGTTACGAGTGTTCGCGCTCTACATACGACCAGTCCGCGCTTCCTGCCTCTCGTTTCACTCCGGCTCGTACTTTTTTTTAACAGTGTAACATTAATTTCAGCCGTTACACAATTGAAAGAAATAACAAAAGCTATTAAGGCTAATTTGGTTAACAACTGTCTCTGATGCGTCGCGCTCGCGTTTGAGGTTTATGCACTTATAAAAGCGCTTGATTTTTAACGCTGTTACTTTGGGTTTCGTTACAAGTAACCATTCGGCAGGCCACGATATAATAGCAGAAGTCACTGGACTATCATTATCACAGATTACACAATACATAGTTAGCTATTATTTTAGTGACTACTGTATCTTTTCTGTATCCAATTGTTGATGATCTGGCCATTCTGTTGGCCAACTTGATCGATGAAGAGTAGTTCTATATTAAAATGAAGAGGGAGATGCATAAACTAAATGTAAATAGCCGGATATAATACAGAATAACCTGAATACGGACCCGTTGGTTTCGAGTCTTCTGACCTGCCCTTGTTCTCATTCAAAGCTTCACCGACATGATCTTTGTGTGTTCTCGGAGGCCGACCCCGATCGACCTGCCCACTTAAATGTGCTTCGTCATCCAGCCTGATTGATTTGTCATTCGGTCAGTACTCTCGTTACATGCCTTTGGGCAAACGAGCTCGGAATACCTTCTAACTTATCCATCCCAGATTAGGGCATTTAACAACTTGGTGGGTTTCACAAAACAGTAACGTGGCCGGGCTTCAATAGTTTCGTGGGTTATGAATGGAAGCCACCCGTAACAAATCGGATACGCTCCGAGTACTTTTTACATTTTCTCGTGACGAACTGCCCTAGCTATGACTAAATCTTACCGAATCTAATACTTTCATTACGATTTAAATTTGATCGTAAATGCGTAAAACGATAATAGCGTTACAAATTTCTCTTCCTTCTAATTTGCATTGCACCTGGTTGGCGCAGGCACAGCCCACTTTAGCAATCGATAGAAATACCTTGGGCTTCAAATATCACGTAGACAGCTGTTGCAGCGATGGTCCATTATACCCTCTAATCAGTATAAAAAATGTGGCGCCAGTGGAAAAAGGCGCATAACGAGTGGATCAACTGTGTCAACCCGGAGTCCCTATGCCATGCATCGTGGGATTTCATGTGTGAAGTTGCTCACGGTCCATTTGAGGGATTGTCATTCGATCCATCAGCTCAAAAACTTATGGCTAGGAAAAAAAACAATAAACTGTGGAATCGTGTCGAACGACTTCACGAATAGTTCCAACAATAGCCGTTGAGTGGATTAACTACATTATTGGCCGGCCCTATGTTTCCAATAACGTACGTCGGTCTCATATTGTATGCACTTTATGCACTTTAGATTGACACTTATTAGAATTATGCCCACTTAAGAATCATATTACGGCCGCGCTCTGATCTGTGCTCTCTGTGGTCGTGTTTATGTTATTCCCCTTGAAGTTATCGATTGGCTCATTGTGTCGACTGCGGAGTCATTAAGTGCTTGCCACACTTGTGCATAGTTCACCACGCTGCTGCTAGCTTCGCTGTGCGCATTCACACGCGATTTCAAGTTTTGGGATAAGAACTTACCTTTTTTTATCTTATCTTCACTCCGAACTTAACTGAAATGTGTTGAGCAGTTACAGAGAAAAAGTAAAAAATATGTATGGGCAGGTACTGACTAGCTCACACACAAACATTCGAGTTTGTAATGTTAGTTGAAAAAGTCTTTATCTAAACGACGAAGGTCGAGGACAAGAGGGCCAGGCTGCGTTGACAACTTGGACTCTGACAATCTAACAATATACCCAGGCCAATAAAAATTAGAAAAGAACATAAAAAAAGAGACAACGAAGCGATCGTAATGGCGATGCAGATTTAATAAATGCCTTATAAGAGATAGAAAAAATACCAGCATCATGTATTATGTGACGTTTACCTTTTTGAATGGGTTGCACGCGTCTAGTAAAGAATATTGTTTATGTTGTCTGTTGAAAAAGCCGTGTCGTGTCGTGAGTCGTGACTGGTTGACCCGAGCGCGCGATGCGGCGAGGCGGCGCAGCACTCCCGGCGGGGGAGTGGTGCGGGGGGGGGGGGGGGGGGAGGCACACGGACAAGTGAAAGTGCGCCCGAGAACAATCACAATAACAACGGTAACGATCCAGTGTGCATCGAGCGTCGAGCACGCCGCTGACGGAGTACTGACGACACCACGTAACTTTACTTAAAATTACTTTGATACACGCTTATTATGTCCCTGGAGGGATAAACAGCAGTGGCGAAGTGTCCATATAACCCGATTCCTACCGGCTTACCTTTGCAAAAACCCCTAAGCATTGTTTATTAATAAATTATAAATCAATGAAACCACACTATTCACACTACACAAAAATATAAAACAAAAAGTATTTTGTTACGTAAATCGCAATTATAATAATTATTCACATACATTACATAATACACATATTTCTCATAACGCCATCTAGTTCTCAATTAAGGAAGGAAATCTCTTGTATGATTCTGTCTGAACGCGCGCGAATGTAAGCCCGCCGCCAAAATCGGAATCCTCAACTCATCTTTAGTACGCAGTCGCACGCACACATGCGCAATTTTTCTTAGTAGTGCTCGTAGAAATATACAATCGACATAAGCCGCTGCTTAACGAGTTATGACAGAGAGAGAATATACGATAAGAATTTGCGAGAGCGAGAGAGCAGTAATGTGAAGTTTGTTTTGTTTACATACACTGTAGTTTAGGCGAATGAGCGATGTATTCAAATGCTCACCACAATTTTGACATTAATTTTTGATTTCATCAATAATTATTATGTTATAAATAAGTTAGAATTCGCTTTTTTGTGTAAAGTAGTTATTACTAAGTATAATTTGTGCTTGTGTTGTGTAGTTTATTGACTGTTGTGCATTGATTGACATTATACTGTCGTAGTATCTATGTAATATTTTGGTAAGTAGTCGTTGTATTATATGCATTTGTAGTGTATTTTGCTGTTATAATGGCTGCGTTAATAGCATTAGATTGTTGTCTGACTGATTATTTGTTGTGTGAGAAAACATCTTTCTCGAAATTAAATTATGAAAATAAGAAACACGTAGTTCAGTTAGGCCGAGCCCGCCCCCGGTCATGAATATAGAATATAAACGGCGCGATGGATTTACGAAATTCATCATATATCTCATTACGATAAATATAAGTGGCTCACAGGCAGTTGTAAATTAAATAGAATGTATTGTTTTATTCTCAGATTAGACATAAACAATTTATCGAATTCATCAAAAAAACATGTTCAAACTGAGAAACATCCGTAGTTGTATAGTTTTACATGAGTTCGGGACAACTAGAATCGAAACATTTTTCACGAATACCTATGAAGTACATAATCGAAAAGTAGATCGTAATAGAAATCTAATGAAACGGTTTATAGATATCTACAGTAATTTTTTTAGGTAAACAAGAGTTAGCTTTTCGCGGTCACGATGAAAGTTCAGGTTCTGATAACCGCGGGAATTATATCGAAACCTTATTATATTTAAGTAAATACGATTCAGTAATGGACTCACAATTAGAACAATGTTCTTCAATGCAAAATCCCGTATTTTCTGGTCTTTCTAGCGACATTCAAAACGATTTAATACATAGCGTTGCATCCGTTTTAAGAGATCGTATTAGATTAGAGATAGATAAAGCTCAATTTGTATCGGTTATGATTGACGAAACACCTGACGTAAGCCATAGGGAGCAACTAACTGTAATATTTATATATTTAACTGAAACTGGCATTGAAGAACGATTTCTAGGATTTTACGACGTTAGTGGTAGTCGAACTGCTTAAGTCTTATTTTTTTAAAGCCACTTTCATTACACTTGAAAGACACTGTTATAATAATCATCAGTGCTTACACGTATAGTAAATGTGGGTTGAAATTTCCTCAACCATTTGGACCTAAGCCTCGACCCATTCAGTCACAGCTTTTGAAAGGAGTACCTACACATTACAATCGGCCATGGTAAGGTTTTTTCTTACGTTCGGCTTCCCTTTTAAAAAAATCCACCCTTCGCCACTGATAAACAGGCTTGTATTAACACTCACTTCGCCAGCTGTTTTTGTCCCCAGCCACGTTCTGCGTGATCGTGATTATTGCAGTCAACCGAGCAATGTTTCCTTAGGTACTCTGGGTAGTTATGTTGCTGGAATGTCAACAAAGAAACAGATTACTCTGTGAGAGCCAGGAATCGAACCCAGAACCGCATCCAACAGCTTTCAATTGTAGAAGAACAACAAAAGTAAAAAGACAATACAAATCAAGACGCGATTCAAATGTATTTGTGTAGTGTGGGCACTAATATGATATCTGTGCGTACACCGACACACGTGTGTTTGCTTACACAAAGATTCTTTGTTCGCCATTTAAACAATAGGTATCAATTTGAGCGCCGCCAGTATTCGCGCTACGTTCGGTCAAGGATGCATGAGTGAGCCGCTGGCCTGGCGCAAAAACTGGCCGCGCTGTGCAGTGCGCACTCGCGCTCGTTTCGTGCGAGTACACGACTAGGGTCAGATAGATGCCGCCAACTATACAACACTAGTTGATGCCCGGTCTCGTCGTTCGCATGGACTACACGATAATTAGGGTTTCCTACACGTAGTTTTTACTCTGTTAAGAGGGAAATGAGTTCATTACCAATTTGATCACAAGTAATTTAGGACGATGCGTTGCCTTACTGTGGGATTAATGATACAAATATTGGGAGTACCTATGTCAAAAGTGGTAGATAAGTAAAAGAAACCGCTTCAGGGAAGGGTATAGGAGTAGAGCAATGTCTAGGAAAGCCAGGATCGCTTCTCAGTAACTGTGCCTGCCGAACAGTACAAACTCGTACTTTCTCGTAATGTCTTAGCAAAGTAGGTTAATACTACCTTACATTGTACGTGATAAGTATTGTGTCCATGTACCCATTTCAAAACCTTTGATGGAGTAAAATCTGTATAATCCAGTTGCTAGACATCGTAAGGTAGCAACAAGGATGGAAATAAGTATATCGCCGAAGCTGTCGTGCACGCGAGTGGTCGACGACCACACTATGTGGTGTTGTTGCTAGGAAGCCTGGTCGTTGTGATGGCATTGTGCCCGGTGCTTCTACAGCCTGCACTCGGCACAATGTTCTGTAATTTACAATAGAATAGGGACGCGCGCATCGCACACTTACATGTCGTTTTAATCTACCCACTCCCGCTTCCACAATGATCCGTCTCGACGTTGAGTGTCACTAAAGCGATTATGCTACTTGGCAAAGTTTTGGAACTTTTGTGGCTAGCTTTCCTGATTGACCGGGAATAGAATGTACCATTCTCTTTCTTAGCATCGACTTGCTGCATCTTGTCTCGTCAGCGAAAGAGTTGTTTTTGGGTAATGGACTACGCTCTTGTACTTCGCGACAGTATCTACTAAAAGTTTTACTGCGACCAAGTCAGTTTACAATCTCTTAGCATCTACAGTGTGTTTATGTATCGTTATTTAATCGTAGAGCTGCCTTGTGCAATGTGCATACATCTTGTTCTAGAGCTGTGTACGCTAGTAGATGTTTGTAGAAACTGGCCAGTACAGATAGTAGTACCTATTTAAGTTATTATATACAATATTATTGAAATGGAGGGTCCGTTTCAATATCAACCAATAACCTACTTAAAACCACGAAACACAAATTATCTAGCGTCCAAGCATGAGCGATACTACCCCAGAGTCCTGAAAGCAACTCTCTTAAGTTTACTCGCCAATTTTCAGAAACTTGCGTTAATAAACTGAGTGTTAAAAATGTTGTTTACACCTTATTCTGCTTTAACTGAGCAGTTCTTAGATTTGATTGCAGTCATATTTATTTTATTGTTACTTTATCACAAATTAAGTGAACGAAGTACATTAATGTCACACATGAGTTATGTATAATAATGTGTGTACGAGTGTAATGTGGACTACGGCCCACACTTGGTGTCGACACCGCGCGGCCGCTGCCCTGCCGCCTGCCCCAGCTCCACCAGCAGATAGCAAGTTCCGCGAACTGTGACAAAGACTCTCCACGTTTACTACTAATATTATTACAATTACTATTAGAATTTCGTTGCTGATCATTACGTGTCGAACATGATATAATACTCACAAAATGTTTCCTCTGATAAAGCTAACCCCGCCCGATTATCCTCTCAGTTTCTCGCACAGTTTCTTATCTTCATAATATACAACATTAAACCGTACCGCAGGTAGGTGGATTCTATTCTGGGGCAAATAGGTACAAATTACGGAATCGTACTATTTTTTCGAATGTGCGTGCATACAATTTCCAAATGTCGCAGAATTCTTCGGGAATAATCGCGCGGACAGAGTGCAGTGCGGGCCTAGCTTCAGAGCTCGTAAGACTTTCAAGAATTGCAAGTAAGAACACTGTCGAAAACAAAATAGACAGACAATGGCCAAAGTATCTATTTCATAATTGAATCGCATTAGGATCATCTATAGATGATCACCATCTAGAGATGGCCACCTGACACCTGACCACAGAGAGTCTCATCCATTAGCGATGATATTGCTAATGAAATTGCCAAGGAGAACGCTTAAGTGCCCATTTATCGTCACATCATTTCTTTTGCAATCTGCATTTAGAAACGATTTATTCACGCAACGTAACTTTTAATTACTTTTCTCATTAAAATTCACTTTTACGATAATAAGCTGTACTGCACTCCTGCCCCTCGATTCTACTAAGGCAGAACCACTGTCATACCACTGCAAAAAAGTCATTGAATTTTAGACTTTATATCCATTCCCATTAAGTCCAAATCCATTACACGTTTGATTTTGGACTTGAAACGCATTGCTTTAATAAAACTTTTTTCTAAACTTCACTTGTATGCCACCAGTAAGTCATAAAGAAGATGTATTAAACTAAAATCCTGCGTTTTGCCAAATGGGAAGACAGAACCGTCAACTCCGTAAAGCTATTAACATTCCCCAAAAGAACAATCCAATGTCACTACTCTACACTGGAATCTCACGCATGCTTCCACTGCACCACCGCGACAGGCACATACTCGTTTTATTCATTGGTATTCACAGCTGGAGTTTACACAGTGCTCTAGTAATGTAGTACTAATATAGGAAGAAGTTAATGCATTGAACCCCGCCGAGAAACGCCGCTCAAGCGATGACGGAGGCCTCTCTTTCTGGCGCTAAAGCAAGTTGAACTTTATTTGACTCTGCCTTGTCTGATACGACAGCTTCCTTATGTTTTATTGACTTTACGACGCACAGAGCTATTACAGTATAAAGAGCAGTTCGGTTACTCGCGGGCACGCCTGGGGTCACTGCGCTTGATGTGATGCAGCTGCTGAGTTCATGAATCAATGACCATCGTCCATGTTGCAAATAATGATTGTGCCCACTAAAAATGAAGTTTATATTCTAATTTTCACGCGATTTTAATATACCTGGTGTCACTCACACAATCACGGCGCACTCGCGCGGTTTAAGGTCATTTCCTTATGGTTTTCTACTCCGTGATATATTGTTATTGTCTAAACACTGTCGGAGCGATAGTGCGGGCGGAGCTCTGACGTGTGATAACAAACCGGCGCGTGACGCCGCGACCTTCGCGTCCGATCGCGCGATGTGACGCGCTCGTCCAACCGCATCGGGTGATCGGCCACCGCGCACCTACTCTACCGCCACATGCCACATGCCACGTGTGTGCGTGACAAGTTGCACTACACACTCTCGACCCTCGACTTCACTGCCGCCGACGAAGCACCATAAGTATCTGCATAGAAAGATAGACTCCTTATAGAGAGAAAAACGTTAGTTAAACTTGTACGCTATTATTTTCGTTGGTGAAAGCCGACCTTATTCACAGTGATCAGGGGCAGTCAGCGTCAAAGTAGATAATCATTGCACATATTTCAAAGTAGGTAGGTATATGTTAAGAAAAGTTTCAAAATATTTGAAATAAGGCATCGTAAGTTGTTGTACAACATTTTCATTCAGATAAATTTATTTCAAGTTGATGATCAGCTTTGGACGCTAATTTAACTCCCATTTTTCTCAATGAAATGCTTCGAGTAAAACATGAGAAAGGAGTTTATTTCGACTTCTTCATAATATTGTTTAGACTGGTAAAACCCAACTGACGTGGTCGTGTCGTGGAAGTATGACTGTACTGCGTATGTTTCGGGTGAGTTCGTTAAGGTTGCAAGCGATACTACAACAACATACAAAAAAAGCCACTGCGTTGTAAACAGTTTACGATATCGTGCAGGACCTCTTCTTTGTGATAAGTGGATGTTTCTTACACTCTTTTGGCTTTAAACCGTGGATGATGATGTGCCTTGACGGAACAAACCTATGTGTAGTGGAAAACATTAGCGCTATGCCTAAGTTGATCTGCAAACACACTTTTCAAGCAATTTCGGATTGTTACTTTCAGTAATATTTCGTTAGTCCTGTAGTGGAAGAATGGGCTAGTGAAAAGGAAGGGAGGTAAATTCTAATCTGGGAATGAAAGATGTAGATGCAGAGCATGTGGTTCACATAATGAATGTCAACATTATCTACAATTACTGCAAGAATTGCAATGCAACAGCTAAATTGTGTGAGAAAAGAATATTGACAATAAAAATTCACGGCAACTCTTTAATCGCCAGTAATTATAATAACTGTTTACAAATGGATCGGTAAACAAAATCTATACAACAAATGCAGCGACCATGAAGGAACGTCATTATTACTCGCGAACTCGCTCAAGTGTTAAAGTGGCTAAATGGTACTAATATTTGAATCTCTATTATTAGCGTAGCGCAAGCTTCCTCTTTATGTACGGAGAAGAAATCAGGCACTTCGATAAAGTAGCGTTACTATTTGACTGATTCTGTAATAAACGCCGCACTGCACGGATCTGCGCATACGGCAGTTGTCCTCATTCGCACAATTGATGGCGATTCGCGAGCGAGCTCAGAGGTCGAAGATATTATTATCTGCACTTGAACCTCACGTCCCGTAACGTACCTACGCTGCGTGCGTGTTTACGAGCATAGTTTAGGGAATACCGTTGGTTTCCCGGCTAAAATGGCGGATGGTGTGGTGCTCAGGCAGCGGGGAACCATCCCAGCTGATCAACTGTACGCCGATGGTAAAAGTGCACGGACCACTTTGCGACTCGTCTTTATTTTATCGCGCAAATCATGTTTAATAACACCATTTACTTGCTTATGTTTATGGAACAGCAGTGCGATTATTATTTACTCGGCACGTCGCCGAAGCGATAAGCTGAAGTATATTACCTGCCTTCCACATTCCAGCAGCTAATATTCTTGTTCCCTCGTAAGGAGCGAGCTTATATTGTAGGACTGAATATCATAGTTGCCGAAATATGGATGGAAATGGAAACTACTCTACTTACCCCTTCAGAAATTTATAGACCTGAATATATAGACGGTCTCATGAAAGGATTTGATATGGAAAAGCAAGGTAGGGTTTCTCGAACGTTGCCAGGCTCCTTGACCAGATGGAAAAGTTTTTCAGTTCAGTGCTCCATCCATAGTTTTAGCATATCAGTAGATGATGTGTATCTAGGTACATAATCTGAGACGTGCCTAGATGAGAATTTCAACAAATCTGGCTCAGCTTGTATTGACAATCTAATTTGTCTTGTTTGTATTAAATTGTCACCAGTTATAATTCCGTCCTAGATGTTGACGTTTTTCAAAATTAAAATTTATAAAAATGTCATAGTAATCTTCATTTCGCACTAGGAAATCGCCTGTTTTGTGTCTCCGGTACTTTAAACGATTGCCTTCATAAAATTACCAAAATTATGTCGCTAGAACCTGTAAAATTACCACTATGTGCAAAAGTTATCGCGCGGTGAGATTTGGAACTGCTGGATTGGCTTTAGCGCTCCGATTAAAATTGAATAATAATTGAAACATTTGACCAGTGTACACATCACAAAGCCACCCAGTCGGTGGAACGGGTGGCACCCAACCATCAACAGTTCTGCCGTAGTGACGTGTCAACCCGCGTGTGACCGTCCTCGGCCGGTGTGCAGCCATTCAAGCTCGCATATGCACCGTCACGCTCTAATTCATTCGTGAATGTTCCACTGCTCACTAGCTACATCTAGCAACGGTTCGGTTACGAATACAATGGACATGTAGGGAGCATATTGTGAATCATTTGAAAGTCTCAAAGAATCCTTTGTTTACCTTCTTTACAGTTTGCGTTCACAGTAAATAGTAGTTTATAAGATCTAAAAAAGGGAGAATTTTCGGTATTTGTTTTTAAGTTAATTTCACTCTGCCTACATTTACCTGTAACGTTATTATGTGCCACACCTAGAAATAGAATTTAACATTTGATATGAGTGCGCGCGTGCGCCATCAGCACCTGCTTCCTGTGTTGCAACCGTCTCGGAATGTTTGAGATTAATTCGTTACTGAAGTGTATTTCATTTCTTTCCAGGTAAGTAGCCGATGTGATCCTCGAGAGTTTCTCAATAGCGGCTTTCTGCGCAGCGGTTTAGTAAGTCACGAACGGACATTCTACCGTTTTGCGAGCCAATGCCGTGGTTAGTTTCGATATGTTAGTGGAGCGCCGGCAGACGCTGGCCTGCCGCCTGCCGCGTGAGGTAACCGCGGCGCAATCCTCGCTGGATTGTTTTGAAAGCCGACCGTGGGCCGCGCCGGCGCCGCGCCGCAATCAACACTTGCACACGTGAGTTGGGCAACCCCTCGCGCTCGCTATTTAGCGCTGGATTTTCACCACTACTTTCGTCACGCTCTTTTGTCATAAAAGCGGCTGTTACATTTTATTTAATTACTCGTAAAAGTCACCGTTACCTTTTGTTATATTTAATGCGGCAAGCAAGGGTCTCCTAAGGGCCATTACGAAACGCTGACCACATAACGCGTTTTACCATTGTCCAGCACTCCAAACTAATATAAAGTAACTACTCTTCATGCGGGGGCTAGGAATGTATATTTATAACCATTATTTCCGTCAGATATACTTTGAAAATAAGCGGGTGTCTGTCTTTCACTACTTGCAACTAAAATTTAAAACCCATAGTCATCCCACCGTCGCATCACCGTCGTGGACTGCATTAGAAACTGTCGGCCTAGTAGGGCATCTCTCTGACCGCATTCGTGACAGATTTCACTTCACTCCAACCTTTGTGTCGATTCGCGGTCACGTTGGTCGCACACCAAAAGCTGACCGCGCCGCCCGCGCGCGTGTATGCCAGTCATTTGTGATTGCTAACAGTCCGTAATGTTACCAGCACGATTGCGACCGGTTCGCCCGTCGAAGTACCAGGGCCTGGGAGAGTGTCGAAGATGCATCTGAGAAGATAAGCTGGACGCGGCCGTACGTCACGTGACGCTTCACCGCTGACAAATATGCCTAGTCTTTCCCTTATCAGATTTATCAGTAGCACAAATGTCACGCGTCCTGAGGATGACGAGCTTGTCAGGAACCGTGTTACGTTCCAACGTTGCCTACCACTGAAAGATAAAAACAGTGTAGTACACATTAGTACACACAACAGTGTATGTAAATGATCATGATGTGTACATAAAGCAGTAGTGAGTAAATAGGTCGTTGACACTGGTGACGTGCGGCGACGTGCGAGGTGTGCCAACGAGCTGGTGGCCGCTAATGAGCTTGTAAATAAACCGCAACCGTTTAATTAATATTCCTGCCGTGCCGTCGCCGGTCACCGGCCAGCGGCCAGCGTGCACTCGCGGAGTGCAGGCAGTGGCACAGCACCGCCTGCCCTGCCCCCAGGGTCACTGGACTCGCTGACACGCCACCTCCACCTGCGTACTACGGCGCGGCTATCGATCCAAGGCAGGGTACTGCTGTGGGGGTTTCGATGTAACCGTCAACTGTATTAAGTAACATACTATAGTGGACCGCGGGGATAGGGTCTCGATACCAACAGGGCAGACCGTCTTTACCATTTTTTGATCTCGACCATTTTAACGTGACCAGAACTATCTTATATTTCAAGTTAGAACATACACATTCTAGAAGTTGGGATAGAAACCGGTTTAATGGTTTCAGAGATTGAATTACGAAAGATGGTGTTACCCAGCAAAGCAAAATATAACTTATAAAAGGACCTAAACTTTCACCCAGGCTACCTCACGTTGACTTTTTTTCACTATAGGTACATGTTAACAAAGCAAACTAGCACCCTGCCCACCCCTGGGCAGTGTGACATACTGCAATGTCGCAAACTACATAAATATATTCTTTCTTTCTTTTTTCTTGCAATGTCGCCTAAAATCTAATGAAGACATTTATACTAAACTTCCTATAGAATTATTGGACTAGACACGGAATTTTCCCACCGGTAACCGCACTGACGATCACTTCAAATACTAAGCCATGGTGGTTTGCTACCGCGGGCAACATTGTCAATCATATCGCAACAGGAAACATGTGCGGATAATAATTATAGCATTGTACCTACGCCGCGCAAATGTTTCGCAAAACTCGATCACCAAAATGTTCGTTGTAAAATAACAAACGAAAAAGTACAACGACCGCGCTAAACATTAAGGAAAAAGTAGGTAATCAATCTAAAATTTATAGCCAGTGTCACTCGGGATGATGTACGGATTCTAACGATACCAGGTAGATCTAAATCTGTTCAAACATTTACAACATTAAACTCCCTTTTTAGACAGTATGTACGTACTTAGTTACTTGTTAATGTCCCTTTTTAGACAATATGTACATATTTAGTTACTTGTTAATGAAGTCATTATAATCTCAATGAAATGATACTTAAACGAGTTCTAAAATCCAATCGTTATAATCAGTGCAACGAATCGCGAGAATAGAAACTAGGCGAGATGAATTTGATTGCTTGCGGTCGCGTCGGTTCAGCGAGCCCATTGAGTTCACATTAACTGAGTGACTTTGTGCCTTCAATGTTGATTTGATTAGTGCAGGCCGCTTGTGTAAGAAACCCCTGTTGGTACAATTTCAGAGGTTAGATGGCGACAATTAGCTAGTAATTTGTGACGTGGACACTTTTAAGAATAAAAAGGGCTATTAGCGCGAGGAACGTGGAATTTTCACCGCTTTGCCGACAGTGCTCGTTGGCCCCACCTTTTGTTGTGTATGGAGTTCAGTTCTACTATCGTGTGGACCACGTTATTATAGTACCGTGTAATTGAGTGCGCAAAACCTCGTATTTATGTTGAAGAGTTCCTCCATCTGAAGGTAATACTAGAAGTCGATTCAGGTCAAGCGTGCCACTAAAACGCATTGTCATTGGTTCAGTCATCATGAAAAAAACTCATTTCTATAGACATGACGATGTGGTTCTCATTCAGCTTGTAATATCTACCACCTCCACCATCTCACGTGCAAGCATTGCAGGTTAAATGAAAGCTTGTAGAAAATACCGATCTGTGTAAAAACTAGGTTCGTTAAAACTATGTACTTATATGGTGCATCTAATTTTACGACACGGGACGAAAGACAATGATAACAGGCTGTTCGGCCAGCTGTTATCTGCGACACACATTTTAATAGCGCCGCTTCCAACGCGCCTTTGTTGTTCACCGCGGCGCGGAGTATGATTGCTGGGATAACATAACATCTTTTTACCATTTTGAATAACACGTGAGCAAAACCGTATTAGATTATTTCGGTACTTTCTTTTCGATTCGTACAATCCGTACCTATCCGTTAAAGCAACATTTTATCAGACCCTGTCTCATTGGACTCTACGGGCAATTGACCAGGGTTCAGCGACTAAGCCAGAACAGCAATAGAATAATACAATCCTATAACGCCCCGGACCTATCACAGGTTAAAAAGGGCACACTTGTATCGCGTCGTTAGAAGTTAGAGCAGAGCAGACCAGAGGCATCGAATCAATTTGTTATTTTTTATTTGATTAAATTAGAGCAGTTGCATTGTCTGTTGGGCTTAATTGACATGTTGTGCAACCAACGCCTGCGCCCGCGCCGCCGGTAGCACGCCGCAATTACTGCCATTACAGCCTCTTGATGTATGACGCTGCTCGCGAATAGAACCGTATGTTTGTATATCGTAGCTTGAATAAATCACTGATACCGCGCTCCAATCACATCCATCACGAGCTCGGGGGATCAGACATCACGTGCGCGTGCGCCTTCTGTTGCATAGATAGATGGGGTTTATTTACGACTCGATGTCGACTTGTGTTCGTTAAACGATAACCAGTGGCCTTCATTGAGGCTCAGCGTAGTGGCGCGATGGCGTGCCGTAAACAACGTAAACAGAACACATTTCGCCATAACGCGGCGTCGGCGTCATGAGGCAGGAGAGTTGGGCAACACTGCAAGACGCGGCGCGTGCTCCACAACAAAACACATATAATAATGTAACACAATGTATTTCTTTTGTCGGCTTGATAACGACGGTAGTATATTATTATAATAATAAAAACAAATATGGGTGAGGCGAAGTTGAAGTGCCCTTAAACCTTGTTCGCATGGAAGCGAGTGTCGCAACATGTCGCAAACTGTGATGTAACTGGCGATATACTGACCATACTTATAGGACAAGCCTATGCCATATTGGCTTGATATATTGGCTTGATTTTATATTCCGCAGAACGATCGCCATGCGATCACCTTTAAGAGTGTCACCTCTGACCGGAGTGAACCAAACGAGCGCGCCGCGCTGTAAGGTAGGTCGGAGTCTCGGAGTGGTGGTGACGTGGGAACCGGTTGTCGTCGTCGGGGACACATTTGGCAATAACGGTACATCCACTAAACACATAATACATAATGTATTTATTCTATTCGTAAACATTAATATTCAAAATCTAAAATGTTTTATTCAACTAGGTCAATGTTCGGCCTGCCCAATAGTCGACAGAGCCGACAGGTATTTATACTCGAAATTGAGATTTCTATTTAAAACGTGATAGTCATAATAGTATCGTATAATCTACGTGATAATTTGCATGCAAAACCACGTTCTAGGTGCCAAGGGGCTGTAGAAAATAGTCATTAGGTCACAGTCACATTTTTGCAAAAACCAGTAAAAAATAGTTGTTTTGATCTTTCGCAAATGCCAATAAGTGTTTGCGTCGGGGGACCGACAGTTTAATCTAATTTGACGCGGATTACCGTAATGTTTGTCAAATTAGATTGCACCAGTAAGCCAATTAGGAAGGTGTGGGGTGACCACACGTTTGACGAAATAACTAAATAGTTCCGTTGTGTAGAATATATCTCCTAATAATGGCCAGCTCTATGTATATTTGTAATATTTAGATTGTATGTCAAAAGCTATTTAGTAATTAAAAGTTACTCATCACCTGATTGCCAATTTCGGTTGCATCCAAAACGGGCATTGAAGCCCGGAAGCCGATATACAATAAAAAAAGAATCAAAATCAAAAATCGTTTATTCTGCATAGACCATTATATCGCCACTTATAAAACGTCAATATAAAGTAAATCCATACTAATATTATAAATGCGAAAGTAACTCTGTCTGTCTGTCTGTCTGTATGTTACGCTTTCACGCCAAAACCACTGAACCGATTTTAATGAAATTTGGTATAGGGGTAGATTAGACCATGAGAAAGGACATAGGCTATGTTTGGTCGCGATAACCGACATCCTCGCGGGCGGGCGGAGCGGTTTAGCAAATGGACCACACCGGTTCGAAACGCGGCCCAGATCTGAGAAGACTCCGGCAAGAAACTCAGTGGACATTTTTTTGGTCTTTTCCTTCGGTCGTACATGACTTTATCGAGACTGTATTATATATAACTAGCTGTCTCGGCGAACTTCGTACCGCCATATTTTCCACCCGCGTGCAATTCCGTCCCATTCCTGTTCCCGTTCCCATTCCCATTACTATTCCCATTCCTATTCCCATTCCTATTCCCATTCCCATTCCTACTACTACCTACTACTACTAAATACTAATCCCGTAACGTAAACATAAACTTCTCTCACATTATAGAAAAAGTTTGTATGAGAAAAAGAAAAGTTACTTTCTGAAATTTTCTGTACAACTGTTTTTTTTTTTTCGTAAGAACCTTCTCCCGATAATAACAAACACAACAAAAAAAGAATTAGTGAAATCGGTCCAGCCGTTGGTGAGTTATGCGCTTACCAACACATTTTGCGATTCATTTTTATATTATACTAGCTGACCTACCCCAGCGTCGCCCGTGGCATATTTTGAACTTTATACCACCCCTTTGGACCAGTAATTATTAGTAGGTACTCAAATAATGTATGGGAATCTGCCAGATTCGTTGACACTTATGATCACTGCTCCGCTCCCTTAAGTAGTAGCGTGATGATATATAGCCTAAAACCTTTGTCGATAAACGGACTATGCAATGCAAAAAGAATTTTCAAATTGGAATCAGTAGTTCTTGAGTTATGCGCTTACCAACACATTTAGCGATTCATTTTTATATTATAGATTTTATATTATAGATACACGCGGTAAGTTCTTCGTTATTGGGCGGGTCTATTGCTGTCAATCGGGTACTTTTGCCCGACACTGTGAGTACTGTGACGTTTGAGAGCTTTCCAAGTGCCAAGAAATTTCAACTACACTTGAAACTTGGGTTCGAAATCGGAACCACATACCTACTATCGAATTTATCTCCAGTTCACCGAGGCAGTTGTACTTAGTTACCAAGAATATGAGCAGCTTGAAACTGTTCAAAACCTAACCTTTCTTGTTTTGGGAAGAAGTAGTGTAATCGACAATATTCATAATTATTGAGCAAGTATTCATTTCCCCTGTTCAAAAACAAGATAAGGGGCTACGTGCGAGTGGTATTGAGGTCGAATGCGCAGCGGGCACAATCAACGCCCGGCTCTGTCCCACGACATTGGCAACAGTTATCAGTTCGGCTGTAGGTGGCTTGAAGTGCATCCGCAGTGTGCAGTCCGCGGTCCAGCTATCGTACGGCACACCCGCGGGGCTGGGGCTATACCTACCTACCGAGTATGTATGAGCGCCGCGGGTAGCTTAGCGTGTGTCGCGTGGGAAGTAGGTCGCGGGATGCGTTGTGCAAGCACCACTCCGCAGCCCCGCAGTCGAACACTTTGCTATTACCATCACGTGGCCATATCCATACGCCATCTTTCTTTCTGTATCGATTCACCACTACGTGGAGTAGCTAGTTTTACAGCCTATTGTTAGGTAAGCCCAGCAAGTGAGCCGTAACGCGAAGTGTTATATGGCGGATCTAAATGTTAAATGTGTTAGGGAACGTTACTAAAACATTAATAATGAATATTCATTTTCCACATACCATTGATAAACAATAAAACATCAATTGGTGCTATTATATTCATACTCTTACGGCATCCTCGATGTGGTAGGCAGACGTGAATATACCAATATCCCTTAGGGGCGATTTCACCAAACAAGAGTAAATCTTACTCGAGAGTATACGAGTAATTAATCCTAGGATAACATATTTTTACGTTTCACCATTGACGTAATCCAAGAGTAAATGTTTATGCTGGAGTAGATCCTTCCTCCGCCGATTTTCAAAGAGCAGCGAGGCTATACTAGAGTAAGTTCAATATGGCGTCCAAATGTTATTGTTTTGACAGCTGATTCTCGCGGCACGCTTAAAAAAGTTATTTCATTATCTATAAGAAAAGTGAAAATAATGGTTAGGTGAACCTGTACATTACCTAAAAATGGCAAATCGTTTGAGAGCTTTAATTGAGGATTCTGATAGTGATAACGAATATTTACCAAGGTCAAGGCGACCAAGATGGATAAAAGAAAGAAACAATTATTTTGATGACTACGATTGACATCGATTTCATTAAAAGGTTCAATTTATCTAAGCCAGGTTTGTTATATTTGCTTATGAATATTTAACATAAATTAGAATATGTCTCTGATAGAAACTTCTGTGTATCACCCATAAATCAGGTATTAGGAACATTAAGATTTTATGCAACCAATAACAATAGGGTCGCCCCCATTACATGGGACTTAACATACCTAGCGAGATGTGGGTGTGTTTGCACACCTCTGCCTACCCCTTTGAGGAAAAAGGTGTGATGCTATGTTTATGATGCTATATGCAACCAATGACACAAAGATGAGTTTTGGTGACTAATGCCCTGAATACAACATCAACTTCCCACAGGATCATTCATAGGGTTAGTACAATAGCCTGTTTGCATAAAGATTTTATAAGATTTCCTGAGACCTGAGATTTCTTAAAAGTCTAAAATTAAAATTTCTTTTAATTTTAGACTTTTATGATTAAAATTATGATTTCCAGTTTTAACACTTTTGACATAAGTAAACCCGACCGAATAAAATATTATTCAATATACTTTACTTACTATAGGAGAAAAGAGCAACTGAATTTGGATGCCTTATACAATCATTCATTTCAGTCGTTCAGATTCACTCCCAGTTGCAGAATAACCATCGAATAACTACCAGAGAGTAAATTTATTCCTTTATAGTGTGGTGAAATGTGGACGAAGTTATCCAAGAGTTAAAATAACTTCCGAGGATAGCTATTCTGGAGTAAAGTCATGTTTGGTGAAATCGGCCCTTAGTCATCTTGTGACGCCTGCGGCAATAAATGAGGTGTTCTTTGCAAAGGAATTCATAACGCTATCATTCCAATGTCACTTACGGCATACTGCATTGCGGGGATCGCAAAAATCTTAGATAGCCTTCTGTAGATGGCGAACTTGGTCCTAGGACACTGCAGCGACGCCGCCGCAGCCGTAGAAATCATGTATTTTCCTATCGACACCGGTGAAATTTATTTCATTTTCAACTAAACGACACTCACGTTTTAGTCAATGTTCAATAAGAAACGTGCGAACCCAGATGACGTAGTTAAGTTTGACCTGACCGCGGATCATTGGTGAAATCAGCTAACAAGTAAAATGGACAATCGACTGTGCATCACCTGAGTATGATTATGCATACGTACTTCTATAAGTACTGTGATAGGGCAGTCAGATAGTGACGTAGGGTATAATCTGCCTCGTCCGGCTCATCATGTAATGAATGTATTCATTCATTATCACCACCGGTAATCACTTTATTAGAACTGTATTGTTATTGATTGAGTCAATAAATTATCTACTGATTACGTCGGTCGATGCGTTCTTTCGTGGAATATAAATGTGGTATTCACATTCAGTCCCTGTAATAATACGGCGGCGGCGCGCTGAATAGTGAGCCTCCCCATTCCGGGGGCGAGTTGGGGACACCGTTGTCCCCCCTCCTGAGGATGGCCAGACCGTAAGGGATGGCCCTGGGTCAGCCGGGGTGCGAGGGATATGTCTTTGACAACCTCACCTCCGGCCTAGCACCAAGACCCACAGTCGGCGTGCGGTTTTAGTCGGTTCGAGTTCGACATAACCTCCCCTTCCGGCTCCGGCAGGGGTGGTATCTGAGGGGATTTCAGCACGAAAAAAAAAAAAAAAAAAGTCCCTGTAATAATGGGCTATTTGACTATTGTTTTTTTACTTTCGAAAAATGACCACTGTCTTGTAATATAATGATCTGTAAAAGTAAAATTTTCGTACGACAAATAGTTTTCAAGATATTTGATTTTTAAAAATTCAATTTGTCGCGCCGTCCGAAAACGCTCCATACAAAATCGTACTAAATTGTGACGTCACGCTACCGTAGCGCGTAGTGCAAATGTATGGAGTGCAAGATAATATCGCATTTATCTCGGTCTACGTTGCGTTTACACTTATATAGTTTTTAATAAAAGTTATTTAAAATTTCATGAGGAATCTAAAAAGTTATATAATTGAATTGAATTTGATTGTTTATATTTTGACTTTTTTTGGGAATTTCAACTAATGAAAAGTCATAATTTCAGTTGAGATATGCAATATATTATTTTGCAAGGCATATTTTTTCAGAACAAGCTATCATATTAACCAGTATTGGGAAGAATCGACGACTTAGTCAAATACCCTATTGCAGAAATAGCAGATAAATGCGCTAATATTAAGTAAAAGTTAAATTTGTAATTGTGCGGGTAGAATATCGCTTTAGATAACGAGTTAACGAGAGTGACGCATGTCATTAATGAAACACCTAGTAAGCGCTGAGGGTCTACGCTCAGGTTGAAATGAATCAACCGATATTAACTTATTCAGACTGAACATTTTGATTATGAATCCTATAAGCGAAATGAGGATTTAACAAGAGGTGAAGCTGAAAATCATCATTGTAACTTTGGTAACATCCATAATGGCGACCTTCACTCTTGATTCTTGAGACTTCACCATTAGCGGCTCAAGTCATTTACAGGCACTAGACTAGTCTTAAGAAACGATGCTTACTGAAAAAAAATAGTGTAACAGAATTTGTTCAGGTGGTTATCGCAGTGAAATGTAGGTAGTAAAAAACATTTGTATTCGTGCGAGATTTGTTCGATTGGCAACGGGGGCGGTCGCCGGGTTCGGCGGGTGCCGGGGTGTCCTACATACAGCACAAGTCGCCCACCAAAACTTCTCAGATTACTGAAATTACTTTTCCCGGAACCTGTTCCAATATTTATGAAACCCAGTTTACCAAAAAACGGTAAGGGTACATCTATCGGTAACGGGCATGTTTCCCCGAGGAAATTAAACTCAAGAGGCAGAAAGTATGAAAGCTAGTGTCGCTAGACTCTAACCTAATTATTACCAAGTACCTACGTCACACAGAGCAGTGACGCAGTTAGTTATAAAATGTATCTAAGCTTAAACCGAATGTCACTCGGCCATCAGCCAGGCGCGTTGCGAGTAATGATGGACATCTTCGCAGTATTTTGGCACATTTGTTCAGTTAACTCAAAGATGGAAGTCTCCACACGAAGTGTTACAAAAACTTGTAGTAAACTAGAGTAGCCACAACCGACGCGGCCGTGCGTGGCGTTGGTGGCGTCAACAGGAAGTCCATTGCTAACTAGTTCTATTATTGCTCTATTACGCCGACTGCGATTAACTCGCTCATTATAATAATATAATGGAAGTGTTCGCCAAACTGGTTGCCGATAAGTTTTAGGTAGCACTTGTTGTTGCTGTTGGCATGCTGCTAATGGCGGGCTCTGTTTAAGGTTAGCCGATCTAGCTTAGCTACAGGCTCCAGGAAACTGCTCTCTATGAGTTGTCCAGAGCTACGGTAACCCAATGAGCATCGAGACCGTGGCCGTGACCTTGAGAGCGCGGCGGGCTTCCTCACACGTTCGTTGTTATTGTCGCAGTTCAAGATCTGTACAGCTGTATCATCAATGAGAATTTCCTTGTATGAATACTACATAGGTAGGTAATAAAGTTAGGTTTTTTCCAATCCGCACGAGTTTTGAGCCAGCTCATCAGTTTCTTGTGGTTCATAAATACGGGCGACCTCGATTTACCGCTCCATTTGCGGTGGTAATTATGTGTCCGTGACGTCACGCGCCCGTCTCCCTGCGGCGCCCGCCAGGCGAGTCCTGGAGATCAACAGGTGCCGGTGTCACCCACCCCCCGGCGCCGTCCCCCCGGACACCCACGCACTGACGTCACCTTCGCTACCTACCTTGGCTTCATCGAGATTAGATTTTTTAACGATATGTTTACGCTAGAACAACATCACAGCAGATTTTGTTTTCATTACGTCCGTTATGTAATGAGTAATGATGTCATTTGCCTCGATCGATACATACTCATATTTATACTTACAATAACCATAAACTAGTAATTGCTGAAGGTCAATCGTAAAGTGAGGACCTTGGAAATATGAATAGTCGCAGCGGAGATTGTCGCCGCTGGCCGCCCTGACAATAAATCAATTGTTCAAATATTTTCTATAGAGCTCAAGTAGACAGTAGACAGGTAGGTATACAATGTACGACAGGGACAATTCCATGGATTCATGTTACAACACTACAAACACGTCAGTCTTCATGGACACTACACTTTTGTTACAAACACGTCACCAATATAGATGGTTCAGCGGTTGTTATGAAAAGGTTTTAGAATTAAAGCCTATATTCGGTTTAAGTCAAATTCTGTATAAGACAGATTCTGCTTTTAGTGTACAGTACAAGAATTCGATAAATTTGAATACCTACGCAATCGTACCTACGTAATCAACAATCATAAATACAACTCATCGGTATAAAAACAACGAGGAATGAGGATGATTTCCTCTACCTAATTACCTTCAAGATTTTTAAGCCAATCTGAATGTAAAAAAGTGTTATAATCTGGGTATAAAATGCGTTCTAACTGAAAAAGAAGACCCGCAGTAAATGCGTCCTTACATGTCTGTAAGCAACTAAGTGCATTTTAAAAGCAACGAAATATTCTAACCATTACTTGTAAACTTGTAATCAAGTATGATCGTGTTCTACAAAAACAGGCTAATTTTACAGACAACATTTTTTTTACTAGTAACGAATTTGTAAAGGCGGGGGCTGACAGTTATCGTAGCTTGGCAAATTTATGGGGCACGATGTTTCTATTATTTCTATAAAGATAATAAAAGTAGGATGAAAGATTCCATTGAGACAACTGTTTAGTCGAAGTACCTTCCATTGAAGTAAGAGATACGCAGAAAGTCCATCATTCACGAAGTAATGAATGGTGCTCGGCACTCCTGCTACTCTTCAATGAACCCGAGTACCTGCCTACACTATGCCTATTTTAGTATTTAGATGGTCAAAACAACTTTCGTAAATCCGGTTTTCGTCCAATTATTTTTGTCATAGGTACGGTACATAACGAGATTTAGCTTTACAATTTTCTTACAAATTAGGAAAGTTAATTTTAGGCAAATCCCTACTTGACTATCATTCGAACTTTTTGTTTTGGGTATATTATATGCATATTTTGTATCTACCTGTATACGATCTAGACTTTACGTACTTATTTGGACTTTTGATTAATAGGGAATTTGAAAATTCTTATGGGTCTGAATCTGAATGAAACATAAAAGGGATTTGACGAAAGTCTTTAATCACCTTTTGCAGACCGAAAACAAGTTTTTTTGGCTATTTCATATCTTGGCACTTAAAGGTTCCCGAGTGGGTTCAATAAAAACTATTTGTGACTTATGTGAAGCCAGTCGAAAAACTTTGTAGTTACCACGAAATAACTTTTAGTTAGCCGAACGAAACAGAGAGATCGATTCCTAGGTCGGGCAAAAAAGGCCACTAACAGATTTGAATCAAAGAACAGGGCCCGGTGGAAGATTCACTCTTTATTAGTAGTGCTAAAACTATCTGGCCTAAATTGTAAGTTAATAAGATAATGATTTAATTACTATTTTCAACAACTTGTTTCAAAGTCCCTGCTTGGCAACCTCTCTTTATTTAACTCTGATATTTGGCATGTACTCATCATTATATCGATATTCATCACTTTCTAAAATAGCAACCGGCTGCATTACTGAGCAGCCTTGTCATTTCACGGCTAATTTACGACAAGGAGTGTGCTGTATATAAATTGATCAATAAGTACATTTTGGTATTGGGTCTGTTTTGGGTTTTTTTATGTCGTGACAGTACCAGGTAGGTCGAAGTTACTTCATAACTCTCTCCATTTGAGCGTCCAGCGTATCTCGAAACCGGCTCTTAGTTCAAGGGTAATAAAGTGTATTGTTCACAGCCTACATTGTTCGCATCGAACAGGAAATCTCATCTGTTGTGTTTGGCTATAAACGTTTAAGGAAGTCAAGGTGACTCGGACAATGCATTTCACAAGGTGTGGCGTGGCAAGTTCCTGTCGCCTCGACTCTGATAGCTTTACAAGTTTAGTAATATACTCGTAGCTCACATGTCCTAATATTGTGATAATAATTTAGCGACTGGTGATCAATAAATAGATACTGGTACGAAATAATGGATAGGTCCTAGTGAGCAGACACTTTATAAGCAGCCAGAATTTATCTTAAAAGGTACAGCTAAGGACTGAATGGTGATCCCACTCTTATCTTCTATATATAAAAATCAATTGCTTTTCGTTAGTCTCGCTAATACTCGACAACGGCTGAATTGATTTATCTTATTTTGGTCTTGAAATGTTCGTGGAGGTGTAGGGAAGGTTTAAAAGGTGAGAAAAATTCGAATAATTGCCAGGAACAGACATCCACGCGGGTGGAGCCGCGGACAAAAGTAATAAATGCTAAGTTTAAACACTGTGGAAGTAAGTGAGGAGTTACGTCTGAGAAACAGTGTTGTAGTATGGTAGAAGACATCATAGAGGAATGGATGCTTAAATGCTTCTGACACATAGAAAGCATGGACGGGAGAAGATTGACAAAACAGACGGGGCGAACACAACTTGGGAAACACGGAAGGACCGAACCAGCGTATGTCAAGAGAGATTGACGACGTGTGAAGGAAAGACCAGATCAAAAGTTAAATCTAGCATGGCATGTATTGAAACAAATATGAAAGAATAAGGAGTGATTCTTGGATAGTAGCCAATAAAAAGAGGTCTGACTTTATATGTGTCGTGTACACATCGAAGTCAGGCATCGTTCTAGAAAGGTGACGTAAACGCCTTAGGATAATGCGATATACCTCGATAAGTACGCGTCGTGTAACTACGATGTGTGCGAGACATTGACAGGTGTATAATGAGGGGTGAAAGTACAGTTCTTCATCATCGTCTCCCGGGCAGAGGGGCGCGGACTGGCACGGTGTTTTGTCAATTTCACTTTGAGCTGAAGCCGTCTTCATTCACCCACTTTTTATTGTCTATTGTTATATAATGCACTTATTAACTCACATGCATACACCTAATGCGGAATTTACGTACACTTTGTCTGCTATACTTGCACATGAAACTTATTTTATCACTTACCGTAATAAATTTCATGTTGCAGAGGAATAATATATTTATTTGCTAAGTGAACAGGCACTTATTCAGTAATAAACTTTCTGGTTAGTGCCCATAGTGTTGACCACGTCGCAATGTCCACTTGTCGCCTTCAAGGTCTCAACATTCAACAGTCCCTAGCTGACTATACGATGATTTAATTTATTTACTTTGTAATGGACTTATCCTACCTTGTGTCTGTTGCCTTGTCTTGACCCTCTTTGATTGTGGTGACACGCTGCTATAAATTCTTGAGTCGATTGATAGAGATGCTGTCAGTGGAAGAAAATAGGGAGAGAGAATAGTGTTAGTGATGACCAAGTAAAAGAAAGACATAATTAAAGCTTCGCGTTTTTAATTATAGAAAGTACAGCTTTGTATCAATTGTGAGTATAGTGTCTCACTAATATAATCTGTGTTATATGCGTATGTAGTCCAAGGGGGGGACAACTAAAACATTACATTTTATTTGAGTTTTCATAACACTAAAATAAACCTGGAATTGATCGTCAATTCTCCTTGTCCCTTTTTTGCCTCACAGAAGCTACTAGTTTGCTTACTGTACGAGTTTCTGCAGCTCCTCCTAGCGTGTCCCACTTCACCAGTTAGTGCCTCCGCGTGTCACCGAGCTATCGCAGTCGATACGCTCAAGGTGAGCTGCTGCATGAATTCCTCATTTAAATGCTTATTCTCAATCTGTGGATCGACTATCTATTAATTTGTGCTACTTTCAATCTGAATACTGCGAACTGTGTAAAATGCAGTCTTTATCTAGCTCACGGAGAAAGTGCAGGAAATTTAAATATAAAGTGTCATCCCGTAGCAGTGTGCTTGTGGCGCCAGCTTGTACTGTGTATTATTATCCTCTTGAGATTAAACAAGATCGTAATATTGACCTATTATAGATATTATTTAATGTAATACTGATTCTCTATTAAATGATGACCATTCACATCACATCATGTGCATAAGAACACGATTAGATACAAATAATTGCCTAACTATAATTTATATGTATCAGTTTCATCATTGTGTTCGCACAATTGAAGTCAGTAAGCCACTTTAGTGGATAGCTAGTATTTTGGTGGCACCTTCTTTTCAATGATACCGTTTAACGCAGCGAAGAGCATAGGTCTTCTGGCACCCAGATCTTCGCGTGAAGAATGGAACTTGGCGGTTTCTCTCCGCGCCTCGAGCAGGACAGCGAATGCGTTTGACTATTGCTACCTCTTATAACCACTTTACTTTCTTCTTTTTTGTATTTATTTATCTTTTCGACACCTACCAGTTCTCCTAAAAAGCTGATATAGCCTATAGCCAGCTTCAGTGTGTTAAATTTAGACATTTTGATTTCGTCGGGTAGTGTGGGCAGGTGAGCTTGTAATCTTCTGAAAGCGTCGCTGATAGATTGCGTACGACGGCGTTCGCGGAAATTATTGGCCTGCCGCTGTCGGGGCTGCTGCTGAGGGCTGCAGGGCGATGACGATCTGCGCCTGCACGAGCGTCGTGCATCCGGGCTTTTAACAACTGTGAAGAAATTCTCCTGATCACTGGCGTACACACTGGGATCTGATAACGAAATTTCATCATCGAAATATTTGTCACAACTGTTCACTGATGTTAGAGTTTCACTCATAGGTGATGGATGCAAGGCGTCCGTACTCTCCGTTAAATTACATACAACTTCGTCACGTCTGTCCATGTTCAATATTGCACAACTTCTAAATAATGTCCAACACGATACAATTGAACACACAATGTGAACGGAGCGCGTGCCCTGGTGTAATTGCCGCGACGTGCTGTGAGGTGAAAATTCACCAAGTTATGGGGTTAAAACAGGACAAATACAGACAAGATAAACAAGGACAGCGTTTAAGCGGTCAAAGTGGCTCCGCCCTAGAGCTGTCCCCACGCCCAAGCAAGCGACCAGAGTACTGTGGCCCTTGCCTGTACGCAAATGGAACTCTCTTCCTCAGTTTTAGCTGTCATTGGGTGAGAGGTGCATAGTTCTGATATTATTGGTCAATTTAGCTAGGTAATCAACATAAACATATGTTAAGTAATATTCCATATTCGATCGACCATTGCCTCAAGCAAGGGAAGCTAGTTCCTCGTGCCAGAGAGAAGATAAACAAACCGAGAACCTTGGGACGGCCGCCGCACGGCTCACGCCCGCCTTGCACTAATTTACCTCTGACTCGCGGATCGATAGCTACTCGCTACATTGGATATATTATCTTCATTTGTACATAAACATTTCCAACTCGCTTTAAATGCCTCCTCTGTCGTATTATCCGGTTCCTTAAAATGACTTGCGTAGGCAACAATTACCGAAAAAAAAAGATATTGTGTCTGTTGTTGAGAAGTTAACAGATATAGTTGTGTTTGTTGTATTGTACAAGGTTGGCTGGTCGTTTCACTGAGCTGAGCGAGGCGTGCAGCCTAAATCGCGGTGGTAGTTCCGTGTGGAAAGTGTGTTGTGAGCTGCGCGCGCGCCGCTGTTCGATGACGCACTGCACTGGATGCGTACAGATTATCACGGATAGAAAAGCAAAAGGGCGCGATGGTGGCGCATTCACGTACAGCCGAACGATCATTAAAATTATAGTAGTAATTTGCTGTCGGATATCCTGACAACGCCGGTTCCCTTGGTACTATTTGTAACTATTCATATAGAAGAATATCCATTAGAATAATGCATTGTTGTTCTTACCATTGATTGCTATGAAGTGGATGTTAAATGTTAATTACTTATTTATATTGCGAATGTTATCTAATCATATTTTCATATATCTAATCTTATTTAGTCCAATTCTGAAGATTGGTTTGGTACATAGTGCTACGTCACGGGGCAGGGTTGGCCCGGTGCCACGCGCGGAGCCATGCGCGCGCGCGGGTGAACGTTCCCGCGGTGACACTCGCTCCTCCACGGCTCGGCTCCACTATTCCTGACTGCATCGTGTGCCAATTCCGCCCATCGCACCACTACATTTTATTTCAATCGGCCTCATTTCTTGTTTGTGACTTAGTGTTCAACAGAGCAACACGTTTACGATTATATACGATGTTCTTATGTAGTATGCCTATTTTTTATTGTTTTTCTTGCAAGCTATATCCTGGTGTAGTATTGAGCCCCGTTTTGTAGAATGACACTCAGCCTGAATCTCGATTTGTCTGAGGACAGATTGTATAGGTGATATTATTATATTGATAAATTGCGATTCAGGCTGAGTGTCATTCTAGAATAGGTGATAAAGTACGTTTCAACATTATTTTTAGCAATCTTAACTTTAAGTACGAAGTAGTCGAATTTTCTACTACACTTCCAACTACTCGTTAAGGTGCTTTTCGGACTAGACGTCCTAGCGCTAGCCATATATTTTTTCCCAGCATTTTTCTCTGGAACGTTGCTTGTACTAATGAGTTCCTGCGCGCTGAACTCAGATAGCTAGCCATCCGCCGCCGCCGACCTTGACCTTATCAGCTCACTGCACGTCCCACACTTGCGTAACTGATACGCACTTGCTCCTCAGCTTATTTGTGCTTAGTGTTGGCATTAGGGTGACGTTATCGTTGCGTAACCAACGTAGTACGACCGTGAACTGGCCCCGATCCTCACGACCAGTTGCTAACTTATGCCTCGAAATTTACTGCTGGTACTGAGTATGTTTGGGACTCCAGCATATTTCCTGTTAGGATAGTCAGTAGCAGCACAGAGTCTTGACTCCGCAGTGATCGACACCGCTCGACTAACTTTCTGTACTTTAAAGCTCGTCTTTGATTCTTTGGTCGCCTTTATCAGGCGCGTGGGATGCGATAACTTTTTGTTTATACGTGAAAGCGATATTTTGAATGATATTCTTGTCTCTGTCTGGCGAAGGGGGGGCGCGGTGTAGGGGGCGCGGTGGGGGCGCGCGCGCAGCGACTCGTAGCGAATAGCGATCAGTCTCTGACATGATCTGCCACGCGGTAGTGCTCGGCGTTCTGTTCTCGCTGCCGTCGTACCTGTACTCGGCCGTCCCCTTCAGGTGAGCTCCAGCCGCTAGTCGATACTCGCAGCCCTGTGGCCAGTGCCGGAAGGGCGCGTCGCCAGCTCGCCAGCGGAGCCGCTTCCTGGTGTATATTGTGTGCACTCGTGCAGTATGTCGATCGAAGTACTTATCTGAATGGTTCGGATTCGTTTTAGTGAGACAAGTATTATTGTACTGTGTGGAATGATGTGGTATATCGGACTCGGGAACGACTCGCGCTGAATCAGCGTAGTTTGCAACTTTCGTACCGGCTCCGTCGTTTTATAATGAATCGGTCGCCGCGGAACGAATACAAATCGATGTATTAGATATTGGTGTCACGTGCGATGGCCCCGGCGCTGCAGCAGTGCCCGACATTGGCAACATTGGCCCCGCCCGCGCCCGCGCACACTTACGTCACGCCATGGACACCTGCCTGGAGGTGCTCATGCTGTGGCTCTCCGTGTTCGTCGACTCCATCTTCGGGAAGTTAGTACCCCCTTCGATTAACATGACATGTGTAGACACGCACTCTAAACCTATTTCCTGTTGTTTTTTCACACATTTAATTAAAAATTTATTAACACAACTAAACTGAAACTAACATTTCACGAATATTAAGGACCGCGATAAATGCGAACTAAACTGGGCGATTACGTTTCAATAAAGAAACGTATTGACTAAAACGTGAGAGCCTAGTTTGTTTAACTTGAACGCAATTATTTTCTGAAAAGATAAAGTTAAGTTTGGTGTTTGTTACAAAGTGCAAACGTTTTGTTTACTTACATTGTTATAGTTATGGATGACACTTTGTCATCTATGTGATGTGTACATCATTTACTTAAAGTGGACATGTAAGATGTGAGGCCTACGCACGCCTGTTGCCTACCCATTTATTAGTGAAGAACCGGAATAATACTGTTATTGTGTTGTGTCTCAATATTCTCAACGTTTGTTGTGTTGTGACCGGGATCCGGTTTCGCCTTGTACTATGATGGCGTTGCAACATTCGAAACTACGAACTGGTTTTTGTGATGTTTTATTATTCCAATGCCGCGATGTTTTCATTCATCAATCAATATTCACTTTTCAAGACTCTTCGTCATCCGCTTCGTCGCGAGAGGTTTCTTGGTGTAGCATCGTAAATGAACCCCAATTTCCCTTTACAACGTAGTTAGTGGAGCTTGATTTGCACACAATGGTGCGCGTGCGCCGGTTCACGCGCGCGGACCACTTCCACTGACCCCTCGGCGACACGAGTGTGCGGGACGTGCTGACTGCTGGGTGACTGACACCGCTGACAGCAGCCAGGGCTATGTTGCTGATACAGGCATACTATTATATTGCCCAAGAAAGAGAAAAGAAGTTTCTTTATTTCCATATTTTATTTTTTATGTAGGTATATTCGTACATAAATTCGTAATTTTTGATGTGCTCTCGTGCTTGTTCACTGCTTAATCTAATGTACAAAGGGTTGCCAGAGATGAATTAACACCCACGTTTTGTCAACAACTATGTTTAGTTTGAGGTCCCACCCCCATGCAAAATTGGGCAAACCTGTTGTCAAACGATCAGATACAAATACCATGCTGCTTCTGAAATTCCTAAACTTAAAATTCTAGTACGGACCTCCTATAGCTTCCGTTGCATTACTTGCATTGCACCACTGAGTCAGTAACAGAAGCTCATTAGTTTCTCGTTATTTTGAAAGGAGTGAAATGTAATTAGTGCGACAAATACCCACAGGTAGGTAATTTAATTAGTAATTAGGATAACGTTGCAATATAATTATTCTTTAATTTAGGATTCCAGGTAGATACTAATTGCCCGAATTGAGCGGTTTTGTTGTAAGGATCTAATTATATTATAGTGTTATATTATGAGCGATTTCTGTATAGACATCTTCTTTTCTAAACATTAGTTCTAGGCAATTGCTGTAGGTAGTTCTTGTTGTACGAGTACATACATATACATACGTATCGTATCTAATGACGACCTTAAATAAAAAGTACCGACGCGTGTACCTTCAGTTTTATTACTGTACCTACACATAGGTACATGTGATACATACAGGTACACAGATAGCATTGGCTTTTGCAATTTCCCTGGGCGGATAGTTATCCTAATACTTTTCATAACGCTGATGTCGCGGAAGCAATTTAAAAATAAACAATTTAATCCTTATCTATCAATTATGGACGCTCTGTCAATTTTTTTATCTTAATAATTCACATTTATCACTTATTATATTAAATATTCATAACAAAGATAAAATAAAAGTCGTACGAACTAGATCAGTGGGTAATTCCCGGGGAAAGATTATTATCAGGGCAACTGCATGTCTTTCCGTCGATATCACACAAACACATAGCCCATAGTGGGAACAGTGGGATGGTTCTCCAATCTCCACGATGAACGATGTGCCGAATACCCCAACATTGAGCTTTTTTTTTTTTGACCGTGGGGGAAATCCTTCATGGATGTTATGCCGGACTCCTACCGACTAAAACGCCCACGGTATCGCCCAGCAGCCTATAGTTGGGAGCCCCGGGTAAGCCCTCGGAAGGATGTCCCAGGGCTCCCAACAGACCCACGGCTTTAATGCGGCCTCGTCTAGGGGGTGGTTCGGGTGCTATCCCGCGTCTATGGGGGGTTTTCGGTCTGACGGCCGCGATTGTGGCGAATCCCCCCTTTGGTTGCTCAAGTCGCACCTTCCATGTCTCCACGGTTTCCTGGTGGAGCTGGGACCGCTGGGCCTCGATTTCTCGAGACGTAGGCCATTGGCCCCGCTCCAGCGCCTCCTTGCGCCATTTAAATAGAGACGCAAGGGCTCTCGCTTCCAGGTCCCATGGAGGGGTCCCGGCTAGGAGACATGCCGCCTCACCTGAGATCGTGCGGTATCCCCTTATCACAACATTGAGCCTATGAAAAATGAGCAATACGAAATAGAAAGAATTTTATTAGTCTGTTCCATGAGATGTATGTAGTGATGAGATGAAGAGCCGTATGCCGTCTATCAGACATGTTGCGTTCCACAAACATTCAGGATTCAGCAGTACACTGAATCCTTCGAACACATCCACGGGACCAACGAGGAAGTCTAATGAATGTTCCATCTTTTCATGCTTTTCCATTGTTCTGTACAAGCGCACTTGAAATTTATGAGTAGGGGGAAGGGGGATCGTGTTAAAAAATGTATAGATTGATTGTTTATCGACGTTATCAGGCACGCACGGTGATGCACAAAGGTGCGGCATTATCTACGCTGATGTCACCCGACGGTAGGTACGTACGGTGAATTCATCAAAAAGTCCCTTGTAAAGATTACAGGTCGCCTCATTGCCGATATCGTATCAGTGAAGCTGTTAACGAACCTGTGTCATAAACTATTCGCTTTGCCAACTGGCCAACGAATACCGTTTTGTTCATTCTACAATAATATTCCAAATATTCAGGTTTGGAAACTGAACACGTGAGGAAATCGAATACTTGCGATGCAATTGCGATCTCGTCACTTGAACTATTGGGTCATGCATAAGTTATGTTATGAGATTGAGACACTACTGGTTTGAATATTTCCTACATAAATTGAATATTATACACTATTATATATTTACTTCAAGTTTCTGTAGACAGATTTTCTATTAGGTACTATATGCCCTCCTTGTGATTATGATTTGCCACTGAAGCCTGGTGCGGTCCTATATTCAACTTTACCTGTATCAGTTGTCAGAATATTTGTCACTTTACGTTTCCTGCTGTCATGCCGCAGGGATCGTTTGAGGATAGCGCTATTTTGGTTTGGTGGTTGAATGCTTTCATATTCAGACGGGAAAGAATAGCAGCCGGTCAGGTGTAGCGAGCTAACATAAGATTGAAGACATCTATCTATACAACAAATGGCTGGCATCGACGGATGTAGGCGCAGGCGCTTTGCGGTAATCGAACAAGTATTACAGTTATATATTTCATTAGTAATTCTTTGCTGTACGACGAAAATTAGTCCTATTTACAGTTAAACGTTGGCTTCATCGGTTAATACAACATGTAAACTAAGTAATGCGGCATTTTTGACAACAACTAGTTTTTGTCAGAGAGAAAATCTTCTGGATTTTATACATCGCTTGTTCCATCGACTACTTCACCTAATTCACATTCATTCCTCGTTTAAATTACTGTGATTTTAGGGAGCCATTAATTGTTGTTTAATAGATCGCTTTATTGCGGAAATAAACACTAGAGAAAAAATAAATAAATGACCAGTTATCTAAACACTCTCCTCGGGTCTCTGCGCATAGAAAATTTGGTGTCTTTTCGGGTATCTTTTATGTGTTATTAAATGTTGATATATAAATACATATCTGCGGTAGCGTGCATATTGCCGATAAAGACGTAGTTTTAACCTCTTTTTTAATAAGCAACGTAAGCGATGGCCATGGGCGGCTGCAGGCGCGGCTGGCGGCGAGTCCCGCGGCCTCGCTCGCGGATCCGTTCTCTTTCCATAGTTTCCATATCGCTTACATCGAGCGCCAGGCCGCCATCGCCATCTCTACTGCCGCCAGGCGGCGCGGCGCGCGGCGTGCGTGCGAAAGGCCAACACCGAATTTAATGTTATACTTATTGTATATATATACTTATTGTGTATATAATTTATCGCTTAACAACATGCACCTCTGGCGATGCCCACTCCATTATGCTACTGTTCATTTATATCCACTGCTTAGTGCTTACTCTTGTGAACTAATACTTTTTATTACAACTATAACAGCGGAGAAATTAATTAACATTTATGGACTGAAAGAAATATTTATAGGTATTTTTCCCTTAGGAGTATACCTACAACAACAGCTTGCCATTTCCTTCTGTCTGTACGTACCTCACGAGCACGAGTCACAAGCTCCCTTCGCGGTCACATGGCAGCCTCTCGTATCGACTGACGCAGATTATCACCGGGCACGGGTGCTTCGGGAGATATCTGTGTCGGATCGAAAAGGAGCCAACTTCCGAGTGCCATCACTGCGACGCGAGCGAGGACACAAGGCTGCACACGCTCACCGAGTGCCCGGCATGGGCCGGTCCGAGGCGGGAGCTAGTGGCAGCCCTGGGAGTGAGAGTTCTCACCCTCGCCACCCTGCTCACAGCAATGGTCCGCTGCGCGGACGCGTGGCCGGCGTCTCCTTCAGCGAGCAGGTAATGGTCGTGAAGGAGACGGCGGAGCGGGAGAGGCGGCGCGAGCCAGAAAGACTCGCGGATCGCGCCGCCCGCGCGCGCAGGCAACTCGGGCGTCGGAGGGCACTGACTGACCTCCATCCCCCATGAGCGCGGGCCTGGGGGTGACGGGTGGAGCCGCCTGTCACCCCAGCAGAAGCAGGCCACGGCGGCGGCGCGCTGAACAGCGCGCCTCCCCATTCCGGGGGCGAGTTCGGGACACCGTTGTCCCCCCTCCTGAGGAGGGCCAGACCGTAAGGGATGGCCCTGGGTCAGCCGGGGTGCGAGGGATATGTCTATGACAACCTCACCTCCGGCCTAGCACCAAGACCCACAGTCGGCGTGCGGTTTTAGTCGGTTCGAGTCCGACATAACCTCCCCTTCCGGCTCCGGCAGGGGGGGGGGGGTATACGAGGGGATTTCCGCACGAAAAAAAAAAAAAAGCTCCCTTCGCGGTCATTAAAGTCATTAAACCCTTCTTGCAAGCCCGTCGGCTTCAGGATGTTTCTGATGTGCACTTTTTTCAAGACCTCACAACACAAATTTAGTCCGAGTTTGTGCTAGAGCTACCCACATTTGCCTTTATTTAGAGGTAGCTTTGCTATTCACGCAGTACAGTACCGACTCCTTTATTCACTAAAAAATTACAATTATTGCAGAACTTGCAGATGATGATTATGATATACATCACTAACGGGAAAATATGCATTATACAGTAATTATAACGGGAATTAACGCGATCATAAATAAGTAGGCATTTCCGGAATGTGGTCATTTTAGGAAAGTGGTCATTTTAAGAATGTGGTAATTATCAATCTAAAGGGCATAGCATAGGTAAGTACGCCTCGCCCATATGTGCATGATTCATTTTAAGTTAATCAGCTATCAGCCTTATCGGTTAGTACAGTCCCTACTTCACTATCGTTAAATATAGCTACCTAATAATAAATGCGATTGCAAATTAACTGGTTCGTTTTGGGAAATATGTTTCTGGTACTTACTCAAAATGCCTCAAATGTTGGTACCTACTCAAAATGGTAGATCTACTAACAAATACGATATATTTGTCGCCAAATATAACGATTATTTTTTGCCTAACATGCCACAGACTACACATGATTATTTCTTTTCTTCCGCGTATTCCTTTTCTTCCTATATTATGTATAGGAAGAACAGGAAGAATAAGAAAATAAGAAGGAACTGGTACCGGTCACACCTTGTTCACCATGAGAATAAGGAGATACTACCCGACTAGGTAGTCGGGATATCTTCTGAGTTAGGTATAATTAATGGCCATGCACAGGTGGTCTGATTCTCAGAGGTCACCCTGAACTTACTAGGTACGTGTCTCAAGGTGGTTTGTATTAGCCGTCGACATTTAGGTCCGTCTTAAGCTTGACTCATTTTATGTGACTTTAGCTGAAGCCGCAATAATGTATTATATTAATAATAATATAATAATATAATATAATATTTAATCCATACTAATATTATAAATGCGAAAGTAACTCTGTCTGCCTGTATGTTACGCTTTCACGCCTGAACCACTGAACCGATTTTGATGAAATTTGGTATAGGGGTAGATTAGACCATGAGAAAGGACATAGGCTATGTTTGGTCGCGATAACCGACATCCACGCGGGCGGAGCCGCGGGCAAAAGCTAGTAATTTATATTATTATTCAGGCACAGGTCCCATTACAAATACAAATAATATAAAAATTTACACTTAATTTAATTACCCACCCACATTTACTTACGATTGGCATCCCGGTGCATTGGCAATCAGTATTTAGCAATAGGGCATGTATAGTCGTTACATGTGGCTAGCACTACTAGCAGTACTTACTGCGTTAGGAGAGCAACGCAGTATCTCTCAAAATGATGCCACTCGTGCCCTAACAACAGCAGAACAATCGGGCAATGGCCGGTGCCATCTGATATACCAAATGTAGGGACCAATGTGCTTATAATTCCTGTTCAAATCCTGTATCTGTACATTAATATCTACCTGATGTTGCCACGGGATCAAGAATCCACCCACGTTTTTCCTATTTCCTACGGATTCTTTCCCGAGGTCCGCGTGCAAAAGGCCTGTTTCCTTTTGGACTGCACTATGAGGAGGGTGCAGTCGAATTGACTGACCCAATACTTAAGAATATACCTTTGCAATGGAGATAGTCGTTGCTAACAGGTTGCGTTGTGGTGTTCCAGGAAGGCGCGCCGCAAGGAGCGCGAGGGCGAGGCGGCCGGCGACCCCAAGTTGTACCTGCAGGAGGCGCTGCTGGAGCGCAAGCTGCCCGAGCTGGACATGCGCCAGCTCGTCGACCTACCCGACGGGCTCGACTACAACGAGTGGCTCGCCTCACACAGTCAGTATCTCTCATCTCCACTCTCCACTCATTCGGCATACATGAGGAGTGCTAATTGGGCTAGCTCAACTTATAAGTGACAGTGCATTTTGTACGGTTTGTGAGAATGTAGGAGGAATTGCTTTTTTCACACTCTCCTTCTACTTACTGTCCTACCTGTAAATAAAAGAAAAACTGGTATTTCTACCGGTGTAAACGGTAACCAGAGTTCTTTGAGGAGTAGTTCCGCGATGCGTTAGCATATCTCTGGTATTACCAGTGTGTAACCGCTGCTTACTGTCATCGGGGACAGAATGCGTGTTTATTTTCGCAGCATAAGAAACCAATCGCCTCAGTTCAACCCGGTTCCATGAAATTGGCTGGTAGTTTGGCTGGAGTGTTGACAATTTGTACGGGTTTTTTTCAATGACCCATAGCAGTCGTAGGAAGTGTTTACTGTTCAATGTTATGGAACTAAATTGGTATAATTATTTAATATACGCGTCAGGCAGTTCGCGCAGCTGTCGCCCACGGCGGCGCCCCGTGTAGGGAGTCACGAGGACGGCTCAATCTTCACTCACTTTCACGTTCGGTTAGCTCGCACTGTAAGAATGACCATGTCAATCGACATTTCAATCCACCATAACTAAGTATAATTGGCGCTGTTTGTATCGTTCGTTCGTACCATCGATTATATAATCAGCCTGTTATCGCGGCTAGGGCAGTAAATGTTCATTTCACCATCTTATCAAAAGGAGTATATTTTCGTAACCGGTCGACTAATAAGTACCTACGTCGTATAATCCTTTTAAAGCATGCAGGTGATTTATTGTTGCCTTCCAACGTTCAAGGCTTTTAAGTTAAGTGTTTTACTTATCGTGTTACGAAATCAGCAGATTACAAATTATGACAGGAAAAGGACGACTGTTTTAGACAGTTGTGAAAATTCATTCAGCAACTTGCGCTGCAGGTGGCCCATGAGGCATTACCTTCGCCTGAGCCGCGCAGCCGCCCGCCGTCTCCATCTTGAGCATTACTTGCTTGCAAAAGGAGGCAGCGGTGGCCCACGCACATCACTGTCCTACTCCTTGGGGTACAGGCGTGAGTGGAAATGTATGTTATATGAAAAGGAAAATAATAGTGTCTCTGTATAATAGGTCGGTATACCTACTCGAGCATGCTGTCGGCCCCTGACTGAGATGTCCGTTTTAATATAAATAAATAAGTATAGATAACAATATACGTAACAAATGAAAAGTTGCACAATTCAAATAAGCAATTCATATTATAAGTAAAGTTATGAATATATAATTGCAAAATTCACGACTAAATTATAAAAACTGCAGAGAAGTCGTCAGAACCAGCCAACGTCGAGTTGGTTCCGTTGGCGCGTCCTTGATCCGGCCGTAAAAGCGCCTGGCTTGCTTGCTGCCAATACATTCGTTTTAACACAAATGCTATAATCAGATACATGTTCATTGACACGTTGCTTCATTACATATGCCCGCTGAATTCTATTAGCTGCATTTACAGACTGACCCGGTTAGCCTACTCGGTCACAACTTGGCTGTTATACGTTGGCATTTGGTAAATACAAGCTGCCATGATTGTTGGTGTGTATTATCTTTAAAAGTGTCACCTTGTGCAGAGCTGTGGCTGAGTAGTGGGGGTCGGTGCGGGCTCGTTCGGGTAACGAACGAGGACAATGCGCGTTCGCACGACCGCGAGACCGGTTTCCTTAGGTTCGTTGATCTAGTGGGATCAGGCACCAGGCCCTCTCGCACCTGACGCGCCCTGTCCACTCGCAATCTGCCTCATCACCATAAATACGTGATTCATATTAGTGCTTCAACTTTGGAACACTTTCCATTTTAGCTGGCGGCCTGAAGCCCGTAGTGTCAGGCGGTCGGCGGTCGCTCGCTGAATCATGCCGTGATGTAAACTGATGTATTACTTACTACTTACTTGTAGATTAGATTGTAGCGCCTCAGATAGTAATCACTCCTAAAGTATGCGGTTTCGTCACACACGATGTCGTCAATTAACAGATTGTTCATAACGTTCACTGAAACATAATAGGTAAGGCACCAGCTCGCTACGAAGGTGGTAGACAATCACTAGGCCACGTGGTGTCGTCGTTACGTGTAGTCGCTTGCGTGAATAAAAATAATACTCGTCCTTGTGTAGTACGTGTACGCCACAAGTACATATTGTCTTTGTTCACTAAGGAGGAGGAGATCAGGTGTTCGATACACACAAACCTTATGATATGCGTTTTCTGGGAAAAACTAACTAGTTCATCGTGATTGAAATGATATACAGTCCGTCAAATCTAAGAAGTACCGTTTGACAGTTCTGACAATTGAATGATAGGGATGGGATGAAAAAATCGATTACTATAATATCCGAACTTTAAGAGATCGATTACTATAATATCCGAATTTTTAGAAATCAATTGTTATAATTAAATAAAAGAAATGTTTAGGATATTTTTTTATTCACTACTAGTACTAGTATCGTCGTCTTCGTCATCATCGTCATTTAAATTAATGACCAGTTGATTGTCCATTACATTATCAAAGTGTACGTCTCTTTCGAAGTCGTCCATTATTATTTTCTTTGTTTTTTGTACTACTTTACTCCAATCTTCCTGTGTAACTTGGGCACATGCTTCCTTTAATAAACCTTCCATTTTCTTGACACTGAAGGGTGGTTTTGTGTTGTGTCTTGCTGCATAACCTGTAAAACAATAATGTAACTATTTGATAGCAGACGAAAACCATTGTTTAAATTATAAATGTTAGAAGTACTCGTGTTATTATTATAATATTATAAAATATTACCTTTAACTTGGGCCCAAATCAGTTCAATGGCATTATATTGGCAATGGTACGGAGGAAGTCGTATGACTTTGTGCCCGTGCTCTTCGGCCAATTGGTCAATTACATATGTCGGTTTTGGTGGTTTATGCAATTTCACTAACTGTAATAATTCAGCTTTTAATAGTGACATGTCGGCATCCACTCCTTTTCTTTGCAGCCATGCCACCAAATCTGCTTTCTTATTGGCTGACGTAGGTGCTTTATCAATTTGCACAGAGTGGTATGGGGCATTATCCATTATAATTGTGCTGTTAGGAGGGATATTCTGTAATAAATTTAAGAACCACTCTCGGAACCTTACTGCGTCCATTTCTTCATGATACTCTTTAGTGCTTTTGGATTGGAAAGCTAATAAAGAGTTTTCCACGAAGCCTGTAGACGCTGACCCAGCATGGCATATTATGAGGCGTCCACCTTTTCCTATCGGCACCTTCGAGCACGAAGCTTCAGAATCATCAGTCCATGTTTTCGGCACAGAATGGTTGGAATTTAGCCAAGTTTCGTCCAAAAATATTACATTATCCCAGTTTATAATTTGTTTAACTTCGCGCAGGAATGTTAGTCGCTGCATAATTATGTCATGTCGCTCCATAAAAATTTTTCGTTTGTCAACTTTTTTGTATCTGAAGCCAATTCCTGTTATTACCGTTCTCAACGACTCTATGCTTCCCTTATACAGCCCGGCATCTTTTAAAGTTGCACATAACTTTGCCAATGTTGGAAATTCGCCTCTTGTAAAATACCCGTATATATGGTTTCTAATAGCATGACTATCGAATTCATCGATGCCTGTCACAGGTTTATTTCTTTTTCGTTTTTTCGGTGTGTGAAGTACGTTACTGTCACTCCCCGAAGGCCCATATTTTTCACTTAATATTTTGCCAACGGTGCGGCTACCAATACCGAGAGCTTCACCGACGCGATCCCGAACTTGTGTAACTGGCAGTAGAAGTCCACCATTTTGAGATTCACGCTCAAAATACTCGTGTAATTTCACCACCAATTCACGAGCCTGGCTGTTCAAAGTACGTCCTCTTTTCGACATTATTAATAAACACTTGCTTAGTTCGGAGTCCAGTATAAATATTGCCAAGGTAAACGGATAAAGAATGATCAGTCCAGAAAAGTAATAGCCAAGTCACAAATTGTAAAACACAAACGAGAAAGCAAGTACGCGCACAGTCAGCTTCCAAGATGGCGAGAGACTGCTGACGCCGAACCGACCGAGCGGACCGCGTGCGCTTGTAGTTGGCAGTGTTGCCAGAAAAAAAAAATTGTAGAGACTTGGACACCTGCGATTTTGCCTATTGACCTAAAAATAATTAAATTAATTTATTTTAGGGTATCTGTGTATTCAGTGCATTATGCGGTCGCGCAGTAACGTCGTTAATTTATAACATCAGGCAACAACATTTTTGTGAATGGGTTCTACATACCTTATTTTTATAAGTTTTAGACGTAGAAATAAGACTTAGAAGAAAAAATTGTAATTGTAAAATCAATGGATGTGCTTGTTAAAAATTTGTTTATTTCTCTGTAATATGCAAACCCATACTATCATACACAAAAATAAATGTAAAAAACACTATCCCTGACTCCATTTACTATTTCGACAGCGTTAGCGCGAGAAACCCCGACTTATTTGGGCGCGAAAATCAAAAATCGACAAATCGCTTTCGACAACTTTTTAAAGAAGCAAATATATTTGATTTATAAATACGTATTTTTGGTGAATGGGTTTTATCTCATATTTTACGATTACATAACTATTTAGTTATGTAATCGTAATATGTGAGATAAATCCCATTCACATGAAAAAATATTTGTTTGGTTGTCAAGTGTAATTTGTAAATAATACATTCGATTTTTCGTATATGTAAACGATTTTTTTGCATACAAGTGTATCCGAAGAGTCGCAACACTACGTGCAGTGACCTAACTACGTAACTTTGTAATGAGGTCAAGAATATAACTATTAGAAATTATTTACTGTGTAAATATGTGTTATTTTGCTTTGTTTGAAAGTTTTCAATTACATTTAGATATTAAGAATTGTACATTTTTAGATACAATAATGAAATCTTTCTAAATTCATGGTTTTATGAAAAAGGTTATCGAAACTGAATAATGTACGTATGAACAAAGTTGTTTCGGTTTGAAAAATATGAAACGTCAAACGGTACCTCTTAGATTTGATGGACAAAATAACAACTGCGGTTGTTACCAAATGAGTGGAATTCGTCAAGAACAAGCCAAATAGGATCCTTTTTTCTTTTTTTTTTCCGTGCAGAAATCCCCTCAGATACCCCCCCCCTGCCGGAGCCGGAAGGGGAGGTTATGTCGGACTCGAACCGACTAAAACCGCACGCCGACTGTGGTTCGTGGTGCCAGGCCGGAGGTGAGGTTGTCATCGACATATCCCTCGCACCCCGGCTGACCCAGGGCCATTCCTTACGGATTTGGCCCTCCTCGGGAGGGGGTCAACGGTGTCCCCGACTCGCCCCCGGAATGGGGAAGCGCGCTTTTCAGCGCGCCACCGCCGTGGCCTGCTTCTGCTGGGGTGACAGGCGGCTCCACCAGTCACCCCCAGGCCCGCGCTCATGGGGGACGGAGGTCAGTCAGTGCCCTCCGACGACCGAGTTGCCTGCGCGCGCGGGCGGCGCGATCCGCGAATCTCTGTCGCTCGCGCCGCCTCTCCCGTTCCACCGTCTCCTTCACGACCATTACCTGCTCGCTGAAGGAGACGCCGCCCACGCGTCCGCGCAGCGGACCATTGCTGTGAGCAGGGTGGCGAGGGTGAGAACTCTCACTCCCAGGGCCGCCACTAGCTCCCGCCTCGGTCCGGACCATGCCGGACACTCGGTGAGCGTGTGCAGCCCTGTGTCCTCGCTCGCGTCGCAGTGATGGCACTCGGACGTTGGCTCCTTTTCGATCCGACACAGATACCGCCCGAAGCACCCGTGCCCGGTGATAATCTGTGTCAGTCGATACGAGAGGCTGCCATGTGGCCTCTCTAGCCATTCCCCCATGATGGGCCTTACCGCCTCTATGACGGCATGCCCTGCGCGCGTGGTTGCTCAAGTCGTCGCTCCAACTCCGCCACCATGATCCCGTGGAGCCGGGATCTCTCGGGGATCTTCGGGGTCGGGATCGTATCCCCGCTCCCGCGCTTCCTTACGGAACTGATACAGTGCCGCAAGGGATCTCGCTTCCAGGATCCACGGTGGCGATCCGGCAAGGAGCCTCGCCGCTTCGAAGGATATCTTGCAGTACCCCCTAATGGCAACGAACCTGGTCTGCAGGGTGTCCGCCCACACGGGGCACCCGTATAGAGCCATGGACCGCACGACACCCGCGTAGACTCACCGACCGTCGAGTACGAGCCCTAGGTATTTCAACCGGGGCTTGATGTCGATATGAGTACCTCCTACTGTCAGGCTGGATCCCGGGGGTGGCCGCGCCGAAGCCAAATAGGATCCAATTTCATGTGTTTACTAGCTACAAGTCTTTGGAAATTGTCAATATCCACAATTCACTGACCCCATCATCAGATCAGCTTTATGGTATAAATGTATTGTCATTCAAATGCCACTCACTCTTACTTACAAAGTATCAGATCGATATAGTAATTAAAAATTATTATTAATATGTTTAAGGAATATAATTTTGCGTTCACCAAAGATCTAAAGGCACACCATGTACGCACTTCTAAAATACTATTCTTAAACCGTAAACCGTTTAATTGTTTTGCTATAATTAAACTATTCGACTACCATATCGTGTTACACCAAACAAATTCCGAATTATCACCAAGATAATACTTTTTTATTCTAGTGCTCTGCAAATATTCTATTGTAACAATAATTATTTCATTCTTCCACCAAAAATACTGATCGTGCACCAAATATTAATAATAATAATACTTTTATTTCTCACCAATTTTTACAATGTTGCATACAATAATAACTTATAGCTAGGCACAAAGGTAATATATTATATGTATACAATTGTAATATTAATATACTCTAGCTCCTGAACTAGGCGTGAGCCTGTATCTCAGGAGATAGTTTTCTGTCACAAAATTACACACACAAGTCACAAATATTAGGTTAGGTTACTTTTTTATTCTAGTGCGCTACAAATATTCTATTGTATCAATAATTATTTTATTCTTCCACCAAAAATACTGATCGTGCACCAAATATATAGATTGGGTTAGGTTAGGTACGGTTAGTAATTTTTTAAATTAGGTGAATTACTTTTTTTACAAATTTACAACAATTCTTAAATAGGTGCTCATTATGAAATATTTTTGTGAAAATATTTTGGTGCACATTCAGTATATTTGGTGGAACAAAGGCAAAATTAGTTAAATGAAATGGGAATAAATTGAATTACGTTTAAATACGATCCTTACTTACCTAATATAAAAGTAATTTATAGCAGAAGCTAATAAATGGTTCAACCGCGGCCCATGGTTAGACTTTGTAATAATATGGAGGCTGACCGTGCTGTGGTGTGTTGTGTGCAGCGCTGGCGCTGTTCGACCACGTGAACCTGCTGTACGGCACGGTGTCGGAGTTCTGCACGGCGGCCTCGTGCCCCGACATGACGGGCCCGGGCGGCCGCTCCTACGCGTGGTACGACGAGCGCGGCAAGAAGTCGCGCGTGGCCGCGCCGCAGTACGTCGACTACGTCATGACCTTCACGCAGAAGACCGTCAGCGACGAGACTATATTCCCCACTAAATATGGTGAGCGACCATCCTGCTTCTTGTCATATAATGAACAGTTTACGCTAGCGTTGTACTAGCTATTAAATGATATCCTTGATTTACTTGCGAATACAAAATACAACAATGTACAGCACCATTTTGAGAAATATGATCCAACTATTTTGTAATATGCGATCCTGATTCGTGATATCGTGATGAATGTTCTAATTTCTATTAAATTTTTACTGATAAGCGCTGGTCATCGTATTAACGTCATTGCGTCACGTTAGTAGCCTGGGCTGCTAGAGTCCGTGTACACGGTCAGTGTTCTATAACGTGTTCGACGCGCGGTTGCAGCGAACGAGTTCCCGGCGCAGTTCGAGGCGACGGTGCGGCGCGTAGTGCGGCTGCAGTTCCACGTGGTGGCGCACATGTACGCGGCGCACTTCCGCCAGCTGGCGCTGCTGCGCCTGCACGCGCACCTGCACCTCACCTTCGCGCACCTCACGGCGCTCAACACGCGCTTCTCGCTGCTCGACCACAAGGAGACCGAGGTGAGCCGCCAGCTCTCGACAGACGGGGGTCTACCCGCGAAGCCGAACGGCACACTCCATTAACCCTGTGCAAAGTGCGTTTTGCGGTCCCCTTGGTGGTAATCCTTCTTTGAATTACACATAATATCTGTGATCGCACTCATCGACATAGTAGGAACTGTGAAGTGTCCTCCAGACCGGCGCGAGTAAACGTTGTAATGTTGCAGGTGCTGCGCGACCTGGAGGTGGCGCTGCGCCTGACGGAGGGCGCGGGCGCGGGCGCGGGCGAGGCGGGCGAGGACGCGTCGCCGCGGCGCTCGCCCGTGGTGACGCAGCCGCTGGGCACGGCGTGAGGCGCCGCGCGCCGCCTGACCGCCCCCCCCGCGCCCGCGCGCCCCGCGCCCGCCCCGCCCCGCGTCCGCCACGCGCGCGAGTTGAACAATTGTTAATTCTATTGTAAATATTTCGATCTGTTAAGTAGTTTTAGGTGATTACGATTAGTTTTACTTATAATTTGTGATCGCTTTGGTTGTAAATAAAAGTGATATTTGTTTAACTAATAAATTGAAAGCTTTATGAGAGTGGTGGTTTTATTGGTGTCCCGAACGCGCTGCGACGAGGAGAGGAAGCGAGCGAGATAATAGCTCGAACCCCCTGGTTCATCTGCGCGGGTCTCGATCCGCTGCAACTCTCTCTGGTGTATCGTGTGAGAGATTACCGGTAGCTAAACTATGCTCCGAGCGCTACGCACGATGTCCTTCTCGTAAGCCCTTTACATTGCCTTGTTCAGATGATTCCTGCCTTGCTCCACCGCACTACCACTACTGCCAGGCGGTTAATAACACTATTAAATAGAACTGTGAACGGGCTTTCACCCCCGCTATATCAAGCTGTCGAAGTAAGGACCACCATTTTGGGTTTCTCGGCATCTAGAATGGCGGTCCTTGGCATTTGGATTTCACTAGATTCTTACCATCCAGCAGGGTGTATTTATTGTCGGGCTGTATTCTGTACCTGTATTTATATTAGGCACAAATGTGTGGTGGAACAGAAATGTACTGCTGGAAATAGGCCTGCGCCATAGCGTTCAATTCGAATTCAAAAATTCGGACAATATACGGCACTGCCTTAATGCTGCCGTACGACCTGACCAGATCTTGAACCATGATGATGATTCCCAGCCGATTTCGGCTACGGTGACTGACGCTGGACTGGTGAATTTCTTCGTTCATGCGCCCGGATATGGCTGGTGTATCCCAGTTTGTTGCTAAAGGTGCGGTTGCAGGTAGTACATGTCAGGACATTGTTGACGTAGTTGTACGTGTATAATCTACGCGGCCTGGTCTTACGAGCCTCTCTCGCCCTGTCCAGACTAAGAGTCCTAGCTGCCTCGAATTCCTGGACGCCATTTTTGATCGATTTTCGCCACTCACTACGATCATCGGCCTGTTGCTCCCATGTTTCGACGTCAATTTTGCAGTTCTTCAGGTGGCGCTTATGCACGTCTTTGAAGCGTAAGAACTGGCCTCCTTGCCTGCGTTTACCCTGTGCAAGTTCCGCGTACAGCAGGCGTTTGGGGAGACGTTGATCTGGCATGCGTCTGATATGTCCCGTCCACCCCACCTGTCTTCGCAACAAGTAGGCCTCTATGCCATAAACTTTACACCGCCGCAATATTTCGGTATTGCACACTCTATCCCGCCATCCTATGTTCGAGATTTCTCGTAGGCAGCGTAGGTGGAACTGATCCAAAATGCGTATATGCCTTCTGTAAACGCACCATGTTTCAGAGCTGTATAACAGCGCCGATAGAACCACAGCACGATACACGGCAACCTTGGTTTCGAGCCTCAGGTCATGTGATAGGAAAACCCTCTCTCGAAGTCTGCCATACGAGGCTGAGGCCGTCGCAACTCTGTTACTGACTTCGGCATCGAGGTCGTTTGATGCCGTGACGAAACTACCCAAGTACTTAAATCTCTTCGTATCTCTGAGAGTCTGTCCACCCATATGTATGTTAGTAGGTGGTTGAGTAGTTGTGCCCATGTTGATGTTCATCACTTCCGTTTTAGCAACATTGATCTTCAGACCGTACCTGCTGCAGTTTTCATGCAAACTTGTCATAAGGCGTTGTAACCCTTGTGCAGTATCAGCGGCAAAGTAGAGATCGTCAGCGTACATTATCGCAGTGACCAGCACCTCACAGGTCTTAGCGCGCGCTCGAAGCCTACCGAGATTAAAGAGTTTGCCGTCAGTCCGAAACCGTACATTTACACCTTCTTGGCAGGATTTAATGGCTTCCTCTACCACAACTGCAAAGTATAAAGCGAATAAGGTAGGTGCCAGAACGCAGCCCTGCTTCACTCCACAATTCACAGAGAAGCATGGGGACTCTTCACCGTCCACAGAGACGCAGCAGGACATCCCGTCGTGTAGAAGGCGGATAAGACGCACAAATTTTTCAGTGATGCCCAGCCTGCGCAGGACGAGCCACAGCGCCTCGCGTGGAACACAGTCAAATGCCTTCTCAAGGTCCACGAAGCAGAGATGTAGAGGTCGTTGTTGTTCTATGCTTTTTTCCTGTAACTGTCGAACTGAGAACACGGCATCGCATGTACTTCGCCCTCGTCGGAAGCCGTATTGGGACTCAGGTAGTATCTCTTCCGCTAAAGGAATTAATCGGTTCAGGAGGACCCGCGCAAAGACCTTGCTGGCCGCGCTGAGAAGTGAGATACCTCGATAAGAGTCGCACTCCGACTTATTACCCTTGTTTTTATACAGAACGCAGATCTTTGACTGTATGAAACTAATTGGGACAATCTCATTATCCCAGATACCCAGCACCAGTTTCCACAGAACATCGTGTACAGCAGGACCACCGTGTTTAATGATATCACCCGGCAGGCCATCGATACCAGCGGCTTTGTTGTTCGCCTGCTGCTTCAGTGCCCTTATCACCTCCTCAAGAGTCGGAGCGTCACCTAGGTGATGTTGTTCTTCACATTGTGGTATCTTGGAAATATGCTCGAGATCCACTGTACGTTCTACGTTTAACAGGGAGTTGAAATGCTCGGCCCACCGCTGCAGCACAGCCCCCGCGAAAGACAACAAGTGCGCGCCATCCGATGACCTTATCGGTACTTTCTTTGGTGCTTTTGTCCCAACCAGATCTTTTATCTCTGAGAAGAAAGCTCCTTGTTGTTGGGCATCCAGTAGGCATTGGATCTTTTCCGCTTTATTCAGCCACCATTCGTCCTTTAATCGACGCGTTAACCTCCGAAGTTCACGCGAGCTCTGTTTCATCTCGCTTCCGTTGATGTTATCAGCCTTTAATAGCAAACGGTGTTTCCCCAGCGCTGCACACAACTCCTCATCGTTATCATCGAACCAGTCTTCGCGTTTGCGCACCTTCTTTCCCAGACATAGTTTTGCGCTTGTAAATAATGTACTAGACAACGTTTCCCAGTTTCGTTCGATATCGTTAGACCAGTCGCATGACTTCACAGCCTCAGTGGCAGTCGCGACAAATATTTCACGTTGGTCTGCATCTCGTAATCGTCCCACGTTCAACACAGCTGGCCTCACTTGCAGCGATCGTCTGGGAGGACAAAGACGAAGCCTAAGCTTGGTGATAAGCAGCCTGTGGTCAGTCCAACAATTTGCCCCGCGCATTGCCCTTGTGATACAAACTTGGGAGATGTTCCTGCGCCTTACGATAGCATAGTCCAGCAGGTGCCAATGCTTGGACCTGGGGTGCATCCATGTGGTTTTATGTTTGGCAGGTAGTCGAAACCATGTATTAGTTACTGCGAGATCCAACTGAGCACAAAAACTCAATAGCATCTGTCCATTAGGGTTCATCTTGCCTATTCCATGCCGTCCAATTATACCCGGCCATGCCTCATGATCATCACCGACACGAGCGTTCATATCTCCCAGCAGCAGCACCTGCTCGCGCTCAGTAACGCGTCCGACAACTCGCATCAGGTCCTCATAAAAAGCTTCCTTGACATCATCAGCATTGGTCATAGTGGGTGCGTACACGCTAAATATATTAAGGTAGTTGTTATTGGCTAGATGAAGTCGCAACGTCATTATTCGATCAGAGATGCCATATGGAAACTCAACCAGATTCCTTATAATCGTTGCCTTGATGGCAAACCCAACTCCTGATGTTCTTGATTCGGTGACTTCCCTACCCTTCCAGAAAAAGGTGTATCCACCGCCCTGTTCAGCGAGCTGTCCCTCTCCCGGCAACCGAGTCTCACTCAAGGCAGCCACGTCAACTCCGTACCTAGCAAGCTCTCTCGCCACTACAGCTGTTTTTCGCTCTGGACAGCTGTTATTGTCATTGTCTTGTAAAGTGCGAACATTCCATGCTCCAAAGATTAACTGCTTTTTTAACATTTTCTTGCCACCGCTTGGAGTTAGATTGCAAAGGCAGCCGCGGTAACTACCTCCATTAGTTTTTAGGGCGAACGTTTTTTAGGGCACCTTTTCTAGCCCCCTCCCCGGCTGAGCGGGGGGAGCAGTGTCCCCCTAAATAGGGCTGCTCCGTCACACAGGGTGCTGCCCAACCCACGCTGTCACCCCGATGCAGCGCCTGAACGACCACTCTCCCGGTGTCGCCCGTGTGCAGATCTCAGACGAAACCCAGCACGCAATATTGCTGGATCTCTCTACCTCGGTCCATCCACCACGGATCTTGACAGGATCAGTGTCCATTTTCGTAAGCCAGTCATATACGCGTGATATATTTTAGTGCACAAATATTTGCGTAGATATGGGTGCACTATCTCTTCCTCGCCCTCCTGGATCCGATGGAACGGAAAACCGCTACGATCAGAGGAGGGTTTGGCTGTAGTGTCTGGCCGATAGCTGCGTTTGATCTCTACTATCGCCCTGGGCCTTCCAAAATGCCTTGCTTGTCCGCCGTATCTGCCAATTCCAGTTGCTTATCAGCCTTGGTTTGCCTTCAACACCGAACCAGTCTTCATGCACTACGCAGGAGATATCTGCGAATAAGCTCGTCCACCGAAGTGTGCAAGCCCCCCTACACCGGGTTTGGCTCACGAGCCGACGTGGTTTACCGGGATGTGGCCGTTGCGTGCATTACAACTACTTGGAGCCACCGCACCGGTGAGAGTTTGCAGGTCGCCTGTGGACCAGTTTAGTGTTCCGCAAAGGTACTACCACTAGGTCCCCCACTACACCCCACTTTGACCATATTAACCCCCCCCCCCCCCCCCGCACTTGAACCATACTAATATCACAGTCTAACGATTCATACTACATATAGTCTGTCAACGAAGCCGTCTAGACGGGGCAATCGTGCGGGGGAGGGGAGTGGTGGGGACGGGGTATTACTCGGTACGCCCATACATTTTGCTCGGTACTAAGGATTCGGGGCTGTTTCATTCGTATCATACTAACCACGTTTTTAATTTAAAAAAAATTTCATAACTCGTTTTGTTTGTTTTTTTTTCGTTTTATACAATATGGATACGACATATAGGCATTAATTGAAACCATATACTTGGTACCCCCATAGCTTTAAATAGAAAAAATTTGAACAAAATCGGCCCAGTATTAAGGGCAGAAACTAGGGTTTTAATATTATAAAATTTTGAACAACTTTAAACACTCCGTAGAATCGCAGTTATCAATGAACTCTAAATTGCACGAAAATACTACCATTAGGGTTACCATCCGTCCGAGTTTCCCTGGATTTGTAGCCACGTAGCACCCGAGAGCACTATACCCACTCCGACCTGCCCATGTGGTGCATGTGAGACCATCACCAGGTAGATGTCCCCAATGAGCTTGACAGTGCCGTGGCGCCAAGTTTTGCACTATTTGAATAAAATATTTGGTAAGTTAAATATTGGTTGCCTACTTTTTTTAGTGTATCAAATAAGCCTAAAATCAATTGCATTTTATTTCCTATGCAGATAAAATGGCTAGTAGACCCACTACAGCTCAATTAGAGGCTCTAATTGAATTTTTAGAGCAAAACGAGGGATTAGCAAGGAGGCTGCTGCGGACGGCTCAAGCCAAGCAACAAAATAAAAGAAAGTGGGCTGAGCTGGCTATCACCCTGAATGCTTTGGGTGGAGCAACAAAAGATGGTGTTGGATGGGCGAAGGTGAACTTTAATAATGTGTACCTACGTTTCGATTTGTATTTGGTACCTAAGTACATTTTTTTAAGTTTCGTAATTTGTATTAATTTTATAGTATTGGGCGGAAAAAAAATGTGCCTTGAAGAAAACAATATCACAGCAAACCACCGCCATAAGACGAACAGGAGGTGGAGCTGAAAGCATACTGGGGTTATCTGCCCTAGACTTGCGGCTGGTGGAAGTCTTAGGTGGTCACGGTTTCGCGACGAGAGACAGTGAGCTCGTTTTGGAACCATTCTTACAGCCAGTATGTAACCATTTATTGACTTTCAAATTGTATTTAAATAGTTCAATACATTATAAGGGTGGAAATAAAAGGATTTATATTCACAGAATCCTGTGACTCCCGAACCACCATCACTGGTTACTATACCCGCCATAATACACGCCAGCTCAAGTCCAGAAGCTCAACCTCAGCCATCAGGTAAAATTCTATTTAGTAAAACATTTTACAATGCACTTTATTTAAAGTTTTGTTATACTTAAAACATATAATATGACGTATCTATTTCATTTAGCACCAGCCCCAAGACGCACTCATCTTCGTAGCCCACGTCGCAGGTACCGTCGAACTCGCCCATCATCTATATCTATAGAAATGGATCGGATGGCGCATTTAGAAGAGCGACGTATAGCTGCCGAAGCGACTACAGCTCAAGCTTTCGCCGCCGCAACACAGACCTTGGATAGGTGTGCGACTGCGCTTGAAAATTTAGCTGAGGCAACGAGGGAGGGTGCAACCTTAATTGCAAACGCCCTGCTAGAAATAGCCAGAAGGCCATAGATAATATATGGCAATATGAAATTATATTATAATATATTTTTTGTATCTACATGTTCAACTGCTTTTCATTTAATTAAGGACCTAGAACAACCATTAACACGAACTTTAGTTTATGTAACATTTAATAAATTTGTAATAAATCAAACTATCTACGATTTTGCCACAGCTGTTGAATCAAGTTAACCCGCAGTGCAACTCCCCTTCTTAATTTCAGCAGTTGCAGAAAAACCAGAAATACTTGACCTTCTTGGTTTGTGATTCCGACGTCCCTTGAGTCATTATCAACCATTTCATCACCCAGTGAACTACTTCCCACATCATCACCAATATATATAAGGCGAGCCATAGGCAAGGCACTGTCCATATACCGCGCTAGGCGACGCTCATTAGCACGACGATTTAATTCATTTTGCCGTGATTGGCGTAAAATGTGGTACATAAACACTAACCGAGCCATTTTCTCCCAAAAAATGTACAAATTGCTTTTTCAAAAGTTTAGGAAAGTTACTATTTTGACATTGAGTCAAAGCCAATAATCAAACAATACAAAACTCAATATTGTGCTGTCAAAATGCGTCAAGAGTACCGTTTACAACATTTGACGTTCCAATACAATATTATTTAGTGCATTTAAAATTCACACAATATTGAGCCAATATGGCGCTAGTGTGGTGTTCAAGAGTACGAAAACGCTCAATTCCAATGTCAATAGATTGAAATTAGTTTCAAGAGTAAGCCCGCTGTTTGCAGTGTTCGAATGCTTGGTTAGCTTCCGTATTCCACTCGATTGGCGTATTGTCATTCTTTTTGGAGTTTATTAAGTATTTGTTGAGCAGAGCTTGGTGTCTGGCGGCGTGTGGGATGCTACTTCTGTAGAAATTCATCATTCCCAAAAATCGACGTAGCTCCTTTACCACCTTTGGTTTTGGGTATTCGTTTATTGCTCGTACTTTCTCAGACGTGGGGGTGATTCCTTGGCTCGTTATATGATAACCTAAGAAATCTATCTCTGTCTTTTCGAATTCGCATTTGCTCGTATTGATTGAGATGCCGTTTTTACTTAGGCGATTGAATACTTCCTCTAATTGAACGTAATGTTGTTCGGTATTTTGACTTGCTATGAGTATGTCGTCCACGAAGACATATATATAGTCCAGGTCTCTGAACAGGGAGTCCATAAACCTCTGGAACGTTTGAGCTGAATTTCTGAGGCCAAATGGCATGAAATTCCAGTGAAATAAACCCATTTGCGTGATTATTGCGGTCTTCTCTGGTTCCGCAACAGGGATTTGGTGGAACGCCTTCTTTATATCAATTTTGCTGAATATTGTTTTTCCACTTGCGATGTATGTAAAGTCTAACAGTCTTGGCAAGGGATATCTGTCGGGAATTGTTATTTTATTTAACGCGCGGTAGTCTCCGCACGGTCTCCATTCCCCATTCTTTTTCTTTACCATGTGGAGAGGCGATGCCCAAGGACTACTGGAAGGTTCTAATATTCCTAGGTTTATTAGCTCTTGGAATTCCTTTTTTGCTGCCTTATATTTGTCGGGTGGTAGTGGGCGCGCGCGGGCATAAACTGGAGGACCTTTTGTTATGATGTGATGCTGTATTCCATGCTCTGTGGGTTTTTTAAATGGTCTTGGTCTAGTGACGTTTACGTATTTCTCTAACAGGCGCTTTATATGTTCGGGTAATTTCGCGTCGATGGATCTAATTGAAGGCATGTGTGTTTCTCTTGCAATTTTCGCAGGCGTCGTTAATTTTGTTTCTTGGTCGATCAGCCTTTTGCCGTATAGATCCACTAATAATCTGTGGTGCTCTAGGAAATCAGCTCCTAAGATAGGCATTTTTGGGTGAATTTCAACATCTATGAATTTTTAGCTAATTTTGGTGATTTTTTTTATTTCTAGGTATTTAGGTAATCTCTTTCAATATTTAGCTAGAAATACATATTTTATGCCTATTATGTTTAAATAGTCTAATTAGCCCTGGGAATTACTTGTTTATTTTATGCACCTGAATTTTCAATACACCGAAATTGGTGTCTAACACCAAAATTGCATATCAACCTATTTTTATTTTTTATTCATTATTACTTATACTATTTCTTTGTTTTTTTTCTAGAATTTGGCACTTAATAGTTACATATAACCCTTAATTTTTACCCTTTTATCACCAACTTCATTTTTATATGGCAAAACCACTTTAGTTGTTAGTAGTATCAGTATAAAAGCAAAACATTTGATTGTTCTATCTATCCTTGCTTCTAGCAAGGATTATATTTTACTCTAATGGCGCCAATATTATCGACGGACTTATTCAAGATTGCTGGGAAAAGATTTAGGCAGTTATTCTCAAAGTGGGAGAGGTGGTACTCGGTATGCCTAAGGGTGGACGGAAGATATGCCGTGGACACTCGGTAGTGGCAAGACAAGTTGGTAGTGTGATGTCTATTTCTGAACTTACAGGAGTCCTTCAACTAAGTTTCTCACGCGGTGAGCTGATGGGCATTGCGGTTCAAAAGGGTTCCAGAGGTTTACACCATCCGAGACATGTACCACGATTCTGATTCCGTTGTTCGAACCGCTGTTGGCAATATGAGAATCTTCCTTATCACTGTCTCTGTGATCTGTTATCTGTCCTTAGTCCATTCCCAATCAGCGTGGTATTTTGGTCGGATTGCGTCAGACAATCAATCCATAACTGCCCATGTATGCTGTTAATATCGGTGGTGGACGCCGATAGATCGGTGCAACATGTGAGGATGTGGAGGTAGGAGCTTGAGGACGGTAGAGGTCAGAGGCCTTCCGTGGAGAAGATTGAGTACCTTTTACACGATAGCAAAGTGCTAGCTGCTGGAGCAATATAATATGGTACTCGGTATGCCTAAGGGTGGACGGAAGATATGCCATGGACACTTGGTAGTGGCAAGACAAGTTGGTAGTGTGATGTCTATTTCTGAACTTACAAGAGTCCTTCAACTAAGTTTCTCACGCGGTGAGCTGATGGGCATTGCGGCTCAAAAGGGTTCCAGAGGCTTACACCATCCGAGACATGTACCACGATTCTGATTCCGTTGTTCGAACCGCTGTTGGCAATATGAGAATCTTCCTTATCACTGTCTCTGTGATCTGTGATCTGTCCTTAGTCCATTCCCAATCAGCGTGGTATTTTGGTCGGATTGCATCAGACAATCACTCCATAACTGCCCATGTATGCTGTTAATATCGGTGGTGGACGCCGATAGATTGGTGCAACATGTGAGGATGTGGATGTAGGAGCTTGAGGACGGTAGAGGTCAGAAGCTTTCTGTGGAGAAGATTGAGTACCTTTTACACGATAGCAAAGTGCTAGCTGCTGGAGCAACATAATATGGTACTCGGTATGCCTAAGGGTGGACGGAAGATATGCCATGGACACTTGGTAGTGGCAAGACAAGTTGGTAGTGTGATGTCTATTTCTGAACTTACAGGAGTCCTTCAACTAAGTTTTTTACGCGGTGAGCTGATGGGCATTGCGGTTCAAAAGGGTTCCAGAGGTTTACACCATCCGAGACATGTACCACGATTCTGATTCCGTTGTTCGAACCGCTGTTGGCAATATGAGAATCTTCCTTATCACTGTCTCTGTGATCTGTGATCTGTCCTTAGTCCATTCCCAATCAGCGTGGTATTTTGGTCGGATAGCATCAGACAATCACTCCATAACTGTCCATGTATGCTGTTAATATCGGTGGTGGACGCCGATAGATTGGTGCAACATGTGAGGATGTGGATGTAGGAGCTTGAGGACGGTAGAGGTCAGAAGCCTTCTGTGGAGAAGATTGAGTACCTTTTACACGATAGCAAAGTGCTAGCTGCTGGAGCAATATAATATGGTACTCGGTATGCCTAAGGGTGGACGGAAGATATGCCATGGTCATCGCTTTGTTGCGTGGAGTCACGTGCAGAAGATTGCATGAGGCACTCTTGCATCCACGGTAGCTTTCATGTAAGTGAGAAAGCAGAGGAAGAAAAGCCAGAGGTGGGCAGGTCTTAACGGCGTAGGCTTAGTAGTAAAGAGTGAGGCCGCCTTTCACGCCAGTAGAAGTAGGTGACGGAAAGAGCGCACGATGCTCCACCACACCGGCCTGTCTCTACTGCGGCATCAGCTGACTTTACCCAACTACTCGCCCGTCTTTTGTATGGGTAGTTCATATGCTAATGGTTAATCTGAGAGAAAATTAGGAAAGCTTCCGAACAACCCTCAACAGCCAACAACCTCTTTCCCACCTAGGGAGAGAGGCGGTGCTTTCTCCATTGCCCAGGGTATACTACGTAGAGGTCACCTGACCTAGTAGCCCGTCGGACTACGTAGGAGCTTAATCAAATAACTATGAAAACAAATTTTGGTGTAAATATACAATTTTGATGATTAGTAAAACCCCACCAAATTCACCAAAATTGCTCCACCAAAATTAGTTTCACGTCAAAAAAAATTATTTATAAAAATACTATTTAGAACATAGTGGTTACATTACCAAAATTTAATACACATACTGAACCTGTACACTATACTTAAATATTAAAACATACAATGAGAATAAACCGTTTTAAATAATCAACACAAAAATTACAATATTTTTGTCCGATGCTTATGAAACGACCTACTTACGTGTTTGGCAGAAAAACGAAACGGGACTGGGGACAACGGACACTGGTGCTCATTAACTCCCAACTGAACGTTTCCAATGATGATAGTATCGTCCTTATAGGTACTTTCAATACGACTCCTTCGATGATTTTATAAATCCCACCAAAATTTTACATTTGCCGCGGACGCATCTTATAAAATATTTTTAAGATAAAGTATAGTACTAAATACCACGAATGACAGTATCGAAGATAGGTAAAATAATGCCGAATCGAATTATTATTAAGTATACTCAGTAAACTGAAGAAGTTTTGATTAAACTGTGATCATTCCCAAGAAAACAGGTTGTGGACGCGCCACCAAGCTTAGAATTTAGGTGAAAAGACATTTTTTACACACTCACAAAAATAGTTTCAATAATATAATTTATACGTGCATATAGAGAAAAACGATATCTTTCTTACAAAAAATAATCATTACGATATGTTAACTTTAAGGTATGATTTTCAGTCACGCCGCGAAAATTTTACGTTTGAGAAATTCACCCTTTTACATCGGCGATTACGAACGTCCAAGTAAAAGGTCTGCGTAACCCCAGATTTAGCGTTAATGTGCTTTCGCCATAAGTTTCAATAATTGACCCGTTTGCGGCATACAGTTTGTAGTTGCTCGCGTTTTTCTTACCCTGTGCGTTTTGTAATACAGAAATATTTGCTCCCGTGTCTACTAAAAACCTATAACCACTGTTTGAGTCGGTTATAGTTAGACGGTTGGCGGGTTGTATGGCACAGAGTCCCGTCGTGTTCTGCGCTAGTTCTCGTTTCCCGAATTTTTATCGGTTTTATTTATCCACGAGCACGGCTGATCGCATTTATATGCTTTTGTTTTGAATCGTCTGTGATAATAACATAGCCGTGTACGTGACCGTGAGCGTGATTGCGACCTTGCTCGGAATTTGCTGCGTTGCATCGGTCGGCGATTACTCATACCGCGGAGCTCGTTTATTTCAACTCGCATAGCTGCAATTTGTGACGTCAGCATTGCTATTAAGTTAACGTCGGCGGATTTCTGTGACGAGTTGTTTGTTTTGGTTTTATAGCGCATATTTTCATAGATTCGGTCCGCCATTTCGCTTAATTTTGTGAGGTCGAGGTCTTCGGAGACTGCCAATATGGAGGTGATTGATACCGGAAGCTGTCTGAACCATAATAATCTGATGGTATCTTCGGTCATTTTGTCGCAGCTGGCTTCTTTCATTTTTCTCAACAGCTGTGATGGTGTTGAGTCACCTAGATCCATCTCCGATAGCAATTTGTGGAAGCGTCGTTGTTCGCTTTCCTCATAGCACGCAATTAATCTTTCCTTGATTTTAAGGTACTTGTCTGCGTTTGGCGGTGACGTCAGGATGTCGCTAACCTGATGTATGACCTCTTTTGGTAATTTTGCGATGACGCTATTATATTTATATTCGTCACCTTGCTTTTGGGAGGCTACGATGGCCTCGAATTGCGCGAACCATAAGCGCGGTGAATCTGTCCAAAACGATGGTATTTTCTCCGTAATGCTAATTGCAGCCACCACCTGGCTGTCGCTAATTGATTCAGCTGATGTGCCGGAGTTTTTTGACGGTGTTCCGGCTGGAATTATCGGTGCCATGATTGCGTTTAGCCTCTTGAAATTTCAGCTGGTTTGGACCCGCTTGTGGGAAGTCAACTGAAATGTGCTATTTCGCTGATGGTGGTGGTCGGTAAGCTGGTGGGCTGTTGGGTGAATTTTCCCAAATATAGCTCCACAGTGATCTGTGATAGTTCCTAGGTTTGCTGCTGAAAACCTTTTCAGGGCTGCAGTTGGCCTGCAATTATATCAGCACTAGGAAATCACGTCGGGGTCACCAATATTGCGGAGTAAGTAAAAGATGTTTTACCAGTTGGAACAAGATTAATTTATTTACTATTTACACACTCTTATATACTAATTATTCTACATGATTTTACTGAGGTTTAGAGTGGGGTTTTACTCATATAAGTTTAGTGCTGACATTATTGTTTATTGATACGTGTTGTTTATATAATATTATTTCCTAGTTATAGTGTACTTTGCCTATGACGCATAGCACGTCATAACGGCCATTTTACCGACGTTCAAAGATGGCGGATTTGAAATTTAAAAAAAAAATCGAGGTTTTCGGGGTGACTAATTACCAATAATAAAATCCATTTAGCGATCCAAGATGGCGGACTTGAAATTTTCCTACAAAGTCAACATGAGCATCGTTTGCAAGGTTTTCGGGGTTGCTAATTACGAATGTATCATCCATCTAGTCATCTTGGATTGCTACATGAATAGTATATTCGTAATCAGCAACCCCGAAAACCTTGAAAACGATACCCATACCGATTTTAGTCAAAATTTCAAGTCCGCCATCTTGGATCGCTAAATTGATGATATATTCGTAATCAGCGACCTCAAAAACCCTGAAAGCGATACCCATAACGATTTTGGTGAAAATTTCGAGTCCGCCATCTTGGATCGCTAAATTGATGATATATTCGTAATCAGCGACCTCAAAAACCCTGAAAGCGATACCCATAACGATTTTGGTGAAAATTTCGTGTCCGCCATCTTGGATCGCGAAATGGATGTTATTTATATTCGCGATCAGCGACCCCAAAAACCGTGAAAGCGATACCCATATGGATTTTGGTGCAAATTTCGAGTCCGCCATCTTGGATCACGAAATGGATATTATATTCACAATCAGCGACCCCAAAAACCTTGAAAGCGGTACCCATATCGACTTTGGTGAAAATTTCGAGTCCGACATCTTGGATCGCGAAACGGATGTTATATTCGCAATCAGCGACCCCAAAAACCCTGAAAGCGATACCCATATCGATTTTGGGGAAAATTTGGAGTCTGCCATCTTGAATTACCAAATGGATGTTATTATATTCGCAATCAGCGACCCCAAAAACCTCGGAAACAATATCCATATCGATTTTGGCGAAAATTTCGAGTCCGCCATCTTGGATCACCGAATGGATGTTATATTCGCAATCAGCGACCCCTAAAACCCTGAAAATGATACCCCTATCGATTTTTGTTAAAATTTCGTGTCTGCCATCTTGGGTAGCTAAATATAGAAAACGAAAAAAAAAAAAGAAAAAAAAACAAAACGAGTCATGAAAAAAAATTACGTGATTAGTTTGATTACAAATGAGACAGCCCTGAATCCTTAGTACCGAGTCAAATGTATGGGCGTACCGAGTAATACCCCGCCCCCACCACTCCCCTGCCCCCGCACGATTGCTCTGTCTAGACGGCTTCGTTGACGGACTGTATGTAGTAGGTATGAATCGTTAGACTGTGCCTCGACTCGGTGCAAAGACGTGCGTTGAGGCTCGTCGACAGTCCCATACTCGCAGGCGATGTGGAACCTCTCAGCCTCAGGAGGGACTTTGCCTCAACAGAGCCGCTCCAGCCTCGGTTAGCGTAGGTCGTAGGCTTAACCCTACCTTATTTTCGTGAGAAAGTCTCACAGGTATTTTTCGTATCTCCCTCGTCGGCTATCGGAGGTGGTTATGTCGGGTTCGAACCGACTAAAACCGTGCACCGTCTAGCTCGCACGATGTTGCACTTGGTGCACCGTCGAAAGTTTCGCGAATGTATAGCACTACTTGGTCAATGCCGCGAATAACTCCTAGAGTGGAGACGGTGCGGCGCCAGTAAACGAAAGATGAGACCTCCTTAGCCAATGAACTGAATGATGGCTTGAAATAGTGCTGAAGGCAGAGTGTACGGCCCAATGATCATATAAATAAAACAAATGATTAAAAAATAAAAAACCCGACTGCCACTGAAAAGACCGAAATAAGTTTGATAGCAGGCGGTACCCATTACTTTTCTTTCGGTTTATGATTGGCAAATGGGTACCGCCTGCTATCAAACTTATTTCGGTCTTTTCAGTGGCAGTCGGGTTTTTTATTTTTTAATCATTTGTTTTATTTTATACTTTTTAGTTATGATATGACATGTATATCTTTTTGTAATTTACATATCGTTTATACTTGAAATAAAAACTTAAATCAATAAGTAAGAACATTAGCGAGAATGATTGTTTTGTTAAACATCTTTAAATCGTTATATATCCTAAACTATTATTTAAAATGAAAAATGATAAAAGGAACCTAAAGATGATTTTAAAATACCTATTCAACGACACCCCACTTGACATAGTTCATCGACTTTTATTTTTTTCATTTTGACAATATGGCGTCTGGTTGTCGCTGTGGTGGATTTTGATTACTGTCATGTCTTTAGTGACACTCGCAAGGTTAAGACGAATCGATTGACGTATGAATTATCAAAATCGGCCCATGCATTTGGTCTCTAGAACGCCACATAGAAACAAACATACATACATACATACATACATACATAGACTGATAAACACATTACCCTCCTTTGCGTCGCGCAGTCGGGTAAAAAGAGGCAGATATGTTATTAAAGTGCGCCTGGTGAAGACGCGAAAACGTCCCAATTGGGACGTATCGCATTTAACTAGTATATGTCTGGCAAACGCCGAGTTGTCACGTATGTAAGCGCATAATAAAATTGCAACAAAAATGCCATCGTGTTACTTAAAAAGTGTACAAATTACGATATTAAATTAATAAAACACGAGGGATCTCCTATCACATGTAAGTACATACAATATTACCAATTTATCAATGTATTTCATTAAAATTGGTTTAATAATATTTTTAAAATAATGGCGGTAGAGGAAAAAGACAGAAACACTTTTGAGTGAGAGTGAACAACGAAATGAGTTTGAATGGACACCTTCAAAAAGCAGCATAATTTGTAGCAATCACTTTGAAGCCACTGAGAGATATACTTTGAAATAAGGTCGAACATTGCTGAGGAAGAATATAAATAATTGACAAATATACCACTGTTCGGCTTTATTCTGCTCATAAAAATAATCCCGATATAAAAAACTTTCTAAGAGGCAGGAAACAAATAAATTAAATTCATTTGAAGGCGTTTAATTTTTTATTATAACGTCATTGCGTCTGTTGGGTGCGATGCGGAGGTTTTCATGAATAAAACGATTTTCTTGATATTAAACTTGTCAAGTTTTATTCTACACCGAGATTGAGACGTGTGCAATGGTGAAGGACTTTTTGAATATAACCGATGACAGATAGTAGTACAAAAAAACTTAAAGCTAATGAAGTACAATGTCGCGTGGATTTGCTCACGCTAATTGCGTAGGCGCTGAAACATGCCCCCGGACGTTGGAAGCAACAGACGCGCTTTCAACCACACGAAGAATCAACGGGCAGCGGGCAAATCCTATTGAAGGCTCTTCTTAATACTCCAGCGGACGTTTGTACATCTGCCACACGTGCAATGCCATCTGATCCTGGATGAACAGCGATGACTCTGCCCAATCTCCACTTGAGAGGAGGAAGATGGTCCTCCTTTATGACAACTAAAGTGCCCAGCTTCAACGTGTCTTTGTTTGTGTGCCACTTACTCCTTTGTTGGAGCTCCGTCACATACTCCTTGCACCAGCGCTCCCAAAAATGCTGGCGGAGCTGCTCGATTCTCTCATACCGAGACAAGGAAGTAGCAGAATGGTCCTGCAAGTCTCGCTGTGGCAGTGACGTCAGCGGCCGTCCAACAAGAAAATGACCCGGAGTCAATGGCGTAAAATCTGCTGAATCGGAGGACAGCGGTGTCAATGGGCGTGAGTTCAGGATCGCCTCAATTTGGACTAACGTGGTGTTAAGCTCTTCGAATGCAAGATGACTATTACCCAACACTCGTTTCAGGTGGTACTTTGTCGACTTAACACCCGCTTCCCAGAGTCCGCCGAAATGAGGAGCATATGCAGGTATAAAATGAAAGTTAATCCCTTCATTGGCCAATTGGTCGCTTAAGGAATTGCAATTGGTTTTGAGAAATTTTGAAAGTTCGTTGCACGCACCAACGAATGAGGTACCGTTGTCGGAGTAAAGATCATTGGGCTTTCCTCGTCGTGAAATAAACCTGTATAAGGCTAGCAAATATTTACTGCTGGTTAAGTCACTCACCAGCTCCAAGTGTATGGCTTTAGTGGTGAAACATATAAAAATTGCGATATATACTTTTACCAGCCTACATCCACGACCCTGCCTATTAGCAGCGATGATGGGACCAGCGTAGTCCACACCAGTACTGGTAAAGGGATAACCGCCTGGAAGGAGCCGCTGCCGAGGCAAATTGCCCATGATAGGAGTAACTGTCTTACCCGACATGCGACAACAACGCACACAACTACGGTAACAACTCTTAGCTAGCCTTTGTCCGCCTATAGGCCAATATGACTCACGGATAGAAGCCAATAACAATTGTGGACCTGCGTGCATTAATTTAATGTGCTCATATTGAAACAGTAACTTCGTAAATTTGTGAGTGGACTGTAAAACAATGGGGTGTTTTTTATTATATGGGAAATTAGAATTTTCCAAACGTCCCCCAACGCGCATTATTTTATTAATATCTAAGAATACATTAAATTTAATTAAAGGGCTTTTTTTAGGTAAGTTTTGACCACTTATAAGTAATTGATATTCAGGAAACGACTCAATTTGGCTTCCAATTACAATAATATTTAATGCATCTTGCAACTCTGCTACAGAGAAAAATTGATTAGGAAAAGGAATTTTCCTACACTTTTTAATAAAACGTAAAACGACAGCTACACTACGAACGAGTCTTAAATAACTAGAGAATCTATTAAAATCTATAAGTTTGTCACAGTGACTGTTATCTAGAAAATTAGCGCCGAATGAAACATGAGGCCGAGTCTCAGGTAGCTCATCTAATTCTAACGATTTATGTTGAGAAGGCCAATGCGACTGATCGAGCTTTAAAAAACTGGGGCCACTCCACCACAAGTCCGAGGATTGCAAGGTACTGATTTCCACGCCACGAGAAATCAGGTCTGCAGGGTTCTTTTCGGTTGGGACGTGTCTCCACGAGCAATGCCCCGCCTTATCTAAGACCTCAGCAACGCGGTTGCGTACGAAGGGCTGAAGCTTAGAAGGCAACATATTCAACCATCCCAACACGACGGTGGAGTCAGTCCAGCAAAAAATGTGAGTGAACCTTAATCGTAAGGAATTCACGACCTTCTCACATAGTCGAGCTCCGACTACAGCGCCACATAATTCCAATCTTGGAATCGTGGTTGGTTTAATAGGCGCCACCCGACTCTTAGCAACCAGTAAACGTACAGTGTATTCACCCTGCTTATTGGCACTGCGTACATAGATACACGCACCATACGCACGCTCTGATGCGTCGGTGAATACATGCAACTCTAACATCTCAATGTTATAAAAATGACATACTACAATTCGTGGAACCCGAATATTATTAATTAATGGCAATGCCTTAACAATGGCAAGCCATATAGTGCTAAGTGCCGGGGTTAACGGCTCGTCCCACGAGAGTTTGTCCAACCACATTCGTTGTAATAACATTTTCATTGAAACGACACAGGGAGATAATAAACCTAAGGGGTCAAAAATGCGTGCAATCGCAGATAGTATGTCGCGCTTGGTTACATGATCTTTGGAAGTCAACGTCGAGTAAGAAAACCCTAGCTCATCAGAATTAGCAAACCAGTCAAGCCCTAGTAACTTACTGGGTTCATTAGACCCCATATTTAGATCTAATGACGACTGAGAATCTTCACTGACTAATTCAGATGCGTTTGACCTCCATTTCCTGAGTGGCATGCCAGCAGACTGTAGTGCGTTGGTGACCTCTGAACGGACAAACTGTATCTCGTTTAAGTCATCACTGCCAGTCAGCAGGTCATCAACATAGAAGTCATGCAGGATGACGTCAGCAACCTTATCTCTACGAACACAGTATGACTCACCCTTAGTTTGAAAAGAAGTACTTTGAGTGTCTTTTTTATAATCAATCCCTATTTGATTGAGACATCGCGTAGCTAGAAAGGGTGCACTAGCTGTGCCGTATGTGACAGTACACAGGTTATATATTTTCACCGAATCACTGGGGCTATCCCGCCATAAAACTTGTTGTAGGTGCCTATCAGATGGGTGGACGTATATACACCTATACATTTTTTCAACATCAGCTGATAGTACGTATCTGTGTTGTCGAAACCGTAAAAGGATAGATATAAGATCGTCTTGCACCGTAGGCCCAACCATCTGGACTTGATTAAAGGATACCCCTGAAGACGTAACACTACTAGCATTAAAAACTACCCTAAGCTTGGTAGTAGTGCTGTTTTCGCGCAGCACCCCGTGGTGTGGTATGAAATATCCACTGGGCCTGCTACAACTAACTTTATTTTCGGTCATATGTCCTAATGCCTCGTACTCAGACATAAAGTCATGATATAATTTGCTGAGTTCAGGCTTAAACTTCAGTCTACGTTCCAGAGCATATAAACACTGAGAAGCTCTTTGGAAAGATTGACCTAAGACAGATGGACTTTGTTTTAAAGGAATACGAACACAAAATTGACCGTTCTCTAAACGTGTCGTATTTTTTATAAAATGCTCCTCACATGCTTTCTCTTTGAGAGAATAGCAAGGGGATTGTGAGTTAATTTCTTCTAAATTCCAAAATTTAACTAAATCGGATCTAATTTTATCTAAATTATCGTTGTAAGAAGAATCAGACTGAGTGAAATTACATGAAATATAACTCGACATTGGTTTATTATTGTTGTATGTGACAGGACCAGAAACGATCCAACCTAATATAGTGTCACATAATATTGGCTTCCCCTCTCCCAACTTAATTCTTTGGGAACCAAGCAGGTCCCAAAATAAGTCGGCACCAATCAAAATATCTACCTCCGAAGGTTTGTAGAAAGTGGGGTCAGCCAAACTAATAAAATCAGGAATATTAAGGTTCGATATATCGATTTCTCGATGTGGGATTACAGTCGTTAATGATGGCAAAATGTAACAATAACACTTAGTATTATAATTGTCGTCTAATGACGTAATTTTTACCTGACACATTTTGCCTACGCGAGAACTCACGTTGTTTATCCCAAAGACCGAACCATTTACCTGACTTGTACTTAAATTAAGACGTTTACATAATCGTTCCGATATGAAACTTGATGTACTACCGCTATCAAGCAGGGCTCGCACTAAATGCTGACGATCATGACGATCACATAACTTGATAAGCACCGTGGACAATAGAACGCCGCGGCTAGTTTGTTTACGATCGCAGGCAGAACCGAGATCCGCCGCTAAGGTTAAATTATTAGCATTTAAATCATTGCTACCGACGGCGTCCGCGGGCGATGACGTAGAATTAGATTCTGAGTGCGAGGAACTATCGTGTGATGTTGTGTTATCATTGCGGGGCTTGGCAACGCCTTTATATTCCAATGAATGAATAAGCGTGTTATGTCGGCGTTTACAAAATTTACACCCCGGTTTCTTACAACGGTTGGCAAAGTGACCTGTGTGCAAGCAGTTATAACAAACTTTATAATTAGGTATTAACTTTAAGCGGGAGTCGATGCTAAGTGCAAGAAACTGTGGACAATTTGTCAAACTATGATCACCTTTGCAGTGCGGACACAATTTACTTATATTAGTGTGATCATTATTGCAATCTTTTGACGTCACCATTGACTTTATTTTATGAGAAGTTTGGACAGACTTAACGGGAGTGGCAGCCATGTTCGTTCGAGACAATTCTAATGTTTCCACCAGATTAGCTCGAGTGTTAATGAATTTCAGAAATGTATTAAATGTTATTGTGCTATCGATGTCAACACTACCTCTGTACTCCTCCCACTCACGATAAGTTTTCTGATCTAATTTACGGGTAATTATGTATATTAATAACGTGTCCCAGTGCTTGACAGGTTCACCTAAAGTTTCCAGTGCACGTAAATTTTTATTTAATAGGTCAATAAGACCTTTTAGAGCAACAGACGACTCCTTAACAATAGTATCTATATTGAATAAACATGAAATATGGTTTTGAACTAATAACCTTTTGTTGTCAAACCGATCACAAATTAGCTTCCACGCGATGTCATAATTGCCTGCAGAGAAATCAATGGCATGGATTACCACGGCAGCAGAGCCCTCCAGTGACGCTCGCAAATAATGAAACTTATTAATTGGGTCAATTTCATCGTTTGTGTGAATGAGGCTGGCAAAAGTGTCTCGAAACTCAAGCCAATTGCTATAACAACCATTAAACTTAGGTAGCTGTATGGTGGGCAACTTAACGGGCTTTCTCTGATGAGTATGAGTACATTTTTCACTGTTTGTTGATGTGTTATCGTTACTGTACTTATCCATTATCTCCTGTGCCCTAGATAAGGCCTTATAATAATGAGATTCGAACTCAGCACGTTCAGAGTATTGTAGGTTAGCATCCGCTACTGAACACTCTAGAAGCAACTGTACCTCATCGTATTGCTCGTACAAACCTTCAATCCTACCCATCCTCAATTGCAATTCCCTTGCTTCACAACTGTTTAACTGCCTCTCAGTGATTGAGTCTAGGTAATTGATAAAAGAAGTCAACCGACCCTTGAAACTCCCTCGTTTCTTAATAAGTTCCTTTTCGTCGGACATTCTGGGAATCGAGTGCAGTCAACCTGGAATATGTATAGGTAGACAATTTAGTTCTTAGTTTAGTTATAGTTTAATTTTAATTTACAGTTTTTATGTTTTTCTCTTCAATGTTATAATAGGTTAAGTCTAGTATTATATCATGTAATCATGTACTGTAAATACAAAAATATTGTTTAAAGTTGGTCTTTAATTATGAACTATAAGTAGGTAGGTACCCTTTCCATTAATACCTAGGTAATCACACAAGCTTTCAGGACAGTACACACTCCAATTAACAATAAAATGACATATTTATTACATTAACGATTACTATTCAATTAAGTTAACAAAGTTAAGACTTAAGATTTTTTTTTCTTACACCAACTTAATGTTAGCAAATACCTACCTAAGCGCATAAATTAATGCGAACAGTTTTCTGCACTTATTAATTCAATTATAAATGTAGCATTGATATCTACTGTACTGCAATATACATAATATGAGTACGTATAATTGATTAGATGTAATAATTCATCTAAATAAGTGATGACACAGATTAAGCTATTCACACATTAAAATATTTTATAGTTATATGCTAAACAATTTAAATAAAATAGGTATTACTAACCTTTTCGTGCTTAAATCTAAATACTACTTAAATACCTGAACGAGGTTGGGTGTTTTAAGTCCTTATTTGTTAATTTTAACCTTAACACACGTTGCCGGTATATGTGTACCTCTCAGCGATCAGCGAATCCATTTAATAATTAATATCTTCATTTAATCTTTTCAATCCGGCTTCGTGGGACCAATATGTTGGGTGCGATGCGGAGGTTTTCATGAATAAAACGATTTTCTTGATATTAAACTTGTCAAGTTTTATTCTACACCGAGATTGAGACGTGTGCAATGGTGAAGGACTTTTTGAATATAACCGATGACAGATAGTAGTACAAAAAAACTTAAAGCTAATGAAGTACAATGTCGCGTGGATTTGCTCACGCTAATTGCGTAGGCGCTGAAACAGCGTCACTATGGTTTTATTTTCCAGAAGTTTCTTTATTATCTTTTTTAATTGTTATCATTTTCCGAAGTAAATAATGACGTATTATTTTTTCATCGAATTTCATTTCTTGCCTACCAAAGAAATACCCTTTCTGTTCAACAAAATCATAATCTATGCTAAAAAGCCATACTAAGCATACTATACTACGAGCGTTATAAGATGATCCCTATGACAGTTCGTTAGCGCTTAACATTGTACTGACGTCCTATCACATCAAATCCTTTAGAGGTCCATTAAAAAGACGAAAAAATCATAATTGTGTACAATTGTAAATTATAAAAATGAATATTAAGAAATTATTACGTAATGTTCGGAAATAATAGAAAAAAACTCAATGCAAATGTACATGGTACGTGCTGCAAAAGTTACGTCGTCAAGCTGTTATCGACTAAGAAGGGACACATCGATAAACAAAATATCGATAATTTGTTGGAAATATAAAACAAATGCTTTGAGTTTGTATTTTATTTATATCAATCTGAATCTGATACAGGGTCAATCGGATCTTCAAAATCTGAGTCTGAACTGCAGCTATCCGTGACGTTTATTATTAACGGTTGGTCAATGATATTGTCGTATTGTACATCTCGATCCCAGTCTTGTAAGCAAATTTTCTTCGTTCTTTCGACCACTTTTCGCCAATCGTCAGCTGTCACTTGAGCGCAAGCTTCTTCCAATAAAACCATCATTTTATTTGCCCTGAATGGCGGAGTTGTGTTATGCCTAGCTGCATGACCTGAAAATATTTGTACATTCAGTAATTATTTTTAGAAATATATGCATATACATAATATTATATAAATAAAAAATATAGATACCTTTGATCTGCGCCCATATCAACTCGATTGCATTATATTGGCAGTGATAGGGCGGTAACCGAATTACCGTGTGTCCATTTGATTTGGCCAATTCATCCAAAAAATATGATGGGTGCGTCTGTTGTTTGTGAAAGTTCAACAGTCTAACCAACTCTTTTTTTAACATCTGACTGTTAGTTTCCACACCATTGCCGTGTAACCACTCTATAATTTCAGCTTTTTTGTTATTGCTGCTGGGGGGTTTGTTAATTTGAACTGAGTGATATGAAGCATTGTCCATTAAAATATAGTGAGGCTCATTCAAATTTTCTAATAGTTTTATAAACCATGTCTAAAAGTTTTCGAAATTCATTTCCTCGTGGTACTCCGTTGTTTTCACTGACTTAAAAGCCCACAGGCAATTCGGCACAAAACCTGTAGCTGTGCCAGCGTGGCAAATGATTAAGCGCTGGCCCTTTCCTTCAGGAGTTTTTGTGCTGGATTTCGCTGTGTCATCCGTCCATGCCTTACCTACAGTATGATTGGCGTTCAGCCATGTCTCATCAAGGTATACTACCTTCTCCCAGTTATCAATTTGTTTGATTTTGCGAAGAAAATCGCATCGTAGTAAAGCTATGTCAGTACGCTCCATTAATATTTTTCTCTTGTCACATTTTTTATAGCGGAATCCACATTTTTTCAAAACAATTCTAAGAGAAGTAGCACCGCCTTTGAAGAGTTCTGCAGCTTTTAATGAAGATAATAACTTCTGGCAAATTCATCAGGTTCTGTTATATGACATAACCTTTTCTTTTTCTTTGGTGTTAATAGTTTATTGTCCTCCATGGACGACTCCCCAAATTTTTCCTTTGTTATTCGAGAAACAGTAGCCTTTCCGATTCCTAGAGCATCGGCTACACGATCGCGAACATTGTCAAGCGGTAACAAGGGTCCGCCATTTTGTTGTTCACGAGCAAAATAGTCTCGCAAACGAACTACAAACTCGCGAACTTCACTGTTGAGAACAGTTTTCCGCTGTCTTTTCGGCATTTTGCAAAACCGAAAATCAACAAACAGGTAACAGAAAATCAACAAATAACACAAAACAGCGAAAACAGAAACAAAACTCAGCTAACAAAGAAAGACGTGGCGCATACAAGGCGTTAGAGCACTCGTATGACGCGATGTGATGCGGTGTGACAAGAAGACAAAACAGACTGACAAGACATGACATGACTGAATTAAAAAAATACGGTAGGTCTATGGCCTCCATTTAAATACTTTTCCATGTAATCCATAATTGCCAGCTAATTATGAATTCTTTAAAATTCAATTCAAAAAGAATTTTAAATTCTTTAAATTATGCAATTTGAATAAAAATTAAAGTATAGTAAAATAAATTATATTAAGGCTATTACTTTTTTATCTAGTGTTTTATGTCCATCAATGCGCGTAGTCTTTTTTTCAAAATAAATAAATATTGCTTATTATGTTGAATGACCTGGCTGAATGACATGACATTTGCCTGAAAAAACAGTATTTTATCGAAATTGTTTCGCATCACTAATACAACTGTCAGTTGAAACGTCATAGGGATCATCATATAACGCTCGTACTATAGAACGAACGAGACGATTGCAGTCCGAATCATTCCGAATTATAGCTATCTTTTTTACTCACGTGCTTATCCCATCTTTCATACTACTTTAACGCTAATTGTCAACTATTGTGCACTGACACATTGCTGGATCATATTTGAGGAGTCAGTTACTATGAACGTAACATATCTTGTATAAAATATCATTGGTACGGCCCAATTACCGCACATTTGATTGCCTTCTTGTAAAAGCATTATAAAGTTCGTCGCAAACAATTCGCGCTGTAAAACTCGTGTATTTACTTAGCAAGTAATTTTTTATTCGCTTTTTCCCGCGGCTCCGCCCGCGTGGATGTCGGTTATCGCGACCAAACATAGCCTATGTCCTTTCTCATGGTCTAATCTCCCCTATACCAGTACCGCCATATTTCATCAAAAGAACCGACCCACAGACATCCATGCGAATCGGTTCCCACAGATGATGGATTTTTGGCGTAAAAAAACGTGGAAGCGTAGCATACAGACAGATAAACAGACAGAGTTACTTTCGCATTCATAATATTAGCACAGTATAACGAGTAATCTTACAGTAGGTAGTTCATCGCGTTTGATGTTTGCGGACATGCCGCCTTTTTTATACCACTTATATGTCAGACAAGCACACGGCCCACCTGGTGGAAAGTGGTTACCGCGGCCTATGGATGTATGCAACGCCAGGGGCGTTACACTCGTGCTGCCTACCCTGAAGAAACCTTTTAATGCCCCTCTTGAAGAAGCCCATATTGTAGTCGCTTGGGAGAACCACGGCAGGGAGTTCATTCCACAGCTTGAGCGTGCGTGGGATGAAGTTCCATTCACACCGCACGGTGCGCACCGTTTTCGGATGCAGTGTGTGGGGATGAATTCCCTGCCTATGCGCTGCGATGATAGAATGTACCTAGCTGTGGGCATCATGTCAAATAATTCATCTGAGCACAGACCATTATATAGGTGGTAGAAAACACACAGTGAGGCAAAGTCCCTCCTGAGGCTGAGAGGTTTCACATCGCCTGCGAGTATGGGACTGTCGACGAGCCTCAATACACGTCTTTCGAGGTTAAGTTTCGCGCTTTCGAGTCGAAAGGGTTAAGCTGGCGTGCGGGCGCTCCGGGAAAAAGATGACAGCAGTACTCCATGTGGGGCTGAACCTGCGCCGTATAAAGGAGTCGCTGCCCCGTAGGGAAGTAGGTACTGCTTGGCCCTGTTAAGAACTCCAAGTTTCCTTGATGCCAACTTGACCTTGTCCTCTAAATGACTGCGGTACTGGACGTCACTTGAAATGTCGACGCCTAGGATCCCGATACTCGGGGCAATGGTAAGCCGTGTGCCCAGGAATTGCGGCGCTACAATAAATGGGGTTTTCTTAGCGGTGAATACACAGTTGTGTCTTGGTGGGGTTGAACTGGACTTACTCCCGAGAGAGTAGTCCCGGGTTACAACACTGACTATAGGTACACCGAAATAACGGAGTTGATATTATGTTTTTATTTTTCTAAGGCGCTCATAAAATCAGCCTACATGGTACTATATACAGGGTGTAATCGTTAAGTGTGTCCAGGCGATTATTCCGTAATTATAACAGATATCAAAAAAAAACTGATATCGAAAGTACGTAACGTAATGAGTAAAATGACATCAATAACTTTTTAAAAATCAAACGCGAAGTATCTAACATTTTGACATTAAACACTCCCATACATTTACTTAGTAAGAGATTAGTAGAAAGGTTTTAGTGTCCTTATTTAAAAAAAAAATTTTTAGCTTATACTGATATTAAAGAAAACTGTTTATTAACCTAACAGAGTAATAGAACTATATTTTTATTGATGATATGATTAAGGTAAAATGAGTACTAGACCACTTAAAATAAGGAAACTAAAACCTTTCTACTAGTCTAATACTAAATGTATGGGAGCGTTTAATGTCAAAATGTTAGATACCTCTAGTTTAATTTAAAAAAAGTTATTGATGTCATTTTGCTCATTAGGTAACATACTTTCGATATCAGTTTAAAGTTTTTTGATATCTGTAATAGTTACGAAATAATCGCTTGGATACTAAAACCTTTCTACTAATCTAATACTAAATGTATGGGAGCGTTTAATGTCAAAATGTTAGATACCTCTAGTTTGATTTTTAAAAAGTTATTGATGTCATTTTGCTCATTAAGTAACACTTTCGATATCAGTTTAAAGTTTTTTGATATCTGTAATAGTTACGGACTGGACACACTTAACGATTACACCCTGTATATAGGTACAACATAATAGACCAACATAATATATATACTCTAAATACCATGTAGGCTATATATATCTACCGATGGTAGTAGTGTGTGCTAAAAGCGTAGCGCTAGGTGATTTTATCCTTGCGATTGATATCTATTTGCACATCTTTAAATTTATCAATCATAGTGAATAAAAGCTTTCGTATATCAGTCTTCACAGTTTTTTTGGCCATATTTTTGACTACCTACGAAATATATAGGTATAGTATAAAAATACAAAATGTAAGTATCAAGACGCGTATATTTATTTTGTACGTATAAAAATACCGACTGACAGGACAAAAATGTCGCCATATAAAAGTTTTGAAAATCGATTAGTCTACATAATTTATTATATTAACATAACAATATTATATATTGATATAATATAATTTATATTTATTATTATACAATATAATAATCTATTAGAAAGGCATAATAAATTGTTTCTATTATTTCCGAACGTAGTTTTTGTACGCTAGCAACACGAGTTTACTAAATGTCAATAAGTCAGTGTTTGGTTCGGTCGTAATGTAATATTTTTAATGTGTGTCGTATTCATAAAAACGCAATAGAACCAGCGTCGATATCGGAAAAATTCGTGTCGGTAGATTTTTCTCGAGCCGGGCCAACGATGCACACACCACCTGGCCTACCCTAGAAGCATGTACGACAGTACGTGCGGCGCGGCCGCCAGCGGCCAATGCGGGAAGTCGCAGCCCGACGGCGACGGGCCGCCGCCGCGCGAGCCCCCGCCCGCGCCGCTCGAGCGCGACTACAGCGGCTTCGACATCGTCAAGGCGACGCAGTACGGCGCCTTCGGCCGCGTCAAGGAGCTCGTCGAGGCCGGCTGGGACGTGAACCAGCCCGACCACGAGACCGTGACGCTGCTGCACTGGGCGGCGATCAACAACCGGCGCGAGATCATCCAGTACCTGCTGGGCCGCGGCGCGCTCGTGGACGCCATCGGCGGCGAGCTGCAGTCCACGCCGCTGCACTGGGCGGCGCGCCAGGGCCACCTGGAGGCCGCCGTGCTGCTGCTGCGCGCCGGCGCCGAGCCCGCGCGCCGCGACGCCGAGGGCTGCGCCGCGCTGCACCTGGCGGCGCAGTTCGGCCACACGGCCGTGGCCGCCTACCTGGTGGCGCGCGGCGCGGCCGTGGACGAGCCGGACGCGGGCGGCATGACGCCGCTCATGTGGGCCAGCTGGAAGGTGGCGGCCGTGGACCCGGCGCGCCTGCTGCTGACGCTGGGCGCCAGCCCGCGCGCCGCCGACCGCGCGCACGGCAACACGGCGCTGCACTGGGCCATCCTGGCGCGCAACACCACCGCCATCTCCACGCTCATCCTCTACGTGAGTGGCGCTCCCTGCGGCAGTACGCTCTGTGTGGACGTGGAGTAAACTTAATATTTCTGTCGACAAGGGTGACGCGAGCCTGGACGTGCCGAACCTCCGTGGAGCGACGCCCCTGTCGATGCTGGAGGCCAGCTCTGACTCGCTGTGGGTGGGCAGCAAGGTGTCGGATAAGATCAAGGAGCACACGCTGGCGGCGAGCAAAAAGAATATACTGAGGAGACTGACTTACGATAAGGTAGGACAAAGTTGTCACTGTAACAGCCAATACTAAAAACAGCAAAACAAATGTTGTGGGTGAGTTTTAGCTAAGGGGTGTTTTGGTTCTTGTATAGCCTCAATTATTTTGCCAATCCTTGCCTTCATGAGGCTGAAATTGGCAGCCAAAATCAATACAAGCCATATGAAAATGATGATGATGGCCAAAACTTCTAGAAATTGTCTGAGATCTTGTAATTGAAATCTGTGTTTGGCTGTTATCATTTTGATCCCAATCTTGGCTGCAGATTTCAGCTGCTACAATTTTGACTGATATTTCAGACTCATCTTGCCTGCACTACCAGTAAAAGTTATGGGTAGTTGAATGAATTGTTTTATAGCATTTATTATGCTAACTTTTAAGTTCGAAAAACATTGGAAAAAATGAAATGCTCAAGTGAGACTCGAACTCACGACCTTTCCCTTACAGGGGGACTGCTCTTCCAATTGAGCTATTGAGCCACACCTGAACCATTCCAAATTTTCCTTCTCTTTATATCCGTCTATAAGGGCGACGGTGCAGCCATCTACCAACATTCTTACGAACTGTTGGAAACAATGAATGATTTTTCAACCATTTTTAAGGTCAAGCTCCAGTCCAGCTGGTCGTGTTCACCTCCTCTAAACAGAAGAGTGTGACAAGAAACAACTCTGACTGAAACTCACTCCTCCCTGTGTATTGTACTGAGAAGGAATTTTTACAATGTAGAGACAGCACACCTGCTCTCCCCTTGGCCAAATTTCAATTGCAGGGTCCTTGTGTTACTTCCATCTACACAAAATGTATAATTAAATAACAGACATCCCCCAAATTAACATGTTTTAGGCCTGTTAGCGTGTTTCTATATTACCATATTTATGCTTTTTTCTTAAATATTAAAATGTAGGGTAAAACACCCAGTAGTCAGCATTTTAGTGAGTTTTCAAATGTCAATAATTTGTAGTTTAATCATTAACCACTGTACATGAAAACAATCACTTTTCTTTGAAAGGTTATAGATTAAGTTAGCAGACAATATCATCAAAATATTATAATTAAGTTAGAATCATATAAAAAATCAACATTAAACAACATATGGTTCTGTAGTACTCAGTCCCCCCTCTCCATTAGACTTACCCAGTAGTCAGCCTCTCACTTATATTTACATTAACAAAATGTATTATACCTATATATTGTATTGATGGTTGTGACACCATTGGTATGCATGTCAATCGATGGATTGGTATTTTTTACATTATGGAGCACTACAATAATCTTGCATATATTGAAATCGTTAATATAAGCGCTTTTAACAAACAATTTGCATGAAATAGTTAATTATATCACGAAAAAAACGCTTTATTTTAAAAAATACAACAATCCATCACAAAATCCATCCAATCCAATCCAATAATAAAAACGCGTTGAGTAATGAAAAAATAGTGATTGGTCCGAGAGTAACTCATAAAATTGACATGCTATTATGTGCCAGGATTCAACAATATTTTATGTATGTACACAAAATATTGTTGAATTCTCCACCGTTGAGTTCCACCTTCAATCCTGGCACAGAAGGTGGAATTCAACGGTGGAGAATTCAACAATATTTTGTGTATTGTTGAATCCTGGCACAGAAGGTGGAACTCACTTTTGAATGGGAAAAAATGGAATTTACCTACAATGATGAGAGAGTTAATGAAGGAGCAAATAGAGGTAACCCATAAAATTGAAAGAATATTAGCTGATGTCCCATTAACCCCTCCAAAAAAGAAAAGTAAACACTATGAAGACATCTTGAAAAAAGTTATGGATCAACGAGAAGTATTAGATGTTGTAACGTTTTTGATAAAAATACCATATAATTGCAGAATAAATAATCATTAATTTGTGTTGATTGTTGATTTTTTTGGATGTTGATTTATTCAAATATTGTCATTGTAGACCATTGAACAAATGAGCCATTTATGTTATAAGTCATTGATTATATGATTCTTTGGTAATGTAAAGTGTTGACATTTTGAACCGTTTATGTTGTATACCAATGACATTGTAATTTTTTGAACTAAACAGTCTGTTGATTAAATGGTGTTGTCATTGTAACTGTTGATATTTTGCTTGTTGAAGTTAAGTACCCCACCCCTATTAATTTGTATATGTGCTTATTGGTTAATTAGGAGACAAGGATTCGTCCTAACGTTATATTATAAGTGTAAACCAACTTCAACACTATTTATAAGCAAATAATGTCTGATTACCTGTGTAGAGCTGACTACTGGGTGTTTTACCTACCTGACAATTTTTTTACTGTAACTTGCCTATTTGATTTAGTTGATGAAATTATTAATTCAAAAACATGCATCACTTTGTATGTACATTATAGTAGTACTTTAGAGAGGAAATGGGTCACATTTTAATCATGCTACATTTGAAGTATAATCATCAAGTGTTGATATGTAATTACTGTAAATTCATTAACTGATGGACCATGCTATTCATATAAATTCAGCAATGTAAAAGTATGCTGTCATATCTAGTGCTAAAGATGTCCTAAACATAGAAGGGCTTGTACTGGTCCTCAGATCTGGAGGCAGAGACCGGAGAGCCACTCAAAGTTATGTACAGCAATGTACTTGTTAGGTATTATCTACTGTTAGGTGTAGCTTTGTGTTTTTCCCCGGTCACTGGTCAAGGACATAGCATTATAGTACACCTAGTGCAAATGCTTATGTCTTATTTCTTTACTAACCTAATAGTACTAAGTTGCTCATAAATAATAGACTGACAAGACTGAAGCCAAACAGATGAATACATCACTGGAAATTATATTTATAGTTCAATAGTAGATTCTTAAAATAGATGTCACTCCATTTACAAATAGCTAGGTAAATGAGTGGGAGTGGTTTATTTGAGATAGTGTCACCGAATATCATATCAGTAATACGCCATTATCACATGTGTGACAGTGTGATAATCGTTTATCTGGTCTCGTTACAATCACATGTTTAAGTGGGAATCATTATTGTTAGCATCAATAGCAAATGCCTACAGTTATTATTAACTAGCTGAGAGTCCCGACTTCGTATGGGAAAGATTCTTGAATAAAAAGGTTTCATAACAAGACTAGAAGATTAACAAAACTACTGAACTTAATGTACTACCTTACAAGGGCTTTTCTGATACATAGATACAGAAAGAAAGAAAGGAAGAACCCACATATTATATACACATAAAAGAAAAAGAGCAAGCTTTGGCGCTGGGCGGCAACTCGAAACATTAAACAATAATTGATCTTATATAAGGGATGGGAATGAGTATAGGAGATTAGAAATCCCTAAAGAACTATGTATGGAATTATGACTATTCCAGCTAATATTCTTCATTGCCCTCGTCTACCGAACACTAGTTTCGTACATACCCGATGCCGTATGAAAAAGTTCCTTGATTTTAAAAAAGATTTTTGTCATATTTACAAATATTTATCGTCATCCACTTCTGCGATGTACAGACACGGTTAACGATTTTATTATTACTATAGATTTAGCTGAATTAGCTTATATTTGTAACTGGAGATAATGCACAACAATTTAAGACAAGCCGATCTTTTGTAATTGAAAAAAAAAAGTCATAAACATAGACGGAGAAGAAGAAAGGTCCCAAGTGTGTCCCCTGAGGCACACCAGACGGGACTAATCTATAACGGACTTATGACCTTTAGTTCTATCATAATTTGTATTCATTAGGTCCTACTGTCACACTATTTAAGTTGCGATCCGCAGATCCCGGTGCGAGCCAACTGTTGCTTCGGAAAACTGTGGCGAACGAAGTCGAAAGCGAACGCCTGTGCTTGTCAAGCTCTATAAGAACAGCTTTGTTTCGTGACATTCATTAAAAATATTTAAACACCGTCCATACGGAACATACAGATAGGACCGCCGCGAACATATTTGACGAACCGAGTGTCCGATGTACGCTCGTGGAATGCAACAAATTTGTTCATATGTGCGTGCGCGGCTTTACACTTCTTTTATCTTCTACTGTTTCGTAGATATTCGTGATTTATAAAAGCTCCTAAATGGTTGCTCTAGCGTTTTTTTTTTACCGTGGGGGAAATCCTTCATGGATGTTATGCCGGACTCCTACCGACTAAAACCCCCACGGTATCGCCCAGCAGCCTATAGTTGGGAGCCCCGGGTAAGCCCTCGGAAGGATGTCCCAGGGCTCCCAACAGACCCACGGCTTCAATGCGGCCTCGTCTAGGGGTGGTTCGGGTGCTATCCCGCGTCTATGGGGGGTTTTCGTGCGTGAGTCCGTCACGTCACGCTGCCGTCATGGGCCTGCTTCTGTAAGGACGATGAGCAGCCAACTCACCGTCCTCAGGCCCCCGGTCATGGAGGCCGATGGTCTTCGGCGAAGACACGTCGGCGGCGCCCAAGCCGCCGACTGTGGAACTCGGGTGGGAGAGTTCTCTCCCGCTCCCGCCCCGCCGCCTCTTTCACGAGCATGACCTGCTCGCAGAAAGAGGCGGCGCAGTCCCACTTACTCCCGCTGGAGACCATGGCTCCCACCATGGTCTTGAGCGAGAGTGTCCACGCCCAAACCCACCACTAGGACCTGGCGATGTTGCGCCCACGCCGTGCACTCCACCAGCGTGTGGAGCACTGTGTCATCGCTGCACGCTGTGTCATCGCTGCATGGTTGCTGTAGCTGGTTAAAACCTGTGATAACTCATATTAGTAATGGCCATTAGAATACTATAACTTCCTTGTTTATACATATACCTATCATGTATGTAATTATTTGATAAAGTAAGTGTACATAAATGTGTTCACATTATCAAAGGATTAGTTTGATTAGAAGTTTTTGTCTCTAATTTTGTGATAAACAACCTTGAAAGGCAGATTTCAGATGATTAATAATGTCACAGAAAAAATATCTAATAATGCAATGCTAGATGCCAAATGTTTTCTATTACCACAGGTGTAAAAGAAAAGCCATTTAGGAGCAGAGTACAGCAAGTTTAGTTGAATTTAGTTGTAGATATTATTAGTCAAGTCACTGTTAATTTTAAGTTATTCTTTTCTACTGTGTTTGTTTTCTGTCCTATTCAGATTATCAAGATGTCCGTAACTAACTGGTGAGGGTAAAGAATCTCTTTACCCACACCAGTCAATTAATTCACAAAACAAAAGTTTTTCATTATACAGTGCTCCTAATGTGCTGACTCCTATTTTAATTTATGGTTTAATTGGAATTATTTTGATATTGTTATTAGATTGTCTTCACTATGAACTATTGAAGAAGTTGTTAAGCTGTACTCTAATTGTCATAGATAGATGCATTCAACCATTACTCTGTCGTAATAGATGACATACAAGTCTTGTATCACCATATTGTTCCATGTGGTTGTTGTTCAATTCCAACGTTTGTCGATAAGTAGATATGTAAACTGTTGCGTGCAGAAGTTCCGGTGGTGGTGCGTGGTGGTGATGCCGTTCATGGCGTTCTACCTAACGGGCCTGGTGCTGGAGATGGACACGCTGTACCTGGTCAAGGCCTTCCTGCTCGTCTGCTTCTACGCGGTGCTGCACTTTGTGAGCAACTTGCTCTTCGACGATGATCTCAAGAACATATTCCCGCTGAGCGTTTATCTCGCTACTAAGGTAAACTTAGATGTAACGCTCACATATACCGCGCGATACATTGTCGACGATCTATCCAGACTCAATCGGAATGTACTTGATATGCTTTACACTATGCCAGAGTGCTTTTCCTATAGAGAAAATGAATACTTGTAAATGTTAAATTGTTGTTTTTCTATTTCTATTTATTGATTATGATATTTAAATAATATGTATACATACCTACACTGACATTACTTAAAGACTAGTGATTATTCCAATATAATACATATTGGAATAATAACAAAATGACATCCTACTTTTATTTAGATTTAACATTGTGTGTATTAAATGTGTCTTAAAATTTTGCATGCCAATTTTCGTTCCATACCCTAAGCTGCCTGTAATAAGTATACAGAGTGGAAGATTTTCATGCCCCCTGGAGGGGAAGTACTTGAAATAGTGGAGATGAAAATTTCATTCAAGGGAAACATTCCTTTATTCTTAAAAAGAAACAATTCTACATTCAAAAATTTTCGAAAACTTACTTGGCACACCCGGTAATCGAATCGACTTAACTCGTTTTTTTTATCCTGTATTTATATGGCTTCAATCGATAGTGTCAATCATAAGGATCAAATCTCTCTAGTACACAGGGAAAATTAAAACGGAAATGCCTGAAATTTAAACTTATAACCTTAATGCCCACAAAGACAGCACTTTTACTCAGAGTCATCTCATCAGTTACCTTATTTACATTAAAGCTATTTTTGAAACCAAATATTTCTCAAAATGAGTAGGTACCTACTAAATGACTGAACTCTGTTTTTGGTTTAGAATGTAACTTTATTGGGTAACTGCATGAGGTACAAGTAATTTTTGGTGCTTGATCGGAAACCTTTACGCGATATACTTTAGGCAACAGAAACAGATCGATGATGGCGAGAAATTTTGTTTTATTGGGATAACTTAAACCCGAACTGAGACGGCTTATGGTTTTAGGCGGTTCGAATCCGACATAAATACCCGTGCTGACCAGTAGGAGCATTTGCACGAAAAAGGGTTAAGTACTTTAAATATTTTATATTTCTTTTTAAAAATAAAGGAATGTTTCCTTGGAATGAAATTTTCTATCTCTAGTATTTCGAGTACTTTCTTCCACCCTGTATGCCTAGCAATGTAAGTATGACGCGAGTTGCTATAACGCAGGTGTGGTTCTACATCACGTGGGCGGTGTTCGTGGCGGGCGCGGTGGGCGCGGGCGCGTCGCTGCTGTTCGCGCTGAGCTCGCTGGCGCTGTGGTACACCTTCCTGCGCTCCTGGCGCAGCGACCCCGGCGTCATCACCGCCTCGCGCCAGGACCGCTTCCGGGTAACTACACCAAACTGTTCGTGGCGCTGTGGTACACCTTCCTGCGCTCCTGGCGCAGCGACCCCGGCGTCATCACCGCCTCGCGCCAGGACCGCTTCCGGGTAACTACACCAAACTGTTCGTGGCGCTGTGGTACACCTTCCTGCGCTCCTGGCGCAGCGACCCCGGCGTCATCACCGCCTCGCGCCAGGACCGCTTCCGGGTAACTACACCAAACTGTTCGTGGCGCTGTGGTACACCTTCCTGCGCTCCTGGCGCAGCGACCCCGGCGTCATCACCGCCTCGCGCCAGGACCGCTTCCGGGTAACTACACCAAACTGTTCGTGGCGCTGTGGTACACCTTCCTGCGCTCCTGGCGCAGCGACCCCGGCGTCATCACCGCCTCGCGCCAGGACCGCTTCCGGGTAACTACACCAAACTGTTCGTGGCGCTGTGGTACACCTTCCTGCGCTCCTGGCGCAGCGACCCCGGCGTCATCACCGCCTCGCGCCAGGACCGCTTCCGGGTAACTACACCAAACTGTTCGTGGCGCTGTGGTACACCTTCCTGCGCTCCTGGCGCAGCGACCCCGGCGTCATCACCGCCTCGCGCCAGGACCGCTTCCGGGTAACTACACCAAACTGTTCGTGGCGCTGTGGTACACCTTCCTGCGCTCCTGGCGCAGCGACCCCGGCGTCATCACCGCCTCGCGCCAGGACCGCTTCCGGGTAACTACACCAAACTGTTCGTGGCGCTGTGGTACACCTTCCTGCGCTCCTGGCGCAGCGACCCCGGCGTCATCACCGCCTCGCGCCAGGACCGCTTCCGGGTAACTACACCAAACTGTTCGTGGCGCTGTGGTACACCTTCCTGCGCTCCTGGCGCAGCGACCCCGGCGTCATCACCGCCTCGCGCCAGGACCGCTTCCGGGTAACTACACCAAACTGTTCGTGGCGCTGTGGTACACCTTCCTGCGCTCCTGGCGCAGCGACCCCGGCGTCATCACCGCCTCGCGCCAGGACCGCTTCCGGGTAACTACACCAAACTGTTCGTGGCGCTGTGGTACACCTTCCTGCGCTCCTGGCGCAGCGACCCCGGCGTCATCACCGCCTCGCGCCAGGACCGCTTCCGGGTAACTACACCAAACTGTTCGTGGCGGGCGCGGTAGAATTTTCCGTTTGACACGGCGGTGTCCCACAGGGTAGTGTACTTGGTCCTACGCTCCTTAATCCTTGATTTCGAAAGTTTACTATATGCATTCAAAGGATTCAAGGTGTCGAAAGGATATGGCTAAGGTATGGCATGGAAAACTAAAGTACTGATTGGCTGCTTACAGACAATAATCGAGTTGTCGGAGTCGTCCCGCGGCGGGTTCGAGCCGGCGCGGTTCTGCTCGGCGTGCCTGGTGCGGCGGCCGCTGCGCTCCAAGCACTGCTCCGTGTGCAACCGCTGCGTCGCCCGGTTCGACCACCACTGCCCCTGGGTCGGCAACTGCATCGGTCAGTCGCTCCGCCAGCTCGCATGCTTCTCGCTTATCTTGTTATCGGTGCTTGAGTCTCCATGTCCTCAAGGGCGAAGGCACAAGTACGCGAACTTATGGCCGTCTACTGAGCGTGTTCATGTCGACGGAACTAACAAGCGTATTCTGTCGCTCGAGTGAAGAAGTACGTATATTTATCTCGCAACGCTATCAATCGCAGGCGCCAAGAACCACCGCTACTTCATCGGGTTCCTGGTGAGCCTGCTGGTGATGTGCTGCTGGATGCTGTGGGGCGGCGTGCAGTACTTCCTGGCGCGCTGCCCGGCGCCGGCGGCCGCCACCCCGCTGGACGTGGCGCTGGAGTGGGCCGCCTGCAACGCCTGGGTGGCGTGGGTGCTGCTCAACGCCTCCTTCCACCTGTTCTGGGTCACGGTGCTCACGTGCTGCCAGATGTACCTGGTGCGTTCCTCACACTATATTTTCCTATTCGTCGAAACTGAAATCTCATCGACCGTCAGCGATCCCACCGGTATCGGTTCCCTGCCTATACGTGTAACGGGCGAGTGTGCCGCAGGTGGTGTGCCTGGGCATGACGACCAACGAGCAGCTGAACCGCGGGCGCTACCGGCACTTCCAGGCGCGCGGCGGCCGCTCGCCCTTCTCGCGCGGCCCGCTGCGCAACTGCGCGGACTTCTTCGGCCTGCGCCTGTGCGGCGGCGCCGGGGCCGGCGCGAGCCGCGACTGGGCCGAGGAGCCGCCCGCCGACACCGAGCCCATGCTGCCGCACCACTACGTGTGAGCGCGGCCCGGCGCCGCCCACGGACACTTCGTGTGAGCGCGCGGGACCGCCCGCCGCGCACTGCAGTGTGGCGCAGTGCGGCGCAGTGTGGCGCAGTGTGGCGCAGTGTGGCGCAGTGTGGCGCAGTGTGGTGCAGTGTAGTGCGGTGTAGTGCAGAGAAAGCGGCGGTGTGCGCGGGGCGGGCGGGGCGAGGGCGGCGCCGACGGGTTTTAGAGGATACTCAGAACTTAGCCGACTAGCTTCAAATATTGTGTCGTTTCGTGCGCTGTGTCGCAGGTCAATCGTAGCAATATAATATGTAGTCGATGCACTTGCACTTTCATGTCTACAAACGTTTGGTTATTCCCGGTGCTCCATGTTTCCAAGAGGTTTTGTTGCCCGCTTCGGCCGCTTCTACTGATATTTACGAGAGAAATACAATTAAAGGACTAATTGAATATGTTCATATTGCAAAAGAGGAAACAAAAATATTAAATATTAATAATAATAATTATGCATAATTCATACCTGCACATGCACATGTTATTCCTCATGACAAATAAAGTGCTTGTTGAAAAGAATAAAAACTAAAACTATGCATATTCCAAATTCAGTAAAGTTAAATATAATATATTTTTGAATAACATGTCATGTATTTTATAAACACTTAAAAAAGTTCTGTTTCCTGCTGCAGTGGAATACTCACTGTTGATATAATTAATTCTACAGACCCCGGCATCTAACTTGGCAAGGTTTTGGAGTAGTGGGGGTAAGTTCGCGCATCGTGCACTTAGAGGCACAAAAAAGTGAGTTAGTTAAAATAGCAGTTTAATTTAACTCGAGAATCGAATGTCAACAGCCATTTTGGCTTTCCGAAACGCTTATCAAGCCGTGATCATAGATTTTTCGTGTGTCAAATGGTTTGTCAACTAATCGTATTGGCGAATGAACTTATTATCTTTGGTGGTAAAGCGGGACGTGGGGGACGCCCCCGCGTCCCGCTTTACCACCAAAGAGACCTAAAAAACGACTTGTGCGCATCTGTCATTTCTTGCCAAGTTAGATGCCGGGGTCTGTACCAAATAACAATGCCTCCGGACTATTGATTGGGGCAACTAAAAAATCCTCTTCTACTCGTAGCAGAATCAGCACTGGGAACAGCCCTGTCGTTGTTAGTCAATTGTACAGGCTTCACACAGCACATCATGGTCACATCGCTAATGATATTTTAAGCTTAAGATGCGTGTTCTGCTTATGCTCTAAAACTTGAGTTTGTATTGTGAGCCAGTGGCCAGGGCACCTCGCTCCATCTGTAGCACGGAGCACCTCATTCAAGCACATTTACCATTATTCCCGTGTACTATACTTAATTTAACATAGGTAAATTATATTTAAAGTTAACTTATATTATTTGTTGCGTGGCTGCAAGAGTGTACAGAGCTGAGCAACCTTACGGCCTCAAGCAGGACACGAGAAATGTAAAATATTATAATGCTTGAGAGTTGTATATCGCTCTGCACAAGATGGCTAATAATTTAGATGCTTATTAGATGTTCAATATTTGAATGTCATAATTGTTATATTAACGAAATATTATTGGGCACAAATGAGGAAGATTGTCTTTAAAATGTATGAATGTATTGAAATCCTGTTTCCTGTGCACACCCACATCTTTTTGCATATAAATATAGATAGTAATTACTTTTCTTTAATGTGGTTTTAACTGAAATAGGACTTGAACAAAGAACATGTAATGAATGTGACCAAGTGAATGTCATATTTGTGTATATAATGTGTCAGCTACCGCACTCACTCCTGCGGCCACGGCTTGTGCGACGCACTCCTGTACTGCTTACTTGATACTAAACCCACTGTTGCACACCACACCTAGTGAGCACTGTACACACTACTTGAGGATGTCTGCTCATATGTTTGGCTGACGGCTGATATAAAATGTTTAGTGATAAGTGCGACTGCTTGTTCCAAGAGCTGGCAGTGCAACGCTGGACAGCTCCGATACGTCGGCGTATATCGCCTCGCCGTAGTTGTGAGTGTGACAGAACTAGTGTGCTCATAGCTTATGTAATTCATGATTGTGGTACAAAATGAAATATTTAGAAATGGATGTTGGTTCAAATGTGAGAATGACATTTGTAATGTTGCCATGTCTAAGTGTTTTTCCATAATAATGATTGTTTTTATGTGATGTTTAGCAGCAGCTAGTTGAATATTACTGTTCATAGTTCTGTGTGTAACATAGCTAGCGAGAGGAGTGTGGACGGTGTGAGCGTGTGTGCGTGATGCTTGCGTGTATGCGTGGTGCGTGCGTGCGTGGGTGCGTGCATGCTTGTATGCGTGCATGCATGCATGCATGCGTGCGTATGTAAGTGCGTGCGTGCGTGTGTGAGCCGGCGAACAAAATACCTGACTGTATATTAATTTAGTACAATATCGCGTTGAGTGTGATACTTATACGAAACTGTAAATTTAAGGTTAGCTATTATAACGTAAATTGTAAGAAACGAAGCTTCCTTCTTCTACGGTCGTCCAGTTTTTAACATTTTTAAATTTCACTATTCATATTATAGATAACACATTTAATATTGAGATACATACTGTCTTATTGTTGTAGTTCGCTATAGATGCATGCCTTACTTCGTTCTGGACAAAGTAAAATATATATTTTTTTATAATAAACAAGGGACTATATTATATCCAATCACAGTCCTCATGTAGCAGACCGAGCGGTCGCAAGATGTTGTGGTTAGATCTGTTGGTTTGTGGACCTTCTCACTATCTCGTGATATGCATATCTTCAGACTCGTCTTTGCCAATAGGGGATACTTCGCGGTCTGTGCAGTCCGCAGTACGGAGTCGACAGTACCGTGAGGGCAGGTAGCGGCAGTATGGCGTCCGGTGGTTCGCTCGTTAAGTGAGCTTTTAATAAAAATAGTCCTCTTTCTCTGTTGTCGTAGTCAGAGTGGCCGCACTGTCTTCAAGTACTCAGGGCTTCCAATAGTTCAAAGATAGTGTAGCTTTATATCTCAAGTATTGCCTCAGATAGCAACTATCGGTTATTAGCGCAGAATGTGGTAATACGCCTCTATCAACTACCGTCTAGAATTCTTGATGTTGTATTCTTTTGCTATTTCTGATTCCGCGCTTACAGCTTCAAAACATATTATGAAGATATTGAAGACTTTACGTGTGTTAGGTTTTGACAATAAAATTAATACTATAACACACGTACGCCTTGCGTTCGTGAGCATTATAATAAAAAGCTATATTAGATCTGGTTCAAACCGGGAGAATCTAGTTCTGGAGCCGACTGCAGCTAGATCAAGGCGTTAGGGTCATCGAATGTACAGGTGTCCCTGTTATGCTCATCTGCCTTTTAGATAAATTCAGCCCAATATCATTTTTAGCTCAGTGACTTTTTACTGAAGAACCCGAGGTTGCCAGAGCTCCTTGCGAGACATCCCGCTTGCAATTGTTGGTACGAACGTTGAAAGATAATTCACCTCTTGCAATGAGTCGGGCCGTGTGTTTGTTTAACACTATACACGCTTACGCAGGTACATTACTTTCAGTTGCTACTTACTGCTCCTGTCTCCCTAGTTCGTGAGCTAGATCCACGTTAAGCCGGGACTAATAGGGCTAGGTTTGTTATGGTATTAACTGGTACCATGATCATAACCGGATTGTATTATAATTAGTCTTTATGTAGGGCTTCTTCTTACCGTAGAACGCCGTCGTTAAGATGGCTAACCACATTTCTCGGTATCATACCAGCGCGCGAGCAGTACGAACTCTGCTCCGAGTACGGCCATTCCGCGAGAAGGTGGAGGCTGTTTCTACTAAGCTATCATTTGTGTGCACTTGTAGTCAACAGTGCTTTCTCTTTTGGCCTTTTGTACCTCTTCCTTTGATACAAATCTTCGATCGTCGCATTCAAGCCCTCTGCTTACCACACTACCACATACTTGGCTTGGACTGTTCACTCCCATGAAGATATGCGCTATAGGCGTCATTATACATAGCCTATGTTGGCAGGCAATTATAGGTTACAATAACATCTTTGCGACCACAGAGTGTCTGATGTAGGATCGTGATCACGGCAAAGGGACAAGACACGTGTCCGTCGCGTCTTGTCGACGGACAAGGCTGTTACCATTAATTCTCGTTGCAGTATTATCGTATTTTGTCCTAGGAGATATCGCGCATCGGTCGCGCTTAGTGTTACGACCTAAGAGAGATGGTCGCTTCGACCGACCCAAGTTAACATTTTGTGAAAGTCTAACAATGAAGTACATTTACATTATTTTGTATCACTAATTCTATCTTTATCTACATAATTTATATAATATCAAATATAAGAGCTTACGATAATATCATTGTTACCGCGCTTAGGGTAAAGTAAATGTATAGAGAACACGACAGCGAGTGAGGCTCGCTCACGGGCGGGCGGCGTTAGATGTTCATTTATATATAGAGTATACATAGCAGTAACATGGCCGCCAGTCGTCCGCTGTGTCGTGTGTGAGGTTTATAAGTATTATTGCAAATAATAATGATTTAGTGTCATTGGGAGCTCGTCACTCCTAGGTATTTTGTTATGGGACTGTAGGGCTAGTGATTGTACAAACAAAATTATACTCTATCAAGCCCTTCAGTACAAAGTTTGTAGCCGTAACCTAAAGAGGTTCTGTCTGTACCGCTCCTGCCTGTCCTGGAATAAGATAAATAGTGTAATGAGTGTCGACAGGCTGGCGAGCGGCGGGCGGCCATGTTGCGGCTATGGTATAGAACGATACTATTGTATTATACATATAAAAACGAAACCAAATTGCATTTAATGTCAATAAATACTTCATAAAGTCGCAACGTTGTTTGATTGCCAGCGCGGCAGTAGGCATTAGCACAAGCACCCCACTATGAAAATAGTTACTTATAGCTGTAGAATATTAGGGAACGTTCATATCTGACGGAACTTGCGTCGCGTATTATCGGTCGCGTAACGCCAGAACAGACAAATGTATAGAAAAACACTTGACCGTTCACACTCGACGCACCAACGTAACATCGATTGAGTGTGAACGGTCAAGTGTTTTTCTATACATTTGTCTGTTCTGGCGTTACGCGACCGATAATACGCGACGCAAGTTCCGTCAGATATGAACGTTCCCTTAGTTTATTCCTAATCTTTTTCAGCATACTTACGAAGAGCAACTAGACTTACAGGATACCTTCTTCTATGTATGGAGGTCGGTATTTTGGGGTCGGTGTTAAGTCCTTAGTGGGGTAACTTCTGCCAGGGAATTTACCTTAACACCGCGTTCAGGCTCAGAATGTCCTTTTCCCGAAATGTCCTTTCCCGAAATGTCCCTAAGGTGTCAAATAGTCCCTTTCCCACAATGTCCATTTCGATCAAACAACAGGGCATTTGTCTGGGAACGTTCATTGACATCGAAGGAGCTTTCGACATAACCAGCTTCACCAGTACTAAGGCCGCCCTGTCAAAACATGTAGCGGAAACGGTACTATCAGACTGGATAACAAATATGCTCGGTAAAAGAGTGGTTCGCCTTGGGAAAGAAGACCAGACAGCTCTGATAGCTATAGGCTGCCCACAGGGTGGTGTAGTCTCTCCCCTCCTGTGGAATCTAGTGATAGGTGACCTAATCACAAGGCTGAACAAAAACCGAGACTATACCTACAATAGGTTATGCTGATGACCTAACAATCCTTATCTCAGGTAAGGTAGCGGGTACTATCTGTAACCTAGCCCAATAAGCCCTACGTATCGTAGAAAAATGGTGCAGGGAATTCGAACTATCAATTAGTTATGTTCACAAACAAAAGGATACTAGGCGAATATCAACTTCCAAAACTCTTCGAAACGGAACTCCCAACTGTCAAAAGAGGTCAGATACCTAAGCGTTATTCTTGGTCATCAGCATACATAAGCAACCATGGAGGCTGCTCATGTGAGTCTCTGATACTGTCCGACAAAACGTCTAATACCAAGCTGAACAGGTAGGGACTAAGTACGGATCCTTGGTGTACCCCGACGGTGATGGGGAAGGTTTTCGTGTCGCCAACAGCGGTCCCAACCACGGAACCGGAATCTTGGTGCATGTCTCGGATGGTGTCGATGTAAGCCTCTGGGACTCCTTTGGACCGCAGTGCCCACCAGATCATCGTGCGAGACACACAGTCGAAGGCCTTCTGCATGTCTAGGAATAGACAGTACAGGGGCGTGTACCTCGCCCTGTATCTCTCCGCGACGATCCTTAGGGCGAACGCCGGATCCATAGTCCCGTGTCCGGGGCGGAACCCATACTGACAATCCGAGAGGGTACTCTCCTGTCGGATCCGGGAATCAATTATCCACTCGTAAAGCTTCATGGTGTGGGACATTATCTTTATACCTCGGTAACTACCACACTCCTGCACCGATCGCTGGCCCTTGAAGACTGGCGTAATAACACTCAGCCTCCACTGGTTTGGGATTTTACCGGTGAGGAGGACACGGTTATAAAGATTAGCGAGGATGCCCACACCACGGGCACCTATTGCCTTCCAAGCCTCGATGGGGACTTCGTCGGGTCCGACAGCTTTCCGGTTCTTCATGCGACGAATGGCAGTCTGAACTTCAGCAGGCGTTATCGGTGGCACTAGTCCTTGATTTGGATGGAGGTCTGGTGGCTGCACCTCTTTATGCTGCTTATTCAGCAGATCGTGGAAGTATGAGCGCCATCTCTCCTTCACCGCGACTTCCTCGTACAACAGGTTTCCCCCAGGGTCTTTGATGTAGCGGCACTTGGTTATAGCCTGCGCCGCTTTGGCCCTGGAGCGCGCCAACTTGTAGATGAGCTTTTGCCCCTCAGACGATTCCAAGTTGTTGTATAGCGGTTGCAAGTGGTCTCGTCTGGCCCTGGCTACGGCTCTCCTAGTGGCGCGTTTAGCATGTTTGTACTCGTCGTGGTCTTCGGGAGATTTGGACGCTTGCCACTTTTTAAAGAGGGCATTCTTCATTCTCATGATCTCCTCTTATTTCATGATCTCCTTCTGGACTGTGTCGTTCCACCATCATGTGTACTTGTCACACTTGCGTCCACCCTTAGACGTGCCGAGCACTGCCTTCCCCGCCTCAAGGATAGCTGCCTGAATCTTGTCCCAGCAATCTTGCACTGGTTCGTCTACAGCATTAGTGCACTTATCACCGATAGCTGAGACGAAACTCTGGGACTTGGCTTCATCAAGCAGCCACCACTTGATTCTACGTTGGTCGCGCTCAACTCGTTGGGGTGGATCGAATAGAATGCCCACCCTCATGCAAAAACCACGCCTTGTCCATACCATACCATACCATACCATGTATGGAGGTATCCTACTGTAGTTTCACACCCACAGTTAAACCTACCACAGTCGGTTGCACGAGGCTCCACGCCGGTGTGACGTTGCGCTAAGGAACTTGCGGTTGTAGATTATGTCGGCTTTTTCGGGAGACATCGGACCTAACCCGGAGAGGGTAGCCTGCGTCAGAGCCTCGTCTGTTACCTACCAGGTGCACGGAGTACGAGGTGATAGGCTTGGGCCTCAAAGATGTTGACAGAGCCTTGTATTGTGCACCCATAAGATAAGATAAGAAAAATCTTTATTGTACACTTATAAATTTTAGTACATGTACGGACACATAATGAGAAATGTACAAATGGCGGCCTTATCGCTACAAGCGATCTCTTACAGGCAACCCATTGCGCAAGACTTGCGTAACTATTTATAATGCATTGAGTTTTTTATCATCCCAACAAATATTATGTATATTAAACCAACAAACCAATATTAAGACTCCCTACGGTTTTTACTTTATCATAATCTTCTAGTTGGTTTTTTTGTCTAAAAAGTTCAGGGAATAGCACCTGCCTAACAAAAGAATCTTTTTTTTCTTTACGTCGTAAAAGATGTCATTTATATAAATTTAGAAATAAAAATGGTCCAAGTATCGAACCCTGTGGTACTCCTCTAGAAATCACAAATGTTACTGAACTTCTGCCGTTAACATCACCCGAGTTTTATCGTTCAGATGTAAACTTAGAACATTGCAAGCTTTGTTCCTTATGTTGTAATTGTAACGATATAGATGCCTAATTAATGTGTTCTAAGCACGGTCCTTAGCAATCGAAGGGCCTGGACAATTCGCAGAAAACGTCTGTCAATAACTTCTTTCCCGATCCGAGCCACTAGTAAGTATAAATGATATGACACAGTTTCTTTCAATTTAAATGGTAATGGTTGGTAAATGCTAGTAGGTATATCAAAAGACCAGAAAGTAACAATAAATCAGACCTCCATCAGGCTTACGAAATGATTTTGGTTGATAATGAAATTTTCAGCACATCACCAGTACTTAAAAGTCTTCGTATATTAGTGCCGCGTGCAAAGTGGCCAAGATTTGCACGCGGCACTGTGGCTGTTATCTTTGAGCTATCAATAACATTATCTTTGAATCGGAGCAGAACGAGTGGATCAACATAAGTGTGCCGCGGTCGACGCTCGCCCCGCGAGCCAGGCGTCGCCAACAGGATGGATGGCGACGTGACAAGCACATGCTCGGCAAAGGTGACATTCTCTCGTATGGCATAGCTATTCGATTTTAATTTATCTGTCTTTCGTTATTATCTTTTATCGCTTGCATTATTCGTTATAGTTATAAGTCGAATGGTGATTCTCTAATTTGACGGTCATTTTCGTTCCACGGTCATTGACCCGCGCAGGTACAAACATTTTGAACTTTTGAAATACCTATGGTAGTTTTGCAACTGCTCCTTTTCAAATTCCTATTAGGACTTATTATCGTACATATAGTTACGTCTCTTCCCCCTTGGGTTAGGCAGAGGCGATATCTTTCTAAAACAAGTGTAAATATTTCAAAAGATAAATATTATGTTTTGAGTATTTGGCGCGCAAACAGGAGCCAGTGGTATCCAAAAGTGTATAGTAACAAGTAACCGGCCGCTGGTGTTTATCAGTGTCGATAAGGGGTCTCTAATCCTTTTACAGCTGATTATATTTAACATTGACTGAGTATTAAGAACCGTAGAGTAATCAAAATATTATTCATGAAATAATAAACGATTTAGCGGGGATTTTTGGGGCCTACTGACAGATACCAATCTATATCCGTTCTTATAATCCTGGTTTGTTAGTGCAGTTCGGATATGGAATTTTATATATTACTTAAGTGTTGTAAGATTACGTCTCTTAAAATTAGGTGGATATTTACAATAGAGATATTTACACATTATACCTTACGCGACTGTTCGCTTACACAGGCGTCAGAAGCGGCAGGAGTTATAACACAAAATGTCTCCAGCCTTATTCCGTCTGTTGGTTACGGTTCCATGCTGCTACTGAAAGACTTCCAACAGAAAACTTTATTAATACTGTTTCATCCGCACATCGATGCCAGATCCCCGCGAGCGCATGTTAGCTAGCTAGCACGTAGACTTATGCCACGTACTCCATTGTTATGAAGCAGTCAACGAGATAACAACGATCTCTCATCAATTGCTCATGAAGGTCTAAAATTGGCCACATTACATGTAGCCCTAGTTTCGTTCTCCAAACATTCTTTAAGCAGACACGCGACCTATGTCTTCCTAGCAGTAGTAACGGCACGTGTAATGAAAGAGACATTATTTTTTTTTATCATTGACACTGCAATGATTCTGATGGCGAAGATTAATGCTCTGGCATTAAATCTTCGCTTATCGGTAGCTTAGTGGTTGAGTGGTTGGTTTACGTTCGAAAGAAAACGGGTTCGAATCGTGAGTATTTACACTACCGATTGGAACCCGCTGCTAACATAAGCAATTGAGATTAGCAGGAGGCGTTCCTAAGTTAGGTTGAGTTCAAGTGTAATGGCCAGGATTCTAACTTAGGGACCGACCGGTGTATGCATATTGTACATCATCATCATTGCGACCCAGACGAATATTTTGTAGTAAACGGAAATCGAACACATCATGACGTCTGACGAGGGTGGCGTCGAACGATGATGTGCCTCTACGCTACAGGGCTCGTAGTTATGTACGATGAAAATCCCACCCGTATGTTTTATCAATAAACTTATTATTAGACTGGTCCGTATTATCTCAAACTGTCAATAAGTAAATAACTGGGTACATATAACATATATAACATAACAGTTATAATGTGAATCCTGTTTAGTAAGTATAACATTTCCTTTTGAATCATGTTGTCATTTTATCTTTTGTTCAACAACCATTTTGAATATTCATCATTCCAGTGACAACGTGGGAGCGGTGCCTCGGCCAGGAGTGACCGGGAGTGGCCAGGAGTGAGCAGGAGTACTCTCTCGGCATGCGGTGCGACGCCGTTGGGTTGTCGCCCGCCGCTGATTAGCTTCACGGCTCATTGCGTGCGATACGAGCGCCGAGTGGCGACCTATAAATACAACCAATAATGTAATCGGCCACCAACCACCACGCAGCACCGCGCACACCGGCGGCGCCCGCGCACTCCACTCGCCTTCACACTTCTCACTACAAAGTTTAAAAAAAAAAGGTATGTAAAAATAATTACATTTTAGAAAGTACTTCGTAAAATTAACAGTGGTTGGTGTCGCAATTATTATTTGAAGTTATGATTTCTAAGTCTTGTTGTATTTATTTACTTAAATGGCTGTTGCCGTGACCTGGGGACCTCTAACCGGGCACGACAATAGGGCCTTCATCCGACTTCTTTGCTGTTTACTTTACTTCTGTCCCCGAGCCCAGAACCTCTTCATCAAGCCCTTTCCCTTCAGTTTAACTGGGAAACGGCCGTTATACCAGGTAGAGTGTGGGATTGATTAGGACGTCAATACTAATATTTGTATTAATGTATTACCTACAAATATATCGATGTGATGTAAATGATATTGTCAAACGATGCAAGAGTTGTGATGAATATTATGATAACTGTCAATGCAAGCGTCTTAACTGTGCCTACTGGTCGTCAGTCCTGACCTGACCGCAAGAACAGAGTCGTGTAGTCTGGACTTTGGGTCATTGGTTTTCATTTGATATTGCGTGCCAGTGTCAGTGCCATCTAGGATTTGGAAATATTTCATAACCACCTCGGACAACTTGACCACGGAGCCCGGCCGTCCCTATGTTATTTTTTCTCGAGTTGTATATTGAGCAAAAACATTTCAACTAAGAAGTTATACATGCACATATACGAAGAATACTATTGACTTTACTTACACCCAGCCCTGGCTCAGCTCTCATCAGCGCGAGTATAGAAATGTGTTTGTTAAGGGGTGATAGTATCCGCACCTAGTAACAGAATTCCTGTAGTAGGTATGGCTCGCTTATTGCTCGGCTATTTAGTTAAAATCTATACTAATGATAACAATATACCTGACAGACAATAGCGGCCATGACCGGTCTCGCAGAAGGACGCGAGTCCCCTTGGCATCATAAGTATCATAACATGACTGCACATTCTCAGAACATTATCCATTACTTACTTCCATACTTATAATATTATAAATGCGAAAGTAACTCTGTCTGTCTGTCTGTATGTTACACTTTTACGACTAAATCACTGAACCGATTTTGATAAAATTTGGTATAGGGGTAGATTAGACCTCAAGAAAGGACATAGGCTATGTTTGGTCGCGATAACCGACATCCACGCGGGCGGAGCCGCGGGCAAAAGCTAGTTCTATATAATGCCAAGTTTGTTTCGTATTTCAAAAAGTGTAAGATCCTGTAAGATCTTTTTCTAAAGAACGCGTGGAGTTAGCAAGTTCGAATTACCTACTATGAAATACTTAGGTCTGCAACTTCTTGAAGCTGAAGTTGTTAAAATATTAAAAAACTAAGTAAATGCGATCGAAAGACAGCCCTTTAGGTAATATAATTTAAACGAGTGTTTGTGTGAGAAATACGGTAATCAACACCTACAGAACACTCCCATTAAGCTAGAATCATGAAATTTGGCAAGTAGAGGGAATATGAAGGCCGCTTAAAGCACAAGTAAAAGGAATAGTCGGAAAACAAACAGGTTTATGTAATGAAGTTCAGACATCAGTAGATTCGATGCGTGAGATCGATCAATCAAGTAGCCCATCGCAGCCCAGATGTTGGAGATACCGTGTGGTTATATTTGGTTCAACCCCAATGTGCTTATCTAATCCTAACGGAAAATAGATCCTAACTTAAACTGTTCTTCCTTGTATGATGTGATATCGTCAAAATTGCTCTATACGAATGTAGCGTGCGTGTATTCGAACGCGCGGCGAGAGTGTTATCGGTCATGTTTTTATCAAAATGGGTCCTACTTACCTCTGCCAATGACTCCTCAACTAACCTGACCTTTGTGATCAGCTGTTCCAAATCATCCACCGCGTCGCGAGACACTCTTTTTCTTATTCTATGATCTAACAATCCACACACTATATATCTAATGTCATTACCGCCGGTACCTCGTACGGTAGTTTGGATATTAGAGCACGTATCTTACAAATAAACACATCGGCGCGATCACTACACTGTTCACACGAGAAAATGCCCCGAAATATTTTATAACCGGGTCGTGGCACTCCGTACATGCCCCGAAGCCGTTGTAGGGCGTCGCGCCAGGACTCACTGACGCCTTCACGCCTTGCCACCAGACAGCAGCTTCGCCTACTAACAGCATTGGTAATCCTCTCAATGTGTAGCGATTGATTGCGCTGTGTATCAGCCAGTAGGTATGCTTCTTATTAGCTGTCTGTTTGCCTCCGCTTGGCTGTTCGTTATGTTGTTCACGAGAGTTTGAAGCATACTCTCGGTCTCGGTCATGGTAACATTCGACGATGCCGTGACTGTATCTTCAGCCTCGTCAGACTCAGCATTCGATTCACTGTTCTTCCTAGCAGCCAGTGTCTTCGGCGGCGACATGTTAACAGCTTAGGTAGGTACCTACCTATATTCGCTGTTTCTCGCTCAAAGATACGGATGACGGTTGAAAAACGAATGATATTCACGACTCTCAAGTCGGTAAACAAAATCTTGTCGCACCGGGGCGTGTATTTTCCAGGCGTAAAGTGGACTCGCCCACTTATAAACTCCCTCGACGAAAAGTAAGTATGCATATGATGCATACATTCACTGTTTCAACAATGTTCCTTGCTCAAATTACGGTTAATGGTGTGTAAAACGGTTAACATAATCGAATACATAGGGAAAAAGAATCTTCTCGGGCGGGACTCGAACCCGCAGTCTTTCCCTTACAGGGGGAATGCCTGACCAATTCGGCTACCGAGACACGCCCGATATGATTCAAATTTCCCTCCTTATACGTCTTTAAGGCGACGTACCTTAACGTAACATAACTTCTCTACGTCGTCGCCGCGTCGGTCGCCCCAAGAAGTCCTAATTTGCAACGGCCGGCGCGGCGGCGGCGCGTGTATTCCTTCGCGCGAAAGTTGCACTCGCCTCGCGCGGAAGTTGGACTCGCCCTAGTGTCTTTCAACTGAATTTTACACTGTTTGTGGATATTTTCCGCTGTTTTCACTATCGGAATTGGTACACTAACTATATGTTAACGCGATAAGTATTGGCTCTTTTGGTTTTTACACAAATCTTGATCGTGCATCGTGCCCGCTAGTTGGGCGTCAATTTAGTAGTAAGTAGTTGGTTTCAGAGTCTTCAGTGTGGGAATTAAAAGTTCGGCACACGATCAAAACTATATTTACACACAAACAGTTTGTATAATTGACAGTAACACAAACAAAACAACAATATTACAATATAAAGGACGGAACGCGTCTCGTGCGTGCGGTAGATGCTTTCGCGGCCTTTTTCTACTACATACACACTGCTCACCAGAGGGCGCAGCGGAGGCGCGCGTTCTCCGAACGCGTTCGAATCTTAGAGTATATCGTTCGAATACACGCACGCTACACGAGTAATTTATGACGCATCTGTTGTTGGTGGCGTGTAGGTAGGTAGTGCTACGGCGCGCTATTCCCACCTCATCTCATACGAAGGGTGTCGGAAGAGGCTACTAACGGAATATACGCAGACGATATAACTGCAAGAGAACGAAAACTCGAAATAAAACCCTGTACCAACCCGTCTGGCCAGCGTGGAAATAGTAGACCAAAGCTGTGCCAAGGGCTCCCAACATTGGGAAAGGCCTTTGCCCAGTAGCCAGTGGACTGCGGTGGGTTAATTGATTGTTTGATGGACCAAGTGGTGCACGAAGTATTTACGACGGTGAATATTATAATTGTAATGCAGAAATGAAAAGTTTACAGTTTTAGTTTTGCTTATTAGTTACCTATTTTAAATATTGTTTTGTACAAACAAAATATACCGACGGGTTAACTTAAGCGAAGTTGTGACACTTGTGACTACCTACTATATATTACACTAGCTTTTGCCCGCGGCTCCGCCTGCGTTGATGTCGGTTATCGCGACCAAACATAGCCTATGTCCTTTCTCAAGGTCTAATCTACCCTTACACCAAATTCCATCAAAATCGGTTTAGTGGTTTAGGCGTGGAAGCGTAACATACAGACAGACAGACAGATAGTTACTTTCGCATTTATAATATTACTAGCTTTTGCCCGTGGCTCCGCCCGCGTGGATGTCGGTTATTGCAACCAAACATAGCCTATGTCCCTTCTCAAGATCTAACCTATCCCTATACTAAATTTCATCAAAATCGGTTCAGTGGTTTAGGCGTGAAAGCGTAACATACAGACAGACAGACAGACAGACAGACAGACAGACAGACAGAGTTACTTTCGTATTTATAATATTAGTATGGATAGTATGGATATTGATAACATAACATAACTACCTAATATAATGACGTGTATATTGAGGGATTTTTTGTTTTAGTAACTGGTTTTTCCATTGGGTATGACGAAGCTGTTACGTTGAACACAAAGTTGTAGCCCTAACATGGCCCTAACCATGATCTATTTGAATGTGGGTATTTCTAGACGGCAGGTCAGCCGCACTAGGCCTGAGGAGACTTTTATATAGCCATTATTGACGTCGAACTAGATTTAATCTTGTTTTCCGAATGCGTCCACCCCTGCGGTCTCTCCCACGATGCAGCACATGGGTGCCGCTTCGATCGAAACCTAACCGCTAACGCCTCGGTCGATTTAGATTCTTGAGTAGCGACACATACCTTCCTCAAAGGAAATAAAGAGAAGCGTTACTTGCATAACGTTACTCCTACTGTATTAGGTAGGTACCTACAGTCTGTTCTGTGGTTCTGTGCAAACATTATAAACACCAGGTATTAGCAGTATGGATTTAGGTATGCATCTAGAATGTAGAAAGCCAGCCTTCTTGTCAGCATACGTCACTTAATCCTTTTTTTGTGTATTTTGTGTACTGATTCTCAATAAATGAGTTTTCTTTCTTTCATTCATTCTTTCTTTCTTAAATCTTACTTAGTAACTGATGGACTGACTTTATTAACATGTTTGTTCGATTTCATTTATTTATTTCATGAACAATTTACATTGTGTTCACGCACAGATTGCTTAATAGTTCGTTCCATGTTGCTGTAACGTCAACAATTCCACGATTAGGTGATATAACAGCGCCATCAAAGTTTACGTTATAGAAAGAAAATTACGCTCAAAGCCGTCTCTCGCGACACACCTGTTCGCCGGCTCCATTGTGCTCGCTACAGCTGTATACCGCCGTGCTACAACTATTATTCATAGTGCGCGTTTACGTAATAGCTAATAACAAACAAAACTATTAGTTGAGGAAATAATCAAAGCTCGGTCACTTAGTCACTGGGACTTGCGACCCAACTAATAACATTATTATAGCAGACATTCTGACACCACTAGTCACTCGCATACCGTAGCGCATCGAGCACGCCCGGTGTCAACTGTGTTCTGTATATACCCATCAATTGTCAGTGTATTGAACAATGATTGGAAGATATCAGTGAAGTAATTTATTATGAGTGCTTTCCAAATTGTTGTGTAACACGATATAATCCTGAATCCTGTGATTCCATCAACGCATTTAATTTGCACTAAGCATTCGTAATTGATTATGGACATCTCTTAGGTTTATATTATATATTGACGGTAAGCATATACAATCTTCGCAATATACTTACATGGTTCCATGATTGAAGTAGTTGGAAATAGTATATCTACAGCATGGACAGGTCACACTAGCTAGCAACTGCCAGTGTACAAAGGTGCTCACTCTTTTCCATTTTTAGTGGGTATGTCCAATTCACAGCATCTTCAATGCATAAGTTTACTTTTTACCCGACTACGGCGAAGCCAAAAGGAGGGTTATGATTTTGACAGGCTATGTATGTATGTATGTTCATTTGTTCCCTCATAGCTCCTCAACTACTTATTAGAACTGGACAAATGAGGTATCGTTATAAGCGGCTTTATTGTCCGATGGTTATAGGCTATATGACATGTCACTCAATCTTGTGTGGCGCCCTCTAGCGCTCATAAGGTACTGTGTTAAAAAATAAATTTGAGATAAATATACCGTATTTGGTATCAAATGAAAGGGCTTAATAAGCACATTTCAAATATGTATAAATTATTAGCTTTACCGTGCCCCAAAATAATATAAATAAAAAATAAAGTTTAAAACTAAAACCCGACTACCGAAAAATCACGCTCTAAAAAGTACCTAACAGGATAGCCGTGCTCGTATGCCACTTACTCTAAAGAAACAATATATTTTTTAAGAGCGTGATTTTTCGGTAGTCTTTTTTTTTTTTTTTTTTTTTTTTCGTGCGGAAATCCCCTCGGATACCCCCCCTGCCGGAGCCGGAAGGGGAGGTTATGTCGGACTCGAACCGACTAAAACCGCACGCCGACTGTGGGTCTTGGTGCTAGGCCGGAGGTGAGGTTGTCAAAGACATATCCCTCGCACCCCGGCTGACCCAGGGCCATCCCTTACGGTCTGGCCCTCCTCAGGAGGGGGGACAACGGTGTCCCCAACTCGCCCCCGGAATGGGGAGGCGCGCTGTTCAGCGCGCCGCCGCCGTGGCCTGCTTCTGCTGGGGTGACAGGCGGCTCCACCCGTCACCCCCAGGCCCGCGCTCATGGGGGACGGAGGTCAGTCAGTGCCCTCCGACGCCCGAGTTGCCTGCGCGCGCGGGCGGCGCGATCCGCGAGTCTTTCTCGCTCGCGCCGCCTCTCCCGCTCCGCCGTCTCCTTCACGACCATTACCTGCTCGCTGAAGGAGACGCCGGCCGCCCACGCGTCCGCGCAGCGGACCATTGCCGTGAGCAGGGTGGCGAGGGTGAGAACTCTCACTCCCAGGGCCGCCACTAGCTCCCGCCTCGGTTCAGCCCATGCCGGGCACTCGGTGAGCGTGTGCAGCCCCGTGTCCTCGCTCGCGTCGCAGTGATGGCACTCGGACGTTGGCTCCTTTTCGATCCGACACAGATATCTCCCGAAGCACCCGTGCCCGGTGATAATCTGCGTCAGTCGATACGAGAGGCTGCCATGTGGCCTCTCGAGCCATTCCCCCATGATGGGCCTTACCGCCTCTATGACGGCATGCCCTGCGCGTCGTTGCTCAAGTCGTCGCTCCCACTCCTCCACCATGATCCCGTGGAGCCGGGACCTCTCGGCCCGAATATCTTCGGGCTCGGGATCGTATCCCCGCTCCCGCGCCTCCTTACGGAACCGATACAGTGCCGCAAGGGATCTCGCTTCCAGGATCCACGGTGGCGATCCGGCTAGGAGACTCGCCGCTTCAAAGGATATCGTGCGGTACCCCCTAATGGCCCTGCAGGCCATCGTCTGCTGCGGCGCATGCAGCAGTTGCACGAACCTGGCCCGCAGGGCGTCCGCCCACACGGGGCACCCGTACAGGGCCATGGACCGCACGACACCCGCGTAGAGTCTCCTGCAGGAGTCCTCTGGGCCCCTCAAGTTGGGCAGCAGCCGCATCAGCGCGTTAGCTGACACCAACAGTTTGGGGCGCAGACTTCGGAAGTGCTCTCCGAAGTCCCACCGACCGTCGAGTACGAGCCCCAGGTATTTCAACCGGGGCTTGATGTCGATGGGAGTACCTCCTACTGTCAAGCTGGATCCCGGGGGTGGCCCGCGCCGAGGACCATGAAAGAACAAGGCCTCGGATTTGTGCAGGGCCACCTCGAGACCCAGCCGCCGGATCCGATCCACGACTTGAGCAACAGCGGTCGTGGCCCTCTGGGTCGCCTCGCGGTGTGTAGCGCCACTCACCGTCACTAGCGTGTCGTCCGCGTAGCACGTGACGGTGGCACCGAACGCGAGCTCACCGCGAAGCACCCAGTCGTATCCGATGTTCCACAGGAGCGGCCCCAGGACCGATCCCTGTGGGACACCGCACGACATCTCACGCCTACCGACGCCGGTCGCACTTGGGTAGATGACGGCCCTCTCCGTCAGGTACGCCCCGACTATGCGGCGGAGGTAGAGAGGCACATCGTGGTACACGAGTGCCTCCCTGATGCAACTCCAGGGCAAGGTGTTGAACGCGTTGGAGATGTCCAAGGACACCGCCAACATCACCTCGCCCCGGGCAACCGCATCCTCCGCCAGGGTCCTCACGCGCATGATGGCATCCACAGTGGAACGCCACCGGCGGAAGCCGTACTGCGTGTCCGCTAGGTCCGGCCCCACTCTAGAGAGGTGCTCGACGAGGCGCTTGGCAATCACTCTTTCGAAGAGCTTGCCCACCTCGTCGAGCAACACTATGGGCCGGTACCCGGACGGCTCGTCCGCCGGGCGTCCGTCCTTGCGGATGAGGACCAGCTTCCCCGTCTTCCACATCTTCGGAAACTGGCCCCGCTCCAAGCATGCGCTGAGGAACCCTCGCAGTCGGGGTTCGAGACCGTCTTCCCCTAGAGCTAGGACCCACGCACGGCCTGGAATGCCGTCGGGTCCCGGGGCGGTGTTCTTCTTGGCTCTAAGCCGTCGCACCGCCAGCTCTAGTTCTACCCAAGTGACCTCGGGCACGTCGTCGTCAATAACCACGCCGGGCGCATCAGGCGACCGAGGTGGTGGAGTCATCTGCGGCGGAACGTGTTCCGCCCGCGCCGGGAACAGGGATGCCACCACTCCTCCAAGCAGAGCCGGCTCGAGAACCTGGGTCAAGGGAGGGGCCCGGGGGCGCAGCTTTCCTCTTACCAAGCGGTAAGGCCGCCCCCATGGGTCCCGCTCCAGTGTCTCCAGCAGCTCCCTATAGGAAGCTGCCTTGGACCGCTTGATCTCCGCTCGGAGGGCATTTCTGGCTTCCCTGTATCCCTCTTGCAACTCCGCCACTAGGGGATCTGTGTCTGCGGGGCGGCTACGCCTCCTACGGAGCCTGGCCCACCGGCGGTGCGCGATCACGCAGGCTTGCCGCAGCCTCGCGATCTCCGCAGTCCACCAGTAGACCCGGCGCCTCGGACTATAGGCTGGAGCCCTAGACATACCCGCATCGCAGACAACAGTCATGGCCTCCCGGAACCACGCCGCCTCGTCATCGATGTCGTCAGGCCTGTCCGGCACCATGGCCCAGGCCTGCACGGAGGCGGCTTCCAGGAGAGCATCCCTATTCAGTCCCCTAAGCACCCAGCGCGGCTCGCGTGGGGCCGGTGTGACCGGCGCATCACTCTCGGGAGGGGAGACATCAAACCGAACGTATCGGTGATCCGACAGTGTCTCCACCTCCACGACAACACGCCAGTCCCGCACACGTTGCGACAGCGAAGCGCTCGCGAATGAGAGATCAACGATCGAACTCGCCCCGCGCTCCGCCACCCAGAACGTGGCTTCGGCCCCGCGATTCTGGAGAACCAGACCGAGAGTAGCGGCCCAGCTCTCCAGAGCCCTACCTCGCGGGTTCGTGTGCCGGGACCCCCAAGCCTCAGACCAGGCATTGAAGTCCCCAAGTACAAGAACCGGGCGAGGGTGACAGGCATTGACGACGTCGGTCAGCCGCTCCAGCGACTGCCGATACTGCCCTATGCGTCGGTGTGATGCCGGCGTGAAGTAGACGGCCACGACCGCAATCTCCCCCACACGCGCCGCTACGATGCCATGCTCCCTTGCGATCACCACAAAGGGAGGGACACCCGCAGCGGCGTTACGCACCAGTGCCGCCGATCCATCCAGGTCGACCACCCAGGCAGGCCCGGGGGGCCGGTGGGTGTACGGATCGGCGACAGCGGCGACGTGTATGGACCACTGTGCCATGCTCTGGAGCAGAAGAGCCTGAGCATCGACACCGTGGCCCACGTTCGCCTGCAGGATGCGGAGCTGGGGATCCATTATGGAACCATCTCCGCATCCCGCTGCGAACTATCGGCGGAACGCCCGCCTCGTGGCTTCGGCTCCCCTCCGGTGCAGGCCTTGCTGCCAACCCGATGGTCGGCCGGTTTGCCCCCCGCCGCACACCTGAAACAGTGCAGCGGAGCCTCGCAACCACCGGCCCTATGACCGGGCTGGCCACAACGGAAGCAGCGGTCGCCGACCGTCACCTCCGCCGTGCACTGCACCCCCACGTGCCCGACCGACAGGCACCTAAAGCACCTGGCCGGTCGAGCCTGCAGGAGCTGTGCCCGCACCCCAACAACGCCGTCCACCACGAGGACCCGCCGATCGGCAGCCTTTTGAGCTGCCGCGATGGGGCAGCCGACAACTGCCGCCCCCTGTCCGCGACGGCCGTAGCGTATTGCTCCGACCTTAACCGCCTCCAGGGGGCAGCCCCCGGCCTCCGCCACGGTGGCCCGAATTTCTTCGGCCGTGATGGAGTCGTCCAAGCCCGAAATGCGCAGTTCTGCGCACTTGATGGGCCTGGACACCCGGACGTCGGCTGCGTCCAGCGTCTCCCTTAGCTGAGCCGCTATGGCATCAGCCTGGGGACTGCTGGAGGCGCCAGGGACCTGGATGAGGCGGGCCCCCGTCCGAGTCTCCGTGACTCGGAGGGGCTTCGCCAGCTTAAGAGACCTCATATCTATGAGGCCTCTGGCCCGCCTCACCAGGTCGGGGTATTGCACGCCCCTCTCCGCAGCCTCCGGCGTCATCGTCAAGACGACAGCCGTGGTGCGGGGGACGCGCAGCCTTCCCGGCGCTCCCTTCGCGGCAGCCTGGGCCTTCCTGGCCTTTTTGGCTGCTTTACGCTTGGCGTTCCGCCTTTTGCGCGTTTCGCCGGCCACCTCCCAACCCCCTGCCGGGGAGGAGCTCGTGGAGGCAACCGGAGCCGGAGCTGAAGCTGAAGTCGAGGCCGGTGCCGGGGCTGGGGTTGGGGCTGGGGCAGAGGACGTCTTCCCCTTGCCCTTCCCCTTTCCCTTGCCCCTGGGCTGAGCGGGCTGCGCAACCCCAGGCCCCTCGACTCCCACGGCGACAGCGAGAGCGGCCGGAGCCACGGGCGCAGCGGATGGTCTGCTGGCCGACTCCTGCGGGGTCCCGACCGCTACTGGCCGACCTCTTTTAACGGCCCCGGCATACCCTGCAGGCGGCGCTAGAGGCGGACGGCGGATAGAGTCCATGATGGCCTCTAATCCACGCTTTGTCCGCTCCTCGTGCGCCGCCTGCCGCGCCTCCTGCGCCGCCTGCGCTGCCTCCAGCCGCCTTTCCATGGCGGCCAGAGCGGCCACGACGGCCGCCAGCGGGTCCGCAGGCTGGGCCGGCGTTAGCACCGGCGACTCCGGCCGCAGCGGCGACCTCGACCGCACCGGCGACACCGACCGCGCCGGGGATGCTGGCCGAGCCGGCGGCTTCGGCCCCGCCGGCTGCGCGACTGGCTTCCGCCGCGCCGACCGCGTGACGCGCACCTCCGGCAGCCCGGCGACGACCTTCTGCAGGTCCGCGAATTCGGCCGCCATCTTGGCCATCTCCTTGCGGTACTCTGCCGCCTGCCGCTCAGAGCTCTCGATGAGCTCGACCTGCCGCCTGCCTAGTTGAGCCCGGTCGTTGCGCGACTCAGCCAGCTCCGCTCTCAGCAGGCCGAACTCATCGACGAGGCGCGTCGTCGCCTGTCGCAGCCGGATCTCCTCCGGCCCCAGGGACCCAGCACGGTTCCCCATCACGGTCTCCAGAGCCTCCAGTACCTCCCTAGAAGTAGGGTCGGTACGAGGCATGGGCGCCGCCGAGGTGGAGGGGCTCGGCGGCACTTCCGCGTCCCTCAGGGCCGGTACCCGTGAGGAGGACGTTTGAGGGGTAGCTCTCTTGCCACCCCGCGTTTTCCCCCTGCCGATCATCGCAGCCTTGGGAGGGGGGGAATTTTCGCTCCCGCTGCTGTCAGTGGAGGACGAGTCGGTCACTGTGACCGCCGTGTCAGTCTCAGCCCTCCGTGGAGGAGGAACTATCCTATCGCCGTTCCTCCTCCGTGCAGATTTCCGGGTCTGCAGACCCACCGGGCTGTTCGCCCTGCTCTTCTCGGTGGCGGTGTCGAAGTTTTCCGACACCGCCGCAGTTGGTGACGCGACCTCCGCGTCGTGGCGCTGCGCGACCTCCGCGCAGACTATTTCGCTTGGTAAGGGGGGGTTTTTATGGATAATAGAGTTCATAAATGTTCCCACGAGCATGAGACGAAAGGTTACACTTCCCGGGTGACGCTCTTTCCGAGAAGCGGGGTACATACTGTGGAGGTCCCCTGGTGTCCACAGGTTTTAAACGACTTCGCTGTCGGGTTTTAGAGACTTTTCCTTGTCGCGGGCCGGCCAATTAAGGCAAGCCCCGCGGCCTCCAGGATACCGGCGTACCGAGCGTGGCTAGCACTCAGATCGTTGTCGATATCTAGGAGGTTACGCGACGCGGGGGAGCAGCCAACTCTCCCAACACCGACGGTGGCACGAGTGCCTGTCAGCCCCTGCGCGAGCAGTGGGCCAACCCGTCCCTAGATCTCACGGAACCCTTGCCTCTCCCCTGTCCCCTCTGAGAGCAGAGGGATACTGGGAGCGACTAGCGGGAACCGGATCTCTCTCCGCGGGCCTTGAAGCCCCGCCACACCACGACCCCGTCTGGGTCGGCTAGCCCTCAAAAGGGCTGTTTGAATGGAAGGAATCCTACGGATCCCTTCCCGCGGGCCTTGCAGGCCCGCCATACCACGACCCCCTCTGGGTCAGCTAGCCCTCAAAAGGGCTGTTTGAACGGAAGGAATCCTACGGATCCCTTCCCGCGGGCCTTGCAGGCCCGCCATACCACGACCCCCTCTGGGTCAGCTAGCCCTCAAAAGGGCTGTTTTAATGGAAGGAATCCTACGGATCCCTTCCCGCGGGCCTTGCAGGCCCGCCATCCCACGACCTCCTCGTGCAATGAGGTCGGCCGTTGGGTTATTCGTCAACGGCCAACAGAACTCCTAAGGTGGGAGTCTGTTAGCCGTTGTCCAGGATGCACCAGCCCCTCCGCTTCCGCTCCCCAGGACCGCAGTCCAAAGGGGGAAGAAACGGAAAGACCAACGTGGAGGTTACCCAACCCGCACCCCGATTTTTCGGTAGTCGGGTTTTAGTTTTAAACTTTATTTTCACCAGTATAGATCAGGATCTTGACGGGTTTATCCACTTAGTTATACTATTAGTTATACGATATAACAAAATGGACTAAAAAAGTCCAAATAGTTATACTGCTTAGTATAACTACGTGGATTCGATTAATTTGGGTTGTTTTAGTCCAAATAGTTATACTGCATAATATAACTACATGGATTCGATTAATTTGGGTTGTTTTAGTCCAAATAGTTATACTGCTTAGTATAACTACGTGGATTCGATTAATTTGGGTTGTTTTAGTCCAAATAGTTATACTGCTTAATATAACTACATGGATTCGATTAATTTGGGTTGTTTTAGTCCAAATAGTTATACTCCTTAGTATAACTACATGGATTCGATTAATTTGGGTTTTTTTAGTCTAGAAAGTTATACTGCTTAGTATAACTACATGGATTCGATTAATTTGGGTTGTTTTAGTCCAAATAGTTATACTGGATCCGATTAATTTTGATTGGATTCATCCATTTAGTTATATTCGTAAGAGAATCGAAAAGAAAGCAGTTTAATCAACGACATGATGATAATGGACGCACAAATGCAATTAATTAGTTAACGGTAATATCACAATAGACACTTTTCTAAAAACAGTGCGATAGCATTTTACTCACTATTTAGGAGAAAGAAAAGAAGAAAGAAAATGCATTTATTTCTCGCAGCTGCAGCAAATACACAGAAATGTAACAAAATAAAATGTTAAATAAATAATCCTAACAATTAAAGTTAATAAAATAAATAATAATAGTTTTTATAACGGTAACACTGCCCACCACTATCTCCTTCAGCCCATAAATACACTTTTTCTTTAATTACAAATGTGTTGGAACATATAATGCCCATTAATATTATAAAGTAATTGTTTATTTACGAATATAACTCAATGGATGAATCCAATCAAAATTAATCGGATCCAGTATAACTATTTGGACTAAAACAACCCAAATTAATCGAATCCATGTAGTTATACTAAGCAGTATAACTATTTGGACTAAAACAACCCAAATTAATCGAATCCATGTAGTTATACTAAGCAGTATAACTTTCTGGACTAAAACAACCCAAATTAATCGAATCCATGTAGTTATACTAAGCAGTATAACTATTTGGACTAAAACAACCCAAATTAATCGAATCCATGTAGTTATATTATGCAGTATAACTATTTGGACTAAAACAACCCAAATTAATCGAATCCACGTAGTTATACTAAGCAGTATAACTATTTGGACTTTTTCAGTCTATTTTGTTATATCGTATAACTAATAGTATAACTAAGTGGATAAACCCATCTTGACCAGTGTTATCAACAATGGCTACATTTGCTCATAGGCGTTTTGAATAATTCTTCTTAAGTCACAAGTCTCGGAGTTCTGAACATTAAGAATATCTGAGCATCTTCAAGAGAGATAGTGTTTAGGAATATAATGATAAGATATGAATTAGTCCTCTGTTTCTAGGCAGATGTATTCATGAACTTGGGCGTTTAGGTGCCACTCGGCTGTAGGCTCGGCTCTAATATTTATGATATTTTTGCTCATTATTGAAATTGAAGTGAAACAACTCGGGCTTCAAACCGATACAGGCTATATTCTTCACGTTGACTGGCTCTGCGATGATGAATCAGCCGCTTTATCAGTCAGTCCGAACAAATCATTGTAGGTTAAATTCAGGTCAAATATATTGTGCGAATCCGATGTAAGTCTTTCGTCATTCCTTCCTTACCATATCCCGGAAGTCACTTAGGTATACTCACTGTTTACGACGAGGAGTTTTGAATAATGGCCCAGTTGCATTTGTTCATGACTTCATCATAGGTGTGTTGTTTGAATACGAACAATGGAGTGTCAACACAAATAATACTCTTATTTATACCGTTGTTCGCCCAGTTGACGCGTCCCCGACAGAACTCTGTTGACTCTGTGCCGCAGAGCGCTGCACTAGCCACTACCGGCACCGACCGCCACTGTGTTCACGAGCAGTATTTATCGTATAATTCTGATAGTAACTAATCATTAACATTATGGAGTGGATTCATTATTAGTGTTTGTAGTGAACAATGTGTGTGTTTAACGCAATATAAAACAGCGATGTTGGAGTGAAAGTGTAACAAAAGAAAGAAGCTTGGTTTCATAGTACTACTATATAGTACCTACTCGTAGAATAAAAAGTATCGAGTGTTGTGTTGTGTGTGAATGATAGTTTATTTATCTTATGATGCTCGTAGTTCTTTAAATAGTATAGAGGATTGAAATACTTCTGAGTTTTAGAGAAATATCTGGTGCTCAAATGATACGGTAGTGACTAGTGGTTTCCATCCAACGAGTTGTTAACTACACATATTATCCAAGATTTTACTCTACCTTATATATATACGAGTATCATTCAGCTATTCCTTATCTATACGATACCAACAGTGATAAAAATACAGACTACTATTGTACGAACTTGAGTAACAACAAAATATATATTGTATCTAGGTGTATGGTACCTAATGCTGTGCGCACAATGTCTCCCTGCCCCTGGATACGAGTGCTCGGCAACTGTGGTGGCGGCCGATACCGACGGCGAGCTGTGAAAGTGCTCGTTCTGCTTCTTCTCATTACGCTACTTTTGTAATGCTCATCACATTGTAAGTTTGCACGCGATGACTGATGACGTTGATAGATAACACGACGGCGTTTGTTTCCAGAGCGGCCGCGCTCGCGATGGACGCCCACCATGACGCACACCCCGGTGACCACCACGACGACCAGCATGACCCCGACGACCCCTGCGGACACCACAACCACGCTATGGTGGTGAGTACCTATTTTTTCGCGTGGAAATACCCTCGGATACCATCCCAGTTGGCCATCGGGTGTGGTGGCAGGACTAAGACCACACACTGTCGTGGGTTTTCGGATGTTGCCGCGGTGTAAGATTGCCTAAGGCATAGGCCTCGCACCCCATTAGCCCCCAGAAAGGGATCAAAAGTACTATTGCGTTTTGGATAAAGTTAGCTACATTTTTCACCCACGCGGTGAAGTGAAATTGTCGTGTTCTACTTCCAGTTCCACTCGTGCGTGTGCGCGGAGATCCTGTTCAACGGCTGGGCGACTAAGAACGCCGCGCAGCTGTTCGGCTCGGCGGTGGCCATCTTCGTGGCCGCGGTGCTGTACGAGGGCTTTAAGTGCTTCCGCGAGGAGCTGGCGCAGCGGCGGGTGGCGCTCGGAGAGTCGCAGGTCAACATCGCCAAGAACGAGGGCGACAACAGGGTGCAGCATACTTCTGCTGCGTGAGTATTACAAAAAGCTATTTAGTATTATAACAGTAAACCTTTGTATTACGAAGCTCTAACGGCTGCACAGTATATTATATTATGTTTGGCTGAACGGATCTGAATTGGTACAAGGATGGCTAATGCTTTTAGGCTACTTTTAAATTAGGATTCCGCACAACAAGACGAGAAAGAGAAAGATAAAAAGTCCCCAGTATAGCTTCTAGAATGCAAATGTAAGTGCCATAACGGTAACTTCTGGTGCGTTCCAGCCGAAGCATGCTGAGCGTGGGCCACGCGCTGCAGACGGGCATGCACCTAGTGCAGTCCACGCTGTCCTACATGCTGATGCTGGTGTTCATGATGTACAACGTGTGGCTGTGCCTGGCGCTGGTGCTCGGCCTCACCTTCGGCTACTTCCTCTTCGGCTGGCGGCACCGCGGCGCCGTGCAGGACCGCAATGAGCACTGCCAATAGAATACACCCTCGGATATGACAGTTTTAGCCGGCGAGTATCTATAGAGACCGGCAATCTAGGTGACCATAAACTCAGCCTGTGCAAGGTGCTTTTTACATCACGGAGCGAGCCAATATACCGATTAAAATAATCACGGGCTCAAAGAGGTCGCGTTATCGGTAAATCAGTCCTTTTTTTATGGTTGGCCAATGGCCAGTTAGTGCACACGCGCGAGCTTTCTGACTTTTGTTCACGAAGTGTGCCGGTACCTATAGCAGCGCTCGTGCGTAACGTAGGCATCTAGGTCCCCTAGGTACAGCTGTTCAGGCCTGTAGTAAAAGCCGAAGTTATTCCACACTGTAGCGGTTAAGAGATTAATATGGTTGACGATATGTACCGAGGAGTACGAAAATAATGGACACTCTAAGGTTCTCCGCTCGCAGATATTCGTTGCGAGAGAGCCCAACTAAACTAAGTGTGGTGAGCCCAACTAAACTAAGTACTAACAGTTGGGGTTGACGTCGATATGGGGGTTGATATCTATGGGGGGATGACAATAGTCTCAGTAAATCCATGAAGTTAACATATTGAGCATTTTAGACACTTACAAATATAAATCGTTACGCACTCTCATATTTCGTAGAAGGTAATTATGTAGTCTATGCAGTTCATACAGCCCTTTTCAATATAAATACATAGTAATGTAGTGACTGACAGGTACACTGGAGCTCTGGAGCGTACAACACTAAACATAGTACAAGTAGCCAACTTAGTTCTAACTTAAGCTATATTTTGTAAGGAGATTGAATAAAGGCTAAAATAAATGTGTATTTACTACTTTAAGCAGTACGCATGGATGTGATACGAAATGATAATTATACATTAAACTGTGATTTGTACCTACTGGATGTTTTATTTACATGTTTGCCCGTTTGTCGCATGACTACTTGCGCCTTTACTTAGTCCCGCTTGGCAACAAATTCTATAATGCAGCAAGCATGCTTCTACTTAAATGACCACGGGAAACATTTCTCATGGTTCCTACGGGTGGACTACGTAGTACGTAGTAGGCAATAAAGTCTTACTATGTACTAGTATGGAATATCGCGAAAGGGAATATTGCGGTAAGTATACAGAAACAATGCTTTTGAACAATTTATTTGTATTCGCGTATTACAGTTTTACACAGTAGAATTTGAATGCGCACAGTGTTCAGTGCTACTCGTGAGTCCCATAGTAGTATTTAGACGCACGTCCGGCGTGCTACTCGCGGGGGCGTGGGTAGTGGAGGTGGTGCGGCGCCTGCGCCTGCGCCGGCGCCGCCGGCCCTGGCCCGGGGCGCGTCGGGCGCCCGGCTTGCGCCTGCGCCGCCGCCGCCCTGCACAGTGCACACCCCATCAAAATAAAGTATGAGAGGATCAGTGTTTTGGACTTGTACTTTAAATCCGCGACGACGACACGCGAATTTTTTTTCTGACGCTCAAACTGAAAATCTCACTTTTTATAAGTGATTCGTTGTTAACTTAGTACTTGATAATGGACAAATTTTACCAGCTACTAGGATAGTGTTGCGCTTTGGAGTCTAAAGCTTTATCTGACCTATGTCTACTGGAGTCACTCACCGTGGGCTGGTCTCCTGCCATGTTTACCTGTAACAAAATTGTTTAGCTATTTAATAGAAATAATTTTGGGGCTTCGAGGGGCTCAGTCGACCACGATACTTGCCACGCTCTTGTTAAGGAACATCGACATACTTATTATGATTCATAAGAGTGCAATTCTCTAAGCATTCACAGTCAAACGCAGTGCTGTGGCAGCACTTCGCCAGCGATAGCGCCACGGCATTTGGTATGCTTTAAATCTACACTAGCGCTCTAGACTGTGACGTACGTCGTAGGAATTACACGGGCAAATGAACAGTTCATGAAGCTTCAACATTTACAAAGGGTCAGGGGATAATGATCAATCATACTTACAAGGTCGTCGGGTTTTCTTCGGAGCTGTTACAGATTCTGTAATAGAAACAAAACTATGTACCTATATTATACTGTAATATTATAAAAAAACTCTAATGAAATACGGATCTATATGTATATTCATACTCGATAGTCTATATCTACTATTACATATTATAATTTGTAAAGTGATCAGGTCTGTATATAAAAAAAAAAAACTGCGAGTGCGTTCATATTTTACCTACTCGTTGCTTGCCCGTAGTCCACCTACACAGTTCACCTGGTTGTACCACGTGTATTTGAAGCAAAAGCAGTTATTAAATTTTACGTAAATTAACATTATATAATCACGCCTTTGTCCCCGGAGGGTTAGACAGAGGCGACCCAACACCCACATTTTAACAATCATTGTATTCGGTCCCACGTAATAGATGTGAGCCTATTGCCGTATTCCGGGCACTATTATCGATTCGAGTCATACATCGGGGGCTGAGTCTGGGCCGATAATATACTCATCTGTCTGATGTTTACCGCCCTATCCCTTAGTCGCCTTGTACTTGTACGACACCATATAGGAAGAGATGGCCAGGCCCGAATTCTACAGTGCCGGGAACCACGCGGCTTTTACGTAAATACTAAAATAATATTAAAATATCAGAAATTGCAACCTACAAAATGGAACTAAAAATAATTACCAGTTTTATTTGTATTGTGTGGCAATGGTGACGACGCGGTTGGCGCCACAGTGGTGCCTCGTCCCCGTGGCGAACGGTCTGTTTGTCGTTCAGGAGCAAATGTGTTCGAGGTTCTTGCCGAAGCTTCTACACGTGATTCAGCTGCTCGAACACTCGACTCTGTTGTTGTGAGCATTGCAGAAGTATTCGTTGTTGCGTTATAATTTTCAGTGTGTAGTTTTGCTGCACTGAGCGTAGGTTGTTTAGTTAATATGTAAGTTTGTATTTCTTGTGTGTTTGCTCGTGTTTCAGGTTCAGGAGTATATGTTGCTGCAATTTCTATGCTTGAGTCACGCATATACGGTTCATTTTTGGTCATCAGTACCACTGCATCTGTTGCTCGGTGAGGGTATAATTCTTGAAAGTTGTTTGTTTGTTCGTCTTCAGAAGAAAATATAGGTAGAATATCTGGCGTGGTGAGTGGGAAATGTAGATTTGTTAATGTATTTGTTAGTGCAATTGTATTTATTGTATCATGAGAAACTGAATAGGTGTCATAAGATTCCGTTATTGCATTTAGTGTTGGCATAAATGTTGATACGCGTGAATATATGTTTTTTGTCGAGTCTCTAACATATTGTTCTGTTAACGTAATTGGTAGTGGCGTATTTGTTGAGATTGCATCGTGCATTACTTGAAAATCTGTTGTTATTTCATGTTCAGGTGATGTAACTGGAACATCTATTGCGAAGTCTCCGTCACGTGATTCCATTTTTATGTAGTTATAAATATCTTCATCATTAGCGGTTCTATCATATTCTGGAAAAAATGAACCTGGGGTGATTTCAGTTGTTAAATCATGAATATGTGATCCTGTTGCTGTATTTAGCATCGGCGTATCAGTTATTTCATGTTCAGCGCTAGACGTTGCCGGGTTGTTTGTAATTGAATCTGTCACATACTCATATGTATTTAGAGGAAATGTATCTGGCACGTTATTATATATTTCTACTGTTTTCTCTAGGTTAAGGGATGACGTAGTAGGAACGTTTATTATCGGGTTTTTTTCATGTGAATCTGTTAAGGTATTAAGTGCGGGTACATCCGTTACCGTGTGAACATAGACTTCTTTTGTATGTACTGATGTGTTACATTCCGGACAAGAAGTAGTGATTTCGTTTGTGATAGATTCTTTAACATAAGTATCAACTGCAATCACATCTACTGGCACATGATCAAATATTTCTTGAGAGTTTTCTGTAGTATACTGCTCCTGAGTAGATGGGGTTACAATGCTTGTTACTAGGGTTTTCACATATGTATTTGGTATAGGGACATCCGTTGGCCTATCGTTATATAATTCCAAATTTTTTACGATTGCTTCGTGCTGACGAAATGGCGATGCTGGGACGTCTACAATTTGGTCTCTTTCTTGTGATTCCTCAGGCAAAACTACGTCCTCTTGGGATGTTATAGAATGTGATGTTTCGGCGGTTTCCTTTGACTGCACAGTTTCAGTATTTTCATATAATATAGCCGAGGGACATGGAGTTGCTGCATCCTCATTTAAAATTAATGATGTGTTTTGTTTTAATGTTGGTATTGGTTGTGAAGTCACTCTTTCGTTATTCAATGTGAATGTGGGATTTGAGTTAATTGTATCCTCATCTAATATCGCTGTAGTGTGTGAAGTCTCTCCATCCTCCACTATTACTGGAAGAGCTGGATCAGGTGCTGTGTCTGTTATAAATACAAATCCAAGTTAATGGTATAAATACAAATTAAAAAAAACCTACCTATAAATACTTTAGCAAACTAAGCTAAACTTGTAATGTGGATTCTAGAATGTGGATGAATGCACTTAAAAACATTGAAACTAATAGAAATAGACATGTTGACAACAGAGTGGTAATCGAACCCACTATCTTTAACGTGACAATTGACAATCGAACGTATAATATTATTGTAAAGTGATATATATACCTTTTTGGGCATATAATGGCCACAGCCGAGGCGCTAACGTTGCATCAGTTGGTTGTATATTATTTGGCAAATGTTCTATCTGTTCCACTTGTGAGTTTTTGCTGTCTTGATTTTGGTGGCTATGTAGCCCCGAGAAGGTGTTAGGGGGCAATCCATAATGCGAGTCATGAGAAGCAATGAAGTCAGAGTTATGGTAGTTGACACTTGTATCTTCTCGGTCAAAATGTTCGTCGGGATGGTGGACGGGTGGTGATTCTGGGTTGAAAGTGTTATTGTGGGGATGACTTTTATCATCAGGTTGGTTTGCTTCCGAATGAGGCGCTGAATAAGCTGATTGGTGATTACCATTGCTCGTTAAGCTTGCTTTCGCATCATCATAACTTTCACCATGAGGAGTGTGATCTGGATCACTGTCAGTGCGTGTCAAGTCACGATAGGGTGAAGGCAGGTTGTGCTGGGAGTATTCTGAATGATGAGTGTTTGACGGTTGTTTAGGATTTATCAGGATGTAAGTCCTGATTTGTGATGAGGAATAGTATATTGGATATTGAGAACGAAGGTTACATGTTGAATGGTGTGGTGATGGTGCATATCGTGGAGTGGGCTCACCGCGATCTGGTGGGAGGCGAGGCGATGGGGGCGATGGTGACGGAGGGAAACCGCGCACTTTTTCCACCAGATTCACCAAGTCTGGAATTTTGAGTTTCAGGTTCGCCATTTCATTTGGCTTTATGCGCTTCACATGGACCGGACCGTCCAGTGGAAGTATGACATTGCGCGTGCCAAGTCTGATCTCTGTAAATAAGTACGAGTGGCTTACATTATTGTAAATGAAAAAGCAATGAGGGAACTATAGATATCGTCAGATGTTTCTGGATTACGGGCTGTTATTGAGGGTTTATCTATAAATATAATCTTGAGTTTAGCTACAGAACAATAGAACCATTCTGAAGAATTTCTTAGCGATTAATATTAACAGTAATTGTTTTAGTCATGTTTGACCAGGCGTTGGTGTGCTTGAGCGTCACGCGGACGTTCATGAGGCCTCTCGCGCCGTGTGCGCATGATTCAGTGAAGTGTCACAGAGGGTTTGCGCTGTGTACACTACGTACAGTAAATGTAAAACAATGTTATACTTACCAACGGTTTCCAAATTTGCGACACGGAACTCCACCTGCAACACCAATTTCGTCTTAAATCATTCTTCATATACTATGTGTACCTAGGTATACTGATGCTGTCATAACTATGATAAAACGCGTTGCGTTGCGTTAAAGGAAAAAATTATTGAACAATCATAATACTCTAATGAATTTAAATACAAAAACAAACAAAGGAGATCTACGCCACACATCGTTCTATATGCCATTAGCTAGGGACTGCAAGAACATTGCATACTTAAGAATAAGTGACCGCCACGCATTATTTCTTTGCCCATTATGAACAAGGTAATAGGAGTTAATTAAATAAAAATAATAAACGACTATGTTTCATGTAATTGGTACTTCTTTTTTTTTTAAAGAATATTAGAACCGAAATCACTAATCAAATCAAATCAAATATTTATTTGCTAGAATATGGTACAATAGATGTTACAATACTTTGGTTCTTCATATTCTGCCACACCAAGTTTATGTCATAATATTCTATTATAATTCGCTCTAGCCGCTCCAGCTAAGCTAAACTGCTTGTGCTAGGAGTGGGTTCACGTCGGTAGTGTAATGGCCAGGATTCGAACCCGAATCTCAATCATAAAGCCTCGTAAAACTCCCTAACCGTTAAGCTATCGACGACATAGTCGAAATTTAAAAATATCTACATGGTACCACTTTGTAAATCACACAAGAAGTGCTACTCGACTAAACGGAACATCGTATTGTAGATGGTTGAGAGAATGCACACACATACACGAAAACATACACACGCACACACATGCTCACTATGTGTGCATTGTATAACACAATCTAAGATAACTATCACTTTATTTACTGACCAAAGTGAGTAAAAGAGTCACAAGGAACTTGTGTACGTCCATATCGAGACACTCGGAGCACGCTCGCCACACTTGTGAGCCCAAATTATTTATCGACTAATATATTTTAAGCTTGCGTGATATTGCGCTGATACATACATTATGTCGGCAAAATACACAAGAACTATTTTGTCAGGTGCTAATTACATTAGACATGGTTTATGGCATCGACGCACTTGCGCCCGCGCCGCCTCCCGCGGAGGCGCGACCGTCGCCGTCACCGCCGTCGACGCAGCCCCGGCCATCTTGTTTACTAGGCACATCAAGTTAACCCAGTTTGAACTAAATCTTATTTCATGTTGCCCACATTAAAGTACCAAGCCTAAGGCCGCCTGTCCACCAGCCAGAGATGTGCTACGCAGCTATGCTACGAGGATGTAAAAGCTACACTATATGCGATCGTTTCCACTGCGCTATGCTATGTAGCGTAGCGAGTAAGATCTACTATAATTTAAGATGCACTGCTCGAAAGTCTTTCTCCTACAAATGTTCAAATTTGAATCTATTCCCACAGGCATACTTAGCACACATGCATAGCATGCATCTACATAATATACAAAAAAAGTCTTTCCGCCGGAGATGTTTGTGCTATGCTTCGTTGCTATGGATGCGTTTGAGATCCACCAATGATACTCGTTGATTTAGTTAGCTTAGCACTGGTGGAAAGGGATTCAGCTAATAATAAGCTGTTTTATATAGAAAGATGCGTGTTATGGATGTGTGCGGTGGATGCCTAGGAGAACTCGATTTTGAAAATTTGTAGGAGAAATAGCTCGAGCTGTGCATACATATCTAATTGTAATAGGTACCCATAGCTACATAGCACACTCCGGTGGAGAGGCAGCCTACGCTCGTGGGTTTGCTTAAAGTCCATATCAACATTAACTTATTGACATAACAAACATGTGTTTTCTAAATTCAAAAGAAGTACTTACCCAGTACCTAAGTACTTACTAATAATAATATGTCGTGTAATGCTCCTAAAGGTGGCGTCCTACAGTTCCTTCTGCAGATTTTATCACACACTACAGAGCCTATGGACCTGTCTTGGTCCGTGCGAGCTGACCTGTCCGCTGTCCGCACACGCACTGTAGAGAAGCGCCTTACAAGCGAGATATAACATAGGTACGCGGTTATTGTGTTGTGTGCGATACTTTTCGTTAGGTTCATTATGAGCTACCCGCGTAGTTGGGAGGTTGAAAATGTTCAATTAAAACTGTCATAATATAATGTTGAATTACCTTATGGCGGTGAGTTACATGGTGCATGGTCGCAATGTGAATCGGTTCTTAATATGTGAATACCGGGCGACATGATAATAACGTATCTTGATCTAAGTAATTTCCATTGAATTTGCATAACACTTGTTATGTCAACTGCGCCAATTGGCAGGTCTCGTTGTCGAAGTGAAATAATCTGCACGTTGGTTCTCGCATCTCTCCTTGATACTTTTGCAGAATGTTCATTTGTGTTCATTGTGTCTAGAGTCTAGTACCACATGATTCTACTCGTATCTAATATACTAATCTATGAGTTCCTAGTGCCATGTGATCACAATTGGTCTAGTGCCGGTGAGTTAATTTGTTCTAACACTAACACTACATCACCTACATGCCGTAACGTTATTTCTCTTGCCCTAGCATCGCGTGAAGCTATTTGTCCCAGCAGAGGGTCATACGAGTTCATTGGCTTATTGGCATGACATGTATTGTTATGTTCAATTCCTTTATTTTTCAGTGCGTTAAATTCTAAAAGTTTTAGTCATAACAATATTAATTTGCAGCTGGCATAGTTCATCATTGCACCAACATAAACGAGAGATACATAATTTGTGGACACCTGGGTCAATAGCATAGTAATAATAATATATATATATAAAAATGAACCCCTATTTCCCTTGGTCACGACATCACGCCTGAACGGCTGAACCGATTTCGCTAATTCTTTTTTTGTTGTGTTCGTTATTGTTAGGAGAAGGTTCTTATGAAAGAAAAAATGAAGGAAATGGCGCGCAAAATTTGAAAATTTAAGAATACATAACCACCATATAACCGACTAAAACGCACGCCGTCTTGGGTCCTTGGTTGCCGGAGGTGAGATTGCCAAAAGCATATCTCTCGCACCCCGGCAGACCCAGGACCATCTCTATCGAGATGGCCCCCTTCGGGTTGTGGGGACCACAGTGTCCCCATCTAGCCCCGGTTACGGGGAGGCGCATTTGGCGCCGCCGCCGCGGCCTGCTTCTGCTAGGGTGACAGGCGGCTCCACCGGTCACCCCCAGGCCAGCGCTCATGGAGGACGGAGGTCGTTCTGCGACCTCCGACGTCCGGTTCGTCTTGGCTCTGCGCGGGCTTCCCGGGCCCGGAGTCTGGTCCGGACCCGACCGGCCGCCTCCTTCTAGAGCATTACTTGCTCGCAGAAGGAGACAGCCGCACCCCAACCGTTCGCGCATCGTACCATCGCTGTGAGCAACGTGGCGAGTGTGTGTGAGGACTCCCACCCCCAGAGCCGCCACTAGGACCCGCCTCGGCGTGTCCCACGCCGGGCACTCGGTCAGCGTGTGCAGCTCCATGTCCTCGCTCGCATCACAGTGATGGCACTCGGACGTTGGCTCCTTCCGGATCCGACACAGGTAACTCCCGAAACACCCGTGTCCAGTGATCACCTGCGTCAGCCGGTACGAGAGGCTGCCGTGTGGCCTCTCTAGCCACTCCTCCATGATGGGTCTTACCGCCGCTATTACGGCGTGCCCTGCGCTTGGTCGCCCAAGTCGTAGCTCCCATTCCGCTACCATGTCCCTGTGGAGCTGAGACCTCACGGCCCGAATTTCATCAGGCTCGGGTTCCCGTCCCTGCTCCCGCGCCTCCTTTCGATACCGAAATAGCATCGAAAGGGCTCTCGCATCCAGGTTCCACGGTAGGGATCCGGCAAGGAGACTCGCCGCCTCCAGAGATATCGTGCGGTACCCCCTAATGGCCCTGCTGGCCATTGCACGCTGCGGCCCACGCAGCAGACGCGCATTGTGGACCGTCAGAGTGTCCGCCCATATTGGGCACCCATATAGGGCCATAGACCGCACGACTCCCGCGTAGAGTCTCCTGCAGGAGTCATCCGGCCCCCTCATGTTGGGCAGCAGCCGCCCCAAGGCGGCAGCTGTGTCCTTCAATTTAGGGGCCAGTCTTCGGAGATGCTCCCCGAAGTTCCACCGGCCGTCGAGAACGAGTCCCAGATATTTCATCTGGGGCTTGATGGCGATGGAAATGTCTCCCACTATGAGGCTGGAATCCTCTGGTGGGACGCGCCGAGGCCCATGAAAGAACATGGCCTCGGTTTTATGCAGAGCCACCTCGAGACCCAGCCGCCGGATCCGCCCCACGACTTGGGCAACCGCGGTCGTGGCCTTCAGGATCGCTTCGCGGTATGTAGACCCGCACGCCGTCACCAGCGTGTCGTCCGCATAACACGTGACGGCGGCACCGTCCGCGAGCTCACCGCGAAGCACCCAGTCGTAACCGATGTTCCACAGTAGCGGTCCCAGGACCGATCCCTGCGGAACACCGCACGACATCTCTCGCCGACCGAGCCCGGTCGCACTTGGGTAGACGACTGCTCTCTCCGATAAATACGCCCCGACTATGCGGCGAAGGTAGAGAGGCACTTCGTGGTACACGAGCGCCTCCCTAATGCAGCTCCAGGGCAGGGTGTTAAACGCGTTGGCGATGTCCAGTGACACCGCCAACACCACCTCGCCCCGAGTGACGGCGTCCTTCGCCAGAGTCCTCACGCGCATGATGGCATCCACGGTGGAGCGCCTCCGGCGGAAGCCATACTGGCCATCCGCCAGGTCAGGCCCCACCCTGGATAGGTGCTCGACGAGGCGCTTTGCAATGACTCTTTCAAAGAGCTTGCACACCTCGTCGAGCAACACTATGGGCCTGTAGGCGGACGGTGAGTCCGCCGGGCGCCCCGCCTTTCGGATGAGGACCAGTTTCCCCGTCTTCCACATCTTCGGAAACTGGCCTCGCTCCAAACATGCGCTGAGAAACCCTCTCAGTCGGGGCTCGAGAGCGTCTTCTTCGCCTAGAGCTAGGACCCACGCTCGGCCTGGAATGCCGTCTGGTCCCGGGGTTTATGAACGCCCTTGAGCGTAGAGGTATATGGTTGCATGGGTCCCATAGGTATATAGGCTCCGGTGACCTATTAGTGTCGGGAGCTCCGTGGGCGTATAGGGCCCGAATCGAAATGCTTTCCGTTCCCAAAATAAATAGGGAGAATTTAATACAGCTAATTGATTCTAATTTCTAAGGCGAAACGAAGTTTGCCGGGACAGCTAGTAATAATATAATAGTCCAGGGCTTACCACTGGACATAATACCTATTATTAGGTATCAAAAGCTGCCTAAAAAAAAAAATATGCACATCGTGAATTTATGCAGGTTCTAGCCTGTGGTGATGGCTTAACCCATCCTTTTCGTTGAACAAATCGGACTTACACATCTTATTTGCAAAATTGTGACAATAATTCACAGAAAGGGACAAATTTCATTTTCTTTCACTCACTGCCTCGTTGACCGATAGGTACGCCAGCCTTTTCACATAACTGTAGATGTAGGTAAGTATTTAAAATAAAGACAGTATTAAGTAATTCAAGTTTGTATTCACTAAGCGCTAAGGTATAATCCCTCCACTATCATTGCCCGGCGCGGTCGGCGGCGAGCGTCGTTGGATGCCGTAAGGTCGTAAGTGGTATATGAGGTAGTCGAGCATATACATTTCTTCAGGTTTCACGTAGTGGAACGACACAGCGTAGTCTGAACAGCAATCCAAACCCTGAGGACAAAAGTATAACATAACATACATAACATAAACTCACGCCTGTATTCCCCGAAGGGGTAGGCAGAGGTGCTAGCACACACAGTCATTTCACCAGTTTATGTTTAGGTCCCAATGTAATAGGTGGCGAGCCTATTGCCATTAACCGGGCACTTATAAACCTGCGATAAATACACACATAACTTCGAAAAGCATCGAAAAGTCATTGGTGTGTGCCATGGTAAACCTGGGATTGAGACTCGTCTCAGCAGTCCATTACCCATACCACTAGGCTACCGCATAGGACAAAAGTATAATATATTTAAAAAAAACGGCAGAACCACACTTCCATATGTATTATTTTATTTTTTATTCGCCCTAAAAGGCTACGTGAGGAGGGCTCATTCGCCTGTATTTGCATCGCACGCACTAATGCATCAGCGCAAATAGCAATATCTCGACATCCGTCATGATGGATAGCAAGAGTCCATACTTGATTTTGGTAATAAAATTCTCTTAATGTTACTTAATAAAATAACAAGCTCTAACCTCATCGGTGGGGTAGTAAATGTACTTCCAGTACCAGAAATTTTTGTCCGGGAAAGGTATCAAATGTTTTTGTGGCATGTACGGGAAGAAGCGCCCGCGCTTCAAGTTGTCGCGGGAGTCCATCGCTCGAACACCCAGCTTGTCCAAACATTTACCTGAAAAAATAAATTGCAATAAAATTTCGACTGCTGCTCAAAAGACCGAACAAGCTTGATAGCAGAGTGTATTATTGTAGGGTATACTTGCAGTAAAAGTTCTTGGTGTTATAGAAGTATTTCGATCCACTCACCCATTTCAACATCTTCAGCACCACCGTCATCGACGCGACAGAGCTTTGGTGACGGGAGCCCTTTGTTCACGAATGTGTCCAACGCCTTCCTACTCAGGATGTAACCCGCCCCTCCGCTCATGAAGCCCTGTGTAAGGTACAATGAGTTAAACTACAAAAACTAACGCTGGAGAAGAACAAGTGCAATGATCTGACCTGCGGCGTGAACGGTTTGAACCTGCAGCCGAAGTATAACGGATCACTGCTGTTGTAGTCAGCCAACATATATCGCAAGTTCTCCACTATCACATATCTGAAATGAAAGATAGTGTGTGACTTTCCAGGGCCTGATTTATTGTTTGAAAATAGAATAATCTTATACAGTTTAGTGAAATTTTAACGCAATCAGTAACAACTATTCCAATCGATTTAGAGTATGAACGGAAAAGTTGTTTTTTTTTAAATCGTTCGTTCGAATTGTTATATATAAATTGACTTTTTTATTTCACCAGGAAACCAACATTTGAAACCTGCGGCTAAGCCCGTAACGTTAGTAGGACTCACGTGTCGTCGTCCGCCTTGAGGAACCAGTCGGCGTCCCTCCGGTGGCGCTCGTGCACGTGGCGGAAGGCCGCCTTGGTCTTGCCCCACAGGTGGTTCCTCCCCTCGCTCACGTTGGTGTTGATCGCTGGCAGGCTCGCATCTGAAATAATAACAATGATCAATCTTGTAGTGATTTCTTAATGAAATTTTTAAGCATTATTATGCTAAGTATTTATACAATTCGATTACGAATAGGAAAAATCAATGTTTATAAATAGTTGAAAAATCATTCAGTTCGGGAGGCGGGAGGCGGGAGGCGGGATGCGGGAGGCGGGAGGCGGGAGGCGGGAGGCGGGAGGCGGGAGGCGGGAGGCGGGAGGCGGGAGGCGGGAGGCGGGAGGCGGGAGGCGGGAGGCGGGAGGCGGGAGGCGGGAGGCAACAGTTCGTAAGAGTGTTGATAGATGGCTCTGTCGTCACCCTTAAAGACAAAATAAAATAGAGAAGGGAAATTTTAATTGCTTCAGGCATAGCGCAGTGGTTTAATTGGTAAGAGCATTCCCCTAAAGTCGCAGGCTCAGACCCCACCTGCGCTATTCTCGTTTCCTGATGCAATCGAATCTTGTACTGAGATCTCGTGGGAATGATACTAGGATGGATTAGTTTGGTACACGAATTTCTGATGTACAATTTCACAGATTTCATAGTCAAAGTGTGTTTTGGTCGTGTGGTTGTCCATATTCCACTTTTTTCACACCTTCCTTTCCATTCTTAGGTTATAATCGTTCGATGAGCCAAGGTCGGGAAAGGAAGGGAAGAAAATGGAATATGATTGAGGTAAGTTTGCTTATTTTTATTTTACCTTCGCTGCTGCTCATGAATATCAGCTTGTTGCACCTCTTGCCCCACGTCGCCTTCACGTGTCTGGCCTTCTTCTCGTGCATCTTGGGCTGCGTCATCACCCAGCACAGGACTCGGACCCTCTTAGCTAAGTCCTCGGCCGTGCTCCTGTCGTCCGTCCTGTGGACCAGCTCGTCATCGCTGTGTACGGCTACTGACTTTATGGAGTGCACGTCCAACTTCAGTGACCTGAGAGTAATTCAAATTCAATGTTTAGTAATGAAGAGAGTGCTGTGGGCTTGCCGTAACTCACTTGAACGACAGCGTGTACCGTGCCCAGTTTATCTGCCAACTACTACATGTCTAACATTTGGACTGCTGCGATTTTGTCTACATATTTGGACTTGATGCTTTGTCACTTACCCGTACGGTTGGGGTACAATTTCTTGCGTATCGCATGTGATATATACGAAACTGAAGCCGATGACCAGTCCGCTCAGGAATACCGCGAGGTAGCGCCACTTCATCACAGTGGATATTCCATACATTTGTAATGGTACTGTTAGTTCCTTTTTGATTTTTATCATTTTAAATAACAATATGCGACAATTTCAAATAGCTTAGCGTTATACCTAGTCGACATTTAGTTAGTTGATGTTATTGACAATATAAAATGGAGTTTCAATGACCATATTAAACACAAAATTGAACTCAAAACCCAAGTTACGAAAGATTTCGTTATTACCAGACCCACGGCCTTGTATGCTTTTCATCATAATATTCAATTGTCATAGAAGTTTGCATGGTAATATTAGTGGTACCACTTGATTTGTAGTAACTAAAAATAATGGCGCTTAGCAATGACGACAGTAATATTTGACTGTGCAGTTTAAATTAAATGACACGCTCGACAGGACCGGTGTGTGCACGTATTCTTTATATTATTTTTTTGTGACTCCTTCATGAATCTTAGTTAAAGCAAAAATAGTAAGAATTTATATAGTTTGTCACCATCCCGAACAGATTCAGCCGGTTCATTTGCCAGGGTATTCACACTAGAATAACTCTGTTACTAGTCCCGAATCGTGAAGAAAGTAACCTATGACTACTCCAAACACACTGATCTTAGTAAAACAAGATATTTTCTAAACTTTACGCGAATGTCACTCATTGAAATAAAACCACTTTTGAACGGATTCTTTCGCGATATATTTGTTATTATTTACTTTTAAACCGACGTTTCGGCCACTTTTCAGCGGCCATAGTCGCGGAGTGACTAATGATGGTAGTTGTCACATAGTTTGAAGTATAAGTTATCTCAAAGTACCCCAATCATATTGAATCGTTGGTGTTACTATTTACGCAGAATGCGCTCACTGTGTCGTTATTTCTTGCTGGATTTTGCTTTAGTACTGGGTTTGATTAATTGCACGACTGGGCCCCAAGCTGGTGGTGCACTCCATCCATCCTCTTTATTTAAATTAGGGTGTTGTTTTTTTTTAATTTAAGAGCCTCGAGGAATATTCTCGATATATTCTTTGGTTGGTTTATTAAACCTTTAAAGCCTTGACTTGAAATGCGATCAGTCGCGTCCGCGGTAGCGTGCACATTGGCCATCAGTTGTTTTGTTCGACAAGCTAAGGCTTTAGTAATGATTAGTGACGAGCGAGTACAAAGTTGGTGTACAGCTCGGCCATGTGCAAGTAGTGTCGTTCGACAGGTGATTGTTTGAGAGATCCCATAATGTTGCACTTCAAAATAATAATAGATCGTTAAAGAGGAATATCGGCCAAGTTCTTATTAAATTGAAGAAATAATTTAGTTCAAAAGAGGACTTTATAGGAGGATTCGTCAGAAACCGTAGGCTCGTGTATAGAACCATATATGAGTATTACATTGGTTTCTTTATCGGCCCGCGGTAAAGCTAGCGTGTGCTTTTCCGCGTGTGGGAGACAGCTTAATGTAATCTGTACCCAAAGCACAGAATAAATAAAAGTAGGTACTACGCACAATACCTATTACTATGCCAAGTGAAAAACAGAACCCTATTACTGGGACTCCACTGTCCGTCTGTCTGTCTGTCTGTCTGGCACCAGGCTATATCTCATGAACCGAAGGATTTATATTGTATCATTACTTTGTTGTCTCCTATGACATTGTATTTCTGTCTTATTATAAGAGTATTAGAACCCTGCTTACTATTGCACTTCCATGCTTACTACCGCGCTACTAATTTCTTGCACATTACTTGCTTATTTATACTTTACTTTTATATTTTAGTAATTTTAGTGCAGGTTTTATATGTTGTACTTAAATGATTGGGGTTGAAAGATCTACTTCTTTTTGTTTGTAATCTGTTAAAATGAATTGTAATAATCACTCTACATAACCTCAAATTCATGTACCTGATCAGATATGTACCTACGAACATACCTGATACTTTTTTAGGGGTAAGTGCCATGTACCTTTAATTGTGTTAACTTATTACAAGTATATATTTATTGGTGCGGCTCTTATTCTACGAATATGAATCGAGGTGGTAATAAAGAGTGGTTGCCTGCCTGGCTGCCACCTGTCAGTGGCTGGTAACGGTCACTCCCTACTTGACGGCAGACACAAGCACTTCACTTTACAACATAGAACAACTAACAACAACAACATCGAACGCTATTTAGGGTGTACACTGGATGGGCGTCACTTCTTAATCTTAATTAATTACAAATTATTAATAAACTGAAACAGAATAAGTTACGCTTTTAGCGACTAGTTGAATTGAATATTTAGTGGCATAAGGAAAGAGCACCCGGAAACCCCTGACGATAACGGGCCTAGTGACGATAAATGGTACATTCCCAGTTCAGTGATGTGGATGCGATACACTGCGGTATATACAATAGTACCGCTTGGAATAATAGACGATCACTCGCTTTTTGTTACAGATCTTTCCAATAATGGATTGCAAGGATTGTGGGATAAAGCCTTACATAACTACACATTTACCAGCTACTTGTTTAAAATGACATAATGGCTTATTTTTAATCACATTTCGCCATGATGATATCAAATCACGTGCATATTTCAAACACATCAAAATCAATAGCAATTGTTACCTCATCCTCCATATTCCGCCTAGCAGCCTCTCAGATTTTCACTTGTTTCAAACATCGCTTTCAACACATTTCGTGAGGTGACGTCACATATTAATAAAACTCCAGACAGTTTGCCGGCACTTCATGACACGTCTCGATGAATATTTTATTAATAAACATGTTTATATACACAATTATTTAATTTGTTGCTGTGGATCTTGTGGCTCCAAGAACAAGCTTGGCATAACTGCTCTGCTACTTTTATATGATATAAGGTCATCCTCTTTACTCAGTTAATACATCTGAAATGTTTGTGTGATTAAAGAGTGAATCAATCATAAACATCTCACACCACCAATCATCGCGGCTCATGCGACTGACCCGGGGCGGCGCGGCCGGCGGCGGGCGTTATCGCGCCCTTTCCGGTTGCTCCGCGATAATGTCTTAATGAAATTCTAAATTAATTAACAATAACTAATTTTTTTTTTTTTTTTTTTTTTGATTTTCCACTTTCATTTATTTATTATCTTTATAAATAATAATAAATAATAAAATAAGATTTATTTTGCTCACCACATAATAATTTGGAGTATACATTTGGCTAGTGTTATATTTATAGTATTCCCATGTCCACGTCACTATAAGGCTGCCTGCCCACCAGAGATGTGCTATGCAGGTATGCTTCGAGCTACGAGGATGTAAAGCTAGGCTAGGAAACTATGTGACCGATTGCATTGTGCTGTGCTATGTAGCGCAGCGAGTAACATAGACTATGAAGATGCGCAGATTGAGCTATGCGCTGTGTCAATGACATGAATGATTAACCGTACAGATTAAAAAGTTCCTACAAAATAGGTTAAAATTCGAAAATTCGCATCTACAGCACACATCCATAACACGAATCCTTCTATATACAAAACATGGCTACACTGGATCTGTTCTGTGACATAGCTCGTTACCACCAGTGCAGTGTTTATGCTAAGTGGATCAACGAGTATGATTGGTGGATGTCAAACGCGTCTATAGCAACGTAGCATAGCACAGCGGAAAGAGCCTTTTTTTTTTTATTGTGCGAAAAATCTCCGCTGATACCACCCCCACGGAGCTGGTGAAGGCGGTTATGTCGGACTCGAACCGACTAAAACGCACGCCGTCTTGGGTCCTTGGTTGCCGGAGGTGAGATTGCCAAAAGCATATCTCTCGCACCCCGGCAGACCCAGGACCATCTCTTTCGAGATGGCCCCCTTCGGGTTGTGGGGACCACAGTGTCCCCATCTTGCCCCGGTTACGGGGACCGCCGCCGCGGCCTGCTTCTGCTAGGGTGACAGGCGGCTCCACCGGTCACCCCCAGGCCAGCGCTCATGGAGGACGGAGGTCGTTCTGCGACCTCCGACGTCCGGTTCGCCTTCGCTCTGCGCGGGCTTCTCGGGCCCGGAGTCTAGTCCGGACCCGACCAGCCGCCTCTCAGATCAGCTGCGAATTGCTCGCAGAAGGAGGCAGCCCCACCCCAAGCGTTCGCGCATCTTACCATCGCTGTGAGCAACGTGGCGAGTGAGCAACTCCCACCTCCAGAGCCGCCACTAGGACCCGCCTCGGCGTGTCCCACGCCGGGCACTCGGTCAGCGTGTGCAGCTCTGTGTCCTCGCTCGCATCACAGTGATGGCACTCGGACGTTGGCTCCTTCCGGATCCGACACAGGTAACTCCCGAAACACCCGTGTCCGGTAATCACCTGCGTCAGTCGGTACGAGAGGCTGCCGTGTGGCCTCTCTAGCCACTCCTCCATGATGGGTCTTACCGCCGCTATTACTGAGTGCCCAGCGGAAAGAGCCTAAGAAGAACAAACCTGTTTGAAAAGAAAGGATACCTCCTTTCTTTGTCACCCGATCAAGAGCTGGGATGCCTAACCACCTTAACCTAATGTCTTTCCTTATTTCTGTCTTTAACACCGTAATGAATGAAAACGAATGAAACGAAGAAAGATAACGTCGTATAGTGACAAAAGGATTTGAAAAATACTTTAAGACGGTAGCAAATTACGTTTATTATCATACTACCTGTAGGCTGCGGCTCTGGCTGCGTGCCGTCTGATCCCGTTCCTGATAAATAGGTACATTTACCTTCTAGCAATCGTGTAAATGCATATACTTTGTAATATCAACAATATGAAGCATAAAGTAATTGCAGTGAATGTTAGGTCGCGCTGACGGCACACGTACCGCACGCTACACTTAGTTGGCTCCACCGCTCCACCGGCAGTGCTCAACATGATCGACAAGCCGCTCGCCGTACTGAAGGCATTCCTATACTTCAGGCTGTTGTTCGGTCTTTACTTCAGACCAAGTCGCTCAGTCCCCGTCACTGTTCTTGCAAAGATTTTTTGTTTAGTAACTGTTTTATCTCAGGTCTATTTTATGAATATAGTTGCTTCGTCCAAAATAGTATTCACCAATCAAAAAATTGCAGATGTATACACGATAATTATGTTAATTGAGTCAATGTTCAATATTTTACTCTCAGTTGTAACTGAAGACAGTTACATTGTTAAGTTCTTTTCGCTATTGTACAGCGACTTCCGAGCTATACAAACTACACTTTCAAACAGTTACGTTGTGTTTTCTTTGGTCCCTACAGTATGCCTCAGTAAAATTATGTTCATAATATTGCTCAGTGGACGTCTGTCACCTGCGTATTTATATTTTCATTGTAACGCTTCCATGACGAGCGTCTGTAGCCAGCTAACTTTGGTTTACGTGCTAGATGGGTACAGGAAAACTGTGGCGTATTTGAAATCGTCTTTATGTAGTAAACTCGATAAAAGAAAACTAAATGTAAACGACGAAGGAAAATATTTGCAAATTAAGCAGTTTGTTCGTGAGTATATAAAAGTAACAAAAGATTTGGCTTCAATTATGAATCTGGTGCGACTAAAGGTACGTGTAACACCATAGTATTTATCTACCTCTTGGACTTATACTTGGTCCGTATTTCCGTATAGGTACTTACATATGTTGATGACCACGCGTAAGCGTGGACCAAGAGATTAGGTCACCCATAGTGATAAAGGCACATACATACGTAGGTGGTATACTTAATGTTACAATCTGGTATTAGCAGTGTTAATGATATTTTTCTCTGGTCACAAAGGTGTCCAAAGTCAAATAGTGTTCACTATGCTTCAGTCAACCAAGGGGCGGTGGCGGCATCAGCGTGGGCTTAGTTACCTTTATTTTAACGCATCTAAAGAAGTACCAAAATCTCCGGTTCAGTGTAAGTCATAACTAATACCAAATAGATCACGATCCGCGAATCCGTTACAGAAGTATAGTTAGTTACATGCATCCGTTATGGTATGATAGGATCTCTCGCGCGCTTAATCTGTGGAATGAATTCCCTTCCTTGCTTTTCCATCAGGTGGGTGTGGGTCGTGTGCTTGTCGCTTGTGCTAAGTGGTAAAAAATATAGTTTTATTTCAAAGATTTGTTTTTGTTTTCAGATCATCATTGGTTGTTCGTCGACATTTCTAAAAACAATCTTGCTAATATGCTTCATCACAACTTTGCAGCATGCGGTGAGTGGAACTCACGGAGGACAGAATATGATTAAGTTGGGTCGACTGTTGACAGGTTTTGCCCCAATCACTCAACATGGGTCCCATTTTTGGCCAAGGATTACCGTGTAATATACCGAACGAAGAAATACGCGTCTGCATTTGGTTACCATAGTTCGGACAATTTTTGGAAACACGACCCGCACACGTGTTTTCTCCTTCCGAAAAAGCATCCGTCGAGTCCATTAAGGGGTAGGGACCACCATTTTGGGATCGTTAGCATCTGGAATGGTGATATCATTTGAACTTCATCCTATCTTTTTACCATCCATTCGAATCAAGGTTAAAAAAAAGTCCTGACTCTTTGGTGACAACCTCGAATGAGAGTGTGTAATATAACGCAAGCATGATGGAATACAATTTGAGGGTCACTTCAGTGTATATATTTGTTGAGACAATAAGGTTTTGTTTTGCGTGATTTGCTTGTGTTTTTTTTTTTTTTTCTATGGCGTTCCCATGATTTGCTTGTGAGAAAATGAAAGACGTGTGGTTCGTACGATTATCTATTTGATACTAAAGATTGTGTTGCCTACCACAATAATAATTTAACAAACGTAAATATATTTATGGATCGAACAATATTTATTTCCAGGAAGTGGAGATTGTGCCTTGGGTAATGGATACCATCATTCTGATTGTAATTTCATGCACGCAGCTCGTACTAGTGGAACTCGCTGGAAATAACATGGACGAAGTGAAAAAAGTAATTGCGATCCAGTTGATAACGTACCAAGGTTGGTTGGCGTTTCAACTAGTATAAACTTAATGTTAGAGTTTCTACGAAACTGTCATATGATTCAGGGCCTCGCTTATTAGAATCAATAAAGATTACCATGGGCCTACTGTCTACTATGTACTCTTTTCATTTTAGATGCAATGCTCAAATGTGCTGCTCACGATGCTCTCGAGTACATCGACGCCTGCGCATCTAGGCTGACAGCGTGGAATCAATTTGGTTTAAATATTAACTTAGTATTGGGGTTCTTAAACTTATGTGTTACTTATGTGATTGTGTTTCTGCAGTTTTCTTATTAGTCTTATAAATATAATGCACGAGTGTTCCTAAATCACCTACTTAAATGCAGCCTTTCTCTCTTCTTTCTAAATAATACCATATATAAGTTTTCCTGGTGGTACCTACTCTGAGCTTACTGAGACCGTGCTCGTTAAAAGATATGGACGATATTAGAGCCCAAAGGGATATTGAACTGCTCAATAACAAATAAGTACCTAAGTGTAATCAATTCCATAATTCTGGTTATTTCTGTGAATGCTGCTGCGTGTGAATGTTGACATTGGTCGTGTTCAGCGGTACAACCGTGTCTCGCATTGTTCTGAGCTTGTAACGAGAGCTGCACGCGGCGCCCGGACGCTCGGCTGCGCAGTTGGCGCCCTAAGCTCCAAAAGACGATTGGTTTCGTGGTGGCAAACATAGAAAGTTTTTGCAGATAAAATGGTGTACGCTTAGTGAGTTCAACATGTTTAATATGTCTATATGTTTTAGAGGAAATCCACCATGTGTGCGGTTTTATTTGATTCGGCTCAGATAGCTTATATGCAATTGTAGTCCGCCTGGATGTTCCCGTCGCCATGCACTCGCAGCAGGAATACACTGTTCAGGCACTTAGTCATGTAGTTCAGATTGGCGAACGTGGTGCTGTCCTTAGGGTGCAAGTACGTAGGTCCCAGAGCCTCTGTACAATCGACAGCATATAAGCCATCAAGCCATCCATTTTAGAGAATATTCAGTGCTAACTCCACAAGGATTCCGTAAACATTTTAAGAACACCAAGATATATCTATGGGACAGATTATATAAAAATCATCAATTACCAAATAAATGAACGATCAGTCGATTGATCCGTCCTCGGTTATTACGAGTTTAATGTCCAACGCCTCGTGGATGGTAATATTCTAAATGTTTGTCCTGTCCGTGGGTTTCATTGTACCTACCTAATACGACATAATAAAAGGATACTGTAAATTGTTAACAAAATAAATATAACTTAACATTATTCCTACTTAGGCAAATTTCTCCTTCAATAATATTTTAGTTGGTTTTCTGTTGGCCACCGCAGTTCTGTTATGAATGTTTTATTATGTTACAGTGTATTGCTCAGTGGAGTTTTAGCGTTTTCAATTTACTGGCTAGGGAAGTACCTGGTGGTAGAAGACGAGCTAAAGAAGAGGGCGATGAGAAAGATGTTACTAGAGTACACCGAAGAGCCCATGACCACGGAGCACCCTCCAGATGGATACATATAATAGACAACTGATTTGTGCTTTTGTATAAATAATTTTATAGCTAATCAAGTTTTATTTGTAGGCATCGAAATGCTGTCTGAGCAGCTCTGCTGAGATGTGAATGGATTACTGACTGATATACTCCATCTTAGCTGTGTAGTGCCGGTGGCAGACACCGCCTCGTAACGTGCGCGTGGCAGATGCCGAACTGCAGCGATACTTTCGGACTCCTACCGGCACTTCCTGCTTTGAACTGTTACAAACTACCAACTCTATGTTATGTCAGTTAGACAAACGCTCATCATAACTGGTAGTTGATATAAGTCAGTGAGGAGTATGGTTGATGCTGATGTGTCACCGCCACGGGCGGCAGCGGAGGTGCAGTAGCCGGGGAGCGGGCCCCGAGCTCCGTCGTGAAACTCGTGCAAGCACCCGGGAACAACGCTGAGTTAAGATAGGGGCGATTTATAGATTGAAATTGGTGATTTGAATATTCCTTAGCACAGAAGTCGACGTAAAAGGCATGAGTAAATGTTTATTCTCGAAAGTATAATGTCTTATTATGAAGTAAACACAAACTCGACATACTATTAGATTTAGTAGGTGTGTTTAAAATTTAGGAAAATTACATGTTAGGTGCGGAGCGCCTTAATAAATAGTTATGGCAACTCATGCAGAAAGGCGATTGGCACACTGCAACGCCCGACGCCGCGTCTCACGTAAAACGCGGCCGACGCGCGTTTTATGAGCGACGCGGCGTCGGTCGCGTTTATTTTAATTCGCCTCAAACACCTACACAGAAATTTCTAACAGCTCTCGGACTAAAATCGAAAATCACGCGCGTGATAGCAGATTTCAGTGTGCCATACCTTGCGTTTTACGCACCATCACGCCCGTTTTCTGCTCGTACGCGCGTATTCTGCAGCAACACGCGTGTTTCCGTTTTCAGTGTGTGGGCCGCGGTGTCGGATTGCAGTGTGCCAATCGCCTGTGTATCAGACTATAACTATGAATATTTCTCGTAGTCCACTCAGGTCGACCACGCTGTTTATCAAAAGGAATTAGGTTGTCTGTCCCATAAACCAAAGCAAGTTGTTCCATTAAGTCCGCTTCGAGGCATCCCCTTTTAGCTTAGCTATCAGTAAATAGAATATACTGAAAACTACATATTATACACTTTTGTGAGATAAAACAAAGGTTTTCATTATTCATTATCATATTGGTATATTATTTTGCTGGTTTCTGCTGTTCTATTTTTCTTTCGATAAAATGAATTGCGGCTGGATCCCTGAAGATGAATATTATTGCTTGCAAAGATTTGCTTAGTCGAGGGTCGGTGCCGTCGGGGGCATGGCGGCAGGTGGCCCGCGGGCCGCGGGCCGCGGGCCGCGGGGAGAACGCCCCACGTAAGACATCACTCCAGCATCCTGCGTTCAGTCGCTAGACGAGCGTGCTTCAAATCGTCGTGGGCCTGAAATCTTTTTTACTTTAAAAATAAGCAAGTGATGTGATACGTTATATACACTAAGTACCTACATACTTACATAGATATCATTTTAGGAAATTAAGTACCTACGAATAGATTCGTTTTCTAATACTTATTCTAATTCTTCTTAATCTAATTTTCATTTGCTTGTTTTGAACATGATTCGTTTGTAAATGATGTAATTATGTAGATATTGTAAAATGGTTAGTGTAATGCGTGTATTATAAGCACGTGTTAGTGTATACCGAGAACTAGTATGAGTGCGTACCATCACGGGGACGTCTCTAAATGATGGCTTTGTTGTAACCTTGGAGAGTTGTAACGAGGCTGCGCCATGACTAACACTGGTAACACTGGAGTACAGGATAATAAACCAAAGTAAGTTGTTTGTTTGCTTCCTCGTGCCGTACCGTACGGCAGCCACATGCAGTGCACCAGTTGCCAGTAGTCTGGCTAGGCTGTATGAGTGCGGGTGTGCGGGCCGGTCCCTGCGCGTGTCACTAACATGATCACCTGTCCACTCCTCCACGCCTCCTGTGAGATCATCTGAGAGGTTCTAGTCGCCACAGGTAGTGATAGTTGAGTATGGTACTGAACTCATCCAGAACCATCTAAACTCATCTACTTATATAATTTAGCGCATTTATTTTGTTATTGATGCAACAATCGAATACAGTCGGCAAGAGAGGGTGTTTACTGTACAAGAGAGGGTGTTTACTGTACAAGAGAGGGTGTTTACTGTACAAGAGAGGGTGTTTACTGTACAAGAGAGGGTGTTTACTATAGGTACACTTATTTAAACAACTTCATCTTCTTCATTTTAGCGTTAGTCCCAGTCGCATCTGAAACTTTTCCACTTGGGGTCTAGGGTCCGCTTACCAGCATAACTGCGGATTTGGCTCAACTTCGATATTGTCTGTGTAGCGACTGTCATATGACCCCCACAACTTAAAGGCGATATCGAAGTATTGCAGTTAGATCAGTTGTTAGACTTTTTAGGACTCCAACTACCCGTAGCTATATGCTAACTACTAGCGATATGAGGAGGTTTATACTTGTGTTCTTTGCCATATGTACCCACATAGTCACATAGGGTAAGATGTTCCCATGGTCTGTAATAGCTTTTAAAACTTGCTAGTGTCTTCTGCGTAGCAGACGAGTATGTGGAATACAAATAAGGGAATGATACTATTTCCTATGCCGCACCATTAAGTCCGGGAACTCCTTGCCAGCTCACGTATTTCCTTTTTGTAGGAAAAAGGAAATACGTGAGCTGGCAGGGTCCTTTAAGCAGGGCATAAAAAGCATCTGATGATGCCGTCAAGCTCTTTCCTGAAACTTTGCCTTCAGCTTACCATCGGGCGAGGTGAAGTTAAATTGTCGTCTCCTATAAAAAATGTGAGCCAAGCCCATCTCATGCGCGATTCAGTGATCATTTAACTTTAAACAGCTGGCAATCGTAAACACGTTTAGGTTAGGAGACATGTTGTCCTCTACAAGTGACGAGTTTATTGAATGAAAGCGAATAGTTTCGACAATTCGTCCCTTGACCTTGACATCTAAACGTATTCACTGACCGGTTCCACTCGTTCGTTGTGTTCCCTCGAGAACAATCTCAGCACAAAATAAGCGTGAGTAGGTGAGTAGAGTTACAAGACTTCATTAAAATAGTTGTTTGGTAGGTAGGTACCAAAGGTAAATAGTTACGTATACAAATAGATACAAAACATCGTTTACATTGGTCAGTAAATAAAATCAATTTGAAAAGCTTCTAGATGCCGAAGAGTGACATACTCCACTAAGCCACCAAGCAATCATTTCAGTGATTATTTCGTGGGTATATTGATAAAAAAAATTGCCACTTAGCAGACAAGGCCACAGTCCATCTGATGGAAAGTCGCTACCGTGGTCTATGGACGTGACCAGGGGAGTCACACATGTGCCTCTGCGGCTGTATGAACAGAGAGTCACTGTGCCGTCACGTCAGTGCAGATGACAAAGCCGGACAAGCCTTTGGTCTTCCCACTGACGTCATTTCATTGATCAACAAAAATACGCTACGGCTATATGTATATCGTTGCTTGGTTCAGTGCTGCCTGGATAGACACCTGTGGCAATGACGACACCGAGTAGGTTTGAAATGGAATCAAAATAAGAAATATAACAAATATTTTATGTCTTCACAGGGAATCAAAGGACAGTAAAGTCAAAATATCGTATTTTGATCTTGTAAGTATTTTTGAAAATATTCATAATTTTAAAAGCTAACAACTCTTATAGCCTGAATTAGACTTGCACATGGAGCGACACAACTGGCAAGACAACGCCGTTGTTTTTCTGAACTAACCAAGTTAACTCGCAGTAAACTGAAGTGATAATAGGGTGGCCAATTTGAACAAATAGGTAGGTGCACATCTTCTTAAATATCAAAAATTTAAATAGTCTCGCAAAAAGCCTGGGCCTCTACATAGGCCTGGCTGTCATGCTGTAAGGCAGTAAAGGAGCAAACTGATACTTACTACATACATGGTGATAGGCAAAGTGACAAGTAACATCATATCAGAGGCAATAACACAAATAGCAATACCTAATTACTATTTTCAATTAAGTTAATTAAGAGTTCCTAAGAAGTAGTCCCCTCTTACAGTATCGTTATGGGACAGTCCTGGAGAAGGCCGCGACAGGCCTGGGGGTGCTGCTGGCGTGGCTCAGCGGAGCCGCCGTCACCGCGGACATGGCGGCGCTGGGGGAGATGAGCACCGCGCTGGTGGAGCGCACGCACCCGCCGGCCGACCGCGCCAGCACTCACCTGCCCATCATAGCCGCGTTCGGCGGCGGCCGGAGGCTGTCAGTGATACATTTAGTATTTTTAGGATTTAGTTAGTACTGTGCGGTGAATTTTAATAACTTTCCTTGCACAGCTTCAATGCGACACATGGCGAGAACATGGCCGCTTTGTTAGAAGACGCTGCTGCCCTCGCTAAATGCGGCGCTGTCAGCGTGGCCACAGGCTTGCTCCTCGTCACGCTCGGCGTCGCGCTGGTCAGCTGGAGTGCCCTGAGACAGGTGAGGTACGACAGGTACCTTTGTTTGTTTGGAACATAATCCTTGACCTACTAAAAGCGACTGAAAAATCTCAAAAACATTTGTACTTTTCATGAGCTAGAGCAGATTTTGAAAAAACTGTGGTAACTGTAGTTTATGCCCCACACTGTGGTTTATGGAGTTGAGCTCGGAGGAAACTTTTAAACAGGTTTCAAACTGTGCTAGCCAGACCAGGGCCGCCGACAATGGTGCCGATCACATGATTAGACTTGGCCCTTGTTAGGCAAATCGCCAGAAATATTCTGACACTTTTTTCTATTCAAAGTTACAGGAATAATAACCACACTTATTGCATGAAAATATTTTTTTTTTATATAGGACACGTCAATTTGACTTCACCTCGCCTGATGTTAAGCTAAAGGCAAAGTCTAAAAAAGTATTCAATCAATGAGTAGGTACCCCGTATGTGAGAAGGTACCTCAAAGGTTGACGAAGACGGGTGGGTGCCGCCACTAATATCCTCTTGACCGTTACTATATAATATTATGCTCTTGTCATCCTTTGGCAGATCACTACAATACGATTGCTGTTTCTGAAGGCCGTGCTGCGTCAAGATATGTCCTGGTTCGACTCGGACAGAGAGTTTAACTTGGCATCCATCATGTCGGAGTGAGTATTATTTTGAGAAGGTTATGACGGAGTTAAGTTACCAGAGAAGGAGATTCAAGTGAATAATGCCAACGTGTTATGTTATGTTTATGTTTTAAGTACACCTTTGATGAAAATTCTAAACATTTTACTGTAGATAACATTTAATTTTAAGTATTTATCACAAAAGAAAAGTCAACTTGACTTTTCTTGGTTTTGTCCTATTACATTATCGCGCAATGTGTAGATACCCTAGAAATCCTTGAGACCCCGACTGAATATGGCCACCGACGACGTTAGCGACCCAACCGCGTCAGTTGGGGATCAAATTCTCTTCTTTGATTTACCTACTGTGATGTAAATTTACCGCATTGATTGTTTGAATATTCTAAATTACGAAAGTATATTATTTAAGCTTGTAGCTCAGAGTGACGTCACACCAGGCGACTGTAACAACACACATCTCAGATTAGATACGATCTTTTGTTTGACATGCACAAGGTTAATTTATTCAAAGTAAATCTTTAGTTCTTGATAAATATTTAATTGTGTCTAAACCATAACAATTATACAATTAAAAAACAGCAACTAGCTTCTTTATAGGGTTTTTAGATAAATTGATTGCTACTGATTGATGCTTACTGTTGGTTGAGTATACTACATGTCAAATGTTAATATGGCTTGCAGAAGTATAAGAATACTTTAAATTAGTTTCTACAGATGCAACCACCTCTGGTATGGATTGATGATACCTACGCGCGTACGGGTATTGTGTTAGTTCTCATACATGAACGAGTAAAAATGAATAATAAACCTAATATAATTATGGCAAGGCTAGCAACTCTTACTCTACTGTCTCTGTTTGCTCTCGATAAATAGAACGTTTGATTCAATCAATCACAGGCCTTCGTTGGACCTTCTTCGGTCTTTCCCGATGTCTTTTTCCACGTTTGTACAAGGTTTTATTTTTCTCGTGGTGATATCCGTTAGTCATCTCTTACGACAACCTTCAGATGAGGCGGGGTGGTGCTACTTCTATTCTTTCACCGTCACCACACGGAGCAGACCAAATAAATCAAAAGTGTCTTTTGCTTCACAGGAACACAATAAAGTTGAAAGAGGGAATGGGTGAAAAACTGGCAGCAGTGTCGAATATGTTGGGGACGTTCGTTTTTTCCGTGTGCATGGCGCTGACCATAGGCTGGGAGCTGGGCCTGGCTTGCGCACTAGTGATGCCTGTGTCTCTGAGCGTCTCTGTCGCACTGGCTAGTGTGAGTATCAAAGTACTCTTCCCGTGCGTACAGATATCAAAATCAATTTATCAAATGCGTATCCACGACAAATGCAAAACTATGAGGAATAACATGAAGTACGAAGAAAAGAGCCTCAGGACCGATATTGACGAAAACGGAAACTACTTTATAGGACTTCTTGACACACTTTTTACTAGGGAAGGAGTTCTGAGAAGTAAGTAAATGACATCATGGTAAGCCCCAAGGGTTGTCCCTCTGGATGTTGCCACCGTTCGGATTGACGAAATACGAGCATCATCTCTCATCCATTACTTTTTATTCCTGGTGTTATTTTAGTGGTCCTATTCAGTAGAAGGATTTCATTTGCGCTACTTGATAAAACTAAACAACTGAATAATTTATATTTTATTTGCCAGTATCAAACGCAGTCGGCCACTCGTGAAATGGCGGCCTACAGCCAGGCAGGCAAGCACGCCGAAGAAGTTTTAAAATCTGTGAAGACTGTCGTGGCCTTTGGTGGAGAATCGATGGAGGTTAGCAGGTAAACTGTTTGCTAATAAATTGCTATTATTGTTTGCAATATTTATCTTCATACTCTGAAGAGAAAATACGCTCTCGTAACGATACTAACCATTATTTGGCGATTCGTGTCGTCTTGTCCGTGCACCTCACGCAATTTATGTATTGCTCAAGGAGTTACTAAAAAAATAGTAAAACGAATACTAAAAAAAAATAGAAGGCATCAATCAGGAACCACTTGATGCCTTCTGTACTTACATATATTAACTATTTTTGCCTTACAGTGGCTAGGAACATATTAAGCTGTAGGCGTGTTGTATGCTCATCCTCAGAGAATAATCACTTTGTACTGTATTGATATAACTCGCAGGTACGGCGCCCTGTTGCTCCCGGCGGAGCACTGCGCCCACAAGCGCGGCCTGCTCACCGGCCTGGGCACCGGCCTGGCCTGGGTGCTGGTGTACTGCGTGACCGCTATCGCCGTCAGCTACGGCACGCGCTTGGCTCTGCGCGACGTGGACCAGCCCGCGGGACAGCTGAAGTACGTGTTCGGAAGCATCTACAGTGTAAGGCTTCATTTTGTGTCGTATTTTATCGTGAAGTAGTTGTATGTACGATCATTCAAACATATGCATGCGGCAGAAACTCGTGATCGTCTCGGTATAAAGAGAAATGGATATTAGATATAATGCTTATAATAGGTATATGCTGAGCAAACTGTCCTTCACTCCATCGTATTTATTGTAGTTAGTTACTACCAAGTACATTGTATTTATTGAAAATGTAAATATGCTCTTCTTTGTCGTCGTCCCTCCCTACCCAGGTGATTCAAGTTTGTGGTGTAAATTTTAAGCACGCTGGAATGATTGATCATTAGATTTTTTTTATCAGTAACTAAGACTTTATCAATTTCAGACCTTATCAACAGTAGGTAAGATATGCTTTGGATCTATAGGTAAGTCATCCCGAACAGTTTGATCGTTAGATCAAGCGTAGGGCTTCATTTTTGGAGAATTTAGGACATTTTTATGATTCGAAATTCAAGTGTTAAAAATTCTGTTTTAAATAGTGAAATCAATGTACGTTTCAGATTAATTTGAACATGTTTGCGGCCTCGCAAATATTGTCGATGTGCCTGCCACACTTTGAAGTTTTTGCCACAGCTCGAGGTGCCGCCGCCAATATCTTCCAAATAATCAACAGTGTCCCCACAATATACAGCTATGAGAAGAAGGGCCTCTCACAAGAGAGGGTGTTTACTGTACAAGAGAGGGTGTTTACTGTACAAGAGAGGGTGTTTACTGTACAAGAGAGGGTGTTTACTGTACAAGAGAGGGTGTTTACTGTACAAGAGAGGGTGTTTACTGTACAAGAGAGGGTGTTTACTGTACAAGAGAGGGTGTTTACTGTACAAGAGAGGGTGTTTACTGTACAAGAGAGGGTGTTTACTATAGTTACACTTATTTAAACAACTTCATCTTCTTCATGTTAGCGTTGGTCCCAGTCGCATCCGAAACTGTTCCACTTGGGGTCTGGGGTCCGCTTACCAGCATAACTGCGGTTTTGGCTCAACTTCGATATTTTCTGTGTAGCGACTGTCATATGACCCCCACAACTTAAAGGCGATATCGAAGTATTGCAGTTTAATCAGTTGTTAGACTTATTAGGACTCCAACTACCCGTAGCTATATGCTAACTACTAGCTATATGAGGAGGTTTATACTTGTGTTCTTTGCCATATGTACCCACATAGTCACATAGGGTAAGATGTTCCCATGGTCTGTAATAGCTTTTAAAACTTGCTAGTGTCTTCTGCGTAGCAGACGAGTATGTGGAATACAAATAAGGGAATGATACTATTTCCTATGCCGCACCATTAAGTCCGGGAACTCCTTGCCAGCTCACGTATTTCCTTTTTGTAGGAAAAAGGAAATACGTGAGCTGGCAGGGTCCTTTAAGCAGGGCATAAAAAGCATCTGATGATGCCGTCAAGCTCTTTCCTGAAACTTTGCCTTCAGCTTACCATCGGGCGAGGTGAAGTTAAATTGTCGTCTCCTAAAAAAATGTGAGCCAAGCCCATCTCATGCGCGATTCAGTGATCATTTAACTTTAAACAGCTGGCAATCGTAAACACGTTTAGGTTAGGAGACATGTTGTCCTCTACAAGTGACGAGTTTATTGAATGAAAGCGAATAGTTTCGACAATTCGTCCCTTGACCTTGACATCTAAACGTATTCACTGACCGGTTTCACTCGTTCGTTGTGTTCCCTCGAGAACAATCTCAGCACAAAATAAGCGTGAGTAGGTGAGTAGAGTTACAAGACTTCATTAAAATAGTTGTTTGGTAGGTAGGTACCAAAGGTAAATAGTTACGTATACAAACAGATACAAAACATCGTTTACATTGGTCAGTAAATAAAATCAATTTGAAAAGCTTCTAGATGCTGAAGAGTGACTTACTCCACTAAGCCACCAAGCAATCATTTCAGTGATTATTTCGTGGGTATATTGATAAAAAAAAAATACCACTTAGTTAGCAGGCAAGGCCACAGCCCATCTGATGGAAAGTCGTTACCGTGGTCTATGGGCGTGACCAGGGGAGTCACACACGTGCCTCTGGGGCTGTATGAACAGAGAGTCTCGGTGCCGTCGTCAGTGCAGATGACAAAGCAGGACAAGCCTTTGGTCTTCCCACTGACGTCATTTCATTGATCAACAAAAATGCGCTACGGCTATATGTATATCGTTGCTTGGTTCAGTGCTGCCTGGATAGACACCTGTGGCAATGACGACACCGAGTAGGTTTGAAATGGAATCAAAATAAGAAATATAACAAATATTTTATATCTTCACAGGGAATCAAAGGACAGTAAAGTCAAAATATCGTATTTTGATCTTGTAAGTATTTTTGAAAATATTCATAATTTTAAAAGCTAAAAACTCTTATAGCCTGAGTTAGACTTGCACATGGAGCGACACAACTGGCAAAAGAGACAACGCCGTTGTTTTTCTAAACTAACCAAGTTAACTCGCAGTAAACTGAAGTGATAATAGGCTGGCCAATTTGAATAAATAGGTAGGTGCACATCTTTTTAAATATCAAAAATTTAAATAGTCACGCAAAAAGCCTGGGCCTTTACATAGGCCTGGCTGTCATGCTGTGAGGCAGTAAAGGAGCAAACTGATACTTACTACATACATGGTGATAGGCAAAGTGACAAGTAACATCATATCAGAGGCAATAACACAAATAGCAATACCTAATTACTATTTTAAATTAAGTTAATTAAGAGTTCATAACAAGTAGTCGCCCCCTCTTACAGTATCGTTATGGGACAGTCCTGGAGAAGGCCGCGACAGGCCTGGGGGTGCTGCTGGCGTGGCTCAGCGGAGCCGCCGTCACCGCGGACATGGCGGCGCTGGGGGAGATGAGCACCGCGCTGGTGGAGCGCACGCACCCGCCGGCCGACCGCGCCAGCACTCACCTGCCCATCATAGCCGCGTTCGGCGGCGGCCGGAGGCTGTCAGTGATACATTTAGTATTTTTAGGATTTAGTTAGTACTGTGCGGTGAATTTTAATAACTTTCCTTGCACAGCTTCAATGCGACACATGGCGAGAACATGGCCGCTTTGTTAGAAGACGCTGCTGCCCTCGCTAAATGCGGCGCTGTCAGCGTGGCCACAGGCTTGCTCCTCGTCACGCTCGGCGTCGCGCTGGTCAGCTGGAGTGCCCTGAGACAGGTGAGGTACGACAGGTACCTTTGTTTGTTTGGAACATAATCCTTGACCTACTAAAAGCGACTGAAAAATCTCAAAAACATTTGTACTTTTCATGAGCTAGAGCAGATTTTGAAAAAACTGTGGTAACTGTAGTTTATGCCCCACACTGTGGTTTATGGAGTTGAGCTCGGAGGAAACTTTTAAACAGGTTTCAAACTGTGCTAGCCAGACCAGGGCCGCCGACAATGGTGCCGATCACATGATTAGACTTGGCCCTTGTTAGGCAAATCGCCAGAAATATTCTGACACTTTTTTCTATTCAAAGTTACAGGAATAATAACCACACTTATTGCATGAAAATATATTTTTTTATATACAGGACACGTCAATTTGACTTCACCTCGCCTGATGTTAAGCTAAAGGCAAAGTCTGAAAAAGTATTCAATCAATGAGTAGGTACCCCGTATGTGAGAAGGTACCTCAAAGGTTGACGAAGACGGGTGGGTGCCGCCACTAATATCCTCTTGACCGTTACTATATAATATTATGCTCTTGTCATCCTTTGGCAGATCACTACAATACGATTGCTGTTTCTGAAGGCCGTGCTGCGTCAAGATATGTCCTGGTTCGACTCGGACAGAGAGTTTAACTTGGCATCCATCATGTCGGAGTGAGTATTATTTTGAGAAGGTTATGACGGAGTTAAGTTACCAGAGAAGGAGATTCAAGTGAATAATGCCAACGTGTTATGTTATGTTTATGTTTTAAGTACACCTTTGATGAAAATTCTAAACATTTTACTGTAGATAACATTTAATTTTAAGTATTTATCACAAAAGAAAAGTCAACTTGACTTTTCTTGGTTTTGTCCTATTACATTATCGCGCAATGTGTAGATACCCTAGAAATCCTTGAGACCCCGACTGAATATGGCCACCGACGACGTTAGCGACCCAACCGCGTCAGTTGGGGATCAAATTCTCTTCTTTGATTTACCTACTGTGATGTAAATTTACCGCATTGATTGTTTGAATATTCTAAATTACGAAAGTATATTATTTAAGCTTGTAGCTCAGAGTGACGTCACACCAGGCGACTGTAACAACACACATCTCAGATTAGATACGATCTTTTGTTTGACATGCACAAGGTTAATTTATTCAAAGTAAATCTTTAGTTCTTGATAAATATTTAATTGTGTCTAAACCATAACAATTATACAATTAAAAAACAGCAACTAGCTTCTTTATAGGGTTTTTAGATAAATTGATTGCTACTGATTGATGCTTACTGTTGGTTGAGTATACTACATGTCAAATGTTAATATGGCTTGCAGAAGTATAAGAATACTTTAAATTAGTTTCTACAGATGCAACCACCTCTGGTATGGATTGATGATACCTACGCGCGTACGGGTATTGTGTTAGTTCTCATACATGAACGAGTAAAAATGAATAATAAACCTAATATAATTATGGCAAGGCTAGCAACTCTTACTCTACTGTCTCTGTTTGCTCTCGATAAATAGAACGTTTGATTCAATCAATCACAGGCCTTCGTTGGACCTTCTTCGGTCTTTCCCGATGTCTTTTTCCACGTTTGTACAAGGTTTTATTTTTCTCGTGGTGATATCCGTTAGTCATCTCTTACGACAACCTTCAGATGAGGCGGGGTGGTGCTACTTCTATTCTTTCACCGTCACCACACGGAGCAGACCAAATAAATCAAAAGTGTCTTTTGCTTCACAGGAACACAATAAAGTTGAAAGAGGGAATGGGTGAAAAACTGGCAGCAGTGTCGAATATGTTGGGGACGTTCGTTTTTTCCGTGTGCATGGCGCTGACCATAGGCTGGGAGCTGGGCCTGGCTTGCGCACTAGTGATGCCTGTGTCTCTGAGCGTCTCTGTCGCACTGGCTAGTGTGAGTATCAAAGTACTCTTCCCGTGCGTACAGATATCAAAATCAATTTATCAAATGCGTATCCACGACAAATGCAAAACTATGAGGAATAACATGAAGTACGAAGAAAAGAGCCTCAGGACCGATATTGACGAAAACGGAAACTACTTTATAGGACTTCTTGACACACTTTTTACTAGGGAAGGAGTTCTGAGAAGTAAGTAAATGACATCATGGTAAGCCCCAAGGGTTGTCCCTCTGGATGTTGCCACCGTTCGGATTGACGAAATACGAGCATCATCTCTCATCCATTACTTTTTATTCCTGGTGTTATTTTAGTGGTCCTATTCAGTAGAAGGATTTCATTTGCGCTACTTGATAAAACTAAACAACTGAATAATTTATATTTTATTTGCCAGTATCAAACGCAGTCGGCCACTCGTGAAATGGCGGCCTACAGCCAGGCAGGCAAGCACGCCGAAGAAGTTTTAAAATCTGTGAAGACTGTCGTGGCCTTTGGTGGAGAATCGATGGAGGTTAGCAGGTAAACTGTTTGCTAATAAATTGCTATTATTGTTTGCAATATTTATCTTCATACTCTGAAGAGAAAATACGCTCTCGTAACGATACTAACCATTATTTGGCGATTCGTGTCGTCTTGTCCGTGCACCTCACGCAATTTATGTATTGCTCAAGGAGTTACTAAAAAAATAGTAAAACGAATACTAAAAAAAAATAGAAGGCATCAATCAGGAACCACTTGATGCCTTCTGTACTTACATATATTAACTATTTTTGCCTTACAGTGGCTAGGAACATATTAAGCTGTAGGCGTGTTGTATGCTCATCCTCAGAGAATAATCACTTTGTACTGTATTGATATAACTCGCAGGTACGGCGCCCTGTTGCTCCCGGCGGAGCACTGCGCCCACAAGCGCGGCCTGCTCACCGGCCTGGGCACCGGCCTGGCCTGGGTGCTGGTGTACTGCGTGACCGCTATCGCCGTCAGCTACGGCACGCGCTTGGCTCTGCGCGACGTGGACCAGCCCGCGGGACAGCTGAAGTACGTGTTCGGAAGCATCTACAGTGTAAGGCTTCATTTTGTGTCGTATTTTATCGTGAAGTAGTTGTATGTACGATCATTCAAACATATGCATGCGGCAGAAACTCGTGATCGTCTCGGTATAAAGAGAAATGGATATTAGATATAATGCTTATAATAGGTATATGCTGAGCAAACTGTCCTTCACTCCATCGTATTTATTGTAGTTAGTTACTACCAAGTACATTGTATTTATTGAAAATGTAAATATGCTCTTCTTTGTCGTCGTCCCTCCCTACCCAGGTGATTCAAGTTTGTGGTGTAAATTTTAAGCACGCTGGAATGATTGATCATTAGATTTTTTTTATCAGTAACTAAGACTTTATCAATTTCAGACCTTATCAACAGTAGGTAAGATATGCTTTGGATCTATAGGTAAGTCATCCCGAACAGTTTGATCGTTAGATCAAGCGTAGGGCTTCATTTTTGGAGAATTTAGGACATTTTTATGATTCGAAATTCAAGTGTTAAAAATTCTGTTTTAAATAGTGAAATCAATGTACGTTTCAGATTAATTTGAACATGTTTGCGGCCTCGCAAATATTGTCGATGTGCCTGCCACACTTTGAAGTTTTTGCCACAGCTCGAGGTGCCGCCGCCAATATCTTCCAAATAATCAACAGTGTCCCCACAATATACAGCTATGAGAAGAAGGGCCTCTCACTGCGAAGGGTTGTGGGGGAGATTTCTGTAGACAACATCCACTTTAGTTATTCGTCACGTCCAGACGTTGAGGTACGACTTCTTAGACGGAAATATAGCTTGGAAAACTATTAATTTTAGCTTAAAATATAATGCAATGATAACTACGGGGGGCGGTGCAACTAGCTATATACATAAAAGTTGCCCAATCACATAATTATTTTCTTTCACATAGATTTTGAAAAACTTTTCACTTTGCATCAAACCTGGAGAATGCGTGGCGCTTGTAGGGCCGTCCGGATGCGGCAAGACCACCCTGTTGCAGTTGTTGCAGAGACTGTACGAGCCCTCGTCAGGGGTTGTGAAGCTCGACGGAAACGATTTAGGAACCCTAGATTTGGGTTGGCTTCGTTCCATATTTGGTGAGCGATAAAATAACAATTTAACTATGTATCTACTGTCAAGAGAACTACAATACTGCTAATCATAACATTTTATCGCTGATTGTGAATACCCAAATTCACTTAGGTGTGAACCTTCGACCAACTGAACTACAAAGTGGATACTAATAAATATTTATTTCCCAGGTGTGGTCGGTCAAGAGCCGGTGTTGTTCAGAGGGACGGTGTTTGAGAACATCGCGATAGGGTGTCCGCAGGCGACGCTAGCCGATGTGCAGAGGGTAGCGGAGATGGCCAACGCGCATGATTTTATTAAAAACTTACCAATGGTTTGTATCGAGCTATTAAATATTATACTACAATCTTATCTCAACATCAACATCTAAAAATGCCTTTTAGGGCTATGACACAGTTATCGGCGAGCGCGGCGCGTCGCTGTCCGGCGGACAGAAGCAGCGCGTGGCGATAGCGCGCTCGCTGCTGCGCGACCCGGCGGTGCTGCTGCTGGACGAGCCCACGTCCGCGCTCGACCCACACGCGGAGCTGCAGGTGCAGGCGGCGCTCGACCGCGCCCGCACCGGCCGGACCACTGTAGTGGTGTCTCATAGGTTAGTGACGAGTGTAAGCAGCGCGTGGCGATAGCGCGCTCTTGGGTATGTCTGTGAATCTAAACAGTCAACTCCTCTGCAGGTTATCAACAATAGTCAACGCAGACCGTATCGTTTGCATGGACAGAGGAGCTATAGTGGAACAGGGCACACACGAAGAGCTTATGAGAGAAAAGGGTAGGTAGTTTTCATTTGTAGTTATTTACTTCAATATTAGGAAACATTTTTAGTAGAAAATCGTGGGTTCAAAACGGGGACGCCTAAACTTACAAGTACTTGTTCGGTTACAGGTTTTTACCATAGATTGGTGACAATTGAAGATTATAATAAAGAAAAGAGAAGCGCATTCGAGGAAATTACACCTTCTTCAGAGGAAGCACGCGTTCAAAAAGACATTGAAGTAGAGAAAACTATCAACAGTAAGCAGAGACAGGGAAATACTACATAGTTAAGGACAAGAGCCGCAGACAACTCATAGGCGTTTTCTGCTTCATTGAAACCACTCATGTAAATTATTATTTATTTGAAACTACAGGTGTTGTTGCCATTTTGCTCAACAGAATGTAGCAGTAGGCGCGGGTCCCAGGCATCCCACTACACAACAACGACAGACAGCCCTGAAGACATCGATGAAGTTAGTAACCAAACACACATTGACATTAAATGTTTAACAGTCAGAGATAATTTTAATTTAACAGTAAGAGTGTATTTCATCAAGAGTGTCGTCATCTAGATTGTTTTCTTACAAAAGTTCTATCCTTGTCGACTGGCCGTGCTGCGTGCTGTATGACGCTTGCTAAATACAAATTGACAGTAATGCTAATTCTGTGTTGTCAAAACTAACTAGAATACGCTAAATATCTGTAAAATGGTATTATACACCCAGATTGTATAGTCGTTTCGTACAAAAATATTTTAGTCACAGTTTCGATAGCAAAATCGTTAGGTGGCATTCAGAATTCAGAAACGACTACACAATCTGCGTGTCTAATATATTTTAGAGACTTTTAGTATATTTTAGTTAGTTTTAACCATGAACACACCATCAGTAGCAGCGAATCCATGGACCATTTTTACGAAGTTAATAATGTAATATTTTTTGTATTTGTTGTTATATTACAGGACGTTAGCGAGGTGTCCGGCTGGCAGATGTTGAAACTGAACGCGCCCGAGTGGCCGTACATCGCCGCGGGCTGCGCGGCGGCGTGCACTCAAGGGTCTTGCTTCTCAATTATTGGACTACTTACAGGGTACACTAGTGCCGTAAGCTCAATTTTACAGTTCTGAACTAAAGTAACACATTAGGTACCCACTGATTTTTGAAACTATTCGAACCGCGTTGAATCGCAATGACGTCGTACGCTCACTTTTAAAAGGATTTTTAAGTTTCTATTTTGAAATATAATTTACTGTCTGCTAAAGTTTAATCTTTAATCTTTGTCACATTAAAATACTGAACAAATGTTTTCAGATATTTGTTCTCGACAATCCCGCGCAAATGTTAAGCCTGGCGGATTTGTACGCGGGGCTGTTCCTGGGTGTGGCGGGCGTGGCGGGGCTGTGCATGTGCCTGCAGGGCTGGGCGCTGACGACGGCGGGGCTGCGGCTGACCTCGCGCCTGAGGACACAGTACCTCACAGCGTTGTTGAGACAGGTTACCAGATTCGGCCCCTGTAACGACTAAAAATATTACTGTAAAGTGGTTGTCGACGCACATCCTCACCACTCCACGCACAGGATGCTGTTCACAATTACTGAGTTCTATAGTGCCAAAAATTTGTGTGTGCTCCCATTCATTGGCATGTGTTTTTATACAAATAGGATTAGTTTTTTCCTTATTCTATTTATCTGAATGCTATGGTTTGTTTTTCAGGAAATTGGGTTCTTCGACAAACAGAGCAACACAGTGGGGGCGCTGTGCTCGCGGCTGAGCGGCGACACGGCCGCCGTGCAGAGCGCTACGGGGCAGAAGGTGGGCGTTGTGCTGCAGGGGGCCAGCTCCGTTCTCGTCGGAGTCTGCATGGGATTGTTCTTCGACTGGAGGTTAACTCTGGTTTTAACTTCACTATTACCTCTAGTAAGTAAAGTTTCTAGGTGTGTCTACTACACACGATATAGAAAATTCACAAAAACAAATAACTATAATCCGATTGCACCTCCACTTATAAAATTGGAGAAATTCAAGATCGAGTACTTTGAATTCTTGATTCAAGGAAGAAAATAACTAATCCAACTTGGCAATTGCCGATAACACTAGATAATTGTATTCATCAGATGGTGGGAAGCACATGGCTCGAGGGTCGCATGTCGCAAAAGTCACAGATCCGCGAGCGAAGTGCCATGGAGGCCGCCACCAGCGTCGCGACCGAGGCCATCATCAGCGTTGCAACTGTGCAGAGCCTAGGTAGGTAACATCGGCCGTTCATGATGCGTGATGAGATATGACAAACACAAAGTGGCTATGTCCCCAAAATGAGCCACGTGGAGAAATATCCGTTTAGTCCGCTCTCGACCCCTCGACCCCCAATAAATAATGTGTCCACTGGACCCCTAACCATAGTTTACACTCGGCCCCTGGGGGCCGAGAGTGGATTTTATTTCACAGTCAAGTTTTAGTTTTCTCTCGACCCCCATTAGTACACTTAGGATGATAAATCATTCATCAGTCTACCTATATATGCATATTGAAAATTGGTCCTTCGAGAGGTGTAGGCGTATAATGACATATACATAACATAACATAAAGTCACGCCTGTATTCCCCGAAGGGGTAGGCAGAGGTACTAGCACCCACATTTCGCCAGTTTATGTTTAGGTCCCAATGTGATAGGTGGCGAACCTATTGCCATTAACCGGGCACTTATAAACCTGCAATAAATACACACATAACTTCGAAAAGCATCGACTAGTCATTGGTGTGTGCCATGGTAAACCTGGGATCGAACCTCGTCTCAGCAGTCCATTACCAATACCACTAGGCTACCGCAGACATAAACGCAATGTTATGTTTTTATGTTATGTGGGTTTCCTCACAATAGTTTTCTCCACCGTAAGTTATATGACTATTAGATTAATATTAGACAAAATGATTTTTATATCGGTCCCGACCCGTCCACCCACTGGAGTTTCCCACTGGTGGGTGGAGGGGTAATTCACGATTACCCCTTCCCCCCACCATGCAAGTGCGTACCGAAATAAGTATAAGTTATCGATAAATTTTAAAATTTATCTTGCATATTTTATATATTTTTTTATTTCATATAAAAAAGAATATTAGAAGCAAAGTTACTAATATTCCCTCTAACCCCCTCCATCTAAGGTAAATTGCTTGTGCTATAAGTGGGTTCACGTCGGTAGTTAATGGCCGTCGTTTATAATAATTATAGTCCTTATTTGTCTGAAATGTATTTTAAGGTACTTTTCACAGGAAGTACTAGGAAACAGAAATGCTAGTAGCAGGATCAGTATTGCTGTGAGCCTGGTACTGTTAACATGGACTACTGGGCTCACAGAAACGTCGCTCGTGGGATTAGTATTTCTGCAAGACTAGTACTTCATACATAAAGCACCAGGCTCAAAGAAATCCTAATCCCGCAACCGACGTTTCTGCGAGCCTAGTAATCCATGCATAAAGTACCAGGCTCCCAGAAATATTTATTTCGTGACGATCCGCGATCATGACCTTCCCAGTATGAAAAGTATCCTACATATAACCGTCTCCTAGCTCTTGGGCATGGGTCTGATGGATGGTGCCAATGATAATGGGGGTGATTGGTGATGTTTGTCTAGTACTTCATGCGAAAAGTACCAGGCTCACAGCAATAGTGATCCCGCAACTAGCGTTTATATTTGCCTAGTACTTCATGTGAAAAGTACCAGGCTCACAGCAATACTGATCCTGCTACTAGCGTTTCTGTTTCCTAGTACTTCCTATGAAAAGTACCTTAAAAATAAAAACATTAATACATTTTAGACAAATAAGGACTATTATTATTATAAACGCATGTGAATTCACTTACTAAATTCAATACATTTCTGTTTTTGTTTTTGGGAACAAGTCCAAATTGACGATTTACATTTATAAATTTTGTGCTTATAAAACTGATGTCCATACCAAAATAAAACCCGGCCATGTTTACGATTTACTATTTTTATCACCGCGTTATTTTCCTTCACTTATTAAACTACGCGATTATGAAATCTAATTAATAATATTATTTTTATTTATTATGCACAAATCATTAGTAACATTAGATGTTATTCGAATGATAGATAACTTATCTTTATTTGCTTCTGCCAGTGATTTTTCAAGAAGAGTTCTTATGAATCCTGGCCATTACACTACCGACGTGAACCCACTCATAGCACAAGCAATTTAGCTTAGTTGGAGGGGTTAGAGGGAATATTAGTAACTTCGGTTCTAACTTCTAATATTCTTTTTTATATGAAATAAAAAAATACATAAAATATGCAAAATAAATTTTAAAATAATTAATTAATATCGATAAATTAAACTTATTTCGGTACCCACTTGCATGGTGGGTGGAGGGTAATCGTGAATTACCCCTCCATCCACCAGTGGGAAACTCCAGTGGGTGTAGGGGTCGGGACCCTTTTATATTTGTACCGCCACTCGGGATTGAACTCACAACCACATGCTTGTAAGGTCAGTTATATGCTCACTTAGTTACCATTGCTTTTTGTATAGTCTGTTCATGACTGTACCAAAATATTAATTTTAGATAATTATCAAATTAGGGGGCGAGAGTAGACGAGATAGGTTTAAGGGCCGAGAGGACACCAATAAAGAAATCTTTATTTAGGGGTCGAGGGGTCGAGAGTGGACTAAACCATATTCATCAACCTCTCACCTCACCTCACCTCGATCATTCCGTAGTTTTTACGTCATCATGAACAAACAAATATATAGACAGGAATTCCAAAACAATACTTTCGTGTTCCAAGGGATAATAATCTCAGGCATATATCACTAACACTTTATTTATAAATTTCAGGTATAGAGACAACCTTCCTGCTGAAGTTCCAGAAGTCGTTAAGGGAAGCGTGTTCCGCACTGGAGGGCGCCGCGTACTGGCGCGGCCTCACCATGGGCGTCGGTCTGTGCGCGCCGCTCACGGCCTGCTGCGGCTGCTTCTGCTACGGCGCGACGCTGGTCGCCAGCGGCTCGCTCGAGTATAAGGTTATACTTCTGTAAGTTGACGCTAACCAGAGCACGCCACGAGTTTTACTGAGGATGGTGATTACTACATTGTGACATTATTGTTAAAAAGCATAGGGTTTTTAAAATCACCAGGGTGACTGAATCAGTGGTGTTTGGATCCTTCATGTTGGGCCAGACGCTGATCTACACGTCCAGCTTCAACAAAGTCAACCTTTCGGCCGCAAGGATACTATCGGTGATCAACAGGGAGCCCCTGATTAGGACGAACCCTGATGCCCGGGATGACAGCAATTGGGTACGTACTGGTGGGCTAGTTCGTGGATATGTTTTGGCGCAATGAGGTTATATACGAAGATCTTAAAAAATGTACTTATTTTGATCTCAGATTGCGACTGGCAACTTATCATTAAACGAGGTGAAGTTCACATATCCGACACGGAAGAAGGAGGTGTTGAGAGGAATAGACCTTAGCGTGGAAGCCGGGCAGACGGTGGCGCTGGTGGGGCCGTCCGGGTGCGGCAAGTCCACCATATTGCAGCTCATGCAGAGATTCTATGACCCCGACACCGGGACCATTGTCAGTTTGAAATTAACCACATTTGAATCAAATATTTCACTTTGAACAGTTCATAATATTATTACAAAGTGGTAATTTTTTGAAAGTAGTAATTAGTCAAATAACCTATTGCAGGCGGTTCTGGGAAATCGCCATTCATAAGTAATTGCTGAAGTAATTTGTTATTAAAATATTCGCACATTTAGTACTAATACGTAAAATAAATTCATGTCTGAGTTATTGTATGGGTGAATTTCCCGGGACCAAGAATTGCGTGGCATCGATGAAATCGGTACTAAAAATCATAGTTATAATGCTCCAACATTTTTTGCTAGTTAGGTGAAATAGTGATCTATGTGGGGCACTAAATATTCTATTAAATAGGATTATAGGTACTCCAAAAAAAAAACAAAATACACCGAAATCTTTCATTGCCGTGTTTGTCCACACGTCACCTACTGTGTCGTGATACCTCATTGATAAAAATTTATTGGTTATTTTTATTAATACCTATTTTTAGTTGATACGTGAATAGTTAAAGTATTGTTAGGAAATACATTTATTCAAATATTTAAACAATACAACGAATGCTCAAGTGAGACTCGAACTCACGACCTTTCGCTTACAGGGCGATTTTTCCAATGTTTTTCGAACTTAACAGTTAGCATAATAAATGCTATAAAAAATTCATTCAAATACAACGAATGGTTAAAATAAATACATTTGTCCCAGAACTGCCTGTCATCGCCGTGTTCTAAACATATTTTAGAATATTGTCTTATCTAACGACTTGCGTCCTCCCTTATATGCGCTAAACGTTGCATATTGGTGCCACCTAAGTGCTCGACGCGGAAGAACGTACACACGTACCTGCGTTTTGGCACCATAGATGTAAGTATACCATTTTTATGTTACTGGACATTTTTTCTTTCATCGCCGTGGATAGGTATAACTTTTTATTTTAATAAGTTATCCTCTTGATTAAACATTCAATAGAACGCCATTTCTCTTGTTTATTTTTGTGAAGTGATTAATACTTCGAATAATTATTAGATTTTTTGTTATTTTATATTTTCGTCTTGTTTTTCATTGCCGTGCTTTCATTGCCGTAGTTTCCGTGGTCAAAATTTGCTATGGCAATGAAAAAAAAAACACGGCAATGAAAAAAAAATCATTGCCATGCATTGTAAAACGATTTAGTTTCATTGCTGTGGCCTGATGTTTCATTTCCGTGACTTATGTTATCATCGCCATAGTATGATTATGTATTACATTATTATAGGTAGCACCAAATACTGACATTAGAGGATTCGAAAACTTTCTACAATAAGATGAAAGATTTGGTGAGTTTTTTACTGTACAATCAATTAAAAATAGTTTGATTTTAATAATGGATTGTTTATTTTGCCAAGACTATGAAGAAGAACCTTAACCGGTGTGGGCTGTGATTATTTTGTCTATAGATTTTATAAAAATGTTATTGTTTCGCTTCACATGAAATATTGATACATAAATTAAAAACTTGTACTTACTATGTATGTTGTTTGCATTTACTTTTGCATAATTAACAAAAGTATACCATATTATTTGTTTTATTCATATTATATGTATTGTAAATTTCTTTTTTATTTGAAAGAATTTAAATAAATGATTGGACAATTCTTTGATTCTATTATATTTGTTTAATTGTACCCTACCTACTCCTTTTGCAGATTTTTAACCTATGAAATTTTTAATTATTGTATGTAAGTAGGTATAAGTATTATGTTATATATGAATTTTCATTTCTGTGGTTGATTCTTTCATTCCCTTGGCATAATTCTTTCATTGCCGTGGACGCTTGTTTCATTGCCGTACACACATGTTTCATCGCCGTGGCATGTAATTTTTAATCTTGTATATCTCGTTAATTTTTTTTAGTTATCTGCTAGATATTAAGCGAGAATACATACAGTATCAAAATCTTTAATTAACGCGATGTTGTTTTATTATAACACTTAAGATAAAAAAATCCACGGAAATGAAGATTTTAATGGACTTGTTGAAATTCACCCGTATATATCTATTCTAGAACTCTGGACGCCCAAATATCCGGTCATCCACACATCCGGTCATCTAGACAAACGCAAAACGAAAATTTCTAGATATCCTGATATCCAAATTTCTAAGTAGACATCCCGACATCCGGTTATTCTGATGTTCTGACATCTACACCCCCAAACCTAGACAAGGCCAATCATTCCGACATCAGAAGATTCGAACACTCTGCAATAAGAATATGTGGGGCTCTGGGTATCCGGATATCCTTGCACGCTTTCATATCACCAACGGCCCGATATCACAACTACACCCATTTACTACCAAACATCCACACAATTAGATTTAAGACATCCAGACATCCAATCTTGGAGACCTCCGGACAACCACAATATTTAAAAATCCGAACGCCTGGGTTTACGGCCGTTCAAACTTCTAACAATCCGGATATCCAGATGTAAGGACATCCACATATCGAGGTTTCCGGACATTCGGAGAAATGGACATACGTACATTTGGACATCCAGTCATCCCGACATTCTGAAGTACGGATATACGAGCATCCGGACATCAGTACATACCGACATACTGACCTCCCGACATCTCCATATATACCCAGATATCCGGACATAAAACATTTTATTTTTTTCCTTACGTTATACACACATGGTTTTATACATTTCTATTATTATACCGGATGTAACAATCGTGTGCAGCGCATGGACGGGCGCGACAGCCGGCGCGCGCTGAGCGTGGCGCGGCTGCGCGGCGCGCTGGGCGCGGTGGGGCAGGAGCCCGCGCTGTTCGACCGCTCGCTGGCCGACAACGTGGCGTACGGCGACGCCCGCCGGCGCGTGCCGCTGAGCGAGGTGGTCGCCGCCTGCCAGACCGCCAACATCCACGCGTTCATCGCGTCCCTGCCCGACGTACGTACGCGCCACAGTGGACAGTGGACAGTGGGTACTGTGCGCCGACAGACACTGTACTGGCACTGCTCGTCCGCAGGGCTACGCCACGCGCCTGGGCGCGGGCGGCGCGCAGCTGTCGGGCGGCCAGAAGCAGCGCGTGTGCATCGCGCGCGCGCTCGTGCGCGCCCCGCGGCTGCTGCTGCTCGACGAGGCCACCTCCGCGCTCGACGCCGCCAGCGAGCGGGTGAGACCAGTGTTGCAAAGGACTCGAATCTTCGAGTCCTAATTTGAAGGACTCGACTCAATTATGTAAGACTCAGTGCGCTTAAAAGGCCTGAAGTCTAAAGGCCAACCGAGCTCGAGTCATCTACTAGCTACTTGCGTCTTAAAAAGGACAGTCTTAAAATGACTCCAGTCCTTTTTAATAAGACTCCTATTAGAAAAAAGTCTTGAATAGATGAAACAAAGGAGTCGTTTCCTCTTGTTTCGGGAAACGACCCTCTTTGATTCTTTAGTAGGTCCTATTTGTCACACTTTTCATTCACGGGCTAATTTTTGCTTTGAATACGTGAACAGTCCCTTATGAGTACGGGGGGAGGGAAGGCTCTGACCAACTGTGCTACTTGTACACGTCTTGGACGTTCGAAATTCACCTATACATTCGTCTTGAGGTGACAGTAGACCCATCCACCGATATTCTTCTTAGGCCGCCTATCAAAACCAGCACTGGCCGCCTGCACTACAACTCGGTCCAGCATTAAGCTGCGAGGCGACCTGTTGTTCGGCATGGCTGTGATATTATTTTTCTTTTCTTTCTTTTCTTTATTTTCTAGTTTAGTTTTTTTTTTTAAAAACTGGGTAGGCCTGGTACAGCGTCGTTTAAATGTCATCATTTATTAGACTCATACATAAAAAGAGACTCGAGTCCTTCTTTCACTATAAAGAGCTCGTAGTGAAATAAGTTCTTTAGTCTTGGAGTCCTGTTGTAATGAGTCGGGTCTTATGATACATCAACCGAGTCCTTTTAAAAGGACTCAAGGGCTCGAGTCCTTTGCAACACCAGGTGAGACTGAGCGCCGTATGACTGAGCACACAGTGCACTGAGCGTACGCCACACTATACATGCCACATGCCACGCCCAGGTCGTCTCCGAGGCGCTGCACCGAGCGGCCGAGGGCCGCACCTGCGTCTCCATCGCGCACCGCCTCTCCACCGTGCAGCACGCCGATGTCATCTTCGTCCTGCGTGAAGGTACTACGTCACTACCAGAGAACATACACAAGCCTGGGAATAAGTCAACACCTACCTGATTCTGCTTTCGCTCGCAGGTCAAATTGTGGAACGAGGTAACCATAAGGAGCTCATGAAGATGCAAGGATTGTACTACCGGATGTACAAACAACAGAACGGGCAAAGTCGACCGTAAATAGTGTCCGCGCACGTGTCGATCACTTACAATACTTGGTATTGCTCAGTGAGCTGAATGTCTCCCGGTTGTCATGGCACCACGTAGCGCACGCGCTCGAAGCTCGAACAAATCGCTTGGTAAAACGTTTCACGTTGTCAATAAATGTTTTTACAAATCCAATGTTTATTTTACTTATCCATTTCTACATCTGGTTGAAGCAGAGAGTTTCTGTCTACCTCAGAGGGAGTTCATGTTGGAGTAGTTCTACAGTGAAGACTACGGATCGGTAAACGGAAGGTGGGTCTCCCCCTGGTAGGTCCCACCCAGTCGGAATGATATCCTGAAAACATTTTTCAGGGCGTTAAGTAGTTCTGTTCCATACCTGGGACAGACCTGGTGCGGAAGGCGGCTGGAGGACTGGGGTCTATGGCGTTGGCTGTTTCTAAGAGCTAGGCTAGTCATTAGGGTTTGTCTTTGGCACCTCTACTTATTACCTGGAGGACCAAGTCCACAATAAGCCCTTCTAACTGACTCACTTCAAATCGTATGTAGGTACTCTAGACAATAATAAAATAGTACCTAAGTATCGTTCTGCCTGTCAAGTGAGGATACGGACAATGCCTTTGCGTTGTGTGCGCGCAATGAATGGCTCGGCGGTGGCGAGACACTACACGTAGGTATGTACCTACATGTCGTACGTTGCAAGTTACAGGAGGTGCAATAACTTCTATGATGGTACATATTACATATCACTTGTACAAACTTTGCCCGAGCCACTCGGGCACTTTGATTAAACAACTGTACCCGCATTGTCATGCATTTTTTCCGCTCATTTTCTCATTATTTCCTATTATCAATATTCAAGAATCGAATGGTTTCTGACTGTTTACCATTCAATGAGTAGTTTTATTGTTATTGTTTGCTTACCTACCTATTGAATGTAATCAGGTGTTTGTGATAATAGTCAGTCAGTTGGAGCTCACCTGTCGCGTGGACTTACTAGTCTGTGCAGCGGCTGTGCGTCTGCTCTCGTAGTGAACTATGCGAGAAAACACGCGGCAACACTACCTTTACAGCCTCTTAGCAGAAAATTTAGACGCCCGCAACGAAAGCGAAACCTACTTCCCGTTGACACATACCTACATATAGACTCATAACATTTGGCTGACTGTAGATTATCGACTCGACTAGCCCGCCCCGTTAACCGCCGTCTCCATAGACAGGATGCATGGCGGTAGGCCGTGATAGAAGCTAGTTCGCAGTCGGTAGACTGATCTAGACCTATGTCGAAGACAGTTTTCCAATTATCGCTAATTATTAGGTGCCTCAACACAGTTGTGCGAGAAGTGTCAGGGCGCGTGCTCGTCGTGCTCGACTCGCATTTGACTGGTTGGTTTTTCCAAAGGTACTTATCCATACTCGTACTAATCTAAATATATATACCTAACTCAAAGGTGACTGACTGACATAGTGATCTATCAACGCACAGCCCAAACTACTGGACGGATCGGACTGTTTTTTTTTAATTATATGTAACGAGTATCATATTTCTTTCTGATCACGCTGAACGGGGAATAAAATGAAAATTGACATTTAATACAACTTTGATGATTTAAACTAACTTTTTATTCTTTAAATATCTTAATTTTGACAGGTGTTAGGCAAATTTGATTAAAACGATTCAAAGGAAGAAAAAATTACGTTTGTAAAAACCTAACTATCACGCATCTATTATTAGTTACCTATTACTTTCTGGAGTAATCGTTAAAACATGTTTGTTTTTTGCAGTTAACATTTTATTCTCTGGCGACGCGACGGGCGGCGATAGGGACACAAACTCTTGACTAGCCGCGCCCAGTCGTGAGTCGTGATCGCCTCACTGTACTAACGTATTGCTACTAAGTTCAAAGCTTGAACGAATCTCGCTAACAGTTAACTTGGAAGTTGTTTTTTTTTATCGTGCGAAAAATCCCCACGGATACCACCCCCACGGAGCCGGTGGAGGCGGTTATGTCGGACTCGAACCGACTAAAACGCACGCCGTCTTGGGTCCTTGGTTGCCGGAGGTGAGATTGCCAAAAGCATATCTCTCGCACCCCGGCAGACCCAGGACCATCTCCTTCGAGATGGCCCCCTTCGGGTTGTGGGGACCACAGTGTCCCCATCTAGCCCCGGTTACGGGGAGACGCATTTTGCGCCGCCGCCGCGGCCTGCTTCTGCTAGGGTGACAGGCGGCTCCACCGGTCAACCCCAGGCCAGCGCTCATGGAGGACGGAGGTCGTTCTGCGACCTCCGACGTCCGGTTCGCCTTCGCTCTGCGCGGGCTTCCCGGGCCCGGAGTCTAGTCCGGACCCGACCGGCGGCCGCCTCCTTCTCGAGCATTACTTGCTCGCAGAAAGAGGCAGCCGCACCCCAAGCGTTCGCACATCTTACCATCGCTGTGAGCAACGTGGCGAGTGTGAGGACTCCCACCCCAGAGCCGCCACTAGGACCCGCCTCGGCGTGTCCCACGCCGGGCACTCGGTCAGCGTGTGCAGCTCTGTGTCCTCGCTCGCATCACAGTGATGGCACTCGGACGTTGGCTCCTTCCGGATCCGACACACCCGTGTAACTTGGAAGTTGGTAGTGTGAATGTGTGCCGGGTCACTAATTCGTTTGCATGACTCCATTATAAAATTATAATAGCTTTGCCTCCGCGTGCGCACGACCACGCGCTGTTGGCGCATTTAATAGCAAAACTCAAATTGTCACAAATTGTAGACATCACATGACATTGACCGCAGTGGGTTGAGCCTACTGAGTATCTGTATCTAGTTAGAAATTCGGCCGTCTCGCAGGTACACTGAAACTGGACCCCTGAGTTGGTCAATAGGCTTGCACTTGTGAGTTTATGCGGTACATACGAAAATACAAATATTTCCTCTTTATAATATGAGTACAGTATAGATTAGTACATTTACGCGGGGTATGTCTAATGCGCAGTATAACTACATCGTGTTCAGCCTACATTTATAGAAAGACTAGCTTTTACCCGCGTCTCCGCCCGCGTGGCAGTCGGCTATCGCGAAGAAACCTACCTACCTAGCCTATGTGTTAATCCAGGATGTCAGCTAACTCCATACCAAAATTTTATTGAAATCGCTCCAGCCGCTTAGACGTGAAGAAGTAACAAACGTACACAGACAGAAACTTTCGCCTTTATACTATTCGTGTGATATTATGAGACAAATGTATTTATTGGTCGAGATTCCAAAATATAACAAGGCTAAAAGGTACTGCAGGTAACTACACAATTACAGTGCAAACAATTTAATAAAAAGTAAAAGGTCGTCCTAGATTGATAAGGTTGTACAAATAACATGATTGTTTCATCATGAATAATAAAAGGTTTATGGACATCTCTTAACGAACGCTCCAGGTCAAAATCATTTTTCATAATTTGGTAATTTTTTTAAGAATATTAGAACCGAAGTTACAAATATTCCCCCTAACCCCTCCAACTAAGCTAAATTGCTTGAGCTAGGCGTGGGTTCACGTCGGTAGTGTAATGGCCAAGATTCGAACCCGGGATCTCTCGATCGTAAAGCCGACTCCTTTACCATTAAGCTACCTTTTTTTTCCGTGCGGAAATCCCCTCGGATACCCGCCCTACCGGAGCCGGAAGGGGAGGTTATGTCGGACTCGAACCGACTAAAACCGCACGCCGACTGTGGGTCGTGGTGCTAGGCCGGAGGTGAGGTTGTCATCGACATATCCCTCGCACCCCGGCTAACCCAGGGCCATCCCTTACGGTTTGGCCCTCCTCGGGAGGGGGACAACGGTGTCCCCAACTCGCCCACGGAATGGGGAGGCGCACTTTTCAGCGCGTCGCCGCCGCCGTGGCCTGCTTCTGCTGGGGTGACAGGCGGCTCCACCCGTCACCCCCAGGCCCGCGCTCATGGGCGACGGAGGTCAGTCAGTGCCCTCCGACGCCCGAGTTGCCTGCGCGCGCGGGCGGCGCGAAACCACCATTAAGCTACCGACCGACGCGACGCTTCGAATCAAAGGTTTCATGTTTGTAAAGTTACCGCATTTAACGGCACATTTAACGGCGTCACGTCACTATATGAGCGTGTTCTAACAGTTTGGAAGCCACAGATCAAAGCGGCAGGCATATGGGGACACTGCACAAACCTATCCTATGCGCCATTATCAACTGCCACCAAATTTCTTGCAACACATGTAGATATGGGTGGCAGATGCTTTAATAAACACAAATAAATGTTACTTACTGGGGCTCAGAAAGGTACCTTGTAATATGAATTTTCTAGTGTAAACAGAGAGACGCGAAGAATTATACATTGAACTGAAATGCGAAGCCATCTCCGAAGTAACACAGCTCGAACAAAGGAGGAACAAAAGAGTTGTCAATTGCATTGTGTATATTGCGAGGAAGTCTTCTAATCCAGTGCAATGGCTAGCTAAATTCTGAAAGATATTGGAAAATTTACATTGTACCGACACAGGGAAAATGAGACGTAAAAACAGACCCTGTGACGAGGCGCCACGCTGGTCGGTCCTGGCTCCTGAGTCCTGACCCTGTATTGTTATAATCACGTTAGACTGGCCGCGCCGCCGCGTGATGCTTGCGGTGTTGCAACAATGTGCGCTGTCTGGTTATGGTAATTATATTGTGATAAACTAATTTCCCATTTAGTGATAACAGCGCCCATTGCGCACAACTTCGTTAAATATATACTTGTAATAAACTGGAAAAGATATAGAAGAGGAAATAAGTATGTAGATTTCAATGAAAAAGTACTTTCTCGGAATCCCTTATTTCAAAGTCCAAGTCAAACTATTGAGCGTACCTATTGGTATTACTGTATCTTACGACAGTTACAGAATATTTAGCTTGAGCAAAGTCTAAATATTTTCGCATTCTAGATTTCCCTCTCAGTTCATGAACTGGCGCAGTTTTGCAATTTCAAGGGGGAATCGCGAATATGACTATAGATACATATTTACAGAATATCTTTTAGGAATAACCCCACGGTTCAGCAGTCAGCACCGAGGAATACTTAGGTACATATTCAGGACGGACAGGACGCGCTAGTTGTACGAACTCATTTGCCGTTGGTGAACGGTTCACGCCATACGGGAGACGTCGATTTTTGAGTAGGTACCTACCTTTAACTTTGAGTACTAACTTTCTCAGTTCTCTTATATTTCCTCGAGCCCTCAGCAGCGACGCCGACTCGCACTTGACCAGTTTTTTAATAAGGTATCAAACAAGTTTAAATCTCAAATACTAAAGTAGGTAAAATAAATAGTAAATAGATAATAAAAAATAATAATAAATAGGTAAATAAAATAATAATAAATAGGTAATACTAAATAGGTACTATAGTACCTATTCATATAAATGTGTAATAATTACTATATGTAGGTATATATAAATATACTAGCTTTTGCCCGCGGCTCCGCCCGCGTGGATGTCGGTTATCGCGACCAAACATAGCCTATGTCCTTTCTCAAGGTCTAACCTATCCCTATACCAAATTTCATTAAAATCGGTTCAGTGGTTTAGGCGTGAAAGCGTAACATACAGACAGACAGACAGACAGACAGACAGAGTTACTTTCGCATTTATAATATTAGTATGGAAGTATGGATTAGTATGGATTATAAATATTGGTATCACTCTAAACGCTAAGTGACAGTCAGCAGGCGAGGAGTTCAGGCTGTCTGTGCTGGGAGAAGCATACCTAGTAGCTTATTAATAATATTGTATTTTTAACAACAAAAGCAAAAGGTACAATATTATAATATACCTATAGAAAATGAAGTAATTATTGTAATCGACGTTAATTACTGTGGCAGAACGACGTTTTATTAAACGATTGGAACATATTTAGAGACGAACGCGAGCGATACCTGTCAGTGTGTGTCGACTGGCGAGAGGGCGCCCGCGTGCCGGACCTGAGTACTGAGTACTGTCACGTACTGCGCCCACTGCCGTCAACGCGCGACGGCCCCTGTGTTGTTGTTGAACAGTGGTCTGTGTACCCGTCGCGGAGTGCCACCGAGCGCCGAGCACCAAGCACCATGGTCGGGAGCCGAGCACCAGGGAGGGATACCAAGTGAGTGTTTATAGCTTTGTCAAAGGGATGCGATTTAAGGTTATACTGACCAATATTATAATCCATATGTTATTCACGAAGATAATAACTTCATGATTCGAAAGTTAATAAATTACTTTTGGGTAACTTTTGAAGCGACTGTAACGCCGAGTAGGTTGGTAAGTACCTAGGTATAGGGTAGACATTAAATAACATCAATCAATAAGGCATTTGAGGGAGCCACTGCCGGCTGAGCTTCCGCTGCCGGCTGAGGGCACGACCGGTAGGTAGGTACGTAGATCGGGATTATTTTTTCATATCTGGCTATATAGCATGGCTTTCATGGGCTATATTTGACGACAATAGTCTCATCGCCTCCTATTACTCGTACGGGATGCCAAAAATCATAATAAAATGTGGGGGATAACACTTCTGCTTATCCCTTTGGGCACATCCGTGAATATATATATGTATATGTATATATAGTATTATATATATATTATATTGGATAAGACTCAAAACAGACACATTCAGCTTACTAAACTATCAGAAAAAAATACATTAGCAATCAATTGAGCGAATAACTGGCAGTCGTTATGATAACGGCGACTCCCGATGTGTTCTTAATGTGATGAATTGATGATGCAAAGTCAATGAAGTGGGCGTCAATGTTTGTGGATAATGGACATTACACGGACATGAGTACACGAGACGTTACCGCGATAGACTCGGGGACCTGCAGTATTATCTGTAAGGGTTAAATCACGGAGGTGCCATAACAACAACAACTTAGGTACTTCAGTACTTAGGTACCCACTACCCAGTCGGTACATTCTTCAATATTTGGGTGATGCTAATATTGGGTGTAAATTGGTGATGTAAAGGCGTACTTATCTCCTTTGTCGACAGTGCACTACTTTCAATCCCAATTGTTGCAATTTCTTAATAGTACATAAACCAGTTTTAACTGTTTTAAGTTTATAGCATACCAGGATTACTTTGACTAATATGAAGAAATGTTCAACTACCTACAAGGAGTTAAAAACACATTCATCGTAAACTGGGGGTTATTTTTTCAAAAGCGTCATGCGAATACTACTAACATTTGTTTATAGAACAATGATCTGAAATAAAGTTTAATTTAATTTAATTTAATTTAGGAAACAGATTAATGACAGGAATAACAGTTCCACTTTTGAAGAAAGATAATTATTGATGATAGGTTTTATTGCTTGTTAATAAAAAATCTGTTTTTAATGTTTTCATCCGTACTAAGTGACCCAGTAGGCCGAAGTACCCCAGTTGACGCTTGACGGTAAAGTTTATTGCAATTGAAGTACGTAATTAAGTTGGCACGTAGAAGCACATTAGGGTCCACCCGTACCACCCACCTGGGGGGACCTACAGAGAGTTTAAGAACGAGTGTTTATGACGTATAGGTTCAGTGACGTTAGATGTATCAGCTGACATAATATCTCCATCCCTCCACGACTTATTTTGAAGCAAGCGTGTTGTGAATATATTCGTAGCGATATCCATTTAATGAGACTTGACGATATGTCCAATAAACAACAGGTTTCTAGAACATTATCATCAAGTCTTCGGTGTCGCAAAGAATGGCAACCACGTGGCCACGTGGCTACGGAATTAATTCGAAGAACCGGTGTGAGCTGCGCTGTAATCAATATTATATTATCGAATTGTGTCAGGCTGAGTAACTAACATGCTCCTACGTCGTATACTAAAAAACGGCGCCAGGCAGCTTACCCATTAGTATATAAGCTTCCCGGCGACGCGACGTTCTTCAAGCAGTAACTAAATAACATAGCTAGTATCTAGCTACCTTGCACTCAATGACGTAAGGTTCTGGAGGACGCAAATAAAATGCAAACGAATTTACATATTAAAAGTAAATAAGTAGTTGAATATAATTCATTCTGTAGTGACAGTATTTATATAAACTAAGTAATCAATATTAAAAAGAATTTACACAACACCAAATAACGAATCTAAAAAGTCTTTTTTTTCGTGAGGAAATCCCCTCGGATACGCCGGGAAGGGGAGGTTATGTCGGACTCGAACCGACTAAAACCGCACGCCGACTGTGGGTCGTGCTAGGTTGTCTTCGAAATATCCCTCGCACCCCGGCTGACCCAGGGCCATCCCTTTCGGTGTATAGCTTTCCTCGGAACAAATGTACAGTCAGCATCAGAAAGATGTTGTGCCACCTCCCATCAAACAAATAGATTTCGAAAGGGTGTTACATGTATTGTGTGCTACATTGCTTAATTAAGAGGGATAAAATTTACATTATTGAGGTTAATCTACAGAGCCATTTCAGACAAATAGGTAGGGAGGCCACGTAGCTTAATTTGAAGATTTCTTTGCAAGCTTCTCACGCCCATAGGTTACGCTTAAATAGCTTAATCTGACACGCTCGAGTTACTACCGAATTTCCCTCTACCACAGAATAAATAAGGACAGAAGTTGCACTCCTTTGATGTTGACGAAAGCCGCCGTTATAATAACCTACAAAATTTCGTAGGTATCGTCCTTTGTTCCGAACAAACTACGCCGCCAACTTGAGTGTTAGGGTTGTCATTTTGTCAATGAAAATAAAACAATCCAATATAAAGTGAATGTTGGTTTTCGTGACAAAACATTTCACAAAAGATGTAGGTGTATGAAGTTTCATGCTTCTAACTTTGAAAATGACGAACTTTCCATACAAACGTTTATTACCTATTTTACCCTCTTAGTAGCTAAATTTAGAAAAATGCTGATACACGTGTTCATTTTCTTTACAGGTCACAGATTTATGAAATTTTGTGCATCTAGCTCTGACAATGACGGACTTTCATACAAACTTCCATCTCTTATTTTACCCCTTTAGTAGCAGAATTTCAAAAAATCCTTTCGTAGTGGATGCTTACATCATAAAATACATCTTCAAACCTACTACAAAATTAATGAACGAAAACGTGATCAAACAAAAGAAAACATCCTACCTACTGGAATAAAAAGGAAACCTACTGGACCTACCTATACGCGATAGGTACGAAATAAAACATGTACTTACCTACCTACTTGAACTTGCAACCAACTCCTGTTATTAATAAAGAAATAAATTCACAAAATAGTTGTGACAACCTATAAATTAACCTACGCAATATTTTAGTTATAAACAAAACTGTACCTACCTACTTGAACATGGAAGCCCACTACTACCATTCCTACCTACCTATGTTATGATTATGCGGTACTGCTAGCATAAATATATTTATGACCGTATTTTTACTGATCAATTTAATCATACACACATCCATGTTTGTAATGTGTGTAAATTCTAAACAGTCTCTCACACAAACTTACATTCCTCATTCCAAACCCTTCATACCATCGTCATAAACAAAACGTAGCTTTATCTAAGTACCATATTTCATCAGGATATCTTCAAAAATTACGAAGTTTCGTCCCCAACCTCTTTTTAATGCTTTTTAGCAAAAAAAGTTAGCCTATATCCATTCCCAAACTCTAATCCACCTCTCTACCAAATTTAATCAGGCTATTTTCATTAATGTCATAAATTGTATAACACCTATTTTCCCCCCTTTAACCTCTTTTCCTTCATTGAAAGGTAGCCTACGTCCATTCCCGATATGTAATCTATCTCTGTACCAAATTGCATTAGGATTACTTCAAAAATAACGAACTTTCATATAGTTTCATACCCTATCCCCCCCCCCCCTCTTTTACCCTTTTTTGAGGATAAAAGGTAGCCTAGATCCGTACTCAAGCTCCAATGCACCTCTGTACCAAATTTCATCACGCTATCTTCAAATATGACAAACTTTCATACAAACTTTCAACCCCTATTTCCCCCCTTTAATCCCCCTTTTCGCGACCAAACATAGCCTATGTCCATTTTCAAGGTCTAATTTACCCCTATACCAAATTTCATTAAATTCGGTTCAGTGGTTTAGGCGTGAAAGCGTAACATACAGACAGACAGACAGACAGACAGAGTTACTTTCGCATTTATAATATTAGCATGGATGTAAGTAGTGCAACCAAATAACATGAATACAAACTTAGCAAAACGATAAAATCTACATTATGAGAAAGTGCACCCACTTTTGTAACCCATCTAGGTATATACTCAGACTTTGTCAGACTGAATAAGCACCTCTTTACAACAGCAAAGGAAATGTACCCGAGAAATACACGCGACCCAGACAGAATAGTTTTGTCTAAAGTACCTAAAACAGTTCTTTATAAAAAGAACTGCCTGTCTATGTGTGGTTATATTTACAATCGTGTACCTGGCGAACTTAAAGCTTTACCTTATAATAAATTTAGAAAATCTTTAAAAGACTGGTTATTAAACAAATGTTTCTACTCAGTTACAGAATTTTTGTCCATAAAAGGTAAAGAGTATAGATAAAAAAGTGTGATTGTGTAGTTTAAGCTTCTATTTGACTTAGTATTTTTGTACGCCAAAGTGTGTTTGAAAATTTGCATGCCCAATTTAGGCTGAACATGATGTACCTACCTAGTCATAAGACATAATTTTTAACATCTTTATCACAATGTTCTAGCAATAATATTATAAATAAATAAATAATAAAAAATAAATAAATAAATATAAAGTAGTAGTAGGTACCTAGTTAGTGTAACAAAATAACATGAAATTGTACCTAATTTACCGCATTTTGTAACAGTACCGTGTTCAGTTTTGATTTTAAGTAGTTCACCGATATCAGAATACTATACTATCTATAGGTAGGTACTATCATAGATAAGTAGGTAGGTAGACACAGTGTAAGTATTTTACGTTAATTGACTTTTGACGCTGACTGTACTTACAAGTAATATTATAATTAATAAAATAAGTAGCCACAAAAATAACAGCGCGATCACTATTGTACATAGGTACTTACATAACAATTTTTCGTTCTCTCTATCACATTGTATGTAAGTATCTATGTCACAGGTTCACTACGATTAGGTATTTTATAATGCGAAGATGTCAGGTGACCAGTACCTACCTACCTAATGACTGTTACTAAGTAAACAAGATATATTCTGCGTATAAAAATAGTAAAATATTTTCTTTCACACTCTGTTGGTAATGTAAAAAACAACTTCGAGTTCTATAATGTATTTTGACATTCGTCCACGCAACAGTGATGATTACTGCGATTCATTATTTTATTTTTCTAGTAGGTACCTAACCTAGTGTACCTACACACATAAAAAATGGTAACTACTGATCCCAAAAGATCGGTCACAATATTGTTTAGGTATACCTACGAAAGTCGCGTCGCGCGTGTGCTCGCAAGCGCGGGCCGGCCCCGACTGCGCTAGCAGCCTGCGGGTGAGGCGCGCGGTAGGTACTTATCTCGGCAGTTCGGGCGAGTGACGGACGCCTGCCTCTACGCGTGCCCTCTAAAAGTTGAATCGTTAGACATAGCACATTTTCCAGGTAGGTACCTACTCGTCGTGTATGTGTTGCAGCCAACTAGCTTGATTTTCAGCCATTTGATTAACGGCCAGGCAAATGGCTCGGATCGATGATGTTCAATAACTTGCCTAGCCATTTAAATTAGTTCTGCATCTGCTTATAAAAAAAATGTAAGCATAAAGAACAGCTTTCTCAATAAACTCTCTGCTCTTAGAGGGTCGGCAGCACGACACGAGTGTGACTCTCTGTTGCACACGTCCTTAGGCCACGGTAACCACTTTCCATCAGGTGGGCCGTGTGCTTGTCTGCCACCTAAGTGGTATAAAAATAAAATTAAATGCATTTCACCTTGTAGTGTGTGCTAGTGTACACCATAATACTAACATATTTAGCGGTAAGTTAGCCACTATGAAGTCAGAGACATGGCACGATCTAGTTGCCTCCTACCCAGCTATCATTTATACAAAATTTTGTGAAAATTGTGAAAACTAAAAATTATGTAAACAAAATGAAACCCTTTTTATGCAGCTCTCCGTACAATACACCAACGTGTCTAGATAACAGGGACACGTTCTCGTAAAGATAAGCTATTAACATATTGATGTGTTTTACTTTTACAGAAAGTTAAAGGACAGCGACGGTGACGTATCGTACTTCGACATTGTAAGTATATCGTATTCTGTCTTGTTAATTGATTAGCTACTAGGTGCTGCCCGCGAGTGCACTGCTGCACGTGGGTAAATTTGCTCGCAGAAAAATGGCTATTAACCGAAATGAAAAGTACAAAATTATGTTCGTCTGCAGTTTATAAGCTTTCATGATCTTTGTTCCAACATTGTCTGTCAGACAGACAGCGTTGCTCTCCAAGGTCTGATGGATTACTGAAATACATATCTGTCACCATAAAACGCAATCTCGTGATGTAATTGACGAAAAGTGGTGGTGGTCATAACCCTCGAAAAGAATTCATTAAAAAAAATAACTCTGTGTCCGTGTACTGAAAGCTTCCGAATGTTCGTTAACACAAGTGAATGTTGGCAGTTTCAATATGGGTCAGTGCTGGAGAGGGCGGCCACGTGCCTCGGGGTGCTGCTGGCCTTCCTCAGCGGCAGCGGCTGCACCGTGGGCATGTCGGCGCTGGGCGAGATGACCACCTCCCTGATGGAGCGCACGCACCCGCCGCCGGACCGCGCCAGCACTCACCTGCCCATCATCTCCATGTTCGGTGGCGGCAGGAGGCTGTAAGTAACCGTTTGATAACTTCATTCGCACGACAGCAATTAACAGAATGTTGAAGTGTTCACCCGAGCGAGTCCCGGTCGCATCCGAAGCTTTCTCCAGGTCCGCTGCTTTTTCCAGTCTAGCTGTTTTGGCTGAACTTCGATATTTTCCGTGAAGTGACTGCGACCTGACCTCCACAACACGTTGGCGATATCGAAGCATTTCAGTCCAGTCGTTTTCTAAGGCTCCAACTACCCGTGAAGACTGTCATAGATGTACCGGGACCGAAACTTAATGTGGTCTCCGAAACACAACCAGACGAATGCAATTAGCCATATTCATGCATGTCATATTATGTAATATAGTTCTGAAGTTGGTGGTAAAACACTCGCCGGGATATTTACACTGTGTCTTATGGTATGAGTGCATCCGTGATCATGGCGCTTGCACCAGCGCCGAAATATCCTCGGAGAGATCCTCGGAAACCATAAGAAACATGATAAATATCCCGGCGAGTGTTTTAACTATCAATGTGAATGACCATGTCAATCTCAAATCATACAAAGTTCTGAAGTGATAGACAATAATGACTGGTAGGACAACGCAGTGGCGCGGTCACTGAAGACCTCGCAGACCCACCTGCAGATGTTAATAGCTTCCTTGAATAACAAGGTGATTATAGAAGTGCAAGCTCACAAAAACAAACTAGAAAATATATTATACCTATTTCCTAGTTCGTAAGCTCCGCCTGCTTGGCGCTTGGCGCCCGAGATGGTAAACTAGTTTGTGTTAAAAATAATATTGATAACGAGTTTTCCTCTAAGGCCAATCAAAAAATAAACGAGTCTACAATACAATAGCGTGCAGAATGGTCACTATACTATCTATTATATAAATGTAAACAGGTTGTGTCTGTACATCGGAGATATTAATAAACGGACGGTGGCATTTTTATGATTTAGAATCCATTGTTCGTAATGGACTCAATTGAACTTTTTGTTGGAAACGTCAAACTTGAAATCTTAAATATATGTTTGATTAAATGGGGAACCTGCCGTTTTGCCAAAAAACGTTTGCCTAAAATTTCCCCTCGCAAAATCACATTTTGGACACATTTTATTATAATGCCTTTTTATTTTTTCGTGCGGGAATACCTCCCGGGAGCTCCGCTCCGCTTCCGCATTAGCCTTCGTGGTTATTATTTTTTATATAACCATCTAGAAATACTTGACCAGGCATTGACTATACTACGAGCGTTATATGATGATCCCTATGACGTTTCAACTGACAGTTGTATTAGTGATGCGAAACAATTTCGATAAAATACTGTTTTTTCAGGCAAATGTCATGTCATTCAGCCAGGTCATTCAACATAATAAGCAATATTTATTTATTTTGAAAAAAGACTACGCGCATTGATGGACATAAAACACTAGATAAAAAAGTAACAGCCTTATTATATTTTATTTTACTATACTTTAATTTTTATTCAAATTGCATAATTTAAACTTAAAATTCTTTTTGAATTGAATTTTAAAGAATTCATAATTAGCTGGCAATTATGGATTACATGGAAAAGTATTTAAATGGAGGCCATAGACCTACCGTATTTTTTTAATTCAGTCATGTCATGTCTTGTCAATCTGTTTTGTCTTCTTGTCACACCGCATCACATCGCGTCATACGAGTGCTCTAACGCCTTGTATGCGCCACGTCTTTCTTTGTTAGCTGAGTTTTGTTTCTGTTTTCGCTGTTTTGTGTTATTTGTTGATTTTCTGTTACCTGTTTGTTGATTTTCGGTTTTGCAAAATGCCGAAAAGACAGCGGAAAACTGTTCTCAACAGTGAAGTTCGCGAGTTTGTAGTTCGTTTGCGAGACTATTTTGTGTGAACAACAAAATGGCGGACCCTTGTTACCGCTTGACAATGTTCGCGATCGTGTAGCCGATGCTCTAGGAATCGGAAAGGCTACTGTTTCTCGAATAACAAAGGAAAAATTTGGGGAGTCGTCCATGAAGGACAATAAACTATTAACACCAAAGAAAAAGAAAAGGTTATGTCATATAACAGAGCCTGATGAATTTGATTTAGATGCTATACGCAATCATATTTATGGTTACTACCTACGAGGTGAACTACCGACCTGCCAGAAGTTATTATCTTCATTAAAAGCTGCAGAACTCTTCAAAGGCGGTGCTACTTCTCTTAGAATTGTTTTGAAAAAATGTGGATTCCGCTATAAAAAATGTGACAAGAGAAAAATATTAATGGAGCGTACTGACATAGCTTTACTACGATGCGATTTTCTTCGCAAAATCAAACAAATTGATAACTGGGAGAAGGTAGTATACCTTGATGAGACATGGCTGAACGCCAATCATACTGTAGGTAAGGCATGGACGGATGACACAGCGAAATCCAGCACAAAAACTTCTGAAGGAAAGGGCCAGCGCTTAATCATTTGCCACGCTGGCACAGCTACAGGTTTTGTGCCGAATTGCCTGTGGGCTTTTAAGTCAGTGAAAACAACGGAGTACCACGAGGAAATGAATTTCGAAAACTTTAAGACATGGTTTATAAAACTATTAGAAAATTTGAATGAGCCTCACTATATTTTAATGGACAATGCTTCATATCACTCAGTTCAAATTAACAAACCCCCCAGCAGCAATAAGAAAAAAGCTGAAATTATAGAGTGGTTACACGGCAATGGTGTGGAAACTGACAGTCAGATGTTAAAAAAGAGTTGGTTAGACTGTTGAACTTTCACAAACAACAGACGCACCCATCATATTTTTTGGATGAATTGGCCAAATCAAATGGACACACGGTAATTCGGTTACCGCCCTATCACTGCCAATATAATGCAATCGAGTTGATATGGGCGCAGATCAAAGGTATCTATATTTTTTATTTATATAATATTATGTATATGCATTTCACATTCACATTTCTAAAAATAATTACTGAATGTACAAATATTTTCAGGTCATGCAGCTAGGCATAACACAACTCCGCCATTCACGGCAAATAAAATGATGGTTTTATTGGAAGAAGCTTGCGCTCAAGTGACAGCTGACGATTGGCGAAAAGTGGTCGAAAGAACGAAGAAAATTTGCTTACAAGACTGGGATCGAGATGTACAATACGACAATATCATTGACCAACCGTTAATAATAAACGTCACGGATAGCTGCAGTTCAGACTCAGATTTTGAAGATCCGATTGACCCTGTATCAGATTCAGATTGATATAAATAACATACAAACTCAAAGCATTTGTTTTATATTTCCAACAAATTATCGATATTTTGTTTATCGATGTGTCCCTTCTTAGTCGATAACAGCTTGACGACGTAACTTTTGCAGCACGTACCATGTACATTTGCATTGAGTTTTTTTCTATTATTTCCGAACATTACGTAATAATTTCTTAATATTCATTTTTATAATTTACAATTGTACACAATTATGATTTTTTCGTCTTTTTAATGGACCTCTAAAGGATTTGATGTGATAGGACGTCAGTACAATGTTAAGCGCTAACGAACTGTCATAGGGATCATCATATAACGCTCGTATTATAAATAGAAATGGTAGATTGAAAATTTACGGTATGAAATACATATTTGCCTTATTTTATTTTGCGTATGCGTAAACATAACGTTTGCGGTACAATTATTTGTGAAGAGATTTTTTACATAACATAACATATCATAAACTCACGCCTGTATTCCCCGAAGAGGTAGGCAGAGGTGCTAGTATCCACATTTCGCCAGTTTATGTTTAGGTGCCAATGTAATAGGTGGCGAGCCTATTGCCATTAACCGGGCACTTATAAACCTGGAATAAATACACACATAACTTCGAAAAGCATCGAAAAGTCAGTGGTGTGTGCTATGCTAAACCTAGGATCGAACCCGAGACCTCATCTCAGCAGTCCATTACCCATACCACTAGGCTACCGCAGATTTTTTGCCAAGTGATAATTTGGCAAATGAAATTATGTGAAACATTTTTTGGAAGTGATAAATTTGGCAATTTCTTTTTAGTCAAACAAGGGTAACCAGATCACATATAATCGGAGAAACGATAACCACCCCGCACGGGCGCCGGCGGGACCGTCATCATCGCCCAGTGCTTGGATATTAGCTCCCTACTAGCTACCCTAGTAGGGTATTTGACTAAGTCGTCGATTCTTCCCAATACTGCTTAATATGATAGCTTGTTCTGAAAAAATATGCCTTGCAAAATAAAATAATAATAATAACCCCGCAGGGGCAGCTTGTGGCGAGCTGTTGGTGAGTGGCGACACCACGTACCCTGATTCTCCCGAGGGTTCCAATTTATTCCGCCCCGCCTCTTGTGCTTGCCTTTTTGCCTTTTTATTGGCCGGCCAAGAGTGGAGTCGCAAGAGCGGAACCTATGCTCCAGGTTGGAAGTGTAAAATGTCATAACGCCGGGGGCCTACTGACCGCCTCCCGATCTTGCACCCCGCAGACTCACCTCTCGACAACCTTAGCCGCTCAACGGGTGTTGCTCCATGGCCGCATTATGCGTGGCTATTTTAATGGGGCCCATGCAATGAGTTGGCGAGTCACCACCTGCCTTTTTAACAATTTTAAGACTTATTGTCATGGCAGGCGTCCGTTAGTCTCCCCCCATAGCCCATTCACCAGTCCATCCAATACTCAACCCCATAGCCCATAATCTAGTCTCCATTATTCCAATAGTCTCTGCACCTGGCGGGGACCAACCCCGGGTGTATCATATTGTGCGCTCGGGGGTGGTATCCGCCATGTGTGTCTATCCCTAGCATATTAAACTCTCTTAAAAGGGCCTCTACGTCTTGGCTTCGGCCCGACGCACGCCTTCCAAAGGCCCGGGACTCCATAGTCCCGAGAGTCACGGATCAGAGAAACAAAATAATAATAATAAAATATTCTTTATTGCACACCAAAAGAAACAAACAACAGAAATGTTATAAAATCTCATGTACAATGGGCGGCCTTATTGCCAAATATTGCATATTTATATTGAAACTATGACTTTTCATTAGTTGAAATTCCCAAAAAAGTCAAAATATAGGGTAAGTGCTCCAATGAATGAACCCTTATGGTACGGGAGCTAGCAACGTTTTCGAGAAAGAATTTCAGGTCAGCTGATTTTGTGATATGCCGTCCTTCTTGCTCTTTCGGTTAGAGTCTGGGCTATCTGGCTAGCGGGAGCGGTTGCGTTCATTACTGCGCATCCTACCTGTCCAGGTGATAATCCTGGATTTTCAAAACATTTTAAGAGGCGTAATTTTTAATTTTTTGTTTTTAAATAAGACTACCTGACATACTATTTTTATTGCCAGACATTTCTGACATTGCTAATTATGTGCCATACGCGATTTTTTTAATCTTTTTATAAAAATTTAAAAGCATTTTATAATGTCTGTAATTTTAATATTATGTTATTTAAAGATAAGAAAAACTTAAAATTAATTTGCCAGACATTAATTCGATTGTTAAACCTTGAATTAAAATAAAAAACGCATGAAAAGTATTGCAGTATGATGCTAGTAGTTCGAAAGGGACAGTTGCAGAATAAGCTAATAATCACAAAATAATAATAATAATAATCAATTATTATAATAATTATCATCATTTTAATTTTAATTTCCCTATTATTTTCAATTTTCGTAAATAATATTTTAACTTTAATCGTGCAATAATAAATAGTATTTGAATAAATAGCCCGAATATTTTAGTTTAAGGAGTGAATAATCGAAAAATACAACATACAACAATGCCGTCCAGAGGTGACAGCTGTCACAATTGCATAAATTATACAAACAAAATTAGGAGAAAATGCTGACTCGGGCACAAGCCACCCGAAACAGAAGCGCACCTACAACATCTCCGGACTCGTCGCTAAGCTCCGCCGCGCAACCTCCAACAGTGGAACCAGCGGCGTCGAGCTCCTCCTCGAGCGACGAGTTCTTCTCCCCGCCGACGTCGCCAACACCTGAACGTCGGCCGGGGAGAGGCCGGCCACCGACCTGCTTGGGACCCCGACGCCCTCCGGCTTCGAATAGGGCCCCCGCTACCGGTGGTAATGTGCACCGCATGCGATGGACTAATTCCATAAACGAAAACGTCATGCGGGCATATTTTGCGGCTACAGAGGGTGGAACTAACCTCAGTGCGTACCGTACTCGGATGCTTCCTTTGTTTCAGGCGCTTGAACCTACCATCAACACATCAGCACAACGATTATCGGACCAAGTGCGGGTCATTCAACGCAATCGCATGTTGAATGAAACCGTACTTGAGGCGCTACGGCTAGAATGCTTGCGAAATATCTGTGTCACCCCCGCCCCGGCTCCTGCTCCTGCTTCTACAGCAGAAAGAAACGATGATACTCGTGTTGCGCCGGATGACACACCTATTCCAGTAAGTATTCAGTACAATGAAGAGATTAAGGAGGCTTTGGAATGTGCGTTGCGGGAATATCGATCAATGCCCGTACATGTCAGGCCACGTCTCCCGCGGTTGCCCATACATAGACGTAATATAGCGTTGGTGAGTGCCCTTGATTCATTATTACCTAGATATCTAGAAAATAGTGAAAACCTCGGTGACACCCACTCAATTCTGTATTGTACTGCTGTGGCGGCATGTCGTATGGCAGGTGCTAAATTTCCCATTAAAGATCCTGCCATACGACCTAAGTTTACCATACCAGCATGGCAATGCAGAATTGAACGACGTGTGGCCGAGGCAAGGGTGCTCATCGGTAAACTAATCTGCTTCAGGTCGGGCAATACTCGCCCAAGAGTGATGCGCTATGTGACCCGAGCGTTTGCGGGAACTGATATTAGTCCCCAGGATTATACGTCTCGGGTCACAGAGCGTATTGACTTCCTGAAGCAGAAAGTCTGTGCATGGGCAAACCGTATTCGGAGATATAAAAAACGAGTTGATCGATATACCGTCAACCGTATGTTCCAAAGAGACCAAAGGTGGGTATATAGAAGCTGGGAGCGAACAGATGAGAGTGTGGATGACGTGCGGCGGCCGGATGCTGAAGCCACAAATGCTTTCTGGCGCAGCATTTGGTCGGTGCCCGTTAGCCACACTGAAGGCGATTGGATGCGTGAGGTCGAAAGAGCATGCGAAACCATTCCAGAAATGGAAGAAATCTACATTGATGCCACTGATGTAGATTGTGCAGTCCGTTCGCTGTCTAACTGGAAATCTCCGGGACCGGATGGATTGCACAATTTCTGGCTAAAGTGGCTACGGAGTTCGCATGTTGTTTTGGCCTCACAATTTCAATCCGCTATAGAATCTGGGACGCTACCAGCTTTTATGACGACAGGAGTTACTCACCTGCTCCATAAAACTGGTAGTACCCTGGAGCCCAATAATTATAGACCGATTACATGTCTCCCAACGGTCTATAAACTTCTTACATCCATCCTGAGAGCTAAGATTAACAATCATATAAACAATAATTCTATTATGTGTGCCTCTCAGAATGGATGTAGGAATGGGGCCCGGGGTACTAAGGAGCTCCTCCTGATTGATATGGCTATTAGCCAACAAGCTCGCCGCAATCGTAAAGATCTGACAGCATGCTGGATCGATTACAAGAAAGCGTTTGACTCCGTGCCACATACATGGCTTTTGAGGGTGCTGGAGTTGTATAAAGTGAATACAACTCTATGTACCTTCTTAAGGTCGTGTATGCGGCAATGGAGGACGGTTCTTTTCTATCCAGGGTGTCGTCAGGCTTTGGGTGGCGGCGTGCCGATAACAATAGAGCGGGGTATTTTTCAGGGGGATAGTCTGAGTCCCCTTTGGTTCTGCTTAGCCCTGAATCCACTTAGTACTTTACTGGTGAATTCAGGGTTAGGTTATAGGCTACGAAGAGAGGGTCAGATGGTATCCCACCTCTTTTACATGGATGACTTAAAGCTATTTGCCCACACCAATCCTCAATTAATAGCTTTACTGAAGGTAACAGAAACATTCAGTAATTCTATTAAAATGGCGTTTGGTGTGGACAAATGTGCAGTCATTCATGTAAAGCGAGGGCGGGTGGTGGAGTCGGAGGGTATACAGCTCTCTGATTCCACTAACCTAAGATCACTCCTCGTAACCGAGACCTATAAATACTTGGGTATGTCACAGGCGTTATGCATCAATGAAGTCGACATGAAACAACTGTTACAGGAACGTTTCTTTGGCCGCCTGAAAAAGGTACTTAACAGTCTTTTGTCAGGTGGTAACAAGGTGCGTGCCTGTAACAGTTGGGTCATGCCACTCTTGATGTACTCTTTTGGCATACTCAAGTGGACTCAGACTGAACTCGATACCATCGATAGGAAAGTCCGGACTCAGTTGACTGCATTTCGAATGCACCACCCACGGTCGTCAGTCATGAGATTGTACATCCCGCGGAAATGTGGGGGTCGAGGTTTTTTAAATGCTAAGACCCTTCATAATCGCGAGGTGTGCAATCTCAGAGACTACTTTCTTAAGTCGAACGTGGACATGCATCGTGATGTAGTCAACGTAGATACCGGGCTTACCCCGCTCGGTTTGGCTAAAGAGAACTGGCGCAGGCCTACAATAGTTAGCACTGACAGCCGCAGGGAGGTATGGCAGAGTAAGGAGCTACATGGCAGGTTCTATCGGGCCCTACACAGGCCCGAAGTAGATCTACTAGCGTCCGTGGCCTGGCTACGTTTCAGTGACCTTTTTGGGGAAACTGAAGGTTTTGTCTGTGCAATTGCAGATGAAGTTATTAAGACGAATAACTACCGGAAGTATATCATGAGGGATGGCACGATTGACATCTGTCGAGCGTGTCACCAACCTGGTGAATCCCTCAGGCATATTACTTCCGGTTGTTCTCGTCTTGCTAACGGCGAGTACTTGCACAGACATAATCAAGTAGCCAGGATAATTCATCAGCGACTTGCTCTGAAATACAACCTTGTGGAAGTTGAGGTGCCGTACTATAGGTATGTTCCTGAGCCAGTTCAAGAAAATAGTCATATCACATTGTACTGGGATCGGTCTATCATCACTGATAGGACTGTTGTGGCTAACAAGCCTGACATTGTGGTGATAGACCGATCCGAACGCCGAGCATTGATTGTTGATGTCACCATTCCTCATGACGAGAATCTCGTGAAAGCTGAGACAGATAAACAAGTTAAATACTTGGACTTGGCCCACGAGGTTGTCGACATGTGGAATGTTGACTCAGCAATCATTGTACCGATAGTTGTATCAGTCAACGGACTGATAGCAAAGAGCCTCGACCAACATCTGAAGAGGCTCGGGTTGGATGGTTGGGTCAAGGGCCAGATGCAGAAGGCAGTACTCCTTGATACGGCGCGCATCGTGAGGAAGTTCCTCTCTCTGGAGCCCTGACCACCGGTAGCTTGGTCCCTGTACTCGATGCCGGTGGGATACTATTTTTTATATTTTTAAATATATGTTTTTTTTTATATGTATTTAAAAATATAATTTATAAGTTTTTTAAAATGAATAAAGAGAATAATAATCAAATGGAATGTGGATTCGGCGATTATTGTTCCGATAGTCGTGTCGGTTCACGGACTGATTGCCAAGAGCCTCGACCAACACCTCAAGAGGCTCGCGTTAGACAGTTGGGTCAAGGGCCTGATGCAGAAGGCGGTACTCCTCGACACGGCACGCATTGTGAGGAGGTTCCTCTCCTTGGAGCCCTAACCACCGGTAGCTTGGTCCCTGTACCCGATGCCGGTGGGGTACCTACTATTTTTTATATTTTTAAATAGATGTTTTTTTTTTATATATGTATTTAAAAATATAATTTATAAGTTTTGTTAAATGAATAAAGGAGATAATAATCACAAAATCAGCTGACCTAAAATTCTCACTTTCAAAACGTTGCTAGCTCCTATACTATTAAGACAATTTTGAACTTTAAAAAATATTTACGTCTATATCAGGGCGGCTAATTCATAATATTGCTATTGTTTGATATTCAAAATTTATTCAAGATTGAAATTACATGGATCATATGTCATTAACAGTGATCGGAGTAGGTAGATTGATTTTTGCTACTTGTATCAAAACGTCTATATTAATATGGACATTCTTTAGGAATTCCGGAAGTGGTTATTTCGGAAATTAAAAATTCGTAGTACTTAGTTAAATAGATTTTTAGTGTTGGAATTGGTTTATTTTTACTGAATTAAAAAATATAAGGTTACAAAGATGTTATTGGTCGATATTAGATAAGTCGATATCTGACGTCACCAATAAAAAACGTAAGCGCAATAGAGAACATGACGTGCATCGTCTCATTGCAAAGTTTTTTTTGTACCGTTTGCGACCAGCCAGATATATGACTTTGCCTATAAATATAATATAATATGTGTAGCGCTTGCTGTCGTGCGTGTACTAATCGTAAACTGCCAGATGAATCTCAGTTACGTAAAGTATACTTGGACCAGTTTTAGAAAAATAAAATGAATTCTATTTAGCAAAATAATAAACATGAAAAACTATGGATGTCTTTGGACGAAATGACCGCCGAAGGTTAAGGTTAAAAACCTTAACCTTAACCTCCTTCTGCGAGCAAGTAATGTTCGAGAAGGAGGCGGCCGGTCGGGTCCGGACCTAACTCCGGGCCCGGGTAACCCACGAAGAGCGCAGGCGAAACCGTACGTCGGAGGTCGCAGTACGACCTCCGTCCTTCATGAGCGCTGGCATGGGGTGACCGGTGGCGCCGCATGTCACCCTAGCAGAAGCAGGCCGCGGCGGCAGCGCAAAGTGCGCCTCCCCGTACCCGGGGCTAGATGGGGACACTGGGGACCTTCCCCACAATAATAAAATAAAGTGAAATACTAGGCATAAATTATACGGAACAGATAACGATGAGGGCGGAGATGCACTTCATTTCAATTTATTGTTATTCAAGTGGTAAATGAAAACAAGCGTCATCTCGGGCGGGACTCGAACCGCAGACGTATAAGATGGGAAATTTGAATCACATCGGGCGTGTCTCGGTAACAGAATTGGTCAAGGCATTCCCCCTTGGGAAAGACTGCGGGTTCGAGTCCCGCCCGAGATGATTCTTCTTTTTCCCTATGTATTCGATTTGTATAGTTAGCATACTTAATGCAGTAAAAATTCATTCACAAGCTTAAATAGTTTTGATATCTTACTATAGTTTTGTATTGAGTAGGTACTAATAATATCACTACTAACAAAAACATTTGTTATTTGAAATCGAAAATACCGGAAGAAATTCCTATATTGCGCTTATCCATGTTATTCTTTCGGTGACCAGTTTTGATATAAGTAGCAAAAATCAATCTACCTACTCCGATCACTGGTCATTAATATGTATAGTTAATAAGATATTTCACATTTTATCTAAAAATACCCAAAATCACCAGTAAATGAACCCCAAAATTCAGTGTATGAACACATAAAACTCCAGTTAATGAACATTAGTCTTATCCAAATCGAGTTCAATTAGTAATCAAGGAAATAGTTTTTTCTAATTTATGTTTTTTTTTATATATCTCAGTGAATATACCTAGGTAGGTGGCTGAGGGATGAAATTGATATATAGAAACCCAGTAGTGGCGTAAATGGCTTATAGTATCACAAGGAAATATCATAAAAAGAAAAAGCAGTTGAATTTTTATGCTTCCTCACTACCAGTCGCCAGCTTTTCTTCAGTGGTCCTAATATTCCTACATCGCAAGACTGCAAAATGTGCGTTGAGTTAGGATATAAACAGAACAACATTATTAGTTTTTCACGATTGATATGAGACTTGTGGCCATCTAGAAACAGCAACACCGGCAACTTGATATTATTTTGCATCAACCATTCATAGAACAACTTAATGTAGGGGAAAATCACTGCTGACACCATCCACCCAGTATCAGAATGGCCAATATACCAATCATCTGGAAAATTCTGAACTACTCCTGGTGGCATTATTTTATAAGGGTAATAAACAAGGTAGGCACATCAGTTCCATCAGCCGAAAATGTACATAAGACTGTGATTGGTTCTTTATTTCCCGCTGGCGATTTCATATGTACCTATTTATGTAGTTCTTTGAATCCAAGATTAACCCTGTTCTGAAACAAGTCATAACACCAGTTGCATCAGAATTGAAAATACGACTTGGATAATTTTTAATGTCTAAGGCATTTTCTTCCCCTAGAAAGGTATCTAATTCAGCAAACCAAATTCTGATGGCTTCATCTGTAACCGCTGCCCTTGCTTTTGATATTATTTCAGCATTTCTTTTAGTTACTTCGGGATGCCTCCGCAAAAACAATTCTAGCCATTTTTCCCCGGTCGGTCATTTTTGAATGTATTATCTCATTGATTTTGTTTTAAGAATGTTTCTACCGTATCATAAACCTCTTCAGGGTGCATTGGGAACCCAAGTTTAGCTTTCGCCAAAATCCATTCTTTCTCCTCGTCTCAAGTTAATTCCGTTGATATACCCATTTTGCATTGCCATGGTACCTACTTTATTATTTAATTTATTGTTCAAAGTAGCTTTAGGTATGCCGTATAGGTAATTTGCGGTTGCTAGCTTTATTCATCGTCAAATCTTTATTATTTACGCGAGTGAGAGCATCTTCTAACTGCGTTGAAGTGTAACGGAATCTTTCGTATTTTTTGGGATTAGATTCCATGATGAACTAAAAAGAGAAAGAAGAATGATAAAAATTGAGAAAATAAATGAATTTTCTAGTTATTAGGTAATGAATATAATAAACCAATTATGCTGCAATCGCCGAAAACGAAAATGAGCTGCAAGAGCTGGTTAACATTATGAACAATGTTTATAAGTTATACCGATTGAGAATAAATAATAAGAAGACGAAAACAATGATAACATCGAAACATCCAACGAGATATAGGCCTATTGTATTAGAGGATAGCAACTTAGAGCAAGTGGATAGCATTAGGTATCTTGGCAGTATTATAAACAGTAGCTCGAGATGCACACCGGATATAATGACCAGAATTGCAGACCAAACTAAGCAAGCGTTCAATAATAAGAAGCATTTACTTAAGACCAAAAATATATCATTAGCATTATGAATAAGATTTATTAAAACTTATATTTGGAGCATTGCACTCTATGGATGTGAGACGTGGATTATGACACAGAAAGAGGGATGACGCATTGGAAATGTGGTGCTGGAGAAAGATGGGAGGGATAAGCTGGACTAGAAGAATGTCAAACGAAAGAGTATTAAACAAGGTACAGGAAAGGAGGTCTATATTGGAAATAATCGAGAGCCGAAGAGGAAAGATGATTGGCCACCTGATAAGACACGACAGATTTTTAAAAAATATCATAGAAGGGAAGGTAGAAGGAAAGAGAAGAAGAGGTAGACCAAGAGGAACGTTGCCGTGTGCCATAGCACAAATAAAGGAAGGGATACAAGTCGCATCGTATCAGGAGGTCAAAAGATTTGCGTGGGAGAGAGAAGGATGGCGATTACTCCACCGACAAGAGCGCAGCTCTTAAGCTTAGAAAGAAAGCGATTATTGCTTGAAATTATCATAAAATATAACACTGTTCATTCATTGGTTTCAAATAACCAGTATATGAACACATGATTATTTCTGTAGTTCATTCATTTGTTTTTAGAAACCAGTAAATGAACATAGTTGTTCGAATACTGGCCAAAAGATTGACAACCATTTAATAAGCCTTCCCACGAAAATGAACTAATTCCCATAACATTAAGAATCAAAATTAGCCAAAAGTAACAAAACAGACTATACCTAACGAATGAACCCCCGTTCATTCACTAAATTAATTGCACTTTCATGATCCAGTGCTCGAACATCCTTTTATATTGTTAAAACTCATGAAATTACAAACAAATTGCTTTCTATCTAGTAAAATAACTATCGATACATCTTATTTGGAACATTTAATTTCTCAGACTCGAATGTAACATGCACAACATCAATATCGAAATGCTCTGTCTTACCTGAGCTCTAACCTCAGGCTCATATAAAAACGTAACACAGCACAACACGTGTACTTTAAACAGTGGTAATTTTGAAACTATGTAAATTAAAGCAATGTGAGACCAGTATACGTAAGGTAATGTGTGCAATCCTAAAAAAATACAATGTCTAGTAGAAATATCTATTTTTCTTGATTTTATGAAAAAACTCTCTTTTGTTCATTCACCGGTGGGTGTTCATTCACTGGTGCACTTACCCTAAACAATCAAATTCAATTCAAATATATGACTGTTTTGATTCCTCATTAAATTGTAAATAACTTTTATTATGAACAATATAAGTATAAACGCAACGTAGACCAAGATAAATGCGATATTATCTTGCACTCCATACATTTGCACTACGCGCTACCGAAGCGTGACGTCACAATTTCATACGATTTTGTATGGAGCGTTTTCGGGCGGCGCGATAAATTGAATTTTTCAAAATCAAATATCTTGAAAACTATTTGTCGTACGAAAATTTTATTTTTACAGTTCATTATATTATAAGACAGTTGCCATTTTTAGAAAGTAAAAAAAAATTAGTCAAATAATGGGCTATTTGACTAATTTTTTCTCTAGATACACTCAGACTCTGCAGAAAGAAAAGCTGAGCAACTGCAATTATTGGAAGAGAAAACTTATTTCTGTCTTGCGTAGTAGGTATACCTATATACAACCCTTTATAATTGGTTACAAATACAACCGCTTATGAATCTATTTATAACCTAACTAACACGAAGGAAACAATTATATGTTCTTTCAGCACTATTCAGTAGCCATGTTCAAGGAGTTATTCCGCGAACATGGCCACTGATAAGTGGCCGAGACATCGCGTCGGTTAAAACTGAATACTATCAAATAATTATATCGCGATGGAATCCTTAAAAAGTTGTTTTATATCAATGAGTGACATTCACAAACTATAGAAAATATTATTTACTTAAAAAAACGTGTATGTTTATACTTACGTAAATATTCGATATTGACACTGGTTCAGCTAAAAATATAGCAGAATCAATTAAATTTGCTATGCATAATATGGCATACAAAACTAAATAAATAAATTTGTTTCAAGGTGAACTGAAACTATAATAAATTTATCATGCAAACATTATTCACATAGCAGGTAGGTTCTCATACGTCACGATGCACTCCATTTTAATACACCTATTGTCATCGATATATGTTGCAGTGTTATTGGCACCTTGTTTACACCAAATTTCGTCTCGGCGTTCGTGAGCAAACGAGCAACGACTCGAAGTCCAGAGAACGAAATATCTGTTTAAATTGTTGTTGAATTGCCAAACACCTGTAAGATAATACTTCTGCTTCACAATATCTCGGTGCTCATTTTGTCCTAGGCCTCATATGATAGACACATTGGAGTGGTGCTCTTCTTACTGTCCAGCACGCTGACGCCGAAAATTCAGATGATATCTAAGTAATGTAACCTCAGTTAGTAGCAGAAGGCTACCTAAGTAATGGTACAGTCGACAAAGAAGATACGGATACAGTGCGACCGTATCTCCTTTGTCGACTATACATACTATATTGTAAGAAATATGTATATACCGGGTGTAAGCCGAAAACACCATTACAAAATAGCACGCGCCTGGCGCTAGTTGTATTTTATGTACCAAATTTCAACCAAATCGGTTCAGCCGTTTATGCGTGAAAGAGTAACAAACATCCACTCATCCACACATCCATTCTCACAAACTTTCACATTTATAATATTAGTAGGATGTTCTTTTTATGAAATTACCATTTTATTTAGCTTTACAAACGCGATGGAGAGTAAATAATGCAAAATAAAAAACGTTCAAAAAATCTAAAACATTTTTTTTTGTCCACATCGATTTTCTTTTTATACCAATATGTTATGTAGCTGGAGCTGGAGTACTCCTAGGGGTATGGATTTACACCGTGACCTTAAGTAACCCTCTCGCATTTCACAAAATGAAATCTTTTATTTTTTTTGAATGAATTTTTTATAGCATTTATTATGCTAACTTTTAAGTTCGAATTTCATTTTTTCCAATGTTTTTCGAACTTAAAAGTTAGCATAATAAACCAGGGGCCGAGTGTAAACTATGGTTAAGGGTCCAGTGGACACATTATTTATTGGGGGTCGAGGGGTCGAGAGTGGACTAAACCATAAAAAATTCATTCAAATATTTGGGCACAGTCATCAAAATTCAATGTTTGGAAATGGTTGAAAAATGATTCATTGTTTCCAACAGTTCGTAAGAATGTTGGTAGATGGCTGCACCGTCGCCCTTATAGACGGATATAAAGAGAAGGAAAATTTGGAATGATTCAAGTGGTGCTCAATAGCTCAGTTGGCAGAGCAGTCCCCCTGTAAGGGAAAGGTCGTGAGTTCGAGTCTCACTTGAGCATTTCATTTTTTCCAACGTTTTTCGATCTTTTATTTTTATTGCAAAAATCACATACAAAGTATTACTATTTACGGTTGGCATATAAGTCACCTCCTCAACCTCTGTCCACAAAATCCTTCCAAAACTCTCACAAGCTTTTTATTTGTTCAGTGTGTAAGATACCTCAGAAGGAAACAGCGTAAGCATATCATGTTAACAAAAGTCATTTATTCGCTCGCGCATTCGCATCAGTCCAAAGCTCCATAGCTGGTTTCGTCATCAAATCAGGATCGTTCTTGATCAACCAAACTTCGTCTTTAAACATTAACCGTTAACCTTTAACCATCAACTGTTAACCATTAATAATAACCAGTAACCGCTATCCATTAACCATTAACAAATTATCAATCATCAAACAACCACTATCAACCAAACTGATTTATCACGGTCACCAAACTTCTCATTGTGATCGTACATCGATCCACCAATCTTCGTTTCAAAACTTATAACTTTAAACCATTATCAATTATCAATAATTCAACAGCTAATATCAACCAAACTTCGTTTCTAAACTTATTAACCATCAGCTAGAATCCTTTTTCTGTCGCAACCGTTTTTTCTCGTATCCATGACAACCCATGACGGCTCAGTGTGCCCCGTCTAATAAAATTATATTCCAAGTACATTAAAATTGAATGCAACTTTACACTCGACCATCCTGACAACGTGCATGCCCTCATGCACGCCCCAGGTGGAACCTTACACTCGGCCAATGAAGACTCACATACCAGGTCTTTGATAGACCGGTCAGCCTCCGCATAGCGAAATGAACGTTAGTATTTTCAACCCAGCCGTAGACATTAGCACACTAATAAATAAAAAATAAAAAATATTCCATGACATTCCACACGACGCTATCTAGACCCATGGTAAGCATAGCTTAATTAGATACTTTTTGGAAACACATACATATAAAAGAGGATATGCCAATGCTGTAGCAGAAACACTCAGACCAATGCAAATAGCCCAGCCATGATCATGCATAAAAGTATTTGCACTAAGCAGGAATCGAAATCGCGCCTCCGGTGCAGCAGTTGCGTTCACAACCACCACACCACGGAGACACACACACCTTTTAAAGCAACACATCAATTCTCTGATTACATAACCCATCCATGCGATGACCGAAGCTCGCCGATTCTCCATCGCCCTGCAGCCTGCCTCGGCAGAGACCCTCGGCAGAGACACTCGCCACTGCTTTCCGCAACCGATAGCTCCCGTCGCCGCTGGTTTTCGCAACCGATGTCTCCCATCGTCGCTGGTTTCCGCAACCGGTGTCTCCCGTCGCCATTCACTCCGGTTCCGGCGTTGATCTTCCTCACGTTGCTTTCAAAGGCCTCGCTCCAAACGGCTTATCCTATCACGTTCCCGCTCCAAGACACGCTCCTTTTCTCGCGAAATTCTGCCACGACTGCTACGACTGCCGCCACTGCTTCTTCGAGCGCTGGTGTGCCTCGAATGGCTACGACTCGAATGCGATGAGACAGCCAGTATCTGCGTTTCTTCGTCCATTCTCGAACTCGAAATCAATTAAAACAAGATTAGTGATAACTTAAGCCATCAAATCGAAATTTCCTACTACTTACAAAAAAAAGTTAAATACATTGAGAGTTAGACGTTCTAGCATAAAATGTATCCAAAATATGGAAAGCATGCATTGATTTGCTGGACTAGAAACGCCGCAATGAGCGTTTTGCCCAAAACAATCAACCTTTGAATCTCCAGTAAATCTCAATAGACTCCCATAAAACTCATAAAGTTGTCACATATAAGCTGTATCACAACAATTCATTTATGGCTTCGTCAAACATCGTGTAAAAGACCAAACACTACCCAATACAACTCCAGTAAGATGGCCCCATTAGACTTGTTGGTATTCTAGCTATTGTTATAGGCATGTACTTACAGTTTTTATCCCACTTCTGAAATGTAAGATACCTCAGAAGGAAACAGCGTAAGCATATCATGTTAACAAAAGTCTTTTTTTCGCTTGGTATAATTTATCAGTCCAAAGCTCCATAGCTGGTTTCGTCATCAAATCAGGATCGTTCTTGATCAACCAAACTTCGTCTTTAAACATTAACCGTTAACCTTTAACCATCAACTGTTAACCATTAATAATAACCAGTAACCGCTATCCTTTAACCATTAACAATTATCAATCATCAAACAACCACTATCAACCAAACTGATTTATCACGGTCACCAAACTTCTCATTGTGATCGTACATCGATCCACCAATCTTCGTTTCAAAACTTATAACTTTAAACCATTATCAATTATCAATAATTCAACAGCTAATATCAACCAAACTTCGTTTCTAAACTTATTAACCATCAGCTAGAATCCTTTTTCTGTCGCAACCGTTTTTTCTCGTATCCATGACAACCCATGACGGCTCAGTGTGCCCCGTCTAATAAAATTATATTCCAAGTACATTAAAATTGAATGCAACCTTACAAGTGTATATATTATTATTAGCTTTTCTGTTTTTCTGGTAACCGCGCTGTTTTGCTGCTTTTTGTCCATCTATAACTATCCATATAATTTGTATAACGATATGAAATGTTTTGTTGCAGTTACAATGTGACGCATGAGGAGCACATGGAAGCTTTACTGGAAGACATGGTGGCCGTCTGTAAGTGTTACGGCGCGACTGTGGGTACGTGCCTGCTGCTGATCATGCTCGGCGTGGCGCTCGTCAACTGGAGTGCGCTGAGACAGGTAAGCCATCTGGTGCGGTTGATTACTTCTCTCCTGGGCTGGGGTGACCTGCTGTCGTCCACATAGCAATGAGGAAGACGTGTTGGGCTCCAGGGGAAGGTTTTGAAAAGGTGTCACGCATTTATTCTAGTATCACCCTGACTAATAGCGATGGCACTTCTTTGACAGATAACTACAATACGATTGCTATTTCTGAAGGCTGTACTACATCAGGATATGTCCTGGTTTGACACGGACAACGAGTTCAATTTAGCATCATTAATGTCAGAGTGAGTGGTTTTTTTAAATATTTTTTATCTCGTTGAGGTGAGGAGGTGAGGTTGGTTAGGGTGTCAGGATGTCAGAAGGGTCCACAGTAGTGTACTGGCCACCCCAAGATGCTGTTCGTTGTCCTCGTTTTATTTGGGTTACGTATCAATATTTCGATATTTTGATCCAAAATCCCGAATTTTATAATCCCGAAGTTCAAAATCGCGTATTTCAAAATCTCGAATGTATGAGATACCGAAAACATGACATCATTCAAATATACTCAATGATTCTTTCTTTTATCACATACATTATTTTTATTTTTGTGTTACATTCATACAAAGTTTAAAATAAACAAAAAATCTCAAGATTGTGCTTTGTGTTCCAGGAATATAACAAAAGTAAAAGAAGGCATGGGAGAAAAAATGGCATTATTTTCGAATCTGTTGGGGTCTGCTTTCCTTTCTATCTGTATAGTGTTTCCGATCGGCTGGGAACTGAGCTTAGCTTGCACAGCTGTTATTCCTTTTTCTTTGGCTGCTTCATTCATAGTGTCTAATGTGAGTATAAAACTGCACTTTTCTTTTTGATATAAAGATTTTAATGTATCAGCTAGAAGGCTTTCCATAGCTTTCTTATAACGTGTTAGAAAAAACGCGTCTCAACTGCAAACTACGCGGCTCTGGGCATTGTCCTCTCGAAACGAGTAAACGCTCGGTATAAATATATGTAACGACTTGTTCGCCTTTAAAAATGTGTAATGTCAAAGAAGGTAGTAAAGGTACGATAAGTTTTGGTTTGAAATATTTCACTTTATGCTCCGTTACTTGTTTCAGTATCAAACTAAGTCGGCTATTCGTGAAATGGAATCCTACAGTCAGGCAGGTAAACACGCCGAGGAAATTTTGAAATCTGTGAAGACTGTAGTTGCCTTTGGTGGAGAGTCAATTGAAGTTAACAGGTAATTAGTGTTAGTTAATAATGTCTTGTCAGGGAGTAAAACACGAGCCTCTGGTTAGTAAACTAAATTTTTAGAGGAGTTCACTAGTTATAAAAGTTTGAAACGACAAAAATAGAAGACAATAAATAATACCAATATTCCCTAGTATAGTGATTCGCTTTACTTCAACAGCAGAAATGATTGAACATTTAAAAATAATCTGTTTCTCATGTCGGTGTTTTTATGAAAAGAAAGCAGAGCGGAATCTGTAATGAATAACTAATCTTTTTTTATTTAGCTTGCCTTTCTAGTGAGTCTGTATAACAGAGCAATTTCCAGATATCGTTCGCTGCTGCAGCCTGCGGAACAGTATGGCCGCAAGCGCGGCATATTCGACGGGCTGGGCTCTGCCTTCAACTGGGTGTTGTTCTACGGCGTGGGCACAGTCGCCGTGAGCTACGGCGCTCGTCTCATTCTTCAAGACATTCACAGGCCTGCCGAAGAACAGAAATATGTTTTTGGAACAGTTTACAGCGTACGTGTGTTTATTACTTCTGCATCTCATATTTTGAAGTATTTCTTGCCATTGTGCCGGTATTTCATTTTATGATTTTCTCAATCCTACCTGATCTGACCTCAATTTTAAATTCATAATATATTTCATTACAGATTTTAATAAATTTGTTTACGGCTACGCAAGTATTATCCATGTGCATTCCGTACTCGGAAACCTTCGGCGCGGCGCGCGGAGCTGCCGCCAGTATATTCCAGTTAATCAACAGAATACCAGCCGTAGACAGCTGCAATAAGGATGGCCTCTCTCCGCGAAGCGTTTTGGGCGAAATTACATTACAAAATGTCCACTTTAGCTACCCTTCACGTCCCAAAATCAAGGTACGACAACACGAAATGTTCCGCTCTTGCGATTCGTATCTCACTCTATTGCCACTGAGATAGTTGTTTTCTTTAGTTAGAGTTTTATTTTGTTTAATCTTATAATTATTTCCTTTCGAACAGATTTTGAATAACCTTTCAATACATATCAAGCCCGGAGAATGTGTGGCGTTCGTGGGGTCGTCTGGATGTGGCAAGACAACCCTACTGCAGTTATTGCAAAGATTGTACGAACCCTCGTCAGGTTCTGTGAAGCTGGATGGCCAAGATTTGAGAAACCTTAATTTACGTTGGCTACGAAGATCATTTGGTGAGCTTTGAAAGTCTAAATTTATGGACACGAGGTCCATAAGGTTAATATAATTGATATTAAAAATTAAATTAAAAATTTAAAAAATCCCCGTTACAAAAAACACCTCCAAAAAGTTGAAAATAAATGAATAAATTTTAATTCGACGGTCGCCATGTCGGAGGACCTTAACTGGTTAAGTACTCCTTTATATCGTGCTGAAGCCACGGCTCGAATACCTTTATCTCGCGTAGCCAACGTTTTGAATGTTTCCAGGTGTGGTTGGTCAAGAGCCGGTGTTGTTCAGAGGGACGGTGTTTGAGAACATCGCGATAGGATGTCCGCAGGCGACGTTAGCCGACGTGCAGAGGGTAGCGGAGATGGCCAACGCGCATGACTTCATTAAAAACTTGCCAATGGTTTGTATAAAGCATTTCTTTCTTTCTAAGTTGGCTGTGACTCTGCGCTGGCCTACCTCACATGTTCGGGTTAGACAAATGGCAGACGCTCGGATCCGGACTAGACTCCGGGCCCACGCAGCCCGCGAAGTACGAAGGCGAATCGGGCGTCGGAGGTCGCAGAACGACCACTGTCCTCCTCGACCACCGTCCTCCATATCACCTCCAGGGGTGATTGGTGGAGCCGCCTGTCACCCTAGCAGAAGCAGGCCACGGCGGTGGCGCAAAGTGCGCTACACTATGGTCCCCACAACCCGAAGGGGGCAATCTCGAAAGACATGGTCCTGAGTCTGCCGGGATGCGAGAGATATGTTTCCTGCATTCTCACCTCCGGCAACTAAAGACCCAAAGACGGCGTGCGTTTTAGTTGGTTAGAGTCCGATATAACCACCTCCACCTCCCTGGGGAGGTGGAGGTGGTTATTTTTCGTACGATAAAAAAAGACGCTCGGAGCAACAGGAGAGCGAACCCGCAGGTCCAAAGTGCAAGCTTTGGGTGTAAATGGAATTAGTTCATGCTTATACCGATCAAGATTTTCAATTATCCTAGTGTAGTCCATAGGTGAACATAAGCCTCTTCCAATTTGCTGTTTAAAAAGAACCAACTTACTGTTTGTTTTCAATAAATCTCCTAATTTCAAACGCGATATACGGTATCTGTTATCTTAAACCAAGAAATAATGTACGAATAAAGTGCAGGATTACCCCAATAGTTATTATTACAACACAAAAAACATAATATAGATTTTTGATTCGCGTCATTCATAAAGTCTGTGAAGGTCACCACTTCTTCACAATTGTGTCCTGCGAGATTTAAAGCAAAACTTGACCTACCATATTGCTTTTCTAAGCTACGATTCTAGGATTTGTGGATATCACGAGAATGGGTAAACTGATTGTAGGTGGGGGAAAAATAGCAAATGTTCACCAGATGTAGTACATCAAAACTACCACGGTTTCGTATTGCGTTATCTTTCAATACCTATCACCTTATGATCGTTAAATAGTGTTCCATTTCACAAGCCCTTAAATGAATCTAGAACAACGATGTTCGATATATTCTGATGAAAGAATATTTGTTTCAATTAAGGGCTATGACACAGTTATCGGCGAGCGCGGCGCGTCGCTGTCCGGCGGACAGAAGCAGCGCGTGGCGATAGCGCGCTCGCTGCTGCGCGACCCGGCGGTGCTGCTGCTGGACGAGCCCACGTCCGCGCTCGACCCGCACGCGGAGCTGCAGGTGCAGGCGGCGCTCGACCGCGCCCGCACCGGCCGGACCACTGTAGTGGTGTCTCATAGGTTAGTGACGAGAGTAAGCAGCGCGTGGCGATAGTGCCCTCTTGGGTATGTCTGTGAACCTAAACAATCAACTCCTCTGCAGGTTATCAACAATAGTCAACGCAGACCGTATCGTTTGCATGGACAAAGGAGCTATAGTGGAACAGGGCACACACGAAGAGCTTATGACAAAAAACGGTAAGAAGTTATCGTCATCATCCTACCCTTGTCCCAAATACTTGGGGTCGGCGCAACATGTCATTCTCCTTCCGTATATTCCTGTCGAATGTCATTTCCTCAGTCACTCCCTTCTTTGACATATCGACCTTCACGCATCCCATCTATCTTTTCTTGTACTTAATTCTGTTTTTAAAGCCCTCGACATTCATAATTTCAATCTTATTTATAACATTATTTTCATCTCTTCTCATAATATGTCCATGTCGCTCCTCAAATATTATTTCCATTCTGATCGTAACCCTCTACATCTTAACATTCGCAAATCTGCTACATGCAGCTGTCGTTCATTCGTCGCCTTTAAGGCCAAACATTGACGATCCATACAACACGGCAAGTCTGCTCATGGACTTATGGATTTTCTCCTTAAAGTTGAAAGGAAATCGGGAATGACCAATTGTGCCTCTGATCTATAATTTAATAATAATAATTTATAATGTATTCATCAAATAATAATAATAATTCATAACATAATAAAATCCATAATTTGTTAGTATTGTTAGTTACAAATGATTTCTTAATATATAATCTGGAATAACTCATAAGCTACTTTTTATGCCGCGAATGAGTTCCCATGAGTAGTAGGAATTGGACCAAGATTCAATGTAATTGGACTACGTACTAACAAGCATTTGTCCAATTACAGGTTTTTATCATAAACTTCAGACAATTAGTGAACACAGTAAAAGAATGATAGATATACCTGAAGAAACTGCGCCATCGGAAGAGGAAACACATCAAGAACCAGCAAGCGCAGCGGCAGAACTTGTTATCAGTAAGCAGTTCACAGGTATTAACACTGACGCTTATATAACAATTTTCATGAATATTTTGTTTCGAAAGTGAGATCTTAACCGTATATTGTTGTTTTGTTGTATAGATAGGCGAATATCCGTTTCGTCGAGACTGTCGGCGAGGTCGGGCGGCCCTCGCGGCGTCGCGCTCAGCGCAGGCGCAGCCACTAACGAGGAAAACGACGATGAAGTGAGGCATACAAACAACACTCAAGAGACATTTTTGCTTTTACATTTCATTTGACATTTTTTAAATTATTTTCTTTAAAACTATTACACAGTTATCAAGAGGGACGTGAGATTTGTATTGTTGAAACAAGTGGAACCACACAAATTGTACTTATTGGTAGTCTTATTACCAAAAAAGGTGAATGGTCCGCTTGAAGTATCCGATCCGATTGATCGCTGACAACTGCACTAATTTAAGAAGAGTTATCTTTCATCTTGACTAGACAATATTTTTTGTCCAAAAAGTAAAATAAAATCTTTAATAATTGCAGACCGACGTTGGTAGTAAGCGCTAGTAGTATATATCTTTTCGACTCTAGAATGGATTACAGCAGAGTACCTACAATTGTTTCCACTTGAACAGCTTCTAATTTGCTTGTTTGTTCCAATTTAAGCGTCCGTATTATAGTTTACTCTGAAGTACATACGACTAAACTATTTAGCACTTCTTTTATAGGATGCTGGCGAAGTTTCCGGATGGCAAATATTAAAGCTGAACGCTCCTGAATGGGTCTACATCACCGTAGGCTCCATCGCAGCTTTCACTCACGGGTCTTGTCTCTCAGTATTAGGCGTATTTTTTGGTTACATCAGTGCTGTAAGTTAACTTTTTACATGTTCTGTATTTAGAATGATCGTTGAATGACTGTTAAGAAAGACAAGCAGAGAGCAATGAGCAGCATTTCGTTACGCATGCCAACAATGCCAGTGTTTACAAATCCGCTACTCACCAACCGATCGCAAAAGATTCGACTAGTGGACCTAAGGGTCAGTGGAGTGCCTCGCACTGATTGAACACTTCAGTAATTGTTTATAAATTAATTAATCGAATACAATTAAGTACTTTAACGGTTGTTATTATAACGAGTTGTGGGACGAGTACGTTCACTCCATTCACTTGTTTGCACTGCGGAGTGCGGAGTGAGCTCCCCCGCCTCCCCGCCATAACCACGCGCATAGGATTGCTTCTACTTACCAAGAATTGAGATCATAAACATGTAACAATTAGTTTGGGCCCAAATCACAATTGGTTAAATGAATTGAATGAATGAATTTTCTTTATTTGCAAGCAACAAGGGCTCAAATATTTGTTAGTGTTACTTAGTCTATGTTAGTAAAATATAAACAAAAAATACTTAAAAATTTACAAAGGCCATTCCTGCACCATCCCCCCCGCCGTGGCACAGCAATGGTTGACATAGCGACTGTCCAGTCTTCTCGCGATCATATTCAGGATGCTGTTGCTCCCCCCCCGCACCCTGCGCACCAGAGACGCGCATCTCTTACGCATGGTTGCGTAAAAGCAATCCACGCGGGCCTCTGCAAACATTCCTGATGCGCTACAGAAGCGTGGCAGGCCCAGCAGCACCCTGAACGCGTTATTATATTGCACGCGAAGGGCGTTGTAAGCCCTTTGCGTATATCTAGCCCACAGGCTGCACGTATAAAACGAGGTACAAAAAGCTCTAAAAAGTGTTATCTTCACGTCTCGTGAACAACGCGCGAACCGGCGGGCCAGCATATTCGCCCTCACTGACAACGCCCTCCGCTCCCTCTCAATGTCGTTATCGTCTCCGAGGTCAGAAGCCAACACATGACCAAGGTATTTAAACTGGAACACTCTTTGTAATGTGTGGTTACTTAATAAAACCGGTGGTATTTGGTCATATCGTTTGCTCCCGGCCCCGAAGACCATAACTTGGCTCTTCTTAACATTATAGGCCATGCCGTGTGAGAGTGCGTACGATTCGCATTTGGCCACCAAAGTTCGCAGACCACAGACAGATGCACTCAGCAGCGCCATGTCATCCGCATAGCTGATGTTGTTAACGCAGACACCATCAATATAACAACCAACCCTGGCGCCGCTGAGCTCCTCTATTAAATCATTCACATACAGATTGAAGAGCGTAGGCGAGGACAGTCCGCCCTGCCTCACCCCGCACTCCAATCCATATGGTTCAGATAGCGCCCCTTCCCATCTCACGCTATTGACCTGGTTTCTGTACCAATACTTGAAAATATTAATAAGTTCAGTCGGTATCCCAGCATTTTTAAGCTTTACCCATAGAATGTCGTAAGAAACCAGGTCAAAAGCCCTCGACATGTCTAGGAAACAGGCGAAGACTGGCGTTTTGCGCTCTGTATAATAAGAGACAGTGTGCTTAAGACACAGTATAGCGCTCTCTGTTGACAATTTGGGTTTAAATCCGAACTGGTTGTCATGCAGTTTAATGAAGTTATTTAACTGTGTATTAAGCACACTGTCAAACACTTTAGCTATTACTGTTGCTAACGAAATGGGTCTATAATTATTCTTATCTGCAAGATCGCCTGTCTTGCTTTTGACTATAGGCACGACTATTGTACGGATCATATCAGCTGGCATATAACCGTGGCCCAAACAGATGTTAAAAAGCAAAAACAGTACTCGAGATAGGTGCGGGCCCGCAAATTTAAGGTGCTCAATACTGAGCCCGTCGTGTCCGGGAGATTTACCTCTAGACATAGTTTTAATTACGGCAGCTATTTCCTTGGGTGAAAAGGAAATCCTCCTTTCCACCTCGGGCTCAATATTCAGCATCGACTGGGATGGCCCGAGCGGCGACTTAATGATAAAGTGATCAACGAACAGATTGGCAATGCTCGCTGGCTCACTCATACCCCCAACGCTCACAGGCTGACCCGGCCTACATTGCAACCTGTTGGTGTGTTTCCAAAAAGACCGGAAGTCATTATTTGAGTGATGAGAAGCCAGAATATCCAACTTTAACTGAGTTTCATGATCTTGACACCACTTTAAACGCGATTTGAATATTTTTCTAGCCTCACACATTTCCGTGTACGCGACACCTGTTGCAGGCTTACCCTGCAAGTCCCATAACTGGAATTTCAGCCTGGCCATCCTGTGAGCCTCGGCAACATGTTTGTTCCAGCCCGCTACAATCTTTTTTCTAGGATTTTTATTCTCACGGCCCATTATAGAGGAAACCTTAAGGGCCTCCACTATATTATGATACAAATTATCTATCACAGCTTTATGACCACTATCGCTACACATTATATCACAACAGTTGAGCAATTCGAATGGGAAATCAATATTTTTCAACTTTTCATGACAACTCTTTCGATATATTTCAGTCTGCGCCTGTGTCCTTTGTGCGTCACGCTTTAATATCTTTACTAACGATTGAGTGATTTTGAATGAAAATATTTGTTGTCTTCTAGTGATTAGCTAGCTAACTAGTGACTAGCTCAGAGGTTCTTTGTCGAAAGTTAATTGTTTGCAGTGATGTTATTAGGAATTAGGACGATAGTAATAAGTGTTTCATTTCTGTACCTACTATTTTTTTTAGTATAAACCATTGTTATTCGTGGAAATTTGTAAATGGCCTTCAGCTATTATTATTTAAGGCTAATATATACCTATAAAATAAAATAAAATAATAAAAAAATGGAAACTATTTTCAGATATTTGTTCTCGAGGACCACGCACAGATACTATATTTAGCAGACTTGTATGCGGGCCTGTTCCTGGTCATAGCGGGCCTGGCTGGAGGGTGCATGTGGCTGCAGAGCTTCACGTTCACGATGGCGGGCCTCAAGATGACCTCGCGGCTGAGGATACAGTATTTTACAGCTCTATTGAGACAGGTAATGTTTGTGTACAGGTGACTATAGCATCCCTCGTGGTAGGACCTGGGCGCGAGGTGTTTACATTCTGATTGATATACTGAATAGAATATAAATTACATTACATGAAACCTAACAAAATAATTTAACCACAGGAAATTGGGTTCTTCGACAAACAGAGCAACACAGTGGGGGCGCTGTGCTCGCGCCTGAGCGGCGACACGGCTGCCGTGCAGAACGCCACGGGGCAGAAGATTGGCTTCATCCTGCAAGGGATTAGCTCCGTGCTCGTCGCAGTCGGCATTGGTTTATTCTTCGACTGGCGACTGACTCTGGCTGTAGCTGCACTCTTGCCTCTAGTGAGTGAAGTTTGTGTATATGTTAGGTAGGCTGTGGTGGTTACCAATCCTGCCATCGTACAATCAGATTATTTTATTTTACGTGCGGCTAATCCCCGCGGATTTTTCATTAGTAACCGATTATTTCAACTCCAAGCAAATATTGGGGCCATGCATGAGATCCTTTCGATATGAAAGCGAAAAATCCGTCAGTTCACATTTTTTTACTATTTTTTTTTATATAGGACACGTCAATTTGACTTTACCTCGCCTGATGTTAAGCAAAGGCAAAGACTCGGAAAGAGGGTCACCATCGGAAACATGTACCATGTTAACAGTGGTGGCACTCAGCTTGACAGCCTCATTAGATGCCTTTTCACGCCCCGCTTATTTATCAGATGCTGGGCAGTACATGGTTAGAAAATCGAATCGCTCGAAAATCACAAAATGACGAAAGAAAAGCTATGGAAGCCGCCACCAGCGTGGCGACCGAGGCAATCATCAGTGTCAAAACTGTCCAAAGTTTAGGTAAGTGCAGATTTGTACACTTTCTCGGCGTTCATAACATTAATTTTGCACGAAAAACCACTTTCACATTATTATCATAATAATTGTTAATGTTGCAGGCATAGAGAGATTTTTTCTGGATAAAGTCTCCAAGTCGTTAAGAGAAGCCCGATCTGTAATAGGCGCAATTTCGTACTGGCGAGGTCTGGTGATAGGCATTGGTCTCTTCTTGCCTCACTCTTGCTGCTGTTTCTGCTTCTACTACGGCACCACCTTGGTGGCGGATGGGTCACTGGACTACAGCGTCATTATACTGTAAGTATATGGGGTGGTAAAGGACGAATGCAATAATGAATATTAATTGATACTTTCATGTGAAATTCGCCAGGGTCACTGAATCTGTGGTCTTCGGAGCCTATATGTTAGGTCAGGCATTGACGTACTCGTCGAGTTTCAATAAAATCAACAGTTCCACTGCGAGAATATTATCAGTGATCAACAGGCAGCCCTTGATCGAGACGCACGCTGATGCCCAGGAGGACGAGGATTGGGTAAGTACCTGTGACCAGTGCACGGAGCTGCTGTAGCGGTTGGAACGTTCAGGGTACTTATGAAGTTGTGAACGTTTTTACCCGACTGCCGAAGGAAGGAGGGTAATGTTTTTCAAGACTATGCATATATATATGTATGTGTGTCCATTTATTTGACACGGCCTTCAGCCTGAACGGCTTGACGGATTTGGACATGTGAGGTTCACTCATTTGATTCGTCGTGATTGTGTGAGTGACACCAGTACATTTAAATATCTAATAAATCAAAATGGTGGATTTTTGGCGCCAAAACGTATGTTGTTTAAAATATTTTTGACTCAAACTTATCGAGTAGGGTATCATAATGAAGGAAATTAGAAGGAGATTACAAACAGATATACATATCTTAACTAAAAAGTATAAAATAAAACAAATGATTAAAAAATAAAATAACCCGACTGCACTCAAAAGATTGAAATAAGTTTGATAGTAGGCGGTATCCATCAATTTTCTTTCGGTTTATGATCGGCAAATGGGTACCGCCTGCTATCAAACTTATTTCGATCTTTTCAGTGGCAGCCGGTTTTTTTTTATTTTTGAATCATTTGTTTTTTGTTTTAATTCTCAGCCCGCGACTGGAAATTTCAGTTTGGAGGATGTGAAATTCTCATACCCAACGCGGAAGAAGGAGGTGTTGAGAGGAATAGACCTTAGCGTGGAAGCCGGGCAGACGGTGGCGCTGGTGGGGCCGTCCGGGTGCGGCAAGTCCACCATATTGCAGCTCATGCAGAGATTCTATGACCCCGACACCGGGACCATTGTGAGTCGAAACACTATTTATTTATTAAAACCTCGTGTTGTATAGAAAGGAAGGCTACATCAGCACTTCTAGTGCACGCCTTTTTTAGTTTCTCCACTATTCGATTAATATTGAATAATGCGAATCCTGCGAAAAAGCTATCAGAATCCTGACATCCAGGCTACCATACATCCAGATACAAGGGCTTCCCCATATCCGGACATTCATACATGCCGACCTCCAAACATCAAACATCGGGAGGTCCGTAGCTACTGCGTCGGCCGATGTAAATACTAAACCGGTATAATTCCTCATCTCAGTTATCCATATAATGCTGACATCCCGACATCCAACAACCCGACTTCCCAACATCCCAAAATCTGGACATCCAAACATACGGATGAGTAGTCATCTAGACACGGAATGTAGGGATGTCGTATTGTCCGGAGACAATACGACATCCCTACATTCCGTAATCACGACAACCTAACCTACAGATATTCAGACACCCGGACTTGACATTAGGAAATTTTAGACATAGTTAGATAGTTTCGTACTTCCGGAGATCCAGGCACACATCCCGAAATCCGGATACCTGGACATTTGAGATCCGGACATCTGTACTCTCAGTCATCCGAACAACCAGTCATCTAGACATTAAGATGTCCCGCCACCCAGGCATTTAGACATCCCGACATCCGGATATCCGTACAGCCGGACCCAAAACCTTTTCTTTTCTTCCTTCAGTCTAACTATTAAGTCTGTATGTATTTTTTACTATTTATGCATCTGGTGGTATAGTCCATGTAACAATCGTGTGCAGCGCATGGACGGGCGCGACAGCCGGCGCGCGCTGAGCGTGGCGCGGCTGCGCGGCGCGCTGGGCGCGGTGGGGCAGGAGCCCGCGCTGTTCGACCGCTCGCTGGCCGACAACGTGGCGTACGGCGACGCCCGCCGGCGCGTGCCGCTGAGCGAGGTGGTCGCCGCCTGCCAGACCGCCAACATCCACGCGTTCATCGCGTCCCTGCCCGACGTACGTACGCGCCACAGTGGACAGTGGACAGTGGACAGTGGGTACTGTGCGCCGACAGACACTGTACTGGCACTGCTCGTCCGCAGGGCTACGCCACGCGCCTGGGCGCGGGCGGCGCGCAGCTGTCGGGCGGCCAGAAGCAGCGCGTGTGCATCGCGCGCGCGCTCGTGCGCGCCCCGCGGCTGCTGCTGCTCGACGAGGCCACCTCCGCGCTCGACGCCGCCAGCGAGCGGGTGAGACCAGTGTTGCAAAGGACTCGAATCTTCGAGTCCTAATTTGAAGGACTCGACTCAATTATGTAAGACTCAGTGCGCTTAAAAGGCCTGAAGTCTAAAGGCCAACCGAGCTCGAGTCATCTACTAGCGACTTGCGTCTTAAAAAGGACTCAAGTCTTAAAATGACTCCAGTCCTTTTTAATAAGACTCCTATTATAAAAAAGTCTTGAATAGGTGAGACAAAGGAGTCGTTTCCTCTTGTTTCAGGAAACGACCCTCTTTGATTCTTTAGTAGGTCCTATTTGTCACACTTTTCATTCACGGGCTAATTTTTGCTTTGAATACGTGAACAGTCCCTTATGAGTACGGGGGAAGGCTCTGACCAACTGTGCTACTTGTACACGTCTTGGACGTTCGAAATTCACCTATACATTCGTCTTGAGGTGACAGTAGACCCATCCACCGATATTCTTCTTAGGCCGCCTATCAAAACCAGCACTGGCCGCCTGCACTACAACTCGGTCCAGCATTAAGCTGCGAGGCGACCTGTTGTTCGGCATGGCTGTGATATTATTTTTCTTTCCTTTCTTTTCTTTATTTTCTAGTTTAGTTTTTTTTTTTTTAAACCGGGTAGGCCTGGTACAGCGTCGTTTAAATGTCATCATTTATTAGACTCATACATAAAAAGAGACTCGAGTCCTTTTTTCACTATAAAGAGCTCGTAGTGAAATAAGTTCTTTAGTCTTGGAGTCCTGTTGTAATGAGTCGGGTCTTATGATACATCAACCGAGTCCTTTTAAAAGGACTCAAGGGCTCGAGTCCTTTGCAACACCAGGTGAGACTGAGCGCCGTATGACTGAGCACACAGTACACTGAGCGTACGCCACACTATACATGCCACATGCCACGCCCAGGTCGTCTCCGAGGCGCTGCACCGAGCGGCCGAGGGCCGCACCTGCGTCTCCATCGCGCACCGCCTCTCCACCGTGCAGCACGCCGATGTCATCTTCGTCCTGCGTGAAGGTACTACGTCACTACCAGATAACATACACAAGCCTGGGAATTACTTAGTCAACATCTACCTGATTCTGTTTTCGCCCGCAGGTCAAATTGTGGAACGAGGTAACCATAAGGAGCTCATGGAGATGCAAGGATTGTACTATCGGATGCATCAAGAACAAAACGTATCATAAACAGTTTATATGACGTAAGGAAGAATACCAAAATAAAGCTAGTCGTTATGAATATTGTGACACACATCTGAAGTTTGTTTCCCCCACCCAGCTCCATTTGATCGCACGAGCACAGAGTGTAGGGATGCGTGTGTTACATTGTGTCCCTTTCACAAACTCGATAATGGCGCGACCCGCTGGCACGCATAAAACTCATCTACTAACATTTTCTCTTGAACAGTACACCTCAGGACTGATACACGACTATTATAGTATTATTATTGTTCACACATGCCCAGCACCTCACAATCGAATCTGTACATGTACTTACCCGCCTCTGTAAAGCTGACAGTATTAAATATCTGGGAGTGACGATTGACGAAGCATTGAACTTTAAAGAACACATTGACAACCTAAACTACGTACGTAAGTAGGTTACGCAAAATTATATTTGTGTTTACAACAGTACGACACGTAGCACGTAGGTAATGCGAAACTAATGAAAAGTGTCGATTACGCCTTGGCTCAATAAATACTCGGTTATTGATACTATTTGTTTTTATCGTGCGAAAAATCCCCACGTATATCCTACATCGTATCACCTCCCTTCTCTCGAAGGTTATGGAGCGTGTTAATAATACATAGCGCCCGGGATACCTTGAGGGTAACGATCTACTGAGCGACCGACAGTACGGCTTCCGCCAGCGTCGGTCGACCATTGACCTTCTGTGTATCTCACAAACCGTTGGGCGCAAGCCATCGAGAGCCAAGGTGAGGTACTAGCAGTCAGCCTAGATATAGCGAAGGCCTTCAATCGGGTATGGCACAGTGGTCTTCTTGCGAAGCTACCATCTTATGGACTCCCTGAGGGGCTGTGTAATTGGATATCCAGCTTTTTGTCCAACAGAAGCATCCAAGCCGTGATGGACGGCAGTCGCTGGGACCGCATGGACATTTATTTATTTATTTATTTGTTCCACATACTACCATTTTTACAGGTTGCTACCCAATGCAATGGCAGTAGACTATTAAAATTAACATGGTTAGAATACAATTGATCAATACAACAATAATAAATTAAACCACCAAATGAAAATTAAAATTAAAAATTGTCAAAATTTGCATAAAAACATTGCTTATTAACAAGTCACAATTAGGTACAATTACACTATCAATGTCAAGTTCCTCTTTAGGTATTTCATGTTATAGTCTTAATAATATACGGTCAAATTAATATACATAATTACAGTTAAATTAATACAATCCATTCCTAATAATTAAAATTAGAATAATCACTTAATAGTGTCAATAATTAATCGGTCATCAAGTCACAATTACTATTACAAAAATGTCAAATTCTTATTTAGGTATTGCATGTCAGTCATAAAAATTGATACGGGGCCCTACGGGGTCAAGGATGAAGAAAACGATTGGTACGAGATCCACAACTTTATTCCGTAGGTCCTGCTTTACAATAAAAAAACTACTCTAAGTCAAAGTCTAAGTCAAGTGTCGGTTCGGGTATAGGTACGCGCCACTATAAACGGAAGGCTGAGTAATGTACTCAACTTGGGGTTCCGGGCTGGCCCCGAGCGAGTGTGACGTTGTCTTCCCCACAAGGTCACCAGGCGTCGCCGCCGCTAGTTCGGTCCGCCAGAGTCGTCGTCAAGGCCGTCTTCAAGACGGTACGGAGAGGGCAGGCAACCTCAGCTGGTTCGGAGGTGGGCCGGTACGGCGCGGTGCTGATATTCCAGCCGGTAAGTAGTTGGATCGGTATTCCAGCCGGTACGAAGTTGGACCGGTATTCCAGCCGGTACGAAGTTGGACCGGTATTCCAGCCAGTACGAAGTTCTGGGGAGACAACCACACGATTAGGCACTGGTGCGTGAACCCAATGCAACAGCGCCGGGCCCCAACGTATACCCATAATTTTCTACATGGGCCCTAAGGTCGGCGGCGCTGTACAATGGCAGGTACACATAACACATAAATTACACAATAAAACAAAGAAACAAAACTGGATTGTTCCGGAATTAATAATCGTAAGTATTTATCGTAAGTACGTCTGTAATCCCTTTAACCACGGTTCAATCAACCATAAACAAATGATTCAGTAATAATTAAGCCCTAATACTAATATATGCGGAACCGTGGATTTAAAACGAGATTAAAATTCGACAATTTAACATATTCTCAAAATGTGGGCATCCGTGGAAAATTATGCCGAGATATACACCGTGTTGATTTTTCTCTTATGCTGGGTTTACACGCTTGCCAAGCCTTGGCAAGTCTCGACAATCACAAGCGTGTAAAGTAGGCGTTTGGCTTGGCTTGCGTGAGCTTGTCGGCGCTTGCTTGCGATCCAGTCGAGTGTCGGTTTTTTAACGCAGATCAAAGGGCGTTTGCGGCAAACGCTTGCGATGCATTTACACGTTGGTCCGCGTTTAGTAGCCATTGTGTTCTCGTGGCGACAACACGCATGCATGCTCGTGCTAAAAAAATAAAAACCGGCCAAGTGCGAGTCGGACTCGCCCATAAAGGGTTCCGCAGCATTAAGTAATATAATATAAAATTTTTTGTAGTTCATTACATGTTTTGTTTTTAGAATTTTTTGAGTTAATTGAATGAGCCTAGTGGTATGGGTAATGGACTGCTGAGACGAGGTCTCGGGTTCGACCCCAGGTTTATCATCTCACACACCAATGACTTTTCGATGCTTTTCGAAGTTATGTCTGTATTTATCGCAGGTTTATAAGTGCCCGGTTAATGGCAATAGGCTCGCCATCTATTACATTGGGACCTAAACATAAACTGGCGAAATGTGTGTGCTAGCACCTCTGCCCACCCCTTCGGGGAATACAGGTGTGAGTTTATGTTTATGTTATGTTAAATTGAATGAAAGGCGAAAATTGTGGTTTATGAATTGTATTAAAAAAACTACTTACTAGATCTCGTTCAAACCAATTTTCGTTGGAAGTTTGCATAGCAATGTATACCATTAGAAAAAAAACAATGTTAGAAACCTCAATAGCATTTTTGAAGACCTATCTATAAATAACCCCACACGTATGGGTTTAATGAAAAAAAATTTTTTTTTGTACGGACGGACAGACAGACATGATGAATCTATAAGGGTTCCGTTTTTGCCATTTGGCTACGGAACCCTAAAAATGAGGTCTGGTCGAATGAGGAGAGTCTTTCGTTTCTGGAGAAAGATGCAAATGATAAAGATAAGAAGAAACAAGCAGATGCATGGATTCGTCTTGTTGAACTTATCGGAAGGCCAGTGAAGCATTTAAAAATTAAAAAAGTACTTTTCGCTAGCACTTTCCTTTTTTGTTTCACTTTGCTTGCATTTCAAATAAAAGTACGTTAAACCAAATGCAATTGCCGTGACAAGTTCGGTGTCCGCCATGCTTGGAGGTAGGTTGCAGACTGATCCATTTACAAGCGTGTAAACGCTTTCCAAACGCCAAACGAGATTTGTGATGCCTTGGGGCTGTTTGCCTTTTGCCAAGGCTTGGCAAGCGTGTAAACCCGGCATTAGAATACTAACAATCAACCATTAGGTACAACTAATTGAATAGTTCTTAAGCAGTTACTAATTGAATAGTTCTCAGTCTAAAAGCTGTCGCCGAACTAGGTGCACGACCGCGTTTCCGGTTGTTTCCCACCGTCTACCTTCCCAGACCACCTGGGTGTACGGTGGTAATTTTTTTTTAACTACGGTTCACCTTTCCAGTATATCATTGATAGATATTGGTGACGGTCCACCTCATTTAATGCTGGCTGGATTACAATTTTTTAATTGCATTTAAGAATTATTGTACAGTTAATTAACTAAAATAGTTAGATTTTTTTTACATACTGAGAAAGTTAAAAAATAGTCTTATTCTAGGCGTACACATGAGAAACTTAAAAAAAACATAAACTAAAAATAGTCTTATTCTAGGCTAGGCGTACACATGAGAAAGTTAAAAAAAAAACAAACAAAAAATAGTCTTATTCTAGGCGTACACTAATATTTTGAATAATTACATTGGAATTTTTTATTGAACTATACAATTTTAAGCTACTTTACTTTTAATGTTATACAAAACAAAAAATAAAATACAAATTTTAGGGTATTTGTTGGTGCGAGCATGTATGAAAACAATTATGAAAGTAGAAGAAGCGAAAGATATATGCCAGGATCGTCCTGGCATACATCTTTCGCTCTTTGGTAGCAAGTGGAAAACTGCGGTCTCTGCCTACCCCACTGGGAAAGAGGTGTGACTGTATGTATGTATGTATTGTTATTTGTAGAAATCATTTATCGTAGTTTTTCAAGGGCGTAACCTACCGATATGTCTTCATTTATAAGTTGTAGTTGGATATGCATAAGTTCATCGTCTGTTTCTAAATCCGAACTATAATAAACAATAATATAATGCTAGATCAAGAAAATGAAGTAGGTAAATTGTCAGTGTCATTACTATCTTTTTATATATCATGTATTACCTATGAAAATAGTTTCTATAACAAGGTGTGCCGTGGAAATTTAATATTTTCAACGGTACACCTAGGGCTAGGTGGACAAAGGTGAACCGTAGTTAAAAAAAAATTACCACCGTACACCCAGGTGGTCTGAGAAGGTGGACGGTGGGAAAGAACCGCGCGTTTCGACCCGATAATATTCCATCTGTAACAGTTGTTTGGATTGTGACCAGTTGAGAACAACATCCTGTCGGAGAAATTGTACTCGGTGAGAGGGAAGGGAAAAACGTAAACATGAATCCGTGTCCTAAGTGTAATGATGGGGTACTCGATGGAGTGATATGTGGACAATGTCGAAAGCATCTTCATTTCTCATGCTCTGGAGTTGCAGAAACTACGTACCGGAAGATGTCTGCTGAAAAAAAGGACAACTGGCGCTGTACTACCTGTCGGAATCTGGCTTCCCAGAGTGCCCCAAATTTAGCTGACGTCATGAAGGAACTGAGAGAATTCCGTAGTGTTTTTGATAAGATGAAGACTGATTTCGATTCACTAAAACTCACTGTCGAGGATATGTCTTCTCAATGGAATGACATGCATACACGAATAGACACCATGGAGTCGCGGTTACTGAAGGTAGAACAATTAACTTCTCAATTGCGCAAGGAAATTAATGAGCGGGATCAATTTGCGCGTTTGAATAACGTAGAAACATCAGGCATACCGTTCAATAAAAGCGAAAACCTTAACTATCTAATATTAACACTAAAGTAGGTATGTCATTAGATCCCACTGATATCAATTCTATGCACCGTTTTCGCCGTTACGAGCAAAAAGATGAGCCATCTACCCGCCCGCCGGCAATAATAGTCCGTTATACCCGACAACGCTGCAAGGATCAGCTGTTAGCTGCGATAAAGACCCGACGTGGACTCAAGACTGCGGATATTGGATTGACTGGCCCCCCAAGTAACATCTACATAAGCGACCACCTGATACCCGAAAACAAACTTTTACTTAATCGTGCGCGTGAACTAAAGAAACAAAACAACTATGCATACCTGTGGGTCCGCAATTTGTAACATTAGATTTTATCTACTGTAATTTGATTACTACTAGCGCCACCTATGGCAGTCTCAGTGGTACTCACATCAGTTAGTCGGTGCCTCGGTGTAGGAACTTTTGTACTAGCTAAGCACTAGATGGCGTTCGATTTCTTTTATGTTTAATTATATGAAATTAGAAATACTCATAGCACCTAAATGGGAAAATTATTTGTTTAATTATAGGCTATCTCATTTAGGTTAAAATTAAATTTCCTCAGTTAAATTAGACAGGTTCGAATTCTGCGTGCTCGGAACAGTTGTATTCAGGGAAGGAATGTGAGTATGATCCGACCAAGTCAAAAAGTTACTGTACTTTGTTTGATTCCTACTTGGCTGGGTGATATTAAAGTTGTTAGGATTTCGAGCGTGATTTGGTGTTTTTTGATCATCGTTCGCACTAATTTAACTTAAAAAAAAAAGTGTATTCGAGAACCTTCGAATGATAGGGGTATAAAACTGCGGCCCCGGCTAAATATAAATCCTTTTTACTCTCTGAATTGTGACTGGAACGTCTGTATTGCTGTGTCTTGGAAAATACTTTATACTTAACTAAATTCTTTGTTGCCCAGTTTTTGGTAAGTGTTTTTACTTGTATTTATCGACAGCCTTCTGCAATCTAGACGATTCTTAGTGTTATTTCGTTCTTAGGGTTCCTAGTACGGGATTAGAGGACACCTTGGTTCTCAAACCCCTTCTCAGCGTGTTCCGTGGTCGAGTTCCCAACCGCTGTCGGCGCAAGCCTGTAACCTCGACGTGAAGCACCTTGGCTGGTCGAGAGTGCGGCACGAGACGTGCGCAGACGCCGAGCAGGCCGACAACCGGGGTCACGTATTCCCTTTTTCTCTACTAAATCTATGTAACTTTCCTATATATCTGTGTCGCTTCACCCTACAAGAAATAACTGTGTCAACGGTGGGTTGACCGAGTCGTACTGCAACTGCTAGCCATAACACTCTGGCTACCTACTGCAAGCAGGTCACCGTGGTGCAGCTGGTGAAGACATACTCATTTTTGTATTTATATATGTAACTCTCTTGTCTGTAATCCTCTTTTGTAAAATTTGATCTCTCAGTAATATATATGTATGTACAACAGAGGTAGTAGTTGTTTTCTCTGAAGTCTCCCTGGTCTCCCACACGCACGCACACTATTCTCCTCTGACAAAAGGCGCCCCGGGATCCCTTAGAGCTCGTGCATCTCTCTGCTGGGTCAGCCGGTGAGTAGTCCGTCTGACACGTTCAGCGGTTACAAATTGGCGCCCAACGTGGGGCTAACTCTCTTCTCTGTGGGTGCGCTGTGTGTGGGTGTCTGGAGAGTTCGCTTTGGAGGAAACACTACCCTCCGTCTGACACTACCCAAGACGCTAATTGGTTGTGCGGCTGCAGTTACGCATGTAATACTTACCCTCTTTGTGTTTTTTCAGCCAATCGTACCATCATCCCAGTGGCAAGAAAAAACCATTGAGACCCCTAAATTCAAAATTCCAATTTTAAAAACTGCACATCTTTCGGTAAGTTTGGAAACATATTTTTGGCAAACTAGTTTTTTTTCTTTTTTCTTTTTTCCTTTTTTTTCCTCCTATTTAGTTGCTTCTGTGTTGTACAAACATATATATTTATTGTGGTCTGTTCACATAGTAATTGTACTGTGTCAAAATTTTAGTCTAGAAATTTCTGTGTCTAGCATTCATGGTTTTGGGTTTATACCTGTGTATGATTAAGTAGTTAGTAAAAATACATAGCTGCTTTGTACTCTATAGACTTGAGTAGATTTGTAGTTAATTTTTAACATTTTGCTGAATACCTACATCACTTGTAATTTATATAAAGAAAATTTCTATAACTTCAACTATAATTTGAACATCTGGTATTCACTTCATTGGGTTGCTGAGCCAGTATTCTGAAGATATTTATCTGGGTGATTCTATAATATCTACCCAAAATCAAGTAACATAATATAAAATAGTAGTAAACTTTTTGTAACTACCTCCTAATTTATTAATTTAAAGAAAGTATACCTGGTGTCATATTTCTTGGACAAAGCTATTCTTAAATTTAGTTAATATAGTTTCTCTATTCTAAATTATTAGACTTTTGTAGCTACCGCACAAATTGTGACCTAGAGGAAGCATATTTATTGTATTATCTGTTAATATTAGTTGATTTTGTCTCTGTGGAAACTTCATTTAACCTACATTTATAATTTATAAACCTGTTGTGAGTTGAATCTCCATTACTGTTAATTGTTTCGATATAAACTGAATCTTGGACCACTATGGCCCAACTACAGAAGTGTATTAACTACCTTAAGAATGATGAACTTTTTAATGAACTCTCTGCCATGGGGGTTACAGCGGATCCGGATGCGACGGTTGTTGGCCTGCGGAGTGAGCTGCGCACTGCATTGCGGCTTGTCCGGCGTGGCAGCATTAAGGCCATCGCCACGGTACCTGCTGTTGCCGCCTCTGAGTTGGCTGTCTGTGAGCCTAAAGTTCTCGAGCTGGAAGGGACACTCTCTTCAGGTGAAGTCGTTTCAAATAGTAATTGTCGGACTAAGGTTGCAGTGAGGGCGAACTACCTTCTCACTAGGTTAGCTAGGTGTGGTATAGACTGTCCAGATCTTTTAGATATCCGTGGCCGCTTGGTTAAAATTCTGTCTGTGGCTGAATCAGATACTGACTCTGACTCTGAGGGTTCGGATAGAGAGACTGAACCTATTCATCGTGACCGCGTAGGTTACACCTCACCTGTGGTGGGAGGGGACCGTTCGAGGCGACGTGACGCGCCTAGTTCCGACACAATTAGTGGTAATTTAGTAATAAGGGATAGACCCGTAAATTTAAACTCTTTTAATATAAAATTTGATGGCTCTGCGTGTGTACGTGTATTCATTGAGAGACTGGAAGAGCTTAGGTGTGCTCGGGAAGTCACCAAGGATAAAATCCTCTCAGCTTTCTCTGACCTATTGGACGGTCCGGCTTTATCTTGGTTCCGCACCAACAAGAATAACTTTACCTCGTATGAGGGCATGTTGGATGAGCTGAGGGAGACTTTCGACCTTCCCGACTACGATTACCGTCTCAGAAATGAAATTAGGCAGCGTACACAGGCCCGATCTGAAACATTAGGCATCTACATCTCTACGATGCAGGCCATGTTCTCAAGATTAACGTGCAAAATGCCCAGTGAGGAACAACTGGACATTCTGATGCATAATATTAGGCCCGATTATATGAAGGAATTGGCTCTTCACGAGGTAAACTCGATAATCGACCTGAAGCGATTGGGGAAGCGCCTAGAACTTGCGCGTGCTAGGGCAGAGGCATTCCAGGAACCAGCGTTAGATAAGTTTGGGATCACCTCGGACTTACACCATTTTAAGAATAAAACTGTTCATAAAACTTCCCAGCAGGTCTCTGCCGTGGCCGGTCCTACGACCTCAAACGAACGAGGATGCTTCCGCTGTGGTGAAGTCGGCCACACTGCATATGGCTGTACACAGTCAAGGGAATTGGTGTGCTTCCGGTGTGGACAGAAGGGAGTCAAATCGCCTGAGTGTCCGAAGTGTAATGCCAAGCCAAAAAACGAGTAAGTCAGGGCCTTATTAAAAGATCACCATTCGATTCAGAGCGAGCTTCTCTGTCTGATGCATTCTCTGATAGGGTCCTGTTTACCAAACGGGATAATGACATAAGACCGTATTTAGTTGTTAGGATCCTGAACTTAAATGTTCTAGGTTTACTTGATTCGGGTGCAGCTTGCTCAGTACTGGGTAAGGGAGCGCACCACACTTTCTTGGAATTAGGGTTTGAGCTTGGAAGCATCAGCCCTAACTTTAGTTTAACTACAGCAGACGGCTCTCATTTGCCATGTCTGGGCTGTATCTCTCTGCCTATTGAATATAATTCTGCTGTCAGAGTTATTAAGTTCTATGTTGTTCCAGAAATCACTACTGCTATGATATTTGGAGTAGACTTCTGGCAACAATTTCAATTAGGGGATAGATTGATCTCTCAGAATATCAATCTTTCCAACTTTAGTGACTGTAATCCGGTAGAATCTCTGTCTCTTAACAGTGGTCTAGAGGATTACAACAATTTAACCGCTGATCAGAAGCGGGTAATTAACAGCATTATTGAGAAATTTGATACCATCAACACGGACAAGGTGGGTCTAGGTCGAACATCTCTGGCGCATCATACTATAGATACGGGCGATAGTAAGCCAATTAAGCAACGGTATTACCCGCTCTCTCCCCTGAAGCAGAAAGCCCTGGAAGAGGAACTAGATCGGATGCTGGAGATGGGAGTAGTGACCCCGTCTCAGTCCGCATGGAACTCACCAGTGGTGATGGTGGAGAAAGCGAACGGAGACCTGAGATTGTGCCTTGATTCTCGGAAGCTCAATTCTGTTTCTAAAAGCGATGCGTATCCGTTACCTTACATCAACCAAATTTTAGACCATCTCAATAATGCAAAATATTTGTCTTCTATTGATTTAAGTGCGGCGTATTGGCAGATTCCGTTTGATTCGCCCCAATCCGCCGAGAAGACCGCCTTCACTGTCCCCAGGCGAGGCCTTTTTCACTACAACGTGATGTGCTTCGGACTTGTAGGTGCTTCCGCCTCGATGCAACGCCTCATGGACCGTCTATTTGGCCCAGAGTTCGATAACCGAGTGTTCTCCTTTCAAGACGACATAATCGTTGTGGCCAGCACCTTTGAGGAGCATGTGGACCTCTTAAATAGAGTCTATCAGCGCCTTAAGGATGCGGGTCTCACGATCAACATGCGAAAATCGCAGTTCTGTCGTAGCGAATTGAAGTACCTCGGGTATTTTGTCGACAAGCATGGCCTGCGGACAGACCCAGGTAAAGTTGATGTCATTCTCAACTATCCTACACCTTCCAACGCTAAGGAGGTGAAAAGATTCCTGGGTATGGCTGGGTGGTATCGGCGTTTCGTGAATAATTTTTCTAAGATTAGTAAACCCTTATGTAAATCAACCTCTAAGAATATAAATTTTGAGTGGTCGCGTGAGGCTGAAGAGTCTTTCAATCTGCTGAAAGCCGCTTTGGTCACCGCTCCTATTTTGAAAATGCCTGATTACTCACTACCTTTTAGGATTCTCAGCGACGCGTCATCCTTCTCTGTGGCTGCTGTACTGACGCAGACACATGAGGGAGTGGAGCACCCTGTCGCATATTGTAGTCGTTCACTCAACAAGAACGAAGTCAACTACAGTACCACTGAGCGAGAACTCCTGGCTGTGATCTTTGCTTTGGAACAGTTCAGGCAGTACGTGGAAGGACAGAAATGCACTGTGGTTACTGACCACGCCTCACTCCTGTGGTTCCACAAACTGAAGAATCCGACAGGCCGCCTTGCGCGCTGGAGCATGAGGTTGAGTCAGTTTGACTTCGATATAGAACATCGAAAGGGTAAGGACCATGTGGTACCTGATGCTCTTTCACGAATTCAAATTGACACAATCGACACCAGCGTTACTAAGGACTCTTGGTATCTCCACACTCTGAACAGTGTGAAAAAGAACCCTAGGCATTTTCCCAACTTTGATATACGTGATAACCGTCTTTTCAGATTATCAAAAAATAAATACTCTCTGACCTCTGATTTTGATTGGAAGCTGGTGGTACCGTTGGAGGGCAGGTTGCCCCTGCTCACCAAGTACCATGACGACATACTCAGTGCCCATGGTGGCGTATGGAAAACCCATAAACGCCTCGCTCTCAACTATTATTGGCCTAAGATGTACGAGAGCGTTAAGGAATATGTAGGCAAATGCGAGACATGTAAGCAGTATAAACCTGTGAACACATCTCGCCCTGGCCTCATGGGTAATCCAAAGCGGGTGTCTAGACCGTTTGAGGCCATCTCTGTTGACTTACTGGGTCCATTTCCTACTTCCAGCAAGGGAAATGTTCACTTGATTGTGGTCTCGGACTACTTTAGCAAATTTGTCTTGTTGAGTCCTATACGGATGGCTACAGGCGTTGCAGTCGCGAGATTCATAGAAAAGAATGTTTTCCTAGTCCACGGGGTATGCAAAACCATTTATATGGATAATGGCCCACAATTTGTGAGTAAACAATTTAAGGACTTACTACTTAAGTACAATGTGCCTAACATTTACTATAACCCCAGATACCACGCGCAGACCAACCAGGCAGAACGAGCTATTCGCAACGTGGTTCAGGGAATTTCTTGCTACGTGAAGTCGCACCACAAGAAATGGGACGAGAACCTCGTAGAACTCCAGTGTGCTCTAAACACTGCTGTGAGCGAAGCCACTCATTTCAGTCCGTATTTTCTTGTTCACGGTAGGGAATTCATTGGGGATGGAGTTCTTTATAGGCAGGAAGAGATTCCTTGCCATCCTAACACTGTCTCCATTGATAGTCCAGTGTCCTTTGGCGAGAGGTTGAAGGAATTACATCGTATCTACGACCAGGTGAGAAAACACTTAGATGTTGCTCACCGGCGTAACGAAAAATACTACAACCTCAGAAAAAGGCATGTGGAACTGAAAGTGGGACAGATTGTGTACAAAAGAACCTTCTATTTGTCTAACAAGGCCAAGAACTTTACTGCGAAGCTGGCGCCTAAATTTATGAAATGCATTGTAACCGCCAAACGCTCGCCTTTAGTATATGAACTGTCGGATTTGGATGGTAAGGATCTGGGAGTTTATCACATTAAGGATATTTTGAAGTACAGTGAGGAGGAACAGCCTTCTGATCCTTCTCCTTCTTCTGTCGGTGCCGTCTCTCTGTCACTCGGCTGATCGTGGGAGTGCCACTGTGCTTCGTTCGGTATCTTTCCACCCTAAGCCTACTCACTAACCTATATGAAGGGCATACAGTGATCCGGGCAGTTAATAGGGTGACACTTCTAGAGTGCTTGGCTTAGTAATGTGATTTTGTTTGGTTTCTTTAGTTAGCTTTTAGGTTCGTGGTTGTTTGTTTGGAGTTCGTGGTCTTCACAACTAGTGTGGTCATCGCGAGTTCTGGAATTTATTTTGATATCTCTCAGTTGAGATCCTGTCGCTGATATTCCCTGCGCATACTACGCAGGGAATACTGTGAGGGAAGGGGTGGTGTAACATTAGATTTTATCTACTGTAATTTGATTACTACTAGCGCCACCTATGGCAGTCTCAGTGGTACTCACATCAGTTAGTCGGTGCCTCGGTGTAGGAACTTTTGTACTAGCTAAGCACTAGATGGCGTTCGATTTCTTTTATGTTTAATTATATGAAATTAGAAATACTCATAGCACCTAAATGGGAAAATTATTTGTTTAATTATAGGCTATCTCATTTAGGTTAAAATTAAATTTCCTCAGTTAAATTAGACAGGTTCGAATTCTGCGTGCTCGGAACAGTTGTATTCAGGGAAGGAATGTGAGTATGATCCGACCAAGTCAAAAAGTTACTGTACTTTGTTTGATTCCTACTTGGCTGGGTGATATTAAAGTTGTTAGGATTTCGAGCGTGATTTGGTGTTTTTTGATCATCGTTCGCACTAATTTAACTTAAAAAAAAAAAGTGTATTCGAGAACCTTCGAATGATAGGGGTATAAAACTGCGGCCCCGGCTAAATATAAATCCTTTTTACTCTCTGAATTGTGACTGGAACGTCTGTATTGCTGTGTCTTGGAAAATACTTTATACTTAACTAAATTCTTTGTTGCCCAGTTTTTGGTAAGTGTTTTTACTTGTATTTATCGACAGCCTTCTGCAATCTAGACGATTCTTAGTGTTATTTCGTTCTTAGGGTTCCTAGTACGGGATTAGAGGACACCTTGGTTCTCAAACCCCTTCTCAGCGTGTTCCGTGGTCGAGTTCCCAACCGCTGTCGGCGCAAGCCTGTAACCTCGACGTGAAGCACCTTGGCTGGTCGAGAGTGCGGCACGAGACGTGCGCAGACGCCGAGCAGGCCGACAACCGGGGTCACGTATTCCCTTTTTCTCTACTAAATCTATGTAACTTTCCTATATATCTGTGTCGCTTCACCCTACAAGAAATAACTGTGTCAACGGTGGGTTGACCGAGTCGTACTGCAACTGCTAGCCATAACACTCTGGCTACCTACTGCAAGCAGGTCACCGTGGTGCAGCTGGTGAAGACATACTCATTTTTGTATTTATATATGTAACTCTCTTGTCTGTAATCCTCTTTTGTAAAATTTGATCTCTCAGTAATATATATGTATGTACAACAGAGGTAGTAGTTGTTTTCTCTGAAGTCTCCCTGGTCTCCCACACGCACGCACACTATTCTCCTCTGACAAAAGGCGCCCCGGGATCCCTTAGAGCTCGTGCATCTCTCTGCTGGGTCAGCCGGTGAGTAGTCCGTCTGACACGTTCAGCGGTTACAAATTGCAAAATATTCCTACGAAAAACCGATACATCCAAAACTATTCGTATTTCCTCTAATAGGGACTTAGATAATATAAAATGACTGCATGATGTATACGTTATCTTTACGCTCACAATAATTAACAATGTACTAATAAATAACTATATCTGCACTATCGCTGCGTCGAAGAATATTGTTTTTAACTGCTGTTTTGAGTGTCTAAGTATTTTTCGTTTTTACTACACTATAACAATGTACCCAGGGGAGCTGTTGGCCGGGCGCTTTTACTTGCATGAAATAACTTATTTAAACATATACATAATAATAGTGCGTGTCATTCAGTAACATAATGACAATATATTACCAAAATGTGAGGGGATTGCGAACCAAATCTCATTCCTTCCTGAATAATGTTATCCTTCAATGTTATGATGTCTATTGCATAACTGAGTCTTGGCTAAATGACAAATTTCACAGCACTGAATATTTTGACAATAGATACATTGTTTACAGACGTGATAGGTACACGAATGTGAGGGGTAAGAAGTACGGTGGGGGTGCGATAATAGCGGTGCACCGAGATCTAAATCCAATTTTGCGCGACGATTGGAATGTGTCCATCCCTTTTTTTTTTTTTTTTTTCGTGCGGATATCCCCACGGATACCCCCCCTGCCGGAGCCGGAAGGGGAGGTTATGTCGGACTCGAACCGACTAAAACCGCACGCCGACTGTGGGTCTTGGTGCTAGGCCGGAGGTGAGGTTGTCAAAGACATATCCCTTGCACCCCGGCTGACCCAGGGCCATCCCTTACGGTCTGGCCCTCCTCAGAAGGAATGTGTCCATCCCAGCAGAACATCTATGGGTGAGTATCCCCCTCCATGCGGCGCCGGCGGCGCGGTCCGGGCGCGGACCGTCGGCGTCGGTGGCGCTAGCGTCGAGGGCTGCTTACTTACATATTTGTTGCGTATACGTGTCTCATGGAGCGCATCACGAGACTGATTTGCGCGTGTTAGATTTAGGGGGGTAAAATTTGATGTGACCATATATATACATCCTGCGGCCAAGCAGTCTGATATCGCGGAAAAAAGGCAGCTTCTTGTCACTGACCTGGACCGGATCCTGGACCACATTTCTCAATGGGGCGCTAGGAACCTGGTCGAGTTCAATGCCAAGAAGACCCAGGCATGTGCGTTTACAGCAAAGGTATCTCCTTTCCTTCCCCTTCCCACTCTTCAGAGCACACCACTGCCACTGCAGGATCACCTCACTATCCTCGGTATGGATGTTCGCTGCAAACTGAATAACAAAAACTATATCGAGAGTATCATCAAATCAGCCTCGCGTAAACTCGGAGTCCTGAACAGAGTGAGACGTTTTTTCACGCCGGAGCAGCGGTGTCTTCTATATAAGACCCAAATTCGTTCCTGCGTGGAATACTGCTCACATCTCTGGGACGGCTCCGCAAAGTACTTATTAGATGCTCTCGACAGGTTGCAGCGACGTGCGGTCCGCATTATTGGGGATCCTGAGGTCACGAACACCCTCGAGCCTTTGCAGATGCGTAGAGATGTTGCGTCTTTGGCAGTTTTCTACCGTCTCTACCATGGTGAATGTTCTGACGAGCTCTTCCAATTAGTCCCACCCTCCCCTTTCCTTCACAGGACGACACGTGCAGGGCTAAGATGTCATCCATTTACGGTGCAGAGTATACCTGCTAGAACCAAGCGTTTCAGTGATTCATTCCTATGCCGCACCACTAAGGCCTGGAATTCCCTGCCAGTTCACGTGTTTCCTTCTTCCTACAGTCCTGGGTCCTTTAAGCGGGGCGTGAAAAGGCATCTAATGAGGCCGTCAAGCTGAGTGCCACCACTGTTAACATGGTAAATGTTTACGATGGTGACCCTCTTTCCGAGACTTTGCCTTTAGCTTAACATCAGGCGAGGTGAAGTCAAATTGACGAGTCCTGTATAAAAAAAAAAAAAAAAATATATATAACCTATAAATTACTATATATACCTATAAACTGGATGCCATTTGTAATTATGTATTTGAACCAAGGAAATTAAACAATAAATACAATTACACTGACGGACTCATAAACTGCATCAAAGTTCAGGTTTACTCTAAAAGGATTTTTTATAATAAGTATGCAAACTTTTTAGATTAAATTATATAAATATGGAAAGACTGGCTCTTAATCTTAAAAAAAAAATTAAATTTAAAAATAGAACTGCAGTAAAACAAATGAATATAGCCGGGAAAAGAAAATTTACTTGTAGTATCAGATTTGCGTGTTATTTATAGCAAAGTTTTAAATTGATTCTCATTGATTTTTTTTGTTTTGTCAATTGAATTATTGTTACCAGGATAATTGTTGGGTTAGTTTTTTAACACATCGAGTGTTTTTGAACCATAATATGGATACTTCAGACAGCCTCCGTGGCGTGGCGGTAGTGCACGCGACTGCCACGCAGGAGGCGCGGGTTCGATTCCCGCTCAGTGCAAATATTTGTATGCATGAATATGGCTATTTGCATTGGTCTGGGTGTTTCTATGTATAATATGTATGTATTTACAAAAAAAAAAAAGTATATAAGTATGTTTATCCGCATTCTAGATTCCATAACACAAGCTATAAAAGCTTACCATGGGTCTAGATAGCGTTGTGTAGAATGTTGTAGAATATTTATTTATTTATTTATTTACTTCGTCCAAACAAGCGGCACAAATTGTAGCATTGGTGCGGGAGGGCTTGGATCAACGAACGATTGGTAGAAATTTAAATTTAAACCAGTCTACGGTTTCTAGAATATACAGAAGGTTTGTAGAGACAGGTTCTTACAGGAGGAGACGTGGTACAGGCAGAACTCGAGCAACCACAGGTCGTGATGACCGATTTATTGTTATAACTTCCCTGCGAAATCGTTTCCTCACGTCAGTTAACATCAAAACCGAGCTTAATGAAGTGCGTGGAGTAAACGTGTGTGCACGAACAATAAGAAGAAGGTTAAAGGAAGCGGATATCACCCCTTTTAGACCAGCAAATGGTCCAAAGTTGTCTACAGCTCACAGACAAGCTCGCTTAAGATTTGCGCGTCATCACCTGAATTGGACAGAAGAGCAGTGGGCCTCTGTATTGTTCACGGACGAGTGTAGGACATGTTTATATGGTGCAGATGGTCGCAGAAGAGTCTATCGTCGACGTGGGGAGCGATATGCTCAAAGTTGCATTGAGGAGCGTGTTCCTTTTGGAGGCGGTTCATGTATGGTCTGGGGTGGCATATCGATGAACGGGCGAACAGAACTTGTGTTCATAGACATGGTCCGTCAAAACGGTAATAGAGGGGGTTTGACAGCACATCGCTACATAAAAGAGATATTAGAAGATCACGTGGTGCCTTACATGGGATTCATAGGCGAAAATTTTACTTTAATGCAGGATAATGCCCGGCCGCATGCAGCTGCACAAGTTCAACATTATTGCGAAGAGGTTGGGATACGTACAATGAATTGGCCAGCACGCAGCCCGGATCTTAATCCCATTGAGCATGTTTGGGACAATTTAAAAAGAGCTGTATATGCGAGAAACCCTTCGCCCACGACAGTGGCAGCACTAAGAACAGCACTTTCAGAAGAATGGGACAATATTCCGCAAGATCTTTTAAAAACCCTTATAAAATCTATGTGGAACCGATTAGAATCCGTAATAAGGGCACGTGGGGGTAATACACCTTATTAAAACACAAATAAACCCTTGCATAAAGTTTGTGTCTATTGTTAAAACCAATTTTTTAATCAAACCAATTTTTCTTAAATTTCTGTTTTTCCTTCAAAAAAAGTCTTAAGGTCCTTTCCAGTACATAAACTTAAACTTAAAGATATGACCCTACGCTGTTTTAAAGTTCACGAACCAATCTAGAGGTTTCAATTTAAATCTGTATAGAAAGTATGCATACTTGGTTAAAATATTTATTTCAAAGTCGTCTATTACTTTGATGCAGTTTATGAGTCCGTCAGTGTACGTTTTATCACTCCTTTTATTCTGTTATACTATGTCAGTTCCAAAAGCTGTTGTAGACAGGAAAGAACTGACAAGAAAACCTGTCCGCCTTCTAACCACAACATAATTATTATTTAACTTCATGTTACACCAGGCTCGTAGCCAAATATTACAATATAAGACAACCCTGGTTTCAGACCAGTTACAACAGTATAATAGCTAAAACTATAACACAGATACTTATCACATAGGAACCACATTGGAGTCGAACCACTTTTCATAATTATTAGTATGACAATACTTGCACAGTCACTAATACGCTACATTGATATTGTATCATCTGGTATATCAGTTAAAGAGACTAATAGCCGAGACTATGATACATAGGTAGTACATAAAACTTAGATACCACACTGGTATCGAATCAGCCCTTATAATCATTGGTATAGCCATTAGCCATACTTTTACAGCCATTATTATTATGATAATTTATTATCCCCAAGGATTATCACAAATACATCAAGTAATACTTTGATTCGGTTACTTTACAAGTATATTTTAGTTACACAATATTTGGAACACCCAAAGAGGGTATTTAATTATAATTGCTAATTCAATTACTTATTAAATACCAATCCACTATTATATTATTCACTATAACAGCAGTTATTACTACATTCACTGTTATAACACTGTAAGTACATATTATTATAACATTATAAAATATAACAGAGGTATATCGTACCTCACACTTCGACGGCTCGGGATCGACTGTGCGAATGACATCTGACATCGTCTTTTTATAACATTTGAGACGTCGCATTGCATCGAATGATTTTCACCTACCTACTTCTACAAATATTGTATAAAGTAGTTTCTTATTTACAAATCCTTTAAAATATTCTTTATAGTAATATAAATACACTATAATACATCAAGCTACACCTCACCTGATCGCTGGCCACTCCATATTTTAACATGATTCTAACACGCGCGACTTTTGAATTCTTTACTCAATTAATGGAACAATATCCGGATGCTTTGATTATTTATATGTCCAGATGGAGTGTCAAATGCGTACAAACGTCTCAAAAAATATCAGCTTGTTCAATCTCATAATACTTACGCGCAGCTTAGTGACGTTCGCGTCGGCTCGGTGTCACAACGTAAAACCCGCGAAAAACATTAACTAAAAACTGTCGAAATATGGCGACTAGCACTATCAAAGTTTGCCGGAATTAAAAAGGACGCCTAAATACTACTACACACATTACCTTTTATGAATAAAGTAACCAAAATACAAGTTAAATTAATTATTTTTTTCATCACAACAATATGTCATTTATCACGCGCCATATTTGTAAGTGTTGCCAGTTTTTTAAATTCATGGTTTGGTTCGATTGGAGGAGCCTTGTACCGATTGGGGGAGCCAATGTCCCTCCTTTTTATTGTTTTTTTTTTATTGATTTGGATTAGAATACCTATTATTTCTCCGAAAAATTTAATCCGAAATCCGAAATCCGAAATCCGAAATCCGAAATCCGAAATCCGAAATCCGAAATCCGAAATCCGAAATCCGAAATCCGAAATCCGAAATCCGAAATCCGAAATCCGAAATCCGAAATCCGAAATCCGAAATCCGAAATCCGAAATCCGAAATCCGAAATCCGAAATCCGAAATCCGAAATCCGAAATCCGAAATCCGAAATCCGAAATCCGAAATCCGAAATCCGAAATCCGAAATCCGAAATCCGAAATCCGAAATCCGAAATCCGAAATCCGAAATCCGAAATCCGAAATCCGAAATCCGAAATCCGAAATCCGAAATCCGAAATCCGAAATCCGAAATCCGAAATCCGAAATCCGAAATCCGAAATCCGAAATCCGAAATCCGAAATCCGAAATCCGAAATCCGAAATCCGAAATCCGAAATCCGAAATCCGAAATCCGAAATCCGAAATCCGAAATCCGAAATCCGAAATCCGAAATCCGAAATCCGAAATCCGAAATCCGAAATCCGAAATCCGAAATCCGAAATCCGAAATCCGAAATCCGAAATCCGAAATCCGAAATCCGAAATCCGAAATCCGAAATCCGAAACCCGAAACCCGAAACCCGAAACCCGAAACCCGAAACCCGAAACCCGAAACCCGAAACCCGAAACCCGAAACCCGAAACCCGAAACCCGAAACCCGAAACCCGAAACCCGAAACCCGAAACCCGAAACCCGAAACCCGAAACCCGAAACCCGAAACCCGAAACCCGAAACCCGAAACCCGAAACCCGAAACCCGAAACCCGAAACCCGAAACCCGAAACCCGAAACCCGAAACCCGAAACCCGAAATCCGAAATCCGAAATCCGAAATCCGAAATCCGAAATCCGAAATCCGAAATCCGAAATCCGAAATCGAAATCGAAATCCGAAATCCGAAATCCGAAATCCGAAATCGAAATATATGTATGCACTAAGCGAGAATTGAACCCGTGCCCCTTGCATACCATTCTCATTTACTACTTTCACGCTACAGAGGCTGTCAAAAAAAAAACAATTTAATTATACCTAGGTGATTTTTTTGGGAAATTTTCCTTGTAGCTGGTATCATATTTACGCACACAGAAGCACGAATGCAACGTGTAAAACACGGGCCGCACGCACACATGTTTGCGCAGGTTGACTCGTTTTATTTCCGTTGACAGTAGGACGAGGCTCTATCTAGACATAATATAATCAAAGATCCGGATGATACATTTCTTATTGCTGGCGATTTCAATGTAACTTACGCCGATTGGTATTACGATACTAATTCGGATTCTATGTTGATGCACCCTAGTACAAATAACCCTGTACAGATAACGACAGATTTTATGAGTCTTTCCAATTTAAAACAATATAATTCAACACTTAATGTCAATGACAGATTATTAGATTTAATTTTTTGTAGTAAGTCGTGCGTGTCCTATGCCTATTACCAAGGAGGATGAGAATCATAAATCTTTGGAAATAAGACTGGAAGCATACACATTTTTACAGTCGGGCGTGGCTTATAAAAAACTATTTTATAAGGGAGATTTCGAAAAAATTAACGAGGGGCTCGCTGCTGTTGAGTGGCAGACTAGACTGTTGACAGTTGCAAGTCTTGATTCAATGGTGGATTCGTTTTATGACGTGATTAACAACTTAATTAATAAATTTATTCCTTTCCGTAGGACCGTTACAACTTCTCGTTATCCCCCTTGGTATTCAATATCGCTTATTAAACTAACAAAAGAGAAAAGGAAATATCATACTAAGTGGAAACGGTATGGCAATCCTTTGGATTATCTAACTTTTTGTACACTTCGTAAGAGAGAGAAAAGGCTCCAAAGGATAAATTACAATGATTACATAACGTTGAGTGAGGACAGAATATTAAAATGTCCTAAACTATTCTGGTCTTTTGTGAAATCGAAACTACCCAACAACAATATCCCCCAAACCGTGAAGTATAACGAGCGTGTTTCGAATTGTGGTGAACATACCTGTAACTTATTTAATGACTATTTCAAAACTGTATTTGTACAAACACCACCCCGTCAGTTAACTGTGGATTTTAGTTGCCCACCTCTGGACTCCCCCGTTGATTTTGGTTCTCTAGAAATTACGACGGAATCAATTCGAAAGGAACTAAAAAAGGTAGATATAAATAAAGGGGCCGGTTATGACGGCGTGCACCCTTTATTTATTCGAAATTGTGCCAACCAATTATGTATTCCCCTATCACTTATCTTTAAAGCATCTTTAGAATTGGGTGAATTCCCTAGTTTATGGAAGCAAACACTTGTTACTCCTATTCCCAAAAATGACAGGAGAGATGACGTAACACAATATAGACCCATTTCCAAAACAAATCTATTTGGTAAATAAAGAACACAAGTAAATAAAATATTTTCATTCAACATTTAATATAATAATTGATTTAAAAAAAATTGAACCGACTTCAAAACCAAATAGGATTTTTTTTTTAAATAATAGAATTTATAGAGAGAATTTAGAGATTTTCGATCTGTTAGAAGTCGGTGCCAACTTTGTTTGCTGTGCCTGACCTGCTTTAATGCCATTAATCTAGGTATAATGACTTGTTGAGGTAGGGGTGGCCTCCTATATTATTTTACCTGTTTGACTTGATACCGACTTTTGTATTGAAATGATCGATATTTCATTTAAATGCATCATGGCAGGTAATTCAGGTACAGCAAAGCACCAGCAAACAAAGTTGGCACCGACTTCTAACAGATCTAAAATCTCTAAATTCTCTCTATAAATTCTATTATTTTTAACATTTTTTTCCTATTTGGTTTTGAAGTCGGAACTATTGGCACTAGATTGAAAGGTAGTGACAGCTTAGTTGCAATTGCAAGAAAAGGCTAGTGGGATGTGGAAAGAAGAATCCGTTAATCTTGAGCTGGGCTGTAACGGTTCATAAGCTTCAGGGCACCACATTAAATAAAGCGTTAATTGACTTAGAAAATTTTTTTTTTGCTAAAGGTCAAGTGTATGTTGCTTTAAGTGGACAAGACAACTGGAGCCACCTGTTACCCCAGCTGAAGCAGGCCACGGCTGCAGCGCGCGTAGGCACGCCTCCCCATTCTGGGGGCGAGCCCCCTGCCGAGGAGTGCCAGACCGTTATGGATGGCCCTGGGCCAGCCGGGGTGCAAGGGATATGTCGAAGACAACCTCACCACCAGCCTAGCACTACGACCCTCAGTCAGCGTACGGTTTTAGTCGGTTCGAGCCCGACATAAACCGTTTCCTTTCGCCTCCGGCGGGGAAATCCGAGGGGATTTCCGCACGATAAAAAAGACCACCTCAGGAGTAGATATACCCTTTTATAAACACACTTATTATTATTATTAATTGAGGAATTGTCTCGGTTTCACTCTGAAATTTCGTGATTATCTCAGGAGTAGCACCAAACCTTACGAGTATCTCGTTAGCCCTACATACTACTACCTAGTTTCCATCGATCAATTGCAGTACTGTCCCCTAACTCCTAGCCGTTAAGGAGTTCTATAGCTTCACTATCAACACAGCAGCATCAGAAGTTGATTCAAGCATATCTCACAAGCAACACGTTAGCCCTATTTAGCAGTATTCTAAATATTTATCATCCACCAATGGCAGTACTGTCTCCCAACTCCTAACCCTTAAGGAGTTCAGTAGTTTCATTATCAGCACAGCAGTATTAGAGGTTGACACCCTGAAGCATATACCTGAGTAAGACATTATTACGTAACAAAAGCACCATACGCAACCGTTAAGGAGTTTTGTAGCTTCACTATCAACACAGCAGCGTCAGAAGTTGATTCAAGCATATCTCACAAGCAACACGTTAGCCCTACATACTACTAAATATTTATCATCCACCAATGGCAGTACTGTCTCCCAACTCCTAACCGTTAAAGAGTTCAGTAGCTTCATCATCAGCACAGCAGCATCAGATGTTGACACCCTGAAGCATATACCTGAGTAAGACATGATTACGTAACAAAAGTACCATACGACCATACAATTTTCGATGGTTGCCCTCGATTTCTCCTGGATCCCATCATCAGATCCTGACTTGGTGAAAATGGGACCACCTCAGAAGTGAACCCTATCCAACAAAAAAATAAAACTTGAAATCCGTCTATAATTGGCGGAGATATCGGTGAACATACATAAAAAAATAAAAAATAAAATATTATGTATACAGACGAATTGAGAACCTCCTCCTTTTTCGAAGTCGGTTAAATATTCGAAAAATTGTAACTCGGTCACTTGTTGATGTAGTACATAATCATGTCTCAGTAAACCAACACGGTTTTTGTAAAGGGCACTCGGTGGAAACTAACATGCTTACATTTTCGAGTTATTTGGTCGATGCTATGGATAAAAAAATAGGATGTTGATGACAGGTGGATGTTGTGTACTCCGATTTTTCCAAAGCATTTGACAAAATAAATCATGATCTTTTAATAGGAAAATTATGGATGTTTGGAATAAGTACACGGCGACTTGCTTCAATGGATAAATTCATACATAAGAAATCGTTTGCAGGCTGTTTCTATTAATGGTTACATATCCAGATTCCTAGAAATTCCCTCAGGAATCCCTCAGGGGTCCCATTTGATACCAATTTTATTTATTCTTTATATAAATGACATAGATAAATCATTACATTTCTCGAAATTATTACTTTATGCAGACGACGCAAAATTCTTCAAAATTATATCAGATGTTAGCGATTGTTTACAATTGCAGTCGGACTTAAATCAAGTATCTTCATATTGTGAATCCAATCAACTCTTCTTAAATTTGGATAAATGTTCTGTAATAACGTATACTCGTAATCATAATCCTATCATATTTAACTACACGATTGATAACCAAAACCTTAATAGGAAGACGTCGATTCGCGACTTGGGGATCATAATGGACTCCAGCTTATCATATAACTTACATATTGACCATATTGTAAACAAAGCTTTCCGACAGCTCGGTTTTATCTTAAGAATCACCAAACCTTTTAAACAAACGCGTACATTGTTATTATTGTATTTTAGTTATGTAAGATCTATTTTAGATTTTGCATGTATTGTTTGGAGTCCATATTACGGTTGCCATATAGCGCGGATCGAAAGAATTCAAGAGAAGTTTGTGAAAAGTATGAATTTTCGTTGGCACAATGAGGGAATCTCATATGAAAACTCTTTACAGCGCTACTCATTAACCACGCTCAAAGATCGTCGCACAATATTCGATCAAGTATACCTATTTAAAATTCTAAATAACCTGGTTGATTCTCCTCACATTTTAGAAAAGATCTCATTCAGGATACCCAGGCCCGGCTCCCGGTTACACCAATTGTTCTCTGTTCCTTTGTATAAAACTGTGTATACCAGTAACAACTTTTTCAGACGTAGTGTTCAGTATTATAATGTTAAATGCAGTAGCTTGGACATATTCAACAGCAGTTTGTTTGTATATAAAAAAGCACTAAGAGCTATGTTCCTCACGGACATAGAGTAAAATAATCTTTTCCTTTCTTTTCTTCTTTGTAACATTTGTGCGGCAGTGTCGCTGATTTATTATTGTTTTACTATAGTGTCATATGGAACTCTAAGTCTTTAAGAAAAATATGTTCTCTGCTATGTAAGTACATGACTGTATGTTTCCTGAATAAATATGTAAGCACACGAGAGATACTTCGAGTCTTGGACATCTTGGTGACCTTATTGTAAGCTAGCACTCACAATCCGCGTGGGTAAACGGGCGAGGAGAAGGCACAACCAATTACACGAATCACAATATTTCCAATGACATCAATCGTTGATTATCAAAGTATATTCAACCAGGAGTAATAGCGTTCTACATGACACGCTAATGCTTGGTTGAGGGGCGAAGCGATTGCCCAGATATTCCGATAACGTCCCGCGCGCCGCACACAATGTCCGCCATTTTTTCCAACTCAAAAGTGACAGTTCGAAATTCGAATGTCGCCGCTCAACCATAAAGCACCAGTGTCCTGTATTACGCCAGAGTAAACCTCATTCACTCTAATCTCACACAATTTATTAACGCGCCGTCACGGCCAGACTGACATGTCGCTCGTCCTCGTGCGACTAATACCAGAGATCCACCTGTAAGCACATACACAAAGCTCTAGTTGTTCTTGTACAAACACGCTCGTCCATCACTGACTCTGCGACAAACCGGACAAGATTTAAATCTCAACGACTAAACACACTACAAAAGCTACCACTCTTTGGGGGCCCTACGGCTATTCACAGGCAAGTCACTGATGATGAACTTGTCAAACCTGGCTACCACTCATTGGCACTCTAACAATCACATAACAATCAGACAGTGCAACCACTTTTGGTGACCTTACGACCACATGCACTACACTCCATGGCTTGCCACATTACATTACCTGAACATCAACCCTCGTGGTGTCAGTCCGACCGAACATGAACGTGAGATTGAACCTACCTATTTACAATATGCATCAGGTTTTTTTTTCTCTTTTTTTTTGTTATTTTTTTTTCTTTTTTTCATTTTTTTTTCTTTCTGACTATGAACCGCCGTCTTGGCCAGCTCATGGTTGATTTAAACTGCTACTGTGCTACGACTTCTATCGAAATGGTATTGGAGCACTGGAGATTCGAAGCTAAGGGGCGAAATGACCTTGAGACTTGTAAGGGTACAGACTGCTACCAGGCTGTAAACTGTTCTAGATTGTAGGCATAGCACTTAGTAGGTACGAAGCTAGCACAATACACTGAAGATGCAAGTGCGCCGCGCTGCGTCAGTTGCTACCCACAGACGCACTTACCCGCTAGTTTTCCCGTTTCAACCCTTTCATAATTACATGGACAAAAATCGAAGCTGTGCGTCCCTTCGACCAAGCAAGGACCGGACGGCACTTTTCTCACAAATCATCACATACAGATTTACTCTAGTATGTCCCTACGACCAATCGCTCGGGTCTGGCCCGGACGATACTGTTATCTGGGTACAATCAACAAACATCGCATACAGATTTACACTAGTATGTCCCTTCGACCAACCACTCGGGTCTGGACCGGACGATACTGTTATCTGGGTACAATCAACAAACATTGCATACAGATTTACACTAGTATGTCCCTTCGACCAACCACTCGGGTCTGGACCGGACGATACTGTTATCTGGGTACGATCAAGCTGACTGGACTGGACGGGTGTGTCCTTTCGACCAGCCGCAAGTGCATGGCCCGGACGACACTGTCCTTTCGACCAGTTTAAAGTCAAAGTCAAAGTTTTTTTATTTGCATCCATGTGTTGTACAGATGTTACATAATATAAAATGGGTTTCAACATGAAGCCCTGTTTGGGCACAGCAAATCACATAAAATAAATTAAATTGTTAGCTAATTAAATATGAAATTTTACAACCTATTTGAAAATATCCAATCATTTCATTTAAACGGATATAATATTAATAAGGATTAGTCAGGCAATGTCAATAGAAAATGTCAAAAGTTAACTTACCAGCAACCTGACTGGACCGGACGGGTGTGTCCTTTCGACCAGCCGCAAGTGCATGGCCCGGACGACACTGTCCTTTCGACCAGTCTAACTTACCAATCCATAATACATCATGATATAATCTGAAATGTCCGTCATTAATTTCCATTAAAAACTACTAAGTAATACGTAATTTATGTCGCTTGAATAAAATGATAACCTGCAGAGCTGATTAATTTTTGTTTCACTCCACCTCACTCAGTGAGTGACAACCCAACACGAGCCTCTGCACTATGGTGACATGGCATCTGCGTATACTGAAGAACTTACTTTTGCTAATATAGGGTAGTTTTGTTAATTCTAATCAATCACAGTAACTTATTTTCAGCGTACCCTATTCCATTCGAATTAGTCTTCACCAAGTACCGATAGTAAGAATAAAACAAAACTTGCATGGTTAGGTATTCGGGAGATAACGAAACTCTCTTGTGTAATGACAATTTAACTTAGCTACTTTACAGTTAGGTGCGAACTCTGCTAGCTAATAAATCGCTGCCCATGTAATACCAGAACTGTAGAGATAGGAAAAGATTCAAATACGAATTTGTACTGGCGAGTTAAAGCATTACAGTACCTTTCCCTGGAGGGTGGAATAGGATTATACGCTTCCAAGAAATTCTTTGGTTATACCACTCATCATTCAGAATAAACGGACCCACTGTCTACGATATAAAAGGAACGAGCTCACCGGGTTCTGCAGTCGGGATGCAGCCGAGAATCAAGACCGTCACAGTTTCACATTATTTCACGTAAATCCGACTAGCAAGTCTTTTTGTTGCCACTACTATTCTCATTGTTATTTTATGCACGTTCGGGACTTCACGCGATAAAAACTTCCACTTACTTTCTGCCGACGTTTCGATTTCGAAAAATTGCACCGACCTAAGATCACACAACCACCAAAACTGTATGGGTTGCCCAAGGTGCATAAACCCAATGTGCCACTGCGACCAATCGTAAGTCAAATCGACTCGCCAACCTACGATTTAGCGAAACACATTGCTAAAGCACTGCAGCCATTAGTGGGGAAAACACCGTCTTTTGTCAAAGATTCTCGCCATTTTGTGGACATAATCAAAGACATTAGGTTGGAACCAGATGAGCTTTTGGTAAGTTTTGATGTTGAGTCGTTATTTACCAATGTTCCCTTACAAGACTGTCTACGGATTATTGAAACCAAGCTAAAGGATAATGGTCTACCCGATAGTTATGCGACACTACTGCAGAGTTGCCTCGAAGGGAACTACTTCCTTTACCATGGCCAATACTACCTCCAGATAAACGGCGTCGCCATGGGCAGCCCTTTGGCACCAGTCGTGGCAAATATTTGGATGGAACACATTGAAGAAGAGGTGGCTCAGAACGCCCACGCCCAGATCAGGCTATGGAAAAGGTATGTAGATGATATATTCTGTATATTCAAAGGCAACAGTGAGCAGGTGGTCCGCTTCACTGAGTATCTGAACTCATTACATGTGAAAACACAGTTTACGTATGAGATTGAGAACAACAGAACATTATCGTTTCTAGACATCAAGCTAATGGTTAGAACTGATGGCTCCTTGGCCCACACTGTGTATCGAAAACCCACTCACACAGACCTGCACGCCTCCTCGCATCATCACCCACTTCATTTAAATTCTATAAGCTCGACGCCTATCAAACGAGCTAATGACCTGTGTGACCCTGAGCACCTACAACAGGAGTTAGATCATGTTCAGGAGGTTCTTAAAATGAATGGGTATGTTACGAGTTCTAGAAAGTCGCGACGTGCACCGAGGATGAGGTTGCCGGGAGTTGACCGCCAACCGGCGTTCATGCCGTATGTGAAAGGAATAACGGACAAAATCGGATCTTGTTTACGGAAGTTTTCCATCAAGACCGTATTCAAACCGTTCGCCAAAGTAGCGAAGTACGTGCGAACGTCGAAAGACGTCATACCTCTGCAAACACCGGGTGTCTACAAAGTGGATTGCAGCTGCGGTAGTTCCTACATAGGCCAAACCAAGCGAACTATTGCGGAGAGGGTTAGAGAACATATCGCAGCTGTGAAAAATCGCCAGTTTAATAAATCGGCAGTTGCAGAACACCTTGAGTCGGGTACCAATCACTGGATTGAGCTTCATCAACCCAAAGTCCTCTCCACTGATCGCCACTACTATTCTAGGATTGTGCGTGAAGCCATTGAAATTAAAAAGTATAAAAATTTCAATAGGGAAGATGGATTCAAACTATCCGGGACGTGGAATCCAGTGATAAAAACACTAAAACCCAACAACACTGTGCTGTCCAAAACTGACGTAGTGAGTGTGGTGTGTCGCCAGCCTTACTTTCATTCTGAAAGTAACGGAGGGTAGACGCACAAAAAATGTTCCGCGCATACCGCGCGACCCTCGCCGGCCAGTCAAGTCGTGACCACGGGTGCAGCATCGCACCCGAAACGTCGGCAGAAAGTAAGTGGAAGTTTTTATCGCGTGAAGTCCCGAACGTGCATAAAATAACAATGAGTTTACACCGCGATAGCTTAAAAATAACACTACTATTCTCCTCAGCTTGTTGCCCTGAGATACCACTTATGATGTAAGCACACGAGAGATACTTCGAGTCTTGGACATCTTGGTGACCTTATTGTAAGCTAGCACTCACAATCCGCGTGGGTAAACGGGCGAGGAGAAGGCACAACCAATTACACGAATCACAATATTTCCAATGACATCAATCGTTGATTATCAAAGTATATTCAACCAGGAGTAATAGCGTTCTACATGACACGCTAATGCTTCGTTGAGGGGCGAAGCGATTCCCCAGATATTTCGATAACGTCCCGCGCGCCGCACACAATGTCCGCCATTTTTTCCAACTCAAAAGTGACAGTTCGAAATTCGAATGTCGCCGCTCAACCATAAAGCACCAGTGTCCTGTATTACGCCAGAGTAAACCTCATTCACTCTAATCTCACACAATTTATTAACGCGCCGTCAAATAAATAAATAAATAAATAAATAAAAACCGCGTCGGCTCGCGGGCTAAACCTGGTTGAGGGGGCTTGTCATCTTGGTGGCAAGTTTATTGCGGATCCCTCCCGCATAGCGCAAAAAGACTGATTCGGCGAGGAAGGCAACGCACCGTAGATATGCAAAAGGGCTTGGCGGACTCGGCGATTCAGCAAGGCAAGGTGGATGGCCTAGGGCGGCGGTAGAGGGCGTACAGTTACCGTCGGCCAGACACATCATCCGACCTCTTCTCCAGTCGTAACGGTCGCCCGTTCCACTGGGTTCAGGAGGGGGAAAACGAGTGTGTGCGCCTGCGTCTGCGCGAACGCTTGCGCACCTCAAAATATCCTGCGCACTTGACCGCTTCCGTATCTTGGACTCCGAATACGTTGAAGTCCCATGGCGATAGGATGAGGTAGAGAGGTCTAGTTTGATGCAAGCTAGTCTTTGTCTGATTCCTGCACATGGGTGGTCCTGGGGGTGTGAGTACACGCCATGGTCGCTTCCGCACGGCAAATTAGGAACGACAGCGCGGATTCGGCAGCACCCGGGATGACAGAGCAGCCCTATTTAGGGAGGCACTGCTCTCCTTGCTCAGCCGGGGGCTAGAAAAGGTGCCCTAAAAAAATGCTCGTTCCTACTCGGAAGGTGATAGTAACCGCGGCTGTCACTGCATCATATTAAAACGTGGTCGAAGGAACATAAAGCATACCATGAAAACACCTATCATGACATTCGGCGCGTGGAACGTGAGAACGCTTATTGATCGCGATGGCAACGCCTGCCCTGAACGCAAAACTGCCATAGTAGCTCGGGAACTTCATCGCTATAACGTGAATGTGGCTGCTCTTAGCGAAACTCATCTCGCCGATGAAGGAGAGCTGGTTGAAGAAGGCGGTGGCTATACTTTCTTTTGGAAAGGTACCGCAGCCTCCGAACTTCGACGTTCAGGCGTAGGGTTTGCCATCAAGAATCACATAGCTAAGCGACTTGAGGAGCACCCTGTGCATACTTCAGACCGCGTTACCACACTGCGCCTTCACCTGGACAAAGACAATTACCTTAATGTCATCAGTGTCTATGCCCCTACGCTAGACAAGGCTGATGACATCAAGGATAAATTCTACGAGGAACTATCTCGATGCCTTGACAGCATAAACGCCAGAGAGCAAGTTATATTGCTAGGCGATTTCAATGCCAGAGTTGGACGGGACTATGAGGCTTGGCCTGGAGTCCTGGGTAGACACGGAGTCGGCAACATGAACAGCAATGGTCAGTTGCTACTCAGTCTCTGTGCTCAATATGAGCTTGCAATATCAAACACTATGTTCTAAGCACAAGACAACGTGGATGCACCCTCGATCCAAACACTGGCATTTGATTGATTATGCTATTGTCAGGCAGAGAGATACTGGTCAAGTCCAAGTCACTCGCGTCATGCGTGGTGCTCACTGTTGGACTGATCACCAACTTGTTGTCATAAAGCTACGGCTCCGCCTTCGTCGACCTCGTAGATCAACATTTACAAAGCCTGCGTCTCTCAACGTGGATAGGCTTAAGAATCTCGAGGTGAGGGAGAAATACGCTGAAGCTCTGACTGAAAAGCTGTTGCCAGCTAATGAGACAGATGATGTTGCGGTGGTCTGGGGAACTTTCTCTTCTCATCTTATGGAAGCAGCCTCAGCTACTTTAGGTATAAAAAGCCGTCGTAGTGAGGACTGGTTTGATGAGAATGACGGGATTCTTAGGACAGCACTCAACAAACATCGAGACCTCTTGCGACAGCATAGTAGGCAAGGAAGAAGCGTTGTGGTAGTGAAAGCGAGTGACCTTGAATTGCGGAAGCTGTCTCATCAAGTCAAAGACAAATGGTGGCAAGACAAAGCTCTCCACTTGCAGTGGCTCGCTGATACTAACCGGATCGGGGAGTTTTACTCCGAGGTACGTAGGCTGACTGGTACATCCTACCGGGCGAAGGTGCCGTTGAAGTCGTTAGACGGTATGCACCTTTTGACAAACAAGGAGGACGTACTACATTGGGCCCAACACTTTGACAGCTTGCTCAACGTAGATCGATCAGCTGATTTACAAAGTGTGAGTCTAATACCTCAACTCCCTCTTTTCATAGAACTGGATGAGCCCCTGTCATGTGATGAGGTTGTCTCTGCCATCAGGCAGCAACAGAACAAGCGAGCGATTGGTATTGACCTTATACCGGGAGAGCTATTAAAATACGGCGGCGGGGAGTTGTACATGATGGTTTGGAAACTATTTGCGCGTATGTGGGAGGAAGAGCGAGTCCCGGATGACTTTAAAGTTTCTCGCATTTGTACCCTCTACAAAAACAAGGGTGACTGTTCCGATTGCAACTCTTACCGTGGTATTTCGCTTTTGTCAGCCCCTGGAAAGGCCTTTGCCAGAGTCCTTTTAAACAGCTTAAAGGCTCTGTCTGAAAAGATACTGCCAGAAACTCAGTTTGGCTTCCGACCTGAACGAGTGCCTCGTTCAGGTCGGAAGCCAATGTGCAGCAATATTTTCTGTGCGTCAACTGCAAGAAAAAAGCAGAGAACAGGGACGTCCGCTATATCTCTGCTTTGTTGACCTGGAGAAGGCATTCGACAGTGTGCCTCGGGAAGCCCTCTGGATCGTGCTAGGGAAGCTAGGATGCACGGAGAAGTTTGTGAGACTTCTTAGACTCCTGCATGACGACATGCAATGTTGCGTCGGTGTCGATGGCGAACAGTCAAATTTCTTCCCCGTTACCTTTGGGGTGAAACAAGGGTGTGTTCTAGCGCCCACACTGTTCGCCATGTACTTTGCAGTAGTAGTCAGGGATGTTTTACAAACTCTTTCAGAGGGAGTCCGCATCCGCTTCCGCACAGATGGCAATCTTTTCAATTTGGCCAGACTTAAGGCGCGCACTAAAGTCTCCCATACAATGATCACAGAAATCATGTATGCTGACGACTTATGCTTCGTGGCAGAATCCCCTGATGGCCTGCAACAGCTTATGTCCAATTTTCACCAAGCTTGCTGCAAGTTCGGCCTAAAAATAAGTGTCAAGAAGACGGAAGTGATGTCCCTGGACACACATGGCCACGAGACACTGTCTATACAGCTAGGTCAGGATAAGCTGAAGCAGGTTGACAAGTTTCGCTATCTGGGGAGCACTATAACATCCAAGTGTGACCTTGATGATGAGATCAGCAGCAGAATCTGTGCCGCAGCTGCGACATTTGGGAAGCTGCGTTCCAAGGTCTTCTATTCACATGACCTTAAGCTGGCTACCAAAATATCAGTTTACATGGCAATTGTGCTGCCAAACCTCTTATATTCCTCCGAGACGTGGTGTGTGTATCGGCACCACATACGCACTCTGGATCGTGCCTACGTTCCATCATGAAGATCCGATGGTCCGACCGAGTGCGTAACACCGAAGTTTTACGACGAGCAAACGTCAGTGGCATTGAGGCCTACTTAATGCGTCGGCAGCTTCGGTGGTGCGGTCACGTATCACGTATGGCGGAGGAGAGAGTGGCGAAACGCATCTTCTACTCTGAACTAGAAGAGGGCAAGCGGAAACATGGCGGCCAACTCCTCAGGTTTAAGGATGTTCAGAAGCGTCATATGAAAAGATGCAACATTGAGCCGTCTCAATGGGAAGGTTTGGCAGCACAACGTCCAGAATGGCGCAGGGTGGTGAATAGACGAGTAAGCGATTTCGAGGAACAGCGAAAGGCAGACCTCGACGCTAAACGCGATGAGCTGAAAGTTCGCCCACCCGCTGCCATTCAGTACCATTATGTGGGTGGTGTTCTCACGTGCCCTCAGTTCACACGAGTGTTCACCGCGAAGATCGGCTATGTTAGCCATCTTCGAGCGCATTAGCGCCGAGCCGACTAGGAGTCGAAGTGGTCGCCATGGCCGAGATCAGTCGGAAGCATCATATCACAGTATAGATTAGTACATTTACGCGGGGTATGTCTAATGCGCAGTATAACTACATCGCGTTCAGCCTACATTTATAGAAAGACTAGCTTTTACCCGCGTCGTGGCTATCGCGAAGAAACCTACCTACCTAGCCTATGTGTTAATCCAGGGTGTCAGCTAACTCCATACCAAATTTTATTAAAATCGCTCCAGCCGTTTAGACGTGAAGAAGTAACAAACATGCACAGTCAGAAACTTTCGCCTTTATACTATTAGTGTGATATTATGAGACAAATGTATTTATTGGTCGAGGTTCCAAAATATATGAAGGCTAAAAGGTACTGCAGGTAACTACATAATTACAGTGTAAACAATTTAATAAAAAGAAAAAGGTCGTCCTAGATTGATAAGGTTGTACAAATAACATGAATATTGTCTAATACATACCTACTTGTTACATTGTTTCATCATGAATAATAAAAGGTTTATGGACATCTCTTAACGAACGCTCAGGTCATAATCATTTTTCATAATTTGGTCATTTTTTTTTAAGAATTTTAGAACCGAAGTTACTAATAACCCCTCCAACTAAGCTGAATTGCTTGTGCTAGGCGTGGGTTCACGTAGGTAGTGTAATGGCCAAGATTCGAATCCGGGATCTCTCGATCGTAAAGCCGACTCTATAACCATTAAGCTACCCACGCGACGCTTCGAATCAAAGGTTTCATATTTGTAAAGTTACCGCACTTAGCGGCACGGCGGCGTCACGTCACTATATGAGCGTGTTCCAACAGTTTGGAAGCCACAGATCAAAGCGGCAGGCATATGGGGACACTGCACAAACCTATCCTATGCGCCATTATCAACTGCCACCAAATTTCTTGCAACACATGTAGATATGGGTAGTTACTTACTGGGGTTCAGAAAGGTACCTTGTAATATGAATTTTCTAGTGTACCTCTGTGTTCGTGTACCTAGTGACAGCTTCTGTGGCGTGCAAATATTTGTATGCATGAATATGACTATTTGCATTTGTCTGGGTGTTGGGAAGTGGACGATTTGAGATGTGGTCGAAGTGGGACGGAGCGGTGTCATACAGCGTGTAATCCGTTTATTTTATACACCTGAATTTTCAATACACCGAAATTGGTGTCTAACACCAAAATTGCATATCAGCTTATTTTTATTTTTTATTTATTATTACTTAAACTATTTCTTTGCTTTTTTTCTAGAATTTGGCACTTAATAGTTACATATAACCCTTAATTTTTACCCTTTTATCACCAACTTTATTTTTATATGGCAAAACCACTTTAGTTGTTAGTAGTATCAGTATAAAAGCAAAACATTTGATTGTTCTATCTATCCTTGCTTCTAGCAAGGATTATATTTTACTCTAATGGCGCCAATATTATCGACGAACTTATTCAAGATTGCTGGGAAAAGATTTAGGCAGTTATTCTCAAAGTGGGAGAGGTGGTACTCGGTATGCCTAAGGGTGGACGGAAGATATGCCATGGACACTTGGTAGTGGCAAGACAAGTTGGTAGTGTGATGTCTATTTCTGAACTTACAGGAGTCCTTCAACTAAGTTTCTCACGCGGTGAGCTGATGGGCATTGCGGTTCAAAAGGGTTCCAGAGGTTTACACCATCCGAGACATGTACCACGATTCTGATTCCGTTGTTCGAACAGCTGTTGGCAATATGAGAATCTTCCTTATCACTGTCTCTGTGATCTGTGATCTGTCCTTAGTCCATTCCCAATCAGCGTGGTATTTTGATCGGATAGCATCAGACAATCACTCCATAACTGCCCATGTATGCTGTTAATATCGGTGGTGGACGCCGATAGATTGGTGCAACATGTGAGGATGTGGATGTAGGAGCTTGAGGACGGTAGAGGTCAGAAGCCTTCTGTGGAGAAGATTGAGTACCTTTTACACGATAGCAAAGTGCTAGCTGCTGGAGCAACACAAGCAGGAGTTGCGTGTCACCTACATCTTCGACTTCATCGCTTTGTTGCGTGGAGTCACGTGCAAAAGATTGCATGAGGCACTCTTGCATCCACGGTAGCTTTCATGTAAGTGAGAAAGCAGAGGAAGAAAAGCCAAATGATGTTGACAGTGGAGAGGAGGGAAGAAGGGTGGGCAGGTTTTAACGGCGTAGGCTTAGTAGTAAAGAGTGAGGCCGCCTTTCACGCCAGTAGAAGCAGGTGACGGAAAGAGCGCACGATGCTCCACCACACCGGACTGTCACTACTGCGGCATCAGCTGACTTCACCCAAATACTCGCCTGTCTTTTGTATGGGTAGTTCATATGCTAATGGTTAATCTGAGAGAAAATTAGGAAAGCTTCCGAACAACCCTCAATAGCCAACAACCTCTTTCCCACCTAGGGAGAGAGACGGTGCTTTCTCCATTGCCCAGTGTATACTACGTAGAGGTCACCTGGCCTAGTAGCCCGTCGGACTACGTAGGAGCTTAATCAAATAACTATGAAAACAAATTTTGGTGTAAATATACAATTTTGATGATTAGTAAAACCCCACCAAATTCACCAAAATTGCTCCACCAAAATTAGTTTCACGTCTAAAAAAATTATTTATAAAAATACTATTTAGAATAATAGTGGTTACATTACCAAAATTTAATACTCATACTGAACTTGTACACTATACTTAAATAATAAAACATACAATGACAATAAACCGTTTTAAATAATCAACACAAAAATTACAATATTTTTGTCCGAGGCTTCTGAAACGACCTACTTACGTGTTTGGCAGAAAAACGAAACGGGACTGGGGACAACTGGCACTGGTGCTCATTAACACCCAACTGAACGTTTCCAATGATGATTGTGTCGTCCTTATAGGTACTTTCAATACGACTCCTTCGATGATTTTATAAATCCCACCAAAATTTTACATTTGCCGCGGACGCATCTTATAAATTATTTTTAAGATAAAGTATAGTACTAAATACTACGAATGGCAGTATCGAAGATAGCTAAAATAATGCCGAATCGAATTATTATTAAGTATACTCAGTAAACTAATGTAGTTTTGATTAAACTGTGATCATTCCCAAAAAAAACAGGTTGTGTACGCCCCACCAAGCTTAGAATTTAGGTGAAAATACATTTTTTACACACTCACAAAAATTGTTTCAATAATATAATTTATACGTGCATATAGAGCAAAACGATATCTTTCTTACAAAAAATAATCATTACTATATGTTAACTTTAAAGTATGATTTTCAGTCACGCCGCGAAAATTTTACGTTTGAGAAATTCACCCTTATAAGAAAGTTAATTGTATGAAGTGTGTCCATAATATATGTCGCGAGTATACATGTCGACAGACAGCCGAATATAGTAATTGCTTAAGAACTATTCAATTAGTTGTAATGGTTGATTGTTAGTATTCTAAGAGAAAAATCCATTTTCCACGGATACCCACATTTTGAGAATATGTTAAATTGTCGAATTTTAATCTCGTTTTAAATCCACGGTTCCGCATATATTAGTATTAGAGCTTAATTATTACTGAATCATTTGTTTATGGTTGATTGAACCGTGGTTAAAGGGATTACAGACGTACTTACGATAAATACTTACGATTATTAATTCCGGAACAATCCAGTTTTGTTTCTTTGTTTTATTGTGTAATTTATGTGTTATGTGTACCTGCCATTGTACAGCGCCGCCGACCTTAGGGCCCATGTAGAAAATTATACGTTGGGGCCCGGCGCTGTTGCATTGGGTTCCCAGAACTTCGTACCGGCTGGAATACCGGTCCAACTTCGTACCGGCTGGAATACCGGTCCAACTTCGTACCGGCTGGAATACCGGTCCAACTACTTACCGGCTGGAATATCAGCACCGCGCCGTACCGGCCCACCTCCGAACCAGCTGAGGTTGCCTGCCCTCTCCGTACCGTCTTGAAGACGGCCTTGGCGACGACTCTGGCGGACCGAACTAGCGGCGGCGACGCCTGGTGACCTTGTGTGACAACGTCACACTCGCTCGGGGCCAGCCCGGAACCCCAAGTTGAGTACATTACTCAGCCTTCCGTTTATAGTGGCGCGTACCTATACCCGAACCGACACTCGACTTTGACTTAGAGTAGTTTTTTTATTGTAAAGCAGGACCTACGGAATAAAGTTTTGGATCTCGTACCAATCGTTTTCTTCATCCTTGACCCCGTAGGGCCCCGTATCAATTTTGAGCGAACATGACTAGGTGTAATACTAAGTGATAAGTAGGCTAAATTATTATTCAAAGGTTAATAACATTATTGATATTATCTATTACTATATATTATCTATTAGGTACTGTATTATAAAATTGTTATTCATAATTTAATTGTAACATTATTAATTTGACCGTAGATTATTATGACTGACATGCAATACCTAAATAAGAATTTGACATTTTTGTAATAGTAATTGTGACTTGATGACCGATTAATTATTGACACTATTAAGTGATTATTCTAATTTTAATTATTAGGAATGGATTGTATTAATTTATCTGTAATTATGTATATTAATTTGACCGTATATTATTAAGACTATAACATGAAATACCTAAAGAGGAACTTGACATTGATAGTGTAATTGTACCTAATTGTGACTTGTTAATAAGCAATGTTTTTATGCAAATTTTGACAATTTTTAATTTTAATTTTCATTTGGTGGTTTAATTTATTATTGTTGTATTGATCAATTGTATTCTAACCATGTTAATTTTAATAGTCTACTGCCATTGCATTGGGTAGCAACCTGTAAAAATGGTAGTATGTGGAACAAATAAATAAATAAATAAATGTCCATGCGGTCCCAGCGACTGCCGTCCATCACGGCTTGGATGCTTCTGTTGGACAAAAAGCTGGATATCCAATTACACAGCCCCTCAGGGAGTCCATAAGATGGTAGCTTCGCAAGAAGACCACTGTGCCATACCCGATTGAAGGCCTTCGCTATATCTAGGCTGACTGCTAGTACCTCACCTTGGCTCTCGATGGCTTGCGCCCAACGGTTTGTGAGATACACAGAAGGTCAATGGTCGACCGACGCTGGCGGAAGCCGTACTGTCGGTCGCTCAGTAGATCGTTACCCTCAAGGTATCCCGGGCGCTATGTATTATTAACACGCTCCATAACCTTCGAGAGAAGGGAGGTGATACGATGTAGGATATACGTGGGGATTTTTCGCACGATAAAAACAAATAGTATCAATAACCGAGTATTTATTGAGCCAAGGCGTAATCGACACTTTTCATTAGTTTCGCATTACCTACGTGCTACGTGTCGTACTGTTGTAAACACAAATATAATTTTGCGTAACCTACTTACGTACGTAGTTTAGGTTGTCAATGTGTTCTTTAAAGTTCAATGCTTCGTCAATCGTCACTCCCAGATATTTAATACTGTCAGCTTTACAGAGGCGGGTAAGTACATGTACAGATTCGATTGTGAGGTGCTGGGCATGTGTGAACAATAATAATACTATAATAGTCGTGTATCAGTCCTGAGGTGTACTGTTCAAGAGAAAATGTTAGTAGATGAGTTTTATGCGTGCCAGCGGGTCGCGCCATTATCGAGTTTGTGAAAGGGACACAATGTAACACACGCATCCCTACACTCTGTGCTCGTGCGATCAAATGGAGCTGGGTGGGGGAAACAAACTTCAGATGTGTGTCACAATATTCATAACGACTAGCTTTATTTTGGTATTCTTCCTTACGTCATATAAACTGTTTATGATACGTTTTGTTCTTGATGCATCCGATAGTACAATCCTTGCATCTCCATGAGCTCCTTATGGTTACCTCGTTCCACAATTTGACCTGCGGGCGAAAACAGAATCAGGTAGATGTTGACTAAGTAATTCCCAGGCTTGTGTATGTTATCTGGTAGTGACGTAGTACCTTCACGCAGGACGAAGATGACATCGGCGTGCTGCACGGTGGAGAGGCGGTGCGCGATGGAGACGCAGGTGCGGCCCTCGGCCGCTCGGTGCAGCGCCTCGGAGACGACCTGGGCGTGGCATGTGGCATGTATAGTGTGGCGTACGCTCAGTGTACTGTGTGCTCAGTCATACGGCGCTCAGTCTCACCTGGTGTTGCAAAGGACTCGAGCCCTTGAGTCCTTTTAAAAGGACTCGGTTGATGTATCATAAGACCCGACTCATTACAACAGGACTCCAAGACTAAAGAACTTATTTCACTACGAGCTCTTTATAGTGAAAAAAGGACTCGAGTCTCTTTTTATGTATGAGTCTAATAAATGATGACATTTAAACGACGCTGTACCAGGCCTACCCGGTTTAAAAAAAAAAAACTAAACTAGAAAATAAAGAAAAGAAAGGAAAGAAAAATAATATCACAGCCATGCCGAACAACAGGTCGCCTCGCAGCTTAATGCTGGACCGAGTTGTAGTGCAGGCGGCCAGTGCTGGTTTTGATAGGCGGCCTAAGAAGAATATCGGTGGATGGGTCTACTGTCACCTCAAGACGAATGTATAGGTGAATTTCGAACGTCCAAGACGTGTACAAGTAGCACAGTTGGTCAGAGCCTTCCCCCGTACTCATAAGGGACTGTTCACGTATTCAAAGCAAAAATTAGCCCGTGAATGAAAAGTGTGACAAATAGGACCTACTAAAGAATCAAAGAGGGTCGTTTCCTGAAACAAGAGGAAACGACTCCTTTGTCTCACCTATTCAAGACTTTTTTATAATAGGAGTCTTATTAAAAAGGACTGGAGTCATTTTAAGACTTGAGTCCTTTTTAAGACGCAAGTCGCTAGTAGATGACTCGAGCTCGGTTGGCCTTTAGACTTCAGGCCTTTTAAGCGCACTGAGTCTTACATAATTGAGTCGAGTCCTTCAAATTAGGACTCGAAGATTCGAGTCCTTTGCAACACTGGTCTCACCCGCTCGCTGGCGGCGTCGAGCGCGGAGGTGGCCTCGTCGAGCAGCAGCAGCCGCGGGGCGCGCACGAGCGCGCGCGCGATGCACACGCGCTGCTTCTGGCCGCCCGACAGCTGCGCGCCGCCCGCGCCCAGGCGCGTGGCGTAGCCCTGCGGACGAGCAGTGCCAGTACAGTGTCTGTCGGCGCACAGTACCCACTGTCCACTGTCCACTGTCCACTGTGGCGCGTACGTACGTCGGGCAGGGACGCGATGAACGCGTGGATGTTGGCGGTCTGGCAGGCGGCGACCACCTCGCTCAGCGGCACGCGCCGGCGGGCGTCGCCGTACGCCACGTTGTCGGCCAGCGAGCGGTCGAACAGCGCGGGCTCCTGCCCCACCGCGCCCAGCGCGCCGCGCAGCCGCGCCACGCTCAGCGCGCGCCGGCTGTCGCGCCCGTCCATGCGCTGCACACGATTGTTACATGGACTATACCACCAGATGCATAAATAGTAAAAAATACATACAGACTTAATAGTTAGACTGAAGGAAGAAAAGAAAAGGTTTTGGGTCCGGCTGTACGGATATCCGGATGTCGGGATGTCTAAATGCCTGGGTGGCGGGACATCTTAATGTCTAGATGACTGGTTGTTCGGATGACTGAGAGTACAGATGTCCGGATCTCAAATGTCCAGGTATCCGGATTTCGGGATGTGTGCCTGGATCTCCGGAAGTACGAAACTATCTAACTATGTCTAAAATTTCCTAATGTCAAGTCCGGGTGTCTGAATATCTGTAGGTTAGGTTGTCGTGATTACGGAATGTAGGGATGTCGTATTGTCTCCGGACAATACGACATCCCTACATTCCGTGTCTAGATGACTACTCATCCGTATGTTTGGATGTCCAGATTTTGGGATGTTGGGAAGTCGGGTTGTTGGATGTCGGGATGTCAGCATTATATGGATAACTGAGATGAGGAATTATACCGGTTTAGTATTTACATCGGCCGACGCAGTAGCTACGGACCTCCCGATGTTTGATGTTTGGAGGTCGGCATGTATGAATGTCCGGATATGGGGAAGCCCTTGTATCTGGATGTATGGTAGCCTGGATGTCAGGATTCTGATAGCTTTTTCGCAGGATTCGCATTATTCAATATTAATCGAATAGTGGAGAAACTAAAAAAGGCGTGCACTAGAAGTGCTGATGTAGCCTTCCTTTCTATACAACACGAGGTTTTAATAAATAAATAGTGTTTCGACTCACAATGGTCCCGGTGTCGGGGTCATAGAATCTCTGCATGAGCTGCAATATGGTGGACTTGCCGCACCCGGACGGCCCCACCAGCGCCACCGTCTGCCCGGCTTCCACGCTAAGGTCTATTCCTCTCAACACCTCCTTCTTCCGCGTTGGGTATGAGAATTTCACATCCTCCAAACTGAAATTTCCAGTCGCGGGCTGAGAATTAAAACAAAAAACAAATGATTCAAAAATAAAAAAAAACCGGCTGCCACTGAAAAGATCGAAATAAGTTTGATAGCAGGCGGTACCCATTTGCCGATCATAAACCGAAAGAAAATTGATGGATACCGCCTACTATCAAACTTATTTCAATCTTTTGAGTGCAGTCGGGTTATTTTATTTTTTAATCATTTGTTTTATTTTATACTTTTTAGTTAAGATATGTATATCTGTTTGTAATCTCCTTCTAATTTCCTTCATTATGATACCCTACTCGATAAGTTTGAGTCAAAAATATTTTAAACAACATACGTTTTGGCGCCAAAAATCCACCATTTTGATTTATTAGATATTTAAATAAAATAAAAATAAAATAAAAATCTTTATTATTCGGAAATGTACACAGATTTACACTTTGAGGCTGTACTATGGAATATGTGCTAAATGTGATACTCTGACTCCTAAACTAGGCCTGCGCCTGTATTTTAAAAGTCAGTGCCCACCGTATTTTGCTTTTAGGTTTATTTTCAATTTTATTGTTGTTAGTGTGTGTAAATGAGAGGGTCTAGTCTGTGTGTGTGTATGTGTGTGTGTGTGTGTGTGTGTGTGTGTGTGTGTGTGTGTGTGTGTGTGTGTGTGTGTGTGTGTGTGTGTGTGTGTGTGTGTGTGTCTGTGTGTGAGTGTGTGTGTGCGTGGTATAATGTAATATTTAATATGAGCGTCCGTCAACAACAGCCTCGGTATTTTGAGGCGATAAATTTACGAGATATTCGATTAGCTTCACTTTACATTCACGTATGCTATCACCGTTTAAGTCCAGGATTTTATTAACATGGTTATACAATTTCACTGAGTTTATATAATACTGCCTTTCTGCGAATGCCGTATTATGCGGTATTAATGTGAAAACTTTACGTTTAAGTCTACCGACAGGAAATCCGGGGGGACGGGTTGAATGTTTGCGAGTCACCGACTGAAGTACATACAGCTGTCTGACAGTTAGCAATTTACATTCCTCATACAGTAATTTGGTGGGATACCTCATTGGATGAGCAAGCATGACCTTCAAGACGGCTCTCTGAGCGCGTTCCAATCGAGTAAACGCTGTTTCTCTGGTTCCACCCCAAGCCGGGACTCAGTATGAAAGGAGTGATTGACCAAGTGAATAATATACCAGTTTTAGGGTATGTTTGTCAGCACTACCTCTCAACTTTTTAAAGATACAAATCAGCTTACGGATTCTGCCTGAGAGAGCTTCAATATGTGCATGCCAGTTCAGACGTTGGTCTACATGTACCCCCAGATATTTGTTACTGCTCACTTTGACTATTTCACAGCATACACAACAGTCTAAGGGAGTGCAAGTGTGGGCCTTGAGGGTTATTGACTTAGGAGGACATAGATTGGATCTGATAGCGAAGGGAATGTGGACTGTTTTAGAGTGGTTCAAGGTAAGAAGATTCTTAGTAAGCCACTGCAAAACCAACGACAAAGCCGCCTCGGCATTACGATAGCACTGGGGCCAGTCTCTGCCATCCATCAACATTACCGTGTCATCGGCGTATGTGAGAATTTTACAGTTTTTTATTTGTAGTCTACATAAGTCGTTTATATAAATGAGAAAGAGGGTGGGACCCAGAATACTACCCTGAGGTACCCCATAAGATACAGGAAACTCATCACTCTGATGCTGCTCTACCTTAACAATCTGGGACCGGTCATTAAGATAGTCGGTGAATAGATCCAGGACTATTCCCCGAATTCCGATGTTCTCCATTTTTTGCAGCAGTGCTGGTGCCGGGACGGTGTCAAAGGCCTTAGATAAATCCAGAAATACGCCAATACTTTTTTGCCTTCTATCCATGAGCCCAGCTACGTGTTCCGATAGAGCCAAAACAGCATCCTCGGTGCTCATTCCCTTTCTGAACCCAAATTGGTTATGGGCCAGAATATTGTTCGTTTCAAGGAAGCTAATAAGACTCTTATTCAAAACACGCTCAAGGATTTTTGACAGTACTGGAAGAACGGAAATAGGCCTATAGTTATTGACATCGTCCCTACGGCCAGTTTTGTGCACAGGATGAACAAGAGCCTTCTTGAAGACCTTAGGAAATACTCCAGAGGATATAGACAGGTTACAGACGTGGGAAATAATCGGGATCAAAGTATCACTTGCCCTCTTCACAACAACAGTAGAAACACCGTCCCAACCCGAGGCACTGTCAGATTTGAGGTTAGAAATAATATCCTTAATATCATCATCCGTTGCCTGAAGGAAACCCATGGAGACCCCACTGTCCAATGTAGAAGTTAGATATTTTGCATCAGAGGAGCCCCCAGATATTCTACTAGCAAGATTTTTACCAACATTAGAGAAGAATTCATTTACTTTATTCAGTGAGGATTTTGGAGTGTTACATATATATAAAAGGTTGTTATGGCTAGAAGCACGTGAGGGAAAGTCAGCAACTCTCTTGATTACATCCCAAGTGGCTTTAGGATTGTTTTTGGCCTTTGAAAATTGTTCTTGGTCGTAATCCCGTTTGAGTTTTTTAAGTAATGAATTGCAATAGTTACGGTATCTTTGATAGGAGATTTTCAAAACTACATTATCAATGGACTTTTTTAGATTATAATGCAGTTTATCACGGTGACGGATGCAGCGTAGCAGACCTGGAGTCATCCAGGGTTTGAGACAGCGCTGTTTACGGGTGATGGTGATAACCCGTGTGTGTTTTTGAATGGTGGTAGATATATTTGACATCAGAGCCTCCGCCGCCTTATTTGGATCTGACATAGACAGAACCAGAGACCAGTCAAGTCTACCTATATCTTGTGTTACTAATTCGACGTTGATTTTAGTCTTTTTTTGAGGATTAGATACTCGTTTTTTATTCGTTTGCAGAAGTAACAAAAGAGGGCTGTGGTCAGTGATGGATGAAACAAGAACTACTGCAGTAGCGGGAAAACTAGATTTGAGGAGTATATGGTCCAAGCATTTTAAATCATGAGTTATGATGTTGTGAGCAGGGAGCAGACCATGCGAGGCCATAAAGTTTAAATAGATATCTGATCTGTTGTCATCACTGTCTTGTTTAATGTCAATGTTGATATCGCCAATTACCACAAGATTGTGTTGAATGCGCGATTTCAGGAGCCTATCAAGACTTGCCATAAAATTGCTTATATTGCTGTAGGATGGGGAGCGATAGATGACAATCAAGGAGACATTATCGATGTGACACAACAAACAGTTGGCATCAACAAACTCAGGCTCAGTCACGATACCCGCAAGTGATGATTTGATGTATATAGCGCAACCATCATTTTGGATGGGGTTGTTACTAGTATAATATGAGGTGTATCCCTCCAATATTGGTAGGTTTGAGACTTTACCTATCCAGCACTCGGTAAGTACAATCACGTCACTATAAACGCCGGTAGTATTCATCAGAGGTGGAATCTGGTAAAAATTCTTACCGATGCTTCGAATATTCAAATGCAATATACTCAGGCCTTTACCTGCGGCCCCACCATCTATATATTGATAACATTCTTCAGGTTGTGACGCGGGAAACAATCCCACCGGACTCGGCCGGTGACGATTGCACCAATGGGCATTCGTCCCGCCAAAACGGGGAGCTTGAGGACAGTGTGTCCCGGGCAACACTCGCACCGAGCCCGAGCGGCAACGAAGGCACCAATGGGCAATCGTCCCGCCAAAACATGGGGCTTGAGGGCTGCGTGGCCTCAACGGGCAGCGCCGCGCAGCGGAACGTGGTGCGCACTAAACGACTCCCGGCGCGCTACCGGGAATGATGAAACATTCGCTCATTCGTCGGGGCCGATGGCCGACGTTGTTTAGTTGTTACATTTTGTACTTAAGCTATATAAGATTAAGTTTGAGTTAAGTTAAAACTATTCTATAACTGTACCTATTACCAATTTATATGTGTTGTAAACAATTAAAGACTAAACCGTGAAGTGAACATTGCCTACTATTTACTTTGTCTCTCACCACTCTACCTGACGCCAACCTTAGCAGACCTTAAACTGGCTGCCCAAGCGCAGGGCCACAAACCCACATCGTTTAGTGAAGAAACAGGAACAAAGTGAAAGTGAAACAATGACGCGTAACACACGTCGCCAATCGCGTCGGCAGTCCGAGAGTCAAGACGCTACCGACGAATCCACCAACCCGAGTGAATCACAACCACCATCCGTGCCAACGCCGATAATCAGCATTAGCGCCGAAGACATGGCGTCTATCATGGCGTCGATGCAACAGACAGCAGCATTTGAACGCCTTTTAGACCGCGTGCTTGACAGAGAAACACGTCACGACTCGTCATCGCCAGCAGCGCCGTTCACGCCCGCTCCTGCCCCCGGGAACTTCGCCCAATGTACAGCTAGGTTCAGTGGCGGGCCCGACGCTTCTCTAGACGGTTTCATTGACGCCGTGCAGTCATATAAAGATTGTGCCTACGTAGACGATGCTAACGCCCTACGAGGCCTGTCGATGCTACTGACCGGCGACGCAGCAGTCTGGTGGCAGGGCATTAAGGCCACAATCAGTAGCTGGACCCAGGCTGTGACGTCACTGCGGAGTGCTTTCGGCGATAATCGGCCACCGCATAGAATATATCTAGAGCTTTTTAGTATGACACAAGGTCGAGAAAAGACGGAAATTTTCGTCGCAAAAGTGCGAGCCCTGTTTGCTCGGCTACCGGTTGCCGACCTCAGTGAGAAAGTACAACTGGACATGTTGTACGGGCTGCTGCATCAGCGTGTTCGCAGCCGTGTGCGCAGAGACGAGATAACGACGTACGACGGCTTGCTTCAAAAGGCCAGGCACATCGAAGATGCTACCGACGAGCACACGAACGAGTACCAGCGTCGACGCCACGGGACGCCGCACATGCCGACGAGCGGGACAGCGGGCGGTGCGCCCCCGAGGAAGACGCCGCAAGATTCCCGCGAGCAGCATGCGTCGCGCGCCGGCGGCGGTCCTCCGAGCGGCGCACGGTGGAACGAAACCGGCCGCCCACTGTGCGGCGGCGCGGCGCCGTCTAGCATCGGCGCAGGCGTCCCATCGCGGCTCGCTGCGCGTGACACCGAGTCACCGAGTACAGTCCTGCGACCGTGACGAAAAGTGCGCGATTCTGTTCGTACTGTAAGCGGCGCGGCCACAATCGTGAAGATTGTTACAAACTCAACGATACGCAAACGCAAGAGAAAAGTGATAAGACTCCTACGTGTTACGGTTGTGGCGCCAAAGGTGTAGACTACACCTTTGGCGCCACGTCACTAAGTGAGGTCCCAGTGTTCCAAATGTAACACCGAGCATTACGCTCTCGATGTCGCGGAGTCCTCGCGCCCTACTAACAAACCCGGTACAGTAAATGGGTCAGTCACAACTCTCCCTTCGGGCAGCGTAAAGTCATTTTCAATTTATAATACTAATATGTGTAATGAGACACCAGTGCGTTACTTAGATCGTGCGGATTGTGAGACGCCTCCGTCACTGTCACAGCCTATTGTCTTAAATAGGGTGACCATGAAAAAGCTAGGACATAGCAGGGAAAATATATCGCCAAGTAGGGTGACCATAAAAACTTTAGGACATTTTTCTTCTTTTAATAGTAATATAGAGAACTTAGGTAACAATATGGAGTACCCGATTAGGTTAAGACCTGTTTTAAGTGTCCAAATTCTAGGTGTCCGAGGTAAAGCTTTGCTAGATACTGGCGCTAAGAGCAGCGTTGCCGGAGCCTTACTGTACCAGATGCTGCTGAAGCATGAGCACCCCTGCGAGAAGACGACCCGACGAGTTCGTCTTGCAGATGGCTCAGCGCGCACCCGACAAGTTTTAACGACAACCTTGGAAGTGAGAGTGACTCCAGTAAGGTCGGTAACACTTGAATTTACTATCTTTCCTGATGCTGTCGATAATGAAACTCTCCTGGGTATGGATTTTCTTATTGCTGCGGGTATGGTGCTTGACTTCGCTTCGTCTGAATGGCATTTCTCTGGTGAGCAGGTATTGTATAAAATCGAATATGAGAAGCAAAGGTCCAATACTAACATATATGCTGCTGATTTCTTGCAAGAGGATGAAGGGCTTATGCTAAATCCTGCCGAAAGACAGCAGTTGTCAGACGTGCTACAGCTGAATAACGACATTTTTGCTGAACGGGGAGGCCCTACCCCATATGTGGAACACCACATCGACCCGGGCGACCATCCTCCAATTTCAGTCCCACCTTACCGGCTCACGCCCGCTAAAAAGGAGTTAATGAGGGCCGAGTTGGAGAAGATGCTTGCAGAAAACGTGATCGAAGAGTGCGAGTCTGCATGGACTTCCCCCGCTGTGCTCGTACCAAAGAAGGATGGTAAGGTAAGATTTTGCGTAGACTATAGGAGATTGAACTCTATTACCACGACAGATGCTGATGCTTACCCTATGCCGCATATCGACGATTTGATTCAGGCGACCAGGCGTAACAGCTTCATGTCAACATTGGATTTGCGGAGTGGATTTTGGCAGGTGGTCATGAAGGAGAGTGACAAGGACAAGACAGCCTTTCAGACACCCTTCGGTACCTACCGCTTCCTTCGTATGCCTTTCGGGGTCAAAAACGGCCCAGCCACGTTTCAACGGTTGATAGATAAGCTGCGCTCCTCCTTGAACCGGGACTTCTGTCAAATCGAAGGTGAGAGTATTACTCTGTTGGCATACCAGGATGACTTGTTGCTCATCACTGAAACTTATCTAGGACACTTAGCGGCCCTGCAAGCTGTTTTTGATAAGCTGCGCGAGTACAACCTAAGGGCGAATCGCGATAAATGTGTTTTCTGCAGAAAAAGGTAAAGTATCTAGGGCATGTCATTACGCAGGATGGTGTATCTCCAGATTACGATAAGGTGCAAGCCATAGCGGACATGAGCCCGACGCAAAACCTAAAGCAGTTAAGAACTTACCTGCAGACGTGCTCCTGGTTCCGCAAGTTTGTACCGAACTTTTCTGCCATCGCCGAGCCCCTGACACGCCTGACAAAAAAGAATAAGCCGTGGGTCTGGGAGACCGAGCAAGGAAACGCCTTTGAAGAACTAAAGAAGCGCCTGACTTCAGCTCCTATTTTAATACAGGTAAGTTACGACCAGCCATTCATACTTAGAACTGACGCTAGTGCTTATGCCATAGGCGCAGTCCTATTACAAGGCGAGGACGTAGAAGAACGTCCTGTAGAGTATGCAAGCCGCCTGCTAACCTCTGCTGAGAAAAACTACAGTACCACGGAGCGCGAGGCCCTGGCTGTTGTATGGGCTGTAGAACGTTTTAGAGGTTACATAGACGGGCACGAGTTAATAGTCAGAAGTGATCACCAGCCATTAAGGTGGCTTCTCACTCTAAAGTCACCCTCAGGTAGGTTGGTCCGTTGGGCACTCAAGCTACAATCATTTAATATTACCTATCAGTACACACCAGGCAAGGCCAATGTAGTCGCAGACACGTTAAGCCGCCCACCATGCGCTCAAGAAGACGAGTCGGAGGAATATAGTTTGTGTCCTGTTGTCATTAATCTTCCTTCCACTAGCCCAACCGACCTACGAGCTGCTCAGCTGGCCGACCCAGAATTACGTAAGATTATTGAAGACTTGGAGAATTCCAACGAGCTCAACTTCAGCCGTTGGCTGGAAAGAGGGTATGTATTGTCACAAGGTGTTCTCTATCGTTATGATCCTGATTCCGATGCAGAAGATGCCCAGTTGGTGATACCGAGCACTATGCGAGAAGTGATCCTAAGGGAACTTCACGATTCTCCCACTGCAGGCCACCAAGGTGTGGAGCGGACACTTCTACGACTAAGAGAAAGGTATTATTTTGCTGGCATGCGCCGCTATGTAGCTGATCACGTAAAGAAGTGCGCCGAGTGCCTTCGGTATAAACCCTCGAACCAGAAACCTTCGGGATTATTACAAACTCCCGTACTCCAACAACGAGGCGAAGTCCTAGCCGTCGACCTATTCGGTCCACTGCCACCTGGAGACCAGGGGGAGAGGTGGATACTGCTGATAGAGGACGTGGCCACAAGGTGGGTAGAAATCTTCCCCCTGGTAGAAGCCACCTCTGAGGCGTGCTCTCGGGTGCTCTTGGAGGAATACTTCCTACGATATGGACTGCCGCGACGAGTCATCTCGGACAATGGCACTCAATTTGTGTCCGCCGTCATGCAGCAGTGTATGCACCTGATGGGCGTCAAGCAGGAGCTTATCCCGTTATACCACCCAGAGGCTAATCCCGCTGAGCGGAAGAATAGGGATCTCAAGCTACAGCTGGCTATGCTAGTCCAGAAAGCCCACACCGACTGGCCAAAACACCTGGCGAGTGTGAGGTTTGCCATGAATAGCGCCGTATGCTCGACTACAGGTAAGTCACCTGCCTATCTGTCTTTTGCACGTGAGTTGAGAACTCCTTTCGACGTACACTGCGACCTACGTAGTGTGTTAGACAAGGATAACTTCGTCCATCAGGTTACTCCATATTTGCGTAGCTTCATTTCGTCTCTAGCGGATGTTAGGGAACGGGTAGAAAAGTATCAAGATATTCGTAAAGAGGTAGCGGATGACACCCGACGAAAAGAACCGATAAGTATTAAGGTTGGAGATTTAGTTTTACTTAAGACGCACGACCTAAGTAACGCAAGTAAGGGCTTTCTTGTAATGAAAGTTCCTGCCTAGGCGCGATGGTCCTTATCGCATTGACAGGGTGGTTAGTCCTACCACTTTTGTTCTGTCGGACTTCTCAAACAATATCATAGGGAAATATCACAGCTCTGATCTGACTGTCTTGGGTCCTTCGTGGGATTCAGTACGTCCCGTTGTGCCGAAAAGACGTAGAGGGAGACCCCGCGCTAGGAAGACGAGTACCAAGACAAACTCGGGACGAGTAGATGTCTTGGAGGGGGAGAGTGTGACGCGGGAAACAATCCCACCGGACTCGGCCGGTGACGATTGCACCAATGGGCATTCGTCCCGCCAAAACGGGGAGCTTGAGGACAGTGTGTCCCGGGCAACACTCGCACCGAGCCCGAGCGGCAACGAAGGCACCAATGGGCAATCGTCCCGCCAAAACATGGGGCTTGAGGGCTGCGCGGCCTCAACGGGCAGCGCCGCGCAGCGGAACGTGGTGCGCACTAAACGAATCCCGGCGCGCTACCGGGAATGATGAAACATTCGCTCATTCGTCGGGGCCGATGGCCGACGTTGTTTAGTTGTTACATTTTGTACTTAAGTTATATAAGATTAAGTTTGAGTTAAAACTATTCTATAACTGTACCTATTACCAATCTATATGTTATTTTATGCAAGTTCGGGACTTCACGCGATAAAAACTTTTCCATCAAGACAGTATTCAAACCGTTCGCCAAAGTAGCGAAATACGTGCGAACGTCGAAAGACGTCATACCTCTGCAAACACCGGGTGTCTACAAAGTGGATTGCAGCTGCGGTAGTTCCTACATAGGCCAAACCAAGCGAACTATTGCGGAGAGGGTTAGAGAACATATCGCAGCTGTGAAAAATCGCCAGTTTAATAAATCGGCAGTTGCAGAACACCTTGAGTCGGGTACCAATCACTGGATTGAGCTTCATCAACCCAAAGTCCTCTCCACTGATCGCCACTACTATTCTAGGATTGTGCGTGAAGCCATTGAAATTAAAAAGTATAAAAATTTCAATAGGGAAGATGGATTCAAACTATCCGGGACGTGGAATCCAGTGATAAAAACACTAAAACCCAACAACACTGTGCTGTCCAAAACTGACGTAGTGAGTGTAGTGTGTCGCCAGCCTTACTTTCATTCTGAAAGTAACGGAGGGTAGACGCACAAAAAAAATGTTCCGCGCATACCGCGCGACCCTCGCCGGCCAGTCAAGTCGTGACCACGGGTGCAGCATCGCACCCGAAACGTCGGCAGAAAGTAAGTGGAAGTTTTTATCGCGTGAAGTCCCGAACTTGCATAAAATAACAATGAGTTTACACCGCGATAGCTTAAAAATAACAATCTATATGTGTTGTAAACAATTAAAGACTAAACCGTGAAGTGAACATTGCCTACTATTTACTTTGTCTCTCACCACTCTACCTGACGCCAACCTTAGCAGACCTTAAAAGGTTTGCATTTATAGGATTTGGACACGTTGAATGAGTCCAATTCCTCATTAATGTTAATGAGATTAGCCATCATCATACAAAGGTAACAAACGGACCAGGTAAGGTACAGAGAGGTGAACGCGTTGTCCTCGCAAAATTACATGAATAGGTAGTTGACACTTATGACGAGGCCTTTCCAACTTACTGGGAACAACAAATCGAATGCAGTAAACATATATAGAACTAGCTGTGCCCGCGACTTCGTCCGCGTGGAATGTACTTAATAAAAAAAATCAGTTAATTTTTTTTTTGTTTTTTGGCATTTTTTTTCTTTTTTTTAGCCTAAGTTACTCCTTATTACATAAGCTATCTGCCAGTGAAAGTCCGGTCCAAATCGGTCCAGCCGTTCCAGAGATTAGCCAAAACAAACAGACAGACAGACAGACAGACAAAAAATTTAAAAATATATATTTTGGTATGTGTGTACCGTATATACATTCATATGCATGTAGTAGAAAGCGGTTATTTTAATATTACAAACAGACACTCCAATTTTAGTTATTTGTATAGATGTATAGATAAAAAATAGAACGCTCAAGAACAAAAGATAGTATAAAGTTTTGTGTGTGTATGTATGTGTGTGTGTGTATGTGTATGTGTGTGTAGATTTTGTAAGGACATTGTTTACAATAACCATATTACAACTTACAAACTTAACAATTTTTAATAGTCATTGTGACGTTGTTAATTCCCGCAGAGTGTGCTCCGATTTTATTATTACATACCTGGCATCTTCAGTTTTCCGCAGGAAGACATTACCATTGGTAGTCCAGCAAAATTTGAAGTGATTGAGCTTGGCGAATTCCCTTGCGGCGAAAAAGAGCTTTCTAGTGCTAGATGGTAGATATTCTGCTATGTAAATTGGGCGATGGTCACCTGACAGACCGATTTTTTCGCAGCTTAGACGGTTTTCCGAGAGATGTTTTTTGTTAAACTCTTTGGCTAACCCAAGAAATTGACGTTTCATCTGAACAGTGGTGAACTCAGTGACAATTGGTCTAGTTGCTCCCGGTTTTCCTGGAAGTCGGTATGTGTCACGGATATGATTTGCGTCGATTTTCATGTTAATCGTAGATCCTATCTTAGTGACAATATTTGTTAAGTCTAGCGGAGTCTCATCGTCTTTGATTGGTGGAATGTTTCTTACTTCGACAGTGGAGGTGCGAGACAGCTGTTGTAGATCTTGTATTTGGGTCTGTAAGATTTGGATACTGTTTCGGTATACCTGATTTTCTCTCTGCAACGACTCCATTTGAGTTTTCATATCGTCAAATTGAGCGTTGATAAAGACTACGTTCTTCTCAATTTCTAAGTTTGACTTCTGTATATTAATGTTTTGAAGTTTTAGGTCTGCTATATCAGATACCAATTTTGTAAGAGATGCACTATGTTCATTCATGAATTTTAGGAGATGAGTTTCTTGGTCATTTTTCCAAGTTGTAAGCATTTCCAGTATTTCACACCTAAAGTCAAGGAAGCTATCGGATGGTGAAGATTCCGTACACGGGCGCTTGACTTTGCTTGAGGCAGGGCGTGATGTTTTTTTATCTTTCCCCTTCGGGCAGCTGGGAAGTGATAACGGAATGTCTAAATCCGATGCGGCTCGGTTTATATTCGTAGTGTTTGGTTCCGGAGTGTCTGGGACCGGTGCCGTTGTCTGTCCGCGAGGCATGATGAGTTTAATGTAAAATAAGCTCAACTCACTGTGAAATAGGGGTGACAGTCCGTGTAGTAGATTGAGGATGCATGCACGTCACTACGCTGCACCGCAGTACTCGCGTTGCTTGAGCGGGAGAGCAATTATGAACACCGTCTCTTTCTTGCAGCGGGGCGTGGCTATCGGCGCAGTGACAGTAGCGTAAAAGTTGATTATAATTGATTAAGTTTCTATTAAACTGCGCACAAGACTTAATTTCGAACGCACTAATTTATCAATTTTAATTTAAAATTTGTAACACGTCCGCTCTCAACAAATTTTACGGTCGAAGGGAAATGTACTGGTGTCACTCACACAATCACGACGAATCAAATGAGTGAACCTCACAAGTCCAAATCCGTCCAGCCGTTCAGGCTGAAGGCCGTGTCAAATAAATGGACACACATACATATATATATATGCATAGTCCTGAAAAACATTACCCTCCTTCCTTCGGCAGTCGGGTAAAAACGTTCACAACTTCATAAGTACCCTGAACGTTCCAACCGCTACAGCAGCCCCGTGCACTGGTCACAGGTACTTACCCAATCCTCGTCCTCCTGGGCATCAGCGTGCGTCTCGATCAAGGGCTGCCTGTTGATCACTGATAATATTCTCGCAGTGGAACTGTTGATTTTATTGAAACTCGACGAGTACGTCAATGCCTGACCTAACATATAGGCTCCGAAGACCACAGATTCAGTGACCCTGGCGAATTTCACATGAAAGTATCAATTAATATTCATGGAGACCTATTCATTAATGCATTCGTCCTGTACCACCCCATATTACTTACAGTATTATGACGCTGTAGTCCAGTGACCCATCCGCCACCAAGGTGGTGCCGTAGCAGAAGCAGAAACAGCAGCAAGAGATAGGCAGGAAGAGACCAATGCCTATCACCAGACCTCGCCAGTACGAAATTGCGCCTATTACAGATCGGGCTTCTCTTAACGACTTGGAGACTTTATCCAGAAAAAATCCCTCTATGCCTGCAACATTAACAATTATTATGATAATAATGTGAAAGTGGTTTTTCGTGCAAAATGGGGAATTTAACAAACACAGATATTAATGTTATGTGTATGTAATGTTATGAACGCCGAGAAAGTGTACAAATCTGCACTTACCTAAACTTTGAACAGTTTTGACACTGATGATTGCCTCGGTCGCCACGCTGGTGGCGGCTTCCATGGCTTTTCTTTCGTCATTTTGTGATTTTCGAGCGATTCGATTTTCTAACCATGTACTGCCCAGCATCTGATAAATAAGCGGGGCGTGAAAAGGCATCTAATGAGGCTGTCAAGCTGAGTGCCACCACTGTTAACATGGTACATATTTCCGATGGTGACCCTCTTTCAGAGACTTTGCCTTTGCTTAACATCAGGCGAGGTGAAGTCAAATTGACGTGTCCTATATAAAAAAAAATAGTAAAAAAATGTGAACTGACGGATTTTTCGCTTTCATATCGAAAGGATCTCATGCATGGCCCCAATATTTGCTTGGAGTTGAAATAATCGGTTACTAATGAAAAATCTGCGGGGATTAGCCGCACGTAAAATAAAATAATCTGATTGTACGACGGCAGGATTGGTAACCACCACAGCCTACCTAACATATACACAAACTTCACTCACTAGAGGCAAGAGTGCAACTACAGCCAGAGTCAGTCGCCAGTCGAAGAATAAACCAATGCCGACTGCGACGAGCACGGAGCTAATCCCTTGCAGGATGAAGCCAATCTTCTGCCCCGTAGCGTTCTGTACGGCGGCCGTGTCGCCGCTCAGGCGCGAGCACAGCGCCCCCACTGTGTTGCTCTGTTTGTCGAAGAACCCAATTTCCTGTGGTTAAATTATTTTGTTAGGTTTCATGTAATGTAATTTATATTCTATTCAGTATATCAATCAGAATGTAAACACCTCGCGCCCAAGTCCTACCAAGCTATAGTCACCTGTACACAAATATTACCTGTCTCAATAGAGCTGTAAAATACTGTATCCTCAGCCGCGAGGTCATCTTGAGGCCCGCCATCGTGAACGTGAAGCTCTGCAGCCACGTGCACCCTCCAGCCAGGCCCGCTATGACCAGGAACAGGCCCGCATACAAGTCTGCTAAATATAATATCTGTGCGTGGTCCTCGAGAACAAATATCTGAAAATAGTTTCCATTTTACTATATATAATCACTAGAAGATAACAAATATTTTCATTCACGATGTTCCACAGGAGCGGCCCCAGAACCGATCCCTGTGGGACACCGCACGACATCTCACGCCTACCGACGCCGGTCGCACTTGGGTAGATGACGGCTCTCTCCGTCAGGTACGCCCCGACTATGCGGCGGAGGTAGAGAGGCACATCGTGGTACACGAGCACCTCCCTGATGCAACTCCAGGGCAAGGTGTTGAACGCGTTGGAGATGTCCAAGGACAACACTTTTAACCACTTGTGATTTGGGCCCAAACTAATTGTTACATGTTCATGATCTCAATTCTTCGTAAGTAGAAGCAATCCTATGCGCGTGGTTATGGCGGGGAGGCGGGGGAGCTCACTCCGCACTCCGCAGTGCAAACAAGTGAATGGAGTGAACGTACTCGTCCCACAACTCGTTATAATAACAACCGTTAAAATACTTAATTGTATTCGATTAATTAATTCATAAACAATTACTGAAGTGTTCAATCAGTACGAGGTGCTCCACTGACCCTTAGGTCCACTAGTCGAATCTTTTGCGATCGGTTGGTGAGTAGCGGATGTGTAAACACTGGCATTGTTGGCATGCGTAACGAAATGCTGCTCATTGCTCTCTGCTTGTCTTTCTTAACAGTCATTCTACGATCATTCTAAATACAGAACATGCAAAAAGTTAACTTACAGCACTGATGTAACCAAAAAATACGCCTAATACTGAGAGACAAGACCCTTGAGTGAAAGCTGCGATGGAGCCTACGGTGATGTAGACCCATTCAGGAGCGTTCAGCTTTAATATCTGCCATCCGGACAGTTCGCCAGCATCCTATAAAAGAAGTGCTAAATAGTTTAGTCGTATGTACGTCAGTAAAGTGGAACAAACAAGCATATTAACAAGCTGTTCAAGTGGAAACAATTGTAGGTCGTAGAGTCGAAAAGAGATATACTACTAACACCTACTACCAACGTCGGTCTGCAGTTATTAAAGATTTTATTTAACTTTTTGGACACAAATTATTGTCTAGTCAAGATGAAGATAACTCTTCTGAAATTAGTGCAGTTGTCAGGATCTATCGGATCGGATACTTCACGCAGACCATTCACCTTTTTTGGTAATAAGACTACCAATAAGTACAATTTGTGTGGTTCCACTTGTTTCAACAATACAAATCTCACGTCCCTCTGATACACTCTTGATAACTGTGTAATAGTTTTAAAGAAAAGAATTAAAAAAATGACAAATGAAATGTAAAAGCAAAAATGTCTCTTGAGTGTTGTTTGTATGCCTCACTTCATCGTCGTTTTCCTCGTTAGAGGCTGCACCTGCGCTGAGCGCGACGCCGCGAGGGCCGCTCGACCTCGCCGACAGTCTCGACGAAACGGATATTCGCCTATCTATACAACAAAACAACAATATACGGATAAGATCTCACTTTCAAAACAAAATATTCATGAAATTTTTTATTATAAGCGTCACTGTTAATACCTGTGAACTGCTTACTGATAACAAGTTCTACCGCTACGCTTGCTGGTTCTTTATGTGTTCCCTCTTCCGATGGCGCAGTTTCTTCAGGTATATCTATCATTCTTTTACTGTGTTCACTAATTGTCTGAAGTTTATGATAAAAACCTGTAATTGGACAAATGCTTGTTAGTACGTAGTCCAATTACATTAAATCTTGGTCCAATTCCTACTACTCATGGGAACTCATTCGCGGCATAAAAAGTAGCTTATGAGTTATTCCAGATTATATAATAAGAAATAATTTGTAACCGACAATACTAACAAATTATGGATTTTATTATGTTATGAATTATTATTATTATTTGATGAATACATTATAAATTATTATTATTAAATTATAGATCAGAGGCACAATTGGTCATTCCCGATTTCCTTTCAACTTTAAGGAGAAAATCCATAAGTCCATGAGCAGACTTGCCCTATTGTATGGATCGTCAATGTTTGGCCTTAAACGACAGCTGCATGTAGCAGATTTGCGAATGTTAAGATGTAGTGAGTTACGATCAGAATGGAAAGAATATTTGAGGAGCGACATGGATATATTATGAGAAGAGATGAAAATAATGTTATAAATAAGATTCAAATTATGAATGTCGAGGGCTTTAAAAACAGAATTAAGTACAAGAAAAGATAGATGGGTTGCGTGAAGGTCGATATGTCAAAGAAGGGAGTGACTGGGGAAATGACATTCGACAGGAATATACGGATGGAGAATGACATGTTGCGCCGACCCCAAATATTTGGGACAAGGGTAGGATGATGAGGATAACTTCTTACCGTTTTTTGTCATAAGCTCTTCGTGTGTGCCCTGTTCCACTATAGCTCCTTTGTCCATGCAAACGATACGGTCTGCGTTGACTATTGTTGATAACCTGCAGAGGAGCTGATTGTTTAGGTTCACAGACATACCCAAGAGCGCACTACCGCCACGCGCTGCTTACACTCGTCACTAACCTATGAGACACCACTACAGTGGTCCGGCCGGTGCGGGCGCGGTCGAGCGCCGCCTGCACCTGCAGCTCCGCGTGCGGGTCGAGCGCGGACGTGGGCTCGTCCAGCAGCAGCACCGCCGGGTCGCGCAGCAGCGAGCGCGCTATCGCCACGCGCTGCTTCTGTCCGCCGGACAGCGACGCGCCGCGCTCGCCGATAACTGTGTCATAGCCCTTAATTGAAACAAATATTCTTTCATCAGAATATATCGAACATCGTTGTTCTAGATTCATTTAAGGGCTTGTGAAATGGAACACTATTTAACGATCATAAGGTGATAGGTATTGAAAGATAACGCAATACGAAACCGTGGTAGTTTTGATGTACTACATCTGGTGAACTTTTGCTATTTTTCCCCACCCACAATCAGTTTATCCATTCTCGTGATACCCACAAATCCTAGAATCGTAGCTTAGAAAAGCAATATTGTAGGTCAAGTTTTACTTTAAATCTCGCAGGACACAATTGTGAAGAAGTGGTGGTCTTCACAGACTTAGTAATTTAATTATGAATGACGCGAATCAAAAATCTATATTATGTTCTTTGTGTTGAAATAATAACTTTTGGGGTAATCCTGCGCTTTATTCGTACATTATTTCTTGGTTTAAGATAACACATAACGTATATCGCGTTTGAAATTAGGAGATTTATTAAAAACAAACAGTAAGTTGGTTCTTTTTAAACAGCAAATTGGAAGAGGCTTATGTTCACCTATGGACTACACTAGGATAATTGAAAATCTTGATCAGTATAAGCATGAACTAATTCTATTTGCACCCAAAGCTTGAACTTTGGACCTGGGGGTTCGCTCTCCTGCTGCTCCGAGCGTCTTTTTTTTATCGTGCGAAAAATTCCCACGGATACCCCCAGGAAGGTGGAGGTGGTTATATCGGCCTCGAACCGACTAAAACGCACGTCGTCTTTGGGTCTTTAGTTGCCGGAGGTGAGAATGCAGGAAACATATCTCTCGCATCCCGGCAGACTCAGGACCATGTCTTTCGAGATTGCCCCCTTCGGGTTGTGGGGACCATAGTGTCCGCCTATAGCCTCGGGTGTGAGGAGGCGCACTTTACGCCATCGCCGCGGCCTGCTTCTGCTAAGGTGACAGGCGGCTCCACCGATCACCCCCAGGAGGTGATATGGAGGACGGTGGTCGTGGAGGACAGTGGTCGTTCTGCGACCTCCGACGCCCGATTCGCCTTCGTACTTCGCGGGCTGTGTGGGCCCGGAGTCTAGTCCGGATCCGAGCGTCTGCCATTTGTCTAACCCGAACATGTGAGGTAGGCCAGCGCAGAGTCACAGCCAACTTAGAAAGAAAGAAAAGCTTTATACAAACCATTGGCAAGTTTTTAATGAAGTCATGCGCGTTGGCCATCTCCGCTACCCTCTGCACGTCGGCTAGCGTCGCCTGCGGACATCCTATCGCGATGTTCTCAAACACCGTCCCTCTGAACAACACCGGCTCTTGACCAACCACACCTGGAAACATTCAAAAGGTTGGGTACGCGAGATAAAGGTATTCGAGCCGTGGCTCCAGCACATAGATTGTTGCTGAACGTTTGGGGACGTGGACCAGTAAATCATTCTAAAATAAAGTTAGATATCCGATAGCCAGTGCCAACAGAATGTCAAATTGTAGCTTCATAACAAGTTAGTTACTCTTTGCTATTTGTTTCTTTTTACCTATTATATTAACCACGAGGTCCATAAATTTGGACTTTCAAAGCTCACCAAATGATCTTCGTAGCCAACGTAAATTAAGGTTTCTCAAATCTTGGCCATCCAGCTTCACAGAACCTGACGAGGGTTCGTACAATCTTTGCAATAACTGCAGTAGGGTTGTCTTGCCACATCCAGACGACCCCACGAACGCCACACATTCTCCGGGCTTGATATGTATTGAAAGGTTATTCAAAATCTGTTCGAAAGGAAATAATTATAAGATTAAACAAAATAAAACTCTAACTAAAGAAAACAACTATCTCAGTGGCAATAGAGTGAGATACGAATCGCAAGAGCGGAACATTTCGTGTTGTCGTACCTTGATTTTGGGACGTGAAGGGTAGCTAAAGTGGACATTTTGTAATGTAATTTCGCCCAAAACGCTTCGCGGAGAGAGGCCATCCTTATTGCAGCTGTCTACGGCTGGTATTCTGTTGATTAACTGGAATATACTGGCGGCAGCTCCGCGCGCCGCGCCGAAGGTTTCCGAGTACGGAATGCACATGGATAATACTTGCGTAGCCGTAAACAAATTTATTAAAATCTGTAATGAAATATATTATGAATTTAAAATTGAGGTCAGATCAGGTAGGATTGAGAAAATCATAAAATGAAATACCGGCACAATGGCAAGAAATACTTCAAAATATGAGATGCAGAAGTAATAAACACACGTACGCTGTAAACTGTTCCAAAAACATATTTCTGTTCTTCGGCAGGCCTGTGAATGTCTTGAAGAATGAGACGAGCGCCGTAGCTCACGGCGACTGTGCCCACGCCGTAGAACAACACCCAGTTGAAGGCAGAGCCCAGCCCGTCGAATATGCCGCGCTTGCGGCCATACTGTTCCGCAGGCTGCAGCAGCGAACGATATCTGGAAATTGCTCTGTTATACAGACTCATTAGACAAGGCAAGCTAAATAAAAAAAGATTAGTTATTCATTACAGATTCCGCTCTGCTTTCTTTTCATAAAAACACCGACATGAGAAACAGATTATTTTTAAATGTTCAATCATTTCTGCTGTTGAAGTAAAGCGAATCACTATACTAGGGAATATTGGTATTATTTATTCTCTTCTATTTTTGTCGTTTCAAACTTTTATAACTAGTGAACTCCTCTAAAAATTTAGTTTACTAACCAGAGGCTCGTGTTTTACTCCCTGACAAGAAATTATTAACTAACACTAATTACCTGTTAACTTCAATTGACTCTCCACCAAAGGCAACTACAGTCTTCACAGATTTCAAAATTTCCTCGGCGTGTTTACCTGCCTGACTGTAGGATTCCATTTCACGAATAGCCGACTTAGTTTGATACTGAAACAAGTAACGGAGCATAAAGTGAAATATTTCAAACCAAAACTTATCGTACCTTTACTACCTTCTTTGACATTACACATTTTTAAAGGCGAACAAGTCGTTACATATATTTATACCGAGCGTTTACTCGTTTCGAGAGGACAATGCCCAGAGCCGCGTAGTTTGCAGTTGAGACGCGTTGTTTCTAACACGTTATAAGAAAGCTATGGAAAGCCTTCTAGTTGATACATTAAAATCTTTATATCAAAAAGAAAAGTGCAGTTTTATACTCACATTAGACACTATGAATGAAGCAGCCAAAGAAAAAGGAATAACAGCTGTGCAAGCTAAGCTCAGTTCCCAGCCGATCGGAAACACTATACAGATAGAAAGGAAAGCAGACCCCAACAGATTCGAAAATAATGCCATTTTTTCTCCCATGCCTTCTTTTACTTTTGTTATATTCCTGGAACACAAAGCACAATCTTGAGATTTTTTGTTTATCTTAAACTTTGTATGAATGTAACACAAAAATAAATAATAATGTATGTGATAAAAGAAAGAATCATTGAGTATATTTGAATGATGTCATGTTTTCGGTATTTCATACATTCGAGATTTTGAAATACGCGATTTTGAACTTCGGGATTATAAAATTCGGGATTTTGGATCAAAATATCGAAATATTGATACGTAACCCAAATAAAACGAGGACAACGAACGTTCAGCATCTTGGGGTGGCCAGTACACTACTGTGGACCCTTCTGACATCCTGACACCCTAACCAACCTCACCTCCTCACCTCAACGAGATAAAAAATATTTTAAAAAACCACTCACTCTGACATTAATGATGCTAAATTGAACTCGTTGTCCGTGTCAAACCAGGACATATCCTGATGTAGTACAGCCTTCAGAAATAGCAATCGTATTGTAGTTATCTGTCAAAGAAGTGCCATCGCTATTAGTCAGGGCGATACTAGAATAAATGCGTGACACCTTTTCAAAACCTTCTCCCTGGAGCCCAACACGTCTTCCTCATTGCTATGTGGACGACAGCAGGTCACCCCAGCCCAGAAGAGAAGTAATCAACCGCACCAGATGGCTTACCTGTCTCAGCGCACTCCAGTTGACGAGCGCCACGCCGAGCATGATCAGCAGCAGGCACGTACCCACAGTCGCGCCGTAACACTTACAGACGGCCACCATGTCTTCCAGTAAAGCTTCCATGTGCTCCTCATGCGTCACATTGTAACTGCAACAAAACATTTCATATAGTTATACAAATTATATGGATAGTTATAGATGGACAAAAAGCAGCAAAACAGCGCGGTTACCAGAAAAACAGAAAAGCTAATAATAATAAATAAATAAATAATAAATAAATAAATATTTTACAACATTCTACACAACGCTATCTAGACCCATGGTAAGCTTTTATTTTTTTTTGTAAATACATACATATGGGTGATTTTCAACAAGGGATTTTTTTGTATCATTTCGGTGTGATTTTTCTATTACAATGTCTTGTTAATATATTTTGTAACGAAAATAAACTTTAATCTTATTTGTAACATATGCGTGAGTGGACATCATGTAACATCAAAACTTACTGAAATATTTAAGATTGAATTTTTGGGAGCCCACAGAAATGAAAAGTGTCCACTGAAATGATAAATCGTCCACCGAAATGACTAGACTGTGCACCGGAATGAAATTAGCCCACTGAAATGATACAGCCAAGGACATCATTTATTTTTAGGAGGATTCCGTAGATTGTCTGAAACGAATCTAAATAAATTCCATAGAGATATCACTAGACTGTATTTGTGATATTTATTAAATATAAGATCAAACTATTATATTAGAGAAAAAAAGTTAATTTTTTTGCGGAACGAGTGTTGTGTTCTTACCCGACTGCGCGACGCAAAGGAGGATAATGTGTTTATCAGTCTATGTATGTATGTTTGTTTCTATGTGGCGTTCTAGAGACCAAATGCATAGGCCAATTTTGATAATTCTTACGTCAATCGATTCGTCTTAACCTTGCAAGTGGCACTAAAAACATGACAGTAATCAAAATTTACCACGGCGAAAACCAGACGCCAAAATTTTGTCAAAATGAAAAAAAAAAGAACATGAACTATGTCAACTGGGGTGTCGATGAATAGGTATTTTAAAATCATCTTAAGGTTCATTTTTCATTTAAAATAATGGTTTAGGATATATAACGATTTAAAGTTATTTAACAAAACAGTAGCTAATTTTCTTAGTTATTGATTTTAAGTTATTATTAAGTTATAAGTTTTTATTTCAAGTATATACGATATGAAGGAAATTAAAAGGAGATAACAAAAAGATATACAAGTCATATCATAACTAAAAAGTATAAAATAAAACAAATTATTAAAAAATAAAAAAACCCGACTGCCATTGAAAATACCGAAATAAGTTTGATAGCAGGCGGTACCCATTTGCCAATCATAAACTGAAAGAAAATTAATGGGTACCGACTGCTATCAAACTTATTTCGGTCTTTTCAGTGGCAGTCGGGTTTTTTTAATTACTGGTAATAATAATAGTGTTTTGTATGTAAAACTTCAAAATGTACTAAATCAACTCTTATATTTTTACGACACAAAGATTTAATAAGAAAAATTATAAAAATAATGTAAGGATGTTCAAAAGAGCTAAACACTTCATCTTAAACATAACAAAAAAAAATTAGATCACGTTATCGTAAATTATTGCAAACAGTTTGGCTATATAATCCGATTATGTACTTATGCGAAAATAATGAAAATAGCGCAATCACTAGTCACTATTGCAACAGAATGAATGAATTCAATGAATCGATCTTGCTTCTTTTTTTCTAGCATATCTCTCCCAGTCTTTTCTAAGAAACTCTTCGCATGTGACGTCATTGCTCTTAATTCTCTCTTTTCTTCTTCTTTCATATAACCTTCTTTTTTTTAACCTTTCCTTTCTGGTCTGTAGCTTAGGTCGCGGCATCCTAAAATCCAAATCATAATTTTTAAACATTGAACATCACATTATCGTTGAAAATACACATTGTCTAGAAGTAAGTACATCTATTATCCATTTTAAAACAAGATATTTTAAACTGTTTTTTTATTGTATTGTGATAAATAAAAGAAAAAAAAAACAAATATTAACACATCAAATTAATCCCAAATATCGAACCTACAATATCTAGAATTATCTCACCAAATTTTTATGATTCAATCTTAGACCCAAGGATCTCTAAAACTTATGATTTTATCATTTCTAAGTTAAATTTCATTTAAGTGGACTGTTGTCGGTATTACAGTCCACCGAATCCCCTGAAATGATAACACCGAGGTGATAAAAATAATAAGTTTTACATTTAACTCCGATATTAGAATTAATATTAAAATGTCAACACTGCTGTAACAAAACATATCTCACGGCGAATTTAAAACACAATTTTGAAATAAATTGAATGAACCTAACACGAGCTATAACGGCCACAGAAATGACACTATTTTTGTCCCCATATCACTGAAATGATATACTTACTTTTCGGCGGGAATCCACGATGATTTTGTGACGCGTTCATGCGCTCCAACGAATGGAGGTGGCCTGATTCGAAGTAAGGAAAGGCACGGGGGGCGCAAAAACGCTATGTTGACGAAGTTACTTAACTAAAACTTACTGTCCACCAAAATGATAACTTTTTACAGGACAAAAGTAGACTGTTTAATACAATGTATAAGAAATAAGATAAACAAACAATATCAGTTTTTTTCTATGGGTCATATTATAATTTATTCATACAAAATTAGATTTTAGTCCAAATGTTAAATACAACTGCAGGGCAAGATATTTTACGAGTGAAATTCGATTCAGGACAGGTTACCGAAATGATAAAATGACACTTTGTAATTAATTTTTTTTATGTAATAGAGGACATTACTCAACAATTTTTTTTGCCATGGTAGAGAAGTACCTATTACACTATGAAAAGTAATCAAAATCGTAAAACCAACACATTGCACTACCGTTCTCAGGCTTGCCGTGTATTTTTTTTGCTTTTGATATTCACCCATATTATACATAGAAACACCCAGACCAATGCAAATAGTCATATTCATGCATACAAATATATACACTGAACAAATAAAAAGCTTGTGAGATATTTGGAAGGATTTTGTGGACAGAGGTTGAGGAGGTGACTTATATGCCAACAGTAAATAGTAATACTTTGTATGTGATTTTTGCAATAAAAATAAAAGATCGAAAAACGTTGGAAAAAATGAAATGCTCAAGTGAGACTCGAACTCACGACCTTTCCCTTACAGGGGGACTGCTCTGCCAACTGAGCTATTGAGCACCACTTGAATCATTCCAAATTTTCCTTCTCTTTATATCCGTCTATAAGGGCGACGGTGCAGCCATCTACCAACATTCTTACGAACTGTTGGAAACAATGAATGATTATTCAACCATTTTTAAACATTGAATTTTGATGACTGTGCCCAAATATTTGAATGAATTTTTTATGGTTTAGTCCACTCTCGACCCCTCGACCCCCAATAAATAATGTGTCCACTGGACCTCTAACCATAGTTTACACTCGGCCCCTGGTTTATTATGCTAACTTTTAAGTTCGAAAAACATTGGAAAAAATGAAATTCGAACTTAAAAGTTAGCATAATAAATGCTATAAAAAATTCATTCAAAAAAAATAAAAGATTTCATTTTGTGAAATGCGAGAGGGTTACGTAAGGTCACGGTGTAAATCCATACCCCTAGGAGTACTCCAGCTCCAGCTACATAACATATTGGTATAAAAAGAAAATCGATGTGGACAAAAAAAAATGTTTTAGATTTTTTGAACGTTTTTTATTTTGCATTATTTACTCTCCATCGCGTTTGTAAAGCTAAATAAAATGGTAATTTCATAAAAAGAACATCCTACTAATATTATAAATGTGAAAGTTTGTGAGAATGGATGTGTGGATGAGTGGATGTTTGTTACTCTTTCACGCATAAACGGCTGAACCGATTTGGTTGAAATTTGGTACATAAAATACAACTAGCGCCAGGCGCGTGCTATTTTGTAATGGTGTTTTCGGCTTACACCCGGTATATACATATTTCTTACAATATAGTATGTATAGTCGACAAAGGAGATACGGTCGCACTGTATCCGTATCTTCTTTGTCGACTGTACCATTACTTAGGTAGCCTTCTGCTACTAACTGAGGTTACATTACTTAGATATCATCTGAATTTTCGGCGTCAGCGTGCTGGACAGTAAGAAGAGCACCACTCCAATGTGTCTATCATATGAGGCCTAGGACAAAATGAGCACCGAGATATTGTGAAGCAGAAGTATTATCTTACAGGTGTTTGGCAATTCAACAACAATTTAAACAGATATTTCGTTCTCTGGACTTCGAGTCGTTGCTCGTTTGCTCACGAACGCCGAGACGAAATTTGGTGTAAACAAGGTGCCAATAACACTGCAACATATATCGATGACAATAGGTGTATTAAAATGGAGTGCATCGTGTCGTATGAGAACGTACCTGCTATGTGAATAATGTTTGCATGATAAATTTATTATAGTTTCAGTTCACCTTGAAACAAATTTATTTATTTAGTTTTGAATGCCATATTATGCATAGCAAATTTAATTGGTTCTGCTATATTTTTAGCTGAACCAGTGTCAATATCGAATATTTACGTAAGTATAAACATACACGTTTTTTTAAGTAAATAATATTTTCTATAGTTTGTGAATGTCACTCATTGATATAAAACAACTTTTTAAGTCGTCGCCTTGAAGACGTATAAGATGGGAAATTTGAATCATATCGGGCGTGTCTCGGTAGCCGAATTGGTCAGGCATTCCCCCTGTAAGGGAAAGACTGCGGGTTCGAGTCCCACCCGAGAAGATTCTTTTTCCCTATGTATTCAACTTTTTAAGGATTCCATCGCGATATAATTATTTGATAGTATTCAGTTTTAACCGACGCGACGCCATGTTCGCGGAATAACTCCTTGAACATGGCTACTGAATAGTGCTGAAAGAACATATAAATAAGTTAAGTACCTAAATATGTAAAAACCTAATACTTAAATAGAATGACATATCTTACTGGTTCACGTAAAAAATATTCAGTCAGTCGAGGTCTTATGAAATTATGGCACTAAGTACTAAGCATTGTACCGACACAAGCGTTATTATTGGAATGTCCAGTAACCTACTGAACGATGTAATTTCCATACCCGTCCGAGTGTCCTTCGTGTTAGATATGTTATAAATGGGGTGCTGGTTGGGTAACCTCCACGTTGGCCTTCCCGTTTCTTCCCCCTTTGGACCGCGGTCCTGGGGAGCGGAAGCGGGAGGGCTGGTGCACCCTGGACAACGGCTAACAGACTCCCACTTTGGGAGTTCTGTTGGCCGTTGACGAATAACCCATCGGCGGACCTCACTGGGGTGGGGTCGTGGGATGACGAGTCTGCGAGACCCGTGGTCGTCGGCGTCTCTCCCAGTATCCCTCTGTTTTCAGGGGGACAGGGGAGAGACGCTTAGACAATCGAGGTGGGAGTGGCCCTGTTAGGGGCAGCTCGTGGGCCCTCCACATGTCCCTCTGTTTGCAGAGGGCGTAGTGGAGGGCGCGCTCTAGGGCGGACGGGTTCTCCACTTTTGGCTTCGTCCAGAGGTGGGGAACAAGGTCTGGTGCAGACCACCGTGCGGCCAAGCCGTAAGCTTGACCTAGGTCAGGAACGGTAGCCCCTAGTGGGCTGCGAGGAAGACAACCTCTATAAAAAATTACCCCCAGGGGCGGACGGACTCGGTCTGGTGCAGACCCCGTTCGGCCCGGCCGTAATCCTGATCCTCGTCTCAGCCTAGTTCTCCTGAATCGCGGGGCCGTTGCCACGTGCGTGAAGAGCTGGGGCGACTCAATTGTGGACCTTTCGTTCGCGAGCGACCCGCTCTCAGGCCGTGTGCAGGGCTGGCGTGTCCTTGAGGAGGTGGGGACAGCGTCGGATCACCGATACATTCGGTTCGACGTCTCCCCTCCTGCGGGCGCCGCGCCGGTTACACCGGCTCCACGCGAGCCACGTTGGGTGCTTAAGCGAATGGATCGGGAGGTCCTCCTGGAGGCCGCCATCATACAGGCCTGGGCCTCTGCGCCGGACAGGCCTGTCGACATAGACGATGAGGCGGCGTGATTCCGGGAGGCCATGACGCGTGTCTGCGACGCGGCTATGCCTAGGGCTCCGCCCTATAATCCGAGGCGTCAGGTCTACTGGTGGTCAGCGGACATCGCGAGGCTGCGACAGGCCTCCGTGATCGCTTTCCGCCGGTGGACCAGATTCCGAAGGAGGCGTAGCCGCCCCGCAGATACGGAGCCCCGAGAGGCGGAGCTTCATGCGGGGTACAGGGAGGCCAGAAAGGCCCTCCGAGTAGCGATAAAGCAGTCGAAGGCTGCAGCTCACAAGGAGCTGCTGGAGACGCTGGAGCGGGACCCATGGGGGCGGCCTTACCTTATAGTAAGGGGCAAGCTGCGCCCCCGGGCCCCGCCGTTAACCCAGTGTCTCCAGCCGGAGCTGCTCGGAGGAGTCGTTGGCTCCCTGTTCCCAGCGCGGGCGGTGGAACATATTCCACCGCAGATGACTCCGCCACCTAGGTCGCCCATGGCGCCCAACGTGGATGACGACGACGTGCCCGAGGTCACTAGGGTGGAGCTAGAGCTGGCGGTGTTAAGGCTCAAGGCCAAGAACACCGCCCCGGGACCCGACGGCATTCCAGGCCGAGCGTGGGTCCTAGCTCTAGGAGAAGAAGACGCTCTCGAGCCCCGGCTGAGAGGGTTTCTCAGCGCATGTTTGGAGCGAGGCCAGTTTCCGAAGATGTGGAAGACGGGGAAACTGGTCCTCATCCGAAAGGCGGGGCGCCCGGCGGACTCACCGTCCGCCTACAGGCCCATAGTGTTGATCGACGAGGTGTGCAAGCTCTTTGAAAGAGTCATTGCAAAGCGCCTCGTCGAGCACCTATCCAGGGTAGGGCCTGACCTGGTGGATGGCCAGTATGGCTTCCGCCGGAGGCGCTCCACCGTGGATGCCATCATGCGCGTGAGGACTCTGGCGAAGGACGCCGTCGCTCGGGGCGAGGTGGTGTTGGCGGTGTCACTGGACATCGCCAAGGCATTTAACACCCTGCCCTGGAGCTGCATTAGGGAGGCTCTCGTGTATCACGAAGTGCCTCTCTACCTTCGCCGCATAGTCGGGGCGTATCTGTCGGAGAGAGCAGTCGTCTACCCAAGTGCGACCGGGCTCAGTCGGCGAGAGATGTCGTGCGGTGTTTCGCAGGGATCGGTCCTGGGACCGCTACTGTGGAACATCGGTTACGACTGGGTGCTTCGCGGTGAGCTCGTGGACGGTGCCGCCGTCACGTGTTATGCGGATGACACGCTGGTGACGGCGTGCGGGGCTACATACCGCGAAGCGACCCTGAAGGCCACGACCGCGGTTGCCCAAGTCGTGGAACGGATACGGCGGCTGTGTCTCGAGGTGGCTCTGCATAAAACCGAGGCCATGTTCTTTCATGGGCCTCGGCGCGTGCCACCGGAGGATTCCAGCCTCATAGTAGGAGACATTTCCATCGGCGTCAAGGCCCAGATGAAATATCCCCGGTGAAGTATCCGGCCGGTGGAACTTCGGGGAGCATCTCCGAAGACTGGCCCCCAAATTGAAGGAAGGCTGCCGCTTTGGGGCGGCTGCTGCCCAACATGAGGGGGCCGGATGACTCCTGCAGGAGACTCTACGCGGGAGTCGTGCGGTCCATGGCCCTATATGGGTGCCCAATATGGGCGGACACCCTGACGGTCCACAATAATAATAATAATAATAATAATAATAACATTGTACTGGGATCGATCTATCATCACTGACAGGACTATTGTAGCCAATAAGCCTGATATAGTGGTGATAGATCGATTAGAGCGCCGCGCAATAATTATCGATGTCACCATTCCGCATGATGAGAATCTCGTGAAAGCCGAAAAAGATAAGCAAATAAAATATTTGGACCTGGCTCACGAGGTTGTCGACATGTGGAATGTGGATTCGGCGATTATTGTTCCGATAGTCGTGTCGGTTCACGGACTGATTGCCAAGAGCCTCGACCAACACCTCAAGAGGCTCGCGTTAGACAGTTGGGTCAAGGGCCTGATGCAGAAGGCGGTAATCCTCGACACGGCACGCATTGTGAGGAGGTTCCTCTCCTTGGAGCCCTAACCACCGGCAGCTTGGTCCCTGTACCCGATGCCGGTGGGGTACTATTTTTTATATTTTTAAATAGATGTTATTTTTTTTATATGTATTTAAAAATATAAATTATAAGTTTGTTAAAGTTGAATTAAGAGGAAATAATAATAATAATTTATTTATTTATCAAAAAAGGGCTGTACATTGTATTATTACTAGTTTTACAAATGAGGTCAAATATAACTACTTTACTGCTAATAATGTTTACATTAAGAGTTCATGTGCAATAAAAACACTGTGTATTATACGTTAAGGAAATGGAATTTAAAATATATATCACTAACATTTACAATTTGCGACCTACCTGATCTAGGTTTTTGAAAACCTGTGTTTCAGGTTATGTCCGTTCAATTACAAGTTACGTATTGCAATCAATTAAACAATATAAACAAAAGAATCTATATCTACAGCTTAACGCTACCTACTTTAATATTTCTAGCAGTTTCTCCGTGTCAGCATAATCTAGTTTCTCTAGATATTCTGCAACTAAAACCTTACAGTTCCAATAGTTTAAGCTATGTATGGTTAGTTGTTTGTTAAGTTTATTATATAGAAAAGGACCCAAAAATATATAAAACCTATTTACAAATTCATGTTTAGTTTTTGGTCTTTCACAAACAATATCTTTTCGTCTCTTATCTAGATTTATTGTGGGTGTAAGTTTGGTATGTTGGTATAGAGTGATATTTAGAATAAATAGTTGACGCACTGTTAGCACTTTACATATCTTGTAGAGTTGATCTGTGGGAAACCTAAATGGCCGAAACGTGGCTACTTTTAGGATTGCTCTTTGAGCGCGCTCAAGGGGGAGCAAGATTGTGCGTCCTGCTCCACCCCAGGAAGTTATACAATAGGTAAGAATGGACTGGCACAAGGCCAAGTATACCAGTTTAATTATCTTAGAGCCCGCTATTGAGCGTAAGTTCTTGAAGATATACATTAATTTTCGTAATCTAGTACATAGCAATTCAATATGTTTACGGAAATTCAAATTTGTGTCAATCGTTACACCAAGATATTTAATATTATCAGTTTTAGTTAATGTAGGGCAAGCGCAGGCAATGTCAGCGGTTGTACAGTAATGTGCATATATGTTTATATTAGTCATTGGCTTATTGGTGTTCCGCATTGTAAATAACATGTATTTCGTTTTGTCAGTGTTTAGTGATAGAAGATTTTTCTGAAGCCATTTAGTCACATAATTGAAACCATTTTGAGCGTGTTTAAATAACTCCTCTCTTGATTTGGCCGCGAACAAAAGAGCCGTGTCATCGGCATAAGATATAATAAATCCATTTTGAAGGGTCGAACTGCAAAGGTCATTTATATAGATTAAAAATAAAGTTGCTCCTAGTACACTCCCTTGAGGGATTCCATACCCACTATTTTTCATTTCAGAACTCACGTTCTGTCCAATTTTAACACATTGTTGACGGTCCTTCAGATAATCCGTCAGTAATAATAGTTGCGTCCCTCTTACTCCAAGAGCTTCTAGTTTTTTATTAGTATAGAACAGGAAATAGAATCAAACGCTTTGGCCAGGTCAAGAAATATTCCCATGGTGAGCATGCCTTTATCTAGGTTGTTAGTGACTTAGTCTGTTAGTGTATGTACAGCTTGACTGATTGACCTATTTGGCCTAAAACCAAATTGACTATCAGAAAGTAAATTATTATCTTCCAGGTATTTAGTTAATCTAGTGTGTATAATTTTTTATAATATTTTAGAAAGGCCTGTTAGTACTGAAATAGGTATATAGTTATTCGCACAGGTTTTGTCACCAGATTTAAATATCGGCGTGACGACTGCCCTTTTAAGCGATGTTGGAAATATGCCATTAGTTAGGCATAGTTCGAATATATGTGTCAAGGGAGGTGCAAACATGAATCTGAATCTTTTTAGTATGCTATTAGGTATGTTATCCCACCCAGTAGAACAATTGTCCTTCAGCCCCGCTATTATTCTCAGTATTTCTTCAGCGTCAGTATTTAATAAAACAAAAGAGCTTAGTTTAGTCCAGCTTGGGCGTACAATATGGGTTTCCAAGGTAGTGGCAACGCATGTAGCGCAAGTAGGATTTGGAATATTTTCTGCTAGTTCTTTACCAACATTTACAAAGTAAGTGTTAATTTGATTCATTGTGTCGAGTGGGTTTTCTTTAGACAAAAAATCGAGTGGCGGTTCGGGTGGTTTTGATCTAAACGTGTGTTTTTTATGAATTTCCAAATTAGCTTAGTACTGGTACCCGCCGTTTGCAGTTCATTTCTGTCGTGTTGTATCTTTAATTTTTTAAGTAGATTATTGCAAAAATTTCTATACCTTTTATATATAAGTGCAAGTGTTTCATTTTCAGGTGCATGTTTCGCTTTAAGGTGTAGTCTATCTCTATGTCTTATACATCGGACGAGCCCCGGAGTAATCCATGGCTTGATGTTATTATATTTTCTAGGTACTAATTTAGTGGAAGTATTTTTTAATATTGCTGATTGCACAGATTCAATAAAGTAGTTTAATGAGGTATTTGGATCGTTTGAGGTGTAAACTGGGTCAAAATTAATGCTGCGTATGTCATTTTCGAGGCTACGCATGTTCACCTTAGTCACGTTGTTTATGAAAGTGTTCCTAGGTGAATATGTTTGTAATGCTAATAAGATAGCCCGATGATCAGTGAGCCAAGAGTTAGTTATTAGTGTTTTAGCTGGTACTTTCGTTTTTATGATAAGATGGTCCATACATGAACAAGTTGTAAATGTTGGGTAATAGTGGGTGGGTAGCAAACCATGAAATGAGCACATATTCAGATACTTGTGCGCTTCAGCCTTGGCTTCCTCAGGAACAATATTAATGTTAATATCCCCAATGATTATGACATTTTTAAAGCTGTTAACCCCTTTAAGGTTATGTCAAGAGATTCTAAAAATAGGTCTACATTTTGTGATGGAGGACGATAGATTGCGATGACTACCGTATCATCCTTCATTTTAATAGTCAGACAGCTACATCCATGAAACAACGGTTCCTCTACAACAGTGATTAGGTTTTTCCTCACATACACCACGAGCCCATCGTTTTGGTTAATAAAATTACCGGAAGCATATGATGAATAACCATCAAGACAGGGTAGGTTATTTCCCTGGCTCTCTAGCCAACACTCCGTTAGAACTATGATATCACAACTTACGTTTAGATCATGCAACAATACCTCCAGGCCATTTATATTACAGTTAATACTACGAATATTTTGCGTTAATAGTGTTAGTAATTTTCCCCCTGTGGGTAGGAACTGTTCGCAGTTTTCCACATTACAAATATTCATTTCTGACATGGAAAAGCTATCTAGATCATTTACCAATTGATTTGATGTCATTATACAACTTTGGAAATAAATATACAAATAAGTTAACTAAACAGAAAGTCTAATGTGCTTAAAATATAGTTTGATTGGTGACGCTCTTAGGCGCCCTCATAGTCTATGGAATTTATATAATTGGCCTCCGCGTATTTACGAGCTGGGCAGCTAGCATCGCCTGTTTGGTGGTCACATTTCCTCCTAAAACGTTTGCACGTAGCACATACTGGGGGAGAAGTTTTCTTGGTGCACTCCTTGTGAGAATGACCCGCTTCTCCACAGTGGTTACAAGTAGCAGTTGTTTCACGACAGAACTTCGCTGCGTGCCCAAACATCTGGCAATTGAAACATCTGGTCACGATAGTGAAATCCCTTACTGGACACGATGACCAATTGATAAAAATGCGCCCTTGGCTTATGAGTACCTTTCTGATGGTAGGAGGTACCTCCAAGATATAATTACATGAAGGAAGGTTCTTCTTACCTGATTTATGGCTCAGCTTAATGTCTTTAATAAAGGACTCACGTGTGTAATTCGGCACCTTATCTACGAGGTTCTGCTCATAAATGCACTCTAGTACCTCCTGTTCCGTAAGTGATATAGGGACTCCAATAACCACTATTCTTGGTCTACGCTTAGTAGGTTCTTCAACCGTAAGGCCTGATGAAGTGAATTTGTCGGAGCTCTTAAGTTTTTCCACGTCCGTTTTTCCTTCCGTGCTTATTATAACGCCCCCGTTTCTGACTTTCCTAAGCCCACGAACGTGTAATTTCAGTTCCTCCGGTGATATGATTTTTTGGACCAAGGCCTTGGTCTCATCACTGGTTTTGCTTCTGTCGTTAGGATAGATGACAACGGCACTGAGGTTTGCAGGACGGACGACTCTATCAGTTCCTTTCTTCGCCATGTTCGCGTACGAAGATGCCTCTGCTGGTTTCATTTTCTCCATTTTCTCTTCAACGACAAATTTAAATTGTTCAAGGGAGGTCACAACATTCTGTTGGCCCTGCAGGTGCTGGATGCGATGCGCGAACAATGCGCGTCTGCTGCGTGGACCACAGCGTGCAATGGCCAGCAGGGCCATTAGGGGGTACCGCACGATATCCTTCGAGGCGGCGAGTCTCCTTGCCGGATCCCTACCGTGGAACCTGGATGCGAGAGCCCTGAGACACAGAGCTGCACACGCTGACCGAGTGCCCGGCGTGGGACACGCCGAGGCGGGTCCTAGTGGCGGCTCTAGGGGTGGGAGTCCTCACACTCGTCACATTGCTCACAGCGATGGTACGATGCGCAAACGCTTGGGGTGCGGTTGCCTCCTTCTGCGAGCAAGTAATGCTCGAGAAGGAGGCGGCCGGTCGGGTCCGGACCAGACTCCGGGCCCGGGAAGCCCGTGCAGCGAAGGTGAACCGGACGTCGGAGGTCGCAGAACGACCTCCGTCCTCCATGAGCGCTGGCCTTGGGGTGACCGGTGGAGCCGCCTGTCACCCTAGCAGAAGCAGACCGCGGCGTCGGCGCAAAGTGCGCCTCCCCGTAACCGGGGCTAGATGGGGACATTTTGGTCCCCTCAACCCGAAGGGGGCCATCTCGAAAGAGATGGTCCTGGGTCTGCCGGGGTGCGAGAGATATGCTTTTGGCAATCTCACCTCCGGCAGCCAAGGACCCAAGACGGCGTGCGTTTTAGTCGGTTCGAGTCCGACATAACCGCCTCCACCGGCTCCGTGGGGGTGGTATCCGTGGGGATTTTTCGCACGATAAAAAAAAAAAAAGATATGTTATAAATAGATTCATAAGCGGTTGTATTTGTAACCAAATATAAAGGGTTGTATATAGGTATACCTACTACGCAAGACAGAAATAAGTTTTCTCTTCCAATAATTGAGCTGCTCAGCTTTTCTTTCTGCAGAGTCTGAGTGTATCTAGAGAAAAAATTAGTCAAATAGCCCATTATTTGACTAATTTTTTTTTCGAAAAACATTGGAAAAAATGAAATGCTCAAGTGAGACTCGAACTCACGACCTTTCGCTTACAGGGCGACTGCTCTGCCAACTGAGCTATTGAGCACCACTTGAATCATTCCAAATTTTCCTTCTCTTTATATCCGTCTATAAGGGCGACGGTGCAGCCATCTACCAACATTCTTACGAACTGTTGGAAACAATGAATGATTTTTCAACCATTTTTAAACATTGAATTTTGATGACTGCGCCCAAATATTTGAATGAATTTTTTATAGCATTTATTATGCTAACTGTTAAGTTCGAAAAACATTGGAAAAATGAAATGCTCAAGTGAGACTCGAACTCACGACCTTTCGCTTACAGGGCGACTGCTCTGCCAACTGAGCTATTGAGCACCACTTGAATCATTCCAAATTTTCCTTCTCTTTATATCCGTCTATAAGGGCGACGGTGCAGCCATCTACCAACATTCTTACGAACTGTTGGAAACAATGAATGATTTTTCAACCATTTTTAAACATTGAATTTTGATGACTGCGCCCAAATATTTGAATGAATTTTTTATAGCATTTATTATGCTAACTGTTAAGTTCGAAAAACAAGGTTTAAAAATGGTTGAAAAATCATTCATTGTTTCCAACAGTTCGTAAGAATGTTGGTAGATGGCTGCACCGTCGCCCTTATAGACGGATATAAAGAGAAAGAAATTTTGGAATGATTCAAGTGGTGTTCAATAGCTCAGTAGGCAGAGCAGTCGCCCTGTAAGCGAAAGGTCGTGAGTTCGAGTCTCACTTGAGCATTTCATTTTTTCCAATGTTTTTCGAACTTAACAGTTAGCATAATAAATGCTATAAAAAATTCATTCAAATATTTGGGCGCAGTCATCAAAATTCAATGTTTAAAAATGGTTGAAAAATCATTCATTGTTTCCAACAGTTCGTAAGAATGTTGGTAGATGGCTGCACCGTCACCCTTATAGACGGATATAAAGAGAAGGAAAATTTGGAATGATTCAAGTGGTGCTCAATAGCTCAGTTGGCAGAGCAGTCGCCCTGTAAGCGAAAGGTCGTGAGTTCGAGTCTCACTTGAGCATTTTATTTTTTCCAATGTTTTTCGAACTTAACAGTTAGCATAATAAATGCTATAAAAAATTCATTCAAATATTTGGGCGCAGTCATCAAAATTCAATGTTTAAAAATGGTTGAAAAATCATTCATTGTTTCCAACAGTTCGTAAGAATATTGGTAGATGGCTGCACCGTCGCCCTTATAGACGGATATAAAGAGAAGGAAAATTTGGAATGATTCAAGTGGTGCTCAATAGCTCAGTTGGCAGAGCAGTCGCCCTGTAAGCGAAAGGTCGTGAGTTCGAGTCTCACTTGAGCATTTCATTTTTTCCAATGTTTTTCGAACTTAACAGTTAGCATAATAAATGCTATAAAAATTCATTCAAATATTTGGGCGCAGTCATCAAAATTCAATCTTTAAAAATGGTTGAAAAATCATTCATTGTTTCCAACAGTTCGTAAGAATCAAATACATAGGGAAAAAGAATCTTCTCGGGCGGGACTCGAACCCGCAGTCTTTCCCTTACAGGGGGAATGCCTGACCAATTCGGCTACCGAGACACGCCCGATATGATTCAAATTTCCCATCTTATACGTCTTTAAGGCGACGTGGCGTCATCTACCGATTTTCTTACGAACTATCGGAATCAATGAATGATGTTACAATCATTTTTAAACATTGATTTTTGATAACTGCGCCCAAACAACTGAAGGAATTTTTACAGCATTAAGTATGCTAACTATACAAATCAAATAAATAGGGAAAAAGAATCTTCGCGGGCGTAAGAATGTTGGTAGATGGCTGCACCGTCGCCCTTATAGACGGATATAAAGAGAAGGAAAATTTGGAATGATTCAAGTGGTGCTCAATAGCTCAGTTGGCAGAGCAGTCGCCCTGTAAGCGAAAGGTCGTGAGTTCGAGTCTCACTTGAGCATTTCATTTTTTCCAATGTTTTTCGAACTTTTATTTTTTTATTTATTTATTTTTTATTTATTTTATTTCATACATACTCTGCCATTACAGGCAAACCCAATGCGACAGAGTAGCAAAATAATTATAATAATTTGTTTAACAATTCATCATGCTTCTAAACTAAATAATAATTCACACACAATAATAGTAATTAAATTTAAGAAAAGTAGATATTAAAAATTATTTCATTAACATGTCATATAATACATGGTTGTCAAATTATAATTCTATTAATAATGCTAAAGTAATGATTCTATTAACAATGTCAAAATTCAAATTACGATTCTATTAAAAAAGTCAAAATTATTTATAATGTCAAATAATAATCCAATTAAATTTCATTGTCAAATTTACACAATTATTTAATTATTCAAGGTCAAGTTCGCAATAGGTAATTTAATGTCAAATGATAAAAATTCAATTCAAATATCGTACATTACAACCTTATCAAATTTATATACATACTTTTTTTTTCCTTCTAATATTTACCTGCAACAGGATAAACCCAATACAATGGAAAAAAAAAATACTAATCATGTAGGTACACACAACTCAGTAAACATGGCCGCTGTAAATTCACTCTGCGAACATGAAAACAAATCTACCTTCCGAGATACCGCATTGAGCACACGCAACGTACGCGTCAGCGGCGTAAACTGTAGGAGGTTGGTGCGCGCACACGGCAGCAAGAATAGTGGCGGCCGCCTCCTTCGTCCTATGTACTCGTCCGGGACACACAAACTGACCGTCCGCAGTACTGCCTGGTTATCTATAAGCCCCCTCAACACTTTCACCACATATGTTGCCAACGTCACTTCCCGTCTCACCTCAAGGCTAGAGTAACCCACCATACCCAGAACAAACAAAGTAGGATACAGTAGAGGATAGCCTGGGTATACCCCATATATTTTTAGGTACAGAAACCTAGTGAATTTGTTCTGGATACGCTCCAGGACGACTTTATACTTATCCTCATGTGGGGACCAGACAGCAGAGCTACCCTCCAGATGGCTCCTTACGTGAGCCTCAAACAGAGCTTTCAACGCACCAATGTTTGTAAACTGATTTGCCTGTCGCAACACAAATCCTAAGTTACGGTACGCTTTTTTACACACACTGTAAACGTGTTCTCGGAAGTTGAGATCAGTCACAAACCGAACACCCAGATCTTTTACAGCGGTGACTCGCTGCAACTGGATACCCTCCATGTAGTACTGATGTTGAGGCGGCTTTCGAGCACGAGTAAAAGTGAGAATGGAGCACTTCACTGCATTAAAAAAGAGCTTGTTGTCATAGCTCCATTGTACAACCCTATTTATATCCCGCTGCAGTGCATTATGATCATCCTCATGGCTGATCTCAAGCATCAATTTCAAATCATCAGCGAATAACAAGGGCGTTGATTCGTTGACTACACTTGGCAAGTCGTTAATCATTATATTGAAAAGAAGCGGGCCCAGGTTGCTGCCCTGGCTTACACCCGACCACGTAAAGTATGGGTGCGAAACACTACCCCCACAGTCCACGTACTGGCATCTGTCCCGCAGGTAACTCGCGAAGAATGCCAGCGTGCGAGGAGTGCAGCCGACATCTGCTAATTTCAAAAGAAGTATGTCGTTATCGACCGTGTCGAAAGCCTTCCGGAAATCAAGGTAGGCCACATCTACTTGCAAACCAGCATCCACCGCAGGCACCAGATGGGTCATTAGATGCAGTAAATTCCCCGTTGTCCCCCGACCAGGACGGAAACCGTGCTGTGCGTCAGACAACTGGGCACTCACCTGCTTGTACATGGAGCGGTGAATGGCAGCCTCGAACACTTTGGCGGGAGTGCTTAAAATCGCCACTGGTCTGTAGTCGCTAGGTGTTGTCCCTCCACTGCCCTTCGGCACTGGAATTACTCTTGTAAGTTTCCAGTAATCGGGAAATGTGGCAGTTTCAATACATGTATTAAAAATGTGTAGTAAAGGTGTCACTAACACCTTGCGACAATCTCTGAAGAGAAACGATGGTATCCCGTCAGGTCCCACCGAGTTTTTAGGCAGCAAGCGGGCAAGAGCACACTGAACGTCAGCGGGGCTCAGATGTGCTAAGTGAGCCCAAGTGCCCGGCGTCGCCATCGCGCTCGCCGCTGCAGCATCCAGCACGGCCGGTTCACCACTGTAGACAGAGTGAAAGAATCTAGCGAACTCCCCCGCACATTCAGTATCCGTCATGACCGATCCGTCATCTGATATTAATTTGGCTTTACCCGAATCAGTTCGTTTCGATCTAATATACTTCCAGAATGCTCGTGGATCCGTTTTTAGATTTCTCTGCACGCGATCCATATATTGTTCGAGTGCCTGAGAAGTCTCCGCCTTCACTCGCGCCCTACATTGTGAAAATACTTCGTAATCACTCCGTAACTTACTCTTTTTGTACTTTTTAAATAGAGTGTATTTTAATTTTATGTTTTTAATTATATCAGAAGTATACCAAGGAGGGTAAATGTACTTATTATTATCGATAGAATTTGCTAATTTAGGTGATTTAGGTGGAACACAAGCATCAAACACGGCATAGACTTTCGTGTAGAATGAGTTTACCATTGTGTTATGATCGTTCCTAGCAAGTATATCTGTGTATTCTATGTTCGCTATCATATCATACAATTTAAAAAAGTCGGCTTTGTAAAAATTCCACTGTCTACTCGCATTCGCTACGCAAGTGTGTGAGCGCGACGCTAGCGAAGCAGGCGCAGACGGCGAGAACGGCTCGGGCCCGAGCTTAGCCGCTCCCCGACCGCGGAGCGCACAGCTGACTGCGAGCGGCGGGTGGTGCGGGTCCACGGGGGTCATGCCCTCGTCAGCCGCGCGCACCGACACCCCAGCGCGCGCGCTCAACACGAGATCCAATTGCCTCTTGTTACAGTTAGGTATAGAATTAAACTGAGTGAATTCACAGTAGGCCAAGAAATACTCGTAATAATTATTAACATTAATATTGCACGAATATAAATTGAAATCCCCCAAAACCACCAAATCGCCACTAAATTTCAAACAGAGCTTTTCTAATATACCAAACAACACCATATAATCTTCCTCACTAGCATCAGGCGGTATATAAACAACACAACATAAAAATATAAGTCTTTTCTGCATATACACTGTAGCACAAACCAATTCGAACCCGTGGTTGTCAATGTCAATATCGTCCGGTATAGGCACTCGACGCAACTCATATGGCGGTGTGGCCGCTAAAAAGACGCCGCCCAGCTTACGCCCGTCTGCCCGGTCACATCTTAATATTTGATATCCCGGTAGTATAACCTCTGAATTATGAATGCCTACACATAAACCAGTCTCCGTGAATGCGAACAAGTCAGATGCTGATGATTGTAGCAGTGATAACAGCTGTCCAGTCTTAGTTCGAAGGCCTTAACGTTCTGATACAAGACGTTAAGGTTGCTGTTTGGTTTATTGTTCAAATGGTTTCGTTGAGCGACGAAACCACACCCACTCACTAATCTCCACATTTAGTGGCCACACAGCGGCATCATTAACTTTGTTAAAAAACCTTTCCGCAACACCAACCTTGAACGACGCGTAGCCTCTCTCTGTTTTTGGTGTTATCTTATCCACAGAGATGTTGGCATCACAATCAACATCCAAGGTTGAGCTAATATAGTTCTTCAAATCATCCACGGTTGTAGCTCTGTCTAGCCGCCATACATGAAGGTACCTTTTCCTCTCAACCGCTTTGAGCGATACAATCGTAGCATTGGCCCCTCTTATAATGGGGGTTTTTCTCTTAATATTCCTTAACTCTGTCCCGTTCTCAAAAACCTTATCAACAGTTGCTTTGTTATTGTTTGCAGTCACGGTTTCTGCTTTTTCCGCTTTTTTTCTAGCCATCGTAGCGTAACTATTGACAGGGATAGTCGGTTGCAGGTGCGAAGAACTACCTCGGCTGCTATCGTCGCCAGTAATGATAGCCGGGGTGGCAGCAGAAATCTCGGGTGTTATTAATTCTTTTGACTCATGTATTGGACAATTTACCAACTGATTTTTACTGATCTTTTCTTCCAGTGAAGTCATAATGCTGATCAATCGAACCAGTTCCGCCCTTGTTTCGGAAAATTGTATTTTAAGATCTGTAATTGTCTTAGCTTGGCTATCCATGCGAGCTATCATATCAGACCGTAATTCCCTTAGTTCATCTAGCATTAAAGACTCCATTGTATCAGATCTTGTTGGAGAAAAATTTGCTTGACTACCTCGTACAAGATTAACGTAACTAGGTGAGGTTGCAGCTTTATTGTCCCTGCTAACTGGTGTATCGTCAGCTCTTCTTGGCTTAGGAGTCAAGGCCACGCAATCAGGGCATATCCATTTCTTCTTGTACTCCAACGTAAAAGTCTTAAATGTGTCTAGTTTAATATTCCGGCATTTTGTGTCGTACTTCTTCTTACACTTTACGTTAGAACATTCCATATAAATGCCATTGAGTATATTTGAACAACAAGCGCTGCATTTGTTGGCCATTTTTCATGTGCAATTTAATATATTTTAATAATTATAAACACCACCAATATATGACAAAATTTTAATATAACTTTTTATTTTTCCTATTATAAAATAAATTCTTCCAATCCTAGTGTAGTTTTTTAGTATGGTATCATTAATGGTTTTGCTATTTACCACTAGATGGCGCTGAGAGCCAAAGTGATCCAACCACCGAGTTAAAGTTACCCGTCAATGTCAAAATTCTTTCAACTACAGATTTTTTCTAACTATTTCGCTACTTCTTCTACTGAATTTATAACTTTTTCTAATATTTAGGATTTAATAATACGCAGAGAAAGTACCGACACCAGTGTTGCCAACAACAACTTAACAGTTAGCATAATAAATGCTATAAAAAATTCATTCAAATATTTTTTTTTTACTTTCTAAAAATGACCACTGTCTTATAATGTAATGAACTGTAAAAATAAAATTTTCGTACGGCAAATAGTTTTCAAGATATTTGATTTTGAAAAATTCAATTTGTCGCGCCACCGCCGCCCGAAAACGCTCCATACAAAATCGTATGAAATTGTGACGTCACGCTTCGGTAGCGCGTAGTGCAAATGTATGGAGTGCAAGATAATATCGCATTTATCTCGGTCTACGTTGCGTTTACACTTATATTGTTCATAATAAAAGTTATTTACAATTTAATGAGCAATCAAAAAAGTCATATATTTGAATTGAATTTGATTGTTTAGGGTAAGTGCACCAGTGAATGAACACCCACGCGTTCTCGTACTCCTACTAAATAGTCCTACTGGTAGGAGCACCGGGACACCTATGTGCTGGTGCTCCTACTACAAAAGAAACCGTAAAGCGTCCAGTAGGAGCACCAAGACATTACAAAAATAGAAGTACTCATACACATACTCTGATTCAAGTACAGACGAATGCAGATATCTACAAGTGTCACTTTGAAATCTCCAATTGTTTGTTGATTAGGTATATCGCCATACTTATTACTTAGGAATGACAGCATAATTTGTCACGTTTTGTCCGTGCAAGAAAAAAAACTATCTAAATAATAAATTATATTAAAAATAAAATGAATACAGAAGAATATTTATTTGTGCTATGGCACACGGCAACGTTCCTCTTGGTCTACCTCTTCTTCTCTTTCCTTCTACCTTCCCTTCTATGATATTTTTTAAAAATCTGTCATGTCTTATCAGGTGGCCAATCATCTTTCCTCTTCGGCTCTCGATTATTTCCAATATAGACCTTCTTTCCTGTACCTTGTTTAATACTCTTTCGTTTGACATTCTTCTAGTCCAGCTTATCCCTTCCATCCTTCTCCAGCACCACATTTCCAATGCGTCATCCCTCTTTCTGTGTCATAATCCACGTCTCACATCCATAGAGTGCAATGCTCCAAATATAAGTTTTAATAAATCTTTTTCATAATGCTAATGATATATTTTTGGTCTTAAGTAAATGCTTCTTATTATTGAACGCTTGCTTAGTTTGGTCTGCAATTCTGGTCATTATATCCGGTGTGCATCTCGAGCTACTGTTTATAATACTGCCAAGATACCTAAAGCTATCCACTTGCTCTAAGTTGCTATCCTCTAATACAATAGGCCTATATCTCGTTGGATGTTTCGATGTTATCATTGTTTTCGTCTTCTTACTATTTATTCTCAATCGGTATAACTTGTAAACATTGTTCATAATGTTAACCAGCTCTTGCAGCTCATTTTCGTTTTCGGTGATTGCAGCATAATTGGTTTATTATATTCATTACCTAATAACTAGAAAATTCATTTATTTTCTCAATTTTTATCATTCTTCTTTCTCTTTTTAGTTCATCATGGAATCTAATCCCAAAAAATACGAAAGATTCCGTTACACTTCAACGCAGTTAGAAGATGCTCTCACTCGCGTAAATAATAAAGATTTGACGATGAACAAAGCTAGCAACCGCAAATTACCTATACGGCATACCTAAAGCTACTTTGAGCAATAAATTAAATAATAAAGTAGGTACCATGGCAATGCAAAATGGGTATATCAACGGAATTAACTTGAGACGAGGAGAAAGAATGGATTTTGGCGAAAGCTAAACTTGGGTTCCCAATGCACCCTGAAGAGGTTTATGATACGGTAGAAACATTCTTAAAACAAAATCAAAGAGATAATACATTCAAAAATGACCGACCGGGGAAAAAATGGCTAGAATTGTTTTTGCGGAGGCATCCCGAAGTAACTAAAAGAAATGCTGAAATAATATCAAAAGCAAGGGCAGCGGTTACAGATGAAGCCATCAGAATTTGGTTTGCTGAATTAGATACCTTTCTAGGGGAAGAAAATGCCTTAGACATTAAAAATTATCCAAGTCGTATTTTCAATTCTGATGCAACTGGTGTTATGACTTGTTTCAGAACAGGGTTAATCTTGGATTCAAAGAACTACATAAATAGGAACATTTGAAATCGCCAGCGGGAAAAAAAGAACCAATCACAGTCTTATGTACATTTTCGGCTGATGGAACTGATGTGCCTACCTTTGTTTATTACCCTTATAAAATAATGCCACCAGGAGTAGTTCAGAATTTTCCAGATGATTGGTATATTGGCCATTCTGATACTGGGTGGATGGTGTCAGCAGTGATTTTCCCCTACATTAAGTTGTTCTATGAATGGTTGATGCAAAATAATATCAAGTTGCCGGTGTTGCTGTTTCTAGATGGCCACAAGTCTCATATCAATCGTGAAAAACTAATAATGTTGTTCTGTTTATATCCTAACTCAACGCACATTTTGCAGTCTTGCGATGTAGGAATATTAGGACCATTGAAGAAAAGCTGGCGACTGGTAGTGAGGAAGCATAAAAATTCAACTGCTTTTTCTTTTTATGATATTTCCTTGTGATACTATAAGCCATTTACGCCACTACTGGGTTTCTATATATCAATTTCATCCCTCAGCCACCTACCTAGGTATATTCACTGAGATATATAAAAAAAAAACATAAATTAGAAAAAACTATTTCCTTGATTACTAATTGAACTCGATTTGGATAAGACTCTAATGTTCATTAACTGGAGTTTTATGTGTTCATACGTAAGAGTCAGAGTTTTGTCCGTGCAAGAAAAAAAACTATCTAAATAATAAATTATATTAAAAATAAAATGAATACAGAAGAAATTATTCCCGTTTTAATTAAAAGGAAACGCGAAACTGTACCTATTGCTCTGTAATATAAACAAGGAGTTTACAAAACCGTAGTGAAATATGACAGTGCAGTAATATGAAACTCGACCTGGATCATTATTTGAAAATAGGTTTCTGTATGAAATTCAACTCATGGACTGCGTAAAGTAATATGCAAAAACGACCCATAGGATAACAAAAATTGAAGCTCTAAAATGTGTATTATTATTATAACGAAAAAGAAAACAAATCTCCTCTATCGAATACATAGGGAAAAAATAATATTCTCGGGCGGGACTCGAACCTTCCTAAATGCCTTCACCAACTTGGCTACCGAGACACGCCCGATGTGATTCGAATTTCCCTTCTATTTTTATCCGTCTATATTCTAATCCTCGTCTAAACCAAAGTATGGTTTACCACTAGAACCCTCCAGGCCCTCGATTCTACTAAAGCCAAACCACTGTGGTGCCGCGGTCACTGCGAAAAATGACAATAAATTTTAGACTTTATTTCTATACGGGTGATGGTGTAGCAGTAGCGGTGGCACCATTGTGTTGTTTGGCTTCAGCAGAATCGAGGCCCAGATCATCTGCCAGTGAGATCCCCCAGCGAATTCTGATTGAAAATTACTATGTCAAAAAGATTTTTCCTATGTCAAAAAGATTCACCACCACCTTTTGGGGTATAAATCGAAAATATCGATCCTAGGAAAAATAATACTACCACTAAATTAAACTACTATTTTAAATTTCTGAGCTTCGCGGGACCTCGTTTAATTTCCTCTTAAGTATTTCTAGTTGACTGTACAATATGTAATGCGATAGGAGCAAAAAGAATTAAATTTAGAAATTATTTTATTCCTCTTGGTTTTTATGTTCAGTAGGAGCACCAGGACATCCATGTCCTTCCTTCCTCGTGCTCCTACCAGTAGGACTATTAAGTAGGAGCACGAGGAAGCACTCCCGGTGAATGAACAAAAGAGAGTTTTTTTCATAAAATTAAGAAAAATAGATATTTCTACTAGACATTGTATTTTTTTTAGGATTGCACACATTACCTTACGTATACTGGTCTCACATTGCTTTAATTTACATAGTTTCAAAATTACCACTGTTTAAAGTACACGTGTTGTGCTGTGTTACGTTTTTATATGAGCCTGAAGTTAGAGCTCAGGTAAGACAGAGCATTTTGATATTGATGTTGTACCTGTTACATGCGAGTCTGAGAAATTAAATGTTCCAAATAAGATGTATCGATAGTTATTTTACTGGATAGAAAGCAATTTGTTTGTAATTTCATGAGTTTTAACAATATAAAAGGATGTTCGAGCACTGGATCATGAAAGTGCAATTAATTTAGTGAATGAACGGGGGTTCATTCATTAGGTATAGTCTGTTTTGTTACTTTTGGCTAATTTTGATTCTTAATGTTATGGGAATTAGTTCATTTTTCGTGGGAAGGCTTATTAAATGGTTGTCAATCTTTTGGCCAGTATTCGAACAACTATGTTCATTTACTGGTTTCTAAAAACAAATGAATGAACTACAGAAATAATCATGTGTTCATATACTGGTTATTTGAAACCAATGAATGAACAGTGTTATATTTTATGATAATTTCAAGCAATAATCGCTTTCTTTCTAAGCTTAAGAGCTGCGCTCTTGTCGGTGGAGTAATCGCCATCCTTCTCTCTCCCCCGCAAATCTTTTGACCTCCTGATACGATGCGACTTGTATCCCTTCCTTTATTTGTGCTATGGCACACGGCAACGTTCCTCTTGGTCTACCTCTTCTTCTCTTTCCTTCTACCTTCCCTTCTATGATATTTTTTAAAAATCTGTCATGTCTTATCAGGTGGCCAATCATCTTTCCTCTTCGGCTCTCGATTATTTCCAATATAGACCTTCTTTCCTGTACCTTGTTTAATACTCTTTCGTTTGACATTCTTCTAGTCCAGCTTATCCCTTCCATCCTTCTCCAGCACCACATTTCCAATGCGTCATCCCTCTTTCTGTGTCATAATCCACGTCTCACATCCATAGAGTGCAATGCTCCAAATATAAGTTTTAATAAATCTTTTTCATAATGCTAATGATATATTTTTGGTCTTAAGTAAATGCTTCTTATTATTGAACGCTTGCTTAGTTTGGTCTGCAATTCTGGTCATTATATCCGGTGTGCATCTCGAGCTACTGTTTATAATACTGCCAAGATACCTAAAGCTATCCACTTGCTCTAAGTTGCTATCCTCTAATACAATAGGCCTATATCTCGTTGGATGTTTCGATGTTATCATTGTTTTCGTCTTCTTACTATTTATTCTCAATCGGTATAACTTGTAAACATTGTTCATAATGTTAACCAGCTCTTGCAGCTCATTTTCGTTTTCGGTGATTGCAGCATAATTGGTTTATTATATTCATTACCTAATAACTAGAAAATTCATTTATTTTCTCAATTTTTATCATTCTTCTTTCTCTTTTTAGTTCATCATGGAATCTAATCCCAAAAAATACGAAAGATTCCGTTACACTTCAACGCAGTTAGAAGATGCTCTCACTCGCGTAAATAATAAAGATTTGACGATGAACAAAGCTAGCAACCGCAAATTACCTATACGGCATACCTAAAGCTACTTTGAGCAATAAATTAAATAATAAAGTAGGTACCATGGCAATGCAAAATGGGTATATCAACGGAATTAACTTGAGACGAGGAGAAAGAATGGATTTTGGCGAAAGCTAAACTTGGGTTCCCAATGCACCCTGAAGAGGTTTATGATACGGTAGAAACATTCTTAAAACAAAATCAATGAGATAATACATTCAAAAATGACCGACCGGGGAAAAATGGCTAGAATTGTTTTTGCGGAGGCATCCCGAAGTAACTAAAAGAAATGCTGAAATAATATCAAAAGCAAGGGCAGCGGTTACAGATGAAGCCATCAGAATTTGGTTTGCTGAATTAGATACCTTTCTAGGGGAAGAAAATGCCTTAGACATTAAAAATTATCCAAGTCGTATTTTCAATTCTGATGCAACTGGTGTTATGACTTGTTTCAGAACAGGGTTAATCTTGGATTCAAAGAACTACATAAATAGGAACATTTGAAATCGCCAGCGGGAAAAAAAGAACCAATCACAGTCTTATGTACATTTTCGGCTGATGGAACTGATGTGCCTACCTTTGTTTATTACCCTTATAAAATAATGCCACCAGGAGTAGTTCAGAATTTTCCAGATGATTGGTATATTGGCCATTCTGATACTGGGTGGATGGTGTCAGCAGTGATTTTCCCCTACATTAAGTTGTTCTATGAATGGTTGATGCAAAATAATATCAAGTTGCCGGTGTTGCTGTTTCTAGATGGCCACAAGTCTCATATCAATCGTGAAAAACTAATAATGTTGTTCTGTTTATATCCTAACTCAACGCACATTTTGCAGTCTTGCGATGTAGGAATATTAGGACCATTGAAGAAAAGCTGGCGACTGGTAGTGAGGAAGCATAAAAATTCAACTGCTTTTTCTTTTTATGATATTTCCTTGTGATACTATAAGCCATTTACGCCACTACTGGGTTTCTATATATCAATTTCATCCCTCAGCCACCTACCTAGGTATATTCACTGAGATATATAAAAAAAAACATAAATTAGAAAAAACTATTTCCTTGATTACTAATTGAACTCGATTTGGATAAGACTCTAATGTTCATTAACTGGAGTTTTATGTGTTCATACACTGAATTTTGGGGTTCATTTACTGGTGATTTTGGGTATTTTTAGATAAAATGTGAAATATCTTATTAACAATACATATTAATGACATAAATGATCCATGTAATTTCAATCTTGAATAAATTTTGAATATCAAACAATAGCAATATTATGAATTAGCCGCCCTGATATAGACGTAAATATTTTTTAAAGTTCAAAATTCTCTTAAGGGTTCATCCATTGGAGCACTTACCCTATATTTTGACTTTTTTTGGGAATTTCAACTAATGAAAAGTCATAGTTTCAATATAAATATGCAATATTTTATTTTGCAAGGCATATTTTTTCAGAACAAGCTATCATATTAAGCAGTATTGGGAAGAATCGACGACTTAGTCAAATATGGGATCCCGTCTTCATCATGGAGCACTTATCACCAACTAATAAGGCTTTGCATGCGGCAGCGAGACATAAAGCGAAGGCTCTTGGCTACAAATTTTGTTGGGTTCGAAATGGGCGAGTTTTTTTTGCGTAAACTTGAGGGAACTGAACAGATATTTGTTAAGAACATTGATGCTTTAGCTAAGTTACATTAGAGTAAGTTTATCTGCTTTTACCTAGTAGATGATATTGGGACTATGTCTATTGTTAAAATTCGCTGCGTTAACTGTATACTATCAGAATGTAAAAGGTCTTAAAACTAAAACACATAATTTTTATCGTAATCTTTGTTGTTGTAATTATGATGTCATTATCTTAACGGAGTCATGGTTGCAGGACCGTATACTGAATGCTGAACTTTTTGATGCAAGGTATACGGTCTTTAGGAGGGATAGGGACCTGGGGTTTTGGAATAAAAAGGAAGGGGGTGGAGTCTTGGTAGCTATATTAAAAGAACACAATCCCCGGCGTATAAAACAGTGGGAAACCAATTGTGAGGACCTATGGGTAACAGTCGAAAAAAATGACGGTATGAAGACCATCACCCTGGCGTTCGGTTCTATATATCTGAGCTCTCCTGTTAATGAATCGGTATTGGAATCGTTTATTAACAATTGTAACAGTGTGATTGAGCATACAGACTTATTGCCTTGTATTGTAGGGGACTTTAACCTCTCTGATATGGACTGGTCAATAATAAATAATTCGTCTCCACTTAGCACCGGGCAGCAAAAAAAGAAAATACAACGAGTACTCGATTTTATACATGTTAATAATTTAAAACAATGTAATACTATATTCAATAGTCAGCAAAAAATATTAGACTTGGTTCTCTTGGACAGATCTGTTGAGTGTTCGTTACATAAGACTGACGATGCACTTACCAAGATTGACCCCCTACATCCCCATCTCGAGTTTAGTATCTCCTTGGCCACACCTGTGAGGCTCACAGAATGTCGAACAAATATAAGATATAATTTTGCCGGGGCCAATTACGAAGACATTAATGAAAGCCTGAGCTCTGTTGATTGGGAAACTACCCTGGGCCCTCAGTCCGATGTGGACACCATGGTAACAAACCTCTATTCCGTCTTGAAGAGTACGATAGAGAATTTTGTCCCTAGAATTATGGTTGGTAGGACTGGGAACCCTCCTTGGTTCAATAAAAAGCTCACGAAAGCATTGAAAGAAAAGAAAAAGCTATTTCGCAAATTCAAAAAGTATGGCAATGCACGCGATGGCCTGGATTTGCAAATACTCAATAAGCAATGCAAAAAGTTGGCTATCGAGTCATATAATAATTTTATTGCGACAGCCGAGGATAGAATTGCAAAGAATCCGAAATGTTTCTGGTCTTATATAAAGAGCAAGCGAGGTAATGTGGGTTCCTACCCGGGTACAATGACTAATGGATCTCATACCTCTACGGACGGCACCGAAATCTGTGATATGTTCGCTGACTATTTCGCATCGGTTTATGATGTGAATGCACGACCGGGGCCTTCTGCTGAGTATCTGAAGGTCATTCCAGACTCTACACAGGTGATCTCTCTTATATATCTGGAACTGTCAGAGGTGTACCGGAAACTTAGCGAGCTAAATGCTAACAAGGGAGCTGGTCCTGACGACTTAGCGCCACTATTTATTAAAAACTGTGCCAAGACTCTGTCGGTTCCCCTGTGGATGATTTATAACAAGTCACTGCAAATGGGACTATTTCCAGCATCATGGAAGCTGGCAAAGGTGGTCCCCGTGCACAAGGGAGACGACGACAATATTGTTGAAAACTATAGGCCAATATGCCTACTATCCACCATGGCCAAAGTCTTCGAATCACTTGTGTGCCCGGTTATGCTGAGACATTTTAAATCTTTTCTTGCTGATTGCCAACACGGGTTTGTAAGTGCTCGTTCAACATGTACTAACCCGGCGACCTTTGCCGATGACGTAACCTGTGCTCTCGACCGTGGGGGGCAAATGGACGTCATTTATACGGATTTTAGTAAAGCCTTCGATAGGGTGCCTCATGAATCGCTTTTGCAAAAGCTATCAAGGTACGGTTTCACTGGACATCTTTTATCGTGGTTGCAATCGTATCTGAGCCATCGAAGATATTACGTAGTAGTGAATGGCTATAGATCCAAGTCATGTGAGATATTTTCGGGGGTTCCACAGGGGTCTCATTTGGGTCCAATTCTATTTAATATTTTCATTAACGATCTCCCCTCATACTTGAATTTTTGTGTGCCCTATACGTATGCTGATGATCTGAAAATAGCGAGGGAAATATCATCATCAGACCAAGTAACTGAGTTGCAGAGCGACCTAAATCAAGTGATAAAATGGTGCACTATGAATGGCATGCAAATGAATCCTAAAAAATGCTGTTTCATAAGATTTACCAGAAAGTTAAAACCTGTCGCTTCATCCTACAGCATACGGGGTAGTGGCATAGAGGAGGTTGAAACTGTGAAAGACCTGGGTGTGGTCCTTGACAGTAAGTTAACGTTTGTGCCTCATGTAGAGCAGACCATTAAGAGGGCCTCGAGAATGTTGGGATTTGTTGTTCGTAACGGGAGAACCTTCCGAAAGCCAACTACAAAGATTCTACTTTACAATGGCTTAGTCCGTAGCATCTTGGAATATTGCAGTCAAATATGGAGGCCGCACTATGCTGTTCACTCACTTAGACTTGAGAGGGTGCAGAAAAGGTTTCTATGGCATTTATGCCACAGTGTTGGGTTAAGGCATTCCTTGAGGTCGTACAGTGAAAGATTACTACATTTTGATATGCAATCTCTGGCGAAGCGTAGAGATTACTTAGATGTGACTTTCCTTTTCAAAATCTTGAGGGGACTAATAGACTGCCCACAGTTACTGAATAAATTCAAGCTGACTGTACCTTCAAGAAACCCAAGAAAAGAGATTGCTCCTCTTACGGCCCCATTCAGAAGGACAGAGTTTGGCAGAAACTCAGTCGTTCCCCGATTATGTAGGTTACTAAATGGGTTTAGTACTTCGGTGGATGTGCACCATGACTCTCAGTTCACATTTAAAAAAATGATCAAACTCGGTTTAACTTAAGACACTCTTCTTGCTTATCATTGTATCTAATGAATTTAATCTGCTTTTAATTACATAATATAATATAATTTAAATTTAAAATCAATCTGCCTTAATTAGTTAATATATCTTGTCTTGGTTTTAATTTAGTATAAAAAAATTAATCTAAACTTGAAATGTATGCTTTCTATTTTTTTTTTTTGTAATTTTGATTTTATATAATTTTTTTTTTCATTGACATGATGAAATACTAATTAATTGACATTTGTGTAAAATTGACATTGCGACTTATTGACTCATTGTAACGAATTAATTGACGCATATCCTTAGCGTTTTATTCTCTTGGTGCTTGTAGGATTGTTGAATTATCGTTATATTATGTCATGCCGATTTCAATTTTCTACTTGACCAACAAATCGAGCATGCTGTGGCTGCCTTAAAAGGTTGAACAACCATAATGTATTCTGGATGTATAAGTGAAAATTTTATTCTATTGTTGTACTTAACCAATGGCTGTCCAAAATAAATAAATAAAATAAATAAATACCCTAATAGGGTATTTGACTAAGTCGTCGATTCTTCCCAATACTGAGCTAATATCCAAGCACTGGGCGATGATGACGGTCCCGCCGGCGGGCGCCCGTGCGGGGTGGTAGGGGTTATATGTGATCTGGTTACCCTTGTTTGACCAAAAAGAAATTGCCAAATTTATCACTTCCAAAAAATGTTTCACATAATTTCATTTGCCAAATTATCACTTGGCAAAAAATCTGCGGTAGCCTAGTGGTATGGGTAATGGACTGCTGAGATGAGGTCTCGGGTTTGATCCTAGGTTTAGCATAGCACACACCACTGACTTTTCGATGCTTTTCGAAGTTATGTGTGTTTATTCCAGGTTTATAAGTGCCCGGTTAATGGCAATAGGCTCGCCACCTATTACATTGGGACCTAAACATAAACTGGCGAAATGTGGGTACTAGCACCTCTGCCTACCCCTTCGGGGAATACATGCGTGAGTTTATGTTATGTTATGTTATGTAAAAAATCGGCTTCTTCCGATCTCTACCCACAAAACTCGACCAAAAACAAAACACAAGCATTTTTTTCCAATCTCTAGCCACAGGTACTTCCACATTCTACCCACGAAAATAAATTTCATTATTTTTTCCTTATTCTACCCAAAACATGTTTCGATCTCAACCCTCTGTCATTTACCATCAATTTATAACTATATAGGTACAGACAGAAAATAACTTCGGTTAATAGAAAACTTAGCTATTGCCCGCAGCTCCACTCGCATGCTGATGTGCACTGTATGTGGTATAAAATATGCCGTGCAGGACTCCTTCTATCCCCTACATGAAACTTTAGTTTAAAAATAGTCATACATATAATCACGCCTTTATCCCCAGGAGGGTTGGGCAGAGGTGAATCATCAAATCAAAATCATAACGCTTTAGCAGATTATGGCATACATATATACGCGCGGCATAGTAATGTGGTTAATTCTATGTAGGTATGTAGTTACATAATGTTCTACTGTAGCTCCTAAGATCCTAAGAAAAGCGGGGCGTAAAAAGGCATCTGATGTGGCCGTCAAGCCGAGTGCCACCATTGATAACATGGTACATGTTTATAATGGTGACCCTCTTTCCGAGAATTTGCCTCTAGCTTACCATCAGGCTAGGTGAAGTCAAATAAAGTTGACGTGTCCTATATATATATATATATATATATATCCTATATATACTCATTCATTCATTCATTTTATTTAGGATAACAAACAGTAGTACAATTCATTGTTTTACATAATATGCAACTAGAAAACTATTACTTATCATACTACTAACAATATTATCCACTTATTACTAAAATTATACCTATGAAAGAAAGTCGTTTTAGTTACACTATTTATAACTCAAGAATGGCTGTACCGATTGCTGAATGGAATGAAGCTTAGAACCAGGAGACGGTCATAGGATAATTTTCATACCATTCGACCTTTATTTTATACTTTTTTTTTTTTTTTTTTTTTCGTGCGGAAATCCCCTCGGATACCCCCCCTGCCGGAGCCGGAAGGGGAGGTTATGTCGGACTCGAACCGACTAAAACCGCACGCCGACTGTGGGTCTTGGTGCTAGGCCGGAGGTGAGGTTGTCAAAGACATATCCCTCGCACCCCGGCTGACCCAGGGCCATCCCTTACGGTCTGGCCCTCCTCAGGAGGGGGGACAACGGTGTCCCCAACTCGCCCCCGGAATGGGGAGGCGCGCTATTCAGCGCGCCGCCGCCGTGGCCTGCTTCTGCTGGGGTGACCGGCGGCTCCACCCGTCACCCTCAGGCCCGCGCTCATGGGGGACGGAGGTCAGTCAGTGCCCTCCGACGCCCACCTTTATTTTATACTGGGTACCTATAGGTTTCTGTGGGTCGCGGTCAGGGATGTATTTCTGTGACCCTGGTACACAACACACAGAAACTTTATCTGGGTCGCGGTAAGAGGAGCAGTGTGTCCTATACCTTTCTATTCCGAACTTCACGCTGACGAAGTCGCGGGCAAAAGCTAGTATATATATAAAAAAAACTGAACTTGTTGTATTGATTCATTATCAAGCTCTGGGTGCAGTATACTGCATTTTATACTAGGACTACCTATTTGACAGCCTCTGTGGCGATGGCGTAGCGGTAGTGAACGCAGCCGCTACGTAGGAGGCGCGGGTTCGATCCCCGCTCAATGCTAATATTTGTATGCATAAATATGGGTATTTGCATTGGCCTGGTCGTGGCTCTGAGAGCACATTAAGCCGTCGGTCCTGGTTGCCATACAAACACCTATAGCAGTCGTTACGGGTACTAAAAGTCCAACAACTGGTCTAGCTGCAATGCTTCGATATCGCCTTCGGGTTGTGGTGGTCACCTCCGACGTCCGGTTCGCCTTCGCTCTGCGCGGGTTTCCGGCACCCGTTATTATGCGCCCCTTTCCGGGAGCAAGACGGAGACACCGTTCTTTCTACACCTGAGGGGAGCACCTCGAAACCCGGAGGCCCCGTGTCGGGGGTGGAGGGAAGAGTCATCACGTTGCCACTCCGACTTACTTCTGCTAGGATAACAGTGACCTCACTAAACCAGCGCCCTTGGCGGGCGGAGGTCAATTCCCGTTATCACTATTTTGTATATCTTGGAGCGCAAGAGTTTAAAAGTTAGTGAGTAGAAACTGCAGCCGTCACATATATTCCATCCATTATCTTTTTCCTTTATGCCACCCTTACGAGACAACTTACAGGTTTTTGGTCAAACTCAGCATAGGTTATAGGTAAATAGGGGAGGCACAGTCGGCACTGCAAACGGTGTGCGGTCCAATAACTAGCGATGGATCTACTTATGCACTAAGTGCAATAATATAATTATTAGGTAGGTCATTATTTGGAGAGCACTTTAAGCCATCGGTCCCGGTTCCTAATTTATTCTGTGCCCCGGTTGTAATACGAATATCTGTTGCAGTGATTGTTTAGTGAGCCCGAAACAATGCCCAACAACACTGGTCTAATTGCAGAACTTCGATATCGCCAAGGGGTTGGTTGTGTAGGTTAGATAGTAGTAGCTGCCTGGGAAATGTAAAAGTTCAGCCGCGATGCAGTTAGACTGGAAGCCGACCCTAACCTTAGTCGGGAAGAGACTAGGATACCAGCAAAAGACAACGTTACTTGTATCAATATATTTATTTATCTTCTTTATATATTTTATTATATATTTTGTTATATGAATGGATAGATAATTTTTAACGATGCTCTTATCCCCTAATTCAAAATAATCGTTATAACACTGCAAATACAAAAATCAACGGACTTGTGGAACTACTCTATTTATAAAAATCTTAATGATTGACAGTATAATTTCAGTAGAATTTTCTCTTAGAATAGGGCATCATTAACTATTTACAGTAGAACGACCATAGAACAGGCAAACATCTGTTTGGATCACAGCTACAATCTGGGCTATGTATAGCATCCTTCACAGCGGCTCTAGCATATTACTCAAAACAGCATCCTCTTCGGTAATCTGATAAAAGATTGAAATTATATTATAATATAGGAGTATATAAATATATGCCTACAGTGGAGTTCCTTGTATATTGTTTTAGAAAATGAAAAAATAAAAGAGTATACTTAATGCACTGTTTATAAACTGTTCCTCAATATTTATTTTATTTATTTAAGTATTTAGCACACTGATCCATATAACTGTTACTGTTACACCGTATGAGCTAAACAAGTTTCTGTACACAACCTAGAAGGCTAGTGGAATCCGCTGACTTGAGGAAACTCGAGCATCGGAGGTCGCAGAATGACCTCCTTCCCTCATGAGCGCGGGCTTGGGGGTGATGTGTGGAGTCGCCTATTACCCTAGAAGTAGCAGGCTTTGCGCGCCTTCCCGTGTCCTTAAAAGATATTCAAATAACGCGTACTGTGCATCTAGAATATTTTGCCGGTAACGACGCGAGGAACTGGGACCAACTAGCTCCTGCTCACTGTAATAGCAGTTCACCTACCCGTATGAATTTAAATATTGGATTTTATTACTTATATGATCATTACACTAGACCTTAAACTTGTTGTGTCGTTTTCATAGATAAAATAATAAATAACGATAGGTACTTACTGTTTTTGGATATAACCAGCTTAGAGTAAAATGCTGTCATTCTTGTATTTATTGCCAAGGTATGATAACTCAGTTTATACTTAAAAATCGTGTGGCTATGTTGTCCATATAATATAAAACTCACCAAAAACGAATTACCTACAAAATCACTCACAACAATCACCTTGTAAAAGAACACTCATATCTTCTAATCTGTGAGAACACTGATCGTAGCAGGATCAATGAGAGGGTGACATTTGAATGACACATGTAAACAAAAAATATTTTTTACAATGAAATATTTAATGGCTACACGACGGCTATACGTGACGTGAACTATATTATACTGGAAAATAGTGATTAAAAAGAGGTTTAATATGTTTTAATTTCTCATAAAACACATACCAAACTACAAAATTTAAGATCCAATATCAAAATCAAGGCATAACGATGTATTGGATCAATCAATCAACCAATTAGTCTGCTGGACCAATGCCAGTTTCTCCCAATGTACACCATTGCTCAAGATCCCTCGCCTTTCGAATCCAGTCTGTCCCAGCCACATTTGTCTAAGGGGTGTTCAGCTTTTAAAACTCGTTTACTCCAACGGCTATCGCTCCTGCAACAGATGTGGCCAGCCACTTCAGCTTGTTTATTCCACTAACTATGTCGGGTGACCTCGTTACGAATTCTATCCTTTAAAGAAACTCCAAGCATAATTAGCAATTATGACAATGTCGTCGGCGAATCGAAAATGCGGGAAGTACACACCGTTTATATGTTGATACCCCGGTGCAGAGCCCGGGCCTGTACAATGACGACCAACAGGAGGACCTTCCGATCTAGTCGCATTAGCACCCAGAGAGACTCGGGTGGAACTGGCATGAGAGTTTCAACAATGCCATGTCGCACAGCAGTACTTCCTAGTCAGGGGACCCTGGGTCCTGACTCCACGATCCCTATGCCGTAGCCCCAGGCCCAGACGAATCGTGCCTTTTTTTTAACGTGTGAAAAGTTCCCATGGATACCACCCCCCCGGAGCCGGTGGAGGTTAGGAGTTATGTCGGACTCGAACAGACTAAAACGTCTTTGGGTCTTTGGTTGGCAGAGGTGAGATTGCAAAAACATATCTCTCGCACCTCGGCAAACCCAGGACCATATCTTTCGAGATAGCCCCCTTCGGGTTGTGGGCTCCGTAGTGTACCCATCTAGCCTCGGGTACGGGGAGGCGCACTTTGCGCCGCCGTCGCGGCTTGTTTCTGCTAGGGTGACAAGCGGTTCCATCGATCAGCCCCAGGCCAGCGCTCATGGAGTACGGACCCGACCGGCCGCCTCCTTCTCGAGCATTACTTGCTCGCAAAAGGAGGCGTCCGCACTCCAAGCGTTCGCGCTGCTGTGAGCAAAGGGGCGAGCGTGAGGACTCCCACCCCCAGAGCCGCCACTAGGACCCACCTCGGCGTGTCCCACGCTGGGCACACGGTCAGCGTGTGCAGCTCCGTGTCCTCGCTCGCATCACAGTGATGGCACTCGGACGTTGGTTCCTTTTGAATCTGACGCAGGTACTTCCCGAAACCGTAATCACCTGCGTCAGCCGGTACGAAAGGCAACCGTGTGGCCTCTCTAGCCAGTCCCCCATATTGGGTCTTACCGCCGCTAGGGTAGGGTTCCAGCAAGGAGACTCGCCGCCTCAAACGATATCGTGCGGTACCCCCTAATGGCCCTGCTGGCCATTGCACGCTGCGGAGCACGCAGCAGTCGTGCATTGGTGGCAGTTAGGGTCTCCGCCCCGGCAGTGCGCTGAAAGAATCGCACCTCCCCATTCCGGGGGCGAGTCGGGGACACCGTTGTCCCCCCTCCCTTACGATCTGGCCCTGGGTCAGCCGGGGTGCGAGGGATATGTCGATGACAACCTCACCTCCGGCCTAGCACCACGACCCACAGTCGGCGTGCGGTTTTAGTCGGTTGGAGTCCGACATAACCTCCCCTTCCGGCTCCGGCAGGGGGGGTATCCGAGGGGAATTCCGCACGGAAAAAAAGGGTCTCCGCCCATATTGGGCACCCATTTAGGGCCATGGACCGCACGACTCCAGCGGGTGAATTTCAACAGGTCCAATAAAATCTTCATTTCCGTGGATTTTTTTACCTTATGTTTTAGAATAAAAAAACATCGCGTTTATTAAAGGTTTTGATACTATTTGTATTCTTGCTTAATATCTAGCAGATAACTAAAAAAACTAATGAGATATACAAGATTAAAAATTACATGCCACGGCGATGAAACATGCGTGTACGGCAATGAAACAAGCGTCCACGGCAATGAAATAATTGTGCCAAGGGAATGAAAAATTCAAACACAGAAATGGAAATCCATATAAAACATTATATTTTAAATAACTACTTACATACAATATATACCAATTTCATAGGTTAAAAATCTGCAAAAGGAGTACAATTAAACAAATATAGAATCAAAGTTGACGGATCATTTATTTAAATTCTTTCACACAAAAAAGAAGTTAACAAATATGGTATACTTTTTTAATTATTTTTTTTATAGCAGTGCAGTGTGTGTGTGTGTGCTTGTGTGTGTGTGTGTTTGCGCGTGTCTGTGAGTGTATAAACGAGTGATGGATTACCATGTTCCATCATTTTGTAAGATTAACATGGAAACATCGTTTTGCAATTGATTGTTCAGTAAAATCTTATCAAATCTTTCATCGTATAGTCGTAAGTTTTTGAATCCCTACAAAAACAGGTAATGATGATTATAATGCCTAATCATACTATGGCGATGAAAACATAAGTCACGGAAATGAAACATGTGGCCACAGCAATGAAACTAAATTGTTTTACAATGCACGGCAATGATTTTTTTTCATTGCCGTGTTTTTTTTTTTCATTACCTTAGCAAATTTTGACCACGGAAACTACGGCAATGAAAGCACGGCAATGAGAATCAAGGCAAAAATATAAAATAACAAAAAATCTAATAATTATTCGTAGTATTAATCACTTCACAAAAATAAACAAGAGAAATGGCGTTCTATTGATTGTTTAATCAAGGGGATAAACTTATTGAAATAGACAGTTATACCTATCCACGGCGATGAAAGAAAAAATGTCCAGTAACATAAAAATGGTATACTTACATTTATGGTGCCAAAACGCAGGTACTTGTGTACTTCCTTCCGCGTCGAGCACTTAGGCAGCACTAATATGCTACGTTTAGCGCATATAAGGGAGGACACAAGTCGTTAGATAAAACAATATTCTAAAACATGTTTAGAACACGGCAATGAGTGGTAATTCTGGGACAAGTGAATTTTCTTTAACCATTCGTTGTATTGTTTAAATATTTGAATAAATGTATTTCGTAACAATACTTTAACTATTCACGTATCAAATAAAAATAGGTATTAATAAAAATAACCAATAGATTTTTATCAATGAGGTATTACGACACAATAGGTGACGTGTGGACAAACACGGCAATGAAAGATTTCGAGGTTTGTGATTTTTTTTTGGAGTACCTATAATCTTATTTATTAGAATATTTAGTGCTATACATAGATCACTATTTCACCTATCTAGCAAAAAATGTTAGAGCATTATAACTATGATTTTTAGTACCGATTTCATCGATGCTACGCAATTCTTGGTCCCGGGAAATTCACCCCAGCGTAGAGTCTCATGCAGGAGTCATCTGGACTCCTTATGTTGGACAGCAGTCGCGCCAAAGCGCCAGCTGTGTCCCTCAATTTGGGGGCCAGTCTCCGGAGATGCTCCTCGAAGTTGAACACCACAACATTGGCGTTATCGAAGCATTGCAGTTACACTAGTTGTTGAATTTTTAGGACTCCATATACTCGAAACAACTGGCCCTCGATTCTACTAAAGCTAAACCATCGTGGTGCCATTGTCAGCGAAAAAAATTACATTAAATTTTAGACTTTATTTCTATACGTATAAAGTCCAAAATGAAATGAGAAAAGTTTCATTACACTTTTCCATTCACTTTGCAAAAAGTCGTTTAATTTTGAACTTTAAAAACATTAGTTTAAAGTCTATTATTTAATGCCGCTTTCTGCAATCGCTGCGGCACGACTATAGTTTGGCTTTAGTAGAATCGAGGCCCTGGTATTCGTATGGCAACATAGAAGTGCGTATGGCAACCGGGACCAATAGCTTTACGTGCTCTTCGAGGCACGACCAGACTAATGCAAATACCCATATTCATGCATAAAAATATCGCCTCGCGGGATCAAACCCGCGCCTCCTGCGTAGCAATGAATATTTAAATGAAGAGCCAAGCCAACATCCTTGCCGGACACTTTTTAGAGACATGCACCAGTTGATATAGGGGCCATTAATCGTCACACAGGCTCTGGCGCCCCTGTGTAAAGACTTCAGACCGCTGACGTCTTCAAATAGCGGCTTTAGACAATATGGGGTGAACGCCCATCTTACACCCAGGTGCTGCCTTTATTAATATATTGTTAGGAACCCATTACCACAGTAATATTAATAGTTATGTTTGGTATATATCTTCAAATTTACCCCTGATATAACATAGGGTTTATGTCAATCAATGAATTAGCCTATTGCAGTCCACTGCTGGACATAGGCCTCTCCCAATGTGCGCCATTTCTGCCTATCCTCCCTCTGCCTCTGTTTAAATATTTTGAACAAGTATCAAAGTATTACTTTGTTTGCTGACGGTGCGTACTGATGAACATCATAAACAATTGCCTATCTACAATACGTCAGGGTAGAATGTGGAATGCAATTTTGCAGGAGGTAGAATAAGGAATAATTATTATTATTTTAGCTTGTGGGTACAGCTTTGTGGGTACAATGTGGAAACACTAAAAAAAAAGGCTTCTTTTTGTTTATTTAGTTTGTGTACTGAACGTTTAAACAAAAACTTGTTTACCAACTAACTACATAGTACTTTCTCCAGTTTTGATTTAGTCAAATGTTTCACGTGGAATAACACATTTTACGCAAAATAAAATAAGGCAAATATGTATTTCATACCGTAAAGGAGATACCCCATTTTGGGCCCGAGTGCACAGACATCAAACCTACCTGAAAAAATTCGTTTATTTTGTGTTATAATTTTGTTAAGACTTCATTACAATCAGCAATGGCCAAGTGCGACAAAAGTTTAAAAATGTGATTTTCATTAATCAACAAGCTTCGTAAACGTTGAATGTAATACTTAATCCGATCTTCGTAAATGCGCTATGATTATACTTGCTTTATCGATTCGATTATGAAATCGAATCGATAACTAATAACTATGACATTAAAATTCGTGGCTTTATTAAATGATTTCAAAATATCTATGTAGCATCTTTATGTTCGTTATTCAGTTCACTAATCAGAAAGACACCTGTCTGCTTCATAATGGAAATCAAAACATCGATTGTAAATAATCGTAGTGTGTTCAAAGTCTATGTAAATAATCGATCATTTAGAATTCATAATAATCTGTAACATCATATGTCATTTTCACTGATTTTCATTCCTGTCATTGAAAATGTCGCATTCGCTTTTCCTTCGGCTCGCTGAGATCATTGTGTTTTGCTGCTTTTACTCTGTGAATTGTATATGATTTTCGAACTAATTGACCCTTGCTTGATTACCGGACACCGTTATTTGCTACACTTGTTGACCTTGGCTTTAAAACTGGACTAGACTTTACCACATCGGCTGAAAGCTATCACAATAAATCTCTGTGTGAATTGTGGAATCGCTACCGATCGGTGCAATATTATAGGCAGACATTTATTGAACGATGCAGTGATACTAGCTTGTATACGTGAATGGGTCGCACCACAAATAGTAAGTACCTATTCGTTATTTCTCGCTCTTTTGTAATTGTTATTATAATTAACGTTAACAAGCTGTGTGATAGCTGCTATAGAATAGAAATTACTACGAGTCTACCTAATCCCGTAGAAAATTATGTCAACTTTTGTATATGACAATTTATTTTGTCTGATATGTGTAACGTTCATGAAGAACTAGCCTATATGACTAATGGAATATTCAGTGCTTATAACATGATCTCTGTTTAAGGTGAATGCAATCATTTGCGAATCTTGCTGGATTCAAGCTCAATGTGCATGTTTGGATGAGAACAGACCAGCACAATCACCAGTGGGGCACAGACAAGTGTGTATTCTGTATATCATTGAAGTGTGCAGAGAGGTGGATAGAGACCTCCTACAAGAACTGTCAATATCTCAAATGACTTGGTTATTAAGAGGAAAAATAAAGTCCAGGAATATAAGTAGTAGAACTTATTACGTATATATATTAGTTGACAGTTCTTTGAGCGGTAGGAATGCTATATTACAGCATTGCTGTAATTGTATTGTAGGTAAGAGAACAATCGGGTGCTGTGCCCACATAATGAGTGTAATATGGTATCTCGGTTGGGCACGGTTCCAAGACAATATAACACCTCCTGCACAGTTTCTTGACAACATTTTAATAAACTATGATGATGCTTAAAAAGGGGAGGAAAGACCTAAGTCCTAGTGAAAGCACTTCTAAAGCCAAATAGGAAGATACCCGGGATAGAGATTAAAATACTTTTTAAAAATATAGTAATCTTTAAAATAATGTTGTTTTATTTTATTACCTACTTATATAATTAATTCTATATTACTACAGCAAACAAGTATGTATACAGCCTTGTGGAAAGTGGTAACCGTAGCAAAAGGATGTCACTCAGATGTTGCCGTCTGAAGTGAGGGTAGGGAAGGATTGCTTTACCACCTTTAGAGTAAATGTCAGTTGCATATCATAAAACTATAAGGTTTAATATCGTGCAACAATAAAGTAGCTAAAGCATGTCTTTGCTTTGACATATCAGTTTTATTATTTAGCATATATAGTTGACCATTCCACATTAATGACTAAAAATATTAATGACCTGCCCTTTTCTATACTAATAAAACCTGCTAACCTACTTACAAATAAAAGCGATACGCGAATAACTTGTGTAGCTATCACACACAACACAACATAAGACGCTGTTTGACCGCATAATGTATTACAACATAACCTAAAAACCTATGAACAATGCTCGATTAAACAAACTTGGCCATTGTGAATCGTCGTGAAAATTAGGCAAACAAAATGTCCTTAGATGGTCTAAATATTGCCTAATTTTCAACCCTGTACATGCAGGCCCAAGATTGTACGAGAGTTAGGGGTTGTCCTTTTCAATCTACCATTTCTATTTAGTCAATGCCTGGTCAAGTATTTCTAGATGGTTTTATAAAAAATAATAACCACGAAGGCTAATGCGGAAGCGGAGCGGAGCTCCCGGGAGGTATTCCCGCACGAAAAAATAAAAAGGCATTATAATAAAATGTGTCCAAAATGTGATTTTGCGAGGGGAAATTTTAGGCAAACGTTTTTTGGCAAAACGGCAGGTTCCCCATTTAATCAAACATATATTTAAGATTTCAAGTTTGACGTTTCCAACAAAAAGTTCAATTGTGTCCATTACGAACAATGGATTCTAAATCATAAAAATGCCACCGTCCGTTTATTAATATCTCCGATGTACAGACACGACCTGTTTACATTTATATAATAGATAGTATAGTGACCATTCTGCACGCTATTGTATTGTAGACTCGTTTATTTTTTGATTGGCCTTAGAGGAAAACTCGTTATCAATATTATTTTTAACACAAACTAGTTTACCATCTCGGGCGCCAAGCGCCAAGCAGGCGGAGCTTACGAACTAGGAAATAGGTATAATATATTTTCTAGTTTGTTTTTGTGAGCTTGCACTTCTATAATCACCTTGTTATTCAAGGAAGCTATTAACATCTGCAGGTGGGTCTGCGAGGTCTTCAGTGACCGCGCCACTGCGTTGTCCTACCAGTCATTATTGTCTATCACTTCAGAACTTTGTATGATTTGAGATTGACATGGTCATTCACATTTTTTTTTTTTTTATCGTGCGATAAATCCCCACGGATACCACCTCCACAGAGCCGGTGGAGGTGATTATGTCGGACTCGAACCGACTAAAACGCACGCCATCTTGGGTCCTTGGTTGCCGGAGGTGAGATTGCCAAAAGCATATCTCTCGCACCCCGACAGACCCAGGACCATCTCTTTCGAGATGGTCCCCTTCGGGTTGTGGGTACCAAAATGTCCCCATCTAGCCCAGGTTACGGGGAGGCGCACTTTGCGCCGCCGCCACGGCCTGCTTCTGCTAGGGTGACAGGCGGCTCCACCGGTCACCCCCAGGCCAGCGCTCATGGAGGACGGAGGTCGTTCTGCGACCTCCGACGTCCGGTTCACCTTCGCTCTGCACGGGCTTCCCGGGCCCGGAGTCTGGTCCGGACCCGACCGGCCGCCTCCTTCTCGAGCATTACTTGCTCGCAGAAGGAGGCGGCCGCACCCCAAGCGTTTGCGCATCGTACCATCGCTGTGAGCAATGTGACGAGTGTGAGGACTCCCACCCCTAGAGCCGCCACTAGGACTCGCCTCGGCGTGTCCCACGCCGGGCACTCGGTCAGCGTGTGTAGCTCTGTGTCCTCGCTCGCATCACAGTGATGGCACTCGGACGTTGGCTCCTTCCGGATCCGACACAGGTAACTCCCGAAACACCCGTGTCCGGTAATCACCTGCGTCAGCCGGTACGAGAGGCTGCCGTGTGGCCTCTCTAGCCATTCCTCCATGATGGGTCTTACCGCCGCTATTACGGCGTGCCCTGCGCTTGGTCGCCCAAGTCGTAGCTCCCATTCCGCTACCATGTCCCTGTGGAGCTGAGACCTCACGGCCCGAATTTCTTCGGGCTCGGGTTCCCGTCCCTGCTCCCGCGCCTCCTTACGATACCGATATAGCATCGAAAGGGCTCTCGCATCCAGGTTCCACGGTAGGGATCCGGCAAGGAGACTCGCCGCCTCGAAGGATATCGTGCGGTACCCCCTAATGGCCCTGCTGGCCATTGCACGCTGCGGTCCACGCAGCCGACGCGCATTGTGGACCGTCAGGGTGTCCGCCCATATTGGGCACCCATATAGGGCCATGGACCGCACGACTCCCGCATAGAGTCTCCTGCAGGAGTCATCCGGCCCCCATGGTCATTCACATTGATAGTTAAAACACTCGCCGGGATATTTATCATGTTTCTTATGGTTGCCGAGGATCCGATATTTCGGCGCTGGTGCAAGCGCCATGATCACGGATGCACTCATACCATAAGACACAGGGTAAATATCCCGGCGAGTGTTTTACCACCAACTTCAGAACTATATTACATAATATGACATGCATGAATATGGCTAATTGCATTCGTCTGGTTGTGCTTCGGAGACCGCATTAAGTTTCGGTCCCGGTACATCTATGGCAGTCTTCACGGGTAGTTGGAGCCTTAGAAAACGACTGGACTGAAATGCTTCGATATCGCCAACGTGTTGTGGAGGTCAGGTCGCAGTCACTTCACGGAAAATATCGAAGTTCGGCCAAAACAGCTAGACTGGAAAAAGCGGACCTGGAGAAAGCTTCGGATGCGACCGGGACTCGCTCGGGTGAACACTTCAACATTCTGTTAATGGCTGTCGTGCGAATGAAGTTATCAAACGGTTACTTACAGCCTCCTGCCGCCACCGAACATGGAGATGATGGGCAGGTGAGTGCTGGCGCGGTCCGGCGGCGGGTGCGTGCGCTCCATCAGGGAGGTGGTCATCTCGCCCATCGCCGACATGCCCACGGTGCAGCTGCTGCCGCTGAGGAAGGCCAGCAGCACCCCGAGGCACGTGGCCGCCCTCTCCAGCACTGACCCATATTGAAACTGCCAACATTCACTTGTGTTAACGAACATTCGGAAGCTTTCAGTACGCGGACACAGAGTTATTTTTTTTAATGAATTCTTTTCGAGGGTTATGGCCACCACCACTTGTCGTCAATTACATCACGAGATTGCGTTTTATGGTGACAGCAGTGTTGCCAGTGGAATATTGTCAAATGTTACACAGGACTGCTTAAAAAGTTACATTTTCGGAGTAAAAGTTACGTTACCTTATTTCACGAGGAAAACTTCAATACAAACGTTATTGGAGAAGATTATTTTTCCCTATGTATTCGATTTGTATAGTTAGCATACTTAGTGCTGTAAAAAATCATTCAATTGAAGGAGAAACTTACTTAGTTACTCAATTTTTAAAAAAGTCATCTTATGCTATTTATCGATTTTGTTTTCCATTTTAATACCAAACAATATTTTGATTTTGATCTCAGTTGAAACATTGACAGTTCACTGAGACTTAGATAATTGACTATAGGGACAAAGTAATAAAGCATTTATTAAAGTAAGTACTGCATTTATTTAAAGATTTTATGATACAGGCTCATATTTTTTAAGATTTCATGACAATGGTAGGTAGACCTTTATGTCAAGTCCTATTTTGTAGTAAATTACTTTGGTTAAAATGATTGTTGATGATGATGATGAAGATGATGATGATGATGACGATGAATGAGATGATTGCTGCTTCAGTAAAGTTGTGGGGACTTTACTAAAAGCTTACTAGGGAGAGTTGGAATTAAAACGAAGAGTCACAATTTACCGTAGGTATTTTTTGAAGCAATAGGGTGGCATACGAGCAGACGGCAACACCAGAGGAGTCACATGTACGTTGCATTCATTTCAATAGAGAGTACGCTCTTTTCTTAAAGGTTTGAAGGTCGTATTGGTTCGGAAATACCGCTGGCGAAAGTTCATTCCACAGTTTAGTCGTGCGAAGCAGAAACTTATCTAATTAGGTTTCAATTTCATAGACAGGTTTGTTTCGGCTCACGTTGACGTTTTCCCGAGAAATGTTTTCGCGGCCGTTATAGAGGGTATCGCTCGTACTTGTCATCTGCATAACAATGAATGCTGCTAATTTGCAGCATGTCATTGGCATGGGGGAGAAACAGAGTAGGCAATAGCACACAACCCGGAGAGATACCAGCATTAACAGACTATCACTAGACTTGCAGATACGTAGAGATGTTGCGTCTTTGGCAGTATCCATTTACGGTGTAGAGTATACCTGCTAGAACCAAGCGTTTCAGTGACTCATCATATGCCGCACCACTAAGACCTGGAACTCCCTGCCAGCTCACGTGTTTCCTTCTTCCTAAAGTCCCGGGTCCTTTAAGCGGGGCGTGAAAAGGCATCTAATGAGGCCGTCAAGCTGAGTGCCACCACTGTTAACATGGTAAATGTTTACGATGGTGACCCTCTTTCCCAGACTTTGCCTTTAGCTTAACATCAGGCGAAGTGAAGTCGTGCACTGTATAAAAAAAAATATCAGAGCATTCACCATCGACTACGACTTTTACGCTTTTATCTGATAAAAAGCTAACAATCCATTTACAAAATTTCGCGGGAAGCCCATAGGAAGGAAGCTTTGATAAAAGCGCTATGTGCCAGACCCGATCAAAGGCCTTCGCTATGTCCAAACTAACCACCATGGCTTTTTCCTTGGTCTCGATCACATGTACTCAACGATGCGTCAGATATACTAGAAGATCACCAGCAGACCCACCCCTACGAAAACCGTACTGCTGGTCAGTGAGCAGCTGATAACCCTTCAGATACTGAAGGAGCTGGCAGTTGTTATTGGACTCAATTATCTTCGAGAAAAGGGAGGTAATGGCTATTGGTCTGTAGTTGGATAGATTTGGGTGGTCACCTTTTTTAGGGATCGGGTGGACCAGCGCTGTCTTCTATAATGTCGGGACTACGCCAGAAGAGTAAGAGAGCCTAAAAAGACGCGTTAAGACCGCACATCTTTAACATCTATAACACTATGGGAGGGATTCCGTCTGGCCCTCTCGACTTATGAATATCGAGATACGTAAGTGCTAAGCACACTGAGCTTTGGTGAAACCGGATATCCGGCATACAGCTCTCGCACCGCGGTTTACTGGGCGGTTCCGCAACCGATGTGCTCCGACTTCGTCCGTGCTATCTCTCTTTTGACGGACTTAGAGGCAAAGTTATAATCCTTTCTTAATGCACTTTTGGTTTTTCTAGCACCTCTGCCTACCCCTTCGGGGAATACAGGTGTGAGTTTATGTTATGTTTATGTTATGGTTTTTCAAATTAGGCGCCAACTTTTTGCGCCATCTTTCGTTGGCCAGAGTATTTTCTTTGATTGATAGTTGTTCGCACAGAAGTAAACTTTATTACTGGGAAAAAAGTTTAAAGTTCTTTGAACGTTGTCATCTCCATATATGGGATTTCCCTAACAATACCAAGGTTGCTACTGCTGGGTGACACGGATATCGAATTGACCACAGATTACAAAACAGTAATTATTCTGACTGATGTTGACCCGAACCAATACGACAAAAGTTACAATAAAGTTACATTTTGAGTCATGTTACGGAGATGTTACATAAGGGGCTCAAAAGTTACGAAAAATGTAACAAAAGTTACAATCTGGCAACGCTGGGTGACAGATATGTATTTCAGTAATCCATCAGACCTTGGAGAGCAACGCTGTCTGTCTGACAGACAATGTTGGAACAAAGATCATGAAAGCTTATAAACTGCAGACGAACATAATTTTGTACTTTTCATTTCGGTTAATAGCCATTTTTCTGCGAGCAAATTTACCCACGTGCAGCAGTGCACTCGCGGGCAGCACCTAGTAGCTAATCAATTAACAAGACAGAATACGATATACTTACAATGTCGAAGTACGATACGTCACCGTCGCCGTCCTTTAACTTTCTGTAAAAGTAAAACACATCAATATGTTAATAGCTTATCTTTACGAGAACGTGTCCCTGTTATCTAGACACGTTGGTGTATTGTACGGAGAGCTGCATAAAAAAATAAAGTTTAAAACTAAAACCCGACTACTGAAAATAGACGTTCTAAAAAGTAACAAACAAGAAAATATCAAGGATAGCCGTGGTCGTATGCCACTTTTCCCTAGAATATATTGTTTTGTTAGAGTAAGTGGCATACGACCACGGCTATCCTTGATATTTTCTTGTTTGTAACTTTTTAGAACGTCTATTTTCAGTAGTCGGGTTTTAGTTTTAAACTTTATTTTTTTATTTATATTAATTTGGGGCAAGGTAAAGCTAATAAATTATATATATTTGAAATGTGCTTATTAAGCCCTTTCATTTGATACCAAACACGGCATATTTATCTCAAATTATTTTTTTAACACAGTACTTTATGAGCGTTAGAGGGCGCCACATATGATTGAGTGACACGTCATATAGCCTATAACCATCGGACGATCAAGCCGCTTGTAACGATACCTCATTTGTCCAGTTCTAATAAGTAGTTAAGGAGCTATGAGGGAACAAATGAACATACATACATACATACATACATACATACATACATACATACATACATACATAGCCTGTCAAAATCATAACCCTCCTTTTGGCTTCGCCGTAGTCGGGTAATAAAAAGGGTTTCATTTTGTTTACATAATTTTTAGTTTTCACAATTTTCACAAAATTTTGTATAAATGATAGCTGGGTAGGAGGCAACTAGATCGTGCCATGTCTCTGACTTCATAGTGGCTAACTTACCGCTAAATATGTTAGTATTATGGTGTACACTAGCACACACTACAAGGTGAAATGCATTTAATTTTATTTTTATACCACTTAGGTGGCAGACAAGCACACGGCTCACCTGATGGAAAGTGGTTACCGTGGCCTAAGGACGTGTGCAACAGAGAGTCACACTCGTGTCGTGCTGCCGACCCTCTAAGAGCAGAGAGTTTATTGAGAAAGCTGTTCTTTATGCTTACATTTTTTTTATAAGCAGATGCAGAACTAATTTAAATGGCTAGGCAAGTTATTGAACATCATCGCTCCGAGCCATTTGCCTGGCCGTTAATCAAATGGCTGAAAATCAAGCTAGTTGGCTGCAACACATACACGACGAGTAGGTACCTACCTGGAAAATGTGCTATGTCTAACGATTCAACTTTTAGAGGGCACGCGTAGAGGGAAATTCGGTAGTAACTCGAGCGTGTCAGATTAAGCTATTTAAGCGTAACCTATGGGCGTGAGAAGCTTGCAAAGAAATCTTCAAATTAAGCTACGTGGCCTCCCTACCTATTTGTCTGAAATGGCTCTGTAGATTAACCTCAATAATGTAAATTTTATCCCTCTTAATTAAGCAATGTAGCACACAATACATGTAACACCCTTTCGAAATCTATTTGTTTGATGGGAGGTGGCACAACATCTTTCTGATGCTGACTGTACATTTGTTCCGAGGAAAGCTATACACCGAAAGGGATGGCCCTGGGTCAGCCGGGGTGCGAGGGATATTTCGAAGACAACCTCACCTCCGGCCTAGCACGACCCACAGTCGGCGTGCGGTTTTAGTCGGTTCGAGTCCGACATAACCTCCCCTTCCGGCGTATCCGAGGGGATTTCCTCACGAAAAAAAAAGACTTTTAGATTCGTTATTTGGTGTTGTGTAAATTCTTTTTAATATTGATTACTTAGTTTATATAAATACTGCCACTACAGAATGAATTATATTCAACTACTTATTTACTTTTAATATGTAAATTCGTTTGCATTTTATTTGCGTCCTCCAGAACCTTACGTCATTGAGTGCAAGGTAGCTAGATACTAGCTATGTTATTTAGTTACTGCTTGAAGAACGTCGCGTCGCCGGGAAGAACGTCGCTGGGTAGCTTATATACTAATGGGTAAGCTGCCTGGCGACGGTTTTTAGTATACGACGTAGGAGCATGTTAGTTACTCAGCCTGACACAATTCGATAATATAATATTGATTACAGCGCAGCTCACACCGGTTCTTCGAATTAATTCCGTAGCCACGTGGATGCCATTCTTTGCGACACCGAAGACTTGATGATAATGTTCTAGAAACCTGTTGTTTATTGGACATATCGTCAAGTCTCATTAAATGGATATCGCTACGAATATATTCACAACACGCTTACTTCAAAATAAGTCGTGGAGGGATGGAGATATTATGTCAGCTGATACATCTAACGTCACTGAACCTACACTCGTTCTTAAACTCTCTGTAGGTCCCCCCAGGTGGGTGGTACGGGTGGACCCTAATGTGATCATTGTTCTATAAACAAATGTTAGTAGTATTTGCATAAATATTTGCATGACGCTTTTAAAAAAAATAGCCCCCAGTTTACGATGAATGTGTTTTTAACTCCTTGTAGGTAGTTGAACATTTCTTCATATTAGTCAAAGTAATCCTGGTATGCTATAAACTTAAAACTGGTTTATGTACTGTTAACAAATTGCAACAATTGGGATTGAAAGTAGTGCACTGTCGACAAAGGAGATAAGTACGCCTTTACATCACCCAATTTACACCCAATATTAGCATCACCCAAATATTTAGGTTTCCTACAGAACAACTCTACAGGGCCTGTAAGGTGTGAACAGTTCGCCAATTATTCATTCTGAACATCATACTACTCCAACATACCAAACTCCCTACACACCTTCAGATAAGAGAAGAAAAGATATAGTTTGTGAAAATCCACAAGCTAAGCATGAGTTTGTAAATAAATATATGTTTTTAGGGCCTTTTCTGTATAATAAATTAAACAAAAGACTAGCCATATATAATCTAAGTTAATTAAATTAATTAACTACAGAATATTTAGAAAAACTAGATTACGCAGACACGGAGAAACTGTTAGAAATATTAAAATAGGTAGCGATAAGCTGTAAACATAGATACTTTTAGATTATATTGTATAAATTTTGCAATAGGCACTTTAAATAATAGAACAGAAACAGACATAACCTGAAGCACAGGTTTATAAAAACCTAGATCAGGTAGGTCGAAAATGTAAATAAAGTAAGATTTAAATTCTATTTTACCAATAAAAACTATTCTATGGCACTTTTATAATATGCTACTTCTAATGTAGACATTATTATAGTACTTACTTACATGACTTAGCTATTAAGACCATAATTGTAAAACTAGTATTAGTACAATGTACAGCCCTCATTTTTGATGAATAAATTATTATTATATATATTATTATTGAAGAATGTACCGACTGGGTAGTGGGTACCTAAGTACTGAAGTACCTAAGTTGTTGTTGTTATGGCACCTCCGTGATTTAACCCTTACAGATAATACTGCAGGTCCCCGAGTCTATCGCGGTAACGTCTCGTGTACTCATGTCCGTGTAATGTCCATTATCCACAAACATTGACGCCCACTTCATTGACTTTGCATCATCAATTCATCACATTAAGAACACATCGGGAGTCGCCGTTATCATAACGACTGCCAGTTATTCGCTCAATTGATTGCTAATGTATTTTTTTCTGATAGTTTAGTAAGCTGAATGTGTCTGTTTTGAGTCTTATCCAATATAATATATATATAATACTATATATACATATACATATATATATTCACGGATGTGCCCAAAGGGATAAGCAGAAGTGTTATCCCCCACATTTTATTATGATTTTTGGCATCCCGTACGAGTAATAGGAGGCGATGAGACTATTGTCATCAAATATAGCCCATGAAAGCCATGCTATATAGCCAGATATAAAAAATAATCCCGATCTACGTACCTACCTACCGATCGTGCCCTCAGCCGGCAGCGGAAGCTCAGCCGGCAGTGGCTCCCTCAAATGCCTTATTGATTGATGTTATTTAATGTCTACCCTATACCTAGGTACTTACCAACCTACTCGGCGTTACAGTCGCTTCAAAAGTTACCCAAAAGTAATTTATTAACTTTCGAATCATGAAGTTATTATCTTCGTGAATAACATATGGATTATAATATTGGTCAGTATAACCTTAAATCGCATCCCTTTGACAAAGCTATAAACACTCACTTGGTATCCCTCCCTGGTGCTCGGCTCCCGACCATGGTGCTTGGTGCTCGGCGCTCGGTGGCACTCCGCGACGGGTACACAGACCACTGTTCAACAACAACACAGGGGCCGTCGCGCGTTGACGGCAGTGGGCGCAGTACGTGACAGTACTCAGTACTCAGGTCCGGCACGCGGGCGCCCTCTCGCCAGTCGACACACACTGACAGGTATCGCTCGCGTTCGTCTCTAAATATGTTCCAATCGTTTAATAAAACGTCGTTCTGCCACAGTAATTAACGTCGATTACAATAATTACTTCATTTTCTATAGGTATATTATAATATTGTACCTTTTGCTTTTGTGTGTAAAAATACAATATTTTTAAAAAGGCTTGGCGTAAATAAGCTATTAGGTATGCTTCTCCCAGCACAGACAGCCTGAACTCCTCGCCTGCTGACTGTCACTAAGCGTTAAGCGTTTAGCGTGATACCAATATTTGTATTATATTTATATATACCTACATATAGTAATTATTACACATTTATTATGAATAGGTACTATACACTTTAGTATTTGAGATTTAAACTTGTTTGATACCTTATTAAAAAACTGGTCAAGTGCGAGTCGGCGTCGCTGCTGAGGGCTCGAGGGAATATAAGAGAACTGAGAAAGTTAGTACTCAAAGTTAAAGGTAGGTACTCAAAAATCGACGTCTCCCGTATGGCGTGAACCGTTCACCAACGGCAAATAAGCTCGTACAACTAGCGCGTCCTGTCCGTCCTGAATATGTACCTAAGTATTCCTCGGTGCTGACTGCTGAACCGTGGGGTTATTCCTAAAAGATATTCTGTAAATATGTACCTATCTATAGTCATATTCGCGATTCCCCCTAGAAATTGCAAAACTGCGCCAGTTCATGAACTGAGAGGGAAATCTAGAATGCGAAAATATTTAGACTTTGCTCAAGCTAAATATTCCGTAACTGTCGTAAGATACAGTAATACCAATAGTTTGACTTGGACTTTGAAATAAGGGATTCCGCGAAAGGACTTTTTTCATTGAAATCTACTTATTTCCTCTTCTATATCTTTTCCAGTTTATTACAAGTATATATTTAACGAAGTTGTGTGCAATGGGCGCTGTTATCACTAAATGGGAAATTAGTTTATCACAATATAATTACCATAACCAGACAGCGCACATTGTTGCAACACCGCAAGCATCACGCGGCGGCGCGGCCAGTCTAACGTGATTATAACAATACAGGGTCAGGACTCAGGAGCCAGGACCGACCAGCGTGACTCCTCGTCACAGGATCTTTTTACGTCTCATTTTCCCTGTGTCGGTACAATGTAAATTTTCGAATATCTTTCAGAATTTAGCTAGCCATTGCGCTGGATGAGAAGACTTCCTCGCGATATACACAATGCAATCGACAACTCTTTTGCTCCTCCTTTGTTCGAAATGTGTTACTACGGAGATGGCTTTGCATTTCAGTTCAATGTATAATTCTGCGCGTCTCTCTGTTTAGGTAATAATAATAATAATAATTGCCAACAAACCTGATATCGTGGTGATAGACCGGTCTGAGCGGCGCGCAATGATTGTTAATGTCACAATCCCTCATGACGAGAATCTCGTGAAAGCTGAAAAAGATAAACAAATTAAGTAGGGTAATTCCGGGGGAGATGGCCTTAAGGGAGAGATGGCCAATAGAAAAAAGTTCGACTTATTATGGACAGATGTCGCTATTAATTATGTAGTACGCATTGTTTCGGAGCCGGTGACAAGTGTCTGGGAGATTTTTTGCAAAAAAAAATATAAAAAAGTAAGTAAATTTCACTTTGTTTGTATACTTAATGTTCGTTATAATGTAAGGGCTTATCATTTTATGTGGTCACAAAAAGATTTTTAAGGAATTTGATGTTTTTGCACTTTTATTGTGAAATAATTTAGTTTTAAATTATTCTAACCTAAAAATTAGTTATAAAAGTGAAGTGTTTCTTTTTTAAAATCATATGGCCATCTCCCCCGGACAAATGGGATAGACGGCCATATTTTTTTCGGGGGAGATGGCCATAAAAAGTTTAGTGTTTAAAAAAAAAACGTTACGTTAATTATTGTTTTTTTTTACAGATGCCTAATAAATACGTGAGGAAGGAATAGCTGGCCGAGGTAACTGGGATGAAGAAGACTTAAAAAAAGCCATGGCTGAAGTGAAAATGCAACATCAGGGTTTAGAGCTACTGGAGTTATCCCATTAAATCCAGGATCTATACCCGAGTACGCCTTTGGAGGAAACACCGAACCACTAGTTGACAGCCACCACAAAGATTATACAGGGACGACACAATTAACTGGCCCAAGTACTTCGAAAACTCAAACATCATGTGACAAACCTACACCGACTAGAGTACTAAATGAAGTATCACCACTGCCACAAAAACTTAACGAAATCCGTAAACGTGCCAAACAAGTAAGCATTCTTTTATCATCTTCAAAATCGGAAAAAAAAGAAGAAGAAAAGACGGAAAAAGAAAAAAAGTGTGGGAGACCAAAGATGATAAAGCAAGAAATAACGACTGATAAATTTAAGGAAAACAAGACTGTTAGGAAACGTAAAGCTATTCGTAGGATCTCAGACAGTAGTTGTGAAGAGATTCCGATGGCCCTCTGCGATAAACCCGAAAGTGAGAATGAAGATAAAGAAGAGGATAACTGCAGAGGCTGTGGAGAAAACTATTATAAGACAGTAATTGTTGAAGACTGGCTGCAGTGTAATATTTGTAGATTGTGGACGCACGAAAATTGTACGCCGTATGAAGACATGTGCTCCTACTGCAGTAATAAGAAAAAAAAGGAGTTGATGCCTGGTAAAGGCAAGGGAAGAGGAAAAAAAAGCACAGGCCAACTCCCCCCGACATCTATGGCCATCACACCCGGACACTCTGGGAGAGATGGCCACTGATATGTTTTTGTTTTTTATTATATATGACTACTTTCATTGATTAAAAGGCTGATTATTATTAAGATTTGTTAAGAGATATAATTAAAGTTTCGTTTGTGATTAAAATGTTTTTTTAATTTATCATGATTTTTCTACAAGAAGCCCTTGAAGTTAGTAGGGCCATCTCCCCCGGACTTACCCTATCTTGATTTAGCTCACGAGATTGTCGACATGTGGGAGGTGGACTCGGCAATCATTGTTCCAATAGTTATAACCGTAAATGGACTTATAGCCAAGAGCCTCGACCAACACCTACAGAGGCTCGCGCTGGGCAGCTGGATCAAGGGCCTGATACAGAAACAGAAGGCAGTACTCATCGACACGGCGCGCATAGTGAGGAAGTTCCTCTCTCTGGAGCCCTGACCACCGGTAGCTTGGTCCCTGTACTCGATGCCGGTGGGACACTGTTTTTTTATATTTTTAAATATATTTGTTGTTTTTAGGATAATATATTTAAAAATGTAGGTAATTTATATGTTATTTACTGAAATAAAAGAAATAATAATAATCCATTCTAATATTATAAATGCGAAAGTAACTCTGTCTATCTGTCTGTATGTATGTTACGCTTTCACGCCTAAACCACTGAACCGATTATGATGAAATTTGGTACATGGGTAGATTAGACCTTGAGAAAGGACATAGGCTAGGTCGCGATAACCGACATCCACGCGGGCGGAGCCGCGGGCAAAAGCTAGTAAATAATAAATATTCCACAACATTCTACACAACGCTATCTATTAAAGCATGTGTTATGGAATCTAGAATGCGGATAAACATACTTATATACTTTTTTTTGTTAATACATAAATATTATACAGGTCAATTTGAGAACTGACATAATGAGATGTGGTCAATTTGGGAAGTGGACGATTTGAGATGTGGTCGAAGTGGGACGGAGCGATAGAAACATTCGTCGTATACGCAGTTCGACACCGACGTTTCGATTTACTATTAAAATTAACATGGTTAGAATACAATTGATCAATACAACAATAATAAATTAAACCACCAAATTAAAATTAAAATTAAAAATTGTCAAAATTTGCATAAAAACATTGCTTATTAACAAGTCACAATTAGGTACAATTACACTATCAATGTCAAGTTCCTCTTTAGGTATTTCATGTTATAGTCTTAATAATATACGGTCCAATTAATATACATAATTACAGTTAAATTAATACAATCCATTCCTAATAATTAAAATTAGAATAATCACTTAATAGTGTCAATAATTAATCGGTCATCAAGTCACAATAGGCTATTTGACTAATTTTCGAAAACCATTTTAAATGATTCCTTATTACCGTATAAACATAGCACATTAATATTTCTGTAAAAAAAAACAATGCATTATGCTAAAAATTCAATGACAAAGTTTGAATTTTCAAAAGTGCGCGAAAAACGCTATACTTAAAAATGGCGATGCGTGTGACGTCACTAACTACAAAATAAACAAATCGGCAGCAGTTATCAAATTTTCATAAACATTTTAGTGCGAAAAGTGACATATAAATCTTGTGTAGTGTCACAGTGCAACCCCAGAAAAATGATTGGTGTCTGTTCCCGTAAGTAGGGACTATGAAAAAATATAAAACCATGACTTTTTAAGTTTATGTCAATATAACCTAAAATTAGATTTTATAAAATTTAAATGATTACAGATTATCGTTTCTAAATGAATACGTATATACTATATAGGTACTAAGTGATACTTACTTTGCTGTTTTCACGTTTTTAAGTTCAGCAGCATAAAAATCAGCGATGTTTTTGAAGAAAAGTGCGATCATGAAGGTGTCTATTGTAAGTTGTATTGTTGTTGTGTATCCATTTGTGATTGCAAATGTCCATAAAACTCGCGATAATCAACACCGAAACAAACAATGGCTCATACAAATGGAGATTTCGTAAATATTTTGTAGTTAATGTCGTCACCAGAGCTCTGACCAATCACGAGCGTTTTTGTCATAGACAATAAATCAACAAAATATAACACTTTTATAATTAAAATTCTCATAAAATACACATGTTTGAGAGTAAATTATAGTCTCGTAGGTCTGTTTACGTTATTTTCTGCTAAGATGACCATAATTTGTAGTATATTTTTAATATTTTCAAATAGCCTATTACTATCACAAAAATGTCAAATTCTTATTTAGGTATTTCATGTCAGTCATAATAATCTACGGTCAAATTAATAATGTTACAATTAAATTATAAATAACAATTTTATAATACAGTAATAGATAATATATAGTAATAGATAATATCAATAATCTTATTAACTATGAATAATAATTTAGCCTACTTATCACTTAGTATTATAGTCATGTTCGCTCAAAATACAGTAACTGTCCCTTGTGAATACATTCAGTGAGCATGAAAACACGCACTTACAACTCTAGTATATTCGCCTCGCGTTAGCGGCGCCATCTGCCGCAAATTGGTACGCGCACGACCCACGTGCAGCAACGGGGGGCGCCGCCGCCGCATAACGTACTCCTCTGGCACACACAACCCAACTTCCTGTAGTTTAGCTGGGCTATGAATTAACCCGCGAAGCACTTTAATCAAGTAGGTGACTAAAGCCACTTCCCTCCTAACTCCCAACTTATAGTATCCTGTCATACCCAACATAAACAATGTGGGATACAACAGTGGGTAGCCCGGGTAGACACCAAATTGTTTTGAATATAGAAATCGAAGGAACTTTGTCTGTATTCTCTCCAATATTAATTTATATTTGTCTTCGTGTGGAGACCACACTCACTACTGCATTAAATTCCAAGTGACTTTTTACGAGTGCCTCATACAATGCCCTCAATGTGTCGATGTTGGAAAATTCGTTTGCTTGACGCAAGACAAACCCTAAATTTCCTTTCGGTACGCTTTTTTACAGGCATCGGTGATATGGTCTCGGAATTATGCAAATCTGTGCTAAAGCGAACGCCTAAATCCTTAACCTCCGTTACTCGTTGCAAAGGAGCCCCCTCCATCTGGTATTGGTAGTGACTGGGATTGTGGGCACGGCTAAACGATATCACGGAGCACTTAGCTACATTAAAATACAGCTTATTGCGTAGGCTCCATTCCACAATACTATTTATGTCTTGCTGTAGTTCCTCTTGATCTACGTGGTCTTTAATAACCCGTACCAATTTAAGATCATCCGCGAAAAGCAAAGGCACTGAGCACTGGACGTAAACGCCGTCGCCGTCGATATAAACGCCGGTGTCCCACAAGGTTCCATGTTGTCTCCGACCCTGTTTCTGCTGCATATTAATGACACGCTGTCGGACGACTCCATTCATTGCTATGCGGACGACAGTACTGGAGACGCATGTTACACGGGCACGAGAATTTTATATATTAGACTAGCTGTGCCCGCGACTTCGTCCGCGTGGAATGTACTTAATAAAAAAAATCAGTTTATTTTTTTTTGTTTTTGGCATTTTTTTTTTTTAGCCTAAGTTACTCCTTATTACATAAGCTATCTGCCAGTGAAAGTACCGTCCAAATCGGTCCAGCCGTTCCAGAGATTAGCCAAAACAAACAGACAGACAGACAGACAAAAAATTTAAAAATATATATTTTGGTATGTGTACCGTATATACATTCATATGCATGTAGTAGAAAGCGGTTATTTTAATATTACAAACAGACACTCCAATTTTATTTATTTGTAGTATGTAGTATAGATAGATTGTATTGTACATATAAACCTACTTCTTGAATGATACTATCTACTAAAGAAAACCGCTTCAAAATCCGTCGCGTAATTTTAAAGATCTAAGCATACATAGAGACAGACAGACAGCGGGAAGTGAATTATTTTATACTAGTGATTATATGGTAGTGATCATGTTTGTTTTGGCTAATCTCTGGAACGGCTGGACCGATTTGGACGGGACTTTCACTGGCAGATAGATTATGTAATAAGGAGTAACTTAGGCTAAAAAAAAATTAAAAAAAAATGCCAAAAAAAAAAAAACTGATTTTTTTTATTAAGTACATTCCACGCGGACGAAGTCGCGGGCACAGCTAGTAACAAATAAAGTGTGTGAATAAAATAATCAACACAACATTTTCATGTATTTCTCGAGAGTTTAAAGCTTTAGCTTTTTTACCGAATTTACTTTTGCGCCTCATAGAAGTGTCTTATCTGTCCAAAATCAAACAATGAAGTCATGATAGAGACTAACTATTTATTGGAAGAATACATGATTAAATACTCTATAAAATGAGGTTACACGTGTCACATATATATACTACACCACATCTCCCCTCTCTTAGAAAAAAAAATTATATACTAGTGTAGTACATTTTTTTTATAGGTAAGTTTACATATAAGTAAAATATAGTAGTATACATGTACATAATGTATAGATGTATACATTTTACACTTTCTTCTTAAGAGTGATACAATTTAGTCCGATTCTTATGAACTATGTCAAGCTTTTCATTCTTTAAAATCTCTACGTTTGGGGATATGTCCCTAACAACTTTGTAAGGACCTGAATACAAATCGCCAAGTTTATTACCTACTTCGTTTTTTAACAATACTAAGTCATTAACTTTATATTTAACAGGATTGATATACTTATCATATTTAGATTTTCTTACAGATTTACTCTTAAGTAAATTGTCTCTTGCCTCTCTTTGTGAAAGTTGTATGCAATATTTTAACTGACTTGGATAACTTTCGTAGTTGTAAATAGGCTCTACAATGTTTTTATTACTTAAATTACTTGGAAGTATACACTTTTTCCCAAACACTAATTCAAAAGGAGTAAACTGTGTTTCTGAATGTACTGACGTATTATATGCGAAACACCAAAAGGGAAGCCATTGGCTCCATGTCTCTGGGTGTTTGTCAGTATGTATTCTTAGGAAAGAATTTAAGTGTTTATGTGAAACCTCTAATGCACCTATACTTTGATGGTGATATGCAGTTGAATTTAATTGTTTAATTTGTAGTAACTTACAAACTTCTTGAAATGTATTGGACATAAATTCCTTACCTTTATCAGTAGCTATTTCCTTTGGAACTCCATATCTAAGAATGAAATTATGAACTAAAGTTTTTGCTACTTCATCACTTTTCTTGGAAACTAAGGGATAAGCTTCGACGTATTTGCTAAGTTCACATTGTAAAGTAAGTATGTAAGAATAATTATCGTTATCAGTTTCTAAGGGACCTACAAGATCTAGGAATATTTTTTCAAATGCCGAGTTGGCAGTACTAGTTATAACCATTGGTTCTTTAGTTGGAGTAGAATATTTGTGTCGTTGACATTTATCACAGCGTTTCACAAATTCATTTACATCCTTATCAATACCAGGCCAATAATAATATTTCCTGATATTGTTCGACATTCTTCTAATACCAGCATGGCCACTACTGGGTAGAAGATGAAAGTCGTTTAAAATAACTCGTCTGTCATCTTTATTTTCTATTCGTTCTACATCTTTAACAATACATATTCGTGGTCCGGACCTATTTTTTGTTCTATTCACTTCTTTTAATAACATTCTGATAAAAACTTCATTATCTTTATTGTTAACTATACAAATTTCTTCAACATTAATATTTTTACACAAATCATCTAGTTCTCTCACGAATTCACTTCGTGTAATCCGCGATCGAGATTCTACATATTTGATGTAAATAGTTCTTTTACTCTCTACGTAACATAATATTTCACTTTCTTTAGTTATAGATCCTTCGTAATTCATTGTATTATACCTATTAAGGTCTATAAATAATAACTCTACAGATTCTTTCGGTTTGATATGTGTGCCTACGATTTTTGGTTGATCAGACCAATCCTCGGTGGGGACCATATGAACCGGAGCCTTTTGTAAGGCGTATTGTGCACGTGTCATAACGTTTACTACACACGCATTCATTTCTTTTAACTCATTTATCGATATTCGAGATAAAGCGTCTGCTGCAGAATTATTACAGCCTTTTACGTACTCTACATCGAAATTATATTCTTCTAAAGCTAATCTGAATTTTATTAATCTACTTGACGGATCTTTCATATTAAATAAATATATCGAGGGCTTGTGGTCAGTACGGATTTTAAAATATCTCCCATATGAATATGGACGAAAATGTTTTACCGCCCACACTATCGCCAGTAGCTCTTTTTCTATGATAGGATAGTTTTTTTCTGCTTTATTCAAATTTCGACTAGCAAAAGCTATAGGACGTCTATCTTTGTTCGTTAGAATTGCGCCTAAGGCATAATTAGATGCATCAGTTTCTAATATAAAATCATTTCGTTCCGAAAAATCTGGATATTGCAAAATAGGAGGAGAAATATTTTTTTATTTCAGCATATCAAACGAATTTTGACATGTCTTATCCCAAATGAAAGGAACATGTTTTCGACAAAGAGCATTTAATGGATATGCTATTTCTGCAAAATTTCTTATGAATTTTCTGTAATAGTTTACGAAAGCTACGAATCTCTTAACCTCGTCACAATTTTCTGGACGTGGATAATTTTTTACAGCTCTAATTTTTTCAGGGTCGGGTTGAATACCTTCACTCGATATTACATGCCCTAGATACAAGATTTCTTTTCTTAAGAAATCGCATTTTGAAGGATTTAATTTCAAGTTAACTTTTCGTAATCTTTCAAAAATATCCTGTAAATTTTTGTTATGCATATTTAAATTATTTCCCATGCAAATTAGATCATCTAAATATATTAAGCATTTGTCGTAATTTAAGCCAGCTAAAGCTATATTCATCATACGAGAGAATGAACTGGGACTTGTTTTTAATCCCATTGGCATCCGTGTCATTTGGAACTGACCTGAACAAAACGCTGTCATTTTTCGACTATTTTCATCCAAGTTGACATTATAATAACCTTGGTGGAGATCTAAATGACTAAAGTAGAGACTACCTGATACGGATTCCAAAATTTCAGTAATATCCGGTAATGGGTATTTATCATCAACTATACAATTATTTAACTTACGGTAATCAATAACTAACCTCCATTTTTTATTACCTGTAGCGTCTACTTTTTTCGGTACTAATAAGACAAGACTGGACCAGTCACTTGTACTAGGCTCTATAATACCTTCATCTAACATTTTTTCTATTTGTTGCTTAACTTCAGATTTTTGAGAATGAGGTAATCTGTAAGGTTTGGAAAAAATTGGGGTAGTACCCGGTTTTAATTTTATTGAATGTGTATAAATGTTCGTAGTACTTAATTTATCTCCTTGTAAATAAAAAATGTCGGAATATTTAGCACATAGATTTGCAATCGAAGTCTGTTCTTCGTCATTCATATGTGAAAATTGTATTTGAGAAAATAATTGATTAACTCGGCTAGCATTATTCTCGGTTTTGTCGAACGCGCAAATATTATAGTCACTCAATTTGTGAATAGCAATATCAAATTTAGACAATGTCAATCTATTTTCAGTGGTATTCAATATTCTGACCGGTATTACACCTTTTACAGGAGTAGCGACCGAACTAGCTAAAAAACACCGTCCTGTATTTCACTTGAACAAATTACGCAGTCTTCTTGAAACCCCGTTTGAATATAGTGAATAGACTCGCACCTTGCGGATATATCTAAAAAATTATCACATTTATGTGAAATAGGTAAATTAACTATTCTATGATGATCGCGCAATGTCAAAATATTTTTATCGAAATTTAAGACTGATCTGTATCTCCTTAAAAAATCTCTACCAATAATACCGTTTGCCATAATTGGCAATGAATTAAAAACATAAAACTTATGACTAATAATTAGATCATCGGCGCTCAATTGTAAATATACGTATCCTATTGCACGAACTTTGCCTCCTAAACCGTTAATGATAAGATTTTCGTTCTGTATGGGAAGATTTTGTTCTAATACATATTTATACCTAATTGCGCATAAAGTAGCACCCGAGTCAATTAGAAAAGAAAATGGTTTATCGTTTACTGAAAAATTTGTAAAACAGTCACTGTCACAAGATAAAATCGTATGCTCGTCTTTAGGCACGAAAAAACTCGTGTGTTATGTTCGAAGACGTCGGTTCAGAACCTTGAGGTGAACTAGCAGATCGCGTTTCATTAATAACGTGAACATTGTGGTTTTGCCGAATCCCTTGGTTTCCTCTACTATTTCCTCTATTCTTACCTCTGAACTGCTGACCTCGAGTCGGAGCACCCCGAAATTTAGTTTGTTGATGCGCTCCTCGCTGCTGATGTCCTCGAAAACTGGTACGGCCTGGTACTCTATATGAGTGAGATCTGTTGCTAAATCCGCCTCGGTATCCTCTACCATTATTAAATTTAGAATTATAGTACGTATTTTTAGACATACCCATTATCTCCCCAGAAGCTGACATGGTGGAGACCTCTTCATCCTGGGCTGCTTGGATCGCGTCCTTCAGGGAACTAAAATTCCTGGCAGCAATAATTGTACTAATCCTACGATTTCGCAAGCCGTCAGCGAATTTTTTAATAACAATATTTTCATTTAATGGCTTCAACACTTTATAATTTTCTGAATTTCCGTTCGCTTGTGAAATAGTAAGATCAACCAATAATTCCGATAATTCTTTACCAAACTCAGAAATAGACAAGTTATTTTGTTTAGTTTTTTCCAATTTTGTTGAAATCGCAGTAGCCGATTTAAAGGGCAAAAATTCTTTTTTCATATCCGTAATTAAATCTTTCACACTTGAATAATTTGAATTTAATCTTAATTTTGCAGCTTGAGACAATCTACTTTTAAGTACAAAATTAATTAATTTCTTTTTACAGTCATCCTTGTCCAATAAAGACTCATAGTATTCAATATTATCAATTAATTGTTTTGTGTTGACCTCTGTATCGTTCATACAGGGCAATAGGTACAACGCCGTTTTTAAATCGAAAGTACTCATTGTAACAATAGTATCAGAACTAGATTGCTCACTTTGGCATAAATTTAAAATTTCTCTATACAACTCTAAAAATGTTATACAAAATTTCTGCACTATTGGATCCTCATTACTTTCTTTACGAAATTCCAAATTATACGTATTTGACCAGCATAATATCGTTCATATATTTCGCTACACTCTTTTAATTTATTTATTACAATATTTCCTTGCCTTCTTTTAGGGCCTATTTTTATCAAATACGTTCTAATTTCCTTTAATTCACTATATAAATTTTTTAAAGCATTTGCCATAACTTACCATCAGGCGGAGCTGATAATATACAAAATGAGTAAATACCTGTGGTTCATCTCAAGGATAAACACATTATTTTATAACACTATCATCGGATTACAGTCCACTATATAGTTCATCTAAGCACTGAGTAAGTATCGTATTACATAAGTAAGCAAGCCGTAAACGCATACCGCACTATATTGACACGTTACGCACTGTTATTATGGGATCGCGCACTTTTCACCATACAACTCATGGATACAGTTTCTGTGAACCTTGGGCCTCACGCTCGCGATTTGTATTATTGGGACTTGTCGCTGTACGCCGGAAACTACTAAACACTCTTCTATTTATTTCCCGCGATATCATTCGAATATGACATCTTTTATACAAACTATATGCAAAATATAGCGAACCGCACAGAATGATTCGCGCCACGACCTTATTTATATCTCTTACAAGATAAAGCCTCCCAAACTCCGTCCCAAGGTTGTATTTCTGCGAAGTTTTGGACGCATGGACACTATGACGTGCTATGCGTCATAGGCAAAGTACACTGTAACTAGGAAATAATATTATATAAACAACACGTATCAATAAACAATAATGTCAGCACTAAACTTATATGAGTAAAACCCCACTCTAAATCTCAGTAAAATCATGTAGAATAATTAGTATATAAGAGTGTGTAAATAGTAAATAAATTAATCTTGTTCCAACTGGTAAAACATCTTTTACTTACTCCGCAACATTGGTGACCCCGACGTGATTTCCTAGTGCTGATATAATTGCAGGCCAACTGCAGCCCTGAAAAGGTTTTCAGCAGCAAACCTAGGAACTATCACAGATCACTGTGGAGCTATATTTGGGAAAATTCACCCAACAGCCCACCAGCTTACCGACCACCACCATCAGCGAAATAGCACATTTCAGTTGGCTTCCCACAAGCGGGTCTAACCAGCTGAAATTTCAAGAGGCTAAACGCAATCACGGCACCGATAATTCCAGCCGGAACACCGTCAAAAAACCCCGGCACATCAGCTGAATCAATCAGCGACAGCCAGGTGGTGGCTGCAATTAGCATTACGGAGAAAATACCATCGTTTTGGACAGATTCACCGCGCTTATGGTTCGCGCAATTCGAGGCCATCGTAGCCTCCCAAAAGCAAGGTGACGAATATAAATATAATAGCGTCATCGCAAAATTACCAAAAGAGGTCATACATCAGGTTAGCGACATCCTGACGTCACCGCCAAACGCAGACAAGTACCTTAAAATCAAGGAAAGATTAATTGCGTGCTATGAGGAAAGCGAACAACGACGCTTCCACAAATTGCTATCGGAGATGGACCTAGGTGACTCAACACCATCACAGCTGTTGAGAAAAATGAAAGAAGCCAGCTGCGACAAAATGACCGAAGATACCATCAGATTATTATGGTTCAGACAGCTTCCGGTATCAATCACCTCCATATTGGCAGTCTCCGAAGACCTCGACCTCACAAAATTAAGCGAAATGGCTGACCGAATCTATGAAAATATGCGCTATAAAACCAAAACAAACAACTCGTCACAGGAATCCGCTGACTTAATAACAATGCTGACGTCACAAATTGCAGCTATGCGAGTCGAAATAAACGAGCTCCGCGGTATGAGTAATCGCCGACCGATGCAACGCAGCAAATTCCGAGCAAGGTCGCAATCACGCTCACGGTCACGTACACGGCTATGTTATTATCACAGACGATTCAAAACAAAAGCATATAAATGCGATCAGCCGTGCTCGTGGATAAATAAAACCGATAAAAATTCGGGAAACGAGAACTAGCGCAGAACACGACGGGACTCTGTGCCATACAACCCGCCAACCGTCTAACTATAACCGACTCAAACAGTGGTTATAGGTTTTTAGTAGACACGGGAGCAAATATTTCTGTATTACAAAACGCACAGGGTAAGAAAAACGCGAGCAACTACAAACTGTATGCCGCAAACGGGTCAATTATTGAAACTTATGGCGAAAGCACATTAACGCTAAATCTGGGGTTACGCAGACCTTTTACTTGGACGTTCGTAATCGCCGATGTAAAAATGCCTATCTTAGGAGCTGATTTCCTAGAGCACCACAGATTATTAGTGGATCTATACGGCAAAAGGCTGATCGACCAAGAAACAAAATTAACGACGCCTGCGAAAATTGCAAGAGAAACACACATGCCTTCAATTAGATCCATCGACGCGAAATTACCCGAACATATAAAGCGCCTGTTAGAGAAATACGTAAACGTCACTAGACCAAGACCATTTAAAAAACCCACAGAGCATGGAATACAGCATCACATCATAACAAAAGGTCCTCCAGTTTATGCCCGCGCGCGCCCACTACCACCCGACAAATATAAGGCAGCAAAAAAGGAATTCCAAGAGCTAATAAACCTAGGAATATTAGAACCTTCCAGTAGTCCTTGGGCATCGCCTCTCCACATGGTAAAGAAAAAGAATGGGGAATGGAGACCGTGCGGAGACTACCGCGCGTTAAATAAAATAACAGTTCCCGACAGATATCCCTTGCCAAGACTGTTAGACTTTACATACATCGCAAGTGGAAAAACAATATTCAGCAAAATTGATATAAAGAAGGCGTTCCACCAAATCCCTGTTGCGGAACCAGAGAAGACCGCAATAATCACGCAAATGGGTTTATTTCACTGGAATTTCATGCCATTTGGCCTCAGAAATTCAGCTCAAACGTTCCAGAGGTTTATGGACTCCCTGTTCAGAGACCTGGACTATATATATGTCTTCGTGGACGACATACTCATAGCAAGTCAAAATACCGAACAACATTACGTTCAATTAGAGGAAGTATTCAATCGCCTAAGTAAAAACGGCATCTCAATCAATACGAGCAAATGCGAATTCGAAAAGACAGAGATAGATTTCTTAGGTTATCATATAACGAGCCAAGGAATCACCCCCACGTCTGAGAAAGTACGAGCAATAAACGAATACCCAAAACCAAAGGTGGTAAAGGAGCTACGTCGATTTTTGGGAATGATGAATTTCTACAGAAGTAGCATCCCACACGCCGCCAGACACCAAGCTCCGCTCAACAAATACTTAATAAACTCCAAAAAGAATGACAATACGCCAATCGAGTGGAATACGGAAGCTAACCAAGCATTCGAACACTGCAAACAGGACATAAGAGATGTCACAACACTCGCATTCCCGGAAACAGACACACCACTAGCCATTATGACAGACGCTAGTTTAAAATGTGTAGGCGCCGTACTTCAACAAAAAGTTCAAGGAAAATGGAAACCCGTATCATTTTTTTCAAAAGGGTTAAGCGAGACACAAACAAAATATTCCACATACGATCGAGAACTACTCGGTATTTACATGGCAATAAAAAACTTTAGACGACTAATAGAAGGTCGCACATTTACAATATACACGGATCATAAGCCACTGATTCATGCATTCGACAAGAAGCAATCAGTGGATGAATCCCCTAGAAGAATAAGGTACCTAGAATATATTGCACAATTCTGCACAGACATAAGGCACGTCACGGGCAGCGAAAACGTGGTAGCAGACGCACTATCACGGATAATAGAAACAATAGAACTACCCCAAATTCTCAACTGGCAAGAGGTAAAAAAATACCAAGACAGTGACCCGGAGTTAACAAAACTAAAACAAAATAGGTCACTAAAAATGGCACGGGTACCAATACAAAACAATAATACCAAAATTTATTGTGATATATCCACCGGTACAACAAGGCCATACCTACCACAAAAGTTCAGAAAAACAATTTTTGATAGTTTTCACAACATGAACCACCCAGGGAAAAACACAACAAAAAAGTTGATAACCGCAAAATACGTCTGGAATAGCATGCACAAAGACATTTACGAAATGTGCAAAACATGTTTACAATGCCAGCAATCAAAAGTTCAGCGGCACACAGTATCACCCCTGGGCAAATTTATGCCAGCAGAACGATTTAGCCACATACACATAGACATTGTGGGCCCCCTAACGACATCACAAAACAAAAGATACATCGTCACTATGATCGATCGTTGTACGTCATGGCCAGAAGCATATCCTATTTCGGACATCACAGCAGAAACTGTAGCCAAAACCCTATACGATGGCTGGATCACACGTTTTGGATGCCCCAATTATATAACAACGGATCAAGGACGACAATTCGAGTCTGAGCTATTCAGAAGCCTAACCAAATTCCTGGGTATACAAAAAATCCGTACTACACCATATCACCCTCAATCAAACTCCAAAGTAGAAAGACTGCACAGAACCATGAAAGCAGCTTTGATGGCAAGAGGAAATACCGAAAATTGGACGAAAGAATTACCATCGGTATTATTCGGGATACGTACCAGCATTCGACAAGACACTGGATACTCAGCAGCCGAATTGGTATACGGAACAACAATAAAATTACCAGCAGCATATTTTGGCGACTGTTCTAAAAACACAACATACGCAGAGTTTGTGGAAAAAATTAAAGATAACATAACGCACATGACGTCAATTCCACAACGACAAAGCTCAAACAAAAACATATTCGTACACCCACGCTTAGCCGACTGTACACACGTATTTCTACGATGCGATAAGCTACGTCCTACGCTCACACCACCTTACGACGGACCGTTTCTCGTAGTCAAACGTGACAACAAAATAGTCACGATCAAGCGAAACGGCAGAGAAGTGAACGTGTCGATTGACAGGCTAAAGCCAGCATTCACGACGAGCGACGACAAGATAGAAGCTCAAAATCAAGAGCAAGATAAGGCAGAGCCAATTCAAAACATAAAAAGAACACGTTCGGGAAGAATATCACGACCCACCGTCCGTTTCAAACAATGATATAAAAAGGGCAAAATGAAAATAAAAGTCACTCCACAGCAAGCCACAAGAAACAACACACAAGATGGGAAGCAGTCAAAACCACGAAAAGGAACAAATAAACATGGTGCAGAACAATAACCTGGCAGCAAAGGCAGAAAAGAACACACACATCGCAGCAGAAATTGAAAAAATAAAAATCTGTATCGGAGTACTCATCGCTATAATTATACTAGCAGCAATAATAATAACAATCACCAGACTCGTACGAAAAACTAACAAAGTCATGGACAAAAAGATAAACAAAATAATCAAGGAAATGCAACAAGTGTAACCAACTGCAGAAAAAGTACAACTCAGCAAACAGAGTTCACGGACAAGGTCGACGCACCACAGCAAATAATAACTAGAATTTTTATAAAGGGGGGAGTACTATGACGTGCTATGCGTCATAGGCAAAGTACACTGTAACTAGGAAATAATATTATATAAACAACACGTATCAATAAACAATAATGTCAGCACTAAACTTATATGAGTAAAACCCCACTCTAAATCTCAGTAAAATCATGTAGAATAATTAGTATATAAGAGTGTGTAAATAGTAAATAAATTAATCTTGTTCCAACTGGTAAAACATCTTTTACTTACTCCGCAACATTGCAAGTTGCACCGGGATGCTTCATTGTTAAATTGGGATGCCCTAGATGTTGCACCCACTGTCGATGAGAAAGTTACGGTGTTCAACGAAGCTGTTCTCAATCTCTACGATGTGCATGCTCCTGTCCGTAGGGTAAAACTTAAACGTCCACCGGCCCCTTGGATGACATCTGAGGTTCGAGGCGCAATGGGGCGTAGGGATCGCGCCTTTCAGAAATTTCGGAAGAACCGCACTGAAGAGAACTGGAACCGCTTTAAGACCGCAAGGAATCGCTGCAACCAGATGATACGCAACGCTAAACGCCGACACATTCACGACAATATTAACTCATCTTCACCTGCTAGCATCTGGAGGTTTCTTGGTACTCTGGGTATTGGCAAACAACTTGCGGACAAACAGTTGACAGTTGGTTTGGATGACCTGAATCAACATTTTTCCTCTACTGCACCTATTGATCACCAAACCAAATGTCGTACATTAAATTACATCGCTGGCCTTATTAGTCCCGATATAGACACCTTTAAGCTTTCTCCAGTTGCAACCGAAGACATCAAAAAGATAACCCTGTCAATTAAATCCAACGCACTAGGTTGTGATAATATTAGCCGTCGTATGATAGTGACAATTATCGATCACCTGCTTCCTGCCATCTCACATATAATTAACTTTTGTCTTTACTCTAGAACTTTCCCCTCCCTTTGGCGTAAAGCTTACGTGATTCCTTTACCTAAAATTCAAAATGCAACACTTCCCAACCACTTCCGTCCCATATCTATTCTCCCTTTTTTGTCTAAAGTGCTTGAGGCCTGTGTGCAAAAACAGCTCTCTACGTTCATTCATCAGAACTGTCTGTTAAGCCCGCTACAGTCGGGGTTCAGACCTGGTCACAGCACTACCACTGCTCTTTTAAAGGTTACAGGTGATATAAGAACTGGCATGGAGGCCACTAAGGTAACAGTGCTTGTCTTGGTGGACTTCTCCAATGCCTTTAACACAATCAATCACGAAATCTTGTTGGCAACACTTTCCCATCTTAAGATCTCAGCGGATGCACTGGATTTTTTCTCAAATTATCTTCAGGGGCGCCAGCAATGTACTCGCATTGATGAGTTCACATCGAAATGGTGTGATCTCACCTCTGGTGTCCCTCAAGGCGGTATTCTGTCCCCATTATTATTTTCTATCTTTATTAATCTTGCTACTTACAATCTTCGTTGTGCGTATCATCTGTATGCAGACGACCTGCAGCTGTACGCCCAAGCACCTGTTGATGAGATTTCCCGAGCCATAAGCGAGGTGAATCAAGATCTGGAAGCTTTGGGAAACTGGTCTACTAAATTTGGTTTAGCCGTAAACCCATTGAAGTGTCAGGCCATTATAGTGGGCAGCGGTAGGTTGATGAGTGGAGTCGATACCACTACACTTCCACCAGTTACATACAACGGGACACTAATACCATTCAGCTCCTCAGTAAAAGACCTGGGACTCCACCTTGACTCCAACCTTGACTGGCGTGTGCAGGTAACGAACATGAGTAAGAAAATTACGGGTAGAATGAGAGTTCTGTATCGCCTGCAGAACTTCTTACCAACAATGACAAAAGTTACGTTGGCCCAATGTTTAATTTTTCCTCTAATAGACTTATGGTGATGTGTGCTATTTTGACCTGAATGCAGACCTCCTCGATAAATTAGACCGTCTTCTCAATAACTGCATTCGATTCATCTTTAACCTTCGTAAATATGACCACGTGTCTTCTTTCCGCTCGCAACTTAGTTGGTTAACTATCCGTCCTCGCCGTAAGTTGCGCGCACTTACTACTCTTTACAATATCCTCAACTCTCCCACTATCCCAACTTACTTAACTTCCTATTTTAAACTTTTAAGTTCCAATAATGTTAGGAATCTTCGTTCTAATGACAACCGGCTCCTCGCATTTCCTTCTCATAGAACGAACTTTTTAGGCTCCTCTTTCTTTGTTGAGGCTGTTCGTCTGTGGAATGTGCTTCCTCTGGAGATCAGGAAGAGCACGAGCTGTAATGTGTTCAAGTCCAGGGTGCGGCAACTGATCACCACGGAATTGGCAGAATCATCGTCACAACGATAATGATATTTCTACTCTAATTTATGTATGTATATATATATATATATATATTTATGTTATATTCTATTTGTGTTTATTTATGGGTTATATATTATATGTTTATCAGTCAGATGTATTTTATATGTAGGTCTATGTACTGTTTATGTAAGTATAAGTAAGTCTTCAATATCTAAAATCGGTCGAAATGTCATCACTTTGAATCTTTCACATTAATATGCGCCTACCTCGTACTAGCTCTGCACCACCCTAAGGTAGACTGGCAGAGAATGCCTACGGCATTAAGTCCGCCTATGTACAACGTGCACAAAGTGTAAATAAAAAAATAAATAAATAAATAAAATTACGAGGATTATCAGTAGAAGCAAGCTAGACATGGACATGTGATGCTTTATGTCCTCTGCTGTGGCCTCGTTTGTGCCTCCTGCTGCATTTTGGGTGATCACCACTTGATCTTTGGTTGATTTTGCGCCCATGATAAAAGTTGGAGAAAATAGTTCGTAACAACCGAATATACAACAATCACACGTAACGGGTTTCTTTGTTCTAGTCCCATAATTGCACTTTGTATCACTACACTCAGATTCATTTGCTAGAAAATTCCATCCCCTATATGGAGAGCGCGTCGGATTGCTGAGATGCGCGAATGTTAGGCAGGGTCGCCATGTACGGGAGGTATTAGGAGAGTAAATCAAACAATGAAGTCATGATAGAGACTAACTATTTATTGGAAGAATACATGATTAAATACTCTATAAAATGAGGTTACACGTGTCACATATATATACTACACCACATATGCATTAATCTCGAATTGTGTTGCTGTCAAAGCTGCGAAAACGTGAAGCACAACCTCCCCGTCCAACAGCCATCACGGCACTGCCGCCCGGCCCCCGCATAGGCACCCGCTAAGCCAAACTCTCGAGAACGTAACAAAAACGTGGCCTGTGACTTCAAAAGTCAATGTATTGAACGGAAAAATGTACCACTTATACTCCAGATCTTTGTCTTTCTTTTAGTTAAAAAATTACGTAAAAATTCTTTTCCGTTTAGAAGTAGTTGCCAGTTTTCTTTTGAGTGACCTTTTTGCTTTGGGAATGATTTTCATATAGTAATTATAAAGTGAGAATAACTAAAAATGTACCAAATGTAGAAAAGAAACCAACAAATAAAATAGTGTAAACAGTTTTCAAATACGTCCACAAATAAAAAAGGAGTTGGTCTCTAAACATACGCCTGAAAACTAGATTTATCATTTTTATTCCTCTTAACAGGGCGAAGCAGTACTTCACTGCGGGGCAGCGACTCCTTCGCTCGACGCTTAAGCTGTGGAATGAACTCCCTGCCATGGTTTTCCCAAGCGACTACAATATGGGGTTCTTCAAGAGGGACATTAGAAGGTTTCTTCAGGGTAGGCAGCGCGAGTGTAACGCCCCTGGTGGTGCATACGTCCATAGGCCGCGGTAACCACTTTCCATCAGGTGGGCCGTGTGCTTGTCTGCCACCTAAGTGGTATAAAAAAAAGCATATCTCTCGCACCCCGGCAGACCCAGGACCATTTCTTTCGAGATGGTACCCTTCGGGTTGTGTGGACCTCCCCGGGTACGTGGAGGCGCACTTTTAGCGCGGCCTGCTTCTGCTAGGGTGACCGACCTCCGACGTCCGGTTCGCTTTCACTCTTCGCGGGCTTCCCGGGCCCGAATTTCTTCAGGCTCGGGTTCCCGTCCCTGCTCCCGTGCCTCCTTTCGATACCAATATAGCATCGAAAGGGCTCTCGCATCCAGGTTCCACGGTAGGGAGCCGGCAAGGAGACTCGCCGCCTCCGAGGATATCGTGCGGTACCCCCTAATGGCCCTGCTGGCCATTGCACGCTGCGGCCCACGCAGCAGATGCGCGTTGTGGACCGTCAGGGTCTCCGCCCATATCGGGCACCTATATAGGGCCATGGACCGCATGACTCCTGCGTAGACTCTCCTGCAGGAGTCATCCGGCCCCCTCATGTTGGGGAGCAGGCACCCCAAAGCGGTAGCTGTGTCCTTCAATTTGGAGGCCAGTTTTCGGAGATGCTCCCCGAGGTTACTATAATGTTTGCAGTCCGTCCGAGTGCGAAGTGTATATGTTACCGGCATTGTGTGCCTAGGCATTCTATACAATGCCGAGTGCGCAGCAGGTAATGTATGAAATGGTATCAAAGAATATTGATGGTGGTTATAAAAAATGCAACCACTTAGGCTAATGCTGGAGCTTCGCTTTCGCTTCAGTTTTCTAGGTCGGGGCGCAGTGTCCACACCACGCAATTTAACTTGGATAGATTAGGTTAGAAGTTAGAAGTGGTTATTTTTTTTTATTCATTCAAAAATATAAATTTTCCACAAAGTCATCCGCAAATGTAGACACTATCCCATTAATTTCACACATTGCCGGTGGAACTGCAGGCATTCTATGTATTAACACACATTGCCTAGGCATTGTATAGAATGCCTGCATTATACGCATTACCGGTAACATATACAGTCCGTCAGTTATTTATAATGAACTAGCTTTTGCCCGCGGCTCCGCCCGCGTGGATGTCGGTTATCGCGACCAAACATAGCCTATGTCCTTTCTCAAGGTCTAATCTACCCCTATACCAAATTTCATCAAAATCGGTTCAGTGGTTGAGGCGTGAAAGCGTAACATACAGACAGACAGACAGACAGACAGACAGACAGACAGACAGACAGAGTTACTTTCGCATTTATAATATTAGTAAGGAAGTAAGGATATATTGCTGATGCAGCATATCTCAATTGCATATGAGTTATATGAAGAACTCTCGCCTAGTAGGCGTAGGAGACGTCACGATCCTGTAAACCGTAGAGACAAGGGATACAGGATAGGACTGACGGTCCGGAATGATTCTGACACCGCTTCTTTTGTTCTCTGGGAAAATATCTATACAATAAAATCAACCCCGTGTTGCAAAATAACCTAACTACAAATAAATGTAAGCTCAAAAGTTTTGTACTCCAAATACCTACTTTTTTATTTTTTAATAATTGTTTTTTATTTATGTCTGAGATATAAGCAAAAACGAAATGTATTATAGCGACAAAAGTGATTATAGGTAGGTACGGCCCACAGAGGTAGAGCTGGCGTTATTGCTTGTTCCTATGTTCCAATTGTATTTGGAAGCCGTCCACGTCTTTCATTGTGATGTCAAACTTGAGCCGCAGCGGCCGCTGAGCGGCGCAGGCGCCTCCAGCTGGTAGGATCTGGTAGCGGCGGAGCACGCTCGCCAGGACTGTCTTCATGGACGTCATGGCGAATTGGTACCCTGCGGGGGGAGGGCAACGTGGGGTATACAACTGTGATTGGGGAAATACTTAAGGTTAGGGAAGCGCTCCGGCGCGGCCGGAACTGCTCCGCGTCGGCGCCTCAGTAGCGCACGTGGCGGTAAATGTCACTGGGTGAGTTCTTACCGACGCAGTTCCTTGGCCCGAGGCTGAACGCCAGGAAGGCAGCGGGGTGGCGCAGCGGCGCGTCCAGGAAGCGCTCCGGCCGGAACTGCTCCGCGTCGGCGCCCCAGTAGCGCGGGTGGCGGTTAATGGCCCACACGTTGATCATGACTCCAGTACCGGGCACTAGTTTTATTCCCGACGCTGTAAATGATTATCTTGCTTTACTACACTATCATTGTCATTCAGAAGGTCCTGCCGACCGACTCCCTAGAGGAGGAGAGCTTGCGCCAGCCAGGAGGGCAGCCGGCGCGGCTTTCAGGCGAGGCTGGCTCGAGACCCGGAGATCTTGGTGATCTCTGCTTCACTTCAAATATTTTGAGATATGAAAGACCATAATCCTTGTATCATTTACTTGGACGATGTCCTGCTAGTCACCACCCAGTACTGCGCACATTTACTTACTATTATACCAAAGTAACAAAAATAATAAAAAGTGCAAAGTTGCTTTTTAACCGCGTACTTACTTATTTTTGATGACCGAGCAAGCGACGGATTCTAAAATTGAATAACGAGCGCAGCAAGTGATTAAAAAATTATGACTATTCTAGAAATCCCCACCTAAAAATCCTCACCAGTGAGGATTGTTATTTTTTTTCCAGAAATCCTCACTAGTTACATAGACTAGTGGCGATTTTTGGAAAAATAAGTAATAATCCTAACCAGATGTTGTTGTTTTAAAAGTATTTAACAAAAATGCGTTGATTTACTATTTAATTAAATATGTTTTAGAATCCTGAGCGTTAGTGAGGGAATTAAACGTCACGAGGTGAAAATTCTTTGTACTCGAGTGCAACATGTAACTTGTCATCCCACCTCAGCGAACAAATGGTAAAATGGCGCATGCAAAACAAATTAAAAAAAGTTCTATGACAAATTCGTCACCATGGAGGTAAAAGTAAATAAGTATATTGATGTTTTGAATTCATATAGGGTGATGGGAAAAAGCGGTCGCGTTCACTACCGCCTCGCCGCAGCTGTTATATCCAACTAAGATTAAAATAATAAATTAATGAAAAGTTCAATGCCTCACATTAGCCTGTTCCGAAAGGAACGAAATAAACAAAATTGAAAATTACTTTTCCTCTCTAGCGAATAATAACGAAAACGGAAAATATTCTTTCCGAGATGGTGGGATGACTGATTCTTTTCATCCCTCCATCTCGAAAAGAGTATTTTTTATAAACGAGCACGAGGTGAAAAATCTTTGCACTCGAGTGCAACACGTAACTTTTCATTCCACCTCAGCGAGAAAATGATAAAAAGGCGCTTATAAAGGAACACACGACTTTTGGCGCCAACTTGGAGAGGGACGTATCGCGGTGCGGTATTATTTCATATCCGAAATTGCTTTGAGGCCGATACTTTATGTGTAAAAACATCACCCTCCTTCCTTCGGCAGTCGGGTAAAAATGGTGGATTTTTAGACATAACGTCTTGGACAACGCACACAAGTGTAGGAAACAACTCTACACTGGTACAATTGTCCCCTATATTGGGTTGATATGTTGCCATCTAAGAAAAGAAGAAGAAGAAGAATATTTATTATTCTTATTTATTATTATTATTTCCTAAAACCCTAAAAAGGTTCAACTTACGCAAAGCAATTTCTTTTTCAATTTTCCTCGTGATGATTGGCACAGGAGCATACAGTCTTAGCGTTTCTCTGACCACTGCGTCCAGATACTTGAGGCGAGGCAGATCTTCCCATGTCAAGGGCCTGTCCGAATCCCCAAACACGTCTCGCAATCTGATGTCAATAATATTGTGTTACTTAGAATATCCGGCTCGGCCATCAGGCGCCGGGCACCCTCTGGCGCCGGCCAGGGGACACCACTCGACACCTGTCCGGGATAGCGATCTGGCATGAGTCTCGATCCGGTCGGACCCGGCTGAATCCGACCGGAATGAAATGAAGTGTAGGCTAGTAGACTGCGATGTGACTGACAGTAGCCACTTCCGGGAAAACCAAACCTCCTACATGTTTCGTGCGACAGATACCAGTGTAATTTCTACATTGGTGCATATTGAAGGAAAGTAGTTTTATTTGTATATACGTAAAACTGTTTGTAACTGATTCCATCGCAGTGCGTGAGCTGCGATGTTCGCCTCAACGTGCACATCGTATCGTAACATATCGTGGGGCGCACTCACTCGCGCGCCACGGCGGCCTGCGCGGCGGGGTGGCGCGCCAGCATGAGCGCCACGAAGCCCGCGCCCACGGCGGTGGTGTCGTTGCCCGCCAGCATGAGCACCATGAGCTCCTCCAGCAGCTCCACGTCGGTGTAGCCCGTGCCCGCGCCCGCGCCCGCGCCCGACGACCTGAGCAGAATCTCCAAAAATGTCCTCCTTCTTTCGTGCGAAACATCTGAAACGATCCGTTCAGTCGCTTGTAGTGTCACTACACTGACTCGTGGGGTGCTCGGCGTTGCTATATAACGCCTTCAGCCACAAGCAGTACTCACTTTTCTTAGTTTCATCTTCATTAAATTCAATTTCTGTCATTTCTTTGCGTTTCTTGTCTATTAACTAAAACAGAGGAAAAAATCATTGAAATCATTATAATTTAGCAAGAGCGGTGCGGTGCGGTACGGTGCGGTGCGGTGCGGTACGGTACGGCACGGTGCGGTGCGGTGCGGTGGGGGGACAAGTCACAATACCTAAGTATGTAGGTGCGGTCAACCCATCACAATCACGCCTTCGTCCCTGGAGAGGTAGGCAGAGGTGAATTATCACCCACATTTCACCAATCATTGTATTCGGTCCCCATCATAGAGATTTCAAAAGGGAATGTAATATTTATCCTGATTCTGTATTCTAAGTATGTATCATAGGTTCTATCATCTGACGAAGCCTTAGTCCTCACACTATCCTTGGCCCTGGCCAGCGGGTATTTATTAGTTTTAAGGAAATCACATGTATGTCAAAGCCGAACGCAAATTGTCCTTTTCTGAAGTCAGTACAAAAGTAGGAAAAATAATAATGATACCCACCTCCATAATGAATGTCCACAGATAATTCTTCCAGGCCAACAGTTTCTTATAGACGGGCAAATTGTTGTACAGCAGGTCCCAGTGGAGCCACGGCAACAGGAGCCGCTTTCCGATTTGCTTGAAGGCGTCGTCGAACGCCTGGAGGAACGGGTGGCCGGATTCCCTCTGGGCGTGCATCTCGTACCCCAATGTAGCTTCTGCAAAGTATCCTTTAGCTTACAAACGCTAGCACAACTGCTACAAGACACATTGTTTGTAAAGCAACTAAAGCAAGTAGTACATTTATAAGAAAAATAACGAACATTATTTTTGTGATTTTTTGAAATTCAAAACCATTTATTCTTCATATACCATTAAATCGGAACTTACAAAACGTCAATATAAAAATAAATATAAAAGGCTATTATAGCAAATGGACCACTAAATAAAGTACAGTTTACATTCTAAAGCCAGTCCTCCATGATGGGTCTTATCGCCGTTATTACGGCGTGCCCTGCGTTTGGTCGCCCAAGTCGTAGCTCCCACTCAGCTACGGTGGAGCTGGGACCTCACGGCCCGAATTTCTTCAGGCTCGGGTTCCCGTCCCTAATCTCGTGCCGGGATCCGGCAAGGAGACTCGCCGCCTCCAAGGATATCGTGGTTGCTGGCCATTGCACGTTGCGGCCAACGCAGCAGACGCGCATTGTGGACCGTCAGGGTTTCCGCCCATATTGGGCACCCATAATATAGGGCCATGGACCGCACGACTCCCGCGTAGAGTCTCTTGCAGGAGTCATCCGGCCCCCTGATGTTGGGCAGCAGCCGTGGCAGCTGTGTCCTTCAATTTGGGGGCCAGTCTTCGGAGATGCTCTCCGAAGTTCACGAGCCCCAGATATTTTATCTGGGGCTTGATGCCGATAGAAATGAGGCTGGGATCCTTCGGTGGCACGCTCCGAGGCCCATGAAAGAACATGGCCTCGGTTTAATGCAGAGATGGACATCCGCGTCGGAGGCACCTACCGGCGATGGCGTCCATGGTGTAGGCGGCGAGGTAGTGCCAGGCGCGCACGGGGCCCGCGCCCGCCGCGCCCGCCAGCCGCCGCGCCAGTTCCGCGCTGTGCTTGTTCAGTATCGAGAAGAAGTGCCGCATGTCCTTCGTGCCGAACGCCGAGATCAGCACCTTGCGACGAGGCCTCCAGATCGACACTGCAATACAGTAATGGAATTAATGGCTGCTTCATTCATAACAACATCAATATATTATTATGTTAGTTGGGCCTCCATCGTATAGTATAGAAAACTAAGGTCTACGACGCTATTTGCCTAATGTGATGTCTATGCAGCTTTTGTTTTTTTTTTGTTTTCGTTCGGAAATTCCCTCGGATACCTCCCCTGCCAGAGCCGGAAGGGGAGGTTATGTCGGACTCGAACCGACTAAAACCGCACGCCGACTGTGGGTCGTGGTGCTAGGCCGGAGGTGAGGTTGCTCTTCGACATATCCTTCACATACCGGAATGGGGAGGCGCGCTTCTCAGCGCGCCGTCGCCGACGTAGCTTGCTTCTGCTGGGGTGACAGGCGGTTCCATGGAGAGTAAATAAAGCAAAAAAAACGAAATAAAAAAATGATTTTTGTCCAAATCGTTTTTTAATGCCAATGTTATGTACCTAGAGTACTACTAGGGATTTACGGCTTCGGGAGCGTTCCCCTTACACCCGATTTAACATAATTTATGTCTAGTTTAACATACCTACCTGGTGCAAATATAGATCCATTTCCAAAAAAGACAGTCGTCAGTTTCATTATATCGTCCTTCTCAAGAGCTGTCCTCAGCACTAGCTCGGCGGCCTGCGGGTCGGCCATCACTGCGGTGGGATGGGACAGTTTTATTTCACGTAATAACTACACCTTCGGATGTTCGTTTTGGTTTGATATTAATTTTACTGCGGTGAGACTATTCGGTACTCGACCACCTATTATACCATGGGCCATGGCGAGTGGTCAACCTTATTGTGTTATTCCACCACTCCCGTCTTTTCTCGAATAACTTCAAGAATTCGTTGACGTGTCGAACGATAGAGCTGAAACGCTTTACCCTCCCCCGTGCTCCTTCTTCCCACAATTCCGGATTCTTTAGGCGACGAGTCGCGGCACTTAGGGCGTGGCAAACTTCAGTTTCGCAAGTTACAACTGACCTGTATAGAATGTAGTCCCCAACCACAGGGGGCACAAGCCGTGTTCACTCTCGATTGCATCGCGACCAAGTGCGTGGAAGGCTTTCATTCGATCTGAAATGAAAACATGTCAGGGAGTACTAGGAGCGACACCGCGGCGGTTCCATCGCCAGTCACCATTGCGATCCGGGCTTCTAAAATAGCGCACACATAAAAATGTAAATCAAAAGATAATGTTGTATTTAGCTAGTTGAACAATGAAGGCACCTGCACGCTGCACCTGTACTTAAGCCACACTCACTCTCGCTGCTCCCAAAGAAGATGTAGCTGTGTCCGAGGAAGGGCACGTAGGCGTGGCGCGAGCGCAGGCGCGCGCCCAGCCGGTACTGGCGCCGCCTGCGCCAGCGCTGCCGCGCGTACTGCGCCGCCGCCGCGCACAGCAGCGCGCACAGCAGCGCGCCCCACGACAGCATGGCTCCGGCTAGCGGCTCCGGGGTAGGCAGTGCCCTTGTGGCTGTTTTGTTGAGTGTTTGTTACTATTTATTTAATCGATTAAAAGTTAATAAGTTAATTACCTCACGCCTAAAGGTGATCACGTTGCTGCTATTAATTGTTGTTGTCTTTGATAATATCAATAATAGGATTTAGAAGCGGTCAAGGCAGTTCGTCAAAAATAATAAAAATTAGGTAATATTGGCATCACAGAAATATTTATTTTATTTTTATTTCTTCATTGCACAGTCAGCATCAGAAGAATTTTGACCACTAAACTATTGAGTAGTTTAGTGGTCTAATCGGAATAATCTGAAAAACTAAACTTGACCGACTAAACATACGTACACGTATCTGACATTAATATAAATATGTAATATAGGCAATGAGAGAGGGTACACAGGTACACATAGGTAGGTAGGTACCTATACACATAATAGGGGTTGGCTTTAGCATCTTGTAATGTTTGAATGTGGATTGGACGAAGGAACTCCTGACCACATTTTCTTCTCATGTACTCGGTTGAACGGATCCCTGTATGATTTCCTATCTCCTAACAATATTCCTCTTCCAGCCAACTTTAACACTCTCCTGACTTATGTGAATTCCCCACTAATTTATATGTTATGTCATTTTATAGATCTTAACAATATTAACCTTTGAAATTTTGTGTTTCGTTTGCACTACCACATAACTTTGTGTTTGCTTTAATGTTGTTTCTTCTGTACAGGTACTTCAACACACTATAAATCTTTTGGCCTCCCTTCAAAATCAACCGTTTGTATGGAAGAATTTTACACTTGTACTTTCACGCGTTATTTCGATCAGTATATAAAAACTGAGTCGTTGGCGGAATCAATGGGAACGCCATAGAAGAATAAAAAAAAAAAAAAATCTTGTAATGTTAATTTCGTGAATAAAATATCTTTCGTCTATTATAAGTACTACAACATTCGTTTTTACGAAGTACGGCGAACTCCAGTTTTCCAGGACGGGCCCCTAGAGAGGGTCTGGGCGCGGGATGAAGCCCCGCTCTCGGCGCTGACCGATAACTGTATCTACTAATTGCTTCAAACTTCATTAAGATAATAGTCAAGCTCAAAATGAAGCGAAGTAGACACCTACCAAAACTTATGTGACAATTTTTTTTTGGCAAAGTCAAAAACTGAGTCAGTATCTGTACATTCCATGGTGACCGATATCTTGGCATCGGCTGTCGGTGGCCCGCCTTGTGCCCGTAGTAGTCTTCCTAATGTTATTTCCAAGCTATCGCGGTGTAAACTCATGGTTACTTACGTATGACTATTCGAGACTTCACACACTTTACGGAAAGTAAGGCTTGGGACACAAAACTCATTACGTTAGTTTTGCACAGCACTTTTGCACAGTACTGTTGGGTTTTAGAATAACACTAGCCTGCCTAAAGCTGTCTACACATCGAAGCAGACGGACCGCCGCGCGACGAACCCGGCGGGTAAGGCCGGTTTACCGATTCTGCCGACAAAATAATCAAAATAAAAGGGGTATTACATCTTCCTAAATTCAGAAACCTGAATTTAGAAAATTCTGAATTTAGAACAGTGTAATTGCATTTAGGAAGCAAAGCTTCCTAATTAGGAAGCTATTTAGGAAAAGAATGGCTTCCAACGTCCTAAATGGCTAAATCGGATGAGTGTAATTACGTTTCCTAAATTCAGGACGCTCAGTCGCCGCGCGCCTGCCGTCGAGAGTGCACGTTTGTCTTTCCCTCCCAATATGATATTGCGTATGTACCGACGAAATAAATGAAATTTTACATCATCTAGTATGCTAATTATTGAAATCGATCAAGGAAAAATTATATGATCGGTCCAGGCGGGATTTGAACCCGCGATCCTTCTTTTACAGGGAGAATGCTTTGACCACCTAGCTACCAGTCTCACGCCCAAACCAATCTGTATCCGTCTTTAAGGCGATGGTGGAGTAATCTACCGACGCTCTTACGAGCTATGCTATCGGAACCAATGAATGATCTGTCATTCATTTTATTAATTGATTTTTGATTACTTCGCCCAAATGTTTGAATGAAATTTTACAACATGTAGTATGCTAATTATTCAAATTGATTATGAAAGAAAAAATTCTTTCGTCGTTAAGCTAACCGCAAGGGTTATGGCAATATCATTTTTTTTTATGGTATTGAGGGCATTTTGTCGCAATTCACTCGACAGTCGACACGTCCGTCCCTTGCCGCTCGTCCTTCAAAAATGATTTAGGATCCTAAATTAGTGAACGTGTAATCGCGAGCTTCGGTGACTGAATTTCTTTTCCTAAATAGCTTTCTGAATTTAGGATTCTGAATTCAGGTAGATGTAATACCCACTTAAGGCCGCTGACTTTACTCGTCGGGTTTGTGGCCGCGGCGCACCACCGCACCGGCTTTAGTGTGTGGACAGCTTTAACCATTTGATTGCCGAACCCCAAACCAGATAGGTATTTGAACAAAAATTACTTGTCGTTATGAAATTAGACATGGGTGTGAATCAAAACAATCACTCGCCCGCTGTACAACAACAATTAATGTTCAAGGTCAACTTGTCCATCGACACGAAATGTGTGCACTTAGTCACTGAGGTGTTTACTGAATAGTGAAGAAGTGAATGTCGTTCCACGTTGGAAGTCGGGTAAGGAGCTACCCACTACCCACCTACTATCCTATACATAATGAATACTTTATATTAAGCACAGTGCTAAAACAGCACGCAGCACTTCCCTACAGCACCGACATTACTAACAAAAGACGGAAAGATATTGTATGCACTGAAAGAATTGCAATAAAACACGAGTACACAGGCAAATTTTACCTGTTTTTAGGACCTCTTCTATACAAAAGGATAAACGCTATAACAAGCATTTATCCTCTAAATTATGTGTCTTGTAAACGAGTCGTGAAGAATGTCCTCCAAAGATTGTCCTACGGTGACACAGAGGAGTTAATCTCTGTATTAAAATAAATAATTAGTGTTAAGTTGCTTATTTAGACATAACTTTGGCTAACCGTAGCGAGCCACTTTAGAATTGTATTGTATTCATAGTAATTAGTTGTATCTGTAATAGTATTTTAGAATTATTATTAGTCTGCACTTGAAGCCTGAAGCACAGGACTACCTAGTTCAGGCACAATTTAGATAAGATCCCTTAGTAAAGACCTATGTAAGACACTAAACCGCACAAATAAATATACATACGTAAGATAACCGCTTATGCACAATGTAACAACGCACGATAGATTAAGAAACCATGTAAAATAACTGTACAACGATTATTAAATAAATTTGATTTGAAAGGAGATGGAAAATGGTGGGCCCAAATGTAATAAGTTGAGATATGATCTAAAAAATTAGTCATATTTTTCTATCTTAGAATATGAAAAATCACCTCAATTCTCAATCTGGATGCGGAGAAATATGAGAAAATAGTTTTCGTGAGATTATCAATTGAGTAATCGATTACACTAAAATATTTGCTGTAAATAATTAACTCAAAATAATTAAACGCACTATATGGGTGAATATCAAAAGCAAAAAAAATACACGGCAAGCCTGAGAACGGTAGTGCAATGTGTTGGTTTTACGATTTTGATTACTTTTCATAGTGTAATAGGTACTTCTCTACCATGGCAAAAAAAATTGTTGAGTAATGTCCTCTATTACATAAAAAAAATTAATTACAAAGTGTCATTTTATCATTTCGGTAACCTGTCCTGAATCGAATTTCACTCGTAAAATATCTTGCCCTGCAGTTGTATTTAACATTTGGACTAAAATCTAATTTTGTATGAATAAATTATAATATGACCCATAGAAAAAAACTGATATTGTTTGTTTATCTTATTTCTTATACATTGTATTAAACAGTCTACTTTTGTCCTGTAAAAAGTTATCATTTTGGTGGACAGTAAGTTTTAGTTAAGTAACTTCGTCAACATAGCGTTTTTGCGCCCCCCGTGCCTTTCCTTACTTCGAATCAGGCCACCTCCATTCGTTGGAGCGCATGAACGCGTCACAAAATCATCGTGGATTCCCGCCGAAAAGTAAGTATATCATTTCAGTGATATGGGGACAAAAATAGTGTCATTTCTGTGGCCGTTATAGCTCGTGTTAGGTTCATTCAATTTATTTCAAAATTGTGTTTTAAATTCGCCGTGAGATATGTTTTGTTACAGCAGTGTTGACATTTTAATATTAATTCTAATATCGGAGTTAAATGTAAAACTTATTATTTTTATCACCTCGGTGTTATCATTTCAGGGGATTCGGTGGACTGTAATACCGACAACAGTCCACTTAAATGAAATTTAACTTAGAAATGATAAAATCATAAGTTTTAGAGATCCTTGGGTCTAAGATTGAATCATAAAAATTTGGTGAGATAATTCTAGATATTGTAGGTTCGATATTTGGGATTAATTTGATGTGTTAATATTTGTTTTTTTTTTCTTTTATTTATCACAATACAATAAAAAAACAGTTTAAAATATCTTGTTTTAAAATGGATAATAGATGTACTTACTTCTAGACAATGTGTATTTTCAACGATAATGTGATGTTCAATGTTTAAAAATTATGATTTGGATTTTAGGATGCCGCGACCTAAGCTACAGACCAGAAAGGAAAGGTTAAAAAAAAGAAGGTTATATGAAAGAAGAAGAAAAGAGAGAATTAAGAGCAATGACGTCACATGCGAAGAGTTTCTTAGAAAAGACTGGGAGAGATATGCTAGAAAAAAAGAAGCAAGATCGATTCATTGAATTCATTCATTCTGTTGCAATAGTGACTAGTGATTGCGCTATTTTCATTATTTTCGCATAAGTACATAATCGGATTATATAGCCAAACTGTTTGCAATAATTTACGATAACGTGATCTAATTTTTTTTTGTTATGTTTAAGATGAAGTGTTTAGCTCTTTTGAACATCCTTACATTATTTTTATAATTTTTCTTATTAAATCTTTGTGTCGTAAAAATATAAGAGTTGATTTAGTACATTTTGAAGTTTTACATACAAAACACTATTATTATTACCAGTAATTAAAAAAACCCGACTGCCACTGAAAAGACCGAAATAAGTTTGATAGCAGTCGGTACCCATTAATTTTCTTTCAGTTTATGATTGGCAAATGGGTACCGCCTGCTATCAAACTTATTTCGGTATTTTCAATGGCAGTCGGGTTTTTTTATTTTTTAATAATTTGTTTTATTTTATACTTTTTAGTTATGATATGACTTGTATATCTTTTTGTTATCTCCTTTTAATTTCCTTCATATCGTATATACTTGAAATAAAAACTTATAACTTAATAATAACTTAAAATCAATAACTAAGAAAATTAGCTACTGTTTTGTTAAATAACTTTAAATCGTTATATATCCTAAACCATTATTTTAAATGAAAAATGAACCTTAAGATGATTTTAAAATACCTATTCATCGACACCCCAGTTGACATAGTTCATGTTCTTTTTTTTTTCATTTTGACAAAATTTTGGCGTCTGGTTTTCGCCGTGGTAAATTTTGATTACTGTCATGTTTTTAGTGCCACTTGCAAGGTTAAGACGAATCGATTGACGTAAGAATTATCAAAATTGGCCTATGCATTTGGTCTCTAGAACGCCACATAGAAACAAACATACATACATAGACTGATAAACACATTATCCTCCTTTGCGTCGCGCAGTCGGGTAAGAACACAACACTCGTTCCGCAAAAAAATTAACTTTTTTTCTCTAATATAATAGTTTGATCTTATATTTAATAAATATCACAAATACAGTCTAGTGATATCTCTATGGAATTTATTTAGATTCGTTTCAGACAATCTACGGAATCCTCCTAAAAATAAATGATGTCCTTGGCTGTATCATTTCAGTGGGCTAATTTCATTCCGGTGCACAGTCTAGTCATTTCGGTGGACGATTTATCATTTCAGTGGACACTTTTCATTTCTGTGGGCTCCCAAAAATTCAATCTTAAATATTTCAGTAAGTTTTGATGTTACATGATGTCCACTCACGCATATGTTACAAATAAGATTAAAGTTTATTTTCGTTACAAAATATATTAACAAGACATTGTAATAGAAAAATCACACCGAAATGATACAAAAAAATCCCTTGTTGAAAATCACCCATATATACTTACATGCATTATAGTGCATATAATTACGGTCATATTATTAAATCAAATATCAATTAATTACTGAAAAACCAATATTAATGATTATCGATTTCATATCGATTCAAATCTCTCTTATATTTGTAGTCTATGTCACTGACATGGCAGCTGACTAACATTGACACTAGACAGTTGCTGACTGTTTTTGTTTGCTCATCGTTTCGTGTTTTCCGATGCGTCTTGAGTGCTTTACCGATTATTCGTAATTTTTTACGACAACTGCTTTGTATTTTACGGATTCTGACCCTGCCTACCTTGTACGACCCTTGCTTTCACCTTGGACACCGAAGATCGCTCACACGTTTGATTTGGAATTGTTATTTGCATTTTACCGCCAGCTTGTGGATTGGATATTATTGAAACTATGGATCGCTGTGTGAATTGTGGTATATCCACTGGTCACTGCAATACACTGAGCCGATGGCCCTTCTTACACGATGAAATAATTCTGTCAGTGATTCGGCATTGGCTTGCACCTCAGTCTGTAAGTAAATACCTGTAACCTCATCTAACCAGCTACCATCCTGGCAGGTTTAAAATGTAAAATGTGTTTAATAGAAGGTGAATAAAGCACTGTATTCAATGATTTTTTATTTTATTTTAGACATCCTTTCCCTATCTCCTTACCTGTTACCTACCTATCGCTTGAAGTCGTTGACGTTCATTCATGTGATTTTTCAAACATTTTCTAGTAAATATAATAACTATTGGTGCAAAAGAACACATTTTGCACTTCAGGAATCAGCTGTTAGATAAAGATTGTAACATAACCTCACTTTTATATAGGTAATCTCTTATATCTCTGTTCTCAGATTGACAAAATCCGCAGAATTTTCAATGAAAGGTTGATAATACACTGACGGACTCATAAACTGCATCAAAGTTCAGGTTTACTCTAAAAGGATTTTTTATAATAAGTATGCAAACTTTTTAGATTAAATTATATAAATATGGAAAGACTGGCTCTTAATCTTAAAAAAAAAATTAAATTTAAAAATAGAACTGCAGTAAAACAAATGAATATAGCCGGGAAAAGAAAATTTACTTGTAGTATCAGATTTGCGTGTTATTTATAGCAAAGTTTTAAATTGATTCTCATTGATTTTTTTTGTTTTGTCAATTGAATTATTGGTACCAGCATAATTGTTGGGTTAGTTTTTTAACACATCGAGAGTTTTTGAACCATAATATGGATACTTCTTCCGAACAAGCGGCACAAATTGTAGCATTGGTGCGGGAGGGCTTGGATCAACGAACGATTGGTAGAAATTTAAATTTAAACCAGTCTACGGTTTCTAGAATATACAGAAGGTTTGTAGAGACAGGTTCTTACAGGAGGAGACGTGGTACAGGCAGAACTCGAGCAACCACAGGTCGTGATGACCGATTTATTGTTATAACTTCCCTGCGAAATCGTTTCCTCACGTCAGTTAACATCAAAACCGAGCTTAATGAAGTGCGTGGAGTAAACGTGTGTGCACGAACAATAAGAAGAAGGTTAAAGGAAGCGGATATCACCCCTTTTAGACCAGCAAATGGTCCAAAGTTGTCTACAGCTCACAGACAAGCTCGCTTAAGATTTGCGCGTCATCACCTGAATTGGACAGAAGAGCAGTGGGCCTCGGTATTGTTCACGGACGAGTGTAGGACATGTTTATATGGTGCAGATGGTCGCAGAAGAGTCTATCGTCGACGTGGGGAGCGATATGCTCAAAGTTGCATTGAGGAGCGTGTTCCTTTTGGAGGCGGTTCATGTATGGTCTGGGGTGGCATATCGATGAACGGGCGAACAGAACTTGTGTTCATAGACATGGTCCGTCAAAACGGTAATAGAGGGGGTTTGACAGCACATCGCTACATAACAGAGATATTAGAAGATCACGTGGTGCCTTACATGGGATTCGTAGGCGAAAATTTTACTTTAATGCAGGATAATGCCCGGCCGCATGCAGCTGCACAAGTTCAACATTATTGCGAAGAGGTTGGGATACGTACAATGAATTGGCCAGCACGCAGCCCGGATCTTAACCCCATCGAGCATGTTTGGGACAATTTAAAAAGAGCTGTATATGCGAGAAACCCTTCGCCCACGACAGTGGCAGCACTAAGAACAGCACTTTCAGAAGAATGGGACAATATTCCGCAAGATCTTTTAAAAACCCTTATAAAATCTATGCGGCACCGATTAGAATCCGTAATAAGGGCACGTGGGGGTAATACACCTTATTAAAACACAAATAAACCCTTGCATAAAGTTTGTGTCTAGTGTTAAAACCAATTTTTTAATTAAACCAATTTTTCTTAAATTTCTGTTTTTCTTCAAAAAAAGTCTTAAGGTCCTTTCCAGTACATAAACTTAAACTTAAAGATATGACCCTACGCTGTTTTAAAGTTCACGAACCAATCTAGAGGTTTCAATTTAAATCTGTATAGAAAGTATGCATACTTGGTTAAAATATTTATTTCAAAGTCGTCTATTACTTTGATGCAGTTTATGAGTCCGTCAGTGTATATAAGCTATTAATTGACACCACTTTCATCTTCTTACAACTAGGCCCAAGATTGTATGTAATCATTTCAGTCTCCTTTGATTTGACTCAATGTTCGTGTATTATACTTATCTATACATAACTACTTGCCCCGACTACTGGCTGACGGAATCATCATCGAGGCATGGATCAACGCAGACCTTTCACGTTGTGAGCATACACTAAGAAAGGATCTTTGTAAAGGAGACTGAAATGATTACATACAATCTTGGGCCTAGTTGTAAGAAGATGAAAGTGGTGTCAATTAATAGCTTATATATTATCAACCTTTCATTGAAAATTCTGCGGATTTTGTCAATCTGAGAACAGAGATATAAGAGATTATGTAAAAGTGAGGTTATGTTACAATTTTTATCTAACAGCTCCTGATTCCTGAAGTGCAAAATGTGTTCTTTTGCACTAATAGTTATTATATTTACTAGAAAATGTTTGAAAAATCATATGAATGAACGTCAACGACTTCAAGCGATAGGTAGGTAACGGGTAAGGAGATAGGGAAAGGATGTCTAAAATAAAATAAAAAAATCATTGAATATAGTGTTTTATTCACCGTCTATTAAACACATTTTACATTTTAAACATGCCAGGATGGTAGCTGGTTAGATGAGGTTACAGGTATTTACTTACAGATTGAGGTGCAAGCAATGATATTACATACAATATCATTGGGTGCAAGCCATTGCCGAATCACTGACAGAATTGTTTCATCGTGTAAGGGCCGTCGGCCCAGTGTATTGCAGTGACCAGTGGATATCCCACAATTCACACAGCGATCCATAGTTTCAATAATATCCAATCCACAAGCTGGCGGTAAAATGCAAAATAACAATGCCAAGTCAAACGTGTGAGCGATCTTCGGTGTCCAAGGTGAAAGCAAGGGTCGTACAAGGTAGGCAGGGTCAGAATCCGTAAAATACAAAGCAGTTGTCGTAAAAAATGACGAAAAGCACTCAAAACGCATCGGAAAACACGAAACGATGAGCAAACAAAAACAGTCAGCAACTGTCTAGTGTGAAGCACAGAGTAAGTAATGTTAGTCAGCTACCATGTCAGTGACATAGACTACAAATATAAGAGAGATTTGAATCGATATGAAATCGATAATCATTTATATTGGTTTTTCAGTAATTAATTGATATTTGATTTAATAATATGACTATAATTATATGCACTGTAATGCATGTAAGTATATATAGTGCATTTAATTACTTTGAGTTAATTATTTACAGCAAATATTTTAGTGTAATCGATTACTCAATTGATAAAAGGAGATGGAAAATGGTGGGCCCAAATGTAATAAGTTGAGATATGATCTAAAAAATTAGTCATATTTTTCTATCTTAGAAAATGAAAAATCACCTCAATTCTCAATCTGGATGCGGAGAAATATGAGAAAATAGTTTTCGTGAGATTATCAATTGAGTAATCGATTACACTAAAACATTTGCATTACACTAAAACATTTGCAGTAAATAATTAACTCAAAGTAATTAAATGTACTTACATTTTTTTTTTTTTTTATATAGGACACGTCAATTTGACTTCACCTCGCCTGATGTTAAGCTAAAGGCAAAGTCTCGGAAAGAGGGTCACCATCGTAAACATTTACCATGTTAACAGTGGTGGCACTCAGCTTGACGGCCTCATTAGATGCCTTTTCACGCCCCGCTTAAAGGACCCGGGACTGTAGGAAGAAGGAAACACGTGAGCTGGCAGGGAATTCCAGGTCTTAGTGGTGCGGCATAGGAATGAATCACTGAAACGCTTGGTTCTAGCAGGTATACTCTGCACCGTAAATGGATGACATCTTAGCCCTGCACGTGTCGTCCTGTGAAGGAAAGGGGAGGGTGGGACTAATTGGAAGAGCTCGTCAGAACATTCACCATGGTAGAGACGGTAGAAAACTGCCAAAGACGCAACATCTCTACGCATCTGCAAAGGCTCGAGGGTGTTCGTGATCTCAGGATCCCCAATAATGCGGACCGCACGTCGCTGCAACCTGTCGAGAGCATCTAATAAGTACTTTGCGGAGCCGTCCCAGAGATGTGAGCAGTATTCCACGCAGGAACGAATTTGGGTCTTGTATAGAAGACACCGCTGCTCCGGCGTGAAAAAACGTCTCACTCTGTTCAGGACTCCGAGTTTACGCGAGGCTGATTTGATGATACTCTCGATATAGTTTTTGTTATTCAGTGTGCAGCGAACATCCATACCGAAGATAGTGAGGTGATCCTGCAGTGGCAGTGGTGTGCTCTGAAGAGTGGGAAGGGTAAGGAAAGGAGATACCTTAGCTGTAAACGCACATGCCTGGGTCTTCTTGGCATTGAACTCGACCAGGTTCCTAGCGCCCCATTGAGAAATGTGGTCCAGGATCCGGTCCAGCTCTGTGACAAGAAGCTGCCTTTTTTCCGCGATATCAGACTGCTTGGCCGCAGGATGTGCGTGATAACTCCCATGTAAGGTGCTGTCGTCTGCATAGCAGTGAATGTTTCCGTTACAGAGCATGTCATTGATATGCAGAAGAAAGAGAGTGGGAGATAAAACGGAACCCTGCGGCACGCCAGCATTTACCTGCAAGAACTCCGAAGCTCGTCCATCACAAAGGACGCGAATACGGCGCCCCTGCAGGAAGCTTGCAACCCAGTTACACAGTCTAGGAGGCAGGCCGAAGGCTGGTAGCTTGGAAAGAAGCGATTTGTGCCATACCCTATCGAAAGCTTTGGCGATGTCAAGACTAATTGCCAGTGACTCACCGTGCTTCTCCATAGCCTCACCCCAAAGGTGGGTCGTGTACGCCAGAAGATCACCCGTTGACCGTTTCGGTCTGAAACCGTATTGCCGGTCACTAAGCAGGGAGTGATCCTCTAGGTGGCGCATGAGCTGTGTGTTAATTATGTGTGTTCGGGAGAATTTCAATGATAACGAGTAGTATGGTAAACTGAGGTTTAATCTATTCGTAATTACAATTTTTAAATACAGTGTGAATTTGTCTTTAACGAAGGTATGTCAGAGAAATTGTGTCGTAAATTTCGCAAAATAATATCAATCAAATTTCGTATTTCTTCAGCTGAAGCCTTTTTAATGGATTGTGCAGTAAAAACAGAACGGACATGATTTTGAATTAATAACCTATTATTATTAAATCTTTCTTCTAACAGCGCCCACGCGCGGACGTAATTGGAGGCAGTGAAATCTAACTCGCCAATAACCTGGAGAGCTAAACCAGTGAGGGAACGTTTTAAATAATGAAATTTTTCTATTGCATCTAGATCACTTCGCTTATGAATCATAGACAAATATGAATTCCTATATTCGAGCCATTTATCAAACGTGCCATCGAATGAGGGTAACTTAATCTCGGGTAATTTTATTGAAGCTTTCGTTCTATAATGCGGATTTGAACACTGAGAATTGTCACTTTTGCCTTTACCTACATCGATAAGAAGTTTTGCAATAGACATTGTACTATAATATTGATTTTCTACAGTTTCCCTGTAGTCGAGCTGTTTGATCATTTCGGTTTCGTCCAAAACACTTTCTATTTGGCTCTGAACCTTATTAAATGTATTAAATAAAACAGAATTCGACTCAATACGCATGCTTAAATCAGCTTGCTGCGTTTCAGATAGGGATTTATTTTCAAATTTACCGACATATTTTTCAAACAAAGTTAGTCTACCTTTTAACGATGCCCTTTGTTTCTTTAAATCAGCTAAACATAAGACATTTCCAGCTTCACTATACTCCTCTTCATTCATCCTAGCAGCTTGCAAGAATCGAAAGCTACTTACGTGGTTGATATCACCCGCAACGTAGGTGCAAGTGGCGACGGAATTCTTCTATATTCTTCAGAACGTAGCGTGGTCTGATGATTTCGATTCGGCCAACGAGCTTGCCGGTCTTCCATCGTCGCGGCACTCTCCCCGACGCCACACACTCTGACATGAGGGACAGCGTCTCCTCCTCTAGTGCCGGCATGACTGTGGCTATAACCTTCCCAGGGATGCCGTCCGGGCCCGGGGCGCGATTTCTGGACTTGAGTGCCAACATCGCGACCCCTAATTCGGCCTCGGACATGGGAGGTATTGCCACTTCGTCTGCCGGCACCTGGCTTGGTGCCACCATCCGCGGTGGGACCCACTCCTCCCTCGCAGGGAAGAGGGAACTGACCACTCGGCCCAGAAGATTCGGCTCGAGAGTTCTGGTGAGGGGAGGCGCCCATGGCTTGAGTTTCTGACTCACAGTCTTGTACGGGCGCCCCCACGGGTCTCGGTCGAGGCTCTCGAGCCACTCCCTCCAGGCCTCCTCCTTGGCGGCCTTGATCGCCGAGCTAAGGGCCTCACGGGCGGCCCTATACGCGGCGTGCAGCTGTTCTTCTCGGGCGAGGTCTCTGACAGCCCGCCTTCGGCTGCGGGTGTACTGCCTCTGGGCCGCGTAACTTGCGGTACGCAGCCCGGCTAGGTGGGGACGCCACCAGTACACCTGCCTCCGGGGCGGAATAGACCTCGCCCTCTGCATCGCCGCGTCGCAGACACGAGTCAGAGCTCCAGCAAGGCGCTCACATCTCGCGTCCACGTCCAGGCCGCTGTCATCAGCAGCCCACCGCTCGACGATAGCCGCCTCTTTGGCCAGCTCGCGGTCTAATGTTCCGAGTCGCCACCGCGGACCTTCCCCTGCCAAGGGGCGGTCGAGTTCCACACGAGCCGCCGAGGCGGGGGAGACGATGTCGAACCGGATGTAGCGATGGTCCGACGCGGTCTCCAACCCCCTGACGACCCGCCAGTTGTTGATACGACGGGCCAGGACAGAACTGGCGAACGAAAGATCGACAATCGATCTGCCCTGAGCCCGCACTAGAGTGTGGACCACCCCCTGGTTCAGTAGCACCAAGCCTTGGGACACCGCCCACTCCATGACCATCTCCCCCCGGTCATCAGTCTCCGGAGATCCCCACGCCCGAGAATGAGCGTTGAAATCCCCGGCCACCACAGCCGGGGTGGGGTGCACTTCGACCAGCAGAGCCCCGACCTCAAGGAATCAAGCACGCCGCCTCGTAGGAGACGGTGTGGTACGCCCGTGCAGCCCTCTGCGCGATGGCGCGCTGCGGACGTCGCAGCAGCGCTACATTTGCTGGGCAGAGGGCGTCCGCCCAGATGGGCGCCCCGTAGAGCGCCTTGGAGCGCACCACTCCGTCGTAGAGACGGCGGCACGCAGACCCCGGACCTCCACTGTTGGGCAGCAAGCGCGAGAGCATTCCGGCAAACGCCAGCAACTTTGGTTCCAGCTGCCGGAAATGCTCCGCGAACCGCCACCGACTGTCGAGGATGAGCCCGAGATACTTCAGGCTGCTCCCAACAGCGATGGTGGTGCCACCCACCACTATCGTCTGATCTCGAGGCGGTGTCTTCCGAGGCCCATGGAAGAAGATGGCCTCGGACTTTTCGAGGGCCACCTTTAATCCGAGCGCCCCGATGCGGCGCACGACATGGGCGACGCCTGCCGTAGCGAGAACGGCGGCGTCGCGGAACGAGGGGGCCCGCGCGGTGACTAGGGTATCGTCGGCGTAACAGAGTACACCGACCCCCCGAAGATTAGCACCGCGCAGGACCCAGTCATAACCTATATTCCACAGGAGCGGCCCAAGGACCGACCCCTGTGGAACACCACACGTCATGCTTCGGCGGACCACCCCGTCTTGGGCCGGGTAGATAATAATAATAATAATAATAATAACCCCGCAGGGGCAGCTTGTGGCGAGCTGTTGGTGAGTGGCGACACCACGAACCCTGATTCTCCCGAGGGTTGGAATTCATTCCGCCCCGCCTCTTGTGCTTGCCTTTATTGGCCGGCCAAGAGTGGAGTCGCAAGAGCGGAACCTATGCTCCAGGTTGGAAGTGTAAAATGTCATAACGCCGGGGGCCTGCTGACCGACTTCTGTATCGCGATCTTGCACCCCGCAGACTCACCTCTCGACAACCTTAGCCGCTCAACGGGTGTTGCTCCATGGCCGCATTATGCGTGGCTATTTTAATGGGGCCCATGCAATGAGTTGGCGAGTCACCACCTGCCTTTTTAACAATTTTGAGACTTATTGTCATGGCAGGCGTCCGTTAGTCTCCCCCCATAGCCCATTCACCAGTCCATCCAATACTCAACCCCATAGCCCATAATCTAGTTTCCATTATTCCAATAGTCTCTGCACCTGGCGGGGACCATCCCCGGGTGTATCATATTTTGCGCTCGGGGGTGGTATCCGCCATGTGTGTGTCTATCCCTAGCATATTAAACTCTCTTAAAAGGGCCTCTACGTCTTGGCTTCGGCCCGACGCACGCCTTCCAAAGGCCCGGGACTCCATAGTCCCGAGAGTCACGGATCAGAGAAACAAAATAATAATAATAATAATTTATTCATCAAAAATGAGGGCTGTACATTGTACTAATACTAGTTTTACAATTATGGTCTTAATAGCTAAGTCACGTAAGTAAGTACTATAATAATGTCTACATTAGAAGTAGCATATTATAAATGTGACAGAATAGTTTTTATTGGTAAAATAGAATTTAAATTAATAATCTTACTTTATTTACATTTTGCGACCTACCTGATCTAGGTTTTTATAAACCTGTGCTTCAGGTTATGTCTGTTCTATTATTTAAGTGCCTATTGCAAAATTTATACAATATAATCTAAAAGTATCTATGTTTACAGCTTATCGCTACCTATTTTAATATTTCTAACAGTTTCTCCGTGTCTGCGTAATCTAGTTTTTCTAAATATTCTGTAGTTAAAACCTTACAGTTCCAATAACTTAGATTATATATGGCTAGTATTTTGTTTAATTTATTATAAAGAAAAGGCCCTAAAAACATATAAAATTTATTTACAAACTCATGCTTAGCTTGTGGATTTTCACAAACTATATCTTTTCTTCTCTTATCTGAAGGTACTGCGGGTGTAGGGAGTTTGGTATGTTGGAGTAGTATGATGTTCAGAATAAATAATTGGCGAACTGTTAACACCTTACAGGCCCTGTAGAGTTGTTCTGTAGGAAACCTAAAAGGACGAAACGTGGCTACTTTTAAGATAGCTCTTTGAGCACGCTCTAGTGGAAGTAAGATTGAGGGTCCAGCCCCACCCCAGGACGTTATACAATAAGTAAGAATGGACTGGAAGATGATGACCCGGTCCACGAAGTAGTCCGCAAGGACGCGCCTGAGGTACCACGGGACATTGTGATACCTCAGCGCCTCCGCAATGGTCTCCCAGGGGAGAGGGTTGAAGGCGTTGGCTATATCCAGCGATACAGCCAACAACACCTCACCTCTGTCTACCGCTTCGTCTACGCCATCCCGCAGCCGGGATATGGCATCGAGAGTCGACCTCCCGCGACGGAAGCCGAACTGGCCGTCACTGAGGTTGGGCCCCGCCCCCTCAAGGTGACCGACGAGACACGCAGCGAGCACCCGCTCAAAGAGCTTGCACATCTCGTCGAGCAAAACGATGGGGCGGTAGGCCGACGGCGACTCGGCAGGGCGCCCGTGCTTCTTAAGTAGCACGAGCTTGCCGGTCTTCCATCGTCGCGGCACTCTCCCCGACGCCACACACTCCGACATGAGGGACAGCGTCTCCTCCTCTAGTGCCGGCATGACTGTGGCTATAACCTTCCCAGGGATGCCGTCCGGGCCCGGGGCGCGATTTCTGGACTTGAGTGCCAACATCGCGACCCCTTATTCGGCCTCGGACACGGGAGGTATTGCCACTTCGTCTGCCGGCACCTGGCTTGGTGCCACCATCCGCGGTGGGACCCACTCCTCCCTCGCAGGGAAGAGGGAACTGACCACTCGGCCCAGAAGGTTCGGCTCGAGAGTTCTGGTGAGGGGAGGCGCCCATGGCTTGAGTTTCTGACTCACAGTCTTGTACGGGCGCCCCCACGGGTCTCGGTCGAGGCTCTCGAGCCACTCCCTCCAGGCCTCCTCCTTGGCGGCCTTGATCGCCGAGCTAAGGGCCTCACGGGCGGCCCTATACGCGGCGTGCAGCTGTTCTTCTCGGGCGAGGTCTCTGACAGCCCGCCTTCGGCTGCGGGTGTACTGCCTCTGGGCCGCGTAACTTGCGGTACGCAGCCCGGCTAGGTGGGGACGCCACCAGTACACCTGCCTCCGGGGCGGAATAGACCTCGCCCTCTGCATCGCCGCGTCGCAGACACGAGTCAGAGCTCCAGCAAGGCGCTCACATCTCGCGTCCACGTCCAGGCCGCTGTCATCAGCAGCCCACCGCTCGACGATAGCCGCCTCTTTGGCCAGCTCGCGGTCTAATGTTCCGAGTCGCCACCGCGGACCTTCCCCTGCCAAGGGGCGGTCGAGTTCCACACGAGCCGCCGAGGCGGGGGAGACGATGTCGAACCGGATGTAGCGATGGTCCGACGCGGTCTCCAACCCCCTGACGACCCGCCAGTTGTTGATACGACGGGCCAGGACAGAACTGGCGAACGAAAGATCGACAATCGATCTACCCTGAGCCCGCACTAGAGTGTGGACCACCCCCTGGTTCAGTAGCACCAAGCCTTGGGACACCGCCCACTCCATGACCATCTCCCCCCGGTCATCAGTGTCCGGAGATCCCCACGCCCGAGAATGAGCGTTGAAATCCCCGGCCACCACAGCCGGGGTGGGGTGCACTTCGACCAGCAGAGCCCCGACCTCAAGGAGCAACTGCTCGAACTCGGCGAGGCTTCTACTAGGGGGACAGTACACCCCAACCACTGCAGCGCCACCCAGCGTGACGAGTACGCACCCACGACCTCTCCGCACTATGTCGAAGGGTGGGGCGGCTCGCCGGGTGACGATAGCCACCAAGCCATTTTGGTCGCTGGCCCAGTTCGGGCTTTCGCGAACGTAGTACGGCTCGGCGACTACTGCCACTGTCGTCTGCCACTGCACCGTGGATTGGGCCAGAAGGTCCTGGGCATCGGCGCAGTGGTTGACGTTGGCCTGCAGTATGGAGATGGAGTGTGCCATTACGATTGGGCGGTGTCCATCGCCTCCTCATGTTGCGGCAGGGTGGGGGATGTTTTGGGTGCCGTCCCACCTGCTGCTCCGCCTTTTCTTGAGGCTGCCTTCTTACCGGAGGCCGCCTTACACTCTCTGGACCCCAGCCGATGAGCAGACGCCTTCCCCGCCGCCGCACAGACGGGGCAACCGGGCTCCGCGGAGCAGGTGGCCGACTTGTGGCCGGCCTGCCCCACAACGGAAGCAGAGCGCACTGCGGTCAATTTCCGCAGTGCACTTGGCCCCGACGTGCCCCGGCTCCAGGCAGCGGAAGCACCGCGCCGGTCTCGGCTCCAAGGTGGTCAGCCTGACCACTGACCACCCGACGAGTACCCGACGGCCATCCGTCAGCCTCTTGGCAGCCTCGATCGGGCACCGCAGCCAGGCAGTGCCTTGGCGACCCCGTGGGCATTGGATGTCGCCCACCTTAATTGAGGCGGCCGAGCAGCCTCCCTCCGCAGCCAACGATGTCGCCACCATTTCTTTAGAGGCTGAGTCGCTCAAGCCAGAGATGCGCAGCTCTACACACCTCTCCGGCCTGGCGACACGGACCTCCTCCAGCACCTCTCTCAGTTTGGCGGCCAGGTTGTCCGCCTTCCGGGCGCGGTCCTCGCCCGCCACCTCCATAATGCGAGCCCCAGTTGCCGCCTCACGGAACCGGAGGCCGTCTATGCCCAGGGCCTTGAGGTCTATGGCCCCTTCGGCCCTGGACAACAGGTCACGGTACGTGATGCCCTGCTCCAGTGCGCCCGGCTGCAGCGTGACGGTGACCGCTGCAGTTGTCGGGGCGCGCAGTTTGCGCGGCTTGCAGGCACCACGCTTCCGCTTCTTATTCACCGGAGCGGTCGGGAGCGATGTGGCTGGGGCCGACTTCGCCACCTTTGGCCGCGCTGCCACCTTGATCCACGCGGCCAGCGGGGCCGCGGTGGGGACCGACGTGGGTGCCGAAGGTGACTCTATGGCGGGTGCCTTCTGACGGGCAGGTTCCGCCTCTTTGGCTGCGGCTGTCTTCTTCTTGGCGCGGCCCTTCTTTTTTGCCTTCCTCTCCCCCCTGGGCTCGTCAGGGCCTGCTCCTACCTCCATCTGCTCATCTGGCAGACGAGCAGAGTGGGACGGGGGGGAAGGTGGAAGAGGTGGGAGTTCCACAGTAGGCTCTTCAACACTTGCGGATCGAGCCGCCACTCGTTTATCCGCCTGCAGAGGTGGGCGGATGCGGGTCTCGGGCAGCAGCCGGTCCGCAATCCCCGCAAGCCGCGCGTCAATTAGGAACGCGATTTCGTCGCGTCCCATCGGGGGTGGTGCAGCCTGCGCCTGCTGCTGCCAGGCCCGCATTTCCGCCCGCACAGCGGCCAGCTCTGCCTGGAGCTGGGCCACCTCCTCAGATTCTGTGCGAGACCTGAGCACACGCACGTGCTGGAGGATAGTTTCACATGCGAGCTTCGGGTCCCGCACGTACTGCCCCTTCAAATTAGAGCTTTTGGACGCGATGGTTTGCACCATCCCCACCGCCGCTTCAATGGCACCCGATAGCTGCTCCGAACTGAGGGGCTCAGGAGCTGCTGGTGGCTCTACCGCATTGGGTAGTCGACTAGGCCCAGGCTGTGGGCTAGGGTTAGGGGTCTCTCTTAGGTAGAGAGACTTCTGCCGCATCCGCTGAAGGTCGTCAGCCATCTCCTCCTCCCTCCGCAGTTCCCGCTCCCGCTGTTTAGCCGCGTTAAGTTCGGCCTGGGCTTGCGCCAGGCCAGCGAATTCGCCCGTCGTTATCGGGCGACCGCGGGGCTTCTTGGGTGTGTGGGACACCTTTTCCACCTCTGGGACCCGCTTTCTCCAGAATCGTCCCATCGGGGAAGACGAGCGTGAGCCCTCTGGACTGGACACGTCCAGACGGTCCAGCACCACCACCGCCTCTGGGAGAGAGCCGAGAGACCTCGTGTCCTCTGTCCCAACCTCCATCTCTTCCTGGCGTCCACGCGCCTGTCGCTCGGGAGCTTGGTCCCGGCACGACTCACTGTCACTACCAATGTTTGACATTGTCCTGAAAAGGACAGTATCAAAAAACAAGTCAACCTCAACTGCCGCAAGATAAGCTACCGAGATTTAGTCACCCAACGTGCCACTCCGTTACGGTGGTCACGTTGGGGTCCAGGGCACACGACGGGGACGTACTCGATAGCTCTTGGGGCGTGCCCCTCCCAGGTTTTTTTTTTTTTTATATATTTTTTTTTTTTTTTTTACGTGGTGGAATGCATTTACGCACTTCGCTCACCCCCCGCGGGGGCAGGGGGCTCGCTTCGTGTGGGACTCCTGACCGAAGCCAGACTACCCACTAAACCACCACGGTGTTCCTCCTTCGCCCAATCCGAGCCACGGGATAGAATGCTCACCGCGACTCGGCTAGGAACGCCCGCCCTGTTCGGCGGGCTCGCTTCTCGGGGCCCCACCATCCCGGCCATCGTGCCGATATGGTGGGGCCCGTCCTCCTCTTAAGAATGCGCCCCAGAAACACGTAGGGGCGCATTCCGCCACATTAGCATTGGGGCAGCGGGTCCCCCGACCCACCGCCCGTGGCTCCTCTCAGTTGGGGACGCGGGCAAATTGTGCTCGCCGGCGTCCCCTCGCCGGGGGCCTGCGGGGCGGGAGAGTGCGTCCAGCTCGCTCCCGCTCCCGCAAGGCCTCTCTCTTGGCCGCCATCACCTCGCTAGCATACGAGGCGACGGCGGCCCAACAATGTTCGCTGTCGGCCATAGCCGGAATTATAGCCGACAGCGAGAGGTCCTCACCAACAATGTTCGTGAGGGCCGTCCTTTGTCCGTCCCACGCCTCACACACGGCCAAAGTATGTTGTGCCGTGTCAGGGTCGCCGCTGTTGCAGTTTCGGCACCGGGGCTCCGATTCCACCCCCACCACCTCCCACAGGTACTTGGCGAAGCAGCCATGACCCGTGAGAAGTTGAGTGAGGTGATACGTTGGAGCCCCATGACCCCTCTCCACCCACTCACGCAGGACGGGCCGAACGGCCCCCACGAGCAGTGTGCTGCTTCTTGTCGCAGCCAACCTATCGGCCCATTTCCGGAAGAGATCGTCGCGAGCCGCCTGTCTCCAGCGATCGATTTCCTCCGGAGCCGGCCGACCACCAGCAACTCGCCGCATCAGGGCGCCCTCCTCATACACCCTCTTAAGGACACCAGCCTCGAGCCTGCCCGCAATCAAGCACGCCGCCTCGTAAGAGACGGTGTGGTACGCCCGTGCAGCCCTCTGCGCGATGGCGCGCTGCGGACGTCGCAGCAGCGCTACATTTGCTGGGCAGAGGGCGTCCGCCCAGATGGGCGCCCCGTAGAGCGCCTTGGAGCGCACCACTCCGTCGTAGAGACGGCGGCAGGCAGACCCCGGTCCCCCACTATTGGGCAGCAAACGCGAGAGCATTCCGGCAAACGCCAGCAACTTTGGTTCCAGCTGCCGGAAATGCTCCGCGAACCGCCACCGACTGTCGAGGATGAGCCCGAGATATTTCAGGCTACTCCCGACAGCGATTTCGGTGCCACCCACCACTATCGTCTGATCTCGAGGCGGCGTCTTCCGAGGCCCATGGAAGAAGAGGGCCTCGGACTTTTCAAGAGCCACCTTTAACTCAAGCGCCCCGATGCGGCGCACAACATGGGCCACGCCTGCCGTGGCGAGAACAGCGGCGTCGCGGAACGAGGGGGCCCGCGCGGTGACTAGGGTATCGTCGGCGTAACAGAGTACACCGACCCCCCGAAGATTAGCACCGCGCAGGACCCAGTCATAACCTATATTCCACAAGAGCAGCCCAAGGACCGACCCCTGTGGATACCACACGACATGCTTCGGCGGACCACCCCGTCTTGGGCCGGGTAGATGATGGGCGGTCCACGAAGTAGTCCGCGAGCACGCGCCTGAGGTACCACGGGACATTGTGGTACCTCAGCGCCTCCGCAATTGTCTCCCAGGGGAGAGTGTTGAAGGCGTTGGCTATATCCAACGATACAGCCAACAACACCTCACCCCGGTCGACCGCTTCGTCTACGCCGGAATAATAGGGGTAGGTCACAACACTATTGTGTTTTGTCCTTTCGCGATAAGTTCAATGGAGTCCAATAACCTCTGTAAATCTCTACTCTCTGTACGCCTAGTACCCAGCTGATCTACGTCTACCGCGCGCGCGCTTAGGTACTGTGGAGCTTACAAATCAGAGATATTTTGAATTATCACTTACCGAGGTCTACTTTCAGCGAAGCGGTGTTGTAGGTACCTAACCTGGTACTGATAAGTGTACAGCCATAGGAATGCACAATGCCTAATTTATCACTTCACGATCACCACACAAGTTTTAACTATCATTTATGTTAGGTCACAAAAACAGTTCTCGAGTGCGCCGAAAATGGTACCAACATTTCGCGGCACGCGCCACCCTTAGTACCTAACTCCGAGAAGCGATACAGCTCGCCGGGCTAGACAGGCACTCGTTCTCGGGTCTGCTTCAAAATGCTCAAGAATTCTCTCTTCTAAAGCAGTGCATGTCGTAGGTGGTCATCCTTGAGGAGGCGAGTCACGAAAACTTCCAGTGTGTTAAAGACGATTCACCATCTTCCTAAAACACTCCTAAGAGGGAAGAGGCCGTCGCCGTCGGTCACCCTCTGGCCTTTCCGTCCACAAATCTTACACTGTACAGCCGACGAGGCGCTACACCAACACAAAGCTTCATCTCACAATATTCGCTATTACTGAAAACAAAACACCGACTACAACAAATCAACAAACAAAAAGAGTTGGAACAAATACTTACGAATGTTGCCACCTAAGAATTAAGGTAAAATTACGTAGAATTTTAAACAACAACAATTTAATTTTCAAAAATATTCACATATCTTCGTTTTAATTTAAAGGTGCTTAAAACTAATTAATCGTTAAAAAAATCCCTGTACGAGAACAATATTACATTTGTTTTCAAATTGCTTTTGGTACCTACTAAATAAAGCAAGAATTTTTGTTTGCTATTTGTTATCTATTTGTTCGCGCTAAGAATCTGAATGTAGAAGTAGGTACCTACTAACTAGCCTACCTAATAGCTGGCTCAGTGGTCAAACTAGGCCTTGCTACTTGCTACTTAAAATCAAAGGTTAGGCTATCGTATCACGGTAGTGTAATGGCTAGGGTTCAACCTAGCCATTACACTACCGTTTTGGAGATCAGATGGCAGTCGTTGCACAGAAAATATCGAAGTTCTGTCAAATCCACCGTGAGACTGGTAAAGCGGACCCCAGACTCCGAGCTAAAAGCTTCGGATGCGACTGGGATTAACGCTAAGATGAAAAAACACTACCGCGATACCGACGTGAATCCAGTCCAAGTTAGGTACAAGTTATTTAGCTTAGTTGGTGGTGGTAGGGGAATATTAGTAATTGCAATGATTACTAATATTTTAAAGAAATTTTAAGAAATAGGTAAACAGTTACTCAATAACCTATTCAATTCATGATATTGGCGCAATATTTTTGTTTGCGTCCGTACCTACTTTGCGAATGACAAGACGCAAAGCAAATGAACCGCTTTTCGTCTTTTAAAAGGATAAATTCGTAAAAATACATTCTAATCTACCAATTTGTATTACATACTATTCTAGTCCACCCTGGTTCTAACATTTTTAAACAATCGTATGTTTGATTTTATAAAATCAGTTATGGCAACACTGATGTTTACCTATTCGTTCAGTTAAAAACCAATTATTTTGCGGCACCCTTTTACGGTAACCTTGGCGGCATTTTGTCAAAAACGCCGGCACGCGCCGCGGCTTTTTCAAAGGACTCCGCGGCGAACGTTTCACCTATTAATTTAGGGTAGATGTACTGAACTTCGTCCAGTTAAAAATATTTTAATATTAAAAATGACTGAGCCATTTTTTTAAAGTAAGTTTTTTTGGATTGGACAATTGAATGAGATAACACGTTTAAATGTAAAGGAACTCATCAGCGTTGTAGTTACTCGGAAAAATATCGTATTACTACTCAGTTTATGTGTACTGTTGCTTTTCTTTTAACTTGTTTCACACGTAAATAAGTAGGTATTTGAACGTAGTAAGTTCGATATTTATTCAGATAGAATACCTACGTTTACCCTTAATTTCGTAACATTTCTTCACACAAAATTGCATAACTTTAATACGTAAGTACTAAAAATAAATTAATAAAAATACGTCGCTAATTATTTGTCCTAAGATACACTGACTGAAGATTAATCCGTTGTTTCTAACCATCTTCGAAAAAAACTTAAGCATAGGTAATACAGTTGTATTGCAGAAAAAAGTTGTGACCATGGCAAGGTATTGGTCAGCTTACCCTATTTAGGTAGGTACAGAAAAAAAGAGAAATGTTTTTTCTTATCAATTATTTTAGGGTACCGCAGCATTTGTAATTTAAATGAAACGTCTCTTAAAATTTATGCTATCCTGGTATTCGAATATGTTTTTTCTTCACTTTGCTTGTTATTTATCCTTTATGAAAAGTTATTGTGATAGTTTTGCATTAAATAATATAGGTACGGAATCAATCATAAATAAGGGGCGTGGTGGGGCGTGGCAGTTTAGAGTGAAAGAGACGATATTTTATTATTATGAAATATTTTAGGGTTCCGCAATGAATGTTACTTTAACTAACGCTTATGAAGGACCTCCCAAAGTCTATGCTATCCGGGTAAAGTTCTTTGTAAACCTTGTACAGTGCCGTTATTTATGTTACTGGGTAACAAAATCTGGGCCCTCTGCGCTATTGAGATTCTCTCGATATTGGAAAGTACGGTGCATGCCCTGCGCGTGGTTGCTCAAGTCGTCACTCCCACTCCGCCACCATGATTTGGTGGAGCCGGGATCTCTCGGCCCGAATGTCTTCGGGCTCGAAATCGTATCCCCCCTCCCACGCCTCCTTACGGAACCGATACAGTGCCGCAGAATCTCGCTTCCAGGATCCACGGCGGCGATCCGGCTAGGAGACTCGCCGCTTCAAAGGATCTCTACCTACTATTTACTATGTGACAAACTTTGTATGACATTTCAATAAAAAAAACTTAAATAATGGATGCAGAAGGCCAGATCGCGTATCATGACCATGCATGACGCACATTGGAAGTTTTAAATTGGGTACGGAACCAATTTTAAAAAGTTAAATATTAGGGGGCGTATCAGGGATGTCGGTGATCCACGGCTCCTGGTATTGAATGTATTTTTTCTTTGTTCTGACACCTTCGACCCAAGTTCGAAGTCCTTTCGTCACCGGTTTCTAGTCGCGAACTTGTGTTATATAGAATTTAAATTGTTTGTAATTACTTCTACTTTTCACTAGCGTTATTAAATTATATTATGTACGTTTATGTTTTTTGTACTATTATTTTCACATTAAATTTTCACAAAGTTTTAATTTTTATTAGTTTCATTAAAGTACATTTCTTGTTTAGTCTGTTCTTTACACTTTATATTTTATTATCTCTTTCATTCTTACATTCTCTTCATACTTATCCTCTAACATTCGTCTCATACTCTTCACGGTTTCCTTTCATGCTTTGGATGAAACGGGCCTTAAATACCCCTTTATTTAAGGCCCGTTTCCACATCACTATTATTTTACTTTTGTTTTTTCAAGATTTTACTTCTCTATTTTAGCTTTATTTTTAATATTCTGCCAGGTATTTACTTACTAAATATCGGCGAGATATTTATTTAAGTGCTATTCCGTCTATTCACTATCCGCACTATCTTGTCCCAGTACTCGAGGAAGTATTCCCTGTACTCCTTGGTTATAAATGTTGGCAAGTTGGTGATGCTAACCCTTAGTTGGGTTTTTTGCTCAAGGTGGAATCTCTCCCTCGAGTGAATGGGACAGTCCACGAGGAGGTGGACGACCGTTTCGTCGACGCCCGGCTCACAGGCGCACGATGGGTCCGCCTTACACTTGAAACGATGCAAGTATTCGGAGAACCCACCGTGCCCCGTTAGAAGCTGGGTCGTGGTGCCGGCGATCTCCATCCTCCGAACGATCCTGTATGCGTCCAGAGCGCAAGGGAAGAAAACCTTGGTACCGGAAGCTGTGTGGCCAAGCATGTACCGTTCGTTCCATTCGTGAAGTGAGGTCTCACGCAGACCCCGCTTCACGAATGAGACTGGGCACAGGCTGTAATGCGGCGCTCTCTTCAACCGCAGAGCCGCCTCTTTGGCGAGCTGGTCCGCTCGCTCGTTACCCTCCAACCCAGCGTGGGATATTTCCTTGCCCTGGGTCAATCCCCGCTTGATGGTAGCCCTGGCTTCTACTGCCAGTGGGTGGAGGGCGCGGTGATTTGTCACCGTCATGAGTGCGGCTCTGCTGTCGCTGAAAACGCCGAATGTGGCCGCGCCTCGCTTGAGGGCCTCACTGACCGCTTTGCATATGGCCAGAAGCTCTGCTTGGTAGACGGTGCAGTACGGGGAGAGAGCAAGTTTGAGGGTCTTTATTTCGGCCCCGTTATCCCACATGGATAACGCAGCGCCGACCCGCCCCTTAATCTTGCTCCCATCCGTAAAGATTTGTATCTGCGTCTGCGATTTGACGCGTTGAAAGTGTTCCTCGTCTACCAGACTTACGAACTCCAGGTTCATATGCTCCGCGGGGTGAGGTGCCTCAATAGCTGGAGCCATCCGCTCGATCTCCCTATCCTTCAACCATGACTGGGGCACTCCTCTCTTGGCATCGTATAACGAGGCCACCTCACGAACTCTGAGGTCCAGAGGGAGCATCCCAGCCAAGATCAACCCCGAGTGTAGAGAGACCGTGCGGTAGCTTTTACAAAGCTTTTGAGCGAAACCGCGCTGCACCACATTCAGCTGCTTCCGAATACCAAGGTTCTCCACCGCAGGACGCCAGCTACTGGCCGCATACAGCACCGTCGGTTCCACAGCAGCGTTGTAAATGGTCCGGATCACCTCGGGATGTAATCCCCAACTGATCCGGGCCATCCGCGCCAACTTGTGGTAGATGCCGATCGCGGTTAGGTTAGGTTAGGTTAGGTTAGGTTTTTTTTTTTTTTTTTCGCTTTTTCCCCTACTGGGTTAATCTTGTGGGGTCCTTAAATTTCGGATTTCATTTTCGACTAATTTGGAAAAGTGATTTTTGGTTGTTTACTGTTGAAAAAATTTCGAATGGAATGAAATTTCAATATTAGGGTCATTACATAAGCGCTCGGTTTATTGAGCGGCTTATTATTTAATAAGCCACAGAATGCCCGGATTTCAATATAGATCACAATTAATTATATCGGAGCATTTGGCCGTTTGAGAGATGGTGGCAAGACAGCCTACGGGCCTCAGCCCGGTGTCTGCCCCGCCCTAATCTCTCAGTGTTAAAATTTTTACATATTTTTTCTAAGTATATAATACATATATATTTTTAATATACTTATACATATTTATTTATATATGTGTTTTAACAATACAATTATTTATATATGTATATACAATAGAGTTTCGAATAATAATAGATTTATATACCGGACAATAACATTATTAATGTGGGTGCTAGCACCTCTGCCTACCCCTTCGGGGAATACAGGCGTGAGTTTATGTTATGTTTATGTTTATGTTTATGTTACAATAACATTACTTATATATATTTATGTTTATACTGAAGATGACAAATGACATATGAATTTATTTAGTAGACAGATAGTTTATTACAGTTATATTAAATAGAATTGTATTTGAAGAATAAGATTGTTGACTTTATCCAATTTTCACTAGAAAATTGTTTCAAGTACAGTTTCATTTTATAGCGTAGTAGTTTTAGCTTCCATAAAATAGAGAGTAGTTTAATAATATGATATACATAAAGATTTGACATTAAACATAAAGTGTCACGTAAGAATAAATAATTGGATGCTTACAATTTCCGTTAGAAAATTGCTGCAATCACATTTTAATTTTAGATAGAATAAGTTTTTTAACATATACTTAAACAAGACAGTTAATATAGTATAATGCATAGTATTTAGTAAGATATAGATGGGATATAAAGAACAATAAATACATCCTTATAAATATTAAACTCTTAGGTAATGAGGCATTTCTTATGTTTTGTTTAGAGATAGGGGTCGAGATTATCAATTCATAAGCAGCTAAGTTCAAGTGGGTGTAAGTGTTTATTTAGTTTTAAGGTTAATTTTTAGAGAAAAAAAAAAAGGTAATTTTAATTTTATATCAATTTAATTTATAGTTATTTTTAAAAGTTATTTTATATTTCTTATTTATTTTAACATAATGCCTTACCTTATATTAAATATATAGACAATGCATCATGTATTTTGTTGCGTTTATACGGTGGCCAGAGCATCCCTAGGAGTACGCTATGGCTGCTCTGGCCATCGCTTCCCACTTTTGAAGCACTGGACATGACCTGTCAAAGGCATGGTGGTGCTTTGCTTCGCCGAACTCGCGGGAGCAATTTATGCAACAGGGCTCTTGGCCCTTTCTGCGGCATTTATCGGGTTCGTTCTGTCCGTGCACCTCGCCACATTTCGCACACAGGTCCTGGGTTTCGGGCATCAAGCAGAATCGCTTGGTGTGCCCGAAAGCCAGGCACCTGGTACACTGGACGAGTGGCGTCTGGTCTGCCACAGCGACTCTCTGGAGGTCTATGTAAAGTTGTTTGGCCTCCGTCGCTCTCTTCCAGATAATGGGCGAGGTGCTTATCACCACGTGGTGAAACTGAGAGTGGCGCGATCTCTTCTTTAACTTGATGGTTACGCGGTCGTCCCCGTCGCCGAGGCCCTCAAACAGGGCCCCATTCTGATTCCGAAGGGCGCGAAGGATTTCATGATCATCATGAATCTTCAATACGTCCCTCAGAATCAGAAGAGGGTCCTTGTTTTTGATTTCCTCCACCACGAAGCGACCCGCAACCCCCTCAAGCTTTTCCTTCACCTTGTTTCGTTCTTGGATAGTTCTACACCCCATGATGACCTTTCTTTCCTTTGCCTTCCTCACTTTCTCCACTCTTATCCAGCCCTCCTTGGCGTCCATAGCCTCTCTTATATGTTTTAGGACCTCATCCGCGGTATCGTTCTCGTTCGTGGAGGAGACACATACGGAGTGGAGCGTCTGCGGTGGGGGCGCTGCCTCCCCACAGTGGTTAGCAGCCGCTGCTACACTCGCGTATGTGGCCGCCTCCTTCCCCTCCTTTTCTCTCTCTTTCTCCCTTTCGTCCTGCTTCTCTATTCTTTCCCTCAGCTCCCTCATTACCCTTCCATTCTCCTTTATCAACCTCTGGTTCTCTTCAATTTTATTCAAAATCTCCTTGTCCAGTGTGCTCGAGGTAGGGACTGGGGCATCGGGGGCCGGTATCCCCGCCGCCCCAGCACCCTGCCTTGCCTGATCTAGTTGCCTCTCGGTGCCACTACTGAATGCCTTTAGGCACTCCTCTAGCGCTGCCACGGCCCCCTCAATCCTATTTTTTATTTCTGTTTTTAAATTTCTTGACAGAAGGATCTGCTCTTTTATTACGTGGCAGCATCTAATCGCCTTATTGAGGCGCGGATCCGGCAACTGCGCGGTTTTAGGAGGTGATGGGGGCGGGTGAACTGCCCGCTTCTTTGAGTTTTGAGAGAGGGATCCAACCTTAGATTGGATCCTCTCGATACTCCTCCGCACAGTGCCGGACTCGCGCCTCCCTACTTCGGTCTCCGGGCTACTTTCGACCGTGAAGGTCCTCTGCCTATCTTCCCTCTTCTCAAAGGGTGAGCGGAATGTGCTCATATTGGGGAGGTGCGCGCTCAAGTTTAAAAAGTAAAATAGAATAAAATAACCACTTGTCACCCGTATAAGATGACAGTCCAAAAAATGTATACAAATTAAAATTCTAAAACTAAGCCAGTAAAATGTTTAAAATATATCTAAAGCTAATATTTAAATCTAACAATTTACAAACACTAAGTAGGTCAATAAGAACGCAGTCCTGTTAATTATTAATAAAAATTATAGACACTCAAGTCTAGTCTGGTAACAGTCAAAATTTTTTACAGAGCAGATATTGTGTATCAAGTATACACGCGTTAAAATAAAAAGAAAAAAGTCAAATAAATTACCAGCAGGTACGAATAACTTCGTACGTCACTTAAACTAAAAGGAAAATAACCTGCAACGAACCGGTAACAGCCAGTATCGCGCGACCTCGCTTGACCCCCCCGAGCCGAGCTGATGTGCCTAGGGCAGAAAATCAGGTTGGGCGGGCGGGGCTCGTGTATATGAAAATCGCTGTTTTCACGAAAACTACGGACCCTAGGCGGTCGTGTGAGGTACCTACGGATAGGCCTCGTCGGCGGCCACACGGTGGTGCAAAAAGCAGTATAGGCTTTCCTGAAAAATTTTGAAAATAGCGCCCAAAAACCGAAAATTGAATTAAAAATTTAGACTAAAAAGTTTATTATTGGGCGAACTGTACCACCTAGAAAGTCGGGAACGGTACCGACGGACAGAGGGCGTCCCAGTGGATACGTTCCAATCGCTAGATGCACAGGTTACGACCGATGGTAAACCAAAAACGAGGAGTTAAGTTTTAGTAGGTAGGTACTAAGTTGGCACTTCGCTCCCTCGGGAACACCTTGGAGTATAATCGCCTGAACGGCTCGGCGGTGTAGTTGCCGTCTCCCTTAAGCGTCCCTAGGTGCTAGGCACCCCCTAGACCCTTTAAAAATTCGGAAACTAAAATTAAAATGAAAATTTAATAAACAACCTATGGAATCGACCTAATGATACCAAATACAGATGATGATGTATCCGTGTGGTATGTCGGAAGATAGGTAATGTATCCGCGCACTTGATGGTATACGACTAACACCGAGTGTCCGTAGCAAAAAAGCTAATAAAAAATTGTTTAAATTTAAAAAGTGGCGAAAATCCCTACTCGGCTGGCGAAATATGGTGTTATTATGCACAGGACTCGCCTGATCTTCTCGTGTGTAGTATCAGAAGACGCGCAAAGTCGTCTCACACAATATGGTGTAATTAGAATTTCAGCGGTCGGTACAAAAAGTATGGCAACAAGCAAACTTGCTGCCAAAAAACGTTCGAAAATCGCTCAAAGTGACGTAAGTAAGGGATTTTCGCGAAAAATCTATGAAAATTGTAAAAATTTATGGTCGCGCTGAATAGCCGGCAGCGTCCCGAATCTAAATATGTATATATTGTATAGGTTTATCAATGCTAATTAGCTATAAAAATTTTACAAAGTTTTAAATGCGGTTGGGTTAGGTTAGGTTAGGTTAGGTTTTTTTTTTTTTTTTTTTTTTTTTTTAAGTTTCGCGCTCTTTCCCCCACTGGATTAATCTTGTGGGGTCTTTGTTGGCGGATTCAATTGCAAATAATTTAGAAAATAGAATTTAGAAGTAATTACTAGATGTTATAGTTTCGAGATGGATATACTATTAATGGGGTTTTTACTACTGACGCGGTTTATTGTGCGGCTTATTAGATAATAAGCCACAGAATGCCCGGTTTAAATTTTTAATTGGTATCAATAAAAGCATTAGGCCGTTCGACTGTTGGTGGCCAGGCAGTCTACGGGCCTAGGCCTGGCGGCTGCCCAGCCTTCATCACTCAGTGTTAAAAGTTTTTGGTACATAATTTATTTTTTATGGATATATATATATTACTTATATAAATATTTTATACAATTTACGATACTACGACAATACGATAAAATATGTACCAGACAGTAACAATATATATTTTTATAGTGATTTTATAACATATTTTGAGTTTATATACATTATACGAAGAAAGAGGTGATATATAACGATTATGTGAAGTAGCATAGAAAAGAATAGTATTAGAAGGCAGGTTTTCAGCTTGGTCCAATTTTCACAAGAAAATTGTATCAAGTGCGTTTTTAATTATATAGAACAGTGTAGGTTTTTAACAATTGTATAGAAGCTTAAGAATCGAAAATAAGGAAACAAAGTTAATACAGGACACACATAAACAATAAATATACGTTACATAAATATGAAACATGTAATATTGAGGCAGTTCTTTCTGTTTGTTAAAGAGGGAGGTCGAGATTCTTGATTTGCGTACATTGAGAGTTTAGAGTGGGCGCAATTTTTATTAAATTCTGTTATAAGATTATTTCGAATTTATTTTACTTTTTAATTTTAGTTTTATTTTAAGTTAATATCGATATTATTTAAAAAGTTAGTTTATGTTTTTATTTATTTACTTTAATGCCTTACCTTATATATTAAATATATAGTCAGCGCATTGTGTAGTTGTTTATTTAATTCGGTGGTCAGAGCATCCCTAGGTGTACGCTATGGTTGCTCTGGCCATCGCTTCCCACTTTTGAAGTACCGGGCACGACCTATCGAAGGCATGATGGTGCTTCGTTTCGCCAAACTCCCGAGTGCAGTTTATGCAGTGCGGCTCTAGGCCCTTTCTGCAGCATTTGTCGGGCGCCTCCTGGCTGTGTGGTTTGCCACATTTCGCACACAGGTCCTGGGTTTCGGGCATCAAGCAAAATCGCTTGGTGTGACCGAAAGCCAGGCACCTGGTGCATTGGATGAGTGGCGTCTGGTCGGCCACCGCGACTCTTTGGAGGTCTATATAAAGGTGTTTTGCCTCCGTCGCTCTCCTCCAAATAACGGGCGAGGTGCTAACCACTACATGATGGAATTGTGAGTGGCGCGATTTCTTTTTAAACTTAATGGCCACTCGGTCGTCCCCGTCGACCAGGCCCCCGAACAGGGCCGCATTCTGATTCCGAAGGGCGCGAAGGATTTCATGGTCATCATGAACCTTCAACACGTCCCTCAGAATCAGAAGAGGGTCCCTGTTCCTGATCTCCTCGACGACGAACCGACCTGCGACTCTCTCAAGCCTTTCTTTGACTTTTTTCCTATCCTCCACGCTTGCACACCCCATTATCACTTTTCTTTCCTTAGCCTTCCTCACTCTCTCTACTTTTATCCAGCCCTCCTTGGCGCCCATAGCCTCCCTAATGCGCCCCAGGACTTCATCCGCCGTATCATTCTCGTCCGTGGAGGAGACGCATACGGAGTGGAGCGTCTGTGGTGGGGGTGTTACTTCCCGGCAGTAGTTAGCAGCCGCTGCTACACTTGCGTATGTCTCCTTCCCTTCCCTCTCCCTTTCTTTCTCCCTTTCATCCCGTTTCTCCATTCTCTCCCTTAATTCACTCATCACTCTCCCATTCTCTCTTATTAATCTTTCGTTCTCTTCTAATTTCCTAATTATCACGTCACTCGTACCCCTATTACCGGGTGAGCACGGGGCGGAGGCTGGCGCGGCGGGTGACTCCGTCGCCCCAGCGCCCCGTCCCGCCTGGTCCTTACCAGACCCCGTGTCGGACCGGAACGCCTTTATGTGCCGCTCCAGCGCGGCAACCATGTCCTCTATTCTATGTTTAATCTCGGATTTGAGATTTCGAGAGATTCCTACCTGTGCCTTGATTATACGACAGCACCCTAACATTTTATCTAAACGCGCATTCGAGGACTGTCCCGGAGGTTGAGGCGAGGGGGGCAGGTGGACGGCCCCCTTTTCCAAGGCTTGCGAAAAAGTCCCAATAACGCCTTGGATCTTCTCAATGCTCCTCCGGACAGTCCCCGTCTGGCGTTTCCCTACTCCTATAACGGGACTGCTGTCCAATACAAATGTCGAATCTCTCTCATTTAAGCAGGGTTGGTCTTTACCGATTGGTGAACGTGACAAAGGCATATTTTAAAATGTATAAGTTGTAGATTGTATATAGTCAGAATAAGTAATTGTCAACAAGTCAAGGTTAAAATGTAAAATAAAATTGTATAAGTTGTAAAATTGTAAACATAAAAATGTATAGTCAATCAGTCTTAGCACGGTGTGAGGTTCAAAATAAACAAGTAAAAACAAAATAAACTTATCCTAAACACTGGGACAGTATTGTCCGCGTGAGTAGTGCTACCCTAGAATGTAGCAGTCGTTATTTCGCACCGTATACTAGTGTATACTGGTTCAATAATCTATACTAATATTATAAAGCTGAAGAGTTTGTTTGTTTGTTTGTTTGTTTGTTTGAACGCGCTAATCTCAGGAACTACTGGCTCGAATTGGAAAATTATTTTTGTGTTGAATAGACCATTTATCGAAGAAGGCTTTAGGCTATATAACATCACGCTGCAACTAACAGGAGCGAAGAAACAATGAAAAATGTGGAAAAAACGGGGAAAATTATTCATATTTGAGGGCTTCCGTTGCGTGCGCTGCGAAAACGGTTCAAGATACCAAAAAAATATGTACGAAAGAATTATTCCTCTTGAAATGATCTAAAAAAATGTCCGCGACAGTATATGTCTGTCTTTTAAGATTAACTCACTAGAACCGTTTTAATGCATTATTACCAATTATTTGTTAGAGTTGTATCAACATAATAATAATCTATATACATAAAAATGAACCCCTATTTCCCTTGGTCACGCGTGAACGGCTGAACCGATTTCGCTAATTCTTTTTTTGTTGTGTTTGTTATTATTAGGAGAAGGTTCTTATGAAAGAAAAAATGAAAAAAATTGCGTGGAAAATCAGAAAATTTAAGAATACATAACCACCATATAAAATAGCTGATCCGACATCATCCGAAAAATTGATGGTTTATGGTAGTATGAACGCCCTTGAGCGTAAAGGTATATGGTTGTATGGACCCCATAGGTATATAGGCTCCGTAGGTGTAAGTATGGGCCCCGGTGACCTATTAGTATGGGCGTATGGGACCCGAATCGAAATGCTTTCCGTTCTCAAAATAATTAGGAGAATTTGATACAGCTAATTGATTCTAATTTCTAAGGCGAAACGAAGTTTGCCGGGACAGCTAGTCAGCAATAAAACTATTGTTGTATCAAGTTAAAAGTAAAGTCAATAAAGTCAATAAAGTAACACTAAGATACGAAAGACTTCGTATGTCGATAAGACCGCAGTTAATAACCTCGCGATGATCCGATTCCAACCGGTATCGGGCGACCTCGCCTGAACCCCCACGACCCTTCCCAACCGAGCTGATGTGCCTAAGGCAGAAAATCAGAGTGGGCGGGCGGGGCTCGGGTTTATGAAAATCGCGGTTTTCACGAAAACTACGGACCCTAGGCGGTCGTGTGAGGTACTTACGGAAAGGCCTCGTCGGCGGCCACACGGTGGTGTAAGAAGCAGTATAGGCTTTCCTGAAAAATTTTGAAAATAACGCCCAAAAACCGAAAATTGAATTAAAAATTTAGACAAAAAAGTTTATTATTGGGCGAACTGTACCACCTAGAAAGTCGGGAACGGTACCGACGGACAGAGAGCGTCCCAGTGGACACGTTCCAATCGCTAGATGCACAGGTTACGACCGATGGTAAAGCAAAAACGAGGAGTTAAGTTTTAGTAGGTAGGTACTAAGTTGGCACTTCGCTCCCTCGGGAACACCTTGGAGTATAATCGCCTGAACGGCTCGGCGGTGTAGTTGCCGTCTCCCTTGAGCGTCCCTAGGTGCTAGGCACCCCCTAGACCCTTTGAAAATTCGGAAACTAAAATTAAAATGAAAATTTAATAAACAACCCATGGAATCGACCTAATGATACCAAATACAGATGATGATGTATCCGTGTGGTATGTCGGAAGATAGGTAATGTATCCGCGCACTTGATGGTATACGACTAACACCGAGTGTCCGTAGCAAAAAAGCTAATAAAAAATTGTTTAAAGTTAAAAAGTGGCGAAAATCCCTACTCGGCTGGCGAAATATGGTGTTATTATGCACAGGACTCGCCTGATCTTCTCGTGTGTAGTATCAGAAGACGCGCAAAGTCGTCTCACATAATATGGTGTAATTAGAATTTCAGCGGTCGGTACAAAAAGTTTGGCAACAAGCAAACTTGCTGCCAAAAAACGTTCGAAAATCGCTCAAAGTGACGTAAGTAAGGGATTTTCGTGAAAAATCTATGAAAATTGTGAAAATTTATGGTCGCGCTGAATAGCCGGCAGCGTCCCGAATCTAAATATGTATATATTGTATAGGTTTATCAATGCTAATTAGCTATAAAAATTTTACAAAGTTTTAAATGCGGTTCGGTTAGGTTAGGTTAGGTTAGGTTAGGTTAGGTTAGGTTAGGTTTTTTTTTTTTTTTTTTTTTTTTTTTTTTTTTTTTTTTTTATACTGACACCTTCGACCCAAGTTCGAAGTCTTTTCGTCACTTTTACCTAGTCGCGAACTTGTTTTATAAAGAAATTAAATTGTTTGTATTTTTACTTGTACTTTTCACGAAACTTATTAAATTACATTTTGTACGTTTATGTTTATTGCAGTATTCTTTTCACATTTATATTTCCACAAAGTTTTAATTTTAATTACTTTCAATAAGGTACGTTTCTTGTTTAGTCAGTTCTTTACACTTTATATTTTATTATCTCTTTCATTCTTATATTCTCTTCATACTTATCCTCTATCATTCGTCTCATACTTTTCATGGTTTCCTTTCATGCTTTGGATAAGGGGTATTTAAGGCCCGTTTCCACATCACTATTATTTTTACTTTTCTTTTATCAAGATTTTACTTTTCTATGTTGGCTTTATTTTTAATATTCTGCCAGGTATTTACTTACTAAATATCGGCGAGATATTTATTTAAGTGCTATTCCGTCTATTCACTATCCGCACTATCTTGTCCCAGTACTCGAGGAAGTATTCCCTGTACTCCTTGGTTATAAATGTTGGCAAGTTGGTGATGCTAACCCTTAGTTGGGTTTTCTGCTCAAGGTGGAATCTCTCCCTCGAGTGAATGGGACAGTCCACGAGGAGGTGGACGACCGTCTCGTCGACGCCCGGCTCACAGGCGCACGATGGGTCCGCCTTACACTTGAAACGATGCAAGTATTCGGAGAACCCACCGTGCCCCGTTAGAAGCTGGGTCGTGGTGCCGGCGATCTCCATCTTCCGAACGATCCTGTATGCGTCCAGAGCGCAAGGGAAGAAAACCTTGGTACCGGAAGCTGTGTGGCCAAGCCTGTACCGTTCGTTCCATTCGTGAAGTGAGGTCTCACGCAGACCCCGCTTCACGAATGAGACTGGGCACAGGCTGTAATGCGGCGCTCTCTTCGACCGCAGAGCCGCCTCTTTGGCGAGCTGGTCCGCTCGCTCGTTACCCTCCAACCCAGCGTGGGCCTTGACCCAGAACAAGGATATTTCCTTGCCCTGGGTCAACCCCCGCTTGATGGTAGCCCTGGCTTCTACTGCCAGTGGGTGGAGGGCGCGGTGATTTGTCACCGTCATGAGTGCGGCTCTGCTGTCGCTGAAAACGCCGAATGTGGCCGCGCCTCGCTTGAGGGCCTCACTGACCGCTTTGCATATGGCCAGAAGCTCTGCTTGGTAGACGGTGCAGTACGGGGAGAGAGCAAGTTTGAGGGTCTTTATTTCGGCCCCGTTATCCCACATGGATAGCGCAGCGCCGACCCGACCCTCAATCTTGCTCCCATCCGTAAAGATTTGTATCTGCGTCTGCGATTTGACGCGTTGAAAGTGTTCCTCGTCTACCAGACTTACGAACTCCAGGTTCATATGCTCCGCGGGGTGAGGTGCCTCAATAGCTGGAGCCATCCGCTCGATCTCCCTATCCTTCAACCATGACTGGGGCACTCCTCTCTTGGCCTCGTATAACGAGGCCACCTCACGAACTCTGAGGTCCAGAGGGAGCATCCCAGCCAAGATCAACCCCGAGTGTAGAGAGACCGTGCGGTAGCTTTTACAAAGCTTTTGAGCGAAACCGCGCTGCACCACATTCAGCTGCTTCCGAATACCAAGGTTCTCCACCGCAGGACACCAGCTACTGGCCGCATACAGCACCGTCGGTTCCACAGCGGCGTTGTAAATGGTCCGGATCACCTCGGGATGTAATCCCCAACTGATCCGGGCCATCCGCGCCAACTTGTGGTAGATGCCGATCGCCTTTCTGCATATGTTGGTGACGTGTGTGGTTAGGTTAGGTTAGGTTAGGTTAGGTTAGGTTAGGTTAGGTTAGGTTAGGTTTTTTTTTTTTTTTTTTTTTTTTTTTTTTTTTTAAGTGGTGGAATGCATTTACGCACTTCGCTCACCCCCCGCGGGGGCAGGGGGCTCGCTTCGTGTGGGACTCCTGGCCGAAGCCAGACTACCCACTAAACCACCACGGTGTTCCTCCTTCGCCCAATCCGAGCCGCGGGATAGAATGCTCACCGCGACTCGGCTAGGAACGCCCGCCCTGTTCGGCGGGCTCGCTTCTCGGGGCCCCACCATCCCGGCCATCGTGCCGATATGGTGGGGCCCGTCCTCCTCTTAAGAATGCGCCCCAGGAACACGTAGGGGCGCATTCCGCCACATTAGCATTGGGGCAGCGGGTCCCCCGACCCGCCGCCCGTGGCTCCTCTCAGTTGGGGACGCGGGCAAATTGTGCTCGCCGGCGTCCCCTCGCCGGGGGCCTGCGGGGCGGGAGAGTGCGTCCAGCTCGCTCCCGCTCCCGCAAGGCCTCTCTCTTGGCCGCCATCACCTCGCTAGCATACGAGGCGACGGCGGCCCAACACTGTTCGCTGTCGGCCATAGCCGGAATTATGGCCGCCAGCGAGAGGTCCTCACCAACAATGTTCGTGAGGGCCGTCCTTTGTCCGTCCCATGCCTCACACACGGCCAATGTATGGTGTGCCGTGTCAGGGTCGCCGCTGGTGCAGTTTCGGCACCGGGGCTCCGATTCCACCCCCACCACCTCCCACAGGTACTTGGCGAAGCAGCCATGACCCGTGAGAAGTTGAGTGAGGTGATATGTTGGAGCCCCATGACCCCTCTCCACCCACTCACGCAGGACAGGCCGAACGGCCCCCACGAGCAGTATGCTGCTTCTTGTCGAAGCCAACCTTTCGGCCCATTGCCGGAAGAGACCTCCAGCAACTCGCCGCATCAGCGCACCCTCCTCGTACACCCTCTTAAGGACGCCAGCCTCGAGATCCCAAGGGATACTTCCCGCAATCAAGCACGCCGCCTCGTAGGAGACGGTGTGGTACGCCCGTGCAGCCCTCTGCGCGATGGCGCGCTGCGGACGTCGCAGCAGCGCTACATTTGCTGGGCAGAGGGCGTCCGCCCAGATGGGCGCCCCGTAGAGCGCCTTGGAGCGCACCACTCCGTCGTAGAGACGGCGGCACGCAGACCCCGGACCTCCACTGTTGGGCAGCAAGCGCGAGAGCATTCCGGCAAACGCCAGCAACTTTGGTTCCAGCTGCCGGAAATGCTCCGCGAACCGCCACCGACTGTCGAGGATGAGCCCGAGATACTTCAGGCTGCTCCCAACAGCGATGGCGGTGCCACCCACCACTATCGTCTGATCTCGAGGCGGTGTCTTCCGAGGCCCATGGAAGAAGATGGCCTCGGACTTTTCGAGGGCCACCTTTAATCCGAGCGCCCCGATGCGGCGCACGACATGGGCGACGCCTGCCGTGGCGAGAACGGCGGCGTCGCGGAACGAGGGGGCCCGCGCGGTGACTAGGGTATCGTCGGCGTAACAGAGTACACCGACCCCCCGAAGATTAGCACCGCGCAGGACCCAGTCATAACCTATATTCCACAGGAGCGGCCCAAGGACCGACCCCTGTGGAACACCACATGTCATGCTTCGGCGGACCACCCCGTCTTGGGCCGGGTAGATGATGACCCGGTCCACGAAGTAGTCCGCAAGGACGCGCCTGAGGTACCACGGGACATTGTGATACCTCAGCGCCTCCGCAATGGTCTCCCAGGGGAGAGTGTTGAAGGCGTTGGCTATATCCAGCGATACAGCCAACAACACCTCACCCCTGTCGACCGCTTCGTCTACGCCATCCCGCAGCCGGGATATGGCATCGAGAGTCGACCTCCCGCGACGGAAGCCGAACTGGCCGTCACTGAGGTTGGGCCCCGCCCCCTCAAGGTGACCGACGAGACGCGCAGCGAGCACCCGCTCAAAGAGCTTGCACATCTCGTCGAGCAAAACGATGGGGCGGTAGGCCGACGGCGACTCGGCAGGGCGCCCGTGCTTCTTAAGTAGCACGAGCTTGCCGGTCTTCCATCGTCGCGGCACTCTCCCCGACGCCACACACTCCGACATGAGGGACAGCGTCTCCTCCTCTAGTGCCGGCATGACCGTGGCTATAACCTTCCCAGGGATGCCGTCCGGGCCCGGGGCGCGATTTCTGGACTTGAGTGCCAACATCGCGACCCCTAATTCGGCCTCGGACACGGGAGGTATTGCCACTTCGTCTGCCGGCACCTGGCTTGGTGCCACCATCCGCGGTGGGACCCACTCCTCCCTCGCAGGGAAGAGGGAACTGACCACTCGGCCCAGAAGGTTCGGCTCGAGAGTTCTGGTGAGGGGAGGCGCCCATGGCTTGAGTTTCTGACTCACAGTCTTGTACGGGCGCCCCCACGGGTCTCGGTCGAGGCTCTCGAGCCACTCCCTCCAGGCCTCCTCCTTGGCGGCCTTGATCGCCGAGCTAAGGGCCTCACGGGCGGCCCTATACGCGGCGTGCAGCTGTTCTTCTCGGGCGAGGTCTCTGACAGCCCGCCTTCGGCTGCGGGTGTACTGCCTCTGGGCCGCGTAACTTGCGGTACGCAGCCCGGCTAGGTGGGGACGCCACCAGTACACCTGCCTCCGGGGCGGAATAGGCCTCGCCCTCTGCATCGCCGCGTCGCAGACGCGAGTCAGAGCTCCAGCGAGGTGCTCACATCTCGCGTCCACGTCTAGGCCGCTGTCATCAGCAGCCCACCGCTCGACGATAGCCGCCTCTTTGGCCAGCTCGCGGTCTAATGTTCCGAGTCGCCACCGCGGACCTTCCCCTGCCAAGGGGCGGTCGAGTTCCACACGAGCCGTCGAGGCGGGGGAGACAATGTCGAACCGGATGTAACGATGGTCCGACGCGGTCTCCAACCCCCTGACGACCCGCCAGTTGTTGATACGACGGGCCAGGACAGAACTGGCGAACGAAAGATCGACAATCGATCTGCCCTGAGCCCGCACTAGAGTGTGGACCACCCCCTGGTTCAGTAGCACCAAGCCTTGGGACACCGCCCACTCCATCACCATCTCCCCCCGGTCATCAGTCTCCGGAGATCCCCACGCCCGAGAATGAGCGTTGAAATCCCCGGCCACCACAGCCGGGGTGGGGTGCACTTCCACCAGCAGAGCCCCGACCTCCAGGAGCAACTGCTCGAACTCGGCGAGGCTTCTACTAGGGGGACAGTACACCCCAACCACTGCAGCGCCACCCAGCGTGACGAGTACGCACCCACGACCCCTACGCACTATGTCGAAGGGTGGGGCGGCTCGCTGGGCGACGATTGCCACCAAGCCGTTTTGGTCGCTGGCCCAATTCGGGCTTTCGCGAACGTAGTACGGCTCGGCGACTACTGCCACTGTCGTCTGCCACTGCGCCATGGATTGAGCCAGAAGGTCCTGGGCATCGGCGCAGTGGTTGACGTTGGCCTGCAGTATGGAGATGGAGTGTGCCATTACGATTGGGCGGTGTCCATCGCCTCCTCATGTTGCGGCAGGGTGGGGGATGTTTTGGGTGCCGTCCCACCTGCTGCTCCGCCTTTTCTTGAGGCCGCCTTCTTACCGGAGGCCGCCTTACACTCGCTGGACCCCAGCCGATGAGCGGACGCCTTCCCCGCCGCCTCACAGACGGGGCAACCGGGCTCCGCGGAGCAGGTGGCCGACTTGTGGCCGGCCTGCCCACAACGGAAGCAGAGCGCACTGCGGTCAATGTCCGCAGTGCACTTGGCCCCAACGTGCCCCGGCTCCAGGCAGCGGAAGCATCGGGCCGGTCTCGGCTCCAAGGTGGTCAGCCTGACCACTGACCACCCGACGAGTACCCGACGGCCATCCGTCAGCCTCTTGGCGGCCTCGATCGGACACCGCAGCCAGGCAGTGCCTTGGCGACCCCGTGGGCGTTGGATGTCGCCCACCTTAATTGAGGCGGCCGAGCAGCCTCCCTCCGCAGCCAACGATGTCGCCACCATTTCTTTAGAGGCTGAGTCGCTCAAGCCAGAGATGCGCAGCTCTACACACCTCTCCGGCCTGGCGACACGGACCTCCTCCAGCACCTCTCTCAGTTTGGCGGCCAGGTTGTCCGCCTTCCGGGCGCGGTCCTCGCCCGCCACCTCCATAACTCGAGCCCCAGTTGCCGCCTCACGGAACCGGAGGCCATCTATGCCCAGGGCCTTGAGGTCTATGGCCCCTTCGGCCCTGGACAACACGTCACGGTACGTGATGCCCTGCTCCAGTGCGCCCGGCTGCAGCGTGACGGTGACCGCTGCAGTTGTCGGGGCGCGCAGTTTGCGCGGCTTGCGTGCACCACGCTTCCGCTTCTTATTCACCGGAGCGGTCGGGAGCGATGTGGCTGGGGCCGACTTCGCCACCTTTGGCCGCGCTGCCACCTTGTTCCACGCGGCCAGCGGGGCCGCGGTGGGGACCGACGTGGGCGCCGAAGGGGACTCTATGGCGGGTGCTTTCTGACGGGCAGCTTCCGCCTCTTTGGCTGCGGCTGTCTTCTTCTTGGCGCGGCCCTTCTTTTTTGCCTTCCTCTCCCCCCTGGGCTCGTCAGGGCCTGCTCCTACCTCCATCTGCTCATCTGGCAGACGAGCAGAGTGGGACGGGGGGGAAGGTGGAAGAGGCGGGAGTTCCACAGTAGGCTCTTCAACACTTGCGGATCGAGCCGCCACTCGTTTATCCGCCTGCAGAGGTGGGCGGATGCGGGTCTCGGGCAGTAGCCGGTCCGCAATCCCCGCAAGCCGCGCGTCAATTGGGAACGCGATTTCGTCGCGTCCCATCGGGGGTGGTGCAGCCTGCGCCTGCTGCTGCCAGGCCCGCATTTCCGCCCGCACAGCGGCCAGCTCTGCCTGGAGCTGGGCCACCTCCTCAGATTCTGTGCGAGACCTGAGCACACGCACGTGCTGGAGGATGGTTTCACATGCGAGCTTCAGGTCCCGCACATACTGCCCCTTCAGGTTTGAACTTTTGGTGGCGATGGTTTGCACCATCCCCACCGCCGCCTCAATGGCACCAGATAACTGCTCCGAGCTTAGGGGCTCAGGAGCTGCTGGCGACTCACCCGTATTGGGCTGTCGGCTGGGCCCAGGCTGTGGGCTAGGAGTAGGGGTCTCTCTTAGGTAGAGAGACCTCTGCCGCATCCGCTGAAGGTCGTCAGCCATCTCCTCCTCCCTCCGCAGTTCTAGCTCCCGCTGCTTGGCCGCGTTAAGTTCAGCCTGGGCTTGCGCCAGGCCAGCGAATTCGCCCGTCGTTATCGGGCGACCACGGGGCTTCTTGGGTGTGTGGGACACCTTTTCCACCTCTGGGACCCGCTTTCTCCAGAATCGTCCCATCGGGGAAGACGAGCGTGAGCCCTCTGGACTGGACACGTCCAGACGGTCCAGCACCACCACCGCCTCTGGGAGAGAGCCGAGAGACCTCGTGTCCTCTGTCCCAACCTCCATCTCTTCCTGGCGTCCACGCGCCTGTCGCTCGGGAGCTTGGTCCCGGCACGACTCACTGTCACTACCAATGTTTGACATTGTCCTGAAAAGGACAGTATCGAAAACAATGAAACCTCGAATGCCGCAAGATAGGTTATCAAGATTTAGTCACCCAACGTGCCACTCCGTTACGGTGGTCACGTTGGGGTCCAGGGCACACGACGGGGACGTACTTGATAACTCTTGGGGCGTGCCCCAGGTTAGGTTAGGTTAGGTTAGGTTTTTTTTTTTTTTTTTTTTTTTTTTTTTTTACGTGGTGGAATGCATTTACGCACTTCGCTCACCCCCCGCGGGGGCAGGGGGCTCGCTTCGTGTGGGACTCCTGGCCGAAGCCAGACTACCCACTAAACCACCACGGTGTTCCTCCTTCGCCCAATCCGAGCCGCGGGATAGAATGCTCACCGCGACTCGGCTAGGAACGCCCGCCCTGTTCGGCGGGCTCGCTTCTCGGGGCCCCTCCATCCCGGCCATCGTGCCGATATGGTGGGGCCCGTCCTCCTCTTAAGAATGCACCCCAGGAACACGTAGGGGCGCATTCCGCCACATTAGCATTGGGGCAGCGGGTCCCCCGACCCGCCGCCCGTGGCTCCTCTCAGTTGGGGACGCGGGCAAATTGTGCTCGCCGGCGTCCCCTCGCCGGGGGCCTGCGGGGCGGGAGAGTGCGTCCAGCTCGCTCCCGCTCCCGCAAGGCCTCTCTCTTGGCCGCCATCACCTCGCTAGCATACGAGGAGACGGCGGCCCAACACTGTTCGCTGTCGGCCATAGCCGGAATTATGGCCGCCAGCGAGAGGTCCTCACCAACAGTGTTCGTGCCGTCCTTTGTCCGTCCCACGCCTCACACACGGCCAAAGTATGTTGTGCCGTGTCAGGGTCGCCGCTGGTGCAGTTTCGGCACCGGGGCTCCGATTCCACCCCCACCACCTCCCACAGGTACTTGGCGAAGCAGCCATGACCCGTGAGAAGTTGAGTGAGGTGATACGTTGGAGCCCCATGACCCCTCTCCACCCACTCGCGCAGGACGGGCCGAACGGCCCCCACGAGCAGTGTGCTGCTTCTTGTCGCAGCCAACCTATCGGCCCATTTCCGGAAGAGATCGTCGCGAGCCGCCTGTCTCCAGCGATCGATCTCCTCCGGAGCCGGCCGACCTCCAGCAACTCGCCGCATCAGGGCGCCCTCCTCGTACACCCTCTTAAGGACGCCAGCCTCGAGATCCCAAGGGATACTTCCCGCGATCAAGCACGCCGCCTCGTAAGAGACGGTGTGGTACGCCCGTGCAGCCCTCTGCGCGATGGCGCGCTGCGGACGTCGCAGCAGCGCTACATTTGCTGGGCAGAGGGCGTCCGCCCAGATGGGCGCCCCGTAGAGCGCCTTGGAGCGCACCACTCCGTCGTAGAGACGGCGGCAGGCAGACCCCGGTCCCCCACTGTTGGGCAGCAAGCGCGAGAGCATTCCGGCAAACGCCAGCAACTTTGGTTCCAGCTGCCGGAAATGCTCCGCGAACCGCCACCGACTGTCGAGGATGAGCCCGAGATACTTCAGGCTACTCCCGACAGCGATGGCGGTGCCACCCACCACTATCGTCTGATCTCGAGGCGGCGTCCTCCGAGGCCCGTGGAAGAAGAGGGCCTCGGACTTTTCGAGGGCCACCTTTAACCCAAGCGCCCCGATGCGGCGCACGACAAGGGCGACGCCTGCCGTAGCGAGAACAGCGGCGTCGCGAAACGAAGGGGCCCGCGCGGTGACTAGGGTATCGTCGGCGTAACAGAGTACACCGACCCCCCGAAGATTAGCACCGCGCAAGACCCAGTCATAACCTATATTCCACAGGAGCGGCCCAAGGACCGACCCCTGTGGAACACCACACGTCATGCTTCGGCGGACCACCCCGTCTTGGGCCGGGTAAATGATGACCCGGTCCACGAAGTAGTCCGCAAGGACGCGCCTGAGGTACCACGGGACATTGTGATACCTCAGCGCCTCCGCAATGGTCTCCCAGGGGAGAGTGTTGAAGGCGTTGGCTATATCCAGCGATACAGCCAACAACACCTCTCCCCGGTCGACCGCTTCGTCTACGCCGTCCCGTAGCCGGGATATGGCGTCGAGAGTCGACCTCCCGCGACGGAAGCCGAACTGGCCGTCACTGAGGTTGGGCCCCGCCCCCTCAAGGTGACCGACGAGACGCGCAGCGAGCACCCGCTCAAAGAGCTTGCACATCTCGTCGAGCAAAACGATGGGGCGATAGGCCGACGGCGACTCTGCGGGGCGCCCGTGCTTCTTAAGTAGCACGAGCTTGCCGGTCTTCCATCGTCGCGGCACTCTCCCCGACGCCACACACTCCGACATGAGGGACAGCGTCTCCTCCTCTAGTGCCGGCATGACCGTGGCAATAACCTTCCCAGGGATGCCGTCCGGGCCCGGGGCGCGATTTCTGGACTTGAGTGCCAACATCGCGACCCCTAATTCGGCCTCGGACACGGGAGGTATCGCCACTTCGTCTGCCGGCACCTGGCTTGGTGCTACCATCCGCGGTGGGACCCACTCCTCCCTCGCAGGGAAGAGGGAACTGACCACTCGGCCCAGAAGATTCGGCTCGAGAGTTCTGGTGAGGGGAGGCGCCCATGGCTTGAGTTTCTGACTCACAGTCTTGTACGGGCGCCCCCACGGGTCTCGGTCGAGGCTCTCGAGCCACTCCCTCCAGGCCTCCTCCTTGGCGGCCTTGATCGCCGAGCTAAGGGCCTCACGGGCGGCCCTATACGCGGCGTGCAGTTGTTCTTCTCGGGCGAGGTCTCTGACAGCCCGCCTTCGGCTGCGGGTGTACTGCCTCTGGGCCGCGTAACTTGCGGTACGCAGCCCGGCTAGGTGGGGACGCCACCAGTACACCCGCCTCCGGGGCGGAATAGGCCTCGCCCTCTGCATCGCCGCGTCGCAGACACGAGTCAGAGCTCCAGCGAGGCGCTCACATCTCGTGTCCACGTCCAGGCCGCTGTCATCAGCAGCCCACCGCTCGACGATAGCCGCCTCTTTGGCCAGCTCGCGGTCTAATGTTCCGAGTCGCCACCGCGGACCTTCCCCTGCCAAGGGGCGGTCGAGTTCCACACGAGTCGCCGAGGCGGGGGAGACGATGTCGAACCGGATGTAGCGATGGTCCGACGCGGTCTCCAACCCCCTGACGACCCGCCAGTTGTTGATACGACGGGCCAGGACAGAACTGGCGAACGAAAGATCGACAATCGATCTGCCCTGAGCCCGCACTAGAGTGTGGACCACCCCCTGGTTCAGTAGCACCAAGCCTTGGGACACCGCCCACTCCATGACCATCTCCCCCCGGTCATCAGTCTCCGGAGATCCCCACGCCCGAGAATGAGCGTTGAAATCCCCGGCCACCACAGCCGGGGTGGGGTGCACTTCCACCAGCAGAGCCCCGACCTCAAGGAGCAATTGCTCGAACTCGGCGAGGCTTCTACTAGGGGGACAGTACACCCCAACCACTGCAGCGCCACCCAGCGTGACGAGTACGCACCCACGACCCCTACGCACTATGTCGAAGGGTAGGGCGGTTCGCTGGGCGACGATAGCCACCAAGCCGTTTTGGTCGCTGGCCCAATTCGGGCTTTCGCGAACATAGTACGGCTCGGCGACTACTGCCACTGTCGTCTGCCACTGCGCCATGGATTGGGCCAGAAGGTCCTGGGCATCGGCGCAGTGGTTGACGTTGGCCTGCAGTATGGAGATGGAATGTGCCATTACGATTGGGCGGTGTCCATCGCCTCCTCATGTTGCGGCAGGGTGGGGGATGTTTTGGGTGCCGTCCCACCTGCTGCTCCGCCTTTTCTTGAGGCCGCCTTCTTACCGGAGGCCGCCTTACACTCTCTGGACCCCAGCCGATGAGCGGACGCCTTCCCCGCCGCCGCACAGACGGGGCAACCGGGCTCCGCGGAGCAGGTGGCCGACTTGTGGCCGGCCTGCCCACAACGGAAGCAGAGCGCACTGCGGTCAATGTCCGCAGTGCACTTGGCCCCAACGTGCCCCGGCTCCAGGCAGCGGAAGCACCGCGCCGGTCTCGGCTCCAAGGTGGTCAGCCTGACCACTGACCACCCGACGAGTACCCGACGGCCATCCGTCAGCCTCTTGGCAGCCTCGATCGGGCACCGCAGCCAGGCAGTGCCTTGGCGACCCCGTGGGCGTTGGATGTCGCCCACCTTAATTGAGGTGGCCGAGCAGCCTCCCTCTGCTGCCAATGATGTCGCCACCATTTCTTTAGAGGCCGAGTCGCTCAAGCCAGAGATGCGCAACTCTACACACCTCTCCGGCCTGGCGACACGGACCTCCTTTAGCACCTCTCGCAGTTGTGCGGCCAGGTTGTCCGCCTTCCGGGCGCGGTCCTCGCCCGCCACCTCCATGATGCGAGCCCCTGTTGCCGCCTCACGGAACCGGAGGCCGTCTATGCCCAGGGCCTTGAGGTCTATGGCCCCTTCAGCCCTGGACAACACGTCGCGGTAGGTGATGCCCTGCTCCAGTGCGCCCGGCTGCAGCGTGAGTGTGACCGCTGCAGTTGCCGGGGCGCGCAGTTTGCGCGGCTTGCGGGCACCACGCTTCCGCTTCTTAATCACCGGAGCGGTCGGGGGAGCTGTGGCTGGGGCCGACTTCGCCACCTTTGGCCGCGCTGCCACCTTATTCCATGCGGCCACTGGGGCCGCAGTGGGGACCAACGTGGATGCTGAAGGGGACTCTGTGGTGGGCGTCCTCTGGCGGGCAGCTTCCGCCTCTTTGGCTGCGGCTGTTTTCTTCTTGGCGCGGCCCTTCTTCTTTGCCTTCCTCTCCCCCCTGAGCTCGCCAGGGCCTGCTCCTACCTCCATCTGCTCATCTGGCAGACGAGCAGAGTGGGACGGGGGGGAAGGTGGAAGAGGCGGGAGTTCCACTGTAGGCTCTTCAACACTTTCTGATCGAGCTGCCGCTCGTTTATCGGCCTGAAGAGGTGGGCGGATGCGGGTCTCGGGCAGCAGCCGGTCCGCAATCCCCGCAAGCCGCGCGTCAATAAGGAACGCGATTTCGTCGCGTCCCATCGGAGGTGGTGCAGACTGCGCCTGCTGCTGCCAGGCCCGCATTTCCGCCCGCACAGCGGCCAGCTCTGCCTGGAGCTGGGCCACCTCCTCAGACTCTGTGCGAGACCTGAGCACACGCACGTGCTGGAGGATGGTTTCACATGCGAGCTTCAGGTCCCGCACGTACTGCCCCTTCAGGTTGGAACTTTTGGTGGCTATGGTTTGCACCATCCCCACCGCCGCCTCAATGGCACCCGATAACTGATCCGAGCTGAGGGGCTCAGGCGCTGCTGACGACTCACCCGCACTGGGTTGTCGGCTGGGCCCAGGCTGCGGGCTAGGGGTAGGGGTCTCTCTTAGGTAGAGAGATCTCTGCCGCATCCTCTGCAGGTCATCGGCCATCTCTTCCTCCCTCCGCAGTTCTAGCTCCCGCTGCTTGGCCGCGTTCAGTTCGGCCTGGGCTTGCGCCAAGCCTGCGAATTCGCCCGTCGTTATCGGGCGACCACGGGGCCTCTTGGGTGTGTGGGACACCTTTTCCACCTCTGGGACCCGCTTTCTCCAGAATCGTCCCATGGGGGAAGACGAGCGTGAGCCCTCTGGACTGGACACGTCCAGACGGTCCAGCACCACCATCGCCTCTGGGAGAGAGCCGAGAGGCCTCGTGGCCTCCGTCCCGAACTCCATCTCTGCTTCGCGCTCACGCGCCTGTCGCTCGGGAGCTTGGTCCCGGCACGACTCACTGTCACTACCAAGGTTTGACATTGTCCTGAAAAGGACAGTATCAAAAACAAGTCAACCTCAATGCCGCAAGATAAGCTACCGAGATTTAGTCACCCAACGTGCCACTCCGTTACGGTGGTCACGTTGGGGTCCAGGGCACACGACGGGGACGTACTCGATAGCTCTTGGGGCGTGCCCCAGGTTTTTTTTTTTTTTTTTTTTTTTCGTGGTGGAATGCATTTACGCACTTCGCTAACCCCCCGCGGGGGCAGGGGGCTCACTTCGTGTGGGACTCCTGGCCGAAGCCAGACTACCCACTAAACCACCACGGTGTTCCTCCTTCGCCCAATCCGAGCCGCGGGATAGAATGCTCACCGCGACTCGGCTAGGAACGCCCGCCCTGTTCGGCGGGCTCGCTTCTCGGGGCCCCACCATCCCGGCCATCGTGCCGATATGGTGGGGCCCGTCCTCCTCTTAAGAATGCGCCCCAGGAACACGTAGGGGCGCATTCCGCCACATTAGCATTGGGGCAGCGGGTCCCCCGACCCACCGCCCGTGGCTCCTCTCAGTTGGGGACGCGGGCAAATTGTGCTCGCCGGCGTCCCCTCGCCGGGGGCCTGCGGGGCGGGAGAGTGCGTCCAGCTCGCTCCCGCTCCCGCAAGGCCTCTCTCTTGGCCGCCATCACCTCGCTAGCATACGAGGCGACGGCGGCCCAACAATGTTCGCTGTCGGCCATAGCCGGAATTATAGCCGACAGCGAGAGGTCCTCACCAACAATGTTCGTGAGGGCCGTCCTTTGTCCGTCCCACGCCTCACACACGGCCAAAGTATGTTGTGCCGTGTCAGGGTCGCCACTGGTGCAATTTCGGCACCGGGGCTCCGTTTCCACCCCCACCACCTCCCACAGGTACTTGGCGAAGCAGCCATGACCCGTGAGAAGTTGAGTGAGGTGATACGTCGGAGCCCCATGATCCCTCTCCACCCACTCACGCAGGACGGGCCTAACGGCCCCCACGAGCAGTGTGCTGCTTCTTGTCGCAGCCAACCTATCGGCCCATTTCCGGAAGAGATCGTCGCGAGCCGCCTGTCTCCAGCGATCGATTTCCTCCGGAGCCGGCCGACCTCCAGCAACTCGCCGCATCAGGGCGCCCTCCTCATACACCCTCTTAAGGACACAAGCCTCGAGATCCCAAGGGATACTGCCCGCAATCAAGCACGCCGCCTCGTAAGAGACGGTGTGGTACGCCCGTGCAGCCCTCTGCGCGATAGCGCGCTGCGGACGTCGCAGCAGCGCTACATTTGCTGGGCAGAGGGCGTCCGCCCAGATGGGCGCCCCGTAGAGCGCCTTGGAGCGCACCACTCCATCGTAGAGACGGCGGCACGCAGACCCCGGTCCCCCACTATTGGGCAGCAAACGCGAGAGCATTCCGGCAAACGCCAGCAACTTTGGTTCCAGCTGCCGGAAATGCTCCGCGAACCGCCACCGACTGTCGAGGATGAGCCCGAGATATTTCAGGCTGCTCCCGACAGCGATGGCAGTGCCACCCACCACTATCGTCTGATCTCGAGGCGGCGTCTTCCGAGGCCCATGAAAGAAGAGGGCCTCGGACTTTTCGAGGGCCACCTTTAATCCGAGCGCCCCAATGCGGCGCACGACATGGGCGACGCCTGCCGTGGCGAGAACGGCGGCGTCGCGGAACGAGGGGGCCCGCGCGGTGACTAGGGTATCGTCGGCGTAACAGAGTACACCGACCCCCCGAAGATTAGCACCGCGCAGGACCCAGTCATAACCTATATTCCACAGGAGTGGCCCAAGGACCGACCCCTGTGGAACACCACACGACATGCTTCGGCGGACCACCCCGTCTTGGGCCGGGTAGATGATGACCCGGTCCACGAAGTAGTCCGCGAGCACGCGCCTGAGGTACCACGGGACATTGTGGTACCTCAGCGCCTCCGCGATGGTCTCCCAGGGGAGAGTGTTGAAGGCGTTGGCTATATCCAGCGATACAGCCAACAACACCTCACCCCGGTCGACCGCTTCGTCTACGCCGTCCCGCAGCCGGGATATGGCGTCGAGAGTCGACCTCCCGCGACGGAAGCCGAACTGGCCGTCACTGAGGTTGGGCCCCGCCCCCTCAAGGTGACCGACGAGACGCGCAGCGAGCACCCGCTCAAAGAGCTTGCACATCTCGTCGAGCAAAACGATGGGGCGGTAGGCCGACGGCGACTCGGCAGGGCGCCCGTGCTTCTTAAGTAGCACGAGCTTGCCGGTCTTCCATCGTCGCGGCACTCTCCCCGACGCCACACACTCCGACATGAGGGACAGCGTCTCCTCCTCTAGTGCCGGCATGACCGTGGCAATAACCTTCCCAGGGATGCCGTCCGGGCCCGGGGCGCGATTTCTGGACTTGAGTGCCAACATCGCGACCCCTAATTCGGCCTCGGACACGGGAGGTATTGCCACTTCGTCTGCCGGCACCTGGCTTGGTGCCACCATCCGCGGTGGGACCCACTCCTCCCTCGCAGGGAAGAGGGAACTGACCACTCGGCCCAGAAGATTCGGCTCGAGAGTTCTGGTGAGGGGAGGCGCCCATGGCTTGAGTTTCTGACTCACAGTCTTGTACGGGCGCCCCCACGGGTCTCGGTCGAGGCTCTCGAGCCACTCCCTCCAGGCCTCCTCCTTGGCGGCCTTGATCGCCGAGCTAAGGGCCTCACGGGCGGCCCTATACGCGGCGTGCAGCTGTTCTTCTCGGGCGAGGTCTCTGACAGCCCGCCTTCGGCTGCGGGTGTACTGCCTCTGGGCCGCGTAACTTGCGGTACGCAGCCCGGCTAGGTGGGGACGCCACCAGTACACCTGCCTCCGGGGCGGAATAGGCCTCGCCCTCTGCATCGCCGCGTCGCAGACACGAGTCAGAGCTCCAGCGAGGAGCTCACATCTCGCGTCCACGTCCAGGCCGCTGTCATCAGCAGCCCACCGCTCGACGATAGCCGCCTCTTTTGCCAGCTCGCGGTCTAATGTTCCGAGGCGTGCCCCAGGTTAGGTTAGGTTTTTTTTTTTTTTTTTTTTTTTTTTTTTTCCGTGGTGGAATGCATTTACGCACTTCGCTCACCCCCCGCGGGGGCAGGGGGCTCGCTTCGTGTGGGACTCCTGGCCGAAGCCAGACTACCCACAAAACCACCACGGTGTTCCTTCTTCGCCCAATCCGAGCCGCGGGATAGAATGCTCACCGCGACTCGGCTAGGAACGCCCGCCCTGTTCGGCGGGCTCGCTTCTCGGGGCCCCACCATCCCGGCCATCGTGCCGATATGGTGGGGCCCGTCCTCCTCTTAAGAATGCGCCCCAGGAACACGTAGGGGCGCATTCCGCCACATTAGCATTGGGGCAGCGGGTCCCCCGACCCGCCGCCCGTGGCTCCTCTCAGTTGGGGACGCGGGCAAATTGTGCTCGCCGGCGTCCCCTCGCCGGGGGCCTGCGGGGCGCGAGAGTGCGTCCAGCTCGCTCCCGCTCCCGCAAGGCCTCTCTCTTGGCCGCCATCACCTCGCTAGCATACGAGGCGACGGCGGCCCAACACTGTTCGCTGTCGGCCATAGCCGGAATTATGGCCGCCAGCGAGAGGTCCTCACCAACAATGTTCGTGAGGGCCGTCCTTTGTCCGTCCCATGCCTCACACACGGCCAATGTATGGTGTGCCGTGTCAGGGTCGCCGCTGGTGCAGTTTCGGCACCGGGGCTCCGATTCCACCCCCACCACCTCCCACAGGTACTTGGCGAAGCAGCCATGACCCGTGAGAAGTTGAGTGAGGTGATATGTTGGAGCCCCATGACCCCTCTCCACCCACTCACGCAGGACAGGCCGAACGGCCCCCACGAGCAGTATGCTGCTTCTTGTCGAAGCCAACCTTTCGGCCCATTGCCGGAAGAGATCGTCGCGAGCCGCCTGTCTCCAGCGATCGATCTCCTCCGGAGCTGGCCGACCTCCAGCAACTCGCCGCATCAGCGCGCCCTCCTCGTACACCCTCTTAAGGACGCCAGCCTCGAGATCCCAAGGGATACTTCCCGCAATCAAGCACGCCGCCTCGTAGGAGACGGTGTGGTACGCCCGTGCAGCCCTCTGCGCGATGGCGCGCTGCGGACGTCGCAGCAGCGCTACATTTGCTGGGCAGAGGGCGTCCGCCCAGATGGGCGCCCCGTAGAGCGCCTTGGAGCGCACCACTCCGTCGTAGAGACGGCGGCACGCAGACCCCGGACCTCCACTGTTGGGCAGCAAGCGCGAGAGCATTCCGGCAAACGCCAGCAACTTTGGTTCCAGCTGCCGGAAATGCTCCGCGAACCGCCACCGACTGTCGAGGATGAGCCCGAGATACTTCAGGCTGCTCCCAACAGCGATGGTGGTGCCACCCACCACTATCGTCTGATCTCGAGGCGGTGTCTTCCGAGGCCCATGGAAGAAGATGGCCTCGGACTTTTCGAGGGCCACCTTTAATCCGAGCGCCCCGATGCGGCGCACGACATGGGCGACGCCTGCCGTGGCGAGAACGGCGGCGTCGCGGAACGAGGGGGCCCGCGCGGTGACTAGGGTATCGTCGGCGTAACAGAGTACACCGACCCCCCGAAGATTAGCACCGCGCAGGACCCAGTCATAACCTATATTCCACAGGAGCGGCCCAAGGACCGACCCCTGTGGAACACCACACGTCATGCTTCGGCGGACCACCCCGTCTTGGGCCGGGTAGATGATGACCCGGTCCACGAAGTAGTCCGCAAGGACGCGCCTGAGGTACCACGGGACATTGTGGTGCCTCAGCGCCTCCGCGATGGTCTCCCAGGGGAGAGTGTTGAAGGCGTTGGCTATATCCAGCGATACAGCCAACAACACCTCACCCCGGTCGACCGCTTCGTCTACGCCGTCCCGCAGCCGGGATATGGCGTCGAGAGTCGACCTCCCGCGACGGAAGCCGAACTGGCCGTCACTGAGGTTGGGCCCCGCCCCCTCAAGGTGACCGACGAGACGCGCAGCGAGCACCCGCTCAAAGAGCTTGCACATCTCGTCGAGCAAAACGATGGGGTCTCGGTCGAGGCTCTCGAGCCACTCCCTCCAGGCCTCCTCCTTGGCGGCCTTGATCGCCGAGCTAAGGGCCTCACGGGCGGCCCTATACGCGGCGTGCAGCTGTTCTTCTCGGGCGAGGTCTCTAACCGCCCGCCTTCGGCTGCGGGTGTACTGCCTCTGGGCCGCGTAACTTGCGGTACGCAGCCCGGCTAGGTGGGGACGCCACCAGTACACCTGCCTCCGGGGCGGAATAGGCCTCGCCCTCTGCATCGCCGCGTCGCAGACACGAGTCAGAGCTCCAGCGAGGAGCTCACATCTCGCGTCCACGTCCAGGCCGCTGTCATCAGCAGCCCACCGCTCGACGATAGCCGCCTCTTTTGCCAGCTCGCGGTCTAATGTTCCGAGTCGCCACCGCGGACCTTCCCCTGCCAAGGGGCGGTCGAGTTCCACACGAGGCGCCGAGGCGGGGGAGACGATGTCAAACCGGATGTAGCGATGGTCCGACGCGGTCTCCAACCCCCTGACGACCCGCCAGTTGTTGCCAGGACAGAACTGGCGAACGAAAGATCGACAATCGATCTGCCCTGAGCCCGCACTAGAGTGTGGACCACCCCCTGGTTCAGAAGCACCAAGCCTTGGGACACCGCCCACTCCATCACCATCTCCCCCCGGTCATCAGTCTCCGGAGATCCCCACGCCCGAGAATGAGCGTTGAAATCCCCGGCCACCACAGCCGGGGTGGGGTGCACTTCCACCAGCAGAGCCCCGACCTCAAGGAGCAACTGCTCGAACTCGGCGAGGCTTCTACTAGGGGGACAGTACACCCCAACCACTGCAGCGCCACCCAGCGTGACGAGTACGCACCCACGACCCCTCCGCACTATGTCGAAGGGTGGGGCGGCTCGCTGGGCGACGATAGCCACCAAGCCGTTTTGGTCGCTGGCCCAGTTCGGGCTTTCGCGAACGTAGTACGGCTCGGCGACTACTGCCACTGTCGTCTGCCACTGCGCCATGGATTGGGCCAGAAGGTCCTGGGCATCGGCGCAGTGGTTGACGTTGGCCTGCAGTATGGAGATGGAATGTGCCATTACGATTGGGCGGTGTCCATCGCCTCCTCATGTTGCGGCAGGGTGGGGGATGTTTTGGGTGCCGTCCCACCTGCTGCTCCGCTTTTTCTTGAGGCCGCCTTCTTACCGGAGGCCGCCTTACACTCTCTGGACCCCAGCCGATGAGCGGACGCCTTCCCCGCCGCCGCACAGACGGGGCAACCGGGCTCCGCGGAGCAGGTGGCCGACTTGTGGCCGGCCTGCCCACAACGGAAGCAGAGCGCACTGCGGTCAATGTCCGCAGTGCACTTGGCCCCAACGTGCCCCGGCTCCAGGCAGCGGAAGCACCGCGCCGGTCTCGGCTCCAAGGTGGTCAGCCTGACCACTGACCACCCGACGAGTACCCGACGGCCATCCGTCAGCCTCTTGGCAGCCTCGATCGGGCACCGCAGCCATGCAGTGCCTTGGCGACCCCGTGGGCGTTGGATGTCGCCCACCTTAATTGAGGCGGCCGAGCAGCCTCCCTCTGCTGCCAAAGATGTCGCCACCATTTCTTTAGAGGCCGAGTCGCTCAAGCCAGAGATGCGCAACTCTACACACCTCTCCGGCCTGGCGACACGGACCTCCTTTAGCACCTCTCGCAGTTGTGCGGCCAGGTTGTCCGCCTTCCGGGCGCGGTCCTCGCCCGCCACCTCCATGATGCGAGCCCCTGTTGCCGCCTCACGGAACCGGAGGCCGTCTATGCCCAGGGCCTTGAGGTCTATGGCCCCTTCAGCCCTGGACAACACGTCGCGGTAGGTGATGCCCTGCTCCAGTGCGCCCGGCTGCAGCGTGAGTGTGACCGCTGCAGTTGCCGGGGCGCGCAGTTTGCGCGGCTTGCGGGCACCACGCTTCCGCTTCTTAATCACCGGAGCGGTCGGGGGAGCTGTGGCTGGGGCCGACTTCGCCACCTTTGGCCGCGCTGCCACCTTATTCCATGCGGCCATTGGGGCCGCAGTGGGGACCAACTTGGATGCTGAAGAGGACTCTGTGGTGGGCGTCCTCTGGCGGGCAGCTTCCGCCTCTTTGGCTGCGGCTGTTTTCTTCTTGGCGCGGCCCTTCTTCTTTGCCTTCCTCTCCCCCCTGAGCTCGCCAGGGCCTGCTCCTACCTCCATCTGCTCATCTGGCAGACGAGCAGAGTGGGACGGGGGGGAAGGTGGAAGAGGCGGGAGTTCCACTGTAGGCTCTTCAACACTTTCTGATCGAGCTGCCGCTCGTTTATCGGCCTGAAGAGGTGGGCGGATGCGGGTCTCGGGCAGCAGCCGGTCCGCAATCCCCGCAAGCCGCGCGTCAATAAGGAACGCGATTTCGTCGCGTCCCATCGGAGGTGGTGCAGACTGCGCCTGCTGCTGCCAGGCCCGCATTTCCGCCCGCACAGCGGCCAGCTCTGCCTGGAGCTGGGCCACCTCCTCAGACTCTGTGCGAGACCTGAGCACACGCACGTGCTGGAGGATGGTTTCACATGCGAGCTTCAGGTCCCGCACGTACTGCCCCTTCAGGTTGGAACTTTTGGTGGCTATGGTTTGCACCATCCCCACCGCCGCCTCAATGGCACCCGATAACTGATCCGAGCTGAGGGGCTCAGGCGCTGCTGACGACTCACCCGCACTGGGTTGTCGGCTGGGCCCAGGCTGCGGGCTAGGGGTAGGGGTCTCTCTTAGGTAGAGAGACCTCTGCCGCATCCGTTGAAGGTCGTCAGCCATCTCCTCCTCCCTCCGCAGTTCCAGCTCCCGCTGCTTGGCCGCGTTAAGTTCGGCCTGGGCTTGCGCCAGGCCAGCGAATTCGCCCGTCGTTATCGGGCGACCGCGGGGCTTCTTGGGTGTATGGGACACCTTTTCTACCTCTGGGACCCGCTTTCTCCAGAATCGTCCCATGGGGGACGACGAACGTGAGCCCTCTGGACTGGACACGTCCAGACGGTCCAGCACCACCACCGCCTCTGGGAGAGAGCCGGGAGGCCTCGTGGCCTCCGTCCCGATCTCCATCTCTGCTTCGCGCTCACGCGCCTGTCGCTCGGGAGCTTGGTCCCGGCACGACTCACTGTCACTATCAAGGTTTGACATTGTCCTGAAAAGGACAGTATCAAAAACAAGTCAACCTCAATGCCGCAAGATAAGCTACCGAGATTTAGTCACCCAACGTGCCACTCCGTTACGGTGGTCACGTTGGGGTCCAGGGCACACGACGGGGACGTACTCGATAGCTCTTGGGGCGTGCCCCATGTTATGTTTTTTTTTTTTTTTTTACGTGGTGGAATGCATTTACGCACTTCGCTCACCCCCCGCGGGGACAGGGGGCTCGCTTCGTGTGGGACTCCTGACCGAAGCCAGACTACCCACTAAACCACCACGGTGTTCCTCCTTCGCCCAATCCGAGCCACGGGATAGAATGCTCACCGCGACTCGGCTAGGAACGCCCGCTCTGTTCGGCGGGCTCACTTCTCGGGGCCCCACCATCCCGGCCATCATGCCGGTATGGTGGGGCCCGTCCTCCTCTTAAGAATGCGCCCCAGGAACACGTAGGGGCGCATTCCGCCACATTAGCATTGGGGCAGCGGGTCCCCCGACCCACCGCCCGTGGCTCCTCTCAGTTGGAGACACGGGCAAATTGTGCTCGCCGGCGTCCCCTCGCCGGGGGCCTGCGGGGTGGGAGAGTGCGTCCAGCTCGCTCCCGCTCCCGCAAGGCCTCTCTCTTGGCCGCCATCACCTCGCTAGCATACGAGGCGACGGCGGCCCAACAATGTTCGCTGTCGGCCATAGCCGGAATTATAGCCGACAGCGAGAGGTCCCCACCAACAATGCTCGTGAGGGCCGTCCTTTGTCCGTCCCACGCCTCACACATGGCCAAAGTATGATGCGCCGTGTCAGGGTCGCCGCTGGTGCAGTTTCGGCACCGGGGCTCCGATTCCACCCCCACTACCTCCCACAGGTACTTGGCGAAGCAGCCATGACCCGTGAGAAGTTGAGTGAGGTGATACGTTGGAGCCCCATGACCCCTCTCCACCCACTCGCGCAGGACGGGCCGAACGGCCCCCACGAGCAGTGTGCTGCTTCTTGTCGCAGCCAACCTATCGGCCCATTGCCGGAAGAGATCGTCGCGAGCCGCCTGTCTCCAGCGATCGATCTCCTCCGGAGCCGGCCGACCTCCAGCAATTCGCCGCATCAGGGCGCCCTCCTCATACACCCTCTTAAGGACACCAGCCTCGAGATCCCAAGGGATACTGCCCGCAATCAAGCACGCCGCCTCGTAAGAGACGGTGTAGTACGCCCGTGCAGCCCTCTGCGCGATGGCGCGCTGCGGACGTCGCAGCAGCGCCACATTTGCTGGGCAGAGGGCGTCCGCCCAGATGGGCGCCCCGTAGAGCGCCTTGGAACGCACCACTCCATCGTAGAGACGGCGGCAGGCAGACCCCGGTCCCCCACTATTGGGCAGCAAACGCGAGAGCATTCCGGCAAACGCCAGCAACTTTGGTTCCAGCTGCCGGAAATGCTCCGTGAACCGCCACCGACTGTCGAGGATGAGCCCGAGATATTTCAGGCTGCTCCCGACAGCGATGGCAGTGCCACCCACCACTATCGTCTGATCTCGAGGCGGCGTCTTCCGAGGCCCATGAAAGAAGAGGGCCTCGGACTTTTCGAGGGCCACCTTTAATCCGAGCGCCCCGATGCGGCGCACAACATGGGCGACGCCTGCCGTGGCGAGAACGGCAGCGTCGCGGAACGAGGGGGCCCGCGCGGTGACTAGGGTATCGTCGGCGTAACAGAGTACACCGACCCCCCGAAGATTAGCACCGCGCAGGACCCAGTCATAACCTATATTCCACAGGAGCGGCCCAAGGACCGACCCCTGTGGAACACCACACGTCATGCTTCGGCGGACCACCCCGTCTTGGGCCGGGTAGATGATGACCCGGTCCACGAAGTAGTCCGCAAGGACGCGCCTGAGGTACCACGGAACATTGTGGTACCTCAGCGCCTCCGCGATGGTCTCCCAGGGAAGAGTGTTGAAGGCGTTGGCTATATCCAGCGATACAGCCAACAACACCTCACCCCGGTCGACCGCTTCGTCTACGCCGTCCCGCAGCCGGGATATGGCGTCGAGAGTCGACCTCCCGCGACGGAAGCCGAACTGGCCGTCACTGAGGTTGGGCCCCGCCCCCTCAAGGTGACCGACGAGACGCGCAGCGAGCACCCGCTCAAAGAGCTTGCACATCTCGTCGAGCAAAACGATGGGGCGGTAGGCCGACGGCGACTCTGCGGGGCGCCCGTGCTTCTTAAGCAGCACGAGCTTGCCGGTCTTCCATCGTCGCGGCACTCTCCCCGACGCCACACACTCCGACATGAGGGACAGCGTCTCCTCCTCTAGTGCCGGCATGACCGTGGCAATAACCTTCCCAGGGATGCCGTCCGGGCCCGGGGCGCGATTTCTGGACTTGAGTGCCAACATCGCGACCCCTAATTCGGCCTCGGACACGGGAGGTATCGCCACTTCGTCTGCCGGCACCTGGCTTGGTGCTACCATCCGCGGTGGGACCCACTCCTCCCTCGCAGGGAAGAGGGAACTGACCACTCGGCCCAGAAGATTCGGCTCGAGAGTTCTGGTGAGGGGAGGCGCCCATGGCTTGAGTTTCTGACTCACAGTCTTGTACGGGCGCCCCCACGGGTCTCGGTCGAGGCTCTCGAGCCACTCCCTCCAGGCCTCCTCCTTGGCGGCCTTGATCGCCGAGCTAAGGGCCTCACGGGCGGCCCTATACGCGGCGTGCAGTTGTTCTTCTCGGGCGAGGTCTCTGACAGCCCGCCTTCGGCTGCGGGTGCACTGCCTCTGGGCCGCGTAACTTGCGGTACGCAGCCCGGCTAGGTGGGGACGCCACCAGTACACCTGCCTCCGGGGCGGAATAGGCCTCGCCCTCTGCATCGCCACGTCGCAGACACGAGTCAGAGCTCCAGCGAGGCGCTCACATCTCGTGTCCACGTCCAGGCCGCTGTCATCAGCAGCCCACCGCTCGACGATAGCCGCCTCTTTGGCCAGCTCGCGGTCTAATGTTCCGAGTCGCCACCGCGGACCTTCCCCTGCCAAGGGGCGGTCGAGTTCCACACGAGTCGCCGAGGCGGGGGAGACGATGTCGAACCGGATGTAGCGATGGTCCGACGCGGTCTCCAACCCCCTGACGACCCGCCAGTTGTTGATACGACGGGCCAGGACAGAACTGGCGAACGAAAGATCGACAATCGATCTGCCCTGAGCCCGCACTAGAGTGTGGACCACCCCCTGGTTCAGTAGCACCAAGCCTTGGGACACCGCCCACTCCATGACCATCTCCCCCCGGTCATCAGTCTCCGGAGATCCCCACGCCCGAGAATGAGCGTTGAAATCCCCGGCCACCACAGCCGGGGTGGGGTGCACTTCCACCAGCAGAGCCCCGACCTCAAGGAGCAACTGCTCGAACTCGGCGAGGCTTCTACTAGGGGGACAGTACACCCCAACCACTGCAGCGCCACCCAGCGTGACGAGTACGCACCCACGACCCCTACGCACTATGTCGAAGGGTGGGGCGGTTCGCTGGGCGACGATAGCCACCAAGCCGTTTTGGTCGCTGGCCCAATTCGGGCTTTCGCGAACATAGTACGGCTCGGCGACTACTGCCACTGTCGTCTGCCACTGCGCCATGGATTGGGCCAGAAGGTCCTGGGCATCGGCGCAGTGGTTGACGTTGGCCTGCAGTATGGAGATGGAGTGTGCCATTACGATTGGGCGGTGTCCATCGCCTCCTCATGTTGCGGCAGGGTGGGGGATGTTTTGGGTGCCGTCCCACCTGCTGCTCCGCTTTTTCTTGAGGCCGCCTTCTTACCGGAGGCCGCCTTACACTCTCTGGACCCCAGCCGATGAGCGGACGCCTTCCCCGCCGCCGCACAGACGGGGCAACCGGGCTCCGCGGAGCAGGTGGCCGACTTGTGGCCGGCCTGCCCACAACGGAAGCAGAGCGCACTGCGGTCAATGTCCGCAGTGCACTTGGCCCCAACGTGCCCCGGCTCCAGGCAGCGGAAGCACCGCGCCGGTCTCGGCTCCAAGGTGGTCAGCCTGACCACTGACCACCCGACGAGTACCCGACGGCCATCCGTCAGCCTCTTGGCAGCCTCGATCGGGCACCGCAGCCATGCAGTGCCTTGGCGACCCCGTGGGCGTTGGATGTCGCCCACCTTAATTGAGGCGGCCGAGCAGCCTCCCTCTGCTGCCAAAGATGTCGCCACCATTTCTTTAGAGGCCGAGTCGCTCAAGCCAGAGATGCGCAACTCTACACACCTCTCCGGCCTGGCGACACGGACCTCCTTTAGCACCTCTCGCAGTTGTGCGGCCAGGTTGTCCGCCTTCCGGGCGCGGTCCTCGCCCGCCACCTCCATGATGCGAGCCCCTGTTGCCGCCTCACGGAACCGGAGGCCGTCTATGCCCAGGGCCTTGAGGTCTATGGCCCCTTCAGCCCTGGACAACACGTCGCGGTAGGTGATGCCCTGCTCCAGTGCGCCCGGCTGCAGCGTGAGTGTGACCGCTGCAGTTGCCGGGGCGCGCAGTTTGCGCGGCTTGCGGGCACCACGCTTCCGCTTCTTAATCACCGGAGCGGTCGGGGGAGCTGTGGCTGGGGCCGACTTCGCCACCTTTGGCCGCGCTGCCACCTTATTCCATGCGGCCATTGGGGCCGCAGTGGGGACCAACTTGGATGCTGAAGAGGACTCTGTGGTGGGCGTCCTCTGGCGGGCAGCTTCCGCCTCTTTGGCTGCGGCTGTTTTCTTCTTGGCGCGGCCCTTCTTCTTTGCCTTCCTCTCCCCCCTGAGCTCGCCAGGGCCTGCTCCTACCTCCATCTGCTCATCTGGCAGACGAGCAGAGTGGGACGGGGGGGAAGGTGGAAGAGGCGGGAGTTCCACTGTAGGCTCTTCAACACTTTCTGATCGAGCTGCCGCTCGTTTATCGGCCTGAAGAGGTGGGCGGATGCGGGTCTCGGGCAGCAGCCGGTCCGCAATCCCCGCAAGCCGCGCGTCAATAAGGAACGCGATTTCGTCGCGTCCCATCGGAGGTGGTGCAGACTGCGCCTGCTGCTGCCAGGCCCGCATTTCCGCCCGCACAGCGGCCAGCTCTGCCTGGAGCTGGGCCACCTCCTCAGACTCTGTGCGAGACCTGAGCACACGCACGTGCTGGAGGATGGTTTCACATGCGAGCTTCAGGTCCCGCACGTACTGCCCCTTCAGGTTGGAACTTTTGGTGGCTATGGTTTGCACCATCCCCACCGCCGCCTCAATGGCACCCGATAACTGATCCGAGCTGAGGGGCTCAGGCGCTGCTGACGACTCACCCGCACTGGGTTGTCGGCTGGGCCCAGGCTGCGGGCTAGGGGTAGGGGTCTCTCTTAGGTAGAGAGACCTCTGCCGCATCCGTTGAAGGTCGTCAGCCATCTCCTCCTCCCTCCGCAGTTCCAGCTCCCGCTGCTTGGCCGCGTTAAGTTCGGCCTGGGCTTGCGCCAGGCCAGCGAATTCGCCCGTCGTTATCGGGCGACCGCGGGGCTTCTTGGGTGTATGGGACACCTTTTCTACCTCTGGGACCCGCTTTCTCCAGAATCGTCCCATGGGGGACGACGAACGTGAGCCCTCTGGACTGGACACGTCCAGACGGTCCAGCACCACCACCGCCTCTGGGAGAGAGCCGGGAGGCCTCGTGGCCTCCGTCCCGATCTCCATCTCTGCTTCGCGCTCACGCGCCTGTCGCTCGGGAGCTTGGTCCCGGCACGACTCACTGTCACTATCAAGGTTTGACATTGTCCTGAAAAGGACAGTATCAAAAACAAGTCAACCTCAATGCCGCAAGATAAGCTACCGAGATTTAGTCACCCAACGTGCCACTCCGTTACGGTGGTCACGTTGGGGTCCAGGGCACACGACGGGGACGTACTCGATAGCTCTTGGGGCGTGCCCCGCCCCATGTTAGGTTAGGTTAGGTTAGGTTAGGTTAGGTTAGGTTAGGTTAGGTTAGGTTAGGTTTTTTTTTTTTTTTTTTTTTTTTTTTTTTTTTTATTACCCTACCTCTGCATAATGCAGAGACTTTGTTTAGCAATGGCAATGAAAGACATCCTATTGGTAAGCTATGTCTAATTTCTTTCATTCCAGTTCTCTTTGTCACTCCAGTTCTATCAATTATTCCTCTCGCACTTTCATACAACCTTTCATACTTGAGGGGATGTGAGGGCATACGGGAATTAGTGTACCTTAGTTCCTACCTAACTATCTATATCTAGTACTTTTATTACGACCAAATTTTTACAATTCTCTTAATTCTACTTATTTCTAAAAGATTACATGAAGTGGCATTTAACCTTCTTACAATTTTTCTTATACCTTTATATTTTATTTATCTTACTACGTAGCTACTACATAAAAGTTCAATGTTTATTATGCTAGACATCATTATGCACACATAGTGTGCTAGCATACAATACTACACCCTGTTCCGTTTATTCACAGCTGTTACAATTTTGCATGCATATTCAATAGTTCGCTCTGTATGTTCTTTGAGTAACATGTGAATGCCGTCTAAATTGACTTTTATTCCGGTGGCAGTTTCAAGGTCGAACCTGTCTCTTGCGTGTATCGGGCAAACTGTCAGGAGGTGCGCCACCGATTCTGATTCACCGGGGTCACAGGCACACGATGGGTCCCCCTTACACCTGAATCGGTACAAGTATTCGGAGAACCCACCGTGTCCGGTGAGGAATTGGGTAGTTAGGCCATTTATAGTGATTTTCCTGACAGTTTTATAGGCCTCCACGGCGCAGGGGAAAAACAGTTTAGTCGTCGAGGCCGTGTGTCCTTCTTGATAGCGCCCGTTCCATCTCTCAAGGGAGCCCTGTCGAATGGCTCCCTTGAGGAATGAAACAGGACACTGGTCGTAGTCTGGCGCTTTTTTGAGTTTCAAAGCGGCCTCCCTAGCCAGAAAATCCGCCCGCTCATTCCCCTCAAGGCCGACATGAGCCTTTATCCAGTAAAGGGAGACGCTCTTGCCCTGCTGTATACAGCGGCCAAGAACGTCCCTAGTCTCCACTGAAAGGGGGTGGAGAGAGTGCGGATTCACCACACTAAGGAGCGCCGCTCTGCTGTCGCTGAAGATACCGAACGTGGCAACGGCGTGTCGCTCCACCTCGCACGCCGCCTTGCTCAGAGCCAGGAGTTCCGCCTGGTAGACCGTGCAGTGTTTTGAGAGAGCAAACTTGCGCGCCTTTGTCTCGGACCGGCTGTTCCACACAGAAACAGCAGCTCCGACACGACCCGCAATTTTGCTCCCGTCTGTATAAATTCTCAGATCATGTGAGCTAACGTTATTAAATTGTTCCTGGTCCACCACGCTGTCGAACTCCAGGCGAATGTGCTCAGCGGGGTGCGGGGCCGCCAAAACGGGTGCCAGCCGTTCGACCTCCCTGTCCCCTAGCCATGACTGAGGCACCCCTCTCTTGGCCTCATACAATGAGGCCACCTCCTGAACTCGGAGGTCCAGAGGGAGTACCCCAGCCAGCAGCAGTGCGGAGTTCAGGGAGACCGTGCGGTAGGCTTTTGTTAATTTTTGTGCGAACACCCGTTGAACCGCGTTCAGCCTCTTCACGACGCACTCCTTATTCGTGGCCTCGTACCATGCGCCTGCCGCGTACAATATGATAGGCTCGATAACCGCTGTATAGATGGTCCGGATCACCTCGGGGTTAAGCCCCCAGGAGATCCGGGCCGTCCGTGCCAGTCCCTTATAAATATTCATGGCTTTTTTGCATACTTGGTCGACGTGGGTATTGAAATTTAAATTTTCGTCTATAATTAATCCTAAAACTTTAACCTCCTTGGCTAGACCAATGTCCACCCCGCCCATGGTCAGGCGTGGGTTGTCATAGTTTAGTCGCCTTGTTATGACCATCGCGTTTGTCTTATGTGGCGCGAATTTAAGTTTATTTTTGACTCCCCACGCCCGAACACGTTCGAGGGAGGCATTGGCCTGCCTTTCAATTTCCATAGCCGAATCCCCGTCGAAGATGAGGACCACGTCGTCGGCGAAGGCCTGAACATAATCCCCATCCTCCTCCAACATTTTTAAAAGGGGGTCCAATAGCAGGTTCCACAGCAAGGGACCCGTTATCGACCCTTGGACGCAGCCCTTTTGTGTGCCTTTTCTGCACTCCGCACCTGCGTATCTTACCCGGACTGCTCTCTCACTGAGGTAGCTGCTGACAACCCGCCTCAAGTTAACGGGGCACTTTTCCTCAGCCAGTCGTACAATTATTGCTGGCCACCATGCGCTGTCGAAGGCGCCCTCTATATCCAGCGACACTAGCGTGACAATCCTCTTTTCACGAAGCTTGCCACGCACGTGTCCCAGCAGGTTATAGAGGGCGTCTTCGGTGCTTCTCCGGGGCATAAAGCCGTACTGGCGAGTACTGATCCGTGGTAGTAAATAGAACTTGAGCCGAGCTGCCAGCATCTTTTCGTACACTTTCCCCAGTACAGGCAAAAGCCCAATCGGTCTGTACGACTTGGGGGAGTTATACGCTTCCTTACCTGGTTTTCGTAAGGCGACCACGATCGCCTCCTTCCACGGTTTCGGGAAGTACTCGAGTTCCAGGCACTTATTTAGCAGTTTCAAGAACAGTACCGGTGCGCAGTTCACCGCGTGAGTGCAGATATCGGCTGTAAAGCCATCCGCTCCGGGTGCTTTTTTCGGGTTGAAAGAGCCCAACGCGTCCCGCAGTTCGCCCATGGTGAATGGCGGATCATAAACATCATGTTCACACCCGCCATTAACCGTTCCGGCTAATGCACGGGCTCTCCCATGATCCGCGTTGTCCTCCTCGGCCCGGTCCTCCGGATAGAAGACCGAGGCGAGGAGCCCCGCGGATCCACTGGCATCCAAATCCACCCCATTTTGAGACAACGGTAGGTCTTCATCCCTTGCTGTGGACCTACCAATAACCCGGTAGATCCCCTCCCAGACCCCTTCTCGGTCTTGTTTTGTGCAGAACTCCTTCCAACTCGCAGTCTGCGCTAAGCGTACCTCCGACTCATACCTGTCTTTGCGCTCCAGGTACCGCATTATCACCTGCTGTCTCCGAATTGGAGCAGCCACCCTGATTCGACGTCTGAAGGTACTGACCTCCCTCTTCATCCTGGCCAGCTCCTCCGACCACCACGGCATAGTGAGTGTCTCTTTGTTGGTCTTTTTAGGAATTGCTTCCTCGCATGCTGTTGTGATGCAGGTGTTGAACTTTACCAACTTGGCTTCTATCTCCCCCGTTGTATTAATATCATTTATGGCATCGACAACCAGGCCATTCACCACCAAGGAGCTGGACATTTTCTCATGAAAATGGTTCCAATTTGCTTTCTTGGTGTTGAATAACCTGGTAGTCCTGCTAATGCTGGAGCCCTTAGACATTGTTAACTTCAATTTAAACACTATACCGATGTGATCGGAGCTAGTCGCCAGTCCGTCGTCCGTCCTCCAGGCGTCAATCGAGCTCAGTAGATCTCCTGAGCATGCGGTGATATCAATAAAACTGCAGTACCTTTTGCCCCCCCTGACAGTGTCGAAGGTGGGCACCCCCCCATCGGTGTTGAGGATGTGTAGTCCCGGTTAGGTTAGGTTAGGTTAGGTTAGGTTTTTTTTTTTTTTTTTTCAAGTTTCGCGCTCTTTCCCCCACTGGATTAATCTTGTGGGGTCTTTGTTGGCGGATTCAATTGCAGCTAATTTTGAAGAGTAGAATTTTAGGAAGATTTACAATTTATAATTTCGAGAAAAAAAAGTTACACTGTTATTGAAGGGTTGTACTATTTTACACGGTTTATTGTGCGGCTTATTATATAATAAGCCACAGAATGCCCGGATTTTATAATAGATCTCAATTTATTATTTTCAAGCATTTGGCCGTTTGAGTGATGGTGGTGAGGCAGCCTACGGGCCTCAGCTCATCGTCTGCCCCACCGTCATCTCTCAGTGTTAAAAACATTTTTACATAATTAAATATATACATTTTTATACTAGTTTGACAGCACAATAGTTATATATACGTTATAGAGTAACCGAATAATATATTAATAATAGTTAATGCAAAGTGATTTGTTTCATTTATATTAGATTTGGAGAATTAGATTAATGACTTTATCCAAATTTTCATCAGAAAATTGTTTCAAGTTCAAGTTTTATTTTATAGCGCAGAGCTTTTAACATCCATCAAAGAATAAGGAAAGACTTATATAATGTTATAAGTTGATATTTTTATATTTTACATGGAGGTTAACATAAATATGATTAGGCAATTGATACACACATATATTATATATAAGAATGGGTTCGAAGGGTATAGGTTGCCATCTGATTCTGATTCAATTTTCAGCAGAAAATTGCTTCAATCGGATTTTAGTTTTATAGATATAGTAAAAATTTTTCACATCGAATATAAAGAAGACAGTTAATATTATTTTATATATACTTACATAGGATATACTAAGATTTGATAGGAATAAACAATAAATACATAATTATAGATATTAAACTTGTAGGTAGTGAGGCATTGTTATAATTTAATGTAGAGATAGGGGGTCGAGTTTCTCAATTCACACATTAGTTGATGAGTTTATAGTGGTCACAGGCTTTATTTAGTTTTAATATTAGTTTTAGAAGAGATTATTTTAATTGTATTTAAATTTAGTTAATAGTTATTTTTTAAATGTTATTTTATTTTCTTATTTATACTTACTATAATGCCTTGCGTTATATATTAATTATATAACCAGTACATTATTGTTGTTTAATTATTTCGGTGGCCAGAGCATCCCTAGGAATACGCTATGGCTGCTCTGGCCATCGCTTCCCACTTTTGGAGGACCGGGCACGACCTATCGAAGGCGTGATGGTGTTTTGTTTCACCGAACTCCCGAGTGCAGTTTATGCAGTGGGGCTCTTGGCCCTTTCTGCGGCACTTGTCGGGCTCCTCCTGGCTATGCGCCTCGCCACATCTCGCACACAGGTCCTGATTTTCGGGCATCAGGCAAAAACGCTTGGTGTGACCGAAAGCCAGACACCTGGTGCACTGGATGAGTGGCGTCTGGTCTGCCACAGCGACTCTTTGGAGGTCTATATAAAGTTGTTTGGCCTCCGTCGCTCTCCTCCAGATGACAGGCGAGGTGCTGATCACCACATGGTGAAATTGTGAGTGGCGCGATCTCTTCTTAAACTTGATGGTCACGCGGTCGTCCCCATCGCCGAGGCCCTCAAACAGGGCCCCATTCTGATTCCGAAGGGCGCGAAGGCTTTCATGATCATCATGAATCTTCAATACGTCCCTCAGAATCAGAAGAGGGTCCCTATTCTTGATCTCCTCGACGACGAACCGACCCGCAACTCCCTCAAGTTTTTCCTTCACTTTTCTCCTGTCCTCAATACTTCCACACCCCATAATAACTTTTCTCTCCTTTGCCTTCCTCACTCTTTCTACCCTTATCCACCCCTCCTTGGCACCCATAGCCTCCCTGATATGCCTCAATACCTCATCCGCGGTGTCGTTTTCGTCTGTCGACGAGACGCATACGGAGTGGAGCGTCTGCGGTGGGGGCCCTGCTCCCCGGTTGTAGTTAGCGGCCGCTGCTACACTCGCGTATGTTACTGTTTCCTTCCCCCCCTTCTCTCTCTCTTTCTCCCTTTCATCCTGTTTCTCTAATCTTTCCTTCAACTCATACATCATTCTTCCATTCTCTCTGATAAGCCTTTCATTCTCTTCGATCTTTCTAAGTATTTCCATACCGTGCCCGCTCGAGGCAGAGGCCGGGGCGACGGGGGCCAACCCCATCGCCCCGGCACCCTGCCTTGCCTGATCCAGTTGCCTATCGGCACCACCGCCGAACGCTTTTAGGCACCCCTCAAGCGTAGCGACGGCCCCTTCAATCTTAACTTTTATTTCCTTCTTAAGGTTACGTGAAATTAAAATTTGCTCCTTGATTACATGGCAGCATCTAATCGCTTTATTGAGGCGCGGGTCCGACAACTGCACGGGCTTAGGAGGTGATGGGGGCGGGTGTACTGCCTCTTTTATTGAGTTTTGAGGCGGGGATTCAACCCTACCTTGAATCCTCTCAATACTCCTCCGAACAGTGCCGGACGCGCGCCCCCTTGCCTCGGTCTCAGGGCTGCTCTCAATCGTGAAGGTCCCCTGCCTTTCTGGGCGAGGAGCTTCCTGCTTGCCGAAGGGCGAACGAAATAGGCTCATTTTCAGGTTTTATAATTGTATGAGATAACTACGCGTCACCCGTATAAGATGACGGTTGAAACAAATGAGGTGATTAAACAAAGTTAAATTATTGTCAGTCCGATTAATCTAGACAATAGTTGATAGAAAGTTAAAATACTAAGACTAAAGGTAAAGTTGTATAATTAAATAAAAACAAATACGTCAAATTACGGCCGGTGAACAGACGGTAAGCCGAATGATCACTGACCGGGTCAATAAACCTATATTCTACACACACAGGGGTCAAATAAATACCAGTCACAGACTCTACGGTCTGGTCGAATTAAATAGTCCGCTAAATACGTTATATTTAGTCAATAACACGTGAAGTCTCAAGTATGTAAAATACACACTTTGTTATATAAGTGTCCAAATAAACTTACAATATAACTTGTACGAACACTTTCGTACGTCACCTACAAACTATTGGAAACCGCAGTGATCCGGTTTCGACTGGTGTCGCGCGACCTCGCGTGACCCTCCCGACCGAGCTGATGTGCCTAGGGTAGAAAATCAGGGTGGGCGGGCGGGGCTCGTGTTTATGAAAATCGCGTTTTCCTCAAAAACTACGGACCCTAGGCGGCCGTGTGAGGTACCTACGGAAAGGCCTCGTCGGCGGCCACACGGTGGTGTAAGAAGCAGTATAGGCTTTCCTGAAAAATTTTGAAAATAACGCCCAAAAACCGAAAAATGAATTAAAAATTTAGACTAAAAAGTTTATTATTGGGCGAACTGTACCACCTAGAAAGTCGGGAACGGTACCGACGGACAGAGGGCGTCCCAGTGGACACGTTCCAATCGCTAGATGCACAGGTTACGACTGATGGTAAACCAAAATTGAGGAGTTAAGTTTTAGTAGGTAGGTACTAAGTTGGCACTTCACTCCCTCGGGAACACCTTGGAGTATAATCGCCTGAACGGCTCGGCGGTGTAGTTGCCGTCTCCCTTGAGCGTCCCTAGGTGCTAAGCACCCCCTAGACCCTTTAAAAATTCGGAAACTAAAATTAAAATGAAAATTTAATAAACAACCTATGGAATCGACCTAATGATACCAAATACAGATGATGATGTATCCGTGTGGTGTGTCGGAAGATAGGTAATGTATCCGCGCACTTGATGGTATACGACTAACACCGAGTGTCCGTAGCAAAAAAGCTAATAAAAAATTGTTTAAAATTAAAAAAGTGGCGAAAATCCCTACTCGGCTGGCGAAATATGGTGTTATTATGCACAGGACTCGCCTGATCTTCTCGTGTGTAGTATCAGAAGACGCGCAAAGTCGTCTCACACAATATGGTGTAATTAGAATTTCAGCAACGTTCGAAAATCGCTCAAAGTGACGTAAGTAAGGGATTTTCGTGAAAAATCTATGAAAATTGTGAAAATTTATGGTCGCGCTGAATAGCCGGCAGCGTCCCGAATCTAAATATGTATATATTGTATAGGTTTATCAATGCTAATTAGCTATATAAATTTTTACAAAGTTTTAAATGCGGTAATTATTATTATTTATGTTGCCTTAAGGTAGACTTTGGTACCTATAGCCTGCACAGAATCGCGAATAACTCAAAAACTATAAGTCCCTAGAGAGTCGCACGTGGTACCGGCAGAAAGGTCATGGCGAGCTCCTTAAGGGTGTGCAATGAAAATTTGGAAAAGTTGTATAGGGAAAAAGTTGGTTTTTCCCTAGAAAAGTGAAAAATTTATGAAAATCGCGTTTTTCCTCAAAAACTACGGACCCTAGGCGGGCCGTGTGAGGTACCTACGGAAAGGCTCGTCGGCGGCCACACGGTGGTGTAAGAAGCAGTATAGGCTTTCCTGAAAAATTTTGAAAATAACGCCCAAAAACCGAAAAATGAATTAAAAATTTAGACTAAAAAGTTTATTATTGGGCGAACTGTACCACCTAGAAAGTCGGGAACGGTACCGACGGACAGAGGGCGTCCCAGTGGACACGTTCCAATCGCTAGATGCACAGGTTACGACTGATGGTAAACCAAAATTGAGGAGTTAAGTTTTAGTAGGTAGGTACTAAGTTGGCACTTCACTCCCATCGGGAACACCTTGGAGTATAATCGCCTGAACGGCTCGGCGGTGGTAGTTGCCGTCTCCCTTGAGCGTCCCTAGGTGCTAAGCACCCCCTAGACCCTTTAAAAAATTCGGAAACTAAAATTAAAATGAAAATTTAATAAACAACCTATGGAATCGACCTAATGATACCAAATACAGATGATGATGTATCCGTGTGGTGTGTCGGAAGACAGGTAATGTATCCGCGCACTTGATGGTATACGACTAACACCGAGTGTCCGTAGCAAAAAAGCTAATAAAAAAATTGTTTTAAAATTAAAAAAGTGGCGAAAATCCCTACTCGGCTGGCGAAATATGGTGTTATTATGCACAGGACTCGCCTGATCTTCTCGTGTGTAGTATCAGAAGTCGCGCAAAGTCGTCTCACACAATCTGGTGTAATTAGAATTTCAGCGGTCTGTACAAAAAGTTTGGCAACAAGCAAACTTGCTGCCAAAAAACGTTCGAAAATCGCTCAAAGTGACGTAAGTAAGGGATTTTCGTGAAAAATCTATGAAAATTGTGAAAATTTATGGTCGCGCTGAATAGCCGGCAGCGTCCCGAATCTAAATATGTATATATTGTATAGGTTTATCAATGCTAATTAGCTATATAAATTTTACAAAGTTTTAAATGCGGTAATTATTATTATTTATGTTGCCTTAAGGTAGACTTTGGTACCTATAGCCTGCACAGAATCGCGAATAACTCAAAAACTATAAGTCCTAGAGAGTCGCACGTGGGTACCGGCAGAAAGGTCATGGCGAGCTCCTTAGGGTGTGCAATGAAAATTTGGAAAAGTTGTATAGGGAAAAAGTTGGTTTTTCCCTAGAAAAGTGAAAATTTATGAAAATCGCGTTTTCCTCAAAAACTACGGACCCTAGGCGGCCGTGTGAGGTACCTACGGAAAGGCCTCGTCGGCGGCCACACGGTGGTGTAAGAAGCAGTATAGGCTTTCCTGAAAAATTTTGAAAATAACGCCCAAAAACCGAAAAATGAATTAAAAATTTAGACTAAAAAGTTTATTATTGGGCGAACTGTACCACCTAGAAAGTCGGGAACGGTACCGACGGACAGAGGGCGTCCCAGTGGACACGTTTCCAATCGCTAGATGCACAGGTTACGACTGATGGTAAACCAAAATTGAGGAGTTAAGTTTTAGTAGGTAGGTACTAAGTTGGCACTTCACTCCCTCGGGAACACCTTGGAGTATAATCGCCTGAACGGCTCGGCGGTGTAGTTGCCGTCTCCCTTGAGCGTCTCCTCCCTAGGTGCTAAGCACCCCCTAGACCCTTTAAAAATTCGGAAACTAAAATTAAAATGAAAATTTAATAAACAACCTATGGAATCGACCTAATGATACCAAATACAGATGATGATGTTATCCGTGTGGTGTGTCGGAAGATAGGTAATGTATCCGCGCACTTGATGGTATACGACTAACACCGAGTGTCCGTAGCAAAAAAGCTAATAAAAAATTGTTTAAAAATTAAAAAAGTGGCGAAAATCCCTACTCGGCTGGCGAAATATGGTGTTATTATGCACAGGGACTCGCCTGATCTTCTCGTGTGTAGTATCAGAAGACGCGCAAAGTCGTCTCACACAATATGGTGTAATTAGAATTTCAGCGGTCTGTACAAAAAGTTTTGGCAACAAGGCAAACTTGCTGCCAAAAAACGTTCGAAAATCGCTCAAAGTGACGTAAAGTAAGGGATTTTCGTGAAAAATCTATGAAAATTGTGAAAAATTTATGGTCGCGCTGAATAGCCGGCAGCGTCCCGAATCTAAATATGTATATATTGTATAGGTTTATCAATGCTAATTAGCTATATAAATTTTACAAAGTTTTAAATGCGGTAATTATTATTATTTATGTTGCCTTAAGGTAGACTTTGTGTACCTATAGCCTGCACAGAATCGCGAATAACTCAAAAACTATAAGTCCTAGAGAGTCGCACGTGGTACCGGCAGAAAGGTCATGGCGAGCTCCTTAAGGGTGTGCAATGAAAATTTGGAAAAGTTGTATAGGGAAAAAGTTGGTTTTTCCCTAGAAAAGTGAAAAATTTATGAAAATCGCGTTTTCCTCAAAAAACTACGGGACCCTAGGCGGCCGTGTGAGGTACCTACGGAAAGGGCCTCGTCGGCGGCCACACGGTGGTGTAAGAAGCAGTATAGGCTTTCCTGAAAAATTTTGAAAATAACGCCCAAAAACCGAAAAATGAATTAAAAATTTAGACTAAAAAGTTTATTATTGGGCGAACTGTACCACCTAGAAAGTCGGGAACGGTACCGACGGACAGGAGGGGCGTCCCAGTGGACACGTTCCAATCGCTAGATGCACAGGTTACGACTGATGGTAAACCAAAATTGAGGAGTTAAGTTTTAGTAGGTAGGTACTAAGTTGGCACTTCACTCCCTCGGGAACACCTTGGAGTATAATCGCCTGAACGGCTCGGCGGTGTAGTTGCCGTCTCCCTTGAGCGTCCCTAGGTGCTAAGCACCCCCTAGACCCTTTAAAAATTCGGAAACTAAAATTAAAATGAAAATTTAATAAACAACCTATGGAATCGACCTAATGATACCAAATACAGATGATGATGTATCCGTGTGGTGTGTCGGAAGATAGGTAATGTATCCGCGCACTTGATGGTATACGACTAACACCGAGTGTCCGTAGCAAAAAAGCTAATAAAAAATTGTTTAAAATTAAAAAAGTGGCGAAAATCCCTACTCGGCTGGCGAAATATGGTGTTATTATGCACAGGACTCGCCTGATCTTCTCGTGTGTAGTATCAGAAGACGCGCAAAGTCGTCTCACACAATATGGTGTAATTAGAATTTCAGCGGTCTGTACAAAAAGTTTGGCAACAAGCAAACTTGCTGCCAAAAAACGTTCGAAAATCGCTCAAAGTGACGTAAGTAAGGGATTTTCGTGAAAAATCTATGAAAATTGTGAAAATTTATGGTCGCGCTGAATAGCCGGCAGCGTCCCGAATCTAAATATGTATATATTGTATAGGTTTATCAATGCTAATTAGCTATATAAATTTTACAAAGTTTTAAATGCGGTAATTATTATTATTTATGTTGCCTTAAGGTAGACTTTGGTACCTATAGCCTGCACAGAATCGCGAATAACTCAAAAAACTATAAGTCCTAGAGAGTCGCACGTGGTACCGGCAGAAAGGTCATGGCGAGCTCCTTAAGGGTGTGCAATGAAAATTTGGAAAAGTTGTATAGGGAAAAAGTTGGTTTTTCCCTAGAAAAGTGAAAATTTATGAAAATCGCGTTTTCCTCAAAAACTACGGACCCTAGGCGGCCGTGTGAGGTACCTACGGAAAGGCCTCGTCGGCGGCCACACGGTGGTGTAAGAAGCAGTATAGGCTTTCCTGAAAAATTTTGAAAATAACGCCCAAAAACCGAAAAATGAATTAAAAATTTAGACTAAAAAGTTTATTATTGGGCGAACTGTACCACCTAGAAAGTCGGGAACGGTACCGACGGACAGAGGGCGTCCCAGTGGACACGTTCCAATCGCTAGATGCACAGGTTACGACTGATGGTAAACCAAAATTGAGGAGTTAAGTTTTAGTAGGTAGGTACTAAGTTGGCACTTCACTCCCTCGGGAACACCTTGGAGTATAATCGCCTGAACGGCTCGGCGGTGTAGTTGCCGTCTCCCTTGAGCGTCCCTAGGTGCTAAGCACCCCCTAGACCCTTTAAAAATTCGGAAACTAAAATTAAAATGAAAATTTAATAAACAACCTATGGAATCGACCTAATGATACCAAATACAGATGATGATGTATCCGTGTGGTGTGTCGGAAGATAGGTAATGTATCCGCGCACTTGATGGTATACGACTAACACCGAGTGTCCGTAGCAAAAAAGCTAATAAAAAATTGTTTTAAAATTAAAAAAAGTGGCGAAAATCCCTACTCGGCTGGCGAAATATTGGTGTTATTATGCACAGGACTCGCCTGATCTTCTCGTGTGTAGTATCAGAAGACGCGCAAAGTCGTCTCACACAATATGGTGTAATTAGAATTTCAGCGGTCTGTACAAAAAGTTTGGCAACAAGCAAACTTGCTGCCAAAAAACGTTCGAAAATCGCTCAAAGTGACGTAAGTAAGGGATTTTCGTGAAAAATCTATGAAAATTGTGAAAATTTATGGTCGCGCTGAATAGCCGGCAGCGTCCCGAATCTAAATATGTATATATTGTATAGGTTTATCAATGCTAATTAGCTATATAAATTTTACAAAGTTTTAAATGCGGTAATTATTATTATTTATGTTGCCTTAAGGTAGACTTTGGTACCTATAGCCTGCACAGAATCGCGAATAACTCAAAAACTATAAGTCCTAGAGAGTCGCACGTGGTACCGGCAGAAAGGTCATGGCGAGCTCCTTAAGGGTGTGCAATGAAAATTTGGAAAAGTTGTATAGGGAAAAAGTTGGTTTTTCCCTAGAAAAGTGAAAATTTATGAAAATCGCGTTTTCCTCAAAAACTACGGACCCTAGGCGGCCGTGTGAGGTACCTACGGAAAGGCCTCGTCGGCGGCCACACGGTGGTGTAAGAAGCAGTATAGGCTTTCCTGAAAAATTTTGAAAATAACGCCCAAAAACCGAAAAATGAATTAAAAATTTAGACTAAAAAGTTTATTATTGGGCGAACTGTACCACCTAGAAAGTCGGGAACGGTACCGACGGACAGAGGGCGTCCCAGTGGACACGTTCCAATCGCTAGATGCACAGGTTACGACTGATGGTAAACCAAAATTGAGGAGTTAAGTTTTAGTAGGTAGGTACTAAGTTGGCACTTCACTCCCTCGGGAACACCTTGGAGTATAATCGCCTGAACGGCTCGGCGGTGTAGTTGCCGTCTCCCTTGAGCGTCCCTAGGTGCTAAGCACCCCCTAGACCCTTTAAAAATTCGGAAACTAAAATTAAAATGAAAATTTAATAAACAACCTATGGAATCGACCTAATGATACCAAATACAGATGATGATGTATCCGTGTGGTGTGTCGGAAGATAGGTAATGTATCCGCGCACTTGATGGTATACGACTAACACCGAGTGTCCGTAGCAAAAAAGCTAATAAAAAATTGTTTTAAAATTAAAAAAGTGGCGAAAATCCCTACTCGGCTGGCGAAATATGGTGTTATTATGCACAGGACTCGCCTGATCTTCTCGTGTGTAGTATCAGAAGACGCGCAAAGTCGTCTCACACAATATGGTGTAATTAGAATTTCAGCGGTCTGTACAAAAAGTTTGGCAACAAGCAAACTTGCTGCCAAAAAACGTTCGAAAATCGCTCAAAGTGACGTAAGTAAGGGATTTTCGTGAAAAATCTATGAAAATTGTGAAAATTTATGGTCGCGCTGAATAGCCGGCAGCGTCCCGAATCTAAATATGTATATATTGTATAGGTTTATCAATGCTAATTAGCTATATAAATTTTACAAAGTTTTAAATGCGGTAATTATTATTATTTATGTTGCCTTAAGGTAGACTTTGGTACCTATAGCCTGCACAGAATCGCGAATAACTCAAAAACTATAAGTCCTAGAGAGTCGCACGTGGTACCGGCAGAAAGGTCATGGCGAGCTCCTTAAGGGTGTGCAATGAAAATTTGGAAAAGTTGTATAGGGAAAAAGTTGGTTTTTCCCTAGAAAAGTGAAAATTTATGAAAATCGCGTTTTCCTCAAAAACTACGGACCCTAGGCGGCCGTGTGAGGTACCTACGGAAAGGCCTCGTCGGCGGCCACACGGTGGTGTAAGAAGCAGTATAGGCTTTCCTGAAAAATTTTGAAAATAACGCCCAAAAACCGAAAAATGAATTAAAAATTTAGACTAAAAAGTTTATTATTGGGCGAACTGTACCACCTAGAAAGTCGGGAACGGTACCGACGGACAGAGGGCGTCCCAGTGGACACGTTCCAATCGCTAGATGCACAGGTTACGACTGATGGTAAACCAAAATTGAGGAGTTAAGTTTTAGTAGGTAGGTACTAAGTTGGCACTTCACTCCCTCGGGAACACCTTGGAGTATAATCGCCTGAACGGCTCGGCGGTGTAGTTGCCGTCTCCCTTGAGCGTCCCTAGGTGCTAAGCACCCCCTAGACCCTTTAAAAATTCGGAAACTAAAATTAAAATGAAAATTTAATAAACAACCTATGGAATCGACCTAATGATACCAAATACAGATGATGATGTATCCGTGTGGTGTGTCGGAAGATAGGTAATGTATCCGCGCACTTGATGGTATACGACTAACACCGAGTGTCCGTAGCAAAAAAGCTAATAAAAAATTGTTTAAAATTAAAAAAGTGGCGAAAATCCCTACTCGGCTGGCGAAATATGGTGTTATTATGCACAGGACTCGCCTGATCTTCTCGTGTGTAGTATCAGAAGACGCGCAAAGTCGTCTCACACAATATGGTGTAATTAGAATTTCAGCGGTCTGTACAAAAAGTTTGGCAACAAGCAAAACTTGCTGCCAAAAAACGTTCGAAAATCGCTCAAAGTGACGTAAGTAAGGGATTTTCGTGAAAAATCTATGAAAATTGTGAAAATTTATGGTCGCGCTGAATAGCCGGCAGCGTCCCGAATCTAAATATGTATATATTGTATAGGTTTATCAATGCTAATTAGCTATATAAATTTTACAAAGTTTTAAATGCGGTAATTATTATTATTTATGTTGCCTTAAGGTAGACTTTGGTACCTATAGCCTGCACAGAATCGCGAATAACTCAAAAACTATAAGTCCTAGAGAGTCGCACGTGGTACCGGCAGAAAGGTCATGGCGAGCTCCTTAAGGGTGTGCAATGAAAATTTGGAAAAGTTGTATAGGGAAAAAGTTGGTTTTTCCCTAGAAAAGTGAAAATTTATGAAAATCGCGTTTTCCTCAAAAACTACGGACCCTAGGCGGCCGTGTGAGGTACCTACGGAAAGGCCTCGTCGGCGGCCACACGGTGGTGTAAGAAGCAGTATAGGCTTTCCTGAAAAATTTTGAAAATAACGCCCAAAAACCGAAAAATGAATTAAAAATTTAGACTAAAAAGTTTATTATTGGGCGAACTGTACCACCTAGAAAGTCGGGAACGGTACCGACGGACAGAGGGCGTCCCAGTGGACACGTTCCAATCGCTAGATGCACAGGTTACGACTGATGGTAAACCAAAATTGAGGAGTTAAGTTTTAGTAGGTAGGTACTAAGTTGGCACTTCACTCCCTCGGGAACACCTTGGAGTATAATCGCCTGAACGGCTCGGCGGTGTAGTTGCCGTCTCCCTTGAGCGTCCCTAGGTGCTAAGCACCCCCCTAGACCCTTTAAAAATTCGGAAACTAAAATTAAAATGAAAATTTAATAAACAACCTATGGAATCGACCTAATGATACCAAATACAGATGATGATGTATCCGTGTGGTGTGTCGGAAGATAGGTAATGTATCCGCGCACTTGATGGTATACGACTAACACCGAGTGTCCGTAGCAAAAAAGCTAATAAAAAATTGTTTAAAAATTAAAAAAGTGGCGAAAATCCCTACTCGGCTGGCGAAATATGGTGTTATTATGCACAGGACTCGCCTGATCTTCTCGTGTGTAGTATCAGAAGACGCGCAAAGTCGTCTCACACAATATGGTGTAATTAGAATTTCAGCGGTCTGTACAAAAAGTTTGGCAACAAGCAAACTTGCTGCCAAAAAACGTTCGAAAATCGCTCAAAGTGACGTAAGTAAGGGATTTTCGTGAAAAATCTATGAAAATTGTGAAAATTTATGGTCGCGCTGAATAGCCGGCAGCGTCCCGAATCTAAATATGTATATATTGTATAGGTTTATCAATGCTAATTAGCTATATAAATTTTACAAAGTTTTAAATGCGGTAATTATTATTATTTATGTTGCCTTAAGGTAGACTTTGGTACCTATAGCCTGCACAGAATCGCGAATAACTCAAAAACTATAAGTCCTAGAGAGTCGCACGTGGTACCGGCAGAAAGGTCATGGCGAGCTCCTTAAGGGTGTGCAATGAAAATTTGGAAAAGTTGTATAGGGAAAAAGTTGGTTTTTCCCTAGAAAAGTGAAAATTTATGAAAATCGCGTTTTCCTCAAAAACTACGGACCCTAGGCGGCCGTGTGAGGTACCTACGGAAAGGCCTCGTCGGCGGCCACACGGTGGTGTAAGAAGCAGTATAGGCTTTCCTGAAAAATTTTGAAAATAACGCCCAAAAACCGAAAAATGAATTAAAAATTTAGACTAAAAAGTTTATTATTGGGCGAACTGTACCACCTAGAAAGTCGGGAACGGTACCGACGGACAGAGGGCGTCCCAGTGGACACGTTCCAATCGCTAGATGCACAGGTTACGACTGATGGTAAACCAAAATTGAGGAGTTAAGTTTTAGTAGGTAGGTACTAAGTTGGCACTTCACTCCCTCGGGAACACCTTGGAGTATAATCGCCTGAACGGCTCGGCGGTGTAGTTGCCGTCTCCCTTGAGCGTCCCTAGGTGCTAAGCACCCCCTAGACCCTTTAAAAATTCGGAAACTAAAATTAAAATGAAAATTTAATAAACAACCTATGGAATCGACCTAATGATACCAAATACAGATGATGATGTATCCGTGTGGTGTGTCGGAAGATAGGTAATGTATCCGCGCACTTGATGGTATACGACTAACACCGAGTGTCCGTAGCAAAAAAGCTAATAAAAAATTGTTTAAAATTAAAAAAAGTGGCGAAAATCCCTACTCGGCTGGCGAAATATGGTGTTATATGCACAGGACTCGCCTGATCTTCTCGTGTGTAGTATCAGAAGACCGCGCAAAGTCGTCTCACACAATATGGTGTAATTAGAATTTCAGCGGTCTGTACAAAAAGTTTGGCAACAAGCAAACTTGCTGCCAAAAAACGTTCGAAAATCGCTCAAGTGACGTAAGTAAGGGATTTTCGTGAAAAATCTATGAAAATTGTGAAAATTTATGGTCGCGCTGAATAGCCGGCAGCGTCCCGAATCTAAATATGTATATATTGTATATGTTTATCAATGCTAATTAGCTATATAAATTTTACAAAGTTTTAAATGCGGTAATTATTATTATTTATGTTGCCTTAAGGTAGACTTTGGTACCTATAGCCTGCACAGAATCGCGAATAACTCAAAAACTATAAGTCCTAGAGAGTCGCACGTGGTACCGGCAGAAAGGTCATGGCGAGCTCCTTAAGGGTGTGGCAATGAAAATTTGGAAAAGTTGTATAGGGAAAAAGTTGGTTTTTCCCTAGAAAAGTGAAAATTTATGAAAATCGCGTTTTCCTCAAAAACTACGGACCCTAGGCGGCCGTGTGAGGTACCTACGGAAAGGCCTCGTCCGGCGGGCCACACGGTGGTGTAAGAAGCAGTATAGGCTTTCCTGAAAAATTTTGAAAATAACGCCCAAAAACCGAAAAATGAATTAAAAATTTAGACTAAAAAGTTTATTATTGGGCGAACTGTACCACCTAGAAAGTCGGGAACGGTACCGACGGACAGAGGGCGTCCCAGTGGACACGTTCCAATCGCTAGATGCACAGGTTACGACTGATGGTAAACCAAAATTGAGGAGTTAAGTTTTAGTAGGTAGGTACTAAGTTGGCACTTCACTCCCTCGGGAACACCTTGGAGTATAATCGCCTGAACGGCTCGGCGGTGTAGTTGCCGTCTCCCTTGAGCGTCCCTAGGTGCTAAGCACCCCCTAGACCCTTTAAAATTCGGAAACTAAAATTAAATGAAAATTTAATAAACAACCTATGGAATCGACCTAATGATACCAAATACAGATGATGATGTATCCGTGTGGTGTGTCGGAAGATAGGTAATGTATCCGCGCACTTGATGGTATACGACTAACACCGAGTGTCCGTAGCAAAAAAGCTAATAAAAAATTGTTTTAAAATTAAAAAAGTGGCGAAAATCCCTACTCGGCTGGCGAAATATGGTGTTATTATGCACAGGACTCGCCTGATCTTCTCGTGTGTAGTATCAGAAGACGCGCAAAGTCGTCTCACACAATATGGTGTAATTAGAATTTCAGCGGTCTGTACAAAAAGTTTGGCAACAAGCAAACTTGCTGCCAAAAAACGTTCGAAAATCGCTCAAAGTGACGTAAGTAAGGGATTTTCGTGAAAAATCTATGAAAATTGTGAAAATTTATGGTCGCGCTGAATAGCCGGCAGCGTCCCGAATCTAAATATGTATATATTGTATAGGTTTATCAATGCTAATTAGCTATATAAATTTTACAAAGTTTTAAATGCGGTAATTATTATTATTTATGTTGCCTTAAGGTAGACTTTGGTACCTATAGCCTGCACAGAATCGCGAATAACTCAAAAACTATAAGTCCTAGAGAGTCGCACGTGGTACCGGCAGAAAGGTCATGGCGAGCTCCTTAAGGGTGTGCAATGAAAATTTGGAAAAGTTGTATAGGGAAAAAGTTGGTTTTTCCCTAGAAAAGTGAAAATTTATGAAAATCGCGTTTTCCTCAAAAACTACGGACCCTAGGCGGCCGTGTGAGGTACCTACGGAAAGGCCTCGTCGGCGGCCACACGGTGGTGTAAGAAGCAGTATAGGCTTTCCTGAAAAATTTTGAAAATAACGCCCAAAAACCGAAAAATGAATTAAAAATTTAGACTAAAAAGTTTATTATTGGGCGAACTGTACCACCTAGAAAGTCGGGAACGGTACCGACGGACAGAGGGCGTCCCAGTGGACACGTTCCAATCGCTAGATGCACAGGTTACGACTGATGGTAAACCAAAATTGAGGAGTTAAGTTTTAGTAGGTAGGTACTAAGTTGGCACTTCACTCCCTCGGGAACACCTTGGAGTATAATCGCCTGAACGGCTCGGCGGTGTAGTTGCCGTCTCCCTTGAGCGTCCCTAGGTGCTAAGCACCCCCTAGACCCTTTAAAAATTCGGAAACTAAAATTAAAATGAAAATTTAATAAACAACCTATGGAATCGACCTAATGATACCAAATACAGATGATGATGTATCCGTGTGGTGTGTCGGAAGATAGGTAATGTATCCGCGCACTTGATGGTATACGACTAACACCGAGTGTCCGTAGCAAAAAAGCTAATAAAAAATTGTTTAAAATTAAAAAAGTGGCGAAAATCCCTACTCGGCTGGCGAAATATGGTGTTATTATGCACAGGACTCGCCTTGATCTTCTCGTGTGTAGTATCAGAAGACGCGCAAAGTCGTCTCACACAATATGGTGTAATTAGAATTTCAGCGGTCTGTACAAAAAGTTTGGCAACAAGCAAACTTGCTGCCAAAAAACGTTCGAAAATCGCTCAAAGTGACGTAAGTAAGGGATTTTCGTGAAAAATCTATGAAAATTGTGAAAATTTATGGTCGCGCTGAATAGCCGGCAGCGTCCCGAATCTAAATATGTATATATTGTATAGGTTTATCAATGCTAATTAGCTATATAAATTTTACAAAGTTTTAAATGCGGGTAATTATTATTATTTATGTTGCCTTAAGGTAGACTTTGGTACCTATAGCCTGCACAGAATCGCGAATAACTCAAAAACTATAAGTCCTAGAGAGTCGCACGTGGTACCGGCAGAAAGGTCATGGCGAGCTCCTTAAGGGTGTGCAATGAAAATTTGGAAAAGTTGTATAGGGAAAAAGTTGGTTTTTCCCTAGAAAAGTGAAAATTTATGAAAATCGCGTTTTCCTCAAAAACTACGGACCCTAGGCGGCCGTGTGAGGTACCTACGGAAAGGCCTCGTCGGCGGCCACACGGTGGTGTAAGAAACAGTATAGGCTTTCCTGAAAAATTTTGAAAATAACGCCCAAAAACCGAAAAATGAATTAAAAATTTAGACTAAAAAGTTTATTATTGGGCGAACTGTACCACCTAGAAAGTCGGGAACGGTACCGACGGACAGAGGGCGTCCCAGTGGACACGTTCCAATCGCTAGATGCACAGGTTACGACTGATGGTAAACCAAAATTGAGGAGTTAAGTTTTAGTAGGTAGGTACTAAGTTGGCACTTCACTCCCTCGGGAACACCTTGGAGTATAATCGCCTGAACGGCTCGGCGGTGTAGTTGCCGTCTCCCTTGAGCGTCCCTAGGTGCTAAGCACCCCCTAGACCCTTTAAAAATTCGGAAACTAAAATTAAAATGAAAATTTAATAAACAACCTATGGAATCGACCTAATGATACCAAATACAGATGATGATGTATCCGTGTGGTGTGTCGGAAGATAGGTAATGTATCCGCGCACTTGATGGTATACGACTAACACCGAGTGTCCGTAGCAAAAAAGCTAATAAAAAATTGTTTAAAATTAAAAAAGTGGCGAAAATCCCTACTCGGCTGGCGAAATATGGTGTTATTATGCACAGGACTCGCCTGATCTTCTCGTGTGTAGTATCAGAAGACGCGCAAAGTCGTCTCACACAATATGGTGTAATTAGAATTTCAGCGGTCTGTACAAAAAGTTTGGCAACAAGCAAACTTGCTGCCAAAAAACGTTCGAAAATCGCTCAAAGTGACGTAAGTAAGGGATTTTCGTGAAAAATCTATGAAAATTGTGAAAATTTATGGTCGCGCTGAATAGCCGGCAGCGTCCCGAATCTAAATATGTATATATTGTATAGGTTTATCAATGCTAATTAGCTATATAAATTTTACAAAGTTTTAAATGCGGTAATTATTATTATTTATGTTGCCTTAAGGTAGACTTTGGTACCTATAGCCTGCACAGAATCGCGAATAACTCAAAAACTATAAGTCCTAGAGAGTCGCACGTGGTACCGGCAGAAAGGTCATGGCGAGCTCCTTAAGGTGTGTGCAATGAAAATTTGGAAAAGTTGTATAGGGAAAAAGTTGGTTTTTCCCTAGAAAAGTGAAAATTTATGAAAATCGCGTTTTCCTCAAAAACTACGGACCCTAGGCGGCCGTGTGAGGTACCTACGGAAAGGCCTCGTCGGCGGCCACACGGTGGTGTAAGAAGCAGTATAGGCTTTCCTGAAAAATTTTGAAAATAACGCCCAAAAACCGAAAAATGAATTAAAAATTTAGACTAAAAAGTTTATTATTGGGCGAACTGTACCACCTAGAAAGTCGGGAACGGTACCGACGGACAGAGGGCGTCCCAGTGGACACGTTCCAATCGCTAGATGCACAGGTTACGACTGATGGTAAACCAAAATTGAGGAGTTAAGTTTTAGTAGGTAGGTACTAAGTTGGCACTTCACTCCCTCGGGAACACCTTGGAGTATAATCGCCTGAACGGCTCGGCGGTGTAGTTGCCGTCTCCCTTGAGCGTCCCTAGGTGCTAAGCACCCCCTAGACCCTTTAAAAAATTCGGAAACTAAAATTAAAATGAAAATTTAATAAACAACCTATGGAATCGACCTAATGATACCAAATACAGATGATGATGTATCCGTGTGGTGTGTCGGAAGATAGGTAATGTATCCGCGCACTTGATGGTATACGACTAACACCGAGTGTCCGTAGCAAAAAAGCTAATAAAAAATTGTTTAAAATTAAAAAAGTGGCGAAAATCCCTACTCGGCTGGCGAAATATGGTGTTATTATGCACAGGACTCGCCTGATCTTCTCGTGTGTAGTATCAGAAGACGCGCAAAGTCGTCTCACACAATATGGTGTAATTAGAATTTCAGCGGTCTGTACAAAAAGTTTGGCAACAAGCAAACTTGCTGCCAAAAAACGTTCGAAAATCGCTCAAAGTGACGTAAGTAAGGGATTTTCGTGAAAAATCTATGAAAAATTGTGAAAATTTATGGTCGCGCTGAATAGCCGGCAGCGTCCCGAATCTAAATATGTATATATTGTATAGGTTTATCAATGCTAATTAGCTATATAAATTTTACAAAGTTTTAAATGCGGTAATTATTATTATTTATGTTGCCTTAAGGTAGACTTTGGTACCTATAGCCTGCACAGAATCGCGAATAACTCAAAAACTATAAGTCCTAGAGAGTCGCACGTGGGTACCGGCAGAAAGGTCATGGCGAGCTCCTTAAGGGGTGTGCAATGAAAATTTGGAAAAGTTGTATAGGGAAAAAGTTGGTTTTTCCCTAGAAAAGTGAAAATTTATGAAAATCGCGTTTTCCTCAAAAACTACGGACCCTAGGCGGCCGTGTGAGGTACCTACGGAAAGGCCTCGTCGGCGGCCACACGGTGTGTAAGAAGCAGTATAGGCTTTCCTGAAAAATTTTGAAAATAACGCCCAAAAACCGAAAAATGAATTAAAAATTTAGACTAAAAAGTTTATTATTGGGCGAACTGTACCACCTAGAAAGTCGGGAACGGTACCGACGGACAGAGGGCGTCCCAGTGGACACGTTCCAATCGCTAGATGCACAGGTTACGACTGATGGTAAACCAAAATTGAGGAGTTAAGTTTTAGTAGGTAGGTACTAAGTTGGCACTTCACTCCCTCGGGAACACCTTGGAGTATAATCGCCTGAACGGCTCGGCGGTGTAGTTGCCGTCTCCCTTGAGCGTCCCTAGGTGCTAAGCACCCCCTAGACCCTTTAAAAATTCGGAAACTAAAATTAAAATGAAAATTTAATAAACAACCTATGGAATCGACCTAATGATACCAAATACAGATGATGATGTATCCGTGTGGTGTGTCGGAAGATAGGTAATGTATCCGCGCACTTGATGGTATACGACTAACACCGAGTGTCCGTAGCAAAAAAGCTAATAAAAAATTGTTTTTAAAATTAAAAAAGTGGCGAAAATCCCTACTCGGCTGGCGAAATATGGTGTTATTATGCACAGGACTCGCCTGATCTTCTCGTGTGTAGTATCAGAAGACGCGCAAAGTCGTCTCACACAATATGGTGTAATTAGAATTTCAGCGGTCTGTACAAAAGTTTGGCAACAAGCAAACTTGCTGCCAAAAAACGTTCGAAAATCGCTCAAAGTGACGTAAGTAAGGGATTTTCGTGAAAAATCTATGAAAATTGTGAAAATTTATGGTCGCGCTGAATAGCCGGCAGCGTCCCGAATCTAAATATGTATATATTGTATAGGTTTATCAATGCTAATTAGCTATATAATTTTACAAAGTTTTAAATGCGGTAATTATTATTATTTATGTTGCCTTAAGGTAGACTTTGGTACCTATAGCCTGCACAGAATCGCGAATAACTCAAAAACTATAAGTCCTAGAGAGTCGCACGTGGTACCGGCAGAAAGGTCATGGCGAGCTCCTTAAGGGTGTGCAATGAAAATTTGGAAAAGTTGTATAGGGAAAAAGTTGGTTTTTCCCTAGAAAAGTGAAAATTTATGAAAATCGCGTTTTCCTCAAAAACTACGGACCCTAGGCGGCCGTGTGAGGTACCTACGGAAAGGCCTCGTCGGCGGCCACACGGTGGTGTAAGAAGCAGTATAGGCTTTCCTGAAAAATTTTGAAAATAACGCCCAAAAAACCGAAAAATGAATTAAAAATTTAGACTAAAAAGTTTATTATTGGGCGAACTGTACCACCTAGAAAGTCGGGAACGGTACCGACGGACAGAGGGCGTCCCAGTGGACACGTTTCCAATCGCTAGATGCACAGGTTACGACTGATGGTAAACCAAAATTGAGGAGTTAAGTTTTAGTAGGTAGGTACTAAGTTGGCACTTCACTCCCTCGGGAACACCTGGAGTATAATCGCCTGAACGGCTCGGCGGTGTAGTTGCCGTCTCCCTTGAGCGTCCCTAGGTGCTAAGCACCCCCTAGACCCTTTAAAAATTCGGAAACTAAAATTAAAATGAAAATTTAATAAACAACCTATGGAATCGACCTAATGATACCAAATACAGATGATGATGTATCCGTGTGGTGTGTCGGGAAGATAGGTAATGTATCCGCGCACTTGATGGTATACGACTAACACCGAGTGTCCGTAGCAAAAAAGCTAATAAAAAATTGTTTTAAAATTAAAAAAGTGGCGAAAATCCCTACTCGGCTGGCGAAATATGGTGTTATTATGCACAGGACTCGCCTGATCTTCTCGTGTGTAGTATCAGAAGACGCGCAAAGTCGTCTCACACAATATGGTGTAATTAGAATTTCAGCGGTCTGTACAAAAAGTTTGGCAACAAGCAAACTTGCTGCCAAAAAACGTTCGAAATCGCTCAAAGTGACGTAAGTAAGGGATTTTCGTGAAAAATCTATGAAAATTGTGAAAATTTATGGTCGCGCTGAATAGCCGGCAGCGTCCCGAATCTAAATATGTATATATTGTATAGGTTTATCAATGCTAATTAGCTATATAAATTTTACAAAGTTTTAAATGCGGTAATTATTATTATTTATGTTGCCTTAAGGTAGACTTTGGTACCTATAGCCTGCACAGAATCGCGAATAACTCAAAAACTATAAGTCCTAGAGAGTCGCACGTGGTACCGGCAGAAAGGTCATGGCGAGCTCCTTAAGGGTGTGCAATGAAAATTTGGAAAAGTTGTATAGGGAAAAAGTTGGTTTTTCCCTAGAAAAGTGAAAATTTATGAAAATCGCGTTTTCCTCAAAAACTACGGACCCTAGGCGGCCGTGTGAGGTACCTACGGAAAGGCCTCGTCGGCGGCCACACGGTGGTGTAAGAAGCAGTATAGGCTTTCCTGAAAAATTTTGAAAATAACGCCCAAAAACCGAAAAATGAATTAAAAATTTAGACTAAAAAGTTTATTATTGGGCGAACTGTACCACCTAGAAAGTCGGGAACGGTACCGACGGACAGAGGGCGTCCCAGTGGACACGTTCCAATCGCTAGATGCACAGGTTACGACTGATGGTAAACCAAAATTGAGGAGTTAAGTTTTAGTAGGTAGGTACTAAGTTGGCACTTCACTCCCTCGGGAACACCTTGGAGTATAATCGCCTGAACGGCTCGGCGGTGTAGTTGCCGTCTCCCTTGAGCGTCCCTAGGTGCTAAGCACCCCCTAGACCCTTTAAAAATTCGGAAACTAAAATTAAAATGAAAATTTAATAAACAACCTATGGAATCGACCTAATGATACCAAATACAGATGATGATGTATCCGTGTGGTGTGTCGGAAGATAGGTAATGTATCCGCGCACTTGATGGTATACGACTAACACCGAGTGTCCGTAGCAAAAAAGCTAATAAAAAATTGTTTAAAATTAAAAAAGTGGCGAAAATCCCTACTCGGCTGGCGAAATATGGTGTTATTATGCACAGGACTCGCCTGATCTTCTCGTGTGTAGTATCAGAAGACGCGCAAAGTCGTCTCACACAATATGGTGTAATTAGAATTTCAGCGGTCTGTACAAAAAGTTTGGCAACAAGCAAACTTGCTGCCAAAAAACGTTCGAAAATCGCTCAAAGTGACGTAAGTAAGGGATTTTCGTGAAAAATCTATGAAAATTGTGAAAATTTATGGTCGCGCTGAATAGCCGGCAGCGTCCCGAATCTAAATATGTATATATTGTATAGGTTTATCAATGCTAATTAGCTATATAAATTTTACAAAGTTTTAAATGCGGTAATTATTATTATTTATGTTGCCTTAAGGTAGACTTTGGTACCTATAGCCTGCACAGAATCGCGAATAACTCAAAAACTATAAGTCCTAGAGAGTCGCACGTGGTACCGGCAGAAAGGTCATGGCGAGCTCCTTAAGGGTGTGCAATGAAAATTTGGAAAAGTTGTATAGGGAAAAAGTTGGTTTTTCCCTAGAAAAGTGAAAATTTATGAAAATCGCGTTTTCCTCAAAAACTACGGACCCTAGGCGGCCGTGTGAGGTACCTACGGAAAGGCCTCGTCGGCGGCCACACGGTGGTGTAAGAAGCAGTATAGGCTTTCCTGAAAAATTTTGAAAATAACGCCCAAAAACCGAAAAATGAATTAAAAATTTAGACTAAAAAGTTTATTATTGGGCGAACTGTACCACCTAGAAAGTCGGGAACGGTACCGACGGACAGAGGGCGTCCCAGTGGACACGTTCCAATCGCTAGATGCACAGGTTACGACTGATGGTAAACCAAAATTGAGGAGTTAAGTTTTAGTAGGTAGGTACTAAGTTGGCACTTCACTCCCTCGGGAACACCTTGGAGTATAATCGCCTGAACGGCTCGGCGGTGTAGTTGCCGTCTCCCTTGAGCGTCCCTAGGTGCTAAGCACCCCCTAGACCCTTTAAAAATTCGGAAACTAAAATTAAAATGAAAATTTAATAAACAACCTATGGAATCGACCTAATGATACCAAATACAGATGATGATGTATCCGTGTGGTGTGTCGGAAGATAGGTAATGTATCCGCGCACTTGATGGTATACGACTAACACCGAGTGTCCGTAGCAAAAAAGCTAATAAAAAATTGTTTAAAATTAAAAAAGTGGCGAAAATCCCTACTCGGCTGGCGAAATATGGTGTTATTATGCACAGGACTCGCCTGATCTTCTCGTGTGTAGTATCAGAAGACGCGCAAAGTCGTCTCACACAATATTGTGTGTAATTAGAATTTCAGCGGTCTGTACAAAAAGTTTGGCAACAAGCAAACTTGCTGCCAAAAAACGTTCGAAAATCGCTCAAAGTGACGTAAGTAAGGGATTTTCGTGAAAAATCTATGAAAATTGTGAAAATTTATGGTCGCGCTGAATAGCCGGCAGCGTCCCGAATCTAAATATGTATATATTGTATAGGTGTATCAATGCTAATTAGCTATATAAATTTTACAAAGTTTTAAATGCGGTAATTATTATTATTTATGTTGCCTTAAGGTAGACTTTGGTACCTATAGCCTGCACAGAATCGCGAATAACTCAAAAACTATAAGTCCTAGAGAGTCGCACGTGGTACCGGCAGAAAGGTCATGGCGAGCTCCTTAAGGGTGTGCAATGAAAATTTGGAAAAAGTTGTATAGGGAAAAAGTTGGTTTTTCCCTAGAAAAGTGAAAATTTATGAAAATCGCGTTTTCCTCAAAAACTACGGACCCTAGGCGGGCCGTGTGAGGTACCTACGGAAAGGCCTCGTCGGCGGCCACACGGTGGTGTAAGAAGCAGTATAGGCTTTCCTGAAAAATTTTGAAAATAACGCCCAAAAACCGAAAAATGAATTAAAAATTTAGACTAAAAAGTTTATTATTGGGCGAACTGTACCACCTAGAAAGTCGGGGAACGGTACCGACGGACAGAGGGGCGTCCCAGTGGACACGTTCCAATCGCTAGATGCACAGGTTACGACTGATGGTAAACCAAAATTGAGGAGTTAAGTTTTAGTAGGTAGGTACTAAGTTGGCACTTCACTCCCTCGGGAACACCTTGGAGTATAATCGCCTGAACGGCTCGGCGGTGTAGTTGCCGTCTCCCTTGAGCGTCCCTAGGTGCTAAGCACCCCCTAGACCCTTTAAAATTCGGAAACTAAAATTAAAATGAAAATTTAATAAACAACCTATGGAATCGACCTAATGATACCAAATACAGATGATGATTGTATCCGTGTGGTGTGTCGGAAGATAGGTAATGTATCCGCGCAACTTGATGGTATACGACTAACACCGAGTGTCCGTAGCAAAAAAGCTAATAAAAAATTGTTTAAAATTAAAAAAAGTGGCGAAAATCCCTACTCGGCTGGCGAAATATGGTGTTATTATGCACAGGACTCGCCTGATCTTCTCGTGTGTAGTATCAGAAGACGCGCAAAGTCGTCTCACACAATATGGTGTAATTAGAATTTCAGCGGTCTGTACAAAAAGTTTGGCAACAAGCAAACTTGCTGCCAAAAAACGTTCGAAAATCGCTCAAAGTGACGTAAGTAAGGGATTTTCGTGAAAAAATCTATGAAAATTGTGAAAATTTATGGTCGCGCTGAATAGCCGGCAGCGTCCCGAATCTAAATATGTATATATTGTATAGGTTTATCAATGCTAATTAGCTATATAAATTTTACAAAGTTTTAAATGCGGTAATTATTATTATTTATGTTGCCTTAAGGTAGACTTTGGTACCTATAGCCTGCACAGAATCGCGAATAACTCAAAAACTATAAGTCCTAGAGAGTCGCACGTGGGTACCGGCAGAAAGGTCATGGCGAGCTCCTTAAGGGTGTGCAATGAAAATTTGGAAAAGTTGTATAGGGAAAAAGTTGGTTTTTCCCTAGAAAGTGAAAATTTATGAAAATCGCGTTTTCCTCAAAAACTACGGACCCTAGGCGGCCGTGTGAGGTACCTACGGAAAGGCCTCGTCGGCGGGCCACACGGTGGTGTAAGAAGCAGTATAGGCTTTCCTGAAAAATTTTGAAAATAACGCCCAAAAACCGAAAAATGAATTAAAAATTTAGACTAAAAAGTTTATTATTGGGCGAACTGTACCACCTAGAAAGTCGGGAACGGTACCGACGGACAGAGGGCGTCCCAGTGGACACGTTCCAATCGCTAGATGCACAGGTTACGACTGATGGTAAACCAAAATTGAGGAGTTAAGTTTTAGTAGGTAGGTACTAAGTTGGCACTTCACTCCCTCGGGAACACCTTGGAGTATAATCGCCTGAACGGCTCGGCGGTGTAGTTGCCGTCTCCCTTGAGCGTCCCTAGGTGCTAAGCACCCCCTAGACCCTTTAAAAATTCGGGAAACTAAAATTAAAATGAAAATTTAATAAACAACCTATGGAATCGACCTAATGATACCAAATACAGATGATGATGTATCCGTGTGGTGTGTCGGAAGATAGGTAATGTATCCGCGCACTTGATGGTATACGACTAACACCGAGTTGTCCGTAGCAAAAAAGCTAATAAAAAATTGTTTAAAATTAAAAAAGTGGCGAAAATCCCTACTCGGCTGGCGAAATATGGTGTTATTATGCACAGGCCTCGCCTGATCTTCTCGTGTGTAGTATCAGAAGACGCGCAAAGTCGTCTCACACAATATGGTGTAATTAGAATTTCAGCGGGTCTGTACAAAAAGTTTGGCAACAAGCAAACTTGCTGCCAAAAAAACGTTCGAAAATCGCTCAAAGTGACGTAAGTAAGGGATTTTCGTGAAAAATCTATGAAAATTGTGAAAATTTATGGTCGCGCTGAATAGCCGGCAGCGTCCCGAATCTAAATATGTATATATTGTATAGGTTTATCAATGCTAATTAGCTATATAAATTTTACAAAGTTTTAAATGCGGTAATTATTATTATTTATGTTGCCTTAAGGTAGACTTTGGTACCTATAGCCTGCACAGAATCGCGAATAACTCAAAAACTATAAGTCCTAGAGAGTCGCACGTGGGTACCGGCAGAAAGGTCATGGCGAGCTCCTTAAGGGTGTGCAATGAAAATTTGGAAAAGTTGTATAGGGAAAAAGTTGGTTTTTCCCTAGAAAAGTGAAAATTTATGAAAATCGCGTTTTACCTCAAAAACTACGGACCCTAGGCGGCCGTGTGAGGTACCTACGGAAAGGCCTCGTCGGCGGCCACACGGTGGTGTAAGAAGCAGTATAGGCTTTCCTGAAAAATTTTGAAAATAACGCCCAAAAACCGAAAAATGAATTAAAAATTTAGACTAAAAAGTTTATTATTGGGCGAACTGTACCACCTAGAAAGTCGGGAACGGTACCGACGGACAGAGGGCGTCCCAGTGGACACGTTCCAATCGCTAGATGCACAGGTTACGACTGATGGTAAACCAAAATTGAGGAGTTAAGTTTTAGTAGGTAGGTACTAAGTTGGCACTTCACTCCCTCGGGAACACCTTGGAGTATAATCGCCTGAACGGCTCGGCGGTGTAGTTGCCGTCTCCCTTGAGCGTCCCTAGGTGCTAAGCACCCCCTAGACCCTTTAAAAATTCGGAAACTAAAATTAAAATGAAAATTTAATAAACAACCTATGGAATCGACCTAATGATACCAAATACAGATGATGATGTATCCGTGTGGTGTGTCGGAAGATAGGTAATGTATCCGCGCACTTGATGGTATACGACTAACACCGAGTGTCCGTAGCAAAAAAGCTAATAAAAAAATTGTTTTAAAATTAAAAAAGTGGCGAAAATCCCTACTCGGCTGGCGAAATATGGTGTTATTATGCACAGGACTCGCCTGATCTTCTCGTGTGTAGTATCAGAAGACGCGCAAAGTCGTCTCACACAATATGGTGTAATTAGAATTTCAGCGGTCTGTACAAAAAGTTTGGCAACAAGCAAACTTGCTGCCAAAAAACGTTCGAAAATCGCTCAAAGTGACGTAAGTAAGGGATTTTCGTGAAAAATCTATGAAAATTGTGAAAATTTATGGTCGCGCTGAATAGCCGGCAGCGTCCCGAATCTAAATATGTATATATTGTATAGGTTTTTCACGCTAATTAGCTATATAAATTTTACAAAGTTTTAAATGCGGTAATTATTATTATTTATGTTGCCTTAAGGTAGACTTTTGGTACCTATAGCCTGCACAGAATCGCGAATAACTCAAAAACTATAAGTCCTAGAGAGTCGCACGTGGTACCGGCAGAAAGGTCATGGCGAGCTCCTTAAGGGTGTGCAATGAAAATTTGGAAAAGTTGTATAGGGAAAAGTTGGTTTTTCCCTAGAAAAGTGAAAATTTATGAAAATCGCGTTTTCCTCAAAAACTACGGACCCTAGGCGGCCGTGTGAGGTACCTACGGAAAGGCCTCGTCGGCGGCCACACGGTGGTGTAAGAAGCAGTATAGGCTTTCCTGAAAAATTTTGAAAATAACGCCCAAAAACCGAAAATGAATTAAAAATTTAGACTAAAAAGTTTATTATTGGGCGAACTGTACCCACCTAGAAAGTCGGGGAACGGTACCGACGGACAGAGGGCGTCCCAGTGGACACGTTCCAATCGCTAGATGCACAGGTTACGACTGATGGTAAACCAAAATTGAGGAGTTAAGTTTTAGTAGGTAGGTACTAAGTTGGCACTTCACTCCCTCGGGAACACCTTGGAGTATAATCGCCTGAACGGCTCGGCGGTGTAGTTGCCGTCTCCCTTGAGCGTCCCTAGGTGCTAAGCACCCCCTAGACCCTTTAAAAATTCGGAAACTAAAATTAAAATGAAAATTTAATAAACAACCTATGGAATCGACCTAATGATACCAAATACAGATGATGATGTATCCGTGTGGTGTGTCGGAAGATAGGTAATGTATCCGCGCACTTGATGGTATACGACTAACACCGAGTGTCCGTAGCAAAAAAGCTAATAAAAAATTGTTTAAAATTAAAAAAGTGGCGAAAATCCCTACTCGGCTGGCGAAATATGGTGTTATTATGCACAGGACTCGCCTGATCTTCTCGTGTGTAGTATCAGAAGACGCGCAAAGTCGTCTCACACAATATGGTGTAATTAGAATTTCAGCGGTCTGTACAAAAAGTTTGGCAACAAGCAAACTTGCTGCCAAAAAACGTTCGAAAATCGCTCAAAGTGACGTAAGTAAGGGATTTTCGTGAAAAATCTATGAAAATTGTGAAAATTTATGGTCGCGCTGAATAGCCGGCAGCGTCCCGAATCTAAATATGTATATATTGTATAGGTTTATCAATGCTAATTAGCTATATAAATTTTACAAAGTTTTAAATGCGGTAATTATTATTATTTATGTTGCCTTAAGGTAGACTTTGGTACCTATAGCCTGCACAGAATCGCGAATAACTCAAAAACTATAAGTCCTAGAGAGTCGCACGTGGTACCGGCAGAAAGGTCATGGCGAGCTCCTTAAGGGTGTGCAATGAAAATTTGGAAAAGTTGTATAGGGAAAAAGTTGGGTTTTTCCCTAGAAAAGTGAAAATTTATGAAAATCGCGTTTTCCTCAAAAACTACGGACCCTAGGCGGCCGTGTGAGGTACCTACGGAAAGGCCTCGTCGGCGGCCACACGGTGGTGTAAGAAGCAGTATAGGCTTTCCTGAAAAATTTTGAAAATAACGCCCAAAAACCGAAAAATGAATTAAAAATTTAGACTAAAAAGTTTATTATTGGGCGAACTGTACCACCTAGAAAGTCGGGAACGGTACCGACGGACAGAGGGCGTCCCAGTGGACACGTTCCAATCGCTAGATGCACAGGTTACGACTGATGGTAAACCAAAAATTGAGGAGTTAAGTTTTAGTAGGTAGGTACTAAGTTGGCACTTCACTCCCTCGGGAACACCTTGGAGTATAATCGCCTGAACGGCTCGGCGGTGTAGTTGCCGTCTCCCTTGAGCGTCCCTAGGTGCTAAGCACCCCCTAGACCCTTTAAAAATTCGGAAACTAAAATTAAAATGAAAATTTAATAAAACAACCTATGGAATCGACCTAATGATACCAAATACAGATGATGATGTATCCGTGTGGTGTGTCGGAAGATAGGTAATGTATCCGCGCACTTGATGGTATACGACTAACACCGAGTGTCCGTAGCAAAAAAGCTAATAAAAAATTGTTTTAAAATTAAAAAAGTGGCGAAAATCCCTACTCGGCTGGCGAAATATGGTGTTATTATGCACAGGACTCGCCTGATCTTCTCGTGTGTAGTATCAGAAGACGCGCAAAGTCGTCTCACACAATATGGTTGTAATTAGAATTTCAGCGGTCTGTACAAAAAAGTTTGGCAACAAGCAAACTTGCTGCCAAAAAACGTTCGAAAATCGCTCAAAGTGACGTAAGTAAGGGATTTTCGTGAAAAATCTATGAAAATTGTGAAAATTTATGGTCGCGCTGAATAGCCGGCAGCGTCCCGAATCTAAATATGTATATATTGTATAGGTTTATCAATGCTAATTAGCTATATAAATTTTACAAAGTTTTAAATGCGGTAATTATTATTATTTATGTTGCCTTAAGGTAGACTTTGGTACCTATAGCCTGCACAGAATCGCGAATAACTCAAAAACTATAAGTCCTAGAGAGTCGCACGTGGTACCGGCAGAAAGGTCATGGCGAGCTCCTTAAGGGTGTGCAATGAAAATTTGGAAAAGTTGTATAGGGAAAAAGTTGGTTTTTTCCCTAGAAAAGTGAAAATTTATGAAAATCGCGTTTTCCTCAAAAACTACGGACCCTAGGCGGCCGTGTGAGGTACCTACGGAAAGGCCTCGTCGGCGGCCACACGGTGGTGTAAGAAGCAGTATAGGCCTTTCCTGAAAAATTTTGAAAATAACGCCCAAAAACCGAAAAATGAATTAAAAATTTAGACTAAAAAGTTTATTATTGGGCGAACTGTACCACCTAGAAAGTCGGGAACGGTACCGACGGACAGAGGGCGTCCCAGTGGACACGTTCCAATCGCTAGATGCACAGGTTACGACTGATGGTAAACCAAAATTGAGGAGTTAAGTTTTAGTAGGTAGGTACTAAGTTGGCACTTCACTCCCTCGGGAACACCTTGGAGTATAATCGCCTGAACGGCTCGGCGGTGTAGTTGCCGTCTCCCTTGAGCGTCCCTAGGTGCTAAGCACCCCCTAGACCCTTTAAAAATTCGGAAACTAAAATTAAAATGAAAATTTAATAAACAACCTATGGAATCGACCTAATGATACCAAATACAGATGATGATGTATCCGTGTGGTGTGTCGGAAGATAGGTAATGTATCCGCGCACTTGATGGTATACGACTAACACCGAGTGTCCGTAGCAAAAAAGCTAATAAAAAATTGTTTAAAATTAAAAAAGTGGCGAAAATCCCTACTCGGCTGGCGAAATATGGTGTTATTATGCACAGGACTCGCCTGATCTTCTCGTGTGTAGTATCAGAAGACGCGCAAAGTCGTCTCACACAATATGGTGTAATTAGAATTTCAGCGGTCTGTACAAAAAGTTTGGCAACAAGCAAACTTGCTGCCAAAAAACGTTCGAAAATCGCTCAAAGTGACGTAAGTAAGGGATTTTCGTGAAAAATCTATGAAAATTGTGAAAATTTATGGTCGCGCTGAATAGCCGGCAGCGTCCCGAATCTAAATATGTATATATTGTATAGGTTTATCAATGCTAATTAGCTATATAAATTTTACAAAGTTTTAAATGCGGTAATTATTATTATTTATGTTGCCTTAAGGTAGACTTTGGTACCTATAGCCTGCACAGAATCGCGAATAACTCAAAAAACTATAAGTCCTAGAGAGTCGCACGTGGTACCGGCAGAAAGGTCATGGCGAGCTCCTTAAGGGTGTGCAATGAAAATTTGGAAAAGTTGTATAGGGAAAAAGTTGGTTTTTTCCCTAGAAAAGTGAAAAATTTATGAAAATCGCGTTTTCCTCAAAAACTACGGACCCTAGGCGGCCGTGTGAGGTACCTACGGAAAGGCCTCGTCGGCGGCCACACGGTGGTGTAAGAAGCAGTATAGGCTTTCCTGAAAAATTTTGAAAATAACGCCCAAAAACCGAAAAATGAATTAAAAATTTAGACTAAAAAAGTTTATTATTGGGCGAACTGTACCACCTAGAAAGTCGGGAACGGTACCGACGGACAGAGGGCGTCCCAGTGGACACGTTCCAATCGCTAGATGCACAGGTTACGACTGATGGTAAACCAAAATTGAGGAGTTAAGTTTTAGTAGGTAGGTACTAAGTTGGCACTTCACTCCCTCGGGAACACCTTGGAGTATAATCGCCTGAACGGCTCGGCGGTGTAGTTGCCGTCTCCCCCTGAGCGTCCCTAGGTGCTAAGCACCCCCTAGACCCTTTAAAAATTCGGAAACTAAAATTAAAATGAAAATTTAATAAACAACCTATGGAATCGACCTAATGATACCAAATACAGATGATGATGTATCCGTGTGGTGTGTCGGAAGATAGGTAATGTATCCGCGCACTTGATGGTATACGACTAACACCGAGTGTCCGTAGCAAAAAAGCTAATAAAAAATTGTTTAAAATTAAAAAAGTGGCGAAAATCCCTACTCGGCTGGCGAAATATGGTGTTATTATGCACAGGACTCGCCTGATCTTCTCGTGTGTAGTATCAGAAGACGCGCAAAGTCGTCTCACACAATATGGTGTAATTAGAATTTCAGCGGTCTGTACAAAAAAGTTTGGCAACAAGCAAACTTGCTGCCAAAAAAACGTTCGAAAATCGCTCAAAGTGACGTAAGTAAGGGATTTTCGTGAAAAATCTATGAAAATTGTGAAAATTTATGGTCGCGCTGAATAGCCGGCAGCGTCCCCGAATCTAAATATGTATATATTGTATAGGTTTATCAATGCTAATTAGCTATATAAATTTTACAAAGTTTTAAAATGCGGTAATTATTATTATTTATGTTGCCCTTAAGGTAGACTTTGGTACCTATAGCCTGCACAGAATCGCGAATAACTCAAAAACTATAAGTCCTAGAGAGTCGCACGTGGTACCGGCAGAAAGGTCATGGCGAGCTCCTTAAGGGTGTGCAATGAAAATTTGGAAAAGTTGTATAGGGAAAAAGTTGGTTTTTCCCTAGAAAAGTGAAAATTTATGAAAATCGCGTTTTTCCTCAAAAACTACGGACCCTAGGCGGTCGTGTGAGGTACCTACGGAAAGGCCTCGTCGGCGGCCACACGGTGGTGTAAGAAGCAGTATAGGCTTTCCTGAAAAATTTTGAAAATAACGCCCAAAAACCGAAAAATGAATTAAAAATTTAGACTAAAAAGTTTATTATTGGGCGAACTGTACCACCTAGAAAGTCGGGAACGGTACCGACGGACAGAGGGCGTCCCAGTGGACACGTTCCAATCGCTAGATGCACAGGTTACGACTGATGGTAAACCAAAATTGAGGAGTTAAGTTTTAGTAGGTAGGTACTAAGTTGGCACTTCACTCCCTCGGGAACACCTTGGAGTATAATCGCCTGAACGGCTCGGCGGTGTTAGTTGCCGTTCTCCCTTGAGCGTCCCTAGGTGCTAAGCACCCCCTAGACCCTTTAAAAATTCGGAAACTAAAATTAAAATGAAAATTTAATAAACAACCTATGGAATCGACCTAATGATACCAAATACAGATGATGATGTATCCGTGTGGTGTGTCGGAAGATAGGTAATGTATCCGCGCACTTGATGGTATACGACTAACACCGAGTGTCCGTAGCAAAAAAGCTAATAAAAAATTGTTTAAAATTAAAAAAGTGGCGAAAATCCCTACTCGGCTGGCGAAATATGGTGTTATTATGCACAGGACTCGCCTGATCTTCTCGTGTGTAGTATCAGAAGACGCGCAAAGTCGTCTCACACAATATGGTGTAATTAGAATTTCAGCGGTCTGTACAAAAAGTTTGGCAACAAGCAAACTTGCTGCCAAAAAAACGTTCGAAAATCGCTCAAAGTGACGTAAGTAAGGGATTTTCGTGAAAAATCTATGAAAATTGTGAAAATTTATGGTCGCGCTGAATAGCCGGCAGCGTCCCGAATCTAAATATGTATATATTGTATAGGTTTATCAATGCTAATTAGCTATATAAATTTTACAAAGTTTTAAATGCGGTAATTATTATTATTTATGTTGCCTTAAGGTAGACTTTGGTACCTATAGCCTGCACAGAATCGCGAATAACTCAAAAACTATAAGTCCTAGAGAGTCGCACGTGGGTACCGGCAGAAAGGTCATGGCGAGCTCCTTAAGGGTGTGCAATGAAAATTTGGAAAAGTTGTATAGGGAAAAAGTTGGTTTTTCCCTAGAAAAGTGGAAAATTTATGAAAATCGCGTTTTCCTCAAAAACTACGGACCCTAGGCGGCCGTGTGAGGTACCTACGGAAAGGCCTCGTCGGCGGCCACACGGTGGTGTAAGAAGCAGTATAGGCTTTCCTGAAAAATTTTGAAAATAACGCCCAAAAAACCGAAAAATGAATTAAAAATTTAGACTAAAAAGTTTATTATTGGGGCGAACTGTACCACCTAGAAAGTCGGGAACGGTACCGACGGACAGAGGGGCGTCCCAGTGGACACGTTCCAATCGCTAGATGCACAGGTTACGACTGATGGTAAACCAAAATTGAGGAGTTAAGTTTTAGTAGGTAGGTACTAAGTTGGCACTTCACTCCCTCGGGAACACCTTGGAGTATAATCGCCTGAACGGCTCGGCGGTGTAGTTGCCGTCTCCCTTGAGCGTCCCTAGGTGCTAAGCACCCCCTAGACCCTTTAAAAATTCGGAAACTAAAATTAAAATGAAAATTTAATAAACAACCTATGGAATCGACCTAATGATACCAAATACAGATGATGATGTATCCGTGTGGTGTGTCGGAAGATAGGTAATGTATCCGCGCACTTGATGGTATACGACTAACACCGAGTGTCCGTAGCAAAAAAAGCTAATAAAAAATTGTTTTAAAATTAAAAAAAGTGGCGAAAATCCCTACTCGGCTGGCGAAATATGGTGTTATTATGCACAGGACTCGCCTGATCTTCTCGTGTGTAGTATCAGAAGACGCGCAAAGTCGTCTCACACAATATGGTGTAATTAGAATTTCAGCGGTCTGTACAAAAAGTTTGGCAACAAGCAAACTTGCTGCCAAAAAACGTTCGAAAATCGCTCAAAGTGACGTAAGTAAGGGATTTTCGTGAAAAATCTATGAAAATTGTGAAAATTTATGGTCGCGCTGAATAGCCGGCAGCGTCCCGAATCTAAATATGTATATATTGTATAGGTTTATCAATGCTAATTAGCTATATAAATTTTACAAAGTTTTAAATGCGGTAATTATTATTATTTATGTTGCCTTAAGGTAGACTTTGGTACCTATAGCCTGCACAGAATCGCGAATAACTCAAAAACTATAAGTCCTAGAGAGTCGCACGTGGTACCGGCAGAAAGGTCATGGCGAGCTCCTTAAGGGTGTGCAATGAAAATTTGGAAAAGTTGTATAGGGGAAAAAAGTTGGTTTTTTCCCTAGAAAAGTGAAAATTTATGAAAATCGCGTTTTCCTCAAAAACTACGGACCCTAGGCGGCCGTGTGAGGTACCTACGGAAAGGCCTCGTCGGCGGCCACACGGTGGTGTAAGAAGCAGTATAGGCTTTCCTGAAAAATTTTGAAAATAACGCCCAAAAACCGAAAAATGAATTAAAAATTTAGACTAAAAAGTTTATTATTGGGCGAACTGTACCACCTAGAAAGTCGGGAACGGTACCGACGGACAGAGGGCGTCCCAGTGGACACGTTCCAATCGCTAGATGCACAGGTTACGACTGATGGTAAACCAAAATTGAGGAGTTAAGTTTTAGTAGGTAGGTACTAAGTTGGCACTTCACTCCCTCGGGAACACCTTGGAGTATAATCGCCTGAACGGCTCGGCGGTGTAGTTGCCGTCTCCCTTGAGCGTCCCCAGGTGCTAAGCACCCCCTAGACCCTTTAAAAATTCGGAAACTAAAATTAAAATGAAAATTTAATAAACAACCTATGGAATCGACCTAATGATACCAAATACAGATGATGATGTATCCGTGTGGTGTGTCGGAAGATAGGTAATGTATCCGCGCACTTGATGGTATACGACTAACACCGAGTGTCCGTAGCAAAAAAAGCTAATAAAAAATTGTTTAAAATTAAAAAAGTGGCGAAAATCCCTACTCGGCTGGCGAAATATGGTGTTATTATGCACAGGACTCGCCTGATCTTCTCGTGTGTAGTATCAGAAGACGCGCAAAGTCGTCTCACACAATATGGTGTAATTAGAATTTCAGCGGTCTGTACAAAAAGTTTGGCAACAAGCAAACTTGCTGCCAAAAAACGTTCGAAAATCGCTCAAAGTGACGTAAGTAAGGGATTTTCGTGAAAAATCTATGAAAATTGTGAAAATTTATGGTCGCGCTGAATAGCCGGCAGCGTCCCGAATCTAAATATGTATATATTGTATAGGTTTTATCAATGCTAATTAGCTATATAAATTTTACAAAGTTTTAAATGCGGTAATTATTATTATTTATGTTGCCTTAAGGTAGACTTTGGTACCTATAGCCTGCACAGAATCGCGAATAACTCCAAAAACTATAAGTCCTAGAGAGTCGCACGTGGTACCGGCAGAAAGGTCATGGCGAGCTCCTTAAGGGTGTGCAATGAAAATTTGGAAAAGTTGTATAGGGAAAAAGTTGGTTTTTCCCTAGAAAAGTGAAAAATTTATGAAAATCGCGTTTTCCTCAAAAACTACGGACCCTAGGCGGCCGTGTGAGGTACCTACGGAAAGGCCTCGTCGGCGGCCACACGGTGGTGTAAGAAGCAGTATAGGCTTTCCTGAAAAATTTTGAAAATAACGCCCAAAAACCGAAAAATGAATTAAAAATTTAGACTAAAAAGTTTATTATTGGGCGAACTGTACCACCTAGAAAGTCGGGAACGGTACCGACGGACAGAGGGCGTCCCAGTGGACACGTTCCAATCGCTAGATGCACAGGTTACGACTGATGGTAAACCAAAATTGA